>JBAJHW010000005.1:110466344-115466344 GCA_037013535.1 Intellagama lesueurii
GAGAGCACAGCACTAACCATCGTCCAGCTGCATAGTTGTGTAGTGTTGCACAAGTATGTGTGTCACAGGGCAAAGTAAAATGGTATGGCAGAAGAGTAGCAGGTTAGAATGCTGAAAAACTTTACCTAGAGATGACTACCTTAGGCAGCATTCACTGCATGCACGAAGTGAGTAATGATGCAAGGACCGAAGGTAATGCATCCTTTGACATTAAAAAAATATAAATTAGAGTTTTTAAGGTAATAGTTGGAATTAAATTTAGTGATGTAGTGTCATGAGTAATGGGAGGATTTCAGTGGCATGTGTCCTTTTTGCATGCAGTCAATGTTTGAATGGAAAAGTGACTGCACATGTTTTTTAAGAAATCTGGTGAGAAAGGCAAGAGCACTCATAAAGTTGTCTAAAGTTCCAATGGGGATCATGTATTGACTGCAAGGAAAGTGTGACAAGTCACTTAAATCCTCCAAGTATTCATTATTAATCACTCTCCTCACACTATGCTGATGTAACAATATGACGAAAAAATACTGTCATGATGTATTTTTCCTGTGGCAGGACCATAAATCAAATAATAGATCATTAGCTGTGAATATGCAATTCTGCCGTTATTGATGTTAAGAAAAACTAACTGATCAATAGGTGTTCCTTGCCCTGCACAGAAGGATACTGAGAAAAGAATGGATTACATGAGAACATAATCTGCAGGAAATTTTTACAGCTGAGAAGCCTATAAGGGGTATCAAAGGATCTTTTGCATTCAGCTGTTAGAGCTGAGAATTGGCTTCCAACATGTAGGTAGGTGATACTAGCTTTGGGGGGGGGGGGGCATTGGAAGCTAAGTTAAAAAAATGTACAGTCACAAAATTACATGGTTGGAAAATACCTTGTTATGATCACCGAGATACACCATCTTCCAGTAACGCACATGTTCAGTGGCCAGGCACACCTTGATAATACTGGCAACTGTAGATTTAACCCTATTGAATTGGTTCCTGTTTTCATGGTAACACATTTTGGAGGAGAGGAGCATAATGCAAATAGCAACTCGTTCGTCATATGGTGCTCCTTCTCTCATAATAGTGTTCTCCCATTCTAGATGGGGACAGAGGGCATCTGCAATTTCATAAAGTGTCTCCCTGGTCATCCTGAACTTCTGTAGCCATAGTGTTTCATCTCAAGTGTCCAAGACGGTATCAGCCCACCAATTCCCTTTCCCAGGAATCACCCAGCAAGTGCATTCCAGCTGTGCACCAACCCACACTGCCGGCAGCAGAGCAGAAGCATAACGCTGCAACAATGGGGGTGAGAAAAGCTTTATGTTGCACATAAATGACTTCATTCTTATCTTCAAGGAGTGGTGCTTGGAAACAAAGGTGAACATGGCACAGCCATTTTCAACAAAGTAGAAAGCCCACGCCTGGAACATTAGACAGAAAGTCTGGAACAATTGGTTTCTGGAGTGCAGGATTCGAGAAAGAACCTGTTCCGTTGGTGTTGTAACAACATTTCAACACACAGCGAGTGACTTGTAATTTCCCAAAATTGGTGGTGTGGGGTATTTGCTCGGGGGGGGGGGGAATTAAATCTCTAATTGGAATAGTTTATTATACTCATGCTGGAGAGATGATGATGGCAGAAGTAGAGCAGCTGCACAAAAGAAGAGGGAAATGGGAACATATTCGACAACACCCCCAGTCTGCCAGAAATGCTAGGACATTGTTCTCTGCAGCATCACTCCACATAGTGCAGAGGGTGGGAACACTACACTGGACTGTGGTTACCCCATCACTGAGTGGCATGCAATGCTGCGAGAGGCACAAACACCGCAGAGAAAGATTTTACACATCATGGAATTACAGATGACGCATTGATGTAACGAAATTTTTTTAAAAAAATTGGAGGACAGAAAGACTTACAGGAAACCAAGGAGAGAAATATTCTGGAACCAAGGTGTAGCTGCACATACCTCATCAAAAGCAATAAAACATTGCTGTACTTTAAAAACATGTAGGGACACACATCCTGGGACATATGTCACATGACCACAAAGCATGACTGTACCGTGATCAAAATAAGCGGAACCTTTGGAGGACATTTCACTGGTGTGCCACAAAAGTACACAAATTTAAATCTTAAATCTTATCTTAAGCTGAAGCACTTTTATTTAATTGGTATTCAAACTATCCCTCATCAGTCTGCTCCTCCTTGCCTCCTTAACAGAAGTGGAGGGTTAGGGCCAAATCTGTGATACTCTCTTCTTCTGTGTATGTTTACTTGCTTGCCTGAGTATGCATGGACACTCACTTTTACTTCTGATTTTGCCTGTGATCTCTGGCTTCATAGGGGTATTGTCCCTTCTATACCACCAGTCATAATGGGCAGCAGCCACTGTGCAAGAGAAGCAATAAAAAGATAGGAGCTCAATTCAGAAATAGAATTCTAGGGAGGAATGGATACAGGAAGTATATAATTACTGGAAATAAGAAGTGGAAGAGAGATGAAGAGGAAAGGTGCCAATAAGGAGAAAGAGCTGGAAAAAAATTCAGTCTACAGGTAAGCAGGTTTTCACAGTTAATAGAAAACACAGGTAAAGATTATGTAGAGGCAGAGACACTGTCCATTGCATAACAGCCTTATATTGTGCTGCCAGCACCATACAGCATTCCATAAGTCAAATGAAAAATAGGGATGCCCCAAACAAAAAATTATAAGGATGAAACTGGACCATGGATCAGCATCAGATTTGGCTTGGATGTAAAAAAAAAAATCTTCTCCTGCTCTGTGCCAAATTTGGAGGTGTTTGGGGAAAAGTTTTTGAGTTGTGATTTTTTAAAAAAGTAGAATTGTTTTACCTTGTACAGAAGCAAGTGACCTAGAACTCCGATTTAAAAGAGATGAACTACATTGATAAGACAAAATTTGCATACCTGAAAAAAAAAGAAAACTCCATTTTAGGTTGTTTTTTTTTTTTACTTTCATATTTTACTTTCACTATTTGCATAGCATAGCATTCTGACCAATCAGAATGTGTCTGGCATCAGCCAGGCAGCTGTACAGGGCAGGTGTCATAAGTCTGTCACTTTTAACCAAGCCACAACATTCAGTGTGAAAGAAAGCATTTAACTCCTTCCTGGCCAAGTCTTTTAACTCCACCCTGTGAAAATATTAAATATTTTTGTTAAAAAACACAGATGATAATATTCAACAGCTCGTTCATTTAAGCTGTGAAATTACTGTTTTTTTGCTTTGTTGCTGGGGATGATCTCAAAGCAAGTTTTACCCAGTTCATTCATGAGTACGTTTACCTGGTTTACTCAGGAGTAAGTTTACCCAGTTTACTCGCAAGTATTTAATTTTTTTAATAGACTAATATTCAGAAGCTCAATCATTTACACTGAAAATACTGTTTTTTTGCTTTGTGACTGGGGATGTTCTCTAAGCAAGTTTTACCTGGTTTACTCATGAATAAATTTATCCGGCTTCTTTATGAGTATGCTTACTTAGTTTACTCATGAGTAGGGAAGCAGCATCACAGGAGCCAATGACAGCTGCAGCATGAGGGGAGAACATTAGTGTGAAGGTTAGGGAGACAGAAGGGATGTAGAAACCCCTTTCTCCCCACCTTTCTCACTCTATATGAGTTATTGACTTTCAAAATGACCTCTTCTGGAATCCTGTACCGCTGGGTAGTTCTATATGAGGGAGATTTATGGTTGGATTTGTGTGTACCATATGTAAATTTAACTCCTATTTTAAAAAAGAGGAATTTAAGTTATTCAAAAAACTTTTGGCAGAAGAGGGTATCCTGTAGACCATCTTGACTGCTGCCATTGGTGTTGCCAACATTCAGGTTGCCCTTTGCTATGTAAAGCTTCGCATCCATTTCATTGTTGGTTTTTTTTTGGGGGGGGGGGGGCTGGAAGAATTAAATCTAAACTAAAGGTTCAGAGTGAGTTTTTTCACTTCAGAATTTAGGTGAGACATTGCATGTTGGGACTTGTCATGTCAAGGAGAAGAGTTCTACCTTAACCATCTTTTTCGCGTGGTAATTTTCCTGAAGGCAGAGGTCTGTATGGGTGAGAGTTTCATTATATTCTCAAATTCTTTTACATTAAGAAGAACTAGAGTAAGAGAAAAAGAGTGGGTAGTACATCAGTAATTCTGCTAGCATGTAGGAAATCTCCTCATAGATCTGGATATAATGGCAAATAAGTTTAAGGCCTGAGAGTACAATTATTCTTGATGTTACTGTTAAGCTGTTGGAGATTGAAATCTATTTCTCCTTGGAAGTAATTGAGGCCTTTTATTGAGCCAATTGATGTAAAAATTGTTAGTGATTTTTTGCATTTTTGTCGTCTTATCAGAATACAACTTAGAAAGGAATGGTGGTCTAGGTACTCTTGTTTGCATCTGTATTTCTCCTTCTTTCAGCTCAGAAAATAAGGCTCCCTATTCCTTCTTCCACACTGTATAGTTTTTCTAAAGTATTGGATGCCATTACAGATTTATGATAAAACTGATAGGACTCTTCAGAGAGGTTAAACCATGAAGGAAAAATAAAATTACCGGTAATTAAATTTAGAGGCAGGTTTCCTTCTATGGAAAATTTATTGCTTTAAAGTAAATGATGGCTTAGCTATTCAAGAAAAAAAGAACCCTGTTCCAACTTTAGAAGTGCATGATACAGGTTTTTTTTTCTCATAGCACTTTCCATTTATACAATTAAAATAACAGCACTCCGTGCTTTGTGAGTAAATGGCATATTCAACTAGATGTCTTTGGTAGTGAGTAATAAAATAGCCGCAATGCAGAATTGATTTCACTAACAAAGAGGTGGTGCATTATGTGTAATTCACTAACATACTCCATATCAAATTTAATAAAAATCCATAACAGAAGTATGTATTGCATTTAGAACTTTTTTGTATGAAAACTAAATATAGCATCTTGAATTAAAATGCAAGTATTAATTTTACAGTGTTTCAACAAAGCATTTAAGTGCATTAAATCTTGTGTAAGATCCACTAATTTTCCCTTTTATTCTACCCATATGTTGCTGCAATTAATGCTTATGTGAAAGCTATCTGTACTGCTACAAAACAAAGTATTTTGCATTCTACAGTAACCTGTGTAATAGTGCTGTACATTTAAAGCAACTTCATCAATAGTCAAAATAAAAAGTAGGCTTTGGTATAAAAGTCATTTAGTTTTGTATTGCCTATATTTATCTTTTTGCTAATTTGCTTCTTGATTAGATTTTTCTGAAGATGCAAAAGAAGTAGTAAACACAGACTTGATTAAAGAGGAATCATTTCACTATTAAACAAAAAGAAATGTGTAACTTCCAGTTGATCAGTCTTATTCTGGTCACTGTGCAGGAAGTGAGTTGGAAGCTGATTTTTTTCTCCACCCCTACCCACCCCCAGTACTACAAACATTTTGGAACACCCACCATAAGGCTCACTATTGTCCTTTCCCGACACTTGGAGGGAGTATAAAAATCCCACTTAAATTATGTTGAAACCTAGGAAGTACTGTGGTGACCTGAGAGGTCTGAAGGCCAAAAATGAACAGCCCAAACTACAGGCAGTGAGGAGGAATATATAATCTCTTACTGAGTTGTTGTTGTTGTTGTTATAATTCATGAAATCGTAAGTTGCTGAGGGTCAGCTTCAATGGCTTGTCATGCAAAAGGAAATTATTTTTTATAAATTGTTCAGAATTATATTTAGACTTAAATATTATATAGGTATAAGTGACATACAACAAAACCCTTATGTGTAGAGATGGGGACAACTCACCATTTTGGTGAGTCGTCCCGCTTAGTGAGTCATCAAAAGTTGATGACCCAAGAAGCGATGAATAACGAAGTTATTCGCTGATTCGTGGGGGGGTAATTAAAAATACCCCTGCCCCCCGCTGCCACTGCCACCCTCTCTGCCACTACCCCCCACCGCCGTGCTGCCGCCGCCCCCCTCCAGACCCTCACCCCCACCAAAAACCCCTTACCGTAATTGCCGCTGCCAAGGTCTCCATCTGGCCTCCGCAGCCACGGTGTGTAAAAAGGGAAACTGGCTGCCCTTTGCAAAGATGGTGGCTGCGGCTTCATTTAGGGTAGGGAAGCCGCAGCCACCATCTTTGAAAAGGGCAGCCAGTTTCCCTTTTTACACAACGTGACTGCGGAGGCCAGATGGAGACCTCAGCGGCGGCGGCGGCAATTATGGTAAGGGGGGTGTCGGCGGGGGTGGGGGCTAAGGTAGGGAGAGGAAGGGGTGGGGTAGGCTGTGGGGGTGGGTGGCTGCCTATCAGCCTGCTGATCAGTGGCCAGTAGGCAGAATTTTTTAAAAAATACGAAGCACGAATGAAAACGGAAAAATATTCGTTGATCCGTATTCGTCGGGACTTAAAATTTGACGAATACGGATCGACAAATATTTAGCGAATCGGCTATTTTCATTGAAAAAAGATCCATTTTTATATTCATCCCCATCTCTACTTACGTGTTATGTAAAAATAAATAAATAAAATACTTATGTTCTTACCATAATACTGCCTTTCAGGATAGCTCAGTGAGTTAAGCATCTGGCTGTGGAGCCAGAGGTTGGGAATTCATTCCATATCCCCTAGGACACAAGCCAGCCTGTGTGACCATGGGAAAAATGAACACTCCCAGGGCACACCCAGAAGAAGGGAACAATTTACCACTTCTGAGTACTTTGTATCTAGAAAACCCTGGAAAAGGTCACCTTAAGTCTGAACAAGTCTTGACAGCATATAGTTGTAGTAGTCGTGATTTATTGTTCTTCTTCGTGGCCTCTGTGAATCACACCCTGAGTGATCTGCACCTGCGCGGAGCCTCATCGGAAGATTCTAGAGCTTCTGCGGTAGCAATGAACACATTAGAATATGCCCCTCCCCACCCGTATAAGTACCTTGGCGTCAAGCGTCCCCTTTCAGTTTCTTTCAACCGCCGCGTTGAGAGCCTCATAATTCTGCTTCTGTGAGTAAAAGAGAAAGAGAGCTTATTCTTGATTCCTTCCTGTTATCAATCTTTTTCTTTTAAACTATTAGATCAAACTCTTTATCATCAGAGATTTTTCCTTTCCCCTCGCTCGGCCTCCGGCCGCAGCACCCCCCGCCTCCAATCATCGGTTTTTCGCCTCAATTATTTTCTCCTATTCATGGCCCCTTTGGGCCCGTTTAAGCACTGCATTGTCTGTGATAATAAGATCCCACTTTCCGACGGACACGCTAAGTGCCTTTTCGGTTTGGGAGAACAACATCAAACTTCCTCCTGTACCCATTGCAAAAATTTTAAGCGCGGAGTTCTTCGATCTTGCCTCTCGAGGCTAAAACTCCGACTTTGGGAACAATCCTTACAACCAGTTCAAATGGCCCAACCTCCCTGTAGGGCCACTTCCCAAACCAAAGCGATGGAAAAAGCCATTACTGAATCATCGAAACAACGTCCATCGGCTACACCAGCTCATTCCGATTCTCCATCTGCATCATCTAAGACCTCGAAGACACACAAATCAAAACCCTCCATACTGAAGTCCTCGACTTCGAAAACAACCTCTAAACGTCAGAGACCTACTGAAGCTGCTCCAGCTCCGGAGCCTGTTCCTCCTAAACGAGCTAAACAGTCTAAGCCTACAGACATCTCGCCACAACCACAACTCTCTGAATCAATTTCAGTCGGATCTCCCTCAGATGATGACAGACTTCCGTCTCATCAACCCTGTTCTCAGTCTCAGAATGGGATGATAGAGTCAACCAACTAACATCCATTCCTTCCAGCAATCCTTCAGTTATTCCATTGCCAGAGGATTCCCATCCTGAACAGCTCGACACCGTTCCATATTCGATGCCCTCGGATCACCCACTGATCCCTAACCAGGACCGTCAACATCAACAATCTCAACAGCTCACTTCATCACGTGTGGTTCAAACCCACACTCAGCACGCGCATCGGTTGACATTTGCCCCGACCAGTGCTCTGCTCGACAAACTGCACCGACTAGTCAACCGGGTGTTTTACCCGGTTCGATAATACCATCTAATAGTCGGCCTACCTCTCGACAACCATCGGTGTCGAAGCGGCCACATCACCGAGAGGTGACTATACCTCAACCTGCTCCCCATTTGGTATCGAAAAAGCCTCGGACGGTGGAGCAGATTTCATCCACACGTGAGGCTTTTGCAGCCCCAGCCTCCCGATACTTTCCTACTACAATAGATGACGGAATTCACTCTTCACGCTCGGCATCACCAGCGTCAATTTGTTCTACTGCTATGCCATCGCATCAGCAACCTCCGTTTCGACATCACAGAGACACAGGCTCTGATATCAACGATCCTTGATATTCATCCTGGTCCATGGACACTCGCTCCATTCCGTTACATCAATACAGTTCCCGTCCTCCGGTAAATCCAAGTCATTGACCCCGGCACCTTTACGACACCGAGCTCAACACCGAGGTCCATCCCTACCAATCGAGGCCTGTAAACGCTCAACCACCATCTTTCGATGTCGACGATCCTCGACATCAACAGATGTCCATGGACGTGCCGCCTCCATCTTTTCCGACTCATAACCGGCAATACTACGAGACTCAGCCTCTCGACACCGAAGTCGATTGACAGTCCGTCGACTCCAGACATGACCTCGATGGCTCTGACCATGGATCTCGGCCGCAGACTCCATCGGTGTTACTTACCTCTCCAAAGTCAGACATTGTCGATACCCGCCGTCACCAGCAGAGGATTTCCAGACCTATGCCCAACTTATGATTCACTTGGCTAAATCCCTCGATCTGCAAATCCACCAACCATCGACAGAACCAGCCGATCATCCATATGATCCGATCTCTAAAAATACAACCACTCCAGTACACATATTGGTGTTGCCATCTCTCCTTAGTACTGCGCAGAGATCCTGGACAAAACCAGCTTCCTCCCATAAGCAAATTGATAACCTTTATAGAATCCATGACCCAGGAGCCATTTTCCTCCAAAAACAACCAGCTCCAAATTCTATATTTGTCGAAGCCTCTCAATTGAGATCTCGACACCGACAATCTCTCATACCACCAAACAAAGACAGCCGACGAATAGACTCCATGGGTAGATGGCTTTACTCTTCCGCAGCCTTCACCATGCGAGTCGCTAATTATCAAGGAGCCATGGGAGCTTACCAACACTTCCTCTGGGACAACATGTCCACCTTTATTGAATCCCTGCCAGAGGATAAAAAGATACTAGCACAAACCTTCCAACAAGAAGGTCTCTCCATTGCTAAACAGCAGATACTTTCCGCCCGCCACATCGTAGACGCTACATCCAAGTCCATGGCCACTTCAGTAGCCCTATGCTGTTTTTCCTGGCTCAGAATGGCCAGCTTAGCCGAAGATGCTCGGGCACGTATCGAAGACCTCCCCTTCAATGGAGCAGGTCTTTTTCATGCTGAAACTGACGATATACTAGAGAACGTACAAAAGAAACGTTCAGCAGCCAGACGTTGGGGAGTTTACCCTTCCTACCAGCAATGTCCTCAGCAAAATCTATGGAAACAACCCTATAACACGTACCAGAGGTTCCAACGAGACCCTCCACGTCAAACCTCTTACAATCCATACTTCAAAAACCAAAGAGCCAAAACCCAACAACAGCCTGCCACTAGGCAGAATGACCGGAAACCCAAACACCATGTTTGACGTTCCTCTGACCGAGATCGCCACCCACCCCACCAACCCTGCCCTCTGGAAACACTTACCTGCATGGGAATCCATCACCACATATTCCTGGGTACTCTCCATCATCAAAAATGGCTACCACATCCACTTCTTCGAATTTCCTCCGACAACACACGTCGTTACTCATCCGTCACAACCCCTGCAAGAAGAAATAACGAATTTACTTCTCAAAGATGCCATACAACCCGTCTATCAAAACAACACTGGGTTTTTCTCTCGCTATTTTACCGTCCCCAAGAAAGACGGGGGTCTTTGCCCTATTCTAGATTTAAGATTATTAAACAACTACATCGTCACCACAAAATTCCGCATGGTTACTCTAGAATCAGTTCTTCCCTTACTTCGAAAAAACGACTGGTTCACCGTCATAGACCTAAGAGATGCTTACTTTCATATTGCAATACATCCCGCACACAGAAAATTCCTTCGTTTCCAACTTGGATCACAAGCATACCAATTCAAAAGACTCCCATTCGGCCTTGCAACAGCTCCGAGAGTGTTCACCAAGTGCATGGCGCCGGTAGCCGCCTATCTCTGACTTCAAAACATTCTCGTCTTTCCATATGTTGACGACTGGCTCCTTGTAGCACACTCCTGTCCGAGAGCTCGACAAGACACCCGTTTCACCCTCGCCCTTCTTCGCGATCTCGGTCTAACTATCAATGAACAAAAATCAATATTAAAACCTACAAGGACTATACATTACATAGGCGCGCTCATAGACTCCACACGAGCTCGCACGTTCCTCCCTGCAGAAAAGAGACAAAATCTCTTCACTTTACTTCGTGGCTTCACTCCGCATGCCTTGATACCTGCCTTAACGGTGCAACGAGTTCTAGGCACCATGGCCTCTATGACGTCAGTTGTACGACATGTGCGTCTCAAAATGAGATCTCTGCAATCCTGGTTTCTGGCCCCATTCGATCCACTAACAGACTCTCCCCACACTCTCCTAAAAGTCACTCCAGAAGTGGCCTCTCAACTTCAATGGTGGCATTCCCATACCAACCTTTCTATCAGGCGACCGTTCCAACAACCTCGCCCGCGAATACAAGTCACTACCGACGCCAGTCGCACCAGCTGGGGGGCTCATTGCAAATCCCTCACAGCCCACGCCAAATGGTCTCACAGAGAAAAACTGCTCCACATAAACGAATTGGAGCTACTAGCCATCATAAAGGCCTGCAAGGCTTTCAGAAACCTTCTTGTAGGAAAAATGGTACAGATTGCCACCGACAACACCACGGCGATGTACTACATCCTAAAACAAGGCGGCACCCACTCCCCATGTCTCCTCTACCTAGCGGTCGACCTCTGGGAGTGGTGTCTGCAACATCACATCTGTCTCACAGCTCTACACATCGCTGGTCAAGACAACGACCTAGCAGACTCGCTCAGTCGTACAGATGCCCAAGCTCACGAATGGGAACTAGATCAATCAGTATTCCGCCAACTATGCCGGAAATAGGGCACACCGACTCTTGATCTCTTTGCCTCCCGAGCGAATCGGGAATGCCAACTGT
The DNA here is from genome assembly GCA_037013535.1 of Intellagama lesueurii. Classification (NCBI taxonomy): domain Eukaryota; kingdom Metazoa; phylum Chordata; class Lepidosauria; order Squamata; family Agamidae; genus Intellagama; species Intellagama lesueurii. The sequence continues at coordinate 110,477,623 of JBAJHW010000005.1, forward strand.
ATTGCTCCCGAGCAGGAATAGGAAAACATTCCCAGGGAGACGTGTTTGTCGGCCGTTGGCCCAAGACTCTTACCTACCTTTTTCCACCGTTCCCTCTCCTCCACAAAGTTGTCGTCCATCTACAACAAGACAAAACCAATGCCCTTGGTGGCCGAGACAGACTTGGTTCCCAGTTCTCCGCAGTCTCTTATCAGACATCCACCATCTCCCCCACCTGCCACACCTTCTCACACAGAACAACTCCCAAGTCCTACACCCGGACTTACCTGTTCTGCACCTGGCAGCGTGGAGGATTCTCCCTCGTTAATGAACATTCTTCATCATGCCAAAAAACCATCCACAAGGAAAGCCTATCTGTACAAATGGAAGAAATTTCAATCCTTTTCCAAATCTTCCTCATCATCCCACATCAATCCATCACTTTCCACTGTTCTCCGCTTCCTCTACATCTCAAATCCAAGGGCCTCTCCATATCATCCTTGAGAGTCTATCTTTCGGTAATAATATCATACCAACCTCCAAATTCTCCAGCAGCAAACTTCTTCAAACATCCAACAACGAAACGTTTTCTGAAAGGTCTCTCTCATATCTACCCCGATATTTGACCTCCCTCTCCACAATGGTCACTAACTCTTGTTTTGAAACAGCTTACCAAAGCTCCTTTTGAGCCATTAGCTACAGCTGACTTAAGACTCCTCACCTTTAAAAGAGCTTTTCTTGTAGCCATCACCTCAGCTCGACGAGCTAGTGATTTGGCAGCTTTACACTATGACTACCCTTATCTACAATTTTTTCCCGATAAGGTGAAGTTATTCATGGACATTTCCTTCCTCCCCAAAATTGTCTCTCAATTTCATCTTTCCCAGCCAATTGTCCTTCCTTCATTTTTTCCATCGCCTTCTTCAAACCAAGAAAAAATACTCCGTACGTTGGATGTCAGAAGAGCTCTTGCTTTTTATCTCCAATGTACCCAACCTTTTAGAAAGTCATCTCGTCTCTTCATAAGCCATCAGCTACCTACAAAAGGCCATCAGGTGACTTCCCAAGCTATCTCCAGATGGGTCGCCTCTACCATTCATTTGGCTTATCAACTTGCTTGACAACCAGCCCCTAGAGTGGTTCGCCCTCACTCTACCAGGGCAGTGGCAGCCTCTACAGCCTTTCTCTGCGGCGTACCTTTTCCGGACATCTGCGCCTCTGCCACTTGGGCACAGCTGTCCATGTTTATCCATCATTATAGACTTGACCTCCGGCAGAAGTCTGATGCGGCATTTGGACCTGCTGTTCTAGCCTCTACCTTGGCGTGACACCCTGCCTCCTGGTAAGAGAACTTATTAGTCACCCAGGGTGTGATTCACAGAGGCCACAAAGAAGAACGACAGGTTACCCACCTGTAATTGTTGTTCTTCAAGTGGACCTCTGTGATTCACACATCCCGCCCGTCCTCCCCTCTGTCACGCCATTGTTTGCTTACTATTAAGCGGTGGTTGACACAACTGAAAGGGGACGCTTGGCGCCAAGGTACTTATATGGGTGGGGAGGGGCATATTCTAATGTGTTCATTGCTACCGCAGAAGCTCTAGAATCTTCCGATGAGGCTCCGCGCAGGCGCGAATCACCCAGGGTGTGAATCACAGAGGTCCACTCGAAGAACTACAATTACAGGTGGGAAACCTGTCGTTGTTTTTGTTGTCGTCGTCATCATTGTCATCATAATACTATAATATAGAATTGCCCAGTGAAAATGGCTGCAGATTTAGGATGGGGGGAAAGGCAGGATTTTTTCTCATTATGCTTTATTAACACAAATAATTTACTGCCACAAAAGGTGCTAGTCATCATTTGAGTTTGATGACTTTAAAAGCTGGTTTTTGGACCTTCATGATTGCCTTTTTTTTCTTTATTCATGTACGACATATTCCACCAAATATAGCTTCTTTTCTAATCAGTACCTCAGTGAATCAAGAACAAAAAGAAGACGACTGCAGGAACATTTTTTAAAAAAGAATTTATGAATCAACTGCCAAGAAATTCCATGTTCTGGAGGTCTACCAAATCCAAATTGGGACATCTTTTGAAGGCTACTTTCACTCTGTGGAACTGAAATAGTGGTCAGTGTCCTGTTAGTTACAACAGCAAACGTGGCACAAACAGTGTAACATTTGGAGGTGAATTTCCCCAAACTAATTAATCATCACAAATATTATCTGTTATGTACTGCATTGCATGACTTAGCACACAACAGATAATGTCTTCAGTGATATGAACATGAGAAAATCTGTCTCCAAAGTTTACAACAATTGCATTATGCAGGCATAAAATCTCAATAGGTATGTAAACCAGTATGGTCAGAATTTTTCAGACATTTATTTTGTTGCTTGGAGAAAAAGAGAATTGAGTATGATATCCTGTGTTTTGCTATGCTATGGCATGCCATGGTTGATATGGTAGGGTGCATTTTGGTTGTGTAGACTCCATGTGTATCTATATTTATTTATTATGGTCAATGACTAGGAAGATAAAAATACATTATTTAGATAAAATCACATAATATCAGATAATACCAAAAGGCATCGGAAAAGACATGTCACCACCAATGCACCATCTGACTCTTTTAAGACATTAAAGTTAAGAAAGAAGTTATAAGTTAGCCAGCAATATTGAAGGATATAAAAGCTTTTAAAACATCACACCAATCACATAATATAAGATGAAATTAAGAGACACATACAGCCATTAGTATACCACCCCAACTCTCCTAGAAAGTAAAATTAAACAAAAAATCTCTAACAAGGGTGGGGGCACTCAAATACTTTACATGGTCAGGAAACTGTAGCAAGCTATAACAGGTGTACTAGTAATGCAGGAAACCTTGTCAGAGCAGCAAAAGAATATAAAATTCGTCAGGTCTCCCTGGAAATTTTTGAAAAATAGGGGAGAGAAGATCCTTGCAGAGATCTCAATAAAAATGACAGTATAAGAGAACATGCTCCACTGTTTCTACTTCACCACTCCATGTGCCTATTGCAGAGAACAAATAATTCTGGGACAGGGGCCCACCATGCTGACACATATATTTTGCTTCAATAAAGCTTCTGTTAAGGATGGCTCTTTACCAGGTTCAATTTCCTGTTGTTTGGAACTACAGTGAACATGGAAAGCCCTTAATGCTACATATTAAGTGGAAATATGTTTTGTTAATTAGGTGTGAGAGTTATGAGAGTTGTTCAAGACATTCTGTAGGAATATCAGAATACTATTGTCATTTGAAATATGAATCTTTAAACACAAGCGTTTGAGATGTTTCTGTAAAGTCAATTCCTTTGAAAGTGCAGGCTAAGAATTAACTAAAATGGTAGATATTACCTTCTCTTTTCTTCTCTTCTCTGTCCCATTTGGGAAAGAAGCTACTAACTGCTGAATACCTTAAGCAATATTTTTCAAAAGTGGTTCCTTCTTTGTATTTGATAGCAAGTTATTAAGTCTCACGAAATATGTATCAATTAGATTGGAGATTGAATGACAGTGTTTTAGATTAACTTGAAATGTCTCTTCTCACCTATTCCAGAAAGCATTAGGAAAAGGCTATGTGGTTCGTAAGATTACACAAATGTAAGAGTAGGTAATACCTTTTATTGGACCACTATATTTGTTTGATATTTTTTTACTGGTCCAATAAAAGATACCACCCACTCTTACATGTATCTGTTCTTGCCTGTTCTTTACAGTAGATCCTTTATATATTGTATTTAATATTCTCTTTCTTTTTTAGGGATCTCAGTGAAAACCAGATTCATGCCATTCCAAGAAAGGCTTTCCGTGGAGCTGTAGATATTAAAAATCTGTAAGTACTTATTTTTATTTGTATTTTCCTATGAAAGTAATAGTAGTAACTTCATTTTACTACAACTATGAAATGCACTTGGGCCAAAAGTGGCATTGCTGTCCTTTTTTTCTTCTTCTCCTGGCTTTCCCCTGCTAAACTATGTGAATTCATGTAAATTTTAGTAAAGTGTATGTGCAAGAATAGTGATAACTATCATAAAACAGTTTAAATGTTAACATTCAGAACACCTATGAACTGAAAGTAGAGAACTATCAGTTCTAGTTAGTCTCTTGCTAATTGCATTCATCATTCACATCATGGTTTATTATGACATATCAGCCAGGACAATAACTGTGAGCTTCCCTTTGGCTTGTGTGGTCTTTCTCTCATTTCCTGTTCTCATGCAGCTAAGAGGATGAATATAAAAGTTTTGACTTTTTGTTAATGGCAGCTTCTGATCATATGATTAATTTTAACTTCAGTTTGCATAAGAAAGCCAGATTTAGGAACCATGGTTTGAATTTGGTTTGTTTTAAAGTATCTGTAGTTCATCTAGGGATACGCAGTGTGGTGTAGTGGATAAAGTGATGGACTAGGATTCAGGAGACCTGGGTTTGAATCCCCACTCAGCTATGGAAACTCACTGGCATGTGGAACTAGTAAAACAGCTCCTTAAATATCTCACTGATCTTGAAAGCCCTGTTAGGCTTGCTGTAAGTCTTAAACATGGTTTGTCTCTTCAGATATAATGCAGCAACCCAACACCTACAGGAAAGGTTTCAGTACTCCTTATACATTGCAGGAAGAGGAAAGATTTAGCATGATGTTCAGTATGGCCACTCTAACTCCCTGATTTTGTCTTAGTTTTTTATACTCCTGTTGAGTATTACTTCCTATATACAAAATCAGTAGTACATCTATTTTTATATGTATAATGACTATTAATGTCATTATACTGAACATCAGTGTTCATACTTCCAAGGTTGACAGCTATGTGAATGCTTCTACTGGTTTTCCTCCAGTTATTAATGTTTGGACTGTTACATAAGGTTCTGAAAAACTGGCTATCTAAAATGACTGTCCTATTTTAAAGTAACCTTTAATCTTTCCGTTTCTTTTCAGTGTGGTAGCCAAAGGTGTTTTTTTGGTGGGGGGAGATTTATAGATGATAATTGTTAATTCCATCTAACTGTCGCCTGTAACAATATTTTCAGTTATGAGGTACTAGCAGATTGCAAAGCGGTGGTTTTAATCTATAAAGCACTAAATGGCTTGGGTCCAGGCTATCTCACAGACTGCATATCTGTTTATGAGCCTGTCCAGGCGTTAAGATCATCGGGGACGCCTTTCTCTCAGCCCCACCACCCTGACAGTTGTGTTTGGTAGGGACACAGGAGAGGGCCTTCTCTGTTGCTGCTCCCAGACTTTGGAACTCCCTCCCACAGGAGGCCAGGCTAGTCCCATCCTTGCTGTCCTTCGAAAAGCAAGTGAAGACCTTTCTCTTAAGGCAGGGTTTTTCTTAGTGATAGATTGGCTAGGACAGGTTTTTAAATGGGGTGGTTTGTATTTTGTTGCTTTTCAATCTGTATTAGTTTAAATCTATTTTTACTTAACATTTTAAATATAGTGTTATTAATTTTTTTAAAATATTTCAATAATTTACTGTTTTTAGCTTTTAATATTGTGTTTTTAATTATGTAAGCTATCTTGGGTTCTTTTATAGGAAAAAGGCAGGGTAAAATATTTTAAATACATAAATAAATAGGTGACATAATTCTCCTACAAGTATGTAGACATTACTCTGCCTAATATTAACAAAAAGGATTTTACAAGAAGGCAGCATGCATAAAAAAAAATCGAATGCAGCAGACAGAGTGGGAGAGGGTCCATCCAGTGCAGTTCAGACTGCAGGGCAGCAACTTGCAAGCCAGGAAGTAGACAAATTAGCAGTGGCTTAATCTAAAGCAGCAGAAGTATGCAGAACAGCAAGCAAAATAGGAAGGAATCAGGAAGGACAGTGGGAATAAAAACTCTATACTTTCCTTCAATCCAGATGTGGATTATGATTTAGATTCATTAGTTACAATTGACTTAATGACCGCTTCTTGTCCTCCTTGCCCTGCAGTTAGATGAGAAAGTAAACCTATGGGTATATACTGCAAGAATCAACTCCTTGAGAACAATAGTTGCATCACCTGTGAAGGATACCTCAAAAGAAGGGAGGACAGGTTCCATAGGTCATAGCTTCACTTACACTGGATAGGAAATAATGTTTCCCATTCTGACAATTCTGTAAATTTGCTTGAAGCTTTCCCTGTAACATGTTGTAAGGGCTACTCTGATACATATGAAGCAGGACATCTTTTATCGTATGCATTATGAACAGTAGTGTGTGTCTATGTTGCACAGATACACAATAATGGAGCATTCCTAGTTTAGACTTAGTTAATTTTAATTTACCAGACAGCTGAGTTTGTGTGTCACTGCATTGAGTGTTTGTATTCTTTTCTAGGCTTTGACTGATTAAATTCTACATGGTAAGGTATCAGTTCCACCCCTTTTTGCTTCTGTTTGATTTATGGTTTGCCTTTTTTCTTTCTTTTGCTCACCACTTCAATTCTACCGTCCCCATTTGAAGTTTTTCTGCCAGGCATTAGCCAAAGCAAACTTGCTGCTACCACCATTGGGGTGTCTCAGGCATTGTTCACATAGACAGAATACAACCTGTGTCCCTGTAGCTTTTTCTTCCTTCTCTCACCCTGTGTTGGATATAAGGGGCATTCTTGCTAGTTGATAGCCAGAGTGCAGTACAGTGACTCCATTGGCTTGACTAGTGTGTATTGGCCTGAGTAAAAGAATACTGCTGAGGGTCATCTATCCTTTTGCCTGTTTTCCATATTACATTCTAGGCATTAGCAGATTTTGGAAGTATCTTGCAAAAAAAGGGGGGGGGGAAACTGATAGGCCATGTGTCTGCAATCTGACATGGTTCGTGGTCTACCTGGTTGCTAAGTTTTGTGGTGATGTGTGATCCATCCCCAAGTTATAACCATTTTGAGTTTCCCCGTTCAGCTAAGTGGGAATCACAGAGCTTTGGGTTTCAGAATCATGGCTCAAGGTCACAGTCCAGATCTAATCAGGGAGGATCAGGATCATTCAGAAATTTAGAATGATCTTGATAGGCTGGAGCACTGGACTGAAAATAACAGAATGAAATTCAACATGTCTAAGTGCAAAGTACTGCACCTTGGAAAAAGAAACCAAATGCACAGTTACAAGATGGGGGATACCTGGCTCAGCAATACTACAAGCAAGAAGGATCTTGGAATTGTCGTAGATCACAAGCTGAATGTGAGCCAACAGTGTGATGTGGCTACAAAAGAAGCAAGTGCTATTTTAGGCTGCATTGACAGAAGTATAGTTTCCAAATCCTGTGAGGTGCTAGTACCCCTCTATTCAGCACTGGTTAGGCCTCACTTTGAATATTCTGTCCAGTTCTGGATGCCACACTTCACGAAGGATGCTGCCAAACTGGAACAAGTTCAGAGGAGGGCGACAAGGATGATCAGGGGGCTGGAAACCAAGCCCTATGAGGAAAGGTTGAAAGAATTGGGCATGTTTAGCCTTGAGAAAAGAAGACTGAGGGGTGATATGATAACACTTTTCAAATACTTGAAAGGCTGTCATACAGAGGAGGGGCAGGATCTGTTCTCGATCATCCCAGGGTGCAGGACATGTAACAATGGGCTCAAGTTACAGGAAGCCAGATTTCGATTGAATATCAGGAAAACCTTCCTAACTGTTAGAGCAGTAAGACAGTGGAACCAATTACTTAGAGAGGTGGTATACAATGTGAAATCTTCATGTATTTTGGACTGTTTTCTCTTGCAAGTAAGGTTTGTGTAGAGAAGATATATGTAGAAGTTTGTTCACTACAAGAGGGATTTCATCAGGCAGGCAAAATAGAAGGAAAGCTTTATTAACCACAGGTGCATATTACCAGAACAGTTCTGGTCTCCATGTTGTTCTTGGATAAAGCTTCCTGGTTCATCACCTAACTCTTCCTCCACCCCCTTGGAATCTAGTTCTGCTTCCATTCATTATAAAACCACAGGTTGCTGTTGATTTCTTCCTTCTAGGGAAATTGAGTCTTTTCCTGTGGAAAGCTAGCCTCCAGTTGTAACTGTAAGAAGCTGAATAACTTCTGTGTAAATTAATAAATTGCTTTAATTTTCATAATTTTGCTTTGTAAGTATTTGCATCTTTTGATTCAATAAACATCATTTACTTGACAAGGTATTAAAAAGTAGTTAGAAAGGCATACCAAGAAAGAACATATTGCCTAAGATCAAGTGTAGTAGTTTTAAAACAGTTCACTAATCATGTTAGACATTTCTCATAGCTGTAATGAGGAAATTAATCTGTCCCATGTATATAATATCCCTGTGGGTGTCTTCTGCTAGTAAATAATATCTATTTTGTTTGTTTTGTTATGTTTTGTTTTTTAATGGCTTGCCAGTGATTTTAACAATAAATGGTGAACAGATGGGAGGATAAATGGATGGATTGAAAGAAAGAACTTTTGAAAAGGCATTCCAGGTCACACAAAGTATCAGAAGAAAGTAGTTTTATTTTTACAACTCAAATTTTACCATATTGATCAAACTAACTTAATTATCTGTATGGGTTGCTGTTGTTTAGTCGTTAAGTCGTGTCTGTCTCTTCGTGACCCCATGGACCAGACCACACCAGGCCCTCCTGTCTTCCACTGCCTCCCAGAATTTGGTCAAATTCATGTTGGTAGCTTCGATGACACTGTCCAACCATCTCATCCTCTGTTGTCCCCTTCTCCTCTTGCCTTCACACTTTCCCAGCATCAGGGTCTTTTCCAGGGAGTCTTCTCTTCTCATGAGATGGCCAAAGTATTGGAGCCTCAGCTTCAGGATCTGTCCTTCCAGTGAGCACTCAGGGTTGATTTCCTTCAGCATGGATAGGTTTGATCTCCTTGCAGTCCAGGGGACTCTCAAAAGTCTCCTCCAGCACCACAATTCAAAAGCATCAATTCTTTGGCGGTCAGCCTTCTTTATGGTCCAGCTCTCACTTCCATACATCACTACTGGAAAAACCATAGCTTTGACTATGCAGACCTTTGTCGGCAAGGTGATGTCTCTGCTTTTTAAGATGCTATCTAGGTTTGTCATCGCTTTCCTCCCAAGAAGCAGGCGTCTTTTAATTTCGTGGTTGCTGTCACCATGTGCAGTGATCATGGAGCCCAAGAAGGTAAAATCTGTCACTGCCTCCATATCTTCCCCTTCTGTTTGCCAGGAGGTGATGGGACCAGTGGCCATGATCTTAGTTTTTTTGATGTTGAGCTTCAGACCATTTTTTGCTCCTCTCCTTTTGCTGTGGTCCACACAGTCAAAGGCTTTTGCGTAGTCAATGAAGCAGAAGTAGATGTTTTTCTGGAACTCTCTGGCTTTCTCCATAAGAGCATGTTATCAATTTGGTCTCTAGTTCCTCTGCCCCTTCGAAATCCAGCTTGTACTTCTGGGAGTTCTTGGTCCACATACTGCTGAAACCTGCTTTGTAGGATTTTGAGCATAACCTTGCTAGCATGTGACATGAGTGCAATTATATGGTAGTTGGAGCATTCTTTGGCACTGCCCTTCTTTGGGACTGGGATGTAGACTGATCTTTTCCAATCCTCTGGCCACTGCTGAGTTTTCCAAACTTGCTGGCATATTGAGTGTAGCACCTTAACAGCGTCTTCTTTTAAGATTTTAAGTAGTTCCACTGGAATGCCATCACCTCCACTGGCCTTGTTGTTAGCCGTGCTTTCTAAGGCCCACTTGACTTCACTCTCCAGGATGTCTGGCTCAGGGTCAGCAACCACACTATCTGGGTTGTCCGGGACATCCAGATCTTTCTGGTATAATTCCTCTGTGCATTCTTGCCACCTCTTCTTGATGTCTTCTGCTTCTGTTAGGTCCCTATGATTTTTGTCCTTTATCATGTCCATCTTTGCACAAAATGTTCCTTAAATATCTCCAATTTTCTTGAACAGATCTCTGGCTTTTCCCTTTCTATTATTTTCCTCTATTTCTTTGCACTGTTCATTTAAGAAGGCCCTCTTGTCTCTCCTTGCTATTCTATGGAAGTCTGCATTCAATTTTCTGTAACTTTCCCTATCTCCCTTGCATTTTGTTTCCCTTCTCTTCTCTGCTATTTGTAAGGCCTCGTTGGACAGCCACTTTGCTTTCTTGCATTTCCTTTTCTTTGGGATGGTTTTTGTTGCTGCCTCCTGTACAATGTTACGAGCCTCCATCCATAGTTCTTCAGGCACTCTGTCCACCAAATCGAGTTCCTTAAATCTGTTCTTCACTTCCACTGTATATTCATAAGGGATTTGGTTTAGATTATACCTGACTAACCCAGTGGTTTTTCCTACTTTCTTCAGTTTAAGCTTGAATTTTGCTATAAGAAGCTGATGATCAGAGCCACAATCAGCTCCAGGTCTTGTTTTTGCTGACTGTATAGAGCTTCTCCATCTTTGGCTGCAGAGAACATAATCAATCTGATTTCGGTATTGCCCATCTGGTGATGTCCATGTGTAGAGTCGCCTCTTGTGTTGTTGGAAAAGAGTGTTTGTGATGACCAGCTTGTTCTCTTGACAAAACTCTATTAGCCTTTGCCCTGCTTCGTTTTGAACTCCAAGGCCATTTTTTTACTAGAGTGGGTACAATGAATCGGTGGGGATTTGGTTAGTCTAGGTAAAGGTAAAGGTTCCCCTTGACATTTAGTCCAGTCGTGTCCGACTCTAGGGCGCGGTGCTCATCCCTGTCTCCAAGCCGTAGAACCAGCGTTTGTCCATAGACAGTTTCTATGGTCTCGTGGCCAGTGTGACTAGACATGGAACACCATTACCTTCCCACCGTGGTGGTACCTATTTATCTACTCGCATTTACATGCTTTCAAACTGCTAGGTTGGCAGGAGCTGGGACAAGCGACGGGAGCTCACTCCGTCGCGTGGATTCGATCTTACGACTGCTGGTCTTCTGACCTTGCAGCACAGAGGCTTCTGCGGTTTAACCCGCAGCACCACCACGTCCCCTTAGTCTACTCCTATGTAAATTCCACTGATTCAAATGAGCTTATTCTAGCTGAGACTTACTTTAGTGCTTTATGTCACAGCTAAAGTTGGACGATTTGAACCAACAGAATTTATGGGGGAGCTGACTCATGAAGTCCCAATTGATTCAAGGGACCTACTCTAGTGTGACTTACTAGGCAAAGCAACAGGTTTTCAGCTATTTTTTACTTATGGCATTTTAAAACTTCCCCATGACCAGAGTTCTCACGTTATTATTGTCAAGAAGAGACCACCAAGCTTTCCCTGTTCTTATGGGACATGAGAAACTCTCGAGCTCTTTTTCTTGCAAGTTACATTCTGAGAATGCACATTAAATTGCCTCAAGCAAAAGAGATGTGGGAGGATATGGTTTCCATTCTGTCAATTTCCAGTTGTGTTGCCTGTGTTTGCATGAGCACCGGCAGCACAATGCAGAGGAGCATTTCACTCATCTGCTCAAATTGTGGGTGGAATGAACACACTGTGTCTTCTGCATCATTAGTGGATTTCATTTTACACATTTGCCCTCAGGCTGTATCAGGGTGCTGTTTTAACAGTGCTGATACTCTTACCATTGCAGAATTTTTGAGATTGTATCCCAGTACAGCTTTTCCCACTCTTTTGTTGACTATGAGGGCTACTCCATTTCTTCTACAGGATTCTTGCCCACAGTAGTAGATATGATAATCGTCTGAATTGAATTCGCCCATTCCCGTCCATTTTAGTTCACTGACGCCCAGCATGTCAATGTTTATTCTTGCCATCTCCTGTTTGACCACATCCAGCTTACCAAGGTTCATAGATCTTACATTCCAGGTTCCTATGCAGTATTGTTCTTTGCAGAATCGGACTTTCCTTTCACTTCCTTTCACTTCTGTATGGGGTAGTATTTGCATATGTTATCATAATGATATTTTGCCTGCCTGATGAATAGTAGCATTTTATAAAAGATAAATAGGGGTGTTACTTCACATTCAGCGGCAACTTCTAAAGTTAAATAATTTAAATAATAATAATAATTTGCATAATCCCTTCTATGTTTTTAGTATCCTTTTTAGAATCTCTTGGCATTGTCCACATTACCTCAAAGAGTGTGAAGCAAAGACAAAACACTATATTTTAGTCAGTGGTCCTTTCTGCCAAGAAGATGGTTTGTGCCAAGTTTTATCCCAGGGTGAAGAGAAAAATAACTATGTGGGAGAAGAAGCAAGTTTGAAAACTGTTTCACAGCCTTAGCCACAGCAGCATTTAGAGGAGGTCATTAAAAGAAACTTTTTTTAAAAAAAGATGCACCTGAATGTGTGCCAGTGTAGAAGAAATCTGCCTTTCAGTTCTTGTAGGACAAGATTTGCTAGAGTGCTTTCTGTGCCATTAAAGCTTTCTCTTTGTGTATAATGTGGATGATTTAGGAGGAACCATGTCACTGCTGATTTATACATAGACAGCTAAAGATAATAAGATGTGGGGCCAACATACTGTTCACCCTTTTACAGATTAACCTGCAGACTGCATTAGGCAAATTTGATGGCATTAAAAATTTTTACCAATTTGTCTCAAAACAATTTCTCTTTTGTGTTGTGTCAGAGGATAACATTTCATGCCACTCTGCTAATTTGGATGGCTTTGATAAATTGCTCTGGGGGTTAGAGAACTGTACCATATATATTATTTTGGTCATTTAAAATAGAAAGCCTGTTGACTTAATTGTTAAATATCCTTAATTTGTTAAAATGGAAAACACCTAATTTTTTTTAATACAGTGCAATAGAAACATCATACCAAACTATTCACTGCAGCATCTAGAAAATGTTTTGAGTACACGAGTGATATATTTCGGGGGGGGGGGGGGGAGGAAGGGCACAATCCAGTGCGATGTCTCTGTGAAAAGTCCTCTTGTGCCTCTGTGCAGTTGCAATTATTTTCACTGGAACTGGTATGTTCCAAATGATTTGCAGCTGAATTGTACCCGTATTGAGTATATGGTCATTGGTTGCATAATGTGATCCCTTGAATTTAATATTACATTATAGCCATGTAGATGTATTAGGAGATTCTAGGATGTCTTCTACAAGGTGACTCATAAGCAATGCTGAGAAATTATTCTTTTCCAGTGTAAGCAGATCTGTGAGTCTGGGTCCTGGACCTTTGAAGTAATCAGTTACAAATAACTATTTGCTCATAATTAATTCCTTTTCATAATAATACAGGCATAACTGAATTACAATATGATTGCAATTTGCAAGGGTGTCTTCATATTTGATGGTGTTCGTAGCATATAAGTTACTTTAATAGTCCTTTCAAGGAGAAAAGCGGGGTAAAAATATTTTAAATAAATAAATAATAAATAGTTACAGCAGTGAGATCTCACTAAATGGTGGAGGTGGAATATGCTATAGTCAAAGCTTAGGTTCCTCATGCTGCTGCCTCATGCTTTAATGTAGATCAGTGGTTCTTAACCTTTTTGAAAGAATCGCCCCCTTGAGCCATTGAGGAAGTTATCATCGCTCCCCTCCTGGCAGCGCCACGGTGGCAGCGGCGGCGCGGCAGTACTAAAAATCCAATCAAAACAGTAATGAATAGCAAGCTATCTAAAAATCACACAGAGATAGCTGGTTTACTGAGGGAAGGCTTGCCTGAAGAGAAAGGTCTTTGCCTGGTCATGGAAGGAGAGCAATGAATGGGGCCAGCCTGGCCTCCAGTGGCAAGGAGTTCCAGAGGCTGGGATGCAGTTTAAAATGTTTTCAGATAGAAATAAAGGAAGGGACACCTTGGTGCCACTCAGTCCTCATACAAAGGGAGTCTAGGGAAGTAGTAACCCTTTCCGCAAACTTTAATATTGAAGGAAAGGGGAATTCCTTGCAGGAGGACAAACGGGAGGGGGGCCTGGCTGTTGTTTGAAGGCAGCAGGAGGACGCCGATGAGAAATGGGGTGAGGGAAAGGGCCCCCGCTTGCTGACATGGGCAGGAAGAGGAGCTGATCCATGCAATCCGTGGGATCCAGAATGGGGGAGTTGAAGACGGGAAGCTTCCCAAGAGGAAGCTTCTTCATGGGGTGGGGGCACTGTGCCCTAAAAGTGGGACTGGCCCCGATTTCTGGGCTTGAGCTGGGAAGGTCCTCATTTTCCCAGGAGAGCCATGGGGGCATTGGGAAGGGGAGGGGGCAGAAGTCCAGGAGAAAGCCCCGCATGGAGCAAGAAGAGCCAATGAACGCAGCGCATGTGAGCTCATGCACACCACTGTTGCAGAACTGAGTTGGGATCTCTTCCTGGCCAACTGTACTGCGGCTCAGGGGGTGGGTGGGAGAGATGAAGACCCTTCTCCCTGATTTTTCAGGGTCCCACGCTCTCCTCACCAAAGAGCGGTGGATGAAGCAGCATTTGGGGACTCCGATGGGAATCGGGAGGAGGAGTGAGAAAGGATCTGCAAGTCATGCAAGCTTCCACTAAACTTTTTTATGAGCAGAGCGTCTCTCCTGGGTCCTCCACTGGTGTCAAAGACTAGTTCTTTTTTTCTTTTTGCTGGAGAGACAGGATGGTGCCAGATGGCAGTGAGGGTTCAGAAGGAAAGCTCTCTTCCCCCCCCTGGTGGTTGCGGCGGCGGGGCGGTGGTGGGAGGGGGCGGCGGCGGGGGGAGGGGGCGGTGGTGTGGGGGCGGCAGGAGGGGAGCGGTGGCGCAGCGGTGGCGGGAGGGGGGCGGCGGCGTGATGGCGGGAGGGGGAGGGGACGGTGGTGCGGCGGGAGGGGGCGGAGGTGGGAGCTAGAGGGAGACAGTGAGAAAGGGACTGGGAGCGCACAGACGCGCACACCCGGCGAAGCCAGCCTCAGTGCGCATCAAACACCCGAAGAGGAAAGAACGAAAGAACCAACCAACGAAAGAGGCAGCTCGCCAGTCGGCGGCAGCTCGCTCCATCGCCCCCTTTCTGTTCCTTCGTCCCGCGTCGCCCCTTTTCATTCCATTGCCCCCCCTGAAAAACAAAATCGCCCCCTGGGGGGGTGATATCGCCCAAGTTAAGAACCACTGATGTAGATGATGAGGTGATGGACTAGAGAAGAATGTACTTTGTGTCTCAAACCAGTGATATTCAAGTATTTTCAAAATAACAAAATTACATTACTTACTGTTGAAAATTTTTTAAAAATGTATTTTATTTTTCAAAAGTGTGCTGTGTATTACTACACCAAATCATAATGGCCATAAACAAAACATATTGAACATTTTGTGTATTTATAAAAACTATTTTTATAAATGCATTTTAGTTTCAGAACAAAATAGAATAAAGAAAGCCCAAAGAAAAATGTATGTAAATATCAGCTATTTAATGGGCCATGGCAAAGTTGGGAAATAAAAAATAGTGCCTGTGCAAGCAACCAGTGAAAGTCAACATTCCAACAATCAGGGCAGTGGCAGTGTTACCAGAATGGCTGGTGAAACACTGCTTGCCCTGCAGATTCTGGATACAGTGCCACCATTACAGATCCTGTACCTGCAGAATCCTTTCAAGGTAATAGATATTATGAAGATTAACTGTCATAAGAGGGTAGCAGAAGTTTAGAGTCAGTTCTTTCATTTCCCATGAAAACGGAGATTACTACCATTTTGACAGGCTTCTTGCATGTGCACCATTATGTATAGTTCAGTGTTGCCTTTATGCATAATTTTTAAATGGTCAGTAGCTGTCTTTTTCTTCAATATTTCTAAGATGGAATGTGTAAGCAACTAAATCTAAGCAATTATTTTGAAGCAATCTCCTAAACCAGCGTTCCCCAACCTTTTTCGGTCCGCGGACCGGCTGGGGAAGGTGGGGCACCCCCGCGCTTGCACGCATGCGCGAACAAGCGCACACTCTCGCACGGGCGCATGTGCGCCTGTGTGCATGTGCAAATGGCGGCGTGGTGCTCGCACAGGCGTGCTGGAGCGCGCGCGCAGGCACAAACGGGCAGCACGGGGGTGAGTGCGTGCGGGGGGGCTGGGAGGTCTGTCTCGGCGGCCCGGTCTGGCCCAGGCCATGGACCGGCACCAGGCCGCGGACCGGGGGTTGGGGACCTCTGTCCTAAACTATCACATTTCCTGAGTGTTGCAACAATGTCACTTCACTATAACAAGCATATCTGACACTCTGAATGTTGAAGTTAAAAGTAATGTTAAAAGAACCTGTATCTCACTTCCAAAGAAGTTTGCCTCAAGGTAAATGCTGCAGCTTTGCTTAAAATTTGCGGAAGTAAGTGTATCCAAGATAGCATAGGTACATGAGAAAGTGCTTTGTATTGAGCCAGCTCAGATCTAGCTAGCCCACTGGTTCCACAAACACTCACCAGTACGGTAGAGCTTTGGTGCAGCCAGGCTACTGGTGGGCAATGATTCTATGGCTACAGGAACCTCTGGGCACTACAGGCATAGCACTTTGACTGCTTTTGCACCATATTCTAAAAGAGACACACAGCATACATTGCTCTTATAGGTGATGAACATCCTCTGGCTCTTGGTACAGGTCCAGATTTGGGGTTCTAGACAAGGTTACACTGAAGGGCTATACATTAACTACCTCTTCCCTCCACTGACAACCCCCCCCCCACACACACACATTTTTAGGAGCAGCTTGAACTTGGGCAGTGAAACTGGTGAATTTCACAGAAACCTTTAGCAAAGAAAGGCTTATCATAGGATAATTGAGTTGGAAGAGGCCTGTAAGGCCATCAAGTCCAACCCCCTGCTCGATGCAGGAATCCAAATCAAAGGAGATCTGACAGATGGTTGTCCGATTTTCTCTTGAATGCCTCCAGCGTTGGCTTCTATAGAAAGATTACATCTTGTTTATTCAGAAGTAAATTTCCTTGACTGTGGGACTTAGCCTGGCTGTAATTAAAAACACAACATATACATGTGTTCAAGATCTCAGTCCATTATTTGTGTTTAAAAATGTATGTATATTTACATGCTCACTTGTTTTTTCTTTTGTCTACCTGGATATAGACAGCCAAAAGCTTTATTGTGTACATATGCACACAATGTTTATGTACATCTTCATTTAAAGAAAATAGCAAAAACCACACAAGATCAGTAATTCTGAAAAACTGTAATTTCACGACTGTAATCCTAAATATGTTTCTTTGGCAATTTATTTAGAAGCAAATAGGTTTAGGATTGAACTGGCTAACTTTCATGTTTTTATGTATTTCTTTATTTAATATTTCACCTTTCTCCTAGTAAAACAAGCCTAGATACTTACGTAACATTTAAAAACAAACAAACACAGATACAAGTAAGAATACAGTGGCTGAAATCCTGTCAGGAACAAATTAAACCTTATGACTTTGTTTATGTCGTGCAACAGGATTTCAGCCAGGAAGTTACTGAAACCAGTTAAACAAATTGTCATATTAAAACAATTGCAGAATTAAAATTGTTTAAACAATTTAAAAACACCTCATTAAAAAAAAAGTAAAACATCCTTCAGAAAGCCTTCTCACAAGTGGCCCATTCAGTTAATACATGCTTGCCTGAGCAAAAGGGTGTTTACGTAACAGGCAATTGAAGCAGAGCAAGGTGAGGGATTGCCTTGTTTTGCTTAGGAGGTGGTTCCACAGCCTGGGAGAAGCCACCAGAACACCCCCTGTCGTGTCCTTATATATACCTGTGAAGCTGTAACAGGGAGTCTTTGTTTTACTTTAACTGATTCTTCTCAAGAATTTGGCCACAGAGTATTTGATCCACTCAAGTTTCCAAACACTTTGCAGAGTCAGCTCCATCCAAAATGAGTTGCAGTAATCGAACTCATATGTAACTATGGCATGTGTCACTGTAGTTATACTGTACTTATGCTTACTAACTTTGCAGAAAAGCCGATATCAGTTTTTTGTATAAATGTATGTTGAACTGTTGTCACACATCATGCTCTGAATCAAATGGGGAAAAAAACTAGTAACTTTGAG
Source organism: Intellagama lesueurii (assembly GCA_037013535.1). Lineage (NCBI taxonomy): Eukaryota > Metazoa > Chordata > Lepidosauria > Squamata > Agamidae > Intellagama > Intellagama lesueurii. The sequence continues at coordinate 110,495,507 of JBAJHW010000005.1, forward strand.
TTGAAGAAAGTAATAATTTGAAAATTAAACCGAGTGTAAATTTTTCATATCTTAATATTTAAAGATTAATAATGTATGAACAGTACTGCTGATTTTTTTGTCTAGAATGTCAGTGTTTCTTTATTACATCTTATCTGCATAGAATCATGAAGAAAATAAAATGTGCTGAAACAATATGCTGAGGATTGTTTCTATGAGTTAGAATATGTCTTGTTTTTTTTCAGAAGGGGATTGGAAAATGTTACAAACATCATATACATCCCTAAGAATGTGAAATTCTAGAAAGAAGCTGTCTTTGTAGAACTAAGGGTGGTCTATCCTGCTCTTTCTTGCCAAGGATAGAGAAATTAACATGCAGCTGGGCTTCTCTGATAAATGGATTCTGTTAGGTCACTGAGGGGATGCATATGACATTAAGTGATTTACAGCCCTTTACCTTAATGAAATTGTTTCAGCAAGATGACGCTGAGAGCTTTTAATGGATAGCTTTTCTTGATGTAATGAAATTGCATTCCTTTGGCATTTAATATAAGGTGCAGTTATTATTTACTGGAGCTTTCCCAGGGCTGTCGTGATTTTACACATGCAGTTTGAAACAAAAAGAGATTTCAGTGGTGGCGTCAAGACCAGAATGGCGTATGACATTCTTAAGTAGATGAGTGTATTTAGGGAGTATATTTCAGTTATTGTGGCCTAGCTTTCAAGCCTCATCTCTTAACAAGGCTTTCTTATCCGTAATGCTGCCACCCTTCATATCTTTCACATATCACCTCCTAATCTATTTAACAGGCAACTGGATTACAACCAGATCAGCTGTATTGAAGATGGGGCATTTAGGGCTCTCCGTGATCTGGAAGTACTGTAAGTAACTGCTTGTCTCTCTTACTTCTTAATAATATGGCAATAAGGATGGTAAATCAGTATAATAAATACAATAATTGTAAATAACATGTCTAGTAGTTTTCTTTCTAAAACGAGGATTTAACTTGCAGTCATGAAATAATTCTGTCAGTCTATTGGGAACATCAGCTGATGTCTGCGGTCCTGTATATTTACTTATCTGAGAGTTTGCCTACTTTTAACTAAACTTGGATAAATTTGCAATGCTAGATGCTGTATACATAGTTTTCATTTACTCTTTTTAGAAAAACAATTAGGACACAAAAGTAAATTAAAGGAAACAAGAAGTTTCAGTCATAGCTCAGGCTTTGTTCATAGATTATGAAATTAACTGTTTTCAGAATAATGTAGAAGCTCCAGTGCAAGGCATTATTTGACAATGTAGAAGCTAACCTCATGTCAGCTAGAATATAAAGAAGAGAATTACTGCAACCTGACATTTTAAAATACAATTGAGTTTTATCAAAGATGAAGAATATCAAGAAATAAAATACCTTTTAAGTGCAAAGCAAAATTTTAATGTTAGGATATTTGAATTCATGTCCAGCTAATTTGTAGTTTGAAAGCATGTAAAAATGTGAGTAGATAAATAGGTACCACCTCGGTGGGAAGGTAATGGCGTTCCGTGTCTAGTCGCGCTGGCCACGTGACCACGGAAACTGTCTTCGGACAAACGCTGGCTCTATGGCTTGGAAACGGGGATGCGCACCGTGCCCTAGAGTCGGACACGACTGGACTAAATGTCAAGGGGAACCTTTACCTTTACCTTACCAGCTAATTTGTGTGGTACTAATATATATTCTACTTTATTTTGTAAGCCTTTTCCATTTAATTATTCAATACTGACATTTTAAAACTGGATTAAGCAATATATTGCCCTTTCTTTGTTCAAATAGTCAGTATTGTCCCATTGCTAATGAAGGCTTTTTGTTGTGTGCTTGGGAGTGTGTGTGTGTGTACAGTATGTTTATACACACAGAGAGACACACAAACAAAGACATACTCACTCCCAAACACACCACAGCCTTCTGAAAGGACATTGAAAAGGCTTTCATTTTCATTGTATAATGTTAGCTAGCTAGCTATAGATATAGAGATAGAGATATAGATATAGATATATAGATATACAGTATACACATACACACTTCCAGATAAACATTGAAGAACTTACCTTTACTTATGTCTTTTATGGTGAAATCTCCATTTGCTGTTGGTTCAGTTCATTATAAAACAGAATGGAATCACATAAGGAGATAATGAACAGGATACAGGAACAGCTAAACATTGCTTGTAGATGAGCATCTAATAAACAAGGAACAATTAAGACACATACTTAAGAAACAAAGTTAATTATATCCTATAGGTTTTGTTCCTTTACAGTGTTGTAAACAAATGAAACAAATGGCTAGTTTATCAACTTCCCTAACATCTTGAGCTATATAAGTATACATTCAAGCGGTTTTCCAATTGTCAATTTTGTGTTAGAATAAATGCAGCTTTATTTTACAATGTACACAGGATAGTTGCTTTTTATATTTTTATTCATTTGTATATTTCTCTAGCAGGATTGCACATATTCAAACTTTTTATAGACTTTATACTTAAGCTCCTCAAGAATTAAGTGCAGACATGGCGTCTTGTGCCTGCTATTGTAGTTTTGAAACAGTATCTTCCTGTTTTTAAATTTCTCCTGCTGATGCTGTGCAGAGGGCAAACCCCATGATATAGAGAAAATGGCAAAGAACAGACAGAGAACTGTGTCACCGTTCTGCCAAACTGCTGAATTAAAAAGAGACTGGAAAAGAAATATATTTGAGCCTTGATAAATATGAGATTATTTTGACTCAATAAGAATAAATTGATGATAGGAGTACTTTGGGAAACTGAGGCTGGTGGTGGGTGAGCATCATCCATTGAATTAAATAAGTTCAGTGGACCTTTCAGTGGCTTTCAATACTATCAACCATGGTATCCTTCTGGGCAGCCTTCCTGGGATGAGTCTTGAATGTACTGTCTTACAGTGGTTTTGATCCTTCTTGGATGGCTGAACTCAGAAGGTGGTGTTGTGGAATCCTGGCCTCTGGTGTCCCTTAGGGCTCAGTCCTGTCCCCCATGTTATTCAGCATCTACGTGAAACTGCTGGGAGAGATTGTTCAGAGTTTTGGGGTTCAGTGCCATCAATATGCCGTTGATACCCAGTTCTATCTCTCCTTCCTGTCTGATTCCAAGGAAGTTGTTCTGTGCCTAGTCCAGTGCCTGTTGTCAGTAGTGGACTGGCTGAGGTCTAACAAACCGAAACTTAATCCAGACAAGACAGATTCCTGGCCAGTCAAAAGGCAAATCAGGGGATAGGGATCAAGTCTGTACTGGGCGGGGTTACACTCCCCCTCAGAAGTGAGGTTTGCAGTGTGGGTGTGCTCCTGGACTCAGCCCTGAGCTTGGATTAAGAAGTCTCAGAAGTGACCAGAAATGCCTTTGTACCATTAAAGCAGATGTACCAACTGTGCCCATTCCTTGAGTTGTCCAATCTAGCTACAGTAACACATGCCTTAGTTACATCTCGTTTGGATTATTGCAACATGCTTTATGTGGGGCTGTTTGTGTTTGGAATCCTCAGCTGGTTCAAAATGCTGCAGCCAGACTGGTGCTGGTTACAGTTATAATGTAACTCCCTGGTTTCCTGTAGGCAAAGGCATCAGACAAGCATGCATTTTATCACCTTATCTGTTCAGTTTATACACAGAACATATCATATGGAAAGCCAAACTAGATTAAAATGAAGGAGGAGTGAAAAGTGGTGGAAGAAACATTAATAATTTAAGATATGCAGATGAGACCATGTTAGTGGCAGAAAACAGCAATGACTTAATTTGAAATGACTAAAGGGTACCAGGACTAATTCCTAGTATTTATTACCTGTCTCTAACACATTAATCAATCAGCCAGAGACAGAGAGATCCAATAAGTATTTGTTTATTTTCAGCTGAAAGAAAGCAAATAAGGCAAACTCCACTCACAAGAAAAGCATGAGAAGGTGCCCCACATACCAAAGTATACATTTTTATAAGTTCAACATGAAAAGAAGGACCAAGGGGGTTGGGAAGAGGTGGAGAAATGGGAGGGGTTTCTATAATTGGTACACATTCCTGCATGAACCCAGCTTTGAGCAGTAAATCATTCCCCGTGTCTATCATCCAGCTTCTCAAGGACAGACTTCTAATTAGACCATTTACTTACAAGTAACGGAATGCAGGTGGCCTCCCTTCTTTATCTATTCTTGTCTAGTAAACAAAAACCTAATCATATATATATATGTATGTATTAACTGGACCCCTTCATCCCTCCCTTTTCAAATTTTGTCCCTTAATGGGTCCATGACGAAGAATTTGGTTGGATCAAAGGGGAACATTCCTTTGGGATGCATTTTAAAACCATTGCCTTTGCGGGGGCATGCCGTTGTTTGGGTTGCGACGCCAAGACTAACATTCCTTCGAATTAGAGGAATTAAGCAAGGCAATAGCATGAATCCCGCCCTAGTGCCAAAAAGGTGAGGACTAGTGTCTTCTTCCAGTCCTTGAACAAACTAGAGAACCAGCTGCTAGCGTCCAAGGGGTTTTGCCAAGTTTGAATTGGCACATGGGCCACCTTGCGTATGTTGGTGGCTATCTCAGTTATGACCTTCCCATTATCATCAATATTCAAATAACAATTAGAGAAATTAAACTTTCTGCAAACACCATTCTCCTCCATGAGGAAGAAATCAAGAACTAATCTGTTTTGATAAATGGCAGTTCTCATTTGTGTTTGCTGTTTTGCTAATAATTCTTAAGCGGTAGCGGTTTGGTTAGTGATTATTTCCAAAACTGCTTGCAAGCCAATAATTCTATTTCTATATATATATATATTTAATAGAATTATTGGCTCGCAAGCAGTTTTGGAAATAATCACTAACCAAACCACTAACCAAAAATTTCTATGATGTGTTGAGGGGACTTACTCATTTCCCCACAGTGAATTCCCCATGTCTATGGACCTTTTGGATCGAATTAGATTGTCACAGGATGGGATACCCAAAGTTCTTCCTTGTGCTCCTGGAAATAGGCTGATGGTACCAGAGTACAAGAACCACACCAATTTCAGGGGAGTCTGGGATAGGCCGTATTGCCATAAACCCAGAACAAACTTGTCAGGAACACATCCCCTGAGAGGAGGCATTCCACTAGGGGAAGGAGCCACCTGCAATTCCCAGCATCCACCACCCTTGTAACATAGATTGGGGGTGGTCTAGCAAGTGCATGTGGGCAACTATGGCAAGCTCCTGACCCTAGATTTCTAATTACTCACTTATTTTAGCTTAAAAACTCTCAGTTATGTATTTTGGTCCTTGCACACCAGCCCTACCAGGTAGTAAGGTAAAGGTAAAGGTTCCCCTTGACATTTAGTCCAGTCGTGTCCGACTCTAGGGCGCGGTGCTCATCCCCGTCTCCAAGCCGTAGAACCAGCGTTTGTCCATAGACAGTTTCCGTGGTCATGTGGCCAGTGCGACTAGACACGGAACGCCATTACCTTCCCACCGAGGTGGTACCTATTTAGCTACTCGCATTTACATGCTTTCGAACTGCTAGGTTGGCAGGAGCTGGGACAAGCGACGGGAGCTCACTCCGTCGCGTGGATTCGATCTTACGACTGCTGGTCTTCTGACCTTGCAGCACAGAGGTTTCTGCGGTTTAACCCACAGCGCTACCATGCCCCTACCAGGTAGGACACTTCAAATAACCAAAATAGCAAATAAAGCCCTTGTGGCTGAGGCACCTCATTTAGGCACTCTTACTCTTGCTCCCAAGAATCACATTGGGTAAAATATAGAATAGTTACTTAGAAAAAGCAGAAAGTTAGGGTTGGCATAATGATATAAAACCCATACCCTCACAAAACTTTCTGGGACATGCAGAACCTGCCCAGTAATGACTTAGCATTGTGTAGTTTAACTTGTGGTGGTGTCATGAAATAGTCATGATGATTTGGTTATTTATTTCGTTAATGTAACTAACAGATTTCTGTTTTTGGAGAGGAGAGGTAAATCTAGTTCTAATTGTTGTTGTGGGTTTTTCGGGCTCTTTGGCCGTGTTCTGAAGGTTCTGACCTTCAGAACACGGCCAAAGAGCCTGAAAAACCCACAACAACCATCAGATCCCGGCCATGAAAGCCTTCGAGAATACTAGTTCTAATTCCTGATACAGAGCCAGACCTTCCCTTATTTTGAGACATCTCATTTTGCAAATGTATTTAGGATTTTGTTGACATTGATAGTCTATCATGTGCTTTCATGGTGATAATGTGTGTGTGCGCATGTGTAGGCAAGAGAGAGCAAAAAGAGAAACCACAAGCAAATACATTTTTCTTCCCTTGCCCTCCCACAGATCAAAGGTTGATAAAATCATCAGACAGAGGACACCCCAATTTTTTTCCCAATGTTCAAAAATTGTCCATTTTAGTTCTGCTTTTCTTCTGATAGTCCAGCAACCAAAAAGCAATAAGAGTGAGACATTTATTGTTGGAAAAATTTCGATGAGTCCTGCTGCTCTAGGCTGTGGGGGAGACTATTTTAATCTTCAGGATTCCCAAAATTACCCTCCCCCCCAGTGAACGTAATCAAAGTTTTCTTCTAAAGCAAACAAAAAGGTGCAAGGTTTTTGGGGCACGTTGTCTGTGTTCACAAAAGGGCAAAAGCCTTCTGGAAAGTTTGAGATGCAAGGGTGACAGCTGTTCACAAGCGATCTTCAGTGGCGGGTGTAATTCTTTCTCAAGGACCCAATCGCCAGGCTGTGTTGCTGGAAAGAGGGAACTGGACAGGGAGGCGTAACCTGTTGAGATAAAACTTTACAGAACCTTATAAGAGCATTCTTTTCTTATTGGGTCCTCAAATTCCCTTGGTAAAATCCTAATCCTTAAGAGGGCCTGGGGAAGGAGATCTATCTCTTGTGACCCCCTTTTTCTTATAAATGTGATTTCAATGTTTACTCCAATTTTCCTACCTGCCCTGATGGCTGAGGATGATGGCCACGTGATATCTCCAGTCAGTGTTGAGAAAGGTGGGAACCTCCTGCATTATCCTGGCAATGAAATGTGTTTTTCATCACTCCCCTCACCTTACAAGCTTGAAAGGGGAAGGCTGAGAACACATTTTCAGCCAACAAGTTTAAGCCTAGTCCAGTTGCCCAAGGACAAATACTATCTAACAAAAACATTAAGACTTCCATGCATGCACCCATGGAGTTCTCCAGAAAGTGTCTTATTAACAACACATAACAGGAGTCTACATACATGTGAACTCTAACGCGAGTCGCTCCCTACATGGGCGCAGGGAGGAGGGTTGATGGATCACCCAACTGAGCACTTGAAAGCCAGAGCCCTCACTTTTGCTCCAAACAGCGGCTGCCTCTGCCTGTCAGTGTCCAGCAAGTTTGACAGATGGGCAACCGGCCTTCACCAGCTGCCAATCCTTTGAGCCAGAACCCCTAGTGCCATTCAGTATGTGGTTAGCCTACCATTGTGGAGCAGAGAGCAGCCCCTGCTCTATGCTCGGGGTGTTCTTCACCCTCCCTTCAGACCTGTTTAACACAGAGAAAATTTGGAATCTAATTTACACAGAATTCTGTTATGCTCAAGAAGTTACGCTATTTGACAAATGGCATTTTCCATCATGTGTTAACTGTGTCTGCCCCATAGAAGTCAAGAACCCGAAGTGGCTTATCTCTGCCTTCACAATTTAACTTTCACAAAGTTTTCCTAGTGTCCTCCCAAAGAGGATCGGTGAATTTTTATATCATAAGGATCCTCCCTGTTGCCATGACTTTGGAGCAGTAGGCTTCTACTGCAGAATCTCTCAGCCACGTTATCAATGCAACTGGTGGAAGACATGAAAAATAATCAAATCTGGGTAAAAGGGATGTCCATTTATAGTCTGGTAACTTGTCAAGATTTCAAATTTAAGACTTTACTGGAACAATTGATGCAATCAAATATCGAATTACATATTAAAATCTGCACATATACATCCAAATTATCAGTGGGCCTACTAAGGAAAGAACTCAAGACATAAGGACTCTTGAAGAGCCTACACTCATGCCCACAGGAAAATGTACTCTGACCACATCCAAATTAAGCATTTTCCATTCTTTAGCTTTGTTAGAAAGCATACACCCTTTTATAATGAGTAGAAATTTTATTTATTAAACTGCAAATCCACACTCAAGGAAATGTTCATCTAGTATATCAAAAGGCACCAAACTGCACAACATGCAAATATATCTAAATCTGACTAGAAGCCAAAATAAAATTTTACAGGCAACAGAAATGCCTGATACATAGAAAACTGTGACTTGAACACCGTCACAGAGTAATGGCAAGAAATCAAGATTGAACTATTCTTCATCAAAGGAACTCTAAAAAGGACAAGATAATACAAGATAAATACAAGCTCTGTGCTGCCATTTCTCACAAATATGGGTATATGCAAAATCAAATTTCAAAAAGTTATGTTGGCATGTAACCATAATTGTACTTCCTACAATTTAAACTGTAAATAGAATAGAATTTTTAAGGACTAATTGGAATTATTATTATTATTATTTTTAAGATTAGTCAAATCAATAAATTAAATGCCTACAGTGTGCATCAACATACACCGGACACTTCACATGGCACACATGTGGGAATGGTGGAAAATGTGTCCTTTAAATCCAAACAACTAAAACTTGCATATGTGCCAGGGGTCACTGCAACACAAAACCAATTAATTTATTTCAAAATGCCAACACTGACACAAAACCTGAATACTAAAGGCACTGTCACTATTTCTGAGGCAAAACAATGAAATCAGGGTTGTCCCACTTAGGCACACCATGAAAAGGTTGGGCACATCATGAAAAGGCATTTAGGATTTTCTGAAAAAGACCATAATGCTGAGGGGGAAAAGGTGGAAAGCAACAGGAAAAGAGGAAAACTAAATGTGAGATTGACGGACTCCCTAAAGGAACCCACAGACTTGAGTTTACAAAACCTGAGCAAGGCAGTTGAGGACAGGTCATTTTGGAAATTGCCCATTCACAGGGTCACCAAAAGTCAGAAAACCTTTAATTTGGTCAATTGTTTGTTAAATGAACACAGAATTAACAAATATTATCCAACTAGTTAGGTGGCTTAAAAATTTGAATTCTTCTTCTGCAGTTGTAAACAAAAAGCACGGAAGGATCCAAAAATATAAACAAAAAGCACAAAAGGAATAAGTTTTAAAAGTAATTATAATTTACAAAATGCCAACTCCTTGCGTATTCATCATCGTCATTTTGCAACTGCAGCGACGCCGGTTTCCTCCTCACCCTCTCCCTCTATTCCTCAGAGGGAAAACAAGCAGCCCTGGCCAGAAGGGAGCCAAGGCGGAGAGTGGGGGGAAACGATGAGGCTGAAAGGGAAAAATGGGGACTCAGGCAACTCACACACACATTGAGACGCGGAGCAGTGGGGGAGAAACCACGGTGGGTCTCCTCCCTTTTCATTTGGGCTGCCTGCTCAGCAGTGGACCACAGCAATTCCTGGGTGAAGAAAAAGGGGGAGCAGCCATTGTGCTGCTCGAAACAAAAACAAAGATAGGAACAAAACAAAAGGCTTCATTTTCAAAAGCTCTCCCTCGACATAGTGCCTCCAGCCCCATCGCTTGGGGGACTGAGTGAGCCTTTGGAAACCTTGCAACCACAAGCGGCCAGACGGTTTAAAAGGGTCACTGATTGATCATCAGCACAATGTACATGGTGGGGTGTTGCAAATTTGGCAAAACCAGACAGAAGGTTCAACTCCTGGGGGTCTGAGCAAAGAAATCCATGGCTAGTAAAAGCTTTACTCAGAAGTAAAAGCGCCCTCTGCTTTGACCATGTTGTCGCATGGCTCTAAACCTCAAGCTTATTCAGTCTGGGTGGGTGGCAGAAAGGGAAAAGAAAAGGAAAAAATGAGGAGACTCAAGGGTCCCACCAAAAATGAATGAATCACCTTGCCGACAAAGGTCCGCATAGTCAAAGCTATGGTTTTTCCAGTAGCGATGTATGGAAGTGAGAGCTGGACCATAAAGAAGGCTGACCGCCGAAGAATTGATGCTTTTGAATTGTGGTGCTGGAGGAGACTCTTGAGAGTCCCCTGGACTGCAAAGAGAACAAACCTATCCATTCTGAAGGAAATCAACCCTGAGTGCTCACTGGAAGGACAGATCCTGAAGCTGAGGCTCCAATACTTTGGCCATCTCATGAGAAGAGAAGACTCCCTGGAAAAGACCCTGATGTTGGGAAAGTGTGAAGGCAAGAGGAGAAGGGGACGACAGAGGACGAGATGGTTGGACAGTGTCACTGAACCTACCAACATGAATTTGACCAAACTCCGGGAGGCAGTGGAAGACAGGAGGGCCTGGCATAGTCTGGTCCATGGGGTCACGAAGAGTTGGACATGACTTAACGACTAAACAACAACAAAACAAGAAAGTAAGATGAGGTGAGAGAAAAGAGAAAAGACAGAGAGACAGACAGACGAAGGAAGGAAGAATGACAGAGAGAGAAAAGAGAAAAAAGGGAAAGGCGTAAGAGATGAAAGAAGGATGAGGAAGGAGCTGAAAAACGGCAAGCTGCCCCTTTTATGGCAGACGTTTTACAGCCTCCTCCCACCTTCAGCCTCACCACAAACTTGGGGCTCAAGGTGCCCGTCAGAGGGGTGGAAACGGACCTCTGGAGTGAACTTCGTGGGAGGCAAATGGTACCTGAATAGCACATCTGCTTGTGATGTCCTTTCCTAGAGGCGAAAAACTTTCCAACCCCTTAGCCTCTTTGGAAATAAATATTGGGGGTCAACCCTATCTTCATTTTTTTGATGTTGAGCTTCAGACCATTTTTGGCACTCTCCTCTTTCACCCTCATTAAGAGGTTCTTTGATTCCCCCTCACTTTCTGCCATCAGAGTGGTATCATCTGCATATCTGAGGTTGTTGATATTTCTTCCGGCAATCTTAATTGTCAAAAAACATCAAAAAAACGAAGATCATGGCCACTGGTCCCATCACCTCCTGGCAAATAGAAGGGGAAGATATGGAGGCAGCGACAGATTTTACTTTCTTGGGCTCCATGATCACTGCACATGGTGACAGCAGCCACTAAATTAAAAGACGCCTGCTTCTTGACGATGACAAACCTAGACAGCATCTTAAAAAACAGAGGCATCACCTTGCTGACAAAGGTCCGCATAGTCAAAGCTATGGTTTTTCCAGTAGTGATGTATGGAAGTGAGAGCTGGACCATAAAGAAGGCTGACCGCCAAAGAATTGATGCTTTTGAATTGTGGTGCTGGAGGAGACTCTTGAGAGTCCCCTGGACTGCAAGGAGATCAAACCTATCCATTCAGAAGGAAATCAACCCTGAGTGCTCACTGGAAGGACAGATCCTGAAGCTGAGGCTTCAATACTTTGGCCATCTCATGAGAAGAGAAATCTCCCTTGAAAAGACCCTGATGTCGGGAAAGTGTGAAGGCAAGAGGAGAAGGGGAAGACAGAGGACGAGATGGTTGGACAATGTCATCGAAGCTACCAACATGAATTTGACCCACCTCCAGGAGGCAGTGGAAGACAGGAGGGCCTGGCATAGTCTGGTCCATGGGGTCACGAAGAGTTGGACACGACTTAACGACTAAACAACAACAACACTGGGAATACATATTTTCCATGGATAGTAATAAAACGGCATGGTTTCAACTTTTAAGAAATCTTAAGTTGCAATATGGTTCCCGTTAGTCTGGTGATGCTGATAAGTCCATTCCCAAATAGTATTTTGGAAGTATTCACCACATTCTTCTAATAGAAAGAGTTATTGGGGGGGGGGGGGGGAGTAATAACAATTGAATAAAAAATTTCATTTTTCATTTGAATCATATTTGCATTGACAAAAGAGTTAAATTTTCAACATACATTCTGTTGAAAGTTCAGACTTTCAGGAAGACGTACATACAGAGCCAGAGAATGTCAATTATGTCATAGTCTGGAGCATGGTATCTTGCCCTCTTTTCTGGTATTATTAATATGATAAGACTAAAAAAGATCGTAAGATATATCATGGCCAACTTCTCACTTTAAAGTACTATCCTCCTTCTCGCCTCCTTCTCACTGTTTTGGAATGTCTGCCTAAATAATAAGGTTTTAATGACTTTTTAAAAATCGCCAGCAAAGGGGACAAACAAACTGGAGGAGGGAGTTCATTCCACAGCTGAGGAGCAACCACCAAGAAGGCCCAGTTTCTCGTCTTCTCCCGCTGGGCCTCTCTCAGGGTTAGCATCCTCAGCCAGCCTGCTTGAGATGTTCTTGTAGGATGGGCAGATCATGTTGGAAGTAGGTGTTCTGCCAGGTACTGAGGTCCCAAACCGTTTAGGACTTTATAGATTAGAACCATCACCTTGAAGCTGGCATGGAAATAGACAGGTAATGAGTATGATGATATTTATTAATTCCACTCAGTAACCTGGCTGCCATGTTCTGGACCTGTTGAAGTTTCCGTGACTGCCTCATGGGCAGCCCCACATAGAGAGCATTGCAGTAGTCTAATCTTGAGATTACCAGTGCATGGATCAGTGTGGTGAGGGGCCCGGTGTCAAGGTAGGGACATAGCTGGGCAATCTGTTTGAGATTAAAATAGGCAGACCAGACCACAGACATTATCTGAATGTTCATAGACAGTGTTGGGTCCAGTAGGACACCCAAACTACGAACCTCATCCTTTGCAGAGGGAGTAGCACCCCCAAAGGAAAGGGAGGCACCCAATCCACAGACAGTCGGGGCACCTACCTAAAGAACCTCCGTCTTGTCCGGGTTCAGACTCAATCTGCTTGCCCCCATCCAATTCAGTACCGCAGCCAGGCAGCGCTCAAGGGATGGGATGGCATCCGCTACAGATGGATGGAAGGAGATAGAGCTGCATGTTATCAGCATATTGAAGACACACCATTCTGAATCTCCAGATGACCTCCCCCAGCAGCCTCATATAGATTTTAAACAACAACGGGGAGCTGATCAATCCCTGGGGGACTCCACAATTGAGAGTCCAAGGGGTGGAGACCATCTCCCCAAGTTGCACTCTTTGGGGGTGGTCCTCCAGGAAGGAATGGAGCCAGGCCAGGGCACCAATCCCCAATCCAGAGAGCCTCCCCAGGAGGATACTATGGTTGATGGTATCAAAGGCTATTGAGAGGTCGAGGAGAACCAGCAGGGACGTTTTACCCATGTCAGCCTCCCTCAGAAGGTCATCGTGCAGGACAACCAATGCTGTCTCCATGCCATGACGTGGCCTGAACCCTGTACTGGAATCGGTTGAGGGCATTGGTTTCATCCAAGAGTGCCTGAAGCTTGTCAGCCACCACCCTCTCCACTAGCTTGCTTGAAAAAGGAACATTCGTAACAGGACAATAGTTGTTATAACCATCTGCTGCCAAGTTCGGTTTTTTAGGTTTTTCTTGAGAGTATCAGTAGCTAGAAAATAATATTTTTGGTTTTTTAAGACTAGTTGTTTATCTGTGCAGAATAGAATGCTTATAACCATGCCATTATAGTACCACTTTCAGTCTTACCACTTTCAAAATTAAACCTTACAAACAGAGCATTCATACTTATGGATACCGATTTGAGCATAGAATATGAGGCTGATGTTATTGTCATGCAAAGCTGCTGTTATTATCATTTAATTACATTCTCCTTCCCATGTAGCAATGTGAACAATTTATTTCCTTTTTGGGTTAACCTTTATTTTGGAGGTGATGTCATCAATCTGAAATATTTGAATTAAAAAGTGTTTGCTTAGATGAAGAAAATTCCTTGATTCTAGGAAAGGAAGTACTGCCCTGTTCCTTTTTGTTGCCTGAAGCACAATCCAGATCCTTCCCTATCCCACTTTCTAGGGCCCACTCTTTTTACAATTTCTGCTGCACCATTCCAAAGTCAATTCGCCTTCATCTGTTCTGCCTGTCCACACTGTGAAATTTGGTGTAATCCAGCCGGTGTTTAAAAGGTCCTTATTTTCAGTGCAATCTATTTTAACTCTTGATACCAGTTCATGAAGGCAGAACAAAGAGCTATTTTACGTCTCAGTGAACTGTCTCAAAAAGATCATGTGCCCAGAAAGATGGATTGCTTTAAGTAGAAACATGAGCAGATGAGGTCTTTTTTTTCTGTGCCAAACAATGCTATCAGGAAACCATATACTACCATAACTATATGCCAGTGTGGACAGGCTCTTAATGGTGCCACTTGCAACTCTGCTGCTGCATGATCGGGCTGACTCACTGGTTTTGGGGGCTAGACCATTTGTTCATCTGGAACTTTTCTACAGAAAAAAAAAAAACCCTGCCATAGTGCATATCAGTTTCCCATCTCTCCTTAAAACACACAAAAAATGTGACTCAGTTCTTCCTTTTCCTCTCCCATATTCTCCACAGAGGAAAGGCACAAGGATTTTTTGCTCACATTGGGGTATTTTTTCCAGGAGGCTTTGCAGCTGCTGATCTTTTACAATTCCTGCTAGACATACGTATTGAATATGGTCAATGTGTTTACCTCTGGCCCAAAGGGGAAGAGATTTATGCCAATTTAATTCCTGTGAGTTACTTTCCTGGAATAGTGCTTGGATGTGGGTAGACAACAGCTGAGACACATTTTAGAAAGTATAGCAATTGCATTTTAACCAAAACATTTGCCTTGTCATCAGATAAGTCCCTATGAAGGATCTGCTGATTACTTTATTGTCTTCTTAGGCTATAGGTAAATTATTGAATTGTAAGCAATTTGGGATGAAGGTGTAAATATTTAAGCTGGTTTAAAAAAAAAAAGAAACAGTTACATGAAGGATGGTCATATAATTAATTGCTTCTCCTGGTTTTAGACTTTTTGCCAAATTTTTGCTATTTAACTGTGTGGGCTTGCATAAAGAGCACATTAGCTTGTAAAATGCATTTTGCTTGGAAATATATCACAAAATCTGTTTATATGTGTGCAGAACCATATTAATGTGGATAGATCTTTTTATCTGTATCAGGCAAGCTAACTTCAATAACAATTTATTTCAGGTTTTCAGAGTTGTATTGTACCTGTGTTAGTCAATTATTCTGAGAATTTATTTTTGCTTTAAGTAATAGATTAGTTTTTCTCACATATCTCTCTTAGGCATTTCTTAAGACAGTGTTTGCAATGAGTAGTAATTTACAACTCAACCCTCTTCCTGACCCTATATATAGTTTGATCCTCAACATAAACAGGTATTCCCCTTAGCATTGTTCTGCTTAGATTACCCTTCTTTGGCAGACATGCTGATGAAATAATTCAGTTATTTATTTTAACTATTTTTTTTAATTTCTACCCCGCCCATCTAGACCAAAGGTCTACTCTGGGCGGCATTACAAGTTTAAAAACAGTTAAAACCAATAAACATACACTATAAATCCAAGATGGTAAGATGTGAATTTAAGATACAGCAGGAGGGAAAGCCTGCCCAAATAGCCAGGTCTTGAGTTTCTGAAGACACCCAGAGAGGGAGCCAGGCGGATCTCCATGGCCAAGTTTTTCCAGAGGTGAGGGGCCACTGCCGAGAAGGCCCGGTTCCTCGTTCTTCCTTCCGGACCCCCCTCGGCGTTAGGCCCCTCAGCCACCCGGCCTGGCTGGAACGAATGACTCTGGCAGAACTGGGTGGGAGAAGGCGCTCTGCCAGATATCGAGGTCCTAAACCGTTTAGGGCTTTATATGTAATCGTAAGAACTTTGAAATCAACGCAGAAACGAATGGATGCTAAATTTCTGGTCATGGTCACTCATGTTTCAATTGCTTGGGATTATGTGGCTGTAGGACACTCTATGTAGGGTTGCCTTGAAGAATGTCCAGAAACTACATCTGATTCAACATGTAGTAAATATATATGCCAGACACATGACCACAGACACAGTGTTTAGAAAGTGTTGCTCCATTATTGCACCAACTTCACTGGTGCATTTCCAGGAAAAAACTATAGGAAGTGATTTACTGTCTCTGAGATTATATGTTACTTACTCTCTCTAAGGTTCCAAATAGCTTAATTGTAGGCTATTATACGAGGCATGGGGAAATATCGATCTGTAGGAGATATCTGGGTAATATGCAGATTTACAAGGTGATTTGGCAAGGCTTTCTGACTAGATTTTTTTAACTGTTGGAAATGAGTGAAAGGTTACTAGTCTCAAACATCTGTAATTCTAAATTATGCTGAATTCCCCAAGCTTTTCTTTATTTAAGCACTAGGTGATCAGACTGCAGCTTGATTTAAGACTGGAAATAGACTCTTTAAAAACCCTGTTCTCAGAGGCAACACTTTCTAAATAAATTTCCGTTATTTAGATAGGCATCAGTCTTATTTTTTTTTAAATTTAGTTAGTCTATCTTGTTTTTTATTGTGTCCTTCATGGATTGGTGTTTGCGTATTATATTTAGTGATACGTTGTTCAGTTTCTTTTATTTTAATTTTATTTTAATCGCATAGTGTTCTCTTGAGTAGAATGGAAGGATAATTCTTAAGAAGTGTGCCGAATCTAGAAATAACTTCCTAACATTGCTTTCAGAAGCAGGGTGCCTTATTCTGTTGCCATTGCTAATTCTTACTCTCACTTTGTTCATTTGATACATTTCTGAAGTTGTGAAATTCACTATTTTTCAAGAGATTCCTGAATATTTTGAATGCCAAGAAATGTACAACATGAGACGTTTGTATCTGTCCTTAATTTTTTTGCAGCACGCTCAACAATAACAATATCACACGACTCTCAGTGGCAAGTTTCAACCATATGCCCAAGCTCAGAACCTTGTAAGTAATTACCATATATTATTTAACATATATGAAATTGTCATTCTTTTAACAATTGCAGTCCTTTTGAAGGACCCTATTTTCATTTTAAAATCACAGTTTTATGTTTGGTGGACTATATTTTTAAGTGTTTGATCTCTTGGAAGTCCCACTTCCGGAAGCTGTGACTCACTCCCTTGAAGACATCCCTTACTTAACCAAACCATCCCTTTTTCCTCTCTGTTGACCCTTTAAGAGGTGAGTGGTGGATAGATTACATATGCAATTGAATCAGTTGTAGATACGACATGCTTTCAGGGGAAAAAATCAATTAATCTTTATCAGACCCCATTAAAGATCAGAAATGTGACTCATTTGATTGTGCAACAAAATGTATTTTCATTTGGCTGACCCAGATGTGACATATTCAAGACATTCACACCAATGGAATTTTCATAGATGATGGTTTCTTCATCTGTTTCTTTTTGACAGAAGTTGATCGGGGGGGGGGGGGGGGACAGAGCCTGTGGTAGATTGAAATTTGGAATGGGGAAAAGGGATTTTGTATAACCTTGAGATATCTGAGAAGCTGATGTCTTCATTTTAGATCACAAGAGAATCAGCGGTTGTCTGTCAGATTTGAGAAATGTAAAATCTTTAAGCTTTTATTGCTGTAATGCTGGTAAATTTAATTACATTAAAATGGTTCCTCAGATTCTAACGCAGAAGGTATAGCATTTTCCAATTCACAATCTCAATTTTTGGAGGTTGAATCTTACATATAAAATATGCTTAAAGTAATTGAGAAAAAAATTAAACAACTTCGTATCAGTCTTAATTAAAAACAATACCATGTTTGATATTTTAGCACAAATAGCTAAATAAAAAAGCTTTTACGAACATAATCTAATATATTTAAAAACTGTGTGCAGACCAGTTCCTCTTTGTGGAACAAGTAACAGCTTTTGGGCAGGTATTCAGGAAAACTGTATTGGAAGAATATATCTGTGAAAATTCTCAGTCATCCAGGTGAGGTTATCTGGAAGTTGAGTCATGGCAACTGGGTTTCTTATTAAGTTGAAACGTTTCACTACTCATTCAAGTAGCTTCTTCAGTCTGAGGAGAGTTGGTAGATCCCTGATATATCCTCCATGTTGATAATAAGAAGGAAGTCCAGTTGCCATGACTCATCTTCCAGATGTATTGGAAGAAGCTCATCTCCCCATTGCAGCAGCCCTGTTCCCAAATGGTTTAGCTACAGAGCAACCTATAAACTTTAAAACCATTTGGAGCATTGGTTATGTATCTTGCATTGTTCTATGTATGCCACTTTAAAGACCAGCATTCCACAAAACAAAAACAAAAACACCTAACAAAAATAAATTCACCTACCTCTCTATCTAATCTCCTATCCCTAACTTCCTTCCCTACCAGCATTCTCAGTATGTACTGATGAGCTTAAGTGTTTTGCAGAAAGTAAAAAATGTGCGGCAGTGTACACATAGGGGAGTTAAGATTTCTATAAGTAATTCTTATACAAAATCACTATTCACCACTCAACTCTCCATGGAATACACAGAAACCTATACATGTCCACTCTGACACATGTGGGCTTGTGTGTTTGTGAGCATGCATGTGTACATAGAGATACATGCACATATATTGTGATTTTCCACCAGGGGGGTTAGAGTTTCTCAATTGAATTTCTTCATTTTCCAGGTAAACTACAAAGTACAGTACTTCTAAAGTAATGAATCTTGTTCTTTTACTTATTGACTAAGTATGGGACCTACACTGCCAGCAATATAGGAAGAATACCAAATGGGAGACTGCAACAAAGACTTCACTGCTCTCATTGCCTCCTGTCACCCCACATCTAATTTCTTTTTTTATCTCAATGATATGCAGCTTTAAAGAAATACTGGACTTTAAAGTGGCATATGGCTGCAGTCTTGACTGACTGGTCTCTGCAGAGATAGCATGACACAGATTTCTGCCACTAGCCTGCTACCATCACCAGTTCTCAGACAGGTCATTTGGAGGCTCCTCTGGAACTTGCCTCTGGAGGTGCTGCTGAACTAAGCTGCACATATTTCTAGCTCCTTGATAATTTACTAACACTAGCTTATTGCCCAGATCTTTTTCACAAATTTACACAATACTGAAAGAATAATTTGCTCCTGACTAAGTACTCATAATGAAAGGTGTAAGAAATACTTGAAAAGTTTCTCCGCAGTGAGGTGTCCTGATGCATTGAAATGCCCATTGAAAGAAAGAGGCAACTGCTGTGAGATTTTTCACTCCTGGATCGGGGTCTGGAAACCAAGCCCTGCGAGGAAAAGCTGAAAGAACTGAACTGTGCATGTTTCGCTTTGAGAAAAGAAGCCTGAGAGGCACCCTTGAGGAGAGGGAGGGCCTATTCTCGATCATTCCCTGAGTTCAGGACATGCAGCAATGGGCTAAAGATACAGGAAGCCAGATTTCAGTTGAATATCAGAAAAAACCTCCTAACTGTTAGAGCAGTACAGCAATGGAACCAATTACCTCGAGAGGTGGTGAGTGCTCCAACCCTGGAGGCATTCAAGAGAAATTTAGACAACCACCTGACAGATATCCTTTGATTTCTATTCCGACACTGAGCAGAGGGTCGGACTCGATGTCCTTTAGGCTCCTTCCATTATTCTATGATTCTACATGAGAGTGGAAAGACAACAAGATTTTTTTCAGGAATAGTATTTGCAAAAAGCAAAGCCAAAACACTACTTGTGGATTTTGTATGGAAAACTTGCATTCTGCTTCAAAACGTTTCTATTTTCAAAGTTGACTAATATGAGTCCTTCTGCACAAAATGTAAGGTTTTCTGTAGAAAAACATGACTGCTAATTTTTTTTAAGAAATGTAAAAAAAATTAAAAATGCACAAAATCTCTTGTAATCTTGCGCAATGAGAATTTTTGAAAAAAATCTTTTGTCTGCAAGAGCAAAATAAATGAAGACTTCCACCTTCGTTCATAGCTCTGCTGCTGTAGCCTGTAATGGCCTACAATTTAAAGTGTGTTTTATATTCTTTGAAATATATTGATTTCTATATTTTATTTTATTTTTACTTTGTGCAGTCGACTTCATTCCAACAATCTTTACTGTGATTGCCACCTGGCTTGGTTATCTGATTGGCTACGTCAGCGACCTCGGGTTGGATTATATACCCAATGCATGGGCCCATCACATTTAAGGGGGCACAATGTAGCAGAAGTTCAGAAACGAGAATTCATCTGCAATGGTAAGAGTATCAGCACTGTTAAAACAGCACCCTGATACAGCCTGAGGGCAAATGTGTAAAATGAAATTCACTAATGATGCAGAAGACACAGTGTGTTCATTCCACCCACAATTTGAGCAGATGAGTGAAATGCTCCTCTGCATTGTGCTGCCTGTGCTCATGCAAACACAGGCAACACAACTGGAAATTGACAGAATGGAAACCATATCCTCCCACATCTCTTTTGCTTGAGGCAATTTAATGTGCATTCTCAGAATGTAACTTGCAAGAAAAAGAGCTCGAGAGTTTCTCATGTCCCATAAGAACAGGGAAAGCTTGGTGGTCTCTTCTTGACAATAATAACGTGAGAACTCTGGTCATGGGGCAGTTTTAAAATGCCATAAGTAAAAAATAGCTGAAAACCTGTTGCTTTGCCTAGTAAGTCACACTAGAGTAGGTCCCTTGAATCAATTGGGACTTCATGAGTCAGCTCCCCCATAAATTCTGTTGGTTCAAATCGTCCAACTTTAGCTGTGACATAATGCACTAAAGTAAGTCTCAGCTAGAATAAGCTCATTTGAATCAGTGGAATTTACATAGGAGTAGACTAAGGGGACGTGGTGGTGCTGCGGGTTAAACCGCAGAAGCCTCTGTGCTGCAAGGTCAGAAGACCAGCAGTCGTAAGATCGAATCCACATGACAGAGTGAGCTCCCATCGCTTGTCCCAGCTCCTGCCAACCTAGCAGTTTGAAAGCATGTAAATGCGAGTAGATAAATAGGTACCACCACGGTGGGAAGGTAACGGCGTTCCGTGTCTAGTCACACTGGCCACGAGACCACAGAAACTGTCTATGGACAAACGCTGGTTCTACGGCTTGGAGACGGGGATGAGCACCGCGCCCTAGAGTCGGACACGACTGGACTAAATGTCAAGGGGAACCTTTACCTAGACTAACCAAATCCCCACCGATTCATTGTACCCACTCTAGTAAAAAAATGATAGAATGATTTCAATACGAATCCAAGGCAGACCTTTCAACATCACAGTAATCCAAGTTTATGCACCAACCACCAATGCTGAAGAGGCTGAAATTGACCAATTCTATGAAGACTTACAACACCTTCTAGAACTGATACCAAAGAAAGATGTTCTTCTCATTATAGGGGATTGGAATGCTAAAGTAGGGAGTCAAGAGATAAAAGGAACAACAAGTAAGTTTGGCCTTGGAGTTCAAAATGAAGCAGGGCAAAGGCTAATAGAGTTTTGTCAAGAGAACAAGCTGGTCATCACAAACACTCTTTTCCAACAACACAAGAGGCGACTCTACACATGGACATCACCAGATGGGCAATACCGAAATCAGATTGATTATGTTCTCTGCAGCCAAAGATGGAGAAGCTCTATACAGTCAGCAAAAACAAGACCTGGAGCTGATTGTGGCTCTGAACATCAGCTTCTTATAGCAAAATTCAAGCTTAAACTGAAGAAAGTAGGAAACACCACTGGGCTAGTCAGGTATAATCTAAACCAAATCCCTCATGAATAAACAGTGGAAGTGAAGGACAGATTTAAGGAACTAGATTTGGTGGACAGAGTGCCTGAAGAACTATGGATGGAGGCTGGTAACATTGTACAGGAGGCACCAACAAAAACCATCCCAAAGAAAAGGAAATGCAAGAAAGCAAAGTGGCTGTCCAACGAGGCCTTACAAATAGCAGAGAAGAGAAGGGAAACAAAATGCAAGGGAGATAGGGAAAGTTACAGAAAATGGAATGCAGACTTCCAAAGAATAGCAAGGAGAGACAAGAGGGCCTTCTTAAACGAACAGTGCAAAGAAATAGAGGAAAATAATAGAAAGGGAAAAACCAGAGACCTGTTCAAGAAACTTGGAGATATTAAAGGACCCTTTTGTGCAAAGATGGACATGATAAAGGACAAAAATGGTAGGGACCTAACAGAAGCAGAAGACATCAAGAAGAGGTGGCAAGAATACACAGAGGAATTATACCAGAAAGATCTGGATGTCCCGGACAACCCAGATAGTGTGGTTGCTGACCTTGAGCCAGACATCCTGGAGAGTGAAGTCACCTTAGAAAGCACGGCTAACAACAAGGCCAGTGGAGGTGATAGCATTCCAGTTGAACTATTTAAAATCTTAAAAGATGAGGCTGTTAAAGTGCTACACTCAATATGCCAGCAAGTTTGGAAAACTCAGCAGTGGCCAGAGGATTGGAAAAGATCAGTCTATATCCCAATCCCAAAGAAGGGCAGTGCCAAAGAATGCTCCAACTACCGTACAATTGCACTCATTTCACACGCTAGCAAGGTTATGCTCAAAATCCTACAAGGTAGGCTTCAGCAGTATGTGGACCGAGAACTCCCAGAAGTACAAGCTGGATTTCGAAGGGGCAGAGGAACTAGAGACCAAATTGATAACATGCGCTGGATTATGGAGAAAGCCAGAGAGTTCCAGAAAAACATCTACTTCTGCTTCATTGACTACGCAAAAGCCTTTGACTGTGTTGACCACAGCAAACTATGGCAAGTTCTTGAAGAAATGGGAGTGCCTGACCACCTTATCTATCTCCTGAGAAATCTATATGTGGGACAGGAAGCAACAGTTAGAACTGGATATGGAACAACTGATTGGTTCAAAATTGGGAAAGGAGTACGACAAGGCTGTATATTGTCTCCCTGCTTATTTAACTTATATGCAGAATACATCATGCGAAAGGCTGGACTGGATGAATCCCAAGCTGGAATTAAGATTGCCGGAAGAAATATCAACAACCTCAGATATGCAGATGATACCACTCTGATGGCAGAAAGTGAGGAGGAATTAAAGAACCTCTTAATGAGGGTGAAAGAGGAGAGCGCAAAAATGGCCTGAAGCTCAACATCAAAAAAACTAAGATCATGGCCACTGGTCCCATCACCTCCTGGCAAATAGAAGGGGAAGATATGGAGGCAGTGACAGATTTTACTTTCTTGGGCTTCGTGATCACTGCAGATGGTGACAGCAGCCATGAAATTAAAAGACTCCTGCTTCTTGGGAGGAAAGCGATGAGAAACCTAGACAGCATCTTAAAAAGCAGAGACATCACCTTGCCGACAAAGGTCTGCATAGTCAAAGCTATGGTTTTTCCAGTAGCGGTGTATGGAAGTGAGAGCTGGACCATAAAGAAGGCTGACCGCCGAAGAATTGATGCTTTTGAATTGTGGTGCTGGAGGAGACTCTTGAGAGTCCCCTGGACTGCAAAGGGAACAAACCTATCCATTTTGAAGGAAATCAACCCTGAGTGCTCACTGGAAGGACAGATCCTGAAGCTGAGGCTCCAATACTTTGGCCATCTCATGAGAAGAGAAGAATCCCTGGAAAAGACCCTGATGTTGGGAAAATGTGAAGGCAAGAGGAGAAGGGGACGACAGAGGACGAGATGGTTGGACAGTGTCACCGAAGCTACCAACATGAATTTGACCCAACTCCAGGAGGCAGTGGAAGACAGGAGGGCCTCGCGTCCTCTGGTCCATGGGGTCACTAAGAGTCGGACACGACTTAACAACTAAACAACAACAAGTCTAGTACAACTTACTGTGCTAAGCAACAAGATTTCAGTCATTAAAGGTAAAGGTAAAGGTTCCCCTTGATATTTAGTCCAGTCGTGTCCGACTCTAGGGGACGGTGCTCATCCCCGTTTTCCAAGCCGTAGAGCCAGCGTTTGTCCGTAGACAGTTTCCATGGTCACGTGGCCAGCACGACTAGACACGGAACGCCGTTACCTTCCCACCGTGGTGGTACCGACAGTGGTGCCTTGACTTACGAACTTAATCCGTATTGGAATGGCGTTCGTAAGTCAAAATGTTCGTAAGTCAAAGCACCATTTCCCATAGGAATGCATTGAAAACCCGTTAATCCGTTCTGGCCGAAGAAAAAAATACCCCCCCCCCAAATAAAAATAAAAATAAAAATCTGCAAGCCCCTGGGGCTGCAAAAAACAAAACAAAACACAAACATAACTTCACCAGCCCAATCCCACCCTGTAAAAGCCACCCAAAACAGTAAAAAGCAGCACACGTACCTCCCCACGAAGCCTCCTCTCAAGCCTCCCGGCCATCTGCGGCGGCGGGGTGGTTTCGGCAGCGGCGGGGAAGACCGGGTGAGTTCCCAGATGGCGGTTTCGGCGGCGGTGGGGTGGTTTCGGCGGCGGCGGGGCCCACGTGGCGGCGGGGGGAAGGCCAGGTGAGCTCCCGGACGGTGGTTTCGGTGGCGGCGGGGTGGTTTCGGCAGCGGCGGGGCCCACGCGGCGGCGGGGGAAGGCCGGGTGAGCTACCGGATGGCTCCCCACTGACAGTGGTTTTGGCGGCGGTGGGGCCCGCGCGGCTGCGGGGAAGGCCGGGTGAGCTCCTGGACGGCGGTTTCGGCGGCGGCGGGGAAGGCCGGGTGAGCTCCCGGACGGCGGTTTCGGCGGCGGTGAGGTGGTTTTGGCGGTGGCGAGGCCCACGCGGGCAGCGGTGAAAGCCGGGTGAGCTACCGGATGGCTCCCCGCCAATGGTGGTTTCGGCGGCGGGGAAGGCCGGTTGAGCTCCTGGACGGCTCCCGCTGATGGCGGTTTCGGGAGGCCTCCCGGCCTTCCTTCGCTGCCGCGCGGGCTACACCACCGCCAAGACCTCCGTCAGTGGGAGCCGTCCGGTAGCTCACCCAGCCTTCCACCGCTTCCTGGCCTGGGCTCCACCACCGCTGCCTGGCCAGGATGGGTCCTTGCCTCCTGGCCGGGATCTGGCTCCCGGAGTCCAGCCAGGAGCCAGAGCCCGGCTGGAATGGGTCCTCGCCTCCCGGCCGGGCCGCCACCACCACATCCCTTTCCCTAATCGTTGGGGCGAAAGAGCTACAAAGAAGCAGCCTCTTTGCCACCAACGGTTAGTGTTTTTTTTTTAAATTTCCCGCCCCTTTCCCCTGCCTTTTTTTTGTTCGTAGGTCAAAGCTCCGGCCGCAAGTCAAAGCAAAATTTTGCGGCCGGAGCTGTTCGTAAGTCAATTTGTTCATAGGTCAGGGCGTTCGTAAGTCAAGGCACCACTGTATTTATCTACTCGCATTTTTACATGCTTTCGAACTGCTAGGTTGGCAGGAGCTGGGACAAGCAACGGGAGTTCACTCCGTTGCGTGGATTCGATCTTACGACTGCTGGTCTTCCAACCTTGCAGCACAGAGGCTTCTGCGGTTTAACCCACAGCGCCACCACGTCCCTTTTTTTTTTTCCAGTCATTATGTTCAGGCATAATCAGGGAATAAAAAGTAGGGCCAGGAAAACTGCCAATTTTGCTGTTTCCAGCATTTGAATTTTTGAAACCTCAAATTCTTTCTGTTCACAATATGAAGTTTGCAAATTTAAGTAAATCCTTCAAACATGAATTAAAGTGAAATTTTTCACAGCAAACTGACTGCTGTGGAGGTGTTAAAGATGAGGAATGTCTCAGGAGAAAAGAGGTAGTAATCATGAGTTAGCATGAAGTGGTTGTGAACAGAAGTCTAGACTTCTAGGAACTGAGCGCTCAAAGCTCTATGGAAGAAAAACAATTATCAATTTCAGTTTCTCTCACATTGAAAGCTTTTTTTTAATGCCAATGTTGTTTTATTCTAAATATGAATAAGTGTGTACGTTTTGGTAAATTCTGATCACCCATCATTAAAGTGGATTGAACATAGAGTGTCTAATATATATGTACTGCATACTTTAGGTAGTGCAGAAATATATGTTCTTCAAAGAGAAAGTCGTATGAAAAATGGAAGTGGGGGCACAGGATATTAAATCCCATTATTTGTGTGAAATAAATATTAGTTCTTTTAAATTATGCAATTTATTTCAGTATTTTATATGGTTTCGTAACTTTTTGTGAAGAACACTTATATCATAGAAAATTGAATACATTTGTACATGTTACTATATGGGTTTTTTTGTTAGCTTGTAAAGGAAAAGTAATAAAAAAAAACCCTAATGATATATTACTAACATTTGTTTCTCTTTTTCTTTGGTCATACCTTATAGATGAGGAAGAAGGCAAGTTCTTTTAAGTAAAAACAATTAATATATATGAACAGTTAAATAATAAGTAAAAATAATTGTGTGAAAACAGCTAAATATGAACTGCTGGATCTCTCAGTGGTTTAAGTATCTAACTGTGAAGCCAGAGGTTCAAATTCAATTCCTCACTGTGCCTCTTTAACAGGGGCTGGACTCGATGATCCTTAGTGCCCGTTCCAGCTCTGTAATTCTAAGATTATCATTATGAACAGTTAAATAACCAGTAAAACATTGATTGTTGTTGTTCTCCAATATTCCTGGTTTCTCCAGAGTCCTCTATATTATTCCCCCATCGGTGCAAAAAAAAAAAAAAAAAGTCCTAAATATGGGTTTTGGTGGGAGGCCCACTCCCAGGCCTTTGCATACAATATTTTCTTCATGTTCCTACATCATTTAGAAATGTTATTGTGTGTTCCTTTTGAAATTGCCAATGTGTAATCTCAGTGGGTGGGGCAGGCTAGGGAATGTGTTTTTCAGTCCAAGTATTGTAACGAGTTAGGCTTTTCATTAGTAGCATTCTTGCAATTTTAGAAGTAGCAATCTGTTGCTGTTTCCAGGTCATCAGTCTTTTATGGCTCCCTCCTGCAGCGTCTTACACTGCCCCGCTGCATGTACCTGTAGCAACAACATTGTGGACTGCCGAGGGAAGGGCCTTACTGAAATCCCAACCAATCTTCCAGAAACCATAACAGAAATGTATGTAACTGGATTTTTTTCTCCTTACATCTACTTATTATTATAAACTTAATACTATGTTTCCTATTTTTGTACCATTTGTTTGTTCCAAGTTCATACACTGCTAAGTGGGAACATTTAGAGATGTAACACAACTTTCTAGTAACCTAAGATACTGTGGATGAATCAAATTGTTTCTGCTATAACCTTGTATTTTCTTTTGTGGATGACTATGCATATACATATGTTAACATCATCATTGAAAGGTTAACATCACTTGCCAAAAGGAAAAAAATTAATAAATATCTTGTTATATATGGGTAGAAGGATCAATGACCTGAATTTTTTTCTCCTCCTGAAGAGAAAAGGTGATGCAAGGTGATGTAGAGCTAATCCAGGCTTATCAGTGAGGGGTGGGGCAGGGAGGACTCTGTTTTCATATAGGATAAGAGAATTAGAATCTCTTTGCTGTGTGTCCAGTCCATTTTCTGTCTCAATGACAATAGTATTACTTGTTACTTGAACTCATGTGGGGAAAGTTATTTTGGTGATTTAAAAATTCTAATTGTTTCAAACTGTTTTAATTAATTATTTTAAAAAAAATTAGCAGTAGTGCTTTACAAATGCATCATTAACTAATAACAGAACACATTAGTATTTAAAAATTAGAAAATTAGAAAAAACAGTTATGACAACAAAGCACTTTACTTAAAGTAAAACTAATGCAACATTTCCAAACTGTGCCAAATGTTCTCCAAACTGACATTTTAGTGTCATATCCAAAACTGGTCAGTTAGTTCACCTAGTACACAACTGTCCGCTCCAAATATTGGTGGCCCCCCAAGGTTGTGGACAGAGGTTTTGTACCCCATCCTTGTTATGTTAGCTGACAACTGTTTGAGCTGTCCATGCTAGGAATGAAATCTGGAAGATTTAATATTTAATACATAATGTGTTTAAAACATGGCATCAGAAAACTGTGTGATCTTTAGAACTGAAGTGTCATAGGCCAAAGTAATAGTTTGTTACCAACAGTAATCAGACATTGTAAAAATATGGGCAAAAACCTTTTGCAAAAGCGCAAGAGCAATTACAAAGATCCCAGCCGTTGAACGATCGGTTTGGCGATCTGGCACAACGCAACTGGCGTTTGCCCACCAGTCAGGAGGACGCATTATTTAAATGGGTACGTCGCTTGCGTGGACAGGATAGCGCAAGTATAAAAGAGCGCTATCCATTTGCTCGTCCTCTCTTTTCCTTTTGGGCATTGAGACCGGAGTCAGTGGCTTAGGAAGAGCAGAGTTTGATCAAAGGAGGAGGCATCAGTTGGTTTGCTGACGGGAGGGCAGTTACAATCCCTCCTCGGGTGGTCATTATTAGTGGGAATTTTAGTTGTTTTATAACCAGTGAAGCGAGAAGCGGTGGGGCATTTCCCGCCCGCTGCGGCTCTGCTGTCAGGGAGATCATTTTATTTGGGTTTTAGTGGCTCTGCTTTTGTTTGCTTTGTTGCCACGGGCTCCCTTCCCGGGTTATAGTTTAATTTGTTGTTCATTTGAGCCTTCTATAATTTCGATTTATTTGGTGGCCATTGAGGGAAAAGAGGGGGGAGGTGGCGGCGCGCCTGGCGCCCGTCGGGGAGACGAGTGGCCAGTTCTTTTGATCAGAATATTGAGAGTAGTTTTTTGAAGGGTATTCTGTTGAATTTGAATTCTGTTAAATTAGGCTGTTGAATTGGGCTGTTGGGTTCTGTTGAATTCTGTTGAATTGGGCTGGGTTTTGAGTGCGGGACTCCATTTTATATTCCTAATTTTCGCGCCCCTTTTCTAGCGCCCGCCATTTTGAATCTGAGTGGTAGTAATTAATTGTTTCCTTCTCAAGTCTATTTGATCTTTAGTTGTTTGTTAAAAGTATAGGTGGGGGGTTTAATTGAATGAATTGATTATTATTGATTGCTAGCAATAATATTGGTATTATCTGTATTGATTTGATGTCAAATTGATTGTTCAAATATAATATAATATAGGTTTTTAAAATCCCTGGATTGACTTTACATTTATAGTAGTAATTAATGTATTGCAGTGAATGAATTGCCTCACAGAGTGATTGTGGAAATAATATTATATATAGGCTAGTGAATCTCTTGATTAAAGTTATAGTTATAATAAGAAAATCAATTGGGAGTTAATATAGGAATAAACTTATAAGTACTTGGCTGATAGAATTAATTGAAAGACTAGATTTACAAGATATATAGTATAATAATAATAATAATAATAATAATAATAATAATAATAATAATAATAATAATAATAATAATAATAATATATTTATATATACAAATAAATACATAAGAGTATTTATGTACTATATATCAATAATGAATAATTAAATGGTTAATTAATTTGGATATATATATATTGGTCTACAGTTAATTAGTTGTCATAATTGATTGATCATTAGATATTGAGGTTTAATTATATGTCAGAGTGTTATTAGTATTGGATTGGGACAAGGATAAAGCTTTGTGGGGTGACATTTATTAGTGAACAGTTTCAGGGTGTTAGTTCAGTTGAACAGGTAAGGGAGACTTGGACCAATTAGGGTCATAATGGCTTCAAAGAAGGGGCGTGGTACAGGTAAAGGCAAAACCCCGGCGAAAAAGAGACCTGTACCACAAGTGTCACCACAGCAGTCATCCGGTTTCCCTGCTTTGGCGGGCTGTCCTTCATTCAGTTGGTTGCACACTCTGTTTCACAAGCAGTGTATGTCTGGGCACATGAAAGACAGCCCACAGGAGAGGGGCACCAACCCCATGATTACCCTCACATCCCCATATGTCTGCAACAGGATTCAGTGCATGGAAACAACATTTTACCTAAAAAATTTTGATCATGTTAAATCTTGCATCTAAAAAACAGAATGTATACAATTTAACTCATTCCCACAAACATGTCCATATTTGGAAAAAAAATTGAAAAAAGCAGGAGGACTGATCTTATTTGATTAAAATTAAAAATACCCCAGTAAAGCTGGGCACAAACCAGAAATGGAGGGGGTCTTTATAGATCTTCACCATTAATACAGAATAAAGAAATTGGTGTGATTCATCCAGTCAGTCTTGGAATGGCAACTACCACACTAGGCATATGCAATCAAGAAATAATTGGGGGGGGGGGGGGGAGAGAACAGTGAGGGAAGGAAAGTAATGCTTGCCAGATATGGTTTAATCTGTTTTGTTCACTTCGTCATGCTTTTAATCTATTAAATTATTCACTTAATCTAATTGGGTCACATTAGTCTGTTAAATTAGAAGTGCACTGGAATGCACCTCCAATGCTGAGTTGACCAGTCAATACAGCATTCTGTAAGCTATCACTGATATGAAGGGCAGTACAAACAAATGTTACAACATTTTGACTGGTTCTTGAATTAGGACCATATTTGGCAGAGTGGGAGTAGATAGCCTGGGCACATCTGTGGCAAAACAAAAACTTTTAAAGTTCTAATTGTTCCCTACTCATATATCCCCATGCATTCTTTTTGCTGCTTTTGTTTTTGGGTTTGTTTGTTGTTGCTGTTTTTGCAATACATAGTCAAGTCTGCAGTTAATTTTCAAATGCATACCGCTGTTTCCCAAAAAGAAAATGCTTTTCCCTACAATCTTTATTTAAAGTCGATCCATACTGTCATTTAGAAGACACATTACCTTAAAAGTGGTTCTAAATGCAATTTTTTCCCACATACTGTCGCTGAGCATGCCTATTGAAATATTCTGTAATAGTTGCCTAAACCTCTTGCCAATACTCGAGGAAATTCAGTGCTTAAGTCTAATTAAGGTCAAGGAAGCGTACTTGTAGACAAGAAGGTAAATTAGGATTGCAGGCTTTCCATAGGAATAAGTATCATTGAACACATACACACACAGAAGGAGGGACAGAGAGAGAAAGAGAGAGGGGAAAAGGGAAAGAGAGTAAAGCCACAGAGGAGGAGAGAAGGTCTATGAAACGTGCAAAAAAGCAGCCACAGGGAAAAAGAAAAGCCGTGAAGAGACAGAAAATAAGAGTGGGGAAGAAAGAAACCACAGGCAGAAAAGAGAGTCCAGAAAAAGAGAATATAGAGACAGAGAAACCACAAAAAGGGGGAGAGTGAAAGGAGCCACGGGGAGTGGGGATGTTATAGGGAAGGAAAAGAGTGATGAAAAAAGAAAGCAGGAGAGGAGCCACACAAGGCGGAGTGAAAGAAGATGAAAAGAAGGGGGGGGAGGATCAGAGAGAGAGAGGATTCACAAAGAAAGATAGGGACTTCTCCAGAATATCTTGGGGCCTCAGCAATCAGAAACATACACATATATACACACACATTTCTTCCTTCCTTTCTCAGGTATTTAGAAAGAGCAAGTCAGTTTAGCCTACAGTTCTGCATCTATTAACCTACTGTAAATCTCATTGAGGTGAATGACACTTACATCTGGAAACATAGCATATTATGGCTATATCCCTAATATGGACAAGTGTTCCACAGGAACAAGTGTAGCTGAACTTAGTCAAACTTCCTTCTAAGTATGCTGGCAGGCAAAATCATTTAAAAATATAATGTCTAGAAGTATTCTGTTTGTTTCTGAATCCAACAGCATTCTTTTCTTGGGTTGACCACATGTAAGTTCCAAAAACAGTTACACTGCAATCCTATCATAGCTTACTCAGAAGGAAGCCCTATTGAATTCAATGGGACTTATTCCAAGGTGGGTTTGCAACCTTAATTGTCTTTGGCCTTCCATGAATGGTGTATCTATGATACTGTAACTTAGACCTCCAGTCGATTTCTCAGAAATCTGGACATCTTGTTAAACTTCTCTTTTTTTAGGAAATTCATTTACTCTGGTTTATGAATGTGGGATGTTGCTTCTGTTTCCACAATTCAGAACCACAGGAAGTGGTCTTGTAATATGGTAACCCATAAATGCCAAGCTTTACAAAGCAAAGGCCAGCCTGAATGCTGAGAACACCAGTGTCGGTAGTCAAGTATAGTATATATAGTGGCTCCCAACCTTGGGTAACCCAGGTGTTCTTGGAGTGCAACTCCAAGAAACCCTGGACAGCGCAGTTAGTGGTGAAGGCTTCTGGGAATTGCTGTCCAGGAATACCTGGATTACCCAAGGTTGGGAACCACTGTCCACGGGAACCTCTCTAGTGCTCACTATCATTCACAAAGAGAAACCTGGCAAGGATCAGATATTGGATCATTTCCTGGAGTTCTGAATTGTGGGCATAGAAGCTACATTCGTAAACCCTAGGCTTGCTGAGAGACTGAATAATATTAAACAAGAGGGAGTGGGGTAGACGTTAAGAGATGTGACATGTGGTGTTGGAGCAGTTGATGCAGCTAGTCCTCAGCCTTGAGTGCAACAACCCAGAGAGTACAATTGCAAATGGGCTTAATGATGGGGAAATGGCGTAAAGTCTTGCTTTCAGCACATGGGCATATGATTGCATCCTGATCTGATCTTTTCTCATATGAAAAAATGTTTATTGTGACAAGACACCTGTCAAACATGTATGGGATTACAGATAAT
Organism: Intellagama lesueurii; assembly: GCA_037013535.1. Taxonomy (NCBI): domain Eukaryota; kingdom Metazoa; phylum Chordata; class Lepidosauria; order Squamata; family Agamidae; genus Intellagama; species Intellagama lesueurii. The sequence goes on from JBAJHW010000005.1 coordinate 110,527,867, forward strand.
TCATTATATTTTTACTTTCAAATTATATAAATGACTTCTTATGTGTTTATTGGTGGTACTTCATGAACAGTAGTTTTCTTTCTACTAGAGCTGGTCAATTCAGTTTGTTAGGCATATCATCATTAGATCACTGACTCAACAGAAAAGTGTTTGTTAGTTCTGAAGTCCTCACATATTATATCAGCAAGAGATGCTCCTAGCAATATACTTAAATAAGCTATCATCAAATGACATTCCTATCATCGTGAGCCCAGAATCAGTCTTCCAGAACAAAAAGGGCTTCTAGATACAAAGAACACAATCTTCTTTCTCCTCTCCCATATTCACAACAATTTGTTGTATGAGTAGTTGGGCTCTTTAGGAGCTTACATTAGGACAGATCAAGTATCTCCTTCAATAAGCCCTCTTTGTTTCAGTGGGATGATCTCCATCTTCTGCAATAGGAAGCTAGAGAACATGGGAAACTCCACAGGCTGAGCATTACTCTCTGCCCAGTATCAACAGGATACTGGCCATAATGTCAGAGACAGCTTTGAAAAACTAAGCAGTGGGACTCCTTAGAAACAGACCATTTGGGTGAGAATAAAATTGTAAAGAATGTTCATGTGCCATGAGATTTCAGGTTTCTGGATGAAAGCAAGACAAGAGCATTGTGGTTTTTCCCCCTCCTCACTGTCTCCTTAATTTGAACAAACTGTCCCTGTCTTATTTGAGAAGAAAAGCACATGCAGTAGGCAGGCAACTTGATTTTTTTAAGCAATCCAGAGAAACACTCTGGTCCTTCCGATCCTTAAAAGTTCCTGCAACAAAGCATCCATTGTTATTTTGTGTTATTTACATTAAAGGTTCCCCTTGACAATTTGTCCAGTCATGTCTGACTCTAGGGGGCGGTGCTCATTCCCGTTTCCAGGTCATGGAGCCAACATTTGTCCGTAGACAGTTTCCGTGGTCACGTGGCCAGCGCAACTAGACACGGAATGCCGTTACCTTCCCACCATAGTGGTACCTGTTTATCTACTCGCATTTTTACATGCTTTCAAACTGTTAGGTTGGCAGGAGCTGGGATAAGCAATGGGAGCTCACTCCGTCGCGTGGATTTGAATTGCTGATCTTCCGACCTTGCAGCCCAGAGGCTTTCTGCAGTTTAGCCTGCAGCGCCACCACGTCCCACGTTAAAGCATTACTTGTGTTAAAATACTGTTTTACAGTTTTTCTTAATTTGTGCAAAATAGTTGCTGTCAACGTACCCTCTAATTTTCAGCTCTGCTGGGTGGGTGCGCAACTCCACCCCTGTATGATTTTATAAGCAAAGCAGATTCCCAGGGTTTTCTACATGTAAAATACTCAAAAATGGTTTCCCAGGTCCTCCTTCTGGCAGTCCAGAAGCATTCAGCTTGCCCAAGGCCCCAAAAGTGACAGGACATGTACTCATCAGCCACAGGTGCTCTAATAAAAGAATGAGGGTTCAGTACACTGTTTGGAAATATTCAACAATTATATACTCAGAGAACATTGCTACAGTTCTAGTAAATGATGGTGTGACAGAAAGAATAACAGTAGGCCGAGGATCAAGACAAGGATGCCACTTATCTCCAATATTGTTTACTTTGATAATAGAATTATTAACAAATGCAATTAGAAAAGACACTGAAATAAAAGGAATGAGGAATAAAGATAAAATTAAGGTGAACTTATCTGTAGCTGATATGCTATTTATTAATGATTGAAGACCCAATGAAATCTATAGAAAATATTAAATTGCATTTAAAAGCATTCGGGGAAGTAAAGGGGTTAAGAGTAAATTGGAGTAAATTATATTTATAATTTAATTTATATTTGCAAATTATGATAATGAGAGAAGGAAAATGAAAGATAAATTTGAGGGTAAGTTAAAAAATAGTGTTAGATATTTAGTAATAAATATTGCCTGGAATTTGCAAGATATCATTAAAAAAAATCTGGATAAAGTGGGGGAAAAACAAATTAAGGAACAAATTAAAGAATATCAATCAAAAGTTGAAGTTATCTTGGTTTGGAAGAATAGTGGTAGTAAAAATGAAGACAGTCCCTAAATTAAACTTTTTATTTTGGATGTTACCCATAAAGATAGTTATAAGTAAGGTGAAGATTTCTGTGACCTAAAAATATTAGAAATATGCAAGAATTTATTACCTTAATATGACCAATTAAACAAAAAATATGACTTTATAATTTTTCTGAAATTAGGACCCAATTTTTAAAAATATGTTCAGAAATTAAAAGGTATAGTCTTCTTCATTTCCGGTACAGAAATGATATCATTGAATGAATCTGATGAACATTTTGAGAGTAAAATAGTCATACATGGATTAGTTTTCAGCAGCAGCAGAATTGCATTGGATGATCACATGCATCTTGAAGTTATCAAACTCAAAACTCCTTCTGTTATCCTTCAGTGTGTTCTTATCTTTGGAGAAACGCCATTCAACATCACAAGAGGTTATAGGAACAAATTTGAAAAAAGCCAACTCGAAGTCATCAAATTTTGCTTCAAGTCCATTTAGAATGTTACTTCTTTTGCAAAGTGTTGAATAACCCAGATTAGATTGCAGCACTTTTTGCAGTTTATCACTAATTTTTTTCAGCCACTTTCTCCTTTGCTTGCTTTAAATCCCTTCTGGTTTGTTTTTTTCACAATTTTCAGTGCATCACTAAGTTCCATTCCTACAGTTTCAAGGTGGGTGATTGCTCTTGATAGTCCACTGAAGTTAGATTTTATATATGCCAAGTTTCCAAACAAGGTTTCAGAAAAGAAATCTTGCACAAGATTCACAACAGCCAAATTCTTTAACTATCCGCTGCAAGAAATCATAATTTGTGGAATAATACAGAGTGGCATCCAACCAAGTTCCCCAACATGTCACGCCAGGTAGGAGAGGGAGAGCCAAAGTAGGAGCAATTTCTTTGAACTTTTGTACACAAAGTGGAGCTTTAATGAACATTTTTCCCCATTTGAAATTAGCTTATCTACATCAGGACAGTTGCTTCAAATTTCTTTGTGCACTCTGTGTAAACCATGTGCAAGGCATGTGATGTGGATCATTTTTGGTTAAAGAAATTGAAGTCTAAGTTTAAGGCTGCTTTAGTCACATATGGTGCAGCATCTGTTACAAAGAAGAGAATGTTTCCCCTTTTTACATCATCTGGCCAGAGTAGTTTCATCAAATCGTCAAAGAACACAGCAATAATGGAATTGTTTATTTTTATAGTTTTTATAGAGTCACATGTTAGAAGAAATACTTCACCAGACTTCTCACATTTCAGAGTGCCAATAATAACATGAGCTACATATCTTCGGTTTACATCACTCATTTCATCTATTGATGAAACCCATAGCTTCTTGTTGGCAACAGCAGATCTTATTTTAGCTAACACATCTTCATAGCAGGCAGAGATGTAATTTTTCCTTAGAGTTGATTTATTTGGAATCGGGTGACTGCTGTACTTCTCCAAGAAATGACTGAGGCTACCATTACATAATTTCCTTAAAGGAATATCTGAAGTAACCACCATTTTACAGAGATCCTTACAGAATTCTGAGTGGGTATTTGATGAATGTGCAGTTGAAGAAGAAGCTCTCTCAAAAAAGGAGATGTTGCCTGTTCTCAGCGAAAGTAAATCTTGCTAAACAACTCTTATATTTCATGGTGTCACATTGCTGTTGAATATTAAAACACTTTTGGGCTGACACCTTAACTTCCCACAGTTTACAAACCAAAATATCATCATCACTACTGAAAATCCACTCCCCAAATTCTTGAAAAAAAGGCGTAATTTTATACTTGCCAGACATCTAATTTTAGGCATGTTGAAATCAGATTGCAGCTTTTGTGTGACTTCACTGCTTCAAACATACACACCTGTGTTAGGGAGCAAATGAGAAAAAGAAAAAAACAGGCAAATTCTCACCTTTTTTTTCTTCAGGCCTAGTCTCTCTCTCTCTCTCTCTCTCTCTCTCTCTCTCTCTCTCTCTCTCTCTCTCTCACACACACACACACACACACACACACACACACACACACACACACACACGAGTCAGGGAGCAAATGAGAAAAAGAAAAAAACACAGGCAAATTGTCATCTTTTTTCCCCTCAGGCCTGGTTAGGACAGAAGCCTTTGCCTGCTGAAGTCATTTTTTAAAAAGTTGCTTTTGCTGATGTCACTCCAAAGAATTTTGTAATTTAGGGAGAAAGCTCTACAGTGCAAGGCCTGTAGCATAGGCTCACACGTGCTCTCAAGGAACGCAGCTCCTCCCACTACCATTCTCTCTACGGCAGCAGTCCCCAACCTTTTTAACCCTGCAGACTGGTTGGGGAAGGCGGGGCACTCTCCGTGCTCATGCGCGAAGGAGCGGGCGCTCTCTCGCTCATGCACATGCGCGAAGGGCGGCGTGGCGCTCGGGGGGCACTCATGTGCAAGTGTGATGGGGTGGGGGAGCGCTCATGTGGGCACAGGGTTGTGCGGGGGGGAGTGCGGGTGGGGGTGGGGGGAGGTTTGTCTCCGCGGCCCCGTCTGTCTCAGGCCACGGTCCGGCACCGGGCCGTGGACCAGGGGGTGGGGACCTCTGCTCTAAGGCATGCTTTCCCTCAGCTGCTGCAGTCAATTAGGTGACTCAGGCAGCCTCATGACCACCCATTCACCTCCCGTTGTTTGCTGGATCGTCGGAAGGGTTGCTGACAACCAAAATATGACGTATATTATTAAATTAAGCAGAAATGTGACCAATGTACCCTCTAATTTTCAGCCCTGCTGTGTGGGACTCCGCCTCTTTCTCACGTGGCTCCGCCCCTGCGTGTGTGCACAACTCCGCCCCCATGCGCTGGGTTCTGTTGCAAGCAGAACCTAACGCAATTGCTGTGTAGAGGAAGAAGACACCTGCACAGAGGGAAGCGGAGTCACGTGCGCACGTGCACCCAGCTTAGCGAGAACCATGAATATGTTATAGCCCTTTAAAAAGGTCAACATATGAATTTTCAGGCAAAATAAAAACCAGTTAATTCACACTAGATTACTCCCAAACATGTTTTAACTTACTTATAAACTCAAGTAAAGATTGCAGAGAAAAAAATGAGATGTCATAGAAATCTTCACCCTATTAATAAGGAATTAAAAGAATTTCAAAACTTGATTAATATGTGTTCTAATGAAAATAAAATATCAAGAATAAGCAAAAAATTATGGTATTTACTTCAAAAGAAAGGAGGTTTGACTATATCTAATATCAAATTATATTATATGGCTAATCAATTGAGACATGTTCCAGAAATTATAATAAATTGTAAAGGGATCAGGTGGATTGATTTGGAATTTTATAAGAAAGAAGATAGTGGAAATTATGTTTTTAAGGAAAATATATGATTAAAAATATAGACAACCCATTTTTAAGTAACATGCTGCAATGTTGGAAGAATTATAGGAGAATATTGAGTCCAAAGATTTCACCACTGACACACATCATGGAACTACATAATTTTCCAGATAACCTTAACAAAAAAATTAAATAATGTTTTGATAGAAGAAAGAGTTATAAAAATTGAAGATTAGATAAAGAAGATTACAATATAGAGAGAATAAAAGAAGTACTAGAAGAAGAAAGAATTTTTTGGTTGAATGTAAGGCAGTTAGTTAATTGGACTAAGGAATGGGGGGGAAGGAAAGAGAATGTAGGGGAATGACTAAATTTGAAGAAATTATTGAAAAAAGGGAGGAGATGGAAATTTTGCTATCCCAGAGAAAAAGGATAGTAAATGTAATATATAACATTTTAGTAGAAGATGAATATAAATCAATAGCTTTGAAGGAGATATGACACAGAGATTTAAACACGGAAATTAGTGTGGAAACATAGAAGAAGATCTGGAGAAAAAGAATAATGAAGAATTTGTCAGTTAGAGTAAAGGAAAATTGTTATAAAGTAATATGCACTCATTTCACATGCTAGCAAGGTTATGCTCAAAATCCTACAAGGTAGACTTCAGCAGTATGTGGACCGAGAACTCCCAGAAGTACAAGCTGGATTTCGAAGGGACAGAGGAACTAGAGACCAAATTGCTAACATGCGCTGGATTATGGAGAAAGCCAGAGAGTTCCAGAAAAACATCTACTTCTGCTTCACTGACTACGCAAAAGCCTTTGACTGTGTGGACCACAACAAACTATGGCAAGTCCTTAAAGAAATGGGAGTGCCTGACCACCTTATCTATCTCCTGAGAAATCTATATGTGGGACAGGAAGCAACAGTTAGAACTGGATATGGAAGAACTGATTGGTTCAAAATTGGGAAAGGAGTACGACAAGGCTGTATATTGTCTCCCTGCTTATTTAACTTATATGCAGAACACATCATGCGAAAGGCTGGACTGGATGAATCCCAAGCCGGAATTAAGATTGCCGGAAGAAATATCAACAACCTCAGATATGCAGATGATACCACTCTGATGGCAGAAAGTGAGGAGGAATTAAAGAACCTCTTAATGAGGGTGAAAGAGGAGAGCGCCAAAAATGGTCTGAAGCTCAACATCAAAAAAAACTAAGATCATGGCCACTGGCCCCATCACCTCCTGGCAAATAGAATCGGAAGATATGGAGGCAGTGACAGATTTTACCTTCTTGGACTCCGTGATCACTGCAGATGGTGACAGCAGCCACGAAATTAAAAGACTCCTGCTTCTTGGGAGGAAAGTGATGACAAACCTAGACAGCATCTTCAAAAGCAGAGACATCACCTTGCCGACAAAGGTCCGCGTAGTCAAAGCTATGGTTTATCCAGTAGCGATGTATGAAACTGAGAGCTGGACTATAAAGAAGGCTGAATGCTGTAGAATTGATGCTTTTGAATTGTGGTGCTGGAGGAGACTCTTGAGAGTCCCCTGGACTGCAAGGAGATCAAACCTATCCATTCTGAAGGAAATCAACCCTGAGTGCTCACTGGAAGGACATATCCTGAAGCTGAGGCTCCAATACTTTGGCCATCTCATGAGAAGAGAAGACTCCCTGGAAAAGACCCTGATGTTGGGAAAGTGTGAGGGCAAGAGGAGAAGGGGACGACAGAGGACGAGATGGATGGACAGTGTCATCGAAGCTACCAACATGAATTTGACCAAACTCCGGGAGGCAGTGGAAGACAGGAGGTCCTGGCGTTCTCTGGTCCATGGGGTCATGAAGAGTTGGACACGAGTTAACGACTAAACAACAACAATATGGAGGTGGTAGCTAATACCAGTGGAACTGAATGTCGTGAAGAAAGAGGTATCATCTTTATTTTGAAGATGTAAGAAAGAAAGGGGAACATAGTATTATATGTGGTAGATATACGAAGATAAAAGGAATGGATGATTGTTTTCAATGAGATTAATGAAATCATAAAGAGATATATAAAGGTATCCAATGCTTTGTTAAATATATTTGAAAACAGTCAGTTAGAAAGAGGAAAAGTGGAACTGGCTACTAATACAGTATATCACAGAAGTGAGTACACCCCCTCACATTTCATAAACATTTTAGTATATCTTTTCATGTGACAACATGAGAGATGTCAGTATTGATCACATTTAAGCTGTGAAATTACTGGGGGTTTTTACTTTGAAGCTGGGGATGATCTTACACAATGTTAGCAGATCTTGAGTGCCTATTCCATCCATCTTTCCACTATAAAATTGTTTGGTAATTAAGAAAAATAACTCCAAAGATACTATGTGCCATCAAATCACTTCTGATATGTGGTGACTTTAGCCTTGAGAAAAGAAGAATGAGGGAAGATATGATAGTACTTTTCAGATATTTGAAAGGCTGGCATACAGAGGAAGGGCAGGGTTTGTTCTTGATCCTCCCTGAGTGCAGGACACGCAACAAGGGGCTAAAGTTACAGGAAGTTAGATTTCAGTTGAATAGTAGGAAAAACTTCCTGTTAGAGCAGTATGAACCAATTACCTCAAGATATGGTGAGTGCTCCAACACTGGAGACATTCAAGAGAAACTTAGACAACCACCTGGCATATATTCTTTGATCTGTATTCCTGCATTGAGCAAGGGGTTGGACTCAGTGGCCTTATAGGCCCCTTCCAACTTCATGATTCTATGATTCTATGACTATGTGAGTTATTCACTTTCAAAATGTCCTATCATTATGGCATCATGGAAGTGTGTCATATATTTAGCAGAAGCACAGGAAGAAGGATTCTACAAGCAAAATCAAAAGATGGTGGTGTCTCAAACAAAAAAAATGTAACTATGAAACTGGACCTCAGATCAGCACCAAATACAGCATGGATGAAACAGGGTCTGCTTTTGCTCTGTGCCAGATTTGGGGATGTTTTGGCAAAGGGTTTTCAAGTTGTGATTTTTAAAAAAGTAACACTGTTTTAGCTCCGTAAAGACACAAGCAACCAGAAATCTACAGTTAAATGAAAAGAGATGAAAAATGTAGATAAGACAAAATTTGCATATCTGAGAAGAAAAACCTAAGTTTTGAACTTTCCCTCTTTTTTTGTCCACAGGAGTTGGGCCATTCATGGTTTTAATTCAGACTGTTTAATTACTGCTTTTTAGACCCTAAAACTTCTCAAATCACTCCTTTTTTTAATAACTTCTGAGATTTCTGAAGGAACTATTTGCATAGCATAGTATTGCATTCTGAGCTACCAGAATGTTTCTCCAGTCAGCCCACAGGGCAGCTGTCTTTTAACCATGCCATGACCTTCAGTGTGAAAGAAAGCATTTAACTCCTTCCTGGCCACACATTCTTACTTTTTTTTTTCCATTCGTAGCTTTGAATGATCTCAAAGCACGGTTTACCTGTAAGTAAGTTTACACAGTTTACTCAAAGGTTTATGGATCCACATGATTTCATATAATTTTTAGATGCTATCCTCCCTACAACAATGTCAGATCATAGATCCTATTTGTACCCACAGACTACACCACAGAAACCATGGGTACTTCAGTGCATGGCTTTCATTCACACAAAAACATGCATCCAAAGTACAGATCCTTATAGATCCACACAATTTTATATAGGGTCATCCCCAAATCACTGTCAAATCATAGGGTCCATCTGTGCCCACATACTACACCACAGAAATCATGGGTCTCCTAGTGCATGACTTTGCAGTGGTGCAAAAACATGGATTCAACACACAGATCCCCATGGATCCCCATGATTTTTATGTTGATTTATCCTCAAACCAGTGTCCATTTGTGCACATAGATTACAACACAGAAATCATGGTTTCTGAGCGCATGGTTTTGCAGTAGTGCAAAAACACCGATCCAAGGTATCCTCATAGATATACATGATTTTTACACAGGATCACCCTCAAACCACTCTCAAACCACTCTCCAAACATTGACCCCATTTGTACCTACAGACTACACCACAGAAATCATGGGTCACCCAGCATATGGCTTTGCAGTGGTACAAAAACATGGATCAGATGCACAGATCCTCATGGATCCACATGGTTTTTATGGAGGATCATGCCCAAACCACTATCCAAACATATACCCTATCTCTGCCCACGCACTAAAACACAGAAAACGTGGGTCCTTCAGTGCATGGCTGTTGTGAATCACATCTATCAAGGTCCGGTCCGGCGGTCAAGAAACATCCAGAAGATTTCACGAAACAGCCCCCAAACAATAGCATCCAAAAACAACAGTTGCTTCCTGCACTGATTTCACACAGGAGCTAAACCTATATGGGGCCATGGTGATTAGTCATCACTTCCAGCTGCACTCCCTGGCTGATTCCCTTCAACACTTACAGCCTGGTCTCAGCTAAGCCCTCAACTGAACCACCACATTGGCTTTGCAGTCACCCAAAAACATGCATCCGAAGTACAGATTCTCATGGATCCACATGATTTTTACATAGGATCATCCCCAAACCATTATGCAATCATAGAACCCATCTGTGCCCACAGACTACACCACAGAAATCATGGGTCCTTCAGTGCATGACTTTGCAGTGGTGCAAAAACATGGATCCAACATACAGATCCTCATGGATCCACATGATTTTTATGTAGGATCATCCTCAAACCACTGTCCAGACATAGGCCCAATTTGTGCCCATAGATTACAACACAAAAATCATGGTCTCTGAGTGCATGACTTTCCAGTGGTGCAAAAACACCGATCCAAGGTACGGACAATAGCAATAACAACTATAGAACTGCAGAGCTGGAAGGAACCCTATGGATCATCACGTCCCATCCCAGACGAGGAGGCACAGGTGGGGAATTGAACTCCAAAACCTCTGGCTTTACAGCCAGAAGCCTAAGCCACTGAGCTATCCAGCAGTTCTTGGATCCACATGATTTTTACATAGGATCATCCCCAAACTACTGTCCAATCAGAGGGTCCATCTGTGCCCACAGACTACACCCCCAGCACATGATTTTGTAGTGGTGCAAAACATGGATCTGATGCACAGATTCTCATGGATCCACATGATTTTTAACTAGGACAGTCCACAAACCACTGTCCAGCCTTTGGTGCTCATGGATTAAAACACAAAAATCATGAATCCAGACACATGCTGATTGGTCAGAATGCTATGCTAATGAAAAGTTATTTAGAACGTTCTCATTTCTGTTATATGTGCGTGATAGGATAGACTCAGGTTTTTTGTTTTGTTTTGTTTTTTGTTTGTTTTTGGGGTTTTTGGTTTTTTGCTTGAGTAAAAGTTCTGGCTTGACTTTTCTGAGCACCCACTTTTCTGCTTTTATGTCTGTCTTTACTATCTCGACCAACACCACAGTTCAAATTATTTGATTTTTCCCCTGTCTTTCTTCACTATCTTCCTTTCACACAGTATGCATGATTTTGACCTTGGTTTCCAGTGACATTCTCTGTCACTGGAAAGAATTTGGTTAGAATCCCTAACTCAAAGAAAGGGATATTAAATTGGAACATAGCTTTTCAGTCTGCATTTGACAGAGCAGGAATGGCAACATTGGTTTAACTGAGAGGTTAAAGGGTGTGTATTCGAGATGGGCATGAACTTCAGTTTGGAGGTTCATGCCACTTCATCGGCATGGTACCACAGGTGCTGTGCATTTGCTTCCCTCCTCAGGTCCCCCTCTTACCAGTCAGCGCATGCTGCTTCTCTTTTGCTCTTGGCACAATCATCCAGTTACAGCAGGAGCACAGACTTCCCTTCTCCACCTCCTACAGCAGATGCTGCAGGAATCCCTGCCCGGCCTCATCATCTGACCTTCCAAACCTACATCTCATGTTAGCATGTTCTCTCTTCCTACTGCCCCCCCCCTTCCTATTAATGTTGCCTTTTCCGCTAAGGTCTGCTCAGATCTTGTAAACTAACAATTGTGGCTTCCTCTATTGAGTTTATTCATCTAATGTTAGGTTTTCCTCTTCCTTCTACTACACTATCTTCTTTTCACAGAAATATATTCTATTATGTTTACTTCTGCATTTCCATTTTATACCCATGTTAGGATAGGCTCAGTAGACTCATTTTTGCTCTAGTAAGAGTTCAAGCCTGACTTGGAGCTCCTACTTTTCTGCTTTTCTGACTATCTTTCATATCAGTACAGCTGTCCTCCAACACCACATTTCAAATTAGTTGATTTTTGTCCTTGTCTTTCTTTCACATACTATGGATAATTTTGAACTTAGTTTCCAGTGACATTCTTTGCAAACTCCAATCTCATTCCTTTTTTTATTTCAAAAGGAAAAGGGACATTGTTTGGTGGAGAAGTGGTTAACTGATGAAAAACGGAGTCAGTGTCTGCTATTTTCTCTTGCATTTCTCACCATGCAAGAGAAATGGTAGTGAGCAGAAGAAGGTATCCTGTTGACCATCTTTACTGCTGCTATTGGTGTTGTCAGCATTCAGGCTGCCCTTTGCTATGTAAAGCTTGACATCCTTTTTCCTGCTGCCAATGCAGGCACGATATTGTGCGGCAATATTGGGTCATTTCCTGGCTTTTTAAATCATGAGTACAGTAGCACAATATCCCACATTCATAAACCAGAGGGGTTTTTGGAAGAATAGAGTATACTTTAGGCTCTTTGCCCTCCCAGCAGCTAAAGAGAGACCAAAACAATACCAGTAAAATAAGATATATTTTAATAATGCTGACAGGTAATTTGACATTCTCAGCCACACATAAAAGTCCTACATTAGCCCATATATCATAAAGGTAGAAAAAGTGCCAGTTAATTTGTAACAGTGGTGAAATAGTCTCATGACATCACCCTGCTTAGTAAGCATCCATCCCACCCCCAGTAGCAGCGCACAGTGAGGTAGCCATAGAGAAACCACCATAGCATGTGCACAAGCCCTGTGGTGCTATGGAGAAGTGGATGACAATTTGAAAATAAAATAAAATATAGAAATATTTTGTACAGTGGAATGTAAGCCATGACAAGAAATGTTAGCCTCCAATATGATGCATAAAAAAAGAATTTGAAGAGGTTAATCTGAACTCTAAACGTTATGTTAAAGAATAGTTATAATTACTCATTAAATACAAGGGAAACAGAGAGCTGCCCCAGTCTGTAGACTAACTAGATGGAAATATAAATGAAGCATATAATGACAGTGGTGGTGGTGGTGGTGATGATAAGATAGTTATATACAAAATAACTTAATTCCGTAACTGCTGGATAGCTCAGTGGCTTAGACATCTGGCTGTGAAGCCAGAGGTTGGCAGCTCAGTTCCCAGTGTGCCTCCTTGACAGGGACTGGAGTCAATGATCCATAGGGTTCCTTCCAGCTCTGCAGTTCTAAGAGTATTATTATAAATTTCTTTTCATTGGATGGGAAATAGCATCTGTACAAAGAAAACCTCTCACAAATAAAAGGTGAAGTGTGCTCAGATTGTGGGGAAACAGCTTTAGGAGGATCCCAAAATTCAACTTAATCTTGTCCACCATGAATTTCTTTAAAATAAATAGGCCTTAATGAAAGTAAAGGAGTCTTCCATCCTGTATTTGGAAGAGTAGTGGTAGCCTCACAAACGTTTTGGTCCAATAGTGCAATGGCTGGAATTTTTAGAAGTATTTAGGAATCACAAGATGTAATTTCAGGAATAGTGATTGAATGATGTAGCCTGTATTTAAAATAAGTAGCCACTGTGCCCAAATGCATGGGGGTTGTTAGTCTAACACCAGTGTTTTTAATGAAAGGATGGCAAGGATTAGCTTGGTGCACATGGAATTAATATGTTACATGAGAGACTGAACATATGCTTAAAAAACTGAAAATGTGGAATTTGAAGAGGATACCGTGTTTTCCTGGACATATTTTCTGAGTAAATCACAAGATGATTGTGTAAATAGATGTAGGACAGGATTTGCATTTGGTCATTTTGTGCCTGAACTTCAGTTTTTCCCTCCTCCCCTTGGATGTTCCAGTCCCTCTATAACTTGCATTGCTTTTATATAAAAAAAACAGGCAAACTGATTTCTGCAGCTCAGAGATAGAGCTTGGAGTGTTAGGTTAAATAATTGATTAGTGAAAATTAACCTGTAGAAATTTGAAAATGTTTAACTTGTTAAATAAACATTATTAATCTGTTAATTAAAAGACTAGTGAGTGCATTTTCCACAGAGAACTTATGTCAGTCCCGTGTTCCCCTCTCCAAAGAGGCTTATGTCTCCCATTTAGAATTGAATTTATGCTTTATAGCTCAATCTTGGACCTGTAAATGAACTTGTCTACACTACATGGCAGACTTTCATAACAAAACTAAGTCTATGGTATTTCTTAAGATTTAGGGGAATTAGAGTTTATAATTTCAAGAAGCCCCAAGGTTGGGTACCGGCATTCTATGAAGAACCAATTAACTGACCATTATATTTATATTTCTTCTGCACAGCACTGTAAGAAGCTTTGAGTGAGAGTATAGGATTGTTGTGAAGCTACCTTGCAGTTCCCCTTTGCCATCGTTTCAGGCAACTACAGAGATATAGTGGCAAATTCCTCACATCAAAATTAGTTCAACACATTTGTCCAACAACTGCAGTCAAATCAGTCCATAGAGTTGTCCAACAACTGAAAAAAATACTGATCTCAGTCTTCTTTTTTTATATATATATAACACTTTATTCGTTTTTCAATATATCTACATTCAGTTCGTGCTTGTTAAACATCATGTTACATGGGTTGCTTAGAATTATTTGGTTTTTTGCGTCTTGGTGTCTTCTTAGTTGTCCCTTCAAAATCTATACATTTTTTAAGCATTTAAACCATTTGTGTGTGTGTTTTAGTGTACAATATTGGCTACTATCATAATATTGCTCTCATAGTATACAATGTTCTCAAAATCTTCTAATAAAATACCTAATAAAAACAATTCTGGTTTCAAATCTATATAATTTTGAGGCAATTTAACCGACCAACTTTGTATTTTATACCAATAACTAACTAAATAGGTTCCTAACACATAATAGATGTTATCTAAGGCATTTTATACAGATTTTCTTTATATAATTGTTTAGCCATTTCTATCACATTTTCTGTCATGTCTATATCAATATCATATCTAATATATGTTAATTAAGTACTATTTTTACCTCATCTTTATGTCTAGCTTCAATTTACCTTAAGAACCACCGTGTTATGCCTTTACCCTGATTAGTGATCCCTTATTTCAGTTTATTTCCCTTTTCTAATATATAAGATATGTACCCAGAAGTTAGGTGTATACATGCTTTCAACGTTAAAGGCCACCTTAATATTTTTTTTCCTTTTCATCTTTCTAAGTAATTCCTTCTCTTGTCTTTTCCCAATTCTTATTTCTATCTCTCAAAAAATTCTGCCGCCCCTTGTACCATCTGAGATCATTTTTTGCACTTGATCTATCTCCAATAGATCTTCCAGGTTATTTTTTAATTAAATCTGCTGGTTCTCTCCCCTTATCTTCCCTTAGCACACCTAAAACTCTCCTCGGCTCCAGGGTTAGAATTAGATCTCCTAAATTTTCCCCTCTGATTTCCTCCAGCCCCTCCTTTGATTGGCATACATCATCCACCACCCTCTCATTTCCTTGTTCATTATTCCCTGTCTCCTGTTGACTATAGTCCTTCCTTAACTGCTCATTGAATAATTTTGCCTCTTCGTTGTGGGATCTCACTATTTCTAAAATTGCTTGAAGGGTAGATTTTGTTTCATCCCTAAATTTTCCTTGTTGTAGCATTATGTCCCAAGATGTCAAATAATTGTATTCCAAGTGAAATATGTCCAGTTGCTTAAAGTAATCAGTCCAAGTCCATCAATACTTGCTTCCATAGGTCCACTTTAATAGATTGATCATCTTTCGGGTTAAACTTGAATCCAGTCTCAGACGTAAAGGGTTTCCCCCTCTTGAAGGCTCAAGGACACTTGCTCACCAAATAGTTGACTCGGTGTTTGTATTCATGGCCTGATGTCTTTTGTAATCCAGCCCCAGAGGAAATCCATTCCAGTATTAATTCTGTCCTGGCCTGTGCTCCAGTCAAGTTCAAAACCCAGCATACAGTTTAAAAATTCCACTTTGACAGGATTAGGCTTTCTAGGGTTAATTTGTATATACTTCAGTTCAGTCCTTGGGGGGGGGGGGGGAAGGAAGTCAGAACTGCCAAAGAGTGTTCAAGGTCATTGTTCTGAGCTTTTTGCCAACACTGTAGATAGCTGTAATAGCTGTAGCCATAACATAGCCAGTTTAACTCCCCAGAGTTGTTTAGCTAATGATGATTTTAAGAGAAAATTTCTTAAGTTTCTAACGCCAAAATAATACCAAACTTCCTTCCTTAAAGTATAATTAAATGTCTAATTAATGTCCAATTTATTTTCTTTGCGTCTCTTTGTGTCTCTTCCCTCTCTCCAGATTCACCGCTGCTCTATAAGTGGTGGGGATAGGAGACACTATTTCTGTTATAGGGATTGTCTCGTCCAGGGATAGTCATAAAACCGTACAGTTATAAAAATATTTCTCACCCAGTGGTAACAGCGATGTTAATTAGCTGATTTATCACTTCTCCATTGCCAGCTGCCGACAAGTTGCAAGCAAGTTATACAGCTGCTTGTTTCCGCCCGCTGGTTGATTGGGGAGTTTCCCAGATCAAACGGGGGTAACCAGCGTCCCCCCCCATGATCAACAGGTTTCTCCCCCATTTCGCCACCTCTTCAGGGTGGTTTTAACTCCCTGGGGGGTCCCAAGCAGGTCGGAATTCAGCCCAGGGGATGGAGCTCCGTCCTCCTGCTGCTGTCTCGTCACAGCGTCAAGCCGAAAGTCCTGATCTCAGTCTTCTATAGATCACATTGCAAAATCATGTTCTTTGAAGCAAAACTGCAGCCCTTCAGCTTCTGTGCAAGATGAACCTACTTCACACTGGAGAAGGAAGCTTAGCCTAGACCTTCCTGAGCTGACTTGGCTGCACTATAAAACAAAACACATAATGAATGGATAATTAATGAACATGAACTGAAAAACCCATTATTATTTAACCCTTAATATTTAATTAATTATTTTATCTAATGTTTGACCCTGCTAACCTGTCATTTTAAGAGTACAAAACATTCTTTCCCTTTGGGGAAGGGCATGGTAAATTCACATGTGTCCTAGAGACAACATAAGCAAACTAATGTTGTTATATGTCTAAAACTACCATTATTGTTACTATTCAGAAGTTTGGGTTTTTTTTTGGAAATTAAATTTTGAGACTTAATTGATACATTAATTTTATCATTTGCAAGCTCTGGTCAAAAGATTCCATGCAAATCAGAACTGCAGAATTGATTATAGTTTAGCTTTGTAGTTAATGGGACACTAGCTGCTTTTTCTCTCTAAACCCTAAATACTCATTTAACTGCTCAAATATTGTATAGTTTGCATTTTGCATGAGATACCACTTGGAAGAATGGTTTTTAATTAGGCAACTTTTATCTGCAAAATGCAAGTTTCCTTCCACTTGTCATCTGTAATTAGAATTTTCATGAAATGAAAGACAGAAATTTCTGCTGTGTGAAAATCAGTAGATAAAAGAAGATTAGAGAAGAACAAAATTTGGAAATAACATTTCATTTGTCCATTACATTGGCAAAGAATAATTCATGCAAAATTTATGTGTTTTTATTATGTATGCATTAATATAATCTCAACACATTTTCTTTCAAATAAAAATAATTTAAACAATGCTTGTGCAACAGATAATTTATTATAAGTTTTTCTGTACATGAATTTATCATGCTGCAAATTTCCAATGAAAGAACAGTTGGCAGTTTGAAAGCTCATTTATTATGATTGCTGATTAATTGTCCTCTGTTTGGTAGCTGCTGCCTAGTCTTGCTGGGTGCTGTATTATTAGTCCCCATTTAGGTAAAGGTTCCCCTTGACATTTAGTCCAGTCGTGTCCGACTCTAGGGCGCGGTGCTCATCCCCGTCTCCAAGCCGTAGAGCCAGCGTTTGTCCGTAGACAGTTTCCATCGTCACGTGGCCAGCGCGACTAGACACGGAACGCTGTTACCTTTCCACCGTGGTGGTACCTATTTATCTACGCATTTACATGCTTTCGAACTGCTAGGTTGGCAGGAGCTGGGACAAGCGACGGGAGCTCACTCCGTCGCGTGGATTCGATCTTACGACTGCTGATCTACTGACCTTGCAGCACAGAGGCTTCTGCGGTTTAACCCGCAGCGCCATCACATCCACATTTAGCCTTTCCAAATTCAGCCGCCTTTCTTTCAAGATGCCAGATAGCTCAGTGGTTTAGGGATGTGGCCGTAGAGCCAGAATTTGGAGTTTTATTCCACACTGTGCCTTCATGACAGGAGCTGGACCCTATGATCCATAGGGTCACTTCCAGCTCTGCAGTTCTCATATGATAATGTTGATTTATCTTTTGTTTATTTGACAAACATTACCATTCAAAACACCTTATAGTTGCAGTAATTTTAAGGACACAAGTTTCTAGTATGCTGACCTGAGATAGTGAAACTTTGTAAATTGTGCCCCATCCACCCAGCCTTGTTAAAAACTAACTCAATAAAAAGTCATAACCCAAATGAGAAAAAAACCCTCATGTCTCAGATAATAGCCTTGATTTTTAATCTCCCTTATTCAGAGGCTCAGGTAATCACAAACATTCAGGATAGACTGCAACATTTTGTGACTCCTGTTCTTGTTCTGTACCCTATTGACTTAAAAGCAGTAAAACAAATCTACAGATGATTCCTGCGGATATAAGTGAATGGGTGCAGGGTATCTGTCCCTTCAGAGGTTCGTGCCTCTAGTATATGGTGCTAAATAAATGGCAAGTTTTAATGCACCATTATGAAATGGGGTGTCTGCCTTTTTTTTTTTTTGTAATGATGATGTAATAATAGGAATAGCAAATGAGCATGTACATTTGTTTGAGGAGAGGGTGTTGATTTTAAACATATAAACATGTTGCATGTATTTCATAACAAAACAATATAAGAATAAAGTAATTTCTTTTCATATATTGTGTCAACTTCAAGTCTCCAAGTATGTATGTTTTACTGTTAATACTTCTCTGGAGTGTGTGATTATGATGTTCATGCCTAAGATGCTTTTACCTAATTTGATGGCTTTCATTAATCAACATGCATAATCAAATCATTTTAATGAAATGCAACTTTTTAAAAAAGAAAGTGATATTAATATTATTCCACTAAATCCAAAATATTGTTTCATAGAGTGTTCTCATATCGGTTCAACAGAATGAGGCACACATCGGAGGTGATGGAAGAGAAAACACAGGCAGGAGTTTTGAACAATTTTAGAATTTTGCCCTCTAACATCTTACTTCATCTTCTATACCTTTTCTTATAATTAATAACGTAGCATAGGAAGAATTCTTCTGATGCATTCTGAGGCATCTTACAACATTTCCTATGGGATTTCATCTGGAAAAATCCCACACAGACAAATGTTGCTGCGAGAAGGAAAAAGTGATTTTTCCCTTTCTTGTTTCTCTCTCAGAAAGATTCCCTGTAAGATTCATATCCTGAGAAAGCAGCACTATCAGTCATCTGGTATGATAAGGACCGATGTGTAGGAGAAAAGGTCCATTCCAAATGGATTTGGAAACGCTGATAAGATAGGAACTAATTATTATTTGCTCAACAACAGATTTAGAAAAATCTGTTCAAGACTGTGAAAGAAGGTATTTAGATGCAAGAATGGAAAGATTGGTAGAGTATTGCCGGGCAAAGCTCTTGGAGAATTGTAGGTGGAGGGGAAATGAAGGGAAAAGTATAGAGTAAGTGGCGTGTGACAACTTTATGTTGCTTAAGAGTTTGTTCAGTACTTTTGTTGTTGTTTAGTCATTAAGTCGTGTCCGACTCTTCGTGACCCCATGGACCAGAGCACGCCAGGCCCTCCTGTCTTCCACTGCCTCCCGGAGTTTGGTCAAATCCATGTTGGTAGCTTCGATGACACTGTCCATCCATCTCGTCCTCTGTCATCCCCTTCTCCTCTTGCCCTCACACTTTCCCAACATCAGGGTCTTTTCCAGGGAGTCTTCTCTTCTCATGAGATGGCCAAAGTATTGGAGTCTTAGCTTCAGGATCTGTCCTTCCAGTGAGCACTCAGGGTTGATTTCCTTCAGAATGGATAGGTTTGATCTCCTTGCAGTCCAGGGGACTCTCAAGAGTCTCCTCCAGCACCACAATTCAAAAGCATCAGTTCTTCGGCGGTCAGCCTTCTTTATAGTCCAGCTCTCACTTCCATACATCACTACTGGAAAAACCATAGCTTTGACTATGCGGACCTTTGTCGGCAAGGTGATGTCTCTGCTTTCTAAGATGCTATCTAGGTTTGTCATCGCTTTCCTCCCAAGAAGCAGGAGTCTTTTAATTTCGTGGCTGCTGTCACCATGTGCAGTGATCATGGAGCCCAAGAAAGTAAAATCTGTCACTGCCTCCATATCTTCCGATTCTATTTGCCAGGAGGTGATGGGACCAGTGGCCATGATCTTAGTTTTTTTGATGTTGAGCTTCAGACCATTTTTGGCGCTCTCCTCTTTCACCCTCATTACGAGGTTCTTTAATTCCTCATCACTTTCTGCCATCAGAGTGGTATCATCTGCATATCTGAGGTTATTGATATTTCTTCCGGCAATCTTAATTCCGTCTTGGGATTCATCCAGTCCAGCCTTTCGCATGATGTATTCTGCATGGAAGTTAAATAAGCAGGGAGACAATATGCAGCCTTGTCGTACTCCTTTCCCAATTTTGAACCAATCAGTTGTTCCATACCCAGTTCTAACTGCTGCTTCCTGTCCCACATATAGATTTCTCAGGAGATAGATAAGGTGATCAGGCACTCCCATTTCTTTAAGAACTTGCCATAGTTTGTTGTGGTCGACACAGTCAAAGGCTTTTGCGTAGTCAATGAAGCAGAAGTAGATGTTTTTTCTGGAACTCTCTGGCTTTCTCCATAATCCAGCGCATGTTTGCAATTTTGTCTCTAGTTCCTCTGCCCCTTCGAAATCCAGCTTGTACTTCTGGGAGTTCTCGGTCCACATACTGCTGAAGCCTGCCTTGGAGGATTTTGAGCATAACCTTGCCAGCGTGTGAAATGAGTGCAATTGTACAGTAGTTGGAGCATTCTTTGGCACTGCCCTTCTTTGGGATTGGGATGTAGACTGATCTTTGCCAATCCTCTGGCCACTGCTGAGTTTTCCAAACTTGCTGGCGTATTGAGTGTAGCACCTTACGTAACAGCATCATCTTTTAATATTTTAAATAGTTCAACTGGAATGCCATCACCTCCACTGACCTTGTTGTTAGCCATGCTTTCTAAGGCCCACTTGACTTCGCTCTCCAGGATGTCTGGCTCAAGATCAGCAACCACACTATCTGAGATGTCCGGGACATCCAGATCTTTCTGGTATAATTCCTCTGTGTATTTTTGCCACCTCTTCTTGATGTCTTCTGCTTCTGTTAGGTCCCTACCATTTTTGTCCTTTATCATGTCCATCTTTGCACAAAATGTTCCTTTAACATCTCCAATTTTCTTGAACAGATCTCTGGTTTTTCCCTTTCTATTATTTTCCTCTATTTTGTTGCAGTGCTCATTTTAAAAGGCCCTCTTGTCTCTCCTTGCTATTCTTTGGAAGTCTGCATTCAATTTTCTGTAACTTTCCCTATCTCCCTTGCATTTTGTTTCCCTTCTCTTCTCTGCTATTTGTAAGGCCTCGTATTCAGTACTAGCAAACTGCTAATTATATCCATGTTCTGCTTTACTATCATTGTACCATTCCTGTACCATTCCCTGTTTGCCATGTTCCTCTGAAAGGGTCAAAAAATTCAAACACAGTAGGCAGGGGAGATCTGCTGGGAAGGAAATTCTAAAGTCATGCCACAGTATTCGCAAAGTATTCAAAACTGGGCAAGTACAGAGGATTTACAGATGAAAAATAAAATTGAGGCAGATAATGTGCTCCAGCACAAAAGAAGTGAACTTGTTTATACATTCAAAGGGTAGTACACCAATATCTGTATAGAGAACAATGATAGTCTAAGATCATATTCATCACTTTTCCATTGTTCAGGCGAACAGCCTGTTTCCAAACCAACTAGTCACAATTGACAGTGAGTCTGTGCTCTCTCCTCTCTCCATACCTGTCCCTGGAAGAGGAGCCTCATCAGGACCAGCCAGGTGATTTTCTTTTTTAAAAAAATTGCAAAAGAATGTCTTATGACCTGTAGCAAGATTTTCAGTAAACCTTCTCTTTCTAAACCATGTTTCAATAGATTCTGCCTAACAGGAGCCAGTGACAACAAGAAAAGGTGGAGAAAAAGGCTATGCCATGACTAAGCAAAAAGCACCGTTTGGGAATATCCTACCCCTGGGTTGTTTATGGACAGTTTTGAATGATAGACCACCAAAATGTTCATATACCTCACTGGTCTTTTCATGTAAATATTCCATTTGAAAGGTAATAATAATAATAATAATAATAATAATATGTCACCAAGTCAGTTCTGACTTATGGAAACCCTATTCAGGGCTTTCCAGGTAGAGAATACTCAGAAGTGATTTACCATTTCTGTCTTCTGGGGGCATCCTGGGGCTGTGCAGCTTGCCCAAGGCCACCTAGGCTGAATCTACTCTGCAGCCAGATAACTAAACCACTGAGCTATCCAGTCAGCCTTTAAAGGTAATAGGAGCCCTAAATATTTTTAAAAACCTGTTAAATATCTATCTTAATATTTATTGCATATATTAGAAATTGAGAATACGGTAATACTTTATCTATCAAAAACAGGCACATTCTTCATAAAAGAATAGTTGTCCTTCAAATATGTGGGGAAGGGATATACAGTGTTGAGATCTATGGGACAGATTTTGGAAATCTCCGTTTTGTCCCCCCTAAGAGAGGCAATCAGTTGAACCTTTGGAGTATTTAAGTACTCCAGCAACATTTTTTAAAATAAAATTATTTAATTATTACAAGTACACCAGTAACCTTGCTGAGAACAGAGCAGGGCCTATTCCCTGTGACAGGGTTGGCAACGTACCAGGGGTTGCCCACAAGTAGAATTCCCAGAGATGAAGTTGCTTAATGAGTCTTCAATCAAAGAGACAGAATTGAGTGAAGGAAAAAATATATTGTATCAGGTTTGTAGCAAGATTTATACATACAGCTTTGTCCTTAATCAGTCCATTGGTCATTCACGGCAAATATCAACAGAGTTTAGTCATAAATCAGTTCAGTAGTCAATATCCATAAATCAGTCCAGCATTCCTTCTTCTTCTCCAAGATTCTCTCCACGACATTGTGTCTTTACCACACCACGCCACACCAACCAGGTTGTGTGTGCTGAGGCTGCTGGCTTTATTCCAAGTTTAGCCAATCCATAGCTTCTCCTACAGCTGTTACATATTTTTACTACATACATCTCTACAGCTGTTTAAATCATTACTTTCAGGCCTTTTCTTTACATAGATCCTTACAAATACTTACAGCATTTAATGCTCTTTATAATTGGTTTCACAAAACTGGATTAACAATTCCCATCAGGTTCATCTCAGACCTGTCAATCTCCTCCAATTGTTTATACTGTTTTGTCTACATAAATTCTTTTTCTTACATTATTTTACAATATTTTTACATTTCAGTACATTTACATACATGATCCTATTTATTTCATTCCTAACATAATACATGCTTGTTCATGTTTAATATATCCAAGTACTTTGGTCATGCAGTCTGCAACATTCTTTTCTGTTGCACAATAAATCAGCTTTATTAAACCATTTTCTATACTCTGCTTTACATTTTGGTATCTTATGTCTGTGTGTTTTGATCTGTTCTTGATACCTGGAGAAGTTGCCATAAAAATCACTGCTTGATTATCTTCGTTTACTTCTATTGGTTCATGTACATTAATTCCTATATCTTTTGCTAGCTGTTTATAGAATATTAGATCTGTGCATAATTCAGATAATGAGGCATATTCTGATTCTGCAGATGACAAAGAGATAAACTTTTGTCTAGCAGTTTTCCAATTAATCAGTGCCTTGCCTAAATGAACCGTCGTGCCAGATGTTGACCTTCTTGTAATTACGTCGTTACCATAGTTGGCATCAGCATAAGCAGTCAATATCAACTCTCCTTTTGGCTCTAAATATAATTCTTTATCTTTTGTTTCCTTTAAATATCTAAGTACTCTTTTTGCAGCCTGCCAATGTCTCTCACTTGGTTTGCTTACATCTCGGGACAGTAGGTTTATAGCTATAGAAATATCTGGTCTGGACCATCGACTCAAATATAATAAACTTCCTATTAATGATCTATACAACTCTGAGTCACACTCAGGACCTGTTATTGTTTCTTTTTCAAATTCAATTGTCATAGGAGTATTAGTACCTTTACAATTTTCCATATTGTATTGTTTCAGAAGTTTCAATATTTTGTTTTTCTGAGATATTTTAAATCCATTAGAATATCTCTCAATTTCAAC
The DNA here is from genome assembly GCA_037013535.1 of Intellagama lesueurii. Lineage (NCBI taxonomy): Eukaryota > Metazoa > Chordata > Lepidosauria > Squamata > Agamidae > Intellagama > Intellagama lesueurii. The sequence goes on from JBAJHW010000005.1 coordinate 110,551,848, forward strand.
CCCTAGATAGTTACTGATTTCTCCCAGATCTCTTAAATTATAATTTTCTTTTAGCATTTTTATTACATTGTTAGCTGTTTTCTCATCCTTAGCAAATATTGCTATGTCATCTACAAAAATTAATGATTGTTTTCTCATCTCTTTTAATAAATAAACATGGATCTGCTATCCCCTGAATAAACTCATTACTCTTTAGTGTTTTAGATAGATGCTGGTTCCACTCATATCCACTTTGCCTCAATCCATACAGACTCTTTTTCAATATCCAACATTTACCTTCACTTTCTATGCTTGGTGGTGTTTTCATGTAAATTTCGTGTTGAAGGTCAGCATAAAGGTAAGCAGTTTCAATGTCTATATGTCTTGTAACTAATTTATGTTTGGCAGCATATGTTAACACAAACCTTAACGTTTCAGGTCTTAAAGCAGGTGCGAATACCTGATCATAATCATTAGATGTCTGTGAATAGCCTTTTGCTACCAATCTAGCTCGGTACCTCAGATTCCCATCTGCATCAACCTTTTTTTAAAATATCCACCTGCATCCTATTACTTTAGTGTTAGCAGGTTGTTGTATTTCCTCATATACTTTAAGTTTTTTAAGTGAATTTAATTCTTTCTCCATTGCTTCTTTCCATTTTTCCTGTTCTAATTTTGGTATGTTGCATATATCCTCATATGTTTGTGGCTCTGTTACATTCAGACAATAATATGTCTCAGGTTTAAATCTATCTGGTGGTCTGTGCTCCCTGGCAGATCTCCTTGGTATTACTCTCTCCTCCTCCTGAGTTTCATTCTCCTCTGAAGTAGAAGGGATTTCCTGATCAGGTTCATCAGGTTCACTTTCTTGCTTAATTTCTTTTTCTGGCTGTAAATTTTCATCTATCTCAGTTTCCCTGTTTTCTTGCATTTTAGGCATGTAGATGATTGTTTCTGGTGGTAAACTAATTTTGTCCCAGTATGCATGCTCATTAAAAGATGCACTGCTATTTATAATTACTTTGTTGGTATTAGGCAAACCAAATCTAAATGCTTTCTTGTTTTGTTGGTAACCTAAGAAATACATTAGTCTAGCCTTTCTATCACCTTTCTTTCTTGTTTCTTTGGGAATATTCACCCATGCTGGTGTTCCAAATACATGTAAGAATTTTAAATTTGGCTTTCTTCCAGTCCAGATTGTGTAGGGAATGTTATTTATACCATTATGCCACAGAATATTCAAATAGAAATTCGCACAAAGAATAGCTTCCCCCCAATATCTATCTGACAATTTACTGCCTCTTATCATGGCCTCAGCCATATTCTGTAGTGTTTGGCCTCTCCTTTCTATAAATGCATTTTGGGTTGGGGTATATGGAGCTGATTTTCTGTGTATAATCCCATGTTTATTCAGTATTGACTGGAACTTAGCATTTGTAAAATCTGTTTCATTATCAGTCTGGATTTGTTTCAATTTCTTTCCAGTTTTTCTTTCCACAAATCTCAACCATTTTTCAAATTCTACATAAGTTGAGCTCTTATCTTTCATTAGATAACAGAAACCAAATCTGGATTTCTGGTCCTGTATAGAGAGAATGTATTTTGCTCCTCCTAAGGATGCTTGTTTTGGACCAATTAAGTCCATAGATTCTAAATCTAGAATATTCTTTACTTGTACATTGCTATATTTCATCACTGGAGCACATTTACTTTTGGCTATCTGACAAGCTTGGCAATTTATGTACTTGTCACATGGTTTTAAATTTACACCAATTGAATTTTCTATGGTTTTACGTAGTGTTTTGTAGTTAGCATGTCCTAGCCTTAGATGCCATAAATGTATGCAGTCATTATGGGGACATACATTATCATAAACATTATTTACATTCACATTGCTTAATCTATATAAGTTGTTTCTTATGTAACAAGTTAGCATAGAGTTATTTTCCCCTTTAATTATACATTTGTTCTTGAAAAATGTGCTAGTAAAACCTTCTTTGGCTAATGAGCTTACTGACAGTAAATTATGCTTTAGCTTAGGCACATATATCACATTAATTGGTTTGGTTAAACACGGTAGTTTCACTTTACCTTTACCCATTATTTTGGCACTCACACCATCTGCCAAGAATACCTGTTGATTAAATACAGTTTGGAATTCATATATCATCTTCTTATCTTTGCACATATTAGCGGTGGCACCCGAATCAATAATCCATTCCGTATTATCTCCTTTAGAGTTGTAAATAGTCTCTGTTAGATGTGATTCGTTGTCTTGTCGTGGCTGCTTTCTGTCTCTTTTCTTTTTAGATTTACAATTTCTTATCAAGTGTTTTCTTGAACCGCATGCAAAACATCACCTTCCTGATTGAGTAATTGCAGCTGTGACTTCTTCCTCCCCAAGTTCATTCAGCTTGTCTTTTTGAATTTTATACTGGCTAGAGCTTTTTGTGTCACAGAGTTGCAAATTATCCTTCCTTTTCTGTTCCTCCTCCAAAAGCCTACCAGTAACATTCAAAATAGTCAGTTCAGTTTGGGGTAAAACTTCTAAATTTGACACAAATTGGTCATATGTCTGGTCTAGAGAAGAAAGTATAATGAAAGCTTCTTGCAGCTCTGTAAATACAATATTTTTTTCTCTTACATCCATAAGCATTCTTTTCATTTTTTCTAAATGGAGCAGCATGCTTTTACCAGTTTGTAACCTGGTACGAAATAATTTTCTAGCAAGCTGTATTTGACTCCCAACGCTGACTCTTACAAAGAGTCTCTTTAGATCCTCCCATGCTTGTTTTGCAGAATTCAAGCCTCTAAGATGGATTAGGAGACGATCTTCTAGAGTCAAGCCTATTATTGCAAGTGCTCTGCTATCTTGTTTTTTCTGTCTTTCATTTAACACAGCTGGTGGATTTTCTACTATATCCCATAATGATTCTTTCTGGAGAAGTAGTTGGACTTTCTGTTGCCATGTGGAGTAATTCTCCCCATTCAACTTCGTTATTGACAGTCCTGGTATCATCATATCACTAGCCATCTTCCAGAATGTAGATTAAAGCTGTTTTACTTACTGCTACTGCTTGAACTCATCTGGCAGCACTCCCTCTGGATTCTTTCAGTTCAGCGTTCACCTGGGCGTTTCCCTGGGCGTTTTGCTGGGCGCATAACCTTTGATAGGGTTGGCAACGTACCAGGGGTTGCCCACAAGTAGAATTCCCAGAGATGAAGTTGCTTAATGAGTCTTCAATCAAAGAGACAGAATTGAGTGAAGGAAAAAAATATATTGTATCAGGTTTGTAGCAAGATTTATACATACAGCTTTGTCCTTAATCAGTCCATTGGTCATTCACGGCAAATATCAACAGAGTTTAGTCATAAATCAGTTCAGTAGTCAATATCCATAAATCAGTCCAGCATTCCTCCTTCTTCTCCAAGATTCTCTCCACGACGTTGTGTCTTTACCACACCACGCCACACCAACCAGGTTGTGTGTGCTGAGGCTGCTGGCTTTATTCCAAGTTTAGCCAATCCATAGCTTCTCCTACAGCTGTCTCATCAAGTATTTATGGGAGTATGATTATACTAGTGAAAATTAAACAAATGTATATATTCAAGCACCCCATATCCACACATTGATACCATCTAATGAGATTGGGGGTTAGGCACAGATATATTAGGAGAGAGTGTGGCAGTATTTGATTTGTCAATGTATCCATCTGTACATGGCTTTGAGTTTGGATTTAGTGGGGATATTACTTATGCACCATGATATGGTTGAAACGAAGTGATTGTTTTCAGCAGTTTGGCATGATAAAAGGATAACCACAGTAATTATACAATATCCCTTCTGCAAACATTGACTTTTTTCCAGAAGCGGAAAACTGGAAAATGTCTTGTACTAAACAGGAAGAAAAACCAAATTCTTAACCCATACTTTTTAAAATGTATACCATACCAGTTTACTTGTTCCATTATTACTTGCTCCATGGGGTGCTTAACAATTGTTTTAAAAACCTCTAAACATTTTTCCAGTGATGGAGATTCCGGCATATTTTGAGTCAAACTGTCTACCATTCATACAGTTTTCGTATTCTTCTGTTAATTTGTTGATTCCCAAAAGAGAGCCTCTTAAACACAAATGCTTCCTTTTGACAAAAGAAAGGGACACAAACGTTGGTCGGGGTGTGCTGGAGAAGGACTTGGATTGATTGAAGCCAGTGGGAGGGTTTTGTTTTTGTTTTTTTGTTTGTTTGTTTTTTGCTTCATTCATTTGTTATTTTGTTTGAGTTCCCAGAACCCCCAATCTTCTGCTGCCTGTACCTTGCTCAGTCTTGGATCTTTTCCTTTTTCCTTGCCTCCTTAGAAGTATTTTGTTTTATTATTGTTTTTCGTGTTATTGCTTTGGGATTTTTTTTGCAGCTTGAATGTCAGGATGTTTCAGCAATCTGTTTAGAATTTCCTTTTGTCAAGTGTATGTAGGATCTGTTATTGCTATAATTGGAAAGGTTTGGCTGTCTGAGATAATACATTGCACTTCATGAACAGCATAATGTTGTGGTATACCCCACCAAAAACAAGATCAGATTGTTCTGATGGACTCCTCACAATATGGAAGATACAGCCACCCAGAGCCACACCTGGAGGTGAGAGAATGGGGCTTTTTCCTGGGGTGCTGATAATTAGAGGACACAGAAATTTGCTTCTAGAAGGCCTACAACCTGCCCATTCATATATCTTCCTGAACAAGTACAGACCCGCCCACACTGAGCATACATATAACTTCCATCTGCTCCCCTGGGCAGAAGTAAACAGAAAACAGCTGAGACATGCCTCCCAATTCTTCTCTCCTCTCCCCATGTATGTCATTCTCATGTGACCCAACCTTACCAATAGGGCAGCAAAGCCCTCACTCTCAAAATACAGCTCTGTAGTCACCCAGCTGACAAGAGACTGATCAGAGACTGTACAGGGTCATTATAGGAAGAAAGGGAATTCTGCTTTTTCATTTGAAAGGAGAAACTTCAGTTTTGTTATAGTAGTTGGACAAGAGTAACTTTATGAGACCCGTATAACCTATTGCTTGCTTGAACCTTTTACTTTAGTCTTACATGAAACTGAAGCCCTATGATAAGAACCGTAAGATATTCATGTTTTTTGTTGTTCTTGCTGGATGTTATACAGAATATTCCAGATATTACACCATCTGTAAAATCTAATTAGTGCTTACTTTAAACTGTCACTCACTACCCTGCATGTCAAAATTATATAATGCTTCTTCAGTGTTTAAAAATGAAAACAATTGCTGGTGTTTGATTCCCATGTCATAATCTTTCACTATGGTAGGAGGAAAATCCCTATCTACATGTTTAAAATGCATTTCTTCTCATCGATACTGACATGAATTACAAACATTTAAGATTGCCCCCTTGTTTTATGTTTTAGAGTACTCAATTTGTTTTTTCTTTGCTAGACGGTTGGAGCAAAATTCAATCAAGGCCATCCCCCCTGGAGCTTTCTCACCATATAAAAAGCTCAGAAGAATGTGAGTGAGAAATATTTTGAATCTGTGTAAAAACATTTGGATAAAAAAACAGGTCATGGTTTATACAAAATAACTTCCATCAATGTATAAATACTTAAGAATGGCTGACAGCTGACAGATTAGTTGATATGGCTCTGTTTGATTGCTGGGTCCACATAAATTCTTTGTCATGTTAATAACTGACATTTATGACAACATACCAGCACAAATTCATATGAATATGTAAATTGGGAAGTTCACAAAATAGTCTTCTAAAATCTATTTTTAAGGCATAGCATAGCAGTGAAATGCCATTTGCAGTGTGATATATTGTGCCCACACAATCTGATCTCCTCCATCCCAAATATAGAAAATGCATTAACGTTTCAAATTATTGTACACATTTAAGCAATTTTTTCTGGAAGGCGTAGCATGTTGAACCATGTGTGTTTTTGTACTGTGAAAAACTGTTTGGTTAGATTTTATAATTATCTCAATAATTATAAATACTATAATTATAAATTATAATACTCAATAACTGTGTATTAGAAGATTTAAATAAATAGCTTTCTTTCTTTGATAATGAAGCCTAACAGCATGAAGCATGCATCTGAATTAATACATTATGATCTCACTTCTCATTTTAGTGATTTGAGCAATAATCAGATTTCAGAGGCAGCACCAGATTCTTTCCAGAGCCTGCGGTCCTTAAATTCGCTGTAAGTATCCATACTGTTCTCTCCTAAGAAATGCAAAATTCAGTGTCTTCGTAGGAGAATGTGGTGGGAGGCGGCGAAGAGGATGTCTGGTTTTGATAGCAACGTGTGCTGGTATCATTGGTCATTTAAGTCTATTAGCGCTGACATCGTGACATGATTTCAGTGACACCAAATATCATTAAGAGAGCTCAGATCAGAACAAAGGTGCTTTTCATTCAGCAATATTGCAGTGCTCCCCTGCAAAATGTTTCCCAAGGAGCTCACTGTAATGCCATATAATAACTCACACATAAGTTTATATTGAGTAGAACTAGATACAGTATATACAAATGTATCTACTGATATATTTCTTGATATTTTTGAGATATACACCATCTCAAAGGACGTGTGTGTGTGTGTGTGTGTGTGTGTGTGTGTGTGTGTGTGTGTTCAGATACTGTATATATACTCAGCCACACAGTGGGATCTGCTGTAATTAATAATAATTATGTGCCACGAAGTCAATTCTGACAAGGCAACCCTGTCCAGTGTTTTCTGAGTACAGAGTACTCAGAAGTGGTTTATCATTCTCTTCTGCTGTGTACGTTCTGAGACTGTGCAGCTTCCCAGAAGCTGCATAGGTTGGCTGTTCTGGGAAGCATATTGAGGAATTAAATTCCCAGCCTATGGCTGCACAGCTTGATATCCAATTCACTAAACTATCCAGCCAGTCTGGGACCTGCTGTGCCAAATGCTTAAAAGTTTTGATCAGTGGAGAGAGGTGAACCTCTGGCCTATGGAGACCCTGAGTCCCTTCACTTCCTTTTAAAGTCCCCACCAGGAAGATAAATTCTCACTGTTACTTCTGATTAGTGATTGGAAGTATCCACAGGGATTCCTCATGTGTCCTCTCCTGTCTCTGTTTTGAGAGAGTTGAATATGAAGTTGACCACTCCCAGTCACAGACTGCAGATTTGGGCTGAGCACAAATCGCAGGGCTCAGCTAACCTCTATAAGTAATGGCTGAGATCCCGACACTCCTACTCCCAGTCCTTGTACAGGGAAGTAGAAGGAGCAAAGTTGTGCACTCTAGGCTGGTATTTGTAAATATTTGCTGTAAAGAAGCTCCTCTCCTCCTGTACTTTCCTCATGTGGAGAGTGATCCTAGCTGAAGGTATAATGTTAAAAGAACCAATTAAGCTATAATGTTAAAACACTTTAAAACATTTTTAAATCAGTTTTTAAAAAAAGAAGAAGTGGAAGAGTACAGCATCACTTTCCTCAAAACTCAGTCAGTTACAGAAAGCTTACTGGAGTAAAAAGGTATTTGCCTGCTGGTAGAAGGACAACAGGGAATGGGCCAATCTTGTCTCCCCCAGAAGAGAATTAACAAAGCATGGATGAATTAAAACTGACAGTTTGCTGTAGTCAAAGCCTCAGTCAATCAGATTCTAAAGCATTTGGGAAGAAACCAAGCTTTAGGCATGAAAGAATAATGTAAATTTATTGGATATGCATCAGGTAAATAGACACAGCAGGTAAACAGAATCAGCATAATTCCCTTGTTGGACAAGCATCCAAAGTACAACAGTGTTGTTCCACAATGGCACAAGGCTCCTAAATGCTTAGTGTGCTCCTAGCTGTAGGAAGAAGGCAGAACAAGAGCTAGATTACATTGGAACTGTAGCTTTATTTTGAGTAATTTAGGAACTCCAGAAAACGCTAGATGATGCTGAGGGTTTGAAATGGAAATAGTTCCCTTGAGCAAGAAATTGGGGAGAGACCCATTCCTAGGAGAAATGCCACAAATACTTTTTTACTCAAGATGATGTAATTAAAGGGGAAAGTTCATGGCAGATATTGCTGTTTTAATAGTATCATCAAAGCAAAACTGGTTACTGTGTCATGCTGTACATGGGGCTGCCTCTGGAATTGTTTGGAAAACTCAATGAGTCCAGAACGTGGCTGCCATATTGCTAACTGGGACTGGTCACAGTGATCACATAATCACCTTGTTATGGCAACTCCACTGGTTTCCACCAGTCCATTTCTAGGCACAATTCAAAGTACTGGTTCTAATCTATAAAGGCTTGGGCCCAAATATCTCAAGGACTGTGTCTCCCTTCGTGAGGTTGCCCAGATGTTAAGATCATCAGGTGTGTTTGGTGGGGACACAGGAGAGGACCTTCTCTGTTGCTGCACCCAGACCTTAGAACTTGCTGCCACAGGAAGCCAATCTGGTCCCATCTTTGTTGTCCTTCCGCAAGCAGACAAAGACCTTTCTCTTCAAGCAAGCTTTCCTCTAATGGCTGGTTGCCTGAGTGAAGTTCTTAAACGGATGTTGTGCCTTTACTGTTTTAAATGTGCTTTGATGTTGTTTCAGTTTCCCATATTTTAGTGTGTTATTTGTTTGATCCTTTCTAGCATTTGTGTACTTACTGTTTTTAGCTTTAAATATTGCCTTTGAATTATGTAAGCCATGTTGGGTCCTTCTTAATTAAGTAGAAAGGCAGGGTAAAATATTTTTTTTAAAATAAACTCTTTAATATCCAGGACAGGCTGTGGCATTTTGTCCATGAGCAGTTCATACCTTTGTTTTCCTTTCATGCCAGTTCTTGCTACAACAGGATTACCATGCTGGGAGCAGTCTCTGTGGACACTCATTCAACTGTTACAGTAGGCTGGGTACAGAATTGTCCATGTCATTTGTGTATCTAGCCTACCATTGGTATTTAAATAAATATTTCACATACTCCATGTGGGAGTAAGTTTTCTTTTGAGTAAACTAATTGGATAAACAGAGTAAAATATATGGTTTTAATAGTTCACTCTTTACACACCATTCCATTTAATATGCAGGTCCATTTAATAGACATATGTGCCAACAACAGGGTATTTGTTCTATTTGCGGTAAAAGACCTCGGCAGAACTAAAGGCTGCTATTCACTCCTGAGACAGAGCAACAACTCAACAGGTGCTTTTTGCTCCATTGGCTTTCATAGGGTTAAAAAGTTGGTCTTTAATCTGATTTGAGAAAACTGGACATTCTTGAGGATAATCTGAATCCCTGCCGTGGTAGGCAAATGTGGGTGAAAGGGGACATCTTTTCCTTCCACCCAAAGCCCAAAAGCTTCCTTAGAGCCTCCAGCCACAGAAGCACTAGAGATGGCTCAGATGAGATGACTATTTAACAACAGATGAGATGCACTATGTACTCTCTTGCAGTGGCAATGCAAGCCCTTTTGTAAATCTGCAAGGCAAAGTGAAAGACTTGTGTCACTGCCTTTTTGCCTTCTGGGTCAGTTTTCTTCTGTTTCTCAATTTAGTTTACCAAACTTTACTGAAATACTATTGCACTGTTAGGATTTAGTGTGTGAATTATTGTGGAAAGATGAATGCATCTTTGATTGAGTAGGTCACATAATGAGGTCTGTCTTTCATCCTCCCCAACTTTTTCTTTCTTCTCTTTTTTCACTTTATGGTGCAGATGCCAAGCACTGCCTGCTGGGATTTTGACCATAATATTAAGACCTGCTGTGTTCCAGAAATGAATGCATACATTCCCCCAAACCTGTCACACCCATTTGCCCAAGCCCCTTTCCAGTAATGTTTTCTTTTTATGAAGGACAAGAAACAGAGAATGTCACAGATTTTGGACAAAGCACATCAGAATATCACTTAGATAGTGGATTGGTCCTGACCTGTATGCCCAGTATTTGGATGCATAGTGGGTTGCGAAACTTCTGTACATGTCTGCCATTTGCCAAATTTTGTTACTGCCTTATAGAAATCTTTGAGTATCTGTTCTCAAATTTGAGATGGGATCAAATTAATTTGGTCCCTGCCAACGAACTTCATTGTGTCACGCACCGTCGGGGTCCTTCTTCTCCACCAGCGCTCCAATCTGGGCAGGAACTTGGGCTGCCCCTCCTCGCCTTCTCCAGCAGCCAACCACTCCAACAGGAGGCAGGACAGGGATTCTCTCCATGCAGCTCATGAGTGAAATTGGAGAAATTATTTTCTCTATCTTTTACCTAAATTTCATGCATGCTAAATTGAGAAGTAAAGCCACTTACAAACACTCGAATCTATTTATTGATATTATTTGATTGTTTTTATTCCATTTTATTGTGAGCCGCCCAGAGTAGACGCTGTCTAGATGGGCGGGATACAAATTTAATAAATAAATAAATAAATAAATAAATAAATAAATAAATAAATTTAGAAATGAACACATGAAGGCAGTAACAGGGTTGCACCCATTAAATGTTACTGTATTCTCGCTATGTCAGATTATAATCTGGCAGCATGTGGGATGTTTACTGAGCCCTTATTGACTTGCTTTTAATTGCTGGTGAGATAGTTTGTTCAGTCATACGTTGTGCATGACCAGTTTGAGTTGCATTATTCTACTGCTATTTTATACCTAGCCTGGTGTAAAAGGAGAAACCAAGAGGTAAAGTCCTGTAGACAATTATGTTGCTATCTTTTGACTTGAAAATCTAAGAGCTGTTCATGTATGTTCATCTTTGCAAAGCAATTTAAGTATTGTAAACACATTTGTTCTGATCTATCTATCTATTGCACAGTTTATTTTTATTTTTATTATCTTGCAGAGATCCATTTTTGCAAAGCATTTTGTTTGCTCCTGGAAAGCTTAGTTGGGTACTAATTACATTGTTTAGAAAATACCAATAAAAAGATTGTGATGCCTTAATTGGAATTGACTAGAACAAATGCAAAACAAAAGGAGATTATCATGAACGCCACTGTGGAAAGCTACTGGTTGTAGAGAGCTAGCTGATATAGTAGTGCTGTTTAGAGTATAATTCTGTGTTCCAGCTCTGGTGTCTTTGTTCTGCATGTGTCAATGGCATGTGGTTTTAGAGGAACTCTAAATAAATTGATTTGTTTCTCCAAACACTCACCCTTCTGGTTTATTTTTACAGGGTTCTCTATGGAAACAAAATCACAGAACTTCCCAAAGGCCTTTTTGAAGGGCTTTTCTCTCTGCAATTGCTGTGAGTGTTTATTTACCAAAATCTGATCATAAGGTTGTTCACTGAGAAAGGACTTTTGGATTAAATATGGCTTATATCAGGGAGTAAAGCAACGTTTCGTACCATGGAATGTAAATCTTTTGAACGTGAAGCTTTTTATTATCTTTGCATAGTATTCTTGTCACTTCTCACCCCCAATAAGTGAACTTCTTTCTTAAATATATTTCTTGCATGGTTTTATTTTTTAGGTGTTAAACTTTGATTTTTTTTCCTGCTTTGATTAGTTGTTTCCATGTGAATATACATATGCACATATACATATACTTTGAGAATTCAGAAAGTTGATCTGTTGATTTTTATGCTGTGTGAAAGGACTCCTTTCATATGTTTTTCCATCCTTTCTGATTTATTTCAAGTGGATCCACTTACTTGGTTATAATTAGAGATGGATGTAACAAATTATTGTTATAATTACTTGGTTATAATTACAGCTGGATGTAACAAAGGTCCACTCACGTGTCCACTGCCACCACTGGCTCTGCTCTCCTTTCCAATCAGTCCAGAGTTCCTGGTCCGCTATCCACTCGTCAGCCTTTCAGGGAGACTCATCTTCCCTCCTTCTGCCAGGAGTGGCTAGCCGACCAGGAGTTCCGGAGCGATTGCAAGGGAGAACGGAGCCGGCAGTGGACACATGAGTGGACGGTCCGGCCCCAGGGTCTGGCCCCTCGTTATGTCCAGCTGTGCGGGGATATTCATAGTCATATATGAATACGAATACCCCCATCTCTAGTTATAATATTTAGTCTATCTTGACAGCACGCTTGGCACATGTTTGTAGCAAGAACATTCCTGGGTTTTTTTCCCCCCATACTGCCTTTTTCATTGCCATTTTCCATCTTTTTTGTCCTCACAGTATTTGGTCTTATTTGCCTGCACAGCCACTTATTGTGTGACTTTATTAGTAGTGTCACAGTGCTACATCTGATAGAATGAATCATGGAGACAAAATTTGCATATCAGGTTAAACAACAATGTGGGCAAATGAGACTGGGGACTATGAAGAAGCAATAGTATAGGGTGGAAAAGGCATCCAGCAGTAGTAAAGTGTTTGGTGAACTGAATGTGCTGATTTAAACACACACACACACACACACACACACACACACACACACACACACACACACACACACACACATTGAATCACTGTCACATGGTATATATACTGGGGCAAACGTTCCCATTTATTTTAATGTTACCAATTCATTTCTTCCTATTTGTAACATTATGACCGGCTACACCATGGGACCGGTTTATTTCCTCTCTTGTTTTCTGGTGCAGTGCAGCCCTTCATAGAGGTTTCTTTAGGGCTAAAGCCCCTAACCCTTGCACCTTATGGCTTGACTTGATTTCTTCGCACTTCTTTGAAGTGGTACCTTGGTCCTGGCCACCCTCCCTTGTCCATTTCCCTCCCTCTGTCCACTGGCAAAGACTGGGCATACCTACCACCACCCATTCACCAAGCCCTGCGGGGCAGGTGCACTTCTTCAAGGTGGTACCTTGGTCCTGGCTGCTCTCCCTTCTCTGTTTCCCTACCTAGCTACCTCCACCAGCAAAAGCCAGGCATACCTACCATCCCTGCGCTGAGCCCTACAGAATGGGTGCGCTTCTTCAAGGTGGCACCTTGGTCCTGGCCACTCTCTCTGTTCTCAGTTTCCTTACTTTCCACAGCCGACAAAGGCTGGGCGTACTCCCACCGCCATCCCTGCACCAAATCCCACAGCGCAAGCGCCCTTCTTTGAGGTGGTGCCTTGGTCCTGGCCACTCTCCCTTCTCTGTTTTCCCCAGAGGGATTGATGTTTACACATGTGATACTGGTAAGGAATGTTTCAAAACATCATGGGAACAAAATAACACAACCCTCCAGTGAGAGGGAAATGTTCTCCAGTTACACAGCCAGAAATTTGTGTTACAATCTAACTGGGGTATAAATAGGGAAATTTTGACTGGTGTGATCAGGCCCTAAAATGCATTATTTTCCATCCAATCAGACTTAGCATTTTGCCTATTTCATGCATACACTTTTTGTGTAATAATACCATTTCAAGAGAGGGTTTTTTACCATTCTGGAAAAAAAAACCCTATATATTCCTGTATGTACTTAAAGGTGGAGAGGGCCATGACAAAGTACTCCTGGTATTCTGCTCCAGTTCCACTTCATCCAGTTATAGGAGTTAATGCACAGTGTAATATTGCGGCACGGATCTGGTAAATTAGTCTATGATCCACAAAAGATTTTACCAAATTAAACTTCTTAGTCTTTAAAGTGCCACATGGTTCTTTGTTATCTTTGGAATATAATATCAATAATACATATTTTTTCTGTTAAACTGCAGTCATTTCTGCAGTCATTTCTGCAGACAGGCTTCTGTCCAGCTGGTTGCTGGAGTTTTGCTGTTATTATGGTCTTTGTGTCAGCAACACGTTCTTTAATACGAAGCTTCAACACAGTCTCTTGGAAACATCCAAGATCAAAGCATTGTCATCAGCTCGATTTGATCCTCACTAGACGCTCTAGCCTTCCTAGTATTACGATCAGGGTGCAGATTGCGATACTGATCACTCCCTGGTGTGTAGCAGAGTAAAACTGCAAATAAAGAGATTGCATCACACAAAAAAGGAAGGAAGACTGCATATTCACATCAGCAAGACTCAAGATCAGAGAAAAGTGGAGGAATTTGCCCAAGCACTTGAGGAAACTCTTCCAGTACTGGCTGTTGCAAATGCACCTGAACGATGGGAACATTTCAAGAATGCTGTTTATAACACCGCCTTGTCCACATTTGGCAAGAAGACCAAAAAGACGGCAGACTGGTTCGAAGCCCATTCGGAGGAGTTGATGCCAGCCATCGAGGAAGAGAGGAGAGCTCTAGCAGCATACAAAGCCTCTCCTAGTGAGTACAACTTGCAGGTTCTTCGAGTTGCTTGTAGCAAAGTCCAACAGACTGCCAGGAGATGTTCTAACGATTCTTGGCTTCAGCTCTGCTCTCAGATACAGATAGCAGTGGAAACAGGTAACATCAAGGGAATGTATGATGGTATCAAGCAGGCTTTAGGTCCAATACAGAAGAAATCTGCTCCGTTGAAGTTTGCTACAAGTGTGATCATCCAGGACTGAGCACAGCAGATGGAACGCTGGGTGCAGCACTACTCTGAGCTATATTCCAGAGAGAATGTAGTAACCAAAGAGGCATTAAATAACATTGAGTGCCTGCCTGTCTTGGAAGAGTTGGACAGCAAACCAACTTCAGCAGAAATAAAAGTGGCCTTGGATTCCCTCGCTTCCAGCAAGGCACCTGGGAAGGATAACATCCCTGCTGAAGTGCTGTAAAGAGATCATCACCACCGAGCTGTATGAAATCTTTTGTCTTTGCTGGAGGGAAGGTGGAGTACCACAAGACATGAAGGATGCAAACATGGTCACATTTTACAAGACCAAAGGCGACAGGGCGACTGCAATAACTACCATGGCATCTCTCTTCTCAGCGTTGTAGGGAAGCTGCTTGCCCGTGTTGTGCTGAAGAGGCTCCAGGTGCTTGCAGACAAGAGTCTATCCAGAATCACAGTGTGGATTTCGAGCTAATAGATCCACCATTGACATGGTATTTTCCCTCAGACAGTTGCAGGAGAAATGTAAGGAACAATGACAGCCACTCTTTCTGGCCCTCATAGATCTTACAAAGGCCTTTCATATGGTTAGCAGGGACGGCCTTTTAAAAATACTTCCCAAGCATGGATGTCCACCTCGACTCCTTAACATCATCAGGTCCTTTCATGAGGAAATGAAGGGCACTGTAATTTTTGATGGCTCAACATCAGATCCCTTTGACATCCGAAGCGGAGTGAAACAAGGCTGTGTCCTCGCACTGACTCTGTTTGGGATCTTTTTTGCTGTCATGCTGAAACACGCTTTTGGAACTGCAACAGAAGGTGTCTATCTTCAGACTAGATCAGATGGAAAGCTCTTTAATCTCTCTAGATTGAGAGCGAAGACCAAAGTCCAGCTGAAATGCTTGCGGGACTTCCTTTTTGCCGATGATGCAGCTGTTGTTGCCCATTCTGCCAAAGACCTCCAACAACTTATGAATCGTTTTAGTAAGGCCTGCCAAGATTTTGGATTAACAAACAGCCTAAAGAAAACACAAGTCATGGGCCAGGGTGTGGACTCACCTCCCTCTGTTACCATGTGTACACAAGAACTGGAGGTGTTCATGATTTCGTGTACCTTGCCTCAACAATCTCTGACACTCTCCCTCTAGATGTTGAGCCAGATAAACGCATTGGCAAAGCAGTTACCATGTTCTCTGGACTCACAAAGAGAGTATGGCTTAATAAGAAGCTGACGGCATATACCAAGATCCAGGTCTATAGAGCCTGTGTCCTGAGTACACTCCCGTACTGCAGTGAGTCCTGGACCCTTTGTGCACAGCAGGAGAGGAAGCTGAACACCTTCCATATGCGTTGTCTCCGACGCATTTTTGGTATCACCTGGCAAGACAAAGTTCCAAATAGAGTAGTCCTAGAATGAGCTGGAATTTTTAGCATGTATACACTACTGAAACAGCGACATCTACGTTGGCTTGGGCATGTCGTGAGAATGGCTGACGGTCGGATTCCAAAAGATCTCCTGTATGGAGAATTAGTGCAGAGAAAGCGCCCCAGAGGGAGACCACAGCTGCGATACAAGGATATCTGCAAGTGGGATCTGAAGGCCTTAGGAATGGACCTCAACAGATTGGAAACCTTGACATCTGAGCGTTCAGCCTGGAGGCAGGAGGTGCATCATGTCCTCTCCCAATTTGAAGAGACATTTGTTCAGCAGGCCGAGGCAAAGAGGCAGTCCCGAAAGCAGCAAAATCAGGGAGCTGGACAGGGGACAGATAGTATTTGTCAAGGGATTGTCACTCTCGAATTGGGCTTCTCAGCCACACTAGACGCTGTTCCAAGACCTCTATTCAAAACATGTTACCATAGTCTCTCGAGACTGAAGGATGCCTACTGTCCAGGTGGGAATTTACAGCATTTCCACAGCGATCTGTTTTGGACATAATATTTATCCTTATCTATATCATTATGAGAATGAGGCATACCAACCATCAAGTTTACACACTCCCTCTTCTCTACTGTTGCTGCAGCGAGAGTTTGGAAACTTTCATTGCTGTTCTAGACTATGTGGTTGACTACACAAGTATGTAGCCTACTGTTGAGTCTGCTGCAGGGATGGGCTGGTTTGCTTCTAAAGCCAAATTGATCAGACAGCATCTTTAGTAGAGTTAACCAGCCCACCCCCTACCTGCACTTTTCTGGGTCTCTGTCAGGGGCCACTGTTTCTTAGATGTGGACAGGTTCACTCCGTTTTGGTTCAATTTGATCACGTGCAATCTCTTGGATCACCCCAAAGTACCTGCCCAGCTGTCCTTTTGGAGAAGCAATTTAATTGGCATTTCCTTTGAACTCTCCTTAGGAGGACAGGGCATTTCTTTTCAATTGTTGCTAACATTATTAGTGATGTTGTGAGAGGCTTTTTTTTGGGGGGGGGGTAACTGCTGTCAAAGCATTGCTGATTAGCTGTGCTAATTAGCAGATATTTAAAATAATGGGATACTTCTCAATTCCCTTTCAAAGGCTAGGAAGATTTAAAAGGGAAAGCTTCCTATACTGCTGCTTAACCATTTTGAGAAATAGGAAGATTTCTCTAAATCTTCTTAGTTTGTGGGAAGGAACCAAGACAGAAGTGTCCCATTGCTTGTAATGTTTGCTAACCAGCACAGTGAATCAGCAGTGCTTTGACAGCAAGTTTAAAAAAAAACAAAAAACCCTTCCAAAGTATCCCTGATAACTTAAGCAACAATTAGAAAGAAATGCCCTGCCCTCCAAAGGAGAGCTCCAAGGAAGTGGTTAAGCAGTTTTTCTAAAGGGACAGCCTTAACAGTCTTCAGAAGTCTTTCCCTTTCAAAGGAAACAATATTTCCTTTTAAATTGAAATATCTTAATCATGCTAAAGAGTGTTGTCTGAGTTGCAGTGTAATTTCCTGACCTGAAAACACCCAACCCTTACATTAGAACCCTAAGGATTGCACCACATACTTCAAACCATTGGGAAGCCAGAATGTTGCAATTTATCATGGTTAAGACTACAGTTTAGAGTTCAGCTAGGATACTAAATTGCAAACAGAAATTTGAAATGCAAGCAGAAAAGTCACATCTTCTTTTGCCTGCAGTGGTGGAAGGAAAGAGGGAAAGGGCTCACTGGGGCTTTGGGTGTGTGTATTTTGTTTGTTTGTTTTTTAAGTATACTGAATACAACCAGTGGCTTCCTAGCTAATTTTTTTGGCTTTATGTTTATTTTTAGTTAAACACCCTGATGTATGAGCATTCTTCCTTACATTTTATTTTAAGGAACTAGTTATATCACAAGTGCAGAAATGTGGCACCTGAGTTGATTAGATATATTATGTGAAATTCTTTTAAAAAAGGAAAGAAACCTGGCTGAAGTAAAGCTTGTGAAACCACTTAGTTTAATAAGCGTAAGCTAACTGTTATTCTGTTTTGTAATTATCTTTGGTTTTACAGATTGTTAAATGCAAACAAGATCAACTGTCTGCGAGTAGATGCTTTCCAAGACCTGCACAACTTGAACCTTCTCTCTCTGTATGATAATAAGCTTCAAACCATTGCGAAGGGCACCTTTTCCCCACTACGAGCTATTCAAACCCTGTATGTATTAGAATTGTCCATTTGTTGTTCTGTGCTTCAGGCTTTTTGATTCTGTTCTCAAATAGACTTGGGAAACTTTGGGAACAGCAGAGACCAACCACAAACATGTAAGAACGGTCTTTCTTTTTATTTCTGAAAGGCATTTGGCTCAGAACCCATTTATTTGTGACTGCCATCTGAAGTGGCTGGCGGATTATCTCCATACAAACCCTATTGAAA
The DNA here is from genome assembly GCA_037013535.1 of Intellagama lesueurii. NCBI lineage: Eukaryota > Metazoa > Chordata > Lepidosauria > Squamata > Agamidae > Intellagama > Intellagama lesueurii. The sequence goes on from JBAJHW010000005.1 coordinate 110,570,036, forward strand.
CCAGCGGCGCTCGCTGCACCAGCCCCCGCCGTCTAGCAAACAAAAGGATTGGCCAGATCAAAAGCAAGAAATTTCGCTGTTCAGGTAATTTCCTTAGCTCAGCTGCTACTTTCTTTTCACTTCCCGAAAAACTCGCAACCCCTCCTCCAAACTCCCACCCCCAGCAGTTACAGACATCATTAACCAAAAAAAGCACCCTGGTTTCTGACTGAATTATTTAGCAATCATGGCAACTCTGGACTGAAGCTGTTTGATCATGGAACATTCCTGTAGTTAACACACTTGCGAGTGCCTCTGCGAGACACAAAATATGCGCAAAGAAATGAAATATGTGGTGCTTTTTGTTTAAGTCATACAGTTCTGAAGTATTCCCTCTTGTCAGTTACTTTTTAAAAACAAGAAGGAAGAAATATGTCTGGGATATGAGTACAATTCTTGAAAATATAATCTACCCACAGAATGTTAAAACATGACATTCATATTAAACAGGGAAGCTTATATAATGCTGAAATGTACTGCTTTCTTTTTCTAATCTTATTCCATTTCCTACTTACTTGTTTCTAAAGCCTAACTTCTGTCATCTGGTGTCCAGCTGCTCCAGGTGCATTTCATATTCTGCCGTTAACTCTGTCCTTAGTGTAAATACTGGAACAGAACAATTGATCTTGGCTGCAGATATACTTATAACTGTACTGTATCAATACACATTTTTTCTCACAATTATCTGTATTTAACTATAGCCCATACTCAATCTAATAGAATTAATTCTTTGCTTGCTGACATTCAGGTGCATATTCTATTTTTTTTTCTCTCTTTTTTTTATTTAGCTAAAGAACAGTATTTCATTCCAGGTAGGTTTGGCTTTGCAGCAGTAAATTTGACTAACTGCAGACCTGTTTTTCCTTCAACAAAAGCATATTTTTGTTTTAACTGGTAAAAAATCTGATGCATGCATTTTAACCCTAGTGAAAACCTCTTAGCATAGTAAAAGTTTTCTAATTTCGTTTTCCCAGTCTGTGGGCTTCGCATGCAGCTCTTGTTAGAAGTGAGTACAGAAATGTCTGTGATGCGACTTCTTCACTCTTGCTAGGCTTCACCATCTGTTTTATGGTGGATGTATCAGTACTTATCTTGCATATTCTGCTTACTATTCACACCTCTTTTCTTTAAGTATAGCTATTTAGCTGTTTTTAAATGAGGAGAATTCTGTTGTGATCAAAGCACTAAAAGAACCTAAAGTCCTCTTCAAAAGAAGTACTTTGCTGCTTTGCTTCTATGCACTCTACTCTAAACTGTTGGCTTCCCGCTGACTGTCTGAACTGCAGTTTGCTCACCTATGACCTTTGATCCCTGTGTTTGTGAAATCACAAAAATGCCAAAGCAAAAGTATGTTTAGTTCTTTGCATAGGCATCCAAAGGCTGTGCATTTATAGCAGAAGACTTGTGCAAAATATGTCTCAATGAAAGAAAAACAATGAATAAAGGATTAGCATACTTATACTTTGCTTTCAGCTGAATGCTAATTCTCTTGACATATTGTACATTAATGATTAATACTAGCTCTAACTCACAGAAACATGTTTCCTTTTTTTTCTTTCTCCTGCAGCTGAGAAATGAGTCCAGTGCTTTCTTGATAGGAAAAAAAAATCCTAGCCAATACAGTTATTTATTTTGCTATATACTATCCCAAACAGTTGATAAATAATTAATTGGCAAAAGTGCTCAAAGGTCGGTAACAGAGCTTTTGGGTGAATGGCAGATGCATGAATTCCCAGGAGAAAACTTCTATTCTATTTTATTGTGGGTTGTTGGGGAATTCTGCTGGACGAGAGTGTAATCAATGAAACTTTTATTTTAAGCACTTACAGGTATATGAACAGCCTGCAGTGTTCTGCATGCTAATTTATCTATTGGTTTTGGCTGCAGCTGTTTAAGTGGGATTTTGTAACTCAGGCTGCTTTTACTGTCAAGTACGACCTTTTCTTTTATCTAGACTGGTCATGTGAAGCATTTTCAGATCACTCTTCTAATGCTCTGGTTAAATACAGAGTAGAGATGGGGGTTTTCCCCAGGGGACGGACCGTCCACTCACGCATCCAGTGGCAGCGGCCCTGCTCATCCTTCCAATCGCTCTCGGAGTGCCACTCTCTTCCCACTTAGCGAGCCACTCCAGGCAGGAGGGGGGAAGAAGAGTCCCCTTGCATGACAGCTGAGTGGCCAGCCTAGCGGGAAGAGAGCGGTGCTCCGGGAGTGATTGGAAGGATGAGCGGGGCTGCTGCTGCCGGTGGATGCATGAGTGGATGATCTGGCCCTAGGGGCCGGACCCTCATTGAGTCCAGCTGTGGAGGGATATTCGTATTCAAATACGAATAGCCCCATCTCTAATACAGAGGTAAAAGTAGAAAAGGCTGGTCATTTGCCATTCTTGGTTATAACAAATGCTTATTACCATAAACAATCAATAGAGGTCAGTCAGAAAAGTAATTTGCATACTAGAAGTTAAAAAAAGCATTGTGGTCATTTATTTGCATATACTGGAATAAAATATAATGTGAAAAGAATAAACAAAATGACACACCTCAAAGATCTAGAAACTCACATTCCCAGAAATCAGAGCTAAGTCCTTTTCATTCAGCTCTCAGTTAGCAGCTACCTCCTTTCAACAAGACATAGTTTACAATGTCTATCCAAAGTGGTATTTGAAAGGCAGACATTGAAATAATTCATAATTCTAACCTATATTAAAAGTATTTTGTTCCTGAATAATATTTGAAAACTGTAGGTTAGTTTTAACAAGAAAGTGAATAACTGTATATTGATAGAATTGGTACAAATTAGAGTGGGACTCAGAAGACATGGGTTGAAATCTCTAGGTTTGCAACTGGAAAATCAGTGGAGGGTAACAATGTCCTAAATGACTTATATGCCTTGAAGACCCTATTAAAGCCACCATGAGTTGGAAGCCATTTGATGGGTCATAACAATAACAAATGCACTTTTTTGGACACAGAATATAATGCACTAGAACAGCCCAAGGCAAGAGTTATTTAATTATATTTACTAAATTGTTTGTCAGATAATTGTGAAAGTTTTCCCAAGGTACCATAAAGTTCATTAACAATGTCTTAGAGCAGGGGTCTCCAAACTATGGCCCATGGGTCACATCCGGTCCACCTTGCCTTTTTATTTGGCCCAGGCATAGGAAGAGGATGGAAGGGGGACCCAAGCGGAGATGCCCGAGTGGAGATAGGAAAAGGAGTGAAGCCTAACAGAAGCGATTCCCCCACCCCTGCTGTCTTTGCAAAGACAGCGGGGGTGGGGGATCACTTGGGTCACCCTTCCCTCCTTCAGCCCTTGAAAATGTGTAAAATATATGATGTGGCCCTCATACTGAAAAGCTTGGAGACCGCTGTCTTAGAGGAGTAATATTTTTATGCATACGAGTAATATAGTGCAAAGGTCCACAATAGAGGAACTGTGGTGTACTCTACTGTACTGCACCGCTTTAAATTAATTTTCCTCTGTCTCTCACTGGACAGTGTCAAAATGTCACATAATCAAAGAAATGTCTGTTAAAACCCAACTCTTTTTAATTCTCCAGGGGACTTACAGAATGATCTCAGTGAAGGCAGGATATTGCCCTATAATGCCTAGCTAATAAGTAACAAGATGCTTTGTTGTTTCTGGGTGCATTTTGTTTTGTTTGCCATTGGGATCACTCTGTTTTTCTTTCCTCCTTGGCTGTCTTTCCTCTTTCAGGAGTTCACCATTTGGGCTGTAAGTAGAGTTCATTGTGTGAACTAAACAGTATACTTCCCAGTCCTGATGCACTTTCCACTTCTTATTCACAGTCTTTGCACCTTTTTTCCAAGAAGAACTCCCTGTACATTTGAGTTTCTTTCTCCCTCCACCATCCTATCACCTACCCTCAAGCATTTACTACATGTTTCTTCTGATCTATCTAGGCCATTATCTTCATTCTGTAACTTGAGAAGAATGGTGAAGATATATCCCTTTCTTTCCTCCTGCTTTTGTTTTATTTCTAGATAAGGAACATTGCAGTGATTGTGGACATTCTGTAAGAGGAATGTCCTACCGTCACAAGCAGTTTCCCACTGCAACACTTCCCTACTCTTTCCTTTTCCTCCCATTTCTTCTATTTGGCTTAAGTGGATGACGTTGTGATAACTTAGCGAGATTTTCTGTTGTGCTTGATCTAACCATGTGGTTGCGAGGTATGAGTAAAACATGGTTCTGTCAAGCACCATGGAACGTCACGCAGCTTTCTACAGCATGGCAAGCTGCTGAGGCTTAAATCAGGATTACATACTTTTTTAAAAAGAAGAAAAATAGAGCTTTAAATTTTACAGCATAGAGATTTTGTAGAGAACTGTGATCAATGAAATAGAAGAATAAACAAGGTTAATGAAATGGGATACAACAATCTACTTAATCTTGAAACTGGGCTAAGATATATTGAAAAGAAGTAGTGCTGTTTTCTGTTTCTTAACTGTAAAATAGAATAGATTGGCTGACATCTTAATCAGCAGAAACTACAGCTGTGAAAAGCTCAAGCAGTTAATGTTATCCCACCACATGATTTCCCTCCTCCTCTCAGAAAACTTCAAGCCCTCTGAAGTTTAACCCACTTTTGGGTCTTTCTGTTTCTTCATTACCACAAAACTTAACCCAAATGACCCATTTGTCTGTTTTGCAGATCCGTCCTTTTCTTCTGTGAGAAATTAGTATCATCACTCTCTTAATAGACTTAGTACCAGTATTTGTATTCTGTTTGTCCATAGGCACAGAAGATTACAGATCAAAATTAAGTGGAGATTGCTTTGCAGACCTTGCTTGCCCTGAAAAATGCCGTTGTGAAGGTACAACAGTTGACTGCTCCAATCAAAAGCTCAGCAAAATTCCTGACCATATTCCTCAGTATACGGCAGAACTGTAAGTCTGAGCTTACAGCATTATTATTTATACAATTATTACTGCACTTTCTTTATTAGTTGCTTTTTTAAAAAATGTTAACAAATCCTACTAAGCTTCAGCTCATGTGTTTTCAATTTTAAAAGTTCAGTTTGCATTAAAAAGTTTAGTAAGGGTGAATTGTAAAACAGTACAGAAAAGAACATGAGAAGCTGGCACTCTGCGCCGCATTTTAACCTCATGCATTGAGCCGTCCATTCACCACTTCACATTGTTCCATCAAAATTACTTGGTATCAGATCTTCTCCTCTTCCCCCTTCTCTTTGTAGTTCCTCTTGTTCACAATGTAAACAACTCACCCTTGCTTTCTTATACCATGTTTCAGTCACAAAAGTGAGGGCGCAAAATGAGGCAACTGAGCATTCTGAGTCTCATGATTGCATTCTCCAGCCTCATGACAGGACAACAGCAAAGTCAGCAATTTGCCTCTGCTAGAGTTCATTATGAGCAGAGTCCAAAGTTTTAGACCCACTTCTAATAGGCTCAGCATGATACCATTCAAATGTACCTGTCAACTGGAGAGCGTGCCAGTGAGGTATCATGGCAGCAGAGGGCTCAAGTCAATGTTACTATAACATCTAGGAACTGTCAGTAGATTGAGCCAGATGAAATAAAAAACACAGTTTCATGGCAGGAGTGGAGGCTTCACAGCATGTTGAAAAGCACTTGTTGCTGGTAACATGGAAGATATTTCTGGGAATTTATGGTTGAAGCCTCTGAGCTTGTCAGCTCATCTTCTCAGTGTCTTGTTTGCCAGCTCAAAGATAATATGTGGAAGGAAGAAAATTACAGTGGAAGAAGGCTAAAAGTGTTTGGGCCTAGTTGGTCTTTTACTTAGTTGACCTTTACTTGGTTTCTTGGTTTTGTGCTGTCTAAGGATTCTTCTTAGAATTGTCTAAACAATCTTAGAAAGCTTAAGTCAATTACGTACTAAGCCCACAGGATCTTGCCACTCATGATCCAATATTCCAATATATTGCCCTTTCTTTTTCATTCTCCCCCGTATTACTGTTATTAAGAAGCAGCAGTGTGTTCTTGTGCTGTCCATTATTTTTAAGAAGAAAGCAGATTTCTCAAAATTCAGGATGAGGTGTGAAAAAGCCAAGGAAAATTATGGATATGTGAGGTAGATTTATAAGGTTTCTTCTGAATATCTTTCATAGCTTAAAAGATATCAGTACCTCAGGTAAACAATCACAGAAGGAAGTACAACAGATGTATTACTTGAGGTAATATAACAAGAGGCATTCTAGTGTATGAATAAATTAAGAAGCAGTAGATCAGGGTTTTCTTCTCCTTCCTTGGGTTGCACCTTTTATGCCTTTGCTTTACTAGAGCCTCGTGGTGCAGTGGTTAAACTGCTGTACTGTAGCCAAAATTGTGCTCACGACCCGGGCTTCAATCCCAGGTAGCCGGCTCAAGGTTGACTCAGCCTTCTATCCTTCCGAGGTTGGTAAAATGAGTACCCAGCTCGCTGGGGTGGGGGGTGGAGGCAATGTGTAGCCTGCATAATTAACTTGTAAACCGCCCAGAGAGTGCTTGAAGCGCTGTGGGGCGGTATATAAGCAGCACGCTTTGCTTTTTACTGTATGTTTCATTCAGCCTGTGATGTTGGCACTGAATTCAACAGGAGAGGGAACAGGAGGAAGAGTTTATCCCTGTAATACTCCCACTACAAAGGAAAGAGATGTTATTGTAAACTATGCTACAACACAGTTTTGGTTTTTTAGAATGCATTAAAAATGGAAGACATATAAGGACAGACGTGTGTTAAGTCGTGTCCGACTCTTCGTGACCCCATGGACCAGAGAACGCCAGGCCCTCCTGTCTTCCACTGCCTCCCGGAGTTTGGTCAAATTCATGTTGGTAGCTTCGGTGACACTGTCCAACCATCTCGTCTTCTGTCGTCCCCTTCTCCTCTTGCCTTCACACTTTCCCAACATCAGGGTCTTTTCCAGGGAGTCTTCTCTTCTCATGAGATGGCCAAAGTATTGGAGCCTCAGCTTCAGGTTCTGTCCTTCCAGTGAGCACTCAGGGTTGATTTCCTTCAAAATGGATAGGTTTGTTCTCCTTGCAGTCCAGGGGACTCTCAAGAGTCTCCTCTAGCACCACAATTCAAAAGCATCAATTCTTCGGCGGTCAGCCTTCTTTATGGTCCAGCTCTCACTTCCATACATCGCTACTGGAAAAACCATAGCTTTGACTATGCAGACCTTTGTCGGCAAGGTGATGTCTCTGCTTTTTAAGATGCTATCTAGGTTTGTCATCGCTTTCCTCCCAAGAAGCAGGTGTCTTTTAATTTCGTGGCTGCTGTCACCATGTGCAGTGATCATGGAGCCCGAGAAAGTAAAATCTGTCACCGCCTCCATATCTTCCGATTCTATTTGCCAGGAGGTGATGGGACCAGTGGCCATGATCTTAGTTTTTTTGATGTTGACCTTCAGACCATTTTTTGCGCTCTCCTCTTTCACCCTCATTAAGAGGTTCTTTAATTCCTCCTCACTTTCTGCCATCAGAGTGGTATCATCTGCATATCTGAGGTTGTTGATATTTCTTCCGGCAATCTTAATTCCGTCTTGGGATTCATCCAGTCCAGCCTTTCGCATGATGTATTCTGCATGGAAGTTAAATAAGCAGGGAGACAATATACAGCCTTGTCGTACTCCTTTCCCAATTTTGAACCAATCAGTTCTTCCATATCCAGTTCTAACTGTTGCTTCCTGTCCCACATATAGATTTCTCAGGAGATAGATAAGGTGGTCAGGCACTCCCATTTCTTTAAGAACTTGCCATAGTTTGTTGTGGTCGACACAGTCAAAGGCTTTTGTGTAGTCAATGAAGCAGAAGTAGATGTTTTTCTGGAACTCCCTGGCTTTCTCCATAATCCAGCGCATGTTAGCAATTTGGTCTCTAGTTCCTCTGCCCCTTCGAAATCCAGCCTGTACTTCTGGGAGTTCTCGGTCCACATACTGCTGAAGCCTACCTTGTAGGATTTTGAGCATAACCTTGCTAGCGTGTGAAATGAGTGCAATTGTACAGTAGTTGGAGCATTCTGTAGCACTGCCCTTCTTTGGGATTGGAATGTAGACTGATCTTTTCCAATCCTCTGGCCATTGCTGAGTTTTCCAAACTCGCTGGCATATTGAGTGTAGCACCTTAACAGCATCATCTTTTAAGATTTTAAATAGTTCAACTGGAATGCCATCACCTCCACTGGCCTTGTTCTTAGCCATGCTTTCTAAGGCCCACTTGACTTCGCTCTCCAGGATGTCTGGCTCAAGATCAGCAACCACACTATCTGGGTTGTCCAGGACATCCCGATCTTCCTGGTATAATTCCTCTGTGTATTCTTGCCACCTCTTCTTGATGTCTTCTGCTTCTTTGAGGTCCCTACCATTTTTGTCCTTTATCGTGTCCATCTTTGCACAAAATGTTCCTTTAATATCTCCAATTTTCTTGAACAGATCTCTGGTTTTTCCCTTTCTATTATTTTCCTCTATTTCTTTGCACTGTTCGTTTAAGAAGGCCCTCTTGTCTCTCCTTGCTATTCTTTGGAAGTCTGCATTCCATTTTCTGTAACTTTCCCTATCTCCCTTGCATTTTGTTTCCCTTCTCTTCTCTGCTATTTAGAAGGCCTCGTTGCACAGCCACTTTGCTTTCTTGCATTTCCTTTTCTTTGCAATGGTTTTTGTTGCTGCCTCCTGTATAATGTTACAAGCCTCCATCCATAGTTCTTCAGGCACTCTGTCCACCAAATCTAGTTCCTTAAATCTGTTCTTCACTTCCACTGTGTATTCATAAGGGATTTGGTTTAGACTATACCTGACAAGCCCAGTGGTTTTTCCTACTTTCTTCAGTTTAAGCTTGAGTTTTGCTATAAGAAGCTGATGATCAGAGCCACAATCAGCTCCAGGTCTTGTTTTTGCTGACTGTATAGAGCTTCTCCATCTTTGGCTGCAGAGAACATAATCAATCTGATTTCGGTATTGCCAATCTGGTGATGTCCATGTGTAGAGTCGCCTCTTGTGTTGTTGGAAAAGAGTGTTTGTGATGACCACCTTGTTCTCTTGACAAAACTCTATTAGCCTTTGCCCTGCTTCGTTTTGATCTCCAAGGCCAAACTTACCTGTTGTTCCTTTTGACTCCCTACTTTAGCATTCCAATCCCCTATAATGAGAAGAACATCTTTCTTTGGTGTCAGTTCTAGAAGGTGTTGTAAGTCTTCATAGAATTGGTCAATTTCAGCCTCTTCAGCATTGGTGGTTGGTGCATAAACTTGGATTACTGTGATGTTGAAAGGTCTGCCTTGGATTCGTATTGAAAGCATTCTATCATTTTTGAGATTATATCCCAGTACAGCTTTTCCCACTCTTTTGTTGACTATGAGGGCTACTCCATTTCTTCTACGGGATTCTTGCCCACAGTAGTAGATATGGTAATCGTCTGAATTGAATTCGCCCATTCCCACCCATTTTAGTTCACTGACGCCCAGGATGTCAATGTTGATTCTTGCCATCTCCTGTTTGACCACATCCAGCTTACCAAGGTTCATAGATCTTACATTCCAGGTTCCTATGCAGTATTTTTCTTTGCAGCATTGGACTTTCCTTTCACTTCCAGGCACGTCCACAGCTGAGCGTCCTTTCGGCTTTGGCCCAACCACTTCATTAGCTGTGGAGCTACCTGTACTTGTCCTCAACTCTTCCTCAGTAGCATGTTGGACGCCTTCTGACCTGAGGGGCTCATCTTCCAGTGTCATATCTTTTAGCCTTTTGTTTCTGTCCATGGAGTTTTCTTGGCAAAGATACTGGAGTGGCTTGCCAGTTCCTGCTCCAGGTGGATCACGTTTAGTCAGAACTCTCCACTATGACCTGTCCGTCTTGGGTGTCCCTGCACGGCATAGCCCATAGCTTCTCTGAATTACTCAAGCCCCTTCGCCACGACAAGGCAGCAATCCATGAAGGGGATAAGGACAGACAGTAGAAGGCAAACAGATAATAGACAATTCTAATCAATTTCTGTAATTAATATAAGCAGATAAGGCATGGCAATCCATAATCAATATAACCCACATATGTATACCCAGAAATAGGAAAAATTAAGTTAGGATGTTACAGATCCCAAAGTTCTCCACAGCTGGGAATGTCTCAGAAATTTTCCTGTTTCTGTGCCATGTATTCAAGGATAAGGCTTGGGCAAATGTTCCCTGAGTTGCTGGCTAGCTGTACAGAGAAAGTGGTAATGCCCCCAATTCTCCAGTCTCCAGACTTCCAGTCCTGTGCAGGACTAGGTCAAGAAGCACCATTTGGTCATATTTTCTGCATTTTTACAGCATATTTCAGGAGAGAACTAGTTCCTTTTCCCTTCTGAAGCTAAAAAGGTGCATGTGTATTATGGACAAACACACACACACACACACCAAGAACTGAATAATAGGCTGGAAAAGATTCAGTGCTTCTCAGTTTGCTATTTCATATAAGAAAGCAGCATTTAAACAGCATTTTCTGATAAGGCACATTTGACAGCTATGTAGAAAAAAAGTATCTTGAAAGTCAACCCTCCAAAAGCAGGCCCTCTTAAGTCGAGATCTATTTGTTTGTTGGTTTTTAAATTTCTGCACTTTCTCATTCTTATCTTCCATGCTCCACTATGTTTTATTTGCAAGTAGCAATACAAGGTTTATCTCTACTTTGTATTGATTCCAAAAATGGAATCCAACCATTCTAGATCAGACCCTTGTCCCAAATAAGTACAGTGGTGCCTCGACTTACGAACGTCCCTACTTACGACCATTTCGAGTTACGACCATCATCCGGCCGCAAAATTTTGCTTCTACTTGCGACCGGAGCTTCCACTTACGAATAGAGAAAAGCAGGGGGAAAAGGCGGGAAATTCAAATTTCTAACTGTAGGTGGCGCCGAGGCTGCTTCTTTGTAGCTCTTTCGCCCCAGCAGTTAGAGAGTGTGCGTCGGAGGAGGTTGGGACTGCCTCCTTCTGAGAGAGTGTGTGTGTGTTTGCAGGGAGGCTTCGGGCTGCCTGGTAAGGTAAGGTGCTGTTTTCTGCTTTTTAAAAACTGTTCTGGGTGTTTTTGCAGCGTGGTTTTGAGCTGGGGGGTTATGTTTCTGTGCTGTGATGGGTCTTGGGGGGTTTGATTGTTTTTTGGTTCCCCCCCCCCCGATTTCCGATGGGTCTTGGGGGTTTTTGTTGCTTTTTGGAGTGTTTTTCCCCATTTCCGATGGGTCTTGGGGGGTTTGTTTGTTTTTTGGCTTTCCCCCCCCATTTCCGATGGGTCTTGGGGGGGTTGGTTGCTTTTTTGGGTTTTTTTCCTCATTTCCGATGGGTCTTGGGGGGTTTGTTTGTTTTTTGGCTTTTTTCCCCCCATTTCCGATGGGTCTTGGGGGGTTTGCTTGCTTTTTGGGGGGGGGGTGTTTCCCATTTCTGATGGGTCCTGCATGCTTCCTTGCTTTTTCCTTTGTTTTCTTTGCATTTCCGACCTGCCCCCTTTGTTCTCTGTGCATTTCCGATCTGCTCCATTTGTTTTCTGTGCATTTCCAATGGGTCTTGCACACTTGATTGCTTCCCCCCCCCCTTCAGCCGGAAGGGATTAATCGTGTTTCAATGCATTCCTATGGGAAATGGTGCTTCGACTTACGACCATTTCGAATTACGTCCATCTTCTGGAACGGATTATGGTTGTAAGTCGAGGCACCACTGTAGTCACGAAACTGGTTTCAGTTTGTTTCACAACAGGAAAATTCCACTCACAAGCTGTAAAGTATTGACTTAAGACAGATCAACCCACAATAAAGCAGAGAGTAAGTGTGCCAGTTGCAAAGCAATTCCTTTCCTCTCAAGCATCTGAGTTTAGTGGGCAGAGGTAGAAAGAGGCGTAAGATCCAAGAACAGGGTGGGAGGCAACTGTTTCAAATTGGGAAAGCCACTGGAATTAATGCTTTTCTGGAATGAATTGACAAATGCCATCCTGTTGAATCACAACTGTTTTATATATATGTTTTCTGCATTTTCATTTAAGTGTCTGTGTGTGAGTGTGAGAGAGAGAGAGAACTTGGAAATGGTGCCTTTTTTTTTTTTAAGTACATCTCTTTAGATACTCTAGTTAGCCCAACCATGCTGACTGAGGGATTCCAGCAACTAGAGTCCAGAGAAGTAACTTCTCTAAACTCTGTTATATGTGTTGTCATTAACGTGACACACTGGAGAGTGCTTGCACACCAGTAATTGGCATATTTGTATGTAGGCAAGGGTTGTGTGCAGTCTTTGCACATTGTCATGTGAGCTTGCAGAATCTTCCAGTATTATCAAGGAACTGCGCAAGGACTTACAATGGTCTGTAGATTTATATCTTTTGCAGTTTGCACAGTATCTGCATTACTAGCCTGTATGTAGCCTTGAGAGAGTTGTGCAATTCCAGTGCACCCACCAAAAAATTGAATGGTAAACCACCTCTGAGTACTGTGTGCCTATGAAACCCTGGAAAGGGCTGCTGTAAGTCAGAATCAACTTGATGCATGTACTTAAATATTTAATTATTCCTTTTGAATGGCATGTCAAATCTTTTTGCCTAATCAGACCTCCATTGCAAACCTGCAAGAAGTGCAATCTTTCAGATGAAATTATCATAGAATCATAGAAAACTGAAGTTGGAAGGGGCATACAAGGCCATCAAGTCCAACCCCATGATCAATGCAGGAATACAGTCAAAGCATATCTGCTAGGTGATTATCTAAGTTTTTCTTGAATGCCTCCAGTGTTGGAGCACTCACCAACTCCCGAGGTAACTGGTTCCACTGTTGTACTGCTCTAACAGTTAGGAAGTTTTTCCTGATATTCAATCGAAATCTGGCTTCCTTTAACTTGAGCCCATTGTTGCGTGTCCTGCACTTCGGGATGATCAAGAACAGATCTTGCCCCTCCTCTGTATGACAGCCTTTCAAATATTTGAAAAATGCTATCATATCACCTCTCAGTCTTCTTTTCTCAAGGCTAAACATGCCCAATTATTTCAGCCTTTGCTCATAAGGCTTGATTTACAGTCCCCTGATCATCCTTGTCTCCCTCCTCTGAACTTCTTCCAATTTGTTAGCATCCTTCTTGAACTGTGGTGTCCAGAACTGGACACTATCCTCAAGGTGAGGCCTAACCAATGCTGAATAGAGGGGGACTAGCACCTCTCGGGATTTGGAAACTATACTTCTATTAATACAACCTAAAATAGCATTAGCCATTTTTGTAGCCACATCACACTGTTGGCTCATATTTAGCTTGGGATCTACGAGAATTCCAAGATTCTTCTCACTCGTAGTTTTGCTAAGCCAGGTATCCCCCATCTTGGAACTCTGCAATTGGTTTCTTTTTCCGAGGTGCAGTCCTTTGCACTTATCCCTGTTGAATTTCATTCTGTTGCTTTCGGCCCACTGCTCCATCCTCTCAAGGTCATTTTGAATTTTGTTTCTGTCTTCTAGGGTATTAGCTATTCCGCCCAATTTGGTATCATCTGCAGATTTGACGATCATTCCCTGCACTCCCTCATCCAAGTCATTAATAAAAATATTGAAGAGCACCGGGCCCAGGACTGAGCCTTGGGGTACCCCACTAGTTACCTCTTCCCAGTTAGAGAAGGACCCATTAATCATCACCCTCTGAGTATGATTCTGTAGTCAATTGTGTATCCACCTGACACTTGATCTATCCAGCCCACACCTAGTTTTATCTTGCTAATCAGGATATCATGGGGCACTTTGTCAAAAGCTTTGATGAAATCAAGATATACTACATCTACAGCATTCCCTCTGTCTATCTGGGAGGTGACCTGATCAAAAAACGAGATCAAATTAGTTTGGCAGGATTTGTTCTTGACAAATCCATGTTGGCTTCTAGTTATTACTGCCTTGTTTTCTAGGTGCTTGCACAATGACCACTTTACGATCTGTTCCAGAATTTTGGCTGGGATTGACGTCAGGCTGACTGGTCTTTAGTTCCCAGGTTTCTCTTTTTTGCCCTTTTTGAAGATAGGGACAACATTGGCCCTCCTCCAATCCTCTGGCATCTCACCCGTTTCCCATGATTTCAAGAAAATCATGGATAGCGGTTCTGAGAGTTCTTCAGCCAGTTCCTTCAGTACTCTTGGATGCAGTTCATCCGGCCCTGGAGATTTGAACTCATTCAAGGTGGTAAGGAATTCCTTGATTATTTGTTTATCTATCTCCAGCTGCAATCCTGTCCCCCCCCCCCCCCACTTGCACTTCCAAAAGTGGCACAGCTCCACAATGGAGCTGGAAAAATGATAACAGAGGACAAAGAAAAGGCAGAGGTGCTCAATTCCTATTTTAGTTCCATCTTATGGGAAAAGACGGAACTAAAGTAGGAATTGAGCACCTCTGCCTTTTCTTTGTCCTCTATTATCATTTTTCCAGCTCCATTGCGGAGCTGTGCCACTATGTCTTTTGTTTGTCTTTTGCTACTCACATACCTGAAGAATGCTTTTTTTATTGCTTTTAGTGTCTCTAGCTAACCTCAGCTCATTCTCAGCTTTTGCCCTCCTAATGCCATCCCTGCATTTCCTTGCTACTTGTCTGTGCTCTTCCTTGGTGGCCTGGCGTTATTTCCATTTTCAGTACATATATTTTTTGGTTTTTAGGTCCTCCCTGAGTTTTTTGTGAAGCCATACTGGCCTTTTTTGCCACCTCCCCCCCTTTTTCTTGTTGGAATTGTTCGTAGTAGTGCCTTTAGAATTTCTTTTTTTAGAAGCTCCCACCCTTCTTGGACTCCTTTTCTTGTTAGTATCTCCTGCCTTGGGATCTTACTTATCTTTGTTCTGAGATTATTAAAATTGGCTTTTTTAAAATCCAGCAGACGTGTGTGGCTACACTCTGCTTTCGTTTCCTTTGAAATCAAGAATTCTAGAAAGACATGGTCACTCTCACCTAGAGTTCCCCTTACTGCCACCTCCCCCACCAAGTCATCTCTGTTGGTCAGAATCAAGTCAAGGATAGCAAATCCTCTAGTTTCTTTCTCCACTTTTTGTAGGAGAAAATTATCAGCCACACAAGCCAGGAATTTCTTGGAAGGGCCATACTTGGCAGAATTTGCCGCCCAACATGTATCTGGATAATTGAAATCTCCCATCACTACTACGTAGTTTCTCTTTGAAAACCCTGCAGTTTGTTTTTCAAAAGTTTCATCCTCTTCCTGTCTTTGATTGGGCGGTCGGTAGTAGACTCCAACTACCAAGTTCATTTTGTTTTTTGCCCCAACTAGATTGATCCAGATGCTCTCGATGGGACAGCCACTCTCCTCCTCCTGTATTTCTGTGCAGAAATGTGTATTTTTGACATATACTGCAACTCCACCTCCCTTTTTATTCTCTCTGTTCTTTTTGATCAGTTTATATCCCTCAATTGCTGTATTTCAGTCATGGGAGTCATCCCACCAAGTTTTACTTATTCCTATCAAGTCATACATCCCCCTCCTGAATTAAAATTTCCAGTTCTTCTTGTTTGTTTCCTATACTCCTGGCATTCATATACAGTCACCAGAGGGTGTGTGATTTGTGGCCTGTTTGTCTTTGTATATTTTTATGAATATTATGATTATTATTATTATGTTTATTACTGTGATTATTATTGTTCATGTTATTATTGTTGCACTTTTGATCAGTTTGGTCCATTCCTCTTATTGTGGGTAAGGCTTCATTTAACCTTAACTCTGTGCTTGCGTCTTCCTCCCCCTTCCAGTTCAGTTTAAAACCCTCCTGTTGAAGTTCTTCATGCTGTGGGCAAACACATTCTTCCCAGTCCTTGTTAGATGCAAGCCGTCTCTTGCTAGCAGTCCTTCTTCTAGGAAGCTTAGCCTGTGGTCCCAAAAACCAAATCCCTCTCGTCAACACCACTTTTGTAGCCAGTCATTCACCCAGAGGATCTTCCTTTCTCTTTTGATTCCTATTCTGAGGATGGAAGAAAAATCTAACTGGGCCCCAAAGTTCTTGAGTTTCCTTCCCAGAGCTTCAAAGTCAGACATGATTTCTCGGTAGCTCCTCTTGGCTGTGTCGTTTGTTCTCACGTGGACAAGAAGAAAGGGATATGTATCTGTAGGTTTTATGAGTGATGGCAATCCTTCCATCACATCCCTTATCCGTCCTCCAGGGAGGCAGCATACCTGGTGAGTCTATGGTTCCTCCAGGCAAATTTTGGTCTCAATTCCATGTAGCAGGGAGTCCCCTACTACAACTATTCTCCTCTTCTTCTTTTTGTAGGGTGTGGGTTCAGCAACTGTATTCTGCTGCACTTCAGCCCTACTCATGTCCTCCTATGGGGTCTCCTCTGCGTCCTGTCCAACAGACTCTTCTTCAAGTAACTGAAAGCGGTTTTGTAGTTCCACTGGGAAAGAGTGTCTTCTCCTTCTTTTCCTCCTAACTGTGATTCTTTTCCATGGTGGTTCCTCCATTATGTTTGTAGCCTCTAGAGCATTTTCCTCCACTGCAATGTTTTGGTTTTCTTCCATCAGCAGTGTGCCCTCTGACAGCTTCTGTTGCTCAATAGTTCTATCAACGTAGGCTTCATCTTCCCTTATAGCCTTGAGGGTGGCTACTCGCTGCTCCAGGTCTCTGACTTTCTCTTCTATCAGTGCCACCAGTTTACACTTGTTACATGTATATAGCATTTTGCACTCAGGAACAAAGACAAATATAGCACAAACTTTGCAGGTAACTACAACTGAGTTGTCTCCACACTCCATAATCACTTCTAACTTTTTTACTTTCAACTGTTTGTTTAGAATACCTGTCCCTCTTGTTTTGCTAGTTTAAATGTAGTTGTACATATACCCAAGGAACCAAAAAATTTGTTAGAGGCCTCCTGCGGCGAGCTCCCTGGGTCTGCCTTTAGCTTTATTTGTCAGCTGTGCTCTGCCCGGAGCCAGGAATCAAAAGGCCCTCCCAGAACTCACAGCTGCTACTTATAGCCTTCAGCAGTAATCAGGACACTTCCCTTTCTGTTAGGCCAATCACATGGATCTTCCTGTTAAGGACACACCCCTTCCTGTTCTACTGAGCACACAGCTCTTTAAGTAGAGTATGTGGTGCTTCTGTCTGGGCAATTCCTAGGGGTTATTTCAGGCCCTTTCTTGGTGTTACTCTAGAGAAAATTCCACTTACCTCTCTGTCTTTGTCTCCTTGGTCTCCTTCCTATCTCTCCCACGGCAAACTCCCTGTTTGCTCTCCTGTTTGTGAGCTCTGGTCGCGAGCTCCCTGGGTCTGCCTTTAGCTTTATTTGTCAGCTGTGCTCTGCCGGGAGTCAGGAATCAAAAAAAAAAAAAGAAAAAAAGAGGGGGTATTGTTATTGTTATGAATATTGTTAATCTCCAATCAATGTATGAAAAATCCACAATACATTCTTATTCTTCAGCAGCTGTTGATAACTGTTAACCAGACGTTTACATGTGCATGGCAGAATGGTCACAGTCTCCCAAACATGGCCCTATGCACTTCTCCATGCCTTCACTTCTCCATGCCTTTGTGTAAACTCTAGTGGTTGCTAATATTCATGAGTGTAAACAGAGCCTGCAGCAACTCCAACATGCATGTACTGTATGTATGTATGTATGCTATGTGTTGTGCTGTTCCTTCTACAGGCGACTCAACAACAATGAATTTGCTGTGTTGGAGGCTACAGGGATTTTTAAGAAACTTCCTCAGTTGCGTAAAATGTAAGTATCATCCTGTAATAAGTACCCTGTCAGGAGACAAGAACTATGGATATTCCCACTTGCTGCAGAATATTAACACAGGTTATCTAGATGGTGATTTTTTGGCACTGTTCTGCTCATGTTTTCTTTTATCTCTACTAACGTATATGCATGTGGGCAGTGAAGAAGAGGACAGATGCTCATTAGCAAAGCTGTGTGTCCATATATTCATGTGCAAGGTTTCAGTTTCAATCCCTGATATTTTCAGCTGAAAATACTTTATGTACACAGGACTTGGAAAAGCCTTTGCTGAGATCCTTTTTGGTTATAGCCAGTCAGAGTTGTTGATGGTACCAGCCTAGATAAGGTCAATAATCTGACAGTGTAAGACAGTTTCAAATGTCCAAATAGGAAGAAGTGATGGCAAATATTTTTTTTAAGAATTTCATAGTGAAAATATAAAGTGTCATTTAAATTTCTCATACAGTACCCAAGTATTTTTTTACCCATAATTTATTTCCAATATTTCCCTGTGTGGGCAAGGAGGAATTTTCATAATGCTCTTATGTTGTGTGTCCCCCCCCCCCCCCAAAAAAAAGTATGTTAGTGTTTTGGTTTTTCCAAGATGGCAGCCTGAATCCAAAATGGCAGTGAATTCATCTTGTTTGTTTGTTTGTTTGTTTTTACCCTGCCTTTCTCCTTGAAAAAGACCCAAGGTGGCTTACAATAATGAAATACAATATTTAAAGTTGAGAACAATGAGTATACTACAGTGGTTAACATCATAAAAATACGATACAGTATTTAAAAATTATGAACAATGAATAAGGAGGCATCTTGCATCAATTAACAGGCAATTTTTTTTTAAACTGTCACTCTGAGAAATTGAGAACACAAAAATGGAAAACACAAGTAGTACTAACAATCCAGTCAAAGCAGTAATGCATAACAATCTATCTAAAAATCACACACAGGTAGCTGGTTACTGAGGGAAGATTTCCCTGAAGAGAAAGGTCTTTGCCTGCTTGCGGAAGGATAGCAAAGATGGGGCCAGTCTGGCCTCTAGTGGGAGGGAGTTCCAAAGTCTGGGTGCAGCAACCTTGGCTCATTGTATATTGATTCCCAGTGTAGTATAATGGATAGAGTGACAGACTAGGACTCTGGAGACAGGGTTCAAATCCCCACTCAGCCATGGAAACTCACTGGGGGAGCAGAACTGGTAAAACCACTCCTTAAATATCTCACTTACCTTAAAAGCCCTATTAAGCAGTGGTTCCCAATTTTTTTCAACTCGCAGCTACCTTGACTTACTGGCGACTGATTGTGGCTCCTCAGTACAGTAGAACTACCATGTGTATGGGATCAGAACCCGCAGTTTTACTTATCCACTGCCTGGAAAAAATTAAATTAAATTTAAAAACCACATGACTACACCTTCCCAAGGTATATTACCAGGACCAGCCACTAGATGGAATCAGAGGCTATACAGTGGTGCCTTGACTTACGAACGCCCCGACGTACGAACG
Organism: Intellagama lesueurii; assembly: GCA_037013535.1. Classification (NCBI taxonomy): domain Eukaryota; kingdom Metazoa; phylum Chordata; class Lepidosauria; order Squamata; family Agamidae; genus Intellagama; species Intellagama lesueurii. The sequence continues at coordinate 110,589,256 of JBAJHW010000005.1, forward strand.
TTTTGACTTACGAACAGCTCCATTTGCAAAATTTTGTTTTGATTTGCGAACGGCGCTTTGACTTACGAACAAAAAAAAACGCGGGGAAAGCGGGAAATGGACTTTGGACTTCCTGGTACTGCCTGGTACTGTAATTTTAAAATGTAAAAATTGGTTTAAAAGGTGCTTGGTTTGGTTTAAAGCTGCTTGGTTTTAAAGGTGTTCTGTTTAAAAGGTGTTTGTTCCCTTCCTCCCTCCTTTCCTGCCCTTTTTTTTAACCTAAGTCATCTTAGGTTAAAAGAAGAAAAATTCTCCCCCTAGTGGTAGAGGACGGATTAACCGGCTTTGCATTAGTTCCTATGGGAACTAATGTTTTGACTTACAAACGGCGCCTCGACATAAGAACAAAAAACAGCCGGAACGGATTAATCGGTTTTCAATGCATTCCTATGGGAAATGCTGATGTGACTTACGAACGTTTTGACTTACGAACATCTTCTGGGACGGATTACGTTTGTAAGTCAGGGCACCACTGTACTAGATACAGATGGCTTAATGGAAATACACTCATGACCTGACTTCTCCAATGGAAGCAGCTTCTGGAAAAACGGAGAAGCTGTATTTTTTGCAGGGACGGGGCAGGGAAGGTTCCCTTGAGAACAGGAGGGTAGGAAACCCAGTCCTTTAGTAAGACTGGGCCAGGGTTCCCTCTCTGCACTATGCATAAACACCAGAGAAACTGCAAGTAAGTGCTGTAATATACTTTGGGAGAAGGAGGGGTAAAGATGAGAGGATCCCATGGCACCCCTGGCTGGGTTTCCCCGTGCCCTATGTTGCCGTGGTGCACAGTTTGGGAATTACTGCCTATTAGGGTTGCTGTAAGTTGGTTCTGACTTGACAGCACAGCGTGCACGCAAACACACACACACACATACATTTTGTGTTGCAACACCAAACGTTAAGCAGTTTCAGAAAGCAGTTCCTGGAAAATGTGACACTAAGCAGCAATAATGTGTTGCTATAAGCTTAACAAATCAGATCGACCCTGTTTGCTCAGCCAGTGGAGATCCCTGGTTTAGCCTCTGTGAGAGATTTTTTACACTTCAGCCCTCCTACTTAATTTGAAATTGCTTGATTGTTCATCTTGGATAGCTCTAACAGTCTCCTTTGATAGCTTATGTTGATGCAGTTAGCTCTGCTGGGGGAGGTGGATATAGTATTTTCCAAAAGCAAGGAGGCAACAATTCCATGTCATAAAAGTATACTGACAATGCTGATAATGGGACGGTGAATCAAGTATTTTAAAACATTGCATTTTATTCCTTACATTGTTGTTTTTCCTCTGTTCTTCCCAGAATCCCTGTTTCAAATTCAAATGAATTTTAAAATGGTGATCAGAACTATCTTGCTTTTTTTATTTTTCAATTTTACACCAAAATTTAGTCATTACTTTGACTTTGCATGCTTTATTATATTGATCAGTATGTAACAAATTGACTATATTCCTAACATTTTAATTCCCTTTGTTATGAATGGACACTAGAAATCTGAGCAATAACAAAATAACAGATATTGAAGAAGGAGCATTTGAAGGTGCATCTGGTGTAAATGAGCTGTTGCTCACCAGTAATCGGTTGGAGAATGTTCGGCATAAAATGTTCAAAGGATTAGAAAGTCTCAAAACCTTGTAAGTCTGTTATTTTTTCCTACTTGCCAAGACTTATTTTACTTCTTACATTGAACATTTTTTTGTATAAAAAGCCCAAACTCTTGAACGTGGTTTAATGCTTTATTTTTAATATATAATGGAATGCATAATCATATATATTATCTATTTATATTCTTAAAATGTCTGACATCTGTAGTTCAGAGAATTTGGATAAGATTTGGTAGCACAGAAAAATGCAGAAAAGTCTGATAGAAGTGAAACGTAACCCAGATTTGAATTTTAGGATATCTCTTTAATAAAAATATGGACATGCAGTTTTTGTCTATTATTTCAATGGGGCAGCAGCTTTCTTTGGCAATATGCCTATCACTTTTTTTTAATCCCATCATTCCCTTGCAATATCTTTCTAGTTATTAACTGGCTATTCTAAATCCATGGAACAGCCCAGTTTATGACTAATATTGCTCAATAGAGACTGAGGGTGCAATTGGATGGAGAAATACAGTAGCTCATGTTTTGGATGAGTTGTAGCATGGTCCAGTGCAAGCTGTTTTCCCTCAGAGATGACATAGAGCAGATCACAAATCAGCCCAAACTTGCTCTCTGCGTAAGTTGGACCTTTTTGGTCCAGTGGCAGAGCTTCTCTTTTTTGGAGCTGGGCTGGACTGATTACTGTTGGTACAGAAGGGTTGTTTTAAAGGAGGAGGCTTCCAGTGAAGAAACCCTTTCCAGTGCAGTCAGACCTGATCCATTATTGCTGTCTGATTGCACCCTGAGCTGTGAAATCAGAAGTATTTTAGAAGTTGAAATTTTGCCTCTGCTCCATACTCATTTGTTTATGACAGAGGTGAGCAAAGTGTCACATGAGCCCCTCCATGGGCCCACTGAACCCCCTCAAGTTTCTCCTGCCCCTTCTATCCCCCAAAAGTGACTGGACAGTCACTGATTCCAAGAGCTTTTCAGACCTGAAACAACCTTGTCCCTTTACTTCTGGGGGTTGATCTGAGTCTTTTGCTCCAAAATATGGGGTGGGGGAGTCAGAGCGGTTGTACAGCTCTGCAGAATCCAGAGGAGAGCAAAAATGGCCCCCAGCCACTTAACAGTTGTCCACTCCTGGTCCTAAAGTTAAGCTGCTTTTCCTCAGCTCCCTCCACCCTCCCATCCTCAAAATCTGTAATATGGAGATAATCATATTTACCTGCCGTATAGGATTGTTCTATGCACAACTGGCCCCTAAAGCTTTTGAGAAAAGAACTTTGTGGAGCAGTCATTTGTGCATGATCTCTGCACTTTGAAGAATGGGGATCTGATATCCAATCAACAGCTTCCTTCCTTAGCCGTAACTTTAAACCCACAAGTCTAATGCAGCCTGCATCTTTGGGACTCTCAAGTTATGTGCACTAATGACAAGACACTGGTGCAAGCCTGAAGAAGTGGACTTTCTGATCCATGAAAGCTAGCAGATTGTGTGGTTTCTTTAGTGATGTGTAAAGGTATTGCCTATTCCTGCATTTTTTTCTTTCAATATATCTTAACCTGATACCAGAGTGAGGATGGGCACATGCCTAGCAGCAACTGCAAGGAGCATGGATACTGTTGTTTTTGGATTGTAAAAATGTGTGATTCTGTTCTTGCATTTCTGAAGCCCTCCACTTCACAGCTTGCAAACACAGTGGCAAAACTAGAGGGGTAATATTTCAGCTAGGATAACCAGTATGGTATAGTGGATAGAGTAACAGACTAGGACTCAGGAGAAACCAGTGTTTGAATCCTCACCTAGCCGTGGACACTCACTGGGGAGTAAAACCACTACTTAAATATGTCACTTCCCTTGAAAAAGCCCTATTAGGGATGCTGTAAGTCGGTTCCGACTTGATGGCACATGACAACCACAATATTGCCTTCCATCCCAATAAGATAAAGTTCTCGTGCCAATTTACAATCAAAAACATAAAAGGTGTGTGTGAAATCAAAAGTAATATAAATACAGCAAGAATTACACAATTGTTCTAGGAGACATTAGTAAGAAAAGAAAAGAAAGATTCTCACCTAACTCTGAAAAGATGGTAAAGATGACATTAGGTTCACATCCTTACCTGTTCCATAATTCGTGTATCACCACTGCAAAGGTTTTCTTCTTAGCAATCGGGGCAGCCCAAGCTGTCTCATTGCCTTGGAGAGAAAGCTGACATATCCCACTGGAGGCAGCAGTTAGTGATGCCTCCATGCTATATCCCATGATCTTGTTAGAGAAGGAAATGACAACTCACCGTTATGATTTCCACAATTACACTTATACCAGCATAAACCCCCAATAGGATTCTGACCTATATTTGAAATGACTCCAGAACAGCATCAAGAGAAGTCAAAGTTTTACAGTTCAAGTGCTTGAACTGTAAATCTGCCGTTGTAAATATATACTTAAAAAGGAATGTACACCCTTTTAATTTCAGGCCATTATACTTCTAATATATTGCTAAGAGTGCCAAGGCTAAGGGATTTTATGACATATATGTTTCCCCAACACTCCCACCCCTTCCATCACTGTCAGTTCTGGCCCAGCTTCTGTTAAGCTTGCACTGTCACTAGGGGTATGGTGGCATATCATGGTATTTTGCCACTGTATTTTCACTGTTGAAGGTACATCTCAAAATATTCTATCATAGATTAATCCACCAAACTCCGTATCTCTCCAGTCATCACATTTGAAATTTACATGTCCATCCATACTTCATAATTGTTGCTGAAATGCTAAATTGAAAGTATTTGTAAATGCAGTATTTTCAGTTGCATTCTACTGCAGTGTTTTTGCCAGGTGAATCTGCAGCATTTATCTTCCCCTGTGATTTTTTGTTTTGTTCTGTTCATTCCATGTGTACTCTAGCAAATTTAATATTCATGAAAGAAAATACAGCTACCACTATTGGAACTGCTGATAGCAATTTTAAAAGAGGGAGTTACACACAGGAATGTAGAAGTTGACTTGCTAATTGCTGAGAACAAAGGTTTGCCAACTTCGCCTGTCCAGAAACTGCAAAAAAAAAAAAAAAGGTAGACAGGAAGTGTGTGATGTGTTCTCTGAAAGATATCAAACTAATTTGTTCATGCTTTTTTAACAGAATGCTAAGGAGCAATCGCATTAGCTGTGTGAGCAATGATAGTTTTACTGGCCTGAGTTCTGTCCGATTGCTCTCCTTGTATGACAACCAAATAACTACGATTGTTCCTGGTGCCTTTGACACTCTTCATTCCCTGTCCACACTGTAAGTTGGTCTTATATCTGTCTTTTATACAAGTGTTTTCTGTCTTTAGATAGATTAAATGAAACGGTACTGTGAACATAAACATTCCACTAATAAACAGAAAACACCCAGGCATGTTTTTAAAGTGATGTGTGTTATAGTTTCCACAGAATGCTAAACATCAAATTACAAATGGAAAAAAAAAGGGGGGGGGATATATTGGCAATTTCTGCTAAATACTAACTGTGCACATTTCCTCTAAAGGGCTCCATCCATTCTGTCTAACTTATTCCTAGAAATGAATTCATATGATAAGTGTTAGCATGTGAACCAGTCCCTCCCCAGGTACAGCTTCTTGGCAATGATGATTTCCCTTGATCTAGGGTGCTGCTGCAGATGCAGTGTGTTACAACAATAGCAACATAACAGTAACACACAAGGCCCATGGTCCTCCCTGACAGGATAGACTCCAGCAACAGAAAAGGCCTTAAGATTTGATCCAAAAAAATCAACAGGAATTTGGAGATACATCCCCATGGAGTTTCCTTCTTCATGCACTTCACCATTCACTGGGGGGCAGGGCCATACACTATGCACAGTGAAGTGCGGGTTCTTAGCTGCATCTGCGGGATTAAATAGAATATCATTCTGCAAATGAGAATTTACCCATTTAGTCCCTGGCTCAGTGGAAGTAAACGTGTGCTACTGAAAGTATTCTTCAGCCTGAGGAACTAGAGAGGGTTGGTTGATTGTCTGGTAGGTCAGCCAGTCGTTTGGGTGGTTGGTTGGTCAGTCAGTTTAAAAGGGAAGCAATGATATTCTGTCATGCAGCTGTTTCCCACTCTAACCCAGTTAGCAGACAAGAAAATGTACTTGTCTATGTGAATCCCCATACATAAATCAAAATGTTGTCTTTTTCCCCTCTTCATTCCCCTCTATATCCTGCTGATGTTTGGTGAACATGAAAAGCTGTGTGACTGGCCTAACAGAAAGGGAAATGTCCTGATTACAGCTGAGAGCTATAAGTAGCAGCTGTGAGTTCTGGGAGGGCCTTGTGATTTCTGACTCCGAACAGAGCACAGCTGAGGAATAAAGCTGAGGCAGACCCAGGGAGCTCATGAACAGAGTGAGCAAATAGGAGTTTTCCATGGGGAGTTCAATGATTCCTTGGGATATAGTTGTACATTTGTAGATGCTTCCAGCTACAGTCAAGGTAACAAAATAAAAGGGATGGGCATTCATAAAAAAATCAGTTGAAAGCAAAAAGCTAGCAGGGATTATGGAGGGTGGAGACAATTCAGTTGTAATAACCTGCAAAGTTCGTGCTATGTTTGTCTTTTTTCCTGAGTGTAACACGGCGTACATGTGTAACAAATGCAAACTAGTGGCACTGTTAGAAGAAAAAGTGAGATAACTGGAGCAGTGAGTACCTACACTCAAAACTATAAGGGAAGATGAAGCATACATTGATATAACTCTTGAGAAGAAGCAGCTGTCACAGGGGGCACTGGAGATGGAAGAAAACCAAAGCAAAGCACTGGAGGAGAGTGCTGAGAAGAGTACAAACATAGTGGAGGAACCACCATGGAATAGAGTCACTGTTAGGAGCAAAAGAAGGAGAAGAAACTCTTCACCAGTGGACCTGAAAAACCGCTTTCAGATTCTTGAAGAGGAATCTACTGGACAGTATGCAGAGGAGAGCCCACAGGAGGACATTAGAAGGGCTGAAGCACAACAAAATACAGTTACTAAACCTGCACCCTACAAAAAGAAGAAGAGAAGAGTAGCTGTAGTAGGAGACTCTCTACTGTGTGGAATTGAGACTGAAATATGGCGGGAAGATCCATGGACTTGCCAGGTATGCTGTCTCCCTGGAGGTCAGATAAGAGATGTGACAGAAGGACTACCATCACTCATAAAACCCACAGATACATATCCCTTTCTTCTTGTCCATGTGGGAACAAATGACACAGCCAAAGGGAACTTTGAAGAAATCACATCAGACTTCGAAGCTCTGGGAAGGACAGAGGAAATTCAAGGACTTTGAGACCTAGATAGTTTTTCATCCATTCTACCAGTACTAGAAAGGGAAAGGGAAATACTCCAGGTGAATGACTGGCTACAAAGGTGGTGTCAACATGAGAGAACCAACACAGTAGAGAGTTGGTTTCTGTCACCACGGGCTAAGCTTCTTGGAAGAAGGACTTCTAGCAAGAGATGGCTTGCATCTAACAAGGACTGGGAAAAATGTGTTTGGCCACAGCATGAAGAACTTCATCGGGAGGGCTTTAAACTGAATTGGAAGGGGGAGGGAGATATAAATGCAGAGTTAAAGATAGATGAAGCCTTACTCACAATAAGAGGAACAGACCAAGCTGTTCAAATGGGGGTCAATAATAACATTAACATTAATAGTAATATTCATAAAAATGTACAAAGACAAACAGACCACAAATCACACAATCTCCGGTATCTATATACGAATGCCAGGAGTATGGGAAACAAACAAGAAGAACTGGACATTTTAGTTCAGGAGGGTAAATATGACTTGATAGGAATAACTGAAACTTGGTGGGATGACTCCCACAACTGGAATACAGCAATTGAAGTATATAAATTGTTCCAAAAAACACACAGAGAGAATAGAAAGAGAAGTGGAGTTGAAATATATGTAAAAAATATACATTCCTACACAGAAAGACAGGAGGAAGAGATTGGATGTCTATAAAGGAAAAGAAATAAACTGGTCTACCAAGAACCAAGTAGTAAGACATCTAAACTTCCTCTTGAAGACTCCTCCCTTACTAAAGGACCTAATTTCAGTTGAAACCATAAACAAATCTAACCAGATACAAAAAGTAGTGCTATTGTTCCAAACCAAAGAAATACCATCTTTGATACTGAGGAAGAGACTCTTATTAAAGAAATTCGGAATTTTTCCAACTAGAGTGTCCCAAAACACCAGGATTTATCCCCTCCTCCCAAATCTCACTCACAAGCCTCCTGACAAAGAGCCGGCAAGAATAACATTGCTAACACCGAAACCAAGGACAGAAACAGTCATGGAAACTGAACTAATCACGTGGCTGGATCCAACGGATACTGCACACAAGGAGGACAGCTATATGGTAGATCCGGTGGAGACAGGGACATCGGCAGTTTTCCCAGGCCCATTAAGGGAAGCACAATCAGAGATTCTGGACAGGTTAAAAGAACTGCGCTCACGACTCCAGAACTCAGCAAGGCCTGTTAATACACCAGAGGGAAACATACAGGACAATGTGGGCCCATATGACGCAGAGGAGATCTCTCTAATTGCTATGGACCAACTTCCAGCTAGCAGCGGGGGAGACCCCCCCTCATGTTAGTAAGTGGCACCACATGCGGGTTGGAGTTGTTAAATGTTAAGGAGGATAGGATACCATTGACCACACCATCAACATCTGTCCTAGGAGCTACAAATCAAGAGTTAAATGGGCAAATAGCTAGTATGATATCTCCTCTACCACCTCTGGTATTAAAAAACAGGGACTCCCTCAATCGCAATGGATGTGTATTTAATGATGCTGAAAAAATATTGGATAACATTGATAAAACGGAATGACAAATATTAATCTCCCCGCTTAAGATACTCTCATGGAATGTTGCAGAGTGGTTTCGCTGTTTAACAAATTCACATGATAATCCCTTTGACCACCAGAAATTTGATATTATAGCAATTCAAGAGACTTGGACCAACCAAGAAATCACCTTGCAAGGGTACAATAACTATTGGGTGAAAGCTAGAAGGGGAGAGGGCCTAGGAAGGATGAAAGGAGGGTTGGCACTTTTAATCTCAGATACCCCAAAATTCAAATGTAAAGAGAAACCTCCCATGGACTCAAGGGCTATGGCAATAGTCCTGGAAAGTAGGGAAGATAGCCTAATTTTAATAAATGTATATATCCCCCCACTCACTTTAAAACTACAAATAACTGAAGCCTGGAGCTCTTTAGAGATATATATAGCAAACCTATTAGTAGATCACCCTAAGGCAAAGGTGCTACTCCTAGGAGATTTTAATGCACGCCTCGGCCCTGATGATACTAATCTTGAATCTAAGTACAAGGAATTTTTTAGTGATCCGGATGATTTTCATAAATTTCTCCCCCTCCCTAGGCTTTTTAAAGATTCATATTCAAACCTCGCAGGACTGTATTTGGCCAAGGTAGCCTCCAAGTTGGGTTTGTACCTTCTGAATGGCACTTTTCCAGAGGATCATCCCGTGGAGTTCACCTACATGTCAGGCCAAGGATCCAGTATTATTGACTATATGCTAGTTTGTGCCTCTCTAATTCCGCTGATAACCAGCTTTCAAGTGTTACCGTATCTAGAGAGTGACCATTTTCCCCTACTGCTTCAGGTTAAACCTTTATTTACAACTCAAACTATGACTGATCAGCCCTCACATCAAGGCTCTCAAGTACTAACTCGTAGGGTGAGATGGTCTGCACAAATGCAATCCAGGTTCAGAGAAGCAATAGAGGTCAAAGATCACTGTATTCCTAAATTTGAAGACCTGGACTACAATATACAGAATGATCCCATTAAGATTTACAACAGTCTAGTACAGGAACTAAAAATAAATTTAACTGAATCTAAAGACCAACCATTAACAACTTATAGGAAATCCAAACCCTGGTTTGATAAAGATTGCCAAGGAGCAAGAAAAACCCTTACAGCTGTCTATTATCAGTTTAAAAAATCAAACAACAAACAAAGACAGGAAATTCAACAGAAGCTTGGGGTTCAAAAAGCAGCATATAAACATCTAATTTATCAAAAGAAAAAAGACTATATGTACTCATTCGCTATGGGCGGAAGTAATTCTAGCTGCAAAACAGAAAAATTCTTCTAAGTTCTGGCAATTGGTTACTGTTAAGAAACAAAATCTCCCTTGCCAAATTGATCCCCCAATCTCCCAGTGTAAATGGGTTGCCTTTTTAAATCAGCTTTATAAAGACTTTCCTCCAATACCAGTCTCAGCTGGTGAATTTGAAGTTCTACCGGTTTGGCCTCCAGTTTCCCAAGAGGAAATTATATCCCATATTGCCTGACTGAAAATAGGTAAAGCACCAGGGTCGGACGGTTTGCCTCCAGAACTCTTCAAAGAGAATATTGACTGGTGGGCTCCTTTCCTTGCAGCATTATTTACATATATCGACTCTACGGGCCTCTTTCCTGCAGAATGGAATATTGCAATAATAGTACCTCTATTCAAAAAAGGACTAAGAGATGAGCCGGCAAAGTATCGCCCCATTAGTCTCCTAAACATATGTGGTAAACTATATGCTAGGCATCTTCAGGATAAACTTGAGACCTGGTTGGTTGAAGAAAATAGGATAGCTGTAGAGCAAGCTGGTTTTAGAGAGTGTAGATCCACTATGGACCATTGTCTCATTATCCAACGCCTTATAGAGAAATATGCATCAAAGGGTCAAACCTCATTATATGCCGCATTTGTCGATCTGAAAGCGGCCTTCGATTCGATCTCGAGACAGCAACTATGGGCCAATTTAGAAGCCACCTCAATAGATAAACAATTACTTCTATTGTTGCATGTGCTACATGACAATACCAACCTCCAGGTTAGGCTCAATAGGAAAGGAAATTTAACAGAACCGATTAACACCTATAGAGGAGTAAGACAGGGCTGCTTACTGGCCCCCTCACTGTTTAATTTATACATAAATGACATAGTAGAATACCTGAACTCTCCTAATCTCCACTCTCCAAAATTACATCAAAGACATATTTCTATCCTTCTTTATGCGGATGATGCCGTGCTTTCAGCGAGAACTCCAATAGGCCTAAAGAGAGCCCTTAAGAAATTTGCAGACTTCTGCAAAATGAAGGAATTAGAAATAAATTATCAAAAAACAAAAATTATGGCCTTTGGTAGAAGACAAAAGAAAAGGTCTTGGACTATAAATGGGCAATCTCTTGAACAGGTTTCCTGTTTTAAATATCTAGGTATGGCCCTTCAATCCACTGGGGACAGAAATGCTCATATACAATATACAGCTACCCAAAGGGAAAAAACAGCAAATGCCATCTTAAGGTTCTACCATTCCAAAGGGGGTCGATATATTCCAGCAGCCCAAAAACTCTTTCAGGCAAAGGTGGTCAGCCAGATGCTCTACGGCACCTTTATAGGGCCTTCATCCAGCTGCTTTGATCCGATAGAGCGGGTTCAGACTAAATTCCTTAGAGCAATTCTTGAAGTTCCAAGATGCGTAACAAATGCACAAATTCGTTTAGAGACAGGCTCACTAACAATGGCAGCCAAAATTACACTAGCCTCCCTTCAGTACTGGCTTAAAATAAATTTTCAATTACAGGGATTAACCCATCTACTTCTAGAGGACAATTTTCAATCGAAGTGGTTGAAAGCGGTCCTAAACAAATTGCAAGTTATGGGCTTCTCTCCACAAGCAATATTGAGCATGCAATGGGATGAAGCGAAATCAGCCCTTAAACAGAGAATAATGGACATGGAAAGACAGGTAGATCTTAGTAGATGCCCCAATTTTAGAGTGAGAGACACGCACAAATATCGCTTGCTCCCCATGGCCTATTTATCACAGCTTGAGACGTATAAGTTTAGGAAAGCCTTTACTCTGGCTAGATGTGAGGCCTTTCCCTCAGCGGTGTTGGAAGGCAGATTTAAGAAGATCCCGAGGGAACAGAGACTCTGCCCTTGTGGATCTGATGAGATAGAATCTATTGAGCATATGATGCTCAGATGTAACAGGCATAACAAGATTCGAGGAAAGTATATTACACCTCTCTTAAAAGACATGACAAGCCAATCAGACTCGGACTACTGTAACCAATTGTTAATTGATCAAAATCGGACTACTACTACAGAACTTGTAGCGAAATTTTGGGCAGCATGCCATAGTAGCCAGAATAGATAGCCAAACCCTTAGACATTGGTCTTATATTGTTATATTTGTTGTTTTATTGCTTTTTGTTTATTTGATTTGGCTTTTTGCAGTATATGTCAGTACTTGAAGCTCTGCATTCAATTTTGTTTTATGTATGGCTTGATGCCGTAACAATAAAGTATGTATGTATGTATGTATGTAAAAAATATGCATTCCTACACAGAAAGACAGGAGGAAGAGATTGGATGTCCCATTGAGAGCATCTGGATCAATCTAGTTGGGGCAAAAAGCAAAAGGAACATGGTAGTTGGAGTCTACTACCAACCGCCCAATCAAGGAGAGGAAGGATTTAAAAGAGACATGAAGTAGTAGTGATGAGAGATTTGAGTTATCTGGATATATGTTGGGAGGCAAATTCTGCCACGTATGGCCCTTCCAAGAAATTCCTGGCTTGTGTGGCTGATAATTTTCTCCTTCAAAAACTGGAGAAAGAAACTAGAGGACTAGCTATCCTTGACTTGATTCTAACCAATTGAGGTGACTTTGTGGAGGAAGTGGCAGTAAGGAGAACTCTAGGCGAGAGTGACCATGTCCTTCTAGAATTATTGATTTCAAAGGAAACCAAAGCAGAGTGTAGCCACACATTTCTGCTGGATTTTTAAAAAGCCAGTTTTAATAATTTCAGAACAAGGATGAGTAAGATCCCATGGCAGGAGATGCTGACAAGAAAAGGAGTCCAAGAAGGGTGGGAGTTTCTTAAAAAAGAAATTCTAAAAGCACAACTACAAACAATTCCAACAAGAAAAAAAAAGGTGGTAGGCAGCAAAAAGAAAAAGGCCAGTGTGGCTTCACAAAAAGCTCAGGGAGGACCTGAAAGCAAAAAAAGAGACATGTATAGGAAGTGGAAAGAAGGCCAGATCACCAAGGAAGAGTACAGACAAGTAGCAAGGAAATACAGGGATGGCATTAGGAGAGCAAAAGCTGAGAATGAGCTGAGATTAGTTAGAGACACTAAAAGCAATAAAAAGCATTCTTCAGGTATGTGTGAAGAAAAAGAAATAGTGGCACAGGTACTCAATGGAGATGAAAAAATGATATCAGATGACAAAGACAAGGCAGAGGTACTCAATTCCTATTTAGCTCGGTCTTTTCCTATGGGACAGACTATAAATTTCCAGACAAATGAGAAGTGCAAGTGGAGGGAACAGGATTGCAGCTGGAGATTGATAAACAAATAGTCAAGAAATACCTTACCGCCTTGAACAAGTTCAAATCTCCAGGGCCAGATGAACTGCATCTGAGAGTACTGAAGCAACTGGCCAAAGAACTCTCAGAACTGCTGTCCATTATTTTCTTGAAATCATGGGAAACGGGTGAGGTGCCAGAGGATTGGAGGAGGGCTAATGTTCTCCCTATCTTCAAAAAAGGCAAAAAAGAACCTGGGAACTACAGGCCAGTCAGCCTAACGTCAATCCCAGGGAGAATCTTGAATCAAATTATAAAACGATCACTATGCAAGCATCTAGAAAACAATGCAGTAATAACTAGCCAACGCAGATTGGTCAAGAACAAATACTGCCAGACTAATCTTATCTCATTCTTTGATCAGGTCACCTCCCTGATAGACAGAGGGAATGCTGTAAATGTACTATATCTTGGCTTCAGCAAAGCTTTTGATGAAGTACCCCATGATATCCTGATTAGCAAGCTAACTAGGTGTGGGCTGGATAGATCAAGTGTGGATACACAATTGGCTACAGAATTGTACTCAGAGGGTGATGAATAATGGGTGCTTCTCTAACTGGGAAGAGGTAACAAGTGGGGTACCCCAAGGCTCAGTCCTGGGTCTGGTGCTCTTCAACATTTTTCTTAATGACTTGGATGAGGGAGTGCAGGGAATGATCGTCAAATTTGCAGATGACACAAAACTGGGTGGAATAGCTAATACCCTAGAAGACAGAAACAAAATTCAAGATGATCTTGATAGGATGGAGCAGTGGACTGAAAACAACAGAATGAAATTCAACAAGGATACGTGCAAAGTACTGCATCTCGGAAAAATAAACCAAATGCACAGTTCCAAGCTGGGGGATACCTGGCTCAGCAATACTACAAGCAGGAAGGATCTTGGAATTATCGTAGATCACAAGGTGAATACAAGCCAACAGTGTGGTGTGGCTACAAAAACGGCTAATGCTATTTTAGGTTGCATTAACAGAAGTATAGTTTCCAAATCCCGCTAAGTGCTAGTGCCCCTCTATTCAGCACTCGTTAGGCCTCCCCTTGAGTATTTTTTCCAGTTCTGGACACCACACTTCAAGAAGAATGCAGACAAAATGGAACAATTTCATAGGAGGGCCACAAAGATGATCAGGGGACTGGAAACCAAGCCCTATGAGGAAAGACTGAAAGAACTGGGTGTGTTTAGCCTTCAGAAGAGAAGACTGAGGGGTGATATGATAACACTTTTCAAATATTTGAAAGGCTGTCATACAGAGGAGGGGCAGGATCTGTTCTTGATCATCCCAGGGTGCAGGACACGCAACAATGGGCTCAAGTTACAGGAAGCCAGATTTCGATTGAATATCAGGAAAAACATACTAACTGTTAGAGCAGTACGACAGTGGTACCAATTACCTCAAGAGGTGGTGAGTGCTCCAACACTGGAGGCATTCAAGAGAAACCTAGACAACCACCTGTCAGATATCCTTTGATTTGTATCCCTGTATTGAGCAGGGGGCTGGACATGATGGCCTTTTAGGCCCCTTTGAATGTCCCTATTCTTATTCTATTAACTTGTAAATCAAGGTAGAGGTGTGTTCCTGTGTGTCACCAATGACCCTATTTTCTATATATTTTCCCCATTATTTCCAGATCAGTCACTTCATTTGTCCTTAGTCAACAAGAAAAACAGCTCAAGACAAAAATAGTTCTGTAACTGTAATGTTAAATAATATGCCCAGTCTGGTATAATGGATAGAGTGATGGACTAGAACTCTGGAAACCAGGGTTTGAAACCCGACTTGGCTCACTGGTCGGGTAGAACTGAAAAAAACCACTCCTTAAGTACCTCACTTACCTTGAAAGCCTGATTAGGATCATTATAAGTTAGTTCTGACTTGATGGCACATAACTGACTAATGCTAACTGCCAGATTAAGTAAGTCTTGCCTGACATGAGCAGAGAGTGGCATGTGGGGCAGAGTGTTCATTTTGTTTGGCATAAGAATCCAATTCTCCTTGGAAAAAAGTGAAAAGTCGCATGAAAGTTTAAGACCATCAGAACTACAGGTACACTTGTGTTATAGCCAAATATAAATACATGCTGTATTTGCATTTGCAGGAACAACTGAAATTGCTTCACAGCAACTTTGGTCATTTCACATGATGCAAGCCCTGGTGCAGTTTTAAAAAGTGTGCATTGGTGCCATTTTTAACCCACACCAGGGCTTCCGTCCCATGGGACAGTACTGGGAGACTTCCTAACTACTGACAGCTGCAGGCTCAAGGCTTGTGATGTGACAAAAATTGAGCCAATGGAGTTGTCCCTTATGCAAGAACAGCATAGATGCCCGACCAGTGCCCTGGACACTGAACGACCGGCAACTCTGTTTTTCCTGGGGGTGGAGGCAGCTTCAGTGCCTCCTTTTTCCCAGCATGGCAGCTAGATGAGGCTGCCCCAACCTCAGCACTGTCAGTAGCAGTAGGAAGCCTCCCATCGCTGGTCAGCCTGCAGACCAGGGACTGCTTCACATCCTGATTTAATGTGATGGTTCTCATTAAAGCAGAATGTGTGAAACAGGTGGTTTCAGATCTGTTTTCAGATAACCTGCAGTAAAAAAACTTCCTGTGGGTTGTGTTCTCGAAGGCTTTCACAGCTGGGATCCGATGGTTGTTGTGGGTTTTTCGGGCTGTTTGGCCATGTTCTGGAGGTTCTTCTTCGTGGCCTCTGTGAATCACACCCTGGGTGATCTGCACCTGCGCGGAGCCTCATCGGAAGATTCTAGAGCTTCTGCGGTAGCAAAAAATCATATTAGAATAAGCCTCTCCCCCCGTATAAGTACCTTGGTGCCAAGACTCTCCCTTCAGTTTCTTTCAACCGCCGCATTGAGAGCCTCGTATTCTGCTTCTGTGAGTCAAAAGTGAGAGAGTTTATTCTTGATTCCTTTTTTCTTTATAATTATTCTCATTTAATATAGATCATAGATATACAGAGTTATTGTTTTGTTTCTACCTTTTCGATGCTCGGCCTTTGGCCGCAGCACACACACCCTCGTTTTGTTATTTCCTTTTCCAAATAATTTTTCCTAGTATTCATGGCCCCTTTGGGTCCGATTAAACACTGCGTGGTCTGTGACAACAAAATTCCACTCTCTGATGGCCACGCCAAGTGTCTTTTTTGCTTGGGGGAGGCACACCAAATGTCCTCTTGCCCACATTGTAAAAACTTCAAGCTTGGAGTTCTCTGCTCTCGCCTTTCGAGGTTGAAACTCCGTCTTTGGGAGCAATCCCTTCAACCAACCAAAATGGCCCAACCTCCCTGTAAGGCCCCCTCTCAGGACAAAGCAATGGAAAAAGCCATTTCTGAATCTTCAAAACAATGTCCATCGACCACGCCATCTCACTCTGGCTCTCCATCCACTTCGTCCAAAACCTCCAAAACCCACAAATCGAAGCGTTCGATACCGAAGCCTTCAATATCGAAACCCTCTGCTAAACATCAAGTGTCCACCAAAGCCTCTTCGGCTCTGGAACCTTCTCCACCGAAAAGACCCGAACAACACAAATCTAAATCAGCAGTTATTTCTCAGCAGCCTCAAGAACCATGTGAGTCAATCTCTGTTGGTTCGCCTTCTGACAATGATGGACTCCTATCTCATCAACCCTGTTCTCAATCCCTGGAATGGGACGATAGAGTTGATCGCTTAACATCTTCTCCTCCTAGTCTTCAACACTCTGTTCCTTCAAGCAACCCCTCTGTAGTTGCTTCACCTGACAGAGTTGACTCCGAACAACAACTGGAAACTATGCCCTATTCGGTGGCATCAGATCGCCCACCACGGCCTCCTCCGAGACATCTACCTCAACAGTCCTATGAGGCACCTATTCCATCACACGTGGCTCCAGACGCACATTCAGCACTCCCATCGGGTTGCCATTTGCCCCGACCAGTGCTCGTCCAGACAAATTACAACCACCAGTCAACCAGTTACTTTACCTGGTTCGGTGGTAACTTTGCAGAGCGGGCCTCGATCTTGACAACTATCTGTGTCGAAGCGGCCATATCACCATGACCCACATGGGTTTCAATCTGCTCTCTACCTGGCATCTAAAAAGCCCAGAACGGTCAAAGAACACTCTTCAGCGCGAGAGGCTTTCACAGCTCCAGCCTCCTGCTATTTCCCTACCAACCCGGATGACGGAAACTGCTCCTCACGCTCGGCATCCCCAGCGTCTATATATTTTAATGTTCTACCAGCTCGTCAACAACCTCAATTTCAACATCATCGAGATGCAGGCTCTGATATCGATGATCCTTGATATCCATCCTGGTCCATCGACACTTGCTCAGTCCCCCCACCGACGCATGGTCTCCAACGCCCGGTAGACCCTAAACATCAAACCCGACATCACTATGATCCCAAGTTCGAGACTGATAACCAGCCATATCAAGCAGTGTCCATGGACACTCAGCTAACATCACTCGACATCTAGGATTCTCGACACTGACAAATGTCCCTGAACATGCCGCCTCCATCGACATCGAATCACAAACGTCAGTATTACGACTCTCAACCTCTCGACACCGAGGTTGATCGACAATCCGTCGACTCTCAACGCGATCCCGAATATTCCTATCAGGGGTCCATACCTCAAACACCTTCAATATTACTTACTTCACCAGAGTCTGACCTTGTAGATGCCGACCCACCATCTCTGGCAGACTTCCAAACCTACGCCCAGCTTATGATCTGTATGGCCAAGTCACTGGACCTCCAGATCCACTGTCCTTCGACAGAATGAGCCGATCATTTATGCGATCCGATTTCGAAGGACACAACCATTCCAGTACACATTTTGATGTTATCTTCTCCACTTAGCACTGCACAATGATCCTGGACAAAACCAGCCTCCTCCCATACAATGTTGAAATGAATTGATAATCTCTACAGAGTCCATGACCCAGGAGCTTTGTTCCTTCAAAAACAACCAGCCCCAAATTCTATATTTGTCGAAGCCTCACAATCCAGATCTCGACATCGACAAACTCTCATACCACCAAATAAAGACAGTAGAAGGATCGATTCAATGGGCAGATGGCTTTATTCATCAGCAGCATTCACCATGCGAGTCGCTAATTATCAAGGAGCCATGGGTGCATACCAACATTTCCTTTGGGACAACATGTCCACTTTTGTTGAATCTTTGCCAGAAGATAAAAAGCTACTTGCTCAAACCTTTCAGCAGGAGGGCCTCTCCGTTGCCAAACATCAGATGCTCTCTGCTAGGCACACTGTTGACGCTACAGCAAAGTCCATGGCCACTTCAGTAGCACTACGACGTTTTTCTTGGCTAAGAATAGCTGGCCTTGCTGAGAACGCCCGTGCACGCATCAAAGATCTTCCCTTCGATGGTGCAGGCCTCTTTAATGCCAAAACTGATGACATTTTAGAAAACGTTCAAAAGAAAAGGTCATCGGCGAGGCGTTGGGGAGTCTACCCATCCTACCAACAACACCCGCAGCAAAATCAATGGAGGCGACCATACAATTCCTATCAAAAGTTCCAACGTGACCCTCAAAGACAAACATCATATACACCTTATTACAAAAATCAAATAACTAAACCTTGTCAACACCAATCACTAGGCGAAACGACCGCAAACCCAAACATCATGTTTGACGCTCCCCTGACCGAGATCGCAAATAATTACACCCATCCTGCCCTCTGGAAACACCTACCGGTCTGGGAATCCATCACTACAGATGTCTGGGTACTTTCCATCATCCGAAACGGCTACCGTATCCAATTCCTCCAACTTCCTCCACCAACACACATCATCACTCCACCATCGCAAACCCTAGAAGAGGAAATAAGAAATTTACTTCTCAAAGATGCCATAGAACCCATATATCAACACAACAAAGGGTTTTTCTCTTGCTATTTCACCGTCCCAAAAAAAGATGGCGGTCTTTGCCCCATCCTGGACTTAAGAGAAGTCAACAAGTATATCATTACCGCAAAATTCCATATGGTTACCCTCGAATCAGTTCTCCTCTTACTCCAAAAGAATGACTGGTTCACTGTCATAGATCTCAGATCTATGACAGTCATAGATCTCAGATCTATGACTTCCATATTTCCATACATCCTGCACACAGAAAATTCCTTTGGTTTCAACTGGGATCTTAGGGCTACCAGTTCAAAAGACTTCCTTTCCTTTTCCAGTTCAAAAGACTTCCTTTCGGCCTTGCAACAGCTCCAAGAGTATTCACCAAGTGCATGGCACCGGTAGCCACTTATCTCAGACTTCAAAAAATTCTCATCTTTCCATATATCGACGATTGGCTCCTCGTAGCTCACTCCCGTTGCAAAGCTCAACGAGACACTCACTTCACCCTTACCCTCCTTCATGATCTCGGTCTTGCTATCAACGAACAAAAATCAAATTAAAAACCTACAAAGATTGTCCACTATATAGGCGCACTCATAGACTCCATGCAAGCCCGTGCTTTTCTCCCTACAGATAAAAGGGAAAATTTAATCGCCTTGCTTCAGGATTTCACCCCTCATGCTATGATACTCGCGTTAACCGTACAGCGTGTACTAGGCACCATGGCCTCTATGACATCAGTTGTACAACATGTACGTCTAAAAATGAGATCTCTCCAATCTTGGTTTCTTGCCCTTTTTGACCCGTTGACAGACCCTCCTCACACTCTTTTAAGGATCACTCCAGAACTTGCCTCCCAACTCCAATGGTGGCGCTTTCCTCCCAGCCTCTCCGTCGGACGACTGTTCCAACAACCACGTCCACAAATACAAGTCACCACTGACGCCAGCCTCTCAGGCTGGGGAGCACACTGCAAGTCCCTCAAAATCCATGCCAAATGGTCTCACAGAGAAAAATTGCTCCACATAAACGAACTGGAGCTACTGGCGGTTATAAAAGCATGCAAAGCTTTCAGAAATCTTCTTGTTGGCAAGATGGTACAAATTGCCACTGACAACACCACAGCAATGTACTATATCCTCAAACAAGGCGGCACCCACTCTCCAAGTCTCCTTTACTTAGCAGTCGACCTCTGTGAGTGGTGCCTGACACATCATATCTGTCTCACGGCTTTACACATAGCTGGCCACGACAACAAACTGGCAGACCTCCTCAGCCGCACAAATTCTCAAGCTCACGAGTGGGAATTAGACAAATGAGTTTTTCTTCATCTTTGCGAGCGCTGGGGCAAACCAACTCTCGAACTCTTTGCCTCCCACGTGAATCAGAAGTGCAAGTGTTACTGCTCCCGAGCCAGAATTGGCAAGCACTCCCAAGGAGACGCATTTGTTGGCCGATGGCCCAAGACCCTCACTTACCTTTTTCCGCCATTCCCGCTCCTCCACAAGGTTGTGGTTCGCCTACAACAAGACAAACCCGATGCCATCATCATAGCCCCTTGGTGGCCGAGGCAACCCTGGTTCCCAGTCCTTCACAATCTCTCATCAGACATTCACCATCTTCCTCAGCTGCCACACCTCCTCACACAGAACAATGCCCAAGTACTCCACCCAGACTTACCTGTTCTGCACCTGGCAGCATGGAGGATTCCGACTCACTAATGAACGTTCTCTATCAAGTGAAAAAAACCCTCCACTAGGAAGGCTTACCTGTATAAATGAAAGCAATTTAAGTCTTTCACTGAAGCTTCCTCATTGCCTCCTATCAATCCATCACTCACCACCGTTCTACATTTCTTACTTCATCTCAAATCTAGCGTTCTTTCCCTCTCCTCATTAAGAGTTTACCTCTCTGCAATAGTTTCTTATCAGCCTCCCAACTCTCCAGCAGCTGATTTCTTCAAGCATCCAACATTGAAACGATTTCTTAAGGGTCTATCTCATATCTACCCAGATACTCGTCCACCCTCTCCACAATGGTCATTAACCCTTGTACTACAACAGCTCACTAAAGCTCCTTTCGAGCCTTTAGCTGCAACTGATCTGCGACTACTTACCTTCAAAACGGTTTTCCTCGTTGCTATCACTTCAGCTTGACGAGCCAGTGATTTAGCAGCTTTACGTTATGACTATCCTTATTTACAATTTTTTCTGGACAAGGTGAAGTTATCCATTGACATTTCTCCCCAAGGTCGTATCTCAATTTCATCTCTCCCAGCCACTTGTCTTTCCTTCTTTCTTCCCATCACCATCTTCAGCTCAGGAAAGAATCCTCCATACATTGGATGTTAGAAGAACATCCTTGCTTTTTACCTACAGCGCACCCAACCTTTCAGGTGCTCACCTCGCCTTTTTATAAGTCACCGACCACCTACCAAGGGTTGTCAGGTGACTCTCAAACTATATCTAGGTGGGTCGCCTCAACCAGTCACCTAGCATACCAACTTGCTCGGAAACCAGTCCCAAAGGTGATTTGCCCTCACTCCACCAGGGCAGTGGCAGCTTCTACAGCATTTCTTCGCGGTGTACCTCTTCCAGACGTCTGCGCTTCTGTCACATGGGCACAGCCGTCCACTTTTATCCGGCACTATAGACTTGATCCCCGGCAGAAGTCTGATGTGGCCTTTGGACGTGCTGTTCTAGCCGTGACTCCCTGCCTCCAGGTAAGACAGCTTACTAGTCACCCAGGGTGTGATTCACAGAGGCCACAAAGAAGAATGACAGGTTACCCACCCGTAATTGTCATTCTTTGAGTGGACCTCTGTGATTCACACATCCTGCCCGACCTCCCCACTGTCACGCCATACTACTTAATCATGTGGCGGTTGACATAACTGTGGGGAGAGTCTTGATGCCAAGGTACTTATATGGGTGGGGAGGGGCTTCTTCTAATATGCTTTTTTTGCTACCACAGAAGCTCTAGAATCTTCCGATGAGGCTCCGCGCAGGCGCGGATCACCCAGGGTGTGAATCACAGAGGTCCACTTGAAGAACTACAATTACAGGTGGGTAACCTGTCATTTTTCTTCTTCCTAACGTTTTGCCAGTCTCTGTGGCTGGCATCTTCAGAGGACAAGAGCTAGAACTCTGTCTGGGTTCAGTTGAAAAACCCACAACAACCATTACTGTGGGTTATTTGTAGTATGTAGATCCTGCCACAGTTTCCACAGACTTAGACCATTTGGATGGCAAAAACTTTAATGCTATTCTGTAGTCCTCAAATATTAGGGATACCAGGACTAAAGCATGTATAATTTCTTATCAGAGTACTGTGAAACTGGGTCTATAACTCTTCTCCTTTTACCTGCAAACAGTTACAGAATCTTGTGACCATAATGAAGTATATAAAGCTGCCTACTTTAATAAGATAACACTGAATCCCTGAACCTCAACTTCTGTAACAGCTATTTTCCTTCCTAAAACCATAAGGTTACCAGTGTTTTTATTCATCTTGTTCCTTTGCTTTAGTATCAGCCAGGCACACAGAAAATTGGCATGTGATATATAGATTGAGAGTGACAAGGAAATCTGTCACACATCATTGCTATTAGTGGCCCAATCTAGGTGCAAAGATAAAAAGATTCAACAGTTGTAGTGTAGTAGTAGTAAATCAGTCTCAGTATGCCATTCCTAACACAGTTTACATGGTGGAATCATGGAAACAAATATATTTAAGTTCAGAAGACAACTTACGTCTGGATAGTTCAGTAAGTTGGGTACTTGGTTGTGGAAGCACAGGTAGGGAGTTCAATTCCCCACTGTGCCTTCAGGAAGAAGAGCATGTTTGTCTAACCTTCAGCAAGCTGCACAGTCCCATATTATCCTCAGAGTACTCTATACCTAGAAAACCCTGGAAGCAGTTGCCATTAGTAAGAATTGATATGATGGCACATATGCAAGTTAAGTTAGAAATTAGGACACAAAGGCTCAGAAAAAGCCTATAAAAATCCCTCCCCCACCCAACCCTGGATAAATTTTTAGATTTTTTTGTAGTTAAAGTGAAAGTTTAGGGAACAGAAGACAAAACACTTTCTGATTTGTAGGGTTCAAAATGCCTGTGGCTGCATATTGTGAATATTTGTTTGTGAGACAGTCTATGGAAGTGGAGACACTTTATTCTTCATACTGTGGTTATAAGCATTGCTCAAACCCAAGATGCACATTTGCAGCTAGTGGGTGCTGCCATCTTCATGACAGGAACATCAAGGGAGACTTTCCTTGCTTATAGATTACTGTGTGCCTTCTTATGCTGATCTCTATCTAGTTTGGCAGAGATAAGTAGAAGCAAGACTAATTTTGAAACAATATACTTTATTTTGTCTGTTACAAAGCATGCAATACTTCTCAGAGGCTAAAAATTAACCTACCTGTGCTTAGGAAGCCTGTTAAAACTCTCTTTTTAGTTAAGGTATATTCACAGTATTGTGCAAAATTATGGCCCTTATATGCTTAAATTTCATAAATATGTAAATAGCATGATTTGACAAACTAATTAAGGTCCAATTATCCCAGATGGGCTCAGTCTAGATTAGAAGTGGGTGCAAACTGTGGCTTGGCCCAGTTTGATGTGGCACCCGCTCAGGTGCTGCGTGCTTCCATCCCCCATCTCCTCGGGTGATCACTCACTCACCGGCAGAAGCATTCTTCCCTCCTCCCTCTGTGGTGATCACCTACTCACTGGCAGCAGTGCAGGCTTACCTCCTCCAGGCAATCACCCACTCACCACTAGCAGCACAGGCTTCCCTGCCCTGCCTCCTTGTTTGCATGGCTGATCGCCTGAGGAGGCAGGGGAGGGAAGTGTGCAGCACCCGCAGAACACCTTTGCAGATGCCATGCTAAACTGAGCCAAACCACCAAACCATGGTTTGTGCCCATCTCTAGTCCAGATCATTCTAAACAAGGTCTCTTTGAGATGCAGTGTATCATTTAGGGCACACGTCATTTGCATCCACATGGAAGGATTGACCACACAGCACGTCAGGTTACTCTGTTCAGCATGATCTAGACTGGTCTTCTTTCTTTTTAAAGGGTAACAAAAACAAAATTCCCTTCCTGTCTCATGCTCTGCGCTATGCTTAAGCTGTTTTAATAATCCTGAAAAATGGAAACCTACCTTCATGCTCTCGCATGGGGGAAAAGGAAAGAAAGCTTTCTATTTTAAAAAATTGCTGCTGATACAGCACATCTGTGATGCATTGAAAGAGTGGGAAGGGTTTTCTATTTCTTAAGATCTTTAAGTGGCTTTAGACAGCTTGAGCCATCTTTTTTTGTTTGATCCCAGCGATCACACATGCGAGAAATGAACCAAAACAGTGTGATCTTATTCACAGAGTAGTCGAAATGACTAGATGGGCGGGATAGAAATATAATAAATAAATAAATAAATAAATAAATAAATAAATAAATAAATAAATAAATAAAAAACAGAGTAGCCGTTGGGACTGGGACCCAAAAAAGTGCAGCTAGGCATTGATCAGGGACAGGCTGATTCACAATAGTACATATGCTGTGTGATTGCCAGGAAAAGGAGTGAACAAGCCCATCACCAACCTGGACCAAACTATAGGACAAATGCCCACCTTGTCACAGCTTAAGGTGTAAGTGAATTATCATGTTGCTGAAGTGATAAATGAAGTTTTGGTTTGATGTGAAAAGAAGTACTATTTCTAGTATTTCCCAAATTTCTCTTTCATTTCCTGGGGGAAATTGGGAGTGGGAACTTTTTTCTTCCGGCTTTTACGTCTCTGACAGGGGCCCAAAAAGATGCAGGTAGGCATTGAAGTAAATTATTTAGGAAAAAAACTCATTGTCTTCAATGTTACTTACTCTCATTTAAGTGCACATAGGATTGCAATCTAAGTGGCTATATTTCAATTTTTAATGTAAGAAAATATGATTTGAAGATGGGAGGGAGGGAATGTGGTACAAAATCTGGTTTCTCTAACAGTTTGGGTATCTGTGGTATGAATTTTTGAGAGGAAGACATAATTGCCAGCATACTTAATTCTCTTTCCATTTAGAATGAGACAGTTTACACCTAGTGACCCATTTGTGCATATTTAAGACCACATGTTTATAAATAATGAAATTATCAAAAGGTATTTGCTGAAATGTAGAGATGCCAAAAGCACTGAGACTTCTGGAACTAAATTCATTTTTATAACTGGCATGTAATCAACTTAGCTGTCGGTTTAGACGAGAAGTCAATTCTCTGGAGCAAATAAAAGATGGAAATCTTGAGGAGGCAAATTAATGAAAGAGCTGTTGTCAAGTTAAAGCTAATAATATAAAGTAATCAACATTTCAACATTAAATTACAGTATTATGTGTGGACATTTTGACAGCAAATCAGATCTGTGACACTTTTGCATTATTTCTAAATAAGATGTCTGAGGATTTTTCAACTCAGACTCTGAAAATGTATTTCCCAAACTTTAGTTGGAGTAGGAAGGCATTATTTTACTTGTCTGTTTGTTCTTGAGGGAGGAATTTCATCTGTATTTGGGTTGTGGAAACACACAATGACAGCAGCAGTGAAAGGATGAGAAGAACCTCACTTTTCTTTTTCTTTCTTTTTTGGGGGGCAGGGGGTGGGGGCAATACAGAAAAGGTATTTTAATCTTTCTGAATGCATTTCTTGTATGTTTCCTTTACCTGAAGTTGAACTATGTTTTATTCACATGTGCTTGTCAGAAACCTCTTAGCCAATCCTTTCAACTGCAACTGCCACTTAGCATGGCTGGGAGAGTGGCTGAGAAAGAAGCGCATTGTCACAGGGAACCCTCGCTGCCAGAAACCCTACTTCTTAAAAGAAATTCCAATACAGGATGTTGCCATTCAGGATTTCACTTGTGATGATGGTAAGAAATGCAGTTGCCCTGGTGATTATTAACTATCGTAAAATAAGAGTAAGAGTGTATAAAGTAACTTAAATTTGTATAAAGTCTTATTTCATTGGTACCTGTCTCTTCTTCCTGCACTTCCCCAGTAAGATCAGAGGGTCACATGGCACCATAACAGTCCTGGGAGTGAGGCTATGCTGAAATGGGCTCCACTTATGCCATGCTTTCAGCATACCAGAACAGGAAGTGTTTGGCAGCCCTTTCTATATGTACATTGAGAAAGGTGATGAAATTTGCTCCTCAAGAGAGCTTCTGCCTTAGCATCTGCCCAAGATTATTTTGGGGATTTTCATGCTCCTTCCCTACAAGGCCTGATGGAAAGGCCTGCAGGATTCAAAAGCTAGCTTGTTTGAGAAATTTCACAATGTATTGCACATTCTTGTTTTTGGACTGAACAGGAAGGAAACTGAAGACAGTAGATGGCAGGCAGAAGTAGCATCAGAAGGAGGCCTCAGAATCATTTGTGTGATTGTAAATCCTAATTTTATTCTTCAGCAATAGCTCTCTTCAGAACTGTACAAATAACACACAAATACAGAAGCGTGTAAATACATTTTCAACATAGTATACTTACAAAAACTCAGTACTGTAATATAACTGCAGATTGATTTCATACAGGCTTGGTTAAGACATTTCCTACCCAGCATTGCTCTTCAGGTGAGTTTAAAAGATGCCCTATCTGCTCTTATCCCTTACCAGTCTAACCATGAGAGAAAGATAGGATAGTTAGATTGGAAATCCTCAGCCGTCAGAATCCAATCAGCAATTTATGCTTCCATAAGTAAATAGCATAAATGGTATAAGCAGAAATTGCAGCTAATTATCAAGATGCTGGTTGGATTCCAACCTGCATACTCAGTTGCAGGATCAGGACTAGACATGGGGACGAATATAAAAACGAATCAGGATATTCATTAAATATCCCTGATTCGTCAGATATCAGTTGCTTCATATTCTTGGGGTCCAGAGACCCCAAGGAATACGAAGCAACAAATATAACCCTTTTATATTCGTCCCTTCGTTCCCTATCTGCTTATGCCCCCGCGGATCAGCTGTTCCTCAGGGGCATAAGCAGAGAAAGGTTTTCCCTTTGGGCGGCTTGCTAAAGCCTGCCTGAAGGGAATCCCACCCTCGGCTTTCCCTCTTCTTGCTAAGCCCCGTGGGGTTTAGCAAGAGGAGGGGGGAAGGGATCAAAGCAATACTGCAGCTGTGGCTGCGCAATTACTTTGATCCCTGCTTTCCCCCTTCTTGCTAAGCCCAGGGAGGCTGCGGGATTGCTTTGATCCCTTTCCCCCTCCTTTTGCTAAGCCCCGTGTGGGATTTAGCAAGAGGAGGGGGAAAGGGATCAAAGCGCTGCAGGATTGCTTTGATCCCTGTTTTCCCCCTTCTTGCTGAGCCCAGGGAGGCTGCGGGATTACTTTGATCCCTTCCCCCTCCTTTTGCTAAACCCCGCAGCTTAGCAAGAGGAGGGGGAAAGGGATCAAAGCGCTGCAGGATCGCTTTGATCCCTGCAGCTGTGGCTGCGCAATCGCTTTGATCCCTGCTTTCCCTCCTCTTGCTATGCCCCGAGGCATAGCAAGAGGAGGGAAAGCAAAAGAAAAAAGACCTGATGAATGATGAATTGATTTGTTGTTTTTCGGGTCACTGGGGGACAATTCGTGCTTCCATTTTGGCACTTCATCCCCATTTCTAATCAGGACACATCCAGGAATGCGGCCAGCAACTCTTTAATTAGCAACAATGTGTTGTTGTAACTTATACCATTTCACTCGTACAAACATAAAATGCCAGTTAGATTCTGGCCACTTGTTACTAAACAATTATTGTTGTTGTTAACCAGTTAATATTACTCTTTACTTGAAGAGCAACATATCTTTCTGCTTCATGGCCTCTGTGAATGCACACAATTGGGTTGTTCTGCCCCTGCGCAGGACCTCTCGGATGTTTCTAGAGCTTAAAGACATGTGATTAGTAGGACGTTCCCCCGTGGAGCACATGCTCTGCCCGCCAGAAGTCCCCTCAGTTCCTTTTTGCCGCCACTTAGATCGGACCTATTTCGGAATGTTAGAGCGATTTTGTTATTGTTGAGATTATTGATCATTGAGATCCTTTATTTTTCAATCATCTTTCTTTGGACATTTTTCTCCTGTGAGTTATCTGTTTTCCCTTTTCAATTTACTCATTTTTCAGTCTTCCCCCCACCTATTTTTCCCCTTCCCCCCCCCCACCTTTCTCCATTCTCTTTCCCCGACCTTTTATGGCCCCTCCTGGGCCCTTCAAGCGGTGCGTGCTCTGCACGAATAATATCCCGTTTACCGATAGACACGACCGTTGTCTTTTTTGTCTCAGGGAACAACATCAAACACACTCCTGTCCCAAGTGTAAAAAGCTTACAAAACCTGCCTTAAAACTACGACTTACCTCTGGGAAAAATCTTTAAATCCGGCTCCCATGGATCCGCCAACGTCTCCAACTCCTGAACGTCATGAAATTCCTCGCCTGATATCGAGCCCGACGAATCCTTCACCTTGGCAAAAGGACCATTTGAAGTCGACTTCGAAATCGAGCTCGACATCCGCGTCGAAGGCCACAACCCGTCCTGATGACTCTTCTAAGAAAAAGAAAGATAAACCTAAAAAGATCAAAAAACCAACGAAATCGACCCGTATTGATCCACCTCAGTCGGTATTACCATCACCGATCCTTGAGGAGTTGTCTAGAGACGCCCCTGGCTCTGTCCCTGATATAGACAATCAGATTTTGACATCAGCTCAGGCTGCTGCTTCTATTGCCAGCCTTTCACCGAGTACTGGCCCATCTCTGGCTGTTGTTCATTCCAGCCCGGCCTCGGCCCATTCAAGCCCTACATCTTTAGGGTGGGCGATACCTATTCCAGTCTCTGGATCTGGATAGTCTCACCAGTCTCCTAGAAAACATTGAGCAAAGAGATGACACCTGTCGCCAGTCCAATATGACCCACCGCACAGGGAATATTATTACTATCCTGAACCATCTCGGTACCAACCTAGATATCAACAGGGGGATCCATACCATCGTTATGACCCCTATTACCCTGGCGACTTGATTGAGCATGCATATTATGACGAGCCTAAAAGGCTGAGATATGTTTATCCATCTCAACATTCACTGTCCGCTTCGCCTTCACCACTGAGACACCGGCATTGTCCTACTACGTACCAGACATCGACACACCACATGTCGATCCCGACCAAATCAGCTCTCAAACGCACTCTTCTCCCACCTGTCCAAGAGCACTCTGAATCAAAATGGGTGAGACAATCCTCCAAACAATCTCGACACAAAACCTCTCTACGAGTTACTACCACTTATAAGGGTCATCCCCCTCCTCCTCCCGACACTGAACAACGTACTACTCCACAGTTACCGCCTACCTTGGTATCGACGACTAAACCTCCACATCCATCACCATCTTCAGACTCTTCTTGTTCCATTCCAGATTCCAACTCTGATGTTTCTCAAGAATCTCCCTCTAATCTACCTACCCCTTCTTCTGATGTCGCCGAGAATCACCCACCTTCCCCATCAGAAGATTTTACCTCCTACTCTCAACTAGTGATACGAATGGCAAAATCCTTACAATTAGACATAGAAGAACCACCACCTCAAAAACAAGATCTGGTCTTTGACGACCTTAATCAGGACAAGACGCCACCTCTCAGCTTGACATTCATCCCTGCTATGCTTGAGTTGGTGAAAGAACCATGGGACAAACTCCCTTCCTCACTACAAATGTCGAGGCGTGTACAGAATCATTACAAGACCCACGGTCCTGATACAGTGTTTCTCTCTAAACATCCTACACCGAACTCGATCATTGTCGAATCCAATCAGTCCAGAGCACGTAATAAATCCTCTGTAGCCCCTACTAACCGAGAAGGGAGAAAACTTGATATCTTAGGCAGATGCCTATATTCTCTTACATCCTTCCTTATGAGGGTCGCAAACTACCAAGCTGCAATGGGTGCGTACCATCGCCAACTGTGGAACAAAATTCTACCCATACTCCAAGCGGCTCCTGACGCTTCCAAGACAGAAGCCCTAAACATCCACGCCGAGGCTACAACCCTGGCTAAACAACAAAGGATTGCGTCTCGCCATACCACGGACGCCGCTTCTAAGGCTATGTCGACTTCTATCACCCTAAGATGACATGCCTAGCTGAGATCTGCCGGCATCTCAGATGATACCAAATCACAAATTGAAGACCTCCCATTTGATGGTGCTGGCCTCTTTAACGCCAAGACGGATGAAGCAATGGATAACCTTCATAAAACCCATAAAACAGCACGCTCATATTCTACCCAACAACCTTATCGCTACCAGCGCCCTCAGTTTCGCAGGCAGCCTTTCTTCAAACAGCCCTTTCAACAATACCAACAACCGTACCGACCATACAAACCACAAACCTATGACAGATCCTATTGACATCGACACCACCTGCTTTTTGACCCCAGCAGCAACAGACCCGTCGTCAGCCCTTTCAACGTCAACAAAAGAAGGGTAAGCAATATCCATAGACCCCTTCTATCTCCATTCCAGACCAGATTACATCCCTTCCTCAGCTCTTGGCGTCGAATCACTAATGACCAGTGGGTCTTTTCTATTATCCAAAAGGACTATTTTATTGAATTTGATCGTACTCCACCACCTGGACCCATTAAGACTACCCCATACTCACTGGCTCTCCGAGAAGAGGTTTCCCTTCTACAAAAACATGCCATACTTATAGTCCCTTCCTCTGCCCTGCATGATGGATTCTACTCGAGATACTTTACAGTTCCCAAAAAGTATGGAGGACTCCGTCCTATTCTTGATCTTAGACACCTCAATACATTCATTTGACCCAGACGCTTCAGAATGCTGACACTCGACACTATCACCCCTCTCCTTTTACAGGGAGACTGGTTTGTCCTCATCGACCTCCAGGATGCGTACTTCCACATCTCCATCCACCCGCATCATCACAAATTTCTTCGATTCCGATTCGACAACATCTCATACCAATTTTGCTCCCTCCCATTCGGACTTTCCATGGCACTGAGAACTTTTACCAAATGTATGGCACCAGTCACTGCCTATCTCCGTCTTCAAGGTATCTCCATATTCGCCTACATAGACGGCTGGCTGATAGTCGCTACCTCCTATTACGATGCCGTCAGAGCTACCCAATTCACTCTCGATACTCTTCAAGACCTCGGGCTCAAGGTGAACCTTGCCAAATCCCATTTCGAACCTTCACAGGCCGCCACCTATATCAGAGCATATTTCGACTCCCTACAAGCCAGAGCCTTTATCCCTCAAGAAAGAATCACCAGACTGGGACGAGCAATCCAACCATTCCGACCTCTAGCCTCGGTATCAGCCCATCAAGTCTAGCACCTTCTCGGGCTCATGGCATCCACAACCACTGTTATCCAACACGCGAGACTCAAAATGAGGTCCCTTCAATCATGGTACCTATCATTATTCAATCCCATGATAGACCATCCGTCCAAACGCCTCACAGTAACACCCGAGCTCGCCTATCAACTCACCTGGTGGACATCTCTTCCCCACTTGCTCGTCGGCAGACCCTTCCAACTGCTACAACTCACGATACAGGTCACCACCGACGCCAGCCCCTCGGGATGGGGAGCCCATTGTTGACATCACAAAATCCATGGCCTATGGACAACAAGAGACAAATTATTACATATCAACCACCTCGAACTTTTAGCGATCATCAAGGCCTTCTTACCTCTCATTGCAGGACAAGCCGTACATCTTGCTACAAACAATACGACAGCTCTTTACTATATAAACAAGCAAGGAGGCACCCACTCCCTCTCATTACTATACCTGGCTGTCGAACTCTGGGAATGGTGTTACCTACACCACATCTTCCCAGTAGCTGTCCACGTCGCCACAGACTACAACCTTGTAGCAGACCGTCTCAGCTGCCTTACCACACGAACACACAAGTGGTCACTAGACGATGGCGTTTTCGATCTGCTTTGCCACAAGTGGGGTGTTCCATCCATCAATGTCTTTGCTTCCGAGACCAACACCAAATGTCAGAGATATTGCTCTCGAGCCGGTACTGACAGGAACTCACTCAGAGATGCCTTTATGATAAACTGGACCGGAGACCTACTCTACCTATTTCCTCCGATACCGCTCATATAACGAACCATCATTCGACTTTGACAGTTCCAGTCGAATGCCATCCTCCTTGCTCCATGGTGGCCGTGACAACCATGGTTCACACACCTGAGGTCGATGTCAACAGACGTGTTCCATCTCCCGTCAATCCCCAACCTTCTCACTCAGGACAATGGGATGATTTACCACCCGGACATAGACTCTCTGAAACTGACCGCCTGGAGGATACTCCCGCCATAAGAGACATACTTGATGGAGCTCGAAAACCCTCAACCCAACGGTTATACCAAAATAAATGGAAGGCATTCCTCTCCTTTGCTAATTCTCAGAACTTACCTGCAACACCAGTGTCTCTGAAGACCTTACTTACCTTTATCCTTCATCTATTTCATCTTGGACTGTCTCATTCTACCTTGAAGGTTTACATTTCAGCTATTGTAGCTCACCAACCTTCTCATTCTGATTTGGCTAGATTTTTTTCCCACCCAACTTTGAAGAAATTCCTCAAGGGACTCCAAAATATTCGCCCCCCACGGCAACATCCTCTTCCTCAGTGGTCTTTACAACTTGTCCTCAACGTACTCACTAGACCACCCTTCGAACCAATGGCTACTTCCAATCTCAAATTACTTTCTCTGAAAACATCCTTCCTTGTAGCAATAACATCTGCTTAGCGTGCTAGCGAACTTGCAGCCCTCAGATCAGATCCACCCTTCCTTCAATTCCATCCGGATAAGGTCACCCTTTATTTTGATGTATCATTTTTACCTAAAATTGTCTCTGAATTCCACCTTAATCAGCCGTTAATTCTACCTACTTTATTTCTGTCTCCTTCTACACCTATTGAGCGCATGCTCCACATGCTTGATGTAAGATGCTCCTTGGCCTTCTACATTGATAGAACTAAATCATTCAGAAAATCACCAAGACTTTTTCTATGTTTTCATGGCCCTCATAAGGGTGCTCCAGCTTCGCCTCAAACTATCTCTCGATGGATCGTTCAAACCATTTCATTGGCCCATGAGCTAGCAGGCAAAACACTGCCTGAACACTTTAAGGCTCATTCTACCAGAGCGCTGTTAACTTCTACTGCCTTCCAGCGGGGAATAGATCTTCCTCACATCTGCTGTGCAGCTACATGGTCTACTCCATCGACCTTCGTGAGACATTACCGTATTGATGTCCGGGCAAAAAATGATGCTGCTTTTGGCAGAGCTGTTTTGATCTCAGTTTTACCGTGACGTCCCACCATATAGTAAGTGAGCTTGTCAGTCACCCAATTGTGTGCATTCACAGAGGCCATGAAGAAGGAAGAGAGGTTACCTACCTGTAACCATGGTTCTTCTAGTGGTCCTCTGTGAATTCACACATCCCGCCCATCCTCCCCTCTGTCCATCACATTGTCTTTTTTAATATAGTTCTTTGACAGCGGCGGACTCTTACAGGAACTGAGGGGACTTCTGGCTGGAGGAGCATGCGCTCCACGGGGGAACGTCCTACTAATCACATGTCTTTAACCTCTAGAAACTTCCAAGAGGTTATGCGCAGGTGCAGAACAACCCAATTGTGTGGATTCACAGAGGACCACTAGAAGAACCATGGTTACAGGTAGGTAACCTCTCTATATGTTTTTTGTTATTTTAAAAAATACACTTAATAATGCATTTCTTAATGTCAAGTCATGTAATCGTGCAATCACACACAGTTATCAGGGTGCTGACTGTGATACTGATCACTCCCTGTTGTGTAGTAGAGTAAAACTGCGAACAAAGAGATTGTATCACATGAAAAAGAAAGGAAGACCACATATTGACATCAGCAAAACTCGCGATCAAAGAAAAGTGGAGGAATTTGCCCAAGCGCTTGAGGAAACCTTTCCAGGCCCGGCTGATGCAAATGCAGCTGAACGATGGGAACATTTCAAGAATGTTGTTTATAACACCATCTTGCCCACATTTGGCAAGAAGACCCAAAAGATGGTAGACTGGTTCGAAGCCCATTCAGAGGAGCTGATGCCAGCCATTGAGAAAAAGAGGAGAGCTCTAGCAGCATACAAAGCCTATCCTAGTGAGTACAACTTGCAGGCTCTTCAAGTTGCTCGTAGCAAGGTCCAACAGGCTGCTAGGAGATGTTCTAACTATTATTGGCTTCAGCTGTGCTCTCAGATACAGATAGCAGCGGACACAGGTAACATGAAGGGAATGTTTGATGGTATCAAGCAAGCTTTAGGTCCAATACAGAAGAAATCTGCTCCTTTGAAGTCTGCTACAGGTGTGATCATCCAGGACCGAGCACAGCAGATGGAACACTGGGTGCAGCACTACTCTGAGCTATATTCCAGAGAGAATGCAGTAACCGAAGAGGCATTAAATAACATCGAGTGCCTGCCTGTCTTGGAAGAGTTGGACAGCGAATCAAGTTTAGCAGAAATAAAAGTGGCCTTGGATTCCCTCACCTCCAGCAAGGCACCTGGGAAGGATAACATCCCTGCTGAAGTGCTGAAGTGCTGTAAAGCAGTGGTCCCCAACCTTGGGCCTCCAGATGTTCTTGGACTTCAACTCCCAGAAATCCTGGCCAGCAGAGGTGGTGGTGAAGGCTTCTGGGAGTTGTATTCCAAGAACATCTGGAGGCCCAAGGTTGGGGACCATTGCTGTAAAGAGATCATCACCACTGAACTGTATGAAATCTTTTGTCTTTGCTGGAGAGAAGGTGGGTGTGACGTTCCACCCAGTGTTCCCTGTTTGTTTCCCCCAAACACAGGTTCACTCTCTGGATACATTTACTCTTTCTTCCGCTACCACCAGTGGATCTCTCATCCACACTGCACCATATATGCATCAGACACGTGCTGCCAATATAACTTGTTTATTTATCTTTTGGTTTTTAAATCACAGATGTTCTTTTATTATTGTGTAGGATCACTGATTAAAACTTATATTTGATTACACGTTTGCTTATTCAGGTGTTGTATTTACTTATTCACATTAACCAACTCATTAATATTCTCTGACTATCTATTTAGCTTTACTATTCCATTTATCTTCTTCTCATTCTCTCTGAATCTCCAACTTTCCAATTCTCTTTCCTTAACTCTCCAATTCTCCTCTCTAACTGCCTCTCTCTGTCTAACTGTCTAATTGACTCCGCCCCTCCTGTCTTCTCATAGGCTCCTGCACTTGAGCTTCAGCTATGATAGACAGGAGTGACGTGGGCATTCCACCACATACCTCCCCCCTAGGAAAAGTTTGTTTCATGGGGGAAACCTTATAGTAGTTTACCCTCATGAACAACGTATGAAGCAATTAACAATTTATTTC
Organism: Intellagama lesueurii; assembly: GCA_037013535.1. Taxonomy (NCBI): domain Eukaryota; kingdom Metazoa; phylum Chordata; class Lepidosauria; order Squamata; family Agamidae; genus Intellagama; species Intellagama lesueurii. The sequence continues at coordinate 110,624,648 of JBAJHW010000005.1, forward strand.
AAACATTTTTCCAATACTATTATCAGTTACTCTTTTAAGCAATATTTATATTCTTACTCTTTTATACAGTATCTAGGCATGCTTGTTATTATTGATTACTGTTTAACGAACATTAATCTTATTACTTTACACATTTAAATTACATTAATCAACTTTTGCATTACTTACAATTTCCTTAATACAATTCTGTTACTTTTATCCCTACTTACCATTAATTCATCTCGAGATTACATTTTTAATTACCTCTCATACTTATACATAAATAGAACATTTTATATAACATTACAATTTACATTTTTCTTCTTTTCCATCTGTCAGTCCTCTGGTCTACGAGATAACGCATCGGCCACCACGTTTTGAGTTCCTTTCACACTCCGAATCTCAAAATCAAAGTCCTGCAGAAGTAGGGCCCATCTCATTAGCTTGTTGTTATTTGCCCTTATAGTTCTCAGCCACAGAAGTGGGGAATGATCAGTGCAAAGTACAAAATGTCTTCGCCATATGTATGGCCTGAGTTTCTGCAATGACCATACGATTGCTAGACACTCCCGTTCAATCGTGGACAAATGTCTCTCGCCCGCCTGCAGTTTCTTACTGAGGTAAGTTACCAGATGATGGTTTCCATTGTCATCTGCCTGGCTCAGCATGGCTCCCAACCCGATGTTGGACGCATCTGTGAAGACGGTGAACTCTTTCTGGAAATCAGGAGCTCTCAGGACAGGACCGGTAATCAACACAGTCTTCAACTTATTAAAGGCCTCCTCGCAGTCGCCTGTCCATTGGATCTTTTCAGCCTTTCTTTTGTGTGTCAAATCAGATAAAGGGGCGGCTATCTCGCTGAAATTTGGTACAAAGTGACGATAATAGCCGACTAACCCTAAGAAAGATCTAATTTTTTTTCTTGGACGTCGGTCTAGGCCAATTACTGATTACTTCTATTTTAGATTCATGGGGTTTGATTATGCCTCCCCCTACTACATGGCCTAAGTATTTTAATTCCGAGCTACCCAGTTGGCATTTACTAGCTTTTACTGTTAACCCGGTCTCATGTAGTCTCTGTAGCACTGTTTCTATATGGCTGATGTGATCTTCCCACGTCTGACTATAGATCCCTATATCGTCGATGTATGCTACAGTGAATTCCCTAAGCCCTTGTAATGTTTGGTCCATGAGTCTTTGAAACGTTGCTGGAGCATTTCTCAATCCAAAACTTAAGATCCGGAACTCATACAATCCAAAGGGGCTACAAAAAGCGGTCTTTTCCTGATCTTTGGGGTCTAACCCCACTTGCCAGAACCCCTTAGTCAGATCTAAACTGGATATGAACTGACATCCCCCTATAGTCTCGATCAAGTCATCTAACCGAGGCATCGGGTAAGCATCAGGCTTAGTGACGTGGTTCAGTTTTCGATAATCCACGCAAAAGTGGATACTTCCATCTGGTTTATCCACTGGTACTATTGGGGCTGCCCAAGGGCTAGATGAAGGAACAATGATTTTTTCTTTCAACATTTCATCTAGTTCCTGGCGAACCTTGGCTACATATGGCCCTGTTACTCTGTAAGGTGTGACAGCTTGAGGAGGTGCATCTCCTGTATCTATTTTGTGTACTACTCCCTTTGCTACACCAGGCTTATTTGAGAAGACTTGCTTGTATTTCTGCAGCACAGCTCTCGCTTCATCTTGTCGCTCTGGGGTTAGCGTGTGATTAATCTTAACATCTTCAGGGTTATAATGGGGTTCGCCCCTTCCTTCCCAATATTGTAATTCATGTTTTTCGTTGTCTACTTTAATGGCATATAAGACGTTTTCTTTCCTATAATAAGGTTTAATCATATTTACATGAACCACTCTTCAACCTTCTTCTCTCTCTCCTCCTGAATTATATAATTCACTTCACTCATTTTTGAGACTATTCTAAATGGACCTGCCCAATTTAATTGAAGTTTGTTCCCTTTAATAGGTTTCAACATTAGTACTTCATCCCCCGGATTGAATGTTCTTTCCCTGGCCCTCTTATCATACCAGTGCTTTTGCTTTCCTTGATGGCTCTTTAAGTTTTCTGCTGCTAACTTAAGAGATTGCTGCAAGGAGTTCATTAGGGTATCTATATATTGGATCACTGACTCAGGATCTTCTCCCCTAAGTTCCTCCCAGTTTTGCTGGAGTAAATCTAGGGGTCCCCAAACTTTCCTTCCAAATAATAGTTCAAATGGACTAAATCCTGTGCTTTCCTGGGGTAGAGATCGATACGCATACAATAAGGGTTGCAATTTGTGATCCCAGTCATTGGGATTTTCTGCGGTGTAAGCTCGAATCATACGCATTAGGGTCCCATTAAATTTCTCCACTAATCCATTAGTCTGGGGATGATATGGGGAGGATGTGATGTGAGTTATGCCACAGATTTGCCACAACCTTTTCATTAATCTGGATGTAAATGAGGTTCCCAAATCAGTAACTATCTCGGAAGCGAAGCCCATGCGACACATATAATTTAATAAGGCATCTGCCACTGTCTCTGTTTCTATATTTCGCAAGGGAACAGCTTCCGGGTATCTGGTGGCATAATCAATTATTGACAAAATGAATCTATTTCCCCGTCTGGTAACTTTAGGTAAGGGTCCCACTATGTCTAGGCCTATTCGTTGAAATGGGGTTGAGATTATTGGTAAAGGGCACAATTTAGCTTTAGTTTTATCATTCCCAGTACCCTGCCTTTGACATGTGTCACAGCTTTGACAATATAATTTAATCTGCTTCCCCATCCCAGGCCAGTAAAAATTTTGAGCTATTCTTTGCTTTGTACGTGTGATCCCTAAATGAGCAGCAAATGTGTCTTTATGTCCCTTTTCTATAATTCTTTCTCTGTATTTGGAGGGTACTATTAATTGTCTGAGAATGTTCCCCCCTCCCCTCATAGGATTCACTAATATTTCTCTGTACATTAGGTCTTTCTTAACACTATTTTTCAGGGGTCAGGGGCCCTTCCTTAACTTGTTTAAAGCATTCATTTAAGGTAGGGTCTTCTCTTTGCTCTTTTATGGAAGACAGATTTCTAGGATTCCTCATAGAAACTAGATCAGCTGTTTCAGCTGTTTCATTCCCTTCTATTATTTCAGGATTCCCCATATTTTCCTCAGTATCTTCAATTGGCCTTCCCTGGGAGAGAGTTGTTACTAAAACACTCTGTACATGCTCTGATAGGTCCAGGCCTATTAAACAAGGTGCAGGAATTTGATCTGATATGCCTACTATCCAATTTCCTGTCCACTCTTTATATTTTATGGGGATCTTTGCCAATGGCAGCTTCACTATTTCAGCTCCAATCCCTTTAATAGAAATGGTCTCATTTTCCAGCATGTTTCTCTTGGGGATGATCTCTGGATGACACACGGTCACTTGTGAGCATGAATCTTTGAGAGCAAGATATTTGATATTATTAACATATATCTCATCTCCTGAACTGCGCAGAAGATTTTGATCACATTTGATAAAATAACATTGAACTACACGAGCTATAGGTGTCTCCTCCTGCTGGCTCTCTGGCCTTTGTGTTACTGGGGTTGTCATGGCAACTGATTCAATGTTTTCCTTAGCTCCCCTCTGTTGTACATAATATACTTTCTTGGGCAGACTTCCCCCTCCTTTTTGCTGACCAACATCTCTATTCTTGGTGGTCTGGCACTGAGCAATAAAATGTCCTTTCTCCCCACACCCATAACATGTTCTAGGGACTCTGGGTTCAAAATATGGGGACTTGTCACCCTTTCCTTCAAAGCTCTTATATTTCTGGTGACTCAGCTCTGAGGGCTGGCCTTTAAAATGGCTTCCAGTTGCTTGATTGTTCCTGAGGTAATCTCTGGGCTCTTTCCTTCTGTCGTCCCAAACTTTCCCGCCAATTTTTACCTCAGAGAATCTGGGGTTCCTTATATCACTTATAAAGTCAGCAGTTTCACTTGCCTCTTGTACATTTTTGGGCTTTTTGTCTCTGACTAAATATTTGAAATCCCCAGGTAGAACCGAATAAAATTGCTCTAGCCCTATTATATTTTTCATTTCTTCTAGTGACGTGACATTCTCCTGCTCTATCCATTTCTCCAAGCATCTAACAAAATTTGCCCCCAATTGAGAGTATGATTCCTCAGGCTTTTTAATCAAGGCGCGAAATTTTCATCTCAGGTGTTCAGCATTGATCCCAAACCTCGAGAAAACCAATTTTCTGTAAGCCTTATAGTCTCTGGCTTGATCCAAGGGCATTTGTGAATAAATGTCTGCTAAATCCCCACTTATCTGAGACCTTAGCACAATCATTCGTTCTCCACCTCTCACATCAAAGTCCCAGCACGCACGCTCAAATGAAATAAGAAATGATTCTGGGCAGTCACCTTTTCTAAATTGAGGAAATTTCTTTAGGTCTAATTTTGAGAAATTTCCCTCAGCATTAATATTATTATTGTTATTGTTTTGGGCCGTCACTTCTAATCTTTTCATTTCTAATTGGTACTCCATTTCTCTTTCTCGCAGTTGTCTGGCTTCAGCCTCAGCTTTGAGCTGTAATTCTTTTTCCTCAGCCCTAGCTCTTATTTCTAATTCCTTTAATCTTAACTGGAATTCCTGTTCCAATTTCCACTTCTCAAACTCTTGGGAGGTTAACACAGTTTCTCTCCCTGAGGCATCCTCCTCCTGAGTCTCCTCCTGTTCAGATATTTCAAGAGGGACTCTATTTCCCTCGACTTCATGAGGTAAATCTTGAGGATTAGTTACCTCCATTGCCACCCTTTTCCCCTCATTTAGGAGGCATGTTTATTTGTATTTATTTGGATAAGCTGGTTAATTCTGCAGAGATAGACAGTCAAGCCTCTGTTTAAAATGCTTTTTTTCCTTTCTGAGTTAGAGAGTTACTCTGTAGCCCTCCGTTGGCAGCTACGGATTGCTACTCTGTTTCTTCTGGCACCCAGCCATGCTGTTCCTTGGTCTGATACACTATATCTCCTTGCCTCCAGACACCAAACTATTTCAGAATTATTTAATTTTTCCAAAAAAAAATTTAAAGCCTCTGCTAGTTTCAGTCACCTTAGATATGTTCTTGACCCTGGCTTCCACATTTGTCCCCTCAGTGCTCCCTTCTTAGAGCCTAGGATCCACGCTAGCCCACTGGTCTTTCAAATCTAAGCGTGAGGTAACCTCAAACCACAGAATTTTTCCTCAGAGTCTTCTCCTTTCTTATTCTCTCCCAAGATCTGCGATCCGGAGTCCCTACTAAGCTTTTCACCAAAAGCTCTAGAGAGTTACCCACTCCTTCACGACAGTCCCTGACTAACAGGTACCTTAGACTCAGAAAATTCTCTTTTTACTTCGGCTTACTGGAATCTAATCGCACCCCGCCGCTGGTCACCACTGTGACGTTCCACCCAGTGTTCCCTGTTTGTTTCCCCAAAACACAGGTTCACTCTCTGGATACATTTACTCTTTCTTCCACTACCACCAGTGGATCTCTCATCCACACTGCACCATATTTGCATCAGACACGTGCTGCCAATATAACTTGTTTATTTATCTTTTGGTTTTTAAATCACAGATGTTCTTTTATTATTGTGTAGGATCACTGATTAAAACTTCTTATATTTGATTACACATTTGCTTATTCAGGTGTTGTATTTACTTATTCACATTAACCAACTCATTAATATCTCTGACTATCCATTTAACTTTACTATTCCATTTATCTCCTTCTCATTCTCTCTAACTCTCCAACTTTCCAATTCTCTTTCCTTAACTCTCCAATTCTCCTCTCTAACTGCCTCCCTCTGTCTAACTGCCTAATTGACTCCGCCCCTCCTGTCTTCTCATAGGCTCCTGCACTTCAGCTTCAGCTATGATAGACAGGAGTGACGTGGGCATTCCACCACAGTGGGGTACCACAGGACATGAAGGAGGCAAACATTGTCACATTGTATAAGAACAAAGGAGACAGGGGCGACTGCAATAACTACCGTGGCATCTCTCTTCTCAGCGTTGTAGGGAAGCTGCTTGCCTGTGCTGTTCTAAAGAGACTCCAGGTGCTTGCAGAAAAGAGTCTTTCCAGAATCACAGTGTGGATTTCGAGCTAATAGATCCACCACTGACATGGTATGTTCCCTCAGACAGTTGCAGGAGAAATGTAGGGAACAACAACAGCCACTCTTTGTGGCCTTCATAGATCTCACAAAGGCCTTTGATTTGGTTAGCAGGGACGGCCTTTTTAAAATACTTCCCAAGATTGGATGTCCACCTCGACTCCTTAACATCATCAGGTCCTTTCATGAGGAAATGAAGGGCACTGTAGTTTTTGATGGCTCAACATCAGATCCCTTTGACATCCGAAGTGGAGTGAAACAGGGCTGTGTCCTCACGCTGACCTTGTTTGGGATCTTTTTTTGCTGTCATGCTGAAGCACGCCTTTGGAACTGCAACAGAAGGTGTCTATCTTCAGACTAGATCAAATGGAAAGCTCTTTAATCTCTCTAGATTGAGAGCAAAGACCAAAGTCCAGCTGAAATGCATGCTGGAGTTCCTCGTCACTGCTGATGCAGCTGTTGTCACCCATTCTGCTGAAGACCTCCAACAACATATGAATCGTTTTAGCAAGGCCTGCCAAGACTTCGGATTAACAATCAGCCTGAAGAAAACAGAAGTCATGGGCCAGGGCGTGGACTCACCTCCCTCTATTACCATCTCTACACAAGAATTGGAGGTTATTCATGACTTTGTGTACCTTGCCTCAACAATCTTTGACACTGTACCTCTAGATGTCGAGCCGGATAAACGCATTGGCAAAGCAGCTACCATGTTCTCTAGACTCACAAAGAGAGTATGGCTTAATAAGAAACTGACGGCATATACCAAGATCCAGGTCTATAGAACCTGTGTCTTGAGTACACTCCCGTACTGCAGTGAGTCCTGGACCCTTTGTGCACAGCAGGAGAGGAAGCTGAACACCTTCCATATGCGTTGTCTCCGACGCATTTTTGGTATCACCTGTCAGGACAAAGTTCCAAATAGAGTAGTCCTAGAAAGAGCTGGAATTGTTAGCATGTATACATTACTGAAACAGCGACATCTACGTTGGCTTGGGCATGTTGTGAGAATGGCTGACGGTCGGATTCCAAAGGTCTCCTGTATGGAGAATTAGTGCAGAGAAAGCGCCCCAGAGGGAGACCACAGCTGCGATACAAGGATATCTGCAAGCGGGATCTGAAGGCCTTAGGAATGGACCTCAACAGATGGGAAACCTTTACATTTAAGCATTCAGCCTGGAGGCAGGCGGTGCAGCATGGCCTCTCCCAATTTGAAGAGACACTTGTTCAGCAGGCGGAGGCAAAGAGGCAGTCCCGAAACCAGTAAAATCAGGGAGCTGGACAGGGGACAGATTGTATTTTTTTTCAATGTGGAAGGGATTGTCACTCTCGAATTGGCCTTCACAGCCACACTAGACGCTGTTACAAGACCTATATTCAGAGCATGTTACCATAGTCTCTCGAAACTGAAGGAATGCGTACATAATTTCAAGTATATTTTTCAATATTGCATTGCAAATACCTTTTAAAATGAAGTGGCATTTAAAAGTAGTTTGTGACCTGGTGGGAGGTAGTTTTTGAAAGGTGGTGGTTGTTGTTTAAAGTTACAAGCAGTGCTCTAGGTCATGCCTTTGGCCAGTAAGCCTGGGTCATTCAGGCTATGCCATTTCTTCATCAACTGTGGCATCAAGTGAGTGGTAGTACTTTAGACACCTGAAGTGGAAGCTTGTCCTTGAAAATACAAGTGTAGTGCTTCGAACTTTTATTTGCTGTTTACAGTATTACTTGTGAGCAGAACATTCATAGATATCTGAAAGAGAATTAAACTTTGTGCTGCTGATAGGTGAGTTAAGTGCTCTTCATTAAGCAAGGTTTACAGTTATGGCCTCTTTTCATTAACCAGGAAATGATGAAAACAGTTGCTCTCCACTCTCCCGCTGTCCTGCAGAATGTACCTGCCTAGACACTGTTGTTCGTTGCAGTAACAAAGGTTTGAAGATTTTGCCCAAAGGCATCCCAAAAGATGTAACTGAACTGTAAGTGGTACAATATTTCCCATTTACAAATGTGCTAGCAATAAGGTTTGTTTCAAGAATGAGGGGAATGGTCTTGATAAGTAACGTTATTGGACAAGCTATATTTTCTAGAACATATTCTGGTAATTGAGGGGACTTCAAGTAGCTTGTTTCACACTTTGGTACTTCTTCTGTACATGTTCCATATTTTTTGCTTCTCCTGCAGTTATTTCTGGATACCTTAAGCTAAGGAAAATAGATATAATGCAAAAAAGTAACTATTAAAATTTAAAGCTCCAAGGGCTTAACTGAACCAGAAGTTTGTTTAGGCAAACAGCATCTATTCAGAAACTTTCTTCAAAATGATTCTCCTGTTCCATTAACATTAGCAAAGCATGTTGTTTTCTAAATATATTTTTCTTGATAATATTTGTCAAATATATGTAATTTGCCCCTTAATTGTTCTTCAAAACTATAGACATTTTTATATCACTTATTGCTATGAAACATCAATGATTTGTATTTTACATTTAAAAAATCTGATAAAGCATTTAAAGATTTTTTAAAAATGCTTCTTTAAAAAACTGCAACATAAAAGCCACCAAACTGAAGCTCAGCCAAGAAAAGAGGCTGCTGAGTGGCAGACCTGGAAGGAGGCATACAGTCTCTTCTGGACTGGGTTTTATTCCCTTTGTAGAATCAGATTTGTAAACAAGGCACTTTAGATCAAGCCTTGTCTTTGAAGGCTAAAATAGCTTCTTTAGTATGGGGCACTAAAAATAGGATGAGTACTTGAAAATATCTCATTCTTGGTGACTCTCTTGAGTTTCACCATACCGAACATATAATTTTTAAAGCCTCAGTCAGCTTGCTGCCAAAATACCAAAAGGACCTGTCAAGCCGTGTCTTCCAAATCTCTTCTCCAATTCTCATGCCATCAGAGGTTGGATGAGCAATGACTAGTGGTATAGCCTTTTCAATTGTCATATCCCAGCTTTGGAACTCCTTGCCCAGGGAAGCTCACCTTTGTTTCATTGTCAAGGCTATAAATGCATATCTTTTTATCTGACCATTTCAAAATGGATTTTCCATTTCAAAATGAGTTTTGTTTAAGCTACTTCAGGGGCCTTGCTGACTCCTAAAGAACGTAAGATTACGCTTTCCAAATGCAATAAGTAAATTAATGAATATATTACTTAGTATTGGTGGATTTGTGAAATAAATTGTCTCTGAATATTTTGATGTATCTTAAAATTTTGACAAAAAGTACTTCAACTTTTGGTTTACCTGGCCAAGACTTCAACAGAGATAACTAAAATTCTGACAAGAAGTATTTTGGATATTTTTGAGGATTTACAAAACAATAGATGTGCCCAGAAGATGCCAGTAAAATCAACCCCTACCCTCTAAAAATTGTCATCTTGCAAACGTGGTTTCCTTGGGATATTTGGCATACTGAACATCATCTGAATAAGACTTATGTTCATCTAAAATATTTCAAACAAGACTACATTGGGTTCTGTGAGGGACAAATTTGGAGATGTCTGCTTTCCTTTACAATCTGTCCCAAATCTTAACATCTGGACCATTCACAATGCTTCCGATACTCAGTCAGTTGTAGCTTGTGGTTAGATACCAACTTCCTCACTGTCACAGTCAAGATCAAAACCACTACTATTTGTGTGTTTATACTTCACCCTTTCTTTAAAAAGCCCATGAGCAATTTTCATTAAATATAGTATAATAAACAAACAAATCTAACAATGCAGTTTTAAGATCTTTATGTAAACACCAGTAAGATTCAGGCCGATAGAACAAACAGCAAATGGAGAACTTGCATGTTTCACCAAAGCTTACACAAGTAAACGAGTTTTCATTTGATGCCTAAGTGATAGCAGGAATTAGGGACATCTGATTGCCACTGAGAGGGCATTTTAGAGAAATTATGCAACTGTAAGAAGACCCTGACATGTATGGCTGTCCTACAGGGCACACTCATCAAGGGCACCACAAACAGAAATGTCTCATTCATCTTAAATCTTAGATTGGTCAGTACTGGGGACGGTGATCCTTCACATACTTGGTTCCTGAGCCATTTAGGACTTCATACGCAACCCACTAGTTCACTGGCAGCCAGTGCAAAGTAGGGATGGGAATCTCACAGCCTTTTGTTCTTGAAAAGATACAGGGAGGAAAATCACTCTTTCCTCCTAATGGTGAGATTTCTCTGCGTGAGATATTTTTTCTTGACAGTCTCACAGGAAATCTGATTACAGTTCCTGTGCAGAACGGCATTGTTTTTCCTGCTCAGTAATCACCTGGAAAGATCAGAAGAAACACAAAGTAGTGAAGAATTGTTACAGTCACTGCAAAGAATGTCATATTTCCTGCTGCATGGGATTTACCAGAAAGGACTGCTCAAAATGTGGCAGTGGGTGGGAAATGAGGAGGAAAAAAGTAAATAGAAACAAGGCCAGGGGCTCAGGGGAACCTCACTTATGGAGTGGCAAGTTCTGTTGGATGCCTCACCACGAAAAGGCTTCGTAAATTGCAGAGAACAGTACATTTTTTTAATACTTGTTGCATCCCTAGTATAGAGACTTAAAATAGGTGTGATATGCTCCCATCTTGTCATTCTTGTCTACGATCTCCAGACTGTCTTTAAGACAAGCCCATCCCCTGTTAAGAATTCATACCAGAGTCTTGACTGCTGACACAATGTTATCCTGGTAGAGGAGCGACTGTAAGTGGCAGGGAGTTCATCACTAATCATCAGTACTCTTGACTATTGAGGGAGTTTGGAAATCCAGTGACAGTTCTGAATCAAGGATACTTCCAGAGTATATATCTTAAAACATAAAGATAGCCAATCTTTTTTTTTTCCCACACCAAGAAATAATTACCTACTGGCTGAAGTCCTGTTTACATAGAAAGTCTCACTAGACTAGGCACATTGAATCAGTGGAGATTTAGTGAGTCAACTCCAAATGGAACTTAAAAAGGTAAAGGTAAAGGTTCCCCTTGACAATTTGTCCAGTCGTGTCCGACTCTAGGCGGCGGTGCTCATCTCCGTTTCCAACCCATAGAGCTAGCGTTTGTCCGCAGACAATCCTCCATGGTCACGTGGCCAGCGCAACTAGACACGGAACGCCATTTACCTTCCCACCCAGTTGGTACCTATTTATCTACTTGCATTTTTGCATTTTGCATGCTTTCGAACCGCTAGGTTGGCGGGAGCTGGGACAAGCGACAGGGGCTCACTCCGTTGCGTGGATTCGATCTTACGATTGCAGGTCTTCTGACCTCGCAGCACAGAGGCATTAAGTCACCACATCCCCACTGATTCAATGGGCCTGCTCTGGTGCAACTTATTATGTTAAGCAACAGGATTTCAGCCAATAAATATCTACACTTTAGAAAGAAATGCTGATATGCAGCTAATATCCTTTGGGGACTGTGGGCCAGATGTGTTAGCATCAAGTAGAAAATCTTCAACCAACATGGTAAAATTATTTCTGTTGAACAAGTGTGCAAATGCTTATCTGGCTATTAAACTAGTGGTTGATCACATCTGTTCCCTAGCTGTCAAATTATCCTACAGGAAAACTGTAGGAAACTATAGCTATAATGACAATAGATATTGTCATTATATCTATTGACAATAGATTTATGGACTTTTTTATTGCTTTAGTTCTGAATTTGGACGTCATAGAAGGAATTAATAATTTCAGTTAAATGATATTGCATTATTTCTTTTTTTAGTTACCTGGATGGAAACCAGTTTACCCTTGTTCCCAAAGAACTTTCAAACTACAAGCATTTAACTCTTATGTGAGTAGTTTTCAGAGCATCTCTCTATGCTATTATTTAAAATCATGTCCTCTATTAAATGAAATAGATTCAAGAAAAACATGATGTGTACTGAATGTTTTAGTAATTAAACTTTAATGCACATTTTAGAAATGATTTACATTTAGTCCTCTAACCACAGCACATCACTATTGTGTCTGGAAAGAGAAATCCTCATTATCCATTCCCAAAGATGCAGACTTTTATAAAACAAACCATGGAGTATGCTGGCTGTAGTTGCTTGTCACATAGATGGAGTCCATAAAAGCATTTAAGAAAATTCAGTTAGGAAAAATTGGCATGATTTATTTTGATCAGGGTTACACAGCAGTAGACAACGCTATAGTGAGAGAACAGTGAGAAACAGCAACTTTTTTTTTTTAAGGAAAGAATTTCTAGCAGTTTCCAAGTTAAGCTTCAGGAGGTATCACACTGGAAGCAAGTGCTAGATTGCATCTTGTATAAACAAAATCAGAATAAGTTAATGTTTTTTAAAGGTGTCTTTTTCAGAAATATACATAGGCCAGTTTAACAACACATCAGTTCCAATGTTACACATGTCTTATCCTCATTTGTTGTTTAGAAAGTCAATTTGCCAAACACAGATTTTTGCATTAAAATAAACACAGGTCTCAAAGAGGTGGGTAAGTAACATTGAGAATGATGCTTATGTAGTTGATAAATTTATTTCACAGAGGCAAGTATTGGTAGTGTGGTGGTGTTTTTAGGAATTAGTTCACTAATCCCAGACATTCTTGGGACTAAATCTGATGTCAGTCACTAGAGTAAACACATTGAGATCAGTGGAATTTACTTCTAACAAGTCCCATTAATTTCCATAGGGCTGTTCTGGTTGGGGCTACTATTGAACTCAGTGCTTGGACTTTTTCTTTTTGTCATATTTGTTTTGTTTTGTGCATGTGTGTTGTTGTTTTTCTCCTGTAAAAGTTAGATGTTTGTTAAGTTTGTATATTACATAAAACAATATAAGATGATGATAGCTTGAATAAGGTGTTAATAATACTACATTCAATACTAGTTTTTAGTGTTCCAACATATGTGCTATATAACCTAAAGAACATCTGTATTTCTTTTTTGTAGAGATTTAAGTAACAACAAAATCAGCACTCTTTCTAACCAGAGCTTCAGCAACATGACTCAGCTGCTTACCTTGTAAGTTGACCTTTGTAGCAAAAGAATAGTACTGTACTTGTCATCTTTAACAGTGACACTGCTAGCTAATCTTAAAGTTGGCTGTGCGATTGTAGTAAACAAAACAATCTGTGAACAGGAAAAAGCTAATCACATATTAGTGTGTGTATACATAGATATGTATGTGTGTTTACTCTTGTTATATTTTCAGAATTCTCAGTTACAATCGTCTCAGATGTATTCCAGCACGAACATTTGATGGCTTGAAATCACTTCGGTTGCTGTAAGTAGTCAGGTTCTGTTATTTGTTTGTGTATGTCTCTTGGAGGATTAGCTGTGTCCTCTGCCACAGCTTTTTCCTTTGCTATTCTATAACATGAATGGCAAAATGTAGCAATAGAAATTCTTCTGTCAGTACTACTAGAGCTAGAGGTTGTAAGATATTGTATGGAGAATTTCCCTTACACTTAGCCTTCCTCCTAATTTCCAAGTGATTCCAGAGAGTTGAATGCTGGTAGAGAGAATTAGGTCATTTAATTCACCATTAGTAAGCTTGGAAATCAATGGAATTTGATACCATTGAATGTTGAAATATTTCCACATCTCCTTCCAATACATAAATGTTTCTTCTTTACGTAGGTCTTTACATGGCAATGATATTTCTGTTGTTCCTGAAGGTGCTTTTAATGATCTTTCATCTTTATCCCATCTGTGAGTATTAAGTCCAAATATCTCCAATATAATATAACTGGGCAAGCCATGTTGGGCAGATTGTATTTGGGCATGCATAGAAATAATGGTGGAATTGAGAAGTCTCTCAAGATTTTGTTTCCCTAATGAGAAGGGTGTTGTGCAATTCTTTTTTAATCTCTCACCTAGTTGTATTTTATTCCTCCTTCACCATCAGAGAACATGTGGGTAAGAGGGTTTTATCTCATTTTCCATACATGGGGCAAGCATGAAAGATAATAAATATGTCTAATTAAAGGGTGGTCCGTTATCTAACTATTTATTTCCACAGAAAAGTTTCAGGTCCTTGATTTCCTCTTCTGTAAGAGAATGCAGGATTTTGGTTTCCTTTCCCTCTTCATTCTTTATCACATAAGGTCCTTTCAAAGCACATCTCTTATGTGCAGGTGTGCTTATGACACTAAACAAAGTCATTTTAAGGAAGAAAACTATACACTAGTGGGGTAGATGGCAGATATGTTATTTCTTGCCTAGGCCACTATTTAATTTAAGGCCAGCCCTACTTTGCTATATATTTTTCCTCCCACATGCCTCCCCAGGACAATTTTTTTTCCTGCAGCTGCTCGCCCCCCCCCCCCCCCCAATCTTGGAGACTTTTTTGGGGAGGATCATTAAAAAAAAAGAAATGAATTTATAGAGAACCTTGGAGAGGATAAGAAGAGATAACACGTTTGCCGATTCTGTCCTGCCATTGACCCTTACCATCATGCTATGAGGAGGAAAAGCTTTGGAAGTCATACATTTGCTTCCCAAATAAGATTTACATAACAAATTATTCAGGCAAATGCTTCTCTGCTGGTTCCCATGGAGCCTGTTTGGGACCAGAGTGTCAATCTTCCTTCTGCTGCACTGTTCTAAGAAATCAGTGTAGCAGGTTTAGCTTTGGAATATTTTCTGCTATGTCTTCCATTAATTTAATTTCTCAGAGAGAGCATATGAAAATAAAAACATATAAAATAGATGTTCCTCTTTTTTTTGGTCTGCAGTGCCATTGGAGCAAATCCACTTCATTGTGACTGTAACATGCAGTGGCTGTCTGACTGGGTGAAGTCAGAATACAAAGAGCCAGGTATAGCTCGATGTGTGGGACCTGGGGAAATGGCTGACAAGCTGCTTCTCACCACTCCTTCTAAAAAATTCTTATGCCAAGGTACGTGGCTTTTTAAAACAATTTTCATGCTCAAGTATTTTAAATTTTTGAGCTGTTGACTAGAAAACCATTCCATTAAGCAACATAACCTCTAATTGTGCTCCACCTCTCTCACGTATGACTTTCCCCCTGCATGCGCACATGACTCCATCCCACCACACAGGGTTCTGTCGCAACTGCAACCTAATGTGATCGCTGCATGGAGGAGGAAGAGAACTGCGTGCAGGGAAGCAGAGATGCATGCACGCACACACCCAGCTTCAAGGGAGCCTTGCCATTAAGCATTATTTTATAGACATCATGGGCTCCCATTCTGTGCAGCTGAAAGAAACAGAACTTATGGAAAATATTAAGGAGAACTGGTTTCTTGGTGCCAACAAATGGCAAAATAATTCCTGGCCTATTTTGGTGAAGTGTTTTCCCAAGAATCATTGTTGATGTATGCTGCAGTCTCTCTAAATGGATTTGGCCATTTCATATGTTATGCAGCGGCAGGTTTGGCAAGGAGTATACACTCAACAAGACTCTGCAAAAACTTACGGTTCCCTGTAGAATGTTCCTGGTTTATAGTGTATTTACAGGCATAGGGTTGTAGCCTTCCTTTGAATTTTTAGAGTATACACTAGAGGTTTCCAAACATGGGACCTTGGATGTTCTTGGACCACAACTCCAAGAAGCCATGACTATTGGTAGTGCTAGTTAATGTTTCTGGGAATTGTAGCCCAAGAACATATGGGGCCTCAAGTCTGGGAACCACTGGTGTTCCCTTGAGAAAAAAAATATGTGAAGTAGTATTTTCCACATTGTCAGAATGTGCTGAGTTTCAGTTGGCAAAACCCAGTGTTCATCCCAACGAGAGTAAACTCAGGGACATGAATGGGACTTGTTATCAAGTAATGTAACATACATTGATACAAGTAATGTAACTTCCATAGATATTGATTTATCTTCTCTACTTGCGACTCACATTAGATTTAGCCTGCTGTTTTGAACTTCATCTCAGTTACATCCTTTTCAGTTTTTAAAAACAGCAGGAAGCAATGTTTATTAAACTATTTATTTATTTATTTATTTATTAAATTTATACCCTGTCCATTTAGACCAAAGTCTACTCTGGGCGGCTAACAATAAAAAATAAAATGAAAACAATATAATAAAATAAAAAACAACAATAGTAATATAGTTCAAGATGGGTGGGGGGGGGGGAAACCTAGTCGGTCTCCTTGAGAAAATGGAACTTCTGTGGAAGTGGTTCCCTTGTTGTGCCTGTTTTGCAGACTGCTGACTGGTGTTGTCAAATCTGGTTGTTGTTTTGTTGTTTTGTACCATCAAGTTGCCTCTTCTGTATGGCAATAAAGATAGGGTTTTCAAAATACGTAGGATGTTCAAGGAGTGGTTTTCTAGTGATAACACCCCCACCCCACCCCGGTGAACTTCCAAACTGGGATCTGAACCTAGCAGTCCTGAGCCCTGGTCTGACACTCCATTCTCTACACCACACCGGCTGTCAAATCTTGGCTATTTTGTAATCATTTTGTTATACGGCCCTTTTTTTTTTTTTTTTAAGTTCTGTAATGATTCTACAAAAAGACAGGAATACTTGCAAGTACTTATGTTTTTAATATAATGCAGTGTGTTGATAATGGAATTCAGGACATAGTGATATGAATACAGCTGCTGAAATGTTGTAAGTCAAACTAAACATTAAGGAGAGTGCAGACTCAGTATAAATAACCAATTTGCCCTCCCATAAGCTATACTTTGACAATCAAATTTGCAAATCAAACTACAATCAAAGAAAAAGTACTGAAGAGAGGTTTGCCATGTGATATGATAAACAGATGTCCTCCACTATTTATGGGAGGGACTCTTCAAAAATCATGAAAAATGTACAGTATCATGTAATGTTGGTCGTTCTTTGCTTTGTCTGTGTATACAAAACCGTAATTAAGAATGAAAAATCTTATTGTCAAGGAACAGAATGGAGAGTAACAAATAACTGAAAATAAAATTACCAGTTTAAAGAACTAAATACCTATGTTGTGAATAAAAATGTGCATTATTTGTTAGTTCCATTTATGTTCTTCCAGTGAATGGAAGGCAGTGTATATGGGTTTCTCCTCCTCCCTGTATGCTCATAACCATTTTTCCAGGGAGGTCAGACTGACAGAATGTCTGGTCCAAGGTCATCCAGTGAATTTCATGACTCTATGGGGACTTGAACTTGGATTTCCCAAGTTTCAGGATAACACCATAACCACTATACTTTCCTAGATCTCACATACTGTTCATTAGAAATATTGTGAGTTTTAAAGCATATTTCTACTGCCCCTATACAGTTTCCATGTACCATATTTCTTTTTGGTTGTGAAATCTAATAGACTTACTATTTCTTTACTGTTGTCCTTCACAATCCACACCCTGCTTCTAGAGATTCCAGGGCCTTGTGGTTTTCTTATACCAGGTAAGATCATAAAGCGCCCTGAATTGGATTTCTGTTTGAGACATGCCCTTCTGACCTTCCCTAAATGTTTCTTAAGCAAATTTTTCCCCAAGGACATGCATGTCATTGTTGTTTTTCCCTCCTTTGCTTGGATATTTTTGTGGGTCTTCCTATATTACATGCTATGGCATATGCATTTCTTGGCATCTGAAATATACTTATGTTCTTTTACCATTATAAATTATTTGCCCTATTGAACTAGAAATGTCACTATATGTTACAATTTTATAGTTCTATTCAGGAACCACAAGTCTGATGCCATGCTTTCCTATCCTATCTCTTTGTTATGCTTGGAAGTAGGGATATGCACTAACACCAAAATTAGGATTCTGAATTCAGATTTGGAATTATAGTCCAATGGATTCATAATATGGAATTTCTGGACATCCAGAACATCATTACAGTCAATATGAATACTATATAGTCATTTTTTTCAGTGTGGACTGACAATGTCCCCTGCCCAAGAGGACAGTCTCTCACTGGGCATACTAGTTGGTGGGGAAGACAGCAGTCCCACTGCCACCTTGGCCAGAACTTCTCAAACACTCCTTTCAGCCCAGTATGATGAGAGGTCAGTCTCTTTTGGCTTGCATGTACTCCTCTGCTATTTCCTTCGTGTGGGATGGTATTTCTGGAAGACAGACTTCTGTCATACTTGTCAAGACAGTGTCCCAGAAAGCTTGCTCTGTTCCTGCAGGGATGAGGGACTTGGATTCTAGAATACAACTGCTGGTACTGCTGTTTGAGGTGCGATGAACATTGGTAGTTTTTTCCTGCTCTGTGTGACCCCCCTCAGTACTAGCTGGACTGTTACATGCGATGGAAAGTGGGCTGGCATTGCCCCCTAGAATCATAGAAAGGTGAAGTTGGAAGGCGCCTACAAGGCCATCAAGTCCAACCCCCTGCTCAATGCAGGAATACAGTCAAAGCATATCTGCCAGGTGATTATCCAAGTTTTTCTTGAATGCCTCCAGTGCTGGAGCACTCACCAACTCCTGAGGTAACTGGTTCCACTGTCGTACTGCTCTAGCAGTTAGGAAGGTTTTCCTGATATTTAACTGAAATCTGGCTTCCTGTAACTTGAGCCCATTGTTGCATGTCCTGCACCCTGGGATGATAGAGAACAGATCCTCCCCCTCCTCTGTATGACAGCCTTTCAAATATTTGAAAAGTGCTATCATATCACCACTCAGTCTTCTTTTCTCAAAGCTAAACACACCCAATTCTTTCAGCCTTTCCTCACAAGGCTTGGTTTCTAGCCCCCTGATCATCCTTGTCGCCCTCCTCTGAACTTGTTCCAATTTACTAGTGTGGTGTCCAGAACTGGCCTGTAGTTCCCAGGGTCCTCTTTTTTGCCCTTTTTGAAGATAGGGACAACATTGGCCCTCCTCCAATCCTCTGGCACCTCACCCGTTTCCCATGATTTCAAGAAAATAATGGATAGCGGTTCTGAGAGTTCTTCAGCCAGTTCCTTCAGTACTCTCGGATGCAGTTCATCCAGCCCTGGAGATTTGAACTCGTTCAAGGTGGTAAGGTATTCCTTGACTATTTGTTTATCAATCGCCAGCTGCAATCCTGTCCCCCCCCCCCCCTTGCACTTCCAATTTGTTTGGAAGTTCATAGTTTGTCTTATGGGAAAAGACTGAACTACAATAGGAATTGAGCACCTCTGCCTTTTCTTTGTCATCTGTTATCATTTTTCCATCTCCATTGCAGAGCTGTGCCACTATGTCTTTTGTTTGTCTTTTGCTACTCACATACCTGAAGAATGCTTTTTTATTGCTTTTAGTGTATCTAGCTAACCTCAGCTCCTTCTCAGCTTATGCCATCCCTGCATTTCCTTGCTATTTGTCTGTACTCTTCTTCCTATACATGTCTCTCTTTTTGCTTTCAGGTCCTCCCTGAGCTTTTTGTGACACTTTGCTTTCGTTTACTTTGAAATCAATAATTCTAGAAGGACATGGTCACTCTCACTTAGAGTTCCCCTTACTGCCACTTCCCCCACCAAGTCATCTCTGTTGGTCAGAATTAAGTCAAGGATAGCAAATCCTCTAATTTCTTTCTTCAGTTTTTGTAGGAGAAAATTATCGGCCACACAAGCCAGGAATTTTTTGGAAGGGCCATACTTGGCAGAATTTGCCTCCCAACATACGTATATCCGGATAATTGAAATCTCCCATCATTACTACATTGTGTCTCTTTGAAACCCCTTACTGCTTAGTATCTATTGCCCGCTTGTTAAATTTGGGGTCCATCAGAGTTGCTAGGGCATACTCCTCCTTCTTTCACAAGGAGGCAAACCTGTAGCAGAAAAAGTCTTTTAGTATACTGGCCAGGGCCACCATTTCAGGCCAGAAATAATGCTGTTCTCCCTCTATGGAATCCCACATCCACCTAGACTGGCCCCTCATTATGGCAAGCAAGCCCTGGAACATTGGGACCAGCTGGTTAAGGATGGCTATCTCCCTACTAAGAACCTGTGTCGCACATTCAAAACTTCAGAGGACATAGACCTCCTGACCATAACGTCCCAGTCTTCTCTGCCCAGAGAAGCAGTCACATTGGAGAAGTTTACAGTGCCAAATCATGGAGTGCTTGAAATAACTCTTTCAGGCAGGTAGAAAGTGGAATTCCATTGATTTGCTACATCCTGGATTAGGTAGTGTAGAGGCAATCTCAATTTTTCTTGCCTCTGCTAAAACAGCTCACTGCCCCGGACACTGTGATAAAAGTTCTGCCACCATTCTGACCCACTCAATTGTATGAAGTACGCATGTGTCTTCCATACCCTGGAAAGCACCCCAAACTACTAGGTTGAGAGTGTGGGCCATACACTGCACCCCTTTCATTTTCCCAGCCTAAAGTACTGCCATCACATTTGCCCCATTGTCTGTAACAAAGAGACCTTGCTAGACTCCACTGCTGCAGCATGTCTCTCAGAGCCTCTTGAATGCTGTTAGCTATGTGGCTATCCTACATCACAATCACATTCAACAAGGAACAACTATATCCTGCCATTGTGTGTTCCCCTGTGCTGATGCCTCCAACACCCACCAGTGTCCTGTCAGGGAGAGATAAGCACATTTTGTCAAGGATTTGGCGACAGGAAAAACGCAGAGTTATTGAAGACACTTACAAAGTTCTTCTTCTTTTGCAAGACGGTTATATTTACAGTATTTACAGATATTTACAGGCAGGCATCACATCAGCATGGCAGGAACTCTTTACACAAATGGACATAGTGGATAGCAGCAAGTGGTGAAGAAAGAAAGGAATGATCCACAGACACTGTTCATTTATATACATATACATGACATCTCTAGTCCAATCAGAAGACATTCATATTGACTTCATATTCTGCACCTGGTGTCTTCTTATTTCCAGACATTGCATCATCTTCAGAGTGACTCAGCATACTCACATCTGTGCACAATGGCAGTTCGTTAATAACACATTTATTCAGGTTCAGGCCTACAAAATTTTCTATATTCTGACACCCCTCCTAATTTTTATGCCTGAACAATACATAATCCCAACTTTATTATACATTTCTCATGTTTCTGTGTACTTAAAGGTTTAGTCAGTATGTCTGCTATGTTGTTTTCAGTTTGGCAATACTCTAACTCAATCAATTTCTCTTTTATTGCCTCTCTTACATTATGATATTTAATATCAACATGTTTACTTCTGTTTTTCACTCTTTCTGTTTCAGCCATATGTATACATGTCGTGTTGTCCTCCATCACCTTTATTGCACCATTTGTTTTAATTTTTAGATCCTTTGCTAACTGTTTGTACCATGTCAATTCAGAACACCCATTTGCTACCGATAACCTTATGTTCTGCAGGTAGCTTTGTTTCTGTAAACACCTTGTGTTCTTTCATGGATTTCATTTCCTCATCCATGGCATCTAGCCATTTCCTCTTTTCACAATCAGGAAGTTCCATTACCTCTTTGTAATTTCTGGGTTCTAGGTATACGTGACAAACTTTCACTCCACCTACTCCAAATCTCTTGGGTGGCACACCCTTGTTTGCCCTTTCAGACCTCCTAGGACCCTGTGTTTCTGGCTCTATCTCTGACTCATTTATGTGTCTTTCTTCATGTTGTTCATGTTCTTCATCATCTTCTTCATCAGTGGACTTCGTATCTTCTTCACGTGTTTCTGACTGTCTAATCTGACTCTTTCTTGTGTCATTTAATGGGATAAATATCTGTGAATTAGCATGAACTTTATCCCAATTCTCTCCTTCATTGAAGCTAGCAGACTTGGATATCACAATGTTTCTGTTCCCATCCACAAATCTATATGCTTTTGATCCAGGCTCATAACCTAGGAACCTCATTTTCTTTGTTTTAGCTTTGCCCTTTCTCCTTAGCTGTTTTGGTACGTGTACCCATGCGGTACAACCAAATACCTTTAGGTGCTTTAATGAAGGTTCCTTACCAAAGAGCATGAAATATGGAGTCTGATCTATGGCAGATGACCAAAGTCTGTTCACCAAATAATTAGCAGTTTTCAAAGACTCCGCCCAAAATCCATGATGCATTTCTGCATCTACTAATAGTGCATCTTTCATTTCCTGAAGCACCCCATTTCTCCTTTCAGCCACACCATTTTGAAATGGGGAATATGGACTTGTCTTTCTGTGGCTTATCCCTGTGTTCTCTAGCCACCTTTGAAACTCTGTGTTCATGAATTCTGATCCTCTATCAGACTGCAATTGTGCCACCTGGTGGCCAAAGCGTCGTTCAATTAATTTCACCCATTTCTTAAATGTTTGAAAAACTTCTGTTTTTGATTTTAGTGTAAAGCAGTATGAAAAACGTGTGTAATCGTCAACTATCACCAATGCATATTTTGCCCCTCCTAATGAGGGTGGAAATGGTCCTATCAAATCAGCGTGTACCAGCTCAAAAGGTCTATTTGTCTTTCTGACACTCAGTTTTCCTTTTGGAGCCACATGCGTTTTAGATTGCTTACACACCTGGCATCTAAGTATTTTTTACAATCTTTTATGTTTATACCTCTAGCAATGTTCTCCATTCTCTGCACAGTTTTAAAATTCACATGCCCCAGTCTTCTGTGTAGCAAATGTATGCAGTTGTTATGTTGGGGCTCATTCATATTCACCATGTGGGTGTCTCTATGTGTGCTGCTTTTTAACACATACAAATTGTCCTCTTGCTTTGCTTTAGCAACTACTCTGTTGTTTTTCTTAATTGTGCATTCCCCTTTTTCAAATATCACGGAAAACCCCTGTCTGTCAAGGGCTGAGACACTTATCAAATGACAGTCAATGCTGGGGACCAGTAAAACATTACTTATCTCTTCCTTCAGACTGTTAACATATATCCTTCCTTGTGCTTCAACGTCTGCTTTCTGTCCATTTGCCAGCATCACGCTTTTCAGCTCCGTGTCACCTAGAAAACAAAACATTTCTAGATCATTAGTAAGGTGATTCACAGCTCCGCTATCTATAATCCAGGGAACAGCTGTGTTCACGGCCTTGAACGTCTTATCTCTTGCTTTCTTAACAAGAGAAATTCCTCTCCTGCTGCCTTCTCCGGAGCGTCTGTATGCTGCTGCTGGTTCCCTTCTGTTTGGAATCGTCTCTCCTTTTAAGCAGTCTTTTTGAAGATGATTTCTCGATCCACATTTATAACAGGCTTTAATCATCATGGCACGCCCACGCTGCTCTCGGTCTGTAGCTGGCGTCCTTCTTTTCACGCTGCCCTCTGGAATTTGTCTCCATCTCTCCCGGTCAGCTCCCACGTGGCTTCCTTCAGCAGTTTGGGACCTCTCCTTCCAGCGATCCTGTTCCTGCAATATTCTACTTGTAACGTACTCAAGAGTTAGTTGTGTGTCAGGCAAACTTTCCAAACTTGTAATCAGCATATTAAATTCAGTGGGCAGACTGCTTAAAATCACGAAGACTTTATGTTCCTCTGTAAAATGAACATTCATTAAGTCCAGTTCATTAAACAATCCCTTTATGGTTTGTAGATGCTTGGAAGCACATTCCCCAGACTTCATTTGACACTTATACAGCCTTCTGGTTAAAGAGATCTTCGTGCCTGCTGTCTCTCTTAAATAAATATTTCTTAATCTATCCCAGACTGCCCTGGCTGTGGCCAGTCCTTGCACATGTACTAACTGTTCGTCTTCAAGTGACAAAATGAGAGTACTTATAGCCTTCTCATGCTCTCTTTCCTCTTCCTCAGTTAACTGTGCTGGAGGATTACTCACATAAGACCATAAAGATTCTCTTCTTAACAGCATTTCTGCCTTCACTGCCCATGTTCTATAGTTTTTGTCATTCAGCCTGTTTATTGCTAATCCACCTATGCCTCCTGTGCTGAACGCCATCCTGCCTTCTCTTGCAGTTCTCTGTATCCTTTCCCCTACTGGGCTAACAGACGAACTGCCTTTTCCCAACTCTTCTGTATCACTTTCTCTCTCTTCTTTCATTTATACTTCACACACGTTACTCACCACCGTCTTGACTTTATCTGGCTTGCGCAGCAGAAGCGTGCTGGGCCCATAACCTCTGTCAAGGATTTGGCAACAGGAAAAACGCAGAGTTATTGAAGACACTTACAAAGTTCTTCTTCTTTTGCAAGACGGTTATATTTACAGTATTTACAGATATTTACAGGCAGGCATCACATCAGCATGGCAGGAACTCTTTACACAAATGGACATAGTGGATAGCAGCAAGTGGTGAAGAAAGAAAGGAATGATCCACAGACACTGTTCATTTATATACATATACATGACATCTCTAGTCCAATCAGAAGACACTTCATATTGACTTCATATTCTGCACCTGGTGTCTTCTTATTTCCAGACATTGCATCATCTTCAGAGTGACTCAGCATACTCACATCTGTGCACAATGGCAGTTCGTTAATAACACATTTATTCAGGTTCAGGCCTACAAAATTTTCTGTATTCTGACACATTTTACATGCTAGATGCTCCAGATGTCAATGTCCCACCTGTGCCTTGCCAACTGCTGCTGTATTAGTTGCCTGACACACCAATATAAATATGGCACCTCCCTGCAGCTAAAGGTTGTTCGAAATGACAGTTCGTAATGGTTCTCATTTGTGTCACAAACCTGTGGAAACCAATGTTCTCTAGTCGAGAGAATGTCTGGTCATCTAGGGCTATCATCTCTCATAGGTAGAAGTAATTCTGGGCATTTTTACAGTGGCAGAAGGCCTTTTCCTGCATCCTTGCAATCTCCTCCAGGAAAGTGTGGAACTTATTCTTGAAATGTTAGTCTGGCATTTGCTGCCTCCCACTCTTGCTATTTGCCATCTACCTCCCTGCTTCCCTGGGCTGGTGGCTCAACCTATGCGCTCTGTTGAAAATGTTTCCAATTTTTTGTGTTCTTGAGAGCTCCAGTTTTTGACTGCATGCTCCTAACAGGGATTGCTAACTTGTTATCACTGCTAGTTCCGACAGGTGGTGAGGCAAGTGCAGCTAGAGGGGCAGGATTTATTTCAGTATCACATGTTTCTGAAATAGATGTACTGTATATGTTAGATGTATATGTACTTGGATGGGAGTTCCCACCAACCACTATGCTGCTTTGCACAGGAGAGATTTGCAAAGAATGGGGTCTGAGGGTAAACCCTTCCTTGAATAATATTGATTAATCTCTTTCTCAACTACAAAAGCAGCAGCACTGCTGCTGTCCAAGCTGACAGTGTCATTCTGAATGTTGACATCATCCTTGTCCTTGTCCTTCTCTGGCCTATCAGTTATTTGGGAGAAAAATCCCTTCTTCATCATCTTTTTTTGGCTCCTTGCCCTGGCTGAGTTGCACAAAGATGTCACTGGAACACACCTGAGCTCCACTCATATCTAACCCACTTTGAGCTACAGGCTTCTCTTTCACCTCCTTGGCAGATACAAACAGACCTTGTGCTGCTGCCTGCTTCTCTTTCATAGTGTCCGTGCTAAACGAGGCAGCTGGGTGACAGATGTTGTTTGAGAGCTTATGATAGCAATTGTATGCTGTCTTTTTCCTCTCTCTCTCCCAGTCCTCCCAGTAGAAGGTGCTGCAGTGGGTGCAGGCAGAATTCTTATAGCCATCTCCAAATGCCTACTTCTTCTACTGTACCCACATTTCATACTGTCTAAAGACTCAACCCAAAGAAAAACAGTGTCTTATTCTTCTGCAGCACAACACGAACCATTCCAATGTCTATACCTACTTCTAGTTTTCTTTGGTTCAGACAGACATCATTTATGGGTTTTGCTCTCACCCCAGTCCCCCTCCCTTGGGAAACCCATGACAACCCCAATAAGGAGACACTGAGTTCTCCATCCCCACTACCCTTGGTGCCAGAGTGTCTTTAAGTTTCATTTCTCAAGAAATCACTCTAGGATCCCTGAGAAATAGATTTTACTTTCACTTCTTCCTCTAGCAAGCAGAAACCTAGCTTTTCTTCCATTATTGTCGTAATGAGCCTTTGAGTTCCTCAGCTGCTGAAAGCATTTCATTCTCTGGATTTTTAACTTCTTCTGGCACCTCTACTTCCATCCATGCTGTCTTTTCCAAGCTCTCTTTGCTGATCACTTTACTTCTGAGATTTTCATTTATGGGAGCTAAGACCTACAGAAAGAAGTTTTCTACAATTAATGAGTGAGTCCTTGTAATGAAACAGGATGTGGCTGACACTCCAAACAACCAGAATTGCATGATCTCTTTCTTTTATTGAAGACAAAGAATTATATAATTAAAGCAGCCAGGCATTAACACAGAGCTTTTTACACCTTATCTTACTGTCTAAGCATCATGGAGGTGGATATACACAGTTGTTCCTCCACCACAAGAGCTGGACCACATAGGAATCTGAACTGGGCTAAAGAGAGATATTCATACTGCTAATATTAATATGTAGACAATATTTCTCATTGACTGCTTCAGTATCCCTCTGTTGTTGCCCTTCCAATCTTGTTTTCCTGCCACACTTTGATTGTGTTTTTCAATTCCATATGTAGAGTTGAACTTCTCAGCGGCTCAGATAACCAGAGGCTTACTGAAGAGTAGGCAGATCAAGGTGATCCAAAGCCACAGTCCAGGAATAGCCGAAAAGTCAAGCCAGGCCAATATGCAAATGCATAGGGAGAGTCCAAGAAATGTAATCAAACTAGAGATGGGCACAGACCTCGGTTCAGAGGTCCAGCCCAGTTTGTTGCCACGATCACACAGGGTTTGTGCGGAGGCATGGCATCTTCTCCCCTCCTGCCTCCCCTGCATGATCATCTATTCCTTGGGTGATTTGCATTTCTTTCCCCTCTTCCCCAGCATGACTTCCCACTCACCTTTTGCAGTGTGCTCTTCCCTCTTTCACCTCCTCCATCAGCCACCCACTCAGATGAGGATATAGGGCAGAGATTCCTGCAGCTGCCCCTTTGAGTGGGCAGCTGAGGGAGAAAGCGGAAGAGGAAAGAGCACACTGCAAAAGGTGAGTGGGAAGTTACACTGGGGAGGCGGGGAGGGAAGCACACATAATCTGAGGAATGGGTGAGTGTGCAGGGGAGGCGGGATGGAGGAGGGCACCGTGCCCACACAACATCTGTGCAAACACAGCAACAAATTCAACCGGACCTCCGGACAGAAGTTTGTGCCCATCTCTAAATCCAACCAATGTAAAAAGTTGGAACTAGTGAATTAGCAATAAGAATCAGGATGCACAGCAGGCAAGAGCTTGGAACCAGAAGAGATTGTCTCCAAGGAAAATGTAGTTCCAAACTGTGATTCATATAACAAAGCTGCTGAAGTCCCATCCTGAGTTCAGCTACAAGTATTTGGCCAGCCACTAGGGAAACTCAACTGCGGGATTTGGCCTTCTGGTCTGGCTGGGAGAAATAGCTTTCTCTTAAGGAGAACTCCTATTCCTCTTGGTTATCCTGAAGAATCCTTTCTCCTGTAGCCAAGCATTTCATCTGGGAGCTTCTATCTCAGGTCATGCCTTCTTTGCTGCAAGATTCATGTGGGGTGGAAGGGGGTCCATTCTCCTGTGACCAAGCACTAAAGCCACCTTCATCTTAAAGTTCAGGCTCCCAGCTTTCTAAGGGTTCATGGCCATGTACATAGATGCAACATCTGAAAGTTTGACTTCTTCAATTCCTGAAGGTCCAGAGTCTGTGGAATCTGGTAGTTCATCACACATGTTAGGTTCCTCTGGTTTTTCTTCCAGAAGATATTTACCTAGCATTAGAAGCGTAATAGCATAAGCACCAGTAATCCCTCCTGTGAAAGGAAATTAATAGGCCACAAGCGAGACCTGTAGTTGACTTCAGACCATGCATATTCTGAGATGAGATGAGCTGTTGCTTCATATATCTAGATTGCTGGTCTTGTAGGGCTTGAAAGGCACACAATGAAACATTGAATTCTGCTCTGAAGTAGGTCAGTGAAGCTCTTTAAACATTGGTATAATACTTTACCATTGCCTGGTATTGTTTAGTACAGACTACAGCAGCTAAAGGTGTTTCCCATTTCATATGAACTTGAGGATGGTTCATTCCCACCAAAGTTAATTAAAACAGGTCAGGATATCACATTATTAGTTAAAACAAACCAGGATATTACATCACTGTCTAGATTAAGAAATCGTAGACAAGGATATAGTCATCTATAAAGTATGCATCTATAGTTGTCCTACTTTTTCTGTCTCCTTTGTCCTGTCTGTACCCAAATGTTTTTGCTTTAAATTGGGTTATTTGCTCCTTTCTTTGCCTCACCCTTCTAAATGTGCACATGTTTGTATGCCTGTGTCTAATTGTACATATAGCTCATATTTATTCCTCCATTGACTCTAAGGGGGCCTTGGCTGTGGGAAAATTTCCAGGAAATGATGTTACAGTGAGGTTTTGTTTTCTTTCCCTGATACTGTTATTTTCCCTCCAATAATAGGACTCCAAGCATCTTCCTTCTTTTATGTTATTGCATAGGATGCATGTTTCTCTCAATGTTGTGAGGAATTTAATCTGAGTCTACTTTTTATACAGATGAAATCCATAAAGGGTTACACAGAGTAGAAATCATATAATGAGGAGGAGGCTAGTTTTGTTTTGACATTTTTGTATTTGATACAGTATAAATCTCTTGGTTTTATATTTCTGGCTAATAAAGATGAAATTGTAGCTCCCTGATAATTCAGTTTTACTAGAAAAAATGAATCAATCTGGTATGGGGATCAAATATACCTCAACACAAATACAAAATCATACAGATAAAATACTTGGTGACATTCATCAAGTATGACACAGTTTGTAAGGTATGTACAGTATATATGTGCATATGCACACATAGAAGTTATGTAAGTCGTATTTCATGTATTCAGAGTGTATTGTGTATATTATGTTCCGAATCCTTGCACCAGTTTTATAGCAAAGGACTGAGCTCCTGTCTCTCCATATTGTAGATGGGAAGTTGAGGATGCTATAATGATGAATTGCCTGCATCTTCTGTATTTGTGAGTAAGGAGAGACTAGAAGCTTCAAGGATTGCTTGTTATTATTAGCCCAATCAATGTTTTATGTATACATTACGATGCAGCATTTTCTTACTAGGTTGGTTGTCCAGCAGCTGAGACTCGTGCACTTATGTCTTGTTCTTCATATGAGAGCCGCAGCCATCACATCCATCTTATATTACCTGTCAACCTGTTGTGCCAGTGGAGCCTCAGAAGCTTGAATCTGAGGCAGGACTTGTTGGCTCAACCTAACTGAAAGCATGTGTGATACAAATAATGACAGGATTTCATTTCTGACTACGAATTTGTGTTTATTTGAAGGTCCAGTGGATGTCAGTATTCTTGCCAAATGCAGTCCCTGCTTATCAAACCCATGCAAAAATGATGGAACCTGTAATAATGACCCTGTAGATTTCTATAGATGCTCCTGTCCATATGGTTTCAAGGTATGGAGAACTTTTGTTTTATGTACATTATTGTAAGTAAGTAGGTTGTCCCACATAGTTTAGTTCTGCCTAGTTCTGTGGCAGTGCACTTCATGGTCTGGAGTACAAAGACCCCTTTCTCCACTTTGTTATGTATACAACCTTTTGAGTTCCAGATGCCAGGGATTTAATTTGGCACCTCCTGCATGCATGCCAACCATTTGCTCTCCCCTAAGTCATGCACTCTCTATGGAAAAATGGATGGGTGGAATATTTTAAAAAATAGAGGAATATATAAAACTCTCCTGTTTTGAAAGAAAATCCAATTTGTCTTTCTTCTGCACAGTCTCACAATGTTGCTGTTTTATTCCTAGGGCCAAGACTGCGATATTCCAATTCACGCGTGCATCAGCAACCCTTGTAAACAAGGGGGAACTTGT
Organism: Intellagama lesueurii; assembly: GCA_037013535.1. Lineage (NCBI taxonomy): Eukaryota > Metazoa > Chordata > Lepidosauria > Squamata > Agamidae > Intellagama > Intellagama lesueurii. The sequence goes on from JBAJHW010000005.1 coordinate 110,654,494, forward strand.
CACTTAAAAGAAGGTGAAAAGGATGGATTTTGGTAGGTTTTTAAAATCTAAGAACACAAAACAGAAGCCCTGCTGAGTCTGAAAGGCTTGTTGAACTAGCAAAAACAAAGCAGAGCAGCAACACAGTAGTCTGTGTGTGCTGTTATTCTTTGATCTCCAAAAGTAATGACAAGAGGTGATGTGTATTGATAAGCACAAACCCACAGTGGTGCCTCTTCTAAAGCTGCTGTAGTATTCAGTAGAGCAAGTAGCATCAATGAGCTTAGTATGCTTTGAAAGTTTTTCTTTTTTAAATATGTTGTTATTAGTCAAGGCATAATAGGGCAAGACATCATAGTGTTGACTCTATTATGCTAATTAATAGCTAGCTAGATCCCTGCTGGAAAGTTTCACAATTCAACTTTTATTCCTTGCATCATGTCAACAGACAGCCTGTAAATGATCAGATGTAAATCCCAGTGAAACAGAAAATTAATAATGCTTTGCCAAACCAGCATGCCACTGGATAAAGATGCTGTGAGCATTTTTAATGTAGAGATATTTAATCACACAGTACAAGAGACCCAGATTACTTCATGAATTATGAAAGAGAGTTCTTCAATAAGTGGATCCAGTAATTTCAAATAAGAATGCCAATCCATTCCTCTAGCTTGTCAAAAGCATTCTTGATTCCTGCTATTCATAAAGAAATTATCTTCCTTTTTTGCATCTACATTTTAACCAAAGGTTAGATTGCTTTCTATTTGAAATTAATGTGATACATCTTAATAACATGATTAATTAATGTTTTAATCACAATTCAAAGGACTGAAATGAATTGAAAGCACTCCAGAATGCTTTGTTCCAATGAAGATTAACACAGAACACATTAATAAAAGTATCTTGAGTATTCATGTTTGTTATAAATGCATATAGTCACTAGCGTCCATAGTAATTAATAATTATGTACCGTCAAGCCAATTCCCCTGCAAGTTTTTATAGGTATAAAGTACTCAGAAATTGTTTACATGTCTTCTTCTCGTGGCTGTCTAGGACCATACAGTTTGCCCAAGACTACACAGGTGGCAAGTCATGTAACCTCTTCAGCCCCATACACTCTGAATAATGTCACTTAGCTCCTCTCCTAGGAGGCACAGTGGAGATTTCAACTCCAGGCTGGCCTCTAGGTGCAGAGGTAGGCACTTCATACTAAGCTATGTCACATCTTCTAGCGCTCATGCAGACACAAAAATAAATAATGCCATCTACGGCCTAGAGAAACTGCATGGTGGTCACGCAACTCTGGTTGTTCCTTATGTTGATTATTTCTGTCAGGCTTCTGGCCTGGGCTTCATATCACAATACTGTACCTTCAGTCACACTGATGGATTATATTTACAAGGTTACAGGTCTGAGGACATGTGACCCTGCTAATTCTCCTGGACTTCTCAGCAACTTAGTAATAGTGCAGTAGAACCAATTACCTTAAGAGGTGGTGAGTGCTCTAACACTGGAGGCATTCAAGAGAAATTTAAACAACCACCTGGCAGATATCCTTTGATTTGTATTCCTGCACTGAGCAGGGGGTTGGTCTCTATGGCCTTATAGGCCCCTTCCAACTTCATTATTCTATGATTTGTTGGGAGTCACTTCATTTCATTGGCCCAGTCATACCTGGATGGCCTATTTCAGCAACTGATAATGGAGGATTACTGCTTACTTTCATGGAACTTACACTACACAGTCTCACAGTGTTCTCTGTTTAATATTTCCACCCAAATTCTAAATCAGATCATGTGGAGATTTTGAGTGACATGTCATCAATACGTGTCATTCCATTCTTCATTAGATTCAGTGTGACTGTGAAAGTGTTAAATCAGTGACCTCAATAATATGAAAACAATGAATGCCAGTAAATTGACATTCAATCCCTTCAGCATGGAGACCCTGTTATTGGGTGGGTTATTTTTCTGCGGAGATTATATGTTCTCCTTTCTGGTATAAGCACACTTGTATTTGCCCTGAAGAATCAGGTGTACATTATGGGGGTGCTAATTAATTCTTCTTTGTCACTGGATGCCAAGATAATATCTGTAGCACCTGGCACTGTTCACTGCTTAAGACTGATTATTAAGAGCTGCAGTCTCTCCTCAGCAGAGAAGTTAATGTTGCAGTTTGGTCTATGAGGAGCTATCCTTTAGTCTGCCTAAAAACACTTGCTAACTACGACAACTGGGAGCAAATGCAGGGAAAAATTCTTACTGGTTCTTATGCTACTTCATTGGTGCCAGTTAGTCTCTAAATACAATTTGAATTGCTGGTGCTTATCTGTAAAACACTAAATGGCCTGGGACCTAGATATCTAAAGCACCATCTCTACGTACATGAAGCTGTCTGAGAGCCACATTCTGCTACAGATTTTAAGCAGCTGATGATACATAAGAGTTCTTCTCAGTTGTGATGGATTGAAATGTCCTCCCAAACCGAGGAGGCCTGCTTAGTATCAAATCTGATGTCTTTTGGATACTTTTTATTTGCCCAGACCCAAATTGTCACCTAGCTAGGATAGCCCATTTGTTTTGGATCTTCAGCTTCCAATGTGCATACTCGAGCTCTTTCCTACACATAGTTTTTGCCCTCTCAGGAAGAGATAGGCCTCAAGTATAAAGATGGAGCATGACTGAAAAGCAGAAATAGTTGTGGAGGGTGGGCAATTGCCATGCATCAGTGGAAAAGTGTTAGGAGGTTACTTTTTCCCAGAGGCCTGAAATGTTCTGCTCCTGTTGAGAAGGAGGACTGAATGTCTGTTTTAAACAATCTTGAAAAGAAAAAAAAAAGAAAAAAAACCCACAGAAGGTTCTGGCTCCTTGTTTGACAAGTTACCATGTTTTTCTTATTTACAGGTGTGCCTGTGCAGATGGATTTGAAGGTGAAAACTGTGAAGTGAATATTGATGATTGTGAAGATAATGATTGTGAAAATAATTCTACCTGTGTGGATGGAATTAACAACTACACTTGCCTGTGTCCACCTGAATACACAGGTAAGAGGGGGCATGGTCCAACACCTCTAACAATGATGCTGAGGTGTTAATGCCTTTGATTCACCTTTATTTTGATTTCATGTTCTAGTTAACCAGACCATTGTAATGCGCTCTACGTGGGGCTGCCTTTGAGATTGATGCGGAAACTTCAAATGGTGCAGAATGCGGCAGCCAGGCTCCTTAGTGGGGTGAGGAAATATCAGCATATCTCTCCCACTCTGGCTGCCTTGCATTGGCTGCCCATTCGTTTCCGCATTGACTTCAAAGTGTTAATGATGACGTATAAAGCCCTAAACGGTTTGGGACCTCGATACTTGGCAGATCGTCTTCTCCCACCTAGATCTACCCGAACCACCCGGAATAGCCAGCGGGGACGGCTGAGGGGCCTAACGCCGAGAGAGGCCCGGAAAGAAAGAACAAGAAACCGGGCCTTCTCGGCAGTGGCCCCTCGGCTATGGAACAGCCTCCCTGCTGAAATTCGTCTGGCACCCTCGCTGGGCGTTTTTAAAACTCATTTGAAAACCTGGTTTTTCAGGCAGGCCTTCCCTCCAGTCAATAACTGATTTTTACTCTTATCATCTTGGTACTGATTTAATTTAATATAAATGTTAAAATTATGCTGTTTTAAATGTTATGATGTTTTAATGTTATGATGTTTTTATTATGTATGTAAGCCGCCCCGAGTAGACTTTGTCTAGGGGGGCGGGGTAAAAATCTAATAATAAATAAATAAAATAAAATAAATAGTTCTATTGGCAAAATGTTTTTGCAAATTTTCTAGGATTGTGTTCATTTAGATCTTCATTTAAATGTTGTCTCTGATATTTTTGAAAATATTGCATGGTAGGAAAATCTGTATATTGCAGATGCAAAACAGTGAAACAAGAAGAGCTTCACTTGATTGAACACATGGTGTGTCAACTGAAATTGTTTAGGATTTACTTCCCCTTAAAAGGGCACTAAGAAAAGAGCCATTCTTGCCCATTCTGTCTATTAGATGAGTGCACTTCTACCGTTTTACTTTTACTTTCACATTCATGCAGCTTTTCTAAACCAAATTATGATGTCCTTCTCAAAACATGCACAAGTTTAAACACTGTTTTATAATTGAGGTATGTAAAAAGAATGCTTTATGAAAAGTGGAAATAAAAACCACATAAGCAGATCTGATGAACTGCAGCTGAGTCATGGCAGCTGAAGATGCTAGATGTAGTGGGATTCCAGTTTGCTATGCATACTTTTCTGTTTTCATATTTCCGAAGGCATGTTTTCCCATCACTCTTTTCCCACTACAACTTCTCTGTATACCCAACAAGCTCACAGCGCACCAAACTTAAATCCTTCTTCAATGAATACAGAATGCCCTTCTGGTCATAACTGCAAAACTCTAGAGTGCCTGGGAACTGAAGCACCATAGCAAAAATTAGCATTAGAAGTTCCAGGAGGGTTCTGGGAGCACTTTTGTTCTTTGATTTTTGTGTAAAGAAAGATTGAGACAAAAAACAACTGTGTAAGCATGATATAAATGGATAGCATTGTCATATGTTCTAGTTATGAGGGGAAAGGAACATTCTGGAGAAAGGCCCTCTAGTTTGTATGAGATGTTAGGAGTTTCCCTTCCGCAACCACCCCTTTACCCTTAGTTACATTGAATTACAATGCTCTTCAGCTTGGACATGGGCAAAATACCTCCCTCTCATGGCATGATTATACAAAGAAAAAAAATCTGGTTTTGAATCAGGTTTAGCATGTTTGAGATTGTTTCTAAAAATTCAGACTACATGACACAGGGAAGTTTGGATTTGATTTGATTTTTTGCCCAGGAAAAAAAAAATTTAATTGGAAAGTGAGATATTTTACCCAGCCATGAGAGGATCATTTAAACCAGTGGTTCTTAACCTTGGGTTACTCAGGTGTTATTGAACTGCAACTCCCAGAAACCCCAGCCAGCACAGCTGGTGGGAAGGCTTCTGGGAGTTGCAGTCCAAAAACACCTGAGGAACCCAAGGTTAAGAACCACTGATTTAAACCACTTGTGAAACTGATTATTTTGAATCATATGTGTATGCCTCTGTTGGTGTAAATTGTGTCTGTGGGGTTTGTCAAGTAATGAATGCTGGGATCATGGGTTTTGGCCTACAGGAAACCTTGCCGTTCAATATGTTTTTTTCCTCTTCTATCTGTAGTATTGATCTAGCACTGTCCCACTTCAAAAGCAATAAAATAATTTTTTAAAAAAAAAATAACACTGGTGGTGGCAGGAGCAAGTGGCTGTGAGAGGCATGTGTCCTTTTGTGTCAGACACTCTCTGCTCTCTCCCCCCACTTAATTCTTCCTGCTTGCAATCAAAGTCAGAGGAAATCAGCATAATAGGAGTATAGTTTTTTAAAAATCAGAAAAGAGATCCAGGAGAGCAGTTGGGTATGGGAAAGCATTATTTCCTTTGCAAGTGTGGAAAAGCGCTGATTTTGTCAATTTCTCTGCTTAATTTGTCCTTGCCACTCACTGATGTGCCTTCCCTCTCACCAGCCCCAGCTGCTATTTCCGTGTGTGTGTGTGTGTGTGTGTGTGTGTGTGTGTGTGTGTGTGTGTGTGTGTGTGTCTTAGGCTGCATGGACACCTAGCAGTCTGATTTTTTTTCTATCTGTAAAAATGAACTACTGCTATCCCACTTTAATGAATTAGATATATATATTAAAAATAACACCACAGCAGCAGCAGCAAGTAGCAGTGAGAAGCAGCCAGTGCAAGAGAGGGCGGGTGAAGGACCAAACCTCAAATGCAACAATTCTAAAAGCCGGTATAGCTCCCTCACCTGATATACAATACAGTTTTTAAAAAGATTAAAAGCTTAAAAGTTTCTAAGAGAAAACACACACAACCCCAAAACCACGTGACTACTATGTGACTTTAAACTGACTTCAAAAACCCTGATCCATCAGCCAATTAATTTTCATAATGTAAGCACACCCTCAGCAAGCTTTTGGTTTTTAGCCCTTATCATTTCCCAAGCAGAACTAAAAGGACAATTAGCACAGTAGTTTACCAGTGCGGGCTGCTTTCTCCATTGTATCACATGTTTCAAGTATACCACAGAAGATATTTATTATTTATTTATTCAATTTGTATCCCGTTCCCATTAGTGTTACAGCATTACTTTAGGCAGGTACCACTATATATCAAGATTATTGAAAAGAGAGCAGGCCGTCCATATATTCAATTACAGAACATCATGTGTGTTTATATGTGGAATGGAAACACAGCTATGTCATCAGAACATATATCCTGGCAATACATTATCCCTAAGCCTGCCATTTCTCACCCTTTAGTGGATAAGGGTGGGTAGAAAGGGTGGCACAAGCCACACACACCCCAGCAGAGAATCAAGTGTGATAGTCTGGAAACCTACTGAAATGGTTACTCAGGCCTTAATGGGGAAAAAAGAAGATGGGGATAAAACAAAAATTAGTAGGCACTGTTGACAACAGAATCATATTTTATAGGTCACCCTGAGTGGCACAAGGTGCCATTGCTAATACCTAAAATTCTGGATATATTGTCCCATTTCCACACCCACCCCCCATGATTTTTCCAGTACCTTCATTTTAGAGAAGTGCAGTGAAACTCTGTCTGCTGGATTCCTTGGCAATTTTGCATATATACACTGTGTGTCTGTGTGTCTGCATAGAATTAATGTGATCAGAGGCAACCTTTTTCCTGAGTGATGTCACCAAGGATCCTTGGTGACACCACTCAGGGAAAAGGTTGCCTCTGCTCACATTAATTCCACGTTGATCAGGAAACAACCACGTTGTTATGTCCTTTAAGGCTGTTTCTAATTTATGGCAACCCTATAGATCAGTGGCCTCAAAAAGATCTATCATTACCTGCCCTGCGCAGGTCTTGCCAACTCAGGACTGTGGCTTTCTTCCATTCTCTTCATTGTCTCCATGAACTAATGACTATATCTGCAGAAAATAATGGTTGTGAAGGTGGAGAAATTGTTGGAGGGCAACTCCTAGACAGCAGTAGTAGTGGAAGATGGTGTAAGATTTCCTGTGACATTCAGCCTAACTCTTGCCGCCCAGAGTAGACTATCTGTCTAGATGGGTGGGGTATAAATCTAATAAAATAAATAAATAAAAAATAAATTAATACTGAGTATATCGGGGTCAAGATGGTGGCGCGTGAGCAGCTCTAGTCGGGAGCTCCATCAGTTTTTGTTTGTTTTTGACTTTATCTCATTTGGATTACCCTGACCTTCAGATTCCTTCGTCCAAGTTTCAACCTTGGAGTGTTTTGCCTCTCCCTTCCTCATTCAAACTCTCCTGTTTGAGTTATTGTTCGGGCTGTCTGGCTGGGTCACTGCTTGAAATACTCCCTTATACTACCTAGTGAGGCTTCCTCTCCATTTGTAGCAATGGGAAAGAAGAAAAGACCTAGAGCAAGATCCAACTCAAACTCCCTGGCAAACCCAGTTAAACAACTTCAAATAGACGACCTTCTGCCTCAGAAAGACTTGGTGAGTGCTTCTCCTGTGCTTGCCAATACAAACAGATATAGCGTTTTAAATTCACAATTGGAAAATCAAGGCCTCACAGATGAATTCTATACGCCTAATTACAATAATCTTCAAGGAATGACTGAGCCCTTCCCCCTCAATGAGTCCCCAAATAAAAGGGGCTCCTTGGATGAAAGAGACAAACAGGAATGCTTAAGGGAAACTCCTACGGATTTAATTGCCGAGTATTCCCTCCTCACTGCTGAAACGGTTAAATCTATATTTCAACAACTTACAATTATCTCTGACAAGCTAGAACTACTAAGGCAAGCATTTGACGACAGTAGTCAGAAAATAGTGGATAGCCTGTCTCCATGGTCTACACAGATGGGTTCTATTACCCCCAACTTCTGCCCCCTTGCCCAAAAGCTGCAACCTGCACATGAATTGAGCCATGGACAAGCCCCTGGAGGAGTTAACATCAGGAGGGGTGAATTGTCAGGAAAGACGGCAAAACCAGAGAACAAACAAATAGTGTTGTGTATTGCTAATAACGAGCTAAACCGAGGGCGCTGGACAAGAAAAACTATACAATACTCAATTTGCCAACTACTGCGCTTAGACTTTTATCAAATTGATCTTGCTAAGTTTGAAAAATTACCAAGAATATCATCAAAGATGAGAGTGCTTCTGACTTATTCAACCTATTATCCCCTTAATGTTATTAAAAATGTAAATATTCCTCTCCTCTTTTGGCATAACTGCTTTTAAAGTTTTTATTGATGAAACTATGCAGCCATTGATTAAAAATAGTGTCGATAGACTTCCTTTTTGCTCTGGCCTTGAGTTCAAAAGCTTCACAGCCCTTTCTACTAAAACATTAAGGTCATCTCAAACTACTGACAAAGGATCAACACAACTGTCCAATTTATCAAGAGATGGAGGTGTGCATCATACCCACCCCTCAGGAGCTATTTCTCTGCGTGTGACACAGAATTCTGAGACTGTGCTAAAGGATCACAAATCAGACTGAGACACATTTTCCACCCAAGCCCAACTCTAAGAATTTAGATGTGGCAAAAGCAACAGGAGCCAGAGTGAGCAATGTCTAAAATGTATTTCATGGAATGTGTCTGGCTGGTCGAACAAAAATCAAAATCCATTATTTCTACAATTTATGAAAAGCTTTGATATCATCTGTATCCAGGAGACATGGTCATTAACTGAGCTGATATTAAATGGGTTCACCTCATATACTCTTATTGCCACTCTCCCTGCAGCTAGAGGCCGCCCAAATGGAGGGCTGGCTTGTATGATATCTACCTCAGTGGTCTGTACGGCTCTATTGTTACCACCCTTAAGACCTATTGCAATGACTGTTCTTCTGACCCTTAAAGATTGGGAAATCTTGATTGTGAATGTCTATATTCCCCCCTATTCATCCCCTTTCTATTATGAACATTGTTGGTATGACTTGGAAATGTATATATATGATCTTGAAACAAAATTTCCTCGAGCCCAAACAATATTACTTGGAGATTTTAATGCACGTTTGGGCAATGGCTATTTTAGATCTATTTATGCTGACCACATTGGTGATTTCTATAATCAGCTAAGAAATACAAAAGACCCTCACCTGAATAATTCTGGGGAAAAACTCTGGCAGCTGATCGATAAGCTTAATTTGGTTATATTAAATGGAAATTTTCAAGGTGATGAATTAGGAGAGTTCACATATTTCAGTCAAAATGGAGCTAGTTTAATCGATTACTTAGTCATCACCCCTTCCTTATTAGATAATATTTTATATTTTACGGTAGGTACGCAGCCAGAAAGCGACCATCAGCCTCTTATATTTCATGTGTATACCCCCAAATCCCCACTAAAAAAGGGGGTGGACAACCCTCTTCCGATGGATCAAGTGCTGGCGTCAGCAGATATTAGGCTGAAGTGGTCATCTGCTCTGCAGAAAGAAATGCAACAAATTCTGTATAGTACCCTTATACTTCAACTGAAAGGAGAAATTGGGACAGCCCAAAATATTAAGTCTGCTTTGACAGGATATGGCAAACTAATTGATACTCTGAGACCCTTCCTAACTAAGAATGTAAAAATACCATCTAGAAGCTGCCCAACTAATAATACCTGGTTTGATAAAGAGTGTGAAACTATGAAGCATCAATTAAACAGAGCCCTCAGGTTGCATAAACAAAACCGGTCTATGAGTTTATCCAGATCCTTTTTTTGACCTACGTAATAAGTATAAACAACTCCTTAAAAAGAAAAAACAAGCCTCAATTAAAGATTCCTATCGAGAACTCGCCCTGGCCTTGTCTCAGAAAGATATGACGAAATTCTGGCAACTCCTGGCCTCAGCAGAAGGAAGGCTTCATCATAATTTTGACTCTTATGTACCTGCTGAATGCTGGGAAGAGTACTACTTTAAATTTTGTAATGATACAGCCTCTACTAGTGAAACTGTTCTACCTTTAGTATCATTTTCCGGTGACTTAACTAGTTCGCCGCCAGTTACAACTAAAGAAATAATATCGCTGATTTCATCAATCAAGAGCAATAAAGCCCCTAGGGAAAATTACATCCCTCCTGATTTACTTAAATCTTTTCAGGACTGGTGGGCCCCGATTTTAGCCACTCTCTTTACCTATATAGATATGGAGGGTAGTATCCCGAAGGAATGGACCTCCTCAATTGTTGTGCCCATTTTCAAGAAAGGAGAGTGAAAGGATCCAGCTAATTATAGACCTATAAGTTTACTTGATGTCATAGGCAAACTTTACGCACAACATCTTCTCCTTAAACTGGAAGTCTGGGTAACAGAAAATAATCTTCTATCTCCTGAACAGATCGGATTTAGGGAGGGTCACTCCACATCGGATCATATTTTTTTTGTTAAACCATCTAATTAACAAATATACTACCATGTTTCCCCGAAAATAAGACAGGGTCTTGTATTAATTTTGCTCCAAAAAACACATTAGGGCTTATTTTCAGGGGATGTTTTATTTTATTTTTCGTGTACAACAATCTACATTTATTCAAATACAGTCATATCATCTTCTTCTGGTTGCTGCACAATGGTGGAGGGTGGGGTTTCACTTAACTGGGGCTTATTTTTGGGGTAGGGCTTATATTACAAGCATCCTGAAAAATCATACTAGGGCTTATTTTCAGGTTAGGTCTTATTTTCGGGAAAACAGGGTATAGTACCCTCAGGACAATTATATGTGGCCTTCATCGACCTCAGAGCTGCTTTTGATTCCATTCCAAGAGGACAACTATGGGAAAAACTTACAAACCTCAGAATAGATCCTAGATTGCTAGCAAGAATTAAAGATCTGCATACTGACTCCTCCCGCAAGGTCAGAGTCAGCGTTTCCGGCCAACTATCCAATATAGTTAAAACATCTAAGGGTGTCCGCCAAGGTTGCATCCTGGTTCCATTGCTCTTTAACTTATATGTCAATGACATGGTGGATAGGTTAACGGGACTACATTTCTTTCCCACAAGAGTAGGTGGAAAGGCTATTTCAATACTACTCTATGCAGATGATACCCTGTTAATGTCTCATACTCAAATAGGACTTAGAAGATTATTGAAACAATTTAGTAACTATTGTAAGGAAAATTCCCTTAATATCAACTATGAGAAAACCAAAATTATGGTTTTCAACAGAAGACCTCAGGCTCATAAATGGTCAATGGATGGGAGAATATTAGAACAGGTAAAAAGCTAAAGGTAAAGGTTCCCCTTGACATTTAGTCCAGTCGTGTCCGACTCTAGGGCGCGGTGCTCATCCCCGTTTCCAAGCCGTAGAGCCAGCGTTTGTCAGAAGACAGTTTCCGTGGTCACGTGGCCAGCGCGACTAGACACGGAACGCCATTACCTTCCCACCGAGGTGGTACCTATTTATCTACTCGCATTTTTACATGCTTTCGAACTGCTAGGTTGGCAGGAGCTGGGACAAGCGACGGGAGCTCACTCCGTCGTGTGGATTCGATCTTATGACGGCTGGTCTTCTGACCTTGCAGCACAGAGGCTTCTGCGGTTTAACCTGCAGCGCCACCATGTCCCTCTATTAGAACAGGTAACTCATTATAAATATTTGGGTGTGATGTTCCACCAGTCTGGTTCCTGGGTGGCCCAGATTGACTTTACAAAGCAGAAATTTGAAAAAGCCATGCTTGGTATACTTAGATTCTATAGAACTAAAGGAGGGCACTTGGTCTCACCCATCCGTGAAATTTATAAAATCAAGCTACTTCCCCAGATCCTGTATGGTGCTGAAATATGGGGAACTGGAAACCTAACCTCCTTAGAAGTAATCCAAAACAAATTTGCTCAATTACTCCTGGCAATCCGCCCTTCAACCCTCTCAGCATTTCTTAGACCTAGAACTGGTACTAATGTCAATAATGACATTAGTCTACAAGTTAATAATTAATTACTGGCTGAAAATTCTGTTCATCACTCAGTCAGAATTTTTAACAGCATCATATGAGGAGATGAATTTTGGATCGTGGAAACTTTTTGCATTGCAACTAGTTGCTAAACTTGGATTCTCAGAAGGGTATGTGAGACAGCTTGGCCTACCCGCTGCAAAACATTTACTGAAACAGAGATTGTCCGACCACTGGGTTCAAATGGAGTTAGGTCTGTTAGGCACCCTAAAAACGGCCCCTTTATATAAGAACATTCTATCCTTGCCTTTGAATCTTCCATCTTATTTTGCTGATCTATACAAAAGCTTTTACTCAGGCATGTTTTGGTATGTTGCCACTAGCCAGTTTATTAGGCCACTATACACAAATTCCATATCACGAGAGAGTTTGCTCTTGTGATAAAAAATCAGTGGAGAATTTGGCACATGTAGTGCTCTATTGTCCACTATTAGACACTGTGGCGTTCGCCCTTGTGGCTCCTGCTTGTCTTTCCCTCACAAAGGCTCACGACACGTTTTCCTCTCGCTGCCACCAGTGGATTACCTCAATCCACAATATAAATGACGTTTGTCTGAACACTTGTCTTGTGAACACAAACAGAACGTATTTATTGAAGTGAAGCAGATTGAATAATAACAGAAGTTCTTCAGACACACATTATACATAAGCAAATCATCAACAGTCCTCTCAGTACATACTTCATTTCTCTTGCTATATCATTACCACCTTCTCTACCTATTTTCCTAACCAGCTCTATCTCTCTCAGTATCTGTTCCCTCTCTCTCTGACTAACCAGCCCTATCTGACTCCTCCTCCTCCCGTGAAACCTCATGTAGCTGCTGACTCCGCTTCTCCAGTCCTCTCATAGGTTCATGCAAATCAGCTCATGAATATGACTGGCATGAGTGACGTGGGCGATCGTCACAGACACCTATCACGAAAGACTCCTTAACCCTATTTTACAAAAACACTCTAGTAATTCTTAACAAGAAAAACTCAAGATTCTACTTTCCAACAGAGACAAATTTGTCACTTTCCGAATGGCACACTTTATCTCTATATTGATAAAAATGAAAACTCTATCCCCCACCTCTACCAATTAAGTCAATACTTAAGTAACTACATCTTTGGGGTTATTCCCCCTGTGATAGGTGCTTGCTGCTGGCATTGGTTAATGTTTTCCATCTGTCTTTGTCCTCTCCTTAGATGTCAAAATTTTGTGCTGTAATAGAAATCAACCTGATTCTAAATGGCTTTTAATATTTTATTGTACTATATTTTAATGGAGTATATTATATTGTTTATACCATTTTATATTGTTTTATCCGATGTATGTTGCAATGGCCTGTGTGCCACGCAATAAACTTATTTTGCTTGCTTGCTAATACTGAGTAAAAGAAGGCAATGGAAACCACTTCTGAACACTTCTTAAACTGAACACCCTGTTAATTAAGTATTTAGATACTATGTGTATCTAAAATGTCTTTACCAGAACATGCATTCATCTGTGAAGGTAACTGAAGTCAACCATTGCCAAAATCCTTTGTCCTTTAGGCATCTCTAACTGTATAAAAGAGCTTAATGAACAAATGATGATAATTGAGAACAAGAACTTTTTTATATAAAGGGCTTTCATCTTTTTTTTTTTAGTTTTTGTTCTCTGCTTCTTTTTGTACACATATAGTCTTCCTGTAAAATCTTAGTTTATTGCTTTTCATATACTATGATACTTTATTTTTGTCTGTCTCATGATGAATCAATTACTGATAGAAAAAAATGAAACTACACACACAGACACCATTACAAATAAGGGTCCTTACTTCAGAATGAGACTCCATACAACAAACAAATGCTGTTGTTTCACTGTTTAATGAAACAAGTCTTAGTGGGTTCCTTAACATCACAATAACAGCCAAACTTGCTGTGTCTGTGGGTGCCAGTACTACAATTGGAAACTGACAATTTAAGGAAATCTTTAAACCATTATACTCTGGAGCCATGGAAACTGCTTAAGTAGCAAAAGTAGCTTATGGTTAGTTCGCACAACCCACATTTATGTTGCAGCTGGCAATTCAAGTGAGTTCTTACTTAACCTGGCTTTGTAGTGACTCGATCATCCCTTATTTTAAAACCAGTTGCTTAAAAACAAATCTTAGTCATTGACAACCATGGATAGACTTCTTGCTTTTACAGATTTCAGAGACATGGATAATCTGATTAGTATCTGGTTGAATTGGAACACTCAAGTTTGCTGGTCACGGTGATTTAAAACTGGATTTTGTTTTTCTTTCTTTTGTTTTCCTGGCTTTTCCTTTTAGAGATGCTCTATACATCTGGAAAATCTTTGTGGCAGGAGGAATGGCAAGAGAAAGAAAATAGTTTAGTACCCTGTCCCTGACAGGAGCATCCATAGTTCACTGTTGTTTTAGTCCCTAAGCTCCTTCTTACCATAAGTGCATGTTAGGGAGTTTAGTTTGGGCAGAAGACATTTCTAACTAGGATCTTCTCCTTTGTCCCGTCAGTGCTCCTTGCCCTCTCCTTGAAATTAACCTTTCAGTAGTGCTGGTAAGTGTTGTTGTACTCCTGAAATACAATGAATGCAGTGTCCTCATGCAATATCCACACTAATCCCAATGCAAGCTGATGTTTGGGTTTCCTCCACTGGTGGTTAATTATTAAAATGCTCTTTTAATAAGGAAATTCTTCCTTCCGATTCAAAGATGGTGCCTAATAGTAAATAATTCATTTTATTTACTTTTAAAATATCTTTATATTGCTTTTATTAAAAACTAAGTCAAAAAGGTGTAATAATAATAGTAATAAAAAGGTGTAATAATAATAGCCATCAAACTGATTCTGACTTATGGCAACCCTTTTTAGCATTTTCTAGTCAGAGATTACTCAGAAGTTTACCATTATAATTCCCTTCTTCTGGGGGCAACCTAGGACTGTGCATCTTGCCCAAGGGTACACAGGCAGGCTCCTCAGGTTCACTGAGCTATCCAGTCAGCCAAAAGGGTTTATAAAAATTAAAAACAATGAATAAAAAGCAAATCAACAATAACATTAATAGTGGCCTAAAACATTGGTCAGGATCCTATTAGTTAGTTGTGTCAGGATTAGTGTAGTGGTAAATCAAAGTGATAAATTGACACTAGTTAATAAGTCATTGCTTATACTCTTCATCATGCACCAGTAGCTTAACTTACTGCATGCTTAGGAATACAGGCAGTGATAACCTAGCAGCACTTCCCCGCTGCACTTTAGAGCATTGGACTTACTCTAGTGTAACTAAGCAACAAGATTTTGATAATCAACTATCAAAATGTCTGATATCTGAGTAAAATCTGGTCAAACAATTATCAGAAGGGCAGATGGAAGAATTAAATGTGTAAATCACAACTCAAGAAATCTTCGACACTATAAAGAAATCATAAAAAAATAAAAATAAAGCACTAGGGTTGGATGAATTTTCTGATGAGTTTTATAAATTATTCAAAGATATCCTAGCACCAATTCTGCTGTGCTATTTAATGGAATTTTATGAATATAGTACTCATAGTTGAAACCATGTCAAAAGGCAGAGAAGGTAGAGTTGTGTCAACCCATCTGTCTCACTAATCAAGACATCAAGTCACTTACTTCTGTTTTGGTATCCCATCTAAATAAAACAATAGGAAATTACATAAATCTAGACTAGATTAGTTTTATCCCCAGTAGGCAAATGTGGACTTCATTCATAGAATGCTAAATGTTTATATCCTGCCAAAACAAAGATAATTCAGACTACCGTAGTATCATTAGACACTAATAAGATGTTTGATAGGTTGAATAGAGCTTTTCTTGTGGAAACATTAAAGAAAGTGAATGTGGGAATGGATTTCATTCAAATTATGCAAAAGCTTTAATCCAACCCTAAGGCCTCCATTAGAATGAACTCCCATTTTACTGAGTCTTTCACTCTGGCAGACAAGGTTGCCCCTTTTTGCTATTGCAGTGAAAGCTTTTTGTGAAAGCATTAAACAAAATTTGAAATTGGGATGGTGGAAATGCGAGAACAAGACATGAAATTAGAATATTCACTGATGATGTTACTTTATCATAGAATCTTAGAAAAGTGAAGTTGGAAGGGGCCTACAAGGCCATCAAGCCCAGCCCCCTGCTCAGTGCAGGAATATAATCAAAGCATATCTGCCAGGTGATTACCTAAGTTTTTCTTGAATGCCTCCAGTGCTAGAGCACTCACCAACTCCCGAGGTAACTGGTTTCACTGTCGTACTGCTCTAACAAGACGTTTTTCCTGATATTAAACCGAAATCTGGCTTCCTTCAACTTGAGCCCATTGTTGAGTGTCTTCCACTCTGGGATGATTGAAAACAGATCTTGCCCTTCCTCTGTATGACAGCCTTTCAAATATTTGAAAAGTGCTATCATATCACCCCTCTGTCTTCTTTTCTCAAGGCTAAACATGCCCAATTCTTTCAGCCTTTCCTCATAAGGCTTGGTTTCCAGCCCCCTGATCATCCTTGTCGCCCTCCTCTGAACTTGTTCCAATTTGTTAGCATCCTTCTTGAACTGTGGTGTCCAGAACTGGACACAATCCTCAAGGGGAGGCCTAACCAGTGCTGAATAGAGGGGGACTAGCACCTCGCGGGATTTAGAAACTATACTTCTATTAATGCAGCCTAAAATAGCATTAGCCTTTTTTGTAGCCACATCACACTGTTGGCTCATATTTAGCTTGTGATCTACAACAATTCCGAGATCTTTCTCGCTCATAGTTTTGCTGAGCCAGGTATCCCCCATCTTGGAACTGTGCAATTGGTTTCTTTTTCCGAGGTGCAGTACTTCGCACTTATCCCTGTTGAATTTCATTCTATTGCTTTCGGCCCACTGCTCCATCCTATCAAGGTCATTTTGAATTTTGTTTCTGTCTTCTAAGGTATTAGCTATTCTGCCCAGTTTGGTATCATCTGCAAATTTGACGATCATTCCCTGCACTCCCTCATCCAGGTCATTAATAAAAATATTGAAGAGCACCAGACCCAGGACTGAGCCTTGGGGTACCCCACTAGTTACCTCTTCCCAGTTAGAGAAGGACCCATTAATCATCACCCTCTGAGTATGATTCTGTAGTTAATTGTGTATCCACCTGACACTTGATCTATCCAGCCCACATCTCGTTAGCTTGCTAATCAGGATATCATGGGGCACTTTGTCAAAAGCTTTGATGACGTCAAGATATACTATGTCTACAGCATTCCCTCTGTCTATCTGGGAGGTGACCTGATCAAAAAATGAAATCAAATTAGTTTGGCAGGATTTGTTCTTGACAAATCTGTGTTGGCTTCTAGTTATTACTGCCTTGTTTCTAGGTGCTTGCACAATGACCGCTTTATGATCTGTTCCAGAATTTTGGCTGGGATTGACATCAGTCTGACTGGCCTGTAGTTCCCAGGTTCCTCTTTTTTGCCCTTTTTGAAGATAGGGACAACATTGGCCCTCCTCCAATCCTCTGGCACCTCACCTGTTTCCCATGATTTCAAGAAAATCATGGATAGCGGTTCTGAGAGTTCTTCAGCCAGTTCCTTCAGTACTCTTGGATGCAGTTCATCCGCCCCTGGAGATTTATTATTTATTTATTTATTAGATTTATATACCGCCCATCTAGAACGTGTCTACTCTGGGCAGTTTACATATAATATAAAAATAAACTAAGTTAAAATCCAAATTAATCACAAAGTCCAAGATGGGGAAAGGAAAAAAGAAGAAAGAGAGGGGGGAAAAAAGAAAAGGAAAATAGGCTAGGTAATGGCTATAGAGAAGGCCTGCCTGTATAGCCATGTCTTCAAGCTAGTCTTGAAGGCCCTCAGCGAGAGAGCCAGGTGGATCTCTACAGGTAAGTTGTTCCATATGTGAGGGGCCACTGCCGAGAAGGCCCGATTTCTAGTTTTTTCCCACCAGGCCTCTCTTGGCGTTAGGCCCCTCAGCCGCCCGGCCTGACTGGAGTGGGTGATATGGGTAGAACTGGGCGGAAGAAGGCACTCTGCCAGGTATCAAGGGCCTAAACCGTTAAGGGCTTTATATGTAATAGCACCTTGAAATCGACACAGAAGCGGATAGGTAGGCAGTGTAAGGCGGCCAAGGTGGGGGAAATATGGTGAAATCTTTTCACTCCTGTTAATAGCCTGGCCGCTGTGTTCTGGACCATTGCAGATGGAAAAAAGGAGATGTAGAGCTGGGTGTCATCAGCATATTGGTGACACGAAGCTCCCCATTCCCAGATGACACCCCCCCCCCCACGGCCTCATATAGATGTTAAACAGCATCGGGGAGATGATCGAACCCTGCAGGACGCCACAACTGAGGGACCATGGGGCCGATACATTCTCCCCAAGCTGAACTCTCTGGGGATGGCCCTCCAAGAAGGACCAGAGCCAAGCAAGAGCAAGGCCACCAATCCCCAACTCAGAGAGCCTCTCCAGTAGGATACCATGGTCGATGGTATCAAAGGCGGCTTAGATATCAAGGAGTACGAGCAAGGACACTTTGCTCCTGTCGGCCTCCCTAAGTAGGTCACCCAGCAGGGCGGCCAATGCTGTTTCCGTGCCGTGGCGCGACCTGAAGCCTGACTGAAATGGATCCAGGGCATCAGTTTCATCCAAGAGAGCCTGAAGCTGGTCAGCCACCACCCTCTCAACTACCTTGCTAAGGAAAGAAACATTGGCAACGGGCCTATTATTGCCAATGTTGTCTGCCACCAAGCTCAGTTTCTTCCTAATGGGTCTAATGAGTGTTTCCTTAAGGGCAAGAGGAACCTTGCCCTCAAGAAGAGACCCATTTATTATTTCAGTGGCCCATTCAGTTATCACCAGCCTGGCGGCTTTGATTAGCCAGGCCGGGCAAGGGTCAAGGGAGTAGGTGGTGGCTCGACAGCGATCAAGGACCTTGTCCACCTCTGCGGACGTCACAGGTTGAAACTGAATAATTCTCAACAGACAAGGCACTGCGCTCGAACCACTGTTTTCAAATAGGGTGTGAGATCCCGGCGGATGACCTCCACTTCTGATTTTAAAAATGCTGCAAATTGGTCACAAGAAATGCTAGATGGAGACCAATTGTTTTGGCCAATTCCGGATAGGTCGCGTATTATACAGAAAAGTTCCGCCTGCTGATTGGATGCTTCGCTTATCTGGACAGTGAAGTAGGCTTTTCTAGCAACCTCTACCTTAGCGAGGTAGATGCGACCTTGGCAGCTTTTAAGTTATTTTCTGTCGGGTTCTGCCTCCAGACGCTCTCTAGCCTTCTCCTATTCCGCTTCATAGCCGGTAGCTGCTGGTTAAACCAAGGCACTGGTCGGGCTCTGCGGTGGAGAGGGCGTTTAGGAGCGATCATGTCTACAGCCCTGGCAGCGGTGGCATACCAGCCATCCACCAGGGCCTTGACAGGAGCGCCAGCCAGGTCATTTGGAATCCCACACATGGCATCCTGGAATCCAATAGGATCCAGTAGCCTGTGAGGGCGGACCATGAAAATAGGTCTCTGCTCCCCATGGGGAGGGAGGGCCACCGTGAGATTGCACTTTATCAAATGGTGGTCTGACCACGACAAGGGGACCAACTGAAGGTCAGTCATTATCGGGCCACACTCTCTCTGCTCAGTGGAGAAAACCAGGTCCAAAGTGTGACCACCCACGTGTGTGGGGCTGTTAACATGTTGGGACATGGCCAAGGAAGCCATGGTTTCCAAGATTGATCCAGATGCTCTCAATGGGACAGCCACTCTCCTCCTCCTGTATTTCTGTGCAGGAATGTGTATTTTTGACATATACTGCAACTCCACCTCCCTTTTTATTCTCTCTGTTCTTTTTGATCAGTTTATATCCCTCAATTGCTGTATTTCAGTCATGGGAGTCATCCTACCAAGTTTCAGTTATTCCTATCAAGTCATACTTCCCCTCCTGAATTAAATTTTCCAGTTCTTCTTGTTTGTTTCCCATACTCCTGGCATTCGTATACAGACACGGAGGGTGTGTGATTTGTGGCCTGTTTGTACATTTTGATGATGATGATGATGATGATTATTATTATGTTTATTGTTATGATTATTGTGATTATCATTGTTCATGTTATTATTGTTGCCCTTTTGATCAGTTTGGTCCATTCCTCTTATTTGTGTGTAAGGCTTCATCTACCCTTAACTCTGTGCTTGCGTCTCCCTCCCCCTTCCAATTCAGTTTAAAGCCCTCCTGATGAAGTTCTTCATGCTGTGGGCAAACACATTCTTCCCAGTCCTTGTAAGATGCAAGCCATCTCTTGCTAGCAGTCCTTCTTCCAGGAAGCTTAGTCCATGGTCCCAAAAACCAAATCCCTCTCGTCAACACCACCTTCGTAGCCAGTCATTCACCCAGAGGATCTTCCTTTCTCTTTCGATTTATACTGTATACTTTGTATACAAGATGCTTTATACTTTTATACTATATTTTTACTGCAGAATCCGACTATCACCCAAACTTTAAAAAAAGACATATTGAATTGGCAAAAGCTGCTTAATAAATGTATATTTCTTAAGGAAAAAACCTCTGAATTTAAGTCACCGGTTTTTCTACCAGCTTCAAAAGGAAGGATAGGGTTTCTAGATATCACCCAATATTACTGTGCCTCCCATCTGCTTTATATTCCTGCCTTTCTTAAAAAGAACCTGGATTGGCATTGGATAAAGATGGACTTACTGAGCAATTAAGGAGAATAGACATTCCTAACAGCAAAGGGAACATTAAATGTTAAACAATTTCAAAATCTTTTTTTTCCTTTTCACATTGTATACATGGGAAAAAAATCTGTAAGACATTAGTAACTCTCGTCTCATTGTTAATACCTATAATATATAATGTACAACAGTTCTGTAAATGGGAAACTGTGGGTCTTTGCACAGTATTTCATCTTTTTTGAAGTGGAACACAAATTCCTGGGAGCCAAATTAGAGAAAGGGTTCCTAATCATCTAGATCTCTGGGTGCAAATTCATCAGATCTTTCATTTTTAGCCAGTATATTGTCCCACAATCAATGTTCCCTCTAATTTCCGTTCGCTTTGTGTGGGAGCCTCACCCTGTGTGCACATGGAGGGGCGAGGCTTCATCTGAAACAGTAAGTAAACAAACTGGCTGCCTGTGCACAGCCCCAGTGGTGTTCTGTGTATGCATAGCGCGTGTGTGTGTGTGCGCACACGCACACACACACACACACACACACACACACACACACACACACACACACACACACACACACACACACACACACACACACACCTTAGAGGGAACATTTCCTACAACAGATGTCTTGATTTGAACAACTATTTTGTAATTTTGACCAAAACTTCCAAGGAATTATTTCACTGATATATCAAATATTGGATTTAGAAATCTATTCAACTTCAGGGTTAAAATGACTACTGATCTGGAATATGGTATAGCTAATGAAATAGGTGGAAAGTTAGGATCACAAAAAACATTCAAATGTATTTCAGCAAATATTAGGGAGAACACACAAAGAATCATCTGCAAATGATACCCAACTCCTCTTAAATTGCATGTATTACCAAGGATTCAACTAAATTGCGCTGGAGGTGATGCAGGAAGAGAATTTTTTGCTTTTTGGTGGTCATGTGCCTTGAATTACAGCCTTATGGGACAATATACTGGCTGAAACCTTGTAGCAATTCTCAACTAGAATAGGTCCATTGAATCAATGGAACTTACATAACTGTTGATTCACAAAATCACCACTGATTCAATAGGCCTACTCTAGTTTACTACTGGATTTCAGCTATTGAAGGAATCTGAAAGTATTAAAAACCAAACAGATCAGCTCTGATCTCCTACTGAAGCTACTTAATATAATTAAAAATGGTAACAAAAATATCCTGCATAACAACTTAATAACCTTCCTGCTGGTGGCAACTAGACAGATACTAACACTTGGTATAAATATGTATGTTCTGTCAGATAAAATAACCAAATTGCTCTGCCAGATAAAACAATATAAAGAGAAATATGACTTTGAAGTGGCATGGTTTTCTTTCATATAATTTATTAGACAAGAATACAATATGGATACAAGACCTCCAAACAAGCACTGTAACACCTGGGAAAACCTCTTAGATTGAATTACCATATTGTCCCGAGTATAGGCAGCACTTTTTTCCCCTAATGTAAGTCTTTAACCTAGGGGTACAGCCTACAATCGGGAGCTGATACAGGGAAAGCCAATCCCTGAGGATGGTAAGACCACACCATTTGGGACATTAAAGATTAAAAACATATAGTTGAACTGGCCCCAGAAATGTATTGATACCCACTGCAGCTGTTTTAAAAATAGGCATTATATGAGAAGGTCAGCTTGACTTTCTCAGTAGAGGCGGGCATGAATTGGAAAAATGGTGATTTGTTTTGATTCGTGATACAATTTTTTTCTGACAGACATATCAATTTATCAATTTCTTTTTACTTTAAAATCCTGTAAAATGCCCCCCCAGCACCTATAGACACCAGAATTACAGACAAGCTTCCCCTGACACTGCTTTACAGGCATTGTAAGTTTGGTGATGTTTGGACTTTGGATGTCTGAGCTATACACTGACAAAGATGGGCCCATCAGGAAAGTTGAAAGGGTGCTGAAAAATCTTTTTTTTTTCCAGTCCCTGATGATGTGTTGGTGAAAGTGGGCAGCATTCTTTGATGAAGAATCAAAGTGGAAGATAGAGAGACAGCGAAATAGGGAGATATAAAGCAAATCACTTGCATGGCAGCTCTGATGGGATAGATTTGGCAGACTTCTTTTGTTTTTGGAAAATACCAGTGCCCTCTCGAGGAGGATGTGCAGGGCTCTGGTGAGCATTTCAAGCTGAAACATTAAATGAGAATCTATCATATTTGTGTCTCCTGTAAATTTCTAAAAGTCATTGTCTTTGACTACTAACTGGTAGATTTCAAGTGTGACTTGCATTTATTCTCAACAGTCAGAACTGTTTTTACGTAGTATTATGCAGAGTAACACCACAAATACCAGTGTAGTATTTATTACTCTATTTTTTACAACATATCATAATTTTAAAACCATGAAAAAATATATAAGATCAGAAGAGACTGGCATGTTGGAAATGAAATATTTCCAGATTCTCTACAGTTTTTTGCTGTGAACTTTAAGCCTTTTCTTGCTTCCTCAATATATGCACTTTGGTAGTCTTCAAATTTCTGAATGTCAGAATCGTATCTTGTCATTTTTCTTCCTGTTCATTATCATCTGCCACTAAAATCACATATATCTTTAGTCCAATAAAGCTGTTTCTGTCCCAGCAGTGGTGCATATTTCTTGTATTTGTTTCCTCTGCTCAAAAGAAAAAGGAAAGCTTGCTTCAGTTTTGCTGTATCAACTTAGCTTTTCTGCTCCTGTTAATTGTGCATTAATTTACTTGTGCTATGCTGTTGCAGTACAATGTAAAAGTCTCTTTGTCTCTTCTGTCTTTGTCAACACAAGCTGCTAATCTGAATGAAGTGGAAAAAGGTTAGTTGCCTTTTAAGCCTATTTCATTATCATAGTTTTCTTTTTCCTTTTCCTTCAGCTTCCTTTTTAGTCATACGGCATTCATCCAAAATGACTGCAGTAATTTTATTCATTACATGGTTACATCCTGTCATAGTTTCATACATGAGTCTTTATATTCTAGGACAAATTGTTTTTAAATTATCAAATTTGTATTTCTATATGACTTGCCAAGTATATGTATTATCATGCTTCACTGTGACGGTCACATCAACTAAAATTGTTCATTTTGAGGTCATTCATGCCTCACAGTTCCTTATGAAGTTATAATAACAGTACACATTTTAAAAAATTCATACATTTACCAAACGTTTCGCTTGTTTTAAGTGAACCAGCCACAAACATCAACACTATTGAATGAGTCACTGGGGTGTCCAAACTGTTTTTTTTCTTAGCTAATAATGTGTTTTTTTCTCTTTTCCCAAATGAGACACTAGTGAATTGTTAAAACTAAACAGTCAGACAAAAATAATGTTCCTGAGACAGAACCAATGCAGTAGCTAAGAATGTGAAATCCCCAATACCAGGTCACACCTCAAGAACAAACTCCCAAGGCTGTCATAAGCAAACTCCTAATCAGTCTCTCAGTCTCAGTACACCATCTTGATTACAGAGATTAGCTTTTAGCTCAGTGTTCCCAAACTTTTTTGAGTCATGACCCCTTTTTAATAGCAAAGTAACTTGTGAACCCCCAGCCACATTTGCATAAAAAGGCATTTTTAATGAGGTAAAGAAAACACATTAAAATAGATTTTTCAGAATAGAAAATATATATTGGAATATCTAATATATTAATGTAATAATACCTAGTTATCAAGGAGGGCTGTAAATCTGCCTCTACCAGATAAAATTTGAGAAGAAAAAAATGTCAATACACTTTGAGTATAATTTATTCTTTTGGGTATGGAAACAACCCTACCTTCATGTCTCCTCTCCCTCAAAAAGGCCCACCAGTGAAGAGCCCCTCCCCCTCAAGCCCAAATAAACACCTCTCCCAAAACTCCCTCATGCCCTCCTCTCTGGTTCTACTCCCTCACCGTTTTCCCCCTCTTGCCTTCCTCCATGACTCAGGTGGGGGCTGGAGGCATCTCCCTACCCAGGTCCCCTCTCCCTTCACTGCACTGCCATCATCACAGCCAGAAAAGCAGGAGATTCAGTTGAAGCAAAAGGTGCCACTGCCATGGGAGCAACAACTTTTCAATCTTGCCGCCATCTTGGGCATCAGTGTTTTCAGCATACACTGCATGCTTGCCTCATTCAGGCATCTTTGAGCCGGGCTAACATTCGGATTCAAAGGGCTGACATTAGTCCTCCAAAGGTGGACATGAAGGAGCAGAGAGAAATGATGGAGAACTGCCCTTTCAGAGAGCATAGGAGTGATGGGCATGCGTAAAAGGAAAATCTGCCCAAAGAGGTACAGAAATAACTAAGAACTCTAGGTTGCCTGCAGTTCCAGTTTAAATTAAATGTATCCCTCTTTGGGACAAGATGATTAAAACAATTTTGTGTATACTATATTTAACATATTTATGTAACAAATATAAAATTAATGGCAACTAAAATTAACTGCGGCAACTTCCCAGAAAACACTTCACAACTCCCTTGGGAACTCATGTTTTAGGTCATACACTTAATATAATGAAACTTGATTTGACTATGGCAAGAATCCCTGCTTTACAATATTGTTGTAAGGGTTACTGAGGAGAACACATGTGGAAATCATTTATAAAATTTATTGAATATTTTGACATGTTGCATTTTGAAAATTAAATTATAATCCAGGCACAACAGTAGATGATTGCTCATAATCTTGGAATTATCAGATAGCAGGCACAGAAGTTCAGCAACTACTTCAGGATATAGGCTCTCACTCTGACAGCTTTCAAAAGGCATCCAAAAAGATGAATTCTTCAGCCCCTAGAGAACACCATAAAGGCTTTGCTCATAATCAGCCTCTTCCAACCTGGCGCCCCTCAGCTGTTTTGAACTGCAACTCTCTTCAGCACCATCTAACATGGTCTGTTGGGGGGGGAGATCATGAGAGATGAAATAAAAAACATCTGGAGGCACTAGTCTAGAAGAAAATTGTCAGTACCTAGGACATGAAATTGTCACTTTCAGCGAACATAGTAAGGGTAAGTGCCATCGAATCCTAACAAGAATACAGTAGCCCCCCCCCCCCATATCTGCAGGATCAGTATCCACTGATTCACTTTTAAAACATTAAAAGAAAAATCCTAGAAATGTATATTTCTGAAGGTGAAGTTACCAGAACTAACCACTAGAGGGAGCCAGAGACCATGCTGTGTATAGTGTTTGCTAGAGAAATATATTTCTATGATGTCATTACCAGAATTGGACACTAGAGAGAGCCAGATACAATGCTTTGTATATACAGTGCTTTCTCAGAGTGAAGAAGCTACTTGGATGAGTAGTGAAACGTTTCAACCTAACAAGAAAGAAGTCCAGATGCCATGACTCAACTTCCAGAATGCTTTGTATAGTGTTCACTATTAAAATAGTGTTTGCTATAATCCGTGTTTTTCAGCAGCCGCTGCAGGGCAGGCTTGGAATTAAATAATATGGAGATTCAGTAGGGAGTTAAGCACAATCACCTTGAATTGGACCCTGGAAAACATCTGCAGCTAGCATAACAAGCAGCTAGTTTCTCTTCCCTGTATTCATGAAGAGCTAAAGTTACAGCATTGTAGCATCCAAATTGTATGCAAGAGCAACTTCCTGTAAGCTGAAATATGGTAACTGATCTCCAAGGTAAATCTTGGATAAATGTGGGAAGGACCTGATATCTGTAAAGTATCATGGATTGTGCCACCAGTGTAGTTTAAAAAAAGGCAGTTTTGCTGCTGCTGCCATTTGATTCTCTATAAACAAATTGGTGCTCAGGACAACGCTCAGGTTCCATATGGGATCCAACAGCAAGATGGAATCAATTTTGGCCAGTTTGGGTCTTCTTCTTTTTTTAAGTACCTCTTAAAACAATTTTTGTATTCTCCAAATCTGAAGTTTCACCATAAAGCCTACTTTCACTAAGAATGGCCATCAAGCTGCTTTTGCAGCTTTCCCCTTACACAAAAAAGGCAAAAAAAAAAAAGTAGTGAGGCACCATTAATAGGTTGTAGCTGTCTCCTCATACTATTTAATGTTAAAAAATAATAATAATAATTTTTTCGGAGGTGACTGCCAGACACTTCAACTTTTGAGATTTCGTGACCTGCTGAAGCTGCCCATCCCTGGAAAATGTGAAAGATAATCTATATTAAGAGCATTCACACTTCAGATTCAGTAGCATTTCTTGTGCACAGAGATTCATCTTTGTTCTGTGTACTCTCTGTGTATCTGGTATAATTTAATTTCTGTAACCATAATACTCAGCTCTCTGGAGCCTTTGCTGTTCTATTGATTGTTGCTTAATTTAGAACAGCTTAGGTATTACTGTCACTTGGCTGTTACACTCATCTTGAAACCAAGATATGTGGGGGGGTTTTGAGGGCCAGTCAAAATCACAAAAAAAAAAAACAGTTCTATGATCATTTGACCAATCCTACTTGTGAAATAATATATAGTTGTAAATAGGCTTGTTCTTTAGGATGCTTCAGTGTTGTGAGTGCCATAAGAGAGTAATATTTATTCTCCATGGGAACTGGTTTTGTCTCACAAATCTACCTGCTTGCACTTCTGATTTTTTTCTCTATTTAAAATATTTTTAAAAGTTGGACAAGAGCTACTACAAGTGCTCTGAAGGCAGTATGTGAGTATAAAGTGGATTTTTAACTGTTGCCCCTTGGAATTCTGGATCTTCATTTAACAGATTGGCACAGACGTGCTTGTGAAGAAAAAGAAAAAGACAGTTAAGCTTCCTCATGGAACTAGTTGCACAATTCTTGGATCCAGGCCCATTAATATTCATAGAATCATAGAAAAGTGAAGTTGGAAGGGGCCTACAAGGCCATCAAGTCCAACCCCCTGCTCAATGCAGGAATACAATCAAAGCATATCTACCAGGTGATTATCCAAGTTTTTCTTGAATGCCTCCAGTGCTGGAGCACTCACCAACTCCTGAGGTAACTGGTTCCACTGTCGTACTGCTCTAACAGTTAGGAAGGTTTTCCTGATATTTAACCGAAATCTGGCTTCCTTTAACTTGAGCCCATTGTTGCGTTTCCTGCACTCTGGGATGATTGAGAACAGATCTTGCCCCTCCTCTGTATGACAGCCTTTCAAATATTTGAAAAGTGCTATCATATCACCCCTCAGTCTTCTTTTCTCAAGGCTAAACATGCCCAATTCTTTCAGCCTTTCCTCATAAGGCTTGGTTTCCAGCCCCCTGATCATCCTTGTCGCCCTCCTCTGAACTCGTTCCAATTTGTTAGCATCCTTCTTGAACTGTGGTGTCCAGAATTGGACACAATCCTCAAGGTGAGGCCTAACCAATGCTGAATAGAGGGGGACTAGCACCTCGTGGGATTTGGAAACTATACTTCTATTAATGCAGCCTAAAATAGCATTAGCCGTTTTTGTAGCCA
Organism: Intellagama lesueurii; assembly: GCA_037013535.1. NCBI lineage: Eukaryota > Metazoa > Chordata > Lepidosauria > Squamata > Agamidae > Intellagama > Intellagama lesueurii. Next base: position 110,682,623 of record JBAJHW010000005.1, read on the forward strand.
CATCACACTGTTGGCTCATATTTAGCTTGGGATCTACGACAATTCCAAGATCCTTCTTGCTCGTAGTTTTGCTGAGCCAAGTATCCCCCATCTTGGAACTGTGCAATTGGTTTCTTTTTCCGAGGTGCAGTACTTTGCACTTATCCCTGTTGAATTTCATTCTGTTCATTTCGGCCCACTGCTCCATCCTATCAAGGTCATTTTGAATTTTGTTTCTGTCTTCTAGGGTATTAGCTATTCCACCCAATTTGGTATCATCTGCAAATTTGACAAGCATTCCCTGTACTCCCTCATCCGGATCATTAATAAAAATATTGAAGAGCACCAGACCCAGGACTGAGCCTTGGGGTACCCCACTAGTTACCTCCTCCCAGTTAGAGAAGGACCCATTAATCATCACCCTCTGAGTATGATTCTGTAGTAAATTGTGTATCCACCTGACACTTGATCTCTCCAGCCCACACCTAGTTAGCTTGCTAATCAGGATCTCATGGGGCACTTTGTCAAAAGCGTTGCTGAAGTCAAGATATACTACATCGACATTTTTTATCTTACAATATAGTTAACATTAGGTCTAAGCAACTGACTTTATGCTGAAGATTGTAACTGAAAGGATGTATCCGCTTCTGAGATTTATTAATATAATTTAAAATACGTTTGTTGAGAGTCAGCATTTTCCCTTGTGAAAATATATTCAGCAGTGATTGTCTTCTGGTAACTGAAGAGAGCATCTTTTTCAAGTGTGGTTATAGGGACTACATATATTAGCTGTGGCATATATATATCTTTCAGTGGTAAGGTAAAGGTAAAGGTTCCCCTTGACATTTAGTCCAGTCGTGTCCGACTCTAGGGGGCGGTGCTCATCCCCGTTTCCAAGCCGTAGAGCCAGTGTTTGTCCGAAGACAGTTTCCGTGGTCACGTGGCCAGCGCGACTAGACACGGAACACCGTTACCTTCCCACCGTGGTAGTACCTATTTATCTACTCGCATTTTTGCATGCTTTCAAACTGCTAGGTTGGCAGGAGCTGGGACAAGCGATGGGAGCTCACTCCATCGTGTGGATTTGATCTTATGACTGCTGGTCTTCCGATCTTGCAGCACAGAGGCTTCTGCGGTTTAACCCGCAGTGCCACCATTGGTACCACTGAAAGAGCACCACAGTTGTTGTTTCCCCATAGCTGTTTCCTACACTGTTGCTATACAGTACAAAAGTTTTCTACCTATCGAAGTATCACTGTCTCTCCTGGGTAGACATCATTCCATCATTGTTTTGACAAAAATGTTCCTGAGATGAGGCTATTACTGGATTAGCAGTACTAGAGAAGACTCCAATACTGCTCAGTAAATGGTGAGCTAGGCCTGTACTTTGTTCATATGTGCTGTGATGTAGGAAAGGGACAAATGTGCACATTTGAAACTGTTTTGCCACAATATAGATGGAGATGGAAAACTTTTGTGAGTGGATGGAGTGTTCCACTTTAGCTGAGATGCTGTACTGAACTGTGCTAAAACCTCATGTGTACAGCATAATGTTTTAACCAGTTGAATAGTCAATTTATAGCATGAAAGATCGGCTTATGACTGCAGTACAGGGATCATTTATTGCCAATCTTCTTGTCAAGCTTTTTGGGGCAGCCTTGCATTTCTTTCTGAATCTTGCAACCTTGATTTTTTATGGATGAGCCCTGAATAAGTCCGAGTAAATAAACAAGTTAAATAGCAGCTCTATGCACAAAGAAGCATTGCTGAAGAAAAGTCATGAAAGGCAAGATTACACCAAGAGAGAGATTATCCTTTGCCAGCTCCTTATATCGCTGGAGTTACTAGGCTGTACTGAGAGTTGCCATAGAAATAAATAGTGGCTGCTTTTTGTTTCCTAGCTCCTGTGGTGGTATGGTTATACTGATTGGCTATACTTTGTTACAGGTGAGTTGTGTGAAGAAAAGTTGGATTTCTGTGCCCAAGACCTGAACCCTTGTCAGCATGACTCAAAGTGCATCCTGACACCCAAAGGATACAAGTAAGTCCTATATCCTTATACACAAGTATTGTCTGGTTTTTAATCACTGCTTTGTGCTCCTGAATGGTGTTGGGCTTTGTTTTTAGTGGGGGTGAATTGTGCTGTCACTACTCATTCAGAGGAGTTGTGATCACAGCATAATAGTTCAATACGTTTTTTCCCTTTGGTTTGCATGGAGCCCCGTGTAATAACATGAAGATTCTCTGTTGAGTGACCAGTTTCCTAGCAGTGTGGATTAAATACAAACAATGACAAATGGAGAGTTTTTATCCTCCACGACAATCCACACAAAATCCTTTCAGTTACTTGGACTAGGAAATGAATAATTACCTTAAATTAAAACTGGATTATGAAGCTGGAATTACAAGATGGGTTATTAGCAAGACATCATTATTTCATGAGGAGGTTCATCACCAGGAAGGCTAATCTTTAATTAACTGACATTCATACTATAATGAATTAGTATGCACACTTGAAAAATGATCTTTAATGGACTTTAGATGAGTAGATTTGGGAAACCTGCTGCTCTGATCTGCACATGTTTTTGCATACTTGCTTTTGTTGTGCCAAAATAGTATCAGGACAATTCTGGGTTGTCATTCTAAGTACTTTAAATACCACATTCTCTTTTAAATCGCCAACCTTAATTTGTTAATATATGGATTCATGTGCACATATATCCATCAAATGAAACTAGGGTATTGATCAGCATGGCCATTCCTTGTTTATTTTCTTATGGCTTTCTTATTCCCTCTCTTCAAGGCATTAGAGATGGCACAACAGAAAATTAGAAGTGATTTTACTGATGCTAAAAATAAAACAGGACAGGCTAGTGTATCACAACTAGTCATCTATCAAATGAAAGGAAGCCTACCTGTCATGTATGTTAGCTTGAGTGCAGCTTGCAGACTCCTATTTTTTTAACCTGTCTGGGACAGCAAAGAACAAGGGGTGTTGTCAACCAGAGGTATATCACAATCCATGCTTGATGGCTTAGTGGACCACAATTTTTTCAAGTGTGTACAAAAACAATTTTTTTGGAAGAATGGAAGATGAGTAATGTGGTACAACTCATAAGTTGCATTTTCACTAAAGATAAGTGGTCCAGTACTGTGGAAAGTTATGTTCACATTTCAGTTTACATTTTATATTAAGCAGCATATGTTGTGGGAATGTTCCTAAAACTTGTATCTCCATTGCTTTTCTTGATTCTTTAATTATTCATACTTATGAATGGCTGAGCCAGTCTTTAATTCTTATCTAATACTTGCTATCTCAGTATTATAGGTGAATAAAAAAACAGAATACTAAGGGGCTCCATTTATTGGTGACTGGTGATTGGCAAAGTACCAAACAGGGCCAAATGAAAATTCTATTACGTACATGATCAACTATTTATCAGGATCTAGCATTGTGCCACTACTTTCTGTAACCCTCTCAGGTACCCAAAAAATTGCTTCACCCTCTGGAGCAGAATCCGAGGGCAGTCACAGGTCACTGGGATTCCTCCTGACTCCATTGACAGAACTGCTTCAATTAGCAGATTGAAACATTTGATTCCTTGCCACTGTGTTTTGTTTTTATGTGCTATCAAGTTGTTTCTGACTTATGGTAATCCTAACAGGGTATTGGAGGTATATGGGACATATATCAGGGCTTCAGCACTGTCACTCTCCCCAGGTGAGTTTCTGCACCTGAGCAGGGATTTGAACCTAGGCGTCCTGGGTCCTAGCCTGATACTTTCTATTACACCACACTGGCTCTTGCTACTGTATGTCTATCCTAGGAATTCTATAGATATCTAAGTAAGCTTAATACACTTAATACAGTCATGACCAAAAATATTGGCACCCTTGCAATTCTGTCAGAAAATGCAACCCTTCTCTCAAAAAATTGTTGCAGTTGCAAATGTTTTGGTACTCACATGTTCATTTCTTTGGTTTGCGTTGGAACAACACAAACAGAGAAGAAAAGTCAAATCAGATACAATCCCACACAGAAACCCAAAAATGCACTGGCCAAAATTATTGGCACCTTTAACTTAATATTTGGTCGCACTCCCTTTGGAAAAAATAACTGAAATCAATCGCTTCCTGTAACCACGAATGAGTTTCTTACACCTCTCTACTGGAATTTTGGACCACTCTTCTTTTGCAAACTGCTCCAGGGCCTTCAGATTTGAAGGATGCCTTCTCCCAGCTGCTGTTTTGAGATCTCTCCACAGGTGTTCTATGGGATTCAGATCTGGACTCATTGCTGGCCATTTCAGAACTCTCCAGCGCTTTGTTTGTAACCATTTCTGAGTGCTTTTTGAAGTGTGTTTCGTGTCATTGTCCTGCTGGAAGACCCATGACCTCTGGTGGAGAGGCAGCTTTCTGACACTGGCCACTATGTTGCGCCCCAAAATTCTTTGGTAATCATCAGATTTCATGATACCGTTCACACAGTCAAGGCATCCAGTGCCAGAAGCAGCAAAGCAACCCCAAAACATCTTTGAACCTCCACCATGTTTGACTGTACGGACTGTGTTCTTTTCTTTGAATGCCTCATTTCTTTTTCTGTAAACAGTGCCATGATGTCCTTTACCAAAAAGCTCTACTTTTGTCTCATCTGTCCACAGTAAGTTCTTCCAGAAGGATTGTGGTTTTGTCACATAAGTTTTGGCATACTCCAGTCTTGCTTTTTTATGCCACTGTGGTGTCCTCCTGGGTACCATAGTGTCCCTTTTCATTCAGATGGCGACGGATAGTGCGAGCTGACACTGTTGTAGCCTGTGTCTGCAGATCAGCTTGAATTTGTTGGGAAGTTCATCTGGGTTCTGTATCCACCATTGGAACAACCCTTCGTTGTAATTTTTCAGGAATTTTGCTCTTCCCTCCACGTCTAGGGAGGTTAGCTACAGTGCCATGGGCTGTAAACCGCTTGATGATATTGCGCACAGTGGACACAGGAAGATTAAGATCTCTGGAGATGGACTTGTAGCCTTGAGATTGTCGATGTTTTTCCACAATTTTTTCTCTCAAATCCACAGACAACTCTTTACACTTCATTCTTTTCTCCATGCTCAGTGTCACACACAACACAAAGGTTGAGTCTACTTTTCTCCATCTTAACTTGTTACAAGTGTGATTACTATATTGCCCACACCTCTTACTTGCGACAGGTGTGTCTAAATACAAATTAAAGGAGCATCACATGCTTGAAAAGCAATTATTTCTTACGATTTAGACAGGGTGCCAATAATTTTTTGGGTTTCTGTGTGGGATTGTATCAGATTTGACTTTTCTTCTCTTTTTTTTTTTGTGTTGTTCCAACACAAACCAAAGAAATGAACATGTGAGTACCAAAACATTTGCAACTGCAACAATTTTCTGAGAGAAGGGTTGCATTTTCTGACAGAATTGCAAGGGTGCCAATATTTTTGACCATGACTGTAAGTGTTAAGATAGGAGAGGCCTTCCTCTCAATCCCGCCACCTTCACAGGTGTGTTTGGTGGGGACATGGGACAGGGCCTTCTCTATTGCTGCTCCCAGATTATGGAACTCCCTCCCACAGTAGGCTAGACTGACCCCATCTTCAATGTCCTTCCACAAGCAAGCGAAGAACTTTCTCTTCAGGCAAGGTTTCTCTGAGTGAATGGCTGCTGAGTGGGATTTTAAAAATAGATTGTTGTACCTTACTGCATTGAATGTGTTTTGATGTTGCTTATGTTTTTTAGTATCATATTCATTGATCTGTTTAGTATTGTATACTCACTGTTATTAGCTTAAATACTATCTTGCAATTGTTGTAAGCGACCTTGGGTCCTTTTTAATGAGAAAGGTGGGTTAAAATTTGTATGTATGTATGTATGTATGTATGTATGTATGTATGTATGTATGTATGTATGTATGTATGTAAATAAGTAAGTAAATAAATAAATAAACGTGGGAACACATTTAAAACTATTACATGCTTTTCCTAGTCATGCTGTTTCTATGGATTTGAGAAATTCCAGCCCAACTGTCAAAATACACAACCTCCCTTTTCGGATACAAACTAACTTCTCTTCTTCTCTCTAGCTCTTCTTCGCTCCTCCTCCTTCAGGCTCTCCTGGATAGGCTTACCGCCTGCATTCCCCCAGCTAATCACCTTATTTTTTCTGTTACCAGGCAAAATTGGATAGGCTTCTGTCACAGTAATACATAGGTTCTACTGAGTTTCAATGGAATCTATTCCATTCAGGATTCACGTTAGATTTAGACCATTATATTACAGGGATGGGGACCTTCGACTCACTGTTGAGTTGGACTTAAGTCACACCCATGACTTGACTTGGATTCAACTTGGGGGTTTCTGGGGCGACTTGTGACTTGAATCCCTTTGTCCAAGTCACATTGCCAAGTCCCTATGGCCCCCTGCCCCTGCCGGCCTACCTGCTGCCACACTGCCATCTTCATCAAAGGGCCTTTCATGCTGACGCTCTAGCCTGCCATAGTCAGAGGGCAGGTCTTACGACCCGCCTCTTCTGGCAAGTTGCCCTGGTGATGCTCTAGCCTAATAATTGTCTATTCCAACTAGTACAACTCTGTAGGGTCTCAGGTACAAGCCTTTGACACAAACTGCAACTTGATCCTTTCACCTGGAGGTTCCTGGGTATTCTTATTTATGAGGATTGGGAACTTTTGCTTTCAAAGCATTTGCCATATCAGTTTATTATAGTTCTTCTCCTTTTGCTTCTCTCACATTATGTCCTTCTGGAACTTGATGCATGCCATGGGCTTACGTGGTAATTCTCTTTCTCTTCATTTTGTTTTCTCCTACATGAGAAAAAAATTACAGATATTGCCAACAGAAACACCTACATTAAATTTGCTCCAAAGATATATGGAAGATTGTTTCAAATAGGCATTTTCAAATTGGCCTTGGAAGGCTCACTGGGAAAACATTATGAATCTCTGGGACTGTTTCCATGCAAAAAAACAGAGTTGGACCCAATTCTGAGATTATATGATTTGTGGGTATAGTATCAGTGAAAAACTCATTCGTCTAGTTCCCAAATAGTAGCTTCATCATTAATACGTAAAGTTTCAGCTCCATTAAGATTTCTATGCTACAGTAAACTTATAGCACACAGTTCAGACCACTGGTGATACTTGTGTATCTGTACATTCAGAAAAAGCCAAAATATGGTGGTGATAACCTTTATTGGGTCAGCTAAGAAGACACAAAATTCTCTATGCAAGTTTTTTGAGATAAATAAAAATATCTCTTTTTTGGACATGATGCTATAAAAAGTAGGCACAAAGAGTTAAATGTTAGAGCAAAGTAGTCTAAGGAGTATCTAACAAAGTAGTAGCAAAAAAAGGTGCAAGCTTTCATTGATAAGCAGAGATGTGAATAACATTCATTACTCCTGAAAATAACAGCCCTTTTCAGACTCTTTGATCATGCATCCCCTGTTATGTGGGGTTGTTGGGGGATGTATTTGTTGGTGCTGCCCTTTCCAATGGCCTGCCTTGCACATGTTAAAGGAGACAAAATGTACCTGGAAGCCAACTACTTACTTAAGCAGGCTTCCTGAAGAATTTAGAACATGGACAGCTTACAGCCAAACTGTTGTAGAGATACTTTTCCAGTCTTAGCATCACATCAATCTGAGAAAATAGGTGTCATGTTCCTGCCTGTCCCTTGGTTGTTTCACCAATCAAAGGGCACAAGCTACATGTCGTGTCGCTGCCACCAGTTGATTACATCAACATTATGTATTATTAATAATAGAGGTCCAGGCCATGTGTCATTTTAAATAGAACCAAATAGAAGTTGTTTATTATTACAGGTGATGAAGGTACAATGTCTTTAACTCTTAACAAAACATCCTACTTCATACACTCTCAACCGCCAACTCTCTCTCTCTCCACCCCAAACTCCAAAATCACCAATCCTCAAACCTCTACTCAATCTCAAACTCAAACTCAAATTCCTCCTGCAGAGACCCTTATATCTCGTGACTCCGCCTCTCCAGCACTCTCATTGGTCCATGCAGATAGCACATTAATATTCATGACCTGGGCGGACGCCACATTCCTCCCTCCTTGATAAGTTTGTGATAGGAGGGGAAACGTAACGGTTTGCCCTCATAAACAAATGAAAATACATGGAAGAATGCTGTGACTTTTACCCCGTGGCCCCTGCTTGTTTCACCCAACACAGAGCTCACAAAGGTATCCCAACACGCCTCTTGACACACTGCCACCAGTTGATCTCTTTATCAACTTATATTTCTTTATGAAAGAGTAAGGTCCATTCAGTACTGACTTTTTAACAGAAACAGGTTTATTGATTACACGTGGTTTCAGGAATAATTCTTAAGCACATTCTTAAAGTTTCACAAAGCTTCAATATTTTTCTTTAATCTCTTCTATATTAATTAACACAGGTCACACTCTGACTAATCACTGCCTAATCACTCCTTAAACACTCTCTGCCTCAAAACCCCAAACTATCCTCTTCTCTAGCTCTCTCTGACTCCGACTGAACTTCTCTCCCAGGCTCCGCCTCTTCAGCAGCCCCTTTGGCCCCGCTTCACAACCACATTAGCATATAACTTATGAATAATGCATATCACTTAGGGTGAACGCCACATTCCTCCCCCCTTAAATATGTTTGTTTAGGAGGGGAAACCTAGCAGTTTGCCCTTATAAACAAACACCTAGTACATGCAAGTATAACAATAACTTACCAATTTATGCATACCTTATAATACCATTCTCTCTCTATTATTATTATTATGTTTACCAAATCAAATTTACCACTTTAAACATTTAAAACAATCAATATAGTTAAAACATTTGCATTAATCACATTAATACCAATTGCATTGCATCACCTTTGCATTAATAAAGACATACCAACCTCTTGCATTACTTCCATCAATACAAATTACATTACATTACCTCCACATCAATAAGGCTACTCACCATTATTTTTACCATCATTCTACACCTCTCAGTTCATCACCATCCAAACTTTGCATTTTACTCATTTTTTCATAACTATACACAAACAGAACATTTAATACAACATTACAAACTTTGTTTATCCACCCATTAGTCATTTGGCATTCGAGGCAAGGTATCAGCATCCACGCTCTGAGTCCCTTTTATGCTGCGGATTACAAAGTCAAAGTCTTGCAGGTTCCCGCTGTCATCCGCTTGGCACAGCACCACTCCAAGTCTGACGTTCGATGCATCCACACAGATTGTGAACCCCCGATTGTAGTCCAGCACAACAAAGGCAGATCTTGAAGTCCGCACTCTCTTCTGTCGACTTGCAGTCATCGGGCACTCTGACGTCCCCTGGATTTCCTCCGCTCGCCTTTTCCGGGTGAAGCCTGCTTTCTTTCTGGCTCGTGGCTTCACTTTCTCAGCTGGGGAAAGGGTAGGCAGTTCCTTCTCCTCCTCCAGAACATCTATTGATGCGTCCTTCTTTAAGATCTTATTGCTTACGCCTTCCTCCTCACCCACAAATTCACCCACAGGTACTTTTGTTGAGAAGTTCTCCCTATGTGGGGAACCACTATCATGGGTCACCTCCAAATTCACAGGCAGGTTTCTTTGAAGTGCAATCTCAACCACTTGGTTTATTTTAGATGCACTGAGATTCTCATCTGGTTCTATTTCTTTATTCTTAGGTTTATTAGGTAGGGGTTTGCCTTGCAAGGTTTTAAGTGCTTTTGTAGCTGCAGAGCGACTAGACTCCCTAGCCCTCCAGTGCTGCTGCAACAAATTCACAGGTTCTGACCCTGCCAAAAACAATTTACTCCCTTCTATGGGTCTCAGCCCCACTACTTTGTCCTCAGGACAGAGTGCTCCTTCCTGGGCCTCATACAAGCCTTTCTCCTTTCCATGAGTACCCCCCAAGCTTGGCTCTGTTACTTCTAAGGACTCCTCCCGATATTTTACAGGGACAATTAGCTGCTTGAGATGTCCATCTTCACTCCTATGAGGTGTTAATAAAACCTCTCTATATGTCAGGTTTTTATCAGCTATAAACCTCTCTGGGTGTTCAGGGGTCAGTGGAAGGGGATTCTCATTAGCTTTTGTAATACAATCATTTAAAGTACTATCTTCCTTCTGCTCATCAATACAGGAAGTATTATTAGGGTTTTTCAATATGACCTCCTTAGCCATTTCTACTATCTCAGGTTTTTCCTCTAAACTGGGGCATCTCTGGTTTGATTCAGAGGTTAGGGATTCCATTTTTCCCTCAGGGATTGTTAACAGCTCTCCCTGGGAACGTTTTACTACAAATGCACTCTGCACATGCTTAGTGAGATCTAATCCGATCAAACAAGGTGCGGGTATTTGATCAGAAATTGCTTCATCCCAAATTCCAACCCATTCTCTATAGGTTATTTTTACTTTAGCCATAGGTAAAATCACTGGAGTAGAACTTATTCCCTTGATTGTAACAGTTTGATTTAGAAGTATTTTCTTTTTAGGAACCACATCAGGATGACACAGGGTTATGTGGGAACAGGTATCAACAACCCCCACATAAGACTTCTCATTAATAAGAATTTTCTCACCAGGGTTCTGTAGTAAAATATCATCTGCCTTTATAAGGAAGCACTGAATGACTCTGGCTAGTGGCAGATCAGAATTTTCTGTCATGCTAGTTGCCATGGGGACAGAACCATTGTTACAGCCTCCTTCAGTGGCTTCCACAGGTTTTACACAGTAAACTTTTTTGGTCTGACTATCATCTTTTCCATTTTTATTTTTGTTGTTTTTCATACAATTTGATTGAATATGGCCAAACTCGCCACAGTTATAACACTGTCTGTAAGTCCTTCGATCACACTGAGATCTATTAAACTTTTCCTCTGGGTTCATTCACTTCTGCGGACTAGGCCCTGGCAACTTAGGTTGAGGTACTAAGCTGGCCATCTTTCCCTGACATTTTACTGTTGTAATTTTTATTGAAGGGTTTCTTACTGTTGTCCCAGTTCTGCCTGCAAAATTCTACCTCAGAAAACCTAGGATCCCTAATATCATTAATGGAATCAGCACATTCAGACGCCTGTAATAATTTTTTAGGATTTTTGTCTTTGACTAAATAACGCAATTCCCCAGGCAAAATGGAATGAAATTGTTCTAACCCAATCACATTTTTCATTTGGTCCAGAGAATGACATTTTCACGTTCCATCCATTTGTCCAAACATTGACTCAATTTAGCCCCCACTTGGGCATAAGATTCTTCAGGCTTTTTGGTAAGGGAATGAAATTTTATCCTAAGGTGTTCTGCATTTATGCCAAATCTAGAATATACCATTTTCCTATATGCCTCAAAATCTCTAGCCTGCTCCAGAGGCATCTGAGAATAACGCTCAGCTAAATCTCCACTTATTTGTGATCTCAACACTATCATCCTTTCATCATCCTTAATCTCAAAGTCCCAGCACGCTCTCTCAAATGAAATCAGGCAAGATTCAGGGCAATCTCCTCTCCTATATTGGGGAAATTTCTTTAGATCAATTTTTGAGAGATTTCCCTCACTAGAGTTGTTATTATTATTACTATTATTATTTTGAGCAGCAATTTCCAATCTTTTCATCTCTATTTGAAATTCCATTTGTCTTTTTTCTTGCTCAGCTTTCTCTCTGATCTCCAATTCTCTAAGCCTGAATTCCTGTTCCAACTTCCATTTTTCAAAATCTTGGTAGCTTAGAACACCTTGTCTTTCTGAGGCACCCTCATCAGTCTCCTCCTGTTCCACTGAAGCTAGAGGGTCTCCATTTCCCTCCACTTCCTGAGGTAAACTTTGTGCCTCCTGACTCCCCTTTTGGCTACGTTTGGGTGGCATGTTTAAGTCTGAGTGAATTAGTCTTTAATGTCTGTACTGCTTTTTAAAAGGACCTGTCTTTCTGCTGTTAATTCCAGTAACTATGTTGTTGTTGCACTTCACTTAGCAGCTCTCTCTGGCTGTTCTCCAGCTAACAACCTTTTAGTTACTGTGTCTCTCTATGTCTGAGCTATTCCTGCTCTCAGACACCAAAATAATTTTATTTCTCAAGCCTCTGCTTTTATTTTCCTATCACCTCAGATCTGCTCTGACCCTGGCTTCCACTTTTTATCCACCAGTGCTCCCTTATCTCTCAGAACCTTGGATTTCAAGCTAGCCACTGAGTCTCTTAAATCCTGAGGTAAATAAAAAATAATTTTTCCTTTGGAGTCGGTTCCCTATCTTTAGTTCCCCCAGATCAGGGTTCAGAAGCCCCGCTACTAAGCTTTTCCACAAAAGCTCTAGCAGGTCACCCACTTCTTTACCACAGATCTCTGACTAAAAGGTACCCACAACTCCAGAAAATTCACTTTTAAACCTTGGCTTCACTGGATTATTTCGTATCCCACCGCTGGACACCAATTGTGATGTTTACCCCGTGGCACCTGCTTGTTTCACCCAACACAGAGCTCCAACACGCCTCTTGACATGCTGCTGCCAGTTGATCTCTTTATCAACTTATATTTCTTTATGAAAGACTAAAGTCCATTCAAGGGACGTGGTGGCGCTGTGGGTTAAACCGCAGAAGCCTCTGTGCTGCAGGGTCAGAAGACCAGCAGTCGTAAGATTGAATCCACGCGAAGGAGTGAGCTCCCGTCGCTTGTCCCAGATCCTGCCAACCTAGCAGTTCCAAAGCATGTAAATGCGAGTAGATAAATAGGTACCACCTCGGTGGGAAGGTAACAGCGTTCCGTGTCTAGTCGCGCTGGCCATGTGACCACGGAAACTGTCTTCGGACAAACCGCTGGCTCTACGGCTTGGAAACGGGGATGAGCACCGCGCCCTAGAGTCGGACACGACTGGACTAAATGTCAAGGGGAACCTTTACCTTTACCTAAGGTCCATTCAGTACTGACTTTTTAACAGAAACAGGTTTATTGATTACACGTGGTTTCAGGAATAATTCTTAAGCACATTCTTAAAGTTTCACAAAGCTTCAATATTTTTCTTTAATCTCTTCTATATTAATTAACACAGGTCACACTCTGACTAATCACTGCCTAATCACTCCTTAAACACTCTCTGCCTCAAAACCCCAAACTATCCTCTTCTTTAGCTCTCTCTGACTCCGACTGAACTTCTCTCCCAGGCTCTGCCTCTTCAGCAGCCCCTTTGGCCCCGCCTCACAACCACATTAACATATAACTTATGAATAATGCATATCACTTAGGGTGAATGCCACAAATGCAAATATTAACCTCTTACATTACTTACATTACTAAGGATACATTACTTACATTAATAAGGATTACATTAGATAACTCTTACATTACTAAGGATACTTACTGTTATTTTTACCATCACTATACATACCTCTTAGTTTATTAATATCCAAGCAAATTTTGCACTTTAAGCATATCACATAACTATTATACAAACAGAACAGTTAATATTGAACTCAGATGAAAACAAAGAATTTTCTCTAGTCATTTGGCCTTCGAGACAAGGCGTCAGCAACCACATTTTGGGTCCCTTTAACACTGCGGATTTCAAAGTCAAAGTCTTGTAAAATCAGCGCCCATCTCATCAATTTGCTGCTGTTGGCTTGAATAGTCCTTAGCCATAGCAGAGGAGAGTGGTTGGTGCACAGGACAAATCTTCTCCCCCAAATGTACGGCTTCAGCTTTTGCAGCATTTATACGATAGCTAGACAGTCTTTTTCTATTGTGGACAAGTGTTTCTCACTCGACTGAAGTATCTTGCTGATGTACATCACCGGGTGCAGATTTTCACTGTCATCGGCTTGGCTCATCACGGCTCCCAGCCCGACGTTAGACGCATCTGTGGAGATGACAAACTCACGGTTGAAGTCCAGTGCAATAAGGACAGGTCCTGAAGTCAGCGGCTTCTTCAGACGATCAAAGGCTACCTGGCACTCTGACGTCCACTGGATGTTTTCAGCATGCTTCTTTCGGGTTAAGTTAGATAATGGGGCAGCCATCTCGCTGAAATTTGGCACGAAGCGACGATAGTAGCCAGCTAACCCTAAGAATGCTGATTCTTTTTTTGGACATCGGAGTGGGCCAATTATTAATGGCTTCTATCTTAGTCTCAAGGGGTTTGATCACACCTCCCCCGACTAAATGGCCTAAATATTTCAATTCCGAACTTCCAAGTTGGCATTTGGTTGCTTTCACTGTTAAGCCAGCCTCATGCAACCTCTGTAGCACGACCTCTAGGTGGACTTTGTGGTCCTCCCAGGTCTGGCTAAAAATTCCAATATCATCCATGAAGGCTACAGTAAATTCTCTTAGACCATGCAAGGTTTTGTCTGCCAGCCTTTGGAAGGTTGCTGGAGCATTTTTCAGCCCAAAACTCATGACTCAGAATTCAAATAAACCTAAGGGACTAGAGAAGGCTGTTTTTTCTTGGTCCTTAGAGTCCAGGAGCAACTGCCAGAACCCTTTGGTCAGGTCGAGATAGAAAATGAAATGACACTTCCCTATGGCCTCGAAGAGATTGTCTAGATGAGACATCGGGTATGCATCTCCCTTAGTAATGTGGTTCAACTTTCTATAATCTACGCAGAACCGGATGCTTCCATCTGGGTTGTTGTCGCGTCCACCCAGTGTCCCTTGTTTGTCCTCCCCAAACACAGGTCCACCCTCTGGATACGTTTCCTCTTTTACCCCTGCCACCAGTTGATCTATCATCCACACTGTATCAAATATGTATCTTAGGCACGTGCTGCCAAATATAATTGGTTTATTTATCTTTCAGGTTTGTAAATTACATAAGCAAATCACAGATGTTCTTTTATTGCTGTTTAGGATCAATCATTAAACTTGGATTGGATTATACGTTTGCTTGCATGTATTTATTCACAATAACCACTTCAACAATATTCTTTGGCTATCTATTACTTATTACTTTTAACTCTTTCCTATTCTCTCTAACAATCCAACTTTCCACTCTCTCTTTTAACTCATCAAATCCTCCTCTCTAACTGTCTCTAACTGTCTAACTGTCCTCCTGATCCTGCCCCTCCTGTCCTATCATAGGCTCCTGCACTTGAGCTCCATATGATGGACAGGAGTGACGTGGGCATTCCACCACAGTTGTGTACTAAAACTATAGGAGCAGCCCAAGGACTTGTAGACAGAACAATGATAGCAGCTTTTAGCATTTCATCTAGTTCCAAGCGAACTTTGTTAACGTAAGGGCCTGTTACTCTATAAGGGGTGACTGCTGTGGGTTGGGCATTCCCAGTGTCTATTTTGTGCATCACACCCTTGGCCACACCAGGTTTCTGTGAAAACACATTCTTATACTTTTGTAGAAGCGTCCCAATCTCTTCTTTTTGATTTAGGGATAGAGCAGGGCTAAGGATCACATTCTCAGGATTATATTGGGGTTCTCCTCTGTCTTCCAAGCACCGCAATTTGGGCTTTTCTTCAGGGCCCTCCCTGATGGCATATAAAACCCAATTTTCTTTTTTATATTAGGGTTTAATCATGTTTACATGTACTATTCTTCTGCCCTCCTTGCCTTCCTTTTGGAGGACATAATTAACATCATTCATTTTTGACACTACTTTGTATGGTCCTGACCATGCTAACTGCAATTTATTGCCCTTTATGGGTCTCAGCATCAGTACTTCGTCCTTGGGACAGAATGTTCTTTGCTGGGCCTTTTTATCATAGCAGCTTTTCTGCTTTTCTTGAGCACTCTTTAAGTTTTGCTCTGCTATTTCTAAGGACTTTTGCAAAGTGTTCATTAGATTATCCATGTACTCTATAACGGATCCAGGGCCACCCTCTTTATAATCTTCCCAGTTCTGATGAAGTAAATCTAGGGGCCCTCTTACTTTGCGCCTAATTAAAAGTTCAAAAGGACTAAACCCAGTACTTTCTTGGGGTATGTCCCTATAAGCGTATAATAATGACTGCAATTTATTATCCCAATCATTTGGGTTCTCTGCTACATAAGCACGCATCATTCTCATTAAGGTCCCATTAAATTTCTCCACTAGACTGTTGGTTTGGAGATTATAAGGAGAAGAAGTGATGTGGGAAAGTCTGCAGACTTGCCACAATCTCTTCATTATTTTAGAAGTAAAAGATGTTCCCAAATCTGTTACTATTTCTGAAGCAAAACCCATTCAGCACATGTAGTTAACTAAGGCATCTGCCATAGTTTCTATCAGCATTTTGTGTTTTTTTTTTTAAAAAAAATGAATATGGAATTGTCTTGTAAGATTATGGGAAACTGGCAAAGGCTGAGTCATTCAGGTTGGCACTTGGCCAGGAAAATCATGTGACAATTCTGCACGTGTGCAAAGTTCAATATGCTGTATCATGCTTACATAATGCTACAGTATATAAGTAAGTTGCTGACTAGGCTTGTTGTTGGGTTAATGTATAGAGGAGTAGCCAGTCACTTTGTCAGAGAGAATCGTGAGAATCTGTCAATTCTGAGGTGCTACGTATGTATATTTTTGTAAATACATCCTTAGTGAAGGGAACATCTCCTGTGTCCTGTATTTTGTTTTTGCTCTCAGTTTGGAGATTACCAAGAAAAATCTCAAACAGCATAACAGTGCTGTGCACTCTGAATAGTTTCAGTCTCTATATTTCTTAGGGGTACTGCTTCAGGGTATCTAGTGGCATAATCTATAATAGATAGGATGAATCTATTAACTTGTCTAGTCACTCTGGGTAAGGGTCCCACTAGGTCCAGACCCAAGCATTGGAAAGGGTCGAGATCACTGGCAATGGGCATAGCTTAGCCCTCATCTTGTCATTTCCAGTACCTCGTTTTTGGCAAGTAACACAGCTATGACAAGATTGTTTAACTTGCTTCCCCATCCCTGGCCAATAAAAGTTCTCTGCCACTCTTTGCTTAATGCGAGAGATGTCCATGTGTGCTCCAAATACATCTTTGTGTACCTTTTCAAAAATCTTTTCTCGGTATTTAACCAGTGCAATTAACTGTTTGTGGGGTCCTTCTCCTTCCCTATGAGGAGTCATTAAAACCTCTCTATACAATAAATCTTTTTCCACACAATACCTCTCTGGATGTTCAGGGATCAGTGGAATGGGATTCTCCTTAACTTTTTCGAAGCAATCAGTTAAGGAGCTTTTTTTTGTTCTTTTTTTTGTTCCTTAATAAAGGAGGAACTCTTAGGATTTCTCAACAACACTAAATCAGTTGCCTCCCTCATTTCAGGATGTTCCCCTAAAATGGGTCTTTCAACTATGGTTTCAGTGCTTTCCTCAGTGGCTTCAATCTGCCTCCCCTGAGAGCGGGTTATCATTAAAACACTCTGCACATGCTTAGATAAATCTAAACCAATCAGACAAGGAGCTGGGATTTGATCTGAAACTGCTACTTTCCATATACCAGACCACCCATGGTAATTCAATGCTACTCTAGCCATTGGCAGAACTACAGAGTCCGAACTTATGCCTTTGAGAGTGATGTTCTCAACATATTCTCTTTAGGAATTATGTCTGGGTGACAAGTAGTTATTTGGGAACATGTATCTCTTATACCTAAATACTTTATGTTGTCAATAAAAATCATTTCCCCAGAGCTTTCCAGTAAATCTTGATCACACTTGATTAAAAAACACTGTATCACTTTAGCCTCAGGAAGCTCTGGGCTCTCTGCCAAGTCCGTTCCCTTAGCAACAGGGCTGCCACCAGTGGCTTCAGTTGCTGAAGGCTAAAGGAGAAATACTTTTTTAGACTGATCATAATTTCCATTTTTAGGCTGACTGAAATCCTTATTCTTTTGAGTTTCACATTGGGCAAAAAAATGTCCTTGTTTACCACAAGCATAAAATTGTTTATTTGCCCTATGTTCAGCGTAAAGGGATCTATTAATTTTTCCCTCAGAACTATTTGATTTCAGGGGACTTTGCTCTGGGAATGAGGGTTTCGCTTTAAAATGGCTTCCCTTATCTTGAACATGACTGAGGTAATTTTTACTGGATTTACTGTTGTCCCACACTTTTCTACCAATTTTTACCTCAGAAAATCGAGGATCTCTGATCCCACTAATAGAATCAGCATATTCAGACACTTGTAGCACATTTTTAGGATCCTTGTCCTTGACCAGATAACGCAATTCCCCTGGCAAAATTGAATAAAATTGTTCTAATCCAAACACATTTTTCATTTGTTCTAAGGAAGTGACATTTTCTTGCTCCAACCACCCATTAAGATGTTGATTCAAACGTGCTCCAAGCTGGGCAAAAGACTCCCCAGGCTTCATTGATATTGCGCAAAATTTTCTTCTGAGGTGCTCTGAGTTAATCCCATCTTTCTATAAACCTCAAAATCTCTAGCTTGTTCAAGAGGCATTTGTGAATAGATCTCAGATAAACCCCCCCATCTGTGACCTTAAAATTATCATCCTCTCATCATCTTTAACCCCAAAGTCCCAACAAGCTCTCTCAAAGGAAATCAGGAAAGATTCAGGACAATCTCCATTCCGATATTGGGGAAATTTCTTTAGGTCGATCTTTGAGAGATTGACCACACTGGAATTATTATTATTATTATTATTATTATTATTATTATTATTATTATTATTATTATTATTATTATTATTATTATTATTATTATTATTATTTTGAGCAGCTAATTCCAATTTTTTCATCTCTATTTGGAATTGCATTTCCCTTTCCCTTTCTTTGATTTTTTCTCTTTCCAATTCTTGCTCAAATTCCCTTTTCCTTTCAAGTTCTCTGTGCTCAAATTTCCTTTTTCTTTCAAGTTTTCTGATTTTTTCCAATTCTAATTGGTTTTTCAGAGGTTGCTCCTCTAATTGGTTTTTCATAACTAGCTCCTTCAGTCTAAATTCTTGTTCTAGCTTTCATTTTTCAAAATCTTGGGAGCTTTGGATATTTTCTCCCTCTGAGGCAATTATTACTGAGCCCTCAGTTTCTTCTTCACTTTGAATTTGAGGGTTCCCATTTCCCTCAGCGCCTTGGAGCTCAACCTGTGCCTCCATAACCACTTTTTTACTTCGTTTGGGCAGCATAAACAATACAATTTCTTATTAAACTAGACTGGTTCTTTTCCCTCACAAGAGCCAAAAGGACCTTTGTTTCAGTGGCTTTCCTTATAACTAGGTTGCACTTTTCCAAGCAGCCCGCCTAGGCTACTCCCAAGCTCACAACCCTTGCCACAGTATTTCCCTATCTGGGCGATTCTTGTATCCAGACACCAGAACAACTTTCTGCTTAGCTTTTCTTTACTTTTAGCTTTTATTATCACCTCAGATCTATCCTGACTTAGGTTTCCACTCCATCTGCTACTGCTCTTTACCCTCTGAGCTTCGGATTTTGAGTTAGTCACTTGGTCTTGTAAATCCTGAAGTAAATGGTTTATCTTGAGTAGATATTTTCCCTATCTTAGGATTCTCCAGATCTGGGTTCAGAAGCACCAAAACTAAGTCTTCCACAAGACTCTAATGGGTAACTACTTCTTACCACAGATCCTAACCCCTCCTAGCTCGGAATACCTTCAAACTCAAGCCAATTCAATTTTTCACTGGATTCTTTCGTATCCCAGCGCTGTGCCACCAATTTGTCATGTTCCCGCCTGTCCCTTGGTTGTTTCATCAAGCAAAGGGCACAAACTATGTGTCGTGTCGCTGCCACCAGTTGATTACATCAACATTATGTATTATTAATAATAGAGGTCCAGGCCATGTGTCATTTTAAATAGAACCAAGTAGAAGTTGTTTATTATTACAGGTGATGAAGGTACAAGCAATGTCTAACTCTTATCAAAACATCCTACTTCATACACTCTCAACCGCCAACCCTCTCTCCACCCCACACTCCAAACTCACCAATCCTCAAATCTCTACTCAATCTCAAACTCCTCCTCCTCCTGCAGAGACCCTTATATCTCGTGACTCCGTCTCTCCAGCACTCCCATTGGTCCATGCAGATAGCACATTAATATTCATGATCTGGGTGGATGCCACAATAGGGTTGAACATAAGGTCCATCATTCTGCTAAATAATGTGTTTAAAGTAGAACCCCCACATCCATGGGATCAGTACCCAGTTTGCCCCATCAATACAACATACAAGGGGGTGGGCCCTGTGGCTTTTGTTGTATATAGGGTTCACTACTATCCATGGTTTCAGGCATTCACAGTAGATCATGGAACAGATCTCACACAAATACAAGGGTCCTGCTGTATTAAGTTATTGACAGATTTTGGTCCATGTTATAGTACCAAGAAGCACAGGTTCAAAAAGTAATTGATTTCAGGGTCATACTTTTGAGGCTACTGTCAATGTTTTTTGCTTCTTTATAATTCTCAGTAGATAAGTTATGCATTTAATATTGTTCCATTACATTACTTTACTGAATGGTTAACATGTATATTTGTGTGTAGTTTGTGCATGTGTATGAGTTTGAAGTAATTGCTATATATCCTAAAGCTGCTGAAAATCCCAGAGGAGTTCTGGAGTATTTAAAGAGACCATTTTTAAAAAATCAGTAATAAATAATGTAAAAGCAACTTCCAGACAACTACTCTGTGAAAGTGTGGGGTTATTATTTCAATAGGTTTTTAACAGATGAATTAAACAAAGTGCCTTTTGAATGTAGTATATATAACATCATTTAAAGCAGGGGTCTCAAACACGCGGCCCGCGGGCCATTTGCGGCCCGTCGGATGATAGTTTGTGACCCCCGCCTTGCCTGCCCCCCCGAAGCGCCCACGTGTCCTCTGCTGTCAAGAGTCAAAAAAAAGCCTCGCTCGCCGGCTCTCTCCCAAGACAGCGCATCTTGCGCTGCCGGCTGGCAGACTGCCGGCTGGCAGACTGCAGTTCCGGATGGAGGATGCAAGAGGCGCTGTCTTGGGGGAGAGCCGGCGAGCGAGGTGCGCCGCCGGTCCTTTTCCCCGTGCCCGAGCCGCCGCCGCGTGATGCCTGAGAGCGGAGCTCGCTCCCGGCCCGTCCTCGAAGAGCGCCTCCAAGCCGCCAACAGCAGCTGCCGCCGCCTCTTCCAGGGAAGTGGCTCTCTGGCTCTCTTTCTCTCTCCCCCAGCACCAGCCCGGCCAGCGGCCCCCTCAGCGCCCGGCGGTGCTTCCTCCTCCTCCTCCTCCTCTTCGTCCTGCTTCAGCCGCCTCGGCTCTGGAGGCTGCCTGGGCTCGCCTCGCAAAGTTTGCTCCTCTGTTGTGGTGGGGGTAGCTGCTGCTGCTGCGTGCACCTTTTTTTGAGGGGGCCCCTCAGAGGAAGGTTGCCGGACCTCTGTGTGTGTTTGTGTGCATGCGCGCGCGCACACCTGTGGGGGCCCCGTCCCATTCTGTTTAATTTCGCGGGTACCAGTGGGGGCTTTTCTCCTTTGGCAAGGCGAATTCTGTGAGGGTTGTTTTTTTTTAAAATTTATGTCGTGCCCTCCTCCCCCCGGCTAGGCCGTCGCCGGCGCTCCCTCCCTTCTCTGCTTCTTCGTCCTGGTGGTGGTGGTGGTGGTGGTAGTGAAGAAGGAGCCGGAGGGGGTCGTGGCCGGCGACGAGGGCTTGCGCGCCCCTCCTCCTCCTCCTCGGAGCCCCAGCCGGGCTAAGGAAACTCCTGGGCGGTTTCCTCGGGCTCTTGCTCCGCTTGGCGGAAAATCTGATGTGGCCCAGACTCTGTCCCCAGCGGCCCCCAGGTACATTGAGTTTGAGACCCCTGATCTAAAGAATATTTTTAATTTAATGTAAGGAACCAGGCAAAGATCTGTGGGTCCTATGAAAATTAATTAAATTGCAGTTCTTAAAACTATTTTCCATACATCCTGCTTGCACTTCACTGGGATGGTATAGGCCAAACACTTAAATAATAGAGTCCTCCAATACATGACAGCCTTCCTACTACTTTCCCAAAGCAATTACAAAATTAAGGGATTTAGTAGTATTGAGTCTCAATAAAACAAAAAACAGTCTGAAAATTGAAGTAAAAGCCAAAATTGGGGAAAGGTTATTTATTTATTTAAAGATTTAGATCACACTTTATTGTTCTCAAAGATTTTCAGTGGCTTTAAAAAAAATCCTGACAACACAATAAAAAGCAGTTGCAGGAACAGAAGCCATGCACTTTGGCAAATGGTACAAGGATAGAGATATTTCACGTCTCACCTTTGGTCTTATCCAAGTATCAGTCCACAAGTGGACACCTTTTGGGTGCCTCTGATCCAAGTAAGTAGAACCATCAAAAATAAAATAAGAGTATTTTTACCCAACTTCAAAAAACAGGCCATGCATGTTTTGTAGAGTTTTCTATTTCTAGTAAAATTCCTTTTTGCTACATAAGAGAAGTACATGTCTCCACAGAGGAGAATAGTTACAAGTTCTCCAGAGTACACCCTTTCTCATTAATGCTGCCTTGGTTCTTTTTAAGGAGAAAGGTGGGATAAAAATATTTTAAATAAATCATAAAGTCTCAATAACTCACTATGAGACATTTGTACAAGAAACAATAAAAAAAACATTGTTTACAGTTGCTTGAAATTACTGACTTGTGTCTTTACTGCACACATACTTATCAACCAAGAAAACAGATCAACAGCAAACAAAACCAAGGAAAGAGAGGGAAAAAGAAATACTGTGTCTCTAGAGGATGCTGTTCCATTTTCACAATTTGTCTGAAGTAGACTCCAAAAATTTTTAAAGGGCAACCACTACTTTTCAGTGATTAACTGATTGCTGTTACAGGACACTCCTTCTAAACTTGACTGAGCCTGAGCAATCCATTTGGAAATCATTGAAGTCAGGCTCCTTAGTGATCTAACAAGCAGGCACTGCTTTTTGCTTGCAACTTCCAAGATTCGGAAGGTTGCTAGGCAGGCATCAACTCTAGTGGCCAAGTGTTTTGATAGCAGTTAGACTCATTGCTTTGTTTATGTCATTTTCCCTTCCCCGTGTACTGACCTTGATAAAATAATCTTCACTTCTTCTTCGTGGCCTCTGTGAATCACAATGTGGGTAATCCACGCCTGCGCAGAGCCTCATCAGAAGATTCTAGAGCTTCTGCGGTAGCAAAAAAACACATTAGAATAGACCCCGACCCCTCCGTACCTTGGCGCCAAGACTCTCCCTTCAGTTTCTTTCAACTGCCGCATTGAGAGCCTCTTATTCTTGCTTCTGTGAGTTCGAAAGTGAAAGAGAATTTTACTCTTGATTCCTTTTCTCTTATTTTTATTATTTTTATTTTTATTATTATATATAAGAGTGTTTCTTTTCTTTCTGCTCCAGCCTTAGGGCCGAAGCATTCCCCCCCTTCTCTTTTTGCTATCCATGGCCCCTTTGGGCCCGTTTAAACACTGCGTGGTCTGCGACAATAAGATCCCGCTCTCCGACAGCCACGCTAAGTGTCCTTTTTGCCTGGGTGAGGCCCACCAAACCTCTTCTTGTCCTCACTGTAAGAACTTTAAGCGCGGAGTCCTCCGCAGCTGCCTCTCCAGGCTTAAGCTCCGTCTTTGGGAGCAGTCCATCCAACCTTCAAAAATCATGGCTCAGCCTGCTTGTAAAACCACTTTGCAGACTAAAGCTATGGAAAAAACCATCTCAGAAACATCAAAACAATGCCCTTCGGCCACACGATCGCACTCTGATGCTCCATCGACATCGTCAAAAGCCTCTAAGGGACATAAGGTTAAACACTCGACGTCGAAATCTTTGACATCGAAGTCGTCTACAAAAAGAAGGTTGTCCCCTGATGCCTCCTCAGTTCCGGAACCCTCACCGCCTAAAAGATCCAAACCGCTTAAGGTTAAACCACCTGCAGTCACTCCACAGCAGCCCCAGGAGACCTGTGACTTAATTTGTATGGGTTTACCCTCAGATGACGAGGGACTTCCGTCCCATCACCCATGTTCTCAGTCACCTGAATGAGAGGAACGAATGGACCAGCTTACGTTCTCTCCTCCTAGCCCCCAACAATCCGGCTCTCCCAGCAACCCTTCTGTGGTTGCCTTGCCTGACATGCCAGAATCGGAACCGCAGCCTGATACTGTGCCGTATTCGGTTGCATCAGGCCTACCACCGTGGCCTCTGGCGCATCATCAAGCGCAATATCCATATGAGGCAAGCGTTCCTCCATTGCGTGCGGCATCAACCCACTCTCAGCACTCTCATCAGGTAGCCATTTGCCCCGATCAGTGCCTTTCCAGGAAACCTGCCAAGCGCTCTCAACCGGTTACTCTCCCCAGTTTGGCGGCAGTACTACATCAGAGGCCATAGTCTCGGC
This sequence comes from Intellagama lesueurii, assembly GCA_037013535.1. Lineage (NCBI taxonomy): Eukaryota > Metazoa > Chordata > Lepidosauria > Squamata > Agamidae > Intellagama > Intellagama lesueurii. The sequence goes on from JBAJHW010000005.1 coordinate 110,706,889, forward strand.
AACCCTCGGTATCGAAGTGATCTTACCATCACGAACCTCAAGTGCCTCAGGCTGCTTACCATCCAGCATCTAAAAAGCCCAAGGTGGTTGAGCAATATTCCTCAACTCATTATGCATTTGCAGCCCCAGTAAGTCATTACTTTCCAACTCAGCAGGCTGATCGAGATTGATCCTCCCTCTCGGCATCACCGGCATCTATCTACTCTACAACCACTCAATGTGGTCCACCACCTATCTTACCAACCTTGTTGGTAACATACATTCCATCACCATCGAGACACGGGCTCCGATATCAATGAACCTCGATATCACTCTTGGTCCATGGACGCCCCTTCAGCACCATTGCCAATGGATGACCCTCGACATCTACCGATATCTAAACCTCGAGTCCGTCGTCATTGCGACATCGACTATGATGTCGAGGACCCTAGATATCAATCTGTATCCATGGCTGCTCCATTAACCTCACGGTCGGTCGATGATCCTCGACACAGACAGATGTCCATGGACATACCGTCCGCACCGACGTCCGGAAATCGACATCAATATTATGACTCACAACCCCTCAACACAGAGGTCGATTGACATTCTATTGACTCTCGATGCAATCCCGAATATTTGGATCAGGGTTCCAGGCCACAAACACCATCTGTCTTACTCACTTTGCACGAGTCTGACCTAGCAGATGCCGAACCCCCATCTACGGCAGAGGATTTTCAGACTTACGCACAATTGATGGTACGTATGGCCAAGTCTTCGGATCTCCAAATCCATAGATCTACAACTGAGCCAGCGGATCATCTCTGCGATCCAATCTCCAAAGATACAACTACTCCAGTTCACATTTCTATGTTACCATCCCTACTCAGCACCGCCCAACGTTCGTGGACGAAGCCAGCATCATCCCATTCTATGTCGAAACGTATCGACAACCTTTACAGAGTTCACAATACCGGAGTGTTGTTTTTCCAAAAGCAACCAGCTCCAAATTCGATCTTTGTAGAGGCCTCACAGTCTCGGTCTTGACACCAACAAGCCCTTATACCACTCAACAAGGATAGTAGGAGGATTGACTCCATGGGTAGGTGGCTCTATTCCTCCACTGCCTTCACTATGAGAGTGGCTAATTACCAAGGAGCTATGGGCGCATATCAGCGTTTTCTCTGGGACAATATGTCCACCTTTATTGAGGCATTACCAGAAGACAAAAAAGTGCTGGCGCAAACATTCCAGCAAGAAGGACTCTCTGTTGCCAAACAGCAAATGCTATCAGCTAGACACACTGTAGATGCAACAGCTAAATCCATGGCTACCTCTGTCGCCATTTGGTGCTTTTCCTGGCTAAGAACAGCTGGCCTTGCTGAGGATGCCCGAGCACGCATTGAGGACCTTCCCTTCGATGGGACTGGCCTTTTTTAATGCAGAAACGGATGACATTTTGGAAAATGTCCAAAAGAAAAGATCAGCAGCGAGACGTTGGGGAGTCTACCCACTACACTGAACGTAATCAGTGGAGACGTCCCTACACTTCTTACCAAAAGTTCCATCAGGAACCCCAGAGACAAACTCATTATACTCCCTATTTCAAACAACAACCTTACAGGGCCAAACCCCATCAGCAAGCCACCACTAGGCGCAAAGATCGCAAGACCAAACATCACGTTTGATGTCCAGTTGACCGAGATCACACACACACACAAAAAAAAAACCCTGCCCTCTGAAAACACTTACCTGCCTGGGAATCCATCACCACGGATGTTTGGGTCCTTTCCATCATCCAAAACGGATACCACATTCATTTCCACCAACTCCCTCCACCGTTGCACACCGTCACACCGCCGTCACAAGTCCTTCAAGATGAAATACAAAATTTACTTCTCAAAGACGCTATAGAACCGGTACACCAAAACGACATGTTTTTTCTCTCGTTATTTCACCGTCCCCAAAAAGGACAGAGGTCTCCATCCAATCTTAGACCTCAGAGAGCTGAACCGCTACATCATTACCACCAAATTTCGTATGGTCACCCTCGAGTCAGTTCTCCCTCTACTCAAAAAGAATGACTGGTTCACAGGAGATGCAAGGCGCATTCTTCCACATCTCCAAACATCCTTCCCAGAGGCAGTTTCTTTGCTTCCAACTTGGCACTCAGGCCTATCAGTTCAAAAGGCTTTTCTTTGGCCTCGCAACAGCTCCCAGGGTCTTCACCAAATGCATGGCCCCGGTTGCAGCTTACCTCAGACTTCACAAGATTCTCATCTTCCCTTACATCAGTGACTGGCTCCTTGTAGCTCACTCCCATTGCAAAGCGCAGCAGGACACCCACTTCATGTTATCCCTTCTCTGCGATCTCCGTCGTGCTGTAAACGTACAGAAATCCAAGTTACAACCTGCAAAAGTTGTTCAGTACATAGGAGCACTCATAGACTCTACTCAAGCCCGTGCATTCCTTCCACCAGACAAGCAACACAACTTGGTAGTTTTGCTTTGCAACTTCACCCCTCATGCGCTTGTACCTGCATTAACCATTCAACGTGTTCTGGGCACCATGGCATCCATGACATCTGTAGTACAACACGTACGCTTAAAAATGAGATCACTCCAGTCATGGTTTCTTGCCCTCTTCGACCCACTAATAGACCCTCCTCACACTCTGCTAAGGGTCACTCCAGAACTCTCCTCCCAACTTTCATCGTCGTGTTCTTCTCCAAACCTTACGATGGGACAACCGTTTCAACAACCGCGTCCTCAAATACAGGTCACTACCGACGCCAGCCTTGCAGGCTGGGGTGCTCACTGCAAATCCCTAAGGATCCATGCCAAATGGTCCCCACAGAGAAAAATTACTCCACATAAATGAACTAGAATTGCTGGCAGTGATAAAAGCATGCAAGGCCTTCAGAAACCACCTTGTGGGCAAGATGGTACAGATTGCCACCAACAACACCACAACTATGTACTACATTCTCAAACAGGGCAGTTGTTCTGCATGAGGAGGTGTGGCAGGCGGGGAAGGTGATGAATGTCTGATGACAGATTGTGAAGAACTCGGAACCAGGGTTGTTGCGGCCACCACGGGGCTATAACGACGGCATTGGGTTTGTCCTATTGTAAGCGAACTACTACTTTGTGGAGGAGGGGGGGGAACGGTGGAAAGAGGTAAGTAAGGGTCCTGGGCCAACGGCCGATGAATGGTAGAAGCAACTCATTTGGAGATCCTCTGCGAGGACACCTGAAGACCTTTAGTGGGAGGTTGGTGACTGACAAAAAGGCGAGGTTTAGCTGAATGCTGAAACACAAATGAAACCTTTTAGGTGCTCACCTCGCCTTTTTGTCAGTCACCAACCTCCCACTAAAGGTCTTCAGGTGTCCTCGCAGAGGATCTCCAAATGAGTTGCTTCTACCATCCACCTGACGTATCAGCTCGCTCAAAAGCCAGCTCCCCAGGTGATTCGCCCTCACTCCACAAGGGCAGTGGCAGCTTCTACAGCGTTTTTACACGGCGTGCCTCTTCTAGATGTCTGCACTTCTGCCACTTGGTCACAGCCGTCCACATTCATCAGGCACTATCGGCTAGATGTTTGACAGAAGTCTGATGCGGCATTTGGACGTGCTGTGCTAGCTTCTACCTTGGCGTTACACCCTTCCTCCGGGTAAGACAGCTTGCTAGTCACCCACAGTGTGATTCACAGAGGCCACAAAGAAGAACGACAGGTTACTCACCTTTAATTGTAGTTCTTCGAGTGGACCTCTGTGATTCACACATCCCACCCGACCTCCTCACTGTCACACCATGCAGCTCTGTTATGTGGCGGTTGACATAACTGAAGGGAGAGTCTTGGCGGCAAGGTACTTATATGGAGGGGGAGGGGTCTATTCTAATGTGGTTTTTTGCTACCTCAGAAGCTCTAGAATCTTCTGATGAGGCTCCACGCAGGCACAGATTACCCACAGTGTGAATCACAGAGGTCCACTCGAAGAACTACAATTACAGGTGAGTAACCTGTCGTTTCACACTAAAACTGTGGAGTTAAAAATTTATGGATAACAAAGCTAAACCTATTGTTTCTTTCTTTTTTTAAATTTTTTTTAAATGAAAAATGAATTCTTGATCATGGTTAATTTATGGTGAGTGTAGTGCTGGTTCATTCACTGTACACAACCCCAAAGCAAACTCTTGGTTTATTTGTTAAGATCTCTTCAAATAAGGTTTATAGATTTGCTAATTTTGAAAAATCATTTGTGTGACTCCAACTGCAAAGAAGGCTAACAGAATGATTCATGAGAGCCCTCAAGATGTGCAGTCTGAATATAAGGCCATATAATGAAACAGATCTGCAAACAAGGCAAAACCTACAAATATTAAAACTGCAGATTCTCATGCAGAGCAAGGTTTTCAATCAGTCTGCTGCCTTCCAGCAACAAACTCTGAAGTATTTTCTTTCAAGTGCAGTACAATACATATTTAATTTTCAATATTTTTTTCTAAACACCACTGCAATTTGTAGCTTTTGTAATGTATTTTGTATAACTGCTGTTTATTATTTTGGAATTGCATTACAGTACCTGTATATTTTTCTACTGTATAGATGTAATTGCACACCTGGCTATGTTGGAGAACACTGTGATGCTGACTATGACGACTGTCAAGACAACAAGTGTAAAAATGGAGCACAGTGTACTGATGCAGTGAATGGTTATACCTGCATATGCCCTGAAGGGTACAGGTGAGAGTAATTTAGAAAGGTGTGATAAACCATCTATTATCACATCTGTGGAACACTTCGTTTTACATAATTGTCTCTTTGCATCTAGTGGACTTTTCTGTGAGTTTTCACCACCAATGGTCTTGCCTCGAACCAGCCCATGTGATAATTACGAGTGTCAAAATGGAGCCCAATGCATCATCAGAGCCAACGAACCAATCTGTCAGTGCTTGTCAGGTTACCAGGGTGATAAATGTGAAAAACTAGTCAGCATAAACTTTGTGAACAAAGAATCTTACTTGCAAATTCCATCAGCGAAAATTCACCCAGAGACCAATATTACTCTCCAGGTAAGGCCAAGGTGCTCTTTAACAAGGTGATCATCATAAAATACCTAGTTCATGTGGATCAGGAATTGAACCCATACATATTTCTGATAGTATTTCAGGTGTATAAATTAAGGGCACTTACCACAACAGTGTTTAGGACCAAACCAAATATTTGGCAACCAGGATAAGTCAAGGAACGCAGTCACTGCTTTTTTTGCTACAAAAAATGAAGCAAAGAGTGGTGAGACAGACAGTTTTAGGGGAAAAGTGACAAAGAGACTTCCCTTAACTCTTCCACTGCTTGCTGCTCTTCTCTTTCAGCTTCTTCTCCTTAGTTTTCCCTCAAACCAGCTTGATTTTCCTAAGTGTATGTTTGCCATATAAAATGGAGTTAAATGCCTGGGTGGCAGGCTCAGAAGAAAAGCAGTGAATGTTAAGACATAGGTCAGGTCAAAACCAAGGGTTGCTTTCCTGTGATGGCTCCTAGCACAAATGATGGCTGCTGCTATGGGTGGCCAACATTTAGAGAAATACTGAAATTCTTATAATACTTCATTGCACTTGTGACAAGAAATATCACAAGAGTAACCCAATAATTCATTTAGTTTTAATCAACTTAAATGTTTGGGTGGCTGCTTGCATGATTGTAATGAATATATTTCTTTTACATGAAGTCTTTTTGTTTAATGGCATTATCATCAAACAATGTTTCTTTCTTTCCAATTTCCCATAAGATTGCAACAGATGAAGACAGTGGAATCCTGCTGTATAAAGGTGACAGAGATCATATAGCAGTGGAACTGTATCGTGGACGAGTGAGAGTCAGTTATGATACAGGATTGTACCCAGCATCTGCCATTTACAGGTAAGCTTATAAATGAAGCAAATTATATAAAGAGTCTGTACGTTCTCTCTATTATTTTATTAATTCAATATAAACTGGCAATATATAGTATTTTCTGATATGTAAACATGTCAGTATCTCCCAGAACTCAATATATACTGCAGTGGTGAGCAGCACACAAGTCACATGACCATTTTTTGTGGTCTCTCCAGGAGTTCCCAGAGCTGCTGTCAAACTTGTCACTATGGCAAAAAGATATTTTATCTGTAAGTGTGCTGTTGCAGTGCTAAAACATGATGACATGGTAACAGAAAAATGCTTTAAAATGAGCAATTAAGCATTAAACAACAAATGCATGGAGTGCATGTCTTCTTTTAAAGCAGAAATGTTCATTTTGGAGTTGTTTTGCTTGATTTTTTATTTCTGCAGCATGAAAGAAACCAAAGTTGCCCACTCATGATCTGTGGCTTCAGATGATACTGAACTGGATACAAAAAGGCATTGTCAAAGGAGAAACAGACACTAGTTTGGTTTAATAAATTCTCGTTCAACAGTTCAGGCTAAGAATGTCAGTAGCATTCTCTCAAGTCAAGCTTAGTGAGAAACTGTTGAAAGATGAAACTTGTAAAAGCCTGTCTCAGTGGAGAAGTGAGCTTTAGAAGATTCTCAGTTCCCCTCTGACTTGGATTATGATTTAAGCCAAAACTACCTTTCCTGTTTAGCAAATGCTTCCTGTGGCTAAAATCGAGATATAAGCCTGTGACATGCCCCTGCGTGTCCCCAGATTATTTCACTAGCCTGAGGCCCACGACACATTCCCTCCTTTACGCTGCCACCAGTTGATCTCTGTCAACAATGTTCAGTTAGAAAGATTGAAGTCCTTGCTGAGTGTAAAGTTTAACAAAAACAGGTTTATTGGATACAGTTCACTTAAACAGGTTCTTCAAAGACTTTAAAGTATTCAGTAGTTTTGTAATAACTTGTTTCAGTCTTAACTCTCTATAAGTTCCACACTCTTAACTGCCTCCCTTAACTCCTCACTCTACCACTCTCTCTAACTCCCACAGACTAACTGACTGACAAAACTCTCCTTCTCTCCTCACCCCTCCCTTCTAGTTTCTCTGGCTCCGCCTCCCAACAGCTCCCATTGGTGCATGCAAATAATCTCCTACATGAGCCAAAGCAGGGTGATCGCTACAAAGCCTTTTTAAGAAGAGATAGCCAAGTTAGTGTCTGCTAGCATATCAGGCCAAAAACAAAATAAAAATAACGAAGACAAAAACGTTGTGGCACCTTAAAGACTAACTGCTATATTTTAATATGAGGCCTTTTTAGTTTGATGTCATCTCAATTGCTGGCTGATAAAGGCTAGTGGGTGCTTTTTGCAGGCTAAGTTTGACATTTGTTATTCTGTAGAGATCAGGTACGTCCCACTAGGCCTCCTGTCTGGCAGGGCACTCTTGCTGGGGACTATTGTGATTTGTGAGGATGGCTGGCCTTTGCAGCCTGAGTCTGGAGAGCTTCTGCTGCAAGTGACAGCCACTAGCTTTTGCCAGAGGGGACTCATGGTGTTTCCAAGCCTGTAGCAATCTTTATCTAGCAAAGACTTTGTACTGCCAGAACCCTCCTGGTTGTGCAAAGCTTTTGTCTGTGAAGATTCTTGGGGCCTTTGAAACCTATGTATTTCCTTCATCTTCCCTCACTGCAGATGAAACCTGCCCTAACCAGGTAAGAGAGCCTTTGAAAGTCAAGGATGTTAAATAAAATAAATAAGGACTGAAATGGCTCTGTTTCACACAGTCAGGAACTCCCCTCTGCAGACTTCAGAAAGCTGCTTCACATTCAGATCAAAGTAAGTCTCTTTTCCCTGACCTTTTCTGGAAATTAGAGATGGGCACAGATCCCTATTTGCATCCCTGACACAATCTGTGTCTGGATCAGGGTGCACAGATTGGTAACCAATCATCCCAGTGCTCTTTAACCTGATCCTTGTCTGTGTCTGTATTTGTATGTTTCTGGATCCCTGTGAAAAACTCTATTCCTAGAAAACAGGAAATGCAAATGAATATGATTTAGGGTTGGGGTATATACAGTATCATCAGCATTACCTCTGGCAGAATTATTTGCCCAGCTTCAACTCTGAGAACACAAGAAAAAAGAGAAGCAGGAGACAAGACTTTAACAGTGACACCATCACACCAACAAGAAAAGGGAAACCAAAGTAGGGGGGAAGAGAGACCTTAACATCCTAAAGTGAGGTTCTGACCTAAACCGAAGAGTGTAGGCATTCTTTTGCAGACATGCTCTCTCTCTCTCTTAGTTATAATGCTGTAACTATTGATTTTTTAAAGAAAAGAGAAAAGGGAAAGCCCAGGAAACAGGCTACACTAATAAGTCCCTCAGTCTGCTATGCACCTTTAAAAAATGAAAAAAGAAAAAGTTGGAGAGTAGTTGCTATAGCCTAGTCAGAAAGGCCCTCCCCAGCAAGTGGTGTGTGCAAGCATGTCTTAGGCTACATTCATCTCTCAGTTTCCTTCTCTGGTGATGCTGGCTCAGCATTCTCATTGTAACGATATTGATACTTTCCCTTTCTCTGTTTTTACTCACATCCTGTCTTTTTAATTTTTTTATTTTGACTGTATGAATACCAAAATTAATATGAAGGTTCGCTGGGGTGGGAGCCTGGTTGTCTGGGAAATGCACAAATCACTCTGATTTCATTTGTGTTTCAGCATTCAGCTAAACAGAATTCACATCTGTAGTGCAAATGATTTGTCTTATTTCTGAGTTAACGCAAGGTAGCTCCATTACCCAATAATTGTTTGGGGATGTGCAGTTTCTTTCATTCATACCAGTGTAAAAACTGTTTTCCCCATCCCACCCCAGACAACAAGAAAAATATGTTCTGCTCCTTTCCATGAAGTGTGCTATTTTCTGCCAGACATTACAAATAGATTAATTTTTTTGTGGTGTAACCTTATAGCGGATTCAGGAATAAGGATAAAAGTCCAATTCTGGAGTTCATCAAATAGTAGAAGGCTAAGGCTTGAAAGGACAACAGGGGTTAGAGTCCGGCCCCTTGTCAAAGCAGGAAAACCCCACCTGAAGCATCCATGGCAGGTGGTCATCCAACCTCTGCTTAAACATCTCCAGTGCTGGAGGATCCACTATCCTACAAGACAGTCTATTCCATTGTCAAACAGCTCTCACTGTTCAGATGTTCTTCCTAATGTTGAGTCAAAATCTCCTGTCCTGTAAATTAAATCCATTTCTTCAGGTCCTATGTTCAGGAGCTGCAGAAGACAAGCTTGTTCCATCTTTTGCATGACAGTTGTCCAAATATTTGAAGATAGCTGTTTTATGACCTTGCGGTTCTTTTCTCCAGACTAAACATGTGCAACTCTCTCAACCACTCCTCATGAGGCTTGGTTTCCAAACTCCATTTTTCTGTCAGCTTCCTCTGGGCATGTTCCAGCTTCTGGATATCTTTGTTAAAGTGTGGTGCTCACAATTAATATGATCTTTTGTGCTGTTATTTGTTCCATTGATTTAAATATTTGCATCCAGAAACCTGTTAACTGGGACATTGCCACCACATATGCAGATAAGTGCAAATATCTTTATACTCCCTCCATTTAGGATCTAATTGTAATTTTATTAATATATCTTAATTTGAGTTGGGTGTGACATTGATACTAGATGACTCTTTGGCAGTGTTTTAAATGGCAGTTCCCAAATATCCTCACAATAACTGCCGTCTAAATCTTTTCCAGCCCAAGTCTTCTATTTGATGAACATCCTTATTCCTTGAAATCCACCCAGTGTTACACTACAAAGAGTTAATCATGTACAACATCAAAGCCAAAGTCATATAGCCCATCCATTAATAGGTTTTAAAAATTGAGGTCAACCTTTTTATCTACGAGGATCCAAAAATAATATCTGCTCCTTCAGATTGAAAACTTCAGTGACTTGGGCTACATCTTGGGGGATGGAAACAAAATGCCACATTTGGTTTGAAATCAGTTTGGATTAAGGTCCAATTTTGCCTTTAATTGTTCCTTAGGTGACAAGAGTTGCCTCTGAATCAGCCCCAGAGCTGAAGACTACAACTCCTCCATTCCCTAGATCAGTATTGACAGGGGTTTAATTCTGGGTTCTACATTTTAAGAAGCACTTGGGTGCTGCCTTTTAATGGATTCACACCCTTTTGAAGCCATGAGCTTGTAGTGGCCCTACCTGAGATTGTAGTGGTCGTGTGTCTTTTCCAGGTGCAGTTGCTCAGAAATAGAGCTCAAATTGTGTGGTAATGTCCATTTCAGACTAAATGCTGGCATGAGATTGATAGTCAAAGGAGAGGCTGAAAATAAGCAGACACTTCCAGAGGACAGGGCTAGAATCAAAAGGGTTGAAATGGCAAGGAAGTAGATATCAGCAATACATGAAGAGAAACTTTCTAACTGTGAGGGATGCTTGGCCATGAGACTGCCTTAGATAGAAGTGATAGGGCATCCTTCAATGGAAATGTTTAAGCAGTATTTTGACCCTGTTGCTATATTCTGTATTGCAGAGCCTGCACTGAACAAACCAACAAACTATATGATGTCCAAGTCTATTGATGTGCCATTTGTTTTACTTGTTTTTTGTTTGTTGTTCAGTTTATTTCTTTGTTGCTTTGTTTTATTTATTTATTTATTTATTCCAATTACCAGCAGTATTCAAGAATATTGAGAATTGCAGCCCACAGGCACCTACATTTCACTCACCTGGAGAAGGGCCTAGCTCTGTGTCTGCATGTCCTAGCTTTGCCCTTCATTCCTGTTGGCAGTGTACAAAACAGGAAGTTGAATTTGGCTTCCAGTAACTTAACCCCATTACTACAAGTTCTGTACTCTGGGATGATGGAGAACAGATCCTGCCCCTCATCTGTATGACAGTCTTTCAAGTATTTGTAAAGTGCTATCATATCTCCCTCAGTCTTCTTTTCTCAAGGCTAAACACACCCAGTTCTTTCAGTCTTGCTTCATAGGGCTTGTTTCCAGTTCCCTGATCATCTTTGTTGCCTTCCTCTGAATTTCTCGATGAAGTGCTCGAGATGAGACCTAAGCAGTGCCAAATAGAGGAGGACAAGTACTTCACAGGTTTTCGCGACTGTACTTCTGCTAATGCAGCCTAAAACAGCATTTGCCTTTTTTGCAACCACTTCACAGTTGACTCATATTCAACATGTGATTTACAACAATTCCTTCTTGCATGTCATGTTCTTTTTAATTTTGTCTTCTTGCGTATTAGCTATTCCACCCAAGTATCCCCTGACACTTGTTCTATCCGCCCCACAACTAGTTAACTTGCTAATCAAGTCTATTTGTTTATCAGTCTCATGTTGTAATCTTGTCCCATCCACTTTTACTTCACATTTACTTGGAAGATCATAGACTGTCTTTTAGGAAAAGAGTGAGCTAAAGCAGGAACTGAGCACTTCTGCCTTTTCTTTCTTCTCTGATACAGTTTTTCCATCTCCAATGAATAGCGGAGCCACATTTTTCCTCAGACTTTTGCTATGCACGTACCTGAAAATGTATTTCTGTTGCTTTTAGTGTCTCTCAGCTGATTTTCAGCTTTTGCCTTCCTAATGTCATCCCTGTAATTCTCTGCTACTTTTTTGTACTCTTCCTTTGTGGCCTGGCCTTCCTTCCTCTTCCTATATATGCCTGTTTTTGTCTTCAGGTCCTCTCTGAGCTTTTTGTGAAGCCACATTGGTCTTTTTTGCTATATATTTTTTTCTTGTTGGAATTGTTTGTAGTTATGCCCTTAGAATTTCCTTTTTTTAAATATTTTCAAAGATCTTGGACTCCTTTTCCTGTTAGGATCTCCTGCCATGGGAACTTACTTATCATTGTTTGAAGTTTCCTAAAATTGGCTTTTGTAAAAATCATGCATACACGTGGCTACATTCTATTTTTGTTTCCTTTGATATCAAGAACTGAAGTAGAATATGTTTAGGTTGTTGTAGGCAGAGTTCTAACTCCTGTCCTCTGAAGATGCCGGCCACAGAGACTGGCGAAACGTTAGGAAACGTTAGGAGGAAAAACTTCCAGAACATGGCCAAACAGCCCGAAAAACCTACAACAACCACTAGCTCCCGGCTGTGAAAGCCTTTGAGAATACACAGAATATGTTTACTTTGTTTCCCTTACTGTCACTTTTTCCACAAAGTCATATCTTTTGGTTAGAATCAAGTCAGGGATAGCTACTCTAGTTCCTCCCTCCACTATTTGTAGGAAGAAATTATCAACAACACAAGCCAGGAATTTCCTGAAAGAGCCATATTTGACGTAATTTGTCTTCCAACAGATATTAGGATAATTGAAATCTCCAATCATGTCTTTTTCAAATTCTTGCAAAATTTGTTTTTCAAAGGTTTCATCCATGCTTTCTCCTTGAATGACTGGTCGATAGTAGACTCCAGCTACCATGTTCCTTTTGCTTTTCACTCTAGTTATATTAATCCAGATGCTCTTGATGGGACAACAAAGCTTATCACACTGTATTTCTTTGTAGGAATATGTATTTTTGGCATATACAGCAAGCCCATTTCCCTTTCTATTCTTTCAGTTCTATTTGAATAATTTATATCCTTCAGCAGTTATTCCTGTCAAGTTGTATTTTTGCTCCAGAACTAAGATTTCCAGTTCTTCTTGCCTGTTTCCCGTACTCCTGGCATTTGTATATAGACATCTGAGTTTATGTGATTTGTGGCCTGCTTTCTTTGATACATTTTTATGAAGACTATTAGAGCCTGAAGTGCAGCAAGACTACAATTTCCAGGAAGCACCATGGCAGCTTCCTTTTTTGTTCATCAACAGGAAGCGAAGCTGGAACTAGGCCCTGGTTGAAGTGAGTGAAATATAGGTGTGTGTAGGAATCAATAGGTGTGGGTCCATGAAATTGGAGCCTCTCCCCCTGCAAAAAAAATACAAATGGCATACCCCTATCAGAGACCCTTCGGTCTCTGTAGTTCTGTGGTATGTGTGGTGGTGTAGTATGGGAACAGGAATTTTTCCTGCCCCATCCTGCAGCTAGGTGACTTACTGGCATCTGGCACCACATAAAATGGGGACAGATATTGGAATGCATGAGCAAGATCAATCCTCTTCTCTCCTGAAGGGAATGAGTGGATTATTCTTGAGTTGCAGTCACAGAGAAATGAGCCATACTTGATCAAGGCAGCATTCTTAGTTCACATGTGTCAGTCATTCCCTCTCTATAAAGTCTGGAGGACAGTGTAGGAAGGAGAGAAGGACCTAGACCCATTTTTCCCCGTAACACATATTTGACTTAGGGAAGAGCATTTAATCTACTATTATGAAAATTTTAGAAGTTGTTGTCCTCTTGTTTGCGGTCATATTTGCAAATAATTCCTCTCAAATGGCAAAGTGGAATGATAATGCTGCATTTTCTTAGACAATAATATCAGAGGACCCAGATGTTACTAAATCTGTGTGAACTGTGAAGAAAAATTATCCCTGTGAAATACAGCTTTTTATATACAATATTCCTATAAGAAATCATTTTAAAATACTTGGTTCCTCTTTATTATGCTTTTGTTATATTTCTTAGAAAGTACCCTAAGTTATGCAACCAATGTATTATTTTCCACATGCATGCATTAATCATATTAAATAAAAACAGGAGTACTGGAGACACAAGAAATATCATAAACTTTAAAGCACAGAAGGGAATTAAGATATATATGTATATTTAAACTGTATTTTTCTTCATTATAAATCTAGAAGAGATTGAAACTAGATCCTTACATTTGAGGAACTGGAAAGATTCAGGGATTATTGCTCTTGGGTTTGTATCTTCGCCTCTGCTCTTGCCAGCTATTATTTCAGACACAATGAGCAACAAAACTCTCCATTTTCTTCTTTTTATGCATTCCAACTTCCTTTATCTATACCAGTCATCTTCCCCCCCCCCCCCGGCAGGTTTTAAAATAGAATGTAAAATTCCTTCAACTAGATTATCAAATTTATTTCAGTCACCTTGCTTATTTATTTTACCTGTATTTCATCTTTCTTCCAAGGAGCACAAAGTGGTTGCATCCCCTTCAATTCTGTCCTTACAACTATCCTATAAAGATTGCTTAGGCTCAACAGTATTAATGACTCACCCAATGAACTTCCTGTTTGAGGAAAGATTTGAACCTAGGTCTCTCCTAGTTTACATCCCAACCACTGCACCATACTGGTTTACATCTGTAATGAAGGCTGTGATACAAAGGACCACTGGGGCTTTTGATGCTTTTCCTCGCTTGTAGCCCCAGTAGTACTGCACTAGGACAGTCCCTGGCCCAGCTTAAGAGATTTATAGTGAGAAGTGGAAAGGGTGGTGGAAGTACTGCATGTACTTAGAAGTGGAAATTTTAGAAGAGATGGCCGTGTCAGTCTAGCATGTCAGACATAAACAAAACAAAAATAAAAAATAAAGAAGACAAAAATGTGGCACCTTAAAGGTGAACTGCTGTATTTGAATGTGAGCTTTTGTGGGCAAGTCCACTTCTTCAGACTGATACACTCAGTCCAGTTAACACACTCATTAGCCATTTCAACTTCAAGGAACAAATTGAAACAGGGTGTCATAAAAATTGTTAAATTTCTCCTAAAGTTTTCCACATAAGGAAAATGGCAGGAGATGGAGGAAGAGGAAATGCACTTTGTGACTGGCAGTTCTGGCATCTAATCACAGTGAATTAGTCTTAGTGCAGGAGTTATCAAGTGTTCATTGCTTTTTCCTACTTCTGTCTGCAAATCAGGAATTGTTAAAGTATTTTTGTGGTATCTGTGAGGCCTGAGAGGAGATAGCACTGGGGGCTTACTTGAAAAATGCTGAACAGAAAACAAGGAAATCTGGCACTATTTTTCATTCATCTAAACTCCCTTACACTTTTATCCAATCCTCTATTTTAATTTCTATCTTTAAATCATTTTCCCAAATTAATTTCAAACCTTTTGTTCCCCATTCTTTTTCCTCTTGTTCCAAAATTATATTATATATTTTACTTACTATTCCCTTCAACATTGTATCTTGCATATCTTCATGTGATGACAGAAATTGTTCGTACTTAGTGAGTTCTCTACATTTGCCATTAGTTTTCAACCAATCATTTGTCCAGGTGTCTAACTGAATAAAATTATACCATGATAATTTATTAGTTTGAAGTTTAGACATAATCAATTCTTTCGATCTCATTTTGCTCATCCAGTCCTTCAATCTTACAACCCTTTTATTCTTAAACAGTTCTACTAAACCCTTTAAATTTGTAGGAAAATTTTCTATTTCAGTCACTAATTTTAATGGTGAAGTTGAGGGACAAAACTTCTCTTTATGTTTATTCCATATATTTAACATATTTCTTAAAAGGGGTTTTTTCATCTGATTTATTATACTTCTCTTTACTACATTAAACAAGTATCCTTCAGCATTCCCGTTTATTTCTGAAGATTCCATCTCCCACCAAATTAATTTTTCTTTATTGTATATAATATCTCCAATAACTCTTAATTGGTTTGCTATATAGTAATTTTTAACATTAGGGATGCCTAAACCTCCTTTTTTGGGGGGCCTTATACCAATATCTTTTATTTATTCTAGATTTTTTACCTTGATTACAAAATCCATTAATTAATCCCTGCCAATACTTAAAATCCTCTTCTTCTAATTGTATTGGGAGCATCCTAAATAAGAAAGTAATCTTTGGTAATATTTTCATTTTAATTATAGCAATTCTCCCGAACCATGATAATTTCAATTTAGAATATTCTTGCAGGTTATCTTTAATATCGTTTTTTAATTTATTAAAAATTTTCTCTTTTAATTTTTGAGTTGTTCTAACTATATTTATACCTAAATATTTAATATAATTACACATTTTAACACTATATTTATTCACAAACATTTCTTGTTCCTGTATATTATGATTAAACATCATCATTTGTGATTTTTGCCAATTAATCATTAATCCTGTTATTTCCCCAAATTTTTCTAAATCGTTTTTGATCTTATCCATACTCTCTAGTGGGTTTTTAATAGTCAATAATGAATCATCAGCAAACAAATTAATTTTAATTATATAGTTTTTTCCTATTCCTTTGATTGTTTTATCATTTCTTATTGCGTTAGCTAACAATTCTATAACCATACAAAACAATATTGGTGAAAGTGGACAGCCTTGTCTTGTACCTTGGCCTAGAAAAATCTTTTCCGTTAAACCATCATTAACTATTACTTCTGAAGTATTGTCTGAGTATAATTTATCTATAACCCCGCTAAATTTTTTACCAAATCCCCAACCCCTTATAAGAAGTTTTAATGTTGGCCATTCAACACAATCAAAAGCTTTAAATATGTCCAATGATAAGACCATTGCTTTTATTTTTTATTTTTCTATTTCATATATAATGTTTAAAACTCATCTAGTTAAATTATCCATTTGTCTACCCTTAATAAATCCGCATTGGTCTTCCTTAATATAATTTGCTATGAATCTGTTTAATCTATTTGCCAATATAGCTGTAAAAATCTTAGCATCTTGGTTTATTAAAGATATGGGTCTATAAGATCCCGGATCTGTTTGATCCTTATTGGGTTTTAAAATGAGAATCGTTAATGAATGCTTCCAAGAAGCAGGTATTGTCTCTCCTTCCATTATCCTATTATAAAACATTTTTAACTTAGGTATCAAAATGGAACTAAAATGTTTATAATATTCTGGACCCAGTCCATCAGGGCCTGGTGTTCTTCAGCAATTTCTTGTTCATTGATCTCTTCTTCTAATATTCTTTTATCCTCTTCCAATAATTTAGATTTTAAATTGTCATTTATATATTTTTCTATACATTCTTTCATTACATTATTTCCTTTATACAATTTCTGAAAAAAATCATTAAAAATCTTCAATTTATCTTTCATTATATTACAATTCTTACCTGTTCCATCTTTAATTATCCCTATTGAGCTTTTTGCTCTTTTATTTTTACACATTCTAGCTAGTAATTTTGAATTTTTGTTAGTAAATTCAAAAAAAATGTCTCTTTAAATACATCAGATCTCTCTGGACTTTATTTCTACATTATCTAATTCCTTTCTCTTAGCCATTTCTTTAAAAACCAAATCATAAAATTCTCCCTGTTTGTTATTAGGTGTATAAACATTAACCAGAGTATATTCTTCCAACCCCATTTTACCTTGCATTATTATATATCTACCATTACAATCTTTTACTACTTTTTCTACTTTAAATTCACAATTTTTAAAAATTATAATTGCTACACCTCTAGATTTAGAAGTTCCAAAAAATTTTTCATGTCTATATTGTTCATCTTTAACTCATTGACTCCATTTTCTTATTGATGAGTCTCTTGTAGAAAGACAATGTCCAGCTTGTTTTTCCTCAACAATGCTTCTATTCTTCTTCTTTTCACTGTTGATCCCAGGCCTTTCACGTTTAAAGTTGCAAGTCTTATTATTTTACCCATGTGAATTCAAAAGTTTTCTTTCCAATAGGTCCCGTGTGCAACCTTTCCTCCCACCGAACTACCAAAAATAAACTGAAACATAAAATAAACATAACAACCCCAAATAATTGATCTTTACCAATCTTGTGAACATATATTTTAACATCCTCTCCACCATAGTCCCACGCCATGGCCACTGGCATGAGCAAAAGGTGGGGGGGAGACGCCACCATCGTCTGGTGGAACCACGACCGGAGCCTCGCCTCTGATCTTTTTATTTGACTTTTGTATTTCTACTTAATATTTAATACTAAAATGATAATAAAATGAGAACACCCTTCTTCTCCCCCCTTTCCCCTTTATTATAATCAATTTTTTAAAGAAAAATAAAATTTAAAACTCAGTTTTTAGTAATTTTAATTTTGTTATTGCTTTTACTATCTAAATTTAGTATATTTAATATGATTATATAAGTATGATTGTACAGAACAGAGAAAGAAAAGAGTAAGAAACAAGAATAAAATAGTATTCAATAAAGGTGATTAGGAAAAAACAAACAAAAAAAGGAAAAAAGGGGGGAGAGAAACATATATGTGTATATATATATACACACATATATATATATATAAAAGAGAGATTTTATTAGAAGAAAGATAAAGGAAAAAAGAAAAAATCTGGTTCATCTTCTTCCACACATCTGATTGTTTCTGGTTCAGCCTTCTATTTCTTTGCTTGTAGTTGGAGTTAACTCCTGACTTTCTTCTTCCTCTTCCCAAAATTTCCAAGCTTTCAACAGTTCTTTGCCTTCCTCGCAAGAGTAGATTTTAAACAGAATCTTGTCTTTCCAAATTTTCAAAAAAATGGGATAACCCCATTGATATCTGATGTTATTTTTCTTCAAAACTGCTATAACCAGCTTCATAGATCCTCTCCATTTCACAGATGCATTGCATAGATCCTGGAAAATCTGTATCTTTCTGTCCCGATAAACCAGCTGGTCTTGTTTTTGTTTAATTACTCTCATAAATTGTTCTTTCTTTGTGTAATTCAAAAACTTCACCACCACTGGTCTAATTCTGAAACTTTTTGGGTTACCCAGGAAATATGCCCTTTCTATATCTGTTTCAGTCAGATGTTGCATGTCCATTATGGAGTTAATCCAAGCTATAACCTCTCTTCTGAGATCTTGTCTGTGTTGCAATTGGAAATTCATTATTTTAATATTAGACCTTCTGAGATTATCTTCCATGTATATCAGCTTTTTATCAGTTTCAGAAATTTGTTGATCCATGGACGCTATTTTTTCTTGATTTGTTTGAACTGTATCTCCAAGGTCTCTAATTTTGCTTTTGACATCTTTAAGCTCCTGTGAAACCCCTGAAATTTGGTCTTGAAGTTTGTTAATACTCATTTCGATGGACTTTGATCTTTGCTCTGTTTTGTCGAAGCCTTGTGACATTTTAAAAGACATATCTTTTATAAGTTTCATAATCTCGTCCATCTTATCTTCTTCAGTTGGTACAGTCGTCAGTCTTTCCAAACTGCGATCTGAAGGGGCTTTGACAGATTTATCCCTCCTCCTTGACATAGAGAGGTCTAATTGTGAATAATTATTGTTGTTACAGGCTTTCGTTAGGAGCAGGGCAATTGGAAAAATCCAGAAGCTTATGGGACCCAAAAGTGAAAGTATTTCCCAGTTTTAAAACAACACAGTCCTTAGAGAATTTAATTAGCTGTACATGTTCCTTATCTTTCCCTTCGAGGATTTATGTAAAAAGAACCAGTCTTTTAAAATGGATGAGAGTTTTAAGATTAATGTCGACAAGGATAAAGGAAATTTTTTTCAAAATCTGTTTAAGATGGTATTTGACTCCTGTAAAACTTAATATAATAAATCCAGCATACCCCGAAGCATGTTGGAAATGTGATGAGGAAATTGGTACGTATTTTCATATGTGGTGGGAATGCAAATTGGTTAAGAAATTTTGGAAATTGATTTTTAAGGAAACGTGTGATATATTTGATAAAGATATTGATTTTAATGCTAAAATTGCTCTGTTGTCAATTTTTGATAACATAGATTTGGATTATTACTCGAAAGAATTGATCACTAATTTTATGACAAGTGCTAGAATATTAATAGCTAGGTTTTGGAAAGACAAAAAATGATATTAAATTAGAAGATTGGTATAGTGAAGTATGGGACATTGCATTAAACGATAAATTGACTATTGAACTCAAAATGAAAAGAGGGGAAATAAGTTCTAACAATTTTTATGATATTTGGGGTAAATTTGTGGAATTTGTGTTAGTGAAAGGAAGGGGGAAAGCCTCTAAAGAATACTCTATACAATTTTGGAAAGGTAGTCCATAATAAAAATATTGTTAAATGGGGTCCCGTGAGTATGGGGTGCACGTTAGAATTTAGTCTGTAATAAGCACTATTATTTGTAATTTTTTTATTTTTGTTGTTGTATTTGTGTGGTTTTTTTTGGTCTGAAAAGAAAAGAAAATTTAAAAAATAAAAATAAAAATAAACTCCCTTACACTAGCCTGCACCTATCCAAGATATATATATCTTGCCTAGGGACACCACTATGGCATATGTTATTTTTATACAAATTGATCAAAATATAGTTAAACAGGTATGAATCGGATGAATAATATCAGTGCTGTAAAGGTAAATTTGGAAATGAAGCTGCTCATTATATCAGTCCTCATATAAACAAAACAATACAAAACATCCTTCTAAAGACTGTAATTTTCTTAATTAGTGCCATCTGTCTGCTGTATTCATTGTCAACACACACCCCAACCAACGCACCCCACAGAGAGACAAGCATGCCCGTTCTCTAAATATTCCCAAACTAAAAAGCCTGCCCTTTCACAAAGATGTCTTATCTTTCCATCTGAGACTTAGTAGGGTTTATGCCCTTAGACAAAACAACTGTCCATTCAAATATTATCTGATTCCACCAAGATATTTAAAAGATATTGGCAGTTAAATAAAATTGAGAAAAATGTAGTACAAGAAACATTGTTCCTATCTTTCAGTATTTGATAGGCACAATTCTTTCATAAGGATGGCGTGCTTGCAAATATCCCGTTCTGATAAGAAAAAAAGTTTTAATCACTGGTTCATTTTTAATTATAGTCACTGGTTGGCACAAAAGATTTAGATTTCTGAATCAAGATTCAATCTGAATCAAGCAGGGCCACCTCTCAGATGAGCCACCATATTGGGAGTCCAAATGGAAACATGTCGTTTAATGCACACCCTGAGCAATTATGCTAAAGACAGCATAGCTGGACAGCTAGATATCAGTAAATGTCTAGAGTCTACATGTGTTTCTCTTTGTCTTTCACATACATTTAGTGCACCGCTGCAGACAGTTGACCAAGTGAGGTTCTTTGGATTCACTAGATTATGCTCAAACAGGAAAATGTGTTGGTCTATTAATTCCAAATTTCCAAATGCAATGCCTAGAAAAGTCTGGGTCAACATCTCTAATATGTTTGGGAAGGAAAAAACATCTCACTTTCATTTCTGTTATGTCTCAAGCATTTAAGAAGTTAAATATTACTTAATCTTGTTTCAGTGTTGAAATAATCAATGATGGAAATTTCCATGTAGTTGAGTTACTGGCCATGGATCAGATTCTGTCTTTGTCGATTGATGGAGGAAGTCCCAAGATTATCACAAACTTATCTAAACAATCAACTCTGAATTTTGACTCTCCGCTTTATGTAGGAGGTAAGGGAACATATTTCTAGTGTAGATATATATAACATGTGGAACCTGGGAAAAGGTCAATGATACAGTGGTGCCTCGACTTACGACCGTCCCGACTTACAACCATTTCGAGTTACGACCAGCTCCGGCCGCAAAATTTTGCTTCGACTTGCGGCCGGAGCTTCCACTTACGAACACAAAAAGGCAGGGAAAAGGGCGGGAAATTCAAATTGCTAACCGTTGGTAGGAGAAGAGGCTGCTTCTTTGTAGCTCTTTCACCCCAACGGTTAGAGAGTGTGCGTTTGGAGGAGGCTTTGGACTGCCTGGTAAGGTGCTGCTTTCTGCTTTTAAAAAACTGCCTGTTTTTAAAAAACTCTGGGAGGCAGGGGAAGGGAAACAGAAGCGTGCCTTCGGTGGGGCGGAGCTTTGTGCGCGAAAGGCGGGGGGGATGTGGGAGGGAGGGAGAGAGAGTGCGAGGAGGAGGAGGAGGAGTGCGCACTGAGATTGCCCTTGTGTCTAGAGCTGGGAAAGCGGCTTGTGTAGCGAGCAGGCTCCCTGTGACTGGAGGTGAGCATGGGCGCATGAGGAGCAGCAGGCAGGCAGGTGAGGGCTGCAGCTGCCCGTCTGGTTCTTCAGTATCCCGACCGACCGGGCAAGCGGGAAAGAAAGAAGCGCTCCCGGGTTTCCAAGAAAGGAGCAGCCGACCCCCCCCTTGGAAAGGAGCAGCGGCGGAGGGGGGCAGAGAGCGCGAGAGAAGGAGAGTGTGTGTGCGCGCGTGTGGGTGCTTGGCTGGGTGCAAGCATGCCCCCCCTCCTTGGAAGGACAGGGTTCGGGGGCGAATTGTTTGGGCGAGGAAAAGGGGCAGCCGGCTGCCACTCGCCCCATCGCAGACCTACGCGACCCTGGTCCTCCTCTTCAGAACTGCCTGGTAAGGTAAGGAGCTGCTTTCTACTTTTTAAAAACTGTTCTGGGTGGGTTTTGCAGCGTGGTTTTGGGCAGGAGGGGGGTTATGTTTCTGTGCTTTTTTTTTTTTTTTTTTTTTTTTTTTTTTTTTTTTTTTTTGCAGCCCCAGCGCCTTCGGGGCTTGCTTTGCTATTTTTGGTTTGTTTGTTTTTTTAAGCCCCAGCGACGGAGCTTGCTGTGTGCTTTATTTTTGGTTGTTGTTGTTTTTTTAAAGCCCCAGCGCCTTCCGGCCAGGCTTGCTTGCTGTGTGCTTTTTTTTTGGGGGGGGGGGGTTGCCGGAACGGATTAATCACGTTCCAATGCATTTCAATGGGAAATGGTATTGTATTAACAAAGTAGTAGTAACAGACTTACGACCATTTCGAGTTACGTCCATCTTCTGGAATGGATTATGGTCGTAAGTCAAGGCACCACTGTATGTTTTAGTTAATATGCCAAGTAAAACATCTTGGAAAAAATAATGGCAGTAGATTTGTTGAAGCTAGTCTGGAATTAGATGTATTGATGCCACTCTGCTAAATCTGAAGTGTGCACAACTGCTTTAACATCAACGTAGCACTACAACATAGTGGATTCAGCCCATCTTTTCCTTTCATGAACACTGGCTTTTGTATGCATTGTGCTGCAGAATCTAGTTGAAAACTCATAATGTGGTGACAGAAAAATCAGCTATGTGTGGGTGGAAATGACCTGACATCCTTAGAAACCAGGCTAATGTTGACAAATTCCATAGCTAATCACAGTACTTTGAATTAAGTTATTTTAAATAAGCAATAGTAGTCATCATTTGGCTGTACGGATTCATTCCAGCTAACAAGCTGATGAGGTGTTTTTTTTTCCAGGAATGCCTCTGAAGAACAATGTTGCTGCACTGCGCCAGTCCCCAGGTCAAAATGGCACAAGTTTCCATGGCTGCATCCGTAATCTGTACATCAACAATGAACTGCAGGACTTTAGAAATGTCCCACTGCAAGTTGGAATTCTCCCAGGCTGTGAACCTTGCCATAAGAAGGTGTGTGTGCATGGAACATGCCACGTGACCAGTCAGTCAGGCTTTATGTGTGAGTGTGATGGAGGATGGACCGGCTCACTGTGCGATCAACAAACCAACGATCCTTGCCTGGGAAATAAGTAAGTCCTTACTAAATATCATTTCTTAATATAGCACATTTACATACAAGCATTTTGATATGGGATGTTTTCAATCTCTTGCACTACTATTTTGTAAACTATTAATCTCTTTTTGGGGTCTAACCTTCCCTTTAAAACATATTAGAGGTAAATGTAATGACTATTAAAGCAGTCCCATTAATACAAGGTGGTGGGCAAACAGAAATTGAAAAGAAACATATTGAAAAGAATTGTGGAATGCTGTTTAATGTGTAGTTGTTTGAATCTGAGAGCAATACAGCAGATATTAGTAACTTTTTCCACCATTACAGTTTCTATCCCTTATATTTCTAAGGTGATAGGTTCGAGTCTTCCCTCCAGTAGGTATTGAATGTCTGCTCATAGTCTTTTCCTTTTGTACATATTTCCTTTCCTTTTGTATTAACAAAGTAGTAGTAACAGTGGCCCTTATGTGATAGGGTGAAGCTTACAGGGTGGGTAGTTTTGGGCTAGTAGCTATCTTTCAACATTACAACTACCATCATCATCAATTTTATTTATACTCCATCATTCCTGTGAATAGTTCAGCATAACTAACTTAACCGCAGAGCTTACTGTGAGGATAAGATGAAAGGGAAGAATTATGTAACGTGACTGAGCTCCTTGTACAATTCCAGGCATAGGTTGCTCATCAGGGTGACCAAAGCTGTCTCTCTCCTCGAACGAGGCCAAAAACCAGAGTGAAATGGATCTATACAAACCACCTCATACAGAAATGAGGTGCACCACAAGATCATTTCCTTTGCCCTTAATGGAAATCTGACCAAAATGTTCCAATGCAGTGTGGTTTCAAGGAAGATCCTTTAGGCAAAATGGAATAACACCTTGCCATAAAGAGGCAATCACTGCTACACCTACCCACTCAGTCAGTCCCTGTCCCCAGCTGCTTTTATGAGCCAGGATAGGTAAAAATCCAGTATAATCATGGTAGGTCTCACTAGCCTAAAAATTCTACCTCCTTAGCCGAACAAGTGAAAAAGTGTCGATTTAAACTGGACGTGTAGGGGCCAAAATCATGTACATGACATCAAAGCCCATGACATCAAATTCCCTCAAATACAAGCAACTTCCATAGGAAACCCAATGTGAAAAGGTAACTCCCCTTTCCCACCTGTCCAGTCCCAGTAAATACTAGAATCCACACTCTACTTCTGAATTTTTATCTGCCATTTTAAAAAACTGCATGTTCAACATTTATTTACTTTTGAATCATTTGTAGGGCACCTTTCTCCCAGTGAGGGGACCCAAGGCGGCTCATAATGTTAATAACAAGTAATATTAAAAGCACAATAAATTACAGATGAAAAAGCAATTAAACTTCCATAATAATTAAAAATCCATTAAGTAATTAAAAACATTTAAAACATGACATCTACTTTGAGCTTGAGACTCTATATCAGTGGAGGCAAACCTTTTTGGGCTCGTGTGCCCAAAATGAGGGGGGGGGGGAGAAACCAGTGGCTGTCGTGCCGCCCGGAAGTCCGGAACCGGAAGTGGCGGTTTCAGGGGGAATCATAGGGACAGACCCAGAGGACCAGGAACAGGAAGTTTAGGGGGGAATCATAGCGACAGACCCAGAGGACCAGGAAGTGGCAGCGGAAGGGGGAATCATAGTGACGGACCCAGAGGACCAGGAAGTGGCAGCGGAAGGGGGAATCCCGGCCGGCTTATAAGGTTTGCCTCCACAAGGGAGGGAGGGTGGGCCAATACCTCGCGTGCCATAAGAAAGGGCTTCACGTGCCACCTGGGGCACACGTGCCATAGGTTCGCCATCACGGCTCTATATAATGCCAGCCTGCAGTTCCTATGAAAATTATATGTATAGAACCAAAGGGTCTCACTTATGAAAGTGGCAATTAATTCTGTGCCTATTAACGAAGCTTCTGGAACCTAAGCTTGATCTGTAATATGTCATCTCCTCTTTGGTCAAAGTTCAAAGACCTTGTTTCAGAAGATATCTGTTCTTTGTATTAGAAAGTAACTATTCGTCGTCGTGCTCTGCCTAAGTGCTGCAACAGATAGATTCTAGCACAAGAGCTCTCATTTATGCTATGAAATAAGTTATAACAATAGTAGAAAAGATTATTTCAATGAAGAGGTGGTACAAATGTCATGAATGAGTACTAGAAAAAAACTCAAGGCATTTTTCCTTGCCCTGGCAATTAAAAGGTATGCGTGGCCTGCAATTTTTAGGTGATTATCAGTCTTTTTCTTGGAGATGGTGGTCAAAATTACAGGTAAGCTATTTCTCTCCTGCCTCCTGTTTTTGTAAATACTTCTTGTTAAGCTGAGTCGTTTGTAGCCGGATTTTGCATTCCTTGCTTCCACGGTGTCTTATGCTCAGTCGCGCATGCCCTGATCAGTTGAGGAATGCAGAATTTGGTAATTGTGACATACTGTTCAGGTCTTCCATAACACATCTACAGTGGTAGTATTAGAGTGAGCTATTTGCTTCCTTATCCTTGTACTAACCTTGCATATGAATTATTTTAAAACAAACCACTTCACTATGTCTTCCTAGAAGAATGCAATCAAAAAAGAAACAAACAAAAAACTATAAGCAATTTCCTTTTTGAGTGCAGTCCAAAGCATTTATAGTCAATGTCACTTAGCCGTAGGTTGGATGAATAATTTATTTTTATTCTCTTGGGCTTGTCTCCCTCTGTAGATGTGTGCATGGTACCTGCTTGCCAATCAATGCATTTTCATACAGTTGTAAATGCCTGCAGGGACATGGGGGAGTCCTCTGTGATGAAGATGAAGAACTGTTTAACCCCTGCCAGTCCATCAGATGTAAACACGGTAAATGTAGGCTTTCAGGCCTTGGGAAACCGTATTGCGAATGCAGCAGCGGATACACTGGGGACAGCTGCGATAAAGGTAAATATCCAGTCAGATTATCATCATTTCATATAAGAGGGAAATGTGATGACTTTATTTTCAAAACATATGATGGAAAAATCCATTCTTTTATGTACAAACTACATTTTTCTTTGGAATTTTTCACATTTTGTTTTCCCTTTCTTTCTCAAGCCAAAAACCCAATTCCATACAGAATTTCTCTGCATATTTTTCCTTAATTTTAACATTTTCTGGTTTTATAAGCAAGAGAAAATATTTTTTTCAAGTGCTCCTTGAAATTAATGTTAAGACTGCGGGGGAAAATCCCCATCAAACATTTTGATATGATTTTTTTCTTTATTCAAAAGCAACTTTTTGCTATATTTAAACTGCCACTTTTTATCTGCTGTATCTTTCTGTATTTATTCTCTACCTTCTGCAACTGCGAAGCCAAATCCAATGATTCTGCTCCTAGTTTTATCACAAACTCTACTTTTGACCTCTCATCTTCAACTGATTTATCACAGCGAATTATACAGGTGAGATGGATAAAAACAGGAAGACTTTTTCTCTCTACTGTCATTGTTTTCCCTTATTTATCAAGGCTCTTTCATTTCTCTTTTCCCTCCCTCTCTCCAATTCTTCCTCTCTTTGAATTTCTTGAGCTGAATTTTATTTTCTGCTTTGCATCATTGTAACTAAATGGAATATGGGGCTCATGTTTTAAACCAGATGTCTCTTATTTAAACTGGTTTTATGCCTCAGTAATTTATGAAGTTAGTGGAATGTAGCTTCTATTAAATAACAGATTGAATAATATTTAACTCTAGGTCTAGTAAATGAAATTGCATGCCATCTCAAGTACTTCTCAACGGTAAAGGAAACCAGCTGGCTGTACTGTGAAGAATAGATTGTGTGTATTTTCATAATAAACAAAAAGATTGAAATTTCCAGTTTTCTTGTCATTGTAATAATAATGTATTTATGGTTCAGATATAAATCATCTCTAAAAATAAACTGGATTGACTGTGCAATACAGTTTTAATCCATCATATCAAAACCATTCTTTTTTAAGTTAAAGAACGCAAAACACAAACTATATTTAGAAGATTTTCATTCTGTAAGAAGATGCCATTTTAGGATTCATAACACTGTGTGGTGTGCCATTCAGTGGATGTTCTTTTTTCATTTTATAGAAATCTCTTGTCGAGGGGAACGAATCAGAGATTACTTCCAAAAGCAGCAAGGTTATGCCGCATGCCAGACGTCCAAGAAGGTATCGAGACTAGAATGCAGAGGAGGGTGTTCAAGTGGGCAGTGCTGCGGGCCATTGAGGAGCAAGAGACGGAAATATTCGTTTGAATGCACTGATGGGTCCTCCTTTGTGGATGAGGTTGAGAAGGTGGTGAAGTGTGGCTGTACAAAGTGCCCCTCCTAAACATGACCTATTTGCCCCACTTGTCTGTTTTTTTGTTTTTGTTTTTTTAAGTTGTATACTTATTGACCTTGTCTTGGACTAATTAATTCTTCATAGTGGAAATATTTGAAATATATTGTAAAATAAAGAACAGACTTATTTTTATTATGAGAGTAAAGACACTTTTCTTCAATTCACAACAAAAAGAATCAACTGCTTGAACTGAGACTTCTTGTAATTGAGAGGAGCTTTGAAGAGGATTTTTTTTAAAGACCTGGTAGCATTTCAACAATGGTGAAAAACTGATTTTAACATCAACTCTTCTTTACAACATGCTGAAGATAAACAGGCACTCTGCTCAAGTGATGTTCAACCTGTCAGTCTATTCATGAAAAAAATGAGAGGGTTTTAAAACTACTTTAAGTGTTTAACAATAGTTTTTGGTTCTGGTTTTATTCTCTTGCCAAAACCGTATCAAACTCTTCCAAGGAATTAGTATCAGGTGAAAAAAATCCATTTGGGCAAACTTAGCAAATATTAGATGTATTTTGAATGGCATAAAAATAATCAGCTTTGGAAAATGGGATCTCTTGCCTCCCAAACAAAAGAGGATGCACCATAGTCCTACGATCTCTTGATGTATTCTTTTATGCCAGCATATTAGCACAAAAAGCAATGAAATGTTGTTTATCTACCCTTTCCAGTATTAATTTTTTGTAAAATAAATGTTATGGGGATGATAAAAATAGATTATTGTTGGGAAAATTAGGTATAATATGAAGTTTCATTTTTATGAGTTCTGAACAGCTCTCTACAATATTCAGTTTACTGAGAAATATTTATTGTATCAAAGTACATTGTACTTAACATTTAGGCCACCCCTTCTACTGTTTTTTTCAATGCTTTAATATATATTAATTTATATTTGTCCTGATATTTTTGTATTGCCTATTGTTGTTGTTGTTTCTTAAAAAACTTAAAATCAGGATATTTGCAATAGAACTAATATAGTGTGTTCTCCTGGGGTAAATGGATTTGGTCTCGGTTGTTATTTTCTTTTACTTTAGCAACCTGTCATGTCATGTCACTGATAGAAAAGGATGCTGAAAGCAACAACAGATTGTAGTTTTCATGGTAGCAGAGAATCACAGCATCTCTTATGTCCTTGTAATATATGAGCAAAAAATGTCTTTACAGTAGATAACAAGTGTATAGAAGTGATCATTTCCCTAAGTATACATTAAAAAAAAAAAAGGAATGATGTGTAGCAAATTACACTAGAACGTAGACCTTTACAAACTAATGTTCCCTTGGAATCCCTTAGCTTTAAAATTAAAAAGAGAGAGACTGTATTACCAAGAACTGTGACTTTCCCCAAATACTAAAACTACTTTACTTGCCCTAATGTTTCCCTTTGTTAACATGTTGCTGCTAAATCACAATATATAATTGGTAATAATTCTTCATAGTGGGTTTTGTTGTTGTTTTTCTCCAATAAATTTCGGGGTACCCTGTAAAAAAGGGTGTGGGGTTTTTTTCCCAATTTTTTAAAAAACAAAAGGCTAGATGTACATGTGTAATACAGTATTGCTTTGTCTTATTTGGACTGATATCAGTACCTTTACTGATGTTTGTAAATTAAACAGATATCTACTTCAGTGCTAGCATTTACTTGTATTCTTCTAAAAAGCTCAACCTTCTTAATGTTCTATAATTAGAAAACTCATCTAGGATATATATATCATTAACAAAGTAAAGGAGAAATTTCCATTTATTTTGTGTAGCTTTATAATTGCTCACCAGTTTCATCTGAAAACTTTAGGGTCTGACATAATAAAATGGTGCTCTTAGGATCAGGTATAATGTTTTTAAATTTCTCTTTGGAAATAACTGTAACTACTACACTATATTTTAATTCTATATCTTAGAAAACCAGTTGATAATAATTTCTGCACAACATAGAACTTACAGAATGCTTTCATAGATAAGAAATCTTTTGCATCTTTTGCGCATTTCTTTGTTGAATATTCTTCCAAAATTAAAACTGACTAGACAAGGGTGAAGCTTTTATAAATAAAGTGCAGAAGCCAGCATGGGTGTGCTTCTTAGTAACAGCCATCTCAAAGAACCTTGATTGCAATAGCAGCTAGATAGGTGTAGTGTGAATCAACTGTCTTATACCCACAGTTTTCACTGCTTTTAATATGGCAAGAGTAAATTGTTCCTAATGTAGTGTAAAAAAAGAACAGCAATTACATACAAGGCTGTCTCACCTTTACCCCCTCAAGTCTCTCCTTGCTTCTGATTCATGAACAGAATGAAAGGAACTGTAGGAATTAAAATAAATATTTGTTATCAGACAGTGTGGGAAGAAACCACCAGCCCTTAACTTGTTTTCTGAGAGGCAGAAAAGATTATGGTGTCCATGACTATTTCAGTGTGTCTGAATACAGCTCAGTACCATGCACTCTTAATAAGGTTATATGAAGCTCTAATAGTCCAGTCCTACAGCATACATATTATTGCAGATTTTGTCTCACAAAAGATCAAAGATCACAGTGGCAAAGAAACCCAATACTAAAATCTGGGGCGTAAGAATTAAAAGTAACCCTACCCTGGAATAGCAAGTTAGGGAAACTGAGCTAAAACAGGACTTCTGGGAAACAAAGAGGGAGGCATCAGCACATATTATCCAAAGCATGTTAATATATTGACTGAAATACTGGAGCTTAGGTAAGTTGCACTAGAATAGGGCCACTAACCAGTAGGGATTTGGTGAGTCAACTTCTCCATTAATGCCACTGATTCAAATGGGCCTACTCTAACTGTGACTTGCTATGCTAAAAGTAAGTCACAACTAGAGGAAGTCCATTTAAATCAATGGAACTTACAGAGGAGCTAACTCATTACACAGCTCATTACATTAAGCAACATAATTTCAGCCACTGAGTGCCACCCCACAAAAGAAAAATGGTAAAGAGGATGATGGTGGGACTCCATGTCCCAACTTCTTGTAACTTGCACCTTCTGTAACTGGGCATTACTGGTTAGCTAGAAGTGCAAACAAAAGCACCCCCACTAAGAGAAAGGGATAGTCTGCAACATTTTGTTGTAGATTCTCTTTCTAAAGTTTTAGTCTTACTTTCACTGGAATTAGGAAAGGGAGAGATAGTGAAAGTTTCAAGATGAGCTGTAGCATCTGTGGCTAAAGGGGTCTGGCCTTCTTGGTTTGAAGTATTGTTTGAAACTTGCTGAATTCCATCAGCTCCTTTTAATCTCCATGGGGATGGAGGAAGACCTTGAGCTACTTTAAGAACAGCATTATGCATGTAATGAATGAGGTGTCTCTTTACTGTTCTACCAACTTCCAGCACTGGCCTCAGTTATCATCTCCATTTTGTCAGCACAAGGGAATAGATCCTTATAAGAAAGAAGAAATTATCTAAGCACACTTCACAGTATTTCATCACGCTTTGGCATGATCCAAAAATATTATGCAGGTTAATGGAGCAAGGCCATGACAACAAGAACAAGTTTGGTTTCCATTGGCTGGAACCTATTCCAGTGAAGTCCCTAAATACAGGTGCTTACTTCCCTTAGTATCATGAAAAAGTTCATGTTGCACTTGCAGGCACCTTTGCAAAGATGCCACTAGGGTTCTCAGACCACACTGAAAAGGACCTTAGTGTGCATCTCTCCTCTCATCTCTCGCATACAAACACTATGTTTTTGCTACCAGCATGTTCTATTTTCACTCACACACATTTTAACCAGCAGTAAAATAATACATTAATGTGGTGCAATAGTAACATGGAAATGTGTATTCTGTCCCTTCAATGGAGGTGCATTACAAGCTTGACAGATAAAATTAGAGTGTAAGCAACTGATTTGGAAAAAGAAGCTCCTGTTAACTAATTTCCCAAGGTCAGCCACCTCATATCAGTGACAGCTCTCTAGTGCAACATAAAGCCACTAAGTTGTTCTTTGATCTCACACCTTCTAGAGAACCTTTAAATCAATTAACCATGAAGTTACTCAACTTCTTTTCTTTACAGCACACAAAACTGCTTTAGAGTGCCTGACACGGTACTACATTATAGATCAAAGCTAGTGGGGTATTCCAGATCCAAGCAAGATATTTATGAGGTTTATTCTTCCCTTTTCCCTGAAACATGTAATATGCATTTGAAGATAGCATTTTGAGCAACATTTAAACAAACATTTAAGGGAAGTAAGAATTTATTTCGGGGTGAGGACTTGGATGAAGCTGAAGTAATTTTATAATGCTAAACAATTTATTTGGTGACACAAGAATTTGTAAAATAATATTTAGTACCATGTAACTTTAAATTACAGTTACCAGTTCTAAATGCAGTCAGAACATTGCTTTCCTGTTACTGTAGCTGCATATTGTGCAATTTTGGAAGAAAGCATTTCATTATATCAAGATTTGAAATCAATTGCATTTGTAACAGCCATGTTACATTTTCCTTAAACACAAATATATTCACACAAGTAAAGGCACAAAAATTTTCTGAAGATATACACATCTAAGAGTTCTTCATGAGTTCTTCAATAAACACAAGGTTTCTCAGGGTGCAACTAGACAGGGAGGCTGTCTGGGTTGATTCCAGTCAGCTCAAAGATTCTTACAACAGTTAAATTACTGTTGTCATTCACACTGTACGTTTAATTATCCCAGGTGCTGTGTGGGCAAAAGCCCACACCACACCTCAAATTGCTACAGTTCTTACCAGGCTCACAAGATGCTTAGCCTCCTGTATCACTAACACCATCTTCTTCCCCACCTCTTTTTTCTTTCTTTCTTTTTTTCTTTTTTTTTTTTTTTTTTTTTTTTTTTTGGGCAAACAACAGCACTGTATTAATATAAGAACTTGTGAAACTGCAGTGCTTATCTGACATAGAACTAAATTGGAAAAGCATAATAAAATAAAGACGTTTGAAAGCAAAGCAAGAGATGCTCACTTGAGAAGGATGTTCCCACTGTACTGGCAAACTCTTCAATGTATGCCAGTACAGCGGGAACATCTCCCTCACATGAACACTTCTCATCTCCCCTGCAAAAATGTTATTATTATACTTTTCCAGTTTCATGCTGTGAGATAAGCACTGAAGCTTCACAAATTGTTATATCAATTCAGTGTTGCATTTGTGAACTTAAAAAAAAAAAGACACCCCACCATTAACATCACCCTAGGACACACTGGCCACTGCCCTTTTGGACCACACATACCAGAAACAAAAAACAAAACAAACAAACAAAAAGCTTATGTGAGCAAAATTACTACCCAAAAAAGGGTTCAATCGGGTTTCAGGCCAGGTTTCGGCACAGAGACTGCCTTGGTCGCCCTGTACGATGACCTTTGCCGGGAGAGAGACAGAGGGAGTGTGACCCTGTTGATACTCCTGGACTTCTCAGTGGCGTTAGACACCATCGACCATGGTGTCCTTCTGGATAAATTAGCTGGGTTGGGAGTTGGGGGCACCATTTTACGGTGGTTCTGCTCCTTTCTGGCTGACCGTGTCCAGAAGGTGGTGCTGGGGGACAATGGCTCAGCCCCATGGCGGTTATGCCATGGGGTTCCTCAGGGCTCAATATTGTACCCCATGTTGTTCAACATCTACATGAAACTGTTGGGAGAGGTCATCAGGAGATTTGGGCTGAGGAGTCCGCAATATGCTGATGACACTCAGCTCTACCTCTCTTTTTCCACCAATCCAGGTGAGGCAGTTTCTAAACTGAACTCATGTCTGGACCTGATAATGGACTGGATGAGGGTTAATAAACTGAAGCTTAATCCAGACAAGACGGAAGTGCTGTTAGTGGGTGGTTCGTGGGACAGGTTAAAGTGTCATTTCCCTGCCCTGAATGGGGTTGCACTCCCCCTGAGAGACAGGGTCCACAGTCTGGGGGTGCTCCTGGACCCCGGCCTGGCCCTGGAGGCCCAGGCGGACTCGGTGGCCAGGGGTGCCTTCCTGCAACTGCGGACACTGTTCCAGCTGCGGCCCTACCTGGACGAACGGAGCCTCATGACAGTCACACATGCACTGGTAACAACCCGTTTAGACTACTGCAATGTGCTTTACGTGGGGCTGCCTTTGAACACGATCCGGCGACTACAACTGGTTCAGAATCGAGCTGCACGACTGGTGAGTGGAGGAGCCGAGAGAGACCATATTCAGCTGATTCTGGCCAGGTTGCACTGGCTACCAGTTGTTGCCCGGGCCCAATTCAAAGTGCTTGTTTTGACATATAAAGCCCTAAACGGCTTGGGCCCTGGATACCTGAAGGACCGCTTCCTTCCATACGAACCTACCCAGCAACTAAGACCTAGCCAGAAGGCCCTCCTGAAAGAGCCGTCCCTCAGTGAGGTGAGAGGGATGGCCTGTAGGCAGAGGGCCTTTTCGGCAGCTGCCCCCGGTCTTTGGAATACCCTCCCAAACGACATCCGACTGGCGCTGACATTACTGAACCTTCCTGTTCCTGAAGTTTTTTTAATTGAAGGTTTTCAATTGAAGGTTTTAATTTTAATTGATAGAGTCATGGATCTAGATTGTTTTTGTGTAGATTGTTTTTGTTTTTGTTTTTGTTTTGGCTTTTGTAGAGTAGATGTAACCGTATTGGTTTTTTAGTGTGTCTGTTTTTAACTGAACTGTTTTAATTGATGTTGGAAGCCACCCTGAGACTCTTGCAGAGTGTGGGCGGCATACAAGTCAAATAAATAAATAAATAAATAAATAAATAAAACACTATTCCCTGCTGGCTGAACAAAAAGCAATAAATATTCATTTTAAAAAGACCAAGCTGTAATTATGTAGTTGATGGAAAATACATTGAATTTAACCATATTGGCTCCAGCACAAACTGTTGGGGTAAATTGCACTGTAATTGCGCCCTTATTTTCTTAGAATCAAGTGTGGATGTGATTCCTTTACAAACAGGGGAAGCGTGCTCAGGTAATCATACTGAGTTTCAAACAACTGAATCCACACCTTAACATTGCTCCCAGACTGCTGCACGCTTACTCCCCAGCAGGAAAATAAAGCTAGGATAAGTAATGGAAAAGCAACAGAGGCCTAAAAATGAAAAGAATGTGTGAAGCCCCAGGAAAATTGGGTGAGGGAAGCCTCACCCGAAATGGTTCTTAGAACTTCCACAGCATTAACATTAATATGTGATTAAGGAAAGAGCATTAAAACATAATTACTTAAAATATATTTAAAATACCTGATGAAAACAGGCTAATAAAATATGCTTCATGCCCTTGTTAAAAATATGTATAATTCTGAAGGGGCATTTCAAGATCAAAAACCAACATAAAAGGAAGCTTTTCATTTTTAGTATTAGCACTGTCTGCATGTTTTTGTAACTAAGCAAGTGTTACAAAAGTGTTCAGGGTGCTCTCATCCACAACTGACCTCCTAAAAGAAATCCTTGGAAAGAGTCCCTGTTTGGGAGTGTGAACAATACAAATGTTCAATACAAATGTTAAATAAACAAAATAAACATTTATTTCAATCTTTACCTTTTTCCACAGAAAAGTCACACAGTTCTGTAGCATCTGTATATATATCAATATTTTATATGTCCGTTTATCTGAGTCGAACTAAAATTGGTGGGAATGAATTAGACAAACAATGTATCACTCATATAAGAAATTTCCATCCTTTGGGTACATTACTCTACATGTTCAATACTTAAATTAATTTTTTAAATCTCTTATTCTCCTTTTGAAATTAACTAATCTGACAGCAGTAGCGAAACAATGATCAAGGAGTTACAAGAGTAGAGAGGAGAGGAGAGAAAAAAATTAAGGGGAATGAAATAGTGTATCTGTATCACCATCAAGTGGACAAAATGCAAAACTGAATGAAAACAGACTTTTTCTTGCTTTGCTACTCTTCCTTTCTTTCTAAACAATGCGAAACAAAGTCACCTGTGAAGCTTACATTACATGATTAAACAGCTTTGATTTCAAAGCAGTTTCTAATGTGAGGGTAGCTTATACAGGGTCCGGGTGCAATGACCATGTCCCCACTTTGACCTCATCCCTTCCAATGGGGAACAGCTGAGGAAATAGGTGGTACACAATGTACAAGGAGCCAACCGCTCAAGACACAGTCCATTCAGAGTCAAACAATTTCAGAATCCAAATTTAACATATATAGATATTTCTATCTATTCATCTTTTCTATGCTGCCTTTCTCCCACAAAGGGACTCAACATGGTTTACAATAATTAAAAACAAGTAAAGTTAAAAGCATAATAAATCATTCAATGTTTAAAAAACAATTAAACATAGAACAGTATAAAAATAACATAATAGTATAGAAATAATCATCTAGACGCATTTAAAAAACTTTAAAATCCACTTTAAAAAAGCACAGAAGAGTCCATTTTAAATGTCCAATGTAGTTAAAAGCCTATTTGTCTTTACCTGTCACTGGAAGGTCAAGATGGGGGCGGGCAGCCTAGTCTCCACAACCTCAGAACAGCTACAATGAAGTCCCCATTTTGGGTGTCCAAGAGGGCAGTGAGATTTTCTTTGTTCATGTCAGAGGCACCACAGTACAATTAATAAATTTATCAAATAATTTTCAGACAGTAACAGACAACATCAAGAGCATCTGGGGCAGCTAGAATCCAAGTCTTCTACATTCAGGGGCACAGAACACACTGACATAGATATGACGTTTTCAGTTGTTCTCTGCAATTGCAAAAGACTGTACCAACGCAAAACTTCCATTTATTTATTTTTTGTTCATTTTGGTTCTGCCAACACTAATCCATAGTCTGTTAAGTGACTTCCAAGTAACCCAATTCTCCATGTGACTGGGGCTAATCTTTCCTGGGGTTCCAGGACAGTTCTCTCTTTCCATATATCTCTGGGTGCAATACTTGCTAAGGAATTAATTTTATCAATAAGGGTTGGCTTCAAGCATTTAGTGGGGATGGGTTTTGGATTTTTTTGTACTACAAATAGCGTAATTCTCCATTCTGGGAGTTCTTGGACAGACAGACACCTTACAGACACCTAAACATGGCTCACTTGGGAGAAAGGCCACAACTGGAATGCTTTGAGACTGAGCTAGGCCAAACTCCATCTGGCTTTCCGTTCAAAAAAGGGAAAGGAAAGGAAAGGGGGGGAAAGCCTCCAGCTAGCACTGGGGCAGGAACAGGAAGTTTAGGTGGAATTAGGCCTCGCTCAGCCTCAGAGCCTTCCAACTGAGGCATTTCTTCCAGATGAGCCATGGTCAAGTCTAGAACTCCCAGAATGGAGATTTATGGGATTTGTAGTCCAAGAAATAAAATAAAAAAATCCCATCTTTGGCATCCAGTAATGATTCTATGGCTTTCACTGAGCACTACATTCACCTGTTTTGCACAGGTTGACCTATACCACATCAAGCTGACATATTCACCTGCAAAGTAGCATAGAAACACGGCTGTATTTGTGGTTGTGCCCCACCTGGTTCCCAATAGCTTTTGAAAGAAATTGTTTCTTTTGCAAACCTTTGTGATGTATTTTGACAGGTTTTTTTCTCATAAGTCAGCATAGTCCAAAGTAACACCAAGGTGTTTGAGGGCAAAACAATGATCTAGTTCAGTGGTTCTTAACCAGGGTGTGCTGACCCCTGCAATTTCCCCAAATGCAGGAAACTCAACTGCATAATTTGTAGTATGGGGGTGCGAGAAAGCATTTCTAGTGGTGTGAGTGGTAATGATTGTTTTTTTAACTTCTAGATTTATAATATAAAACTTAAAGTTGTCTCTATATAAATTTGACTCGACTGTACTATGTACTCATGGTTGATGTACTTATGTAATGGCAAATGCTATGACCAGATGCTACAATGATATGATCACCACTACTACCCAGCCTACTTTTGTTACTGTGCATGCATTCGCCAGTACAAGAAATTGCTCAAAACGTGCACTTCATCATGCACAAGCATTAACAAAGCAGGCCAATGCACAAACAAACACTAATTTTCTTTGTTTTCAGTAAGAATTATAATTACATTTTTGTTTACACGTTATTTTATAATTTACTTAAAATGTGTAGCTAAAATAATGTGTGAATATTGCTTTATTATTTGTAGTAACCCTTGCCATGTTTAAAAGACGCCAATGGAAAGACTATTTTGTTGCTTACGGATTCACTTGTACAACAGAGAAAGACAGTACCCAATGACCACAATGCATTTTATGTTGCAAGATATTTTCAAACTCCAATCTCAAACCGTCAAAGTTGTTAGAACATTTCAATAATTAGCATGGTGGTGAAACTGCAGGACATACACTTACCATCTTGAAGTCTAAGAAGGCACAATTTGATACCAGTGGTACTATCATAGAATTTGACTTTGCAGCAGTTCAGAAGCCTTTGTTAGAAGCTTCTTATCAGGTGGCATATCTGTGTGCTAGAAAAAAAACCTCATACAATAGCTGAAGAATTTGTAAAACCATGGGCATTGGAAATTGTGAAAACTGTATTAGGTTCTGAAGTACATAAGAAAATTCAGCAGATTCAACAATCAATTTATGTGATTTGATTGCACATTCAAGATATCAGTCAGGACATTTTACTGCAAGTAGTACAAGATATTAAAACCAGTCCTTTGAAAGAGAGTATTTAATTGGATGAGTCAACTGATGTTGATAATTGCAGTCAGCTATTAGTATTTGTGCAAAACATAAAGGAAAAGGAAATTTTGGGAGAATTTTTATTTTGTGAGCAACTGGAGCTGATGACAAAACGAACTGATGTTTTCAATCTCATTAAAGACTTTTTTAAAAAACACATTAAATACCAATGGATGTAATAGGCCCAATTTGCACTGGTGGTGCCCCTGCGATGTTAGGCAAAAATTCCAAATTTTTTGCATATATGAAGAAAGAAGTACCGTACGTTATAAAAACACATTGCATGTTGCACCACCATGCACTTCCATTGAAAACTTTGCCAGACAAGTTAAAACAACTCTTAGCTACTGCAGTAAATATAGTAAATTATATCTGAGGACGGGCGCTTAATCATCGTATCATTCGTGCTTTATTAGAAGAAATCGGTGCTGGCCATACTGTGCTTCTTTATCACACTGACATAAGGTGGCTCTCCAAGGTATGCCAAGCAGGGTTTCTGAAATGTGTGAGGAAATTATTGTTTCTTACTAACCAAAATCATAATTTAGTGAAAGACTTTGAAAGAAGAGATGCAATACTTCAACTGGCCTACTTAGCAGATACATTCACTCACCTGAATGAATAAAATATATCAATGCAAGGATATGGTAAGACCATAATAATAGCTACTGTAAAATTATCTGCTTTAATTGAAAAACTAAAATTTTTGGTATGTTGAGTTGAAAATGGTAATTTTGCAAACTTTCCCTGGCTTGATTAAACCGTTCTGGAAAATGAGAAAATCACAATTTTACCTGAACTTGCAATACATTTCCAACAACTGAGTGCATCTTTCTGTGGATATTTTTCCACAAGAGGTATTGGCAAAGAGCAGAGATGGATACTGGATCCATTTATTTTTTAATCTTAATTCTATAGATGACAATAATTTCATAAAAGGCTATCTTATTGAAGTACGGGCCAATGCACATACTCAAATGGAATTTGAAAAACTGGACTTAGAACGATTCTGGTGTGCTCAGTTAGAACTATTTCCATAACTGGCGAAGGCAGCATTGAAGACACTTCTACCATTTGCCACCACCTATCTGTGTTGCTGCAGGTTAAACTGCAAAAAGGTGGCACTGCGGGTTAAACCGCAAAAGCCTCTGAGCTGCAAGGTCGAAAGATCAGCATTTCGAATCCACGCGATGGAGTGAGCTCCCGTCGCTTGTCCCAGCTCCTGCCAACCTAGCAGTTCGAAAGCATGTAAAAAAAAAAAATGCAAGTAGATAAATAGGTACCACTACGGTGGGAAGGTAACGACGTTCCGTGTCTAGTCCCGCTGGCCACGTGACCACAGAAACTGTCTACAGACAAACACTGACTCTATGGCTTGGAAATGGGGATGAGCACCGCCCCCTACAGTCGGACACGACTGGACAAACCTTTACCTTTACCTATCTGTGTGAAATGCGATTTTCATCACTTTTGCATATAAAAACAAAAACCAGAAATCGCTTAAATGTAAGTGATGACATACACATAGCTCTTTCAAAAAAGGAACCCTGCTTTCAAAATATTATTATGAATAAACATGAACAAAGTAGCCACTAAAATTTTAGACATTATTTTAATGCTATGTCAATACATATATGTGTATCTGTTTTTCAGTAAATAAATTGTTTTGCAGTAAATGTAATTTTCTAACAAATAAATTGGAACACATTTTTCAAGGGGGTGCAAGAATGTATTTTGAGATTAAATGTGATACCGACCACTAAAAAGGTTAAGAACCTCTGATCTAGTTGAATACGCTGCCATTTAATCTGAAGTTTTTTAGGTGCCTACTTGTTTCTCAGACAGAAGGCACATATTTGATTCTCAGTAGGGTTGGGTTTAAGTTCATTTCTATCATAATACGCACCAAGTTGTTCTAATGCATATGTCACATGTCCTAGCATTTGAAAACTGTCCAACGAAGCAACAAGTATAAGATTGTCAGCATAAATAAAAATTTTGGTGCTTTGAAGAGTGTTGAGAGAGAGAGAGAGAGAGAGAGAAATCAACACTCTTCAAGGCACCAACATTCCCCATCTCAAAACTGAATGTTTCATCCCCAGTCAGAAGTCTGTCAGACAGGAACAATGGCATAACCTTAGACAAGGTCAGACAGGGTCTGACAGGGACAACTATGTAATAGACTGTGAGGGTTCGGTGTGTGTGGGGGCCAACTGTGGCTCATTCAAAAGGAATACTTCAGATGCGGATTGCTTTTCTAACAAAGGAAAGTTTATTGCGCTCTTAACAAATAAACCAGTGTCTTTAACTGAATCTGAGTTCTTACCTCCTTCAGCCAACGTGGCCATCAGGGGTTTCCAATCGTCCATAACAAACGTGTTATTATAACTGGTGTTCCATGGTCCA
This sequence comes from Intellagama lesueurii, assembly GCA_037013535.1. Taxonomy (NCBI): domain Eukaryota; kingdom Metazoa; phylum Chordata; class Lepidosauria; order Squamata; family Agamidae; genus Intellagama; species Intellagama lesueurii. Next base: position 110,747,486 of record JBAJHW010000005.1, read on the forward strand.
GTGTTTCAAAGTGGGGGTCGGCGAACCCAGCAACAGGGACACAGTGTCATCTCTGGGAATCTTGTCCCACTGGGTATCCCCCGGCCTATCCAGTATTTGCCATCCCTTTTCTTCTCCTCCATTCTCATCTCCAGAATCCTCCATCCTGTCCTCGCCTTTCTTTCTGCCTCTACCTTCTCTCTCTCTTCTTTCAACTTTCTCCGCCACTCCTTAGCCTCTCTCTCTCCCCAATAAGGAGGACAAACTGGAATGGAGGTTCTTCTCCTGTAATCTGCCTCTTCGCGAGGAACGCTGATCCTCTCCCATCTATCTGTTCAGGGTTCTTTCGTCCATATATATTCCCACCCTGGCGGCAAAGGCTCATCCCTTTTTATAGTTTCCCCTTGCCCCACCTCTCGGCTCTCTATCTCCTTCTTCTGGTTTCCCGCTCCTTCTCTGATACCCATCCCCCTCACGTCTGACACCAGAGTGTCGGATTCTCTTTCCTCAGTGTCCCTATCCTGCACCCCCCCCTTTGGGCCGTTCTAAACACGCTTTCTTCTTTAATTCTACTTCTCGGGTCTATGACGGATGGCGCTCCAGCGAGGGAAGCCTCATCCTCGCTGCCCTTCTCGCATAGACCTCAGACATTTAACTAAGACAGGGTCTCATACAACAATATGTACCTCAGACAGGAATAAAGATGTAACGAACAGTATGTGATAGAGGTAAATAACACTTACAAATATAACAGTATTACAATGAGATAGTTATTTACCAGAGAAAATATGTCTGTCATAACAAATGTCTAAGCATTATAAGTTATGTTATGTTTTACAGATGTTTATAATTAGTAAAAGTTATTTCATGTTTTAACCAAGATACAAGTGATTATATGAATATCATTTGCTGGCACAAACACACATATGGGAGAATAACAAATTTTACTCTGTATAAAAGTGTGTTTTTTATATAAAAGTTTCCAGCTGCTATACATAAATTCTTCTAAGTTATAGGATAGGATAGGATAGCAAGACCAGAATATAAAATAAATACATACAATTGCAACTTCTTAAAGCTAAGCAGAATTATACATTCTTCCATTAAAAAAAACACGATAGATCAACCCCTTCTTTCAAATTTATAACATCATAATCAGGTAAGATGACTCTTTAGCTTTAAAATAAGTGAAACCTCAGTCAGTGTTATAAAAGCATTATATTGTCCATCTTAGATCGCAACCCGAACATCTGGTCGCGAATAACTATCACTGCAGTGCAGAATTTAGCCACTTGTCTTGTAATATAAGGGGTATTGTCAGAGAGTAGCAACTGTACATAATACTCCTCTGATCTCCCAGGAGATTTACAGAAAATAGGAAGTAAAAGTTTCATACGTAAATCCCAATAGCAAGTACGATATAAGAAAACATGCCCAACCGTTTCAACTTTGTCACTATACAAGGGCAGATACAATCTGATGGAGGCAAATCTCGAAATTTCCCTCCAGAACCTTAGAAGGTAATACATTAAATCTGGCTAGTGTAAAAGCCCTTGTGGCTTTAGATGAGATAGTACAGTCAACCCTCGACTTACGAACGGCTCCAGATATGAACATTTCAACTTACGAACCACTCTAATAGGAAAAAACAGACTCGACTTGAGAACTTTTTCCGAGTTACGAACAGGGAAAAAAACCTCCCTCCCCCCACAGCAAGCGCCACTTTCAGAAGCCTCCCGGGGGCAGGGGAGAAGCACCATTTTTTTATTTCCCTGCCTTCCCGGCAGCCATTTTGTGTGCTTCTCCGCTCCCGCCCCCCTCTCCCCGCCTCTCAGCTGATCAGCGCTGGGTCTCAGAGGCTTGCCCAGCAGGTAAAAAAGGCAGCGGCGGGCGATGGGGGGGGCGCCAGTCCGGTGTGCTCTCTGCCCATTCCAGGCGCGGGTCTACTCGCGAGTAAGCGCCGCGGACAGCGCGGGTCTACCCACGAGTAAGCGCCGCCGAAGCTGCGCAAGAGGAGGAAGGAGAAGCCGCGGGTGCTGGTGCTTTGCTAGGGAGGCTTCCGACGGTAAGGTGCTGCTGTTTTTTCTTTTAAAAAAGTTGTTCTGGGTGGGTTTTGGAGGGTAGGTTGGGGCTGGGGGGGGTATGTTTCTGTGTTGTTGTTTTTTTTGGTGATTTTTTTTTTTGCAGTCCCACCGTGGGACTTGCTCAAATGTTTATTTTTGGATGTTTTTGTTTTGTGTGTGTGTGTGTGTTTTGCAGTCCCAGCGTGGGACTGCAAGTGTTTTATTTTTGGGGTATTTTTTTCTTCGGCTGGAACGGATTAATGGGTTTTCAATGCATTCCTATGGGAATGCATAGTTCGACATACGAACTTTTCGACATACGAACGTTAATCCGGAACGGATTAAATTCGTAAGTCGAGGGTTGACTGTACTGGGTAAATACGAGGAGGTGATAAAAGCCCAGACCATTAACTTCACCGCCTTGATTGCGTCCGTAAGACCCATTGCTATAAGTGTACTGGGAGAAAGGCCAATTTTTGGTATCTCTTCAGTTATATGCTTCTTCCACTCTGACTGAAAAATATCTAGTATCATCAGTGGGGCCAAGGCTTCCAATGAAAAAATAAGTTTAAGCCAGTACTTTACCATAAGGACTTGGGCCCACGCTTTAATGGATACTAACCTGACCTCTAAGCAAAGAGCCACATTGGAAGTACAAGGTGGAATTCTCAGGATGGCTCTTGCAAATTTGGTCTGCACAATCTCCAAAGGTCATAAGTTAGCACAGGCAAACAATTGAGAGCCATAAAGCATTTGTGAAATAATCGTGGCCTTAAAAACATGTATCGCCGATGGAACATGTTTACCCCCATCAGTATGGAAAAATCTGGTTAATGCCACGGTATTTTTCTGGGCACTCATGGCTATGTGGTTTACATTCATAAGCCAGAGTCCAGATGAATGGAAGACTATACCAAGATATTTGTAGCATGATATTTGCTCTATAGGGTGTCCATTTAAAGACCATTTATGCTTTATTCTCCTTCTACTAACAACCATAATCTTGGTTTTGGCATAGTTAATTATTAGTTGTTCTTTATTGCAGTAGGAGGAGAAGGTTCTCAAAAGTCTTCTAAAGCCTAGACACATTGTTGACAATAAAACGGCATCATCAGCATAAAGTACTATCGAAATTGGGCGAGAGACAAGCTTAGGTTGATGAAAGTTGGGGTTTCTTAAATTTCCAACTAAGCCATTGATACAGAAATTAAACAAAGTGGTGGCTAGTATGCATCCTTGTCTCACTCCATTAAGCACAGGGACATGGTTGGATAATATCCCAGTTGAGTTGCATAGAACCCACAAGTGTGCATTTTCGTGAAGTTAGCGCATCAACAGGAGATGCCGTTGAGAGGGGGCAGAGCAACGGCAGCAAGAACAGGGGAATCCTAGGGCTCTGGGAACCCCTGTGTAAACTCCGGGTCAGCGTGAAGGGGGGGCAAGTTTTCACAGGAGAGTGGACTTGCAGCAAGTAGAGCCGGGAATTCAGACAGCAAATCTGTCTTCATGAGAGTTTCCTTCCACAAAGCAACTGGCTCGGGAGACGCCATGTCTGGTGAATCAGCTGCCAACTTTGCCAGGAGGGGAGGTGTGTGAAGATTTATGCCTGACTGCATGAACAGTGAGTAACTGACTTTCTATTCAGCTTCAGCAAGTACAAATCAAACTTAAGAGGCTGACTTTAAAGGAGAGAAAAATAAACAAAAGTGGCAAAGAAGCATTTGTATCCCTGAAACATCGGCAAATATTTACTACGTCACATCTGAGAGAAACAGAAACAGAAACTAGTTAAAGACATAGACAGAGATCTTTTTCTCATTCCCCTGTCCTCCCTGGATGACATAACTATCATATTATAAAATTAGAGGTTTAAGAAGATTGGGAACTCCCACCTTAAGTGATTTTGCTACGAGCTGCGAACGGTGGATTATAAATTAAAACTGCTCCTGGCCGAAGTTGGATTTACAACTGGATGCGTTAATGGGAGTCTGAGTCTGGGCTGACTCACTTAACATGAGGGTGAACTGATTAATGGTTTTACTGTTTTATGGCTTCTGACTGAATTGGGAGTATAGGAAAGGAGAAAAAAATAAATAAATAAAAAGCTGGACTTGGGAGAAAAGAGAATAACTCTTTTACTCTGTAGCAGAAAGCATTGTTCCACACTAAATTTACATTCAAGAAGCAGAAGGGACAGTCATTATTTAATGTACAAGCCCATCAAAATTTACAATGGAAGATCCCTTCAAGAATTACATACAGGAGTTTCAAATGAACATTGTCAATCAACTTCAGGATCACATGAATACCCAGACCCTTAAAATTAAGGCCATGATTTCAGGATATAAAGTGGAGGGGGAGAATATGCAGATGGAAGCCCAGCCCACCAGAGCAGCGGAAGCAGCACAGAGAGAGACTTTAGAATTAAGATCAAAGGAGGCTAAAATAATGAGCCTGCATGAGAGGGAGGGTCAGGTGGATGAGTTGGGGATTTATATTAATGAGAAGATTACTCAAAAAATGTATACTTGCTTGATAGAAGAGAACTTAAAGAAAATGTGAAGGCAGTGGGGTTGGAAGGGGTACAAAATTCTGGCTATAATTTAGACATATATGACTGGATTCGAAGGTGGAATGATAATTTCAGTTGGATTAAATCAGTAAATTTGAGAGAAAATGGTTTAAAGAGGTTCTATAGATGGCACTTTAAAACTGGCAAAAAGGGTGTTAGAGATTAATTCAGGTTAAAATACTGTCAGCAACTTGGGACTTTCGCTTTGTACAGGTGGTAGATAAGTATATATAATTTCTAAACTAGAAATATTCTTGTTGAATATTATAACAGAAATTGTTGATTGAAAGATACACATATACATATAGATTAATTTAGGTTAAAATATTGTCAGCAATTCTGGATTCTCTTCTGTTTAGGTGGTTGATAAGTATATATAACTTTTAAATTAGAAATGTCCATGTTGAATATAATATTAGAAATTGTTGACTGAAAGATATATATAGAGAGAGTAAACGTACGTGTACTATAATATAGTTATGTAGTTAAGATTATATATTAAGATTAATTCAGGTTAAAATACCATTAGCAACTTTGGACTCTCCTTTGTATAGGTGGTAGATAAGCATATATAACTTTTAAACTACAAATGTCCATGTTAAATACAATAACAGAAATTGCTGAGAGAAAAGTAAACATATGTGTATTATAACATAGTTATGTAGTTAAGATTATATATTAGATAGTGTATTATGGTAATCACTTTAAATTAGAAAGGCTTTTGCTGAATTTAATACTAGAAGTTTTGATATGAAATATATATGTGTATATATACATATACATATACAGAGTGGAGAATATAATATGGTTTCAAGATTTTAGTAGGGTAATATGGTTATGTAGTCAAGACTATATATTAGATATGATTGTATGGAAAACACCTCCCTGCGTGTATGTTTGGTATGTCTTGTATGTTTGTCTGTGATATAATAAAAATAATAATAAAAAAACAGGAGAAGCCGTTTACCAATACAGTGGACCCTCGATTTACGGAATTAATCCGTATTGGAATGGTGGCCGCAGGTTGAAAATTCCGTAGGTCGAGGGTCCATTTCCCATAGGAATACATTGAAAACCCTGTAATCCGTAACCGGCACGTTCGGCGACGGGGGGGACCTCCGAGAGGCCTCCCATGGTGGCGGAGAAGCCCTGCAAGGCATCCGGAGGTCCCCCTCCGGAGCTTCCCGGGGAGTAGACTTCAGCCCCACAGTCGAGGCGGGTTTTTTTCCCCCCCACCCTCTGGATGCGGAGAAGCCCTGGAAGGCATCCGGAGGTCCCCCTCCCTCCTTTCTTCCTCGCCGGAGTCTTGCCTTGCCTCGGCTCGCCTGGCTGCCTCTTTGGAACTTTGTGCTCACCTCGCGCTGCCCGCTGCCAACTTTTCCCCGGCGCGGCTCAGCGGCAGCTTTGCCTCCTCCTCCCCCCTCGGCTCCTCAAGGTTGCAGCCGCCGCCGCGGTGGTGGAGGAGAGCTGAGACACCGCCAGAAGGGTGACGGGGTGCCGTGTGGGGAGATGCGGCCAGGAGCAGCGCCGTGATCCGAACACGGGACCCCTGCGGCGGCGGCGGGTAGCTTCTCCGCCGTCAGCGGCTGCCACCAGAACAAGGCAAGGCGGCCGTCACTGCAGTGAAGCCGATGGACGGGAAGTCCCTGCTTCTCTTCCTCCTCCTCTAGCTGCGCCTGGGGATCCCGCACGGCTCTCCCCCTCCCCGCTTTGCCTTTGTCTGCGGTGCTATGAGGAGGTGAGTGGATCTCCCTGCCTGATCAAGAGCTCGCCTTTGCTCGCCGCCTCCCGATTTGGCAGCCTCCCTCCTCATTTGGGCCCCCGAAGGAGTCCCCTTTCTCCCTTTACACCTTGGGTGGGGGAAAAAAAAACCCGCCTCGACTGTGGGGCTGAAGTCTACTCCCCGGGAAGCTCCGGAGGGGGACCTCCAGATGCCTTGCAGGGCTTCTCCGCCGCCATGGGAGGCATCTCGGAGGTCCCCCGCCGCCGCCGATAGTCCCTCTGAAGCACAATCGGCGGTGGGGGGGGACCTCCGAGATGCCTTCCATGGCGGCGGAGAAGCCCTGCAAGGCATCCGGAGGCACGATCGGTGGCCTACGGACTGGAAGGGGGAGGCGGGGAAAGCGCCAAATTTGAATTTGGCGCTTTCCCCGCCTCCCCCTTCTGGTCTGTAGGTCGATTCTCCGGCCGCAAGTCGAAGGGAAATTTTGCGGCCGGAGAAGTCCGTAGCTCGAAAATTTCGTATGTGGAGCCCTGCGTAAGTCGAGGGTCCATTGTACTTGTGGATTCAAATTTAGACCACAGGTTTTCTTTTGGTATGAGGTCAAATGCAGATTCAAAGTCTATAAAAGCTGCATATAGGGCACCACCTTTAGGGGAAGAGTATTTACATGCCAGGTGGTGTAAAATAAGACCCTGATCTATGGTGGATCTTTCCGGCCTAAATCCGCCTTGTTCCTCTGTAAGTATATTCTCCTCAAGCAGCCAATCTTGTATTTTACCCAATAAATGCCCTGCATACAGCTTGCTAATAGTGTGTAATAGACTTATTGGTCGATAGTTAGCTGGATCCCCTCTATTTCCTCTTTTGTAAATTGGGACTATGATGGCTAGGGCCCAGTCCTCGGGAAAACATGCTATTTTATCAATCCAAGTGAATAAAGAGGCTAATACTGGAGCCCACCAGTCAGAGTTAGACTTTATTAAGTCAGGTGGAATATAGTCAGTTCCAGGAGCCTTGCCCGGTTTGAGTCGCTCAATTAACATTAAGATTTCCCTAGGAACAACTGGGGGCCATTCAGGTAAATGATCAAAATCATTCTGAAAACTTAAAGTACTAGCTGAGTGGACCGCGTAAATACTTTGAAAATATTCCTCCCATATACTAGGCAATATATAGAAATCTTGTTTGGGGGTGTGAGTTAGTGTTCCTTTTGTCACTATCTTCCAGAAGGAGGCTGAATCCCTCAGACTGGACACAGTTATCAAACATTGCCAGGTCTTTCTCTGTGCTTGGTGCTTTTTACTTTTAACCAGAGCTTTATACTTCTTCTTAAGCGTGAACCAATCTGCTGGAATTCTAGCCAGATTCTGTTCTCTGTAGGCCTTATAGGTGACTAATAACTCATGTTTAGCTGCTTTACACTCAGAATCAAACCAGGTCTTTGTATAGAGAACACGAGTAGACAGATTGCATGGCTTTTTACATGTTAAATGAGTTTGCAGAGATTGTACCAAGTGTTTATAGACCTCTAAGACTGGTTCCACTGGACTAAGTGAAGTAATTAACTTGCTGAAGTATATATAAGGCTCTGAGAATAGTAGCTGTCTCATAAATGCATCCAATTCTTCAGACCACTTAATGTGAGCCCCTCTTGTGTCAACTGCAATTGGTGCTATTGGAGCAAGGACCACAAACACGCTGTAATTATTAAAATTTACCTTAAAAACCAAAGGTAGATTAAGACTTTCTGCACAATATACTACCTTAAAGTCGTGTATTTGATCTATCAAGTCTCTTGAGACTAAAACATAATCTATTGTAGAAGCACCTGGTAAAGAGGTAAAGGTAAATTCATCTGGTCTGTCTCCAATTGTGCACCCATTTAAAAGGGCTAAACCAAATTTATTAATCATATGCATTAAGCATAGGCCAGCATAGTTTAAAGCCATAATCTTTAAATTGCCTGTGATAGAGGTGGGGATGTAGAATAGGTTCTGGGAAGTCATATTGAACCGTGCAGAAAGTGTTTCATCATTAGTACTTATCCTGGCATTGCAATCCCCAGCAACTATTATAGAAGCATCAGGATACAATAATAGTAAATAATCAATATAGTCCTCTAAGTTAACCCACAAGTCATCTATCATCACATGAAATTTTTGCAGGAGAATATAAACATTGATAAATAGTAACAAACACGTGGCAATCTTCAAAATCAAGGCAGAAGCTACCCTGTTGGAAAAATCCCATGCCACTCCTGTTGCCTGTAATTTTGTTGATATGAAAGTGACCATACCACCCTTAGGTCGCCCTCCTCTATTGCTGGTAGAAGCATTAAGGGAATATGCCACGTAACCATATAACATTGGCTCATTTAAAGTCCACGTTTCTTGTAGTAGTCTAATATTAAAATTGCCAATATGTTCAGTGAAGGCAGGATCCGAGGCCTTCTCCTGCCAGCCCGCAATATTCCAGGACAAAAATTTAATTGCGCGTCTCTTACGTCGAAACATGGGGTCTTTGAAAACTGATAGCTGAAGAGGTGGAGAGCCATTACCTAAGCCATGGGATAAAGATGGCTCTAAATGAAAGATGACGACCTATCAAAATTAAAATGAGTTTGCATGTTAACTTCATTTCCTGAGTCATTGGACATAATATACTCGGCACCACAAGGTTTCTCTCCGACACCTCCACACACAAGGCCCAATGGGTCCTTCACCCGCAAAGGATAGCTCCCGTCTCCATGTCAAGCCGTGCAGTAATAATCAATTTCCTGGTCAAAGGTCTGTTTAGAGTGCCCATAGGTGTTAGCTCACCCTAAAGTCTCATTGTTCTGTCTACTTCTCCTCTTATTAAATCTTGGATTCATGCCCCTATTTCTTACAATGACTGGTATTAGGTAGCCTACAGCCAAATCGGGAATTGCACTGGATTGGTTGGTGGGTAAAATACTATTTGTCTTTAACTGTTGAGGACCCCAGTCCAAGGACTGAATCCTCTGCTTAGAGGAGTGGATTAGATGCGAAGTTGTGGTGTCCTGAACTGCTTAATGCCACTATCCATAAGAGGCCTCCTGGGGTAAGTTTCTCTCTCTGTGAGTCATTCATTAGCTTGTCTTTCAACATGATGGATATTGACACCGGAATCCTTCCCTTTTACAATACACTCTGCAGATTCTAGTACTTTAAATAAGGGTTTAAACTTCATACTTTTTCTTTTTTAGATGTTTGTTTCCGAGCCTCCTTTATTTTCTCATGTTTGGGCTTGGCCTTCGCCGAATGTAGGGCAGATGCCTTTCCACAGATCTTTGAGGGATCCTTTCCTGGAGGATGATGCTTTGCGCTTGAAAAGTCCGTGGCAGACAAAGGATTTAGAGAATCTGCTGTAGGTGGTGCAGCGGCAATAAGATTTCCATGCACATCTGTCTGAGATCCTACACATAGAAGTAACTCTTCTAGTGAAAGCTTGTCAATTCTGTCAATAGTTTTTGGAGACAGATTATAATAGTTCATCTTATCAGACACACACCATGGATGTTCAGCCTGACTCTGGCTCGACAAGTCTACTGAATTCTTCGCAAGATGCATCTTATTTTCCATCAAGTGACCTACTATAGAGATCACAGATTGATTTAATTCCTTTAATATATCTCTAATTTCTGATTTAAAAACCCCCTGTATACTACAACTACCTGGTTCCTTTGTTGGGGTTGTTTTATCGCAGCCCAAGGAGACTAGCTTAGAAGATCGAGAAGAATCATGCTCCCTTGTTACTGATATAGTGTCTTTAATTTCCGACATCTTGACATTTATACAGTTCGGGTCCTGTTTTCTAAGGCTCTCAGACTCATTTGGCAACATCAGACCATCAGGACCCAAAACTGGATCAGACACAAAATCTGACAGTCTTGCCAAAATCTACATTCACTGTGCTATTTAGCAGGCTACCTATTAACTGGCTACTTTCCAGTATCTGACGGTTTGTCAAAAGGCTATCAGATAAGTCAATATGAGGAGAAACCGAATTCTCTATGTAGTTTACTAAGAGTTTCAGAGAACTAACAAAGTCAGTTATCTTGACTTGCTTCAGTTTCCTCAGGGCCGCAGGGCAGACTTTACCAAAGTATTTAGCACTATATGTGCTAAAGTTCCTAAGGGGAGTAGAAGACTTGAAATCACTATGGTCACATTCCCAGACCTGCAATGATTTAGAAGGCCGATTGCCTCCACCTGTCCTACCGGCTCCCAAGTCCGAGACAGGTGTAATTGATATCGGGGTGTTACACTGTATCTGCCTTAGCACTGGAGGAGATAAGGTAAGATCAATGATTTTCACTTCATATAAAATGTAAAATATAAATATCCACTGAGGATGGCAACAGTCAACAACCCCCAAAAGGCCTCACCAAATGTAATCAGCAATTTCTCAGTTGAAAGCTCTCAATCAGCTGCAAATCCACAGACGGTGTAGTCCATACTCTCTGGGATTTAGTCAAATTTAAACAAAGCAAGATAACTCAGACCTTAGATGTAAACAACTCTCAAAGACTGCTGGCAGCTACTAGGCAGAGCTCCACAAAAGTCCAAAGTTAATTTTCTCATAAAATAAGGAAAATTAGTCTGCAGTGCAGGGACACGGGAGAGAACCTTCTCTGTTGCTGCTCCCCTAAGTTATAGGTTATATATTATTTATTATAACCGAAAGCCAACAGAGAGATTGGTCAATGGTGCAGATGTTAAACAAAAGAGAAGCTGGTACACGGCCCAGAGATAGACCATTCTTTTGAGTATTCTCTATTGCCAGTGTTTTGTAAGTTGATAAGAAATCTGCAATTTTGAAAAATGAGTTTCTATTATTTATTTATTGTGGCGGCAAATGGCAGGACACGGAATTCATACAATCCAAAAGGGCTGCAGAATGCGGTCTTTTCCTGATCTTTGGGGGTCTAACCTCGCTTGCCAGAACCCTTTAGTCAGGTCTAGACTTGATATGAACTGACATCGCCCAATTGTTTCGATGAAATCATCTAGTTTGGGCATTAGGTAAGCATCAGGCTTGGTGACGTGGTTTAATTTCCTATAATCTACGCAGAACCGTATACTGCCATCTGGTTTGCGAAATTCACCGGCAACATTTCAAAGGCTAATGGACTAAACATTGCAAGGGCTTAGGGAATTCACTGTGGCATATATTGATGACATAGGAATCTATAGCCAGACGTGGACAGATCACCTGTGCCATATTGAGAAAGTGCTACAGAGGCTAAATGAGGCAGGGTTAACAGTGAAGGCTAGTAAATGCCAACTGGGTAACTCAGAAATAAAATACTTAGGCCATATGGTAGGGGGAGGCATAATTAAACCCCTAGAATCCAAGATTGAAGTCATCAGTAACTGGCCTAGACCAACAACAAAGAAAAAAGTCAGATCTTTCTTAGGGTTAGTTGGCTATTATAGACGCTTTATCCAAAATTTCAGCGAAATAGCCGCCCCTTTATATGACTTAACCCATAAAAGAACAGCTGAAAAGATCCCATGGTCGAGAGAATGCGAGGAGGCCTTCGAGAACCTGAAGACTGCGCTGATGACCAGTCCTGTCCTGAGAGCGCCAGATTTCCAACGCGAGTTCACCGTCTTCACAGATGCTTCCAACACCGGATTAGGAGCCTTGCTGAGCCAGTCGGATGACGACAGGAACCTTCATCCAGTGATTTTTCTAAGTAAGAAGCTGCAAGCTGGCGAGAGACACCTTTCCACCATAGAACGTGAGTGTCTTGCAATTGTATGGTCGATACAGAAACTCAGGCCATACATATGGGGTAGACATTTTGTACTGTGCACAGACCATTCCCCACTGCTGTGGTTGAGGACAATCAGGGCGAATAACAATAAGTTAATGAGATGGGCCCTACTATTACAAGACTTTGATTTCGAGATCTGGAGCGTGAAGGGGAATCAAAATGTAGTGGCCGACGCCTTATCAAGAAGACCAGAAGAATGACTGACGGAAACAAAGTAAAATGTAACTTTTAATGGTATAAAAACTGTTCTAAATAAATGTTCTAAGTGTGTATGTGTATATGAAATAAATGAAAATGCAATTTATAGATGAACTAATGATAAGGCTAAAAGTGACTGAATTGGTTTGTAAGTAATAAAAATGTTGATTAATGTCATTTAAATGTAAAGTAATAGGAATAATATGCTTTAAACTGTGTAAAAGAGTAAGTATAAAGTAAGTATATATTGCAAATGTGTAAATGAGAATTGCATTGAAAAAAATTTGTTAGAAATATTGGTAAGTAAAATCATACGTTGTTCATGAGGGTAAACTACCATAAGTTTTACCCCATGAAACAAACTTTCCAAGGGGGAAGGTATGTGGCAGAATGCCCATGTCCCACCTGTCCATCATGTGGAGCTCTAGAGCTGGAGCCTATGGGAGGACAGGAGGGCGGAGTCAGAGGAGAGAGTTGGAGACTGAGAGAGAAGGAGAGAGGAGGTTTTGAAGGTTTATGAGAGAGATTGGAAAGTTGGTGTAGTTGGTTGAAGTGTTAAAGAATAGTTAAAGGATAGAAGTATAATACAATAGATATACAGTCTTATTCCAGTGATTGATGTGAAGTAATACAAATAAAGAAACGTGTTTAATATCCAAGTTTAATGAGTGCAACATAATAAAACATCTATGACCCTACTTGTGTGATTCAACAACTAAATAATAAATAATCAGTTATATTTGACAACACGTGTCTATGCAACATTATTGGTAAAGTGTGGATAAAGATCCACTGGTGGCAGTTGGTGAAAGGAGAAATAAGCAAGTCGTGTCCAAAGGTGGACCTGGGTTTGAGGGAAACAAACTAGGGACACTGGGGGTGCGCAACATTTATTTATTTATTTATCCCCACCTTTCTCCTTGAAAAGGACCCAAGGCAGCTTATTTCAGGCAGCTTATAAGCCTCGGTTTTATTATACAATTTTTTGAGTAATACTTGACAATCAACAGTGTCATAGGCAGCCATGGTCAGCAAAGGCTACCATCTCACTATGTTGTGTTAAATGTAGGATTCGTACTGTACCATTCTTCCTAGGTCTAAAGCATCCGGTTATAGTGGGACTCACAGAAGGGGAAAATCTTAAGAAAAGGATCATACAAGGACCTACAGTCCTTTGGACAGTGTAGACCTGTGCCTTATGGCCCTGGAAATCAACCTGCTGTTACAGGGGTGTTATATGCCCCCTATAAAGAGCTCTGGTCAGCAGCCTGGTTACAGCATTTTGAATTAGCTGGTTTCCAAAGCATCTTCAAAACCAGCCCCATATAGAGCAGCTAGCAGAAATACAAGTGGAATGTAACAAAGGCATGTGTCACCATGGTCAATCAGACATTCCATGGAACAGGCACAGGTGGTGTATCAGTTTTAACTGAGCAAGTGCACATCCGGACACACTTGAGCTGCAATGTACTGATCTACCAAGAATTTCAATTGAATTCAAGGCCAACATCTGAAACTCTGAGGTCAGAACTGAACGGGTAGTCCCCCAATGCACTTGCCCACAAGCATTTATGTCATAATTACTATTTTAATTATTAACACCGAGCCTGCAGCAGCTACAGAGCTGGCAAATTCTTAACTATCACGGCTTTTTAAAAAATTGTTTGCTGTTTGTTTCTGAAGTGCTTTACTATTCTGAAAAGCCCGCCTCGACGCACAAAATAAAGCAAAAAAACAAACCCACAATAGACCCATTTTCAAAAGAGAGCTAATTAACAACAGCAACAACAACGTTCGAGGCGACAGACAACTGAGCAGTCTCCAAACAGGCCGAAACTGTCCACGACGCTCTTCGGGAAAATCCGCTTAGAGCGCGCGCAACTCTCTTGACTTGAGCCCAGAATTCCAATCGAACGCCGCCCCCCCGCCCCCCCCCCGCGCGTGCGCCTCTGGCTTTGGAAGGAATTGGGTCCCGTCGCCGCCGGTAGCTTCCTTAGCAACGGAAAGGGAGCTGTGCGGTGCCCCAGCGCTCGTGCTGTCCACTCGGGTCCTTCCGCGCCGAAGGAATCGGTAAGTGAGGAGTGGGGGTGTGGGGGAGGGGGAGGTCATGCCCGCGTCCCGGCGAAGGAGGGCCCTGGTCCGACCCGCCCTTTAGCCTTGCCTCCTAGCAAGCCTTCCTGCGCTGGCGTGGCCTGTGCCGTAAGCATCTCTTTGTCGCAGCCTCGTCGGGCCTCCTTTCTTGTTTCTGGCTCCGCGCAAGGGCAGGTGGTCCCAGCCGCTTGATCCCGCCGGCGCTTGTCGGAGGCCGTGTGAGAACAGACCGCTCTCTGGCCATCTGCCCAGGGCCTGATGCCTCAGAGCTGACTAATCACAGCATCGAATGCTTCCGACAGCAGCCATGGCAGAGAAGGGCGTGACGGCCCGTCAGGAAAGGCAAGCTGTCATTTCCTGGTTCTGGCCCGGGCGGCTGCAGCACGACTGGCCTCATAAGCTCGGCCGCTTGCTCGGGAGAAGCCTCTTAAGCATCGCATAAACGCAATCCTTCCTCCTCTGGGCCACCGACTGCTATTCAGCGAGAAGAATTTCCGCTTGATTCGACCTGTATTGGTTTCCTTAAATATCCCTGGCACTATATGTAGAATTGCTGATGAAGAATGTAGCATGATCGTATATTAATAGCAATAGTAGTTGACCAGTAGAAATAGATTATTTATATTCTTCCCTTCCAAAATATGCTATTTTTCATGTGTTCTCTATCATAACCATTCTCTCTAAATAACCCTTTCAGAATTTGTGTTAACAGAGTAAGCAGAGCAAAGAGATATGAACTAGCATCAATTTTTCTCTGCTGCAGGTGAACATAAAAGTGTCCTAAAGGGGCATGCAGCAAATGAAGAAATGTGGAGGCACAAGTTTGAGGCAGGAAGCAGCAGGTATGTGTCTTTACTTTTTAGTGACAGCTGTGCTATTTTAAAGTTTTGTTCCTAATTTGAACATTTCTCATTTCTTTAATGATACTAATCTTTTTTTGCTGCTTCTGTCTATGAGCTGCTGTTGGATTTTAAAAATTCTTATGATTATGGTTTGGTATCTCAGGGGGTGTTGGTAAACGGATGTCTTCTGGCCCTTTAATGAAAGAGAAGAATGTGACAGAGAAACAAAAGACATCTACTTCTTCCACACCAGATGCTGTAATTAAGCCACAACCCAGGCCCAGTGACAGACTTAATCCTAAAACAATTGATCCAGTAAGTAGAACTATAACTTTACATGTACTTGCAAAGTGATAGGGCTGATCTTAATCCTGTTTCTTCTACAAGTTATATATGAAGACAGTGCTGGAAGAAAGGGAGGATCAGCTGAGAAGCACAAGCCCTGTTGCACCAGGATTTTGGTTAATGATAGCAAGAATAAGATATAAAGAATGAACTTTGCTGTTTGCTGGCAGAGCAGTATGGCACCCTAGCAGTATGGCACCTCATGGTTCTTACAAGATTCCTTTGAAGCTGATTTCACAAGCCAGGAAACACAAGCCAGTGCCTCAGTTTTATTATCTGCTGCATTAATGTGCTTTTAGCTCTAATTATTGGCTCATTCTCTCTCCAGTGTCTGTTTCTTAACATTCTTAATTTAAGAAGCCAAATGTGAATTCACCCTTTTATCCAAGCCAATATACCATGCATGTTAGCTTTATTGTTGGAAGTTCATTTTATTAACAGCTTAGGGAATTAGCCTTTGCATATTACTGCAGCCTTCAGGGTGGTGATTTTTGATCCTCCTTTCTTCCTGCTCTTATAACTTATAAGTTCCTTCCTCTGTTTTGACTTTTGTGGAGAGGCAGCTCCTGTTTCCATTCAGAGATAGAGTTGGATTCTATTTTTTAGATAGGTAGAGGAGACAGTTGCATGCCTAATTTTCATATGTTTGCCCCCTGTTAGTTAAGGTGATGTGAAAGAATGACACAGCTCTCTCCCTGGTGTTTGTCAAGATAACATGTGACATATTTGCTTTCTGGGGGTAAATGTGACTTACCTCACATTGTGTAAGTC
This sequence comes from Intellagama lesueurii, assembly GCA_037013535.1. Lineage (NCBI taxonomy): Eukaryota > Metazoa > Chordata > Lepidosauria > Squamata > Agamidae > Intellagama > Intellagama lesueurii. The sequence goes on from JBAJHW010000005.1 coordinate 110,763,873, forward strand.
ACTGTAGTGACTTACACAATGACACAATGGCTGTTTAGCCAGCTTCTATAATTCTATAATTGCAGTATTGTTGGAGAGTTGTTTTTGCAAATACATGTAGTACACACTTAGTTACACAGAAACACTTCTTTGTAAAGATTTTTCAGTATGTGGTAAGAGAAGATATTCTACAAGGTAAGGATCCTTGCTTAATATGTTTTTTCAAGATTATATAAATTGTGCTCTTCATGTGTTTACTGTTCAATTAAGTTCATTCTACATATAAAATATTTTTCGTACTGTAATATATCTGAACAACTTTTTTTTACAAGAGAATTCTGTAAGAAAACTTATCACACTACTTTAAGTATGCCATGTTGTAAGATATGACACAATGGTTATAGTTCAAACCACAATAAGCATCTCTGAGTGCTCTTGATTTCAGTGGGAAGGATTTAATGTTGAAGATGATTTCTGAGAGATTAATTTTGCCTGGGATGTGCCCATCTTGTATTAATATTATTCCTGTGTTAATAAACCTACCACAATTTGTGCCTGATTTAATTTGTACCTTAATATAGCATTTTTTTTACTCGTGTGACTTTGTCTTTTTATTCTAGTTCAGTGTTCAGTCCAGATCTCCTTCTGCATTTGCTGCCATTTATTCTAAAGGAGGCATTCCTTGCAGGTAATACTTGGGAGTGAATAGTACATATGTGAGCAGTGTGAATCTGTTTAAGCAGTAGGCTGTATATATGCAAATCAGCATTACTTCACTGTCCTCTCAAGATCATAAAAATATGTGTTCAAAAGCCATATAGTATTTAGTCATCAGGCATGTCATTTAGACTTCAAACCTATAGTCCTTGAGGGTGCTCCAAAGTCACTGAAGGGAGCAGAAAAGGAGATCTGTCATTGCAGTTATGGAAATCTCCACTGTCCTTGTTGCACAACTATCAATGCTCTAGCAGTGGGAGTGACAGTAGGGCAGAGTAAAACGAGTTGGGGAAGACATTGGATTAACTAGATCCAACACCCTCCCCATCTCCTTAGACATAGTGAGTAATGGAATGAAGAGAATATACGAGCCCTGGACCTGACATACTTTTTTTCCGTCCAGCCCCTCCCACACTTTTTGTATTGCTAGTATAGCCTGAGTTTGGGTTTGATGATCTCTCCACCATGGATTCTTCTGCCCAAATTGCCACTGAGAGTATATATAATAAGTGGATTTCAACACTGGTTCATGCATTTCTGTAAATCACTTACCAACTGCAGCTAGACTGTTGATGCTTTCTATTTAAAAATATTGTTGTTTGGTGATATAACTGTTCTGCCTGTGAAGTTTGGTCTGTGGCTGTTCTGTACGTAGAGGTCACCATCTACACTTGAAAACCTGCATGTGAAATACTTAACGTTACTCTGAAGAGGTAACTTTTCATTGCAGTGTTATAATTTTTTGTTGGTGGTGTTAAACCAGCATATCTCCTGTAATAGCACTGGTATCAATATTCTTTGAGATGATGTTCTGACTAGTATCTTATTAATATTTTGGTTGCTCCTATATTATATTATTATTCCACTGGGCTGGTTGTCGGTTGCTATTGTTAGTTTTTATGCTTTTAATGTTTCTTTTTTCCTTGAACTTTTTGGTGTGTAGTGCCACCACATACCTCAGCTACATTGAGGATTGAGCAACAATTAATTAATCCACACTTTGGAAGAGCCAGTGGTTTTGGGTCACAGAGCTTGACCTGGAGATCTATGGAGCCTTGTAGAACTAAATCACCTCTAAACATCATATGACTTTGGGCAGCAAGAATGTCAGTGTCAACCAGAGGCCAAAGATAGAGGGCACCAGTGGGGCTTCGGTGTGGATTATCACACTGCAGTTGTGATGATAGCCATGACTGTTGACTAGCACTGACATTGAGAAGGCAATGAAAAAACATCACATTGTGCTTTCCAAATAAACTGATAATCACTAGACAGAAATGCAAAAAAGACCCTCAGTAATTAGTAGGCTTTAGATGGCCAGAGCACAGAGAATGTCTGTTTTCAAACTTAAATTGGAATCTTGGAATATATACAGTATATATGAGGCAGGAAAATCACAGTACAGTTGTTGTTGTTTAGTCATTAAGTCGTGTCCAATTCTTCATGACCCCATGGACCAGAGCACGCCAGGCCCTCCTGTCTTCCACTGCCTCCTGGAGTTTGGTCAAATTCATGTTGGTAGCTTCGATGACACTGTCCATCCATCTCGTCCTCTGTCGTCCCCTTCTCCTCTTGCCTTCGTATTTTCCCAACATCAGGGTCTTTTCCAGGGAGTCTTCTCTTCTCATGAGATGGCCAAAGTATTGGAGCCTCAGCTTCAGGATCTGTCCTTCCAGTGAGCACTCAAGGTTCATTTCCTTCAAAATGGATAGGTTTGTTCTCCTTGCAGTCCAGGGGACTCTCAAGAGTCTCCTCCAGCACCACAATTCAAAAGCATCAATTCTTCGGCGGTCAGCCTTCTTTATGGTCCAGCTCTCGCTTCCATACATCGCTACTGGAAAAACTATAGCTTTGACTATGCGGACCTTTGTCGGCAAGGTGAGGTCTCTGCTTTTGAAGATGCTGTCTAGGTTTGTCATCGCTTTCCTCCCAAGAAGCAGGCGTCTTTTAATTTTGTGGCTGCTGTCACCATCTGCAGTGATCATGGAGCCCAAGAAGGTAAAATCTGTCACCGCCTCCATATCGTCCCCTTCTATTTGCCAGGAGGTGATGGGGCCAGTGGCCATGATCTTAGTTTTTTTGATGTTAAGCTTCAGACCATTTTTGGCGCTCTCCTCTTTCACCCTCATTAAGAGGTTCTTTAATTCCTCCTCACTTTCTGCCATCAGAGTGGTATCATCTGCATATCTGAGGTTGTTGATATTTCTTCCGGCAATCTTAATTCTGGCTTAGGATTCATCCAGTCCAGCCTTTCGCATGATGTATTCTGCATATAAGTTAAATAAGCAGGGAGACAATATACAGCCTTGTCGTACTCCTTTCCCAATTTTGAACCAATCAGTTGTTCCATATCCAGTTCTAACTGTTGCTTCCTGTCCCACATATAGATTTCTCAGGAGGTAGATAAGGTGGTCAGGTACTCCCATTTCTTTAAGAACTTGCCATAGTTTGTTGTGGTCCACACAGTCAAAGGCTTTTGCATAGTCAATGAAGCAGAAGTAGATGTTTTTCTGGAACTCTCTGGCTTTCTCCATAATCCAGCGCATGTTAGCCATTTGGTCTCTAGTTTCTCTCTGCCCCTTCGAAATCCAGCTTGTACTTCTGGGAGTTCTCGGTCCACATACTGCTGAAGCCTGCATTGAAGGATTTTGAGCATAACCTTGCTAGCGTGTGAAATGAGTGCAATTGTACGGTAGTTGGAACATTCTTTGGCACTTCCCTTCTTTGGGATTGGGATGTAGACTGATCTTTTCCAATCCTCTGGCCACTGCTGAGTTTTCCAAACTTGCTGGCATATTGAGTGTAGCACCTTAACAAAGTCATCTTTTAAGATTTTAAATAGTTCCACTGGAATGCCATCACCTCCACTGGCCTTGTTGTTAGCCATGCTTTCTAAGGCCCACTTCACTTCGCTGTCCAGGATGTCTGGCTCAAGGTCAGCAACCACACTATCTGGGTTGTCCGGGACATCCATATCTTTCTGGTATAATTCCTCTGTGTATTCTTGCCAGCTCTTCTTGATGTCTTCTGCTTCTGTTAGGTCCCTGCCATTTTTGTCCTTTATCATGTCCATCTTTGCACAAAATGTTCCTTTAACATCTCCAATTTTCTTGAACAGATCTCTGGTTTTTCCCTTTCTATTATTTTCCTCTATTTCTTTGCACTGTTCATTTAAGAAGGCCCTCTTGTCTCTCCTTGCTATTCTTTGGAAGTCTGCATTCAATTTTCTGTAACTTTCCCTATCTCCCTTGCATTTTGTTTCCCTTCTCTTCTCTGCTATATCTAGTTCCTTAAATCTGTTCTTCACTTCCAGTGTGTATTCATAAGGGATTTGGTTTAGATTATACCTGACTAGCCCAGTGGTTTTTCCTACTTTCTTCAGTTTAAGCTTGAGTTTTGCTATAAGAAGCTGATGATCAGAGCCACAATCAGCTCCAGGTCTTGTTTTTGCTGACTGTATAGAGCTTCTCCATCTTTGGCTGCAGAGAATATAATCAATCTGATTTTGGTATTGCCATCTGGTGATGTCCAGGTGTAGAGTCGCCTCTTGTGTTGTTGGAAAAGAGTGTTTGTGATGACCAGCTTGTTCTCTTGACAAAACTGTATTAGTCTTTGCCCTGCTTCGTTTTGAACTCCAAGGCCAAACTTACCTGTTGTTCCTTTTATCTCTTGACTCCCTACTTTAGCATTCCAAAGAACATCTTTCTTTGGTGTGAGTTCTAGAAGGTGTTGTAGGTCTTCATAGAACTGGTCAATTTCAGCCTCTTCAGCATTGGTGGTTGGTGCATAAACTTGGATTACTGTGATGTTGAAAGGTCTGCCTTGAATTTTTATTGAAATCATTCTATCAGTACAGTAAAAGAAATCAAAAGGGGAACATCCAGATCATTGGAATAAGTGATTTTGTTAACCAGGATCTGCTTATGGTCAGATGAATATATTATGTCTTATTTGGGTAGTAATGACTCACAGCATCATCAAGGAGTTGCATCTTAGTAATGAAATACACAAACTTTGCCTGAAATCCTGTTGCCAGCTTTACACTGTGTAAGACTGATGATGTCACCAGGTGCAGTGGCTTTTCGTAAATTAAAATGTTCTAATCCCCCTTCCTCAGATTTCTCTAGGCTCCGACAGGATCCCTTTAGTCTTAGAGAAGCCCTTGGGGGATGGTGGGGAGGAGTCTTTCATTTCCAAAAGTTTCCACTGATGGGATTATTTTACAGACAGCAAGAATTTTCTCTTGTTCTGATTTAATTCTTTATGCCGATAAAAAAGTGTAACAAGAAATCAGTAATACTTTTGATGATGGTGTTGGTAGAAACATGTATGATTTCAAATTTAATGAAACATTTATGCAGCAATTCTTGTTCATGCCCTTAGCAGCTAATGGGCAGTGGCAGGTCTTGCAGTGAAGAGAGAAGAATAAAACATGCAAACCAATCAGACTGGGTTAAAATTAGAGATGGGGGTATTCGTATACAAATACCCCCGCACAGGTGGAGATAACGAGGGTCCAGCCCCATGGAGCCAGACAGTCCACTCACCTATCTGCTGCTGCCGCGGGCTCTGCGCTTCTGTCCTATTGCTTCGGATCTTGTGATCGGCTAACCACTCCTGGCAGGAGATGGGACGACAAGCCTCTCTGCCAGTGGATTGGTGAGTGGACCGTCTGGCCCCATGGGGCTGGACCCTCGTTATCTCCACCTGTGCAGGGGTATTCGTATATGAATACCCCCATCTCTAGTTAAAATGGTCACACCATTATTGATGAGCACTTACGTAGGCTTTGGCACAATTCTAGTAGAAACCATAAAATATTTAAGCAGCATTCTGTATCATTACATACTACATAATACTGTTCTTCAGTGGTTTTTGGTAAAAGATTATTTTCTCTGTATTTTAAAGATGTAGTTAACATAGAAGGAATAATATTTACCTTTTTTGAAAACCCTCTTATAACACAATCTACATTTTGTCTACTGAGGACTAACTTTCACGGAATTCAGCAGATCTTACTTTCAAATAAACATGTCCAGGATTGCAGCCTTGATATTTTATTGAGATGGCTTCGAACTGTCTTCCAAAGGAGTATAGTGTGTTGTGAGTGCAAAAGTCTACAGAATTCAGAGGGTATTAAAGGCCTTGAACTCACACTGCTTTAATAGCGACAAAATGGTTTAAAGGTATCTGACATAAAAGTTGCTACTTTATCACTAATGCTTCATAGTTTTCTCTTTTATCTCAGGTTAGTTCATGGCTCTGTAAAACACAAATTGCATTGGGACTGTAGTCCTGAAACACTTCCGTTTGATCCTCTTCTTATAACTTTGGCAGAGGTAATTCTTTTTTGCCTTTACTTTTTTAGAAGGTACTACCTTTTTCATATATGATTTTGTAATGTAGTTTGCATATATATCAGCCTTCCATAATTCAAATCTCCATGCTGTTTTTATTCAGAGTACTGTGGGAAGCTGCAACCAGCTAAAAATTTCAACACTGTGACTTACACTGTGTCTCAGTTTTAACAGGCATTTGGGAATATTACATAAATGTTTTGAAGAAAATTAGGAAATCAGTGAAACCCATTTTTAACATATATAATTCAAAAGAAAATAGCCTATAGCAAGTCAGTAATACTCTAGCCCAGTGATGGTGAACCTATGGCATGTGTGCCACAGCTGGCACGCAGAGCCCTCTCTGTCGGCACGCAAGCCATCAGTTGTCATTGAGAAATACTTACCCATCCTCTGATCCCGGATTTTGGCACTCCCCTCTGCTGGTGCAGTGGTCCAGCGGAGGGGTCCAATGGTGGCCATTACCGGTTTAATCCGATGGGGGATTGGAGGACTGGTAAGTATTTCTCTGTTAATACCGCCCCTAGGGGAAAAAACTAAGCATTTAAGCATTGCAATGTAGGGGCAGTTGTTTTTTCTAAACTAAAAACTCAGTATTCAGGTTTAATTCAAGTAGTCGAATGACTAGATGGGCGGGATATAAATACAGTGGTGCCTCGCAAGACGAAATTAATCCGTTCCACGGTTAATGCCGTCTAGCGAAAATTTCGTCTTGCGAAGCGTGTTTTCCCATAGGAATGCATTGAAATTTAATTAATGCGTTCCTATGGGGAAAAAAAGTCAGAAACCAAAAAAAAGTCAGCAAAAAGTCACTTACCAGGTAGAGTAGACTGAGTCCAGCTCCTCACAGTGCGTTTGTAGCCCCAGAACAGCCAGAAAAAGAGTGCCAAACAGCGAGCAACCAGCAGGGAGCCGGCAGCCATTTTGTGTTAGTCTCCCTCCTGGCCCCCCTCTCCCCCCCTCTCAGCTGATCGGAGCTGGGTCTGAGAGGCTTTTTCCCTGCTAGGCAAGCCTCGGGAAGCCTGTTAGACCCAGCACCGATCAGCTCCCGCCCCCTCTCCCCGCCTCTCAGCTGATCCGCGCTGGGTCTAACAGGCTTCCCGAGGCTTGCCTAGCAGGGAAAAAGCCTCTCAGACCCAGCTCCGATCAGCTGAGAGGGGGGGAGAGGGGGGCCAGGAGGGAGACTAACACAAAATGGCTGCCGGCTCCCTGCTGGTTGCTCGCTGTTTGGCACTCTTTTTCCGGCTGTTCTGGGGCTACAAATGCACTGTGAGGAGCTGGACGCAGTCTACTCTACCTGGTAAGTGACTTTTTGCTGACTTTTTTGGGGGGTTCTGACTTTTTTTCCCATAGGAACACATTAATTAAATTTCAATGCATTCCTATGGGAAACGCGCCTCGCAAGACGAAAAATATGGGCCATCTTGCGAGGCACCAAAAATCTCTCAAGACCCTTTCGTCTTGTGAGTTTTTTGTCTTGTGAGGCATTCGTCTTGCGAGGCACCACTGTATAACAAATAAATAAATAAATAAATAATTGCAGTGTTGGCACTTTGAAATAAATAAGTCAGTTTTGTGTTGCAGTTTGGGCACTCGGGCTCAAAAAGGTTCACCATCACTGCTCTAGCCTGTTATGGTACCCTTCCTTCTTCTCTATCATGTAGCTCTGTGTATATAGAATATATGAATATGCGTAATTTCTCTCATATTTTTCCTGTCAACTTTACTCAACAATTTTCTAATTGTACCTGCTTTCTTTATTGGAAATGTCCGTTCATAGTTCTGTCAGGGCTGTATTCAGATCTACAATGCTATATATCCTGTTGAATATTTACTTTATTTCCACATCCAGTCTCAGATCTATGTAGCTTAAGAAGAGTATGCTAAACATATTACTTGGAAGAAACAGTATGGTAGATTTGTTTGTTTGTGGTTTGCATTGTGAGGTCCTCTGTGTTCTTAAGTACTCATGTTTGTTTCTATATATATAAGTGTGCTTAAAAACAGAGGCTGAATCTCACTAAATGTAAACTTTGAGCCTTGATAGGTGTATGTGAACATTAATATAAAATTTTTGTAAGCATGTGTTCTTTTTCCCTGTGTTTCCAAAGTGGAAGGAGAAGATGCAATAGGGTGAAAGAGCACCTTTGAACATGCTCATAAAATCAGCTCTGACAAGACAAGAGGATAAAGGGAGTGGGGGACATTGCTGATTTTTCAGTGTTCATGCTTTGAATCCCTCTGCTTCCAGGTTTAGTTCGAAACCATAAGTGCTGTTCTTTCAAGGTCACCTTCACACACTGCAAAGTAGAACCCTTCAGAGCTGGCGAATGAAAGAAGCTACTAGCAGCTACTTATGCTCATAATTCCTGACAACAGTACAACTTAGCTCCTAAATAGAGTTCTCTCAAGGAGATGTTAGCGTTGGGCAAACCAGGCAATGTTGTTCCCTTGACACTCACAGAATACTATTGCAGTTTTAGCCTAGTAATTGTTCCTGGCTGTGAACTGTTTTGGAATAAGCATGGAAATACTTCTGTATGTAGAAAGTAGTCAAGAAAACGATGCTTTGATACTTGAATAGTGTTGGTATATAAGGCTGAGTTAACAATTGCATGTTCCATGGAACCACAAGATGGCATAAGTGTGTTTTGAAAATCTGTGATGAAACCCTGTTATAGCTTTTTGTGTTTTGAATTGTGTTTCTATCACAGGGGCTAAGAGAGACAAGGCATCCATACACGTTTGTGTCCAAGGAGGGTTTTAAAGAACTGCTCTTGGTGGAAGGTGCTGCTCAGAAAGTCATTCCACTGCTGCCTCGACTTATCCCGGTGTTAAAAGCTGCTTTGGTATGTTTCTTCCATTTAGGAATTATACAGAAAGCTTATTGTACTATTTAGCAACTTTATTATAATTGATGATGGTCACAATCTACAATGTGTAGAAAATGCTGAATGAAAACCTTTGTTCAAAAGGTCAAAGTGTATTCCAGAGATGCATCAGTTATCTGTATCTGTTTCTATATCCATCTCCTGCAGGCTTCCATTAATTTAGAATGTAAATTATTCAGGAGTTACTATATTATATCACTATTACCATAATTTATTGGTTAAAATGCAGTAGGAAGTCACAACTAGAATTAGGCTCATTGAATTAGTGGGGGTGAACCAACTCTTCCAGAAATTTGATTAATTCAGTGGGCCTACTCAAGTTGCAACTATTTATTTATTTACTTAAAATATTTTTATCCCATCTTTCTCCTTAAAAAGGACCCAGGGTGGCTTACATCATTAAAAAGACAATATTTAAAAACTAAAACAGTAAATATACAAATATTTAAAAAGAATTAAACAAGTCTTATATTAAAAACTGTAAATAAAATCAGTACTAAAACACATTTAAAACAAAGCACAACAGTCCATTTAAACAACCTTCTCAGACCACCAATCATTAAGGAAAAGCCTGCCTGAAGAGAAAGGCCTTTGCCTGTTTGCGGAAGGACAGCAATGACGGGGCCAGCCTAGTTTCCCGTGGCTGGGAGTTCCAGAGTCTTGGAACAGCAACAGAGAAGGCTCTGCCCTGTGTCTCCACCAGGCGCACCTATGAGGGTGGTGGGACTGAGAGAAAGGCCAATCCTGATGATCCTAATGTCCAGGCAGGCTCATAGAGGGAGATGTCAAAGCAGTAATGCATAATATTACATCTGAAAATCTCATACAGGTAGCTAGTTACTGAGGGAAGGCTTGCCTGAAGAGAAAGGTCTTTGCCTGTTTGTGTCCCTATCAGACACACCTGTGAAAGTGGTAGGACTGAGAGAAAGGCCTCTCATGATGAACGTAACACCTGAGCCACCTCATAGAGGGAGATATGGTCTTTTAGATAGCTTGGACCCAAGCTGTTTAGGGCTTTATAGGTTAAAACCAGCACTTTGAATTGTGCCTGGAAATGGATTGGCAGCCAGTGGAGCTGCTGTAACAAAGGAGTTATATGTTCCCTGTTAACCAGCCCTAGTTAGCAATCTAGCTGCAGCATTTTGTACCCTTTGGCATTTCCAGACACTTTCCAAAGGCAGCCCCACATAGAGCGCATTACAGTAATCGAGCCAAGATGTAACTAGGGCATTTGTCACCATGGCCAGATCAGACCTCTCAAGAAACGGGCGCAGCTGGCACACTAGTTTTAACTGTGCAAAAGCACTCCTGACCACCGCTGAAACCTGGGCATGCAGGCTCAGAGATTAAACCAGGAGCACCCCCAAGCTGCACACCTGTGTTTTTGAGAGGGAATGTAACCCCATCCAGTACAGGCTGCAGCCCTATTCCTTGATCTGCTTTTTGACTAACCAGGAGCACCTTTGTCTTGTCTGGATTAAGTTTCAGTTTATTCGCCCTCATCCAGTCCATTACTGACACCAAACACTGATTTAGAACCGAAACAACTTCCTTGTATTTAGGTGGAAAGGAGAGAGAGAGTTGGGTGTCATCAGTATACTGGTGACACTGAACCCCAAGACTCTGGACAAATTCTCCCAGTGGTTTTATGTAGATGTTAAATAGCATAGGAGACAAAGCAGAACCCTGAGGGACACCACAGGCCAGGGTGTCAAACAGGAGTCCCCCAGCACCACCCTCTGGGTTCTCCCCTCCAGCAAGGACTGGAGCCTCCAAGTCCCATCTCAGAGAGACGGCCCAGAAGGATACCATGGTCGATGGTATCAAAAGCCGCTGAGAGGTCCAGCAGAACCAACAGGGACACACTCCCCTTGTCCAGTTCCTGGTGTAGGTCATACACTAAGGCGACTGAAGCAGTCTCTGTCCCATAACCAGGCCTGAAACCAGATCAAAATGGATCTAGATAATCCATCTCATCCAGGAACCCCTGGAGCTGAGAAGGCACAACCCGCCCCAGCACTTTGGCCAAAAATGGGATATTGGAGACTGGCCAATTATCCAGTACTGTGGGGTTCAAGGAAGGTTTTTTCAATAATGGTCTCACTACTATGTCCTTTCAGCATGCTGGGATGCTACCCTGCTTCACTACCCTTTGGACCCTTTGGCTGTCTTCTGCCAGCAAAACAATATCTGTTTGCAGGATTATTCGCCCTCCATACCTTTCACATCCATGTGTTCCCCAAATTTGCACTGAAGGATTGGAGACTATCCAGAGCAGATTGGAGCACCAGGAATGGCAGTGGACAAGAGACAAAAGAAAAACTCTTGTATGTGAGTGAAGTGCAGTCATGCAACATTAGGTTTAACCAAAGTCTGTATTCTGAGGTATAGAGTCTTCTCAAAAAAAGGGTAATTTATTTTCATTTAACTAATAATAATGATTTTCATTTAACTAATAATATAATAATTGGGGGTTAGACTCGATGGCCTTATAGGCCCCTTCCAACTCAATTATTCCATGATTCTAATACTGGCAACTATCTAAAATACATGGGTACTTGTTGACCAATGGATTTACTTCAGTAGCCCCCTTAAAATACTATAATTTTACTGTAATGGTGTCACTGTAGTCCAAATAAATAGATTTCAAGGTGTTATGGTTTTAGCTGAGGATTACTAAGGATTATACATAACTCAGCACACTGGGATTTATGTAAGGTAAGTATGCAAAGGTTCGTGCTGTAAATACTAAAATAATGTTTTATTCAAATGAGAGAAAAATTATATCCAGCATGGATTTTAATTTATTACACTTGTGGCCTGCTTTTTGGTCAAATATCCAGGGACTTTCCTTCCTCTCCAGTTGGTCTTTCCTGTTCCGTGCATGGCTATTCTTCTTTCCACTGTACACTCACAGCAACTTTGGTCAGTGAGTCAGACTGAGAATGTGTGACTGGCCCAAATTGTTTCATGGTTGAGTGAGGGTCTGAACTCACTCCTCTTGATCCTCATCCAACTAAATGCTTCACCAACTTGCATGCTGAAGAATTTAAAAAGGAACCATTTGAGGAGGGGGAGAAGAAGAATTACTGATGAGCTCAAGAGACTTATTCTACAGAGCATGTAGTTTGTAGAGTATTCTCCATTTTTATAGGCACTTTGGTTTTTTTTTTTTCATTTTCAATAGGCGCATTCAGATGGAGAAGTATTTGAAAGGGGACTGAGTGCTTTGGTACAGCTGAGTGCTGTTATTGGCCCTTCACTTAATGATCATCTGAAGCATCTACTTTCAAGTGTGAGTACAACAGTATCGGGCAACTGTTACCTGCTTTTACTCATGCTTTAAGGTCAAACTTTGTGTGACTGCAGCTATCATTCCTGATTTCATACTGGATTTTAAGAGTGCTTGTTTTGCTGGTTGTTGCTTTAAAATCCTTATATGACATGAATGCAGGCTTTCTGAAGAACCATATGCCCCATTTTAAGCCTGCCTTGGCTTTGAAGTCTCTGAGATACACATTCCTTTCTGCCCTGGCATCTTTCCTATGACTCAAAAATTCTGTAAATCACCTAGAGATCAAGGAGTAAATCCTTATCTGTGATAAGGCATGCTAGTGTTTTGGCATTTTTGAACTAGATGGAGCCAGTGCAGCTTGTATTATACCTCTTCAAATATGGTGATTAATATGTTTTGTGTCCTTGCAGATGCTTGACACTTCTGCCATCCCAGGCAGATCACCAAAACAGGCTTTTCAAGCTATTGTAGTGGGACTCCACAGCTTGGCTCACAATTTGTGGAATAACTAGAGAGGAGTTACCATCACTCCAGCCCCCCAGAATATGAATCAATGTTATTAAGGCCTTATGTACGGACTAGTTGACATTTCTGCATATATCTAATATGAAGGAAGTTAATGGCTTCAGAGATGAGGGATATAAAACTAACTTCTGTATTTTACTTTCCTGAAAGCTTTCAAAGAGACAGATGAGCAAGAAATACAAAGAACAAATCACAGAAGTTTTACAAAAGCTGGAACTATATGGTGGGAAGGTAAGCGGCACTGGTGGGACTACATCTGGTATAAAACTAAGCGTTTCTGTACATTGCCTAGTAATAGTTGCTTAAGCCTATCTCGTGCACTCAATATATGTTGCACTCTGCCGTGATGTACACAGGCATTCTGCTTTGTGCTATGTAACTACGATGTGGCCAGTCAGCATTGCATTCAATTGCCTTTAATTTTCCTGACCTGATAAATTGTTTATTTTATGCACTGAAAAGCAGCCTGAGTATGATGTGGGAGATTAGCAGAATATTTAATTGCACTCAGATCTCCTATGAAATGTTCATTTTATGGGGATGTGTGAACATCTTTCCTTTTCTTCTCATCCCCTTCGTTGTTTCCCTAGTGCTTACAAACATGATAGATGCTTGGGATTACATCCATGGCCATGGGATTAATTTTATAATTGGCTCATAGAAGAAAAGCAATAAAATGGGCAAATCCCTTTAGGGTACTGCTGGAAAATTCTGACAAGTTCGAGGCTAACTTGGCACTAGTGCCAGCACAAGATCACAGATGGAGGTTCTTTGCTATTGTGCACTTCAGATTCAGGCCAGCATCATGGTACTCATTTGTTCTAGGGCCTAGCTTTACCCAAAACACAGGAAAAGTTGAATTTGAACCTTTGGAACAATTTATGGAGCAAGATTAGAAAAAAAATACCTTTGTGAACATTCAAAGGGTTTTTGCCCTTAAAGAAAAGAAAACCAGTTCTGGTGCTTCTCAGCCTTGTCATGCATTTTGCTCTTCTCCAAGCTCTCTGGCCCCTTAAAGTTTTTCTTCTTCTCCCTATCAGATGATGATGATGGAGATCAAGACTACAAAGACAGGAAAGTGTTAGAACAGTTAATTATTTAGTCCTTAATAGCTGTAGTTTGACAGCATTTTTTAGCTTGATTGAGCACAGAAAACCCTTAGCACAATGTGTGAAATGAAAATATGTTTTTGTGATTTGAATTGGATCACATTTGGAGAATGCTGTGTAATTTTGATAACAGGGTCTGTGATATCTTGCCACATGAAGCAGAGAGGAGAGAGTAGATCTATGAACTCGGCTGCTGGGCACTGGAGATTTTCTAAAGGATCAGTCTTGACCAGGGAGGGGACCTAAGAAGGGCCCTTCTGTGTCATGTGGAGAGGCACTTTAGCATACTTTTATTTCTTCCAGTAAAGAAATAATTGTGATGCATTTCAAGATGTAGTTTGGTCTGAACTGGTTCAGGAAACATAATACTCTAAAAAGTTCAAGAATTATAAAAGAATTTTTGTGACAGACTCTTGCAGTTGGCTGACATGGACATGGGAAAATGTCAGCATAAACTAAGACACTCTGGCACTTGTTCATCTGGGCCCTTGAGATTTGAATTCGTTCAAGATACTAAGATACTCCTTGACTATTTCTTTATCAATCTCCAGCTTCAATCCTGTCCACTCCACTTGCACGTCACATTTGTCTGGAGTGTCACAGTCTGTCTTTTGGGAAAAGACAGATAAAATATCTAATAATAATAAATAAATCTAATAATAAATAAATAAATAGGAATTTTCTTTTTCATCTATTATCATTTTTTCATCTCCATTGAGTAGCTAAGGCACTGTTTCTTTTCTTTGTCTTCTGCTGCACACATACCTGAAGAATGCTTTTTTGTTGCTTTTAGTGTCTCTATCTAACCTCAGCTCATTCTCAGCTTTTGCCCTCCTAGTACCATCCCTGCAATTCCTTGCTACTTCCTTTGTGACCTAGCCTTCTTTTCACTTCCTACACATGTCTTTTTTGTTTTCAGGTCTTCTATGAGCTTTTTGTGAAGCCACACTGGCCTTTTCTGGTCTTTCCCGCCTTTTTTTCTTGTTGGAATTGTTTATAGTTGTGCCTTTAGAATTTCCTCTTTTAGCAACTCCTACCCTTTTTGGATTCCTTTTCTTGTTAGGATCTCCTGCCATGGAACCTAACTTGTTCTGAGTTTATTAAAATTGACTTTTTAAAAATGCAGGATACAGTATGTGTGTGGCTACACTCTGTTTTGGTTTCCTTTGAAATCTAGTAGAATATGGTCAGTCTCTCCCAGAGTTTCCCTTTCTGCCACTTCCTCCACCAAATTCTGTCTACTGGTTAGAATCAAGTCAAGTATAACTAGTCCTCTCGTTTATTTCTCCACTTTTTGTAGTAGAAAATTATCAGCCACACAAGCAAAGAATTTCTTGGATGGACCGTACTTGGCAGAATTTGCCTCCCAACATATATCCAGATAACTGAAATCTCCCATCACTACTACACTGTGTCCCTTTAAAATCCTTGCAATCCGTTTTTCAAAAGTTTCATCCGCATCTTTTACTTGATTGGGTGGTCAACAGTAAACTCCAACTACCATGTTCCTTTTGTTTTTTGTCCCAATTACATTGATTCAGATGCTCTCAATGGGACAGCCAGTCTCTTCTTCCTGTATTTCTATGCAGGAATGTGTATTTTTGTCATATACTTCAACTCCACCTTCCTTTCTATTGTTTCTGTTCTTTTTGAACAATTTATAACCTTCAATTGCTGTATTCCAGTCCTGGGAGTTGTCCCACCAAGTTTCAGTTATTTCTATCAAGTCATATTTACCATCCTAAACTAAGATGTTCAGTTCTTCTTGTTTGTTCCCCGTATTCCTGGCATTCGTATATAGACACTGGAGATTGTGTGATTTGCGACCTGCTTTTCTTTGTACATTTTTTTGAATATGATTATTAATGTTAATGTTATTATTTACCCCCATTAGAACTGTTTGAAGCATAAGGCTTCATCTATCTGTACTTCTGTGCTTGTGTCTCCCTCCCCCTTCAGTTTAAAGCCCTCCTGATGACATTTTTCATGCTGTGGCCTACACATTCTTCCCAGTCCTTGTAATGTGCAAGCCATCTCTTGCTAGTAGTCCATCTTCCAGGAAGCTTAGCCCGTGGTCCCAAAAAACAAATCCTTCAAGTAGACACCACCTTCGTAGTGAGTCATTCACCTGGAGTATTTTTCTTTCTCTTTCTGTTCCTCCTCTTGAGTTCTGGTAGGATGGATGAGAAAACTATCTGGGCCCCAAAGTCCTTACGTTTCCTTTGCAAAGCTTCGAAGTCTGATGTGAACTCTTCTGCTCTTGTCTGTGTCATTTGTTCCCATACGTTTTTCTTGCTTTTCCTTTCTTTTTTACTTGCTTTTCCTTTTCTTTAAAAAAATTGTACCATACACTCCAGCTGTTAAGAAGGGAACAAAGCTCCATTTCATAGACTTGCACACATAGTTTCTTCAGCTTGCAATATGTATGCAACACATAACAGGCTCAGGAATCCTGTCTGTAGTTTGATGTCTGTGGAAGCCCTCTACACATTATAATTAGCAATTTATATTGTAGTTTTGAAATGACAGAATCTGTATCAATGAATCAAGGTTTAACTTACTAGGATAACATGGAGTGCATCATATTAATTACACTTATTTGAAAGCACTTAACTTTAGATGCAGTCTTACTACTATGGTAAACATGGTGGTTGCCTTACATATGCCATACATTGATGGTTGCCCATAAATTCTGTTGACCAGAGCCTGTTTGGTGATGTACATGTGCCTAAGTTAAATTGTGTAACTTATCACAGCAAATTGGCATTATCTCATGAGTCATGTTATAAGGCATGTGCCTGATTACGCAATAGGTGCATGCCTAGTAATGCTGTTGGCACCTGATTAAGTGTAGACAATTTGCCACAGAGGGTTACGTAGTTTAGTTTATGCATGCGCACATTACTGGAAAGATTCTGGCCAATATTCCTTGCAAATTGATGACTCCCTGTAAATGCTAATAATAAATATTAGCAATGGTATCCTTCCTTTAGTGGAATGGGCAGATTGCACACACTAGTTACTCCCCATTCATTTCTTTGCTCATTCCCAGAAGTTTATTGGAGGGCTGTGGAAGGGAGAAGATTAAATAAATAAAATACCTGTTGTACAAGAAGTCTGTTCCAGTAATGTGGACATTAGTGCACAGTCTAAAGTGTCATTGACGAAGCAGGAGTGGGGAAAGGAGTATCTGTCTGTCTCTCTGTCTATAAAGCAGAAATTGTTTAACATTAGGGAGATACAGAGTGCATCATACAAGTAAAGGCATATGGTTGTGAACTGAGAAAACTGACAGGTTTAAATCTAAGCTGTCAGTTTCTCTTTGTGTTTTATTTTTACCTGGTTATTGAATCTTTTTACTCCATTGTTGTTTTTTTAAATAAAACTTCTTTTAGTTTAGAGACCCCCTCTTATTATTTTATAGATAGCAGCGGACCTTGGATATTATGTCCACATGTATCTTATGTCAGTGCTATGACACATGGTTTATGTAGTATCACCAAGGTAAACAAAGCTGTGTTTACTAAAAACATGTTCACTTTTTAAAAAAACAATGTGAAGTCTGCTCTTATTGAGGCAGACATAAAGTAGCAGAGTTAAAAGGAACATTACTGTTTGCCTGGGTTGGTGACAGGAATAATGCAAGAGAAGGAGTCCCTGTCCACAAGTTTAAATGTTAGTCCCAAGCTTAGTACATGGGTTTGGGGGTGGTATCATTTGGTCAGCAGCACACACACAGATAGGGTAGGTATCTTGAGTCCCACAGTGGTGTTACTAATCTTTCCTCCCCTACTTTCATTCCTTCCTCCCTCCCTCCCTGCCTTTCTTTGGCGAATGGGCATGCTCCAGATTGTATGTTTATCATATACATATATATATATGTTTGTTTTATATCAGAACTTTTGCTCCATAAGCATAATACTTACTACATTTAACTCTTACTTTATCAACAGGAAAGCTTGGCTATTATAAAATCTAAAATTCCAACATATTGTTCAATTTCCTGCTAAAGAAAGATGTGATGAAGAACCCCCTTGGAACTGTTTGGTGTTACTTGTTTTTCCATAGGATATTTTTCTATATTTCTCAGGGAGATAAGAGCTGGCCACACTTTAAAAAGAAGAGTGTTAAAGGTAAATGTATTCAAGACAACATAATTATGGGAAACACTACAACTGGGATTACCTTTGTTGCATTCCTTCTACCAGGAACTGTAAAAGAAATTGTGTTACATTTTCTACTGTCTTATCCATGTTTGGATGTTCTTTAATTGAGGAGTAGAATATATTTAACAAATCTGATGTTAGAAGCTGAGAGAACAATCCAGACAAATTTAAACATTATTATTTCTGCTTCATGGGGAGAGTTGAGCATGTCACAAAAGCTCTTTCATTAAAGTTATGAAAAGCTGAAAAAGCTTAGCTTTTCCTGGATTGTGCTGTGATTAACTTTTTTAAAAAAGCAGGAACTAACTGCTTAGTCACTGGAGATTTATTTTTATTTTTTTAGATGCTGTTAGGATAAGAAAGGATAAGAAAAGGTATGAAGTGTGTTTCCTTGTAAGAGGGTACAAAATGTCAACACTATGATTATTCCAGTACAAAATAGATATTTAAAGTATTAAAAGATAATTAAAATCTTCAACATATTCTATTAGTATTAAATATTTATTTTCTAAAAATTGTGAATATTGGTTCATTTAAAAAAGCAACAGCAGATATTCTCTTTTTTCATTTTATTATAAAATGTGCACATTTAATTTTCACAAACATAAAACACCAAATTTCAGGTGTACATGTATTGTACTACTCATATTCCTACACTGGTGATAGCAGAGCAGCCTTCAACATGCTTCTCCGGCCCATTTCTACACCAGAATAGATGCTTGCTTTAGTTTAGCAAAAATAGTTTTCGGCATTCATTGTACATCTGTGAGCTCTTCAAATCCTTTGTGCAGAAATGTCACAATAAAGAGTGGAATATGTCTTGTACCAGTACCTGTCGGCTTCTGGACAGCTGGATGGTAATTTAATGATTTGATTGTGTTAAGGAAACATAGCTCTTTGTTGACTACAGTCAGTCTTCTCTGTAAGTGAAGGCCAGGGAGAAATGGAGTGAGTGGACTGGTTTATGCCTCTCACTGCTCTGCCATAGCACAGGTGTATTTTCCTTTGTCATTTCCATGACTTATGTTTGCTGCATATGCAATGTCACTGGCATACAGACAAGCCACATGTGACAATTTGCTCCTTTAATATTTTCCTTCATCCCTTCCTCTGTCCACCCCCTGTCTTTAATAAACTCTGTCTTTTCTGCCCTTTGTGCACAATGTTAATGGAGCATAAACCATTTTCGACAAGCAGCTTCTGTTCCTCAAGTCTAGTATCACAATTGCTTCTAAATGACTAAATATTCTAATGAATATTGGCTAAAATCTTTTTGGTTAGTTATGTTGGAACTAGAGATAGGGATATTCTCATTTGTAAATGAATACGAATATCCCCGTCCCAGCTGTACCTAATGTGGGTCTGGCCCTTGGAACTGTCCTGTCCACTCATGCATTGCTGCACCACCAGCGTCTTGCTCTTCCCACCAATCGCGGAAGTAGCTCTGCTGTCTGCCTGCTCAGCTGGCCACTCAATAGCTGTGCAGGGAGACTTGTCCTCCCATCCCCTGCCTGGAATGGCCAGCTGAGCAGAGAGGCGGAGGAGCTATGTCCGCAATTGCTGGGAAAAGTGGGATGCTGGCACTGCAGTGGCAAGGGCCAGACCTGCATTTGGTGCAGCTGGAATGGGGATAGTCATATTCGTTTACGAATACGAATATCCCCATCTCTAGTTCGAACAAGTGCACTGGTATAAATTGCAGTGGTGAATTACTGCTAGTTAATGAGTCGCCACTTTGTATCCCTTGTGCATCTATTTGTATGAATTGATGCAAGATGAGGGATACAAGTGGCAAACTGTTAACTAGTGGCAATTCAGTGTTACGATTTACACTGCTATAGTCATTCCAATGTAACTAACCAATATGATTCTGGCCTGTGTTTTCCCCACTACTCTATGTAACTAAAGAAAGAATCCTTTGATACTGCTAATGTTAAATTGTTTGCCACTGGGCATGACAGTATATTGTGGTGTACTCTGAACAGTGAAATATTGGAAGCTTACAAGAACCTTCTCTATTCTCCCCTCCCTGGTACAATTTAGCTGCCCAAATGTATACTTAGAGAGCAATATTTAAATACACTCTCATTTTTCTTTTCTTCAAATGAAGAGCTAGTAATAGTGAGCTGTTTGCTATTCTTTTTTGGTGGACATTGCACATTCACTGTTAAATTCTGTCTTTATTGTAACTAAACTGGAAGTCTTGAGGAGAGACAATTTTTTGCCACAGGCAACTAATAAATGTTTATTCATTCAAACTTTTTACTATAAAAATAATATATCCTATAAAATAAGGAGATCAAGAATTAAAAATGCAGGTCACTGCACAAGGATATAGAGGGTAGTATCCTTCTCTACATCGACAGGATTTCTGTAGGGCATAATGGAGCCTGATTCCTTCACCATGACATTCGTGCATGTGTATGTGTATTTAATGATTACTTGACAAGTGCATCTGTCCCTTCAATCAAGATGCACTGAGCAGGCAGACTATATGCCTGGAAGTATCCCCTGTTCTGGTAATCTGGTTATGTCATCGTAAAAGGTGGTAAGAAGGAACAGTCTACTATGTTGTGTGATGATCCCAGCCTGTGCATGGGATGACTGTGTCACAAATGCAATTTGCTATAATAGATTTTAACTGAGAATTATGTAAAATTGTGTAAATACAAAAGACAGCATGAAACTAAATAGTTTTATGGTTAGAAGTTCACCTAATGAAAATGAGAAACATCCTGTCCTTTTCCATCTCTCTGGACCTCTATCAAGAATGGGATGGCAATAATGCAGATGTCCTTTGGATTGTTCTCTGAATCAAATGAGGTTTTAAGAACAGCTACAAAGCATTGTTAAACAAGACTGTTTCAACTATTTGAAAAATACAGTCTCAGAAAGGCTTTAATTAAACAAAGCTTATTTGCGTTATACACATCTCAGTGTAAAGCTGAGCAATCCTGATTTATGGTAAACGTGGCAACAGCGTTATGGATTTTTTGTTGCAGAATTGTTCATACTGTCCATGAACTGAAGACAGAAGGGCATGAGATTAAATCACATTTTCAAAGAGCTGCATGGAACGCATTATGTTTTCATCCTGTGGGGAAAACACATCATCTCATTATCCAAGAAAAAATTTAAAATATGAAAGTAAAAAGTCAGCAGTTATTTTATATAGGCAATATAAATCTGTCAGGCTAAAAACCATAACGTCAAAAAAATTAAACAGAATTGGTAATCCAGAATCATGCAGCTGAAATGTATTACTGCAAGTTGGTTGCCTATAGTTTCTATTCAATTCTTTAAAAACCAAACCAAACCTCTGTTTTATGAATGCGTGATATTGTGCTTCTTTGTGCATGATTCCAAATGCCAATATTACTGTTGCACAATATCGTGGCCATGTTGCCTGTAAGAAAAAGGACACCAAACTTTACATAGCAAAGGGCAGCCTGAATGTTGACAACATCAATGTCAGCCATCAAGATGGGGTACAGGATACCTTCTTGTGCTAATTACCGGTCACAAAGAGACACCAAGGAGAGGAGAATCCCAGAAGCCCTCTCCTTTTTTTCATCAGTTAACAACTTCTCACCCAAACTCAAAGCAACTGTTAAGGCTGTTTTTTGACAAATTCTTTAGATATCTATTGCTTGGAAAATATGAATGATCATCAAGTGCCATGATACAACCTCTGCTTTCAGGGTGGGGGGAGCAATTGACAGGGTTTATATATTCAGATGATCAGTCACACTCATGAGTGAACTGACCCTTGAATTGATTGCAGATGGGTCTGGAGAGAGGTGGCTTTGACAACACATTTCAGATTCAGAGGATCGATAGCAAAATGCCCTCCTTACTGGAGCACTGTGACTACATTCCTTTTTAAAAAATAAACCAATTTTTGACTCCTTATATAGTAACTGTGATGTAACTAAGTGTCTACTTAGACACAATGTATTCTTGTCGAAGCTACTCTTGACAAGCCTGAACCTTGCAGGCTCCATGTTATAAGAAATAACTTTTTCTCTCATTTGAAAGGTCTTTTTTGAGGACCAATATGCTGCTACTGGCCGGATTCTTTCCAAATAAGGAAAAGTGAGTGAGGCCAACAATTCTCATTCAGGCTAAGCAAGATTGGTCTTTTCAAGTTATGTGAGCGATTTTGTATCTGTGGTAGTTTGGGGTTGCCTGTTTCTGAATGAGGGTAGTGGTAAAACAGTTTTATTTTTAAAAAATCATAATCATAACTTGAAAACCCTTTGTCCAAACTTCCCTAAATTTGGCACAGAGGAAGAGCAGACACTCTGCCAAACTTGGTACTGAAGCCCAGTTTAAAAGCTATAAATTTTTGTTTGGGCTTTACAGACACACACACCATTTTCAGAATTGGCTTGTAGAATGTTGATTTGCCCTGCTGCACAAGATCACTGCTGCACTCCTGTGCAGCAAAATATGTTTGCAACTCATAGTAAATTTATTTTTAGTTTTGACATTGTTTGGAATGACAAATCCTTTGCTATATGTAGTTGCTTGCATGCAATTACTGTAGCCTGAGAACCTAAAACAGTGGGTTTTGGAAACTTCTAATCAGTGTAAATTAAATGTTTCCAGCACCTAATCCAGGTTACGCCAGGTACAAAGTTATGCAACAGAATTTTGCCCAGTAACTGTTTTCCAAAGTACTAGGAAATTTGTGAATTGTTGTGTGTATATAGTGTTAACACCATTCACTCACTTTTTGGCAGCTTTCAATGAATTCATCTATGGTAACTACACCATCTTTATTTTTGTCCATTTTCTGCAAAGAAGAATTTTTTTCATTAAATGATGTCAACTACCTGTTAATACTACCATTTTTATTTCATCTTTTAAGCAAAAATATATGGGAACCTTATAACGTACATATGGGAACCTTTGTACATATGGGAACCTTATAACGGCTTTAAAAAGTGGCCTTTTATAATGATAACACTGTTGCCAAACTCCTTTTGTTTGGTTATGCAGGAGTAACGCTAAAAGCATAACCTTTGGAGACAAATTGCATCATGTTAAGAAACCAAGTAGAAATTATCTGTTGTGTGCTGAATTACACAGTTTAGGATGCAAAAGTTGTTCTTAATTTGATGCAGTTCACTACCAAAGGTTATGCTGTTAGCATTTCATCATTCTAACTACACAAGAGGATTTGGGTTCGTTACTTCTAAGCTTTTTTAACAATTTACATTGTATTACCAAATCAAAGGTTTAGATTTCGTTTATTTGTCAGTCAAAACATCCAGCTACATACAAGCCCACCAGTGAATGGAATTGCTGCTTAGTCAGTTGAGTGCACATGATATAACGTGAACACAAACTTCCTAACCATCATAATAGAAAGCAATCTGATGGACATCGACCTACCTGGAAAAATGTTTCCACATGTTGTCTTGGGGCATCCTCTTTGAGAACAGGATAAGTGCATTTCCCCATCATATCATATATAGCTTTCATAATATCCAGCATTTCCTAATGGAGAAAAAACATGTTAATGTGAGCAGAAAAAATATGCAGCTGATGAAAACTGCATTTATAAGATGGGAATCTTGTCAAGTCAGAGCTGGAAGTGTTTCATATTGTATAAAGCAGGGGAGGGGAGGGGTGAGTGCTACAACCCCCCCCCCCCAGCCCCACCTAGCATGTGATGATCAGTTGCAGTAGGAGTTTTACTCAAAGGTGATGCCTTCCCCATCCTTGTTACAGAGGCTTATTTTGATATAATTAACTGCTGATGTTTAATTACGACAACTTGTAAGCCTCCAGATGTTGGACTGCAGCTTCCATCATCTACCACTGTCGGCTATGCTGATTAAGGCTCCTTAGGGTTGTAGTCCAGTAACATCTGGCCTCAAGTTGCCCACACCTGGATTATGCAGCCATCTAGCAAGTCAAGCTTCTTCAATTAGCCACATGCATTTTCCCTACTCCCTGGGTGCCTAATGAATTAGAACAGATTTTCATGTAGAAACTTACTAGTGTCACATAGTACACCAAATATTTTTAGGTATACAAAAACACCTTTCTTATTTTATAAAACATTTCCCTTATTGTCACCTGGGTATCTTTCAAAACCATTGAGAAACAAGGTGAACAGAAAAAAATTAGTAATGGGGGGAGAGAGCAAGGAGGAACAACCATGCTTCTATGTCAAAAATCTGAATAGCAAACCCCACCCATTATTGGGGTGTTCAATTAATTATGCTTAAAATGATTAGCACTTCTAAGGTCCTTTAAAGGCCCTTTTCATGGGACGGAAAACACAGCAAGACAAGTTCAATTACATGAAGATAAGAAAAGTGATTAAAATTCTGTTTCTGCAAATCAAGGTCATTTGAATGGTAAGTATCATTCCATCTGCCTATCATCCTGTATTTCCTGGAGGGTTTCCTGGGGGAAGGGATATGTTGCTCAAATAAACAGTACAAGAAAGAGGAAAGTGTATTTTCTTTTCAAATTGGGAGGCTGGAAGATCCATGTTCCTAACCCATACACAGGAGTATTGCAACTACAAACAGTTTTACCATTTGAATCTGTTGCTGGAAGAAACTGAGCCTGTGTCTTTGCCCTTGCGTTTGAAAGACAGAAAGGCTGGGAAAGCACAAGTGTGGGTTGTGAGAGGCAACATACAAAGGTAGATGCATGGAGTCACCGTATTGCAGCTATGGCAATGAAGCAGCATGACATTGGAGAAGTATGCCACAGCATCCTTTACTATTATGTCCGGTGGACCATATACAAAGGATCCTGACATGCATTTATTTATTTATTTATTTTGTCTAGGGCTTGTCCCAGGCAGCTGCATATGATAGACTAACCAGCTCTGGTTTTGATCTACTTACATTTTACTAAAATAAATTGAGGGTAAGTTTCAATTACAGTGGACCCTCGACTTACAGACGGCTCGACCTGCAGACTTTTCGAGTTACAGACTTCTCTGGCCGCAAAATTTAGGTTCGACTTGCGGCCGGAGAATCGACCTACAGACCGGAAAATCAAACAAAATGGACCAAAAACGGCCGGTTACAGATTAATCGGTTTTCAATGCATTGTAGGTCAATGGAGCCTCGACCTACAGACTTTTCGACCTGCAGCCACCATTCCAATACGGATTAATTCCGTAAGTCGAGGGTCCACTGTATGCATTTAATGGCAAGTGCTTTAAAGATACAGAAAAGGAAACATCTTACCTCTTTAGTTACATAACCATCCTTATTTATGTCATACAAATTAAAAGCCCAGTTAAGTTTTTCCTGCACTGTTCCTCTGAGCAAAATAGAAAGGCCCATAACAAAATCCTGAAAGAAAAGAAAAAAAGATAATGTATGATTTAATTTTCTAAAAACTGCATGAGAATACCGTGTAAGAATGTAATGAACCATAAGTCTTCCATGTTAAACCCTAGTCTTTAAAACACAATGGCAGCTTTTCTTTCTCCCCTTGCAAGGAAGAACTAAAATACAAAGGGAGATGATCCAAACATAGGTATTCATACCTAAACACACACTTAATTTTGTTGACATCAATATGGTTTCAGTAGGATCGGTAAGTAGTTGCTACTAGCTTGATCATGTTTTATTGAAACAAACTAGGTTATATTTCTCTTCTCATGAGAAGAGAAGACTCCCTGGAAAAGACCCTAATGTTGGGAAAGTGTGAAGGCAAGAGGAGAAGGGGACGACAGAGGACAAGATGGTTGGACAGTGTCATCGAAGCTACGAACGTGAATCTGACCCAACTCCGGGAGGCAGTGGAAGACAGGAGGGCCTGGCGTGCTCTGGTCCATGGGGTCACGAAGAGTCGGACATGATTTAACGACTAAACAACAACAACAGATTATATTAACTTAAATAACTGGAACTTATAAAGGGGTCAACTTTGGTTGGACCATGCCCAAACTATCAACACGTACATAACTCAGCTCCATGGGCCACTGACACCAGTAGGATTATTCCAGCACTAATGATAGCAATTCCAAGCTGATACAAAAAAAGCTAAAGCAGCCAAGCGGTGAATTCCACCCTCTCAGCCAGGCAATTCATGAATAATTACTTTGATTACACAGTGCTGAAAAAGGCAAAACAAATAGTTGAAGCTGTTTGTAAGGCCACATGGGATTATTTTCCTTAAAACAGCAACCCAGGATACAATAGAACATATATCTTATTTTGTATACAGAGGTTGTCATTTTTTTCTTCCATTGTTGCCTTAGCTAATGATAATAAACTCAATAAATTTAGTAATACAAATGTTCATCCCAAGAGAGATAACAGTGACCAGTGAGTTACAGACAATTTATACTTCATCTCTTACAACAAGCAGAAGTCAAATACAGAGACCAGTTGAAAGAGGTCACCACCTCTTTCACAGAGTTTTAATATTTACACAGGATGCCCTTCTTTTTATCCTACCATCCTACTAGGCACTTTTGGTGAACACACAAGAGACAGCTTCAGCACCATATTTAGGAATGTCTTTCTGGGAAGACTAGATTGGTCCCCTCTTCTTTTCCTTCCATCAGAAGGCAAGTACCTTTTATTCAGGGGAGCTTTTTTGGTGGTAAGAAAGGAGGCTTAGAGTGGTGGTTGCTATACATGTTCACATTGCTTTCAATTACCTTTTAATACAATATTTTAAAAATGTGTGTCAACATAACTTTTTAGTTGTCTCTATTTCAGTGGGAACTTTGAATCATAGTTTGGGGAGAAAGTTGAGATATAAATGAAATTAAAAACAAAAACAACAGGTTGTCAGTTTAATATATATTTCCTTCTGTGACCATTCCACATTGTTTTAAATATACACTTATATACTTTTTTTTTTGGTGGACCATGCTGTCATTTCCTATATTCAGATTTCTTTTCATTAATTATAAAGGTTGAGAAAGCAAAGGTTTATAGACAATTAAAGTGTTTCCAAAGGGCTCAGGACTAGAGATGGGGGTATTCGTATACGAATACGAATACCCCCATCTCTACTCAGGACACATTTAAGACAGTTTCTTAGCATTATTGTTATAATACAACAACATATTAAAGTACTCCATTCAACAAAAAATCACTGTCTTCTGCTCTAGGTTGACACACTAATAAGGCTGTGTTTCAAAATACCCCCATTGGTAGATTCAGTACATTCAACTAATACATTCAGTTTCCTCCATGAATCTGTCGTTTTAGATTCACAATGCTTTCTGAAATCTCCTCTTCTACATGACACTAGTTAAACGTAGTGAAATATACTTCAAGTTTCAAGAAAAAAATGACAAAAAACAATCAATTCCCTTAGATTTTGCTCCGAACATGAGGCAAAAAAGGAACAGAACCCAGCAAATTGACATCAGAAAGATTAAGGGGATATATTCGGAAGCTCTGATGCCAACGTTTTTTCTCTGGTCTGTTTCCTCCACTCTGCAATCAGAAAGAAACAGGTATAGTGTGCCAACAGGACAAATGAAAACCTCCATCTTTGTGCTGGTCAGCAACAGTTCAAGGTTTCCCAAAGCTGTTTCAACGGGGCTTCAGTTACAAACTCGCAGGAATAGAGCAGGGAATTTACCCAGGATCAAACAGGTCTTCTGGCATGA
This sequence comes from Intellagama lesueurii, assembly GCA_037013535.1. Classification (NCBI taxonomy): domain Eukaryota; kingdom Metazoa; phylum Chordata; class Lepidosauria; order Squamata; family Agamidae; genus Intellagama; species Intellagama lesueurii. Next base: position 110,791,528 of record JBAJHW010000005.1, read on the forward strand.
ACCCAACAGTATACTCCACAGAAATTGATTCCAAATAAACAAAAGCGTATAAGCAAAAAATAAACAAAAGGAAACTAGTAAGAAGGCACACAAATATTACTTCAACTGTTTTTGGCAGGTTTAACTGATATTTAGCACAATATATCTGACATCTGAGGCAAAAAGTTGGATATATTCACACGCCCCAGCAATACCAGAATAATATGTTTAGACAGAGACAAACATTGCAATCATGTCAGTGTGGCTGATTATATGTAGGAAAAAGAATTTTTAGTAATCAACCGTCAACATATTGCCAACAAATTATTTAGAATTCCCACTTAGTTATTATTTCTGGTGGGAACTATCCCGATTTATTTAAACAGTAGCTTTTATGGCAAAGTCTACTTTTGCCATATGGCATTTACGCAATCATTAACTCTCTACCAAAAGACCAACTAACTATGGTCCAAATCATATTGCCAGTTTACACTTGCACAAGAGGAATTGCATGTGTTTTGGTGACAAATAGCCATTCATTAATGAGGAGCTGGTTGCATTTTGTGGTGTGTATCGAGGACTATAACCAGCATGTTATAAATGAGCAATAACTTGCTGCCAAGATAAATGATTTTTCCTTATACATGGGTAGACTGGCAACATTATTTTCACCGATATCAATCCAGTATCATACTGAAGTGTACCTTCAGAAATGAATAAAATACTAGTAAAATTTTACTGAAGCAAGACATCATATGGAAGCAAATACAGTGGAGCCTCGACTTACGGACGTCCCTACTTACGAAAATTTCAAGTTACGAAAAGCTCCGGCCGCAAAATTTTGCTTCGACTTACGGCCGGAGCTTCCACTTACGAAACAGGCAGGGGGAAAGGGCAGGAAATTCAAACCGTTGGTGGCGAAGAGGCTGCTTCTTCGCCCCAACGGTTAGGAAAAGGGAGGCTCAGCCTCCTGGGCTTCCAACACTGCCCCGACCACCGCGCCGGGTGCCGGTGCTTTGGAAGCCCGGGAAGCCGGCACCCGGCGCGGCGGTCGGGGCGGCTTTGGAAGCCCAGGAAGCCGGCACCTGGCGCGGCGGTCAGGGCAGCTTTGGAAGCCCGGGAAGCCAGCACCGACTTGCTTACTGTTTAAGCCCATAAGCCGGAGCCCAAACTCCAGTGTGCTTTAACAACCGACAGTCCTTTAATAACCTGCAGCCTCTTGCTGCCTTCATATCTCTTGACCAAGCTTGACAATTGGATCCATCTGGCTTGTTTGCTGTGCTGAAGCTGAAGGGGGATGGAGGAGGCTGAGGCATCCGCAAACTATTGTGGTCGCAAGCCGATGTGTCCACTCCAAGGCACCCTCTGCACTAAGCTATAGAGACAGGCTTTGCAGGTGAATTGAGGATGCAGATAGAACCAAGGGCTGAGCTGCAGAAAGCTGCGACTAATATCATGCATACTGTCATGTGGATTACCTGAAAGTCAGAGACCAGAAGTGTCCCTGGGACATTCAGGATGCAATTACAGATTGGCATCAAGAGCCCTTTTGTTTGATCTCCACATAGAATGGTATGTTAGACTGGCTTGATTGTGTGTGGCTGGTGGATTTGGGGGACTAGATGTTAGGATGTTGGACTGAGCAGGATGCAGAAATTGATATTATGGACTGTGTTGGACCAAATGGAGGTGGAGAAGTGACACGTGGGTTATTGTTTTAATAGAGACCTGCAGGAGAGGCAGGCAAACGGCAGGTTTCCATTAAAATAATAGGGGCTCAAAAACACAACTTCGAAAAATGGGTCTGAGTTGCAAGTTGAGTTTGAGTGGGGTTTTTTTGTTTCTTTGTTTTTTAAACCAAGTCAAGCTCAAGCTGGTACGGCTTAAGTCAGACTCTACTATGAGGTGTGAGTCCCAATCCCTGTCATTTACCATTTTTAATCTAATATTTGTTTAATTCTTTTACAATATTTGTATATTTGCTATTTTAAACTTTTAAATATTGTCACTTTACTGATGTAAGCCACCTTGGGTCCTTTTTAAGGAAAAAGCCTGGTTATAACGAAGGAAGCAAGCAAGCAAGCAAGATACTGATAGAAAAGCATTGTTATATTTGTTCAACACTGAACCCACTCATCAATGGAGATTTGTAGCAATTTCATTTCTTTTTCTTGACCTTGTAATAACATTATGATACCAAGGAGTTCATTGAAAGATGGAGGAAACTGAAAGACAGAGGAATTAAGCTTTGTTAATTAAAGGACATTTCTCTTACTTTCCTCCAATGGAATATTTGCTCATTATATTAAAATACTAAAATACTTTTTGTCCTTTTCAAAATTGTTTGTAATTCATTGGTTAATGTTGATGCAAGGAGGAGGAGGGCTCAACGAAACAGAATTTGTGGAAAAAGTTCTTTGCTTTTAATATTTTCATTAATGCTTTTGCAGTTAATAAAATACGGATAATTATTACTTTTTACAGAAATTGCTGTTTCATTTTAAAACAGACACATTAAAATTATATTGTCAATTTTATATACAGCTCTATATTTAATATATATTTAATATCCACTTGGTGGATTTTGTTTATTGCTATATCAGCTTTGGGTTCATACCAACTATATCACAATCACTGAAACCAAACTGATTTGAATGAAAGCATTCAGACATGGATGGAAATTCCTTTTAAATACTTGAGGTGAAAGGCTAATATCTCTTCTGAATGACAGGTCTATCAAAGGCATAATAGTTGATCAAAGAGGTGTTGCATAGCATGAGAGTTCCAGCAAAGAACTGTTTAGTATAGTTGACACCAAAGATGGCTAGAGGATGAAAAATAGGTGTTCAAGGTGCTAATAAACCATGCCTACTGCTCCATACCCCTTCACGGATTGCTGCCTTGTCGTGGCGAAGGGGCTTGAGTAATTCAGAGAAGCTATGGGCTATGCCATGCAGGGACACCCAAGACGGACAGGTCATAGTGGAGAGTTCTGACTAAACGCGATCCACCTGGAGCAGGCATTGGCAAGCCACTCCAGTATCTTTGCCAAGAAAACCCCATGAACAGAAACAAAAGGCTAAAATATATGACACTGGAAGATGGACCCCTCAGGTCGGAAGACGTCCAACATGCTACTGAGGAAGAGCGGAGGACAAGTACAAGTAGCTCCAGAGCTAATGAAGCGGTTGGGCCAAAGCCGAAAGGACGCTCAGCTGTGGAAGTGCCTGGAAGTGAAAGGAAAGTCCGATGCTGCAAAGAAAAATACTGCATAGGAACCTGGAATGTAAGATCTATGAACCTTGGTAAGCTGGATGTAGTCAAACAGGAGATGGCAAGAATAAACATTGACATCCTGGGTGTCAGTGAACTAAAGTGGACGGGAATGGGCGAATTCAGTTCAGACGATTATCATATCTACTATTGTGGGCAAGAATCCCATAGAAAAAAATGGAGCAGCCCTTATAGTCAACAAAAGAGTAGGAAAAGCTGTACTGGGATACAATCTCAAAAATGATAGAATGATTTCAATACGAATCCAAGGCAGACCTTTCAACATCACAGTAATCCAAGTTTATGCACCAACCACCGATGCTGAAGAGGCTGAAATTGACCAATTCTATGAAGACTTACAACACCTTCTAGAACTGACACCAAAGAAAGATGTTCTTCTCATTCTAGGGGACTGGAATGCTAAAGTAGGGAGTCAAGAGATAAAAGGAACAACAGGTAAGTTTGGCCTTGGAGTTCAAAACGAAGCAGGGCAAAGGCTAATAGAGTTTTGTCAAGAGAACAAGCTGGTCATCACAAACACTCTTTTCCAACAACACAAGAGGCGACTCTACACCTGGACATCACCAGATGGGCAATACCGAAATCAGATTGATTATATTCTCTGCAGCCAAAGATGGAGAAGCTCTATAGAGTCAGCAAAAACAAGACCTGGAGCTGATTGTGGCTCTGATCATCAGCTTCTTATAGCAAAATTCAAGCTTAAACTGAAGAAAGTAGGAAAAACCATGGGGCTAGTCAGGTATAATCTAAACCAAATCCCTTATGAATACACAGTGGAAGTAAAGAACAGATTTAAGGAACTAGATTTGGTGGCCAGAGTGCCTGAAGAACTATGGATGGAGGCCCGTAACATTGTACAGGAGGCAGCAACAAAAACCATCCCAAAGAAAAGGAAATGCAAGAAAGCAAAGTGGCTGTCCAACGAGGCCTTACAAATAGCAGAGAAGAGAAGGGAAACCAAATGCAAGGGAGATAGGGAAAGTTACAGAAAACTGAACGCAGACTTCCAAAGAATAGCAAGGAGAGACAAGAGGGCCTTCTTAAATGAACAGTGCAAAGAAATAGAGGAAAATAATAGAAAGGGTAAAACCAGAGATCTGTTCAAGAGACTTAGAGCTATTAAAGGAACCTTTTGTGCAAAGATGGACATGATAAAGGACAAAAATGGTAGGGACCTAACAGAAGCAGAAGACATCAAGAAGAGGTGGCAAGAATATACAGAAGAATTATACCAGAAAGATCTGGATGTCCTGGACAACCCAGATAGTGTGGTTGCTGACCTTGAGCCAGACATCTTGGAGAGTGAAGTCAAATGGGCCTTAGAAAGCATGGCTAACAACAAGGCCAGTGGAGGTGATGGCATTCCAGTCGAACTATTTAAAATCTTAAAAGATCAAGGTGTAGTTAAGGTGCTACACTCAATATGCCAGCAAGTTTGGAAAACTCAGCAGTGGCCAGAGGATTGGAAAAGATCAGTCTACATCCCAATCCCAAAGAAGGGAAGTGCCAAAGAATGCTCCAACTACCGTACAATTGCACTCATTTCACACGCTAGCAAGGTTATGCTCAAAATCCTCCAAGGTAGGCTTCAGCAGTATGTGGACCGAGAACTCCCAGAAGTACAAGCTGGATTTCGAAGGGGCAGAGGAACTAGAGACCAAATTGCCAACATGCGCTGGATTATGGAGAAAGCCAGAGAATTCCAGAAAAACATCTACTTCTGCTTCATTGACTATGCAAAAGCCTTTGACTGTGTGGACCACAGCAAACTATGGCAAGTCCTTAAAGAAATGGGAGTGCCTGACCACCTTCTATATCTCCTGAGAAACCTATACGTGGGACAGGAAGCAACAGTTAGAACTGGATATGGAAGAACTGATTGGTTCAAAATTGGGAAAGGAGTACGACAAGGCTGTATATTGTCTCCCTGCTTATTTAACTTATATGCAGAATACATCATGCGAAAGGCTGGACTGGAGGAATCCCAAGCCGGAATCAAGATTGCCGGAAGAAATATCAACAACCTCAGATATGCAGATGATACCACTCTGATGGCAGAAAGTGAGGAGGAATTAAAGAACCTCTTAATGAGGGTGAAAGAGGAGAGCGCCAAAAATGGTCTGAAGCTCAACATAAAAAAAAACTAAGATCATGGCCACTGGTCCCATCACCTCCTGGCAAATAGAAGGGGAAGATATGGAGGCAGTGACAGATTTTACTTTCCTGGGCTCCATGATCACTGCAGATGGTGACAGCAGCCACGAAATTAAAAGACTCCTGCTTCTTGGGAGGAAAGCGATGACAAACCTAGACAGCATCTTAAAAAGCAGAGACATCACCTTGCCGACAAAGGTCCGCATAGTCAAAGCTATGGTTTTTCCAGTAGCGATGTATGGAAGCGAGAGCTGGACCATAAAGAAAGCTGACCGCCGAAGAATTGATGCTCTTGAATTGTGGTGCTGGAGGAGGCTCTTGAGAGTCCCCTGGACTGCAAGGAGAACAAACCTATCCATTCTAAAGGAAATCAACCCTGAGTGCTCACTGGAAGGACAGATCCTGAAGCTGAGGCTCCAATACTTTGGCCATCTCATGAGAAGAGAAGACTCCCTGGAAAAGACCCTGAGGTTGGGAAAGTGTGAAGGCAAGAGGAGAAGGGGACGACAGAGGACGAGATGGTTGGACAGTGTCATCGAAGCTACGAACATGAATCTGACCAAACTCCGGGAGGCAGTGGAAGACAGGAGGGCCTGGCGTGCTCTGGTCCATGGGGTCACGAAGAGTCGGACACGACTAAACGACTAAACAACAACAACAACAACTGCTCCATAACAAACTCAATGTTTAAGACTATAGCTGAAATCTTGTTGCTTAATTACACATGCAGAAGGCAAATGGCATTAACATTCCATCACTTCTAGGTAGCAATTAACATTCCATCACTTCTAGGTAGCAATTACTTCTTGGGGTGTGTGTGAGGATGTGTCCAGTGGATTGCTGCATGCTTGAGAATCCGAGTGGGAACTCATTAATTGCCATCTAGAAGTGACTATTACGTTGTTTGCCTTCCACATCTGCAATTAAGCAAAAGGCTGAAAGCCTTTTGTTAGTGATTTTCTTCATTACCCGCAAAAGAGAGCCCAAAGAAAACCACAAAAAATCTGAAATAAAACAACATGCTAACCTTAATGTTTTTTATCAGTATTTTTATCAGTTCAAGATATTTTAAGACCTGAAATACAGGGCAAGATACACCTCCATCCATTCTCTATACAGAAAAGCTACCTTGACTGCCAGTTGAATTTTACTTTAAAATATCCTTCAACACATCTGTTGGCAAACACAAGGGTCCAGGAAAGGCCACATGGCATCCACAACTGTGACTTTCAGAGGAATGGATGAGGGCTGAGAAGGAACAGCCAAGAAACTACTGCAGCCCTCCAACATCTGCTGCCTGAGGTATCTGCTTCTTCCTAACAATATGGCCAACACTGCTACCAGTATTGTGAAACTCAGCTCTCATTTTGCAAGCATGATGGCTACTATTTTCAGACATTTCAGATAATGTGTGTATCTGTATTTTCATACATCTCAGCTTTTTGGTGGTAAAGGAAATGTTCTGCAACATCTGCCTCTCTAGTCCTAGTCCATCGCTCTATTCATTACACGACATTGGGTATTTTTTCCTCTTACTGCATTCAAATTTGTCTCTTCCTGCGAGTCTTGTCTTCTCATGATATGTCCAAAGTACAAAAGCCTCAGTTTAGTCATTTTTGCTTCTACAGAAAATCAAGGGCTAGAATTTGTTGTTCACAGTAAACCATCCTGGAGTTTTGGCTGTCAGATTTCATTTGTTCAAGAAAACATTTTATTTGTTGTTTGGTAACCTAGAAGGAGCAAAGAATTGCAAGGGATGGAGTTAGGAAGACAAAAGATGAGAATGATGTGAAATTAGCAAGAGACACTAAAAGCAGCAACTAAAAAAAGCATTCTTCGGGTAGGTGCATAGCTAAAGACAGAGAAAAGAAATAGTGGCTCAGCTACTCAATGGGGATGGAAACATGATAACAGATGGCAATGAAAAGGCAGAAGTGCTCAATTCCTACTCTCACGATTCCACGTGGCCCCTGTTTGTTTCACCAAACTAGGAGCTCACACTACGTGCCCCTCAGCTGCCACCAGTTGATTTCATCAACAATACCTATTATTAACAATCGAGGTCCAGGCCATATGTCATTTTAAAACAACCAAATAGAAATTGTTTATTGATACAGGTGTTGACAGAACAAGCAATGTTGTTAACTCTTAAACAAACATTCTGCTTTATCAACCACCACTCTTCCACCCAAACTCCTAAACTCCCTCTCAATCTCTCTATCTCAAAACCCGATCTACACTCCTCCTCCTCCTGCTGAGTCTCTTATACCTCATGACCCCGCCCCTCCAGCACTCCCATTGGTTTATGCAAATAGCAAATGAATATTAATGACCTGGGTGAATGCCACACCTACTTTAGCTCATTTCTCCCCCAAAAAGACAGTCTATGCCTCTCCTGGCAAATGTGAAGTACAAGTGGAGAGGACAGGATTGCAGCTTAAGATTGATAAGCAAATAGTCAAGGAATACCTTGTCATTTTCAATGAGTTCATATCTACAAGACCTGATGAACTGCATCCAAGAGTACTGAAGGAACTGCCTGAAGAACTCTGAGAACCACTGTCTTTTTTTTTAAAAAAAATCATGGACAATGGATGAAGTGCCAGATCCTTGGAGGAGGGTTAACTTTGGCAAAAAGGAGGATCCTGTGAACTACAGACCAGTCAGACTGAAATCACTCCCAGGGAAAATTCTGGAGCAGATTATAAAGTGGTTGCTCTGCAAGAACCTTAAAAACAATGCAGTAATACCTAGAATCCAAAATGGATTTGTCAAGAACAAATCCTGCCAGACTAATCTTATCCCATATTTTGAATGGGCAAATTCCCTGGTAGATGGTGGGAATGCTGTAGACATAGTATATCTTGACTTCAGCAAGGCTTTTGACACAGTACCCGATGGCATTCTAATTAGCAAATTAATTAGGTGTGGGCTTGATAGAACAATTATCAGGTGGATACACCGTTGGTTATCAACAGTTCCTTCTCTAACTAGGAGGAGGTAGGAAGTGGGCTACCACAAGGCTCTGTCCTAGGCCTGGTGCTTTTCAATGTTTTTATTAATGATTTGGATGAGCAGGTGTAGGGAATGCTTATCAAATCTGTGGATAATACAATATTGGGTGGAATAGCTAATACCCTGGAAGACAGAAATAAAATTCAAAATGATCTCGATAGGCCTGAGCACTGGGCTGAAAACAACAGAATGGAATTTATAAGGGATAAGTGCAAAGTTCTGCATCTAGGAAAAAGAAACCAAACACACAGTTGCAAGATGGGGGATACCTGGCTCAGCAATACTACAAGTGAGAAGGATCTTGGAATTATTGTAGATCACAAGCTGAATATGAGCCAACAGTGTGATGTGGCTACAAAAAAGGCAAATTGTATTTTAGGCTGCATTAACAGAAATATAGTCTCAAAATCCCACAAGGTACTAGTTCCCCACTATTTGGCACTGGTTAGGATGTTGACAAATTGGAACAAGTTAAGAGCAGGGCAACGAGAATGATTAAAGGGCTGGAAACCAAGCCCTGTGAGGAAAGAACTGGGCATGTTTAGCATTGAGGGGAAAAAAGACTGAGGGGAGATATGATAGCACTTTTCAAATATCTGAAAGATTGTCACGCAGAAGAAGGGCAGCATCTGTTCTTGATCATCCCAGACTGCAGGACACTTAATAATAGCCTCAAATTAACAGGATTTTGGTTGAATATATGAACTTCCTGTTAGAGCATTACAACAATGGAACCAATGCTCTAACACTGGAGGCATTCAAGAGAAAATTAAACATCCATCTATCAGATATACTTTGATTTGGATTCCTGCAAATCGATGGCCGTATAGGCCCCTTCCAAGTCCATTATTCTATTATTCTATTTTACTTAATGATATATTGACACGACAGTTAGGAAAATTAAAGCAGAGCCTTATCTAGTGACAGACACACACTTTTAAAAGTTTTATTTATTTCATTAGAGCAGATCTGAACACATGCTTAACACTTTCACTGAAACCTATGGCAATTTAAAATTTGACTGGATCTAGCCTTAACTATTATGATTAGAATTATTATAACAACAACAACAACAACAACAACAACAATCACCATCTTATGACTGCAGATATAGAAGGGATCCTATGGATCATGAAGTCCAGCCCTTTTCAAGGAGGCATAGTGGGGAAATCAAACTCCCAGCCTCTGGTACTTAAACCACTGAGCTACCATGGCCAGTGCCTTGTTGCTTCAACACACAGCAGAAGAGCAATTGTATAGTCTTCTCTCTCCAACTCTAGCAGGCTCACCACAGTCACATGCCCATTCTTCCACTAGTTGTGAAATATGTCATGCAATGAGAACCATGCAGCAGGGGAAAACACTTACACAGGTGCCCTTCCATTCTGCATTTGGGCAATTGGATACCAGGCCATAACTCTTTGTACAGCCTATCATGAGCATGTAGCACGATAGTGTAGGAAGTTACACAACACAGTTAAAACAGACAGAATTGAACAGCCTTACCTCAAAACTCACACATCCATTGTGATCCGTGTCAAATGCATGGAACAGAAAATGTGCATACATTGTGGAATCTGAAATTTAAACAAGATTTTTCTTATTAACTGGATGTTTAAAATCTGTATTGTTAAGGAAATATTAGCCTTCTCTTCCACTCCCAAGCCAAATATTCTTGTGGGGGGGGGGGGGGCTGGGAAAGGCCGACAGGCATAACAGACAAAATGATATAAACTGGCTTTCATTTGGGTTTCATAAACAATACAGACAAGCATACAGTGACTGAAATCCTGTTGCTTAGCATAGTAAGTCACAACTAGAGTAGGTTCATTGAATCAATGGAACTTATGGAGGAGCTGACTCACCAAATCCCCATTGATTCAATGGACCTACTCTCTACAGTCAACCCTCGATTTACGAATTTAATCCGTTCCGGATTAACGTTCGTACGTCGAAACGTTCGTATGTCGAACTATGCATTCCCATAGGAATGCATTGAAAACCCATTAATCCGTTCCGGCCGAAGAAAAAAATACCCCCCCCCAAAAAGAAATGAAAAATAAAACACTTGCAGTCCCACGCTGGGACTGCAAAACACACACACACACAAAACAAAAACATCCAAAAATAAACATTTGAGCAAGTCCTGCACTGGGACTGCAAAAAAAACAACAAACAAACAAAAAAAAACAACCACCAAAAAAACCCCAACAACACAGAAACATACCCCCCCCAGCCCAAAACCCACCCAGAGCAATTTATAAAAGCAGCAACTTACCGGTCCGAAGCCTCCGAAGCCTCCCTGGGGTCCCCCGCCGCCGCCATTGCCGCCTTCCGAGGCCTCCCAGGGCTTGCCCAGCACCATCGGAGGCAAGCCTTGGAACGGAAAAAGGCAGGGGAAAAGGGCGGGAAATTCAAAAATGGTGCTGGGCAAGCCTCTGAAAGTGGTGATCGCTGCGTGGGGGGACCCCCGCCAGTCCTCCGATGGTGCAGGGGAAGCCTTCGGAAGCTTGCCCAGCACCATCGGAGGACTGGCGGGGATCCCCCGCCACCGCGATCGCCGCTTTCAGAGGTCCCCCGCCAGTCCTCCGATGGTGCTGGGCAAGCCTTCGGAAGCCTCTGAAAGCGCCGATCGTGGTTGCGGGGGACCCCCGCCAGTCCTCCGATGGCGCCGGGCAAGCCTTACGAACGGAAAAAGGCAGGGAGAAAGGGCGGGAAATTCAAAAATGGTGCTGGGCAAGCCCTGGGAGGCTGAGTTTTGAATTTCCCGCCCTTTCCCCCTGCCTTTTTCCGTTCGTAAGTGGAGGCTCCGTTCGCAAGTCGATATAAATTTTTGCGATCGGAGCCGTTCGTAAGTTGAAATGTTCGTAGGTAGGGACGTTCGTAGGTCGAGGTTTGGCTGTAGTTGCTATGCTAAGCAACAGGTTTATTTTATTTAAAGGTCAGAAACTCTTCATCAATACACTAGGTATTTCAAGTTTGAAATACTTTCCGAGGAATCATTCATGAGTCTGGAGAATTTCAGTGTGTGCATGGAGCCTCTTTTCCTTGAAAAAAACATGTATGGACCCTATTTGCATATGCCAAGGAAGGCACACACAGCTCAAGTCATGGGATTGGAATGAATGGGGCAAATAATGCCTAATTTGCTACATCTCTGGACTCCTGTATTCTTCTCAGGGGCACTGTTCAGAGTTCAGTTTGGGGAGTCATAGGGTAAGATTTGTCAGTGCTTATGGTCCTGCTCCCGGGTATGTTCCATGTTGAATTGTAACTACGCAGTAGCAGAGCAGTGTAAGAGCATCTCATGTTATTGTCTTCCTGGTTTATAGTTCTCAATAACTGTGCAGGGCTTCAGATATCTCAGCTATTCCAATTTAAGAACATTCCAACTACAAAGTCAGGACTTATCTTGTTGGAAGTGACTGGCTGTAACTCAGCTTGAAGTGAAGACGTTGCATGTATCTTGTATCTCTTTCTTTAGTGACATAGCCATAATATTTCTCTTATCTCTCCTATATCAATGAATTTCTTTAACCAATACTAGCTTTCTTATTGTCCTTGAATAAGAAGTGTGACTGCGATTTCTCTCCAAAGAGGGAAGCGTACTCTGCAAATCATTCTGAGATTCCATAAGTTAACCTAGATGCTGCTTGCTGCTGCCTGCTGTGCTAGAAGATCTATCAGTAAACAGTACGGAGACATACTTCTGTGGACATAAAGGTTTTACTCACAGAAGATTCAACTGCCTGATACTGATTTATACCTTTCTGCTTCACACACAACACAGCTCACCCCATTCAACACAACTTGCTGCCCTTTTATACACCATTTTCACAAAGCTAATGGGAAGAAAGGAGTGACAAAATCCATTTCCACCACTTCAGAAACATGCACCTGGATCTGGATCCAACACACTGATACCATCAGCAGAACCATGATAATAACAAAACAGTGATCACAATGCAGCCACAGTGACACATTTTCAAGTATCGCTACTTAAAGTAATGTAGTTATCATGAGAAATACTCTTCAAAGAGGTAGCCATCTTAATCTTAGTCTGCTTCAGCATATCTAACAAACACAAAATAAAAACAAAAACAAAAGTATTGTGGCACCTTAATGACTAACTGATTTCAGTGTCAGTTTTTTGAATTACACTCCTGTTCCTCAGACTCATGGATTGAAATATTTAGCTTTAGGTTTATATATAGTATAAATTGTGCGGGATGGGGAATCAATGATGAGAGACATAGGCTCAGAAAATAAATGTTCAAAGTAACAATAGCATTATTAATACAATTAATGAATTCTGAAAGTGTTGGTTGGCAATGGGATTTTTTGATTGCTTGGATGACATATCACATAATTCTCCAGTCTGGGGGGTTCTACCTGACAGACAGACACCTTACAGATGTTTGGTTCCCCTGGGAGACAGGCCTTAACTGGAAGGCTCTTGAGCTGAGAAAGGTACAGCTCAGTCTCAAAGCCTTCCAGCTGGGGCCTTTCTTCCAGGTGAGAAACATTTAGATGTCTGCCAGGAAGAATCATTTATAAATTAACCAGCATCATGAGAAGACAAGAAACAGATATCAATGGAAGAATCTATGAAGTAGAAAGAAGTGCCGTATTTTTCCACGTATAAGATGCATCCATGTATAAGACACCTCCACTTTTCTAACCCAAAATTAAGAAATCAATATTTTAAACATAAAACAGAACACATTTTTATTTAATAATTAGGTAACATTTACCTACCAGTACTGTCATATTATGCATCACACTTTAACTTTATTCAGCCTCTAGGCTCAGAACACTCAGATATTAGGAGTCCCTGTTGCATCTGAGCCCTGTTGCAATTGGTTTGTTCAGCATCAACTGATGTCTGTTACATAAGCCTCAGGACTGGAGGCAGCTAAGCCTCAGGACTGGAGGCAGCTAAGCCTCAGGATTGAAGGAAGCCGATTTGCAGAGGCAAGGTATGGGCCGTTTTGTTCTCTCCTTGGCTTACTTACATGTATAAGACGACCCTCAATTTTTAGTCTAATGATTTTAGGGAAAAATAGTGTCTTATACACGGAAAAATACAGTAGCAAAGAAGGAAATAGATGCTTTGCATAAAAATAAAACATGGATTTTAGCCAAGCACCTAACTTCTAGGTCTGATAACCAAGCAGGGGAAAAGCACAGAACCTAGCTCCTTTTTTCATCAGTTAACCACTTCTCACCCAAACACAAAGCAATTGCCAGGGCTGTTTTTCAACAAGTGTGAAGGTAGTGAGCAGAAGAGGGTATTCTGTAGAGTAGAGCATCTTGACTGCTGCTTTTAGATGTTTCAACATTCAGGCTGCCCTTTGCTATGTAACGCTTGGCATCCTTTTTCCTGCTGGCAACACAACTACAATATTGTGCAGCAATATCAGGAAATTTCCTGCCATTTTGAATTATGGATACAGAAGCAGAATATCCCACACACATAAACTGGAGAGGTTTTGTTTTGTTTTGTTTAAGAATTGAATCTTTGAAAGCTTGGCAGCATTCTAAACCAATTGCTGCTACCTGGTCCAGCAATACAGACATAACTATTGCCTAAGCATTAGAAACTGACAGCAAACTGACAAACGCCAAGCATGCATACTGCAAGTGCTAAAAATATGAACACATAAAAAAAGGAGTGCAAAACAAAGATAAAAGCTTCAGTATTTCCAAGGGACATATATTGACAGAGAAAAATAATGCTGATTCCCCTGACCAATGCTGCTCTCCCCTTTACATTTTGTAAGAAAGTACAGGGTGAACCAAGGGATCCAGAAAGTAACTGGAAATGAAAGCTTTTAATCATATAGCAGGAGGGAGGGAAAGCTTTTTTACAGAGGGAATTCAGTCAGACTCCCCTCACAAGTGTGTAAGTTTCTTCTTGGGTTTTCCATATTCTTTCACCATCATTAAAGTTCTGCGATTATACACATTTGATTTTAAAATTACACAATGTAAAATTCAAGAGAGAAGAGTGTAATTTAAAAGAAGAGAGCCAGAGGAAAATTAAAGATACACACACATGCTAAAAACACTGCATAGAAAAACACTGGAGCAAGGCACACATTCATGCTATTTGTTATGAAGCTCTGAAATTGACAAGCATGTTCCATACTATGTAGCAGTTGCTATGGTAATAGCCTTTATTTTCTGAAGCTGTACAGATGTGTACAATTCATGAATTTACAAGCTGTAAATTGTTGCTTTCTTAAGGAGGGGAGTATCAATAACTTAAGAATTCCCTTCTTTTTAAAAGAAATATTTTTTTTCTTCAGAGTGAATAGTAATTGCACTTGTTTAAGAACAACAGAGGTTGGAAATGTAATGCAACCCAAGGAGACAAATACTTGAAAAATGATATATACATAATATATATACATAAAATGGCAAGCCTATCTGTACTTAACTTTCAGATCATTTTCACTGAATTTAGTGAAAATAACTTCTGAATAAATATAAGAGTTAGGTTTTTTTTACTTCTTTTTATTCCACAGAATTCCTGTGCAGCCTTCTGAAGAAGCAAGCAAAACAACATAAAATTATAGATAGACTGATGCATTTTTAACATAAACATATATACCTGTTACATGAAGGCTAATTATCCAACAGATTTCATAAAAACTACCATTTCCTCTGAATTGTTAATTAGCACTTTCATTTAAAAGACCTTCAAAACCTGTTCAAATTAATATTTAAAAAGTACATATACAAAACTCTATAGACAAGACTAAAGGCATAACCTGGCCAAATTAAGCAGATTGAGAGGGAATGTTTCATTTAAGTTATTTATCATGGGCTTGTTTATGCCCTTTTTCTTTTCATAGAATAATAGAAAAGTGAAGTTCGAAGGGGCCTACAAGGCCATCAAGTCCAACCCCCTGCTCAATGCAGGAATACAATCAAAGCATATCTGCTAGGTGATTATCTAAATTTTTCTTGAATGCCTCCAGTGTTGGAGCACTCACCAACTCCTGAGGTAACTGGTTCCACTGTCGTACTGCTCTAACAGTTAGGAAGGTTTTCCTGATGTGTTTACATAATAATATGTAAATTTCAGCAATGTCATTACATACTCAAATTAGATTTAATGAAAATTAGGAATTAATATTGTGAAAACCAGTAAACTTTGCAAAATGGAAATTACTTCTTCAGCAAAAATCTGTACCATAATACATGTTACTGGCAACATTGAAAAAGCTTCAGTTTTGCACTCACCAATATGGGAATAACCTCAACTGAGCATATTTAAGGTCTCAATGGATATGTTGAGGAATACACTACAGATTTATTATCTCTTTCTCTGCAACTTCTTTTTTAAAAAAATCATGGGCACAATTCAAGCAGACCAAATTAGAACTTTATAAAAGTTAAATGCTTTTAATAATTTGACTGCTTCTAAGAGAAAAGTAGAGAATATAGTTAAATCTCCCCTGAATTGTGCCCAAAATGTTAAAAAAATTGACAGAGTGTATATGAAAAATACTCCGGCAGCAGTGTATCAAACACAGCCACTATGCAATCTTCATTAAATTCAATGTAATTTCTGCTCACTAACATTCAAAAAGAGACACCAAGCAAGGGAAAATCTCAGAAGCTGACTCCTTTTTTCATCAGTTAACCATTTCTCACCAAAACACAAAGCAACTGTCAGGGCTGTGTTTAATCAAGTGTAAATGGTAGTGAGCAGAAGAGGGTATCCTGTAGACCAGAGGTCCCCAACGTCTGGTCCGCAGCCTGAGCCGGACCGGGCTGCAGAGACAGACCTCCCGCCGCCCCCTGCACGCACTCACCCCCGCACAGCTGCTTTGTGCCTGCGCGCGTGCGCCAGCGCCTATGCGAGCACTTCCCCACCCCTTTGCGCATGTGCGCTAGCGAGCGCCTGCACGAGTGCTGTGCCACCATTTGCGCATGCACACAAGCACCTACGTGCCTGCACAAGCACCCTCCTGCTTCTTTGCACGAGCGCGCACGCGCTCCTCGTGCATGCGCACGAGCGTGGGGGGTGCCCCACCTTCCCCAGCCAGTCCGCAGGGTTAAAAAGGTTGGGGACCCCTGCTGTAGACCATCTGGACTGCTGCCATTGATATTGCTGCCCTTTGCTATATAAAACATATCATCCTTTTTCCTGATGGCAATGTGTGCATGATATTGTGCATCAATATCAGGCCATTTCCTGGCATTTTGAATCATGGAAGCAAAATATCCCACATTCATTAACTAGAAGGTTTTTTTTTAATTGAGTTCCCTTGCTTTTTAAAATGGGAATTTAAGTATGAATACACTATACACACATTCCAACAGAAACCTCCCTCCCAATCCTAGAGGAACCCAGAAAATGAGTACATGATTTACAGCATTCTATAGTTGCTGGGAGGGGAGCAGAACCAAGAAGAGCTGGGATGTGGCTGCAGTCCTTCTGTGCTAAAGTATTTTGAATTGTTGTTTTGGACTTAATGGAATTCTGGGGAAAAAGTGCAGTCAAGTCTCTGTTCACAACCTGAGTTTGATCCCCACAGATTCAGATAACCAGCTCAAAGTTGACTCAATCTTGCCTTCCTGCCAAGGTTGGTAAATTCAATACCAAGCTGGTTAGGGGCAAAGTGCATTCATCTTGGGAGTATGGTATAGCTGACTACACTGCTTAATATGCAATATCTCCCAGTGATTTAAATAAGTCTTACACCTCAATAAGATATTGATATATATTGATACATCTCATTAGGAAGAAGAAATTGGCAAAGTTACTTTCTTGAACTATATTTCTCAGAATCCCCCAGCCACCATGATCAGCAAGTACCTTAGCTGAGGGATTCTTGATGGCATAGTCCAAAAATAAAATGTTCTAAATTATTTTAGGAATCTCATAACTCCTACTACAATACAACCCACAGTAGTAAAATAAAACAGCAGCTAGTGGTGGGGGTGGAGGTTAGGAAGGATATATATGGAAAATAAATGAGAGCATAATATGGATATCATCACATCAGAGTGAGTCAACATGTGTATATATCAAATATGGCTAAGAATTTTAAAGCAGGATATTTTCTAGATAAGATAGAACATTCAGTCTGCATCTTTGAAGAAGATCAATTTGTTCTCACTTTCTCCTGCATTTTCCTCTACAAATAGAATGGCAGTGTGTCACTGATGGTGGATTCCTCTCATATTCCTCTGGATCTGGAGAGTGCTTTTGCGTACTTGTTTGTTTTTTGCCATCAGTAAACAGATATGCCAAAAAGACAACAGCCATTGCATGAGAATGTCACCAGAAATCCCTGTGTGTGGAAAAATTTCATCATTTCTTTATTGATTTGCAGCAGCAATATACATGCCTGATTTACACGATTGCCTTCTCCCCATTTTATCCCCAAACAACTCTGGGGCTGTTCCCATTGCTGGAATATGTAAACCAGCACAGGGACTGTTTGTTTGTTTGTTTGTTTGTTTTTATTTGAGCTAAAGTCATGTGGACTTTAGCCCAAATCCATAACTTTTGTGGGGGCGTCTGCATTCTCACCCCGCCATTGCCACTGCCACACCCTTGGGCTCCCTCCTGCTACTGTGGGCTCCTTGCTGCCACCATTACTACTGTCGCTGTCTCCTATCAGGGGGGTCTGATGAGTGGGTGGTGAGGAGAACAGAAAGGGAGGGGGAGGAGGTCAAGAGGGAAAGGGGCAAGTGGTGAGGGTGGGAAGGAGTGAGGACAGGTACCTGAGAGGTGGGTAAGGGAATGACCAAGCAGCCAAGGAGGCATGCAAACGAAGGGTTGACAAGGTGGGCACCAGCTTTCTCATCCAGCTCGTGGTTTGGTTTTGTTTTAATCCTACTATGTGGTTGCAGGATTTTTTTTTTTTAAGCGATGGGGCATTCACATATGCTGCATTGATTCCACATCTGCCCCAAAATAAATGGACCTCTAGCAGGGGAACAGAAAAACTTGTTCCCCGGACACAGTACTCCATGCATGCACATACCTAGTGTGTACACTAAAATTTAAGTTGTGTTTTTTTAAAAAGAAGAACCTCGTACAACAGTGGGTTGCGGGGGTTGGTCAGTGAAATCAGGCCCTCTGTAGGGTAGGCTTGACTGGTAAGTACTGACTGGTCCAATGATACTTACCTAAGACTAAGCAGAGTTTAAACTTGGGTGTCTTTGAATCTAGCACTTCAACTATTACACTACATGGGCTCTTTCAGATCAGTTATGAATATATAAATGATGCAAAAGATGAAACATATGTATTGGTAGAAAAACAATGTAACTATAGAATAATGTGCTTAGTTTGCCTAATATGTAATCCTTTGTAATACACAAATGAGGCCATATTCAAATTATTTGGAGAAGTGGTATATGGTAGGTTAGCATTCAGTCTTCCAATATATATATAACCTAATAATAGAAGGTTATGCTCAAAATCCTACAAGGTAGGCTTCAGCAGTATGTGGACTGAGAACTCCCAGAAGTACAAGCTGGATTTTGAAGGGGCAGAGGAACTAGAGACCAAATTGCTAACATGCGCTGGATTATGGAGAAAGCCAGAGAGTTCCAGAAAATCATCTACTTCTGCTTCGTTGACTACGCAAAAGCCTTTGACTGTGTGGACCACAGCAAACTATGGCAAGTTCTTAAAGAAATGGGAGTACCTGACCACCTTATCTATCTCCTGAGAAATCCATATGTGGGACAGGAAGCAACAGTTAGAACTGGATACGGAACAACTGATTGGTTCAAAATTGGGAAAGGAGTACGACAAGGCTATATATTGTCTCCCTGCTTATTTAACTTATATGCAGAATACATCATGCTGGATGAATCCCAAGCCGGAATTAAGATTGCCGGAAGAAATATCAACAACCTCAGATATGCAGATGATACCACTTTGATGGCAGAAAGTGAGGAGGAATTAAAGAACCTCTTAATGAGGGTGAAAGAGGAGAGCGCCAAAAATGGTCTGAAGCTCAACATCAAAAAAACTAAGATCATGGCCACTGGTCCCATCACCTCCTGGCAAATAGAAGGGGAAGATATGTAGGCAGTGACAGATTTTACTTTCTTGGGCTCCATGATCACTGCAGATGGTGACAGCAGCCACTGCAATTAAAAGACGCCTGCTTCTTGGGAGGAAACTGATGACAAACCTAGACAGCATCTTAAAAAGCAGAGACATCACCTTGCCGACAAAGGTCCGCATAGTCAAAGCTATGGTTTTTCCAGTAGCGATGTATGGAAGTGAGAGCTGGACCATAAAGAAGGCTGACCGCCAAAGAATTGATGCTCTTGAATTGTGGTGCTGGAGGAGACTCTTGAGAGTCCCCTGGACTGCAAGGAGAACAAACCTATCCATTTTGAAGGAAATCAACCCTGAGTGCTCCCTGGAAGGACAGATCCTGAAGCTGAGGCTCCAATACTTTGGCCATCTCACGAGAAGAGAAGACTCCCTGGAAAAGACCCTGATGTTGGGAAAGTGTGAAGGCAAGAGGAGTAGGGGACAACAGAGGACAAGATGGTTGGACAGTGTCATCGAAGCTACCAACATGAATTTGACCCAACTCCGGGAGGCAGTGGAAGACAGGAGGGCCTGGCGTGCTCTTGTCCATGGGGTCACGAAGAGTCGGACACGACTAAACGACTAAACAACAAAAATAATAGAAGTGACCATGAAACTTAGACAGCATAAATGTATGTATGTATGTATGTATGTATGTATGTATGTATGTACGTACGTACTGCTGACTTAGTGCAATGAACTATTCTAAGCAGTTTACAATAAAGCAAGAGAACAAAAACCCATCAACCCACCAAACCAACAATAAACTATCATACATGAAACAGACAGAGCAATTAAAAAGAAATCCCAAATGATGGTGACATTAGGGAACATAGCTAACTATTAAAGTTGAGGAGGATGTCCCTGAATGCTACTTGAAACAGGGTGGTCTTCAGCATCTCCTAAAAGAAGGAAGATGTCCTTGATAGTGTGTTTATCATGGTTATATTATTATTTTTTAAATGGTTTAATGTATTTCAGTCAATTAAAATATGTTTAAGGTCTGGAGTACCACATTGAGCAACCAGTATCTGTGTCTGTGCAGCTACATTTGCTGAGTAAATCTACAGCAACCCTAACCCCCAGTCAGGGCAGTAGGATTGCTCCCATTTTTCAAATAGGAAGCAGGCATGATGCTGAACATAGATAGGTACAACTAGAAGGGCAATTTTAGTTGCCTCAAACGGGATCCCAAACTTTATGAATTCCCATTTTTTTGAAAGCTAGACCTGCTAAATGTTTGCATCTCCTCCTACAACATATCTAGTTTTAACAGCTCTGAGAGGAGAAAAGTGGCTACAAAACTGAGCCATGGAATGCACAAAAAAGCCGTTGGGCTGCAGGCTGTGCACCCTTATCTTACATACAAAGAATTTAGGAAAAGCCAATGTTCTGTTCTTAAGAGGAAAGCACCTCTGAAAGGAATATATTCCTGAGTTAGAGAGGGGAAAATATCAGAAACGTAGAAAATAAAGAGCTATGACCTGGGGATACCATGCAGTATGCACAACACTGGTAATCTGATGGACCTTCAGTTAGTAAGCAAACCTCCCAGCTGCTTGATTCCTTTCTCCCTCATGCACTCCCCTGGTAGTTGTGCTAAAAAAAATTTGTTGGGAGTATGGAAGATGTCCCTCAGTCATTCCTATCAGTAGCTTGGCCTACCCAAGTGTGCCCATTCACTGTTTAGCCCAAATGGTTGTTTGGCACCCACCAACTCTGGAACACAGAGGGGGGGGGGGGGGAAGGACCCTCTTGGCAACGGTAGCACTCACGAGGCTTTCCCATATACCAGGGGAAAAAATCAGGCAGATAAATGCAGACATAAATTTCTTCTGTGGCACTTTTACACTCTTGCTCCAAACTGTAAAGATAAATAACAAAAAAGATACAATAAAATGTATTTGGGGGAGTGGAAACCAATGTTGGCTTTATAAGGGGGCAATTGCCCTGAGCCCCCTGCCAGAAGGGGCCCCCTCTATACAAAAATATAATACTGTAATAATAAAATAGGGTTTTTAAATTAAATTTATATTGGGAAACAATACTTTGTCTGCAATCCCCTGTAAAAGTGCCTGAATTAATCATTAAACAGGAATTAATCAGACAAATTGCTTCACCAACTAAACGCCACTTGTCCCTCTAAGACTTATCTGGAAGAAACTGGAGATCTGCTCCAAATCTTTGCTTCAGCCAAGGAGAGCAAAAATCTGGTCTTTTGCAAACTGGGCAAAAGTTTCCCAGAGTGAAGGCACTGCACCGGTGACTCTGGTCCACAGGAAGAAGAGGGCTTTGAAGGAAGTCCATTTTAAGTTCATCCTTCTGCTTTAGGGATCTTCCTTTTCCAGCAGGGATTTCCCTGTGCCAGTTCATGTCCCTTCTCAGCTCTGGATTAACAATTAAGCAAAATAATTGTGTGCTTAGGGCATCAACAAGGGCAGGGGGGACCACAGAGGCTTTTTCCAATGCTAGATATACCATGGACTATGGTGGAAATGGTGCACCCTCCTTAACAAATCACATCCATTCATCCATCCATCATTCACCCTTGGCTCTCAAAAGCATGTGTTCCTTTGGTCAAAAGCAGCTATGGTATGTCAAAACAAAAATGACTCTGATTCCTACCCAGAATCTCGATGCCATTATCAATTAGGTCAAGGAAAACTGGAAGGGCATTGTCATTATTTCAAGAATTCCATGTTTTACACTACTTATGACAATGCTGAGCAACATTTCAGAAAGTGGCATCAAAGGGTGCTGTTTATTGCTTCTATTGTACTTTGAGGTCCAGATAATGTGACCGGTTTTCCTGCAAGGATGGCTTTAACGACTGGAAAAAAGCAGAGGAAAAAATTAAAATTCATGAACAAAGCCAAGACCATGGAGATTTTGTGCTGAAGTTCAATTGTCAATGTAAGGAATATTCTCATGTTGGTAGGTAGTTTGAAAAACAAGAAATACTGGGCTGAAATGTTGTACCATGTTGTGGCCATGACACTTTTTTTAGCTGAGAGAGGCCTGTCATTTAGGGGTAGTGAAGAGATCACAGGATCCAACAATAATGAGAATTTTTTAGGAATTATTGAACTGATTTATTTATTTATCTTATTTATTTATTTATTGTTTGATTTCTACCCCGCCCCTCTAGACAGAGTCTACTCGGGGCGGCTTACAAACAGTTATAAAACATCATAAAATGTAATCATATAAAATCGTCATTATAACTATCAAAATATATCATAAAAACAATCACATAATTAAATCAATAAATTTAGAAATTCAAGATGGAGGAAAACAGAAACTAAAAAAAAAAAAAAGTCCGAGCACTGAGAAGTCTGGCCGCCGTATTTTGCACCATTTGAAGTTTCCGCAACAACCTCAAAGGTAGCCCCACGTAGAGCGCATTACAGTGGTCTAATATCGAGATTACGAGCGCATGGACCAGAGTGGTGAGCGCCCCAACATCAAGATAGGGACGCAGCTGGGCGATCCGCTGCAGATGAAAATAGGCGGAGCGGACCACTGACGCCACCTGGGTCTCCATGGTGAGCGCCGGGTCCAGATGTATTCCCAAGCTCCGAACCTCACTCTTTGCGGTGAGAGTCACCCCCCCCAAAAGAGAGGGAGTTTCCCAAACCGCAGATGGAGGGGCCACCCACCCTCAGGACCTCCGTCTTGTCCGGGTTCAGCCTCAGCCCATTCTCCTGCATCCACCGCAGTACAGCCTCCAGGCAGCACTCAAGGGACGGGACGGCATCCACTGAGGAAGGTGAAAAATAGATTTAGAGCTGGGTGTCATCAGCGTACTGATGGCACGAAGCCCCACACCCCCTGATGACCCCTCCCAGCGGCCTCATATAGATGTTAAACAGCATTGGAGAGATGACCGAACCCTGCGGAACCCCACAATTGAGGCTCCATGGGGCTGAAACACTCTCTCCAAGCTGGACTCGCTGAGGGCGGTCCTCCAAGAAGGATCGGAGCCAGGCAAGTGCCTGTCCACCGATTCCCAACTCCGAGAGCCTCCCTAGGAGGATACCGTGGTGGACGGTATCAAAGGCCGCTGAAATGTCGAGGAGGACCAATAAGGACATATTGCCCCTGTCAGCCTCCCTCAACAGGTCATCCAACAGTGCGACCAGTGCCGTTTCCGTACCGTGGCGCGGCCTGAAGCCCGACTGAAATGGGTCCAGGGCATTGGTTTCATCCAAAAGAGCCTGCAGCTGATCGGCCACCACCCTCTCCACCACTTTGCTACGGAAAGAAACATTGGCGACGGGCCTGTAGTTGCCAATGTCGTCCGCCGCCAGATTTGGTTTCTTCCTAATAGGCCTAATGAGTGTCTCCTTGACGGCAGGAGGAACCTTGCCCTCAAGGAGAGACCCATTAATTATCGCAGTGGCCCATTCAGTTGTTATAGGCCTGGCTGCTTTGATTAGCCAGGCCGGGCAAGGGTCAAGGGAGGAGGTGGTGGCCCGACAGCGATCAAGCGCTTTGTCCACCAAATCTGGCGTCACAGGCTGAAAGAGTTCAAGTCTCACCGGGCAAGGCGGAGCGCTGGACATCTCTGCTCGATCCACTGTATTCAAAAAAGGAGAGAGATCCCGGCGGATGGCCTCCACTTTAGATTTTAAAAATGCTGCAAATTGATCCTGTGAGATATTAGTGGGAGGCCTATCACCCAGACCAATTCCGGATAGATCGTGAACTATATGGAAAAGTTCCACCTGCTGATTTGAAGCTTCGCTTATCCGGTCAGCGAAGTGTGATTGTCTAGCAGCCTTCACCTTAGCCAGGTAATGGTTAGTTGCGATCCTGACAGCTCTCTTATTATAATCCGTCGGTGTGTCTCTCCAAATGCACTCTAGCCATCTCCTATTTCGCTTCATAGCTCATAGTTCCTGATTGTACCAGGCCCCTGGCCGAGCTCTGCGACAGAGAGGGCATTTTGGAGCGATCGTGTCTACGGCCCTAGTTGCGGCGGCAATCCAGCCGTCAACCAGAGCTTCGACAGGCACGCCAGACAGATCAGCTGGAATCCCTCTCATGGTATCCTGGAATCGTAATGGATCCAGTAACCTTCGAGGGCGGACCATCAAAATAGGTCCCTGCTCCCTGCAGGGAGGGAATGCCACTGAGAGGTTACATTTTATTAGGTGATGATCTGACCATGACAAGGGGACTGACACCAGGTCAGTCACCATCAGACCACACTCGCTCCGCTCAGTGGAAAATACCAGGTCTAGCATATGGCCGCCCACATGTGTGGGACCGTTGACATGTTGGGACATGTCCAAGGAAGCCATGGTTTCCAAGAACTCAAGAGCTGGACTGGAAACCCCTGCCTCCGCATGGATGTTAAAGTCACCCAGGACCAAAAGCCTCGGGGACTCCAACAATGCCGCAGAGACAAAGTCCGCCAGCTCCGGTAAGGAGGTGGCTGGGTCGCGGGGAGCGCGGTAACCCAGCAAGATCCCAATACCATCCCTGGCCCCAACAAACACGTGGAGGGCCTCCAGACCTGGCTTCACCACCGAAGAGCGCCTAGTAAACCTCTAGAGTGTTTCTATAAACAATGGCTACTCCCCCCCCGCCCCTCCAGTCTACCCTGGTGCTGGACTGCGTAACCGGGGGGACAGGCAAGGGTCAGGGGAACCCCCCCTTCCCCGCCCACCCAAGTCTCAGACACGCCAGGTCTGCATCCTCCTCCAGAATAAGATCTTGAATAATCTGGGATTTATTGGACACAGACCTGGCATTCAACAGCACCAGTTTTAGAGTGGAGGACCGGCTGATCTGACTACCTCGAGCCTGACGGTTGGTCACAGCCCCAGAACAGTGAACAGCCTTCAAACATCTGTTCACTGTTCTTCTAACACGAGTAGGGGCTGCGCCAACGCCATATCTCCCTCTACCCGTAATCACCCGGATGTTCAAAAGACCCCCGCTGGGGGGGCAAGCCTTCCACTCCATGTCACAAAGAAAAAGAAACCCACAGAATACACTAAATTAATTCAGTAAAACAATAATAACAATACTTAACAAAATAGTAATTAACCCAATTAATCCAATATTAATTAATCATAAGACATAAGATAATTTATCAAAATTAGGCAAATTATCAACTAAGAAATTTATCAATTTAACGATTTAAATAAAATTTAATTTAAAAAATTTAGATGGCATTTAAATTAAACTAAACAAAACAAAAAAGAAAAGAAAAAATAACAGAATAAAGTAAATAAAAAAATAAGTGCACTATAATGAACTAATAATCACATATAATCACAATACAAAAATATATCATAAAAATAAAACTAAAGAAAGTAAACCCACAATTACCCCCCACATATAGTTCTGTTCTGCCTTACTTCGTCTAATGATGTTATCCTTCCTAATATTATTAAGGTAGATGTTGTTGAGTTTGTTAAAGTACAGTTCTTACAGGTGAGGCTAGTATCGGAAGTTGCAGCAATAGGCAGGGGAAGCAGCAGTAGCACAGGAATTGAAGCTGAAAATGGTGCTACTGTTGCCATTTTTCTCCCACAAAACGCAGTTGTTAAGTCATCACTGGCGGAGCTAGGGGAGCAAGCAGGGAGAACGAGTCTTGGCAATATAGTTGTTGTATCTCCCAACATGTCGGGTTGTGTAGGTTACCAGCAGAAGCCCCCAATGAGCAGCTTTTTCACCTCGCGGCGGCTTCTCAGCTCTTTCCCAGCTGTAACTTAAAACACACCACCTTGCTCTTCCGAGCCCCCCGACGCTCTCGGAGCTTCACAGAGTCCTCCCGCAACCACAGAAGACTCAGCGGTCCTCTGATGGTTGCCGGACTCCAACTCCCACCAGGCTCCTGACCCAGCAATTTCCAGTGGTGGTCGTGATGTTTCGGGACCGCTCGATGTCACTCTGAGTTCCAGTAATCGATCACTACCAGCCCCACGTTCTGAGCTCCGGCATCGGTCTCCGTCGGTCTCCTCCGTCTCCGTCTCCACAATCGCCCAAACTCGCCTCACCGCTCGCCTCCACAGCTCGATTCACAGCGCAACCTCCTAAACCTCCAAACAATCTCCCCCTCGCCACCACGATGTAACCGAGTCAGGCAAATAGAGAGCCCGGTGGCGCGAGTAGGACAAAATAAAGCAGAACAGGACAGAAGAAAAAAGAAAAAGAAAAGAAGATAGGTAAAAGAAAAAACAAACCGGTGCAGCGGCAAAAACGCTACCCGCCCGCCACCGGCGCCATCTTGAACATCTTTGATTGCATAATTTGAACCATTTTGGATGGGTCACCTTAAAGAATTTGGCAATCCTGGAAGTGGCAAGCAGTCATACTTATCACCAACCATCTATGAAGAAATTGTTCTGCTGATGGCAAAATATGTTAAGAATTATATTGTGGCAGAACTGAAAACTGCTAAGTACTTCTCAATTTCCATAGATTCAGCACCAGACCTGGCTTCTGCTGACCAGCTAACAGTCATCCTGCAATATGTCATTTCTGGGAAGCCGATAGAAACTTTTTAAAACTTTCCTGGCTTTCACAAGGCTGAAGTTCGGGCTACATCTCTGCTAGAATTTCCAGAAAAAGAACACATTAATTTTGAAGACTGTAGAAGGCAGTCCTATGACAATGCAAGATGTCTGGTCACACTACACAGGAATGTGAGGCAGACTTAAGAGTAAGAATGCAGCAGCAGTTTTTATTCCCTGTGCTGGTCACTCATTGAATCTTGTTGGACAGTCTGCTGCCTCTTGCTCTTTTGAAGCCCTTAGTTATTTTGACTCCATTCACAGGTGATATTTCATTTTCTTGTCCATCAATTCACAGATGGGCAAATCTAATGAAATTTTTGGAAGGGAATAAAAGAGCACTAACAGTGAAGTCCCTGTCAGATACTCATTGGTC
The DNA here is from genome assembly GCA_037013535.1 of Intellagama lesueurii. Taxonomy (NCBI): domain Eukaryota; kingdom Metazoa; phylum Chordata; class Lepidosauria; order Squamata; family Agamidae; genus Intellagama; species Intellagama lesueurii. Next base: position 110,818,958 of record JBAJHW010000005.1, read on the forward strand.
AACAAAAGCTGATGCTACTGAAGTCCTTGTAGATGGATACAACTGCATCCAAAATGCCTTCAGAGATATTGAACGTGATTTGGAGCAAACACCTGAAGCAAGACTTGAAGCTCAGACATTGTCAGACAAAATGGATTGTCTTGAAACTGCTCTGATGAACAAGATCTGGAACTTAATTCTTGAATGGTTCAACAGCACACAAAAAGCTATTCAAGGAGTTGATGTTGACCTGAAGAAAGTGGTGAACCTAATTTATTCCCTGGATAAGTTTCTAAAACCACTTCAGGATAGGTATGAAGTAGAGAAGGGGATATTCGTATTCATAAATGAATATAAATATCCCTGTCCCAGCTGCACCTAATGCGAGTCCAGCCCTTGGAACTGGCGCATCCACTCACGCATCCTGGCGCCACTAGTGTCCTGTTCTTCCCGCCAATTGTGGAAGTAGCTCCTCCATCTCTCTTCTTGGCTGGCCACTCGGCAGCCATGAAGGGAGACTTGTCATCCCGTCCCTTACCTGGAGTGGCCAGCCGAGCAGGGAGACAAAGGAGCTCTTGGCTGATTGCTGGGAAGAGCGGAATGCTGGCAGTGCAGGGACGCATGAGCAGACAGTTAGAGGGGCCAGACCCGCATGAGGTGCAGCTGGGATGGGGATACTTGTATTTGTTAATGGACACGAATATCTCCATCTCTAGTATGAAGAGTTGGATGTCAGGAACATGGCAACACAGACTAAAAGAAACTACAGTGAGGCCAAGAAAGAGAAACAAATGTTACGAGGTGAATCCAACATCAGTCTCAGAGGAATTTGTCCTTTCCTCAAGAGAAAAAATCAGATGTGGTACACCCCTAAGTGACAATTTTAATTCCTGTGCATGAGGGGCCCCCCGAACCTGAAGTGCCCTGGACCCCCCAAGGTCTAAATCCAGCCCTGGTAGAAGCTGTCCCCTTAATGTGCTAATCACTAGCCTGGCTGGCCCAAGTGTGCCCACTTATTGCATAGTCTAAATCAGAGTGCTGCCACTCTGGACCATACACAGACACCCACAGTAAGGGAGACAAATGGTTCTGCAAATAAAGGCCAGTAACAGGCATTAAAACTAAAGTAGAAAACAGTGAGAAGGAGGTGAAAGACAGTCCCTACTGCTACATATCCAATCAAAGACCTGCAGATGAGCATCAATCATCCATCCCACATTATCTCTCTCTCTCTCTCTCTCTCACACACACACACACACAATCCTAAATGTCATTGTAGCTGTCTGAAGGAAAACACAAGAAGTTTTTAGGGTGGGGCCAATCTGGTAAGTGATGTACTACCTTCCTCTTGCCATGCCTGGATGAAGAAGATCTGCTTGTTCAGGTGAATAAGCAGAATCAGGTGAGGTCTTCTACAGCTCTCCCCAGGTCTCAGCAAGTGGAGAGTTTTTGGTTTTCATTGGGGCTTTGCTTATCAATCTCCTACTTTGGTTTTACCATTCCCTTCTTTCAGGGGCTTCCTATGATTGTGCAGCTTGCCCAAGGCCACACAGGATGACTCTTCTGGGAATCACAGTTGGGAACAGAATTCCCAACCTCTGGCTCCATAGCATATACCTAACTCACTGAGCTATCCAGCCAGCTGCTACAGCTACAGTATGTCTGTCAAGTATTTTTGTTAAATTTTCACCATTTTAACCTCCAAAATGAGAGAACAAAATTGAGTGATTTATAGGGTCACTCTAACCATCAAAAGCATGTCTGGTGGAATTCTTGAACTATCCTGTATCTCCTACAAATATTTTAAAATATTTTTACCATGCCTTTTTCCTTGAAAATGACCCAAGGCAGATTACAACATTGGAAAATACAGGAAAGGGCCTTCTCCGTTGCTGCCCCCAGACTTTGGAACTCCCTCCCATAGGAGGAAAAACACAAGTAGTACTAAAAAACCAGTGAAAGCAGTAATGCATAACATTACATCTGAAAATCACATACAGGTAGCTAGTTACTGAGGGAAGGCTTGCCTGAAGAGAAAAGGTCTTTGCCTGTTTGTGGAAGGACAGCAAAGATGGGGCTAGCCTGGCCTCCTGTGGGAGGGAGTTCCAAAGTCTGCGAGCAGCAACAGAGAAGACCCTTTCCCGTGTCCTTATCCAGTCCATTACTGATACCAAACACTGATCTAGAGCTGAAACAGCTTCCTCGGATTTAGGTGGCAAGGAGAGGTAGAGTTGGAGTTTGTGACACCGAACCTGAAAACCCTGGATAATCTCTCCCAGCAGTTTCATGTAGATGTTAAATAACATAGGAGACAAAACAGAACCCAGAGGGACCCAATAGGTCAGTGACCAGGGTGTCGAACAGGAATCCCTCAGGACCACTTTCTAAATTCTCTCCTCCAGGAAGAACTGGAGTCACCGTAAAACAGTGCCCCCAATCTCATTCCAGAAAGGAGGGTCAGAAGTATACTATTGTTGACAATATCAAAAGCTGCTGAGAGGTCCAGCAAAACTAACAGGGACACAGATTCCCTTATCCAGTTCCCAGCGTAGGTCATCCACCAAAGCAGTCTCCATCCCATAACCAGGACTAAAGCCAGATTGAAATGGATCCAGATAATCTCTCATCCAGAAACACAATATGACAGGTCTGGCAAAAACTAGACTACCAGGTCCTGCACTTGAAATTGTATACAAAGCATTAAGAGGCACACACTGGAGTTGTGAAGTGAAAGAAGCTGAACATAGTAGCACAGAGGTTGTGCTGTTGAAAGAGTCATTATGGTCAGTGTGGAAGGTAATTCTGGAAAGTAATCCAGAGGCAAATGCAAAGGACATACCCCAGCATTGCAGTGACCAGGAGATCTAGCATTAGAATAAATAATTCTCACAAAAAGAATTTAATTAATTCCAAAGGTGAAAAGGAGAGAGCTCAAAAGGAGTGTACCCACCATCACAGAAAGGAGTGTACCCACCGTCACAGAAAGGAGTGTACCCACAGTCACAGAAAACATGCCCCACATAAGACTTCACTTTCAACATCACCCATTCAACCCCCACCCACCCACCTACCTGAATTGATCCTTACAACAGAAAAGCCCTGTTGCTTTTCTACATTGGCACAGGCAATCACACGTATCTGAACCAATGCAAATACATTCACTTGGAAAAAGTAGAAACTCCAAAGGCAGAGGAAAAAAAGGACAGATTAGAAGGGGGGATGTCTGGGCTGATTTGCGTTGAGCTATACACCATATAAGGGACGTGGTGGCGCTGCAGGTTAAACCGCAGAAGCCTCTGTGCTGCAAGGTCGGAAGACCAGCAGTCGTAAGATCGAATCCATGCGACGGAGTGAGCTCCCGTCGCTTGTCCCAGTTCCTGCCATGTAAAAATGCAAGTAGATAAATAGGTACCACCTCAGTGGGAAGGTAATGGCGTTCTGTGTCTAGTCGCGCTGGTCACGTGACCACGGAAACTATCTTTGGACAAACGCTGACTCTATGGCTTGGAAACGGGGATGAGCACCGCGCTCTAGAGTCAGACACGGCTGGACTAAATGTCAAGGGGAACCTTTACCTTTACCTATACATCATATAGTCAGTGGACAATAATACAAATCAGATTGAGCCAATCCTAGAGCAATTCCCTCATTGGTTTGCCCATGTCATCACCCCTTAAGTCAGGGGGCGGGGAAGAAAACATTCCACTGAAAATGTATGTGGTTTTGGTTACTTATCCTGAGGCTAAGGGGTGAGTTGAAACAAAGAAAAAGAATGTAGATTGTGCTTTACATTTGCAATTGCTAGTATGTGGTTTGCTGACTCATTAATTAAAGCCCAAGCTACTGTCCACCAGTTAAGAAGCTTAAGAGACTTAATTAATGAAACCAATAACCTGTGTAGGCCAGATTACAGGCAATTGGTTGTGCACGCAAACAAGACTAATTATCTGCAGAGTACTTACCTCCCTGTGGGAAGAACTGAGAGTAAATTTCTTTGAAGGTCTCTTCATTAACAACCCCGCTGGGACATTCCTAAAAGAAGTTGTAAACAATGCATATGAATGACATGTTCATGTAAGCTTCTGTCTACAGGAGTACCTAATTGTGACCAAATAAAGAATAAAACACAAAAAAACATATTTCTGCTAAAAGGTCCACTGTCTGCACAAGTACTGGTAACAGGGAAAATCGTATACAGGGCCCCCCTCTCCTTTTCTTTTTATGTGTGCATGTGTTTGTTTGCTTGCTGTATTCTTGAACAGATGTACATTCAATGCCACCTGAGGTAAGAGACTTCATGCCATTGACAGCAGGGATTATTTACGATACCCAAGTTGAAAGAGATCAGGATGAGAACTGTCCTAATAATGCAAAGCTGTCAGTTTAATGAACTATGCCTTCTCGAAGCCAGTGCCTTCCACAGTGTTAAATCACAATTCACCACCAGTGTCCTACAGCGGAGTTGGAAAGCTGTTCCATTTCACCAGGTTGCTGAAGGCACATCCCACAACTGCCACCTCTGGTGACCCTTCCAAGAGCAGAGATGAAAATAGGGCGGGAAACAGGGCTAAAAAGCCCCTTACATTTTCCTTTTCCTGCTCCCTTCTTTTTTCCCTCTGGGTTGTACCTTTTTAGACTGACTACAGGGACTGTCTTCTTCTTGAATGTATGGAACCATTACTCATGAGGAGCCTTTTTAATCTGAGGATTCAGATTAAAAACGATTTAAATAAACAAACAAACTCTCATCGTCTTTGCAATCAAGGGCACCAGCTTGCTGCAGGTTTCACTAACCCATCTGACATCCTTTGTTACACAGTAACTCTCTTTAACACAGAGTTTTCAGCATGAAGTTGGTTCATGCAGTCAGGCACTTTTCTATTCCTAGTTTCATCCACTCCTACATTTCTGCAGGACCCCAGAAACTTGGAGATGCAGAACAAAAAGCATTATAATATTTGTCTTGATGACTGACATATCGGAAGAAAGGTCGGGAAGGATATTCAAGATAGTATTTCAGGTACGAAAACATGTGAAACATGCTGTTCTATCATCATCATCATCATTATGTGCCATCAAGCCAATTATGACTTATGGCAACCCTTTTCAGGGTTTTCCAGCTAGATAATACTCAGAAGTGGTTTACCATTCCCTTCTGGTGGCTGCCCTGGGACTGTGCAGCTTGCACAAGACCACACAGGCTGGCTGTACCTGCAGGAGGCAAAGTGGGAATTTGAACACCCAACCTCTGGCTCTGCAGCCAGATAACTAAACCCTTGAGTTACCCAGTCAGCTGCAATGCTATAAAGCGATATCACTCGAAATAAACAGCGCTTGTTCTTAATCTGCTGAGTCTGTGTGTGGTCAATCTCAACTGCCTGGTAGTACAAGAGTGTTTCAGCACTCCCAGATCTCTTCTATCTGGCTCACAGGTGAAAACTCTTATTCTTGCTTTATAGTGTCATGGTCATTGTAGTATACTGTCTATTGCATACCTACATACTCCATGTGCTTTCTTTAAGCATCATATAATCTGAATCCTCTTAAAATATGTCAAGATACGGCAAAGCAATGCTCTGTCCCAATCAAGGATGGAGACTTTGCAGGAAGTAAGAACAATTAATGCCAGCACAGTGTTAGTAAGGTGACTGCAGTGTCTGTCATCAGAGTGTCTAAAGATTTGTTAACCTTGGCTCATGGATAATAGGCAGAGTTACAGGCAAGTAACCTGACTTGATAGGGATTTTAAGGGCCTTTCTAAAACCTTACATATTGCAGTGGTACTGAATGCTACTCTCTGAGGACAGATCAGAGTTCTAGTGCTTTCTTTAAAAAATAATCATAGTTATTATCAGAAACAGAATAGGGCAGCAGCATGCTCAATTAAAATAATATTAAAAACAAGTTTAGAAAAATATTCAGCACTTCACCATTCTTCCCTTAGGCTGCAGTCCTTGTAAGTAACCATGTATTTACTTACATAGGACAAATGAGAGCACACTCACAAGGAACATATCTAGCTTCAACCTGGTTAAAAACCAATGATTCACATCTTCATCCTAGCAGCCTCTCCCTTCTTCCCCCACAACTCTTTCTTTCACACTTGTCTTTCTCTCTCTGCATCCTAGTACTCATTTGACCTCTCCCATCTTTGTACCCCATTGTCACCTGTCACACCAATACTGTTTCACTTTCATTTTCTCTGTTTTTTTCCTCTCCCTCCACCTTAATTCTCATTCAGCCTTGCCCTTCCCTCCTGACTCCTTTCCAGGCATCCTGATTTCTTTCTTTCTTTCTTTCTTGTTGTCCAAGTCAGATAGGAAACTGAAAAACAGGTGTTTTTCCTCGGATTCTTTCCATGTAATTCATGGGTGCAACCCAATGGGTTTTGGTCACAAACCATAATTCATCTAGGCAATATGGGAAAAATTGCTTTTTTTTTTTGTCTATCAAGATATAACATTTTGGTTATTCATTAGACAACAGTATAACCCATTTATATCTACTTGCATATGCCTAAAAAATAAAAATAGGAAAAAAAAGTAGAGATTTTCTTTGAAAATCAAGTTTGTCTTCCATGGGGCAAATGAGTTTAAAGATGTTCAGAAAAGGGAAAATTGTACAAGGTGCAAACTACCGTATTTATCCGTGTATACGACCCCCAATGTATAAAACGACCCCCTAATTTTGACCCTTGCTGGAGGCGGAGGAGCAGTTAATGGGCAACTGCTCCTCCATCTCTGTCTCTCCTGCTGCTGCTGCCTCCCCCGCCTGCCCGATCACCTCCTCCAGTGTGACTGCTTTGCCTACACCTCCTGCTGCCTCTGCCACCGGAGGGGACAAGGCGGACATGAGCTGGAGGTGAGCCCCGTCAGTCCCACTGGAGGAGGTGATCGGGCAGGCGGGGGAGGCAGCAGCAAGAGGCGCCCGAGTGTGTGTGACTGCTCCTTTGCCTCCGTCTCCTGCTGCTGCCTCCATCACCTGAGGGGATAAGCCATGAACTCTGGAGGAGGCAATTGGGCAGCGGCGGCAGCAAGAGGCACCCGAGCGCATGTGACTGCTTCTTTGCCTCTGCCTCCTGCTGCCTCCGCCACTGGAGGGGACAAGGCGGATGTCCGTTCCACTGGAGGAGGTGATCGGGCGGGCGGGGGAGGCAGCAGCAAGAGGTGCCCGAGCGCGTGTGACTGCTCCTTTGCCTCCGTCTCCTGCTGCTGCCTCCGCCACCGGAGGGGACAAGGCGTGAGCCCTGGAGGAGGCAATTGGGCAGCGGCAGCAGGAAGAGGCACCCAAGTGTGCGTGCAACTGCTATTTGCCTCTGCCTCCTTCCGTGTATAAAACGACCCTCAATTATTCCTCTAATTATTTTAGGAAAAAGTGTCATTTTATACATGGAAAAATATGGTAGTCTTCTAAGTCAAGGGTCTCCAAACATTTGAGCATGAGGGCCACATCGTATATTTTCCACATTTTTGAGGGCTGAAGGAACATGCGTGCGCACCCCTGTGTGCAGCCACACACACAGATGCACAGAAGCAACCTCCAACCACCCAGATGCCCGCCCGGATTCCCCCCACCCCCTGCATACACACTTGCACCCCCACCCATGCACACGCATGGGCTGAAGGGAATGGGCCGGATAAAACGACAAGGCGGTCCAGATGTGGCCCGCAGGCCATAGTTTGGAGACCTCTGTTCTAAGTCATACTGGAATTAACTCCTTTTGGGAAAATGCAAGCTTTGAGGAACACAGGCTTCAGATTTTTCCCTGGGGGTCTATAATGTGCTGTAAGATTCTTTAGGGAGAGGTTTCGGCACCAGTTCATTTGACATGTCTCTCCTCAATCTCCCACAATTCAGGTCTGTTGCAGAAATTGGGTTCTGGTATTATAATTTGTACAGTTTTTCTATATCGCTCAGCATTTTATATAACTCCATAAAATCTCCCCTTCCTCTTCTTCTGCCTAAACTATAAAGCAACAAATGTGTAACTTTTCTATCTAGGGATGTTGTTCTGGTTTTATGATAGTTTTGGTAGTTGTTTGCTTTCCTTTCCCCAGTCCTAACATTTTAAGTGCAATGATAAGTACTATAAGCTACTCAATTCTTTTAAAACCCTCCAGTTTATGAATGTGGGATATTGTGCTTCTGTATCCACAATTCAAATGCCAGGAAATGGCCTGATATTGCTGCACAACATTGAACCTGTGCTGCCTGCAGAAAAAAGGATGCCAAACTCTACATAGCAAAGGGTAGCCTGAATGTTGACAACACCAATGGCAGCAGTCAAGGTAGTCTCCAGGATTGTGCTCCTTACCATTCACAAAGTGACACCACACAAGGGAAAATCCCAGAAGCTGATTCCTTTTTTCATCAGTTCACCACTTCTCATCTGAACACAAAGCAACTGACAGGGCTTTTCAATCATTTACACTTGTGCCGCATTGGGTAGCAGCAGAGTCCTATCTGAGAACAGAAGTCCTTCTGGGCTAATATGAAGTGACAACCCAGCTTGGGAATATCACCGTATGAATGTCTGTTTTACATGCTAAGTAAGAAAACTGAAAATTTGAGGTATGCTGAAACTCTGAGTGGAATCAAAGTTTTCTAAATTTTAAGGAAATCTTTAGCAGCAATGTTACCAACCTATTAAATATTCTGGGTTGAGGAACTTGTTTCATTTTTACTGATCAATCACCTAAGTGCAAATACACTTAAAGATAGCCCAGCTTCAGTTCTTTCCAATATAGGTACATACTTAGGAAAACTACTGAATTAACAATAATTTTTCTCACTATCAGGGTGGGAGGAGGCCACATTTAACATTACCTCTTTCATTGTTACTATGGCACATCATGTGTTGTAAAGATGTGTGCAAGCCTTCAGCCCTATTCAGTCACTATCAAATCCTGTATATAGTGGGTAGAAGGGGTTGCTTTAGCCTTGCCTCCTACACTTCTGGACCTATTGCTCTTCCATGTACAGTGATAAGTATGAAGAGGCAAATCTTCTACCACTTGTGAAGTCTCTCTGTGTGAGTTGGGAGATTTTCTAGGGTCTCAAATCATATGGAGAACTCCACGAATAATGGAAGTTTCCTCTTAAATCTTGTAGATCTCCATGTATATAGGACAGTGATGACACTGGAAACAGAGGAGGTTGCAGCTGGAGTGCTACCATCTACAGGTATATAATATTTGATAACAGCCAAATGGGTGAACATCCTGTGTATTCCTGTGGTATTACGTGATGGGACTTTTCCATTTGAAGTTCATCATGACACTGGCCTTTGTATTTCCCTCCTGCAAGAGGTTTTTAGTGACAATAACATTCTATCTAGCATATGTAACTGAAGAAAAACATTAATTGATTTATTACAGCTTGCAGTTAATAAAAATAAATATTTCAGTTCATGTGGTCTGGGCCTGGAAGTTTAATAGAGACTAGTTCAGTGAATGGCAAATACTGAAGTGGAACAATTAAAAAAATTTAAATGATCTATACAAACCCATCATCTTGATGGTTGGTTGGTTGGTGAGTTTCATTTCAACCCTGTAAAGTGCACTAGGAATGACCATACTAATTAACTATCAAATCATCTAATTATTGTTTTGAATTTTCCTTGGGCAGCATATGCACAGATCTTAGCAATTAAGGTATAATTTCAATACCAATAATTTCACCAAAGTCTGCCCTGATAATGGTTAGTGGAAGAAAAATATATTAATAGAAATATTTTGCTGCTTTCTATGAATGCTGTGAGCCCCATTCATAATGTGTCAGGCACCCTGAGATCCTCAGCTGGAAGGAATTATAAATGTTTCAGATTATTAAGTGTCATTACAGTGTTGAGTCACTTTCATGAGAATTGTAGCCTTAGGTCTAGAATTAGTATACTTTGGGGAAATAATCCCCACCAGGCACAAGAATATACATGATATATGAGAATGTGCTTATAAGGAGGAAAGCCCCACAATGATGGATTTTCTCCTATTTTCTCTAATTACCTTTGTTTGATTCAATTCTTCTGCATGTAATTTTTTTAAAAAAACTTCCATTATCTGCTGTTATCAGGAAGGAGAGGTTAGAAAGTGATGGCTTTAACATCCTTGCTGCATCAGAAGAATCCAAGCTCATTTTTTTCTTCTTCTATTGCCAAGAAACTTAAGAATTAAGGAGCGTTTGATAGCATCAAGCCAAATTTTGTTATTGAAAAAGTATTTGAAATAATAGTCAAGAACACGTTTAAAGGACATGTATAAGATTTTTTTATTTTTTTTTGGTCTTTGTTCCTGTTCAGTTTGAGTCATGGGAATAAAATTTCTGAAGCTTTCTCATATATACATATCTATGCCATGGAGTTTGTGGCTCCATGTGTGAAACATGGTCGTTTGGCTGACAAAGTAGCTTAGAGTTCCAACCCCATCTTCTAGAATATCTTGGGCTGCCCCAAGATATTCTCCTCTGCTCAGAGTAGACCAATAAATGGCACTCTTCTCAGTGCCATTGTTAATGGTGAGTCTTGGATCTCTTGGGCATCTGAAGCAAAAAATAATAATGAAAATGAATGAAATAAAAAATAAAATAAAATTTTATTTATTTATGAGAAGTTCCTCTCCATCTCTATGGCAATACAAATACAGTGATAAAAAAAAATCAAGTTAACTATCAATGTTCGGAACTTTCATGATGATATAAAATTGATTTTTTTCACCTTTTTTCTTTGAAATATGTATTCTATACTTTACATGTTACTTTCACTTCAAACGGGCTAGTATAAAGAAGCCCATTCACTAAAAATCCTCTCTAACACATTCCTTTCTTACAAGATAAGTGCCCCAAACACTCTCTCACAAACCTGTTGAAAAACACCACAAGGACACTGCTTCCTCTTCCAGCTGTGAACAAAGGGGACAGAAGGAAGAAGGGTCCCCAAACGACAGGATACATAGGATGTAATGGACAAACTGACATTTTCTTACACGAGAGATAAGATTGGATGTTCTTACAGAAAACTTAACTCTTTGTTCCAGAAATACCAAAACATCTATTGTACCTTAGTTTGTATCAATGTAACCATATAATCAGTATGATTCTGATGCTTATATGAATATGCCACAACCCATCATGAGGCTGTAAGCATACCATCAGTACAAGGTTATGACAGAGCATTTTGTGTGCAAACTGTTCAAGAAATTAAGACATTTGGTCCTGTGATTTCTGCTTGCTGTGGGATAAGACTCCTATAAATATATCCTTTTCTTTTTACTCTATTGAGATGAAATTATTTGGGCTGTTGCCCCATTCCTCTCCTGACCTGCAGGCTATTTTCAATAAACCCAACCCTATATTATAAATACATTTTCTGTGTCCATTGGTGGTATTTTTCTCTCCCTATCAGGTACTCAAAATGTCAGAGGTATCAAACCAGAATTTTTACTACAATGAAACCCATTATCTACAGGGATGTGTGGGTGTGATCTGTGGGGTGCCATGTTTAGCATGCTCACTTCAAGAGAAATGTAAGCCTTGATTTGACCTAGAACCCACTAGTCATCCTGGTGGTCCTCCAACACCACATCTTCATCCCCCCCATTACCTTCAATGTCAAGCTTTCACATCCATACAAAGCAATCAGGAAAATCACAGTACTGTATGGATTATCTTCACTTTGTCTCCTGTGACACATCCTTACACTTAAGGAACTTTTCTAGCTACGTCACAGCCACCCTTCCAAGTCTCAGTCTTCTTCTCATTTACTGGCACCAGTTTCCATTTGGACTGATATTTGAAACAAGATATAGAAAATATTTAACAGTTTTAACTTCTTCAGTGCATACAAAGGTATTTAATTCTTCTGTAGACACTATTTTTGTCGTCATAATATTGTATGTAGTATATTCCTGGTTTTTGGCACTTTCTTTCACTTTCAATACAGTGGTGCCTTGACTTACGAACGCCCTGACTTACGAACATTTTGACTTACGAACAGCTCCGTTCGCAAAATTTTGCGTTGACTTGCAAACGGAGCTTTCACCTACGAACACCGGGAGCCCCCACCGGGAGCTAGAGCCCAGCCGGGAGGCCATTTGAATTTCCCGGGCTCCTGCCTCCCGGAGCGGGGTCCGTCCCCGCTGCTCACTTCCCAGCTGGGCTCTGCCTCCCGAAGCCCGGCCAGGAAGCGACCAGCGGGGATGGACCCCGCACTGGGAGGCAGGAGCACGGGAAATTCAAATGGCCTCCCAGCCGGGCTCTAGCTCCCGGCGCGGGGTCCGTCCCCGCTGCTTGCTTCCCAGCCGGGCTCTGCCTCCCGGCGTGGGGTCCGTCCCTGCTGCTCGCTTCCCAGCCGGGCTCTGCCTCCCAGATTTTTGAAATGCTGGAACGGATTAATCCCGTTCCCATGCATTTCAATGGGAAATGCTGATTTGACTTACGAACGTTTTGACTTACGAACACCATTCCGGAACGGATTAAGTTCGTAAGTCAAGGCACCACTGTAGTTGTTTCAAGTCACTGCTGTTGTCTGTCAGTAATATGGTGCCATCACCATACCTTAAAATTTGTTTCGCTAATTTTCACCCAACCTTCATGTGAATCTAATTGTTTTTTGTATGATATGTTCTATACACTGACTGAACAAAAAGAAAAAAATATACCCTTGTCTTATACCAACAGGAAATAATTTTGTTCCTTCATATTCTAACAGTAGCCTCTTGTCCAGAGTATAGGTTAAGCATCAAGCCAACCAAATCATAGAATAATAGAATACTGGAATTGTAAGGGACCATGCTTTCTGTCACTTTGTTAATGGCAGTGAGCACCAGAGGGTGCTCAGGCAAGCTTTACCTTAGTGACTGGCTGCCTGAGTCAGGTTTTTAAATGGATTGTTGTGCCTTACTCCTCTGAATGTGCTTTTGGTGTTGTTTTTGTTTACTGTGTTTTAGTTTGGTATTTGTTTGACCCTTTTAATACTTGTATATTTACTGTTTATAGCTTTAGATATTGTCTTTTAATTGATATAATTTGCCTGAGTCCTTTTTAAGGAAAAAGTTGGGTAATTATTTTTTTTAATGAATAACATAAATAAAATATCGTGTAGACCATCTTAAATGCTGCCAATGGTGTTGTCAACATTCAGGCTGCCTTTTGCTACATAAAGGTCATTGAGTCTAAACCCCCCAGTCAATACAGGAACCCAAATCAAAGTATATGGCTATCTAATTTTCTCTTGGATGCCTCCAGTGTGGGAGCACTCACCACCTCCTGAGGTGATTGGTTCTGCTATCATACTGTTTCAACAGTTAGAAAGTTTGGCTTCCTGTAACTTGAATCCATTATTATGTATCCTAAATTCTGGGATGATTGAGAACAGATTCTGCCTCTCCTCTGTATGACAATCTTTAGTATTTGATGAGTGCAATCTATTTCTTTTACAACATAACGTTTCAAAATCCACAGTCAAAAGCTTCTGAAATTTTTCCATGTGCTTCAATAGTCAATGTATATTTGCAGCAGGATCGTCATGATCATCATCATCATCATCATCATCCCCTCCATGGGCGCAGGCCTTGCTGAGGGGAGGGGCTTGCATGCTTCAGTAAGATTGAGAGCTATGCTGGCGGTAGTGTCACTACTTTAACGGTTTCCCTAGCCAAAGAGGTCTCACATGAGAAGCCAGACCAACTGTGTCCATCAACCATCAATTATGATGAGAGGAAATCAATAGAAATCCATACAAGATAGGTAATCACCTGAGTCAACAAGGACCATGTCAAATGATATAGCTTGTGGATGTTTGGTGACAAATGGGCTACAGGGCTCAGCAGACCCTATTGAGGAACTAAGACAGGCTGCTGCAAAGCTACAGGAACAATGTAAACACAAAACTTGGACTCCCACTGAAAATTGAGAAATTATGGAATGTTATTATGAAGCAAACCCAACAGACATGCTTTTAAAAAAAGAATTATGGAAATTTGGAAAAGGAAATACCCAAATAATGACATAACTGAACAATGATTAATGGACCAGAGAAAGTTTATCATCCGGAGTAAAGTGTTTTCAGAACTGGAATTGCAAGCACTAGAAAAGGTGGCAAAAGAAAAATCAACACAGAACAGTGATGATAGTACGGAAGACAAATGGAGAGTAGAGGTAGACACAATCGTGGAAGAAAATGTATCAATAGAGGAACAACTTATGGAACAACCCAGAGATTATGGGTTGACAGAACGGCAGACATTACCGAGGGCAAAAATAGTAACCCACATTAGTTAAAACACAGAAAGACAAAGGCTCCCCATTTTTGTGCCAATTACAAAGCAAGCCAGTAAAAGATCTACTGAATGATGCAAATGTTGTCATCAGAACAATTCCAACCAACATGCTAAAGGAAATAAACCAGCTCATGTATAGCACAGCTACCATAATAACCATGGAACTTACCGTATTTTTCCGTCTATACGATGCTACTTTTTCCTAAAATCATTACCCTAAAAATTGAGAGGAGTCTTTTACACAGAAGTAAGCTGAGAAGAGAACAAAACGGCACATACCTTGCCTCTGTAAACAGACTCCCTTCAGCCATGAGGCTGAGTTTCTTACAGTCAGGAGACAGCGTCTTCCAATCAGGAGCCTTATGGAACTGATGTCAGCTGACTCTGAACAAACCAATTGGAACACACCTCCTTGGAGGTGGAGCCTGTAGGCTCAAGATTCAACAGAGACAAAATGTCCGACGTTCTGAGCTCAGAGGCTGAGTCCTCAAAGCTAAGTTTTCTTAATTTTAGGGTTAGAAAATTGGGGGGGGGGGTGTCTTATAAATGGGGGCGTGTTATAAATGGAAAAATACGGTAGTTGCAAGCTGAAAAAAACCCCAGAAAACTCCTGGCACTCCAAAGAGAAAATTTGGCTGGAAAGAAAAATAAACAAATTATCTGCAGACATTAAAACTTAAAATACTTGAAAGATTCATAACTTCAGAATTAAAAATTAAAAGCAAAATATATGACCTAGAAAGGAAAACAATTATTGAAATTATGGAAAAATTTAAACAACAGGTAAGAGCTACAGCAAAGAAGATTGAAAGTTATGATGGACACTTGAAGCAATATAGAGAAAACACATAATTTTGAAATAATCAATGATTATTCTATAAATCAATAGGAAAAAATGCAGAGCAAAAGAAATTAGGTGCATGTAAAGATGATGTTCTAAAATTTTGGAAAGAAATGTGGGAAAGACTAACCAGACATGACAAAAATGCCTCGCGGATTAATTTCAAATAAAATAAAATAAATTTATTGTCATTGTAAGTATATACATAGTATACACATACAACGAAATTCACACAGACACCCAGAGACCAGACCCACATGCACACACATAAAAAAATCCCCAAACACTCCCCCCCACTAAATATCCCCCACTAAGAATACAAACATCTACACCGCAGGCCAAGTAACACTGTCCAACTATTCACTACTGGTGGTCTTTAAGCTCATTATTAAGACATTTGTGAAGAAATTCAAGGAAAACAAATGGATGATATTATAACAACAACTGGATTGATAAAGAGGCAAGTAAAGGCTGTGAAAAATTGGAGTGCACCTGATCCAGATGAGCTCCACGGATTTTGGTTAAAGCATCTAATAAGTCTCCATCAATGTATAGCAGTGCAGAAGAGAGCGACTAATATGATGACTGGGCTGGGGCACCTCCCTCACGAGGAAAGGCTAAAGTGTTTGGGGCTCTTTAGTCTAGAGCAGTGTTCCCCAACCTTTTTTGGTCCGCGGACCAGCTGTGCATGCGCAAATGGAGGTGCGGCGCTCGCACGGGTGTGCTGAGCGTGCGCGCAGGTGCAAATGGGCAGTGCGGGGGTGAGTGCGTGCGGGGGGGGGTGGGAGGTCTGTCTCTGGACCGGGGGTTGGGGACCTCTGGTCTAGAGAAAAGGTTCCTGAGGGGGGACAAGATTGAGATGTATAAAATTATGCAGGGGAGGGATAAAGTGGATAGATGGAAGCTCTTTTCCCTCTCACGCAATACCAGAATCAGGGGACATCCACTCAAATTGAGTGTTGGGAGAGTGAGAACAGAGAAAAGAAAATATTTCTTGACCCAGCGTGTTGTTAAGTCTGTGGAACTCCTTGCCACAGGATGTGGTGATGGCATCTGGCCTAGATGCCTTTAGAAAGGGATTGGACAGATTCCTGGAGGAAAAGTCCATCACAGGTTACAAGCCATGATGGGGATGTATAATCTCCAGGCTTAAAAGGAAGGTACCTCAAAATGCCAGATGCGGGGGGGGGGGGGGAGGTATCAGGAGACAGGTATCTAGTTGTCTTGTGTGCTCCCAGAGGCATCTGGTGGGGCCACTGTGAGATACAGGAAGTTGGACTAGATGGGCCCTTGGCCAGATCCAGCAGGACTCTTCTTATGTTCTTATATTCTAATTTAATCACTTACAGTACTTCAAAATTCTACAACTGAAGATTGGAAGAAAACAGGCTGCACGTTCCTGATAATAAAAGATCATCAAAAGGGCAATGAACCCAGTAATTATCAACCAATTACATGTCTTCCAACAATGTTCAAGCTCCTCACAGGAGTACTTGCAAGATCAATATATATTTAATTGAAAATCCCTAAAGCCAACTGAACAGAAAGGGAACTTTAAAAAGTCAAGAGGCATGAAAGATCACCTACTTATTGATAAAATGATATTAAAGAATGCAAAAAGATGAAAACCAAATCTAAAAATGCCTGGATAAACTATAAAAAGGCATTTGAATCATTGCCACACAGCAGGATTGCCACCTGCCCAAAAAGGTTTGGGATTGGTAAGAATATTAAGAATTTCCTCAAGAAAAACATGGAGAAATGAAAAACTATCTTAATGGCCCATGGTGAAGAAATTGGCAAAATTAGCACCAAAAAAGGAATATTTCAAGGGGATTCTTTGTCACCACTGCTGTTCAACATCTCACTCATCCCCATGCCAATAATTTTAAATAAAACTGGACTGGGCTACCATATTTCAGAAAATTTAATCATCTGTTATACATAGATGACCTAAAACTACATGCAAAAAGTTCCATGGAGATATAATCACTGCTAAACACAGTGGAAATATTTAGTGAAGATATCCAAACTAAATCTGGAATGGAAAAATGTGCAGCTCTGTCCATACAATGTGGCAAGATCCAAAAACTAGATGGAATAGAGTTAAAAACTGGTAATATTATAAAATCACTCTCAAGTGCTGAAAATTATAAATACCTTGGAATACTAGAAACAGATAACATCCTGCACACAAAAGTTAAAGAAGTGACAGAAAGGGAATACAACAAAAGACTGTGTTAAATCTTAAAATCAAAATTAAATGGTGGAAATCCAATCAAAGTCATAATAAACACACGGGCAGTTCCAGTAATTAGATACCCAGCTTGGAGTAATATATTGGACCCAAAATGAATTAGAAGAATTGGATTGAAAACAGGGAAACGAATGAACATGCATCATGCACTACATCCAAAAAGGGATGTGGACAGATTATATTTATCACAAAAAATAGGAGGCCATGGATTCCTGCAAATACATCAGGAAGTAAGGGAGGCGAAAAGAACCTTCAATGATTATATTAGTATAAGGAGAAAAAATTTACTTCAGGTGGTGAAAATGGAGAATATTTTGAAAACAACAGAAACAAAGGCCCGATATAAGAAACAATTTGAAAATAAATTTAACTTCTGGAAAAATAAATCACTACATGGACAACACATGAGAACTACTGATGAAAAGCATGATCATAATTCAACATGGGCATGGCTAAAACTGGGGACCATTAAGAAAGAAACCAAAGGCTTGATTTTTGCTGCACATGAACAAGCATTTCAAACCAATGTGATGAAAGATCTAAGGAATTAATCAACTCTCCTAAGAAAAAGATAAAACTGTCACATCTCATCTGTGAATGTCTAAAGACTGCACAAACAGATTACAAAATCAGACATGATAGAGTGGCAAAGTTAGTGCACTAGTCATTATGCAAAAAATATAACTTGCCAGCCTCCAAAAACCCATGGGAACATCAGGTAGAGAAGGTGTAAGAAAATGAGGAAGTCAAGATCTTGTGGGATTTCAAGATCCAAAGTGATAGACACCTTGAACATAACACACCAGACATAGTAGTAATAGAACAAAAACATGTCTGGATCATTGACATTGCAATTCCAGGTGATGCCAGAGTTGAACATAAAGAATTGGAAAAACTAACAAAATACAGAAATCTGGCAATCGAAACATCTCGCTTGTGGATGTAACACACTTCAGTGGTCCCCGTAGTCATTGGGGCTTTGGGAACAATATCACAAAAGTTCACATAGTATTATAAACAGTTGCAGATTTCAGAAATAATACCACCAGAGCTATAAGAAATGGCAATGTTAGGAACAACAACCATAAAAAAGCAAAGTGTGCTGCTTATATACTGCCCCATAGCTCTTAAAGCACTCTCTGGGCGGTTTACAAGTTAATTATACAGGCTACACATTGCCCAAGCTGGGTACTCATTTTACTGACCTTGGAAGGATAGAAGGCTTAAGCAACCTTGAGCCAGCCACCTGGGACTGCACCCTGAGTTGTGAGCAGTTTTGGCCACAGTACAGCAGTTTAACCACTGCACCACAGTGATTCACAGACCAGAATTATTTGATATACATTCTAATCCCAGCAAATGCTCCTTTTGCAGCCAGTTTTGCAGCTTTTTACCCACCTGCTCGGGCAAGGCACGCGCAGGAGAGCGCGTAGAGTGGCGCTATGGGGCGGGGGCTAAGACAAGCCTTTAAAAGGCTGCTTGCCCCTGTCATCTTACCTTTCACCAGAAGTCGTTGGTGAAGGCAGTGTTGTGGCCTCAGGCGATGAGGGGAAGAGGAGATCTTTGGGGGGTAGCGTAGTTGCTGCACCCCCCAACTGTTTGAAGTCTTGGGTGGTGGAGGGCTGAGCAATTGCCCCCACATTCTATTAAAAAAAAGTGAGGCTTGGTTAGCCTCAAAAGGGTTAAAAAGAAAAGAATAGAAAAAGAGGCAGAGGAAAAGAGCTGAGAAGCTGTGAGAAGCATGAGGCTTGACTAGCCTCCAAAGGGTCTAAAAAAAAAAAACCCCCAAAAGGCAGAGGGAAAGGGAAGCTGGAGTCAGAGGCATGGCTAGCCTCAAAAGAGTTTAAAAAAAAGGCCTGGCTTCTCAATAGGGGATGAATAAAATTAAGAATAAGAATAAGAATAAAAAATGGGGCATCAGGATTGAAGGGGTTGTGGCCTAGTTAAGGGGAAGTGACCTGTGTTCCCCTCTCCCCCGTTATACACTTTTAAATTACAAAACAACAACAACAGCAAACGGGGGTTGGAATCAGTGAGGCATATGTGAATTTTTTTAAAAATGAGAAGGTGTATGCGAGCCCAGATATATAGTGAAGCACATTGCTTGGTTGCATAAATGAGCAATTAGGAAGGAAGGAAGGAAGGGCTTGTGGGCTAAGCCTGTAAATTGAAGGGGCTGCATGGGTCCAAAGAAGGGCCAGGGAAACCCGAAAGGAAGACAGCCTGCAAAGCAGAAGGCCATAGCATCACCACCAGCAGCACCTTCCTCAGAAGAGGAGGATTGGCCTGACTTTAGTACAATACAGTAATAGCAAGTTGAGCAGGCAGGGAAGGGAGTGGGGCTTTGGACCGGCAGGCAGGGCAATCCACTAGGGGTTCATAGGTCCAGTAGGGAATCCAAAGCCTGCAAGCTGGATGAATTAAGATGTATATCCAATGTTATGCTGTCCCGCATTGCAGTTTTGGAAGACAAAAGTATGACCCAGGCAGAAACAGCAGCTGCAAGTGGTTCTGGAGGACAGCAGGCACAATGTGGTCAACTGGCAACAACAGAGGATGAACCAGTCCAGAGAAGTGAGCAAAGAGTGCAGGCGGCATCAGCTGGACCCAGGTCCCAGGTGGAAGGCAGTGCAGGGCCAGTGGCTAGTGGGGAGAGTGGTGTTTTGGGCCAGGCACCAGAGGCCTGTTCGCAGGGTGAGGAATCATGGTGCCTGGTGAGAATGCTGCCACATCTGACCTTTCATTTAGCTCTGGCATTTGGCCTTGGGGGCCAACTAACCCACTGGTTCCACCTCTTCCAGTAGGGTATGGGCAGACACTATTTTTAGGGACTACTACGCCCAGTGTCACGGGGCAGGCACTTTGGTGCAGCCTTAGATTGCACCTACCCACAGTGGTCTCTCATAAACTAGGTGACAGGGATTGGGGCCAGGGAGGTAGCTAGTCCCTCCCCCCCAATCCCTGACACAGGGTATAATTCTGTAGCTAGGGATGCTCTCCCTTCAAGGGAACAGTCATTGCCGCTTAGAAACCATCTTCTCCAGTTGACGGTAGAGAAGATTTGAAAAGGCGAATATGTAGATGTTTTTAAGCTTTTGAAGAGGTAATTAGAGAAGAAGGAGGGAGAGAAGGTAGAAGAAAGGGAGTGAGAGAAGATGAGAAAATGTAAGCCAGACATATGTTGGGCCAAGTGGTTGTCAGGTTTCCTCATTTATGCAGGGACATTAGTGCAAGCGCAACCAGACAGGGCATTTTTCCCTGCTCCAATATTTGGATCTAATATATAGGGCTTACACGGATTTCTCAGGACACACATGGCTTCGCTATGCTGATGGGTTCCGTATGTGTGTGGCGATTCATCATAACATGCCATCAGTTGTCCAGCACAACGCCCTTTGGCTGCATATTATGACACCAGCTCGCCCGGTGCTGGGTCACTGTTTCGACAGTGGTCACCTTGGGCAGAGGGCTTCATAAAGAACTGTTCTCTGTGCGATCTCAGGCCAGGTGGTTCAGCCCCGCCTGGTCTGCTGAGAGTTCAATGCAATGAGATCATACAATAGGCATCTATGTAGATTCCGGCACTAGAGTTTCACGTGCAGGCGATTGCACGCATCCTTGGTCCGGGTTGCGGGGAAAGACAGGATTTGGAGGAAAGGACCTTGGAGGTGGAAAGAAGCCGGCTCCTGGGGCCTCAAATTTACCAAGGGCCCCAGCACAATTAGGTTGGCAGTGCCGGCGGAATGGCTGAGGGACTACCCTGATAGGAAAGTAGCTTGTTATTTGGGTTTATATTTGAAGTCTGTGCATGGTATGGAAAGGGCTGTTCAAGCAACAATTCAAAAAGAAGTTTTAGAGGTCAGAGTCTTGGGCCCATTCCCAGCTCCACCAGTTCCCAATTTCCGGGTGTCCCCATTAGGGGTGGTCCCAAAGAAGGCAGCTGGTGAATATCGTTTGATTCACCATCTGTCTTATCCAGAAGGGGATTCAGTAAACTATCAGATCCTACAGGAACTGGCAGTGTCTGGTACACATCCTTTGGCTGTAGGGTTCTCATTTGATGATTAGTTTTGCATGGATAGGGAGCTGCCCATGGGATGTTCCATATCATGCACTGCCTTTGAGTGTTTCCGTTCAATTTTGGAATGAGTGCTCAAACACTGGACAGGGATGGCACAAGCAGTGCACTACTTGGATGGATATTTATTTTGTGGGAAAAGGGGCACCGGTCAATGGAGGAGGCTTATGGTAGCCTTTCAGGCAATGATCAAGTAGCTTGGAGTATCCTTGGCCAAAGAGAAAACGGAAGGGCCAGCAACAGCCTTGATTTATTTGGGGATAGAGTTTGACATGGTTCAGCAATTCAGTCAGCTTCCTGAAGGGAAGCTGGTTGAGCTGCAGAATGGACCGAGGGAGCTGCTGGGTAGGCAGAAAGTCACATTATGGGAGTTGCAGGAAGCAGTGGGCCACCTTAATTTCACTTGCAAGGCGGTGGTACTGGGAAAAGCCTTCCTCAGGCAGCTGTGTGTGGCAATGGTGGGTCTGCACAGGCCATCCCATCGTCAACGGCTGTCTGTGCATCCCATCGTCAACGGCTGTCAGCAGGGATGTAAGAGGGTCAAGACTCTGGTATGGGCCTTTATACGGTGCTGTTTACACTATAACATCAATTTTCATGCTCACCACATGCCTGGCATTGATAATGTACTGATAGATGCCCTGTCCCATCAGCAGATCAAGTGGTTCAGGTTGTTGGCCCCAGGCACGTGCATTTAGCGAGATGTAATGCCAGCAGAGGTTACCTTAGAGGGCAGAAGTGAATCAGGACATAGCCTTGGCAGTTGCTCCTAGCACACGAAGTGCATATGCAGTGGCATGTGAAGAATTTTTCTCCTTTAATGGTATGGAAGTGTTGAGTCAGGACTGGCCTGCCCCGGTGGAACATCTCTCATGATTTGGGGTTCCATTATGGGTAAAATGGCAGTGAGGAAAAGGACAAGAGAACCCCCATATCGCCAGCTATGTGGCAGCAATTATCCACTGTCTAGTCTGAGGTTTGCAAAGGTAAATTTGAGGCATGCCTATTTAAGGCGGCTTCTTTAGTTGCACTTATTTGGAGCATTTAGGAAAAGTGAGCTAGTCGCAGCATTGAGGACTGATCGTCCCCGGTCAGCCTTGCAGAGGTCTGACGTAGTGGTCTTCAAAGACTGAATCGTCATTCATCTGAGAAGTTTAAAAACCAACCAACAAGGGAAAGGTTGCAGTATCAAGTTGGGAAAGTGTTCCATAGCAGAATTGTGCCCTGTTCGAGCTATGTAGGTGCTCCTGGCACAGAGGGGTGATGGACAGGGCAAGTTGTTTTGCCATAGAGACGGGAGTCCTTTAACTAAATATCATTTTGAGGGTGATTTCCCAAGCACTTCAGAAGGCTGAGATTAAGGGACAGAGGTTTGGGCCCACTGTTCTTGGATAGAGGCAGCATCAATGGCTGCTGCAATGGGCTACAATGCAGAGTGATCAAGAAGGTGGGGAGACAGGCTTCCTACAGATATCGCACATAAGTGTGCACCTTGCCACAGTTCCTGGTGCTGGCTTGTTCTCCATTGTGTTTTTCAGATCTGGAGCTCCCGTTGGGCCGGATCTGGGTTTTATTGGTTGGCCACAATTTCATGTTCTGGGCAGCCATAGTTTGCGTGCTGTTCCTGTTGGGGGCAGAACCTGGGCCTGGGCAACATTGGAGTGAGAGGCCGGAGAGGACTTTTAAGGAATGGCTTTATGGACCTGGTCATTCAGCGGTGCACAGAGATGCCTTTTGAGATAGATCTTGTGCACCTAGGTGGGAACGATTTGGCTATGCGGAAAGGCAAGTCCCTTATATTGCAGGTGACCACAGATCTGCAGGCCTTAGCGGCCTAGTTCCCTGCACTGCGTATTGTGTGGTCAGCAATGCTACCATGGCGAGTCTGGAGGGTTGACTGTGACCCGAGGCACATTGACAGAGCGTGATGTGGTATCAACCATGAGGTTGCTGGAGTGGTCACAGCTGGCCTTGGGTCTGTGTTGGCACACCTGGACACCTGTATGCAGCACCCTGAGTTATATCGGAGCAATGGTATCTGACATAGTCCTGGAGTTATTTCTGTGTGATATTCAAGGCGGCCTTAGGTCCTAAATTTCAGCAATGGTGGGGGCATGGGGCATACTGTGTGAGTTCAAGTGGGCACCCAGTAGGGGTGTGAGCCATCCCAGCTCACAACGTCGAATACCCTCTGGTTTCAGCGCTGGGGCAGGGAGGAGGTGGGGGGGTCCCCTGGGGCGTGGATCATCTTGAGTCCTAAGGCTCATTCAGGCTGCGTCCTTGGGGGGCTTCCAGATTTTACTGGAACTCAACAGTTAAGGCCATGTCTGGGGCAAGGCTGGCCCCAGGCACACAACATGACTCTGCCCTATGTTAGGCCCCCTTTTGAAAGGGGAATTTTGTGTTAATGTGTTAACATTCAATAAAGTGTGGCCCATGTTTAACCCATCTCCTGTGTCGAGCCTCATCACTCTGGGCTGGGCGGGCAAAGAAGATACCAGGATTGCAGCAACTGTAGGACTTTTGCACATCCTCCACAACAACCATGGGTCTGTCCAAAGTGGTTTCTGTAATTTGTCATCATTGAAACACAGATTCTACTCCCAGTGCACCCCAGGAAGCTGATGGATATGTATGGTTTCCTGATGACTCTTGGAGGATTTCCTTTTGCTTCAGCAGGTAATACTGTTGGAGCCCTAACTGGCCTCTAAGATGGGTAAATGACCAGGATGGTAGAAAAAATTGCTCCACCACCCTTCAACCTTTCCTAGCATTATTGTCTTTTCCAGAGAAACCTGACTTCTCATGATAGTCTCAGTTTTATCATTTTTATAATAAATTTTATTAAAATACAAACTACAAAAACAAACAAACATGACTTTAAAAAACCTTAATAACACAAAACTATATAAACAATATAATAATACATTATGTGTTCCGACCCCCCACTGGGACCATTTGGAGATATAACCAGATTTTCCTCCATTTACAGAGCCTCATTCCTCTTCCAAAACTGCATGGGCTCTTACTAAGATGCACAATCCTTCCCCTTTATTAAAACTGATTAATTCTCCCAAGAAACCAATTCTTATTTATAAAACCCTTTAAGTTTAATATTACAGATTAACTTATTATTAAAAGCTACATAGCAAACTTCTTTATACCATCCATTTAATTGGAAATTGTGCTTTACTTTCCCATTCCTTGCTACAAGATGTAGTCTCTGCCTTTATAGGCTATGATCTCCTGTACTTTTGGAATGTAATTTAAAATATTCTTTTTAAAGATTCTTAAAATAAATGCTTCTGTATTTTATGTTCAGCTATGACTTAAGTTCTGTTTATAACTTAAGTTTTAACACTTGTTGCAAGGATGTATTTTTAAGTATTTGGGCCTACAGATATATATTTTTTTATAACTGCAGGACTTTTGTATTGAACAATAACTCTAAAGTATTTTGTACACTTGTTAAAAAACAGCCCTGACAATTGCTTTGTGTTTAGGTGAGAAGTGGTTAACTGATGGGGAAGAAAAAAAAAGAGCCAGCTTCTGAGATTTTCCCTTACTTGGTGTCTCTTTGTGAATGTTAGTGATGGGCATGAATCACTGGTTTGACACTTTGTGCTGGTTTGTTCTTTGGATGAACAGGTGTTAGAGGCTGTGCCCAGAGGGCACGGGGCAGGGAACCCAGGGCACTGCCTCTGAGTTGGTGCCCACTGGAGGAGGTGGGGCCGGGAACCACAGAACACCTCTTTGTCAGAAGGACGAACTGGCATGAACTGCTGAGCCAGCAGTTCGTGTCCACCTCCAGTTCTGTCGACCATCTTCATTTCTGCCCTTGGTGTTATCAACATTCAAATCGCTCTTTGCTATGTAAAGTATGGCATCTTTTTTCCTACTGGCAATGGGGGCTCCTTACTGTGCAGCAATAGCAGTCATTTCCTGGCATTTTGAGTCATGGATATAGAAGCACAACATTCCATATTAAGAATCTGGAGATTTTTTGCAGAATTGAATCTTATTCTTTTCCTCACAATTCTGATCAAAATGCTATAGCCAGAGATGCAAACGTTTGGGGGTTTTTGAACAACCTTTCTCAGAATACCACAATTGTGGGATTCTGCAAGTAGCAGTCCAAAGAACAAAATTTCCTTTCTTTTGTTACAATTGTGAATAAACTACACATATATAACGAGTTATGAAAAAAACATATATGCAGTTTTCAGTTTGCAAATTACAGTTATTTACTGTATTCACAGGACAGAATAGTGCACTGTAGCCACCAGACTGAAGTTATGGTGAGCATCTTACTGAGAACCGAGCCGCTTAATTTGCTAACCATTTAACGAACTACTTGGAGGAGGGAAATATACAGAAGTATAAAAGCTTCTTTTTCATTTTTGATTGTGAGAAATTTATCAATGGGCAAAAGAGAAAGACAGATTGCATGCCGAGCACATGCTTGATAGTCTGGGCAATTTACTGTGAAGTGCCACTTGTACAAGACATGCCACAGAGCTATTGGTTTGAAAGGTTAATGACTGCGGCAATCACAGTTCCATTTTGCAGTAAGTAGAGATGACAGGAAGCCAGTTACAAAATGGAGTTCTCCCACTGTGATGGCAACTTGGCAATGATTCATCAGCAATGGGACTGAAGACTGGGAAACTGAAAAACCCTGGAACAGCCTTAAAAGCCTGGGGAGAAAAGGACCCTATTTAAATCTATTTTCCAATTAGAGTGGAAACGCTTTTTAAAAATTCTCCCATTTGGCATTATTCTAGTATATCTCCTCTCAGTAGCTATTTATTTATCAGGGTAATTTGGTTCTCAATATATTTTCATTATTTTTCCAATTTTTTTAGCTTCAACACTGCATGGTAAAATATAAGCCAAATGTCATATAAGATCTTTATTACAAGTCTACGCTCATCCAGTACATAACTCCTGAATTCATAGTTTAAAATTTGTATTTTTCTTGAAGTTCTGAGTCTCTCATTAGGCAAAATGCCTGTTTGAATTTAAAAAAAATGGTTGCATGCTATGAGAAAAAGCTCTATGTCAAACTATGAAGCAATATAATATTCAAATGAACACTTTGGCTGAAAATTCTATTGTATAGTTACACAAACAGCATCATTTTGGAAACAAAATGCCATAAGTAAAGAAATCTCCACAGACTTCATCTTCTGCACATTGAATCCCATGACTCAGAATGTAACAAATAATGTCTACAGAAATTTCCTAACTTATGGCAATGTTGCATAACTGCAAAATAGAATTTGAGTCACTGAATTTTGATTCACCATTAAAGTAATAAAACAAGACCGAATTAATGTCTGAAAATAATTATGTAGTCTTCACTTTCAGTTTCACAACTAGCATTTTCCTTTATTGATTAAAATTGACCTTGACCAAATTGTCAAGAAAAGGCTTAACTTAGAGGTGCGCAATTTTGGTCAGATCCTGGAGACAATTCCTTCCCTGGGACCTGTTATGGGTATCACCAACCCTTAAAAAGAGATGTAGCCATAAGGCTATCTCTAGTTTCAGAAAAACCTTGTTTCACTAAGAAAAAAATGTTAGAGGCCACAACTTTGTTTTCATGAACAATTGTGCTTCCTAGAGACTTCCAGGGGAATTTTGCTCCTTTTCCAAATAATATATGGTTAGCGGCTTCTGGACAGCAAAACATAATACTTATAGTTCATATGTCATATATTACCTCTGATTTAGCAGATTGATCTCTGAATAAATCTTGCAGCCTTGCTGCCAATTATATGATTGTTCTGATCATGTTCATGATTCTGTGTGTTGACTAAAATGGTTCTATAAACTTTTCAAACATTGTTTATGCAACAAAGACTGCTATTCACAGAACTACAACTAAATTAATCATTTAGTTGAAGATACATATAGACAGTCTTTTATAATGAATATCAGACAGGTCAAAAAGAAGACATTATTAGCACTAATCATGCTACTAATAAAACTAAGAGAATAACTTTGGAACAGAAAAAACAATTTACAGAGGCATGACCAGGTTAACATCCCTAGATAAAAGAAAAATATTTTTACCAGCCACTGAAAAATCTATAATGTCAGTGCTAGTTCATTGATCTATAAGTAGAGCATTCCAAAGCTAGGACACATCACAGAAAAGGTCCATAGCTACTTGTGTAATTTAACATTTCACATTAAATGTTATGTGAAAGTAAATCATTATGAACCTGTATCTAATAATTTATGCTTCCCTCTTCTTTTGACCAACTGTACCATTCTTCTCGACAGCACCTAGCTAAGGTAAGGTGCCAGAAGCCTGGAGCAAAGACTAGAATTTAAGATTGCTGAAAGGAATAATAGATTTACAGAACTGAAGAGCTGGAAGGGATTGTGAAATTCCTCAAGGTCATCAACTCTCCACCAAACCAGGAACGTGGTATGATGCATAACGTCATAGGTTAGAGTATCTAACACTTAAGACTTCCCTAAGAGTCCTAGAGAATGTAGGTAAAAAAAATCAGAAGCCTGTGTTCTTCACAGCTGGCTCTGTCAAAATAAGGGAAAATTCCACATGAACAAAAATGAAATTTTAGCTTTCTTCTTCTTCTTTTGCAAATCTCTTAAGTTATTTTCTCTAATAACACTGATAAACTGATTTCCAAAAATCAATTTCCCTTCTTTTTTATTTTACATACATATTCAAAATTGTGAATGAGCTATTTCTTACAAAATGTATATTTTCAAGTTTAGATCCAATATATCAGAAATAAACTAATACAAATTTGGATAAGGTGAAACACTTAATAATACTTTGTTAATTTAATAACTCTCATTTAATAAGGTACACTAAAATGACTGAAGTGGACAAATCAAAATCATAATAAAAAATACATCAACATAAATTCACATATGATACCTTTAATCGAAGTCATTGGTCCAGTTCCGGTGAGGTGCGGCTAGCAGCGTTTTTGAAGTGCTGCGTCACTCTCTCTTTTTATTTTTATTTATTGCTTTTAGCAGCCTATTTTCTTTTTTGTTGTTGCTGACCTGTGGAGGAAGTTATCTTGTATGCCTACTTAGGGTCGAAGTGTCAGAATGTGTGAGGGAGCTACAACTATATTTTTCTGTTGACGCCACAGAACACAAATGACTCAGTATTTATTTCTACTACATGTTCGTGGAACTGAAAGCTAGGAGAGAGAAAGAGAAAGGGAAAGAGGAAGAGATAAAGAGAAAGAGAAGGAGCCAAAGAGTTAAAGGCAGCTTCGGCTGTGAGCTGTTGAAGTACTGAGACTTGTTTATCGAGACAGCATGCCTAGGAAGAAACGTCAGAGAACTCCCTCATATTCTCCCCTCAATAATGCTAAACAGCTACGCCTAGACGACATGTTGACATTGAATGTTGATCAAGCCGTAAGTAAACTAATACAAAATGCTTCTCCAAATAGATACTCGGCATTGGCTATAGATAAAAATGATAATCAGGATCCAGGGGATACTGAAACTATTGCCTCCCCAGCACCCCCTCTGTTTTCAGAGAATATCTCTCCGCACCAGCCTGGGGTTTCCCTGGCATCTAATGCTATAGCTGGTTTATTAAACACTGCCTTGGAGGTAGCTGAGGGTCAGACACTGAAGCTGATGGGTGAACATGTTATAATCACTGGAAGAACTGTGTTGGCTATATTTCAAAAGCTAGAGCAGATAGCTGACCAAGTTGCTACCTTAGAGGAAACGTTAATACAAAGAATAGGCACTCCTCTCTGCACTCCAACTCCCTTACACTCCAAGGAGACCAGCTGTAATTGGGAGCAGGATGAAAAATCAGGAGAGATCACAAAGAAACCCTCGAGCAGGTATTACAACCAAAAGTTAACTTCACAAAGTATCCACTACCCCGAGTGCATCATCCCATGATTAAACAGAGTCTGACAGTTGTAAACAGAAGATTCAATACTTAAAAAAACCTTGAGGAACTAACATCTTGCCTTGGGAAATCTCTCCAAAAAATTGAGACTATTCCTAGGTCATTAAAGAATACAGAACCAGTTAACCCAACAATTCAAACACTTCCGGAGCCTCAAAAAAATGCTCCCTGCACAAGATCTATTGGAACTATCTACATGCCTACCTGAAAATGATGCCCAAATGGAGATATTACTGGAAGAACCTTCTGGAGACAGTGTAAGGATTCCAACATGTGATCTTTCATAACCTGAGAGATCAGATAAATCTTCCCAGATTGTACAACTTTTACCTGAAGCCCCAAGACAATTGGACCTCGAGGATTCGGTCCCAGGAGAAATTGCTCTACAATTGGATCTCGATAACGAGGACCTATCCCAAGAAGACCTCAATACAATTAGAGCGCTCTCTGGGAAAAAACAGAGATCTATACTTAGAAGGACGGAGCTACGTAGACAAGAACTAATGACATTAACTGGGTCAGCACATCCCATATATTCATTGGAGAAGTTAGCCCCTTCTCAAGAACATAACATCCACAAGGCCACAAACCATGGGGTGAAAACCAACGAAAATGGAAGAGATCAGCATACGAAACAGACGACTTTTGCTGAGGTTCATTTGAAACCGGGCTCTGTCTCTACCCTCCCACTGTGGCCTGATATCTCCTTAGATGAGAACTTAGCATCAAGCAAATTGTGGCCAAATAATGCTTCTGAGAAGATGCTCCCTAGAACTGAGCACCTAAAGATCTTACCATCTCTAAAGCCTTCTAATACAACGGAACCTATAATAAATGCCTCTCGAGAGTCTCAACTTTCTCTTTCTCTGGATAAACATAAGGGATCCTTACTTGCCAATGATCCACATTTTGCTACTCATGAAGCATTGATTCTTCCAGATTCTCTGTCTGAGGTACAAGACCAACCTATCTCTCCCAAGAACAGGATCTCATTGGAAAAAATGGTGGTAGATAAGGAGGAGCAAGTAATTGAGAACTCCTCACTCACCCCTCCTTGGGTGGAGACAAAATCACAACCACCTCAGCAAACAGACAACTCCAAACCACTGCAAAGCTTACCTCTCCAATGACTGCCCCAAAGTACGTGACAGCTAGAGGACCAGCACAAGGTCACCCTTCTAACCTGGAATGTGGCTGGGTGGCTTGCTTCCACCAGAGATCCCTGTTTTATAGATTTCCTCTCCCTTTATGACATTTTAATGGTTCAGGAAACATGGTCTGTTGATGACATAATCTTAAGAGGCTTTCATACATTTGCAATTGGGGCAGAACTTGGAGCAAAACTTGGAAGAGCGAAAGGTGGTTTGGGAATCTTGGTCTCTACTACGCTACGGGCCACAACAAGGCCCCTCCCCCCACTGAACTCATGTGCCATGGCAGTATTAACTCAATTCAAGCACCACACTTTGCTGATAATAAATGCTTATATGCCTCCTGTGAGGAAGATACCCCAGATTAGGAACTTGTGGGCTGATTTAGAAGCCTATGTTGTGGACCTTATAGTGCAAAAACCAAATGCATCTGTAGTTCTGGGAGGAGACCTTAATGCAAGGATGGGTCCTGATGACCATAGCCTCTATACAGCCTATAAGTGTCTCTCTCCTAACCCAGAAAATTATGGTCTCCTCCCTCCTCGCTCCTCAAAAGACCCAAAAACAAATGTTACAGGTCTTTGTTTGGCTCAAATAATTTACAGGCTAAACTTTCACATCTTAAATAGTGCCTTTGAAGGTGACTATCCAGCTGAATTCACCTATCTTTCCGGGTCCAAAATGAGCGTCATTGATTATATAAGCATCTCTAGAGATCGTCTTCCCTACGTAAAAGCTCTAGAAGTTAAGCCTAAATTTGACAGCGATCATTTTCCAATTTTGCTCCAGCTAAATGTTTTTGCTCAGGAAATGCGTACTGAGGTCTGTTACCATCCTTTTATACTCCCAGAAGGAAGAACCTACCGTCGAATCAAGTGGACCCCATGCTTGAATCAAAGAATAACTGAGATGCTGAACTCAGATCAACTAATGAGACTTCAATCTGCCTTGATAACAGCTAAGGCCCCGGAGGCATCCCTGGAAAACTATAACACCCTCATTCAAGAACTCCATAAGCAATTAATCCAAAATAAAACTGTATCCCGGAAACAACATCAGCTTCATTCCAAGCCATGGTTTGACAAGGACTGTGTCAATGCCAAAAAAGCACTAGCTACTATATATCAGCCCTATCTATCTAACACCGTTCCAACAGCGGCACAGGACTTTCTTCAGCAAAAGAGATACTATAAGCAACTGTTAGAGCACAAGAAAAGAGAAGCTAATAAAAATAATTGGATACGGCTTATACAAGCAGTCAAATCTAAGGACTCAGCCACTTTCTGGCACATTACATCATACACCCAAACTCATGATCGAACCGTGATGGATTGTCACATCCCCCCGGGGATCTGGGAGGCATACTTCCAAGAATTATATATGGACACCTCTGCTGGAAGTGGGCACTATATTCAAGATGTAGAAAATCTGCCGATGTGGCCTCCTGTGACTGGGACAGAGCTTGAGAACCTGGTTGCTCAACTGAGAACAGGAAAGGCCCCAGGAGAAGATCTAATTCCATCAGAGGTCATCAAAACAATTAGCCAGATCTCCAACTTTTATTGTCAATGAATCCAGCAGGTATTTTGCTTCCCCTATGATATATTTATCCAAATTGGAGATACCAAACCATCGGAGGGCCTTTACCCTGGCACAATGTCATGCCCTCCCCTCAGCTGTTCTTGAGGGCTGATATCGGAGGATCCCCTATTTGGAGAGACAATGCCCCTGTGGCTCTGGCCACATAGAATCAATAGACCATGTGCTCCTTCAGTGTTCGTTTTATAGAGATATTCGAACTCATCTCATCTTACCAATAGTCCATAAATACCTGGGACGCTCAGATCAATTTTATACTTCCTTGCTGCTGTCAGATATTAATTTCATTACATATAATGTTGTTAGGTTTTGTGCGTCTGTGATTAAAATTCGCCGGGTGATGACTGACATCACAAACTAGTATTTATACCGTTTCCCCAAAAATAAGACCTAACCTGAAAATAAGCCGTAGTATGATTTTTCAGGATGCTCCTAATATAAGCCCTACCCCAAAAATAAGCCCTAGTTAAGTGAAACCCCGCCCTCCACCATTGTGCAGCATTGTGCAGCAACCAGAAGATGACATGACTATAAAATAAAGCATCCCCTGAAAATAAGCCCTAATGCGTTTTTTGGAGCAAAAATTAATATAAGACCCTGTCTTATTTTCGGGGAAACACAGTATTTAATCTTATGCCTTTTAATGCTTGATTAATGTCATTATATATTTATGTGTATACTTATAATTACTTGGAATTATTTTATGACTGTACTTCTTATTCATGGATACACTAACCTCTAAGCACCACAATATTTATTTAATCCTCAGAATCCTTTTCCTTCTCCTTCACTGCCTCCTGGATTTTAATATTCTGGTTATATTAAAATGAATGTGAGGTTATTTTTTAAATTTTAGATTGATGTCTAATTTTGGGTTATGGTTTAATTCGAGTGTGTAATGGGCATATCAAATGACTGTATCCCATCTTCCTTACGCTGGTCAATGACCGTAATAAAGGCTTGTTTGTTTGTTTGATTCACATAATAAATTCTTAACCAACCCCCAGCTGAGTCTCCCCAAGTACATGTATTCCCTCCTCTTGCTAAAATTTTTGGATTGGTATTTATACTTCATCTTATCAGTTCTCATCAACTGTCATCTAATTTTGCTATGTTTGCAAGTTACTTTCAATATTCTTATAAAGGTTTCCATTTGCCTTGCTAAGGCAGCAAACCAAGTCTCCTGTTAACTGTAAGACGCAAATAGCCACCAAAGCAAATAACAGGCTTTCATGAATCTGACTTTGTATCTGCAAAGTATGTGCAGTTTCTGTAAGTGAACACAGGAGGACATTAATCAACTCAGTAGATGCTATCTCCTGGGTCTACAAATACATTACATATTTTTAAATAATAAGAACTACATGTTATTACACTAATACCACATGACAACCTATACAGTTAGAACTTTGAAAAGTTCCTTTTTGGGAGCCACAATAACCACAATTCCCCAGCCAACATTCACTGCTAAAGGTTAATTGTTTTTTATGCACTATTTGCACAGAAACCTCTGCAAACAAATTTCAGGAGTTTGCAAAAGAACAATGTGTTCTCAACATTGCAACATTTACTTGTGAAATTGTGGATGGCTTTTCTCGTTTAGCTGATCACACAAAAGGACTTGTTTCTCGCAAACAGTAGGCCAAATCTATATTCTGCCTTATATGTCTCGTTCTATCAGGGCTAGAGACTTTTTTTTATAATGAATGAAAAGTTGAAATCCAGATCAAATGATAGTCCAAATGAGCAACAAGTGGCACCTCTAAAATGGGGGTGAGGGTGGAATGCAGTGCTGTCTCAATGGGTGATCTGGCAATCCAAAGTGAGCTTAGACACAGAAATACAAACTAGTTAGTCTTATAGTACTACATTATTGTTTGTTTCATTATTTTTAATATTTATATACTTAGTGTTTTTAGCTTTTAAATATTGCTTTTGTAAGTATGTAAGCTGCCTTGGGTCCTTTTCAAGGTAAACATATTTCAAGAAAATAAATAAATAAATAAAAATAAACCACAGCTGCTTATTACCTTACTTTTTCTGGAAACCCTAAGTATGGCAAAACAAAAACAAAAACCCACCAAACCAAACAAAAACAAAAAACCTCAACAACTTCAGGTTGGAAAAGCACTAAAAAGCAAAACCAAACCCCACCTAGTGATAAAGCAAAAGAATAGAAGTTGTAGTTGTTAAAGTGTCCATTTAGCTAGATTTTCATTGAATTTTAGCCATGGCAAATTGTGTTTTTTTCCTGGTTTAACCTTTCAGCTTTGATTTTAAAATGAGAGTAAATGTGTATCTGCATTACACTGTTAGATGAGGTTTGTGCCTCTTTAATTATCACATAATCCATCCTATATTTTTTTGCCTAGCAATAAGGTAAACAATTTGAGCACAATGGAATAGGATTGCCCTATTCCAGTGACGGTGAACCTTTCTGGGCCTGAGTGCCCAAACTGGGGGGGGAAAAAGTGGGTGGTGGGCGGCGGGCGGCAGCAGAAGTGGTGGCGGTGGAAGCAGAAGTGGCAGCGGAAGGGAATCCCAGGCACGGAGGTGCCTCAAGACCCCACTCCGGATCTGCCGCCAGCGCCAGCTGCTCCAGATCCTGGCCCGACGCCTGTCGGGATGCCAGCAGCCACCTCCTCAGGTTTGGCTGCGGGGGGGGGGGGGAGTAGCGATCTGGTGACTTATGGCTTGCGTGCCCACAGAGAGGGCTCTGCGTGCCAGCTGTGGCACGCGTGCCATAGGTCCGTCATCGCTGCCCTATTCAATGACTTTATTTTAAAAAAGAAATCATAGAATCACAGAGTCATGAAGCTGGAACAAGGTCATTGAGTCTTACCTCCTGTTCAGTGCAGGAATACAAATAACTTTCTATCAATCAATATGGGAAGCCTTTTCTAGATGCTCAGACATGTTTGATTCTCAGATCCATTTTTAAAAGAAAAAGGTTATTTATTTCTCAGAAGGAATTCTGGAGAGGCATCATGTACTGAATTCTTAAAAAACAAAACAAAAAAAACCTCCAGTACACTGTGTAATGAATTGAAGGATACTGGGAATTGTAGTCACATAAAGATGGAGTCTGTTAGGTTCTGTGTAAGATGAGTTAAAAGGAATGGAATGTGTGAGACTGTTTTTGCAGATTTACTGCCTGGTACGGAGAAGCATAGGGACATAGGGATGTGGTGGCGCTGCGTGTTAAACCGCAGAAGCCTCTGTGCTGCAAGGTCAGAAGACCAGCAGTCGTAAGATCGAATCCACGCAACAGAGTGAACTCCTGTCGCTTGTCCCAGCTCCTGCCAACCTAGCAGTTCGAAAGCATGTAAAAATGTGAGTAGATAAATAGGTACCACCATGGTGGGAAGGTAACGGCGTTCCGTGTCTAGTTGCGCTGGCCACGTGACCACGGAAACTGTCTTTGGACAAACACTGGCTCTACAGCTTGGAAACGGGGATGAGCACCGCCCCCTAGAGTCGGACATGACTGGACTAAATGTCAAGGGGAACCTTTACCTTTACCTTACCTTACGGAGAAGCATGGACAGAGATAAGAAGGCAAGGCCAGAGAGAGGCCTAGAGAAGACCAAACAAGAATACCGCTTAGTTGGAAACAAGATAAAGCACCTGTGGACTCATGAGAAATAAGGGTGGAGAGTTGTGTTAAGCTTTCTTGCAATTAATTGGATAACAGCTAATAAGTGTCATGAAGAAGGAGGTCTTAAGACATGTAGAAAAATGGTTGTTTGCGTATGTAAAATGTTGGTTCGTGGCCTGTGGAGGAATGCTTACAGAATGTAAGAGGAAAAAGGTTTGCTTTTTGAAAAGAGAGAAGGGGGGTGAATAGCCCAGCTAGAGACCAAGATGATTACTTAGTTTCGTTTTTAATATTTCTTATTTTAATAAGAAATAGCAGCTTTATTTAACCATTGTAGCGTTTGAATATGTCTTATGCTTAATGCTTTTGCACAACAACTGTATTCTAATGAAACTTACTTTATTTTCTTAATAAAACAATTATAATTCTTACAAAGGATTAGTCTCTTGAAACAGCAGGGCTTACACCTAATTCCAGTGGAGATTGGAGAAGGTCACTAAGTAGCTACTGTAATTATTAGGTCCTACTTTGCAGGGCTGTTGTGTTGTCTAAGGAAGCACAAAGTCTATGCTTGATTGCTTTGGAAGTAAGCAAAGGTTTCTTTTAAGGTCAAGATAGTCCATGAGGCTTACACTACGCACTTCTGAGGCTTAAAGGACCTACCTCAGAGATAAAGGTGGTGGTTTTGCGCTCACAGTGACTCCTTACCCAAACATCATACTTTCTTTAGGGAGAGGTGATCGTTACACACTGTGTAGTCAAGATGGGCTACAAAATACCCTCTTGTGCTCACTATCATTCACAAGGAGATACCAAGCAGTGGAAAATTCCAGAAGCTCACTTCTTTTTTCACCAGTTAACCACTTCTCACCGAAAAACAAAGAGAGAATAAGAGTGAACAACCAAACATGAAATGTTATTCGTTTGGAAGAGCTGGGCAGAGCTCTTAATGATAGGACATTGTGGAAGTCAGTAACTCATATAGAGCCAGTGCACACTTGCATATCATCATCCCAGTCCCTGGAATAAGGTCTGAGAGAAAAGGAAGGGAAGGAGACTACGTTGAGTCTATGAGTTGTCACACACAAGGCAGCGCACACACAGCAGAGACGCAGCTAAGGAGAAAGGTCAGGAAAGGGGAGGAGTGGCTTACCTCCCTTCTGTTTCCCTAAGCTTCACCCCAATGTTCTCACATGCTGCAGCTGTCCTTGGAAGCTGTTGCTGCTGTCTCCTTATTCATGAATAAACCAGGTAAACATACTTGGAAATAAACTGGGTAAACTTACTCACTGTTAAACCAGGTAAAACCTGCTTTGAGATCAACCCCAGCCACAAAGCAAAAAAACAGTAATTTCACAGCTTAAATGAGTGAGCTGCTGAATATTATTCTCTATTTTTAAAAATATATTTTAAATATTTTCACAGGAAGGAGTTAAATGTTTGGCCAAGAAGGAGTTGAATGTTTTCTTTCACAGTCATTGAATGGGGTTCTGAGTGGCAGGGTCAAAAGTTCAGTCCATTTAGAATGCTGGCAATTAATGTCTGTAGGCATCCTTCAGTCTCGAGAGACTATGCTAACGTGCTCTGAATAGAGGTCTTGGAACAATGTCTAGCGTGGCTGAAAAGGCCAATTTGAGCGTGACAATCCCTTCCACACTGAAGGCAAATACAATCTGTCCCCTGTCCAGCTCCCTGATTTTGCTGGTTTCGGGACTGCCTCTTTGCCTCAGCCTGCTGGACAAGTGTCTCTTCAAATTGGGAGAGGCCATGCTGCACTGCCTGCCTTAAGGCTGAACGTTCAGATGTCAAGGTTTCCCATCTGTTGAGGTCTATTCCTAAGGCCTTCAGATCCCGCTTGCAGATATCCTTGTATCGCAGCTGTGGTCTCCCTCTGGGGCAATTTCCCTGCACTAATTCTCCATACAGGAGATCTTTTGGAATCCGACCATCAGCCATTCTCACGACATGCCCGAGCCAGCGTAGACATCGCTGTTTCAGTAATGTATACATGCTAAAAATTCCAGCTCGTTCTAGGACTACTCTATTTGGAACTTTGTCCTGCCAGGTGATACCAAAAATGCGTCGGAGACAACGCATATGGAACGTGTTCAGCTTCCTCTCCTGCTGTGCACGAAGGGTCCAGGACTCACTGCAGTACAGGACACAGGCTCTATAGACCTGGATCTTGGTATATGCCATCAGCTTCTTATTAAGCCATACTCTCTTTATGAGTCCAGAGAACATGATAATGCTTTGCCAATGCGTTTATCCAGCTTGACATCTAGCGAGAGAGTGTCAGAGATCGTTGAGCCAAGGTACACAAAGTCATGAACAACCTCCAATTCTTGTGTGGAGGTGATAATAGAGGGAGGTGAGTCCACACCCTGGCCCATGACTTGTGTTTTCTTCAGGCTAATTGTTAATCCAAAGTCTTGGCAGTCCTTGCTAAAACAATTCATGAGTTGTTGGAGGTCTTCAGCAGAGTGGGCAACAACAGCTGCATCATCAGCAAAGAGGAAGTCCCGCATGCATTTCAGTTGGACTTTGGTCTTCGCTCTCAATCTAGAGAGATTAAAGAGCTTTCCATCTGATCTAGTCCGGAGATAGACACCTTCTGTTGCAGTTCCAAAGGTGTGCTTCAGCATGACAGCAAAAAAGATCCCAAAGAGGGTTGGCGTGAGGACACAGCCCTGTTTCACTCTGCTTTGGATGTCAAAGGGATCTGATGTTGAGCCATCAAAAACTACAGTGCCCTTCATTTCCTCATGGAACGACCTGATGATGTTAAGGAGTCGAGGTGGACATCCAATCTTGGGAAGTATTTTAAGAAGGCCGTCGCTACTAACAAAGTCAAAGGCCTTTGTAAGATCTATGAAGGCCACAAAGAGTGGCTGTCATTGTTCCCTACATTTCTCCTGCAACTGTCCGAGGGAAAATACCATGTCAATGGTGAATCTATTAGGTCAAAAACCACACTGTGATTCTGGATAGACTCTGTCTGCAAGCACCTGGAGTCTCTTCAGCATGACATGGGCAAGCAGCTTCCCTACAACGCTGAGAAGAGAGATGCCATGGTAGTTATTGCAGTCATCCCTGTCTCCTTTGTCCTTATACAATGTGACGATGTTTGCATCCTTCATGTCCTGTGGTACTCAACCTTCCCTCCAGCAAAGACAAAAGATTTCATATAGCTTAGTGGTGATGATCTCTTTGCAGCACTTCAGCACTTTAACAGGGATGTTATCCTTCCCAGGTGCCTTGCAGGAGGCGAGTAAGGCACGCTTTTATTTCTGGTCTAATCCAAGGCCGCTTTTATTTCTGCTACAGTTGGTTCACTGTCCAACTCTTCCAAGACAGGCAGGCACTCAATGCTTCTTCAGTGACTACATTCTCTCTAGAATATAGCTCAGAGTAGTGCTGCATCGAACGTTCCATCTGCTGTGCTCGGTCGTGGATGATCATGCCTGTAGCAGACTTCAAAGGAGCAGGTTTCTTGTGTATTGGACCTAAAGCATGCTTGATACCGTCATACATTCCCTTGATGTTACCTGTGTCTGCTGCTATCTGTATCTGAGAGCAGAGCTGAAGCTAATAATCATTAGAACATCTCCTGGCAGTCTGTTGAACTTTGCTATGAGCAACTCAAAGAGCCTGCAAGTTGTTCTCACTAGGACAGGCTTTGTATGCTGCTAGAGCTCTCCTCTTTTCCTCGATGGCTGGCATCAACTCCTCCGAATGGGCTTCGATCCAGTCTGCCGTCTTTTGGGTCTTCTTGCCAAATGTGGACAAGGCGGTGTTATAAACAGCATTCTTGAAATGTTCCCATCGGTCAGGTGCATTTGCATCAGCTGGGCCTGGAAGGGTTTCCTCAAGCGCAAATTCTTCCACTGTTCTTTGATTGCAAGTCTTGCTGATATCAATACATGGTCTTCCTTCCTTTTTTGTGTGATACAATCTCTTTGTTTGCAGTTTTACTCTACTACACACCAGGGAGTGATCAGTATCACAATCAGCACCCTGATAACTGTGTGTGATCGTAATAATAGGAAGGCTAGAGCATCTAGTGAGGATCAAATCGAGCTGATGCCAATGCTTCGATCTTGGATTTCTCTAGAAAACTCTGTGTGGACGCTTCGTATTAAAGAACGTCTTGTTGACACAAAGACCATAATAACAGCAAAACTCCAGCAAGCATTGGCCCTTTTCGTTCATCTTCCCAATGCTAAAACAGCCTAGACAAGTGGGCCAAGAATTGTGATCAGCACCAACTCTAGCGTTAAAGTCTCCGAGAATAAACAGCGGCTCTCTCTCTGGGATTTGTTTTGATAGCAGCTGCCAGATCGTCATAGAATTTGTCTTTGTCTTCTGTTTTAGACAACAGTGTTGATGTATATGCACTAATGAGGGTGACCGGTCCCGCTGATGAGTGGAGCTGCAGAGACAGGATTCTTTCACTCCCCACAGTAGGGGGAACAATTGATACTCAGCAGAGTATTTCTGACCGCAAAGCCAACACCATATTCACTGGTCTCATTCAATGGTTTTCCCTGCGAGAAGAATGTGAATTTTTTTTCTTTGACAGATCCCGAGTCTGGCAATCTCGTCTCTTGCAGGGCAACAATGTCCATCTGCAGCCTACTCAGTTCCATGCCGATGACAACTGTCTTGCGTGCATCGTCTATTTCCTGCAGGTCGTCAGAAAAGCCAGGGGTCATTGTCCGAACATCATTCCAGGTGCCCAACTTTAGGTCAGAAGTTTTCTTATGCTTGTTGCATGATGCAGGGTTATCAATCTGCTTGTCGGCTTTCACCCTAAACCCCATGCACCCCGTGAGGTTAACAGACCGTGGCGAGGTAGCACCTTACTGGCTGGGGGCTGCCCAGCTTAAGACGGGCGGTAGCTACCTAGTGAGGTGCAATGACCTCTCCCACCGTCGGAAGTAGCTCCTGGCATCACACTCTACACCAATCGAGCAGAGACTTATAACCGGTAACTGCTACTTCCCATGTTATTTCGACGCTGTATGCAAAGCTGGAGTGTCCTCAGAGCACAAAGCCTGGGTAAAATAATATGGAGGATAGACTGTTACCCAAGCAGCAAATCCCCCCTCTCCACATCACTGAAGTAGTCCAATGGAAAGGCAAGAGCCAATACAACTGGTTCCAGCGAAGTCGCAGGGGTTGGCAGAACATCACGAACTACCTCCGGGACTCCGGCTCTGGATTTTGCCTTGAGGTTTACTTCTGAAGCCTTTTCCATTCATGCATATAGCCACAAGGCAGTGGAGGTTTGAAATTGAAGTTTTCCTTTTCCTAGGTGGGCTGCCTTCCAAGGCTAATGAGCGGGTGCATAGATTAAAGTGCTTTGGGGGCACGGAAAGGAATTTATCAAGGGTGGAAAAGGAAATGGGGTTGGAGAGGACCCCAGAAGGGGTGGAAAGGATATG
This sequence comes from Intellagama lesueurii, assembly GCA_037013535.1. Taxonomy (NCBI): domain Eukaryota; kingdom Metazoa; phylum Chordata; class Lepidosauria; order Squamata; family Agamidae; genus Intellagama; species Intellagama lesueurii. The sequence goes on from JBAJHW010000005.1 coordinate 110,860,111, forward strand.
GGGGTGGAGAGGACCCCAGAAGGGGTGGAAAGGGAAAGGGGTGAAGAGAACCCTGGAAGGGTTGGAAAGGAAAGGGGGTGGAGAAGACCCTGGAAGGGTTGGAAAGGAAAGGGGGTGGAGAGGACCCTGGAAGGGGTGGAAAGGAAAGGGGGTGGAGAGGACCCTGGAAGGGATGGAAAGGAAAGGGGGTGGAGAGGACCCTGGAAGGGACGGAAAGGAAATGGGGTGGAGAGGACCCTGGAAGGGACAGAAAAGAAATGGGGTGGACAACCTGGAAGGGACGGAAAGGAAATGGGGAGGAGAAGACCCTGGAAGGGGTGGAAAGGAAATGGGATGGAGAGGACCCTGGAAGGGGTGGAAAGGAAATGGGGTAGAGAGGACCCTGGAAGGGGCGGAAAGGAAAGGGGGTGGAGAGGACCCTGGAAGGGGCGGAAAGGAAAAGGCTGGCAATTAATAAGGATGCCCAAATTCTCAGAGTTGTTTTCACTTTAAAATCACTAATTTCAAAGTGTGTATTAGAGCCATGAATAGCTGAATTTTGTCCAAATGAAAAAAAAAGGGGCTGACAGACCATTTTTTTCCAGGTATGCAAATCTGGTCTTATCAATGTATTTGATCTGCTTTAAATCTACTGGAGCTCAAGGTCACTTGCTTCTGCAAGGGGATAAAACTGTCACTTTTTTAAAAATCAGATCTTGAAAACCCTTTGCCGAAACATCTCCAAATTTGGCACAAAGTAAGAACAGACATTCTGTTACATCCGCACCCAATTTGGTGGTGATCCAATGTCCAGTTCCATAATTATATTTTTTTTGCTTGGGGCAACCCTAGTTTTTTACTTGGCTTATGGAATGCTGAATCCTACTCTCAGCACAATATATTGGTGCCCTCCCAGGCATGGACCAGATATAAGCATCAAAGCTCTGCCAACATCTAATAAGGCCATCCCAGCCATAAAGCAAAATACAGTAATTTCACAGCTTATACAAATAAGCTTCTGAATATTTGTTCTGTACAGTTGGAGCATGGTATCCACAGGGGATTGGTTCCAAGCCCCCTAATGGATACCAGAAACAGCGGATAAGTGAAGCATTTCCAGGTGTTTTTGTGTGTGTGTCTGTGCATGGTTGAGAGAGGGAGCACTGGCCAAGTCTTGCAAAATGAATGGGTTTCCTGCCCTTCTGCTCACAAGGGAGGCTTCCCTGAAACCAGGAGCTGCTGCCTCCCCTGCCCACCCCTGCAAATGCGGCTTCTCCATGTCACTAGAAGCTGTTTCTGTCAGAGAAGTCAGGCCACGAGTGCATTTCCATTAAGCTACCTGTATATAATATAGTTTGTGGTTCCATCTAGTGGCCGGTCCTGGTAATATACCTTGAGAACATCTATTTCAGAGTTTTAAAAAAATGTTTATTTATTTATTTATTTAAATTTCAATTTATTGTCATTGAATGTATATACACCGTATACACATACAACGAAATTTACAAACCAATCTCTAGAGTGCCAAGCCGCTGCATGTACCTGCGCTGCCATCTTATCTGCCAGATTTATTTATTTATTTATTTATTTATTTATTTATTTATTTATTTATTTATTTATTTATTTATTTATGACACTGGATAAGTGAAACCACAGGTACTGATCCCGCGTATACAGCAGTCCTACTGTATTATTTCCAAAAAGTATATATAAAATATTATCAATATTTGTATTTTTTTTTTTAAATAGTGTTTTCCCAAAACTACGACAGGGTCTTATATTAATTTTTGCTCCAATAAATGAATGAGGGCTTATTTTCAGGGGATGTTTTATTTTTTTCATGTACAACAATCTACATTTATTCAAATACAGTCATGTTATCTTCTGGTTGCTGCACAATGGTGGAGGGCGGGGTTTCACTTAACTGGGGCTTATTTTGGGGGTAGGGCTTATATTATGAGCATCCTGAAAAATCATACTCGGGCTTATTTTCAGGTTAGGTTTTATTTTCGGGGAAACAGGGTACTTTTGTGTCTCCCGTTTTTACAACCAGACACATAGTCCCCTTGCACGCATGATTCTGATAAGCCTGTTCAGCTAGGAAGGAGTTGAAAAGTTACCTAAGAGTCAGCTAATTGGGTTGTGATAGACAGGGTCAAAAGTTCAGGTTGCCCAAAATGTGGAGCTGTTTTCTCCCTTGAAAACTTATGTGGGGAGATTGTTTGATCTCAGAAATCCTGAGAGAATGCTTATCTCCCTCCCCTGCCTACAAATGTATACAGTGTTTCATTCTACAAAGCTGCCGCCACCAAAACATTGTGGCTGTTTTTCCTTTTGGAAAGGCCTTTTCTGAGGATCAATATTTCAGCCCCTGTAGCCTGGGAACTAGATAGGAGGAATGTTTCCCTACTGGTTCTGCTGGACTGCCCCTAAAGGCAGTTCAGAAAGTTCAGCTGGTGCAAAATGTTGCAGCAGACTGTTGACTAGGGCTGGATCATGTGACCCCTTCCTCAGTACAACAGCTTCACTGACTGCCAGTTTGTTTGAGGGCCCTATTCAAAGATGGTGGTCATGCCCTTTAAATCATTTCAAGCTCAGATCCAGGCTACTGAAATTTCATATTTTTTCTATGTGTATTAAGATTCTCAGGGGAGTGTTTTCTGTTGGTTCCACAACTTTCACAAGCATATCTGGTGAGGATTCAAGAGAGGGCTTTTTCTGCGGCTGCTCCCAGATGTGGAACTTCCTTCCTTGAGACGTACACTTGATCCCTTCCCTTCTTCTGCTGGCAACTGAAAACTTCTCTCTTTAGATGCTGTCGTTATGTTCCAAAATCAAAATTAGGATGTTTGGGGGAAGAGACCTGAATTCTCAGCGTGTCAGATGGATAGCATTTCATTTTGCTGCATGAAGGTGGAATCATAACGTAACCCCATCACACGTCAGCTAGCAATCTTTATCCCAACATTTGACTGGTTATTTCAAATCAATAAGTAAACTTCAGTTTTCCTTCCCTCTGCAGCCCATAGGCATGTTCAATATCCTTCCTGACTACCACACCTTCCATTTTAACATCTGTTTCACATTTTAATCTATTAGCCTTCTCCTCCTTACTTCAGCACTCAAGCTTCATAAGATTATGGAGAAGTTAACAAATACCACTTACATTTTTGAACCCTCTGTAGAGGATCTGAAGTTCCTTCTTTGTGAATTTGCTCTGTGCTTCCAGTAGTTCAAGGGCTTCAGGTCGATGTCGTATAGTAGCCATTTCCATCTCATCTTCTACACTGTCTGGAAGACCAATCAAAAATAAAAATCAACAAAAAGTAATCCACAATCTTCCAAAGCATAAAGGATGAGTAAAACAAGAAACCTGAGATTTGTCAAGAGTAGAAATAGTGTATCGAGGTAAAGGCAGCACTTTACAATCAGTAAAACTCTTTGTAACTGACTATCTGGGTCTTCAATTACATGACATTGTCAAAAAACCGATGTGGTTGGTTACTCTACGTGATTTCTTCTTTATGCTCTTAATATCCACAATTTTGCAACTAAAACAAAACCAAACATAATCTTTTACAAAATCCAGGTGTACAAAACGAAGCTTTGATCCATTCAAGACTTTGGTATTTCCCCTCTGAACTGTGAATGTGAACTTCATGATATACTATCCTCACAATTCAAGTTGAAAAGATTCATTGCCACCCCATTTAGTCACTTGTTTGAGGCAGAGACTGGAGGACAAAAGACAGATTCAGAGAAATGGGTCTTTTCTGCTCTTACATAATTTTCCTCAGAAGAACACAATTGCTTTTGCTCCATGTGACTCTGGAATTATATATTTTTGCAACTTGAGGATCTGCTCCTTCTCCAAATGGATCTCTCTGAATATGTGTCCTGATCCTAAAAACATCTTGGGACACAAGGTTGAGAACTTTTTGTTCTTTATTTCCCTTTTCATCTGTTCTCTTTTCTCCCCAAGAGCTTAAAAATAGGAGAAACAGCATTCCTCTTTTTTTATTTTTAAAGTCTTTTGGGGAGAACAGCTGAAGGACGTGCATAATTCTAAGATCACAGCAGTAGCATAGGAAATAAATAAGCTCACAACAGAAACACACACCCAACTATCATGTACTCAACCTGAAACCACCTGAAGCTGTTTTACATGGCAAACAGAAACTCTGGGAAGAGGGAAAAATGAAAACAGATGTAACATGGAGTTCATTCTTGATACAGTAAGGTAGGGGACCTGAAACACCATGACACTGCAAGGTGCCAGGGGTGGCAGGTCTTGAATGAAGACTTCCAGCATCTTATCTCCAATATGTTACCTCTGCCATATCCAGTGCTGTGACGCTTCAACTACCCAGACATATTATGTAAGTCAAGAATGCAATATGAGGGGCCCAAACTTACATGGGTGCCATTTGTTTCTGCCAAGGATGGTCTCTCAGGCTTGGGACATCCGGGTAGGCATGGCAGCAGCCACATGTCCAGCACAATGGGGAGGGGTCAGATGCTTGGGATTCCTTTGCTGATTGGCCAGTGGGGATTGGAGCTCCCTGGCCGGACTTGTATTGGCTGGCAGAGGAATCCAAGGAAATGACCATGGAACAGGCAGATTGGAAGAGGGGAGTTTCCACTCTGGTCTGCCTGCCCATCTTAAAACAGGAGGGTACAGCCACTCCCTATCCAGCCTGCAGCTCACTGGTCTCCCTTTTCCCCCTCCCTCCTTCTTTTATGGTGGTGGAATCAGGTAATGTTTTAGGTTGATGCATAAGTTGTAAAGGTTGGGTGTATCACTACACTGTCTTTGTGAAGTCAATTATTTTTGTTCGCAGTTTGAGGCATTGGGGTTGGATCTGGACAGTTTAAGGGTGAAGAGTAATTGCCCAGAATGATGAACAAACCTCCCTGCATGAAGAGATTGGGACAGGGTCATGGTTTGGTCCAGCTCAGGGGCCTATTGGCCCAACCCCTGCTCTCAGGTGTCAAAGAATCACGGAGTGCCATATGCCTTGTGGCTTCCAGAAGATGGCTACATCTGGTGGAACCTTCAGCAGCTGCTGAAGCGAACGGTGGTGGGCATCAGGGAGCATTTGGGCTTCCCGATGCACCAGATCCAATGTCCCCAATGCTGGCCAGGGACTGCAGCTATAACCAATAAAGTTGTGTCATTTTTCTCTTGTAAGAAATGTGTGTATTGTATTTCTTTGATTTAGTTCAGAGAGCGCAGACGGGCACTCTGTAATAGGTCAGCAAATTAGCTTGACAACTGATGCCAAATTTAGTCAGTTAGCTTCACAAACCACTGAAAAAGATTCTATCTATCTATCTATCTAGCTAGCTAGCTATCATCTAATTTATATTCTGCCTTTCCATTAAAAATAATGTTCAAGGTGGCTTACAAACATTTAAAAGAGTAAAAATTGATTTTTAGCTTAAAAAATAAAAATAAAATCATTAAAACCAACTCCATTATAAATATCATTACAATTAAGTAAATATATTTAAATTGTTTAAATTAAAATATAGAGATTTAAAAAATGACACACCAGTGCTGGTTATCAAGCCACTCCTTCCAAGCCAGGCTCCTCCAGAGCCACATGTTTTGAGGAGCAGTTCAGACTGCCCTGCCCTGCCCGTTTCACTTAATATGGGATCGCCAAATCATCGCTGAGCAGGTTTCTTGCCTCAGGTCTATTTCTCTAGCATCTGCTTGCATCAGACTCAAGCTGTGCATCAGTCTGACACTAAACAAAGCCCTAAGCCTTGTAACCATGGGCATCTGGTTAATATTTTACAATAGAGGAGTTAACATTGTATAGCTTGGAAATGATGTACCCTAAAGAAGTTCTATTGTGAACCCTGCATCTTTTTTGTTTGTCAGTTTGTATTTTTCATGGTGACAGTAATATACTTTCACAAAAACTAAACTCAGCATTCAGTATAACATTTGCTTAAGAACTTGGAGACAAATCTTCTATTTTGTTTTAGAATAACAGCTCACTCCTCTTCAGAAAACCATGTTGAGCTAAAACAACATAAACATTACAATAACAAGAATGGTGTTTCACTTGGTACTTAGAGAAAATACAAAGTAGAGTTGTAATAGTGTTAATGTCCAATTTTATTCTGTTTATTCCCCAAATGAACTAATTAAAATAACAATGTTGAAAACTGTATGTCCTGATTAACTAAATTTAAAGCTCAACCAGAATGCCATTTGTCCTGCTTTAAGATATACATCATATCACCACTTTCTCTGACAACCAAATTATGTTTTGTTTATACTAGCCAATCATTTCATACATATGACTTTCTGAGGTTTTTTGCTCAGCATGGCTCCCCCCCCCCCCCCCCTGTAGGTAGAACACTAATTTGTACCAGTTTTGTCTGGTGTGGTCTGACAAGGCAGACTTTTGATGTATGTGTAGTTTATGTTTCCAGTGATGTAAGGTATGGAGGTGTCTAGTATCTCTTGTTCCCCAGCTGAGAAGCATAAATAGCAATCTACACTTTTAATTTTACTTTTTAAAGATTTTGCAATGCAATTAGTTCTAGACAGCAAATAACAAATCTGCTGTTCTAGAACAAAACATGTTAGATTCCCCCATCACTAAAAGTCATCTAAACAATCTCACAACTCACTTGGCTTTTTTTTTAAAATCAGGGATGTGGAAACAGGTTTGACCAATGGCAGGATTGAGTGAAAGTGACAGGCTTTGGCTTTTAATGCAAATTGGTAGACTTAGGGTGTGACTAGACAATCCAGTTGGATTGGGATGGATAGGTCTAAACAGGGTGGCTTTCAGGTGCAGTATGTTCTTTGGGGTGTCCTTGCATCCACATGCAAGGATCAGGTGGTTTCATGACAGAAAACCATGTCAGCCCTCAAAATGACCCTATTTAGCCCCAACACCCTCTTCTGTCTCCCGTTGCCTGGGGAGTGGGGGAATGCTGCATTTTTAAAAAAAGTATAGATCAATCTTATACTGATGAATCAGTTTGCCACCAAGTAACACAGGGTGAACATTTAAGGGATGGGGGGGGGGGAGGAAAAAAAATCTGCATCTCTCTGCATCCCAGCAGGGGAATGGAGGAAAGCTTATTTTTAAAAAATTGATATGTGGCATGCCAGTAAATCAGCTTGCTGCCAAGGGCCGCCAAGAGACATAGCGCTGGGGTTTTAACAAGAACCAAGCAATAAGCAAAAGAGAGAGAGGTCTCCCTCCTCCTCCTTCTCCATCTCTAGTAAAGCTGTTTTTGTTTGTTTGTTATTTTACTTTTTTTCCTTTATTGATAGGTGGCATGGGGGAATCTGCTTCAGTTCCATCCCCCGGATCACACATGCTGGAACTGAACCAAAATGGAGCAATCCTACCCACAATAAAAGAACAGTAGCCTCTGCCAGGAATTCCAAAAGGAACGGGCAGGCATGGAGAAATGTTGGTCTCGTTTGCAGTTACTAGATTACTGTGGAGCGGAATTGGTTTTGATGATGACAACATTGCACTTCTTATTTCTCAGCATTGCTGGCAGACCAAAAGCCAGCAATTAGGAATGAAATCCTAAAAACCTATAGGTGAGATGACATGTTTGCAAAATAATTTTTGAATTATTTTGCATAATACAGTAAAAATTAAAAACTTCTGAATTATAAATTAAAGGCTTTTAATAATTTGAACAATTTAAACATACGTATCATGTATTTGAAAGTTAAGTCTCCATTGTTTTATCGCAAAGAAAGTCAGAAGCACTTTCTGTTTCAAGGAGCAAAATCTGATTTTTAAGTCATGCCAAACAGCCTATGAACAGTTGCTAGAATTTTCTGTGCAAACTCAGTGTCTAAAGTAACCCTTTTCTTTAAAGAAAAACTTTTATTGTTCTCTAATTTGTAATGGTGCATGAATAAGTTTGTTTTACAGTCTTGGCAAGAATGGTCTTCCAGATATGGACCTGCTGTCTTGGAATATACACGTTCACTCTCAGCTTTATGTCTGTTCAGATTCTAGTTGTCTTGGTCTTGATAATAAGACAAAGGACAGCCTTCCCTCAAAGTCTTCTTAGCCAGAGCTTTGAAATAATTAATTATTTTTTTATTTGTCAAAATGTAATTAGGGTTTTTGTGTGTGTGTGTTTCTTTTTTTGGCTAACATTGGCATAATGGCAGGAACTGGACATTTAAACTTAATTTAACACATTCAGTATTACATTACAGGGCAATGTTAATCACTGTTCATCACGTCTGTGCCCACTGCCTAGGAGGCCACAAGATGAGCAGTTTCCCATTAATTGTTAAAGGTTAAATCCCAATCCTTCTGTTATCTAATGGAAAAGATGTTGGGGGTGGGAGTGGTGTTTGACTCATTCTAATTCAGCATGCAAAAATGTCACTGAGCAGTCAGGATTTAAAAACTAAAGTTGTGGATAGAAGTCTATCTGCTTACTATAGGACAAATTTCTGCCCCTTCATTAATTCTGTTATATACTGTGCCTGGCATCTAGAGATATCAGTGTCACTATATCTTGCTCTTGCTGAGAAAACTAGGACATTTCTTTTTGTGGTGAGATTTCTCTCCTTGAAAATACTGGGGGAGGGGGGGGATCTGGAATCCCTTGCAGATTTCAGGCATTTTGCACAGGTAATGAAAGCATGCACAAAATTCAAGCTTTCCTTGCATCAGAGGGGACCTTTTATGTGCAAGACTCTTGCCTTGATATGTGGGAGGAAAAACAAGATGCTCAGGAAAGATGCACTGAGCAAGGGGTTGGACTGAATGGCCTTACAGGCCCCTTCCAACTTCATGATTCTATGAAATATGCCATTCTACACAGGAATTATAACAATCCTGCATAGTTTGGTGGTTCTTCTAGATAATAATCACAAAACTGCCCTCAAAAATTGCATGAGGTTTCTCAGTAAAAAAAAAAAAATCTCACACAAGCATTGCACATATGACAGCTACAATTGCATCAAGACAAAGTGTTGGGGGTGGGGTGAAGCCTGAAAGGCTAGCACATTTGTAACCGTGTATTTTACATTACTCCTCGACAAAGAGGATTCTGGCCAAATTGATGTACCTTTCTCACAGATCTTGGTGAAACTGCTATTACTTTCCCCCTTCAGGCTCTCCAGAAAAGGAGAGCCTGAAGGGGCAAAGGAGATGAGTTTGCAATGGTTTGATTTCTTGTAGTGCCCACAAAGAAGAAGGAACTATTTTCAACGGGCTTTGTAAAAAGTCATATGTTACATGCCTGATTGACCAAGCCTACTCCCTTGGAAGTGAGTTTAATGGCAAAACTGCATGGTTTAAAACACCTAGACATATTTTTCAACTCCCATGCCCTCACCCAGTGGTTTACTCTTGAGTCTGATAAACAGTTTTGGAGAACACAAGAGCTTGCATAATTCATGAATTTATAGTTGATGCTAATTAAAAGTATTGCTCATTTGAAGTTTCAGATTTCATCTATATATGGTCACCCATCAAACATTCCAAAGTTATGCAACAGTTATTCAAAATGGGTTTATATCTTCACATTTTTCTCATAGCAGTAAAAGTTAGCAAAATCGGAATAACGTTAAAAAGGTACCAGAGTAAAGCTCACATAATCAGCTTAAAAATATACTTCGCCATACATGCAAATTTAAAACCAAAATATTAGCAAATGGGAAAAGGAAAACTTGCTTTGAATATCAGGAGATGTAGTTTTGGCAGATGAACAGGGGAAGAGCTTCATAAGCCGCTCTTTAATGCTGTTTTTGGCACTGCTCTGGGTGTACAGGAAACCTAGAAGATACATTATCAGGGCTGTTAAATCTCTGAAGAATCAACTTGCATGCTGCACACCAAACATGCATGCTGAAGGATGGAGCACAAAGAAAACCAGACAGACATTCCCTGTTGAAAACAATGAAAAGGACAACAACATCTCTTCCCTTCTGCACTTACACCGAAGGCTTTTGTACCACTTCTCTTTCTTCATAAATGGATAATCACAAAACAATATTTATTAAATGCAAACACTGGCATTAATGCATCTCCTGATATCTGAATGTTTTTGTTTTGAAGATGAAGCAAAAAAATATTGGCAGACACCTTTGTAATTGCTCTAATTGCCCGATGATTCAAATATAGAATGAAAAATCCATTTTGTTATCCCCTATGATGTTTTAAGCTCTACCATTTTGTCATATCAAACAATCTGCACATGTCATTCAGAAGCTGTGATAACTGGCTGGTACTTTTGCTTTCCTTGAGATGCAGAAATTTCCTGGTTTTCTGTATAATTTCATGATAACAATGACAGTTTGTGGCTGACTAGACTAGGTTTTAATTTGCCTGCTCATTTGTTAGAAAGACAAAATTAATATATTTGAGACATTGGATATTAATTCCACCAAGAATGGGAGGATGTTAGAGTGACATGTTAGCTTAAATTTATAAGAGAAAGTAGGTTACTATGTGTGGGAAACCTCTGCTTAAAGGTTGTAGCTGCATTCTGTTCCAGTGATGTGCAAACACTCCTGGCAGGATGCGGCAGCTGCCAGCAGGCGGGGTAGTCCCTTCTTCTGCCCTTTCGCTTAGAGGTAGAGCATAAGATCAAAGGGTTATTTTAGCCAATCCTAGTTACGATTAGGTAACTAGTATCCTATCTGTTTCTCTCATAACATACTATGTAATCATGCTAGTAAATAAAAGAGCTCTCAGGGCATTGCCAGTAGGCTCCGCTGGCTCGGACATCCACTGTCGACTCCTTTGTTCTCTCTCTAAGGCAATTAGCCTTTCTTTGTTCCGTGATCAGCCATAATTGGCGCCCGAACAGGGACATCGCCTGAGGCAATCAAAGCAGCTCACCTCGTCCGGCATGGGCTCCAGACGCGTCCTCGCATCCTCTTTTGGATCCCGGTGAGTATTATTAGTTCAAGATGGGAAACACCTTCACAGCGCTTCAAAATCAACATAAGAAAGACCTGATTTACGTGCTCCATAAAGAAGGCCACCATGGTGTATCTGCCTCGGTAGAGGATTTAATGACACAAATAAGTACTTTTTGTCCTTGGTATCCAGAAGAGGGCAGCTTTAAGTTTTCAGATTGGGATAAAATTGGGAATAAACTGCACAAAGACCCTGTTGCTCCAGATAAAGTCCTCCATACATGGCATCTTTGCCGGGATGCAATTTCAAATTTCGCAAACCCTTTGTTAGCCCAGTCTTTAGCTAACCTTCCAACAGCCCCTCAGATTTTGCCATCCTCTAAGCCACTAGATCTCCATGAAAATAGAAACAATCCCCCTTCCTACGCAGCTCCTGCCGCTCTTCCAATGGCCCCTTCTCCCCTTTCTCCTCCCCCTCCTCCCCCTCCTCATTCAGCAGTGCAGCAGATGTTATCTGATGCTATGGCACAAGGAAGCCCGGAGGATGTTGCTGCAGCCCTCCCCCTTATGTCTGTTTGTCCTGTGGTTCGTAACAATCAGGGACAGTGTGTTCATGAAGGTCTTACCCTTGCCACGTTTAAAGAGTTGAAAAAAAAGTGTAGTTAAAAACGGTCTCCATGCAGTTTTACTCTTTGGCTGGTTGATGGGCTATGAGGAAATGGAAATCTTATTCCAGCTGACTGGAAAGTCTTGGTTAAAGCTATGCTAACTCCTGCTCAATACGTATTGTTTATGCAGGAATGGAAAGACGCTGCTGCGATTCTGGCCATGGATAATTTACAAAACAATATTGCTGTGTCTGCAGATATGCTAAATGGAGATGGACTCTTTGTCACCATGGCACAGCAGATTACCATCCCTAACCACCCACTTGGCACAAGTGGGTGACATTGTTAAAGCAGCCTGGTTAAAAATCCCAGACAAAGGCACCCCTTTAGGGTCTTTTGCCAATTTGCGTCAGGGTCCTACAGAGGATTATATGTCTTTCATTAACAAATTGCAAAGAGCGATTGAACGGCAGGTGGAGAATACTGAGGCTGCTGATATTTTGATGAAACAGCTGGCGTTTGAAAATGCTAACATGGATTGTAAAACGGCCCTTCAGGCTATTTACAATAAACCAGAGACTGACATTGCTGCCATGCTAAAATTATGTCAGAATATTAGGACAGAAACTCACAAGACACAGCTTTTGGCCACAGCCATGGCTACCTCCTTGAACCCCGCCCGAGATCGTAAATGTTTTTCCTGTGGCAAGGAAGGGCACTTCAGATGGGAATGTAGATCAACACCCCAAAATAATAAACACCCTTCTAAAAAATGCCCCCGGTGTCAGAAAGGTTATCACTGGGCCAATCAATGCCGGTCTGTTCTAACACCGGGAAACTCCAAGTCGGGTGGACCTCCAGCCCCGGGTCAAGTGGGGGGAACTCAGTGAATACTAGCCCAGTTCAAAAAATCTGACCTGCTACTGTTAAAAGTGCAGGTCATGATCTGATCACAGCTGAAGAGGTCGACTATCAATTCCCTCTCGCTGTCTACAAAATCAAAACAGCACATCATGGGCCAATACCCAAAGATACTGTGGGTCTAATTCTCCCCCGCTCTAGCATCTCTGCATAGGGTTATTCAATTATTCAAACGTGGTCTAATATACCACAAGTCCTTCCTGCGGGTGAATCTATCGCTCAATTGTTGTTGTTTCCATTAACACAGATGGGTCCTTCTACCAACCCTCGCAGTGGGGATTTTGGTTCTACTCGAGTTGTTGCCTTAACTACCATCGAGCACTCGCAGCCTCGACTCCCTCTTAAAATGGGATCGCTTGTTCTTAATGGCCTGATTGATACAGGAGCTGACATTACCGTTATTGCAAAGAAAGACTGGCCAGAAAGCTATCCCACCCAGCCAGTGCACAACATTTGGGGAGTTGGAGGCTATGAGCAAGCCCAGAAAAGCCTTCAGCCCATTATTCTGGAAAGTCTAGGTGACTCTCCTAGACAAATCACAATCACTCCTTACATTCTGCCTATTCCCTTTTCCATCTGGGGTCGGGATCTCTTGAAAAAGGTTGATGCAAAATTGCAGACAAATTTATAATACAGGCCTCTACACAATCTGACACAGCCTTGCCATTAACGTGGCTCCCTGGACCACCTGTCTGGGTTGATCAATGGCCATTGTCTAAAGAAAAGCTCCATGCAGTGGAGGCCTTAGTTAAGGAGCAATTAGATTAAGGACATATAGAGTATTCCACCAGTCCGTGGAATACCCCCATTTTCACCATCAAAAAGAAATCTGGGAAGTGGCGTTTGCTACATGACCTTCGGGAAGTTAACGAGCTCATTCAACCTATGGACTCTTTACAATGCGGCTTATCTAATCCAAATTTGATACCCCAACACTATGAGTTAATGATAGTAGATCTCAAGGACTGTTTCTTCACTATTCCTTTAGCACCACAAGACAGGGAAAATTTTGCCTTTACAGTCCCTGTGTACAACAATTCCCAACCTACTCAAAGATATCAGTGCAAAGTCTTGCCTCAGGGAATGTTGAATTCCCCGACTATATGTCAACATTTTGTGGATCTAGCCCTACAGCAATTTCGCTTGGAACATCCTGAATTGCTTGTATATCATTACATGGATGACATTTTGGTGGCTGGGCAATCCCTCCCCACTACTGTCTATGATTCTCTAGCTAACTGCTTAGAGAAAAAAGGCCTTCACATAGCTCCAGAAAAGATACAAACCACACCTCCGTTTCTTTATCTAGGGCACAAACTGTTGCAAGCTATATCTTCTCCGTTCTTACCAGAACTAAAAACTCCATCTCAATTTACATTAGTGCAGTTGCAACAGTTCCTCGGGCACTTAAATTGGGCTCGTCCATTTTTGTGCCTTCCTACTCATGAATTGCAACCTTTGTTTAATGCACTCCGGGGACATCAGTCTCCTGCTGACTCCATACCCATCACCAAGGCTATGAAACATGCCATACATCAAATTAATGCAGCCTTGCGACGTACCATGGTCGACTGCATTCCTTCTTTTGGTCCCTTGCAGCTGGTTATCTTGAACACTCCCCAACTGCCTACTGGGTTGTTGTGTAGCCCAAAGTCTGACAAGGTCATTTCTGTAGCAGAATGGCTTTATTTATCTAACACTCCTCCCTGAAATGTTTACTCTACTCTAAATGCGATTACAGACCTTGTAATCAAAGGACGCCATCAGCCAAACAACTCACAGGTTGGGATCTTCTGTGTTGTTACTTACCTATTTCCAAAGCTGACCATGATCATTTAATGTCTACGTCACTAACTTGTCAAATTGCTTTTGCAGACTATATTGGCGACATAAGTTTTAATCCACCGAAAGACCCTCGCTTAACATTCATTCAGCAAGTACCCCCTTCACTTTTCCTCTCCTTTCACTGCTACTCCTCTCCCTGATGCTCTAACTGTTTTTACCGATGGTGCGCCTACAAGAGGCGTGATTACCTTTCAGCAACCTCCCGGAACCTGGAAAACCTGTTGTACTTCTATTCAGAGCTCTGCTCAGTGTGAAGAATTGGCTGCTGTCATCCTTGCCTTTCAAATGTTTCAAGATCAACCTTTAAATCTCATTGTAGACACTCAATATGTATTTAACCTTCTCACTCATCTGTCACATGCCTATCTTTCTCCTGCTCTTGACTTTTCCTTACTTTCCCTGTTTTTGACTTTAAAAAACCTCCTTGCTACCAGATCACAACCTTTTGCAGCTCACATCTGATCTCATACTGGATTTCAAGATGCTATCTCAGAGGGAAATCATCGTGCAGACTTTCACGCCTTTACCACTTTCTGCAATGAATGGGACATTCGACTTTCCCATCGTATTCCTTATAACTGCACAGGACAGGCTATTGTAGAACGAGCACACCGCTCTTTTAAATTTCTCCTTTCAAAACAAACAAAAAACAGAGGGATTAAGCCCCAAGATGTTCCAGATGTAGTATCAATAGCATTATTCACATTAAATCATTTAACTGTATCTGCAGGTCAGCATAAGTTGTCGCCAGTAGAGAAACACTTTTGTAAAGAAATCCCCATGGAACGGCCGCTGGTGACTTATAAGCAACCTCCCGACCCTCAATGGGAGGGTCCAGCCCCTTTACTAACATGGCGGTGCGGCTATGCTGCTGTGCTTACTCCCACAGGTCCCTTGTGGATCCTGGCTCGGTGTGTGAGGCCATATCGTGGAAAGAATGAGTTGGCATCGCAACCTGCAGAACCCGATTCCGGAATTCAACCCAGCGATGGCTCTGGAGCGGGACCAGATGACTGCGCGTCACCGGAAGCACCTGGACCGACGTGAAGGCACTCAGCCCAAAGTTACTTGGGGGATGATAAAGACGCTGAGTGCTGATGCAAAAAGAACTCTAAATCAGCAGCAGATCCCGGAAACTCCTGAAACTTTTCTAGCAGCCATTATCTCGCAGCTGAATGCCAACTCCGTGACGCTGTTGTGTTGTGTTCTCATTCTTGGAATTATGCTCCTCATACTCCTTATAAGTTCCTGTTGCTTTATTCAATATATACCAACCTTCTTTTCCATGATAACTACCTGTCTCAAAGCTTCACCCTCAGGCCTTCGCTGAAAAGACTTATATGTAGTTCGCAAATATATGAAAGAATATGTGCCTTTGCTTAACAAACAAAAAAATGGGGAAATGTGGGAAACTTCTGCTTAAAGGTTGTAGCTGCATTCTGTTCCAGTGATGTGCAAACACTCCTGGCAGGAAGCAGCAGCTGCCAGCAGGTGGGGTAACCCCTTCTTCTGCCCTTTCGCTTAGAGGTAGAACATAAGATCAAAGGGTTATTTTAGCCAATCCTAGTTACGATTAGGTAACTAGTATCCTATCTGTTTCTCTCATAACATACTATGTAATCATGCTAAGTAAATAAAAAAGCTCTCAGGGCATTGCCAGTAGGCTCCGCTGGCTCGGACATCCGCTGTCGACTCCTTTGCTCTCTCTCTAAGGCAATTAGCCTTCCTTTGTTCCGTGATCACCCACATCTATGGTTTGCCATGACTTTTCAACCATTATGATACCATGGACGAGAATAATGCTGACTCCTGATATAATTGTCACAGACTGTTTCATGCATTCTGTTTTCATCTGTAGTTACTATTACCACTTTTTCCTTTACACCATCATTTATGCATACATATTTATTCTTTCTATACCAGTGTGTGTGTGTGTGTATGTGTGTGCGTATTTGGGTACAGTATACTGTTATTCAGAACAGCTGAAGAAAACAGAAGCTGAAACATCTTGTCACAATACTCAGACTTTTCTGTTTTGTTAGAAATATTTGGCTTTATTTGTCATGGTCAAGAGATCTATAAATGTTGTTTTTGTTGTTGTTACAAAGTCACACTCATATCTGTTAATTGAAGATAGCACTTTATGTATCTGATGAAATTGACACTAGTGCACAAAGGCTTGTGCCCTTTTAAAAATTATGTTTGTTTAATGTACCAAAAGACTCTTTGGGCACATCCAAAGAGGGAAGTTGAAGTGGCCTGGTTTGTACTTAGAAGGTTCTTATATTTAGTGCAGTCTCTTTTATCACTTGTATGATCCTTCCATTCACATTGACATTTTTTTCTCCCATGGGAAAGTTTCAAACAGGTCTTTGGACTGCGCCAATTTGTCCCCTTTTCAATTAATTACACTCCCCTTCCTGTTCCCTTTCCTGCCTTTCCCAGTGGCTGTCATTCAGCAGCTGGCAGCGACTTTCTTTTTTTCCTTAAATAAAGTAAGTGTCATAGTGAAACAGCAATGCATCTATCTAGCTTACTACAGTGGTGCCTCTACTTACGAAATTAATCCGTATTGGAATGGTGGCCGCATCTAGAAACTTTCGTAAGTCGAATCACCATTTCCCATAGGAATGCATTGAAAACCATTTAATCCGTTCCGGCTGTTTTTCGTTCTTATGTAGAGGCGCCGTTCTTAAATCAAAGCATTAGTTCCCATAGGAACTAATGCAAAGCCGGTTAATCCATACTCTACCACTAGGGGGAGAATTTTTTTTTTTAACCTAAGATGACCTAAGGTTAAAAAAAGGGCAGGAAAGGAGGGAGGGAACACCTTTTAAACAGAACCAAGCAGCTTTAAACCAAACCAAGCATATTTTAAACCAATTTTTGCATTTTAAAATTACAGTACCAGGCAGTACCAGGCAGTACTGGGCAGTCCAAAGTGCATTTCCCGCTTTTTCCGTGTTTTTTTTTTAGTCTGTAAGTCGAAGCTCCGGCTGCAAGTCGAAGCAAAATTTTGCGGCCGGAGCTTTTCTTAAGTCGAAATGTTCGTAAGTAGGGACGTCTGTAAGTCGAGGCACCACTGTACTCATAATACCACCAATGTATCTCATTTATCTAAAGTAGTGCTACATGAATAGGAAAATATTTTAAAAATAAAAATGATAGAGCCGATGAAAATAGAAGGGGGAGGGGTTCTCTATCATCCCTTTCAATGTTGCTATGCACCAAATATGTCACAGAGTTGTCACCTCAGATAACACTATCCACAGGTCTACTTGGCTGAAAACCAGCCATCTGCACAGGCTGCAGAACAGGATAATTAGGAGTGCTCTGAATCATGCAATATATATATATATATATCGTAGCACTTGGGCTTTGATGGCAGAAAGTGAGGAGGAATTAAAGAACCTCTTAATGAGGGTGAAAGAGGAGAGCACAAAAAATGGTCTGAAGCTCAACATCAAAAAAACTAACATCATGGCCACTGGTCCCATCACCTCCTGGCAAATAGAAGGGGAAGATATGGAGGCAGTGACAGATTTTACTTTCCTGGGCTCCATGATCACTGCAGATGGGGACAGCAGCCACGAAATTAAAAGACGCCTGCTTCTTGGGAGGAAAGCGATGACAAACCTAGACAGCATCTTAAAAAGCACAGACATCACCTTGCTGACAAAGGTCCGCATAGTCAAAGCTATGGTTGTTCCAGTAGCGATGTATGGAAGTGAGAATTGGACCATAAAGAAGGCTGACCGCCGAAGAATTGATGCTTTTGAATTGTGGTGCTGGGGGAGACTCTTGAGAGTCCCCTGAGTCCAAGGAGATCAAACCTATCCATTCTGAAGGAAATCAACCCTGAGTGCTCACTGGAAGGACAGATCCTGAAGCTGAGGCTTCAATACTTTGGCCATCTCATGAGAAGAGAAATCTCCCTGGAAAAGACCCTGATGTTGGGAAAGAATGAAGGCAAGAGGAGAAGGGGATGACAGAGGACGAGATGGTTGGACAGTGTCATCGAAGCTACCAACATGAATTTGACCCAACTCCGGGAGGCAGTGGAAGACACGAGGGCCTGGCATAGTCTGGTCCATGGGGTCACGAAGAGTCGGACATGACTTAACGACTAAACAACAACCCTCCTTAACAAACCACATCCATCCCTCTCTCACCATCAGTTTTCTCCCTCACTTCCTCAACAGCCTGAAGAAAACCACCTTCCTCCTCCGCATCAACACTTGGTATGTGTTTTATTTTTTTTAATTATTTCTCTAATTATAAATTATTTTAATTATTGCCTCTGCAGGAGGCAGAGGCAAAGGAGCAGCCACACTCGGCTGCCCCTTGTGGCTGCCCATTGACTGCTGCCGCCACCGCCCGATCGCCTCCTCCAGCACCACTGCCAGGGCTCACCTCCAGCTCACACTGCCGCCTTGTCCCCCACCCAAAGGGAGCCCATGAGTGGCGCTGGAGGAGGTGATCCTGTGGCAGCGGCAGCAGTCAATGGGCAGCCGTGAGAGGTGGCCGAGCACGGCTGCTCCTTCACCTCTGCCTCCTTCCATGTATAAGATGACCCTCAATTTTTCCTGTAATGATTTTAGGAAAAAGTGCCATTTTATACACAGAAAAATATGGTAAGATGTTTTTCCTGGTATTCAAATGAAATCTGACTTCCTGTAACTTGAGCCCAATGTTGTGTGTCCTGCACTCTGGGATGATTGAGAACAGATACTGCCCCTCCTCTGCATGACAGCCTTTCAAGTATTTGAAAAGTGTTATCATATCTCCCCTCAGTCTTCTTTTCTTAAGGCTAAACATGCTCAGTTCTTTTAGTCTTTCCTCTTAGGGCTGGGTTTCTAGACCCTTGTTCATCCTTGCTGTCCTCCTCTGAGCTTGCTCCAGTTTGTCTGCATCCTTCTTGAAGTGTGGTGCCCAGAACTGGACACAGTACAGTCAACCCTCGACTTACGAACGGCCCTAGTTACGAACATTTCGACTTACGAACCGCTCTGATAGAAAAATATTGACTTGACTTGCGAACTTAGATTCGAGTTACGAACCGGAAAAAAAACCTCTTTTTTTAACCTAAGTCATCTTAGGTTAAAAGGAAAAAAAATTAAAAAATTCTGCCCCTAGTGGTAGGAACAGATTAACCGGCTTTGCATTAGTTCCTATGGGAACTAATGATTCGAGTTACAAACCGCCCCTCGACCTAAGAACTAAAAACAGCCAGAACGGATTAATTGGTTTTCAATGCATTCCTATGGGAAATGCTGATTCGACTTACGAACTTTTCGACTTACAAACTTCCTTCCGGAACGGATTAATTTTGTAAGTCGAGGGTTGACTGTACTTGAGATGAGGCCTAACCAGTGTCAAATAGAGGGAAACTAGTAGTTTGTGGGATTTTGAGACTATCCTTTTCTTAATGCAGCCTAAATAGCATTTGCCTTTTTTGTAGTCACATCACACTGTTGGCTTGTATTCAGCTTGTGATCTACAACAATTCCAAGATCCTTCTCGCTTGTAGTATTGCTGAGCCGGGTATCCCCCATCTTGTAACTGTGCATTTGGTTTCTTTTTCCAAGATGCAGTACTTTTCACTTATCCCTGTTGAATTTCATTCTGTTGTTTTCAGCCACATCAGGCCTGCCTAGATCATTTTGAATTTTGTTTCTATCTTCCAGGGTGTTAGCCATTCCACCCAATTTTGTGTCATCTGCAAATTTGATTAGCATTCTCTGTATCCCCTGATCCAGGCCATTAATAAAAATATTGAATAGCACAGGGTCCAGGACTGAGCCCTGGGGTACCCCACTTGTTATCTCCTCCCAGTTGGTGAAGGAGTCATTAATCATCACCCTCTGTAGCCAACTGTGTATCCTCCTGACAGTTGTTCTATCCAGCCCACACCTAGTTAGCTTGCTAATGAGAATATCATGGAGTACTTATCAGCCAGTATTTTGGGCAAGATCCATTTCAATATGGTTTCGGGCCTGGTAATGGGACAGCAATGGTTTTGGTCATTGAGGTGCTCACTCACATACCTTTTCTTTCAGGATGTGCCACCTCACAAACAATTATTATCCCTAGATAGATTATCCCTATCTCCTACTCAGGCAGACAACCAAGGATCCCTTTAACACTACAGTTAGTTACAGTTACAGTTAGGCATCCTACAGTCTCGAGAGACTATGGTAACGTGCTCTGTATGGAGGACTTGGAACAGCGTCTAGAGTGGCTGAGAAGGCCAATTCGAGAGTAACAATCCCTTTCACACTGAAGACAAATACAATCTGTCCCCTGTCCAGCTCCCTGATTTTGCTGCTTTCGGGACTGCCTCTTTGCCTCGGCCTGCTGGACAAGGGTCTCTTCAAATTGGGAGAGGCCATGATGCACCGCCTGCCTCCAGGCTGAACGCTCAGATGTCAAGGTTTCCCATCTGTTGAGGTCCATTCCTAAGGCCTTCAGATCCCACTTGCAAATATCCTTGTATCGCAGCTGTGGTCTCCCTCTGGGGCACTTTCCCTGCACTAATTCTGAATACAGGAGATCTTTTGGAATCCGACCATCAGCCATTCTCACAACATGCCCAAGCCAACGTAGACATCGCTGTTTCAGTAATGTATACATGCTAAAAATTCCAGCTCGTTCTAGGACTACTCTATTTGGAACTTTGTCCTGCCAGGTGATACCAAAAATGCATCGGAGACAGCGCATATGGAACGTGTTCAGCTTCCTCTCCTGCCGTGCACAAAGGGTCCAGGACTCACTGCAGTACAGAAGTGTGCTCGGGACACAGGCTCTATAGACCTGGATCTTGGTATATGCCGTCAGCTTCTTATTGAGCCATACTCTCCTTGTGAGTCTAGAGAACATGGTAGCTGCTTTGCCAATGCGTTTATCCAGCTCGACATCTAGGGAGAGAATGTCAGAGATCATTGAGCCAAGGTACACAAAGTCATGAACAACCTCCAATTCTTGCGTGAAGATGGTAATAGAGGGAGGTGAGTCCACGCCCTGGCCCATGACTTGTGTTTTCTTCAGGCTGATTGTTAGTCCAAAGTCTTGGCAGGCCTTGCTAAAACGATTCATGAGTTGTTGGAGGTCTTCAGCAGAGTGGGCAACAATGGCTGCATCATCGGCGAAGAGGAAGTCCCGCATGAATTTCCAGTTGGACTTTGGTCTTCGCTCTCAATCTAGAGAGATTAAAGAGCTTTCCATCTGATCTAGTCTGGAGATAGACACCTTCTGTTGCAGTTCCAAAGGCGTGCTTCAGCATGACAGCAAAAAAGGTCCCAAACAGGGTCGGCGCGAGGACACAGCCCTGTTTCACTCTGCTTCGGATGTCAAAGGGATCTGATGTTGAGCCATCAAAAACTACAGTGCCCTTCATTTCCTCATGAAAGGACCTGATGTTGTTAAGGAGTCGAGGTGGACATCCAATCTTGGGAAGTATTTTAAAAAGGCCATCCCTGCTAATCAAATCAAAGGCCTTTGTGAGATCTATGAAGGCCACAAAGAGTGGCTGTCATTGTTCCGTACATTTCTCCTGCAACTTTCTGAGGGAGAATACCATGTCAGTGGTGGATCTATTAGCTCGAAATCCACACTGTGATTCTGGATAGACTCTGTCTGCAAGCACCTGGAGTCTCTTCAGTACAACACGGGCAAGCAGCTTCCCTACAACACTGAGAAGAGAGATGCCACGGTAGTTATTGCAGTCGCCCCTGTCTCCTTTGTTCTTATAGAATGTGGCGATGTTTGCATCCTTCATGTCCTGTGGTACTCCACCTTCCCTCCAGCAAAGATGAAAGACTTTATACAGTTCGGTGGTGATGATCTATTTACAGCACTTCAGCACTTCAGCAGGGATGTTATCATTCCCAGGTGCCTTGCCGGAGGCGAGGGAATCCAAGGCCACTTTTATTTCTGCTAAAGTTGGTTCGCTGTCCATCTCTTCCAAGAAAGGCAGGCACTCAATGTTATTTAATGCCTCTTTGGTTACTATATTCTCTCTGGAATATAGCTCAGAGTAGTGCTGCATCGAAAGTTCCATCTGCTGTGCTCGGTCATGGATGATCACGCCTGTAGCAGACTTCAAAGGAGCAGGTTTCTTGTGTATTGGACCTAAAGCATGCTTGATACCGTCATACATTCCCTTGATGTTACCTGTGTCCGCTGCTATCTGTATCTGAGAGCAGAGCTGAAGCCAATAATCGTTGGAACATCTCCTGGCAGCCTGTTGGACTTTGCTACGAGCAGCTTGAAGAGCCTGCAAGTTGTACTCACTAGGACAGGCTTTGTGTGCTGCTAGAGCTCTCCTCTTATCCTCGATGGCTGGCATCAACTCCTCTGAATGGGCTTCGAACCAGTCTGCCGTCTTTTTGGTCTTCTTGCCAAATGTGGACAAGGCGGTGTTATAAACAGCGTTCTTGAAATGTTCCCATCGTTCAGGTGCATTTGCATCAGCCAGGCCTGGAAGGGTTTCCTCAAGCGCTTGGGCAAATTCCTCCACTTTTCTTTGATCGTGAGTCTTGCTGATGTCAATATGTGGTCTTCCTTTCTTTTTCATGTGATACAATCTCTTTGTTCGCAGTTTTACTCTACTACACACCAGGGAGTGATCAGTATCGCAATCAGCACTCTGGTAACTGCGTGTGATCGTAATACTAGGAAGGCTAGAACGTCTAGTGAGGATCAAATCGAGCTGATGCTATTGCTTGGATCTTGGATGTGTCCAGGAAACTCTGTGTTGAAGCTTCGTATTAAAGAACGTGTTGCTGACACAGAGACCATAATAACAGCAAAACTCCAGCAAGCGTTGGCCATTTTCATTCATCTTCCCAATGCCAAAACGGCCTAGACAAGTGGGCCAAGAATTGTGATCAGCACCAACTCTAGCATTAAAGTCTCCGAAAATGATCAGTGGTTCTCTCTCAGGGACTTTTTTGATAGTAGCTGCCAGATCGTCGTAGAATTTGTCTTTGACGTCTGTTGTGGATGACAGTGTTGGTGCATATGCACTAATGAGGGTGACCGGTCCCACTGATGAGTGGAGCTGCAGAGACAGGATTCTTTCACTCCCCACAGTAGGTGGAACAATGGATACTCAGCAGAGTATTTCTGACTGCAAAGCCAACACCATATTCACTGGTCTCATTCAATGGTTTTCCCTGCGAGAAGAATGTGAATTTTTTTTCTTTGACAGATCCTGAGTCTGGCAATCTCATCTCTTGCAGGACAACAATGTCCATCTGCAATCTACTCAGTTCCATGTCGATGACAGCTGTCTTGCGCACGTCGTCTATTTCCTGCACGTCGTCAGAAAAGCCGTCATCAGAAAAGCCAAGGATCATTGTCCGAACATTCCAGGTGCCCAACTTTAGGGCAGAAGTTTTCTTATGATTGTTGCATGGTGCAGGGTTATCGATCTGCTTGTCGGCTTTCACCCTAAAGCCCACGCACTCCGTGAGGTTAACAGACCGTGGCGAGGTAGCACCTTACTGGCTGGGGACTGCCCAGCTTAAGGAGGGCGGTAGCTACCTAGTGAGGTGCAATGACCTCTCCCACCGTCGGAAGTAGCCCCTGGCGTCATGCTCTATGCCAATCGAGCAAAGACTTATAAACGGTAACTGCTACTTCCCGTGTTGTTTCAACGCTGTATGCAAAGCTGGAGTGTCCTCTCCAGAGCACGAAGTCTGGGTAAAATAATATGGAGGATAGGCTGTTACCCAAGCAGCAAATCCCCCCTCTCCACATCGCTGAAATAGTCCAATGGAAAGGCAAGAGCCAATACAACTGGTTCCAGCGACGTCGCAGGAGTTGCCAGAATGACACGAACTGCCTCCGGGACTCCAGTTCCGGATTTTGCCTTGAGGTTAACTCCTGAAGCCTTTTCCATCAGTGGATATAGCCACAAGGCAGTGGAGGTGTGAATTCGGAGTTTTCCTTCTCCTAGATGGGCTGCCTTCCAAGGCTGACGAGCCCCACCTACCCAGCCTGCTCCCTAACAGTGCGGATGTATGATCCAACCCCTAAAACTTTCCTGACCCCCAGGTGTATGCAATGCTATTTGGTTTCACTATCTACCAAATTAGAGTCAAAAATAGAATCAGAGAATTTCCCAAACCCAGCTCACCTCCTGCCTCAGCTTCCTCTTCAGGAAAAGGGCTTAGAGCTCCTGCTCACCCTCATTTAAAGCTAACCCCCACCCCCTCAGACCATGCGGTCAGGGAGAGCAAAGGTCAGCCTAGAAAAAATACCTCACCACTTAAAATGTCCCAAACCCAGCTCACCTCCTGCCTCAGCTTCCTCTTCAGGAAGCTGAGGCAGGAGGTGCCTTTCACACTACATTGTTTTAATACTGCCCCTTTTAAGATCAAAAATGTTGTTGGTGAAACACAGCCTTGTTTACTTTGGTGACACAATGTGTCACAGTACTAACCAGTAGAATATGTGGGTATTATATCTTGTGTCTGCTAATAAAATAATGAGGGTTTCTAAACCAGGAAGAGTTGTACTTTATAACGAATACAAAGAAATAAAAAGGTTTAGCGAACAAATAAAACCACAATATAAGAACAACATTTAAACTGTCAGTTTCTTCCATATATATTTATAACTCTTTACTGTTCTTCATAAATATATATATATTTATTTATTTATTTTATTTCATTTATACCCCGCCTATCTGGTCAATTGTGACCACTCTAGGCGGCTAGAGTATATGTATGTATTCATACATATATATGAATCTCTCCAGCCATGGAGACTAATGAACTCACGGTTCCATTCATAAGCATTCTTCCACACTTTTCAACTGTCTTAACTGACACTCCTGCCACTCGCCCCCTCTATACAACTGCCAGCCAACCCAAGTCACTAACATGCGAAGCAAAATAAAACTATATACACAGTGCAAAGTATCCAGAGCCACTTCAATGGATGACCTGTGCTACGAAGTGGACATCCCTCTTGTTTCTGCTCAACCTCTTAACAAGTTTTAATACCATTAACTATGGCGTCCTTCTTGGTCATCTCCCTGGGGCTGGACATGTAGGCACAATTTTGCAGTGGGTCCAGTCTTTCTTGGAGGGATGGATTCAGATACTGTTGTTGGGAAACTCCTGTTTGATGCCCTGGCTATTGACTCTATTCTATTTCCCAATATATTTATTATCTATATGAAGCTGCTAGTATAGGTGTCCAGAGTTTAATGGTCCAACAGATGATATCCAAATTGATTCATTATTTTCATCCAAATCCAAGGAAACTGTTTCAATTCTTAAAAGATGCCTTGTGCCAGTAATACACTGGCTGAAGGTGAATAAACTGAATCCAGACAAGACAGAGGTAATCCTGGCTTGTCAAAAGACAGGTCAAAGAACAGGGATTCATCTTACACTACATGGAGTTACACTCCACCTGACAACACAGATTCATACCTTGGGCATGCACCTTGATTGATTTCTGAGTTTGAATGCCCAGGTCCAGGAGTATGTCTGCATGATTAAAACAGCTATCTATTGTATCACTCCCATCACCTTTCATATGCAAAACATAACCTCTCCAGCCAGGCTCACTGTGCTGTGCAAATGCAGTCAATATGTTTAGAGTGTAATATACTGCAAGTGGTAGTCAAAGGGAAAGGGAGAGAAACACTACAAAGCAATGGGGTCTAACATCATTGTTGTTTATGAGTAGACATTAATCAGCAAGAGAAGTCTAGTGTTTTTAGCAGCACCCATGCATTTTTATTATGGACTTGCCCTTAATTTTAAAAGCAGCAGGAAAGCTGAGTTGCTTTGGGTGTTGGAGAAGGAGCAATACCAAAGGAAGGCATCTATCTTGAGAAAACAATGAGTTAGAAGTCAGTTTGAGATTACTGATATTTTATATTCATGCCTCTAGTTTAGAATAATGGTACAAACTGGTAGGCATTTTTCATCTGCTACTTTCTATGAAAGAATCAAGGACACTGTTGCATTCAGATTTCTAAACTAGGAAAAAAGCAAGGTAGATGAAACCTGAATTTAAAAAATAATATTTGTGGAAGGTACTGATGATTAATTCTCTTATCTGGGCAAAACCTTTATCATTCTCTCTTTGTGTATAGGCATATATGCAAATACATAGACAACTCACTTTTTCTGCTCCTCCTCCTCCTGTTTCAGCTGTGGATGATTCATCCTGCTCATTTATTTACTAAATAAAAAGACTGAGCAGACTTCATGTTTCACCATTGACAGTTGTGTTTTGTTTTTGTGCCATTGTTTTTAATTATGCTATCTTCTTCCTTCAGCTATGGAACAGTCTCCCGTCCGAAATTTGCCTGACCCCTTCATTGGGAACCTTTAAGGAATTATTAAAAATATGGTTATGCAGACATGCCTTCCCGGATTTTAAAACATTCTGATTCTATAATGTTCTCAATAACTAACATCCTACCTACAGTCATGCTTTTATTTTATTTTACTTTATTTTGCTTTTATTATCTGGTTTCTTAGTGTAATTTGTTTAGTTCCTTTCATATTTTTTTTGTCGTTGCTGATTATTGTTGTTGTTATGTCAATCAATCAATCACCCAAAAACCCACCCATCCAACAAACAAACAAATAAACAAACAAACAAACATGTCTGTGGAATAATACTGGACCACACAGACAACTAATATTTCTTTGGAGACACAGTGTCTCCTGTGAATCAATAAATATTACACAGTCATTACTAGCAACTGAACCAGTATGGTGAAGGTAATTTTTGATTATGGTTGCATATATATTTTGCACTTAGGAGCAAAAAAGCATTCTGTAAGCCAAATAAAAAAATAGAGATACCCTAAACAATAAATTGTAGCTATAAAACTGGCCCTCAGATGAGCATTAAATTTGGCATGGATGTAGCAGAAAGTCTGCTCTTGCTCTGTGACAAATTTTGGGGGCATATCGGCAAAGAGTTTTTGAGATGTGATTTTTTAAAAAGTAACACTGTTTTACACCCCCGCCCATGCACAAGTAAGTGACTTCCAGCTACAGCTGATAGAAAAGAGATAAAATAGGTGGATAAGACAAAATGTTCATAACTAGAAAAAAAAACCTGCAGTGTTTCACGTGTCCCCCCCCCCCTTTCAGGATGATTGAGCCAGTGATGGCAATTTACTCATGAGTAAGTTTACCAGTTTACTCGTAAGTTGATGGATCCACATTATTTCATATAATTTTTAGATGTAATGATCCCTAAACTATCATCAGATCATAGATTCTATTTGTACCCACAGACAACACCACAGAAATCATGGGTCCACCAGCCCATAGCTTTACAGTGGTGCAAAACATCAGTATAAGTCAGAGGTGCTCATAGATCCACATGGCTTTTCTGCAGGATCATCCCCAAACCATTGTCCACTCATAGGCCCCATTTGTGCCCATAGACTACACCAGAGAAATCATGAGTCCTCCAGCGCATGACTTTGCAATGGTATAAAAACATGAATTCGACATACAAATCCTCATGGATTCACATTATTTTTATGCAGGATTGTCCCCAAACCACTGTTGAATTATAGGTCCCATCTTGGCCCACAGATTACAAGAAAGAAATCATGGCTCTCCCAGTGCATGACTTTGCAGTGGTGCAAAAACATGGATCTGATGCTCAAATATGTATGGATCCATATGGTTTTTCTGCAGGATCATCCCCAAACCACTGTCCAGTCATATGGACCATCAGTGTCCCACAGACTACATGATAGAAATCATGAGTCCGAAGGAGAATGGCTCTGCGGTGGCACAAAATACCAATCCAGGGTGTGCATGGATCCACATGATTTTTATGCAGGATCATCTCCAAACTACTGTCCAGTCATAGGCCTCATTTGTGCCCACAGATTACAACACAGAAAACATGGGTCCCTAAGCACGTAGCTTTGCAGTGGCGCAAAAAAAATGGACCCGACATATGGATCCTCATGGATCCACATGATTTTTATACAGGATCATCCTGAAATTACTGCACAATCATCAGCACACAGACTACACCACAGAAATCATGGGATTTTCAGTGCATGGCTTTGGAGTGGAGCAAAAATATCAATCAGAAGGCACAGATCCCCATGGATCTACTTAATTCTTAGGTAGAATAATCCCCAAATCACTCTCCATTCATAAGACTCATATCTAGCCACAGACTGCAAAACAGAAGTCATGGGTCCCCCAGTGCATGGCTTTGCATGACAACAAAGACAATCCTCCTCCTCCTCCTCCTCATCTCCTCCATGGGCACAGACCTTGTTGAGGTGGAAGGGCTTGCGGGCTTCAGTGAGGTTGAGAGCTATGCTGAAGGGTCTCTCAAGCCAGACAGGTTTCAGTTGAGAAGCCAGATCAACTGTGTCCACCAACCATCAATTATGATGGATCAGTTGTTGCCCAGGTCAACAAGGACTGCGTCAGATGCTATAGTCCCTAGGCATCTGGTGACAAATGAGCTACAGGGCTCAGCAGGCCCTGTTGAGGAACCAGGACAGGCTGCTGCAAAGCTACTGGAACAATGTAAACGCAAAACTTGGACTCTCACTGAAAATCGATAAATTATGAAATGTTGTTACGAGGCAAACCCAACAGCCCATGGTTTTCAAAAAAGAATGATGGAAATTTGGAAAAGGAAACACCTAAGTACTGAACAACGATTAATGTGTTTTCAGAACTGGAATTGCAAGCACTAGAAAAGGAGGCAAAATCAACACAGAACAATGACCATAATATGGAAGACAAATGGAAGGTAGCGGTAGACACAATAGTGGAAGAAAACATATCAATAGAGGAACAACTTATGGAACAACCCAGAAATTAGGAGTTGACAGAACGCCAAACATCATGGAGGGGAGGAATAGTAACCCATATTAGCCAGAACACAGAAAAACAAAGGCTCCCCAGTTTGCACCAATTACAAAGTAACCTAGTAAAAGATCTACTGAATGATGCAAACATTGTCATCAGAACAATCCCAACCAACACGCTAAAGGAAACACACCAGCTCATGTATAGCACAGCTACCATAATAACTATGGAACTTGATTAAAAGTTGCAAAACCCTCAGAAAACTCATGGCACCCCAAAATGGAAAATTCAGCTGTAAAGAAAACTAAACAAATTACATGCAGACATTAGCAACTTAAAACACTTGAAAGATTCAAAACTTAAAAATGAAAAAGTAAAAGCCAGACTACGCAAAATATATGACCTAGAAAGGAAAACAATTGTTGAAACTATGGAAGAATTAAAGCAGCGGGTAACAGCTACAGCGATAGGGATGTGGTGGCGCTGCAGGCTAAACCGCAAAGCCTCTGGGCTGCAAGGTTGAAAGATCAACACTTCGAATCCACGCAACGGAGTGAGCTCCTGTCGCTTGTCCCAGCTCTTGCCAACCTAGCAGTTCGAAAGCATGTAAAAAAATGCGAGTAGATAAATAGGTACCACCACGGTGGGAAGGTAACAGCGTTCCATGTCTAGTCACGCTGGCCACATGACCACGGAAACTGTCTATGGACAAATGCTGGCTCTACGGCTTGGAAACGGGGATGAGCACCGCGACCTAGAGTTGGACACGACTGGACAATTGTCAAGGGGAACCTTTACCTTTTTAATAGCTACAGCAAATAAAATTGAAAGATATGATGGACACTTGAAACAATATAGAGAAAACACGCAATTTCAAAATAACCAACAATAATTCTAACGCCGCATGGATTAAAGACATTTATAAAGAAACTCAAGGAAAACAAATGGATGATATTGTAATAACAACTGAAATGATAAAGAGGCAAGTAAAGGCTGTGAAAAATTGGAGTGCGCCTGGTCCAGATGAGCTGCACAGATTTTGGTTAAAGCATCTAATAAGTCTCCACCAACGTACAGCAGTGCAATTTAACCACTTACTTCAAAATTCTACAACTGAAGACTAGATGACAACACGCCACACATTTCTGATAATAAAAGACCATCAAAAGGGCAACGAACCCAGTAATTATCGACCAATTACCTGCCTTCCAATAATGTTTAAGCTCCTCACAGGAGTACTTGCAAGATCAAAAACAAATAGATAAATTTATGACAATTTAGACTACTTTTGTTCAATTCATAAAGATAGTGCTCCAGTACATGGACCACTTGGATCTTCGGAGACATGTTTTTTAGACTAGAACACCAATGTGATCAAGTGAGTTTGATAAATTATACTGATAAAATATGATTGCTTACCACTTCCAGGATTGCCAAATTCTGTAAGGTGACCCATCCAAAATGATTCAAATTATGCAATCACTTCAATAATTCCTAAAAAATTCCCATTATGGATGGATCCTGTGATCTCTTCACTATCCCTAAATGACAGGCCTCTCTCAGCTAAAAAAAAAAAAAAAGTATCACGACCACAACATGGCACAGTCCAGTATTTCTTGTTTTTCTCACTCCCTGTCAACATGAGAAGATTCCCTACATTGAGAACTTAACTTCAGCACAATCTCTATGGCCTTGGCTTTGTTAATTAATTTTCATTTTTTCCTCTGCTTTTTTCCAGTCATTAAAGCCATCCTTGCTGGAAAACACTGTCTGGACATCAAAGTACAATAAAAGCAATAAGCAGTACCGTTTGATGGGCTGTACACGAGCCACTTTCTGAAATGCTGCTCACCATTGTCATGAGTAGTGTAAAACATGGAATTATTGAAATAATGACAATACTCATCCAGTTTGCCTTGACCTGATTGACAACGGCATCATGGTTTTTGGTAGGAATCAGAGTCATTTTTGTTTTGACATACCATAGCTGCTTTTGACCCAAATGACACATGGTTTTCTCTGGCAGACAACCACGTGGCTGGGTCTGGATCACATCACGGCACTTCACTGTCCATGTCTGAAGCATCTATAGGATGTGATGATTCATCACCTTCAATATCTTGATTTGTTAAGTTACTCTCGTTTTCTGCAGATGTACTTGGGAGCTCTGGAACTGGTTCTTCATCATTAGCTTCTATGTTTTCTTTTGTTGAAGCAGAGAACAATTCTGTAAGGCATTTTGCCTTTGCTAAGACACCATTTCTTTGATTCCTTGTTTTGGAATCCTTTCTCTTCTGAACCCTAGGCAGGTGAATTTTCCATGGCATGCTGGATCTCCTGTGTGAGAATATATGGTCATTATCAGATCACGTGCACACACGCAATCATAGGCTACCTTCTGCAAGAGCACAAGAGGCCTTTCACTTGAGTAGCCAAAATTTGTTTAAAACTGATACAAGATACCCAGGGCCAGGTTAAGACCTTTAGAGGCCATAATTATTGAAGAGATTATGGTGCCCCCTACAAATGTAACACATGATGGGTCCCATGGCTTTTTTAAAAAACAACAACATACAATGCACACATTATACACATGAAGATACGTGAATTTATTTGTGTAGCATGTGGCAATAAAAAACCACATATCGGATACAAAACATCACATACAATCCGATTACTGGCTTCCAGTCAAATCATGCACTTTCACACTTTGATTAATGTAGACAGAATTTGTCAGAATCTGTAAACTGAAACGCTCAAACACCAGTTTAAAATCTCTTCTGAGGTGTTTTTAACAGTGGCTGTTATTTCCTTGACTTGCACATATAGTGCAGAGGTCATGGGTCTAAAGGACCAGCAGCTCTTCTTCTCCTTATCCGCAGCCAACCTCTTAGGAAAAAACAAAACAAAACAAAACAAGTGATGATGATGGTGACTGATCATTTAACTCAAAATATGATTTTTCTCACTAGGCAAGTCTTATACTTTTTAGTTTTTACTGATTCATAGTCAATTACTTTAAGTAGGGGTGTGGTTTTCTTGAGGTTTTTGAGGGACGCAAGGAGAGAGCCAATGGTGAGGGATGGAAATATGTGATTGTTAAAGAGGGTGCACCATTTCCACTATGGTCCATGGAAATTCCAGTACTGGGAAAAAAATTTCTGGAGTGTCACCTTCCCTTGTTGATGCCCCAAGCAGGTGCTTATTTTGTTTAATCCAGAGCTGAGTATGGACATCCAAGGAACCAGCACAGGGAAAGCCCTGCTGGAAAAGAAGGATTCCCTAAAGCAGAAGGATGAACTTACAATGAACTTTCTTCAAAGCCTTCTTCTTCCTGCGGACCAGAGTCAGCAGTGCAGTGCCTTTGCCCTGAGAGACTCCTGCCCAGTTTGCAAAAAGACTAGATGTTTGTTCTCCATGGCTAAAGCAAAGATCTATAGTGAATCTCCAGTTCCTTCCAGAAAAGTGGAAGGAAGCAGGAAACCTGCTCCAGATCTTTGCTTCAGACAAGGAGAGCAAAGATGTAGTCTCTTTCCCTTTGCAAACTCTATGGGGGGCTCCCCTTCTCTTGAGGCCCTAAACACATGCTTATTTTGCTTAATGGTTAATTCAGACACTTTTACAGATGGTTGCAGGCATAGTATTGTTTCCCAATATAAATTTTAATAAAAGAAACTAATGTATTAATTATTATATTTTTGTGTAAGGGAGGGCCCTTCTGGCAGGGGAGCCCAGGGAAATTGTGCCCTTATAAATCCAGTACTGCCAGGAGACAGCTTTCTTTTTATAAAGGTTGTGTTAGATTCATGTGAGTAAAGAAATTTGACATGACCATATACCCAACATCTGTGCATATGTCAGGCTCAACAGCAATTAAAGCTATGGTAGGTTGCCTACCTGAAACCATTAAGAAAAATGATCAAATGGGGAAGTGAAAGGCCATGTGACAGGCACTTTGTGTACAATGTTGTTCTGTTCTTGGATTTGGGAGGAGTTAATACAATACTACAAATGTGCATACCTACTCAATGTATTTGGTCTTTATAATTTCCATGGTAATCTCCTTTTCTGTCTCTATATTTGATGTGATAATCTTTTTTACTTAATTTGTCTGCACTTGTATTTTTTGCAGTCCAGGAAAACGAACAAAGAAATATGGCTTGGCCAGAAATTCCGCCAGCTAGCCATACAATCTCACAGCATCCTATGTTGCCTGTCCTCCTATTTTTCACAGCTGAAGCACAGAGAGATGACCAAAAGAGGGAAGTGCTGCATGGAGAAAAAGAATAATATATCTTTTAAATAATTTATTCCTAATTTGTTAGAACATTATTAATGATGAGTATGGTAATAATACAGGAATTAAGACAGCTTTGGAAAGGAACCTAAATATTAATATACCAGAACAGTCTTCATTAAAAATATGGGCATTCACCCTTATAAATCTCTACAAGTTAGGCCCAATGAAATGTTATTAGGAACAGTTCAGAAATGGCAATTATGCACTATAAAACTTCATAAAATCTGTAAGAAGATCAAATACATGTTGGAGAAATTTTGGCTCAAAAGGATCATTAGAGTATATGCAGATGTCCTGCCCAAAGGTCAAATCATTCTGGCATGAAGTAATAAACTGGATGAGTCTGTTAACATAGCAAAAGATAATCCCTAACAAGACCTTACTATTGTTCTCATTATTCACAAGAGAGAATGAGAATTTATCTGATAAAGAGTTTGTGGTAATCCTCATAGGCTGTGAGAACTGAAATTACTAGATCTTAGAAAAATGCCCAAGGACTCTTTTCAATTATATTTGATTATGATATTGGCAGTAGCAGTAATAAAGAAACAGACTACTCAATTTAGATTGATTAGAGAAGAAATGAAAGAAGATAATTTCTTAAGTTTTTGTACATTTTGTTGGTGTTCAGTTTAGATTTAACCAAAGGAGGATGAAGTTTTGAGAAGTCAATTGGATTTCAGGTGAGCTACCTTTTAAGTTTGATGTTGGAAAATAGAGTGACCTTTAGAGGGAAGGTTTATCTGCTTGTGGAGGTAGGGCTAGGAGTTTGAATCCGTACTGTGTCTCCCCAGAACGATCACCCAGAACATGTTTAACTCATGGAGCTATGTACTCTGCCACCTGTGCAGCCTTGGCTAAGCCACAGAGCACAACTAGAAGAAAGGACTGGTAAACCAATTCTGAGTACATTATATTTAGCAACCCCTGGAAAGGTTGCCATCAACCAGAATTGACTTGGCAGTACATCATTGTTGTTGCTTTGGTAGTGGTGGTAGTGGTGGTATCAGTTGCAGCATAAATAAATACATGAATTGTGTTGGGGTTTCAGTAGCATTCTCCTCACTATAGTTCTTCATAATCAGTTTTTAACTGCTGGAAAGAAAAGAACAAACCCTACAGATGCCAGATAATACCAAAGGAAGCCTTCACATATGACATATTGCCATCTGATTGGCCAGAAAAGAACATGGGGGAAGTGAGGACAAGCAGAAGAAATCATAAGGAGGAAACAAGGCACAATTTCTTTCAGATAGACATACTGAATATTTTATTACAGAAGAAAATATATAAGGAGAAAATAACAAAGAAAGTGGTGCATTAATCTCTCTGGAGATGACATTCTATAAACAACACACCATTCCTGAAAAGACCACCTACATTTACTCAGCTCTGAAGGTGGCAAATACCTGGATAACGGCTTGCTATGCTGGTGAAATGTAAGTTCACATGGAAAAAGGTAGTAAAAGCAGCAGCAAATATTCTGGGAGATCTTTAGGTACACACACCATGGCTCATTAATAATACTTAACATGCATAAAAGGTGCTCGAGCATTTTCTAAACACTTCATCTAAATAATCTTAGTAATCCCAACAGCAGTTCTACACATGAAATTTTTTGAGAGTTCAATTCCTATTCTTTTCTCAAGTGAAAAGAGTGAGAGTTAAAAATTATTCACACATAATAAATAATCCTGCTTGTTTTATATGAACTAGAAAATTATTTGCTTCACTGGGCTGGATTAATACATTCAATGAATAAAGCAACCCATATCATATAATTAGAAAAAGGGGAACTGATTTTGAATACCATCCTGGTACGCTGCCACAATCAATCACTATCAATCTGTTATTATTATTAATTAGTTTAGAATGGAAACATGTTAAAATTTGTTTCTGCTTGAAATATCCAATCAGCAAGAGTATACTAATTGCTGTAGGTCCACTTTGTATAAGATCAGCATCACTGTTCAGAATTAATTAATTTATTTATTTATTAATTTTTCCTTCCTTCCTTCCTTCCTGAGCATTACACAAGTGAAAATTATGAACATATATGAAATATAGGTAAAATTAAAAACAAATTAAAACATTAAGATAATTAGACTATTTCCTAGAAGTGTTGGACTGTAAATTTATCTAAAAGGAACATTTCGTATTTTCATGGCAACAAATAACATGAAGGTGGCTAATAATCAAATCAACAAAAATCAAACAGCTAAAAATTAGTATTAAACACCATTAAACAAATGTGAAACAGCAGCAGAAAGTAACACATACCAAGAAAGAAAAAAAGCAGGAAAAGAATGTGGATGACATTGAATTCAGATGAATACAGGCAGCTCAAGAAAATAAAAGAGCCATTTCCTGGGTCTGAATGCCAGCACTTAAAGGTCATCTGGGTCTCCTAGCATAGGGGATTCCACATCCTGTAAGTCACAGTAGAGAAGATTTTGTCTCACAGCCCTACCAACTGTACTTCAGTATGCAATGCGTTCCATCCATGCTGGCCTTCTGCCCAACCCACAGCACCTTCCCTAACAGTGACATTGCTTTACGAAACAAGTCTAGGTGCTAAGTACATACTGAAGGCATTAAGATCGAAAACTGGGAACACTCTCCCTCTCTCTCTGTGTGTGTGTGTGTGTGATGGGTATGAGTGTGTGAAAGATATGTCTAAAGATTATAAGTTTCTACAAATAACAAATTATCTCCAAAGACACTGAAGTTTGTTGGACAGGTTTCATTCGGAATGTATGTGTTTGTTTTGTTGCAATATCATATATTCAAGAGAAAGCTATTCAGCCTTACTGAGCATCTTGTCCTCCTTCTGATGAAATCTTGAAATGGCACCACTACACAAAAGACAAGCAAAAGACAATTTTGTCTCTCTTTCACAGTATGAACAAATGGAGAAATGAAGTATCTGGTGTAAAGGTGGCAGCATGCTGACAGAAGAAGTACAACAGGTCAAAAGAGGTTAAGTCTGATGTCATCCTTTTATTGACATCTCACAGTATTACTCACAGACAGCACATGCCTCAAAGAGAACCATGGAATTAGTTAGAAAGTCTCACATATAGTGCAATAGAAAGTTCCTGACCCAGGAGCTTCAACAGATTTGTTTCATACTGCCTTGACTTCTGACAGCCATTTTCTATGACACAAATTGCAGACAAGATTGCAAATAGTGAAGAAAAAAAACAGATCTATGGTGCTATATTTTATTGTGCTCTCAGTTTTAATGTAAAGAACACTGTTCATTAGCTGCTGGAATTAAAAATACACTTGATTAGAAGACAAATGAGAAATGCTTTGTTTTTTTAAAACATGAAAGCTTCCTGAATTTGAATACCTTCACCATTTCACATCCCTAAATGCCCATTTTAAAATGCATGATATTTCATGTTTGTATACTTTGGCATTTTTGGTGGTCTGTGTGGTAAAAAATTGCCGTACCTGAACACATCAAAAAGGTGTTTTTAAAGGTGTTGCTTCGTTAAAGGTAGCAAACCTTCAGAAAATATGAAGTATTTTGTTGACTTGTACGGATCTCCCTGTTTACTGCTGAATTTTAGCTAGAAGTGAACTGCTAGAAAGCAGATTAAGAAGTAAAGCACTTGTTCTAAATGGGGGCTTCCACCAGTTGCCGCCAAATTTCAGCATTCCTTAGACTTGAAAATGATTAAGTTTGCAGCTTTCTGCATAGTAACAACAGGACAAAGTCCATCTCTTTGTGCACTCCATCCTTGTGTGTTTCTGCACAGAATCTGCTTAGCAGGGTACCAATCTCACTTCCTACTGAATGAATTCTTTGCCACCAACAGTTGCCTATCCCACTTGGCTGAGTCACTGGCCTAAAGGGTTTTGTTTTACAATATTTTGTAAAATGATTTACAAGATGGAGAAATACAATCAAAATGAGAATCATTTTAAAGCTTTATGAAGATTAGACAATACAACAACATGACCTCATGCTGTGCTTTGATTTATTGCCAAGTTCACAAAAGAACCCATGATTTCAAATGTCAGGCTGATGTATGTTTTTAATGTGCAGAATGGCAAGAATAATATCAAATGCTCACATTATATTTTGCCTCAGTAATAAAGCATCATTGTTATGTTATTCCCTGGAAATTTCTTACTGAGATCCTTAGCATTCATTAACCTTTTTCTATTGGTTGGAATACATCAATAATGTGATGTAAAATGTTAGTATTATCACATCAATAGTCACTTAGTGATTTTGCAAAGTGTTTTACAGTCTTTTAATGTTTGTAATTTATTTTATTTATCCATGCACTTATTTGGATAATCATGACCTACTGACCGGAGATTCAAGCATTTAGCTTTTTGAACCATACCTCCCAGAATCATCCAAACACCACAAGTTTGCTGGGGGATACCAGAAATTCAAGTCCTAAAGAGTAAATTTTTTTGCTTTCCAGCAGATTAGTGGATTATTTACATTTCTCAGGATTACAACAAACCAGAAAGTGAATATTTCACTTTTGGTCTCCCAGATCCAACACACTATGTACTCTAACAACACATTAGAGTGATTACTTTGTAACTCTCTGTATACTTTGCTGGGGATGGGAGTTTCTTCTTCCATAAACTGAAAAAGTTCCAGACATTCTCATTATTAATTTAACATGCATGCACCAGCCTTTCTCCACCTCCCAGTATTCTGGACAATTGAGAACAGCCCAAGACTTTTAACCACCTGAGTAAAGATGCTATGCAGTTGACAAAGTCAAGACACATAGTGCGTCAAATACGACCAGTTATTTTGGCCCATGAGGTGCCTCTCCTCATCCTGGAACAAAAGCATTCTCTGGCAGATAAAGCCCTACCTTGAATTATGACCAATACTAGAGAAATCGTGGGCCAAGGAAACAGGATCATCACCCTCTCCACAGCCCTCCCATGGAAAAGTTAGAGCATATTTCACACTATTTCAGGCCTGCTCTTCACAGATAAACATAGAGAGAACCAACTGAAGAGCTGAAACAGAGTTGGTGAACATCTGGTCTGCCAGATGTTGCTGGAAGGCAATTCTCACCATCACTCACCACTGGCTGTGTGGACTGGGACCAATGGAAGTTGCACTCCAACCACACATGCGCCCTGACCTAAAGGACACATATGGCCGTAATTATTTGATAAAAAATTTATCACTCACTCTCCTTTACATAACCACTGAGACTAAGCAATACAGGGGCATTATCTATATAAATGGGACATCCAAGAAATAATAGACAATCATTTGTATTTCTTCATTCAGAATGGGGGGAAAATAGAGAAAGAAACATTTCTGGCTTCAAACTACTTTTCATTTCAATACAATAATATCACACATGCTCATGAGAACCAATGTATACATCTTAAACTATTAAAATTGCATTCCCATGTGATTTGGAGAGAAAATAAAATACTTGTTTCCTTCAGCATAACAGATGGAGAAAGCAGTTAGTTGGTATTGCAGTTGGTGTTTTCCCTTTTATAATGATTCTTCTTAGTGCTAAGAAAATCTAATTTCCTCTGAACAAGATGCCTGTTATCTATCACAGCCCTTTTGTGTAGGATGCTCACTAATGCTGCTCATAACAGCTCGTAGTGATAAGATTGCAATGTTGTAATGCCTCAGTATCTAACAAACAGATGGCTCGTGTCCTAATCAGACACAAATAAAATGTGTGCAGGACAAAAACATAGCAATAGTTCATGCTGAGTTATCTCATGCTGCTGTTTTCCTTTCCTTCCCTTCCCACTCCTTTCTTTTAAATTAAGCTGGAGTATTTCAATGTGATGCTTTAAGTCTTTGGCTGGCTCCTCAACTGCCAGTGTTTGGTTCTCACGTATGTTATTTATCACCTTTCTCGGGGACTGCTCTTTGACTGGGTGCAGTGAAGTGTTCATCCCATTGTCAATGCTTAAGGCTGTCCCAGGGTATTTTGGTACCTGAGACTGATAACAAGTCCGCCCATCCCCCAATATAGAAGCTGACTAGATTAACCTGTGATGGAGAATTATTCTACAGTGCATCTGAAGATAGCATGCTAGTGAAAGAGGTGCAGACAGCCAGATAGCACACATAGCATGGAACTCCAATACAGTGGTGCCTCGACTTACGAACTTAATCCGTATTGGAATGATGTTCTTAAATCGAAATGTTCATAAGTCAAATCAGCATTTCCCATAGGAATGCATTGAAAACCGATTAATCCGTTCCGGCTGTTTTTTGTTCTTATGTCGAGGCACGGTTTGTAAGTCCCATAGGAACTAATGCAAAAGCATTTAATCCGTCCTCTACCACTAGGGGGATAAATTTTTTAAAATCTAAGATGACCTAAGGTTAAAAAAAGGGCAGGAAAGGAGGGAGGGAGGGAACGAACAGCTTTTAAACAGAACACCTTTAAAACCAAGCAGCTTTAAACCAAACCAAGCACCTTTTAAACCAATGTTTGCATTTTAAAATTACAGTACCAGGCAGTACCGGGCAGTACCGGGCAGTCCAAAGTGCATTTCCCGCTTTTTCAGCATTTTTTTTTGTTCATAAGTCGAAGCGCCGTTCGCAGGTCGAAGCAAAATTATGTGAACGGAGCTGTTCGTAAGTCGAATTGTTCGTATGTAGGGACGTTCGTAAGTCGAGGCACCACTGTACCTTGCTGCTACATCACCCCATCTGGCCCTTACTCCCTATTCAAACAAATACTGTTATGAAGCTACTGCCATGTGTTTCATAAGTAGAACAATAAACGTGTGCACAACAGGCCTGCATGACCTGCGCTGGTTCCCTCTCTGAAGTGTACTGGGAAAAGGCAACTATGCAAGAAAGACACACAGTTGAGTGTCATGTTCCCTTCTTCCAAAACCCAGCATCACCCCAAAGAGAGGTTGCCTCATTTCAGGAGAGAGCTGTCAGCATCCTTTCTGTGTCTCTTGTCCTCTCTATGAGGTGGCTCCCCAGCAGCTTGATTTTTCCCTCAGCCAAGCAGGAGTGTCAGACTGCAAGAGCAGCCCTGAGAGACAACTTTCACCAGGTTACAGCCAATGCAAGAAGCTCTGCCAGCCTTTTGAAAAACATGTGACTTCAAAGCTTTGCCAAGGCAGACTCTTTTCTTCCATCCAAACTTGGCACATTGTCAGTCTTGACTGCTGAAACTAACAACATAAGAAGAGCTATGCAAGAAAGAGCAAAATTCTATGGACTCCAGCATTCTGTTTATACAATGGCCAGGTAGTGGCTAAGGGAAGCTCACATGAAGAAAATGACTGCAGCAGCTCTTTCCTTCTCATGTCCCCACACCATGGGGAATTTAGAAGCATGCAGCCTCTAATGCTGGAGGTATTGTCTAGTGATAGAGACTAGTAGCTCTAGAAAACTTTATCCCCCATGAATTTATCTAGCCTAATTTTAAAGCGACCCACATTAAAAGCTATCATTACATCCTGAGGTAAAAGATCCCAGTGTTTAATTATACTTTTATGTTAAAAAAAGGACATATTTTATTACTCCTGTATCTTCAGTATCAGCGGATAACCCTGCATTCTAGATTTATAAAAGATGGGGGGAAATCTCTCTAATTTCACCCACATCTTACTTCAATTTATATCGTTCTATTTATTTATTTATTTATTAAATTTATACCCCGCCCATCTAGACCGAAGTCTACTCTGGGCGTCTAACAATAAAAAATGGAATAAAAACAATATAGTAAAATAAAAAACAACAATAATAATATAGTTCAAGATGGGGGGGGAATAAAAATATTCAAGTGATGACAGGAGGGAAAGCCTGCCTAAAGAGCCAGGTCTTAAGATTCCTCTTAAAAACACCCAGCGAGGGAGCCAGACAGATCTCCGGGGGCAGTCTATTCCAAAAGGCGAGGGGTCACTGCCGAGAAGGCCCGGTTTCTTGTTCTTTCTCTCCGGGCCTCCCTCGGCGTTAGGCCCCTCAGCCGTCTTTCCTGGCTATAGCGAGTGAGTCGAGTAGATCTAGGTGGGAGAAGGCGTTCTGCTAGGTATCGAGGCCCTAAACCGTTTAGGGCTTTATATGTCATCATTAACACTTTGAAATCAATGCGGAAACGAACGGGCAGCCAATGCAAGGCAGCCAGAGTGGGGGAAACATGCTGATATTTTCTCGTCCCACTGAGAAGTCTGGCCGCCGCATTCTGCACCATTTAAAGCTTCCGCATCAATCTCAAAGGTAGCCCCACGTAGAGTGCATTGCAGTAGTCTAATCTCGAGATTACAAGTGCATGGACCAGAGTGGTGAGTGCCCCAACATCAAGCTGGGCAATCCGCCACAGATGGAAATAGGCGGAGTGGACCACTGATGCCACCTGGGTTTCCATGGTGAGCGCCGGGTCCAGATGGACCCCCAAGCTGCGATCCTCACTCTTTGCGGTGAGAGTCACTCCCCCAAAAGAGAGGGAGTTTCCCAAACCACTGATGGAGGGGCCACCCACCCTCAGGACCTCCGTCTTGTTCGGGTTCAGCCTCAGTCCGTTCTCTCATTTTCCCCCTTGCTCTTATTTTTCTCTTAGCAGAAGAACCTTCAAACTCTATAATCTTTCTTATAAAGGAGTTGCTCCAGTCCCTTGATCATTCTGATGAATCCCTACACTCTTTTTCACATGCAATGTTCACAGTATATTCCAAGTGTGGTAACATCATATATTTGTATGGAAGCATTCTTATATTGGCAGTTTTATTTTCAGTTATTTCAGGTGGAAGTTGTTTTTTTCACAGCTGCTGCACGTTGTTTTGACATTTGTATGGAGCTATTCACCATAGCTTCAGAATTTTACTTCTTATCAGCAACTTCTCTTACCATATTTGTGAAGTTCTTGGGTTTTTTTTTGCTTTTTGCCACATGGTGTCATATATTTTGGGGAAGCACATCAAAAAGCATCCTACATGCAAAATCAAAAGATAAGGGTGCCCCAAACAAAAATTATAACAATGACACTAGACCTCAGATCAGCACCAAATTTGGTACACATGTAGCAGAAAGCCTGCTCTTGCTCTGTGCCAAATATGGGAATGTATGGGCAAATGGTTTTCAAGTTGTGTTTTTAAAAATGTAACATTGTTTTACCCCATTAAAGACACAAGTGACCACAAATCTCAAGTAATTGAAAAGAAATGAAAAATGTAGATAAGACAACATTTGCATACCTGGGGGGGGGGGGAAATTCTGTTTTAACCTCTTTTATTTCATCCACAGTAATTGAGTCATTCATGGTTCTAATTTAGACTCTTTAATTACGGCTTGTTAACCCCTAAAAGTGACCATAAATCTACAGCTGATCTACAGCTGATAGAAAAGAGATAAAATATGTGGATAAGAAAAATTTACATATCTGAAAAAAACCCTGCTCTGTAGAAGCTGCTTTTTCCCCTTTTAGGCTCTAATTCAGACCCTTTAATTACTGTTTTCTAACCCCTAAAACTTCTGAAATCAATCCTTTTTTTATATCTGAGAATTCTGAAGGAACTATTTGCATATCATAGCATTCTGGCCAACCAGAATGTGTCTGGAGTCAGCTCAAAAGGCAGGTGTCTATCACTTTTAACCATGCCATGGCCTTCAGTGTGAAAGAAAGCATTTAGCTCCTTTCTGACCACACATTCTTAGCTCCTGCCTGTGGAAACATTTTTAAAGCTATTTAAAAAAATAGATAATAATATACAGCAGCTCACCCATTTCAGCTGTGAAACTACTGTTTGTGGCTTTGTATGAAACCCTTTTGTGGCTTTGTATGAAAACCCTTTTGTGGCTTTGTATGATCTCAAAGCAAGATTTACTCTGTTTACTTGTGAGTAATTTTACCAAGTTCACTCATAATTTTACAGATCCATATGACTTCGTGAGATTTTTAGATGTTATCCTCCCTAACTCAATGTCAGATCATAGAACCTATTTGCACCCATGGCTTTGCAATGGTGTAAAAACATGGATCCAACATACAGATCCCCATGACTCCCCATGATTTTTATGCAAGATCATCCCCAAACCACTATTAAATCATAAAGCCCATCTGTACCCATAAACTACACCACAGAAATCATGGGTCCCCCAGCGCATGGCTTCGCAGTGTGCAAAAACATGGATCTGATGCATAGATCCCCATGGATCCCCATGATTTTTCTGCAGGATCATCCCCAAACCACTGTCCAATCATAGACCCCATCTCTGCCCACACACTAAAACACAGAAATAATGGGTCCCCAGCACATGGTTTTAAATTGGTACAGAAACACCAATTCAAGGCACAGATTCTCATGGATCCACATGATTTTTAACTAGGATGATTCCCGCTGTCTAACCATGAGCATTTATGAGCATTTGTGCTCATAAATTAAAGCACAGAAATCATGACTTCAGACACATTCTGATTGGTCAGAATGCTATGCTATGCACACAGTTCAGTCACTTAGAATGTTTACATTTCTATTATATGAACGTAGTAGGATAAACTCAGATTACTCATTTTTGCTTGAGTGAGAGTTCAGACTTGACTTGACTGAGCACCCACTTTTCCGCTTTTCTGGTGGTATGTATCAACACCACATTTCAAATGACTTGATTTTTTCCCTGTGTTTCTTCACTATCTTCCTTTCACATATTATGCATGATTTTGACCTTTGATGAAGCAGGCATGGCAAGATTAATTTAACCAAGAGGGTGTGTATTAGAGATGGGCATGAACTTCAGTTTAGAGGTTCATGCCAATTTATCAGCATGGGACCACAGGTGCTGCACATTCGTTTCCTCCCTGATTCCCCCACTCACCAGCTGGTGAGTGCTGCTTTTCTCCTGCTCTTAGAGTGATCATCCAGTTGCAGCAGGAGAACAGACTTCCCTTCCCACTCAAAGGCAGTGCTGCAGAAATCCCCGCCTCACCTCCTCATCTGACTAGGCAGTTGCTGAAGGAGG
This sequence comes from Intellagama lesueurii, assembly GCA_037013535.1. Classification (NCBI taxonomy): domain Eukaryota; kingdom Metazoa; phylum Chordata; class Lepidosauria; order Squamata; family Agamidae; genus Intellagama; species Intellagama lesueurii. Next base: position 110,904,434 of record JBAJHW010000005.1, read on the forward strand.
TGGAGAAGATTTCTGTGCTATAATCTATGGTTGGACAGTGGTTTGGGGATGATCCTGCATAAAAATCATGTGGATCCATAAGGATCCATTCATCAAATCCATGTTTTGACCACTGCAAAATGTTGTACTGGGGGACCCATGATTTATGTGGGCACAGATGAGCCCTATGTCTGGACAGTGGTTTGGGGATGATCCTACATGAAAATCATATGGATCCATGTGGATCTATGGGGCACTGGGCTGGATTTCAGTAGTGTTAAGGGGCTCCAGGCAGGGTCTGCAGCCCCTGGAAGTAAGGGATCCCCTTAAAGGGAGCTGGGGCCGGGGCGGGCTCTGGCATAGCTCTGGGGCCATATGTCTGCCACTGTCCCCAGGTGGCAGGGAGTCACAAAGTGCCATACACCCGCAGGGACTCAAAGGTCTATCACCCAGGTGGGTTACCCCCAGCGGATTGCTGGGGTATGTGTGCATCGAGAGGCACATGGGCTGGTTGATCCTCTGAATTAATCCCAATGCAGGGGCAGCAACTTGCTGCTGAAACCAATCAAGTTGTATCCTTTCCTTCCAGAACTGTGTCTGTGTGGTCATTATGGTAACAGGGAAGGTTGCCCGGGCCTTCTCGGCCTTAGGCCAACAACAAGCCCCCCCCCCCCGACTTACTGGGCCTCCTTATTGTTGTTGGAGCAGCAGCCCAGGCGACACTGGGGGCTCCCTAAAATGGAGCTGGAGTCGTGGATGGCTGGGCACAGGGGCTGATGGGAGGGTGAGGTGACACGGCTGCCTCCCATTGGCTCCTGCAGAAATTTTGAAATAAAGGGCCTTGTGAATGGGCCAGAGAGATGACATTTTGCTCCAGCCCACTCCCTGGCTTAAATTAGGAGCCACTGCAGCTCCAAACCATTATGCGGTTTGGTGGCTTCTCCTACCATACCACTCCCCCATTTTGATATTGTATTTAGTCGTGTTATGTTGCATTGGTGTTGGAGGCATGGGTGAACTTTTTATTATTATTTTTTATTATTAGTTTATTCCTTAAAGGGAGCTGGGGATGGGGTGGGCTCTGGCCTAGCTCAGGGGCCATACGCCTGCCACTGTCCCCAGGTGGCAGGGAGTCACAGAGTGGCGTACATCCATAGGGACTCCATGGCCTGTCACTCCACGTGGATTACCCCCAGCGGATTGCTGGGGGGGGTAGCATCGAGAGGCACACTGGCTGGTCGATCCTCTGAATCCATCCCAATGCAGGGGCAGCAACTTGCTGCTGAAACCAAGTTGTGTCCTTTCCTTCCAGAACTGTGTGCGTGATCATTGTGGTAACAGGTGAAGTTGCCCAGGCCTGCTCAGCCCTAGGCCAACAATAGATCCATTGTACCTGAAAAATGTCTTCCTTCCTTCCTGAATTATTGTTACTTTTACCATCCTCATTATCTGTGTCTTCTGCCATGAGCAACTACAGCACATAGTTTGCATTTGATTCCAAACTTCAGGGACCAAAGATACTACTGGAGGGGGGCAGAGGCAACTATTAATAATTCTGTGGGAAAACAGCAGGAGAGGGATGCTATTTTTGCATCCTGCTTGCCGGCTTCCTATGGGCAGCTGGTTGGCTGTGGTTTTAAACACAGCACCAGACTAGCTAGGCCTTTGTTGTGACCTATCAGGGCTTTTATGTTATTTTCGAAAAGGAAGTGCACTGTAGACCTTTGCAACAATGTAGGCAGTTAGGCAGCAATTCAGTCATGGTACTAGATAGTTAGAATTAGAATAATTAGAATAATTGTCCACACTTCAGTAAACACAATACAGAAATTACTCAGAGCTATATAGTAATATTACATACTTTTTGTGTAAAATTGTATACTTTTTCTTCTTAAAGAGAAATCTAAGGTGGCATGCTGTTTGTCATTACATGGACATTTCATTTCTTCTTGACTTTTCTTCTTTTATAACAGACAAGCAAAACATCAGGAGAACAACAATGCTATCTAGCTTTGTTTTAACTGTATGTGTGCTTTGGAGATGAGGTAGAATATTCATTTATTTCACTATATGTAATAAGTGCAAATAAAATATGCAATTAACATACTGAATTAACATTTTAAAAGTCAATTTATTTAGTGTGCTAAACAGAAAAAAAGCTTATACACACCCTCATCTCTGGGAATGTGCCTAGTTCACTGCAGAGACTAAATACAGGAACAAATAATACAAAATTAGAACTAGCTGTAGCTAATGATCTAACAAATGCTTGCAGATTGTTTGGTTCTGGACTAAAAAAACTGGGTTTCAATACACTGAGACACCCCATCAAAATGTCCTTCTCACTCCTGCATAAGAACAAAAAGATCATCACTAGCTGGATGAAGACACTGTGGCGCTACAGATACTTTGATCTCAGCTCCCGTAGCCTTGAACTAGCATTACCAAGGATAAGAAATCATGGTGCTTGTAATCCAAAACATTTCAGGTGCAAAAGTTTCCCACCCTGATATGGAATGGTGTTGTAGTGGTGGTTGGTGGCTTGATTTCTTTCAGGTCATTCATTTCATTTGTCACATTTATACCTGCCTATCCCCCAGCAACCTCAAGGTGATATTCATAACCTCTCTTTCTTCCTATGTTATCCTCACAATAACCCTGTCGAGTAGTTTGGCTAAGAAGGTGTGAGTGGCCTAAAATCACTCAATGAATCTCACAGCTTTGATGCCTTCTCTCTAAAGTCCTAGCCCAACACTGCCCTCTATACCACACCAAGATCTCTAGAGAAATTAAAGCGCTTACCATCTGATCTAGTCCGGAGATAGACACCGTCTGTTGCAGTTCCAAAGGTGTGCTTCAGCATGACAACAAAAAAGGTCCCAAACAGGGTCGGTGCGAGGACACAGCCCTGTTTCACTCTGCTTCGGATGTCAAAGGGATCTGATGTTGAGCCATCAAAAACTACAGTGCCCTTCATTTCCTCATGAAAGGACCTGATGATGTTAAGGAGTCGAGGTGGACATCCAATTTTGGGAAGTATTTTAAAAAGGCCATCCCTGCTAATCAAATCAAAGGCCTTTGTAAGATCTATGAAGGCCACAAAGAGTGGCTGTCGTTGTTCCCTACATTTTTCCTGCAACTGTCAGAGGGAGAATACCATGTCAGTGGTAGATCTATTAGCTGGAAATCCACACTGTGATTCTGGATAGCAAGCTCCTGGAGCCTCTTCAGCATGACACGGGCAAGCAGCTTCCCTACAACGCTGAGAAGAGAGATGCCACGATAGTTATTGCAGTCTCCTTTTCTCTTATACAATGTGTCGATGGTTTGCATCCTTCATCTCCTGTGGTACTCCACCTTCCCTCCAGCAAAGACAAAATATTTCATACAGCTCGGTGGTGATGATGTCTTTACAGCACTTCAGCAGGGATGTTATTTTTCCAAGGTGCCTTGCCGGAGGCGAGGGAATCCAAGGCCGCTTTTATTTCTGCTAAACTTGATTCGCTGTCCAACTCTTCCAAGACAGGCAGGCACTCGATGTTATGTTAGTGCCTCTTCAGTTAATACATTCTCTCTGGAATATAACTCAGAGTAGTGCTGCACCCAACATTCCATCTGCTGTGCTCGGTCCTGGATGATCACAGCCTGTAGCAGACTTCAAGGGAGCAGCTTTCTTCTGTATTGGACCTAAAGCCTGCTTGATACCGTCATAGATTCACTTGATGTTACTGTGTCCCGCTGCTATCTGTATCGAGCAGAGCTGAAGCCAATAATCGTTGGAACATCTCCTGGCAGCCTGTTGGACTTTGCTATGAGCAAGTCGAAGAGCCCTGCAAGTTGTACTCACTAGGACAGGCCTTTGTATGCTGCTAGAGTGTTCCTCTTATCCTTGATGGCTGGCATCAACTCCTTCGAATGGGCTTCGAACCAGTCCTGCCGTCTTTTTGGTCTTCTTGCCAACTGTGGACAGGGCGGTGTTATAAACAGCATTCTTGAAATGTTCCCATCGTTCAGGTGCATTTGCATCAGCTGGGCCTGAAGGGTTTCCTCAAGCGCTTGGGCAAATTCCTCCACTTTTCTTTGATCGCAAGTCTTGCTGATGTCAATACGTGGTCTTCCTTTCTTTTTCATGTGATACAATCTCTTTGTTCGCAGTTTTTACCCTACTACACACCAGAGAGTGATCAGTATCGCAGTCAGCACTCTGGTAACTGCGTGGTGATCATAATACTAGGAAGGGTAGAACGTCTAGTGAGGCTCAAATCGAGCTGATGCCAATGGTTCGATCTTGGATGTCTCCAGGAAACTCTGTGTTGAAGCTTCGTATTAAAGAACGTGTTGCTGACACAGAGACCATAATAAGCACAAAACACCAGCAAGCATTGACCATTTTCGTTCACCTTCCCAATGCCAAAACGGCCTAAACAAGTGGGCCAAGAATTGTGATCAGCACCAACTCTAGCGTTAAAGTCTCTGAGAATGAACAGTGTCACTCTCCTCGGGGATTTTTTTGATAGTAGCTGCCAGATCATCGTAGAATTTGTCTTTGGACTTCTGTTGCGGACGACAGTGTTGGTGCATATGCACTAATGAGGGTGACCGGTCCCCGCTGATGAGTGGAGCTGCAGAGACAGGATTCTTTCACTCCCCACAGTAGGCTGGAACAATGGATCTCAGCAGAGTATTTCTGACCGCAAAGCCAACACCATGTTCCCTGGTCTCATTCAATGTTTTTCCCTGCCAGAAGAATGAGAATTTTTTTTCTTTGACAGATCCCGAGTCTGGCAGTCTCATCTCTTGCAGGGCAACAATGTCCATGTGCAGTCTACTCAGTTCCGTGTCGATGACAACTGACTTGCACACGTCATCTATTTCCTACAGGTCATCAGAAAAGCAGGGGTCATTGTCCGAACATTCCAGGTGCCCAACTTTAGGGCAGAAGTTTTCTTATGATTGTTGCATGGTGCAGGGTTATCAATTTGCTTGTCGGCTTTCACCCTAAACCCCACGCACCCTGTGAGGTTAACAGACCATGGCGAGGTAGCACCTTACTGGCTGGGTACTGCCCAGCTTAAGGAGGGCGGTAGCTACCTAGTGAGGTGCAATGACCTCTCCCACCATCGGCAGTAGCCCCTGGCATCATGCTCTATGCCAATCGAGCAAAGACTTATAAACGGTAACTGCTACTTCCCGTGTTGTTTCGATGCTGTATGCGAAGCTGGAGTTCACCTCCTGCCTCAGCTCCTCTCCAGAGCATGAAGCCTGGGTAAAATAATATGGAGGATAGACTGTTACCCAAGCAGCAAATCTCCCCTCTCCACATCACTGAAATAGTCCAATGGAAAGGCAAGAGCCAATACAACTGGTTCCAGCGACATCGCAGGAGTTGCCAGAATGACACGAACTGCCTCCGGGGCTCCAGCTCTGGATTTTGCCTTGAGGTTAATTCGTGAAGCCTTTTCCATCAGTGGATATAGCCGCAAGGCAGTGGAGGTGTGAATTCAGAGTTTTCCTTCTCCTAGATGGGCTGCCGTCCAAGGCTGACGAGCCCCACCTACCCGGCCTCCTCCCTGATAGTGCAGAGATTTGAATACAGGCCTCCAGCTGCCGGACCTTGTCTTCCAAGAGGACCACCAGCTGACACTTAGAGCATTTCTACACAGGCACCTCATTGGGAAGAAAACAGACATGCCACAGGTTTTACAAATGCAACAGATCCTGCACTCTCCATCTCGACTGATTGGTCAGTGAATTAAAAAAGAGAGGAAGTCTGATCCTAACCCTAAAACTTTCCTGTACCCCAGGTGTATGCAATGCTATTTGGCTTTCCTATTTACCAGATTAGAGTCAAAAATAGAATCAGAGAATTTCACTGGCCATTAGGCACGCGCTTCTGCTCGCACGCATTTAAAGCCAAAACCCCATCCCCTTTGACCATGTGGTCAGGGAGAACAAAGGTCAGCCTAGAAGAAAATACCTCACCAAATAAAATGTCCTCCCAAACACAGCTCACCTCCTGCCTCAGCTTCCTCTTCAGGAAAAGGGCTTAGAGCTTCTGCTCGCACGCATTTAAAGCCAAAACCCCGCCCCCTCAGATGGAGAGGTCAGGGAGACAAAGGTCAGCCTAGAAGAAAATACCTCACCAAATAAAATAAAACCCGTCTAAAAGATGGTGAAGAAGGGACTAAACCAATGAAATCTAGAATCAGGCACAGACACCAGAAGGTATTTTTGCACTTTGGTTCTTTGTAATTGAAAGGTGGGCATAACTGTTTATAAATCCCTCAGCATTTGCTGTTAGGGTGTGCTCTGGTGCAAGCCTGCACTGCAGCAGTTTTCTCCATGTCTTTTCCTGAACCCTCAACTTATATTTACATTCTCTACATCTCATTGTGTATTGTTTACCTTATATAGTTAGAAATAAGATTTAGGATTAGTAGATTCAAAGATTAATACATTATAAATCAACAGGGAAACATTATATTAGGTTTACATCCCTTTGAGGTATACCAGGCAAGGGAATAATATTTTGTTAAACATAGATAGATATATTAAGTTAATAGATTTTGTGCCTGTCTATCTCTCTCTGTGTGTGTGTGTGTGTGTGAGTGAGTGAATGAAAGAGAGAGAGTGGCTTTCATTGGATGAGTCTGTCTTCTGCTGTAGCAGAATCAGATACTGTTCTTCTTTGAGTAGAGTCTGCAGGCAGTATGAAACATGGGTGTGGTAGAAGAAGTTGTTTAAATCAAGTTTATATCAACATGGGATTAATTTAGCCACCGATCATTGTCACTGTTTACAGAACGATACTTACGGGGAGGGAAACTGAATATTAACAGGGATCGTAAAGGCCATTGCAAGGTGTGAAATGCTGCACGATCAATGACTTGTGCCCAGGAAACAATCACTTTGTTTTGAGGCCATATATAAATATTTGTCATGCATTCCCACTCTTATGTCTGAGGAAGTGAACTTGGCCACAAAAGCTCAGTTAGTCTATAAGATGCCACATTGTATTCATCCTCTTTATTTTTTATTCATTATCTTTTGTTTTTGAGCTGATATGCTAGCACAGACAAACAAGGGTACCTCTTCGAAAGCTTTCAAAAGCAAAGAGTAGTGCAAATTTGCTAAATGACGTAGTTTTCAAATAAGCAGCTGCATTAATCTGTGCAAACATACAAGACAAAACAAACAAAACAGAAACAAACAAAAAATGGTAACAGAAACAAAAATAACAGGAGGCAAAAATATTGTGACACCTTAAGACTAATTGCTATATTTTAATATGAACTTTTGTGGGATGAGAAGATGTTTCATCTCTCTCTCTTTTTTTGTTTGTTTGTTTTGTTTGATTTTTTGCTTTTGGCTGATATTAATGAATGGGATTTGTTAAGTCAACATTTATGTAGTTCCCACTGTGTCTATTCTAATTGGGAATAACAATTGGATTTATCCCTTAACATCTTTCAAATAAAGGCCAGAATCCTACTACAAAAACATTGCATGCATGAAGGAAATTGTACAAACCATTTTTGTAGTTTTCTGGGCAGCTTTTGCATGCAGAGGATGATTATAGCTGAGTGTGTGACCAGGGTATGTATGAGCCACAATGATCATACACACTAAGTACACAGTTTTGGGTTCACACTGTACAAACCCAATAAGATTCTGACCAAAGAGTTTGAAGGGTGCAGCTCCTCAGCAGCATTGTTCTGTGAATGGGCTCAGATCTTTATTTTAATTCTACGCACATTCAGATGCAGTTTTCTCTTCTTCTTTTAATCCTTTCTTGTGAAAACAAATGCCGACTGCAGGTGAAAATGTTAGGATTAAATGCTCATGCTCTGCTTATTCAGACATGAAAGCAGAGGGTTGCCAAAAGGCAAATCCTGTTACATTCATTGAAGGGGAAACCATGGAATGATAAGAACTTAAAGTGGTCAATGGAGAGAGAGAAAAATTCAGTCTAAATTTGCATTAAAATCTGACGGATGAAGTGTCTTAAAAGCATAAGCTCAAAATTAGATTACTAGCATTATTTCTCCTTTGTTGTTGTTATGTGCCATCAAATTGCCTCTTGCTTATGGTGACCCTATGAATGAACAATCACCAAAATGTCCTCCCCTCAACAGTCTTGCTCAGCTATTCTAAATCCAAGCCTGTGGCTTCCTTCCATCTCATAATTTGTCTTTGTCTTTTCCTGCTGCCTTCAACCTTTCTCTGCATTGTTTTTTTCAGCAGATCTTGTCTTCTCATTATATTCCTCCTTAGCACTGGCAATTTGATTTCTGAAGATCCAGCAGGGTTTTTCATACATTCAGTGGGTGAGCTTAGCTGAACATGTAAACAATAGAGATGGGCAGAAATCAGAAAACTGGTGATTAGTTTTGATTCATGATTTATCAACGTTGATGAATCATGAATAACTAATTTACGATTTGTTTTTGCCTTTAAAACCCTATAAAATGGCTTCTCAAGCACCTAGACACACCAAAGTTGCAGAAAAGCTTCCCCTGGCTCTCTTCTATGAGACCTACAAGTTTTGTGAAGTTTGGGTTTGGGACATTCGAGTTATACACTCACAAAGAGGGTTCCCCAGGAAAGTTCCCCCCAGGAACCTAGAGACACCAAAATCACTGAGAAGCTTTCCCTCTTTTCTACAATCCCTCCAAGTTTGGTAAAATTTCAGTTTCAGGCATTCAAATTATACAAATTGGGTCTCCCTCAGGAAAGTTCCCTTTAACAACTGGCTTAGATAAACCCAATCTTCACCAAACTTGGAGGGTTTTTAGAGGGGCGTCAGGGGAAGCCTTTCTGCAATTTTGGTGTCTCTAGGTGCTTAGGGGCCATTTTATAGCCTGATGAATTGACAAATCAAAAACTGCTAAAAATTCATTGATTCGTATTCATTGAGGGCATTGATTTCGATGAATATGAATTGACAGATTAGTGATTTTTGATTACTCTTGCAATTCATTTTTTAATTCATGCCCATCTTTAGTAAACAGCATTGCCCCATCATGAAAACTAATACAAATGGAAAGGTGCAGTGCCTTAACACAGAGCTGGCATTTACGGACCTCACTGTAACTTCTAAACGTCACCAACATTTCTTGACGAATCTTCTTCATTTGTGTCAGACGCAATAGGAGTAGTGCTTCCAGAGTGGAAGGATCAGTAGACAAGGTGCTGTCATTGCCCAGGGGATGCCCAAATATGTTCACAGTCCTCACATTCTTTGGTAAGGTTCCTTCTGTGTTCCTCTCTTGAAGAATAAAACCCATCTATCTCTCTTTACCTTCAAGGGCATGAGTTAAAACTGTGAATCTTGTGCCACTGAAGCACCAGCACCATTTCAAATGTATAAATCAGTGATACATATAAAAGAAAATATGCTGATTTTTTTTTTTTACAAATACACTGTTGTGGATGCTTTCTTCATGCTTTCTTAATACAACTTGCAGTTATACTGCAGCTTGTATTTTGTCAAGAGAGGGCATTTTATCTTGCCCACCTATATCTTTGCCCAACTCACTTCTATACAAGCTGTAGAGGATCTGTTGCTGAAGTAGCATAAATAGAGAGGTACATCAGTTAAGAATGCATATTATTTATTTATTTATTTATTTTATTAGATTTATACCCCTCCCATCTAGACAGATAGTCTACTCTGGGCGGCATTACAAAATTTAAAAACAATAGAAACAATGAACATGCAAAATCCAAGATGTAAAAATGTAAATATTAAAATACAGCAGGAGGGAAAGCCTGCCTAAATAGCCATGTCTAAAGTTTATTTCTAAAGACACCCAGAGAGGGAGCCAGGTGGATCTCTACGGGAAAGTTGTTCCAGAGGCGAGGGGCCACTGAGGAGAAGGCCCGGTTCCTCGTTCTTTCCTTCCGGGCCTCCCTCGGCATTAGGCCCCTCAATCGCCCGGCCTGGCTAGAACGAGTGTCTCTGCCAGAACTGGGTGGGAGAAGGCGCTCTGCCAGATATCGAGGTCCTAAACCGTTACAGGCATTTTTAGTTAAAAACAAATTCCAATTGAAAGAGTTATTCAGAACCAAAAGTGTACAGTTCACTCATCTAAACATGATAGGGACAATGCATATGAACCCAATCAGGAGTAATATTGCAGCAGAAATTATATGAAGTGCATTCTTAACCTACTGTTCACTTCAATTACCAGGCAAATCCTATTTGACAACAGTTTTTCAAATATTATAGTATTGTAGTAATTCCAGCATGGAAGAGGTACACACAGATTTACTGGGTATGCTGACTACATGCAGATCAGTCTTTTCAGCAACAAAATAAGACATGAAGAACATCATACTTGATGAAAACACTAAGAGTTTCTAGAAGGAGGGCTCTTCACACTGCCATTTAGAAGGCATAGTGCAACTACTCCATCTTTACCCTCTTAACAGGTTTTCCATGGTAAGAAAAAAAGAGAAGCGGTGGAAGAACAAGGGAGACTTGTGAATGAATTGGCTAAATCAAACTGCTAATAGTGCAGCCATGTTATTGTGCAGCAGAGCAAATCAACATTCTACAATTCTAAAAATGGGGGCCACCCAACTCAAACAATTATAACTTTAAAACTGGACTTCTCTCTTCCTACTGCCCACCCCCTCAGCAAAACTGTCTTTTCCAGTAAGTTCTGCTCAGGCCTTACAAACTAACAACTGTGGAATCCTTTATTGAGACAATCTGTCTCATGTTAGATCATCCTCTTTTCCTCCTACCTCCTCTTTTCCCCTAGCAATATTGTCTTTTCTGGTCAGTTCTGTCTTTTCATTACATGTGTATGGTGGGATAGCCTCACTTTACCCATTCTTGCTATAGTGAGAGTTCAGGCTTGACTTAATTGAGCATACACTTTTCTGCCTTTCTGGTTGTCTGTGTGTCTGTAAGACTCCAACAACACATTTCAAATGAGTTGATTTTCCCTGTTTTTGTTCACTGCCTTTCTTTTACAAAGAATGGATGATTTTGACCTTGGTTTTGGTCTGATACAGCTTTTCTTCTTCAGGTTGCCTACTCTAGGAAAGGGCTTGGAAACTTGAAGATAGCTTTCAAATCTTTATTCAGTGCAGTGGGCCTGGCAACAGTTTACCTGAGAGATAAAGGGTGTTTATGTTTCTCCATTGTATATGCTTCACTTACACCTGAAAAAAGGAGTCAGCTTCTGAGATTTCTCCTTGCTCAGTGGCACTTTGTGAATGGCAATGAGCACAAGAGGGTATCCTGTACACTATCTTGACTGCTGCCATTGGTGTTGTCAACATTCAGACTGCCCTTTGCTATGTAAAGCTTGGAATCCTTTTTCCTGCTGGAAACACAGGCATGATATTGTCCGGCAATACAGAAGCACAATAGTCCACATTCATAAACCACATAGTTTTTTTAAAAAATGGAACTGTAATATTAACTTAGTTATGTTTCATTACTGGAAAAGAAATCTGGTTATTAGTTCTCTGTAACTAGCTATTTCCAATCTCTTAAACAAATATTGCTTAAAAAGACGACCTGCTTGTCTATTTGACTCCTTGACCGAAAAGATACACAACCCTCTCCTTCTCACATTGCATTGTTTTGCCTTTATTACCTTGTTTCTTACATTTCTAAGCAGCTAGCTGAAAACAGAAAATTGCACACTCAATAGTTCTGCAGATTCTTAAGACTTCACAAATAGGGTCACTATTTACCTTTCTTTCTAAAAAAGTTTTTATCTAATCCTATTATAATGCATCTTAATTCATACCATTATCTATCTTTATTTTTACAGATAATGAAAAGTCTTTTATAGGAAGAAAAAGAGGTTACTTACCTGTGACTCTGGTTCTTCGAGTGATCATCTGTGAATTCACATTAATGGGTTAATCTGCACCTGCGCAGAGCAGCCTCGGAACTTTCTAGAGCTCGAGCACATGGTGCCGGGACCTCCCACACGCTGCTCTTAACCCCACCCCCAGCACCGAGTGCCTCAGTTCTGTAGAACCGTCTGCCGCTGCACAGCACGCGAAAAGCTCACGTGATGGACAGCGGGGAGGAAGGGCGGGGAGTGTGAATTCACAGATCACCACTCGAAGAACCAGAGTTACAGGTAAGTAACCTCTTTTTCTTCTTCATGGTCTCTGTGAATGCACACTAATGGGTGACTAGCAAGCTGACTCACCCGGAGGAGGGACGTCACGAGAGCACAGAAGCCAGGACAGCGCGACCCACTGAGGCCTCAGCCTTGGCTCGGACATCAAGCTGGTAGTGGGACACGAAAGTTGAGGGCATAGCCCAGGTGGCAGCTCTACAGATATCAGCGAAGTCCACCCCTCTGAGGAATGCCGTTGAGGAAGCCATGGCTCTTCTCGAGTGGGCTTTAACTGTGTCTGGCAGGGGCACCTGAGCCAGTTCGTACGTGAAGAGTATAGCAGAAACGATCCATCTGGAGATGGTCTGGGAGCTGACCAGTGCACCCTTAGAAGTGCCTTGGAAGGCTACAAAGAGTCTGTTTGAGGTGCGAAAAGGCGAGGTGCGAGCAACATAATAGGAGAGAGCCCGTTTAACATCCAGGGAATGTAATGCTTGTTCTAGCGGTGAGGTAGGCGCTGGAAAAAAAAGTGGGCAGCACAATCGGCTGGTTTAAATGAAAATAAGACAATACCTTGGGAAGGAAGGAGAGGTCTGGGTAGAGAGTCACTTTGTCCGGGTGGAATTGAAGGAAGGGAGGGTCCATTCTCAGGGCTGCCATTTCCCCTGCCCATTGTGCTGAAGTGATGGCGAGGAGAAAAGCGGTCTTCAGGGTCAGGCAACAGTCCAACGCTGTGGCCAAGGGCTCAAATAGAGGCTTCATAAGCCAATTCAGGACAAGCTGGAGCGACCATTGCAGAGTAAGAGGCATATAGGCTGGACGCATATTCTTCAGCCCCCGCAAGAACTGTTTCAAAGTGGGGTGTCGAAAAAGAGAGGCTGAGTGAGAAGAGTGTGGCTGGTGGGCCACTATAGCAGCCATATACACCTTTAGAGTAGAGTGGGAGAGGCCCCGCCGAAATAGGTGAAGCAGGAACTGGATGAGGGGCATTGAGGGATGTTGGGCTTACAGGTAAGTGGAGGGATGACGCGAACTTGCAGAAAGCTTTCCACTTGTAGGCATACGTCAAGGAGGTGGAATGCTTACGCGCATAACTGAGAACCTCAGCTATAGAGGGGGAAGCCTCCACGCCGTCAGAGTCCAAGTCCAGATGAAAAATTTTGTCGTGGTCCCCAGTCAACAGGTGGGGGATTGATGTCAGGAGGATGTATTCTGACACCCTGTCGTGGAGAGTGGAGAACCACCAGGGGGCTATGAGCGTAACATTTGCGTTGTCCTGTCGGATCTTGATAATGGTTCTCTGCAGAAGCGGAATCAGAGGGAACATGTAGAGCAGGTCTGAGGACCAGCTGATCATAAAGGCCTCCCCCAGGGAGAGCCGGCCCACCCCTGCCCGGGAGCAGTAGCGGCTGCATTTCTTGTTGTCCCATGACGCAAAGATGTCTATTTGTGGGGTGCCCCACCAGCGACAGAGGCGATGAAAGATGGTGTCGTCTAGAGCCCATTTGTGAGAACAAGACTGGAGCCTGCTGAGGTGGTCCACCAGGGCATTTCCCTGGGCTGCCACATGAACCGCCACCGGGTAGATGTGGCAGACGAAACACCATTCCCAGAGATCGACGGCTAGGTCGAGCGGGGGAGCGAGTGGGTGCCCCCCTGCTTGTTGATATAGAACACTGCTGTCGTGTTGTCCATCACAACCTGGACCACTCGCCCGGTTAGGAAGTGTTCGAACACCTGAAAAGCCTTGGTAATTGCCAGGAGCTCAAGGTGGTTGATGTGGAGGTGCGCCTCTGCCGAGGACCAGAGACCATGGATCGTGAGGGAATCCAGGTGCGCACCCTAACCTGTCGGGCTGGTGTCCGTAGTTAGCTGAATAGTAGGGGACAGCGGGCCAAAGGATCTTCCTACCATCAGATTGGATAGCTGATCCTACCAGGACAACTGGGCGGCCAGCTCAACTGTGACCTGCAAGAGCTTGGTCAGAGGATCAAGCACCACAGTGAATAGGGAGAGGTACCAAGCTTGAAGCGACCTCATTTTTAAACGGGCATGCTGTACCACAGCCATGGTAGACGCCATGAGGCCAAGCAGCCGCTGAACTTGAAGGGCTGGTACCCAAGCTCCTTGGGGGAAAAAGCACATCATGAACCAGATCTTTGATACCCTGTCCAGAGGTAGTGAGGCCCGACCCAAAGAGGCATCCAAGACGGCCCCAATATAAGCAACTCGCTGTGTGGGACGAAGTGTTGACTTCTCCAAACTGACCTTCAGGCCTAGGGCCAATAGCAAAGATAGCGTTAGTGCCATATTTAGCTCTGCCTGGGCCTCAGATGGCACTACCAGCAGCCAGTCATCCAAATGAGGAAACACCATGATACCTTGGAGACGCAAATGCGCCGCCATGGGGGCTAAGCACTTTGTGAACACCCGTGGGGCGGTTGACAACCCAAAGGGGAGGGCTTTGAACTCAAATGTCACTCCCCCAACTGAAAATCTAAGAAACCAGTGGTGATCCGATCAGATGCTGATATGAAAGTAGGCGTCCTTAAGATCTATAACTGTGAACCAGTCATACTGCCTGAGCATCTGAATGATGGCATCCAAAGAGACCATACAAAAATGCCGGGGAGTGATATAGGAGTTCATATGACAGAGTCCCCTGTCCTTCTTCGGAATTGTAAAATATCAGGAATAAAACCCGAGTGAAATGTTGGGATGGTACAGATGGACAATGGCATCCTTCTGGAGAAGGGCTTGTATTTCATCTTCCAAAGGAGGAGAGGGAGTGGTGGTTCTAAGGTGGCCCGTGAGAGGGAGTGTCAAACTCAATTGCGTAGCCAGTGGCTATAATGGAAAGGACCCAGGAGTCGGAGGTGATGGCGTGCCAAGAGTGAAGGAAAAGAGCGAGATGGATTGAGGGGTCTATGGCTGCTGGCAAAGAGGTAAGTCAGAGAGCTTGCCTGGCCTTCCTGTCTGGGCAGCGTGCCTGCTGGCGGGGGCGCTGCCTGCCTGGTTGGCAGAAGGATGATGCAGAAGGTGCTGAAGTTTGGGGCCTCTGGCGGTCCTGGAAGGCTCTAGAGGAAAAAGGCCGGTGCTAAGTGCTCCTAGGGTGGAACTGCTGATTAGAATAGGACCTGGCCATTTTCCAGAGTTTCAAGAGGTTATCCAGGATTTCGTCTGTTTTCTCATCGAACAGCCCGACTCCGTCAAAAGGAAGGTCCTCAATTCTCACCCTCGCATCTTCTGAAATTCCTGCTGAACGAAGCCAGGCATGGCGGCACAGGGAAACAGCCGTGCCCAGTGTTTGGAGGCCGCATCCAAAATGTTCCTGGCAGCAATGCACTCCTGATGAGCCAGACCTATTGCCTCGTGATGGTAGGACAAGCCCTGCACACGGACATCCTCAGCTGCTGCCTCAAGGATAGGTAGTGCCAAATTCCATAGGTGGCAATGGTATGCCCCCATGGCAGCTGAGTAGTTAGCCACTCTCAACACGAAGGAGGCCAAAGAGTACATACGTCGGCTGATCACATCCAGCTTGCGGCCCTCCTTGTTACTCAGCGGCAACGTCAACTGGTTTCTTGCTCTGTTCTGAGTGCCATCGACCACGAAGGAATTCGGTAGCAGATGTTTTAGCAGAACGTCTGTGTTCTCCCCGTAAGTTTTGCAAAGATTTTCCACCCTCCTGGGGATTTGGTAGGAAGAGGAGTGCTTAGCCCAAGACTCCCTCATAAGGTCTGCCAAGGATGGTATAAACCCAAGCCAGAGAGGCGGGATCTGATCATGAGTTATATCCTCGTACACCTTGTCTACCTTTTGTGCTGCCGGTTGCTCCGCAGCCAAATCCAACACCTTCGCAATGCGAAGAATGAGTTGGGAGTAGGAGGTATAATCCTCAGACGGTGAGGGGTGGTAGTTTTCCGTTACATCAGACCCCGGTGTGGGGATATTTGGAGGCGAGTCATCCTCCGCCTCCGATACCTGCGAATCCGAGTCCAAAGGAGCTCGCTCGAGGGAAGGAGAATAGCCTTCTCAGCCAGGAGGCAAATGATAGGCATCAATTTTGACGTGGGCCACCGGCCTACAGACTTCCCCCCTAGAAGGCTGTGCTGGGGATCGAAGGCGCTCCGGAGCCGCCTGTACGCTCTCCGGGCCCGAAACCAGTCGGTAAGCCTGCTTCTCCTCAACAACGGGGACATAATCCGGAGGCAAAGGCCTCTTACGGGGTCGCAGAGGTGGAGGGAGATAGAAGTTGCCCTCGGGTTCTATCAGGTGATCCTCACCATGCCGGTACCGAGGCGGAGAAAGGGATGGTGAGGGCGAGTAGCGAGAGTAGTAGCAATGTTGATAGTACGGGTCGAACCTATAGAATCTATGGTAAGAACGCGGGTCGGGCTAAAAGTTGTCAGTGTCAAAGTACGCTGAGTAATCATAATGATGCGGTCTCCTATAATCCAAAAAGTCACAGCCAGTCATCAGTTGATGCTGAGGAGGCTCAGGCTCAACCGGAGTCTCTATGTGCCAGGACTTGTGAGTCCTCTTCCTAGGCACATCCTGAGGTACGGAATCAGGTGGTGAAATGGAAGCCTGGTCCATGATCAAGCCCGGGGGCAATCCCAGGCTAGCCTGCGCCAACTGAACAACCTCAGCAGAGGCGTTCCCCCAGTCAGGCGAATAACTGATGCATGGGGACAGCAAGGCCTCCAGCATCAGGGGTGGACCGTCCTCATCCCCCAACGGTATGCTCACATATACCAATTGTCGCCGGGATGCGTCCAATACCGGAGCAGACTGCATGGTTTTCTCAGACAAGCGGTCAGGTTTCTGAGCCCTTTTCTTCTTCTTTGGGGCTAATACCGCAGGAGGCTTCGGTATCGACACCGTAGCCGTCAATCTCGAGCCTGAGGAAGACGCTTGAGGCTTGGACGCCATTTTATGAGCTTTCAAAGTCTTTGAAGGCAGCGGAGAGCCAGAGATTGGAGAAGGCCGCTCAGCCCAAGGTGATTCCATGGGGGTCCCTTGGGTTGGAGATAGGGACTTCTCCCACAAAAACAAACGAAGGCACTGGAGCCTTAACTTAAGCGCCGGCTTAGTAAAGCCTTTACAGACTGCACACAGGGACAGCTGGTGTTCTTCTCCAAGACAAAACAAACAGCAGGAATGTCCATCGGAAAGGGCAATTTTGTTAGGACAGGACTCACACCACTTAAAGAGGCCTGGGGCAGCCATAAACAAAGTTATAGGTCTCCTAAAACAAGCTAACAGCCTGTTTCTATTCTTTATCCAGACTCACAAAGAAGAGATGTCAAGCGATCCGAAAACGAAGCCAGGGAGGTCCAAAATGTAAGGAAAGGTAAGAAAAGTATTTGAACGAAGCACGGACGTTCCTAACGAAGCTGCTGTAGCGGCGGCGAGAAAGGAACTGAGGCACTCTGTGCCGGGGGCGGGGTTAGCAGCGTGTGGGAGGTCCCGGCACCATGTGCTCGAGCTCTAGAAAGTTCCGAGGCTGCTCTGCACAGGCGCAGCTTAACCCATTAGTGTGCATTCACAGAGACCACAAAGAAGAACAATAGTTACCAGCTCTTTGGGACTTGAACAAAGCAAGTGTGAATCCAAGCAGGCAGATATTATTTTCCAGCATTTTGTGGAAACAAAGAACATTCCTGTATCCCCTGCATTGTCAGACATTATTAAAAGCTCTTCCCCGCCCTCACTAATTTTATACATTTCCTCTGCCTATCCTAAGCTAGCTGTTGAACTGGTTGCTTTAGTGAATTGACACCTTTCCATTTTTAAAATTTGAACCCATTTTTGGCTCTGTAATCTATTCTTAAATACTGAAATTTTGCTATTGCAGGACCCAGCACAGATTGCAAATTGGGTCCAGGAGCCTCATTTTTTTGTTTGTTCATTTGTTTCACTCAAGGACAAAATCTTGCACGGAAACTGTTTCTTTATTGGCATAAGAGTTGTGTTTGCAGAATTAATTCAAAATTCTTTTGAATCCTGGTATATCTTTCATGAGCAAGTGTGCTTGTACACGTCTGATCACATCTATATGGTATCTTATGGAAGTGAGTGTGGCTAAATTAACAAGGGACCAAAAAGACTATATGACTGCAGTTGAGCAGTCATGTGTGTTCGACAAGTTAAGTCAAGACTTGTCCCACCTTTTCTTATTCATAGAATCATAGAAAATTGAAGTTGGAAGGGGCCTAGAAGGCCATCAAGTCCAACCCCCTGCTCAACGCAGGAATACAATCAAAGCATATCTGCCAGGTGACTATCTAAGTTTTTCTTGAATACCTCCAGTGTTGGAGCACTCACCAACTGCCAAGGTAACTGGTTCCACTGTCATACTCCTCTAACAGTTAGGAAGTTTTTCTTGATCAACCGAAATCTGGCTTCCTTTAACTTGAGCCCATTGTTGCGTGTCCTGCACTCTGGGATGATCGAGAACAGATCCTGCCCCCCCCCCCCCCCCTCTATATGACAGGCTTTCAAATATTTGAAAAGTGCTATCATATCACCCCTCAGTCTTCTTTTCTCAAGGCTAAACATACCCAATTCTTTCACCCTTTCTTCATAAGGCTTGGTTTCCAGCCCCCTGATCATCCTTGTCACCCTCCTCTGAACTTGTTCCAATTTGTTAGCATCCTTCTTGAAGTGTGGTGTCCAGAACTGGACACAATACTCAAGGTGAGGCCTAACCAGTGCTGAACAGAGGGGGACTAGCACCTCGTGGGATTTGGAAACTATACTTCTATTAATGCAGCCTAAAATAGCATTAGCCTTTTTTGTAGCCACATCACACTGTTGGCTCATATTTAGCTTGTGATCTACGAAAATTCCAAGATCCTTCTCGCTCATAGTTTTGGTTTCTTTTTCCGAGGTGCAGTACTTTGCACTTATCCCTGTTGAACTTCATTCTGTTGTTTTTGGCCCAGTGCTCCATCCTATCAAGGTCATTTTGAATTTTGTTTCTGTCTTCTAGGGTATTAGCTATTCCGCCCAATTTGGTATCATCTGCAAATCTGACAAGCATTCCCTGAACTCCCTCATCCAAGTCATTAATAAAAATATTGAAGAGCACTGGTCCCAGGACTGAGCCTTGGGGTACCCCACTTGTTACCTCCTCCCAGTTAGAGAAAGATCCATTAATCACCTTCTTTCAATCATGCTATCCCCCTGCACCAAAATAGTAGGCTATTATTTTGCTAACATGCTAAATCTGGGGAAAGGAGACATCTGTCATTTCTGGTCTCAATTGCTTTGGCAGAGGCTGGAACAGGTATGTTTGGGATCCACCTAAACAGTTTGAAGCAGGATTAGGAATATCTGTCTATCCTAATAAAGGGATACTATGATTGGTTCTTGAATTCAGAAAACTGACACAAAAATTCAGGTTTGATCCACATTTCAGAATAGACTTCAGGATACCTGGGCAAATGCCAAAGGGCTGCATACTGTTTCCAGAGTGGACAGAGAAGGAATCTGTGGAAATCCAAATCTATTCTGAAAAACTGCCCTGCCTCTTAACCGAAACAAAATTTGGCCCAAGCTCCATTTCACATAGACAGAAAAACAATACCATCCTGAACTGAAAGGCTGATTCTGCCTTGAAATAGTTTTGTCTTTCATCTCAAATTTGATAGCACCCTGTATAAGAGAAACAAATAACACTCCAATCAGATTAGC
This sequence comes from Intellagama lesueurii, assembly GCA_037013535.1. NCBI lineage: Eukaryota > Metazoa > Chordata > Lepidosauria > Squamata > Agamidae > Intellagama > Intellagama lesueurii. The sequence continues at coordinate 110,924,209 of JBAJHW010000005.1, forward strand.
AAAATAAGGCAACTAGAATGACTCAAGTAAGACCAGAAAAAGTTCAGTCGGTCTTCTTCTGTACAAACATGGTTTCAGAGTGCTTGGTACAGATGGATCTTAAACAAAACAGTAATTCTGAGAAATGGCATATAATATCATCCCGTCTTGGTTTATCGCCAAAAGGCTGGAGAGCACAAAAAATGTGATTCAATAAATATTGGTATTGATTGTTACCATGCAACTGGAAGTAAAAACAACCTCTGTCTTTCAGTTAATTAAAACATTTTAGCCACGTGATGCATCTTAATTACAGATTCTAGAGTTTGTAAGATGAGAGTTTGTTTGTAGTGTATCTAACCATTCTTGGTATTATAAGAAATAACGACCACTGCATAATTCTGAATCATAGAATCAGAAAACCATAGAATAATTGACCTGGAAGGGACTTATAAGGCCATTGGGTCCAACCCCATGCTCAGTGCAAAAAATCATAAACTGTGCAATAATCCAGGAAACTAAAATTTTGCAGAGTGTGAAAATCAAATACTTTATTGAATTTACTAGAATACTGATAGCCGATTTATATAGAAGCAAGGAAAGCAAAGTAGGGGCACTTTTGGTGCAAGATGATGTGCTAACTTGTGGATCTCACTCATCTGAGCTTTGGATCTTGCCAGGAGTGGGACTTCTGACACTTATAGTGGAAGAGGTAAAAGCTGGATCCTGAGGACTAGTTCACACCTATGATTCTAAGACAGGCATTATAAGGATGAAGTGTTGTGCACCTCCAGTTTCTACTGTAGTGTGTGTGTGTGTTGGGGGGGGCAGAGTGTGGCCTCTAGCTCCTCTTGGAATGCAGTTTCTATAATTCCTCACATTTGGCTATTCTGACAAAGGCTGATAGAATTGCAGTCAAACAGCTGGAACATCACTTTTCCATAATAATTTTACAGCCAATAACTTAAAGAAAAATTAAGTCTTCACAACATTTTTTTACAACATTGCCGCCCTCTCCTGCCAGAATCATACAGCTGCTTCTGAAACTATACTGGTCTGGCTTTTGAGAACAAAAGCTCTGCATAAGGTGTGCAATTAAATCTTCATACTTATGACTCCAAAAAAATCAATCCACTCTGTTCTAATACATCCTCTTTCCTATTCTATATTTCATAGAACACAAAGCCTCAGAGGAATCATTTTCTGAGGCTAATTAACAAAAATGTTTAACATGCTTTCATCACAAAATACACACCACCTATTGGATGAATACCAGTTAAGATATCCTACATTTTCTTGTTTTGATGTCTTCCAGCCAATTACTTGAGCATCACACACACTACAACAGACGTCTTCTGGAAAAGTTGGCATCCCTAAAAAAGTGTGGCAGCCAAACTCCTCCCTCTTTGATATCCACTTCCCCAGTTCTTGAGTTTGTTTGGCCAAGGGGCAAAATTCCAATAACTAGGTGTTGTCTGGCACTTGTATATAATCACTGGGTTAGAATATGGGTGGGCAACTCTGATTCTCCCCTTCCCCCATTTCAAGGGGACCAAGAGGACTGCTTTCATCCATTGCTTGTTCTACAAGAAGATACTTGGACATGCAAATGAATAAGATTTATTGATTGAACATGTGCATTGTCAACATCAGCAACTTGGACTTTCTCTAAATGGGTATTTACACAGTATCTCTCAACTTCTTCCCTAAGTTATCTCTTGGAAAGATTCCAGTTTCAACCTTATAGCAGGTATCAACATAACTTGGTCTTACACATAGTGCTTCCAACTGAGGCGTGGGGGGAGGTCGTAACAGTGATGGTCTATGTGCCTGCAATAAATACAAACTTGAGGTCTCCCTTGGAAGCTCCAAGGGGTGTCACAAGCCTTCTCTTGTCTACTTCTCCAGGATTTGTTCTTATTGTTATATCCTCACCCCCTAGCTACCAGGGCCTGGCATCACTACTCTCTCCTTTTCCTCTCTTCCCAAAAAGATGGTTTGCAGGGAGGTTGGGCTTTACACTATCTTTCTGTTTCTTCTAGTAGGATCCCCAGCAGTACCAATTCCCCAGTCATAGGTCTTCCTTAATTACCCAGGCCCACTCCTGAGGTAACTCCGAGTTTTTTCTTTGACTCTGCTTCCAAGAAGAAGAAAACCTCTTCACCCTGAGTTTCTACAGCATCTTCCCAGGTGTCCTCTTCCTCTGCTTTTTCCTCCTCCTTTTCCTCACGAGGCTCCCTTCGCTCCTTCTAGCTCATCCCTTTTCTGTCTTCCCCTTATTCCTGCCAATTCCCCCTTTGTATTCCTCCTCATATTGCATGAGTCTTGTTCTCAATTCCCCACTCTTTCTTCCTTTTGGGGACTGCTATCGCCTCCTAAGCTCTCTTCCAATTCCTGGCCTTCACAGCACATTGTAGTTTCTCCCAGATCTACTGGGGAGTTGGATGTTTTGAAGTGACTGGGAAATGACTGGATGACCTGCTGACAGGGTTTCCATCCTCTTACAGCAACAAATTGTGTTCCTTCTCCCTCTTCACTTTACTACAAATCCCACCTGACCTTAATCTCTCTCTTCTTAATCTCTCTCTCTCTCTTTTATGGATTTTTCTTTTAAAAGATTTGATATCCAGAATGGAAGTGGGAGGAACTTAGTCAAAAATATACAGAAGAACATTTCTTAAAGAATAATACATATAGCAAAATAATGCAGTCTTATATCTTTCCAAAACATTTCAACACTAGACAGTTTCTGGATAAGCTATTTTACACTGTATGTTCTTCCCTAACCTTCAAGTAATATATCATTTTTGCCATTACCATACATGTCCTATCCCTCATAAGGGCACACATAGACTCCGTAATACTGTACTGCGGAAGGAAATGCCATTTTCAAATGGTGAGTAATCATCACATTAGCCATATAGAGGTTTTTTCTGTTTGATGATAGCCCTAATCAAGCCTCAAAGCTCATAGGACTATAATTGGTGAGTGCTCCAACTCTGGAGGCATTCAAGAAAAACTTAGATAGTCACCTGGCAGATATGCTTTGATTGTATTCCTGCGTTGAGCAGGGGGTTGGACTTGATGGCCTTGTAGGGCCCTTCCAACTTCACTTTTCTATGATTCTATGATTGTGACAGGCATTGTGGGCACAGAAATGGCTTTAGAAAAGTGCCAGGATTACTATGAACCCTAAGAAGATAACACTGTGTGAGAAGTACCTTTTTTTTTTTTTTTTGCAACACAGGTTGTCTGCAACCCATGAAATGAATGTAGCATGAGCAAGCCTTTCTCCTGTTGTATCCCCCCACCAACTCAAACCATGTAACATTGGTAAGGCTGCAGCCCCTTTCAACAAACTCTCTTTCATCATATGAATAACGCATGAAAGGGGCTTAGGCATTTTTATATAAATTATTCACTTGTGTTATACCGATGCACAGCCCACGGTTTCAGAACCCCAATGCAAAAAAGAAGAAGTATTAATAACAATAACAGTCCCTTTTCCCTCAGATTCTTCAGATGACCTTAGACAAAAGGCAGTATAGAATATAATTTAATTATTTTATGTACTGTTGTTGTAGATTTAAAGTAAACTATCTATGCTACTGAGAAAAGAACAAGTGCATTAACAACAACTTAGCTTTGTCGCTTACAAAGAAAAGTAATCTGACGCACACTAGCATGCTGCAGCCCTTCCCCACTTTCTTTTGCTGAACAAGTATTGCTTTTCAGGGAAGTATAAAACATTTGAGTTGTTCAAACCCCACACAGATTATAACATCTGAATCAATTTCCACCATTAACAAAGCATACATTTTCTCCTCATGAATCCAGCTTCCCAACAAAAACTGTTCATCAGCACCAAATCCATGAAAATAACAGTCATTAATGGAAAAATTATTAATAAAGTTCTTGTAAGTTTTCTCCTATCATGACATCCTCTGTCCTGATTATTAACTAAGAGGATAAGCAATACAACATGCCTCAACTTCTCTGTAATCATATTGCACATAGGAAACAATCACTGTATCTTGCATGCTTACAGAATAAAACAGAAAAAAACCTTTCTGAAATATTGTTTAGAAGGGTAGCAAAATGTATAACTCAAAAAACAAAATGGGATTTCCTTTTGTAATATTTTCATTTCTATTCTATTTTACAGGTGCACACCAAAGCCAAGACAGTTTCAAAAAGTTAAGTGCATATTTAGTTTTTCAGGTACTGACACTAATGTCAAGGTCAAAAGTATGACACTTGAATGAATCCCTTGGAAGTCTGAGTCTGTGGTGATCCATCACAGCTAACATTTATCCATGAAAGGGTTAATACGAGTGTGAGTGTGAACCAAATGCTCGTAACAATCATATTAAGGTTCATTTGACTATCAAGGGCAAGAAATGATCTGCAGTTAGCATGCTCACCTGGTAAATGATTTGCTAATGGCTGTGTGTGTCATGTGACCACAAGTTTACCAGACAAACTCACTGGGTGATAGGAAGGCAACATTTGGCTCATGTGACTGCAGCCAAAAATAAATCCAGGCAACAGTACCTTGTCTAACCCTACCAGTGTTATTTATACACATTTCTTTTATGCACAAAAATCCAAAAGTTATTGAAAACATGTTAACTTTTTGAGAAATCAAAAATATGTGACCTCTAAATATTATTCTTACAGCTATAAGCAAAAGCTGTAAGTACAAATGTTTAAGCATATGAAGACAACTTATGTTGTAGCTGCAAAATCAGAGGCTGGGAGTTTGATTCCCCACTGTGCCTCCTTGACAGGGGCTGGACTTGATGATCCATAGGGTCCCAAATACTTAAGTTAAAAAATCTTTTTCAACTATAACCTGTTAGCTTAAAAAGTTACAGACATTAACTTAAATCATATTCCAATCCAAAAATACAAGAGCTTATAGCCTAAAAAAGTACATCTTGTTAAAAAGTAAAAAAAAACCCAATATAAATAGAAGTACATTTCTTAGCCTTTTAGCATATTTGAACACACATGCCCACCCAGGTGTCTGTCACTTTAAATCTATGGAAGAAAAGTTATGATTTTTTTGGTTACCTCTATGTTTCTGTTATTTCCAGTAGCTTCTGTTACATCTGTTTCATTCCTCAGCTTCTCAGCTCTGCTTGGCTTGGTTGTGTCAGTTTAGCTGGCTTAGCTGAATCTGTGCTGGCTGGCACCTTGCTTATTTTACACCAGCCTTTTTATAAGCATGGGATATTTGTTTATCTATTCTTGCTCTAATAAAAAAATCTCATAGACTTGCTACAGACAGGAAAGTCCACTTAATTAAGGAAATATAAGCATTTTCTCTTATCTGCTTATTCTCTTAACCTAACAATGTATTTTTACATAGGCTGCACAACAGTAGCAAACTCCATTTATTTTCTATGAGGGTTGCTAGAGTGGCAAACCCAATAGATTTTTACGTGTGTTCTGCTACTTTGCCAGAATATATGGGATTGAATGGGAGTTCGTTAGTTATTCTGCAGTAACCCGTAATGGATATTAAGTACATTGTGGTCACCACTTACTTTCACCATTACATCTGCTTGCTCTGAATTAACCTCTAATTGGTAGTTCATTGCTGTTCAAACTGTTGGAGTTATTGTAACTTTATATGCTGTCTTTAGTAGGTTTGGCTGGGAGGCACCTTCCTGGGCTGGGGTGACTGTCAATCTATCCAGTAGTAACTAATTGTTCCGTTTCTGCACTTGATTTTTAAAGAAAGTCCCGGCTCCCTGCTCTTTTTCTCTCTCTTTTGGCCTCTTTTGAAAGCAGGCAGTGAGTCTGTTAAAGCCTGTTGCAGCAAGCAGTCATGTCTGTTCTCAGATTTCTGTTTGATCAATTCAACTGTAAGTAAATGAAACCTTTTATTCTTTCTACTATTAATGTCTCAGAGTGAGTTATTGAGACTGTAAGTGCCAGCCGATGAGGAAAAAAAGGGTGGACTACACTGGGGAACTGGAAGCTAATTCTGCTCTGTGAATCCCTATACTTCTGCTGCACAGCTAGAGAAATTTAACCAGAAATTCAAAACTTTACAACATTAACCTTTATGTTATAATCATATTTCACATTTCTTGGGCTGCTGTTCCTATACCTTTAATCATTCAATACTTTATTTATAAATTTCAAACTTTGACAGTCTCCTCCCCATCAGATGAGTGTGGAGAAATCACACTTTTTTTTTCTGTTGCTCAATAGCCTGAGCTAGAGTACAGCCTTGGAATCAATTGCTGAATGATCATTCAAGACTTACATAAATCCCACTAATCATTGGGTCTACTCTAATTGCAATTTTCAGTTGTACTGAGGCCTCACTTAGCAAAGGATCAGCCCCCAAAGGGTGTTTTTGATGGACCATGGGGACTGAAAAAATGGTCAATTACTGTGAGAGGTTTTTTTGCTTCTTCCCAAGAGTGAAAATTTCAGCATTTTTGTCAGCAGAAAAAAAGTATTTTGCATACAAAAACTTGTACTTTGTGCACAAAGATCTATAGTTTGCAAAATCTTAAATATCAATTTTTTGCTCAAAACACTTCTGTGATTTTTTTAAAAAAATATTTTTCATTGCCAAAAAAGTGTCAACATGTGAAAAATGCACAAAAACACTCATAATCTCTTGGAATCCCTTTAGGAAAGAAAACCTTTTTGAATATTTCATTCTTTCTTGCAAACATGAAATAAACAGAGGCTTACAACCCTTCTTCAGATTACAGGTTGGGTCTCAACATGACTGACTGTTCCTCCCTACAAATTAGTCACTTCATTTAGAAAACTAGATGCTATCAAGAGAGGTAACCTACCTTAATAGCTGGCACATTCATGTTCAATTTTTGTAGGGAGGAACATCCAGCCATGTTATACAGGATATATAGACTCATAGGGCCAAGAGAAAGGTTCACCATTTTAGGGAAAGGACATGACAGATGTAATAAAATATTGCAGTGTATCCTCCCTACTCACTGGTGTGTTCCTATTTACAGTTTGTTTCACCCATCTGTCCATTCAGGATAGCATAAACAGAATAGTGTAAATCTTAAGTGATCTCCAGCCCATCCTGGACAAGAATACTTCACTCTCCCAAGCCTTTGGTGACAGACCTATACTTGCCTACAAACAACGCCCTAATATCTAGCAACCAGTAACACACAATGGACCACACAACACTAACACAGACATGGGGACTAAACCCTGTCACAGACCCAGATACCAACTCTTCCACCACATCTATTCTGGCGATACGATTACAGGACCTAACAATGTTACACACAACGTCAAGGGCACCTTCATTTGTTCCACAGCTTGTGTGATCTATGCTATCTTTTGCCAAAAGGGCCCCTCTGCACATTACATAGGACAAACAGGACAATCTCTACCTAAAGAATCAATGGACATAAGTCAGGCATCAGAAACCACACTACACAGAAACGTGTCTCCAACCATTTCAATCTACTAGGACATTCTCCACAGTATATGAAAGTTGCCATTCTTGGAAAGAAACACTACAGAACAAGCTATACAGAGGGGGAAAACTGAGATAAAATTTATATACATGATGATGACACACATATAAAAGGACTGAATATAAGTCAGGGTTTCTTAATTCATTACCAAATATAATACTTATGCTGTTGTCTACTGTTATTTTCCTTCACAACTACCAGACTCATATTTTAGCACAAGGCTGAAAGGTAAAAATTGTTAATATTTTCTATACTAACACACATTGTTCCTTTGCTGTTTCCCTTAATCATGTTATTACTCACAGTTGGTCTTTACAGTATCACTAATCTCCTCTTCCCCCCTTTTTTGGTCTTGCCTTGTGTTCTGTTTTCTTTCTTTTGTGGAAATGTTTACAAACCAAATTTCAAACAATCTGGACACCAAACACAGGTCATAGATTTCTGTGTGTGTAAGATGAAACCATATACCACTGACTTTCAAAGCTGGCATTAATGTTTACTTGTGAAGTCTATATTTGTATTTCACTCGATATGTCTAAAGAAGTGGACACGTCCACAAAAGCTCACATTAAAATATAACAGTTAGTCTTTAAGGTTTCATGGGGTTTTGTCTCTTTTTAATCTTTTATATATATATATTATTTTTCCCTTGGGTTTTTTTCTTAATAAACTTATTCATAGCTCATACTTCCAACGTGAAAAAATACTATAAATAAAGTGTATTGATGATCACTGAGAAATTGCTGATAAGCTTTTAAGAAATCCCCAGAGTCCCAATAAACATGGTTTGAAAAATAACTGAATTAGATATTTTAAAGCTTGCAACCCTGTAAATATTACGAATGCCTTTCACCTGTAGGTGGTCCATGGTCAGACCAAAATAGGCACCTCACTCCAAACTTTTAGGACAAGGAGCCCCGGTTCATGTCACAGGATATCACTACTTGCAACAAAATGTATGTATGCCAAGAAGAATCCAAACCATGTTGTATGCAGAAATAGAATGCTCTGAAGTCCTTGTTACAATGCAACTAGTACTTTCTATGAACCTAATGACCTGGGAATTGCCACCATGGATCTTTCTGGAACATAAAACAGCAGAGAAGTGGTTCTCATCTAGAGTAAGCCACTGGTTAGGTGACAGAATTTGCAACTCAAATCTGTTTTAACTACCACATTAGTATTTATCCATGCTTCTACTTTAGCTAAGAAGAAATAGATATATTAGAAATATCAACTAGCCTATTTTTCTCTCCACCCCTGCATTGCTCAACTGTTTCAAAAACGTATTGTAGACTAGAAATTCTTTAGGTTTTGTCACAGAATAATAGTGCTGGGAGCTCTGGGCAAGTGTGGATGCCATCAGTACTAATCAGGGAGAATGAGCAGAAAAATGATATTCTGGGTTTCTAGGACATAGTTTAATCTGAGATCTCTTTGCTCTGTCTCTGTGGAATATGAGTATTTTTGAAAGATGAAGTAAATTGCCTACAGTTTATTGAGATAATCTTTGGGGGGCTTACATGTAAACTCCAAAGAGAATAGGGCCTCATCATGCCTCTAGATAAGTTCTATCATGTAAAAGAATTTTGTTCATTTGTTTGTTTTTAGGATGACAGCATGGTATAATAAACACCTGAGACTATTTGTTGCTAGCTGCACAATATTAATGTGCAGCTCACATTTGAGATGTTATAGTTTTCTTCTTAAAGTCCACTGCATGATATTTCTTTCTGCATGGTATATAAAACATGAATGAAAATTTCTAACAAACAAATCTACTGATAGAAAATTCACTCAAAAAAACCTACACTGAAAACATAGAAAACCATATGAGTGTTTGCTTCTAAAATGCAACATCGCAGATAGCTTGAAAAATAGGGCAGAAAAGGGGTGTGTGACAATGGAGCAGCATACAGTGGCTAATATTTGCATTTATAACAATTGGATTATACAAATGCTTTTAATTTAAAGAAAAAAGTTATCAGGTGTTGTAGATGATAAAATAAAAGACGTCTGAAGTAGCCCAGAGGAAATACGCCCTCCCAAGAATATCTCTCCCCCCCCCCCCATTTTTATGGACAATCCCCATTTCCACTATTTCTGTCTTCTCTGTGCTTGTTCCCTTCACTGCATTCCCACAATGCTATGTTCAGAGGTTATTTGGTATTCTATATTCCCTGTACAATGAACACAGATTAGATTATTGACAGAGATTAGAAGCAATGTGTTAATTTTTATGCATTAATGTCACATTCATTACGTTTTTGAGAAAAATGGGGAAAACAACAGGTATTTATCTGGTGTCTTCAAACTAACATTTTAAAAGTAAGGATGGTGAGGTTTCCCTTTGTTAAAATAGTTAGGGTCATAGATTTGCCCTCTGCTGAGAAGATACAAGTTTGTCCTCAACCCCAGAAGAGGCACCCATATGCTTCCAGGAGAAGACTGGTTCTGTACAGAGCAAATAATATTTAGACTGTATTCAAATGTACTCCCTTTGTAACAAAACAGAAACTAGCCATGAAAATATACTCTTCTGAATTAAAAGCTCTTAAGTCCCCCACTTTATTCTTTTGCACAACTATACAGTTCACAGCAACTATTTTCCTACCACACCACCACCTTCATGGAAAATCCACCCAGCTGAAAATCTACTAGCTTCCAGTTTCCCATGAATAATTTAGTTGGAGAAATACTTTTAGATGATTACGTTTGGAGCAAAATCTACCTTTGACCTCAAGTGGAGAGGATTTTGCTGGGATGCACCCCCCCCCCTTAAGCACAAGCATATAAACCACCGTTGTATAGCTATTGTTTTCAGCTTTAAATATTGTATTTCAAAGTTGTAAGCTGCTTTGAGTCCTTTTCAAGGAGAAAGGTGGGGTAAAAATATTTTAAATAAATAAAGTTTCGGAGAAATTTCCAAAATAGCTCTTTTATTATTTGTCCTGTTTCAGAAAGAACATAGTCCTGAAGCACTATTAAAGACCAACAAGCTTCTTAATACAAAAGCTAGTTTCATCTTCATATTTTTGAAATTTTTGAATTAATTTCCCAATTTTGAACATTTGGCAGCAATAAAATAATTTTCAAATCTAATGTTCCAAGATCTAATATTGATCCTTTTGTTTAAAAAGTTAAAATAGAGTTAATACATTTTCTTGCTGTCAAGAAGCACAAGAGTTAGTTTGCTCAGTGGTGAAGAAAGAAAGGAAAAAGACAGATTCAGCAGTTCACCTTTCAACTTTAAAGGAGAAATGCCTGCTAAGCACTTGTTGCCATATGAAAGAGCTAGGTAACGGCCATTGAACAGTTCTGCAGATTCACATTCAACATATGAAACAGTAGGATTCAGGCTGATGTGCCTTTTATCTCACGAATTATGCTATGCACAGGCTTGAGAATGGCTCTTGGAAACATTAATTGGAGGGTAAATAACACACATCCTGGTGTTGTCAGAGCCACCATAACTACCACTATCACCACCATTAATGTACACGTACATAATAGTTCAGTTCTCTGTTGTCCTGTACCCAAAGTGCTATCTCAGCATATGTAACACCATGTATTTCATGAGGAGCAGCCTGACTATAGTAGGAAGAAGGGGATGTGAAACTGACCTGGCTGGCCAACTTCCTTCCAACCCATGCCTCTTCTTCTTTAAAACTTATTTTTGACTCATTTGGTTTCCATCCTATTTCCCATGAGTGAGGAAGGACTGGAATATGTCTTCTGAAATGTAATCCAAATCTAATAAAACTAATATGGTGTACAGTTCCATACTATAGATGATAGTATGATGGAGGCTTTTGCTATAAATATCATTTTGGATTGACACGACAGTCCCAACTTTTACACTATTGAACTATTAATTATGCTGTTACTTATCATTAATATAAAGGTTTCAGTGTAGCAGATTCCACCCTTTAAACAGGTAGCTTCTGATAATTGTTATCTGCTGTATTTTTAATGTAATAACACCAACAGTAACCCTGTTAAAGGGAGCTACTCATATAAAACAATGAATTCTTACCAATCTATATAAAATGTCTCTTACTGCTAAATTCCCTGATGATTGAACAGGAACAAACTGTTTTTACAGGCTTCTGTAAAGCATAGTCTTTATCAACAAAATATATCCTTGCCACTGTTAAAAATACACACTCCTGGTTTTTCAAAAGCTGAACTAGTTAACACATCTTAAAATGTGAAAGGTTGTGAATTTCACTTTATGAAATGAATATGCAAATGACTGTCCTTGTTTTTGAATGCTACTGTACAGAAGAGAAGGAAACAAGTGAGACAATCATAACTTCAGACAATGTTGGAACACTATGTGTTCATGAACATCCAATAAAATGAACTGGAGTTGCTGGAGGAAGACTTAATGAATATTCAAATAGAATGGTTTCAGCTTCCCACAGGTCAGAGAGAGGAGATGTGCATACTTTCATTTTCAGGAACAAATAACAGTGAGAAAATACGATACACTGTTAGATATTACTTTGTATATTCATAATCTGTGAGCTTAACTAAAGAGTACTCCAAGTGTATCCAATGGGATGTTTCTCTTAAACATATGGTGCAGTTTTACTGAGAAATAAACAGGCCAATTAAATATATGCAAACTTTTTTCAGAGCAAAAATATAAATAATGACCTATGCCTAGAGACAGTTTAAAATATTGATCTACTCAGATTAATTCCTAAATCTACAGTTCTTCTGATCTGAATAAAGCAATTGAATAGATATAAAATGTTTATAGACGTCAGTTGTGCACAAAATAAATTTTTAAATATTATTAACATTAATGTGGAATCAGAAAAGTATGTACTTTCTGAAGAAATGATCAAAATTCAGAGAGATGCTTCATGTTAAGATCTATTAGTTTGAAATGGTTTATAATGGATTGATTCATACATATGTTGCTTTCAGTCTCATTCTCTACAACTGGCTCACTATAAAATATAATATTGTAAAACTGTACTGATAAAATGTTAAGGAGACAAAAGAACACAATATATGTAGTCCAAAGGTTAATAAATTTTCCAGCAAAACGATAAACTAGCAAGAGATTTTACACCTAAAACAACCAATGTACTTACATAGCCTTTGTTAGAAGACCAGATACTCTCTACCCACAAACAGCACAAACCAGAGCAACCACTTTACCTTCTGAAAAATCAATCAGTCCGAGCAAATGGAGCAGCTTCAGAGACGCAAATATTATCACAACAATACCCACTGTTTGCAGTCCCTCAGACTCCCATTCCAAAGTCAACATTCTTCGAGTAAGCAAATCATTCCAGGCTGCTGTCAAGCCTCTGTGCAATCTTGCTGAAGAAAAGTTGAAGAGGATTTTGCCAGTATTTTGCTTCACAGAGAGGAAAAAGTTGACAGCGCAGCAGAAGGGGTTGAGAAAAATGAATTGACCACACAGGTGAAGGCAAAGGGTTAACTGAAGACCCTCATCTCATGCATCTTGAAGCCATGTTAATTTCAATGCTTCCCTTCAAAGAGCTGAGGTGGACCCCTTGGCATGGCATCAGATCCAGCAAGGGCTCTTACTTGTGAGCTGCTTGAAGGGCATTTGCTTCAGAACTCAAGACTTTACTGTGTCAGTTCAGAAAAGCAAGCCTCCCAGGGAAGTTGCACTTGAGAGCATGCGGCAACGAGCACTGGTTTAATCAAGTGCTTGCAGCCTCAGGCTTTGCAGTTCAGCCTTAGATGACAAGATGACTGCTTTGGAGCTGGTCAAATGCCAGATTAATCATCATAACATTGTTTGCATCTTTTCATTGGCAGCTTTGACACTTTTATTGCTGGATTTCAGTAAATGTTAGCTGTAGGTGCCCTGCCTCCTCTGCCTTAAGGTGCCATGTTACAAGATGTTAGCAAAGGTTTAAGCTAATATGAAAGACGTCACGCAATCACAAGATGTGACCCAATCGCATTGACTTCTTGTGAAATGCAAGGCCACTTTGCAGAAGATTCTTGGACATATTACCTATTACCTTGGACATATTATTTACAACCTTGCATGCTGTCTGTAGTTTAAGTGACTGGGAGAGACTTCTCTAGGCTGGGGTAATTGTCTGTCTATCCAGCACTAACCAATCATTCCTTTGATCTTTTGAAATTCAAAGAAAGCACAGCATCTCTGCTGAGTGTTTTATCCATGTCTTTCATTGGTTGGTGGCAGTTCTGTTTGCCGCTGTTGATCTGTTCAGTTGTGTGTGCAGTATGGCTGCAGTAAAGAAATCAGTATAAACAAGTCTGTAATTTCAAGCAACTGCAAACTAAAATGTTTCTCCAAGAAATGTCTCAGAGTGAGTTACTGAGACTTTTAAGTGCCAGTTAAGCTTGTAGCTATTCTCCTCTTTCAATCTTTGTACTTCTACTGTGTTGCAAAAGGAGAATTTTACAGAAATTCAAAAACTGCAACATTATGCATGTCTTGGAAAGGCAAACCTATGTTTACATGCTTGTGCTGATCTCAAAGAGGAGCAGCGTTCTTTCTTATCTCCTGACATACATCTTACCCCTTGGCATATATTCCACAGGAATTACTATCCGCAAAACATTCTTTTCGTTAAGTCAGTGTCATCTGCCATTTCTGGGCAGACTTTTGTTTTCCTTCTTTCACAGTTCCCAGTTCCTCAGAAAACCAAGATAATGGCTCAGCTGAATGAGACAGGCAAGAGCACTTTGCAGTGGTTCTGTCTACAGCTTGGACATTCTCAATATTCCAGATGTCTACTGGAAGTGCTAATCATCTTAGTGGGAAAATCTTCCAAAGTAATCAGATACCGTCTAGATCTAGAAGCTTCCAAAGATGGAATATCTTCCCATAGTTCCTTCCCAGCAGCCACCAACCAATGCTCCTAGCACTAAACCCAAGCAGATAGTATAATCGGTTCATAAGAGTGGAGCCACATCCCATGCCCATTCCACAGACTTTTCCTGCCAGAACAGAAAGCAAGATTGAGCATATGAATTGTTATATAGCTCTATTCAGATGGTATAATCACAGATAGACTCATCACGCTTCAAGAGGAGTAGCTAGCTCCTGCCCTCTACCTGTAGAGGTTACCTACCTGTAACCATGGTTCTTCTAGTGGACCTCTGTGAATTCACACAAATGGGTTTATTCTGCGCCTGCGCAGGACATTCGGAAGATTCTAGAGCTTAAAAAAGAGTAAATAATGAGATACCCCCCCAGGATGTAGGCTCCGCCTCCTCAACCTTCCCCTCAGTTCCTGCATAGTCCGCCGCTGTCCAGAGAGAACACTAAAGTAAGGGACAACGTGACGGACAGAGGGGAGGAAGGGAGGGAAGTGTGAATTCACAGAGGTCCACTAGAAGAACCATGGTTACAGGTAGGTAACCTTACTTTCTTCGTAGTGGCCTCTGTGAATGCACACAAATGGGTGACTGACAAGCTCACTTACCGGAGGTGGGACGTCACGGCAGGATAGATGTCAAAATGGCCCTTCCGAAGGCAGCATCATTCTTGGCCCTGACATCGAGGCGGTAATGCTTCGTGAATGTCATCGGGTTTGACCAGGTCGCAGCTCGATAAATAGCCTGGGCGTCTATGCCACGGTGTAGAGCCGTCGAGGTAGAGATCGCCCTGGTAGAATGAGCCTTGATAGTGCTCGGTATCGTTGTACCCGAGAGCTCGTAGGCTAATCGTATGGCTTGAACTATCCAATGAGAGATATTTTGTGTCGATGCCGGGTGTCCCTTATTCTGACCTTGATAGCACAGAAACAGTCTGGGTGATTTTCTGAAGTGCTTGGTCCTGTCGATGTAAAAAGCCAAAGCTCTACGGACATCGAGCATATGGAGCTTGCGTTCGATGGGTGTGTTTGGGGATGGGAATAAGGTCGGAAGAATTATGGGTTGATTCATGTGGAAGTCAGATATAACCTTAGGCAAGAAGGATATATCAAAGTACAATGTAACTTTATCAGGATGAAACTGTATGTATGGCGGGTCGGACCTTAATGCCGCCAGTTCACCAGCTCTTTTAGCAGAAGTGCTGGCCACAAGAAAGATGGTCTTTATAGATAGTAATTGTTCATTGCAGGTAGCCAAGGGTTCGAAAGGAGGTTTGGTTAGGGCGTCAAGGACCAGTTGTAGAGACCATTGGGGTACTACATGTTGAGTTGGAGGTCTGGTGTTCTGCAGGCCTTTCATGAATTTCTTGAGAGTAGGATGAGAGAAGAGTTTAGCCGATGAGGAGTGTTGTGGTTGATGCGCTACGATCGCCGATATGTAGACTTTAATAGTGGAATAGGAGAGGCCAGGGTTAAACAAATGCAGAATGAAGGTGAGTAAAGTCTTGAGGGAGACAGGAATTGTGGTTAATTCTTTAGAGTTAGCCAATGTAGTAAAGGATTTCCATTTGTTTTCATAGAGTTTGATAGTAGACAGATTGCGGGCTTGATTTAGGATTGTTTGGAATTCGGGGATATCCTCCACGCTGTCAGATTGAGCGATGGAATGTTGGGATGGAGGATCGACCCGTCGTTCTGGGAGAGGAGGTTCGGTATTGACGGTAAGTGGGAGACTTTGATTGCTAACGACCTGAGGTGGGTGAACCAGGGTTGACGAGGCCACCATGGGGCGATTATTATGGCATTTGTTGAGTATTGCATGAGCGTGATGACTGTTTTGAGTATCATCGGTATCGGTGGGAACATGTAGAGGAATTCTCCTGACCAGTCGATCATAAATGCATCGCCTAGGGAGTAGGTATCGAAGCCAACTCTTGAGCAATACCGGGGACATTTGGCATTGTTTCTGGTAGCAAAAAGGTCTATGGATGGGTATCCCCATCGGCGGCAGATAGAATGGAATACATCGTCGTCGAGAGTCCATTCGTGTGTACGTGTAGGTAGTCGGCTCAGCCGGTCTGCGACGTAGTTGTCTTCTGTGGAGATGTGAATAGCTTGTGGGAAAATGCGATGTTGGTAACACCATTCCCATAGTTCTATCGTAAGATGTAGGAGAGGAAGGGAATGCTTGTTTATATAGAACATTGCTGTGGTGTTGTCCGTTACTAATTGGACTACTTTCCCTGTAATGCGGGGCAGAAATGCTCGGAAAGCTTTTATGACAGCCATTATCTCTAATCGGTTTATGTGCAATGATTGTTTTTTTTTTTTGTCCACAGGCCATGAGTTTGTAGTTCCTGGCAATGCGCTCCCCAACTGGAGTGGCTGGCATCTGTAGTCACCTGTATCGATGGAAGGATCGGTGTGAATGGTCTGCCGGTGGTGAGGTTTAGGATGGACGTCCACCAGGTAAGTTGATGTGCTAACTGTGGGGTGACCTTTAGACGCTTTGACTGATGGTCGGTGAGGGGGTCGAAGAGGGATAGGAACCATGTTTGCAGTGGTCTCATCTTGAGTCTTGAGTGGGTGATGACTGCGGTTGTGGAGGACATGAGTCCTAGAAGGTGCTGCGCTTGGTGCGCGGAGACTTGTGCGTGAGGTCGAAATGGGAGGATTGCTCGACGTATTTTGGAGACTCGTTGATATGGTAGGGAAGCTTTGGCTGATACGGAGTTGAGATCTGCCCCTATGTAGGTAGTTTTCTGAGTAGGTTGGAGATGAGACTTGTTGTAATTGATCTCGAGACCTAGTCTTTGCAGAGTATCTAGAGTGATTCTCGTGGCCGCGACTGCAGCATGGTAAGAGTTCGCGACTATGAGCCAATCGTCGATGTAGGGGAATATGGTAATTCCCTGGAGTCTGAGATGTGCGACCACAGGGGCCATACACTTCGTAAAGGTCCTTAGTGCTGTAGATAGGCCAAATGGAAGTGCACAGAATTGGTACGTGAGATCCTGGAATCGAAATCGGAGGAATTTTTGGTGGAGAGGGTGTATGGATATATGAAAATAGGCGTCTTTGAGATCGACGACCATGAACCAATTTCCCTGCGCAAGGAGGGAAATAATAGAATCGAGCGTTAGCATGCAGAACTTTTTGGGTCTGATAAACTGGTTCAGTTCCCTGAGGTCTAAAATGCTCTGGAGTCCTCCGTCTTTTTTGGGGAACGTGAAGTATCTGGAGTAGAATCCCTTGTTGGGTGAGGCGGATGGGACGAGAACTATGACTTGTTTGTGAAGGAGGGAAGTTATTTCGTCCTGTAACTCAGGTGAAAAGGGTGTGTTTTTAGTGTAGTTGGGTAGAGGAAGCTCGAAAAATTAAATGAGGTAACCCTTATCGATTATGGAGAGGACCCATTTATCTGAAGTTATAATTTGCCACTGCGAGAGCACGTGGTGAAGTCGAGGAGAAAAAGGTATTGGGGAAGAATTAGGGAAATTGCTTACCCTTTCGTTGTGGTTTTCGAAAAGGTTGTCTGGAAGCCTGAGGTTGTTGCCTACGAAATTGTGTTGTTGGAAAGGATGTTGAGGAGTAGGATCGATCTTGATGTTGTTGTCGGTATGGACGAAAGGGCTGTTGGTATTGGTAAGGCTGGTGCTGGTAGTATGGTTTACGATACGAGGTCTTCTGGTATCAGTAGGGTTGCTGAGGCGTATATGATTTAGCCGTCTTTCGGAGCTTGTGGATGTTCTCCATCATGTCGTCCGTTTTGGTATGGAAGAGGCCAACAGTATCGAATGGAAGGTCCTCTTTTCTGGTTTTGATATCATCCAAAATGTTGGAAGATCGAAGCCAGGCGTGTCTCCTTATGGCTATAGATGTTGCCATAGCCTTAGATGCCGTGTCTGTAGTATGTCTGGCTGCTATGTGTTGTTGTTTAGCGATGGTTCTAGCCTCTGTATATATATTAATGAGATCTTGTCTGGCAGAGTCGGGAGTTGCTTGCAGGGATGGTAATATTTTATCCCATAGGTGTCTTTGATAAGCTCCCATGGCAGCTTGGTAGTTGGAGATCCATATGAGTAAGGATGTCAGGGAGTAGAGTTTCCTACCGAAGGCGTCTATTTTACGTCCCTCTCTGTTTGCTGGTGTAAGAGAGGATTTGCTGTGCGATCTGTATTGAGTGGATTCGATCACTATGGAATTAGGGGTCGGGTGCTTGAGAAGAAATGTGGCATCTTGGCCATGAGTCTTGTAATGGTGTTCAACCCTACGAGGGGGTTGTAAAGACGACGGTGGTTTGTCACACGATTCTTTGATGAGCTGTAATAGGGCTGGTATAAGGCTTAGACTAGGTGGATGGACCTTGTCTTGTTCCAAGTCATTAAAGACTAAGTCCTGTATCTGCTGAGGAGGCTGCTCGACATCGAGGTGGAGCGTTTTAGCCATACGAAGGATGAGCTGGGCATAAGAAGTGTAATCCTCCGAGGGGGATGGAGGGTGGTTTTCCAGAGTGCTAGAACTCGGGGGAGGAACGGGGGTAATGGAATCATTTGAAGATGAAGAGTCTGCATTGTGAGAAGAGGTGGAGAGTATGGAGGGAGAGGAAGGTCTATCTTCGTATCCCCTCGGTATAGGGTCATCCTCTGGTACGGTAGATATCGACGCCGGCTCTATATCATGCCCAGACGGCCCAGAGTAAACTGTAGCGGCTTCAACAGTGGCCTGTTGGCATCTTTCCTTGCGTTCCTTGGTTGGTACCGAGGGTTCTGGAGGTGTCGGTCTCTTGCGTGATGGTTTCTCTCTGTTTGGAGGGAGATCAAGGTGATGTCCAGGCTGGCCTTGATATGGTGATCTGCTGGGCAGATACCAGTGTGGAGGTGGATATGGTGGCCTCCTGTACTCATCAGGGTAGTGGTAGTCATAATATCGTTGATAAGGGTCATAATGATGATATGGGTAGTAGCCGGCATGAAAGTAGGGATCTCCATATCGATATGGATCGGTTGGAGGTACATGATCTTGCGGCCGGGTTGGAGAAATGTGCTTTCACTTCTCCGTACGTTTTTTCGGAGGGTGTTCCGGAGTTACACCTCCTGAGTCGACACCAGCATTTGCCCGCCCTGGAGATCGAGGGCTATCAGGGGCCGTGGCCGGGCTGGAAGGTTCATCAGCCTGCGAATGGCCAGAGCTGGGAGATAAACTTAGAGTCGTCCTATGAGGTTGAGCGGATGAAAGGATATGAACATCCCTGTCTTGGAAGATAGGAGCCTCCTGAGAGTGCTCTTCCAGTATCGGTGACGGCAGAGAAGGTGGCGGATGGGTAATAGAAGCCGTCTTAGTTGTCGTCTTATGTTTCTTTGCCTGCTTCTTATTTTTTGCAGGCTCCGAGGATCTGGGCTTAGGTTTAGCCGAAGTAGACCGGGATTTGGAGGGTGAGTATTTGCATAGTGCCCGTGACGGGGTGAGTAGCGGGAGTGGCGGTAGATGGTTCGGGTACAGCCGGTTGGGTTCCTGGAGGGGAAGCACTGGTTTCCATAGTTGACTTAAAGGATTGTTTGTAAAGGTAGGAATGGAGACATTGAAGTCTCAGTTTAATCGCAGGTTTAGTAAGTTGTTTACAGGCGAGGCACGAGTGTGTCTGATGGAATTCGCCAAGACAAAAAAGGCATTTATCGTGCCCGTCGGTAAGAGGTATCTTTTTTAGGCACGCAGAACACCTCTTGAAGCCCCGAGGGGCCATAAAACAAGAAAAAAAGCGAAATAGGGGGGGGGGGGAAGGCGGGAAAGGGAAAAATCGTCAAAAAAAAATCTTTTTTTTTTAGGCTGATTATAGGTAATAACTAGGAGAATTGTAAAATTAAGGAAAAAAGGGGGGAAAGGATAGCTATAAGTAGATTACTTTCCTGAATAGTAAGCTCTAATGTTCCTAACGTCCTGTAGCAGTGGCGGAAAGAAAGGAACTGAGGGGAAGGTTGAGGAGGCGGAGCCTATATCCTAGGGGGGGTATCTCATTATTCACTCTTTTTTAAGCTCTAGAATCTTCCGAATGTCCTGCGCAGGCGCAGAATAAACCCATTTGTGTGCATTCACAGAGGCCACTACGAAGAAGTTCCTGTTTGCAAGTAGGCTCCACCTATGAGCAACAATTCTGGAGAGTCAGACTCTTGCTTGTGTGGAGGCCTTATATGTGAGCAGAAACCTCTACCCTGTCAAGACAGCATTAGGTGCTCCGCCTCAAACCATGGTGAGTCTACTTATGAAGGCAACACTAGAATGGGCCTCTTACCTTGGACCCCACACAGGCTGTGACCCAAAAATGCCATTCCACTGACAGAAGCAATTCTGATAGTGGAAGTTGGGGGTGCTTGATCTCCTCCCTCAAAATCTGCTCTGAAGGACAGGGAAAACCCTCTAGAGCAGATGTTTGGGAGGCCCAGAGGGCTGTGAGAAGGTGAAAGCGCTGTTATGCCACTGGAATTATGCAGTGTTGGATTCTGGCTGTTATTTAAGATAATGGACTCATTATAAACATAAAACACAATAGGGTACCTGTAAAGGTAGATGGACTCCTATCAGATCACAGCCACACCCTGCACTGTCCAGTAAGACTCGAGTGGCACTGAGCAGAGAAACCAGCATGCAAAGATGGGGGAGAATGATACCTCTCCCATCTCACAACCAGATCCCAATGATATATTAGCAGGACAGCATTTTGATCCAGATTGATTCAAGTCCTGGCCAAGTTATATTTTTTCATTCATCAATCTTGTATTCTAAAGCAGTATTTGAAAACCTAGTAACATGATGCTAAGGTAGCTACAATCCTAGGATTGGAGGAAGAACTAAAAGGAGATACAGAATGTAAACATTTGGAACAAACATATATATTTTCAGGGGCTGATACAGTGGTGGACTTCCTCCTGCCATGGGGGCTTGGACAAGATGATATTTTGTGTATTTCTAAGCTATGTGCTTGTTCAAGTGACTAATATCACTCCATTGTAGAAAAGTATCACACACACACACACTAGACAGAGAGAGAGAGAGAGAGAGAGAGAGAGAGAGAGAGAGAGAGAGAGAGAGAGAGAGAGAGAACCCCCACAAAGGCACACACATAGAATCCACAAACAGCAATGATTGCTATTCACTTGGAAAATGTGAAATATACACAGCTGATCCATTCATATTTACCTTAATGCACCCATACACTGCTATGCCACTGACTTTTCCAAAGCTATATGAGGGGTTTTAACTATGGATCTTAGCCAAGATACATTGAAGCAGATTACTGTCCATAATCTGGAAAGGAAATTGTATTTTTTCATTATCTCATGCATCCATAGGGCTGCACAGTGGGCTAGGTTGAAGGGTCTATGGCAAACCTCACTAATTTAAGAATAATTAACAAATAGGTAGTTGTGCCGATATGTGAAGAAGTGGGCTACAGTCTGCAAAAGCTGAAGCTATGATATAGTGTAGTGTCACTTATTTTATTTATTTATTTGGCTTTTATACTGCCCATCTAGATGAATCTATTCTGGGCGGTTTACAGTCCAAAAAGGCAATAAAATTAAAATCATCAATAAAAAGACTAAAACAAGCCAAAAACCAGAGGAAAAAAATAAGTAGTGGCAGGAGGGAAGGCCTGCCTGAAGAGCCAGGTCTTCAGTTTACTCTTAAAAACTCCCAGCGAGGGAGTCAGGCAGATCTCAGAGGGGAGGATGTTCCAAAGGCGAGGAGCCACCGCCGAAAAGGCCCGGTTTCTAGTTTTTTCCTTCCGGGCCTCTCTTGGAGTTAAGCCCCTCAGCCACCCAGTCTGGTTAAAGCGAGTGACATGGGTAAAACTAGGTGGAAGAAGGCACTCTGACAGGTATTGAGGTCCTAAACCGTTTAGGGCTTTATATGTAATCATTAAAACCTTGAAATCGATGCAGAATCTAATGGGTAACCAGTGTAAGGCGGCCAGAGTGGGGGAAATATGATGATATTTTTTCATCCCAGTTAGTAATCTGGCCGCCGTGTTCTGGACCATTTGAAGTTTCCACATCAATCTCAAGGGAAGCGCCAGGTAGAGTGCATTGCAGTAGTCTAATCTCGAGACTACAAGTGCGTGGACAAGTGTGGTGAATGCCCCAACATCAAGATAGGGATGCAGTGGGGCAATCCGCCGAAGATGTAAATGGGTGGTGTGGACCACAGACATTACCTGGGATTCCATGGCAAGTGCTGGGTCAAGATGGACCCCCAAGCTGCGGACCACACTCTTTGTGGTGAGAGTCGCTCCCCCAAAAGAGAGGGAGCTTCCCAAACTACTGATGACAGGGGCGCCCATCCTCAAGACCTCCGTTTTGTCTGGGTTCAGCCTCAGTCCATTTTCCTGCATACACTGCAGAACAGCCCCCAGGCAGCGCTCAAGGGACATAACGGCATCCACTGCTGATGGAAAAAAGGAGATAGCACTGCTGGCACTTCCTTGTGGGAAGGGAATTTTTTGGCATACAGAAGCCAAAAGAGGGCACTTAATCTTTTCTCTGGCCACCAGTTCTCCAGTCTAAATCTTCCCTTGGCCAGTTTCTTTGTAGTGGGTTTTCTCTTGATTATGAATCTTCACCATGAACCCTGTTGGCTTGTGGCAAAAGTAAAGTATTAAATCAATCTCTGAACTGTTCTTTTTTTTTTCCAAAACTGAAAAGAGAAAGTCAACAGTCATTGCTTTCTGTGTGTGGAATAGGATGTAAAGTGGGCATAGATAAGACTATAGTGGTAAATTTGGAAGTACAGCTGCTCATCTTGACAGTCCCCATAGCACTTACCATCCACAAAATGACACCAAGGAAGGAAAAATTCTAGAAGGTGTCTCCTTTTTTCATCAGTTAACCACGTCTCACCCAAACACAAAGCAATTGTCAGAGCTGTTTTTCAATTGTGTGGTGTCACTTTGTGAATGGTAGTGAGCACAATAGGGTATATTTTAGACCGTCTTGACTTCTGCCATTGGTGTTGTCATCATACAGGCTGCCTTTTGTTTGTCAAGCTTGGCATCCTTTTTCCTGCTGGCAAAGTGGGCACGATATTGTGCAGCAATATCAGGATATTTCCTGGATTTTTGAGTCAAGGGTATAGAAACACAATATCCCAGTCATAAACTGGAGGTTATTTTGAAGAATTGAATTTCCTGGTTTTAAAACAAAAGTTTGAGTATACATACACTACACAGAAATTTGAATAGAAAATTCCCTCATGTAGAATTGCCCAGTGCTAAGGGATCCCAGAAGATGAGCACATGATCTGCATTATGGTTGCTAGGAGAGGACAGAAGCTAGAACAGCTGGGATGTGGCTGTAATTCCTTTATGTCAAAATATTTTGAAGGGCTGTTTTGGACTTAATGAAATGGTGAAGCAAAAGTGTGAGTGAGTGCAACACATACAATGGAGAAGCATACACATCCTTTAAACCTTTTGGTTAAATTAATGTTGCTATGTCTACTCTGCCAAATGCAGACTGGAAAGCTATGTTCCAATTTCCAAATCTTGGGGTAGGCAACCTGAAAAGAAAAAGCTGTATCTGACCAAAAGTTCTATGAACATATTTTCCAAAATATGTCCTCTTGCCTTTTGAATTTTTTTTTTAAAAAGGAGTGGTGG
The DNA here is from genome assembly GCA_037013535.1 of Intellagama lesueurii. Lineage (NCBI taxonomy): Eukaryota > Metazoa > Chordata > Lepidosauria > Squamata > Agamidae > Intellagama > Intellagama lesueurii. The sequence goes on from JBAJHW010000005.1 coordinate 110,948,169, forward strand.
GGGGAGAGAGCTGGGAGTTAGCAAAGTTTGTAACTACAAACCAAGGTCAAAATCATCCATACTATGTAAAAGGAAGACAGTGAAGAAAGATAGGGACAAAAATAAACTCATTTGAAATGTTGTATTGGAGGAGAGCCATACACATACCACAGGCAGGCAGAAACGCAGAAAAATGGTGCTTAATCAAGACAAGCCTGAACTTTACTAGAGCAAAAATTAGTAAAAGTATGCTATCCTACCATGCACATATAATAAAACTGATCAGAAAAGATCAGTTGCTGGGAAAACTGTGGGGGCATTCTAGGAAGAGAGGAAGACCTAAAATAAGACAGACTGTCTCAATAAAAGCATCCATAGTTGTTAGTTTGTACGACCCGAGCAGAACTTACAGGAAAATACAATATTGCTAGGAAGGAGGGGTAGTAAGAAGACAGAGCAACCTAATAAGATGTTGTTAGTTTGGGACAACTGAGCAGAGTTGTTAATGATAGGACAATCTGGAGGTCATTAACTCATAATTAGAGGTCGACATAATTAGAGGTGCACAGGTGGACATAATGAGGGTCCAGCCCCATGGGGCCGGACGGTCCACTCACCGATCCGCCATAGGCACGGGCGCCGTGGAACCTTCCAGTGGCTCCGGAGATCGCGTTCGGCTCACCACTCCTGGCAGGAGGCGGGACGACAAGCCTCTCTGCTAGGTCGAAGAGTGGTTTGCTGAACGCGATCTCTGGAGCCATTGGACGGCTCCGCTGCGCCCGCACCTGTGGTGGATCGGGGAGTGGACCTTCGTTATGTCCACCTGTGTGGGGGTATTCATATTCGTATATGAATACAAATACGCCCATCTCTACTCATAATGTATAGTTACTACACATCAGAAGTGACTTGATGACACATAACATGTTTGGGCAGGTTTTTCCCCCCTTAGTTATGAGATAATTGTATAGTGACAAGATGGATGGAATGGTTGAAACTATGACAGGGTATATGCACCAAAGCTCTGCTAACATCGAGTAAGATTATTCCAGCAGAAAGCAAAAAACAATAATTTCACAGCCTAAATAAGTGAGCTTCTGAAGATTTGTTTTCTATTCTAGATTTTGGAAAGACAAAAATGACATTAAATTAGCAGATTGGTATAATGAAGTATGGGACATTGCATTAAATGATAAAATTAACTACTGAACTTAAGATGAAAAGAGGGGAAATAAGTTCAAATATTTTTTATGCTATTTGGGGTAGATTTGTTGAATTTGTACTAGTGAAAGGAAAGGGGAAAGCCTCTAAACAACAATCAATACAATTTTGGAAAGGAAGATCGTATTAAAAGTATTGTTCTAAGGGGTCCCGTTGGTATGGGGTGCACGGTAGTTTAGATTGTGTAGTAAGTTTTTTGCACTTTTGTATTTGTTTTTGTTCTGAAAAATAAAAATAAAATTAAAAAAAAAGGACTGTAACACCTCATATACACTAAGGATGTAGAAAAGAACATGTCTGCCAAAATGAGGTTAAGGTAATTTTTGTTGGAGTTTTGTTGCAACCTTCTGTCTGTAATTTGTGTGACTGGGAAGGACTTTTCTGGGATGAGGTGATTGTCTATCCAGCACTAACTAATTGTTCCTTCCAGCCTTTGATTTGAAAGAGCCCTGCCACTCTTTCTTTGGCTGGTGTCAATTGTTTGCTGTTGGTTGCCATTATATGTGCAGTAAAGGAAGCGGCATACACAAGTCTGTAATTTCAAGTAACTGTATGTGAAATGTTTTTATTATTTCTCCTGCAAATGTCTCAGAGTGAGTTATTGAGAGTTCAAGTACCAGTTAATGAGAAAGGGGTGGACTCTGTGGAACTTATAGCTATTCTTCTCTTTCTCCTCTTTGAACCTTTGCACTTCTACCATATGGCAAAAAGAATTTTACCAGATGTTCACTTTTGAGCCCTGTTTCCTGTCCCCAAAGAAACTGATAACATTTTAAAATACAGTGAGTTCAGTTAATTATGATATATTCAAGGAGCTGGAATCATGTTGGTGTAACCAAGTGGACATAAATGGTGAAGATGCCATCAGTCCATGATGTCTAATTTAAAGCTTCCTACTCCCCCGCTGACTGCCACCTCAGGTTCGAAGGTTCCAGACCTTTGGGAGCATCAGAACAGAATGAGTGGGGAGTCTTTAAGATCTGAAAATCAAAACAACTGCATTGCTGCTGGCAGTCCCTCCCAACTGCAGCAATCTGGCAGCAGCTTTCAGATATTAAATGCTCTCTGTCCCCTGTCCAGAGGGTCCCAATGGTTTCTCCAGGTCAAAAGTGATCCTGGGGAGCCTTCAAAACCAAAGAGAGAGGATAAGAATTTTAAAATTAAATTAAAGATTAACATTGTGGTCTGATGACATCATCATCACTTATACCCACATAGTTATGCATGAGGATTTCAGCCTTGGTTTACTTGCAAATTGTTGAAATTGCACTGTGGTCTGATTGGCATTTTAATTTCTTATAATGTGAAACTCTTAATTATGTGAGGTTGACGGGCAGATGGGGAGATTATTGCATTATTGTGAAGAGTGTCATGTTTGACCAGATGTTTTACTATTGGTCATTGCTATTATATCAAATGGAATCTGAAAACGTATCCCTCTTCACCCCCTAAGCAGCATATTCCTGTTCCAGAGAGGCAGCCAAACTTACTAGGATACTTTAGGCTGCTAGAAATTCAAGCAGAGTACTCCACCCTAAAGAGGCAGTCCCGAAAGCAGCAAAATCAGGGAGCTGGACAGGGGACAGATTGTATCTGTCTTCAGTGTGGCAGGGATTGTCACTCTCGAATTGGCCTTCTCAGCCACACTAGATGTTGTTCCAAGTCCTCTATGAGGACTCAGAGCCTCATATTCAGAGCACGTTACCATAGTCTCTCGAGACTGAAGGATGCCTAAAACTCCACCCTAGCCCTAACTTTGTTATAACTGACATACTTTATTATGAAGTCTGCAACCAGATAATCCAAAAAGTATTTTGAATAATTGAAAATATTATTCATACTAATATATTCTTAAAACATAAGCTTTTATTAAAACATTTCTAGTCTTGTTTCTCATTTGGCCTGGTTTTGGCTGTATTTCTGTCAACACTCACCATCTCAGTTCTTGCTCAGGACAGTTTCATGGGGGATAATGCTATCTAGTAGATACTGTTGCAGACCTGGACCAAACCAACAGGTTATTTTTGTAGTTCAGCTGCTCACCGAGACTGCCAGGTCTGAACCTTAGAGGAGCCATAGACTTTGAAGAACTCAGTGGGAAGCAAATTTTTTAAAAAGGTGGTTTTTCATTGAACTATAAAAACCCTCTTCAGACATCAACAAGACTGATGTTGTGAACAGGCCTAGAAGGAAGGTGCAGCCCCTTCCCCTCGGTTGTCACATTTTTCATGACCTGAACAGGAGAAAGGTCCTCCTTGCATGGGGGCTCTGCCTGTGAGCAAGAATCCAGATTATTCCAAAATTATTCTCATGTGCAAAGGACTAAAGGTGAGCAGGAAACTTTCCCCTTCAGAGCCAGAGCTACAACTATACAGAATGTGAAGACAGAAGGGAGTGGGTTTAGGTGACCCTTTCAAGTGTGTTGAAAACACCAGCATTGGAAGTCTGAATAGACCTAGAATTGTCGAGTTGGAGGGGAACCTCAGTTTCATCTGGTCCAAGCTGCCTCCAGCTGAGAAAATCAACAGCTAAAACACTCTTCACTATTTTTTCACCACGATGTGGATGAAATGTGAAGATGCACCTCCTCTAGAACTCAAGGGGCATGAATTCTCTTAAGGAGCAGAATTGGTGATTCTGTTGTTACTTCCTCTAAACACTTTAGGCCTTCTTGCATGGTTTTTCTCTTCCATATTCATCTGTGCACAACAGTCAAATGAGCTCAATGGGCTTCTGAATTAGACACTATGATTCTACCACCAAGAATGGCATAGAGCCTCAAAAATATCAGTAAAAATTGAAGCTTCCTTAAAAATCTGTTATGAACTGTTGTAGCAAAACACAGCAAGAAGGCTCTCTTCTCTCAGTTCTGGCTCTCTTTGAATGCAGTGGAGAAAAGACAAAAAAATTCTCCTGTTGCAGGTTAGAGTGACATTAACAGATCAGTAACACAAAAAGTGGAATAATACATATTTCAGTGTATTTTGAAAACCAAAAGTACTGAGCATAATGGGAAAGGTACAACAGAGCTGTGGCATTTCTGTTTGCTTTGCATTTATGGTAAAGAAAAGCACAACGGGCTGGACAGATTAGTTTCCTGTTGAGTCAATCAGGAAACCTATACTTTACTCAACCAGTTCTTAGGCAGCAGGTACTTTATGTCTAGTTATTTATAATCCAAAGAAAATGACGTAAGTGACAACGTTAAACAAATATTTTCAAAGACAATTCTAGGAGCAATTTTGGCATCCCTATTTGAAGAAATTCTAGTGACATATTTAATTATTTAAAATTCCTCCAGTGACCAAAAACACAGGATGGCTGATAAAGCTTGACACTTATTTTACTGTTATTTAGATGCATAGTTTATTAATATATCTACTTGCCTGAGAGTAAGCCCCATTAAATTCAGTGGAATTTAGTTCTGTGTATAGAAATGCACTGCAAATACTGTAGAGAATGTGACTATCTATATTGAGACTTGTGGTATTTCATGTCCTTCATAGCTCCAGTAGCCCCAAAACACCAAAGATAATCCCTCCACAAGGAAGGCATGAGTTGTAACCATTACTTGTTTGTGAAGAGCAAAGAAGCTAGGCGTATATTCCACAAATCTTTACACTGATCATCATCAATTAAGCCAAGGAATTCATTTCATAAACATGGATTAATGCAATGATTCCCAACCTTGGTTCCTCAGAAGTTCCTGGACTAAAACTCCCAGGGAGTTATAGTCCAAGAACATCTGGGGACTCAAGGTCGGGAACCACTGGACTAATGTTACATCATTGCACACTGATGAATTAGTATCTGTTACAACAACACTTTCCACCAGGGCATGTCATGAGACAGTTTCCCTCACTCCCTTCTTGGACTGACCTTTCAGCGACAATGTAGTGCAGACTAGCCATTCCCCACACGTGAGTACCATTAGGTGTAATTTACTGAGACGTTGTTCTATGAATCACTGTTTTGATAAATGGGAACTGCTTAAGATAGCCTTGTGCAACCTGTGACCCATCAAGTCAAATTCACCCAGCCATACCTTGTATCTTACCCAGTACTGCTGATGCAATTTCAGCCAACTATAGAAAAAGGGTTATTAAGATAATTATTGCACCCATAGGATATGCATTACCACTTCTAGCTGATACCGATTTTGGTGGCTCATACAGAAGTAGTTTCCCATGTTATTAATTGCACAGCTGACCTTCTAGATTAGTTGTACATATTGGTTATTATTCATAGAGACCAGCTATTCCCACTATTGCTTACAAATGCTGAAGACCACAAGATCACCCTATTTAAAGCCGATAGTGGGAATCTCTGGCTACCCACCCCATGCTACTCACTTCTTGAATCATGTCTGTTATCTCTTGATAAGTCATTCTAAAAGCCAGGGTCAAGAGAGTTCTCCTCATAATTTGATATGCCAGGTGTAGGCATCCTTCAGTCCAAGTTCCAAGTTCAAGTTTATTGTATTGACTAAAAGCCGTCACAATTGTTTAAAATACAAATATGATCAAGTAAAATCATGATAAAATCACAGACATATAAAATGATAAGAGACCCTTCATATCTGGGAGTCTCCTGCACAATTGATCGCAATGGCTCTCAGGAAATTAGCGCGGATGTTTCTGGCTGCTTTTGCAAACAGTGCTGTTCTGTATGTAACATATGGGTCACAGTCCAAAAGTAACCTGACCACCTTTATCTGAGGGCTTTCCTCCTGTAGGGCAGCCAAAATGTTACCCAGGAACTTTTCTCTAGGGTTTTGATAGAGCTGACAGTTGAGTAAGTAGTGGACAACATCCTCTATCTCACCTGCTCCGCAAATACATAGACTTAGATGCTTAGGGACATTCATGTACCTGCCATCTAAGACAGCGGTTGGCATGGTTTGAAAATGGAGTTCTGTGAATATGGTTCTCAAGGAGGCAAAAGTAAGTGTATGTAAGTATTGCGCCCTTGAGTGGTTTGTTTTCAGCAGATGGTACCAGTGAGAGAAATTTGAAGAGTCTATTAAGGCTAAGTCCTGGTCTTTATCCAATTTGTAGATCCAGTCCCTCAACATTCTTTTAACCCCAGAAAAAACAAAAATGTCTGTGGAGAGGGATTTAGATTTTAGTAGGGTTTGAACTGAAGTTGCCCAGCCCCCACTCTTCTATTGCTCTACCATACAGCATTTAGGTAGACGGTGATCGGACATATCCATCACCCTCTTATAGTAGGAGAATATGTTAGTCTCTGTGAGCTTATCCCACAGGCAATTTCTGGTGATTGTGTCAAATGCAGAGGAAAAGTCAATAAAAGCTGTGAACAGCCGTTTGAATGGCCTGGTGGTATATTTGCATACAAGATGATGTAGCACATAGATTTGCTCTACTGTGCTATGGCCCTTCCTAAAACCTGCTTGTTCCTGGTGAAGGATGTTATTTTCCTCCATCCATTTTAGTCATTCTAAAAGCCAGGGTCAAGAGAGTTCTCATAATTTGATATGCCAGGTGTAGGAATCCTTCAGTCTCGAGAAACTATGGTAACATGCTCTGAATAGAGGTCTTGGAACAGCGTCTAGTGTGGCTGAGAAGGCCAATTCGAGAGTGACAATCCCTTCCACACTGAAGACAAATATAATCTGTCCCCTGTCCAGCTCCCTGATTTTGCTGGTTTCAGGACTGCCTCTTTGCCTTGGCCTGATGAACAAGTATCTCTTCAAATTGGGAGAGGCCATGCTGCACTGCCTGCCTCCAGGCTGAACACTCAGATGTCAAATTTTCCCATCTGATGAGGTCCATTCCTAAGGCCTTCAGATCCCGCTTGCAGATATCCTTGTATTGCAGCTGTGGTCTCCCTCTGGGGTGCTTTCCCTGCACTAATTCTCCATACAGGAGATCTTTTGGAATCAGACCATCAGCTATTATCACGACATTCCCAAGCCAACGTAGACGTCGCTGTTTCAGTAATGTATACATGCTAAAAATTCCAGCTTGTTCTAGGACTACTCTATTTGGAACTTTGTCCTGCCAGGTGATACCAAAAATGCGTAGGAGACAATGCATATGGAACGTGTTCAATTTCCTCTCCTGTCATGCACAAAGGGTCCAGGACTCACTGCAGTACAGGAGTGTACTCAGGACACAGGCTCTATAGACCTGGATCTTGGTATATGCCATCAGCTTCTTATTAAGCCATACTCTCTTTGTGAGTCTAGAGAACATGGTAGCTGCTTTGCCAATGCATTTATCCAGCTCGACATCTAGAGAGAGAATGTCAGAGATAATTGAGCCAAGGTACACAAAATCATGAACAACCTCCAACTCTTGTGTAGAGATGGTAATAGAGGGAGGTGAGTCCACGCCCTGGCCCATGACTTGTGTTTTCTTCAGGCTGATTGTTAGTCCAAAATCTTGGCAGGCCTTACTAAAACGATTCATAGGTTGTTGGAGTTCTTCAACAGAATGGGCAGCAACAGCTGCATCATCGGCAAAGAGGAACTCCCGCATGCATTTCAGCTGGACTTTGGTCTTCGCTCTCAATCTAGAGAGATTAAAGAGCTTTCCATTTGATCTAGTCCGGAGATAGACACCTTCTGTTGCAGTTCCAAAAGTGTGCTTCAGCATGACAGCAAAAAAGGTCCCAAACGGAGTCGGCACGAGGACACAGCCCTGTTTCACTCCGCTTCGGATGTCAAAGGAATCTGATGTTGAGCCATCAAAAACTACAGTGCCCTTCATTTCCTCATGAAATGATCTGATGATGTTAAGGAGTCGAGGTGGACATCCAATCTTGGGAAGTATTTTAAAAAGGCCGTCCCTGTTAACCAAATCAAAAGCCTTTGTAAAATCTATGAAGGCCACAAAACGTGGCTGTCGCTGTTCCCTACATTTCTCCTGTAACTGTCTGAGGGAAAATACCATGTCGATGGTTCATCTATTAGCTTGAAATCCACACTGTGATTCTGGATAGACTCTGTCTGCAAGCACCTGGAGCCTCTTCAGCATGACACGTGCAAGCAGCTTCCCTAAAATGCTGAGAAGAGAGATGTCACGGTAGTTATTGCAGTCACCCCTGTCTCCTTTGTCCTTATACAATGTGATGATGTTTGCATCCTTCATGTCCTGTGGTAATCCACCTTCCCTCCAGCAAAGACAAAAGATTTCATACAGCTCAGTGGTGATGATCTCTTTACAGCACTTCAGCAGGGATGTTATCCTTGCCAGGTGCCTTGCCGGAGGTGAGGGAATCCAAGGCCGCTTTTATTTTTGCTAAAGTTAGTTCGCTGTCCAAATCTTCCAAGACAGGCAGGCACTCGATGTTATTTAATGCCTCTTCGGTTACTATGTTCCCTAGAATATAGCTCAGAGTAGTGCTGCACCCAGTGTTCCATCTGCTGTGCTCGGTCCTGGATGATCACGCCGTAGCAGACTTCAAGGGAGCAGATTTCTTCTGTATTGGACCTAAAGCCTGCTTGATACTGTCCCACATTCCCTTGATGTTACCTGTGTCCACTGCTGTCTGTATCTGAGAGCAGAGCTGAAGCCAATAATTGTTAGACCATCTCCTAGCAGTCTGTTGAACTTTGCTACGAGCAACTCGAAGAACCTGCAAGTTGTACACACTAGGACAGGCTTTGTATGCTGCTAGAGCTCTCCTCTTTTCCTCGATTGCTGGCATCAACTCCTCCGAATAGGCTTCAGACCAGTCTGCCGTCTTTTTGGTCTTCTTGCCAAATGTGGACAAGGCGGTGTTATAAACAGCATTCTTGAAATGTTCCCATCATTCAGGTGCATTTCCATCAGCCAGGCCTGGAAGAGTTTCCTCAAGCACTTGAGCAAATTCCTCCACTTTTCTTTGATCGCTAGTCTTGCTGATGTCAATACATGGTCTTCCTTCCTTTTTTGTATGATACAATCTCTTTATTCGCAGTTTTACTCTGCTACACACCAGGGAGTGATCAGTATCGCAATCAGCACCCTGATAACTGTGTGTGATCATAATACTAGGAAGGCTAGAGCATCTAGTGAGGATCGGATCGAGCTGATGCCAATGCTTTGATCTTGGATGTCTCCAAGAGACTCTGTGTTGAAGCTTCATATTAAAGAATGTGTTGCTGACAGAAATACCATAATAACAGCAAAACTCCAGGAAGCGTTGGCCATTTTCATTCATCTTCCCAATGTCAAACCAGCCTAGACAAGTGGGCCAAGAATTGTGATCAGCATCAACTCTAGCGTTAAAATCTCAGAGAATGCCAGTATTAAACTTTTTCTATGAACCCTAATGAAGTTGGGATATTGTAAGGAGAATCATTTATGGAATGAAATTATGGTGCAAGACACAAAAAAATAGTTAAGATTTTTGTTCTTCCAAGTTCTGGAAACAATTTTTCAAGTTTGATGGGTTACAGACTCCACCAGCTTCAAAGAAAACCAATCTTGAAAATTGCTACATGAGCTATTTCATGCTGTTTTTTAATATAAAATGTTAGAAGATGCAGTGTTCACAGTGATACAACATCCATTTGGTACAAACTTATTTGGAAACAGTAAATCATGAGACTTTTTCTCTTAACGTATGTCTAAGATAAAGGCCAGCACAATAAGCAATAAGAGTGCTGCAGAATATGCACTTTAAGCCCCTTCTGTGAGTATCCATTAAGAGAACTTAATGAACTGGTGCATCCAGCATTTCCCCCATTTCCACATGACTCAGCAAGAGTGATTAATAAAGTTTTTGGTGCTCCTCCCTGCTGTTCTTTGCTAGAAAGTTTTTTTCTTGGCTCAAATAGCGAAAAAATAGCATCTTCAAATGGATTGAGACATGTTTTCAAGAGATGGTAGGGGGTCTAAAACATGCAATGATCATTAATCAACAAGAAATATGAAAAATATACCTCCCTCATAAAATTTAGTCTTTTTGATGGGCTGTCATGATCTTCTAAAAGCCCTTGCCTCCAGATGTCGATGAACTGCTACTCTTATCATCCCATACTACTGTGTTGGTTGCCAGGGGCTGATGTGAGTTAGAGTACACAGACCTCTGGAAGACCTCATTCCCTGTTTGAAAGGGAATTGGAGTCCTTTCAAACTGTTTGACTTCAGCAAATCTGCAAATGTATCTGATTGGCCAAGATGGAAGTTGCCTTGTATTCTTACCAAATAAAGCAATGATACAGGAACTGGATTTCACATTGTCCATTTCAGCCTCTTCCAGCACCCCATAAAGCTACAATGGGGCATTTGCAAAAAAAATTTCTCTCTCTCAGAGTAGGGGTCCTTAACTTTGTGTCCTCCAGATGTGTTCTCTAGTGCAGGGGTCCCCAACCCCCGGTCCGTGGCCCGGTGCTGGTTCATGGACTTGCCAGAACTGGGCCGCAGAGATGGATCTCCGCCCCCCCCGCCTGCATGGTGGGCGTGTCGTGCTCACGTGGGGGCATGTCGCGCTCACACAAGGTGCGTGTCACACTCACGGGGGGCGTGTCACACTCCCGCAGGGGGCGTGTCGTGCTCGTGCAGGGAGCGTGTCGCGCTGGGGGGGCGTGTCATGCTCGTGCACAGAGCCCGCCCCCCCAACCAGTCCGCGGTCCCAAAAAGGTTGGGGACCGCTAGTGTACAGTTTCCACCGGCATGGCCCTTTGGTCAAAGATGAAGGCACTAGTTATTCAGAACATCTGGGGGAAAGCTTGGGGAAAGTTACACTGAAGCACTTCAAATCTACTGAGCCTATTATTGCCATCCAGACTATGTTGAATGTCTTGCATCTTACTATGGTGATGGCCATGAATGGCTCCAATCCACAAAGCAGCAATAGCTACATCTATTAAATTTTAATCAAGGGATGCTTAAAAATAATTTCACTCCTAAATAAAATAAAACTATTTGCAAATTACAAAACAAAAATATTTCATACATCTTCTGTGTGTTGTACATAACATGAATGTAATTTTATAAGACTCCTATCATACTGGGAAATTTGTACTCCTAGATATTACATTATGTTTCCCAAACCCTACTTGTGGCCTTGCATCCTGGTGCTTTATTCTATAGCTTGCTAGGCACAGCAGGTGGAGAAAGCAAGGAAAGACTGTCCCCCTTTCCTTATCCCCATAGCTAGCAACTGCTGGAGGCCCACTTCCTGTAGTTAAGGTGGCAGGAAGTGGCTTGGGGGATCACCAGCTAGTGGGAGAAGGAGGTTATTGGACAACTCTTGAGACTGAAAATGGTTAGGCAAGTTCAGATTGTTTCAGAAATGGCGGACTACTTTCTAAATGTTTGAGAAGCTGGATAGTTTCTTTTGAAGGCTATCTGATGCAAGCTGGCAGGAGCGGGCTCACTCATCTTCAGAAATCAATAGACTAATTTAGCTAGATAAAAAGAAATGAAGGCAGTATCAAGAGAAGTAAAAGCCAGTGTGCAGGCCTTCCTGCTGTTATTAGAAGGCCAATTTAAGGAGCTCTACACAGAACCTGTTAGCACATGGCAAGACTCCCCACTTGCTACGGCTCACTAGGAAATGAGGCAGTTTTCTCCAAACCATAGGGAAAAAAGAGTTTTCAGTGAGCTGAACATCTAGTTCATACGGTGTGTCACTGCACATAAATAGCTCATGCAGATGTTGTCATATAGAACAATTTAAAGTTACCAAGGATGATGGACATTACTCTGCACACCAGCTCTTAAGTATCAGAAGATGTAAATGAGAGGAAATGCAAGTAAGTGGCTGCAGCCATTAAACACCTCGAACAAACAAAATCAATAAAAACAAATAAAGGGGAAGGGGACCTCAACAGGTACAAGGAAATAATTCATTTGAAAGAATCAACTTCTTTCAAGGCCAACTTTCTTCTTCTTTTGTCCAGAATGACTAGCCTGAAATGTGGCAAAAAGTTCTTGCAATGCTGTTTGGTGCTGTCTTTCATTTCTCTCTCTCACTGAGACAACTATGCCAGCCTGCTTCTATTTTAGTTTCAAACAACTACAGTCTTTTAGGAAGGGAAAGGATGCATCAAGAAACTGAATCAAGGTTCATTTGACACTGTCTGGGTCAGAATCCTAATGGGACACTTTTGCACAATACTTTGTCCTGAAAGCTGCTGTATTTTTTTTTCAGGCGTATGTAAGGAAATATGAAAATGATTCCCTCTGCCCAGAAGAGCAACCGGCCTGCTTTCTTGTTAGTCCAGCCAGGCACAGCTTCACCCTTTGTTGAGCCAACATCCCACTGACTAGATCACAGTGGGCACCAGGAAGCGCCTTGCCAAATGCAAAATGCCTGCCATGTCATCAGCAGGTTGTCTGTCTCAATTCACCCTCTCCACAATAATTTATAGCCATATCCCCATCTTACCAGCCTGCTGTGCTGCTCTAATCTAATTGTCATACATTTCAGCAGTAAGACTCTTTTTTTAAATATCATGTCCTGCGTAATGATGGAGAAATTGCCTTTAATATTAACCAAGCAGTTGGGCAACCAGTAAATAAATATGCATTGCTTCAATGCATCCAGTACCTGCAGTCCAAAAAAGTTCTACTTATATATCAACAATTATTTAAATTAAAAATTGGCCGGAATTCTTATGGGAATGCTTATCAAATCTGCAAATGACACATTTGGTGGTATGGCTGGAAGACAGAAACAAAATTCAGAAATATCTTGATAGGCTGGAGCAGTTGGCTGAAAACAGCAGAATTAAATTTAACAGGGATAAATGTGAAGTTCTACACTGAGGGAGGGGACACCAAATGCAAAGTTACAAGACGGGAGATACTTGGCTCAGTAATACTATGAGTTGGAAGGATCTTGGAATGGTTATAGATCACAAGCTGAATATGGGCCAAAAAATATGATGTAGCTGCAAAAAAGGCCAATCCCATGTCGTATTAGTTCACCTCTAATCAGCACTGGTTAGGCATCATCTTGAGTATTGTGTCCAGTTCTGGACACCACACTTCAGGAAGGATGCTGACAAGTTCAGAGGAGGGCACCAAGGATGATCAGGTGACTAGAAATCAAGCCCTGTGAGGAACGTCTGAAAGAAGTGGACATATTTAGCCTTGAGAAAAGATGACTGAGAGGAGATATAATAACACTTTTCAAATACTTGAAAGATTGTCATACAGAGGAGGGGCAGGATCTGTTCTTGATCATCCCAGAGTGTAGGACACATAATAATAGGCTGAGCAAGGAGATGGACTCCATGGCCTTATAGGCCCCTTCTAACTCCATTATTCTATGATTTTGCAATCAATAGAAAGAAAAAAAGCTTTACCAATCACTCAGGTTGCAATCCAAATCCATAAAAGTCAGTAGAGATTTTGTCACAGAATTCAGTAAGATGTGAAACGTATCCACTGATTACCAGAGGGATCAAATGCTTATTCATAAATTACCACTGCCTTTTTTCATTAAAAAGAGATTCATTTCCATTTAAGTTCTCCATAAGCTTATTTATTAGATCAAACTGAGAATGAATGCTATTCACTTTCCACCATCAGACAATTACATGAGGTTTAATGTTTCACATCTTCCAAGTCTCAACCTGAACTGAATTAACAAAAATATATTCAATTTGTTCCACTCTTCTCACACTATTGTTGTTGTGCTTAAGAGGTCTGGAAGCATATAGTCAAGACTGGACGTGGTGATCAATAATATATAAATATATAATATATATAAAATATAAATATTTCCTGCAGACACAGCAAGTGACAACTCAGGACCGGTAGAATGAAGGATGGTGATGAAGATTCCAAAGAAAGAAGGGGCAGCAAGCAGATCTAAAGCATGCAGACTAGCTGGGAGGGGAAGCTGAAATTGGGGAAGAGCCCAGCCACTTTACTACAGATAATATCTATTTCTAAATTGCCCTACATATGAATGAGCATATGGCTTATATACATGAACAATTTTCCTACATATGAGCATCTCCTCTTTTAAAACATTGATCCTTAAAAAAAAAAAAAAAGACCCATTAAAATGACCCGTATTTAATGTGCTCAAAAAGAAATGGAACCCTGCATTCCAAAGGCAGCCATTTAGCATGTTAAACAACGTTTAATGTAAAACGTTCAGATCAACAACATTGAGAGTAGTGACAAGCACATTTGGCCGCTGAGGCAAGCAGTTCCAAATGCATGCCCCAAATTCACTCTGTAATTCATGATGTGAAAACAAAACAAGAAGTAATTACAGCATTGAACACCTTGCTAGCATTTCCCACCCTCCACTGGATATCAGCAGTGCTGTCAGAGCTACAAAAGATTAACAGTAGTGTAGCTAGCTTTGTCTTTTGATGGGGGAGGTTTGGTTTGCCCACATGATCTAAGCAAATAAGCCCTGCAGCCCAACACTACGTCCTCTTCAACCTGGCTCAGAGGCCTGGTCTACCAAGCCATCTGCTTCATATGCCATCTGCTGCCTTAGTATACCTGGTATAACTCTCACCTTTACTCTGCTATCCCCCAGTTGCCTGCCAAAAATTGGCAAAATTCACACCATATTTTTGTGTGCTGGTAGAGCAGACTGGCAGGTTCATCCTTCTGAAATCTAGGAAGAGGCACACAGCTTTTTAATTTTACAAAGCCTTGGTTGCCTCTCCCCCACTTTATGGCCCTGACCCCAGATCATCATATAGAATGGCACAACTCTCCTTCAATAGCTCCTCTTCAATAGCCACTTCTTTTTTAAAAAAAGTTAGTAATTTCACTTCTCTCATTATCCTGGAAAATATACCCTAAACAGCACTACAGGTAAGTGAGAAGCCCCACCACCACCATGTACATCCTCGGGTGAATTTATAATGTGATCTTGAGACACTTGCTGTAACAGGTTGTTTCATTTTCCCTTAGTTCTATTTTTACTATTCCTGGGTAAATTTCTCCTCAGTTACATTGCTGTAAACCAACATCATTTTGACAAAACGTCTTTCAGTTGCATACTGAAAAATGCAGGCTGGAGCCGGGAATGTCTAGCCAGAGAAACAAGTGCTCTGGTGTCACTGAAAAAAGGACACTCCACCTCAGAGCCAATTCCTATGAGTAATTTGAGTGCATTACTTCAGCAGAGGGAGCAGAGGAACATAAACATTTTAATACAGCACACAAGAATAATTTGAACAGTACAGACCAGGTCTTGGGACAGTAGTTTTGTTTTGGAGGAGCAGAATGAATGCTATGACACATTCCCCAATGTTCATCTCTGTCCCAGAGGCTCCCAGTTGGAAGCTTTTAATTAGTGCAGGTAGCAGATGGTGCAGATAGTTGCAGAAGTGGAAGTCCTGCATGGCAGTAGATTTCTAAGGATCCACATCCTCCCCAAGGATTTTAAGGAGAAGCAGTTTTGAAGGATATGGCTAGAAGCAGTGCAGTTTGGACATGAAACCCAATAAGCCTCTTTCTTCTCTATGACCAGCCATGACCAGTTGGGGGGGGGATTTTGCCCCCTTTGCATAAAACCAGAGTGCCTCACTGTTTCCACTGATTTCATCAGCTGGAACATTTTGGGACCAGAGGATCACAATATAGGCTGGAAATTGAACCCTCATGTGCAAATTCTGTCTCACCTTTACTCCAAGAGCCAGATATATCTATCAACACCACACTGAATAATCACCAGTGACTACTTTATTCACAATATTGGGGGCTCTGAAATGACTTCAAACATACAAGTATTTATCATTTTGTACCTACTATCTGATTTCTGCTGCCCATATTGGCAGCTGTTCTACAGCAGTGGTAGACAAAGCACATCTTTCTAGATGTTAATGAACTACAACTCCTATGTTCCTCACCAGTGGTTCTGTTGGATAGGGTTGTCCAACAGCATCTGAAGACCTGCACTTTGCTTTACAACTCCTGCCCACTTAACTTGCCTCTCTGTGTTCCTAACCAGGATGTGGACATGATTGTGTCCTGTAACCAGACTATGAAGAAATCACCAAGCCATTTCAAAGCAAAGATGGCAGTTTTGCCTGTTGGCACACTCCTGAAAAGACATAATTTGCCATGGACAGAATGATCTTGTTTCCATTCAATTCTGATGTGAACAAAAATTAAACAACCCAAAATTAAACAACCTAAGGAAAGGGAGGGAAAAGATATGTGGTTGTTTCCAGAAAGTTCATGAACAGAATATGCTATATGGTTATGGAAGCATGAAACCTGAAATATCTAGGGAAGGGACCTTAGCGTCCCTGGAAGAAAAAACATATTACTTTCTTCTGCATTTTGTTTTCCTGGGATTTTGCTGACTCTGAAGCAAAATTACTTTTTTTCCGTTAGCAGTGAAAAAGCAGTGAAAAGAAATGAGGGATGTTCTAAATATCTGTAATGTTCTGTTCCTGGAGTAATAACTGTTCAGTATGGCTACACCGTAGTGTAGCCATATATTTTGTGCAAGCACAACAAAAAGCATTATATAAGAAAAATAAAAAATAGAGGTAACCTAAACAAAAATAACTATGAAACTGGACTTCAGAGCAGCACCTAATTTGGCAGCGATGTAGCAGACTGCCTGCTCTTGCTCTGTGCCAAATTTGGGGATGTTTGGACAAAGGGTTTTCGAGTTGTGATTTTTTTAAAAAAATAACACTGTTTTACCCCAGTAAAGACACAAGTGACCATGAATCTTCAGCGGATAGAAAAGAGATAAAATATGTGGATAAGACAAAATTTGCATATCTGAAAAAACCGGCTCTGTGGAAGGTGCTTTTTTTTTTTTTTCCTTTTAGGCTCTAATTCAAACCCTTTAATTACTGCTTTTAAACCCCTTCAGCTTCTGAAATCGATTCTTTTTAAAAATAACTTCTGAGAATTCTGAAGGAACTATTTGCATAGCATAGCATTCTGGCCAATCAGAATGTGTCTGGAGTAAGCCCACACGGCAGTCACTTTTAACCCTGCTATGGCCTTCAGTGTGAAAGAAAGCATTTAACTCCTTCCTGGCCACACATTTTATCTCCTGCCTGTGAAATTATTTAAAAAGCTATTTTTAAAAATGGATATTAATATGCGGCAGCTCACTCATTTCAGCTATGAAATTACTGGTTTTTTCCCTTTGTGGCTTTGAATGATCTCAAAGCAAGTTTTACTCATGAGTAGTTTTACCCACTTTACTCATAATTTCACAGCTCCACATGACTTCATATCATTTTTAGATGTTATCCTCCCTAACCCAACGTCAGATCATAGATCCTATTTGCACACCACATAAAACATGGGTCCTTCAGTGAATGGCTTTGCAGTGGTGCAAAAACATGGAGATGATGCATGGATCCTCATGATTTTTCTTCAGGATCATCCCAAACCTCTGTCCGCTCATAGGCCCCATCTGTGTCCACAGACTACACCATGGAAATGACGTGTCCCCTAGCTTTGCAGAAATGCAAAAACATGGATCTGATGCATGGTGCCTCATGAATCCAAATGATTCTGATGCAGGATCATTCCCAAACCACTCTCCAAACATAGGTCCCATCTCTGCCCACAGACTACAAGACAGAAATCATGGGTCCCCCAGTGCATGGCTTGGCAGTGGTGCAAAACACAAATATAATTCACAGGTGCTCATGGATCTGCATAATATTTCTGCATGATTGTCCCCAAACCACTGTCCACTCATAGGCCCCAGTTGTGCCCATAAGTTACACCATTTAAATCACGGGTTCTCCAGCACATGGCTTTGCAATGGTGTCAAAACATGGATTCAGCATATGGATCATCATGGATTCACATGATTTTTCTACAGGATCATCCCCAAATCACTGTCCAGTCATAGGCCCCATCCCTGCCCACATACTAAAACACTGAAATTGGGGGTCCTTCAGCACATGGTTTTGCAGTGGTGCAAAGACATACATCTGATGCATGATTTTTTATGGAGGATCATCCCAAAACCACTGTGCAATCATAGGCCCATCTGTGCCCCCAGACTATACCACAGAAATCATGAGTCTCCCAGTGTGTAGCTTTTCAGTGTTGTAAAAACATGTATCTGATGCACAGATCCTCATGAATTCACATGATTTTTATATAGTATCATTGCCAAAACCTGTCCAGTTATAGACCCCATCTCTGCCCCCATACTAAAACACTGAAATTGTGGGTCCTTCAGCAAATGGCTTGGCAGTCATGCAAAAACATCCATCTGGGGTATGGATCCTCATGGATCCACACGATCCACATGATTTTTACACAGTATCATCTCCAAGCCCCGATCAAATCATAGGGCTCATCTGTGCCCACAGACTATGCCACAGAAATCATGGCTCTCCCAGCACATGGCTTTACAGTAGTGCAAAAACATGGAACTGATGCACGGATCCTCATGGATCCACATAACTTTTAATTCGGACTATCCCCAAACCACTGTCCATGCATAGGCCCCATTTGTGCCCATAGATTACAACACAGAAATCATGGGTCTCTGAGTGCATGGCTTTGCAGTGGTGCAAAAACACATATCTAAGGCAGAGGCAATAACAATACCAATAGCAATAACAACCTTAAAACTGCATTGCTGGAAGGGGCCCTGCGGATCATCAAGTCCAGTCCCAGACAAGGAGGCACAGTGGAGAACTGAACTCCCAACTGCTGGCTTCACAGCCAGAAACCTAAACAACTGAGCTATCAGCAGTTCTTGGATCCACATGGTTTTTACATAGGATCATCCCCAAACCACTATCCAATCATAGGGCCCATTGTGCCCACAGGAATCATGGTTCCCCCAGTGCATGGTTTTGGAGTGGTGCTAAACATGGATCTGATGCACGGATCCTCATGGATCCACATAACTTTTAATTCGGACTATCCCCAAACCACTGTCCAGTCATAGGCCCCATTTGTGCTCATTACAACACAGAAATGACAGTGGGGCAGTACTTCAAAAGATTCTTCACCTGCTGTTTTATTAGGCTCCACAATTTTCATTTCCCAAGAAGCTTCTATCAGAAGCTTTTATCTAGTTTATATTCAGCCATTCTGGGAGCTAGTTTTCAGTGAGAAAGTAATCCTATGTTAGGAATACAGGCGCATCTCGGTTTACGAATTTAATGCGTTTTACGGGATGTTACATAACGCGAAAAATTCATAAACTGAAACGCGGATTGCTATAGGAATGGGGGCAACGCTATAAACCTTCAGGCGGGGAAACTGTCTTCGCACTCCGAAAAAAAGTAAACCGAGGCATTATTTCCAATGGATTTTGATTCGTAAACCGAAAATTGTGTTAACCGAGGCGTTCGTAAACAGAGGTACCGCTGTATGTGTAATTTTCAAAGGCGTTTTTTAATTGTATTGCATGTCCCCCTGAGAATTTTGTTGTGAGCCAGCTTATACATATCACACACACACAGAACATCACACTACATGAGTAAATGTGTTTATTCTTCCAAATGGAAAAGTAAATACTTCAGAGAATGTAAGGAAAACCTCTCTACCTTACATGTTTATCTTCTATGTGAATGAAAAAGAAATGTTCTATGTATCGTAGCATGCATTTCCTCATGAAAGGACCTGATGATGTTAAGAAGTCGAGGTGGACATCCAATCTAGGGAAGTATTTTAAAAAGGCTGTCTCTGCTAACCAAATCAAAGGCCTTTGTAAGATCTATGAAGGCCAAAAAGAGTGGCTGTCGTTGTTCCCTAAATTTCTCCTGTAACTGTCTGAGGGAAAATACCATGTCAGTGGTGGATCTATTAGCTCAAAATCCACACTGTGATTCTGGATAGACTCTGTCTGCAAGCACCTGGAGCCTCTTCAGCACAACACAGGCAAGCAGCTTCCCTACAACGCTGAGAAGAGAGATGTCACGGTAGTTATTGCAGTCACCCCTGTCTCCTTTGTCCTTATACAATGTGACAATGTTTGCATCCTTCATGTCCTGTGGTACTCCACCTTCCCTCCAGCAAAGACAAAAGATTTCATACAGCTCAGTGGTGATGGTCTCTTTACAGCACTTCAGCAGGGATGTTATCCTTCCCAGGTGCCTTGCCGGAGGTGAGGGAATCCAAGGCCACTTTTATTTCTGCTGAAGTTAGTTCACTGTCCAAATCTTCCAAGACAGGCAGGCACTCGATGTTATTTAATGCCTCTTCGGTTACTACGTTCTCTCTAGAATATAGCTCAGAGTACTGCTGCACCCAGTGTTCCATCTGCTGTGCTCGGTCCTGGATGATCACGCCTGTAGCAGACTTCAAAGGAGCAGATTTCTTCTGTATTGGACCTAAAGTCTGCTTGATACCGTCTCACATTCCCTTGATGTTACCTGTGTCCACTGCTATCTGTATCTGAGAGCAGAGCTGAAGCCAATAATCGTTAGAATGTCTCCTGGCAGTTTGTTGGACTTTGCTATGGGCAATTCAAAGAGCCTGCAAGTTGTACTCACTAGGACAGGCTTTGTATACTGCTAGAGCTCTCCTCTTTTCCTCGATGGCTGGCATCAACTCCTCTGAGTGGGCTTCGAACCAGTCTGCCATCTTTTTGGTCTTCTTGCCAAATGTGGACAAGGCGTTGTTCTTGAAATGTTCTCATCGTTCAGGTGCACTTGCATCAGCCGGGCCTGGAAGAGTTTCCTCAAGCGCTTGGGCAAATTCCTCCACTTTTCTTTGATCGCGAGTCTTGCTGATGTGAATACGTGGTCTTCCTTCCTTTTTCGTGTGATACAATCTCTTTATTCGCAGTTTTACTCTACTACACATGAGGGAGTTATCAGTATCACAATCAGCACCCTGATAACTGTGTGTGATCATAATACTAGGAAGGCTATAACATCTAGCGAGGATTAAATCGAGCTGATGCCAATGCTTCCATCTTGGATGTCTCCAGGAAACTCTGTGTTGAAGCTTTTTTGATGTCTCAACATCAGATCCCTTTGACCTCCGAAGCAGAGTGAAACAGGGCTGTGTCCTTGCACCAACCCTCTTTGGGATCTTTTTTGCTGTCATGCTGAAGCACGCCTTTGGAACTGCAACAGAAGGTGTCTATCTCCGGACTAGATCAGATGGAAAGCTCTTTAATCTCTCTAGATTGAGAGCGAAGACCAAAGTCCAGCTGAAATGCATGCGGGAGTTCCTCTTTGCCGATGATGCAGCTGCTGTTGCCCATTCTGCTGAAGACCTCCAAGAACTCATGAATCGTTTTAGTAAGGCCTGCCAAGATTTTGGACTAACAATCAGCCTGAAGAAAACACAAGTCATGGGCCAGGGCGTGGACTCACCTCCCTCTATTACCATCTCTACACAAGAATTGGAGGTTGTTCATGACTTTGTGTACCTTGGCTCAATGATCTCTGACACTCTCTCCCTAGATGTCGAGCTGGATAAATGCATTGGCAAAGCAGCTACCATGTTCTTTAGACTCACAAAGAGAGTATAGCTTAATAAGAAGCTGACGGCATATACCAAGGTCCAGGCCTATAGAGCCTGTGTCCTGAGTACATTCCTGTACTGCAGTGAGTCCTGGACCCTTTGTGCACGGCAGGAGAGGACGTTGAACATCTTCCCTATGTGTTGTCTCCGACGCATTTTTGGTATCACCTGGCAGGACAAAGTTCCAAATAGAGTAGTCCTAGAACGAGCTGGAATTTTTAGCATGTATACATTACTGAAACAGTGACGTCTACGTTGGGTTGGGCATGTCGTGAGAATAGCTGATGGTCGGATTCCAAAAGATCGCCTGTATGGAGAATTAGTGCAGGGAAAGCGCCCCAGAGGGAGACCACAGCTGCGATACAAGGATATCTACAAGCGGGATCTGAAGGCCTTAGGAATGGACCTCATCAGATGGGAAACCTTGACATCGGAGCATTCAGCCTGGAGGCAGGCTGTGCATCATGGCCTCTCCCATTTTGAAGAGACCCTTGTTCAGCAGGCCGAGGCAAAGAGGCAGTCCTGAAGCCAGCAAAATCAGGGAGCTGGAGAGGGGACAGATTGTATTTGTCTTCAATGTGGAAGGGATTGTCACTCTCGAATTGGCCTTCTCAGCCACACTAGACGCTGTTCCAAGTCCTCTATTCAGAGCACGTTACCATAGTCTCTCGAGACTGAAGGATGCCTAATCTAAAAGTAGCATGCAACCCACGCAGAGGCATGTCAGTAAAAATCTAGTCGAAATCACCTTCCTTGAATTTATTTATTTATTTATTTATTTGATTTCTATACCGCCCATCTGCCAGCGAAGGCCACTCTGAGTGGTTTACAATGACTAAACAGTAACAATAACATAATAAAAAAAAAAAAACCCAGAACAACATCCATAAATTATAAAAGTGCAAAACAAATATACCATAAAATACAAGAGACATAATACAATACAATAACATGAAATAACATGAAAAGCATGGCAGTAGATTAGATGTTACGTTGTCAAAAGCACTATTGCATCAGGATGTTATTTGATCTGGGAAGGCCTGTCTAAATAAACAGGTTTTTAGTGGTTTTTTAAAGGTGCCCAGTGAAGCGGCCAGGCAGACTTCGGGTGGGAGGCTATTCCACAGTTGTGGAGCTACCGCCAATAAAGCCCGATTTCTAATGGTCGTTTTCTGGGCCTTTTTCGGGGTCAGAACTCTCAGCTGCCCTGCCTGAGATGATCTTACTGAATGGGCAGACCTAACAGGAAGGAGGCACTTGGCTAGATTTCGAGGTCCCAAACTGTTTAGGACCTTATAGGTTAATACCATCACCTTGAAGCTGGAACGGAAGCGAACAGGTAACCAGCGCAAGGTGGCCAAGGTGGGGGAAATATGTTGGTATTTTCTAACCCCACTCAATAGTTTGGCTGCTGCGTTTTGTACCTGTTGCAGTCTCTGTAGAAGCCCCAAGGGCAGCCCCACGTATAGGGCATTGCAGTAGTCCAATCTCGACAGTACCATTGCATGAACCAGCATGGTAAGGGACCCGGTGTCAAGGTAGGGACGCAGCTGGGAAATCCACTTTAGGTGAAAGTAGGCAGATCGGACCACAGACACTATCTGGGATTTCATTGATAGTGCTGGATCCAAAAGTATGCCCAAGCTGCACACCTCATCCTTTATGGAAAGAATGGTTCCCCTGAAGGAAAGGGAAGCACCCAGACCACAAACACTAGGGGGCCCCACCCGCAAGATTTCTGTCTTGTCCGGGTTCAGCCTCAGTCTGTTTTCCCTCATCCATCTCAGCACTGCATCCAGGCAGTCCTCAAGGGACAGGGCAGCATCCAGTGCAGAAGGGTGGAAGGATAGATAGAGCTGGGTGTCATCCACATATTGGTGACACAAAGCTCCAAAACTCCTATGACCTCCCCCAGCAGCCTCATATAGATATTAAATAGCATTGGGGAAGCGTGACTATGACAAAAATTCAAGGGGATCATTGATGTAGTTGTGACAAGAACTGGGAAACTGGTTTCTTGAGTAGGACCTGATACTTCTATATTCCATTAAGGTTAAAATATTTTACATTACAGTTAATAGTTCTGCCTGTTGAAAAACCTTTTCATAAAGCTGTGATCTAGTGGTCTTTGCCTTCCTTCAAAGGAAGAGTCGAAACCATTAAGATACTGACTGAAACAAGTACTTCAATTTCAAAGTTGTCTTCAGTGTCTTATTTTGGCAGAGATAAAATATGATATCTCATAGGTTCACAACAATCAAATACTAAATATCTTGACATGTTTTCTAAACAAATGTCAGATATTGAATACCATTATGTGTGAATTCAGAAATGAAATACTCAGAACTGTAATCAGCAATTTTGACACCCTGGATAAATAGTACAAAATACCTCTCCCAAATCAACTTGGTAATTCATGATGTGAAAACAGTACAAGAAGTAATTACAGGATTGAAGACTTTGCAAGTATTTCCCTTCTCCACCAGAGGTCAGCAGCACTGTCAGAGCTACAGAAACAAATGAAAAGTGTGTTTAATACACTTCTATTGGCTGCAGTCCTGTTGCTTAGTGTAGCAAGCTGCAAGTACAGGAGGCCCATTGAATCAATGAGGATTTGGTAAGTCAGCTCCTCTGTGACTTCCACATTTGAGAGAAAGGGTGCACCCTGTCAATTCAATGCTTTGGGCAGAGTCCCAGTAGCCCCAGTCTCATTACAGCCCTGAAAATACCAAATGGACACAAAAAAGTTCCACTTAGCAAAATGATGATTATTTGGTATTTTATCACTGCATATCAACTATAAAATACTGTGAAATATTAAAATGTGAGACATCCAATACAAACCATGCTGTTTCCTGAAAGTGGGCTACTTTTCATTCAAATGACTGCTATCTAGCAACAGTGGAATTGAAATATAGCAAAGAGGAACCTCATTAATGGAGGGACAGTTCAGTAATACAGTGTATCCTCTCCACAGGGGACAATCTGAGGAGCAGAACTCACATTGTAGAAGCTCTTAAAGGAAAAGATGTGCAGAATCAATGATGAATAAGATTTACTTCTTAGGAAACAGGATAGTCAGAACTTGGCATTGCTGAGTAATACAACACAATATTTTGCAGTGCAAAAATATCCCTTTCATTAAATTTCCAGCTTGCTGTGGAAAGTCTGTGTATCTGCAGCACTAAAAGGCCCTCATCTGGAGGCGACCATAGGATGTCTAATTTTTATTTAGAGTATTACCAACCATTTTGCTATAAATCAAATGTAAATTCAATAAAGATAGTTTCACTTGTCTTGTTGAGGTAAAAAAATGGGGAAATACTAAAAAGATTCAAGAGGAAAGGTCAATATTTGGTTGGGGAAAGAAAAAAGGCTTCGGTACTCAGTGCAGTGGTGGAAGGTAGACATGACTTTCATAAATAAGCTTGTTAAGGAGACAGTAAAAGATATCAAAGGAATTGATTACACCAGGTTCCAAAGTAGTTTGTTATATAATAGGAGCTTTACATTTAAGAAATGTTAATAAGATAAAGACTGCCCCATTTTGCATTTAGTTGAATTATAATTTTGAAGGGAGGTTTGTTTGTTTAAAACACTATTGCTTCCACAAGTTGTAATGCATTCCATAGACAGCTCATGTCAGCTGCATGGAACACTACCAATCTGAATGCTGTCCATTGACTGCTACCCTTCTTTCATCGTCCTCACTCATAATATTAGCAGGGTAAACACTTTTTGACAAAACATTGGAGGAGGGGAGTGGAGGAGGATGAGGATGGTTCCTTGAAATGAAATTAAGGAAGCTTTTGTAGCGAACACCCTGTCTTCCTATATATATAATGGTATTGGCCTGCACCAATGGGAGCTGTTGGGAGGCGGAGCCAGAGAAACTAGAAGGGAGGGGTGAGTCAGAGTCTAGAGAGTTCAGTCAGAGAGAGCTAGAGAAGAAGATCGTTTGGGGGTTTGAGGCAGAGAGAGAGTGTTTAAGGAGTGATTAGTCAGAGTGTGACCTGTATTAATTAAGATAGAAGAGGTTAAAGTAAAATACTGAAGCTTTGTGTAACTGTAAGAATGTGCTTAAGAACTATTCCTAAAACAATGTATTCTCAAAGGCTTTCACGGCCGGGATCTGATGGTTGTTGTGGGTTTTTTTGGGCTCTTTGGCCGTGTTCTGAAGGTCGTTCTTCCAAACGTTTCGGCAGTCTCTGTGGCCGGCATCTTCAGAGGACAGGAGTCAGAACTCTGTCTGTGCTCTGGTGCAGTTTCTTATCACAACAATACACCCACAACAAAAAACACGCTGATCACCACAATCACCCATCTCCTGAAAAGGACAAAAGCTGTTCCCACAGCTATAAATACTCAACTATCCAAACAAACTGCACCAGAGCACAGACAGAGTTCTGACTCCTGTCCTCTGAAGATGCCAGCCACAGAGACTGGTGAAACGTTAGGAAGAACAAGCTTCAGAACACGGCCAAAAAGCCCGAAAACCCCACAACAACCATCTATTCCTAAAACAACTTGTAATAAATAAACCTGTTTTTGTTTAAAAGTTCAGTACTGAATGGACCTCAGTCTTTCATAGGAAATATAGGTTGATAAAGAGATCAACTGGTGGCAGCGTGTTAAAGGGCGTGTTGGGATACTCGGGTGAGCTCTGTGTTTGGTGAAACAAGCAGGGGCCACGGGGTAAACGTCACAATTGGTGTCCAGCGGTGGGATACGAAATAATCCAGTGAAGCCAAGGTTTAAAACTGAATTTTCTGGAGTCGTGAGTACTTTTTAGTCAGAGGTCTGTGGTAAAGAAGTGGGTGACCTGCTGGAGCTTTTGTGGAAAAGCTTAGTGGCGGGGCTTCTGAACCCAGATCTGGGGGAACTAAAGATAGGGAACTGACTCTAAAAGAAAAAATTCTTTTTTGTTTACCTCAGGATTTGAGAGACCCAGTGGGCTAGCTTGAAATCCAAGGCTCTGAGAGATAAGGGAGCAGTGTTGGATAAAAGTGGAAGCCCGGGTCAGAGCAGATCTGAGGTGATAGGAAAATAAAAGCAGAGGCTTGAAAATAAAATTATTTTGGTGTCTGAGAGGAAGAATAGCTCAGACATCGAGAGACAGTAACTAAAAGGTTGTGAGGTGGAGAACAGCCAGAGAGAGAGCAGCTGAGTGAAGCGCAACAACGTAGTTACTGGAATAAACAGCAGAAAGACAGGTCCTTTTTAAAAGCAGTACAGACATTAAAGACTAATTCACTCAGACTTAAACATGCCACCCAAACGTAGCCAAAAAGGGAGTCAGGAGGCAGAAAGTTTACCTCAGGATGTGGAGGGAAATGGAGACCCTCTAGCTCCAGTGGAACAGGAGGAAACTGATGAAAATGCCTCAGAAAGACAAGGTGTCCTAAGCTCCCAAGATTTTGAAAAATGGAGGTTAGAACAGGAATTCAAGCTTAAAGAATTGGAGATCAGAGAAAAAGCGAGGACTGAAGAAAGAGCAAGGGAGCTAGAATTAAGACAAAGAGAAATGGAATTTCAAATACAGATGAAACAATTGGAATTAGCTGCGCAGAATAATAACAACAATAATAACAACTCTAGTGAGGGAAATCTCTCAAAAATCGATCTAAAGAAATTTCCCCAATATAGGAAAGGAGATTGCCCTGAATCTTTCCTGATTTCATTTGAGAGAGCGTGCTGGGACTTTGAGATTAAGGATGATGAAAGGATGATAGTGATTTTGAGGCATATAGAAAAATGGTATATTCAAGATTTGGCATAAATGCAGGACACCTTAGAAGAAAATGTTGTTCCCTTACCAAAAAGCCTGAAGAATCTTATGCCCAAGTGGGGGCTAAATTGAGTCAATGTTTGGACAAATGGATGGAACATGAAAATGTCACTTCTCTAGATCAAATGAAAAATGTGGTTGGTATAGAACAATTTTATTCAGTGTTGCCAGGGGAACTGCATTATTTGGTCAAGGACAAAAATCCTAAAAATGTATTACAGGCATCTGAATTTTCTGATTCCATCAGTGAGATTAGAGATCCTCGATTTTCTGAGGAAAAATTGGTAGAAAAGTGTGGGACGACCAGAGGAGAGGGCCCCCACCCAGTAGAGATTACCTCAGAAGTACCCAAGCTACTGGAAGCCATTTTGGAGACAAGCCCTCACCCACAGAGCAGAGTCACCTGAAACCTAATAGCTCTGAGGGAAAAGTTAACAAGGCCCTTTATTTTGAACCCAAGGCCAGTAAACAATGTTATGCATGTGGGGAGAAAGGTCATTTTTGGGCTCAATGTGAGACTCAAAAGACTAGAGATTTTAACCAGCATAAAGGTGGAAATTCCAGTCAGTCCAAGAAAGTGTTTTGTGTGCAGCATAATAAGGCACAGCAATCAGCAGTTGAAGTTGAAGCTTCTTCCCGCCACAGCACTGTTGCTAAGGAAATGGACTTGGCACAGAGCCCAGACATTCCAGAAGCAAGAGTGTTACAATGTTTCCTAATCGAGTGTAATCAGGATTTATTGAATAACTTTGCAGAGCCTATTTTCATTAACAACATAAAGTATCTGGGTCTGAAAGATACATGTTCCCAAGTTACTATTTGTCACTCAGACATCATTCCTGAAGAGAATTTGTTAGAACAAAACATCACCCTCAAAGGCATTAGCTCAGATGTGGTGGTGCTGCCAATGGCCGAAGTAGCAGTGAGATACCAGGGTTGGTCTGGTATATGGAAGGTAGCAGTGTCAGACCAAATCCCTGCTCCTTGTTTAATCATCTTAGATCTCTCTAAGCATGTGCAGAGTGTTTTAGTGGTAACCCGCTCCCAGGGCAAGCAAATTACAGTCCCTGAGGAAAGATTGGGAGCCCTAACCTCTGAATCAAACCCGGGATGTCCCAGTCTAGAGGAAAACCCTGAGGTAGCAGAAATGGCTGAAGTGGTTGTAGCGTTCTCCTTTAAATGTGGTCATGGCTCAGGTTTAGTTAGAGTGAGTCATGCATATTTATGTTGCTGAGAGGCGGAGCCAAGAGGCAGAGTATAAAGAGGCAGAGCCTGAGGGGGAGAGGTTAGATCAGAGTTTTGGAAGGAGTTTGATTAGCTGAGATCAGAGATTTATAGGAGTGTGATTAGACTGATGGGAATAGTAGGAGATCTGAGAAGTGATTGACCAGTGATTGGAAGGGAGAAGGAATAGAACTGAATATTAAAATACTGAAACCAATAAGCAAATAAACAAGAGATCTTTCTATTTCCTTGGAGAGTGGACCTGATTCTTTCTAAAAGAGTGATGGGGATTTAGTGATCTCCTGGTGGCAGCAGTGGAAGAAAAAAGAGAGGAGTTTTGCCCTGGTGTGCTCTGAGGTCTGAGCCTAGGTGGACAGGCCAAGGCACGAGTGAGTCCAACGCCACATTGGTGCTAGCGGTGAGGGACGTCAAAAGGGTGAAAACGCTACAGTGGTCATAATGAAAAATCCTAATAATACTTCCTTTATTTTAGAACAGAAGGAAGATACCACCCTGATTCCATGTTTAGAGGAAGCCAAAGAATCCCCCTTCCCATTGACACCTGAACACCCAGAGAGGTTTATAGCTGATAAAAACCTGATATATAGAGAGGTTTTATCAACACCTCATAGGAGTGGAGATGGAAACCTCAAACAACTTATTGTACCTGAAAAATATAGAGGCAAGATCTTAAGCAAGGCACATAGTGATGCTTTTGGAGCTCACATGGGGATATCGCGTACCAAACAAAGGGTTGCAATGAACTTTTACTGGCCAGGAATGGGTCGGCAAGTTAAGCAGTTTTGTCAGACATGTGATACGTGCCAAATGAGTGGTACTGGGGATGAGAAGACAAGGGCTAAGCTGTGCCCATTGCCAGGGATCTCAACCCCTTGCCAACGCGTGGGTCTGCAAAAGTCCTTAGTAAAACCAGAGCAAAGCTTGAGGAGTGTTCATAAAAAGCAGAGGGGCTGGTGTGATGGAAAAGGCCCGGGAAATAGCATTCTGTCCCGAGGATGAAGTGGGGAGGCCCATAGAGGGGAGTGAATTGCTGTTGGCATGGTCAGGACCTGTGGATTTGTTGCAGCAGCACTGCAAAGTTGAAGAGTGCGGACTTCAAGATCTGCCTTTGTTGTGCCGGACTACAACCAGGAGTTCATTGTGTACATCGATGTGTCAAGTGTGGGTCTGGGAGCCGTGCTGTGCCAAGCGGATGACAGTGGGAGTCTACACCCAGTGACTCTGATCAGCAGGAGATTCCAACCTGGTGAGAGACATTTGTCTGCCATCAAGAGGGCGTGCCTATCAATTGTTTGGATGCTGCAAAGACTGAAGCCCTACATTTGGGGAAGGAAATTCGTCCTTTGCACCGACCCTTTCCCTCTGGTGTGGCTACAAACTATGAAATCCACTAACAGTAAGCTTGCAAGATGGACACGGAACCTGCAAGACTTTGACTTTGTGATCCGCAGCGTAAAAGGGATTCAGAGTGTGGATGCTGACGCCTTGTCTCGAAGGCCAAATGACTAATGGATGGATAAAAAGTTGGTAATATTGTATTAAATGTTCTGTTAATATAGGAGTTATGAAATATGATTAAAGTGCAAAGTTTGTTTGGATGTTGATGAACTGAGAGGTGTATAATGATGGTAAAAATGGTGGTGAATAGGTCTTTATTAATGCAAAGGTGATGCAATGTAATTGGTATTAATGTTAAATGCAAATGTTTATAATTATATTGATTGTCTTAAATGTTTATAAAGTGGTAAGTTTAATCTAGTAAACCTAGTAAGGGATAGAAAACTGTATTATAAGGTATGTATAAATATTGGTAAGTTATTGTTATATTTGCATGTACTTAGCTGTTTGTTTATGAGGGCAAACCGCTGGGTTTCCCCTCATAGAACAAACTTATAAAGGGGGGAGGTATGTAGCGAACACCCTGTCTTCCTATATATATAATGGTATTGGCCTGCACCAATGGGAGCTGTTGGGAGGTGGAGCCAGAGAAACTAGAAGGGAGGGGTGAGTCAGAGTCTAGAGAGTTCAGTTAGAGAGAGCTAGAGAAGATCGTTTGGGGGTTTGAGGCAGAGAGAGAGTGTTTAAGGAGTGATTAGTCAGAGTGTGACCTGTATTAATTAAGATAGAAGAGGTTAAAGTAAAATACTGAAGCTTTGTGTAACTGTAAGAATGTGCTTAAGAATTAGTCCTAAAACAACGTGTAATCAATAAACCTGTTTCTGTTTAACAGTTCAGTACTGAATGGACCTCAGTCTTTCATAGGAAATATAGGTTGACAAAGAGATCAACTGGTGGCAGCGTGTTAAAGGGCGTGTTGGGATACTCGGGTGAGCACTGTATTTGGTGAAACAAGCAGGGGCCACGGGGTAAACGTCACAGCTTTATGTTTATTTCTAGGGTGGATTATATTAAAAGATGTGGTATGAAGAAGGAAGAAAACAGACAACTGAGACAAGATATGTGACTTTCATAAAATGTTTTGTGTACCTTTAAATAAATAACCAGGGTTCATGAATCAGATTGTCTCACCAAAATAGATACCACGGATTCCTAGTGTGTTGCAGTGGATAGAGTAATGGACTTGGACTCTGTTTGAATCCCCTCTCAGCCATGGAAATTGAATGGGGGAATGGAACTCATTTAACATTTATTATGACACAACCCTTCCTGGTCTAACAGCCATTTGCTAGATGCATGGTGTTGTCTTCAGTTAGTACCTGTGCTTTTGTTTGTCCAGAGGTACCAAGTGGAGGAGTGTGGTACAGTGGTTCCCATTCTTGGGTTCCCCAGTGTTCTTGGACTAAAACCTCAGAAGCCTTCACCACTAGCTGTGCTGTCCAGAATTTTTGAGAGTTGTAGTCCAAGACCATCTGGGGACTTAAGGCTGGAACCACTGGTGTAGCAGGTTTCTAAATTCATGAAAATCTAAGTGGCAGTAGCAGATTTGTGATACCTATATAGAAAATTAAAAACCTATATAAGGTGAAATAGCAATACTAAACAGCAATTATGGGTGTTCTAGAAGGAGAAAGGGAAATTAAAGAGGCATTCTTTTGATTGCTGATTCCTAACAGAGGCTGACCCAGGGAGCTCATAACCAGAGTGAGTGAACAGGGAGAGCTAACAGGAGTTTGACGGGGGAGAGATGGGAAGGAAAGGTAGGAAGGAAAGGTCTATTGGAGGAAGGGACAAAAGAAAGGGGGAGACCAAGGAGACAAAGGCAGAAAAGTGAGTGTTCTTAGATTAATACCAGGATGGGAGCTGCAGTAATCCCTAGGAATTCCCCATTCAGAAGCACCATGTGCTCAGCTTCACAGGAAGGGGTGTGTCTTGATTACTGATGATAGCCATAACTAACAGCCGTGAGTTCTGGGAGGGCCTTTTGATTGTATTGTATTTAATTGTCATCCATGTATTGCACTAAGCGACAGCATTCAGATCTATCCCATCCTCTTAGTATTTTGAACAGGGCTTCCCCAAACATGGTGGGGGATGACTTCCAGCCTATGGGGCAAGACTCCCCATGTATATATCTCAGCTGGTATTGTAATTGACTCTCTTGGGGGGGGGGGGTCCCATGTGAATGCAAAAATGTATTTAGAGGATTCAGTCAAGGGGGTAGTGAAAAATGCATCTATCAAATCCAACACACTGAAGTGAGTATGGGAGTTGGGTATCAAGGTTTCTAGATTGTAAGGATTTGGCACAACTGGGGAGATGTCCTGGGTCATTTCGTTGACAGAAGGGACCTGCAAACGTGGTGACCTGCAAAGTTTGTGGTGACCTGCAAAGTTTGTGCAATGTTTGCCTCTGTGCTTGAGTGTAACATGGCATACACATGCAGCAAGTGCAAACTGGTAGCACTATTAGAAGAAAAAGTGAGAGAACTGGAGCAGTGAGTAGCTACACTTAAGGCTATAAGGGAAGATGACGTATACATTGACAGAACTCTTGAGCAGCAGCAGCAGTCAATAGAGGCACTGGAAGTGGAAGAGCAACAATGGAAAGGACAGAAGGAGAATGCCGAGGAGAGAGCAAACATAATGGAGAAAGCACAATGGAAGAGAGTCACAGTTATGAGCAAAAGAAGGATAAGACTATCTTTACCAGTGGAACTGCAAAGTGCTCAATTCCTATTTTAGCTTGATCTTTTCCCAAAGGATAGACTATGACCCTCCAGACAAATGTGGAGTGCAAATGGAGGAGACAGGACTGCAGCTGGAGATTAATAAACAAATAGTCAAAGAATATCTTACTACCTTGAATGAGTTCAAATCTCCAGGGCCGGATGAACTGCATCAGAGAATATTGAAGGAACTGGCTGAAGAACTCTCAGAACTGCTGTCCATTATTTTCTTGAAATCATGGGAAACGGGTGAGGTGCCAGATGATTGGAGGAGGGCTAATGTTGTCCCTATCTACAAAAAGGGCAAAAAGGAGGACCCTGAGAACTACAGTCCGGTCAGCCTGACATCAATCCTGGAAAAAAATCTGGAACAGATTATAAAGCAATCACTATGCAAGCACCTAGAAAACAATGCAGTAATAACTAGACATCAACACGGATTTGTCAAGAACAAATCCTGCCAGACTAATTTAATCTCATTTTTTGATAGGGTAACCTCCCTGATAAACAGAAGGAATGCTGTACACACAGTATATCTGATTTCAGCAAAGCTTTTGACAAAGTGCCCCATGATATTCTGATTAGCAAGCTAATTAGGTATGGGCTGGACAGAACAACTGTCAGGTGGATATACAATTGGCTACAGAATTGTACTCAGAAAGTGATGATTAATGGCTCATTTTCAAACTGGGTGGAAGTAACAAATGGGGTATCCCAGGGTTATGTCCTGGACCCTGTGCTCTTCAACATTTTTATTAATGAACTGGATCACTGGGTACAGGGAATGCTAATCCGATTTGCAGATGACACAAAATTGGGTGGGATAGCTAATACCCTGGAAGACAGAAACAAAATTCAAAATGAAATTTAGAATGAAATTTAACAGGAATAAGTGCAAAGTACTGCACCTAGGAAAAAGAAACCAAATGCACAGTTACAAGATGTGGGATACCTGGTTCAGCAATACTATGAGCAAGAAGAACCTTGGAATCATTGTAGATCACAAGCTGAATATGAGCCAACAGTATGATGTGGCTACAAAGAAGGCAAATGCTATTTTAGGGTGCATTAATAGAAATATAGTCTTCAAATCCTGTGAGGTACTGGTTCCCCTCTATTTGGCACTGGTTAGGCCTCATCTTGAGTTCCGTGTCGACTTCTGAACACCACACTTCAAGAAGGATGCTGACAAATTGGAACAAGCTCAGAGGAGGGCAACAAGGATGATTAGGGGACTGGAAACCAAGCCCTATGAGGAAAGACTGAAAGAACTGGGCATGTTTAGCCTTGAAAAAAAAAGAAAGGTGTGTGTGGGGGGGTGATATCATAGCACTTTTCAAATACTTGAAAGGCTGTCATACAGAGGAGGGGCAGAATCTGTTCTCGATCATCCCGGAGTGCAGGACACATAACAATGGGCTCAAGTTACAGGAAGCCAGATTTTGGTTGAATATCAGGAAAAACTTCCTATCTGTTAGAACAGTACAGCAATGGAACCAATTACCTCAAGGGGTGGTGAGTGCTCCAACACTGGAGGCATTCAAGAGAAATTTAGACAACCATCTGGCAGTTATCCTTTGATTAGTATTCCTGCACTGAGCAGGGGGCTGAACTTTCTGTCTTCCAGGGTATTAGCTACCCCACCCAACCTTATAGGCCCCTTCCAACTTCATGATTCTAGGATTCAAGTATGGCTACTGAGAGAAGCTTCACTGAAAGGTAACTTTAAGTAAACTGTGCTAAGAAATATTTTGTTGTCGTTAATGAAAACAAGGACCAACATTGCTATTTCTCTCAAAAGATGATCCTAATCCCCACAGAACCATTACTTCCTTCTTTCATCTCTTAGCTTCTTTACATCCTTCCCGCAAATATCAGCACCCACCAATTTCAAGCTGTAAAGAACTTTTTGCTCAGCTTAAGCAATGCAGTTTCTCTGACATCTGCTGCATAATCACTATTGTTACAAACAAAATAGTCTACAGCCTCCTTATATTTCAAATATTTGTGGCACTAAAAAGGCAAAGAGGATCCAGGTTTCCCAGCACTACAATGGTACAACTCTAAGGTTTTCCATTTCAGGGAGGAGGGCGAGAATCATACTGCACATGGCCTATGGGCTGCATATGGATCACAAAGGTTCTGGGACTCTCCCACTGTGCCCATGAAATGAAATCATCTATTTAAAGAAAAAAAGGGGGGTTCTAGAAGTGTCCAGGAGGAATGACATTTTTTTTCTAAAGTTGCATTTGTATGAGAAGGAGCAAGAGGACCTATTCTGGAGTCGTCGTCCGTCCCCCCCGCAAACCCTGGAAGTATGTCTCTGGCCATGTTTTTTCCCCTAAAGAAATAACTGAATGTTGGGAGGGAATGAGACCTTTATTAGGTCCTCAAAAGGTGTAAACCTAGCCCTCAGACCTCTGGGATTTGACCATCTCATTGACTTAAAGGATTATAAAATGTGTTCAGCCTGTCTTCTTTCAGGGTTCTCAATTACAAAGTTCTAAATCACAGTCATTCAGACTTTCTGTGTTACATTTTTCTAATTAGCTGTAGAATATAGCAGGGATTAGGCAGGGATTCCTCCCTTGGGGATGTGTAGGCTTGTGTAGGCATCCTTCAGTCTCGAGAGACTATGGTAACATGCTCTGAATAGAGGTCTTGGAACAGCGTCTAGTGTGGCTGAGAAGACCAATTCGAGAGTGACAATCCCTTCCACACTGAAGACAAATACAATCTGTCCCCTCTCCAGCTCCCTGATTTTGCTGGTTTTGGTACTGCCTCTTTGCCTCAGCCTGCTGAACAATTATCTCTTCAAATTGGGAGAGGCCATGCTGCACCGCCTGCCTCCAGGCTGAACGCTCAGATGTCAAATTTTCCCATCTGATGAGGTCCATTCCTAAGGCCTTCAGATCCCGCTTGCAGATATCCTTGTATCGCAGCTGTGGTCTCCCTCTGGGGAATTTTACCTGCACTAATTCTCCATACAGGAGATCTTTTGGAATCCGACCATCAGCCATTCTCACGACATGCCCAACCCAACGTAGACGTCGCTGTTTCAGTAATGTATACATGCTAAAAATTCCAGCTCATTCCAGGACTACTCTATTTGGAACTTTGTCCTGCCAGGTGATACCAAAAATGCGTCGGAGACAACGCATATGGAACGTGTTCAGCTTCCTCTCCTGCTGTGCACAAAGGGTCCAGGACTCACTGCAGTACAGGAGTGTACTCAGGACACAGGCTCTATAGACCTGGATCTTGGTATATGCCGTCAGCTTCTTATTAAGCCATACTCTCTTTGTGAGTCTAGAGAACATGGTAGCTGCTTTGCCAATGCGTTTATCCAGCTCGACATCTAGAGAGAGGATGTCAGAGATCATTGAACCAAGGTACACAAAATCATGAACAACCTCCAACTCTTGTGTAGAGATGGTAATAGAGGGAGGTGAGTCCACGCCCTGGCCCATGACTTGTGTTTTCTTCAGGCTGATTGTTAATCCAAAGTCTTGGCAGGCCTTGCTAAAACAATTCATGAGTTGTTGGAGGTCTTTGGCAGAATGGGCAACAACAGCTGCATCCTCGGCAAAGAGGAACTCCCGCATGCATTTCAGATGGACTTTGGTCTTCGCTCTCAATCTAGAGAGATTAAAATGCTTTCCATCTAATCTAGTCCGGAGTTACACCCCTTCTGTTGCAGTTCCAAAGGTGTGCTTCAGCATGACAGCAAAAAAGATCCCAAACAAGGTTGGCGTGAGGACACAGCCCTGTTTCACTCCATTTTGGATGTCAAAGGGATCTGATGTTGAGCCATCAAAAACTACAGTGCCCTTCATTTCCTCATGAAAGGACCTGATGATGTTAAGGAGTCGAGGTGGACATCCAATCTAGGGAAGTATTTTAAAAAGACCGTCCCTTCTAACCAAATCAAAGGCCTTTTTAAAATCTATGAAGGCCACAAAGAATGGCTGTTGTTGTTCCCTACATTTCTCCTGCAACTGTCTGAGGGAAAATACATGTCAATGGTGGATCTATCAGCTCGAAATCCACACTGTGATTCTGGATAGACTCTGTCTGCAAGCACCTGGAGCCTCTTCAGCACAACATGGGCAAGCAGCTTCCCTACAATGCTGAGAAGAAAGATGCCATGGTAGTTATTGCAGTCATCCCTGTCGCCTTTGTTATTATTATTATTATTATTTATTTCATTTATACCCCGCCTATCTGGTCTTGCGACCACTCTAGGCGGCTTCCAAACAACATAAAACAACAGATAAAATCACAAAATTATTACATAAACAATTTCCATAACAATTATAAAACAAAAAATAAAGATAAATAGAAAAGATAAAAAGATCAGGTATTGACTGGAGGGAAGGCCTGTATAAACATCCATGTTTTTAGTTGATTTTTAAAGATACCCAGCGTAGGGGCGGCACGAATCTCCGGGGGAAGATTATTCCAGAGGCGAGGAGCCACCGCCGAGAAGGCCCGATTTCTTGTTCTTTCCCTACGGGCCTCCCTCGGCGTCAAGCTCCTCAGCCTCACCTCCTGACTTGCACGGGTGATCCGGGTAGACCTTGGTGGGAGTAGGCGTTCCGCCAAATATCGAGGTCCTAAACCGTTTAGGGCCTTATAAGTACGCATTAAAACTTTGAAGTCAATGCGGAACCGAATGGGCAGCCAATGCAATGCAGCCAGAATAGGAGAAATATGCTGGTATTTTCTCACTCCACTAAGGAGTCTGGCCGCCGCATTCTGCACCACCTGAAGTTTCCGCATCAACCTCAAAGGCAGCCCCACCTAGAGCGCGTTACAGTGGTCTCATCTTGAGATTACGAGCGCATGCACCAAGGTAGTGAGCGCCCCCATATCAAGGTAGGGCCGCAGCCGGGCAATCCGCTAAAGATGGAAAAAGGCGGAGCGGACTACCGACGCCACCTGCGTTTCCATGGTGAGTGCCGGGTCCAGATGGATCCCCAAGCTGTGAACCCCACTCTTAGCGGCCAAGGCCACCCCCCCAAATGAGAGAGAGTCACCCAAGCCGCCAACCACAGGGGTACCCACCCTCAGAACCTCCGTCTTGTCCGGGTTCAGCCTCAGCCCATTTTCCTGCATCCATTGCAATACAGTCCCCAGGCAGCGCTGAAGGGACAGGACGGCATCACCTACAGTTGGTAAAAAGGAGATGTAGAGCTGAGTGTCATCAGCATATTGATGACACGATGCTCCACATCCCCTGATGACGCGACCCAGCGGCCTCATATAGATATTAAACAGCATTGGGGAGATAATCGACCCCTGTGGAACCCCACAATTGAGACTCCACAGGGCCGAGACACTCTCCCCAAGCTGTACTCTCTGGGGACGGTCCTCCAAGAAGGAACGGAGCCAGGCAAACGCCAAGCCACCAATTCCCAACTCAGAGAGCCTCCCCAGGAGGATACCGTGGTCGACGGTATCAAATGCCGCCGAGATGTCAAGGAGGACCAACAGAGATGTTTTACCCCTGTCAGCCTCCCTCAACAGGTCATCATACAGGGCGACCAATGCCATCTCTGTACCGTGGCGCGGCCTGAAGCCCGACTGAAATGGATCCAGGGCATCTGTTTCATCCAAAAGAGCCTGAAGCTGGTCAGCCACCACCCTCTCGACCACTTTGCTAATGAAAGAAACATTGGCGACGGGCCTATAATTGCCAATTTCGTCCGCCGCCATATTAGGTTTCTTTCTTATGGGCCTAATGAGTGTCTCCTTGAGGGCAAGTGGGAACCTGCCCTGAAGGAAAGACCCAT
The DNA here is from genome assembly GCA_037013535.1 of Intellagama lesueurii. Taxonomy (NCBI): domain Eukaryota; kingdom Metazoa; phylum Chordata; class Lepidosauria; order Squamata; family Agamidae; genus Intellagama; species Intellagama lesueurii. The sequence goes on from JBAJHW010000005.1 coordinate 110,986,686, forward strand.
TTATTATTGCAGTGGCCCATTCTGTTGTGATCGGCCTGGCTGCTTTGATTAGCCAGGCCGGGCAAGGGTCAAGGGAGGAAATGGTGGCCCGACAGCGATCAAGCACTTTGTCCACAGTCCACAGGCTGAAAGAGATCAAGAATCACCGGGCAAGACAGAGCGCTGGACATCTCAGCTCGACTCACTGTATTCAAAAAAGGAGAGAGCTCCCGGCGGATGGCCTCCACTTTAGATTTAAAAAATACTGCAAATTGGTCCGGTGAAAAACTAGGGGGAGGCCCATCACTCAGACCAACTCCGGAAAGGTCGCGCAATATACAGAATAACTCCGCCTGCTGGTTTGAAGCTTCGCTTATCCCGTTAGCGAAGTATGTACGACAAGCAGCCTTTACCTTAGACAGGTAGAGGTTAGTTGTGACCCTGACAGCTATCCAATTATGTTCCGTCGGGTTCTTCCTCCACCTACGCTCTAGCCTTCTCCTAATCCGTTTCATCGCTCGGAGGTCCTGGTTAAACCAAGGCACAGGCTGAGCTCTGCGTTGGAGAGGGCGTTTAGGCGCGATCGTGTCTACAGCCCTAGCAGCAGCGGTAAACCAGCTGTCAACCAGAACCTCGACAGGAGCGCCAGCCAGGTCAGCCGTAACACCTCTCATGGCATCCTGGAATCCAATAGGGTCCAGTAGCCTTTGAGGGCGGACCATAGAAATAGGTCCATGCTCCCTGCGAGGGGGGAGGGCCACTGAGAGGTTACATTTTATTAGGTGGTGATCTGACCATGACAAGGGGACCAACTCAAGGTCAGTCACCATCAGACCACACTCACTCCAAATGGTGGAAAAGACCAGGTCCAGCATGTGACCACCCACGTGGGTGGGGCCGTTGACATGTTGGGACATGTTCAAGGAAGCCATGGTTTCCAAGAACTCAAGAGCTGGCCCTGAGACCTCTGCCTCCGCGTGAATGTTGAAGTCACCCAAAACCAAAAGCCTCAGGGACCCCAACACCGCCGCGGAGACAAAGTCCGCCAGCTCCGGAAGGGAAGTGGCTGGGTCGCGGGGAGCGTGGTAACCCAGCAAAATCCCAATACCATCCCTGGCCCCAATCGACACGTGGAGGGCCTCAAGACCCGACCTTACCACCGAGGAGCGCCTAGTAACCTCCAAGATGGATTTATAAACAATGGCTACTCCCCCCTGCCCCTCCAGTCTACCCTGGTGCAGGACGGCATAACCGGGCGGGCAGGCCAGCGCTAGGGGAGGACCCCCCTCACCACCAATCCATGTCTCGGTTATGCATGCCAGGTCTGCATCCTCCTCCAGAATAAGATCATAAATCACCTGGAGCTTATTGGATACAGACCTGGCATTCAACAGCACCAGTTTTAGAGTGGAGGGCTGGCTGGGCTGGCTACCTCGATACTGATGGTTGATCACAGCCCCAGAACAGTGAACAGCCTTCAAACATCTGTTCATCGTTCTTCTAACACGAGTAGGAGCTACGTCAACGCCATATCTCCCTCTACCCATAACTACCGAGATGTTCATAGGCCCCCCACTAGGCGAACAGGCCTTCCACTCCATGTCAAAAAAAGAAAGAAAAAAGAAAAAGAAAGCAAATAAAAAAGCAAATAACCTAAACTAATAGAATAATTTAACATCAAATAAGTACATTTATCAAGTACAGTGTTATCAAATAAAACCCCAATTTACAAATAAAAACTAAATATATAGAACAACTTTTAAAAGAACACCCAAGTGCTTAGCCCCCACTTGTAGTTCTGTTCTGTCCTCCTCTATTATGAAACCTTGTCCTCTTGGTTATTACTGATCTTGATGTTATTATCGATGTTATTAATATTGCTGTTAATAATAATAAAAGTACTGGAGTGAAGATGTTGCTCACGGGGTATGCCACATAAGACTCAATAGTAAGCATAGGAAATATCAGAAATAGTAAAATCCAAACTGAGAGTAACTCAGTCATTGACATTTCCCTCCCTTGGGGAAGGGGTAAAGCGTCACTGCGACTAGTCCGAAGAGAGCACGCTAAGCAAGCCGATCTTAGGAAAATTACTGCTGTTCGAAGATCCAACATGGCGACCAGCCAGCCGAAACCCACGATAGGCAGCTCTCTCCCCCTCACGGTCTCCCGGAATCTTTCACCGCAGCCTTGCCTCCGATGCCAGGAACAGGCCACTCCACTTCGCCAGCAGCTCAAGACTTCTGGGGCTCCTAAGATCTCATAAACGGCACAGCCGACCCCAGCAAACACAGCTCCGACAGACACAGCTCCAGGCTCCGGTCTTAGGCGCGCCACCAGACCAGCTCCGTCGGGGGGGGTCGCCTCAAGCCTCCAACCTCCAGCCCTGGATCCTCACCTCCGATGACCACCTCAATATCCACCTTTCCTTCTCGGCTGCAACATTGCCGTCCTTACTTCCCACGGCCTTCTCGCTCGCTTTGTTCTTGTACAATGTGACGATGTTTGCATCCTTCGTGTCCTGTGGTACTCCATCTTCCCTCCAGCAAAGACAAAAGATTTCATACAGCTCAGTGGTGATGGTCTCTTTACAGCACTTCAGCACTTCAGCAGGGATGTTATCCTTCCCAGTTGCCTTGCCGGAGGTGAGGAAATCCAAGGCTGCTTTTATTTCTGCTAAACTTGGTTTGCTGTCCAACTCTTCCAAGACAGGCAGGCACTCAATGTTATTTAATGCCTATTCGGTTAGAATATAGCTCAGAGTAGTGCTGCACCCAACGTTCCATCTGCTGTGCTCGGTCCTGGATGATCACGCCTGTAGCAGACTTAAAAGGAGCAGATTTCTTGTGTATTGGACCTAAAGTCTGCTTGATACCATCTTACATTCGCTTGATGTTACCTGTGTCCGCTGCTATCTGTATCTGAGAGCAGAGCTAAAGTCAATAATCTTTAGAACATCTCCTGGCAGTCTGTTGGACTTTGCTACGAGCAACTCGAAGAACCTGCAAGTTGTACTCACTAGGACAGGTTTTGTATGCTGCTAGAGCTCTTCTCTTTTCCTCGATGGCTGGCATCAACTCCTCCGAATGGGCTTTGAACCAGTCTGCCGTCTTTTTGGTCTTCTTGCCAAATGTGGACAAGGCAGTGTTATAAACGGCATTCCTGAAATGTTCCCATCGTTCAGGTGCATTTGCATCAGCCGGGCCTGGAAGGGTTTCCTCAAGTTCTTGGGCAAATTCCTCCATTTTTCTCTGATCGCAAGTCTTGCTGATGTGAATACGTGGTCTTCCTTCCTTTTTCGTATGATACAATCTCTTTATTCGCAGTTTTACTCTGCTACACACCAGGGAGTGATCAGTATCGCAATCAGCACCCTGATAACTGTGTGTGATCATAATACTAGGAAGGCTAGAGCATCTAGTGAGGATCAAATTGAGCTGATGCCAATGCTTCGATCTTGGATGTCTCCAAGAGACTCTGTGTTGAAGCTTCGTATTAAAGAATGTGTTGCTGACAGAAATACCATAATAACAGCAAAACTCCAGCAAGCGTTGGCCATATTCGTTCATCTTCCCAATGCCAAAACAGCCTAGACAAGTGGGCCAAGAATTGTGATCAGCACCAACTCTAGCGTTAAAGTCTCTGAGAATAAAAAGTGGCTCTCTCTTGGGGATTTTTTTGGTAGTAGCTGCCACATCGTCATAGAATTTGTCTTTGTCTTCTGTTGTAGACGACAGTGTTGGTGCATATGCACTAATGAGGGTACTGGTCCCGCTGATGAGTGGAGCTGCAGAGACAGGATTCTTTCACTCCCTGCAGTAGGTGGAACAATGGATGTCAGCAGAGTATTTCTAACCGCAAGCCAACACCGTATTCCCTCATCTCATTCAATGGTTTTCCCTGCCAGAAGAATGAGAAATTTTTTTCTTTGAAACAGCCTGAGTCTGGCAATCTCGTCTCTTGCAGGGCAACAATGTCGATCTGCAGCCTACTCAGTTCCATGTTGATGACAGCTGTCTTGCGTGTGTGGCCTATTTCCAGCAGGTCGTCAGAAAAGCCAGGGGTCATTGTCCGAATGATGAATGATGGGGATGAAGGAACAACAAAAAATGGGATCTGCAAGTCTTTCCTTCATTTCTCATATCATGTGAGAGCCAGTAGAGTAGAAAATGCTTTATTATGCTAATTTAAATGCACAGATCACTGGAGCAATCAATGGAACAATTATGTTAAATATATCTCAACTTTCTGAGCTCCCTTTAAAAAGAATATAATGACATGTTGAAACCATCTATAATTGAGTGGTGGTAGAATGATGCTCATAGCACGATCATGCCACTGTTCAGTTACAGATAATCATGTCATTATATTTATTACTCTGAAATGCAGCTTTTGAAGCTCTGTTGTAAGGCATAATTCTCAACCAGTTTTGTTTATAATTAAATTATGCTTAAACGTTTAGTGTCTAACAAGAATTTAATTAATCCCAACAGTCTATTTTCATTATGCTCAAAGGATGCATTTTTGGTATAGCAAAAGGATTCTGGAGAGCTTTTAACAGCTTCTGAATGAGCAGTTGTGTTTTCTGTACTAAGATTTCAACAAAACAAAGGTTAATTTGATAACACACCACCATAAACATAAACAGAACTCTTCAATATGCTGTACAACCTGTTGCCTAAAATAGATGCATATAATGTTCTTTCCAAGAAATTGATGAAGTAATTTGACAACCACTTAACATCAAAATCCAGTCCAATATGTGTCTGAAAACAAACACTATGTTAATATATATTCCTCTGTTAGTATATATCATATTAGTATATATTATTATAATTCTGTATAAAAACTGAGTGGACTGTGTGGGGTGAGAAGTAAAAGCACAATGCATTACAACAGAGATAACAAAAGCAATCTAGTAAGTATACACATTTCACTGCACATTACACAGACAGAAATCAGTTGGTTTTTAAAAAGTCGTTTATGACCTAATACAGTGGTGCCTCGACTTACAAACGTCCCGACATACGACCATTTTGAGTTACGACCAGCTCCGGCCCCAAAATTTTGCTTCCAATTGCGGCCGGAGCTTCGAGTTACAACCAAAAAAAAAAGGCAGGGGGAAAAGGCGGGGAATTCAAATTGCTAACCGTTGGTAGGCGAAGAGGCTGCTTCTTTGTAGCTCTTTCGCCCCAACGGTTAGAGTGAGTGCGATCGGAGGAGGCTTCAGACTGCCTGGTAAGGTAAGGTGCTGCTTTCTGCTTTTTAAAAACTGTTCTCGGTGGGTTTTGTAGCGTGGTTTTGGGCTGGGTGGTGGGATTATGTTTCTATGCTGTGATGGGTCTTTGGGGGTTTGTTTGTTTTTTGGGGTTTTTCCCCCATTTCCGATGGGTCTTGGGGGGTTTGTTTGCTTTTTGGTTTTTTTTCCCCCATTTCCGATGGGTCTTGGGGGGTTTGTTTGCTTTTTGGGTTCCCCCCCCCAATTTCCGATGGGTCTTGTGGGGTTTGCTTGCTTTTTGCTTTGCTTTTTTTGCATTTCCGATGGGTCTTGCACGGTTTGTTTGCTTTCTGCTTTGCTTTTTTTGCATTTCCGATGGGTCTTGCACGGTTTGCTTGCTTTTTGCTTTGCTTTTTTTGCATTTCTGAAGGGTCTTGCACGGTTTGTTTGCTTTTCTTTCTTTTCCCCCCCTTCGGCCGGAATAGATTAATCGCGTTTCTGATGGGTCTTGCAGTGGTTTGTTTGTGTTTTTTGGTGATTTTTTTCTTCGGCTGGAACGGATTAATTGCATTTCAATGCATTCCTATGGGAAATGGTGCTTCGACTTACGACCATTTCGAGTTACGATCATCTTCCGGATTAAGTTTGTAAGTCGAGGCACCACTGTATTGTGAAACACTGTGCTATCCATGAATGAATTTGTGACAGGCTTCCTGACTGGTGTATTAGTGCAATGTCAGAATACTGAGTACTATATTGGCAAGAGGCACCATTCATTCATGAGGCATAGTATAGCATACACGTTTACTGCTTGACAACAAGCCTTAAAGTACATGCACACAACTGTCACAGAACCCTGATTTCACTTGTTCTGGCTGAAAAGCTCAGTGAGTTAGGTATCTGACTGTGGAGCCAGAGGCTGCAAGTTCAATTCCCCACTGTGCCTCTCAAGAGAAGAGCTAGCCTGTGTAGCCTTGGGCAAGGCACACAGTCCCAAAGAACCCCAATAAAAAGCGAATAGTAAACCACTTCCAAGTACTCTAAACCTAGAAACTTGGTCACCATAAGTGAGAACTAACTTGCTATCACATAATTATTATTATAAACAATAGTAGTGTAAAAGTGTTTGTCCAAAACTAGGGCTGGGCACAAACCGCCAGCTTCCCTGCCCCACCTTCTCCAGGCGCGTCTCTGAGTGGGTGCCTGTTGGTGTGAGTGGGGTGCCGAACCGTGAAACACCTGTGGGGCCTGTAAATGTACTGGCATGAACCTCTGAACCAGTGGTTTGTGCTATCTTTATCCAAAACCTAGACCTCTGAATAGTAAAAAATAATTTCCAAGGGATAAAAACGTGTTTTGCTTAATTTATAACATCCATTATTTCATGAGTTAGAACTTTCTAAAGCAAAATGGTCTAATATATCTTCTTGTTTATCTTTTATTCATTGTTATATATTAATTATATTTAATCCCCCTTTGCATAAAGACGTAGTGATCAAGATAGATAACGAACACCGAAATCAATACATTTATAAAGTTCCATAGTATTTTTCCAAGATCAGCAAAGATTAGTTTTATTGTAATGACCCAATAATGTTCCCCCCCCCCCCCCAGGTATTTTACATCACAAAATGATAATACAATTTGGAAAAGACTATCGGAGATCAACAATTGGGACTCAAAAATTCCTAACATAAATGTTTCCAAAGAAAATAAACAAGGATAATAAAAAGAAATGTAGCACATGTAGATATTCAGAATGCTAAAAACATGAGCCAGTATCCAATTACTTAAATGCAAAATAGAAGAGCAATCACATAAGCATCCTCACTCCAGCCTGCCAAGGTGGGCAGGAAACACTTGCATGATTGCCTGTCTATTCCATGTTTATTAAATGACCATAGCTTTTTGAAAGGCCTGGGTTAAAAAAACCTGCTCACTCGGTGGTATAACACCACAACAAATGGCTGCTCCACTGGTGCACACAGCGTTAATGGAGCAGAGCTTCTTTGCCCCCCACCCTTCTGGGATGAGGCGAGACAAGAATCTTGATTTACATCCTGGGGGCTGGGTTTGGGAGTGCATTATATAGCTGCACTCACCCTCCTCCGCAGCCTCTTTCGAGGCTTTCTTTGTTATGGAGGGTGCTTGTACTGCGCTCATCATTGGAACACGTGGCGCAGCACTTTTGTTTTTGGCTCAATGGATTGAGGGGGTGCATCAGCACTCCCTTGAGGTTTGGGGGGACAAGGGTCTTTTGACAGAGCCCCTAGATTGCCTTTCTCAAGGCAATATAAATTAATTGACTTTTTTTAAAAAAAGAGAAAAATATATATTTTTTAAAAAGCAGGAAGAGGTGCAAGGGCCCACAAGGGGGGTTGCACATGGGTGTGCTCCAACACACTTGGGGGGACTTCCATCTAGCAACCCCCCAGCTTTCAGTTGCAGAAACAGTTGTTTAATATTGTAAATTTATTATATATATTAATAAAAGAAAGAGAGAGGGTGAGAGAAAAAGAGATGGAGCCCCCCGCCCGGCGTTGAGGAGATTTTCTCAATGGTTACATAAGAATAGTAATTAATTAAAAAATTATTAAAAGAATAAGAGGTTGGGAGAACAAAAGAAATATTATAAATAAATAAAATCATAATATACTTAAGGTAGGGGGTTCATGGTTAAGGGGGTTTAATTGGTGAATATAATTCCAGGAGTTGATGCCAGGCAGAGGGTGATGGTGGTTTGTTGTACCACGAGGGCAACACAGTTGTGGCAGCAGGTGAGCTAGCTGTTGCACCGAACAGTAACAGGGCAATGGTAGTTTGGCCATGGTGCAGGGACCCAGTCTTAGAGGTGCCTGGGTTTGCACTGTCAGCAATATGGGCACCAGGTGAACTCGTAGGCTAGATGGCCTTCTCAGGGCTGAACACCAAAATTTGGAGGGTGCCTTACCCACAGGCATCCTTTCCTGCCCCCCTAGCACCTACAATGGGAATTGGGATATGGCATATCCGTTGGTGCCTGACACTGGATAGAATTCTGTTCCTTTGCAGGGTCTCCCATTCAGATACTATTCTCTTCTGTTAGGTGATCATCTGACTGCTGCAACAAAGGAGCGTATGTGGAAAGGGAATTATGTGAATGTTTTTGAATTGCTGAGAAGGAAAGACATCGACATAAGAAGCCCAAGAGAACCTGGGCTAATTGATTGCCAGATTTTCTCATTTATTTTGGAGTGATAGTCAAGGCCCAGCCTTGGAAAACACAATCCTTGGTTCAGTACCTCAACCTCATTTACAGCGCCCATGTCGATTTTCCAGGACACACATGGCTTCTCTATGATAAAATTTTTCATATGAGAGCTGCAATACACCCAAACATGAGATGGGATGAGCCACATCCTGGGCTTTGGCTCCAGACAATGACACCAGCCTGTCCAGCTCAAGGTGACAGGTTCGATAGTGGTCATCTGATCTGAAAGGCAGGTCAGGGTAATCCTCCCCATGTTACAGCAAGGCAGATGGTTCAACCTGGCCTGTTATATTGGGAGTTCAATTCAAAGGGCTCATGCTCCAGGAAGGCATGTCGGTACCAGCATGAATGCTCCATATGTGGAGGGTATCATGCGAGTATGAGATGTTTCAAAGGACAACCACAAAAAGGGGGCAGCAAGGAGGCAGGTGGAGGTAGGAAGCCAGATGGCCCCTCTGCCACTGCAAAAGGGACCCAGTTCCATTAAAGTCAAGGTGCTGGGGCAATGGTTGACAAGGTATCCAAGAAAGGAAGACACCGCCTACTTCTTTGATATGTTTCAGTTAGGTTTCCGGATCCCAGTGACAGGGGAGTGGAAGGCTGCCTTTGCAAACAATTTGAAGTCAGTGATAGGGATGGAAGACATGGTTAGGGCTAAAGTAGACAAGGAAGTGTGAGAGGGCAGGGTCCATGGCCCCTTTCCTCACCCACTAGTGCCCAACCTCAGGGTGTCGCCACTTGGGCTAGTTCCGAAAAAAGTGCCAGGAGAGTTTAGACTCATTCACCACCTGTCTTATCCAGAGAGTGAATCAGTAAATGACAGCATTCCACAGGAACATTGCACAGTGCAGGATACCTCCTTTGATACCGCTGTGCGTATTATATGGTCCTGCAGGGTGGGAGCTAAATTGGCAACGTGTGATGTCAAGTCAGCATTTCACCTCCTCCCAGTTCATCCTGATGATTTTGAATTGTTGGGCTTTGCTTTTGTGGGTGCATTCTTTATGGACAGGGCCCTACCAATGGGCTGTTCAGTTTCCTGTGCAACCTTCTTGGGCACAGAGTTGGACACCTGGCAGCATGCCTGTAGGCTGCCAGCAATGAAGATCACCTAGCTTAGGGAGAGATTGAATTGTTTAATGGGCGAGATAAAAGTTACCCTCGGAGAAATTCAGGAAGCAGTAGGGCACCTTAATTTTGCTTGCAGGGTAGTAGCATCTGGTAGGGCATTCATTAAGAGGTTATGTGAGGCTATGAGGGGCCTGCATAAACCTTTCCACAAAACAAGGGGAATGAGACAACATCTGGAGGTATGGCTTCAATTCTTGGAAGGTTTTAACGGAGTATCATTTTTGAGAACTGAAATTAGTTTGGGGGCACAGCTTCAGGTGTAAACTGATGTAGCAGGATCTCTGCGGTTTGGCATTAATTTTAATGGGTGCCGGTGCACAGAAGTCTGGCTTGATGAGTGGCAAAGAGTGGAGTTGGTGAGACACTTGACATTTTTAGAATTCTTCCCCATAGTGGGTGTCCTTTATTTGTGGGCCTGGGAACGGGCCAATTCCATGGTGAGGTTTTGGTGTGACAACTTAGCAGTTTATTCTCGAAGGCTTTCACGGCCGGGATCTGATGGTTGTTGTGGGTTTTTCGGGCTCTTTGGCCGTGTTCTGAAGGTTGTTCTTCCTAACGTTTCGCCATTCTCTGTGGCCGGCATCTTCAGAGGACAGGAGTCAGAACTCTGTGCTCTGTGCTCTTAGCAGTTGTTCACATCATCAACAACTTAATGTCCAAATTGGAGCGGGTTATACAGCTAGTACGGACATTTGTGTTACGTGCTTTACAATTATTGTTGTACAGGCACGGCATATTCCCAGTCTGGATAACAGTATTGATGATGCCCTGTTCCATCAACAGATCAAGCAGTTCAGGGCATTGGCTCTGGGAGCTTGCAGGTTGCCTGAGGTTCTTCTAGCAGAGGTATGGCAGATTGGAGAAGGGAAGCCACAAGAGCAATAGGGTTGGCACTTGCCCCGAGTACTTGCCGTGGGTACACAGCAGTGAGTGAGGAGTTTAGGTTGTTTCAGGTGGTAGAAGGATTGGAACCAGATGCCAGTGGAGCACCTGCAGCTCTTTGCAGTTTATTTGCATAGGAAAGGTTTAGCTCCCAATTTGATTAAGGGCAAAACGTCCACATTGGCATTTCAAGCTAAGGCATTAGGGGTTCAGGATTCCACAATTGATTTTAGGGTCAGGAAGATGATTGAGGGGTGGAACAAGGAACAGGTGAGAGCACCTGATAACAGGTCTCCTAAGACTCCAGACATACTGGTTAGATTTAGCAGATTATGGTGCACCATCTGTTGGGAAGACTATGAAGCTGCACTTTTTCAAGCAGCCACGCTAATTGCATTTTTTTTTTAGCCTTGAGGGTTAGCGAAGTAGTGACAGCTGCTAAAAATGACCAGGTTGGTAGGGGGACATATGTTACATTAGGACCCTGCTCCATCCCAGAAATTTGCCCAGTATGGGAGTTGGAGACATTTCTGAGAAACTGGGGGCAATCACAAGGATACTTGTTTTGCCACAGTGACAGTTCCCTATTAACCAGATAACAGTTTTGGAAGGTTACCTTGCTTTGCAGCAGGTGGGTTTGCAGGGCTGGCATTTCAGAATGCATTCATTTCGCATTGGGGTGGCTTCAACGGCAGCCCCATTAAGAGGCTGGGGAGATGGTCATCAAAGAGGTATAGTCTTTACGTTTGTGACATGCCACACCTTTAGGCTGGCATCTGGCTGTGTTTTTTATTTTGTTTTCAGGTATCGGCACACCTATGTGGAGATGGTGAGCCACAGTTTTATGTTTGGGGCAGCTAAGTTCGCTGCCAGGACAACATGGGGCTGAGATTTAGGCCTTGGAGAATCTGCCTGGCTGGAATGGAAAGGACGGAGGGGCATGATGTGGGTGGAGTTTCGAGAAGCAGTCTATCCTGGAATTTCAGGTTTGCCCCCAGATATCTTGCTGGTCTATTTGGGAGGCAATGATTTGGCCAAGCGTTGTGGCAAAACTATCATCATGGATGTGTTAAGGCAGTGGTCCCCAACCTTGGGCCTCCAGATGTTCTTGGACTACAACTCCCAGAAGCCTTCACCACCACCTCTGCTGGCCAGGATTTCTGGGAGTTGAAGTCCAAGAACATCTGGAGGCCCAAGGTTGGGGACCACTGTGTTAAGGGACTTGCAAGGCTGGAAATGCAGATTCTCTGCAACTAGAATCATTTGGTCCACTATTATTCTGTGTTACATTTGGAGAGTGGATTGTGAACCGCAATGCCTAAACTGTGCCAGAGGAAAGTTAACAGGGAGGTGTGTAGGGCAATGAGCCAGGGCCTGGGTCCAGTTATAGGCTATCCAGATATCTATTTGGATAGGCCGGAGTTGTACAAAGGTGATGGTGTTTGTTTATCAGAACAGGGTATGGATATATTTTGAGCGATGTGCAGAGGGACCTGCTTGCTGAGATTCTCGGTTTGGTGGGGGAAATGGAGCATAGCTGAGCTAGCCCCATTCCTGTGGCAGGTAGTGCAGAAAGAACAATTACCGGTGAGTGCCCAGGGAGTACAAGGAGGTGATAGCCGGACTGACCTCACAGCACTGCAGATTGTGAGATTACAGTGCTGGGGGGGGGGAGGACATGCTGGGGCCTTCTGGGTCTGGTTAGGATTTTTTCCCCTGCTACCCGGATTGGCTTATGGTTGGCAGGGTTTTTCCCACACTGGTATAGGTTTGTTGTTTTGAGACGTTAGTGGTTCATTTATTGGTCACGCTGGTGGGTAGTGCGGAAAGAACAATGATCGGTGAGTGCCCAGGGAGTACAGTGGACCCTCGACTTACGGAATTAATCCGTATTGGAACGGTGGCTGCAGGTCGAAAAGTCTGTAGGTCGAGGCTCCATTGACCTACAATGCATTGAAAGCCGATTAATCTGTAACCGGCCGTTTTTGGTCCATTTTGTTTGATTTTCCGGTCTGTAGGTCGATTCTCCGGCCGCAAGTCGAACCTAAATTTTGCGGCCAGAGAAGTCTGTAACTTGAAAAGTCTGCAGGTCGAGCTGTCTGTAAGTCGAGGGTCCACTGTACAAGGGAGGTGATAGCCTGACTGACCTCATGGCGCTGTGGATTGTGAGGTTACAGTGCCGGGGGGGGGGAGGACGTGCTGGGGCCTTCCCAGGGGTGTGGGACTCACCTGAATGTAGTTGGGGGAGGGGGTCCGGTGAGATCTCTTGGGCTCAAACCTGATCTTGCACTACTGCAGGCCCCCTTGCTTGGGAGCAACAAGAGTTAATGTTACCTGTTCAATAAAGGTAAAGGTAAAGGTTCCCCTTGACAATTTGTCCAGTCGTGTCCTACTCTAGGGGGCGGTGCTAATCTCTGTTTCCAACCCATAGAGCTAGCGTTTTATCCGAAGACAATCTTCCGTGGTCACGTGGCCAGCGCGACTAGACACGGAACGCCGTTACCTTCCCACCGTGGTGGTACCTATTTATCTAGATTCCCAGGCAAAGTTTCCATTCTTCCCCTAAAATACTCATTGCTAGATTCAGAATACTTTGTCTTTTACATTTTTTACAATTGTGAGGCCTGTGGTACACTTAAGAGAAAAAAAAATAGGCAGAAAACTATGTGACCGTATAAAAATGTGAAAAGCTAGGAGTGTGTACACTGCGAAGTCTGGAAAATCTTTTTAGCCAATGAGACAAATGTGGACACAAATACATTTTAAAATATGCATACAAAAAGGCATACAGGGGGAGGAAACAAAGCTCAATATGAACAAACGATGGAATGAGAATGCAGATGGCAATTTATACAATTTTGCCAACTACAGTGGATGCCGTTCTGTCCCTGCAACGCTGCCTGGGGTCTGTATTGCAATGGATGCAGGAAAATGGGCTGAGGCTGAACCCGGACAAGACGGAGGTCCTGAGGGTCGGGGGGCCTACCATCAGCGGTTTGGGAAACTCCCTCTCTTTTTTGGGGGGGGTGACTCTCACCGCGAAGAGTGAGGTGCGCAGCTTGGGGGTCTACCTGGACCAGGCGCTTGCCATGGAATCCCAGGTAGCGTCAGTGGTCCGCACCGCTTATTTCCATCTCTGGCGGATAGCCCAGCTGCGTCCCTATCTAGATGTTGGGTCGCTCACCACTTTGGTCCATGCGCTCGTAATCTCGAGATTATACTACTGTAATGCTCTCTACATGGGGCTGCCTTTGAGATCTATGCGGAAACTCCAGATGGTGCAGAATGCGTCAGCCAGACTTCTCAGTGGGGTAAGGAAACATCAACATATTACTCCCACTCTGGCCGCCTTGCATTGGCTGCCCGTTCGGTTCCGCGTAGATTTCAAAGTTTTAATGCTTACGTATAAAGCCCTAAACGGTTTAGGGCCTCGCTACCTGACGGAACGCCTTCTCCCACCTAGATCTACCCGTATCACCCGATCTAGCCAGGAGGTGAGGCTGAGGAGCCTAACGCCGAGGGAGGCTCGGAAGGAAAAAACAAGAAACCGGGCCTTCTCGGCAGTGGCTCCTCGTCTTTGGAACAGCCTCCCTCCTGAGATTCGCATGGCCCCGTCGCTGGGCATCTTTAAATGCCAACTGAAAACCTGGCTGTTTAAGCAAGCCTTCCCTCCACCCACCGTCTGAATTTAGTTATTTTGTGTTTTCTTCCATCTTGGATCATTGTTTATTTAGTAATATATTGTTATGATTTTAAATTGTTAAATTGTTACCCGCCCAGAGTAGTCTATATGACTAGATGGGCGGGCTATAAATGTAATAAATAAATAAATATTGTTCATATATAAAATTAAATATGCATATCTATAGGGACTCCTGTGCAGAAACAGCCCCCTTTATTTTGAGGTAGCTATGTTTTGCTTCTCAGCTGCTCAATTTCACTGTTAGATGGACAGATGGATACTTTACAAGAATGAAAAGCAAAAGACAGGCCAATTGATGAATATGAGAGGCAAAATTGGAGGTTCCTTCTAAGACAAAATTGGGGGAATGTGAAACCTCTTCCAGGCAAGATTAGCAGCAGCCTCCTCTCACTATCTCCTTGAAAACTACAAAGACAAAAGGAGTAGATGCTTCCTCGCCCTTTCCTCCCAATCTATCCCAAATCTTGACCCAATAGTGTGGTGTAGTGATTATAGGTCCAGTCTGGCACTGCAAATACAATGCTACACTTTTCCTCAAATATAGGTTGACTAAAATTTACTTGATGCATTTCTTAGCTTTCTCTGCTGAAACTTCCTTATTCCTTTTAAGAACCCCAGGTTGGGTTCTGATTAGGGCATAGGAACCCAAGCCATAAACAAGAAGCGATTGCCAAAGTAATCTGTCATCACACATGTGTTTTCATAGCATCCACGACACATTGTCATGTTATGGAGAAGTACACCTTAACCAGGGGTGGGCATAGTGCAGCCTAGGAGCCACATGTGATCTCCAGAGGCCCAGATGCAGCTCATTAGCATCTCTGGTCACTGCAGTATGCCTGCCCACTCAAACTGTTAATTTTTCTAAGGAACTATTTTGCTCAAAATGTTTTGCATGTGGGATGCCATCTAGTGACATGGGGAACAATTTTGGAATGTTTTGCTTCCCTTCAGCACCCTTATCTCACCCAGATACGACATTTTTTGCCAGTATAGAGTACAAAGGGTTTTTTTCCCATTAAAAACTTAATGTAAATGAGAAACATGGAGAGAATGCAGGAGTTGATGTCATCAATTCAAAAGAGTAATTTTCAAAATTCTCTCTTTGTGTGTGTGTACACATATGCCAATTTTACAATAACTCTTCATCATGAATTCGTTAACATCTTTTCATTAGAATCAGTTCATTCAAATAATATAATGATGGTGTTGCACAGTATTTTCATGTTAGCAAAAATAGTATTTCTACACAAACGAAGGAGGAAAGATTTAACATCATTACCAGAGTCAACAGTGTGCTCTTTGGCCTCAAGGAACTAGCATGTGGTGCCATTAAAGTTATGAGTTCAGTTTTCATATAGCGATGCACTATCACCTTTTTTTGCCTGCAGACCCATCAGCTATCACATTAAGTATAAAAATTGTATGCTACACTTCACAGGAAATAAAGTCATTACTTCATTTTATAAGGAATTTTCTTCCCTGAGTAATGCATAATGAGACTTCCACAGGTTTAAACTTCAATATATTATATCTCCATCAAATTTACATTACATTATTTACCAGGTTACAATCAGCAATGGATAAACTTCCAAGATATTTAGTATAGTAAAAGAGAGGCAAAAAGCTGTCTGGTTAGCTCAGTGAGTTAGGCATTTGGCTGTGGAGACATTGGGAGTTCAGTTTCCCATTGTGTATTCCAGAAGAGCCAGCTTGTGTGGCCTTGGGCAAATTGCACAATCTCAGGGTGCCATCAGAAGAAGAGAATGGTAAACCACTTCTGAGTACGCTCTACCTAGAAAACCCTGAAAAGGGCCACCATTAGTCAGAATTGGCTAGGACTCCTGAATTGGCTGGGACTCCTGAATTTTTGTCTCATGTCCTTCTATGCTGTAAGTTTTATGAACAAATAAGGACTGAATTAATTTGTCTCCTCTTGCAAAAAATTCAAGGCTTTCCTGATAAGTGGTTGGTTATGTATTGTCTGTTGGACTGGAATCCTTATGTTACTGCCGAAGTTGCTAACTTTTTCCTGGCTGTAATATGAAGAAGAGCCTACTTGTAGGAAAATGTTGTATAGTTTCTCTGTGGTTTTTTTTTAAAAAAAAACCTTTTAAACCTTCTATGTCCTTCTTTGTATTATGTGCAAATTGGTTCATGTGCATCTGAACAGGTCATATGACTATAATAAACTTATAAATAAAATTAAATAAAAATTAGTCAGAATTGACTTGTAGGCACACAATTACTATTAACAAAGAGGCAAGTGGAGTAGCAGATTAGACATA
The DNA here is from genome assembly GCA_037013535.1 of Intellagama lesueurii. Taxonomy (NCBI): domain Eukaryota; kingdom Metazoa; phylum Chordata; class Lepidosauria; order Squamata; family Agamidae; genus Intellagama; species Intellagama lesueurii. Next base: position 111,003,137 of record JBAJHW010000005.1, read on the forward strand.
AAACAAGTACACTGGCAAAAAAGTTAACACTTTTGCCAATGTTTGGTGTAAATCTAGGGCTTGAAGAAGGTCTAGGATGATAACTAACAATCCAGACTCCAAGGTCAAGGCAATCAGTGTTCCTAGAGCCTTGTTCAGTTGGGAAGCAGACAAGGAGTAACGTAAGGTAATCCAGGATCAATGCTAGTACAGTTTTAGATATAGTAGTGGAAAACAAAAGTTTTTGATCACTTACAGATCTGTCCAATGGAAAACTAGGTGGATGAGGTGTACTGGTTCCAGAGCTGTTATTCCAAGGGCTCTTCCCACATGATCTTGAGTCTTTGAAGCTGTTGCTCCAAAACTGCACCAAAGTTTCAACTTTAGAAGCTTCTGGAAGAAGTCTCCCTCTTAAGGAAAACTCCCTCACATTAGGGGCCTTTTATTAAGGAGGAATCTTTCCCTGCAAGCAAATTCTTCTCCTGAAATCCCCACTTCTAGGATTTCTGGCTTGTGTCTTCTAGAGAACAACTTTATTTTGAATTTTTGAAATACAATAAGCTCACAATTTATAAGTACTCCTATGGATGCACTGACCTCACTTTTGAAATCTTGAATTTTCACTTGTATTTTCTCGCTGCTCATTGTTTTTAACTTTAAAATACTGCCTTTTAATGTTGTTAACCACCATTGTACACTCATTGTTTTCAACTTTAAATATTGTCTTTCAACATTTTAAGCCACCTTGGGTCCTTTTCAAGGAGAAAAGCGGGGTAAAAATATTTCAAATAAATATGTATGCTGCAGTTTCTCAAGAACTTTAGAGGGGCACAAAATCTAACTTATTAAGAACCTTACTTGTTATCAATTCAAATATGTTTGTCAAACTTGTTAGCAAATGCACAGATGAGACAAGAAACAAGCTGTTCAGTTTCGAAACCATCTTGGTATTACTAAATTCAGAATTATTCCTCTTCTTGGAACATCAGTGCAATGTTTGTGATACTAGATGAATAACATTTCTACCACTGCATGTTGAGAGTGAGAACAGATGGAGTTACACAGAGCTGATGAGAAAACTTCATAGCTGCTGAGAAGTAAACTGAGGAAAACATCAAAATAATGAACAACATTTCAACAAAGGGTAAAAATCTGGCAGGTCCTAAGAAAATCTAAAATAGCATCACAAACATTGATACAATAGTTAAAACCTGTGTGCCAGATGCACCTGGAAGTGAAGGCTGTGTGCCTCTCTTTGCCTCACTTCTATGGTCTCTGGTGGAGGTGCTTGATGGGTGGCCTTGTGAGTTTCCTGTGTAAGGAGGTGGGCCCTCAGGGATATTTTTTTTTTTGGGGGGGGAGATGGGATGGCTGAGGAAGGGTGTTAAAATCCTGCCCCTGGTGGCAGTGAGACCCTTGATTGCTCCTCCAAGCAAGGGGAGCCACAGCCAGTGGTCAATAAATCAAGAGAGCCGCAAGACCAAAATGTTGGGAACCACTGTTTTATTGTATTTAAATTATTGATTTTTATACTATTGTATGTTCAATTGTTTTTAACTGAATAATTTATAATGCTTTTCACCTTATTCATATTTAATTATTGTGAGTCCCTTTATGGGAGAAAGGTGGGATAGAAATGAAATGAAATAAATAAGTAAATGAATTCAATTTTCAGTTCACCCGTGGTGTAATCCTGTATTGAGATAGAAGAGGAAACCCACTATAGAGAAGGATACAGTTGTGTGAGAGGAGTATTATAAATTAGCTTCTGGAGAATGTCATGCTGGGCTTATGGACAATGTACCCTCTAATTATCAGCCCCTCTGGGTGGGGCTCCGCCTCTCTCAAAACTTCATCCCTGCGTGCATGCATGACTCCGCCCCTGCCTTGTGCACAGGGTTCCATTGTAACTGGAACCAAAAGGGTTGAACGCGATAGCTGTGTGGAGGAGGAAGGTGGAGTCACGCGTGCATAGTTTAGAGGGAAGCTTGCTTATGGACCATGTCTAATAGCAAACTCCTAAGTAATTTGGCCTTGTTATAACCGCATGAAAAACATGAGACAGCGTTCTGCAGAAGAGGTCTCCTTGTTATTGTCTTTAATGTCCTACCACATTTTATCATGGATTTATCATGATCCATCCTTCACAGTTTACCCAGATTCTCCACTAGACATGGTGGCCAGCCTGATTAACACCCACCCCCAGACCCCCGCTGGTCCACTTACTGCTTGCTGCACTGTGCACACGGCCAGAGTCGTCGACAGTGTGCCAATTGTGGCAGTAGCCCAACTGCTGCTGCCCCACTGCCCTCCTCGGCCGGCCACTCCGGCGAGGGGGTGGGATGACAAGTCTCCCTGCTCAGCCACTGAGTGGCCAGTCAAGCAGGGAGGCAGGGCAGTGCCAACCGGGCTACTGCCATGATTGGTGTGCTGTTGATGCCACCAGCTGTGGATGCTGCAACCAGTAAGTGGACCAGCAGGTTCTGGGGGTGGGTGTTTATCAGGCCAACCACCTGTGCTGGCCAGATTTGTCTCTGTCTCCGTTAGGAGACAGAGAAGAAACTCCTATGTCTAATCTCCACCACCAGCCTTGAAATTTCTTTAAAATAGAACAAGACCATCTGCCTATGCAACAATAGAAAGGGGGGGGGGACATCAAAATGCAACACAGTTCTGTTGCCACCTGGTGGCTACTATACCATGAACAGTTCTACAAAGTCCCACAGACCCTGGTGTCTACATGGTGAGTAAAATAGCAATCCCAAACTCCACTTACGTATATCCACAGTAAATTCCATTGCAGACTGTGGTGGGGTTGGGGTCAGCAGCAGCACAGGGGTTAATTGCTTATACTTTATACATTGCATTTAACTTCTTCAGGTGGAGTTCCTTCAAAGTTAAGGCATAATTTAAGTGACTGCCACCCCAACATTAGCCCATCTAATTTATGTTGATTTTAATTTCAGGCAGAGGTGTCATGAAGAAAGAAGGTTACTGATTGAAGGAAGGGAATTGATTTGCAGCAGGATCTGGTCAGGAATTAAATGGGGTATCATGAATTGGGAAAGGAGTACGACAAGGCTGTATATTGTCTCCCTGCTTATTTAAATTATATGCAGACTACATCATGCGAAAGGCTGGACTGGATGAATCCCAAGCCGGAATTAAGATTGCCGGGAGAAATATCAACAACCTCAGATATGCAGATGATACCACTCTGATGGCAGAAATTGAGGAGGAATTAAAGAACCTCTTAATGAGGGTGAAAGAGGAGAGCACAAAAAATGGTCTGAAGCGCAACATCAAAAAAACTAAGATCATGGCCACTGGCCCCAGCACCTCCTGGCAAATAGAAGGGGAAGATATGGAGGCAGTGACAGATTTTACTTTCTTGGGCTCCATGATCACTGCAGATGGTGACAGCGGCCACGAAATTAAAAGACGCCTGCTTCTTGGGAGGAAAGCGATGACAAACCTAGACAGCATCTTAAAAAGCAGAGACCTCACCTTGCCGACAAAGGTCCGCATAGTCAAAGCGATGGTTTTTCCAGTAGCGATGTATGGAAGTGAGAGCTGGAACATAAAGAAGACTGACCGCCGAAGAATTAATGCTTTTGAATTGTGTTGCCGGAGGAGACTCTTGAGAGTCCCCTGGACTGCAAGGAGAACAAACCTCTTGAAGGCAAGAGGAGAAGGGGACGACAAAGGACGAGATGGTTGGACAGTGTCACCGAAGCTACCAACATGAACTTGACCAATCTCCGGGAGGCAGTGGAAGACAGGAGGGCCTGGTGTGCTCTGGTCCATGGGGTCACGAAGTGTCAGACACGACTTAACGACTAAACAACAACAACAGTCATGAATTGCAGAAGATATTTGGTGTGGCCTAAGGATGTGACAAAAATTAATTGAAGAATTTATTTAGGGTGATCTGAATGCAAAATTAATTGGCTTCTTTTTGTAAAATTTAATTCTCATTATTTTTAAATATGCAACTATACACATCAGCACAAAGAAATGTATATCCTTTTTCTTGGTGGGACATCTTATTCTTTGGTACAGTGGTGCCTCGACTTAGGGAATTAATCCGTATTGGAACGGTGGCCGGAAGTCGAAATTTCCATAAGTCGAAGCACCATTTCCCATAGGAATGCATAGAAAACCGATTAATCCGTTTCGGCCAAAGGAAAAAATCACCAAAAAAATAAAAATAAAACACTGCAAGCCCCTGGGGCTGCAAAAAAACAAAACAAATCCAAAAATACAAATAGAAACATAACCCCATCAGGCCAATCCCACCCTGCAAAAGCCACAAAAACAATTTAAAAAAAGCAAAAAGCAGCACCTTACCTCCACCGCCGCGACCACCGCTGCTAGGAGGCCTCCCGGACTCCAACTGCCGCTGCCGGGCCGGGGCTCCAGCCGCTGCTACCGGGCCAGGGCTCCAGCCACCGCCGCCGGGCTGGGGCTCCCACCGCCTCTGCAGAGGCTTCCCACGCTTCCAAAGCCGCCCCGACCGCCATGCTGGGTGCTGGTGCTTTGGAAGCGCGGGAAGCCGGCACCCGGCGCAGCGGTCGGGGCGGCTTTGGAAGCCCGGGAAGCCGGCACCCGGTGTGGCGGTTGGGGCAGCTTTCGGCTTCCCGGGAAAAAAAAGAGAGAGGAAAAAAAGCCGCCCTGACTGCCATGCCGGGTGCTGGCTTCCCGGGCTTCCAAAGCACCGGCACCCGGCACGGCAGTCAGGGCAGCTTTGGAAGCGCGGGAAGCCAGCACCCGGCGCGGTGGTTGGGGCTTTTTTTTTTTCCCCTTCGGGAAGCCGAAAGCCGCCCCGACCGCCGCGCTGGGTGCTGGCTTCCCGCGCTTCCAAAGCACCGGCACCCGGCATGGCAGTCGGGGTGGCTTTTTTTTTTTTTTTTCGGGAAGCCAAAAGCTGCCCCGACCGCCGCGCCGGGTGCTGGCTTCCCAGGCTTCCAAAACACCGGCAACCCGCGCGGCAGTCGGGGCGGTGTTGGAAGCCCGGGAGGCTGAGCCTCCCTTTTCCTAACTGTTGGGGTAAAGAAGCAGCATCTTCGCCACCAACGGTTTGAATTTCCCACCCTTTTCCCCTGCCTTTTTGGTTTCGTACCTCGAAGCTCCGGCCGCAAGTCGAAGCAAAATTTTCGTAGGTCGAAATTTTCGTAGGTTGGTACGACCGTAAGTCGAGGCACCACTGTACTTGCATAAGTGGCCATCATGTCCAAGATCCACAGAAGATAACTGAGTTTCTCCTGAACAACATATGGAGAGCGGAGAAGAAATGCAATGGAGTATTTTGAACCAGTGAGACTTATTTTCCATTGGTTCTCCTTTTCTTTGATTAATAGCCTCTACTTCTGTGGGGTCAATTAATTAATCTTAGAAGCAGTGTAGCTTTAACAGGAATATAACCTTCTCTGGTATTATGCCACATTGCATAGATTTCTTTATGGTATAAAACTAATTTACTTGTGACATGTAACAGTATCCCCTTTGGCTTCAATTAGAGAAATTTTCATCCACTTCTCGTCCTCCTGCACTCTTCAGTAAAACCTGTCAAGCTTCACCTTTCAGGTAAAAAGCTGAGAACAAAATGCAGTGTAGTTATTAGCCTGCTTTGACATTTATTTTTGAATTATTTAGACCTAAACATTTATAACTAAAATTTTCTAAGAAAAAAAGAGTAAGCCATAAAAATTAAGGTAGGGGAGGAATAAGTGACCTGGAAAAAGTTAGTCTCTATGATGCCCAATGTGGATAGCCAGTTGCCCCAAATGATTGGAATTACAGTCCAACAACATGTGTAGGAAGGGGTTACTCTGCTTTCCCAGTACATTTCCTCCTGGACTTTGTCCTTTCTGTGTGTACCTGCCCACTATTTGGACCACTCAGTCCTAAATGCTGGGTTTCCATGGTGCATGTGGCAGTACTGGAATAGTCTAAGTTTTCCTGCCATAAGCAGCACTATAGGACAAGCGGCTTCCAGTGAAGAAGAGGAGGCTGCTTCCATGGTGACAAGTTCAGCTATTGCACAGCATCAAGATGGTTACAAGTTAACACATTAATTTCCTTTGTCTCTTCCACACATCTTCCTTTTCAAGAGCCCTCACTTTCCATAATACAAATTCCTACTCTCCCCCTTTGTATCTCTGAAACAAATAACTAAAAATTGTTTTCTAAGAAGGAAGCTGTCAATTAGGCTGCTGTTAAAATTATTGTTTCTGTGTCTGTTGAAAGTAATCCTTCACATTGCATTGTCATCACCAGCAAGTTAATATACGTGAGTTACTTCCTGTGATTGACACTGTTATTTCCAACCAATCATTAACCCCACCCTGATCAATAAACTGAATGCGTTTGATAACTTGTGTGTCCCGGAACTGATTGATGTTTAATTAAAAACATCTGGTGGCAGCGTGAGGAGGAAGAAGCAGCTTGGGTCTTTGTGAGGGCCAAGAATAAAATAAAAGCCTCAAAGACGGAGCCGCAACAAAGTGGTGACCAGCGGCGGGATCCGAATATAATCCAGTGACGCCAAATAAACGAAAGGTCCAGAGTTGAAAAAGTCTTTATTAGTCAGGGTGATCTGACGTGAATGGAGTGGGTAACTTTCCAGAGCTTTTCAAGGGGAAAGGCTTAGTGGAGAGGCTCCTGAGCGCAGATCGGGGACTAAGATAGGGACAACTCTGAGGGGACCATTTCTGGCAATAGTTTGCCTCAAGCTGAAGAAGGATCAGTGGGCTAGCTGTCCAGAGGCTCCAGGTGGAGAGCACTGAAGGGACAAAGCGAAGGCCAGGGTCAGAATAAGCTGAGGAACCTTTAAGCCATAAAAGCTGGGACACTTGAAAACAAATATTTAAGGTTACTTTTGGTGGCTAGAGGCAGCAGATAATTTGTCTCAAACCAAGGAACTGGCACTGGCTGGGTGCCAGAGAGAAAAACAAAGTAACGCATAATGCAGGCTGGTAGCAGCAAGGGAAGCTACAGTTTTACAGATACGCTCTGACTCAAAGAAAAAAAAGTGCTCTTTTAAAACTGAGATTTGTCTTTTGAAACAAGACAATAAATAATTAAAGATGACTTCCACATGAGCAAGGAAGGCGACTAAATTACCTCAGGAGATAGTAGAAACAGAACAGGTGATTGAGTCCGAGATTGAGACTCAGGAGGGAGGTACCCTGAGGGAAGAAATTACCTCAAAGGGACAAGGACAAGTAGATGTTTCAGGGGGAGATGCCTCCATTGAATTTCAAAAATGGAAATTACAACAAGAACAGGAATTCCAGCTAAAACAGCTAGCAATTAGGGCTGAAGCTGAGGCCAGAGCTAGAGAGATAGATTTTCAACTAGAGATGCGACGAATGGAGCTTGCAGCAGCCCAAAATAATAGCAACAACTCACATTCTGAGGGGGGACATTTGTCCAAAACTGACCTCAAGAAATTCCCCATATACAGGAATGGTGATGACCCTGAATCTTTTATCATCCTATTTGAGCGCGCTTGTGAAGATTTCGATGTGAGGGGATCAGAGCGCATGGTGGTCATGAGATCACAGATCAGTGGCGAAATGGCTGAGATATACTCTCAGATGCCTTCAGCCCAAGCGAGGGAATACAAAAATTATAAAAAGATGGTTTTCTCACGGTTTGGAATTAATTCTGAACATCTAAGACGAAAGTTTAGAACATTAACCAAACGGACTGAGGAATCCTATTCCCAATTAGGGGCAAATCTAATAAAATATATGGAAAAATGGCTGCAGCAGGAGGGGGTTGAGACAGTTCAAGACCTTAAGAACATCATGGGGCTGGAGCAGTTTTATTCGCTATTACCAGGAGACCTGAGGTACTTAGTGAGCGACAAGAGGCCAAAAGATGTTCAGGCAGCTAGTGAAATTGCAGATTTTATCACCAGTATACGACACCCAGGCTTTTCTGAGGTAAAACTTGGAGGTAACAGCTGGGAGGAAAGAAGAAAAGAACCCAGAGATTACCACAAGAACTATCAGAATACTGGAGGCCATTTTAGAAGCAAACCCTCAGAGCAGAATCAACCGAAGAACCAAAGCTTTGAAGGGAAGAGAGAAAAGCCCCAATATTTTGAACAAAGAGCCCCTAAAACATCATATTATGAACAAAGAGCCCCTAAAACATGTTATGGATGCGGAGAAAACAGGCATTTCATTTCCCAATGCCAAACCTTAAAGAATAAAGAGGTTCCACAGAAAGGAGGGGGAAATGTACCCAGGAAAGTGTACTATGTACAACAGCAGGGAAAGACAGTTGAGGCAATTGAAACAGAGGTGGCAGAGGGCCCGGAAAAACAGCTGCCATTAGCCAACATTGTCCAATGCTTTTATATTGAAAATAACCAAGAACTGCTTCAGTGTTCTGGGGAAAACATTTATATACAAAATATCTAGCATTGAGAGACTCCTGCTCACAAGTGACTTTGTGTCATCCTGATATTATCCCTCAGAAAAATATAGTAAGAAATAAATACATAACCATAAAAGGGATTGGGAAAGAATTAATTACTCTACCTATGGCTCGAATACCAATGAAATATCAAGGGTGGACTGGAGTGTGGAAGGTAGCCATCACGAATCAAATTCCTACTCCATGTTTGATTGGGTTAGATCTATCTGAGCATGTAAAGAGTGTTTTAATCACTACTCGCTCCCAGATAGAAAAAAGAGAAAAACCTGCAGAAAATTGTGAGATCCCTAATGGAACTATAGGAGGAGATGAAGACAATAAAACATCTGAGGTGATAGCTATAAGAAATCCTCAGGAAAATGCTTTTAAACAAGAGCAAAGACAGGATTCTAAGCTACAACAATGCTTTGAGTCAGCCAGAGAAGGAACACTAACCCCGGAAAGCCCTGAAGAGTTCTGTGTGGAGAAAGACCTGTTATACAGAAAGGTCTTAATTAATCCTCAGAGGGGAGGGGAAAATGTTCAACAACAACTGGTGATCCCTTTTAAATACAGGGAAAGGATTATGGAGAAAGGACATAATGCTCATTTAGGAATCACACACACAAAGCAGAGAATAGCTCAGAATTTCTATTGGCCAGGAATGGGGAAGCAAATACAATCATACTGTCTAAGCTGTGATGTATGGCAAAGGAAGGGTACGGGCAATGATAAAGCTAAAGCAAAATTGTGCCCTTTACCAATCATATCAACCCCATCTCAACACTTAGGCCTGGACATTGTGGGACCATTCCCTACAGTAACTAGCAGAAAAAAATTTAATGGGACCCTAATGCGAATGACCAGAGCTTATACAGCAGAAAAACACAATGACTGGGATCACGAGATACAACCCTGGGGATATGCATGCCGGTCTGTACTCCAGGAAAGCACTGAGCTCAGTCCATTTGAACTGCTATTTGGAGGGAAAGTGCGGAGACCCTGGGATTTAAGCAGACAAAAGTGGGAAAAACAACAGGGAGAATACCCAGAGTCAGTGATCCAGTACATAAATAAGTTAATGCAACCCGTGAAACAATCTCTGAAGTTAACCACAGAATACTTGCAGAGCCAACAAGGGAAGCCCAAGTTGTGGTACAGTAAAAAGGCCAGAGAGAGATCATTCAGTCCGGGAGAGAAAGTCCTGAGGCTGAAGTATATAAAAGGAAATAAGATGCAAATAAACTGGGCAAATCCTGTTAGAATAAAATCCAAGATAAATGAAATAAATTACATAATTCAGGAGGAAGGAAAGGAAGGTCAGAGAGTGGTCCACGTGAACTGGATCAAGTGTAGAGAATTCTCGGTAGTATACAAAAAATGAGATAAGGACCTATAGTCAGACGTGGACAGATCCCCTAGACCATAATGAAATAGTGCTACTAAGAATACATGAGGCTGGATTAACAGTGAATGTTAGCAAATGCCAGCTGGGTAACTCCAAATTAAAAGAATTAGGCCATATTGTTGGGGAAGCCATAATCAAACCCCTATCACTGAAGATGAAAGAAATCAGTAGCTGGCCTAGAACAACAGCAAAGAAGATCAGATCTTTCTTAGGGTTATCTAGCTATGAGAGGCGCTCTATCCAGAACTTCAGCGAAATAGAGGCCCCTTTATTGGACCTAACCCATAAAAGAAAAGCTGGCGAGATCCTGTGGTCAAGCAACTGTGAAGAGACCTTCGAGAGGTTGGAGACTGCGCTGATGACCGGTCCTGCCCTGAGAGAACCAGATTTCCAGCGAGGGTACACCGTCTTCACAGAGGCATCCCACATCGGACTACGAGCTGTGCTGAGCCAGGAGGACGACAACGGGGACCTTCATCCGGTGACATTCCTGAGCGAGAAACTGCAGGCTGGCGAGAGACACATTTCCATCATATACCGTGAGTGTCTGGCGATTGTATGGTCTTTGCGAAAGCTCGGACTGTACATATGGGGAAGACATTTTGTTCCAGGCACAGACCATTCCCCAAAGCTGCTTCTTCCTCCTCACGCTGCCACCAGATGTTTTTAATTAAACATCAATCAATTCCGGGACACACAAGTTATCAAACGCATTCAGTTTATTGATCAGGGTGGGGTTAATGATTGGTTGGAAATAACAGTGTCAATCACAGGAAGTAACTCACGTATATTAACTTAGGTTTATTTAATTCCTTCTATTAATTCAATCTATTTCCCAATCTCTGATTTCTCATCTATCTCAATCAATCCCCTTCTCAAACCTCTGATCTCAATCACTCCTTTTCTCAAACCTCTCTCTCTCTGCTGATCTCCTTTCAGACTCCTCCTCTTGTACCCCTCCTTCTTTCCTGACTCCTCCTTCCGTCTTCCTCATTGGCTCTCCTGCCAAGGTTCCACTGTGACGGACAGGTGACGACTGGGGTAACCGCTACAGCTGTCAATTAGGCTGCTGTTAAAATTATTGTTTCTGTGTCTGTTGAAAGTAATCCTTCACATTGCATTGTCATCACCAGCAGCACGAGAAACCAAAAAAATCATCCTGCCACTGTGAAGTGGCCAGTCCTAATATTACAGCTTTTCCTTGCCATCTGGCTCAACTATTTCATCCTCACTGCCTGTGTTAGCTGCCTCCAATTCCATATCCATATCCTTGACTCCCCCCCCCCCCCCATCTTTTCTCCTGCACAAGGTTACATGCAAACATATAGTATAATGAAATCTTTTATTACAATGTCTTTTATGTCTGAATATTCAGTTTTTCATTATGGTTATGTCACCAATCACAAATTACATGCAAATGCAAGTAAAGAATCTTTAAGGTTCTTTTGAATAGTGCTTGAGCCCTGGGTGCGTAGGAGATTGTCTTCTAATACTGCATGATTACTGGAAGACCACATTAAAACCTTGCACATTCCAGCCTAGACATATCTATAAACATTATCAACCCTAAATCCCCAACACTGGCACTCCCCTCTTTCAATGTTCATATCAAAGGTGTAAAAATCCAGGTATATCCAAATGTACAAGTCTCCTAAATATATGTACGTCCCCCACAAATACATACCACTTTTCAAAATGTTTGGAGGATTACATAATTTTTATGACTCTCATCCAAATCATTTCACACTTTTCTCAAATAGGATATGGGATATTTTATTAGTAGCAGAATCTGGCTGGAAAATTAACCAGGTGGGTGGGTGAGGTGCATCAAGAACTACTGATATGTTGGTGAGTTAGGTAGAATGGAAACTAATTGAGTATTTGAAGTTAAGTGAATGGAAATGTATTGGTGTGCATCCTGTAAAATTTAAATAAATTCCAATCATTATTCCTAAATAAATAAATACTGAAAAGACCAGGTTTATGCAGATTGGAGGAGTCCAAGATAGCACATTTATGTGGCCAGGCTATAGAGCAAGCCCAGCAATTCACTTATCTTGGCAGCCTTATGTCTACTGACGGAGGCACAGACAAGGACATCAACTGCTGAATTGGAATGGTGTCGGCTGTATTTCAGCGCATGCGCTCAGTCAACAGCAGCCATAAATATCGCCTCAAAGATAATACTCTTTAAGGGTATTGTTATACCTGCTGCAATATATGCCTATGAAACATAGAAATGCACAATCAAGATGACTAAATGATTAAATGTTTTCCAACAATATTGTCTTAGAAAAATCCTCCATGTCTCATATTGTGATCATATCCCTAATGAAGAAATGCTATAAAGATCAGACTCAAAATATCTGTCAACTACTGGGAACTAACATTGAATGCAATTTGCCAACGACATCTTACACATGCCCAAAGATCGGCACCTGAAAACTGCGCTACGGTGGATATCTCCTGGAGGAAAGAGAAAACAAGGCTGGCCTTGAAAAACCTGGTATCAAACACTCAAGGAAGATCTCAAAACCATTAATGTTCCTTGGGACAATGCCAAAAATGTTGCAAAAGATCAAGTTCCTTGAAGAACACTTGCTGCCCAATGTGCTCTGCACAGCACCTAATGATGATGATGATAAATTATTCCTAACTTTGTATATATGCATCTAAATTAACATACTAGCATTCTTCATTTTTAAACTAATCTCTGCAAGGTTAACTTGCCTAATTATTAAATATTACAGGCCTATGCACTGAATCTTCTGTGTACTGAAAATGCCTCAGGTCTTTAATAACCCTTAATATCAGAAAATCACCTTTCTATATCACAGATTAAAATCATGTACATGACCCATATTTTCTCCAAGTAAGCACAATTCATGTCCCAATCCAATTTGGTTCAAAAGCAGCTATGCCACATTTCTACATGCACAGCATGTTCTGTCCTAAAATTTGCAGCCCAAACAACAGTCGTGTGGCACCATTGTGTCCTAAAAGTTTTAACCTAATTGAGATTGCTGTTATGTGCCATTAAGTTGCTTCCAGCATATGAAGATCCTATGAACTGATGACTTCCAAAAGGTTGTATCATTAGTTTTTATGGACTGGAATTTCCTTCTGCAGATTTCAGCAGCTAGATGGCCTTTTGTCTTTATCCTGTTGCCTCATTAATGACAGTGCCATTTGTATCTAACCTTTAAGTTTCACCTTCCTCTACCTGATTTCAAACATAGAAGTCTCTTCTTCCAACACCATCTCTCATTTTATTTTGATTTATTTCATCATAGTATTTGAGGCCTGATTGATATAGTAGCACAGAATGACAGCAAAGTCAACCAGGGATTTTTTTGGGAAATTCCTAACTGCAGTTCACCCTGGGCATTTTTAAATTCCAGGTAAAACATGTGTTGATTTAACATCCCAAACTTTTTTCACCCCATCTGATTTCACACTTCATTCACTATGGAGTTCGCTATATAAACAAAGCATCATATATTACTGATCTCTGGCACATGAATCTTTGGAACACATCTGGAGACAGTGGAAGGCCACATCACCATCTGTAGCTGTTTTGGATATACATAAGTAGAATTTCTTTAGCTATTCCACTGTTCAGGCAGAAACCCCTTTGGACCAGTGTCATAAAATCAATATAAGGAGCATGACATGATAGTTGTGGCTGCACAGTTTTTGACTAAGCCATCATCTTTGTGATATAACTAGAGATGGGCATGAATTAAAGAACGAATTGCAAAATTCATAAAAAATCACTAATTCGTTGATTCATGTTCATACAAATTGATGCCCCTGACGAATATGAATCAATGAATTTTTAGCAATTTTTGATTTGTCAGTTTGTTGGACTCTAAAACGCCCCCCCCCAGGCCTAGAGACACCAAAATTGCAGAGAAGCTTTCCCTGACTCTCCTCTACAATCCTTCCAATTTTGGTGAAGATTAGGTTTCCCCAAGCTAGCTGTTAAAGGGCAATTTCCTGAGGGAACCTACTTTGTGGGTTTATAACCTGGATGTCTGAAACCCAATCTTCACTAAACTTGCAGGACTCATAGAGGAGATTCGGGAGAAGCTTCCCTATGGATCTAGTGTATCTAGGTGTTTGGAGGACTTTTATAGGGTTTTACAAATCAAAACCACAAATCAAAACAAATCACTGTTTTTTTAATTTCTGTCCATCTCTAGATATAATCCTTCTGAGTGAGTATTTTCACCTTTCCATGCTCCAGTTTTGCCTAAGATACACAAATTACTTGGAATCACAATAGTATACTGTATCTGGAATATATAGCCTCTAGTATCAGGATCTCTTAATAAGACCAAGCAACTATTACAGTCATGAACACTCAGGGTGATTGTCCAGCTTCCATGGTGAAGCTCTCCTTGTAGAGGGATCCTGTTTTGTCTCACTGAAGAGTTGTGTGGCTGAAAGAGGAATAAATTGTTTCTAATAAATGATATCAGCATGGTATTTGCCTTTAATGTTTTTTGGTTGGTTGGTTGGTTTGGTTTTTGGAAAAAATACAGCTTACACTGTAAAATATCAGATAAATTGGAAATGTTGCATTTTATATAATGGGATATTTAGGTTGTTTTGAAATAATGGAAAAATGAAAGAAAAAAAATTAGAGAAACATAGTCTTTAGCTCCCCTTGAGTCTTCCTCCCTATGCTGTGGTATTTGATTTTCTTGCCTTTTTCTGATAGATTAGAAAATGTGTAATAAACTTGATATTGTCAGCATAGAATTTTCAAGGTGTACAGTATTTTGTTTGCCATCATTTGCCATTTCCTTCTTTTGCACAGTACTAACAAACGTTAGCTTGAGTGTCACTGCCATTGTCTGTGAAGGATCCTCTGCCAGTGTCACCTTCTACTACCACTGCTGCCTTTCAAAAAATTATGAATTTTCAGTGCGACTGGAACTATTAATTATCAATGTGACCATTAATTCCTGCAGAGGAGGGGTGCATCTCTGTGTCGTATCTCAGTCATGATCACTCCACCTGGCACAGCCCTTCTGAGAGTACAGACTTACCATAGCACCTCCCTGACAGAACTGTTCTCCCTTGAGATGCTAACATTCCCTCACCACTATTAATGCGTGCATCTGAGAGGTTAACTGAAATATTAATTAGTTACAATCTTATCCTCATAAATTCCAGGAAGATAGGTAGCTTTGCGTTTTTTAAAATCTGGAAACATGAAGCAGGTCTTGAATCTAATTTAAAGGCAGAAAAAGTTTCTATAAAAATACTCTCATTAACTTATCCTACTGCATACAGTGCAGACAAAACATTTTCAAAATTGCTTGCAGTTTGTTAACTTGATTTCAGTGCTGATATAAAATGTTATCAGAAATTCCATATCCCTCAAAATGTCTCAAACGAGATGTCAAAAATCACTCGTTGCTTATGAAAATTTAGGTTAGGCTCCCTCTTCCCCACCCCTTGCAAATCAGGCTAATTATTCTATGTTTCTAGTGTAAAAAAACATGGGTGCTATGATAATAATAGCCAAGGCTTATCAAGCTTTTTAATCATGTAATTCCCAATAGTTTTGATGAAGCGTTGTCTAAATTGCATGGCCTACTTTCCAATGCTTAACTTAGAAATCCACATGCAGCCATAGTGGCTACAGTCTTATAAACATTTAGAAGGTAAGCTCTGCTGAATAAGCAAAGGTCCTGGAATGTGCTGCACTCTAAGGTACGGAAACCACTGCTCCACCACCAAAAAGCAGGGCGTTTTTGGCATATAGATTTTCATATGTTAATTTAAACTAATATATTCAAGTTTCATTGTAATTAGATATTATTACTATAATCTAGGTGGCAACACACAACAGCTCATTATATTGCATAAGTAGCCATTTAGGACACTGCATTGAGAGAAAGAGGAATATAAATCAAACAAATAAATAAGGCATAGTGTTTAATAACTCTCAGAAATGTGACTACAGCAGGGGTCTCTAAACTACGGCCAGCGGGCCACATCCTGCCCGCCTTGCTGTTTTATCTGACCCGTTCCCTTAACCCCGTGTGTGCATGGGGGGAGTAGGGGGGCAGGGGGTATTTGGGTGGGTGTGGCATCCAGGTGTGTGTGTGTGTGTGTGTGCATACGTGTGGGGGTGGGGAAATGTGTGGGCATCTGCAGGGGGTGCTCTGCATGTGTCCTGCCCATGTGTGTGCATGCAGGGTGCAGGAGCGGGGGGTGCATGTGGGCAGGTGGGCATCTGTTGGGGGTGTGGGTGGGTGGGCGTCTGCGCATGTGTGTATGCATGCAGGGTGCAGGCACGGGAGGTGTGTGTGCGCACAGTGTGCACGTTCCTGTTCCCTTCGGCTGTCTAAGACCCTGAAAGTACCTGGTGTGGCCCTCAGGGTAAAAAGTTTGGAGACCCTTGGACTAGGGGATAAAACAGTGAGGATAAAAAGAATGAGCCAAAACGTTTCTATTTTGGGCATAAGTGTATAATTTAATAAAAGATTCTAACAGGCATTAAAACAGGGCTAAGCACAAGAAGCACTTTTGTTGAAGCCTTACCAAATATTTTCTGTCTCTCAGGTGACAAGAATCAAGGTGATCGGAAGGAGAGAATTCCTTGGGTTTCAGCTGGATAGATGGACCAAGTCTGGGAACTTATGGAGAGTTGTGTGAGCCAGGGATGGGAAGGAAAAAAAAAAAAGGGGGGGGGGGGTACAAACAAGAAAGCCAAAATAATGCACCTCCAAGTGAGGCAACTCTAGCACTGAGTTCTTCCTTAGTCATTAATTTTGTCTTCTTAATGTTGAACTGCAGTCCTGCTTTGGTACTTTCTTCTTTCACTTTCACTAAAAGTTATTTCAAGTCATTGCTGCTTTCTGCTAGTAAGATGGTGTTATTTACATATCTTAAATTGTTGGTGTTTCTTCCACCCAGTTTCATTCCTCCTTCATCTGAATTTAGTCTGACTTTCCATATGATATATTCTCCATATAGATTGAACATATAAGGAGATACAATGCATGCTTGTATGACTCCTTTGCCTATAGGAAACCATTATGTCTCTCCGTATTTATTTGTTTCATTATTCTGTCCTAACAGTAGCTACTTGTCCCACAATACAAGGTATGCATCAGAACAATCAAGTGATGAAACACACACCCTTTCAGAACAACCCATAGCTTCCTCATGATCCACGTAGTCAAGGATTTGCAAAGCACAGACTGATTTTTCTTTCTGAAATAATATAGCAAATATTTGCCATATTATCTTGAGTACCCTCTTCCTTTTCAAAATCCAACTTGAACATCAGGTGTTTCTCACTCATAGTATAAGACAAAAGCCTTTATAATATCACTTTGCTTGGATGGGAAATTAAAGCAATGGTCCTGCAGTTACTGCACTCCTTTTTGTTGAGGATTGAAAGGTATATTGAACAGTGCTTTGTTTTCCGTATTTGTTGACATATGCTCATTAGGATTTTGACAGATTCAGTCTCTGTGGCTTGAAATAGTTCTATTGGTATTCCATCTACCCCTGGTGATTTATTCTTCCCAGGGCTTTCAAATCAGCTTTCACTTCACTGTCTAGAATTGCTGATTCTTCATCATAGGATCCTCTTCAAAGGAATCTGAAATCCTTTTATCTATTCTGTATAGGTTTTCAGTATACTGTTTCTACCTTCTCTTTATTTTCTCCTGGCCAGATAGCGTGATTTCCTGTTGGTCTTTTCAGCATTCCTAATCTAAGCTTACATTTCCCTTTGATTTCCTGGATCTTCTGGGAGATATATTTCATTTTTCCTTTTGTTCTTCTCTTCTGTTTCTTTGCAGAATGTCATTATAGTCATTGGATAACTCAGTGGTTTCAGTCTCTTGCTGTGAAGCCAGAGGTTGGGAGTTGATTCCCCACTGTGCCTTCTTGACAGGGGCTGGACTTGATGATCCCTAGGATCCCTTCCAACTCTGCAGTTCTAAAGTTAGTTTTCTTTGTCTCTCTGTGACATTTGCTGAAAAGCTGCATTCAGGATTCTGGCCCTACTTCTGTCACTTTTTACTTTTCCTTCTTGCTTAGTCCCTGACAATTTTTAGTGCTGTACCAACACTATTATTTTGATTGTTAAACGTTTCAGAATACCAAGAAGCCTAATGGTAACAAGATGGGAGGCTAGGCATAGATAAATGTTGCACCTATTTTAAAGTTTCATGACACAACAGATATGCTCAACTGCAGAATGCTTTATATTCTCCCACAGATGCGAATGCCAATAATTAATGTCTGTGGGAGGAGGTTGTAATCAGCAACACCAGTAATGACCTAAGGCAATTCCCAGCCCATGGAGGCCCCATTGGCTGTGGGAAGGGAGGTTAGCCCTTTCTCAAATGTGAACCAGACTGTCTTGCAAAGAAGGACAGTTGCTGCCTCAGTTTAGCTACTAACATATTGCATCATAAGTACATACGCAGCAAAACAAGCAAAAACCAAAATTCACTTGGAACTGGATTGCTAGAACTGAGCAATTAATTAGTGTTCCAACACTGAGCTGACAAGAAATCAAGTTTTAATGAAATGCAATTAATACTACTTTTGGAGTAAGTATCTTTTCTATACCAATCTCAAATTTATTTTTACACATCAATCATTTAGCCATGTTTCAAAATTTATATTGCATTCATTTTACATTAAAATGAATGAAAACCCATTAATCTCAATTGTGTAACTGCAAGATTTCAGTGAAGCCGTTTTGAATGACAAGAACTTTTGGGTACGTGCCTATGATTTCAGTACTTTAGATACTGCCTTGACCTCTTCAATTTACTGGCATTAAACAAGGGTATAATTAAATCTGGCAACTCAGTCTTTGGCTAGTATTTTCACATTTTAGCATAATATTTGCAAGTTAATTAAATGCTAATATAAAAGTATCACTCATATCACCTACAAACCAGAATGTGGGTGTTTCAATTACTTCAGAATTTATAGCTCATCAAGTTGTGGACGGTGAATGGAAAATGTTATGAAATTTCTAAACAGTAACACATAATTAATAACTAGAGGAAGTTCTGAAAATGATGTTCTTCATTTAAAGACAAACAACAAGGCAACTGCCTCAAGCACCTATCCACCAAAAGATAAAGTGATAATGAATTGTGTTTTTCTATAGAAAGTGGATATGGAGAATGTAACACTAAATTTCCTTCATGTGAGTGTGTGTGTGTGCGTGCGTGCTTTAGTCTTGATCCATTGCCTACCCAGCCCGGAATAAAGAGACGAGACACATGATATGGGGTTAACTGGGCCACAATTTTATTAACTTTTAACTTTAATTCCCCTTTCACAAGGGGGCCTACCATAGTGCAAATTGTGGTCTGTGCCCGGATTCTATCAAGACATTCCGGTCCAGACCTCACTTTAGTGAATTCCTATTCCGAATTCCTATTCCGCAATAGGAAGGAGTGCTGTATGTCCTACCATACAGCACTCCTTCAGGCATAATGTAACCGTAGTACCCTGCTTCCCCTCCCCTCAGCTAAGTTCTGCTAATTCCAACCTGATTACCCCCTTTTGAACTCACCTGAACCTATTCCTTTTGCACTACCCCGCCATTGAGAGAGAGAGAGAGAGAGAGAGAGAGAGAGAGAGAGAGAGAGAGAGAGAGAGAATCATATATAAAAATCTAATACTGCAAGCAAGGGAGAAAAGTGAAACTGACTCAGTTTACCCTTGATTAGGAGCAGAATTTACCCTAATACATAGCTTAATTCTGGAGTGGATGAACTTCATCCTGTGGTGACCACATGAAAGAAAGGACATAGTTCCTGTATCTTTAGTAGTTTTGTGGCAGAGTGGATATCATGGTGTGCAGCTTGTTGTACAAGCTATGCCTACTGAAATTCTTCTCTTCCACAAAATAATCACACTTTTTTTTTAATTTCATGAGGGGGAGGGAAAAAGCAAGAGGGAAAGGTGGAGGGGAGGGCTAAACAGGCAGTGCAATGGAAACAAAGGATGATATAGTTGTTAAAAAACCCTCCCTCCTACTATATTTAGACATCTGGCAAGAGTGATCAATTCCATCTCCAGCAGCCTGGGAGAAGATGACAAGAAAAAGAACAGGGGCAGCTCTGGTCACTTTTGGCTCTGCCCTCAACAGATTACCTCAAGAAAATGCAGACTTCAACAGAAAACAAAAATATTCTGCATCCCTGGCCTAAAGAGCTAATGTGGTGAGACCTCTGGGAGGTTAAAGTTGTTCCTGAATTGTACCATTTCACACGGCATGTAGTGGATTATCTGGCTGAATGCTTCCTTATGGAGGAAAAAGAAAGAAGTTGATTGGGCAGTTGAGTTTGTTGTTGCTTCTTTAAAGCACAGGGACATCAAATGCCAGTATTCAAACTATACAAAAGGACTTATTGGATGTTCATCCCTGCCAAAATGTCTTGTTGCTTCGTGTGCTGCCTAAAGTTATTTCTGACAATAGTTCCTCACTAAAGCATGACTGACTTGGTTATATTCACCAGTGATTTCTTTGTGCAGAGCGAACAACAAAGCATTGTTCAAAAAGGAAACAATTCTGGCCTTAAAATGGTTTTCAATTAAAGGAAGAAAACACTTGTAGGTTTCACCTGAGATAAGCATACTCAGTACCAGCAAGACAGAATAGACTAGAAATAAATTAATATTCTCTTTACAGATGAGACAACCTAGATTAGGAACACCTTAACTAGAAATGTCTAAAGAAGTGAACTGTAATCCTCAAAAGCTCATACTGAAATAAATTTGTTAGTCCTATAGTGCCACAAGGCTTCTCCTGACCTGTGTTTTTGTTGCACATGTTTACCAGACCTCTAACTAGCAATATGGGTACCCTAGGAAAGAAGGCTCCAAATCAACTTTTTAATTCATTATGTGAAAATAATAGATGAAATGATATTGGACACCTTGCCAGCATTTCTCCTCCTCGATACAGGATCAGCAGCACTGTCTGAGCTAGATAATCAAAATTGCAATAAATACATTCAATTCTTCAAAAAGCATCTGGCTTATGAATGTGGGATATTGTGCTTCTGTACCCATGCTTCACAATTCCAGGAAATGGTCCAATATTGCTGCACAATATCATGCCCATGTTGCCAGCAGGAAAAAGGATGCCAAGCTTTATATAGCAAAGGGCAGCCTGAACAGTCACAACACAAATGGCAACAGTCAAGTTGTTCTACAGCAGGGTTCCCCAACCCCTGGTCCGCGACCCGGCACCGGTCCATGGCCTAGGCAGGACCAGGCCGCAGACACAGATCTCCTTCTGCCCCATGAACAACCCCCCTGAACATGCCCCACTCCCACGTGAGCGCGCCATGCCCACCCGTGAGCATGCCATGCCCTGTGCGCACAGATCACGCCCCACCAACTGGTCCACGGTTGGGAAAAGGTTGGGGAACCACTGGTCTACAGGATACCCTCTTCGGCTCACTACCATTCACACTTGTTGAAAAACAGCCCTGACAATTGCTTTGTGTTTGGGTGAGAAGTCGTCCACTGATAAAAAAGGAGTCAGCTTCTGGGATTTTCCCTTATGTAGTGCCACTTTGTGAATGGTAGTGGTGCTGGGGGACTCCTGTTCAATATCTTGACCATTAGCCTGTGGAGTGTCTCAGGGTTTGACGATTTCTCATACTATTTCACATATACATGAAAAACCTGAAAGAGGCTGTCCAGAATGTTGTGGTCTGGTACACCAGTGTACTGATGACACCCAACTCCATGTGCTTTTTAAGATCTTCCAGGACACCCTACTCTCATTCTTTCAGGCCCCAGTGTGTGGTCCTGGCTTTTTAAAATGGGAGTTTAAATATATATATGCTACACACAAATTCTATCAGAAATTTCCCTCATATGGAATTGCCCAGTGGTACAGGATTCCAGAAGATGAGTGTATGATCTGTACTCTGGTTACTGGGAGAAAACAGAAGAGAAAACGTATTTGATGTGGCTGTTGTTCCTGTGTGCAAAAATATTTTGAAGGCCTGTTTTGGCCTTAATGAAATCATAGAATCATAGAATAGTGAAGTTGCAAGGGGCCTATAAGGCCATCAAGTCCATCCCCCTGCTTGATGCAGGAATACAAATCAAAGGATATCTGCAAGGTGGTTGTCTAGGTTTCTCTTTAATGCCTCCAGTGTTGGAGCACTCACCAACCTCCGAGGTAATTGGCTCCACTGTCATACTACTCACACCTTTGGTGAAGCAAAGATGTAAGTACAAGATGTACAATGGAAAACCCCACACACCCTTTAACCTCTCAGGTAAACTAATGTTGCCATGCCCACTCAGCCAAATGCAGACTGGAAAGCTATGTTCCAATTTCTAATCCCTTTCTTTGAGTTAGGCAAGCTGAGGAAGAAAAGCTCTACGGACATGTTGTGCACATGTTTTCCAAAAGATGACCCTTTTCTTTTTTGAAATTGAAAAAAAAGTGAAGAGGTTGAAGTTAGCAAAGAATGTCACTGGAAATCAAGATCAAAATCATCCATATTATGTGAAAGAAAGATAGTGAAGAAAGACAAACAAAAATCAACCCATTTGAGATGTGGTGTTGGTACAGATACTAAAGATAGCCAGAAAAGCAGAAAAGTGGGTATTCAATCAAGCCAAGCCTTAACTCTAATTTGAGCAAAAACAAGTAACCTGAGCCTATCCTATCCCCAAATTAGGAACACCTCAAAGCAGACATTCTGCTACATCTGTGCCAAATTTGGTGCTGATCCAAGGTCCAGTTTCATAGTTATTATTTTTTTGGGGGGGCATCCCTATTTTTTTGAGTTGGCTTATGGAATGCTGAATGGTGCTGGCAGCACAATATATTGCTGCACACTTGTGCAATAATATAGGTCTAAGTTTAGCACATTAGGCTAACTTTCTTTACAATCCAGCTCAGAAACCTGGTGTACTAAGAGATGGGTAGGGCTTCCCTCTTCTGCTTCAGCAGTAACTGGTACAGTGACCAAATTTTCTCTTTTTTCCTGGTGCTTTGGTCTACTGGCTGCATGCCAACTGTCTCTTCCTGTTAAACCAGGCTATATTTCTATTACTGTAGTTGGTATATGTAGTAAGTAGAAACAGACTGTGGCGAAATGCCTACAGGTGACGTCATTCCTGCCTGTCAGTCACAGGAGCTCTAGAGGGAGGAGCCAAGGATAGAGCAGGAGGGGCGGAACCAAGGGGGACAGTTAGACAGTTAGACAGTTGGAACCTGAGAGAGACAGTTGAGAAGTTGGAGCTTAGAGAGAAGAGAAGAATTAGAGTGATCTGAGTAGAGAGTTAGGAAAGTGAATTAAGAACAAGGTTATTAGAATGAACAAGCAGGAATGAGAACACCTAGAATAATATAGATATTAAGTGATTGAAAATATATAACACAAGCCTGAATATATGTCCCGTCCTATCCATACTTAATCAAACCCCTGTTACAGTGACTACGTGATTTACTTTGTGAAATGATTAATAATAAAAGGTTATCTGTTATTCAAACCAACTGATTCTGTAGTTCAATAAGCCTTGCATTTGGCAGCACATGTGTCTAACACTCAGAGGTGGTATTAAAGAAAATAATACCTGGTGACACCAGGAAGAGAAATCTAGAGGGAGAGAACCTTTGTGAGGGCCACAACAACCACAGCCACAAGGGCGATCTCCACACAGACCATCAGAGTAGGCAAAACAAACCCTGGAAAAGAGTGGGATGAAAATAGGTAGAGAAGAGGTTCTACTTTCTCTAGAGATAAATCAGGAGTAGTAATATATCATGTTCAGAGATGAGCACAAAGTACTTCGTGCCCCTCCATTATAAGTCATCTGAGTGGCAGCACAGCTGCCGCTTGTTCTCCCCCCCCCCCTCCCCTGGCTCACCCACTGGCTTGCCAGTGCAGACTGCTCTGTCCCTTCCCCTTACATGATCTTTCAGTCTGGGCAGGAGCCCAGACTTCCCTCCTTTGCCTCCTCCAGCAGCTGGCCACTCAAAGGCAGCCCTGTAGGAATCCCTGCCCTGCCTCCTTGTCTGAATAGTCAACTGCTGGAGGAGCAAACCCATGTCTGCTTGCATATCCTACCACACACCCCACTACTGGCCCTGCCCTGTGAGCTGTGGAGAAACAACAAACACCTTTCTTTTTCAAGTGCTGTATTAATACAAGGTTAATCTAGCTTTACAAATGAGACTGTCTATATAGAAGTTATTTTGAAACTAATTTAGAGAAACATGTAAACAAAAAGGCTAAAGATATTTTACTGTGACTTTCTGGAAAATACTTAAGATATTTTGAAACCATAATATCTCATTATTATCCCTCAGAAGGGATTCTGTGATACAGCACTCAGGTTACCGAGGCTAAAACTCAGAATTCCTATTTTTGAGGTCCTGATGCCTTCTCAGAGACTCCTGTAGACCAAAAATCCTCTATCCATGAGAAGCCAAACCACACTGAACAGCTTTCACACAGTTCTGAGGTATTATAGGCAGATGAGGTGTTGTGTAACCTTGGATGGTACTGTGAGATCATCATCATGGCAATTTGGTATTGTGACATCATCACCATAGTGATTAATGACAGCAAGAAGGCAAGGGCTGAGGTACATTTTAAAAAATGGGTGGCCGTATGAGGGTGTAAAACAAGCAAAAAAGATAAGCATTTCCCCCTCAATTAAGGTGAAAGAACTTAAAAACAAAACAGAACTATATGGATGCCTAACTACTTGCACACTTTCCACTGAGTCCTCGGGTGTATTCTGCTCATCTGCAAGGCAAGAGATCTGCATATGTACAATGAGCAAAGGAATTAGGTGCACTGATCTGGTTCTTGCTCTAACGAACAGTCAGAACAGGGTGTGGCACTAGGTCATGGAGAAGTGGCTCCTATCCCACCCCAAGCAGTTTGGGCCAAGACTTTCATGTGTGAATGTGGTAATTTTGTTAACATTTGACTTCCCTTGCTGGCTTATCATCACCTTTTCTAGTTCCGCCCTTCTGAATTCTTCTACAGACAACTAGAGTACACGGTACCAATATTACTGAACAACCTTTGGCAAATAATGGTTACAGTATTGTACTGGTATTTGGGAGATCCAGCTTTGAGTTCCCACTGAGCCACGAGACTCACTGATTGACCCTGGGACTCTATCAGTCGGGTCTACCCCACAAGGTTGTTCTAAGAAAAACCGAGGAGGAGCAAAGCTGCACAGCCTGCACTTTGAGTTCAAGGGAGGAAATATGTGATATACATACATAAATGTAATCAATAAATTATACATTTTTGTTTAAAATGTTTATATCCTGCTCACTAACCTTTATTTCCAAAATACCTGAGACTTCCCCCATAAAATAATTTAAAAAAATCAAAGTAATTAAACCAATGAAACTAAATAGCCCAACAAATGCTATAACTTCTTCTCTGTATCATTTGGGGTAGCTGCACTACAAACACTCCTTGTCAGCATTCATGTTAAGAATGTAGGAAGGGATTTAAGGAGGGTAGGGGAGTAGATAGACCTGTAGAAGTGTTTCTACCAGACTTTCAAATTATATCAGTGCTGCTCTCTGCTGGTTAAACGAATAAAAACAAAACAAAAATGAACAAAAGTGTTTCCCTACTTCCTTCTCCCCTCTGCTTCAACAATAAAGAATGGACCACCTGTACTAATTACATACAGAGTAGTACTTTTATCTACAACAGTGTATTCTATACTGCATAATAATTGCAAATAAAATATTGTAAAATATCTCCAAATGTAATTCTAAACACTAAACTGGTGGAAACGTCTTGAATATTTGCACTAAAATATCTTCATAGATAATTGCACATATAAACCGAATAACTGAATAGGGGTACAGTGGCATTTTTTACTAAGAGACAGAATTTGTAATTTATATATTATTTTTTTCAATTTGTTAAGTTCCCAAGATGATATGCAAAGCTGGAGAGACATAATAATGCAAGCAAAATGAACTTTAGAAACAAAAATAAAAGCACTTTTAAAAATCAGAAGCAGCACAGAGAAATATTAAACATAATGGATCCCAGAGATTTCTACTATATAACTGAAACTCAATAAATAATGGCGCAAGATCCCAGAGATTCCAAGGATCTCAACACAGTGACATCACAACAGAAAGAGATACTAATTGCCTCCATCCTCCCTAGGGCCTGATGTACACATGAAGCAGAACGAAGGGGCAGAGTCCTGAGAAATTCGGGTAGATCTCTAAGACTTCGAACTGTTTGTCAAAGACAGCATATTTGACTCTGTTGGAAGGAGGGTCCTTTCTATGTGATAACATTGACATAAAGTTGTAAATCTCTTTCTGTAGTCTCAGTTTAACACAATTTCAACCTATCAGCAGCAGCACATGAACCTGGTTGGCAGAAGAATAGTTAAGGACATTTTAGCATCTTCTGTAATCTCTTTCTCAGTGGCTACACCACTGAAGTAGAACAGAGGGCCAGCCTCAAAACTCTTGGTGCTATCTGGCTAATTGCCTGGGGTGCGTGGATATCTTCCAGGTCCGATACATACAGTTTTGGCCATGACAGAGGACATGAAGGAGGATGGCCCTTTGCTGAGGAACTATTTTATAGGTTATCTGGAAGCATGGCAACTGGACTTCTTTCTTGTTAGGCTGAAACATTTCGCTGCTCATCTGAGTAGCTTCTTCAGTCTGAGGAGAGTTGGTAGGAAATCCCTGATATATCCTCCACGTTGGTTTCATTTCCCCCTGATCTGAATAAGCTCGTTAGAAGAACAAAGGACTGGATCTGAGGGATAATCCTTTCTAGGATGGGTCTTGGAGGCATTGTTCTACAGTGGTTCCAAACCTTCCAATCTGGGACTGAGAGTAGCCATTTTCAACCTCTAAATTGAAATCAGTTTTCAATTTCAAAATCAATTTTATCCCATTCTGTGACACCGAAAGGCTTTCCTAGGATGAAAGGGATCCCTAGAAGCCCCTGGAACTGGTGTGTGTGTGTAAGAGGAATTTTTTTTATTGCTCTGAAAGGCTGTGGCACAGCCATGGCTGATGACACCGTTCGCATCATGCACCACAGGTCAGCTAACAGGATTTCAACCATTGACTTAATCTACCTCCAATTAGGTTTTTTCCTTCTCCTACCACCTTCAACTTTCCTAGCATTATTATCTTTTCCACCAAGTCTTGTCTTTTTTATGGTATGTCTGAAATACAATAGGTTAAGTTTAGTCATTTTGGCTTCTAGTGAGATGTACCAGGTTTCATTTGATCTAAAACCCACTTCCATTTCTTGAAGAACCAGATTTAGACCTTGGGGGCCCCAGGACACGTCAGGTTTGGAGGGCCCCTTCATACACAGGAATTAAAGTACACAGCAAATCACCAAATGCACACATTAAAGTCCATTTATTGCATGTCATTGGAACTCATATGTACATAGAAAGTTCAAATTTACCTCTAGCTCCACAGCTAGATGCCTAAACCACTGAGCTATCCAGCAGTTTTCTTTCTTTAAACCTGTTGGTCACCTACACTGTACTAGAACAGAACGTATTGAAGCTTGCTACTGATGTGTGAAGACAAAAGTGTAATTTCCAGTGAATGTTTGCTATTAGGCAGAGACATAATTACCTAGTGTAGTCTTTTTTCATATAAAAGATGGTAAACCTTTATTAACAAAAACTTCTGTGACTGGATATTCATAGGCTTTGCCTCTTCCAGCCTAACATCTTAGTATTGTCATTACTAAATGAAACACCATTTAAAAAAACCCAAGAAAAGGAAAAACACAACCGGAACACTATGCACATGTTAAGAACACCTTGTGAGCAGGTGGTGCTACTTTGACTTCATAAGTAATGACACTTGGAGAACCCATTGTTATTATACAAGTGGAAAACAGGGAACTGGTACATCCACTAGTGGCAGAATTCCAATGAGAGACTGGGTCTCAGGATGTAAAAAAGATGTGATAAACTTCATTCTTTTTAAAAATGAAGTTTTTTGACGTGTTTCAGCAAATGGCCTTCTTCATGAGCTTAACATAAAAATGGAAATAAATTAGTTTATGAAGAGCAAGCAAGGGACAACCGCAAATAATATAGTATTAGTGAATATGGATGCAACATGATCTTCTAATATCGATTAACAGCAACATTTTTGATACATACCAAGCTTTTAAAACTTTGTCAGCTCATTTGGTCTGTCTCAGCTCCAACTGACAATCACGAGAACGAATCCTGGAGGAGGAGTATGCATTCAGATGCAGCTGGCAGCTGAGTCAAGGACTGTTAGACAATCAGCAAGACAGTGGGGGCAGTGCTATAGTAAGGGCAAGAAATCTGTTTCTTAATTAAGCCCCAAATGGGCTAGAGTGTTCAATCTCACTATCCAGTCAATTTCTTTTCTCAGTAAAGACTTATTGTACTTTCCAGGAATCACATCTACAACCCAGAGTGTTAGATTTCTTTCTGAATGATTAAATTTCATAAAGGGGCTAACAAGAGGATTACCCAGTCTTTTATTTCTTAAATTGCTAAGGTGTTCTCCTATGCATGTCTTAAGGGATCTAGAGGTCTTATTTATATACAGTTTATTAGAAGGACACTTTATAGCATAAATCACTCCCTTAGCATTGCAGATAGTGAATTTCTTTAAGGCATATCTCTTGCCATTTTGTGGATCTCTAAATGCTGTCACATGACATGTATTTTTACAATAGGCACAGTAGCTATAGGGATGGTGTCCTGTGGGAGGAGAAGAGCCAGGTATTGGAGATTCATGGTGATTATCTGTCTTTAAACTCACTCTTTACTAAAATATTCCCTAGGTTTCTAGTCCTTTTAAAGGAGATCTGCAATCTCTCCCAAAAACCTTCCACACTTTCCAAAATGTTCCAATGCCGCTTCATGTTCTGTAATTTGTGGGTAACATGATTGTATGTTAAAACACAGTTAACATGGTGTGTAGGTTTCTTTTTTTAAAGACCACCCTGTGTGATGTTGATGGCCTTAGCAAGACTGTTGTTTATAATCTCATGTGGGTATCCTTTATCTCTTAGCTGATCTCTCAATATCAGAGATTCCTGCTCAAAGTTCTTCCTCTTGGTACAATTCCTTTTTCATTCTTAAAAATTGACCAAATGGGAGATTCTGATGTAGAGATCTAGAGCGGGAGCTATCAAACTTCAGGTGTTACAATCTGTAGGTTTTCTGTATACTTTTGTGTATGACTTCCTTGATACCTTCTTGATAATGAGATCTAAGAAATATATCTCATCATATTTATGACTGGCGTCAAATAGAATGTTATTATCCAGAGCATTGAACCATCCAAAGAATTGTTTGACATACTCTTAGGGCCCCTCCAAATCATAAAAAATATCATTGATGAATCTAAACCATTTTGCTGGATTATCTCCAAAGAGGTTGTTTGTAGAGTACATATCTTCAAAGGACAGCATGTATAGATTAGCTACTTCTGGGGCCATGGCACATCCCATGGCCACTCCTTTTGTTTGTCAATAGAATTTGTTGTTAAATTTAAAATAAATCCTTTTCAAAGCTGTCTCAGGTAATGAATACAGGAAGGAGGATATCTCTCCACTCTTTTGTCTAAGGTTGCTCTTAAGATTCTTAAGGCTTCTTCCTAAGGTATACTGGTATACAATGATCTCACATCCAGAGTAACTAGTGTATCTTTTTCCTGTATTATAACTGCCCTTAATTTATTAATCAGATCTCTGGAGTCTTGAATGTATGATGGTATTTCAGGTATAAATGGTTTCAAAAATTGATCTTTAAACACTGCTCAAGCACTGAATTGGACCCTGAGACTATGGGTCTTCCCAGAACAGGATTATTTTCTTTGTCAATTGTTGTGTAAGGTGTAAAAAGCCGGTATTCTGGGATTATTGTTAAGCAAAAATTTGTATTCATTATTGCTAATGCACCTCAAACTCAAACCCTCCTCTAATGTAATTTTGATTTCCGTAATTATTTCATTAGTGGTGCATATAAACATGGTTCATATGCTGTTCTTTCTCCCAATTGTCTAAGGATTTCTTGTTTGTGGTCACTAGCTCCATCTTTGTCAGCTATTTTTATAACTATGGATGCATCAGAGGACAGAGATCTCATGGCACATTGTTCTGCCTTACTCATATTTTTTCTAAGGGAATTTAGTATTTCTCTAATTCCTCTAAATCTTTTAAAACCAAATTTTCAAAAGTAATAATCACAGAGGCTGGATTACCTTGCAGCATAAACAAAGATTTGTTTCGGAAATTACTATTATGTCCCAAATATTGTTCCTCTGACTTGCCAAAGAAGTGCCTCAATTTGACATTCCTACAGAAACAAAGTAAATCCAATCTCACCTGAGTGGAGTTATGTGCAGTGGTAGGTACAAAAGATAATCAATTTTTTTCTCAAACCTTTCACTCAACATCATTCAAAGGTCTATTAGAAAGATTTACAACTGTCAACTTCTGGTAAACTGGTGGTACCTATCAAATCACCTTTTAAAGTCATCAAAGGGGGTGATCAGATGAGCATATAGCTTGCTATTTGGTTCACTTTTAGTGTGGTTTGGTTCACCATATTTTCTGGTGATCATGTGTTTTAAGTAAGAATGATCCCTCTCACCTCTTTTGTGAACTGTTCCTTTCTGACACAGTACTAGGGCTGAAGTTTATTTTTTGCAGTTGGGAGCACTCCTAATTATCACATTCTGCAGTCTATGTGGTTGCTTATTTCACCCCTAAATAGAGCTATGGGCAGTGTTTTCTTCAATGACACCCTTTGACATATGCAGTGAGTTGTGACAGTAGAAAGGATGGTGAAGAAACCTTCTCTTTTACTGTCTTCTTCTCATATATAAAAAAAATCCTAAGTGTTGCAGCGCTAGTTCAGGTATAAGGGAGTACAGTGGTGCCTCGCAAGACGAAATTAATCCGTTCCACGGTTAATGCCGTCTAGCGAAAATTTCATCTTGCGAAGCGCGGTTTCCCATAGGAATGCATTGAAATTTAATTAATGCGTTCCTATGGGGGAAAAAAGTCAGAAACCAAAAAAAAGTCACTTACCAGGTACAGTAGAACGAGCCCCGCTCCTCACAGTGCCTTGGTAGCCCCGGAACAGCCAGACTCTGTGTGAGCAGAGCGCCAAACAGCTGAGAGTCGGGAACCAGCAGAGAGGTGGCAGCCATTTTGGAGAGGCAGCAGCCATTTTGAGAGGCGACCACATGGCTGCTGCCTCTAAAAATGGCTGCCGCCTCTCCAAAATGGCTGCCGCCTCTCTGCTGGTTCCCGACTCTCAGCTGTTCAGTGCTCTGCTCACACAGAGTCCGGCTGTTCCGGGGCTACCAAGGCACTGTGAGGAGCGGGGCTCGTTCTACTGTACCTGGTAAGTGACTTTTTTCTGACTTTTTTTTTGGTTTCTGACTTTTTTTCCCCATAGGAACGCATTAATTAAATTTCAATGCATTCCTATGGGAAACCCACCTCGCAAGACGAAAAATATTAGTGCGTTCCTATGGGGAACCAAAAAACTCACAAGACCCATTCGTCTTGCGAGTTTTTCGTCCCACGAGGCATTCGTCTTGCGAGGCACCACTGTATTGCTATAGCACTGTGTCACTTACCAAATTAAACAAAAAAAGGGAAGTTGCTGTGGCCTGTGGCATGACAGCTGCAACAAAAGGCAGGGAAAGGGCAAAGCGTCAATAATCAAAAAGGGGAAGAAATTGGAACAATTTGAAGTGCTGTCTGGATCCTTTTCATGGGAGAAGAAATGTCTCCTGTGTGAATGGAAGGATCATTCAAGTTCAAGATAAAACAGATCAAACTGAAGAGAAGAGACTGTTAAACATGACCCAGATCAGTCCAAATCTCCCTGTCTAATTGCACCCTAAGTTGATGGCCATCACCAGATCATATGATAGTGAATTGTATTGTTTTACTATGCACTGTGTAACAAAGAACTTCTGATTGTCTCTCCTGATTCTCCAAACATTTAAATTCATTGGGTGCTCTCAGGCCCCAGTAATATCAGAAACAGAGAGGGAAAAAACCTTTTATGATTACTTTACTTGGCTTGGTTTCCAAGCAAAAGAGCCGTAACTATTGTAATTTGTTTTTCCAACACTCTGATCATGTGGGTTGTCATTTTGTGCACTTCTCTCAGTTCTTTTTGAGACAAGCAAATATGCATTCAATATTCTGAGTGTATGCCTGGAGCCAGACTATTAGACCTCTGTACTGTAGGTCTCTGGCTTGGGCAGTGCTTCTCAGAATCGAAGTAGCTATAAATTAAGTGACATCCTTAGAACCATGACATCCAGTGCACTACATGTGGAAAAACATTACAGTCAGGTTGAAAGGTGGAATATTTGCAATTACAAATGTCAAGATTCATTAGAGTCAGTGCTACAGTATTATCATTAAGGTGTCTCCAGGATTGTCTCATTTAATTGGTATAAAAATGTTGTCACACACTAGCTGGGTGATGGGGGAGGACAGACCATTATGCCTTGGCTACATCCAAAAGTCACATAACTGATTATAGCAGTTTTGACTGGCCCCTACGAGATAAATCTTTAGCAAATAAATAAATAAATAACTTGTTTGTTTTAAACATATTAAAAAAAATTAAGTTATTGGCTCATTTCTAGTTTTCTAGTTTCTTGTGTGAAATGGTGACACAGTGTTCCACTTTTCGAAATATTATGAGTCAGTGTTTATGAGCTAGTGTTCTGCATAATTATTTTGTTGTTCAAAATCAGATATTGCTGTAATTTATTTACTATAATTTAAACACATAGGGCTAAATCTAGTTCTTAGTCCCAATTAGAGTATACCCAGTGAATCAATGAAACCTACATAAGTGTTTCTTTTAATTTTTAAAGTCCAAAATGGTTTCGATTCTGGCTATCTGGAAACCACCTGTCTCATTATGAAAAGATTGTTAAGATCTTCAAGGAAGAACCTTGTCAGAGTAACATTACCTGTGGGAGCTACTTGATACACACAGAGAAGAGAACATTCTACTGTGTTTCCATGACTGAGGACACATTACCAGTACTGTAGTTAGTTCCCATGGCTGTTTCTTTCAGGAAGGGTGTGAATACACATCTCTTCAAACTGACCTTTTAAAGTGCCTTTATGACTATTGTTTGAAAGCATGAATTTTCATAGGTCAAAATCCACTTCTTTTAGATTGCTGGCTTTGAAGCAAGCAAGCAAGCAAGCAAGCAAGAAAAGTACCTCTCGCAACAAAATAATTTCTTAGAAGATCCTAGCTGTTAATATCTGGTTATGAAAGGGGATTGAGGAAAGTTTCTTCACTTCATATTCAACATAAATTCAGATGAATGAGCAATGAAATGGTTTAATGACAGGACTGTTTAAAAAAACTAATATTAATTCAGCACTTTGCTGAGGTTGGGCTCACATAGATTAATTATTTAAAGGTTCACTGGGGAAAGTTACACGTTTGAGTAAACATTTTATACCAACAAAGAGTTCTGTCAGCCTCTCATATGGAGTTAGAAAGCTGTTTGCCTTGTTAGCAATCTTATTACCAGGAGACATCACTCAAAAGAATAACAGCACATTCATAACAGAGCTGGGGATTTGATTTAAAGCATACAGGCAAATGAGGATCAGAAGGATCATTCCTAGGCTGAAAGGGTCCATTTAACTATCATGGATCAATTGTACTGGAATCAAACTGGATATAAAATTATTGTACTGGAATCAAACTGGATATAAAATTATTTTAAACCACAAGCCATAATTCAGATCAATGTACATCTTCACAAGAAAAAGAAACCAGGCCAGGCCAACTGCAAGAGCTGTTATGGTAGAACAGCCATCGTAGAACAATTACAGGGTCCATCACCATCTCTGGTAAACCTATGCAGTAATCTATCATAGCATTATAAGATGGGAAGGTGGTTTTAACATTGCCCATCCATAAATTTTCAGGAATATCATTAGGATGGATACCCAGTGTGGTGTAGTGGATAGAGTGAAGGACTCAGGAGGCCTACAGGTGTAGAACTGGTAAATCCACTCATTAAATATCTCACTTTGAAATCCCTGTTAGGGTTGCTGTAAGTCAGTTCTGACTTGATAGCATATAGCATAACACCATTAGGATGGGGGTTACTTTAAAGCTTTCCTTTGCCCAAAACAGCAATTCTACCACAATCATTATGGTGCAAAGGAAGATGTAACCTCAACCCCACCCCATTTCCTTGAGTACTATTGGTACTCAATACGACGGAAAATTCACACCAAGCAGTACAACCAATTAGTAACTAGAGGATTTGGGATTAACAAATCCCATCCTACCACAGCAACCTTCCACAGAATCAGTGGAATGGTGATGTCTTACCTTCAGTCCCACACTCCCAGGAATCAGGGTCACTATTACCACTGCTACTATTAGCTTTTTTGGTGGGCTAGTGGGAGCCCAATCTTGCTGGCAGGTGAGGCATGCATGGATTGATATTGGAGATGTGGGTATTCGTATATGAATACCGCCACACAGCTGGAGTTAACGAACTCATGCATCCGCCAGCAGCCCCGCTCTGGAACATCTGGTCAGCTAGGCACTCCTGGCAGAAGGAGGGAAGATGAGTCTGCCTACAAGGCTGACGAGTGGCTAGCCAACTGGGTGCTCTGGAGCGATTGGAAGGGAGAGTGGGGCCGGCAGTGGTGGCGGACACGTGAGGGGATGGCCTCATTAACTCCAGCTGTACGGGGATATTTGTATACCCCCATCTCTAATTGATATCTGTGGCATCTGCCAAGGTCATGAATATTCATATGCTATCTGCATGGACCAATGAAAGTGCTTGAAGAGGCGGAGTCACGAGATATAAGATTCTCTTCAGGAGGAGGAGGAGGGGAGATTGGAGTTTTAGAGAGTGAGAAATTGGGAGTTTGGGAGTTTGGGGTGGATAGAGAGAGAGTTGGCGGTTTGAGGGTGGATGAAGTGGGATGTTTGGTTAAGAGTTAAAGACATTGATTGTACCTTCATCACCTGTAACAATAAACAACATCTATTTGGTTCTTTTTAAAATGACACATTGCCTGGACCTCTGTGATTAATAATAAACAATGTTGATGTAATCAACTGGTGGCAGCGACACGACACGTAGCTTGTACCATGTGATTCGTGAAACAACCAAGGGACAGGCGGGACCGTGACAATATCCTTTTCCACCATCACTTGCAAGCAGTATAACAGTTCCTAGGAGGGTATCAGGACCTTGATTCTGCTTGCAAATGAAGTACCCAAGGATGACTTTCCCACACACTCTTTGTGGCAGGATTCCCACGGTATGCTGCACAAGCAAACTTGAGGGCAACAGATGTTCTCTGTGAAGAGTGTTCCACACTTCTAACATAAGGGACTAATTTATAAAAATCAGCTTGCTTTAAAGTTTCATATTCTTTTGACAAGAATAATTTGGGTTAGAGCTAGCTAATAATTTAGGAGAAATGGCCTTAAATTACAAAAAGTTGTAAGCACTCCCTTTTGCAATTTTAAACGTATGTGGTAATTAAATGCTGAAGCACTCCTGTGCATCAAT
This sequence comes from Intellagama lesueurii, assembly GCA_037013535.1. Classification (NCBI taxonomy): domain Eukaryota; kingdom Metazoa; phylum Chordata; class Lepidosauria; order Squamata; family Agamidae; genus Intellagama; species Intellagama lesueurii. The sequence continues at coordinate 111,038,578 of JBAJHW010000005.1, forward strand.
TACAGACCCAGTTTTATTTTAAAAAATGACAGAATTATGCTCCTGGGAGGTGTAGATCATCAAAGTTACCTGGTCCTGTCTTTCAAAAGGTGATATCTCCAGAAAAAGCATTAGAAGTCAATATTATTAAAATCCAGAAATCTAAAATAAAATAAATGAAGGCAACTTGGCACTTCTGCAGGCAGTTTAAAGAATGAGTTCATTGAACATTGTATTTTTCTAGGCTATGAAAGACATCTGCTGAATTTTCAGCTAGGCTACTGTGACTGAACACTGAGTATATTGATTTAGAAATCATCTGTTTCTCTTAAAACACCAATTGGATTTCAGCAATTATTAGTACAGTTGTGCACAAATACCTTTTTGCAATTTTGTACCCTATTTAATGGAATCTTTTCACCAAATTTCTCCAAAGGAAAGAGAAGTTCCCCAGCAGGGTCTTAGAGGTGAGATCACCCTTAGTGGTGATTGTTACAAAGCTTTCCCCCCCGTCAAATAATGTTTGTTTTTTGCAATGGCATTGCAATTTGCTTCCTTCACATTATTCTAGGGCACAGTGGTGGTGGTGACATTTTTTTGAAACAGTCCTGCAAAGGGGCCTTTTATTTCTAGGGGAATAGGAAAAAGAAAGGTTTCTCTTAAAAAAAGTTTTCTAAGAAATTTTGGCTCAGTACTTACCAAGCAGCAATGTGATTTTAAAACCCAGTTTTCCCCTGCAAATCCTTCCAGAAGTTAAATGTTTGAGGGGGTGTGGCAGGTAAGTTCTCTCTACTCCAGGTGGTTATAATGCAGCTCCCCTGTAAGCCCTGTAGCAAGAATAGGAAGTGCAGTGTAGTTGCAGTGTTGTGTCTCCAGCAAAAAAATAGAGCTGGTACTGTGCCGTAATTTGTCCTCCAGTTACACCTCCCCCCTTTTATTTCCTCAAGAAAGAGTCTTCCATTTCTATGCCCCATTGCCAGGGCCTTTTGAAACTCATTTTGGTGATATTTCTGAGCTTACTGTTGGACATGCGTGCTCCTCCCTTGCTCCACCCCTTCTTCCAATTTTTTGTCCTTTGGCTCTGCTGCAAACTGATAGCAGAGCAGATTTGCTGACAGATCTTTCTGCCAGTAGATCTCTGACAGCAGGCAACAGAAGGGGGTTCTGTCAGCAAAAGAGCTTTTCTGTGGTCATAAATGGATTCTGGCTACCTAAAGAGGCTTGTGCCTGTTCCAACCCCCTGCAGGGAGTCCATCTTTGAGTGAGAATAGCAGTGTAAGTTGCACTTTTTGACAATGTGATTCTGGGTTCCTTCCAAGTGTGCCATTAGTGGCTGAGAAGATTATGAGCAATTTAATGTTGGGCGAATAAGAGAGTGTCCCCATAATGAATTTGCAATTCAGTAGACATTTCTCTCTAGCAAATACAGGTTTACAGAGCAAGTCTGTGACCCAAATACTTGATTAGTCTCTCAACAAAGCTGGAGGGGGGTGGGAAGGATGAGCGGGAGAGACACTGTGTTAAATAAATCTTTCTTCTTCAAAAGTTACCAAGCAGCAACATGATTTTAAAACCCAGTTTTCCCCCTGCAAATCCTTTTTGCTTCTGCTTTCTGAATTTACCAGGTACTAATCAAAACCTCCAAAGCTAGGTGGAATCTTACATATTCCCCTATATTATGTAGACCAGAAAAGGACATATTGTGTAGATGAGAGTATACCATAAAAAGGGGGCAGGAGGTATACTATTGTAAGGAGACCTGTGAGATACAGAAATTGATTCTACAGAGATTACTTACTTTAGCATAGAAAATCACAGCTAGTGTAAGCCCATTTGAATCAATGGAATTCATGGAGGAGTTGATTCACCAAATGCCCACTGATTCAGTGGGTCTACTCTCATGCAGCTTACTCTGCTAAGCAGTAGGGTTTCAGCCATTGTAATCCTGCTTCTTCTTTGGACAGAAAAGAAATGGCAATAGAGAATGGACCTTTGGTAGTTTGGGACAAGGATGTGTCAAGATTTGGGATGTGAGAGATGGCTCTGAGACAAATCAGTCTTCCAGGTTGACAGCAAAGAGACTCACAGAGACAGTAGGTTCCTTCACCAGAAGTGCATTTACAGACTATGTACAATAAAACTATGTACATCAATCGACAGACTCAATAATACACTTTCAGCAAATGGACAGCACTTCATGCAGCAACTCTCCAACACAACACTGCACACATCACCATAGTGTGTGGCACCTACATACAGTGGTGCCTCGACTTATGGAATTAATCCGTATTGGAACAGCGGCCGCACGTCGAAATTTTCGTAAGTCGAAGCACCATTTCCCATAGGAATGCATTGAAAACCGATTAATCCATTCCGGCCGAAGAAAAAAATACCAAAAAAAAAAAAAAAAAAAAAAAGCAAAAGCAAAGAAAATAAATAGAGCAAGTCGTGACAGCCGCCACCGGAGGCCTCCCCGGCTTCCCCGCCGCTGTGACAGCCGCCGTGGGAGGCCTCCCGGGGTTCCCCGCCACTCTGACCGCTGCCGCCGGGGAAACCCGGGCTTCCCCGCCACCGTGGGAGGCCTCACGAGGTTCCCCGCTGCTCTGACCGCCACCATGGGAGGCCTCCCGAGGTTCCCCGCCGCTCTAACCGCCACCATGGGAGGCCTCCCGAGGTTCCCCGCCGCTCTGACCACCGCCGCCGGGAAAGCCCGGGCTTCCCCACCGCCGTGGGAGGCCTCCTGAGGCTCCCCGCCGCTCTGACCGTGGGCTTCCCCGGCGGCGGCGGTCAGAGCAGCGGAGAACCCTGGGAGAACTCCCAGGGCGGCTGTCATGGCGGCGGGGAAGCCTGGGCTTCCCCGGCAGCAGCGGTCAGAGCGGCGGGGAACCCCAAGAGGCTTCCCATGGCGGCTGTCACGGCGGCGGGGAAGCCCGGGCTTCCCCAGCGGCGGCGGTCAGAGCAGCGGGGAACTCCGGGAGGCCTCCCACGGCGGCGGTCAGAGCGGCGGGGAACCCTGGGAGGCCTCCCACGGCGGCGGTCAGAGCGGCGGGGAACCCCAGGAGGCCTCCCACAGCGGCTGTCATGGCGGCGGGGAAGCCTGGGCTGTCACGGCGGCAGGGAAGCCCGGGCTTCCCCGGCGGTGGCGGTCAGAGCGGTGGAGAACCTCGGGAGGCCTCCCATTGCGGCTGTTACGGCGGCGGGGAAGCCCGGGCTTCCCCGGTGGCAGCAGTCAGAGCGGTGGGGAACCTCGTGAGGCCTCCCACGGCAGCTGTCGTGGTGGTGGGGAAGCCCGGGCTTCCCCAGCAGCGGCAGTCAGAGTGGCGGGGAACCCCGGGAGGCCTCCCACGGCGGCGGTCAGAGCAGCAGGGAACCCCGGGAGGCCTCCCATGGCGGCTGTCACGGCGGCGGGGAAGCCCAGGAGGCTGAAGCCAGCCGGGATGGTCCGGCGGCTTGCCTCCCGGCGGCGGTGGCAGCAGCGGTGGAAGCCCGGGAGGCTGAGCCTCCCTTTTCCTAACCATTGGGGCGAAGAAGCAGCCTCTTCGCCACCAACGGTTTGAATTTCCCGCCCTTTCCCCCCTGCCTTTTTCCTTTCGTAAGTGGAATCTCCGGCCGCAAGTTGAACCAAAATTTTGCGGCCGGAGCTTTCTGTAACTCGAAATTTTCGTAACTAGGGACATCTGTAAGTCGAGGCACCACTGTAGTTTGAACAACCAATCACTGGGCACATCACCTGATGCCTTCTCCCAGACTTTACCTCATGTCCAATACACATTTCATGTGTCACCCCATGGATTGCATCAGCTTCATGTGCTGACTCTGTGGCTGCACACCTGTTTTAAGATGGATGCCTGTTAGCAAACATTGGTTCATGCACTACAGAGTAAATTCCATATTGTGGGTCATAATATCCTGACAGGATGGTGTAGTCAGAGAAAGTGGCTTATAGAATTGCTTAAATTGTTCAGTTAACTTGCTTAGGTCATGAACAGCTCATATAGAAAACTGATCAACTCACTCTGTGCTTATCAGGAGTAAATGTGATAATTTGTTTATGGGAGGAAGAGGAAAAGAAGAGAATTTTAACAGTTGAAATGGATTGTGTTATGTTTCCTTATACCAATATATTACAATATAATGGGTGATATAATAATTAGAAACAAGCATACACCTTATATGTATAATCTTGTCTCCTCCCAGAAGGAGGAGAAAAGGAGAAGTAGGAAGAAGAATGTCATGATTCAACGCACTCTTGAAGTGATGTACATTTTAAAAACCACTATATTAGACTTGGTATCATAATAGCACACGTGAATATCCTCAGTTCAGCAGGTGCTGGTTTCAGTAAAGGTATATCAGCACCACACACATACACCAACAGAAAAATCCCCCAACAGTTAATTCTGCTGACTGTTTCTTTCCTTTTGGCATGTCCCTTTGAAACTTAGGACTGAAATGGATGCTATAGATAACTTGTAATGAGAGCTACAAGCACATTAGTGTTGGAGAGCTATGGTTTTGGGTGTGTTATGTCTGAAATTGCAATCAGTGCTCACACAGGAGCTAGCTAAACCATATGTCAACAGAAATGAGGTAATTCTTGCATGCATTACTTGAAAGTAAGGTAAAAGAGTAATGGATGGTTGATGGGAAGTGGTGATCCCATATGGAATCATTCTGAGTTGTGAATCATGATGTATTTTGCAAAATTATGGTTCAAATTTTTGATGTTCTGTTGATAGTTCTAAAAGAGGTAGCCATGTTAGTCTGTGCTAGCAGATCAGACCAAAAACAAAATAAAAATTAAAGTAGATTTAAAATGTTGCGACATCTTGCAGATTAACTGCTTTATTTTAATGTGAGCTTTTGTGGACGAGCCCACTTCCTCAGACATAATAGTGGAACTAGATGGTAAATATTTATTCATTTATAAATATTTACTATCAACAACTTGTTCCCAGGAAACAAACAGTCTTTTTGTTTTGGGGACATCCATAAATATTTACCAAGTAGTCTCACTCTTATGTCTGAGGAAATGGACATAATGTCCATAAAAGTTCACATTTAAATATAGCAGTTAGTCTTTAAGGTGCCATTATGTTTTTGTATTCTTTATTTTTCTTTTGTTTTTCACCTGATATGTATTCTGATACTGTGTGAAGTACCTTTCCATGTTATTTTTCTATAAAAATGTTTTTCAAAGATGTGTAAGTCTGACAGCAAACAATAATCATGGTGCTTTACTTTTGCATGTCTCTCCTCCCCCTCATCTTGAATATAGCTGCCTACATCACCTACAGACACAACCCCCCGTCTTTACAAGAACTTGTCACAATTAGCCACATGAGGAAAAATCTGTTTGAATTATTCCAGCTTGAAAAACTAGAAAAAAGAGCGAGAATGAAATATTTTGGGAGCAAAAAGGGCTGGACCAATTCAATTCAGCCTTTGCATCGTGCAGTCAATTTTAAAAAAAATACTCTGAATTCACCTGTTTTATAAGCAGAGAAAATCCCACGGTATTTGACCATGTAGTCACACTCAGTCTTTTGTGCTTGGGAAATCACATTTCAAAGGAATTCTGCACTTAACCTTAAAGATAAATCACAAAGCAAAGCAAGCTAATTTGCACATTTCACCAAGCAAAAGGAGCTCATGCTGTGATGCTTGCACACAATTACCCTAAAAGGATTTTTTCTCTTCTGCATGTTTGTTTCTGTCCTCAGTAAGGCAGAGAGTAAAGTCTCCCCCAAGACACCTTCTTCAGTCTGAACATGGAACTTCAGAGGAGACCTAATAGAAGCTCGGCAGAAACAATAAATAATGGGAAGATCCAAGATGGTGATGTGAGCACAGCTATATTCAGCTGCTGTTGCTTTGTTTTGCCCTGCCTACCCAAAGGATATATTAGAGCCACTTCTTTCATCCTTCTGCAGAGAATTAATTGTATTTGCAGAACATGGAGAGGGAAAAAAAAGATCAAGAGGAGATCTAGCTCCCATTCCCCACAAAAACTTGTCAAACAAATATGGATTGATGACCTGATCTCTCAAAAGGACTTGGTGAGTGGTGTTCCTGTTATTCTGTGCTCAAATAAATATGAGGTTCTCTGGTTAGAATCAGAAACCCAAGGTCCAGCAGATAACATTTCTCCTTTAAACAAAGAATCATCATCAGGAGTGGAGTCTGCTAGCCCCCAACTGACACCGTACAACCCAGCCAGAAAGTCCCCTGAGAAAGCAGAAGCTGATCACGACTATGAAGAGGAAGCTTAGCAGAAAAAGAAAGAAAGTTCTATCTGTCAAGTTTCTATCAGGTTTCCTCTGACGTTCCATGTTCGGATTCCAAACTGACATGGCCACTAGAGCAGGTGAGAACTTTAGCACACACAGACACACCCTGTTCTCAACTACACTTCTGTGAAGAAAAATAAAGCACTGCACTTTTGCTGTGAAAGCAATCCTTCCTAATACTGCTGAGACCAGGATGGGACAATCTGTCACCCAGAGCTTTCTCTCCATCACTTTGCTAGTATGAATAGCTGCATTGTCAACAAAGTATGTATATGTAAATAACAAAGCTTCATTGATACAACCTAGCTGAGTCATCAATCACGTGAGAAAAGAACCCCAGTTATGCCTGTTCTTTTTATTCCTCTGTTGTACTGATACATTTTTTCAGAGGTCATATGGTATATATATAGGTGGACCATTCACATTATTTTTAACTGTATCAATTTCTTTCTTTCTATTTGAACCATTCTAGCAGGCTACACAGCTCTTTAATTTTCTGTCAATTCATTTTCTCTTCTGTTTCTTGGGGCAATCAGCCCCCCGTCCTCTTTTTTGTTCATTACCCAAAGTGATATTTGATAAAGTGATACCTTCTCTCCCCCTCCCCCTTTTCTTTCCCTTCTTTACTCACTTTCCTTGCATATCTCTCCCTCTTTCTTGGCTTTCTCCCCCCCCTTTTTTTTTTTTGAACAGCAATGGAAGGAGGAGGCAGATTTTGAAAGAGTTGCAAGGTATTGTGAAGAGCAGGGTTTAAAAAAAATGCAGCACTCCTTTCTTTACAATTCCTCTCAAACCCTCTCTCACTTTCAAGGGAGGGTGGAATGCTGTCTCCTTCTGAGCAATGTATTCATGTTGTTTTTTTGTGGTGGTGGCAGTGGCAGCACAGTTGCTACTAGCAATTTAGCGATATCTCTTATTATTTTTTAAAAGGGTACAAGTGCAGTGGCTATGAAGTGGCCACACACCCAGAAACCCAACCCCTTTGCAAAGGAAATAAATCAACAGCAATGTTCACACACAGAGAAATGATAAGGAATGAAGCAATTCACCATTGGTACAATTTAAAACAACCCTCCCAACAAGGGGAAGATAAACAGCCTGCCAGGGCAAAGGAATCCATGTGAACGGAAAATTATGAAACCATCTAAATAATGGTCAAATTGGTATAAGTGGGGTTCTTTTAGCAGGTATGATCAAGCCCTGAATTGTGAGGGGGGAAGGAAAGATATGGAATTTCAGAGATCAAATATAAATATACTGTATATTTGTATACCGGTGTGGATATGGTGATGGACAAGGACTCAGGAGGCCTGGGTTCCAATCCCGACTCAGCCATGGAAACTTACTGGGGGTGCGGAAGTGATAAAACCACTCCTTAAACATCTCACTTACCTTGAAAGCTCTATTAGGGTTGTTGTAAGTATAAGTTTGGGAAGCTACAGATATTTTTACTCTAACCTGCAAGTGATGCTTCAGTAAGGTTTCTGCATCTTGGAAGACACTCTCAGGATTTGAACCCCCACCTCCAAACATGTTATAGTTATTGTAATTATGACAGTTTTGCTCTCAAAGCGCAGACTTCAAACAATTAGCTTTGCTAAATCTGTCTCTTGCTTTTTCAGAAAATTAGCAGTCCATAAATACTTTCCATACTTAACAGCATATGGCATCTCTGTGACACTGTACATTAGGTCAGTAACTTTTAAAAAGAAGATTTAAAGTTTATGCCTAAAGCATAACTAAACACGGGTTGTGGAAATGCTTTTAGACACAGATGGTGAATTTTGTGAAATGCATCTCACTGACTGCCTCAATGTGACAGCTGAAAGATTGCTTTAGTCTTGCTGGCTTAGTTTGGCAACATCACCTAGACTGATGCTCAGAATGTTCATAGCTTTCAGGATTGTTTTATATTTTATTGATGAAGTATAAATTAATTAAAACTCTTAATACAATCAGAGGAAGCAGGACAAGCTGTAGAGCTTGGAAAAAATTACTCTTTTAAAACTAACATCTCCAATTACCACACCCGCCCGCCTCCAGTCAGCAATGCCATTAGAGAGGAAGGCTATTGGAAACTGTGAGTTCCAGTTCCAGAAAGGGAACTTTCCCGCCAGAAAGTATACTTTCTTGCTGGAACAAACAACAATGGTCCCCTCTATCCCAGGTGCCTGTTTCTGAGAAATCTGGTCACCTTTATTCCTTTTCTCTTCTGCCTCACTTCCAATATCCTTCTTGGTGTCTCCTCACCACTAGAGTAGCAGCAGCTAGGACAAGAGAAAGGGCCCTTCTGGCTGTGGTGCACAAAGTATGGAATAGCCTTTTAAGAAGATTAGTTTAGCCTCTTTACTGTCTGCTTTTACCCAGGGATTTGAGGAATTTTAAATTGGTTTTAGTCTGCTGCTTTCATGTTGCCTCTTGATGTCCACATTTATAAATGGAAGCTAACTAGCTGAATACTCAAATCAAGCTATAGGAGAACAAATAATATGAACAATAGAAGTCAGTGCTGGTTTGTGCAAGGCTTACACCCAAGGTCTGGGACAGGTTGTTCTCCTGAACACATCTCTGCAGTCGTAGTTGGAAGTAGTAATACTACCTAGCATTCATCAAATCCACTTTTGACAGGTGTGCCACCCCTGCATGGCAGGACAGAGGGTCAAGAATTGACCCAGGGCCCTCCTCCTGGGTGGGTGGGGCTTTAGGGTGACGTAGGGGGTTGTTGAGGTCACCATGGACCTATAGGAGGGGTTCATAGACACCGTGACCAGAGCGCGGCCTCAGGATTGGTCCCCGAAGTGATGTGTTGCCCCCGCGGCCCTGTAGGCCAATGGGGAGAGGTTGGAGGGGTTTGGCTAGAAAAGGGGTGGCCGTAGGGCATGCCTTGGCATGCCCTTAGGCCGCCTGGGGCTGAAACTCCACAGCGGTTGCTGAAATGCCACAGCGGTGATTTCGGGGTCCTTCTGCACGTGCTTGCCACTCTTTGCAGAGACCGGTGCAGCATGGAGAAGATGGAGGACAAGGAAAACCTGCTCCCCGGGACAAGCCAAAAGGCCCCGGTGAAAGCCAAAAGGCGCTTGCGCCCCCAAGGTTACTACTATGGGCCTGTGGGTTTTTCCAAGCCCCTGTGCCCCTTAGGGCCCCCTGCAAGTCTCAGGGGGATGCTGCCTGAAGATCTAAGAAGAAAATGCAGGTCTGCAGAAGACATATTTGTATTTACCACAAAGCCAAAGCAGAAGCTGAAAAGCACAAGAAAGCCAGCCTGCACCCTGATGTGGGGTGATGAGAAGGATGATGGGCTTGAGTGCAATTGTGGGCAATGGTCAAAAAGAGCTTTACAGAAGCCAACCGGTGATGCCCTGAAATCAGCAGAGGATGTGGATGGCTGTGTGCTGGCGAAACCGGGCTTTGCGGGGGATGCCGACAGCCCTGAGGATCAGATAGTGGAAGAGGTTTCAGATGAAGGATTTGAGAGTGATGCAGAGCATCAAGTCAGCCAGGTAAGAGCATTTTCTAAAAGCTATAGTTATGGGGTATGTTAGGGGTTTTAAGGTCTTTTAAAAAACCTTACTAAAGGTTTGTTTCATTCTCACTCACAGGAGAAGGCTTGGAATGATGAGGATGATGGGCTTGAGTGCGATTGTGGACAAGGGCCAAACAGAACTGACCTGAAATCAGCAGACAATGTGGTTTCAGTCTCACCCACCGGAGAAGGCTCGGGCTGCTGAGGACGAGAAACTGCCCTGCATGAATATACAGCCTGTAAATCTAGCCTGTATTGCATGTGTTTCTACATATACAGCTTGTAAAGCTAACCTGTATGTCATGTGCTTCTACTATCCCTGAGGCTTAGATGTTTGCTTTACAATACCCTTGTAATATACTGTCTTTTAATAAAGAGCCTTTATTGTACCATACCTTGTTCATATTTGTGCTAACAGCTGAGATGGCTGCACAGGGGAAAATACTACACAATATCTATTATACACCCTCATCAGCGGGGAGTTTTGGCGGTCTGAAGCCTCTATTTAGGGAAGCCAAAAAGCAGGTCAAAACATTGAAGGTAGGGGATGTTTCTTAATGGCTTTCTGATCAGGATGCCTATACATTGCATAGACCGGCTAGAGTTCATTTAAAAAGAAATAAGACCATTGTTTCCAAAGTAGATGCTCAATGGCAGGCAGATTTGGTCGATATGCAACAATTTGCTCGATACAACAAGGGTTGCAAGTATATCCTGGTATGCATCAACATCCTTTCTAAGCACAGCTGGGCAAAAGTTCTCAAAGGCAAAACGGGTAAAGAAGTGGCCAAAGCTTTTGATGCTATTTTCAAACAAGATGGAAGAAAACCTCACAAAATACAGACGGACTGTGGCGGTGAATTTCTAAACAGGCCTGTAAGCAGCTTATTCAAGAAATGCGGAATAAAACATTTTGTCACCAATAATGAGGTCAAAGCGGGGGTGGTGGAGAGGCTTAACAGAACATTAAAAATAAAAATGTGGCGGTATTTCACGGCTGATAATACCTACAGGTATGTGGATGTATTACCACAGTTCCTTAAAAGTTATGACCACAGCATTCATAGAACTATTAAATGTAGACCTGTAGATGTAAATCATCACAATGCTCTGGCCGTCTGGAAAAGGGTCTATGGGGCCTCTGCTGAAACAAAAAAAGAGGTTCCAAAACTCAGAAAAGGTGACTGTGTGAGGGTTTCTAAAATGAAGGGGGTATTTGATAAGGGCTATGAACAGAATTTCACCACTGAAATATTTATAGTGGATCGGGTTATCAAAGTCGCACAGAGGCCTGTATACCAGTTAACGGATTATGACGGGGAGGCCATAGTCGGGACTTTCTATCCTGAAGAACTACAGAAGATCAATGACCGGGAAGACAGATAGTACAGAATTGAAAAGATTTTGGACACAAAAGGCAGGGGCACAAGAAAGCTTCACTTAGTGAAATGGTTAGGTTGGCCTAGCAAGTTCATCCAATGCCCTGGATCCATTCCAGTTGGGCTTCAGGCCGCGCCATGGTACAGAAACGGCATTGGTCGCCCTGTTAGATGACCTCTTGAGGGAGGCCGACAGGGGAAAAACTTCTCTGTTGGTCCTCCTCGATATCTCAGCCGCTTTTGATACCGTCGACCACGGTATCCTCCTGAGGAGGGTCTCCGAGTTGGGAATCGGTGGTCAGGCGTTGGCCTGGCTCCGGTCCTTCCTGGGGGACCGTCCTCAGAGAGTTCAGCTTGGGGAGCATGAGTCGGCCCCGTGGAGCCTCAATTGTGGGGTTCCGCAGGGTTCGACCATCTCTCCAATGCTGTTTAACATCTATATGAGGCCGCTGGGCGAGGCTATCAGGGGGTGTGGAGCATCGTGCCATCAATATGCCGATGACACGCAGCTCTACATCTCCTTTTTGCCAACTACAGTGGATGCCGTTCTGTCCCTGCAGCGCTGCCTGGGGTCTGTATTGCAATGGATGCAGGAAAATGGGCTGAGGCTGAACCCGGACAAGACGGAGGTCCTGAGGGTCGGGGGGCCTACCATCAGCGGTTTGGGAAACTCCCTCTCTTTTTGGGGGGGTGACTCTCACCGTGAAGAGTGAGGTGCGCAGCTTGGAGGTCTACCTAACCAGGCGCTTGCCATGGAATCCCAGGTAGCGTCAGTAGTCCGCACCGCTTATTTCCATCTCTGGCGGATAGCCCAGCTGCGTCCCTATCTAGATGTTGGGTCGCTCACCACTTTGGTCCATGCGCTCGTAATCTCAAGATTAGACTACTGTAATGCTCTCTACGTGGGGCTGCCTTTGAGATCTATGCGGAAACTCCAGATGGTGCAGAATGCGGCAGCCAGACTTCTCAGTGGGGTAAGGAAACATCAACATATTACTCCCACTCTGGCCGCCTTGCATTGGCTGCCCGTTCGGTTCCGCGTAGATTTCAAAGTTTTAATGCTTACGTATAAAGCCCTAAAAGGTTTAGGGCCTCGCTACCTGACGGAACGCCTTCTCCCACCTAGATCTACCCGTATCACCCGATCTAGCCAGGAGGTGAGGCTGAGGAGCCTAACGCCGAGGGAGGCCCGGAAGGAAAAAACAAGAAACCGGGCCTTCTCGGCAGTGGCTCCTCGTCTTTGGAACAGCCTCCCTCCTGAGATTCGCATGGCCCCGTCACTGGGCATCTTTAAATGCCAACTGAAAACCTGGCTGTTTAAGCAAGCCTTCCCTCCACCCACCGTCTGAATTTTTGTTATTTTGTGTTTTGTCCCATCTTGGATCATTGTTTATTTAGTAATATATTGTTATGATTTTAAATTGTTAAATTGTTACATCATATGTTGTTACCCGCCCAGAGTAGTCTATATGACTAGATGGGCGGGCTATAAATGTAATAAATAAAATAAAATAAACAGCTGGGTGTCTGTCTCTGAAGTTTCTGAGGTCCACGGTGACCTCAACAACCCCCTACGTCACCCTAAAGCCCCGCCCACCCAGGAGGAGGGCCCTGGGTCAATTCTTGACCCTCTGTCCTGCCTCGCAGGGGCAGCGCACCTGTCAAAAGTGGATTTGATTAATGCTAGGTAGTATTACTACTAACCCCACCCCCAATACATACATATTCACATATGCATACATACATGTATATATCTAGAGGATTAAGGCACCATTTCTCGCCTGCAGACTAGTGCTGCTGCACAGAAGCTGGCCACTTTAATTGTTACTGAATGGACACTGGTCTGCTAGCAGATAACATGTATAGTACTCATCATCTCTTCCAGGGATGCTTTGCAAAATTGGATGAATAAAAGTGTCACGGAAACCAATGTAGAAGGAGCAATACAACAGAACATGGCCAACCGTCTCCACCACACCAGCCTCACAAGGACATAAGCACTCTTCATAAGGAATGTTCTTATATCTGCCTTCCAGCAGGACTGAAGGAAGTACATTAAACTTTGCTAATGTAAAAGCTTTTCTATATTTTGGAAGGGTCAGAATATTCAGATAGCTTGCAGGTAAAAATGCCTGACCATAATCTTTAAAGCGAGGATGGACCGTAGCTATGCTTACATGGTGTTGCAGCTCCTTGTCTGTGATGCGCTGGTGTAGTTCCTGTTTTGCTTTTGTATAGCCCATTAACAAAATAGCACTTCTTGAGAGGCCCAAATTATGTAATTTCTCATCCATAGATCTTTCCCATTTGGACTGAAACTTATCAGTTAGCACTAAGGGAGCCAACCCCACGGGTGAAGAACATTTTTAACCAAAAATTTAACTTAAGTATCCATGCCCAAGACTCTATCAACATCTGGCCTGTTTCTAATCGTAAAAGTACATTTGGCACACAACTCGGGAGTCCAAGAATAGTTCCCAGAAATTTCGTTTGAATGGACTCTATTGCAGTAAAATTTCTGTATCTACACCATTGTGCACCATATAACATCTGTGCTAACACCTTGGCATTGAAGACCTGTATGGCTGATGGTATATGCTGACCTCCTTTTGCAAAGAAAAAATGTATGAGTGACTTAATACTTCTCTGAACGTTTGCAATATCGTTGGATAATTCAGCATTCCAAGATCCTGAAGACTGAAAGATCACACCCAGATATTTATAAGATTTGACTTGCTCAATTAGGTGGTCATTTATTTGCCATTTATGTGCGATCCGTTTCCTGGTAAACACTAAGGCTTTTGATTTATCATAATTAATTACTAACTCCTCAGTTTTACAATAGTTGCCCAGGGCTCTTAATAACCGCCGTAGGCCAACACAGGTTAATGAGAGAAATACAACATCATCTGCATATAAGAGAGTAGATAGGGGTCTATCTGCTAGATTGGGGGGATGAAAGTTGGTTCCAGATAAATTCCTAACCAAGGAGTTAATATAGATGTTGAACAAAGTGGGAGCAGCCTTGTTTGACACCAGCATATGTAGGGATGGCCTTGGTGAGGTGACCTGCCCTGTTACATCTCACCTTCAACCTGGTTTTTGCATAGAGGCAGCGAATCAGGAGCAACAGCCACCTATCAATGTTGGTTGTCTCCAACGTCTGCCAAAGCCTGCCTCGTGGGATCATATCAAATGCGGACTTGAAATCAATAAAGGCTGTATATAGTGCTCCTTTGGTCTTAAATGAATATTTATCCACCAGATGTTGTATAACTATACCATGATCTCCTGTAGAGCGTCCTGGTCTGAATCCTGCTTGCTCATCATCTAGAAGATTTTCCTCTTCCATCCAACTATGTATTTTCTCAAGAAGATGGTAGGCATACAATTTACTGATAACACTTAGCAAGCTGATTGGCCTATAATTTGCAGGGTCAGCTCTTTCCCCTTTTTTATGAATTGGAATGACAATATCAAGTCACCAGTCCTCTGGTATACATGCTAGCTGGTCAATGCATGTAAATAGTGTTGCTAATACTGGGGCCCACCAATTAATATTGGCTTTAAGAATCTCAGGAGGAATGTTATTACTCCCGGGTGCTTTGCCTACTTTAAGCTTAGCAATAAGTGGTAATTTCAGAGACTGAAACTGGGGGCCAGTCAGGGAGAATACGGGATGCAGTTTGTGGAATCAAATGTCCAGATTGTTTTGCAGCACATAGATGAGTGAAATATAGTTCCCAGGTCTTAACAGGTATGTATGAATTTGCTGCACCTACTTGACCATCTAACCCTCTCGAGACTATCTCCCAGAAAGTAACAGAGTCATGTGACCTTGGTGCTACAATTAATTTCTGCCAACTCATCCTCAATGCCAAATTCTTTTTGTCCTTGATTAGCTTTTTATATTTTTTTTCTTTAACCAAAACCAATCAGGTGGTAAGGATGGCAGGTTTGATTCCCTATACAGTGGACCCTCGACTTACGGAATTAATCCGTATTGGAACAGTGGCCGCAGGTCGAAATGTCTGTAGGTCGAGGGTCCATTTCCCATAGGAATGCATTGAAAACCTATTAATCCGTTCCGGCAGAAGGAAAAAATACCCCCCTCCAAAAAAATTAAAATAACAGCAACAGTGGAGCAAGTCCCACGCTGGGACTGCAAAATAAAAATAAAAATCAAAAAACAAAACAACACAGAAACATACCCCCCAGCCCAAATCTACCCTCCAAAACCCACCCAGAACAACTTTTTAAAAAGAAAAAACAGCAGCACCTTACCAGTCTGAAGCCTCCCGCGCTTGCAAAGCCGTGCTTACTCGCAAGTAAACCCACGCCTTTGGTGGCGCTTACTCGCGAGTAGACCCGTGCCTTCGTGTTCAAAGGTTCTCATCAGTTGAGAGAGCAAGAGCTCTCTCAACTGCGACACACCCTATATACAGTAATGGCCAACAGACCTACAGCACAAAGAAGCAGCCTCGGCGCCACCTATAGTTAGAAAGTTGAATTGCCCACCTTTTTTCGCCTGCCTATTTCTGTTCTTATGTCGATTCTCCGGCTGGAAGTCGAAGTGACATTTTGCAGCTGGAGAAGTCCGTAACTCGAAAAGTCCATAAGTGGAGCCGTGCATAAGTCGAGGGTCCACTGTATCTCTTATAAGTTTCTAGCAGTAGATACTTCATTTCCAGACATTCCTGATCGAACCATGGTTTGGATCTATGGGTTCTACAAAAAGGGGCATCCTGTCTTATGGATTTTTTATGAATCAAGCATCCTTGTAGTGGTGTGACTATTTCTTGATATAGTTTGAGAGCCTTTTCAGGGGAACTTGTTTTCAAAAGGGACTCCCGCACTCTGAGACAGCTTTCGGAATGCAGGAATGCAGTTGTAACATACTCTGCCTTGGCTGACCATCTCACCTGAGATACTCCAATTTCTGCCTCTGTACTGAGTTGCGGTTCGTAATCTGCATGAACATTCTGGCTCTGACCAGATAGTATTGTAATCAGGGGGAGATGGTCACTCTCTGCGCGTGTACCAACTTCGAAACTGAGTACCAGATTTAACAGGTCATAGGAAATGATAGAGTAATCAATAACTGAAGCACCACACCCTCCCAGGAAGGTATATTCCCCAGATCTATCCGCCTCCACTCCTCCATTTAATAGCACTAAATCCAAGCTATTTATCATCCGTGAAAGACATAGACCAGAATAGTTACAAATCTGATCTTTGGACTGTCTAACAGGGATTGGATGTCCCATCTCCATTTCAGGAGCGTATTCACCAAAATGATGGTAAAGGACTTCATCATTTTGACCAATTCTGGCGTTAAAGTCTCCTGTCAGTATTACAGATGCCTTGGGGTGTAGAGATGTCATTCTGCTAATAAAGTTTTGCAGGTCTGCCCACCTATCCTTATTTTGTTGTTTATGCTGGAGTGGAGGAAGATACACATTAATTAACAACAGGGTAAAATATCGAAACTTGATAACCAGAGACATTGCCATATTGGGTAATGCGGCTAAGCTAATTTTGGTGGCTCGAAGCTTAGTAGAAACTAATACCCCAAGGCCTCCTTTGGCTCTACCTCCCCTGGAACTTGGTTCAGCTTTCAATGTATAACTTGTAAAACCATCTAGCTCCAGTTCTTTTGTCTCCCAAGTCTCTTGGAGGCATACTATATCATATCCCCTGATGAAGTGTTGAAAAGAGGAGTCCAGGAGCTTGCCTTGCCATCCCATGATGTTCCAAGAAATAAGTATCAACTGAGAGTTTTGTTGAAGAATTGATGGCCAGTCAGTAATAGGCTTTTTCTTACCAAGAGGGGAATTGGTGGAACTCTCCCTCTCTGGAAGTCCTCCCTGATTTGCCCTTGTCCAGCCTGCTATGTTCCAAAATAGATGTTTTGATGGATGGGGAGAAATGGACAATCTGGGTAGTCATTCTAAGATTTTAAGTTTTTCTAGTATACCCTCTTGGTCCAGAAAGATGCTGCCATTGTTTAATGTGGAGGGACAGATGTTTTGGGCCATAGAGGGCGTTTTATGAGTAGGAGGTGAACCAAATTCATGAGGTTGTAAGACCTGTAGGCCTAGCCAGTCCTCATTTATTTTTTGGATAACTGGCCTAGCTGCCTTTTCTGCATCATTATTTGCTTCAATGGTTTTAAAAGTCCCGACCAGCTTTGGGTCTGTAACAGTGTAATTCTGTACAGGATAACTCAAATGTATGGTGGCGCATACTCACACACAATAGGCATGAGGTTTTAGCCCACATCAGTGTTGGATTGACTGTGTACCCCATGCTTGAATTCCTTTGTTGCATCATCTTTAGAGAAGAATGTTCTTAGAGGCAGGTGGCTTATATATAACCGTTAGTGAGAGGCCTGTTCCCCTTGGATGCTTGTTTTCAAACTGCCAGGAGGCCACATTGTATTAACTTGTCTGTTGAAAAACATCTCTGCTCCACTGTCAAACCCCTGCATGTTAAGGATTTTCTGAAATGTTTGTGTTCCTCTCAGTGTTACCCAATCAGCAGAGAATTTAACAAAGCACAAGGGACAATTTCAGATGAGCACTCCCTGCTGGAAGCGCATGCCACAGGTCATCATGAATACATGCAACGTTTCCCAAAGAACTGTGGATTGATTGCCAGTGAAGAGCAACAATATACCAATAGGAAATGATGTATGACATATCAAGCATTTGATAAATGTGATTGTGGTGTATCTTTGCTTTTATTCTATTAAATACCAGCTATGTTGATTAAGATTGGGACCAGGGTGCAGCTTCCTCACATCCCCCCCCCAAGTCCCCCTTTGCTGTGCACTTGATACAAATATGTAGCAACATCCTTCTGAGAGAAAATATCAACTTCTGGGGAGAGTGGTCGTTGTCAGCACTGCAAGTACTCACAACCCCAGTCCTGATTGACTTCCCAAGGCTGGTAAGCAAAGGATGTTGGGATTATTATTTTTTAACATAAATCCCATAATTCTCCATTCTTGAGTTCTACCTGACATAAATTCATCTATAGGCACCTAAATGTGGCTCACCTGTTCAGAAAGAAAGTATCTGCCTAGCAGTTGGGCACTTCCCTTCTGAACAGGAAGCTAGGTGGAGCTAAGCCTCAATAGGCTACAAAGCATTCCAGTTTAGACCTTTCTCCCAGGTAAGTCACATCTAGGTGTGTGTAGATGTCTGTAGGTCCGATGGAACTCTTAGAATGGAGAATTATGGGATTTGTAGTTCAAAAAACCCTATGCCTAATGACTACCATTTATCCCCTCTGCATTAGAGGCATGCATGTAATCCATGTTTCATGTGCAATCAATTATATATTGTTTTTTAAATATATTTTCAGAATAGAAAACTTGGTATGCTTTTAAGAAGCCCCAGGATTAATGAAACACAGCAGTTTCATTAAGGTATTAATGATTCATGTGTATTCTACACACAAGAAGGATGGCTTCCTAGCCCCACTCCCTTCATCATCACTTTTTTCATACATCAGTGGTTCCCAACCTTGGGTCCTCCCATGTTCTTGGACTAAGACTCTCAGAAGCCTTTGCCACTAGCTGTGCTGGCCAGCGTTTCTTGAAGTTGTAGTCCAAGAACACCTGGATTACCCCAAGGTTGGGAACCACTGTCATACACAAATGACTTGTCCGAAGAGGATAGACAGAACATGGAATAAATTGCTTCTAGTCTTTAAACCACTAGAGGTGATGTTCTGGTCTTCCTTTGAAGAGGTTCAAGCTCTGAATTGTACAAAAACCCATGGAGCTATGAAAAAGAAGGCTAGCATTTTTACCCGAAGATATGTAGTTTGGGGTGCAATTAATGCATAATATATTGGGGTTTCCTCCTCGAAATTTCAATACAAAGTTTGTCAGGTGACAAAGCTGGGAATGACTACTTTTTGCCCAAGATGTGAAGAACTTCTACCAAGCAATGTAGACTTGTACTGGGCAAGAAGAGTTTGCCTCAGGATGTTCAAGAAGGGGGGGGGGGTATCTTGCTAAAGTGAATAAAATCAGTTCAAAAGATATTGAGAGATCCATTTCCAAACTGAATTTGAAAAGCAATTAAGCTCAGTATTTTTCACTATGCCACATAATTAGGTCATGTTAAGAGACACATCCATGGTAGTAATTACTACACGAATTGTAACAATTCGTAAGACCCCCATATTCAGTGGGGATTGGTTCCATAGCCCTCGTGGATACTGAAAACCATGTATAATAGCAAATGCTAGAGAGAGGCAGACAGACAGGCAGACACACACACAGAGAGACACACACACACAGAGCATCATAAAAGAGGGAAAAAACAGAAAAATTATTTTCCCATGCATCACCAGAACCGGACACTAGAGGGAGCCAGAGACCATGCTATGTATTTTTCACCAACAAGTATTCATAGCAAGGTCTCTGGCTCCATCTGGTGGCCTGCTATGGTAATACATGTGGAAATTGTTTTTTCTGGATCTTTTTCTTTTAATATTTTTAATATTTTCAGACCATGGATAAGTGGAACCATGGATATTGATCCTGCGGATATGGGGCTCCTACTGTATTAATGTAAAGGGAAGAGAGATCTTATTTGTTATTGACTATGCAAAATACATTTTTATTCATTATATGCAGACAAACTCTAAACGTAGAGGATGGAAAACAGCTTTCTGGTTTTGCAACAGTGGAAATACAGAATTGTAAATTCACTTTATCATGGACTCTGAATCTAAAAATGAACTTTAGAGGTGCCTCAAGAAACTCCAGTTCTGGTTTGTTTGAGCTGATTAGCATACAATCAATCTTCAGCACAAATGCTTATTTAAAACTTCTCTTCATGATGAGATAGAGAGAGGTGAGTTCAATTCTTATTGTTAAAAAAAATAAGTAGCCTGTGATTTGTATTACACAAATTAGAGACTGAAATATTTTAGTGTGAGATAATTTTGCCCTCCTTGGTCTTGCAGTTTCGGATTGTGTCCGGGGAGGAGAAACCTCCATCCAGTAATCATTAAAACAAAACAAAACAATAATGAATTCCTGCTTCTTAAAGAAGTGACACATATCAGTATATTTTTCTATGTTTGAAAGAAAAGAGTAAATGTAATTGGAGACAACGGAATCTGTTTCATTTTCTAATATATGCTTAATATTTTTCATTATGTCATGTAATTATATCTATGCTTTCCATCTCATTTGGAATTTATAAGTCTTTTTTTAAAAATCCCACATCAAAATTAATATATACATTGTGCCTGATTTTTCCTAATGGGTGTATTTCTCTGCCAGTGTTTTATAGTCTATGGGAGACTTGGAACATAAGGTGATGGCAATACAAGTCTGAATCTATGGATTGGAATTTTATATTTTCTCTTCACAAAAAGGAGATAATAAATTGCAAACTGCTTCCAGAGTTCTTGGTTTGCTCATCTTGACCCTCTGACAGTGATCAATATTAAAAGGAATCTGGGGGGATGGCACTATGTGCTGTGTGCAAAATTAGACTGAGGCATAAAAGGAAGAAGGAAGCTCACATCATGTAGCTGGTCAAGTGTGAGACATGGACAGGGATAGCCTTGATCAACCATGAAATTCATTGGGTCACTCTTGGACAGACTTATCTCAATATCAGAAAATGGTAGGATGTGTAAATGGGGCAGCTTGTTTGTAGTGGGGGCAAAGAGGGGAGGGGACTTATGGTCTAGGTCAGTGGTTCCCTGGTGTGTTTGGACTGCAGCTCCTGGAAGCCTTCACTGCTAGCTGTGCTGATCACCCTGTTTAATGTTAAGCCATGCTATATATGCCTGCAAAAGGCAAAAAGACATGAACCCTCTTTCCAATGTATTTCATTTTCTCTCTCAACATATGCACACATGCTAGATATGAAGGATATTCATCTATGATGAGAAAGTTTAGTGAGGAATATCCAAATCACTTATTGTTGCAGCAGTGGCTTCATGAAATTGTGCAGGAGTAACTCTAGCTATTTTTCTCTTTGCAAAACTTAGCACAGATAAAACTGGCATAAAAGGGTAGGCTGATTGCTCCCAAACACACAAGCAACCCAGACAAGACATCTATTTTTAATAATTCATGGAACAAGGTGGCAAGTTATAATAGGTTTAATTTTTGTGCATTTCCATTAACATGGAAAAATCAAATATCACAACCACTCAATAAGAGGAAAGTGCATGAAGAAGCATGAATATTAGGGAGAACTAGCACACAAATTCTTATTAATTTTGATGTAGATTTTTAATAAAACCCTCAAATGTTCACACACACATACAGACACATATATGCATACACATATACATACAGATATGCATACACATATTCCTTGCCTTTCTGCAGTAAAGAGAAAACATTTGTGTTTCCTGATTTTGCATGGGTAGATGAGCTAATCAGGATTAACATCTTGGGTATTTCATATAGTCAGTAAAGCCCAGGGCCCCCAAAGTCCAAGTGAAGTACCTCTACATTGCTACTTAAGATAACAATTATCAGTCTCAACATTTCTGATGTTAGATTTTCAGACAATAAAGGCAGAAAATATGGATGCATGGATCTATGAATAGCGGAAAACAATAATGGAAAGGGTGTTCAAATAAGGATGGAAAAGAAATT
The DNA here is from genome assembly GCA_037013535.1 of Intellagama lesueurii. NCBI lineage: Eukaryota > Metazoa > Chordata > Lepidosauria > Squamata > Agamidae > Intellagama > Intellagama lesueurii. Next base: position 111,060,394 of record JBAJHW010000005.1, read on the forward strand.
CATTTGGTTTGTGTGATGATCTGAAGGAGAGTGGGATTTGTAGTCAGAAGAAATGGAGTTGGTCTGGTTCGGTGTAACATGATTTGAAAGGCATTGGAATGTGATAGACCGTGAAACTTTTTTTCAGTTCGCTATTTGCCTGGTACAGGGAGAACTGTGATAACGAGGCAAGGACGAAGGAGGCCCAGTGTGAAGACTAAACAAGCATACCATCCTAACTGGGAGAAGATAACGCACCTGGATCTTCATGAGAATTCTGGGTGGAGAGTTGTGTTACACCTCTTTGAAGTTAATTGGTTTACAGCTATGGAGTGTCAAGAAGAAGGAGGTGTTAGGAATGTAAGAAAAGATGGATGATAGGATGGGTGAGAGAGCTTCTCTTAGCTTCTCAAGCTTGGAGAGATTTTGAATGGATTGTGCTATGTGAAGGAATGTTTACAGAATGTAGCATGGTAAGAAGAAGGAGGGGGTGGGAATAGCCCATCATAGCTTAGATTTATTTAACTATAGCATAGCAGCTTTATTTAACTATTGGAATCTTTGGACATGTTTTATGCTACTGCTTTGGCAAACAAACTGTTTCTATGAATTTTTATTTTCTTAATAAAAAATAATTATCAAATCTCAACTGAGGACTAGTCTCTTGGAACAGCAGGGTTATACTTAAATTCAGAGGATTAGAAAAGGTCACTAACTTGCTACCATTAAGAAGTCCTACCTAGCTGAGCTGTTGTGTGTTCTGAGGAATCACAAAGCCTATGCTTAAGTACAGAATAAAGTAAAGTGTTCTTTAATGGTTAGGCTTGTCCATGGCACAGATGCTATGCACTGCTGAGGCTTAAGGGCTTACCTCAGTGAAAAGTGGTAGATTTGTGGCCAAAGTAACTCCCTGTCCAGACCCCAGACCCTCTTCAGGGAGGCTTGGGCGTTACAGTTTGTATTTGAATATGAAATGACCCAGTGGGAATGGTAAACCACTTCTGAAGACTCTGTACCTACAAAACCATAGCAATGGTTCTCATACATCACACAATCAACTTGACAGCATGTCCTTAATAAATTTGTTCACATCTAGATTACCTCAACCAGTCAAAAAAACTAGGTCCAGAATATGACCTTCAGAATTCACAGCAGTATGTGTATCCACCATATTCTTGTAACAGACGAGTAGCATATTTGCACATTCATTTGTTTGTTTCATTTACATCCTGTCTCCCCTGCAATAAGTTCAAGGTAGCATATGTCACTCCCCTCCTCCTCCTCCTCCTCCTCCTCCTCACTGTTATCCTCCCAACAAACCTGCTAAGTAGGCAAGGCTGAGACAAAGAGGAAAAGAGTCACCTTGAGAATCTTGGCTCAGAGGGAACTTGGATGGAACATACCTAGCTCAGAGATGACCTGATGTTGTTAATCTGCCATCCCCATCACTTGCAGCCAGCATAGCCTTCAGTGACAGATGACAGTAGTTGCACTTCACAATGTTTGGCGAGTCTCACATTGCTCACCCCTGCTCTAGTCACAGCACCAATTGGCTCTCAGTTCAGGAAAGTAAGGGGAATTATTATTCATGTATGACAACCTGATTTGATTGCCCACAATATAAAGGGCTGGATTTGGCTTTTGTTATAATGACAATTAGGGTGTGGAGATAGGCAAGAAAGATGTGCTCCAGGAGGGGAAAAATGGATTTAAATATATAAATCCATATATCTATATACAGTAGATATAGATATCCCAGTTTAGGATGTGGTGAAGTGTAAGAATTTATGTCTCCACTTAGCAAGTTGCTAAACCACTTTATACACCTGATGTAGTCCACGGGTTGGTGAAGTTTACACCCTCCAGATGTTTTGGACGTCACCTCCCAAAAGTCCTAGTCAGCATGATGCATGACAAATGATTATAGGAGTCATATTCTAAAAGCCTGAAGTGCCAAAGATTTCCCACTCCTGTACCATAGTCTATCATCTCACCCCTAGTGTAGCATATTTAAAAGCATGCCACAATACTTTTGCTAGTCTTTAAGATGCCACAGGACTCTTCCGTAGTGCTTGTGCAGCAAACTAAAACACATTCTGTCCTGGAATTCATCAAACGGAGCAATGGAAATGCTCCTGTGCAATACCCACAAATCACACAGTGGAATTAACGCAGGCTTCTCTGTTCCCTGGTATCTGTTTCTTGCCAAGGTCTTTTGGGCAACCTGTGGCAACAAAGCATGTGCAGTGCAGATGCCAAAAGACCCAATATGTGTCAGAGATAAATTAGGTTTCAGGCTTCACTGAAGCAAGATGAATAGAAACCTTGATACATTTTAATCATTTAGGAAATATATCCTTCACCTGAATGAAATTTGTCAGAGCTGCAGACAGCACTTTTTTCTTTATTTTTTTTAACTATCCAAGGAGAATATCAGTTACACAGATGTAGTAAGCTGATTGTTGCTTTCCCATTTTTTAGAACATTGTATACAAGGTGAAGGGGAAGTTATCACCCAAACACTCTCTAAGGACAACATAAACATAAAATTAAATTTTGGGCGTGTGTAAGAGAACACCATGATTAAAAACAAAGAAATAATTAAACGAAAGCCCTCCCGACTATGTCAGATTTAAATCCTAGATGAACCTGCCTATCCCTCCAGCGGGCATTAAAAAAAAAAAGAGTGCAAAATTATAATCCTTACAAAAACAGAATGACAGACAAGCTCTTCACACGTATTACAAACCATGGCTGATCCAGGGAGATCACAGTATGAAAAGGGCACTCTGTAGTTCCTAGTGGATTGCTGTTTGGACCACATGCTGCAGCTTAGTGACTGTGGATTTCACAGCCTTGTAATCAGTGTCAACCACATGTTGCCAAAGTCTATTGTCTCACTTATGCTCAGTATCTGCTACAAAGAGGGAATAAAAAAGTGATCCATTAAGAAAGTGGCTCTTTATAGAAAATAATCACTAAACACTATCAAAAAATTGTTTAACTATCTAACATTAACTAGTGGTGGAAAAGAAAAGTTTGAGAGGTCCACATTTTTCTGCAGTTTTATCCATTTTGCATCTCCTCAGACTGACAACAGGATGAAGAGTGTTTTGCCTCAGAAATTGTACATTTCCGAGACTTCTAATGCATTTTGGCAAATGAAAACCATGCATACATTTTAATCATATGCACAACTAAAAAGTGGTATATTTGAAAAAAAACGCATACATAAATGCTTACTCAATGGGGAATCTGCATAAAATGCCTATAGAGACGTGTATACTTTGAAAAACACTCATGAAAATCATATGATTTTTCATACAGGAGTCTCAAACCCTAATAAGATGCTGCAGCTTGGTGAGAATGTTGTTGGAATTCAGATAAATGCTGCAAAAACAAGACATATTTTAAAATCCCTATAACCATCCTACTGATAAATTGTTCACACATAGGCCAAGCATAAACATACGTACTTGGTAATATAACCCATAATTAGGGCTACAAAGTGCCCAATATATAAGAGATGACCAAAAATGCCTAAGCTCTTAGAAGTACAGTTAGTGAGGCCAGATGAAAGCCTGGCGATTACTGGCTATTTAGTGCAGAGACAGATTGAACAGTAATTGTGCAAAACATATAATGATTCACAATTCAGAATGATTTCTTTTGGGATCACCTCTTACGTACCACTCATCAGTTACTACCTTCCCTTATTTTCAAGTAATGCATGCAGGAATTACTGATCTTTGGTGACATAAACTAGTTTCACCTAGTTTAAAATTATAATTATACATTTGCCCTGGCACCTCCTGAACCAAATCAGGAGACACTTGCAACTTTTCTCTCTCTGCTTCCCGCATCCTGGCATCCCACCAGCACATCCACCAACCCATCTTGTGTCTCTTTCCTGGCTGCACATATAAGAATCCTACCGCCGGAGGTGGACTTCCGGTAGACGTCGAAAGCGGCTGCTCTCTCTTGAGCTCCTTGCTCAGGGGGAGGATTTTTCTCCCGACGGGGGGTCTCAGATGAGGCCGAAGACAGCCTGTTGGGCTGTTTGAAGAGAGGTATTTACCTTTGAGTCGTGGGGCGAACCAGCAACTTGTCCCGGCTTGATTCAGAGGTTTATCTTTCCCCAGGAGGAAAGAAGGGGATGCGCCATTGCGCGTTCCCCTGAAGCTTTCGACACTGGACTAATTAAGGAGAATTGGACATTAAAAGAGGATATCGTCGTGTTTACTTTGGGTGAGACTTAAATATTTTATTTCTTAAGCTTTATCTTATCAGGCTTGGATAAATAATGAGAGAGAGACCTGAAACTTTCGTTTGAGCTAGTTCTTCCCGCACAGACCTGAAACGGCAGCCTTCAGCAGGGAGGAGGGAAGCTAGTGAAAGACTGATTGCTTTGTTAATAGCCAGAACGTCATTTGAAGACATTTACAATATTCAACTAAGCGCTTGAAGAATACGGAGGGGGAGTTTGGGGGAAACTTTTCCTTTTTCTCTTTTTTTTTACTGAGAAATAAGACGAATGTGGAGTCGAAATCCCCTACTCCACGAAATGGAGATTATAGAATGAACTGAACTGAGACTAGTTTCGTTTTTGGCTGTTTTCTGAATTAGTGTTTCTGGTTTTTGTTGTTGGAGGGGAGGACTGTTTTGACTGCTTTTGCTAAATTGGCAGTCTTCCCAGTTCTCAAACTATTTGACTTGGAATGGCTTGAGCGGAGGAGTTGCGAAGGAAACTCTAATTTTTAAAGGGCTTGTTGAATTTTCCATTTTCTTGTTCTTTTGTCCATTTGGGAATATACATAGTGTATAAACTTGTCCATGTAGACGACGGAAGATTGAACTTTGAAGTTTCTAGTTGGTTCCTGATCTTAGAAGACTTAGAAGACATCAAGAAACTATCTGGATCCTTAATTATAGGCTATTGGTGGATTTTTTTGCTTTTTTGCATCTGGATACCCTCCTATATTTGGGCTACAAATAACCCCTTAACTTGGAATTATAAATAAGTCTTGGACTTCACAAAACCTAAGAGACTTTACAATTTTGGGTTATAACTTTTGGATTACAACTCTTGGATCCTTCATATTGGACCTTCTTTGGCCCTCTCTTTGGCCTTCACCATTTTTGGGAGATAAATGAGCTGTGCTATTTGGAGCTACAAATAGTTGTGGTGTTCATAGTTAAAAAGAGATACTCCCTTTTGATATTACTTGGATTTTAGAAGACACTAAGAAGACATTTGGATGTATAAACAGTGACTATCTCAAAGGAGTGGATTATAAGTAACTGGAGCTACCAGGGGGGTTTATCTCACTCTTTCCTATATTTGGTGGAATATTGGTGGATAAAATTGGTTTATCTGAACTAAAACTGAAATAACAGAAATAATATTAGTTTAATGTAATAAGTTTAAGATTTGCTAACTATTGGTGTGTGTTTTTTAATGTTGAATTTTGGATCTTAGATAAGCAGACTGTACAGTGTATTCTCGACTAATCTAGTAAAAGTTAGGTGGACTGAATTAGAGAGGAGCTAATTTAAGATGGCTTCCAATCCAGATAAACCAGGGAAAAAGCCAGGATCAGCACCACCTCATCAACAAATGCCAGCCCGGCACAACAGAGAACCTAGAGGTCTTATTACAGCCAGATAAATCAAATAAAGACCTACAGACCCTTACCAAACTTATTCAAGAGATGCTTCTGGAAATTAGAATGAGTCAACAGAAAACTGAAGAAGGGATAAAATTAATACAACAAAAAATAGAGGAGAGCCAACAGAAACTGGAGGGGAAAATGATTGATTTGCAATTAACCCAGCTGGGAATACAACTAACACAAACTCAACAAAGTGTTAAAGAAAATAAAGAACAAATTGAGAAAATTGAAGAAAGAACACTAAAAACTGAGGAAGAAATACAGGAGCTTAGAAAAGAGAGAGAGAAAACACAGGCAGCCTGTAACAGCTACGCAGACTCCGTGTTAACTTTGGAAATGGAAACAGCATCATATATTTTGAGGCTTCAAAATATTCCTGAAAATAAAGAGATGGATCTCTTCACGCAAGTGAATGAAGCATTGGCGGAGGCAGTAGGCCTCGAACTTCCGGAGATGGCAAAAGAAATAGATCAAATTTACAGAGTCAACTCCAGCTTCTCAAAGAGGAACAAAACGCCCCGGGACGTGCACGTGAAATTTTTGAGAAAATCGATGAGAGATATGATATTAAGAGTAACAAATGACAAACCATTGAGATGTCAAGATCAAGATATAGTAGTAATGAAACAAATACCGTGGAAGATAAGAGATGTGAGGAAACAATATCAATTCTTAACAAATAAGCTTAATGAGAAAAAAATAAATTTCAGATGGCTAGTGCCGAAGGGAATACTGATCAATTGGGATACTAAAAGATTCAGATTGGATAGCATTGATAAAGCCAAAAACTTATATGATAGATATATTAAGAGAACAGAAGAACAAGACACCCTGAAAGGGAGAGAAGATGATGAATACTCTTTGAGACCACAGAGTAAGGAAAGAGAAGAACAAGAACAAAGGGATAAAAATAAAGAACTGGAAGAAACAGAACAAGAACGAGATGCACCCATGAAAGAGAAGAGATAAACCAGGACAATAAACCCCAAATATAAATAAACATGGAGAAAAATGTAGGAATATTCTCAGTTAATATAAACGGACTTAATTCTCCAATGAAGAGGAAGAAAATATTCGCTAAATTACAAAAGGAAAAAGCTGAGATAATCTGCCTTCAAGAGACACATATTAAACAACATCATAAACTACTAGAATGTAAGAAATTGGGAAAACTCTTCTTCTCAGCTGACCAGGACAAGAAAAAGAGAGGGATAGCCATATATATGAAACCCAGTAGAGAAGGCAAATTTGTCTATGCGGATAAAGAAGGAAGAATATTAATGGTGGAAACCATAATAAACCAGAAAAAAACACTATTAGTGGCAATCTATGCACCCAATAATAACCTGGAGAACTTCTGTAAGAAACTATATACCCAAATAACAGAAAAGGAACCCCAATATGTTTGTCTACTGGGAGATTTCAATGCAATAGCAGATGAAAGATTGGATTATAAGAAAGGAAACAAGACCACAACTAGAAGAAGGAAGCTACCAAAAATATTTTTTCAGATGGTGGAAGAATTGGGGTTAAAAGATATATGGTGAGAATTGAACGGGGAAAAGCAACAATTTACTTTTTACTCGAACAGACACAAATCCTGGTCCAGAATAGACATGATATGGACTTCAGCAGAACTGAAGCTAGAGATACAAGAAGTAGAAATAGATACTGTATTTTTCCGTGTATAAGATGCCCCGATGCATAAAACGCCCCCCCCCCCCACTTTTCTAAATCAAAATTTCTTTCAAAATTTCTTTCTTTGCAAGAAAGTGGAGTGGGGGAAAGCTCCTGCTTTCCACCTACATTTTTGTTGCAAAAAGCAGCTTTCTGCCTCCAAGTTTTGCAAAGAAAATGCAAGGGAAAGTGATTTGCAATGAAAATGTAGGGGGAAAGTAGGAATCGCTTCCCCCCTGCATTTTCTTTGCAAAACCTGGAGGCAGAAAGCTGCTTTTTGCAACAAAAATGTAGGGAGAAAGCAGAAATCGCTTTCCCCCTGCATTTTCTTTGCAAAACCTGGAGGCAAAAAGCTGCTTTTTGCAACAAAAATGTAGGTGGAAAGCAGGAGCACTTTGATCCCTCCCCCCTCCTTACTTCCGAGTACAAAACGACCCTTAATTTTTCCTTCAATTATTTTAGGAAAAAGTGTCATTTTATACACGGAAAAATATGGTACTAATTTATGGGCAGACCATAACCCAAACAAAATTAAATGGAGAGGTATCCAGAGGAAAGATAAGATATGGACTTTAAATGCAGCAATTTTGAAAGAAAAAGAATTCATGGAGAGGGCCAGAAAAGAAATGGAACTTTTTAAAAAAGAAAACACAAAAGGAGAGACAACACTTCAAAATATATGGGACACCGCGAAAGCATTTTTTAGAGGAATAGCGATAACATACCAAGCAAAGAAAAACAAGATGAAAAAGCAACAGTACCAGAAATTGAAGGAAGAATACGGAAAACTAGAAGCAGAACTTCAAAAATACCCACAGAAAAAACAAATTCAAAATAATATGGCACTGATCAAACATAAATTAAACTTAATAGAAACAGAAGAAATAGCTCAACAAATTAAGAGAACAAAACAAAATTTCTTTGAAAACGCAAATAAGCCAGGAAGATGGCTAGCCTATAAACTTAAAAAACAAAAAATAAAGAGACAAATTGATAAATTAAAAGATGAAACAGGGAAGATTCAACATCAAGAAAAAGAAATCCAAAGGATAATCAGAGTATACTATCAAAATCTTTATAAAGCGCAAGAAGTCTCTTCAGAAGAGATCCAAGAATATTTAGAAAAGGCAAAGTTACCTAAAATTCCTAAAGCTCATAAGGAAATATTAAACGCAAAAATTACAATGGAGGAAATAACAGAAGCAATTAAAAAACAAAAAAATGAAAAATCACTAGGGCTGGATGGATTACCAGCAGAATACTATAAAATATTTCAAGAGATCCTAAGTAACCCTTTGAAAGATATCTGTAATGAGGTTTTACAAGAAGCAAAAGCATCAAAATTCTGGATGGAAGCATATATTACTTTGATTCCTAAAGAGGAGAAGGAACTAGAAGCAATAGAAAACTACAAGCCAATTTCACTATTGAATGTGGACTACAAAATTATGGCGACAATAATGGCAAATAGGCTGAAAAAATATCTAGGGGAATTTATTCATCCAGATCAAAATGGATTTTTACCTAAGAGACAATTGAGGCATAATTTGAGAGTTATAATGGATATCTTGGAGTACTATGAAACACACCCAGATAAACAGATGGCCTTACTATTTCTGGATGCACAGAAGGCTTTTGACAACGTAAATTGGAAATTTATGCGGAAACAACTCAAAATAATCAACTTTGGTCAATACTTCATAAATATGATAAATGCAATTTATGAGCAACAAACAGCAAAGATAATAGTCAATGGAGAATCTACAGGAATAGTTGAGATCCAAAAAGGAACTAGGCAGGGAGTGGCTATCTCCACTGTTGTTTATTTTGATGTTGGAAATACTGAATAGAGAGATAAGACAAGACGAAGAAATAAAAGGGACCCAAGTTAAAAATGAAAAGTACAAATTGCAAGCCTTTGCGGATGATCTGGTCTTTATATTAGAAAACCCATTAGAGTCAACTCCAAAATTACTGGAACAGATTGAAAATTTGGAGAAGTAGCGGGATTGAAGATAAAAACTAAACTAATTGTAAAAAACATGACGGATAAACAGAAAAATCTCCTAACAGAGAAGACCAAGCTTCAAATAGTTAAGAGAGTTAAATACTTGGGAATTTACCTGACAGCCAGATGCTCAACAATAAAAGAAGAGAATTACGGGAATCAATTGAATAAAATAAAGCAGGATCTGGAAAGATGGGAGAACAGACAGCTATCATTTTTAGGAAGGACTGCAACTATAAAAATGAACATACTACCAAAAATACTCTTCCTCTTTCAAACAATTCCAATAAAGCTTAACCGGACGTTCTTTGAGGAATTGAATAAATTAACCCTAAGATTCATTTGGTCAAAAAAAAAAAAAAAGCAAGGATAAAAACCAAATTACTGCAGGAGGCGAAAGAAAGAGGAGGCTTTGGCCTACCAGATTGGACACTGTACTACCAAGCTTCAGTTTTGGTATGGCTGGGAGAATGGATATGTCTGAGGAATAAAAGGCTTTTATATCTAGGACATGACTTGCAGATGGGATGGCACACCTTTTTATGGTATGGCAAAACTAAAGTACACAAATACTTTCAAAATAACCTGATAAGAGACGCTTTGCCAGCTATATGGGAAAAAGTAAAAACCAGAATCTATAGGAAAATACCAAGATGGGTCTCTCCAAGAGAAGCATTTACTTATCCAAATCTTATCCACTTTGAGAAAATAGTGACATATAATGAAATATTAAATCCAGAAGGAAATCTCAAAACCAAGGAAGAACTAGCAACCCAAGGACTGATACTATCATGGTTACCTTTATTGCAAATTCAATCAATATATAAAGAGGACTCTAGAACACAAGGTTTCTACAAGGAACAGCCACAATTTGATAAAATATTACTCTCTACAGAAGATAAGCTAATTAAGAATATCTATAAATTCCTCTTAGAAGTGAAAATGGAAGATGAACAAGTGAAAGAAACAATGATACATTGGGCTAAAAACTTTGGTCACACAATTCAGCTAGAAAAGTGGCAAAAGTTATGGAGTGATAATTGTAAATTAACCTTAGCAACCGCATATAAAGAAAATTTATACAAAATGTTTTACAGATGGCATTTACCACCAACTAGAATAGCAAAAATGTTCCCAAATGTTTCCGATAGGTGTTGGAAATGTAAAAAACATGAGGGAACATATTATCATGTATGGTGGACTTGTGAAAAAGCAAAAAAATATTGGGTTAAAATACACTCTTGGATAAAAAAAAAATAATGAAACTGAATATAGAACTCAAACCAGAGTTGTCTTTATTGGGTATTATGCCAGAGAATATTAACAAACAAGACAGCTATATTATATTACATATATTGACGGCAGCTAGAATAGTATGGGCGCCATACTGGAAAAATGAGAAATCTCCGTTAGAAGAAATAATTGTACAAAAAATCTTAGATTGTGCAGAGATGGATAGATTGACAATGACAATTAAAGGGAAAGAGGATTTGGAATATTATCAAAACTGGAATAAAATGTATGAGTGGCTAGAGCAAAGAAATAAGGTATAGAGAGAAATGAGACATGATATGATATGAACAATTTGATGTATATCCAGTTAACATGACTAATGACAATGGAAATATGTTTTTTATGTGTTATAAAAAATAAATTTTAAAAAAACTGGAAAAAAAAGAATCCTACCCCATGCTTCACCCCAATCCTTTGGCAGTCTCACTGTGCTGTGGACTCTCCTACACCTCTTCCCCTCCTTTCACTCTTGCTCTGAGATATGGGACTCCTCTCAGCTGCAAACCATTAAAGAATCAGCAAAGGCAGGATCAGGAAAGAAAGAAGGAACTGGGCAGGGGGAGAGAGGTCTGTAGGCTGAGATGTGACTTGCATTGCAACCAGCATGAATGGTGCAGATCAATCTGCAGCCCCTGTATGGGCACTGTTTGTGATTTCAGATGAAATATAAGCTGTGAATCAAATTCCAGCAAAGATTAACCATTCAGATTCTTATTTCCAATGTAGCCACAGCCTTTATCACTGATCTCAGAGCTGCTGTTGTATAAGAAAATAATTTCAAGGCACAAATGGAGAGTGAGGACATGTTTGCACCAGCAAAATGTTTCCCTGGTTTCTCACACCTTTTACTTGCTTAGCAGTAGCATGTTGCGGTTACATGACATATATCCCACAATGTGCATTCTCACTTTTTAAAAAAGTGGCACAACATTTTTAAAACAAAGATGCGGCTACACCTCCGTAGTGGAACATATCCCTTCCTGTTTTATTTACAAATTTTCCCCTTAAAAATATATATCAGTGGTGGGAACAACACACAGCAGCTTGGCCAGAAATGTATTGGGATAGTCGTTCACAGGTCAACATTGTAAAAAATGTTCTGTGATAAAACCCAAAACAAAGTCGTAGCCTCCCAGCAGTCGAGATTTAATGTGGAGGTAGCATGGAGGTAGAGCAAAAGAATTGGTAATGGCCATTTGTCACCTGAACACAAAAAACAAACCCAAAACCCATGAGAAATAACTGGGAAACATTTCGCAAGTGTGACCACGGCCTGAGACAGTTGAGCCGGAACACATTCACAAATCTATCTTTCCACCTATTATTATAACCAAAGGCCTGACATGGGACAATGGTTTCCTAATGCACTACATACATAAATAGGTGGGTACTAGCAATCCTCCTCCCCACAAAAAAAGAGTTAAAAGACACAGCAGATCATTCTGGTTTTTCTTGAACGCAAAACTCATTGCTTAAATACAACTTCTGGAGGTCCAAGGCCAATCATCTGCTCCTGGATACTTCCAGGGGCCACACAGATGATAAAAATGAAAAAAGAAAGAAAGGAATGAATGGACAAACTAGAAATGATTAAAGTCCACTTCCAATTTTGAAAAATTGCCATTTTTGTCCAGGTACCCTCTTATCCATTTAAAGGGTGGATCACAACTTGTGGAGGATTGCAGAAGCTACAAATCACTTTTTAATGAAACAAACAAAAATAAAAAGAAGTTGAGGGAGGCCTGGACACCACATAAACAGCCTGGGAGGCGGGGGAGGGATGAATCCCCAGGGGCCCACATTGCCTATTTCTACCTCAACATCTCTGAAGGCAATGTCAGCTTAGCAGTCTAGCTTACTTTTGTATTAGTTAACTGTATTATCAGGATATTTCTAATCATCAGCCCTTTGAACATTTCAGACCAGTATTAATGATACACCTGCCATTTGTTTTGTATCCTGTTTCTCTCTGGTCATAAATCTGTAAGTACTGACGACTACTTTGCTTGTAGTTCTGTCAACTAAATTCCATATTCCATGCATCTGAAATAATGGACTGCCAGCCACAGAAGCTCATCCCAGCCTGTTAATCTTAAAGTTACTACTTAGATTCTTTTTTATTTTTGTTATTTCTCAATAATACATTTTATTATAAACATTTGTTCCTGTTTAGAACTACAGAGCTTTAAAACAACAAAGACCTGTGGTACAAAATTCTTTGATATTTTTTCATCATCTTTGCCCAATTTCAAAGTGCAAAGAGGTTTGTGGTATTTTAAAGAACAAAACCAAAAATCCTGCAATACTTAAAGTTTTATTTTGTCATATGCTTTTGTGAACTGCAGCCCACTTAGTGCCGACATGTGTTTATAGTCCACGAAAACTTCTGCAAAATAACATATGCTGGTCTTAGAAGTCTTAGAAGTCCAAGTAGGATTTGAATCCAAATGGATTTGTGATACCTTTAATTTATACAGTTTAGAACACAGGTGGGACACATGCAGACTCCCAGATGCTGTTGGGCTATGATTCCAATCATCTCTCAGTTGGCTGTACTGGGTGGGGCTGTTGAGAATTGCAATTCAACAATAGCTAGAGGGCCCAAAACTGTCCACCCCTGGATCAGGAAGTGTGCTGTCTACAGTTTTCCTCTTCATGTTTTGCAGCCTTTGTGTGTATTAAGTCAAAAGGTTGCACTATGTACCTCAATAACCCAGTATCATTTAGTAGATAGAGTGACAGACTATGACTTAGGAGACCTGGATTCAAATCCCTGCTTAGCCATGGAAATTCACTAAGGTGTGAGGAACTGGCAAAACCACTCCTTAAATATCTTTACCTCAAAAGGATAATCATAGGGTTATCATAAATCAGTTCTGACTTGACAGCACATAACAAACACACCTCAATGACCTAATGCCATTCTTCATTTTACAAAAATTTCCATGATGAAGTGATGGTTTCAGTTCAAAAAAATTCAGTGTTTTAGTGTTTAGAACAATAATATTTCTCAGAGAGCAACTGCAATTCTCTGTTCTGTGTTGCTGCAGTCTGGCTCTCTTGTAAGTTATCAAACCTATGGATGCAAGTTGGGGCTGCCAGGTCACAGGGCAGCAGTTGAAGTCTCAAAGAATTGCTCTGATTCTCCAGGTCTCCATTCAGGGAGACAAATCTCTGAGCAAAGAAGAAAGTCTGATTTTTGTGTGCAATAGAGGATGTTAATCTAGCAGGGATGACAGCTACTGTTGCACCTGCTGGATATATTGTAGCCACCAAAAATGTGAGCATACGATATCATTATTACCTTGCTGTGAGTTCCCATGGCCAAGAGGGAATTTGAAGCTCCTGAATCCTCATCTGAAAGTTTTGCCCCTAAAGCACACTGGTTTCCCCTTGATAATTTACAGAAACACTGCATTCTTTTTTTTCCCTCTGGGGGGGAAGCAAAAAAATAAATTAAACTTCCTTGCTCCATCATAACTAACATGCCCAGGGAGAAAGACTTCTAAGCTGGACTTTTCTCTGTGACATGCTATATTGTAGGACATTCCACAGTGGAGCCATGGCACACAATGTTGAAACTTTAGAACCTTTTGAACTGCAAGGTCTCTTACATCACCACTGCTTCCTTCCTCTCTGTTACCTCTGAAATTAGCTGCAATCCTTTTAGGAGCTGGGGGGGGGGAATTATTCTTAAGACTGGTATATTGTTGCAACCTACCTTTGTTGTAGTAATAAAAAGTATTTCTGAGTGGTTTGGTCTTGAATAGACAATTAGGAGTTACTAACTTTACAAAATGGCTACTCTTCATTTGCTCAAATCCAACTGTCTGTATTTTTGCTCTTCTTAATGGGGGGAGTGGGTAGCTATGTGGGCTGATATGATGAGCACCTGTACTTTCAAATGGATGGCTACATTCTTGCAGCAGGGGCTGGAAATGTGTGGCTTCTTAATTTTTTTGCACTACAGCTCCCATCATCCCTCACTAGTGGCCATGTTGGCTGGGCAGACGGCAGTTAGAGTCCAACAGCATGTGGATAGATGACCACATATTTCACATTCCTACTGTAGAGGTCTAGGGAATCCACATATTCTGCCAAAGCACCCACATGTCACAGGCGTTCCACAGTGTGGAGGGAAGGAAGAATAATACTGAGCAGAAGGAAGAAATTGTAGGCCTCCAGATATTGTTGAACTTGAACTACCATTAGTGCAAACCAGCATGACCAAAGGTAATGGGAAGTTCAGTCAACCACAGATAGGGCAACCGTAGTTTTCCAATCACTATTGTTAACTGAGAATGCAAGTTTTTAGACTGGAACTCCCAAGTCCAATTTCTCTCCTCTAGAGGATCTTAAGCAGTTCTTTGTTAAAGGTGCACCCACTGCCCACAACTGAATTGATTTAATCATATAATTATCTTAAAGATCTTTTTAAAAAGTTCAATACAGTCTATAATGAACACTTGATAACACAATGCACACTGCCAAAAACCCCAAAATCTTCAACTTATTTTTGCTTTTATTCAAGAAACAATTATAGACCAATTCAGTATAGAAATCCTCCAAATGTTTTCTTTACAAAGATTGTTTGCTAGGCTTCTGAAGCATCAGTGTGCCAGTGAAGTCTAGTGGTTTGGAACTGCTGCTGTGAATGACACAACTGTGAAGCTTTACTGGTCTTTTTTCAGTACAAAAATGGTACCAGAATCACTAAAGCATCTCCTGCCAAACCTAGTTAGGTTATTACAAAATGTTAACAGAAGTCATTTGACTCATTTAAAAAAGAGACCAGCCAAACATTGGGCAAATAATTGTTATTCCAAGTAGTAATTCCTTAGATGAACAACAAGGAAAAGAAAGAACTATGCTTACTGTAAACAACAGAGTACACTATCTTTCACGGTCTTGCTCTTTTACAGCAGCCTCATCCCCCAACAGTCAGCACAGCAGACTCAGGGATGGTCTTGACTTCTGGGCAGAAATTGGAAGGAACCAATTACAAGTGATCTCCTTACCTGTAAGTAGTTCCTTTTCAGCAAGAAGTAATATAACTAGTTGATACAAAGTTACCTTTAGGTGTAACAAGTAGCACCTAAATTTCTTAGCTGCAACAGGTAACAGTTATTTTCAAATGTCACCTTTAAAGGACATTAAAGGATTTCTTTAAAAAGTTTTTATTAATCCTAAGTGGCAAAAGAAGTACTATTTACTTTCATCTTTTGAACTTCCATAAATATTTCCAAGGTGAAGTATCAGAATCCATCACTAGAGAGTATTTCTCTGTTGTTGCTTTTTTCTGGTTTGTTGATAATGAAAATGTAACACATTACTAGTGTACAGTGCAATTAATTATTTGTGCAAATGGAATGGTGAAAATGATAATAGCAACCTGGCCACTGAGAAGTAATGAGTAATGCAAGGAGATCCATTTAGAGTACAACATTTGGATCTCTTCTGGGCACTTGTGACCTCTGCCAAAATGAGGATACCATGTGAGTGTCCGCTCCATGCTTTCCTTTGGATTCTACATCCTTCTTCTAGCTCTAAGGAGCTACAGTACCTGGTAAATATCGAAAACCTGCCCTGGGAGAAGAGAAACAGCATCACGAGGGACAGCTGCAAAGCACCAGCATAAGCAAAGATACATTTTATTACATGCAAAAATTTGTGCCCAAATTCTTGATCTTGTGATCCTCGCACAAAATATAAGTTTTCAGAAAGTAAAATTATTTGCACACAAGAACACGTGCATACACAAATGTTGTTGTTTTTTGCAGTAAACAAATCCCAAAATGTACATAATGGACAACACATTTATAAACTCATCCAGCAGGTTAAAAAAAACACCTTTGACTTTTGTTTGTTTATTTATTCTTGGCTACAAAATGACACAATCTAAGATTTCAATACCTAGGGTAAAGATGGAAAACATCATTTAAAAAAATATAAATCCCAGAATACCCCAGCTAGCATGGCTGGAGGACATACTACCTGGGGTATTCTGGGAGCAGTCCTTTAGAAAAGTCATGTTTCCCATTCCTGTTGCAGTCTGTGAACCTGGCTCTTGCAGAGTTACGAAGCAAGGAGGACTAACTCTGCATTGTTTTCATAGGAACCCATGAGGATGTCACTCACATCAAGGCATTCTGGACAGTATCTCACTACACAATGCCTAACTAGGCCAACAATTGACCAATGAGAGTTCAAACCATTTCCATAGCCATATCTTGCTTTTCAGTACCAACATGTTTTAGTAAGAAACAAGTTACTGATGAATTGCATGTCATTCAATAGAACTTTAGATCAAATAGTATGTATGGCAACAAAATGGACAGTACATGAGGGACTGATTCGACAACATGTTTATGTCAAATAAAAAAGCACACATAGGTATTTTCAGAGTAAAATTTACAAGGTATGCAAAAACAAAGGAGATAAAATGGATGTATGGCTAAGTAGACCAAAAGACAGATATGATTATTTATCATTTTCCCATACCTTACCCAGTATAAACATTACATTAGTTTTCCATTTACTAAGTTTAAAGTGGTGTAATGTAATCTGAAATAGTCATTTGGAATTCCAAATAAAATTGGCAACTCCAGATTATTTTTAGTAACAGCATTTGGTAATCTTTAAATACCAAATTATATATATATTACATCAAAATTAAATTCCAGCATTTCTACCCTTCAGCTTAATCTTTTTATTAGTCCTGAATCTTTCTAGGAATATGTTTGCAAAGCATTATTTCCAAAGCAGGAAATCTTAAAGAGAAGAGTGCTGGGGAGGAGAGGGAGGCAAAACACATCCACGGGAAGACCAGAAACAAGACTAGCAAGAGTAGACAGCAGAGCTCCCCACTGTCTTGGAGACCATATAGGATTCTTTCAATCAAAATCAGTATGTTTTCCCAGCCTGCTGTTTAAGTTGTTTGTTGTTAACAAACAACTACAACCTTTAGAATTTACTTTAGAAACATCCTGGAAGGGGATACTTCAATTGTTCAGACATGAGGAAATGATACAGAAGCAGATCCACCTCTCCTAATATGTAAGCTTGATTATTAACAAATGGAAGTGTGCTCTGTACCATAAACCTAGCTTGCATTTCTGAAAGTGATCAATGAGTTTGTCATAGCTCATCATATCACTGCATTGAAGGCAAGAGCTAGGAATATCTCTACAAATGTAAACATTCTGTTATATCAAATAGGATGCATCTTTCTAATGGACACATAAGCCTCCCCAAATAATCTTCTTTACAGAAATGCAGTGGACACCACAATTGGGAAAAACTCCATCATCTCTGAAGCTGCAGTTGATTAATACTGCTTATGTGTGGGTTTCATAAAGGCACAGCACAGTACTGGAAAACACAGCATGCCGTGAACTTTCTCTCATGTATAATCTCTTGTAGAAAAGATTACACTTCTTTAAAGGGTTATATAAACAGGATTAATGTAAGCCTTGCCAGAGCAGCAAACTTACATCTTGCTGATTTTGTTTTTCCCAGATAGATTCTGAAACCTTAATCTACTCACAGAGTGAGGTCTTGGTGTCATGTGCACAGTTCTATCTACAAGGCAACTTACAGAATGTTTTTGACACATGCCATAACATTTAAGATTGATGCTTCAATTAAAAAAAATTGACAAAACAATCGTTCCATAATATCTCTTATGCAAATAGTCAATGTATGGGCTAAACAAAATGTGCAAATGCTATGATTTAAAACGGAGAGGGGGGAAGAAGATTCTTTGACTACTTTCCATTAAAACAGACATCTGTATAAAAACTAAAAATCTAAATACAAATGAACTGGGGGATGGTGATGAAACAAACACAGCAATAAAAGCAAACACCTGCAAATTAAAATGTGCAGTCACAAGACTCTTCCACAGCTAAAGATCAATGGAACTTTTCTCAGCCAAAGTTTAAAGAGTTAAATGTTTGCTGTATAGAATATTGTCAGCAGAATAATTATGACTACAGAGTCACACAGCCTTTACTCTCATACAATTGTATGATACATCAGAGTGTAATATAATTGGTAAGGTATTATTTTAAAACAGACGTACAGTTAACTTCCCTCTATAAATTCTGTGAAATTCCCCTAAGTGGGGAAATGATTACCAGAATCCTTAGCTAAAGTTTTCTTCCTACCACACCCCCTTCCTTTGAAAGTGCTTGAGAATATTTCAATGACAGTCATTATTCAGCAGCAATAAGGGTATGTGTGTGTGTGTGTGTGGTAATCACTTAAAGTTGTTAACATTTATCCTAAAACACTCCCAATATATGCATTACTCTGAGGATGACTCTGGTAGCAATGTAAAAGTCTCATTGATAGGTGCCCTTCATAACACTGCCCAAGATTCCCCACTAAAATAAAGAGGTAAAAAATGTTAGAAGCCACTCTCTTACCTTCGAAGCCTGAGTCAATCAGCCCAAATTGTTCCAGCACCTTAACAAAGAGCACAATCATAACCAAGACGGCTATCATTTCGAGCCCTTCCAGGTTCATGGTGAGCTAGGTCATGGTATAGCACAGCCACTGAGGAAAGAACACGTCTGCCTAGCTTTCTTTGCAAAGCCATTAAACTACATTAAGAAATCTACAGCAGCAAGAGAAAGGGAGGAAAAGAGGAGACTGGGTGACTGACTGACTGACTAACTGACAGGGAGTGTGAATGCATTCGATCTACTCTAACGGAGGCCAGAAGTGGCAGCCGGATAAACTTTGGCCTGTGAGGATTATCCTTGTGCTCATTATCATTGTGACACACAACAACAGTCATGTGTAGAAAAGTACCACCACTCAAGGGCCCAAGAGGGCATCCAGCAAATGTCCCTGTAGAATATGATGCATCCTGAAATGATAGCTGCACATCTGGGAAATTCTTTTCTTTCTGTCTCTAATGCCAGCATTGCTGATACTGTAGCTTTGTTGCAGATGTTCAGTTGCCTGGGTAACAGAAGCTTAACTAATATGTGGACTTGCACTGGATACTGAGCAACTGAAAGGCATTGTATCAAAGCAAGACTGAGAACACAGTAAGAGGCAAAATATTTATGATTAAACTTTAAGCTGGTGGGTGGGCATCTTCAGAAGGTCCAGGGGCCCAGTTTTTGCCCACAGGATCAACTGGGAACCATTCTTGCTCCCAAACTGAGAAGTATAAAAAATTAAAACCAAAAAGGGCTAGAAGTCCTTTGCTTTCACTTTTGTGTGCCCCAGGGGCTTCCTGGGAAGTTAGAGGACTCTGTACCCCATTTTATTTCCAAACCTTTACTTCTGGAAGTTTCCAGGAGCAAATAATAACTTTTGATGATTTTTTCCCCTAAGGGGGAATATTTTGGGTCTGCAAAAACAACCTTGGGGTTGCATTTTTTTTATTTATTTGTTTGTTTGTTTAAATGTATACCCCACCCATTTAGTGGACAAGCCACTACTCTGGGCAGCTTCCAGAAAATAACAAACATATAGAGCATTTTTTTAAAATGAACATATAAAAACAAACATCCCTTTGGAGAAACATGAGCTGACATAAACTAACTACAAAATTAATATTAGAAACGGGAGAGGTTTGTAAAAGGGACGTGGTGGCACTGCGGGTTAAACCGCAGAGCCTCTGGGCTGCAAGGTCGTAAGACCAGCTGTTCGAATCCACGCGACGGAGTGATTTGTAAAGGTTTGTAAAGGCCTGGGTAAAAAGACAGGTTTTAACTTGCTTTTGGAAGCTCAGGAAGGTGGGGGCCAATTGCACCTCCACTGGAAGGGAGTTCCAGAGTGGGGTACCCACTACCGAGAAGGCCCGGCTTCTGGTTGACTACCTCCGGGCCTCTCTCAGAGTGGTCACCTGCAGCATCAAGGATTGGGAAGTGCAGGTGGGATGGGAGGATGACTTGAAAGAGAGGCGCTCTGACAGGTAGCAAGGTCCTAAAGTATAAAGGGCTTTATAAGTTAACATCAGTACCTTGAATTTGGCCTGGAAGCATACTGGCAGCCAGTGCAGGTGGACCCAGATGGGAGGAATATGGTCAAATTTAGATGTTTCAATGACCAACCTGGCTGCCGCATTTTGCACTTGCTGCAACTTCTGAACTGCCTTCAAGGGCAGCCCCACATAGAGAGCATTAGAATAGTCGATCCATTACCAATGTGTGAACTAGTGTTATCAAGGACTTACTGTTGAGAAGAGGGCAGAGATGCACAATCTGCCTCAGATGGAAAAAAGGCAGATTTAGCCACAGCTAAGATCTGTTTCTCCATTGAGAGGGTCTAGTCCAAAAGCATACCCAGATTATGGGCCTGATCCTTCAGGGGGAGTGTGACCCCATCAAGATCAGGCAACAGATCCTCTAATCAATCAGGATGCCTTTCCAACAGCAGGATCTTCATCTTGTCAGGATTCAACTTCGCCCAGGTCCAGTCCATAACCACAGCCAAACAATGCTGTTGTAACAGAGTGGAAGGCAGTGAACTGAGCTGACTACCTTGCACCTGTCCAGTGGAGGGAACATTAGAATCCAGAATCGGAACCAAATACTGACACCGGGTTCTCCTGAAATGCCCCAAAAAATCTTCCCCTCCCCATCACTACTGATATTCCATTATGCCACCACATATTTATCTCTCCAGGTTAACCCTCTACTACCAGGCCTTAATTCTACCACCACCACCCCCACCACCCAAAAAAGGGAGGGGGTGGAAATAAAAAAAATCCCACCCCACTTAGCCCCAAAACCAAAGAAAAGGTCCCTAAACTAAACTTGTAAAAGTTAAATTTACAAATAGGGGTTAAGACACCTAACAAAACAAACTAATTATTATTATTATTATTTATTTCATTTATACCCCGCCTATCTGGTCTTGCGACCACTCTAGGCGGCTTCCAAACAACATAAAACAACAGATAAAATCACAAAATTATTACAAAAACAATTTCCATAACAATTATAAAACAAAAAATAAAGATAAATAGAAAAGGTAAAAAGATCAGGTATTGACTGGAGGGAAGGCCTGTATAAACATCCATGTTTTTAATTGATTTTTAAAGATACCCAGCGTAGGGGCGGCACGAATCTCCGGAGGAAGATTATTCCAGAGGCGAGGAGCCACCGCCGAGAAGGCCCGATTTCTTGTTCTTTCCCTACGGGCCTCCCTCGGCATCAAGCTCCTCAGCCTCACCTCCTGACTCGCACGGGTGATCCGGGTAGACCTTGGTGGGAGTAGGCGTTCCGCCAAATATCGAGGTCCTAAACTGTTTAGGGCCTTATAAGTAAGCATTAAAACTTTAAAGTCAATGCGGAACCGAATGGGCAGCCAATGCAATGCAGCCAGAATAGGAGAGATATGCTGGTATTTTCTCACTCCCCTAAGGAGTCTGGCCGCCGCATTCTGCACCACCTGAAGTTTCCGCATCAACCTCAAAGGCAGCCCCACGTAGAGCGCGTTACAGTGGTCTAATCTTGAGATTACGAGCGCATGCACCAAGGTAGTGAGCGCCCCCATATCAAGGTAGGGCCGCAGCCGGGCAATCCGCCAAAGATGGAAAAAGGCGGAGCGGACTACCGACGCCCCCTGCGTTTCCATGGTGAGCGCCGGGTCCAGATGGATCCCCAAGCTGCGAACCCCACTCTTAGCAGCCAAGGCCACCCCCCCAAGCGAGAGAGAGTCATCCAAGCCGCCAACCACAGGGGCACCCACCCTCAGAACCTCGGTCTTGTCCGGGTTCAGCCTCAGCCCATTTTCCTGCATCCATTGCAATACAGTCCCCAGGCAGCGCTGAAGGGACAGGACGGCATCACCTGCAGTTGGTAAAAAGGAGATGTAGATCTGGGTGTCATCAGCATATTGATGACACGATGCCCCACACCCCCTGATGACCCGACCCAGCGGCCTCATATAGATATTAAACAGCATTGGGGAGACAATCGACCCCTGTGGAACCCCACAATTGAGACTCCACGGGGCCGAGACACTCTCCCCAAGCTGTACTCTCTGGGGACGGTTCTCCAAGAAGGAACGGAGCCAGGCAAACGCCAAGCCACCAATTCCCAACTCAGAGAGCCTCCCCAGGAGGATACCGTGGTCGACGGTATCAAAGGCCGCCGAGATGTCGAGGAGGACCAACAGAGATGTTTTACCCCTGTCAGCCTCCCTCAACAGGTCATCATACAGGGCGACCAATGCCGTCTCTGTACCGTGGCGCGGCCTGAAGCCCGACTGAAATGGATCCAGGGCATCTGTTTCATCCAAAAGAGCCTGAAGCTGGTCAGCCACCACCCTCTCGACCACTTTGCTAATGAAAGAAACATTGGCGACGGGCCTATAATTGCCAATTTCGTCCGCCGCCATATTAGGTTTCTTTCTTATGGGCCTAATGCGCGTCTCCTTGAGGGCAGGTGGGAACCTGCCCTCACGGAAAGACCCATTTATTATTGCAGTGGCCCATTCAGTTGTGATCGGCCTGGCTGCTTTGATTAGCCAGGCCGGGCAAGGGTCAAGGGAGGAAATGGTGGCCCGACAGCGATCAAGCACTTTGTCCACAGTATCTGGCGTCACAGGCTGAAAGAAATCAAGAATCACTGGGCAAGACGGAGCGCTGGACATCTGAGCTCGACTCACTGTATTCAAAAAAGGAGAGAGCTCCCGGCGGATGGCCTCCACTTTAGATTTAAAAAATACTGCAAATTGGTCCGGTGAAAAACTAGGGGGAGGCCCATCACTCAGACCAACTCCGGAAAGGTCGCGCACTATACGGAATAACTCCGCCTGCTGGTTTGAAGCTTCGCTTATCCGGTTAGCGAAGTATGTACGACAAGCAGCCTTTACCTTAGACAGGTAGAGGTTAGTTGCGACCCTGACAGCTATCCAATTATGTTCCGTCGGGTTCTTCCTCCACCTACGCTCTAGCCTTCTCCTAATCCGTTTCATCGCTCGGAGGTCCTGGTTAAACCAAGGCACAGGCCGAGCTCTGCGTTGGAGAGGGCGTTTAGGCGCGATCGTGTCTATAGCCCTAGCGGCAGCGGTAAACCAGCTGTCAACCAGAACCTCGACAGGAGCGCCAGCCAGGTCAGCCGTAACACCTCTCATGGCATCCTGGAATCCAATAGGATCCAGTAGCCTTCGAGGGCGGACCATAAAAATAGGTCCCTGTTCCCTGCGAGGGGGGAGTGCCACTGAGAGGTTACATTTTATTAGGTGGTGATCTGACCATGACAAAGGGACCGACTCAAGGTCAGTCACCATCAGACCACACTCACTCCAATTGGTGGAAAAGACCAGGTCCAGCATGTGACCACCCACGTGGGTGGGGCCGTTGACATGTTGGGACATGTTCAAGGAAGCCATGGTTTCCAAGAATTCAAGAGCTGGCCCTGAGACCTCTGCCTCCGCGCGTATGTTGAAGTCACCCAAAACCAAAAGCCTCGGAGACCCCAACACCGCCGCGGAGATAAAGTCCGCCAGCTCTGGAAGGGAAGTGGCTGGGTCGCGGGGAGCGCGGTAACCCAGCAAAATCCCAATACCATCCCTGGCCCCAATCGACACGTGGAGGGCCTCAAGACCCGACCTTACCACCGAGGAGCGCCTAGTAACCTCCAAGATGGATTTATAAACAATGGCTACTCCCCCCCCTGCCCCTCCAGTCTACCCTGGTGCAGGACGGCATAACCGGGCGGGCAGGCCAGCGCTAGGGGAGGACCCCCCTCACCACCAATCCATGTCTCGGTTATGCATGCCAGGTCTGCATCCTCCTCCAGAATAAGATCACAAATCATCTGGAGCTTATTGGATACAGACCTGGCATTCAACAGCACCAGTTTTAGAGTGGAGGGCTGGCTAAACTAAAGACTAACAAGAAATAATAATTAAGAAATAATAATAATAATAAAAATTATAGCTCTGCTTTTAATACCATTCTACCCAATAGGTTATTTTTTAAAATGATCAACCTGGGATTATCTCAGAAGATTTGTGTGTGGGTAAAGGACTTTCTGACAGATAGGCCACAGTCAGTAAGGATGGCACCTCACCATTCTTCTACCTTGGTACTAAGTACAGGAGCTCCCCAGGGCTGTGTGCTAAGTCCCTTCCTCTATTCCCTGTACACACATGATTGCACCCCACTGTATAACACCAACGCAATTATTAAATTTGCAGACGATACGACAGTGGTGGGGCTCATAAATAAGAACAATGAGTCTGCTTACAGAAAGGAAGTACAAGGGTTGATACTCTGGTGTAAAGAAAATAATCTTACACTTAACATCAAAAAAACTAAAGAACCCATAATTGATTTTAGGAGGAAGAGAAATGTACATTTACCACTGTACATAAATGGCGAGGAAGTGGAGAGGGTTGGTAGTTTTAAATTTCTGGGCACTTACATCTCAGAGGACCTCTCATGGACTATAAATGCCAACATGCTAGTGAAGAAGGCACAGAAGAGGCTGTATTTCCTGAGAATGCTCGGGAAGTTAAATTTATCTCAGCATTTACTTCTGTCCTACTATCGTAGCACCATTGAGAGTGTCCTAACCTATGGCATTCTCATATGGTTTGGGAGCAGCTCTGTAGTAGACAAAAAAGCTCTACAGAGAACCATTAAAATTGCCCAGAATATCATCGGGCTCCAGCTATCAACCCTGGATGACATCTTCACATCCCGCTGTCTGAGGAAGTCACACAACATCCTTAGAGACTTTTCCCATCCTGCTCACAACTTCTTTGAACTGTTGCCGTCTGGCAGAAGATACAGAACAATTAAGACTCGGACCACACATTTTCTGAATAGTTTTTATCCCAGAGCTATAATTGCACTTAATAATGAACTTAAAGACCATCAGCAGTGAACAGTTGGACAGTGTTACTTAGCCTGCGGTGCAGATGTTTGTGTTCTTAGTGGGGGATTTTTAGTGGGTGGGGAGTGTTTGGGGATTGTTTATGTGTGTGCATGTGGGTCTGGTCTCTGGGTGTCTGTGTGAATTTCGTTGTATGTGTATACTATGTATATACTTACAATGACAATAAATTTATTAATTAAATAACTACCTAATAAATACAGCAAAATAATAATAAAAAATATAACAGTGGGTATATACAGCAAACATATAATAAACAGATCCTAAACAATCCTTTCTTGAAAACTAATATTGTAGGCTTCTTTATATACTATATGCAAATATTCTGTGAATATTCATTGAAGAGTATGGTGAATTTGGACAATTGTTTGCTGAGGACTACAATGTGCATGTAACCACATCATGCCTCAGCACCGAATCAGAAAGCTGGGAAGCAAGATTTACCTGCATTTGACATCACTGAGTAGCAGCCCACAATGAAACAAGATTTCTGCCAGCTAAGGAACTTAAACTACTGCCTCAGCTCAAAACTTTAATGCCTAATGAATAGCTTTATATAAGGCGTTCCTGTAATACAACACGCTTTATGAATCTGTATTACAAGATTCATGATATCTTACAGGCTAAAAAATATTTTTAGGAAGTCTTCCTAAAAGCAGGTAGAACGTACGTCTGACTAAATATATTTACATTATTATTTTTTCAGTAATTATGAAAATGAGTGCTTAGTTGTGGGCTATAAATAACCTTAACTGCCATGGATGTGCAATTATCAATAGATTTGAGGAATCTGATTTAAAGCCACTAAAGGTCTAAAATCAGGGTTCCTAGCAGCACTGCCTTACCTGATATAGCAATGGGAGGGGCACATGCAGCCCATGGGCTTTTGGTACACTTCTACAACCTTGTTTTGTGATTCCCCCTTCCCTACTGATGCAGAATTCATGAAGCAGTGGTGGCCCTATGCTGCCCCAATTCACACTGTTGAAATAGGCAGAGGCTTTTTCCCAAGTGTTCCTTCAGGAACAGAAGTGGACCTTCTGCCATGCAATGTTGCAGGGTTCTATGGTCAAACAGATGCTCTAGCATTCTCCTATATCATAGAGCAGCAATGCAGTAAAATACAGTGTCCCCTTTCCAGTGAATTCCAGGCTTCCAATGCGCCCACATGATGAATATACCCACCATTGAGTTACATCACAGTACTCCCTTACAAGAAGATGGTTTACTGGTCTACTTTCTGCTACACGCTAATAGTCAAATCACACTTTTTTATTGAATAAGTCATCAAATCGTTTCAACATTACATAGCAAAACATATATAAATAAATGTATAAAATGATAAACAAGAATACATGCAGAGAGGGGGCGGAGCGACGGCAGCAAGAACAGGGGAATCCTAGGGCTCTGGGAACCCCTGTGTAAACTCCGGGTCAGCGGATCCCCCAGAACTGAAGGGGGGCAAGTTTTCACAGGAGAGTGGACTTGCAGCAAGTAGGGCCGGGAAATCCGAATTCAGACAGCAAATCTGTCTTCGTGAGAGTTTCCTTCCTCAAAGCAACTGGCTCGGGAGACGCCATGTCTGGTGAATCAGCTGCCAACTTTGCCAGGAGGGGAGGTGTGTGAAGAAGATTTATGCCTGACTGCATGAACAGTGAGTAACTGACTTTCTATTCAGCTTCAGCAAGTACAAATCAAACTTAAGAGGCTGACTTTAAAGGAGAGAAAAATAAACAAAAGTGGCAAAGAAGCATTTGTATCCCTGAAACATCGGCAAATATTTACTACGTCACATCTGAGAGAAACAGAAACAGAAACTAGTTAAAGACATAGACAGAGATCTTTTTCTCATCCCCCTGTCCTCCCTGGATGGCATAACTATCATATTATAAAATTAGAGGTTTAAGAAGATTGGGAACTCCCACCTTAAGTGATTTTGCTACGAGCTGCGAATGGTGGATTATAAATTAAAACTGCTCCTGGCCGAAGTTGGATTTACAACTGGATGTGTTAGTGGGAGTCTGAGTCTGGGCTGACTCACTTAACATGAGGGTGAACTGATTAATGGTTTTACTGTTTTATAGCTTCTGACTGAATTGGGAGTACAGGAAAGGGGGGGGAGCCGGACTTGGTGGACTTGGGAGAAAACAGAAGAACTCTTTTACTCTGTAGCAGAAAGCGTTATTCCACACTAAATTTACATTCAAGAAGCAGAAAGGACAGCCATTATTTAATGTAGAAGCCCATCAATATTTACAATGGAAGATCCCTTCAAGAATTACATACAGGAGTTTCAAATGAACATTGTCAATCAACTTCAGGATCACATGAATACCCAGACCCTTAAAATTAAGGCCATGATTTCAGGATATAAAGTGGAGGGGGAGAATATGCAGATGGAAGCCCAGCCCACCAGAGCAGTGGAAGCAGCAGAGAGAGAGACTTTAGAATTAAGATCAAAGGAGGCTAAAATAATGGGCCTGCATGAGAGGGAGGGTCAGGCAGATGAGTTGGGGATTTATATTAATGAAAAGATTACTCAAAAATGTATACTTGCTTGATAGAAGAGAACTTAAAGAAAGAAAATGTGAAGCCAGTGAGGTTGGAAAGGGTACAAAATTCTGGCTATAATTTAGACATATATGACTGGATTCGAAGGTGGAACGATAATTTCAGTTGGATTAAATCAGTAAATTTGAGAGAAAATGGTTTAAAGGGGTTCTATAGATGGCACTTTAAAACTGGCAAAAAGGGTGTTAGAGATTAATTCAGGTTAAAATACTGTCAGCAACTTGGGACTTTCGCTTTGTACAGGTGGTAGATAAGTATATATAATTTCTAAACTAGAAATGTTCTTGTTGAATATAATAACAGAAATTGTTGATTGAAAGATACACATATACATATAGATTAATTTAGGTTAAAATATTGTCAGCAGTTCTGGATTCTCTTCTGTTTAAGTGGTTGATAAGTATATATAACTTTTAAATTAGAAATGTCCATGTTGAATATAATATTAGAAATTGTTGACTGAAAGATATATATATATAGAGAGAGAGTAAACATGTGTACTATAATATAGTTATGTAGTTAAGATTATATATTAAGATTAATTCAGGTTAAAATACTGTTAGCAACTTTGGACTCTCCTTTGTATTGGTGGTAGATAAGCATATATAACTTTTAAACTAGAAATGTCCATGTTAAATACAATAACAGAAATTGCTGAGAGAAAAGTAAACATATGTGTATTATAACATAGTTATGTAGTTAAGATTATATATTAGATAGTGTATTATGGTAATCACTTTAAATTAGAAAGGCTTTTGCTGAATTTAATACTAGAAGTTTTGATCTGAAATATATATGTGTATATATACATATATATATATATATAAAGAGTAGAGAATATAATATGGTTTAAAGATTTTACTAGGGTAATATGGTTATGTAGTCAAGACTATATATTTGATATGATTATATGGAAAACCTCGCTGCGTGTATGTTTGGTATGTCTTGTATGTTTGTCTGTGATATAATAAAAAATTAAAAACAAGCAAACAAACAAAAAACCAAGAATACATGCACATTAAATTACCTTTAAAAATTATTTAAAACAAACCCCATTGACACTCCAGGTAAACTCTTAGTGGCTATAGCAAAGTAGTGAACCTCTTTAGTAGCATATCTCAACTAAACAGACCCCTTACCGACTTCTTGTTTCCTCAGGATTGCTGCTTTTACAGCAAAAATTGCCACTTTACGAGTTAAATGGGGGTTATCCCCTTGCAGTAAATAAGTCAAATTACTCTCATCAGCCCCAGCCCCCCAACGCTCCAAATAGGGTGTTAAGTAAAGTCTTCTGATGTTAGCATATAATTGACAATGTAATAAACACATTTTTGGTATCACCTGGCAGGACAAAGTTCCAAATACAGTGGTGCCTCGCTAGACGATGTTAATCCGTTCCGCGAAGATCGCTGTCTAGCGAAAACATCGTCTAGCGAAGCACGTTTTCCCATTGGAATGCATTGAAATCTCTTCAATGCGTTCCAAGGGAAAACGCAGTCGTCTAGCGAAAATCTCCCATAGGGAAACACCGTCTAGCGAGTGGCGGGTCCCCGTCGGAATGCACTGACAGCTGCACTGACAGCTTTTCACCACTAGTCGGCGCATTCCTATGGGGAAACCTCATCGTCTAGCGAAAATTCCCCATAGGAGACATCGTTTTGCGAAGCGCAGTAGCGATCGCAAAAAGGCATCGTCTAGCGATTTCCTCGTCCTGCGAGGCAATCGTCTAGCGAGGCACCACTGTAGAGTAGTCCTAGAACGAGCTGGAATTTTTAGCATGTATACATTACTGAAACAGCGACGTCTACGTTGGCTTGGGCATGTCGTGAGAATGGCTGATGGTCGGAGTAGACTTTGTCTAGGGGGGCGGGGTAAAAATCTAATAATAAATAAAATAAAAATAAATAAATAAAAAAATTCCAAAAGATCTCCTGTATGGAGAATTAATGCAGGGAAATCGCCCCAGAGGGAGACCACAGCTACGATACAAGGATATCTGCAAGCGGGATCTGAAGGCCTTAGGAATGGACCTCAACAGATGGGAAACCTTGACATCTGAGCGTTCAGCCTGGAGGCACGTGGTGCATCATGGCCTCTCCCAATTTGAAGAGACCCTTGTCCAGCAGGCCGAGGCAAAGAGGCAGTCCCGAAACCAGTAAAATCAGGGAGCTGGAGAGGGGACAGATTGTATTTGTCTTCAGTGTGGAAGGGATTGTCACTCTCGAATTGGCTTTCTCAGCCACACTAGACGCTGTTCCAAGTCCTCCATACAGAGCACGTTACCATAGTCTCTCGAGACTGAAGGATGCCTAATCAAATCAATAGATAATGTGGCAGATCTTCAATTTTTGCTGTCCCACAAATACACAGTTTATCCTGTATGGGAATGCCCTGATAACGGCCTTGTAACATCCTTGTCTCCATTAGCTCAAAACGGAGGCGGGTAAACGCTACACAGAGATCTTTTTTCATTGGAAAGTGCATATATTTTTCTATCTGAAAAATGGTTTTAGACCTCGCTAGCCATTTCATAGATTGCACTGAAGATAAGGCCACCATATCTGTTTGAGCTCTGATGTCAAACACTCTTTGTTTGAATGCATTTTTGCTGTTAGAATTACTTAAACTAATGGCCTCAACACTCAAGCCCTGGTTAGAGAGCATTTGAGAAAAATTCACAAACCAGGATTTTATTGTGGGGTTAGACATTTGTTCAATTAAACACATCTTGGGTAACCTGTCATCGCACATATGGCATAGCTTAATCCAATAGTTAAATATTCTAAGAAGACATATATCGGATACAGCTGCCAAACCAAGTTCTGCTCTAATAGCATAAGCAGGCAAACTTCTTGGCACACCCAAGATTCCCCTTATAAATTTGTTCTGAACTTTTTCAATTTTCTTATTAATACCCAGGCCCCATATTTCTGCACCAAAGATTAGCTAATAAGAAGCAAGACACAATATTCTTTCTTTCTTTGTTTGTTTATATTATTTATATGATATATTTCTCCCAAACAATTAAGCAATACACCTATCAGCAGGGATGAGCACAGAACATGGAAAGTTGTCAGGTCTGTCCAAAGGCCCATCAGCAGAAGGTCTCCATGATTTCCAACAGGACTCTTTCCCAGCCCTACCTAGAGAAGATGGAAACTGAATCTGAGATCTTTTACATACACAGCATATGGTCTACCACTGTGGGTGCAGCCCTTCCCAAGTAATATACAGAGCCAGCAATGCCCCACTTGGTTTCTGATTTTGGCCTGGTCTTTTCACCTCAGCTGCTCTCAGTGGTCTTGTTTACCAAGTAACTACTTACCTGAATCTCAGCCAAACTGTTTACCTCCAAACTGCTAAATCTAACAGATCACAGAGAGAATTTTCAACACCTACAAAGAACTATAATTGTTCCAAGTCCTTGGGGAAGAGCCACAATACTTAAAGTAGTTTGAACTCTATTCTCTTGAGAGATAATACATTTTAAAATAAATTTGTCTTATGCTGTGATGTGTATAGAATTGATAAGCATGCTATAAACAGAGTATCTGAGTCACCTTCAGTGTGGCGGCGGCTGATGTTTCACACAAAAGCCTTCAGACCAACAATCACAATTAGAGCTTAGACTAGTTTTTCCTCAACCTGCACAGCAGTATTGCAAGAGCAACTGAAATGTTTTAAAGTGTTTAACAGGGGGAAAAAGTGGGCAAAATGTTTCTTAGAACTTGACTTATTATTATTAATAATTAAAAAAAAAGAACTTGGCTTTTTGAAAGCTTTAACACACAAACCACAGTATATACATATAGTGGTTTATTGTGGCACGTTAATCATATCACTGGTTAAAGAAGCACAGTGGCAGCTCCCAAATTTTCAAGTGCCTCACTTTGCTCCTTAATCTTGGGGCTTGTTCTCACTGCCGGGATAAACTGGCAGAGCAAGAATATTTTTTGGATTTGTGCGTAAGTCATGTGGACTTTAGCATGAATCTCAAACTTTAGTGGCGGTGTGTGTGTCCTCACCTTACCGCTGCCAACACTAATGCCACCGCACTGTTCTTCTCCTGTCAGGTGGGTCTGATGGGGGTGAAGAGGGGAACGGAAAGGGAGAGGGAGGAGGATGAATGGAAAGGACCAAGGGTTCCCCCCTCCCGGCAAACCTGGCACCTATACACACACACAAATGCACATACACACATGCACACACAGAGGGGAGAGAGATTTAGAGTTACAAGGAGGGAGGCATGAGGGTGGTTTCTCCCCACTGGATGCAAAAAACCCAAAACGTCTACTTAGAGAGCGAGCCAGTGAAGGAGGAGCAGGAACCACCCTTCCCATTGGGCTTCAATTCCTGGAGAAACTCTCCCCAAGCATCTCCATGATTTTTTATATGTAACACCATCCCCAAATCACAAAACATGGGTCTCAGGCATGCCTTGGTTTAATAGTCTGTGGGCACAGATGGGATCTATAAGCTGATGGTGGCTTGGTGAGGCTCCTGTAGAAAAACTGTATGAAATCATGAAAGGGTTAGAAATTGAAAGAGGGAGTGGAAAGGGAAGAGGGGCAAGGGGTGAGGGGGGGTGGCAGGTGACTGAGGGGAATAGAAAACAGGAAGGATTTGGAGGGGGTGAGAATAAGAGGTTGATTGAAGGATTGGGCAGAAGGGGAGGAAGGTGGTGGGGGCTTAAGGGGAAGGGAACAAAGACTTGGCTTGGCTGACTGAGGGCTGTCAAAAAACCCAAAGAAACACAGAGCAGGGCATTCACATCTGCCTCAAAATAAACAGACCTCTGGCAGAGGAGCAGAAAAACTCACTCCCCTGGCAGAGTAGTCCACGTGTGCATGTGCGTTGTGTGTATGTTTAGGTCTGTGTCCTGTTTTTCCACATGGATTTTCTTGCCAGTGGGACTGAGCCTTGAGCTGTTCTCAGTGAGCTTTGCTTACTGGTAGGTATAACTACCTACCTGAATACCAGCCAAACTGTTTATCTCCAGACTGTTAAATTTGCCAAGTGGCCATAGAGACAATTTTCAACACCTACAAAGAACTATAATTGTTTAGAGTCCATTGTTAGGAAGCTTAATTATGCACCAAGGCAGGCTAATTCTGTAATCTACATTGTGGGTATTCACATTTTACCAAAGCCTGTCATTGCAGGATTTATATCTGATACAGTACTTAAAATGCTACAGCAAAACACTTACTTAATTGATATTTTAGTTAAAGGATCCCACGATCTAGTTTAGCTTAGCTTAACATTGCAGGGGGAAAGTTTTAAATGTATTAAAGTAAACCTAAAGTTAAACATGGAGGCCATAATTCTACTGATCTTCCACTGACTGGAAAGTCCTGTCAGTGCAGTAACACATTGCTATGCTTCTTGCACAAATACTGTTTCCAGGCAGAAGCTAGGGTTTCTTCTGGAGGTTGCTGATTGCATGGCAGCAACACTGGTATAAGCAGCACAATCCCATTATATTATACTAGTAGGACTTTCCACTCAAAGGACACTCAGTAGGATACTGGGTTAAGTTAATTCTTGGTTAATTCTTGTGGAAACTGTAGCAGAAAATGGCATATGCTGCTGTGGTTTCTTAGGAGCATTTTGCTGTTATTCCTTCAGATAGGCTGTTTCTTTAAGGTTTGTATATTATACTAATTAACTACTATCACCTTAAGAATTACTATGAAACACGTTTTAATAGCTGCAAGGATTTAGCTTTGAGAACATTTAAAGACAGGTGCGAACTGATTACTGGGGAGAGTTTTCTTTCTCTGGAAAGCCTATCTAGACTGAAATTTGTGAGTATATCCTCCTCCTCTTCCTCCTCCTCCTCCCGCCCTCATTGGGCACAGACCTTGTTGAGGCGGAGGGGCTTGCGGGCTTCAGTGAGATTGAGAGCTATGCTGAAGGGTCTACCAAGCCAGACAGGTCTCAGCTGAGAAGCCAGACCAACTGTGTCCACCAACCATCAATTATGATGAGAGGAAATAAACAGAAATCCATACCAGATAGGTAATCGCCTGGGTCAACAACAACCACGTCAGATGCTATAGCCCCTGGCCATCTGGTGACAAATGGGCTACAGGGCTCAGCAGACCCTGTTGAGGGACCAGGACAGGCTGCTGCAATGCTACTGGAACAACGTAAGCACAAAACTTGGACTCTCACCGAAAATTGAGAAATTATGAAATGTTATTATGAGGTAATCCCAACAACCCATGGTTTTCAAAAAAGAATGATGGAAATTTGGATAAGGAAACACCCAAGTAGTGACATAACTGAACAACGACTAATGGACCAGAGAAGGTTCATCATCCGGAGTAAAGTGTTTTCAGAACTGGAATTGCAAGAACTAAAAAAGATGGCAAAATCAACACAGAACAATGACCATAATGTGGAAGACAAATAGAGGGTAGAGGTAGACACAATAGTGGAAGAAAACATATCAATAGAGGAACAACTTATGGAACAACCCAGATATTGTTGTTGTTGTTGTTGTTGTTAGTTTTATTTATATGCCGCATTTCTCCCAACAAGATTATGAGTGACAGAATGGCAAACATAACTGAGGGGAAAAATAGTAACCCATATTAGCCAGAACACAGAAAGACAAAGGCTCCCAGTTTGCACCAATTACAAAGTAAACCAACCAACACGCTAAAGGAAACAAACTAGTTCATGTATAGCACAGCAACCATAATAACCATGGAACTTGGTTGCAAGCTGCAAAAACCCCAGAAAACTCATGGCACCCCAAAATGGAAAATTCAGGTGGAAAGAAAAATAAACAAATTATGTGCAGACATTAGCAACTTAAAACACTTGAAAGATTCAAACTTAAAAATGAAAAAATAAAAGCCAGACTATGTAAAATATATGACCTAGAAAGCAAAACAATTGTTGAAACTATGGAAGAATTATAGTAGTGGGTAACAGCTACAGCAAAGAAAATTGAAAGATATGATGGACACTTGAAACAATATAGAGAAAACATGCAATTTCGAAAAGACCAACAATTATTCTATACGTCACTAGAAGAAAATGCAGAGCAAAAGAAATTAGGCCAATGTAAAGACGATGGTCTAAAATTCTGGAAAGAAATGTGGGAAAGCCCAACTGGACATAACAAAAATGCCACATGGATTAAAGAAATTCATAAAGAAACTCAAGGAAAACAAATGAATGATATTGTAATAACAACTGAAATGATTAACAGGCAAGTAAAGGCTGTGAGATGGGGATGTGGTGGCGCTGTGGGTTAAACCCTGTGCTGCAGGGTCAGAAGACCAACAGTTGTAAGATCAAATCCACGCGTCGGAGTGAGCTCCTGTCGCTTGTCCCAGCTCCTGCCAACCTAGCAGTTCGAAAGCATGCAAATGCAAGTAGATAATAGGTACCACCTTGGTGGGAAGGTAACAGCATTCCGTGTCTAGTCGCGCTGGCCACGTGACCACAGAAATTGTCTTCGGACAAAACGCTGGCTCTATGGCTTGGAAACGGGGATGAGCACCGCCCCCTAGAGTTGGACACGACTGGACTAAATGTCAAGGGGAACCTTTACCTTTACCTAAAGGCTGTGAAAAATTGTAGTGCACCTGGTCCATATGAGCTGCACAAATTTTGGTTAAAACATCTAACAAGTCTCCATCAATGTATAGCAGTGCAGTTTTAACCACTTACTTCAAAATTCTACAACTGAAGACTGGACGACAACAGGCCACACATTTCTGATAATAAAAGATCATCAAAAGGGCAATGAACCCAGAAATTATCAACCAATGACATGCCTTCCAACAATGTTCAAACTCCTCACAGGAGTGCTTGCAAGATCAATATATAAATACTTAACTGAAAACTCCCTAGACCCAAATGAACAGAAAGGGAACTTTAAAAAGTCAAGAGGCACAAAAGATCAGCTGCTTATTGATAAAATGATCCTGAAGAAGAAAAACAAACCTTAACATGGCCTGGATAAACTATAAAAAGGCATCTGAGTCATTGCCACACAGCTGGATTAACACCTGACGAAAAATGTTTGGTATTAGTAAAAACATTCAGAAGTTCT
This sequence comes from Intellagama lesueurii, assembly GCA_037013535.1. NCBI lineage: Eukaryota > Metazoa > Chordata > Lepidosauria > Squamata > Agamidae > Intellagama > Intellagama lesueurii. Next base: position 111,096,541 of record JBAJHW010000005.1, read on the forward strand.
TCAAGAAAAACATTGGAAAAATGGAAAACCATCTTAATGGCCCATGGTGAAAAAATTGGGGAAGTTAACATCAAAAAGAGGAATATTTCAGGGGTATTCTTTGTCACCACTGCTGTTTAACATCTCACTAATCCCCATGTCAATAATTTTAAATAAAACTGGATTGGGCTACCATATTTCTGAACAAGCAGGAAAATCAATCATCTCTTATACATGGATGACCTCAAACTATATGTAAAAATTTCCACAGAGATAGAATCACTGCTAAACAAAGTGCAATATTTAGTGAAGATATCCAAATGAAATTTGGAATTGACAAATGTGCAGCTCTGTCTATACATCATGGAAAGATCCAAAAACTAGATGGAATAAAGTTAAAAAATGGCAATATTATAAAATCACTCTCAAGTGATGAAAATTATAAATACCTTGGAATACTAGAAGCAAGTAACATCGTGCACACAAAAGTTAAAGAACTGAGAGAAAGAGAATATATCAAAAGATTGCAGAAAATCTTAAAATCAAAATTAAATGAGGAAAATAAAATCAAAACCATAAACACATGGGTTGTTCCAGTAATTAGATACTCAGCTGGAATAATAGATTGGACCAAAAACGAATTAGAAGAATTGGATTGAAAAACACAGAAATGAATGAACATGCATCACACACTACATCCAAAAAGCGATGTGGACAGATTATATTTACCACGAAAAATCGGAGGCCATGAATTACTGCAAATACAGCAGGTAGTAGAGGAAGAAAAAAGAAGCCTAAATGATTATATCAGTACCAGAGAAAAAGTACTGAAAGCAGTGAAAATGAAGAATATTTTGAAAACAACAGAAACAAAGGCTTAATATAAGAAACAACAATTTGAAAATAAACAGCTAGAAAATAAACCATGACATGAACAACACCTGAGAAATATTGATGGAAAGCATGATCATAATTCAACACGGGCATGGCTAAAACTGGGGACCATTAAGAAAGAAACCGAAGGCTTGATCTTTGCTGCACAAGAACAAGCACTCCAAACAAATGTGATGAAAGCTAAGATCCAAGAAATCAGTGCTAACAGCAAATGTCGACTCTGCCAAGAAAAATATGAAACTGTGTCACACCTCATCTGTGAATGTCCAAAGACTGCAAAAACAGATTACAAAGTTAGACATTATAGAGTGGCAAAGTTAGCGCACTGGTCATTATGCAAAAAATATAACTTGCTGGCCTCCAAAAACCCATGGGAACATCAGGTAGAGAAGGTGTCAGAAAATGAGGAAGTCAAGATCTGTGTGATTTCCGGATCCAAATGGATAGACACCTTGAACATAGCACACCAGACATAGTAGTAATACAATCAAGAAATGTCTGGATCATTGACATTGCAATTCTAGGGGATGCCAGAGTTGAAAATAAAGAATTGGAAAAACTAACGAAGTACAGAGACCTGGCAATCGAAACATCTCCCCTCTCGAAGAAACACACTTCTGTGTTCCCCGTAGCCATTGGGGCTTTGGGAACAATATCAAGAAACTTCACACAGTACTATAAGCAGTTGCAGATCTCAGAAATCACACCATCAGAGTTACAAAAAATGGCAATATTTGGAAAAGCATACATACTGCGCCGATATTCAGCAGTAATAGATAGTTTATTATCAAGAAACAGGGACTGTTTGTTATCAAAGCAAACGAGATTCTGAAGAGAAACAGTGAGGATTTTGAAAAAACTATCAAGGAAATGTAGAGCATAACAAGATATGGACCATACAAATTAGGCACTTCAAGGAATGAATTTAGTTCTTCGTGATAATATATATTCAGGCTTCCCCTTGACATTTAGTCCAGTCATGTCCAACTCTAGGGTGCGGTGCTCATCCCCATCTCCAAGCCATAGAGCCAGCGTTTTGTCCATAGACAGTTTCCGTGGTCACGTGGCCAGCGCGACTAGATACAGAACGCCATTACCTTCCCACCGAGGTGGTACCTATTTATCTACTTGCATTTGCATGCTTTCAAATTGCTAGGTTGGCAGGAGCTGGGACAAGCGATGGGAGCTCACTCCGTCGCGTGGATTCGATCTTACGACTGCTGGTCTTCTGACCTTGCAGCACAGAGGCTTCTGCGGTTTAACCTGCAGCGCTTTATCACTAAAGGAACTGTATATATTATAAACACATGTGAGATAATCTTTTAGGCATCCCTGTGGCTGTATATATTTTTGAAAATCACAAATATTTATTTTATATAGATGACTGATATTTTATAATATGTATATGTAAAAGCATATAAGTAAATTATTAGTGGGTGTATTTAGTAAGATAACATGGGTTTTGTTTACATTATTAGGCTTTCAGTGCACCATGTTCCTCTTGGATTTTGGATACCATGTTTCTTTCAGGTGGCTCCCCCAGCTTTACAATTTCTATTTCTTTCTTTGTTTAATTTAATTTGAATTAATTGAACATAAAATATTTTTACTCTGCCTTTCTCCTTAAAAGGATCCAAGGTGGCTTACTTCATTAAAATGACAATCTTTAAAAGTTAAAAACAATAAGTGTACAAATATTTTAAAAGAATTAAAGAAGTACTATATTAAAATGGTAAGTAAAATCAATACTAAAAACATATTTAAAAGCAACAGAGCACAATAATCCCAATTTAAAAAGCTCTACAATTTCTAAGTGACTTGGACGACAGATCTCACAATTCAGTCACCAGTATATTTGTTGCCTCCACAATGCACACTTAGCCAGAAGCGTTAGAAACTGTGCTTACTAATAAAGCTAGCTTTTTTTGTTACACTGTAACAAAAAAATTGTCATTGTGTGTGCAGTAATCCAAACAGAATACTGACCAATTTATTTTAAATTGATTGGTTCTTATTGTTTGCTGGATTATTGTTAGGTTTTTATTACTGCACATTACTCTGCGTGCTACTAGGCATGTCCATGTCATCCCTTTCTCTGAGATTCAGGGTCAAAACAGGAGTCTAGGGGGTGAGCTCTTGTCATGTTCCTTTGCAGGATCTTGCAATGCTATAGGACTGGCTCTTTGCAATAGGCAGGGCTGATAAGGACTGGGGGGGGGGGGGGAGAGAGCCAAATTGCTTCTGGTGACTATGGAAATGGACAGAAGGAAATCCAGCTACAGACCATGTTACTAAGGCTGCACACATTATGTGCCATCTGTACATTGGTCTTTATATCTAGAACTTTTGGAGCAATGTGTAATTATTGTGTAAACAATGTGTCTGTGTGGGCATGTGTGTTACTTGCCGTCAAGCTGGAACTAACTTATAGCGATTCTACTAGGGCTTTCAGGGTAACTGAGGTATTTAAGGAGTAGTTTTACCAGTTCCACTCCCCCAGTGAGCTTCCATGGCTGAGCAGGAATTTGAACCCAGGCCCCATGAGTTTTCATGGCTGACTGGGGATCTGAGTATGCCACTCTATCCATTATACACACTGGGCATCTAAACAATGGCTACATACAACAGAAACCACAAAATTTGACGCAGTCTGTTGCATAGTTATGGAGAGGGAACGGAAATCACATATTTTGCAGAGGCAGGTTGCTGCTAATTAACAAGCCCCTTCTTGTATTCTGCATTGTGCACCAGTCAGGTGGATTGGTGCATGACCAGAATTTTAAGCAAGGACTCATTAATCAGTGGCAATTTGCCACTGTGAGTCACTGGCATAGCTATGCAACAGGATTTTGGTCAGTATTTCAGAATCTCTGGGCACTTCCTGTGCCTGGCTCCCATAGATTAGTCAAGAGTAGAGATGGGGACAAATATAAAAATGGATTGTTTTTTTTCCACGAATATAGCCGATTCGTCAAATATTCGTCGATCCGTATTCATAAAAATATAAATATACACGAATATGGCTGGACGAATATTTCCTCGGTTTTATTTGTCGATCCGTCGATCCGTTAATATTTGTATATATTCTTTACCTTTTTGGGGGTCTCTCTGAGCTTGCTGGTGCCAATTAGAAGCTTTGGCGAATCAGGACAGAGATTGTGGATTGGCATGTCCGGCAGCCAATAGCACTGCCGAAAGGTGCCGAGAGGCTGTATATAAGCTTTTCCCCTCCAGGCATTGCACACTTCTGTTCATGCTCTCCGGAGTGAGAACAGTTGCTGCTGGCGTGCTGTTGCTCTGGTGGTTTGGTTTCACTTTTGTGGCAGCAAAGCAAACAAACGCGTCGCTTATATTTTTCTTTTCAAAATTATCATTCATCATCATCATCATCAACTGTACTGGGAATTTGGGAAGGGATTTTCAGGTAGTTTAGGCTACTTGGAAGGGCTTTTTTCAAACTTTTTTTTCTGGAGGCTTGTGTCGTGTCGTCTTCAGGCAAGTGGAGGTTTGCATATGAGGCACTGTGGGTGGGGGAATTTGTTGGTGTGACGTGTGTGCGTGTTTAGCTGGCAGGACTACATTATTCAATCGGTTTTCAAAAGTTTAGTTTGGGACTTGGGAGGCTTGCATCTGAGGCACAGTGGGTGGGGGCGTGTAGCTGGATCAATCCTTTTTTCTCCTTTTACCCAAAACGAAATTGGTGTGACTTGTCTCTCTCTCTCTCTCTGTGTGTGTGTGTCTGATTGAGACTTAGCTGGCAGGCTTTTCTTTTTGGATTTTTTTGGCTTTTCATTCAGCCACAGTGGGTCGGGGGGGAAATTTTTACTAATTACATTATACTGAGGGGGGGGGGCTTTGTTTAGGTAGGGAGGTCACATTTTAGTAAAAGAATTAGTCCACCACCCCATCATTCAAAAAATAAAATTTGCACAGTCACTCCCTCTCTCCATTGCTTTATTAATTAGATTATTATTATTTGTTTAGTTGGTTTGGTAGGCAGGTAGTAGAAAATGAAGGGATTTCTTCACGGCCAATCCAAGGGGAAGAAGGCTGTGAAGCTACGTAGGCTAGGCAGTGGCAGCATGTCCATCACCACCACGTGTACGTCTACTACCACCACCACCACCACCACCACCACTGTTCCTCCTCCGGTGGCCTTGGAGGCAGGCACGGAAGCACAGCTTCCAGAGGTGCCTAAAGAACTGCCGCTCCTCTTCCTAGAGGACTCTGAGGAGTTACTGGTTCTTTCTGAAGATCCCCAGTCTGATTTGGAACCAGTAACGGCAGGGCAGGCTTCACAGTTCCCCCCACCCCTGTCCCCAGAGTCATCTGTTCCCTCCTCCCAACCAGCAGCACCCCTGGGACACAGAGTTCTTCCCAGGCCAGCAGTCAGGGGCAGGCAGTGGGTCCTCGTTTGGGCAAACATGGCAGAGGGGCCATGTGGGCTCATTTCATGATGCTCGATGACCCACAGCTAGCACGCTGCAATGCCTGCCTTGTGGTGGTCCGGAGGGGGCCAGACCCCAGGCATCTGTCCTCCACTGCCCTCCACCAACATCTGGAGAGGCACCACCCAAGGCTCCTGTCCAGGGAAGGCACTTCGTCCGTGCCGTCTGGGAGAGGGAAAAGAACAGCTCCAGGGGACACAGAAGGGAGGCAGGAGGAGGCGCCTCCTTTCAAAAGGGCAGCCACATGGGTTTCTGGGGCAGGGAGCATGAGGCAGGCCACGCTCCACAAAGTGGCACCCGTTGGGTCCACCATGACCCTCAGCCGGCGGTTGAAGGGTAAGGCCCAGCAGGCGGCCACTCGTCTCGTCGCCGAGACGATTGCCCTGCTCGGACATCCACTGTCCATCGTGGAATCCCAAGCCTTCCACCGGTGCTGCATTTTTTTGCCCCCTGGTACAACCTCCCCTCACGGAGAACTCTCAGTTCTAGAGTGCTGCCCTCCTCTATGACTCTGTGAGGGAGGTGGTCCGTGACCATTTTTCAGGGCTACAGCAGCAGTCAGGAGTTCTACAAAACTTGGCTCCCTGGGCCGACTTGACTCAGCAGGCCCTGAGGTAGTTGGCAGCAGCAAAGTAGACTGTGTTCCCCATCGGGCACTGAGGTAATTGGCAGCAGCAAAGTGGCGTGTCGACTCTTGCCCCATCGGGCACTGAGGCACATGGCAAGGCAGCAGCAACGTAGGCTTTTTTGGCCCCATCGGGCACTGTGGAAGTTGGCAGCACAGTAGAATGTGGTGCTGCGAGTTAAACTGCTGCTGAGCCACTAGGCTTGTTGATCGGAAGGTCAGCAGTTTGAATCCGTGAGCTCCCATGGCTTGTCCCAGATTCTGCCAACCTACTCAGGCAGTAGCCTGAGTGGACTTTCGAGCACCGTGTTGGCATGGGACGGCCGGACAGGCATTGGGTGGGGCAGAGCCTGGCCCTCTCGGCATGGGGATGCCCGGACAGGCTTGGGGGGGGGGGGCAGAAGAAAAGGAAGAGGCAGAGGCAAAAGGAAGCAAGCAGACTCTTGTCTTCTTCAGCGCAAAGGTAGTTAAGTTTTCCCCCAGGAGGCAACTGAGGTTGCACAACTGCAGCAACAACAGCAGATGAATAGGGTCCAAGGTGCTACTAACGTAACGGCGGTTAATCCACGGGGCCGCTGGTGAGCTGAGCTCCCGTAGTTTGTTCCAGGTTCTGCCTACCTACTGAGGCAGTAGAAGCAGACTTCTTCTTAAGCAGTCTTAAGCAGTCTTCTTCTTAAGCAATCACATTTGCCTGCTAAATTAGGTTTGTCCCCAGGAGGTTACTGAGGTGCAACAGCAACAGCAGAATCAACAGCAGGAGAATAGGGTCCAAGGTGCTACTAACAGCGGTTCGAATCCATGCAACGGGGTGAGCTGAGCTCCCGTAGGTTGTTCCAGGTTCTGCCTACCTACTGAGGCTGTAGAATAGCTAGGAAGCTGGAATGAACAGTCTGCCAGTTTTGGGTGGGCCTGAGACAGGCCCTCTTTGGCACAGGGGATGCCCGGACAGGCTTGGGGGGGCTTGAGACAGGCCTGGTTGGCGCTTAGATGCCCAGACAGGCTTGAAAGCAGACTCTTGCCTTCTTTGGGAACATCACATTTGCCTGCATAGTTAAGTTTGCCCCCAGGAGGCAACTGAGGTTGCACAACAACAGCAACAACAGATGAATAGGGTGGTGCTACTAACGCAACGGTGGTTAATCCACGGGGCCTCTGGGCTTCTCGAGCGGAAGATCAAATCCATGCAATGTGGAAGGAGGAGGCAGGAGTTAGCCTCACCAGGCTAACTCCTGCCTGTCTTGTCTGGGCATCCAGAGTAACTTCCAAACATTTTTATTACTTATTGTTATTTGCCAATACCTTCTCTTTTTCATTACTGTGTTAGTGTTTTGTTACTACTAACTCTCATCCAGTTTTTACAACATAAAGGCACACCCTAAGCCAGGCTCTGCCCCACCCAAAGGCTGTCTGCGCATCACCCGAACGTGCCAAGAGGGCCATCTAACCCTCTTGGCACACCCAGAGCCGGTCCCGGCACCCCGAACAAGCCAAGAGGGCCGTCCCCCCCATTGCCCCATCACACAGCTTCAGACTGCAGAGCTCATCTGGTTTTTCAACCCTAGCCAAGAGGGCCGGCCTGTCTAAGCCCCCCAAAACCTCCGAGGGCTATCTCTGTGTCATTTCCGGCCGGTCTCAGCCCCACCAAACCTGTCCAGGTGGATTTGAAGTTGATGTTCCAAAGTACTTCTGACCGTGCCAAGAGGGCCGGGCTCTGCCCACCCTATTCTCCTGCTGTTGCTGATGATGCTTTGACAACCTCAGTTGCCTCCTGGGGACAAACTTAACTAACTTTGCAGGCAAATGTGATGTTGCTGAAGAGTCTGCTGCTGTCTTTTGCCTCAGTGCCCCGATGGGGCCAAAAGGCCTGCTTTCCGGCTGCCAGCTTCCTCAGTGCCCGATGGGACAACACACTCTACTTCCAGTGCCTCCCACAATTCCTACCTCAAGGGCTTTACAAATTGGGACTGCTGGGTGAAGTTGCTTCATCGGGCCATGTTTGTTCCAACTCCTCCCTGCCTCCCTGCTTGCTTAGGCAAAGGGCTACATCCGGGCATCCCATGCCAACACGGTGCTCCAAAGTCTACTCGGGCTTCATTCCAAATTCCTGGAAGACTGTTCATTCCAGCTTCCTAGGCTTTTCTACTGTGTGAGTAGGTAGGCAGGACCTGGGACAAGCTGGATCTTCCACTCGAGCCCAGGGGCCCCACGGATTAACCGCCGTTAGTAGCCCCTTGGACCCTGTTCTCTTGCTGGTGATGATTCCACAAGAGCCGGGCTCGGGGCATCCAAGTCCCAACCAGGCCGGTCTCTGCCCCACCCAAAGCCTGTCCAGGCGTCCCCGGACTCTGCCCACCCTATTCACCTGCTATTGTTGTTGCTGGTACCACTGTTGCCTCCTTGGGGAAAACTTAACTTCACAGCCTCAGCCCCCCCCCCCCCCCCAAGCTATCCGGGCGTTCCTGTGCCAACATATGCCAACCCTGAAAACAACTACCAACCCTTTTCTCCATTAAAAAACAAAACAAAACAAACTACACCTCCATGGCCACCTTTTATAAATAGTCACATGTGCCGAAAGAGCCAGGCTCTGCCCCACCCAAAGCTGTCCCCGTGCCAACATTGACAACAACAACAACAGCAACACCTACAAGCCCAGTGGCTCAGCAGCAGTTTAACTCAGTAGGTAGGCAGAAGCAGGAACAAGTGACAAGAGCTCAGGTCACCCCACTGCATGGATTCGAACTGCTGATCTTCTGCTCGAGAAGCCCAGCGGCCACCCAGATTAACCGCCGTTAGTAGCACCTTGCAGTCGGACCCTATTCTCCTGCTGTTGCTGCTGCTTTGACAAGCTCAGTTACCTCCTGGGGACAAACTTAAGTAACTTTGCAGGCAAATGTGATGTTGCAGAAGAAGAAGACCAGAGTCTCCTGCCTTTTGCCTCAGTGCCCTGATGGGGCCAAAAAGCCTGCTTTCCGGCTGCGAACTTCCTCAGTGCCTGATGGGGCAAAAAGTCAACGACTTTGCTGGCCATTTGAACAATTTCATAATCCTACAGCTCCTTCCACTTGGCCTATATTCCAAAAGGCCTGCCTGCTCTGCCCCACCCAAAGCCTGTCCAGGCATCGCCCCATCGCCCGGCTTCAGAGTGCAGAGCTTGTCTGGTTTTTCAACCCGTGCCAAGAGGGTCGGCCTGTCTAAGCCCCCTCAAACCTCCGAGGGCTATCTTTATCATATCTGGGCGGTCTCAGCAGCCAAGTTGTAATCCCCAGCTTTCTAGTTCTAAACGAGCATCTTTGTTTCTTTGAAGGTTGTCAGCAAGTCTAGTTAGACGTTGGTTGTGACAGGTGAGTCTCCTAGGCCAGGCTCTGCCCCACCCAAAACCTGTCCAGACGTTCCCCGTGCCAAAGAGGGCCTGTCTCAGCCCCACCCAAAGCCTGTCCGGGCGTTGCCCCATCGCCCGGCTTCAGAGTGCAGAGCTTGTCTGGTTTTTCAACCCTTGCCAAGAGGGCCGGCCTGTCTAAGCCCTCCGAGGGCTAGCTTTATCATATCCGGGCGGTCTCAGCAGCCAAGTTGCAATCCCCAGCTTTCTAGTTCTAAACGAGCATCTTTGTTTCTTTGAAGGTTGTCAGCAAGTCTAGTTAGATGTTGGTGGACAGGTGAGTCTCCTAGGCCAGGCTCTGCCACACCCAAAGCCTGTCCGGGCGTCACCTCATCGCCCCATCACCCGGCTTCAGATTGCAGAGCTGATCTGTTTCCGACAGCCCCGCGGCCCCCGTGGATTAACCGCTGTTAGTAGCACCGACCCTGTTCATCTGCTGCTGGTGCTGGTGCTGTTGGAAGTTGCAACCTCAGTTGCCTCCTGGGGGCAAAAACCTTTGCTTTGCAGGCAAATTTGATGTTGCTGAAGACCAGAGTCTGCTCTGCTGCCTTTTGCCTCAGTGCCCCGATGGGGCCCCAAAGTCTGCTTTCCGGCTGCCAAATACCTCAGTGCCCGATGGGGCCAAAAGAGCCTGTTTTCCTGCTGCCAACTTCCTCAGTGTGCGACGGAGCCAAAAAGCTTGCTGTGCTGCCAAATACCTCCTTGCCTCCAGTCCTCCTGAGGGCAAACTCTACTTCACTGGCAAACGTAATATTGTGCTGAGCTGAAGACAAACTGAATGCCTCATGCATGCCTCTGCCAAAGGGACCTCTCATTCTGCTGGGGCCAAATATAACTCCCTCAATGCCATGGGCTTCTGTGCCGTGTGGTAAACTCTCCTGGGGGGACCCAATTTGTGGGTGAATAACTTGGAGTTCCGATATCCAATCTTCACCAAAGTTTTCAGGCATGTTGGGGAAAGACATAGGAAGCTCCGTTGTGATTTTGGATTCTCTAAGTACCTGGGGGGAGCTTTCCTGGGGGGTCCTCTTTGTGACTATATAACTCAGGGGTCCATGATCCAATGTTCACTAAACTTTCAGGAACTGTAGAAAAGCGTCTGAGGAAGCTTCCCTGCAAATTCAGTGTTTCTGGGTCATCGGGGGCCAGTGTTATAGCTGTTTAAAGTGCAGATGAATTGACACCGATCCGTCGATTCGTCGAAGAATATTCGTATTCGTTGATCCATTAACCTTGATGAATAACGGATCAAAACGAATTGCCATTTTTTTTATTTGTCCCCGTCTCTAGTCAAGAGTTATATGGGTGGAAGTAAGACGTCAAGGTGCTACTTTACATGGTCAAATGGTAAAGATGTTAAGAAATACCTATAAATTATCTTATCCATGGTGAAAGGGGGTACCAACACACTGCGACATGCTATCAAACAATTGTCAGCCAGGACAAGATCTTTCACTGCTGCATAAGAGCAAAAAGGCCAGGAATTATTTATTTTTCTTTAGGAGCAACATTAGGGGGAAAAGGCATACAAGTTTGCAAGTTCTTTTTTCTTTTCTTTTTGGGGGTGCATAATGCAAGTTATTTCTGTAAAAAGAAAGATTTATCTGATTTTTTTTAAAATTAAAAAAGTCAAATCCTGCAAAAAATTCACAGAACCCTTCTCATCTTGCCCAGTGGCTAAGAAAACCACTGATTTTTCCCCCAATTCTTACTTGAAAGAATGATACAAGCAAAGATTTATATTGCCATCAAATAACTCCCAAAAGACTTTATCAAGAGCTGGCAGCATGTGGCCCTCCAAATATTGTTAGTCTGCATCTCCATTATCTCACACTTTTGGCAAAGTTGGCACTCCAAATGTTGACTGTCCCAGTCTAATGGGGTGGAGGGGGGCAAGAGTGAAAGTATAGCATGTGGGAGGTAATATTACATGAGTCTATGATCCATTTTCTTTTTAAAAGTATCTGAATGTTTTAATAAACTAATTGTTTTTGAATCCTTCTGAAATGGAAAGTCCTATAGCCAAAGAATTTTCTGCTTTGTTCATCCCACAATGAAATTGCAAAATCTCATGAGGACTGAATGCACTCAAGTATTTATAGCTTTCCACTGCTGTTCTTAAACTGTGTACTTAGAGGATTAGGTGAGAAGGATTAAAGACAAAACAAAACAAATAGTTGTAGATATGTACTGGGTCTTGTTTTAATTTTTCTTTAATCCCGATACACCAAAGGATTTTGAATTTAAAAGAGAAAATCTGTTTGCTGTGTGTACCATGAGCATGCCGTTATTTTTATAAAAACCAACAGTTACATTAGGACAAACAGTTGTAAACATGTAGATGTTACCACATTCAGAGCAGCAGCAATAGCAACAAGTGCAGTAGCCAAGCACCTGGAGCTACATCCCTTAGTTCACTGGTTCTTAACCTTGGGTTACTCAGGTGTTTTTGGACTGCAACTCCCAGAAGCCTTCACCACCAGCTGTGCTGGCTGGGGTTTCTGGGAGTTGCAGTTCAAAAACACCTGAGTAACAAAGGTTAAGAACCACTGCCTTAGTTCACAACCATCACTGTAGTGGCCAGTGATGGTGAATTAAATAGTGATAAACTGACCATGAAAAGCAATATAAGGACCAAATGGTAGTATTTTTCTGTGGATATAATATCTGAAGCACATGAAACCTTTGAAAGACAAATTGAAAGAATTTCAAAGAGACACAATGTAGCAGTAATAGGACATTTCAATTATCCTGATACCTGTTGGGAAGCAAATTCTACCACATATGGCCCTTCAAAGAAATTTCTGGTTTGTGTTGCTGATAATTTTCTCCTTTAAAAAGTGGAGGAAGAAACTAGAGGATTAGCTATCCTAGACTTAGTGGAAGTGACAGTAAGGAGAACTCTGGAGAAAATGACCAAGTTCTCCCTGAGTTCTTGATTTCAAAAGAAACAAAAGCAGAGTATAGCAACATGTGTGTGCTTGCTTTTAGGAAAACCAGTTTTAATAAACTCAGAACAATGATAGGTAAGGTCCCATGGCAGAAGATCCTAACACAAAAAGTAATTCTAAAAGTACAACTACAAACAATTCCAAAAAGGTGGAAGACAGCAAAAAAAGACCAATGTGGCTTCACAAAAAGCTTAGAGAGGTCCTGGAAACAAAAAAGGACACATACAGGAAGTGGAAAGAAGGCCAGGGTGTATATAAAGGAAGAATACAGAAAAGGAGCAAAGAATTACAGGGATGGTGTTAGGAAGGCAAAGGCTGAGAATGAGCTGAGATTAGCAAGAGACCCTAAAAGCAACAACAACAAAAACTCATTCTTCAGGTACATGCGTAGTAAAAGACAGAAACAGTAGCCCAGCTACTCAGTGGGGGTGGAAAAATGATAACAGATGACAAAGAAAAGGCAGGAGTGTTCAATATATATACTGATAACTTTTCCCTTTGGTTATCCCAATTGGATGGCTTTTGTAAGGGGGAAAGCATGTCTGTCAAAATGGGATGCTATGCACTTTCATTTTCACTTTTCCATGCAGTTTTTGAAAACTTGCACTGAGTGATTTCTGCAGTATTTTCTAGTCCCATAGAAATTCCAACAACACATGAATCGTTTTAGCAAGGCCTGCCAAGACTTTGGACTCTGGACTAACAATCAGCCTGAAGAAAACACAAGTCATGGGCCAGGGCGTGGACTCACCTCCCTCTATTACCATCTCCACACAAGAATTGGAGGTTGTTCATGACTTCGTGTACCTTGGCTCAACGATCTCTGACACTCTCTTCCTAGATGTCGAGCTGGATAAATGCATTGGCAAAGCAGCTACCATGTTCTCTAGACTCACAAAGAGAGTATGGCTTAATAAGAAGCTGACGGCATATACCAAGATCCAGGTCTATAGAGCCTGTGTCCTGAGCACACTCCTGTACTGCAGTGAGTCCTGGACCCTTTGTGCACGGCAGGACAGAAAGCTGAACACGTTCCATATGCATTGTCTCAGACGCATTTTTGATATCACCTGGCAGGACAAAGTTCCAAATAGAGTAGTCCTAGAACGAGCTGGAATTTTTAGCATGTATACATTACTGAAACAGTGACGTCTACGTTGGCTTGGGCATGTCGTGAGAATGGCTGATGGTCAGATTCCAAAAGATCTCCTGTATGGAGAATGAGTGCAGGGAAATCGCCCCAGAGGGAGACCACAGCTGCGATACAAGGATATCTGCAAGCGGGATCTGAAGGCCTTAGGAATGGACCTCAACAGATGGGAAACCCTGACATCTGAGTGTTCAGCCTGGAGGCACGCGGTGCATCATGGCCTCTCCCAATTTGAAGAGACACTTGTACAGCAGGCTGAGGCAAAGAGGCAGTCCCGAAACCAGCAAAATCAGGGAGCTGGAGAGGGGACAGATTGTATTTGTCTTCAGTGTGGAAGGGGTCACTCTTGAATTGGCCTTCTTAGCCACACTAGACGCTGTTCCAAGTCCTCCATACAGAGCACGTTACCATAGTCTCTCGAGACTGAAGGATGCCTAATCAATCAAGAAATTCCAAACAATTGGGTCCTAGATCAAATAAAGTCTGAGCTGCCTCTGGAGGCAAATATGATGAAACTGAGGCTGTCCTACTATGGACACATTATGAGAAGGCAAGATTCTCTGGAAAAGTCAATAATGCTGGGAAAGTTTGAAGGCAACAGGAGAAGAGGGAGACCAAATACAAGATGGATTGACTCCCCTAAGGAAACCACAGGGTTGAATTTACAAGAGCTGAGCAGAACTTGAAGACAGAACATTTTGGCAATCTCTCAGTCATAAAGAGTTGGAGGTGACTTGATGGCATGTAGCAACAATTGTTAACGTTAAGTTTAAGGATTTATCACTGGAGACCAAGGTCAAAATCATCAGCACTATTGTATTTCCAATTACAATGTGTGGATGTGAATGCTAGACACCGAAGGAAGCTGACAGGAAAAAAATTGATTTGTTTGAAGTACGATGCTGGAGAAAAGCTTTAGAAGTGGTTTATCAGTTCCTCCTTCATGTGGCACTTTTAGACTGTGCAGTTCGCCAGTAGGCGCACAGGTGGTAGACATGTAGTCCCAGTGCCAAAACCCTTTGAGTGATCTCGGCAGGTGCCCTCCTGGGTGGAACAGTAGGGATTTGAATTCTTAACCTCTGCATCAGCAGAGAAGCATTCCAATCCATTATGCAACAGAGGGAAAGCAAGGAGACTGCTATGTCTTTGCTGCTCTTCAGGACCGATTTTGATTCCTCTCCATGAACAAATGCCACAGAGGAAAAACTATTTAAAATTTATGCACAGGGATACACTTTCAAATGAGAATCACAGTGTTAGCCTTCATATATGAAATAAATTTTCTCAAAGAATCATCTCAATTTTGTTATCTTTTTCAATTTAGTTAGCAAAAATAGAGCTGGGGTGGGTGAACGGGAAAAACTATGTAGCAAGCAGCCAATGTGAAATATCTGTCTTGCCAGTACAAAGCACGTTATTGTCCAGACCTAGCCTATTTCACACGATTATTATGAGGCTAAAGTGGCACAACCCACATTCATGTATGATGCCTCGAATTCAGTATAGCAGGATGCAAATATGAATAACATAAAAGTAACATGTAATATGGGCCTGTCATCTCATATACTGGTGGGAGTCATTTGGAACACCCTGTAGGTCAAGTGTATTACATTCTGAAATATTTTTAATCCAAATAATATTAAAATATCACATATTTTGAAAGAACAGAAATGTTATTGTCAGGGAAATAGATTATTCAAGTACAGTAGGACCACCGTATCCTCAGGATCAATATCCACAGCTTCACTTATCCATGGATTGAAAATAATAAAACTATTTAAAAAAATCCAGAAAAACTATTTTCACACGTATTACCAGAACTGGCCACTAGAGAGAGCCAGAGACTATGCTATGAATACTTGTTAGTGAAGACTACATAGCATGGTATCTGGCACTCTCTAGTGCCCAGTTCTGGTACTGCACATGAAAATATTTTTTCTGGTCCCCCCCCCCCCCTTTTACCATGCTATATATCATTTACTATTATTTGTGGTTTTCCATATCCATGGGGGCTTGGAACTGATCCCTAGCAGATATGGGGGTCCTACTATACTTCTGATAATGCTCTGAAAAACATGCTGGAGGCCCACTTTCCTATGCACCTCCTCCATGACACTGTTGCTCCCAGTTAAGTGGGTATAAGATGGCTGCCTCTATTCCTTCATCAGTTCATAAATAACTCCAGATAAGAATTGTTTATGCCAGTCAGCATCTAAAAGTGTCAGTTCCTTAGCTCAAGCCTCTGTGGAAAGCCACAAGAGAGATATAAATGAAAAGCTTGATATATTATGCTGTCTCATTGTTTCTGTGATGTGCTCACCTTTTCCTCCAGCAGCAACAATGTGCCCCAAAATAGCAAAAGTGGTAGCACTTGCTGATGCTGTAGAAGAGAGCACTGAAGGTGTATTTGTATTATTGGCTTTACTTACAAATATACATGCAGATGATCTCTGGATGCATCATGCAATGCAGCAGATCCACTAACCTGCATCAGATCCAAAAGGAGAAACCTGAATTCCAGGTGCTTTGTTTCTATCATTGCACACATTTATTCTTTATCTGCCTAGTCTAATTGTAACACTGCACAAATCTGCTACCCTGAACAAAGCCCTGCCCACATGGAAGATGGAACTGTGTGACGTGGTTCTGCCTCCTTGACTTCCCTTTAGGGCTATGTGAGTAAAAGAGCAATCAGGAATAGAGATAGACATGAACTGCCGATTTGGCAGTTAGTGCCAGTTCGTTTCTTGGCCAAAGAGGTGTTCAGCACTTCAAAGCCCCGCCTCCTCCGGCAGGCACCCACTTGGAGACAATGGGCATTCCTTAAATTCCCCCAAGGCTTGGTTGCAGAAGTCCTGGAAGATTCTACGGTGGCCATCACAGTCACCTGACATGAACATCATAGAAAATCTCTGGTGGGATTTGAAGAAGGCGGTTGCAGCACACAAACCCAAGAATATTACTGAACCATTGGTCATGAGGAGTGGGCTAAGATTCCTCACGAACACTGCCAGGAGCTGGGGTCTGGCTATGCATCTCATTTGCAGCAGGTGATAACAGCAAAAGGGTGCTCTACTAAGTACTAAATATGCTTGCCATGAAGGGGTTGAATAATTTTGAGACTGCAGGATTGATTAAAAGTTGAATTTTCAGTTTAATTTAGGGAAACCACTTGAAGCATTCATTGTGTTGAGCTATTTCAGTTGCTTTTGTTTGATTTGTTCATTGCAAACAGCTGAAAGTCTGTAAATTTTGACAATAAACCTGATTTGCAATGGAGGTTGAATAATTTTGATTACAACTGTAAGTTACCACATGGAGCTGTTACTGTACTTTATGGCCATTGTGACAATTTTCAGTTTGTTCAGAAATGAGCTGTTTATTCTTTGCTCTTTTTAAAAATCTCTTTTAGCCTGAAGAGAGGAAAAAAGCCTTTCTTTAGTTTTCCTCTATTTAACCGTAACATTATTTGGTGTAGAGACTGGAGTTGAAAGGTGGCCTTGTACCTTTGACTCAAGACAGTGGAACATATAGCTCCTTTCCTTTAAAAGAATCTGCCCTTTTAAACAAGCCAATACTGGCAATCTGTGATCCAAACATAAGAGGAGATTCTTTGGTGGTCCTTATTGGTGTACCCACAACTAAAGTGCTAATAATAAGAAGAATATATATATATATTTGCTTACTATACAAGATTTTGAACAAAGAAACAATATTACAATATAGAGTAAGACATGAAAGACTGCCACAGATTGTGCTAAATAAATAATGTATTGTATTATTTACTGTTGGAATTTAAAATAACATAACCGAGTACCTTGGTAACAAAGGACATTTTCACATACAGAACTGGAAACATTTCCCACCCACCCCAACTTTCCATAACTGTAATTAAGTTAATGTAAAGTCAACACGGACAGATTGGTTTTTTAGACGTCCCTCACTTTCATCTGGAGATTGGCACGAACTGGAAAACTGGTGGTTTCTGATGGATTATAGTTCATGACTAACCACAAACGACAATGAACCCTTGGAAAAACAAACCAGTTCGTGGTTCATTTTTCCAGTCGGTGCTTGGGGGAACCTGCTCCTGCCCTCCAATTCCTCTGTGCATGAGCCCACTGCCCAACTATACCAGGGACCATGAACTGCTGTAGAGCTCAGCATGTGCCCAACTCTGAGGATGGTGGTGGCAGTGGCAGGAGCAGGTAAGGAAGCTGTGGGGGCAGTAGGAAGGAGGCGGGCAGGCATCCCATTTTGCCAAAGCTTTGGTAATATGAAGAGTACCTTTCTTTTCACTTTTTCTCTTGGCCTCACAGAGGACTCACTGCATTCCACTAAATACTTCAACTAGATACAGATCCAAGAAACGGTCTGATTTTTTTAAACTTCCAGAACATTGTAAAGAGTGGGAATAGCCCTTGTTGTTGGTCTCAGTAGCCCTGAGCACAACCTAAAAAGATATTTCACTCCTAGCAGAAATGAATTAAGTCTGCCTAACACCTCCTACCATCCAGATTGTCACTAGTAGCAGGTTTTGCAGCTTCAACACCAAACCCTTTCCCCCCTTAAAACCCATTCCTTTGACTAACATCCTTCACTAACATGCAGGACAGTGTTCAAGAATTGAAGTGCTTCTTCTCTCAATACTTCCTGTCATAATCACAGCCACCTTAACCTTCCTCTTTCATGCCCCCTTTCTCTTCCCCCAACAGGGTATCAACTTTAAAAAAACATACACAAACCTCTTAACAGGATACAACACCAGTTCACAGTGAGATGCAATGGTAGATAAGCATATGGTCAAAGATTAACCTTTTTGAAGAACATGGCTGTGTGAAGTGAACTATATGAATTGTTATCATACATGAATCAGCTGATCCTATAGGACACAGGGTAAAATTTCCCATTTAATCATAACAACGATTCTTCAATGTGATTTCATTAAAAGAGTCCTTTCAGAAGGGAGGACGAGTCCCATCTGACTAGAGGGGAGCAATACAACCAGCCCCCAAACATTATAGTACCAGTTCCTGGCATAAATTAATATTATGAAAAACAGCCTGGAATGGTAACTTCTGAGTAGGGCAGTACAACAAAATCCACCCATCACATCCATCTTTGAGCCACCAGCTTCAAAAATGCCCCCGGGACAACATTCCAGTAGCTGTTTGGGGCAGAAAATCCATATTGCAAAAAAGCTGGGAATGACTTCTGAGTAGGACAGCTCAAAGTCAATCACACATCCCGTTCCAGGAGGTCTTTGGCCAAATTAGGTTTAAGATCTAAAATATTGTTCTGATGTTTGTCCTTTGTATCTCACTATTTTTGGCATGATTTTTTAAAAAGAAGTCCCTGTTCTGCCCTGCTCTGGCTTTTAACTAGTCCAGTTGGAATACAAGAGTTGTAGAGATAAGAAAGTAAGGCATCCTGGTACAAATCCTGTAAGTTTGAAATCAAAGGAATACAATGAGTATGGAGGAGGGGATGAGTTATGAATAGGCCTTGCATTTCTCCAAAAGTTTAGCATTGGAAGTTTTAAGAACAACCTCCTCCAACATATATTTAATGCTATCCTGAGTTTCTCCTTACCAAAGGCTTCTTATCAGTGATTCAAATTTGAATATATGTTTGTGGACCTTAGTACACAATGCTATATCTAAAGATTCCATCTAGCTACCTAAATTTAATAGCATAGGTACACACAGAGAGAGTAAGAGGGCCAGCACTAATTCATTGAAGAGTCTTTCAGTGTACATAGCTGTTGACTCTTTTTAATCAATTGCCATGCGTAATCCAAATTTTAGGTTGAATGTCTGTTGTGTGGGTCTTATACTCCTTTTTTTTTTTAATTCTACCGTGCACCCCATACCCATGGGACCCCATTGAACAATATTTTTATTACAAACTTCTTTTCCAAAATTGTATAGATTGTTGTTTAGAGGCTTTCCCCTTTCCTTTCACTAATACAAATTCAACAAATCTACCCCAAATAGCATAAAAAATATTGGAACTTATTTCCCCTCTTTTCATCTTGAGTTCAATAGTCAATTTATCATTTAATGCAATGTCCCATACTTCACCATACCAATCTTCTAATTTAATATCATTTTTGTCTTTCCAAAACCTAGCTATTAATATTCTAGCACTTGTCATAAAGTTAGAAATCAATTCCTTTGAATAATAATCAAGATCTATCTTATCAAAAATTGACAACAAAGCAATTTTAGAATTAAATTCAATATCTTTACCAAATATATCACATATTTCCTTAAAAATCAGTTTCCAAAATTTCTTAACCAATTTACAATCCCACCACATATGATAATACGTGCCAATTTCTTCATCACATTTCCAACAAGCTTTAGAGTAATCTGAATTTATTATATTCAATTTCACAGGAGTCAAATACCACCTTAAATAGATTTTTTAAAACTTTTCCTTTATTCTTATCGACATTAACCTTAAAACTCTCATCCTCCACATTTTTATCCAATCCTCTATTTTAATTTCTGTCTTTAAATCATTTTCCCAAATTAATTTCAAACCTTCTGTTCCCCTCTCTTTTTCCTCTTGTTCCGAAATTATATTATATATTCTACTTACTACTCCCTTCATCAAAGCATCTTTCTGCATATCTTCATGTGATGATAGAAATTGTTCGTACTTAGTGCATTCTCTACATTTACCATTAGTTTTCAACCATTCATTTGTCCAAGTGTCTAACTGAATATAATTATACCATGATAGTTTATTAGTTTGAAGTTTAACCATAATCAACACCTTCGATCTCATTTTACTCATCCAGTCCTTCAATCTTGCAACACTTTTATCCTTAAACAAATCTACTAAACCCTTTAGGTTTGTAGGAAAACTTTCTATTTCAGTCACTAATTTTAATGGTGAAGTTGAGGGACATAGCTTCTCTCTATATCTATTCCATATATTTAACATACTTCTTAAAAAGGGGTTTTTCATCTTATTTATTGTATTTCTTTTTACTACACTAAACAAGTATTTTTCAACATTCCCATTTATTTCTGTGGATTCCATATCCCACCAAATTAATTTTTCTTTATTGTATATAATCTCTCCAATAAATCTTAATTGATTTGCTATATAATAATTTTTTACATTGGGCATACCTAAACCTCCTTTTTTTGGGGCCTTATACCAATATCTTTTATTTATTCTAGATTTTTTACCTTGATTACAAAATCCATTAACTAATCCCTGCCAATACTTGAAATCTTCTTCTTCTAATTGTATGGGGAGCATCCTAAATGAAAAGGTAGTTTTTGGTAATATTTTCATTTTAATCATAGCGATTCTCCCAAACCATGATAATTTCAATTTAGAATACTCTTGCAGTTTATCTTTAATATCGCTTTTTAGTTTATTAAAAATGTTCTCCTTTAATTTTTGAGTCATTCTAACTATATTTATACCTAAATATTTAATATGATTACACATTTTGAAACTATATTTATTCATAAACATTTCTTGTTCCTGTATATTATGATTATACTTATACTCCTGCAAGACTGAATATACTATATTTTATTTCCAAGCTTACCTTAAGAATTTCAGGACTGAATTATCTGAAGGAGCTGTAGTTTATTTCCTATGAATTAGTTCTTGGAGTGGACACTCACTAGGTTTCCACATCCAATAACTGCTGTCCTCAGATCAGTGCTCTATATGCAGGAAGAACGAAGCAAAAATTGCTTAGTAACTTAAAGGAGAACGTATTTAGCAAAATACCAAATCAATACTAATCTGAAGCCATATAAAACTCCGCCACATAGGACAAAAGCTGCAGTTACAAGAGGGGGCACACTCTTATGTGTGTCCCCTCTCGTAACACTCCTATTCAAACTTTATGCCACAGGAGTGCTTCTTTCCGTATCAACAACCTTCCCCATGTGTCTCTAGAAGCTCTTCCTCATATTCCCCATATATAGGACAAAAATATTTTTTAGCTACAAAAAAGCTTTCTTTATGGTTGCATCCTGGTTTTGGAGCATTCTCTTGTGAGAGGTATATCTGGCACCAACAGGGCAATCTTTGACCCAACCATTACTATTACTAATTTGGAACAGTATTCTAAGTGAAAAGACGATATATAAAATTATTTATAAATACAAAAAAATTTAAAAAGTGACTACATAATGTAAAGCTTAGCATGGGGAAACTCAGTGGGTATTTTCACTGCAGAATCAACTGGCATTACTGACTTTATTTTGCTCTGACTTGCTGGGGCTCATTGCCCTCCCAACCCCAGAATAAAGCGCGAGACAGTGGTATGGGTTAAATACGGGCGACACTTTATTGATATACATTCAGATTCAAAAATTTTAATTCTTTGTCAAAAGCAGGGGGGCTGCTGTAGTGCGGAACAGTTAAATAACGTGAGTATCTAAATACCCCTTGATCAATGAAGGGGTGAGTCCCCGGCCCCAGGTTCCAGCGATCTTAAGGACAGCAGGAACCTGACCGGCTGCTAATAAACACCCCCAGACCTCGAGCCCTCTTTATTCGAGGGCTGTTAGTCTGGAAGTGGCTGAGCGCATCTTCCCGCCATAGGTACTGTAATCGCACGATCCGCAGTGCCAGGTGGTCGGATGCGCTGTTGGCTTACTTGAAATTACAGCGGGACCCACCGTAAATACCTGTTTGTTCTGCACTACCCGCCAGTGTGACCAAAATTTATTCCACCAAATTGCCAACAACCCTCTTCCAGTGTGGGATAGGCAAAAACTCCCCCATCCAAAGGCCAATCAGGATGAAAGTCAAAATTCCTATCCGGCCCCTTAAAGGTGACCAGAACTCACACTAGAAATAGGGCAGGCAGGTGGGTGCCTGAAAAGAAGATGGTGTTCTAGAGGGGAAAGCCCCTTAAGTAACCTGGCTTTCCCCTCCCACATATGAGTCACATGAGACTAATCCGTCTCGCGATATCCCGGGTGGAAGGCAAAAGCCAGCTTCGCTGTTCGAGGTCCGAGGACCCTCCAGCGGCTGGAGCATTTTTCTCTATTTTCTGGCATGGGGGGGTCACCTGATCCTGTGTGTCTAGTAAGTAATATGTCACTTTAGGATTGGGGGAGAGCAATTGGTGCCTCGGTCACCATGGCAGTACACAGTGATGGGTAGCTAAAGACTAGAGATGGGCATGAACTGCCAGTTAGGCAGTTCATGCTTGTTCATTGTTCATCCAAACAGGTGTTCAGTGCTTCTCAGCCCCACCTTCTCCAGCGGGCGCCCACTCAGAGGCAGCATCTGCAGGAGGCAGGGCAGGGAAGCCAGGGCACTGCTTCTAAGTGAGCACCCACTGGAGGAGGCAGGTCTGGGAAGTGCTGAACACATGTTTGGTGAAAAATGAACCAGCATGAACCACCAAACCAGTGGTTCATGCCCATCTCTACTAGGGCCCTTGAACAGCTGGATAGCTCAGTAGTTTAAGTATCTGGCTGTGGAGCAAGAGGTCGAGAATTCAATTCTCCATGGTACCTCCTTGACAAGGGCTGTGCTTAATGATCCATAGGGTCCCCTAGCTCTGGAATTCTAAAATTGTTGCAACCAGCTGACAGTGCAGATTGAATGAGAAGATGGCTTCCTGTAGTCCTCACAGCATACTCTCCCTCCACTGCTGTCTTCTAGGTGACCTTGACTCTTCTTCTGCCTACCTCCTTTCCCCCTGATCCAAGAAGCTCTAGATACTTTGGGAGAAAGAGCCCCACTGGCTGTCTTTTTCTGACTGAACCTGAACTTTTTCAGCCTGGGGACAGAGGGAGCCACTGTAAGCACAGGGCTGCTGAAACAATTTGAAATTATGAACGTGAGACCTTGAGAGGGAAGGAGGGAGAAAGATTGTCAGGAAGTCAGGGGCACAAGACAGAGCTGGCAGCTGGGCAAGGGGATGCAGATGGGGAAGGAAAAGAGAGGAGAAGAGGTTGTGTCTTCCATTGGGGGGGCAGGGAGGGAGAGAGGTGGCTGAGAAAGTCGGGACTATGGTGATCCAGATAAAAATGTTATTCTGTGTGGACTATTACAATATCAGCAGTGCAAACTGCCCTGTGGTGTGGTTTAAAAACTCTGAACCAACCCAAATAAATGTGGAGAAAACTGTGTGTGTAGTTAAGATCCTGCAAGGAGTTGGCCTAGGTGATCACCAAAGTTCCTTGGAACTCTAAATTCCTAGAATTTGTTTCCTCTTCCTGGATCTTCACACTGCCATTTCAGACTCTGTGTTTCAAAGTATTAATCCATTTTAGTTCAAAGTGGACAGAAAATAATATCAAAACTAATGAAGTATTCACAAAAATAATTCAACTTTATTTTTGCCTAGCTTCAAAGAAATTTGATGAAATGCCTCATAGGGATTTTTAAATTTTCAGACACAGGAGAGAAATACATTGTTTTCATATGATTTTGAAAGAAAATTGCCTGAGTTCTTCTTTCATAATGCTTTCTACCTCTCCTTTTTAATTGGGAGAATTGCTACTTATTTTGTGCAAACTACCATATCCATATCAAAATGTACAGGATATAGTTAATTCTAATTTGGCTAAATGGCACTGTAATAATCAAGTACCATTCAGCTGTTTTCGTAAATAAGTAAGATATGGATTTTCAAAGGAAACAAACTGAAGGGTATTTGTTTGTAACCCAACATGTCTAACTGAAATGTTGTTGATGTGGGTTCACTGAATTATATGATCAAACCTGCCCCTACAGTGAATACTAGTAGTTGAATTCAGCTGAATTTCCAAACAGAAGAACCTTAATTCTACTTTGGTTTCAGAAGATGACTATTCCAACTATAGGCAGCTATTACTGAACATATCCATATAACCCAAGAAGTCCATTAACATTATGAAAAGTTGGTATAAAATGTTGGCTGAAGTCAATTTTTGGGGTGGGTGGGTGTCCATCTACACAACAAGAATGAGGCCATCAGCAGTGGCAGATGGCCACTGATTAAAGGTTTCCTTTTGCAATTTTGCAATCCACACCACTCATACACAAAGCAATGAGGTTGCATGGACCCCAAAATCACAAAAAGAAATCTTTAATCAGCAACAGCCTACCACTGCTCATATCATTCCCACTCTGCAGGCAGACCCCACCCAACAGTATTTTAACCAATAATATCCAAATATTTATAAATATTTCTCCTTGGATGTGTGCTTTAATTGGTCTAACAAAAAAACATTTTTTAGCCAGCAGAGATTGCAATTTTCTAGCAAAGACTAAGATGCATATAAATGTTTTTGCTATATATGTAGTTGACAATTTTACCACAATTGTATGTGTATTTCAATTTGTGATTCTATTGAGTTATTTTTACACTTACTAAAAATGTTATTTTGTTATTTTTTTCCCCAAATCTGTATATAATCGACAGCTTCATATGGGCTAGCTGTTTCTGATCTGTACCAATTTGCGATTCAAGCACTGAATAAATATTTAAATATTCCCTTATATAAACAATCTTTGTACATTCACAACAAAGAGAAAGATTCTAATTTAGCCTTCTCTTTGATAGTTTTGAGGCCCAAGAGATATTTCTGTGGGAAAGTTTTAAAATATCCTCTCACAAATTGCTACAAGCTCAAATTTGCTTTGTTCATTTCTGAAGTGTACTCTAAATGGTTTTGTTTTAGCAATGTGTTGTGATTTCTAGAAAGACATACAATATGCTTTATGAAAATGTTTAGCTATAATATGGCCACGTCTTAGCAATTTCCTGAGTATCATGGTAACAAAGAGATGATGTTTCCCACACGGATTCACAAAATCTGAGGACACGAGAGATGTTTTACTTCAACAGACTGCTGATTCAGGACAAAGGGAAGTGAGGGAAGAGGGAGGAAGTTTTGGGGAAACCATACTTCTATTGAATTTCAAATTGTTTTAGAGAAAGAATAACAGAAAATAGTGACAGTCGGATTGTCAGAATGAAATACGCATGTGCTGAAAAGCTGTAAGAAGAACATAAAGCTTTGGAAATATAGCTATAGGATAAAAATGACAATATTTATATGCATGAATTATATTGTCTCTAATTTTGTCCATGAATTAACAAAATTAGGGTAGTTCTTGACCAAAGGCCTGGTATGTAGTAGGCAAATATATGTTTGGTATGCCTGTGTTTTTAGTTCTTATTACTACTTCTGCAGCCCAATTATTGCCGGAAATATTGCAACCTACATATGATGCCTTTAAGTATCATATCATAAACAGTAAGTGCTAGCTGAGAGGAACTGATCAATAAGGGGTGGTCTACTGAAGAGAGACTTGAAGCTTATTCTGCTCTAGAAGACCCTGATCTTTTATCCACTGCATAATTAGAGGTTTTTTCACACTCTGCCAATAACTGTTTTCAGTTAGGGTTTTGGTTGTGTTTTTTTTTAGCATTTTGCCAATTTACTTGAGTAGTTCTGCAGGTGTATATCTCTGATTTTCCAACATAAAGTTTATTTTAATTTTATTTTACTTATTTTAGGTATATTTTCCAGTAAAGAAAAAATATGTCCCTTTAAAAAATGTTTATGTTCCCTCATAAAAACAGAACAACCTAACACAAGCTTATTCTAGCCAAACAGTATTTCAGTGGCCACAGAGAAGCTGTTCTCTCCCTCTAAGATGTTTCCCTGGTGAGAAAGAGTAAAAAATGTGCTTGCTTTAAAGAAAGTGACACAGTGACAGTCCTTCAGAAAGTGACATTTTGCCATGTCTCTCCAGGGAATTAACATATAATTTTGTAAGGAATATTCAAAGTATTTCTGCATTGCAAAAGTACAGAGCAGTTGTGTTTATCCCAGCCCTGGGTTGCTTTCAGTAAATATTTCTAAAACGAGGCTCCTGACACCAGTCTTCAAATGAAAAACCAGCTCCAGGTCTGGGGCAAACTCAACTCTTGACCCTGTCAGTCAGGACCCAATTAGCTGACTTCCAGGAGAACGTTTTAACTCCTTCCTGGCCAAACAGGCACTGGTGCTGGTAAATGGATTCTGTCTCTGGTTGTAAAAGTATTTAAAAACATATTAACGAAAGAATAGAGAACAGATCTTCAGAAGCTTACTCATTTATGCAGTAATATTGGTTTTTTTGCTTTGTGGTTGGGAATGGTCTTACTTAATGTTAGCAGAGCTTTGATGATGATATCCTGTCATCGTCTCCATTCCACCCATCTTGCTTGATAGTTTAAAAAAACACCCTAAACTCTAAACTCCAAAGATGTTACATGCCATCAAGTCACTTCTGATGTGTGGTGACTATACATTACGAGTTAATGACCTTCTACATGTCCTGTCATTAACAGCTCTGCTCAGATCTTCCAAACCAACAGCATGTCATGTTAGGTTGTTCTCTCTTCCTAGTGCCCCCACTTCCTAGCAAAATTGTCTTTTCCAGGAAGTTCTGCTCATGTCTTGCAAACTAACAGCTATAGCTTCCTTCATTGAGACGATCTGTCTCATGTTAGGTCTTCCTGTCTTCCTACTGCCCTCCCCACACACTTTTCCCAACTATATAGTGACAGTTCAGGCTTGACTTGATTGAGCACTCCGTTTTCTGCCTTTCTGGCTGTCTGTGGTATCTGTAAGCTGTGGTATCTCCTCCAACATCACATTTGAAAAAAGTTGATTTCTGTCCCTCGCTCTGTTCTCTGTCTTTCTTTCACATAGTATGGATAATTATGGTTTTAATTTCTAGTGACGATCTTTGCTAATTCCAAACTCTCCCCATTTTTTAATTTTAAAAGGCAAGGGGACATCTTGTGGAAAATGTGCATACATGTTCGTAGGGCTTTTGGCCAATACAGCTTTTATTCCTCAGGTTGCCTACCCCAAGGAAAGGATTTGGAAATAGGAGCACAGCTTTCATGTCTGCATTCTGCAGACTAGGAACGGCAACATTAGTTTATTTGAAAGCATAAAGAGTGTGAATGTTTCTCCACTGTACGTATGTGTTACACTTACTCACACCTTTACTTCACCATTTCCTTAAGTCCAAAACAGCCCGTCAGGTATTTTGGCACAGAGGGACTACAGCCACATCCCAGCTGTTCTGTCCTCTCCCAGCAACCATAGTACAGCTGAAGTGCTCATCTTCTGGGATCCGAGAACACTGGGTAATTCTACATTAGGGAAGTTTCTGTTGGAATTTGTGCAGTGTATGCATATATAAATGTTAGTTTTAAAAAGCCAGGAAATTCAATTCTTAAAAAACCCTCTGGTTTATGAATGTGGGATATTGTGCTTCTGTATCCACAATTCAAAATGCCAGGAAACGGTCCGATATTGTTGCACAATTATCATGCCCGCATTGCCATGAGGAAAAAGGATGCCAAGCTTTACATAGCAAAGGGCAGCTTGAATGTTGACAATACCCATGGTAGCAATCAAGATGATCCACAGGATACCCTGTTGTGCTCACTACCATTCACACTTGTCTAAAAGCAGTCCTGATAATTGCATTATGTTTGGGTGAGAAGTGGTTAATTGATGGAAAAATGAGTCAGCTTCTGGGATTTTCCCTTGCTTGATGTCACTTTGTGAATAGTAGTGAGCACAAGAGTGCAGCAATATAGAGCAGTTGTATCAGTCCATTTCCTGGCATTTTGTATTGTGGATACAGAAGCATAATATCCCACATTCATAAACTAGACTTTTTTTGATAATAAGAAATGGCTTTCCTTGCCTGCAGTCTTTTGCAAAAATTCATAATCTGAACCAACAAGACAGATGGGGAATTCGAGATTCTACTTTGCAGAGTCATCTCTCGTTAGTTTTTTAAGCAAACCAAAATAACAGTAAACCAAAAATAACAACAAAAATACATGTGTTATCATACAAGAACTCAATAGAGAAGGATTCATCTAAAATGCACTGAAAAGTGTATGTAGTGGGAGAAGATAGAATAAATGTTTAAATACTTAACTACATATAGGGTGGGTGAATAGAATGGAATTTGTATTTGTATATGCGGGGTCTCAAATTGGTAGATCTGTAGCGGGATGGGAGAGACCGTTTATATGGTAATATGGTAGTGATACAGTACAAGTAACTTTATATTCATAATACCAGGGAGATGTATGAAGGAAGATGAAATATAATACTGATTTCTGAATTTCTGCTCCATTCATTCCTTCCATTTTCCATTCATTCTTCATTTGCTGCTTCTAAAACTATGCAAATGTATTCAGATTTATGCAAACAGTTGGGAGTGCATTTACACTTACATATCCCCCTTTCTGTTTTCAATTAGGAGGCTGCTGCCATGCACCTGCCTACATTTATTGGCTATGCAAAGGTATTCAAATTGTGTCTACCCCTTGAAATGATGTAGGCTAATAGGTTTCACACTGTGAAATACGTTTTATCCATTGCAATTAGGGCACAGTGAGCAAATTGGGCAAGAGAAAGGTGTTCTGAAGGATACAGGCTTCCATGGTAACTCCAGCAATAAGGATGGCACTGATTCCTTCAGTCCCCATTCTGCTTCCATTCCATTGTGACAGCAAGCCAGAAAAGGGTCCAGCATTTCAATTTACAGTATTTATAAAGTATCCTCAGCTCTTGCAAATGAAGGGACAAGTGATACACATTGAGGTAGAGTGTGTGGTATTAAACGTGATCACAGGGAATGCAGGGAATTGCCAGGGAATGGCAATTTCTTACTGCAGTGTAAATTCACTGAAGTTTACTAAGGACTTGACATCAGCAGAGGTCATACATATGGCCTATCAGGTCTACTTAGTGTACCTGGAGCACAGCAGGATGTTCACACACAAAAAGTACAATATCCCAGAGCAGTTCTGCAGGCAGATTGCAGCAGGTAAGCATCAAATGATTTAAGTTTCATGCAGCCCATTTGGAAAAACCCCTATTTCAAGGCTGTATTCAGCCCTTATCAGACCTCACTGCAATTGAGCCAATGTTAGCTGGAAATACTATGATCCCCTCTTTTTCAAGAACCATTGTGATATCAGAATCCATGTCAGTGGCCCCAGGGGTGCCAACATAGGTAAAGGTCCAGGAGAATAATACATTCAAAAGAAGCTTGGTTACACTTGCAGACTGAGACTAATCATGTTATTTATATACATCGGTAGATTGCTGCAGACTTAGGAAACAAATTGCAAATTTGTGCTGTTATTATTAAAATATAACATTGGATATAGACTCAAGATATAGACAAATACAGACTAGATAAACACAAACAATGTGACTAGACAATAATAGAAGAGTGGGATTTCCACTTCTTTCAATAAAAGTCTATGAATAAAAACAGATTTATGTTTCATAACAATAATTATAGGTAATGGCAGTGAACTTCTAAAATTTTGTGTTAAACAAAGAGTTCACAGATGTGATCTTACATTTGTGACACTGGATAATTGGTGCTTGGATAATAAGGACACTTAATATATCCTATAAATTTGGCACAGCTGGTTCCACAGGTGTTTTAAACTAATTTTTCATTATTTCTCCATTATGTGAGATTGAATTTATCAGCTCACAGGGACTAGGCTCAAGCGACTGCATGTGTTTCTGTAGCACCAAAACCAGACCCCAATTCATATTGCCTCCAGAGAGCAGTACTATAATAAAACTTTGTATTATCTAACTAGAGTTCTGCACCTGAGGCAGTACTAGAACTGGTTCAATCCACATTATGTTCAGTGCAGCAAACATCAGTGTTGGTGATTGCTGTCCTGACAGCTAGATTCTGGAGAAAAGAAATCCATAATGTTTTGGCTGTCTGTTCCATTTTTCCACTCTAGCTGTCATATCACAGGGCCCTTTAACAAGATGTCGTGATGGTTTTCCAACATGAACCGCATAAGACTGGCTCCTGGCATTGTACAATACAAAGTTGTTGTCAAGGGTTGGGTTTTTTTCAAAAAAAGGGGGGAAACCCAATGCTCTTGACATCCTGGTACTAAGCAGACAGCTGAGACTAGTGATTTCCAATCTTTAATAAACAGATGGGGTGATGAAATAAAGCATGCAAAACAGGGAAAATTAAATCTGTCAGCGAATTGGAAATGTTAATTTATTGTTTTCAGCCTTAAATTAAATATATTAACGACTAGAATTGAAGAATGTAACAGAAACCCTAGCCTGACAGTTTGACAAAAATGTCCATTCTTCTTAGACAAGTAATACCCAAGAATTCAAATGGCTTGAAACAATACATGTGTGCCCATAAATTTAAAAGTTCACCTATTAAAAAAAAAAACAAATGCAAGGGGAGGTGATACTTTTATTACATCTCTTTTTTTAAAATGTTAACTCTCAACCTATAGTCTTCATCAGGCTGTGCACCAACATATTGTGGCTATGCAGAAAAAAATTATGAAAGTTCTAAAATTCCTGGCAGATGTGGCCGGAAAACCTTAAGTTTCAAAGTAAGGTGATGGGGAAAGGAAAAATGCTGACTACCTGGCAGCCTTTTGTTTGGTGTGTTGGGAGAGATAATCTAATCAATGGCCACCAAGGTGGAATTTGAAAGCTACACTCATGACTTAGGTTTACCATCTGCATTTTGCAATTCATTTTTAAGAAACAGACCTGGCATTGACATCTGCCATGAACTTTTGGAAATTTCATATATACTTTTTCCTGCACATTCACAATATATTGGTGCACAGCCTGATGAAGACTAGTATAGGTAAAAAACTATTTACTGATTTATTTAAAATATTCTTACTCCACCTTTCTCCTTAAAAAGGACCCACGTTGGCTTACATAATTAAAAACACAACATTAAAAGTTAAAAACAGTAAATTATTCAAATATTGAAAAAAGAATTAATAGCACTGCATTAAAAATGTTAGGTAAAAGCATTACTAAAATATATTAAAAGTATAAACCATTTTGTCTGTTGTCTCCCAGACAGTAAATCACTAAGGAAAAGCCTGCCTGAAGAGAAAGATTTTTGCCTGCTTGAGGAAGGGCAGCAAAGATGAGGCTAGCCTGGTCTCCCATGGGAGGGAATTCCAGAGTCTGGGAGCAGCAACACAGAAGACGCGCCCTCATGTCCCCACCAAACACACCTATGAAGATGTTGGAACTGAGAAAGGCCTCTGCTGATGATCTTAACACCTGGGCAGGCTCATAAAGGGAGTTACTGTTTTTGAGATAGCTTAGACTCAAGCTGTTTAGGGCTTTATAGGTCAGAATCAGCACTTTGAATTGTTCCTGGAAACAAATTGGCAGCCAGCAGAGCTACTGTAACAGGGGGCTCTGTGATTCCTGTAACCAGCCCAAGTTAACAATCTGGCTGCAGCATTTTGGACCAGCTGAAGTTTCTGAGCACTTTCCAAAGGCAGCCCCACATAGAGCATGCTACAGTAATCCAGCCAGGATGTAACTAAGGCATGTGTCACCAGGCCAGATCAGACCTCTCCAGGAATGGGTGCAGCTGGCACACTAGTTTTAACTGTAAAAAGGCACTCCCTGGGCATTCAGGCTCAGAGACGAATCCAGGAGCATACCCAAGCTGTGCACCTGTGTTTTCAGAGGGAATGCTACCATTGAAAAAGAATAGTGGTCTAATAATGGTATCATCCATCCTTGTTTTAGTATTGTGTAAAGACCAAATAGCTTTGTTTCTCCCCCCACCACGGGGAATTAAAAAGAACCCTCAGTGATTCAAATTGGTTCCCTTTGATCAATCAATTAGATGTTTCCTTATTCTTCTGCCAATTCACTGTATGAAACATTGCAACCCTAAATGAAATCAATATTACTGCAAATTATTTTTTCAGATTTCAAATTACTGTTCAGCTAATGCATGTAAGTGGCCTGCCAATTTAGCTCAGAATCCAACCGTGAACAGAAAATGAAGATTTTCCCCAGCATTGAATCTGATGCACAGAAGATGCACTCCACCTTGCCTGTCACACAGCTGTTTAAGGCAATGATGTCTTGTCAGAAAAATTGGTAGTCCTTACCACTAACCATATAGCCACATTTGAAGATAAGGTGGGGTGAGATGCACTTCAGCTTCATCTGGACAGGCATTGTTTTTGCCCAGTTGTTTCCCCTCTGGGTGCCCTATCTGACTATAGGGAATCTTCCTTGGCTTCTCCTTTGCGTTTGATACTAGGTTTGCTATTCCTCAACATGCCTCACTCCAGATCAAGCAAACAACATATCAGGGTATCATACATCTATGCCCCTTCTTCATAACTGACTATACAAAGATCTGTCTTCTTCCCTTTCCTTCCCTAAGTTATGGAGCCTGATGGGGCGAGACCTTGAAGAAA
The DNA here is from genome assembly GCA_037013535.1 of Intellagama lesueurii. Classification (NCBI taxonomy): domain Eukaryota; kingdom Metazoa; phylum Chordata; class Lepidosauria; order Squamata; family Agamidae; genus Intellagama; species Intellagama lesueurii. Next base: position 111,129,249 of record JBAJHW010000005.1, read on the forward strand.
CTACTTTTTTGTACTATTGTCTGCAGCTAGCATGGCCAGCAGCTAGGACTGTCAGATCAGTACCATACTATTACTGGATTCTTCCAAGCCAAAATCTGAAATTAGGAGTGGACCCTTGTGATGTCACAGAGTGGGTTCTTCCAATGTCATGGGGCAGGGCAGGCAAGAGTTGGGAGGGGAAATGAACTGCTTCTGGGCTACCTGATGTTGCAAATTGGCATGAAGGGAATTGCAGTAGATGGTAAAACCCAGCTAACCAGGCAATCTGAAAATCCAGAGCTGGGGGAAACCATTTTCAGCAGCTGACCAGGTGGCAAGATGTGCCCAACACCTGCAGTGCTTGCTGCTGTTGTGGCAAAGCCTCCATCCTGTCCTGCCTATAGCACAAGTAGCACAGACAAGATTTTTTCCAGGCCCTACACTGTGGCCGCTGGGACTTGAGGAAGGCTTCTCATCAGCTCAAGGAGAGTTTTTCTTCACAAGCCCTTTGCCATTGCTGCCAGGGCTCACAGAACAAGACTTATGTCATGACACTGGCACTACCTTATCTCCCTGCCATGTCGCAAATGGAAGAAAAAACTCTCTTCCCAGTTCCCTTTCCCTCACTTCTCTCTTTCTGGCAGGCACCAGCACAACACATATGAAAACACTTGTGTACTAAGGCAGTTAGCCCTGGCCTCAACTGGGAATGAGTGGAGACGGGCTGTAAAGCTGCCTTGTATACAAAAGTCAAGCTTCATTTTCCTCCAAGCACTGCTCACTGTAAGGTTTGCCTTCTCAGCTACAGAAGTACAGCGATTTAGTGATTCTAGCCAGCATCCTCAGACTTGGCAACCCAACTATTGGCTATACTGGAAAGAAAACTCTGCAAGCTACTACCAAAGAAAGCAACTACTCCATGCTGTGGGCCAGTGGTCAGAAGAGCAGTACTTTCCATTGGACTCATATCATATCGAGTACTTTTTCATAAGGAAGAAGCTTATCTCAAGAATAGCTGATAACTAGTCCTCTAGATTTCTTCTTTGATTTTTGAAAATATAATATCAAAACCACCACACTGTTATTTATAGCTCAGTTATTCAGTTGGGAGATAAGAATGGGAGACCAAATGCTGAAAATATATTGAGGAATGTATTTCACTTTTTGCCTAAGAGTGCTTGACTTCAAACTTTACCAAGGGATTCTGTGTGGAGTCATATACATCTTGTATTCAATATGGAGAATACTTTTCATGTTTTCTTTTCCTTGGATCTGCTTCAGGGAATATGAGAAGATGCCAACAGTAAGAGAATACAATATCTAGCTTGATTCCTCTCTCCCCACATTTCACAGTTGGACCTCAAACCAGTTTTTTGACAGCTTTCCTTTCATGAAGTGTTCTTACCAGCACTGCAAAAGTGTTTTATGTTTTTTAAAAAGAAATGCTTGACTATATGTTACACACAAACATGCATAACAAAAGCTTTATAGCTGCCTTGTTTGCAGGGAGCAGTAGAAAGTGTAAAGGGAATATAAGATGCATAATCCTTCCCTGTCTGCCCTACCTCCACCCCCAGCTGCCCCCAGCTGCTCTCCCTCTCCTGAATCAAATATGAATCTGCTTTGCAAACTTGTGCAGTGAGGAGAGGAACTGAGGGGTGTTAATAGGGAGGAAAGCATTAAACCCTTCACAGTCTGCTACGTTTCCACTCCATATTTTCCACACCAAAGCAGGTTTTCCCCAAAAAATCAGCACCCAAGATTTGGGTCATATTATTTTTATTTATTTATTTATTTATTTATTTATTTATTTATTTATTTATTTATTTATTTATTTATTTATTAAACTTGTATCCCTCCCATCTAGACTGCGTCTACTCTGGGCGGCTCACAACAAAATGGAATAAAAACAATCAAACAATATCAATTAACAACAGAAGAATATCATTCAAGATGGAAAAAATGGGTAAGAGAAAAAGGGATAAATTAAATGGTGACCGGAGGGAAGGCCTGCCTAAATAGCCAGGTCTTGAGTTGGCTCTTGAAAATACCCAGCGAAGGGGCCAAGTGGATCTCGGAGGGGAGATTATTCCAAAGGCGGGGGGCCACTGCCGAGAAGGCCCGGTTTCTTGTTTTTTCTTTCCGGGCCTCCCTCGACATTAGGCTCCTCAGCCGCCCCTCCTGGCTGGAGTGAGTGTTACGAGTAGATCTAGGTGGGAGGAGGTGTTCTGCCAAGTATCGAGGTCCTAAACCGTTTAGGGCTTTATATGTGATCATTAACACTTTGAAATCAATGCGGAAACGAACGGGCAGCCAATGCAAAGTGGCCAGAGTGGGAGAAATATGCTAGTGTCTTCTCGTCCCACTAAGAAGTCTGGCCGCCGCATTCTGCACCATTTGAAGCTTCCGCATCAATCTCAAAGGTAGCCCCACGCAGAGCACATCGCAGTGGTCTAATCTTGAGATTATGAGCGCATGGACCAAAGTGGTGAGCGCCCCAACATCAAGATAGGGACGCAGCTGGGCAATCCACCACAGATGGAAATAGGCGGAGTGGACCACTGACGCCACCTGGGTTTCCATGGTGAGCGCTGGGTCCAGGTGAATCCCCAAGCTGCGAACCTCACTCTTCGCGGTGAGAGTCACCCCCCCAAAAGAGAGTTTCCCAACCTGCCAATGGTGGGGCCACCCACCCTCAGGACCTCTGTCTTGTCCGGGCTCAGCCTCAACCCATTCTCCTGCATCCATTGCAGTACAGCCTCCAGACAGCGCTGAAGGGACAGAACGGCATCCACTGAGGTAGGTGAAAAGGAGATATAGAGCTGAGTGTCATCAGCGTACTGATGGCACGAAGCCCCACACCCCCTGATGACCCCACCCAGCGGCCTCATATAGATATTAAACAGCATTGGGGAGATAATCAAACCCTGCGGAACCCCACAGTTGAGACTCCACGGGGCCGAGACACTCTCCCCAAGCTGTACTCTCTGAGGACAGTCCTCCAAGAAGGATTGGAGCCAGGCAAGTGCCAGGCCACCGATTCCCAACTCAGAGAGCCTCCCCAGGAGGATACCGTGGTCGACGGTATCAAAGGCGGCTGAGATATCGAGGAGGACCAACAAGGACATTTTGCCCCCGTCAGCCTCCCTCAACAGGTCATCCAACAATGCGACCAATGCCGTTTCTGTGCCATGGCGCGGCCTGAAGCCCAACTGGAACGGATCCAGGGCATTGGTTTCATCCAAAAGAGCCTGAAGCTGATCAGCCACTACCCTCTCCACCACTTTACTAAGGAAGGAAACATTGGCGACGGGCCTATAATTGCCAATGTCGTCTGCCGCCAAATTTGGTTTCTTCCTAATGGGCCTAATGAGTGTCTCCTTGAGGGCAAGGGGAACCTTGCCCTCCTGGAGAGACCCATTAATTATCGCAGTGGCCCATTCAATTGTTATAGGCCTGGCTGCTTTGATTAGCCAGGCCGGGCAAGGGTCAAGAGAGGAAGTGGTGGCCCGACAGCGATCAAGCACTTTGTCCACCATATCTGGCATCACAGGCTGAAAGAATTCAATTCTCACCAGGCAAGGCGGAGCGCTGGACATCTCTGCTCAATCCACTGTATTCAAAAAAGGAGAGAGGTCCCGGCGGATGGCCTCCACTTTAGATTTTAAAAATGCTGCAAATTGGTCAGCTCTTTATCCTTATAGAAACATATCCAGAGATGAATAGATGGGAATAGCAGGAATAATCATTACTAACTAAACTGATGGACAACTGAAACACAATATAAACCAAGATATAACATTAACTTATTCTACATTTTACCTGTAGCCACATTACAAAGAAAAATACTGCTGATTATACTTCAGCAGTGCAACGCAAAACAAATCTGATAAATCAAGGGAGGGTGGGTGCGCGCATGCATGCGTCCATGTGCATGCACACTAGATACAACCAAATTCTATATTAGCTCTGTCAGGAAAAAAAATGCCCTCGGACAAAATGTACTTTGACAGTTCTCTGCTGAAATAAGCTTTTACACTGCTTTTATTAGCCATTCGTATTGCTAGACAGCAGAGGTAGGTTAGGTAACCTTTGGCCTGCTAAATGTTACTGGACTACAACTCTGATTAACCCTAATCAGCACAGCTCGTAGTAAGAAACAATGGAAGTTGCAGTCCAACAACATTCACCACAAAGGCACCAGTCTTGCATGTATTTATTAAAGAGGAATGCAAGCAGGACATCAGAGGCTCACCTTCAGTATCTCTTTCTTCATTCCTTTCATTTGACAATATGTCACTGCTAAAATGGGTGACCTGAAGCATATTTGCCTAAAGATTCTATACAAGAATGATGAAGTGGGGGAGAGAATAATTCAGAAAAGAACAAATAACATGTATTATAGTGCTTCTGCATTCAGTTTTAGTGTAATCATATTTGGAACACCAAGTATAGAGGTGGTTGCTGATAGCTAAAGGGAAATCATAGAGAAAAGCATGACCAAAATGATCCGATCTGGAAGCCTTGCCCTACAATGAAAACTTTCACAGATGCTAAAGCTTTTAGGGATGGACACACCTGTCAAGTCAATTTCCAATCACCAGTGATAAAACAATGTACACTAAATGCAAGGCAGGCAACTGGGGAAAATTGTATACTATGTCCGGTCCGCTGCTGAGTTCTTCAGCAGCGTGGAGCTGCCACTGTCCCATTCCCGGGATAACGCAAGACAAGGTAATCTCACAGAGAGAGATGAGAGGATGGGAGGGGGAGAGTATTTAAGTTAAGGCTCCTCCTACCTTGTGCCTCTTCCTTTTTGGCAGTCGAAGAAGGAGGACGGAGAGCTGCTTGGGAGCGATAATTTTCACTGCGTCAGTGGTCGGACGCCATCTTGGACGGGGGGTTGCATCGGCGGCGCCCCCCCCCCCACTGTTTCCTCATCAGGCCTCGGCTCGGACTTGCAGAGCCTTAACCTGACGTGTCCTTAATTAATTGTTTTTAAAAAAGGAAAAACATAAAAACAGAAGGGGAAAGGTAGGGAAGGAGCAGAGGATGGTGCGGCGCGGCCGTTAGGCCTGCAAGTAATCGTGCTGAAACATCGTTGGTATCGGATAATTAATTAATAAAGTAGGAAGGAAAAGGAAGAGGGAAAGGAAGTGAAGAGTTGAGGCGTTTTACTGTTAAAAAAATAAAAATAAAAATAAAAAGGGGACGTTTGCGGGCACGTGTTCAACCTCCACCTCCACCTCCTCCCCCAATTTTATAGTACACTGAGCGTTAATCACATTAGGATTAATAGCTTGTTAAGATTAATATTATAGTGGTTTAATTCATTTATTTTGTACCTGGTTAATCCTCACGGATTGCTGCCTTGTCGTGGCGAAGGGGCTTGAGTAATTCAGAGAAGCTATGGGCTATGCCGTGCAGGGACACCCAAGACGGACAGGTCATAGTGGAGAGTTCTGACTAAATGCGATCCACCTGGAGCAGGAACTGGCAAGCCACTCCAGTATCTTTGCCAAGAAAACCCCATGAACAGAAACAAAAGGCTAAAAGATATGACGCTGGAAGATGGGCCCCTCAGGTCGGAAGGCGTCCAACATGCTACTGAGGAAGTGCGGAGGACAAGTACAAGTAGCTCCAGAGCTAATGAAGTGGTTGGGCCAAAGCTGAAAGGACGCTCAGCTGTGGACGCGCGTGAAAGGAAAGTCCGATGCAGCAAAGAAGAATACTGCATAGGAACCTGGAATGTAAGATCTATGAACCTTGGTAAGTTGGATGTGGTCAAACAGGAGATGGCAAGAATAAACATTGACATCCTGGGCGTCAGTGAACTAAAATGGACGGGAATGGGCGAATTCAATTCAGATGATTACCATATCTACTATTGTGGGCAAGAATCCCGAAATCAGATTGATTATATTCTCTGCAGCCAAACATGGAGAAGCTCTATACAGTCAGCAAAAACAAGACCTGGAGCTGATTGTGGCTCTGATCATCAGCTTCTTATAGCAAAATTCAAGCTTAAACTGAAGAAAGTAGGAAAAACCACAGGGCTAGCCAGGTATAATCTAAACCAAATCCCTTATGAGTACACAGTGGAAGTGAAGAACAGATTTAAGGAACTCGATTTGGTGGACAGAGTGCCTGAAGAACTATGGCTGGAGGCTCGTAACATTGTACAGGAGGCAGCAACAAAAACCGTCCCAAAGAAAAGGAAATGCAAGAAAGCAAAGTGGCTGTCCAACGAGGCCTTACAAATAGCAGAGAAGAGAAGGGAAACAAAATGCAAGGGAGATAGGGAAAGTTACAGAATATTGAATGCGGACTTCCAAAGAATAGCAAGGAGAGACAAAAGGGCCTTCCTAAATGAACAGTGCAAAGATATAGAGGAAAAGAATAGAAAGGGAAAAACCAGAGATCTGTTCAAGAAAATTGGAGATATTAAAGGAACATTTCGTGCAAAGATGGACATGATAAAGGACAAAAATGGTAGGGACCTTACAGAAGCAGAAGACATCAAGAAGAGGTGGCAAGAATACACAGAGGAATTATACCAGAAAGATCTGGATGCCCCGGACAACCCAGATAGTGTGGTTGCTGACCTTGAGCCAGACATCCTGGAGAGCGAAGTCAAGTGGGCCTTAGAAAGCATGGCTAACAACAAGGCCAGTGGAAGTGATGGCATTCCAGTTGAACTATTTAAAATCTTAAAAGATGACGCTGTTAAGGTGCTACACTCAATATGCCAGCAAGTTTGGAAAACTCAGCAGTGGCCAGAGGATTGGAAAAGATCAGTCTACATCCCAATCTCAAAGAAGGGAAGTGCTAAAGAATGCTCCAACTACCGTACAATTGCACTCATTTCACATGCTAGCAAGGTTATGCTCAAAATCCTCCAAGGCAGGCTTCAGCAGTATGTGGACCAAGAACTCCCAGAAGTACAAGCTGGATTTCGAAGGGGCAGAGGAACTAGAGACCAAATTGCTAACATGCGCTGGATTATGGAGAAAGCCAGAGAGTTCCAGAAAAACATCTACTTCTGCTTCATTGACTACGCAAAAGCCTTTGACTGTGTGGACCACAGCAAACTATGGCAAGTTCTTAAAGAAATGGGAGTGCCTGACCACCTTATCCATCTCCTGAGAAATCTATATGTGGGACAGGAAGCAACAGTTAGAACTGGATATGGAACAACTGATTGGTTCAAAATTGGGAAAGGAGTACGACAAGGCTGTATATTGTCCCCCTGCTTTTTTAACTTCTATGCAGAATACATCATGCGAAAGGCTGGACTGGATGAATCCCAAGCCGGAATTAAGATTGCCGGAAGAAATATCAACAACCTCAGATATGCAGATGATACCACTCTGATGGCAGAAAGTGAGGAGGAATTAAAGAACCTCTTAATGAGGGTGAAAGAGGAGAGCGCAAAAAATGGTCTGAAGCTCAACATAAAAAAAACTAAGATCATGGCCACGGGCCCCATCACCTCCTGGCAAATAGAAGGGGAAGATATGGAGGCAGTGACAGAGTTTACCTTCCTGGGCTCCACGATCACTGCAGATGGTGACAGCAGCCGCGAAATTAAAAGACGCCTGCTTCTGGGGAGGAAAGCGATGAGAAACCTAGACAGCATCTTAAAAAGCAGAGATATCACCTTGCCGACAAAGGTCCGCATAGTCAAAGCTATGGTTTTTCCAGTAGTGATGTATGGAAGTGAGAGCTGGACCATAAAGAAGGCTGACCGCCGAAGAATTGATGCTTTTGAATTGTGGTGCTGGAGGAGACTCTTGAGAGTCCCCTGGACCGCAAGGAGAACAAACCTATCCATTTTGAAGGAAATCAACCCTGAGTGCTCACTGGAAGGACAGATCCTGAAGCTGAGGCTCCAATACTTTGGCCATCTCATGAGAAGAGAAGACTCCCTGGAAAAGACCTTGATGTAGGGAAAGTGTGAAGGCAAGAGGAGAAGGGGACGACAGAGGACGAGATGGTTGGACAGTGTCATCGAAGCTACCAACATGAATTTGACCCAACTCCGGGAGGCAGTGGAAGACAGGAGGGCCTGGCGTGCTCTGGTCCATGGGGTCACGAAGAGTCGGACACGACTAAACGACTAAACAACAACAATGCTTGGGGGGGTATGCTATGTCTTTCATAAGCTTTTATTTCATTAGTGTTAGCCTTGTTTACTGGATCAGCTACTTTACGTTGAACATTAATTAAGTTTTATTATCAGGATAGATTTCATTAATTGGCTGCTGTTCATTGGGTTTTTTTAGATATATTGCTTACATTAATTCGTAGGTTAATTCATTATATTATAGTCTTTGAGTATAATAGACTCGCTGGATTAATAGTCTGATATACGTATTTCATACTAGTGTAATCTCTTAGTTATATTTACATATTTACAAGATTATTATAATTAGAGTTGATATGCCGGATTAATATTTAGCTATAGATAATTCATTACAGGGTAGTATTTTACGCATAAATAATATTTACAAGATTAATATGATTGGAGTTGGCTGGCTAGACTGATATTTAGCTATTACATAGTTTTAGATTTATTATCTGTTGATATACTAGGTTAGTGTGACTGTGAATTTGGACTTAATTGGGCTCCTACCAGCCGGTTAGTTTTGCCACTAGAGGGTTTCTGTGCAAGGTTTGTTAATACTGGGACTGCATGTGCAGTACATAGACTGCAAGTTTCAAGTGGTTCGGATATAGAACATAGTATAAATAGCAGTAGTTGGTAGAATTATTGTACTGCAAGGTATTCTTGCAGAGTTGGTATAGCAAGGGGATGAGTCTGTAGTGCTTTGGTAGTTGGTTCGGGTCTTGCATTCAGAACCAGTGATGTCCTCCAAAAAGAGACAGGGGGGAAGAAGGGCTAGCAGCCCGCCAGAAAGAGGGTTGCCCCCCAAATTTCCCCGCCTCAATCATCTTCGGATGAAGAGGCATGGCCGATATGGCATCAACTGCAAGAAAAGATTGCAGCATTGGAGGCTGAGTGAGCAACTCAACATGCCTCGCCAGTTAGCGTGTCACAACCTCGACGTTCTGCCAGAGATGCGAGGAGCCACAGGAAGGCTAAACTCAAGGATTTGGCGGAAAACTTATTATCACGATTTTCTGCCTTAGAGGAAGATCATGCAGCTGTACAACCATCAGGGACAGGGACCACTGCAATGGTTGCACCGCAGAGTGGGTGTGAGGAAGACGTGCAAGGTATAGGGTCATCCAAGCCTGGAAGGCCGGCTGCTGCGAGGCAGAGAAGGCGTGACAAGGGACAGGAAGCCATCTGGGTGGAAGACAGCGAACCATCAACATTGGACGTCATGCACGAGTTAGAGACTGCACAACACACAGTGACACCAATGCCAGTTTGTCCTTGACAGTTTAGTGGCCAGTTTAACACACCAGCTCACATTCCACATGGCATGCAGGGCCCGAATGTCGGTGATTCCCAATGGCCGAGTACTAGTACCCCTTTAGCTTCCTGGGCTTCCCCGTACATGCAGGCATTTTCTCCTGTGTTCTTTGGCCCAAAGCTGGGAGTAGGTGTATGGCCATATCTGTCAGTACCGGATACGGGCTATAACATAGTGTCTCTGAATGCGTTGCCTTTCAGGGATTGCGAATGTGGGTTCCCGTGCCGGCACGGGGCAAGCGGTTCAACCCCTCTTTCTCTGTTGGGATTACAACGCCAAGGGAACATGCTCACGCAAGGGATGTAGATTCCGGCATGAATGCTCAGTGTGCAGGGGTCAGCACCCCAGCACATCATGCTTTCGAGCCAGAGCGCAGAGGAACGCCACCAAGGATGCTGGAGGTAATAAGAAGGTGCCCGGGGGAGGGGGTCCCCTGGCAAAGGGCCCCAGCCCAATTAATTTAGAGGTACTGGGGGCAGGTTGGTGGATTATCCGCGACCAGTAGATGCCCAATATTTGTTGGAATGTTTCACGTTCGGTTTTAGAATTCCAGCAGTGGGCGAACGTAAGGCATTCTTTGCAAAGAACTTGAAGTCCGTAAAAGGCATGGAGAGTATTGTTCATGACAAAATTAGAAAGGAAGTATCTGAGGGTAGGGTGCTAGGACCTTACCAGCATCCCCCATTAGAGAACCTTTGTGTATCACCCTTGGGCATTGTACCCAAGAAGAATCAAGGGGAGTTCAGGCTCATTCACCATCTGTCTTACCCAGAAGGGGAGTCAGTGAATTATGCTATACCACAGGAGCTGTGCACGGTATGCTATACCTCTTTTGATGAAGCAGTGCGCATGGTGCGCAGATGCGGACAGGGGGCAGAACTAGCGAAATGCGACATTAAGTCAGCGTTTCGTATTCTTCCGGTCCATCCGCTAGACTTTGACCTATTAGGTTTTTATTTTCAGGGTTATTACTATATAGATAGGGCCCTGCCAATGGGATGTTCTGTCTCCTGCGCTGCGTTTGAGCAGTTCAGTTCATTTTTGGAATGGAAGCTCAGATGCAGAGTGGGTTGCAGAAGCACCGCCCATTATTTAGTTGATTTCCTTTTCTGTGGAGCAGCCCACACTGGACAGTGTGTGTTTATCCTAGAGATGTTTCAGTCATTGGCACGAGAATTGGGAGTACCCTTGGCTGAAGAAAAAACTGAAGGGCCTGCGACTTCACTCATTTTTTCAGGGATTGAGCTTGACACTAGGCAGCAAGCTTCTAGGCTACCAGAAGATAAACTAGTGGCACTTAGGGACAGGATCCAGCTTCTGTTAAGAAGTAAGAAGGTGTCCCTGAAAGAGCTGCAGGAGATAGTGGGCCATTTAAATTTTTTCATAGGACAAGGGTAACCAGGGGTATGAATCAGAACCTACAAGTATGGAGTCAGTTTTTAGCCAAATTTAATGGGGCTCCTTTTGGATGTCGGAACTGCAATTCCGGTTGGAATTTCAGGTGCAGACAGATGTGGCTGGATCTCTAGGCTTTGGAATTTATTTTAAGGGAAGATGGTGCACCGAGCTATGGCCTGAAGAATGGCACCAGCAAGGTATCACGAGGGACCTCACTTTTTTAGAATTTTTTCCGATTGTAGGGGCCTTGTGGCTGTGGGTGCATGAATGGGCTAATATGTTGGTACGCTTCTGGTGTGACAATCAGGTGGTAGTTCATATTGTGAACAACCTTACATCACACTCAGAACGCGTTATGGCACTCGTGCGTGCATTTACGTTGCGTGCATTGAGGTTCAATGTTTTGATCCACGCAAAGCACATTCCGGGTCTGGATAACAGCCTGGCCGATGCCCTATCACGCCAACAGATCACTCGGTTCAGGGAGTTAGATCCAGGAGCCAACGAAGTTCTGGAGATGCTTCTAGCAGAGGTCTGGCAAATTGGCGCGTTGACGCAGAACGAGCAATAGGCTTGTCCTTGGCTCCGAGGACACAGAAAGCCTACCGGGCAGTGAGTATAGAATTCCAGGGGTTTAGAAAGTCTGTGGGGCTGGAATTGAGTTGGCCTGTCCCTGTTGAACACCTTCAGCAGTTTCTAGTGTTTCTCCATAGGAAAGGTTTAGCCCCAGGTTCCATCCAGGGTAAGTTGTCAGCCTTAGCCTTTCACGCTAGGATTCACGGGTATCAGGACTACACCGCTGACCTTTGTATCAGGAAAATGATTGAAGGCTGGAGTAAAGAAAGGGGTTGTGTTAGGGACTCGAGGACACCAATATCCCCAGCATTGTTGGAGAAGATATGTCAAATGTGGCCTCTTATCTGCAGGGATGCATATGAAGCTGCGCTGTTCCAGGCAGCCTCATTGCTGACATTTTTCAGTGCGTTGAGGATTAGTGAGGTCGTAGCATCAGGTAAAGGGGACGTATAAAAAGTGGCTTTACAGATGCATGATGTGGCAATAGAGGAGAATACTGTGCGGGTACATATTCGCTGATCCAAGGCAGATCAGCGGGGCAAAGGAGTGGACCTGACCCTTGGTCCTTGTTCGGTGGCAAGTCTTTGCCTGTAAAAGCGATAGGTAATTATTTACGAGTTAGAGGACAGGGCCAAGTATATTTTTTCATACATGAGGATGGAACCCCTTTGACAAAATATCAGTTCTGGAAAATGACTGATTTGGCCTTAAGCAGAGTAGGGGTCCAAGGTATGAAGTTCGGAACTCACTCGTTTAGAATAGGAGCAGCCTCAACAGCAGCTGCGCTAGGCTATCATCCTGATGACATCAAGCATTTGGGGCGTTGGTCATCTACCACCTATCGTAGATATGTAAGAACACTCCCTCACGTCGAGGTAGGTGCGTATTTTGTCTTGCAGGTCTGCTCTTACAGGAGAGTTGGCGACAGGTAATGATAGTGGGCCACAGCTTTGTTTTTTGGGCTGCGAGATATGCTGCTCAGTCGGAGTGGGGGAGCGATTTGGGTCTCGCAGACAGAGCCCAAATCGTGTGGAGAGGGATCCGTGGACTGTTATAGAGCCAGTTATGCAGAGTGTCTGCATTCAGCACGCAACCCCCAGTTGTCTTGATTATACATCTGGGAGGTCATAACCTGGCAAAGCAAGGTGGCAAGGCTTTGGTTTTGGATGTTATTCGAGACCTCAGATGGCTGAGGGCGACCTACCCCAAGATGAGTATTCTCTGGTCCATGATCATCCCTTGGCTTGTTTGGCGCGATGGGCGCCAGGTTCAGCGTGTTAACACTGCAAGGAGGCGGGTTAACAGAGAAGCGTGTAGAGCTGTATGCGATGGCCTTGGATCGGTGATTGGTCACCAGGAGATCTGTGTGGACAGTCCTGAGCTCTTTCGTCAGTATGGAGTACACCTCTCCGACAGAGGTTTGGAAATATTTTTGGCTGACATTAGGGGGCCCCTGCTTTTGGAGCTTGAGAGGCTCGATGGTGGGCATGGGCCTTAAGCGTAGCTTGCCCCTTGTCGTGGCGGGTAGTGCGGATATAACAGGTTTTGGTGAGTCCCCTCACAAACACAGGTAAGGTATAGCTCATCTGATCTCCTAGAGCTGCGGATCGTGCGATTACAGTGCTTGGGGGAGATCTGCTGGGGCCGCTCCCGGACCAACAGTCAACAAGAAGAAGGGGACTTGAGGTCCGGGGGTGGTCAAATTTGGGCCGGCCGGATTCTCGCTGTCTTCATGACTGAGAGATCTTGGGGCTCGGGACTTGCCCATAGTTTGGTAGGGGTCCGTTGAGACCCCTCTGCAAAACCTGATTCTGCACTACAGAAGGTCCCCCCCTTTTTTCCATAAAGGATAAATTTGAATATTCAATAAAGTGTGGCCCATGTTTATTCCATAACAGTTGTCTCGTGTCTTATTCCGGGGTAAGGGGACAATGGGAAATAAATATATTTCACTATTTGGGAAAGATTATTCTTTTTTCTCTGCTGCAAGAAGTTAGAAGTCGTTGTGCCTATTTTGACTTCAGACCTCTAAACAATTGTGTTGTGTTGCATCCAAAGTAGTTTCTCAGATACTTGACCCAATATATTCTTCTTCTTCCTAGATGCCTTTCTCCATATTTTACTTTTAATGATAAGCTGTAATCATCTATACATTTAATTTCTCACTCTGTGGCCCAAGTACTTTAGCTTTCTGCATTTTATCATTTTTGGTCTGAATTCATTTATTTTAGTACTTTTTCATTGGTCACCCTCTTGAGCCAAGAAATATGAGTAAACATTTCAAGTGTTTTTATGTTATAGTTGCTTGAGTTAAAATCCACAATTCCATGCCACAAAGCAGAATTGAGAATACATAGTACCACACAATGGGGCATTTTCAAAGACAGCTTTAAGTTTTTGTTTCTTCCAGGACAGACAATGTAAAGACCATTGGTTTTCTTTTTCACCAGACAAAGATTTTATGTGCCCAGAATGGATACAGCTTTGTGTAAATTTACAGGGTTTTATGTAATGTGTGGATGGAGGACCTAATGTGTCTGTCTTTCCAGTTTTTAGTGGATCATTGTCAAACTGAGGCAGTCATCTCAGACAGTGGAATGGCAGAGGTAGAATTGCCATCCGTGAAGAAATTGGGAAAAGGGGAATAACCAATTCCAACTGCCCTGTTAAAATTTATGTTCTGGGCTAAAGAGAAGTGGGAGTAAGGAAGAGCCACTAACCACTAATTAAAAAGACCATTCACATCTGGTTGTTATCTATGGGAACCAAGGTTGAGCCATTTCTTCCCAGCATGGTATGGTAATTGCAAGAAACCTTTTCTAGCTGGACCAAGTGATGGGTAGGCAAAGTTGCTTTGCAGAAACGTTATTCTTGAAGATTCAGGGTAACTTGGGATTTGATTGGTGGAATGGCGTCGAATGTTTCAGGAGGGAGGATGATAGATCTAAAAGTAGCTCAGACAATGGAGTAGCATAGCTCTGCCTCTTTAGGAGAATGTTATGCTTGCCAGCTGTTCTGCTGCCCTCTGCATACACTCTAAAACTATGCTTCAGCTTTAATACATTGCATTAGTTAGTTAATCTTTCTTGTTTTCTGTGGGGACTATTCTAGAGTTGCCTATCCTCTTAAGTCTTACATTTTTTACTATGGATATGTCTCTTATCTTTTTGATTCTTCTAGAAGTTTTGAATCTGCTTTTAAATCTTATGTCTGTTTGCAACATCTTTAATAAAAAAAATTTACAACTTTTTTGTTAGTATGAGAAGAAAGGGGGTTGTTGGTATTAAAGAAATGTCTTGGTTTGGGATCCTGAAAATCTTGTGGGTATTTTCAGAATTTCTACTTTACAAGGTTGTTTTTTGGTCTCAAGCAAGCAATCTTGTGATTTTTTGTAACTTCCTAGAGCACTGGAGGGGCAGTCAGGCTCACAATGTTGGGAGAAGGCCACAAAGTCAGCAGTACACTTGACCCCTGTGGAAATCACCCACATCAGGAGAAGTCTGGGTACTGTGGCTTGGATGCATGGTTGGATGTTGAGCAGGGAGACACAAATTCAAATCGCTATTCAGTCCACAAGCTTACATGGTATCCTGAGGCCAGTTGGTACTTTTCAGCCAAAACTACCTTACAGAGTTGCTTTTAGAATATAATGGGGAGAAGAGAACCATGTAATGCAGCTATGTGTATTGCTGATGCATATTAATAAATAACAACATTTTGCCATGTACATTACTCTACTAGTGATATTTTCATCACATTGTGATTATTTGCCCTCAGTTTCTACTGATGGCAGCCCATCCCACCCACACAAATACCTGAGAATACTACAGTAATTCAAAACAAGTGGATACACTGCCACCTGATCTACAGGAATATTTCCAGAGGAAAGTGAGAGCAAGCTGCAGAAATTGTAGGGGGAAATAAGGTGTCATATCCTTTTAAAACTTCCTTTTAAAAGAAATACGTTTAACCTTTGGAGTCCAGGCTAGATGTGGTCCAGTCCAGTCCATGTGGTCACTGGGTGGCTCCTCTAAAATCTAAGGGAAACTTGGCCACAAATCTCATATGGCAACCCTAAGACAGGGTGGCAAAGTTCCTACAATACAGCCTGTAATACTCCCATGCATACCACTAAAAGGAGTTCTAGCTTTGCTGCCCCATTCTTTGCTGGTCCATTTGGCTTTCAGTGACACTCCCTTGCTTCTTTAGTATGATCTGGCTGTGAGAGATTCTACAGGTGTCTCCCCACATCTCTCCCACTGTGCCTTGTCTGCAAATCTCTCACAGCCAAGTCTTATTGAAGAAGCTGGCCAGCATCACTGGAGCTGAATGGTAGAGCAAGGAATGGGGGGAGGGGACAAATCAGGTTTTCTTTGAGTGGCATCCTGGTGTTGTGTACTATTATTGTCTGAAAAAAAATAGTGGAGGCTCTATTGGTTCTGCATATGGGAGACATCACAGCACAGTGGCAACCCTGACTCTGTACAATAGGGGGAGGGCAGCAGCTCATTTCATGTCTGATTTGTTCTCCACATTCAATGCTTCCAGTCTGTGTTTCCCCACAAATGCTCTGCAGGCTTCTTTCCCTATCGTAGCCTTACAATCCCTTATTATGACATTCAGATGTTGCTTTTTCATACACTTTATAACAGCTTTGGGGTGTTCTTTGCATTTTTACCAGCAGTTGGAGCCCATCTTTGTACCGTTTTGATGTCCATGGGATTTTCCTTTGATTGGATAAGCATTCCCTGGTCTGAGTATGAAATTAACAGCTATGCTTGCATTTTCTTCACAACTCCATAATGATGGTGCACATCATTACTGCCTGAAGAAAACATAATATGCTCAGAATCTATCTGTACTTCATGTATTCCATATTCTAAATGTAACTTTCAATCTAGAGATTCCAAGCAGTTTTTGGACAGCTAAAACTTTCTGGGAACTGAGGACCTTTTCACTTCTGTCTAGCCATGACAAGAGTGCTTAGAAGTTTTAATGTGGTGGTTTTCCATTCCATTCCACATCTCAGTTTCTATGCCTACCATTAAAACCATTGTTTTCCATACTGAAGCCTAAATGGCATCTTTTAATCTTTGGCATCCTATTGGCACTGACACGGCTGCAGTCCAAAATCTGGTAGGGCTGAGTGGCAATTTGATTCCTCAAGGTTCCACAGGTCTCTTATCTGCTTCTCCAGGTGTCTTTTTAGTCAACCACTGCTCAGTACTTGGTGTGGCTGAGATGGCACTTACCAGTTTGTCCAGAGGCCAGCCTCTCTGAGATACTTGGAGGACCACGTCTCCAAAATTACACACAAACACATACAAAATGGTAAACATATTTCCAAGGTTGACCCACAGATTATATCTAATTTGGTTTGCAAACCTCCTCTGGCAGTGGCTCTCCAGGGGCAAAAGCATCTGGCTGTTCTATTTATTCCTAAAGGGCACTGAAAAACCAAAAATCTTTAAAAGCTATTATATTGCCTCCAAGCACTGATTGGAATTGATGAGAAACACATTAATTTAAATATCACTGACAGAAGTAAAGAGCACTCCACTGAAGGGTTCACTGCTCCCTTGGATTAATTATCTACTGTAGAGGAGACAGGCAAGAGAAAAGGCATATGTGCCCTGCCTGCATAAGAAACGTGAGGCAGAACAAAGAGGTTGCAGAGGAAGTGAACCTGAAGTGTCTAGCAGCAGTCTGTGCTTGTTGGATTTCTTTGCTTCTTATCAAAGCTGAGCTTTAACAAAAATGTCCATATTATGTCAAAGGAGGCTGTTAATGCACTACATAATAATGCTTAGCATTTTCCTAGCACTTTAGAGAGTTTTCATCATGTTTGACTTACATTATGATCTCTGTAATCCTTACAATACCCTGAAAGGTCAGTGTTTTTATCCCCACATGGCAGACGTGAGGATGGCAATGGGGCAAAGGGCGAGAGAGTGTTTTTCAGCCATGGCTGCCTCCTGTGCTCACTGCTGAGGTGACAGATGAGTGCTGGGCTCTAAGCACAAAAGCTAACAGCTATTACAAGAAGTGTCTGTCACACAAATATGACCTGACAATCCCACAGAAATATACTGACAGATGAAGCTGCCTTGTATCAAGTCAGACCACTATGCCAGTATTCATTCCTCTGGCGATGGCGCTCCAGGGGCAAAGGCAGGGTCTTTTTTCACTCCTGGAGACCTTCAGCACACAAAGAAACACCCACATTCTGCCACAGAGCAGAAAAAGGATCAAGGTCCTCAACTATCTACTCTGTGTCACCCTCTGCTTTATCTGCCTTATCATTCATGCAGCATGGATGTGCAACATGAGAACGTATACAGAAATCTATTTTGCACTGGTTTTTTAACTTGCCAACTCCAGTAGTTTTTATTGTTATTTCTTTTAAATACTTAGAATGCTTGCAATTGCATGAAGGCAACTGTTACTGTTGTGAAGTGCTGTCAAGTGGCCTCCAACGCATGGTGACCCTATGAATAAGAGATCTCCATGTCCTGTCCTCAACAGCCCTACTCAGTTCTTGCAAACTAAAGCCTGTGGCTTCCTTTAGGGAGTCAATCCATCTCATACTAGGCCTTCCTCTTTCCCTGTTGCCTTCAACCTTTCCCAGCATTATTGTCTTTTCCAGAGAATTGAATGTACGTATTAGCTTAACTGTGAAAACTGTTCTGAATTGGACATCTGAGTGCACAATGTCCTGCAGCTGGATAGATTAATCTGTTGGCTTTGATTTCTCCCACATGTTTTTCCATCCTCAATATGAAGCATTTGCTTGTGTTTATTTGCTTGAATGTTGCATTTATTTTGTTGGTTCTTACCAGAAACAACTAAACAACATTCTCCTCATCTTAAGATGCACATCGCTTTATCCTAATACTTCTCTTGCACTTGTCCAACTTTATGTTTCAACCATCAGTGGTGCACCTAAGTAAATTTAGACACTGAGCCATAGTCTTATAGAGGAAACATACTTTAGACGGCCATGTGTATTATGTCAGTTCTCATGCACACAACTAGTATTTTACTTTCTGGAATTTGCTGCTACTATCCTGATAAAAAATTTACTTGGAAATCAGCACCTTTTTTTTTTTTTTTGCAAAAAAGGATAATACATACTTTTGAAAAACAATAAAATGTGCACCTGTAACTCTGTCAGCTTGCTCTCTAACTATGACATATTTTTAATAAATAGGGAGGAAAGGATACTACAGTAAGTAGCATCAGTCCTGGTGAGTTCAGCCATGCCTACTTTGGGTCAGGTGCTAACACTGGCATGTCTCTTGCTGCCACCATGACCTCCTGCACTCTAGGCCTTTTTGGTCATTATCTACCTGGTAAAGGTAAGTAAAATGTAAGAGAACAGAGTCTATCCCCTCCCCTCTCCATCATCACTTTCTTCATGTGGAGAGTGACATATCTATTGAGGAGAACCTCCCACCTGCATGTTGGCTCTACACACAAGCTGGACATTAGAAAACTTGTGTTTCTGTTTGAGTGTATAGCCTACACCAGTACGTATACATGGAGAAAGTGAAGGTGGGGAGAGAAAGTACTGTACCAGTCATTTCTCTGTATGCATACTGATAACAACTGGGTAGGTGTCAGATGAACAGAGCTTCTGGCTTGTAAATAACCCACTCCGAACTATAGCATCTTGGGCATGAGGCCTAGGAATCAGCCTTAAGTGCACCAGGCATCATGCTAGGTGCGCTCATTGAAATAGATTTGCTTCCCTTATGACCACAGGTCATTCCCATCTCCAGTTAGCTGAAAAAGCTCTCCTTTTGATTTGTTGAGTTCAATCAGCTTATGGAGTATCACTTACATAAGGTCTTTGCATAAAAGCACTACAGACCTCTTTGTTTAAACCTCTGGTTCTACCATGATAGCTCATCCATTTTATTTTTCAGGAAGCTCTTTTTCAAAAGCTGAAATTGGTAATTTTTGGATGGAGCAAAAAAGGGGTATCAGGAGGCAAATCTTAACCAATGTTAACTGATGTAGCACATTAATGATCTAAAGCAAATTGCTTTAATACGTACAAACCACAGGACTACAGCCTCTCTGACTAGCTTGCCATCTCTGATTGATCATTATTAAATTACATTTCACCTCCTCAGTTCTGTCCAATTAAATATATTTATAGCCCAGCATTCACAATGAGATCACAGAACAAGCACCAATTGCACCGTCTATTTTAGTTTCGTACATTAGCCAAAATTTAATCACAGAAATTGGGAGCATGGTGATAAAGGAGATATATAAAAATCTAAATTGGGTTTACTGGATCAAGCAATATAGCCTCTTTAAATTACATTTGTTTGTAAACAACAGTATTCAACAGTACTGCATTTTCTGTCTGAAAGGGCCTCACATCTATAATTCATGGATGCACATATACAGATGTCGCTAATTTGACTTTACGCCTTCATGACCTAAATTTCAGTGAAACTAGTCCTCTGAAACTGAATTCTTCTCCAGTGTCCATATCCAGATATACTGTTAGGAAAATAGCACATTTCTCCATCACTTTCAGGTCTCCATGATCTGGACCACTGCCTGGAACATGGCTTTCCAAGACTATTGGATAGCACCAATCAGACCAGTTCATGATCAGAAAGGGGGTGCTTCACCCAACATAGGGTGCTTGCTCCCTGCTCAGACCATAACAGTGGAAGAAATGGGCAACACAATTTCCCCTGTGTTATCAACCTAAGAGCATAACAGAGACAAACTGCTCCCCCATGCCCCATTATTATCTATCAGAAGGTGATGTTTTAATGATACCACCTATGGATCAAATGAACATTACTTTAATGATGCAGCAAGGAGATATTTCTCTTTTTCCTTATTTTAAAATGAGCATAGGGAATCCAGTCTAGATTGGAGTCAAAGTATAGCAGCAATTTTTACTAATACGTGGTTCTACTGGTGGATTGATGTCATAATGTCGTCAGTCCCCAAGTCAGTATTAGCAGCTCTCCAGAATGTATAACTTTGACAAAAATGTTGACAGTATAACATGGAGACTCAAACAGAAGCTCTAACCATGCATTCCTAGGTGAAAGTCTGGAGAAGCTGGCCATGACATTCATTCCTTGGAAATGAAACGAAGTCTCCCAATTCCACAAAGGCTACTATTCACATTTAAGGGAATGTGCATAGAAGTCCCCTTCAGACCACCATTGTTGATACAGGATGCTCAGGGCTACAAGACTGGAGGAGGTCCTGAGTGACCACCCTTTCCCTTCCAGCTCTCACATGAACAAGCTGAATGCCCCTATAGGGCTAATCTGGCTTTCATAAGACTATCTAATGGGCTGTTGGAAGCTTTGATTTATAGATTTTCAGCTGAGTCTCTTAAGCACACAGATTTGTAGTTAAATGTCTCTTCCCCTGCAAATGTCACCTATAATCCCAATATAATGCGGTTTTATGAAACAAAATTGACATCTTAGAAGCTAAATAGTAATGTATGTTCTGATACCAACCAATAGAGGAATTAGAAGACACCAAAATGGATTTGGATTTTAAATTTAAAACAAAAGTGTGTAACCACATCAGATTACCCAAGTGTGTTTTAAGACCTTAAAGCCATACTTTCCCAGGGAGCTGGACTCTCTGTGATGATGTTTCAGTGCTTTACCTGTTCTTCTTCCTCTTCCTGAACTACTTCATATTAATAGGCAACAGGACACACTTTAATAGTTAAAGAGAATGCTTATTTCCTTCTGTTAACTCATTTCCCCTCTGACAGTGGGATTTTGTCAGAGATGCATGCCTCAGCAACCACACTTGCAAATTAAGCCTACATTTACCTTCAAATGAG
This sequence comes from Intellagama lesueurii, assembly GCA_037013535.1. Lineage (NCBI taxonomy): Eukaryota > Metazoa > Chordata > Lepidosauria > Squamata > Agamidae > Intellagama > Intellagama lesueurii. The sequence continues at coordinate 111,150,492 of JBAJHW010000005.1, forward strand.
CAATCACAAAACAAAGCATGGGTAAGTGCAAGATATAGAGATGAGGAAAAACCTATGCTATGACAAACAGAAGTCTTTCTATCACTGGAGAGATCTCTTCTATTAAGTAAGTACTGCATAATTTGTGGAAGAATACCTTCAGAAAGTTGGGAGGAAGGAGATGGTCCTGGGGAAGAGCCCTGCAGCCAGCTTTTCTTTTCAAAAAGAAAGAAAGGAGCTTGATACTCTCCTGAGGCAAACTTCAAGGTTCCTGGGATAGTAGCAGTAATTGGATCAAATATTTTCCCCTTGCCTTCTTGTGTATTTGCTTGTTTAAAATGTCCAGACTTAGAGTGGCAAAGTGCTGTAAATGTCAAAGTTTCCCATTGTCTGGTAGCTACCTCACTGATGTGCACATGCAAGAGCTTTCAGAATGCAATGCACTGCTCAGATTCTGCTATGTTGGGGGAGGATATGGAGCACATTTAGCTAAGATCAATGAATCCCCTAGCACTAAAACAGTAATTCTGCAAATTTCAACATTTAATTGAAATCAGATTGGAAGCTTATTTGTTATGGTGAAGGGGGCGTGCTCACGTTGTTGAAATAACCATGCCATCTTATGAGCCACTCTCCCAGGAAATATTAAACAAAGCCTCTCATAATTGCTATTGTTTCAGGTCTGCCTGGTAATTTTCTGCTTGCCTATGTAATAAAACTTGCCTATGTAATAAAAATGGGCATTTAGAACAGGAGCAAGTTGTGATTTCTTCCTCATCTCTCAGGCCTCCAGTAGAACATTTACTACTGGTTAAAAGCAGTGGAATGTGACTAATAATCTGTATTAATAGATTCCAAGCAGGGATGTATAGAATCCCCATGAAGAACTTTGGAAGTCTCCTCAAAATGCTTTTTGCTTCTCTCAACATCTCTTATGTGTTTCACACAAACTGACCCTCCAAATTTACCTTGAAATCTTGCTTGAAGGGAAATATGATGGCAAGTCTAATCCCCTTGATTATGGGGGAGGGGGAAGCTTTACTTCTATAATTATATATAACATTGGGTGATGACACTATTTTTAGCACATCTGCCATTTTTATATTTCAAGGAAAAAAGAGTGATATATTAGGGTCAGGTGGTAATCAAACAGTAGTGTTTCATGAGTGTTACACATTAAGCAACCATGGGCTGAACTCTGGTGCTGTTATTGGGTGGCAGATCTGCAGAGCCTTTCCCAAGAACACTGTATTGCAGGTGAAATGGTCCTGCCGCTAATGCAACAACCATGTAAAAACACTCCAGCAGTTGAGAAGAGAGCGCCTCCCGTGGGACAATGTCTTGCACCTGTCCTAGTCTCCAGTGGAGTAATTTGTGCTTTTTCTTTTGCCTGATTGTATGTCAGTAAGGGACTGTGGTAATGGACTATATTCATAAAACACTGAAGGGGGGGGGGGGGAGAGAAAGACTCTTCCATCCTTTGTCAACTGCTAAGCACATTTCACCACCAGGAAATCTGTGGCAGGGGTGGGGGGAGAGAATTCTTCACCTTCCCATAACTTTTTAAAAGCAACCTTGTAGATTTCTTCTCTGTACGTAGTGAATCCTATGTATAAATGATTTGTTCTTAGGTCTCCTGCAGCCCAGCTTATGGTTGTTTACCAGTAAAGCTGAATTTGTTAAATGGGGCCTTTTCTTAGGTCAATCAGTTTTTAAATGCTAATTCTAATCATAGAATGCTGCCACATTCATCCAGTTGCAAGAAATAAAAAAAAAGTCCCATGTATTTTCCTTTAAATCAACCAAGGAGGGTGGGTGGGGGAAATATAGGCTTAGCCAACTTTTAGTATCTTGCATCCCACAATCAGTTTATCAGAGAATTTGGGTGCCACTGTGTAAAATGCCCGAAGTCCCCTTTTTCAAGATGGACATTTACATGCTTACAGGCATTTTTGTTACCATGTTCATACTTTACAGTAAGTTTTTAGGGACAAAAAAAGCAACATTTACAAGCAGACATGGGGCTTGTTGGCATGCAGATTCTTAGTGATAGTTATGATAACTCTCCACCCCGCTTAAATTTCTTCCTCTGTTCCACAGGTGGCATGCATGCCACTTGGTTGAAAATCAGTGCTCTATGCCATATGCCTTAGCCTGTATGTTTTTTTGTTGCATGCACAGATGCTTTCCTGTTTTAGAGTCACATTCCATTACATGTGGATGCCCATATTGATGGTGATAACTCTCAGAACTGGGAATTTGGAAGCTCTAATACAGAGGAGTGTTATATTCAAGATCCATATAAATCAAACGATCAGTTTCTAAAATAAAACACTTGATTTCCTATTAAATGGAAAATTTATGTTGTAAAGGAAGAAGGGATTTGCAATAGTAATGATTTAAAAAGAGAGGCGAGAGTGGCTTAGTGCATCATTAATACACACACACACAAACACACACACATGGACAAAAATGTTCTGTTTAGTGTGATGGGGCAAGTTGTGTTTCCCTGAATTCTTTTCTGAGGTTAAGATGTGGCTGACTTCACTTACAATGATAAATCTAGACTGGAGACTGCTGTCTGCTTGAAGTGGGAGCTCGATAATTTTTGTTCCTCAGCCTTGTCTTGTTCTATTTTGCAAGATCTTTAAATAGCTTCAAGGACACTTTTTTCACTGGGGACCAGACTAACTGCTGTGCTGTGATGCTACTTTAAGACAGAAATGTTTCAGGTAGCTTTGCCACAATAATGTCGCTGTCAGAATATGATACTGGGCAGTTTCTAGCATTACCCTCTGTATTGTAATACAGACGACTTCGCCAGATTTGCCAGAAAGTGATTCTCCATGTTACAGAATGATTTTCCTCATCTCTTTGTAAGAGCAGCAGTGAAGTGGGCATGGAGCAATCTTTGCAGGTGGAGGTGAAAAATGTCCATTTCATGTCCTGGACTGGGGTTCTAGAGGAACTTAGACTAGTTGCATTGCTTTTCATGTTATTAGCTTTTTTTTTTTAACGTGAAGAAATATCATCTTTCCATGAAAAATTTCTGAACTGCAAAAATTTTCTATCAGTCAGGTCCTGTTGCAGACAGAAAACTGTCAGCAATGGGGCTTCTTCATCCTACACTGAACTGCCACCTACTTTGTGTAAAGAGAAGTTTGGAAGAGTTGCTAACTTAATGCCAGTCAGGAAGTGCTCTGTAGTGCACAGGTTCCCTGCCTTGACTGGGCCAAGTTCTTGACAGGGCAAAACTGCATTGCAACTACCGGGGTATAATTGGTTCCGAGAGCCAAGAAAATTATTTGTCAGCCCTGATTAAAAGGAGGAGGAGAGATGTTCTGAGCATGTGCAAATCATATCAGCATCATAGTTTTCAGCAATAATGGGCTTTGGTTTTGCTACCCTGACAACCCCATAGGAACAGACTGATGAATATAGACCATTTTGTTGTGGGAAGAAAGCCCACCATACCCTCTAGAAGACTGCCTTGTCTTCAGCCTCCAGCCCCCCCCCCCCAACTGTTTTTTGGCCCAAGTGTGTCTCAGAATTAAATTTGGTCTAGAGGGCAGGTGTCTGTTCTCAGATCTGACACCCCAGTTAAGGCAATGTCACATGACTTCTCATAGTCCCATTCACAAAAGAACTTCTAATCAAATTGTCCTGCCTCTAGATTTATGGCCAATTATAAGGTGCAAAATACTGTTTTTCTTTGGTATTTGTGGGTACCCTCCACAGGTGCCTTCAGGTGAGGGGTATTATTTTCAGCAGAAGAAATACAGAATTGTGTCAGATGGCAGCTTGAGAGTCGATAGGGAATAGGCCAACTGCCAAATAAGCTTTCTGGTAATTAGCCATTCCTCCTAGCTAAGAATGCAAAGAACTACCTTGCAGCCTTTCAGAAAATGGACATTCAAATGCCTGAAAGGTGATCTTGGAGTCTGCAACCCTGAAGACTTCCCAGTGATATCATGGTGGGACTCCATCCTTGCAACAGTAAGCAACATTAAGGACAGGACCAGTAAGAAAAAATGCAGATACACACTGAAAGGGCAGGGGGGGGGGGATCAATGAAATCCACACACTGCTTCAACAGAGACCAGCAAGATTTTTCAGATCTCTGAACCACCCAAGAGTAAGTTAATGCAATAAACAACCTCCTGTCAGGGGCATGGAGGGAGGGTGGAACTCCAGCACAGAAGCATCCTTGCCACATTTGGTGTCTGATTTGATTGGCACCCTACAGGATTCTCTTATTTTCTGCTTTCAAGAAGAGCAGAGTTGTTCTTTCTAGCTTCTTTGCTGCTCTCTACAGGCCACTAATAGAATAGACTGACTAGAAGCAAAAACAAGTAAACAAGTGTTACTGCAAGAATGAAAATCCATGGCTACAGTTAATAAATATGGCTTAAATCTTTCTAACCTGTTTGCCAAGGTTTAAAAACTCAAAACCAAAAATATCAAAGATGCTATGTTCACAATTTGCATATACATTTCTTCTTTACAAGCAAGGTTTCTTTACTTGTTTAAACAATTATATTTACATATAGTCAAGTCAATTTTAACTTATGACAAGTCATCAGGGTTTTCTAGGTGTAAAGTACTCAGAAGTGGTTTACCACTCCCTTCTTCTCAGGGCACCCTGGGACTGTTCCGCTTACCCATGGCCACACAGGCTTACTCTTCTCTCAGGAGGCATAGTGGGGAATCAAATTCTTGACTTCTGGCTCTGCTCACTGCCCGCTCCTCACTTGTTTAGTTCCTTCTTTAAATATGCCTTTTTTATAGCTTATTTTTTAAAGATATAAGACTTTCCACATTCCACATTCACCTCAGATTGTCTTCTGGGATGAAATTGGATATGGCTCTTGGGTATTAAAGTTCTTGTTCAGTTTGAATGTGGAAGCATGACCTTATCCTATGCTCTATACCTAACCCCCCCAAAGTTTGCAGAAGAGAGTCTATAATATGATTTCTTTCCATGTCAACACAGTGATGTAGATCTTACACCTGTTTTGTTATAATGGGTGGGAATTAAAAAAAAATTCAAATGGTGAGATTATTTTGGACTTTCCCCCTCTTTTTGCATAGAAAAGAGGGGATGGGATTTTTGCACAATAAAATTTGTATTTTATGCAAAATATTTTTTCACACAAAATACAAGAATTCATGTACAAAATACAACATTTTTGCAGGCAATAGAAGATTGTTTGCTAGTGCTGCTTCTGACCAAAAAATAAAAGACACAGGTCTTGATTTTCTCAAGCAGAAACAAAACAAAACAAAATCTCAGAGCTGACAGATTTTTTTAATCAGGTGCCTGGACATATCCACACAGCCCCTTTTCACTGAAGGTAAGAAAAGCTGGATGTGGGTTATATCCTGTGCAGCCTTGCCTCTCCCTTAAACAGAAGTACAGTAGGACCACTGTATCCATGGGATCATTACCTACGGTTTCAGTTACCTGCTGCCTGAAAATGTTAAATAAAGTCCCCCAGAAATACATGTTTCCAAGGTATCTTACCAGAACTGGCCATTAGAGGGAATCAAGATTATGTTATATAGAGAGTTTGCATATCTATGGGTATTTGGCATATGTTGGGGGGGTGGTGGCTTTGAACCAATCCCGTGCAGATACCACAGTCTCTCAATGGAAGACTCCCAATGGAAGGCTCCCCAATGTAATCTCCCAATGGGAAAAAGCTGCAACACAGACGTATCTTCTGTGCCCAGAAGTCCATACATTATTCAAGAAGCAGCATTAAATGGAACCTTGCTACGTTTCCTGCAGACTACTTCCCCATCTTTACAAGACATGTTGCTTACCACTATTAGAAGATGGTGCAAAAGAATGGCAATGAGGTACAGTACATATTTTACTTCCTGCAAGCACAGTATATTAACTGGTTTTTGCAGATAATTAATCGTCATTCATACAGATTTTGTGATAATTCTTTGAATTAATGAAATTATGCATACATTTTGGTGTATGGGGGTGATCCTCCCAGTCATCAACCCACCATTTTCCTATCATCTGTGTGTTCCATTGAAAAATATATATTAAAAGTTATTAATAAGCCAAGATTTTAACCTTACTTCCAACCTCCTAAAAACCTATATTAGGTATTACCATGATGTGCTCTTGTGGCTTTCAGCTTTCCACCTTTCCTAGTGTGTGCTGAAGGCAGCAGTTACATTTTGTGTAATGTGGACAGTGATTTAAATGTGAGGGTGTGGTATAAATAAGTGGTAACTGTTATAAAATTCCATAAATGAGGGTAAAACACAGTTAATGTAATTTTTAAATGTAAATCATTTGCCTTGCATTGTATTTCTCATCACAAAACTTTGTAGTTTGTGTAAACTGTCAAACTACTACTTTCATAGAAGTAGTATCTGCTTGAGCATGCTCTCTCAAAATTTGTTTCAGCTCTCAGGATGAATTTTAGCATACGTCGCAGATCTGGAAAATACAGAATAGCTCCAAGATGTCCACATATCTTGGATTTTTAGTTGTCTAGGTCAGAAGGTGTGGCCCGCAGGGAGGTCCAAGCTTCTTTAACAGTTATCAAATGTGTTTGAGAGTGTGATGTGTGCAGAACACCAAGTGAGAAAGAGAGAGATTATATGATAACTGTTCGCTCTGAAAGTCAAATGGAAGCAGACTTAATCCTAGGTTTCTTCAGTCGTACAGCAGGATCAGTACTTGTTACAATTCAAAATTCCAATTTCTGTGAGCTGTAGAAATGATGCCCTTTTAAAAAATTGGAGCCATTATTTGCCCTTCTACAGTTGTGACCACTGTCTAATATATGCCCACTTCCCATTAAGAACCATTACATCTAAAATGGTTTACTTCTTGTTAAATGTTAAATAGGACTGCAGCCTACATGTCCTTCAGGTTATAGTTAAATAGGACGGCAGCCTACATGTCCTCCACAGAAAATACCCCAGAAAAATATAGTTAGTTTAAAACCTCAGATTTTTGCCAATTGTTATAACTGTGTGTTATCTGGCATCAAAGCCCCAGGCAAATGTTTGTTTCATATGATATGTCCCAGAAAAATGTCTTTGTCCTAAAATATCATATACTATAAATAGGATACAAATATCTACTAAATATCATAAAATATTTATACCAAGATATACTAAAATAATAGCAGTATGAAAACAACCTGATGGAAATAACAGGAAAAATATCTTCTCTTCTTTTGCTTGAAAGCACACTTTTGCATGTTTTTCAGCTTCTGCAGTCAGAAACTTCAAAATTTATAGTACTATATGATGTTTTGATCTGTACTTCTTATGCTATTAAAGAACTGACACCTTAAAGTCTGAGTTGGTTTCAATTATCAAATCATTCGCAGCTTCCACAAATATTATGGCTTTTCAAATACTGACAATCAGGAATATGGGAAAAATGACCAGACCCTTCTGTAATAGGCTGATAGTCCAAGGGGTGAGGTTGGTATGCAAGTTTTCCTGTGTTGTCCTGGAGCTTTGAAGAGCCAGATTTGTATCTTTACTGAAGAAGCATTTACTGTACAGTCATTTGTCCCACTTTTGCACCATATCCTTCCTTTTGATATTTGTTCAGTCATTGCAAGTAGATCTGATATTTTGGCATGAATATGCAGTACGTATATTTAGTTTTGATTAGCAGGGTTTTTTATTATTATTTTGGGTGGTGGTAGTAGCATTTCCAGTCATATTATTTTGTCTTCCCTGTGTCTTGTTTGATCATCTGTATCAGCCCCTTGGAGCAGTTGCTGAGCATGTCCAGATGACATGATTAATGATGGTACAGAGTGTAGTGTGATCTGGGAAGTGAACATTAACCCTTTTGCTTGCCTTCTGCTTGCACTGGTAAGGACTACAACTGAAATGCAATTTGTAAATCATGTTTTTAAGCCCCCCCCCCCCAGCATTATTTCAAATGCTTACTATGTCTTTTTGCTTCAGTGTTATGTCACTTGCTAAACATTAAAGGAAAGGAAAGAAGGGATTTAAATGCTGGCAAAAGAGGTGGGTAAGGGGATGCTAATGATGGCAGAGAAGGGGGGAAGGTGGGCTGATTGAAGTGTGGTCACCTGAAACACACCTTCCTGAAATAGTTAAACACTTGTGTATATGTGGAGAGTGATTTAGATGTAAGGGTGTGGTATAAAGAAGTAGCTGAAATTCTGCCTGTTTGTAAGTAGTACTGTGCCTGTGCCGCTGTGAAAGGAGGGCAAAATTGCCTCTCGGAATCTGAGCTGCTCCCTCTTCTTCTCATTGTCTTAAAATAGACAGAATATGTGTAAGTACAGAATAGAGTCCACCCTACCCCACCCCCTTGACAGGCAGGGGGCTGTTGTCATTTTTCTTTAAAAAAAGAAATTGCTGGCAACCCTAACTGCCAGTTAAGCCTTCCACAAGAATATGACTCTTTAAACAAAAATCCTATCCATTCCAACAGGATTGAGGGGGGGGGGGGGGGGGGAGAGAGGTACAGCCTAGTTTATAGTCTTATTTTATTTATTTATTTATTTATTTATTTGATTTTTATACCACCCATCTGGCTGCCAGGACCACTCTGGGCAGTTTACATAACTGAGCCACATATCATTAAACAACAATCAAAATAAAAACAAAAGAGTAAATCAGAATTAAATACAAACACACAACAGAATTTAACTAATAATAACTATAATGATAAAAAAAGCAAAACGGCAGGATTGATAATATAAGTGTTGGAAGCACCACTGTATTCGGATGTTAAAGGTCCAGAAAGGCCTGTCTAAAAAAAACATGTTTTTAACAGTTGCTTAAAAGTTCTCTGTGAAGGGGCCAGGCAGATTTCGGGTGGGAGGCTGTTCCAAAGTTGGGGAGCAACCGCCGAGAATGCCTGGTTTCTAGTCCTCACTGTCCAGGCCTCTCTTGGGGTCAATACTCTCAATCGCCCAGCTTGGGAGGATCATATAGGACAGGCAAATCTAATCAGGAGGAGGCGTTCTGCCAGGTATCGAGGTCCCAAACTGTTTAGGGCCTTATAAGTTAACACCATCACCTTGAAGCTGGCACGGAAACTGACGGGTAACCAGTGCAGGGCAGCCAGAGTAGGAGAGATGTGTTGATATTTCTTTACACCACTCAGAAGTCTGGTCACCATGTTCTGGACCTGTTGAAGCTTCCGTAGCAGCCCTACGGGCAGGCCCATGTAGTCAAGTAGTTACAACTCCCACTTACAAATCACTGACATAAATAAATAATGTATTTAAGGCTAGTTAAAAACTTTGTATTGAGGTATTTATTACAGATGTAATATTCTTACCAGAATATATGAAGGGCACAAGAAATATTAGAATAATCTTACAGTTCAAATGCCCTGAAATCAAATGTATCTACACAAGGGTTTATTTCTATTGATATGTTTGAATTTCTATACAAGCAAACAACCCTAATGACATATTTATTTCAAAAAAATTGCCCTGAAAGCTTGAATGCTACATTACTTTCTGAAAACAAAAATGCTTTTACAATCTGGCTGAAAAGAGAATAATATTTACATGTATTAATTAATATAGAACATCTTTCACACAAACTGCATATTAATAAAATAGGTCTTATCAACAGTGCCGTTCAGAAGTCTGGACTATGTATATGTTTTTTAAACTTTGCTGAATATGGATGTAAAAGCTATGTTCCTTGCTGCAGGGTTTAATATCCCTCATTTGATAGCTTTAATTAAAATGCAAATTTAGTTATAGTGCAGATGTAGAGACAAAAGGAATACAGCATATTATGTCTGAAGAACTATTAGCCCACATCATAATTGAAGAAATTACTGCCAATAAATTGCAAAATTAACATTCATTCCCTCTGAGCTCAGCAGAGATTATAATTTAAAGCAAGACTGCACTACCACCTAGAGTTTTAATTCCCACAAACTTCGCTTAAAACACTTAAGAACTTACTATGAATAGAGAAACTTCATCGCTGTAGTTTATTAGAGCCTCAGATTAATGTATTAGTAGCACTCTCAGGGAAGAAAAAACAACAGTCTTCTGATGTGAGCCTATGCAACCTGCTATTCCAATTCAGTGAAACATTGTTCAAAATAGACCTACTGTATGATGAAATTACTTCCTTCTGTTCAAAGTGCTAATGTGTTATAAGCTATGGTGGTTGGATGAGTTTTTTGAAAAGGTAAAATGAGAAAGGACATGCTCAATGTAAACAGAGACTTCATTGCTGCACTTTCATCTGGGGGAAGCCAGAAACCTGAAAGGTAAAATATTATAAGGAAAAAAACCTAAGATATAAATTGACAGTTAAGAAGTAATGAGTTTTAATGTCAGCAGCCATCTCCTTTTAAGAAGTGCATCATATTTACCACAGGCATGGATGTGGATGTCGGAGCACATTGCTCAGTTTATATCCAAATCAATCCACTTAAAGCTCATTTCCCACTCTAAATGGTTTAATCCAACAAAATACAACCTAATCCCATTCCAAATTCATGACTTCTGAATTGATGCTGATTTCCTCAATACACTCACCTTCCTTCCCTTTCAAATCACCCTGCGCCAGTCATAGTAAGCAACCTCAGAACCTTGAGCTCATCATGTTCTCTCAGCCTGACCCATCTCACACAGTTGTTGAGAGTGAAATGAGGATAAGGGGCTGTATGCAGGCTTCAGCTCATTTGAGGAAAGTAAGGATCTAGATGATAGCTGACAAATAAGTAATAACATACAGATTAAGGTTGCAAGTACCCATTGAGATAAATGTGAAGTGATCTACTGTGAATTTGCACCTGGGAAATCAAGTTTCCCTGTTATCTGTGAAGATTCTCCGTTATCCAGTGTGGAAATTGAGCCATGGCAACTGGACTTCTTTCTTGTTAGGCTGAAACATTTTGTTACTCATCCAAGTAGTTTCTTCAATGTGAATTTGCTTTAGGAAACTGGCACTCAGAAGTAGAGATGGGGGTATTCGTATACGAATATGAATATCCTTGCACAGATGGCGATAACGAGGGTCCAGCCCCATGGGGCCGGACGGTCTACTCACTGATCCGCCACTGCCACGGGCGCCGCAATCCTTCCAATGACTCCGGAGCTTGCAGTCGGCGAGCCACTCTTCAACCTGGCAGGGAGGCTTGTCGTCCTGCCTCCTCCCAGGAGTGGTGAGCTGATCACGACCTCCAAAGTCATTGGAAGGATAGCGGAGCAGCGGATTGGTGAGTGGACCATCCGGCCCCATGGGGCTGGACCCTCATTATCGCCACCAAAACGAAAGCTGCTCCAGTGCTAGCTGAGAGCATTTTTTCTGAAGAGGAAGCCTAGTCCCACCTATGCCACAAAACCTTCAAGATAAGTCCTTTCTCTCCAGTAAACCACACTTAATTCTGTCTAACAGGTGAAACTCCCAAAACAGGAAATTATGGCATTTAAAGCCCCAAAATTCCAAATGGCACATCCATACTTTGGTATACTCAGACAATCCACACTTGGATCAGCATAATGGGTAATCCATCATAATGGGGCAATCAACTCTGTGGAATGTGTGGTCCCTGAAAGCTGAAACCTTACCATAAAGTGATGCAGCAATAGCTTCAGCAAAACCTACTTCCAACCAAGACCATAAAATATGGTTTATAGTTTCATACAGAAATCCCCACTGCTAATTTTTTCTTTAACTTTTTAGTCAAGATCATTTTACAAATGTATTTAAAATCACATATGCACGTGCATAGAGATATACATTAAAATAAACAATTTGTTTTTCAAGAAAGATAGGGAAACAGATGACAAACCTAGACAGCATCTTAAAAAGCAGAGACCTCACCTTGCCGACAAAGGTCCGCATAGTCAAAGCTATGGTTTTTCGAGTAGTGATGTATGGAAGTGAGAGCTGGATCATAAAGAAGGCTGACCGCCGAAGAATTGATGCTTTTGAATTGTGGTGCTGGAGGAGGCTCTTGAGAGTCCCCTGGACTGCAAGGAGAACAAACCTATCCATTATGAAGGAAATCAACCCTGAGTGCTCACTGGAAGGACAGATCCTGAAGCTGAGGCTCCAATACTTTGGCCATCTCATGAGAAGAGAAGACTCCCTGGAAAAGACCCTGATGCTGGGAAAGTGTGAAGGCAAGAGGAGAAGGGGACGATAGAGGACGAGATGGTTGGACAGTGTCATCAAAGCTACCAATATGAATTTGACCAAACTCCGGGAGGCAGTGGAAGACAGGAGGGCCTGGCGTGCTTTGGTCCATGGGATCACGAAAGAGTCGGAAACGACTTAATGACTAAACAACAACAACAGAGAAACAGAGTACTTTTTTTCCTACTATGGCAAAAAACAAACCAAAAAATACCCTATCATGCATTTGAAGAATAAACAATAAGGCTTAAAATATAACTAACATATTTACAAATGTTAAGACAAGGCATAAGAAGTTCCAAGAAACAGTTAAAGGCTATTTACAGAATTTGGAAATGCTGTAAAATCAAAACATGTCAAGAGTCTACAGAACTTCCAAATATATATCATGCATTTTCTCTTCAGTTTTCATAGAGGAGGTCAGCAGTTATCTAAAATCTTCTTTTATGTACGTATGTATGCTAATAGGCAGGTCTCACTTAGTACGAGAATGAATGGAATTTCAGTCAAGATCACTTTAAAAGCACAGATTAAGGCAGAGTGAAAATTGGTAGGAAAAATATCAAAAATTAGTGGGAGAAATATCAACAAATACAAACAGTACCATTACTCTGTGACTCAGAGAAACTGCCAGTCTATATGCCCTTTCTGTGATGCAATGATTTGAGATTACCCCTGATGAAACTGCAAGAAAAAAGTACAGAAACAGGAGTACAGCTAAACATGAAGACAAAATAATGACTACAAAAAAGTTACACATTTAATATTGACATTGAAGAAATTGAAATTGTTAAAGTTTTTGTATATGTTGGTTCAATTTTGAATTCCAATGGAGGTTGTTGTTAAAAAAAAAAGAAGACAGACACTTGAAACGACAGCTATGAAGGAACTCTAGAAGATCAACAAGTGTAAAGATGTGTCACGAGACAAAAGCCAAGATTATCAATGCTATTATTTCCATGTTACTACGTAAGGACATGAAAGCTGAAAAATGAAGGAAGTCAACAGGGAAAAGATTGAATAATTTAAAATATGGTGCTGGAGGAGAGCTTTGCATATTGTATGGAACACCAAAAAGACAAAGCAATGGATCCTAGATCAAATCTGGAATAGCAGGTTCCTCTGACTCACAGAGGGACAATATAGACCGGGAGGTCCCTCTGAACTCACAGAGGGGGCATAAGACTGGAAGCTTCCTCTAAACTCATGGAGGGGGCATATAGACCAGCAGTTTCCTCTGAAGTCACAGAGGGGGCATAAGACTGGCAGCTTCCTTGGAACCCACAGAAGGGGCATATAGATTGGCAGGTTCCTCTGAAGTCACAGAGAGGGGACATATAGACTGGCAGTTTCCTCTAAACTCATGGAGGGGGCATATAGACCGGCAGTTTGCTCTGAAGTCACAGAGGGGGCATAGAGACTGGCAGGTTCCTCTGAACTAAAGAAAGCTCCATATAGATTGGCAGCTTCATCTGAACAAAGAAGGGGCATATAGACTGGCAAGTTCCTGTGACTAACAGAAGGGGCATATAGAATGGCAGGTTCATTTGACTCCCAGAGGAGGCATTCAGACAGGTAGGTAGGTTCCTTTGACTCAAAGAATGAGGATATACACTGTCTGGTTCCTCTCACTCACAGAAGGGACATATAGATTGACAGGTTCCTCTGACTCCCAGAGGGGGCATATAGACTGGCAGATTCCTCTGAGCTCACCGAAGGGGTATATAGAGTGGCAGGTTCCTCTGAACTCATAGAGGGGGTATATGGATGTCATACTTCACTTTAAATTTTAAACTTTAATCTTTTTTGGATTTTTATTTATATATATTATAACCAATGTTTCTTTCATCAGCAAAGTGGTAGAGAGGGTGGTGGCTGACCAGCTCCAGGCTCTTTTGGATGAAACCAACGCCCTGGATCCATTTCAGTTGGGCTTCAGGCCGCGCCACAGTACGGAAACGGCATTGGTCGCCCTGTTTGATGACCTGCTGAGGGAGGCCGACAGGGGCAAAATGTCTCTGTTGGTCCTTCTTGATATCTCAGCTGCCTTCAATACCGCTAACCACGGTATCCTCCTGGGGAGGCTCTCCGAGCTGGGAATCGGTGGTCTGGCACTAGGCTGGCTCCAATCCTTCTTGGAGGACCGTCCCCAGAGAGTACAGCTTGGGGAGAGTGTATCGGCTCCGTGGAATCTTAATTGTGGGGTTCTGCAGGGCTCGATTATCTCCCCAATGCTGTTTAATATCTACATGAGGCTGCTGGGTCAGGTCATCAGGGGGTGTGGGGCTTCGTGTCATCAGTACGCTGATGACACCCAGCTCTACATCTCCTTTTCTCCAACAACAGTGGATGCCGTTTCGTCCCTTCAGCACTGTCTGGAGTCCATATTGAAATGGATGCAGATGAATGGTCTGAGGCTGAACCTGGACAAGACGGAGGTCCTGAGGGTGGGTGGCCCCTATGTCAGTGGTTTGGGGAACTCCCTTTCTTTTTGGGGGGTGACTCTCACCACAAAGAATTCGGTTCACAGTCTGGGGGTCCATCTTGACTCGGCACTTACCATGGAGACCCAGGTAGCGTCAGTGGTCCTTACCACCTATTTCCATCTTCGGCGGATTGCCCAGCTGCGTTCCTATCTTGATGTGGGGGCTCTCACCACTCTGGTCCATGCACTTGTAGTCTCAAGATTAGACTACTGTAATGCGCTCTATGTGGAGCTACCTTTGAGATTGATGCAGAAGCTTCAAATGGTGCAGAATGCGGCAGCCAGACTTCTTACTGGGGTGAGAAAACATCAACATATCTCCCCTACTCTGGCTGCCCTGCATTGGCTGCCCATTCATTTCCGCATTGATTTCAAAGTACTAATTATGACATATAAAGCCCTAAATGGTTTAGGACCTCAATATCTGGCAGAACGCCTCCTCCCACCTAGATCTACCCGAATCACTCACTTAAGTCAAGATGGGCGGCTAAGGGGCCTAACGCCGAGGGAGGCCCAAAGAGAAATAACAAGAAACCGGGCCTTCTCAACAGTGGCCCCTTGCCTCCTGAACATTCTCCCCCCAGAAATTTGTCTGGCTCCTTATCCCTAGTATTTCTATTTCCCTTAGAAGATAATATAAGGGGACTAGAAAAAATAGTTATAAGAACTAGGGATAAGTAAGCTATAATAGAATTACAAGCAAAGAGGCAGGAACGGGAAGGAATTCATCTGGAAAAGGTGCAAAGAAATTTAATTTATTTAAAAAGAGAATTTTTTGAATTTAGTAATAGGAACTCCAAGTTATTGGCTAAAGCGTCTTCTACAAAAAAGAATAAAGGTAATATAGGAGTAATTCAAGATCTGAATGGAAAAAGATGTAATAAAATGAAGGAGAAATTGGAAGCATTTCAAATATTTTATAAAACTTTATATACTAGTAAAAATCCTTCTATAATTAAAATTAAAAATTATATAAAAATAATTTTAATAAAAAACTGTAAGATGATGATAAAAATAAAATGGAACAGTTAATCACAGATAAAGAAATAGAGGATATTATAAATAATCTAAAGATAGGAAAGACCCCCAGAGCAGATGGATTAGGCCCAGAATATTATAAAGTATTTAAAAAGATTCTTATACCAAAGTTAAAAGTGTTATTTAATAAGATATTAATGGGAGAAGAAATCCCACAATCATGGAAAGAGTCATTGATTGTTTTAATACTGAAACCAGATAAAAATCCAAAAAATATGGAAGCATATAGACCCATATCACTGATAAATCAAGATGCTATTCATGGCAATAATGGCAAAGAGATTAAATAATTTTATGGGGGGCTACATAGAAAAAGATCAAAATGGATTTATACAAGGTAGACAAATGTCAGATTTAATGAGAAGGGTGCTTAATTTAATGCATTTAGCTAAAGAAACTAATTCTAAAGCCAGAGTACTATTGTTAGATATATTTAAAGCATTTGATTCAGTGGAATGGGATACGTTAAAACTTTTAATTAAATATTTAGGGGTTGGACCTAATTTTAGGCAGATAATTCACCAATTATATTCACAGAATACAACTAGAGTAATAGTTAATGATGGAATAACTGAGACGATACACCTAGGCCGTGGTACAAGACAAGGTTGCCCCTTATCTCCAGTATTATTTACATTGATAATAGAATTATCGGCACAGATAATTAGAGATGATAAACAGATTATAGGGATAGAACATAAACAAAATGGTAAAATAAATTTGCTTGCTGATGACACATTATTAATAGTTAAAAATCCAACAGAAACAACAGAGAGGCTTAAATCACATTTGGAGGAATTCGAGGATATAACGGGATTAAAAGTAAATTGGGGAAAGTCAGAATGTTTATTGTTAAAACACTTGGATGAGGAGAAAAGAAGAATGAAAATACTATTTAAAGGAAAAATGGGAAATGTTATTAAATATTTAGGGATTAATATTACCTGGAACTTACAGGATATAATTAAAATAAATTTGGATAGGTTGAAAAAAGAGATAACTGGACAGATAAAAGATTATCAGAAATTAAATATTTCCTGGTTTGGTAGAGTAGCATTATGTAAAATGAAAATTATTTCTAAATTAAACTTTATATTTTGGATGCTTCCTATAAAGATTACAGAAAAACAATTGAAAGAATGGCAGACAATGATAAATTGTTACTGTAATGGATATAAACGAGTGAGGATTAATAAGAAATTATGGTATGTAACACAAAAAAAGGGAGGTCTTGGATTACCCAATTTAAAATTATATTATATAGCAAATCAACTCAGACATATCCCAGATATTATTAAAGGTAATAAAAAT
The DNA here is from genome assembly GCA_037013535.1 of Intellagama lesueurii. Taxonomy (NCBI): domain Eukaryota; kingdom Metazoa; phylum Chordata; class Lepidosauria; order Squamata; family Agamidae; genus Intellagama; species Intellagama lesueurii. The sequence goes on from JBAJHW010000005.1 coordinate 111,167,452, forward strand.
TTAATTTGGACAGAAATAGAAATGCAGGGTAAGGAATAAAAAATTGAAAGTATATTGTTTAAAGAAAAGATTGGAGAAGAGATTAAAAAGATTACTAACCCTTTCCTTTAAAATATGTTAGAAAATTGGAAAAAGTTTAGGGGTGTATTGAGCCCACCGACTTCTCCCTTATCCCAGGTTGTGGATTTAAAGAATTTTCCAGAAAATCTTAAAAAAAACCTCTTAAGAATATATTAAAAGATAAAGGGATAAATAGGATAAAAGATTGGATGAAGAAGATGAAAGATAAAGGAAATATAAAAGAGATTTTGGGAGGAGAGGGGATTTCTTGGTTTAACATGATTCAAATAGAAAGGTGGACAAGGGAATGGAAAAGTAAGGAAGGGAAAAGTAAAAAAATTACAAAATTTGAAGAGATTATTGAAAAAAGACTGAAATTAGAGGAAAAGACAGAAAGAAAGGGAATTGTAAGTCAAATATATAAATTATTAATTCAGGCCGAACAGGATACACAAGGATTAAAAGCACAGTGGCAACATGATTTGGATAAAGATGTAGTAGGAGAAGAGTGGGATAAAATGTGGGATCAAAGAATTATGAAGAATATGTCTGTAAGGATAAAGGAAAACTGTTATAAGGTAATATGGAGGTGGTATTTAACGCCACTAAAACTGTATACAATAAATAAAAATTTATCATCACCATGTTGGAGGTGTAAAAAAGACAAGGGGACGTATTTACATATGTGGTGGTTATGTGAAGTAAGTAAGAAAGAATGGAAGCAAATTTTTAAAGAAATAAGGGAAATAATTCGATTAAATATTCAAATGTCCCCGTCAATGGCTTTATTAAATATGGTTAAGAAAGATCAATTGTTGAAAGAAAATAAGGATTTAATTGTAATAATGGTTATGGCAGCAAGGTTAATATTTGCAAGAAATTGGAAAAATGACAACCGAATTAATTTAGAGGAATGGTACAGAGAATTATGGGATATGGCAATTAATGATAAATTGACATGTGATGTGAAAATAAGGCCTATCAAAAATTAATGATTGTAAGAAAACATGGAGTGTATTCCTGGAATATGTATTTCAGAGAGGGAAGGGGTATACGCCGAGTGAAGAAACAATGAATTTATGGAGAGAAAATGGATTGAATGAATTTTAACAATATTATTAATGCTAGCCCTGAGGGTGAAGGTGGCACTGGTGTATTATGTAATTGTATTTTATTGTTGTGTTAGGTTTATGTTGTTTAGGTTGGATGTTTGTTTAATAAATTAAATAAAAATTAAAAAAAGAAAGAAATTTGTCTGGATCCCTCGCTGGGTGTTTTTAAGAGACAACTCAAGACCTGGCTCTTTAGGCAGGCCTTCCCTCCTGTCAATTCCTAATTTATTTGCTATTTTCAATTGTATTAATGTTGTTGTTTTATTTTTTATTATTCTTGAGTGTTGTTAGCCGCCCAGAGTAGACTTCGGTCTAGATGGGCGGGATATAAATTAAATAAATAAAATAATAAATAAATAACAGTTACTATTGAGATTCTAGAAAATTAACTTTTGCTGGGATGCTTGCTTCTACTGAACACACCCGTCTACCAAAGCAACAGTTGTGAAAATATAAAGCCACCATGAAAATTTTCAAAAGGACATTTCAATTCCCACTTTTAAGCAAGAACACTTTGAAGACAGAAAATCTAACCTCAATTAGAAAGAAGCAAAAATGTATCAAGAGTGACCCCCACCAGGACCTCTGTACTTTCTTTGCTCCATATGTATGAACATGGACACCAACATAATTCCCATCATCATAAATTTCCATCCCAAATTTGCTGTTTTTCCTTATGTTAGATCTGGTATCTATGACTTTTTTTTTCTACAAAGTGCACTAAAACAATACTCTCTGGATGTGATCACTTGGGCATTTAGCCTGCTGTTTTGTGTTGTGGGGATGGTTCGGTTTGCTCCTTTTTCCAGTGATAATGTAATAACATCCCTGGAGCAAACCAGATTATCTCGAGTGTTCCTACTTTTTTGGTTTGCCTAGGATCACTCTGGTTTGGTTCTTTTCCAGCACATGTGATTTTCATTTCTGGAAATGAACCAAAAGGAAGCCGTCTGGCCATCAAAGCTTCTTCTGGTGGGAATTTCCAATATCCCAAATTGGTTTAATAAGTGAGTCACCTCAGGATATTGGGAAATTAAGCAATTCTTCTGCTCCTCAGTGGAGGAGCAGAGGAAGTGAAAAAAAATAGACTCTATTAGGGCAGGGAAAATGTGCTGCATTACATGTAAAAAAATTTAAAATCTTTTCTTTACCTTCTCTTAAAAGACCAATCAAACTGCCTGCAGCCAATTACACATACACACATACTATTACCTGTCAATCCAATGGGCAACCTCCCTCCCAACCCCATTAGTTGCTGTTTTGTTTCATTGCTATGGTCTGTACTGTAGTAAAGATTTGTACTTGACATTTTTCTTTTTCAACAGCATTCAGAATCAACCAAAATAGTAACTGAGCATCCTGGGCAGGGACTCCTGGGAACTGTAGTCCAAGAAAATAATCTTGCTGATCTCTGCTTTCCAATAAATACAAAGGTATCAATTTCCTATCCACATTTACTGAGATATTACTCATTAAATTTTTATCTCTCTCTTTCTGAGTAAGTAGTTCAAAGAGCTGTACGACAGCAGATGTGTATTACTGCTTCTTTATAATAGTCTTTTTAATTTCTCATCATTATTTGAAACGTTTTTCAAGAAATTTAATATCCACAACCATAAATTCAACCTCAAGAACAACAAACTGAAACTTCTAATCATGTATGCTCCTCATCCTTCTCTTGACTTATTTATTGACTTATTGACTTATTTATGCCAACTGTTCCTTTCCCTAAAGCAACACCTAGTTAAGCTTCCAGAAGCCTATGAAAGATAAAATGGAACTTGATGTTTCTGTAAGGCCAAATGATCATAGAGGTACAGAGCCAAGAACTGCCAAAGTAGAAATGCATAATGGTGTTTAGTATTAGAGCTTAGGAATTAAAAAAAAACTGTTGCTATCATGTGCCTGTACAAAAATACCCTGATTAAAACAAAAAAACAAAAAAACCATATATATTTTGATCTCTCTCTAGCCCAAGTTACAATTGCTGTTGTTTTCTTGCATTTTGCACTGTTTCAAACATCTTTCTTTTTTTATTATACATATAATATATATATTACATATATGTTTTATTATATATATATAATAAAAACATATAAATTTTTCAAACATTGCAAAATGCAAGAAAACAACAGCAATTGTAACTTGGGCCAAATGGGAAAAGCTTCACACTTCCAAAGAAAATTTGTGTCTTGAAAGCCTTTAGTCAGCCTCCACAGAAATTAATATGCCAGATGGGTTTTGACACAGAGGTCATCTTCAGCAATAACAGTACAATTTAAGCAGAATCGTGCAGAAGAAGGCCATGGAGGAAGGCCATATCTCAAGTTTCATATAGGTGTTAAATGCTCAGGAGCTAAGATTTCATGTGATAAATAAGTGTATTCCAAACCACAGCACAAAAATACAACCATATAAAATTAACTGCTTCATATACTGAACATAACATGAAATGGAAAAACATAATGATAGGCATGCAGTATTACAACAGGCTACCTTTGGAAGTTCTTTTGGAAGACCTTCTATCCAGCTGTTATTAAGCCCACACTCTAAGAATCCCTTTATTAAACCCATGGATTGCTTCACCTGTGCAAGCTTTTTATAGTTTCTTAAAGAGGCAACAGATACACTCACATTATTGTTATGTGCCAGCAAATCACCTCCAATATATGGCAAACCTAACAGGATTTTTGAGGTATGTGAGAAGTTCAAAGAACAGTTTAGCCTTGCCACTGCTCCCCATGAGTTTCCATGAGCAAGCTGAGATTTTAACACTTGCTCTCTACAACACACTGGAACTTTTTGGGAACAACTGCTCTCACAATCCTCCTAATCAGTGCTCATGGCTATGGCTTCTTTGCTTTCTGTGCAACTCTGCAAACAGATTTCAGGTGTTTGCAAGCCATTTAGGTACCAAGCATTCCCACAACAACAAATTTAACCTGGAATACGTTTGTACAATTTCTATGAAATCTTGTTATTATGTAGGCTGCTTTATTCACTGGATAATAGCATAGAAAGGCTTGTTCTTCTCAAAACATTCAGCCAAAACAGTGACTGCAGTCTGTATTTTATATCTCTGGTTCTGCGAGAACTAGAGACTCACCTTCATTCAAAATGAGAAAACATAAAATCTGGGCGAGCTGATGGACTAAACCAGTGGTTCTTAACCTTTGTTACTCAGGTGTTTTTGGACTGCAACTCCCAGAAGCCTTCACCACCAGCTGTGCTGGCTGGGGTTTCTGGGAGTTGCAGTTCAAAAACACCTGAGTAACAAAGGTTAAGAACCACTGGACTAAACAAACACAGGATAACATGCCTAAAAGTTAGGAAAAACCTACCTAACACAGTAGTAGAACAACCGCTGCGGGTTAAACTGCAGAAGCCTCTGTGCTGCAAGGTCAGAAGACCAGCAGTCGTAAGATCGAATCCACACGACAGAGTGAGCTCCCGTCGCTTGTCCCAGCTCCTGCCAACCTAGCAGTTCGAAAGCATGTAAAAATGCGAGTAGATAAATAGGTACCACCTCGGTGGGAAGGTAACGGCGTTCTGTGTCTAGTCGCGCTGGCCACGTGACCACAGAAACTGTCTTCGGACGAACGCTGGCTCTATGGCTTAGAAATGGGGCTGAGCACCGCGCCCTAGAGTCGGACACGACTGGACTAAATGTCAAGGGGAACCTTTACCTTTCATATCTCAAATCCACACAGAGCCTTCAACAATTCTCTTTGGCCCATATTTCAGATTTATGTTCTCTGATAATTTGAGAGAAAGGCTATTTGGAGAAAGAGTTTTCTAAATTGTCTTCCAATGAATGAAATTATTTGTACATGCCAGAAAGGATGTCTGTGGATATCTCTATCTAGCCTTGGCACAGCTAGATATACAACAAAGCCACCAATAGGGGATAATAATTATCTATAAGATCAATGGCAAACATCAAATACAGACTTTTTGCAGCTCTACAATCACAGGCTATGTCCTTCTAAAGTCTAGACAGATCCAAAATGAAATTATTTAAGGCACTTATCCTATTCCAAGATGCAAAGCCTTATTGCCCAATTTAACACAAATCAATGTACTAGTGCAGGGAGCTTGCAACACATACCAGCCACAGAACTAAGCCCTGGATACTGCCACATGTAATTACTACAGTCCATTGGTGCCAGGAGGCATGGGAAATGTATTCCAAATCTCTCTTCTGTTGTTATGTGCCATTAAGTCATTTCCAAATTATGGCAACCCTATGAATGAGCAATCTCCAAAATGTCCTGTCTTCAACAACGATGCTCAGCTCTTGTTAACTCAACCCTGTGGTTGCTTTAGAGAGTCAGTCCATCTCATATTTGGTCTTCCTCTTTTCTTGCTGCCTTCCACCTTTCCCTGCATTATGGTTTTTTCCAGAGAATCCTGCCTTTTCATGATGTTCCCAAAGTAGGATAGCCTCAGTTTCAACATTTCTGCCTCCAGAGATAGCAGTCCAGGGTATCCACAAAGCTCTCCTCCAGCAAATTTCAAAGATATAAATTTGTTTTCTGACAGCTTTCTTAATTAGTTAGCTTTCACACCAATACATGGTGATCAGAAATACAAGATGATCTTGGTCTTGGTCTCCAGTGCACATCTTTACACTTGATTATCTTTTCTAATTCCTTTTATTTATTTATTTATTTTATTTATTTATTTATCCATTTGACTTGTATGCCGCCCGCACTCTGCAAGAGTCTCCAGGCGGCCTTTGCTGCTGCCCTTCAGATGGTGTCCTCTGCATATCTTAAACTCTTGATGTTTCTTCCACCAATTTTCACTCCTCCTTCATCTGAATCCAGTCTGGAAACCATTTTGCATCTCCATATTTTGTCTTAAGAGTAGCTTCTTATCCATAATACAAGTTACACATCAGGACAATCAAGTGCTGAGGCACAGCCATTTCTTTCAGAACAACCCATAGTTTCTCAAGATCCACACAAAGGCTTTGCTATAGTCGATAAAGCATAGACTGATCTTCTGAAATTCATTGGTGGTCTCCAATCGCCAGTGGATATTTGCAATACGATCTCAAGTGCCTCTTCCTTTTCTTAATTCTCTTCTCTCCCCCCTCTCTTCTTTGCTTAGGCCTGGTGTCTGTTTTCTGTCTCCTGGAGGAATGGTTACAGAATACCTAAAACAACACAGGCCATAAATTACTGCATGTAGATGTACCATACACCCAAGAGCCAATGAATATTTAGAATGTTCTACTTGTGAAACTGATAATTCATCCAACATTTCATTTTGTTTCCATATATCTGATGAAGTGGATGTGTCCACAAAAGCTTACATTAAAATATACCGTATTTTTCCATGCATAAGATGATACTTTTGTCTAAAATCTTTAGACTAAAAATTGAGGGTCATCTTATACACAGAAGTAAGCCGAGGAAAGAACCGCACAATTGAGAAACTGCCCATACCTTGCCTCTGCAAAACAGGCTTCCTTCAATCATGAGGCTTAGCTTCCTCCAATCAAGAGCCCTATGTAACTGACATCAGCTGATGCTGAACAAACCAATTGGAACACACCTCGTTGGAGGTGGAGCATGTAGGCAGTGCTCAGATGCAACTGGGACTGGTAATGTCCAAGCATTCTGAGCCCAGAGGCTGAATATAGTGATATGCTCAAAGCTAAGTGTGATGCATAATACAACAGTACTGGTATGTAAATGTTACCTAATTACTAAATAAAAATGTGTTATGTTTTATGTTTAAAATATTGATTTCTTAATTTTAGGTTGGAAAAGTGGGTGCCATCTTATACATGGGGGCATCTTGTACATGGAAAAATACAGTAATAGTTATATTTTTGTCTTTTGTTTTGTTTCTTTGCATTCTTTTTTTTAGAATCCAACTTAAATATCAGGCATTTCTTACTCCATATAAGATAAAAAACTTTGTTGCAGCACCTTGAGCATCACTTTTCTTGTAAAAGAAATTAGACTAGTGGTCCTCTACTTATTGCACTCTTTGGCATCTCCTTTTGGGGGGATTCGAAAGTATATTGAACATCGGCCATGTGTAGACCATTGTTTTGTTTTCCATATTTGTGGGTGTATTTTTGTTAGCATTTTGACAGATTTGTTTTCTGTGGCTTGAAATAATTCATTCGGTATTTCATCTACACATGATGATTTATTTCTTCCTAGGGCTTTCATCCCCTTCACGGATTGCTGCCTTGTCGTGGCGAAGGGGCTTGAGTAATAAAGAGAAGCTATGGGCTATGCCGTGCAGGGACACCCAAGACGGACAGGTCATAGTGGAGAGTTCTGAATAAATGCGATCCACCTGGAGCAGGAACTGGCAAGCCACTCCAGTATCTTTGCCAAGAATACCCCATGAACAGAAACAAAAGGCTAAAAGATATGACGCTGGAAGATGAGCCCCTCAGGTCGGAAGGCGTCCAACATGCTACTGAGGAAGAGCGGAGGACAAGTACAAGTAGCTCCAGAGCTAATGAAGTGGTTGGGCCAAAGCCGAAAGGACGCTCAGCTGCGGACGTGCCTGGAAGTGAAAGGAAAGTCCGATGCTGCAAAGAAAAATACTGCATAGGAACCTGGAATGTAAGATCTATGAACCTTGGTAAGCTGGATGTGGTCAAACAGGAGATGGCAAGAATAAACATTGACATCCTGGGCGTCAGTGAACTAAAATGGACGGGAATGGGCGAATTCAGTTCAGATGATTACCATATCTACTATTGTGGGCAAGAATCCCGTAGAAGAAATGGAGTAGCCCTCATAGTCAACAAAAGAGTGGGGAAAGCTGTACTGGGATACAATCTCAAAAATGATAGAACGATTTCAATACGAATCCAAGGCAGACCTTTCAACATCACAGTAATCCAAGTTTATGCACCAACCACCAATGCTGAAGAGGCTGAAATTGACCAATTCTATGAAGACTTACAACACCTTCTAGAACTGACACCAAAGAAAGACGTTCTTGTCATTATAGGGGACTGGAATGCTAAAGTAGGGAGTCAAGAGATAAAAGGAACAACAGGTAAGTTTGGCCTTGGAGTTCAAAACGAAGCAGGGCAAAGTCTAATAGAGTTTTGTCAAGAGAACAAGCTGGTCATCACAAACACTCTTTTCCAACAACACAAGAGGCGACTACACATGGACATCACCAGATGGGCAACACCGAAATCAGATTGATTATGTTCTCTGCAGCCAAAGATGGAGAAGCTCTATACCAGTGGTTCTTAACCTGGGCGATATCACCCCCCCGGGACGATTTCATTTTTCAGGGGGGCGATGGAACGAAAAGGGGTGACGTGGGGGCGAAGGAACAGAAGTGGGCAATAGGGGGCGCTGGAGCCACCGCGCCGCCGCCGCCATTGAGGAAGTTATCATCGCCCCCCTCCCCGCGCCACCGGATCCAAAGCAGATGGTGCTGACAGCGGAGGTGGTGCTGCTGCCGGCGCCGCAGCGGCACCACCACCACCACCGTTGAGGAAGTTATCATCGGCTCCCTCCCCGCACCACCGCCTCAATGGCTCAAGGGGGCGTTTCTTTCAAAAAGGTAAGAACCACTGCTCTATACAGTCAGCAAAAACAAGACCTGGAGCTGATTGTGGCTCTGATCATCAGCTTCTCATAGCAAAATTCAAGCTTAAACTGAAGAGAGTAGGAAAAACCACTGGGCTAGTCAGGTATAATCTAAACCAAATCCCTTATGAATACACAGTGGAAATGAAGAAAAGATTTAAGGAACTAGATTTGGTGGACAGAGTGCCTGAAGAACTTTGGATGGAGGCTCGTAACATTGTACAGGAGGCAGCAACAAAAACCATCCCAAAGAAAAGGAAAGGCAAGAAAGCAAAGTGGCTGTCCAACGAGGCCTTACAAATAGCAGAGAAGAGAAACAAAATGCAAGGGAGATAGGGAAAGTTGCAGAAAATAGAATGCAGACTTCCAAAGAATAGCAAGGAGAGACAAGAGGGCCTTCTTAAATGAACAGTGCAAAGATACAGAGGAAAAGAATAGAAAGGGAAAAACCAGAGATCTGTTCAAGAAAATTGGAGACATCAAAGGAACATTTTGTGCAAAGATGGACATGATAAAGGACAAAAATGGTAGGGACCTTACAGAAGCAGAAGACATCAAGAAGAGGTGGCAAGAATACACAGAGGAATTATACCAGAAAGATCTGGATGTCCCGGACAACCCAGAGAGTGTGGTTGCTGACCTTGAGCCAGACATCCTGGAGAGTGAAGTCAAGTGGGCCTTAGAAAGCATGGCTTTCTAGGCCAGTGGAGGTGATGGCATTCCAGTTGAACTATTTAAAATCTTAAAAGATGAGGCTGTGAAGGTGCTACATTCAATATACCAGCAAGTTTGGAAAACTCAACAGTGGCCAGAGGACTGGAAAAGATCAGTCTACATCCCAATCCCAAAGAAGGGCAGTGCCAAAGAATGCTCCAACTACTGTACAATTGCACTCATTTGACACACTAGCAAGGTTATGCTCAAATTCCTACAAGGTAGGCTTCAGCAGTATGTGGACCGAGAACTCCCAGAAGTACAAGCTGGATTTCGAAGGGGCAGAGGAACTAGAGACCAAATTGCTAACATGCGCTGGATTATGGAGAAAGCCAGAGAGTTCCAGATAAACATCTACTTCTGCTTCTTTGACTATGCAAAAGCCTTTGACTGTGTGGACCACAGCAAACTATGGCAAGTTCTTAAAGAAATGGGAGTGCCTGACCACCTTATCAATCTCCTGAGAAACCTGTACGTGGGACAGGAAGCAACAGTTAGAACTGGATATGGAAGAACTGATTGGTTCAAAATTGGGAAAGGAGTACGACAAGGCTGTATATTGTCCCCCTGCTTATTTAACTTATATATAGAATACATCATACGAAACGCTGTACTGGAGGAATCCAAAGACGGAATTAAGATTGCCGGAAGAAATATCAACAACCTCCGATATGCAGATGACACCACTCTGATGGCAGAAAGTGAGGAGGAATTAAAGAACCTCTTAATGAGGGTGAAAGAGGAGAGTGCAAAAAACGGTCTGAAGCTCAACATCAAAAAAACTAAGATCATGGCCACTGGTCCCATCACCTCCTGGCAAATAGAAGGGGAAGATATGGAGGCAGTGACAGATTTTACTTTCTTGGGCTCCATGATCACTGCAGATGGTGACAGCAGCCACGAAATTAAAAGACGCCTGCTTCTTGGGAGGAAAACGATGACAAACCTAGACAGCATCTTAAAAAGCAGAGACATCACCTTGCCAACAAAAGTCCGCATAATCAAAGCTATGGTTTTTCCAGTAGCGATGTATGGAAGTGAGAGCTGGACCATAAAGAAAGCTGACCACTGAAGAATTGATGCTTTTGAATTGTGGTGCTGGAGGAGGCTCTTGAGAGTCCTCTGGACTGCAAGGAGAACAAACCTATCCATTTTGAAGGAAATCAACCCTGAGTGCTCACTGGAAGGACAGATCCTGAAGCTGAGGCTCCAATACTTTGGCCATCTCATGAGAAGAGAAGACTCCCTGGAAAAGACCCTGATGTTAGGAAAGTGTGAAGGCAAGAGGAGAAGGGGACGACAGAGGATGAGATGGTTGGACAGTGTCATCGAAGCTACCAACATGAATTTGACCCAACTCCGGGAGGCAGTGGAAGACAGGAGGGCCTGGAGTGCTCTGGTCCATGGGGTCAGGAAGAGTTGGACACGAGTAAATGACTAAACAACAATGCAAATCTGTTCCTTATGTGGAGTTTAAAATCATCAGGAATTTTGTTTCAATATATTGACACTAAGATTCTTTTAGTGTTCTTTTTCAGCTTTACTCTAATGTTGGATATTAACAGTTCATGATCTTAATCCACCCCTGTTCTTGTTTTGGCAGACAGAATACAGTTTCTTCATCTCCTGCTTCCAATTATGTCATTGATATGATTTCCATATAGTCTCATCATAGGGTTTTCATAGTAAGGAGAGTTCAGCAGTGGTTTACCATTGGCACCTAATGTGCAGTACTTAGCTTGAGTGTCACCAATGTTACCTTCTCTGCCAGTGTCACCTTCAGCTATTACTGCTGACCAGTAGCTGCCTTGAATAGGGTGGATGCATGTTAGTCTGCACTGGGGCTCATGCAAACTCTCATTTGGGGGACATGAATTCTTCTTAATAAACCCTACTTGATGTATCTTTTTAAAAGGTAATGTTTCCTGCCTGAAGTCTCTGTCCATTTGTTTAGAAGAAGGCCAGCCAAGTTCCAAGCTTTCATACATTTTAAAAATGTTCGCATCTTTCCCCAGACAGACTGATAATACTTCTGCATAGAACCAATCTTTTTTTTCCTCCCACAGTGTGGCAGCAGAGCCTTTGGAAATGAAGAAAGTGTTACATGCAGAAAAAAATCACTTTGAATATCATGGCAGAATGTAGAGATTAGTTGCTATGATCACTGTGAAAACCACCTACTGCTATTGGCATCCGGCAGGCATACTGGGCAATAGCAAAAGCCCAGGCTGTGTTTTGTTTTGTTTTTGCTGGGAATCTAAATCATGTAAATCATGACCTGGTTCATCCTCACATACTGTACTGAGCAAGAACACACCTTTGTGATGAAGGCAAGGTTTTTGTCATTGTTGATCTTGGATAAATTGTTTTTGTAGAGAATGTAAAACAGCAATAACCGCTGCTTTGTTTATGCATGTACATTTAAAAAGCAAACGTATTAAATGTTTTATTTGCAACTTTCTGATAATTTAGCCCATTCTTTTGTGCTTTCTGTGTACACACACTTAGCTTCAGATACTAGAGAATTCTGTGCAAATTGTGAAAACCATGAAAAAAGTAGATGTTCTTCATGTTCTACACAGTGGAGGTGAGTGCCCACACAGTGGCTGAAGAATTCTCGGTAGCCTATCTTAAGCATAAAGAACACACTGGAGAGGTTTCTTATATGATACCTCGACAAAATGGGGGTTTCATACTACCTGCTAGGTGCAGGAATCCATGTTACACAACATATCCCATATTCCCCCTTCTGTGCCTGAATGAGTCCAGAGCCCAAACACTCTTGAGCTAGTTCACTATACTAATACCTAGATTTCAGAGCCTGATCCAATCTCCTTGTCAGTAAGTTAGATAACTTTCACAGAGGACATTGTCACATGTAGATGTAGTACACTGAATCAGTGTGCCTGTCACCCAGAATGATAGTTTGCCTATACTCCATACTCCAACCCAGAACACTCCTAGTTATATGTTCAGTTAGATCACCAGCACACCACAGTATTAACTAGGGATGTACACAGTTTTAGAGAAACCAAATCAAGGGTGTTTATACTTGATATACCTTATCTAATAATGGAGAGTGCTGCATCGCTTTCTTGAAATCATGGAGGATGGGTGAAGTGCTGGATGAGGGGGAGGGCTAACATTATCCCTATCTTCAAAAAGGGCAAAAAGGAGGAACCAGGGAACTACAGACCACTTCAATCTCAGGGAAAATTCTGGAGCAGATCACTCTGCAAGCACCTTGAAAACAATGTAGTAATAACTAGAAGCCAACTTGGATTTGTCAAGGACAAATTCTGCCAGACTAATATTACCACATTTTTTGTTTGGGTAGCCTCCCTGGTAGATGATGGGAATGCTGTAGATGTAATATATCTAGACTTAGCAAGCTAACCAGGTATGGGCTGGGTAGAACAACTGTCAAGGGATACACAGTTGGTTACAGAATCATACTCAGAGAGTGCTTATCAGTGCCTCAATCTCAAACTGGGAGGAGGTAAAAAGTGGGGTACACCAAGGCTCAGTCTTGGGCCAGGTGCTCTTCAACATTTTTATTAATGACGTGGATGAGGGAGTGCAGGGAATGCTGATTACAATTTGCCAATGACATAAAGTTGAGTGGAATAGCTAATACCTTGGAAGACAGAAACAATTCAAAAAGATCTTGATAGTCTCCAGCTCTGAGCTGAAAAAAATAGAACAAACTTTAACAGGGGTGAGTTCAAGGTTCTACACCTATGGGAAAACACCAAATGCACAGTTAGAAGATGGGAGAAACTTTGCTCAATACTATTACATGTGAGAAGGATCTTGGAATTGTAGATCACAAGTTGAATATGATCCAACAGTATGATGTGCTGCAAAAAAGGCAAATTCTATTTTAAGCTGCATTAACACAAATACTGTATAGTCTGCAGATCCCATGAGGTACTAACCCCCCTCTCAAAACTGTTTTTTTAAAGAAAGAAGCTAGTAAACAGTCTTGCTTCACAACTCTGTTCAGTGAGGTTGGGTCAGACAGAGACTCTTGATGGCCCAGTCTTTCCATACCTCCACAGATAAGGCATAGTTCAATAAATACCATTTACTTCCTTTGTCAAAATTTTATCAAGTGTCACTTTTATCAAAATTTTATTGAGTTCATTCTTTACAATGAACTACATATCCAGGGTATCCAGTGCAGTATAGTGGACAGAGTAATACACTAGGACTCAGGAGACCTGAGTTTGATTCCCTGGCTCTGCATGGAAACTCACTGGGTGATGGTGGTGGAACTGGTAAAACCACCTACCTCATCTACCTTGAAAACCCAATTAGGCTCTCTATTAATCAATTCTGATTTGTTGGCACATAACAACAACATAATGCCAAACTGTTTCTTATTATTAAAATATATTGTGTCCTTGTTAAAAATTCAAGGGTTGTTTTTCCTTGTAGATAATTTTCCTTCTTTGCAGATGAAGCTTAAATGATATACTTACAGTTCTGCTGTTATTAGGATTCTGCAGAATGAATTTGATTATTTGCCTCAAGATATCTATGTGAAATGACTGGCTTTTGTAGAAAACACTGAACCCAGAGGCTTTTGTGCTTATAAATTGAATTTATTGATGCATATCTTGAAGCAAATTGCATTTGAACAGAACAAGAGAGAGAGAGAGAGAGAGAGAATGAGAGAGACTATTCTAAATAAATATGCTGGGAAAGTTATTATTTAATTGCTTTCATGTGTGATCTGTTCATCTGTACAGATTCACATCGGGGATTTCAAGGTGATCATATGCCCTAGTATGACTGGTATGGAAATAACACTTAAATATGTCTAAGCTAATGCAACAGTAAACATATCCCAGTGATTCTTCTATCTTTTCCTGTCACAAATCTGATTCATTGTAGGTGCCCACTCTCTGAGGTTAAGTGACAAATGTCCTCTTTTATTTACAGGAGAGCCACAGGAAATGTAAAAAAAAAAATACAGGGGATATGAGGCAAGTGAAAACTTGGTCAAGTCCATCCACATCAGTGGAAGAATTTATTTTAATTGGATTGGTATCCCCTTGGGTAGATTATGCAGACTGGCCTGATTTCACAATCAGAAAACACTGCCTCAGTCACCTCTCTGCAACATTAATGTGCTTTCCTCTGTAATTGTGGGCTATGTCTGATGTCTGTTTTGGCCTCATTCTTTCTAATGGTACTATTCTACACAATTAAGACCATATAAAAATGGAAGAGCTCATGATTAATTTTAATGGCAGAACTACTGTTGACTGAATCATGTAAATTGCACTGCTGATACTATGGAGGGGAACAGAAGTCCAAAGTAGTGACAATTTGTTCTCCACACCTTCCTGCTCTACATCATATCCAAGCAGATTCACAAAAATTCTCCTTTCTGCAGAGACACCATTTTGAAACAAATACACTTGCGTAAGTATAAAGGTATACATAGCTGTGAAGCCAGTGTTTACGTTCGTACCTGAAGGATGAGGAAGGGAATGGTGGAGGGAGAAAAGGGTGGAACAGAGTACAGTTTTCTATAAACGCATGGCAGCTCTTTATGTGATTTCACACCAAAGCTACAGAGTCTTTCTCATGTGCAGAAGATACAAAAAAATCGGAACAGCACCTGGGGACACATGGATATTAGGGATTTCTCTATGCCTAGCCATCTCGCCTACAAAGTTTGGCTCTGCTCATGCGCAGCTGAACACCTGAACAGGGTTAGGATGTCCTTGGGTTATGCCAGTATTCCTTTCAGTACTTTTCAGTCTTACAACCTGCAATCTTTGTTATAACAGCTGTTTTCATGTTAACACTGATAAAATGAAAATCATTGTTAATAAAAATACATTTCAAACCCAAAAAAGCCTCAGGTCTACCAAGAATTTGTCAGCTGGATTTTCTTTAAAGTGCTGTGGGATTTATAGTATATGAGACTGAGAAAATTATTGCACTGAAATAGGTTTTCAATAGGCAGTTCAGTGAGGAAAAGCAGTTGGCAATATGCCCATCTCCTAATATATTTATTTATCCACTACTCTGTATGCTCTTTGGTGTGAAACTCCATTTTAGGCTGAAAGAACATTGTGTGATACTGTATTGTACCAAATATATATCTGAACTCTTCCTATGGCAAATGTATGGGTGTGGTGTCCGCCCAGGTCATGAATATTAATGTGCTGTCTGCATGGACCAATGGGAGTGCTGGAGAGGCGGAGTCACGAGATATAAGAGTCTCTGCAGGGGGACGAGAGAGTTAGTTTGGAGTGAGGAGAGAGGGTTGGCGGTTGAGAGTGGATGAAGTACGAGGTTTTGTTAAGAGTTAAAGACATTGATTGTACCTTCATCACCTGTAATAATCAACAACTTCTATTTAGTTCTTTTTAAAATGACATATTGCCTGGACCTCTATTATTAATAATACATAATGTTGATCTAATCAACTGGTGGCAGCGACACGACACGTAGCTTGTGCCCTTTTACTTAGTGAAACAACCAAGGGACAGGCGGGGAACGTGACAATGGGATCCTATGACAATTATTTTAGTGACAGAGAGCAGTCTCTGTTCCATAAAAACAGGCACTCTGTAATGATATATGATATAAATTATTTGGCAAGAATATTGAAAAAATCCAGATAAGAGATAATGATGAGACTGCTATATACTCCAAAGTTCCTGAGTCAGAAGATATTAAATGTGCTTTTACAAGTCATGGCTATGAACGTGGTCAGCAGCTCTACATTATATAATGTTGCTGCTGTTAAATTTTGCTAATGCTCATAGTTGAAAATGTTTCAATAAAGGGAAAACAACCAGTAACATTTCTTGGAGGAATAATAAAAAACCCCACCATTTTCCAATTCATTTTCTTGGGCTGATGTACTGCATACGTAAGCAACTTCACAGTTTTCCTCTCCAAGGAAATCTCTCTCTCATTCATTCATTACATACACACAGAGGCAAACACATTTCCATCAGTATGTCGCCGACAACTAAAAGCAACAAAAAGTCTTCTATAGATTTTTATTATGACATGAGCTCAGTATTTAAGTTACAACAAGATTTTTATGCCTTTACTGCAGAAAACTAAAATGGGCACTCTTTTCAAAATTACCACTATAAAATGATCTGTGCTCATTAAATATTCTCCCCTCTATAACTCTTCACACTGATTTGTTATAGAATAACAATGTGTACATTCCGTTTGATGATAAGCCATGGAAGCTCATGTTCTGAGCAAGCAGGGTGTCCCACTCTGCCCCATGGGACAGTGGTTAAATTGCAGTACGGCAGTCAAGCCTCTGCTGACAACCTGAGCTTGATCCTGATGGATCAAGCTGGCACCTCTATGGCCAGTATATTAGTTGAAACAACAACAACAACATTTCAGGATGATGAACCCTCTTGATCCAATCTTATGACCACAATCAAAGAATTTTCCTCTAGTTGGAGCCACCACTGTCCCAGCTTCAGCTGTCCAACTATATTATGAATCTAACAATTGTCTCTTTCCACATGTCCCTTTATTACTACTAACCATCAGAACTGTTCTTTTCTCTATCTCATTTCTGCATAGTTTTCAAAATGAAGTGCCACTTCAAATTTTCAGTGATGGGCAGCAAAAAGATTTTCACTGGGATAAAACTTCATAGGCATGATGCTTTTCACAGGCATGATACCACGAAATATCTCTGATGAACAGGTTACTTCCAAAAAATAACAATAAAAGCAGTGGAATTTAGTTGTTCATTAACAGTAACAATGTTCAATCAGTGTTTCCCATTCTGTAGAAATCAAATGCTCTTCTAGGCTTCAACAAACACTCCCTCCTAGAAGCAACTGCTTTTCCACATTTGAATATGAGGAGGTTAACACATGTAGCTCTTTGACGCTCAATACAAAAGCCTCGGATTTTGTGTAGCATTACAAGGGAATAGGGTGGAATATCTCTGATTCTCTTCTAAAGCCAGGTAAAGAAAATACAGTAACACAGGGAACATGGGCCAGGAAGAGTACCACTGGAGTCCCGACAAGTGGGCCAGAGATATAGGTATTCATTGTGAATAAAGCACATTAATTTAATTCATTACATTTATGTACTGCCTTTCTTCCAAGGGGTTCAAAGCCACTATTGGCTCCAACCTTTCCATGGAGAGAAGCACGTCAAAACTACAGGCCTCCATCTTCAGAAGAACCACATGGGGTAGCATTTTAGGTGCAGTGAGCTTTAACAGTACTTTCTGTAAAGCAATACATGGTGCCTTCTCACAGATGCCACAGGAGATGAAGGTCAGGCAGACACTCACTGCTGGCATGCATTGGAGCCAGGGGCACTTGGGCAATTAGATTAGGCACTGGGACCTGTTGGGACTGGAGTGGACCCGTCAAGAGTTTGGTCTTGTCCTGGATGTGAGCCAGGTTTAGAGTTCTGGGGCCCTGGGTTTAAACACTCTTATTACCTCCAGCTTCAGACTTCTTGCCCTCCAGAGAGAGCTGAAGAGGACATGTGCCACTAGGAGAGGTAGTACCACTGGAAGGATCTCTGGGCCGCTACCTACCCCCAGTGGATGACAGAAGTACCACCCAGCAGTGGTAGTTGGTATATTCTCATGAACCTTTAGTGTTTCTTCCTTAGCCGCTGGCAGGCAGCTGGCCATGGGACTACCTCCCTCTTCTGCTGTAACTTGCCACAAGCTTCCTCTAGAGCAGCGATGGCGAACCTATGGCACACATGCCACAGCTGGCACGCAGAGCCCTCTCTGCGGACATGTGAGCCATAAGTCACCGGATCGCTACTCCCCCCCCCAAAGGAGGTGGCTGCAGTCATGGTGCTGGTGCCTCAACTGGTGGCGGGCCAGGATCCGAAGCAGCTGGCGGATCCAGAGTGGGGTCTTGAGGCACCTCCGTGCCCGGGATTCCCGCTTCAGCTGCCACTTCTGCTTCTGCCACCGCCACTTCCACGTCCGCCGCCACCTGCCACCCGCTGGGTTTTTTTCCCCCCAGTTTGGGCACTCGGGCCCAAAAATGTTCACCGTCACTGCTCTAGAGCCTCCTCATTCAAGATCCTGAGTGGCTTTTATATTGGTCTGGCTGCCGCTACATGTCAAGACACCACATTTCCAGCATTATTGTACTGTAAGGGAGCTGCCTGTGTCCACACTGTCTGACAGTGCCATCATTCCTTCACTTCAACTGGTGGGCTTGTGATGGCTGTGGGAAGATGTAATGGGTCTCCCCAGAAGGTGGAAGAGTTATTATTATTATTTTAGACAAAAGTACTAAGAAAACCAGTCCATTTGAGCCATGCTGACGGGGAGATTCTGGGAGCTATAGTTGAAATAAATAACGTTTTCAAGCTCTGGTTCACCTTTTTATCTTTGCAACAACCTTGTGAGACATCTTAAGCTTTCAGTTTCCCAAGGTCAAATAGTGAGCTTCAGGTCTCTATGTGGCCAATGGCCATAACAAATTTCCTCCCCAGGAACAACAAGAATAAAAAACTATATAACACTGCCTTTCTTCACATACAGTCTGAAATACAGAAGGTCCAATATTCCTTCATCACTCCCCAAATCATTCTCCTTCTTCAAACAGTAGAAATACCTACAGAGTAATTTTGCCTAAAGATGTGGTGTATTTTATCAGCACGAATACTGTAAAATCTTTCTTTTATTTTTTTTTAATCACAGAACATTTTATTCATTTTGAGCCTTCATGGTGGGACAATTGATTTATAACAATATTAAGAAATTATACACACACCACAAAGTCCTGTCAGTGAAAGCCAAAAGATACTCAACCATCGCTATGGGAAAATTATGAGAGACCACAGTTTGGCATATTAATTCTATTTCTTCCTTCTGTATCCATTTAGGAGAGACAGGAATCAGTCAGGGGTAGGGGAAAGCAGACCGCTGTCTCTGGGTGGGCGCCTGCT
Source organism: Intellagama lesueurii (assembly GCA_037013535.1). Taxonomy (NCBI): domain Eukaryota; kingdom Metazoa; phylum Chordata; class Lepidosauria; order Squamata; family Agamidae; genus Intellagama; species Intellagama lesueurii. The sequence continues at coordinate 111,186,869 of JBAJHW010000005.1, forward strand.
GGAGGAGGTGGGGCTTTGAAGCTCCAATCGCCTGTTTGGCCAAGGAACGAACCCATACTGGTGGTTCATGCCCATCTCTAATCAATATCAATATGAGAACATTAGGCAGAGGGCAAGCCAGTACATTTTGAACCATGTGCTACACCTCTTCCACATTTTAGTAAGGCCACACATCCACAACTTTAAAAACTTTAAAAATTACAGGTACACCACCAAAACAGTGAGCTTATAATTTATTAATAAAGAGTTAACTTATTCTTTATAACACTGTGTAGGTATATTTTCATCACTGGGAAAAGGAATCAGTTTCAAGTAACTCATTATTTGTAGCAGGTTATCTCAAAGCTCTGGGTTCATAGACTCCCTGTAGTGATATGTTGATAATTAAAGATACCTTATTTAGTGTCCCAAATTAAGTTATGGAATCAATTTTGGATCTATTCCCTTTTCTTTGATGGATGAGCCTTTCTTTGATGGGATGAAGTGAAGACTTGGATTCCACCTTACACATGCTAAGTTATATTATCATTATTATTATATGTAAAGTCACATCACGGCTACTTCGACCCAAACATGCTTGCATTCCTTGTTAGTGGTCATGTCCCTTTGCCCTAACAACCATAATGATCCTGAATCTCTTGAAGGAATTCAATATAGAATAGTACAATCATAGAATTGCAGAGCTGAAAGATACAGTAACAGATCCTACCTGTAACCAATGAAAATGCCAATTTCCAGAATGCATTTTCAACACAGGCACATAATTTTTATTAGGGTCAATGACCAATATCTGAAATACAGACAAACCATAGATAAATAAAACATGTTATTCCAAGGAACTGTATCATGATCACCTTGAAAACATAACACAGCATAGCTAAAAATTTCCTAGCAGCATAATTAGTACTGGATGTGTTTTCCTCTTAAAAGATTGCTACTGTTAACTAAAACTAATTATACATTTACTAAAACCCTTCCTTCATGAATCTGGACTGCAGCCATGCAAAATTTTGCCACATTAAGCAGCTAACTTTTATTCTGCCCTGAAAGCAATAAAAGGGTGTAATGTGTCTCTGAACATTCAGGAAATAGCTTTAAACAAGGTTCAGTAAAAGTTTTCAAAATAACAAGATAAAAAGGACAACACAAAATATCATGAGTTATTGTTTCTATTCCTCCAGAATTACAAGGATATTTGTGTTGGCAGTATTGGATTTTTTTTAGAAATTCTTGTCCAGGAATGCTGATGGCAGAGTGTTTAGTTGGCCAGGAGTAAAAGCTCTACAGTGCTTTTGCATTGAACGTAAATAAAAATAATTTGCTGGTTTAAAAGGCAGAAAGACAGGTTGTTGTTGTTGTTGTTTAGTTGTTAAGTCGTGTCCGACTCTTCGTGACCCCATGGACCAGAGCACGCCAGGCCTTCCTGTCTTCCACTGCCTCCCGGAGTTGGGTCAAATTCATGTTGGTAGCTTCGGTGACATTGTCCAACCATCTCGTCCTCTGTCGTCCCCTTCTCCTCTTGCCTTCACACTTTCCCAACATCAGGGTCTTTTCCAGGGAGTCTTCTCTTCTCATGAGATGGCCAAAGTATTGGAGCCTCAGCTTCAGGATCTGTCCTTCCAGTGAGCACTCAGGGTTGATTTCCTTCAAAATGTTCCTTTTAATATCTGCCAGTGATTGACAATATCTTGTTCTCTTTGCAGTCCAGGGGACACTCAAGAGTCTCCTCCAGCACCACAATTCAAAAGCATCAATTCTTCGGCGGTCAGCCTTCTTTATGGTCCAGCTCTCACTTCCATACATCGCTACTGGAAAAACCATAGCTTTGACTATGTGGACCTTTGTCAGCAAGGTGATGTCTCTGCTTTTTAAGATGCTGTCTAGGTTTGTCATCACTTTCCTCCCAAGAAGCAGGCGTCTTTTAATTTCGTGGCTGCTGTCACCATCTACAGTGATCATGGAGCCCAAGAAAGTAAAATCTGTCACTGCCTCCATATCTTCCCCTTCTGTTTGCCAGGAGGTGATGGGACCAGTGGCCATGATCTTAGTTTTTTTTTCTTGAGCTTCAGACCATTTTTTGCGCTCTCCTCTTTCACCCTCATTAAGAGGTTCTTTAATTCCTGCTCACTTTCTGCCATCAGAGTGGTGTCATCTGCATATTGGAGGTTGTTGATATTTCTTCCGGCAATCTTAATTCTGGCTTGGGATTCATCCAGTCATGCCTTTTGCATTATGTATTCTGCATAGAAGTTAAATAAGCAGGGAGACAATATACAGCCTTGTCGTACTCCTTTCCCAATTTTGAACCAATCAGTCCTTCCATATCCAGTTCTAACTGTTGCTTCCTGTCCCACATATAGATTTCTCAGGAGGTAGATAAGGTGTGGTCAGGCACTCCCATTTCTTTAAGAATTTGCCATAGTTTGCTGTGGTCCACACAGTCAAAGGCTTTTGTGTAGTCAATGAAGCAGAAGTAGATGTTTTTCTGGAACTCTCTGGCTTTCTCCATAATCCAGCGCATGTTAGCAATTTGGTCTCTAGTTCCTCTGCCCCTTCGAAATCCAGCTTGTACTTCTGGGAGTTCTCGGTCCACATACTGCTGAAGCCTACCTTGTAGGATTTTGAGCATAACCTTGCTAGCGTGTGAAATGAGTGCAATTGTACGGTAGTTGGAGCATTCTTTGGCACTGTCCTTCTTTGGGATTGGGATGTAGATTGATCTTTTCCAATCCTCTGGCCACTGCTGAGTTTTCCAAACTTGCTGGCATATTGAGTGTAGCACATTAGCAGTGTCATCTTTTAAGATTTTAAATAGTTCAACTGGAATGCCATCACCTCCACTGGCCTTGTTGTTAGCCATGCTTTCTAAGGCCCACTTGACTTCACTCTCCAGGATGTCTGGCTCAGGGTCAGCAACCACACTATCTGGGTTGTCCGGGACATCCAGATCTTTCTGGTATAATTCCTCTGTGTATTCCTGCCACCTCTTCTTGATGTCTTCTGCTTCTGTGAGGTCCCTACCATTTTTGTCCTTTATCATGTCCATCTTTGCACAAAACGTTCCTTTAATATCTCCAATTTTCTTGCACAGATCTCTGGTTTTTCCCTTTCTATTCTTTTCCTCTACATCTTTGCACTGTTCATTTAAGAAGGCCCTCTTGTCTCTCCTTGCTATTCTTTGGAAGTCAGCATTCAATTTTCTGTAACCTTCCCTATCTCCCTTGCATTTTGTTTCCCTTCTCTTCTCTGCTATTTGTAAGACCTCGTTGGACAGCCACTTTGCTTTCCTGCATTTCCTTTTCTTTGGGATGGTTTTTGTTGCTGCCTCCTGTACAATGTTACGGGCCTCCATCCATAGTTCTTCAGGCACTCTGTCCACCAAATCTAGTTCCTTAAATCTGTTCTTCACTTCCACTGTGTATTCATAAGGGATTTGGTTTAGATTATACCTGACAAGCCCAGTGGTTTTTCCTACCTTCCTCAGTTTAAGCTTGAGTTTTGCTACAAGAAGCTGATGATCAGAGCCACAATCAGCTCCAGGTCTTGTTTTTGCTGACTGTATAGAGCTTCTCCATCTTTGGCTGCAGAGAATATAATCAATCTGATTTCGGTATTGCCCATCTGGTGATGTCCATGTGTAACTTCAGTTATTTGAGTGGATGTCTACGTATTCACACAACGGTCATTCTGTGCCTGTTGTGTGAATATATAGGGGCCACCAAGAAGAAACAGTGTATCAAAACATTGTTTGAGGTTGTGCCTAGATCCTGTTGCCTCTTGACTGCAATGCATTGTCTGAGGGCTAGTCTAGCTACATCATACCCATATGGATGAGGCATTCCACAGAAAAGCCATAGATCTTTCTTTGAAAGTGACTGGTGAGCATCCTGCAATATTAGAGGGGCTAAGCCTATTGGGGGGGGGGGGATAGTTTCAGCATTAAAAAAAAGAAGATAACTAGTCAAACTCTAGTTTCAGCCTTCTGATATCACACCTCTAACCACAAAGCTGCATTTGAGACCCAGCAGGGTACTTTAAAAATAGCTTCTAAAAATCTTGTTCAACCTATTTCCGAGGGAGTAAAAGGAGAATAAGAGCCTAGGTATACACTGTAAAGAAGCTGGCAGAGAGATTTGGCCTGGAACACTTTTAAAGCAGCTGGAATATAATGATAGTCCCATGCCCCCAGTACAAAACAAAAAGTACTGCAGAAGCAGATCTCTGTGCTGCTTTGGCAACATATTCTGCCTATGCCTTTTCTTGAAAGACAACACCAAGATAGCAGGGATGCGTACGCAAGTTGTGACTTGCTCTCGAGTCCAACAAAATCGCACCGGCCCACCACTGCCATCAGCCTACCTGCTGCAGCCACCATCTTCACAAGAAGCAGTGCTAACCTCCCTTCCAGGAACCAAGGACCTGCTGCGCCCACCCACACATGCGTCGGCCAGCTGATAGACCGGTGTAGGCAGGCCCTCTGAAACAGGAGGAATGCTATAGCATGCAGCACATCAGAGGGCCTTTCATTGTGATGCTCTAGCCTACTGTAGTCTGAGGGCAGGTCCTCCAACCTGTCTCTTCCTGTAAGTTGCCCTAGTGATGCTTTATTTTCTGCAAAATATTCTTTATTTTCTTTTGCTTCTGGTGGATTGCCACGTATCTCAGGGATTTCTGCTGCTTTGACTTCTGGATGGCTTTTATTTTAATTTAAAGGACTGCTGCATTGCTCCAGGGAATGCTCTCAGTCAAATAAACATTTTCTAACCTCCCATTTTATGGTTTATCTTTTCACTGCGTGACACAACTGTTTTTCCATATGATGCGCTTACAATCTACAATGTTCTCTTCTGACAAAGTGTGTCTTTGGTATGCATCAGTATAAGCTACGTGTATTTTTTGTCTCCATTCCAGACTTTCTAGTTTTTGGCAATCATTAACATTGTAGAACAGGCACACATTATCTCCTCATTATCTTTTTTTTTTTTTTTTGGCAACCTGCTGTTTTCTTTCATATTACTTGTCCTAATGCTAAAGTGGCCTTCTTTGGAACTTCTAGCTCTGAAGGCAAACTCTAGTTTGCATCTTGGTCCAGTACAAGGTCCTGAGATTCATTATTAGCATTGTCCCTCCTTGTGCCCCAGTCTTTGAACAGGAGATCTTAGAACGTATTGCCTCCCTAAAATCAGGGAAGGACCAGATGGGATCCCGGCTGATTTAATCAAAAACAATCCGCACTGGTGGGCAAAACCTCTGGCCTGTCTTTTCACTCTAATTGACCATTTTGGTATTTTTCCTGATTCCTGGTTAACATTGATCATTATTCCAGTGTTTTAAAAGGGCAATCCAAGTATACCAGCTAATTACCGCCCTATTAGCTTACTTTCAATACTTGGTAAAATATATGCTAAGCATCTAGCGAAATGTCTCTTGGAGTGGATGACTGATCTTAGCCTGCCTGGTAAGGAACAGGTGGGCTTCCAAGCGGGATCCTCAATGCTCGATCACTCACTCACTCTTGCATTTCTAGCTGAGAAATATTATCTTCATTTCCATGGCAAGCTTTTTATTGCCTTTATTGACCTTCGAGGAGTGTTTGACTCCATCAGTTGATCTCTGCTCTGGAATAAACTGGCCAGCAAAGGAATAGACCCTTGCCTGCTGTTCTTGGTATGCAAACTTCACTCTGACAATAGTTGCCAAGTACGGGTCAATAATAAAGGTCTTCTGACCAAAGATATCTCAATCTCTAAAGGAGTTAAACAAGGCTGTGTCCTTGCTCCTGCTCTTTTTAATTTATTCATGTCAGATCTACCAGACCATATTGCCATAATTGAACATCACGCTCCTAGGATGAACTCATCTTCTGTTCCATTGCTACTGTATGCTGATGATACTGTCCTCTTACCTACCACTAAGTCAGGCCTTATACAATTGCTCTCAGCTTTTGCTGATTTCTGCTCCAAGAATGATCTTACCATCAATACTGATAAATCAAAGATCTTGATATTCTCCAAATCTTGGAAACCTACCAGCTGGAAAATAAATGGGAAGCCAATAGAACAAGTAAAATCTTTTCGATATCTAGGCTTATTGTTTCATTACAAATTAAACTGGTCTTACCATTGTAAGGTGGCAGTTTCTTTGTCACTATGAATCAACTTTCTGCATTAGTCCTTCTTCTGCATTCTTCTTCTTCACTGCCCTAAATTTAGCGAGCTCCGTCAATTACTACTTAGCTCTGTTATTTCAAATTTCTCTGGCTCCCCTGAGAGCTTAATCCGAATGATGTTAGCAGATAAACAACCTGATTTGACTGAGCGTGTAGCTGAATATCTTGCTATTGTAATAAACTAGGCTGACTGTTTCAAGGACGTAATTTGACCATATTTATCTTATTGCAGTGGAAAGTATAATCTTGATTGTACGGTTACTGGTTTTAATGCCAATAAAGGTTTTGATTGATTGATTGATTGATTAGCATTACTGAGCTCTTGTTTAATAGTAAGAGCTGTTTCAAGGGGAGAATGTAGCTAACTTTTTGAATGCAGCTCTTGTTAACCCAGACAACAGTTGTGGTATAAAATTTTATTTGAGGCTCAATACTCACACTGAAATATACAGTGTAATTAGGCTGCTGTTTATTAGCAACAACTAGCTACCTGCTTATTTAACTTATATGCAGAATACATCATGTGAAAGGCAGGACTGGATGAATCCCAAGTCGGAATTCAGATTGCCGGAAGAAATATCAACAACCTCAGATATGCAGATGATACCACTCTGATGGCAGAAAGTGAGGAGGAATTAAAGAACCTCTTAATGAGAGTGAAAGAGGAGAGCGCAAAAAATGGTCTGAAGCTCAACATCAAGAAAACTATATTACACTAGTTATCTAAATACAGAAAGAGAGGCCTTTAAAATTGTGAAATCAACAGCACACATAGTCTGAAATTATTGAGAGAAAAGAAATTCAGTATAATGTGATATTGTTATAATGAATTTCCTTTCTCTCAATAAAAGAATACAACACAATATTCTTTCCTCTTTTTTTGAACAAAGCCTTTTCTATCTGTTACTTTCTCCTACTCAAAATATTTTTCCCAATTACCATGACAAGCTTATCTATGTAACAGAATATCTGGCTGCCTTATATTATCAATCACTGGCAGATATTACAAGGAACAAATACAATTAGTTCAAATACAATTTGCTTGCATTACTGGATTCATTAATATGCCACACTTCTTGGATCCAACTGACAAGAAAAATCTCATTATTGAAAAGTGGAGTACATAGAAATGTCAGTAACAAACCTGATTTACCATTAGAGATAAATTAAGAGATAAAAGATGGGGTTAGAAAACACTCACACAAACATACACACATGACTATAAAATACATTTGGTTAGCTCTCAATAAGAAAATGTGCAGGAAAGAAATCACAATATTAGAAACCATCCAACAAAATAAGTTTGGTTAGAGCCAATCAATACATTACATTCCTCCTGTACAATCACAATCACTCTGACTCTCTTTCCCCCTCTGCCCTCATTATACCCCTGAGGTTTGTCAGCTCATAATCCTGCAGTCACAGCAAAAACTGGCAGAATTTCCCTATCAGATTCCATATTTTATTTTATTTATTTATTTAGAACTTGTATCCCCTGTCCTTGTACCTTCCTGGGCCATAATATTCAGTCCTCCAGTTCCCTTGAGGAGCCCACTGTTCCCTATTTCTACCATGACTACACAAGCCCAGTCCTACTTCTGAGCTTTAGCTGGCTCTACTTTCTGCTTGGGGTATCCTTTCCTCAGCTGTATGTCTCCAGTCCACCATACACTATTCCTCAGATTCCCCTCTTTTGAGGTCACTGCCTACCAGTCCAATTTCTTTGGATCCTCTGACCAACCTCCTAATATTCCTCTCTCCCTTTACCCATAGTATGCACTGTAAGATTTCCTCAGAGCTTTCTCTTTCTCGTTGTTCTTCTGCCTATCTTCTCAGACATCCTTCTCAGTATACTCTTCCATCAGATTGTTGTCTATTCTATAGCCTTTGCTTAGTTTCCTACCATGTCTTTGGCATCCTGTCCATTTATCATTACTCCATCTTTGTAATGGGTCACTTTCCATCCCTTTTCCCATGCATCAGGGCTAGTTGGATGCAGCAAAATAAGAGTTGTGTGGTACTTCTAAGACTAAAAGCTTATTGTGCCATGGCCTTTTGTCACTACCTCATCTCAGATGCATCGAGAGAGTTTTAGGGCTCCAAATTTACATACAGTACCTATGCCAGGGGATGAGATGTAGATAGTGAAATGACTACAGTCATTTGTGAGAAGTTAATCACAACCAAATTGACAATAATCGCTTCTCTCATACATTTGGGGGGAACCAACTTTTTACCTTACTAAGCAAGCAAGCCTTCTGCACAATCATGCCACCTCAGACAATCCGTCAGAGCCTCATCACTACAAGCACAATTATACTTCTAAAGTGCCACGAAGTCATTCTTATAAAAATTGTTCCTTTTCAATTCCCTTCTATTTGCTCCTTTCTCAAACCAGGATTTCCCCTTCAACTTAATTTCTATTTATTTTCCACCTGTCCTTTCAAAATAAAAAGTCAACAGAAAAAAAACAGATATTTTGTTCCTATGCAACAAAATATAGGAACTGACAAGTGACTTTGCTGTCAGAAACAATTAAATTCACTTACGAGTTTCTTATTCCCAGTTGTAAAGGCAGAATAGCTAGTGAGGTCAAAGAAAGTATTTTGCCAAGTTTCTTAAAGAAGCAAAGGAAAATTGATCGCCTGTCTCCAGCTGAATGCTTATATCTGTATAGGAGAAATACTTGGTAGAATGTTTATGTCCATAAAGGAGAGCATGATTGTTCCCACCCCACCCCACCCCCCAATCCTCCTGCCCATGTTTCTACTCTGTTACTCTACAATTTTTTTTCTGCCTGATGGTTTAGGGAAATGTTGCAACAGTTTTTGCAGGCAGCAGTCACATCTGCTTGGCTTGTAATGCACAATGAAAAAGTAGAGGGCAAGGGTAAATTACCTGCCACACTGTCAGAGAAAATAAACTACTTGAATAGTCTGGTTGGCTAATACAGAGGGATGTTATCTGGGGAGGTAAAGTAGGCCACTGGCTCAAGCCCTTAAGGAAAAACTGACATTTAAGACAAAACAAAGGGAAAAGAAGGAAATGTAAAAGCCAAGAAAAATTGTAATGTGCTCATCGTAACCTCATGATGTTAAAGGTGTTGTATTGTAGGCTACATCTAGGCAATTCCTGAATTTATCGTTCGGCACAAGAGATAGCTAGCAAGGGAGGGAATAGGAAGGCCTGTGCCCAAGACTGTCTATGACCCTTTTAGCAAGTAGCTTCACAGAATTCTGTCTGGCTCCTCTCAACTGCATAATTTTAGACAGCTATCTGTCTTCGTGAGAGTTTTCCTTTCTCAAGCATCTGGCCCAGGAGATGCCATTTCGGGTGAATTAGCTGCCTAACTTTGCCAAGGTGGGAAGTGTGAAGTGTGAAGAAGATTCTTGCTTGACTGCATGAACTGTATGAACTGTGAGTAACTGGTCTTGTATTTAGCATCAGCAAGCACAGATCAAACTCAGGTTGCTGACTTAAAAGCAGAGAAGAAATAAACAAAAGCGGCAAAGCAGCAATAAAGAAAACAGAAAAAAAAAACAAGAACAGAAGCCAGCTAAATTGGGGGTAATTAAGAGATAAATTACTTATTACTCAGTCTCTTCTTGAAATCAAACGGAGAACTCTATTTTTTAAATGGTTTTATTAGTGTATCCCTGAAACACCAGCCAATTCTTAACTGTGTCACACTTGAAAGAGAAACTAAAGTTAAAAGACATGGACGGAGATCATTTTCTCATCCCCCCTTTCTCATCCCCCTGTCCTCCCTCGATGGCATAGACTATTATACCATAATACTAGAGGTTTAAGAAGAATAGAGTGCTTAAAGAGAGTGTTAAATAGAGGCACTTGGGGAGAATTCTGGGTGTTGACAGACAAAAAGGGGGAGCACCCCCCCAAGTGGCCTTGCTGTGAGTTGCGGAATGGTAGATTATAATGGTGGATTATCCTGGTCGAAGTTGGATTTACAATTGGATGTGTTAAGTGGGAGTTTGGGCCTGGACTGACTCATTTAAAACGAAGATGGACTGATTAATGGTTTTACTGTTTTATGGCTCCTAACTGAATTTGGAGTACAGGAAGGGGGGGAGCCGGACTTGGTGGATGTGGCGGGAATTGGAGAGAAAACAGAAGCAGAGACGGGCCTGCTGGAGAAGCAGTATCAAATATCTGAACTTTCTAAAAGCTGTTTTTTTTTTTTAACTTTTCAGTGGAAAGTGTTATTCTACAATAAATCTATATTCAAGAAGCAGAAATGACAGCCTTTACAAGTCCATCAAACTTAATAATGCAAGATTCTTTTAAGAATACAGGAGTTTCAAATTAACATTGTCAATCAACTTAAGGAGTTTATTAAAACCCAGACGCTTGAAATTAAGGCAGTAACTTCAGGATTTAAAGAGGATGTGGAAAGGAATATATAGAACGAAGACCATTTCACCAGAGCAGCGGGAGCAGCAGAAAAAGAGACTTTAGAATCAAGATTGGAGGAAGATAAAATAATGGGCTTTTATGAGAGGAAGGCCCAGGTGGATGAGTTGGGGATTCATACTAATGAGGAGATTACTCAAAAAATGTATATTTGTTTGTTAGAAGAGAATTTAGAGAAGGAAAGGGTGAAGGCAGTGATGATAGAAGGGGTACAAAATCTTGGCTATAATTCAGATATATATGATTGGATTCGAATGTGGAATGATAATTATAGATGGATTAAATCAGTAAATTTGAAAGAAAATGTTTTAAAGATGTTCTATAGATGGCACTTCAAAACTGGCAAAAAGGGTGTTAGAGATTAATTCAGATTAAAATATTATCAGCAACTTCGGGCTCTCTTCTGTAGAGGTGGTGGATAAGTGACAAAGTAAAACGATTTTGGAAATAGATAAAATATATTATATAAGAAATCATATAAGTATACATAATATTTAAACTAGAAATGTTCTTGTTGAATACAAAATCTGAAATTGTTGATTTGAAACATATATATATAGTAAACATATGCGGTTATAAATATTTAGAGTTATAAAGTTGATCTGGGATTAAAATGGGATAATTTGTTAGAGATATTATCTGAGAATTTGAGAAGTTATGTTAAAGAAAACTGAAAAATGTTTTTTGATTGAGTCCAGAAATAAATATGAGTAGAGAATATAGTATAGGTTAAAGTTTTTAGTACTGTAATACAGTTACCGTATTTTACTGTGTATACGACCCCCCAATGTATAAAACGACCCCCTAATTTTGACCCTTGATGGAGGCGGAGGAGCAGTTAATGGGCAACTGCTCCTCCACCTCCATCTCCTGCTGCTGCTGTCTCCGCTGCCCACCCGATTACCTCCTCCAGTGCGACTGCCGACTGCCGGGGCTCACCTCCAGCTCACGGCACTGCCTTGTCCCCTGCTCTAAGGAGATTGTGGGAGGAGGTGATCTGGCGGTGGCAGCAGGAAGAGGCGCCCAAGCGCGAGAGAGTGCTTGTTTGCCTCTGCCTCCTCCTGCCTCCACCACTGGAGGGGACAAGGCGGCAACGTGAGCTGAGCTTGTCAGTCCCACTGGAGGTGGTGATCGGGCGGGCGGGGAAGGCAGCAGCAAGAGGTGCCCGAGCATGTGTGACTGCTCCTTCGCCTCTGCCTCCTGCTGCTGCTGCCTCGGGGCCACCAGAGGAGACAAGCCGTGAGCTCTGGAAGAGGCAATTGGGGAGCGGCGGCGGCAGCAAGAGGCGCCCAAGCGCGCACGCGACTGCTTCCTTCCGTATATAAAACTCAATTTTTCCTCTAATTATTTTAGGAAAAAGTGTCATTTTATACACGGAAAAATACAGTAAGTAGTCAAGATTACACTTAAAAATTCAAAATAGGCCTAAAATCCCTCAAAAACTAGCAGCAGCAACCTCAGTAACTACATTATTTTTCAAAACTGTCATCACTGCCAGCTTGTTACCCTCCTCCAAATAAATAAATAAATAAATAAATTGAAAGTAGCACTGCTAGTTGTAAGGCATTATTTCCAGGCTATGCTTTCACCACTGACTCACCCTCATCTACAGTGGAGGAAACCAATTTTTAAAATCCAAACCTTCAAAGCTTGGCCTGGTATTTAGTATCACAGAATATGGAGAGCTACATTTTTGAATGCTGACCTTTGAAAAAATCCTTTTACATAGAAGACTGGCATGTCAGAGATAAGGGCACACTGAACTGTTCCATTTAAGATGTTTTAAAGGATATTGTGTGCCAGGATGTCTGGGCTTTTTAATGAGGGAACAGTCTAAGAGGCAACCCCCAACATACAACAAACCAACATGCAATCTGAAGTGGCATGGTTGAAGTAAAGTAGCCAGTTGATGAGATTGGGCCTGTCCAGGCTGGCATATAGACATTGTATATGGATCACTGATGGCCCATTTTGGTTTGGGGAAAAATACCTCATTCACAATTGTTTCTACTTAGAACAATCTGTCCTTCCCCTTTAAGAGCTGCCGTGCAGTTTTCTGGCCTAGCAGTAGGGCATGCATTTTTTTAGGTATGCTTGTTTAGTCTGGAGATAGCAGCCTCCACCATCATGGCTTTAGGTTCCATGGGAGGAGAGAGAAAGTGGGGGAAAGAATGAGGGAAGTGAAGCAGGGAGTGGGGAAGGGAGAAAATGGAACGGCATCAACAGAGGGACAGAGGAGCGAGGTAAAAACAATAATTTCACTTCCTCTGACCCTCGAAAGATGGTTGGGGAAGCATTTAATTGACAACTGATTGGGCTACAATCTGTTCGGATGGGAGGACCACATCAAATGTCACATTGCTCCTCCCCCAACCTTAACAGACCTTTTGTAGTCCAATCCACTCCACACTCAAAACAGCCAGTATGGACAAGCCCATTAATTGCATAACCTGGCTCTTCCCTCAGACACTGCAGTCTTAAAATGGTAAGGCTTGTATGGTTAAAGGCAGGAGCACTCACTTTTCTGCCTTTCAGTAAGGCTCTCCTCCAACACCACCTTTCAGATGAATTAATTTTTGTCCCTGTCTTTCTTCACTGTCTTTCTTTCAGACAGTAGGGATGATTTTGACATTGGCTTCCAGTTTCAATCTTTGCTAACTCTATCCTCTCTATTTTTTTTAAAATTCAAAATGTGATGGGGACATCTTTCGGAAAACATGCCACAACATGTTTGTAGAGCTTTTGGTCCAATACAACTTTTCTTCCTCAGCTTGCCTAACTCAAAGAAAGGGCATTTGAAATGAAGCATAACTTTCAAGCTTGCATTCTGTGGAGTGGACATGGAAACATTAGTTTATGTTTTTCCATTGTCTGTGTTGCATTTACTGACACCTTTGTTTCACCATTTCATTAAGTCCAAAAACAGATCTTCAAAATAATTTAGCACAGATGGACTACAATCACATCCAAGGTGTTCTTGCTTCTGTCCTTTCTCAGCAACCATAATACAGATTATATGCTCATCTTCTGGGATCCCCTACCACTGGGTAATTCTACATGAGTGAAGTTTCTCTTGGAATTTGTGTGTAGTGTATGTATACTTCAACTTCCATTTTAAAAAGCCAGGAAATTCAATTCTTTAAAAAAAAACACTCCACTTTATGGATATGGAATATTATATTCCTGTACCTACAATTCAAAATGCCAGGAAATGGTGCACACATTGCCAGCAGGGAAAAGGATATCAAGCTTTACATAGCAAAGAACAGCCTGAATGTTGACAACACCAATGGCAGCTGTCAAGGTGGTCTACAGAATACCCTCTTCTGCTCACTACCATTCACACTTGTTGAAAAACACCCCTGACAGTTGTTATGTGTTTGGGTGAGAAGTGATTAACTGAGCAATTAGCTTTTGGGATTTCCCCTTGCTTGGTGTCTTTTTGTGAATGGTAGTGAGCACAAAAGAGTATCCTGTAGACCATCCTGACTGCTGACATTAGTGTTGTCAACATTCAAGCTGCCCTTTGCTATGCACAGCTTGACATCCTTTTTACTGCTGACAACATGGGCTGACACTGGGCAGCAATATTGGGCCATTTCCTGGCATTTTGAATCGTGGATACAGAAGCATAATATCCCACATTCATAAGCCAGAGGTTTTTTTTTTAAGGAACTGAATTAATTTTATAGGATGGAGAAAGAACAGATCAATGCCAAATGAACGTCCACAGAAGGACATGTACAGTACATGTAATACTGTCAAGTTAAGTACTATATAAATTAATTATATTCCTCCTCTTCTCAGAAGCTGTTTATTAAATTTGATGGCTGGGGGGGATTTGAGTCCACATTTCTGTTGGAGAAATATAATCATGCTTCTCTTTAACACTGGATGTCAATGGGGAGCATGCACTGAATCTGATATTAACATAAGTATAGATTTTTCCTCACACCTCATCCATTCCTTCTTGTTTTTTCTTTGTTTGCTACCTTTCCTCTTTTTTCCATTTTTCTGCTCTTCAAAGGTAGATGTAGATCCACAAAGTATAAAGGGAAAGAACATAAATCTGTACTGTAAGTAAACGTTTTTGTTTTCTTTAACCAACATTGAAACTTACTGCTTTTCCTTTTCTGAGGGAGGGGGAGAGGTGGGACTGGCCTAATCTCCATACCAGAAGGGAATAAACAAATTTCAAATCATTTCTAAACAATTTCTTTGGTTTAGTTCTGTCCATTTCATGACATTGACTTTCAACTGTATCATTAAAATAACACTGTGAAACAGTAGAAATTGATTATGATGTATATATAAGTTCTCTATGTTAGCCTTGTACCAACTGAGTCTTGGTTATCGCTGAGGATCATTAATGATCGGAGTGGAAAATATACAGTATTTAATGAACGAACAAGATGTGTTTTCTGAGAAAAAAAAATCTCCATCTTGAGTTGTGTTGGAATCTTCTTGGTGGGCACTAAAGTCTATGTTAGAACAAACTGTAATAATAAAGCCTCTAACTCTACAGATGTTTACAGTGTATGTGCAAAAGCAAGTAGCTCGAGATGTGAGCAGACTCCATGTTCACTTGCCCCTCCTCATGTTCAGGTGTGGCTAAAATGCACATACTCTTTTAAATGGCAGAGACCAAACTAGGATGGTTGATGTTGCTCATGTAAAGGGTGAGAGCATTATTTAAACAACGTTCTGGAGTGTGTGATGCCACATTCTTCTCTTGTCCATCCAGCATTGCATTTAAAGCAAGTCACAGTCTCTAACAAGCTCAGGGCCTGTTCCCACTGCTGGAATGAACTGGCAGAGCAAGCGTAATTTTTGGATTCAAGCTTACCGTGTTTCCCCGAAAATAATACAGGGTCTTATATTAATTTTTGCTCCAAAAAATGCAGTAGGGCTTATTTTCAGGGAATGTTTTTTTTCATGTACAACAATCCACATTTATTCAAATATAGTCATGTCATCTTCTGGTTGCTGCACAATGGTGGAGGGCGGGGTTTCACTTAACTGGGGCTTATTTTTGGGGTAGGGCTTATATTACGAGCATCCTGAAAAATCATACTAGGGCTTATTTTCAGGTTAGGTCTTATTTTCAGGGAAACAGGGTAAGCCATGTAGACTTTAGCCTGAATCCAAAACTTTTGTGGTGGTTTGTGTCCTCAAACTGCTGCCACCAATGCTAATGCTAATGCTGCTTTCATCTCATCAGGTGGGTCGAACACGGGGCAGGGGGGGCAGGGGGAGAATGGAAAGAGAGAGGGAGGAGGACAAATGGGAAAGGGGTGAGTTTTCCCCCCAGCAAACCTGGTTCATACACACAGAAGAGAGGGAGAGTTTTAGTTACAGGGTGAGAGGTGCAAGGGTGGTTTCTCCCCCCTGGATACAGGAAACCCCAAACTTCTGTCTAGAGTGTGAGTCAGTGAAGGAGGAGGAGGAACCACCCTTCCTTTTGGGTTCCAATTCCTGGAGAAACTCTTCCCAAAGGCCCTTAAGATTTTTATATGTAGGATCACCCCAAACCAAAGAAACATGGTCCCAGGCATGGATCCCCATGAATCCCCATGATTTTTATATGTAGGATAATCCCAAATCACAAAATTCATGGGTCTCAGGTGTGCATCCCCATGGATCCCCATGAATTTTGTATGTAGGATCATCAAATACCACAAAACATGGGTCCCAGGCATGTTTCTCCCATGGATCCCCATGATTTTTATATTAAGGATCACCCCAAACCAGAGAAATATGGGTCCCAGGCATGGATCTCCACGGTTTTTATATGGAGGATCACCCCCAAATCACAAAAGCATGGGTCACAGGCATGGGTTCCCATGGATCCCCATGAATTTTATATATAGGATTACCCCAAATCACAAAAACATGGGTCTAGGCACAGATAGGATCTATTATTTGATGGTAGTTTTGTAAGGATCCCATATAAAAATCATATGCAATCATGAAAGGGGTGGAAATGGAAAGAAGGGGTGGAAAGGAGAAGAGGGGCAAGGGGTGAGGGTGGTAGAAAGTGACTGAGGGGAATAGAAAAAAAGAAGGATTTGGAGGGGGTGAGGAGAAGAGGTTGGTTGAGGGATGGGGCAGGAGGGGAAGAAGGTGGTGGGGGCTGAAAGGGAAGGGAAGGAAGGCTTGGCTTGGCTGTATGGTGGCTGACAAAAACATAGAAATGCAGAGCAAGGGTGTTCACATATACAGAATTGATTAATTGTAATCTGCCTCAAAATAAATGGACCTCTGGCAGGGGAGTAAAAAAACTTGCTTCTCTGACAGAGTAGTCTGTGTGTGCACATGCCTTGTGCGTATGCTTAAGTTAGTGCCTTTTTTTTCAGCAGGACATGGATTTTATTGTCTGTGGGACAGCGATCTACTTTAGGAGCATGCTCTGAGGTTTGCACCACAGATCCTTTAACAGAGGGGCTGTTGAATTTCTGAGTATACATGAGAAATGTGAAATACTATTGCAGCTAAGATTTTAGCCAGGACAAATTGTCTCTAGATAGTGAGACAGCCTGTTGGGGATTCTCTAAGCCCAGAGGGAGGTCTTCCCTCCAGTATGAGATTATGATACCAGGCACCTATTTTTTCCTCATGGCTCCATAATTTTGTGAAAACACCTCTGCTCAAAACTAGCATCTTTTCTTTTCATGTGGCTAAGTATGCACATCGAGCAAGCACAAACAGTTGATTTATCAAATGAATGCAAACAATCAATCCAATCATAGCTTTCAATTTTGCACATTTAGAGAAATGCGCAGAAATCAGTCTTGAAAAGGTGCAAAATCTTCCTAAGACTGTAAAAAAAGAAGGAAAGAAAGAAAAGAGAAAATAATACGTTTTGGTCATGGTGGGGCAAACAAAAAGTCAGTCCTCACAGTCTTATTATTGCACAAGAAGGTTTATATCTACATCCTTATAAAGACTGAGGAAACATACTGAAGACCTTTAAGTACGTAGAATGTGGTATATAATTATATAAATGAAATAAAAGTGAGCAGTGCAGGTCATAAAGTGAGGCAGAAGTGACTAGGTGACAGAATGTTGTTTTAGTTTCTTATATTCTTCTGCATAATCATTCCTGAGAGATCAGGCATAATCAAATACTACATTTCCCCCCACAGCCCAGTAACCCCCAATTCAAAACACTGATTTATAAACAGCTACAGAATATGCATAGTATGCACTCAATTCTTCTGAAGTAAAAGTACTGGCATCCATCTAGTGGCTCAGGCTGTTCAATTACATTTCTACAAAACCTTAATTACATAAAAAGGTTAATCGGCATACTTCAGGTCTCTTATGCTGCGTTTATAACTGGGCAATTTGTCATACATTTCTGGATAGTTAGCTACTTCTTACTTTATAGGAGAAACTGTGTCAAGAAGAAAAGTGCAATGGACTACATGTGGCAGATGCTAAATCAGATCAGCAGTGTTTGAGGGCTTTTGCATGCAGCCATTTATTTATTTATTTATTCATTTATTTATTTATTTATCCATTCATTCATTCATGAATTCAATTTGTATACAGCCCATCTAGCCAGGCTACTCAGGGTATTTCACAACACAGTCAGACAAAAACATTAGTACAGGTATAAAATAAATATACCAGATTCCTGGTATGCAACACATGAGATGAGTAAGCCACATCACCAGGAAAGGCTAGTGCAATATTCTGTGAGCCCTCACTTGAAAGGAATCTGCCTGTATCCCAGAACACTACTTATGCCATTTTACTGTTCTCAACTCATCCTTGTTGATTAGGGATGTGTGAGGAATCTGCTTTGGAGGTCTTTTTAACTAGACTTTCCCAGTTCTTACTGTCTAAACTAGATGAGCACAAGATGCACTTTGCTTTCTAGAACAAAGAGCAGGCTATTTCTAAATCTCACAGCTCAGTGTTGCCTGCCGAACAGCAGACTATCCTTAAATACTTGGCATTACAAAAGGGTTAACTTCTAACACAGCCATTTCTCTCCCAGCTACTGAGAGGATTGCAGCTAAGATCAGAGGGAACAGGGAAACTTGAAAGGGATGACAGATGAGGTAACAGTCCCTTCTAATGAGAAAGTCATGAGGCTTTTACCTTGCAGATCTTCACTCCACAAGGACACTGATTAGACATGACAGTATGAGGAAGAGAAAATCTGTGGATATAGTCTTGATAGATTTATACATTCCTAGCACTGATCTTCCAAGCATTCCGAGAGCACCGTCAAAGGTGGACTGAATAAAGGAACACTATCACATAGAAAAAGAAGCAAAGAAAAGCAACTCAAATCCATTGCCAATCTGGGCAGGCAGTAGTGGACCAGAAGGACCAGAGACCTTGGCATAAATTAAGATGTTTACTACATCCTTCTGCCTCATCCCTCTTAGCATGATGTGTCACAGATCTATGAGAAATACATATAAGGATAACCTGCCCAGCTCTACTGTGTGGTAAATGTGTCATGGCAACTGTCCTGGGGGGAAAATGTATTCTGGATAAATCAAAACTATAACGAGGGAAGAATGGTAAAACAGAGCATTTACACAAATTATCAGTATTTTCCTCCAATGATCAAGAGTTCTGGTCATTAATCTGGTGGTCCCTTTGAATATTACTGAACAGGGACAGGGCAGAGTAGCAAACCTTAGTGACTTTCTGTTTTATTTTTTGTTTGTTTTTTTCTTCATGCTTTTTGTTTTCAAAAGCAGAACTAATATTTCCCACCTGCGCAGAGAGGCACAATTTCCATAATAGGAGTTAGCTTGACATTCTTAGGACATGGAGAGCTGGCACAAATTCAGTGATAGAGATTATTTAAAAGCACAGAGAGCAGATTGTGTAAACCAGCAGCTTACAATTCACATTCCCCATTCATTTTTCTTGTAACACTCAAAGGCCCTCTGACCCAGTACAAAATGTCCATTTCCCCTTCTCTTGCTTTAACACTGGGATTTCAATTTACTAAACTGAAAGCCCAACTACACCATCAAATACCTTGCGATTTGATCTGCTTACAAAAGGGGTGAATTTGAACTACGTTTTCCTGCCCACATGATGCAACACTGAATCGAATCCATCCAGCCCTATTTGCATACAAAGCAGCTTTTTTTCTCTCCTGCCTAGGGGCTTCTATTTTTTTCTTTCCAGAAGGATTCAAAAGGGATTTTTCCTGTGCGGATGGGGTGGGGGTAGGGCTTGTCTGTAGAGGAAGAGGAGAGAAAGAGAAAGAGTGGAAGGGAGGAGTGCCAGCCGGGTGAAAAGAGAGGGAGCAAGAGAGAAGGGGACAATGAAAGAGAGTAAGGAGTGATGTGTGTGAGAAAATGGGGGAAAGGTGGTGAAAAGCATGCATATTTACACAGACACAGAGAGAGGCAGCACCAGTACTCACCTTTCTTCACAAAGCCTCTGCTCCCCTAAGCTACCACTTCTTCTTTTTTGAACAGCTCCATCCCCAAGCAGTCCTGTTTATTAATTAATTCATTATTTAACTGATTCATGAACTCTCTCCCTAGCAAGTTAAGATGCAGAAGGAACTGGGAGGAAGAAAAGCCTTCTTAAGGCAATTCCTTTGAACTGCATCACCTTCAGGCACTTTAAATGGAACTGCAATTAGAAGGCTTTTTCCTCCTCTGTTTGTGTGGCCACTTATATTGGAATACCCCAGTGTGACTTCACAGCAACGGAATGCAAGTTAATTCACATTTATTTTGCTGTGAAGTCACAGCTTGACTATGGGGCCCTGGGCCTTGGCAACAGCATTCCCTCCCGGCATTAACAACAAGTATTGGGGTTATAGAGGACTCTGCTTCACACCAAAATGCTGAGAATGATACCCACACACAGTTAAAGACTTTTAGATTTTCTGTACCACAACTGGAGAAGAGCACAGTTCTGCCAACTATTTTCTTTATATTTTTTAAATTTATTTCATTTTATTTGGGGGCAGGGGAATAATGTGTTTTATTTCTTTTCTCTTCTCTTCATACCACCTGAGAACAGTGGTATGTCACAATAGAACATTATTCCTGTTCAGGCATTCTAGTGGACAGAAATGGCAAAAATATTCTTTTGTTGTTGTTTAGTCGTTAAGTCGTGTCCGACTCTTCGTGACCCCATGGACCAGAGCACGCCAGGCCCTCCTGTCTTCCACTGCCTCCCGGAGTTGGGTCAAATTCATGTTGGTAGCTTCGATGACACTGTCCAACCATCTCGTCCTATGTCATCCCCTTCTCCTCTTGCCTTCACACTTTCCCAACATCAGGGTCTTTTCCAGGGAGTCTTCTCTTCTCATGAGATGGCCAAAGTATTGGAGCCTCAGCTTCAGGATCTGTCCTTCCAGTGAGCACTCAGGGTTGATTTCCTTGAGAATGGATAGGTTTGTTCTCCTTGCAGTCCAGGGAATCTCAAGAGCCTCCTCCAGCACCACAATTCAAAAGAATCAATTCTTCGGCGGTCAGCCTTCTTTATGGTCCAGCTCTCACTTCCATACATCGCTACTGGAAAAACCATAGCTTTGACTATGCGGACCTTTGTTGGCAAGGTGATGTCTTTGCTTTTTAAGATGCTGTCTAGGTTTGTCATCTCTTTCCTCCCGAGAAGCAGGCGTCTTTTAATTTCGTGGCTGCTATCACCATCTGCAGTGATCATGGAGCCCAAGAAAGTAAAATCTGTCACTGCCTCCATATCTTCCCCTTCTATTTGCCAGGAGGTGATGGGACCAGTGGCCATGATCTTAGTTTTTTTTTCTTGAGCTTCAGACCATTTTTTGCGCTCTCCTCTTTCACCCTCATTAACAGGTTCTTTAATTCCTCCTCACTTTCTGCCATCAGAGTGGTATCATCTGCATATCTGAGGTTGTTGATATTTCTTAACCCGGCAATCTTAATTCCGGTTTGGGATTCCTCCAGTCCAGCCTTTCGCATTATGTATTCTGTATATAAGTTAAATAAGCAGGGAGACAATATACAGCCTTGTCGTACTCCTTTCCCAATTTTGAACCAATCAGTTGTTCCATATCCAGTTCTAACTGTTGCTTCCTGTCCCACGTATAGATTTCTCAGGAGACAGATAAGGTGGTCAGGCACTCCCATTTCTTTAAGAACTTGCCATAGTTTGCTGTGGTCCACACAGTCAAAGGCTTTTGCATAGTCAATGAAACAGAAGTAGATGTTTTTCTGGAACTCTCTGGCTTTCTCCATAATCCAGCGCATGTTAGCAATTTGGTTACTAGTTCCTCTGCCCCTTCGAAATCCAGCTTGTACTTCTGGGAGTTCTCGGTCCACATACTGCTGAAGCCTACCTTGTAGGATTTTGAGCATAACCTTGCTAGCGTGTGAAATGAGTGCAATTGTACGGTAGTTGGAGCATTCTTTGGCACTGCCCTTCTTTGGGATTGGGATGTGGACTGATCTTTTCCAATCCTCTGGCCACTGCTGAGTTTTCCAAACTTTCTGGCATATTGAGTGTAGCACCTTAACAGCGTCAGCTTTTAAGATTTTAAATAGTTCAACTGGAATGCCATCACCTCCACTGGCCTTGTTGTTAGCCATACTTTCTAAGGCCCACTTGACTTCACTCTCCAGGATGTCTGGCTCAAGGTCACCAACCACACTATCTGGGTTGTCCGGGATGTCCAGATCTTTCTGGTATAATTCCTCTGTGTATTCTTGCCACCTCTTCTTGATGTCTTCTGCTTCTGTGAGGTCCCTACCATTTTTGTCCTTTATCCTGTCCATCTTTGCACAAAACGTTCCTTTAATATCTCCAATTTTTGAACAGATCTCTGGTTTTTCCCTTTCTAATATTTTCCTCTATTTCTTTGCTCTGTTCATTTAAGAAGGCCGTCTTGTCTCTCCTCCTTGCTATTCTTTGGAAGTCAGCATTCCATTTTCTGTAACCTTCCCTATCTCCCTTGCATTTTGTTTCCCTTCTCTTCTCTGCTATTTGTAAGGCTTCGTTGGACAGCCACTTTGCTTTCTTGCATTTCCTTTTCTTTGGGATGGTTTTTGTTGCTGCCTCCTGTACAATGTTTCGAGCCTCCATCCATAGTTCTTCAGGCACCCTGTCCACCAAATCTAGTTCCTTAAATCTGTTCTTCACTTCCACTGTGTATTCATAAGGGATTTGGTTTAGATGATACCTGACTAGCCCAGTGGTGTGTCCTACTTTCTTCAGTTTAAGCTTGAGTTTTGCTATAAGAAGCTGATGATCAGAGCCACAATCAGCTCCAGGTCTTGTTTTTGCTGACTGTATAGAGCTTCTCCATCTTTGGCTGCATAGAACATAATCAATCTGATTTTGGTATTGCCCATCTGGTGATGTCCATGTGTAGAGTCGCCTCTTGTGTTGTTGGAAAAGAGTGTTTGTGATGACCAGCTTGTTCTCTTGACAAAACTCTGTTAGCCTTTGCCCTGCTTCGTTTTGAACTCCAAGGCCAAACTTACCTGTTGTTCCATTTATCTCTTGACTCCCTACTTTAGCATTCCAGTCCCCTATAATGAGAAGAACATCTTTCTTTGGTGTCAGTTCTAGAAGGTGTTGTAAGTCTTCATAGAATTGGTCAATTTCAGCCTCTTCAGCATCAGTGGTTGGAACATAAACTTGGATTACTGTGATGTTGAAAGGTCTGCCTTGGATTCGTATTGAAAATATTCTTTACTACATTTTAAAGGAGGAGGAACTGTAGGGAATCTTCCACTGCATTATAACATAGAAATATTTATCCACCTATCCTCAAATGTCTTGCATAAGCCCCTTCCCGAGGGTCGGTGAGTCATATTACAATGGTGCTCCTCTCACCCATCTCCAAACAGTGAAAAGAAAAGTAGATCCAACTTGTGTGTGAAAGTCTTCTAGCCCATTAAGAGAATTATAGCACTGTTCTTCTATCAAACCAAAAAACCTACAAAAAACAAAGAACAAAAAAACCAAAAATGTCTCTTGTGGCACCAACACTTTGAAATCAGCTCCCAGTGGAGCTGTGCTTGGCCCCTCCCATCCAATGTTTAAAAGGCTTTTGAAAACATTGCTCTTCAGAGAGGCTTTTCATTGCAACCCTTACTGATTTTATACCTCATGTTCTACCTCTTATCTGGAAATTACGCTTCTTGTAGTTTTTTGTTTTGTTGTCTTTGTTTATAAACTTATTCTTTTGTTATGTTTTATTTTAGCACATTATAAACAGTCCAGAATAGTGCTTCACAATAATGGGGCAGTATACAAATCAAATCAAATCAAATCAAACCAACCAGATAAATAAATAAATAAATAAACTGTAGCACCTTAAAAACTAACTGATATATTTTAATGTGAGGCAGTGGTTTAGGTACCTGACTTCAGAGTCAGAGGTTAGGAGTTCAATTTCCTACTGTGCCTCCTGTGACTAGATCCAGCCTGTGTGGCCTTGGGCGAGCTGCATAGTCCCAGGGCACCCCCAGAAGAAGAGAATGGTAAACTACTTCTGAGTATTCGCTAACTGGAAAACCCTGAAAAGGGTCACCATAAGTCAAAATTGACTTAACGGCACATGATTTTTATTATATTTATTATATTTATAGATCAAGTCCACTTCCTCAGACATATGAGTGAGACTACGTCACTATCACATTTATACATGACCCGCTGCTAGGTGTGGATAAAGATAATGGACAAAGTGACAATGGCTTGTTAATAATGGAATAGGCTATCAGGTTATGAATAATTACAATTATCAATGTACAAGATAACCATAGCATCGTTGACACAAGTGGCAAACTGTATGAATCAATATAACATTTCACACTTGATATGAGTTAAGAACCCTTGGTTGATATTCAGTCCTGTAAGTGGGTATTCAGCACATATATTATCTCAGCTGTTTCTCTTTCAAGTCCCATTTTGCAGTGTGTGTGTGTGTGTGTGTGCTTTGTCTGTTTGTTTTTAGAATACTGTAGTGATTTTCAAGTAATTCAAAGAACGTCCAGGACTGAAATAGTCTGAAACAGGATTTTGTATATTGCCATTACTGACGTCAGATTTCTGTTCATTAATTCTCTTGCAGAGATTGTCCTGTTTATTCTATGTAGAGTGCAGAGGGACATTGTTGGCAAAGGATCACATAGATCACATTAGCAAAAGAACGAGCAAGCAAGAACAAGTAATATGTGGCTAATGTAGCATTTATTCCTTTTAAAAATTAAAACCTCACTGGATGATACATGGGATGAGAAATAATGCCTCGGATGGCTAAATCCAAAGATTTGAGAGAGGAGTTGTAGGTTTGTTCAGCAGCACTTTTAATATGTTTAAGAAACTTACATACATTATTTTTTTTTAGAGTCTCAGCAGTTATTAGCTGTTATGAGAAGTAACAATGATGTTGACTGCATTAGGATCACTTGTGGGGGGCGAGACAAAGCCCTCCTATAAATCTTGATGAAGATGTATAATACTCTGCTACTATAACAACAATAACAACCATAGCATGCCACCAAGTCAATTCCAACAAGTGGCAAGGATTTTGTCTGGGTGGGAGAGGGTTGGAACCTCTCCTGAGATTTTGATCAATATTGTTGTTTCCCTGCTGCTAAAAGCAGTGCTGGAATCTGTATCCCAATATTGACGATGCCAATTTGGTGGGGCATTGGGAGAAATGAGAAGTTTTATCTTGGGTTTAAGATGGTTGGCCCCCTGTCTGTCTTATATGTGTCAATCTGTCTGATATGTGAAGAAGACTTTTAGAACTGCTACAAGCTTTACTGAATTTTTTCTCTGCCCCACCACTGCCAACATTCCTCAGGGAATTTGGCTAAGAATATTTAAAATAAAATTAAGATATTGTCACAGGTGAAGGTTCAGTGGGAGAACTGTAGCATTTGTATGCTCAGTGTGAGATAGGGTCAGGAGAGGAGAGGATTTTGCTTCAGTCCATTTTATTTCTAATCAGAATTTACCAAAAGAAGCAAAAGGTAATCATGGAAGAAGATGAAGCAGATACCCATCTTGCAGTATTGAGTACTATTTTGTTTCAGTTCATTTTTTTTAAACCAGCTCGTACAAATTTTGCAAAATTTGAATGTGGTAAAAAACCAAAACGGACAGATTTGCCCATCCATAGTACAGGGTCTTTAAAAGTTACTTTTTAAGGGTAAAACTCATAGAATTCCCTAGTCACCATGGCCATGCTGCAACTTGTAGTCCATCTCCACCCTTGTATACATCAAGCAGCTGGAAATCTGCAAGGCTATCCACTGAGCTAAAGCACTTAGTAGTGGATATTTGAACCTGTTACTAGATTTTAGGGATGTGTACTTCCTTTAGACAAATATGGAAAAATGGAAATAAGGGCAAATGTATGAATCTAAGACAAGTACAAGGCAGATGAAAGAACTGCTGGCCACTCATAATGTGGAGCAACACCCCCATAGATCCTCCATGTTCCACCCAGCATTTGCTGGGTTTAAACGTTTTTCATCAAAGACATGCAACAATTTGAACTGAAGAAATGGAAATCAAAAAGGATAATAATAAGCTGCTGACATCAATGGAGAAAGTGAGTGATAGCTGAATGCACCCACATCAAGTATAAGGCTTCCACCCAAATACTCAAACCACTGAAACCCCAGGGAAGGCTCACACTGAGATCATTGCACATGATGTAGCTCCTTATTAGCTGCTCTAGTATAGCATTAGTATAGGCTGAAATGAAAGACTTGTGTTGCAATTGCTAGCTTAAATTTATATTCTAGAATTTTCTTTTTTCCCATTCTTACTTTAGTTTACCAGTGTCCTACTAACACTAAGTATGTGTGTGTGACTGTGATGAATGCCTGTGTTCCTGTTGTCCAAGTTTTGATTGGCTAGGACAGAATTAGGTCAGTAGCATCTGTTTTTAACTCCTCCTATCTCTGTACTTTAATTCTTTGTGGTGGTGCAAATCTCACCGCCAGCTAGCTTGTACACAACTGCTAAGAGGGAGGAAAAGTAAAAACTACCACAATTAAAATGCATCACCACTTCGCACCATACCTGTCTGCATTTTACCCATTTGCAGAAATATGGGTTTTCATGGAGATCCAGAAATGCATGAATACCATTATGGACCTGAACAAGGGTGAAACAGACGCAGGGTAGGTCAGTCAGCTTCCTGTGTGCCCTTATTCAGACACAGACTGGGTTGGAGGGGCCACAGGGGTCACCACACATCCCCCACCAAATTTAATAGGTAAGCACACATTCATCACAACAGCAAGAACAAAAACAAATCAAATAAGTGCTCTCTACAATTGCCTGATACTTGGAAATGGCCTCAACATGATGTCAGCTGAATAGCTGCCATATATATTTCAGCTCATACAAAAGCTGTTTAATTTAATAACCTACTTCTCAATTTCCTGTAAGAAGCAATACGTACAATTCAATTAGATGCCCGCAATAGATTACACTGATTATTTTATGAGTTCTGAATAGAAATGCCCTTCAGTTTTTCCACTCACATTTGCAGCCTTGTAGTAAATGGCTGATAGTTCAGTGGTCTAGATATCTGACTGTGGAGCCAGAGATTGGGAGTTCAATTCCCCACATGCTTCCTAGGAAAAAAAAAGAGCCAGCCTTTGTAACCATGAGCAAGCTGTGCAAGACTCTGGAAATGGTCACCATGAATCAGAATCAACTTGATGGCACACAATTATTATTATTAGTAGTAAAAGAAAGTCCTAGAATACAATAAACATGAATGCCAAAATGATCCCATCACAATAAGATTAGGTGGGAATATAATAATGGGTAGATCCTATATAGCTGGCTGGATAGCTCAGTAGTTAAGGAATCTGGCCATGGAGCCAGTGATTGGGAGAAGAGTCACTCTGTGTGGCCTTAGGCAAGCTGTACAGTCTCAGAACACCACCAGAAGTAAACCACTTCTGTGTATTCTCTACCTAGAAAATTCTGAAAAGGGTTGCCGTAAGTCGGAATCAACTTGACAGCACACAATTATTATACCCCCATTTAACATGCTATTTTGCCACCAAGTTGTTGTATCAAAAATGAACAAGCAAATAGTAGTTTACTTCAAAATCAATTTTCTCCACAAGCAGTCTTGACTAGGAGTTCTGTTGGATTCACTTTGTGTGGGTAGTTCCATTTCAAGGATTACTCAACTTAGCCCTATACAGAGATTCAAATGACCTATAATATTAGCAAGTGCACAATTGGACATGTAAGCTCTGCCACTTCCACCCTCATTCTCATCACCTAGTGTGTCTTGGAGGGAAACATTTGCAATGGGACCTTTATTTGTTATGTACTGTAAAATCATGTTTGATTTCTGAAGACGCTAATAGGGTTTTCAAGGTATCTGAAATATTTACCATTGCCACCCTCTCAGTGAGCTTCTATGGCCTACTGGCGATTTCCCTTGGCCTTCCATAACAGGCCTGAACCATGGTTATTATACACTAAATCAACCCAAACTAGCTTCAGATGTCAAATAAAATGATGTTAACATTATCCGGGAATGAGATTGGTACCAGTAGAACTTTTAACCATGATAAAGACCGGCGAAGGAAGGGTAGAACAATTTAAATCAGAGAAAGAGGTGCTGCAACAACAGGATCTGTACTTCTGAGAAACCTTTCTCTCCACTGTACTGTACTTACGTGAGGAAGAAGTG
The DNA here is from genome assembly GCA_037013535.1 of Intellagama lesueurii. Lineage (NCBI taxonomy): Eukaryota > Metazoa > Chordata > Lepidosauria > Squamata > Agamidae > Intellagama > Intellagama lesueurii. Next base: position 111,215,131 of record JBAJHW010000005.1, read on the forward strand.
CACCACTAGCCAAGGAAAGAATGTGGAAGATCCTTTGCCTTCTCAGTGGGGAGTCCAATAGCCTGGAAAAGGGCCAGTCTCAATGTGATTATTTCTCCTGGTCTGAAAGTTAGGCTGGATCCCGTCTGCTCCTCAGAGGTAAGCCTAGTGTGACAGTTCTTACTAGTTATCATTTCATGCTATGGGCGGGGGACCATCACACAGATATACCAAGTTCCAATGCCAGATATCCTAGATGATGCTAGGATGTTTCATGGTTCAGCATCTGAACAATACAGGCTAAAGATAGTCAGAGCAGCATCTCCCAGCTAGAAGCCCAGGCACCATGTTCCTCCCACAAACAGCTGCAGATCACTGGAACTCAGCTGCCGTCAGGGAGACCAGAATTCAGGTCCTCCTAGATACAGTGGTGCCTCGACTTATGAACGTCCCTACATACGAACAATTCGACTTACAAACAGCTCCGTTCACATAATTTTGCTTCGACTTGTGAACGGAGCTTCGACTTACGAACAAAAAAAACACGGAAACAGCGGGAAATGCACTTTGGACTGCCCAGTACTGCCTGGTACTGCCTGGTACTGCCCAGTACTGTAATTTTAAAATGCAAAAATTGGTTTAAAAGGTGCTTTGTTTAGTTTAAAGCTGCTTGGTTTTAAAGGTGTTTTGTTTAAAAGCTGTTAGTTCCCTCCCTCCCTCCTTTCCTGCCCTTTTTTAAACCTTAGGTCATCTTAGGTTAAAAAAAAAAATTCTCCCCCTAGTGGTAGAGGACAGATTAAACGCTTTCGACTTACAAACCGTGCCTCGACATAAGAACAAAAAACAGCCAGAACGGATTAATCAGTTTTCAATGCATTCCTATGGGAAATGCTGATTCGACTTACGAACGTTTCGACTTAAGAACATCATTCCAATACGGATTAAGTTCGTAAGTCAAGGCACCACTGTATAGGCATGAAACTACTGATGAGGTAGTACCAAGGTAGATGACAGGCTCAATGGAGAGGGGTTTATGTATTGTCCCTCCTTGCCCTTAAACATTTACTATTCACCACCACAACACAAGCTCACAAAAAAAAATTCCACCCTAACAAAGTGATTAATTTGGCTGTGGAAAGGAATAGTGATGCCTTGCTGTGATTTTTGCTTCCCAATAATGAATTTTGCCACCTTGCCAACAATTTCTCAGCTTTGATTGCATTCAGTTTCTCTGAATCTACTTCTGCCTGTCATTGTTTTGCATTGAGTTGTAAGATTTTGTGGTTTTTTATCAGTACTGAAATTTTATGCACATTTTAATGTATTTTTTACAAATGTGCTTATTTATTTGTGCATTTTACCTAATTTATGCAACTTTTCTACATGAATGTTTGCGCTTACTTTTCCAACCGTACACATTTTAGCTAATCACATTTTAAAATTCATGCATTCTTTTGTGTTTTTTATTTCTCAGAAATGCTCTGTTAGCCTCAGAAATATATGAACTGTTGAGAGAAGATGTGTTTCTTCTTACAGTGAATCCTGTGAGGCATGAAAATGCTAGTTCTCCCAGGACTGTTGAATTCAATGTAATGCTTTTTCATTTCTAATTTCAGGTAGTTCTCAGAATGCCACTGCCGGGGTATACCATATTCGGTATGGCCAGCAGATGAGCAACTGTGGTCTGGGCTTCCAGATATCAGCAAACTCCAGCTCCCATCAGCCGCATCCAGCACAGCTAATGGTTAGCAAGGAGAGGATTCAGATCTAACAACACCTGGAAAGACATAGGTTGCATGCCCCTGAACTCCATGGGCTGGTTGTCCAAGTCAATGTAAGTGTTGTAAAGTTTTAATTTAAAAAATATGATTTAAACATGCATGTAGATGCCCCACTGTGCCTCCTTAACAAGTATTGGACTCGATGGGCCATAGGGTCCCTTCCTGCTCTGCAGTTCTATGATTATTGTTATTATTATTAAGTACATAATGATGACTCATGGACAGGACCAACCAAAACTAACAATAACACTATTTTTAATTTTTTAATTTGCTTTTTCTGTTGTTGTTGTCAGTAGGTACATCTGAGAAGCTGCATACTCTTTTCTGAAACTACAGTTAATATTCCACGGCCCTCAAGGCTAGCTCAACTCATGACACTTCTCAAGCAAAACTATGTACATGGATCCATTACCAGATAATAATTTGTTGCCACAGTATTCAGATAAGGACACCACTTGGAAGTAGCAAATATTATGATCCCCTCCTGCACTGGAGCCTCCCTCATCAGCAGGATCCATGGGGTAAGTTTACTGACACCAAAGAACTCAAGCAATCAAGGTATAGCAGCTGCTGATTCTTGCTCATTTAGCCTGGTGGATCAGAGGGTACTGGAATTTTGGACTTGTGGTGCTCAAGTTTAACTAAAAGACCCTTTCTAATTTTCCATTGCCACTACTCTCAAGCATTATTTTAGAAAAATATAAAGGGCAGGAATTTTTTTAAAAGGTGGAATTTATAGTTACATAAAGATTACAAATAACAACGGTTGAAATCTGCTATTATGTCAGAGTACACTAGGAGCACTGAATCAAAGAAACTTGGGGCTCAGTCCTACTGATGATTAAAATCCATGTTCTGCTTTAAAAAAATGACACAAATTTATGTGTGCCTGGTTTTCAGAGGGAGTGTAACCCCATCCAGCACAGGCTGCAACCTTATTCCTTGAGTGGCTTTTCAATTGACCAGGAGCACCTCTGTCTTGTCCAGATTAAGTTTCAGTTTATTTGCCCTCATCCAGTCTATTACTGACTGGAGATGGGGGTATTCGTATTTGTATATGAATACGAATATCCCCACACAGCTGAACTTAATGAGGGTCTGGACCCTGGGGCCGGACCATCCACTCACGCATCTGGCACCAGTGGCCGTGCTCATCCTTCCAACTGCTCCCAGAGCACCGCTCTCTTCCCGTTCGGCTAGCCAGTACAGGCAGGGGGATGGAGGACATAAGAACATAAGAAGAGCCCTGCTGGATCAGGCCAAGGGCCGATCGAGTCCAACTTCCTGTATCTCACAGTGGCCCCACCAGATGCCTCTGGGAGCACATAAGACAACTAGATACTTGTCTCCTGATACCCCTCCTCTGCATCTGGCATTTTGAGGCACTGTATTTTTCCGTGTATAAGACAATACGTTTGTCTAAAATCTTTAGACTAAAAATTGAGGCTCGTCTTATACACGGAAGTAAGCTGAGGAGATAACAAAAACAAGTGGAGGAGAAAGCAGGGATCAAAGTGATCCTGCAATGCTTTGATCCCTGCTTTCCCCTCCACTTACTAAGCCCCGCTTAGATTTCTTAATTTTGGGTTAGCAAAGTGGGGGGGGGCGTCTCATACATGGGGGCATCTTATACATGAAAAAATACAGTACCTTCATTTTAAGCCTGGAGATTATACATCCCCATCATGGCTTGTAACCTGCGATGGACATTTCCTCCAGAAATCTGTCCAATCCCCTTTTAAAGGCATTTAGGCCAGATGCCATCACCACACCCTGTGGCAAGGAGTTTCACTGACTAATAACACACTGGGTAAAGAAATATTTTCTTTTGTCTGTTCTCACTCTCCCAACACTCAATTTGAGTGGATGTCCCCTGGTTCTGGTACTGCGTGAGAGGGAAAAGAGCTTCCCTCTATCCACTTTATCCATCCCGTGCATACCGTATTTTTCCATGTATACAACCCCCCCAATGTATAAAACGACCCCCTAATTTTGACCCTTGATGGAGGTGGAGCAGTTAATGGGCAACTGCTCCTCCACCTCCGTCTCCTGCTGCTGCTGTCTCTGCTGCCTGCCCGATCACCTCCTCCAGCGACTGCCTGGGCTCACCTCCAGCTCACGTCGCAGCCTTGTCCCCTGCCCTAAGGAGACGATCGCTGGAGGAGGTGATCCGGTGGCGCCCGAGTGCGTGTGAATGCTCCTTCGCCTCCGTCTCCGCCTCCTGCTGCTGCTGCCTCAGCCACCGGAGGGGACAAGCCATGAGCTCTGGAAGAGGCAATTGGGCAGCAGCGGCAGCAAGAGGCGCCCGAGCGCGCGCGCGACTGCCTCTTTCCGTGTATAAAACAACCCTCAAATTTTCCTCTAATTATTTTAGGAAAAAGTGTCGTTTTATACACGGAAAAATATGGTAATTTTATATGATGTCCCCCCTCAGGTGCCTTTTCTCTAGACTAAAGAGCCCCAAACGCTGAAGCCTTTCCTCATAAGTGAGGTGCCTCAGCCCAGTAATAATTTTAGTCACACTCTTCTGCACCTTTTCCAGTTCCACTATGTCTTTTTTGAGGTGCAGCGACCAGAACTGTACGCAATACTGTGCGGCCTTACCAGTGTTTTGTGCAATGGCATTATAATGTTGGATGTTTTATTTTCAATCCCCTTTTTAATGATACCTAGCATGGAATTGGCCTTCTTCACTGCCTCCTTTAAGCATGCTGGGGTCCTACTCTGCTGCAAGGACAAGTCTCCCTGCACGGCTGCTGAGTGGCCAGCCGAGCGGGAAGAGAGTGTCATTCCTGGAGCGATTGGAAGGATGAGCGGGGCCGCTGCTGCTGCCAGATGTGTGAGTGCACAGTCCAGCCCCAGGGGCCAGACCCTCATTAAATCCAGCTGTGCGGGGATATTCGTATTCATATATGAATACGAATACCCTCATCTCTATTACTGACACAAGACACTGATTTAGAACCAAGACAGCATCCTTAGATTTAGATAGAAAGGAGAGATAGAGTTGGGCATCATCCGTGTACTGGTGACACTGAACCCCAAAATTCTGGACCAACTCTCCCAGCGGTTTCATGTAGATTTTAAATAACATAGGGGACAAAAAAGATCCCTGAGGGACACCACAGGCCAACAGCCAGGGTGTCGAACAAGAGCTCCCCCAGGACCACGCTCTGAGTTCTCCTGTCCAGGAAGGACCAGAGCCACTGTAAAACAGTGCCTCCAAGTCCCATTCCAGAGAGACAGCCCAGAAGCATACCATGGTCGATGGTATCAAAAGCCACTGCGAGGTCCAGCAGAACCAACAGGGACACACTCCCCCTGTCCAGTTCCTGGCACAGGTCATCCACCAAGGCAGCCAAAGCCATCTTTGTCCCATAACCAGGACTGAAGCCAGATTGCAATAAATCTAGATAATCCGTCTCATCCAGGAAGCCCTGGGGCTGAGAAGCCACAACCTGCTCCAGCACCTTTCCCAATAATGAGATATTTGAGACTGGCCAATAATTATCCAGCACTGTGGGGTCCAAGGAGGGCTTTTTCAATAATGGCCTTACTACTGCCTCCTTTATGCATGCTGGGATCCTACCCTGCTGCAAGGAGGCATTCACTACCCCTTGGACCCACTCAACGAATCCCTCTCTGGCAGCTCTTGTAAGCCAGGAAGGGCAAGTGTCCAGGAGACAAGTGGTAGCCTTCACCTCTCAAAGCTTCCTGTCCACATCATCAGGCTGCAAAAACTGAAACTTATCCATAATCACAGGACAAGCAGGAGCCATCGTTGTATCTATAGGATGTGTGTTAACTACAGAATCCAAGTCAGAGTGGATCCGAGCGATTTTGCCTGTAAAGTGCTGTACAAATTTTTAACAGCAAGCTACCAAGTGGTCAGCACTATTTTCCTGTGGGCCATGATGTAACAGGTCGTTGACCACTCAGAAGAGCTCTGCCAGGCAACTCTGTGCAGACGCAATGGTAGCAGTGAAGAATGGGTTCTTTGCTACCACCTCTGCCATGTAATAGGCCTTCCAATGGGCTCTAGCCCATGTTCGGTTGGATTCAGTCCAAGTTTTCCACCATCGTTGCTCTAGTCTCCGTCCCATTTGTTTCATCACCACCAACTCCCCAGTAAACCAGGGGATCAGTTTGGCTCTACTTTGTGGAGGGGACACTTAAGAAAAATTGTATCAACAGCCCTGGCCATTTCCCCATTCCAGAGATCAATGCGGGCTTCAACTGAATCACTTGCCAAAGTGGCAGAAAACTCCCCAAGAGCCATCAGGAAACCATTTGGATCCATCAGACTCCTGGGGTTGACCATCTTAATCCGTCCCCCAACCCTGCAGAGGTTCCAAGTTCCAGTGAGTATAAATCTTACCAGATGATGATCTATTCATGACAACAGAACTACAGAGAGTTCCTCCACATTCAGAATACCAACATCTACCCCAGTATAGAAAACCAAGTCTAAAGTGTGCCCTGCAGTGTGTATGGGAACAGATACCATTTGGGACAGACCCATGGTCATCATGGAGGACATGAAGTCCTGAGCCATTCCTGACAAAGCTGCCTCAGTATGGATGGCTTAACCCCGAGAGAGGCCCAGAAGGAGAGAACAAGAAACCGGGCCTTCTCGGCGGTGGCCCCTCATCTTTGGAACACCTTACCCCTGGAGATTCGACTGGCACCCTCACTGGGAATTTTTAAAAACAAGTTGAAGACTTGGTTCTTCCAGCAGGCCTTCCCCCCTCCCATTACATAGCTTCTTTATCCCATCTTGGATCTTGTTTTCTTTATTGATCTTTCTGCTCTTATGATCAAAGTTATTTTAATGCTGTTTTTATCTTTATATTTTGTAAGCCGCCCAGAGTAGATTCCCGAATCTAGATGGGTGGGGTAAAAATGGAATAAATAAATAAAAATAAATAAATAAAATGTTGACGTCACAATAAGCCTAGGAGACTCCAACACCACCCTCGAGACCAGCAGAGCTAGCTCAGGAAGGGAGACTGTTGAGTAGCAGGATAGGACCTACACCAACAGAATCCCTATTCTGTCTGGACTCCCACTTTCAAATACACACATTCAGACCTGGAAAACTGGGGGATGTGGCACCTGGTGAGGAGAACAGTATCATGATAGACCACTGCAACTCCACCTCCCCGCCCCCAGGTCTCACCTGCTGCTACACAGAGAACCTTGGTGGACAAAGCTGAGAGAGAGATTGACACCCTCACCTCATCCAACCATATCTCTGTAATGCAAGCCAGATCGGCCTGCTCATCAAGTCCTGGATAGTTGTGGTTTTTTTTACTATTGACTTCTCTACTCCTCTTTCCCTTTTCACCCCTTCTCTCCCTTTCTACCACCCTCATCCCTTGCCCCTCTTCTCCTTTCCACCCCTTCTTTCCATTTCCACCCCTTTCATGATTTCATATGATTTTTATATGGGATCCTCACCAAACCACCATCAAATCATATATCCCATCTGTGCCCACAGATTACCAATCCAAGGCATGGGTTTTTTTGGGTGTGTGTGTGTTAATCCTATATATAAAATTCATGGGGATACATGGAGACCCATGCCTGCAACACATGCTTTGGTGATTTGGGGTGATCCTACATATAAAAATCGTGGTGATCCATGGGGGGAGTTTCTCCAGGAACTGGAACCGAAAAGGAAGGGTGGTTCCTCCTCCTCCTCCACTGGCTTGCTCTCTAGATGGGGGTTTTCTGCATCCAGGGGGGTGACACCACCCTTGTGCCTCCTTTGCTGTAACTTTAACTGTAAATCTGCCTCTCTCTGTGTGCATGTGTTTACGTGCATGTGTGTGTGTGTGTGTGTGTGTGTGCGTATGTACCGAGTTTGCCGGAAAAAAACCCTTTCCCCTTTTTATTCATCCTCTTCCCCCTCTCTTTCTGTTCTCCCCCCGTCCCCCTCCCCCTGTTGGACCCACCTGACAGGAGATGAAGGTAGTGGCAGTGATAGTGTTGGTAGTGGCAGGGTGAGAATGTACACACCACCACAAAAGTTTTGGATTTGGGCCAAAGTCAACGTGACTTAAGCACAAATAAAAAAAAACCCTGTTCCTATCAACATGGATGGTGCTTTTAATTTTTGCTGACTAAAACGCCATCATGGAACACTTCACTTCTATAGACATTAGATACAGTGGTGCCTCGACTTACGACCATAATCCGTTCCAGAAGATGGATGTAACTCGAAATGGTCGTAAGTCGAAGCACCATTTCCCATAGGAATGCATTGAAATGCAATTAATCCGTTCCGGCCAAAGAAAAAAATCACCCAAAAAAAATCACTGCAAGACTCATAGGAAACGCGATTAGTTCCTTCCGGCTGAACCGGGGGGAGGGGGGGAGAGAAAAGCAATCAAGCATGCAAGACCCATTGCAAATGCACAGAAAACAAACAGAGCAGATTGGAAATGCACAGAGAACAAAGGGACAAGGTCGGAAATGCACAGAAAACAAAGGAAAAAGCAAGGGAAGCATGCAGGACCCATTGCAAATGCACAGAAAACAAACGAAGCAGATTGGAAATGCACAGAAAACAAAGGGACAAGGTCGGAAATGCACAGAAAACAAAGGAAAAAGCAAGGGAAGCATGCAGGACCCATTGCAAATGTAAACAAAACAAATGGAGCAGATTGGAAATGCACAGAGAACAAAGGGACAAGGTCGGAAATGCACAGAAAACAAAGGAAAAAGCAAGGGAAGCATGCAGGACCCATTGCAAATGGGGAAAAAAACCCAAAAAGCAACCAACCCCCCCCCAAGACCCATCGGAAATGGGGGAAAAAAGCCAAAAAGCAACCAAACCCCCCAAGACCCATCGGAAATGGGGGGAAAAAACCCCAAACCCAAACAAACCCCCAAGACCCATCACAGCACAGAAACATAACCCCCAGCCTAAAACCACGCTGCAAAAACACCCAGAACAGTTTTTAAAAGCAGAAAACAGCACCTTACCTTACCTAACAGGCAGTCCCAAGCCTCCCTGCAAACACACACACGCTCACTGAGAAGCAGAAGCCAGGCAGTCCCTCCTCGATCGCACTCACTGTAACCGTCGGGGCGAAAGAGCTACAAAGAAGCAGGCTCTTTCGCCACCTACAGTTAGCAATTTGAATTTCCCACCTTTTTCTGTTCGTAAGTGGAAGCTCCGGTTGCAAGTAGAAGCAAAATTTTGCGACCGGAGCTGTTCGTAAGTCGAATTGGTCGTAAGTAGGGACGGTCGTAAGTTGAGGCACCACTGTACTTGGTTCTGTCTATCTAGCCGCTTTCCTCCGTGACCTCATTTTCTCTATACAGAGACTGACATGGTTGCAGAGGAGAAATTCTTGCTCATATGCAGGTCCTCCATGCAAACAAGAGTCATGATTTTCTTGAAATGTCCAGATTTTCCATAGAAGTCATTATGGACACAACTAGTAGATAATGTAATGGTTACAGACCATTTTTTTTTTTTTTTTGCATTTACTATTTGGAGAGGTGCCTGATGGATGCCAGTTATGCATCTAATCATGGGCCTGTTCTTACAACAAGAGTTCTCCAAATAGGTCTGATCACCTCTTGAACTTCTGTTCTGTATTTGGTAAATCCAAATAGCACACTATAAGCATGTTTCTTTTTCTTAATAAAGAAATAATGAAGTTGAAATATCCAGCTTTTTCTTGACCAAACTGGATGCTATCCCTTAGCCCTCGGCCCATATGAGTGGCAAACAGGTAATTTGCTCACAGTGCTTTATGATGTGAAGTTTCAAGACAATTCACTTAATGACCACAATCCATCCCCACATTGTCATTGGTGAGATTTGGAGATGTCTGAAGAAAATGAAATTAAACAATTCAAATAAAAAATGAATATCGAACAAACAATAGTTAGCGATTAACTAATGTTTACTTAATTAGGACAGTAATTCTAGTATTTAAAGATTATGAAGAAATGCTGTATATGCTTTGGCTTTAAAGAATGATTAAAATGAATGCTATCTGGTGGCTTCTAAGTAATCATAATCGTTCAGAGCTGTAAAAAACCTTAGTGTTAAGAGGAATCCTTTGAATGGAATGGGAATGGGGTGGATTAAGAGTTACTTCAAAGTCTGATGAGTTAGTACTAATAAGTTACAGATTTGCTCAAGTCTGTATATCCCTAGTCTACAGAAAGCAATCTCTAAGGTTTATGCTGTTTCCAGCAAGCAATACTACATTTGTCTTATATAAAGACTTTGCTCTTTTCTTTTCAAATCAGGTCTGCCACAGGGATGTGATGAGAAGCACTGGCTGTTATTAAAAGATAACTTTCTTATTCTTGATTCTTTGGGAATCTTCTTAGGTGATGTTTATATTTTGTAAGGTACAGAGAAGATGAAAGTTCTGTTTGAGTTTGAGTGCATGTTCTAAAGGAGTCTCGTTAAAAAAATGAAAGGAGAAAATATGTGCTAGCTAGATATTTTAAGTGAATAATTGGCCTGTTGTTTGACTTCTCTTAAGCTGTACAGAAAAATTCAGTGAATGTTTAACAACTTGATCCGTGGTGATTTTAAATTCTAAACCTTTAATATTGCCAATCAAAAACATTTACTTAAACCACAGAGCACTCTTATGTGTATGTAACCTAAATTAAGCCAGCAAAGTAACAATTCAAACTGATAATAACACAGACTTGTAGACTTATTGTGTGCTGCCTATAAATTCTAATTTTTAATCTTAATTAATTTGATTTAATTAATTCATGACATTTATGTTAAGCAGAACAAATTTGTTGCAAACACCGTCCTATGCATGTTTAATAATAAATATAGAAGCAAAATCCAATGGCACTTATTTTAACTTCCTAGAATGTAGGCTTTTGAGCTTATAGGAAAAAAATATGTGAAACAATACAAGACAAATCAAATTCTAAAAGACAGCTACTTAACCATTGACTTAAGAGCCACTATATCCTTTTGAAATAATGGTTGCTAATCCCCTACCCAATCTTAGGAGAAAGAGCTTTTAATTATTTTCTTGAATTAACAGGGAAGAGAAGTCGGATAGATCTATTGGCAGAGAGTTTCTCAGAAGTGAAGCTATTGCAGAAAATACTTTCTGAATTCTGTCTGTATTTCTTTTCTGGCTGGGTGGAAGGGTACATAACATGTAACACTAGTGATCTATAGTCAAACGTAAGGTTGCGGATCCTGGAAATGATGCAGTGGAATAAGGGTTCACTTGCTTTTTAGAACATAAGAGCATGCTGAATCAGACCAAAGGCACAGTGAGTCCAGCATTAAGTTCATGGAGTGACAATCAAATGTCTATGCGAAGCTCACCAGAAGGGCATGAGCACAATACCACCACCACTTCCCTGTCTGCAATCACGTTTCCTGCCAACTAATACACAGAGGCACCCTGCCTCTGATACTGCAATGAATATATATCCACCAAGATTAGTAATAGGCACAGATAGATCCTCCCTCTATGAATTTTCCAATCTACTACTTAAAATATCCAGATTGGCAGCCATCATCAAAGCTGTAACTAGGGCAGAACAACTAGGATGAGTCAGGGTGCTAAACTTTAGAAGGTGCAAAAAATTACTGCTGGGAGGGCATGAATTGGAAAAATGGTGATTAGTTTTGATTCATGATTCATTGAGGTTGACAAATCATGAGTAATGAATTTAAGATTTTTTTTCTGATGAATTTGTCAATTTGATTTTTCCTTTAAAGCCCTATACAATGCTCCCGCAACACCTAGAGACACCAAAATCACAGAGAAGCTTCCCCTGGCTCTCCTCTACAAGCCTTGCTTGTAGTCAAGGGAAGCTCCTCTGCGATTTTGGTATCCCTTGGGGTCATTTTATAGCCCAATGAATCAATGAATCAAAAGTCACTAAAAATTCATTGATTCCTATTTGTCAGGGGGAATCAATTTGGACGAATATGAATCAACAAATTAGCAATTTGTGATTAATTTTGCAATTCATTTTTTAATTCGTGCCCATCTCTAGCCCTGATGTTTAAACCACCTTCAGCTGCTCCTCTCCAAGTGGAAGGAAACACAAAAGAGGCAGCCCCAATGCAGAGCCAAAAGGGTTGTTGTGTGCTCAGGCTTTCCTCCCTGTTCCTCTGTCCTCTTCCTACATGTATCTCATGTTATCCCCACAGGATGGAGATGTCTAGGCACCACAATGGCTACTATGGCTCTTTTTGTCACTATATTTTTACAGAAATACTAGGTTGCTTCTATTTTTCTGTTTATGGACTCCTAACAGAACACAGCAGTGGAATAAAACAGAGATAGACCCCAGGTACAGAGCAGCCAGGGGAGCTCACAGGGAGCCCCCTAACAAAATTTTTGGTTTCTGAATATAGTTATATATTAATGAACTTTCCCAGCATCCTTCAAGACAGATAAGACAAAGGAAAGGGCACTCATAGGAAAATACTGTAGAAGAAAGTAAAAAAAAAAGTAACAGGGATTACAGAGGGAAGATACACTTTGTTGGTGGTGGCCTGCAAAGTGTGTGCAATGTTTGACTTCATGCCTGAGAACAACACTGCTTACATATGCAGCAACTGCAAACTGGTAGTACTGTTGGAAGAAAAAGTGAAAGAACTGGAGCAGCAAGTGGCTACACTTAAGGCTATAAGAGAAGATGAAGAATATGTAGACAGAACTCTTGAGCACCACCACCAAGGAACTGGAGATGGAAGAACAACAAGACAAAGCAGAGATAGGAGAATGCTGAAGAGAGAACGCACATAGTGGAGGAAACACCATGGAAAAGAATCACAATTAGGAGCAAAAGAAGAAGACACTCTTCACTTGTGGGTTTGCAAAACCACTTTCACATTCTTAAAGAGGAGTCTGGCAGACAGCATGCAAAGAAAGACATACCAAAGACCCCACAGGAGGACATGAGAGCGGCTGAAGCTCAGTCAAGCAGAATCACACCCTACAAAAAGGAGGAGAGAAGAGTAATTGTAATAGGAGACTCCCTACTGCATGAGATTGAAACAAATATGAAAAGAAGGTCCATGGATCCATCAGGTATGTTAGACAAACACAAAACAAAAATAATAAAATAAAGAAGACAAAAACGTTGTGGCACATTAAAGACTAACTGCTCTATTTTAATGTGAGCTTTTGTGGACAAGTCCACTTCTTCAGACTTGAGAGTGGGACGGCATGACACATATTTATACAGTTACACATGGCCCCCAAATGTATATTATCAGGAAAGTTTTTCATATTTAATAGTTGGGTCTGTGATTAGGAGCAGGTAAAATTCAGAGTTGGGCATTTGTTTTTCAACTTATTGTGTGTAGCTGTTTCCGGTCCTGTGAATGAACTGTGCCCCATGCTTCCCCTGTGTTAATGGATGAGTTTGAGTTGCTGCAGCCTGATGATGTGGTCAGGATCATTGGGGACATGAGGGCTACCACGTGCATGCTGGATCCTTGCCCTTCCTGGCACATAAAAGCTGCCAGAAAGGGAATGGCTGATTGGGTAGGAGGAGTGGTGATTGCCTCCATGCAACAGTGTAGGATCCCATCTTGATTAAAGGAGGCAATAGTAAGACAATTGTTAAAAAAGCCTTCTTTGGACTCCACTATACTGAATAATTACTGACCAGTATCTAATATCCCATTCTTGGGGAAGGTACAAGAGCTGGTTGTGGCCTCTCAGCTCCAGAGGTTCCTGGATGAAACAGAGTATCTGGACCCATTTCAATCTGGCTTCAGGCCTGGTTATGGGACAGGGACAGCTTTGGTCGCCTTGGTAGATGACCTACGACAGGAACTGGATAGGGAATCTGTGTCCCTGTTGGTTTTGCTGGACCTCTCAGCGGCTTTTGATACTATCGACCACAGTATCCTCCTGTCCCATCTCTCTGGAATGGCACTTAGGGCCACTGTTTTATGGTGGCTCCAGTCCTTCCTGGAGGAGAGAACTCAGAAGGTGGTGCTGGGGGACTCCTGTTCGACATATTGGTCGCTGACCTGTGGAGTCCCTCAGGGTTCTGTTTTGTCTCCTATGTTATTAAATCTACATGAAACCACAGGGAGAGACTCTCTAGAGTTTTGGGTTTGGTGCCACCAGTATGCAGATGACACTCAACTCTACCTCTCTTTGCCACCTAAATCCAAGTAAGCTACTTCGGCTCTAGATCAATGTTTGGTATTAGTAATGGACTGGATGAGGGTGAACAAATTGAAACTCCATCCAGATAAGACACAGGTGCCCTGGTCAGTCAAAAAGCAGATCAAGGAATAGAGATGCCGCTGGTACTAGATGCGATTACACTCCTGTTGAAAAAATAGATGCACAGCTTGTGGGTGCTCCTGGATTCATCACTGAACCTGGATGCCCAGGTCTCAGCGGTGGCCAGAAGTGCCTTTGCACAATTAAAACTACTACGCCAGCTACGTCCATTTCTTGAGATATCTGATCTGGCCACTGTGATACACACCCTAGTTACTTCCCAGCTGGATTACTGTAATGCACTCTATGTGGGGCTGCCGATAGAAAGTGTCAGGAAACTTCAGTGGGTCCAAAATGCAGCAGCCAGATTGCATACCCCCCCCCCCCCCCGGTTACAGCAGTGGCTGCCGATCAGTTACCGGGCACAATTTAAAGTGCTGGATTTAACCTATAAAGCCCTAAATGGCCTGGGTCTTAAGCAATCTCAAAGACCGTATCACCCTCTATGAGCAGGATAGGGGGGTTTAGTTCATCAGGAGAGGCCTTTCTCTCAGTCCCACCACCTTCACAGGTGCGTCTGATGGGGACACAGGAGAGAGCCTTCTCTGTTGCCATACCCAGACTTTGGAACTTCCTCCCATAGAAGGCCAGACAGGCCTTATCTTTGCTATCCTTCTGCAAGCAGGCAAAGAGCTTTCTCTTCAGGCAAGCCTTCCCTCAGTAACCAGCTACCTGTGTGTGATTTTTAGATAGATTGTTATGCATCACTGCTTTGACTGGATTTTTAGTACTACTTGTGTTTTCCATTTTTGTGTTCTCAATTTCTCAGAGTGACATTTTTGTATATTTATTGATCTTTGCCTTAATATTGCCTGTTAATTGATGTAAGATGCCTCCTTATTCATTGCTCATAATTTTAAAATATCATATTTTAATGTTATTAACCACTGTTGTATACTCATTGTTTTCAACTTTAAATATTGTCTTTCATTGTTGTAAGCCACCTTGGGTCCTTTTCAAGGAGACAGTGAGGTAAACGTATTTCAAGTAAATAAATAAATAACCACAGTGCCACTCTTATCTGTCTTTTTGATTACTATGTTGGGATTGTTTTTGAGGCTGTCTAAAGCATCGTGCTTTGTCCAGGTAAGACTGTATGGTAAATCATGTCCCTTGTTGATGATCTTAGCCCGGATGTGGTGGGGAAAGCATTCAATGTACTGTAAAAGTCCAATTCTTTATTTCAACCATCTGGAGGAGTCCATGTAAAGTTAATCTTTCTTTCTGTATTGCTAGGAGGAAGATGGATGCCAGGTATGTTGTTTCCTTGGAGTATGTATTAGGAATGTGACAGAAGGACTGCCATCACACATAAACACAGATGCATATCCCTTTCTTCTCATCCATGGGGGTGGGGGGGTGGGGAATGACCCAGCTAAAATATTTGGATTTTGGGTTCACAGGCTATGCTTCCTGAGACCAACTGCTGGAAAGAAACGGACCGCACCTGGGCAGGTCTGGGAGGAATGTGCTTGTCAATAGCATGAAGAACTTCTTCAAGAGGGCTTTAAACTGAATTGGAAGGTGGAAGGAAATACAAGCTCAGAGTTAAAGATAAATGAAAGCTTGTATGCAATAAAAGAAACAGACTGGACAGCTCTAACAAGGGCCAATACTAATTTTCATATAAATGTATGAAAGACAGCAGGCTACAAATCAGACAACCTGATGTGGTTATATATGAACGTAAGGAGTGTAGGAAGCAAACAAGAAGAACTGGAGAGTTCAGGAGAGTAAATATGCCTTGATAGAGATAATTCACACTTGGTGGAATGACTCCCATGACTGGAATACAGCAATGGGAGGATAAAAATTGTTCAAAACAACAGAAAGAATAGAAAAGGAGGTGGAATCACAGTGTATGTAAAAAATGAATATTCCTGCACAGAAATATGCAGGAACAACATATGCTTTGTTGTTCTATCAAGAGCATCTGGATTATTAGAATTGTGGCAAAAAAACAAAAGGAATGTGGTAGTTGGAATCTACTACTGATCACCCAATCAAGGAGGAGATGCAGATGAAAAGTTTGAAAACCAAATTGCAAGAATTTCAAAGAGACACAATGTTTTATTCAATTATTCAATCTAATTGAGAATTCCTTGGGCCTGTTTTAACATTCTGATCACTTCTGATCTAACACTTGTACTTTATACCTGAACTGGGCCATTCTACTAACTCCTCTGGTAGAGCAGGATATTCTAACGAAGAAAGTTGTTAATTGCATTATTTGAGAATGATTATCAAAGCCATGGAACACAGTCAAATGAGATGCTGTCACAGAGGGGAAAAAAATTACAAACCACTAAGTACATAAATGATTATGAACAGCTCACACAGTAGTGTCAATATTCCTCATGCTGTCAGTTACTCACTCCTGCCATTACTAAATCAATCATTTTTACCTTCTGTCAGCCTGGGAAGCAGCTGCCTTGATAAATATATCATTGGAACACACATTAAAGATTCCCATGGAAGTTCTCAGCTGCTGCTAGAAATAGAACAAAACATTATTTTTTAACATCACTGGGGAGAAAAATAGAGATTCTGATCACTTACACTAGTGTTTTTCATTTTTTTCTCTCACTCAGTGAGACAGAATTACTCAATGGGTAATTAAAAACAGAGATGCAAGAGTAGGTGACACCTTTTTAAAAAATCAAACAGCAAGCTTTCATGGATAAAATCCCACTGCATCAGGCTTATGCACCAATATTATATAAAGCAGAAAAATTGTAAATAAGAGTCCCAAACATTCATGGCAAATGTCAATGCCAAATCTGCTTGAGGTGAGTTCAAATGAACACTGCAAACTGCCCCTGTAGGGTGCAGTCCCAAGCCTCATCTCTGGCAGCATGGCTGGAATTTTCCAATGGGTTCTTCATACAAAGGTTTGACAATTACTTGGTCATTACCTCTCCCCCCCCCCCCAACTGTTTTTTAAACATAACATTCCTTTCTGGCTGTGGAGCTAGGGAAAAAGCAACACAGGAACATCACAGCCTCTGTCAGAAGGTTGGGGTTAGAATTTGGTCTACTCACCAGGTAGAAGCCAGTTAAAGCCAAATTAATAGTTTTACCTTGTGAGCATAAGCAGTTTGCAGTCCTTTTTTTGTTGAGAATTATCTTTCTTTCTCTATGTCATTAGGTTTCTTAGCTTTTTTTAAAAAAAAACCCAATGAGAATAATTACCTGTAAAACCTGTAGCTATTTACCCCAGATTTTTTATTTTATATAGCCTCTTTTGTTAAGATTTTTTTAAAGAGAGTAATGCTAACTAGTGTTATTAAAAAGTACTTTAAACTGTTGTTCAGATTACTTTCTTTAATTTCTAAATTGTATAATAATTATTACTGTTGAAAAAACATTTTAAAGGAATTCTGAGGTTAAGGAAGCGGCAGAAGTTTGTAGCAAAAGCAGACTTACGCTTCCCTGTATAGACTCAAAAGGTGAAGTAGTCCTATTACAAGTTGTTCCCAACACTTGTGTGTGTTAAGCAAGAAGTCTCAAAGGAGGTGCGCACAAGTATTTCTGCACAAACTGTATGCACAAATACTGGGGAGTTGGCTGCCAAAGTCTCCACTCTCTTCCAGGTGTCTACTGTTATCGAAGTAACACCTGAAGGGAAGGTGTATAATGTCACTATACTCACCATGGACATTTTTCTGACCCACTTAAGTGAATGGGAACTCACCACAAGCACAGTAATGCATGAATTTTTAAAATGATCCTTCTGCCTCTTCACTTGAATTGGTTCTCTACTGTATAAGCCTGCTTCCAGTTCTCAGCTTCTGTCACATCGCGGGCATCCTGATGCCTTGTGCAGCGTCAGAATGTCAAGCCACTCTCTCTCTCCTACAATTCCACCACACATTGCCACAAAGCTTCCTTCTCTCTTGGAAGCTGTATCTGTGGTAGGCAAAACCATTTCTACTGGGGTTCTAGGCAGGCATCAACACTAGCTTTTGTCAAAATGTGCTCACATCTTCCTATATCTTTAATAATATAAGATTCACCATTTATTTGCAGACTGTATATTATGGGCACAATTTATCTAAAGCTGTGACATATGTTGACATTCTATTGATTTCAATAGAAGAGTTAAGCATATGCTTAAATCTCCCGAGCTAAAGTCAATAGGCTTCAAAGATTCTTAGCTATGTCTGGATTGTTTCTTATGTGCACCATTTCTGGTTCCCCCCTCCCCCCAAACAGGACTGCACATGGTAACTATGATCAAGTGATCCTTCCCTGATTACTGGAGTATCTAGATGTGGGCTCATAAAAGAGTTTTCAGCGGAAGCTTATCAGATAAGGACTGAGCCCTGAGTTTTAAAATTGATTATACACACATTGCACATTATTCTTTTCTATCCTCACTTTTTAATCTGCAAGAGTCCATTTAGGAACAGTTCATAGCAGTTGCTCTGCTTTGAGCCAAGTCCCATTGTTTGGCCTGACAGTCTTGGCAGAAGTACTGTTTTTGCCACGGGTGCAGGAGGAAACACACCTTGCATCATAAATTCACACATATGTGACAGTTACTGGGATCTTTCAGTACAATGTGCACATCTTAAAGTGTCAACAATTGGAAAAGTATATACTTGAAAAAGACACTTTAGTCAATAGACAAGAAGTAAATATATAGGTAAGAAGCTGATACTGTACATTGTGAGCTTCAAAAAAAAGCTTTGAATCACGGCATTTTTAGACACCAGTATGATTTTCTGACAATTTGGTTTTGCTACTTGAAGCAATTTCATTTATATTATTGGTTACATTTTTAACCTGCTCTCTCTCAAAGGAGCTCAAGAAAGTACATACAGTTCTCTGACCTTATACAGTCTAAGAGGTCACTTGGCAAATTTCATCTCTGAGCCAGGATTTGCTCTTAGGTCTCTCCAGAATAAGTTCAGTGTTTTAGCTGTTACACCACACCAACTCTCTCAGACTTTCTAAACACTGATAGGTTGGCAGATATAGGTTGTGTGGGTCTGGGGTGGATGGATTCCTTCATATTATGTCCTATGTCTGCAAAGTGGATCCTCCTTTCTCATTCCAATCAACCCTCTTAAAAACAAAGCTCAGAATCTGAGCAAAACTAAGTTTGTTCATTCAGTGGGTGAGTAAAGTCATGCTCAGTTCTTGTCCATTGCTATAAATGTCATTTCAACCTTCATTTTGTCAATTAACAAGTCTTTGCCCACTGTGCCCTGCTTGGATAGGGGCAGTTTAAAGAACCATTGGGATGAAACAAAGAACAGGAAACATGAAACTAAGTCCTGAAGGGGAGTCAGGCTATAGGTGGCAAAGCTCAACTAGCTGTCAGCTTGGCAAAATATAAGACTGACTAAAAGCTTGTAAAGCCTTCTAGATTGGGGAATGCAGAAGAAATCTAAAAGCCTAGAAGGTTGCCCTGGACACCAGAAGGATCTCACACAATTTCAGCAATTCTTCAGTTTCCAGCCATGACATCATAGAATAATTTAGTTGGAAAGGACCTATAAGGTCATCAAGTCCAACCCACTGCTCAGTTCAGGAATCCAAATGAAAGTACATCTGACAGATGGTTGTCTAATTTTCTCTTGAACGCTTTCAGTGTTAGAGCGCTTACACCTTCTAAGGTTGTTGTTGTTTAGTCATTAAGTCGTGTCTGACTCTTCGTGACCCCATGGACCAGAGCACGCCAGGCCCTCCTGTCTTCCACTGCCTCCCGGAGTTGGGTCAAATTCATGTTGGTAGCTTCAATGACACTGTCCAACCATCTCATCCTCTGTCGTCCCCTTCTCCACTTGCCTTCACTCATTCCCAACATCAGGGTCTTTTCCAGGGAGTCTTCACTTCTCATGAGATGGCCAAAGTATTGGAGCCTCAGCTTCAGGATCTGTCCTTCCAGTGAGCACTCAGGGTTGATTTCCTTCAGAATGGATAGGTTTGTTCTCTTTGCAGTCCAGGGGACTCTCAAGAGCCTCCTCCAGCACCACAATTCAAAAGCATCAATTCTTCAGCGGTCAGCCTTCTTTATGGTCCAGCTCTCACTTCCATACATCGCTACTGGAAAAACCATAGCTTTGACTATGCGGACCTTTGTTGGCAAGGTGATGTCTCTGCTTTTTAAGATGCTGTCTAGGGTTTGTCATCGCTTTCCTCCCAAGAAGCAGGCGTCTTTTAATTTCGTGGCTGCTGTCACCATCTGCAGTGATCATGGAGCCCAAGAAAGTGAAATCTGTCACTGCCTCCATATCGTCCCCTTCTATTTGCCAGGAGGTGATGGGACCAGTGGCCATGATCTTAGTTTTTTTTGATGTTGAGCTTCAGACCATTTTTGGCGCTCTCCTCTTTCACCCTCATTAAGAGGTTCTTTAATTCCTCCTCACTTTCTGCCATCAGAGTGGTATCATCTGCATATCTGAGGTTGTTGATATTTCTTCCGGCAATCTTAATTCCGGCTTGTCCTGCCTTTCGCATGATGTATTCTGCATATAAGTTAAATAAGCAGGGCGACAATATACAGCCTTGTCGTATTCCTTTCCCAATTTTGAACCAATCAGTTGTTCCATATCCAGTTCTAACTGTTGCTTCCTGTCCCACATATAGATTTCTCAGGAGGTAGATAAGGTGGTCAGGCACTCCCATTTCTTTAAGAACTTGCCATAGTTTGCTGTGGTCCACACAGTCAAAGGCTTTTGCGTAGTCAATGAAGCAGAAGTAGATGTTTTTCTGGAACTCTCTGGCTTTCTCCATAATCCAGCGCATGTTAGCAATTTGGTTACTAGTTCCTCTGCCCCTTTGAAATCCAGCTTGTAGTTCTGGGAGTTCTCGGTCCACATACAGCTGAAGCCTACCTTGTAGGATTTTGAGCATAACCTTGCTAGCGTGTGAAATGAGAACTAAGGTAGTTAGTTCCATTGTTGCAGTACTCTGTTAGGAAGTTTTTCCTGATATTCAAGTGACATCTGGCCTCCTGTAACTTGAGCCTATTATTACATGTCCTATACTCTGGGGTGACTGAGAATAGATCCTCCCCTTCCTCTGTATGACAGTCTTTCAAGTATTTGAAAAGTGCTTTCATATCTCCCCTCAGTCTTCTTTTCTCAAATCTAAACATTCCTAGTTCTTCCAGTCTTTCCTCATAGGGCTTGATTTCCATTCCCCTAATCATTCTCATTGTCCTCCTCTGAACTTGTTCCAGTTTGTCAGCATTCTTCTCAAAATGCAGTGTCCAGAACTGAACACAGTACTCTAGATGAGCCTAACCAGTGCTGAATAGAGGGGAACTAGCACTTCATGGGATTTAGAGACTATACTTCTATTAATGCACCCTAAAATAGAATTTGCCTTTTTTGCATCCATGTTGTGCTACTGGCTCATATTCAGCTTGTGATCTACAACAATTTCAAGATCCTTCTCACTCATAATATTACTGTATAGCTAGGTGACTTGAAGCACCTAACTGGAGTTTGGAGATAAATTCCTCCTGGGAGAACAGCCTGCCTGTGAAGCCTTGGGCAAGCTGCACAGGTCCAGAGCACCCCCAGAAAAAGGATCAGGAAAACCATTTCTGATAACTTTATACCTATGGAAAAAAATGGGACGGGTCACCAGAAATCTAATTTCAACTTGATGGCATATTGTTATTTTATTATATGTATACTAAAGGAACATGACAAAATGTGCATTTGAGAAACAACTAAGAATGTATGCCACAAAGTACAATCTTTGTATGGCTAACTATGCCCTAGATGGATATTTTAACTGTAAGAATGATGCAAATTTAACTAGTGCTTGTAGTGAAACCACTCTATAAACATTTTTTCCTAAAAATATCTGTACTACAAACTAGAAGTGTCAAAAATCAATATAAAAACAAGTAGCAAAAGATACATATAATATTAACTGACTGTTCATTCTACATATACAAGATAGGATGAAGTATTTCATTTCAATAGTAAAATACATGTGAAAACCTGATTTGAAGATCCATGAACTTTCAAGAAAATTTTGCTCAGCAAGTACACACCCATTTTGACTCAGACTGATCTTTTTCATTAAAGCACACATGTGAATACACAATAAATATACAAAAAAGGGTATGCACAATTGAATTGCACTCTTTTACACACATGGGTCACACTGATATTTTCAACAAGAGGCTAACATATTGTTTTTAAAAAATCAGTTTATGTTTTAGCATCAGCTGGCATACACCATTTCATGTTATGCAAAATAGGTTATTTGTCATCTCACTAAAAGTCCTTACTGCATCTATATCCAAATGGGCAAAAAAATATTTTTTGTAAGTGTTGTTTTGAAGGACAGCTGGCCTCTTGTCCAAAACTAAGGAATTTTTGATTCATTTGAGGATTTCACACAGTTATTGTCATCTACCTTTGAGCAGAGATTAATCAGCACAAGTGTGTGCACACACAAATATCCACCTGTCCCTTACAAGATGCCAATGTCAAGGACTCTGCTCTTAGCAAAGAGATTACAGAAATTTCACAGACTTCAAATATTCTGAAACCCAGTCTTTTGAAAACTCTCCCTGATAGAATTTTAATGTCATACTAACAACCAGCAGCTGATTTATATTTCAAGAGCAGCTCTGCTTGCCAACTAAGATAACATGAACATCGTTCATACATTAAAGTCTCCCGTTCCAAGTCAGACAACAGAGGGAAGCGTAATGGGCAACATTTTTCAGCACACTCCTCTCTGAACAATATGTAAGCATGCAAGCATATTGAACAGCAATGTTCTGATTTGAATACAACCACAAATGTTATCATAATCTAACACAAATTACTGTTCTTCCACATTTCTTGTACACTGAATCTTTTCCAGTTCACTGAATTAAGATTAACACAAAACAGAGCAATTGAAGTAAATACTGTGAAATAAAGCTGGCTACAATGTTACTACTCTGTCTATTTCTATGATAAGGAGGAGGGACCCCAAAACAAATAGCTGTTACCTGTATGGAGAGAACCTGTGATTAGCCTGAGAAGATACTGGGCGAATTTCAGTATTTCACGTTTACACCGTTTTCGACATCCGCTCATCTTATGCAATAAGATGTTCCTCTGAGGACAGCCAGATCACTTTTGCTAATAAAAGTCAACAGTTTCTGGCAGAGAACTTCTGTCCCAGTTTTTATCACTGTCTGCCGTTTCAGAGGCTGCCTTTTTAAAGCCAGATAAACTCCTCTGGATTTGTTCAGGAAAAAAGGAGATTCCTTTAAAGGAGCAAAGGAGGTGAAGAAATAAGAATGCAAATAAAATACTGAACTGGCAAGGGGGTGTTGAACAGGATGGTCACAGTCAGGTCCCCCTGGAACTCTGTCTGGTATGATGAACACTTGTCATCCCACTGGTTGTAGGTTGACTTTCCTCAGCAGCCTCCTGAGCAGACACTGCTGCAACCTCACAGACCATTCAGTTGGAGGCGGGGCCTGCGAGCCCAACTCTACACACAGAAATTTGTCCTCATCAATGAATCAGCATGTAAGCTGGTGGAGAAGAGAGAGCAGGGCACTCTATTTGAATTCTGTTTTGCAAGGAATGGAGTAGGGGAGATAAAAATGAATGTGCTAGAGAATTTCTTGGGAAAAATAGCTGTGCCATAATCATTATCTGCTCTGTCACAGTAAGATAATACACATCTGTCCATTTCAAAAATCTCACCTGATGGAGATACAAAAAACAATCAAGGTGACAGAACAGCAACAGCATAAACATAAATGACAGAGCAAAATCTTGCAGTTTGGATAAAGGTTGCAACAGAGCCAAATTCCACAGTCCCCGAAGGAGAGAGTCAAAGCCCACATTACACTCCAAAGGTGAAAGAAGTTTTTATTGAGGAAGAGCTAGCGCCATACCAGGACCCAGGAAAACACTTGCAGGGATCATCCAGTCAGTAGAGATACATACCCCTTACACTGTGAAAGAAAAATACCTCCATTACTTCTACTGTAAATGGGATGCCAAACACTATTAGCAAGCTCAGATTTCATAGTAGAGTAATTTAAAAATACAATTAGATATATTTCTTATAATTTATTAAGGTCTCTCAATGTACATGGAAATAAACGTATATTACAAATTAATGCGTTCATGCATGTGTGCACATACACTCCCCTCTCCCACAGCAAGCAATTTTTCTGGACAATTTATAAATGAGATGCAACAGAGAGAGAAGCAACACAACAAGGTAACTGGACAGAGCAGAGGAGACTTACTATAACAGGAGTTAAATATGTACACTTACGTAAAAACACACCTGTTTAGGCTTTGCTCCAATCTGGAATAAAGAACAAGGGAGGAGTAGAGAAGCTCTTATCCTCCATATGACTGACTACAACTCCCATATGCTCAGACAGCTTATTCAATGGGCAAGTGTGATGGGAGTTGTAGTCGATCAACATCTACAGGGCCACTGGTTCCTCAACTCTAGATTAAAGCAATGTCAACACCTGTCACAGAAGTGTTAGATTTCTTAGAAGTGGGGCTTGAAAACAGAAGTGGCACCACATACATGTTCCAGAGAAGTTCAAGGTTAAACTGGCAACCAAGTAGTACAGTCACCTATGAGAGCAGGAGAAATTTGAACAGCTGAATATGGTAGACTCGAGGGCCAAAAGTCACAAAGAGAAATACACCACAATAGAGGCAGAAGTTAGGTGGCAAAATCCATGAAAATTTTGTAAGGTAAAGTAATTTAGGTTTTTTTTTTTTTTTTTTGGTAGACTGAGATGTAGAAGTACAGTGGAGAACCAGCAAGGAGATGGTTTGCAGTAGGGATGTCAGGTGATGCCCAGAGAATGAACCCATTATTTAAAATGGAGAGAAAGAAAACATGATTCTCTCTATGATTCTGTTCTGTTTCACGGTGAATAACTTCTTTGAATTCCTGTTTTACTTTTTAACAGTCATATAATTTTGTGATTCCAGTTCCTCTCAACATAGGCCCTCCACTTCAACTTTTACTTAAGTCAGAAACCAGTTGAGGTGATGCAGTATTTGTCTGTGAGCCTGATGGACTGGATCAGGGAGAATAAACTTCATCCAGGTAAGGCAAATATAGCAATAATGAGAATTCAGGGGATCAGTTGGCTTTTGGATGAGGTTACAGTCCCCAGGAAGGACCAGATTCCTAGCTTGGGAATACATATGGACTGAACCCTGCTTGTGAATGCCCAAGTGACAGTCATCACTTGGAATGCCAATCAGAAGTTTCACCAAGGGTCACCAAAAAAGAGAAAATGTTTCACTTTAAATTGCATATGCTAATTTAAGCATATGCGTATATCAACATAATTAGATTATAATTTAAATATAAATACAATAAAATCCACCATAGTGCAGAACTCTATGATGAGATGATCACCTTAAGAGTTGAGAGGAAGGCAGGATATAATTTAGATTAATAAATAAAGCATACCGCATAGTAAGTTTTGGAAATGCCACTATACCTTGCATGTTTCTTCAGCTCACTGAATATGAATATATGTGGAAAATAAATAGTCTTGTTCCTGGGCATGAGAATGAGGAGATATTTTTCTGCAGGTTTTGATCAGAGTTTTTGAATGTGCAAGAACGATCCTTGCACAAATTGGGCAAATTGCATAATGAAACTACAGGAGCTGCTGCTTTGTTCCATGAGTTGTCAGGTGGGTTGTGTCTGTGGTTTTGGCTGATCTTTCTATGTTTGCTCTATGTGCATGGACATGCTTTGCTTCACAACCCCACAAGATATTAGACATTTTGCAAAAAATGCAGGAACTCTGATTTTTAAAAGTGTTTGTTCTGCTCTTGCATAGGAAGTAAGAAATCATGTGAGGGAAAACACACTCCTGACAGATTGGAGAAGAACTAATTTATTATTCTATTTTTCTACACATCCTTAAGCTGAGAGGGAGCTTTCTACAATCCCCAGCAGGAGTGTATGGCCTAAAAAAACTACACTCATGTCATGTGCATCAGGGCAATGCAGGATGTAAATCCTAGTGGAATGGTGGCAATTGCTGCAAGCTGCATCTGACCAGCCATCTGATTAGCCATTTAAAAAATGTCCCCATCCCCAAGTATGAGAATCCGGCAGCCTTGTGCTCTCAGAAAGAAGCCAAGATGGTGCTGGGATCACTATTTTTCCTCCCTCACAGCAAGCCTTCTCTGTGCAAGATTACCTCTTCCCTTCCCAAACTGAGAAATTTCTTCAGGAAATCTTACAAGAGTTTTTGGGAAGTTTCATGGCCATTTTTGCCCCCTGGATGAAATGCTAAGCTGCACAGATGTATTACATCTGCACAGGATTCAGCTAAAGGGAACAGAAGAAACTCCAAGTTGCTAAGGATTGTTACAATTCCTATGAAGAATTGTATCTTTCTTGTGCGGGACTCACCCGAAAAAGGTCACTGAATTGTGCTGAATTTGTCAACTTCCTGCAGAGGACAATGAGCAACAAATGAAAAACTATATTTAGAGAAATAAATCATAAGACAGCTTGGCACAGAATGAACCTCCAAACAGGTTTCAAGCAGAATTTCTTTGTTAGCATTTGCCCTGTGGTAATAAAACCTTCTGCTAAAGTGTCTAACTACCAACAATCACAGATAACATTGAGGCTACAATCCTATAGAAACTAACAGAGGAGTAAGTAATTCAAAACTCAATATAGACTTACTTCTGAGTGGACATACATAAAATTATGCACAGTCTGGCATTTCTTCCAGGGGAAAAATGACTAGAAAATGTCCACAAATGTCCTGCAAGGGGAAAAAAAATCTCATGCAAAGAAATCTCGCTGTAAGGAGAAAAGAGGGGGTTTTCTTTCTCAGTTTTTCTCTCACAATGAGCAGCTGAGAGATTCAAATCCCTTCTTCTCTATGTGGTAACTGTTTCACAAGCTCTCATCTGAAGACCTATACTCACCTTCTAGTTACAATTTGATTCTTAAGAACTATCAGAACTAAAAATGGCAAAGGGAAAAAAAATGACAAATGGCAGTTCAGTTGATGGACCAGAACCAAATTAGCTCTTTTAATATCCTCATCTATTATTTACAAGAAGGGATATAAGATGCCAAAGAATGCTGGATTGGAGAATGTTATAAATATACCCCAGAGAACAAGATTTAGATTTATTTATTTTTTAAAGGTAGCAGTTGCAGTCAGAGGGAGTGGATAAGAAGTAACTGAACGTTTCTGAGAAAGAAATGATTTCCATAAAGGGAATAAACAGTACCAACCCTTCTATGAAGAAGCACAATATGAAGTCCAGACAAGTCAATGAAAGTCAGATAGAGATTTGTAATGCATTATTGCAGAAGTCAGAAAACCAATGTAAGTCTAACAGAATAGAACGAATGAAATGTGTAGTTAATGTAATGCTATAAAATGGGGGGGGGGGCACTGCTAAAAATCTATGGGGAACTGTATGTCCTCAGATCTCCACCAACTTCAATTTATGAGGAATAGTCTTTGTTAGCAAATAACACAAGCATGCTTAAGCCAAAATTAAGCATTTTCAACTACCCCATTCATTACAGTAACAGTGTTTCCTTTAATTCTCAGAATGAAATGAATGATGTTTAAAAGTGCTTAACTTCAGGATAGATCTGGTCTATGCTATTTGATAACAAAGCCTGTTTCTTGTAAACTGAGGTGGGTGGAGAATTATGGATATGCAGTTCTTTATTAATATTATTCTGTAGCCCTGGAATTGTATAGTATTGTATAAACCATGTAATTTATTTCTCTGTATGTTGATCGTCCTGTCTTGTGCCATATTGCATGGTGAATTCATTTCATTGCCTGATATTTAAACATGTACTGTACTTAACTTTCCCATTGAAATAAATGGGACTTGGTGAGATCATGTTGATTATGCCAGGTCAATAGTCTGGAATCTCTGGATCATTTATGGTTATTTAGTATATGCTCTGATTTTAGTGGGGACTCTTGCACATAGATATTTTTGCAAAATAGTGGTCAAAGAAAACAGGAGGCCTATGTAGTTATCATCATATTTAACTTATAAAGGGCCTAAAAATATCAGGTGATATATAATAAAGTTTTTAAAAAAAAACCATTTTTCTGCAGGTGAACAATGTGTTCATTACATCCCTGGCCCACATCTGGTCACAGTTTTTCTCTCCCTATAGTGTGATATTATGTACATTATTTAAATCACTATAATGATTTTTAACTATGCATCCATATATATATAAATTAGTATATGCAAAGTAGAGATGAGCACAAAACTCTGTTTGGAGATTTGTGCCAGTTTATCAGTGTGGCACCACAGGTGCCGCAAATTCCCTTCCCCCACCCCCTGGCTGGCTCCCCCACTCACCAGCCAGTGCACATTGCTCTTTCCCTCCTCTTCGCACAACCATCCAGTTGCAGCAGGAGAGCGTCCTTCCATCCACTCAAAGGGAGCACTGTAGGAATCCCTGCCCCACCTCCTCATCTGGGTGGGTGGCTGCAGAAGGAGACAGAGGAGGAAAGCGCACTCTCCTGCTGCAACTGGATGACACATGAAGAGGAGCGAAAGAGCAGCACGGGCTGGCTGATGAGTGGGGAGCTGATCAGGGAGGGGAAGGGAACACACGGCACCTGTGGTGCCATGCCAATGAATCGGCATGAACTTCTGAATCAAGGTTCATGCCCATCTCTAGTGCAAAGTTATTCTCTCTTTTGCCCTCTTTTTTTGGAGATGTATTTCCTCTTATTTAATGATGCACAAGTGGCTATCTCAAAAATGCTCAGGATATCAGGACACACTTGGGGTTATTGCTGAGACAATCAGAGTTCATCTTATCCTGCTCATGCCCTCTGTGTCCTAGCTACTTATTTAGTCATTGTAACTTATGTCTGCCCACCAAGGCCACTAACTCCTCCTCCTGTCTTCACTTACCAGGTTAGCACAGCCACTTTAGCATTCCAGAGAGAGAACAGCACAGAGACTCAAGAGAGCCCCCTGAAAGCTTCCTTCCTACTTTGGGGGGAGGGCAGTATTGGTGGATGTCATGGTGTTTGGGAGTTGACTGGCTGGTGGGAAGAAAGGAAAAAAGCAAAGTGTGGTGCTGTATATACCACCCCATAGTGCTTAAAGCACTCTCTGGGCAGTTTACAAGTTAATTATGCAGGCTACACACTGCCCCCCCCCCCCCAGCAAGCTGGGTACTAGTTTTACCGACCTCGGAAGGACAGAAGGCTGAGTTAACCTTGAGCTGGCTACCCAGGATAGAACCCAGGTCGTGAGCACAGTTTTGGCTGCAGGACAGCAGTTTAACCACTGCGCCTCAAGGCTACTGAGAGAAGGTAGAAGGAGATTCTTCTCTTACTTTGATTAAAAATTGAGCCAGAAAACAATTCAGAAGTTATGATGAGTATAATGCAGACAAGAAATTTGGAATTGTTTAGATAAATTCAATTCTTTTTAAAAAAAATCCCTCTGGATTATGAATGTGGGATACTGTGCTTCTCTATCCATGATCCAAAATGCCAGGAAATGGCCTGATATTGCTGCTTAATATTGTGCCCACATTGCCAGCGAGGCAAAGGATGCCAAGCGTTACATAGCAAAAGGCAGCCTGAATACTGACCACACTAATGTCAGCAGTCAAAGTAGTTTTCAGCATATACTTGTGCTTAATACCATTCACAAAGATTAAAAAAAAAAAAGCTGAAAATCCCAGAAACAGACTCCGCTTTTCATAAGTTAACCACTTCTTTCTATAAGTGCTGCTGGACCCTCCTTTGGTTTTGCCAGTGGTAGCCAGGTCTCCTGGCAATAGTTCCATGGGCTCTAAGTTGTGAGAATAACCAAGAACAGACTTTATTACAATTGAAGAACCAAAAGAAATAAGAACATTTCCTTAACTGGAGCTTCCTGGAGGGCTGAGTTTCCTGCACTAATCCTCCAGCAAATGTCATTTCAAGAGGGCCCCGTGCTAAAGTCACAGAGTGCCCTGGGAGACCTTCTCTCTGAAAGTAGGAGGAGAGGAAGAGTATTGACACTAGTCAAAGTTCCTTCAATGATGACCGGTAGAACTGGGGGGGGGGGGGTTTACTGGTGTCCTCTCCTGGAGCCTCCTCTGCCTCTTGCGCTTATTGCCAACATCACAGCTGGGTTGGAGTGGCTCTTGTTGAATGATGTGGGTGCCTGAGCCATGTCTTATGTGTGATAGGCTCCTGGAATCCTGGCCCCGGGATCTCTTATCTGCAGTCCCTTCCTCTATCCAATGAGTGGGGCTTGGAAACTTCAGCCTAGGGCTCCTTTTCTCAGTTGCTTTCCACATCAGCTGAGGCTGAGGGGTTCTAATCCTTGACAGCCTCTCTCCATGTCTCCTCCTCCTCCAGTCTTTGCCTCTCCATTTCCCTGAAAAAAGCCCTTGAGTGTCCCAGTCTTCCTCCTTTATCCTGGACTCTGCCTTACCCTCATTTCTTTGCATGTGACCCTCATCAGCCAGCTCTCTCACTAGCACCTGTTGTCCCTGGCCGAGTAGGGGCCAGGAGCTATGGCCTCAGACACTGGCAGCCACTCCCTCACACTCATCTAAACAGAAAGCAATGGTCAAGGCTGTTTTTCATCAAGTTCTCTAGGTCAGCCATTCTCAACTTTTTGTTTTTTGTTTTTGCCATGGCCATAAACACAATAAGAAATATAGGCCAAATCAGGATTGGATAAGTTGCATAATGAACCTTATAAGGTGGCGTATGACTCCCTTGAAATGTGCTAGAGCCCCACAGGGGGCCATTTGGTCCCCACTGAGAATGGCTACTCTAGGTATTTATTGCTGGAAAATATGAATGATCATCAAGTATTGTGATAAAACCTGTGCTTAAGGGAGGGTGCAATTAACAGGGTCTTATTCATCCAGATGATCAGTCACATTCATGAGTAAACTCACTCTTGAACTAATTGCACATGTATGGAAAGAGGTGACTTTGTCACATTTCAGAACTTGAGTATTGCATAGTCAAAGCATGGTAGCCTTTTTTCTTTCTTCTCTCCTTCATCAGGAACCTTTATTTTCTTTGCTGAAGCATCGTATTAGTGGAACTTGATCTTTGCTGTTGCTTTTGAATCTGTATGCTCCCAGTATTAAAAACAAGGTGAATTCTGTTGTTAAGGAGGAGGCTGAGAGATGTAGAGCATCAAATCAGCGAATACAGAAAGGTGGGGGTGATGAACATACATTTTGTAATCCAAAAGACACAGCCAATCAGATGCCCTAATTTAAGCCCTTTCACTTCCCTTCTAAAGGTTCAAGTAAATCCCCAGTAAGCATCATTTTGCAAAGAGAGAACCACAGTGCACACCCCTGAGAGTGATATACTTCAAGGTACTTTGCAATGTCTTCGGGGACGTGGTGGCGTTGCGGGTTAAACCGCAGAAGCCTCTGTGCTGCAAGATCAGAAGACCAGCAGTCGTAAGATCGAATCCACGTGACGGAGTGAGCTCCCGTCGCTTGTCCCAGCTCCTGCCAACCTAGCAGTTCGAAAGCATGCAAATGCGAGTAGATAAATAGGTACCACCACGGTGGGAAGGTAACGGCATTCTGTGTCTGGTCGTGCTGGCTACGTGACCGCGGAAACTGTCTTCGGACAAACGCTGGCTCTATGGATTGGAGACGGGGCTGAGCACCGCACCCTAGAGTCGAACACGACTGGACTAAATGTCAAGGGGAACCTTTACCTTTACCTTACTTTGCAATAAGTAGCCATCCCTTTCCTTTAGCCTTCTCTCAAAATGTGGCTGTGTTGTGCTCCACTCCTGAGCATAAAGGAAGATTGGTCCTAAAAGAACACGGCTGAGACTTCTTTCTCAATACAGATGGCTGTGAGTGCTGTGCACTGGACTGCAAGGGGATTCAAATTCATGTACATTCCTTGGGGATTACCAATTCAGGACCTTCCAGTTGCACAGACATGTACTTGAGTGCAAACAGTTAATCTGTAAAACACATTTCTTCTAGGTGTTTTAATTAATTTGTGCCACCAAGCAGTAAATACCTGGAGAACGTATTGAAAAACAGCCATGACAATTGCTTTGTGTTTGAATGAGAAGCAGTTATTTTTTTTATTTATTTATTTCATTTATACCCCCGCCTATCTGGTCAATTGTGACCACTCTAGGCGGCTAACAGTTAACTGATGAAAAAAAGAGTTAGGTTCTCAGATTTTCCTCTGCTTGGTGTCTCTTTGTGAATGATAGTGGTTTATCTTGTAGATCATCTTGGCTCCTGACATTGGTGTGGACAGCAATACTGGGTCATTTCCTGGCATTTTGAATCATAGTTATAGAAGCAAAATATCCCACATTCATAAACTAGACTTTTTTGAAGCATTGCATTCTATCTGTTGCTTGGCAAATCTGTACTGAGTATGCTTAGTGTTATAACAAAAAATCACTGTTTCTCCCACTTGAAAGGCCTTTTTTTAAGAACCAATATTTCAATCCCAAAAGCCTAGATTCTTTCCAGATAAAGAAAGGTAGCTGGGGCAAACAATTCTCTTTCAAGATTGGTCTTTTCAATTTATGTGCACTATTTTAAATTTGGTGTGGCTTAGGTTCCCCTATTTCTGAACAGTGAGGAAAAATAGTTTTACATTTTAAAAAATCATAACTAGGAAACCTTTTGTCCAAACTTCTCTAAATTTGGCACAAAGCAAGAGCCGACTGTACCAAATGTGCCAGATTTGATACTGATCTGAAACCTAGTGTAAAAGTTATAATGTTTTGTTTTGTCTGCCCCTATTTTTTGGAATTGCCTTAAAGAATGTCGATTTGCTCTGCCTCACATTTTAGCAGCACCCTCATGTAGCTGTAATATCTCTGAACTATAGGGAGAAGCTTGGAATCCTGTGGGAATTTTAGTGTAGGTTCCACAACCTCAGTGCAAAAGGTCATGATAGTTAATAACACGAATGTCACTGGTAAATGCTGGCACCAGGAAGCATCTAAGAATTTTGCAACTTGCAAGTCAAACATTGTGCTGTTTTAGCCCCACTGGATGCAGGCCACCGTGGTTTCATGTGTGTCCTTATGGGAACTGTTTAAACCTTTCTTACCTATGGATTATTTGTTTCTTTTTCTTTTCCCCTCCTGCTTTTTTCTTGTTTATGTTGCACCATTTAGATTGCAGCCTTATGGGTTAGAACCCTTTTGTTTCTGTTGATCATCTGGCAGGCTTTTTGTGCTGATGAATGGGATATGAATGTTTAAATAAATAAATATGCATGGCCTCAATCAAGGTTGTAACATATTGTTTAACTTATTCACTCAGTCACTAGACCTGCAACTGAAGCTGGGGTGGGGGGAACTTTCTGAAACAAGAAAAGTCAAATTCAGCAGCCTATTTGAATTGTACAAATCAAGCTATTTTACCTGTTTTATTCTGCACACTTCATTATGGCTTTTGATCTTTTAGAAAAGAATTAATACTCTGAGCTTTGAGAAATCTTACTCTTCCACCTATCTGATTTCTGAAATTTTAGTAGGCATTGCTCCTGCATTTTCAAATGTAACATCATAGATGTCAAGCTTGGAATTTTATTTGATTTAAATTAAGACCAAACATATTTGCAAGTTTCTGTACCCAATAAAAATTCATGTACTTTTAAAAGCAATCTTGTAGAAGTGTAACAAATGCATGTCTTTGCCCAAGGTTCATTGATTTCAGTGATATATTTTTAAGAACGTCTACTTCATGAAGGATTACAACCTATATAAATAATAATTCAAAGCTATGGGAAGCAGGAGGCACCAGTAACTTGATTTATTAGTTGTATAATTATAATTATAAAACAACTGTCAGGTTTAACCTGCCTAATAGAACTTTGTCCTCTTCTAGCTGTTGCTTGGTGATTGTGCATTTTAAACAGCATAATACTTATATTTCTAAAATAAATTTTCTTTGTAGCCCCTCCTCAGAGGTTTAAGTTGTGTCCACAAACAGGGTTACACAGGGTGTCCTTACCCAAGGAGAAGTGTCCTGCAATGCTTATTATAAAATATTTCCATTGTCCTGTGTACATGCTTGGGACACACCAAGGACATATCTGTGTTATTTGGGGGCTGTTAAATGTAGTTCGCTGATTGGTGAAGGGATGAATGTCTGCAACCTGTGGACTGGTGGAAATGGTCACCACCCTCCTCTGTTCTGTCTTAAATTTCTATGAAAGCAGCATGCCAACTTCTCTTTTGGTGGGCCTCCTGGTCTTCATACCAGGTGCACCCCATGTGGAATAAACTGCTTTGACTGCCTCAATCTCTGTTCATTATTCTGCCTCCAACCCCAGCAAAAGAACAAACCTCTAGGTGGGATTAAAACACACCTGAAACAATGGTCAATGTTAATACCGAAAGTTTATGAACAAAAAGTTCTAATTCTAATGTACAGAACTCCCAATGTTTCTAGGTAGGATCATATAGCAAACTATTTTGTTTCACAGCCTTTGGGCTCAAAACATCATCACTGAAGTTAATCAATGTTTCGAAAGCCATCTCTTCAGCCTAATATTCATTAATACCACCTCTTTCAGTAATCCTTATTTCCAGCTGGACACATCAGGTGGATGTTTTCTATGCCCTTACCCGTAGGTCTGTTCCAACCTATTTCAACATGAATGTGCCAAACACACATTGTGTGTGTGCGTGCGTGGGTGGGTGGGTGGATGCCCCAGGAACCCTCCATTTTTTTTAGTATGGCCCTAAGGAACCTTTTTCAGTTAAACAGAAAAAGGTAATAAAAAGAGGTGGGAGCCAAGTGTGGCCCCCAGATTTCTCGATATTGTCCAGCCCAGTATAAATAATACTAATTCATAAATAATAACTAAATCATACCAGTCTCCATTGGAGTCACAATTTTGCAAGCCTCTATAACCAGGTGGTTAATAGAGATTTTCAACCTTAAATGGGTCAGAAACTGCAGTCAGCTAGATGAATTAACCCTTGCCTCTGACATCACAGCAAATTCTGGAGCATACACAGCTTTTAATAAAACAGAGGAAGTGCACATAGACATAATTTAAGAAAAATGGCTGCCACACACAAGCAAATGTAAACAGATATGCTGGGTGCTCTGCATTTTTATGATTCGCATATGAGGGTGCCCTCGCTCATGCAATTGCCCAGGAATTCCTTTGAAAGAATTATGCTTTTGCCATTGAAAATACTTTGCCCTCCCACTCCGGAATAATGAGGTGAGACGCAGGTGATGGGTATAAATAGGGCCACACTTTATTAAATCAACATGCCGTAACTTATGGCTTAGAAACCAGGGGCCTGCGGTAGTGCGGTATCCGAAGGTTTGGTGCCGAAGGTCTCACAGGACCCCCTCACCAACCTATACGGGCGAGTCCCATGCCCCTAAGACAGCATGACCCCAGCTGGCGAAATATCAAGCCCCCCCCCCGGGCATGCAAGCCTCCCAGCCTTTGGCGGCCCTCAGCCCGTGGAGGGCCCCAGCAGGTCTTTCCTCCCAGCACTGTAACCTCACGATCTGCAGCGCCGAAAGTTCAGACCCACTATGCACTGCTTGAACTCCATGGGCACTCACCGATTCAGTTTCCTTCCACACTACCCACCACGGAATGGGCAAGCTTGCTATGCTCCATTCCCCCCATCCAGCCGAAAATTTCGGCACGCAGGCTAAACCAGCCTCAGATAAATGAACCTCATCACCTCTACAAAACTTCGGTCGGTCCAATCGAATCTCCGGGTGTCCTATTACTGATCCTAAGCCATTAACCATTGCTCTGCAAACTTCCTTATTAACTTTCCTTCCTGCTCTATTTATACAACTAGCATTGCAGTCGGCTCTCCAACTATGCCGAGGAATAATCATGGACCAAACTATTCTTGAAAATTGGAACTTTCCTTCCAGCTCCTCAAATCAGCCAGAATTTCCAGCACAAGGGACTTGCCACTTCTCCTGGCCAAGTCATTACCCCCCCCCCAGATGAACCAACAACACATCTGGAGGTACACCAGCTGCTGCTGCATCTGCCATGCCGGAAAAATTGGCCAAAAGCATGCCCCTCTGGCCAAGCCATTTCAAGCTTGCTGCTGGTTGCAGTCCCAAATCTCGGCCCCATGCCGTCCTGGCAGCATAATCTGCCACCCAGTGAATGAAACTGTGACCCAGCAACAGGATCTTCAATTGCCGTTTGGGTTGCTCTGCATCTGAAAGAAAGACAAAGATCCCGGCAGCAGCCTACAGCTGTGGCAAGTCCTGCACATAAAGTTTGTATCTATGGGAGGACCATCTCCCCACCTTCCTGATCTCCTCTGGGTCATACCCTAGCATGGCGGCAGTAGACACTGCCCCAATGCGAAATGAGTGGGTTCCAAAGCACCATCCAGCCAAACCCACTTGTTCCAAAGCAGCTCCAGTTACCTTCCAAAATTGGTATTTTGTCAGTGGGGTGCCATCACTATGACAAAATAAGTAGCCCTGATCTCCCCCCCTTTTCTTAAGGTAATCCTCTAGTGCCCTAACTGGGCATATTTCTAAAACGGAGCAAGTCCCTAGTGAGATAAAGGTTCCTTTCCCTAATTGATCTGTTTTAGATCTCTGGATATGCAATTGTAACCTGTCTTTGCCCACTGTGACATCTGCAAGTTGTAACGCCATTCGTGACGTGTCATGCTTGCCAGCTGACACAACCTCACTAATACGAAATGCTCCAAAAATGTCAAAAGTATTGCTGCCTGAAAGAGGGAAGCCTCGTACCTATCACTACAAATGCTGCCCCATGATTCACCAAACCTCATCAGTATGGCTGGATAAAAAGGGGACCTATCATCGGGCGTTCTAATTCTTTACTTATTCCATCCTTCAATCATCTTATGAATTCTAAAGTCCCCTGTGGAATCAGCTACTCCAAGGGCCTTAGCCTGGAATGCCAACGCCAACATCTTGCCCTAAATAGAGCTAGGTGCCATGCCCTTTCGAAAAAGAAAAACGCCAAATTGTTGTAGGTGATTTACTGGTATGGGCCACACCCGTTCCAACTGCTCATGAACTCTAAATTGTCTAAACTCTTCGCAAACTGCAAAGTAACCCCGCCGAGTACTCGGGGCAAGAGCCAGCCCTATTGCCCGTAGTGCCTCCCGCCTCCAATCTGCCATACCTCTTGTGGGAGGACTTCTGGTCATCTGCAAGCTCCTGGAGCCAATGCCCTGAACCGCTCCATCTGTTAACGGGACAGGGCGTCAGCTATATTGTTGTCTATACCAGGGATGTGCCTTGCATGAAATACTATATTAAATTGTAAGGTGCATAATATAAGCGCCCTCACAAGCCTCATGACCCGTTCAGATCTGGATGACATGTTATTAATGACATGCACCACTGCCATATTATCGCACCTGAATCTGACTACTGAATTGGCCCATTCCTCAGCCCATAGCCAAGTGGCACTGAGAATGGGGGAAAAAAATCTGGGAATGTCAAGTCCCTGGTCAGGCCTGACCTTTGCCACTCCTCAGGCCAAGTCCAACAACACCAGCAACCCCGGAAATAGATGCCAAAACCTACTGACCCTGCAGCGTCTGTTTGAACTTGGAATTCATTCTGGAGGCGTACTTCCGCTCTCCAGAACAAAACTCCGTTAAAATTGTCCAAAAATTGTTGCCATGTTTTCAGATCTTGTCTCATGTCTGCTGTAATCCTAGTTCTATGAAGCGGTTTGCGGAGACTCTTCATAGCTGCACACAGTCTGCGCAAAAAGGCCTTACCTGGGGCAACTACCCTACAAGCAAAATTCAAATGGCCCACTGTCTCCTGTAACTCTCTTGCAACTTGCAGTATTGGTGGCAGGTATCCAACTCTATACCGAAGAATGTGATGTTAGGCACTGGCCCTTCCGTTTTCTCCTCAGCCAAAGGAAGCCCAATCTCCTGAGCCAATTTCTCAAAAGTCTCCATCAAGTGTCTACAATTCCCAGAATCCTTTGCACCACAAACAAGAAAATCATCTGAATAATGGGCCGTTCTATGCAGCCCCGCCCTACATCTAAGTTTCCATTCCAGAAAGGAGCTAAAGTGCTCAAATGCTGCACAGGATACTGAGCAACCCATGGGTAATGCTCTATCCATGTAAAAGTCACCCTCACAGGAAAAACCTAACAACTCAAAATCCTCTGGGTGAACTGGCAGCAGACGAAAAGTCGATTTTACATCAGCCTTGGCCATCTCTGCCCCATGCCACATGCCCTAATCATGTGCACTGCCTCGTCAAACGATGTATAACGCACAGAGCAAAGCTCCTGTGGTATGCCGTCATTGACAGAGTCACCTTCTGGGTAAGAGAGGTGATGTATGAGTCTGAATTCACCTGGGCCCTTTTTAGGTTAAATCCCCAAAGGAGACACCCAGAGATGCGGGACCGGTGCCTGAACGAACGGACCTAACACTGTGCCCTCTCGGACCTCCTTCTCAATTTTTTGTCTAACTATTTCCTCCATACCTTGAACAGACTTCAAATTTTTGGCAAACGTTGCCTTGTGTCTCCCCAAAACTGGGATATGAAAACCTAACTGAAACCCATCAAGTAAATATGCTGCCACTTCCTTTAAAGGGTAGTTAGCCAACAAAACTGTAAGCACCTCCAATTTAATAGGGCTGGGCCCCTTTTGTTGCACCAGCCACTCCATCAGGCTTCCTGTTACTGCCTTGTTCCTTGCCGACCACTTTTGGTGACCTCCCTTTAAAACATTTAGAGTTGAAGTGGGCTGCACCACAGGTGGCACACTCATGCCTGTATCAGCATGGTTTCCTGGAACAGGAACCGCGTGAATTGAAGTCCCAGCAGAGCAGGCAGGGTTGAACCACCTGCCCCGCTCCAGCATGGGAACTGTTAACCTGTCCTGTCTTCTTGATAAGGTGGCCAATGTCGAACCTCTCACCGTGCAGTGGCCAGGCAGGCGTCATGGTTTGAAGCCATAGATAGATAGATAGATAGATAGATAGATAGATAGATAGATAGATAGATAGATAGATAGATAGATAGATAGATAGATAGATAGATAGATAGATAGATAGATAGATAGATAGATAGATAGATAGATAGATAGATAGATAGATAGATAAAAGAAATCCCTTGGGATTTCTTGTTGTTCTCCAATTCCTTCTGCCTTTTTCCTTTAAAAAAAAAACACAAAATGGCTGTAAGCATGCTCCGCCAGGGATCAATGCTGATCCCTGACACTACACTCCAACCTTGGGGAGTGCTGATGCACACCCCCCCCCCACAGCTCCCTCGACGTCGTTGGCTGCTACACAGCAAAAAATCCCTGCAGTGCTGAACACAGCCGATGCCAGGGAATGCAAGCCTTGAAAGAGGCCAAGCATGTGGGGGAGTGTCCTTTTAAGGACGCTCCCCCCGGGTAACTATGAGAATAGCGTGTCTCACGCTATACCAAGGGGAGAGAAAGGAGCTCCGTTCGGCGACAAGCGCTGGCGGAGCAGACAGTAATATCAGTGCACATGTTCAGACAACTACTGTCTCTAAATGAAGACAGCTCAGCTTCAGGTGAACCACTGGCATGAAAGGTGAATAGGTTCTTGCAAATAGGAGAAGGAACAGAACCTCTCTCCCACTGATGACCCTTTAAGTTGAATCTTGCCACTGTTCAGTTGCATAACTATATTTAACATCTCAACCTACTCTGTCAGAATAATATAGTCTGAACGTTTGCTGTCTAAGATGCTGTATCATAATTGGGTTTTTGGCAATCTGGTTGCCTAACAAAAGAACACAATTCATTTCAGAGCCTAGCATCTGGCAACAACCATTTCGATTATACACAGTGTTCAAATTTAAATGTAACCCTGCAGGCCTACATGGAACATTATGCAAACATAACTGAAGTGTCATGCTGGAAGCATATTATTATATCAACTGTAAGAGTGAGGTTTTCAGAATTCGGAAAAGAAAATAACACCACAAATTCTTTATTGCTTCTATATGTGTTGCAACTGGCTCCAAAAGTGATTCCCCCCCCCCCACTCTCTCATCCTTCATTTCACCCACGGATTCATTTCCACACTACAGCCTGAGTAAGATTATACTGTAGACAGTCAAGTCTAACAGCTGGTGTAAAGGCCTCCATCTCACTCCCCACTCCCAGTTGTCTGAATAAATATCCTGAACAACCAGAAAAGTTATGACATCAACACAAATTAACTTCAGGGTCTGACCTTCTATAGTAAGTAGCTTGAGGATGATGATGAGGGAATATACAGAAACAGCATGTAAAAGCTGCAGGACAGAGAGTGGCATAATGCAGTTTTCATGTTGCACACATAAGTACTGTGCATGCACTGTTAAATTCTTACTGCAGAAGCCAAAGTGCTCAGAGTGTCTTAATGCACCGCATGAACTGAAGCTCTTCATGCCAACTAAAAATGTATTTGAGAGCAGAGATAATTACACTAAGTCACTGTGTACAAAACTGGAAGATAGTCTGGTATAGCCAATATTTGGTGACACATGGATTTAAGTATTTAAATGGATTTAAGTATTTACTCACTGTACATATCACTTGCTTAAAATTCAAAGCACTTCACATATATAATCCTAGTAATTTTTATAGAGATAATGTACAGTATTCTTTCTTCTCTCTCAAAGTGGCAAACAGCAGATTTAGGGAACAGTCACTTGCCTAAAACCAGAGAGGACCTTGACGGGTTTGGTGAAAGAGCCATGCCTTTTTTCATTGCACCAAATCATCTTATCATTTTCTTTCAAAGTCACTTTGAATAGTCATTGTTTAGCAGACAATAATTTTAGGACTATAATTTGCTGACTACCCTAAGATGACTATGGGGAAATGTGTAACACAATTCTTTCTCCTAATCATTTCCTTTCCCTGAAGGAAGCATTCTCTTTCTCATAGTATCTGTCCTTGGTCTGCATATGTCAAGGTTATAGCTGGGACAGAAAGGTCCACACAAACCACTCAGCCACATAGTCCAGACTTTCCTGGTGTGGGTGATTTCTGGGGGCAGGGAGAAATGTGCTGATGCCTGGGGAAAATCTTCCCATTTGGTCCTCTTCCAACCCACCTGACTCCAGGGGGTACCAAAACTCACAAGGCTGCACACTTTGACTCACCCACCAACCTTAACAAGTTGGAATATCAAAATACCCAAAAAATGAAGAATCCATTAGGTGCCTTTGGATTTAGTACCAAGAAACCCTTTATTCTCAGAACAACCAGAATGATGTGAAAAAATTTTTATTTAATAAAGATGTTGCAAAAAGTAAAAAAAGAGATAAAGGTCAAGGCAGTTTCAAAACTTAATTCAAAAAGCAATCAAAAATGTGAGGCTAGTACATATTCAAAAACAGTTGAGACTAGGGCAATTCTATAACAGTTCCCAAAGAGGTTTAAAAAACTGGCAATCCTGTATTATATTCTATGCATTGAGACATCCTATACCTCAAAAAACATGTTTCCCTTTATGAGCCTGCCAGATGTTAAAATCATCAGGAAGGGCTTTTTTCATGGTCCCACCACCCTCACAGGTGAGTTTGGTGGGGACCATGAGAGTGTTTCTCTGTCACTGCTCCCAAACTCTGGAACTTCATCCCACAGGAGGCCAGGTTGGCATCATTTTGGCTTTCTTTCTGCAAACAAGTGAAGACCTTTCTCTTCAGGCAGGCTTTTCCTTAGTGACTGGCTGTCTAAGAGAAATTTTAAAATGGGATGGTTTGCATTTTTGTTCTTTGTAAATATGTTTTAATAATGCTTTTATCTAACATTTTAAATATGTTTATTTAATTCTTTTTAAATATTTGAATAATTTACTGTTTTTAGCTTTAATATTTTGTTTTTAACAATATAAGCCACCTTGGTTCTTTTTTTAGGACAAAGGTGTGGTAAAATATTTTAAACAAATAAACCAATACTTACAATCCAGAAGAATCAAAGCATAGTTTCAGAGCATATGCAGAGTGCAGACTAAGGAGCAAGACAGCAAACAAGCATAACTTTCTCTTCAGAGAAGTTAAGCCAAACTAATTATATTTTCTATGCCATTTTTATACCCATCATCCACCTTTCCAGACCTTTTGAGGGTATTCCTTAGTTACTCTGAACCTTCCAAAAGGGGGTAACTTTTCTCAAAGAAACCTAACTTGCTCTTTCCCCCACCCTTTTGTTCAGCTGTCAGTTTTCACTTAATTAACATGGTACCAGGAAAAAAACCTGTTTTCTGATCTTGGATGCATTCGTTCCCATCAATTGTCTTTCAATTTGTGGGCAGTCTTGCCCCTTCCTTTCCAACCACTTTTCTCAGGCACAAGTCAACAGGTCTAAATTTTACAGGGCAACTGAAATCTATTAAGCCCTCTTCTATCATGTTTTTGACAGCACAGGGACATTGTATATAGATCAGAAGTAAGAACAACAGATATATGGGATGGGCATTGGCTAGTGATGATTTGGAGTATGGACAGTATTTTAATACTTATGGGAAGCATTAGTATTCTTCTCAAAAATAGGACTCAAGATGGCTAAACATAGGTTTTAACAAAACAAGTTATTCAAAACACAGGGTTTGTACAGTTTAAGCACTAAAACATTTTGATTCTCGGGGCAATGCTATCTACCGCTCCCTTGAGGCTTCCATTTTACCTGTGGGCTTGACTACAATCCTCTCAGTACCTACAGGAGAATGCATTGTCCCAGCAACAATTGTTGTGAAACATTCTGCTGTAATATAATTGTTTTGGTATGGCTTAGTCTAGAACAATCTTCAACGAACAGCTTTACAAAAGAAGTGCTTACTGTAGATACATGAAACCTGCTAGAATTTGTTTACTGATATAGATCAAGACCACTGCCAGCATTTTTAGTCTGCTCAGAGCCCTGGCCATAGGGACTATCATAATGAGCATCTACACTTTAAATTTTAGCAATACAATACAGTTTAACATGACTGGATTATGGATAATGTGTATGTTGATGCTGATACCTAAAAATGTTCATATACATAATTTTTTGTGTTTGTTCATTTGCTTGTCCTGCCCTTCCAGTTTTTAATATCATAAACTGCCTTGAGTCCTTTTCAGGAGAAGGTTGGGTATAAATATTTTAAATAAATAATAATAAAGAAATGATAAATACACCAATATACTTCAAAATGTGATTAACATGAATGGAATTTAGATTGTTATAATTTGACATGATGAACATTTTGAAGAAATGATAAAACAACTTCAATGACTTCTTTTTAAAAAATCTAGCCTTTACATTTCATGTTAAGGGAGACTTTAGGTCTCCCTGTTGATTCCTATCACTTTTTGGAGTTTGTTGTAACCAGGTTAACAACAAGCTCTGTTTATTACCAGTATCTTTTTCTATTTTGAGCAGAAAACCTCACCTTCCTTTAAGTATTCACCTAGACATTGAATTTATCAATATTGCAGTGTCTTTAAATTATGGATGAGAAATCTTGCCTATCAGAGATAACACTGTTGGTTCTCTATTATTAAAGAAGGGGTTAATGTGAAAGTTGTTAGAAAAAACAAAGACAAGATTTGTACCTCTTAACTTCAAGGAAAACCTAATGCATAGGAAATGAGACAATTTGCTTGCATTCCCCTCAATAATCAAAAGAAAAATAATTGCATGTTAGTATTGTACTATGATGGACCTGGTATACAAAGAATGTGTGTATGCATAGGCAGTTTATGATAGGGGGAGGAGTACCCATAGCTTAATCCATGATCCGTACTGTTTGTCCCAGCCCATGGACCCTCAGAGACACACATTAGCTATTTTATTCTATGCTTCTATGCCATATTCACTTACCTGTTTGGGTTCATGGTTCTATGACTTGCATGTTAAAATAGACCTGATACGCAGGGGAACCAAAAGAATCAGTAAAGCAAGAAGACTTCAAACAAATTGGTAAAGAATTCATTAAGAGCACTTTGTATCATGGTATATGGAGAATGGATTTCCCTTGCAGATCAAAACT
This sequence comes from Intellagama lesueurii, assembly GCA_037013535.1. Lineage (NCBI taxonomy): Eukaryota > Metazoa > Chordata > Lepidosauria > Squamata > Agamidae > Intellagama > Intellagama lesueurii. The sequence goes on from JBAJHW010000005.1 coordinate 111,259,168, forward strand.
AAATAGCTACGGTGCAGAAAATATTAACCACTAAAAGGGGGAAATAGGAACTAATACAGTCATATTTTTGATGTGCAGGCATATGGCAGTTAAAACTGACTTCTATTATATTTTAATGATCTCAGATATGCTTGTACCTGACTACTGAAGCTCATCCAAGGAAGTATGGCTATTATTTAACCAGCAGCTTATGCACAGCAGAATGGTGAGCATCATCTATTTATTGACTTGAGGCATTTTTTCAGCTCACTAGTCTAGAACTGATAAATCACCATCATGACTAATAACTGTGTGCTGCAATTTTCATTTCATTCTCATTCCCGCTGTGCAGATCATCACACTGAATTGTTTTAAGTTGTGTAGCTTAGAGGTATAGTTCAGTGAACTGGAGTACCTGCACATGGAGCTGGGGCCAAAAGTTCAAATCCTACTGTGCTTCCAGGAGATGGATCAGCTGAGATTTCCCAAAGCATTTGTAACTGACAGGGTTACGTGCCCTGCCAGCTGTGCAGCATTGGTCACGTAGAACAGTCGCAGAGCACCCCAGAAGGAGGGACTGGTAAAACACTTCTGAGTACTTTACACCTGGGAAACCCTAGGAGGACTAACATAAATTGGAAAATACTTGACAGCACATAATTAATTCAATCTTGGTGTTAAGAAATTGGGCTCTTGGCCAAAAATACCTTGTTTCAAACTTCATCTGAACCAAAATCTCATTCAGTGGCTTTAAATAAGCACCTATTTTCTCACTTTAAGGTTCCCATCTGCAATTGGGCTGAATGAAAATACTTATTTATTTTCCCTCTTGTAAGGAGATAGTGCATTTAACACTTTAAAAGAAGGATAAGTAACTATTCTCAAAGTGCCCTGTTCTCCCTCTGTGAAACTTTGACTGAAAGTAACAAAAGAAGATATTTCTGTCTAAAGACCTAGGTCCTATTAAAAGAAGGAAAAGTAAATAATAAAAGATTTTAACATTTCGGAAGATGTAGCCGTGTTAGTCTGTGCAAGCATATCAGGCAAAATCCAAAGAAACAAAATAAAACAAAACAAACAAGAGAAAAACATGTGGTACCTTAAAGGCTATCATATTTCAATGTGAGCTTTCGTGGATACATCCACTTTGTCAGACATATCGAAACAGAATGAAATGTTGAATGAAATATCAGTTTCATACTAAATATTGATTGGCTCTTGGATGTATGTTATATTTACATGCAGTAGTTTATGGCTTCTGTTGTTTTAAGGCTTTATTGTAAAAATTCGTTAGGAGACAGAAAACAGACACCAGGCCTGGACAAAGATGAGGGGGAGAAAGGGTGGGTTGGGGGTGGGAGTGGGTTTGAAGATTGGAGTTTCACTTAAAACTACAGATGGAGAGAAAAAGAGAATATTAAATATAAAGGTGAAAGAAGATGGCAGAGGAATCACGTGTGTTAGTATAGGCAATCTTGACAGTTTTTACCTGTGAGTCTTGTGATGAGAGATGAGCTTGGTAGTTGTGTGGCACCTTAAGGACTATTAAATTTTAATGTGAGCTTTTTATGTACGTGTTGGTTTGTGGTTTTTTAAGTTTTTTTAAACTGGTTTAACTCGATAGCCTTCTAATATTACTGGCTGAAATCCTGTTCACTAATTCCTTTATCTATCTATCTATCTATCTATCTATCTATCTATCTATCTATCTATCTATCTATCTATCTATCTATCTATCTATCTATCTATCTATCTATCTATCTATCTATCTATCTATCTATCTATCTATCTATCTATCTATTGCCCATCTGGCAGCCAAGGCCACTCTGGGCGGTTTACAACAACTGGACAAAACAATAGAATAACAAAATAAAACAACATCAATAAATTAAAAGTGCAAAACAAAACAGGAATACAAAACAATACATTACAATTAAAAGCATAAAAATGTGGTATGATGAATGTTATATTATCGGGCACTGTTGCATCAGGCTGTTGTTTGTTCAGGAAAGGCCTGTTTAACTTTAACTATCCACCAGAGTTCACTATTCTCTGAATCAAAGAGGTTTTTTTTCAAACCACATGCATGTGGAACTCAAAAGAAATTATGCATAAAAATACATCAAAGTGGTATAAGAATTAAGATTCTCCCATCTCTCTGCTTTAGATTCCGAAGTTCATATTCCAATTTTTTTAAAAAATAACCATATACTTACAACTGCATCTGCCATTATAGCGACTCAAAATTAGTGCTCTTCATGGCTTCCTTGTGAAGCTGGGTTATGGCAATGGAACCCAGTTTCAATTTCAACTTCTGTTTGATACACAGATTATATCAGAAAGCAACACACTCAAGGTCATATGAACTGAACTAGTGTTACCAGCAGAGAATTGTAGTATAAATCTCTTTAATTCTTTCACAGATTAAAGAGGTTTTGATTTCTTCCACTCCAGTGCAATTATTTCTTTATTGCAATCAGCAATCTGTTGCAATATTTGCAAGTATAATAATTTCTTTTTTTAAAAAATCACTGAAAAATACACCAAAATATGCTGTATTACATGCATATTCAAAATAAGAACTTCCTGTAAACATGTCAGAAAATATTCCTCTTCCTGGTCTTACATTTTCTGGGGAAGAACTACAACCCTTTATGTTCCATACTCCTAGAGCATACAGATATAAATAATGCACATACAGTTACCAGCAGGTTTATAACCACTATTTTAATACCTACCTAATAGGTTTTAGACAAGGTTTTCAGCCAGATCTAGTGGCAACATTGGACGTAGTTCTTTAATAACCTTCAGCATTTTGATGTTTTCTCTCAGAATGCCCTCTGACAGTGGTATGCAAGTTAACATTCAGAAAGATGTTTAAAAAGTGAAGTACTGTTGTCAGTGTATTAAAACAGGTACCTATGCCTCACTAATTTGCATACAGTACAGAACGATTTACTGTAACTTTGGTAGCAGAGCTGCTTATCTTCATTTTGGTATATAATGTATCTAAATCAGTCATCAATATAGAAAACTGCAGGCTTTCATGCACTTAGCCTAACCTCTGCTGTACTGTGCTATAAAACCTTGAAAATAAATAACTTCTATGGTTGGTTTTGAGGGTGGTACCCATCCACCACACTATATTGGCACAACTGATCTGGCATGAGTGCCTTAAATGTGCTGACGGTAGCACAGGCAGAAAAAAAAAAGAATGACATTGTGGCTTGCCAGGTACAGAGGATCAAATTGTAAACTGATCTTTGATCTGGAACAGATCAATGGGAAACTTACAGGATTTCTTCTCTGTTTTGACTATGGGAAGCAGCTGAACACAGAGACATCTTCAGCTAACCTCATTTATTAAAACCTCCTGGAACACAGAGCAACATTTGACTTTTAAGAAATATAGCATTTTACTGAACAGGCTCGGGCTTTTCCTGACCTCTAAAGGTGGTCCAGGCTTTGTTCAAAACAGAAGAGCATTCCTTCTGCTACCTCTGAAGCCTTAAAGACCCCTTCAGACATAAATTAGCTAAATGAACAGGGGGTGAAGCAGAAAAGAATAATTGTAAGATGTTATGATCCTGACCTAGGCATGTTTATTTGAGGACCTCAAGAAAGCTCTGAGATGCTCTTTTTCCAGGATTACCAATTAGTTGGTGCAGAGTTCAATTTCAATCCATCAAATGAATACATCTGGCTTGGATGCAGCAGCTAGCTGTCCTCTCTTTGAAGGGCTGCCCTATCTAACACTGGTTTAAAGATAAGGAAACATAAAGAGGGAGAATACAGTACTAGACAGGAGATTTAGCACACGCATAAGTCACACTCAGCTTCACTTAGGTGAAATTTAATTTAGTTATATTTAAATTATAAATGCTACTTCTAAATTAGCATGCACATTTTAATGCAAAATTCTTTCACCCTCTTTTAGGTGATGCATGTCTTTTTCTCATACTATGCCAAACACTACATTCATATACGTAGTATACAAAATTTCTTATCACAAGCATCCAACAGAGGAAGAAAGAAAATGACTATTTTACTAGTGAAGTGTGGGCAGTTGCACAAAATTTGGGCACTTTAAAAGTAATACAGAGGACCTGGTCAGAAAAAAAAAAGAATATAAAATTCTTCTGACCTACCTGGGAATTTTGGAAGAATACATAAAATGATACAAAGGTCCTATTAGAAAGAGCAGTGTAAAATAACATGGACCACAGTTTCCACTTCTTCACTATCAGTAAATACATCTTGCACTCTGCCTAAGGCACTATATTTAATCAGGAAACTTAAATGTTCCTGTAATTCTATGTACCGGATTCTTTGCTTAACAACTGATTTGGCTTCTGAGTAGCCAAGCACTATTAAGGTGCTGGGGAAAAATCCCAGCAACAGCAACTTCTTAGACAGGTGCTTTTTCTATTTAGATTGAAAGATATATATCAACATCAGTGGAGTGAGTTCTGCTGGTAGAAAAATAAGTTTTAGTCAGTATCTCATCATGTATCTCTTGGCAGAAGCATCAACAGGAATTAGACCTATTTCTAGGCACAAAGCCACATTAGGGACACAGTATAGAACTGAAAATATAGCTCTCAGAAATTTAGTCTGAATGGTTTCTAAAGGTCTAAAGTTATCATAAGTCCAATGGATAGCTAAGCAAGTTAGCTATCTGGCTACAGAGCCAGAGGTTAGGAATTCAATTCCCCACTGTGCATCTCAGAAAAGCCAGCTTGCATGGTTTTCGGCAAGCTGTACAGTCCTTGGATGCCCCCAAAGAAGGGAATGGTAAACCACTTATGAGTACTCTTTAACTAGAAAACAATGAAAAGGATCAGCATATGTCAGAATTGACTTGACTGCACACAATTATTATTTTATCTTAAGTACCCAACTGTGATTCATACATCATTTGCCGATGATCTTAGCTATAAATATTTGCATAACATAATATATTGCTCACTTTTTGTACAGAAAGATCTTATCAGCACTACAAAACTTTTCTGAACATTTACTGCATACTTGGGAATGACAGGAGTGAGATGCATGGAAGACTATTCCTAAGTATTTATGGCTTGATAGCTGTTTTATGGAGTTCCCATTAATTGTCTACAGTCAACCCTCGACTTACGAACGACCCTAGTTACGAACATTTCGACTTACGAACCGCTCTGATAGAAAAATGTTGACTCGACTTGCGAACTTAGATTCGAGTTACGAACCGAAAAAAACCTCTTTTTTTAACCTAAGTCATCTTAGGTTAAAAGGGGAAAAAATGAAAAAAATTCTGCCCCTAGTGGTAGGAACGGATTAACCGGCTTTGCATTAGTTCCTATGGGAACTAATGATTCGAGTTACAAACCGCCCCTCGACCTAAGAACCAAAAACAGCCGGAACGGATTAATTGGTTTTCAATGCATTCCTATGGGAAATGCTGATTCGACTTACGAACTTTTTGACTTACGAACTTCCTTCCGGAACGGATTAAGTTTGTAAGTCGAGGGTTGACTGTATTTCCTTCTAGTGAAAACCAACACTTCAGTCTTAGAATAATTGATACTTAAAAGTTCCTCATTACATCATGAATGAAGAGCCTTCAAAAGTCACCTTAAACCAGTGCTAGTTAGAAACAATAACACAGTATCATCAACATATAAGAGAACTGAAAGTAGACAAGTGGCCAAATTAGGAGGATGAAAATCAGAGATGTGATAAATTTTTCACTATTAGGTTGATGTAGGAGTTAAATAGTGTTGGGGCTAAAATACACCCTTGTTTAACTCCATTAGATCTAGACAAGGCCTCAGCATGGTTAGTTCACCTGTAGCCTTGTATTTTCATACAAGTGTTAAATAAGCAATAATAGGTGTCTAACAATATTGATCTCAAATTTGGTCAATACTTTATCTCTAGAAAGAAGATTAAAATTTGACTTGAAATCAATAAAAGCTGCAGAAAGGCACCACACACATTTATTTGGATATTGAAGGATAACTCTTTGTCTTACAGTTGACTTTTCTGCTCTAAATCCTGCTTGTGAAGACTCAAGAATGTATTCTATGTGTAACGAATCCAATAGTTTTTTTTTAGCAGATGATGTGCATATATTTTGCTGATAATACTCAGCAAACTGATTGGACAGTAATTGGCTGGATCAGATCTACTTCCTTTATTGTAAACTAGGATGATGAAGGCTAAACCCCTATCCTCTGGAATACATGCTGTATAATCAATCCGTGTGAACAATGATGCCAGGACTATCTAAATTGGCCTTTAACTGATCAGAGGGGATATTGTCAGATTTTAACTACTGCATCAGCTTGGTGGTTTCTGAGGTGAATATGAGTGCCCATTTTCTATACAATCCAAACCATTCTGCAAAACTTGGGAACATTCCTGATCCACTGCATAAATATCTGAAAATATTATTCTCATATATTCACAGGAATATAGGAGTCAAGACTGGCTGTATGATTGTGCAAACCTGTTACTATCCTCCAAAAGTAGGTTGAAACATTTAGTTTTGATGCAGTTATTAAATGTTGTCATAGGTCTCTCTGTGTTTGAATTTTTTTCCTCTTAATTAAAGCATTGTGTTTTCATTTAATCACAAACTATTCTACAGGAACTCTTGCCATGTTCTGTTTGCTATATGATCTGAGGTTTGCCACTAAAATATTTTTTTGCTGTGAGACATTCCTTGTCAAACCAGGGTTTAGAACTATATACAGGAATGTGATTGCTAGTTGGATTTTTATATATTAGGAAATCCTGCAAGGAGTATATCAAATTTCAGTATACCTCCAATGCAATCATAATAGAGTCTGCTGATGTGATGGAGGAACTAAGAGGCTGACTACATGGGCATTCAGCCTACTGTTTGGTTTGCAGCTGAGACATGCTGGTTCACTCCTAAAGACGGTGATCAGATGATGTATTTGCTGGAGTGAATCAGCCCACCCATGAGTAGTCCTTTCTACTTTTGTGGTGTGGGTAGGATCAGTCTGTTTGGGTCTGTTTCCAGCATGTGTAATTACTGGAAGTAGTCCAAAAACAAGCCTCCCTCTAATTTGCCAATATTGTGATATGGCTTAATAAGACAGACAGTTCAGACAAATTAGATTTTTAAGAAATGTATTAGGGCACCATTTTAAAAGAATAAATAAATGGAAAGCTTCATCCTGGAAGTTTTTGTTTGCTTTTCTTTTAAAGGTCCAGTTGAAAGCCTGCTTAATTTGACTGTGGGCAGGCTCTTGATGAGACCTTTAAAAAAAAAAAAAAGCAAACAACAGCTCCCAGGAAGAATCTTTTTTTAAAAAAAAAGTGATGCAGCCAATATTTGCCCCTCCCCAATACACATTAGAAAAAAAAATTCTTCAGTCCTCCACAGATCCAAGGAAGTGATTAATTTGTCAATATCCTGAAGTGGATGTAAGCCACTTCACAATATTGGCAAAAGCTGCAGACCCAATATAGTTGCTTAAAATCTATATGACATTTAGATGCAAGGATTTCACCAAATGGCATACCAGACGTCCTAGCAACCCTATTTAGCCCGATATTGTCCATTCCTTTCACACCATGTAGACAAGCCCTAAGATGCAGATAAAATTTGAGTAAAGCAGTTTTTTCAATGAGTTACCAAGTTTGCTGGACCACTTTCATTTCAACAAAAAACAGTGATGTTAATTCCGTATCTGCATGAATTTTTAGATGCCTAAATTTCACATTTGGAGTCAAAGGTAAATTATCATTTTCTGAATGGCAGTCCACCTTAAAATTAGATACTGATCCCAGCAGATTGTGAAAGAGCAAAACATAATCTATAGTGGATGCTCCAGAGTTTGATTAAAATGTAATTTTCCCCACCTTAATTGCAGCCATGACCTTTAGATTGTCTGTTGGGAAGACAGTGGCCTTCATCAATTTCTGGAAATATCTTATGAAAACATGAGAAAAAAGATGAAAAAATGTCATTTTCATCTATCCTTTCATCTACCAGCAATGAGGGTTTGGGATATAATAAAATCAATTTATTAATGTATCCCCCTTGTTTAGTCCAAGACACTCTCATCTGTGACTGCAACTGGTGGTGGCAGGTAGACAGACATTAACAGCCAAAAAGGCTTTTGAACTAAATTTAAGAATCAAAGCAGTGGCAATATGAAGCAAAGGATCAAGGCTAAGAATAGAAGCACATAGTTTAGTTGATACAAAAATACCAATCCGTCTCTGAAATGGCCATTTCTTACACTAGGGACTGCTTTAAGTATATGAGAACCACCTATTGTTGAGTCCTCCTGGGTCCATGTCTCTTGAAACAAAAGAATTTAACAACACGATCTATAAATGAAGTGTTTTGTAAACCACCCTGCAATATTCCAGGACAATAGCCTAATTTTGGAATATTCCTGATGTGAGCATATCAATCAGTCCATTAGAAGTGTTCCTTGATATAACATTTCTAATGAAGACTCCTATAGGACTAGTTACAGTTGTTAAACCTCCAGTATTGTGTAAGTCCTTGTCTTTATCGTGGTGGATCAGTTGCTTCCACCTGTGGACTTTGCAAGATCAGGACAGGAGATGTTGTAGTTCCATTTTCAAGACCAATTTCTGCCATCTCTTCTGCAGTTATTGATCCTGTACTGGTAAAATGTGTGTAAGCAGTAGGTTGAGAGGAGACCGCTTTTGTCAAATCTAAATGTTAAATCAAATCCTCAGTAAATACATCTTGCATGATGTATTGGCAATTTCAGCTTATTTCTTACCAGCCATACCATTTTGTGACAACTCCAGAATGTATCTGAAAATTTTTGTTTTCCATCTTGTTGTCAGTATTAGGTTTGTTGGCCACTTTTCTTGCTACTTCATGGTCAAAAGCTACAGTGAGTGTGTCCTTGTTATCTAAATTGGGATCAGAATTTGTTGAGCAGTTCCAAACAAATGCTGCCCCCATCTGTCTCCTTGATATAATCACTGAGAAGTTACTGCTCTTTACTTTGGTGCTGTGACACTTCTCATTAAATACTAAAGCCACCAATGGTTCAACCAGAGTGTGAGTAGCTATTAAGGTTGTCTTAAGGTCATCTAGCCTGGAAGTAATAGCCACCTGTTCTTTTCTGAGACAAATATCTGATGAACTTGCAGGCAAAGGTCAAGTTTATAAATAGTTAAAAACTCCCATAGACTGTATTTGGTAAGTAGAAAGAAAAGTCCTCATTTTGAAGAGCATAAGTAGAATGGTAGCACATCTGAATTCTAACAAAACTCTCTTGAAAGCTGAAGGACCGGAGAGCCAATCAACGTCAGTCAAATTAATAAAATGAGAGTGGACTCATAGCAATTGGCACAATGAATAGTTAATTGCTTTATGTGACTCCCAATTGTGTCTGTTTGCTTTATTAAAAAGAATGTGTAGCATAACGATTAGTTAGCAAAGTAGTGTATGATCTACTCTGTAGGCTTTTGGTTTGTTACAGTACAGTGGTGCCTCGACTTACGGTCGTACCGACCTACGAAAATTTTGACCTACGAAAAGCTCCGGCCACAAAATTTTGCTTCGACTTGCGGCCGGAGCTTCGAGGTACGAAACAAAAAAGGCAGGGGAAAAGGGTGGGAAATTCAAACCATTGGTGGCGAAGAGGCTGCTTCTTTGCCCCAACAGTTAGGAAAAGGGAGGCTCTGCCTCCCGGGCTTCCAACACCACCCCGACTGCCGTGCCGTGCCCGACTGCCAAAGCACTGGCTTTGGAAGCCCAGGAAGCCAGCACCCGACGCGGCGGTCGGGGCGACGTTGGAAGCCCGGGAAGCCAGTGTGGAAAACTGTGTGGCTTTTTTTCCTTTTCTTTTTTCTGGGAAGCCGAAAGCCGCCCCGACCGCTGCGCCGGGTGCCAGCTTCCCGGGCTTCCAAAGTCTCCCCGACCACCGCGCCGGGTGCCGGCTTCCCGCGCTTCCAAAGCACCGGCACCCGGCATGGCGGTCGGGGCAGCTTTGGAAGCGCGGGAACCCTCCGCAGAGGAGGCAGGAGCCCTGGCCCGGTAGCGGCGGCTGAAGCCCCGGCCCGGCAGCGGCAGTTGGAGTCTGGGAGGCCTCCTGGCAGCGGCGGTCGCAGCGGTGGAGGTAAGGTGCTGCTTTTTGCTTTTTTAAAATTGTTTTTGTGGCTTTTGCAGGGTGGGATTGGGCTGGTGGGGTTATGTTTCTGTTTATTTTTGGATTTGTTTTGTTTTTTGCAGCCCCAAGGGCTTGCAGTGTTTTATTTTTAATTTTTTTGGTATTTTTTCCTTTGGCCGAAACGGATTAATCGGTTTTCAATGCATTCCTATGGGAAATGGTGCTTCGATTTACGGAAATTTTGACTTGCGGCCACCATTCCAATACGGATTAATTCCGTAAGTCGAGGCACCGCTGTACTCCAGTCACAGCTGCTTCTGTTTTCTCAAAAATACTCTTCCCTGATGTCTCAAGGCCACACGTTGTTAATAAACTATCTTGCTTAATTAAATATTTCTGGACAAATGCATCAAAGGAATTGCTAAGCCATTCTATACCTTTAATTATTTTTGCTACTTGTTCAAAAATTGAAATAACAATATGAGCCATTAAAAAACATTTGTTTGCAATGAAACTTAGACAATTATCATTCAGTTGATACTGAGCTTCTCTTTCTATGTTAAGGGAATTTTCCACTGAGATATTATCAACATTGTGGAGTAATATCTCTTGGCAAATATCGGAAATATCTGGAGTAGTCAAGGGTATAATGAGACCTCTGCTATGGAGAGTTTTCTGCTATCAAATCTGTTTAAAGTTGAAATAGGTGGCAAAGTATTAGAATTACTTACGGTCCCCTTTTGGTCAAACAGTTTTTCTATCTTGAGCTATTTAGAAACTTTTATTTGCTGCTGGACATTTGAGTCTGATCTACAGCATTTTTTTCCTAAATCTTTATTGTAGATTGTGGGAGGTAGAATATGCTGCTTTTTCTATGACAAAACAGCAGCCTTCAGGAGTCAGACACCTCTAACTGTGTCTCTATCTTAGTCCACAAACAAAACAAAGTAACAATTAAAAAAGACATAAAATGGAGGAAACAAAACAAAATAAAAGCCCATCAGACAGCAGCTGCTCACCTATCATCATCTTCCACACAGCAGATCACCATGCTACCAACAGAGTAAGGCAGAGAATATCTAATCTCATGTGGTTTAGACCTGGCGGGGGGCAGGGAAGACTTTGGCTGGCTCCCCTAATCCCACTGCTAAAATGTGCCCCACCAAGATGTTAAATCCTTTCAGGTGGGAGCAGTCAAAAAGCAAATGGTGGTCTACTGGTACATCTTTTGAGGTAATTTGCCATAAATCAGTAATAGCAAGGATTTCTTTCCTGATCTGCAGTATTTCACCAACAGCCAGAAAAGGTTTAAAACAATTCATGACTTGTGTCAGACTCTCAACTCACAGCCTTAGGTCTCCTTACCTATAAAATATTTTCCATTGATAAGGTCCTAAATTTTAGAATTGTGTCAAAATCCCTAGTCTATAGTAAACCAAATGCAAATTTGTAGATGTAGATTAATTAAATCTATGGCTCACTAACTGAAATAAATTATTGACTCCTTCCTTAACTAGCATTTTGCATCTAGCATCTCTTTCCCACCACTCCTGTCACCACTGGTTCAAAATACAAAAAAGATGCAATGCTGTGTTAACAAATGCATTTTAGGTCACAATTTAAGTCACAGTTCTGTGCACATGTAGTTGAGGTAAGCTCCACTAAATACAGTGGAGCTTGTTTCTAAGGAGCAGGCTGTTTTCTTTGGGATAACTTGTACACCAAAGCAGACATTAAAGAAAATGGTTGGGGAAAACAGATAAAGGCTATTTTAAAACATTACAGACTGCTAAGTAAATTATGCTTGTTTCTAAACAGTCCAATGTATAAAGTTTTAAAAGTAACGAATCAGACTATTTCCTTTTTACTTTGCAAATGATGAACTGTGGCATCATTTAAAATGGCAACTCATCCACAAATGTGACAAGTCTAAGACTGTAATCAGCTGAATCACAACTACACACAGGTATCAACCCAGCAACATCTGACTTGTGACAAATCATAAGGCGCTAATGTCACACAACCACTTTGATCTTTGTGATGACAAGGAGAGCCTGTGATGAACTCTGCTGCTGTTCCAGTGTCAGAAACTATCTGCTACTGTTTCAATTAATGAAGAAATACCTTGAGCAGATAGCAATGTCATTCTTGAGCATGTGGTTGAGATGTTCTTACGCATAAAAGAAAAAGCTAAAAATACACTCCTGTTTGAGAGAGAGAAAATCTGCTTCCCAGAGCAGAATGGCTGGTAAGCCATTATGTGAGGAGGTGTAACAAATCTAAGTTCTCTACTTCTTTTTGGAAATGTATTTGAATGACCAGTCAGCCGTGGACCCCAATTAGCATTTCTGTGTATGTACTGGACTGGTTCAGCCTTAGAGAAGACTTCTGGTGGCTGTACATTCAGGTCATCCAATTATGTGGATAGTGTAGAGGTAAGATCATCTTAAAAAGCAGTGCTAGGAAGGGCCAGGAGTCTCCTTCTGAAGCCCACTTCTGTGACTGCTTTCCAGGATTATGATAAGTTTAGTTACATAATGGTTTGTTTAGTCTTTAAAAACAATGATTTCCAAACTTCTTACTTGAGTCTTTAATAAATGTGCCAAATGAAATAGAAACTGGAATTGATTTGACTGCCTTGACAAGCCTGAGTGCTGACTTCACCTAAATGATGGCCATTGCATCTAGATTGCAAACTCTGAAAATAAATCTATCCTTCTCCCCTGGATACTATGTGTATGGAAGACATAAAGGTTGTTTTAAAAAGTGATTGGTACCTCTGAGGAACAAAATCTGCATGATGGTTGTTGTGGGTTTTTCGGGCTCTTTTGCCGTGTTCCGAAGGTTGTTCTTACTAACGTTTTGCCAGTCTCTAAGACCAGCATCTTCAGAGGACAGGAGTCAGAACTGCGCCAGAGCACAGACAGAGTTCTGACTCCTGTCCTCTGAAGATGCCGGCCACAGAGACTGGCGAAACGTTAGGAAGAACAACCTTCAGAACACGGCAAAAGAGCCTGAAAAACCCACAACAACCATCAGATCCCGGTCGTGAAAGCCTTCAAGAATACAAAATCTGCATGTCTTGCAGCTTGACCAAGACTTTTAAGTGGGTAGACACACAAGTTTGCCATGGGGCATTTGACAAAAGATATATATTTAGATACCTCCGCTCCAAAGCCATATCTGTTACCTGTTATGTAGTTTCATCTCTTGATCACTTAGCAATTGAAGACTCTTAGCTGAATGGTGAAAGGTGACACATTTCTATCTTGCCACAAAGTCTGTGGTGATTACTCAGTGACAGCTCATTTATGCAGGTGAGCCATCACTTGATACTGACATCACCTATTGCTCAGCTTCAACTGTGTGGTAGTTTAAAAAATTTGCTATGACTTCCTGCTATCCACTTTCAAAAAAATCTGAAGAAACTTGAAAGAGAATACCAAGTTAATATAATCAAGACTGTTTAATATTAAAAACACTTCATCTGAGGCAACATCAACAAGCAAGATGATTTCAGTTACATGTGCTAAAAATCATGTAGCAAAAGATTGTTGGACAACCCTTCCACTTCCTTCTTCCCCTCCAAAGAGTCTGGAGTGCTAACTGTGGTCTGCTACACTAACAATGTTCAGGTCCAATCAAGGTTATTAATGTATGTTAAAACATGCTCCTGTTCAAAGCCGTGAAGGTTCCACAGTTGATACTTCAGAATATGGTGAGGGGGGAATGCCTTCTTAATGAATTTATCAGTCACCCTGATGAAATTTTCCCTACTGCTGAAAGATTTCTCAGTTCCATCTCATTAGCAAGATGTTTGTCTTATCTGTGATTCTTACTCTCTTTTCCTTTTGAATAATTTTTATGCAAAGAAAACACATAATGCTGCACTGAATCATGCAATTACTCTGCAATCTCCACAGGACTGCTATGCAGAATTGTGGGTATAAAGCTTTTTTCTACACAGAAAACATTCAGTGGCAGATGTTACACCTACCACTGAATGGCACTTTGGGAGAACTTCAATAAAATTTGGCAGAAAGAGGGAGCAATTATTTTATTTTATTTGCATCTAAAATATTTTTGTTACAGCTTTCAGAGACACCATTCTCTAAGACAAAACTGTCCCTGTGAAGGACAGTGTTCTTTTTTCTGTGTAGAAACAACAGGGAAATAATATATCTCTTACACCTATCACTGATTGACATGGGGGGGTGGCTGTGGTAAGATTTAGTAGCACTGGTGAACTTATTCCACAGATGCCTATTGTTGCTTGAAAAATGTTTCAGTCTCAGGAAAAACAATAGGTTACTGTTTTTATGATAGAAGCCTTTTCCCCCTTATAGATTAAAATTGTTTTGCACAGCAAATGCCCCATTATGTATCAAATAACACTGTGGAGTCTTGCATGTGAAATGATGCCAGTTTTGCATGTGCTTTCATTTCCTGCCTCAACATATGTACAAAAATGTGAGAAAAAATTCTTTTTATAAAAAACTGTGCAGAGATCTTGTGTGAATAAAAAAAAAATTCCTGCAGAGACATTTACATTCTTATTTGAGACTGTATTTATTTCATTTCATTTCTATTTTTTCTTTTATTTGTCCATTTCATCGGTAACTACAATTATAAAATCTGCAAGACTCAAAGGATTACTTCCTCGGCTTGTTTTCATAGTCCTCTTTCCAACTGATTTAATGCCATCTCAGGGCAACAATTGAAGTGTGGATTGCCTCTGTCCCTTGATAAAAGCATATGTGCTACAATTTTGCTGTTGGTATGCAAAGAGCATGTATCAGAGCATACATCAGGCAGGCTGGTTCCTAGTATGTTAATGAGCCTCTCAAGTTCACATCAGCCATTTAAGTTTGTGTATTTCAAGCTACTGGTGAAGGTGCAATTCCATGTAATATTTTCTTATTAGGAACTATATTCCATTTTTGTGTGCAGTATGGAAGTGAGAGCTGGACCATAAAGAAGGCTGACCGCCGAAGAATTGATGCTTTTGAATTGTGGTGCTGGAGGAGACTCTTGAGAGTCCCCTGGACTGCAAGGAGAACAAACCTATCCATTCTGAAGGAAATCAACCCTGAGTGCTCCCTGGAAGGACAGATCCTGAAGCTGAGGTTCCAATACTTTGGCCATCTCAGGAGAAGAGAAGACTCCCTGGAAAAGACCCTGATGTTGGGAAAGTGTGAAGGCAAGAGGAGAAGGGGACGACAGAGAACGAGATGGTTGGACAGTGTCATCGAAGCTACCAACATGAATTTGACCAAACTCTGGGAGGCAGTGGAAGACAGGAGGGCCTGGTGTGCTCTGGTCCATGGGGTCACGAAGAGTCGGACACGACTTAACGACTAAACAACAACAACATATATACATAAGAAAATATGTGTTTAGAAAAGCCACTATCAAATTGCTCATGACAGGAAACCCTTTGGAAAATGGCAAGATGGAACTTCACAAGTGTTTCAGCATTTTACCTTTCGGTGACGAGCTTAAGTGAATGGTAGCAATTGTGTTCTAGGTATGCTAGGTATTTGGTGCATTAGTTGACTCCTAGCCTAATCTATCTCACAGAACTGTTGTGAGGATAAAATGGAGATAAAGAGAAACATGTACATTCTCTTGAGCTCCTAGACAGAAACACAAGGTATAATGGAAATAACAATGTAATTAATCTCACTTTTAACTACACTTGCTAGGCGAAGCATAGTGAAGAACAAATAGATTATCCAATTACATCTTTGAGAAGAACATGCACCCTCTTCTGCTTTGAAATCAAGAAGGCAAGATGCAGAAACAAGAGCAGCAAATGAGATTCTTTCACCCTTGCATCTTTCTTTCAGTTTCAAATGCTGTCCTGCTGTCCTTCTATCATGTCTCTTGCCACATTTGCCTTTCTTGATATTTGGGAGGTGCCTGATTGCAACCAGCACATATTTTCTGTGACCAATAGACCAGTTTGTGGGGTAATGATGACGATATTGTGTTTTTAAAAGAATCTGTTGTGTAGCAACACAATTTCAGAAGTTAAGACAAACAAACAGCTGCATATCAAAGGGATGCGGCATATGGTAGATGAAAAAGGCCCTATAGCAAAGTATAATCTGCATGAGGCAGCGATGCTTGCTATGAGAAATCAGAGGTGTTACAAGCACATAAGTGTATTTCCGGTGTTTGTGACATTGCCTGTTTGATTACTGCAAATAAGTCTGTCACTGAGGGTTTGGTTGAAAGGAATCAGTTATTTCACAACAGAATCCTAATGATACATGAATTGCTGTGGATGTTCTCCTAAATGAGCAATCTGGCTTCAGAAGCAGAATGTGAAGCCCGTGTTTTGCAGGCTACGAGGAGGTGAGAAGGAACACTTGTACTTCTGCATTTGGACATGAGAGAGCAGAGAATTTAGCTGGAGACAGCAGAACTGGAAAGCAGCAGAGCATTGGATACATGTTTTGGTACCACATTTCCCAGAATCCCCTATCTAGCTGGGGGATTCTGGGAGTTGTAGTCCAAAAAAAGTCAGGATTCCAGTTTTTCAGGAGCAGATTACAAAAGTTAGTCTCTTGGAGGGCCCAGTGCAGGCGCCTTTGCTTCACTGTCTACTTATAGTTGTTCCTGCTCCAACTTATGTTCTGCTTGTATATCTATAAATAAAGCAAATATTATAAAGGAAAGTGGTGAGTGTGTGAGATAACAGGTATCAGCTACTCTTGTATCTAGATCAGTGGTTCCCCTCAAAAAAACAACAGAAAAACACCCTCCCAGAAGCCTTCACCACTAGCTGTGCCGACCAGGATTTCTAGTCCAAGAATATCTGGGGACCCAAGGTTGGGAACCACTGATCTAGTGGAAACTAGTAGGAACACTCCCACTGGAAAACTCTTCTGCTTGGAGAGTAGGCAGCAGCACATAACAGTTGATTCTTTTCAAATTTACTGTTATCACAGAATATCACGATAACAGGAAAGCCACAGAATACTAGAAACAACCCAGCCAACAATAAGTATCTCCAAAATGACTGACATTGGAGTTGTGAAAAACCTTCACAGATGGGAACATGGCAGACATGTAGGGCAGACACTTATGCCTCAACTAGTATTTTCAGGAAGAGGGAGGAACTGAGGCAAGCAGTGGTGACAAAGATGAAGTTCTGACTTTACTGGCAAACTGAAAACAAACAAATTACTGGTACCTATCTGAAAGTTAAATAATTCAATTGCTATGCCCAGTTTTCTAAGAACAATATGAAGTGTGTCCCTAAGATGGACCTCTATATCAGAGGATGGGAATATGGCCAATACCAGTTTTTCAAAAGGAATCCTGGAGGAATTTTTTAAAAAATCAGACCCGTTAGCTTACCTTCTGCTCCGAGTAATAATTATATCATATTATAGTTTAAGAACTGGTTAGAAAACAGGGCTCAGAGAATAGTTCTCCTTATAGAGGGAAAAGAAGTGGATTCTCCAAGGTTCTTTTTTTGAGATTGCTGCCACTTAAACTCTTCAGAAGTGATCTGATTATCAGAATGAGTACTGAAATTTGAGAATGGCATCAAAGTATTCACAGTGATGAAAATGCAAATGGCTTATGGGAAATTTTTATTTTCAAATAAAATAGATGGGCGACAAAATGGGAAAGGAAATTTAAATTGAGTAAATGTAAATCAGTAGCTTGGGGCAAAAATAAATAAATCCTATATACACTGAAGCTTCTGAACTGTTGGTGATCTGCCTGAATGCCAACCCCCCCCCCCAAATCCTTGGGAGCAAGTTAGAGTGTGGCAGTTATGCAACATGCAAATTCCATGTCATGAGTTAGGGTTAGGTAAGCAGCAAAGTGCTCACTCACCCTTGAATGAAAACCACTTGAGCCCTTCAAGCATTTCCAAAAAAATGCTCAGAAACCCTTAAGAGAATTCCAGAGAGGTAATTGATGCTAGCTCTTGGTGCTAAATATGACAATACAGCAACACAAAAGAGCCATTGGTGTAAATATATTTTGTTTTGCTTAGAAACCACAGTGATGATGTCAGCATTGTTTTTCTTTCTGCTCATAAGCAAAAACAAGCAGATAAAGTAAATAACTGCTGTTTATGGGCAGGGGTGGCTGCTGCTTTTCGGCAGAATTAAGCAAACAAAATTTAGAATATAAATAAGCTGTGTTTTCCCATCATAAGAATCAGAGAAATCAGTGAAGAGATGCAGCAGCAACAGCATCTTATCCAAGGCCGCAGATAAGGAAGTGGCTCCAGAAAATCAACAATGAGATTTCCTCCTTAGAGATATGCTGGGTGAGCGTTGTTTAGAAATGTTTTTCTGTGTATCTTAATTTGCTTGGAGCTAAATAATGTGGGTGTTTTTTTTACTTTATGTATTTTTATTCTTGATGACTACAAGAGATGCAGTTTTTGTTTTAGACGGCATTTCAAATATTTACATTGTTCTTTTTTACTTTCAAGAGTCTTTCTTTTTAAAAAGAGATGCTCCTGAAAATTTTAAGTTTTGTCCGTGAATTCTCAAAAGTTATATGTTCTTCAGTACTACTGGATTACATGTTATGCTCATGAAACATGGAAACAATGTAAATAGATAAAACATATAAAAATACAGGCTTTGAAAGTTGCCTGAAATTATTGCAACAAAGAAAATATTTATACTTAATATATTTAGATGAATTTTGAAACACTTGTCTATGATTGTCTGGTTTCTGTTATTAACCCTTTCCTGGGAAAATGTCAGCTATGACAAACATAGAAAACATTTGTCAGCTGTAAACATATAGGCTTCTGTGTGGCTTTAGGTTGGCTTATAAGGGAGATAATACAGAGTGCCCCCAAGTGAGGTCTGACAAGCCAGAAGTCCTTCTTGGTCTACTGTAGCTCACTACAAGATCTATCAGTACATCCTGATCTCCCTTCTGCTTCTGAAGTAATGACAATATAGACTTGGGACCATACCTTTAACTTTTTCCTTAGTAGGAGCAGCTTCGTTTTCATTTTCTGAATGACTAGTACTTGTTTTGTGATCATTAGCTTCAGCATACTCCACCTGCTTGTTAGAGAGAAATTGTTTGGGAGGTGGAATATATCTAGAAATAAGACCAAATTTTGTAACGTCCTGGAGAGAGGACTTCTAGGCTCTGTGGGGGAACTGATGTGACCTTAAAAATTAGCACCAGAAAACAGGATTTCAAGGCAAACTGCAACCCTTCAGAGTTTTTGTCATTATGTGACACATTTCTTTAACAAACAAGCAAAGGAATACTTTTTTTACTGGATATATATATTCTCTTAAAAACTGCTTGAAGCATAAGCAGTTTGAACATTAAGGGAATGGACAGAGCAGAAGCTGAGGTTGAAGCATGACATTTACTGGGTTAATGGCTACAGAGGCACCACTGCACAATGTAGGTCAAGAGAAGTCAGCTAACCATCAACCACAAATGATAAATGGACAGACTCTTCCCTTTGAAATAGCAGCATAATGTCCTACAAGGACAAAAAAGAGGCAAACATCAGAACAGAGAAGGCTTGGAAGAAGAAAAATGTAGGTCAAAGTTCAAAAAAGCAGCCAGATAGAAAACCTGTTCAAGCAGTTCTTAGTACTTAAACTATCTCTATGGAAAAATCAGGAAAAGGCCACATGGTCCTCAAAACAATACAAATGCAGGAACAGGTAATACCTTTATTGGACCATTAAGAATATAATGGTCTACAGTTTACAGTCTGCAAGGGGCCTGTGGGAGGAGGGTGTAGTTTCAAACTCATCCTCAGCCAGTATTTTGTTTAAAAAAGAGTTGGGTGATAAATTCCAAAATCCTGGCTGCAGCCATTCCATCTAAGAAGCTAAACCTAGCCCCTATACCAGCCACGAGACTTCGGGACTTTAATTAAAGTATTTAATTTTGGAACTATCTACAAGAACTTGGTGCACAGCTAGAAGAAGACGAATTATCATCAAAAGCTTGCTGTTTGTTTTTTGTTCTTTGTTTTATATTCATAATGGTCCAATAAAGATATCACCTGTTCCTGCATTTGTATTATCTCTGCGGAAGAAATGATACATCATCATATAAACAAAGATCCTGCTATGACCATTTCCCCCAAATTAATTTGATAAAAAACAAGATTGAGGACAATGAAGCGCCAGCAAAAGATTCTTCTTGGGCAAACCAGATAGACACAAATCAGGGATGTTTGCAGTGGTCCTTGAAATTAGGAAAATACTCATTTTCACCACAGACCCTGAGAGAATTTGTGGGCAAGATACAAAATCAAATAAGAGATTATTTGTAAAGTGGATCCCACTAAACCAAGAAGTAGACTAGGCAAAGTATCTGACTGTATTGTCAGGAAAAATGGTGGACAAGCTATAGACATAAATGAAAATGATTCTGGTTGTAAATTGCAAACATGTTGGCAGTCTTTGGGTCTGAGACCCAAGTCCAAATCTGAGTCTTTGGCACCAAGTCCCGAATCCCAAGCCCCAAGTCTAATTCCCTGTTAAAAACAAGCTCTTTTCCCCAGAAAAAAGGAAGGTGTGTGTGGGTTGTGAGTCAAGTCCAAGTCATTGGGGGGGAAAAGGTCAAGTCTGAGTTGAGTCACTGGTGCGACTTAAGTCTGACTTGACAGCAAGTGTAAAGATCGCTTCTGTTCTCCTAAATTCCCAGGAGGAGTGGGAAATAAATTTACTGGATTCATATTTCCATACAGAAATATCTATTTTTCACCTCCTGTGACTGCTAATGGAAGATAACATGTCTTGTTCTGGAAATCTGTACATTTGCAAGGGTTGAGATGGGTTTTGGATGTGGAAAGTGCACAAAATGTAAAATATAAAATTCAATGAGTAAAAATATACACATTACAAAAGTGCATGTAGACATGTTTTAATTCTTGTTCTTATTGTTACATACAGTCAAGTCACCTCTGACTTATGGTGACCCTATGAATGAGCTAACTCCAAAATGCCCTCAACTACCCTGCTCAGCTCTTGTAAACTCAAGTCTGTGCCTTCCCTTCCTTTAGGAAATCAATCCATCTCATTTTTGAACTTTTCCTGCTGCTTTATTCTCTTTTCTAGAGAATCTTACCTACTTGTGATCCTACCAAAGTATGTCAACCTCAGTTTCATCAGTTTTGACTCCAGAGAAAGTACGAGTTTGATTTTATCTAGGACCCAGTTGTTCATCTTTGTGGCAGTCCAGGACATCTGCAAAGCTCTTCTCCAGCACCATATTTCAAAGGGACATGGTGGTGCTGCGGGTTAAACCACAGAAGCCTCTGTGCTGCAGGGTCGGAAGACCAGCAGTCGTAAGATCAAATCCACGCGACGGAGTGAGCTCCCGTCGCTTGTCCCAGCTCCTGCCAACCTAGCAGTTCGAAAGCATGTAAAAATGCGAGTAGATAAATAGGTACCACCTCGGTGGGAAGGTAACGGCATTCCGTGTCTAGTCGCGCTGGCCACGTGACCACGGAAACTGTCTTTGGACAAACGCTGTCTCTACGGCTTGGAAACGGGGATGAGCACCGCGCCCTAGAGTTGGACACAACTGGACTAAATGTCAAGGGGAACCTTTACCTTTACCTAGGACCCAGTTGTTCATCTTTGTGGCAGTCCAGGACATCTGCAAAGCTCTTCTCCAGCACCATATTTCAAATGAATCAAATCTCTCCCCCCCCCCCGTCAGTTTCTTTACTGTCCAGCTTTCACACCCATACATAGTGGTTTGGAATACAATAATGTGGACGATTTTGCTTCTGGTATCCAGTGACACATCCTTACACTTAATGATTTTTTCTAACTCCTTCATTGCTCCCCTTCCAAGTCTGTCTTCTTCTGATTTCTTCACTCCAGTCTCTTTTTGAATTGATGACTGAACCACAGTATATTAAAATTTTAACCATCTCAATTTCTTCATTGTCAAAACTGACGTGTAGTTCTCTGACACTTTCTTCTTTCACTTTCATTAAAAGACAGTTTAAGTCATTGCTGCTTTCAGCCAGTAAGACGGTGTTGATACCGGAGCAGAATCAAACTAGATTTTAGTATAACCCTTAGCAGAGAAAACACAGGCCTCAGAGAAACTAGGCCCAGGAACATTCACACATAGCTCAGGCAAATAGAGGAACATTCACACATAGTATAGAATGTCATTGTAACACTTTTGTTTTGCCCATCCTCCTTTTGATCTGGCAGATGGCCTGGTCCTGGAATGCAGGCAGGAGGAAACCAGCGATGACAGGCCAAAACATTCACACCAGGGAGCTGGAGAGTGAAGGCCATATATCAGGGCCCAGGAAGCCTACACATAAACATACCAAAATATAAGATTCTTTCCCCAGACATTCAGGCGCATCTTGGGCATAGGCCAAGGACACAGGGGCACACAATCTGCATATCTATAGGGAACCAATAGATCAGCGTAGTTGGCATCACTACCCAATGAGGGACTGGATCCAAACTTGGGGTACAAATGACCAATAGAATTGTAGCATTTTATGACTCTTTGTTTGTATCATTATAAAACATATGTACACTGTATTTTCGGGATCTTCTCTGCTTTTAAGAGAAGTCCCAGCTGACCTTTTATTTGCTGCTATTCAAATAAAATTGGGCCTTTGGTTCAGCTGTTGCGTCTGTGCCTGATTCCTTGCCAGAGAATCTTAGAACCCAGGTTTGGCTGGTAACAGTGTCATCTGCATATCTTAACTTACTGATGTTCCACCAATTTTCATTCCTACTGCTGCTGAATTTAGACCAGCTTTCCATATGATTTCTTATGTACAGATTGAACAGGTAAGGGGATGAAACACACTCTTGTCTAACATCTTTGCCTACAGGAAACTATTTTGTCTCTCCATATTCTGTACTATCAGTAGCTTCTTGTCCACAATATCAGTTACAAATCAGGACAATCGAGTGCTGAGGCACACCCATTTCTTTCAGAAACAACTCAAAGTTTCTCATGATCCAAACAATCAAAGGCTTTGCAATATATTTTTTAAAATACATACAAAACGTATGCACATTTTGAAAAAGAACATGCACATGCTTTGTATATTGAAAGAAAATAAAATCTTGGAAGGTAATTTGGAAATGGGTTGGAAAACAATGCCAGCAGGAAATCCATGAGAAGAAGACTGATAGTTTTTTGCATCCTGTGTTCTTCATGGGTCACACTTGATAAGAGTGGCCTTGGAGATTCATCCATCTATATGGTATCCATGCCAGCCTTTAGTGTGCAAAAGCTTCAGGGTATGGAAACCTTTAGTTATTCAGATTTTACCTCATATGAATTTTATCCAGAAATTCATTATATTTTGAAGAACATTCCTCAAGTATGGAAGAGTGGGTGGCTTCTCTATAATGGGTGAGCAGACCAATATACATGGAAGCCAGTAAATGTAAATCTATCCTTTTAAATGTTACATTTGATGTAAATCCACTCTTTTAAAAGGATGAAATGAACACATTTCCTTGGTACTGGCTCATCATGTTACTAAAGGGAAAATGTAAATTTTCTTGGTGTGCAAATAGTATTGTTCTCCAGTTATTGCCCTTAATGAGAAGGGGTAGGCAGAACCAAGGTATAATATAAGAAGACTATGGAAAGCTAATTCCCAAACACTGAGACTCGATTATTCATATAAGCCACACTGTTGATGAGGAATCTTGTCTAGCAGAAATAATACATTTAAATCTGAGTTTGGTATAGGTGTGATATGTGCAAAAGAGCAAAATTGGGCTGTTTCTATTGACTTTTTCCTAGAGGAAATATTTTACAGAACTAAAATTTCTACAGGGAGGGAAAGTTTGCATAGTTCAAACATATATATATAGTCTTCAGAAACCATTAGTACAGGCTTTTGGGCAAACTGTGTTGTGGATGGCATATCTCCCTTTCAAACACTGGAAACTCTACAAGAAAATAAGGGTTAAGCATGGGGGAGAATTTTGCTTTATTTGGTTTTAATAAGAATTTACCAACATTCACAGATCAAAAAAATCGAAATGTGGAAGAAACTAACATTTGCAGATGTGTTTATTTACGCTAAGAACTTTGATTAATTAACTGTTTCAAATATGGATACAATTTCAAATGTATATAAATATTTCAGTTTTGATATAAGGACTGTCACCCCTCTTTGCTCCTAACAGACAATTCAATACCTATACTGATAAGTACATAGAGCACAGTACTCTCCATGTTTGGAATAGCATTACTGATTTAATTTGTCTGGTGCAAATAGAGAAGAATTTACATTTGACTCATTTTTTTAGAATTTACCCACATTTTCTGATGTCTTTATATCTGGAATGGGAAAACCTTCAGGTTTAAAAAATATTCAAATGCAGAAAAGGGAAAATTTAATGGATTTCCTCCTCCCTGCACAAGGCTGATGAACTTTCCACAAAATTAACAAAATCTGGATCCAAGTTTCAGATTTCTACCAGATTTCATCTTCAAGGCTACTGTGGAGATTTTCACTCAAAAGACAAATAAAATGCAAAAAATATTGTGATGTGTTAAAGTGATAAAGCTTGCAGAAATTCGGGAGAGCTCAGACTTGCATAGCCCTGTGCAGATCTGCTATACAGTATCACAATCAGACTGAACATTTTGCAATACGATGGTTGTTGTGGGTTTTCCAGGCTGTTTGGCCATGTTCTTAAGGTTTTTCTTCCTAATGTTTCACCAGTCTCTGTGGCCGGCATCTTCAGAGGACAGGAGTCAGAACTCTGTCTGTGCTCTGGTGCAGTTTGTTGGATAGTTGAGTATTTATAGCTGTGCGATCAGCTTTTGTCCTTTTCAGGAGATTGGGTATAAATACTCAACTATCCAACAAACTGCACCAGAGCACAGACAGAGTTCTGACTCCTGTCCTCTGAAGATGCCAGCCACAGAGACTAGCGAAATGTTAGGAAGAAAAACCTTAAGAACACGGCCAAACAGCCCGGAAAACCCACAACAACCATCAGATCCCAGCCGTGAAAGCCTTTGAGAATACATTTTGCAATACCTTTTTGAATAAAAACTGGCCTCCCATTTTGAGTTCTCCCGTCCTCCATTTCCACATGTACAATCAAGCTAAATATGGAATTTACATAGTGGGGTCAGATCAAAGCTCAGCAGAGGAGAGGTAAGTCTTTCTTGATCCAAACTATTTCCCTGCTGGAACTACTTTTAGCTCAAGCACCTTATCTGTTTTCTCTTGTAAAGCAAACAGTGGTTTTAGATTGGGTCTTAGTAGCATTCCCTATTTTTAAATGGAGAAATTGATTAGTACTATCTTGATTTTGTTTGTAGATGCACCCTTGTGCATCACAGTCAGCTATACATTTGTCTAAACAAAGAATTAAAATACTAAAAATAGATAAAGCATTTCAGGATTCTGACATATTGATTCTGCTCTCTTAAACAAGTCCCATTGCTCTTTAGAGTAGGGCAAAAGCTGTGATTACAGATAGCCAAGATGACAAAGTATGTTATGGGGCTTGAAAAAAACAACAAGAAAAGCTGACTGGGATGGTGGCTGAAGAGAGGAAGATTAAATCTTTTCTCCCCACATGTTAACATATTAACAAAATACCCCCATATCATAATAAAAGAAAAGAAAAATAAAGCTGCATATAGATCCTAATATGTGATTTGAAACTAAGCTGATGTCAGGTGCCAGGAAGATCAGTCTGTGGCATTTGATTGGTGACAGATGATGAATATTGATCTTCCAGTCTGAAAGCAAAAAGCTCCTTGAGATAAAGGAACAGCAGGGTGCAAAGACTTCTGTGCTTTGGGAACAGTAATGGCAGCTGTCCTAACAAACAAGGATCGGTGGTGATTTTGTTTGGATCCATGTCTGATCAGAATTTACCTAAATTGGAACTTGTCTTCATGTTGAGGAGGCCCTGTGAGTGACAGATTTGGCCAGTTGGGCTGGGAGCTTTAATGTATGACTCTTACATCTGAATCTGAATCTAAATCCCTGTGTTCATAAAAAGCATGTATTAAAAGTCTCCCCCTCCTCCTTCAAGGCTTATAACTTTAAGCCAGGCAAACCACAGTCCTCTCCATGCTGGGAACAGCTATATCCATTGATTTTGGCAAATGTGAGTGAAGGTAGCTTTTTTAAGATAGCTGTGTTAGTTTGTTTCAGTGTGTAAAACAAAAACAAAACAAAAATAAAAATGAGAGTTCTGGCACTTTAAAGATTTACTTCTGTGTGAACATGGATGCATTACAGTCCCCATCTACAGGCACAAAGAGTATAACATGCCCAAGTTTTGGCGCCCTTGTTATTTAATCTCTATATAAATGATTTAGTAATAAATCTAAACAATTGGACTTTTATCCTCCTAAATTGGCAAAAGAGAGGTTACTTACCTGTAACCATGGTTCTTCAAGTGGACCTCTGTGAATTCACACAATAGGGTTCAGTCTGCGCCAGCGCAGGACTCCTCGGAATATTCTAGAGCTTTTGAAAAGAAACATAGTAGATAGTTGCCCCTACAGCGCATGCTCCGCCCGCCCAAACACTCAGTTCCATTTTTATCCGCCACAATCAAAGCCACACCGTGTAAGCTAAGAAGGAGTGACGGATAGTGGGGAGGCTGGGCGGGATGTGTGAATTCACAGAGGTCCACTTGAAGAACCATGGTTACAGGTAAGTAACCTCTCTTTCTTCTTCGTGGCCTCTGTGAATGCACACAATAGGGTGATTAACAAGCTTACTCACCGGAAGGCGGGTCGTCACTCCAAAACCGAAGTGAGCACTGCTCTCCCAAATCCTGCTTCTCTCTTGGCCCTTAGGTCCAACCTGTAGTGGGTCACAAATGTAGAAGCGGTAGACCAAGTGGCCACTCTGCAAATGTCCATCACATCGACACCGCGCAGTAGTGCTGTGGATGTGGCCATGGATCTAGTGGAATGAGCCCTCAGACCTTCTGGAGGGGCTTTACCAGCCAGATCATATGCCAAGGTAATTGTGGAAACAATCCACCGAGAAAGAGTAGAGGAAGAAGCAGGTGCACCCTTGCGAGATCCATGGAAGCTGAGAAACAATTTGGTAGACATACGAAAGTCCTTGGTCCTAGACGTGTAGTACGCCAAGGCTCGACGCACATCCAAAGAGTGAAGTGTCTTTTCAATATCCGACGATGGACTCGGAAATAAGGTAGGTAGAGTCAGTGGTTGATTAAGATGAAAAGTGGAGACAACCTTAGGTAGAAAAGAAATGTCGGGATAAAGCACCACCTTATCGTGATAGAACTGTAAATAAGGAGGGTCAGCCCTCAAGGCCGCAAGTTCACTAGCCCTCCTGGCCGAGGTGATTGCCACCAGAAACAGAGCCTTGAAGGAAAGTAGCCGAAGGTCAGACGTGGCCATGGGTTCAAATGGAGGACGCGTAAGGGCGCGTAGTACCAGTTGCAAAGACCACTGCGGCAGAGGAGGTCTGACAGGTGGACGAATATTTTGAAGTCCTTTTAGGAAAGTCTTAAGAGTTGGATGGGAGAACAGACGAGCTGAGGTGGAACCTTGAAGTTGGTAGGAGACAATAGCAGAAATGTAGACCTTTAGCGTAGATAACGCCAATCCCAGATCAAAGAGGTAACGTAAATAAGTGAGAAGGGTATCGAGGGAAACGGGAGAGTGTTGAAAACCCCGAGATTGAGTAAATTTCAGGAAACTGTTCCATTTGTAAGAATAGAGGATCTTGGTAGAGGGTTTTCTAGCTTTATCAAGAACCTCCTGAATCAAGGTAGAATTCTCCATGCCGTCAGGTGGAGTGACTGTAAATCCGGATGGTGAACGCTGCCGTTGTCCTGTGTAAGAAGGTGAGGCAGAAGAGGAAGTTCCACGAATTCCGACGCCATCAATTTGAGGGTGGTAAACCAGGGCTGACGAGGCCACCACGGTGCTATCAAAATGGCTGTGGCTCTCGTCTCCTGGAGCTTGGCTAAAGTTCGTTGAATCAACGGTATGGGTGGAAACAGATAGAGAAGATCCGACGGCCACCGAACCATGAATGCATCTCCCAATGAAGCAGGGCCTCTGCCTGCACGGGAACAAAAGATGTTGCACTTCTTGTTCAGGTGCATCGCAAACATGTCCACAGCCGGATGGCCCCACCGGCTGCAGATCATCAGGAACGTGGGTCTGTCCAGTTCCCATTCGTGAGTTTGGCCTGTTAAGCGACTCAGTCTGTCCGCCACCTCGTTCTCGGATGTGGACACATGAATCACCACTGGGAACACATGCAGAGTGTAGCACCACTCCCACAGATGGATGGTGAGGTAGAGAAGTGACATGGAGTGAGTGCCTCCCTGCTTGTTTATATAGTACATGGTCGTGGTGTTGTCCGTGACCACTTGAACACCACGACCCTGTATTAGAGGCACAAAGGCGCGAAACGCCTTTATCACCGCCAACATCTCCAGGTGATTTATATGACACTGACTCTCTCGTCTGGACCAGAGGGCATGAATTGTGTGAGGGCCGCAATGAGCTCCCCATCCCGTGGGACTGGCATCTGTAGTGACTTGTACGGTAAGTTGTAACGGACGGAAGGGTCTTCCCACGATGAGGTGGGGAACGAATGTCCACCACTTGAGCTGCTGAGACAATTCGTTTGTGACCTGAAGGCGCTTGCCCGGACTGTCTGTTAACGGATTGAACAGGGAGAGGTACCATGCCTGGAGAGATCTCATTTTGAGACGGGCATGCGATAGGGTTGATGTAGTTGAGGCCATGAGGCCGAGGAGGTGTTGCACATGATGAGCTGTAACAGTGCAGAAGGGGCGAAAGGGAACGATCGCCGACCTCAGCTTTTGAATGCGCGTCTGCGGCAGGAAAACACGGGCCTTGGTTGAGTCCAGACGTGCTCCGATGTAATCCACCACTTGAGAGGGAATGAGATGAGATTTTTCGAAGTTTACTATGAGTCCCAGATTCTCTAGCGTGTGGAGAACGAACTGGGCATCTTGGATGGCCTTTTGACGAGAGGCTGAAACCACCAACCAATCGTCTATGTAGGGGAAAACATTTACGTCGTGGAGGCGTAGGTATGCCGCTACAGGAGCCATACATTTCGTGAAAGTACGCGGAGCGGAGGATAATCCGAATGGGAGTGCGCAAAATTGATAGGCCGAATCGGAGAAGAAAAACCGGAGGTATCTTTGATGATGTGGGTGAATAGAAATATGAAAGTAGGCGTCTTTTAAGTCGATGACTACAAACCAGTCTCCGTGTAGGAGGAGATGAATGATGGACTCCAAAGTCACCATACGAAAACGACGTGGGCGAAGGTAGGTATTTAGGTCTCGGAGATCCAAAATGGGTCTGATACCTTCGTCTTTCTTGGGGACCGCAAAGTAGCGGGAATAAAAACCGTTGCGAATGTCTTGATGAGGTACCCGTCGTATAGCATGTTTCTTTAGTAGAGCGGAAATTTCTTCTTCTAAAGCAGGATTGAATGATGAAAACACCAGTAGCCCCAGAGGTGGACGATTTACAAATTCTAGGCGGTAGCCGAATTGGATGATGTTGAGTACCCATTTGTCGTTTGTGATAAGTGCCCAATTTGGAAGGAAGGGGGACAGTCGAGTGGTGAGACGCAGCCTGGGGATCATGGTCGGGATAGAGTCAAAGGTACTGTCTTGATTTCTTTGCAGGAGGGCGATATGATTGACGCCTTTGCGAAAGTGTGTTGGGTTTGTAGTTACTAGCCACATAGGGAGTCTGTGAAGACCTAGGATTGTTCTGTTTAAATGGTCGATAGTTCTGTGAAGAGGATTGCTGATATTGTTGTTGGTTGTAAGGTTTACGCCATTGAAATCTTTGATATTTGGGCTGCTGTGAAATCGTGTAAGACTTGGCCGTCTTCTTCATTTTGTGCAGGCTTTCCATATCATCATCGGTCTTTTGATTGAACAATCCCGAGGCATCGAATGGAAGTTCCTCGATGCGGGTCTTTGCGTCTTCGGTAATCCCCGAAGATCTGAGCCAGGCGTGTCTACGTAATGCTATAGTCGATGTAAGAGATTTAGATGCAACGTCAGCAGAGTGTCGGGATGCCAATCTCTGGTGCTTAGCAACCGTGAGGGCTTCAGAGTACGTATTGAGAAGGCCTGTTCTAACATCTTCGGGGGCAGCCTCCAGGGTTGGTAAAACTCTCTCCCATAATTGTCTCTGGTAAGCCCCCATCGCCGCTTGATAGTTGGCCACTCTGAGAAGGAAGGTAGCAAAGGAGTACATCTTCCGTCCCAAGACGTCTAACTTCCTTCCCTCCCTGCTGGTAGGGGTGACCTTGGCCTTACCATTTGATTTGGACAGATTGGATTGAATTATAATCGAATTTGGTGTAGGGTGTTTAAGCAGGAAGTTGGTTTCGTCGCCGTGTGTACGGTAGTGGTTCTCAATCCTACGAGTGACCTGTGTAGAGGCTGGGGGTAGAGCCCAAGATTCCTTGATTAACTCCATGAGGGCAGGAATGAAGGCAAGGCTCAAGGGAGGGGAACGCTCTTGATTTATGTCTCCGAAAACTAAGTCCTCTTTGGGTGGTGGTGGCTGTTCCACATCCAGTTTGAGAGACTTAGCCATGCGGGCCACCATTTGAGAGTAAGACGAGTAGTCTTCTGAAGGAGAAAACGGATGTGGATCACCTGCGTCAGACTCTGGAGTTCTGCCATCTACAATGGATTCTTCAGAGGCGTCAGATGGAGGTTCTTGTTCTTGGTCAGAGTCAAAGGTTAAAAGACAGTCCTCTTGGTCAGAAGGTGAAGGAATTGTCGCTTTAGATGCTTTCCCTTTATTGGTGGCTCGCTTGGAAGGTTGTTTCTCAGAGGATTTGGCAGGTTGAGGCTGAACAGATCTGGAGGAGGTGGTAGGAACCGCACCTGTGGATGCCAGCTGTAAAGATCTAGTGCCCTTAGGTCGAGGAGCATCCCTGGGGATTTGGGAATGCTTGTTATATTCAGTAAACTGAGCATCGACGTCGTAAAGCCTTCGACGTCGATGTTGATCTGGTGAGGAGGAGGAAGACGACGCCGAAGCGTAAACATATCGGATGCGTTTCCTCCCACGATCATCGTCGACCTCCGATGAGTCGGTGTCGGTGACGAGATCTCGACATCGGCGGCGGTTTCGACGTCGATCTATTTCTATATAGATAGGCTCCTCATATCTTTCCCTTGCTCGGTGTCGCTTGGAGCGAGGGAGGACGACGATCTCTCTACGGGGTTGGCGTCGGTCCGTAGGCAAGTGTTTCCTCTTTGTCAGCCGCTTACGGGGTGGAGACTCCGCCCCCGATGAGATTGATGGAGACAGCGGCAACGGAGACGCCTGCCCGGCAGACACAGGGCTATCATGGGCAGAATGTAGACTAGGTGAAAGCATATCGTCTAGCCTGTCGGGGCTGGGTGATCGCACCGATCGAGGAGGTGGAGCGTGAGCCTGTCTGGGCGGAGGTAACCCAGCGGCATCCGAGATGGA
The DNA here is from genome assembly GCA_037013535.1 of Intellagama lesueurii. NCBI lineage: Eukaryota > Metazoa > Chordata > Lepidosauria > Squamata > Agamidae > Intellagama > Intellagama lesueurii. The sequence goes on from JBAJHW010000005.1 coordinate 111,290,763, forward strand.
CTCTCGATCTCGAGAGGAGTCCTCTAGGATGGGTGAAGGGATCGATGCCAAAACAGGCGGGACGTCCCTGTAGTGCTCCTTCAAAAGAGTCTGTTTAGCCTTTTTGTCTTTAGCCCCTTGTTTTTTCTTTTTCAGAGTCTCCCTGGGCGGATCTACCGGCACAGAGGTAAGGCTCTTTGTAGAAGAAGAGGACCTCTTGGAGGGTTTCTCCGCGGGTTTGTGAGAGGCAGCAGGAGGCGGAGTGCCGGCTGAGCTCTCTAGCATGGGGGTTATTGATGGTGGGGAAGCTACCTCCATGTCGGTGGGTTTAGAAGCTGAAAGGGTCTTGTCCCACAAAAAGAATGTTAGTCTTTGCTGTCTCGCTCTAAGGGCAGGCTTCGTAAACTTCTTGCAATGCCTGCAAGACTGGGGTTGGTGTGACTCCCCGAGACAGAATAAACAGCGGTCGTGTCCGTCTGAAAAGGGGAGTTTTCTGCCACAGGACACGCACCGACTGAAAGGGCCCGATGGGGACATAAGCCGAAAGATTAGCGGGGGGTAAAACAAGACTCACGGAGTAAGGCAATCCGGGCGGGAAGGAGGCCCAAGATGACGGAAAAAACCGCCAGATCCAAGGCGAAGCAATCCAAGTCAGTCCAAACCGAGGTCAAAACGGAGCGAGCAGAACGAGAACAGTCCGAGAAAAAAGGCGGGAAGTCCAAAACAGTCCGTGTAAAGCCGTAAATCAGTCCGATATGAGGGAAAGGGACAATGCGAGGGGCAACGTAGGGAAAACCAGAATCGTAGTCAGGCAGTCCGTGTCAAAATCCAGTAGAAATAGCAAGAAAATATAAGCTCTAATAACAAGAAGTTCCTATCACCAAGGCGGCAAAAATGGAACTGAGTGTTTGGGCGGGCGGAGCATGCGCTGTAGGGGCAACTATCTACTATGTTTCTTTTCAAAAGCTCTAGAATATTCCGAGGAGTCCTGCGCCGGCACAGACTGAACCCTATTGTGTGCATTCACAGAGGCCACGAAGAAGAATAAACATATTTCCATTCTACTATACGCTGACGATGCAGTACTTCTCTCAAGAACCCCGAATGAGTTAAAAAGAATGCTGCAGGCTCTTGCTGAATTTTGTCAACAGAATCAATTAGAGGTAAACCACGATAAAACCAAGGTAACGGTATTTGCTAAAAGACCTAAAAAGTATATTTGGAAATTAAATGAGGTACGTATCGAGCAAGCACAATATTATAAATATTTGGGTCTGATAATCCAAGCAAATCGTAAAGAAATGTGCATATAAAACATACAGTAGCAAATGCCCCAAAAAGCATGGGAGATATACAAAAAATTTTCTGGTCACGGGGGGGGGGGGGGGGGAGAGAAATGTGACAGCTGCTATTCAAATTTATATGATGAAATCGTTAGTACAGGTTATCTGTGGAGACCCATATGGTATACCAGCTAACTTGACCTCTTTGGAAAGACAGCAAACAAAATTTTTAAGAGCTATATTGCAGCTTCCTACAAGTGCACCAATGCAGCCATAGGGCTGGAAAATGGGCTAGTAACTGTTGAGGCCAGGCTATGGATAGCTGCTATAACATATTGGCTAAAACTGAATTATAATACCTCAGGGCTGGTCCATTTGACATTGCAAGATTGCTTTGTCCCCCCCCCCCCCCCCCCCGCCGGAAGACACTGGAACAAAAGCTAGGGTATTATGGATTTTCATGATACTACCTATTGTCAATGAATATGATCCAGGCAAAAAAATTGATTAAGCAAAGGATCTTAGATATAGAAAGACAACATAATATAAACAAGGCCAATGGATTTATTAAAATAAACTCCTTGAATAGACTGCTACCAATGCCGTACTTAAACAATTTAGAATATCCTGAAACCAGAAGGGCCTTTATGTTATTGCACGTGGACTTGTTGCCATCTGCGATGTTTCTGGGAAGATACAATACTGTGGGAAACTCCTGCTTAAAGGCTGTAGCTGCATTCTGTTCCAGTGACGTGCATACACTCCTGGCAGGATGCGGCAGCTACCAGCAGGTGGGGTAACCCCTTATTCTGCCCTTTTGCTTAGAGGTAGAGCATAAGATCAAAGGGTTATTTCAGCCAATCCTGGTTACAATTCGGTAACTAGTATCCTATCTGTTTCTCTCATAACATACTATGTAATCATGCTAAGTCAAGAAAAAGAGCCCTCAGGGCCTTGCCAATAGGCTCCGCTGGCTCAGACTTTCGCTGTCGACTCCTTTGTTCTCTCTCTAAGGCAATTAGCCATTCCTTTGTTCCGTGACCACCCACACAATACCCCATACAAGAGTCGATTGTGTGTATGTGGTGAGGGGAATATAGAGACACTGAGTCATGTCATCTTAGAGTGTAAAATTTATGAGCAGGTTTGGAAATGGCTCATTAAACCTAGTATTCCTTCCTTAGATGGCAGAGATAGAAAGGAGTGCCTATAGAAGCTTTTGGAGGATAAGAATAAAGAGGTAACAAACAGAGTGGCAAAATTTGAACAGCTGGCGATAAAACTAAGGGATAACTGGCTAAATAATAAGGATAGAATAGGAAGTACTGGAGTTATGGTATAGGATATAAAGCTGATTAGAGTCTATATAGTTTATCAGATGTACCACCTTACTATTCTTATATCATTTTATTGTGCATTTTAATGTATATGTATATGTTCAATGGCCAGTGGCTATAATAAACTTTTACATCATGGGAATAACTCATACCTCATCTGAAGACCAATATGAAATGACTTAGTTTTTAATATTGAAATTATATTTTAATCTTTTGGCATTTTGTATTTTGTTTTTAACCCAGCATTTTGGAGAATGTACGTACAGTGGTGCCTCGACTTACGAACGTCCCTACTTATGACCATTTCGAGTTACGACCAGCTCTGGCTGCAAAATGTTGCTTCTACTTGCGACCAGAGCTTCCACTTACGAACAGAAAAAGGCAGGGGGAAAAGGCGGGAAATTCAAATTGCTAACTGTAGGTGGCGACGAGGCTGCTTCTTTGTAGCTCTTTTGCCCCAGCAGTTAGAGTGTTCGTCGGAGGAGGAGGCTTGGGACTGCCTCCTTCTGCTTCTGAGAGCGTGTGTGTGTGTTTGCAGGGAGGCTTTGGGCTGCCTTGTAAGGTAAGGTGCTGTTTTCTGCTTTTTAAAATCTGTTCTGGGTGTTTTTGCAGCGTGGTTTTGAGCTGGGGGGGTTATGTTTCTGTGCTGTGATGGGTCTTGGGGGGTTGGTTGGTTTTTTGGGGTTTTTTCCCCCATTTCTGATGGGTCTTGGGGGTTTTTATTGCTTTTTGGAGTGTTTTTTCCCCATTTCTGATGGGTTTTGGGGGGTTTCGTTGCTTTTTGGGTTTTTTCCCCCCATTTCCGATGGGTCCTGCATGCTTCCCTTGCTTTTTCCTTTGTTTTCTTTGCATTTCCGACCTGCCCCCTTTGATCTCTGTGCATTTCCGATCTACTCCATTTGTTTTCTGTGCATTTCCAATGGGTCTTGCACGCTTGATTGCTTTTCTTCCCCCCCCCCCTTCGGCCGGAAGGGATTAATCACGTTTCCAATGAGTCTTGCAGTGAGGTTTTTTTGGGGTGATTTTTTTCTTCGGCCGGATTAATTGCATTTCAATGCATTCCTATGGGAAATGGTGCTTCGACTTACGACCATTTAGAGTTATGTCCATCTTCTGGAACGGATTATGGTCGTAAATCGAGGCACCACTGTATTTGTATTTGTACTTTTTAATCTGCTAGCATTGTGTCTATTCAATGCGTTTATCCAGCTCGACATCTAGGGAGAGAGTGTCAGAGATCGTTGAGCCAAGGTACACAAAGTTATGAACAACCTCCAATTCTTGTGTGGAGATGGTAATAGAGGGAGGTGAGTCCACGCCCTGGCCCATGAATTGTGTTTTCTTCAGGCTGATTGTTAATCCAAAGTCTTGGAAGGCCTTGCTAAAATGATTCATGAGTTGTTGGAGGTCTTAGAATGCATTGGCAAAGCAGCTACCATGTTCTCTAGACTCACAAAGAGAGTATGGCTTAATAAGAAGCTGACAGCATATACCAAGATCCAGGTCTATAGAGCCTGTATCCTGAGTACACTCCTGTACTGCAGTGAGTCCTGGACCCTTTGTGCATGGCAGGAGAGGAAGCTGAACATGTTCCATATGCATTGTCTCCAACACATTTTTGGTATCACCTGGCAAGACAAAGTTCCAAATAGAGTAGTCCTAGAATGAGCTGGAATTTTTAGCATGTATACATTACTGAAACAGCGACATCTACATTGGCTCGGGCATGTCATGAGAACAGCTGATGGTCGGATTCCAAAAGATCTCCTGTATGGAGAATTAGTGCAGGGAAAGCGCCCCAGAGGGAGACCACAGCTGCGATACAAGGATATCTGCAAGTGGGATCTGAAGGCCTTAGGAATGGACCTCAACAGATGGGAAACCTTGACATCTGAGCATTCAGCCTGGAGGCAGGCAGTGCATCATGGCCTCTCCCATTTTGAAGAGACACTTGTCCAGCAGGCCAAGGCAAAGAGGCAGTCCCGAAACCAGCAAAATCAGGGAGCTGGACAGGGGACAGATTGTATTTGTCTTCAGTGTGGAAGGGATTGTCACTCTCGAATTGGCCTTCTCAGCCACACTAGACGCTGTTCCAAGTCCTCCATACAGAGCACGTTACCATAGTCTCTCAAGACTGAAGGATGCCTAATCAATCAATGTGTCTGTTCAGCTGGCACCATGCTTGTGTATATATTATTATTTGTACTTTTGTTTTAAATTGGTGGAAGTTGGATTACCAAAGTGGTCAAAACAATATACACACACATATATATATACATTAATTATATAGACATCCTGTAACAGGTGCAGCAATAATCCTGTCTTGGAAGTACAGATGGAGATGTTTTAAGGAAACTGTGCTGAGGTTAGAGTTACGCCAAGTAAAACAAGTGTTTGTCTAAAGCTGTAAAAAAGGCTGTAGATAAAAAAGTGTATTAATATATACAGTGTGCTAATAATCCCTCATCCTTATTTAATCAACTTGGAGTACATTAAATTTATTAATGCAGCCCAGTTCACCTGTATGTTTCTCAAATCTTTCCTTTGCAATTCTTTTACTTGAAAATAGTTATTCTGAGATCATTAACAAATTATCCTGTGAGTCTAAAGTGCTTTGAACCTGTTTTTTTATGAGTTGCCATGCGCAATGCAGATTTGTGTTCACTCATCCTCTTGTGCAGAAAATACATTTTTGCTTTATACAGAAGACAGAGGGCCACTGCTGGCAAAGGATGACATAGCTCACATTAGTGGATGAACAGTAACACAATCCTGTAGTTGTGAGTAACACAGAGTAGATGCAGGGATACAAGTGATGTTTGTAGATGGGTTCTAATGGACAAATGTAGGGACCCTTGTTCATTTGCTAATGTGAGCTATGTCATTCTTTTCCAGCCTATGTTAGTCTTTGAACTGCACAATATTTTTCTTATATTTTTGTGAAGAAGAGGAGAAGGAGGAGGAAGATACGGACAGAGCTACACCATCCCCACCCTCCTAGTTTTGACTCTCATTCCATCTGGACTCCCATTTTCCATTCTCCGGAGTAGCAAACTGAAGTAATGTGTGAGTAAGTGTCATGTATACTTAGTGCATATAACCAGTGCTTATAACAATGTATATGAAGACTTCATGTAAGTGCACCTGGCACTACAAAATGCCAGAGTAACAAATAATACTGGTGGATCCATTAGATGTTTTACTCCAAGTATTCCTTTTCTAAGGCCTGTTATTACTTATAAACATTACAAAGCTGGCTTTTAATATTTTAAAAATTCCCTGTTCTTGTGTTTTCCTTTTGATGGTTATTTTTCCAGCCACGTGATTACAACACTCATAATCTGTTATAACCTTTGAGTTGTCTACTTTTTCAAGAAGTAAATCCAAAAGCAATCTAAGCCTTAAATGAGACTGATCCTCTGGTTACTCAAGGGTTGTTTGCCTTTTCTTCTGTTACACCTTGAAATAACTTTCTCAACAGAGAGAGGACATAAAGAAGGCAAGGAACCAACAGAATCTAACAGGACATGAATACCTGAGAATGGTCCAACATATGAAACATGCAATACAACAAAGTCAACAGATTCAGAATTTTCTTCATTAGAAAAGAGACTGGAAAGTTAGTTGGAAATGTTAACATTAACTAAGTGTTACTGTGCCCAAAAATACAGAGTCATAGAAATCATAGAAAAGTGAAGTTGGAAGGGGCCTACAAGGCCATTAAGTCCAAACCCCTGCTCAATGCAGGAATACAGTCAAAGCATATCTGCCAGGTGATTATCTAAGTTTTTCTTGAATGCCTCCAGTGTTGGAGCACTCAAAAACTCCCGAGGTAACTGGTTCCACTGTCGTAACCTATAATTAGGTTAAAATTAAGTTGAACTGAGCAATTTCTTTTAGCAATTAGATTTATACTAAATTTCAGTGTAATGTATGTGACTACAATGAAATCTTCTCAGAAAAAAATAGAACAACAACAAAAAGATTCCGTCCATTATTTTGCTCTTCTCCTCTGACCCCCCCCCCTTACATCTGTGTTTTGAGCTTTGGAGAAAAGGAAACAGCAACTACACGAATTTTTGACAAGAAAAAAGGAATAGCAAAAAAACAAAAACATTTTGGCAGCTTCAACTGCTATAATTTAATGTGAGCTTTTGTCGATTCACTCCAAAACTCCACCCATTCTTACAAGCAAGCGTATAAAACCTGTAACATTACATTTGCTGTATAGAGAGAAACGACCGAAGAGAATGTTCTACAAGGTTGGTTTAAAACAGACAACATGATACCAAATTTAAATCTTGAAGAAATAATAGTTGGTGAAGCTTCTATGTTATCTCCTTCAGAGAAATTGAGGGTGGAGACTGATTTTCTTTATCTTTTTGGCAGTCTTTTATTATGGCTATCATTCATTTATGCTGCAGTTCTACTTCCCATTCTCGTCACCTTCTGAAACCTTGAAGTGTTTTATTTGTCTTTTTTACTGAAGTGAGCAATTTAAGTAGGCAATTATGCACTGCAAATTTTGGGTTTCAACCTCTCTCCTTGGCATAGGATTGGCTTTGGATGGGACATGTCTGGTCATGGAATGTATTTCTTGGGGAAGCATTCAAAGCCTTCACATGAGGAACAGTATTCATTACCAATTGCTTTGAGAAATTTAAATGCCATCCCACTTTCTCAGTGCTGTAACAGTAAACTTGGAAGTTCATGTGCTCATCACATCATAACAGTCCCCATAGCCAATCCTGTCCCATAGGGAATTTCAAAGTCCCCTTATCAGAAGAAAGGTGGCATATAAAACAAACAGATAAATACAAAATGCAGGTAGTTGAATCAGTCCATATTAACAAATGTTGTTGTTGTTTAGTCGTTTAGTCGTGTCCGACTCTTCGTGACCCCATGGACCAGAGCACACCAGGCCCTCCTGTCTTCCACTGCCTCCCGGAGTTGGGTCAAATTCATGTTGGTAGCTTTGGTGACACTGTCCAACCATCTCGCCCTCTGTCGTCCCCTTCTCCTCTTGCCCTCACACTTTCCCAAATCAGGGTCTTTTCCAGGGAGTCTTCTCTTCTCATGAGATGGCCAAAGTATTGGAGCCTCAGCTTCAGGATCTGTCCTTCCAGTGAGCACTCAGGGTTGATTTCCTTCAAAATGGATAGGTTTGTTCTCTTTGCAGTCCAGGGGACTCTCAAGAGTCTCCTCCAGCACCACAATTCAAAAGCATCAATTCTTCGGCGGTCAGCCTTCTTTATGGTCCAGCTCTCACTTCCATACATCGCTACTGGAAAAACCATAGCTTTGACTATGCGGACCTTTGTCGGCAAGGTGATGTCTCTGCTTTTTAAGATGCTGTCTAGGTTTGTCATCGCTTTCCTCCCAAGAAGCAGGCGTCTTTTAATTTCAAGGCTGCTGTCACCATCTGCAGTGATCATGGAGCCCAAGAAAATAAAATCTGTCACTGCCTCCATATCTTCCCCTTCTATTTGCCAGAAGGTGATGGGACCAGTGGCCATGATCTTAGTTTTTTTGATGTTGAGCTTCAGACCATTTTTGGCGCTTTCCTCTTTCACCCTTATTAAGAGGTTCTTTAATTCCTCCTCACTTTCTGCCATCAGAGTGGTATCATCTGCATATCTGAGGTTGTTGATATTTCTTCCGGCAATCTTAATTCCAGTTTGGGATTCATCCAGTCCTGCCTTTCGCATGATGTATTCTGCATATAAGTTAAATAAGCAGGGAGACAATATACAGCCTTGTCGTACTCCTTTCCCAATTTTGAACCAATCAGTTGTTCCATATTCAGTTCTAACTGTTGCTTCCTGCCCTACATATAGATTTCTCAGGAGATAGATAAGGTGGTCAGGCACTCCCATTTCTTTAAGAACTTGCCATAGTTTGTTGTGGTCCACACAGTCAAATGCTTTTGCATAGTCAATGAAGCAGAAGTAGATGTTTTTCTGGAACTCTCTGGCTTTCTCCATAATCCAGCGCATGTTAGCAATTTGGTCTCTAGTTGTTTTCCCCTTCGAAATCCAGCTTGTACTTCTGGGAGTTCTCGGTCCACATACTGCTGAAGCCTACCTTGTAGGATTTTGAGCATAACCTTGCTAGCGTGTGAAATGAGTGCAATTGTACGGTAGTTGGAGCATTCTTTGGCACTGCCCTTCTTTGGGATTGGGATGTAGACTGATCTTTTCCAATCCTCTGGCCACTGCTGAGTTTTCCAAACTTGCTGTCATATTGAGTGTAGCACCTTCACAGTGTCATCTTTTAAGATTTTAAATAGTTCCACTGGAATGCCATCACCTCCACTGGCCTTGTTGTTAGCCGTGCTTTCTAAGGCCCACTTGACTTCACTCTCCAGGATGTCTGGCTCAAGGTCAGCAACCACACTATCTGGGTTGTCCGGGACGTCCAGATCTTTCTGGTATAATTCCTTTGTGTATTCTTGCCACTTCTTCTTGATGTCTTCTGCTTCTGTGAGGTCCCTGCCATTTTTGTCCTTTATCATGTCCATCTTTGCACAAAATGTTCCTTTAATATGTCCAATTTTCTTGAACAGATCTCTGGTTTTTCCCTTTCTATTCTTTTCCTCTATTTCTTTGCACTGTTCATTTAAGAAGGCCCTCTTGTCTCTCCTTGCTATTCTTTGGAAGTCTGCATTCCATTTTCTGTAACTTTCCCTATCTCCCTTGCATTTTGTTTCCCTTCTCTTCTCTGCTATTTGTAAGGCCTCGTTGGACAGCCACTTTGCTTTCTTGCATTTCCTTTTCTTTGGGATGGTTTTTGTTGCTGCCTCCTGTACAATGTTACGGGCCTCCATCCATAGTTCTTCAGGCACCCTGTCCACCAAATCGAGTTCCTTAAATCTGTTCTTCACTTCCACTGTGTATTCATAAGGGATTTGGTTTAGATTATACCTGACTAGCCCAGTGGTTTTTCCTACTTTCTTCAGTTTAAGCTTGAGTTTTGCTATAAGAAGCTGATGATCAGAGCCACAATCAGCTCCACGTCTTGTTTTTGCTGACTGTATAGAGCTTCTCCATCTTTGGCTGCAGAGAATATAATCAATCTGATTTCGGTATTGCCCATCTGGTGATGTCCATGTGTAGAGTCGCCTCTTGTGTTGTTGGAAAAGAGTGTTTGTGATGACCAGCTTGTTCTCTTGACAAAACTCTATTAGCCTTTGCCCTGCTTCGTTTTGAACTCCAAGGCCAAACTTACCTCTTGTTCCTTTTATCGCTTGACTCCCTACTTTAGTATTCCAATCCCCTATAATGAGAAGAACATCTTTCTTTGGTGTCAGTTCTAGAAGGTGTTGTAAGTCTTCATAGAATTGGTCAATTTCAGCCTCTTCAGCATTGGTGGTTGGTGCATAAACTTGGATTACTGTGATGTTGAAAGGTCTGCCTTGGATTCGTATTGAAATCATTCTATCATTTTTGAGATTATATCCCAGAACAGCTTTTCCCACTCTTTTGTTGACTATGAGGGCTTCTCCATTTCTTCTATGGGATTCTTGCCCACAATAGTAGATATGATAGTCGTCTGAATTGAATTTGCCCATTCCCGTCCATCTTAGTTCACTGAAGCCCAGGATGTCAATGTTGATTCTTGCCATCTCCTGTTTGACCACATCCAACTTTCCAAGGTTCATAGATCTTACATTCCAGGTTCCTATGCAGTAGTTTTCTTTGCAGCATCGGACTTTCCTTTCACTTCCAGGCATGTCCGCAGCTGAGCGTCCTTTCGTCTTTGGCCCAACCACTTCATTAGCACTGGAGCTACTTGTACTTGTCTTCCACTCTTCCTCAGTAGCATGTTGGATGCCTTCCGACCTGAGGGGCTCATTTTCCAGCGTCATATCTTTTAGCCTTTTGTTTCTGTTCATGGGGTTGTCTTGGCAAAGATACTGGAGTAGCTTGCTAGTTCCTGCTCCAGGTGGATCGCGTTTAGTCAGAACTCTCCACTATGACCTGTCCGTCTTGGGTGTCCCTGCACGGCATAGCCCATAGCTTCTCTGAATTACTCAAGCCCCTTCGCCACAACAAGGCAGCAATCCATGAAGGGGATTAACAAATGAGGAGAATGTATTTTGTAAAGTTAATAATTGTGTGCGGTCAAGTTGATTCTGACCTATGGTGACCTTTTCCAGGATTTCCTATATAGAGAGTACTCAAAGTGGTTTACCACTTCCTTCTTCTAGGGGTGCACTAGGATTGTGCACCTTGCTGAAGGCCACACTGGCTAGTCCTCCCAAGAGACACAATGGGGAATCAAACTCTCCATCTTGCTCTATAATCAGACACCAAACTCACTCAGCCAATGCATCTTAATTGCCCATTCAAAATCAAATCACACTCAGATCCATTGCATTACACTATGGATAACTTGCCTTGCATTGCTCTGGGAAAACATAGTTTTAACAAACTACTTTGATAATGGGCTAAAAGAGGGAAGAAGGAAAATGGGGAGTGGGGAGGGGGTTGTTTGTGCTAATCAGAAAGTCAGAAACTGTTTAATCAGAGATCCAAATGTTTGGGACAGAGACTTTGGTAAGTCCAAGATGCTTTGTTGCTGTCGACTGATATTTACATGATTTTTAAAAAATTCTCTTACCGGAAGTTGTTCCATAAAACAGGCTCTCCCTGTAGTTGCTCCATGTTTTATTACAGCCAGGATTGTGATACATAGTGAACATGTTCCGATGGCTGTTGTATCTGTCTGAGAACAGTGGGCTTCTTCACTCCATTTTCAGTTATTTCAGAGCCCTCAACATATGTTTGTCTTCTGTGCTTTGCAATTGCCAAGTTCCTTTTCTCAAAACTTTCATCCTTTGACAATGTTTGTTGGCACTGCCATCTCGTGGCTGCTAGCATAACACTACATTTTAGCTTTTCCACATAAAAAATGTGGCATAACTGAGGATAGAGGCCTATAGCCAATGTTTAAGCTGTTAAATATCTATGCATACCCAGAACTGCCCCAAATTGAACAAATTATGGAATTAATCTCTCCCCACACCATCTATTTTGCCTATCTTTCCTGTATGGATTTCCCAAACCACCTTTCCTCTGCCTGTAATCTTAAAACTCAGTCCCATGCTTTCCTCTCTTAATCCTAGACTCCATTTCCTATATTTGCTACCAAGTGCAACCCAGAAACTAATGAGAATTTCATTTCTGTTTCTCTTTTACCATCAATTATCCAATTTACAACTTCTACAACTGGACTGGCAGAATGTCAACTAAAGTCTTCTCATTTCCTCACTTGGGTGTTACTCACCCCAAAACAATTGTAGATTTAAAAACAAGCAAGAAAATATGTGTATATTTGAAAAATACAGATAGGAACTATTTAGGGACAGGCACCTGTGGTCCTCCACCTGCTGTCCACTCACAACTCTCATTTGCTCATATCAGCATAACCCACAGTGAAGGGTCAGAGTTGCAGTACAACAGTGGGGGGTGGGGACACACCTACTTCTGCCTTAACCAATGCGAAGCATTTGAAAAATGCACACAAATAACATATACATTTCGAAAATATGTAGAAAATATGCACAAGCACAGATGTGAGTCAGAGTAAGCTCTCAAGATGAACCTCAATATGTTTGTGCTTTACAGATTTAAAGGCACCTAAAACAGTTCATTATATGGAACCTGGAGACCCTGATATAATTAGTCACTCCATTAATACAATGCTTTCAATAGAAATCAGGAAACAAGCTTTTAAGTGACTTTCAGCCGCAGAGATTCCTTCAGCCTTTTTGAGACTTAGTAGTACCCCTTCCCAACTTCCAGGACTGGGCGCCTCACAAATCCCTCTTCTTACAGAATAGGTGCAGTTCAACATCTCCAGCACACTGTCAGGAGGTTGTAACAAATTGATGAAGCAACCAGCTCCATATACAATGGAAGTTGCTTTGAACAAGGAAAAGCACACATATAATAATTACCCTGATCAAATGAGTATAAAGCTACTCTCTGCCTCATCATTTGATGGTCAATCTGCCTATAAAAATGGATTATCAGCCCACCTTGGAAGATGGAGAGAGATATTACAGCTGGCACCATATTTGATGCCTACATTTATACCTCAGAGGTGCACCAAAGAGGGACCTTGCCCCCACTCCCCCAGTCTATCTCTGGAAGTCCTGCTTCCATGCACTAAACACTGCTGGTTGGTTCCAGGTTATTCTGTCATGCTGCAAGACCAGACAGCTTTCTGAAACTACTGATTGATCACATTATAGGGCAGATAACAGAGCTGCACCCATCCCTATCACCCTACACAAATGTGGAAGAGGGGTGTCAGTTGGGCTTTGCTCTGGGGAGAGGCATTCAAATCTGTGATGAGATAGCAACTCCCCTTTCCTTTGCTGTGTGATAAGGTATAATTTGGAAAAAGGCTTTGTTTCACTGCATGAGTAGATCAGTTCTAAGTCATATGTTTATGCTCACACTGTTGGATTATAGGTATGGGGACATTCGTTACCATACTTATATTTCAAATTTGTTAAGTAAACTTCTGTTAGATTACAATTTTATCCTCTATTTATATTTTTCCAGCATACTGATGACACCTTATTCCAAATCTCCTGATGATCTCCCCCAGCAGTTCAACATAAACGTTAAATAGCATTGGGGCACACCACAATTGAGAGTTCAAGGGACCAACAAGTCATCCCCAAGCTGAACTGTCTGGACACATTCCTCATGGAAGGACTGGAGAAAGCTCAATGCCATCCCCCCGATCCCTATCTCAGAGACCCTGCTCAGGAGGACACCATGGTAGATGGTATCAAAAGCCACTGAGATATCAAGGAGAACCAGCAGGGTACCTTTACCCCTGTCGGATCCCCTTAAAAAGTTATTGTGTAGTGTGACCAGTGTTGTCTCAGTACCCTGTTGCGGCATGAATCCAGACTGGAATGGGTCAAGGCAATTTTGCTCCTCCAAGTATGTCTGAAGCTGGTTAGCCACCACCTGCTCGATCACCTTCCTCATAAAAAGAATATTGGCAATTGGAAGAAAGTTGTTATGATCACTCATTGCCAGTTGAGGGCATTTAATGATGGGTCAGATAATGATTTCTTTTACACAAGGGGAGATAAATCCCTCCCTCAGTGATTTGATGACAATATTCACAACCCAATTCACCACAGCCCCATTGGCAGCTTTTATTAGCCAAGACAGGCAAGAATCGAGCTAGGAGGCAGTAGCCTACAGCTAACCAGCAACCTGGAAACCTCCTCTGGTGTTACAGGGTCAAACTGAACCAAATGGGCAGGGTTAGAGGGTGCAGCAGCAGTCCCCACCCGGTCAAGCAAACTGCTGGTGAAGTCAAGATCAGACTGGATGGCCTTGATTTTAGAAGGCTATAAATTGTCCGCTGTTTTTTTTTTTTTTTAAAGCAAGGCCTTTGAGGACCAGGGTTGGTGAGGCCATGAACCACTCAGAAGATTTCCGCCTGTCAGTTTGTGGCCTCATTAATGATCTTGCTGTTGAAAACCCTTTTTGCTGCTTTCAAGGCATTGGCATACCTCCTAGATAAACTCTTAACGGCAGCCAAATTTAGATCCAACTGGTCTTTCCGCCACCTGCTATCTAGCCATCTCCTAGTTAACTTCATAGCTCAAAGCTTCTCAGTAAACCAAGGAGTGGAATGAACTCTGATGAAGATGGGGGTTTTGGGAGTAAGCATCTCAAAAGCCAGGGTCGTCTCTGAATACTACCGTTCAACCTGGGCTTTGAAAGGATCATCTACCAGGTCAGCTGGACACCCTCCCAAAGTCTCCTAAAACCTTATTGGGTTAAGAAGCCTGTGAGAGTGGACCATTTTCACCCGTTCTTTCTCCCCATGGAGGGGGGTTCACAGTAGACAGGTTAAATCTCAACAGGAAGTGATCTGTCCATGACAGTGGGTGGAAAATAATATTCCACACCCTCAGATCACTTTCAGTCTGTGCAGTTGAGAACACCAGGTCCAGAGTGTGACCCGCTATATGCGTGGAGCTGGTGACATACTGGCATAGGTTCATGGCTGTCATGGAATCCATGAACTCCAGGGCTGGACCTGAAAGCTCAGACTTGGCATGGATGCTGAAGTGCCCAGCTATCAATAGTCTGGGTGAGCTCAACACCACAGCTGAGATGAACTTTGCCAAACCTGGCAGGGAGAGTGCTCGGTCATGGGGAGAGTGTTACACCTGCACTATCCCAAATCTATCCCTAAGCCCCACCGTCAGGTGCAAATACTCAAGGACTGAGCTCAAAAGTGAGGCAATCCTGCTGATTTGGATGGAATCCCTGTAAACAATTGCAACCCCCACCCCACCCTTTTGATCTGCCCTAATGCTGTACAGAGTAACCTGGTTATACAGGCCAAGTCTGCTCTCTTCTCATAAATGAGGTCATGAATAAGATGGAATTCATTAGTAGTGGAACTGGCACTAATCATCAGGAGAGTCGGCAAAGCTGGTAACCACTTTCTTGCTGGGGGCAGAAAGGTCAGAACATGAGACAGACACCAACTGTCTAGTTGCCTTGCTCCTGTAATGGGAGGCCATCCCACCCACAGCGTGCCTTCCCTACCCAACACCACCAGGATGGCATTAGTATCCATTGATGGCACACACATCCCTCCAAAACCCAGTTAACAGAGGAGGAAAAGAAAAAAGAATCAAAGGTGCACAACTGAATAGAAAATGTCCCTGGCTAAATGTAAAATAATAAAATAAATTAAGGTTAAAACTCTATCTAAAAAATTACATTGTGCAACAAAACATAAATATAATGACCTAAAAGCCAAAATAACCTCCTGTAAATCCAAAAGGTCCCACAAAAAACTAAATTAACAATTAATAATAAAAAACATTCATAATAAAAATAATGACCTAACAACAAAGGAAGAAATTATACACTAAACAAAGAAAGGCCAAATGAACAGATGCTTGAAGGCTGTTCACCGTTCTGGGACTGTGATCAACCATCAGTATCGAGGTAGCCAGATCAGCCGACCCTCCACTCTAAAACTGGTGTTGTTGAATGCCAGGTCTGTATCTAACAAATTCCAGGTTATCTACGATCTTATTCTAGAGGAGGATGCAGACCTGGCGTGCATAACCGAAATGTGGATAGGCGGAGAGGGGGGTCCTCCCCTAACACTCGCCTGTCCACCCGGTTATGCTGTCCAGCACCAGGGTAGATTGGAGGGGTGGGGGGGGGGAGTAGCCATTGTATATAAAAACACCTTGGAGGTTACTAGGGGCTCCTCGGTGGTAAAGCCGGGTCTGGAGGCCCTCCACGTGTCGATAGGGGCCAGGGATGGTATTGGGATCTTGCTGGGTTACCGCGCTCCCCACGACCCAGCCATTTCCTTACCGGAGCTGGCGGACTTTGTCTCCGCGGCACTGTTGAGGTCCCCGAAGCTATTGGTTTTGGGTGACTTCAACATTCACGCAGAGGCAGAGACTTCTGGGCCGGCTCTTGAGTTCTTGGAAACCATGGCTTCCTTGAACATGTCCCAACATGTCAACGGCCCCACCCACGTGGGTGGTCATATGTTAGACCTGGTTTTTTCCACCAATTGGAGTGAGTGTGGTCTGATGGTGACTGACCTTGTGTCGGTACCATTGTCATGGACAGATCACCACCTAATAAAATGTAACCTCTCAGTGGCTCTCCCCCCTCGCAGGGAGCAGGGATCTATTTCTATGGTCCGCCCTCGAAGGCTACTGGATCCTGTAGGATTCCAGGATGCCATGAGAGGTGTTTTGGCTGATCTGGCTGGTGCTCCTGTCGAGGCTCTGGTTGATGGTTGGTTTACCACCGCCACCAGGGCTGTAGACACGATTGCTCTTAAACGCCCTCTCCAACGCAGAGCCCGGCCTGGATCCTGGTTTAATCAGGACCTACGAGCGATGAAGCAATTTAGGAGAAGGCTAGAGCGCAAGTGGAGAAAGAACCCGAAGGATTATAATTGGATAGCTGTCAGGGTCGCGACTAACCTTTACCTGGCCAAGGTAAAGGCTGCTAGCCGAGTACATCTCGCTAACCGGATAAGCGAAGCTTCAAACCAGCAGGCGGAGCTTTTCCGTATAGTGCGCGACCTATCCGGAATTGGTCTAGGTGACGGGCCTCCCCCTAGTATCTCACCGGACCAATTTGCAGCATTTTTTTAAATCTAAAGTGGAGGCCATCCGCTGGGAGCTCTCTCCTTTTTTGAATATAGTGAGTCGAGCAGAGATGTCCAGCGCTCCGCCTTGCCCGGTGACTCTTGATTTCTTTCAGCCTGTGATGCCAGATATTGTGGACAAAGTGCTTGATCGCTGTCGGGCCACCACCTCATCCCTTGACCCTTG
The DNA here is from genome assembly GCA_037013535.1 of Intellagama lesueurii. Taxonomy (NCBI): domain Eukaryota; kingdom Metazoa; phylum Chordata; class Lepidosauria; order Squamata; family Agamidae; genus Intellagama; species Intellagama lesueurii. Next base: position 111,307,730 of record JBAJHW010000005.1, read on the forward strand.
CCCGGCCTGGCTAATCAAAGCAGCTAGGCCTATAACAACTGAATGGGCCACAGCAATAATTAATGGGTCTTTCCTTGAGGGCAGGGTACCTCCTGCCCTCAAGGAGACACTCATTAGGCCCATAAGGAAGAAACCTAGTTTGGCGGCGGACGAAATTGGCAACTATAGGCCCGTCGCCAATGTTTCTTTCATCAGCAAAGTGGTGGAGAGGGTGGTGGCCGATCAGCTTCAGGCTCATTTGGATGAAACAAATGCCCTGGATCCATTCCAGTCGGGTTTCAGGCCGTGCCATGGTACAGAAACGGCATTGGTCGCCCTGTAGGATGACCTACTGAGGGAGGCTGACAGGGGTAAAACATCTCTGTTGGTCCTCCTTGATATCTCGGCGGCCTTTGATACCGTCGACCACGGTATCCTCCTGAGGAGGTTCTCTGAGTTAGGAATTGGTGGCCTGGCATTTGCCTGGCTCCGATCCTTCCTCGGGGACCGTCCTCAGAGAGTACAGCTTGGGGAGAGGGTATTGGCCCCGTGGAGCCTCAATTGTGGGGTTCCGCAGGGTTCGATCATCTCCCCAATGCTGTTTAATATCTACATGAGGCCACATAAGGTCATCAGGGGGTGTGGGGCATCGTGCCATCAGTATGCTGATGACACTCAGCTCTACATCTCCTTTTCACCAACTGCAGTGGATGCCATTCTGTCCCTTCAGCACTGCTTGGAGTCTGTACTGCAGTGGATGCAGGAAAATGGGCTGAGGCTGAACCCGGACAAGACGGAGGTCCTGATGGTGGGTGGCCCCACCATCAGCGGTCTGGGAAACTCTCATTTGGGGGGGTGACTCTTACCGCAAAGAATGAGGTTCGCAGCTTGGGGATCCATCTGGACCCGGCGCTCACCATGGAAACTCAGGTGGCATCAGTGGTCCACACCGCCTTTTTTCATCTTTGGCGGATAGCCCAGCTGCGCCCCTATCTTGATGTCGGGGCGCTCACTACCTTGGTACATGCACTTGTAATCTCGAGATTAGACCACTGTAATGCGCTCTACGTGGGGCTACCTTTGAGGTTGATGCGGAAACTCCAAGTGGTGCAGAATGCGGCGGCCAGACTCCTTAGTGGAGTGAGAAAATATCATCATATCTCTCCCACTCTGGCCATTTTGCATTGGCTGCCCATTAGGTTCCGCGCTGACTTCAAAGTTTTAATGCTTACGTATAAAGCCCTAAACGGTTTAGGGCCTCGATACTTGGCGGAACGCCTACTCCCACCAAAATCTACCCGTATCATCCGATCGAGTCAGGAGGTGAGGCTGAGGAGCCTGACGCCGAGGGAGGTCCGGAGGGAAAAAACAAGAAACCGGGCCTTCTCGGCGGTAGCTCCTCACCTCTGGAATAATCTTCCTCCGGAGATCCGTGTGGCCCCTTCGCTGGGCATCTTTAAAAACCAATTGAAAACTTGGATGTTTAGGCAGGCCTTCCCCTCAGCTATTATTTGATTTATTTATTTTTTCCTATTTCTTTCCATCTTGAATAACTCTATTACTGATGTTTAAATGTTGTTTATATTTTTATATTGTTATTATTTGTGTTGGAAGCCGCCCAGAGTAGTCAGTTGACTAGATGGGTGGGATATAAATGCAATAAATAAATAAATAAATAAAATAAATGGGGAAGTATGTGTGTGTATGCACATGGCCTGTGCTTCTTTGTTTGAAGAGCTGGGGCATGACATCCACTCCACAGCTGCCTCAGCTGTAACCTTAAAACAGCAATCACTGCTTCCTGCACCTCTCCTGACATCTATCTAAGAAACATGTGCCTGGCAAAATCCATCATGCCATGAACTTTTGGACTTTAAGTTTTCATACTGGTACAGCATGATGAAGTGGTGTTTTGATCCACGAAAGCTTGTGTATTGTATGGTGATTTTTAAGTGGTCTATAAAGGTATCACCTGTTGCACAAGTAAATGAAGTTATTTCCTTTTCTGAGATCTGCATTGCCACACATAATAACTTTAAAAATAAGTATAATTGATATTATACTTTATGTTGATCCAGTGGATACAGGGGTTCTATTATACAATTATAGTTGCACATTTGTAAAAATAACTTTTCTTTCTTAAAGTGACTGAACTATTAAAGCATTCAAGTATGACTAGCCACTAGCCTGTGGTACAAAACATTACCAAGTAGTGTAAGAAAGCATTAATAATATAGATAAAATTGTTTTAAAAGCAAACATGCAGAACGTATTTTTAAAAATCCACACGACTAATGGGTTATTATTGGAATGAGTTTTTCCATAATAACAAATGGAACAACCTTTCAGTTTTGTATGTAATAGACACACCTGGAATTTACTATGGCGAAAATCATGTACCTTAGCATAGTAAATTGCACTAGAATAAGTCTCATTGACTCAATGCGGATTTGGTAAGTCAACTCCTCCATAAATTCCACTGATTCCAATAGGCCTATTCTAACTGCAATTTACCATAGCATGGTAAATCACAGTTAGAAGAGGCCCATTTGAATTAATAGTATTTACAGAGGAGTTGACTCACCAAATCCCCATTGAATGGACCTACTGTAGTGCAATTTACTTCACTAAGCAACAGGATTTTGCCCTGTATTTTCAAGGGCATTTAAACAAACACTTGTCTGTGACTTATTACTAAAGGAGTGCTAGCAACTCCTTTAGCAACAAATGACTACAGACCTGGTTGCTTTATTTTTGCTTCTTCCTCTTCCGTGGCATTCTGGGTAAAGATCTCCTGCAGCAGATACTTATTCTCTCTCCCGGACTCAGGCACATACAGATGAACAGTAAAGGGATGTGAGAAGATTCTATGGGGTTCTATAGGAAGTTTGTTCTCTCTTAATTGAATAATAATAAGCATGTGTAGGTCTATAATTCTTCACATTAATATTGTACATATTGTACATTTACACTGTTAGAATAATTAAAACTAATATTTAACTTAACTGGAATCACTGTATGTGTGAATATTTTGAGAATTCTGGAGCCGCTGCAGAGCCGAGGCTTTGGCAGCGTGGCTCACTCTTTGCCTCCCCCCACGGATAGCGCGAGACCTTAAGGTCTCTCGAGAGTTGCTGGAAGAGAGGGGGGAACGCCAGGTTATGTAAGGGGCGTTCCCCCCTCTAGCCGCCCTCTTCTTTTTATGGCACTGAGAGAGAAAGAGAGCTCCGCTGCTGACTGCAATTTATTGCTGCGTCATCGAGAAGATCGGTGTTCCTGAAAAAAGGGAGGGTAGCATCAGCTCCCTCCCAGGGTGCTGTTATTTATTTCTTATTTCTTTAATATTTATTGGACTGCTTTCTTAATTATACTAAGTTTATGGATTTGGTAGATTGCGAAGGGAGAAGGGGCAATGCGGCAGTGCGGCTCGCGCCGGCTGTGCTCCGGCACGAACGGTTCTTTTTTTAAAAAATTAATCAACCCTTTAACGGAAATTAATTAAACATAGAGGGGTGAGACTACAGGCTCGGGGTCGCAGCATCGGTCACTGGCTCTGGTTAACGAGTCTCGGCCTAGCCAAACCTCCCCCCCTTTTTTGGGATAGCTTTTGGCGTGGGAGGGCTTGGCGCGATATCAAGGCCTCGTCCGTTAAGTATCAAATCCACGCCACTCTCCCCCCGCTTCTATTTATCCATAAAATATAAAAAATAAAAATATAAAAAGCATATATATACATATACACACACAATTAAATAAATTAATTAATATATAGTAAATAAATTAATTTATTGATATCATACGCCTATAGCAAATGAACTCGAATTGAAAATTAATTAATTGGTTATTAATTGCGAATAGTATTGAACAATTAATTTAGCTAATAAATTAATTGTAAAGCTGAGTAATTTTTGTTTTGTTTTATAAAAAAACAAACTAATAATTAATTTTGAAAGAGTGATTGATTAGGACAATTAACCAATTAAGTATCAATTGATTAAGAATTAACAATTTTGATCCAAAAAAATATTAAAAATTAAATAAATAGCCAGGACCCTCTTTACCACCGGTGAGAGTGATTGCTACGTACCTAGGGGGCGCTAAGTTAGGAACCCAAACTCTGAACCTATACTGGGAAGAATTTTTCAACTGTATTGGCAACTGTATTGCTGAGGCAATTGTGAGCACTTACCCAATAGGAAGCCTTGGTTCATAATGGCATCGAGGAAAGGCCAGGGCAACAAGAAGGAGAAACAGCTGGCCAAGAAAAGGCCAGTTCCCCAGGTATCACCTTCACAATCCTCTTCTGATGAGGAATCCTGGCTGGTATGGCAAGAACTTCAAGAAAAAATCTCTGCATTAGAGGCTGAGCAGCTGGCGAGACAAGCTCCACAGCCAAGTGAGGTTCAGCCACGCAGATCAGCCAGGGATGCCAAGCGCCACCATAGGGCTAAGCTCAAGGCAATAGCGCATGATCTAATGGCTAGATTTGCTGTTCTTGAGGCAGAGCAACTACCTGAAGTGACCACCAGATACAATGTAGATGGGGCTTCTTCGACACCAAGGTCACGGCGCGCGGAGAAGGGTAGAAGGTCGTCAACTCCGGTGACGACCGAAACAGCAACTGTGTGCCAGGAAATGCAGGAAGAAACAGATGAAGTCAGCCCTGACAGACCATACACTGGGGACGGACCAAGTATGGCAACGACTTCATCAGATGAGTTGGCCGCTGCACCGGGCATGTACACACCGATCCCCGCATGGCCTTGGGCCGGTGGTGGTCAATTCAATCACGCACTTTACGCACCTTACAATTCACAGAGTGCGGGGCTTCCCAGCACTGCATGGCCATGCTCCAGTCCACAATTCAGTGGCTGGGGCACGCCATACTCTCCTTTCACATTGCCAGCCCAACCTAACAATATGGCTAGCATAGGGGTTTGGCCTTACCTGTCAGTCCCCGACACGGGTTACAACACAGTCCCATTGCGTGCTTTGCCGTATGGGGACTACTCGATGCCTTTGGGTGATCACCTCACCCCGGCAATGCAGGAAAAGATATAGAAGGGTAAATACGTAGACGTATTTGAATTATTAAACAGACATGTAGAGAAGAAGGACTTAGACAAGGAAGACGAAAAAGAGAAAGAAAGACGTAGGAGAAAGAAACCCGATAGAACATGGGCAAATTGGCTTCCCGGGTTCTTGATTTACGCAGGGGTGATAGTCAAGGCACAGCCGTGGAGGGCTCAATCCCTATTTCAGTATTTAGACATAATTTACAGGGCCTATGTCGACTTGGCGGGGCAGGCGTGGCTTCATTATGACAAATTGTTCCGTATGCAGAGCGCGATTCACCCAAATATGCGTTGGGACGAGCCCCTGCCGGGCCTGTGGCTGCAGCACATGACCCCCGCTAGGCCAAATTTTGGAGACAGATTTGACAGTGGTCATTTGAATAGGAAGGTAGCTCTTGGTCAGAATCCCCGCCTTGGAGTGGGGCAGGCGGTTCAACCCCGCCTGCTCTGTTGGGAGTACAACTCCAAGGGCACTTGTACAAAGAGACCATGCCGCTTCAGGCATGAGTGTACCACATGCGGAGGCCAGCACCCAAATTCATCATGTTTCAGAGCAGGCGCCCAGCGCCAGAACAAGGGCACAGCAGGCGGTAAAAAGCCCAAAAGCGGCGGGGGTACTCCTGGAAAAGGGACCCAGCCCAATTAAGGTTAAGGTTTTGGAAGCTTTGTTAAGTTCTTAACCCCGTAGAGAGGATGCTAATTATCTTTTAGAAGGCTTTAAATATGGTTTTAGGATCCCGGCAACGGGTGAGTGCAGAGCATATTTTGCACAGAACCTCCGATCGGTACGCGGGATGGAAAGTATTGTCCAGAGTAAGACAGACAAGGAAGTAAAGGAAGGAAGGGTCCTTGGCCCCTTTTCAACATCACCTCTGGAGAACCTGAGGGTCTCTCCATTAGGTATTGTGCCAAAGAAGGCTCAGGGCGAGTTTTGGCTAATCCATCACTTGTCCTTTCCGGAGGGAACATCAGTCAATGACACTATCCCTCCAGAATTATGTACCGTGAGATACACCTCTTTTGATGAGGCAGTGCGTATGGTTAGGAAGTGTGGTGTAGGGGCCGAACTGGCGAAATGTGATATAAAATCAGCGTTTTGAATTTTACCAGTTCACCCTCTGGACTTTGACTTGTTAGGATTCCATTTCCAGGGATCCTTTTACATAGACAGGGCTTTACTTATGGGATGTTCAGTGTCATGCGCTGCATTCGAACGATTCAGCTCATTTATTGAATGGAAGCTTAGGTGTAAGGCGGGCTGTAAATCTACTGCCCATTATCTTGATGACTACCTTTTCTGTGGGGAAAGGAACTCAGGAAGGTGTAGATTCATCCTGAATAGCTTTCAGGCATTATCAGAAGAGCTGGGACTACCCCTAGCCGAAGAGAAAACTGAGGGACCAACCACATCCCTCACTTTCCTAGGGACAGAGCTGGACACGATGCAGCAAATGTCACGGTTGCCTGATAATAAACTAGCGGATCTTAGGACCAGGATAGCGACACTATTACAGAGGCGAAAGGTGTCGCTAAGGGAGCTCCAGGAGATAGTAGGGCACCTGAACTTCGCCGGTAGAGTGGTGGCACCTGGGCGCACATTTCTGTGACAACTGTGCAATGCTATGAAGGGTCTACATCGACCGCTGCATAGGACCAGGGTCACACATGGAATGAAAGAAGATTTATTAGTATGGAGTCAGTTTTTAGACTGAATTTAATGGGATCTCCTTCTGGAGAGGCGAAATTGGGCTGAAAGCAGATTTCCAGGTTCATTCAGATGCAGCAGGATCCTTAGGATTTGGAAATTATTTCAGAGGAAGGTGGTGTGCTGGCACATGGCCTGATGAGTGGCACCAGAGTGGCATTACCAGAGATTTGACATTCCTAGAATTTTTCCCAATAGTGGGTGCACTTTGGCTATGGGCCAAAGAGTGGTCAAATTCAGTAGTACGATTTTGGTGTGACAATCAAGCAGTTGTTTACATTATAAACAACCTTATGTCACATTCAGAACGGGTTATGACATTGGTCAGGGCGTTTACATTATGGGCCCTGCAGTTTAACATACTAGTGCATGCCCGGCATGTACCAGGTCTAGAAAATAGGATAGCTGATGCATTGTCGCGCCAACAGATCGAGCTGTTCAGGGAGCTAGACCCCGGAGCCAAGGAGTTCCTGGAAGTTTTGCCCCCGGAGGTCTGGCAAATTGGCGTGAAGATGCATCAAGAGCGATAGGTTTGGCCCTGGCACCGAGGACGAGGAAGGGTTATTCGGCCGTGAGTATAGAGTTCCAGGAATTTAGGGAAATGGTCAACCTGGCTTGGCCGGCTCCGGTCGAACATTTACAACAATTTATCGTACATCTAAATAGAAAGGGACTGGCACCTGGGAAGGCTGTCAGTACTGGCCTTTTACGCTAAAATTAATGGCTATAGAGATCACTCAGGGGATTATCGCATAAGAAAAATGATAGAAGGATGGTCCAAAGAGAGGGGTAGAGTACAAGATACCAGGGCTCCCATATCACCTCCGTTATTAGAGCGCATTTGCAAACAGTGGGCGCTCTTATGTAGGGACAAATACGAAAGGGTCCTATTCGAAGCGGCGTCATTAATGACGTTCTTTGGGGCTCTTAGAATTAGCGAGGTGGTTGCATCTAGGAAATATGATAAGTCTAGGCTAGCCCTGCAGTGGCAGGATGTTAAGGTGGAAGAAGGGAAGGTGCAAATTCTTATTCGGCGATCCAAGGCCGATCAGCTAGGCAAGGGTAAACAAATCACCCTAGGGAAGTGTAGCATAAGCAGCATCTGCCCTGTGAAAGCCTCACAGGCATATTTAAAGGTTAGAGGACAGGATCCCGGTTATTTCTTTCAACATACTGATAAGTCACCTTTGACGAAATATCAGTTCTGGAAATTAACCGACTTAGCATTAGACAGAGTAGGCATCCAAGGCATGAGGTTTGGCACACATTCATTCAGAATCGGTGCAGCCTCCACTGCAGCAGCCCTGGGTTATAGCTCGGAGGAGATCAAGCGTCTGGGCCGGAGGTCGTAATCCAGTTACCGCAGGTATATAAGAACACTACCTAACGTATAGGCAGGGGCCTGATCTTGTTATGTCTTTACAGGTCCTTTAGGGTCGGTGAGACAAAGGCACATTGTGATTATCGGCCACAGTTATGTACACTGGGCAAAGCGTTATGCTGCTGCATCCCCATGGGGGAGTGACCTGGGTCTCGGAGCCAGAGCGCATGTCACATGGAAAGGGCTGCGAGGCATGCTGTGGAGCCAGCTATGCAGGTTGGCGGCTTTTGGCCAGTCTCCACCGGATGTGTTGGTGGTACACCTTGGCGGTAACGATTTGGCCAGGCATCCTGGTAAGGTGTTGATCCTGGACGTTATACACAACCTGAGATGGTTGAAGGCCAAGTACCCTGCTATGCAGATCGTGTGGTCCACGATCATCCCTCGATTGGCGTGGAGAGATGCCAGGTTTTTCCTCAACGTTAACACGGCACACAGGGGTGTTAACCGTGAGGTCTGCAGAGCGGTCTGCAGTGGCCTTGGATTGGTGATTGGTCACCAGAGGATCCGATTGGATAGGCCTGAGTTTTTTCAGAATGATGAAGTCCATCTGTCCGATTTGGGTTTGGATGTCTTCTTGGAAGACATAAAGGGGGGCCTGCTTGTTGAGCTCGATGGCGGGCATGGGACTTAGCTATGCTAGTCCCTATGCTGTGGTGGGTAGTGTGGAAAAAAACAGGTATTTTCCGGTGAGTCCCACTGCAAAATCAGATAAGCTAACAGCCCATCAGACCTCCCAGTGCTGCAGATCGTGTGATTACAGTGCTTGGGGGAAAAGATGCGCTGGGCCGCGACCGGACCAACAGTCATCAAGTAAAGATGGCTAGAGGTCTGGGGGTGTTTATTAGCGGCCGGCCGGGTTCCTGCTGTCTTTAAGACCACTGGAACCTGGGGCTGGGGACTCGCCCATTTGTTAAGGGGTATTTGGATACCTCTGCGATTTACCTGTTTCCGCACTTCAGCAGGCCCCCCCTTTGCCAAAGGATGGCAAAATTTGAATTACAATCAATAAAGTGTGGCCCGTGTTTTAACCCATATTATTTGTCTCGTGTCTTTATTCCGGGGTTGGGAAGGCAAAAGGGAATAGCTATCTTGGCCTGAACAGGAGGGCATTTTTAGTTTGTTCATTGTGTCTGCAATTATGGCAAAAATATTGTTCAGGGTCCTACTGCAGAGTGAACTGAGCATGAGGCTTAATGCGTTCTGGAAAGAAAGACCTTCTCAATTTCAGATTTAGCCTTTTCTCATGAAGGGGTAGAGGAAAGCCAAGATTCTGAAGTCCTGGAGTGTCAGGTTCAGATATACAGTCTTTAACCCTCATGAAGTGTATCCCTGCATCTCCAGATGCAAGTTTACGTAATTCTAACCTTGTGTGAATGTTGTTCCCAGAAACCACACAGGAAAACACATGCTACTAGATGCAATAAATTCAAAATCAGAAAGAATAGGCTGTGCAATTATTTCACAGACAATTTTTCACTAGAGACAGATGAAATTATAATAGCATATAACAGAAATATAGAATTTACCAGATGGTGCTCAGAGCTGCTGGCTTGCTGCCAAGAGGCTGTTCATTTGTCAGACACTGCCATAAATGTTATGTCCATTCTCTAAGCCATGTACAAAAACTAGTTCTTCCATCTGGTGGTAGAAAATATTTAGCTGCCAGTGTTTTAAAGTTACAAAGTTGTATCTTGTGATAAATTATATTTAACTTTTATTATGGGAGGTGTGTCTTACTGGAGACCCTTTTGAACAGGTACTTAGAGATTCCATAATAAGGGTATAATTTGAATTTTACATAATAAGCATCATCTTGGGATTTGAGAATTCTGCCAGTCCCACCTCTTCTGCTGTGAAATGAATAACTGCATGAATTTCCCTGCATACATTAAACACAGCTTAATTATAAAGAGTTTTCTGACCCTAAATCTAGACCTATATGTAATCCCATCCAGCCCTTTAGCAAGTTCTAGTGTGATCAAAATGAACAGGAGGAATTAAATGGCCTGATATAATTTATCTGGGTATTTTATCTGGATCCTACTGCTTCCACCAAAAGTGGCAGGTGGAACCCTGAAATTCCATGTGTACCAAAAAACCAAAGACAAGAAGGAACTTTTGGTAGAAAAGGTGTAATCTTAAGTACATAATTGGATCTGGGCAACAGATTTACAGATAAATATATATATATATGCCATCTTGATCACTAGGAAAAAAGTTAATAGAAGAATGTTAGGATTCCTTTAAAGACTGCACATTGTTTCTCCAAACATCTTGAATTCAGTCTTCTTAAGTTGACCACGCACAGAGCTAGGGGCAAGGCACAAAAGGATTTTCAGTCAGAATCTGAATTACAGAAAACGATAGAAAGCAAGCGTGCAAGTACAGTTGTTTCAGATTGGCACTAGCTGAAACTAAAGTGAATTCTTCTTGTACAGATGTAAAGGTTGTAGGTTTTGAGGAGTTGCTATCTGCTATACAGGTGTGTGGATAGCTCAATGACTTGGGTACCTGACTGCAACACTACAGGTTGGCAGGTTGATTCCCCACAATGCCGCCCCAAAGAAAGGTAGCCTTTGTAGCGTTAGTCTAGCTGCACTGCCCCAGAATGCCCCCAAAAGATAAGTGTCTCAATACGCTACACTTAGAAAATCCTGGAAAAGTTTGCCATAAATAGGAATCAATTTGATGGCACATAATTATTATATACATTTCTAACAGCTGCTGTTGTACACTGTGAATGTATTTATAAATAAAAGAGTTATACTTTTTAGTTGGAAATACACTTTTTGGGAAAGCTTAAGGAAAAATTATGACACTAACTAAACCATTGTCTTTGAGCTGTATGTAACATAGTTTTCCTTGATACTATTACAGGGTTTAAATGGACGGAGCTGTAGTATAAGCATCTAAAATACAGATAGACTGGACCTACAACAACCTATCAAAAATATAAAATGTGGCAGGTGCTGAACTAGTGCTAAGCAAACATTTCTCAGAAGATACCTCTCTGAAAAACAGCTTGAACGTCTCTTCTCCTTAGCTCTACAGAAATGAAACACCAACTTCTTAAACTGCTTCCAAAATCTTTCCATGATTGTTTTATTTTTGATTACCACCTCATCACTGCCACTGCAAAGCCTCAGAATGACACTAGAGAAAGGGCCTTCTAGAAGAAACAAAATGGTCACCAGACTACCAACACAGTTGCTCTTGCTTCCTGTTGCAATGGCAGTGGTTAAAATAAAGCCAAAGCCAAAGCCCATTTAAAAGAAAAAAGAAAAAGAAAAGGAACACAGGAACAAAGACCCCCTAACTGTAATGGTGAGCCCCATCTTTAAGAAACTGTTGGGAAAATTTTTCCTTCCACTAAAATTGCTTGTCCCCTCAAAAAATTCTTTTCCCTCAAATAGGGTGGAGCATTTCAAAAGACACAGGTGTAATACTGAGTTAAATTTTGCCCGTTTGAAGCAGCTCTGCTTGTAGGCCCCTGTGGTGAAAGAGATACCCTTTCCAAAACCGTGTCCCCAAGTATATCCCTTTCTGTTTTCTAATAGGAATACATAGCAATCATTCGCAACTTGTGGGGAAAAAAAATAATACATTTGAGAATCATACTGAAGTGTCTTAAATCTAAGGTTGAGGGGCTTAATCCTGAGAGAGGCCTGGAAGGAGAGAACAAGAAACCGGGCCTTCTCGGCCGTGGCCCCTCATCTTTGGAACACCTTACCCCGGGAGATTTGACTGGCACTCTCACTGGGAATTTTTAAAAACAAGTTGAAGAATTGGTTCTTCCGGCAGGCCTTCCCCCTCCCATTACATAGCTTCTTTACCCCATCTTGGATCCTGTTTTCTTTATTGATTTTTCTGCTCTTATCATCAAAGTTATTTTAATGCTGGTTTTATCTTTAAATTTTGTAAGCCACCCAGAGTAGATTGCTGAATCTAGATGGGCGGGGTAAAAATGGAACAAATAAATAAAATAAAATAAATAAAATATTCTCTATCATCATGTATTCCAGCTGCTGAACCTCTTCTTATATGTGTATCCTTAGCCATGATTCTGTTCCTTAATAATTCTATAAATATCCACAACAGATAGACACATAGATATCCACAACTGTAGTGAGGAAACATTGTAGTACCTTTGAGAGTACCCCACAAGATTTTACATTTCTCCAGATGTACAAACTGGAATGAAGAGATTATAAATATGCATGCTTTACAATGAGAAAATGGAAGTTAACAAGGCACTACCTTAAGATAACAAGAATATAAAGCCTACCTTGATTACAAGTGCACTCATATAGAAACACAATTTATATGCAAAAAAGGAGCCAATTTTGAAGTACAGGAACAGCCCATCACCCCAATTCAAGTCTAAAGAAATGCAATCAAGCTGTTTAATAAATTCTCATTCTTTTGAAATCTTTCTGGAGTACGAGCGAACTACCCTCTTAACACAATCCTAAACCAATTTACTCAGAAGACTTTTCTAACAAGAATATAGCTTGAACATATGTATTTACAAAGTATAGTTGAATCCTATTATGTGCATTCAGAAGTAAATCCCACTGAGTTCATTCGGAGCTGGGACAGAACTGTGGCTAAAATATTGAGCTAGAAACCAGGAAATCTACGGTTTACATTTCACCTCTGATACAAGTTCAGTAAGCTGCCAGGTCTCGGGGTGATGGATGGAGTCTCGGTGAATTGTTTCTTTGAATTTCCAAGCACAGAGAGAAACCTCAAAGTGAGTGGTGATAGAGGGGAAGGAAGTTTATTTTTGTGAAAGAAGTGTCTTTAAAAATTTGGATACTCCTCTCCTAGGTGACATCTGGGCTTACTAGCTTCACCTAAAGTTTTTCCCAACCTTTGTGTGGCCTACATGTGTTGTGTCAAAGGACCTGTCACGTTCCATGGGGATTCAGCAGGCGAAAGTCCAATAAGCCAGTCTAAGGTCAGAAGTCCAGGAGATACAAAACAGATGCCAAATTGTCAAAGCCAAAACACAAACTGTAGTCAGAAGTCAGAGTCCAAAAGCCAAGGGTCAAGAGAGCAAGGTTCAAGATAAGCAGGAGCGTGGATGCAAGCCAAAGAATTGACTTGTTGCTTCCACAAGCTTCCAAGCCTCTGGGCACAAATTATATAGCAGCAACAATCATCTAATTCCTAGAAACATTCCATCCTGTTAAAACTCAGGGCTGGTCAACCTGATGTTTCTGTGAGAAGCATTCATGCAAGCCTCAGACCTCCGTGTTGTGAGTCTCTGCCGAAGCTTGTCTCTCACTCTGGCTAGTGGGGGAGGAGAATCTGGCAGTGATTCAGCTGTCTGTGATACTAATTGCCCAGCATTTTCCTCAGCTGTAATTAACCCCTCTGATTCCAGATCTTCTTTGGCTGAACTCATGACAGGACCCCATCCTCTTGTCTCAGGTTTTGGACCTGATTCTCAGGGAATGGGGTGCTGTTGATCTGGCAATTTCAATTGCCACTGTTGCCAAATAAGACAACCAGTGTTGGTGCCTTTCTGGTGCAAGCTAAGGGACTTTCGGCTTGTGAAAAATAAAATCCATGTACTCTCAGAGGAGCTACATGACTATTTCTGATACAAATTGTTACAATGGACTTAACTACCTGCTAAATTGCTTTCACTGGAAGACTATCATTATGACTGCTAGATTTCAGAGTACCAGCTGAAGTCTCAGAGAATAGCTGTGCTTTCTTGGATCTCCGGGTAAGGAGATAAATCTCAAAGCAAGCAATGCTGGAGCATGATAAAGTTTGATTTTTCTGTACGACATATAGACAAAGGGCTCACTGGCTATGTCCAAATGCAGTTTGTATGTGTGTTGTGCTTGCATCTCTCCCAATCCTCGTCTGCCCTATATAACCCCACAAGGGCACAACCTGGCCATGTCACAAAGGCATGCTCTCAGGTTTTGGCCCTCAATAGAATGCTGGTGGCTTGTCAATCCTACCAGGTGAATTGAGGAAAGCTGAATTTAGTATCCTCTCACATTTGGTCAGGATCATCCATCGCATCTGAGAGTGGGCAGGAAATATCAAAACATGTGGGCGAGTGGGAAACCAAATATACTTGAGTCAGTTTGGCAAATTAAAAACAAGTGGGATTTATTTCCAGATCAGTATGATTAAAATGGTCTGCAAGTCTCAAATTATGAAATGAAAATATTAGATACCTATAGTAACAGAAAAACACAGTACTATTGTACTAAATCTTGGATTCCTTTGCTTTGTAAAAATCATATGATGTGCGATGATAGTGCAGGGTGGGGGGAGCTTCACAACTGCAAATAAAACTGTGCTTTAGATCAGACACCACTAGGTGGTGGTCATTCAACGCAGACCAGGTCCTTCTTTTCTGAATAAATGCAAAACATAAACTAGCTATTACATTGTATAATATAAGTTTCAAAAATAAATTTTAAGCTGTAGTCATAAACATGCTTACACAAAAGTAAGCCTCATGAAAAATGATGGGAAATTTTTCCAAAGAAGCGTATGCCAGATTGCAGATTCAGACTATTATACCATTGGCCCTTCTGGCTGGGATGATGGGAGTCATAATCCAACACATCAAGAGGACAAAATGTTGAGGAAGGCTGCTTTACATTATAATGGCTTATGTGGTGCAAAGAGAGACATCAAGAGGCTGGCCATATGCTACCTCTCTCCTCAGAATTGACCCTGGTGTCTGATCACACCTATTGCTTTCAAGGTGCTGCTGCTGAAAGTATAATAATAATCTTAGAACTACAGAGCTAGCAGAAATCCTATGGATTATTGAGCCCAACCCCTGTCAAAGAGGCACAGTGGTGAACTGAACTCTCAGCCTCTGACTCCACAGCCAGATGCCTAAACCAGGATGCAAAAGAAAACCAGAGTCAAAGCTGAAGGTGGACTGGCAAACTGTATCTCCCCAGGTAAGAAACTGTGAAGGGCTCAACAGAGGGGAGCCAGGTGGGAGCTCACAGGAGGTTGCTCTGAGTGAAAGCATTGTTACCATCAACTATGGGATCCTTGTCTGGCTGCTGAGACTAAATGTACCATTTTAGAGATATCGCTCTGCTCATTTCTGGAGGAGATGTTCCCAGAAAGTGGTTGTGCTATGCACTACCCCATGGCCTGTGACACCCAGGGTGCCAGACAGCTTTCTCCTCTATGCTATTATGGCTGCACAAGCATACAGCCATATACTATGCTGTTAAGAGCAGAAAAGCATTCCATAAGGCAAATCAAAAGATGGTGATGCCCCAAACAAAAAACAAAAATTATATCTATGAAACTGGACCTCAGACCAGCACCAAATCTGGCACAGATGTAGCAGAGTGTCTCTGCTTGCTCTGCACCAAATTTGGGGACATTTAGGCACAGGGTTTTCAAGTTTTTATTTTCCAAAAAGTAACACTGTTTTTACCTCATACAGACGCAAGCGACTATTACCTACAGGCCAGTGATAAAAGATGAAATACGATGATAAGACAAAATTTGCATATCTGAAAAAAACCATCTCTTTTTGCTTCCTTTTTTCATTCAGAATGATTAATTACACTTTTTATTTAGTCTTTATAAAGCCTGAAAGCCTCTGAAATAGCTGCTTTTTTATAACTTGGCAAGATTTAGAATAGAACAGAGTGAGCTATTTGCATAGCATAGTATTCTGACCCATCAGAATATGTCTGGAATCAGCCGGCAGCTAATACAGGGCTGGTGTAAGTCTGTCACTTTTAACCCTGTCATGGCCTTCAGTGTGAAAGAAAGCATTTAACTCCTTCCTGACCATGCAGTTTTAGCACCTGCCTGTGAAAATATTTTAAAAAATTGACAATAATATTAAGCAGTTCATTCATTTAAGCTGCGAAATTACTGTTTTTCCTTTATGACTGGGGAATGATCTCAAAGCAGGCTTTACCTGGTTTACTCATGAGTAAGTTTACCTAGTTTATGGATCCACATGATTTCATATGATTTTTAGATGTGATCCCCCCTAAATCACTGTCAGATCATAGATCCCATTTGCACCCACAGACTACACCACAGAATTCTTGGGTCCTTCAGCACATGGTTTTTCAGTGGCACAAAAACATGGAGATTATGCACAGATCCTCATGGATCCACATTATTTTTCCACAGGATCTTCCCTAAACCACTATCAAATCATAGGCCTAATCTCTGCACACACACTAAAACAATGAAATTGTGGATTCTTCAGTGCATGGCTTTGCAGCTGCACAAAAATATGGATGTGAAACAGAGATCCTCATGGATTCACATAATTTTTCTGCAGGACCATCCTCAAACTACTGTCCAATCATATAGACCATCATTGCCCACAGACTACAAAACAAAAATCATGGATCGGCTTTGCAGTGGTGCAAAAACATGGATCCAACATATGGATATACATACGTAGCACCTCAGAATTGGCAAGTTCTCACGATTCTCTCCGACAAAGTGACTGGCTACTCCTCTATACATGAACCCAACAACAAGCCTAGTCAGCAACTTACTTATATACTGTAGCATTATGTAAGCATGATACAGCATATTCAACTTTGCACATGTGCAAATTGTCACATGATTTTCCTGGCCAAGTGCCAACCTGAATGACTCAGCCTTTGCCAGTTTCCCATAATCCTACAAGACAATTCCATATTCATTTTTTAAACAAAATGCTGATATCCCTCCTAGTTGTCTTGTACCATAATTACATTCTTGTTTACACATACCAAAATACATACATATTGTTCCAACCATTTTAGCAATGCAACATACTTTATATTTCTTTCAAACCAATTTTTTCTAACATTTCGTAATGTTTTATTACTCCTAGTGGTTTGGTCAGTATGTCTGCTACCATTTTATCTGTTGGACACTACTTCAGTTCAACTAATTTTCTTTGAACTGCTTCCTTTACATTTCCGTATATAATGCCCACATGTTTTGTTCTGGCCTTGTCAACCTCCGACTCTGCCATGCAAATGCAAGTCTGATTGTCTTCAAAAATTGTTACTGGCTTGTCAACATCCACATTTAAATCTTGTAGTAACTGTGTTATAATTTCTACAGTTATACACATTTGCGAAAGAGCTGCATACTCAGCTTCTGCAGTGGATAAAGCCACATAACTCTGCTTGGACACCTTCCAGTCAATGAGAGCTCCTGCTAGTTTAAGGATGTTCCCTGAGGTAGATTTTCTAGCTGTAGGGTCATCCGCCCAACTTGCATCTGAGAACGCTTCTAATATTGGTTGACCTTGTGGATCTATCACTAGACAATAATTCACAGTTGTTTTTAAATATCTGAGTATTCTTTTTGCTGCCTTCAATGTCTGCTCAAGATATTAACAGGATTGGTTATATCTGGTCTGGACCACGCACTAATATATTGTAAACTCCCAATAAGTGATTCATACAATGTCACATCACATTGAGGACTATCCTCATGCTTAATGCTTTGGAAATTCACTTCCATTGGAGTTCTGATATCCTTGAATTTTGCATATTGAATTTTTCAATTAATTCCAGTATTTTTTGCTTTTGGTGCCATATGTTCTCTCCATTTGGTCCCTCCACAATACATATTCCTAAATAATTATGTACTGGACCAAGATCTGTAAGTTCAAATTTCTTGTTCAGTTTCTCTAACATTTCTATGACTTTTTCATTTTGACCACAAATTAGCATGTCATCAACAAAGACTGCTATAAACATGGTACAAATCCCATTCTTTAATTTGTTGAATACGCAAGGATCTGCTTTGCTTGGTGTTAACCCTAATTCTTGCAAAGCTGTGGTCAAACATGTATTCCATTCTTTAGTGCTTTGACATAGTCCATACAACACCTGTTTAAATAACCAAACATTGTCATTGCTTTTGGATATGCCAGGCAGTGTCTCCATATAAATTTGCTCATTGAGCGGAGCATTAAGATACGCTGTTTTGATATCCACTTTGACAGGTCTGAGATGAACCTGATAGGAATTGTTAATACAGTTTTGTGAACCAATTGTAAAGAGCATGAAATGCTGTAAGTTTCTGTAAGGATCTATGTAAAGGAAAAGCCTGAAAGTAATGATTTAAACAGCTGTAGAGATGTATGTAGAAGAATATATGTAACAGCTGTAGAAGAATCTATGGATTGGCTAAACTTGGGATAAAGCCAGCAGCCTCAGCACACACACGTTCATTGGTGTTGGTTGTCGTGGATGGTTGGGCGTGTGTGGCGAAGAAGCAGAATCGAGGAGAAGAAGGAATGCTGGACTGATTTATGGACATTGACTACTGAACTGATTTATGCCTAAACTCTGTTGATATAGACGTGAATGACCAATGGAATGATCAAGGACAAAGCTGTATGTATAAATCTTGCTACAAACCTGACACAATATATATATTTCTTCACTAAATATTCTCTTTGTGGTTGAAGACTCATTTGTGCAACTTCAACTCTGGGAATTCTGCTTGTGGGCAACCCCTGGTACGTTGCCAACTCTGTCAAAGGTTATGGGCCCAGCAAAACATCCAGGGAAACGCCCAGGAGAACGCTGAACTGAAAGAATCCAGAGGGAGTGCTGCCAGACGAGTTCAAGCAGTAGCAGTAAGTAAAAACAGCTTTAATATACATTCCGGAAGATGGCTAGTGATATGCAGATACCAGGACTGTCAATAACGAAGTTGAATGGGGAGAATTACTCCACATGGCAACAGAAAGTCCAGCTTCTTCTCCAGAGAGAATCATTATGGGATATAGTAGAAAATCCACCAGCTGTGTTAAATGAAAGACAGAAAAAACAAGATAGCAGAGCACTTGCATTAATAGGCTTGACTCTAGAAGATCGTCTCCTAATCCATCTTAGAGGCTTGAATTCTGCAAAACAAGCATGGGAGGATTTAAAGAGACTCTTTGTAAGAGTCAGCGTTGGGAGTCAAATACAGCTTGCTAGAAAATTATTTTGTACCAGGTTACAAACTGGTGAAAGCATGCTGCTCCATTTAGAAAAAATGAAAAGAATGCTTATGGATTTAAGAGAAAAAAATATTGCATTTACAGAGCTGCAAGAAGTTTTCATAATATTTTCTTCTCTAGACCAGACATATGACCAATTTGTGTAAAATTTAGAAGTTTTACCCCAAACTGAACTGACTATGTTGAATGTTACTAGTAGGCTTTTGGAGGAGGAGCAGAAAAGGAAGGATAATTTGCAACTCCGTGACACAAAAAGCCCTAGCCAGTATAAAATTCAAAAAGACAAGCCGAATGAATTTGGGGAGAAAGAAATCACAGCTGCAATTACTCAATCAGGAAGGCGATGTTTTGCCTGCGGTTCAAGAAAACACTTGATAAGAAATTGTAAATCTAAAAAGAAAAGAGACAGAAAGCAGCCACGACCAGACGACGAATCACATCTAACAGAGACTATTTACAACTCTAAAGGAGATAATACGGAATGGATCATTGATTCGGGTGCCACCGCTAATATGTGCAAAGATAAGAAGATGATATATGAATTCCAAACTGTATTTAATCAACAGGTATTCTTGGCAGATGGTGTGAGTGCCAAAATAATGGGTAAAGGTAAAGTGAAACTACCGTGTCTAACCAAACCAATTAATGTGATATATGTGCCTAAGCTAAAGCATAATTTACTGTCAGTAAGTTCATTAGCAAAAGAAGGTTTTACTAGCACATTTTACAAGAACAAATGTGTAATTAAAGGGGAAAATAACTTTATGCTAACTTGTTACATAAGAAACAACTTATATAGATTAAGCAATGTGAATGTAAATAATGTTTATGGTAATGTATGTCCCCATGATAACTGCATACATTTATGGCATCTAAGGCTAGGACATGCTAACTATAAAACACTACGTAAAACCATAGAAAATTCAATTGGTGTAAATTTAAAACCATGTGACAAGTACATAAATTGCCAAGCTTGTCAGATAGCCGAAAGCAAATGTGCTCCAGTGATGAAAAATAGCAATGTACAAGTAAAGAATATTCTAGATTTAGTATCTATGGACTTAATTGGTCCAAAACAAGCATCCTTAGGAGGAGCAAAATACATTCTCTCTATACAGGACCAGAAATCAAGATTTGGTTTCTGTTATCTAATGAAGGATAAGAGTTCAACTTATGTAGAATTTGAAAAATGGTTAAGATTTGTGGAAAGAAAAACTGGAAAGAAAGTGAAACAAATCCAGACTGATAATGGAACAGAATTTACAAATGCTAAGTTCCAGTCAATTCTACATAAACATGGGATTATACACAGAAAATCAGCTCCATATACCCCAACCCAAAATGCATTTATAGAGAGGAGAGGACAAACACTACAGAACATGGCTGAGGCCATGATAAGAGGCAGTAAATTAACAGATAGATATTGGGGGGAAGCTATTCTTTGTGCGAATTTCTATCTGAATATTCTGTGGCATAATGGTATAAATAACATTCCATACACTATCTGGACAGGAAGAAAGCCAAATTTAAAATTCTTACATGTATTTGGAACACCAGCATGGGTGAATATTCCCAAAGAAACAAGAAAGAAAGTTGATAGAAAGGCTAGACTAATGTATTTCTTAGGTTACCAACAAAACAAGAAAGCATTTAGATTTGGTTTGCCTAATACCAACAAAGTAATTATAAATAGCAGTGCATCTTTTAATGAGCATGCATACTGGGACAAAATTAGTTTACCACCAGAAACAATCATCTACATGCCTAAAATGCAAGAAAACAGGGAAACTGAGATAGATGAAAATTTACAGCCAGAAAAAGAAATTAAGCCTGAAAGTGACCAGGAAATCCCTTCTACTTCAGAGGAGAATGAAACTCAGGAGGAGGAGAGAGTAATACCAAGGAGATCAGCCAGGGAACACAGACCACCAGATAGATTTAAATCTGAGACATATTATTGTCTGAATGTAACAGAGCCACAAACATATGAAGATATATGTAACATGCCAAAATTAGAAGAAAAATGGAAAGAAGCAATGAAGAAAGAGTTGAATTCACTTAGAAAACTTAAAGTATATGAAGAAATACAACAACCTGCTAACACTAAAGTAATAGG
Source organism: Intellagama lesueurii (assembly GCA_037013535.1). Lineage (NCBI taxonomy): Eukaryota > Metazoa > Chordata > Lepidosauria > Squamata > Agamidae > Intellagama > Intellagama lesueurii. The sequence continues at coordinate 111,328,982 of JBAJHW010000005.1, forward strand.
ATGCAGGTGGATATTTAAAAGAAAGATTGATGCAGATGGGAATCTGAGGTACCGAGCTAGATTGGTAGCCAAAGGCTATTCACAGACATCTAATGATTACGATCAGGTTTTTGCACCGGCTTTAAGACCTGAAACATTAAGGTTTGTGTTAACATATGCTGCCAAACATAAATTAGTTACAAGACATATAGACATTGAAACTGCTTACCTTTATGCTGACCTTCAACATGAAATTTACATGAAAACACCACCAAGCATAGAAAGTGAAGGTAAATGTTGGATATTGAAAAAGAGTCTGTATGGATTGAGGCAAAGTGGATATGAATGGAACCAGCATCTATCTAAAACACTAAAGAGTAATGAGTTTATACAGGGGATTGCAGATCCATGTTTATTTATTAAAAGAGATGAGAAAACAATCATTCTAATTTTTGTAGATGACATAGCAATATTTGCTAAGGATGAGAAAACAGCTAACAATGTAATAAAAATGCTAAAAGAAAATTATAATTTAAGAGATCTGGGAGAAATCAGTAACTATCTAGGAGTGGAAATTAAGAGATATGATAATGGATTTAAAATTTCTCAGAAAAACAAAATATTGAAACTTCTGAAACAATACAATATGGAAAATTGTAAAGGTACAAATACTCCTATGACAATTGAATTTGAAAAAGAAACAATAACAGGTCCTGAGTGTGACTCAGAGTTGTATAGATCATTAATAGGAAGTTTATTATATTTGAGTAGATGGTCCAGACCTGATATTTCTATAGCTATTAACCTATTGTCCCGAGATGTAAGCAAGCCAAGTGAGAGACATTGGCAGGCTGCAAAAAGAGTACTTAGATATTTAAAGGAAACAAAAGATAAAGAATTATATTTAGAGCCAAAAGGAGAGTTGATATTGTCTGCTTATGCTGATGCCAACTATGGTAACGACGTAATTACTAGAAGGTCAACATCTGGCATGACAGTTCATTTAGGCAAGGCACTGATTAATTGGAAAACTGCTAGACAAAAGTTTATCTCTTTGTCATCTGCAGAATTGGAATATGCCTCATTATCGGAATTAAGCACAGATCTCATATTCTAGAAACAGCTAGCAAAAGATATAGGGATTAATGTACATGAACCGATAGAAGTAAACGAAGATAATCAAGCAGTGATTTTTATGGCAACTTCTCCAGGTATCAAAAATAGATCAAAACACACAGACATAAGATACCAAAATGTAAAGCAGAGTATAGAAAATGGATTAATAAAGTTGATTTATTGTACAACAGAAAAGAATGTTGCAGACTGCATGACCAAAGTACTTGGATATACAAAACATGAACAAGCATGTATTATGCTAGGAATGAAATAAATAGGATCATGTATGTATATGTACTGAAATGTAAAAATATTGTATAATAATGTAAGAAAATGAATTTATATGGATAAAACAGTATAAACAATTGGAGGAGATTGACAGGTCTGAGATGAACCTGATAGGAATTGTTAATACAGTTTTGTGAACCAATTGTAAAGAGCATGAAATGCTGTAAGTTTCTGTAAGGATCTATGTAAAGGAAAAGCCTGAAAGTAATGATTTAAACAGCTGTAGAGATGTATGTAGAAGAATATATGTAACAGCTGTAGAAGAAGCTATGGATTGGCTAAACTTGGGATAAAGCCAGCAGCCTCAGCACACACACGTTCATTGGTCGTTGGTTGTCGTGGACGGTTGGCGTGTGTGGCGAAGAAGCAGAATCGAGGAGAAGAAGGAATGCTGGACTGATTTATGGACATTGACTACTGAACTGATTTATGCCTAAACTCTGTTGATATAGACGTGAATGACCGATGGAATGATCAAGGACAAAGCTGTATGTATAAATCTTGCTACAAACCTGACACAATATATATATTTCTTCACTAAATATTCTCTTTGTGGTTGAAGACTCATTTGTGCAACTTCAACTCTGGGAATTCTGCTTGTGGGCAACCCCTGGTACGTTGCCAACTCTGTCACACTTGCCTGGTATGCCAACTTTGCAATTTGGCAAGAGTTAACAGCATTCTTATAAATCTGCTGGCTACTGTTGGTGAAAATACCTGATCATAATCAGAGTATTTTACTTGTGAAAATTCTTTAGCCACAAGTCTCACTTTGTAGATGTTTTCAGCATCACCATTTTTAATTTTAAACACCCATCTACATCCTATTGCTTTCTTAGTGACTGGCAATTGTGTCTCAACAAACACTCCCTTCTGCTTCAGAGCATCCAGCTCTGCCTGCATAGCAGCTTTCCACTTAATTTGTTCTGCCTTAGGTAATGTTTGTATATCTTCATATTTATAATGAACTGTTAAATTACAAATTGTTACTTGTCCAAATCTCTGAGGTGGGATCCCTTTAGTACTTCTTTCAGACCTCCTTAATATCGTCTGTCTGTAATCCCCTGAAGAGCTCTGTTCCTCACTGTCTGAACTTTGACACACTTCTTGCTCTTCAGTCTCTGAGTGTTTACTTTCCTTTATCTCTTGCTTAACCTTGTCACATGGCATCTCATCTGAGCTTGCAGGCACTAACACAGGAGAATTGCTCATTTCTATATTACTCCAGTTTTGCTCATTAAAACTGACGGAGTGAGAAAATATGTCTTTTATCAGGACAATATAATCTATAGCTTTTTTGTACTGGTTCATAACCTAACATAATTGCTTTTTGGGCACAGGACTGGCCCTTTCTCCTAAACGTTTTAGGTACATTTGCCCAGCAGTTGGTCCCAAAAATTCTGAAATGTGCCAGGTTTGGCTTTCTGTTGTACAACTTTTCATAGGGTGTTTTCTTTATTACATCCCTATACGCACGGTTTATTAAATAATTGGCTACCTTGACGGCCTCAGCCCAATATGAAAATGGAAGAGCTGCATCTTTCAGTAGAGCCTCCATTACAGTTTGCAGTCTACCATTCTGCCTCTCAATTAATCCATTTTCGGCAGGTGTAGCCACATTTGTTAAGCGTTGTCTTATACCTTTGGATTTCAACCAACTAGACAAAGCATTGTTTGTAAATTCCGTGCCTCTATCTGTTTGGATTTCTGCCACTTTATGAGGTTTTACCGTTTTTTAAAGTTTTTGTTGTCTCATCCTTTGAATGCAAAGGGTAAGTAAATGAATATCTGCTGTGGTGATCTATGATATTTAATGCATATTTCGCACCACCTAGTGATTTTGGCATGGGTCCAATAAGATCCACAGCCACAATCTGTAAAGAATGATCTGTTTGCCTATTGCTATGTTTAGCAACTGGCGCAGCTTTACTGTTTGTTTGTTGACAAACCTCACAGTTTAAGTAGTTTGGACAATCCTTTACCTTCAATCCAATTGAGTGTTCTATTGTCTTTTTAATTAGATTATACCCCATATGACCTAATCTTCTGTGTAACAAATGAATACACTGGTCATGCTCAGGCTTATTCAGGCTTACACATGCCTCAGCTTGCTCCTGATCTGTGTATATTAATAACTCTGATTATCGCTTGGCTTGTACCCATGTTTTGCTGTTGTCCGTTCATATGCCAATAAAGGTTTCGAAAATCGAAGGTATATTAATTTATACAAGCCATCACATTGTTAACTTGTCCACAGACATTTCCATTTCTTTTAATGATACATCCTGCATTCTTAAATATCACCTCAAACCCTTTTGCTGTTAAACAAGTTACACTTAACAAATTGTGCTTTAACCGGGGTACTAATAATATCTCATCTAATTTACCAATACCAGGTATATTTACAGAACCGTGTGCTTCTACCGGGGGACATAGACCATTTGCCAAGCTTACAAACTGTAACTTGGATCTGTCCCTGGAAATATGCAGCTCTGGGTTTCTGATCACATGTTGGCTGGCACCGCTATCTAGGATCCAGTCATGGCCTTGAAAATGCTCAGCCTCACAAACAACAGAAGCCTCTGGTAGCTGGCGACTCCCTTTTTGCCACTGCTGCTGCTTGCTTCTCCCTCCTGAAGCTCTGCTGGATGAGAATTTCTCCTTTCTCTCCGGACAGGACCATTGCAGATGTGAGGTACTCCCACAGGAAAGGCATTTTCTTACTGTCATGATGCCTGTAACGTTGTGCTGTCTAGGTACAGCTTCCTTCTCGGCTGGTGGTTGCTGGCTCCTTGCCACCTGATTATCAGCCCTCTTGGACTCTTCCTCTCTGAGTCTTGCAGAGATGTAGGGCAGAGTTAGCTGATCCCTCGGGACTGCCTCCAATGTCACAGCCAACACATCATAGAAAGCATTGAGGCTTGACAGGATAATGTAGACTTTGTGCAACTCAGTGAATTCCAAACCCATTTCGCTGAGCGGGATGAACATCGCGGTCATCTGCTCCAGGTGTTTGGACACATTCCATCCTGGCTTTGGCCTCATACAGTAAAGCTGCCTGGCAAGGGTTATCTGTGAAGATACTGAGTCCCGAACATGTGCCCTCCTTAATGCTTGCCAGCATTGCTGTGCGGAATCAATTCCTCGCACCAGAGATAATTGACTGTCCTCAAGACACAAAATAATAGCTGACAGGGCACACTGATTCTTTTGGACATCATCCTCCCTTCTTATGGGAGTTGGTGGGTCATTAACAATGTCCCAAAGACCTTCCCTGAGCAGGAACATATGCATCTTTAGCTCCCAAGCAAGGTACAGTGATGCCTCGCAAGACGAAAGTAATTCGTTCCACGAGTAGCGTCGTATTGCGAAATTTTCGTCTTGCGAAAGCGCGGTTTTCCATAGGAATGCATTGCAATGCATTCCTATGGGAAACCTCACAAGACGAACGATTTTCGTCTTGCGAGGCATCGCTCTTGCGGAAAAAAACCGTCTTGCGAAGCACGGCCATAGAATAAGTTGTCTTGCGAGTCACCAAGTCAATCGCAAAACGCTTTCGTCTTGCGAGTTTTTTGTCGGGCGAGGCATTCGTCTTGCGAGGCATCACTGTATTTCCTCTCATTAAGGCGGAGAATTTGAAAATGTGGAGCAGTCGCTGCCATTCTGATAATACTGGTGCTGTCTCCCACGCTCTCACATAAACAGCAAAAAATATATTTAATCTGTACTAATGGATTGACAGATTAAACTGCACTCATGGGCTGGCTCTCACAACTTGAGAAGCTCAAAAAATTGGCTCAAAAACCTGCGTCCATAACCTATTCAGAGTGCACAGCACTGTTGTTATGCTGTTTGAGATTTTTTCTTGGTAATCTTTAAAACTGAGAGCAAAAACAAAATACAGGACACAGGAGATGTTCCCTTCACCAAGAATGTATTTACAAAAATATACATACGTAGCACCTCAGAATTGGCAAGTTCTCACGATTCTCTCCGACAAAGTGACTGGCTACTCCTCTATACATGAACCCAACAACAAGCCTAGTCAGCAACTTACTTATATACTGTAGCATTATGTAAGCATGATACAGCATATTCAACTTTGCACACGTGCAGAATTGCCACATGATTTTCTTGGCCAAGTGCCAACCTGAATGACTCAGCCTTTGCCAGCTTCTCATAATCCTACAAGACAATTCCATATTCATTTTTTAAACAAAATACTGATAGATACACATGAGTTTTACATAGGATCATCCACAAACTACTATCCAATCATAGGACCCATCCATGCCCACAGACTACACCACAGAACTCATAAGTGCCTCAGCGCATGGTTTTGCAATGGTGGAAAAGCATGGAGATGATGCACAGATACTCATGGATCCACATGATTTTTAACAAGAATGATCCCCAAAGCTCTCTCTCAGATACAGATAGCAGCAGACACATGTAACATCAAGGAAATGTATGATGGTATCAAACAGGCTTTAGGTCCAACACAGAAGAAATCTGCTCCCTTGAAGTCTGCTACAGGCATGATCATCCAGGACTGAGCACAGCAGATGGAACGCTGGGTGCAGCACTACTCTGAGCTATATTCCAGGAGAATGTAGTAACCGAAGAGGCACTAAATAACATTGAGTGCCTGCCTATCTTGGAAGAGTTGGACAGCGAACCAACTTTAGCAGAAATAAAAGCGGCCTTGGATTCCCTCGCCTCTGGCAAGGCACCTGGGAAGGATAACATCCCTGCTGAAGTGCTGTAAAGAGATCATCACCACCAAGCTGTATAAAATATTTTGTCTTTGCTGGAGGGAAGTTGGAGTACCACAGGACATGAAGGATGCAAACATCGTCACATTGTGTAAGAATAAAGGAGACAGGGGCGACTGCAATAACTATCATGGCATCTCTCTTCTCAGCATTGTAGGGAAGCTGCTTGCCCGTGCTGTGCTGAAGAGACTCCAGGTGCTTGCAGACAGAGTCTATCCAGAATCACAGTGTGGATTTCGAGCTAATAGATCCACCACTGACATGTTATTTTCCCTCAGACAGTAGCAGGAGAAATGTAGGAAACAACGACAGCCACTCTTTGTGGCCTTCATAGATCTTATAAAGGCCTTTGATTTGGTTAGCAGGGACGGCCTTTTAAAAATACTTCCCTAGATTGAATGTCCACCTCGACTCCTTAAGATCATCAAGTCCTTTCGTGAGGAAATGAAGGGAACTGTAGTTTTTGATGGCTCAACATCAGATCCCTTTGACATCCAAAGAGGAGTGAAACAGGGCTGTGTCCTCACACCGAGGATCTTTTTTGCTGTCATGCTGAAGCACACCTTTGGAACTGCAACAGAAGGTGTCTATCTCCGGACTAGATCAGATGGAAAGCTCTTTAATCTCTCTAGATTGAGAGTGAAGACCCAAGTCCAACTGAAATGCATGCGGGAGTTCCTCTTCGCCGTTGATGCAGCTGTTGTTGCCCACTCTGCTGAAGACCTCCAACAACTCATGAATTGTTTTAGCAAGGCCTGCCAAGACTTTGGATTAATAATCAGCCTGAAGAAAACACAAGTCATGGGCCAGGGCGTGGACTCACCTCCCTCTATTACCATCTCCACACAAGAATTGGAGGTTGTTCATGACTTTGTGTACCTTGGCTCAACGATCTCTGACACTCTCTCCCTAGATGTCGAGCCGGATAAATGCATTGGCAAAACAGCTACCATGTTCTCTAGACTCACAAAGTGAGTATGGCTTAATAAGAAGCTGACGGCATATACCAAGATCCAGGTCTATAGAACCTGTGTCCTGAGCACAGTCCTGTACTGCAGTGAGTCCTGGACCCTTTGTGCGTGGCAGGAGAGGAAGCTGAACATGTTCCATATGCATTGTCTCCAACGCATTTTTGGTATCAATTGGCAGGACAAAGTTCCAAATAGAGTAGTCCTAGAACGAGCTGGAATTTTTAGCATGTATACATTACTGAAACAGTGACGTCTACGTTGGCTTGGGCATGTTGTGAGAATGGCTGATGGTCAGATTCCAAAAGATCTCCTGTATGGAGAATTAGTGCAGGGAAATTGCCCCAGAGGGAGACCACAGCTGTGATACAAGGATATCTGCAAGCGGGATCTGAAGGCCTTAGAAATGGACCTCAACAGATGGGAAACCTTGACATCTGAGCATTCAGCCTGGAGGCAGGCGGTGCATCATGGCCTCTCCCATTTTGAAGAGACATCCAGCAGGCCAAGGCAAAGAGGCAGTACCGAAACCAGCAAAATCAGGAAGCTGGACAGGGGACAGACTGTATTTGTCTTCAGTGTGGAAGGGATTATCACTCTCAAATTGGCCTTCTCAGCCACACTAGACGCTGTTCCAAGTCCTCTATTCAGAGCATGTTACCATAGTCCCTCGAGACTGAAGGATGCCTAATCTAAAGATCCCCAAAGCACTGTCCAGTCATGTTGTTGTTGTTGTTTAGTTGTTAAGTCATGTCCGACTCTTCGTGACCCCATGGACCAGAGCACGCCAGACCCTCCTGTCTTCCACTGCCTCCCAGAGTTTGGTCAAATTCATGTTGGTAGCTTTGATGACACTGTCCAACCCTCTCGTCCTCTGTCATCCCCTTCTCCTCTGGCCTTCACTCTTTCCCAACATCAGGGTCTTTTCCAGGGAGATTTCTCTTCTCATGAGATGGCCAAAGTATTGAAGCCTCAGCTTCAGGATCTGTCCTTCCAGTGAGCACTCAGGGTTGGTTTCCTTCAGAATGGAGTCCAGTCATAGGCCCCATTTATTTCCATAGATTACAACACAGAAATCATGACTCCAGACACATTTAATTGGTCAGAATGGTATGCTATGCAAATAGTTCAGTCATTTAGAATGTTTATATTATATGTGCATGGTAGGATAGACTCTGGTTACACATTTTTGCTTGAGTGAAAGTTCAGGCTTGACTTGACTGAGCACCCATTTTTCTGCTTTTCTTGCTGTCTTTAGTATCCCTACCAACACCACATTTCAAATGACTTTACTTTTCCCCCTGTCTTTCTTCACTGTCTTCTTTTCACATAATATGCATGATTTTGACCTTGATTCCTAGTGATTTTCTTTCCTAACTCCAACCTCTTCCCTTTTTTTAATTTCAAAAAGCAAACGGACATCTTTAGGAAAACATGTACACAACATATCCATAGGGGTTTTGGAGCAATACAGCTTTTCTTTCTCAGCATGCCTAACTCGAAGAAAGGGATATGACATTGGAACACAGCTTTCTAGTCTGCATTTGGTGGATTAGGCATGGCAACATTAGCTTAACTGAGAGGTGAAAGGGTATGTATGCTTCTCCACTGTACAAGTTGCACCTACTCACACCTTCACCATTTCATTAAGTGCAAAACAGCCTTTAAAAATATTTTGGCACAAAGGGACTATACCCACATCCAAACAGTTCTCATTTCTGTCTTCTCCCAGTAACCGTAGTACAGATCATATGCTCATCCTTTGGAATCCTCTACCACTGGCTAATTCTACATGAGGGAAAATTCTGATTGAATTTGTGGGTAGCGTATGTATATTTACACTCCTGTTTTAAAAAGCCAGGAAATTCAATTCTTTAAAACACTTCTGGTTTATGAATGTGAGATATTCTGCTTCTGAACTCACGATTCAAATGGCCTCTTTTTTCCTACTGGTAACACAGGCACGATATTGTGCAGCAATATTGGGCCTTTTCCTGGAATTTTAAATTGTGGGTACAGAAGCACAAGATCCCACATTCCTAAGTCGGAGGGTTTTTAAAAAGAATTTAATTCAAGATCTCTGTGACATGGCTTGAAGAAGTCACAGAATTCCAAATGAGAAGCTGAGTCTCAGGTTGTAAAAAAGACGTGATAAACTTTATTCTTGTTCAAAAAAATTGATGCATTTCGGCTAATGGTCTTCTTCAAGATCTTAACATAAAAATAGAAATAAATTAGACTATAATCAGCAAGCAAAGGACAACAGCAAATAATATAGTATTAGTGAATATGGATGCAACATGATCTAATGTGGATTGATAGCAACATTTTTGATACATACCAAGCTTTTAAAACTTTGTCAGCTCATTTGGTCTGTCTCAGCTCCAACTGACAATCACGAGAACGAATCCTGGAGGAGGAGTATGCATTCAGATGCAGCTGGCAGCTGAGTCAAGGATGGTTAGACAATCAGCAAGATAGTGGGGGCAGTGCTATAGTAAGGGCAAGAAATCTGTTTCTTAATTAAGCCCCAAATGGGCTAGAGTGTTCAATCTCACTATCCAGTCAATTTCTTTTCTCAGTAAAGACTTATTGTACTTTCCAGGAATCACATCTACAACCCAGAGTGTTAGATCTGTTTCTAAATGATTAAACGTCATAAAGTGGCTAACAAGAGGATTACCCAGTCTTTTATTTCTTAAATTGCTAAGGTGTTCTCCTATGCATGTCTTAAGGGATCTAGAGGTCTTACTTATATACAGTTTATTACAAGGACACTTTATAGCATAAATCACTCCCTTAGCATTGTAGATAGTGAATTTCTTTAAGGCATATCTCTTGCCATTTTGTGGATCTCTAAAAATGCTGTCAAATGACATGTATTTTTACAGTAGGCACAGTAGCTACAGGGATGGTGTCCTGTGGGAGGAGAAGAACCAGGCAGGGTATTAGAGATTCATGGTAATAATCCGTCTTTAAACTCACTCTTTACTAAAATATTCCCTAGGTTTCTAGTCCTTTTAAAGGAGATCTATGATCTCTCCCAAAAACCTTCCACACTTTCCAAAATGTTCCAATGCTGCTTCATGCAGTTCTGTAATCTGTTGGTAACATGATCGTATGTTAAAACACAGTTAACATGGTATGTAGGTTCCTTTCTTTTTTTAAAAGTGTAATGTTGATGGCCTTAGCAAGACTGTTGTTTATAATCTCACGTGGGGATCCTTTATCTCTTAACTGGTTTCTCAGTATCAGAGATTCCTGCTCAAACTTCTTCTTCTTGGTACAATTCCTTTTTCATTCTTAAAAATTGACCATATGGGAGATTCTGATGTAGAGATCTAGGGTGGGAACTATCAAACCTCAGGTAAGTGTTACAATCTGTAGGTTTTCTATATAGCTTTGTGTGTGACTTCCTTGATTCCTTCTTGATAGTGAGATCTAAGAAATATATCTCATCATATTTATGATTGGTGTCAAATTGAATGTTATTATCCAGAGCATTGAACCATCCAAAGAATTAGAAAATTATTTGGGAAAATTCCAGAAGCTGACTCCTTTTTTCATCAGTTAACCACTTCTTATCCAAACACAAAGCAATTGTCAGGGCTGTTTTTCAACAAGGGTGAATGGTAGTTTGTCCAGAAAGGAGTTAAAACGTTCTCCTCCTGTGAGTCAGCTAATTGGGTCCTGACTGATTGCCCCTTGAAGACTCATGTCAAGAGCCTGGTTTCAGAAATTTTTACTGAAAGCACTCAAGATTGGGCAAACACAACTGCTCCGTTCTTCAATGCAGAAATATCCTGAATATGCTTTACAAAATCGTATGCTAATTCCCTGGAGAAACATGGCAAAATATCCCCCTTTCTGGAGTGTGGGAAACTTCTGCTTAAAGATTGTAGCTGCAATCTGTTCCAGTGATGTGCATACACTCCTGGCAGGAAGTGGCAGCTGCCAGCAGGCGGGGTAACCCTTTATTCTGCCCTTTCGCTTAGAGGTAGAGCATAAGATCAAAGAGTTATTTCAGCCAATCCTAGTTGCAATTAGGTAATTAATATCCTATCTGTCTCTCTCACAACATACTATGTAAATCATGCTAAGTAAATAAAAGAGCTCTCAGGGCGTTGCCGGTAGACTCCGCTGGTTCGGACATCCGTGCTGTCGACTCCTTTGTTCTAAGGCAATTAGCCTTCCTTTGTTCTGTGATCACCCACATTTGGCGCCCGAACAGGGACTTGAAACAGGGCCCTGAAACAGGGTCATCGCCTGAGGCAATCAAAGAAGCTCACCTTGCCCGGCAAGGGCTCCAGATGCATCCTCGCATCCTCTTTTGGATCCCAGTGAGTATTTAGTTAAAATGGGAAACACTCTCACACCGCTTCAAAAACAACATAAAAGAGACTTGATTTATTTGCTTCATACAGACGGTCACCGTGATGTATCTGATTCAGTAGAGGTTTTACTGAAGGAAATAGGTACTTTTTGTTCTTGGTACCTGGATAAAATTGGGATAAAATTGGGAATAAACTTCACAAAGACCCTGTTGCTCCAGTTAAAGTCCTCCACACATGGCATCTTTGCCGGGATGCAATTTCAAAGATCGCGAACCCTTTGTTAGCCCAGTCTTTAGCTAACCTTCCAACAGCCCCTCAGATTTTGCCACCCTCTAAGCCACCAGATCTCCATGAAAATAGAAACAATCCTCCTTCCTACTCAGCTCCTGCCGCTCTTCCAATTGCCCCTTCTCCCCTTTCTCCTCCCCCTTCTCCCCCTCCTCGTTCAGCAGTGCAGCAGATGTTATCTGATGTTATGGCCCAAGGAAGCCCGGAGGATGTTGCTGCCGCCCTCCCACTTATGTCTGTTTGTCCTGTGGTTCATAACAATCAGGGACACCGTGTTCATGAAAGTCTTCCCCTTGCCATGTTTAAAGAGTTGAAAAAAAGTGTAGTTGAAAACGGTCTCCATAGCAGTTTTACTCTTGGGTTGATAGATGGGTTACGAGGAAATGGAAAACTTGTTCCAGCTGATTGGAAAGTCTTGGTTAAAGCAATGCTCTCTCCTGCGCAATTCGTACTTTTCATGCAGGAATGGAGAGACGCTGCTGCCATTTTGGCCATGGATAATTTACAAAACAATATTGCTGTGTCTGCAGATATGCTAAATGGAGATGGACTCTTTGTCACCATGGCACAGCAGATTACCATCCCTAACAGGGGATTGGCACAAGTGGGTGACATTGTTAGAGCAGCCTGGTTAAAAATCCCAGACAAAGGTACCCCTTTAGGGTCTTTTGCCAATTTGCATCAGGGTCCTACAGAGGACTATATGTCTTTCATTAACAAATTGCAAAGAGCAATTGAATGGCAGGTGGAGAATACTGAGGCTGCTGATATTTTGATGAAAGAGCTGGCGTTTGAAAATGCTAACATGGATTGTAAAACGGCCCTTCAGGCTATTTACAATAAACCAGAGACTGACATTGCTGCCATGCTAAAATTATGTCAGAATATTGGGACAGAAACTCACAAGACACAGCTTTTGGCCACAGCCATGGCTACCTCCTTGAACCATGCCCAAGATCGTAAATGTTTTTCCTGTGGCAAGGAAGGGCACTTCAGAAGGGAATGCAGATCAACCCCCTTCACATAGCTCCAGAAAAGATACAAACCACACCTGTTTCTTTATCTAGGGCACAAACTGTTGCAAGCTACATCTTCTCCGTTCTTACCAGAACTAAAAACTCCATCTCAATTTACATTAGTGCAGTTGCAACAGTTCCTCGGGCACCTAAATTAGGCTTGTCCATTTTTGTGCCTTCCTACTCATGAATTGCAACCTTTGTTTAATGCACTCCGAGGACATCAGACTCCTGCTGACTCCATACCCATCACCAAGGCTATGAAACATGCCATACATCAAATTAATGCAGCCTTGCGACGTACCATGGTCGACCGCATTCCTTCTTTTGGTCCCTTACAGCTGGTTATCTTGAACACTCCCCAACTGCCTACTGGGTTGTTGTGTAGCCCGAAGCCTGACAAGGCCATTTCTGTAGCAGAATGGCTTTATTTATCTAACACTCCTCCCCGAAATGATTACTCTACTTTAAATGTGATTACAGATCTTATAATCAAAGGGTGCTATCGTGCCAAACAACTCACAGGTTGGGATCTTCTGTGTTGTTACTTACCTATTTCCAAAGCTGACCATGATCATTTAATGCCTACATCACTAACTTGTCAAATTGCTTTTTCAGACTATATTGGTGATATACGTTTTAATCCACCTAAAGACCCTCGCTTAACATTCATTCAGCAAGTACCCCTTCGCTTTTCCTCTCTTTTTTCTGCTACTCCTCTCCCTGATGCTCTAACTGTCTTTACCAATGGTGCGCCTACCAGAGGCGTGATCACCTTTCAGCAACCTCCCGGAACCTGGAAAACCTTTTTTACTTCCACTCAAACCTCTTCTCAACCTTCAGAACTGGCAGCTGTCATCCTTACCTTTCAAATGTTTCAAGATCAACCTTTAAATCTCATTGTAGATACTCAATATGTATTTAACCTTCTCACTCATCTGTCACATGTCTATCTTTCTCCTGCTCTTGACTTTTCCTTACTTTCCCTGTTTTTGACTTTAAAAAACCTCCTTGCTGCCAGATCACAACCTTTTTTTTTTTTTTGCAACTCACATCTGATCTCATACTGGATTTCAAGATCCTATCTCAGAGGGAAATCATTGTGCAGACTCTCCTCTTGGTTCCTTGTGTCCCCTCTTTTCCACTCCTATTGACAGCCATTCCTTTTTTCATCAGAGTGCTAAACAACTTCATAAGCAATTTTCTATTCCGCTTTCTCAAGCTCAAGACATCGTCTCCTCCTGCTCTTCCTGTTCCATGTCTCCTATTTCCTTTCCTTTTGATGCTGTTAACCCACGAAGAACAGATGCCAATCAGCTTTGGCAAATGGATGTCACTCAGGTTCCTACTCTTGCTCCTCTTTCTTATGTTCATCTAACTATTGATACTTATTCAGGATACACCTGGGCTACCCCTCTTCGTGGCGAGACCTCTTGCCATATCATACAACATTGTTTACGTGTCTAAGCTTTCGCTTAGAGGTAGAGCATAAGATCAAAGAGTTATTTCAGCCAATCCTAGTTGTGATTAGGTAACTAGTATCTTATCTGTCTCTCTCACAACATACTATGTAAATCATGCTAAGTAAATTAAAGAGCTCTCAGGGCGTTGCCGGTAGGCTCTGCTGGTTTGGACATCCATGCTGTAGACTCCTTTGTTCTAAGGCAATTAGCCTTCCTTTGTTCCGTGATCACCCACACTGGAGAACTGTCATTCCATGACAGTTCTCAGCAGGTGGGGCCAATCATTCTCTTTCAAGATAAGCAAGATTGGTCTTTTTAATTTATTTGATCTGTTTTAAATCTGGGGATGTTTAAAATTGCTTATTTCTGCATGAGCTAGAAACAGTTTTATTTTAAAAATCATAACTCAAAAACTCTTTGTTGAAATGTTCCCAGACATGGCACAGATCAAGAGCAGATTGTCTGCTACATCTGTGCCGAATTCAGTGCTATTCCAAAGTCCAGTTTCGAAGTTATAGTTTTTTCTTTGGGATGCCCCCATTTTTAGACTTGCTGTGTAGAATGTCGATTTGCTCTGCCAGTGCAATAACATCACTGCACACCCGTGCTATACTAATTTATGCCTTAAGTGAAAGCTGGGTTACATGCTGAAATTCTCCTGGGTTTCTGTCAGGCTTCGAATGCTTGAAATAAATTTAAAAATATCCATTTATCAGTGGTCCCCAACCTTTTTAATGCCAGGGACCAGTTTTGTTGAAGACCATTCTTCCAAGGACTGGGGGGGGGGGCTGCTGCCACCGCCGCCCGTGAATGGGGGGCATGGGGGGCATCAGTGCGTGGGGGTACTTGTTATGCAGTAAGTTGTTGGAGGATAGCTATGAATCAAGCACATTACATGTATTGTGCCCTTTCTCCCCCCCCCACCCCGGAATAAAGAGGCAAGACACAGGTGTTGGATTAATTAGGGCCACACTTTATTAAACAGGTAACTAATTCTTGTTGTTCCCAAGCAGGGGGGCTTATGGTAAAAAAAAATACCAAAATAAAAATAAAAATACGTAAACAGAGCAAGTCCCACGCTGGGACTGAAAAAAAAAATCACCAAAAAAAACAAAACAACACTGACCCTCAATCCCCCCCCCAACAAAACGAAAGCCACCCAAAACTTTTTTAAAAAGCAGCACCTTATTGGTCCGAAGCCTCCTCAGTCTCCCGGGGACCACCTTTTCTCCCCTGCTTTTTGAAGGGGAGGGGAGAAGGAACCGACCCTCCGATGTGTGCCTGCGTGCAGGTGTCCTCCGCTCCCCCTTCCCTGCCAGCCTGCAGCCGCCACGGAGGAGGAGTAAGAAGGCACTCTGTGCATGCTCAGAAAGATTTTTTTTTTAAAAAAAAACATCAATGTGTCCAAGAAAAACCCTCGCACTGGGCTTTCTTTTCTTTTCTAAATCTATTATTTCTTCGTTGCATTCCGTTTCCCTTGCAGGGAAAACACACACCCTCCCTCCCTTTCCTGCGCTAGTCTGTGTTTATTTCACCCTCGTTTTCTTCGCCGGCGAAGGTGACTGCAAGAGAAGCGCTAGTGCGCCGGTGCGTGCATGGCCTTCCGGGCCCTGGAACTACAATTACCGGCAATGCCACGCGGCCCCCCGGCACTTTTAAAGAGGGAGAGGGGGAAAAAAACCCCACTATCACATACACCCGCCCCACAACCCAACTCTTGGGCCGCGCGGCATGCCGGGAGTGTCAGTCCGGGCTCCGAAGGGTAGGGGGCTCACGGTACGCATGCGTGGAGTGGCGGACGTGGGTGGGAGAGAGGGAGGTTATGCAAATCGGAAAAGGCCTGGAGCCAATCGGAGGCGGAGAGCCGTGGGCTGGCCAGCGGGAGAACCCCGGATGTGGCCCCTCCTCTTCTTCACCAGCGAAGGGGCGGGGTTGACCTCTGCGTGCTCGCCTCAGACTCTTCCCCGAAGGAGCAGCAGCAGAAACCGTGGCGGAGCAAGTGCGACACGCCCCCCCGTGCGTGTAGGGGCGGGGCAGGAGATCCATGTCTGCGACCCAGTTCCGGCAAGCCCACGGACCGGCACTGGGCCGCAGACTGGGGATTGATGACCCCTGATTTATATGGCATACAAGTAAACACACATTTTTGGGGGCCAGGAAGCATGGATTTTTTTGTTCAGAGCAAGGTACTTTAAACAGTCAGGAGGGGGTTGGGTTGTTTTTAGTTTGATTGTGAACATAACATATTTTTAAATTGCTTTGGCATGTGTGCTCAACTGTGCTAGAGCCTCTCTGTTCCCACCCCCCTTCATTCCTCCTGATTGTAACCAAAGCCAGAGGGTATCAGAAAAACAGGAGTGGCTTTCATCATAAGGCAAACATGGAGTATACCTTAGGTTTAAAAAAAATCAGAATCAGAGCCAGCTGAGAGAAAAAGATTGGGTGGGGGAAAATGCTCTGTCTTTTGCAAGCCTAGAAGCTCTCAGTTTTGTCAATTTCTCTCTTCAATTTCTCTTTGCCATTCTGTGTCTTCCCTCCTGCTAGCCCCAGCTGCTAGTTCTATTGCTCCCTGTCCTCCTCCAACCCTGTATGTATGTGTGTGTCTCCCAGCACGTGTTTTGGGCTGCAGGGAAATCTTGAAGACCAATCTGTTTTCTTTTTTTTCTATCTGTAATACTGAACTAGTGCTATCCTAGTTGAAATAATTAAAACAAATACAGTGGTGCCTCGACTTACGAACTTAATCCGTATTGGAATGGTGTTCTTAAGTCAAAACGTTCGTAAGTCAAAGTACCATTTCCCATAGGAATGCATTGAAAACCGATCAGGCCAAAGAAAAAAAATCCCCCCCAAAATAAAAAGAACACAGCAAGCCCGGTCAGAAGGCGCTGGGGCTTTAAGAAAAAAAAACAACTCCAAAAACAAACAGCAAAGCCACCTCCGTTGCTGAGGCAAAAGAACTCCAAAAACAAACAGCAAAGCCACCTCCGTTGCTGAGACAAAAAAACTCCAAAAACAAACAGCAAAGCCACCTCCGTTGCTGAGGCAAAAAAACTCCAAAAATAAACAGCAAAGCCAACAACAACACAGCACAGAAACATACCCGCCCCAGCCAAAACCCACCCAGAACAGTTTTTTAAAAGGAGAAAACAGCAGCTTACCTCCCTGCAGACACACACACACTCACTCCGAAGCAGAAGGAGGCTCTCCCAAGCCTACAACGACGACGACACACTCTCTAACTGCCGGAAGTGAAAGAGCTACAGTACAAAGCAGCCTCGTCGCCACCTACAGTTAGAAATTTGAATTGCCCGCCTTTTCCCCCTGCCTTTTTCTGTTCGTAAGTGGAAGCTCCGTTCGCAAGTCGAAGCGAAATGTTGCGACCGGAGCTGTTTGTAAGTCGAAATGTTTGTAAGAAGGGGCGTTCATAAGTCGAGGCACCACTGTATTAAAAATAACATTACAGCACCAGCTGTGAGTGGCTATGAGAGGCAGCCAGCACGAGAGCGGGCAAGCACAGGTCAATGCCTCAAATGAAATGATTTTAAAAGCCCATATAGTCCCCTCAACCGATATATAACACAGTTTAAAAAAAGGATTAAATGTTTTCCCAAGAGGTTGCACACACTGACCCAAAAACCATGTGACTATCATGTGACTTTAACCCAACGTCAAAAACCCTGATCCATCTCCCAATTCATTTTCATCATGTAACTCCACCCTCAGTATATTTGGCATTTCCTCTTCTCAGGAAACTTGGCAATGGTGATGAGAAGGGATATGATGAATCCCTAGCCACAAAGCAAAGGAATGATCAGAATGACACATATTCATGTACATTTACCATCCAGCTAAGATTTGTTGTTGCTGAGCAAGTGCACTTTGCGAAAAAGGGAAAAATATCCTGTTAGTGCAGCATAAAGAACCAAAGAATGTTAATATTAACCCATACGGGGAAAATAGAAATTATGTGCTAGAATTGGACTCTTATGAAAAGAGTGCTCCCTCTAAGATTGAAGCGAACCAACAGAGGCAGTTGAACAGGCTTGAAAATCACTGCTCCAAGGAAATGAAGGCAAAACCAAAACAGACCAGGAGAATAATTATGACAGAAGAGTTGGAAATCACCTCTCCTCCCTCGTGCCCAATAATTCCAACTACTCCACAGGAGGAAGAAAGGGGGAAGGGAGTACTGGGACCAGGAGGAATGGGAGCGGGAATCCAAGAAAGAGGGGTATTCTCCACAAGTGAGGATTCATCTCTGCCTCCCTCTCCACCACCTGAGGAACTGTCAGAGACGGAGGAGGAGGAGGTGAGGAGACCAGGGAGAAGTAGGAGGGACCCTGGGCCTGAGACTCCAGCCATTACCAGAACTAAATCAAAGACCTGCCATAGAAGAAGGGAGAGAAGTCCATCCAGCTCAGAAAGTAGCAAAGAAGAGAGAGAAAACCCAAGAGCAGAGAAAGTGCTCTCTTTAAGGGAACAGGTCATGGTAAAACCAGACGGAACCATGGAAAGAGCATACATATTATGTCCCCTTCTCTATGGCGGACCTTTTTAACTGGAAAACCCACACACCTTCATATTCTGAAGATCCTGAAAGAATGAGTCAACTTTTTGCTGGGATCATGCTCTCTCACCAGTCTACCTGGGGAGACGTGATGCACCTTTTAAATATGCTCCTTACAGAAGCTGAAACAATAATGGTATGGGAAGCCACAAAGAAATATGTGAAAGATGGGTGGAAGAATGATGATAACCAAACGTATGTCCTGGTTGAAGATGTAATGAAAGAGGAAGAACCAGCCTGGGACCAGGGACAAACAGATGAGCTTAGTTTGGCTCTGTCCTGTTTTGGAGAATGCATAGTAGAAGTATTGAAAAAAAGGCTTCCCAAAACAGATAGCCACACATAAGATGTATTCCAGAAACCAGATGAGAATCCTGCAAAATATTTGGAATCCATAATCAACGCATGGAGGCAATACACTGATTTGGATCTGGAAGGAGAAAATACCAAAACCACGCTCAACGCTCTATACAGAATGCAGCCCCAGATATTAATTGGAAATTAAATTAAGTGGATGGGGCACTGACAGTACCCATTCACACTCTTTTGGAGGTAGCCTTTAAGGTTTTCAATAACTGCCCTCAGGAAGAACTAAAGAAATGGACAAAAGAGAAAAAGACCCTAGTAGCAGCATTACTCCACATGGGAGAGGAAGAGGACATGGTACAGGGGGAGGGGGCCATGCACCCCTTGCCAGGGACCAATGTAAATTTTGCAAAAAAAATGTGGTCATTGTGGTCAGGACTGCCCCAAGGGGTGTGCAGAAAGGAGGGCAGTTCCCCAACTTGCGCTGACACCCAGTGATAGCATATGACAGGGCCCAGGGTTTCTGCTGCTTCTGCCGGGGGACCCCACGGTGGAATTGAAGATGGGAGGAAAACCAGTACCATTCCTTATAGATACAGGGGCTATGTTCTCAGTCCTAATGTAAGCCCCTAGTTCAGGGGTGGGCAAAATGTGGCCCTCCAGACGTTGCTGAACTGCAACTTCCAACATTCCTAGCCCACACAGCCAATAGTGAGGAGTGCTGGGATTTGCAGTTCAGCAGCATCTGGAGGGCCGCATTTTGCCCAGGTCTGCCCTAGTTCATCCAGTACAATGAAATCCAATGAAGCAAATACCATGGTTGATGCTTTGAGAAAGACTGTTACTGTCTCTGTGATAAAATCTCTCTTTAGAGGTTGAGGGAACTAGATTGGATCATCAGTTTTTGTACATGGAAAAATGTCCTGCCAGCTTATTGGGGAGGGACTTGTTAATGAAATTACAGGCAAAGCCTGATGGTTGCCAGGTATGGTTTGGGAATCCCAAAGCAGGAAATTTTATACTAACTTTAAAGAGAGACATCCAGCTGTTTCCAGTCAGTAATCCAGAAACCTTGAGAGACTGCTGGTTTTGCTCAAATCTTCTCAGCGGTTGCCTTTCTCTTGGACAAATGAGTATCACATCTGTCAGGCTCCCCTCATCGTTTCATTCCTTTTCCCAAGGTTTCTGTGAGGGTGCTGTCAGCTGGTGCCCTTGGGTCCCCCTGGCCACTGCCCCCTGTGGCTCCAAGATATCTTGGTACAAGGTATCTTCTTTCCCTTTCTGAAGATAGCAGATCAAGGTGAGCCATGATAGATGCCTACCCTCCAAAGTAATTTATTATAAAAATAGGAACGCTTACTGGAAAGCCCCCTTACACTTTCTAGTAGCCAGATTTGAAAAATGAAATCTTGCTGTTGTTACGTGCCATCCATCTGATTTATGGCAACCTTATGATCTCCAATATGTTTTGTCCTCAACTGCCATGCTCAACTCTTGTAAACTCAAGCCTGTGACTTCCTTGATGGAGTTAATTATCTTGTATTTCATCTTCCTCTTTTCTTGCTGCCTTCCACCTTTGCCAGCATTATGGTCTTTTCCAGAGAATTCTGCCTTCTCATGATGTGCCCAAAGTAGGACAGCTGAAGTTTCAATATTTTTTGCCTCCAGAGCAAGTTCAGGCTTGATTTGATCTAGGACCCACTTCTTCTCTTTCTGGCAATCCAGGGCATCTGCAAAGCTGTCCTCCAGAACCATATTTCAAGTAAATCCTTTTTCTCTCTCTCCCTGTCAGCTTTCTTTATTATCCAGCTTTCACACTGGTACATAGTAACTGGTAATATAATAGTGTGAATGCTGTTGCTCTTTGTCTCCAGTGACACATTCTTACACTTGATGATCTTCCCTGATTCCTTCACTGTTGTTGTTTCTGAATCTCAGTCTTCTTCTGATTTCTTGGCTGCAATCTCAATTTCAATTGATGATTGATATACGAAATCTTTTTCATATACGAAAGGTATATGAAATCTTTTAACAATTTCAATTTCTTCATTAGCCAATGGTAAAGTTATATAGTTATTGAGTAGTCATACTTGTCTTCGTAACATTCAGCTGCAGTCCTGCTTTGGCACTTTCTTCTTTTGCTTTCACTAAAACTCATTTCTTACTGCTTTTTGACAGTAAGATGGTGTTATTTGCATATGTTAAATTATTGATGTTTCTTCCACCAATTTTCACTCCTCCTTCATTTGAATCTACTCCGTCTTTCTGTATATGTTCTGTGTACAGATTGATCAGATAAGGGGATAAAATGCACCATTCTGCCTCTTCTTATTCTGTCCTAACAGTAGCTTCTTGTCCATTATACAAGTTACACATCAGAACAATGAAGTGCTGAGGCACACCCATTTCTTTCAGAACAGCCATAGCTTCTCATGATCCATGCAGTCAAAGGCTTTGCTGTAGTCTATAAAGCATAGAATGATCTTCTTTTGAAATTCTTTGGTGCACTCTAATAGACAGTGGATATTTGCAATAGGATCTCAAGTGCCTCTTCCTTTTCAGAATCCCATTTGAACATCAGGCATTTCTCCCTCCTTTGTTTCAACACCTTGAGCATCACTTTGCTTGCATGGGACAGTAATGAACCTATAGTTGCTGCGCTCCTTGGCATCTCCTTTCTTGGGGATTGAAAGGTATATTGAACATTGCTTTGTTTTCCATATTTGTTGGCATATTCTTGTTAGAATTTTGACAGATTGAGTCTCTGTGGCTTGAAATAGTTCTATGGGTATTCCATCTACCCCTAGTGATTTATTTCTTCCTAGTGCTTTCCAAGCAGTGCTAACTTCACTATCTAGAATTGTAGGTTCTCCATTGTAGGATTCATCTTCAAAGGAATCTGTCATCCTTTTATCTCTTCCATAGAGTTCTTCAGTATACTGTTTCCACCTTTTAATTATTTACTCCTGATCAGATAGTGTGCTTCCCTGTTGGTCATTTAGCATTCCCCTCAAATGTGCTGGATTTCCGTTTGATTTTCTTGACAATTTGATTTCCTGTCCTTGACAATTTTAACTGTTTCTTCCATTATCCATCTAGGGTATTTTTCCTTTTTATTACAGGAATAATCTTTTGGATTCTTCCCTAATAATATCTCTGGTTTCAATCCACAGTTCTTCTGGTTCATGGTCCATTGAGTTTAGTAATGCAAATCTGTTTTTATGTGGACTTTAAATTCATCAGAGATCTGGTTTAAATTATATTTTGGGGCTAGGATTCTTTTAGTGCTCTTCAGCTTTACTCATGTTTGATATTAACAGTAAACGATAAGTAGAAGTGTGCTGCTTATATACTGCCCCACAGTGCTTAAAGCATTCTATGGGCAGTTTACAATTTAATTATGCAGGCTACACAATGCCCCCCCCCCCCAAAGCTGAGTATTCAATTTACCGACCTCGGAAGGATGGAAGGCTGAGTCAACCTCAAAATGGCTACCTGGGACTGAACCCTGGTCATGGGCAGAGTTTTGGCTGCAGTACTGCAGTTTAATCACTGCACCTCATGGTTGTCTTGTTTTGGCAGGCAGGATACAGCTTCTCCATTTCATTCTTCCAATTATGCAGTCTATTTGACTTCTCTCTTGGTGATGTTCATGTGTACGGAATCCATTCAGCTGCTTGTAGCATAAATTTGCAATAAACAGATAGTTCACTTCACAGAACTCTTTGAGTCATTCTCCTCCTTCATTTCTGTTCCCTAAGCCAAATTTTCCAGCATTTGTTTCTGCTTTGTTCCCTGCTTCTGTGTTCCACTCACCTATTATTATAAGCATGTCTGGTTTTGATGTATGATCAATTTCCTCCTCTATACTCATGTAAAAACTTTCAATTTCATCTTCTTCTGCATCTGTAGTTGCAGCATAGACTTGATTGATGGTTATGTTGATAGTTTTCCTAGTAGTCTGATGGATAATATTCAGTCAAACTTTGCATTATAATCCCTAACTGTCCATGTTATACCTTGCATCAACATTAGTGCCACTCTGTTTATTCTGAGGTTGTCATTCCATTGTAGTTGTCTGAAAGAAAATGTCCTATTCCAGTCTTCTTTATTTCACTGACATCAAACACTGCAATGTTTATATGGTCTATTTCTTGTTTTACGGTTTCCAGTTTACCTTGATTCATACTTCTCATGTTCCATGTTACATTTGTGTGTGTTGTGCAGCATCAGACTTTCCTTTTACCTCTGTGTATGTCAGCCACTAGACGTCCTTTCAGCTTTAATCTAGGTGCATCATTAGCAACAGAGCTATTCATACTTAACCTTTCATCTTCCCCAAGAGATGAGTTTCCAACCTGTGAGTCTCATTTTCCAACACTATCTCTTGTATCATTTTAGACTATCTCATCATAGGATTTTAAAAGTAAGAAAGTTTCAGCAATGGCTTACCATTGCCTTCTTCTGCACCAGTTAGCTTGAATGTCACTGCTGTTTTCTGTGAAAGATCCTTCGCCATCATCATGCTTAGCTACAACTAAACATTTATTTATTTATTTATTTATTTATTTATTTATTTATTTATTTATTTATTTATTTATTTATGCTGATACAGCCATTACTCCATCATATATCCATCCACAATGGGATAGATGTAATCCTTTGTTTAGAATAAAGACAGTCGTCTGTTTCTTAAAGGGATAACACAAAAGTATCCATTCCAATCCCACTTCCCTTTCTCCTTGCCCACCTGTGAATGGGATTCCCCTCCTCCTCCTTCTCCTTCTCCTTTTCCTAAGTCCAAATCAGTCAGTCAGCCAGTTCGACAATGCACCAGGCATCTGACCAGCTTGGCTCTCTCTGTCCCCAAGAGTTACATGGGGATTCTCAAAACATGGTTGTGACGTTTGCCCCTTGTTGCCCCTGGTTATCTTCCAACCACAGAGCACATGAAGGCAAACCAAACTCCTTTTCACACGCTGCCACCAGTTGATCACTAAATCAACGTACTTTGCCTAAGAAAGATGAAGGTCCATTCATCACTGTCTTTTAAATAAAACAGGTTTATTGATTACAGGTTTTTCTATAATAATTCATCAGTATCTTCTTCAGGTTTATTAAGCATCAATCACAATCTTCTATTTGATCTTACAGGTTACTATTCACTCTTCTGACTAATCACACCACAGATCTCCCAACTATCTCTCTTTCTCTCTCTCTCTCTCTCTAACTCTGACTCCCCTCTACTCTTCCTCTCTCTTCTCTGACTCCCTCTTCACTCTCAGGCTCCGCCTTTTAATCTCTCTCTCGGCTCCGCCTCTCCACCACATCAGCATAAACATGAATAATGCATGTCTTATTTAACATAACAAGGGTGAACGCCACAACGGTAAAATTGCCTCTCACTGCCCCAAAGGGCACAACTGGATTTCTGAGCCATTAAAAAAAATGGTGATGTGGGAGTGCTGGGGAGATCCATTTTAAATGAACAATTAGATTGTTACCATTTGTGTTGTAATTATGCCTATTTGTTTTCATTATTTTGTAGTTATTGCCACTGGTACAGGTTCAAATTCAGCTTTATGCTTCTGCTAGCAGACCAGGGCTTTGTCTTTCCTGCATCCTTCAATCTCAATCTTTAAAGGAAATAGCAACAATTAAAAAAAAAACAATTTTAATTAGGATGGCAGGAATTGAAACCACTAATTGAGATGTGTCCAAAAACATGCAAATATCCAATCTATTTTTTTTTTCTTTTGCTGTTTGAACAGTAGACTTTCATCTACCATCTGCATCTACAACTCTCCTTAGTTTCAAAAGATATGTACAATGAAGCATAGGGTGCTGTTGGGAAAATTTGGTTATTCCTTTCTTAAATTGGAATTAACATCAGCTTAATCATACTAAACATTTATATAGTGCTTTTTGCAAGTATAGAAAGCACATGCCACAGAAAATATGCCCCTCTTCCAGATACAAGTGGTATTCATTGGCAAAAAGTTCAGACCTGACAAAACAAAAATCATTAAATCATGAAGTTTACTGCCACAGTTGAATTTTGAATGGTCACCCCACACTAGTTTGTCTTGAATCCTTGGACTGCCCACCACCTTCACTTTCCCCAAGGCAAAAGTATGGCAGTTCACACATTGATACACTGTTTGCTTTTGAAATTTGTTTTTCCTTGGCACTTGAGAAAGTAGGGGGCATCCCATGGAGCTGCTTGAAAGTTTATCTGAAGCAGCTGAAAAGCACTGAACACTTACCAGGCTAGGAGGACAGTGGTTGCCTATTCCATAATATTATCTTACATTACCCCAG
This sequence comes from Intellagama lesueurii, assembly GCA_037013535.1. NCBI lineage: Eukaryota > Metazoa > Chordata > Lepidosauria > Squamata > Agamidae > Intellagama > Intellagama lesueurii. The sequence goes on from JBAJHW010000005.1 coordinate 111,354,406, forward strand.
TAAACAACAACTCCATGAACCAGGCAGTATTATAGTAAGAATACTGGAACGGGAGATCTGGAGAGCACTGAGGAATGAATAATCTCTAAAGTTCACCTGAACTTGTGTAGCAGCAATGCTTGTACTATCTGGAAGTCAAAAGGCAAAGGATGGACATTGATATGGAAGACTACTGGCGTGATGGTAGCATAACAGTTAGTCATAGAATTGTGATGTGGAAGACAACAGAAAGCCATCACAGCTAAATGTACTTAAAGTTTCTGTGATTGGCAGCCCAGAAAAAGGCAGGCTGTGACTTACAGCAATATTGTAAACATGCTCACTGCCTATAAATCACTTATAGCACCTATGCATGACTTCAAGGTGGATTTATGGTAGAGCTTATGTACACATCCCTGTTCCCAGCACCCTCTAGGTTTAATTGCCTGAACAGGACAACAATACAAAACAAATTTATTCTACAGCCACAGGCCCGATAAAGAACAGGACATGAGCCTTCCAAGTACACTTGTCAGCGCTACATAATAATGTACAAAGGACTCTGTCATGCTTTGAAATCTGGTGGGTTTAGAGTTTCTGGACTGGAAATCATATTAGGAACTGAAAATCTATGATATACTTGATATACTATATATATGAGGTAGAAAAAATCCACAGTACAGAAAAGAATGAAAAGTATAAGCATCCAGCTCGGTGACCAAATACAGATAGATGCTGGGCATACTACATTTCATTAGGCAATGATGCAAAGCACAACCATGGGAGTTATAGTCACAGTAACAAAAAATATAAATTTAGCTATTATAAACTAAAGTCCATATTCAGATTGAGTAATCGCTTATCCAGCTAAAAGGCAAATCCCACAAATATGAACGCCATACAACTACATGTCCTAACTGTTAATAAAGATGAAAACAGCAGAAAAAAATTATATGAAGAACTCAAAGCTATTACAAAACATAGGAAAAAGTAATTACTAAACTTCATAAAATATAATTTAAATATTAAGATAGGGAAAGGAGCCTGGGAAGAACTTTGTATGCAACAACCAACAGGCTTTGTCAAACTGAAACATCCAGAATTTGTTTGCAAGTTAAAGAAAGGGCTATATGTACTTTAAAAAGCAGTGAGTGAATGGAATGAAAAACTAAACATGATGCTGATTCAATAAGATGATGGTGATCAATGTCTCTGTAGCAGAAGAAGAAATAGTCATTTTGCATATATCCTTTCATTTGTTGATTATCTTTTAGTTGCTACAAGTAATGAACAGGAATATAAAGAAATAGTAAGAAAACTAAGTTCAGAAGAAGAGATTAAGAGATTAGGCAATGTAAAATATTATTTAGTTATAGAAAATTGAAAAAATGTAGATAGTTCATATTTGTTCAGTCAAAAACAAAAGATAATTGAACTGTTAGATGCTTTAGGTCTTAAAGATGCATGTGATGTTGCGATACTAATGCAAACTGATTTTCTTAAAGGTAAAAGAGAAATAAAAGATGCATCAGACAATAGTAAATGTAAAGTAGAAAGTAACATTTTACCAAATAATACTAAGTACAGAGCTGCAGTTGCTAAGTTATAATATCTTGCTACAACTACAAGGCCAGATATAGCTACTGCTGTAAATATTTTAAGCAGAAAAGTAAATGCACTAACAAAAGGTGATTGGGAAGCAGTTAAGAAAGTAGTCTTAAAGGAACCATAAAATTTAAGTTAAAGGTATCAGTTAGTGAAAATGCAAAGTTAGTGGGTTATACTGATGCAGGTAGGACTGCAGATTATTCAGATCGTAAATCAATTACAGGTTATTTGTTTATGTATGGTGATGCAGAAATTTAGTAAGTCATAAACAAGGTATTATAGCCTTATCTTCAACAGAATCTGAATTTATTGCAGCGGCAGAATCTTGCTGAGAACTATTGTGGCTAAGGAAATTGATGAGACACTTTGGAATTTAAGAAGAATCGCCCATTGAGCTGAAGGATAAAAAAGTTGCATCAAACTGGCCCAAAGTGAAAATATTAATATGAGGACCAAACATATTGATGTTATATATCACTTAATGTGTGAACTGGTAGAACAAGGTGTAATTAAAATGGTTTATTGTCCTACTACTGAAATGACAGCACACATTTGAATGAAAGCATTTCCAAGAGACTGATTTCAAAGACTACAGAATAAAATGGGAATTAGAGATAAATACTGTATTAAGAAGGAGTGTTGGAAGATGTAATTGTACAACACAATATGCATATGGATATGTATATGTATGGGAAGGACTAGAATATTATATTTACATAGTGATGCATTCTGACCAATCAGAATGTGTCTGGTGTCAGCCAGACAGATATATAAGGCAAGTGTCAGTTAGCAGTCTCTCAGATAGGGCTGACAGTGTTTGACAGGGGCAGATAGGGTACTAGGATACAGTCTGTCAGATAGGTGTTAGATATGATAGTTGATAGGGTCAAATATGTGATAGTGTTAGGATGTTAAATGAGATAGATTTGTCTGTCAAGTTTGACTTACAAACATAACGATGTCAAGTACAGGTTTATATAACAAGTACCAATATATCCAAGCAACGTGGGTTTATTCTGTTCAACATATGTTTTGAACAGTAAAAGTAATTTAATGCGTTTAACAAAAACCAAGTGAGAATTTTATTTACTATCAACTGCTCTCTCTCTCACACACACACAAGGGAGAATACAATTTTAACTCCGCTTTTTTATTATTATTATAACGCTTGAAACTGCTGTGTGCAAACTCTGTCAATTACATTATTTTAAAACCAGACCAAAGAAGATTATGATAGCCCCCCAGGTCTACAATCTCAAGAATAAGTTCCAGGCAACCCTGGAGGAGCTTGGAGGGATGTAGAAAAAGGCCTTCTGCAAACATAAAAATGCCAGGATTACTCCCATTCTGTCTGGTGACAACACTGGTTTCTGTAGGTTTGTGACAGAATTGGCATCCCATTACCAACTGCCATCCTGAACAACTCTTAGCTGCAGGGAGGTGCCAGATTTATATTGGTGTGTCAGGCAACTGTTATAGCAGCAGCTGGCCAGGGCACAAGTGATACATTTTACAAATGACTTTGGAGCTGCCAGCATGCAAAATGTGCCTATCTCTACCTGGCAGGACATGGGTGGGAGGTGGAGGCCTCAGGCACAGGGCACAATACAGGTGGGCCCTGTTGAATGTGGCTTTGATGGAGGGCAGCCACATAGCTCACATTCAAGAGGCTCTCAGAGACATGCAGCAGAAGTGGAGTCTAGCTGCAGAAAGACAAGGTCTGTTTGTCAAAGACAATAGGGCAAACATGGTGGTAGCATTGCAGGCTGGGAAGAGGAGAGAGATGCAGTGTATGGCCCACACTCTCAACCCAGTAGCTTGGGATGTTCTGCAGGGTATGGAAGACACATACATATCTCATATAAGTGAGTGGGCCAGAAAGGAGACAGAGCATTTTCACCACAGTGTCTGGGCAGTGAGTTCTTGCAGAAGAGGCAAGAAAAACTGGGACTGCCACTGCACCACCTAATCCAGGATGTGGAATGTCTATGGAACTCTACTTTCTACCTGCTTGAAAGAGTGCTGGAGCAGCAAAGGGCACTCCATGATTTGGCACTGGAGACTTCCATTGGTGCAGCTGCTCCTTGGGGAAAGAGAAGAGTGGGGTATTATGGGCCAAACAGCTTATGTTTCCTGAAGTGCAACAGAGGTCCTTGGTGGAAAGATAGCTAACATTAGCCAGTTCATCCCAATGTTACAGGACTTGGTTGGCATAATGGAGGGCATACTGAGGGGACAGTCTAGGTCAATGGGTGATTCTGTAGAGAAAGAATAGCATTTTTTTTTCTGCCTGGAGTGGTGGCCCTGGCCAGCCATCTTTCCATCACATGCAGCAGCAGCTATTGAAAAATGTCTGAAGGGTCACAAGGAGCAGGAAGAAACTAGCAATGTTCATAGTACCCCAAACAGTAGTATCAGCAGTCCAAGTTCCTCACCCCTGAAACAACAGGGCAAGCTCTCTGGGACACTGTCTTGACAAGCATGGCAGGAGCCTATCCTCCCGAGACACTGTCCCAGTTGAAGGACATGGCAGAGGCATATATACAGGAGCCCTTCAAGCAAAAAAGATTGATCCCTTGTCTTACTGGACAGAGAAGGAGTCTGTTTGGGAAGGTTTGATCAAGGTGGCAGTGAGACTGCTATCTTACTCACCAACTAGTGTGTACAGTGAGAGTGTGTTTTCTCAGGCAGGGGACATTGTCAGTCCACGCAGCTCATGAATGGAACCTGTACCTGTACAAAAACGTATTATTCTTAAGGTCAACCTATCATTGCTGGGCTTCTCTCAAGTCCCGTTTCAGTAAGAGAGAATGGTACAGAGAATTAAAGCTCTAATTCTGCTCAAAGAATTAGGTATGTCATGCTTCAGTCTGCTGCTCCCTCTTTCTGTCTCTTTCATTCTTCCAACTGTGACGCCAAGATTGTGCTCACTTATACAACTGCGCTGTGCCCCATGCTATTTGCACAGTTCTCAACCTCCACAGGCTATTGGCTGCTCCAGTCAGCCTACCAGTGCTACCCAGGGTATTTGCCCCCTCCCCAGTGAGACCTGTCCTCTGTTTCCCAAATGCTGCTGGCATTTCCTGCTGGCATTCCCACTGTTCAGGGTTCGATCAATATGCCTATTACACTCATTTCCTAATACCAAAGTACCTAATACCTAACTGTTGGTGTGCACTTTTTGTTTGGCATGACCACTGGAAAGGTATCAGAGGACACAAGGAAATCCTTCAAAAATGTTTTCCCTTCTTGTGTTTTTAATGAGTAAAATAACTACGAGTATATAATACACATATTGACTGTTAACAGAGTTCCAAATAGCCAGAAATTTGGAATTTTTAAAATCCCAAATGCAAAGGGCTGTAATTCTGAATTCTGAATATAAATTTTGGTACAAACAGCACTTTTCCATAGTGGTAATGTTAAATTACCCCCCATTGTTGTTGTTTTTACTAAGGGCAAAATGGCAGAAATAAATTTAAAAAGCAAAACATGTTGCTTATATACTGCCCCATAATGCGTAAAGCATTCTCTGGGCAGTTTACAATTTAATTATGCAGGCTACATATTACCCACCTCTTGTCAGCTGGGTTCTCAATTCACCAACCTCAGAAGGATGGAAGGCTGAATCAACCTTGAGCTGGCTACCTGGGATTGAATCTGGGTCATGAGCAGAGTTTGGGCTGCAGTACTGCAGTTTAAGCACTGCGCCATGAGGCTCTTCTCATCTAATGTCTTCACAGTAAATCTCCATAGCAACATTAACTACATTTTCACTTGTTAAAATTATTAATAGTAAATTTTGTGTCCTCTGCAGAAGGCACCTGTCTGTACACACTTCCTATCCCGCCCCAGAGGAAGAGGCACATATGCATGTCAATCAAAAGCCTAGCTCTGTACAGAGCTATAAATTCTTATACCACTCACAAATGCAGTTCTTGAGCAAAGGAGTGTAGAAGCTATGACTGAAAGTACAGTCTTCCCAGCTAAAAGCCTTCAACCCCAGCCTTACTTTCTCCTGCACAGCTATACAGGTTACATCAACTGATTTCCAAAGGAAGAACACATAATATACAGAAAGCTAGAATACTTCAGTTACATAATGAGAAATGAAAAGTGCAGATTGCTACAGTTGACCATTCAAGGTAAAATAACTGGGGGGGGGGGGGAGTGCAGGAAGGCAAAGAGGTTTATTTCCTGATAATGGTGACCTAGTTCTGTTAGGGGAAGAATAAGAATAAGACGAAGAAGCACTTAGCTGAGGAGTTGAACCAAATTGGCTCAAGTTAGCCACCTCCCTCAAATTCAAGACTGAGGTGACATATAAATTGGGGGCATTGGCTCACACCTCATTGTTTAATATTTATGTTGAAACAGTTTCCAGTTTTATTTATTACTAGCTGATGTTACTCTCCTACCAGGATGCTAAATGAAGATCTCATGGGCTTCCTATCTGGAATGTAAATGTACTGTAGCATGCCTATCTTGAACAATGTAATTGTACTGAATCCCCTGCAATCATAGAAATCATAGAAAAGCGAAGTTGGAAGGGGCCTACAAGGCCATCAAGTCCAACCCCCTGCTCAATTCAGGAATACAATCAAAGCATATCTGCCAGGTGATTATCTAAGAACATAAGAAGTTGGAACTAGAGCTACAAAATAACCCTAACAATAAATTGGTGAAAAAGGAAATGAGCATGTTGAAACATAAACTGAACCTTATGGAGACAGAAGAAATGGCACAACAAATAAAGGCCGCAAAACAAGATTTCTTTGAAAGCGCAAATAAACCAGGAGGTTGGTTAGCATATAAATTGAAGAAACAAAAAGAAAAAAGATTAATAAATAGACTAAAAGATAAAAAAGGTGTACTACAAACTCGAAAAAACCAAATACATAATATAATAATGGATTTTTATACCAATCTTTATAAAGCGCAAATAATAGAAGAGAAGAGGATAAGAAACTATTTGGAAAGAGTAAATCTCCCCAAAGTACCAGAAGAAATAAAAAAGATGATGAATGCTGAAATAACAACATTGGAAATAATGGAAAGTATAAATAAGCAAAAAAATGAGAAAACTCCTGGTCCAGATGGACTCCCTGCGGAATATTATAAAATATTCCAAGAAGAAATAATGGAACCATTAAAAAAGGTATGCAACCAAGCATTAAAAGAAGCGACAATTCCGGAAACCTGGTTGGAAACAAACATCACGCTAATACCTAAGGAAGGAACAGATCCGACACAAATAGGAAATTACAGGCCGATCTCTCTACTTAACGTAGATTATAAAATATTCGCAACTGTTATGGCGGAAAGATTGAAAAAATACTTAATACAAATTATACATGAAGATCAAAACGGTTTCCTCCCCAAACGACAATTAAAGAATAATATAAGAATAATAATAGATATCTTAGAATACTACGAAGCACATCCGGAAAAACAAATGGTGCTTCTATTCCTAGATGCTCAAAAAGCTTTCGATAATTTAAACTGGGAATTTATGAAGACACAATTGGAGGTGATGGACTTTGGACGAAACTTTCTAAATATGATAAAAGCAATTTATACAAAGCAAACAGCAAAAATAATTGTAAATGGAGAAGGAACAGATAAAATTGAGATTACCAAAGGTACACAACAAGGATACCCACTTTCCCCTTTGCTGTTTATTCTTTCACTAGAAATACTGAATAGAGAAGTTAGAAAAAATGAAGAAATACAAGGAACAAAGATTAAAGATGAAATATACAAACTCCAAGCATTTGCGGACGACCTGGTCTTTATTCTGGAAAATCCAGTGGAAACAGCCCCAATTTTACTTCAACAAATAAAGGAATATGGCTATGTAGCTGGATTAGAAATGAACCAAGAAAAAACAAATTTTTTAACCAAAAACTTAACCCAAAAACAAAAGACCCAACTTATATCAAATACAGGAATCCAAATAGCAAAGAAAGTAAAATATTTAGGAATTAATTTGACCGCTAGATGTTCCTCATTAAAAGAAGACAATTATGGGAAACTACTTGAACAGATAAAACAAGATTTGGCAAGATGGGAGAAATTACAATTATCCTTTTTAGGTAAAATTGCAACGATCAAAATGAACATCCTTCCAAAAGTAATCTTCCTCTTTCAAAACTTACCAATTAAATTAGAGCAGAAATTCTTTGAAGAGTTAAATACTTTAGTTTCAAAATTTATATGGCAAAAGAAGAAGCCCAGAATCAAACGTAAACTACTACAAGATGCAAAAGAAAGGGGAGGATTTGGTCTACCAAATTGGAATTTATATTATCAAGCGAGTGCTTTAAATTGGATTAAGGAATGGATAAAATTAAAAAACAAAAGAATATTATATCTAGAAGGACATGAACTTCAAGTGGGCTGGCATGCCTTCTTATGGTATGGAAAAGCAAAAACCCATAAATACTTTGAGAGAAATATAATAAGAAATTCTTTGTTAAAAGTCTGGGGAAAAATTAAATGCAAAATATATGTGAAAACTAGATGGATCTCATCGATGGAAGCATTTACTCACCCAAATCTATTAAATTTTGAGAAAATAACTACATATAATGAGCTCTTAAATGAGGAAGGACTACTAAAGACAAAAGATCAACTAGAGAGCCAAGGACTGATTTTTTCATGGTGGCCCCAATTACAACTACAATCGATTTATAATCAGGACAAAAAAACACGAGGAATTTATAGAGAATATACAACACTTGATAAAATATTACTCACTATAGAAAAACAACAAATTCAAAAAGTATATAAATTTCTATTGCAATGGGACACCCAAGACGAAGAGGTTAAGGAGACAATGGTAAAATGGTCAAAAAATTTTGGATATAGTATAGAGCTTGAGAAATGGCAACAAATGTGGACAAAAAAATCTTAAGATAACAATAGCAACGTCTTATAAGGAAAATCTATACAAAATGTTCTATAGATGGCATCTCCCTCCATCCAGACTTGCAAAAATTTCTGCCAATATCTCGAATAAATGCTGGAAATGCAAAAACCAAGAAGGAACTTATTACCACACATGGTGGACATGTGATACTGCAAAGAAATATTGGATTAAAATTCATACATGGACTAAGCAAATGACAAAGCAAGAAATACAATTTAAACCAGAAATTTTCTTATTGGGATTAATACCGAATAATATAAACAAGCAAAGCTATTATATAATATCACATGTTCTGACAGCAGCTAGATTAGCATGGGCACAGGTATGGAAAGAGGGAGACCCGCCAAAAGATGAATTGATTATCAAAAAAATATTAGAGTGTGCAGAAATGGATAGACTAACAAAGAGACTAAAAGGGCAAGAAAAATCAATTTATTATGAAAGCTGGAACCTATTCTATGAATGGTGGAAAACAAAAGCTTTGTAATAAACGGAAAGTAAATGACTAAAATGAATAATATGGAGAAGATATTGCTGAAAGAAATGTATTATTATACAAAAAGGCTTGTAGGCTAAGCTTTATAGTATATATTGTTTTTAGATAGAGATATATGCATATATATATATATATATATATATATATATATATATATATATATATATATATATATATATATATATATATATATAAAATATGCTGTTTCTTATATATTTGTAAGTTTTATGTTGGGAAAATTAAAAAAATGTTTTAAAAAAAGGAATACAATCAAAGCATATCTGCCAGGTGATTATCTAAGTTTTTCTTGAATGCTTCCAGTGTTGGAGCACTCACCAACTCCCGAGGTAACTGGTTCCACTGTCGTGCTGCTCTAACAGTTAGGAGGTTTTTCCTGATATTCAACCAAAATCTGTCTTCCTTTAACATGAGCCCATTGTTGCGTGTCCTGCACTCTGGGATGATCAAGAACAGATCCTGCCCCTCCTCTATATGACAGCCTTTCAAATATTTGAAAAGCGCTATCATATCACCCCTCTGTCTTCTTTTCTCAAGGCTAAACATGCCCAATTCTTTCTGCCTTTCCTCATAAGGCTTGGTTTCCAGCCCTCTGATAATTCTTGTCACCCTCTTGTTCCAATTTGTTAGCATCCTTCTTGAAATGTGGTGTCCAGAACTGGACACAATCCTCAAGGTGAGGCCTAACCAGTGCTGAATAGAAGGGGACTGGCACCTCGTGGGATTTGGAAAATATGCTTCTATTAATGCAGCGTAAAATAGCATTTGCTTTTTTGGTAGCCACATCACACTGTTGGCTCATATTTAGCTTGTGATCTACGGCAATTCCAAGATCGTTGTTGTAGGTTTTTCAGGCTGTTTGGCCATGTTCTGGAGGTTTTTCTTCCTAACGTTTCGCCAGTCTCTGTGGCCGGCATCTTCAGAGGACAGGAGTTAGAACTCTGTCTGTGTTCTGGTGTAGTGTGTGGGATAGTTAAGTATTTGTAGCTGTTGGATCAGCTTTTTGTCCTTTTCAGGAGGTTGGGTGATTATGGTGATCAGGGTGTTTTTTGTTATGGGTGTATTGTTGTGATAAGGGCAAGATGATCTGTCACTGTGATTGATGGGTGTCGTTAGCTAGTCTTTTGTGTGCAGTGATCACCGGTCCTTGTGGCTGGGTAGAGTTTGTTGACCTATTGCAGGCTGTATTTTTCAGTGCTGGGAGCCAGGCTTTGTTGAATTTTAGACTTTCTTCTTTTTTTGTTGAAGCTTTGCTGATGTTTGTGGATTTCAATGGCTTCCCTGTGTAGTCTAACATAATGATTGCTGGTGTTGTCCAGTACTTCTATATTTTGAAATAGGATTTCATGCCCGAAAAACCTACAACAACCATCAGATACCAGCTGTGAAATCCTTTGAGAATAAATTCCAATAGCCTTCTCACTCATAGGTTTGCTGAGCCAGGTGTCCATCTGTGCAATTGGTTTCTTTTTCCGGGGTGCAGTGCTTTGCACTTATTCCTGTTGAATTTCATTCTGTTGCTTTCGGCCCAGTGCTCCATCCTATCAAGGACATTTTGAATTTTGTTTCTGTCTTCAAGGGTATTAGCTATTCCGCCCAATTTAGTATCATCTGCAAATTTGACAAGCATTCCCTGCACTCCCTCATCCAAGTCATTAATAATACTATTGAAGAGCACTGGGCCCAGGACTTTTATTGCTTTTAGTGTCTCTAACTAACCTCAGCTCCTTCTCAGCTTTTGCCCTCCTAATGCCATCCCTGCATTTCCTTGCTACTTGTCTGTACTCATCCTTGGTGGCCTGGCCTTCTTTCCATTTCCTGTACATGTCTCTCTTTTTTGTTTTTAGGTCCTCTCTGAGCTTTTTGTGAAGCCATACTGGCCTTTTTTGCCGGCCCCCACCTTTTTTTCTTGTTGGAATTGTTTGTAGTTGTACCTTTAGAAGTTCTTTTTTTAGAAGCTCCCACCCTTCTTGGACTCCTTTTCTTGTTAGGATCTCCTGCCATGGGACCTTACTTATCCTTGTTCTGAGATTATTAAAACTGGCTTTTTAAAAATCCAGCAGATGTGTGTGGCTACACTCTGCTTTCGTTTCCTTTGAAATCAAGAATTCTAGAAGGACATGGCCACTCTCGCCTAGAGTTCTCCTTACTGCCACTTCCCCCACCAAGTCATCTCTGTTGGTCAGAATCAAGTCAAGGATAGCAAATCCTCTAGTTTCTTTCTCCACTTTTTGTAGTAGAAAATTATCAGCCACACAAGCCAGGAATTTCTTGAAAGGGCCATACTTGGCAGAATTTGCCTCTCAACATATATCTGGATAATTGAAATCTCCCATCACTACTACGTAGTTTCTCTTTGAAAACCCTGCAGTTTGTTTTTCAAAAGTTTCATCTGCTTCCTCTCTTTGATTGGGTGGTCGGTAGTAGACTCCAACTACCAAGTTCCCTTTGGTTTTTGCCCCAACTAGATTGATCATTGGGAAAATGTGAGGGCAAGAGGAGAAGGGGACGACAGAGGACGAGATGGTTGGACAGTGTCACTGAAGCTACCAACATGAATTTGACCCAACTCTGGGAGGCAGTGGAAGACAGGAGGGCCTGGCGTGCTCTGGTCCATGGGATCACGAAGAGTCGGACACGACTTAACGACTAAACAACAACAACAACAGATTGATCCAGATGCTCTCAATGGGACAGCCACTCTCCTTCTCCTGTATTTCTGTGCAGGAATGTGTATTTTTGACATATACTGCAACTCCACCTCCCTTTTTATTCTCTCTGTTCTTTTTGATCAGTTTATATCCCTCAACTGCTGTATTCCAGTCATGGGAGTCATCCCACCAAGTTTCAGTTATTCCTATCAAGTCATACTTACCCTCCTGAATTAAAATTTCCAGTTCTTCTTGTTTGTTTCCCATACTCCTGGCATTCGTATACAGACACCGGAGGGTGTGTAATTTGTTGCCTGTTTGTCTTTATTCATTTTTATGAATATTATTATTATGAATATTTTTATTATGATTATTGTTATGTTTATTATTGTGATTATTATTGATAATGTTATTATTGTTGCCCTTTTGATCAGTTCGGTCCATTCCTCTTATTGTGTGTAAGGCTTCATCTACCCTTAACTCTGTGCTTGCATCTCCATCCCCCTTCCAATTCAGTTTAAAGCCCTCCTGATGAAGCTCTTCATGCTGTGGGCAAACACATTCTTCCCAGTCCTTGATCTGAGACTGACACTTTGCATGTGCTTCATGATGTTCCATGAAATTCATGAGGTCTGGGTCCAACTAAAATGTAGAATCATCAGAAACAGCTATTGTGAAGCTTATGAAAAAGCTGCTCCTGAATGTAGGTTTTATTAAGAAGTTGAAATTATCAACCTCTTCCCTGCATTTAGACTGTGGTCTATGCTTAAAAAACAAACAAACACACATTTGCATGGTTCAAACGTAAGTATCAATCCTTTGCAAAACAAAAAATGCTTGGTCATAATTATATCAGCCAATATTAGTTAAATTGGTATTTGAGTTGCTTAGAGTGGTTTTAAGTATTAAGGTGTATGTATATATAATTTCGCTTTCAGTTTTTTCTCATGTTCTGTATATTGTTTTGTGTATTATACTTATGTTAATTAAAATATATTAAAATCATTATATCAACCCACCTGCTTTCTGTAACAATACAAGCAGCTTTCACACATAATGACCACTTTGTTCAGCTCTTCTGCAATCCACATTTCAAAAACAACACATCTAAATCTATTTTATAACTCTTACATGAAAAATACCCACAATGCAGCTAATAACCATACATTTTATTGAGAATCACCTTTTCATCACAAAGCTATTGGTCACTTGATCTTTTTTATCTGTCACCTGACTGCACATTGCCATTAATATTGGAGCTGCCTTTGCCCAACCATATACCATACAAACATTCGATTTTCTTTCTTTTTCTTTGTTCTTTTTGTTTCTTTCTGTCTTTTTTGGTACAAACAAGACTAATTAGATAGCCTGAAACTGAGAAAGGCATTCACATCTCCACAAAATCAATCTGCTTTGGGCCAACACATTAGCCTTCAACCAATAAAGAGCTTTCTGCAATGTGTACCATCTGTACTACCAGCTGGTATGGAACGCTAAAAATAGCTCTTCATTTACAGTATGCAATTAGATTTTAGTATAAGATCAATTGTCACTTAAGTGAATTATAAAAATTAAAAAACCTGTTTTGCAGTTTGTTTTCTGCAATATGACCTCTATAATCCAGATTTTTTGTGGCTGTTTATTCTATTACCCAGAGATTCCTTCTGCAGGGGCACTCCCACTGAAAGTCTCGAGCTATCAAGAGTCAGTGTAGGATGGCAGCTCTGCCAATGAGCTATGAATAGGATGTCTGGCCTTTGAATCTCACTGACAATATGTATTTTAAGCAAGCCCATCCCTTCCTCAGCTCCCATCTGCAAATGGAATAGTAGGATTCAAGATAAAATAAGCAAAGCGCTCTGAAAATGTGTAGATCAACATAAATCAGTATATAATCATCACAATCTCAACCTAATACTAACCAAGAATTCCAGACTTAGGCTACTCATCAACCTCATGTTTTCATTCAAACTTGAAAAATAAATTTATCAGGTCTGTGACCATACAATAAAGATTGATTGTTTGGGAAAAATAAATTTTTCAAAAGAATAATCATGTAATAAACAATTTACATAACAATTTGAATTAGGTTGCTTTTGTCATTCTCATCAGCATATTCTCTATGTCTTTTAGAAAAGGTGAGGGCCTGCATAATCTGGATTTTAAATCATGATGGAAGCTTCCATGGGGACAAGACACTTGATGTCTCGTCCTCATGGAAGCTTCCGCCATGATTTAAACCCTACAAATATGGGTAGGAGACAAAAGGATTGCTTTCATTTGTAAGAGGGACTAAAAGTTCAATCCTGCTGTCACTTTCACCACCACCATTTATGTGCACAAAATGCAGAAAGGATTACTGTATGACAAACATGATTTCTTTTAATCATTTGAAGCTTCCAAACACATACAAGAGAAAATCAAATCTTCAGGAAGTGCTTATCTCAATTATTTCCAGTGCACAATTTAAGAAATCTCTAAATTTATAGGAAATAAGTGAATGAAAAAACAATCAGGGTAATTTTGAACATGGAGATTACTGCTTAGGTCCTTTTAATATGCTAGCATACAATCTGTTTAGGCCAGAAATTTTCGATTTCTAAATGCCTTCACTTTCCTTTCTGCTTAGTAATGGTCACCTTTGACATAAATAGGAGGACACAGGATTATAGCCAATTTAGGTCTTATATATGAAAAAAAAAAGCTCTTAGAATCAGAAGCAATGGTAATTGCAAGAAAGCAGTTTGTTTTACCTCTGTGCTAACCATGCACTCACATTCTGTCTTTATCACTGAAATGATAAAAGCTTGCTCGTACATGTTTGCTTTGAAGTTGTATTATGCTCAACAGAACCTACAAACAGATACAAACAGGATAGCAGTCTCAGTCTTCAAATGATGCAATGAAGCACTTTAAAAGATTTGTTCTTTTCATCAACTAGAAGATTTAAGATTTGGGTTAAAAGCTTAAATATAAACTAGCTGTCTCGTCCGCCCAGGTCATCAATATTCATATGCTATCTGCATAGACCAATGGGACTGCTGGAAGGGTGGAGTCACAAGATATAAGAGATTCAGCAGGAGGAGGGGGAGTTTAGATAGGGGGTTTGAGAGAGAGTTTTGGAGTTTGGGCGGGAGTGTGGTGGTTGAGAGTAGATAAAGGAGAATGTTTGTTTAAGAGTTAACAACATTGCTTGAAGTATCTACATCTGTAGCAATAAACAATTTCTATCTGGTTCTTTTAAAATCACATATGGCCTGGACATCTATCATTAATAATAGGTAATGTTGATGTAAACAACTGGTGGCAGCTGAGGGGCATGTAGTGTGAGCTCTTAACTTGGTGAAACAAACAGGGGCCACGTGGAGATCGTGACACTAGCATATAGAAGATAGTTTTAAAACACATAAATAACTGGAACAACATTTGCTGACCTTCAGTGGCATATTATAATGTCTATCATCAACTGCTGCTCCAAAAGCTCTACCTCCTTACTAAAGATTCTAGACTAACAAAAACGGTCACCATTCTACTTCAAAACCTAAGATTCTTTGTTGAATTTCAAGAGAGGCACAGTCACTGGAGAAATCAAAGGAATGGTATCCCACAGGGTAGCGCCCCGGCACCATTACTTTTTAACATTGGCACAAATTATCAACCAACATTTCCATACTCCAGGAGTTTCATCTATGCTGATGATCTTGCCTTGACAGTCCATGAAGAAACCTCTGGGTCCACCAGCTAACCTCTACTTTGGAAGGTTTTTCCTTATTTTATGAAAACAACCAGCTGAAACGAAACCCTTTAAAAACACAGGCCTGTGCCTTCCACTTAAAGAACAGAGAAGAAGAGAGGAAGCTTCAAGTTAGCTGGAATGGCAAGATTTTGGAACACTGACGTACCGCAAAGTATTTGGGCATCACTCAGGATCAAACTCTGAGCTACAAAAAAATTGTTTAAACACCCAAGAGAAAGTTGCCTGCAGAAATAACATACTTAGGAAACTGGCTGGGTCAGACTGGGGTGCACACCCAGAAACAATAAGAACAGTTTTGTCCCTGTGCACATCAGAATGTGCTAGTGTCATATGGTAAAAATCAGCATATGCCAAAAATGTGAATGTAGCTCATAATTAATCAGGAAGGATTATTAATGGTTGCCTGAAACCTACGCCCACTGAAAAAGTATGTTATTTGAATGGCATTGCCATTCCAGAAGTACATTGAGAGGTGCGAGCAAATACAATGAATGAAATAAGGGAGTGCAGCACCAAAGTCATCCACTTCATGGACAACAACCGCCTAGATGATGACTAAAATCAAGGATATTTCTTCACATATCTGAGTTCTAAATATTAAATCAGAAGAGCTTCGGCTAAATCTATGGAAAGCTAAATCTATCAGAAGAGCTTTGGCTAAATCTATGGAAAGCAAAAACAACATGCTTTGCCAAATTGATGAATGCCCAGGAGTGTAAGATTCTGGCTGGACCATCTGTAAATCATTAAACAGACATTGAAGTGAAGTAGGACACCAAAGAATAATCCAGTAAAATGGGGCTACTTGGATACAGGACAAATTTTCTGTGAATGTAAAGAAATTCAATCATGTAGCATTTATGTGCATGCAATTTATATGCCACCATGTGAAAAAAAAAGTTCTAGCAAATGGCCAAGATGACACTATTGAAGTAGCCTGCTTCTGCTCAAAAAATAGTCTTAATAATTTTAACATTTTAAATTTGTTTGAACTAAATTTAGTTGAACTCTATTTCATATGCATCCATAACTTCAAATTGTGCAACACTTTTGATACGAATAAAGAAAAGAAAGAACTGAAAGAGTAAGTTTCTCATTGGTCCTCTTCAGGATTTCATATGGCTGCAGCTTCTAGTCTAAGTGGAGCAGTGGAGTAATTAGTATGTATATTAGCTAGATCAATAATGCTCACAAAAGAAGTCAAATCTGCAAGCACCCTTGCTCTGAAATATTTGGAATCTTTAAAATATTTCAGAGCAAGGGTGCTTTGGTGGTTTAGCTTGAAATGAAAATGAGCTCCAAGCAAAAGAGCTCTAGTATGTATGTTATTATAATTTTCACTATAAATTCAACAAACAGTCATTTTCATTTTGCTTTTCACCAGTATCAATACCTCCAACGATGCTGAAGAAAACAAGTGTGACTGGTGCTACAGCAATTTCAGGATCTGATTGAGGATACTTTTTTTATCTGAATGTGGATCGGAACATCTCCTTGCTTACAATATTGGTGCAAATAACTTTCAGAATATGCAGCCCTTCCCTGAAAACCAGAATCCCTCACTTTAAAAACAACTATGGCCCACAAGAATGTGACAGTTTCATCACACATTGCTCAGGTGTGTCAAAAGGTATACATTTAGATAAATATGTAAAAAGGGTGGACATTGGGGAAAATGTACAAAAATAAAGAAATTTATATTTTAGAAGAGAAAAGCATGTGCTGCAACATGAAAGGAAACTTGGACAAGATGATAATGCTAATGCTGGTGGGATTTTGAGAAATACAACAACAATGGTATAGACAGATATTCATATACCTGGATATATCTGGCCCTGGATACCTGAAGGACCGCCTCCTTCCATATGAGCCTACCCGGCAGTTAAGATCTAGCCAGGGGGCCCTTTTGAAAGAGCCGTCCCTCAAGGAGGTAAGAGGGATGGCTTGTAGACAAAGGGCCTTTTCGGCAGCTGCCCCCAGACTATGGAACGCCATCCCAATTGAGATTCGTCTGGCGCCAACACTAATGACATTTCGGTGCCAGGTGAAAACCTTCCTGTTCCAGAAGGCTTTTAATTGAAATAATATCAACTGTGGGTCCTGATGGCAATTTTTAGAGTATCTATTTAATTGTATTTTAATTGTTTTATCTTTTTATTATATTTTAATTGTATTTTAATTGTTGTAAGCCGCCCAGAGACCTTTGGGTAGAGTGGGCGGCATATAAGTTAAATAAATAAATAAATAAATATTCATAGGTAGAGGGATAAGTGTTGGACACTGCATAATGGAGGACTGGGGTGAGCTTTTCCCTAGGGAGATGATGCACAAGCTAGGTAGCCCCTCCATTTTTTTCTCCTTTAACTTCCCTTTTCCCAAAATATAAAGCAGTAGAAGACATCACACGGATGTGATCTCTTTGCTGAGACTGATACCTTTAGAAACTCACCATGTAATTTTCAGAGACTGGGTATGTTGTGAGAGGTGCGCCAACAAGACAGGTTCCCCAGCAGAAAAGGAATTACATCAAAAAGCTTATAATGTACTGCTTCTATAAAACTTTTTATCATTTCCTCCTTTTTATATATAGTTAAGTACTATGTGGCTGTGAGGTTTCAATTCACTGTAATGTACTATCATATATTCAAAATGTCTCTTTCATAACCATTTACTGGAAAGACCAGTAGTACTTATCACCACAGTAGCTGAAGTCTAATGGTACATTAATTTCATCTAAATCTATCAGATGCTATCAGTTTTTTCTAAGCATCAGCCACCACTCAATCTGCCCATTTTATATTAGCCATTTGGAAATTCAAAACTGTCAAATCTTTGTGATTTGGAAATGATTTTTTCTACTTTGCCTCTTAACACTCATAAGAAAATGATGCAATAACAGCAAGAATGCTTCCTAGATCATTTATACAAGTATCTATTCATCATACTGAGGAAAGATCAGTAGAGTCACACTGAATACTTGCACAGATAGGAACAACATTTTCAACCCTGTGCTGATGATCAAAACAAGACGTCATTCTGGACCAGAAAACAAGAAATTTGTTAGAATCCTTGCTTATCAAGGATACTGCCTGATCACTCCTGCTGGGCTTCTCCCACTAAGGGGACCAGATAAACAAATTAAAACCAACCAGCAAGCTAAAGCTAAGTATTATAGCTGTAGTATTGATGGTTTGTTACTCTTGTAATGAGCCAAAGTCTGCAAAGAGTTTGCAGTTCATTTCTGACTCCTGGCTTGTCTGTCAACTGCAAAACAGAATTTTCAGCATACTGGTTTACTGTTGCATGCAAACAAAGCCAATGATTTCTAGTTTAAAGTTTGGTCAAGTCAATGGTGAGGCCGGTGTATACTCTGAGCTGAAATGTAAATAAATGACATTTTGCTTTAATCACTTGTTTTCTTCCATAACTTATTTTGTTACATTTGATAATAATTTATCCTAATACTGTTACAATAATGAGATCTATGTAGAGTAATGAGGCACCCCACCAAACACTAGAAAATTTATATATCCACTCTTCTGGCCTCTGAGAATCCTGAAACTCTGATTTAGCTAAACAAACAAACAAACAAAATAATACTTTCACCATCTAATTTGGTGTTGTCGGATTCTGAAACACACCATTGCCTGATGTTGTTCAACATTGTTATATGTAAACTGGATGACAGAGCAGAGGATCTGCAGATGACACCAAATCTGGAGTAATAGAGAATACTTCAGATGATAGATTCAGGTTTCAAGATGACCTTAAGAAATCAGAGAACAGGGCCAAATGAAACAAAATGAACATTAACATGGAAAATGCAAAGTTATAACTCTACACGTGACATCCAGTGTTGCATAGCAGATAGAGTGATGGACTAAGATTCAGGAAACCTGGGCCTGAATCCCTGCTTAACCATGGAAACTCATGGGCTGGGTTGGATGGAAATGGTAAAACCACTCCGTGAGTATCTCATTTACCTAGAAAATCTATTAAGGTTGCTGAGTCAGTTCCAACTTGACAGCACATAACATTATATATAGGCAGGGAAAATCAGCTGCAGAAATATAAGTGGATGATATCTGGGAGCTCTGTAAGGACACAATGTATAATCAACACAAAGATGGGCAATGTGCAGCCTTTGGGAAACACACAGCACTCTGTAATAGACCTCGGATGAGCTTGGACCCCTGGCAAGAATGGCCTGTCCCTCTCTTGGATGCCTGCACAGAAATGAAGATGGAATGAGAGAGAGTAGAGAGGAGGAGATAACTAAAGAGAGAAAGGGGTGGCAAAAAGAGGGGTTATCCCAGCCCACCAAAGGGATTCACCCCAAGTCAACATGACCTTCAACAGGAAAAAGGTGGCTCAGTCTTCTGTGAAAATAATTTGGCAAGACGGAGAAGTTCAAAGCCTTACAGAAAAGAAATGAGAAGTATTTTTGTCTTTTGGATCTCCATCAGTACTATAATACTATAAGTCTGTTACTCTTCAAATGCTACAAGATTGTTCTTTGCTAGTGTTGCAACCATCTAGTGCAGTTTTTTTTTTGAATCAAATGAAGTGTTTCCAGCCTGAGGATGAGAGTTATACCTTTGCAGGTAGCCTGGAAATATGCATCTAAATGGTTCATACATAACTTTGAGATTTCATTAAAAGAAATCAGCCAGTATTTGTTATTAATAATCAATTTGTAATTTGCTCATCAAGGTTCAGATTGATATTTACACTTTGCTGCCTCCTTCTCTTGATTGCGCCTAATCTTAATGTAGTCCTGTGGAGAGGAACTGTTTCTCCCTTGCTGACATCTTCATCTATTTCACCAGTTTATAACTTGTGGTTTTTGGCCCTTACAGCAAAAATAAGAAGCCCCAGCAAGCCCTAGCAGCCTCAGTCAACATGATCAATACAAATGTGGTTGCACTGAATGGACTTTGACTGTCAGGGTGCACTGCGAATGAAGCTAATGCATTAAATATCACAGGTTTCTTCACCAAAACCAGTATAGTTACTGTCTTTCCCAAGAACTTAACAGGCAATTTTTTGAAACTGCCTCAAAATAAGGCAGGCAGGCGGGGGAAGAGGAGTTAAGATTTTAATCATGTTTTTCAATGTTCTGTCCCTAGTTTCAGTGACTACATGTGACAGATGCTGGCAATGCTTAACGGAGCAGATTCAATCCCAGGGGTCAGGTCATCTTGGGGGTTATTTACAAAACATTAATGATAAACTTAGAGTCAACCAGAGGCTAGAATAATCTAAATGCTGTTGAAAATCAGGAACTCACATTGATTTTACGCATATTTAATGAAATTCAAAGTAAGTTTCACTGTATTCAGCTGGGCTTCAACTGTGCCTAGGATTGTAGCCTTAGTAGTTATGAAATATTTATATGCCTACTAAAGGTCTGGAAAAAACACAAGTATACATTATTATAAACAAAATATCTGGAAAAATATCTCTATTCTCTTTTCCCAGAAACTCTATTCTCTGTCCCCTTGTACACCTTTTTCTGTCTCCCCACCCCTGACAAGCATAAACCTTGGTCAGTGTTCTATGAGCACAGAGTACTTTTAATCCTTGCTGGAATGTTGCCCACACATTAAAATGTTTTCCCCTACATTATGTGTAATTTCTGCAAACACACGTCTTGATGATATAGGTAATAAGAATTGTTTGTCATTAAGTCAATTCTGACTTTTCCGGGTATTCTAGGCAACACATTTCAGGGTATCCTACTCAGAAGGGATTTACCATTCCATTGTTCTGGGGGCATCCTGGGACTGTGCAGCTTGCCCAAAGCCACATAGGCTGGCTGTCTTGAGAGGCATAGTGGGAACTGAACTGCCAACCTCTCACTCCACAGCCAGATACTTAAGTCATTGAGCTATCCAGCCAGCTATTGAGATTCAAAATACAAATACAACTAAACTGGCAGAAAACTCCCTGACGGAAGAGACATTCTAATTCTTTTTTTTTTTAATTCAGAACAGTGTGCTACATTAACCCCAGTAAGTACAGTAAACCAAATACTGAGCATAATCAAACTGAAGGATGCCACTATTACAAGCTGACATATTAATAGAAATAATGCCAGTAAATTGGAGAGAGGCATTTTATTTGCTAATCAAAGTAGATAGTCATCTGAAATATTGCTTTGAAATGCAAAAATATTATTTGATCTGGCAATGCAGGAAGCCATTCATATTTGATCACGAAAAGCCTATATCTTGGCACTCATGAACAATGCAATTATAAAACAGAAAAAAATCTATGTCACATGTTGCATAAATAGACACGACTCTGGATCACCTCAAATTGCTGTTTAAAACTCAAATTTAAATAGTGAAATATGTTATTTAAAAGAGAAGCAGCAAATAAGAAGAACTCAAAATTTAACCATTGAAGTTGTTTTTTAAAAGTATTTGGACTTGATGCCCAAAGCTGAGTAGATGTCAGCATTCAAAGATGAATGCTGAAATTCCTACATTAATGCCACAAATATCCAAAAACTCAGAGATAAATTAGAGAACAATGACAATCTGCTGTAATTTTTCTTGACGTTCACTTACTTTAATAGCAAATATGACTGTTAGGGAAAGTGAAAGAAGAAATGCCAAAGTGTGACTGTAATTGTTAAGAAGACAAAAATAATGACTTCAGAAGAACTACACAACTTTAACATTGCTGTTAATGTGGCTGATGGGGATATGAAAGAGGGCCTTCTCTGTGGCAGCTCCCAGACTGGAATGTTCTTCCTCGGGAGATCAAGCTGATCCCCTCGATTTTATCCTTCCATGGACATATGAAGACCCATCTGTTCAGGCAGGTTTTTAACAATAATAATTGAGTCCCTGAATACCTTTTTAAACTTAAGATGGTTTTTAATGTTTACTTGCTTTTTATTATTCAAATGTATTTTAATTTGCAGATAGTTTATTGTTTTTAATATTTAAATTATTATGTTCATTCTATTTTTTAATATTTTGACCTGTCTTTGGTCTCATTATCAGGAGGAAGGCAGCCTATTAATTATTTTAAGAAAATAAATGACAGAGATCAATTGAGAGAGTGTTAGGCTCATGGAGCTTTTGTCATGGACAACGCTGGGCGTATCTGCTATTAAATAAATAAAATACAAAGAACCTCCTTTCATGTGTGCTGTCCCTTCTGTTAGTGCAAGAGGAGACAACTCTGGCCCACTTTGGTCCACTGACCATGTGTCCCCCTTTTCCACTTCAAAGATCTCCCAAGAAAAAAAGTTTTTTGAAAATGTGTTTCTTTTTCCAGGAATATCCAGGAGATAGTTTTTGCACTTAACCCTGTAACTCCCACCAATCCAAAGAAACAAGAGCTTCAACCTGAAGTGCATGTCCAGTCATTTCCTCTCTCTCTCTCTCTCTCTCTCTCTCTCTCTCTCTCTCTCTCTCTCTCTCTCCCCCCCCCCCAGTTTTTGGCACCCTTGAGGATTCTTGAACCACTGGTCTGTAGCCTACCCTGCAATCACAAGACGCAAGGGCATCCCTGGAGACGACAGTCTAGAAAGCAACTTAAACCCTTCTGCCAGCAATGCATATTGCCACAGTAGACAGACTTTTTTGAGAGAAGTAAATGTGTGTCAACAAAAACCCGCTGGTAATAGCAACTGCAGGTGAAAGCTGAGGAAAGTTGGAAGCAGTGTTCTCACTATGGAAGGTATCATCTTGGCTACCTTTTTGTTAGTACTATCCATTATGCAGCTCTTCTTCAAAAAAGAGTCTAGGGTATAACATACTAAAAGGACTCTCTCACTATTCTAAACACCACCGTGCAGCCCCTCACCTGTATTTTTCAAATGGAAATGAAATGTCACATTATTCATTGCATATGAATAGAAAATGCTATCAAACTGCAGAGATGATGCTATGCTATAAAAATATTTCACAAGAGGAAACAGGCAACAAAGAATCAGAGAATGCACATCTAATACATACAGTACAAGAGAACTGTAATGGCAGTGACACAACCCAAATGTTTACATATGTTAAATAACTTTTTGGAGAGCATTTCTTACCATGCCAACATAGCAAACTGTATGTGTTATACACCCAAGTATTACAAACTATTTGCCATGGTGGTCAGACCCTTCAAGAGTAAAGCAAAAAGATAGCTGCACTCTTTTTTTTTGGTCATCAATCCTTCTCAGACCTGACCACTGTCTCTTAATTAATACTTTCAAGAACAAAAAGTACCTCTAGAACTGCCATGTGCCCTGAATATCATTCGTGTTATCGAACAACAGTTTCTGCATATTTTTGTGAAAATGCCAGGCTTCTTGCAGTGTTGTTGAAAGTCTTCCATCCTCCATTTTGTCTCAGGGACCATCCTAAACAACAATTCATAAGTTTTACGTCTTCCAGAATGAAATGAGTCAACAAAAATTGTTAAGTGCATCCCTAGCTGCTAGTTTCAACAGGCCATGTAAATACATCAGTTTTTTAATTCACACATATTGGATTCAAAGTTCATACTCTACATACTAACCAGTTATCCGTCTTATATATAAAAATCAATTTTGCAAGGGAGAATCTGAATAATATTTTCATCTCTTTTACAGAGCATTATCATTTTAGGATTAGATAACAAATCTGTAATTCCTTACCTTGATCGGTTGCTTAGGCAAATGAAAATGTAATTTAGTCTTATTGTTCTTTCTATTTTAAACAATTCCCCCTTTTAGATTTCTGTTTTAAATAAGTGTTGCGTCCTTCTAGCTGGTTACTAAAAGACAGCTGTTCTGCCTGGGGGGGAAATGAATAATACCACTAAGAATGCCTTAATTCCACTGTCACTCAAAAGCTGAAAAGCAGCTGAAGCTACTTGACTCAAAGTGTCTTGTTCTCTCTTGTCTCTTACCATAGCACTGATTTAGAGAAACTATTATGAATACCTAAAAGGGTACCCTCCGCTCACCTTACCTCATCTGAATAAGGACATTTGATGATTAATTAATTTTTGTTCCATCATGATCACTTGCTCTTCTGCATGGATTCTCTCCAGACAAAACAGAGCCAACTAGCACTGCAACCTCCCAGCATGGGCAGAAATATTTAGACAACTTGCCTCACCGTTGGCTTCACTGTGACCACAAGTGTATCTATTTATTTATTATATGGAATTACATTTTAAGCACTAGTGTAGAATATCTATTTACAATAATATTTGTATTCAGGTACCAATGCAAGTCTAAGATTATTAGGTCTTCTGGAGTTCAGAGCCTAACACTGAGAAAGTAATGCTGGAGGGCAGGGGGAAGAGGGAGGCACGGGGACTAACTGGCCGGGATGGATTCTGATGGTAGAGGGAGATAATGTATCGATAGGGCAGAAGGGCACAGGGTTCCACTATTTGGGAAATCCAATGAACATAGCTTTAAAAAAGCTATGCAAAGGACAATATGGGAGCAGTCCAAGGGTCTACCTAGTCCAGCAACCGGTTTCTTGAGTTTGAAAAGGTTACTTTTGGGAACACCACTATCTATAACCCTTTAGCTAGCACTTCCATTGCCTGTGCTGGCTGAGGGACTCTGGGACTTGTGGTCCAAAAACTAATTTTCCAATGCTTTCCTGTTTCTACCAGTTGAAACTTTCAGGGAAACTAAAATATGTCATGAAGGCAATGCGAACTCACAGTTTGATCCTACCTAACAATTGGTATTCAGTGACATGTTACTTCTGAATCTGAAGTTTCCATCTAGCTCTCAGAGCTAATGAAAAGAACTGTTGCTTACTAAAATTTACAGAATCTCATTTTAAAGCTATTTAAACCTAAGAATGGACAAATTATGTCATTTTTGCTTTTACTCCCGTTGAATTTTTTTAAAAAAATCTCAAGTCCTTTCCATAAAATTTATGATGGGTTTGTGAATGTTATTAAAGTTTTATCAAAAGAACAAAAAGAGTGTTCTCAATTATCTGCAATCAGCCAAATTCAATATATACAACTTTTCTCAGCATAGAATGGACCAGGTAGTACCATCTGATAGAGCAAAATAAGACTATCAGAAAAAAGGAAGTAAAAGCCTTATTTCAGCACCAAAAACATGTTTGAATGTGGAGGCATTCATAGCCAGACTTTAGGAGAGAAGCACTCAAACCCTCTGTCTGGTGAGCAAATCTGTCAGTATTGCTTTTCCTCATATTCAGCTCCATCTAATCTCAAGTTTTTTTCCATCATACTTACGAAGAAATTTGCAAATCTTGAAAAGTTTCTACCAAACAAGCCATATGAAACCTCTCTTCATCCCTATCCTATGGGAATTTCCACATTAGATGACATGTTTCATGAAACTACCTACTTTCACTTTGTCAATTTTGAATCTTATGCCAATAACTTTCACTTGGTGACTTCAAGCTCTGGTACTTTGAGAGTTGGTTGTTTTGTTGTTGTTGTTTTGAAACCCTGGGAACCCAGGAGGACATACACATATCCTGGTAATTATAGATTACGCCACACGATACCCTGAAGCCATTCCCCTACGTTCTATGACAGCAAAAATATTAGCAAGAGAGCTGTTACAAGTATTTACTAGGTTGGGATTCCCCAAAGAAGTTCTGACGGATCAGGGGACTAACTTTATGAGTCAGACCCTTAAAGAGATGTGGCGATTACTAGAGGTAAAACCTATCCACACAGCAGTTTATCATCCACAAACCAACGGGCTAGTGGAAAGATTTAATAAGAACTTAAAATGCATGTTGAGAAAATTAGTCATGGAAAAACCTAGGAGGTGGCATTTACTGGTGGCACCCTTGATGTTTGCCGTCCAAGAAGTACCACAGGCGTCCACAGGGTTTACACCTTTTGAGATGATATACGGTTGGAATCCTAGAGGTATACTAGATTTAGTGAAAGAAAAGTGGGAAAGCGGTAAGGATGAAACACAATCAATAGTACAACATGTAATCGAAATGCGAGAACATCTGAGGAATGTGTCTGAAATAGCCAAGAACAATTTGTATAAGGTACAGGTAGGACAGAAGAGGAGATATGATGCTAAAGTTAAATTAAGACAGTTCTAGCCAGGACAGAAAGTGTTGTTGCTGATGCCTGCAGAATCAGCCAAACTGTTTGCCACGTGGCAAGGGCCTTACGAAGTACTTAGGAGAGTAGGCCCAGTAGATTATGAGATATGGATGCCAGATAAGTCGAAAAAGAAAGGAATTTTCCACATGAACTTGCTGAAAGAATGGAAAGAAAGAGAAGCTCTGTGGGGGGAAGTTGGGGAAGAAGATTTTGGGCCTGAGGCTAGTAATTGCCTCAAACAAAACCTTAAAATTGAGATAGACCCTGAGTTAGAGGAACCCCAATGAAAACAGTTGGAGGAGCTCGAACAACAATTTCAGGAGGTGTTTTCGGGTTTACCTGGATACAGTACATTGCTTGAACATCCCATTAATACTACCCCTCAAGTAATTGTGAGGTCCGGAAGTAGGAATTGGCAACATCATCTGAAAGAGACGATCAACAAAGAAATAGAAGACATGCTCAAATTAGGAATAATAGAGCCATCTAATAGCCCTTGGAGGAGCTATCCAGTGGTAGTACCTAAACCCGATGGTAGCGCCCGTCTGTGTATAGATTTCAGACGTCTAAATGAGGTGTCCAAATTTGACGCTTACCCCATGCCCAAGATAGATGACCTGTTAGAACGTTTAGGAGGGTCTGAGTATCTAACCTCCTTGGATCTGACTAAGGGGTATTGGCAGATACCCCTAAGAGAAGAAGACAAGGAGAAAACTGCTTTTGTCACCCCTAAGGGTTTGTTCCATTTTTTGCGCATGCCATTCGGGTTACATGGCGCGTCAGCCACATTCCAGAAGCTAGTGGATAAAGTATTAGAACCAGTGAAGGAATTTGCTGGAGCTTATATAGATGACATTCTCATATATAGTAATAGCTGGGAAGAATATGTGAAACATCTCAAAGAAGTCTTGACCGAACTGGGGAAGGCAGGGCTGAGGGTTAACCCTACTAAATGTAAGGTGGCGCGCAGAGGAGTAAAGTTTCTGGGGTTTCAAGTAACACAGGGAAGAATACAACCTGTGTCAGACAAGGTAGACAAAGTAACAGCCTGGCCCCAACCACAAACAAAGAAAGAGGTACAACAATTTTTGGGTCTAGCAGGCTACTACTGCCAGTTTGTTCCTAATTTTGCGCAAATTGCAGCCCCGCTTAGTGATCTAACCTGAAAAATGAAATCTTATAAGGTAGTGTGGGGACGTCAAGAAAACAGAGCCTTTGAAGTGTTAAAAGAGATTTTAGCAGAACTTCCTAGTAGATATGCCCCGGATTTTGATATACCTTTCATCGTACAAACGGATGCCTCCGACAGAGGGATAGGGGCAGTGTTGTCACAAAAGAAGGGAGAAACAGAATACCCAGTTATGTATCTCAGTAGAAAATTAAGTGTAAGAGAACAAAAGTATGCCACTATTCAAAAAGAGGCTTTGGCAGTGAAATGGGCGATACAGACACTTAGATATTATTTATTGGGAGCACCTTTTGTATTAATAACGGATCACGCACCTTTACAGTGGTTAAACCGCATGAAAGATACAAATCCCAGGTTAACACGATGGTATCTGAGTTTACAACCATTTACCTTCAAGATACAGTATCGAAAGGGGAGTGCCCATGCTAACGCTGATTATTTTTCCCGACAGGGAGAAAGGGGCACGAGTACAGAAGAGAGGACGGCCCACTCATCCGGGGGGGCGTGTGAAGGAGAGCAGCATAGTGTGCCGTCCTCCGAGGAGTGCAGACAAGAGATGATAGCTGGTTGTGCAATAGGAGAGTTGATCAAGATAGAAGATGAAGGAATAGGGAGGAATAGGGCCGTAGAAATATTCTTAGCAGAAGACAGGCAAACTAGAAAGAGGGAGGAGCTAGATTTAATGAGATGGGATGATATAAAAGAGGAGGAAGGAGGAGGAGAAAGGGGAAGAAATGAAAGGGAAGAGAAGAGTACGCAGACGGAGACGAAAGACCCACTAAGGTATGGGACAGTTGAATTGGTACGGGAGTTCCCTAATCTTAGAACAGGGGGAGGACCCCCCAAGCCTAGTAGAGAAGGGCAAGATAAAGGAGAAATCGGGATGGAGAATGGTAGCGGTGCCGTGTCCTCAGGATACAGGGAAGAAAATAACTTATATTGGTACCACCAACTACCTGCCATATCTGGAGGGGAACTACGTGAAGCATCCCTGCTGTGGGACAACATGTGCAGTCCTGAGTTTTCCAACATGGGACAGAACCCAGCAAAGTCCATGTGGGGTGAAGAAGGAGGGAAAGCAATAAAGAAAAAGGACATAACGAATGTTAAGAGTTACAAGTTATTATCCGAATTAAGTGGTTTAGATCCATTTTATGTTGATGTTCAAGAAAGTAAAAAGAATAAAGAATTCCTGTCAATACCGTTATCTTCGTCTCCATCTATATTTCCCGCCGAAAATAAAGACCCACCCATAGCAGACAAAGAACCCAATCACAATATTCAATAAGAGCATGTTCTTATTTATTCGTTTGTTTTATAATTCAACTTGTGAGTCATCATACAGCTGAAGCCCTCTGGATGACATACTTAAAAAAACAGAACACAACGAAGTCCAGCATTTGTTGTGCCATTCAACACACCTCCCACTTTCTTATTATCACAATATACTGTATGTAGCCAGTGCAGTCTGTTTCTGGCCAATGGTAGTATTCACTAAAAGTCTCTGAAACAATCCACATGCAGACACATTCACAATTCCCGAAGAGCAATAGCTACTCTCACAATAATTTCAACAATTAAGTGCTTCCCTGCCAGCTTTCCAAGACTTTTCTACCCATTGCTCTTTAAAAGTACATTGCAAAGTTACCACCTGAACAAACCTCATCTGAATCCACAAGACACTGAGCTAGAAACTTTCCTAATATGCTGATGTTCCATGTGCAAGGACTTTTCTTTTTTTGAAAAATGACAGCAGCTCAGTCATGCAGTTCAGAAACAATTTCATTACATGTCTCTAGTCTTTACATAGAGAGTGCCTTAACTATAAAAACATTGATCTGGATCTTTCTGATACCATCTTCAGAACCATCAGGACTACCAGTCATGTGGGGCAGTTATTTTTGCACATAAATTCCAGGAGATTCATTTTTTAGTAGAAAGTGGATAAATCTGTGTCATAACATGAAGTCAAGACTGAAAGTCTAAGACACTAGAGCTTCCCAAAGGATCATTTGTCTCTGCATTAAAAGATCAAATTATTTAGTTTGCTGAATAATTGAAGCCATATTTAATGGAATAATCAGCAATAAAAATGTTCCAATTGCTTTGCTATGCTTTTCATTACTTTGGGTAATATAGCAGTTCCAATTAACTAAGGGCTTTTCATCACACAGCTGACATTCAAGAATCCTCAGCTCCATTTTAAAAGTTACTGGTAAGAAATTAATCATAAATACTGCCAACAAAAAAAAGATATGGTTTGGGACTGTCCCGGGTCCTGCACATTGATGTGCAGCTAAAACTGTTTTCTCCTATATGTTGCAAAAGCTTTCAGGTTTTCAGCTTCATTGTATAAACAAAAGATATGGAGATGAAAGGAGATGAATAATTTGAAACAAAGAAACAAAATGAAAGTAACATTTGCCTTTTCAGAATGTCATAGTTCCTAGTCATTCTTGCAAAACATCACTTAGTGAGCAATGTAAAATGCAGAGGCAGCTATTCTGACCAATAAATAATGTCCAAAATCCATTTTAGCATGATATCTTTATTGTCCCAATTGTGGTAGAAGGGCTAGAAACAACAGACATTCAAATGTGGCTCTCGCAGGTGATGTCCTTTCGGTGTTGGCTTTCAGGAAGAAGTCACTGCTGTCTTGCAGCGAAGAAAGAAATGAGACAAGTTTTGGTCCCCCAATATTGTAAAATAGAATACAACTGTGAATTCAAGCCTGGCTTGAATTCCTCTATGAAGCTCTTGGCTCTTTGCTAGATGGAGATCAGGAAGTCGCCACAGTAGCATGCATGGGGATAGTTAAAATGTTGCACCAGTATATAATGGTGCAGCAGGGTTTATGTAGATTTAGACATTTTTAAAATTCTGTTTCCGCACCAGAACTCTGTGTCCAGCATAGGAACTGAATCCAGAATTAGGCATATACAACTGGGGCATATCTCCACTCAACCCTGCCTAGTGCTGTTCTCTAGCACTTTAGGATGAGACATAAAGGATCTTATTTTACTTATGATACAATTTCTGTAAATTGCAGAATCTCAGTCATGTGACTATTCTACTGCAATAAGACCAATTATAAATCCTATGGAAGCTTTGATATATATACTTTGGGCACCATATTTTGCCACTATTCCAACAAAATGGGGTGGGGATAGTTGCCATGGCAGTCTGGAACATCACCCACATTATTTGCAGATTAGCAGACAGCTGTGGAATTTATCTGCAGAATGCACTTCCAAAACAATCTTCCATTTTTACCAAGCACATTTTATTCACACATCCCCATAAGATAAAATGTTCACAACCCACTGAATTCAATTTGACTTACTCTCGAGTAAACATGCATAGGGTTGGCCAGCAAGGCTCTAAAAGCAGGGCTTGGAGTGTTATTTTTCAACAGTAACAGTAGTTTTAGCTGCTGCTTTTAAAAAATAACACATTAAACATTAAATACCACAGTATTGATTCATTATGTATTCATAATGGTGGTGGTGGTAGTGGTGGTGGCATGCTAAAAATAAAAAGTCTTCCCAATGGCTAAAATTCCTCCATACATTTTAGAAGTGAGTTGTTACTCAACAGAAAATAATAATAATAATCTTACTGTTCATTAAGTGATTTAACAGAAACCATGCTGCTAAAATAAACTGTTATTTCCAAGGCAAGGTTAAGGAAACTGAAAGTTATTTTCCCAGATGACACTGATTTATACTCTTACAGTACTTCTGAGAACAATAACTAATAACCAAGAATCTGTTCCTGGGGCAGAAAAAAACCTTCAAGTTAAAGCACACAATTATGGTTGAAGCTTTTTGTACTTCCCAAAACAAGCATATTCAGCCTCCTCACTCAAAACATGAGCACACTGATGTCCCTTTCAAGTAAACACAAGATTTGAACTCCATTCTTTGATTCCTAAACAAAACAAAACCAACCCCTCTGCTTACCTGAGTTAAGCACTTTAACTTAGCACAGTGAGAGTTTCTACTCCCAAATGCAGTCAAATGGGCTGGAGCAGTGAAGATTATCTAACTGTGAATTGAACTGTGCTGCAGATCTGCTATTTGTAGATGTTGGCACTATAAAAGTCTCTATTTCATTCTGGCTCTTCTTCATCAGTAGTGATGTGATATATAGCAAATGGTGGCTAACAGCATTAGTGCAGTGTTTACTTGGAATAAAGGTCAAAGTACAAAGAGACTCCACCATTTGTCCATGTATTGAGTGAGGATGCTGCTGCTGAATATCACAACTTTGAAGAGTTTTGCTCTCCCTCTCTTGCTCTACCTCTTTGTGCCTTTTAAAGCAGTAACACGTAAGCCCTACTTGTTCAGCCTAAAAGCATGCACAGCAATAAAGATAACAGTGACATGGGATGAAGGTAAGCCCTCCCCCTTCAGATGGAGGCAGAGCATTTGAAAGTACTCACAGTTTCAAATTAAATATTCTTTGTATATCTGAATAGCTCTTGGATCTCTAAGGAAACCACACTCACTTCCAAAGTACAGGAAGTTGCCGTTTAACACTTCCTCTGAAAAAATATTACAAGTTATTACTTACAAACCTGATCCCGCAAGAGCAATGGGGCTATCAGTCTTCAGACATGTTCCACCAAAAACAAGTCCTACTCAAGGAGAGGTACTTAAAAAAACACAATTTTCACCAATAATTGCCTTCCCCCCTTATCCACTTGGGTAAAAATACAAGTACCAACTTCAAGCTTTTCAGAAGATGGCAAGACTCAGAGGCAGAACTGCAGCATCAGTGGATAACCTTTTATGAACTTTAAAAAAAAGTTGATGAAAAGGAAAAAGCACAGCCTCTATCATTCATTACTGTAGGGAAGATGTCAACCACAACTATACAATGGCTGCAGCCAGAACATAATATTTGCAAGTTTCACTTAATGAATCCAACACTATTGTGTCTAACCTAAAATATATAATTAATATAGGCTTGTATAGCAGAAAAAGTTCCTACCCTTAGTAAACTGGAATATTATGGTAAGCTATCTTCAGTAAAAATGTAATTCTTTTCAGCTTCTGCCTTGTTTACATGAGGGGTGGGCAAAAGATAGTCCTCCACATGTTTCTGGAGTGCAACTCCTAGCATTCCCAGCTGTTGTCTGAGCTGGCTGAGGTTGATGGGAAGCTTAACCCAATAAGGATTTACTCTGTCAACCACTGATCTAAACTGTTTTAAAATCAGGCACACACCTAGCAAATTACCACTTAATAATAGGGTCTCTCATTTTGCCTTTCATCACAAAGAAAACAACAACTTGGTCAATATCACTGGCACACTGTTGTGGATTGTGTTTATGATACAATGATCGATTTTTCACCAGCAGAGTCATCCTAACCAAGGGCACAAGAGTTGTTGCTGATTCAGTATACACAACTGCTGGATCCTTTGCTGGCTCCTCAACTCATCCTGATCTTAAAATGAGATTCAATGTGGAAGGAAGGTACAGCAGAGTTATACAAAAACCATGACATTTCATTCCAGTTTATTGAGGAGGAAAGAAAACCAATTTTTATTCACCACCTGGATCTCTTCTTGAACACAAGAAAAGGTTGAAAGGAAGATCTTCCACACAAGCTGTAGTTCTCAAAGTTTCAGCTCTGCATGATTCTCTCTCTTTTTTATATATATATCAATTGGAGGTGTATTCAGAGACTGCCTTTCCACTCTGGAAGCTATGTTTATTGTTTATAAAAGTTTTTATTGTACACTAATAATAGAAAGGCCCCTGCTAACATGATTTTTTATGGATTCTTGTAGAAGACTCATGGACTCACATAGTTAGCACTGAATGCCACAAAGCCGTTTCTTTACCTCTGTCCTGCTGTATCTCTCTAGGTGTTGTAAACAATAGTATAGCTAACTCTTTCATTAAGCTGAAACGATTTGACTAGAAATTTACCATACCGTAAGACTCTTGTGAAGAACTGTCATTTGTTCTAGGTCTATATGCCCCTACCAAAAAGAAGAAAATACTTACACTCCTCAATACTAAATAAAATGGGATGTGCAGTTAATTAAATCTAAAGGAACAATATTGTAGTCATAAAATCCCACTAACAGACCCATACTTTACTTTAAAAGTAGAGTATTAAATAAGCATGGATCAAACTGCTATAATCCTTTTGAACTGGTAGAGTAACTATTTGGCTGCAAACGTTTATCATGGTTTCCTCAGATACTACAAATACTACAAAATAAGGGCCAACAGTCCGGTCTGGACTTGTCATATCTCTCAAATAAAGAGCTGTTATTTTTATTGCGATTTTTTTCACTCTGCATTCTTGCTGTGTTGCCTTTCGACATTTAAATACAAGTCTTCTGATCAGTTTGGGTTGCTTTTGTTTCCCCCCCCCCCCCCCCCGATGCTCTAGGCTGGTGGCAAAATAACAGATGGGGCAAGAGCAGACCCTCTCACCATGGTGCCAGTCCAGAACCTTGCCTTCTTACAAGTCATATTTCTGAGGGGGGGAGAGCAAACATATGACAGATAATCAGGTGGGCAAACATTTTGTTTAGCCTTAGTCTTAAAGATACAAACATGGAAAGGAGCCAATCCCTTGACTTACAGATTTCTTTGCAATACATAAAGGGTTAGGTGTGCGTTTGATCTTTTGGATTTCTGGTCAGACATAAAAACCCTTTTCAAAGCTGCAAACAAGTCTTTCTAGGCCTAAATTATATTTTTCTGAACTCTATCCCACTTTGGGGGAAGGCCCCAATCTTTATCCATCAACAGCCTGTTTCTCTTTTACACAGAAGGACAGTTGCCAGTTTCCTAGATCTGTTGTTTCAATTTGATGCCTAGTTTCAAAAATTCGCTAGAAGAGCCTTACATCAATTCAGGCTGTTTCAAAAGAGTACTCTTTCCTAAAGAAGATGGACTTGGCATGGCCACTGTCATTCACATCTTAATGATCTTGTGATTGGTCTACAGCAATGCAATCCACTTTTCTTGTTGTTTAGTCGTTAAGTCGTGTCCAACTCTTCGTGACCCCATGGACCAGAGCACGCCAGGCCCTCCTGTCTTCCACTGCCTCCCGGAGTTGGGTCAAATTCATGCTGGTCGCTTCGATGACACTGTCCAGCCATCTCGTCCTCTGTTGTCCCCTTCTCCTCTTGCCTTCACTCTTTCCCAACATCAGGGTCTTTTCCAGGGAGTCTTCTCTTCTCATGAGATGGCCAAAGTATTGGAGCCTCAGCTTCAGGATCTGTCCTTCCAGTGAGCACTCAGGGTTGATTTCCTTCAGAATGGATAGGTTTGTTCTCCTTGCAGTCCAGGGGACTCTCAAGAGTCTCCTCCAGCACCACAATTCAAAAGCATCAATTCTTCGGCGGTCAGCCTTCTTTATGGTCCAACTCTCACTTCCATACATTGCCACTGGAAAAACCATAGCTTTGACTATGCGGACCTTTGTCAGCAAGGTGATGTCTCTGCTTTTTAAGATGCTGTCTAGGTTTCTCATCGCTTTCCTCCCAAGAAGGAATTTTGTGGCTGCTGTCACCATCTGCAGTGATCATGGAGCCCAAGAAAGTAAAATCTGTCACTGCCTCCATATCTTCCCCTTCTATTTGCCAGGAGGTGATGGGACCAGTGGCCATGATCTTGGTTTTTTTGATGTTGAGCTTCAGACCATTTTTGGCGCTCTCCTCTTTCACCCTCATTAAGAGGTTCTTTAATTCCTCCTCACTTTCTGCGATCAGAGTGATATCATCTGCATATCTGAGGTTGTTGATCTTCCGGCTTGGGATTCCTCCAGTCCAGTATTTCGCATGATGTATTCTGCATATAAGTTAAATAAGCAGGGAGACAATATACAGCCTTGTCGTACTCCTTTCCCAATTTTGAACCAATCAGTTGTTCCATATCCAGTTCTAACTGTTGCTTCCTGTCCCACATATTGATTTCTCAGGAGACAGATAAGGTGGTCAGACACTCCCATTTCTTTAAGAACTTGCCATAGTTTGTTGTGGTCCACACAGTCAATAAAGCAGAAGTAGATGTTTTTCTGGAACTCTCTGGCTTTCTCCATAATCCAGCGCATGTTAGCAATTTGGTCTCTAGTTCCTCTGCCCCTTCGAAATCCAGCTTGGACTTCTGGGAGTTCTCGATCCACATATTGCTGAAGCCTACCTTGTAGGATTTTGAGCATAACCTTGCTAGCGTGTGAAATGAGTGCAATTGTACGGTAGTTGGAGCATTCTTTGGCACTGTCCTTCTTTGGGATTGGGATGTAGATTGATCTTTTCCAATCCTCTGGCCACTGCTGAGTTTTCCAAACTTGCTGGCATATTGAGTGTAGCACCTTAACAGCGTCATCTTTTAAGATTTTAAATAGTTCCACTAGAATGCCATCACCTCCACTGGCCTTGTTCTTAGCCATGCTTTCTAAGGCCCACTTGACTTCGCTCTCCAGGATGTCTGGCTCAAGGTCAGCAACCACACTATCTTGGTTGTCCGGGACATCCAGATCTTTCAGGTATAATTCCTCTGTGTATTCCTGCCACCTCTTCTTGATGTCTTCTGCTTCTGTGAGGTTCCTACCATTTTTTGTCCTTTATCATGTCCATCTTTGCACAAAAGGTTCCTTTAATATCTCCAATTTTCTTGAACAGATCTCTGGTTTTTCCCTTTCTATTATTTTCCTCTATATCTTTGCACTGTTCATTTAAGAAGGCCCTCTTGTCTCTTCTTGCTATTCTTTGGAAGTCTGCATTCAATTTTCTGTAACCTTCCCTATCTCCCTTGCATTTTGTTTCCCTTCTCTTCTCTGCTATTTGCAAGGCCTCATTGGACAGCCACTTTGCTTTCTTGCATTTCCTTTTCTTTGGGATGGTTTTTGTTGCTGCCTCCTGTACAATGTTACGAGCCTCCATCCATAGTTCTTCAGGCACTCTGTCCACCAAATCGAGTTCCTTAAATCTGTTCTTCACTTCCACTATGTATTCAAAAGGGATTTGGTTTAGATTATACCTGACTAGCCCAGTGGTTTTTCCTACTTTCTTCAGTTTAAGCTTGAGTTTTGCTATAAGAAGCTGATGATCAGAGCCACAATCAGCTCCAGGTCTTGTTTTTGCTGACTGTATAGAGCTTCTCCATCTTTGGCTGCAGAGAACATAATCAATCTGATTTCGGTATTGCCCATCTGGTGATGTCCATGTGTAGAGTCGCCTCTTGTGTTGTTGGAAAAGAGTGTTTGTGATGACCAGCTTGTTCTCTTGACAAAACTCTATTAGCCTTTGCCCTGCTTCGTTTTGAACTCCAAGGCCAAACTTACCTGTTGTTCCTTTTATCTCTTGACTCCCTACTTTAGCATTCCAGTCCCCTATAATGACAAGAACATCTTTCTTTGGTGTCAGTTCTAGAAGGTGTTGTAAGTCTTCATAGAATTGGTCAATTTCAGCCTCTTCAGCATCGGTGGTTGGTGCATAAACTTGGATTACTGTGATGTTGAAAGGTCTGCCTTGGATTCGTATTGAAATCATTCTATCATTTTTGAGATTTTATCCCAGTACAGCTTTTCCCACTGTTTTGTTGACTATGAGGGCTACTCCATTTCTTCTATGGGATTCTTGCCCACAATAGTAGATATGATAATCGTCTGAATTGAATTCGCCCATTCCCGTCCATTTTAGTTCACTGACGCCCAGGATGTCAATGTTGATTCTTGCCATCTCCTGTTTGACCACATCCAGCTTACCAAGGTTCGTAGATCTTCCATTCCAGGTTCCTATGCAGTATTTTTCTTTGAAGAATCGGACTTTCCTTTCACTTCCAGGCGCGTCCGCAGCTGAGCGTCCTTTCAGCTTTGGCCCAACCACTTCATTAGCTCTGGAGCTACTTGTACTTGTCCTCCGCTCTTCCTCAGTAGCATGTTGGACGCCTTCCGACCTGAGTGGCTCATCTTCCAGCGTCATATCTTTTAGCCTTTTGTTTCTGTCCATGGAGTTTTCTTGGCAAAGATATTGGAGTGGCTTGCCAGTTCCTGCTCCAAGTGGATCGCGTTTAGTCAGAACTCTCCACTATGACCTGTCCGTCTTGGGTGTCCCTGCACGGCATAGCCCATAGCTTCTCAGAATTACTCAAGCCCCTTTGCCACGACAAGGCAGCAATCCGTGAAGGGGCATCCACTTTACCTGAATCCAAATGAAAAACATTCAGAAAGCCAACTTGGCTCTCACTAGAGACAATTAACTAAGGGCAAGATTTTTTTTTAAATTACTCTAGGAGCATTCACTCTACATTGATTGTCAGATTGTTTTGAGATCTGATTCAAAGCACTTCCACCTAAACCCAAAGCCCTAAAAAAATATCAGGGCTGAGTTCTTGGCAGGAGTCACAGGACAGCCAGAACCCAGGAGTTGCAGCAGGGATCAAAGTTGATGGATGAAGCCAGGTGGCAGAACAGAAAATATATGTAAGAGCACCACAGTCAGGAAAAATAGCTGTTGGTCTGGCAAAATCTCAGCTCTAATAAGAACCCCTTTACAGCATCCCTGTCTGGGGCTGGGACCATGCCCTGACTAGGTAGGTGGGACCAGTCCACCACCTAAGGATACTTCACTGTCCAGGAATGAAATCCAAACTGTTGTTTCAATGGATCACAAAGATCAGCTGCACATAGAGTGGAAGATTCCCAGTTCTAAGTTCCAGCAGCTCCTAACACCCCAAACTAACTGGCCCTATAATATGCAAAGGACTGCTGACAGCTATAAGTACCTCACCAAACACAGATCAATCAAATCTGTGATGTATATTGTATCAGACTTTCTCACCTCTGCTACCCCAGTCATAAAATGCCCTCTAAAGGGACAACTCTTTCTCTTTTGCTACTGGGGTTCTGCTGAACACTGAAAACATGGCTCTTCAGAAGAGCACTTGGCAGAAAGCTGTCTCGCTACAACCGCATTATGACCTTCAGTTCTGCTGGTCTACTGACAACTTTTCCACTGCCCTTAGTGCTGCTGAAAATTTAAACAGAATAATGTTGCTTATGTTTTTAGTGTTGATCTTTGACTGTTAGCCAGCTTGAGGATCTTTTTCAAAACAGGTAATAACTATTTGACTAAACCAAAGCTATCATATTTTGGACATATCATAAGAAAACAAAAATCACTAGAAAAAACACTGATGCTAGGAAACTCGGGAGACAGCAGGAAAGAGCAAGACCTAACTTGAGATGGGCTGACTCAATATGGCTGGAGGGCCATTTCCCTGCCCTGAATGGGGTTACACTCCCCCTAAGGGACAGGGTCCGCAGCTTGGGGGTGCTCCTGGACCCCAGTCTAACACTGGAAGCCCAGGTGGACTCGGTGGCCAGAGGCGCCTTCCTTCAGCTGCGGAAATTATACCAGCTACGGCCCTACCTGGACGAGCGGAGTCTCATGACAGTTACACACGCACTGGTAACATCTCGCATAGATTACTGCAATGCGCTCTACGTGGGGCTGCCTTTGAAGACGGTCCGGCGACTGCAACTGGTCCAGAATCGAGCTGCGCGGCTGGTGAGTGGTGGGGCCGCTAGGGACCATATCAAGCCGATTCTATTTAAGTTACATTGGCTACCAGTTGCTGCCCGGGCCCAATTCAAAGTGCTTGTTTTGACATATAAAGCCCTAAACGGCTTGGGCCCTGGATACCTGAAGGACCGCCTCCTTCCATATGAACCTACCCGGCAGTTAAGATCTAGCCAGGGGGCCCTTTTGAAAGAGCCGTCCCTCAAGGAGGTAAGAGGGATGGCTTGTAGACAAAGGGCCTTTTCGGCAGCTGCCCCCAGACTATGGAATGCCCTCCCGACTGAGATTCGTCTGGCGCCGACGCTGATGACATTTCGGCGCCAGGTCAAAACCTTCCTGTTCCAGAAGGCTTTTAATTGAAATGATATCAGCTGTGGGTCCGATGGCAATTTTTTAGAGTATATATTTTAATTGCATTTTAATTGTTTTGTCTTTTTATTGTATTTTAAATGTTGTAAGCCGCCCAGAGACCTCTGGGTAGTGTGGGCGGCATATAAGTTAAATAAATAAATAAAATAAATAAATAGAGGAAATTGTGGCTATTAGTTTGCAAGATCAGAACAGGGGCAGCTAAAGACAGGACCTTTTGGTGGTCATGAATTAATAGGATCACTGGTGGCAATTAAGTAACTATTTTAATAAATAAATGCAGAGCAGATAATGTCTAGAGATCTAAGAAATATCAATTTATGAGAGGAGAATCCAAAGGGTTGAAAGACTTGTGTGGCAGATCTGTGGCACCCCACATACATGTATACCCAAGGATTGTGTATGCAGCTGTCTCAGAGGCTATACTCAGGTATAGGTGATGCACAGGTGTCATTTGTGTGCATCTGTGCATAACATGAACATATTATTTCTGCAAGGGTTGAGGCATTTTTGTGGTGCCTCCATTAAAGTTTCTGTATCTCTGTACAGAAGTTCCATCTGAAAATCCAGTTGGTACAAATGGTGCTTCTGTATAAGCCCCATGCAGGCACTTGATTATGGTGGGAGATACACACTTGCCTAAAGTGACCTTCAGACCTGCATTCAAATTTGGGGATGCTACAAGAATTTGTTCATTGGATGTGAATGTCTTCCTAATGCATTTGTATCTAAAAACCCAGTAGCTATATTCCACATATTTCTAATTCAATATTTATCTGTGGGAATGAGATTTGTTTCAACCAAATCCCAAGTGGGAATTGCTAAAATAGTGGCAGTGGTCCATAGAATAATGGCAGAGGTTCACTTGACTGATTGCTACTATATTGGGGAAGAACAAAATAGATTAGCTGTTTTCAGACCACTATTTTATACCGTGTTTCCCCGAAAATAAGACAGGGTCTTATATTAATTTTTGCTCCAAAAAACGCATTAGGGCTTATTTTCAGGGGATGTTTTATTTTTTTCATGTACAACAATCTACATTTATTCAAATACAGTCATGTCATCTTCTTCTGGTTGCTGCATAATGGTGGAGGGCGGGGTTTCACTTAACTGGGGCTTATTTTTGGGGTAGGGGTTATATTATGAGCATCCTGAAAAATCATACTAGGGCTTATTTTCAGGTTAGGTCTTATTTTCTGGAAAACAGGGTATTCTTTTCTGTGACAGCAATTATAATTTCTAAAAATCTTTGCTACTGTGCTAATGTAACAGAGTATACAATAAACTATATTAATTTGTCATTAGTAATAGCATATCTTCCTCTCTCTTGAGAACAGAAGCTATCATATATATGATATATAACACTCCATCACGGCAAACTCTGAAAGTTCAAATACAGGCACAGGGCACAATTTGGCTGAAGTTATGAATTTTTAAGTACTGCATATTTCAGTGGTAAACTGATGATCTGTCATGTATTACCACATTTGCCGCACGTATCAGGTCCAGTCACTAAAATGAATGGTACTAACATCCTTTACCTTGACTAGATCATGCAGAATGTGCAGATTTTGATGAAACTTGTAAAAAGCATCTTTCTGCTTTTCAGATGAGTTATAGTATTGTCTTCCATAAGATCCCAATAAAAAAAATTGAGATGGTTCTGTAAAAGGAGATAGTCATAAGCCAACAAGTCCTGCCTAAGAGTTAGCATTTCCAACAACATAGATCAATACTACATACTGTGCACTGCACACACAAAACTAGGTACAGATAGGCAGCTCTCTGATATTCGTTCATTCTCATTCTTTTCCCCAAGGGAGCTTATTTTTGCTAGTTTTCAGGAGAAATCATGACAAATGTAAGCCAAGTGATATCTGCTGAAAAGTATACAAAGAAGTCTCTATTAAGCTAATTGCTATGTATCAGATTTCCACTTGGTGCATTTAAAAGGTTATAAAAGACATCCTACTGGTATCTGAGCTCTGCCTAGACTCACTCAAATATATGGATTGAGACATAATCAATGCTCAAGGTCCGGCAGGACATGAGCTGATTCATTTTATTTATTTTGGAACTATTCCAACCTTCTGCACTACCAGATCAGCAGTATAATATATAGAAAAGATGACAGTTTATTTTGGGCCCTTAAAGGCCAGAGCAGGGGAACGTAAAACACTCCAGATGATGCTGGATTACAACTTCCACCACACCTAGCCTACACAGTCACGACTGAGGGATGTTGGGAGCAGAGCCTGGAAAGTTACCTTTAAAATGTCAATAAGTTACTTTTATTTCATTCCTATTACTCAGTTTGACTAATTTCTACCAATCCTTGCAATGCTGGACGTGTAAACCACTGTATGAGTTGCTATACTGCTTATTATTTTTTCATTACTTTTTGCTGTATTTGTGGGTGGCTCTGGATTTATAAGATGAAGTCTTGTCAGAGTACCTCTGAAATGTCTTAAAACACCTCCTCAGGTAACTTTTCAAACTAATGTGTTATTCGTTACACCAATAAAATAACTTCATTGGCATCCATTACATTTTAAAATGAAATTTCGTTACACCCTTCTCATCTCCAAAAGTTAGCTTGGAGAAGTAAGTTATAAGTAATGTAACTTACTTCCAGGCTCTGGTTGAGAGTCAGAATCCAACAAAATATACACCTTATCCATTCCTGCTCTAGCTTCTTCCTTCAGCTTTCTAAAGCATGCATATACAAGAATGGCAATTGCTCAGCCATGGACAAAAAAGTCCCTACTAACTTCAGTGGCTATTCTGGATGTAGGATAAAACAAGTTAATTACTTACCTATGTAAGAAGAAATTAAATTAACAACATTTTAAGAGGAAATCAATTTTATTTCTCATTTTCTAGAACTATAATCTATAATGTAATATGCAATCAAGTGCTTCAAGGGAAATCCATTAACATAAAGTTATCATTAAACAGGGAAACTTAATGAAAATACCTCTGCAGTGATTTAGCATATGCTATTTATTGTTGAAAAGATAAAAACAGGCAACATAGGCAGCAATCAGCCATAAATACATTTAGCATGAGGCCCATGGAATACAGTGAAACTTACCTCTGAGCAAACATAAGATTTTGCTGTTAGGCTATAATTCTATGCACACTTACCTGGGAGTAACCTCTACAAAACACAATATCTCCAAGTAAATATTCATAGTATTACAGACCTGATTTCCTTAGACTTCATTTCAGACACACTTAGTAGGTAACATATTACTTACAGTCTTGATGGAATAAAATGTGCTTATGAAAGCAGCTAGAATACTAGAAA
Source organism: Intellagama lesueurii (assembly GCA_037013535.1). NCBI lineage: Eukaryota > Metazoa > Chordata > Lepidosauria > Squamata > Agamidae > Intellagama > Intellagama lesueurii. Next base: position 111,397,340 of record JBAJHW010000005.1, read on the forward strand.
AGTGTAACATTTTGATTCTTTCTCACTATTTTTAACACTGCCAGAAGATGCCTTGTGGCAAATCTTTGTTGCCATTTCTTCAATATCTGACTGTCAAAATCTAATCTCAGACTTTGACCCTGAAAGCAGCTAAAGCAAGATGGTAACACCTTGAGGGCCTGGGGGTGGGAGGTTGACAGTGTTTTTGGGCTTCTTCCTATTATACAATTAATGAATTGTTGTTATGCAATTAATATTAATTGCACTTTTAGTCCACTCTAGTGAACAAATTGTTTCAAACCTCAATTAGCTACCGTGTTTCCGCGAAAATAAGACAGGGTCTTATATTAATTTTTGCTCCAAAAATGCATTAGGGCTTATTTTCAGGGGATGTTTTATTTTTTCATGTACAACAATCTACATTTATTCAAATACAGTCATGTCATCTTCTGGTTGCTGCACAATGGTGGAGGGTGGGGTTTCACTTAACTAGGACTTATTTTGGGGGTAGGGCTTATATTACGAGCATCCTGAAAAATCATACTAGGGCTTATTTTCAGGTTAGGTCTTATTTTCGGAGAAACAGGGCAGCAAGAATAAATCTAGTACTTTAGTAATCTGGGCATTCCTCTGCTCCATACAGACATTCGCAAACACTTTATATCACAGAAAAGAATGATTTAAATACAAAAGGCTAATTAGAAATGCTTGAGTGAAAAAAAGAAAGGAAAGGAAAGGAAAGAGATGTTGATCTCCATTATGATGATGCTTTCTGCATTTCAAATAGATGTACAGCTAAAACTTAATTTTTTTACCCACCCAGTTCCCTGTAATGAGAGATATGAATACATGTATGTTGTACCAGTCTGCAGGACTTAAAAAAAAAAGATAGCATAAGAATGAATGGATCAGAGAATAAGTTTTTTTAGGCCAGATGAGGCCCATACATTTAGCATCTGCAAACACATTGTAGAGATCTCATGTTCAGGGTGCCAGCCAGCCAACATACTCTCTTCCATTCTCTTCCCCCACCCACAAGAGACTAAGCATTCTTTAGCCACCTAACATATTCAAACATCACCAGGTTTGCCTGCTTGGACATTTGATCATTAAATATATGTTATACTTCTAAAAACCTCTGGGTATGTTGAACATCCCTGCTTATTTCTCAGTGGCCCATTATGGTTGTCATCCTGGTGGGACCCACTGGTTGGGTTTGGTATAATGATGTAGCTCTAGAGCAAGGGGCTGGGTGAGGTTGGGAGCTTACTTCCTCACTATGCCTCCCAAGAGAGATCCGGCCTGTGTAGCCTAGGGCAAGATGTAAGCCACTTCTGAGTACTCTATACCTAAAGAACTCTATGAAGGGTCATCATAACTGACTTGACTGCATGTAAGCACTATTATTATTAGAACAAATGTGAGGCTTTTTTTTCTTGAGTACCACTTTGTTCTGGAAGTAGTTTGTAGGAGCCACTGGTTGGGTTTGGTGCAATTATGTAGCTCTAGAGCAAGAGTGCTGGCGTTTTGGTCTGGTTTCATTGCCACCATGAAAATCAGACCAAAAAGTAGCAGGGTGATCCTTTTACTTCTTTTTTTCCTCCTCTTTCCAATTTCTTTCTGTTCCTACTGGAAGCTGCAGTTAATCTAAACAAGCCAGATTGAAAAAAATATGGTTCAGTGTTGGTTTCATCAGTAAAATTATAGTTTAAACTAATTTATCCCAGTTGGAATGAAACAGCGAAGAGCAACTAATTGAAAACAAAAGCAGAGGCTTCCAAACCTCTTGTGACTTGGCCAGAGAAGAAGTTTAGTATTACTAAGACTTAGCATTATAGCCTACTGATGTGTTGAACATTTGAATCAAGCTTAGACAGCACAATGAAACCAGAATGCTTGGGAATATGATCATGCAGAACTAGGCTTCTGCTACATAACTGCCAAATATCTAACTAATAAACCACTACTTGGGCATATAATATCATCCCTTGGGCAAATTTCAGATTTGTCTACTTCAGCTGGCATTACATTTGGCTGAGAACTGCAAGAATTTTTAACAGATACTAGGTTCTCCCAATGCATTTTTGGTTCTTGGTCAGCAAGAATGGCTGGCCTGATTTGCTCAATCTTTTATAGCGAATCATTATCCAGGAGAGGATGGACTTGCAAAATGTCATCCTGATGCATACAAGCTTCATAACGTTACCATTGACATGGGAAAAGATCAGAAGATTTCCATTTAAATGTGTCAGTCTCAGCTCTATCAGCAGAGAGATTTAATTACTGGTGATTACAAGGAGAAGAGTTGTGGCAAGCTATTAGATTAGAGTAATTACAATGGTTCCCCTTCACGGATTGCTGCCTTGTCGTGGTGAAGGGGCTTGAGTAATTCTAAGAAGCTATGGGCTATGCCGTGCAGGGACACCCAAGACGGACAGGTCATAGTGGAGAGTTCCAACTAAACACGATCCACTTGGAGCAGGAACTGGCAAGCCACTCCAGTATCTTTGCCAAGAAAACTCCATGGACAGAAACAAAAGGCTAAAAGATATGACGCTGGAAGAGTAGCTCCTCAGGTTGGAAGGCATCCAACATGCTACTGAGGAAGAGCGGAGGACAAGTACAAGTAGCTCCAGAGCTAATGAAGTGGTTGGGTCAAAGCTGAAAGGACGCTCAGCTGTGGATGTGCCTGGAAGTGAAAGGAAAGTCCGATGCTGCAAAGAAAAATACTGCATAGGAACCTGGAATGTAAGATCTATGAACCCTATCAACCAGAGATCTGTTCAAGAAAATTGGAGATATTAAAGGAAAATTTTGTGCAAAGATGGACTTGATAAAGGACAAAAATGGTAGGGATCTCACAGAAGCGGAAGTCATCAACAAGAGGTGGCAAGAATACACAGAGGAATTATACCAGAAAGATCTGGATGTCCCGGACAACCCAGATAGTGTGGTTGCTGACCTTGAGCCAGACATCCTGGAGAGTGAAGTCAAGTGGGCCTTAGAAAGCATGGCTAACAACAAGGCCAGTGGAGGTGATGGCATTCCAGTTGAACTATTTAAAAACTTAAAAGATGACGCTGTTAGGGTGCTACACTCAATATGCCAGCAAATTTGGAAAACTCAGCAGTGGCCAGAGGATTGGAAAAGATCAGTCTACATCCCAATCCCAAAGAAGGGCAGTGCCAAAGAATGCTCCAACTACCGTACAATTGCACTCATTTCACACGCTAGCAAGGTTATGCTCAAAATCCTACAAGGTAGGCTTCAGCAATATGTGGATCAAGAACTCCCAGAAGTCCAAGCTGGATTTTGAAGGGGCAGAGGAACTAGAGACCAAATTGCTAACATGCGCTGGATTATGGAGAAAGCCAGAGAGTTCCAGAAAAACATCTACTACTGCTTCATTGACTACGCAAAAGCCTTTGACTGTGTGGACCACAGCAAATTATGGCAAGTTCTTAAAGAAATGGGAGTGCCTGACCACCTTATCTGTCTCCTGAGAAATCAATATGTGGGACAGGAAGCAACAGTTAGAACTGGATATGGAACAACTGATTGGTTCAAAATTAGGAAAGGAGTACGACAAGGCTGTATATTGTCTCCCTGCTTATTTAACTTATATGCAGAATACATCATGCGAAATGCTGGACTGGAGGAATCCCAGGCCGGAATTAAGATTGCCGGAAGAAATATCAACAACCTCAGATATGCAGATGATACCACTCTGATGGCAGAAAGTGAGGAGGAACTAAAGAACCTCTTAATGAGGGTGAAAGAGGAGAGCGCAAAAAATGGTCTGAAGCTCAACATCAAAAAAACTAAGATCATGGCCACTGGTCCCATCACCTCCTGGCAAATAGAAGGGGAAGATATGGAGGCAGTGAAAGATTTTGCTCCATGATCACTGCAGATGGTGACAGCAGCCACGAAATTCCTTCTTGGGAGGAAAGCGATGACAAACCTAGACAGCATCTTAAAAAGCAGAGACATCACCTTGCCGACAAAGGTCCACATAGTCAAAGCTATGGTTTTTCCAGTAGCGATGTATGGAAGTGAGAGCTGGACCATAAAGAAGGCTGACCGCCGAAGAATTGATGCTTTTGAATTGTGGTGCTGGAGGAGACTCTTGAGAGTCCCCTGGACTGCAAGGAGAACAAACCTATCCATTCTGAAGGAAATCAACCCTGAGTGCTCACTGGAAGAACAGATCCTGAAGCTGAGGCTTCAATACTTTGGCCATCTCATGAGAAATCTCCCTGGAAAAGACCCTGATGTTGGGAAAGAGTGAAGGCAAGAGGAGAAGGGGACGACAGAGGACGAGATGGTTGGACAGTGTCATCGAAGCGACCAACATGAATTTGACCAAACTCCGGGAGGCAGTGGGAGACAGGAGGGCCTGGCGTGCTCTGGTCCATGGGGTCATGAAGAGTCGGACACGACTTAACGACTAAACAACAACAACAACAACATGACTGGACAGTGCTTTGGGGATCTTTAGATTAGGCATCCTTCAGTCTCGAGAGACTATGGTAACATGCTCTGAATGGAGGACTTGGAACAGCTTCTAGTGTGGCTGAGAAGGCCAATTTGAGAGTGACAATCCCTTCCACACTGAAGACAAATACAATCTGTCCCCTGTCCAGCTTCCTGATTTTGCTGGTTTCGGTACTGCCTCCGGGAGGCAGTGGAAGACAGGAGGGCCTGGCGTGCTCTGGTCCATGGGATCACGAAGAGTCGGACATGACTTAACTACTAAACAACAACAACTTAAAATGGTTAATTATGTGTTTAGGAGTTTCAACGAATTAAACAGTAGCTCTGACATCTGAGCAATTTGAGAAACGTACACACTTACAGTGCCCAAAACCAATCATTTATTTTATATAATAGAAATCATCATCCTCATTCTTTATTACGGTCACAGACCAGCAAGATTATAAAAAACATACAGTACAGAAAAAACTCCTATATGTAGTATATAAAACCTTCTTTCAGGGTGTTTGCAACATTTCCTCTCTAGCTCTCATAGCAATCAACAAAAATTTAGACACCCTGTCAGTAATATAATACATAATATAATTACCACTAATATACTAACATTACTAGGAAATAAATTATGATGGTTGTAGGGAACAACGACATGAACACATAAGGAAGATATTTCTTCTTTCATAAACAGACAAACAAATGAGAAAGCTGTGTGATCTTTTTACAAAATCCAAAAATGAGGCACCAGGCTAATACTTTTATGAGTCTAATAAAATATTCAAAACAGATTTGCTTGTGAGTCATGCAGGACACTTTTCCAGGCTAGGCCCTGAAGACCTTGAGTGGAAAAGGTGGGGAAACGAAAAAGTAAAAATATATATTCCTGATCAAATGTTGTAGTATCAGGAGCTACGTTAAAGTGATGCCCTAAGATGAAGACTCCAAGCTTGTTACATCATCTTGAGGTATCACCTCAGGCAATGCAGGTAGGAAAAGGGTTGCCAATTACATCTGTTGCTTTATGCCCAAGCATATTATTCCTGTTTGGCTCAGAGTAGCTACTCCATTAAAAAAAAAGGCACAGAAACTGTTTTGAAAACAAAACTCAGAGCAATCACATATCATATCCCAACCAAAGACCCACAGTTGTGTCTGCCCAATTACTACCAGTGTCCATGTCTCATTTTTTTGGCAGTGGTATTTTTCAGTGAGCAAAATAATAATAATAATAAAAAAAACTCCTTGCCTTCCCCCAAAATTTTCCATACATTGCAGACATTTCAGATGGGGAAAAAGTGATCTAATGTTTCATGCCATAAGGTAAAAACAGATATTTCTTCCCTGCTAACCGACTCCTCACCATCAGACAGTTTTACAGCCAGATAAGAGATGAAATTTCTATTTTCAGTTCATACAGGGCAACCATCTCTTTTCCAGTCCTAAGTGCTTCCACAGCAGGGCAGAAGAGGGTGAACACCTCTGCCCTTATCTTGTTTTCAAAAGGTCTAAAAGGAGGAGAGGAGTCATATTGTGCTGGGCTGCAGGTATAGTGAGAACCTTTGGAGAGTTCAGGGGATAAAGTCTGCATTCATTCATATCCACTTGCAATTCTGCCATTATACAGTTAGTGTCCTCTTTAACAAATTTCAAACTAGTGCCCTGCATTTCACTCTGGCTAAGCTAAATGTCTAGTCATGTACAAGAGATAATGAATGTGCTTTAATGCAGGGCTGGGTAGAAGGGAAATCAGTATCCCCTGGTAGACGTTCCGCAGCTGGTCAGTAAGGATTGATTAATGGGTCCTTCTCTAACTGGGAAGAGGTAACAAGTGGGGTAACCCAAGGCTCAGTCCTGGGCCCGCTGCTTGTCAATATTTTTATTAATTACTTGGATGAGGGAGTGCAGGGAATGCTTGTCAAATTTGTAGATTATACAAAATTGGACGGAACAGCTAATACCCTAGAAGACAGAAACAAAATTCAAAATGTCCTTAATAGGATGGAGCACCGGGCCGAAAGCAACAGAATGAAATTCAACAGTGGTAAGTGCAAAGTACTGCACCTCGGGGAAAGAAACCAATTGCACAGTTACAAGATGGGGGATACCTGGCTCAGCAAAACTACGAGCGAGAAGGATCTTGGAATTGTCGTAGATCACAAGCTAAATATGAGCCAACAGTGTGATGTGGCTACAAAAAAGGCTAATGCTATTTTAGGCTGCATTAATAGAAGTATAGTTTCCAAATCCCATGAGGTGCTAGTCCCCCTCTGTTCAGCACTGGTTAAGCCTCACCTTGAGGATTGTGTCCAGTTCTGGACACCACACTTCAAGAAGGATGCTAACAAATTGGAACAAGTTCAGAGGAGGGCAGCAAGGATGATCAGTGGGCTGGAAACCAAGCCTTATGAGGAAAGGCTGAAAAAATTGGGCATGTTTAGCCTTGAGAAAAGAAGACTGAGGGGTGATATGATAGCTCTTTTCAAATATTTGAAAGGCTGTCATACAGAGGAGGGGCAAGATCTCTTCTCGATCATCCCAGAGTGCAGGACACGCAACAATGGGCTCAAGTTAAAGGAAGCTAGATTTCGGCTGAATATCAAGAAAAACTTCCTAACAGTTAGAGCAGTACGACAGTGGAACCAGTTACCTCGGGAGTTGGTGAGTGCTCCAACACTGGAGGCATTCAAGAAAAACTTGGATAATCACCTGGCAGATATGCTTTGATTGTATTCCTGCATTGAGCAGGGGGTTGGACTTGATGGACTTGTAGGCCCCTTCCTACTTCGCTTTTCTATGATTTCTATGATTTCTATGATTCTATGAAGGATGTCTGACTTTCAGATGGGAGTAACTCCCTGACCAACCCTGGCTTGCCTATCCTAAATTATACTGAAATTAAGACATCCTAGTACAAACACAATTTTATTTTCATGTTGTTCTAGCGCTCAAATTCAATTAAGAAATTATTAATTCTGAGGGCATTTGTTTTGTACTAGGCTTTAGTAAAAACAAAGTAGATCCTATAAACCAGTGTTCCCCAACCTTTTCTGTATTGCGGACCGGCGGAGCCTCTGAGGGAGGTGGGGCGGCCCCTCGCGCTTGCGCTCTCCGACGCACGCGCCTGCCCACCTGTGCACCCACCCCACCCCTGCACGCGGGCGCATGCTTGAAGGGGTGAGGGAGTGCGTGCCGGCAGCGGCAGCGGCGGTGGCAGCCTGGGAGTCCGAGCATGGCCGGGGGGCTCCCTCCAGCCGCTCGCCTCCCGACGGGCTCCAACGAGGCTGGGGGCGGGGCTCCTCGCCGCCCTCCGTGGGAAATTCAAATGCAGCCACTGGTTCCGGAGCTGGAGGCACCAGCGGCGGCATTGGCCTGCTGAGGGCAGCGAGGAGCACCGACCCCGGCCTCGTTGGAGCCTGCCGGGAGGCGAGCAGCCGGTGCACCCGGCCATGCTCAGCCTCCCGGCTCTTGGCTACCCACCACCACCACCACCACCAAGACCCACCTGAGCTCTCCTCTCCAGCTGCACCCCCAAGCACCACCATGGGGTAAAAGGAAGCCCCCTCCCCTAGAGACCCCCCTCTCTTTCTTTCCTCTCCCCCAGCATCTTCTCTTCCCCCTCCCCCTTATTCCTTCGCCTCCTCACCTTCCTCGGCGGGGGCTGCATGGCGGGGGTGGCGGTGGCGGCAGTGCTGTTCTCGGCCTCCACATCAATCCCTTCCCCGCCCCAAACGGTGACGGCGGCGGGTGGCGGTGTCTGGAGTAACGGGGGGAGGAGGAAGAGGAGCAGGCGGCGGGGGCGGCAAAGGGGGGGCAGACTCGGACGGGAGCCGGGGAGGCGGCCCCGCTCCTCCGCCTTCGCCTTCTGCAGCAGCACCAGCGCCGGGGGAGGCAGGCAGGCGGGCGGGCAAGCAAGCGAGCGGCCTGCTCCCAGCAGAGAGGCGGGCGCGTGGGCGTGGCCTCCGGCAGCGGGTGGGCATGGCCCCGGGACGGCCTCTCGAGAACCTTCAGGACCCTGCTAGCAGGGCGACGCAGGGAGGGGAGGGGAGGAGCGAGCGAGTGGGGGGAGGGGTCTTGGAACCGAGCGCTCGGGCGTGCTGACCGGCCGAGGGGAGGGAGGGAGCGAAAGGAGGTGTGGGGCGCGATTTGAGCGCCAGACGGGGCGGGAGGTGGCAAAGGAAACCGTTGCCCGAGTTCGCCTCAGGGAGGAAAAAAATAAATAAAACGAAGGCGACCAAGCGGCACTCCTTCGGCCCCCTCACACCTCGTGCCATGAACTGAACGGGCGGGAGGAGGAGGAGGGTTTCTTTCCCCGGCTCGCTGAGGGGAAAAAACAGTGCCCGAACCCGGCCAGAAGCTGGGAAATGGGGAGGCGTGAGGGGGCGAGAGGAGGGTTTTGCTCTCTGTGTTTGTGTGTGTGAGAGAGACACGTGCTCTTGCCTCCCGGCTCTTGGCTACCCCCCCCGTCACCGCCGTTGCCGCTGCTGCTGCCGCTGGGAGGCGAGCAGCCATGCTTTTGCCTCCCGGCTCTTGGCTACCCCCCCCCGTCACCGCTGCTGCCACCGGGAGGCGAGCAGCCATGCTCTTGCCTCCTGGCTCTTGGCTACCCCCGTCACCGCTGCCACCGCCACTGCCGGGAGGCGAGCAGCCATGCTCTTGCCTCCCGGCTCTTGGCTACCCCCCCGTCCCCGTCGCTGCCGCCGGGAGGCGAACAGCCGGAGCACCCAGCCATGCTCTTGCCTCCCGGCTCTTGGCTACCCCCCCCGCCGCCGCCTCCGAGTACGTGCGGGGGGGCGGCGGTGGGAGGTCTGTCTTCGCGGCCCGGTCAGGGTCAAACCACGGACCGGCAATGGGCCGCGGACCGGGGGTTGACGACCTCTGCTATAAACTACTACCAACTTAATTACAACTAAATTATAAGGACAGTTTTTTAACCAAAGAGCAAGAGAAAGCCAGGCTTATGATAATTATGAGATTACCAGGTAGAGAATACTCAGAAGTGGTTCCCATTTCCTTCTTCTTGGGGCAACCAGGGAGCATGCAGCTTGCCCAAAGCCATAGACACACAGAGAGAAAGAGCTAGGATCCAAATGCCCCCCTGCCAGGCTGAATGCTTCTTTTAGTCAGAATCAATGTCACCCAAGATTTGTCAGAATAATTAGTTTTAGACTGTAAGATTGTGAATTAACATAGAAATCTTGAGTAAAGCACTTACCTCAATAAAGGTAAAGGTTCCCCTTGACATTTAGTCCAGTCGTATCGGACTCTATGGGGCGGTGCTCATCCCCGTTTCCAAGCCGTAGAGACAGCGTTTGTCCGAAGACAGTTTCCGTGATCACGTGGCCAGCACGACTAGACATGGAACGCCATTACCTTCCCACCATGGTGGTACCTATTTACCTACTCGCATTTGCATGTTTTCGAACTGCTAGGTTGGCAGGAGCTGGGACAAGCGACAGGAGCTCACTCCGTCGTGTGGATTCGATCTTATGACTGCTGGTCTTCCGACCTTGCAGCACAGAGGCTTCTGCGGTTTAACCCGCAGCGCCACCATGTCCCTTACATAGTTTTTAGCAAGGGTAATTTATAAGCAGATTTCACATTAGAACTTTTGGGATAAAAGATAAAAAAGATTCACAAGGTAAATTATCTTTTGAAAGGACATTTGAAGTCATTTTAATGGCACTCATCCATTATAGTGAATTCATATTAACAGTCCTTCTTATATTAACTAGAAGTGCTCTGCTGCCTGGACGTTTCCCTCCTCTTACTAAAATCAGTTTTTATGGGAAAGGATAGAATCAAGATTTTTAAAAAGACTGCAGTGTGCAGTTGCAGACAATTCTCAAACAATGTCACCTGCCAGCCTAGCATGGCACAGTAGTGCAACAGCTTGTGAGAAAGCTAAGGAGCGATTCCACTACCGCAGTGGGCATCAGTGCCTGATACAGCACAGCCACAGCATCTAATAGAGGGATTACAGAAGACTGAGACAGATACAAAAACAATAGTTTGTCTTTTAAAATGTGGGTGAATGAAAAACCCTCTTGAATCAGACCAACAGGAAAGAATTAACTTCCTGAACAATCAAAAGCAGACCAGGATTTGCTGGCAAACTCACAAGCAGAACAGTTCATAGCTTAGCAGCTAGTACTCAGAGATATTCAGTCCTTGAACCTGGATGCACTAGCCAGCTAGTGGGGTCAGCGGTTGTTAACAGACTGATCCTCCATTAATTTGTCTAACCCCTTTTTTTGATCATATACCAAGCAGTGCACAGAAGAAATAGCATATAAATGAGCACACACACGTGCAAACACACACAACCAATATACAGATTTTTTTATTATTTACATCCCTATAGTAAACACTACCTATATTCAGATTGTATGCTGAGTGAAAACTATGAAGTGGCAAGAATTGGGTTCCACACAGGTGCACAGACACAGAGTGCATTCTCTGCAATTGTGGCAGGTGAACTGGAACCCACATACACCCCAAATGCTTAAGGGGATCTCAACTATGGGGAGATCTGAGCATGTAGACGTCCACCTCTTCCAACCAGATCTGGCCTCAAATATTGGGGAGCTACCAGAAAGTACCCCCACCAGCTGAAACAAGACAAAAGCAACATCCACTCTCCATTGTCCAAGTCCACACAGAAACACATTTGACCTTGGAGAGGGTTGCTAAGCTCCAAAAGTGACAGGTGTCCCACTATCTGCCAGGGACCATTAATTCATTATTAAATTAACAACACTCCCCACGTTTAATACTAACATAAAGAACAAATGTTACAGGTATTTGACAAACACATTGGTAATTTTTAACAATGCAGTCTCTGAATTTATCATGTAAAAGAGAATATAGATAGATAGATAGATAGATAGATAGATAGATAGATAGATAGATAGATAGATAGATAGATAGATAGATAGATAGATAGATAGATAGATAGATAGATAATATTTTTACACCACCTTTCTCCTTCAAAAGGACCCAAGGTGACTTACATCATTGAAAGACAGTATTTAAAGCTAACAATGTTAAGTATACAAATACAAAAACGATTAAATAAATACCATACTAAAAAACATAAGCAACATGAAAACACATTGTCAGCATTTCATCAGCTAGTACACAAAAACACTCTGCTGCATTTATTTTTCGAATAATAACTGGTTTGGATAATTTTCTGCATAGTCCAGTGATCTCATTCTGCATAACTGGAGAGGTGACCATAGTTCTGGTACCTGCAATCTTTATTAAATGTTTCTTCAAAACCTTGTCTCCATTTCTAAAAACATAGAAGAGGGCTGTAATTCCCACCATTATTCTCTGAGTCATCCAGTCCAATAGCACTGAAGTTATCAATGCCTCTTAAGGCTATTTCCTGCTTTCCAAAAAAGATTGTGATTTCCACAATGAACATTACATTTTCGCTTCTCTGAACTCAGACACAATACTAGCCTGCTTTTTTTCACAGACTTTAAGAAAGTTTTCAGCAAAAATATTAGCATCAGTATATTTCCCCCTCCCCCTCCATGTTTCTCAAAATTTTATCCGGCATGCTTCCAGTGTGTTGTGACCAAAGCTCCTAATGATTAGTCACTTCTACCCCCAACTGTACTGCTAAACAAAAAAAAATTTGCATAATGCACCACTTGATTTTGAATATAACAGCCAAGGATAAATCTTTAGCCACTGACACAAAAATGTAGTATCCAGGGTTGCTTTAAGGCTTCCTCTTTTAAAGCAAAACAAAAAACAAAAAAACACCAAAGTGTGCTGTTTATATACCATCCCGTAGCACTTAAAGCATTCTTTGGGTGGTTTACAATTTAATTATTCAGGCTAGACATTGCCCACCCCCAGCAAACTGGATACTCAATTTACTGACTTTGGAAGGATGGAAGGCTCAGTCAACCTCAAGCCAGCTACCTGAGCCCGTCAAGATTGAACCCAGGTCGTGAACAGAGCCTTGACTGCAGTACTGCAGTCTAACCACTGCACCATGAGGCTTTTTACCGAGTCATCAGAAGGTGCTTCATTTAAACCTGTGTCATATTTATTGACATTTTTTGGACTTTCATTAGTAGTCCTAGTTGAACTGCTAAGGCATGCCTCAGTTAGACCTAATGGCTACCTCCAGGAGTTTGTGCTACTCGGTGATGTGCTTCCCTGTTGGAGTCATGAAATGAGCAGGCTGATAGTTTATGTAGTCACAAGTAATTAGGATAGCAAATAGTCTTAGAGAATAGAAGTTAAAGAAGTCAGCCACACACAAGGATGTCTGCCAGCAGTGCTCCTGATGGGCGACTAGTAGAAGAGGACCTCGAATAAGATGACTGCCCTGCCCCCAGGAGGACTGTGTTTATTAACCTTACAAGCTCACAGATAGTTGACAGTATACAGATAGTTGACAGAGTTCAGATAGGACAATGGTTACATAATGCCATTATGATTGGCCCAAGGAAAGGCAATTAAGCAAGCTCTCTATCACCTATGAGAAAGAGGAAGAATGCGTAGTAGCTCCTCCCAGAAGCAGCTGTGACGTTCCAGGAGAGTGTGCTCTACTACTGTAGAATCAGCCAACAGCTTAGCAACTTTGGGGAGGGGCATTCCCCCACATTTCCTCTTTTTCTTTTTTATTAATTAAAGGTATATATTCTTTAATATGCTTACGGATTACATATAAGTCCTTTCTACGAAGGCCAGAAGGCGGAGGTTTGCAACAAGCAGTAATTACTGAAAAAAAGGTTGGAATGCATTGAATAAAACAACAGCAGATTACAAGGAGTGCGAAAATCATAATTGCATACATTAATACAGTGCGCAGCCATCCGAAGTTAGGCAGCCATGACCATAAGCTGTCCCACCAGGAAGGAAGTATGTCCTGCTGTATGTTATTGGCAAGCTGTCTCAGCTGAGCGAGCTGATTGTTCACTGCATGACTATTATCAGATAAATTGAAGCAACAGAGATTATTAAAAGACTCACAACCAATATGATTGCGCAACATGAGGTAATCCAATGCTGCACGGTTGTCTAAAATAGCATTACGTAATTGACGTTGTTCCTGATTCAGTAGGGAAATAGCAGTGGAAGTGCGGTTAATGGTCTTAGCTAAGGTTCACGCAATGTTAGCAAGAGTACGAGCGTTATGAACAGTGAGGCCAGGAACGCCAATTAGTGACGTGGCCAGTGAAACATATTCTGCTTTGGATAACAGAGTAACTTTACCATTACAGGTACTATCAAGAGATAAGCTTTCCCATCTCAGCCGAGGCGAGGAGTTCTGCAAAGCAGAACGTTGCATTAAGTTGATTGCTAATCTACTAAGGCAGCATTGTGTTTGACAGATTGGCTGGAACGTAACTAAACGTATGTTGACCACATGTAAAAAACAAGCCTGGTGGCAGTATGACGTGTGCCCAGTTGTATGTGATGTTTGTGACATGAGAACAATTCCATGTGGCTTTTGTTGTTGTAACACATCTGTCAGAAGAGCAGTTAACTACTCTAGCACAAGTGGTGTTTTTATTAGTTGCTACAAAAGGAGTATAAAGAGAGAAAGCATCAATGGGTAGCATTCTTGGTATTTGCCCCCATCCATGAGAATTAGAGTAGTTAACGAGAGTAGCGTTAAACCAATGTCCCAATGACGTATCATTGGCAATGTCACATAGTTCCTTACATACAGGAATTAAGCAAGTTCCTAGTAGACCATGCATAGCATATGCCTCCTGCAGGCAAAAGTGAGAAACATTCACAATTTCTGCCAACTTTTCCCAGATGTTATATTGGAGACGGCCATGCAGATCTTCTTGAGCCTCTGTGACACCTACTGGAACAGTTCCAAGAATGAGGAAACAGCATAGGAGCATCATCAGAGAATTGGCATTTAGTTGGGAGATAATAGCTTCAAGGAATGTTTCAGGGGTCTCTGGGATGTTCTGACGGCTGAGATTACACTGCACACCAGAACTGAGAAACTTTAGCATGCCCCAGGTGACTTTTGGTTGAGTGCCCTCAGGTCTGGCTGGGCGTTTGCGACGACATGCTGCCATCTGGTCTGGGTCTTGCTCTAGGGTCATCACTGGGTGAAAATCTGGAATGGGGTTCTGCTGGTTGCAATGCCAGCTCATCCTTTCCACGATAAGGTCTCACGAACCGAGCTGGGATCCACCAAGGGCCTGTGAAAGTAAACAAAGCAGCTTGGCTGCAACTTGAGATTAATGAATGAAAAGAACCCTTCAAAGGAAGGTCAGGGGGCTGCTTATAAATCTCCAGCAGCCGTTCCATAGGATCCTCTATTGGCAAGAGCTTGCGCTGACCTGCAGAAACAGTTAAATGATTTAGCATAGACAATGGTATGGACCCTTAATGGGAATATTTGAATCTGGTTCCTCTATTTTTCGTTTGAGTAGCAAGGAGAAATGTAAAAGAGTATGGTTCTTCTTTCACAATCACCTGTAAAGGAATAGAAGCGGGGGAAATTGAAGAGAGATCAGGAAAGTGCATGGTATTCATTAGGTTTGCAGCTGATCCTCGTGGCTGAACAGCATGAAAAGGAAAAAAGTCTGGTGTGGCCCTCTGGTGGAGATAGAAATTATTGTCAAGAGGATTAGAAAAAAGAGAAGACAAAAAGTAATGAGAGTCAGCACAATGTTTTTGTTCTGAGATAACATCCTGGAGCTCATTACGAATGTCAGCTGTAAAAAAAAGTTGTGACGTACCAGCAAGAGAGCTTACTTAGGTCAGAAAAGGCTTAAAGTGCATGTCAAGAATGCAATCTGAGTAATTAGGCATTGAGTCAGTTTTAAAATGAGATAAGCAGAGGCACTGCGAAGCTGTGAATTGTTTGATACGTTGGCTTTCCTTTGGCACAAAGCCTGGGATCGCTTCCAGAGGACTGTAAAGAGTTTTTGCAGAAGTGTTAAAAAAATCAAAGCAATGAGTCAGAGCAGTGACCTTGAGGCTGCTCCATCTGTGTGAAATAAGGAGCGGCACAGAGTAAAAAAAATGAATGCAGATTTCCATGGGGCTTTTTAACCCTGTAGGACGTTTGTAGATTGAATTTTCTATAGCTTTCATGAGGCTTATGTAGTCAGGGGGAGACTGATACCCCTGGCCTGCATCAAACAGAGGGTGTAATTCATGTTTTGGGGAAAAACTCATGCTTTGCAGCAATGCAAGTTGTGATGGAGTGTGTAGTTCTGGTAAAAACATGGAACATGTAGTTTCCATGATGTTGTTTGCCAAATAACAATTTTTTGGTGTTGTTTGTACCTCCTCTGGAGCCATGTAAAAATCTATTTGCTGAAAGTAATTAGTCAGAGGCTCAGAAATATTAGAAGCAGAGAGAAATTGACTTCCCACTAAAGTTTGATCCATGGAATGATAGACAAGGAGTTCAGGGTTTTCCAGACAGTATTGTTCTATGGTTAGATTCAGAGAACCAGCATACCACATTTCCTGTGGCAAGAGCTTGTAGTGGTGTTGAGAAGAATGGGAACTGTTGTACACAGGGATTGTAAAGTCAGATTTTTCCCTGTCTGGCAATGCCATTGGAATGGCAAAAAAACAGTCTTTGAGACAATGGTGTGGAATGAAGTCTGAATTAGAGAAACCACATTGCAAAACACCTTTAGGGATGCAGTTGGCAACTTTGCTGTCTTGTACTGGACAGCCTGTCTGTAGAATGAGACCCACAGTGTTTGCAGTCAGTAATTCATCATGATTTGCTGTTGCCAAATCTTTTTCAACAACTGTGTGCACATGCTGAGCAGGATGAGGGAACAGATTTTCAACCTCTGTAATTGTGATCAGTTTGTGACCAGCAGTGTCAACAAAAGCACTGTTAACAGTGTTGATTGATTAAATTTGGGTGCTGTTTGAGTTCCCCTTACTTGAATTCTCATGATTTTTGTCTCCTTCGTTAGGAACCACAGAAAAAACATCAGTGAAAGTCTGAGGACCGCAGTTAATCAGTTCAGGAGATAAGAGGTTTTGCTTTGGTATGTCAGGGAGGATTGCAATGGGAGGGGGTGTGAAGAGCGCAGGTGGCTTCGTTAGCCCAGAGAGAAGTGAAATTGGGGAGTGAAGGGGAAGAGGAGGAGGGACTGGGGGGGTAGTTGAAGAGACGTTGGCTGTTTTACAAGGCAAGAAAGAGGGGGAGAGGGGTGGGAGGGGAATGAGAGAAGATGAAACAGGAGGAATTGAAGCTGCGTAGGGAGAGAAGTTTTGATGGAGGCCATTTTCAGAAATTTCAGGTGGCCGGGCAGGGGGGGAAATTTGTGGACTAGTTAACAGAAAAGCTTGTAGCTCCTTTTCCTGAGATAGGAGAGGATTTTCAAGCTGTGAAATGGCATATCTGCACACATGCCAAGTGTTGAGAATCTCATGTGAAATTCCCTTGGTGTTGTGAAGTTCTTTTCCAATTAGATCCCAGACTGACAGTTTTAAGGAGTCTTCCTCTGGGTAAAATGGACAGAGAGAAGTAATCTCTGTCAATAAATTTTCCAATGATGATTCAGATCTAGCATTAAAAAGTTTTTCTCTTTGCAGGAGATAAATTAGCTCCTGTTCATGTTTTTTTTGTAGGGGGGATAAGGAGGGGGAAAAGATGTTCCCCATGTCGCTTCTAGTTTAAACAGAAAAAACTCACTCTGGGGATCTCTTATCAGAGATGATAGGCGCCTTCAACCCTTGCCGGGCGGAGGATGACTTGTGGATTGCATCAGGCAATGATTTTTCCCTTGTTTGAAGCCTCAGGTTGACGAATGAGCTGGAGGCTGTTCCTCAAGCCTTTTTTCCTCGGGAGCCTGGTTTCGTGCCTTTGATGAATAGCTTGCAAGGTCCTGTTAATTGATGTCCTTGCTAATTGATGGTCCCTGTTAATTGATGTCCCTGTTCGGGCGCCAATATGTTGGAGTCACGAAATGAGCAGGCTGATAGTGTATGTAGTCACAAGTAATTAGGATAGCAAATAGTCTTAGAGAATAGAAGTTAAAGAAGTCAGCCACACACAAGGATGTCTGCCAGCAGTGCTCCTGATGGGCGACTAGTAGAAGAGGACCTCGAATAAGATGACTGCCAGAGACTCGAATAAGATGACTGCCAGAGACTCCCAGAGACTCGAATAAGATGACAGGAGGACTGTGTTTATTAACCTTACAAGCTCACAGATAGTTGACAGTATACAGATAGTTGACAGAGTTCAGATAGGACAATGGTTACATAATGCCATTATGATTGGCCCAAGGAAAGGCAATTAAGCAAGCTCTCTATCACCTATGAGAAAGAGGAAGAATGGGTAGTAGCTCCTCCCAGAAGCAGCTGTGACATTCCAGGAGAGTGTGCTCTACTACTGTAGAATCAGCCAACAGCTTAGCAACTTTGGGGAGGGGCATTCCCCCACACTTCCCTTTCTCTCGCCTTTCCCATCCATCTCTTTCCCAGTTCTATCTCTCTTGCTGCAGCACCCAGTCGAATGTCTTTGTTGAGCTCTGTCCCTTCATGATTTTCAGGGTCAGCCTGTAGCTTTTGCAAAGCAAGACTAGTCTAAAAGTTTAGAGCAACATATAGATTCCAAACGTTTGACTGTTTACATCTCTACCCACTAGCATTTAGCTTACATACAAAGATAAATATGTGTTGGGGTCATGCTTGTGTCTGAAATAAAAGTTTTGTTTCCTGTGACCTTCTTTGTTCATGTGAGAATCACCACAGTGCAATTAATAAATATATCAGATAATTTTCACCCAGAGATGGGCAACATAAAGAGCAGTTGGGGTAGCTAATATCAAGTCTTCAACTGAATATGTTGAGGGGCATAGAGTAGACTGGCAGGAATGTTAACTTGCTTCTTTTCCACACTCACGAGAACTTTTTCAGTGAAAAAACCCCATTTTGCTACGTTCACTTCAAATCAAATCAAATATATTGTCATTGTAAGTATATACATAGGATACACATACAACGAAATTCACACAGACACCCAGAGACCAGACCCACATGCACACACATAAAAAATCCCCAAACACTCCCCCCCACTAAAAATCCCCCACTAAGAATACAAACATCTACACTGCAGGCCAAGTAACACTGTCCAACTATTCACTACTGGTGGTCTTTAAGCTCATTATTAAGTGCAATTATAGCTCTGGGATAAAAACTATTCAGAAAACGTGTGGTCCGAGTCTTAATTGTTCTATATCTTCTTCCAGACGGCAACAGTTCAAAAAAGTTGTGAGCAGGATGGGAAGAATCTCTCAGGATGTTGTGTGACTTCCTCAGACAGCGGGATGTGAAGATGTCATCCAGGGTTGATAGCTGGTGCCCGATGATATTCTGGGCAATTTTAATGGTTCTCTGTAGAGCTTTTTTGTCCGCTACAGAGCTACTCCCAAACCATACCAGAATGCCATAAGTTAGGACACTCTCAATGGTGCTACGATAGTAGGACAGAAGTAAATGCTGAGATAAATTTAACTTCCCGAGCATTCTCAGGAAATACAGCCTCTTCTGTGCCTTCTTCACTAGCATGTTGGCATTTATAGTCCATGAGAGGTCCTCTGAGATGTAAGTGCCCAGAAATTTAAAACTACCAACTCTCTCCACTTCCTCGCCATTTATGTACAGTGGTAAATGTACATTTCTCTTCCTCCTAAAATCAATTATGAGTTCTTTAGTTTTTTTGATGTTAAGTGTAAGATTATTTTCTTTACACCAGAGTATCAACCCTTGTACTTCCTTTCTGTAAGCAGACTCATTGTTCTTATTTATGAGCCCCACCACTGTCGTATCGTCCGCAAATTTAATAATTGTGTTGGTGTTATACAGTGGGGTGCAATCATGTGTGTACAGGGAATAGAGGAAGGGACTTAGCACACAACCCTGGGGAGCTCCTGTACTTAGTACCAGGGTAGAAGAATGGTGAAATCCCATCCTTACTGACTGTGGCCTATCTGTCAGAAAATCCTTTACCCACACACAAATCTTCTGAGGTAATCCCAGGTTGATCATTTTAAAAAACAACCTATTGGGTAGAATGGTATTAAAAGCAGAGCTATAATCCACAAACAACAGCCTCGCATAAGTTCCCTGTTGTTCTAAGTGACTCAATACAGTATGGAGTACAATGGACACAGCATCATCAGTAGATCTATTTCTCCTGTATGCAAATTGCCATGGGTCCAAAGAAGGTGGAAGACTAGCCTTAATGTAATCCAGCACCAATCTCTCAAAACATTTCATAATAACAGATGTTAAAGCTACTGGTCTATAATCATTGAGCGATACCACAGTTGACTGCTTGGGGACTGGCACTATAATAGATGTCTTCAGGCAAGTGGGGACAGAACACTGCAACAAGGATAGATTGAAAATATCCGTAAAAACTCCAGCTAATTCTGCAGCGCAGCCCCTAACAACTTGTCCCATGATTCCATCTGGTCCAGCTGCCTTTCAAATGTTAATATTCTGGAAAGCGTGTCTCACATCTGAAATCTGCAGTAGTAGTGGTTGTCTGTCGATGGTAGATTCCAGTGATGTATTATAGGTAGTAGGTGCTGGAATAATGGTTGTTCCTGTTTCCACCTCAAAACGACTGAAAAATTGATTTAACTGCTCAGCCAAAAAATCACTGCTGCTACACAGACTGTTTTTTTTACTCTGCCCCGTGATTTGTCGTAGGCCATGACTTCCCTGGGGTTCCATCCATTTTAAGAGGTTGGTAGATCTTTATTTCCATATTAGTCCTAGTATTCTCTGCTTTTTCTTTAGGATTCACAGATGTCCTAAAAACACTTTTCTCTTATGTTTAATCTGGAAGGGGTGAGATGATAGCCAAAGAGTGGATTTGCAATTGGTAGATGCACCGAGTCTATCACTACTAGCTGCCACCTCTTGCCATATGTCACTGGGTACAACACCTGTAAGGTAACTGCTTTTATCTGTAGGGGTTGGCCTCAGGCATCCAGTATTGATTCTACAGGTACAGTATTGAGTGCTACATCTACCACCTGTGCATGTGGTAAACAGTAACACATCACACTGCCAAATTAACCTGCATAGGCCCAAGTTGTAGTTCTTAGTGTTTGTGGTTGTGTCCCCCATCTGGTTCCTTTCAGATAATTTTGTTCCTTGCTGACACATTTTGCTTTTTATTTTAGCCATGCTTCTAATACAATCAGCATATAATCCAAAGTAACACCTTGTGAGAGGGTGAGCGACAGCCCATGGGACCAGGCTGCAAGAGGAGGTGTCAGGGACCTTGCCACTCAGAGGAGGCAAGAGTGCCTTACTGGATCACGTCTCTAGCCTTCACAGATTGACCCACCAAAAGAGACAGCCCTGGCAGGAGTGTCTGCACCCGAGTGGGAGGAAGAAGGAATAATAGGAACACCTGGGGCAGCTACTGTCATAAAGGGAGAAGAAGAGGGGACTGTGGTGGTGGGAGAGTAAAACAGAGAATGAGGTAAGCAGACAGGAGTGGAGTGACACCCCAGAGCCAGCAGAAGACTCCCATACAGTCATGTCTTCCTATTTCTGCTACTTGATTAACTGCCTGGCCCCAGCCCCATGGATTAGAGCCTGGAAATACTGTTTTGGCTAGGATCACGGCTTCCTAAACCAGCTCACAGCCAATAAATTGGAATGCTCCGGACCCAGCTCAGACCATGGCCCCTGCATCCTCAGCCACACTGACTCAACTCTGCAGCTAGTAGCAGCAACAACAGTTTCAGAGAATCAGACAGGTAGAGTGGCTCAGCAAAACTAACAACCAGATTCCAGTTAATAAGGATTCCAGGCAAGTCTAAAAGAGGAATCAAACCCCAGCATGAAGTGTAACTCAAGCAACCCAATTTAGCAGAATTTCGGGGAAGGGTTAGGGGGTGAGAAGAAGAGACTTAAAGGATTGTGGAGTCCCCCATGGGTCCAGGACTCAAGATCACATGATCTGTGTACATAGCTCTTAAAATAAAAATTGTTTCCTTTCTGCATAAACTGCTCTCCCATTTGTGATGTCATCTTTGCAGGGGACTTTCTGACACCTCCCCTTGCCTATGGAGCTCTAGTGGGCATGCACACACCTATATCAAAAGAACCTGAAACTTAGATCAAGTCAACAACCCATGGCAATATGTTTAGGATGAAAGTCAAACACAAGTTCAGATTGTAAAAGCAGAGAAGAATAACAGACAGCCCCTGCAAAAACTGGAAATCATGTTCAGAATAATGCAAATGCTAAAGAACTACCTGCCATACAAACTAATATGGCTGCCTATGTAATCAAGGACTATGTTAGCACAGCAGAGTGCCTGTGAGCCTTTTAACTAATGATGACGAAGATGCCTTTTAACCCCTATAACAACACCACAGAGTTATTCAAGCAATATTCTCAGATAGCCGAATAGCCCAACAGTTTCATCTTGGAAGCACAAACACAATGTATGTTGTTTCTTTTGTTTCAACAACAATTTTTTTAAAATATAAGAATTTTTTTTACAAATTTAGTTAAATCAACAGAAAGGTTGATTCCCCCAGCCCATGCCATGCTTGTAACTATATCAGGAGAGAGAGAAAAAGATTAATTTTTTTTAATTTTATTTCATTCATTACATTTATACCTCGCCCATCTAGTGCCTGGGGGAGGGGGAAGATTAGCTTGATTGTTTAAGAGAAATCCATACTGGGTCATTATAGTAACAGACACTTTTTCTTTTTTTTTCCTTTTTTTAATTTTTTGTTCATTTTCCATTGGGTAAAGGTAGATCATACGGAAGGGGATCTGGATCAGGGTATTGGGGTAAATAAAAATACAGAATGTGATAGAGAACAGTATATATCATTATTACATTTGTCGATATGTTTCTTCCTAAGCTTACTTCACACTTATCTTACCATTTTTTCTAAGCCTTTAAAATCTAAAATTATATCTTATATTTTCTTTCTCCAAATTTTAACCCTTTCATATCCTCATCTCTCATCCAGTTATACAAAGGTTTCCACTTTTTTCTAGCCTCAGCAATTTCTTTGTCTTTTAATACTTCAGTTAAAATATCCATCTCTGCTGCTTCAATATTTTTTTTTCTATTAACTCCTGGGTTGTTGGAGTCTCCTCTTTTTTCCAGTATTTGGCATATAAAATTCTTGCTGCTGTAGTTACATGTATGATCAAATATCTTTTTTCTTTTTCTATTGAGTCTGGTATTATATTTAACAAATAAAGTTCAGGTTCATATGGAATTATAGAGGATAACATTTTTTGTAAAAACTGATGGACTAGTTTCCAAAAGCTCTTAGCTCTCTACAAGTCCACCACATATGATAAAAGCTACCTTCTTTTGATTTGCATTTCCAATATTTGTTGGAGGTACTTTGATATATTTTCGATAATTTTTCAGGTGTCATATACCATCTATAGAACATCTTATACATATTTTCTTTGTAATTAATTGCTTTTGTTAGCTTAATATTACCTTCCCATATTTGTGACCATGACTTTAAGTTAATATTGTGGCCCACATTTTGGGCCCATTTTATCATACATTATTTAACTATTTCATCTTGCGTTTTTAATTCTAGTAATTATACAACATTTTAATCAGTTTTTCCTTTACATTCCGAAGTATCTTACCCAATGGTGTCTGTTCCTTATAAAAGCCTACTGCGTTATCTCTTGTATATCTTGAATCTATTTGTGTTTTTCTCCACCAATCAAGTATTGTGCCTTGTTCTTCTAGGTCAGTGATGGCGAACCTATGGCACGCGTGCCACAGCACACAGAGCCCTCTCTGCGGGCACGCGACCCAAAAGTCGCCAGATCGCTACTCCTCCCCGGCAGCCAAACCTGAGGAGGAGGCTGCAGCCGCGGTGCTGGCACTTTGACAGGCGGCGGGCCAGGATCTGGAGCAGCTGGCGCTGGCAGCCGATCCGGAGTAGGGTCTCGAGGCACCTCCGTGCCTAGGATTCCCCCTTCCGCTGCCACTTCTGGTTCCACCGCCGCCCGCCCACGGTTTTTTTTTGGGTTTTTTGTGGGGGGTTTTCAGTTTGGGCACTCGGGCCCAAAAGGTTCGCCGTCACTGTTCTAGGTCTTCCCTTGATTTCATACTTAAGTCCTCTTTTAACAAATCTCTATATCTCAAGAGTTTCTTCTTTTCCATTAATGTTGGTTGTGTAAATGCTTCCATTGGTGAGACCCATTCAGGAACTTTTTGGTAATTTTCTTCCTGAATCTTGGTCTATACCCAGTTTAAAGCTTTCCTTATCAGATGGTTCTTAAATCGTTTATTGCCTTTTGCTTTTTGATACCATAGGAAGGCGTGCCATCCTAGATTTAAATCATGTCCTTCTAGTTTTAATATTCTGTCATTTTCTAAAACTATCCATTCCTTCATCCAAACTAGAGCACAGGCTTTCTAATATAAAAACCAATCTGGAAGTCCAAAGCCTGCTCTTTGTTTTGCATCTTGAAGTGCTTTGATTTTTATTCTAGGTTTTTTCCCATGCCAGACAAACTTCATTATTTTTTTTGAAAATTCTTGAAGTATTAATTGTTTTGTAAGAACTGGTATTGTATGAAAAAGAAATATCATTTTAGGTAATATATTCATCTACACAGCTGCAATCCTCCCCATAAATGATAATTTCAATTTTGACCATTTTTCCAGATCTTTTTTCAATCAGACCAATTAGTTTGATGTAGTTGTCTTTTATTAAGGTACTTGTTTTTGTTTTTTGTTTTTTGTAATCTGAATTCCTAGGTATTTAACTATTTTGTCCTCTTTAAAACCTGTTATTTCTACTAAATTTTGGGTCTCTTCTTCATGTATTTAGTCAAAATTTGTTATTTTGTTTATTTACTTTTAGTCCGTATACTTCTCCAAAAATTTTTATTGTTTCTGTTAATGTCCCTATTGAATTTATCGGATCCTCTAGAATAAAGACCATGTCATCCACAAACGCCTGTACTACTTTATATTCTTCCCCTCTTATTTTGAGTCCTTTTATATCTGTGTTCTGTCTAACATGTTGTAATAATGTTTCAAAAAATAGTACAAACAGTAAAGGAGACAATGGGCATCCTTGTCTTGTTCCTTTTTGTATTTTTATATCCTGTGTAAGTTCTCCATTTATTCTGATCTTCGCTTCCTATTATCTATAGACAGTCCTGATTGCCTCAACAAAGTCCTTTCCTGCTTTCATGATTTCTAATTGTTTTAACATAAAATCCCAATTGACGTTGTCAAAGGCCTTATCTGCATCAAGAAAAATCATAGCCATCGCTCTTCCTGGTTCTATCTCATAATATTCTAATGCATTTAATATTGTCCTAATATTGTTTCTCATCTGTCTCTTTGGCAGGAAGCCTGACTGATCTTCATGAATTATATGTACAAGAACTTTTTTCAGTCTGTCTGCTAATACTGAGGCATATATCTTATAGTCCACATTCAATAGTGAGATTGGTCTCTAGTTTTTAATTTATTCCGGTTCACTTCCTTCTTTATGAATTATTGATATTATAGCTTCTTTCCATGTAGGTGGAATTTCTCTTTTCTGTTCAAAATACTCCATTAGTTTTTTACATGGGTTCACTAAAACATCTTCAAAAGTTTTATAATATTCCGCTGGTATTCCATCAGAGCCTGGTGATTTCCCATTCTTTTTTTTTTTTTTATGGCTGCTATCACTTCCCTTGTTGATATAGGTGCATTCAATATCTTTCTCTTTTGTTCAGAAAATTTCATCTTAATATGTTTTCCCAAATATTGTTTTTGTTTTTCCTTTAAAGTTTCATTTTCTGAATACAGATTTTGATAGAATTGTTCTGTTATTCTTTTTAGTTCTTCCCGTTTTATAGTTAGCTCACCTTTTTCATTTTTCAAAGCTTGAATTTGTGTTTTACTTCTTTCTTTCCTTAATTTATATGCTAGCCACCTTCCAGGTTTATTTGCATTTTCAAAAAAGATTTGTTTTGCGTATTTAATCTTGTTTGCCATTTCTTCAGTCAAAAAAGTGTTTAATTGATGTTGTATTAGCTTAATCTTCATTTTCAGATGTGTTATCGATGGGTTTTGTTTAAATTGACGTTCACTTAGTTTCAATTTTTCCTCCAATTCTCTATATATTTGTTTCTTTTCTCTTTTTAATCTTGTGGCAAATCTTATTGCTAATCCTCAGAAGAAACATTTTCCAGCCTCCTGTACTGTGGTTATAGGTGTTCTTGGTATCATATTTATTTTGAAGAAATTTTCCATTTCTTCTTTTATTTGCTTTCCAAAATCTTCATTTTTTTAAAAAAAAATTGTATTTAGTCTCCATTGTTGAACTTTGCAAGATGTCTGTAATTGCAGTAATATTGGACTGTGGTCTGCAAAGGTGTTTGTAAGGTTTTCTATTTCCTTCATTTCCTTCAAATTTGTCAAGATCCAGCAGGCATCAATTATTTACCAGCTTTTATGTCTGTTTGAGAAATGTGTATAATCTCTTTGTGTTGGATATTTTGTTCTCCCTGCACCTATAATATGTAATTCTTCTGCCAATTGTAGGAATATTTTTGGAAACATATTTATTCTTTTTTCCCCTCTTTTCTCCTTGTCCTGTAGAGGTATCTAGGTTTCTATCAAATATTGCATTGAAGTCCCCCATTATGCAATATTCCTGATAATCCAGAATGAACCCGGACAAGACGGAGGTCCTGAGGGTGGGCGGCCCCTCCATCGGTGGTTTGGGAAACTCCCTCTCTTTTGGGGGGGTGACTCTCACCTCGAAGAGTGAGGTTCGCAGCTTGGGGGTCCATCTAGATCCGGCGCTCACCATGGAAACTCAGGTGGCGTCAGTGGTCCGCTCCGCCTATTTCCATCTGTGGCGGATTGCCCAGCTGCGTCCCTATCTTGATGGTGGGGCCCTCACCACTCTTGTCCATGCGCTTGTAATCTCAAGATTAGACCACTGTAATGCACTCTACATGGGGCTACCTTTGAGATTGATGCTGAAGCTTCACATGGTGCAGAATGCGGCGGCCAGACTTCTTAGTGGGATGAGAAGACATCAGCATATTTCTCCCACTCTGGCTGCCTTGCATTGGCTGCCCATTCGTTTCCGCATTGATTTCAAAGTGTTAATGTTGACATATAAAGCCCTAAATGGTTTAGGACCTCGATACCTAGCGGAACGCCTTCTCCCACCTAGATCTACTCGAATCACTCGATACAGCCAGGAAAGGCGGTTGAGGGGCCTAATGCCGAGGGAGGCCCGGAAAGAAAGAACAAGAAACCGGGCCTTCTCAGCAGTGGCCCCTCGACTTTGGAACAAACTCCCGTCGGAAATTCGCCTGGCACCCTCGCTGGGTGTTTTTAAGAGCCAACTTAAGACTTGGCTCGTTAGGCAGGCCTTCCCTCCGGTCATTACTTGATTTTCTTTTCTATCCTAACTCCCATTTTGCTTTTCCATCTTGAATGCCTAAATATTATTATTTAAATTGTCGTTTTGTTTATATGTTGTTTTTCATGGTTTTGCTGTAAGCCGCCCAGAGTAGACTTAGTCTAGATGGGCGGGATACAAATCTAATAAATAAATAAATAAATCTCTGATAGAGAGTTCTTCTTGTAAATTTTTGTAAAATGTTTCTTGATTTTCATTTGATCCATATGTATTCACAATCAATATTTTTTCTGATTCTTTTTGTATTTCCACCATTAATATTCTTCACTCTTGTGATGCATGGACCAATTTAGGGTTTAATTCTTTCCTTACATAGACAGCCAATCCTCTTTTTTTTTTCAAGTCTGATGCTGTAAATATCTCTCCCAATTTTTTATTTTGTAATAACTTATTGTCTGTTATCCTTATATGTGTTTCTTCCAGACAAATCACATACAATTTTAACTTTTGTAACTGTAGGAAGATCCTTTTTCCTTTTTGTGGGGAGTTTAATCCATTGACATTAACTGAAACAAATTTCCACTGGTTCTTATTCATTAGATTTGATTTTACTATCTGTTTTCCCCTGTCTTTTCTTGGCGCCTCTTGTCTGTATCCTTGACTTGGTTTCTATTTCTTCTTCCTCTTCTTCTATTTCTGAATCTGTTTCTTCTGATTCTGACACTTCTATTTCAAAACTTTCCTTTTTTTTATTTTCTTTTCCTCCTCTGGCTGTTTCTCTTTCTTTCCCTTATTTTCTGATTCTTTCCCTCTTTTCTCCAAAAAATCATCTGCTTTCTTTGGGGTGTTTATAAAGTATCTTTGGGTGTGGAATTGGAAAGTAAGCCCTTCTGGAGTTAGCCACCTATATATTATCACATTTTGTCTGAGATAGTTTGTCAGATGTTCATATTTTTTCTGTTTTGTCGTATTTTTCAGGGAATGTGCTTCAAAATCTTAAATTCTTTTCCTTTTATCCCCAATTTCTTTCCTTGAACAGATTTCAGAATTGTATTTCTAAAGGTGGTTGTTAAGAATTTAACATGTATCTCTCCGGGTAAGTTATGCCGCTTTGTGTAAGCTGAGGAAACTCTCTATGCTTTGTCTATATTTTGTCTCACTTCCCCCTGTTGTACTTCTAGAATTGGTGGAAGCGCTTCCAATGCACAATCGATTATGTTTTCTTCTTTTTGTTCATTTATATTCTGGAGTCTAAGTAAATATGTTGCTTTATCCATTTCCATATTCAATAGTATGTCCTCATCCTGTTGTCTCCGTGTCTGTTCCTCTTGTAATTCTTTAGCTAGTTCTTCTAATTTATCCTGTTTTTTTTGACAGTTTGTGATATCTTTGTGACTTTTCTCTCTTTTTTTCCCCACCTCTTGCTTTGTCTCTATAATCTGACTCCCAAGTTCTTTCATTTGTTCAGAAAGTTGTGTTAAAATGTCCTGCAGTTGCCTCTGCATTAGGGCTTCACGGCTTTGTTGGAGGTTTTGCTGCCAATCTCTCAAAGATTCTTGACTCATTAATTTGGCCAGAGGTGTATCGGTTGCAGGAGATCCTTTGGGTGTTTTACCTGGTCCATTCGAAGTCATTTTAACTAAGCTGTGTGTAGTGTATCTCCAAATTAATAAATTGCCCGTAAGACAAGATTCCCATTTGACAATCAGATCATTCAATATTAAATTACTGGTATATCACACCCATCAATGTCCCAATGTCTCAATATCTCTATATTCTGTTGAAATAGGAACGGAAATTCAGTTAATAGTCTTTGTCTGTTTTCTTCTTTCTTCAGTCTTCTCTTGAAAATCCAGTATGTCACTGTTAGTCTGTTTTTCTTTTATTTTTTTTCTATGTCCCATGTTTCATTCCTTTCTTCCTCACTGTGTTATGTCTTCCTTCTCTCTGATTCTTCCGCCTCCCACAGTCAAAGTAAAATAGTCCACAAATTCTGTGAACTTAATCAGTTAGTTATGTTTCCAGAGCCTCGTCTCAGCAATGTCTGTTATCAGTAGTTTTTCTGTCCTATTACTCCTTCAGCAATAATTCACAGAGATGCCTTTTTATTCCAGCCTTGAATCATCTCCTCTTTCTCCCCCAGCTCTGATTATAGTTCAACATAGTCCAACACTCTCACACAAGGTAGGACGGAGGTGGGGGATGTGGGGTGGAGGTGGTGGGACGATATGTAGAATAAAAAAAAAAACTTTTCACGTTGAAAACTTTCTCCTAGATTGTTATAGAGATAGCGAGTGTGCTATTCCTTTATAGGTTGTTTTAAGAAATCACCTCCCTTCCCCTAGGGAAGCTTCAAGCTGTCTCATTTAGTTTCATCCAATATTCAATAACCCTCCTCCCTTTCTTCGCTTTCGGGTTGTTTTTAATCTCAATACTCCCATAAATCCAATAACTGTTTTAGCTTACTGTTTCTGGTCCACTTTTATCGATTTTGACTGCAGTATATTTTCAGAATTCTTTCATTCTCGCTCACATTCTGCCTTGGGGCGTTCCAGGCTTTGTGCCAAGATGGCCCTTTCCCAGCTGGTGTTTGCGATGTTTGCTTCTGAGCCAGATATCTCGGTTCTCACCCAAACTCAAATTGCTGCCACTGCTTGCTCAACGTTTTCCTTTCCTGAAAGACATCTTCAGATCTCTCTTGGGGTCTTTCCAGCCAGGTAGGGATCGGTATGTCCCAGGAGCAATACCCGGGTACATCTGATCTTCACCTTGACAATGCCCCGCCCTCATACTACCAGATACTTTTTCAAATGCTAACTGACTGATCGTTCAACCCTCTGTTCTAGAAGCTTTCCTGGTATCACTGGCAAGCTATTTGGTTGGTAGATGTCTGGATCCTCTTTAACTCTATTTCAGGAACCTCACTTTCTCCAAGAATTCTCTCAAAGTGGGGGGTGGAGACTGGCAGGCATGGTGGATGGACAGTAATTCTTTTCTCTCTGAAGCCTTCATTAAAAATATAGAGTAAAAGTGGCATCCAGAAGAGAATTCTCTTGTGAGTACTAAAGAGGAAAATATCTCTGGGGACTTAACTAAAGGAATGAGATAAGAATAGTCTTGCTATGACTATAAATCTCTAGTCAACTGACAACTGAATGCTTGGTTGCTGGAGTGAAGAAACAGGCTGAAAGATTAACAGCCCAAATTAAGTAAGTAATCACTCTAAAAGAAAAGAGTAGTACATTCTCATAAACACCACTTGGAGAAATTAAAGAGCTGTAAAGAGAAAATAAGTGAGAACGGATCCCTCCCTCCACAAAAAATCATATGGAGTTGTTTAAAAAAGTTGTGAAAAGACTGGTCAAAAGAATTGAAGTATTTAAAGGGCAGAGAGCGAGAGAGCTGAGAGCTTTGTAAATATTTGATTGTTAAAAAGAAAGCATTTTGGCTGTTTAGATATCTAAAGATAAGATAAAGAAGTCAAAGCAGAAGGGAAGGAATGGTTGAACTCTGAATAATATCTAGTTTCTTTGGATGATAAAGGTGAGCAGTGGAGTTGAAAGAAGTACTCCCTCTGCTGGATCTAAAGAAACTTGCAACCTTCACAATGAGCTACAGTGTGGTTTGCAATATATTCCTGGGGGGCAGCATGTAACAGGCCTTTGTACCCCTAACCCCAGTTTCTTGCCTGTCATTGACACTGTTCTCCTTGGTATCTGAGGTCCCTCTTGTCCTTTGGAAAAACTTTCTCCCTTCCAAGCAGGATTCAGTTCAACCCCCCCCCCCCAATCTTTGCAAAGATAATCTCTCCAACCCCCATCAAGAACAACCTGCCTCTTCCTAAGGCTACTTTTTAATGGAAGTGCTGACTATGGTCCAAGTAGTTATGAAAGAAAAAAACTAAAATGAATGTCCATGTTTGATTGATAGGAAACTGAGTCTGTGTGACAGAGCCAATAATGCACTTTTACAAGACTGTAAATACAGGTTTAGAATGTTTGTAATGAGATGGAGCTGTATGTTGTTCTTTAAAGAAAGAAATTTAGTATTTTACTGCTTTTTTTAAAAAAAGAGAGAGAAAATTCTGGTTTTATGTGATTCAAATGTTTAAAAACATGTTTTTCTTTGTTTTAAAATAGTTATTTTAACCATGTTGCAGAATATATTGTTGAAAGTAAGACCTAGACACAGACCTATTAGTTATTGTAAACTCTGTAACATATAGCATAGCAGCACAGCTGAATTTGAAGAAAATAAAATTGACAAAAGTATTAACTATCTATGTAAGTTTTCTGTTCTAAGAGAAAAAGAATTTATGATGCATGGTAATTAGATTTATTATAATATAATGATATAAAATTATTTTAAAACTTTCTCAGATGGTTTCCATTGCATGTTTTCAAAAATGCTGCTGTAGTTATTGTGAGGTACTTTTAAAACTCATGACATATGCTTTTGAAATATATTATTATATATAGTCCCCCTCTATTATTACATATATCCAGCAGCTTTTGAAATGCTGAGAATCTTCACAAAATATTATCATTATTCAAAATTCTGACATCGGATTTGAAATAATGTAATTTATTAAAAGGCCCAAATAAAATATTTTATTGGAGCTTTGTTTACAACTTCACATATTGTCTGTGGCTTGTATTATTGGGAGGGATTTTTCTGGACTGGAGTTAATTGTCTGTCTATCCAGGACTAACCAATCATTCCTTACAAACTTTGAATTCAAAAGAGAGCCCCATCTCTCTAATGACTGTTTCTTTCCCTTTGTTTCCTGGGTTGGTGTCAGTTCACAGAATCATAGAATAGTGAAGTTGGCCTATAAAGTCACCAAGTCCAATCCCTTGCTTGATGTAGAAATACATCTGCCAGGTAGTTGTCCAAGTTTCTCTTGAATGCCTCCAATGTTGGAGCACTCATCCTCTCTCGACGTGATTGATTCCATTGCCATACTGCTCTAACAGTTAGGAAGCTTTTCCTGATATTCAATCAAAATGTAGCTTCCTGTAACTTGAGCGCATTGTATGCCAGCCTTTCAGGTATTTAAAAAGTGATATCATATCACCCCTCAGCCTTCTTTTCTCAAGGCTAAACATGCCCAGTTCTTTCAGTCTTTCCTCATAGGGCTTGGTTTCCAGCCCCCTGTTCATCCTTGTCACCCTCCTCTGAACTTGTTCCAATTGGTTAGCATCCTTCTTGAAGTGTGGGATCCAGAACTGGACAAAATACTCAACGTGAGGCCTAACCAGTGCTAAATAGGGGAACTAGCACCTTGCAGGATTTGGAAATTATACTTCTGTTAATGCAGCATAAAATAGCATTTGCCTTCTTTGTAGCCACATCACACTGTTGGCTCATATTCAGCTTGTGATCTACGACAATTTCAGGATCCTTCTCGCTTGTAATATTGCTGAGCCGGGTATCCCCCATCTTGTAACTGTGCATTTGGTTTCTTTTTCCGAGGTGCAGTACTCCCTGTTGAATTTCATTCTGTTGCTTTCGGCCCAGTGCTCCATCCTATCAAGATCATTTTGAATTTTGTTTCTGTCTTCCAAGGTATTAGCTGTTCTGCCCAATTTTGTGTCATCCACAAATTTGACAAGCATTCCCTGAACTCCCTCATCCAAGTCATTAATAAAAATGTTGAAGAGCACCAGACCCAGGACTGAGCCTTGGGGTACCCCACTTGTTCCTTCCGTCCAGCTGGAGAAGGAGCCATTAATCTGAGTACAATTCTGTAGCCAATTGTGTATCCACCTAACACTTGATCTATCCAACTCAGACCTAGTTAGCTTGCTAGTCAGGATATCACGGGGCACTTTGCCAAAAGCTTTGTTAAAGTCAAGATATACGATGTCTACAGCATTCCCTCTGTCTATCAGGGAAGTTACTCAATCAAAAAATGAGATCAGATTAGTCTGGCAGGACTTGTTCTTGACAAATCCGTGTTAGCTTCTAGTTATTACTACATTGTTTTCTAGATGCTTGCATAGTGACCGTTTTATAATTTGTTCCAGAATTTTCCCTGGGATTGATGTCAGGTTGACTGGGCTTTAATTCCGAGGTTTCTCTTTTTTGCTCTTTTTGAAGATAGTTGTTTGTTTGTTGTTGATCTGTTCAATTGGTTGCGAAATATGTGTGCAGTAAAAAGCAGCATGCACAAGTCTTTAAGTCCAAGTAACAGTAAGTAATGTTTTTTATTCTTTCTCCTACAAATGTCTCAGAGTAAGTTATTGAGACTTTAAGTGCCTGTTAATGACAAAGAGATGGACTTTGAGGAGCTTGTAGCTATTCTCCTTTGTGGGCCTCTGTACTTCTGCTGCATAGCAAAATGAATTTTACCAGAAATTCAAAATTCTGCAACATGTTTTTACATGTTCATGTAACTGTCTAAATTGGATGGATCAGAAAATATAAGTTAAGAGAAAAAGAAAGTACACCCTCTTTGAATTCTGTGGTTTTACCTACAGGACATATTAAAAATCATGTGGTCCTTAGCAGGTTAGAAAAGTAGGTAAATACAACCTCAGATGAACAACACCTCGCTGGGAGTTTTTAAAGAACAAGCTGAAGACTTGGTTCTTCAAGCAGGCCTTCCCCCCTTCCATCACTTAGTTCCCTATGTTCTCCCATCTTGGACTTTGCTTACTTTTCTTTTTTGTTTGGATATTGTCTGTTTTAATTTTTGTTTTATATTGCTCGGACTGTAAGCCGCCCAGAGTAGATTTGTTTGAATCTAGATGGGTGGGGTAAAAGCTGAATAAATAAATACATAATAAACAACAACACATGACATATTACACCGTGTCATCATTTATTTTACAAAAATAATGCCAAAATGGAGAAGTCATGTGTGAAAAACTAAATACAACCTCACTGCTTTCATAGGAATTAAGAGGCTGAGTAGCAGCCAGGTGCTACCAACCAAATGACCTTGAGTAATTGATCATCAGCAAGTGTGACCACCTATATAAAAGTCAAAGCTTTAGCAGTTAGCTGGTCTGGAACATTCAGGTGTGTGTTAACACAATGCCAAGGAGGAAACACATCAGCAGTAATTGTAGAGAAGCCATTGTTGCTGCTATTCAATCTGGGAAGGGTTAGAAGGCCATTTCCAAACAATTTAATGTCTATCATTCTACAGTGAGCAAGATTCTTCACAAGTGGAAAATATTGAAGACAGTTGCCAGTCTTCCCAAGGAGTGGACGTCCAATGCTCAAAGAAATTGCAAAAAAACCCAAGAGTTACATCTCAGACTCTACTGACCTCAGTTAGCACATGAAATGTCAAAGTTCATGACAGTACAATTAGAAAACGACTGAAAAAAGTATGGTTGCCAGGAGAAAGTCTCTTCTTTCTAAAAAGAACATGGCAGCATGGCTTAGATTTGCTAAGTTGCATCTGGACAAACCAAAAGAGTTCTGGAGCAGTGTCCTTTAGACAGATGAGACCAAAGTAGACATGTTTGGCCATAATGCACAGTGCCACATTTGGTGAAAACCAAACACAGCATATCAACACAAACACCTTATACCAACTGTCAAGCACAGTGGTAGAGGGATGATTTTTTGGGCAATGACCTTGCAGTCATTGAATCAACCATTAACTCCTCTGTATACCAAAGTATCCTAGAGTCAAATGTGAGGCCATCTGTCAGCTAAAGCTTGGCTGAAATTGGGTCATGCAACAGGACGAGTCCAAGCACACCAGCAAAATTACAACTGAATGACTGGAAAAGAATCAAGGTGTTGCAATGGCCCAGTCAAAGTCCAGATCTCAACCTGATTGAAATGTTGTGGCTGAACCTTAAGACAGCTGTGCATAAGCAAATGCTCACAAACCTCAATGAACTGAAGCAACGTTGTAAAGAAGAGTGAGCCAAAATTCCTCCACAACGATGTGAGAGACTGATAAAGTCATACAGAAAACGATTACTTCACATTATTGCTGCTAAAGGTGGTTCTACAAGCTATTGAATCATAAGATATACGTAGTTTTTCACACATGGCTTTTCACACATTCGCTTTTATTTTTGCTAAATAAATCTTGACAAAGTGTAATATGTCATGTGTTGTTATTCGTCTGAGGTTGCATTTACCTAATTTTCAGACCTGCTAAGGACCAGATGATTTTTTTATGTCCTGATATGTAAAACCATAGAATACTTTCTTTGTCACATAACTGCATCTGTACATCCTGGCTCTTTAAAATGCAACATATTTTGTAGGATAGTACTTTTTTTAACACAGTAGATTTTAAAAAACACATTGCATTAATGCTATTTCATCTCATACTAATAAATTTTAGTTTACATGAAAAAGTATATACTTTATAGACTTCTTATCACTATTGTAATACTAAAGTGCTAGTGCTCAATTGCAAAATCATCGAAGGGAAGCATCATTTTTCAACAGCTATTCAAAGAGTGCTTCTTTTGGTTCTCTCTGAATCAGTTCCATGAGCAATTACATTTCACATGAATCAAGGCGCTACTACAATTCAACACATCTGATAGTGCCACTGTGCTAGAACACTAATTAGCTGAAAGTGAAAAAGTTATCCTCCATTAACTCACTTTAAGTATGTAAGCAAAAAAAAGAGTACAAATAACCAACAACCAATTGAAAGTAGGTATTTCCTCAAAATAACATATTTTTTAAGTTGCTTATTCATAAAGAGAGTAAAATTTTTGAGTATCAAAGTATGACTTGGGCCATGTCCTTGCTTCCTTGTCCATCCATTAAGTGAGAACTCAGAGCTGCCACAACAGCTAGAGTCATACATGAGTTAGAGGAAAACAAGATAATCAACCAGTAGCCCTGTGCAGTATGGCAACAGTTAAGGATTTTAGGGGCTGTCATCCAACAATTTTTTGGAAGGACCAAAGGTTCACTGTTGTAGATCTTCCCTTACTTCCTATATCCAGCAACTTTGTTTGCCCTCTGTGAGGCAACTATGTAGTTCTTCCCAAGTCTTCTGCAGGTGATGTTTATCTAGATGAGAAAGAAGATTTGTTTTCGCTCTGTGCCCAAATTGCTTTAAGGTCCTGCTGAGAGATGGAACACCGCTTTCCATCTTAATCGTGTGTCAGCAGGGGCTTTCATGAAAACTGAGAGGCGGGGCTGAGAAAAGTTACATCTTGAGAGTGAAGTTACTGAACAAAGAACTTTAATTTGATTGGATAACACCATATTGGAAGGACATTGATTTAAGATCTGGCAAAGAGAAGAAGGCAGGAGGCAGCTACCCATCTGCCTTTCTGCCTGTGATGCTGATGGATGGAGACAAAGCTTCACAATTACTCAGCTACTAGTGGCAATTAAGCCATTCGGCAGAATTAGTTAGCTTTTTTATTTATTTATGGGATTTGCTTTTACCTAGAACTCACTTGGTTATCTGAATATGGTTTGCTTGATGCTTTTGCAGTGCTTTGATGCTGTACAACTACCTTTTTTAATTCTTTTACTTTTTAATAATTTAAATAAACTTTTTAAATATTTTACCAAGGTGCGATCGGGATGGTGTTGGAGTGCCTAAAGAAAGTGCCTTGGCCAGAAGGCTATGCTTACTAATTTTGTAATTTGGGTGGTCTACCTTGTCTGGTTGGTGTGCTGGTCACAAAATACAGAGTCAGGAGAGTTTCTGTCCTGGGAAAAGGTGACAGTTAAAAAGCTATGTTCGGAAGCTTGCCCACAGTAGCTAATTCATGCACTCTCTAGGTTTCACCCAGCCGAGGATTCAAAGAGTGGTGGAAGGTAGTAACTAAAGTAACTCCTTCACCTAGTGGAGGGGGGATTCCTTACACCCTCTCCTTATATCTGTCTTAGCTTTCTAGAATGCCTCCCAGAAATTAATTGCACTTTGTTTCTCTGGCTCATCGTTTCGTCTCTTTTAGAAGACAGATTACCATACTTCCTCTGATGGGAGAGGATCCTATTGTAACCCCAGGCACTCATTTGTGCAAAGTACATATTTTTTAACTCCACAGAGATCAAAACAAGAACAGTGCAAACAGGACTGACCAACAGGTAGTCAGTCATACCTGCCTTCTGCTGAAGTCAGATCACAAAAACCTTGGGAGACATCATAAAACACTCCTTAAAACATGTGGCAACATGCAAGTGCTTAGTGGCACAAACCCCTTGTCTTACCAGACTGGCATGTTATTACCCTGTTAAAGTAAACTGTCTTAAAACAGTAGATTTATAACTTCAGAGCCCTCTACGATCTTTCTATTCTTATGGTTGCC
Organism: Intellagama lesueurii; assembly: GCA_037013535.1. Lineage (NCBI taxonomy): Eukaryota > Metazoa > Chordata > Lepidosauria > Squamata > Agamidae > Intellagama > Intellagama lesueurii. The sequence goes on from JBAJHW010000005.1 coordinate 111,434,464, forward strand.
CACTATGGTTGACATTAAAGAAATTGTATATAAGCATGTTTTATGTAGCAATTTTTTCATCCAATATACTTTTGCATGTTGTCTAGCACACATATACAGTACTCAATACCACTTCAATACCACTTTGAAAAATAGAATGTGTTTTAATTACAGTCAAAATGCCACAAGCTATCAAATAAAATGCAATATTAAATACTACCAAATACTAGGTGTCAAATACTGCCAGATGTCAAATATTCAGTAAGTTCTCAACTATTTAGATGTTCAGCAAATATCATCCAGTTAACAGAGCAGTCTTCCAATTATCTTCATTAAAGGTTTGCTTGGAACCAGCACTGAAGACCAGCTCTGGACCCATAGAACAGCCTGAAAGCTGCACAGTGAATATTTATTCAGAAACTCACTTAACCTGGGGTTAAATAATACTGAACTATGTTTTGACAGGTGTTTGGCACTTCCTGTATTGATTGTTCTGTGGCACATAAAGTGTGGCAGTTTAATCCTATGCAGGTTACTCAGAAGCAAGGACAACTAAGTAGAACCTCCTGCTAGATAAGGGAGAATAGGATTCCAGCCACTCCTCCATGACCACTCTTAAGGAATTAGGAAGGCTTGCCATCCAAAAAAATGGATCTACTTCAAGATATATTTGCTTAACTAGCTTTACCAGTCCTCCCTGCTCATTATAATGGAATATCTGTCAGGCCTATTTTATTTTTTCCTTCAACAGTACTCATAATTGCTTTTTTCAGGTTCTTCATATAAGGGACAAGTGTAAATTTAGAGTTATTTTCTTTCAATTGATCATATGCTGAAACATTTTTAAATGCTTGAAAGCAGCACAATACAGATTTCTTTTTCAAAAATAGCTTAACTTGCAAATGATAAATGGATGTTTCTGAAAAAAAATCCATGTTTGTTATTCAACGGTGAAAATCAAAGTCATAGATCCTTATGGGCCTGAAGAAATCCACAGAAACCATGTTGGGGAGGGGGTGAATGAAAGAACTACTGCTGGTTTTGATGCTATGCTACTGAAACATGATGACAGCAAAACAATCCACAATTTTACTTTAACACAAGGATGAGTAACATTAGGCATACATTTCCAGGGACCTGAATACAGTCCCAAGCAGCTCCAAATAGCCCCAAAATTTGATATTAAAATGGTGTTAAAAGTCCCATTGTGCACTCTGAAAACAATTTTGGTGTGCATGTGCCCAGCTTAGCGGGAACCTTGGTTCAGACAGAAGATAACGGGGGATTTTTTTTTCATTTAGAAATTACAACAAGGAAGATGCTGAAACTCACTGAAATACAGCATGAAAACAGCAATTATTATAAGAACGTGGGTTATCTGCAGTTGTACTGCATTGGTTTAAATGGAGACGAGCTTTCACTTTTAGTTTTGCCCAACTGAGTATTTTTATTTTATTTTTATATGTAACTTGGGACTAATTTTGTTTTAAAAAAGAAAAGCTACTGAAATAAGAGTCCATCATCATCATTTGCAGAAGTCCATTAAAACTGATTTTAACAGTCCATTAAAAGCTGAAAGCGTTTTAAAAGTTTTTAAAGTTACTTTAAAATCTAATGTTTATATCAACTGATACATACGGGCCTTTCACATTTTAATAGAAGTGGAAAACCATAAAAGAGGCTTTCTTTTTTTGTTTTCTTGTTCTTTCACTGATTCCCAAAACATAGCTTCCTATATTTATGTTAACAAAATAGGGGTACATTAAAGTTTTGTGATACTTTATTTTCCCCGTCTTTTCATTAACCTTTCTTTCACCCATTGTCCAACAATCATCTGATTTTTTTTCTTCCAATAGTGTAGTAAGTGTCGCTGTCAGCAAGCAATCAGAATATCTGGAGAGCAAAATTTTAAATTTGTAAAAAGTTCGGCATTGTTTGCAACTTTGCTTCTGACATTCTTATGGGTGGGACTGATTACTGTTGCTGTTGAGCACTTGTGCCTTCCATCTTGGATTGTGCTGCCTGCCTGGTCTGCCTGCTGGACTCAAAGAAGAGAAGACCAAAGAAGACCAAAAAACAAAAAACAAACAAACAAACAAACAAAAAACCCTACTATTCTAATAGTTTAGTTTGGAGGTGGGGGGGTGATTTTATTTTTTACTTGCGTGTTTTTGTTTGTTTTGGGGAGAGAGGGCTGTGCATTTTTTTTTTCCAATGTAAGTGCTTTCCCTTTATAACTGATAATTTAAAATTTGTTATTTGATTAATTTGTGATGTATTTATTCCATTAAAGGTGTATATTTTGGTGGGTTTGGGGGTACTCTTTTGTATTGTTGTTTACTTTGCTAAGCAGCCAACCAGCCCCTGGCTAGCTGGCTGGCTGGCTGGCTGCTGTCTTTTCCTTTTTCCTAGGTGGATGATATTAACAACAACAGACCCATCACTAATGTTCCATTCTTAAGCAAGCTAGTAGAGAAAGCGGTGGCCGATCAGCTGCAGGCACTCCTGGAGGAGACCGATGCCCTCGATCCATTCCAGTCTCGGTTCAGGCTGTGTCATGGCACAGAAACAGCATTGGTCACTCTGCAAGATGACCTTCTGAAGGGACCAACAGGTACAAAATGTCCCTGCTGGTCCTCCTCGAACTCTCAGTGGCCTTTGATACTGTCGACCATGGTATCCTCCTGGGGAGGCTCTCTAGGTTGGGGATCAGTGGCTGGCTTTGGCCTGGCTCCGATCCTTCTTAGAGGACTGTCCTCAGAGAATGCAGGTCAGGGAGATGATGTCGACTCCTTGGACTCTCAATTGTGGAGTCCTACAGGGGTTGATCAACTTGCAGGCTCTTCGAGTTGCTTGTAGCAAAGTCCAAGAGGCTGCCAGGAGATGTTCTAACGATTATTGGCTTCAGCTCTGCTCTCAGATACAGATAGCAGTGGAAACAGGTAACATCAAGGGAATGTATGACGGTATCAAGGATTTAGGTCCAATACAGAAGAAATCTGCTCCTTTGAAGTCTGCTAAAGGCGTGATCATCAAGGACTGAGCACAGCAGATGGAACGCTGGGTGCAGCACTACTCTGAGCTATATTCCAGAGAGAAACTAGTAACTGAAGAGACATTAAATTACATCGAATGCCTGCCTGTCTTGGAAGAGTTGGACAGCGAACTAACTTTAGCAGAAATAAAAGCGGCCTTGGATTCCCTCGCCTCCGGCAAGGCACCTGGGAAGGATAACATCCCTGTTGAAGTGCTGAAGTGCTGTAAAGAAATCATCACCACTGAACTGTATGAAATCTTTTATCTTTGCTGGAGGGAAGGTGGAGTACCACAGGCCATGAAGGATGCAAACATCGTCACATTGTATAAGAATAAAGGAGACAGGGGCGACTGCAATAACTACCGTGGCATCTCTCTTCTCAGCAGGGATGGCCTTTTAAAAATACTTCCCAAGATTGGATGTCCACCTAGACTCCTTAACATCATCAGGTCCTTTCATGAGGAAATGAAGGGCACTGTAGTTTTTGATGGCTCAACATCAGATCCCTTTGACATCTGAAGCGGAGTGAAACAGGGCTGTGTCCTCGCGCCAACCCTGTTTGGGATCTTTTTTGCTGTCATGCTGAAGCACGCCTTTGGAACTGCAACAGAAGGTGTCTATCTCCAGACTAGATCAGATGAAAGCTCTTTAATCTCTCTAGATTGAGAGCAAAGACCAAAGTCCAGCTGAAATGCATGCGGGACTTCCTCTTCGCCGATGATGCAGCTGTTGTTGCCCATTCTGCTGAAGACCTCCAACAACTCATGAATCGTTTTAGCAAGGCCTGCCAAGACTTTGGATTAACAATCAGCCTGAAGAAAACACAAGTCATGGGCCAGGGCGTGGACTCACCTCCCTCTATTACCATCTCTACACAAGAATTGGAGGTTGTTCATGACTTCGTGTACCTTGGCTCAACGATCTCTGACCCTCTCTCTAGATGTTGAGCTGGATAAACGCATTGGCAAAGCAGCTAACATGTTCTCTAGACTCACAAAGAGAGTATGGCTTAATAAGAAGCTGACGGCATATACCAAGATCCAGGTCTATAGAGCCTGTGTCCTGAGTACACTCCTGTACTGCAGTGAGTCCTGGACCCTTTGTGTACGGCAGGAGAGGAAGCTGAACACGTTCCATATGCGTTATCTCTGAGGCATTTTTGGAATCACCTGGAAGGACAAAATTCCAAATAGAGTAGTCCTAGAATGAGCTGGAAGTTTTAGCATGTATACTGTGGCCCACGTCACTCATGCAATTCATATTCATGAGGTGATTTGCATGAACCTATGAGAAGGCTGGAGAGGCAGAGTCAGCAGCTACATGAGGCTTGGCTGGAGAAGGAGGAGTCAGATAGGGCTGGTTAGTTAGAGAGATAGGGAAACAGATACTGAGAGAGATAGAGCTGATTAGGAAAATAGGTAGAGAAGGTAGTAATGATATTGCAAGTGATAAGTACTGATATGTACTGAGAGAACTGTTGATGAATTGCTTATGTATACTGAGTATCTGAAAGACTTCTGTTATTATTCAATCTGCTTCACTTCAATAAATAAGTTCTGTTTCTGTTCACAAGACAAGTGTTCCGATATACATCATTTATATTGTGGATTGAAGTAATCCACTGGTGGCAGCGAGAAGAGAACACGACGTGAGCCTTTGTGAGGGAAAAACAAGCAGGGGCCACAAGGGTAAACGCCACATATACACTGCTGTAACAGCGACGTCTACATTGGCTCGGGCATGTCGTGAGAATGGCTGATGGTCGGATTCCAAAAGATCTCCTGTATGGAGAATTAGTGCAGGGAAATCGCCCCAGAGGGAGACCACAGCTGCGATACAAGGATATCTGCAAGCGGGATCTGAAGGCCTTAGAAATGGACCTCAACAGATGGGAAACCTTGACATCTGAGCGTTCAGCCTGGAGGCAGGCGGTGTAGCATGGCCTCTCCCAATTTGAAGAGACAGTTGTTCAGCAGGCCGAGGCAAAGGGGCAGTCCCAAAACCAGCAAAATCAGGGAGCTGGACAGGGGACAGATTGTATTTGTCTTCAGTGTGGAAAGGATTCTCACTCTTGAATTGGCCTTCTCAGCCACACTAGATGCTGTTCCAAGTCCTCTATTCAGAGCACGTTACCATAGTTGCTCGAGACTGAAGGATGCCTACACAATTGTTTTACTGTGTTGTAAACTGCCCAGAGTGGCCTTGCAGCCAGATGGATGGTATAGAAGTCAAATAAATAATTATAAATAATAATAATAAATACAAAATATAGGGAAGAAAGAGATATACACCTGACACACACATTAGATATCAACACAGATACAGGCACAAGATACCAAGAAGCAAGAAGCAAGAAAGAGACACAGCATCACAGAGGCAGTTCATAAACATAATGGATTACCCTGCATAGATGCAAACTGGCAAATGGCTGGTTTGGCTGGATGAGAATACTGTTTGGTAACTTTTATGTGTACCAGAATATGCTAAAAGGCTAAGAAATGTATTTTACTTCCCTATATTTTTACTTTTAAGAATTCTGATATTTTAAGAGATTATTTTCTTCATTTTGATCGTGCCTTTTTAGGTCCTGCATTGTTAGAACATGAATCTTTCACATGCAGTCCATTGATCCTATGCAGGGGAGGAAGGAAAAGCGTTGGTCCTCCTCATCTCATCTTAGTGTAGAATGCTTGCAGTCCTCTTTGTATGCAGAGAGATCACACATCCATTCTCCCATGGAAACATTCTCATTGTTCTTTTTACGCTTAAAAAGAATTATTTTTAAAATTTCTTCTCATACTTGTAAGAATGATTTTTTTGCAAGATAAAGTAACATGCCTGTTATTTCTCAAAGAATTATGTGTTCAGTAACTCTTGATTTTTTTTATGCATATAAACAATGTAGATGTATAAAACTTGTAGAAATAGATAAGCTGATGTTGCTTTCAATCATTCCAAAAATGAAACTATTTCTTTTATCTTGATGCCTAGAGGAATACTGATATGACTGGAAAAAGTTATCTGGTTCACACCAAAATTAACCCTTTCATGGATAAATGTCAGCTGTGAGGATTAAGTCTATAAGGCTCTTAGGAAGGTGTTCAAGCATCAGACTTTCTGACCTGACACACTACACCACAGATGCTTTGCCATGCAGAATTTCACCACATGAAGAGAGATTTTTCAAGCATTTTGACCTGAACACTATAGCCCTACCATCATCTCTGTGAAGAGTGTACACTTTCTGGGAACAGTGTAGGGTGATTATTTTTGTTACTGTTAGGCAAATAAAAGGCATCGAGGTAGAAGCAGTTCTTACATTAGAAATTCTGCAAGTTCATATGGGAGAACATTTTACACTTATTAAATTCCCAAAACTTACATTTTATAATCAGGTCTGACTTACAGTATATGTTTATGGGGGAAAATCCCTACAGTGGTGGAATCCTATTGTTTACATAAGGTTTGCCCAACTTGTGGTGGCTTATTGATGATTTACTGGGGCATGTTTCAGTTGTGCAGTCAGACATGTGACAAAGCACAAAACCAAGAAATGCCCTGGTACTTTATCAATTAGCTGCAATTAGCAACTGTAAGTTATAAAAATCTTATATGACGACCTAGAATTTTGGACAATACAATTAAGATTACCAACAGAACAAGAAAAAAGAAAAACAACCTAGAATTGTTCTCATCCTTTAACAGCTAATTGATTTGCATAACCAGAAGACAAAGTTCCCAGCAATATAAATGGCCAATAGGAAACTTTCACTAGAGGTTTTCAAGCAGAGATTGAATGGCCATCTCTCAGGGTTGTTTCAGCTATGAATTTCATGCAACAGTAACAGTGGACTATATGAGCACTAAGTCCATTCTAATTCCATCACTCTCTTATGAGCATTCTGACTAATATCTGCAAATAAAGCTACTGAGAAACATACAGAAGCAGCTAAATTCCCTGTTTCAAGACTGAAATGATGAACAGTAACAAATGATGAAGCCTAATCTATTAAGACTGTATCTAATGGTTCTTATATACTGTACTGATAAACCTCCTGGGACCATGACAATGCAGTAAAGAGCCAGAGTAAATTTCTCACATGCAGTACATTGATCCTGTGTAGGGAAGGAAGGAAAAGGGTTGGTCCTCCTAATCTCATTTTAGTGTCTTTATTTATTTATTTGTTTGTTTGTTTATTTATTGAATTTATACCCTGCACCATCTGGCAACCAGGCCACTCTGGGCAGCTAACAACAATATGAGCAACAATATTAAAACACGATAAAAAATAAATTAATACATAACCAAATAGGGTAAATTAAAACAGATGGCAATGAAGGTGGTAAAAAGGGTGATGGAGAGGATGGCAAAAAGGATGATAAAAGGGAGGCTGAGATCTTAATGTTCTGGGAAAGCCTGACAGAAGAGCCAGGTCTTCAATGCTTGTCTTCAATGTCGGAATGCTTACCATCAGAATGCTTGCAATCCTCTTTGTATGCAGAGAGATCACACATCTATGAAAAGCAGTGCAAAACCGCTCATGAACTACTAAATAAGCCTGGGCATCCTTCTCAATGAATAGGTCTACCAACCTTGGAGAACACCACCCCCTCCCTACAAACACAGCCTGCTTTATCTCACAGAGGTACTGCACCAATCATTGACTCTGCAGAATCAACAAAGGGCAAGTGCATCTTGGATTGATTTAAAAATTAACAGAATTCTTCACCACATCCATCAAACAAACAAATGCAGAACCATCTGGGTAATATTTCTGAGCCAAGCATGCCAGCTCAAGAGAAGAAAAAGTCTGACACTGCATACTCTCTTTCTACAAAAGTGTAAAGCTGCACCATAGTTTGGGCTATCCTCAGTGCATCTCAAAACTTGCATCTTCAGTAACTTCCTAACCACCTATTATCCCAGGAACAGCAAATGGTGCAAAGCTTCTCCACAAGGACCTGTAGATAATGGCAGACAGGCTGCAAGGAAAAATTCTCAAGAAGAGGACAGGGGACACCAATCGCAGAATTTGCCACTGCAGCCTCTTAACACTACCACTGCCAGTACTCATTAGACTAATGACATCACTCCTTTGTGTCCTGCGGAAAAGGGTAGAAAGGCACTAGAAGGGTACCTTTCACAGGAGAGGGGAAGGAGTTCAGTTAACAGTTGAGAAGTTCATGTTTGGGTGCTGGGTGTTAGGGGAGGCAGCAGAGCTATACAGGGTGGACTGGCAAAGGTAAATTTGACGAAAATGCAGGAGCTTAAAGTTGTCTGTCAGTCCGATTTGGACCAACTGGGCTGATACCACTGCTTACGGTCTTTTGCAAATATAGAGACTGAAGCAAGAGCTCACAGAGCTTTTATGCAGTAGAATCTTCATCTGCAGCTTGATACAGAGCCCTCTCCTAGTGGGCTGGCTTGCAAAGAAAAGATCACAGCTGAGCTGTTGCAAGGGCCAGGCAACAGACATGAGAAGTCCTAGCCAAGAGGTGTAATGTTCCCTGCAATGCCTGTTTAGATATTACAGAGATCATGAAGGTGAAGAAAAATTATTTCCCATTAGAAACATGCAGTGTCCCTGAAAACAACCTGGAAGAAAGCACCAGTCAGTGACACTTCCTGGGATCTGGTGACTAGGATCAGCTGTTCCAAAAAACGACCTCATCATAATCCAGGCTATTACAAATAGACTCCTGCTTATGGAAAGATAATATATTAGAGAGTTCCAGCTAAGTCTTTTTGCAAAAGTGCTAGGTTGAAAATTAATAAAAAGCTAGAAAGGGCAGTGCCTGAAAATAACTCTTCTGAGTTTATGTAAAACACACTTAAACCTCTCCGGAACCTATCACACTTAATCCAAGGGTACGGAACCAGTGCTCCTCCAGATGCTTTCAAACTGTGACTCCCATTTGACCTAGCCAGTATATATTGGATTTCTTGCAATCTTCAACCCACTATGTGCTCAAATAAAGGGTTTACAGATGAGGAACAACCCATCTTGTACTCTCCAGAAACATTTCTGCATACTCAGTCCCCAGACCCATGACACCCTGTGTATTTCCAGATTCCTAGTTTTATTTAAAAACAAACAAACCACAAAACATAAACAAACAATTCCTACAAGGGAAGGATACAAACAGATATGACCTGTGGGGAGCTGTGTAGCACTCTGTATGAACTCTCCACTCAATTCAAATGCCACCCTACAATTAACATACAGCAAACACAAACACTCCATTTTGATAGTATAACAGTATTTCATTAAGGTTTAATTAATTAACTTGAGTGAGACAACAAAGAAAAGGAATATTCCAGAGTACAAAAAGGCTATCCAGATAGCTATGCAAGTCTTACTATTTGCCCTGTAACTCTGATAAATGGTGAACAGAACGGCTGCAAGAGGACAGATATACCATACAGTGACCACCTCATTCTGAGCCCTCCTCAGGGAATCAAGGATTAATGTCCAGAGGAGATTTTGATTTCAGTTAGGAATCTCATTTGTCACTCACCTTCTCTTTTGGTGCCAGCAAGCTCAGTCTATGGCATTATTTTTTATTTCCTCTTTTCTCAATTCAAATGCTACCCTACAAATGCCAAATGTGATATAAAGAATCAGATGTGTTACTGCTTTGCCCTTGGGATGAACAATAGCTCCTTACTCCACCTTGTAGTCACCCTAGAAATGTACAAATACCCCTGATTTAGGGCTCAATCACATGTAAGAAAAGAACCCCAGTTATACTGGTTCTTTTCATACCTCTGTTATACAGATACATTTATTTCAGCTGTCACATGGTATATATATCGGCAGGAGCGTTTACATTGTTTTTAACGACATCGATTAATTTCTTTCTATTTGAACCATTATAGAAGGATACTCTGCTCTTTAATTTTGTATCAAATCATTTTCTGTACTGTTTCTTGGGGCAATCAGACCCTCCTTGTCCTTTTTAAACAAATAACAAAAGTGGTATATCAGTAGAGAGATAGAGCAATACGTGAAGAGCAGGGTTTAAAAAGAGAGAGAAAATAGATGTTAACAGTACACTCCTTTCTTTGCAATTCAAAGCAGAAAATGTTTCCAGCCCTCTTTTACCCACAGGGAGGGGGAAGCTGTCTCCTCTGAGCTGTCTCCTTCTGAGCAATGTATTCATGTTGTTTTCACTAGTAGCAGGCACTACTAGTGAAAATAAGTGGCCACAGCACCCAGAACCAAACCCCTTTGCAAAGGACATAAATCAACAGCAACATTCACACACACTGAAACGATAGGGAACTAAGTAATTCATCATCGGTATAATTTAAAACAACCCTCGAGGCAGGAAGGAAATAAACCAGGACAAATGAATTGATGTTGGCTGTGCATCATGTGAATGGAAAATAATGAAACAATCTAAAAAACTGCTAAATTGGTATAACTGGGGTTCTTTGGCAAGTGCAATCAAGTCCATTTTGCCACATCTGCCCAAAGAAAGTGAACATGCCTACTGAGGGCTGATAGAGTCTGTAGTATAACAACACCTGAAAGGTCACAGGTTCCCCACCCCACCTTAAACTATGTTTTAAAAGAAGTCTTTCTTTTGAATTCTCAGACTGTTCTGTCTCCACCTAGCAGGCAGAGCCAGCCTGAATGGCAAGAAATTGCAGGATTTTACAGGACTTGCAACCAATCAATAAGTGCTACATTTCAAACACTGTTTTGTTCTTGATTAGAGATGGGCATGAAATAAAAAACAAATCACCAAATTTGCTCAAAAATAGCTAATTCATTTATTCATTTTCATATGAATCAATGCCCCCAACGAATACTACAGATCAATGAATTTTTAGCAATTTTTGATTCATTGTTTTGTTTTGCTATAAAATGGGCCGCTAGGCACATATGGACACCAAAATTGCAGGGATGCTTTCCCTATCTCTTCTCTACAACACTTCCAGGTTTGGTGAAGATTGGGTTTCAGATGTCTAAAGTATACACCCACAAAGAGGGATCCCCAGGAAAGTTCCCCTCAGGCACCCAGAGACACCAAAATCACAGAGAAGCTTCTACTGACTCTCCTCTACAATCCCTCCAAGTTTGATGAAGATTGGGTTTCCCCAAGTCAGTTGCTAAAGGGCACTTTCCTGGGGGGACCAAGTTTGTGGGTGTATAACTTGGATGTCTGAAACCCAATCTTCACCAATTTTCTTTCTATCTGAAGCATTACACAGTGGCTGATATTAACAAAAAATATTAAGAATGAATGTTGCAAATAGTCCAACCGTAGCTCATGTGTATTTACAAGGGCACAGAGTACAATGGGGATTATTCTCAAATAAACATACAGAACTTGCAAACTGTAAAGTTGGATCCAGACTTAGTCACACAAAGTACGCTCTTCGAAAACAATGAGACTGAACTAACCTATTAATTTTGGTGGGTCTGTTTTAAGCATCCAACATATAATAATTAATCCAAAGAAAATCAGACACCCCAACATTATCAATGGCAGAGGTAATCTGTCCACAACTCAGAAAGATAAATCAGTTAGTACAGCAGGTAGTCTGTTAACAATCAATTTCATTCAATTACTCTGTTCTATCACACCTTTTTTATGTATAAATCCTGTTAATTCCATCTCTATGAAAAGAACTGATATGCTTTTATTTCAGTTTAAAATCTAATTGTTTGTATTAGGTTCTACCATGTAGAATAAATTTATTTATTGTAAAGTGAGAAGTTATATAGAGCCAGTTGCTCAGAGATTTTGTGCTCTGTTTGAGAATAAAGTAATTCTGCCGAGGCTCTGAGCACCAGTTTGCAATTCTGTATATTTCTTATATCAGCCTTGCAACTAAATCAACAACATATACACAGTCTACATTAGCCATTTCTGGCACAGCATGGGGAAAATACAGGGAGATCGGGGGTTCAGTTTTCTTTCTCTGCTTTACAAAAACCTTTCTGTCAGGTTTCCTGAAATCTTACACAACTTATGGCAGCTTGACTACTACTCCAAATACCCATTCTTATTTGTAAATCAGGTCACAAAATGATCTGGGATGGACTGAAGGTGGGTATTAGCAGCAGCAGGACTATTCCCACCTGCCAAAGATGTCCCACTGCTGCTGCTGCTGTGGCTACTATACTCTCTAGCTGCTGTCATCCCACTGACCACTGGACAAGCAAGCCCTGTGGAAGAAGAAGGGTTTTCTCACCACACTGAAGCCTTACTACACTTTAAAGTGGTGCCCAATGTGCCCAGTGTGCAGTAAGGTGTACATCATGTAGAGCAATGAAAGTGTCTTCACATTGGCACTAGTGTGAGGCAAACACATAGTTCTTGCCCTGTTATTCTAGTCTACCTGCAGAAGACTAGAATCTTTGATACATTAAGAAGCCTCAAACTAAATCTGACCTTCCCAATTACCATTTTCCAAGTTCAAGAATTTGTTTCTTTGTTTGAGTCATTTACGTATATAATAACTTTCTCCAAAAACTGGCATCCAAGGTGGCTCAACGCTAGATTGTTATCAAGATACAGATTAAAACACAAAGTTATAATATTAAAACACAGTTAAAGCAATTTGAAAGCGTAACAATGTAACACAGACTCAACTTATCACAGGTCCATCCAAAGCAGCCAGTGAAGTGCCAAAAGCCTGCCAAGTTAGGAAGGGTTTTGCCTGCTGATGGAAGGACAACAACAAGGGAGTTGTAGAATTTGGGGAAATAGGGAGGAAGTTCCATAACGCAGCAATAGCGTTTCATTTTAAAAATCACTGTTCCTTTATCCATAGACAACCATGAGTGAGACAGGAGAGGTGGAGTAGAAAGGATGAGCAGTAAGCCACTGCTTTCCACTACCAGTATAAGAAATGCACTCTATTTGCTAACATATAATGCTCACTTCATCATTGACTCCAAACTGTACACAGTTGAAGTACGAATTAGAGATGTAGAAAATCCTTGCTTGTATTATCCTCACAGGTGTGTGTGTGTGCGCTCGCGCACATTAAAGAAATAGAAAGTGGCAATATTTTCACTTGATGTGCTTGAAGTATTTGATTGCATGGAATGGAGGTACATGTTCAATCTTATAGAGAGGAAAAATATAGTATAAATATTTACTATGTTTCTAAAAAAGCTATATGAAGGGGCTCATCTACAGTAATGATTAATGGAACAGAATCTGAGAAGTTTGAGTTACATAAGGGGATTTTTTTCCACTATAATATTAACTTTGGCCATTAAACCACTTGCTACTTATATCAGAGAAAATATTAATATAACCAATATAAAGGTAAATAAATAAACAGGATAAAATTAATTTGTATGCTGACAACACACTTTGAAAATCTGTTAAAAGTACAAAGTCATTAAAACAAATATTGAAAACTTTAGCTGCCAGATGGGATTAAAAATTAATTACTGAAAATCTAAACTGCTTTCTATAAATAACTTTTTAGTAGAACAAAAAGAAATTAAGGCAATGTCTTGCCTAGAAATTATTAATTCTAATTTTAAATATCTAGGAATCTGGCTAACAAAAAGTATAATTCAATTAACATATAGAAATTATAAGAATGTGTTTATTTCCATAAAGGAGAAAATAAAGAATTGGGCTAAATTAATTTTATCTTTATTAGGTAGACCTGAGATAGTAAAAGCTTGTATATTACAAAAAATTAATATTTTTTTTTCAAATTTTGTTTCAAAATATACCTTTACAACCAAAGAAGGTAGCAAGGAATGGTAAAACTGTAAGATTCATAAACAGATCAGCCACAAAAGAAGGATGAACTATACAGTGGCACAGAGGTTAAACTGCAGTACTGCAACCAAAATTCTGCTCACGACCCAGATTCAATCCCATGTAGCCATCCTAAGGTTGACTCAGTCTTCCATCCTTCCAAGTTCAGGAAAATGAGTACACCGCTCATGGGAGAAGAGGGAGGACAATGTGTAGCCTGCATAATTGTAAACTGTGCAGAGAGTGCTTTAAATTCTATGGGGTGGTATATAAGCAGCAAACGTTTATGAATCTTTTCTAATAGCTCAGGCTGTTAAATTTGTACAGGTGAATAAGACCCTGACCAGACTCAAATGAAGGGAGCTAGGGATACCTGTGTTGTTAACTCCTACTTATGCATAGGAACATTGCCAAGAAATAGGGTTAAAATATAGAACCCTTTTATTAGTGAATTAATTGATATAGAGTGTAAATATATGCACATCTTTCCTCCTCCCATATATCCAAGATGCACATTTAAAAAAAAATATTTCTAAAGACAATCCATCACGTTACAAGTAATAAATACAAAGCTTAACATAGTAAACTGTCATCTTACTTGTTATATAATTTAACTGTTGACCAATTGCTATTCCCCACAATTCTCAAAATCACATTTACACCATTCCCCGTCTCATCTTAAAGAAATATCGACCAACAATCTTAGTGCTCCAAATTGTTTTCCAAACCACGTGTCTCGAGATTTATTTTATTGGCATATTTTAATAAAGGCTTCCAATTTTCAGTGAATTGACTGTGCCTTATTTCTCCTCTATATAGTCTAACTTTATTAGTCATTTTTTCCATCAACATTGTATGCCATATCTTATTCGTAAATGCTTGTAATGAGAGATCTTGAGCATTTTTCCAATTTCTAGCAATCTCAGATCTTGCGGTGCCTATAAGATTTGCAAGTAATTCTTTATTTTCAAGTTTCTCATTTCTCCCTGTAAATAATGAAAATAACAATAATGTTTCATTCATATCTATTTTTTGATTGGTCACCGTCTCTATCCATCTAATTATCTCATGCCAGAATGCTTCTATTTTGGGGCAAGAAATCCACATATGTTCCAAAGTTCCTTTTTGTCCACAGTTCCTCCAACATTTATCCGATATATCTTTATTAATTCTATGTAACTTTGTAGGATATAAATGCCACCGATGCACTACCTTCAGAACCATTTCTTTCACATTTGCTGATATAGATTTATATGGGTATTTATTCCATATTCCTGTCCAGATTTCCTCGGGTATATTAATATTTAAATTTGTTTAAATGCAACAATTAACGGACAAACTCACAGAGCAGGAAAATCGGGGGAGACGCTATAATATCCGTCTGAGACATTTTAAGGAATCTGAGACAGGAGGGGAGGACTTAAAACAAATAATCTTAAAATGGATACAAGAACTTTGCCCGGACCTCGAAATCACTCCCAAAGATTTGGACATAGTTCATCGGGTCGGGAGAAGATCAAAGAACTGGAGAAGAGACATACTGGTGAGATTTGTCTCATTTACAATAAAGACAAATGTTTTCCGTACTTTGAATAAATTACAGGAGTTAACATATGAAGGGAAAAATGTGGAACTTTTTCAAGATCTTGCTGCAGAGACAATATTTAAACATAAACAATGGAGGAGATATACACAAGTTCTTCGGGAGAGGAAAATAATCTACAAATGGCTTTATCCGTTTGGACTATCGGTTACGAGGGGAAATAAACTGAGAGCAGCAGCAACTATAGAGGAACTGCAGTGTCTTTTTGAAGATTTAAACATTCCCTTTCCAGGAGAACAGGCTAAGGACGAGCAGAGAAACCAAGCAGCTCACACAGAGAGAATGCAGCTGCGGTGGAAGAGAAAGGAGAAATGAGATAAACAGCTGTACCTTCAAGGTCATAAATGGGAGTTTATCTGTTACTGAAGATGCACAATTTAAACACTGGAAAGAAATTGAAATTTGTAGGAGCAGAGATTTATTTATAAGAGGAAAATCCATTTCAATTGGGTAATTAAAAGAAAAAAACTCAAATAAAATTATGGGTTCCAATTAATTCAAATAAATAATTCACAATTCAATTGTATAATAACTCAAGTCCCATTAGAATGCTTGCAATATTAGAAAACTATTCTATGAAAATTTATCCGACAAAGAGTTGATGGTGATCCTTGTGGTTAAACTGCTGTACTGCAGCCGAAACTGTTCAATCCAAGGTAGCCAACTCAAGATACACTCAGCCTTCCATCCTTCTGAGGTCAGTAAAATGAGTACCCAGCTCACGGGGGGGGGGGGGGGGTGTAGCCTGCATAATTAACTTGTAAACCACCCAGAGAGTGCTTTAAGCACTGTGGGGCAGTATATAAGCAGCACACTTTTTAAAAACTTTTTTTCTTTGGTTTGTAAGGGCTGCCAAACTCAAATTGACTGAGCCTGGAAAAATGCTCGAGGATTAACCTTTCAAAGATATTTGGACAGGATATGGGTAGTAGTAGCACTAATGGAAAAATTTACTACTCATGTTAGACTGCTTAGGGGAGAAATAAAAGAAGGTAACTCGACACCCTTTGTTGGTTTTTTTATTTGGAATTATATGGAGATGAAGACATTTTGAGATTGGGTTATAGGTCTTGTATTATAATCCCTATTATTATTTTTGTCATTCTCAAAGATTGTCAATAAAAGTTGTTGTTTTTTAATTTTTAAAGAGATTAGTAAATCTTTGCTTTATCTTGTCCTCACAGGTGAGGATGAAGAACTGCAAAATTATCCTTCTCCCTCCCATGCCCATGAAAATATGAGTTATTCAGTGGCATTCTTGACAAGAGAAGAGAGTGAAAGAGAGAATTGATTTTTTTTGGCACAAACTAAACAAAATTGTGCAAAATAACACATTAACATACTGCAACAGGAACAAAAAATGGTTCCTGCCTTATTCCATGGACTTCTAAGAATTAGAAGCAGGGCAGGAAAAAGTAATAAAATAATATATATATGTGCGCACATGCGTTCACACACAATCATATTAAAATATGTTGCCTTTATTGAACAGTTTGTGATCCAAGACGAAACCAAGATGGCCAGTCATACAATGAGGTTCTTCAAATGTAATTCATGAGAATGAGCAGCAGCATGTCTTGCAATTTTGCATCCTCCCCCCAAACATGAGAGTTCAGAAACATTCACTTCCCTTTTTGACAGGTTACCAGCATCATCAATCAGCCAAACTGAAATTGATCGTAAGTATGGTCAGTAGAAAGAACTCAGTTTCAGACCCTACTTTATGGAGCCAACTTGTTTGCATTAATTACAGTTAAACTATTGAATATTGCTGTATTTATTCAGTTGTTAACTTCATCAGCATAAATTTTAGCAGCAAAGTGCCACAGGTTAAGAAATCAGCATAGGCACTTACTATTGCACACAAAATCACATAACTTGTGTGTATTAGGAAATGCTTACTCCTACTTCTTAACTTGTGCTCATTTACCAATGAAATTTATGCCAATGGAGTTATGCCAACAGGCACAGCTAACATAATTCTGGCTACTGTCAGCAGAACTCAAGTGGCAAAACTTTACCTGTACTGTACACCAGCTACAGATATGGAATTGCCATGGTTCAATCATCTACCATTTTAAAAAAAAATCTACATAAGTATCTGCACATTAGGGAGAAGGGCATGTTCTAGCTTCTCCTTGACATGTTGGTTTTCTATATGCAGGGAGCTCTTTCTGTGAGCAAGGAGAGACATCAAGCATGACATGCCTTCATCACCAGCCCAAAGCTGTACAACCCAGGAACAGCTTTAGCACTTTATTCTTTGTATGTATAAACTGATTCTAGGCCTCAGATTCAGTTCTATGCTCATATAACAGCACATTTGTACACCAAGTGCCCAAAAACTGTACAGTTCAAATAACAATGGGAAAGGGGAGAGCCAAATGTGAGTGAAATCCAACATAGCCAAACAAAATCTCAGGAAAAGAAACATGTGAATTAAATTGTATTTTAAGAACTTAAAAGCAAAAATTCCTTAAATCTGTCAGTACCAAAACAACTTGGAAACTCATTTACTCTTCATCATTAAACTTGACCTCACTGTGTGTAATTTCTGCATTACAGAAGATGAAAATAATTTGACAGCTGTACTTTTGTTGACTATTTCACTTCTAAGATTGCATGTGCTTATAAGAAATACACTGCATTTGTTATACCAGAGCTGTAACCTTTCAGTTCAGCAGAAGTGGTCCTGAAACTTCTTTATGCTTCTGTGAAAACTAGGGAGCCAGCAGAATCTTAATGACGCTAGGTTTTATCATCCTCTGAATTTATGAAACCTATCTGACAGGAGGAACTGGAGATGCTGTATCACTGTATTACAAGTAGTTACTTGCTGGGATAACAGGTAAGTGCTTTGGATAGGCCATAATGGCTGAAATCCTTTTGCAAAGTGTAACAAAATCTGTAACTTTCTGTTAATTCCTAACTGGTAATTAAAAAGTCCCTGACACACATCTCAAGAGGGCAGATGCTCTCATTAAGCCAGCTCCACCCCCACCCCCCCTGAAGCAACGGCAGTGAAGATTCTTATTTGCTGGCTAGGAATAGTCTGAAAGTTACTAATTTTATTATACTGAGCAGAAGACTTTCAGCTACTAACCACCACCCCAGCACATAGCTACCAATGAAAGACACCCCCCCCCCACCAAAAAAAAATACAACAGCACTTGATACTATTTTACTGCTAAGTCCATCTAAACCTGGTCAGAGAAAGTAGGGAAGATTGTTCTTGGAACCCAATATGAAACGTTATGTACCTTTCAGCAGGAGAATGGGATAGAAATATAAGGGCTTAAGTTGTAACAGGCACTTTATCATATGTTATGAATTTATCTGAAATATGAATCATATGTAAAAAATAAATAAATAGAAAGTAGTTGGATGCATGGCAACCCAACTACTTTCTAGGTCAGTAGCACTGCATTTTTCTAGTTGTATACCAGTCTGTAAGAGTAGCTTGTAGTTCCCTGTGGAGGGACATAAGCCAGCCAAACATATATGCCACTGTTTGGAATACTGTTGGGCTGCCATTAAAGACCCATGATTTTTTGAACAAATTGCTCATATTTCCAGAGATTGGAAATGTGTGGGTTTTTCAAACAATTCCCAAAAACCCATAATTAAAATGGCAAGTAACTGTGCTGACTCTGAGATCCTGGGAGCTGTAAACCCAAAAGTAGGTGGTTTTTTGACTTTTTAAATTGTATACTATGCCATATAAAAAAGAAAGCATAATGAGCAAAAGGAAATTTCACCTGAATGATGAGAAAGATTATACTCCTCAGTTAAAGTAAACCAAAAGTCAACTTTAAACAGCAATTTACAGGAACATTAACCTCATTTTGCTTAGTTTTTTAAGATTATTATTATTCTTTTTCAATAAGGTAGGGTTTGGGGTTCAGGGATTTAGGACTGGGAAAATGGATATGGGTAGGGAAAAGGGAAAATTCCAGAGAGTGAGAGAGTACACTTACATTCACTTATACAATTATACTACATAGATAAGATTTTTTTTAAAAACAGCAAGTTTTACCAGAGTTATTATCCCTATTAATCTCTTCATTCCCTAACTGAGACTTCACATTCTTCTTTTATATATACTATCCAAGCCATCTTTTGAGTCCAACTGTAAAATTGTTCCAAATTTTTAAGTCCTTTTTGAGGACCATTTTGCTTAGTTTTTATATAACTTAGATACCAGTTCTGGACAGTTCCTCTAGCATAGCCAATTTGGAACAGATATTTATGTTAATAAGAGAAAATCTCTGTATTGCAGAAAAATTGAGATCTCTTTCACAGGAAAAAGTACCTACAGTAAAAGAGGCAGTTGTACTGACCCCTGTTAACAGTCTCCTATTCTTCTTGCCAATGTGTGGATTGATTGATTGATTGATTGAATTTGTACCCCGCACCATCTGGCAATCAGGCCACTCTGGGCGGCTAACAACAGTATAAACAACAATATTAAAACACGATAAAAAATAAATTAATACAAGCCAAATAGGGTAAATTAAAACAGGCGGCAATAAAGGTGGTAAAAAGGGTGATGGAGAGGATGACAAAAAGGATGGTAAAAGGGAGACCGAGATCTTAATGCTCCGGAAAAGCCTGACAGAAGAGCCAAGTCTTCAATGCTCATTTAAACCCATCCAGCGAGGGTGCCAGGTGGATCTCAATGGGCAGGTTGTTCGACAGGCGGGGGGGCGACCGCTGAGAAGGCCCGGTTTCTTGTTCTTTCCCTCCGGGCCTCCTTTGGGGTCAAGGTCCTCAACCGTCCTGCCTGTGAGGAATGGGTATTACAGACAGATCTGGCTAGGAGCAGGCATTCTGATAGGTACCGAGGTCCTAAACCGTTTAGGGCTTTGAATGTTATCATCATAACCTTGAAGTTGATGCAGAAACGAATCGGTAGCCAATGAAGGGTGGCCAGAGTGGGGGAGATGTGCTGGAATTTCTTCACCCCAGTTATTAATCTGGCCATCGAAGTTTGGACCAGTTGAAGTCTCCGCATCAGCCTCAAGGGTAGCCCCATGTAGAGAGCACTGCAGTAGTCTATTCTTGAGAGTACAAGGGCATGAATCAGCATTGTGATTGCCCCCACGTCGGCAATCCTCCGAAGATGGAAATTGACTGCCCAGACCACAGATGCCACCTGGATTTCCATGGTGAGATCCGGGTCCAGGAAGATGCCCAAGCTGCAAACCTCACTCTTCGTGGGAAGAGTCACTCCCCCAAAGGAGAGGGAGTTTCCCAACCCACTGACGCCAGGGCCGCCCACACGCAAGATTTCTGTCTTGTCCTGATTCAACCTCAGTCCATTTGCCCTCATCCACTCCAGAACGGTCCCAAAGCAGCATTCAAGGGCCAGAACAGCATCCACTGCAGTTGGAAAAAAGGAGAGGTAGAGTTGGGTGTCATCAGCTTACTGATGACACCGGGCCGCACAACTCTGGATGATCTCACCCAGCGGCCTCATATAGATATTAAAGAGCATTAGCAAGATGATCAACCCCTGCGGAACCCCACAATTGAGGATCCACGGGGTAGACGTCATCTCGCCAAGCTGCACTCTCTGGGGATAGTCCTCCAAGAAGGAACGGAGCCACGTCAAAGCGAGGCCACCGATTCCCAACTCGGAGAGCCACCCCAGGAGGATACCATGGTTGACGGTATCAAAGGCCGCTGAGATATCGAGGAGGACGAACAAGGACATATTGCCCCTGTCAGCCTCCCTTAAGAGGTCATCCTGCAGGGCAACCAATGCTGTTTCCGTACCATGGTGCGGCCTGAAGCCCGACTGGAACGGATCAAGGGCATCAGTTTCCTCCAAGAGGGCCTGGAGCTGATCGGCCACCACTCTCTCGACCACTTTGCTGAAGAAACATTGGCAACAGGCCTATAATTCCCAATTTCGTCCACCGCCAAATTAGGTTTCTTTCGAATGGGCCTAATGAGTGTCTCCTTGAGGGCAGGGGGAACCATGCCCTCCTGGAGAGACCCATTAATTATTGCGGTGGCCCATTCTGTTGTTACCGGCTTGGCTGCTTTGATGAGCCAGGCCGGACAAGGGTCTAAAGAGGAAGTGGTGGCACGACAGCACGCAAGCATCCTATCCACCTCATTGGATGTCACAGGCTGAAAGCAAGTTAACCTCACCGGGCAAGACAATGCACTGGACATCTCAGCTCTATCTACTGTCTGTAAAAAGGGATCAAGGTCCCGGTGGATGGCCTCCACTTTAGATTTTTAAAATGCAACAAATTGGTCACAGGAAATACTAGAGGGAGGCCTATCACTGTGGCCAACTCCGGATAGATTGCGTACTATACGGAAAAGTTCCGCCTGCTAGTTGTAGGGAGTTAACTTCCATTTTCCCCACCTTGCTTAGAAAGTCCAAATGTTTCCCAGTCTTTCCTATGCATGCTTCAAGTCCTTCAATATCTTGACACCAGGTCACAAAGAAAGAGTATACACAAGTAGCAAAAAATTGCAGGGATGGCATTAGGAAGGCAAAAGCTGAGAATGAACTGATGTTAGAAAGAGATGCTAAAAACAAAAAAAAAAGCATTGTCTACTTTCCTCCCTTATTGCCACTTCTTCTTCCAAACAAAGGACAGAAAAATGAAATAGTGGCTCAGCCACTCAATGGGAATGGAAAATGATCACAGATGGCAAAGAAAAGGCAGAAGTGCTCAATTCCTATTTTAGCTCAGCCTTTTCCCAAACAACAGTCTATGGCCCTCCTGGCAAACTGAAGGACAAAAGAAGGGGACAGGACTGCAGCTTGAGATTGATAATGAAATAGTCAAAGAACACCTTATTACTTTAAACAAGTTCAAATCTCCTGGAACTGCATCCAAGAATATTGGAGAAGATGACTGAAGAACTCTAAAAAACACTATTTATCATTTTCTTGAAATTATGGAAGATGGGCAAGGTGCTAGATGATTGGAAAAGAGCTAACATTGTCTCTATCTTCAAAATGGGCAAAAAAGAAGAACCAGGCTAAATCATCCTGACATCAATCTCAGAGGAAAATTTTGGAGCATATTATAAAGCAATTGTCAAGAATCACCAGGTTCAGGGTGGCCCGCTCTAACCGCTTAGTCACACTACCCTGGTTTTCCTGATGTAATGAAACCAGGAAGTTATCTACCTGTCCGGCACTCTCCCAACACTTTAATCTTATCCAACTAAGCAGTGCTTCCAGGGAGTTCCTACAAATCGCTGTGATTCTCACACCAGCTCTGCAAGGTAGAAAAGCCACCACACATATAAAGCATGCTGGCTCTTAGTAGCTAGTCAAGGCAAGACCTGGTTTCTGATAGAATAATTTCTATCAAAATTTATATGTAAAAAGGATGTAGAGAAAGAGTCTCAGAAAGAATATTTACTGAAATATAATAAAATGAAACTGACAAAAGATCAAATGCATTCTTTGAATGACACTTTAACATGCCAAGAAATTGTAGGAGCTATTAAAAAGAAAAAAATGGGATATTGCCAGGTCCAGATGGACTTACAGCGAAATATTATAAAGAATTGGAAGATGTATTGCTTAAACCATATAAGAAACTCCTGGAATTTATCGAAGGGAGAAATACCACCAACGTAGTCTGAAGTGACAATCTCTCTCATACGTAAGGAAAGCATGGATGGCAAAGAAATTAAAAATTACAGACCAATTTCATTGTTAAATGTAGACTATAAAATTTATGCAACTATTTTGGCGACTAGACTGAAAAGAACCATAATGCAGATAATACACCAAGATCAATTGGGTTTCCTCCCAAAGAAACAGATGAAAAACAATATAAGGATAATTTTAAACACTCTGGAATATTATGAAGCTTATCCGGAGAAGTAAATGGCGATGATATTTTTACATGCAGAGAAAGCTTTTGATAATCTGAATTGGAATTTTATGCTGCAGCAACTGGAAGTATTGCAAGCAGGAGAAAGATTTTCAAAATTAATTAAAGCACTTTATACCCAGCAAAAGGCAAAAGTTAGAATTAATGGAGAATTGACAAAAGAAATACAAATACAAAAAGGAACAAGACAGGGGTGCCCACTCTCTCCACTATTATTTATTCTCACCCTAGAAATATTAACTGATAAAATCATAGATAAAAAGGAAATAAAAGGGTTAAAAGTAAGAGGGCAGGTTTTCAAGCTGCAAGCTTTTGTGGATGACCTAGTTATTATATTGGAGGATCCAGTGGATTCAATTGATGATTTGATGGAGACGCTGACGAATTTTGGTGACATGGTGGGAATTAAAATACATCAAAAGAAAACAAAAATATTTTTTAAAAAATATGAGAGATCAAGAACGACTGAAAATAATAGAAAGGACCAACTTTCAAGAAGAGAAGAGAATTCAAATCACAAAGAAAACAAGTACACTATTTAAATACAATTATATGAAATTGCCCTTTCACGGATTGCTGCCTTGTCGTGGCGAAGGAGCTTGAGTAATTCAGAGAAGCTATGGGCTATGCCGTGCAGGGCCACCTAAGACGGACAGGTCATAGTGGAGAGTTCTGACTAAATGCGATCCACCTGGAGCAGGAACTGGCAAGCCACTCCAGTATCTTTGCCAAGAAAACCCCATGAACAGAAACAAAAGGCTAAAAGATATGACGCTGGAAGATAAGCCCCTCAGGTCGGAAGGCGTCCAACATGCTACTGAGGAAGAGCGGAGGACAAGTACAAGTAGCTCCAGAGCTAATGAAGTGGTTGGGCCAAAGCCGAAAGGACGCTCAGCTGTGGACGCGCCTGGAAGTGAAAGGAAAGTCCGATGCTGCAAAGAAAAATACTGCATAGGAACCTGGAATGTAAGATCTATGAACCTTGGTAAGCTGGACGTGGTCAAACAGGAGATGGCAAGAATAAACATTGACATCCTGGGCGTCAGTGAACTAAAATGGACGGGAATGGATGAATTCAATTCAGACGATTACCATATCTACTATTGTGGGCAAGAATCCCGTAGAAGAAATGGAGTAGCCCTCATAGTCAACAAAAGAGTGGGAAAAGCTGTACTGGGATACAATCTCAAAAATGATAGAATGATTTCAATACGAATACAAGGCAGACCTTTCAACATCACAGTAATCCACGTTTATGCACCAACCACCAATGCTGAGGAGGCTGAAATTGACCAATTCTATGAAGACTTACAACACTTTCTAGAACTGACACCAAAGAAAGATGTTCTTCTCATTATAGGGGACTGGAATGCTAAAGTAGGGAGTCAAGAGATAAAAGGAACAACAGGTAAGTTTGGCCTTGGAGTTCAAAACGAAGCAGGGCAAAGCCTAATAGAGTTTTGTCAAGAGAACAAGCTGGTCATCACAAACACTCTTTTCCAACAACACAAGAGGCGACTCTACACATGGACATCACTAGATGGGCAACACCGAAATCAGATTGATTATATTCTCTGCAGCCAAAGATGGAGAAGCTCTATACAGTCAGCAAAAACAAGACCTGGAGCTGATTGTGGCTCTGATCATCAGCTTCTTATAGCAAAATTCAAGCTTAAACTGAAGAAAGTAGGAAAAACCACTGGGCTAGTCAGGTATAATCTAAACCAAATCCCTTATGAATACACAGTGGAAGTGAAGAACAGATTTAAGGAACTCGATTTGGTGGACAGAGTGCCTGAAAAACGATGGATGGAGGCTCGTAACATTGTACAGGAGGCAGCAACAAAAACCATCCCAAAGAAAAGGAAATGCAAGAAAGCAAAGTGGCTGTCCAACGAGGCCTTACAAATAGCAGAGAAGAGAAGGGAAACAAAATGCAAGGGAGATAGGGAAAGTTACAGAAAATGGAATGCAGACTTCCAAAGAATAGCAAGGAGAGACAAGAGAGCCTTCTTAAATGAACAGAGCAAAGAAATAGAGGAAAATAATAGAAAGGGAAAAACCAGAGATCTGTTCAAGAAAATTGGAGATATTAAAGGAACCTTTTGTGCAAAGATGGACATGATAAAGGACAAAAATGGTAGGGACCTCACAGAAGCAGAAGACATCAAGAAGAGGTGGCAAGAATACACAGAGGAATTATACCAGAAAGGATGCCCCGGACAACCCAGATAGTGTGGTTGCTGACCTTGAGCCAGACATCCTGGAGAGCGAAGTCAAGTGGGCCTTAGAAAGCATGGCTAACAACAAGGCCAGTGGAGGTGATGGCATTCCAGTGGAACTATTTAAAATCTTAAAAGATGATGCTGTTAAGGTGCTACACTCAATATGCCAGCAAGTTTGGAAAACTCAGCAGTGGCCAGAGGATTGGAAAAGATCAGTCTACATCCCAATCCCAAAGAAGGGCAGTGCCAAAGAATGCTCCAACTACCGTACAATTGCACTCATTTCACACGCTAGCAAGGTTATGCTCAAAATCCTACAAGGTAGGCTTCAGCAGTATGTGGACCGAGAACTCCCAGAAGTACAAGCTGCATTTCGAAGGGGCAGAGGAACTAGAGACCAAATTGCTAACATGTGCTGGATTATGGAGAAAGCCAGAGAGTTCCAGAAAAACATCTACTTCTGCTTCATTGACTACACAAAAGCCTTTGACTGTGTCGACCACAGGAAACTATGGCAAGTTCTTAAAGAAATGGGAGTGCCTGACCACCAGTAGCGATGTATGGAAGTGAGAGCTGGAACATAAAGAAGGCTGACCGCCAAAGAATTGATGCTTTTGAATTGTGGTGCTGAAGGAGACTCTTGAGAGTCCCCTGGACTGCAAAGAGAACAAACCTATCCATTTTGAAGGAAATCAACCCTGAGTGCTCACTGGAAGGACATTTTATATGTCATTTATTTATTTATTTATTTATGGTATAAAAAAGATAAAGAACATAAAATATACCATAAAATATATATAAAAGGCAAGGCCTGGTTTTAAGTACCACAAATCCTTTTAATACAAGTCAAACTGAAATTTTATATTTTCTTAAAGATGGTGAAACAGTCAGGAAGAAGCAGGGAAAAAATAAAAAACAATCTCCACAGTCACAGAAACAGCCTAAAAGGTTTTGAAACAAATAATCATTTAAAAGCTTGAGTCAGGAGCATTACCGAGAAAACATACAAGAAAATAAGAAAGCTATTTGCACTGTTCAAGTACTTATTCTCTAGCATAGTTTCAGCATAGTCTCAAAGCATACACTAAGTGCATTCACTTTAGGAGAGCAGCAAATGAGCATAGTGTTTCTCCTAAGAGATAACTAAAGTAACTTCTGTCCCCATGTTATACCTTAAGCTTCAGCTTCTGGATTCTTCCAGAAGGTCTTCCAATCAGGCATCAAGTTCCCTCAAACATTTGCAAAGACAGGAGCAGTTTCTTCCCCTTCCTCTCTTTCAGCTGAAACCATTTTACCAGATAGCTCAGTACCGGAGAACGGGCCATCTTGGCCTTGAAGTTCACTCTCACACTGATAAACTACAGGTGTTACTCACTCACCCAGCCAGCTTGTTCCACTTACTGACAACAACGTCTGAATTTTCCAGAACAGCACCAGCATCCATTGTCCCTCAATTTCCCAATCTTTTGACAAGGGTCACTCTGCAAGCACCTTAAAAACAAGGCAGTAATAACAAATCCTGTCAGACTAATCTTATCTCAATTTTTGATTGGGTGACCTCTCTGGTAGATGGTGGGAATGCTATAAGTCCTAATATATATTGACTTTAGCAAAGCCTTTGCTAAAATGTTCTATGATATTCTGATCAGCAAGTTAACTAGGTGTGGGCTGGATAGCACAACTATCAGGTAGATCCACTGTTGCTTACCAGATTGTACCAAGCGAGTGGTTATCAATGGCTCCTTCTCAAACCGAGGTGTGGTGGAGTGGGGTGAGGAGGTAACAAGGGGGTACCACAAAGCTCAGTCCTGGGTTCAGTGCTCTTCAACATTTTCATTAATGTCTTGAAATTAGGAGGTGCAGGGAATGATTATTAAATTTGCAGCTGGCCCAAAATTGGGAGGAATAACTAATATCCTGGAACAGGTGAACAACATTCAAAAAGATATTGATAGACTTGAGTACTAGGCTGAAAACAACAAAACGAAGTTTAACAGGGAGAAGTGCAAAGTTCTACAGCCAGGGAGAAAAAAACAAATGCAGAGTTACATAATGGAGGATACTTGGCTTGGCAATACTATGAGTGAGAAGGATCTTGAAATTGTTGTACATCACAAGCTGAATATGAGCCAACAGTCCTATATAGCTGCAAAAAAAGGCAAATATTATTTTAGGCTGCATTAACAGAAGTATGGTCTCCAAATGTCGTGAAGCAGCAATTCCCTTCTATGCAATACTGGTTAGGCATCATCTTGAGTCCTGTGTCCAGTTCTGGACACCGCACTTTAAGAAGGATGCTAACAAATTCAAAGGACAGCAACAAAGATGGTCAGGGGAGTGGAAATCAAGCCCTTTGAGGACAGAATGAAAGAACTAGGCATGTTTAGCCTTGAGAAAAGAAGACTGGGGAGATATATGATAGCACTTTTCAATTACTTGAAAGAGGGGCAGGATCTGTTCTCGATCATCCCAGAGTGCAGGATATGTAATAATGGGCTCAAGTTACAGGAGGTAAGATTTTGGCTGAATATCATGAAAAGCCTCCTAACTGTTAGAGCAGTATGACAGTGGAATTAACTACCTCAGCAGATGGTGAGCTATCCAACGCTGAAAGTATTCAAGAGAAAATTAGACAACCATCTGTCAGATATACGTTGATTTGAATTCCTGTATTGACTAGGAGTTGGACTTTATGGCCCTTTATGGCCATTATTTTATGATTTTTAGAGTTGCCTCTAATCTAATTCTCATTTAATTTCTGCATCTGATAAATAAGAATAATCTTGCTCAATAGCCAATTATGGAGCAAAAACTCAAGGTATGGTTCACGTACAAACTGAGCAGTTTACATATGATTCACATACATCTGTGGAAAATATATCTATTGCTTAAACCAATCCCACAAAATCTGTTCCAACCTATGAAATCTGTGAGGCAAACTGCATGTTACTGCTTGTGAGTGTAGATGGAACTCCCATATTTAGAAACCACATGTCCAGTTTGAGGATCACTTTGGCCATGCCCCCTCACACCCTGCATTATACTATGTGAAGCATCAGTATGCACACGGGGCCAATGCACATGCCACCGAATGTTACTGGCACTCACTCTCAGCAGAGCATGGGGACAAACCATAATTCTAATCTACGTTCTTTTAGAATATGAAGTTTATATGAATACCCTTCTTTTAACTTCTAATGAAATATTTATCCGAGATGCAATTCTGATGATCATCCATGAGGGCTAGGTCTCAGGCCAACTTCCATGAGTTTGCTTTTTTGTTAGAACTGCTTATGTCAATCAAGTTGGGAAAAGAGCAATTCCCACTTTTCCCCTCCAGCTACCCCTACATCCTCAAAAATCTGCACTAGAACGCTGTAACTCTGCAGAAGAGGGTTTTGAGGGCAAAGATCATTGTGGTGGACAAAGAAAATTCTGTTGCTTTAGTGGTCAGTCACTACCATGACATTCAATCTAGATTGCACTGTCTCATTCCCCCCCCCCCCCCCACACACCTTTCCCTAGCAATATTTATAGAGCTAGGACCATTGGAGAAGAACGTATGAATACTGAGTTCTTACCATGCTACCCCTCTAAAATTGCTAATACATTTCTAAAGGATTTTTGTCCCTGTAGTTCATTTCAAAGCAGCCAAACTCTTTGTGAACAACAATAGAACAATAGTGTTCTTTAGCATTTTAATTAAAATTCCCTGTTTAAAACTGTGGTGTTCTACATCCTTTTCAGGATGATTGAAAGGTTGTTTTGCACCAAAACTTTACCACTAGAAATATTTTCTCAGGATACTGAAAAAATCCCAATGTTTCTTCCACATTAAGTTCTATTAATTTATCATAAGAAGAGCCAACCATAATTCTATGAATTCCAGAAAGAAACAATGGCCAGGAATGAAAGAATCTAGTCCTATAAGTATTTTCTCTTTCTGCCACCCCCACAAGAAACTTTTCCAATACTGCATGGCAAATTGTCTTTAAAACTGAACAAAGTTTCAAAAACAGCAATAATAGGTGGCAATGGCTATTAGGTTTCAGAGCATCCATCAAGACCAATGCCATTCTCCACACTGTCACAAAACAGCTTGTTGCAAGAAATGATACAGTTCCAAGGACAGAGGAATAATAGCATGTCTGCAGCATGCTTTGGCAAAGGGTAACCCATTTTGCAAGCTATAGTTTATATTGGTTTGTATACAAACTCCTACTTGAGCAAATAGAAACATGTGCCCATATTAATAGTTCGGAAGCATCATTGTCATTCTCCTCTCCATCTGCAGCTCCTCACTTCTTTAAAAATAACCCTCCAGACTGATGAGCTTTGTAGACAAGACTGAGTCGACCATTAGGTACAATGAGGTAACTGCAGATGCTTGTGGGGAAGTGACATGAATCTCCTTATGTTCCTCCGGTATTCCCTGATGTTTCCAATACATTGGAGGGCACACAATCTATCCTACATGACTTTATTATCCTGCTGCCTCAGGTGTTGGTAATGATAGCACTTATCGCTAAAATAGGAATTAGTTGCCAATCCAGCCATAGAATAGTGAGGTGGTGCCATCCTGCCCTTTGCTTCAAGCAACAAAATGTCATTGGCTACCCCTGAAAGTAAGCTGCAGGACAAAAGATTTTAAGCTTTTTTCTCAGGCATGAATGGAGTGTCTATTTAGACAAGCACAGTTTTAGATCTAGCCTCCCCAATAAATTAACTTCTTCCTTTTATCTTTTAGCTTATTCAAAAGACCTATCACATATCATTAGCAAGCTGTCACTTACTCTTATTTTACTGGGTCACTCATATTTAATTTATTTAATTTTTTATACCACCCATCTGACCAAAGGCCACTCTGCGCTGTTCACATATTTTGAGATTTCATAGAATCAATGAAAAGTGAAGTTGGAAGGGGCCTACAAGGCCATCAAGTCCAACCACCTGCTCAATGCAGGAATACAATCAAAGCATTTCCACCAATAACAAATTAAAATAAGTTCATTCCCTTGAATTCCATGATGAAAGAAAGGCAAGATATACTTGCACTGAATATCTAAACAAACAGCACCCTGGCCTGTAGTAATTCAGGTCTTTTTGAAATGGGTTAAAGAGAACAGAGAAACTTCGCCTCCCTAGACTTTTGTGTGTAGGCTGCAGTTAAAAGCATAGAAGCCCATGGGAGTGTGAAGCCAACAACCCTGATCTAAACAACTTTTTCAGACTGCCTTTTTATTTCAAAATATTAATGTTTTGCAAAGTGTCTAATAGTAAATCAACAAAAACCAAGAAAATATGTTTCCAAGTTCTTAATAAGGTTTTGATTTGGAGAAAACAGAAAGCACAACTTTTTTAAAATTTTGTTTTATCTTATCTATGTGACACTTTAAGTGGCTTAGCAAGGAGCTCAACAAGCACTAAACATTATTACTCTGCTTTAACTCATATAATGATATCCTTAGACAAACTCACTGTCCTAATTTTTTCTAAACAGTGTACCCCATATGACACTCTTCTGAGTCTTGGACATTCTGTTGATGGCAATAAGGATGGTCAAAACTGGACTTTGAGATAAGTATTTTTGATAGAAATGTTCTTGCCAGTGTGGTCTCACATTATGAAACACTGTTCTGGGAAAAAGAACTGGAGAAATTCTGGTTCATGAGCTATCAAGGATATCAAAATGACAACATCAAGAGACACATACATGTTGCCCTGCTTATTCCTTCTTTCAAACACTGAGATAAAATGTTTTTAAAACAACATTAAATTGTGAAAGGTTCCAAACCTTAACATATTTATTTTGAATATAACCTCACTGAAATCAATGGGATTTGGGGTGAACATGTATTGTCTGATGTACTTTTCACTTTGTCACTTTTGCTAAGTTTATCACTTTTCAATTTCTAATCAAAAACACTGGTGACTTGTGGTCCTTCGAAGAAAGGCACCTACCCTTTCAGTCATTTTAGGGTGAGGTGTTCTCCACCTGCTTGCTACTCCCCAACTTGCTTAATCAGAAACCATGAAATTTGACCAGAAATCATGGACCATCCAAGGTTTGGCAGCTTGCCTGTCACTCCTACCTGCCAGACTGAAGAAGAATGAGATATGTAATACAAAGAGTCTGTAACTTCCAGAAGTGACTTACTAACAGTGCTATTCAAAGCACTACATCAGAACGAAGTCCCACTGTACAGAAAGACTTTTTCCATTTGGTAAAGTGACATCTATGTATTTCCCCACTCCAATGTAACATGCTTAGCATGTTTGTAAACTAACTTCCTCAATGTTTCTCAGTGTTTAGGAACAACGTATCATACAGAGGTTTAGTAGGGAGAACATCTTTCATCATTTTGTTCTATGGGGGGGGGAGGAATTTTAAAAAAAACCTAACAGATTTCTGCATGGTCAAATTGGCATTGAAGGAGTAAAAGCAGACCAAGAAGAAGCTGGAAACTTCAGCTGTAAGGAAATAATAATAATACTGGGAGAAAGCTCTAAATGGAAGCACTAAAGGAGCACTGTAGCCTGTACCCTTCTGCTCACTCCCTGAAGTAAACGCGCCCAAGATTGCAGTCCAAATGACTGGTTATGACTATTGCCAAGTGCGACGGAACAAGTTAAACCAAGGCGAGTTAGCAAGGGTGCTCTGAAGGGAAACAGCCTTATATATGCCTCGACGACACTTTGGCAGGCATCTAAATTACCTTACTTCCTTGTTTATCTATTTATTTATTTGTTTATTTATTTTTAATTTCAAGGAAAGAAACAGAAGTACCAGCAAAGGCTCACGCGCGCGCGCGCGCACAGACGTCGCACAGCCTCTAGCCTGGACATTTCAACCACGCCATTTCTTTTCCCGCCCGAACATCTCAGCCCAGCGTAAACGCCTCAGGCAAGGGGTAGGCACAGCCAGGTAATGCCAACCCAGACGGACACACAACAGCGAAGACCACGCTGCTCTCGCAGCCCTACCGCCGGTGGTGCTGGCTTCCTCCAGCTGCGCCGAGATGCTGGCCACTCTTCTCACGTTCATGGCTGGCGATGCCGCGGCGTGTAACTCGCGGGAGGAGAGGCGGCGGCACACGACGAGCGCCCGCCCGGCTTCGCTTTGCCGCGTCTCCCTCGCGGGAGCAGTTCCTGCTCACCTCTTACACGGGGAAGGAAAAAACGCCAGCCCGCGGCGGACCGGCCGCCAATGAGCGGGCAGCCCCGGTCTGCGTGAGAACCTGCCGCCCACCCTCCCGCTGCAACAACCTGCTGCTGTGATTCTGTTGCGAGAGGAGAGGCGGGGGAGAAATGCACCGACAGGATGCATCCCGTGTAAAAGTTCCCTTTTGTGGGAAGTATGTCCCACTGACTTCCCCCGGGGGGTTATTTCCAATTGTGCGTAGGGTCCCGACTGTAGGAGTGAATGGAAACAGAAGCGAGCCACTTAAAGTGGCACACTTAGAACTGGCTGGTAACAATTAATCCTGGCTTTTATATGTTAACCCACCCTTAGATCCTAAGTCCCATATGTGTCCACAGAGTGAAGCATAAAATCATGGATTCCTCATTGCACCGAGTCACCATGGTCCCTCAAAAATGGATTTGAGGCAGATTTGTATGATGTTTATTTGGAATGCATCCCCCCCTCAAGCCCCACTATCAAATCAATGCACAAATAGTACTCACAGACTGAATCACCACAAACATTTCAGATCCCTCACTGCATAGCATCATCAAGCTGCAAAAATACATCTGAGTCATGGGGTTTTGATAGATCCATGTGATCCAGTCCAAACCATTGTCAAATCAGTGATCACACCCATATTCACAGACTGAACTAGAAAAATCACAGAGCCCTCACTCCATGGTGTTGTTGTGGCATAGGGCAGTGGTTTAATGGATCTATTTGGTTTTTCAATAGGATCCAAAAAGAAAAAAAAAGACTGTCAGATCAATACAGTGTCCACACGCTGAACCACAAAGCTCACAGAACCTTCACTACATGGTGCCAGAGCAGTGCTAAAACATAGGCCTAAGACACAGTTCCTCAAGTGTCCAGATGATTTTTACATGGGATACACCCCTAAACCACCATCAAATGATGGATCACTTCTATGTGTACAAACTGAAGAAGAGCATCAGGAATCCCTCTCTGTATAGTGCCTTTGCACATGGTGCAAAAACATGGCTCTAGACATGGATCTCAGTGAACTATATGATTTTTGTGAAACATCCTGCAGAAAGCAGTGTGAAATGATAAGACCCACTCATGTTCAGAGGCAGAACCATGAAAATCACTTACCACTCACTTTAAAACACTGACATGTCCCAGTAGCATGGATCTGAGGCACAGGTTCCCATGGATGTATTCTGAAAGAAAAGGAGAATATGGTACTTGTATAGAATCCAAAAACAAGGGTGGGTAATAATAAACACAGATTTACTAATTCATTGTATGATGGGGGGGAAGCCCACCAAGGAATGGTACAGGTTCTCTTGAATTTTTTGTTGTTTTTGCAGGGAACAATTGTCAATTCATTAGCAAATCACTAATTATAATTGCCTGAAAATTAGCAACCATCTCAAACAAGCAGCTAACTAACAGTATGAATAAATATGTGTGACTACTTAAAGTATTCAGGTTTAGATGTAGAGAAAGAGATGTGTGACTTTTATTGTTTAGTTTAGAAACATGGATTTTTCCCCTGTAATTTTACCATGGTAATGTCAGATGCCACTTCACGGATTGCTGCCTTGTCATGACAAAGGGGCTTGAGTAATTCAGAGAAGCTATGGGCTATGCCGTGCAGGGACACCCAAGACGGACAGGTCATAGTGGAAAGTTCTGACTAAACGCGATCCACCTGGAGGAGGAACTGGAAAGCCACTCCAGTATCTTTGCCAAGAAAACCCCATGAACAGAAACAAAAGGCTAAAAGATATGACGCTGGAAGATGAGCCCCTCAGGTCAGAAGGCGTCCAACATGCTACTGAGGAAGAGCGGAGGACAAGTACAAGTAGCTCCACAGCTAATGAAGTGGTTGGGCCAAAGCCGAAAGGATGCTCAGCTGTGGACGTGCCTGGAAGTGAAAGGAAAGTCCGATGCTGCAAAGAAAAATACTGCATAGGAACCTGGAATGTAAGATCTATGAACCTTGGTAAGCTGGATGTGGTCAAACAGGAGATGGCAAGAATCAATATTGACATCCTGGGCGTCAGTGAACTAAAATGGACGGGAATGGGCGAATTCAATTCAGACGATTATCATATCTACTATTGTGGGCAAGAATGGAATAGCCCTCATAGTCAACAAAAGAGTGGGAAAAGCTGTACTGGGATACAATCTCAAAAATGATAGAATGATTTCAATACGAATCCAAGGCAGACCTTTTAGCATCACAGTAATCCACGTTTATGTACCAACCACCGATGCTGAAGAGGCTGAAATTGACCAATTCTATGAAGACCTACAACACCTTCTAGAACTGACACCAAAGAAAGATGTTCTTGTCATTATAGGGGACTGGAATGCTAAAGTAGGGAGTCAAGAGATAAAAGGAACAACAGGTAAGTTTGGCCTTGGAGTTCAAAATGAAGCAGGGCAAAGCCTAATAGAGTTTTGTCAAGAGAACAAGCTGGTCATCACAAACACTCTTTTCCAACAACTCAAGAGGCGACTCTACACATGGACATCACCAGATGGGCAATACCGAAATCAGATTGATTATATTCTCTGCAGCCAAAGATGGAGAAGCTCTATACAGTCAGCAAAAACAAGACCTGGGGCTGATTGTGGCTCTGATCATCAGCTTCTTATAGCAAAACTCAAGCTTAAACTGAAGAAAGTAGGAAAAACCACTGGGCTCGTCAAGTATAATCTAAACCAAATCCCTTATGAATACATAGTGGAAGTGAAGAACAGATTTAAGGAACTCGATTTGGTGGACAGAGTGCCTGAAGAACTATGGAGCTTTGAAGGTAAGTGAGGGACTAGATTGGCCACTTAGCCATCAAACGTTAACGCCACCCTTGTAAGTTTTTCAGCATTTGTTAGCCTGTTGTTAAGGCAGTTCCTACACTTGGAGATCAGTGTAAATGGAGCTCTCTGCCCCTGATGACTCTTGCAAATCGAGATAGTTACAGAGAATTCACCTAGGAAAACCCTATTTTTACAGGAGCGAATGACAGTGGCTCAACACATCTTTTTCCCACTATGTAGTCTTGCCCTTCAATTGGACACAAATTCCAGTAAAGCTCCTACTCCTTAATGACCAAGAAGGGAGGGGGGAGGAACTATCCCCTGGTTCTGGAAGACCCCTTAATCCTGAACACACTTTGTTACAGTTTGCCTCTATGCCTTTTAATGTGACCATTCTATTTCTCTTTTTATTCATGATTTTACAGATCAAGAAGACAAAGTAGAGTATCTATCTCTAAGATTTCAGGTCCTACTACTGACAAATCATAGGCCGCACAATCAGTTCTCATCATAAACAAAATTGGCCTGTTGTAGGAAAAATGCCTGAGTACCTTTTTTTTCAACATCTGATGACTTACAGCTGTGAATCAAACATGACATGACAGCATCAGACCAGAGGTGTGCAGATGTGTGAATTTGGACTACAGCTGCATAGGAAATTCTGGTATAAAAAAGTGCTTTTCTCCTGGCTATTATTAATGATAAAAATTACTACTCAAACCTCAAACCTTTTTTAGTTTTGTATATGTCAGTCAACATCCACCACATCCCCAATATCCTGGATGAGCTAGATAGTCCTGTACATTCACATCTCTTATCTTTCCACTTAAATCTCCTCTAGTTTTATAATAGTTGTACTTGCTTTTACCTTATTTTAAAACATACAGAAAAAAGAAGAAATCAACTGTGATAGAAATGGTACTTCCTCAGTCAAATCCCATTGTTAACAGTGCCTTTGATATCTGTCTTTGTAGCTGATGTTAGATCCTACACATCCCAAAAACTGTAGTCACTGGTTTTTATTGGTTTCCTTGACTACTTTTTGCTTTAAATATTTGTTATTTTGTGTAAGATCTTACTTTCTTCCTTGTGACAATGGGTTTCTGCTATTTTTAGAACATAAAACATAACCATTTTGTGAAACTGATTCAACATATAAAATTTAATATCATCTCAGTGTTCGGACTATTAAAAGGTTTTCTAATGTCCACGGTTGGATTCAAGAGTGAGAAGCAACAAACAGGCATGGATCAGCACAAGATGAACCCTCTAGCATTTTAGTAAGGCTTGCTGCATAAGGCAATGCAGGACCAAGATGAAGTGAGGTGTTGTTGCCGGTCCCAGGCACTTCATCTTTCTCCTTTAGATTTATACCTGAAAAAAACAAGGCAAAGTCTAGGTGCCTGGAGGGCAAGTTGCAAACAAGCACAAATTTCACAAATCATTGTTGATAGGACGTGTCTGCTAAGGCACTAGCTTCCAGTTTCATGGCTTTGTAGGGTTTGACATGACATGAGATATTCATAACTGGTCTTAGGCAGACTTTTTTTTATCAGAGAAAGAAAGAAAGAGTGAGAGATCCTCCACAAACCCTATTCAACTGCCTCTTTGTGGAATGGAGATTACATCAGACATTTAAAGGCTATGCCAACAAAGCATAGACTAATATGTCAGGTAAGGCTTCAAGTATAGCCCATCAAGCCTTGACAGGATAGCACCTTCAGTGAATGATGAGCAGGGCCAGCCTGGCAATTAGCTGGAGTCAGTCAGGTGGAGAGGCATTTGAGACAGCAGCTGGGCCATTGTCAGTGA
The DNA here is from genome assembly GCA_037013535.1 of Intellagama lesueurii. NCBI lineage: Eukaryota > Metazoa > Chordata > Lepidosauria > Squamata > Agamidae > Intellagama > Intellagama lesueurii. The sequence continues at coordinate 111,471,719 of JBAJHW010000005.1, forward strand.
CACCCGGTTGCCCACTGGTATTGCTACCACTGATAAGGCTGCACACACTTATAGGGAAAGGGAAGGCAAGGGAGAAGTAGACAATAGCAGTGGTGGCGGCAGCAACAATGGCAATAGTGGGTTGTTTTGAATGACTGGCTGCCTGTTTGCCTTTGAGGTATGATTGCTGTGCATATAGCTGTTTGCCTGAAGCCTGGGTATTGCGAGGACAAGGGATGGTAGGAGATATGACTTGAAGATGATGAGGAACTCAGTGGCGATTCTAAATAACTATTGCTGTTGCTTCTACTATCATCACCATCCTCTTCTCCTTTCTCCTCCTCTCTATAATTGTTTCCATGCTGCACAGATGAGGGGGAGCATGGAGAGCAGGAGGTGGCAGGAGGTGGAGAGGCTGGGCCTTACCCTTCTACCTTAGATGGCAGGGGAGCTTACATCAGCACAGAAGCTGAGGCGTATTTTTAGGAGAATGCCTGTGGACCTCTTTGTCCTTTTTAGCGTGCTCCTGCCATTATACTCTTACAGGAGGCTCTGCTTAATCTGCTGTGGCCTATGGAGTTGTGATGCAAGGGGAGGCTATATCTGTTGCAGTGCTCATCATATGCAATGGTCTCCCACAGAGAGAACGCAAGCTCCCAGTCTTGAATATTTATTCCACCTATAAAATCTCTTTTGTTATGTGCCAGCCAGTTGCATCAGACTTACAGTGACTCTAGAAGGGTTTTCAAGACATCTGAGATATCTAAGAGATGGTTTTGCCAGTAGTACTTCCCAGTATGTTCCCATGGCCAGGTGGGGATATGAACCCAGATCTCTCGAGTTCTAGAACCTCCCTCTATCTGCTACACTACCCTGGTTTATTTAGGCAATACTATCCATTTGCCTCTCATATGGCTGTGTTGGCTAGGGCCGATAGTAGTTGTAGTCCAGACAGGCACACAGTCCCCATTCCTCAATCAAGGAAAAAATAATAATTTCTGGTCAAATATATATTCTAAACACATCCAATTTTAGCAGCTTTCCCCTACCCTAAGAATGTCCTTTTATAAAATGCTTTCAAGAAAAAGCCTCTCAGTCTCCTCCCCAGACTGTGGCAGCCTGTAGACAGTTTCCTGTGAAGTTCCTGAAAGCTCACACAAAGAGCAAACCTTTTTTTAATTGTTCTGTTTTCCACCCCTGATGGCCTCAAATATATAAGCCATCATTATTTGGACCCTCTTTCTCTAATTCTGCACTATGTGCAAATGACAAAGAGGGAGGGAAGGCTTGTTGTGTCCTCCTTCTCTTGAGTTGCCCATGATGGTTCCAAAGGTTCAGTGATGAATGCTTTTATTCATACATGGTCTACTGCCACAGTCTAAAGGACTAAGAATTTGTTTTTATGGGGGGGGGGGGGAATATATAAGATATATTAACACCCCTCTTGAGTATAAGTAATCCGTCTCTGGTGAACTTCAGGGTGCACAGTTAATAATCACACTAGCTTGTCAAGTCCTTCAGACATGACAAAAAAAGCAACAGCCAGCCTCAAGAAGGTGGCAATTATTTCTTTCAGAATAGCTGACTCTAAGACATCTGCAGAGTGCAAGCTGTCTGTCTGCCTTTTTTGTGTGTAAAATGAGTGACAAAAGTATGATGAAAAACACAGTCACACATCACTTTTGAACAAACCTAAAACCACCCTGTTGCTTTTATCTCTCTCTATATAAACACGTGATGGATGCCATTGCTTCTGAGTTGAAATGATAGATAAACAGATGATGGATAGTTAGATAACAGAAAGATACCCAGATAAACACAGAAACTTCCACAAAATCTCATTTTTAAGAATTGAAACAACCTGTGTTATGAGAATGGCTGATTCCTCAGGCTGAAAAACTGGTTTACTGAATGATAACTATTATATGGGAAGAGAGCAAAAGTCAAGCAGAAAAACATGATCCCCTCCCCACCTGGTTTGTGAACAGCTTAGAAGTATTTTTAAAAAATATAGCACATTACTTGTAACTAGTTTCTTGTCACAATAACTACTGCCAAATCTGTTAACTCACACTGCTTAACAAGCAGGGACCCTGCTCATTCCTTCTTCCTTACAATGAGATCACTATAACTCCATAAACCACTTGTGAACATTACACCTAGTGCTTTCCATAGGTTTTCTAGCCTTTCAAATATGTCCTTGCTCCATATGCTTTGGACTTTGGATTAGAAAACAAGTAGAAAAGAGAGCAGAGGTCAGTTTCAAGGGTGGGGTGGGGTACAGCTGCAACCCCCAGCTGATTCTTTGTGTGTAGGGAAGACTTTCTAAAATTAAACAAAACAAAAAAGAAGATGGGCAGAGAGTACCAATAAGATTACTATGTCCTTCACATTATCTAAGTTTTTCTTGAATGCCTCCAGTGTTGGAGCACTCACCAACTCCCGAGGTAACAGGTTCCACTGTCGTACTGCTTTAACAGTTTGGATGTTTTTCCTGATATTCAAATGAAATCTGGCTTCCTTTAACTTGAGCCCATTGTTGCGTGTCCTGCACTCTGGGATGATCGAGAACAGATCCTGCCCCTCCCCTGTATGACAGGCTTTCAAATATTTGAAAAGTGCTATCATATCACCCCTCTGTCTTCTTTTCTCAAGGCTAAACACGCCCAGTTCTTTCAGCCTTTCCTCATATGCCACAAGATGTTCCAGAAACAGCCAGATGATGTTCATCATGACCCAGCTAGGGTGTACTAGGTCCTCACCTGGCTTACCCCACAAGGTCATCACAGGTAAATGAGCCAATGACCTGGGAGGAGACTGAGCAGATGCCAGCAGCTGAAGCCGTCAGAAGGATGCAAAGGAAGAGATAGAAGCACTGCATAAGAATGAGACATGGACACTGACTAAGCTACCACCAGGCAAGAAAGCCATCAGATGCAAGTGGGCATTCAAGCTGAAACAAGGTGCAAATGGAGAAGTGGAGTGCTACAAGGCAAGACTAGTTGCAAAAGGATTCCTACAGAAATATGAAGAAGACTTTAATGAAACCTTTGCTCCTTTTGTCAAGCACAGCACAATAAGAATGCTCCTGAGTGTGGCAAGATGCAAATCAAACACCTAGACATGAAGACTGCATTTCTACATGGAGAGATTGTAGAGGAGGTGTATAGGAAGCAGCCACTGGGCTTCATCAACCAGAAGCATCTTGATTTTGTATGTAAACTAACGAAAGGCCTGTATGGACTCAAGCAAGTTGTTCAAGCCTAGAATGAGAAACTGAAGAAGATGCTGCTTCAACAAGACTTCAAATAAAGTGATAGAGATAAGTGCTTGTATACCAGAAGTAGTAATGGATCTTTAACCTTTACCTTGCATATGTAGATGACTTAACTATACCTACTGAAAGTGAATTGGAGTACAAAGAGTTCGTACACTATCTTAACAATGTGATAGAAATCAAAGAGTTAGGAGGTGCAACAAATTATTTGGCATTAAAATCAAAAGGGGGGGGGGAGATGGATCGTATTTCCTAAATCAGAAATGAAAAGATAGTTGAGCTTGTGGAGATATTAGGCCTCCAAGATGCCCACAGTGTTACAACTCCCATGCAAACATATTTTCTGAAAAACGAGGAAAGTGAACCTTTATCAAATAATAGTAAATACAGAACAGCTATAGGTAAGTTTTTGTACCTCACTACCAGACCAGATATACAGTATATCATGAATTTGCATGTCATCCTTGCGCAGGGATTGATACCAAGATGGCGCAGTGAGCAGACACACCTCCGTGCTGCTCCAGCACAACTTTTATTATTTTGGTAAACTTGTGAAACCAAACAGAAGTTTCTCTCCTGTCTTTCTGCTCTCCATCTGGAAAAAGGTTATCCGAAACCATGGGGAAGAGGAGAAGACCCAAACACGCCTCTAGCCAAGATAATACGCCGATTAAGACATCATAACAGGCGTCTGGAAGATTGCCTGGCATGGTCAGACACAGCAGACTTAGAGGGTGAGTTTACCAGACCTGGCTCTCCAAGTTTCCAAATTAGAGATTTCTCAGACGGTTACCCTCCCTGACTTCACAAGACAAACATCCCCTACAGAATGAGAATGTTTTTAGCAATTATTTTTTTAACTCTGCTTGGAGAACACTGTGTAATGACAGGAAACACAGTAGTACATATATGTCAACAGCTCAACTCTATTCTATCTCATCTGGATAAGCTCAATAAGGCTATTTTGCCTCTATCTTTATGTCCCGAACAAGATACAGGATCCTACTCTACTTGCCTAGCGAGTACCAGAAATACAACCTTACCAGACACCGGGGCAAGTGCGGAAGATCCCAGGGGGATGAGCTGTTGCCTAATGAGAAATCAAGTGCTGATAGAGGTCTGGGACACCCCTCTAAACAAGGGTAGATGGACAAACAAGCAACATGTGCTTAATTCATTAGGTAGCTTGCTATACCTGGATAGGTACAAGGTAGACCTACAAGAAATTACTCGACTTCCATGGTGCTCCTGGTTACCACACTGCTCTCGAGTGCTATTGAAGTTCAAAAGCTTTAGAATCCCCCATCTACTTTATGAAAGAAAACATCTCCTTCAATCTTACAACATATTTTTGCAAAGAGTGTTCAGCGACATGCCTATTAAACCACTGTTACCGAAGAACAAGCTGAAATGGCCCTTATCGGCTCCCCTCAAAGTCCCAAGGTCAATGAGTCTTGGACAGCTGCCTAGCCTTCAGCTAAAAGACAACAGCTTCCAGAGTGCAAGCAACAGAGCTGATTCTTCATCTGTAGCAAGCCTAGGTGCCCCGTCATTGATATCCGAACTAAAAGTAGCAACTGACACCATCGGAAGCTCCTTATTAAAGCTAAAATCTTCTTGTCCTGAGCTTCGTGTGGAAGCTTACTTGTCCCGTCCCAGTTCAAGCAGCACCCGGAGCATCCAAAAAGACAAAGGAAAAAGGAAAAGTAAGGAGCTTTGTAATGACTCTCCTCTTGATCTCCCAGTACTTAAGCCTACATCTGGTGCATTGGGAAATCTACTCCCGGGGTCTATGGCACCTAGTCTTCTAACCGGACAAAAGACCCCCTCAAGGGGTCAGATCACTCCTGAACCAGACACATCTGTAGATCTGATGTCTCTAGTATCGCCAGCCAGACTTTTAATTGAAACACTGGAAGAACTGGAAACAATTGGTACTCCCACTGAAGCAGATGGACAGAGGGAGACACTGCCTATGGAGAACTCTGAGGACACCTCGATCTCGGAGCCCCTTCCTTGGAAGCACACTGCTGAGTGTCCCCAGACTGTGCCTATGTCCCTATTACCTCCTATAGGTTCCAGCTCCAGTTCCACCAATGGTCCTGACCCAGGTGAACCACTACTACAGTTGGATATTGATATTGACAGCGAGGCTCTGCCTAATGAGGCCACTGATAGGTTCAAAGTGCTTCCACAGGAGAATCAGATCCTGATGCTCAAGAAGGTAGAGGCACTAAGGCAGAAGTTACTGGCCCTAGTCAAATCCTCTCAGCCCAAGAGCACTCTTGAAGGCCTCTTACTCCCTCAGGGGATGAGCATCCCCAACATTTCTAACTCCAGCGAGCCCTCTGTAAGGATGAACCCTTGCAAGGGTAGGATCCCCCCACAAAAGAAACATACCTAGACAGAGTCGCCTCCAGAGCTGGTACTGCTCCTTGACATCTCATCTACTTACACCCCAGCGAGCCTCCTGTTGTCAACATCTCCACTGTCTACTGGTGCCCAGTCCATTGGAGCAGTTGAAGGATCGCAGGTTGACCAGTCAGGACATGGCAACAGGGGCTCCAGCAAATCCTCTCAGTCATCAATCCCCTCTCAATGACATAACATCAAAGAGACTAGGCAGAGCAAGGAACCACTGGCACCACTGCAAACATCCAGCCTCACTTCAAATTCAATCAATGTGAGCGTGGACATTCACAACCGCGTGAAGCTCAGTGGCTGCCCCATGGACCCACAGGCACTGCTAGAACCCTTGGCTATCCCTGCCATAGACAACTTATCCAGGGTGGACCCTCATGCAGACGGCCTGCCGCTGAACCTAATGGTGCCCCACCATTGTCTGCCAACTGACACACTGCCCACTCGCCCATCAATGGCTCCTCTGACGCCCTCAGATTGATCTCTTGGAATGTGGCTGGGTAGTACAGGAAGCTGCAGGACCCTGAGTTTACTGATCTTCTCCAAGGCTTTAACATTATCCTATTTCAAGAAACGTGGACAGTTCATTCTGTCCTACTAGCAGGATATGCCTCATATTCTCTTCCAGCACAGAGGCTCAAGGCAAAGGGCCACCCATCTGGGGGCCTGGCAATGCTGGTTGCCGACTGCTTATCTTCAGATTATGTTCTCATGTTTGATGGTAGCTGCAAAATCCAGGCTATAAAACTTTAAACTAGGAACTGAGAAATATTGATAGCCAATGTTTATATGCCCCCAGCCTCTTCTAAGTCACATAGGGTCTGTCAATGGGATGCCTTGAGTCATGCCTTAGATGATCTTGATCTTAGGTTTCTAGGGATCCCTCTTCTGCTAGTAGGAGACTTCAATGCTAGAATAGGTCAGGGTGAGGCCATATTCAATCGTGTATTGGATACGTCTAGAGATGCCTCCCTGCTACATCTTTATGTCCCAGAGAGGCAGTCTAAAGACCATCCAATCAACGATGCAGGGACTCATGTGGCAAAACTCTGTCTACTTAGAGGCTTAATTTGGCTAAATGGCCTTACAGAGCTCGCTGATGATGGCGAGGTCACGTACATTTCCCCCCATGGATCCAGCACGATTGACTATATCCTGATCCCTGTTTCCCTACTACCATGTGTGGCCGAGTTCTGGGTGGGCGAGCCCCTTGCTAGCGACCATCTCCCCTTATGTTGTAGTCTTGCTCTTCATACAGACTCTATAGTTCTGCCCAATATGGCACTTCATGAGTGCCCATTGATCCTGCCGAGAATTAAATGGAATCATAGAGCAAAGTATATCTTTGAAAAAGCAATTAAGCAAGATACTACACCTCAAGGCACCCTTAACTGGCTATCTTCAGTAAACCCTGAAGATCACATCAAAGGCTTCGAGAGCCTGATAGACACTATAATAGCTAGCCTTGGCCAGTTCCCTCAACAATGTCAGAACAGACAGGCCCCAGACTTGTGTCCTAGGCTAGACAAGGAATGTCTTCATCTGAAGCTGGCTATGCGGAGGATCTATAATCACTACAGATCCTCAAGGTCTGTATTTTGTGCTGGAAAACCACCTCAGAATAGCCATTAAGAAGCTCCATCCTCGTTTTATTCTGGACCGCTGGTCTCATTTAGCCCAGGCTATCAATACAGATAACAACAAAAAAATTTGGGAGGTGTTTTCAGGTTCTTCCATCTTCAATAAGAACTCACAGGACATTCCCTATATACCAGCTGGGACATGGAAACAGCACTTCTTGGCCATTTTTAATGATAGCTGCAATTCCACAGTGCCAACCTATCTGCTCCTACCCAGAGATCTCCCGGAATGGTCCCCAGTCACAACTAGCGAAATTAAAAAGCTCATAGGACACCTTAGAACTGGAAAGGCACCAGGTCCTGATGCCCTTCCTCCGGAACTGCTAAAGGCTGACCCCGATTGGTGGGCGCCTGTTCTTGCTGCTCTATTTACTTCTGTTAATCGATCTGGTATCATGCCCAAAGCATGGACACAGGCCATAGTGATTCCCATCCATAAGAAGGGTGATAAGAAATCCCCTGCAAATTATAGACCAATAAGCCTTCTTGCCTTCACTGGAAAGTTGTACGCCAGCTACTTACTTCAAAAATTACAAGACTGGCTTCTAGACCAAGATATCCTGGGCCCTGAACAACTGGGTTTTAAGGCAGGAAAGTCTACACTAGACCATTGTATGATCCTATCACATCTGATCACCAAATACGCTTCGCAGAGTAACACTCATCTGTTTGCAGCTTTCTTTGACCTAAAAGGGGCCTTTGATTCCATAGAGATATCTTATGGCTAAAGCTCTCTAGACTGGGCATTGGTAGGAGGTTCCTCTTTCTGATTCAAAAACTCCATGCGGGCTCTACCTGTCACATAAAAATGTCGGGGGTTCCAGTTCCGGTTGGGTGAGACAACATCGTTTGTTTGTGCTGCGTCCTCCAGCCTAATCTTTTAAAGTTTTCTTTAAACAATTATCCTGTCCAAGACAGCCTAGTAATTATTAGTATTCTTGCTGTGCTTGACGCCGAACAAAGAAACAGAAATAGATCCGAAAACAAACAACTTGTAAGCTAGACTTTGCGGTTTGTTGTGCATATCTTTGGTGATAGGACAAGTATAATCAAGCAAAATATAACTGCTGCTTTGGGAAGCTGACATCAACAACATCTGGAGACCCAAAGCTGGAGCCACTGGGTTAAAATGACCTCCTCAAATATGTTGGTGACATTATCTAAGTTCTCTGTTTAAAGAGTTTGTGTATACTCCTGTTACTCTAAGGACGGGTCGTCGCTGAGGCCAAGAGGCTTGGAAGAGAAGGTTCGCCTGAGGCAGGGAATAAAAGCTTGGTTTGTTTGATGGCAGTCCCTATGTTCCCACTTCCTCTACACTGCTCGACTGTTGATTAATCGGCGAGAACCTCCAAACCCACGGAAAGCCAGCTGAAGCACCCCGCTTTCTATAACTTTGATTGAAAAGCTTTGTAACTTCTGTATCAAGCAGGTACTCATTATCAAGTACTCACTATCAAGTAGAGATTCACGGAGTAAGAACAGCAGGTGTAGTAAGCCATTTGAGATTACTTCTCCGCCTTGAGAATGAAACTCCCTCCAAATTTTGATATTTTGATATTTGTTGCCACAAAGTCTAAAGACAGCTAAAGTCTAAAGACAGCTTTACTTTGTCTTTGGATGGTTGGGAGCTGAGACGGACACCCAGTTGTGGGCTTCTTAAGAACTCTAAATAAAATTTGGGAGTGCCTGCTCTGTGTTTGTTTGTATTTCTATTATCGCGTTCAAGCTTGTGGGAGCTCCCCACCGTTTTTAATCTTCAATTCTGGTTGATGGACTTATTATAACTATATATATATTTGAGTATTTTCTGGACTTAGTATTGATTAGTCAAACTGAATTTGCAATTTTTTGCATTTATAGTTTTATAGTTTTATATATGTATAGAATTTATTACAGTTTATTATTATCTTACTTTTTTATTTTTTCCTATTATCTTCTTATTATTATTTTTTGAATTTAGTCTATTACAGCAATAATCTGATTTTTATTGAATAATGGTTTTTACTAGACAGGGGTATAAAAACATGGGATTTCCCCAGCACATGGCAGCTTTTTAGAAGAGAGGAAAGGGAGGAAAGGGAGACAAAAGAAAATCACCAAAAAATTTCTCTCAAAAATGAGGGCATTAAACACACAAATGAAACTTCAGACTGGTCAATTGAGAATAGGTGTACAATAATAGAATCAAAGAAGATCCTGGTCCTAACCTGGCAATGGAACTAGCAGCTGCAAAAAATGCTTTGGACACTAGTGGGGTGGAGAAGAAAGGAGGTAGATGACTTTATATTAGAGGAATTAACACAAGGAGGCACCCAAATAGAAAAAGGACCCCTGCCAAAAGTAATTAAGGCAAATGATAAGTCTGATATCAGCACACTGTTCCACTGGGTAAAAGTTATCCTAGATGAGATGAAGTTAATTAAATCATTCCTCTTTGAATCTCATGAGCTACTAACTACATTAACCAACTTAATTGCAATAAGCAATTTACCCAGAAACAATAATACACAAACTGACCAAGGTACCGCACCCCCACTTCCACTGGATGATTTGTCCAAAGGGAAGAAAAACTCTAAAAAGAAGGCTAAAAACAGGGCACAGGTAAGGAGTCTGCATGGGTGTACAAAAAAGACTAAAAATATTAAGCGCACAAGCAAGATAAAAAAAGTCATGTGACAAGATGGATTTCCATAATCTATTTAAATTTATTGAGAGGAAACCAAAGAAAGAAAGAAAATCTTCTAGATCCAAAAGGAACTCTGAAATGTTAGATACTGACCAGGCCCTAACAAATTTAGACCAAATAGCTATTACTCCCCCCATACAGGACATTGAGGATAAAATAGATATAGTGGGAAATGATCCATGGACTGGCGTGATAAATAGTAACCCTAAGAATAATAATCAACTAACAGCCCAGTTGATGCAGCCTGAGAATAGAACTAGATGGAAGTTAAGATTAATGGCTAACACTTTAGCATTCTGTGGATACCCAAAACGAAAAGGGATACTTACCCAGAATGAACGCAAATGGAACTTGATCAGCACTCTAGAACCTATAATTCCTGAATTAACTTCCACGTCCCAAATTCTAAATGTGGACTACTTATTCTACAATTATACCCAAGCACGTGCGATAGTAACATTCAAAGATAGCATAATAGCCAATAGGATTTATAGCAGAAGAAAGGAATTAGCTGCGAGGGGTGTAACTGCTGTACGATATTTTAAAAACAAAGCGCATCCCCTACCTCTCTTGTGTGGGTACACTAGAGAAATGGAAAGAGAAACCCTAGCTTATGTCCAGGAGAAACATACAGAGGAAGACCTTATTCAAATTTTAGAAGATCACCCAACTGATTGGCAAAATGATTACAAAAATTTTATTAAAAACTATAAGGATGATAGACATGCAACAGAAAAGATCAACCCAGGCCTTGCTTGGCCAGAAGAGGAGGTTGAGACTCATCTTATCTCATCCTTTAGTAAATTGCCAACTGATGTGCGGGCGTCCTTAGTGAATCGCCTGGACTCCCTGGTTGCAACTTTGAGGGATCTAGAGCAGCCCCCAAATTCCAACGATGACCTAGCAACCCATCAACTGCCCACACTAGGATGCCCAGTGGAGACACAGGTTAAGGACAGAATGAAAATCCCCCTGGAGCCCATGGTAATAAAAAACAAAAGGGTTCCCAGTTCTAACTTGACAGTGCCTGCAGACCATCCCGATCTCTGTTTGATAACCGAGGCACCTCTAGATAACGCCCAGAGGAACCCTCCTGATATTATTGAAATAAATTCAGTGGCAAGTTCAATGCCTGACGTAGAATCATCCATGGATTATCCTGCTTCAAATTGACAATTTGCAATTCAAAGCGAGCACCATCTAAAATGCATTTCATGGAATGTGTCTGGCTGGTTGAACAAAACTCAAAATCCATCATTTTTGTCATTTATGAAAAGTTTTGATATTATCTTTATTCAAGAGACATGGTTATTATCTGAGTTGTTATTAAATGGATTTACTTCATACACTCTTGCCGCAACTCCTGCAGTAGCTAGAGGTCATCCAAACAGAGGGTTGGCTTGTCTGATATCCACCTCAGTGATCTGTGCTGTTTTACTACTACCATCTTTAAGATCCATTGCAATGGCCATTCTCCTGACCTTCAAGGATTGGGAAATTTTGGTTGTGAATGTTTATATTCCACCTTATTCATCTCCTTTCTATTATGAGCATTGCTGGTCTGATTTAGAAATGTACATATATGATCTTGAGACAAAATTTCATGGAGCGCAAACAATACTGCTTGGAGATTTTAATGCACGTCTGGGCAATGGCCATTTTAGATCTGCCTATGCTGAGCATATTGGTGACTTTTATAATCAGTCAAGAAATACAAAAGATCCCCTTCTGAATAAGACTGGAAAAGTTTTTGGCAGCTGATTGATAAGCTAAATTTGGTAATATTAAACGGTAATTTCCAAGGTGAGGAATTGGGGGAGTTCACATATTTCAGTAAAAATGGAGCTAGTTTGATTGATTATTTAGCTATTCCCCCCCCCCCCTTTTACTAGATAAAATTTTATACTTTACAGTGGGTACACAGCCAGAAAGTGACCATCAGCTTCTTATATTCTACATGCACACCCCTAAAGCTTCATTATATAATGGGGAGGAAAGTTCTTTCCCAATAGATCAAGTGTTGGTGACAGCAGATACTAGACTGAAGTGGTCTCCCATACTCCAGCAAGAAATACAACAAATTTTGTATAGTGCTCCTATGCTCAAACTGAAAGGGGAAATTGAGGCGGCTCCAAACATCAACACTGCCCTTGCAGGATATGGTAAACTAATAGATACTTTGAGACCCTTCTTGACCAAGAGGGTAAGACTATCACCCGGAAGCAGACCAACTAATATCAGTTGGTTTGATAGAGAGTGCAAAACTATGAAACACCAATTAAGAAGAGTTCTTAAATTGCACAAACAAAATCAGTCTAAAAGTTTACCCAGATCTTTTTTTTATCTCCGCAATAATTAAAATTTTGGCGACTGCTCGCACCAGCAGAGGGGAGGTTTCACCATGATCTGGATTCTTACGTACCCACTGAATGTTGGGAAGAGTATTACTTCAAATTATTCAATGATCCACCCTCTACTAGCGAAATATCTCTACCTCTAATATCCCCCAGTGATCTAACAATGTGGCCTCCAGTCACAATTAAGGAAATAAAATCATTGATTTCAACAATCAAGAGCAATAAAGCTCCCGGGGAAAATTTCATCCCCCCGGATATACTTAAATCTTTTCAGGACTGGTGGGCCCCAACCCTAGCTACCTTATTTACTTATATAGATATGGTGGGTGGCACCCCTAGAGAATGGTCATCTTCACTTGTCGTGCCCATCTATAAGAAAGGCGAGCGAAAGGACCCAGCCAATTACAGACCTATAAGTTTGCTTGATGTAATAGGCAAACTTTACGCAAGACATCTCCTTTTAAAATTGGAAGATTGGGTGATAGAATATAATCTTTTAGCTCCTGAACAGATTGGTTTTAGGGAGGGGCATTCAACATTGGACCATATTTTTCTGCTTAACCATCTAATTAACAAATATGCTATTGCATCTTCAGGACAATTATATGTGGCATTTATTGACCTCAAAGCTGCTTTCGATTCCATCCCAAGAGGTCGTTTGTGGGGAAAACTTATAAATCTTAAAATAGATCCTAGATTGCTACAAAGAATCAAAGACCTCCATACTGATACTTCCCTAAAGGTCAGAGCCGGCATTTCTGGTCAACTATCTAACATAGTTAAAACATCTAAAGGTGTCCGTCAGGGCTGTATCCTAGCTCCATTGCTTTTCAATTTGTACATCAATGATATGGTGGCCAGGTTAACTGGACTGCAATTTTTCCCTGTAAGAGTAGGTGGAAAGTTTATTTCAATATTACTCTATGCAGACGATACCTTGCTAATATCCCACACACAAATAGGTCTTAGGAGATTATTAAAACAATTTAGTAGTTATTGCAAGGAGAACTCTCTTAATGTTAATTATGAGAAAACCAAAATTATGGTTTTCAATAGAAGACCTCAGGCACATAAATGGACAATGGATGGGAGAATATTGGAACAGGTAACCCACTTTAAATATTTAGGTGTGATGTTTTATCAGTCAGGTTCCTGGGCATTTCAGATTGATTTTACAAAGCAGAAATTCGAAAAAGCCATGTTTGGCATACTTAGATTCTGTAGAACTAGAGGAGGACATTTGATCCCTCCCACTCGTGAAATTTATAAAACCAAGTTACTCCCCCAGATTCTGTATGGTGCTGAAATATGGGGAATTGGAAACTTATACCCATTAGAAGTAACCCAAAACAGATTTGCCCGACTATTGTTGGCAGTACCTCCCTCAACTCCCTCAGCGTTAGTTAGACTAGAATTGTCAATAATGTCAATAATGACACTAGTCAACAAATCAATAATTAACTATTGGCTGAAAATTTTGTTTACCACTCAGTCAGAATATTTATCATCATCATATGGGGAAATGAATTCTGGAACGTGGAAATCCTCCATACTGCAACTAGTAGCCAAACTTGGATTTTCAGAAGAGTATGTAAGGCACCTTGGTCTGTCTGCAGCAAAAAGCTCATTAAAGCAGAGATTATTTGATCTCTGTTACCAAACAGATATAGGTTTGCTAGGCACTCTAAAAACGGCCCCGTTTTATAAGATTATTTCATCTCTGCCTTTAAATCTTCCTTCTTATTTTGCTGATTTAGTGAGCTTCAACTATAGAAAAGCCTTCACTCAGGCACGTCTTGATATGTTGCCGCTTGCTAGCTTAAAAGGACGTTACACACAAATTCCATACTATGAGAGAGTTTGTTCTTGCGACCAAAAATCAGTTGAGGACTTAGTACATGTTGTGTTTTACTGTCCCCTATTCGTGACCCACCATGAAAGGCTCCTGAAGCCTATTTTGGAAAAATATCCTGGAAGACCTGTCCAGGAAAAGCTCAGGATCCTACTCTCAGACAGAGATAAATTTATTACATTTCGAATGGCAAGGTTTATATCTATACTTATGAAAATGAAACTTGTAGCCCCCACTACTACTAATCAAGCGGTTATTTAGGTTCATGTACCCTTCCGCGATAGATGCTTGTTATTGGCATCAGATACTGTCTATCAACTGCCTTCACTTAGTTTTCCTTAGGGTTTTGTGTGTTGTTGTTGTTGGTTTTTTGTTTTGTTTTGTTTTTTAGACGTTAGAGGTTTTTAGCTGTGATAGAAATCTAACTTGATTTGGGTTTTCCCCCTCATACTATAGTGTATTGAATTGTACTCTATTGTATTGTTTTTATTTGATGTACTTTGCAACAGCCTGTGTGCCACGCAATAAACCTATATGATGATGATGATAAAACTGTCTACGCAGGGGGCCCTTTCTAATCAGATTTTCTCCAACAGAGGAGTGAAGCAAGGCTGTGTTCTGGCGCCAACTCTGTTTAACTTATTTATTAATGATCTTGCCCCACTCCTACGTAGTATCAATGGCCACAGCCCCAAACTAGGCCCTATACAGATTCCAATCCTATTATATGCGGATGACATGGTTCTCCTGTCCCGCACAACGGTCGGCCTAAAGCAGCTAGTTAGCGGTTGCCATGACTACTTGATACGCAACAAGCTCCAACTAAATTTTGAGAAATCCAAAATTATAGTCTTTGGCAAAGCATGGAAATCCTTTTCTTGGTCTTTCAATGGCAACTCTATCCAGCAGGTCAGAGAATTTAAGTATTTGGGTGTCTTTTTTCATTATAGACACACTTGGTCGACTCACTGGCAGACAGCGATTAAGTCAGCAAAGCTTTCAGCGCAGGCTATCTTATGTTTCCATCGTACTTGGGGCCACTCGTACATCCCTGCTGCGCTGCAGATTTTTAATGCCAAATCAGCAACACAGCTTCTTTATGGTGTCCCCATCTGGATGTCTGCATTCCACAGTTCCGTGAAAAGGGTCCAATCAACGTTCCTGTATAAAATCTTTGGCCTGCCCCGCTGTGTCTCCTATGCAACCCTATGCCTTGAAGGCGGTCAACACAGAATTGAGACCCTGGCTTGGCTCAGATTCTTTAAATACTGGGTCAAAATCTGTTTCTTCTCAGCCCAGGACATTCTATTCCAAGCGCTGCTTTCTGACAGTGTATTTCCAAAAGGTTTGACCCTATTTCTCAAGAAAATCAAGACCCTGGGGTTGTCACCAGATCTGCTGAGTTCAATACCCCCTTCCAAGGTATTCCATACAATCAAAAATAGAGTTCTGGATATTGAGGGGCAAACCCTGCATAGCGCTGCACAAAGGGTCTGTTCCACAGTATATTTTCAGTTGCCCCTCTCCCATGGCAGAAGACCGAATTACCTCTATCTCTTAGAGCATCCACAAGACCGATGGACATTCAACCTTGCTAGGTGCAATATTGTATCTTCAAACTTATCACAGGGCAGATATACGGGTTTACTCACAGAACTGAGAGTCTGCCTTTGTGGCCAGGGAGTGGTTGAATCCTTGCAGCATAAGTTGTTTTACTGTATCTTGTATAAGGTTATCCGCCTGTCTTATCTGAGCACTTTCCTTTCCTTCCATTCTGAATGGGACGACCTGAGAAAAATTTGACACCTCCTAGGTGACACTATTAAGGAACTTACCCTGATAATAGCCAGATACATCTACTCCATCATGCAGAGGTGATGCAGTGTGCTGTCGCAGAATGCCGAGCCCTAACTATGTTACTTGGCTGTTCCCTGCCACATGTTAGCTGTTGAATGTTTTATTTGCATCTTAGTGTGTTTTAATTTTGTACAGTATGCCAATAAAGGTTTCTGTCTGTCTGTCTGTCAGTATATTACAGAAGTGAGTACACCCCCTCAAATTTCATAAATATTTTAGTATATCTTTTCATGTGACAACACTGAAGAAATGACACTTGGCTACAATGTAAAGCAGTGAGTATACAGCTTGTATAACAGTGTAAATGTGCTATCCCCTAAAATAATGCAACACACAGCCATTAATGTCTAAACCACAGGCAACAAAAGTGAGTACACCCCTAAGTGACAATGTCATATGAATGGTCTTCCAGGGCATTTGACCAAAATTGGACAGAGAAGTCTGTTATCTTCTTCTCTGTGGAGGCTGCATTTGAAAACAAGGGCCAAAGATTCATCTACTTCATCTCCACAGGGACACAGTTGATCCTTCCTTATAATGTTTGATGCTTGGCACCTATCTTCTTTGCTGCCAAATCAAATTTTGCTACTTGATAGCTTGTGGTTACATCACTACCCACAAGCAGTATGCATAGCTGAGCCAGGGGTGGGGGTCTATCAAACAAAGATCTAAGAATACCAGCAAGAAATTGACTCCTGAGGTACTTGTATAAAGACAACTTAGTAAATAATGCAAAAGATCTTCAAGCTCCCTGATCCACAAATAAGAATCTTTGGTGAAATGGGACACTATTGTATCTCTCTTCCAAAATGGCTGATGGCATACACTGAAAGTGCAGAGTTATGAATGAATTGATTTATAGATTGATTTCATTTTTATACCACCCCATAGTGAACATAGTGCGATGTGGTGGCACTGCGGGTTAAACCGCAGAAGCCTCTGTGCTGCAAGGTCAGAAGACCAGCAGTCGTAAGATGGAATCCACGCAACGGAGTGAGCTCCCATCGCTTGTCCCAGCTCCTGCCAACCTAGCAGTTCGAAAGCATGTAAATGCAAGTAGATAAATAGGTACCACCACGGTGGGAAGGTAATGGCGTTCCGTGTCTAGTCACGCTGGCCACGTGACCACGGAAACTGTCTTCGGACAAACGCTGGCTCTACGGCTTGGAGACGGGGATGAGCACCGCGCCCTAGAGTTGGACACGACTGGACTAAATGTCAAGGGGAACCTTTACCTTTACCTATAGTGAACAGGCACTCTCTGGGTGGTATATAAACAGCCAGGATATAGAATTACAGACAGAACAACAAAATCAACAATTAAACATATCAGTAAGCAACAATAAACTGATGTAGTAATAAAGATACAAAAGGTATAATATCCTCTGTCAAGGAAGTATTGGGGTGCACTGAGCAACTTCCTCTCAAGGAAGAAAAACACGAGACAACAGCTTCTTCCTTAAAGCTTATATTACATCTGTACAGTCTTCACAAAATACTCCAACAGCATGTCCTCTAGCAAATCTCCAAACTCTCCACACTACATGTGTGTTCCTCTGTACAATATCTAGTACATATGACCAATCAGGTAAAATTACCTCATCTCAGGTGATCTCATATGAATTATATCAGCCTTCTGCCTAGTCAGATATGACTCAGCTTTATGCCAACTAGTGTAGTGGAGATCATTGACTGCAGTATCATCTGCATATAGAAGGACTAAAAGCTTGACATCCCGAATTGAAGGTGGGAAGAACTGAGGTCACTCAATTCTTGCACAATATTATTGATGTAGAAATTAAAAAGAAAGGGAGGCAGTAAGCTTGCCTACTGGACATTTGTATCCACCAGTATTGTCTCAGACCACAGCCCATTTGCCCCAAGCCTTACTCTAAGACTGGTGTTTGATGGCAGCATCTGGATTAAAAATAACAGCCTTCTATCAATATTGGTTGCAGAAACTTTTCTCCGCAGGCGATCTCTAAGGTCAAAAGCTGAACTGAAATCCAAAAAGATGACATATAGCTCTTTCTTATCAAATTGAGAATATTTTTGTATCAAGTGACAGAGCACAGAAAATTGATCTAGAATAGATTTCCCCATTTGGAACCTGCCTGTTCTTCTCCTGTCACTGAGTTTTCAGCAGACCAACACTCTAATTTACCCAGCAAATATTTAGAATATAATTTAATCTAATCTACACATCATTAAAATATGTTTGTTAACCAATGGACATTCATGTTACAAAATAAAAGGATTAAGATGACCAGACAGAATAGAGATCAATTTTCAAGCCAGGATGTTGAGTAAAGGGTTTCTCTTCAGCACAAGCAAGTTTACACTGGTTGATTCTCTTTCTAAAGAATTGATTAACTTTTCAATATTAATGAACACATGACATTTCAACTCTGATTCTCTCAACTCATGTTTTTTATTTCATTTTAATCTCCTTCTGCTGGTGCATATGCATTAATCAAAGAAATAGAGCAGGGCAAAACAATGCAAAGTCACAAACATTTAAGGTCTGATCTTTTGTAATATTGGAGGTGTTCACATTATACTAAATCCTTCAAGCCCAGGTTTAGAGATTTAATACCAACCTTGCTTGAGATTTAGACTGATAGTTGAACCAGTTGCAAAGGTTTACTAGGCAATGGTGTTGGCATGGAGATGACCTAAGCTGAATGCACATATGACACTATGATGTCATATGAAATGTCATAAAGGCCGTAGGTGCCAAACCCTTCCTGAGGAAGAGAGATAACAGTCCTATTCAGCCTCAAGATGTTTATTTGGGGGCTATAGTAACATAGACAAACTTTTTAGAACAATTTGTAAATGAGGTCCATATTTTCCTTATCTTTAAATGTGATAAAGGAAACACTAGCCATTTCAACAACTTTCACTTATAAAGTTATACTTTTATTGTTTGTAATGGAATAGCTGTTTTTGTTGTTGTTTAGTCGTTAAGTCATGTCCAACTCTTCGTGACCCCATGGACCAGAGCACACCAGGCCCTCCTGTCTTCCACTGCCTCCCGGAGTTTGGTCAAACCCATGCTGGTAGCCTCGATGACACCGTCCAACCATCTCGTCCTCTGTTGTCCCCTTCTCCTCTTGCCTTCACTCTTTCCCAACATCAGGGTCTTTTCCAGGGAGTCTTCTCTTCTTATGAGGTGGCCAAAGTATTGAAGCCTCAGCTTCAGGATCTGTCCTTCGAGTGAGCACTCAGGGTTGATTTTCTTCAGAATGGATAGGTTTGATCTCCTTGCAGTCCAGGGGACTCTCAGGAGTCTCCTCCAGCACCACAATTCAAAAGCATCAATTCTTCAGCGGTCAGCCTTATGGTCCAGCTCTCACTTCCATACATCACTACTGGAAAAACCATAGCTTTGACTATGTGGACCTTTGTCGGCAAGGTGATGTCTCTGCTTTTTAAGATGCTGTCTAGGTTTGTCATTGCTTTCTTCCCAAGAAGCAGGCATCTTTTAATTTCGTGGCTGCTGTCACCATCTGCAGTGATCATGGAGCCCAAGAAAGTAAAAAAAAAATTTTCAGTTTTTATTTATTTTTTAACAACTAAGAATAGGGTCAGGAATACAGAGGGTAAAAGGGGATATGGGGAAAAAAAGAAAAAGCGGGGGGGTAGGAGAACACAAAATGTACAATCATCCAATCTATTCATGTTGCGATATCAAGTCAACTTTCCACCTTTCTACAATTTAATTGCCCTCCAGCTTTCAACTTACAGTTACATCTTAGTTTATATATATGTTACTCCAGCACTATCTGGGGACTGAATCCATTTGTTTAATAAATCCCATCGTTCAGTTGCCTTTTGTATTGGACAGTTTTTCAACACTTCTGAAAAAATACCCATTTCTGCCACTTCCCATATCTTCTCAGTGAGTTCCTCTTGTTTCGGAATCTCCGATTTCTTCCCATTCTTAGCATAAAGAATTCTGGCTGCAGTGACTATATATATAACTAGGTAGCTCTTTGTCTTATCTATGTTGTCTGGTATCATGCTCAGTAAAGACAATTCTGGGGTTAGTGGAGTTTTGACTTCATTTAACTGTTGTTTGACATCTGTAGTACCTCTCACTTTTTCCTCAAGATCTTGTTGTTTGGCTTCTGATATCTCAGTTTTCATCTCTTTCATCTGATCCGCTATTTGGCTAAAACGTTCATTTACTTGTTGAAATCCTGTTGTCAGTAAATTTTGCATGGTAGTCTGCCATTCTTTGTCTGGTTCTTGTGCCACTAGTTTTCCCAGACTTTGAGACTGGGCAGGAGAGGTTCCAGGTGTTTGGGGCTTTGGTTTTTTGGAGGCCATTTCAATCTTTTCAGTAACAATATCTCAATATTCCTCCTACTATCTCTGAATAGAGGTTATGTGAATTTTACTATACCCTTTACCACAATAGCCAAACCTTAAATACACCACTTGCTCTTTCAGAAATTTCCACTATTTAACCCACAAACAAAACCCACAACCAACAACCTCCCCTAAGATCTTCCTCCAATCTTTACACAGGTATTATAGTATGTAAATCAGCTTTTAGACCAGCAGTTTAAAGTACAACCATGGCAAAAATGTTCCTTCTTCTCAAAAATCCTAGCAATGATGTTATATCTCTCGACCTCTATTACCAGAGTCCCATGCAATCCAACGAAGAAAGTCCAAGCTGACAACAATCACAGGGTTTCAAACCTGAATGTTTGTACACTTCCAGTCTCAATATGATATTCCAGAGTCCCAAACAACATTCCAGATGTCAAGACGAAGCTAGGAAAAATCTCCGGCTATCCCACCTCAATATGTGTACAGTTCCAACCTCAGCCACCATAAATCCAACCAACAACTCCAGTCCTGGTTTTCCCCGTTCCACAGTCTATCCTCGGCGGCCGTATCTTCCCAGTAACTTCTCACAGTAAATAAAATAGCCCTTTATAGCCGTAGCCTCTGAGGGAGGGGTGTCTCTCACGGCTTCCCCACTCCCGGGATATTTATACAGTTCCCAGGTTTTGATAGCACTGTTGAGAAGTCTAGTAGCACGGCATTATTATTATTTTTTCAGTTTTTCTTACTGATAAGAGTTTTAAGTCCCGTCCGTTGTTATTTAATTCACCCTGGGATTTTTTCAGGATCAGATTTTTTCTTCTCTCACTCTCTCATTTTCGGCCTTGGCCAGCCTGCATTCCAAAGATAGTTTCGCTTTTGAGGCAGCAGGCCGGTAAGCAAGCTTGCCGCTTCTTTCCTTCCTTTCGGCCAAATATTTTCACTCTAGTTTCTCTTTCCGCTATTAGGGCTGTTCATAGATCAAAGGCTTCAACTTACTTTATTGTTGTAAATTTTCAATGCCGTATTTGTTTTTTCTCCTCTCCTCCGGGGGGGGGGGGGTTACTCACAGCTCACTGCCAAAGATGGCTCCCGCATCCGATCTGTGCTCGGGTGATCTCTTCAGAGGGAAGAAATACCAGGTTGCTGCCCAGCTTCCTTCCCCTCTGTTGCTCACCAGCTTTAGGGAGACTTCTCCTAGCCTCCCCTTCGGTCCCTCATATCCTGAAGGACCCCCAGGACGGGCGGTTCCAGCTTTTCCCGGGAGCTGATCCCAGGAGCTGCTGACTGCACCACAACAAGCCCTGCCTCTCCTGAAAGTAAAATCTTTCACTGTCTCCATATCTTCCCCTTCTATTTGCCAGGAGGTGATGGGACCAGCGGTGATGGGACCAGCAGCCATGATCTTAGTTTTTTGGATGTTGAGCTTCAGACCATTTTTTGCACTCTCCTCTTTCACCCTCATTAAGAGGTTCTTTAATTCCTCCTCACTTTCTGCCATCAGAGTGGTATCATCTGCATATCTGAGGTTGTTGATATTTCTTCCAGCAACCTTAATTCAATCTTGGGATTCATCCAATCCAGCCTTTCGCATGACGTATTCTGCATATAAATTAAATAAGCAGGGAGACAATATACAGCCTTGTCGTACTCCTTTCCCAATTTTGAACCAATCAGTTATTCCATATCCAGTTCTAACTGTTGCTCCCTGTCCCACATATAGATTTCTCAGAAGATAGATAAGGTGGTCAGGCACTCCCATTTCTTTAAGAACTTGCCATAGTTTGCTGTGGTCCACACAGTCAAAGGCTTTTGCGTAGTCAATGAAGCAGAAGTAGATGTTTTTCTGGAACTCTCTGGCTTTCTCATAATCCAGCGCATGTTAGCAATTTGGTCTCTAGTTCCTCTGCCCCTTCGAAATCCAGCTTGTACTTCTGGGAGTTCTCGGTCCACATACTGCTGAAGCCTACCTTGTAGGATTTTGAGCATAACCTTGCTAGCATGTGAAATGAGTGCAGTTGTACGGTAGTTGGAGCATTCTTTGGCACTGCCCTTCTTTGGGATTGGGATGTAGACTGATCTTTTCCAATCCTCTGGCCACTGCTGAGTTTTCCAAACTTGCTGGCATATTGAGTGTAGCACCTTAACAGCATCATCTTTTAAGATTTTAAATAGTTCAGCTGGAATGCCATCACCTCCACTGGCCTTGTTGTTAGCCATGCTTTCTAAGGCCCACTTGACGTCACTCTCCAGGATGTCTGACTCAAGGTCAGCAACCACACTATCTGGGTTGTCCAGGACATCCAGATCTTTCTGATATAATTCCTCTGTGTATTCTTGCCACCTCTTCTTGATGTCTTCTGCTTCTGTTAGGTCCCTACCATTCTTGTCCTTTATCATGTCCATCTTTGCACAAAAGGTTCCTTTAATATCTCCAATTTTCTTGAACAGATCTCTGGTTTTTCCCTTTCTATTATTTTCCTCTATTTCTTTGCACTGTTCATTTAAGAAGGCCCTCTTGTCTCTCCTTGCTATTCTTTGGAAGTCTGCATCCAGTTTTCTGTAACTTTCCCTATCTCCCTTGCATTTTGTTTCCCTTCTCTTCTCTGCTATTTGTAAGGCCTTGTTGGACAGCCACTTTGCTTTCTTGCATTTCCTTTTCTTTGGGATGGTTTTCGTTGCTGCCTTCTGTACAATGTTACGAGCCTTCATCCATAGTTCTTCAGGCACTCTGTCCACCAAGTCTAGTTCCTTAAATCTGTTCTTCACTTCCACTGTGTATTCATAAGGGATTTGGTTTAGATTATACCTGACTAGCCCAGTGGTTTTTCCTACTTTCTTCAGTTTAAACTTGAATTTTGCTATAAGAAGCTGATGATCAGAGTCACAATCAGCCCCAGGTCTTGTTTTTGCTGACTGTATAGAGCTTCTCCATCTTTGGCTGCAGAGAATATAATCAATCTGATTTCGGTATTGCCCATCTAGTGATGTCCATGTGTAGAGTCGCCTCTTGTGTTGTTGGAAAAGAGTGTTTGTGATGACCTGCTTGTTCTCTTGACAAAACTCTATTAGCCTTTGCCCTGCTTCATTTTGAACTCCAAGGCCAAACTTACCTGTTGTTCCTTTTATCTCTTGACTCCTTACTTTAGGAAAACTGTTGTCCTATGGATTATCCCCTCCAGCCCTGTTATATTTGGAATTTATGAATGCTAAAGAGACTATTAGGAAGTGGATTTGGGATATAGCATAGGTCCCATATTACTCAGTGGCTGGTAATCACAATAAAATATTTATCCCAACAGATTACCTTTATAATTTGAAACTTGTGAGACACCGGAGAGCTTTCTTCCTGGCCCGTTTCAGTGCTCTCCCTTCAGCCTTTTGAGAGTGAAGATACTTATGTATCCCTATGACCAATGTTTTTGCCCCTGCCAATCTGGTATGGTGGAAACTGTGGAACATGTCCTGTTGTATAGCCCATTTAATAAAGATTCATGTAATCTACTTATTTCTCCAATTTCGAAACATTAATCAAGTAATGATAAACTTTATATCTCTTTTCTCCTCTCCAATTCCTTAAGTGAAATTACAGCTAAGGTTGCAAAATTCTGTGTAGTACAATTAGAAAACAGATGACTACATCATTGCAATCATCAGATCAAAAACTCACACTTAACTGCAATCTGAATTTCAGTCTAATTTTTCCCTGTTGTAAATGCTATACACTTTGTTGTTGTATTTTAGTCTTGCATAGTCTTATCATGACTATGACCCTAGGCTGACCTAGGTTCATAGTCATATTAAAGGTAATAAAGGTAAATAACCAATGTTTACAATGCTATACCAGGTAAGTATCAAATCAGAATTTTATTAAAGCTGTCCTCTGATTTACCTCAGCATAGATTTGTTAGAAAATGTGTTTGTTTTCCAGATAAAAGACTTAAGACAACTCAGCAAACAGAAATTTTCAGATAAGAATGTTGGGTAAAGTGTTTATACCAAATGCAATCAAGATTAGAATGGTTAATAAAAATTATTTCACACTTGAACATTTAAATCTTCCATGTGAAATACTTAGATTAGGGATCCTTCAGTCTCGAGACACTATGGCAATGTGCTCTGAATAGAGGACTTGGAACAGCGTCTAGTGTGGCTGAGAAGGCCAATTCGAGAGTGACAATCCCTTCCACACTGAAGACAAATACAATCTGACCCCTGTCCAGCTCCCTGATTTTGCTGGTTTCGGGACCGCCTCTTTGCCTCAGCCTGCTGGACAAGTGTCTCTTCAAAATGGGAGAGGCCATGATGCACCGCCTGCCTCCAGGCTGAACGCTCAGATGTCAAAGTTTCCCGTCTTCATATGATCCTTAATTTGATTGACAATGTTCATTTGAAACTCCTGTATGTAATTCTTGAAGGAATCTTCCATTGTAAATTTTGATGGGCTTGTACATTAAACAAGGGCCATCCTCTCTGCTTCCTGAATGTAAATTTAGTGTAGAATAACACTTTCTGCTACAGAGTAAAAGAGTTCTTCTGATTTCTCCCACGTCCACCAAATCTGGCTTTTTATTTTTATTTTTCCCCTTTCCTGTACTCTCAATTCAGTCAGAAGCCATAGAACAGTAAAACCATTAATCAGTTCACCCTCATGTTAAATGAGTCAGCCCAGACTCAGACTCCCATTAACGCATCCAGTTGTAAATCCAACTTCGGCCAGGAGCAGTTTTAATTTATAATCCACCGTTTGCAGCTCATAGCAAGATCACTTAAGGTGCGAGTTCCCAATCTTCTTAAACCTCCAATTTTATGATATGATAATTATGCCATCCAGGGAGGACAGGGGGATGAGAAAAGTAAATCTCCATCTATGTCTTTAGCTAGTTTCTGTTTCTGTTTCTCTCAGATGTGACGTAGTAAATATTTGCCGATGTTTCAGGGATACAATTGCTTCTTTGCTGCTTTTTGTTTATTTTTCTCTCCTTTAAAGTCAACCTCTTAAGTTTGATTTGTACTTGCTGAAGCTGAATAGAAAGTCAGTTCATGCAGTCAGGCATAAATCTTCTTCATATACCTCCCCTCCTGGCAAAGTTGGCAGCTGATTCACCAGACATGGCGTCTCCCGAGCCAGTTGCTTTAGGAAGGAAACTCTCACGAAGACAGATTTGCTGTCTGAATTCGGAGGTTTCCCGGCCCTACTTGCTGCAAGTCCACTCTCCTGTGAAAAACTTGCCCCCCTTCACTTCTGGGGGGTCCGCTGATTTGGAGTTTACACAGGGGTTCCTAGAGCCCTAGGATTCTCCTGTTCTCGCTGCCGTTGCTCCGCCCCTTGCCTGTTGAGGTCCATTCCTAAGGCCTTCAGATCCCACTTGCAGATATCCTTGTATCACAGCTGTGGTCTCCCTCTGGGGCGATTTCCCTGCACTCATTCTCCATACAGGAGATCTTTTGGAATCCGACTGTCAGCCATTCTCACAACATGCCCGAGCCAACGTAGACGTCGCTGTTTCAGTAATGTATACATGCTAAAAATTCCAGCTCGTTCTAGGACTACTTTATTTGGAACTTTGTCCTGCCAAGTGATAACAAAAATGCGTCGGAGACAACGCATATGGAAGGTGTTCAGCTTCCTCTCCTACCATGCACAAAGGGTCCAGACTCACTGCAGTACAGGAGTGTACTCAGGACAAAGGCTCTATAGACCTGAATCTTGGTATATGCCGTCAGCTTCTTATTAACCCATACTCTCTTTGTGAGTCTAGAGAACATGGTAGCTGCTTTGCCAATGCGTTTGTCCAGCTCGACATCTAGGGAGAGAGTGTCAGAGATCGTTGAGCCAAGGTACACGAAGTCATGAACAACCTCCAATTCTTCTGTGGAGATGGTAATAGAGGGAGGTGAGTCCACGCCCTGGCCCATGACTTGTGTTTTCTTCAGGCTGATTGTTAATCCAAAGTCTTGGCAGGCCTTGCTAAAACGATTCATGAGTTGTTGGAGGTCTTCAGCAGAGTGGGCAACAACAGCTGCATCATCGGCGAAGAGGAAGTCCCGCATGCATTTCAGTTGGACTTTGGTCTTTGCTCTCAATCTAGAGAGATTAAAGAGCTTTCCATCTGATCTAGTCCAGAGATAGACACCTTCTGTTGCAGTTCCAAAGGCGTGCTTCAGCATGACAGCAAAAAAGATCCCAAACAGGGTCAGCGCGAGGACACAGCCCTGTTTCACTCCTCTTCGGATGTCAAAAGGATCTGATGTTGAGCCATCAAAAACTACAGTGCCCTTCATTTCCTCATGAAAAGACCTGATGATGTTAAGGAGTCGAGGTGGATATCCAATCTTGGGAAGTGGTCTGTGGTACTCCACCTTCCCTCCAGCAAAGACAAAAGATTCCATACAGCTCGGTGGTGATGATCTCTTTACAGCACTTCAGTACTTCAGCAGGGATGTTGTCCTTCCCAGGTGCCTTGCCGGAGGCGAGGGAATCCAAGGCCGCTTTTATTTCTGCTAAAGTTGGTTCGCTGTCCAACTCTTCCAAGACACGCAGGCACTCGATGTTATTTAATGCCTCTTCGGTTACTACATTCTATCTGAAAAATAGCTCAGAGTAGTGCTGCACCCAACGTTCCATTTGCTGTGCTCGGTCCTGGATGATCACGCCTGTAGCAGACTTCAAAGGAGCAGATTTCTTGTGTATTGGACCTAAAGCCTGCTTGATACCGTCATACATTCCCTTGATGTTACCTGTGTCTGCTGCTATCTGTATCTGAGAGCAGAGCTGAAGCCAATAGTCATTAGAACATCTCCTGGCAGCCTGTTGGACTTGCTACGAGCAACTCGAAGAGCCTGCAAGTTGTACTCACTAGGACAGACTTTATATGCTGCTAGAGCTCTCCTCTTTTCCTCAATGGCTGGCAAAAACTCCTCCGAATGGGCTTCGAACCAGTCTGCCGTCTTTTTGGTCTTCTTGCCAAATGTGGACAAGGCGGTGTTATAAACAACGTTCTTGAAATGTTCCCATCGTTCAGGTGCATTTGCATTAGCCGGGCCTGGAAGGGTTTCCTCAAGCGCTTGGGCAAATTCCTCCACTTTTCTCTGATTGCGAGTCTTGCTGATGTCAATACGTGGTCTTCCTTCCTTTTTCGTGTGATACAATCTCTTTGTTCACAGTTTTACTCTACTACACACCAGGGAGTGATCAGTATCGCAATGAGCACCCTGATAACTGCGTGTGATCGTAATACTAGGAAGGCTAGAGATTCTAGTGAGGATCAAATTGAGCTGATGCCAATGCTTGGATCTTGGATGTCTCCAGGAAACTCTGTGTTGAAGCTTCGTATTAAAGAACGTGTTGCTGACACAGAGACCATAATAACAGCAAAACTCCAGCAAGTGCTGGCCATTTTTGTTCATCTTCCCAATGTCAAGACGGCCTAGACAAGTGGACCAAGAATTGTAATCAGCACCAACTCTAGTGTTAAAGTCTCCGAGAATAAACAGCAGCTCTCTCTTGGGGATTTTTTTGATAGTAGCTGTCAGATCATCGTAGAATTTGTCTTTGACTTCTGTTTTAGACGACAGTGTTGGTGCATATGCACTAATGAGGGTGACCAGTCCCATTGATGAGTGGAGCTGCAGAGACAGGATTCTTTCACTCCCCACAGTAGGTGGAACAATGGATCTCAGCAGAGTATTTCTGACCGCAAAGCCAACACCATATTCCCTGGTCTCATTCAGTGGTTTTTCCTGCCAGAAGAATGAGAAATTTTTTTCTTTGACAGATCCCATGTCTGGCAATCTCATCTCTTGCAGGGCAACAATGTCCATCTGCAGCCTACTCAGTTCCACATCGATGACAACTGTGTTGCTATTTCCTGTACGTCATCAGAAAAGCCAGGGGTGATTGTCCGAACATTCCAAGTGTCCAACTTTAGGGCAGAAGTTTTCTTATGATTGTTGCACGGTGTAGGGTTATCTATCTGTTTGTCAGCTTTCACCTTAAACCCCACGCACCCCGTGAGGTTAACAGACCGTAGCGAGGCAGCACCTTACTGGCTGGGGGCTGCCCAGCTTAAGGCAGGTGGTAGCTCCCGAGTGAGGTACAATGCCCTCTCCCACTGTCAGAAGTAGCCCCTGGTGTCATGCTCTATGCCAATTGAGCAAAGACTTATAACTGATAACTGCTACTTCCCATGTTATTTCGACGCTGTATGCGAAGCTGGAGTGTCCTCTCCAGAGCACGAAGCTTGGGTAAAATAATATGGAGGATAGGCTGTTACCCAAGCAGCAAATCCCCCCTCTCCACGTCGCTGAAATAGTCCAATGGAAAGCCAAGCGCCAATACAACTGGTTCCAACAACGTCGCAGGAGTTGCCAGAATGGCACGAACTGCCTCCGGGACTCCAGCTCCAGATTTTGCCTTGAGGTTAACTCCTGAAGCCTTTTCCATCAGTGGATACAGCTACAAGGTAGTGGAGGTTTGAAATTGGAGTTTTCTTTCTCCTAGATGGGCTGCCTTCCAAGGATGACGAGCCCCACCTAGCCGGGCTGCTCCCTAATAGTGCGAAGATTAGAAACACAGGCCTCCAGCTGCCAGACCTTGTCTTCCAAGAGGACCACCAACTTACACTTATAGCATTTGTACCCAGGCACCTCATTTGGCAAGAAAACAAACATGCCAGAGGTGTTACAAGTGACTGCAACAGATCCTGCGCTCTCCATCTCGACTGATTGGTCAGTGAATTAAAAAGAGAGTAAGTCTGATCCTCCCCATAAAACTTCCCTGCTCCCCCAGGTGTATGCACTCCTATTTGTCTTTCCTATTCACCAAGTTAGAGTTAAAAAAATAAAATCAGAGAATTTTGCACTCCATTAGGTGCGATCTTCTGGTAGCCCTTATTTAAAGCTAAAACCCCGCACCCTCAGACCATGTGGTTAGGGAGAACAAAGGTGAGAGCAAACATACCCTTGCAAGGCTAAAAATGCACAAGCCTAGAAAAAAAATGCCACACCTAATAAAATGTCCTCCCAGATACAGCTTACCTTCTGCCTCTGCTTCCTCTGCAGGAAAAGGGTTTAAAGCTTCTGGTAGCCCTTATTTAAAGCTAAAACCCCGCCCCCTCAGACCATACGGTCAGGGAGAACAGAGGTCAAGATGTATTTCACATCTTCCATGTGAAATACTAATACTCTTTCATTGCATCAATTAGTGTTTGTGGTTCATTTTGTGTTTTAGTAGAAGCAGACTTTCAAATTATGCTGAGCTTTATAAGATTATAAGATCAAAGATCAAATCTGCTTTGAGAATCATGCTGATGGTTACCAAGTTGTAGATGTGTACTGGCAACCTCTGTTTGCATGGAGATCACCAAAGTCAAATGCAAATGTGTTTTTTTGATGTCATGTGTGATGTCAGAAACAGGACAGGCTCCAAGTCTTGTCAAATTTGTCAGTAGTTGTCAGAATGAAGCTTCATGCTTTTATGTTGGAGTGGGAAGATCATAATGGGTAAATAGTTTTGATTTGTGGGTTTTATGGATTTTTATCATTACATGAAACATTTTGAAATGATTTTCAAAAAAATGGTACATTTGGCCATCCAGGCAACTGATAAACAAAACTGAAGCCATTTCTACTGTCCTTCACATACAGTGTTCTTCTCATAATTTGCATTTGAATGGTTGTACCATTGTACAAAATAAAACATGAGAAAGGAGGAGACAGTCTAACAAAGGACCTAAGCCATTTAAGGCTTCATTAAAATAAAATGAATAAAACTGGTCTAGAATCCAGTTTAGATTTCCAACTAATGTAGACCCACTGAACTAATGACTTTGAGCTGCCCTTCTTGGACTAGGACTTTGGGTTGCCCTGCCTGAGTATCTGCTTTAGAATTCTGCTTCTGCTTCACATTTTCCTTAGTCTGGGACTTACTTGCGAGCAGCTTCAATTAAATAAATAATAATAGTTTGCCTCAGTCATGTGGGATAGGACAGTAGCAAGATCCTACATAATGTGGAATTTGATACTACCATAGGTAAAAAAGGACACATGTGAATGTAAGAGCACCTTATCCTTACAGAAAAAAAGATATGTTGGGTCAGCTATGAGGACACAAAGCTTACTGGTGCGTCTGGCTGATGAGAGGGCTATAAGAAAGGCCAATTTCATGGTTTGGAGGCTGTAGTGGCCAATATGATTCAAAGGGTCTTCCAGTGAAGTTTTTATAAGTATAATTGAGAGATTCCATGCTGATGATTTAGGTGGAAGGCAAAGAAGGTGGTGTTAAGCCCTTTAGATATATTTTTTAAAATCTGGATGGATGTGGTCTTTGTATAGAGAGGTATATACTGAGATTGCTGCTAGGTGGATCCATAGAGAAGACAACAAATCCTCTCCATCTGAGAGAGAAGGAACTGCAAGAGACTGGAAACATCAGATTTGTCTGGAACAGAGTATGGCTGGTAACTTTTTACGAAAGATTAAAAAGAAGTCAGTTTTATTTGGTCGGACTTCGTAGTACTCTGATTGTAAAATAGTGGCTATTTTCAATGAGTATCATGTCATCAGGGAAAGAAACAGGATGTCCAGGTGACAGATCTGGCCTTGTTGAATCATAATCACATCAGGTCAGATTGGTGGTATGAGATATTCTTAGTCAGATATGTGTAACATCAGGACAAGTCACATCGCTTTGGCTACCATGGTGTTGTTACAATGACATTTTCATTGTCTCGTATCTTTTTGAGAACTTTTAGAATGAATGGAAAGAGTGGGAAGCCAATTGTCCCGACCAGGAATGAAGAGAGACATCTTCTAGAGATTCATGATGGGGGTCTTCCCCTGGAGCTTACTGTATATTGAAGGCTGTAGTGAATAGATTGTGTGTTATGCCTCACTGCCAAAAAAAAAAAAAAAAAAAAAAAAGGTGCCAAGTCATCTTGGAGTTGAGTTTCCATGTGGGTGTGGAAACTGCAGTTCTTATGAATATGTCAGCTCTCTTGGCCTGGAAGATGGACTGCTCTTGGCCAAATTAATCTGTGGCAACACTAATACCATAGGCATTCTGTGAGCTTTGTCAATAGGTGAGATTTTATTCTGCCATGCTTGTTGCTGTAGTCCTCCACTGTACTGTTATCTATGGTGACCTGAGCTATGCAGTGTTGGGGGATGTCCTTGAAGGTTTTGATGGTAGTCAACAATAACAAGGAATTTGTGCAAAGACTGGACTATTGGTGGGACCATCAGTTGTGAATCTGATAGTGAAGACCAATGTGTCCTCCAACCTATGGTTGAAGCATCCACGTTGATGATCCAAGATGGAAAGGGTGATTTGAATGTCATACTTGCATGGAGATTGAATGTCATACTTGCATGGAGATTGCATGGAGATTCCTCTAAATTCATAAGATTTACTTTCATATTCATTATATTTTGGATAGAGCCTCATGGTGCAGTGGTTAAACTGCTGTATTGCAGCCAAAACTGTGCTCATGACCCAGGGTTCAATCCCGGGTAGCTGGTTCAAGATTTACTCAGCTTTCTATCCTTCCGAGGTTGGTAAAATGAGTACCCAGCTCGCTGGTGGGGGGGGGGGGGCAATGTGTAGCATGCATAATTAACTTGTAAATCGCCCAGAGAGTGCTTCAAGAGCTATGGGGCGGTATATAAGCAGCACACTTTGCTTGCTTTTTATGTTTTCTTTTCATTTTTTAAAACTTTTGGTAGGAGGGCTGGAATATGGGCCTTTATTAGGATTTTTGTCTTCAATAGGCTACAGGTTCACAATTACATTCATATTATCGAATCTCATATAGCTATATTTTTAAAATGACTACTGTAAACCTAGTCAGATTATGTTGAAGGTCACCTTAAACTTTGTTACAATCCAGAGTTCATATCTGGTTATGCTCAGCTTTTTCTTTCCTCAGTATAACAAACCAAAGAGAACAGAGTCACTTCCATCCCAAGGTTCTCAATACTTTCACTGATTGACTAGTTGTTATCTGTTGAAAGAGAATCAAGTCACAGGTGGCTGAACACTTCGTTTTGTTTCTTCCAACTTCTGGAAGACAAAGTTGTCATCATGTTAATTGAAGAATTTGTTGGACCTTACATTCTGGGGATAATTTGACTTCCAATGGATATTAGGATGGTTGAAGGATCCCATTTCTACTATATGTCTCATTTATGAATGTTTGGTATTCAGATCTAGGAAGGTTTTGATCTAGGACCTATCTGGTAGCTTTCAATGTCACATCTACAGTATATCTATTAGCTGAGGTAGGGACACTGCTGAGTGGTCCACCAGCAGAATCTCTAATCTGTCCCAACATAAAGTGCAACCACTTTGGATTAACACTTTAGTGAACAGGAAAGATAGATGAACTTACTGTAAACAACAGCAACACTCCCTCACTGATCCTCAAGTCTTCCTTGATGCTGATCTAATTATCTGGTGGATATCCCTGTGACAGATTCAATGCCCTTGCTTAGTAGGCCTATCCCTTTTTTTCAATATTAGGTACAGATATCTAGATAATGTCTTATTTCTCCCATATAAATCTGTCCATGAACAAAGATGGTTAATTGATTGCATGTTTTCTGTGTTAGATGGGTGTTAGCAGGAGGCTCAGCCTTCTCATGATGGGACCCAGGCTTTAAAACTGCCTCCTCACATAAATTTGTTTTGGATCTTGTATCTTTTCAACCTCCTTCACGGATTGCTGCCTTGTCGTGGCGAAGGGGCTTGAGTAATTCAGAGAAGCTATGGGCTATGCCGTGCAGGGACATCCAAGACGGACAGGTCATAGTGGAGAGTTCTGACTAAATGCGATCCACCTGGAGCAGGAACTGGCAAGTCACTCCAGTATCTTTGCCAAGAAAACTCCATGGACAGAAACAAAGGGCTAAAAGATATGACGCTGGAAGATGAGCCCCTCAGGTTGGAAGGCGTCCAACATGCTAGTGAGGAAGAGCGGAGGACAAGTACAAGTAGCTCCAGAGCTAATGAAGTGGTTGGGCCAAAGCCAAAAGGATGCTCAGCTGTGGACATGCCTGGAAGTGAAAGGAAACTCCAATGCTGCAAAGAAAAATACTGCATAGGAACCTGGAATGTAGGGAGACGTCACTTCCGCCGGGACGGGATGCACAGCTGAGTCTTCGTCTCCTCGCCCTGCTGAATGTAAATAAGTTGCTAAATGCCTTTTTCCCTTCTTGAAATGTGAGTAAATCTGCTTAACTCCTTTGTGAAAAGTTCAAGCAGAGATAGAATTGCTTTTTAAACTGTAAAAGCCTGGCTGCTTATCTGGGGAATGCACTTTCGTTTTCGCTCGGAAGAACGCCAGTGAAAGTTGAACAGCTAATGAGCTGTAAAAAACTACTTTGTTTTCCTGTGTTATGAATCTTTTGCTTTGCTTATGAGAAAGAATAGAGATAAGAGTTCTAAGAGTTGGACACGAGAGCCGTCAGAGAAAAAACCATCAGATCGTAGTCTCGAACGCTTAAGACGAATAGAGGTAGAATCCCTAGCTCCTAAAGAAGTTTCTAAAGAGATTCGGGAAGCTGCTGGAAAGGAGGGGGAGGGGCTACCTCTCTGAGCAGTCTTATTGAAGCCAGCATGGAAAAAAAGATTGCTGAATTAACAACTTGTGTAAAAGATCTGGCTAAAGATATACCATGCCAGATTGATAGAAAACTGGAACAGGTTCTTTCCAAAATAGACTCTTTAGTGAAGGAATGTCAGCAGATGGGAAAGGACATGAAAGCGGTCCAGGGAGAAGTACAGGGGATGAAGGCAAGCATAGTAAAAATGGAGGACAGAGTAAAGCAAATGGAAGATCTATCAAAACAGAATGAAGGGAAAACAAAGGCACAACAACAGAAGATAGACAATTTGCAAAAGAAAGTGATTTATCTGGAAGATGGCTCAAGACGCAACAACATCAAAATAATGAATTTTGAGCTGCAAAAAGGAGCTGACCTTAAGCAGGAAGTGGTGAACTGGATAAATTCTATTATGAATTCCCAGCATGTGGCTGAAGAGGATATAGAGAGAATTCATTTTGTTGGGAACCCCAGAAATAAGAGGCTAAGACCTGTAATATTGAAATTTATCAACTATGTTAAAAAAAAGCAATTTCTCAAGGTCACTAAAGAAAAAACGGAACTATTAGTTTATAGGTCAAACTCCATACAGAATTATCAGGATTTAAGCAACGAATCAATACAGTAGATAAAAACAATGAAGCACATTACATCAATTCTAATCAAGAATGGACGGAGATACAACTATAGGCATACCAAATATAAAAAATTATTATATGGCTAATCAGTTAAGGTTTATTGGGGAATTTATATATAACCCAGAAAGGTTAATTTGGTGGGAAATGGAATCATCAGAATTACAGGTAGATATTGAAAAATATCTATTTGGTATGATTCAGAAATATAAAATAAGTGAAATTAATAACCCGTTTTTAAAGACTATGTTAAACATCTGGTACAAGTATAGAAAGAATTTATGTCCGTTTAATTCTCCATTAAGATTGGTAACTGAAATAGAGAATTTTCCTGTCAATATGAAAGTGTATGCAGAATTATTTAAAGAAAAAAAAGTGAGTAGATTAAAAGACTGGTTGTATAAAATGAGATTGAAAGATCAAATGAAACAAATCTTTCAAAATAAGAATATATAATGGTTGAATTATATGCAGTTAGAAAGATGGACTAATGAATGGGTAAAGAAGTATAATAAAGGTAGAGAATATACAAAGTATGAACAATTTCTATTATCATATGAAGATATTCAGATGACTGATCCAGTAAAGGGTGCAGTGAGTAAAATTTATAGATTCCTGCTAGATCTAGAAGAAGAACAGACTGAGAAAGAAGGATTGAAGTTAGTGTGGGAACAAGACTTAGGAAAAAGAATAAATGATGAAGAATGGAGGAAGATGTGGAAAATGAGGTTTTTACGATTTATGTTGGTGAGAATAAAAGAAAATATTTTCAAATTGGGTTTAAGATGGTATTTGACACCGACAAAATTGAATAAAATTAACACTAGTTATCTGAATGTCTGTTGGAAATGTGAGAAGGAAATTGGTACATACTTTCATATGTGGTGGGAATGCGAAAAAGTACAAAGATTTTGGAAACTAATCTTTAAAGAACTAAATGACATATGTAAAAAAGATATAGAATTCAATCAATATTTGAGAATGTGAAATATGATAAGATGACTAGAGAGTTGATTACCAATTTATTAACAGCAGCCAGATTAATAATAGCTAGGAATTGGAAATCAAAGTCTGAATTTCGAATGGAAAAATGGTATAATGAAATATGGAACATTGCTATAACTGATAGGTTAACTTGTAACTTAAAGGTTAAGAAACGAGAGATGAGAAAGTTTCTATGATATATGGGGCAGATTTCTTGAATATGTGCTAACAACAGGAAAAGGGAAAGCTCCAAATCAAGAATCAATGCAGTTCTGGAGAAGAGGACAATAAAGGAAGAAGAAGAATAAAGATAGAGGAAGAAGAGGATTACTGCAAGAGGTCCCGACTATGGTGGTGGGGAACACATTTGATTTGGTTTATGTATTTTATGTTTATGTTTAGGTTGTAGTTTATAAAAAAGAAAAAGAAAAAAATAATAAAAAAAGGAACAGCAATTTTCTGTTTAAGAATTAGTAGTATTTCCCTAAAATTGGAGCAATTTCATAGCTTACAAGATAGGTTTTTCTCTTGTTAGAGTCTGCTTGGCAAAGAAACATAAGAACATATTGCTTTAAAAAAATCAGAGAGATTGAATGAATATTGTGGCAGATCTGCCATTTGGGACATAAGTAAACCATAATATTTTTAAATCTTTTCCAGAGAAATGTGTGTTTAATTATAATGTTCTTAATTTGTATATGAGCATGGTATGAATGCCAGGGGTGTTGGTGGGTGCTAGTTTGTTTTATTTTAGATGATAAAAGTGGGATTGAAAATATCTATTTAATGAACGTGCATGGGTAGCTACTTCTCCAATACATGATGGAATCAATAATATATAATCATGATGCAAACCTTTGTTTCCGATGTAAATGTGGAAAATTAACACAACACAATAAACTCATTAAAGATGGGGGGGAAGGAACCTTGAATATAAGATCTATGAACCTTGGTAAGCTGGATGTGGTCAAACAGGAGATGGCAAGAAGAAACATTGACATACTGGGCGTCAGTGAACTAAAATGGACGGGAATGGGCGAATTCAATTCAGACGATTACCATATCTACTATTGTGGGCAAGAATCCCGTAGAAGAAATGGAGTAGCCCTCATAGTCAACAAAAGAGTGGGAAAAGCTGTACTGGGATACAATCTCAAAAATGATAGAATGATTTCAATACGAATCCAAGGCAGACCTTTCAACATCACAGTAATCCACGTTTATGCACCAACCACCGATGCTGAAGAGGCTGAAATTGACCAATTCTATGAAGACTTACAACACCTTCTAGAACTGACACCAAAGAAAGATGTTCTTGTCATTATAGGGGACTGGAATGCTAAAGTAGGGAGTCAAGAGATAAAAGGAACAACAGGTAAGTTTGGCCTTGGAGTTCAAAATGAAGCAGGGCAAAGGCTAATAGAGTTTTGTCAAGAGAACAAGCTGGTCATCACAAACACTCTTTTCCAACAACACAAGAGGCGACTCTACACATGGACATCACCAGATGGGCAACACCGAAATCAGATTGATTATATTCTCTGCAGCCAAAGATGGAGAAGCTCTATACAGTCAGCAAAAACAAGACCTGGAGCTGATTGTGGCTCTGATCATCAACTTCTTATAGCAAAACTCAAGCTTAAACTGAAGAAAGTAGGAAATACCACTGGGCTAGTCAGGTATAATCTAAACCAAATCCCTTATGAATACACAGTGGAAGTGAAGAACAGATTTAAGGAACTCGATTTGGTGGACAGAGTGCCTGAAGAACTATGGCTGGAGGCTCGTAACATTGTAGAGGAGGCAGCAACAAAAACCATCCCAAAGAAAATGAAATGCAAGAAAGCAAAGTGGCTGTCCAACGAGGCCTTACAAATAGCAGAGAAGAGAAGGGAAACAAAATGCAAGGGAGATAGGGAAAGTTACAGAAAATGGGATGCAGATTTCCAAAGAATAGCAAGGAGAGACAAGAGGGCCTTCTTAAACGAACAGTGCAAAGAAATAGAGGAAAATAATAGAAAAGGAAAAACCAGAGATCTTTTCAAGAAAATTTGAGATATTAAAGGAACATTTTGTGCAAAGATGGATGTCCCGGACAACCCAGAGAGTGTGGTTGCTGACCTTGAGCCAGACATCCTGGAGAGTGAAGTCAAGTGGGCCTTAGAAAGCATGGCTAACAACAAGACCAGTGGAGGTGATGGCATTCCTGTTGAACTGTCTGGCCAGCAGTGGCCAGAGGATTAGAAAAGATCAGTCTACATCCCAATCCCAAAGAAGGGCAGTGCCAAAGAATGCTCCAACTACCGTACAATTGCACTCATTTCACACGCTAGCAAGGTTATGCTCAAAATCCTACAAGGTAGGCTTCAGCAGTATGTGGACCGAGAACTCCCAGAAGTACAAGCTGTATTTTAAAGGGGCAGAGGAACTAGAGACCAAATTGCTAACATGTGCTGGATTATGAGAAAGCCAGAGAGTTTCAGAAAAACATCTACTTCTGCTTCACTGACTGCGCAAAAGCCTTTGACTGTGTGGACCACAGCAAACTATGGCAAGTTCTTAAAGAAATGGGAGTGCCTGACCACCTTATCTATCTCCTGAGAAATCTATATGTGAGAGAGGGAGCAAGAGTTAGAACTGGATATGGAACAACTGATTGGTTCAAAATTGGGAAAGGAGTACGACAAGGCTGTATATTGTCTCCCTGCTTATTTAACTTCTATGCAGAATACATCATGCGAAAGGCTGGACTGGAGGAATCCCAAACCGGAATTAAGATTGCCGGAAGAAATATCAACAACCTTGTCACGTTTCCGGGGGTTTTGACAGGCAAAAGTCCAATAAACCAGTCCAATATCAGAAGTCCAGAAGATGCAAAGCAGATACCAAAATGCCAGAGCCAAAACACAAACCATAGTCAGAAGTCAGAGTCCAAAGCCAAGGGTCCAGAAAATAAGTTCCAAGATGAGCAGGAGCATGGATGCGAGCCAGGGTGTTGACTTGTTGCTTCCACTAGCTTGCAAGCCTCTGGGTGCAGATTTTATAGCAACAGCAGTAATCTAAACACCTCATCCTGCTAAAACTCAGGGCTGGTCGACCTGATGTTCCTATGGGAAGCATTCATGCGGGCTTCGGATCTTCGTGTCATGAGTCCTTGCCGAAGCTTCTCCCTCACTCTGGCTACTGGGGGAGGAGAATCTGGTGGTGATTCAGCTGCCTGCGATTCTGATTGCCCAGCATTCTCCTCAGCTGTAATTAACCCCTCATATTCCAGATCTTCTTCGGCTGAACTCATGACAAACCTCAGATATGCAGATGATACCACTCTGATGGCAGAAAGTGAGGAAGAATTAAAGAACCTCTTAATGAGGGTGAAAGAGGAGAGCGCAAAAAATGGTCTGAAGCTCAACATCAAAAAAACAACGAAGATCATGGCCACTGGTCCCATCACCTCCTGGCAAATAGAAGGGGAATATAAGAAGGCAGTGACAGACTTTACTTTCCTGGGCTCCATGATCACTGCAGATGGTGACAGCAGCCACGAAATTAAAAGACCCCTGCTTCTTGGGAGGAAAGTGATGACAAACCTAGACAGCATCTTAAAAAGCAGAGACATCACCTTGCTGACAAAGGTTCGCATAGTCAAAGCTATGTTTTTTGCAGTAGCGATGTATGGAAGTGAGAGCTGGACCATAAAGAAGGCTGACCGCCAAAGAATTGATGCTTTTGAATTGTGGTGCTGGAGGAGACTCTTGAGAGTCCCCTGGACTGCAAAGAGAACAAACCTATCCATTCTGAAGGAAATCAACCCTGAGTGCTCACTGGAAGGACAGATCCTGAAGCTGAGGCTCCAATACTTTGGCCATCTCATGAGAAGAGAAGACTCCCTGGAAAAGACCCTGATGTTGGGAAAGAGTGAAGGCAAGTGGAGAAGGGGACGACAGAAGACGAGATGGTTGGACAGTGTCATCGAAGCGACCAACATGAATTTGACCCAACTCCAGGAGGCAGTGGAAGACAGGAGGGCCTGGCATGCTCTGGTCCATGGGGTCACGAAGAGTCGGACATGACTTAATGATTAAACAACAACAACAACAATCTTTTCAACAGCTAATAAGGTCAGGTAAATATTTAAGAATGAAGAAGAATAACATTTTGATCACGGCTATGCCATTTTCTGTGGTTTATTTTTATATTTTAGTTTATGCTCTCATATTTTCATTATTTTTAATTAATTCATTTATCAAATTTATTGAGTTAGTCATCTTGTATGTTTTGGCAGAAAACCATGATAGATTTTAAAAATATAAATAATAAATGTGGACATTGGATAATAAGTAAATCAAAAAAGGATAATCAGGAAATAACACGCTTTTTAAATTGATTCTAATTAATCAACCAGTTTCCAGTTAAAATGTGTTAGCATTTCACCTCTTTCATGAAAGGGAAGAGATGTACAGCCTTGAGGTAAGAGGACGTTTTGGCAGACGAATCTGAAGTAATAGAAATCACCTTGTGAGCAGATGGAATACAGTGAAAGTTTAATGCAAAATTTATTATCCTTCGTGGGAGTAGGAGCTATATCAGGTCAAATAGAATAATAAATTCAGAAGTTATATAGGGTGTGGACATAATAAAATATGTTTTATTAGCAAAATCAATTTGATACTTGCCTGCGAGAATTTTTATTACAGCACAGAACATCTCAGACTCTTTGGGTTACACATTTTATATATTTAATTTTAACTTCTTAACTTCTTTAACTTCAAACCTGGGATTTGACCTGTGTTAAAAACCATGCTGAGTTTCATGTTCACACAATGAATTCCAAAGTGTGTATTTCCCCCCCCCCCGACTCGTTTTATTTTCTTAGGAAGCAAGTTAAAATAAATGGCCACCAGAGGGCTATTTATTTTAGCACACTGTTTTCTTAATCAAATTAGCCCATTGTGAACCTTACAACCAGTTCTTAAAAGGAACCTCTCCTTGCATACCCAATTTAAGAACACAAGCTGAAAGTATGTAGCCTCTGAAATCGGTACATTAACAGAAGATACACATTTCAATTACTACATAGGAACACAGGAAGCATCTCAAAAACCATTAGACTTGAGTTGGCTAAAATTAAGATGCTACATATAGTGGGCTTTTTGAGAAATGTAGACAGGCCCAGAGTTCAGTTTAAAGCCCTCTCGAGCAGCTTTGGAAGACGTCTAGCAAATACATTTTTCTCAATCCCTGTAAGGTGCATAGAAGTATAGACCATGGTTGAACGTTTCCCAGCACCACCATCTGCACAACTAGTTGTTGATTTGCAGTGTCACTGCCTCTTTTCCAGGGTTATGATCATCAACAGGAAGAAGTGATGAGAAAACTGTCTGTGACCAATATTATTCATCTTCCTACAAAGACCCTCATAGTTACTTGCAATATATGCAAGGCTGTGTCTGCCAGCATCATTTGTTTCCATGGAAATCAGAAGAAAGGAATGGGAGTCAGTGTGCCTGAGGAGGCTTAGCAAGCCCATTCAATTGGCAAACAGCTCTTGCTGTCAAAGAGTTTCTGGTACTATCTTCAGCAGTATCTTTTTTCTGGTTGCAGAAACTCAGCCAGGTTGAAAAGACATGCAGCAACAACCTAGAAGGCTGGAAATAGGTAGAAAGGAGCTTTATAAGTTTGGCAAGATGACCAGTGTAGATATGAAACAAAATATAGTTTAGACTAAACATTAGGGATAACTTCCTTGTGGTACCTTATGAACGTGGAACAAACCTGATTGGAAGGTGTAAAGCTGTCCATTTTAAAGATTTCTAAACAAAGGATGAATATGGCCATGATATGTGCCCCAACAATTTCCAAAAGGAGGAAATTAAATTATGGGTTAACTATAAGATTGATTTCATCAAAGACAATTAACATAAATGTGATGCATGCAATTACTGATGTTGCACAATATTTAATGTAGAACACTGTACAAAGGAGAACAACCTTGACTTTCAGTTTCTCAAGGAGAAAAGTTCTTCATGAAATGTTCTTGGCAAAAGGAACACTGGTACACCCCATGTTTGTTGCTGGATACATGACTGGAGGAGGATGTGTCACGTGCCTGAGCTCAGGCAGTCCAGTTGTGAAAAAGTGTTTAGTCAGGACTGCAAATCATGGGAGACAATGTCTCTTCCAGTTTTTGAATCTGCTTGCCTTGCACCTTTACATTGCCACTGTTTCCTTCCTGTGTGCAACCTCCTGGACCACCTAACTGCACTTTTAGACTTTGTCTGTTTACTTACATGACTCTTGGACTGTCTTAACCTGGACTATTTTGGAGTCTGACTCCAGATCTCTTACCTTACACCCTAGTAAGGCTCTGTTTGCTGGCCTGTGGACTAACACTGCCCCATTCCGCTCA
Source organism: Intellagama lesueurii (assembly GCA_037013535.1). Lineage (NCBI taxonomy): Eukaryota > Metazoa > Chordata > Lepidosauria > Squamata > Agamidae > Intellagama > Intellagama lesueurii. The sequence goes on from JBAJHW010000005.1 coordinate 111,513,756, forward strand.
TAAAAGGGTTTCTCATGTAGCGGTACAAAATTTATAGAGCATTGTGAGCAGGAGGACAGATCTGAAGGCATCTCCACCAGAGCACCGTCCATCCCAAGGGAAAAAGAAGGTTCAAATTGAAGTAAACAAGACGGGTACAGAGGAATGAGTGACCAAACAAGAGACTCCTAGAGGGCAAGAGGAGAAGGACAAGGGGAAGGATGAGAAAGAAGAACAGTTTAGAAGAGTGAGAAAGGAGGAGATGGGGATTGACAGAGAAGATTAGCGGGAGAAGGGGGTGTAATCGGGTATGGAAAGAGGTCAATAAAGAGGGGAGCAGGCAGAAGCCAGGGCAGCCAAGGGAATGAAAGAGAAGAAGATCCTTCCCCCAGGGAGGGAATGGATCTGTGTTGAGAACCCATGGACCCACAAATGGAGAAGTTGATGGTCCCATGGGAGGAAGAGGAATCTAGAAGGAGAGAGACAGTTCCCCAGAAACCATAATATTGGGGTCAGAAGGAGGTGCAAGAGTGGGGAAGAAGAATTCGAGAAGAGAGGGCCAAAACAGAGAGGGAAAAGAGGGAGAAAGCAAGATGGTTGACTATGCCCAGGATGAAGTCTACAGCCCAGGAGCCTGGGAAGCTCTGCACCTGCATGAACCCAAGACCACCTGGGGGAACAGTTGCCCTTGTTGCTGCTATCTTCAGGGCAAAAACTGATGGACTTGGAGCCCAAGGGTGCAGAAGGACATTAGGAACACACCCTCAAGAATCCTTTTCTAGTTCAAGACAAGAACCCTTTCTATACCCCATAGGATATGGAAGAGTTGTTAAATGTTCAAGTTGATTTAAATAGTTTCCTTGATGTTCCTGAAATAAATGTTGGATGTTTGAAAGCTGAACGAGAGACTTATGTCTATGAACAAACACCAGTATGGAGAATGGATCAGCCAGGCTGGCATAAAGAACCCTCACAAGCATCTACAAAGAGGTATCCATTACCTCCTTATACAAGCAGAAACTCTGTTGTCATCAATTGATCTCTACTGTCTCCACCTCCACAACAGAGTGGGCAGAGCTATGCCAGTGGAATATTATACTCAGCTGATGGTCAACTGGATTGTAACCATAAGAATTTGTCCTTGATTTTTTTTTTTAAAGGCAGGGGGGACAACAGAGTGTGGATCAGTATGTAAAGAACAGCATTTCCAGTTAAATTGGAATGTGGGAGAAACCAGAACTGATATGATGCACTGCAATTGACAGACATTGTTGAGCAAATTGGCACTATTATCTGACCAACTTGTATCACATAAAGAAAGATACAATCACATACAGGAGTAGCCACATACAGAAAGAAAATTAATAATGGATAGGAAAGAGTTTATCTTTAAAGAACCTTCTGTTGCTGACTGAGTACAATAATTCATATGAACAATCAACTTCAAAACTCTTCCAAGATGGAGGGAATCTAAGAGGAAATAAGATGGTGAAATATCATTATTACAATTATGAACTAATGAGAACCCTTAAGGAATTCAAGAGATGCAACAGAATGGAGACAACTTCATTTCTTCAAATTAATAAGTTTAACAATGAAAACAACAACAATAGTGGTAATTGGGAGATGAATGTGAGATGATGTGAAAAATAATGAGAAAAGCCTTCCATAAATACTGTATATAAGTGAATACCAGAATGTGTTATAGGAAGAAATGGTCTACATAATGTAACTTCATAAGAAAGATAATGTCCAGAAGGCCATTGTATGAAATTCAGCTGTGCTTTACAGGCTGCAAAGTTGTTGCAGTAGGGTTTACTCCTGAGTAGAAATTTACAAAATTGAACAGTACTCTTTATGCAAGATAGGAAATTGTCCAAATTAGCATGAATTAAATTTGTTCCTGTCTTGTTCTGCCAGACACACCCAGTATTGCAATGCATGCCTTGAGAGCCCTTTCTATCAACTTCACCTGCTCCCTGAGCTGAAACACATTATCTCACTCTGATCTAGTGCCCCTTATAATTTTAACTCCTCACTGTCCTGTTTGAACTGGGCTATGAGTTCGCCCATGAGTTTATGATTCGCCATCTTGGACTCGTTCGTTTTTGGTTTTATTGTTTTTAAATTTGTAAACCACCCAGAGAAGACCCTTGGTATAGATGGGTGGGATAGAAATCTAATAAATAAATAAATAAATAAATAAATGAGTGTGAAAACATAAGCTTGGCTCAAGGCTATGAATGTGCAGCATGTAACCTAGGTAGCTTCATAAATGAAGCTGGGCAAGACCTGGGATAGTTGCAGTACAAGTGCCCAGGAGAAGGAGATTCTCTGTCAGGAGGGGTCTGACTTCCACTGAATACCTAAATAGCAGTGCAAGACTAATGGTTAATCTAGAAATCTAGCAAGGATTAAACTGTTACATCCCCAACTTTTCTTCAGTGAAATAAATTCTTTTCTACCTTTGGGTATTACTTTTCCGTAGAAAAGCAGACAAATAAAATGAACTTATGCTAATTTTTCTCATATCTTGGACATTATTTTTGAGTATATTTTAATTACAGTACTTCATCATGCTTTCTTCTGGCTTATGATTCTGCCAAGAGTACCAAAGGGACTCCTGTTCATAGACCTGAACGGTAGAATAAGAAAGATGTAGAAAGTCCACTGATGTTTCCTGTGCAGTATATACTGCCATTAAAATATTAATTTTAAAGTACATTTATAAAGAGGGTTTTTTTCCCCCAACCTTGTGGATTTATCCTTTTACTTTTAAAGAACCATTCACAGAAAATAGCAGGAAAAAAATTGAAAAGGAATACATTTTAAAGCTCTGAGTTAGCATAGTAGACAGAAATTTGTGAATTGTAACAGTGTTCATAAATTGCTTATCAAGTAGTGACAGGGTAAGGTCTTTTACCCCTTTGAAATCAAATTAACAAAGCTAAACAAAGCTGCAATATCTTGGTGTCCACTGTGTCCATTAAATTCTCTTTCTGGTCAGTATGGGCAGCTTTAAAACAATGCTGCTATGTATAAATATCACTAGATGATACACGTGTATGGAATACTTCAGCAAATTCAAGCAATATTAAATGCATTTATAAGGTAGCTGTTCTCCAAGCTGTCAAAAAAACAACAGAACTGGCTTTGACACCATCCCTAAAATATTACTAGAGCAGGATTATGGTAAATTAAATGATGCTGAAATGTATGCATTTCTCATGTTTTTGATGCAATTGCTTTTATAAAGCCCTGTTAAGATTTTGCAACACTTCAAAATACAATAAAAGTTGTTAAAATATGCAAGATAAATATGGTAAAAAAAAACACCAGAATCAATCACAGTAGCATATAAATAAAAATACAAAAATACTGCCAGCTAAGATAAAGGCTTTGTGTGCTTAAAACTTAGAATTACGAATTTGAATTTCTATGCATTCTGCCATGTTCTTGTTGTTCTTATTCTTGTTCTTGTTCATCATCATTACCACCACCTTACAGCTGCAGAGTTGGAAGGGACCCTATAGATCATCAAGTCCAGCCCCTGTCAAGGAGGCACAATGGGGAACCAAACTCCCAACCTCTGGCTCTGCAGCCAGATACGCAAACCACTGAGTGTCTGGCTCAAGGTCAGCAACCACACTATCTGGGTTGTCCGGGACATCCATCTTTGCACAAAATGTTCCTTTAATATCTCCAATTTTCTTGAAAAGATCTCTGGTTTTTTCCTTTCTATTATTTTCCTCTATTTCTTTGCACTGTTCGTTTAAGAAGGCCCTCTTGTCTCTCCTTGCTATTCTTTGGAAATCTGCATTCAGTTTTCTGTAACTTTCCCTATCTCCCTTGCATTTTGTTTCCCTTCTCTTCTCTGCTATTTGTAAGGCCTCGTTGGACAGCCACTTTGCTTTCTTGCATTTCATTTTCTTTGAGATGGTTTTCGTTGCTGCCTCCTCTACAATGTTACGAGCCTCCATCCATATTTCTTCAGGCACTCTGTCCACCAAATCGAGTTCCTTAAATCTGTTCTTCACTTCCACTGTGTATTTATAAGGGATTTGGTTTAGATTATACCTGACTAGCCCAGTGGTATTTCCTACTTTCTTCAGTTTAAGCTTGAGTTTTACTATAAGAAGCTGATGATCAGAGCCACAATCAGCTCCAGGTCTTGTTTTTGCTGACTGTATAGAGCTTCTCCATCTTTGGCTGCAGAGAATATAATCAATCTGATTTCGGTATTGCCCACCTGGTGATGTCCATGTGTAGAGTCACCTCTTGTGTTGTTGGAAAAGAGTGTTTGTGATGACCAGCTTGTTCTCTTGACAAAACTCTATTAGCCTTTGCCCTGCTTCTTTTTGAACTCTAAGGCCAAACTTGCCTGTTGTTCCTTTTATCTCTTGACTCCCTACTTTAGCATTCCAGTCCCCTATAATGACAAGAATATCTTTCTTTGGTGTCAGTTCTAGAAGGTGTTATAAGTCTTCATAGAATTGGTCAAATCAGCCTCTTCAGCATCGGTAGTTGGTGCACAAACTTGGATTACTGTGATGTTGAAAGGTCTGCCTTGTATTCGTATTGAAATCATTCTATCATTTTTGAGATTGTATCCCAGTAAAGCTTTTTCCACTCTTTTGTTGACTATGAGGGCTACTCCATTTCTTCTACGGGATTCTTGCCCACAGTAGTAGATATTATAATTGTCTGAATTGAATTCACCCATTCCCATCCATTTTAGTTCACTGACGCCCAGGATGTCAATGTTTCTTCTTGCCATCTCCTGTTTGACCACATCCAGCTTACCAAGGTTCATAGATCTTACATTCCAGGTTCCTGTGCAGTATTTTCCTTTGCAGCATTGGACTTTCCTTTCACTTCCAGGCGCGTCCACAGCTGAGCGTCCTTTTGGCTTTGGCCCATCTGCTTCATTAGCCCTGGAGCTACTTGTACTTGTCCTCCACTCTTCCTCAGTAGCATGTTGGATGCCTTCCGACCTGAGGGGCTCATCTTCCAACGTCATATCTTTTAGCCTTTTGTTTCTGTCCATGGAGTTTTCTTGGCAGGGATACTGGAGTGTCTTGCAAGTTCCTGCTCCAGGTGGATCACGTTTAGTCAGAACTCTCCTCTATGACCTGCCCGTCTTGGGTGGCCCTGCACAGCATAGCCCATAGCGTCTCTGAGTTGCTCAAGCCCCTTCGCCACAACAAGGCAGTGATCCATGAAGGGGAAAGTTTGCATACATTTTAACTAATTATAGCTAATTGAGGAGGTGTCAGGGCACGTCTGGCATGTGCCTTGCCATTCATTTGATTGCGCAATCAAGGTAAATACCAGTGCCTTGGTAACTAACCACAATTACGCACAACATGTCACACAAACCTTACAAACACCGATATAATTCTAGCCAATGCTTAACATGTACTTCAGTTTTTTGTTTTCCATTCAGAAAACAGGCACCCATTCAGAGAAAATATGATTTCATTCTGTGATCATTTTTTTTCTTCCACAGTTGGCACTGTTCATAATATTTCTGAAATATTCCTAATTGAGTACCTCTGTCCATTATGAACAGAGAAATGTATGCATCCTAATGCAGATAGTCCATTCCAGAACCATGAAAGCAAGTTTCTGCATTTGGTTTCCGGACTTGATGAAGATCCTGGAAAGTAGCAGCCAGCATGTTCTGAGCAGGAGCAATTCATCCAAAAAATAAGAGCACAGTACCATTCGAGATCCGCAATCATTCTTAATTCATTCTGATGCCCATCGTTAGAGAAGAGAAAGCAGTAATGGCAAGCAGAACTAATAGAAAATCGATATTCAAGTTCCCTCTTTTTCTTAGAGCACCCCTTCCATACACAAACCAGCCCTCTGATAAGAGCAAGCATGTATTTGAGATGTTCATATTGAATGGCTAAAAGGAAGATAAAAATAGAGCTCACTGTAGTAGGACTATGTCACACTGAAGCTTCCTTTTCTCAAAGGCTTATCCATTGCCACTTGGAGCATCAATTGCCTTTTAAGAAGTTTTCTCTCAGTTCTGGAGTCATATAGTCTTGTCAGGAAGGTTGTACAGATATTAGGTGAGAAACAGAAGCAAGGTTATGATGTCAAAGTAAATAGTAAGAATGATGGGGACCATCATGATTCCCACATGGCCCCTGCTTGTTTCACCAAACTAAGAGCCACATGCCCCTCAGCTGCCACCAGCTGATTACATCAACATTACCTATTATTAATAATCAAGGTCCAGGCCATATGTCATTTTAAAAGAACCAAATAGAAATTGTTTATTGTTTACAGATGTAGATACTTCAAACAATGTTGTTAACTCTTAACAAACATCCTCCTTCATCCACTCTCATCCACCACTTTCCTGCCCAAACTCCCAAAACTATCTCTCTCAATCTCTTCAACTCCCTATCTAACACTCTAACTAAACTCCCCCTCCTCCTGCTGAGTCTCTTATATCTCATGACTCCGCCCCTCCAGCACTCCCATTGGTCTATGCAGATAGCATATGAATATGCATGACCTGGGCGGATGCCACAGGGGCACTCTCCTCATTTACAGAATGCTGAAAATAATAACCACAGCACCTAATCAGCCAAGGAGAAAAAGGGCAATTAAGGTTGCAGTCCTATTTACCTTGGACTAAGTCTTGTTGAACTCACTGTGTCTTAACTCTGAATAAACATGCAGAGAATTGCATTCTAACTGTATTCTATTTGTTCATTTGCTAAGAGACCAACGATAATCCTTTTAAAGGATTTTATAAGGGGAGATGTGTGTTGCCTCGACCATTCAATGCCACATCATTCATTCTACTCTTGCAGTGCAAAATAGGCAGTACAAGCTAACTAACTAGTTTTAAATAATTTATTAAATTAATTACACTGAAAAAGCTCAAAAACATAATGTTACCATTTTCAGCTTGTGTTTCCTAAGCAAAGATATCACTCAGTGTTGCCTGTTACTAGAAATTCCACCATGCCAGGCACACTCAAGTATGTAAAGAGGTAATGGCTCTCTTACAGCCAGCATTCCACCTTGTGTTTGGCTTTGTTTGCTTGCTCTATATCAATTATTAATGCCATTGTTCAATTAAATTTATATACTACTACTGTACCGAGCTTTTCAAAGTGAAGACAAAACTGTCTGGAAAATAGACACTAATGTGGGACCATAGGGGTGGGGGGAGGAAGGCCAAACATGAGATGCATAGACTTAGTAAAGGAAGCCACAGTCTTTAGTTTGCAGATTTGATTGGACATTCATAAGGCTGCCATTAATTGGAAGTTATTTGATGGCACATAACAATACTGCCTGTGCATATATTATGTTCAAGTGGACAAAACTGACAAAATAAAATATTACAAAGAAAGTAGGATACCCAATGTGGTGTAGTGATAGATCAGGACTCAGGAAACCTGCTTTCAATCCCTGCTCAGCAATGGAAACTCAAGGTGTGTGTGAAACTGGTAAATAATAATTGCATGCCATCAAGTCAACTCTAGCCCATGGTGACCTCTTCCAGGGTTTTTTTAAGATAGAGAATACACAGAAGTGGTTTGCCAGTCCCTTCTTCTGGGGGCATCCTGGGACTGTGAAGCTTGCCCATGGCTACACAGACTGGCTGTTCCAGCAGAAACAGTGGGGAATTGAACTTCCAACCAAATATCTAAACCACTGTACTATCTGTCCCGTGAAACTGGTAAAATCACTGCTTAAATATTTCACTAACCTTGAAAATTCTGTTAGGATCACTATATATTGGTTCTGGCTTGACAGCATATAACATATATACAAGCATCCTTTGCTCAAACTCTCACAATATAAAATAAACAAATTCTTCATATGGATATGAAATATTTTGTTGTTGTTTAGTCATTAAGTCATGTCCGACTCTTCCTGACCCCATGGACCAGAGCACGCCAGGCCCTCCTGTCTTCCACTGCCTCCCGGAGTTGGGTCAAATTCATGTTGGTCGCTTCGGTGACACTGTCCAACCATCTCGTCCTCTGTCGTCCCCTTCTCCTCTTGCCTTCACACTTTCCCAACATCAGGGTCTTTTCCAGGGAGTCTTCTCTTCTCATGAGATGGCCAAAGTATTGGAGCCTCAGCTTCAGGATCTGTCCTTCCAGTGAGCACTCAGGGTTGATTTCCTTCTGAATGGATAGGTTTGTTCTCCTTGCAGTCCAGGGGACTCTCAAGAGTCTCCTCCAGCACCACAATTCAAAAGCATCAATTCTTCAACAGTCAGCCTTCTTTATGGTCCAGCAATTATGAAATATACATAAGTCAATTAAATTGTTTACAAATATACTTAAACATAAGAATAGAGGCAATTGACACAGGTCTGTAAGTTATAACATTTCAAATAAAATAAGGACATGAAGCAAATCGATTAGACAATGACAACAACTTTTGACAGAATATAAAATACCCAACAAGAGAATCTAAGGTAGAGATATTGAATCACTCTCGAACTATGCCTACTAACATGAGAGTAAGTCCCTCTGGATCCAATGCAAGTAGAGAGATATAATAAAAATTGCGTATAAGAAATAATAACTGATCAAGTTAATTTCTATTATGGTAACTTCCTCAGGATTTTCTAGGTATAGATTGCACAGAAGTGGTTTACCGGTCTCTACTTTAGGTGATGCTAGCACTATGCCGTTTCCCCAGGGCTACACAGGCTGGCTTTTCTCCCAGGAATAGTATTATATTGTATTTCCAGTTTCCCTTCAGAATTTGGGTGTGGTGATGGTGACAATGATTCTGTCAAAGGTTGGAAGGATAGATGTTTGGATGAGTGGAGACAGCCCAATAGCTGTGTAATTTGCAATTGAGTCACTAACACCCCAGGGAATGTGACATAATGATGTAGCACCATTGGCAAGGATATTGCCTGGAGAAAAAGAAGTTGGGTGTCCTTATAGGTCATGGAATAGCTATCCTTTTTTCAACATCCTGTGAATTCTGCTACATTAGTGGCCCCGAGGCAGCTGGAAGGGTGCCAAGCATACTGCTTGACTGTTTAGGGTTACAAAAAGCTGTCTGTTAGACCACTGTAAATGTCTATCCCCACCAAACAGTAGATCAAATTATTTTCACAAGACTCCACAGAAATAATCCAAAATTTCTTCTCCCAACATATTTGGGAAATAGCTGACTCTCTCTCTCTCTCTCTCTCTCTGTGCGTGTGTGTGTGTGTTTGGTGGTGGTGACTTTGCCCAATCCTGTTTTGGTGGGGGAGAAACTGCAACACAGCAGGAAGGATTCTAGAATCATAGAATAACTGAGTTGGAAGAGGCCTAAAAGGACACGTCCACCCCCCTGCTCAGTGCAGGAATCCAAATCAAAGCTAATCTGACAGATGGTTGTCTTTTTTTTTTCCTGAATGCCTCTAGCATTGCAGCACTCACCACCTTCCTAGGTAATTGGTTCCATTGTTGTACTGCTCTAACAGTTAAGAAGTTTTTCCTGATATTCAGCCTAAATCTGGCTTCCTGTAACTTGAGCCCATTATTACATGTCCTACACTCTGGGATGATCAAGAACTCATCCTGCCCCTCCTCTGCATGACTACCTTTCAAGTATTTGAAAAGTGCTATCAGATTTCCCCTCAGTCTTCTTTTCTCAAGGCTAAACACATCCAGTTCTTTCAGTCTTTCCTCAAAGGGCTTGGTTTCCACTCCCCTGATCATCTTTCTTGCCCTCCTCTGAACTTGTTCCAGTTTGTTGGCATTCTTCTTAAAGTGTGTTGTCCAGAACTGGACACAGTACTCTAGATGAGGCCTAAGCAGTGCTGAATAGAGGGTGACTTGTGCATCACAGATTTTGAAGACTATACAGTACTTGCATTCCAAAATAGCATTTGCCTTTTTTGCAGCCATATAGCACCGTTGGCTCATATTCAGCTTGCGATCTACAACAATTCCAAGATCATACACACTCGTAGTATTAATGAACCAAGTATCCCTCATCTTGTAACTGTACATTTGCTTCATCCTTTCCTTAAGCTAGTTGTAGGAGTGATTCCTTTCACACAAGGGGGATGGATGAAGCTGTTGTTGTTGTTGTTGTTGTTGTTGTTGTTGTTGTTGTTGTTGTTGTTGTTGTTGTTGTTGTTGTTATTATTATTATTATTATTATTATTATTATTATTATTGCTGTTTTCTCTTCATGCTTTCCCTGTGCTGTAGCCTGAATGTTTGTACTCTATATTCTGCTAACTAAAGGAATCAACCAAATTTTAAGATTCCACATCAATTTTCCTACCTTATCATTCAAATTCAGAAGTATTTATATTCTAAGAAAGTATGCTATAATAATTGAAATCACAGCCTGAGAGATGGTGTAAACCATTTCTAAACACTGTATAGATAATGAAATTCTGCTGCTAATTGATTATGCCTTGCTTTGAATGCAAAGTCTATATTAAATCAAATCAAAGAGTTGCCAGTACATAAACTGATTCTGCAGTACTTCTCTGGATAAAATTCATGATATAAAATAACAGTTTGTACCTGATTCAAGAACACATAGCTATAAATGTGTCAAATATGAAAAGAGTTTGATTGATGTCTGTGACGGATGCCCCACGTCACGCCTGTCACTCATAGCTGGAGATCATTTGCATGAGCCTATGAGAGGACTGGAGAGGTGGAGTTAGAGAGTCAGTTAAGTCAGTTAAGGCAGTTAGTTAGAGAGAGAGAGGGAGTGAGAAGTGGAGGAGAGAGGTTTGCAGAGATAGATAGATAGTCAGAGAAAGAGTGAGAACTGAAACTAATAAAGATAAGCTGGTTAAAGTAAATAAACAAAACAGGAGGTGATTGAAAGTGTGGCAGACTATATGATATTTCAATGATTTTGATTCTATGAAATGAATAAAGAACATCTGTGAACCATGAATAACCATAATACCCTAATACCCTTTAATAAACAAGTTCTGTTGTTGGCAGCCAGTGTCAGACTAAAGTATTTTACAGTGTGGATAAAGAAATCCACTGGTGGCAGCGAAGGAAAGAGAGAACGTCACCAGCGTGAGCCCTTTGGTTGAGGAAAAGAAGCAAGGAGCACGGGGTGAACGTAACAATGTCCTTATAACTCAAGTCATTCTCTTTAATGTGAACCGCTGCCAACCTGTAGTTGGAACTTTGCCCTGCAGTACCTACCTCAAATAATATACTCAATGTCTGGAAAGAACCATTTCTAGACTAAATGTATAATATCTTAAGATAAAAGGAACAAGGAAACAAGAGACTAGGTAAAGGTGGAATGGAATGGAAAAAGGCTGAAACAGGGACTTCCTTCCTTCCTTCCTTCCTTCCTTCCTTCCTTCCTTCCTTCCTTCCTTCCTTCCTTCCTTCCTTCCTTCCTTCCTTCCTTCCTTCCTTCCTATCTATCTATCTATCTATCTATCTATCTATCTATCTATCTATCTATCTATCTATCTATCTATCTATCTATCTATCTATCTATCTATCTATCTATCTTGCCTGCCTGCCTGCCTGCCTGCCTGCCTGCCTGCCTGCCTGCCTGCCTGCCTGCCTGAATATTAGTCTTTCAATAACCTTTTATTACTCTGAACTCTGCCAGAACAGAAAACAATGGCCTAGAACAACTCCTGCGCAGGACAACCCAATGAAATTCACAACACATATGTGACTAGATGAGATGCATGCAGCAAGCTACAAATCATCTGCAGAAACAACATTCTGATACCCATTCTGGGCAGAAAATCGATATTGCCTAGTACAGAGATTTCCGAGTAGGACAATCCAACCAAATTCACCAGCCCCATACAGCCATAGGGGACTGATGGAAGTAGCCACAAAATGTTCCCTGGAGCAACATTCCAGTACCCCCCCCCCAAAAAAAATCTATATTGTGAATAATAGCCTGGACAACACCTTCTGAGGAGGTTAGCCTAGCAAAATTCACCTGCCCCATCTAGCTAGAGGGGACTGAAGGAACCAGTCACAAAATGAACCTTCCATTCCAATGAGGCATGTGCTCCAAGTCCAAGGTTAACTCCTCAGACAGTTTTGGCTGCATATTGAGTAGCTCAATGAACGAAACTGTGCCCATAAAGCTAGATCTGCAACCTCGAAACTGGTAGGCATACATTGGAAACAGAACAAGAAAAGAAAATCACCACAAGAAAATGCTCTTCATTCTGGAAGCAGGCATATATATATATTCAAAACTGGGTGGAAGACCACTAAACCACCTTCTGAATGTCACTAGTGGTATATGCTAGATTCTCTGTGGTTGAGGCTGCCCCAATTTGGAACAAATGAGTTCCAAAATGCCAACGCACTGTGCCAGTATGACTCAATGCTTTGGATGTCACCCTCAAGAACTGAAACTTGATAAGCGGGCTGCCATCAGTGTGCACAAATAAGGAACCATTGGTGCACCTGCCTACTTGCAGGTATTATCACAAGGCCTTCACTAGACATAACCTGTCTATCGAACATTGCCCCAATGTGACATCTGCACCATAGGCAGCCATCTCCACATTAGAGAACATTAGGGCCTTCCACAAAGTATTGGACTGCTATGCCAATACAAGCTTGCTAATCCTTAAAGCACCAAAGGAAGCAATTAATGAAGAAGCATGGAACGTGAATGTTTCAAACCTATCTTTACAAACTGCCACCCAGGTCTCAGCTAGCCTAGTCAATATACCGAGAGAAAATGGTATCCTAATGTCAGGAGCTACACCCCTCTCCCTTAGATAGTTTGTTTATTACTACTGTATTATGGTCCATGACCAGCAAATGACATTAAGCATGCCACAGATCTTACTGAGTAAGCAGAGGGAGAATGAGCTTAATACGTGATTTTGGTAGAACCAGCAGTGTAACATAATGTGTGTGGTTGATTCTACTGTGCTGTCATTGCAGGCACAAACCCCCTCTCCCTAGCCCATCCCTCAATCATTTTAAAGATCCTGAAGTCACCTGTATTATCCACACAGCTCTGAGCCTTTGAATAAAAGGCCAGGGCTGACATTCACCCTTGAATAGAAGGGGGCAAGTCCTTTGCAATGTAACATCATGCCCAAGTTCAACAGATGTTCCACAGGAAGTGAGTATGTTCCAGAGCACCTGGCCAGTCCTGTGGTAAGCCCTCCCTATCCCCAAAATTTTGTAAATCCACACTTGCTGCTGTACAACTATGGCATGTGCTGGGCATCACTGCTAGATTAAAGGCCCTATCTGCTTCACCCTTTCAAGATGACACACCTCCGCAGGTGGAACTTTGGACCAGGGCCACACCTCTAGAGCCAAGGCCCTGAACCTTGTGATCTGTTGGTGTTACAGGGTGTCAGCTATATTATTATCAACCCCTAGAATGTTTTGAGCCAAAACCAAAATGTTATAATGTAGACAATGCAGGGTAAATACCAACACTAAATGCATAAACCTAGGAGAGTTGAAAGTTAACCATCTGTACCACAGCCAAATTGTTGCACTAAAACATGGCAATAGATTGACTCACTGCTCTCCCCACAGCTATAATGCCACTGGGAACCAGCAGAGTCCGTATGGACCTGGAGTACAGCCCCTAGCTGTAAATTGGTACACCCAAACAAAAGTCAATTAAAACTGCTTGGGAATTGCTGCCATACCAGCTCCCACATGGCCTCGCACAACTGCCACAAGAATGCCTGCTCAGGAGCAACCACCCTACATACAAAGTTAAGATGTCTGACTACCTCCTGCAATACCCTTAAAGTAACCTTACGACTGCCCAAGTGCCCTTGCACCCTCTTATGAAGGTCCTCCATCTTGGAGGCAAGACTGGCAAGACTGATGGGTAATGTCAAACATGATGCTCAAGTATGTGAACATGGAAACAGGTCTTGCAGTCTTCTCCTCAGCCAGAGGAATGCCCAGCTCGCTTGCCAGGTCCTTCAACAATAACTGGCAATGCCCTGAGCCCTCCTTCCTGGCCAGAAGAAAGTTGTCTAAATAGTGAATGACATGAGAAAGACTTGTCCTACATTTCAGTGCCCACAACAGGAAGGAGCTGAACCTTTCAGTACACAAGATAGAACACCCAATAGACAGGGCTTGATTCGTAAAAACATCCCTCAAATGCAAAACCCTAACAATTCAAAGTCCTCCATGTGCACTGGCAACAGGCAAAATGCAGACTGAATATTGCATTTCACCTATTCTGCCCTCCTTCCACAGGATCTAACCATCCACACCACTTCTTTGCCCCATGTGATTCCCTGGCTTCTCCCTTGCCTGGATGGCCCTTGAAGCATCCTGTAAAGGGATGTGGGCTACCACAAATAAAGCATTTGTGCCTATATCTACATGGTTTTCTACTGCATGAGTCTTGGCAACTGAACACTCAACTGAGAGGTTGGGGTTGACCCAACTACCCCGTCAGAGCACGGGAAGTGGTGGGTTGGCCTGTCTGCTGGATAGGGTGCCTGCTATTATAACGCTCCCCAAGGATGGCCTGGCATCTGTCTTAAGCTGCAATCATGGCTGGGGATGTTGTTCATCCCACCTCACAGTGGGATGAATTGCAGTATGCATGTGGAAGGTCTCATCGTAAAGAAGCCATACATATCCCGGAAAGTCCACATAGGCCCTGTAGATCAAATCCAGATATTGCAACAAGGACAATGTCTGCCAGGGCTGCACCTCCATTGTGATCCAGACGTAAATAATAAATGGCTGGACCCAATTCACTCAGGACCAATCAGGATTGTGCCAACATTACCTCTCCTTCTCCTTCTCATCTTCCTTGTGTTTATCCTTCTTCTCAGATTCTCTATTAAGAAGGCTAAAAAGATCCACATACTTGCCTCTCCATATCTTTTCCCCAGTGGCAAAGTTTGCTCTCTAAATGGCAGTGCATGGACTGGAATTATAACCTATATCTCACAGTGATGGGTATGACCAGATGCCAGCCCCCAGTGTGGTCCATGTGACTAGGCCAGAATAGGTCCACTGTGAGTAGGGAGCTGTCCATGATGGAGGAATAAAAGTTGAAGAAAAGCACAGACCACTAACCCCAGATGTACCCAAGGAGGTAGCCAGCAGGTCATGAGGGCTATGCCACCTGGCTCCCAATGCCCCATGGTCATACAGCAGTTCCACCCTCAGAGTCCAGTGTAGCCAGTACCTCATCTGACGAAATGGCATCCATCACCTCCTGTGTCCCTCCTGAAGACTGTCTGCACCCCCATCCATGGCTGCATAATGAGTGCTGGCAGTTGACTGCTGAACCAGGACAGCTATGGAAGGAGCTAGCATTTCTCCCAGTGACAGCATGGCCAAAGCAGCTGTGCTGATGAAACTCGCCAGCTGTACCCCACCCATTGCAAGGGTGGAGGCCTCAGGACACTCCTTCTCTGAAAGAGAAGTATGATCCATGAAGTCCTCAACCATCTGGTGCCTCTAGGTCTTCCTCTGAGCCTTCATTTCCCTGCAGGAGTTTCTGGGCTAGAGATTGAGAATAACAGTCTGTCCAGTAGCATCTTGAGACTGAATCCCCACTACCACTACAGCCAAATCAATTGAATCCCCTTTATCAGATTACAAAGAAATTACAGGAGATGAACAGCAAGAAGCCTGGCACCTAGGAAGTTGTTTGCCTTTCTTAATCGCTACCCCTTTCTTTGTGCCCATGTTTAAACTCTCATTTGGCTACCCAGTGAGAAACCATGCCCAGCAGCCATTAGCTACCAGAAGTGAAACTAAGCCTATCTATAAACCTCAGAGAGGAAGCATTCAGAGAGGAACAAGCCTTACTGCCTGGTGGCAGGCTGAAAATGAAACTGATGAGCCTGAAATCCAAGTAAAAAAGATGGGGGAGGGGAGGAGCCAGCCAAGGACCCTTAGGCTCTACCTCCTCACCAAAACTGCCTTCACAGTGAGAGCCAGGACTCTGGATCCATGCACCCAGGAATAGCAGGCATGCCATCCAACAATCCCAGATGCAAAATTAATGTCTGGCCGCACCTTTTTGATTATCCTGGGGGGGGGAAGATGAGGGTGCCAGAGCACTCAAAGTTTAGCATCCCCAAAGTGGTTGCAAGAGTGGAGAGAGAAAGGGACTCCACAACTCCACCCTCACTGTCCTGCTTCCACAGGGACCCACATTGGGGCAAGGAAAAAGGGGGGCAAACTCAGCACTCTTTCCTTCAGCACCACCCTCTATCTCAGCAAGCTGCAGAACCACTCTCCTTTCCAACAGCAAGGCCACTGAGCCCTGTCCCTGGTAGCTGATACACCACTGCACACAGTCACAAATACAAGGCTGCACCATCAACCAGCTGCTCAAGACCAGGGTGATGGTGTGGCCCATCAGAGTGGAGGATCAAACTGCAACTGGCTCCATGTGCTGCAAGACTGAAAAGATGGCTGGCTGGGGGCATGCTAGCCTTATAAAAGCACACTGCTCCTGCCCACAGCCAAGGCTTGTGGGTAATGCCAATAGGCATTCCCACCTGTCTGTCTCTTGTCTCCTTGCACTGGCAGTGCCGAATTCTTGAGGTATTGTGTCACCTACCTGTGGTGCCCAAGCCTCCCTAAGGAGCGCTTAGCACTCGGTCAGAGAGTCCGACAGGCCACTTACCTACCACCTTTGCACTGAGGCAAGTCCCAATACCTCAGCAGTGCGTAGCGTAAGCCCCTTGAACAAGTCTGACCTTAAAAGAACACTTTACTTTTACCCAGTACTTTGCAAGTACAGACACATGGGCTTTGTGATTCCTTAGAACTCACAAAAGCTCAGTTAGGTAGGACTCTTAAAGATAGCTAGTTTGTGGCCCTCTCCACTCCCTGGATTTAGCCAGACCCTGCTGTTCAAGAGACCAGTCCTTTTGTAAGAATTTTTATAATTAATTTTTATTAGAAAAATAGAGTTTCATAGAATTAGTTTATATTACTCAAGCTTTAGCATAGAGAACATATTCAAAGATCATTACAGTTAAATAAAATAACTAATCCCCATTAAAATAACAAACACTACTAAGCTGGGCTAAGGTGGGCTAGCCCCACCTCCTTCTTTCTCTCCACTTACATTCTTTCTCTTTCAAGCCACTTACTCAAACCATCAAGTTCTTTTTCTCTCCCATCATCATGGAATAGAACTTCTGAACCTCTTTCACATAAGCCATCCATTTTCTACATTCTCTAACTCCTCCCTTCTTCTTGACACTTCATGGCTGTTAACCAATTAGCCTCGAGGGGCTGTAACACCTTCCTCCTCCCTCAATTCCCATGAAAGTCCAGGTGTTTTATCTCTTCTCCAATTAGCTCGGAATGTTGAGTCTTCCACGGGCTCCTTTCTTCAGCCTTCAGCTTTATCTCGAACCACGCTGTACCGATTTTCAGAAAAACACTCTCATAGCACTTAGAAAAACACATTCCAATGTCTCTCAAATCATCTTCACACAGAACCTGTCTGACTCCATCTTACATTTCTCTGACTACATATCCCATACTGCTTCAACTCCATGACACGCCACCCCTTAAATTTCAAAAATATAGGGTTATGTATAAGCCTACATTTTTGACTAAACAAAAGCTAGGTTACATATTTTGGCCTAGTAATTTCACTAACTCTATGTTAAAGTTATACAATGAAATAAATGGCAAATTTTTAATTATGCATTCTAACTAGCAAAGCATTGAGGTAGAAAAAGTTCTATCAGCAGCAATTGAATATAGAGCTCTGGGGTTAAGCACTTCTAGAAATCTGGAAAATAGAAAACAGTCATGTTAGTAGTAAAACAGAATCACACTTTGGTTATGCTCAGGAACCATTGAACCAGAAATATACTTCTTCAACCATCTGCCACATCTGAATTTCCACAGTGCATACTGGACAGGCTGTCTGCGATGACATTCAGCTTCCCAGGAATGTGTTGAACCTCGAAATCAAAATCCTGTAAAGTTAAACTCCAGCGCAACAACTTTTGGTTATGAGATTTCATCTTTTGCAACCAAACTAATGCACGATGGTCAGTTTGCAGGATAAACCTGCGCCCCTATAGGTATGGGCGTCAATGCTGAAGTGCCCAGACAATAGAATAGGCTTCTTTTTCAGGTACAGAGTAACTTCTTTCATGGGGTAATAACTTCTTACTGAAAAAAGAAAGAAGATGACAAATCCCACCATCCCCTTTTTGCAGCAACACAGCTCCTAATCCCCAATCAGAATCATCAGTCTGTAAGACAAAAGGCTTGTCAAAATCAGGTGATTTCAAAATAGGAGCAGAAACAATTTTAGCTTTCAAAGCATCAAAGGCTCTCTGACACTCGTGTGTCCAGTTCACCTTGACAGGCATCCTCTTTTTAGTAAGCTCTGTCAAAGCTGCAGCTAAATCACTGAAATTAGAAATGAATTTTCTGTAGTAACCAACCAGGCCTAAAAATGATTGAACCTGTTTCTTTGAGGTAGGAACAAGCCACTTCTGAATGGTGTCTACCTTGGCCTGATTCGGATGAATCTCCCCCTGCCCAATCAGATGACCCAAATACAAAACTTTCCCCTTTATCCACTGACACTTGCTGGCTTTGACTGTCAGACCAGCATTCTGCAGCCTACACAACACAGTTTCAATGTGAGACATATGCGTAGCAAAATCGGGGCTAAAAATAGCTAGGTCATCTAAATATGCTGAAGCAAAGGGTAAATCATGTAACAGTTTGTTCATCATCCTCTGGAAAGTCACTCCTGAGTTCTTTAATCCAAATGGTAATCTTTTGAAGCGATAAGTTCCTACATGGTTTATGAAACTGGATTTGTCTCTCGATCCTTCTTCGAGACAGATTTGCCAATAACCACTGCTTAAATCTATTATGCTAATGTACTGGGAGGCGGCTAAATGTTCTATGTGGTCATCCATCCTAGGTAAAGGGTAGAGGTCAGGAACTGTTAGGCTGTTCAGTTTCCTTAGTCCACACAAAATCTGACCTCATCTAAAACTTCTCCCAAAGCATTTTTCTTTGGCACAATGATGATAGGGCTGGCCCATACAGCATTGCTGGGTTCTATCACATCCAATTCCAACATCTTTTGAATCTCCTTCTCAATCTGCACAGCATGAGCCCCTATAGCCCTATAGGGACTGGACCTCACAGGAGGACTATCCCCAGTATCTATAGCATGGGTAACCAAATCAGTAGAACCAGGTTTGTCAGAAAACACGGCAGTATTCCAGAATTTGAGAAAGCCACTCCTGCTCATCAAGAGTACCTGAAAGAACAAAATTGTCCAGCCAATTTCCAGCATTTTCCAAATCAGACAAAACGTCCATAGGTTCCTCTTCAAGTCTAACACAAGCAGCTTGACACCTCAGAATGACAGCTGCTCTGTCCCAATATGGTTTCAGGCTGTTGACATGATAAATGGTAGGCTTTCTCCCAGAACCAGGCATTTGAACAAGATAATTCACAGTTCCAAGATGCTGCAGAACTTTGCCTGGGCCTTCCCAGGAAACCTCTAGCTTATTAGGTCTGAGGGGGTGTGACGTTTACCACGTGGCCCCTGCTTGTTTCACCAAACAAGGTGCTCATGCTATGTCATCCCACCAGCAGATATCAATTGTGACGTTCCCACTTTTTCACACTGCCACCAGTGGATCTCCTTTATCCACAATGTAATAGACTTTAGTCAGACACTTACTGCCAACAGAACTTATTTATTGAAGTGTATTAAATTAAATCGGAATCACAGATGTTGTTTATTCATTTCATAGAATCAAAATTAGAGTCCCTCTAAAACGTGGTGGCAAGGCAGCGGCATCAGAGGAAAGACAACAGTTGGGACTAAGTTGCCTCCCCATTCAACATTATATGTGTCTGTTGTCACTGTCAGATGAGGTTGGGAGGGAGAATGAGTGTCATGCTGGGGAATAACTGAAGAAGTAGAAGGGACATGGGTCAATGCCGCAGCCTGTACCACCAGACGGAGCTGGGAGAATGGCAGGACTTCCCTCTGCTGGAGGGATGACTGCCAGCTGACATCGGAGCCTTCCCTGGTTATCATCCTGGACAGGCAATGGCCAGGGAGAAGGGACTGGCTGGTTTACCAGAGCCTCCATCAAGGAGAGTACAAACCTTCTTTGAGCCTAGCAAAGTCTTGCTTGAACTTAGGGGACATTCAGTGCAATTAACTGAGAACCCTGCTAAAGGGGAGGGTATCCAAGGACTGGTGAATGGCTCTCAACCTGCACCTCTCCAGGGTGCAGGGATTTTGCGAGATTATATTATAACTCTGAATAAAGCACCCACATGTTTGAACTCAGAAGTTGAGCCCATGGAGTTTGTGCCAGGGAACCTCTCCTTCCTCTTCTGTCAACCAGCAGCCTCCTAAAGTCCCATCTTCAAGCCTTTTTATCTGGCTCCTGGCTGCCTCAGGCAGATGTTCCTCATTAAGCTGCTGTACCTTCCCCAGCTACCTTTCTCATCCTCTTACCCTGTGCCTTAGCCATATTAAAGGGGCCCAATGGCTCACCGTGAGCATGCTGGCTACCTGGCATGCTCACCCTGTCACATGCAGATATATGCATAGGGTGATTTACTAAATGCCAGAGGCCTCTACCCTGTAGAGGGAGTTCTAAATGGTTGTGAGATGATAAGGATGAAAGAGGGTATATGCCATATTAATTTCATTTTCTTTAACAGGGAATGAAGGCATTGGGAGTGCCACTGGAGTATTAGGTATGAATCACTGAAAATGCCAAACCTTCTTCAGGAAGCTCCTTTTGACAGTGCAATATTTGCCATTTGAATCAGGAGGCCAGAATGGGAGGATAGTCCTCTAACAGTGAAGGAGGTTCTCTGGCATTGATGAGTGGATCTGAGCTGATTTAGTGTGGATGGACAAGACAATTGATCTAATTCAGTCTGCAGCTGATTCACTATTGGAAATGGATGGATCATTTTGGCATTATCTTCATGGGGTGTTTGAACCCAAAGGTGACATTATTACATCTAGAGTAGAAAGAAATACTTGAGTGATAAATGATTGTAGCAAAGTGGAGCATTGAACAGTCTTGAACATATATCAACACCATGATTGGTATCATAGAAAATAGAAATGTCAATTCCAAGGAGGTATGAGCTATGGATGCCACTGTGGTGGCTCATATCGAAAAAGCCGGCTCATCTGAAATAGTCGAAGAGGTTAGTTGAGATGATACTGATGGACCAGACACATTGGATATGATGCATGACAGATCTACACAGTGAGTAGAACTGTATCGAACCACAGGTTTGGTTATATCTAGATGAATGTCAACTTCGGAGGTGAATATGGATGGTTAATATTCTCAACAGTAGGAGAAGGACAGAATGATTTATTTATTGTATTATTATTATCATAAATAGTCATGGTACTGAGGGTTGTTGTAAAAGTGCTCATGGTCTTCAGAGGCTCTTGATGAATGGTAAAATGAAGACATCTTCTCTCTAGCAGTGTTGCATTTATAAGGAGGAAAAAGGGGTCAATTGCCCTGGGGGCCCCTGCCAGAAGTGACACACTCTATACAAAAATATAATAATTTAAAAATTAGTTTCTTTTATTAAAATGTATATTGGGAAACAATACTTTGCCTACAATCATCTATAAAAGTGCCTGAATTAACCATTAAGCAAAATAAGCATGTGATTAGGGCCTCAAGGGAAGGAGAGACCTCCACAGTCTGCAAAAGAAAGGAGATGAGATCTTCACTCTAAGCTTTTCAGTTTACAGATTCTGACAAAATCTGTCTACATTAATCAAAGTGTAAAAGCACATGATGGGACATGGTGGTGCTGCGGGTTAAACTGCAAAACCTCTGGGCTGCAAGGTCGTCAGACCAGCAGTTCGAAACCACGCAATGAAGTAAGCTCCCATCGCTTGTCC
This sequence comes from Intellagama lesueurii, assembly GCA_037013535.1. NCBI lineage: Eukaryota > Metazoa > Chordata > Lepidosauria > Squamata > Agamidae > Intellagama > Intellagama lesueurii. Next base: position 111,535,635 of record JBAJHW010000005.1, read on the forward strand.
CAGCTCCTGCCAACCTAGCAGTTCGAAAGCATGTAAATGCGAGTAGATAAATAGGTACCACCACGGTGGGAAGGTAACAGCGTTCCGTGTCTAGTCACGCTAGCCACGTGACCATGGAAACTGTCTACGGACAAACGCTGGCTCTACAGCTTGGAAACGGGGATGAGCACTGCCCCCTAGAGTCAGACACAACTGGACAATTGTCAAGGGGAACAAGAAAGCACATGATTTGACTGGAAGCCAGTAATTTAATTGTACATATGGTTTTGTATATGATACGTGGTTCTTTCTTGCCATATGCTATGCAATTAAGTTACCATATTTCCATGCCTATTATGTGCATATTATATGGGTTTTTCCCCAAGCCTTGGGCCCTACTACTAGTTATATTCATAAGGGGCACCATAATCTTTTCAATGCTCTTGGCCTCTGAAGGTCTTAATCTGGCCCTGGGTATGTTGTATCAGTTTTAAATGAATTTTGGCAGCTCAATGGAACCATGCATAAAGCGCTTACACCCTTGAGGAAGGTAGCCTATGATTGTGTGTGTGCATGACCTCATAATTATAATATATTCTCACATAGGAGACCCAGTATACCTGCAGCTCAGAAGAGAAAGATTTCCAAAACAAGAGATGAAAAAAATGCTGCTGTCTTGGCAAAGACAAAACACCTTACAGAATTTTTCTCTGCTTCAACAATGGAAAACATAGAAGCTAATGATGAAGAACCAGTTCCAAATCTACCAAGTACATCCGGAGAACATGAGAGTAACATATCAAATCAAGGTATTGAAGGTGATGGATCATCACATCCTACAGACAATTCAGACATGGACAGTGAAGTACCATCATATGATCCAGATTTAGCCACATGTTTTTCTGTCAGAGAAAAGCATGTGTCTTTTTGGTCAAAAGCAGTATAATATGTCAAAACAAAAATGACTCTGATTCCTACCCAGAATCTCAATGCCATTATCAGTCAGGTGAAGGCCAACTGGATGGGCATTGCCAGTATTTCAAGAATTCCACGTTTTATATGGCTCATGACAATGTTGAGCAGTAATGTTGAGATGGCTCCTGTACAGCTCATCAAAGAGTCCTGTTCATTGCTTTTATTGTACTTCGATTTCCAGACGATGTGACAGGTTTTCCAGCAAGAATGGCTTTAACGACTGGAAAAAAGCAAAGGGGGGAAAAAAAAGAGAATTCATGAATAAAGCCAAGGCCATAGAGATTCTGTGCTGAAGTTCAATTGTCAATGTAGGGAAACTTCTCATGTTGACAGGGAGTTGGAAAAACAAGTGCAGGAAAACACAAAATACTGGACTGAAGTACTGTGCCATGTTGTGGCTGTGACCATTTTTTTATCTGAGAAAGGTATTTGGGGTAGCGACGAGATCATAGGATCCAAGCATAATGGGAATTTTTTAGGACTGATGGAACTGATTGCACGATTTGATCTATTTCTGATGGGTCACCTTAAAGAATTTGGCAGTCCTGGAAGTGGTAAACAGTCATACTTATCACTTACCATCTATGAAGAAATTGTGCTGTTGATGGCAAAATATGTTAAGAATTATATTGTGGCAGAACTGAAAACTGTCAAGTACTTCTCAGTTTCCATAGATCCAACACCAGACCTGGCTCATGCTGACCAGCTAACAGTAATTGTGTGATATGTTGTTTCTGGGAAGCCAATAGAAAGGCTTTTAACTTTCCTGCAGACTGGGTCTCATGAGGCTGAAGTTCTGGCTACATCTCTGCTAGAATTTCTGTGAAGCCCCTGTCAGACACTAATTGGTCAGCAGGAGCTGATGCTTCTGAAGCCCTTATAGATGGATACAAGTGCATTTAAAATGCCCTCAGAGATATTGCACATGACTTGGAGCAAAGAAAGTGATGGAGTGAAATCACTTTGGAATAGGTATGAAGTATTGGATGCCTGGAAGCTCTGCAGCAACACAGACTACAAAGTAACTACAGGGAGTCCAAGAAAGAGAAGCAAACGTTATGATGTGAATCCAACATCAGTCTCAGAATAAGTTGTCCTTTCTTCAAGAGAAGAATTCAGATGTGGAATTTTCAATGTCATTTTAGATCAGTTGTCTCTTGCCTTATGAAAATGCAAGGTAGCATACCAATCAGTATACAACAGGTACAAAGTCATAGTCAACTTATGCTGTCTATCTGATGCGTAGATAAGAACCGAAAAGTACTAAAAAGTCATTTTTCATGCCTGTTTAAAAGGGGACTCTTCCCCTTACAAACATAACAAAATTTGAAAACAAAAACAAAAACCCTGCAGCCACAGCCCCTGGGGGAAAACACACAAATTTGTGGAAGGGGAACAGAGATAATGGCACAAAGCATAGAATGATAATAATAATACAATAAATTGTAGTAAACAAAGCTAAATAAAGAGAATAAACCACCAAAATTATTGCTTGAAGACTACTATGTGTGGCTATTGTAGTGGGTGAGGTAGTATTAAGGGTCAACCTACCAACATGTGTACTGTAAGAGAGGAGAGGTGTGATTAGCAATAATTCAGGTTATACCTATATATTAAGGTTTCTGAATGATGACACTCTGTACAGTGTAGACCTATATGTGTGGATGTACAGGGACCACATAGGGAACTTCATCAAATAATTTAAGATGCTACATCCATACTATAATTTGGCAACTGGATAAGTTCTAGGGCTTCACTCACACCCCTTTCTGTGATGAAGCAGGGAATTGGAAAATTTCTAGGCACTGACAATTTGTTAATGCTATATACAACTTGTTACAATGAAACATGATTTCTGCTTGTTGATGCAACTAACCTCAGATCAAATGAATATGGCCTAATTCAAACTGAGACAACTTGAAGAGCAATTGAAGCTAAAACTGCTGCTAAGGTAGATGACATTTGAAAAGCAAATGCTGAAAGGCACAGAGAGCTAATTAGTGGATTCTGAGACTTATGCCCTTGAAAGCAGGTGAGAATTGAGATTTCTTGAATAAATAGGGTAAGAGATTGACTGTAATATTTATACTAAACAAGGTAAAAAAGCATATGGCAGATAAATCCAGATTTGACTTGACAGTGCTTGACATGTTGAAATTTAATGAAGTTTACTCCTGAATAAGATTATAATAAGAGAGACAATGCAGGCCTTACATAAAATACAAGAATTTTATTATGGTCTTATTCATAGTGCTAGCCATCACCATACAAGCATTATGGGAGTACATGTGCTGTGGGCAGGTTTGTCACTGACATCACAGTATCCATGGCAAGTACATCTGTAGAATCCAAGTCAAAACATACTTTCTCCTGAATGAGATACCCATGTGAGTATGGTTCAGCCTCATGCACATCAGGGGTCCCATGCACTCGGCGAGGGAGACCATGAATGAGGATAAACTAGCCGTAAAAAGCTTTTTTGCCATGAGTAATTCCAGCTTAGCCCAGTTCTTGTGCTACCTGCTCAGGGTCAAACAAGATCATAAGTTTAACATGTGCTTCCTCACATAGTGAAAGACATGTTCGTTATTTGTTGTTATGTGCCATCAAGTGACATCCAACTTATGGTAATTCTATAAGGGTTTTTGAGGTATGTGATTTTACCATTGCCATTCCCCAGTGAGTTTTCATGGCTGAGTGGAGATTTGAACCCAGATCTCCTGAGTCCAAGTCCATAACTTTATCAACTATACCACACTGTCTCCCATGCGTTGAAGATCTTATAACATATGATTTTCCCTAACTATGCATCCTCCATTTAGCATGCTTTGTTTTGTGATTCATCATAGGAAGGTAAACATGGGCTTAATTTGCAAGTCTAATTGCTGAGGTACATATGTTGAAGGAAATCCTACTAGTAATGGGGAAAACATGTTAATTGGAGATCATACATCCACTTTAATGTCTAGTTTGATCTCTGCTGGGGCTATTCTACTTCCACTGACTCCAATCGTACAGTCTACCTCATAAAATGAAACATAGAGGGATGGTTGTCAAGCACATCAACTGTTCCTGCTTACCACTCCTTGACTGTGGTGAGAACAGAAGCAGTTTTCTGATTCTTCAGTTTGCTAGCCACTGCCTGCCAGTGCTTAAGTCTCCTGTTTTTGCTGTTTGCCTGGAAGTTCACAAAACAAGAATGATGACAAGGAAATGAGAGGATTATGAAACAAATCATGCAGGCAATCTTAACGCTCTGATGCTTGGAAGAATGTTTTATGTACACAACATTTCATTTTGTTTGAAACAGTGTGACACCAAATAAGGCTAATGGAAGGCAAAGCAGGTCTCACTCATTCTCTGTGTTGAATAGCTGGGAGATCATTTAAGTTTAAATATATATAAGAATAAAATAAATTCTGTACGTAGCTTAAGAATCTGCACATCCTGGCAGAATTAGATGCTTCAAAAGGCTGCTTTGAAGAAGAGACAAAAAGAAACATGCTCTTTTTACACCTAGAGAGGAGGTGAAAAACTATAATGATTGTTTTTTCAGGAAATGATACATGCTTTCTTTTTTGGGGGGAAACATAAGTAATAAAAGGAATTGTCAAATGGAGCATGCTTCCCTCCTCTGAAAATGTTACATCCTGGCAGGCAGGCTGATCATACTTTGGTCAACTTTGAAACTATGGCTGGAACCACAGCACCATAGGTGTTACACTGACATCAAGTACTCAGAAGATACTGCTGTGACATAGAAAAATACTTAAATACTAAACATTTAGTAGATAAGCAAGCAAAATCTTTACAAAACTGTACATGACAGGAGAACAGAAACTCAAATTAAGAGCTGGGTAAGAGTGTACTATTTTCTGGAATATATTGTTAATTTTAGCACCTTAACCATCACAGTATTGTAAACTTAGAAAAGAACTCTTGCTTCACCTTGAAAATGTAGACAATCACCCACAGTCTTGCAGTTCCTTCGCAATCCTGATTGTGAATACATTACATAGATTTGTTAAGTGCCAAAATGAAAGGTCAGTTGACTGTTTGATTAAATGGATGTGGAGTTACAGATATGCAGTGCAGTGGGTGGAGAAAGTTTGACCTTCCAGGTTTTATGGGCTGAAATCCTATTGCTTTATTATAAGTGCAGAAGGCAAAAACTGTAACAATCAGTCATTCCTAGACAGTAATTTACAAGTCTCTACTGGGATTCTCAAAGGAATGCACACTCATTGGCTTGGTGAGAACTCAAGAATCACAGTGGGGACATGTTAATTACCATCTAGGAACAAACAAATGTATAACAAAGCAACAGTATTTTAGCCACTGAAGTGCAAATCCTGCCTGATGGGAACTACAGTTCAACAACATCTGGGGAGTCACTTTTTACCCACCCTTTGATGCAGACTGTTGGTAGAAAGGAATCTACAATGTTTAGTAAAGTTTTCAAAAATGGTCTGAAAACAAAATTTCCCCCAATCTGTACCAATAGATAGAGCTACTCCCAGCATAGTGAGGCCCATGCTGTTCCTCCTGCCCCTATTGCAAATGTTACAGATAAGGTGTTTGTAATGGGGCTGGGGAATTGACAGAGAGAGAGAGAGAGAGAGAGTGAGAGAGAGAGAGAATGGTGGCAACCCTAGTTTCACCACTTGAAACACAGGCAGTAAGATCCAGTCTTTTAGGAGCTCAGCATTCAAAGCTCTGGGCCTGGGCAGATAAATCTATATTTTACTTACTCACAGACTGTTATGTTTTATCTGAGGGCCTGATCACACAAAGGAAATGTTCCCTAGTTATCCCCCAGTTACATAATTACATAAATTTCTGTTCAGATGAACAGCCATTAGCGAATCATTTTCCTGTCCAGGAGTGTAACTGTGGAACATTTCCCCCCTGGCTGGGACAATAGTGCTATTTTGTTCCGATGATGTTTCAAAACATTCCTTACCAGTATTGCATGTGTGAACAACAATCCCACATGACCCCCAGATGCCCCAGCCTTCTGCATGAACTTGTCTTTCCCGCAGATCAGACACATGTGGGATGGGCTTTGTAGGAGAAAAAAGCCATCCAGGTCCACTAGATTTCCCCCTCCAGGCAAGCAGAGATGCCAACAAAGTTACCAGGATCACTCCAATTTTCCCATGCCAGCTTACCCAGATGATACCCACATCCCAATTCACTAGTGCCCCAGGGGAAAATGAGAACTGACTCACTGCCATCTCACCCACTCTGAGACCCACCCAGCACCTCCCAATCTCCAAACCTGTCTTGCGCAGAGGGCATGAGTGACAACCGGCCAGAAGACCAGATTGTTTATCTGAAGTGGAACTGGAACCCTGAGGGAGCTGCAGTGAATGCTCCCCTTGAAATTGCTTGTTCCTCATAGGGAGGAGAGACCAAGAAAGCCTTTAGCGGAGGAAAAGGTGGTGGAAGCAGCCACATCTCACCTTCCAGTGCACAGGCATGATTCCCTGCCTGTCTGGAATAGAGCAAGAAGGGACTTCTGAACAGTTACAGGGTGGGGATGAAGGGGTGGGTATACTAAGGAGAAGGAAGACGCGGTAGCTGTAAACAATCCCATCTCCTTGGTGAAATCTATCCCCCTTCCAAAGGCCTGATGGGCTAGTTTCATTACCTAAGATGCCTGTGCAAAGAGTGAACAAATCAGAGCCTGTGAGGGAGGCATGGGCGGTGGTGGTAATGTTAAAACAAATGGGAACATTCGCCCCCGTATATGTACCACGTGACCGTGATGCATTACAACAAAGATATGGAAAGAAACATTAAAGGTGGGGGACATTTGCCTCGTGTGACTGCGGCCTCAATTCCTTATGTTCTGAATATGAAGACATCTGTAAGTTGTGAAAAATTCTTATCATAAACAACCTAAAGCAAAATTATCATCTCTACACAGTCTTTGCATCTTCATCAAATAAAAGATCTTGTCGAACTTCCATGGACTGAATTTTAAAAAAAAGTTACTGTCACAAGCTTCTTTCAAATTTTTACACTTCTGAATCTCAGTTTAATCAGTTCTAGAGCTGCAATTTCTCATGAGAAGAGAAGACTCCCTGGAAAAGACCCTGATGTTGGGAAAGTGTGAGGGCAAGTGAAGGGGAAGACAGAGGACGAGATGGTTGGACAGTGTCATCAAAGCTACCAACATGAATTTGACCAAACTCTGGGAGGCAGTGGAAGACAGGAGGGCCTGGCGTGCTCTGGTCCATGGGGTCACGAAGAGTTGGACACGACTTAACGACTAAACAACAACAAGAGCTGCAATTGAGATTTCATTTAAAACCAGCCCTCTCAGCTTGAACTATTTGAGGATTATCCCAAGCAACCTTGTTCACTGCTTTATAATAAGTCACAGCTATGGTCCATTTAGTTCAGCCACATCTATGGTGACTCTCAAGGTTTCACAGGCCTACTTAGTGATGTTGGTAGTTGAACTAGATGCCTTCCAAGAGCAAGTTACATGCTCCAACACTGAGCTGCAGCATTTCCCAAATGAAGGCAGAAGAGTTTCAGTATGACTGGTGAAGGTCTTGACAGAGCTACTTATATCTATAGTTTGTCTGCAGGTTTACAGAACATAGAATCTGGAATTATTCTGCAGATTCTTCTCCAAGTCCCAATAAGTTTCAAAGGAAACTAGTTTCCATAAAACCGATGAGATTTTTGTGGAGGAGGGGCAGACTGAATATGCCCACTGAACATATACTGGAAAGGAAGTAGCATTTTTCTCCTACCAAGGATGGTTCTCGACCTGGATTGAGGTCTCATCCCCTCCCAGAAAATGCTCCTGGCTCCCACTAATCTCTTGTCACATTCCAATAAAAAACAGACCCACCTCAAAATCAGTGTTGACTCTTCTTTGAATTCTGTTCGATGTTGATTAAACTTTGAATACTTAAGCCAGAAGCAGAATTTGTCTCAAAACATTTGGTTCTATGAAACATAAATAGAAACGTAAAGGGGTTATTTTAATGAGACACTAAAATATATTGGAAAGCCAGAGTGCAGTACACACAAGAAGAACCATTTCTGTTTTCATTATCGTATTTTCCTTTTTAACATGACATAACTATAATTAACTATGCTATTTTTATTTATCTAACTGTCAAATCCTCATGAAACTTCCAAAATCTTTATTAGTTGTCTACTTTGCTGTATTAAGAGTATCAAATTGAATATCAAAACCACCTGAGCCACACCAGTTTGTCAGGTTTTATGCTATTCTATTACCTAGCTTTCTAGAACATTCTCCCCCAGTCCTTCTTTCTTTGGCTAATTTAATTTAATATGAATTCAGTTTTTCTTCTCCTTTGGGATCTCTCTCTCTGAAGGAAGGCAAGAAGGCTCAATTCTAACATTATTATTTTTTTGCATTCCCCTCCTGTTCCAGTTGCATGTAGGGGCAGTTGTTCAAATGCTCTCTCAGATGATGCTTATGGCTTCTTGTTAAATGGAAATCAGGCATCCACTAGGCAAATTCCATATGAACACAACCAGAGACAGTTTATGATGTTGACCTCAATGCAACATATGAGGTTCTCTTCCTCCTCACTTTGTCCTCAGCACAATTCTGAGAGGTAGGTCAAGCTGGAAGAGAGTGATCCATGGGCCACATACTTTGGCCAAACACTAGAAAGTTCTGTTAAACAAAAGAAAGAAAGAAAGAAAGAAAGAAAGAAAGAAAGAAAGAAAGAAAGAAAGAAAGACTTTAAAAATAAAGAATAAGACAAAACTCTCTGTTTCTTCATATCTCTATAAGCCTACCCCAACTGCAAACACAATCAGAATTCCCATTCTCTGCAAAATGGGCCAATCTCTGCCCCTTAACAAACAGCCTCAGAGAAAAAAAGGAGGATTTTAAGCCTAGCACTAATGTCAGTCTGCAACATTTTGTTGCAGGTCATGCTTGTCAACAGTCTTAACTATGATAACTGAAAGAGTACCAGGTCTGAGTTGCACTTCTATAATGCAAAAATAGGAAGAAAAAACAAATGCACTATCTCACTATCCGTGGGCTTCCTGGGAATATCTTATAGAAACTTTGTCTTGAACTAGCAGTGCTCTTATTAGTTTCATATATCAAGAAAAGCTGGCATGCTAAATTTCTCTGTGTCTGGATGTCTAGGCAATGGACACAGGACAACAGCAGTAGCTGAATAAAAAGAATTGAACCTAGGTTACTTTGCCAACACCAGTTAAACTGGATGGGCCAAGAGTGAGGAAAGTACATATGTAGGAGAGGGTCTCATTGGCTGGCAGGCAGGCACAGTACTACTGAGACCCACTCCAAATGCTTGAGCTGGTCTTGCCAACATGCACTGCAATTGTACAGATAGCACCCTATTTCACTTGTCTGAAATTTATAGAATTCTACCAGTAAGGATAAGGCAATTATGAATTTTAGTCACAAACAATAAACTGGTACACAGTAATGCAACTCCCTGTGACCCCCTCTGACTTGTAGTAGCATACTCTAGTTCATAGGTTCTTAACCTGTGGTCCACAGACCCCCCGGGGGCCACAATGTCCTCACTGGGGGTCCATGAAGGCTTGAACAAATGTTATGATCTTTTGCAATTAAAATAGAATGAATGAATGAATGAATGAATGAATGAAAAAGAAACGTAGAACACAATCTTAATTTCCCTTGCTTGTTTGTATAAAACTTTTCTTTTCTAACCTACCGCCTCCATTAAAAACACATAAAAGTAAACATTGGTTATGAAAATAATTGTTTGATAGCAAATAACTGTTTGATATTTCTGCACACAGTGAGAATATGCAAGTGAATGACGCTAAGTGGCTGAGAGACAGCACGTGACATTTCTTGCTCCTGTGCAGAGAGAGTCGGAGTCAAGGAATATCTGTCAATGACACCCTTCATGAGAAACTTTAAATAAATATTTGATGCACTTTAGGGTTTTAAATCTTGAGATAAGTCTTGGTGGCCTGTGGCAACAAAAGATATTTAAATGGAGTCCGTGATGAAGAAATGGTTAAGAACTGCTGCTCTAGTTCATGAAGACAAAACAACTTTTCATTGTGTGGTACTTCGAACTATATAACATCTATACTTCAGCTCTTTGAATTCACAGAACTGTTATCTTCCAATGTCTTGAAAATGGAATCTTTCCCAGTACTAAGATTATACACAGTGGTCTGCTTTGTCCTATTTTGTCCATTTACAGGGGAGTCATGTTAGCTTTCTCTTCAATCCCTGGGCACCCCTCTAATTGCTAATAAAGGTTTAGAGTGTTCTCTTCCAGTTAATTTGTCCCTATACACTTTACATCAGGGATGGGGAGTTGAGTCATTGGACTTGCTGTCAAGTTGGACTTAAGTCACACCGGTGACTCAATTCAGACCTGACTTGCAACATGGAACCTGTGGCGTTCGACCTTGTTGCCCCTGTTTATTTGGCCCTCACCAAGGCTCACGCCCTTTTCTCTTCTAGCTGCCACCAGGTATTATCTTCCTAATACCGATTACGTGTGTTATACACGTGTGCTGCCAACTCTAAGGGTTATTGAACTTAGGAATCAGAGGTTTAATTAACAAATATTCTTTTATTATCAAGTCAATCACAAAGGTAAATCACGTATGAACTGTATCAGGTATTAACAAGGATTTGATTATGTATTGGGTTGCAAGTACTTTTGTTCCGAACTACTATATACTTTTAATCAATATCTATCTTATAGTACTTATAATTTCGTTCCTGCTTGTTCAATATATACTAACCTTCTCAATTCCCTCTCCTAACTCCCTCAGTTCAATTCATTAACCCTCTTCTTCTCTCTCCTCAACCCTTCTTCTCTCTCCTCAACCCTTCTTCTCTCTCCTCAACTATCCTCTTCCTTCGCTCTCTAACTCTTAACTGCCATTTCACCCCCCCACTTGTCTCCCTGACTCCGCCCCTCCTGCCCTATCCTTGGCTCCTCCCTTTTGAGCTTCTGTGATGGACAGGCAGGAATGACGTCACCTGCTGGCGTTTCGCCACATACCTTCCCCCTTAGAAAGTTTGTTCCATGGAGTAAAACTTACAGTAGTTTTCTCCATGAACAACGTAGAAACAGTTTAGCAATATTTCACACAACATATAATAATAAACCTTTTTCACTTTACATTTTGAATCACATTAATACTCACCACGTTTAAACTCCATCAACATTTACAACACTTTCAAATTTTTCCCACTATAATACTTTATCATTGCTTACCATTAATTCATTTAACAATTACATTTTTACATTCTTTTTTTTCTCTTTTATTTATACATAAATATAACTGTTTCTTTCATTTCTTTACATTTTGTTGTCTATTTATTCTTCATCAAGTCTTCGAGACCAGGCTTCAGCAACCATCTTGCGAGTCTTTCCTTTTCTGCGGATTTCAAATTCAAAATCTTGCAAGTTCCTAGTCCATTTTGCAAGCTTGTTTTTATAGGATTTCACAGTTTGTACCTCCATGAGAGGAAATGAATCTGTCCCAAGGATGAATCTCATCCCTCCCACGTAAGACTTCAGTCTTGGCAATGTCCTCCCATTTAATAAGTTCGCTTTCACGTTGTTAAGCAAATGTCTCTCACTTGCCTGGAGTTTCTTGTTGCTCAGAGCCACCTGGTGCAGGTTCCCTTTGTCCTTCTCTCGGCACAGCACGCCTCCTGGTTCGAATCTGGACTCTTCAGCGTCAGCGAAGATGGTGTAGTCCCTCCCGAACTCTGGACCTCCTACGACATGATCGACCATCCCTGCAGTCTGCACCTTCCCGACGGTCACCTGGCCTCCACTCGACTTCAGGATCCTCTCAGCTTTTCTTTTAACTTTTAAATTTTCTAAAGGAGAGGCTATATCATTGGAATCGACTATCCAATAGCCTGCTATCCTTATTAAAACTTTTACTCTTGCTTCTATTATTAGTTTCATGAGCAGAGTAAAGCTTATTATGATTTTCTCCCAGTTATAGAGTATACCTCTTCCTTCCCAGTATTGCCTTTCATATTTCTTTCTGGGCCCTTGTCTCATTGTACATATTTCACTATTTTCTTTCCCCTGGCACGGTTCAATCCTCTTAACCTGTACCACTATTTGTCCGGCTTCTCCTTCCTCCTGAATAATATAAGTTATTTCACTCTTTTTGGATTTTCTTTTACAAGAATCTGCCCAGTTTACTGGCAAGTTATCCCCTTGGATAGGTTTTAGCATCAGAACCTAATCTCCAGGGTTGAATGTTCTCTCTCTGGCCTTTCTGTCATACCATACTTTTTGCTTCTTTTGCTGGCCCTGTAAATTTTCTGCTGCAATCTCTAGAGATTTCTGCATGGTGTTCATTAAGTTATCTACGTATTGAATTACTGTTTCAGGATCTTGCTCCTCCTCTAGTTCCTCCCAATTTTGTCAGAGTAAATCTAGGGGTCCCCGCACCTTCCGCCCAAACAACAGTTCGAAAGGACTGAACCCAGTGCTTTCCTGGGGTACAGCTCTATAAGCGTACAGTAATTGTTGTAATTTGTGGTCCCAATTATTGGGCTTCCCTGCAGTGTATGCCCTAATCATACGCATGAGGGTTCCATTAAATTTCTCCACCCATCCATTAGTTTGAGGGTGATATGGGGAGGATGTTATGTGCTTGATGCCACACAGTTGCCATAGTCTTTTCATTAACTTAGATGTGAAAGAAGTTCCCAAATCTGTGACTATCTCAGAAGCAAAACCCAATCGGCACATGTAATTCAGCAATGCATCTGCAACTGTCTGCGTTTCTATATTTCTCAAGGGAACTGCTTCTGGATATCGAGTGGCATAATCCATGATAGTTAGTATGAACCTGTTTCCCTTCCTGGTGACTTTGGGTAAAGGTCCCACTATGTGCAAACCTATGCGTTGAAAAGGTGTGGAGATGATAGGTAAAGGGCACAACTTGGCTTTTGTTTTGTCATTACTATTTCCTTGCCTTTGACATATGTCACAACTCTGACAAAATGCTTTTATCTGCTTTCCCATTTCTGGCCAGTAGAAATTCTGAGATATTCTCTGCTTAGTTTTTGTAATACCTAAATGAGCAGAGAAGGTGTCTGTGTGTCCTTTTTCTATTATTTCCCCCCTGTATTTAGAAGGGATTATTAGTTGTTTATGAATCTCCCCTCCCCTCCTGGGATTTATTAAGCTCTCCCTATATAAAAGGTCTTTTTCCTCAAAGTACCTCTCGGGGTTCTCAGGGGTTACTGGTCCTTCGTTAACCATTTTAAAGCATTGTTCCAAGGTAGAATCTGCTTTTTGTTCCTTTTTAAATATACTCTTGTTTGAATTCCTCATGGTTACTAGATCAGCTATCTCATCGTTCCCTCTTATTAGTTCATTAGGGAATTCATGTTTTTCTTCTGCTATTTCTCTATTTTCTTTCTGGGAGCGCGTATTCACTAAAACACTCTTGACATGTTCAGAGAGATCTATTCCTATTAGGCATGGAGCTGGTAGTTGATCAGTAATTCCTGTTTTCCACATCCCAGTCCACCCTTGATATTTTATCGGTATTTTCACCACTGGTAACGTAATTATCTCTGCCCCAATTCCTTTGACTGTTAGGCTTTCATCTTTCAATATATATTCTGGAGGGATTATTTCTGGATGGCATAACGTCACCTGAGAGCACGAGTATTTTAGAGCTAGATATTTAGTCTCGTTTATATAAATATTATCCCCAGAACATCTAACAAGTTCCTGGTTACTTTCAATCAAATAACACTGGAGAATTTTAGCTATTGGGAGTTGTTGTTCTTGTTGTTCTGGGCTCTCTGCTCTAGCAGTAACTGGGGTTGCTATGGTGCCCACTTCAACTGCCCCTGTGGGTGCTTTATTCTGCTGTACGCAGTATACTTTCTTAGGCAAATTCACTTTTTGTTGCCCCAACTCCCTATTCTTAGCACATTGAGCTATGAAGTGTCCTTTTTCTCCACAGCCAAAGCAGGATCTAGAGACTTTTTGTTCCAAACTTGGGGACTTATCTCCCCTTCCTTCCCAGTTGTTATATCTCTGCTGGCTCTGCTCTGAGGGCTTGCCCCTAAAATGGCTTCCAAGTGCCTGTTGATTTTTGAGGTACTCTCGGGGTTCTTTCTTTCTGTCTTCCCAAGCTTTCCCTCCAATTTTTACCTCAGAATAATTTGAGTTTCTTAATTCTTTTATATAATCAGCTGTTTTTGATAGATTCCCCTCAGGATTGGATTTATTATTATTATAGTTTTGGACTGTTAATTCTAATTGTCTCATTTTTAATTGGTGTTCCATCTCTTTTTCTCTCATGGCCATTTCTTTTCCTCTGGCCTCTGCCTCAGCCCTCAGCTGTAAAGCTCTTTCCTCAGCCTCAGCCCTAGTTTTTTCTTTTTCCGCCTCAGCTTTAGCTTTTTCTTTTTCCACCTCAGCTCTAGCTTTTTCAGTTTCAGCTTTTATTTGTAACTCTCTTAATTTAAATTCTTGCTGCAGTTTCCATTTTTTAAAACCCTGGGAGGTTAACTCTGCTTCCCTTGAAACATTACCCTCCTGAATTTCTATTTCATCCTCCTGCTCTGTGATTTTCTCCTCGTGAGGTAAATCTTGTGGATGTGATGATGCTCCCATTGCCCCCTTTTTTCCTCTCTTGGTAGGCATGTTTATTTCCATTTTAGTAGGATAAGTTCGTTTATTCTATCGAACTAAAAGACAAGCCTTGTTTTAAAATGCTTTTTTTTCCTTTACTGAGTTAGAGAGTTGCTGTTATTTTGTAGCTTTTCCGCTGGCAGCCACGGATTTGCTACTCTGTTTCTTCTTCTGGCCCCCAGCCAGTGCCTTGGTCTGAGACAATGTTTCTATTTGCCTCTAGCCACCTAAGTAATCAGAAATATTCACTTTAAATAGTCAAAGCCTTTATTGTTTTCAATCACCTCAGCATATTATAACCCTGGCCTCCACTTGTCCCTTCAGTGCTCCCTCTTAGAGCTTGGGATCTCAAGCTAGCCTACTGGTCTTCACTTAAAGCGTGAGGTAATCTTAAACCATTGAATTTTCCTCAGAGCTTTTCCCTTTCTATAGTCTTTCCCCGGTCTGCAATCAGGAGTCCCTTTTAAGCTTTTCACCAAGCCACTTTCCAGGGTCCCACTCCTGCCCTTACAGTACCAGACTACTAGGTCACATAAGCTCAGGAAATTCACTTTTTCTTTTGCTTACTGGATTGTATTCGAATCCCTTTGTCTTACTGGATTCTCATTCGTATCTCTTTGGCTTACTGGATTATCTTTCGTATCGTATCCCACCGCTGGTCACCACTTGTGGCGTTCGACCTTGTTGCCCCTGTTTATTTGGCCCTCACCAAGGCTCACGCCCTTTTCTCTTCTAGCTGCCACCAGGTATTATCTTCCTAATACCGATTATGTGTGTTATACACGTGTGCTGCCAACTCTAAGGGTTATTGAACTTAGGAATCAGAGGTTTAATTAACAAATATTCTTTTATTGTCAAGTCAATCACAAAGGTAAATCACGTATGAACTGTATCATGTATTAACAAGGATTTGATTATGTATTGGGTTGCAAGTACTTTTGTTCCGAACTACTATATACTTTTAATCAATATCTATCTTATAGTACTTATAATTTCATTCCTGCTTGTTCAATATATATTAACCTTCTCAATTCCCTCTCCTAACTCCCTCAGTTCAATTCATTAACCCTCTTCTTCTCTCTCCTCAACCCTAACTATCCTCTTCCTTCTCTCTCTAACTCTTAACTGCCATTTCACCCCCCACTTGTCTCCCTGACTCCGCCCCTCCTGCCCTATCCTTGGCTCCTCCCTTTTGAGCTTCTGTGATGGACAGGCAGGAATGACGTCACCTGCTGGCGTTTCGCCACAGAACCCATCTACCCAAGAAGCTTGTTTTTAATAGGGACTCAAACTTGCTACTTGGGAGTTAGTACCAATGACTTGCACTTAGACTCGGAACTTGGTACTATGGACTTGGACTTGGATTTGGGACTTGAACCCAAAGACTTGCTAACGTCTCCGCTTTTCATAGGGTTAACAGTTAAAGACTTACAATCCTGGCACTTTCTCTGTTTTCTGATGGTGTAACTTCCATATTGTGAAAAAAATCAAATCAATTGACATTGTTGCATTTCTGGGGTGGTTTTTTTTTTCATTCTTGACCAAAACTATGACTAAAATCCTGTTTATTGTAATAAGACCCAACTAGATTAGGCTGGTTGAATCAGTTGGGATTTGGTGAGTCAATAAGTTCCATTGTTTCAAATAGGGCTATCTAGTTCTGAATTATGCCAAGCAACAAGATTTCAGCCAACATAAAAGGGAAATATTACTGACATCAATCAATTTCAAAGTTAAAAATGCATTAGCTTACCTTAATCAGTACCAAACTTGGCATATTTGTAGCAGATAATCTGCCCTTGATCTCTGCCAAAGTTGGGGAAGTTTGGGCAAAGGGTTTTCAGGATATTATTTTTAAAATGAAAAACCATCCCCTCCATTCTGAAATAAGTGGCCCTAAACATACCCATTTAAAACAGATCATAAAAATTGAAAAGACCAATCTTGTTTATCATAAAAGAGAACGGTTGGCCCCCATTCACTTCTTTAATTTTTTTTTTTTTGAAAGAACCCAGGCAATAGGGGCTGAAAACTTGATCCCAAAAAAGGGGTTTTCCAAAGGGAGAAACAGTGGTTTCTTATACCACTGAGCATGCATGGAACAGATTTGACAGCAAGAACTTTGCTAAGTAGATATATTGTTGCCACTTCTTGGGCAGGGAAGGGAGATATTTGGATTGTTTAGGGCAATTAAAAGTCACAGAAACAGAGTCAAAATGCAGGTTTTCTTTGAAGAGTCAAAAAGCAAACAAATTAGGCTTGCTTTGAAGAAAGTAAGGGAGTTAAGAGTTCTCCAGAAAGGAGTGTATTTTATCTTGTATCTCCAGGGAATTAGCTTACAATTTTGTAAGGCATATTCAAAGTATCTCTGCCTTACAAAAACACAAAGCAGTTGTGTTTGTCCCAGCTTTGAATACTTTCAGTGAATATTCTCTCAGGATTTCTCAGGCCAGGATCCTGACACAAGTCCTCAAAGGGGAAATCAGCGCCAGGTCTGGGGCAAGCTAAACTTTTGAACCTGTCAGTCAAGACTCAATTGAGTTTTTAACTCCTTCCTGGCCAAACAAGGTTTTCTGCTTGTAAAGGGATTTTGTGTCTAGCTGAAAAAATATTTTTGAAAGAGATTTTTAAAAAGAATATAAAAAAAGAATATAAAAGAAATATTCAGAGCCTAACTCATTTAAGCTGTGAGATTACTGGGGAGGAGTGTGTTATTTGTTTTGCTTTGTGGCTGGGGATGGTCTTATCTGACATTAGTTGAGCTTTGATATCTCTATCCAATCATAGTCTCAACCATTCCACCCATTTTGTCATTATACAATTGTTTGGTAATTTTAAAAAAATCCAAAAGTGTTATGCGCCATCAAGTAACTTCTGATATCTGATGACTATATGAGTTAATGACCTCCCAAATGTCCTATCATTAACAGCTCTATTTATATCTTGCAAACCAATAGCATCCCATGTTAGGTTGTTGTCTCTTCCTACTGGCCTAACTCAAAGAAAGGGTTTAGAAATCAGATCATCGCTTTCTAGTCTGCATTTTGTGGAATGGGCATGACAACATTAGTTTATCTGAGAGGTTAAAGGGGGTTTATGTCTCTCCATTGTATGTTTTGCATGTACACTTTTGCTTCATGATTTCATTAAGTGCAAAACAGCCCTTGAAAATATTTTGATACAGAGCAGCTACAACTACATCCTGCCTCTTTTCACTTCTCTCCTCCCCCAGCAATCATAGTACAGATCATGTGCTCATCTTCTGAGATTCTCTATCACTGGGTAATTCTACATGAGGAAAATTTCTGTTGGAATTTGTGTAAAGGGTATGCATACTTCAACTTCCATTTTTAAAAGCCAGGAATGTCAGTTCTTCAGAAAACCTCTGTTTTGTGAATGTGGGATATTGTGCTTCTTTACCCACAATTCAAAAAGACAGGAAGTAGCCTAATATTGCTGCACAATATTGTGCAGCACACTGACATTCACACTTGTCAAAAAACAGCCCTGATAATTTCTTTGCATTTGGGTAAGAAGTGGTTGACCGATGAAAAAAGGAGACAGCTTCTGTGATTTTCCCTTGCTTTGTGCCACTTTGGGAAAAGTAGTGAGCAAAAGAGGTTATCCTGTGGACCCTCTTGACTGCTGCCATTGGTGTTGTCAACGTTCAGGCTGCTCTTTGCTATGTAAAGCTTGGCATCCTTTTTCCCGTTGGCAACACAGGCATAGTATTATGCAGCAATATCAGGCCATTTTTTTAACATTTTGAATTATGGATACAGAAGCACCCATTCCCAAACCAGAATTTTGAACAATTGAATTCAGTTGTTTAAGGGTGTGACTATACAGACATTTCACCTTGCAGACTATGACAATTATCCATCTGAAGGGGTCCTTCTAGAGCCACTTTACCACACTACTCCCTTGACCCCAGGGTGGGTGCACCCAGGAGAGTGAGTTGTGGTTAGAACTATAGAACCAGCTTGACACCTAAGCCTCCTAACACCCCAGTCTTCCCAGACTGGGTAGTGCTTCCAGGGAGTGCAAAAATCCACAAGGAGTGTTCCAACTTGAAGACACATAACATAAAACACACATGTTAGCATGGAAATGAGTTCTCATACATGGAGTGCATCCTCCATGGCAAGACACAGCAGGACAGCAACTCAGCATAGAATCTCCAAAGAGGTAAGGCAAGCCAGTTAAAGTCACTTCCAAACCCCCTTTTTAGATATGAAATGTTCCATTCTAGACCCTTGATGGTTCATCAGTCAGACTTGTTCTCTGAAATGTTCCCTCAAATGTTCAAGAATACCACAGCACTTTCGGTCCCCTGCTCTTCACATAACTGAAATCATCTCCCAATTAGTACAATCCCAGGGAACCAGCTGGCTTAGTCTTAAAGCCCTCTCTCTGATAAGATAACCTGCAGATCTTACACCCCTCCCCCCCTTCTTGTTACCAGGCGGACACTGATCGTTACAATTCTTAGCCTTCTTTTCCCAGGCACAGAGAGAAAAGCCTGATTTTCAAAGATGGATTCCATATTCCGTGTACCCTGATTTCTCAATTTCTTCACACAAAGATCTTCATTTTTAACAATTACTGCTACTAGTTTCATTAATAAACAAAACTTTCAAACTTGCATCAGGGTTTGTATGTACTTGAGTTCTCTTTTCCAAAAGAGGTCATCCAGAAATGCAGAATAATTTCTCCATTCACTTAGTGGCTGTGTGCTCAGTTCTTTCCAAGTTTTATCAATATATTTAGAAGCTGACATTAAAGGAATAAAAAAAAATACTTTCTATACAAATATGAATATAGAACACAAGCTTCTCTAAGGGTTGATGGAGCCTGAAAAACTACTTGAACTTGTCAATTTTGAGATGAAAGGTACACTGAATGTTAATAGACCAACAACTGAACCTTCAGCATTAGGATTGCTGAAGAAATATTCTCTGCTTTTGGCAAATGTTAAATTTTTCATTAATAGGTTACTTTTTCCTGTTCATGCCAGCTTTTAATTGTTTGCTTAGCATATTTGTTTCTTGCACTACTTGGCAAGAAGCCTCAGACACGAGGCTTATCCTATTTTCATAATGCTAGGAAGAAAGATAATGGCCAGGCCAAAGTCATCCTCTGTACTTTATGAATTTGGAACAGGTCTAGCACTCAATTCATTATTCTGTAATTGGTTAGCATTATATTTTATGTTTGTATTACCTTGTGACACTTTATTAGCATACGTCTACACCAGTAGTTCCCAACCTTGGGTAACCCAGGTCCTCTTGCACTGCAATTCCCCGAAGCCTTCACCACCAGCTGTGCTAGCTGGAGTTTCTGGGAGCTGCAGTCCAAGAACCTTTGGGATGCCCAAAATTGGGAACCACTGACCCTATACTATAAACTTAATCTGCTTTTAACAGTAATTATCCTGTTTATTTAGTGAAAAATATCACTTAATTAATTCAAGGTAAGTGTTATGGCTTGCAATCTAAATCAATTTTCCTATCAAGGTCTTCCACTGGCAGTGTGGGATGGAAGGGGATGGGTACATTGGGAATCACAAGGCAATTCTTGTCACTCATACAACATTTCTCAAAGTTCTTTTCTTGAAGTTTTTAAAGAAAGACATAATGGTTCAACTACTTTACTATTGATAATGTGGACCTGTTCAATGGTAAGCCAAGCTAAATCTTCCAAGTAAGCTTCTAAATCAAATGGGTTCATTGAACATGAATGCCAGTCGGTGATGTGATGATAAGAAGTGGACGTATGTGGTTAAAATTGCAAACGTCCACTTGAGAGACCCAGATTCAAGAAGTTTGCTGGGTTACTTGGTCCATGGCATTTACTATGTCTGGACTAAGCTACTTCAAGTATAGTAAAAAGTAAAATGAGTATGGGGACTTCAAAACACTGCTTTCTACTGAGTTAGATCATTTGTCCATCTTGCCCAGGATTGCCAGCTCCAATTGGCAGCAGCTCTCCAAGATTTCAAGCAGGATTCTTTCTTGGCCCTACCTAGAGTTGCCTGATATTCAGCGATGGTTTTCCATCCAAGTACTGACTGCATCCAAACCTGTTTGGCTTCTGAAAGCAGATGAAATCAGTGAGTTCAAGATGATATTACCTTGGACGCTGTCTTGTATTTTGTGAAGGAAAGGAAAATGTAAGTGAGAGGTTATATAAACAGAAAGATAGAAAAATATTCCTATTGGTAGTTACCCTCATTACTTAACTTTGCCATATTTAGGAAGGAAAGTATAACTGTGGCCTCCCACAAAGACTGGAACAATAAGCCTTGCTTTTATGAGTTCAGCCTTATAAGCTAGGAAGTCACCCCTGAACCCATCTTAAAATCTAGTTATGATTGTATATGCAAATATGTTGAACTTAGGTGAACTCTCATTTAAATAGCACACCATTTGTCTATATTTTATATTATAGGTCTGTTTATGTAACAAGGTTAATGTTACCATTTTATCATTCTCCTTCCAAGCTGTGAGGTGTGATCTACTTTGTCCAAAGCTACAGATTTTCCAGGGCTACTGCATAATTGCTTTAGTTTTTCAGGTTCATTGATCACAATCTAATAAGTTGGCAGAGTTCCCTCAGTTTTAGCTGTCAGCTAGCAGAGATAAATTGCTGGATGTAATTACTTTAAGAAAGAGAGAATATGTGTTAAAATTAATTCTGAATTATCTTCCTTTGGAAGAAAATTTAGTTAGTTAATGATTAATCATTGTTATTATGTATTCTGTCAGTTTTATCATCACTTGTAAAAACTCAGAGATTGGAGTTTCAGATCCAACAGGAGGACTTGCAAAAGCCAACAAAGTTATATTAAACCTTTGCCAAGGATTATGTGATGAGCTGGGCCTCAGAAATCAAAATTTGTCAAAGAAAATTGCATTCTAATGCATCTCCAGCTATAGATACAGGGCTTTTCACAAAGATACACATTGAAAAAAGGAAAATACATTGGAAATGATGTTGCTGCTACTACTGGAAACTGCCCAGAGAAAAACCAAACTTTTTAGGCAGCCATTCTCTCTTCCATCAATCTGAATCTTCTTGAGAAGTAACAAGTTACAGTCTTACAATTTGGATCTGGATCCATTATGGCTTTTCTCCCTCGGGTAAAGCTATCCAGAAAGGACAAAGTAAAAAATATGAAGCTCAAAAATGTCTCCAGTGGCTGTTGCAGATGTATGCATTGTACACTGAGAAGTATAAGCAAGTGTCAAATGAACCACAAAGGCACCTACCAAATTGGTGGTGGCAAAAAAACACGTGAAAAAGGCAGTTGAAATGAGGTAGGAGAAGGCATATAAGCTTTTGATAAACATGGCTGCAGCAAGGATAGCAATAGTTATTTTTAAAAAAAATGTAAAGAAAATATTGGATGCAATATGTGGAAAATATTTGCCCGTCACGTTGCAACAGGGCAGTTGACAGTTTAGAATCTAGAAATAGTAAGGAAATTTTCAACAAATCTTGCAGATCTTCATCAAACGTATGTCATTCAGTTAGTATGAACAGATATTGTTCATCTTCTGTGTACTGTGTATAATAAAATCCATGAAGCTAGCACTGGGACAGCTAGTTTGAAATATATGAAGAGCAGTGAGCATATTTGTGGTGATCACCCTGCTCTGGCTCATGTATGAGGTTATTTGCATACACAAATGGGAGCTGTTGGGAGGCGGAGCCAGAGAAGCTAGAAGGGAGGGGTGACTCAGGTTAGTCAGGGAGTTCAGTCAGTTTAAGTCAGAGAGGAGAGTCTGACATGAGAAGTCAGAGGGAGTGAGAGATGAGAGTCTGAAGTAGAAGTTAGTCTGTGGTAGTTAGAGAATGTGGCAGAGTTAGGAATTAAGAGTGTGGAACTTATAGAGAGTTAAGAGTGAAACAAGTTATTACTAATCTAATGAATACTTTAAAGTCTGTGAAGAACCTGTTTAAGTGAACTGTAACCAATAAACCTGCTTTGTTCAACTTTATACTCAGCTTGGACCTCCATCTTTCTAATTAAAGGGTGTTGACAGAGGTCAACTGGTGGCAGCGTAAAGGAGAGAAAGTGTTGTGGGCCTCAGGCTAGTGAAATAATCTGGGGACACGTAGTGGCGTGTCACAATATTTATTTATTTATTTATTTATTTATTTTATTTTATTTTATTTTATTTCTATAGCGGCAATCTGGCAACCCAGGCCACTCTGGGCGGTTTACACAGTACAATAAAACAAAATATAAAGGCAAAATAATATAATAACAGGACAATAATATAAAATAGTCAATACAATATAGACAAATGAAAACAATATCAATAACACATTAAAAAAAATAATGAAAGCATGGCAGGGGGTTGAACATGAACAAATTATAATTATAGCCTATAATTTTTTTCATCATACCTAGTCTCTTGCAGGATATCTGTTGATGTGTAGCTGCAGCACACAATGCAAACTTCTCAATCATTAAAAGTAGAGATGGGGGTATTGGTATATGAATATAAATATTCCTGTGCAGGTGGACTTAATGAGGAGCCGGCCCCTCCAGCTGGCCCGTCCACTCACGTGTCTGCCGGTGGTGGCAGCCTCACTCATCCTTTCAATTGCTCCCGGAGCTCCGCTCTCTTTCTACTTGGCTAGCGACTCAGCAGCCATGTAGGGAGATTCGTCCTCCCTCCCACTGCCTGGAGTGGCCAGGCAAGCAGGAAAAGAGTGGAGCTCCAAGAGTGATTGGAAGGATGAGCGAGGCTGCTGGTGGCACCGGACGAGTGAGTGGATGGGCCAGGTGCAGGGGCCGGCTCCTCATTAAGTCCAGCTGCGCGGGGATATTCGTATTCATATACAAATACAAATACCCCCATCTCTAATTAAAAGGCACCACTGGTCAAATATAGAAGAGCATTTGTTTTTTTGGAAT
Organism: Intellagama lesueurii; assembly: GCA_037013535.1. Lineage (NCBI taxonomy): Eukaryota > Metazoa > Chordata > Lepidosauria > Squamata > Agamidae > Intellagama > Intellagama lesueurii. Next base: position 111,559,185 of record JBAJHW010000005.1, read on the forward strand.
GGCGGATATGTTGATCATAGTATATTTTGAATGTTCTAAACAAAAATATTATTCATAAAGAAAATAATAGACCGTGGTTCTGAGAGTTCTTCAGCCAGTTCCTTCAATATTCTTGGATGCAGTTCATCTGGCCCTGGAGATTTGAACTCATTCAAGGTAGTAAGGTATTCCCTGACTAAAATTTTTTTATCAATCTCCAGCTGCAATCCTGAAGTACAATCCACTTGTACTTCACATTGGTCTAGAGGGTAATAGTCTGTCCTTTGGTGAAAAGACTGAGCTAAAATAGGAATTGAGCACTTCTGCCTTTTCTTTGTCACCTGTTATCATTTCTCCATCTCCACTGAGTAGCTGAGCCACTGTTTCTTTTGTCTTTTGCTACGCACATACCTGAATAATGCTTTTTTGTTGCTTTTAGTGTTTCTAGCATACCTCAGCTCATTCTCAGCTTTTGCTCTCCTGATGCCATTCCTGCAATTCCTTTCTACTTGTCTGTACTCTTCCTTTGTGGCCTGGCCTTCTTTCCACTTCCAATCAATTTTCTTTTTCGTTTTCAAGTCCTCTCTGAGCTTTTTGTGAAGCCACACTGGTCTTTTTTGCTGTCTCCCACCTTTTTTTCTTGTTGGAATTGTTTGTAGTTGTCCCTTTAGAATTTCATTTTTTAGAAACTCCCACTCTTCTTGGACTCCCTTTCTTGTTAGGATCTCCTGCCATGGGACCTTACCTATCCTTGTTTCGAGTTAATTGAAATTGGCATTTTTAAAATCCAGCATATATGTGGCTAGACTCCACTTTGGTTTCCTTTGAAATCAAGAATTCAAGTAGAACTGCTACTCCCTCCACCAAGTCATCTCTATTGGTTAGAATCATGTCAAGGATAGCAAACCCGCTAGTTCCTTTCTCCACTTTTTGTAGGAGAAATTATCAGCCACACAAGCCAGGAATTTCTTGGAAGGGCCATACAGAATTTACCTCCCAACAAATATCAGGATAATCGAAATCTCCCATCCCTACTACATCATGTCTTTTTGAAATCCTTGCAATTTGTTTTTCAAAGTTTCATCCACATCCTCTCTTTGATCAGGCAGATAGTAGTAGACTCCAACTAACATGCTCCTTTTGTTTTTCACCCCAACTACATTGATCCAGATGCTCTCAATGGGACAGCCAATCTCCTCCTCCTGTATTTCTGTGCAGTAATGTGTATTTTTGACATATATTGCAACTCCACTTCCCTTTCTATTCTTTCTGTTCTTTTTGAACAATTTATATCCTTCAGTTGCTGTAATCCAGTCATGGAAGTCATCCCACTAAGTTTCAGTTATTCCTATCAAATCATATTTACCCTCCCAAGCTAAGATTTCCAGTTTTTCTTGTTTGTTTCACATACTCCTGACATTCATATATAAACACCAGAGATGGTGTGATTTGTGGCCTGCTTTTCTTTATACGTTTTTATGAATATGATTATTAATGTTAATGTTATTATTGACCCCCCCATTAGAACTGTTCAGTCCATTGTCCTCTTATTGTGTATAAGGCTTAATTCATCTTTACTTCTGTGCTTGTTTCTCCCTCCTCCTTCCAATTCAGTTTAAAGCCCTGATGAAGTTCTTCATGCTGTGGCCAAACACATTATTTCCAGTCCTTGTGAGGTGCAAGCCATATCTTGCTTGCAGTCCATCTTCCAGGAAGCTTAGCCTGTGGTCCCAAAAACCAAATCCCTCACATCGACACCACCTTCATAGCCAGTCATTCACTCAAGTATTTTGCTTTCCCTTTCTATTCTTCTTTCGAGTACTAGTAGGACGGATGAGAAAACTATCTGGGCCCTAAAGTCCTTCAGTTTCCTTCTCAGAGCTTCAAAGCCTGAGGTGATGTCTTCAAAGTTGCTCTTGGCTGTGTTGTTTGTTCCCACATGGATGAGAAGAAAGGGATATGTATCTGTGGATTTTATGAGCGATGGGTATCCTTCTGTCCCATTCCTAATCTGTGCTCCAGGGAGACAACATACCTGGTGGGTCCATGGATCTTTCCGGCATATTTCAGTTTCTATCCCACACAGTAGAGAGTCTCCTATTACAACTACTCTCTTCATCTTCTTTTTGTAGGGTATGGGTTCAGTGCCTATGCTTGGCTGAGTGTCAGTCCCTCTCATCTACTCCTGGAAGTCTTCTCTTTGACTTTGTCTGCTTGCTGTCTGCCAGATTCTTCATCAAGAACTGTGACTCTTTTCCATGGTGCTTCCTCCACTATGTTTGCTCTCTTCTCGGCATTCTCCTCCTCTGCCTTCCCTTGTTGCTCTTCCACCTCCAGCACCTCCATTGACTGCTGCTGCTACTCAAGAGATCTGTCAATGTATACTTCATCTTCCCTTATAGCCTTTAGTGTGGCTACTTGCTGCTCCAGTTCTCTCACTTGTCCTTCTAACAGTGCCACCAGTTTGCACTTGTTGCATGTGTACGCCATATTACACTCAGGCACAAAAACATACATTGTGAAAACTTTGTAGGTCACCACAACTGAAATGTCCCTTCCCTCCATAATCCCTGTTAGTTTTTTGTTCTGTTCTGTTTGTCTTTCCCTTTATTTTGTTACCTTGAACATAGCTGGGAAGGTCCACTAATGTGTAACTACTTCCAAAAAACCAGAAATGTTCTTAACTCCTGTTCACTCACCCTGAACATGAGCTCCCTGAATCTGTCTCAACTTTATTCCTCAGCTGTGCTCTGTTAGGAGTCAGGAATCAAAAGGACCTCCCCAAACTCACAGTTGCTACTTATAGCTCGCAGCAGTCATCAGGACACACCCCTTCCTGTCAAGCTGAATACATGGCCCTGACTCTTAAGATGAGCACACAGTGCTTCTGAATGGAGAATTCCTAGAGGTTACTCCAGGTGTCTTTCTGGTGTTAATCTAAGAACACTCACCTCTCTGCTTTTGTCTCCCCTTTTCTTTTTCTTTTGTTCTCTTCCTCCAGTAGACCTTTCCTTCCTACCTTTCTTTTCTACCTCTCCCTTATGAAACTCCTGTTAGCTTGCCCTGTTCACTTGCTCTGGTCGTGAGCTTCCTGGATCTGCATTAGCTCTATTCCTCAGCTGTGCTCTACAAGGAGTCAGCAGGTAAATATTGCCTTTTAATGGTGTACACCACCTTTGTATACTCATTGTTTTGTTCTTAAATATTGTCTTTTAATGTTGTAAGCCACCTTGGGTCCTTTTCTAAGAGAAAGGTGGGGTAAAATGTTTTAAATAAATAAATAAAGGGAGATGCGGTCCGTGAGATGGCGTGGGCCCAAGCCACTTAGGGCTTTATAGGTTAGAACCAACACCTTGAATTCAGCCTGGAAATGGATCGGCAGCCAGCAGGGCTGCTGCAACAGGCGGGTTACATGATCCCTGTAACCAGTCAGCAATCTGGCTGATGCATTTTGGACCCACTGAAGTCCAATGGCAGGACAAAATTCTGGAGAATTCTGCCCTTTGCATGCTGTCCATTTGACCCCACTTAACTTCTCAGGATATTAGGAATTGCTACAATAACTAGGATCATATCAGGAAGAAGGTCCTTGGTGTTACAACTCTTGCAAACAGATTGGTCCATGTTTCTCGCTTTTTAAAAAAGCGAATTTGGTCTGTATGCAGTGTACACTGGCTTCAATAGCTACTTAGAACATTCAATAAAGGTTTCAGAGAGAGTTCTCTAGATTTACCAATATTGGCACTTGTTAACATGTATCAGTCCAGAAACATAAATTCCTGCCTGTCAGAGATGTTATTAAGAAGAGGTTCAGGGGTAGAGGATGATTCACAGACAGTTTTGAAATTTAAATGGTAAATTAAACATTGGATAAACATCTTTTTCCAGCCAGTATTCAACTAATATTTCAATCATTTATGTTACCCTCAACTTTGATCTCATTTCTAATCCTGTCCATTGTAACATTTGCATAGTAATTTTACAGATTTTGGGGGCAATCTAATGTTCTTAATCTGGTGAATGTTCAATGCCTGTGTTCTTTTGCCCAATACATCTGCTTCCCCTTTGACCCAAGCTGGAGGAAAGCTTAATTATCTCTCTTCTTGTATTCTATTTTAATAATCACCATGCCTGTTGAAAACAAAGCATTATTTTATATTTTTATTTAATTTATACCCTATTTGAAGCTCCATATTGTTTTTTAAAAGGCAGGAAGGAAAGAAGATTTCCTCTCTTATAACAAAAGGATAAACTCCCTCTACCTCTTATGAACTAGAAGCTCTAACTTCCCAGAAATTCCATATCATTTGGCCAGGAGAACTGGAGCCATCTCATCTTTCTTCTTACTTCTATAGCTCATGGGCAATTGAAAATTGGGTAAAGTTCTCTCTGGGAGACACATAGGCAGGAGAATCTCCCAACAGCTCTTGATCCTCTAGCTAACGTTGAGTCTAGGCTATATCTTCTCCTTACTAGTGGAGTTCTTGCTGAAAAAGTGCTTTATAAACTGTGTAACTTCTAATCCACTAAGCTGAACTCAGATCAGTGACCCACAAGCATATAACATCCACATTAGGCTGCCCAAGATATTTGAAAAAAATATTATGCAAATGTAAAATAATTAATAATTATATGCTATCAAGTTGTTTCTCACTTATGGGGACTTCCATAAGGTTTTCTAAATATAAAATACTCAGTATAAGTTTACCTGCCCCTCCTTCTCTCTAGGACCATGATGCTTGTCCAAAGTCTCACAGCATGTAATCACATTAGCTGCACACGTTCTGGGTGGTCTCAGTTGCCCCCCCTTTTTTTTCAGGGGGCACAGAGGGGATTCAAACTTCCAGTCCCTGTTTCTATATCAATGCATACCAAGTCATTGAGATATACCAGCTGAATCAGTAATGTATGGGATTTCCCCGTATCTGTTTTTGAAGTATCTATTAGGCAGAAAACACAAGTAGTTTGTGGAGCTACTGGTTGGCTGTTCAGCTTGTTGGACCATGAGGTGGTGGTAATAAGTTGAACAGGCCTTACTGAAACCATTTATGTAAGGTCTTGGCTCCTGTTGAGAGAAATATCTCACAGTTGTTTTCTACCAGCACTGCCTATCTTCATTCTAGTCTTTTTCTGCCATCAATATTTACTTCAGTTTTGAAATGACTTGCTCTGAAAAAATAAATCACATGTTGTTAAGTCAGAAGTTGTGCTTTTTAAAATAAATCAATTGTAATTAAACCTGATACACTGTGGCATCGAGACTTCCATTTTTTAAAAGTCTAGCTACACAGTATTTGTCAATATTGAGAAGGACTCAAGAAACAGATGGTGTGATGTGATTTCTAATCACTGTTCATCATGTTTTCATTGTTGCATTGTTCATGATCCCCCAAAAATTCAGGACTCAGAGCTATATAAGAATAAATAAAGACAGGATCATTGGCTCTTCCCTCACTATGTCATGGTTGGGGCTGTAATCATACATGTGCTGACTTAAAGCTAAGTGTCATTGAACCCAGAGGGATTTAATTCCAAGTGATCAAGTACAGGAAAGGAAATTAAACTTTTTTTAACCCTCAAAAGTTACAGTTATGACATACAAGAGTTACGGGGGGTGTTGTTTGTTTTGGACACTTTTTTTTAAATAACAGAACTATATAAAATAGTATCCCCCCCCCCCCATATTTTATTTTGAATTTCTACAAGTTGTTGGACCTTAGCAAATGAATTTTAAAAACTGAAGGCATGGAATAACAGATTGGAAATAAAATTTTAACTGATCTTGTTACTCCAAAATTTCAAAGTCTGGGCTTTTCTCTGGCAAGAGACCAAGACAAAAACACCAGCAAGGATGTAACACAGTTTTATTTAAAATAAGCCGAAAAAGCTGGTGGACTCTTTCTAAAGGCAAGAGGAACCCCCAATACAGTTTGTAACACGCTCTTACAGTTTTAAGACAGAGCCATAAAAAATCCTAAAGTTTCTACATCATTGGTCCTTTCTTATCTACTGAGTACATGATTGGTTTATTCACTATCAGTTTCACATGAACACAGGATGTTTACCAGTGTGTCTAGCAGAGCATTATCTGTTTCTTTGGAATGTAACAATGAGCTTGCCTGACCAGTTTAAACCATTTCTGCTGTCCTGTTCAAAGTCACATAGGCCTCTGGCCTCATCTTAAATCTACATATGAACACACTATAGTCTAAGTCTGGCTATCACCCTGGTCATCAATCTGACCATTCCAAGTCCATGAATCTATTTTATGACATCTTCAACATATGTAGACTACTCTAAGCTTCCAGAAGTGATGTACAATGGTTTAAAGCCAGAAGTGATGCACATCAATAGTTTTGTCACCTCAGAAGAACAAGGAAATTGAACTGGGGTGTGAAGAAAATGAGGAGAGTTCAACTCAAGTAAGTGGGCAGAAAGTTTCAGGTCTAAAGGACAGCAAGGGTTTCAACAGGGGAACGGTTGCCTTTAAACTCTTAAGATTTTGAATGCAAATGTAATGGAATGCTTCTGACCTCCTGGACCTGCACTGCCTTTCAATCCAGAAATGGAAACCAAGTTTGCAGGTGAGGCCTTTGCCAACTTTGTAATCTTTGCCTAAATATTGATCAAGGCAACTGTATTCTATTGAAACTTTTGATTCCACTGAAGCATATAAAGCTGCAATATAATGAATGAGACCCCCATGGTCCATCCAAGCCCACTGACATCTACTAACTGGACAATGGTCTACACAGTCTCAAGTAAAGATCTTTCCTAGTTGTTAACTAGAGATGCCAGAGGATGAATTTGGGACCTTCTACTTGCAAAGAAGGTCCCAAATCCAGTGAGAGCTGGACCATAAAGAAGGCTGACCACAGAATAATTGATGCTTTTGAATTGTGGTGCTGGAGGAGACTCTTGAGAGTCCCCTGGACTGCAAAGAGAACAAACCTATCCATTTTGAAGGAAATCAGCCCTGAGTGCTCACTGGAAGGACAGATCCTGAAGCTGAGGCTCCAATACTTTGGCCATCTCATGAGAAGAGAAGACTCCCTGGAAAAGACCCTGATGTTGGGAAAGTGTGAGGGCAAGAGGAGAAGGGGAAGACAGAGGACGAGATGGTTGGACAGTGTCATCGAAGCTACCAACATGAATTTGACCCAACTCCGGGAGGCAGTGGAAGACAGGAGGGCCTGGCATGTTCTGGTCCATGGGGTCACGAAGTGTCGGACACAACTTAACGACTAAACAACAACAACAACTTGCAAAACATGCACTTGACCATTGATCTATAACCTTTCTCCACTGTTTATGAGCTATTGCTAATGTGACTCCGGGACTTGCTGGCCATTTGCATGATTGCCCTTGAGCCTCCCAAATGAATATGGGGACTGTGAACACGTTTGGTCATCTCCTGGGAAAAGAGATCACTCTGTTGGCTAGTCCTTTCCTCTGGAAGCACCACTGGACTGCTTCTAACATGGACAAAGAAGTGAATCTGCTCAATCCTGATAGGAAAATCCTGAGCACTGTACCCCATCATTCTTCCAAGGAGCTGTGAGGCTAGTACAATCCTCCAGACATCTAATTTTAAAGAAAACAATCATTAAAATAAGCCACATAAAGAGAGTTACAAAGATTAATCATTGCTTTATAGTGGATTTACACACTGCTAGCTGTTAAACTACTCAATCCCATAAGAATGTCAGAACAGATCAGCATACTGTCATACAGACTGTCAATAAAATCTATTATCACCATTTTCACATGCGTTCCTGTTAAACATTATCCACTGCCAAGCAACTGGAATCCTCTTTGGTGATGAGTTTACAATTCATTGCCAAGTCTCTAATATCAGGCTGGTGACCTAATTAATCAAATTATCCTGCACTTGGATTAATAACTGTTAGTCTTGCATAGCTTTTCAAACCCTGACTTTCTCTCTGTGTACAAATATCTGTGAGTAAGATGCTCCAAATTCAAAGGAATTTACTTCCAAGTAAATATGGATAGGAGTGGGCTGCACATGTTGTGTCAGGATTTCGGTTTGGACTGAGTAAAAGAATCCTGTAATTGATCTCAAACTGAGACCTTAAGACAGGTTTATATGTTAGTGAATGAGATGTGTGTGCAAGTACCAACTGGAGTCAGATGGACAAAGTATCCATATGGGGACGAACATATGAAACCAGGCCTTTTTTAAAAAGCCTTCTCCCTTGTTAGGTAATACTTGAAGAATTTCATTTTTAAAAATGCTGTGCAAAATTAACCTGATCCCTACCTCTCCAATTAATCTGCTGATCAAAATCTAGCAAACCAAACAGATTTTTGCATTTCCCAAAATTGCTATGCAATTCCTGGCAGTTCAACATATCATAAAGAACACTTAAATACCTGTTTAGAGAGGTTTCAAAAATGTGCACATCAGTGCAGAAATGAAAGAGACAGGACTTAATCAAAAATGACATGAGCAGAAAATAGAGTTTTGGCTGTGCTCTGAGGAGATGGCAAAGCTGAAGAAAGAGGATATAGATTTTTCAAACCATGCAAAATATGGTTCCCATAAAATATTGGCAGGTTCTCCTGAGATTGCAACCCAAACATCTGTGGGTAGAATCTAGAAGGTGAAGGATGATAGCTGAGAGGTCATAGAATGGAGTTCTGTGTAATGGGTAAAGGTTGGTACTGGATTCAAGGCCATGCCAGGACATTTAGTTGCCTGAGGAGGAGCAACAGTCCCTCCCAATCAACCAAATCAAAATGCATAGCACCCAAAACCAGACACGTCATTTTGGAACATGTGGCAGGACATCCCACAAGTAATGTCCCTCTGTTCCTGGTAGCAGAAATACAGTATCAAATAAACAACTGACAATTTAATGCCTCTAAGTGTTGCCAGGTCAGCAGCATCCCATTCCCTAGGATTTCAGGGCCCAGAGCCTGAGATCAAGGGCAAGTCCTTGTGATGTAACAGAAGCACAGCAAAAGAGCATTTGGCAAGAAGCAAGCATACTATACAAACACCTTCTTGTTGGGTCAGTGAGCCTTCATGGCAATTGAGGATGTGTGGAATGCATGCCTCAGCATTAAAGCTGCCTTGCACATAGACTTCCTATTTTCTCCCTCTTTGGCCAAGAGATATGTTTCCCTTCTTGGAGATCCAGGGAAACATCACATTTCCCTGAATCTCCAGGCAGTTCCATGAAATATGGCAGCCCTACTGCCCTTTCATGATACCTATTTTTTTCTGCCAGAGGCAGTCCCTAACAATTGGGTGAGTCTTAGCTGGCTAGAGGCTGATGAATGTGGGGAGGTGCAGAGAGAATTAACAGAGCTTGAAAAGCAGAAAATAGCTTGTTATTTTACTTGTTCATCTCAAATCTGTAACAGAGCTAAAGTCCAGCAATTCCAAGCCAGATACTGAACATTGGTACCCATACAGCAGTGCTATGCAGGCTTTCCTTCCTCTGGATAGGGGTGGAAGTAGTCTATAGCAACTAATTTATGCATAAAGGAGTTTGATAAGTTAGCTGATTATAGCCTTTGATATATATTTGGCAAAGGGAAATTTCAAAAGCACAGAGTACATATTAAGAACACTTCTGTATCACTTCCTGTAGCATGGATGTGGTAAACTCTCCAAGAGACCCTTAGTAGTTTGCTGTAGGCAATAAAATAAAGGAGTTGCATTTGGGCACTACAACTCATGACCAAACTAGATGAGATGGCAGCAAAATCTTTTGTTGCTCTTGTATTTCCTGTTTCTAGCATAAAACAGAAATGGTTGATGCAGGACTTTATCCAATGTGGAGAAGAGGAGCTGCCAAAGTATTGTCCGTGTCTGGTGCCCCCACTGGGCTTACTAGCTGTGACAAGCAGCAGCAGCACCACCACCACCACAAACAGCAGTGAGTATCCATGGGATATCATCCATTGTAAATTTCCCACAGTGCTTCATTGTAGTATTAATATGGGGCACTGAAGGATATGGGGGCTTTCACCTACCCATCAGTGGATAAAATAAAAATTAGTGTGACAGACAGGCAGGTGGGCCCAATCCAGAGCAGTGGATATCAAAAGGACTGTGTTGTTGACTGGAGTGGTACCCATCCCATCACCCACCTTAATCTATCACCCACATTTCTGTCTCCCCCAGACTTGCTCCAATAATAGGAGAAGAGAGGACGGGGCATCAGACTGGAGAGAGGAAAGGCAGAGTAAGATTTAACATTTCTCACCAATGTGCCCTTAAGCTCGCTCAGTCACTAATCATGCTTGTCCAATTCATGTCTTGTTCAGCCTTTTGCTGCATGCAATTCCTCAGATGCTATGGAAATGCAGATAAGCCGCACATGCAGTTTCACTATTTTCCCAAATCTCTTTTTGGGGAAAATAGTAAATGTTATATTGTGTACACAGCTCTGCAATGGTTAGCTACAGGTAGATGCTGTTGAAATCAATGCTAAGGAAGATGAATAATAATTACTGCAGGATCATTGACTGCAGTAAATCTTCTAAGGACACAAGCATAGGAGAAGCCTGTGAGATCCACTTTGTTGGTTTCTGTTGTGATTTAACTCCTACAGGTTCATGTCATTCTCACTCCTCCCTGCTGGTAGCCATATGATTTCAATATTAATTATGATTTTAATTTTGATTTTATCATTTCCCCCAGGAAGAATTCTTGTGTCTTAACAGTGTGACAGTCAGAATCTCTATCAGAAATATATTTCAGAGTGGCATAACTATGCAATCTGAACTTCTGCCTTTAAGTTCTGTGTTGAAAAAATATGGTGCCTTTCATAACTGTAGTTTTAGAAGAGGTACCTGTGTTAGTTTGTGCAAACAACTGCCAGATCCATCTTTCAGTACAAGGCTCAAAGTTAAAAACTCTCAACATTCTCTATATTAACACATATTGTTCCTTTGCTTTCTCCTTTAACCATATTACTGCTTACAGTTGGTCTTTAACGTACCACAACCCCCCCTTCCCTGTCTTTTCGCTCATGCCTTGTTTTCTGTGTCTTGTAGGAATGTTTCCAAAATGAGACTTCAAAAGACCTGAACAATCATAAATGTCATAAATTATTGCATGTGTGAAATTCAACCATGCACCATTTTATCTTAAAGCCAGGCATGGATATTTTACTGTGTGAACTCTGTATTTTCTCTCATATGTCTGAAGAAGTAGACTTGTCCAAAAAAGCTCACACACGTTGTTTTAATTCTTCCATAATTTCAACAATAGTTTTCCTTTCTAGGTAATATATTCGGCATAGTCTAGCTTTTACTTGTTCATTTTTAAGTTTTGAATCTTTCAAGTGTTTTAAGTTGCTAATGTCTGCATCTAATTTATTTATTTTTCTTTCCAGCCAAATTTTCCATTTTGGAGTGCCAGGAGTTTTCTGTTTTTCTTGCAACTTGTAACCAAGTTCCATGGTTATTACGGTAGCTGTGCTATACGTGAGCTGGTTTATTTCCTTTAGCATGTTGGTTGGGATTGTTCTGATTTCTGCATTTGCTTCTGTCAGTATATCTTTTACTAGTTTACTTTGTAATTGGTGCAAAACAGGGAGCCTTTGCCTTTCTGTTTTCTGGCTAATATGGGTTACTATTTTTTTCCTCAGTGATGTCTGCCATTCTGTCAACTCATAATTTCTGAGTTGTTCCATAAGTTGTTCCTCTGTTGATACATTTTCTTTCACTATTGCATCTATATCCTCCATTTGTCTTCCGTACTATGGCCATTGTTCTGTGTTGATTTTTCTTTTGCCTCCTTCTCTAGTTCTTGCAATTCCAGTTCTGAAAACATTTCACTTCAGATGATAACCCTTCTCTGGTCCATTAATTGTTGTTTAGTTGTGTCATTATTCCAGTGTTTCCTTTTCCTTTTCCAAATTTCCATCATTCTTTTTTGAAAACCATGGGCTGTTGGGTTTGCCTCATAACAGCATTTCATAATTTCTTGTTTTTTTGGTGGGAATCTAAGTTTTGCATTTTCCAGTAGCTTTGCAGCAGCCTGTCCTGGTTCTCAGCTGAGACCTGTCTGGCTTGGGAGACCCTCAGTGAAGCTCTCAACTTCACTGAAGCACGCAAGCCCGTCTACCTCAACAAAGCCTGTGTCCATGGAGAAAATTATGATGATGGTGGTGATGGTGCTTAAAAGAATATGTTGTAAGTGTAATGTGTGGATGCATTGCTACACTCTGCTTGCTAGAGATAAAATAAGCAAGAAACACTGGTTTAGTATCCATCCTTGATAAATTGAAATCCTTTTATCCCTTGTCTAATAATGAATTATTTTGTGCTGTCCTACACTAAAATATTCCACAATCTTCAATTAGTATTTAGAAATAATTCTGCATTATTTGAGCAGAATAAATTTTAAACAGATTGCAATAGAAAAAAGAAATTCACTACCTCCCTTTGGAGATTTCACATAGTTGTTTATTCCTTGATAAAACCTGTTTTCTGTTAGAGTGCATAGTATGGTAATTCCTTATCAACTTAATAGTTCACATTAACCTAGTTGCGTGTATTTTGGAATGTGTTGTACAGCCTACTCATATTTTGCTCATCAGTATCAGAAAAAAAATATTTCCCAGATACTTTATTTGTCCCACATAAGCAGGCACCAGAGTAATATATTTAGAAATGTGGAATTGGACTTCATATAATTGCAGTGGATTATTATAATTGCAACAGAGACCTGAAGCTTAAAATTGAGTATTGCAATTTATTTATTCTGCCAGTCATGAGTATTTCAAAATTTTCTCTTGCACATCCAGTCTAAATAACTAAGCCAGTAATAAATCACCTCTCTTGAGAGAGAAATTTACTCTATGAAAAAACTTGCAGGTTGCTTGAAACCACCTCTCTGAAATAATTCAAAACCCCGTATGCTTTGCCTCATTCTGAAAAAGTTAATAGAAGTTATCTAAGTGTTGGAGGATTGTGTATTGCCTATTAGAATGTTATAAAGGAGCCACATCCTCAAACATATTCACAAAAATGATCTCTCATTTTACACCTTAACTGACTTTTGTTTCTCTTTGACAGCAGCCTGGTGCCCAGGAATTGAGGTTTTTCTGTCAGACCCTGGTCACATGAGGAAAATGTTCTCTAGTTATCCCCCAGGTACTTTGTTGGAGTTTTTTTTTTCTGGTCACAGGATGTACAGTCAAGATTGAAACATTTTCTCAGCCAGCGGTATAAATGGGGAACATTTCCCTGTAGCTGGGAAGGTTGTGTTATTTTGTATCTCTGTTTTACTGGTGCATTCCCCAGTATATATACCACGTAACTGTGAATCAGTAAACAGAGGTATGGAAAGAATCAGAAGAACTAGAGAACATTTCTCTCGTGTGACCAGGGCCTCAGTCTAGTTCTATGGCAGGGAAAGTTTCATCTTTTGCATTTTTTCCTAGGCTAGAGAATTATCAATGTCAAAGGGGAAGGACCATTTAAAAATGTTCATTAAAATAAAACTTTTTAAAAGGTGGCCATGTGTTTTCCAAGGACAATAGGTTCTTTTGAATTTGAGAGATAATAACCACACCAGTGAGGGAAGGTTACAAAACTTCAGTAAGAGAAAAGAAAGAAAAATCTATAATAAAATGAGTACAGAATAATATAAAGAACGCTAATAACCCTAATACAGCAAAGGATGGGAGGGGGGGGGGGGAGACCTGAAACAACTTCTGCCACTGGCAGAATACACTGAGTTCTCAAGCATAGGGGTCTATAATTAATTAGCTGACCAGCTCAGCATTATATACAAATTCCTTTCCTATGTGATAACCACATACTTCATGATAAGTACCTGTCTTTCCAGACAGTAAATGGGTAAACATATACTCTTTTTAGTCAGTTCTTTTGTCATGGCAAGGACAAGACTGTCAGAGTATTGATCGAAATACTAGAGAATAGTGTCTCTTTAAGAAAAGTTATGACAACGATGGACATGTGCAGTGGAACTCTGCTGAGTCACTGTGCATCTGATGCAATCCTGGTAGTAAGATTGTGTATAAAAGTAAGCAAGTCAGTACCATGTTCCGGTGAGTGGAGCTTGAAATTCTTAATGTTATGCTGTCTGTTTGCTGTCTGGAATGCTGTATACTACTGTAAATATTTTCCTGAAACTACAAGATAAAATCCTTTGCTGGAGAAAGACAATGATTTGTCTGTGAGTTATATTGTTCTAATCTTTCAGAGCAAAAAAGTTTCGCTGCATCTTATTTTTCACTACTGTCTGGAGAAGAGAACACATACATTTTCTTTCCGGGACTCTGCTAACTACTTAAAAGTGATTTATTTCACACACATCCTGACATGTGAAGAGAATGGAAATAGCAAAATAGCACTGTTGAACCAGACAGTTCTACTTAAGCAAAGAAGAGTCCATAAAGGCCTATAAAAATGGAGATTTATACATATAAGCCTATGTCTATACACAGTCAAGCTCAGGCATAGAAGAAAATCGGGACACACCACTACACCTCCTCAGAATACAATAATCTTCCACAATGACACTTAACCATGACACTTAGAACTCCAGAAACAGTGGGTAGAGCCTCTTAAGGAACAGAGTGATATAATCTTTGCCTTAAGTCTTGACTCTGCTGGCCCCCAATGTTTGCTGTTACATCTTATTTGCTATTAGTGCTAATCAGAAAACAATAACCAGATGGGCAGGTGTCACTTAAACTCTTTGGTGTGTTAATTAAGTCGATATACCATATGACCAAGTATTAAGGTCAGATGGCATAATCCCACCCTATGGTCAATGTGCTTGCCAGCCATGTATTCAGTAGCCGTCATACATGTTGATGAGTAACTCTCTAATTGGCTCCTCTACACAAAAGGGTAATATTGGTTGTCTCAGGATTCGTCTCAGGATTCACCTGTGTGTGGAAATCCCTACACATATATCTCAGTGATGTGCACAAGCCCTTTTCACACAACTGGCAAATACATAGCTGGCAGGGGGTGTGGTAGTTTTAAAACAATTAGCTTTGCACTGGACTGTCACCTGCTAAATGTTTGCATGTGCCCAAGACAAATTGCTAAGTAAATGTCTTTTAATTATCTGCCCCTCCCCTCAATCTGTGTAAAGTTGAAAGACTTCAAGCTTCTCTGTTCTTCTTGTAAAGGAGGGATTAGAACTGAAGATAATGTCCACTTACAGTAGTTGTATATGCGGGCCAAACATCACTGAAGAATATTTGCTTCCTCTTTTAAGGTTACCATGGAAACATTTGACTATTCAGTCTGGAGAAAGGTGGCTGAAATTACACAGATTACTAATTGTCATTCCTCACCCATCCCAAAAACCTTTGTTGAAGAATCTGGAAGTCATTGTTCTTGTATTTTGCAAACTGTTCTTAGCAAGCCAGTAGTACACTTAGAAATGTTCAGTATAGAACTTGAAATATTAAGACACATATTCTGCAGCTGCTTCAGTTTCCACCACACTCAATTACAATATATGCTTACTATTCTTCAAGTGTTCAAAGCAGTTCATGTTCATTACATTAGTAGCCCTCACAACAATCTTATAAGGCAGGTTTGTATCATTATCCCATATTATTGATGAAGATTTTAGGCTAACAGCTTGCCCAGTGTTATTGAAAAAATTAAGGGCTCGGGCAAAATTTTAATCAAGAGATTTCATGCCTCACAACATACTTTGTGAGGTTGCTACCTCAAGGAACACAATATCAGTGTCAAAAGTAAATAGATCCTGTTCTAGTTCAAAGATCCAAAATCTTCACTTGTGCTGCTGTGTCAACTCCTACTTATGGCAATCTTTGCCAGGGTTTTCAGAAGTGGTTTGCCAGTTCATTGTTGTGGTGCTCTGGAACCATAAAACTTACTTATGACCACAGAGGTGGCAGGTCACTTAACCCCATCATTCTTGTAATGTTGGTTGCCTCCTCTCCTGAAAGGCACAGGGAGAATTCAAACTCACAATGCCTGCCAGATGCTACTGCCCGCTGACCTATGCCAGCTCAGGGTTTTATAGTTAAAAGATCCAAAGTTGTTATTAGTTATGCTTTAAGCTATAATTTTGGAAAAGTTACTTTTTACTGCTTGTCAAAAGTAACTACAATAGTTACTTCTTCGTCACAAAAACCTAATGGAATGTTACAAGCAACTGATTTGTGGTACAAAATACATTATTTTCCTGATCACTTCATTCTCACCTTAGCACCCACAACAAGCCATGGATCCTCATTTGACGTTAGTGGTATTCCTCCTCTACCATGTGGGGGTATTTGTATACGAATACCCCCACACAGGTGGACAT
Source organism: Intellagama lesueurii (assembly GCA_037013535.1). Classification (NCBI taxonomy): domain Eukaryota; kingdom Metazoa; phylum Chordata; class Lepidosauria; order Squamata; family Agamidae; genus Intellagama; species Intellagama lesueurii. The sequence goes on from JBAJHW010000005.1 coordinate 111,575,473, forward strand.
AACGAGGGTCCGGCCCCCACTCACCGGTCCGCTGCTGCGGTCGACTCACCACTCGTCAGCCTGGCAGGGAGACTTCACTCTTTCTGCCATGAGTGGCTAGTTGACCACGAGCTCCGGAGCGATTGGAGGGAGTGGGGAGCCCGCGGCAGCAGCAGACGGGTGAGTGGACAGTCCGGCCCCAGGGGGCTGGACCCTCATTATGTCCACCTGTGCGGGGGTATTTGAATTCCTCTACGAATACCCCCATCTCTAGTACTTAGTTATTTGTAACTAGTTGCTTCAAAGCTCTGGAAATGAGCTTAGGTAGTAGCCCCCTTACCATTTGTTTCCACTGCAGGAAAAAGCTGTGTGTTCCAGGCAAGCAGGCCTGTATCTCCTGCCCTTCAATGAGATGAAAGATTTATTTTATTTATTTATTTAAAATATTTCTACCCTGTCTGTCTTCTTAAAAAGAACCCAAGGCAGCTTACATCATTAAAAGACAATACATAAAGCTAAAAACAGTATGTACACAAATACAACAAGGGTTAAATATGACACTACAACACTGTAAACAAAAGAACACCGAAAACATATTCAAAGCAGTAAGGCACAACAATCTGTTTAACAACCCTACTCAGGCAGCCAGTTACTGAGGGAAAGCTTACCTGAAGAGAAAGGTCTTCATCTGCTTGCGATAGGACAGCAATGATGGAGGCTGCTTGGCTTCTTGTGGGAGGGAGTTCCAAAGTCTGAGAGCAGCAACAGAGAAGGCCCTCTCCTGTGTCCCCATCAAATGCACCTGTGATGGTGGTGGGATCAAGAGAAAGGCCTCTCCTGATGATCTTAACTCTTGAGCAGGCTCATAAAGGGAGATGTGGTCCTTCAGAAAGCTTGGACCAAAGCCGTTTAGGGGTTTATAGGTGAGAACCAGCACTTTGAATTGTTCCCGGAAACTTACTGGAAAAGACAATATTGCTAAGAAGGAGGGCAATGGGAATAGTGAACAATTGAACTTCAGAGGTTGGTTTGCAAGATCTAAACAGATAGGCCATTTGGGAGGTCATTAACTCATACAGTCACCACACATCAGAAGCAACTTGATGGCAAATAACATCTCTGAAGTGGTTTTTTTTTTAAATTATGAGACAATTGTGTAGTGATAAGATGAGAGGAATAGTTGAAACTATGACAGTATATAAACATCAAAGCTCTGCTAACATTAATTAAGGCCATCCCCAGACACAAAGCAAAAAAATATAACTTCACAGCTTAAACAAATGAGTTTGGGAATATTCGTTCTATATTCTTTTTAAAATATCTTTTAAAATATATTTTTAGAACCAGACAATTTGAATATTCCTTACAATGTTATATGCTACTACCCTAAAGATACCCCTTCATGGATTGCTGCCTTGTCATGGCGAAGGGGCTTGAGTAATTGAGAGAAGCTATGGGCTATGCCGTGCAGGGACACCCAAGACGGACAGGTCATAGTGGAGAGTTCTGACTAAATGCGATCCACCTGGAGCAGGAACTGGAAAGCCACTCCAGTATCTTTGCCAAGAAAACTCCATAGACAGAAACAAAAGGCTAAAAGATATGACGCTGGAAGATGAGCCCCTCAGGTCGGAAGACGTCCAACATGCTACTGAGGAAGAGCGGAGGACAAGTACAAGTAGCTCCACAGCTAATGAAGTGGATGGGCCAAAGCTGAAAGGATGCTCAACTGCAGACGTGCCTGAAAGTGAAAGGAAAGTCCGATTCTGCAAAGGAAAATACTGCATAGGAAACTGGAATGTAAGATCTATGAACCTTGGTAAGCTGGATGTGGTCAAACAGGAGATGGTAAGAATAAACATTGACATCCTGGGCGTCAGTGAACTAAAATGGACAGGAATGGGTGAATTCAATTCAGAAGATTATCATATCTACTACTGTGGGCAAGAATCCCGTAGAAGAAATGGAGTAGCCCTCATAGTCAACAAAAGAGTGGGAAAAGCTGTACTGGGATACAATCTCAAAAATGATAGAATGATTTCAATACGAATCCAAGGCAGACCTTTCAACATCACAGTTTATGCACCAACCACCGATGCTGAAGAGGCTGAAATTGACCAATTCTATGAAGACTTACAACACCTTCTAGAACTGACACCAAAGAAAGATGTTCTTGTCATTATAGGGGACTGGAATGCTAAAGTAGGAAGTCAAGCAGATTGATTATGTTATCTGCAGCCAAAGATGGAGAAGCTCTATACAGTCAGCAAAAACAAGACCTGGAGCTGATTGTGGCTCTGATCATCAGCCTCTTGTAGCAAAATTCAAGCTTAAACTGAAGAAAGTAGGAAAAACCACTGGGCTAGTCAGGTATAATCTAAACCAAATCCCTTATGATACATGGTGGAAGTGAAGAACAGATTTAAGGAACTAGATTTGGTGGACAGAGTGCCTGAAGAACTATGGATGGAGGCTCATAACATTGTACAGGAGGCAGCAACAAAAACCATCTCAAAGAAAAGGAAATGCAAGAAAGCAAAGTGGCTGTCCAACGAGGCCTTACAAATAGCAGAGAAGAGAAGGGAAACAAAATGCAAGGGAGATAGGGGAAGTTATAGAAAATTGAATGCAGACTTCCAAAGAATACCAAGGAGAGACAAGAGGGCTGTCTTAAATGAACAGTGCAAATAAATAGAGGAAAATAATAGAAAGGGAAAAACCAGAGATCTATTCAAGAAAATTGGAGATATTAAAGGAACCTTTTGTGCAAAGATGGACATGATAAAGGACAAAAATGGTAGGGACCTCACAGAAGCAAAAGACATCAAGAAGAGGTGGCAAGAATACACAGAGGAATTATACCAGAAAGATCTGGATGTCCCGGACAACCCAGATAGTGTGGTTGCTGACCTTGAGCCAGACATCCTGGAGAGTGAAGTCAAGTGGGCCTTAGAAAGCATGGCTAAGAACAAGGCCAGTGGAGGTGATGGCATTCCAGTGGAACTATTTAAAATCTTAAAAGATGAGGCTGTTAAGGTGCTACACTCAATATGCCAGCAAGTTTGGAAAACTCAGCAGTGGCCAGAGGATTGGAAAAGATCAGTCTACATTCCAATCCCAAAGAAGGGCAATGCCAGAGAATGCTCCAACTCCCGTACAATTGCACTCATTTCACACGCTAGCAAGGTTATGCTCAAAATCCTACAAGGTAGGCTTCAGCAGTACGTGGACCGAGAACTCCCAGAAGTACAAGCTGGATTTCGAAGGGGCAGAGGAACTAGGGACCAAATTGATAACATGCGCTGGATTATGGAGAAAGCCAGAGTTCCAGAAAAACATCTACTTCTGCTTCATTGACTACGCAAAAGCCTTTGACTGTGTGGACCACAGCAAACTATGGCAAGTCCTTAAAGAAATGGGAGTGTCTGACCACCTTATCTATCTCCTGAGAAATCTATATGTGGGACAGGAAGCAACAGTTAGAACTGGATATAGAACAAATGATTGGTTCAAAATTGGGAAAGGAGTACGACAAGGCTGTATATTTCTGTGTAGGCATCCTTCAGTCTCGAGAGACTATGTTAACGTGCTTTGTATGGAGGACATGGAACAGCGTCTAGTGTGGCTGAGAAGGCCAATTCGAGAGTGACAATCCCTTCCACACTGAAGACAAATACAATCTGATTTTGCTTCAACGCTGTATGCGAAGCTGGAGTGTCCTCTCCAGAGCACGAAGCCTGGGTAAAATAATTTGGAGGATAGGCTGTTACCCAAGCAGCAAATCCCCCCTCTCCACATCGCTGAAATAGTCCAATGGAAAGGCAAGAGCCAATACAACTGGTTCCAGCGATGTCGCAGGAGTTGCCAGAACGACACGAACTGCCTCCGGGACTCCGGCTCCGGATTTTGCCTTGAGGTTAACTCCTGAAGCCTTTTCCATTAGTGGATATAGCCACAAGGCAGTGGAGGTTTGAAATCGGAGTTTTCCTTCTCCTAGATGGGCTGCCTTCCAAGGCTGACGAGCCCCACCTACCCGGCGCTGTATATTGTCTCCTTGCTTATTTAACATATATACAGAATACATCATGCAAAAGGCTGGACTGGATGAATCCCAAGCCGGAATTAAGATTGCCGGAAGAAATATCAACAACCTCAGATATGTAGATGATACCGCTCTGATGGCAGAAAGTGAGGAGGAATTAAAGAACCTCTTAATGAGGGTGAAAGAGGAGAGCACAAAATGGTCTGAAGCTCAACATCAAAAAAACTAAGATGATGGCCACTGGTCCCATCACCTCCTGGCAAATAGAAGGGGAAGATATGGAGGCAGTGACAGATTTTACTTTCTTGTGCTCCATGATCACTGCAGATGGTGACAGCAGCCACGAAATTAAAAGACGCCTGCTTCTTGGGAGGAAAGTGATGACAAACCTAGACAGCATCTTAAAAAGCAGAGACAGCACATTGCTGACAAAGGTCCGCATAGTCAAAGCTATGGTTTTTCCAGTAGCGATGTATGGAAGTGAGAGCTGGACCATAAAGAAGGCTGACTGCCGAAGAATTGATGCTTTTGAATTGTGGTGCTGGAGGAGACTCTTGAGAGTCCCCTGGACTGCTAGGAGATCAAACCTATCCATTCTAAAGGAAATCAACCCTGAGTGCTCACTGGAAGGACAGATCCTGAAGCTGAGGCTCCAATACTTTGGCCATCTCATGAGAAGAGAAGACTACCTGGAAAAGACCCTGATGTTGGGAAAGTGTGAAGGCAAGTGGAGAAGGGGACGACAGAGGACGAGATGGTTGGACAGTGTCATCGAAGCGACCAACATGAATTTGACCCAACTCCGGGAGGCAGTGGAAGACAGGAGGGCCTGGCGTGCTCTGGTCCATGGGGTCATGAAGAGTTGGACATGACTTAATGACTAAACAACAACAACAAAGATACATGGCAAAATATTCCTTTCTGGAGGACTGTTACTCCCTCACTTCATTTAAAGCAAGCCTGTTTTACTAGACTGTTAAAAAAATACACCATCTTTTGATTGTTTTTATGACCTTTCATTGCTTTCCAAACATATTCCTTCCTGGCTCACAAAGCAGCAACAATATATCTACTTTGGAACGTTCTTGCTGATAAGCCTATTCCATGCATGCTTAGTTTATAAGAAAGTCAGTAATGAAATGCTTTTTTTGAGGATACGTATTTCAACCCCTGCAACCTGGATTCCTTCCAAATTAAAAAAAAAGCTGGTGGGAACAACTATTCTCTTTCAAGTTAAGCAAGATTGGTATTGTCAATTTATTTGATCTTTTTAAAATAAAAGCCATTTTACTTTTAAAAAATCATAATGCAAAAATACTTTACCTGAACTTCTCCAATTTTGGCACAGAGCAAGAGCAGACTGTTTGCTACATCTGTGCCAATGCTGGTGCTGATCCGAAATCCAGTTTCAAAGTGATGTTTTTTTGTTTGGGCTGCCCCCATTTATAGAATTACTTTGTAGAATGTTGATTTACCCTACCAGCACAATACCATCATTGCACTCTTGTGCAGTGAAAATGTTCAAAATAATATAATTGAAACATGCGATGCATAATACTGAAATGAACCCCACTTTACTTTCCAAACTCTATCAGCTGGATCCAGAATTAGTTACACTTAGAGTGAATTGAATGAAATAAGTGGAAAGGCCTACTGTCAGAATGATTAAATCCAGATCCAAATTTGCATGGGGAGGAAGTATTTAACAGGCTGTTTCTGGCTACCCTTACAAGATAAAATCTTTCTAGAATTTGTATTTGAGTGCATAGATCATTTTAAGGTAAGAACGTCCCTTCAAAATAATCTACTTATGCCCACATACAAATTTATCATTATATTTTCATATTTATCAGAATATTTACTGATCCTGGAAAAGTATTGCTCCTAGAAAGAAACGAAAGCGAAACCTATGATGTTTTTTGAGCCAATTCAGTCTGTTTGACTGGGATTGGTCAGCTTTTTCTATTATGCTCCAAGAAAGCAGAAAGGTTTTCAAGAAGCAAAAAAGTAATCAGATTTCTTGGAGCAGGGACAAGAGGCATATTTGAAATCGTAACTTTGTCTTGACTCTGCAAATATCTCAATTCCTTCTTTCATTCTACACTTATTTTTTTGAGATTATTTGAAATAGAAGCACACAGTTCTTATTAGGATTATTTGATTTGGGGAATGCTGAAAAAGAATTACTTGTATGGAGACTAGTAAAAAGGCAAAAGGAAAAACATACTGTTTGTTTCCTGAGAAATCCATTTGAACATAGTGTGAAAGGAAAAGAATGCCTATACTTGCTTAGAGAGGCCCCTTAAAAGTTACCTATCATTTGCCCTGATAGTAATGTCTTCTGGTAGTGGCAATTTTTTGTTAATTAATGATTTTCTGATCTTGTTCCATGGCTCTCACAGCTTCCACATGGTGAAAGGGATTATATGGGAGTTGAAAAAGCCACATGAAAGAAGTAAGACATTTTTAATTGCCAGAACTGCCCCACTGATTGTGCCATCAGCCTTTCACAGGCACAAATTATGCAACAGGATTTCAATCATTAAGTGTTTTCAATTTTATTTTAATGATAAGTGATCTGGGGAAGACTTGTTGATTCAAGTATGTAATCAATAAATTCTTGTTTTGAAATGACGGGAATTTTTCTAGAATAAAAATGACTTGCAAGGCACAGTATGCCTTGAAGTTGTGATGACAAGTATTCTATTAAATTCTCCCAATGAACTCAGTTTTGCCTAGTGCATTGACTTAGGGGAGTGCAGTTGGTTTCTGAAGAAATTAGTGCACTCCATATAAACTCTGCAAAAGTTAACAATTAGTCCTGTTGAAAAGGTCATCCCGTTCCTTTACAATCTTGTTTTAAAACAACATAATTACTACAGTCCTATGGGTGAGGCAGGAGGTGAGCTGAAGCAGGAGGTGAGCTGTGTTTGAGACATTTTATTTGGTGAGGTATTTTTTCTAGGCTGATCTTTGCTCTCCCTGACTGCATGGTCTGAGGGGGTGGGAGTTTAGCTTTAAATGAGGGTGAGCAGTAGCTCTAAGCCCTTTTCCTGAAGAGGAAGCTGAGGCAGGAGGTGAGCTGTGTTTGGGACATTTTATTTGGTGAGATATTTTTTCTAGGCTGACTTTTCCTGTCCCTGACCACATGGTCTGAGGGGGCGGGGGTTTAGCTTTAAATGAGGGCGAGCAGAAGCTCTAAGCCCTTTTCCTGAAGAGGAAGCTGAGGCAGGAGGTGAGCTGTGTTAGGGACATTTTATTTGGTGATTCTATTTTTGACTCTAATCTGGTAAATAGGAAAGCCAAATAGCATTGCATACACCTGGGGGCAGGAAAGTTTTAGGGGTCGATTCATACTTCCAAACTATTAGGGAGCAGGCCGGGTAGGTGGGGCTCGTCAGCCTTGGAAGGCAGCCCATCTAGGAGAAGGAAAACTCCGATTTCAAACCTCCACTGCCTTGTGGCTATATCCACTAATGGAAAAGGCTTCAGGAGTTAACCTCAAGGCAAAATCCGGAGCCGGAGTCCCGGAGGCAGTTCGTGTCATTCTGGCAACTCCTGCGACGTTGCTGGAACCAGTTGTATTGGCTCTTGCCTTTCCATTGGACTATTTCAGCGACATGGAGAGGGGGGATTTGCTGCTTGGGTAACAGCCTATCCTCCATATTATTTTACCCAGGCTTCGTGCTCTGGAGAGGACACTCCAGCTTCGCATACAGCATCGAAACAACACGGGAAGTAGCAGTTACCAGTTATAACTCTTTGCTCAATTGGCGTAGAGCATGACGCCAGGGGCTACTTCCGACGGTGGGAGAGGGCATTGCACCTCACTAGGTAGCTACCGCCCGCCTTAAGCTGGGCAGTCCCCAGCCAGTAAGGTGCTACCTCGCCACGGTCTGTTAACCTCACGGGGTGCGTGGGGTTTAGGGTGAAAGCCATCAAGCAGATTGATAACCCTGCACCATGCAACAATCATAAGAAAACTTCTGCCCTAAAGTTGGGCACCTGGAATGTTTGGACAATGACCCCTGGCTTTTCTGATGACCTGCAGGAAATAGACGACGTGCGCAAGACAGCTGTCATCAACATGGAACTGAGTAGACTGCAGATGGACATTGTTGCCCTGCAAGAGACGAGATTGCCAGACATGGGATCTGTCAAAGAAAAAAACTTTTCATTCTTCTGGCAGGGAAAACCATTGAATGAGACCAGGGAATATGGTGTTGGCTTTGCAGTCAGAAATACTCTGCTGAGATCCATTGTTCCACCTACTGTGGGGAGTGAAAGAATCCTGTCTCTGCAGCTCCACTCATCAGCGGGACCGGTCACCCTCATTAGTGCATATGCACCAACACTGTCGTCCACAACAGAAGTCAAAGACAAATTCTACGACGATCTGGCAGCTACTATCAAAAAAGTCCCTGAGAGAGAGCCACTGTTCATTCTCGGAGACTTTAACGCTAGAGTTGGTGCTGATCACAATTCTTGGTCCACTTGTCTAGGCCATTTTGGCATTGGGAAGATGAACAAAAATGGCCAACGCTCGCTGGAGTTTTGCTGTTATTATGGTCTTTGTGTCAGCAACACGTTCTTTAATATGAAGCTTCAACACAGAGTTTCCTGGAGACATCCAAGATCCAAGCATTGGCATCAGCTCAATTTGATCCTCACTAGACGTTCTAGCCTTCCTAGTATTACGATCACACGCAGTTACCAGAGTGCCGATTGCGATACTGATCACTCCCTGGTGTGTAGTAGAGTAAAACTGCGAACAAAGAGATTGTATCACACGAAAAAGGAAGGAAGACCATGTATTGACATCAGCAAGACTCGCGATCAAAGAAAAGTGGAGGAATTTGCCCAAGTGCTTGAGGAAACCGTTCCAGGCCCGGCTGATGCAAATGCAACTGACTGATGGGAACATTTCAAGAACACTGTTTATAACACCGCCTTGTCCACATTTGGCAAGAAGACCAAAAAGACGGCAGACTGGTTCGAAGCCCATTCGGAGGAGCTGATGCCAGCCATCGAGGATAAGAGGAGAGCTCTAGCAGTATACAAAGCCTGTCCTAGTGAGTACAACTTGCAGGCTCTTCGACTTGCTCGTAGCAAAGTCCAACAGGCTGCCAGGAGATGTTCCAACGATTATTGGCTTCAGCTGTGCTCTCAGATATAGATAGCAGCGGACACAGGTAACATCAAGGGAATGTATGACAGTATCAAGCAGGCTTTAGGTCCAATACAGAAGAAATCTGCTCCCTTGAAGTCTGCTACAGGCGTGATCATCCAGGACTGAGCACAGCAGATGGAACGCTGGGTGCAGCACTACTCTGAGCTATATTCCAGAGAGAATGTAGTAACCGAAGAGGCATTAAATAACATCGAGTGCCTGCCTGTCTTGGAAGAGTTGGACAGCGAACCAACTTTAGCAGAAATAAAAGTGGCCTTGGATTCCCTTGCATCCGGCAAGGCACCTGGGAAGCATAACATCCCCGTTGAAGTGCTGAAGTGCTGTAAAGAGATCATCACCACCGAGCTGTATGAAGTCTTTTGTCTTTGCTGGAGGGAAGGTGGAGTACCACAGGACATGAAGGATGCAAACATTGTCACATTGTATAAGAACAAAGGAGACAGGGGCGACTGCAATAACTACCGTGGCATCTCTCTTCTGAGCGTTGTAGGGAAGCTGCTTGCCCATGTTGTGCTTAAGAGGCTCCAGGTGCTTGCAGACAGAGTCTGTCCAGAATCACAGTGTGGATTTCGAGCTAATAGATCCACCACTGACATGGTATTCTCCCTCAGACAGTTGCAGGAGAAATGTAGGGAACAACGACAACCACTCTTTGTGGCCTTCATAGATCTCACAAAGGCCTTTGATTTGGTTAGCAGGGATGGCCTTTTTAAAATGCTTCCCAAGATCGGATGTCCACCTTGACTCCTTAACATCATCAGGTCCTTTCATGAGGGAATGAAGGGCACTGTAGTTTTTGATGGCTCAACGTCAGATCCCTTTGACATCTGAAGCGGAGTGAAACAGGGCTGTGTCCTCGCGCCGACCCTGTTTGGGATCTTTTTTGCTGTCATGCTGAAGCACGCCTTTGGAACTGCAACAGAAGGTGTCTATCTCTGGACTAGATCAGATGGAAAGCTCTTTAATCTCTCTAGATTGAGAGCAAAGACCAAAGTCCAACTGAAATTCATTCGGGAGTTCCTCTTTGCCGATGATGCAGCTGTTGTTGCCCACTCTGCTGAAGACCTCCAACAACTCATGAATTATTTTAGCAAGGCCTGTCAAGACTTTGGACTAACAATCAGCCTGAAGAAAACACAAGTCATGGGCCAGGGCGTGGACTCACCTCCCTCTATTACCATCTCCACGCAAGAATTGGAGGTTGTTCATGACTTTGTGTACCTTGGCTCAACGATCTCTGACACTCTCTCCCTAGATGTCGAGCTGGATAAACGCATTGGCAAAGCAGCTACCATGTTCTCTAGATTCACAAAGAGAGGATGGCTTAATAAGAAGCTGATGGCATATACCAAGATCCAGGTCTATAGAGCCTGTGTCCTGAGTACACTCCTGTACTGCAGTGAGTCCTGGACCCTTTGTGCATGGCAGGAGAGGAAGTTGAACATGTTCCATATGCGTTGTCTCCGACGCATTCTTGGTATCACCTGGCAGGACAAAGTTCCAAATAGAGTAGTCCTAGAACGAGCTGGAAATTTTAGCATGTATACATTACTGAAACAGCGACGTCTACGTTGGCTCGGGCATGTCGTGAGAATGGCTGATGGTCAGATTCCAAAAGATCTCCTGTATGGAGAATTAGTGCAGGGAAATCACCCCAGAGGGAGACCACAGCTGCGATACAAGGATATCTGCAAGTGGGATCTGAAAGCTTTAGGAATGTACCTCAACAGATGGGAAACCTTGACATCTGAGCGTTCAGCCTGGAGGCAGGCGGTGCATCATGGCCTCTCCCAATTTGAAGAGACCCTTGTCCAGCAGGCCGAGGCAAAGAGGCAGTCCCGAAAGCAGCAAAATCAGGGAGCTGGACAGGGGACAGATTGTATTTGTCTTCAGTGTGGAAGGGATTGTCACTCTCGAATTGGCCTTCTCAGCCACACTAGACGCTGTTCCAAGTCCTCCATACAGATCACGTTACCATAGTCTCTCGAGACTGAAGGATGCCTAATCCTATGGGTGAGACTGTTTCTCTTTCTTTCCTGATTTGCATATCATTAACGTAAATGGGCATCTGCTTTCTCTCATGAAAAATAGATACAGCAGCTGTCAATGTAGGAAGCTTGCAGCTCATTCTCATCCTCAATTGTCATAAATATTTTGCCTTTCTTAATTGCACCAATCCAGGTTGGTTCTTTCCTGAGCTGTTATTACTCAAGATATGACTCCATCCCATAAATTAGCAGCAGCCTTGCCTAAGCAAAACAAAAATTGGAATGACATCTGGCGTGTGCAAGCTTTGATTTCAATAGATGATTCCCCTTCCTCAAAAGCTCTGGCACAATTTTCTGACACAGAGACAAAATAAAACACCATCACTTTAAACTGTGCTGAAAACATCAAAGATGGAAAGGACTGAAGCAGCTGAGCCTCACCAAAGCAAAGAGGCTAGAATTAACAGCAACAGTTCCTCTCAGTTGTACAAGAGCTTAATATATATATATAAATGCGCGCTCTCTCTCTCACACACACACATTGCATTTAACTTGCAATAACCTTACTCCCAGGAAGGCTGAAAACAGAGTCTGTGTCAGAAAACTGTGCTATATCTTTTGAAGATGGGGTGGGGAGATTGTCTGATGTGGATGGCTCATGCATACAAGAAGTGGGGTTGAGCTACTTGGCCCTTCTCTAATAACTGAATGGCTGAGCTAGCAGTACCCTCTGATTGCCTGCACATGCTGCAGAGACCCCTGAATAAGACCTCTCCCCTGAAAAGCAGCTGTCACATCTAGGAATTCTTGAGATGGTTTGTCTAGTTCAGCTCCATAACATTCAGTGTGGGACCAGTGGTGGGACTCTCCTCCTTCTATAACTCCATTAGTACAGGAGGAGAGTTCTAAATGCCTCAGAATGCATCCAGACCACATTCGTCTTGCTTCAACTGTACGTTTTACTGAAAGGTAAAAGACAAAGCATAAAAAAATTTATTATAATGATTTCCTTCAGGCAGGATTTTACCGTTCAGACCACGGACTGTAGGTCCATAGGTTTTGTTTGTTTTTTAGCATCTAAAGTAGCCATATTTTGAGACACTTCGATTTCAAAATCTGATCAGGGAATAAGATGACACTTCTCCATTTTAGAAGCTCCTTACCCACAGCAAAATTTTTAGCTCTAGCTTCCCCTCTCCATGCACAGGAAGAGGTGGTCTGTTGTTGTATTTGTTTTTTGAATGGAGGAATATTTTGCTACACAATGTATCATTTGATGTACATGTATCTTTCAGGAGATAGCATTTTATAACGATCTGTTCTTTGAATTTTTTGGACTTCAACTTCCAGAATTCTCCAAAAATTCCCCAGGCAGAATTCCGGAAGTTCTAGTCCACAAACCCACACCTCCACACACCTATATTTCCTTCACCTGGAGCAGGGCCTAGTCATCCTAGGCTGTATTCTAGGTCAGTGGTTTTCAAACTGGGGTCCCTAGATGTTCTTGGACTGCAATTCCCAGACGCCTTCACCACTTGCTGTGCTGACCAGGATTTCTGAGAGTTGCAGTCCAAGAACATCTGGGGACCCCAGTTTGAGAACCACTGCTCTAAGCCTTTGTTTCCTGCTCCAATGCTTCCTCAGAGGAAGCTGCTGCAGTGCTTCCTGGACATTCTAGTTTTGTTGTTCTTTAGGCTTTATAGAAACTCACAACGAACTATGATACCAAGGAAGAGTTGCAGCAGAAAATGAAGGGAATTCTAAAACAACTCTTGGCGATTCTACAAACTCTAACAAATTAAAAGTATTTTTCAAAGTTATAGCAATGAGAGACTTCTGTCTGATTGTGCCTATCATCTACTCCAAATGCACAGACAGATTCAAGAAGATATATACCTGCTCAGAATCCCAGCTGCATCAGACAAGAGATGAAAAACAGAACTCAGCTGGAAAGGCTACTGGCAATGGCAACAGTGAGGAATTGCTAGATGAAAACCATCTTGCCAATAGCCTGTGTTAGTTTATGCAGCTATGCTGTAGTCCCAGACTGCAGGTTCTTGTCAGTTCCTTTTATCTCACAAGGAACACATGTAACAATTTATAAGCAGATGGGATTTCTTAAACACCCTGGTTGCACTTCATTTTTGAGCCCCATCTGAAAAAGTTTAGTCTCATCATACACTCCTTGTTATCCTTGAACCATTCTGTCTACTATAGTTTGGCCAGATGTAAAGCGCCACACCTATCCATTGTGATGATCAGGAGAAATCCCATAGCATTGGTAAGAGAATAATTAATGATGGATGGTGCCTAATAATAGCTACCTTAAATCCAATGGCAATTCTGAAACATACAGGAATACAGCACTTTCTAACAGCTTGGAGTGCTTTCTGTGTAAACACTGGCAGAAAAACAGTAGTAAGTCACAACTAGAATAGGCCCATTGAATCAGAGGGGATTTGGTGAGTCAACACTTCTGTATGTTCCATTGATTCAATGGGCCTACTCCAGTTGTGGCTGACAGCTGGATTTCAACCATTAATAATAATAATGAAAAAGATGAAACAGGTGACTTATAATGAACTAAAACATGGCAAGACCATGAGAGTGTAATAAATGGGCTACTCATAGCACAGCCCTCAAGAGGAGTGATCAACTATGTCTATGAATTGAGCCTTTTTATACTTCAGAAAACAAGGCTTAGCTACCCAAATCCAGCTCCCTGATTCTGAGCACCTTTCTTTCATGCCAGATAGATTATAGGCTTGTAAGCATGCAAGGCACGTGGTGGCGCTGCAGGTTAAACCACAAAAGCCTCTGGGCTGCGAGGTCAAAAGACCAGCAGTTCGAATCCACGCGACAGTGAGCTCCTGTCGCTTGTCCCAGCTCCTGCCAACCTAGCAGTTCGAAAGCATGTAAATGCAAGTAGATAAATAGGTACCACCACGGTGGGAAGGTAACGGTGTTCCGTGTCTAGTCGCACTGGCCACGTGACCACGGAAACTGTCTATGGACAAACGCTGGCTCTACGGCTTGGAAACGGGGATGAGCACCGCCCTCTAGAGTCGGACACGACTGGACAATTGTCAAGGGGAACCTTTACCTTTACTTTAAGCATGCAATTATCTCCCGTTATGTACTATTTTACAGACCAGTCTTCACAATACTTCTTCAGCAAAAGAACACTCTTTGGCTCTTTACAGAACATTTGGGGGGAACCAAGGGAAGTGCTATACTCTGCTTCCTCCAATGCTAGATAATTGGCTCCCTTAGTCAACTTTTGCTCTCTGTAGTATCCGTTGTTATCTTTAACCAGGGTCTCTTGGGCATCCTATTTTCCTGATGAAAATATGGGCAAACATCTGAAAACAGACTTCTCAAAATTCATTATCATTTTAGGCTCATGCAGTTCTTCCATCTGCAATTCACTAGATGTTAATCTTTCCACAAGAACAATAAGAGCAGCAGATTTCAATAAACAATAGCAATGAAGACTTTGTAATGGATTTTTGCTTTCTCATACACTATATAAGGAAGAGAAGCCATGCTCTATTTTTGTGATTCTCAACATACAGAATACTTGACCTTTTTAATGGCTCCAGTCCAACAATTTTCTGTGAATATGCTGGTGACTGGAGTGCAAACTCATCATTAGATACTAAGATAAGAGGAATAATTCAAAAAGCCCACTATCTGTCTTTTATTACTACTTGTCCATGCTAATTTCTTTATGTGATCTGTTTGATCACTAGAATTGTGGCATCAGTCTACTCTAAGGGAATCATTTATCAGTAATCAGGGAAGCTAAGAACCATTGGAAACCTTTGGGAAGGAATTATAATTTGTTTAAAAACTGCTGAAAGCTGAAACACCCTTCTCCCCCCCACCTGCCCCCAAGAAAAGAAAGCAGAAGCAATTTTCAGGAATCCAGGGGCCACACATACTTCCCACTCAATCTTGATGAACAACTCCAGCCCCCTAGCCCCCCATGCTGTGACAACCCCAAACACTTTTAAAAAATAAAGCAGGCTGTGACGACCAAATATCCCTAAGGAGAGTATGGTGTTCGGTCAGGGAGTCTCTTAGGCCCCAAATCTACCACTTTGTACCGAGGTAAGTCCTCAAGCCTCAGCAGTGCATAGCATCTGTGCCTTGGACAAGCCTGACCTAGGAAAAACACTTCACTTTACTCAGTACTTTGCAAGTAGTTAAACATGGGCTTTGTGATTCCTCAGAACTCACAATAGCTCAGTTAAATAGGACTTCTCTATAGTAGCTAGTTAGTGGCCTTTCCACTCTTCTGGATTTAGCCTAACCTTGCTGGTCCAAGAGACTAGTCCTCAATGAGGTTTTTATAATTATTTTTTATTAAGAAAATAAAGATTCATAGAAACAGTTCTTTTGCATAAGCAGTAGCATAATAACATGTTCAAAGGTTACAATAGTTAAATAAAGCTGTTATTTCTTATTAAAAATAAGAAACACTAAAATCTAGGCTGTGGTGGGCTAATCCCACCCCTCCTTCTCCTTACCATTCTACATTCTGTAACCATCCAGCTACATAACATAATCCATCATCAATTCCTCATAGCTTGGCATAAGCTAAGAGAAAAAGCTCTCTACACCTCCTCTCCTCCATCTTTTCTACATCCAATGTTTTTCAGGAACTACAGCCCTCACTCCCATTCTAGGCCGGGTATTTAAAGGGCAAAGAGGCATGGTAAACTCCACTGGTCCGTGGTATCTTTGGGGATCTAAACATACAGGGACTGGGTGCTTCGGAACCCGCGATTCAGAAAGCCAGGAAATGGCCCAATATTGCTGCAAAATATTTTGCCCGCATTGCCAGCAGGAAAAAGAATTCCAAGCTTTACATAGCAAAGAGCAGTCTGAATGCTGACAACACCAATGACAGCAGTCAAGATGGTCTACGGCAGAGGTCCCCAACCCCCGGTCCGTAACCCGTCAGCGGTCCGCGGCCTATCCAGGACCGGGCCGTAGACACAGATCTCCTACCCCCCGTGAGTGCCCCTGTGAGCGCAGTTGCACGCATGTGCGCGAGCGCGTTCCGCCCCGTGTGCGTGCTGTGCACATGTGCACGAGCACCCTCCCGAGCGCAATGTGTGCATGCGCATGAGAGAGCTCTGCCCCCTGCGGGCGTGCCACACTCCCCCAACCGGTCCGTGGTTGGGGACCACTAGTCTAGAGGATACCATATTCTGCAAATCAAAGCAGTAGGTATGTTCCCCCACAGATATCACCACTATAGATGGGGGTATTTGTATACGAATATCCCAGTGCAGCTTGACTTAATGAGGGGCGGGCCCCTGCGACCGGCCTGTCCACTCACACATCCGGTGGCGGCAGCAGCCTCACTCATCCTTCCAGTCGCTGCTGGAGCTCCACTCTCCTCCTGCTTGCCTGGCCACTCCAGACAGTGGGAGGGAGGACGAGTCTCCCTGCACAGCTGCCAAGTGGCCAGGCAAGCAGGAAGAGAGTGGAGCTCCAGCAGCGACTGGAAGGATGAGTGACAGCGATTTTCGCGGAACGGATTAACATCGTCTAGTGAGGCACCACTGTATAGGTTGGAGCTGTGCTGCTGTTCCCATCCTAACATTACATTCAGTTAGGACATCTGCAAACCCAAACTGAGGAAGGAGTAGCTGAATGGGTGGTTCTACAGGATCAAGCTAAATATTTGCTGGTAATCATAGTGAAATACTGACTACCATGGATTAGGCACTGAGTTGAAAACTCCTGTATGGTATATATTCAATTAGGAGAGGCTCTTTTACTCTACTGATTAAAATTAAGCTTTCCATTTCTATTTCAGGTAATGACTATATAAAATACATTAATTAGTTGATTTAACCATTGATATGACCATTACAAAATGCTATTTCTAAAGCTGAATCTTTGAACTATTTTAAGATGGCACACCACTGTAAGATAGCACACAGAGTAGACCTTTGGTCTAGATGGGCGGGATAGAAATCCAATAAATAAATAAATAAATGAATATAGGGAAGCTTAGTGTAAGTGAAAGGAAATTCTGGTTGCACAAGACCTCCACAATTTTTGCCAGTTTTCTGATGCAGTTTCCTGAGTCTGATGCTGCCCTCTTCCAAGTGACACACTAAGCTTCACCAGGAGGTACAGGTGTCTACAGAGGGAAGAAAAAGTGGAAGAGTCTCATTCCATGAATAGACTCAGATGTTAGGTTACCAATCCTTCTTCTAATAGTCCACTTTATTGTGGAAGTGCAGGATCCATACCAGAAATATTAAAAATAATTAAAAATATACTGGCCAAAACCTAACTAAAATATTACATGAACAACTGTGCAACCAGAGGAAGACCTAGCATGTGACAGATAGAGAGGAAAACAGTTTGCATTTCTTGCATGATTTGTCCTAATGTAATCATGTAAACAAAATTCAAGCCACTATTCAAATCAATTCATCATACATAAAAACAAAACCTTTGCCTTTTTTGGGGGGCAACCACAGAAAATAAAGCAATTTGACTGGTTATATAAGGATCTCCACCAGCAAGGAAGTACACATCAGACATTCTTATAACAAAGGTGATATATCTCTTCTTGGAGTATGAATCACAATACAGATATACGTATAATGAAAAATATCCTTTACTTCTAGTGCTCCAAAATACATAGACATTGAATTAATAGTAATATTTACATACTCCCAACCAAAGAGAATGAAGCCATGATCTGAAAGTGTACATATCTTCCCAAACTAAAAATGTGTTGGGGTTATCAGAGAAAATTTGCTCACACTTGTAACAATAGTACCATCTACTGAATCATCTTTTCCAATAATTTCCACAACTTCTAATAATTTTGTTAGAATATAATCAATCTCTAATATCAATCTATTTACATGAACACAAGCCACTGAGAGAGAGAAAAAACCACACACCAGTCTTTCGAAACAGGAGTCGTCTTCTGCCTCAGATAACATTATCAAATAAATAATCATTAGGCACATCAGGCTTCTCAAATTAATAGCTGTATCATTGTAGTGTTTTCAGATTAAAATAAGAAGTTTCTTAACAATTTTTCTGGAGTGCAATTTGTTCCACAGGTCACTCAGTTCTGCTTCCAGGATAAAATGCTAACAGGTCAAAGGCAGCAAGCATAATTTCAATAGTCCATAAACCTAACTTCTGTATTACATCCTGCAATATGAAGCATTTCTCTATCATACTTCCCTAAAACCAGTTTGTTACAGATACATTATCTGATTGGTCTCACCTTCATCTAATAATCTGTTCAGTAAGAACCAAGAAGAGAATTACAACCAATGTGTAGCAGGCCAGTGCACCATCTTTTCTTGAACATGAGAAAAACACAGATTCACCACACTTGGACCAGCACTGATACAAAAAAGCAACTCTACCAGAATAGAGAACTACATTTTTACTGTTATAGAAACAGAATGTATGCTTAATTAAGAGAAAATTCTAAGGATTTGTGTCCAAACATGAAGATAGGAATTGAAGTTAATTGTACAGCATCTGTAAATTATATTGGTTTACCACGGTTGATTCTGAGACTGTAATGTATTTTTGGAACCGTATGCTGGATCCTACCGCTTGTGATGGCTTTGCAAGCAATATAAATTCCAAATACAGTAAATATTCCTTTCATATTTATTATTAAGATTTGATCTTTTACACATAAAATTTTTTAATCCAATGTAATCATTAATGACCTGTTTAACAAGGGTCATAGATGCAGTTTTAAGATATTCTAATTCTAGTATTTGCCTTGATAGATTTGAATTAAAATTTTACTTTAATCTTGTACGGTAGCCATGTTACTTTGTTGAAGCAAAAACGACAGTGTTCAGCAGCACTTTAAATATTAGCCAATATTTTGTGCCTAAGGTTTTGTGAGCTGTGTCCAGTCAGGAGTATGCAGAATAAAACTTGTTAATATTTTAAGTTGATCCATGCATTTTTATTATTTCCATTGTAAGCCAATTAAAAATAGAGAGTGAGAGACAGAACATTATTTGGTACCTGTCAGATATCTATTTGCTATCTATTAGAAGGAAAGGAACAAATTTCAACTTGAAATGTAGAAGACTGTTGGCTAAAGCAGTATGTGATTTCTTATGTCACTGTAGCTGGATGACTGGAGACCAACCAAACCATCCTCAACATGACAAGATGGCAGTGAGGAGTACAGTAACAGTATTCTTCTGAATCCAAAAAGATGCTCTGAATTCAGCTGCTGGGTAAAGGGTAAATGAAAGGGGGAACTCATTACCAGTTTGTCCTTGCAAAGGGGAAGCAGAGCACTTTGGATTTTTTTTTTTATTATAATTTTTTTCAAACCAAAGCCATAAAAATTAAACATGGCTAAAAATGTACAATTAAAAATGAGGTTTTGATGGATGAGGACAGAGCAACAATGCGATATTTTCAATTCATAGTAGAACTGATTTCAGCAGAAATGGATTACCTCCATTAGGAGAGCACCAAAATGGCCCAGGATGTTGGCTTTATGTCTTCACATAAAAACCACAGCCATGGAACAGACTCACAATTAGACTTAGTTTCTGCTCTGTAAAATGGGCCTCCATTAAATATATTACAGAAATGCTGATACGATGAATAAATAAAGTGTGTTGAAGTGTTTACCGCAATTATTTAAAGCTTGTTTTAAATTGTCCCTTGTGGTTGTCCTTCTGGGATTCAATTTCACTTTAAATTTTGATAAATGCCTGCAGAAATACTGAAATCTGAGTGGGCAAGGTTCCAAACAACCTTGGAAGATCTTCATGTCCAACATTCTGGGTTTGTGTTTCTTGAGTAGCAGTCACCCCCATTGCATTACTGATGAAGAGCTCTGAAATGGAAGGTTGTTGCTTTTTAAGCGACATCAAACATGGGTCCAGCTGTGCAAGGGAAAAATGTCAAAGACAGTGTAAATGTCCCTAATTGCTAAGCATTCTTCATCCCAACCATAGGAAAAGGGAGTTACAATCCTCCTAACATTCCAAGTCATGAACTAAATTGCCCATAACATCTCTACAACCATCTGAAATTATTTCTAGAGATGGGGGTATTCGTATTTGAATATCCCTCACAGGTGCAGATAACGAAGGTCCAGCCCCTTGGGGCCAGCCCGACCATTCTTCAACCTGGCAGAGAGGCTCGTCATCCCGCCTTCTGCCAGGAGTGGCTAATCTACCGCGAGCTCCAGAGCGATAGGAAGGGAGCGTGGAGCCCGTTTGTATACGAATACCACCATCTCTAATTATTTCTTAAAAAATTAAAAACAAAATGCTTTTAAAAATTAAGAATTCAAAGAATTTGATGTTTTGAATGTTTTTTTAGTTAGAATTAGCAAGCATTTTGATATCTTTTTCTTCGTGACATGAAAAGGGATGAAGAACTGAATAATAGCAAATACAGTCATGTGAAAAAGAAAGTACACCCTCTTTGAATTCTGTGGTTTTACGTATCAGGACATAATAAAAAATCATCTGGTCCTTAGCAGGTCTGAAAATTAGGTAAATACAACCTCAGATGACATATTACACTGTCATGATTTATTTTACAAAAACAAAGCCAATATGGAGAAGCCATGAGTGAAAAACTAAGTACACCCCTACATCTCCCATAGGAATTAAGAGGTTAAGTAGCAGCCAGGTGCTGCTAACCAAATGCCCTTGAGTAATTTATCATCAGCAAGTTATACCGTGTTTCCCCGAAAATAAGACAGGGTCTTATATTAATTTTTGCTCCAAAAACGCATTAGGGCTTATTTTCAGGGGATGTTTTATTTTTTTTCATGTACAACAATCTACATTTATTCAAATACAGTCATGCCATCTTCTTCTGGTTGCTGCACAATGGAGGAGGGTGGGGTTTCACTTAACTAGGGCTTATTTTTGGAGCAGGGCTTATATTACGAGCATCCTGAAAAATGACACTAGGCCTTATTTTCAGGGAAACAGGGTATAGACCACCTCTATATAAGCCAAAGTTTTAGCAGCTGGTCTGGAACATTCAGGTGTGTGTTAGCACAATATCAAGGAGAAAACCCATCAGCAATGATTGTAGAGAAGCAATTGTTGCTGCTCATTAATCTGGGAAGGATTAGAACATCATTTCCAAACAATATTCTACAGTGAGCAAGATTATTCACAAATGGAAAACACCTCTTACCAACTGTCAAGCATGGTGGTGGAGGGGAAATGATTTGAGCTTGTTTTGCAGCTGCAAGACCTGGGCAATGTGCAGTTATTGAGTAGGCCATGAACTCTTCTGTATACCAAAGTATTCTAGAGTAAAATGTGAGGCCATCTCTCTGACAGCTAAAGCTTGGCCAAACTTGGGTAGTGCAACAGGACAATGATCCCAAGCATGCCAGCAAATCTACAACAGAATGGCTGAAAAAGAAAAAAAATCAAGGTGTTTCAATGGCCCAGTCAAAGTCCAGACCTCAACCCGATTGAAATGCTGTGGTGGGACCTTATACGAGTTGTGCATAAACAAATGCCCACAAACCTGAACTCTGAAGCCATGTTGTAAAGAAGAGTGAGTCAAAATTCCTCCACAGTGTTGTGACTGATAAAGTCATACAGAAAACAATGATTTCAAGTTATTGCTTCTAAAGGTGGTTCTACAAGCTAATGAATCATAAGGTGTATTTAGTTTTTCACACATGGCTTCTCCATTTTGGTTTTATTTTTGTAAAACAAACCATGACACGGTGTAATATGTCATGCGAGGTTGTAATATGTCATCTGATGTTGTATTTACCTAATTTTCAGACCTGCTAAGTACCAGACTGGTTTTTTTTATGATGTCCTGATATGTAAAACCATAGAATTCAAAGAGGGTGTACTTTCTTTTTCACATGACTGTAAGTCTACAGCTCTACCACACATTTTGGTCTATACTTAGCCAAGAGATAGTAAGTTGCTCCTCTTATACTGGATACCCAGTGTGGTGTAGTGGATAGAGTAATGGACTAGGACTCAGAAGGCCTGGGTTTGAATCCCCACTGAGCCATGGAAGTTCACTGGGGTGGGCAGAACTGGTAAAGCCACTCCTTAAATATCTCACTTACTTTGAAAGCCCTATTAGGGTCATTATAATTCATTATAAAAAGTTCAAAGAATTATTCACAGCTCACAGACAGTTGAATATTCTCACATACTATTTAAAAATACTGAGAAACAATACAGTTAAAGTATATAATTTGAAATATGCAGTTTTGAATAGCACGTCTGCAAATCCTTCATTTTTCACTTGATGTTATATTTCCAAGTAGGCAAAAAATTGTTTAACAGATCAATTGGCCATTTCACTGAATTAGTGCAGTAACAATGTGTTACACACAGAAATTTCAACAAATGAGCATTTTAACAAATTAAAAACGTTTTCCTCTACTTCCTCTTGTCTACTCCCAATGTATTCCTCATGCTTGTCACCCAAGATCAATAACAAAGTAGTTGATTTCTAGTTCTTTCTTTTTAACCATTATTCAACAAGGATCTGTTTGAATAAGGGTTCTAGTCTTGTACTGTTAGTTTCCATGGCCTAAGTAAAACATTTTAGTTTAATACATATTGTACAACTCATATCCCAAAGCAATTCAACAAGACTGCCTATGGCAGCTGTGAAGCCAAACAAAAAGCTGGAATGTGTAGGTTTGCAGAATGGAAATTCAGAGGAGGAAAGAAATAGAGCGAGCAATGTGAGAAGGAAAATACATATCAAGAAAATAAAAGAAATAATAATGGAAAGCAGCAAAAGGTATTTTCCAATGTTGCCTAAAGCAGATCTGGGCAAAAGACAGCCTTCCACATATTGCTGGCTGCAATTCCCAGCATTGCCCACTGTGAGTTATGCTGGCTAGAGTTGATGTGAACTGCAGCCCACCATCTGGATTTTTACATCTGTTTCAGCCATGGTGGTAGCAAACCGCGGCTTGGTACTGGAAGTACATTTGGCAAGGAGCTACAGCTAAATTTGTTCCTTAGTTTGCATAATACACAAGTAGAGATGGGGGTATTTGTATTCGTATACGAATATCCCTGCGCACAGGTGGCGATAACAAGGGTCCAGCCCCGGATGGTCCACTCACTGATCCGCCGTGGACGCGGACACCGCAATTCTTCCAATGGCTCTGCAGATCGCAATCTACGAGCCACTCTTCGACACTGCAGCGAGGCTTGTCCTCCCGCCTCCTGCCAAGAGTGGCTAGCCAATCGTGATCTGCGGAGCCATTGAAAGAATTGCAGCATCCGCGGCAGTGGCGGATTGGTGAGTGGACCATATAGCCCCATGGGGCTGGACCCTTGTTATCCCCACCTGTGCGGCGATATTCGTATATGAATACCCCCATCTCTATACACAAGTTTGGTATTTATACTTTACATGATTTTTTTAATTAGATGAATACCAATATTTTAACTGTACATTTCTGATGAGG
Organism: Intellagama lesueurii; assembly: GCA_037013535.1. NCBI lineage: Eukaryota > Metazoa > Chordata > Lepidosauria > Squamata > Agamidae > Intellagama > Intellagama lesueurii. The sequence continues at coordinate 111,599,151 of JBAJHW010000005.1, forward strand.
CCTATAGCTGTTGTTTGTTATTATTTCTTTACAATAGGGCACGTGAGATTGATACTGCCTCTACTACTTCTTTGAAAAAAAAATGCAGGCTGACAATTTGCTGACTCTCATTTGATTTGTTTTGATTTTCTGGTAGCTAATTTTAAGAGAGTTGTTTGACCTACAACATCTGGGTCCTTTTTAAGGTGAAAGGCAGGATAAAAATATTATAAATAAATAATAAATACTATCTTTGAGTTTACAGAATTAATTACACTGTATGTATGCTCTTATACAGAAAGCACTGAGGAAAATATCTCGTGTCCCATACGGAGGCTAGAGGGGGTGGCGAACGTTTGTCACTCCAAACTACAACTCCCACAGTCCTGTATCACTGGCAATACAGACTGGGGATTTTGAGAGCTGCTAGATGATGAACATCCTGGCTATATTTCACAAATGTTTACTGTAAATTGTTCAGAATGAGGTAGCAATCTATTTCATAACTTCCCAGACTAAAAGAGCAACAAAAAACTATGCCAAAGATCAGACAGGTATGATCCAGACACCTTAAACTTTGTATTCGACAAATGAGTAACCTTCTTTTCTTTACTAGAGGCAAGAGCTTTGAACTTCTGCACTATGTCTTTTTTTGGCAATTGAAATCTGTCTGGTTTAGCAGTTCAATCTTGTACATATCTACTGATTTCACTGGTGCATATCCTAACTTAAGAAAGTGGTCTAGTGCAGACGGAAGACCTAAATAACACACAAAAATGTTAATATAGATTATGGACTGCTGGTGGGTTGGTTTTTTTTTTACTATTTGAACCAATATGGTACATAAGAAAACGTTAGAGAAAGTGATTTATTTTACAAATTTAAATATAAAAATGAAATGTGTTGGACATACCCAGGAGAGAGACTTTTACATATATATATAAAATAGTGTCCAAATTGTATTTCCTGATAATAGAAAGGACTTTGAAGAGCTACTGGTCTTTGTAAAAATGTCATAAGTACTTGAAGAAAGTATAAAATATCTTCAAATGGCAGATCTCCTCCCTCTCAGTTCAAAGTACCCATGATTACAAACTGGGAAAATATTCATAGTATAAAAGGACAATTTCTTTAAATTCTTACAAGAATGTCCAGAAGCACTACACAGTAGTTTCATGTTTCCACAATCCAGTCCTGATATTGCCTGTGCTGTCAGCACTCAATAAAGTTCCATCCTGGGCACTGCTTTTCGGTGGCCCATTTTGGACAGCTAAATTTAAGCCGTAAGATTTCTGCTGTCCTTCCAGTTCATCCACAATTGGTTTCCTCAGTACTTCCTTTTTGAGGTTTGTTGGCACTGTCTTTTCTGTATTCCTGTGTCCTTTCTGAAGAGTACTGCAGGTGTCACTGCTGTCTTGCTGGGACTGGTTATACTGCCGTTCCCTGTATGCCAGATAAGCTCTTCGGCTCTTTGAATGCCCTTCACTAATACTCTGACGACTTTTAGTCAAGCCATTCTGGAGGCTTCCTTCTACACTAGTAGGAACGTCATAAGCATATTCCCGCAAGACTGCAAGTCTGCTGGCACGGTGTCCTTTACTTCTGTTTTTGTGATGGCGGCCTGGGTGCCCATTTGTTCGCAAAGGTACTTCTAAAGGGGCCACATGCATTTTGATCTCATTGTCTACTGAGTGTTCAGTAAGACTGTTATCAAGTGGACCACCAGGATTCAAGGCCTGGGAGCCTGGAGGACACTGAGCTGCTGCAGCATGTATGTTGGTTAATTTACAACCTTGAGAAGAATTTTTCAAGCTTGATGCACTCTTGTTAGTGCATGATGACTCTGCACTGCTATTGGTGCACTTGGCAGATTCTCCATTTATGCCACTTGCACTAGATGACGGCTGAATATTAACTTGTACTGAGTATGTGCTCCTTCCAGGGCAGCAGGTTGTTATCCAAGCATGTTTAACATCTTCTCTCTTAATGCAATGATGTGTTAAGAGAAAACCACTAAGGCTCAAAGACATGACTCCAAAAAAGCAGCTGAAAACCAGATCCAAGGGGTAGCTTAAAGACACAGCAAAAGCCCCCAAAATCCACAGAGCCACATACAGGAATAAAGTAAGACTCACACCCAGAAGCTGAGCATGGAAACTGTGCTCGTTTTCCAAAGCTGAAGTGGAAACTAGCGACACAGACATTGAGTCCTGATGGTTCAGGTTGCCATGTTCATTGGCTGCTAAACGCTGCTGCTCCTCAGCTGGCTCTTTAAGTTCAAATTTACGTTCAGGGTGCCTTTTCAGTTGTATAAATATGCTGAGGAAATACATGCAGTTTACAAAAACGATGAAGCTAGCAGGCCCATAAAATGCTCCCAAGCTTGGTTCCCATGCCATCCAACAGCTGCAAGAAAAGAAGCAAATCTTGAAAAAGACATCTGTATCCATTATTTAGAAATAAAATATATTTTAGCTGTGTAAGAGCATCTGCATCAAAGCATCAGGCTGTGTATCTGCCTAGCAATTCATCAGTACTTACTATGCTGAGTGAGGTTTACTTCCATAATTCCTTATATTTGCAGCAGCTGTTATGCCACAAACTATGACAGGGATTCCTCCACCAATTAGGTAGAATCTAAAAAACAAATCAGATGACTAGCAGTTTTTAGAACACTAGATAAAATCAGACTGATAAACAGTTAAATCCTTCATGCACTCACAAATAAGCTCCACTGAAATGGATGTATTTTCTACAATTACAGATTTCATGATGTTCTGAAGAAATGAGTCATAAAATGCAAGAAAGAAACACACATCTTGAACAGAAGTTATTTAGAAGTTTACAGTAGTACCTTTGGTCACTTGTTGAGATTTATCTTATACAAATAAACAGACTGGAAATATTCACCCATCACACTGTCACACTGCTTTGTACACAGATATGAGATCCTAAAAAATATCCCTTGGTTATATTCAATGTGATGTGTATCCAAGACTTTTACAATCCTTATAAAGTCAATAATAGATGTTTCTCTTTTATGGGCATCCTACATCAGCGTCCTGTTTCTTATACTATAATTCAAAATATCCGGGGTGCATCATATTGGAGAAAGCTGCTCTATTAAAACTCAACCAGTCCGTGGGGGAGAAGACATGATGCTTCATGTCCTTTCAGCTGAATTACAAGCAGAAACCTTCCAATACTAGCTTTTGAAACCAATCCTATAGGTAAAAAACACCATATTTTAGGACCCCAACCTGCAGTGCCAGTCTAGCAAGATATCTTGACTTAGTATGGTATCAAAAGTCACAGAACCTGGGAAAGAGAAATAATCTCCTCGCCTCTCTTTCAACAAACTTCATTCATTAAAGGGAATAACACCGGATTATGTACAAGAGTCCTATGGCTCCCCCCACCACCTTTTTTCATAATCTAACAGAAATCTTTCTTACTAAATTGGGATGCAAATGAACATACTCTGTTCATAGGAAATATAGGAAACTACCTTAAAGCAAGTCAGACTTGCCCATCTAGTCCAATGATGTCTACTCTGACTAGCAGCACCTCCCCAGGGTCTCAGGCAACGGTCCCTTCTCACAACCTACCTCATCCTTTAAACATGTGTTCTGCCATTGAAATACACTACCTCGATTCTTCTAACAATTAGGGTTATGCAGGGAAAATTTCAAACTGATTTTACTTTTGTACTTTCATGCTGTTACATGCTGCTTCATATGAACACAACACCCACTTTTCTGAACAATTAATACTGTGGAGTTATTAAAAAAACCCATTTAATTTTGAAGAAAGCTGATCATTTTCTGCCACCTTGTGGACAAAGCCAGATTAACATAGTCTAATGAACACTCATCAAGTGAAATAGTGGAGAAGACACAGGCTGTGTCGAAGGGAATTGGAAAAAGAAAAATGACAGGTGGGGAAAGGCTTAGATTATATCTCCCTTCCTCTATTTTCCCCTTCTATCTGTGTCCTGAAGCAGTTTTGTTGTGTTTGTGTTTAAAAATGAGTCCATAGTACAGTTACTCCCACATGTAAATTTTTTTTACATGTGTAGCAGAAATATTACTAGTGACACATGCTGTACGCAGTTTTACTGAAAGATGTGAAGGGCTGGGGGAAAATCTGTTAAATTTGAGGTGGATGAAAAAATGCAAGAACTAGAGTGTGATTATGTTGCTAGATTTCACCTTCTATCGGGGAAGAATTACTCCTCTCACCCAACACAGAGAGAGAGAGAGAGAGAGAGAGAGAGAAAGAGAGAGAGAAAAACTTCTAGCTTGATTCAGGGCAGCTGACAATACATCAAACTCAAAGTGTTATAAAATGCAATAAAAGTACAGTAAAAAAATACAATAGATGCATGGACTGCAGGCAAAACATATGCCTTTAGAGTAAACAGTAAAAATGTAGCATTTATGGAATGATCTGCACCCAGTCAATCACTTTCAAGTGTGTAGAGCCATACCCCTACACTGTATGTTGGCTACATGTAAAGTGATGTAGGAGGGAATGAAACACCAAAGAATGCTATTATCAGGTTAACATTTACCTAAGAGTCAACATTTACCTCTACTGGACGAAGCTGTTCAAAGAAAGCAGTCTGTGTCTGAGGCCATCACCTCTGCCTCATTTTTTCCATCATCTGAAGTTAGTAGATGGTGATCAATGATCACTGATCACAACAGGGCTTTTTTTTTTAGCTCTGCAATCCTGTCCACTTAATTACTTCCCTCAAGTGATTTTTCCAGTATTAAGTTCAATGTCATCGCAGTATGAAAGCCTTTAATATTTGGTTTAGCTTCAAGTATGACTTTGTCTTATTGTAATTCTTGCATTTTAATTTTACCTGCTATGTGGTTTGTTCCTGCAATTCTTTATTGATTTACTGTTTCTATATTATTTTAGTTTATGGCATCCTGAGAGTATTAAAGGTTGGTACAGATATTTTGAAAATTATTTTTAGTTTCTGGCCAGAATCCTATTATGCCTTGGCAGTATAAAAACATAATTGCCCATGTAAAGTGCATGATCATTCTAGCTGGCAAGAGACTGGCACATACACAGATCACACATGTGATTGTGCACCTGGGCATGTGACAGCCAGCCAGAAAACTGTGAAATCCACTTGTGCAATTTCCCTTACAACACCATATTTCATAGTACAATTTGGACTGTCACAGAATTTGAATCATAAAAATGGACTGGAAAAAAACCAGTTGATATACACCAATTTATTTCTGTTTCAGCAATAGCACTGGAAGTTGAAACTAATGTAAAAAAAATTCAAACAAAACAAACTCATCCTGTTCTTGGAGCTTACAGGTGTTCTGAGCATGCCAGTCATTTTTACATGTCTCTATTGGGGCAGCATCCCAACTATGGAGTTTAATTCTTCAGCTCAATAGAAACATTAAATAAAGCAGAAAAAAATTCTCACCTAAGCATTGGCCTAGGAGGTGGTGGAGGTTCATCAGGATCTTGACACCTTTTTACTTTCCTTGTTACTTGCTTATAAATGTTTCTAGAAGTGACTCCCATCCACAGTAATGTGGCAAGTGTAGAATAGTGCAAAATTATCCCAACCTGGAAAAAAATGTTGAAAGAACGAAATAGTAACATAAGATTAAAATGTCTATTTTAGCACATCACATGCTTAATATATGGTGCAAACACTATTTCTTCCACAAAATGACCATCCTCCTAAGCCGATACTGTTTGCTTAATTCCCATGAGTTCATTCATTAAAACAGACTCTTCAAAATATAAAATTCACATAACAGATACCCCTATTGGCTAAAATTCTGCAATATATGAGAGGCCCCTAGTAATTTTTCTCTTATTTTATTTATTTTATTTACAGTCAACCCTCGACTTACGAACGGCCCTATTTACGAACATTTCAACTTATGAACCGCTCTGATAGGGAAATATTCCCTCGACTTGCGAACTTCCCTCGAGTTATGCACGGAAAAAAAAAGTGTGGGGAAGGCAGGGAAAGCGGGAAATTCAAACTTTCAGTTAGCGAAGAGGCTGCTTGTCTGCTTCCTCGCTCGTCCAAGCGGTTAGAGAGCTGGGAGAGAGACCTCGGACTGCCTGGTATTGTCATTTTAAAATGTAAAATGTAGTTTAAAAGGTGCTTGTTTGGGGTTAAACCGTGCTTGGGTGAAAAGGTGCTCCGTTTGAGTTGAAACCTGCTTGTGTAGAAACGTGCATGCTTGCTTTAAAAGCTGCTTGTTTTGCTTTAAAAGCTGCCTGGGAAGCCTTTCAGACCAGCGCCGATCAGCTGTTAGGCGGGGAGAGGGAGGGGGAAGGAGCGGAGAAGAGCACAAAATGGCTGCCGGATGCCTGCTGGGTGCCGGCTTTTAGCTGTTTGGTGCTCTTTTTCGGCTGTTCGGGGGCTACCAAGGCACTGTGAGGAGCCGGGCTCAGGTCTACAGTACCTGGTAAGTGACTTTCTTTTATTTTATTTTTTAAGTTTCTGACCTTTTCCCCCCCATAGGAACGCATTAATTAATTTTCAATGCATTCCTATGGGAAATTTGGATTCGACTTACAAACTTTTCGACTTACGAACGTCCTTCTGGAAAACGGATTAAGTTCGTAAGTCGAGGGTTGGCTGTATTTATTAGACTTTTATCCCGCCTTTCTAGACGATGTCTACTCAGGGCGGATCACAATAAAATCATTCATAAAAACATTTAAAAGAATAAATTAAATTGACATATTAGTGTTGATCAAGATGGGAAAATAGACAAAAAACTAGGTAAAAGTAAAAGTCAAGTATTGACAGGAGGGAAGGCCTGCCTAAAGAGCCAAGTCTTTAATTGGCTCTTAAAAACACCCAGCGAGGGTGCCAGGCAGATCTCTGATGGCAAGCTGTTCCAAAGTCAAGGGGCCACTGCCGAGAAGGCCCGGTTTCTTGTTCTTTCTTTCCGGGCCTCTCTCGGCGTTAGACCCCTCAGGCGTCTTTCCTGGCTATAGCGAGTGACTCGAGTAGATCTAGGTGGGAGAAGGCGTTCTGCTAGGTATCGAGGTCCTAAACCGTTTAGGGCTTTATATGTCATCATTAACACTTTGAAATCAATGCGGAAACGAATGGGCAGCCAATGCAAGGCAGCCAGAGTGGGAGAGATATGCTGGTGTTTTCTCGTTCCACTAAGTAATCTGGCTGCCGCATTCTGCACCATTTGAAGCTTCCGCATCAATTTCAAAGGTAGCCCCACGTAGAGCGCATTACAGTGGTCTAATCTCGAGATTACAAGCGCGTAGACCAGAGTGGTGAGGGCCCCGCCATCAAGATAGGGACGCAGTTTGGCAATCCACCACAGATGGTAATAGGCGGAGCGGACCACTGACGCCACCCGGGTTTCCATGGTGAGCGCCGGGTCCAGATGTACTCCCAAGCTGCGAACCTCACTCTTTGCGGTGAGAGTCGCCCCCCCCGAAGGAGAGGGAGTTTCCCAAGCCGCCAATGGAGGGGCCACCCACCCTCCGGACCTCCGTCTTGTCCGGGTTCAGCCTCAGCCCATTCTCCGGCATGCACAATAATTTTTAAAAATGAATGGCCAAAGCCATTGGAATTTTATGCTGGCATAATAAAAACAGAGCAACCTTTGGAAGTGAATTGCCTCAAATAAGAAACCACTGTAGACGTAATCTAGCATGTTCATTCATGGGAGTCAGTATGCAAGAGGTAACCTCTGTGGTGCTTTCTTACTTTGTAGTAATTTGCCTCCAAAAATTACCCCGATTGCATTATGCCTAGGCATTTGTTGATGTTTACCCACACACTGAACTGGGTTCAATAGCAAAAGAGTGCCTATGTATTTCCTAAGAAGCTGTACTGGCATTTCACAAGTCTAACCTGATTCAGATGCTACCAAGAAACAATGCTGGACACCACTGGTAAGCTGGTAACACATTACTTCAAAACCTGAAATGCTCTTACCCAGGAGCACCATGCAGATATTAAAAAGCATGGGAGAGAAGACATGATGCTTCATAACCCTGCAGCTGAATTACAAACAGAAACCTTCCAATACTAGCTTTTGAAACCAATCCTACAGGTAAAAAACACCATATTACCAGAACCCCCACCCACAGTGCCAGTTTAGCAATATATCTTGACTTATGGTATCAAAAGTCACAGAACCTGGGAAGGAGAACTCATCTCTTCACCTTTCTTTCAACAGATTTGATTCATTAAGGAGACCAACACCAATTCATGTATGCACCCAAGTTTTTTCAGCCCCTCATCCCAGGAACAGTTAAACAAGAACTGCTCTCTAAGACGTATGATTCTTCTTCAAAAGCAGGTGCCTTCAAAAACATGGAAAGAGTCTAAAACACAGTGTTTTGGAAACTGAAAAATGGACTTTTGGCTAGTTCCTGTTTCTGTTGCACAGGGTGGTGGGAAATTGGTTTCTGATGTTGCTGGTGTTAGCTTGGTGTGGATAAACTATGGAGGTGGACCATCACCCCAGCACTTTGCTGGCAAGGAGAAAATTTGCATGTAATAGGAAAAGGATTCCTCCTAATAGAAAAAGGAGTCCAAGATTTGGGGGGGGGGGGGGGTTTCCAAAAAGGGAAATTCTAAAGGCACAACTACAAACAATTTCAACAAGAAAAAAAAGGTGGAATACAGCAAAAAAGACCAATGTGTCTTCACTAAAAGTTAAATGAGGAACTGAAAACAAAAAAGGACACATACAGGAAGTAGAAGGAAGGCCAGCCTATGAAGGAAGAGTACAGGAGCAAAGAATTTCAGGGATGGCGTTAGGAAGGCAAAAGTTGAGAATGTGCCGAGGTTAGCAAGAGATGCTAAAAGCAATTTAAAAACATACTTCAGGTGTAGCAAGAGACAGAAAAGAAACAGTTGCTCAGCTACTCATTGGGGATGGGAAAAGGATAACAGATGATGAAGAAAAGACAGAAATGCTCAATTCCTACTTTAATTTGGTATTCTCCCAAAAGACAGTCTATGACCCTCCAGACAAATGTGAAGTCCAAGGGGAGGGGATAGGATTGCAGTTTGAGATTGATAAACAAATAGTCAAGGGATACCTTACTACTTTGAATGAATTTGGGTGAAGTGCCAGATGATTGGAGAAGGACTAAAGTTCTCCCTAGCTTCAAAAAGGGCAAACAAGAAGAACCGGGGAACTACAGTGGACCCTTGACTTACGGAATTAATCCGTATTGGAACAGTGGCTGCAGGTCGAAAAGTCTGTAGGTCGAGGGTCCATTTCCCATAGGAATGCATTGAAAACCTATTAATCCGTTCCAGCAGAAGGAAAAAATACCCCCCTCCAAAAAAATTAAAATAACAGCAACAGTGGAGCAAGTCCCACGCTGGGACTGCCAAAAAATAAAAAAATAAAAAAATAAAATAAAATAAAAATAAAACCACCAAAAAACAAAACAACACAGAAACATACCCCCCAGCCCAAATCTACCCTCCAAAACCCACCCAGAACAACTTTTTAAAAAGAAAAAACAGCAGCACCATACCAGTCTGAAGCCTCCCACACTTGCAAAGCTGTGCTTACTCGCGAGTAGACCCGCGCCTTTGGTGGCGCTTGCGAGTAGACCCGCGCCTTTGGCAGCGCTTACTCGCGAGTAGACCCGCGCCTTCAGGTTCAAAGGTTCTCATCTGTCCTTTACAATTTCAAGTGCACTTGGAAAGCAGGAGCTCTCTCAACTGCGACACACCCTATATACAGTAATGGCCGACAGACCTACAGAACAAAGAAGCAGCCTCGGTGCCACCTATAGTTAGAAAGTTGAATTGCCCGCCTTTTCCCCCTGCCTATTTCTGTTCTTATGTCAATTCTCCGGCCGGAAGTCGAAGTGAAATTTTGCGGCTGGAGAAGTCCGTAACTCGAAAAGTCCGTAAGTGGAGCCGTGCGTAAGTCGAGGGTCCACTGTACAGAACAGTCAGTCTGACATCAATCCCAGGAAAAATCCTGGAGCAGATTATAAAGCAGTCACTCTGCAAGCACCTTGAAAACTATGCAATAATAACTAGAAGCCAACATGGATTTGGCAAGAACAAATCCTCCCAGACTCGTAATCTTATCACATTTTTTGATTAGGTAACTTTCCTGGCAAATGGAATGCTGTAGACATAATATATCATGATTTCAGCAAAGCCTTTGACAAAGTTCCCAATGATATTCTGACTAGCAAACTAATCAGGTGTGGGCTGGATAAGAACTGTCAGGTGGGTGCACAATAGATTACAGAATCACACTCAGAGAGTGCTTATCAAGGGCTCCTTCTCAAAGTGGGAGGAGGTAACAAATGGGATACCACAAGCCTCACTCCTGGGATCAGTGCTCTTCAACATTTTTATTAATCACTTGGATGAAGGGGTGTAGGAAATACTTATCAAATTTGTGGATGACACAAAATTGGGTGGAATAGTTAATACCTTGGAAGACGGAAAAAGTTCAAAAAGATCTTGATAGGTCTGAGCACTGGGCTGAGAACAGAATGAAATTTAAGAGGGATAAGTTTAAAGTTCTACATCTAGGGAAAAAACCCAAATTTATAATTACAAGATGGGGGATACTTGGCTAAGTAATATTACACATGAGAAGGACCTTGGAATTGTAGATCACATGCTGAATATGAGTCAACAATGTTATATGGCTGCAAAAAAGGCAAATGCTATTTTGGGATTCATTAACAGAAGTTTGACGTGGTGGCGCTGCGGGTTAAACCACAGAAGCCTCTGTGCTGCACGGTCAGAAGACCAGCAGTCGTAAGATCGAATCCACGCGACGGAGTGAGCTCCCGTCGCTTGTCCCAGCTCCTGCCAACCTAGCAGTTCGAAAGCATGCAAATGTGAGTAGTTAAATAGGTACCACCACGGTGGGAAGGTAACGGTGTTCCGTGTCTAGTCGCTCTGGCCACGTGACCACGGAAACTGTCTTTGGACAAACGCTGGCTCTACGGCTTGGAAACGGGGATGAGCACCGCCCCCTAGAGTCGGACACGACTGGACTAAATGTCAAGGGGAACCTTTACCTTTACCTAACAGAAGTATAGTCTCCAAATCCTGTGACGTACAAGTCCCCTTTTATTCAGCACTGGTTAGACTTCATCTAAAGTACTGTATCCAGTTCTGGACACCACACTTTGAGGAGGATGTCAACAAACTGGAACAAGTTCAGAGGAGGGCAACAAGGATAATCAGGGGGCTGGAAACCAAGCCCTATGAGGAAAGACTGAAAGAACTGGGCACGTTTAGCCTTGAGAAAAGATGACTGAAAGGAGACATGATACTTTTCAAATACTTGAAAGGTAGTCATACAGAGGAGGGGCCCACTGCCATACAGTATTTGAAAAGGTCAGACAAAACAAACTTGCACAAATTGGTACTTTAGAAAACAATTTGGGGGGACAAATGAGGTGCTAACTATTGTTGATTCTTCACAAGTCTGCCTGGGATGTGCTCCCAAGTTCTATTTATTAACGGAGAATCTCCTGAAGTCATTTCAATGAAATGCTAATGGGGGTGTTCTTTCCCTATATTCTAGATCACACTCTAGATCTGGGTGGACAAGGAGCGGCCCTCCAAATGTTGCAGGACTACAAATCCCATCACACAGAGTTAGAATCAGCAAGTGGTGAGGGATGATACAAGTTGCACTTCAACATCTGTAGAACCACAGGTTCTTCACTCTGCTTTAAACACTGGCCTTTAATAAATGCTTTTTAAATAGATTATACTGTAATTTAGAAGGCATTTACCTAGCATTCCCTGGGATTCCTTAATAATTTAAAGAATGGCACGTAAAACACTCTGCCCATTATTTAATTCTCCCCAGCAGCACAAAGGTACCCTGCTGAATCTATAACATGGTGTGTACCCTCAAAGATGTTTCCAGGTCCTCTGTAGTGCTCAGCAATTCTTTGACAGAGAAATACATGTGGACAAAGTTCAATCAGGGAAGAAAGTTTGGATACTATTGCTCCAAATAATACCAATCCACAACTACGTGGTTATCCACTTTAAACAATAACATATGTTCTGAACACAAATTTGGAGAAAAGAACAGTGTGATTGACATTCAATGATTTCCTAGAAAGTATGTAACTCACAAAATGTAGTATTTCTGAATGGACAAATGTTTTAAACTTTGACAATATATTTGCTCACCCACCTCCAATTCTTTTCCTGAAATTTATTTTATCAGTGTTCTTTCAACACACATTTTACTTACTGCTTGGCAGATACTAGTACTCTTGCTCTGGGTTATGCCTCCAATATAGATCACACAAGTCAGAAAAATATGGAAGCTGAGGTTAATTAACATGTGCCAACTTTTAATGCTGATCCTGATGACACTGTTGAACAAAAAAAATGCAGAATTTCACACAGACATAATTCAATAACAGAAAATATTTACTTTTAACTAGAAACAAGGTCTTACCCTGTTTCCCCGAAAATAAGCCCTAGTATGGTTTTTCAGGATGCTCGTAATATAAGCCCTACCCCAAAAATAAGCCCTAGTTAAGTGAAACCCCGCCCTCCACCGTTGTGCAGCAACCAAAAGATGACATGACTGTAAAATAAAACATCCCCTGAAAATAAGCCCTAATGCGTTTTTTGGAGCAAAAATTAATATAAGACCCTGTCTTATTTTCGGGGAAACACAGTATTAACCTGATCCTATGTGGACCTTTATGAATAAAGTTGAAATTATCAGTGCTTTACATTCTGTGAGAAATTAAAACAAAAATGAAAAGGATCTGGAGAAATGAGATGTACCTAAAGGTTATGGATTAAATAGCTGGCTTTGAAACTTATACCTTCAGAAAACATTTTTTAAATTGGCTAAAGAAACTCTATTCTTCTGCAAGAATCTCTACAAATTTCAGGGGTTCAAGGACATGTTTTAGGGTACATGTTCAATTTAGAGTTCTGTCCTATGCCTATATGAGTTTCTCTGAGTGGTCTTCTGTGAATGCACACATGCTGGTGTCTTTCTGCCCACATGAACCTCACTGGGACATTATTGAGCTCAAAGCAAAAAGACTGTTAGGGCAGCCCCCTCCATTACACATGTCTCTGTGCCTAATGGTTAATCTCAGTTCCTCATGTCCACTGTTGTCCATGAGTAAACAATAGTGTGATAGACTGAGGGAAGGATGGGTGGGTTGTGTGAATTCACAGATGATCACTCAATGATCCACAGTTACAGGTAAGTAACCTGTTCTTCATCATGATCCCTATGAATCATACATGTGGCTAAGCAAACTTATCAACTGGTGGGATGTCATGCCAACACAGTTGAAATAACTACTCTCTAAAACACAGAATGGAGCTCAGCCCTGATGTCCAGCCTGCAATGTTTGAAGAACGTCAAGAGTTGAAACTATAACTGCTCTGCAGATATTTCTTAACTGTATATCTTTGAGAAAGGCTGTGAAGGCCCTGGTAGAGTGTCCTCTCAGAGTCGGGGACTGATCTCTTTGCAAGCTGGCAGGACAATTTGATTGTGTTTACAAGCTATTTTGATAATTGTGGGGTGATATGCTCAGCCATCTTCGGACCTTAATAACTAACAAATAACCTGTGGGATTTCCAGAAGTGTTTGCTTCTGGAGGTATAAAAAAACTAGGGCTCTACAAACATCCAGTGCCAAAGAGCCTTCTTTAACTCCATTGTAGATGATGGAAAGAAAGTTGGGAGAATAAGAGGGTGATTGAAGTGAAAATCTGAGACTACCTTAGGTAGGAAGGAGATGTTAAAGGAAATGATAAATTTGCCCTTGTAAAACTGTAGGAAAGGTGGGTCATGTCAGAGAATACACAACTCACTTGCTCTACGTGCAGAAGTGATGGCCACCAGGTAGGCTGTCTTGTAGGCAAGCAGTCTCTGGTTTAACCTGGCCATTGGCTTGAAGGGTGATAACTCTAGTGTTTAACTCTAGTGGCTAAGCACTAGAGAAAGCAACCATTGTGGTGATGGTGGCCAGACATCTGGAAAGATGTTCTGCAGCCCTCTCAATAATGTCTCAAGAGTGAGGTTTCTGACGTATTGTGACAAATAGACCTTAATAGAGGAGTGGGATAAAACACCTTCCTTTAGGTATAGAAGAAATCGTAACACTATGTGAAACTAGGGGGATGGAGGTCAGATTTCCAGACCAGTTAGTTGGGTGAAGGAAGAGAACCTCTAACATTTCTATCTGTAGCTGTAGTGGTTCCCAACCTTGCATCCCCAGATGTTCTTTAGACTACAACTCACAGAAGCCTTTACCATTAGCTATTCTGGTCAGGATTTCTGGGATTTCCCAAGGTTGGGAACTACTGGTCTAGTAAACGGTTTTCTAGACATGCATGTTTCTCTTTAGCATTGGATAATTTTCCATGTTGTCAGCCTCAGCCTGGCTAAGTTTGGATGGTGGATTGTTCCTCTGTCCTGAGTGAGTAGCTAGGGAACTGAGGGCAACTGGCAAATGTCTGATGCCATTAGTTTTAATGTCACAAACTGAGGTTGGTGCAGCCACCATAGGGCTATCAAGATCATGTTGGTCTTCTTTTCTTAGAGCTTCACTGCCACCCTGTGCAGTAAGGGAATTGACAAGAAGAGTTAAAGAAACATCTTGGACCTAATGGGTCATGAAGGCATCTCCTAGAAATCTTTTCCATGTCTTGCTCTGAAGCAGCACTTCTGACACTTCCTGTTGGGAATGACAAATAGGTCTACGCATGGGAGACCCCACTATTGCAAATGTTGTTGAAGATATTTGTAGCCAATTCCCACTTGTGATCTGAAGATGCCTTCCGAATCAGGCTGTCTGCCAACTGGTTGTCTTCCCCTGCAACGTGGATGGCCACTGGAAATACATGGCATAGGAGGCACCATTCCCAAAGTTCAATGGCCAGGAACAGGAGAGACAAAGAGTGAATTCCACCCTGCTTGTTCATGTCATACATGATTGTGTTGTTGTTGTTGGTAATTTGCATGACTTTGCCAAAAATTTCATTTTCTCAAATGCCTTGAAAGCTTTCAGTACTGCCAGTAGTTCTAGTTCATTTATGTGTAACTTTCCCTGGCCCACCTGGCATATATTTGATGATACTTGTAATGTGCTTCCCATCCTGACAAGCTTGCATCTCTTATCACTTGAATCTTGGGCCTAAGATGATTGAATGGGCTTCCTGCAGTTAAACTGGATCTGCTGGTCCATCATAGAAGTTGCTGCACTAGCTTATGGGATAAGTTTGGAACTGCAGTCTTTCAGCATGTTGAAGGAGTGCAGATACCAAGCCTGAAGAAATTTCATTTTCAAGAGGACGTGGGGGACTACCACCATAGTAGATGGCATGAGACCAAGAGGTTTTTGAGCTGTGAGGGATGTGACTATCACACCTGATTTGAATTCATTTGACAGGACTATTATTTTGTTGATCCTGTCCAGAGATAAGTAGGCTCTCGTATTTATGGCGTCCAGCAACTCACTGATCTAATGGACCTTCTGTTGTGGTGTACAATTTGATTTTTTCAGATTTATGAAGAGAGATGGAGGGTAAATTGAATGCATCTCTCTGCTTTGCTCCTGGAGCTGGCCACAATCAACCAGTCATCTATATAAGGGAACACTGTTAAGCCCAGAAGTGGGAGGTAGGCAGTGACTGGTGCTATGCAGTTTGTAAAAATTCTGGGTGCTATAGAAAGACCTAGGGGGAGCACTTTGAATTGATATATATAGTTGCCCAAAGTGAAACATAGGAAATGGTGATGATCAGAATGGATGGTATTATGAAAGTAAGAATCCTTCAGGTCGATCATAGTAAACCAGTGCTCTTTTTTTGAGAAGTGGCAATACTGTTTCCAACGTCACCATCCTGAACATCCTGTGTTTATTTAAGAATTTACATCTCTATAATTGCCCTTGGGCCACTATCTTTCTTTGGAGATGTGAAATAATGGGAGTAGAACCCGTTGGGAGAAAGTTCCAGAGGGGCAGGCTGTATGGAGTGCCTGTATGACAGTATGGCAATGTATACCCAGGGTGGCAACATCCTGGTTAAACTGATTATAGAGTGGGTCTGATCTAGGTGGCGGTGGCATCTGGGCCTTTAACTCTAATGACCTGTCCATCCTGATCATTAAGTCGATGACTGAAAATCCTGTGATGGGGAGGGACAGTTGATATCCCCCACATCGGATTCAGGAGTGGTGGCAAGGATGGACAGAGCATTTTCTTGTAATTCAGGGTCTGAGTCCAAATTGGTGGAATTAGAACTATCATTTGTTCTTGTCTTGCAGGTTGCTTCAAAATTTTGGAATGTTTCCCAGTTCTGGAGGATGCTCTGGTAAGTATGTACTTCAAAGCTGAGATTCTCTGCAAAGAAGAGTACCCAATCTCTTCTGATGTTGGCTGTTAGTGATTAGATTAATCATCATCATCATCAACAACAACTTAGTTCTGGATAGCTCAGTGGTTTACGTATCTGCCTGTGGAGTCAGAGGTTGGGAGTTTGATTCCCCACTATTTGATAGGGGCTGAAGATTTTTAGATGTAAGGGTAATGCTTTCCTGGGTCTCTGCCTGTGTCAATGAGTCATAATGTTCTGGCTCTCTCATTCAGACTTGGATTCTGAAGACCAACTCCAGAAGCACAGAATATATTTGGATTGCCTAGTGTCCTTTGATGTCAAAACCGAGGTTTGGGCTCAGAATCAGTGTGTGGGTTGTCAGGCTCGTTTTGGTGAATTGGAACCTAGACCGAGATCAAGGTGAATGGCAATAATTTCATTTCTATGGGATCAATTGTTAAACAGATACCAAGGATGTAGAGGATAGAGAGGCAAAACAATCTATATCATTCGGTGTTGATGCCCTTGACATCAGAGCGTCAGGTGGCACGGAACTGTAGAACTATGGTGGCAGATACATTGGGTCTGGTTTCTTGTTGATGGTGAGTATTGTGAAGACTTTTCTGATGTAAAACACCCTTTTCCTAAACTGTGGAGACTCAGTCAGGGGACAAGTGGTGTGAGTGCTGTCTAGTTCTAAAGAAGATTTCAGGTTCCAGTTGCAAAGTTCTGTGGAGCGGAGAAAACCTGCTGAGTGCCTGCTTTACTCTAGCAACTGGCTGAAAGTTGGGAGATGGAGTGTGGAGGTATAGTTTTTCCTCCTCCAACACAGATTCAAGGCATACTGGCACCTCTTGTTTCTTCTCTGCTGACTGTGGAGATCTAGGCATTGGTGGCTGATCTAGAGTATTTTTTTTACCCCAATGACTTATCTTTTACAGATGGGTTTCAGCTTTTTAGCCAGTGTAGACCTGGATTCTGCAGGCTTCTCCTTCTTTAAGGTGGAAGAGATGGAGTTTGGTATTCAAGTGATTAAGTATGCCAGTTATGCTCTGGATGGTAAGTCTCTGGTTTCGATTGCCTGTAATGAATTGGCTTCTTCCGTTCTCTGGTCATCCTGTTTTTTATGTGCTAGTTCTGACTGGATCACATCCATGATTGTCTGGAGAAAGGATCTTGCACAAGTGGAACAAAGGAGGTTCTTATAAGAGTGACCCTACAGCCTGCAATGACTTCAAAGAAGTGGAATTACTGTTAATTCTTAATAAGACTTTTGTAAACCTACAACAGAGCTGGCAGGTCTGGTGTGGTGTCCCTCACTGAGGCAATATAAACATTTAGAATGTCTGTGGGTGAGAAAGATTTTGGTTACAACACACTTTTTGAAGGGGACCACCAGGGCCAGAAAAAGGTGGGAAAGCCTTAGGGGATAAGCACGAACAAATGAATAGAATTTTTTTAACGGAACTCATGAACAGCAGAAATCAATAAAGAAACGGCAAGGTGACAACAAACAAAGGTAAGATGAAAACTAAGTTTTAAGTTATAACTGCTTTAGAGATGTGTTCCATGAAGTTTTCTCAGTGATGGCTAAAGGGAACTGAGGGATAACCATTAGACACAGGGACATGCACAGTGGAGGGAGCCTGCCTTAACAGTCTTTTTGCTCTGAGTTATAGAATGTTCCAATGAGGTTCCACACAGGAACAGAAACATCCAGATGTGTGATTCACATAGACCATGACAAAGAACCACTAGTTTCAGAACTGCTGGATAGCTCAGTGGTTTAGGTATCTGACTATGAAGCCAGAGACTGGGAGTTCAATTCCTCAAAGGGCCTCCTTGATAGGGGTTGGACTCGATGGTCCATAGGGTCCCTTCTAGTTTTGCAGTTCTAAGATGATGATGATGATGTTTATAAATATGGCCTGTAAGAACAAGTAACCCTCCTCCCCAGGGAGAATGGTGATCCTTAGAATTACCAATATTTTCCTTAAAATATTAAAATGTCCCCTAGCTCTAAAAGTAGAAGTATATCAAAACCAGGAATTGATCTGGCCACAGATTCCATTCTTATGGGTTTGAGCTCATAGTATAAGAGAAGGTGATAGAACTATGTCTATAATTGTCCAACTACCTGATACCTTGCACTCACTGATTTAACATGATTCTATCTAATTTGGTGACTCTCCATTTTTAATGCTATATGTGCAATGAAGATCTGATTGCTTGGTTTCTTAATAAAGTATAAATGCAAAATTAAGTTACCTGTGATGATAAATGTAGCTAACTTTGATCACCAAGAGGCTCATCAGCAGAAATACAGCAGAGACATAGACAACTGGGTGTAAAAAATCAGCTGACTGGACATATCCTGACAAATCCTGACAGATTAGGTAACATAATACACAGAATGAGTCAGTATCTTTATTTGATGTAAGGAGCATTATAAATTAGACACTTTATTATAACACCCTTTCCATTTTTTTTAAGTGTAAGATTTGGGCACAGCTAAATCAGCCATCATTAGTTTTAATTTTTTTAAAAAAAGACTTCTTTGTTCTGCATGAAGTTCTCAGCTCCATCCTTTGGCAAGAAGTCTCTGAAGACAGGAAATAGTTATGGTAACTGAAGATTAGATCATAATGTAGGGAGAGGGGTAGCCGCTAATCACAATGCAACCATGACATTTAGAATAGTAGATTGAAGGGCTCCAAAATGCTCCAAAATTAACGATGGTAACATTAGACACAAGAAACCATAATGTTTATTTTTGTTCCTCCAGGTGGCAGAATTATACTTTACTTGAAACTGATACCCCTTTATCTATAAATCAAACTGTAAATAATGTTACTCTTTTAGAAAGTATGTTGATTCTTTTCTACTGAAGGATTAGATATAATTTTAAGAATGAAAGAATAAGTGTGTTCAGTTCAGGGATTATTCTGATTAACTTTTAAAAATGCTTATCAATATATCAGGGGATCAGGGAATAGGGATCCATCCTGCGCTTGATAGGGTTACACTCTCCCTGAAAAATATAAGTGTGCAGTTTGGGTGTGCTCCTGGATTTGTCTCTAAGCCTGGATGCCCAGGTTCTGGTGGTGGCCAGGAGTGCATTCACACAGTTAAAACTAGTGCACCAGCTGCATCCATTCCTGGAGATGTTTAATATCGCCATGGTGATACATGCTTTCATTACATCACAGTTGGATTACTGTAACATGCTCTACATAGGGCTGCATTTGGAAAGTGTTCAGAAACCTCAGCTGGTCCAATATGCTACAGCCAGATTGTTAACTGGGATAGTTTAAGGTTCATACAACTTCCCTGGTACAGCAATTCCATCGGCTGCCAGTCCATTTCCAGACACAATTCAAAGTGCTGGTTTTAACCTATAAAGCCCTAAACAGCTTGGGTCCAAGGTAATTTTTTAAAAATTGCATCTCCCTTCATGAGCCTGCCTGGACATTAAGGTCTTCAAGGGAGGCCTTTCTCTTGCTCCCACCATGCTCACAGGTGCGTTTGGTGGGGATACAGCACAGGGCCTTCTCTATTGCTACTCCCAGACTTTGGAACTTCCTCCCACAGGAGGTCAGACTGGCCCCATCTTTCCTGTCCTTCCACAAACAGGCAAAGACCTTTCTTTTCAGGCAGGGTCTCTTTTTAAATAACTGGTTGACTGAGGGGATTTTTTTAAAAGGGACTATTGTAGTTTTAATGTGTTTTTAATACTGCTTTTACTTATACGCTTTTAACATATTTTTAAATTCTTTTTAAATACAGTATTGTAATAATTTATTATATACTTTAATCTGCCTTGGATCCTTCACGAGAAAGGTGCCATACAAATATTTTTTAAAAATTAAATTGATTAATTATTCAAAACTACTTTCATTTTATCTATTTCTATATGGGCTTCACAGACCATGCTATCACACAACGTATTTCTTAATAAAAAGATTACCCACATACTGAATATCTAAAGACACAACGGAAAACAAATTACACAATCATTTTAATGAAACAACTGAACTCTAAATGAACCCTGCTGCTCCTGGCTGCCTCACCCCCTCTCAACATCAGCCACCTGGCTCAGGGGGAGAGAGGGCTTTTAAGCTGGAGCTGCTCTTGGGACCCTACTGGACCAGCGTTCCTGCACTTGGGGGAGCCGAGGACTGTCTGCCGTGCTGCAGCTCACTGTGTGGGAGACAGGGGGACTGTGGTTGGGCTCCTGCCGGCTGCCAACTCTTTTCCGGGGGAGCTGGCTCGGTCTCCCTCTGTTTTTGCAGGACTGGGCCCTGCCGCTCCTGGCTGCCTCACCCCCTCCTCAACATCAGCCACATGGCTGGGGGGGAGGAGAGAAGGGGCTTTAGAAGGGTTTTATTTTTTTAATTTATTTTTAAATTGTGATTAATTGCCATCAATTAAGAGAGACCCACAGTGGATTTGAGGGAACAGGAAGGGGGGAGGGCGTTGGAGGGGGCAGCCATTGAGGTAGTGCTGGGTAGGAGAAGGAATGGCGGTGGGGGTAGAACATGCCCACGTAGGAGAAGAGAGGTTAGATATCTTACCTCTATCCCCTCTTCTATTCCTACCCCCAACCAGATGGTATCAGGTGACCATATCAGCAAACCCTCAAGCCACACACTGCTGTTGATGAACGCCAGGTCAGTACAAAATAAGACTGCCCTCATCCATGATGTAATTCTGGATGAGGGTGCTGACCTGGCGTGCATTACTGAGACCTGGGTGGGAGAGGAGGGTGGTGTCCCCCTCTCCCAGCTGTGTCCGCCTGGGTACTCGGTCCAGCACCAATGTTGCTCGGAGGGTCGGGGAGGGGGAGTTGCTATAGTCTATAGGAGTTCTATCTCTTTGACCAGGCTTCCTATCCCTTTGAGAGGAGGTCTTGAGGGCCTGTATTGTGTGTTGGGCTTACGAGACAGATTGGGGATTCTGTTGGTGTACCGCCCACCCTGCTGCGTACCAACAGTCTCCCTGCCTGAGTTGACGGAGGTAGTCTCGGACCTGGTGTTGAGGACTCCCAGGCTGTTGGTGCTGGGGGACCTCAACATCCATGCCGAGGCTGCCTTGACTGGGGCGGCTCAGGACTTCATGGCCGCCATGACAACAATGGGGCTGTCTCAATGTGTCATCAGCCCAACACATGAAAAGGGCCATACCTTGGACCTGGTTTTCTCAACGGGACTGGAAGATGGTGGTTTGGATGTGGAGGGGCTGGTTGTGACCCCATTGTCATGGTCAGACCACTTCCTGGTCAAGTTTAGTCTATTAGCTTCTTCTCCCCTCTGCAAGGGTGGGGGATCTATTAAGATGATCCGCCCTCGGAGACTAATGGATCCAGATGGTTTCCTGAATGCTCTGGGGGATTATCCATCTGATATGGTCGGCGCTCCTGTTGAAGCTCAGGTCACCCTATGGAATAGGGAGATGACCCGGGCAGTTGACACGATTGCGCCTAAGCGCCCTCTCCCTGCACGCAGAGCCCAGACAGCTCCTTGGTATACTTCTGAACTGCGGGCGATGAAGCGAGAGGGGAGACGGCTGGAGCGCAGGTGGAGGAAATCCCGCTGGGAGTCCGATCGAACACGACTTAGAGCCCATTATCGGGCCTATTTCGTGGCAATACGGCTGGCGAAACGGCAATATTTCTCCAGCCGTATTGCTTCCTCAGAATGTCGTCCAGCAGAGCTGTTTCGGGTGGTCCGGGATCTTCTTCAACCGGGAAATCCGGTGGAGGTCCTGGACTGCTCATCAGCTCGCTGTGATGAGTTTGCCATTCATTTTGAGGGGAAAATCGCTCAGATTCGCAGTGGGTTGGACTCCACCGTTACTGCAGAATCAGAGGATGTGTCCAGTGTGCCGTGCTTAGGTCAAGTATTAATGGATGAGTTTCAATTGTTGAGACCTGAGGATGTGGACAGGGTGCTTGGATCTGTCCGTTCTACCACCACTCCGCTCGACCCTTGCCCATCTTGGCTAATTGGAAGATCTGCCAGAGGGGTTCGCACCTGGGTCCTGGAGGCTGTGAACGCCTCTTTGAGAGAGGGAGTGGTCCCTACCTCGGCCACTCCTTAAAAAGCCTAACCTGGACCCAAGGCTGGTGGTTAACTACTGACCAGTGGCGAACCTCCCTTATTTGGGCAAAGTGTTGGAGCGGGTTGTGGCCGGGCAACTCCAGGCGCTGCTGGATGAAATGGATTTTCTGGATCCATTTCAATCGGGTTTCAGGCCGGGTTTTGGTACGGAGACTGCCTTGGTCGCCCTGTATGATGACCTTTGCCGGGAGAGAGACAGGGGGAGTGTGACCCTGTTGATACTCCTGGACCTCTCAGCGGCTTTCGACACCATCGGCCATGGTGTCCTTTTGGATAGGCTGGGTGGGTTGGGAGTTGGGGGCACCGCTTTACGGTGGTTCCGCTCTTTCCTGGCTGACCGTGTCCAGAGGGTGGTGCTGGGGGACAGTTGCTCTGTCCCATGGCGTTTATGTCATTGGGTTCCTCAGGGCTCGATACTGTCCCCCATGCTGTTTAACATCTACATGAAACCGCCGGGAGAGGTCATCAGGAGGTTTGGGCTGAGGAGTCAGCAATATGCTGACGATACTCAGCTCTACCTCTCGTTTTCCACCAATCCAGGTGAGGCGGTTTCTGTGCTGAACTCGTGTCTGGACCTGATAATGGACTGGATGAGGGTTAATAAATTGAAACTCAATCCAGACAAGACGGAAGTGCTGTTAGTGGGTGCTTCGCCAGACAGGCTGGAGGGCCATTTCCCTGCCCTGAATGGGGTTACACTCCCCCTAAGGGACAGGGTCCGCAGCTTGGGGGTGCTCCTGGACCCCAGTCTAACACTGGAAGCCCAGGTGGACTCGGTGGCCAGGGGCGCCTTCCTTCAGCTGCGGAAATTATAGCAGCTACGGCCCTACCTGGACGAGCGGAGTCTCATGACAGTTACACACGCACTGGTAACATCTCGCATAGATTACTGCAATGCGCTCTACGTGGGGCTGCCTTTGAAGACGGTCCGGCGACTGCAACTGGTCCAGAATCGAGCTGCGCGGCTGGTGAGTGCTGGGGCCGCTAGGGAACACATCAAGCCGATTCTGTTTAAATTACATTGGCTACCAGTTGCTGCCCGGGCCCAATTCAAAGTGCTTGTTTTGACATATAAAGCCCTAAACGGCTTGGGCCCTGGATACCTGAAGGACCGCCTCCTTCCATATGAACCTACCCGGCAGTTAAGATCTAGCCAGGGGGCCTTTTTGAAAGAGCCACCCCTCAAGGAGGTAAGAGGGATGGCTTGTAGACAAAGGGCCTTTTCGGCAGCTGCCCCCAGACTATGGAATCCCCTCCCGACTGAGATTCGTCTGGCGCCGACACTGATGACATTTCGGTGCCAGGTCAAAACCTTCCTGTTCCAGAAGGCTTTTAATTGAAATAATATCAACTGTGGGTCCTGATGGCAATTTTTAGAGTATATATTTTAATTGCATTTTAATTGTTTTGTCTTTTTATTGTATTTTAACTGTTGTAAGCCACCCAGAGACCTTTGGGTAGTGTGGGCGGCATATAAGTTAAATAAATAAATAAATAAATAAAATAAAATCCTCAAAAAAATTTTTTTAACAACTCATGATTGCAGCAATATTTTACAATATTGTGACCCAGGCTGCTTTGAAATTCTTATCTTAGAGATCACCATCACCCTTCTGAGAGGAACCTTGCACTTAACTTCTTCCAAATAAGTAAATTAGTTCTTCACATCCTGTATAGTTGTGTTACTTAATTGCCGCCTAATGATAGCCTTATGAAAGCTGAGGGAGAAGGGTCTCTTTCAATTTAAAGCCTTAGCTAAGAGTTTTGCCCAAGATCACCACAGTAAAGAAAAGCAAGGATTGAAACTAGATCTAAAGAAATCTAAAACTTTCTAAAGCAATACAATAACTCTTTTCTTTGGCACAAGGCACTGGTGTACATAACATTCAGAAAGGAACATGGATGCTTTTTATCTTTGGATGTAAAAATTCATTCAACATAGAAACTGGAGAAAATTATCAGTTTACATACCATAAGGACTGCGTAGTTACTGAGTGAGTAGCACTGTATGGTAGTTACATTTTCATCTGAAGAAAGAATCTGACATCCATCTGACTTCCACCCCCCATGTCCATTCAGCAAATCAAAGTCCCACTGTACTGCAACAGGATTTGCTCCATGTGCGATGCGCCGTAAAGTCACATTAACAGGAATGTGCTGATGGGGTACATTTAAGCCATCTAGTTTGTTTATAAAGAAATAAAGACATTGATTGTCCTTTTTCTAAAATGAAAGCAATAATTTTCTAAGAATAAACATATAAATAACAGGCACTGTTATTAAGACAGTATGGTTTTTGTAATGAACAAACCTATTTTGGTGAGGATAACTGGTGTGACCACAGTGAGGCGTTTTTGATTAGCAGATAAAGTTGTTGAATTCACTGTAGTTGGGAAAAGCTTCCCATTACGAAATGCAATAAGTTGCAGCTTGTAGACAGTGTCATCTGCTGGCCTGATTTCTCTTTTGTTCTTTTTTGAAAAAAGAGCAGGTGGCAATTGTATAGATGCTTCCACAATGGTATTCTATAAAAATCAGACAAGTAATATTACTGCTAAGCTAAAAGACAAGAATTCCTAGGTATCACTTCTGCTTTAACAAGCCACTCTCTTTACCCATGAGCAGTGAGTTTACTCTTCTCAAGATGTCCTCAGGAGTGGCCTGCATATGTCTTAGCTTAACCAAGAGCTGCCTTCCTATGGTTGATTCACCATATCATGGCTATAATGTCTTGTCAAGGTATGATATATATGAATCCTCCTGAGTAAGTGAAGAAACATCTGTGCCAAATGTCTCTAGAATATTTCCTAAGTAATATAGGAAAGCACTAACCATTTCACTTAGGCTATGCTTCCAACTGCTCTGTACATACTTTTAATTAACCCAGCAATCTCATAGGGTCTGCAAATTCTGCTTAAGCTTATTATTCAATTAGCTCTACTAGATCATGGAAATCAGGATTGTAATGAATTTAACCAAAATAAGAATTTGGCTGAATTGTGAGAAACATTACATCCCCGCTCCCACAATATGTGGGTATTATTCTAGGATAACCTGAACCACCTGTCTGAGAATACTATTTTAGGATGCAGGTGACCCTAAACTATTGTTTTCTTTTAAAATCAAGATAGAATGGGAAGTCCACCACGAGGCCTTTCACATTGTTCTTGGTTTTAAGGAGAATAAAAACTGCCATTACAAGGACATAATTCAGCTGAACACTCACAAAACCACCATTTTGTCCCTACTCACATTAAGCAGCTTTTCAAAATTAAAATATCTTCCCTGCAACATTTCAGCTCTCCTATGACAGGCAACGTCTTCATTCACATTCACTTACCTTAAGTGCAAGGCTTGACAATGTATTTGAGACATTGCACTTAAATCCCAGTTGCTTGTCAAGGCTTCCATCCAGATCTCTTCGACCATAGTCAGGAAGTCCTATACGGTCTGCTGCAGCTACCTTCTGGAACACAGTGCAGGTCATCCCAGTGAAGCCAGAACTTTTTATTATGTAAGCTTCCACAGCAATATTTGGAGAATACTGTTGAAATAAAACATATAAAATGCTCTGCTGGTGAATGTTACAAAAAAATCAGAAAAGTGTTCTTAAGAATTCATACAATAACTAGCTAGAATACAAGATTTCCTTTCAAAATTTCAAACATTCTGATCCTAACTTAGACGAAGATTCCACTAAAATAGAATTTGAGTTTTCAGAAGAAAAATGTTATTGACACAACTGATGCTTAGCAATGAATAAAAAAATGTGACAGTTCCTACCGTTGAGTAAACCTGAGCCCCATTAGCTAGACGGTATGTAGCAATCCTCTGCAAACACTGTACGATTCTAGTACAAGCTTTAGCTTCCCTCTGTGCCATCCACAAGATGTGCTCGTCAGCTAGCATTATATTACTTGCAATATCAACCATCACATCACCAAGCTAGCAGACAAAAAGGGCAGAAGAATTGACATTATGCTTTTGTAACTGTTACATCTGGATGTTCAAATACATTTTTTTATTTCCATCCATCCAAGTCTCTCTGAGACATTTTTCCCACCCTCCCACATTTTATTTTAGGTGGGAGTTAAAATACAAAAAGGGACAATCATTGTGCTTATTTTTTTTTAATAAGGAGAGTTAAGGTGTAAGGTGTGAAATTTTTTTGGCATAGTTTGAACCATTATTTTTTTGGGGATTAAAAGAGAAAATAAATTTGATGCTTATTGTTTCATTAAGCATACTTAGAAGTATTCATGCTTATAATTCTAAAGATCTTCAGCTGCAGTTCAGTGTCACAGATGAAACTTAGTTCCTAGTAATAGCTCATCACTCTGAGGTCTGTGGCATTTTAACGTCTCAAATTAAGAAAGCTTTTTCTTGGTACAACAATTGATAAAACAGGTCTTCCTGATACTATATTAAAGAAATATGTTTGTTTAACTGGGAATGTAAGATATTCTAACACATGTAGTAATGAGATTTGGTTGTTCAATTAAACAGGTAGGTAGTGGAGGGAGTAAGTAAAAGGCAATTTATATTGCTATGCCTGAGCTAGTGAAATTTGAAACCCTGAGGGAGGAAGAGTGTGGATTTGTTCAAGATGGTGAGGGTTAATGGGAGTTCAATGTTCTTTATACCAAGTTAGTATAAAAGTAATTTATGAAAAATTAACCTTTGCCCAGTTTTTAAAACCCATTTCTTTAAAGTTTTCTACTCCCAGAAGCACATTCTTTTGTGCATTCAACATTTACTCAAATATTCTCTCCAGCGAGATGAATCAATTATATTGATATATAATCTACTCGTATTCACAATATGAAACCCTCTTAAATGCACACCTGATTGTGGTGAGGGAATCTGAGTATGTCACAGAAGCTGAGAACAATATTGATTTCCAGGTGGCCAGACACAGATGACCAAATTGGAAGTATCAAAGCTCAGACAACAGATTAAGAGGCACCCTTCCTCTTCAGGCATTAACAGCTGCATCAGAAGAAAACTGTCAATTTTGATAGTAATCAGGGTGGACAATTACTTGAAGGGCAGCTATTATGGAGGAACGGTAGCAGAAAGTAATACTGGTACAGAATCTTTCGTAGACAATGGCAGTGACCTTCAAGCTAATGCTTTTTTAAAAAGAGGCATAATCAAAACACTGGTAGACCGTGCAAATCGGAACTGTGAAGCTCCATTTCTCAGCACTGAACTCAATCACCTGAATTGGGCCCTACAGGCAAATGGCTATTCCAAAAATGAAATCACAAGAGCCATCAAACCGAGAAAACAACACCGAACTGAAGAAGAAAAACAGCCACCCACAAAGTATTTCTGCCATACATCAAAGGGGTCACGGACTGCATGGGAAACTTTTGAAAAAAAGCAACCTACAAACAGTATTCAGGCCCACCACAAAACTACAACAAATGTAACAGTCAGCAAAGGACAAAAGGGACCCCCTCACCTCTGCAGGAGTATACCGGATACTTTGCAGTTGTGGCCAGGTATATATTGGGACCACAAAACGCAGCATCCACACCAGAATCGAAGAACATGAAAGACACTGCAGATTAAAACAACCGGAAAAATTGGCGGTAGCTGAACATGCCCTGAAACAAGCTGGACATGAAATCCTATTTCAAAACACAGATGTACTGGACAACACCAGCAATCATTATGTTAGACTACACAGGGAAGTCACTGAAATCTACAAGCATGAGCACAGCTTCAACAAAAAAGAAGAAAGTCTAAAACTCAACAAAGCCTGGCTTCCAGCACTGAAAAATACAGCCTGCAAAGAGGTCAACAAACTCTACCCTGCCACAAGGACTGGTGATCACTGCACACGCTAGCTAACGACACCCATCAATCACAGTGACAGATCATCCCCCCCCTTATTACAACAATACACCCATAACAAAAAACACCCTGATCACCATAATCACCCAATCTCCTGAAAAGGACAAAAAGCTGATCCCACAGCTATAAATACTCAACTTACCCACACACTACACCAGAACACAGACAGTTTTCTAACTCCTGTCCTCTGAAGATACCGGCCACAGAGACTGGTGAAACGTTAGGAAGAAAAACCTCCAGAAAATGGCCAAACAGCCCGAAAAACCTACAACAACCATCAGATCCCGGCCATGAAAGCCTTCGAGAATATATTAATGCTTTTTAGTACTGCTCAAAAGGGGGTAATGGTAACTGCTTCTTATATTACATAGTTCAGCAAATAATGTAAAAATATAGTAAAAACCATGTAACACAACTATGAACCAGAAGAACTGAAATCAGAGATCTTGTCATTCTGTAGCCAAACCAGCCAACCAACCACAGAAGATTGATGGATGATTAAACCTGTAAAATCGTTAACAATAGGACAGAAGCAAAAGTAAGAAAAGAAATAGTGCTGGTGTCATTGTGGACAGTCAGCAGTAGAAGCATTGAAACATGCTGTGTTGCAGTGTAATCTGTGTAACAGCCCAAGATGGAAATGTATAACCCAATGGCTAAATGTGGGTAATTGGTGGTTTTGCTGACAAGTCAGATTCCTAGAATCGTTATCTGATTTGGCTAGTTATTAAGTGGCAATTTAGGCCACAAAGAAAAAAAAATGAAACAAAGTACATACCGTATTATAGATTACAACAAGACTCTAGGTAATAAAATCATTGACGAAAGGGATGGAATGTCAAAGCTTGTTGTCAGCCAAACAATTTAATTTGCTAATTTTTGTAATGTGGTTAAATTTTTTCTTTTGTGACTCATTTGCTACTCCACTTTAATTGATAGCCTTTGGTCTTATTATAGACAGAAGTTTATTTATCTTTAAATTTAATTCAAGAGTGTTTTCTAATTTAGTTGTTCTGAAATGTTTAGAAGATCTTAGAGAAAAATGTTTGGAAATAAATGTGACTTATTTAGCTTTGGAAAAAGCATAATTTAGTTTTGGAAAGAACATTTTTAATGTGGTATCTTAAGCATCAAATAATTACCTCTTTGTACTTCTCAGCAAATCTTCCAAATTTTTCTATCATTTCAGCCACAAAAATTACATCCATTTTGTCAGAAAAGTTTGCTGCTTCAACAGTATAAGCTAACAGTTGTCGAGCTGTTGCAACAGCATTAGTAAGATTCAGTGGCATCTGTGAGCAAACAGCGTATAAATTATACATACAAAACAAATCAAAGTAGTTAATTAATTAGATCAATCAACTATAAAGGCAAATATTCATACACTTCAAAGCATGTTGATTTTTATCCTTGGCACCTCTAAACACTGGTGAAAAAAGTACTGGATATTTCAGTTGTGTATTTCTTCGTGTATCTGGTCTTAGGTTTACGAACGTGGAAAGTGGCTTATGTTTATAAATGCTGTAAATGACTCTGAGGACAACAAGTGGAAGTGCCCGGATGGCCACTTCTGCTTTCTACTAAAAATGGGGTCAGGGAGACTCCTCGTTCCCCAAAACAAAAAATAAACCCACTCCTGTAGGAAAAAAAATTCTCAATAAACTTTTTCCTTTTGTAATGGGGGTGCTGGAGGGGGCAGGCAACTGCAAAACAGGTTGTTTGTGTGCCACACTTCTCCCACCCCCATCCTAAAAAGAAAGAAGCTGAAAACAGACTAAATGTAATGAATAATATATAATAATTTACTACACAATGATGCAAGCTTGTATGTTACAAGAAAATAAGTTTTCAGTATTACACAGCGGCCTATTAGCAAAACCTTCAGAGTTCAACCACAACATATAATGAATCTGGAAGTTGGGTCATGGCAACTGGACTTCTTTCTTATTAGGTTGGAACGTTTCACTACTCATCCAAGTAGCTTCTTTAGTCTGCTACTTGGATGAGTAGTGAAACGTTTCAACCTAATAAGAAGTCCAGTTGCCATGACTCAACTTCCAGGTAACCTCACCTGGATGACTGAGAATCTTCACAGAAACATATAATGAACAGCACATATTTTCAGCCTGTTATCACTAAGGATAGTAAATTCAGTGGTTCATGAGATGTGCTCATTTTTAAGACTGCATGCCATCACTGATGTGTAATAACTCCCCCTAAACACTTTATTAAACAAACAATATATGTATTAGCCTCATAAGGATTTTTAAAGTTTTCTGTAAGTCATCTTGGGCCCCTTTGGTGGGAAAAAGGCACAGTATGAATTAGATAAGTAGGCAGACAGACAACCTGAGGGCTGTCTTATAATATTCTTGGCAGGGAAAGAGAATACCAACTACAAGTTTCTACAAACTCAGCTGTTGATATTAGAAATGGGCACTTCCCTTCTTCCAGCTTCTGGCTGAATCCCTCGCTCACCAGATGGTGCGTGCTCCTCTCCTCCTTCTCTTCAGCTGTTCAACCAATCTCCAGCAGGAGCACAGGCTTCACTGCCCCTCCTCCTTGGCTGATAGCCCACTCAGACAAGGAGGCAGGACAGGCAAACCCATGCGCCTGCTGGGGACTGGTCAAAACAGCCAAAGAGGAGGAGGAGAACATGCTCCGACTGGTGAGTGGGTCACTGGCCGGGGAGGTGGGGGAGGGAACATGTGGCACCTACATACTGCCATGTATATGACCCAGCATGAACCTCTGAACCAAGGTTCGTGCCCATCTTTAGTTGATTTGCCTGTTTCTGGATACATTCAAGCTGGAGCCAAATATGCCTCCAAAGATTGGTCTGATCTGATGATATGCTATCTCTTCAAGAGAAGTTGAACTGGGGGAAGCCATCTTTTCTCCAGAAACACTTGCAGCCTAACTCTGAATGTGTGTGGCAGCAGTCATGCCAACAGCTGCATTTTTAAATTAATTTCATTTTTAATTTATTTAAAATATTTATATATCAATATTCATCCTACTTTGGACTCCAATGTTGTGTACATTTCACTGTATCACAATACAAATGCAAGAATAATACAACAAATAAAATCTTTAAAACAACTTTTAACAAGCAAGTTAAAATGCCCGGGTAAATAAGAAGACTTTTGCTCAGTGCTTAAAATTTATTTATTTATTTATTTATTTATTAGATTTATACCCTGCCCATCTACACTGAAGTCTACTCTGGGCGGCTAACAATAAAAAATGGAATAAAAACAATATAATAAAGTAAAAAAACAACAATAGTAATGTGGCACAAGATGGGGAAAAGAAAAAAAATTCAAGTGATGACAGGAGGGAAAGCCTGCCTAAAGAGCCAGGTCTAAAGTTTGCTCTTAAAAACACCCAGCGAGGGAGCCAGACAGATCTCTGGGGGCAGTCTATTCCAAAGGCGAGGGATCACTGTCGAGAAGGCCTGGTTTCTTGTTCTTTCTCTCCAGGCCTCCCTCGGCGTTAGGCCCCTCAGCCGCCCTTCCTGGCTAGAATGAGTGGTTCAGGTAGATCTAGGTGGGCGGAGGTGTTCCGCTAGATATGGAGGTCCTAAACCATTTAGGGCTTTATATGTCATCATTAATACTTTGAAATCAATGCGGAAACGAACGGGCAGCCAATGCAAGGCAGCCAGAGTGGGGGAGATATGCTGATATTTTCTCGTTCCACTGAGAAGTCTGGCCGCCGCATTCTGCACCATTTGAAGCTTTCGCATCAATTTCAAAGGTGGCCCCACATAGAGCGCATTACAGTAGTCTAATCTCAAGACTACAAGCGCATGGACCAGAGTGGTGAGTGCCCAAACATCAAGATAGGGACGCAGCTGGGCAATCCGCCACAGATGGAAATAGGCAGAGCGGACCACTGATGCCACCTGGGTTTCCATGGTGAGAGCCGGATCCAGATGGACCCCCAAGCTGCGAACCTTACTCTTCGCGGTGAGAGTCACTCCCCCCAAAGAGAGGGAGTTTCCCAAACCACCAATGGAGGGGCCACCCACCCTCTGGACCTCCGTCTTGTCCGGGTTCAGCCTCAGTCCATTCTCCTGCATCCATTGCAGTACAGCCTCCAGGCAGCGCTGAAGGGTCGGAACGGCATCCACTGTGGTTGGAGAAAAGGAGATGTAGAGCTGGGTGTCATCAGCGTACTGATGGCACGAAGCGCCACACCCCCTGATGACCCGACCCAGCGGCCTCATGTAGATATTAAACAGCATTGGGGAGATAATCGAGCCCTGCAGAACCCCACAATTGAGACTCCACGGGGCCGAAACACTCTCCCCAAGCTGTACTCTCTGAGGACGGTCCTCCAAGAAGGATCGGAGCTAGGCAAGTGCCAGACCACCGATTCCCAGCTCGGAGAGCCTCCCCAGGAGGATACCACGGTCGACGGTATCGAAGGCGGCTGAGATATTGAGGAGGACCAACAAAGACATTTTGCCCGTCAGCCTCCCTCAGCAGGTCATCAAACAGGGCAACCAATGCCGTTTCCATACCATGGCGCGGCCTGAAGCCCGACTGGAATGGATCCAGGGCATTGGTTTCATCCAAAAGAGCCTGGAGCTGGTCAGCCACCACCCTCTCTACCACTTTGCTAAGGAAAGAAACATTGGCGATGGGCCTATAATTGCCAATGTTGTCCGCCGTAAAACTTGGTTTCTTCCTTATTTGCTTTTTCAAGGGTTTATTCTATATTTGGAGGGTAACAACATTGTTAAGAAAGCCTTTTCCCTTAATGTTAAATAGTGTATCTTTCAAAGGAGGCAGATGGTGAAGGAAGGGATCCTGTGAAAGATCCTAGGACACCCAACTTAGGGCATTATTTATTACATTTAAAGCCCTTAATAAAATGTCGCCCTTCTTGAATGCACACCTTAAAGTGCTGAGGGAGTTTGAGTGTGTCAGAGTAGCTGAGAGCAATGCTGTCAGGAGGCTAGACTCCATTAAAAGCCTGGATGCATAGCAGGCTCACCCAAGGTGGCATGTTCACAGCTGAGGCACCAAACTAAGATGCATCCACCTTCTTCAAGAATAATGGCTGCATCAGCAGAAGCAGGACAGGCAAGAAGCAAAAGCAAAAGATGACAGAATTCTGAATATACCTTTTTAGTGACTGTCATGTAGAGACAAAGAGAACTATTATAATGGCCATTTGCAAAGAAAAAGAGAAGACCAAAAAAAGAAAAGAAAAAAAAAGAAAAAAGAAAAACAAGAGATCTCGTCCAGAAGATCCAAGAAATCAAAGGTAAATTTAAGTCTAGACTAGGAATACTGAAAGAACAATAGGGAAGTACACTATCTGTCCAGGAGAAAATGAAGAGAAGGTGGAAACAGTATACTGAAGATCTATAAAGAAGAGATAAAAGGATGACATATATCTTTGAAGTGGAATCCTATGATGAACCACCTGCAGCTCTGGAAGATGAAGAGAAAGATATTCTGAAAGCACTGAGAAGAAATAAATCTCAAGGGGTAGATGGGATACTGGCAGACCTATTTCAAGTCAGAGACTGAATCTGTTAAAATCTAACAAGAATATGCCAACAAATTTCACAGACTAGAAATGTTCAATATACATTCCAATCACCAAGAAAGGAAATGTCAAGCAGTGCAGGAACTATAGGATCACTGTTGTAATTTCCCATGCAAGCAAAGTGATATTCAAGGTTTTTACCTTATATGGTTTGAGAAATGCCTGATATTCAGGCTGGATTCCAAAGAGGAAGAGGCATTTGAGACCATATTGCAAATATCCACTGGCTACCGGAGAGCATCATAGAATATCAGAAAAAGATCAGTCTATGCTTTACAAACTATAACAAAGCCTCTGACTGTGTGGCAAAACAAGAAGCTTCTGAAAGAAAGCAGTGTACCTCAGTACTTGATTGCCCTCATGCATAACCTGTATTGTGGACAGAACTACTGTTAAGACAGAATATGGAGACATAATGGTTTCCTATGGGCAAAGAAGTCAGACAAGGGTGCATTTTATCTCCCTATCTATTCAATATGTATGAAGAATATATCATACGGAAAGCTGGATTAGATTCGGATGAAAGAGGAGTGAAAATTGGTGGAAGAAACCTCAATGATATAAGATATGTAGATGAAACCATCTAACTGGCAGAAAACAGCAATGACATGAAACAATTTTTTCTTTCAAAAGAAGAAAATGCCAAAGCAGGACTGCAGTTGAACATGATGAAGACGAAAATCATGACTACAGATGAACTGCACAACTTTAATTTTGACAACGAAGAAACTGAAATTGTAAAAGATTTTGTATACTTCAATTCAATCATCATTGCACCAAAGAAATCAGAAGAGGACTGAGACCACGAAGGGCAGCAATGAAGGAATCAGAAAATATGTTCTAGTGTAAACCTGTAACTGGAGACCAAGGTGAAGATCACCCACACTGTTTTATTCCTGATTGCTATGTATGGGTGTGAAAGCTTGACAGTGAAGAAAGCTGGCAGGGAAAAAAAATGATGTTAGAGGAACGCTTTGCAGATACCCCGGATTGCCAGAAAGATGAACTAGCGAGTCCTAGATCAAATCAAGCCTGAACTATCTCTGGAGGCGAAAATGTTAAAACTGAGGCTGTCCTATTATGGGCACATCATGAGAAGGGAAGATGCCCTGGAAAAGACAACAATGCTGGGAAAGGTTGAAGGCAGCAGCAAAAGAAGAAGACCAAACATGAGATAGATTGACTATATAAAGGAAGCCACGTCTTTGAGTTTACATGAGCTGGGCAGGACTCAGCTCATGTAAACTGAGAACAAGACATTTTGGGGTCACTCATAAATTGGAGGCAACTTGACTGCACATAACAAGAATAAAATAGCATTCATTGTAAAATGTATTCAAGGACAGATTTGGAAGCAAAACTGTATTCTAACTCACAGACTGATTAAACAGTGCCAATCTGGTTAGTGTGCTTTGGCATCTGATTCTAATTTTTCGAACATCACTACTATGATCTAACATTAGGGCACACTAACGGAAAGGCAGTTCTGAACCAACAACTTTATTTACCATGTTGATGTTCCCTTAGCTCTTGTTGGCATATGAACACATATGTAAAAGCAAAAAATTTAAAAAATAAAATAAATAAATAAATAAATAAAATCCACATGCACATACAGGTCTTTTCTAACTTCTCTTTCTTACTGTAGTCCTACCATTTTGAGAAGCTGAAATCAAATGCCCTATGAAGCAGAATTTAACACAGTATAAAAGAGACTGCAACTGGAAGCGGAAATTAGCAACTTATCTAAGAAGATGCAAGAGTTACTTAGGTGCAGACACAGGGCAAGTTGGATCCCAGTATAACTGCTTCAGTAATTGATATGTGTTCTTTAGTAAGTTAGTACAAAAAGCCTTTAAGAATTTATTTGTAAACAATTTAACAAAACAGAGGGAAAACATGAATAACCTGATTAAACATATAGAGGACTCGAGTAGCATCATTTGCATACTGGCACCGAGAGTAATCCTCTTCAGCCCAGAATCCTCCCCTATCACATCTGCGCCAAGCTCTCTTTTCATCCTGAGAATTGCCAGTATATATTCCACTGCCAGCTGAGTAACGAGTGCACAGCAGGTACGCAGTAATGCCTGCCAATGTTCGGGGCCACCTAAAGAGTTGAAGACAGAGACAGATTTTTAAAAATCAGACAAATTTACATTTCTACTGTGGAAAAAAAAGTTAACAAAAGAATTATGGACTATATAACAAAGTGAGAAACCCTTCAGATCTATGTAACTAGAGGCTACAGAAAGGATAGTTTCAGCTAGTCTTCAGAATTATCACAGTCACTACACGTTATATGCCAGAAGCATTTGAATCTCAGTATGGTATTTCTTAAGACTCTCTTATACAGTGGTGCCCCGACTTACGAATGTCCCGACTTACGACCATTTCAAGTTACGACCAGCTCCGGCCCCAAAATTTTGCTTCGACTTGCAGCCGGAGTGTCGAGTTACAACCAAAAAAAGGCAGGGAAAAAGGCGGGGAATTCAAATTGCTAACCGTTGGTAGGCGAAGAGGCTGCTTCTTTGTAGCTCTTTCGCCCCAACGGTTAGAGTGAGTGCGATCGGAGGAGGCTTTGGACTGCCTGGTAAGGTAAGGTGCTGCTCTCTGCTTTTTAAAAACTGTTCTGGGTGGGTTTTGCAGCGTGGTTTTGGGCTGGGGGGGTTTATGTTTCTGTGCTGTGATGGGTCTTGGGGGGTTTGTTTGCTTTTTGCTTTTTTTTGCATTTCTGATGGGTCTTGCACGCTTTGCTTGCTTTCTGCTTTGCTTTTTTTGCATTTCCGATGGGTCTTGCACGCTTTGCTTGCTTTTCCTTCCTCCGGCGATTCGTGCGGCCCCTTCTCTGGGCACCTTTAAAAACCAATTAAAAACTTGGATGTTTACGCAGGCCTTCCCTCCAGTGAACACTTGATTTCTTTCTTCTTTTTATTTCTCTTTTCCTTTTCCCTTCTCCATCTTGAATTATTTGTCTATTGATGTTATATTTTATATTTTTATATATTTTTTATATTTTGTCATGTATGTTATGCGTGTTGGAAGCCGCCTAGAGTGGTCGTCTGACCAGATAGGCGGGGTAAAAATACAATAAATAAATAAATAAATGAATTTTCTCTCCCCCCCCTTTGGCCGGAATGGATTAGTCGCGTTTCCGATGGGTCTTGCAGTGTTTTGTGGTTTTTTTGGGTGATTTTTTCCTTCGGCCGGAACGGATTAATTGCATTTCAATGCATTCCTGTGGGAAATGGTGCTTCAACTTACGACCATTTTGAGTAACGACCATCTTCCGGAACGGATTAAGTTCGTAAGTCGAGGCACCACTGTATTTTGACAATTTCAGTAAAAGCAATATACAGTCATGGTCAAAAATATTGGCACCCTTGCAATTCTGTCAGAAAATGCAACCCTTCTCTCAGAAAATTGTTACAGTTGCAAATGTTTTGGTACTCACATGTTCATTTCTTTGGTTTGCGTTGGAATAACACAAAAAAACAGAGAAGAAAAGTCAAATCTGATACAATCCCACACAGAAACCCAAAAATGCACTGGACAAAATTATTGACACCCTGTCTAAATTGTAAGAAATAATTGCTTTTCAAGCATGTGATGCTCCTTTAATTTGTATTTAGACACACCTGTTGCAAGTAAGAGGTGTGGGCAATGTAGTAATCACACTTGCAATCAGTTAAGATGGAGAAAAGTTGACTCAACCTTTGTGTTGTGTGTGACACTGAGCATGGAGAAAAGAATGAAGTGTAAAGAGTTGTCTGTGGATTTGAGAGAAAAAATTGTGGAAAAATATCAACAATCTCAAGGCTACAAGTCCATCTCCAGAGATCTTAATGTTCCTGTGTCTACTGTGCGCAATATCATCAAGAGGTTTACAGCCCATGGAACTGTAGCTAACCTCCCTGGACGTGGACAGAAGAGCAAAATTCCTGAAAAATTACAACGAAGGGTTGTTTGAATGGTGGATAAAGAACCCAGATTAACTTCCCAACAAATTCAAGCTGATCTGCAGACACACGCTACAACAGTATCAGCTCGCACTATCCGTCGCCATCTGAATGAAAAGGGACGCTATGGTAGGAGACCCAGGAGGACACCACTGCTGACACAAAGGCATAAAAAAGCAAGACTGGAGTATGCCAAAACTTATGTGACAAAACCACAATCCTTCTGGGAGAACGTACTGTGGACAAATGAGACAAAAGTTGAGCTTTTTGGCCAAGGACATCATGGCACTGTTGACAGAAAAAGAAATGAGGCGTTCAAAGAAAAGAACACAGGCCCTACAGTCAAACATGGTGGAGATTCCAAGATGTTTTGGGGTTGCTTTGCTGCTTCTGGCACTGGATGCCTTGACTGTGTGAACGGTATCATGAAATCTGATGATTACCAAAGAATTTTGGGGCGCAACGTAATGGCCAGTGTCAGAAAGCTGCATCTCCACCAGAGGTCATGGGTCTTCCAGCAAGACAGTGACCCGAAACACACTTCAAAAAGCACTCAGAAATGGTTAAAAACAAAGCGCTGGAGAGTTCTGAAATGGCCAGCAATGAGTCCAGATCTGAATCCCATAGAACACCTGTGGAGAGATCTCAAAACAGCAGTTGGGAGAAGGCATCCTTCAAATCTGAAGGCCCTGGAGCAGTTTGCAAAAGAAGAGTGGTCCAAAATTCCAGTAGAGAGGTGTAAGAAACTTATTCATGGTTACAGGAAGCTATTGGTTTCAGTTATTTTTTCCAAAGGGGGTGCTACCAAATATTAAGTTAAAGGTGCCAATAATTTTGGCCAGTGCATTTTTGGGTTTCTGTGTGGGATTGTATCAGATTTGACTTTTCTTCTGTTTTTGTGTTGTTCCAACGCAAACCAAAGAAATGAACATGTGAGTACCAAAATATTTGCAACTGCAACAATTTTCTGAGAGAAGGGTTGCATTTTCTGACAGAATTGCAAGGGTGCCAATATTTTTGGCCATGACTGTAGGTCACATCTTTTAGAACTAGTGACATACACTAGTTCCCCTGAGGGAACTGGTTTGTGATTGAGAAAATAATCCCAAACTGCCTTTTTATGCTGAGAAATTATGTCTACTGTTGAGTACTGGACAATATATTGTATGCCAGAAGACAGCAACTTGGCAGGTGAGGATCAAAAGTAGCTCTCCTGAATAATCTAATTTTGTTCTTCAACTGCCAAACTTAGGTCCTCAGCCATTTTGATGGTCCAGATACAGAACTTTAGCCACATTGGTTCTCCAACAAGGCTTGCTGCGGACCACTGTATAAATCTGTCTTAAGTGTTAGTTTAACAGAAAATCTGAAAACTTTGTGGTTGTCACACCACCATAAAAATGGGCAAAAATGGGTCCTTACACTATATTTTCAGCTGTCTTAACTGATACGTAGGACATTATTTAGAGGCAACGTTGGTGCAATTAAGGGCTTGTCTACACACTGGTTTTGGAGCTGGCTGCAGCTGGCTAAATAGGGTCACTAGGAGGTCTGGTATATGCCATTTGCTGCAATTCCTATTTGGTCCCCACAAGCCTGCTGTCAAAGGTGGGAGGAGCTAGGAGGGGAAAACAAGAGGGATTTTTGTTTGCTTTTCTCTTAAGCAGCCAGTCAAGAAAAAGCAAACAAAAATCCATCTCCATCTCTTGCTGCTGCTGCTGCTTGCCCCTTTTCAAAAGCCAAACTAAGCCAAGCACCCACACATACACAGAGACACACACAGAGAGAGTTCAGCTTTCCAAGGCAGCTTTCCTGTGCTGCCTTTGGAAATCCCTCTGTTGACTCCTCCTGCTGCCACCGCTGATTGCCTTTTACAAAGCCAAGCCAAGCCATACAGACAGATACACAAGCACAGGAGGGTTCAGCTCTACAAAGGCAATTTCTCCACCCTGTCTTTGGAAATCCCCCTTTTGCTGCCTCTGCTGCCCCTTTTAAAAAGCCAACCTACCGACCCACCCCACCCAGAGACACGCAGACAAACAACAGAGAGAGAAACAGATATACTGACACACAAGCAAAGGAGGGTTCAGTTTTTCAAAGGCAGCCTCCCCATGCTGCCTTTAGAAATTACTTGGCTTCCATGGAGCCAAGGAAGCATTTAGTTTCCCTATATCATGAAGCATCTCTCTTATTAAGCCACTTAACAATATTGGCAAATTGAAATAGGAAGGCTGTCTTTGGTCCATTCACAGTGATCAAATATAAATAAAACATAAATATTTTACATGAATAAATAAATCACATGTACTGGAGACAAAACAAAGGAGAGTGATCCTACCTGCACCCAAAAAGTGAAAGCCTCTTGACAGGAGCCAGAAAAGGGGGGGGGGGAAGGTTTGCTCCAGGAAAGACATCATCTGATTGATGTCTTTAAGAGCCCATCAGCCTATCCTTTCAGCAGTCCAAAGAGCAGGCTAAATGCACATTTGATCACACTCTAACTTGCTATAAGCAGGAAGTGGCTTTTTAAGCTTGGACGGTAGTTTTCTGGGGAGCATGGCACTCAGTGTTGGCAAGGCAAATTTGTCTGCAGCCTCAAGTGTGGGAAAAGGGTATTTTGGGAAGAACAAGCGTCACCAAGAAAATCTGCACAGTACACTGATAACTAAAAGAAAGAACCCCCACTTTCCCAGGTAATAAGAAAAAACCTGCACTTCTTTAGAAGCATGCATGTGCTTTAATTCTTATAGATTTTCCATTTTTTTAATGTGCAAAAGAAATTGTATCCTATTCATCTTTGCTGTAATTTAATAAAAGCAGTATCAAACAGCACTTTCACAATGATAACCAGAAAGAAAAAACAAGAAACCGGGCCTTCTCGGCAGTGGCCCCCCCACCTTTGGAATAATCTCCCCTCCGAGATCCGCTTGGCCCCTTCGCTGGGTATATTCAAGAGCCAACTTAAGACCTGGCTATTTAGGCAGGCCTTCCCTCCGGTCACCATTTGATTTATTCCTTTTTCCCTTATCCCTTTTTTCCATCTTGAATGATAATCTTACTGTTGTTAAATTGATATTATTTGATTGTTTTTATTCCATTTTGTTGTGAGCCGCCCAGAGTAGACGTTGTCTAGATGGGCGGGATACAAATTTAATAAATAAATAAAAATAAACTTTATTTTTCAAATGAAGTAACAGTTTGACTTCTCATGTAACTGTGACAAATATTATTTATTTATTTATTTATTTTATTTATTTATTAGATTTTTATCCCACCCTTCTAGACTATGTCTACTCAGGGTGGCTCACAATAAAATTATTCATAAAACAATTAAAACCATGAATTAAATTGACAATGTTAGTATTGATCAAGATGGAAAATAAAACAAAAGACTAAGTAAAAATAAGGGTCAAGTATTGACAGGAGGGAAGGCCTGCCTAAAGAGCCAAGTCTTTAATTGGCTCTTAAAAACACCCAGCGAGGGTGCCAGGCAGATCTCTGATGGCAAGCTGTTCCAAAGTCGAGGGGCCACTGCCGAGAAGGCCCGGTTTCTCGTTCTTTCTTTCCGGGCCTCTCTCGGCGTCAGGCCCCTCAGCCGTCTTTCCTGGCTATAGCAAGTGACTTGAGTAGATCTAGGTGGGAGAAGGCATTCTGCTAGGTATCGAGGCCCTAAACCGTTTAGGGCTTTATATGTCATCATTAACACTTTGAAATCAATGCGGAAACGAATGGGCAGCCAATGCAAGGCAGCCAGAGTGGGAGAGATATGCTGGTGTTTTCTCGTTCCACTAAGTAATCTGGCTGCCGCATTCTGCACCATTTGAAGCTTCCGCATCAATCTCAAAGGTAGCCCCACGTAGAGCGCATTACAGTGGTCTAATCTCGAGATTACAAGCGCATGGACCAGAGTGGTGAGGGCCCCACCATCAAGATAGGGACGCAGCTGGGCAATCCGCCACAGATGGTAATAGACGGAGCGGACCACTGACGCCACCTGGGTTTCCATGGTGAGCACCGGATCCAGATGTACTGCCAAGTTGCGAACCTCACCCTTTGCGGCGAGAGTCACCCCCCCGAAGGAGAGGGAGTTTCCCAAGCCGCCAATGGAGGGGCCACCCACCCTCCGGACCTCCGTCTTGTCCGGGTTCAGCCTCAGTCCATTCTCCTGCATCCATTGCAGTACAGCCTCCAGACAACGCTGAAGCGACAGAACGGCATCCACTGAAGTAGGTGAAAAGGAGATGTAGATCTGTGTGTCATCAGCATACTGATGGCACGAGACCCCACACACCCTGATGACCCCACCCAGCAGCCTCATATAGATATTAAACAGTGTTGGGGAGATGATCGAGCCCTGCAGAACCGCACAATTGAGGCTCCACGGGGCCGAAACACTCTCCCCAAGCTGTACTCTCTGAGGACGGTCCTCCAAGAAGGATCGGAGCCAGGCAAGCGCCAGGCCACCAATTCCCAGCTCGGAGAGCCTCCCCAGGAGGATACCACGGTCGACGGTATCGAAGGCGGCTGAGATATCGAGGAGGACCAACAAGGACATTTTGCCCCTGTCAGCCTCCCTCAACAGGTCATCCAACAGTGCGACCAGTGCCGTTTCTGTGCCATGGCGTGACCTGAAGCCCGACTGGAACGGATCCAGGGCATTGGTTTCATCCAAAAGAGCCTGAAGCTGATCAGCCACCACCTTCTCCACCACTTTGCTGAGGAAGGAAACATTGGCGATGGGCCTATAATTGCCAATATCGTCCGCCGCCAAGTTTGGTTTCTTCCTGATTGGCCTAATGAGTGTCTCCTTGAGGACAAGGGGGGCCTTGCCCTCCTGGAGAGACCCATTAATTATCGCTGTGGCCCATTCCGTTGTTATAGGCCTGGCTGCTTTGATTAGCCAGGCCGGGCAAGGGTCAAGAGAGGAGGTGGTGGCCCGACAGCGATCAAGCGCTTTGTCCACCATATCTGGCGTCACAGGCTGAAAGAATTCAAGACTCACTGGGCAAGACGGAGCGCTGGACATCTCTGCTCGATCCACTGTATTTAAAAAAGGAGAGAGGTCCCGGCGGATGGCCTCCACTTTAGATTTTAAAAATGCTGCAAATTGGTCAGGTGAGATATTAGTAGGAGGCCCATCACCTAGACCAATTCCGTATAGATTGTGAACTATATTATTAATAATATAGTTATTAATATTATATTATACTAATTAATAACTATATTATTCAGGGGATTATGTTAAAGAGCTTAAAAATCCTGTTGAAAATATTTTACTGTCTCAGTTCTGTAACACAAAAACTTAAATGAATTACTTTAAAATGAAAAGAGTGCTCCTCTTTCTATTCACATCTTTTTGTTTTAATTCAAAAAAAAAAAAAGCGTACTGGGATCAAGTGAACCATACCAATAAAAGCTGATCACAGACAAAATAAAGCATTTAAAACTGATCCTGTAAAAATCTACACTTGCAATCCTATGCAATCTGCTTGTAAGCAACGTCCGCTAAGCTGTGTGCCATTTAGTTTTGGACAAACTTGACTAGGATTGTAACTAGACATGGGGACGAATAAAAAAAAAATGAATTGCGATATTCATTAAAAATCGCTGATTCATTAAATGTTCGTCAGTTCCAGAGACCCTGACGAATACGAAGGGACGAATATTGCCCCGTTTTTATTTGTCCCCAATAGGAAGAGAGGGAAGGCTAGCCTATGGCCTTCCCTTTCTGTCTATGGGCCCGCTGATCAGCTGATAGGCAGCTAGCCAGCCCCACAGCCACCCACCCCACAGCCTATCCCCCACCCCATTCCTCTCCCTACCTTAGCGCTGCCACCATCTGCCACCGCCGTAATCCATCGCCGCCGCAGTCTCCAGCTGGCCTCCTCAGCCACGGCCTGCAGAAAGGGACAC
Source organism: Intellagama lesueurii (assembly GCA_037013535.1). Lineage (NCBI taxonomy): Eukaryota > Metazoa > Chordata > Lepidosauria > Squamata > Agamidae > Intellagama > Intellagama lesueurii. The sequence goes on from JBAJHW010000005.1 coordinate 111,642,910, forward strand.
TGGCTGCCGTTTGCAAAGATGGCGGCTGCGGCTTCATTTAGGGTAGGGAAGCTGCAGCCACCATCTTTGCAAGGGGCAGCCAGTGTCCCTTTCTGCAGGAATCCACAGCCGCCATCTTTGCAAAGGGCAGCCAGTGTCCCTTTCTGCAGGCCGTGGCTGCGGAGGCTAGCTGGAGACTGTGGCGGCAGTGGTCTGCCGCTGGTGGTCCAGTGGTGGTGGTGGTGTGGCAGCGGCCGCCAAGGTATGGAGGCAACAGGGGCAGGCTGAGGGGGTCACCTTTGTTTTTTAGACAGCCTCTGTCTGTCTAACCCCCCCACGAATCAACGAATATATTCGTGCTTCGTCGGTTCATGGGGGGGAGCTTCGTGCTTCGTAAACTTTGATGGAACACGAAGCAAAATGGTGAGTCGTCCCCATCTCTAATTGTAACATCTATCACTCTGACTTAAGAAACAGGTACCAGTTTTCCCTCTCTCTGGATTAGGAGACTGTAATTAATTTTCATCCACCTACCAAATTAGCCAAAACATATTTTATTAATTATACAAGTGTAGAACAAACTTACAAATGTTCCTATTAAAATCATGTTATGATCTACAACGGGTTTCACACACTTGAAGTGAGCAATACAGGCAAGACTTCTTAAAGCCTGGAATGTTTATAACCTGATTTGAGGTGAGTGATGGCTTTTGGATATAAAAATACTGCATAAATGATTACTTCCAAGAAACAACATTCAAGCATAGCTAAAGTATTCCATGAACCTCTTTGGTACGTTCTGTCAAACGTAGTCTTTCTACTCTGTTCAAGAGCTTACAGAGCTTACTCAGTTCATGACATTTCTTTCTTGATCTACAGTTGCCTCAACTACTGGTATTTCTTTTGTAATTTAATTAATATTTGCCTGTCCCTGACTTAAACTGACACTTTAACCATATCATTAGGTATAAAACTTTTCACTGCATTACGTATTTTAAATAGTTTTTAGGTACAAAAACGATTCAACTGTTTGGCATTAGAGATATATGGAAAACATTGATAAATTCATTGCATTTGATACTTGTTTTAAAATCAAAGAGGCAACATATATTGATATATTAATTTGCAATTTACAACAGCTTAAAAAACTAGAAGAGGAGCCAAAATGATATAATAATAGTAATAGCAATAGTAATAGTATAATAAAGAAAATAAACCAGCTCATGTATAGCACAGCTACCATAATAACCTTGGAATTTGGTTACAAGCTGCAAAAAACCCAGAAAACCCCTGAACTTGAAAATGGAAAATTCGGCTGGGAAAAAAATATATATAAATTATGTGCAGAAATTAGCAACTTAAAGCACTTGAAAAATTCAAAACTTAAGAATGAAAAAGTAAACGCCAGATTATACAAAATATATAACCTAGAAAGGAAAACAATTGTTGAAATTATGGAAGAATTAAAACTATGGGTAACAGCTGCAGCAAAGAAAATTGAAAGATATGATGGACGCTTGAAACAATATAGAGAAAACATGCAATATTGAAATAACCAACTACTGTTCTATAAATCACTAGGAGAAAATGCAGAGCAAAAGAAATTAGGCCCATGGAAAGATGATGTTCTAAAATTTTGGAAAGAAATGTGGGAAAACCCAACCGGATATAACAAAAACGCCTCATGGATTAAAGACATTTGTAAAGAAATTCAAGGAAAACATATGGATGATATTGTAATAACAAGCAAAATGATCAAGAGGCAAGTAAAGGTTGTGAAAAACTGGAGTGCACCTGGTCCAAAGGAGCTACATGGATTTTGGTTAAAGCACTTAACAAGTCTCCATCAACGTATAGCACTGCAATTTAATCAATTACTTCAAAATTCTACAACTGAAGACTGGATGACAACAGGCCGCACATTTCTGATAATAAAATATCATCAAAAGGGCAATGAACCAAGTAATTATCAACCAATTACATGCCTTCCAAAAATGTTCAAGCTCCTCACAGGCGTACTTGCAAGATCAATATATAATTATTTAATTGAAAACTCCCTAGCACCAAAAGAGGAATATTTCAAGTGGATTCTTTGTCACCACTGTTGTTTAACATCTCACTAATTACCATGTTAATAATTTTAAATAAAACTGGATTGGGGTACCATGGGCGACCTAAAACTATGCAGAAAATTCCACTGAGAGATAATCACTGCTAAACACAGTGTGATTATTTAGTGAAGATATTCAAATGACATTTGAAATTGACAAATGTGCAGCTCTGTCTATACACTGCGGCAAGATCCAAAAACTAGATGGAATAGAATTTTAAAAATGGCAATATTATAAAATCACTATCAAGTGATGAAAATTATGAATACCTTGGAATACTAGAGGCACATAAGAGCCTGCACACAAAAGTTAAAGTGACAAAAAGGGAATATATCAAAAGACTGTGGAAAATCTTAAAATCACAATTTAATTGTGGAAATACAAGCAAAGCCTTAAACACATGGACAATTCCAGTAATTAGATACCCAGCTGGAATAATAGATTGGACCCAAAATTAATTAGAAGGATTGGATCAAAAACACGGAAACTAATGAACATGCATCACTACATCCAAAAGGTGATGTGAACAGATTATATTTACCATGAACAGATATTTACCATGAAAAATTGGAGGCCATGCATTACTGCAAATACAGCAGGTAGTAGAGGAGGAAAAAAGAAGCCTAAATTATTATATTAGTACAAGTAGAGAAAAATTACTTAAGGAGGTGAAAATGGAGAATATTTTGAAAACAGAAACAAAGGCTCAATATAAGAAACAACGTTTTAAAATTAAATTAAACAGTTGGAAAAATAAACCACTATATGGACCTGAGAAATATTGATGGAAAACATGATAATTCAACCAGTCATGGGCATGGCTAAAACTGGAGACCATTAAGAAAGAAACCAAAGACTTGGTTTTTGTTGCACAAGAACAAGCCCTCCAAACTAATGTGATGAAAGCTAAGTTCTAAGGAATTAGTGCTAACAGCAAATGTTGACTCTGCTGAGAAAAAGATGAAACTGTGTCACACCACATCTGTGAATGTCCAAAGATTGCACAAACAGATTAAAGTTAGACGTGATAGAGTGGCAAAGTTAGTACACTGGTTATTATGCAAAAAAATAACTTGCCAGCCTCCAAAAATCCATGGGAACATCAGGTAGAGAAGGTGTCAGAAAACAAGGAAGTCAAGATCTTATGGGATTTCCGGATCTGAATGAATAGACACTTTGAACGTAACACACCAGACATAGTAGTAATAGAATGAGGAAATGTCTGGATCATTGAAATTGCAATTCCAGGGGATGCCAGAGTTGAAAATAAGGAATTGGAAAAACTAACAAAGTACACAGCCCTGGAAACCAAAACATCCTGCTTCTGGAAGAAACACACTTTAGCGGTCCCTGTAGTCATCGGGGCTTTGGGAACAATATCAAGAAATTTCACACAGTACTATAAACAGCTGCAGATCTCAGAAATCACACCATCAGAGCTAAAAAAAGCAGCAATATTAGGAAGAGCATACATACTGCACCAATATTTAACAGATACTTAGGTTTTTGGTTAAAACCTGTATCTGTTATATAATACCAGTTAATGTTTTTATAATTTTGACTGTGCCTGGTGTTTTTGAATAATAATATGCTGTCAAGTGCTAGCAATCCTTTCTGGGGTTTTCTAGGTAATGAATGGTAAGAAATGGTTTAACATTCTCTTCTTCTAGGGGGACTGTGGGTCTGTGCAGTTTGACCAAGGCTACATAGTCTGGCCCTTTTCTTGGAGGACACACTGGAGAAACTGAACTCCCAACTTATGGCTTCACAGCCAGACAGCTAATTCATTGAGCTATCCAGCCAGGAAGGATGTAGAATATTTTTGTTTTTCTCAGTGAGGAAAAGATAAAGCACACAGAGCTTTTTAAGTATAGAAAAAAGGCTGTACTTTCAAAGTACAAGAAGCACATTTAAAAAGTATATTAAATGCATTAATCATATTTTTCTAAGTATAGAAAACAGATAATAGAACAAGGGCAGAAAGTATTTTTTAAATCATGGGCTGAACTCTCGTTTTGGAAGGAGCTCAGGAACCACTCCCACATTGGATGGGTTTATGGCCATGGGGCAGGATCAAAATAAAGTGGATAATGCTAAATATAAGACTTGCCAATCTGCCTCAGCACAACAGCTTTCAGGCATGTAAAACCTTTGCAGGCTGCAAACAAAAGCCAGTTCCGTGCAAATCAACATATATATTTTATGCCAAGCCTTTGGAGCTTGCAAACCAAGGCCCATTTCAATGAAAAACTTTACTGCGTTTTTAATCACTTCTTATTCCTGACTAGAGATAATGGCAGAAGAAGCTTGTGGCTAGATGGAAGAACCCAATGGGCTGGATTAGGTTTAAGGCTTCCCTACCTTGCAACAGAGGCTTCTAAAATATGGATGGTGCAGAAAGAGAGGAAAGAGAATGCTTCCCCCTCTAATACTACAGTAGAATTTGAGGATTATCCAATGAAACTGCAGTATCTTCAGAGCAGCCTAAAATGATTATTTCATAGTTTATCAAATTACCACACAGTATTCATTAAAAATATCTTTATCCTGCCTTTCTTATTCAAACAGAAATACTCAACACAGCTTGTACCACATAATCAGTAAAATGATTTGAAGAATATAAAATACACAACACAGAAAAGATAGCAGGTAATACATAAAACAAACAGCATCAGGGACACAAAAACCCAGAATATCAAGCAGACTAGGAGCCTGCCAGAATAAGAAAGTCTTCACTTTTGTGCAAAGAGACATAATGGATGCAGCAAAATAAATTTCCCATCACAGGTCATTCTGAAATCTAAGTGAAACTGAATATACCCTTTCACAGCAATTTTCCAACCACTGTCCTTCCAGATGTTTTCGACAACAGCTCCTAGAGACCCCAGCTAGTGTGGTCATTGGTCAGGGATTCTGGGAAGTGGGGTCTAAAACATCTGGAGGGATGAAGTTTGAAAACCACTTTCCTATCAATCATGTATTTCCACCAAATAAAAGCAATATTGGTTAGAAGCAACATTCCCTCTAATTTTCAGCCCCACTATGCAAGCCTCCATCCCTCTTGTACATGACTCTGCTCCCCCCAATGTACAACTCCACCCCACTGTGGGGTTCCATTACAACCAGAACCAAAGGGGCCAGAAACAATCACTGTGGGTGCACGGAGGAGGAGGAGCCCTGTGCAAAGGGGGGCAGAGTTGTGTGTGCTCGTGCAGCCACATACCTTAGAGGGAACCTTGGTCAAAAGCTAAAATGTTTTTTTAAAAGGAATAGTCAGTATCTCTGTTATCAGGATGCTAGAAACTAGACAAACTGGAAAAGGAGGAGTAAAAATCCTGATGGGAGGAGATACATTTCATGAGTTCTTTCAAAGTAGTCTGCTATTTTGCCAATATGGGAAATGACTAGACTTGATTTGTGTACAATGAGGAAAATAATATGCAACCATAGAAGGTTATATTGCTAAGCTATATATTTAAAAATATCAATGTATAACAAAACTAAAGTGAAATACATTAATGTACATGTCCTTCTTTCTTTGACTGAATATACAATTTTCTCTCTGGAGAAATTTTGTTCTACTACTTTAATATGAAACGGCTTCAAAGAAGAAACAATATAGATACTTCTAGCTATGTTCTAGCTATCCAAACCAAGAACAATTGGTAAATGTTCCTGGGTACATATATAGCCATCTGCTCAGAATAATTTCCTTTATAAGGACTGATTTCTGTATGGCCTCAAAAGGTGAAAAATAATTCTTCGTTATTGCTTTGTCTATATTACAGGCGGAAGAGTTTTGCAGTAAATCCAACTCTAGTGCATCTCCTGATAAAATGTTTCCAGAAACTGTATTTCCTTCCAATGAATTGCAGAGGGGCAAAATTCTATTATTGCAAACCATCAATGAACGGCACAGGTCAATTGAATACAGAATGCTAAAAAATAAAGAGGCACTTTTCCCATCTGTTTGTACCTCTAACTGCAAATCCAAAAATGAACAATTCTGAATTTTATTTAAAAAGTGCTTTATAGTCCTATATTTTTCCATGTATATTGAATGGAATAGACTTATAAGAACTGATGCAAATGGAGACTGCTATGTTGAGTAAAAGAGCAAATTAAAGGAGAAGAGAGTCATGGCTCTGATCCAAAGACCTCTTTATGCCTGGACATGCCACTGGAATTTTACATTCCATCCTAGTATCTCAAAATGCTGTTGAAACACCTCTCAATCTGAACAGAGGTTTGTGATATTGTACTTGGAGGAAAAAAAGGAAGCAGTATAAGCACATATTGAACATGTAAAGATCACCTTCAGGGATAATCTTACTATTTTTTTTTTTTTTTTTACTGCTACTGAAGCAAGAAATGCCACTAGGTAGAAAGAAGAAAAAGCTTTTGTGTGATGGAAGAAACTTTCAAGCAATCAGTGTCTCACATATGATTTAACATAGATTTACCATAAATAAAGATTATAAAATAAAACTAACATAAAATATGTGAGGTAGAATAAGAATTTATGTAGCTATATGTACAAGGCTATTTCACTGAACTTTCTTTACAGGTCAATGAATTTAAATTAATGCAGCCACCTATGGTTTACACATCTTGGCATGTCAATGGATTCTCTCCATAAAAACAATACCTGAACACAAAATTGTTTGGTATAAAGTGATCTTATTGTGTGTGTACATTTACTTATTTATTTATTTCCCTTATTTATCATAGAATCATAGAAAAATGAAGTTGGAAGGGGCCTACAAGGCCATCAAGTCCAAGCTCCTGCTCAATGCAGGAATCCAATCAAAGCATATCTGCCAGGTGATTATCCAAGTTTTTCTTGAATGCCTCCAGTGTTGGAGCACTCACCAACCCCCGAGGTTACTGGTTCCACTGTCGTATTGCTCTAACAGTTAGGAAGTTTTTCCTGATATTCAATGGAAATCTGGCTTCGTTTAACTTGAGCCCATTGTTGCGTGTCCTGCACTCTGGGACGATCGAGAAGAGATCTTGCCCCTCCTCTGTATGACAGCCTTTCAAATATTTGAAAAGTGCTATCATATCACCCCTCAGTCTTCTTTTCTCAAGGCTAAACATGCCCAATTCTTTTAGCCTTTCCTCATAAGGCTTGGTTTCCAGCCCCCTGATCGTCCTTGTCACCCTCCTCTGAACTTGTTCCAATTTGTTAGCATCCTTCTTGAAGTGTGGTGTCCAGAACTGGACACAATCCTCAAGGTTAGGCTAACCAGTGCTGAATAGAGGGGGAATAGCTCCTCAAGGGATTTGGAAAATATACGTCTATTAATGCAGTCTAAAATAGCATTTGTCTTTTTAGTAGCCACATCACACTGTTGGCTCATATTTAGCTTGTGATCTACGACAATTCCAAGATCCTTCTCACTCGTAGTTTTGCTGAGCCAGGTATCCCCCTTCTTGTAACTGCGCAATTGGTTTCTTTTTCCGAGGTGCAGGACTTTGCACTTATCCTTGTTGAATTTCATTCTGTTGCTTTCGGCCCAGTGCTCCACCCTATCAAGGTCACTCTGAATTCTGTTTCTGTCTTCTAGGGCAGAGGTCCCCAACCTTTTCTGAACCATGGACCGGTGGGGGGGGGGTCTGTGCGCTGGGGTGCGGGGCACCCCCTGCACTCGTTGTTCGGCAGGGCGCGATTGTGTGCACACGCGGAGAGGCGGTGCGCGCTCGCGGAGGGGCGGGCCGTGCTCGTGGAGGGCTGGGCACCCGTGTGTGCAGGTGGCGGGCCATGCATGTGGGTGGGGTGCGTGGGTGGAGTGCGTGCAGGGGGGGGGCAGGAGATCTGTCTCCGCAGCCCGGTCCTGCCATGGACACGGAGTGGCACCGGTCGGCGGACCGGGGGGTTAGGGACCCCTGTTCTAGGGTATTAGCTATTCCGCCCAATTTTGTATCATCTGCAAATTTGACAAGCATTCCCTGCACTCCCTCATCCAAGTCATTAATAAAGATATTGAAGAGCACTGGGCCCTGGACTGAGCCTTGGGGTACCCCACTTGTGACCTCCTCCCAGTTAGAGAAGGACCCATCAATCATCACCCTCTGAGTACGATTCTGTAGCCAATTGTGTATCCACCTGACACTTGATCTATCCAGCCCACACCTAGTTAGCTTGCTAATCAGGATATCATGGGGCACTTGGTCAAAAGCTTTGCTGAAGTCAAGATATACTACGTCTATAGCATTCCCTCTGTCTATCAGGGAGGTGACCTGATCAAAAAACAAGATCAAATTAGTTTGGCAAGATTTGTTCTTGACAAATCCGTGTTGGCTTCTAGTTATTACTGCCTTGTTTTCTAGGTGCTTGCACAATGACCGCTTTACGATCTGTTCCAGAATTTTGCCTGGGATTGATGTCAGGCTGACTGGCCTGTAGTTCCCAGGTTCCTCTTTTTTGCCCTTTTTGAAGATAGAGACAACATTGGCCCTCCTCCAGTCCTCTGGCACCTCACTCATTTCCCTTGATTTCAAGAAAATAATGGATAGCGGTTCTGAGAGATCTTAAGCCAGTTCCTTCAGTACTCTCGGATGCAGTTCATCCAGCCCTGGAGATTTGAACTTGTTCAAGTTGGTAAGGTATTCCTTGACTATTTGTTTATCAATCTCCAGCTGCAGTCCTGTCCCCCTCCCCCCCTTGCACTTCCAGTTTGTTTGGAAGTTCATAGTCTGTCTCATGGGAAAAGACTGAACAAAAATGGGAATTGAGCACCTCTGCCTTTTCTTTGTCTTCTGTTATCATTTTTCCATCTCCATTGCGGAGCTGTGCTACTATGTCTTTTGTTTGTCTTTTGCTACTCACATACCTGAAGAATGCTTTTTTATTGCTTTTAGTGTCCCTAGTTAATTCCCTTCAGCTCATTCTCATCTTTTGCCCTCCTAATGCCATCCCTGCATTTCCTTGCTATTTGTCTGTACTCATCCTTGGTGTCCTGGCCTTCTTTCCACTTCCTGTACCTGTCTTTTTTGGTTTTGAGGTCCTCCCTGAGCTTTTTGTAAAGCCACACTGGCCTTTTTTGCCAGCTCCCACCTTTTTTTCTTGTTGGAATTGTTTGTAGTTGTGCCTTTAGAAGTTCTTTTTTAAGAAGCTCCCACCCTTCTTGGACTCCTTTTCTCCTGCCATGGGACCTTCCTTATCCTTGTTCTGAGATTATTAAAATTGGCTTTTTAAAAATCCAGCAGAGGTGTGTGGCCACACTCTGCTTTGGTTTCCTTTGAAATCAAGAATTCTAGAAGGACATGGCCACTCTCACCTAGAGTTCCCCTTACTGCCACTCCCCCCACCAAGTCATCTCTGTTGGTCAGAATCAAGTCAAGGATAGCAAATCCTCTAGTTTCTTTCTCCACTTTTTGTAAGAGAAAATTATCAGCCACACAAGCCAGGAATTTCCTGGAAGAGCCATACTTGCCTCCCAACTTATTTATAGATAATTGAAATCTCCCATCACTACTACGTCGTATCTCTTTGAAAACCCTGCAGTTTGTTTTTCAAAAGTTTTGTCTGCTTCCTCTCTTTGATTGGGCTGTTGGTAGTAGACTCCAACTGCCAAGTTCCTTTTCTTTTTTTGCCCCAACTAGATTGATCCAGATGCTCTTGATGGGACAGCCAATCTCCTCCTCCTGTATTTCTGTGCAGGAATGCGTATTTTTGACATATACTGCCACTCCACCTCCCTTTTTATTCTCTCTCTTCTTTTTGATCAGTTTATACTCTCAATTGCTGTATTCCAGTCATGGGAGTCATCCCACCAAGTTTCAGTTATTCCTATCAAGTCATAGTTACCCTCCTGAATTAAAATTTCCAGTTCTTCTTGTTTCTTTCCCATACTCCTGGCATTCGTATACAGACACTGGAGGTTGTGTGATTCGTGGCCTGTTTGTCTTTGTACATTTTTATGAATATTATGATGATTATTATGATTATTGTTATGATTATTATTCTGATTATTATTGTTCATGTTATTATTGTTGCCCTTTTGATCACTTTTGATCACTTATAGGTCACTTTTCTCCCAAGAAGGGGACTCAAGGCAGCTCACTGTATTAAAAATAAGAGAATTAAAAATACAATAAGTTATACATTTAAAACAATTAAACTATAAAACTGATTAAAATACATTGAATGATTAAAAACATGTAAAATGTTAAAAATCATCTTAACTAAGAAAGGGCATTCAGGGATTCCGTCATGATTGTTAAAAGCCATAATTCTTAAAAGATTGCCTGAAAAGCTTCAGCTATTAGCTGAAGAATAAAAGTGTATGTGTGTGGGGGGCAACCTGACCTCCTGAGGGAGAACATTTCACAACCTGAGAGCAGGGACTGGTAGCCAATGTAGTTATGGTAGAAGGGGTGTTATATGCTCCCTATAACTGGCTCCAGTCAGTAGTCTGGCTTCTGCATTTTGGACCAGCTAAAGTTTCTCAACCGTTGTCAATGGCAGCCCCACATAGAGCACATTACAGTAATCCAAGTGGGATGTAACTAAGGCATGTGACACTGTAGCCAAATCAGACATCTCGAGGAAAGGGGGGAAATGGCGCACCAGTTTTACCTGTGCAAATGCACTCCTGACCACCACCAAAACCTGGGCATCCAGGGATGAATCCAGAGTACATCCAAGCTACGAACTGGAGTTTTTAAGGGGAGTGAAACTCCATCCAGCACAGGTTGTATCCCTATTCCCTCACCTGCCTTTCAATTGACAAGGAGCACCTCTGTCTGGTTTGGATTAAGTCTGTTTGTTTACCCTCGTCCAGCCCATTACTGATATCAGGCACTGGTTTAGAACCAAAACAGTTTCTTTGCAATTGGATGGAAAGGAGAGTCAGAGTTGGGTGCCATCAGCATATTGGTGAAAATAAACCCCAAAACTCTGGACATTCTCTCCCAGTGAGTTCATGTAGATGTTGAAAATCATGGGGACAAAATAGAATCCTGGGGAATACCACAGGCCAATGGCCAGGGAATCAAACAGGAGTTCCCCAGCACCACTTTCTGAGTTTTCCCTTCCAGGAAGGAGCAGAACCACTATGAAACAGTGCCTCCAAGTTCCATCCCAGAGAGACGGTCCAGAAGGATACTATGGTCAATGGTATTGATAGCCAATGAGAAGTACACAGAACCAAGAGGGACACACTCTGTCTGTCTAATTCCCAGCGTAGGTCATCCACTGGCTAATAGTTGTCCTAATAAGTTGGCCTCAGTATAGACACTGAAGCCCCCCAGTACCAGAAGCCTAGAGGACTCCAGCATCACGTCTGACATCAACTCTGCCAGCTTAGAAAGAGAGTCTGTTGAACAGTGGGGTGGGCGGTACACAAACAGAATCCCTATTCTGTCCTGGGCACCCACTTATTCTGTCCTGGGCACCCCACCCTAAGTATACACACTCAAACCCGACGAACTGTGGGACAGAGCACCTGGTGAGGGGGATAGAATTACAATAGACAACGGCAACCCCACCTCCCTGTTCCCTAGGTCTAGCCTACTGCTGCACAGGGAACCCAGGTGGGCACATCTGAGAAAGACTAACTCCCCCAGCTTCCTCCAACCTGATCTCTGTAATACAGGTGAGGTCAAGGTGCTAATCCAGGATAAAGTCCTGGATGGCTGAAGTTTTCCTTTTCACTGACCTGGCATTCAGCAGCACTTTTAATCCAGGGGACTATTGCCAAGGCTATCCAGTCTGTCTGAGTTGAGAGACAATCTGGGGGTAACCAGGATCCTATTCCTTTCCCCACTCCTATGACAATACAATTGTCTTCCCACTTGGAATCTCTTTACCCAGCATAGGGCCAAAGGCAGCTCCCTGCTCCCCCTCATCATCTTCTCTATTTGAAAAACACATCCCTCCCACAATAGACAGTGATAATTATCAATATAAAAATTACACATACACAACACAAGTCACATAAACAGTATCAGGCAGGCAAAAGACTGAGTCCCTTTGTGCAAGAAGTCTGGTCCTCATCCTTGTGTCTCCCCCAAAGGGATGACCACCCTATGGTGTTGCCCCGTTTGGTGTATGCATGTATGTATCTGTCTATGAGAGAGTGGCAGGAGTTGGGTGAGAAGGGAGGAGATCAACAAGCATCAGTAAAAGAGAATGGCTGTGATAATTTACTACACTTCATATACATTGTAAAACTAGAAAATGCAACAAACACAAGTTTTAAAAATGAGTTACAGTCAACCCTCGACTTACGAATTTAATCCGTTCCGGATTAACGTTCGTATGTCGAAAAGTTCGTATGTCGAACTATGCATTCCCATAGGAATGCATTGAAAACCCATTAATCCGTTCCGGCTGAAGAAAAAAATACCCCCTCAAAAAAGAAATGAAAAATAAAACACTTGCAGTCCCACGCTGGGACTGCAAAACACACACACACACAAAACAAAAACATCCAAAAATAAACATTTGAGCAAGTCCCACGGTGGGACTGCAAAAAAAAAAAAATCACCAAAAAAACAACACAGAAACATACCCCCCAGCCCAAACCTACCCTCCAAAACCCACCCAGAACAACTTTTTTAAAAGAAAAAACAGCAGCACCTTACCGTCCGAAGCCTCCCTAGCAAAGCACCAGCACCCGAGGCTTCTCCTTCCTCCTCTTGCGCAGCTTAGGCGGCGCTTACTCGCGAGTAGACCCACGCCAGGAATGGGCAGGGAGCGCACCGGACTGGCGCCCCCCCATCCCCCGCCGCTGCCTTTTTTACCTGCTGGGCAAGCCTCTGAGACCCAGCGCCGATCAGCTGAGAGGCGGGGAGAGGGGGCGGGAGCGGAGAAGCACACAAAATGGCTGCCGGGAAGGCAGGGAAATAAAAAAATGGTGCTTCTCCCCTGCCCCCAGGAGGCTTCTGAAAGTGGCGCTTGCTGCGGGGGGAGGGAGGTTCCCTGCCTTCCCTGTGGGTTTTTTGCCCTGTTCGTAACTCGGAAAAAGTTCTCAAGTCGAGTCTGTTTTTTCCTATTAGAGTGGTTCGTAAGTTGAAATGTTCGTATCTGGAGCCGTTCGTAAGTCGAGGGTTGACTGTACCTTACTCAAAGAGAACTTAATTGTTATAGCTGGCACCTCCAGAGGCAACATGCTGTTAAGAGTGAACAGCAGCAAAAGCTCAGAATGGGAAAAGATGAAGAAAAATGAAGATAAGTACATACAAGTTCCAAGAACAAATAATCTCTTCTAGATATAGACATTCTCGGTTTGAACATAACATAACTATTTCATAGTAATACAAATATAGTCTGTCAAAAGTACAACTTTAAGGAACTGATAAGCCTTCCAAGCTGTTATATCCTTAGATAAAGTTTGACTTTCGAGTCAACTGCAGTGTCTCCTTACATTAAAGCATAGCTGAATACTGTATGTTAATACCAGCATATTAAATTGCAAATATTCTTCTAAATGTTGGTGCTAAAAGTTCAAGGAAGTTCTGAAGCACTTTGTTCTTATACTCTACTGATTACTTACATTCTGATAGCGCAAAGGAATTGCTTCTAACAACAAGCAGGCCTAACAAATTATTTCAGCTCCATATTTCTTATCCACTACAACTGAGAACTACAATAACCTTTATGTCAGTAACATGAAGGGGAACAAGATCAAGAAACACTTGAGTTAAAAGCAGTCTTTAAGAACAGCTGACTTATTCTCATTCAAAACTGTCATCACCAACCTGAAGTCACCTTTATTGTTGACAACTCTCTCTGGTGGACAATACTGTGCAGAGCTGTTCAATACCACAATGTCAACAGTTCTTGAATTATTTCCACGGCTGGTATGCACATGACACCCCCAGTTTCCAGTAGATTCAGCTTGAATATTTGAGATGGTCAGGGCACTAAGGTGGGAAAATGCAAGACCAGCATTAAAAGTAACATCATTTTATACGTTTGATGCTATCTAGAAAGACAAATGTAGCTTGTACACATGTGGAAGGAAGCAGTGAACTCCTTTACACATACAAAATAAACAGGAGACACCATATGAATCTGACACTCTACTTGAAAACTCCAAATGCAGAAACTGAACACACACTGCAAATTGTTTTTTGAAACAAAACTGCTCAGTAACATCAGTCAGTCTTCTTTTTCTGTCTGTGCTACTTTCTGCTCCCTCCCAAACATCTCGTTTTTTGTTTTTTAAAAACTGTCAGGTACAGGTTAGAGAGACTGTGGGAACTGAACTATCCAAATACCTGTTTTGCAAACATTTCCAGAAGCCCCTTTAAGGAGCTAGTACAATTAAACCTGAAGTTAAAAGTTATGGAACATATCAAAGAAGACGTCCTTCCTAGCTCACATAGTGTTATGAGAAAACTTCCCTATTTGCCAAATACCCAAATACTTAGTCATCATTGTCCAAAAAATCAAGATGAAACAAGAGACCAAACCCTCACCTTGCGATGAGTGAGCAATTATGAATCATATTTTTTTCAACAAAAATACCCTGGGATTCATCTGTTTCAACTATCTTCCCATCCTGGTACCATAGAACCTGCATGTCTTGGTCAATATAAGAGGCCATGCATTGGAAAGGGAGGCTGTCTCCTTCAAATACAACCTGACGGTGAGAGGGAGTCATGTAGAAAGATGGTAATTCCAGAGGCGGATCTGTATTCCATTGAAACAAAGCACCATACACTAAGTTTTAGCTACATCATATTTATCACAGGGCAAATATTTTTTACTAAATTAAAAATAAACAAAATTAAGAGCATAATACTGCCATGTTATATAAACAGGTACAGTATGAGCAGCATCATACCACTCTCTATAACTGGCACCAGTAATGTATCTGGAACAGAGCAACATCAGGACTACTGTGCATGAAAGTACTCAAAACCCCAGTCACAAAACATGTGAATGCACAATTGTCAGATATATATAACCTTCCCATATTACATATATTGGCCAGGATCCAATTTGTCACAGTGTAATGTAGTTATGTTAGCATAACTTTGCCAGATGTTATACCTAGATAAAGCAGAATAAGCTGTGACGGACAGGCCAGAAACCACACCTGTCCATCACAATGGAACACTGATTCAGTAGCCAATGGTTGAGCAGGAGGGCGGAACGAAGGAATAGAAGAGGAGAATGGAGGACAGTTATAATCAGTTAGGATTTCAGTTAGCCAGGAGTTAGGGTTTCCTTTAAGCATGAGATAAGACAGTTGGTCAAGGGTTAGGGAAAGAGTTAGGTAATTGGAAGAATTGTTATGAAGAGTTAGAATACGAAGGAGGTTTAGAGAGAGATTGATAGACAGGGATTAGTAAAGTCAAATAGTAACACTTAGAAATAAATGTATAAGAGAACTGAATGAAATAACACCTACAAGAAATAAACAAACTGTTATAAAGTAATTGAAACTAAATACAAAGTAACCAGCATATTTCTATGATAAAGGAAGTTTAATGAATCTCAAATACAACAACACCTATGATTTACTTGATTCTTTCACATGTTAAACAAGTAATAAACAATGTTAATTTTGACATATATGATTCAATGTGTCTAATTGGTAATTGAGGAAAGATTTCCTCTGGTGGCAGCGGAAGTTGAGACAAGAGATACTGTCATGCCTGAAAGTAAATCTGTTTGTTAAGGGGAACAGACAGAGGAGCTGGGTGTGTGTGACATAAGCGAACATCACACAGTTCCCATAGCAACAAATGTGTGGGCAGAAGTACTTTGTGGATAGCAGTTCTGCCTTGGTCCTGTTGTAATTTACCATGGGAGTAATGTTGAGTTACGCCTGCATAGCCATGCTACAGGATTTCGGCCACTGCCTTCTAACATCTCTTTTGTGGATTTAGAGGTTTCATTTAAATTATCATTATTAATAGCTGTTGCCAGATGTCTTAACTGGTGGCTCATCGCTCCATCACGTAGTAACAACTCCCTTGTAAAGAACTACATAATTTAACTATAAACTAACATCCTTCAATTAACGATGTAAATGAAAACTCTTTCATAAATCAGAGCCAACTGGCTTTATGGGATGATCCCAAGTTCTAGTACAGCTTGAATATGGGATGATCCCAAGTTCTTCTACATATTGTCTTGTCTTTTTCATAATGTAAGCCACCTTGGGTTCTTTTTAAGAAGAAAGGCAGGATAAAAATATTTTAAATAAATAAATAAATAAATAAATAAATAAATAGTACTAAAAGGAAGAAAAGACATCTACTTATTAAATATATGTAAATCCCTCTTTTCCTTCTGTTTCACGAGAGCTGGCATTAATACAATGTTATGTTGGATTATGGTCAAACTGATAACCATTACCATTTTAATTTGGTACTAGGTTCACTATAGTATCTTGATACTGCAATGAAATATATTTCCATAGTTAACAAAAACTAGAGCTACTCATAAAGACAAAATTATATCCTCACTGCAAATCCAACCATATTGGCTGACTAATATGATGCATACCTGAGGGAGGGGGAGTGTATAAAAAGGGTTCACTCCAGCAACAACTGAAGAAATCGTGTGTTACAGATTGAACATCACTAAGTTGTAATTTTCTTACCGCATGTCAGAAGCCCCTGTTTAACACTCAGGATTGGTTGAGATTGCAGTGACTTGGGATAAGCACATCTGGTCTCACGAACAGTTATATTTCTTTCTTGTATCCACTGCTGCATCCACAACATATTACAATCACACAGCAGATAATCAGTCTGAAATTCTCTGGAACAAATACAAGAATACACACATGTTTTGTTTGTTTGCTTTTTGCTTTTAAAGAGACAACATCCTACTAAAGCCAATATACATGTACAAAACTGAGCTTCCAAGTATCTGTAGTCAAGAGATAATCTAGAAAAACTAGTTAGTATGGTAATAATAGTAATAACAATAATTATCTTAGAAATCAACAACAACAACACTCTTAGAACTGCAGAGCTGGAAGGGACCCTATGCATAATCAAATCTAGCCCGTCAGGGAGGCACAGTGGGGAATCAAACTCCGCAGCCAGAGACCTAAATCACTGAGCTATTATTCATTTTGTAGATACTACATGACTTCTGGTTTGTCTTCTGCTGCAACAGACTAACATGATTACCTGCCAGATTACCTAGCCTTGTGTTACTGAAAATACTGAACAATAAATTTCAACCGTATAAATGAGAACGCAAATATTTTTACTAGCCTATTTGCCCATGCTCATTTTCTTTGTCATTTGAAGAGACAATAGCATCAAAAATAACAAACAACTGTCCTTTATCAAATTTCAATATCTAGTCAACAGGATATAAATGTTGTTTGTTGTAGGCAAGCAACCAGGCAAGTGGAGAATTGTGTGTTTTAACACATACTTCGATCATTGTGGCTGAAATCCTACTACTTTAGTGTAGTAAGTTACAACCAGAGCAGGCCCATTTGAATCACAGGAACTTAAAGAAGAGCTGACTCACCACATCAAATGGGCCTACTCTAGTGTAACTCACTATGCTGAGCAACAGGACTTCAGGCTATCTATTGTGCTAAAATAAAATTTTAAAACGAAGTAGAAAAATTAATATGAATACTAAAATATTGCCTTAAAATAATATGAAATGAGATTCCATGTAATGTTCTTAAATTAATTTTAGTATCAGAATCTACTGAAAAATTAAGGATTGCACACATAGATTTGTACTTACAGAGACTTCAGAGAAGTAAGATGATCAAATGTTCCTTGTGTAAGTGATGAAAACAAATTTCCCGAAAGATTTCTATGAAATTTAAAAAATACTTAAGAGTATAGAGTGTTACTGTGCAGGTTTCCTGATTACTTCAATTAATTTCCTTCCTACAGTTTCCATTTTCGTCTCAAATAATAAGCATGCTCAGTCTTCTCTGGACTGTAGCTTCCCCTCCAATTCTGAGGTTCCGATTTCATTTCATTTCGTTCCTTTTTTACTTTTACAAACTGTAGATTTTCTATAAGCCTGATGATCTTTTCCTACAGTATGTATTCATTCATGTATGCTTTCTCTCAGTTGTCAAGGCATATCATTTATTCAATCAGCACATATATAAATCAACTGACCATCAACCAGTATTTTATTTATCCTCCTGAATATGGTTTAATACTCCTTCCAAAGATCCTCCCAGTAGAAAAGATGGTATTTCCAGGGCATTTGGGGTGGGGTGGGGGAGAGGAATCATGCAATTATGTAATTAACATGAATGGTGCAGAATACCGGTCTGTAACTGGAGGAAATGCAAATAATTTTTGTACTTACAAATTAGTGGTTTTTAAAATAGACTTATAAATCCCTTGTCTATGAGATAATCTGATGCAACCGTTGCCTGATTAATAGGGTGGCAGCCAATATAGATTAACAAAGAGATTTGTCAGAAGAGGGAAACAGCTTAATTGATAAACCCACCACAAATTCTATTTAATCACACGATACTTACAATCTGACAAGATTTGCGAGTCCTTTAAATGTATCTGCATTCAGGCATCCTATCTGGTTGTTTGTTAAGTCTCTGTCACAGGGTAGTAGAGACATGAAGAACAGCTTCAGTTCAGGATATAATATATACCTCATCAAACTTCTATTTCATTCAGCAAATAGTACAAATGTTGAATGTGACAGTATCATTTAGACTTTCTATGGTGATTATATGACCGCTAAAAACTGCTAATAAGTCAGTTATTATACACAACTTGCAATTTTACTGATTTTCTGATCAGTTGATTATAATAAATATTATAGCAACAAAATGGCTGTGAATATTACAGATAGCATTAGAGATGCTGAAATATTTCTTACTGGACTGTACAGCTATTCACTGATAAAATAACGTAATTAAAGCAGTAAATAAAATCCAGTAATCGTATCCAGAAGTAACGAACCAATTTTGGGAATGCCCATATTCAGGCAATCATGCTTATGCTAAGCTTGAGCTAAGCAATGGGATTTTAGTAAACATCTACAGTGGTGCCTCGCTAGACGATTGCCTCGCAGGACGAGGAAATCGCTAGACGATGGCTTTTTGCGATCGCTACTGCGCTTCGCAAAACGATGGTCTCCTATGGGCGATTTTCGCTAGACGACGAGGTTTCCCCATTGGAATGCATTGACTAGCGGTCAATAGCTGTCAGTGCATTCCAACGGGGACCCGCGCTCGCTAGACGAGGTTTCCCTATGGAAGATCTCCGCAAGACAACGACTTTTCCCTTGGAACGCATTGAAGAGATTTCAATGCATTCCAATGGGAAAATGTGCTTCGCTAGACGATGTTTTCGCAAGACAGCGATTTCCGCGGAACGGATTAACATCGTCTAGCGAGGCACCACTGTACTTTGAAGTAAATTGTAAGTAAATTCAATTGCTAAGTAAAAATAAGATTTTTGTCTTGACATCTTAAAATTGGGGGGGGGGGGGGAACCTAAGGAATACAAGAGCTATTTTCTGGACTGGTTGATAGTCTGTGGGCCATGATCCCAAGGGAGGAGAGGCATGACTGAAGAGATTAATTTGCATATTTAATCTTTGTTCCTTTTTAGTAACTTAGTCAAGACTGCTATAATGTGTGTTTGTTAACTAAAAACTGGGTTAACAAAGGTTTTTTTACTGGAAATGCCCCTGTGCCTTCCAGGCTGCCAAAAAGAATTTTTTTAAAAAAATAAAAAATGGAGTACATAGCAAAACAGCAAATTTTCTTCCATATCCCCTAAAGGGCACAAGGAGACTTCCTAAACAAACATTTCTTTTGGGTGTTATGGACCACAAAAATGCTTCTGATGGCCCAAATTTTGCCTGTGGGCTGAACTTTGTCCACCTTTATCTTAGAAACTCAACTTTCTGGAATAATCCTGAACTTACAGTAGGGAGCAGTATTACCTGTATAAACCATTAATTATCTGTTTTCCTTTTCAAAATATTATGTGTTTAAGTTAAGAACCTAACTGCCTAATTTTAGCTGCCTTTCTCTGGGATATAATTTTATCCATATAAATATTAATTTTAAATTTTTATATGACATAGCAAAAACTATACACAATATTCTAAAACAGGGAAAGACATAGATTTAAATAAAAGCCACAAGACATTACAAAGCAAGAAACTTCATCCTTATGGCTCAAGAGCAGTTAAAATAGAGCTTAGGTGCTGCACCTGAACATCTCCTGATATTTCATTTAATTCCAGATCCACAAATGTAAATACTTACAGTCTTTTTAGAGACGGAAGTCCTATAAAAGCTCCTGGATCTATAACACTTATGAAATTGTTTCTGAGATCCCTATGTTGAAAGAGAGAAGATTTAAAGTTTTACAATAAAGAATGAACTAGGTGCTCAGATCAGATAGCTGCTTCATCAATAAGAGGAAAAAAGTAATAGGAGTACTTGTAACCTTGCAACTGATTTGTTAGGTCTAAGCCATTTGTAAGTATCAGCCTTAAGAGTCACTTTTTTATGATACTAATATTTCCTCTAGACCTCTCTCAGTCACAGTTAAATTTGAAATGTCTGAAATGCAAATAACACCTACAGAAGGGACACAATTCTTCACCCATATGAGTACAAAGTGACCATTGCAGAGTCTCCATAGGACAAAGCAAAGCCTTGCAGTCCAAATGCAGATTTCCTTGATAAAGAAGGGGTATACTGAACACCATCATAAAGGTATATATAACATGCCTTTCATTATCTCCCAAACAGTCTGGAGCACCAACTACATCTGCACCTGTGGAAGTAACATAAGGTAGGAAGGGAAGAGAATTATTTGTGCACGGACGATGTTAAAAAGGATTACACTCAATGGGTTTACATGAAATGTATGTATCTTTCAGCAACATAAAATGGTAAAAAGTACTATTTACATCACTATGTTCAAAACAATTCTATGTTCATAACTGAAACCCTGCACTTTTTTTTTTGTTTTTCCTCCACATCAATAACATACACAGCTTAAATAAACAAAGATAAAGAGATTACTTACCTGTAACTCTGGTTCTTTGAGTGGTCATCTGTGAATTCACACTAATCGGTTTAGTGCACCTGCGCAGAGAAACCTCGGAATATTCTACAGCTTAAGCACATGGTGCCGGGACCTCCCACATGCTGCCCTTAAGCCCACCCCGGCACCAAGTGCCTCAGTTCCGTAGAACAGTCCGCCACTACCCAGCATGCAAAAGGCAAATGTGACGGACAGAGGGGAGGATGGGCGGGAAGTGTGAATTGATAGATGACCACTCGAAGAACCAGAGTTACAGGAAAGTAACCTCTTTTTCTTTCTCGTGGTCTCTGTGAATGCACACTAATGGGTGACTAGCAAGCTGACTTACCCGGAGGAGGGACGTCACGAGAGCACAGAGGCCAGAACAGCACGGCCAACGGTGGCTTCAGTCTTGGCCCGGACGTCCAGTCGATAATGGGTCGCAAAAGTAGACGGTGTAGCCCACATGGCTACCTTGCAGATGTCAGACAGGTCCATACCTCTTAGGAACGCCATAGAGGAAACCCCAGCCCTGGTCGAATGGGCCTTCGTGGTTTGTGGCAGAGGTGTCTGGGCAAGATCGTACGCCAGTCGAATAGTAGAAACAATCCACCTAGAGATCGTCTGGGATGTGACTGCTGATCCCCTGGAATGACCCTGATAGCTGATAAACAGCCTATTCGAATTGCGGAAGGATGAGGAGCGAGAGACGTAGTAGGACAGTGCTCGCTTGACATCCAAAGAGTGCAAAGAACGTTCGAGACGTGAAGTCGGTGCAGGGAAAAAGGTAGGGAGCACAATAGGCTGGCTTAAATGGAAATAGGTGGCCACCTTGGGCACAAAGGAAAGGTCCGGGTAGAGTGTCACCTTGTCAGGGTGGAATTAAAGGAAAGGAGGGTCCACTCTAAGAGCAGCCAGCTCCCCTGCCGTATGTGCCGAGGTAATGGCAAGGAGGAAGGCAATCTTCAGAGTGAGCAGCCATTCAGATGCTGTAGCCAGGGGTTCAAATGGAGGCCTCATGAGGCGGTTAAGTACAAGCTGAAGGGACCACTGTGGGGTAGGAGGCTTGTATGCTGGGCACATATTTCTCAAGCCACGTAAGAACTCATTGAGAGTAGGATGATGGAACAAAGCTGCTGCTTCAGAAGAGTGCGGTTGATGAGCCACTATTGCTGCCATATAAACTTTCAGCGTAGAATGTGAAAGGCCATGTCGGAAGAGATGGAGGAGGAACTGTAGGACCGCATCAAGGGAAGTCAGCTGAACAGGTAAGTGATGTGAGGATGCGAACGTACAAAAGACTTTCCACTTGTAGGAGTACATCACTGTAGTAGAGCACTACCGCGCATGGCTTAAGACATTGGCTACAGTGGGAGCAGCCTCCACGCCGTTAGGTGAAGGGAGTCTAGGTCCGGATGGAATGTTCTGTCGTGATGTAAGGTCAGTAAGTGAGGAATTGCCGGGAGACGGAGATGCTCTGCTGCCCTCTGCTGCAGGGCAGAGAACCATGGTTGGCGGGGCCACCACGGGGCGATCATGATGACATCTACATTGTCCTGATGGACTTTGATGACTGTCTTCTGGATGAGTGGAATCGGTGGAAACGTGTACAGAAGGCCGATGGACCAGCTGGTCATGAAGGCATCCCCCCGAGAACTATGGCCAATCCCTGCTCGAGAGCAGTAACGACTACACTTCTTGTTGTCTGCAGAGGCAAACACATCCACCCGTGGTCTGCCCCAACAATGGCAGAGAAGACGAAAGATCTTGTTGAGTGACCACTCGTGGCTGCAAGATTGGAGCCTGCTGAGATGGTCGGCTAGGGTATTCCCCTCTGACGCCACATGAACTGCCACAGGGTAAATGTGGCGGGCATAATACCATTCCCACAGCTGGACGGCCAGAGAAAGAAGGGGAAGGGAATGACTGCCCCCCCCCCCCCGTTTGTTGATATAGAACACAGCCATCGTGTTGTCTGAAGCCACCTGAATCGCACGACCTGCAATTAGCTGTTCAAATGCTTGTAAAGCCTTGATAACTGCCAGCAGCTCCAGGAGATTGATGTGAAGTTGAGCCTCATTTGGAGACCATAGGCCATGAACAGTCATGTCTCCACAGTGCGCGCCTCAGCCAGTTGGGCTGGCATCCATGGTCAGTTGGATCGATGGAGCAAGAGGGCCGAACGACCTTCCCACCAGGACATTCAAGGGACGTCCCGACCAGGTCAACTGGCATGCCAGCTCGATGGTGACTTCGAGTAATTTGGATGGAGGGTCAACTACCACGTTGAAGAGGGATAGGTACCATGCCTGCAAGGATCTCATTTTCAGGCGTGCATGCTGGACCACAGCCGTGGTC
Source organism: Intellagama lesueurii (assembly GCA_037013535.1). Lineage (NCBI taxonomy): Eukaryota > Metazoa > Chordata > Lepidosauria > Squamata > Agamidae > Intellagama > Intellagama lesueurii. Next base: position 111,666,339 of record JBAJHW010000005.1, read on the forward strand.
GATGCCGTGAGGCCTAACAGATTCTGAGTCCGATGGGCCGATACCAAGGCCCCTGGGAGAAAAAAATTCAATATGAACTGGATCTTCGCTATCCTGTCTTCTGGCAGGTAGGCTTGGTCTAGAGAGGAGTCGAGCACCGCTCCGATGTAAGACACCCGTTGAGTAGGTTGTAGAGTAGACTTCTCCAGATTGACTTGGAGACCTAGGGCTGATAAAAGAGAGAGAGTCATTGCCATGTCTTGCTCGGCCTGGGCTCGAGATGGCGCCACCAGCAGCCAATCATCCAGATAAGGGAATACAGTGATGTCTCGCAAATGGAGATGTGCTGCCACCGGGGCTAAGCACTTCGTGAACACTCATGGGGCGGTCGACAACTAAAAGGGAAGAGCCTTGAATTTGTAGGTCACTGTTTTGATAGAAAATCTGAGAAAGCGGAAATGATCTGGATGGATGCAGATGTGAAAGTAGGCGTCCTTGAGGTCTATGACCGTGAACCTTGAGGTCTATGACCATGTTCCGCCTGAGCATCTGGATGGTACCCTCGAGGGAAATCATACGGAATCGCCAAGGAGTGGTATAAGAGTTCAGATGACGGAGGTCCAAGATGGGACACAGACCCCCGTCCTTTGGAATTGTGAAGTACTGGGAATAGAAGTCGAGTGTCATGTCTGGGTGGTGAACCTGTATGATGGCATCTTTCTGAAGTAAAGAGCATATTTCGTCCTCCAAAGGAGGAGAGGGATTGGTGGTTTTGAGTAGTCCCGTCATGGGAAGAGCATCGAACTCGATGGCATAGTCACTGGCTATGATGGTGAGGACCCAGGAGTCCATGGTGATGCTCTGTCAGATGTTGAAAAAGGGGGCGAGATGAATAGCAGGATCGACGACTGCTGGTGGGCGAAAAAAAGTCAAAGATTCTGCTGGGCTTTGCGATTCAGGCGACGTGCCTGTTGATGTAGGCACTGCCTACCCATCTGCTGGTGGAAGGGTGCAGGTGGAAGACCTGAGGCCTGTGGTCTTTGCCGGTCTTGAGAGGGCCTAAAAGTGTATGGGCGGCGCCAGGCATTTCGAGGACGATATTGCTGGCTGGTGTATGATCTGGCTATTTTTCTCAGCTTCAGCAAATTGTCGAGGATCTCATCTGTCTTCTCATCAAATAGACCAAGCCCATCAAAGGGAAAGTCCTTGATCCTCAACCTTGCATCTTCCGAAATGCCAGCGGACCACAACCAGGCATGGTGGCACAAGGTGACCACCGTGGCTACCTGCTTAGAAGCAGCATCCACAATACGCTCCTGACGAGCCAACCGCATGGCCTCCTGGTGGCAAGAGAGACCCAGGGTTTGGACGTTCTCTGGAGCAGCCTCCAGGGCAGGCAATGCCTTATTCCACAAGTGGCGATGGTAAGCACCCACGGCCGCAGCATAGTTGACCACTCTCAGAATAAAAGACGCCAATGAATAGACACGGCGGCCAATAATGTCCAATTTCCTTCCCTCCTTGTTATTTGGGGTCGTTGCAGAGTGGTTTCTGGCTCTGTTTTGTGTGGCGTCCACGACAAAGGAGTTGGGCAAAGGATGCTTTGACAAAAAGTCTGTGGTTTCACTGTGCATCTTGTACAGGTTCTCCACCCTCCTGGGAATCTGACGGGCTGTGGAGGGCTTGACCCAAGATTCCCTAACAAGCTTCAGCAGGGATGAACTGAATGCAAGGCAAAGAGGAGGACTCTGGTCCTGAGTAATATCCTCATACACCTTGTCCACCTCCTCTGACACTGGCTGATCAACTGCCACGTCCATTACCTTCGCAATTCTCAGAATTAACTGAGAGTATGAAGCGTAGTCTTCTGACAGAGACGGAGGGTGATTCTCTGCTATGTCTGAACCTGGGGTGGGGACATTCGGGGGTGACTCCTTCTGTGAGTCGACCTTGGAGGCTTGCGAGCCAGAATCAAGAGCAGCAGGGACGTGTTCTGGAGTTGACGACAGGTTGTCCCAAAGGGCCACTGGTCGGTAGATTCCTGCCTTACGGTGACGGTCTTTCTGTTTTTCTACTCCAGGCATCCGCGGGGGCAAGTTCAGAGAAAACAGATACTGTGGGTCCGGTTCCATCCAAGAAGAGCGAGACGGCACGACTGGCGGGTAATGAAACTTCTTTGCTTCCGGAGGGGGCAGGTAATCGTCCGGCAAGTCTCTTTTCTGATATGCCTGTGGCGGCGGTCTGAGATGGTACTCCTCGTCAGTGTACAGATAGCGGTCGGCATACGGCCGGTATCGAGGTGGCGAAGGGGTTTGGCGAAGGGGAACGCCACCCATAGAGATCATACGAGGACCAATGCCGGTAATAAGGGTCGAGTCCGTACGACCTAGAGTAACAGTGAGGATCGACCTCAAAACCTTTGGGGTCGTAATAACAAGGGTGCTCATAGAGCTGTCTCCTCTGCAAGTCTCAGTGTCAATAGTAGGCAGCGGATGGCTCAGGGTGATGCCGGTAGACTTCAGGTTCAGCAGGAGGCTCCAGATTATGAGTCTTTTGCTTCTTGTTTCTAAGGGTCTCCATCGGTACCGATTCCGGGGACGACATCGAATCCTGCCCCGATATTAAGCCCGGATGAGAACACGAGCTTGCCTGCGTCAAATGCACAACCTTGGTCGAGGTGTTTCCACAGTCAGGAGACTGACTAAACTGCGGGGATGGCGCGGCAACCGGCGTCGGGAGAGGAACATCCTCATCACCCGAAGGTATGCTGAAGCATACAGACTCATGCCGGGGACGATCGGTAGCCAGAGACGAAGGAATGGCCTTGTCTGCTGCCCACGATGGCTTTTGCGCAGCTGGTGGCTTCTTTTTCTTCTTTGGCGCCAATACCGAGGGAGGCTTCAGTGTCGATACTGTAGCCGTCGACCTCGAGCCCGACGAAGACACATGGGACTTCGACGCCATTTTGGCCGACTTTGCCTTAGAAGGCGAATGGCCCAGAGAAAACTCCGATGGTTGAGCCTGGGTCGGCTCCATAGATGGTCCCTGTGAGGGGCAAAGGGACTTTTCCCACAAAAAAGAGCGGAGACGCTGAAGTCTCAGTTTAAGTGCTGGCTTTGTATAATTTTTATAGGCCGCACACAAAGCAGGCTGATGCTATTCGCCTAAACAAAATAAACACTGAGAATGCCTGTCCGACAAGATTATTTTGTTCGGGCAGATCTTACACCACTTGAAAAGCCCCGAAGCGGCCATAAACAAAAAACCGCGGTGCAACAACAGAAAATACTAACAGTCCGGTTCTTTTCTTTTCTTTTTTTCACACTCACAAGTAGTTCGCAAAGTCAACAGTCTGATTCAGAAGTCCGGGAGATCCAAGAAGTAAGTTTTCCCTAGCAAAATAGAGGTACTGTAGCTCCTAAGCTGAGGTGCTGCTGCAGCGGTGGCAAAAACAGAACTGAGGCACTCAGTGCCAGGGCAGGGTTAAGGGCAGCATGTGGGAGGTCCCGGCACCATGTGCTTAAGCTCTAGAATATTCTGAGGTTTCTCTGCGCAGGCGCACTAAACCCATTAGTGTGCGTTCACAGAGACCACAAAGAAGAAACAATAGGTCTGGCTGTGTAATTTAAATATAAACTCAAGAAATGAACACCTAGTTATAACATTCATCCAACATTATACAACATATAGTATTCCCTTTCTCCCCAACTCTAAACATGGCTGTATCTTTCCTGATTAATGTCACACAAATACTGCCAATGTACATAATAATTATCAAACCATAACTGTCTGATTAAGAATTCAATTTTAAAATATAGGTGTGTATATTCAGGAAAGGGGTGGAGACTTCCTTACAAGACCAGCACATCTTGTTCTTGCATCTTTGCTCTGAGTAATTCATAATCTGTTTGCATTTATCTTCTACAACCTACATCATTTTCTGGTCACTTCCAAGACAAAATTATGTAAGTAAATCTGACTGGTTGGTTTACTTACATTGACTGGTGGGGTGGGGAATAAATATAAATACTGCAAAAATATTTAAAATATGTCAGAAATAATTTTCAAACAGCCGTACTGTATAATGATAACCATAAACAAAAAACATATCAACCGGGATGGCAGGATGAGTTAAACTAGATTTGGATAAATAATTTGGTAGCAGTACTAAAATAGAATCATAGAATGATGGAGATGGAATGGGTCTAGAAGGCCATCAAGTCCAATCCCTTGCTCAGAGGAATGCTGTCTGGTCCCACACTGTGAAGCAAGAAGGTTCTGTGGAATTGTGCCCTTGGTGGGGCTTTGTCCAAAACTTTCCCACTTTCTCTTTACAAAGCAGCCCTCTGATGAAACTAGATGCTGATCGGGGCTGTAAAGTATTAGTTACTTTACTTTAAAAACACATCAAAATCAACTTTTTTGTTGTTGATATTGTTAAATTAGTATTCTGCATTAAAGATTTCAATGTAAACAACTCTTTCAACTAGGGTTTAAGATGCCACAAGAAACGCTGTTGGTTTTCATAGCTAAAGATGTGGCAATGCTATGGCATGCAGTTTATAACATCTTCTTTATCAACTGTTGTAGATCCTAAAATAGACTGCATTCATTTTCTACTTGAGCAAGCTACTAAGCATATCCACATGCATTCCAACAACCAATTAATGCATTCCGACAACCAATTAATGCCAGATAGCTCAGTGTTTTTGGTTTCTTGCTGTGGAGCCAGAGGCTGAGAATTTGACTCCCCACTGGGCCTCCTTCACAGGGGCTGGACTCGATGATCCATAGGGTCCTTTCCAGCTCTGTCGTTCTATGATATGATATGATATGATACTGTATTGTGTTATATTGTATTATATTATTCTTGGATATATGTTTATTAGTTACTGAAGTGATCATTGGATTTGCAAAGCTTGCAAAATGAAACATTTATGCTTCTTGGCCACAATTCAACATTAGGCATGCTTGCATTCAAAGATGTTTTAATGCGAGCTTTTGTTGGATTATGGCCATGATGTTTTGACCATAAACTGCCCAGTGTATTTACTTGTTTATATAAGATACTACATTGTACCATGTATTGATAAAATCTGAGCAAATGTATGGTTATTGATTGATTCATTCATAAATACACTGCTTTCAAAATATCTTTTGCCTCAAAATACACAATGAACCTTGTGCTTGAGCAACATGGTGGTGTTCATCATGCTATTTTAATGAATGCCTAAGTATTCAAATAGGTATGAACCTTTAAAGAAAAAAACAAATACAAATTAACTGCCAGTGTTTTTCCTGGAGCCACACACAGCATCGACTGTGTTATTTCCATTCTGTTCTGACCCGGATGCCTGGGTGAAGTGATGAACCAGGTAAAGGCCTAAAAATGAGGCTGAACAGACAAGAAAGACAGTACTCTGGTATGGTATGGAAATTGAGGGATGCAATTGTACTTGCATCTGGGCAGGCATCATACTTTTCAGATTTTGCTTCCACTTGCCTCTATATACCTGTGAGAGTGGATTTTTAATGCTTCTTCATATCAAAACAAAGGCAAAAACATACTGAATATTGAGAATGACATGAGGTTGGTTTTAACAAACACTCACCTGTGAATTTTGAAGCTGGTAGTCAAGATGCAAGTACAACCATCACATTAAATATTAGGTCGATTGACCTCGGTATTGAGAGTCATAATACTGACATTTATGACTTGATGTCGGTGGAGGTGGCATGTCCACGGACATTTGACTATGTCGAGAGTCATCGATGTCGAGTGATGTTAATCGAGTGTCCATGGACACTGTTTGATATGGTTGGTCGTCGGTTTCGAACTCGGGGTCGTAATGATGTCAGGTTCGATGTTAGGGTCTACCGGGCGTCGAAGGCCGTGCATTGGTGGACAGACCGAGCGTGTGTCCATGGACCAGGGTGGATATCGAGAATCATTGATATCAGAATCTGTATCTCAATGGTGTCAAAAGGGAGGTTGTGGAATATTGGAATATATAGACGCCAGGGATGCCGAGTGTGAGGAACGGTCTCTGTCGTCTGGGTTGGTAGGGAAATAGTAGGAGGCTGGAGCTGTAAAAGCCTTGTGCATTGAAGAGTGTTGCTCGACCGTTCTGGGCTTTTTAGATGCCAGGTAGGGAGCAGTTTGAAACCCATGTGGGTCTTGGTGATATGGCCGCTTCGACACCGATGGTTGTCGAGATTGAGGCCTGCTCTGCGAAGTTACCACCGAACCAGGTAGAACAACTGGTTGACTGGTGGTTGTAGTTTGTCTGGATGAGCACTGGTTGAGGCAAATGGCAACCCGATGGGAGTGCTGAACGCGGGTCTGAACCACGCATGATGGAATAGGTGCCTCATAGGAAAGCTAAGGTAGATGTCTCGGAGGAGGCCGTGGTGGACGATCTGATGCCACCAAATAGGGCATAGTTTCCAGTTGTTGTTCGGAGTCAGCTCTGTCAGGTGAAGCAACTACAGAGGGGTTGCTTGAAGGAACAGAGTGTCGAAGGCTAGGAGAAGAGGATGTTAAGCGATCGACTCGGTCGTCCCATTCTGGTGATTGAGAACAGGGTTGATGAGAAGGGAGTCCATCATCATCAGAAGGTGAACCAACAGAGATTAACTTGCATGGTTCTTGAGACTGCTGAGGAATAACTGCGGATGATTTAGATTTGTGTTGTCTGGATCTTTTCGGTGGAGGAGGTTCCGGAGCCGAGGAGGCTTCGGTGGACACTTGATGTTTCGTGGAGGGTTTCGATATCAAAGGCTTCGGTATCGAATGCTTCGATTTGTGGGTTTTGGAAGTTTTGGACGAAGTGGATGGAGCATCGGAGTGAGATGGCGTGGCTGATGGACGTTGTTTTGATGATTCAGAAATGGCTTTTTCCATCACTTTGGCCTGAGAGGTGGCCTTACAAGGAGGTTGAGCCATCTTTGTTGGTTGAAGGGATTGCTCCCAAAGACGGACTTTTAGCCTCGAAAGGCAAGAGCGGAGAACTCCGCGTCTGAAGTTTTTACAATGGGGGCAGGAGGAAGTTTGGTGCGCCTGCCCCAAGCAAAAAAGACACTTAGCGTGGCCGTCGGAGAGTGGTATTTTGTTATCACAGACCACACAGTCTTTAAACGGACCCAAAGGGGCCATGAATAGTAGGAAAAACGATTTGGAAAAGAAACAGAAAACTGGGTGGGGTGGGGTGCTGCGGCCAAAGGCCGAGAGCAAAAAAGAAGGTAGAAAACAATAACTTTGATATATATATGATCTATAATAAATGAGAATACTAAAAAGAAAAAAAGTAATCAAGAGTAAACTCTCTTTCACTTTCGACTCACAGAAGCAGAATACGAGGCTCTCAACGCGGCGGTTGAAAAAAACTGAAGGGAGAGTCTTGGCGCCAAGGTACTTATATGGGGGAAGGGGCTTATTCTAATGTGGGTTTTTTTGCTACTGCAGAAGCTCTAGAATCTTCCGATGAGGCTCCGCGCAGGCGCGGATTACCCACAGTGTGATTCATAGACGCCACGAAGAAGAACAACTTCCAACGGTTCTCCCATGTACCTTTGCAAGTCTCAGGGAACTTCTTTTCTTTCTCTTAATCTTAGAACTGCAGTTGGAAGGGGCCCTATGGATAATTCCAGTCCCTGTCAAGAAGGCACAGTGGGGAAATGAACTCTCAACCTCTGGCTGTGAAGCCAAATACCTAAACCACTGAGCTATCCAGCAGTTCCCTCCTAGTGATTTCCACAGTAAAGTGGTGCACTTTTCTAATGGTTTGAAAAAGTGATGCAGGAATGACACTTCCTTCTTTCACCCTCATCGGGAGACATTTCAAGCACTGATGGTTTCTGCCAATAATATTGTGTCACTGACATATCTTAAATTATTGGTATTTCTTTCCTTCATTTTGACCCCTCCCTCATCTTAATCTAATCCAGTTTTCGGTACAATTTGTTCTACATACAGACTGAACAGATAGGGAGATAAAATATATTTACTTTTGTATACAGGAAGCCATTCTGTTTCACCATAATGTATCCTAATAGTACTTTCTTGCAGGTTACACATCAGAACAATCATATACTAATAATAGTTTCTTGTCGACAACACAGGTTACGCATCAGGACAATCAAGGCACACCCATTTCTTGGAGAACAATCCATAGCTCTTCACAATTCACACAGCCAAAGACTTTGGCGTAATCTTTAAACTGATTTTCTGAAATTCTGCGGTCTGCTCCAGTAGCCAAAGTATATTTTTAATATCACCTCTAGTACTTCTTCCTTTTTGGAACCCAGCTTGAACATCTGGTATTTCCTGTTCCATATATGGTAAAAGTCTTAGTTGCAACATCACTTTGCTTGTATTGGAAATTAATGCAACGGATGTTTGTTTGTTGAGCTTATAGAATGTCTGAATTAGTGAGAACACTATTTGGGGTGGTTTACATAATTAGGCAAAACAAACAACAACATAATCATCATAATAATAAATCAAAATGCATGATACCACCCCACATTTCTTGGCACCTCCTTTCTTGGGAACTCAGACGCATATTTAACTTTCCAGTCTGTGAGCCAATGTTTTGTTTTCTGAATTTGTTATTGTATTTTTGCCAGGGTTTTGACACATTTAGTATCTGCAGCTTGAAATAGTTTTACAGGTATTCCATTTACTCCTGGTTATTTATTTTTTCCAAGTTATTTCAGAGCAGCTTTCACTTCACCTTCTAAAATCACTGGATTCTTTTTCAAAGGAATATGTTAACACTGTGTATATTCTGTACAGTTTTCAGTATACTATTTACAACCTCTTATTTTATGCAGGACAGATAGTATGTTCCCCTGGTGATCTTCTGGCATCCCTGAACTAGGTTTAAATTTCACTTTGATTTCTTAGCTCTTTAAGATATCACTAGTGGTTCATCTTTTGTTATTCTCTTGTATTTCTCAGCATAATATGACAGTCAGAAATGAGCTGCAATTAGGATTCTGATCCTCTTTCTTTCACCTTTTACTCCTGCTTCTTATAGATTGTTACAATTTTAAGAATCTCACAATCATGAATCTGGGCTTTTCTTTTGACCATAAAAAAAAGCCTTTTTGCATTCTTCCTTGATAAAACATCTGATTTCAATCCACAGTTCTCATAGTCCATGATCAACTGAATTTAGTAATGTAAATCTGCTATTTGTAGGAAGTTGACATTAATCAGAAATATTATCTAAATAATATTTTGGCAGTATGGTTCATTTAGGAGCCCCGTGGCACAGTGGTTAAATTTCAATACTGCAGTCAAGACCCTGCTCATGACCTGAATTTGATCCCAATGGTTCAGGTCACCAGCTTAAGTCTGACTCAGCCTGCCATCCTTCTGAGGTCAGTAAATTAAGTACCCAGCCTGCTTGGGGGGTGGCAATGTGTAGCCTGCATAATTAAATTCTAAGTTGCCCAGGGAATGCTTAAGCATTCTGGGGCAGCATATGAGTAGCACACATTGCTTTTTTGCTTTTAGCGTTCTTCAACTTTACTCTAATTTTTTATATTAACAGCTCCCAATCTATATCACAGTTTGGTTCTGGTCTTGTTCAAACAAAGTGAATACAGCTTTTCTACCTACTACTTTCAGTTATATAGTCTGATTTCTGTATTGACCATCTGGTGACACCAATGTATGCAGTTTTACCACATTTTCCCATGTATAAGACGCCCCCATGTATAAGACACCCCCTACTTTTCTAACCCCAAATTAAGAAATCAATATTTTAAACATAAAACAGAATACATTTTTATTTAGTAGTTAACATTTACATACCAGTACTGTCCCCTGTTGCATCTGAGCAGTGCCTACAAGCTCCACCTCCAAGGAGGTGTGTTCAGCATCAGCTGATGTCAGTTACATAAGGCTCATGAATGGAGGAAGCTACGTCTCCTGACTGTAGGAAGCTAAGCCTCATGATTGTAGGCAGCTAAGCCTCATGATTGAAGGAAGCCTGTTTGCAGAGGCAAGGTATGGACAGTTTTGCAATCTCCTCGGCTTACTTCCGTGTATAAGATGACCCTCAATTTTTAGCTTAAAGATTTTAGACAAAAGTATCATCTTATACAATGAAAAATATGATATATTCAGTTGCTATTTTGACTGATTATTGAACTGAGAAGCAGAGGGGCTTACTTCCAAATAAAAATGCTCAGAATATAACTATAAATTAAGTTACCCTGAAATGAACCCCATTTCAAAAGTAATTAAACAGCAATTTCAACAACCTTGCTGAAAAGTAGAGGTTATTTTAAATCAACTTCTAAGAGTATCAGGCAAAATCCAAAGAAACAAAACAAAACAACCCACAAAAGATAAAAATATGTGGCACCTTAAAGACTAATTAATGTTTTAATGTGAGCTTTCGTGGACATGTCCACTTCATTGGACATATGGAAACAGAATGAAATGTTGAAGAAAATATCAGTTTCATACTAAATACTGATTGGCTCTTGGATGTATGTTACATTTATAAGCCGTAATTTATGGCTTCTGTTGTTTAGGGCTCTGCTGTAAAAATTCCTGAGGAGACAGAAAACAGGTGCCAGGCCTGGGCAAAGATGAGAGGGGAGAAAGAAAAGAGAGGGGTGGGGGTGGAGTTTGAAGACTGGGGATTCACTTGAAACTCAAGATGGAGAGAAAAAGAGAATATGAAATATAAAGGTGAAAGAAGACGGCAGAGGAATCACATGTGTTAATGGAGGGAATATAGTAGTCATGGCCAAAAATATTGGCACCCTTAACTTAATATTTGGTAGCACCCCCTTTGGAAAAAATAACTGAAACCAATCGCTTCCTGTAACCACGAATGAGTTTCTTACACCTCTCTACTGGAATTTTGGACCACTCTTGCAAACTGCTCCAGGGCCATCAGATTTGAAGGATGCCTTCTCCCAACTGCTGTTTTGAGATCTCTCCACAGGTGTTCTATGGGATTCAAATCTGGACTTATTGCTGGCCATTTCAGAACTCTCCAGCGCTTTGTTTCTAACCGTTTCTGAGTGCTTTTTGAAGTGTGTTTCGGGTCACTGTCTTGCTGGAAGACCCATGACCTCTGGTGGAGATGCAGCTTTCTGACAATGGCCACTACGTTGCGCCCCAAAATTCTTTGGTAATCATCACATTTCATGATACCGTTCACACAGTCAAGGCATCCAGTGCCAGAAGCAGCAAAGCAACCCCAAAACATCTTTGAACCTCCACCATGTTTGACTGTAGGGCCTGTGTTCTTTTCTTTGAATGCCTCATTTCTTTTTCTGTCAACAATGCCATGATGTCTACTTTTGTCTCATCTGTCCACAGTAGTTTCTCCCAGAAGGATTGTGGTTTTGTCACATAAATTTTGGCATACTCCAGTCTTGCTTTTTTATGCCTTTGTGTCAGCAGTGGTGTCCTCCTGGGTCTCCTACCATAGAAACCCTTTTCATTCAGATGGCGATGGATAGTGTGAGCTGACACTGTTGTAGCCTGTGTCTGCAGATCAGCTTGAATTTGTTGGGAAGTTAATCTGGATTCTGTATCCACCATTCAAACAACCCTTTGTTGTAATTTTTCAGTAATTTTGCTCTTCCGTCCACGTCCAGGGACATTAGCTACAGTGCCATGGGCTGTAAACCTCTTGATGATATTGCACACAGTGGACACAGGAACATTAAGATCTCTGGAGATGGATTTGAGATTGTCTATATTTTTCCACAATTTTTTCTCTCAAATCCACAGACAACTCTTTTATACTTCATTCTTTTCTCCATGCTCAGTGTCACACACAACACAAAGGTTGAGTCAGCTTTTCTCCATCTTAACTGGTTGCAAGTGTGATTACTACATTGCCCACACCTCTTACTTGTGACAGGTGTGTCTAAATACAAATTAAAGGAGCATCACATGCTTGAAAAGCAATTATTTCTTACAATTTAGACAGGGTGTCAATAATTTTGTCCAGTGCATTTTTGGGTTTCTGTGTGGGATTGTATCAGATTTGACTTTTCTTCTCTCTGTTTTTGTGTTGTTCCAACGCAAACCAAAGAAATGAACATGTGAGTACCAAAACATTTGCAACTGCAACAGTTTTCTGAGAGAAGGGTTGCTTTTTCTGACAGAATTGCAAGGGTGCCAATATTTTTGGCCAGAACTGTATTAACAGTTTTTATCTTTGAGCCTAGGATGAGAGATGGGCTTGGTAGTTGTGAAGAAAATAACAGTGGCAGTAGATAACAGAAGTACTACATATGGTAATGACTTAAGAAACCAAGGCTTATATTCAATCCATTTATATGGGTGTCCATTATGCGCATAAATTTTATCTCAGCTGTTTCCCTCTGTATTCTTGATTTGTAATGATTCTGTTCTAAAATGCTGACTTTCAAACCTTCCACGGATGTCCTGGTAGAGTGAAATGGTTGGAGACAGGTTTCTGTGTGTTGTGGTTTCTGATGTCAGATTTGTGACTGTTTATCCGTTTTTGGAGAGGTTGTCATGTTTGTCCATGAAAGCTCACATTAAAATATAATAGTTAGTCATTAAGGTGTCACATGATTTTTTGTCTCTTTGTTTGTTTGTGTATTTTCTTTCTTTGGATTTTGCCTGATATGCTTGCACAGACTAACATGTCTACCTTTTTCAAAACCACATCTAAGAGGAAACCTTTCCTGATTGCCAGCTGCACTTTGAAGTGGGATGCAGCTGGCAAAAAATCTGATTTTTTTCAATGGGAAAGGGAGAAGGTGGCCCAAGGGTGACTGACCTGGTATCTGTCCACTTGTCATGGTCAGACCACCACCTGATAAAATTCAGTCTCTCAGTGGCTCCACCCCCACTCCCCGTGGAGAGATGGGACCCATTAAGATGGTCCACCCTTGCAGGCTACTGGATTCAACTGGTTTCCAGGATACAATGGCAGGAATACCAACTGATCTGGTTGGTGCTCCTGTTGAAGCTCAGGTTGCTGGATGGTACGCTGCAGGACCTAGGCAGCTGACACAATCACACTCAAATGCTCTCTCTGCTGCTGAGTCCTGCTTCATGGTACTCTCAAGAACTACAGGCGATGATGTTTAATATTTATATGAGGCTGCTAGGAGAGGTCATCCAGAGATTCAGAGTGGCGTTTCAGCAGTATGCTGATAACACACAGCTCTATCTCTCTTTCTACCCTTCTGCGGTGGATGCCCACCCATCCCTTGAGCGCTTCCTGGGTGTGGTACTGGAATAGATGGAGGCCAACAGATTGAGGTTGAATCTTGACATGATGGAGGCTCTTTGGATGGGTGATCTGGCTGTTTGTTAATTGGGTGTTTCCCTTTCCTTTGAGGATGCTACTCTCTCTGCAAAGGATGAGATTTGTAGTTTAGAGGTCCCACTGGACCCAATGCTATCTATAGACACTCAGATAGCATCTGTGGTGTGGTCTGCCTATTTCCATCTCAGGTGGATTGTTCAGTTGTGTCCCTACCTTGACACCGGGTCCCTCACCACATTGGTCCATGCAGTTGTAATCTCAAGATTAGACCACTGCAATGCTTTCTACATGGGGCTGCCCATGAAGCTGTCACAGAAATTTCAACAGGTCCAGAACACGGTGGCTAGATTATTGAGTGGAGTCAATAAATATATCACCCAATTCTGGCTGCCTTACACTGTTTACCTGTCTATTTCTTTGCTACCTTCAAGGTGATGGTTCTAATCTATAAAGTCCTAAATGCCTTGGTACCTCAATACCTGGCAGAATGCCTACTTCCAACAGGATCTGTCTGTCCTACAAGAACATCTCAAGCAGGCAGACTGAGGATGTTAACCTTGAGAGAGGCCTGGAGGGAGAAGATGAAAAACTGGGTCTTCTTCGCAGTCGTTCCTTGATTGTGGAACAAACTCCCTCCTGCATATGGCCTCTTCACTAGCGATTCTTAAAAAGTCACTAAAAACTTTGTTATTTAGGCAGGCATTCCAAAACATTATACCTGTGGATCCAGCTGAGCCTAGCTAGCCTACATGATCAAGTCTGCCATTTTAAATGTTCTAAATGTTCTAAATGTTTATTTCAAATGTATTTTTATGCTTTGACCACTGTTCATTTGTATTTTATTATTTTTATTTTCTGTTTTGTCAAATTGTATTTTAATTATGTTGTTTGCATATGTTGTAAGCCACCCTTCAGCCAGATGGGTGGTGTAAAAATGAAACAAACAAGCAAGCAAGCAAATAAACAAACACCACTGCTGAGTTAGCATATTGACTATCTCTCTGTATTGCTAATTCTACCTGAACAACACCCACCCATTTTTGTCTTGCTGCATTGGATATAGTGTTGATCGACAAACAGAATTACATTCAGCTCAGTGAAGAAAAGCAACTAAATGACTCTAGATTGCAAATGCTCCACAAAATGGCACAATCTTAAAATAACACTAGCTGCTCATAACCAATATGAAGAATAAATTTAATAACAGCAGACATACCAAGAACTTGAGCTGAAACATGAGAGGTGATAATACCCCCAATTCTGTTTGGCCCAATTCAAATGTCATTAACTTAGTTCAATAAACCATACCACCCATCCCAGAGCAGACTTTGAGGCATGCAGAGGTTTGCAGGGAGGATGGGGAATAATTGAAAATTGCACCACCTGACCTTTGCTGAATTTGAAGACTCAAAATGGGAGACCAGGGCTGTAATCATGAAAATCTATGTGCATTTGTTCTGTCTTGTTTATGCGGCAGTAAGATACTAAAGTCATGTCATACATACTTGGCAGCACACAAATATCTGCCTTCCTGAAACAATTTATTATATTATGTTCAGCAGCAGAAATATTCACTCAAGTTAATCAACTAGTACAAAACTGAGTATCTCAATTTAAAACAAACAATACAGTGTTTTCCCGAAAATAAGACAGGGACTTATATTCATTTTTGCTCCAAAAAACGCATTAGGGCTTATTTTCAGGGGTTTTATTTTACAGTCATGTCATCTTCTGGTTGCTGCATAATGCTGCACAATGGTGGAGGGCGGGGTTTCACTTAACTAGGGCTTATTTTTGGGGTAGGGCTTATATTACGAGCATCCTGAAAAATCATACTAGGGCTTATTTTCAGGTTAGGTCTTATTTTCGGGGAAACAGGGTAATATACATTTCAAGAAATGAAATATTTCTTCTATTCTAATATTTAAAACATATAAAATGAAAAAGCTTACAGTCGTTCAAGAAGGCTCAACCCAGCAAAGGAACCATTCTTCAATCCTGATATCTTATTGTTGCTTAGAATCCTATAAAACAGATAGAACCATTATTAGAAGACTTCAGGGAAACAGCTCTTTAAAAAAAATTGCAGTGGCACCAGGATAAAACTTCTGTTCATTTTTCTCCCTGTTGTTTAAATCGTACTGTTAGGAAAGAGGGGAAATTGCATAAGAGTTTTTTTTTTAAATGCCTAAGTACTAAGCTGTAACATTGACAACACCTCCATGTTGTATATGCAGACATACAATGCATCAGGCCCCCAAAGACTTCTGAACCACAGTCTTTGGGGCCATATGAGGATTTCTATAAAACCATTCTCCAACAATGTTAGATAGAAGAAAATAAAATAACTGAAGTTGATGTTCTATCTTTTCTATCACTCATAACTCCTTTCTTCATCTTTCTGAACTCTCTCTTGCCTCTTTTTCTATCTCATGCAGAGTCTGATGGTTGTGAGAAATAATAGATGTGCTGCCACCTGTATAACCATGCAAGATCTTTCCTTCTGAAAACTGTGGCAATGTGTGAAGCCTTCTGAAGTGTAAGTAAATATTTTTCTGATGCAAGTTCCAGGGACAGCAGTGAGAGAAACATTTGACAAAGAGAACCCTCTCTTCAACTACATGTAACGTCCTTCAGAACCTCAGCTGAATCCTATTTTGGAGCTAGGCCAAGGCCTGATAAATGCTGGCACTACAACAGTGTGTTTGCAAGATGTCTAAACTTGTCAATTACAATAGCATATATTAGTTTAAATTAATTGGCAGTTTGTTACCTTGAAGTACAATAATAAGATTATAAAAGCAAGTCTAGACAACTTAGTTTTGTCATTTTCAGTTCTATACAGTGTTTAATTTGCCTCCTCATTTTTTATGAGACAGAGAAAAGATGGCATTACACTTATTAGTCTCAGCATGTTCTAGTCATATGGTAAGCTAAAAAAATTGTGCTCAATCTTTATGGAACAATAATCAAATATGATGGTTTTACTACTTCCCATCATTAATGTGGATAATAGAGCCAAATGAACTTTCTAGCTTCATCTGTGAGAGTTATTGCTCAGTCTGTTTTCTCATTCTTGAAAATTTATTAACAATCACAGATAATTTATTAAAAGAACAAAAACTGCCTATCCATTAATTTAGCTTAGGAAATGAATGTCTTGAACTTCTCAACTGTGGACTATGGCTGTATCGTACAATACAATGTTAGGCTCAGGTATAGAAATGGGCATGAACCTTGGTTTGGAGGTTTGCGCCAGTTCATATGTGTTCCTTTCCCCTGCCAATGACCTACTCACCAGTTGGAATGCACTTCTCTCTTGCTCCTCTTTGGCTGTCTGACCAGTCCCTGGTCAGCCCTATCATCCAAGGAGTGGGCTATCAATCTGAGAAGGCTATCAGTCAAGGAGACAGGGCAAGGAAGCTCAGGTTGAGCAGCCGAAGAGGAGAGGAGTGTGCACTGGCTGGTGAGTGGGGGATCCAGCTGGGGAGGTATGAACCTCTGAACCAAGGTTCATGCCCAGAGATCCAGTTTACAATCCTTGTTTAGTCATGATGCTCAGGATCAAAATAAACAAGATGAAGGTCTTCATGCTCCTCTTTTTAATTAAAAGTGGCCAAGAGGCCCTACAAATTGAATGGGAATAGTGACATAGGTTGCACGTGCATTTTCTATATACTCCTCCACCATGAGGAGCATTTACTGAAGGAGGGGGAGGAGCAGAAAGTATCAGATATTGCTTCTTCCTAAAGATGCAAAGAGGTAAACTAAATAGGAAATCAGAAATGAATGGTGATTATTTTCTATTTCCAAAGATTCCTAGCTAGACTATTTCAAATCCAATTTAAAAATGGAGCTGTAACCCTTCTGTCATAAAACATCAATACCGAAGATTTTAACTCTTTCCAATTTCTTTTTCCATCAACTTGAAAAGATTTCAAAGTAGTACTGACCCACATCTGGATAAAGTATTTGATTCTGAATTCAAGTTAAAACCAGTAATTAACAGTATTGTTCCAACATGCTATGTGTCCATATTCATGAGAAGCTCATTCTTTAGATTAGAAAAGCAGCACGCAAGAACATGCAGGCTTCTTTAAATGTGATGCTGCATGTAGAAAATCTCTTTCAGCCCCAAGCAAAACTCACAAAGACACTACAGAGAGCTGACTCCAACACCTCTAAAAGTGGGTTGTTGTTGTTGTTGTTGTTTTTTAAATCACCATCACTTGTGATGGTGGCACTGACTCTTTCACAAGAACACAAAACTACTTTGCTGGATCAGGTAAAGGGTTCTTCACCTTCCCATAATACCATGGATACCTTTCATAAGTTCAGAAGAACAGGATGATAATGCAACATTTGAGAGTAAGTAATTACATCTAGATGCCTGTAACTAATTCCTTTTCATTTAAGAAGTAATAAAACTAGCAATACAAAGCATTTTACATGCAACTAGTAATAATCTCATCAAACCTGAGTGGCAAGAAAAGTATTCTCTAGTTTTATCTTTTGTATTCTTATAATATTTTCTAAGTTGAAATATCAGAATTGGGAAAACAGCAGTATTTCCTTGTATTTTTCTGGCAGTACCAGCAATCTCAATAGATTGGTGGCACAAATCAGAGCAAAAACACAAATAATGAAAGCCTAGACATTAGAAGTAAACAGTAACATAATGCCCTCAATTCTCTTTCAGTTACGTGAATGGCGTAATTTTTGGAAACAAATTGTTGTAAGTTAAGAAATCCCCATATTTCTTAATTTACAACAATACTGAGTCACTGAGGAGATTTTGTAAATTAAGAGGCAATTCACATCTAAAGGTTATACTTTCTGTATAACTGCACAACAGGATTTCAGCCAATGAGTTCCTTTTAAAACGTAATGTTCCAGGCATGCGTATGAGGGTGGAAGCCAACCAATATTTTGTCTCCAGCATACAGTATTCAGGGGATCAGTTCCTCTAATCCAGCGATCCCCAACCCCCGGTCCCCGGCCCGGTGCCGGTCCCTGGTCTGGGCCAGACCGGGCCGGTGAGAGAGACCTCCCCGCGCGCACTCACCCCTGCGCAGCCCGTTTGCGCCTGCGTGCGCGCTCCGGAATGCCCACACAAGCGCCGTGCCGCCATTTGCGCATGTGCGCGGGTGTGCGTGGGCCCGCACAAGCGTGCGCTGCTGTTTGCGCATGCGCACGAACGGCCGTGCGCATGCGCAAAATGGCGGTGGGGGGGTGCCCCACCTTCCGCAGCCGGTCCGCAGACCGGAAAAGGTTGGGGAACACTGCTCTAATCTTAAGAATGTTGTCTCGCCATCATAACTATGAGCCATGGAAAGAACTATTTTCTTTGAATTTGTGTACTTTTAAAAGCATAATAATTTCAACTAGTGTTTTAACATATTTTGTGGTAGTAATTTTTGAAGCAACTATGCCTTTTTAAGAAGTACTTCCTTCTGTCTTTCCTGTATCTGATTGCCAGCCAATTCCATCCAATGGCTCTCACTGTATTTGGAAGAGAATAATCTGTGCTCTCTACTTAATTTTTTCTTTCCCAATTCCTTATAAGATCTAACAGACCTGGGATTTTTGACACATGTCTCTACTTTGAAAATTGTTTTGTGCAAATATTCATTATAATTTTGGCCATCAATTCAATTCTAACTCATGGGACTCTTCCATCAATATTCATGGGGCATTTTCCCCCATAAATAATTCAAAAATTCTTCTTTCAGGAGAAAGAGGAACACAGACATAATCCTAAAGTTTGGGTCTAATAGTGCATAGCAATCATTGCAAAGTCAATTTTATTACATTACCAATCTCATTTTGCTGATAACAAAAAGGTTGATTGTATTAAATCAATCTCTCTATATGAATATTAATATAATATCAAGGATGTAATGGCTCAAATCCTCTCGCCTATTTATGCTGGTGCAACACAAACAGCATAGACAAAGACAAAACCTTTATTGGCATAAAGAGAATAAAACATAACCAAACTGGTTCATTAAGTGCCCCACACATACAAAATTCAGGAGGTAGGAAAGCAGAAGACCAAACCATTCAAAGACATTTAATTGAAAGCAAGGCTTCGCTTTCTCACAATTGAGCTGATGAAATCTGCAATTCCTTCCAGAATGTCAGGCACCTCCACAGATAACATAAAACGGACTTTGTCCACATCAGATTTTCCCTCCAATTTTAACAGGACTGGTGCCACAAATTTGGAGCGATCACTCTGGTGGAGTGGACAGTGCAGAAACATGTGGGCAAGAGTTTCCAATGCACCCTGCTCGCATGAGCAATGTCTTTCAAGGTACGGGATTCCTTTGAACCTACCATATAGTATGGCTGCAGGCATGACATTGCATCTGGCTAGGGAGAATGCCCTGCATTTTTGTGGACACTTGAGCAGAAAAAGGAAGGCAGCTGGTTTTCCAATCTTAAAGGGAATATGGGAAAACAGTGGTGAGCAGGTCTTATTGGCTGCGTTCCATAGTTCCTGGAATTCAATGTCCAAAATTCTTCTTTTGATCATTTGGAAGGCTTACCCTTGATTTAGTGAGCCCAAGTAGTCACTATCTAAGCCAATCCATTTCAGTATTTTTAAAAGGGCAGTAGACCCAAAGGGAGGTTTAGAGTCCAGTAGTAGTTGATATAATAAACTATCTGGGTCAGAGTTGTAGAAAAGTTTTAGCCCGAATTGAAATGATCTTAGCCAAGCCATCGTTTCCAAAGAGGAAAATCCAGTTTCTAGACAAAGCACCGAGTAGGGAACACAACTTGGTAGCCCTAGCACTTTACGTAAGAGTTGAGATTGTATCCGTTCAATTGACCTATCCACGGCATTTAACCAGATTGATGTGCCATATAAAATTTGCGGGATAATTTTGGATTTAAAAACCTGTAAAGCTGCCAGAACATAACAATTGCCAGAATTATAATAGAAACGAAGTATTACCTGACCAGTGAACCTAGCTACATTTATAACAATTTTACGATGGGGAGACCAGGAATGTTTATAATGGAACAAGATGCCTATATATTTATACTCTTTAACCTGTTCGATTTTGTGTCCATTCAGATTCCATTGAAGTTGCTTCCATGACTTTGAGAAAACCAAAATTTTGGATTTATTATAATTCAGTTGCATTTTGTTTTTGTACAGGTATTCCACAGCTGTGTTAATTAAACATTTCAAACCTGGACGGGAGCACGAGATGATAACAACATCATCCGCATAAAGCAATAACGGGACACGATGCGTCCCCAATTTTGGTGGATGACCCTCCACACTGGCAAGAAAGGGGGCTAGGTCATTCATAAATAGGTTAAATAGGGAGGGAGCAAGAATGCAGCCTTGCTTCACTCCCTGGTTGGTTGGAAATTGATTAGTTAACTCACCTTTCCAAGAGGCACGAACTTGACATGTTGTGCCTGAGTATAAAATTCTTATGAGGGAAAGGAGTCTTTTATCTATGCCCATATTTTCAAGTTTTCCCCAGAGAAACTCTCTATCTACCGAATCGAAAGCTGCATTTAAGTCAAGGAAAGACACATATAATTTTCATGCTTAAGTGTTTTGTTAATAAGATGCGAAAGTATTAAGCAGTTATCTACTGTGGCCTTACCTTTCCTGAAACCAGCCTGCTCAGGGCCAAGCAATGCCTGATTACTGATCCAGGAATTAAGTTTAATTAGTAGACATTTTGCATAGTTTCCCAATTACTGTTAATAAACTGATTGGTCTAAAGTTTTCTGGGAGGTGAGGGTCCCCTTTTTTATAAATGGGGGCAAGAACTGCATTGGTCCAGAATTTTGGCAAGATCCCAGTATTATCTATAGCTGTGAAAAGGGAAGCAAAAAGTGAAGCCCACCAGTCCGGATCACATTTCAATAAGTCCGGTGGGATGGCATCGGGGCCTGCTGCTTTTCCAGCTTTTAATTGAGTAATTAGATCTTTGGTCTCTTCAATGGTTACTGGTGGCCAAACAGGAAGATCAGAAAGAGCAAAGAGTGAAGAGGATCTAACAGTTATATCTTTGTCAAAAAGAAGGTCTGAAAAATATTGGACCCATCTTTGTGGAGACATTATGGCAGGGTCTTCTACTTCCAGCCTGGAGGAGCCAGCCACAATGGCCCAAAATAGTTGATTATTTTTCTGGGTCACTGCCTGTGGAGCTTGCTCCATTGCTCCAGAATAAATTTGTCTTTTTTCTTTTATACAATTCCTTAATTGAGTTTTTAGGGGGATATATTTGTGCCGATCTTGGGCAGAGTCAGTCTTCTTATATTCCCTATATAAATAGCGGTGTTGTACTTTCAGATCCCTATAGTCAGCGTCAAGCCAAGTTCTTTGCTTTGAGGGATTGCTGCACCTTTGGGCTGAAGGAGCTTGTCCTAACTCACAGTGAAGATGTTCCATTAATCCATCAAATGCTTTAATTTTATCAAATGGTTCGATGGATTTTGTGATGGAAATCTGAAGGTCCTTACACTTGTCCCTTAAAAGCAGATTTTGGAACCTATGAAGTACTAGATTGTTCCAAGCTATTTTAATTGGGGCGGCTGAAGCATTATTCGAGTCTGAGGAATATTGCGGGTTGGAAAGGCAAAAGTAATGATAATGTTCTTCTGAATTACCTTAAAGGTTTTGATATTGTACTTCTACAGGAAACCTGGGTTTCTGACCAAGTTCGACTGGTATAAGTCCTGCTGGTGCACAATAGGACTTATACCCTCCCAGTCGAACTTGGTCAGAAACCCAGGTTTCCTGTAGAAGTACAATATCAAAGCCTTTAAGGTAATTCAGAAGAACATTATCATTACTTTTGCCTTTCCAACCTGCAATATTCCAAGATAGGATTTTAAATATATTCTTCCATTCAGGATTTGGTGGGAAAATGTTCAGTCAATTACCAGTTTGGGGGACAGTAGATAAGTCTGGATTTGTTACCAGTGGGAGAGGCATAGATACATCTTGAAAATCAGAACAATCCACAACTGAGCCTCTTGAGTGGGTCTCTGCTTCTCCTTTATTATCAGAGGTGGAATGATGATGAATTAGTGCTCGGGTTAAGGGTTGGTTTGGATCAGGAGAAGTTTGAGGTACGGCAGTCAAAGAGAGGAGTTCCGCAGATGGCATAGGAACAGCCCCAATGATTTTGTTGTCTGCGTGGGGGGGGGGGGGTCGGAGATGGGATGTATACTTCCATGTTGTCAATTAGATCAGACCTCACTTTGTCCAAACTGGTGATGATTTTCATCTGTTCCTCCCTGGGCAGCAGTTTGAAGGCGGTGGCAGCTTCTGACACGAGTTCATCTTCATCTATGTGCAATTGCATTAATAGGTCTTTGTCTGGGGCTTCAGTTGCATCCTTGCCATGTTCCTCCTGAACATGGGTTTTGTATAAACTGGGAGAACTTTTAGGATCATGTTGCACTTCCTTCTGGGTTCTTAAGTGCTTATGGACGGTCTCAGTGTGACCTTTTGAAGTTTGCCCACCTAATGATTTAGTCATTGGATTTGGAGCAGTTGGGATTCTCCTTAGTTTGTCAAGGGAGTTTTCAAGGCACTTTGTCAGTGTCTCCAATTTTTCCAGGGTGTCAGTCTCACATAGTCCTGGGTCATCCACAGCAGCTGGCTGATGATAAGCTTCAGTCTGCCTCTCAGATGAGGAGAGTCTTGGACGTGAGTCAATTTGCATTGGCCTTGTATTCTGCCAGGGAGTGGACAGTGCTGGAAATTCCCCAAGGGCATGCTTAAGGTGGTTTGAGTCTGCTTCCATTTCAGAGAAAACTCTTTTAGTTGTTATAGAAAAGGTGCTTTAAAATCCTTTCATTCTAAACAGCATAAGAGGAATTGTTGGTTTGCAAAATTCCATCCAAAGCCTTATCTTGAAGCATGACGTTGGTAAGCTTACAATATTTTTCAGATCTATTTGGCCCACTTCAGTTTGGAAGCAATTTACTCAGAGAGACAAGAACCTTCTGTCTGTTTGTCCATTTTCCTTTGTTTATGTGATTGTCTGTGACTTCTAAGATTATATGAGTCACTAGAAGACGCTGTGCACTGGCTGGATTCACCTTTGAAGGCTTTCCAACTCTTCTGTCTCCACCTAGGTTAAGCCTCTTGCTTTTCTCCCAAATCGGATATGGAGGGGGCGAATGATGATATAGGGGTTCTTTTCCCTTTTTGGTTAGACACTTCTGGAGAGTATCAAGCTGATCAGTGATATGGCAGAGCTTCTGGAAAATAGCCAGGACTGTCTTTCCTGTTATAACACAATGTTCCCCCAACTGTTCTGTTAGCTGTGTCAATAGCTGTTGGTCAGCCACCCCCAGGTATTCAGGGGCATTGTATTTTGCTCACCTCCTTCTGGGCTTCCTGAGGTTTCCCTGACTGGAGGGATTGGATTTTGATCCAAAGCCAACCTGGTTACCTTCGACTCAGGGAGAGGGGGTAGCTCCTGCAATACACCCTCATTCTCACTGTTCTCCTGAAGATCTGCTACCAGTACTGAAAATCTATTTGATGAAGCATTTTTAGCTAAATCACTTACGGTTTCAGATATGGTAAAGGTTATTACTTCATCCAGCCGCAGTTTAGTGACCTTGGCAGGAGAATTTGAAGGAGTTCTTTGGCTTTCTTTTTCCTCCCCATAATGTTCGCTCTCCCAACACCGGACTTCAATACCGCACTATCCACGGAAAACCAAATTATGTGAACTCAAAACAAAATAAGTCCAAGAAGCCCTTATCTTGACAGTCCAGAGTTAAGAAAAATATTTTATTTATTTATTTATTTTATTGGATTTCTACCCCGCCCATCTAGACCAAAGGTCTACTCTGTCCTCCATATTATTTTATAGATAAGAGATTAAATAAAGTAAAATGTTATGGGGGTTAAAATGAAAATAAAACAAGATAAAAGGTAAAAGGGAGAGAGACAGGACAGGCTGTCATCAGCTGGCAGCCATCTTCGTCTCGGCCCACAAATAGCATAGCTTTTGCCTTCAGTTAATAAATCACTGTAGACATTAGCTGAAATCCTGTTTGTGCAGCCAGGGCTCACAATGTCATCAGTTGTAGCAGTTTTTCAGAAATAAATTTTTTTTTCCAATTCACCTCATGAAAGTCCTAAGGCTGCCAAGAACCCCTTTCATTGCAGGGAAGCTGTTGGGAGTTACAGGGTTGAGGGGGAGCTTTAATTTCCAAAAATCATTGCTTCACCCATTTCTGCAGAACAAAAGGAATTCCATGGGATCCTTGGGATCTTTGTTGGGGGGATTAGAAATTTTTTGTTTCTGAAAAATTGATGCAGCTTCTAAATGCATAACCCCGCAAACAGGATTTCAGCTAATATCTGTTACATAATGAATTGATTAATTCAGTGAGTGACTTGTCCACAAAAGCTCACATACTGAAATATAATAGTTAGTCGTTAAGGTGCCACATGTTTTTTTCTTGTTTTTCCCCCCTTTGGATTTTGTCTGATATGATGATATCAAGAGTGATTTGAGGCAGTTCACCTCCAAAAGTTATGGCCCTCATGTAGCTAAACAAAAAAAATTTTGGTCATTGACTAACATTACTGATGACAAAGAGCACTACAGCAGCCATGCAAATAAGATGACTGTTTTAGTAGTCAGTTACAATCATTTATACTAAACACTATTGACTTTACAAATGTCAAAATCTGGTCAAGTTTCACACTTGTAAGAAATGTCATTTCAAGTGTAACATATATAAATATTCTTCTGCAAGCTTTATAGGAATGTTTTGATTAGAAAATGTGAATTATTCTACATACAGTATAAAAATACAGGGCAGGTGGGGCTCGTTAGCCTTGGAAGGCAGCCCATCTAGGAGAAGGAAAACTCCAATTTCAAACCTCCACTGCCTTGTGGCTATATCCATCAATGGAAAAGGCTTCAGGAGTAAACCTCAAGGCAAAATCCGGAGCCAGAGTCCCGGAGGCAGTTCGTGACTGCGTACAGTCACGCTCTGACTGCGTACAGTCACGCTCTGGCAACTCCTGCAATGTCACTGGAACCAGTTGTATTGGCTCTTGCCTTTCCATTGGACTGTTTCAGTGACGTGGAGAGGGGGGATTTGCTGTTTGGGTAACAGTCTGTCCTCCATATTATTTTACCCAGGCTTCGTGCTCTGGAGAGGACACTCCAGCTTCACATACAGCGTCAAAATAACATGGGAAGTAGCAGTTACTGGTTATAAGTCTCTGATCGATTGGCGTAGAGCAGCGGTCCCCAACCTTTTTGGGGCCGCGGACCGGTTGGGGGGAACGAGCTCCATGCGCGGGGGGGCAGGGGCACGCTCGCGTGACACCCCCGTGTGAGCGCGACATGCCCCCCGCGGGCGTGACACACCCACTGGGCATGCGTGCGGGGGGGGGGGGTTGGAGATCCATATCCGCGGCCCAGTTCCGGCAAGCCCATGGACCGGCACTGGGCTGCTGACCGGGGGTTGACGACCCCTGGCGTAGAGCGTGACGCCAGGGGCTACTTTCAACAGTGGGAGAGGTCATTGCACCTCACTAGGTAGCTACCGCCTGCCTTAAGCTGGGCAGCCCCCAGCCAGTAAGGTGCTGCCTCGCCACGGTCTGTTAACCTCACGATCTGCTTGTCAGCTTTAGGGTGAAAGCTGACAAGCAGATCGATAACCCCTGCACCATGCAACAATTATAAGAAAACTTCTGCCCTAAAGTTGGGCACCTGGAATGTTCGGACAATGACCCTTGGCTTTTCTGACGACCTGCAGGAAATAGACGATGCGCGCAAGACAGCTGTCATCGACATGGAACTGAGTAGGCTGAAGTTGGACATTGTTACCCTGCAAGAGATGAGATTGCCAGACTCGGGATCTGTCAAAGAAAAAAATTTCTCATTCTTCTGGCAGGGAAAACCATTGAATGAGACCAGGGAATATGGTGTTGGCTTTGCAGTTAGAAATACTCTGCTGAGATCCATTGTTCCACTTACTGCAGGGAGTGAAAGAATCCTGTCTCTGCAGCTCCACTCATCAGCGGGACCGGTCACCCTCATTAGTGCATATGCACTAACACTGTCGTCTACAACAGAAGTCAGAGACAAATTCTATGATGATCTGGCAGCTACTATCAAAAAAATCTCTGAGATAGAGCTGCTGTTTATTCTCGGAGACTTTAATGCTAGAGTGGTGCTGATCACAATTCTTGGCCCACTTGTCTAGGCCATTTCGGCATTGGGAAGATGAACGAAAATGGCCAACGCTCGCTGGAGTTTTGCTGTTATTATGGTCTTCGTGTCAGCAACACGTTCTTTAATACGAAGCTTCAACACAGAGTTTCCTGGAGACATCCAAGATCCAAGCATTGGCATCAGCTCAATTTGATCCTCACTAGACGCTCTAGCCTTCCCAGTATTACGATCACACGCAGTTATCAGGGTGCTGATTGTGATACTGATCACTTCCTGGTGTGTAGTAGAGTAAAACTGCAAACAAAGATATTGTATCACACAAAAAAGGAAGGAAGACCATGTATTGACATCAGCAAGACTCGCAATCAAAGAAAAGTGGAGGAATTTGCCCAAGCGCTTGAGGAAACCCTTCCAGGCCCAGCTGATGCAAATGCACCTGAATGATGGGAACATTTCAAGAATGCTGTTTATAACACCGCCTTGTCCACATTTTGCAAGAAGACCAAAAAGACGGCAGACTGGTTCGAAGCCCATTCGGAGGAGCTGATGCCAGCCATCGAGGAAAAGAGGAGAGCTCTAGCAGCATACAAAGCCTGTCCTAGTGAGTACAACTTGCAGGCTCTTCGATTTGCTCATAGAAAGTTCAACAGAATGCCAGGATATGTTCTAATGATTATTGGCTACAGCTGTGCTCTCAGATACAGATAGGAGCGGACACAGGAAACATCAAGGGAATGTATGACGGTATCAAGCAGGCTTTAGGTCCAATACAGAAGAAAACTGCTCCTTTGAAGACTGCTACAAGCGTGATCATCCAGGACCGAGCACAGCAGATGGAACGCTGGGTGCAGTACTACTCTGAGAGAATGCAGTAACCGAAGAGGCATTAAATAACACCGAGTGCCTGCGTGTCTTGGAAGAGTTGGACAACGAACCAACTTTAGCAGAAATAAAAGTGGCCTTGGATTCCCTCGCCTCCGGCAAGGCACCTGGAAAGGATAATATCCGTGTTGAAGTGCTGAAGTGCTGTAAAGAGATCATCACCACTGAGCTGTATGAAGTCTTTCGTCTTTGCTGGAGCGAAGGTGGAGTACCACAGGACATGAAGGTTGCAAACATCGTCACATTGTATAAGAATAAAGGAGACAGGGCGATTGCAGTAACTACCATGGCATCTCTCTTCTGAGCGTTGTAGGGAAGCTGCTTGCCCGTGTTATGCTGAAGAGACTCCAGGTGCTTGCAGATAGAGTCTATCCAGAATCACAGTGTGAATTTCGAGCTAACAGATCCACCACTGACATGGTATTTTCCCTCAGACAGTTGAAGGAGAAATGTAGGGAACAACAACAGCCACTCTTTGTGGCCTTCATAGATCTTACAAAGGCCTTTGACTTGATTTGCAGGGACGGCCTTTTAAAAATACTTCCCAAGATTGGATGTCCACCTCGACTCCTTAACATCATCAGGTCCTTTGACATCCGAAGCGGAGTGAAACAGGGCTGTGTCTTCGCGCCAACTCTGTTTGGGATCTTTTTTGCTGTCATGCTGAAGCACGCTTTTGGAACTGCAACAGAAGGTGTCTATCTCCGGACTAGATCAGATGGAAAGCTCTTTAATCTCTCTAGATTGAGAGCGAAGACCAAAGTCCAGCTGAAATGCATGTGGGACTTCCTCTTCGCCGATGATGCAGCTGTTGTTGCCCATTCTGCTGAAGAGCTCCAACAACTTATGAATCATTTTAGTAAGGCCTGCCAAGACTTTGGATTAACAATCAGCCTGAAGAAAACACAAGTCATGGGCCAGGGTGTGGACTCACCTCCCTCTACTACCATCTCTACACAAGAATTGGAGGTTGTTCATGACTTTGTGTACCTTGGCTCAACGATCTCTGGCACTCTCTCCCTAGATGTCGAGCTGGATAAACGCATTGGCAAAGCAGCTACCATGTTCTCTAGAATCAAAAAGAGAGTATGGCTTAATAAGAAGCTGACGGCATATACCAAGGTCCAGGTCTATAGAGCCTGTGTCCTGAGCACACTCCTGTACTGCAGTGAGTCCTGGACCCTTTGTGCACGGCAGGAGAGGAAGCTGAACACCTTCCATATGCGTTGCCTCCGACGCATTTTTGGTATCACCTGGCAGGACAAAGTTCCAAATAGAGTAGTCCTAGAACAAGCTGGAATTTTTAGCATGTATACATTACTGAAACAGCGACGGCTACATTGGCCCGGGCATGTCGTGAGAATGTCTGATGGTTGGATTCCAAAATATTTCCTGTATGGAGAATTAGTGCAGGGAAAGCACCCCAGAGGGAGACCACAGCTGTGATACAAGGATATCTGCAAGCGGGATCTGAAGGCCTTAGGAATGGACCTCAACAGATGGGAAACTCTGACATCTTAGTGTTCAGCCTGGAGGCAGGCGGTGCATCATGGCCTCTCCCAATTTGAAGAGACCCTTGTTCAGCAGGCCGAGGCAAAGAGGCAGTCCCGAAACCAGCAAAATCAGGGAGCTGACAGGGGACAGATTTTATTTGTCTTCAGTGTGGACGGGATTGTCACTCTCGAATTGGCCTTCTCAGCCACACTAGACGTTGTTCCAAGTCCTCTATTCAGAGCACGTTACCACAGTCTCTCGAGACTGAAGGATGCCTACACATAAAAATACACTATCTGGATCTCAATTATTTTTCTTCATATGCTCCTGTAATGTGTTCTGTATGCTTTCTAATATCCTTTACCATGCAAACAGAAATAAATCAAAGTTGATATTCTAGCATTCATAGAAATATTGGCCAGAATTCTGTTTCGTTTTCCTGCATGCATAACAGTCTGTTACATACTGTATATAGTTCTAATTCCTTGCTGCTTGTGCAAGGAGATATTCACTATCCCACTGCACAAATTAATCCCTGTTGCCATGAATGGGGCAATGTTCAGCTTGTTCAACTGTAAGCTGAAGACCAAGTGGGGTGAGCAAGGCATGCCACCCACAAAGCAGTTACGTTCCATGTTGAGTAACAAGATATGGATGATATTGACCTTCACTCTGGTTTCTTGGAGAGGTTCCTTAAGAAGAGGGAGGGCTGGGCAAATCTGGAGAAAAACAGGTATATTCTTTCAGATGTTAATGTAGATGTATTAGAGAAAGTGGCAATTTTCTTGAAATTGATTATCCAGAGAAGAAGAATGCTAACCAAATCTAGTCAACTAGGTCTTTTTCATCCATCCTACCGGTGCTCGGAATAGGAACTTAAAGAGAAAGGAAGATCCTCTGGGTGAATGACTGGCTATGAAGGTGGTGTTGACGAGAGTGGGACCACGGGCTAAGCTTCCTAGAAGAAGGACTGCTAGCAAGAGATGGCTTGCACCTAACAGGGACTGGGAAGAATGTGTTTGCCCACAGCATGAAGAACTTCATCAAGAGGGCTTTAAACTGAATTGGGAGGGAGACGCAAGCACAGAGTTAAAGGTAAATGAAGGCTTACACAATAAGAGAAATGAACCAAACTGATCAAAAGTGCAACATTAATCATCATCATCATCATCATATTCATAAAAATGTACAAAGACAAACAGGCCACAAATCACACAACCTCCAGTGTCTGTATACAAATGCCAGGAGTATGGGAAAGAAACAAGAAGAACTGGAAATTTTAATTCAGGAGGGTAACTATGACTTGATAGGAATAACTGAAACTTGGTGGGATGATTCCCATGACGGGAATACAGCAATTGAGGGATATAAACTGATCAAAAAGAACAGAGAGAATAAAAAGGGAGGTGGAGTGGCAGTATATGTCAAAAATACGCATTACTGCACAGAAATACAGGAGGAGGAGACTGGCTGACCAATCGAGAGCATCTGGATCAATCTAGTTGGCGCAAAAAAGAAAAGGAACTTGGCAGTTGGAGTCTACTACCGACAGCCCAATCAAAGAGAGGAAGCGGACAAAACTTTTGAAAAACAAATTGCAGGGTTTTCAAAGAGACACGATGTAGTAGTGATGGGAGATTTCAATTATCCAGATATATGTTGGGAGGCAAATTCTGCCAAGTATGGCCCTTCCAAGAAATTCCTGGCTTGTGTGGCTGATAATTTTCTCTTACAAAAAGTGGAGAAAGAAACTAGAAGATTTGCTATCCTTGACTTGATTCTGACCAACAGAGATGACTTGGTGGGGGGAGTGGCAGTAAGGGGAACTCTAGGCGAGAGTGACCATGTCCTTCTAGAATTCTTGATTTCAAAGGAAACAAAAGCAGCGTGTAGCCACACACCTCTGCTAGATTTTTAAAAAGCCAATTTTAATAATCTCAGAACAAGGATAAGGAAGGTCCCATGGCAGAAGATCCTAATAAGACAAGGAGTCCAAGAAGGGTGGGAGCTTCTAAAAAAAGAAATTCTAAAGGCACAACTACAAACAATTCCAACAAGAAAAAAAGGTGGGAGCTGGCAAAAGAAGTCCAGTGTGGCTTCACAAAAAGCTTAGGGAGGACTTGAAAACCAAAAAAAGACATGTACAGGACGTGGAAAGGCCAGGCCACCAAGGATGAGTACAGACAAATAGCAAGGAAATGCAGCGATGGCATTAGGAGGGCAAAAGATGAGAATGAGCTGAGGTTAGCTAGAGACACTAAAAGCAATAAAAAAGCATTCTTCAGGTATGTGAGTAGCAAAACAAAAGACATAGCGGCACAGCTCCGCAATGGAGATGGAAAAATGATAACAGAAGACAAAGAAAAGGCAGAGGTGCTCAATTCCCATTTTCGTTCAGTCTTTTTCCATAAGACAGACTATGAACTTCCAAACAAATTGGAAGTGCAAGTGGGGGGGGGACAGGACTGCAGCTGGAGATTGATAAACAAATAGTCAAGGAATTCCTTACCAACTTGAACAAGTTCAAATCTCCAGGGCTGGATGAACTGCATCCGAGAGTACTAAAGGAACTGGCTGAAGAACTCTCAGAACCGCTATCCATTATTTTCTTGAAATCAAGGGAAATGAGTGAGGTGCCAGAGGACTGGAGGAGGGCCAATGTTGTCTCTATCTTCAAAAACGGCAAAAAAGAGGAACCTGGGAACTACAGGCCAGTCAGCCTGACATCAATCCCAGGCAAAATTCTGGAACAGATTGTAAAGCGGTCATTGTGCAAGCACCTAGAAAACAAGGCAGTAATAACTAGAAGCCAACACGGATTTCTCAAGAACAAATCCTGCCAAACTAATTTGATCTTGTTTTTTGATCAGGTCACCTCCCTGACTGACCAGGCCACCAAGGATGAGTACAGAGAAGTAGTGTAGAATGCTGTAGACGTAGTATATCTTGACTTCAGCAACGCTTTTGAAAAAGTGCCCCATGATATCCTGATTAGCAGGCTAACTAGGTGTGGGCTGGATAGATCAAGTGTCAGGTGGATATACAATTGGCTACAGAATCGTACTCAGAGGGTGATGATTGATGGGTCCTTCTCTAACTGGGAGGAGGTCACAAGTGGGGTACCCCAAGGCTCAGTCCTGGGCCCGGTGCTCTTCAATATTTTTATTAATGACTTGGATGAGGGAGTGTAGGGAATGCTTGTCAAATTTGCAGATGATACAAAATTGGGCTTAATAGCTAATACCCTAGAAGACAGAAACAAAATTCAAAATGACCTTGATAGGATGGAGTACTGGGCTGAAAAGAACAGAATGAAATTCAGCAGGGATAAGTGCAAAGTACTGCACCTCGGAAAAAGGAAACAATTGCACAGTTTCAAGATGGGGGATACCTGGCTCAGCAAAACTATGAGCGAGGAGAATCTTGGAATTGTCGTAGATTGCAAGCTAAATATGAGCCAACAGTGTGATGTGGCTACAAAAAAGGCAAATGCTATTTTAGGCTGCATTAATAGAAATATAGTTTCCAAATCCCTTGAGGAGCTAGTCCCTCTCTATTCAGCACTGGTTAGGTCACGTTGAGTATTGTGTCTAGTTCTGGATACCACACTTCAAGAAGGATGCTAACAAACTGGAACAAGTTCAGAGGAGGATGACAAGGATGATCAGGGGGCTGGAAACCAAGTCTTATGAGCAGGCCTTGAAAAATTTTAGAATGTCTCACCAGTCAGTCAAAGATTTCACCAGTAAGCATGACCGGACTATAGCTTTGCAATTTACTGTGATTGGGAATCACTGATTTATACCCTCAGACTTGGGTTGCTTTATTACCTGCGTGCCTGTGGGGTCATGAAGCTTGTATTTTGAATGCCTTTCTTTTGAATGTCTCCAGCAAAAATAAAACTGAAAGCAAAAGCGCCCAGCCTCTTAAGGAACCATGGTTCCCTCCCACCCCAGGATGTCTCCTCGTTCGGTTGACATTGGGAGCAGGGAATCTCCATATTCTCCAGCATGGAACTACTCTACATTCTCCTGCAGAGCGATATCTCTATGTACCGCTCGAACTCTCTTCTCGCGAGAAGAGGGCAGTTTTCCTTTTGCAATGGGAGGGGGGAGGGGAGGACTGCAGGATTAGAGAGAGGCGGAGGGGAAGGAGGCAGGCAGGGAGGGAGCTGTGACTCATCGAGCAGCATTTTTCACTCGTCACAGACGAGTGGACGAGTGTATTTTTCAAGCCCTGCTTATGAGGAAAGGCTGAAAGAAATGGGCATGCTCAGCCTTGAGAAAAGAAGACAGAGGTGTGATATAATAGCACTTTTCAAATATTTGAAAGGCTGTCATACAGAGGAGTGGCAGGATCTGTTCTCAATCATCCCAGAGTGCAGGACACGCAACAATGGGCTCAAGTTAAACGAAGCCAGATTTCAGTTTAATATCAGGAAAAACTTCCTGTTAGAGCAGTACGACAGTGGAACCAGTTACTTCGGGAGTTGGTGAGTGCTCCAACACTGGAGGCATTCAAGAAAAATGTAGATAACCACCTGGCAGATATGCTTTTATTGTATTCCTACATTGAGCAGGGGGTTGGACTTGATGGCCTTGTAGGCCCCTTCCAACTTCACTTTTCTATGATCGCTGGTCTTACACTTGTTTATGTATCTTTTACTTTACACCTTGACTTGCTGGATTTTATTTGTTTATATGTTCCCCATTGACTATTTTATTCTGTTTTTTTTTTTCCATTATGCCAGTAACAGTGTGATGATGATGATGTAATTAATTTTAGATATATGCAGTGCCTAACTCCTCACTCCCACCCCAATCATCTCTTCACTATTTACTTTTCTTGCCTGGAGAGAAATCTACTAGACCTGCTCCCAGAAGTGATTTTCTGCAACATACACTAGTTTTAGTTACATACACAAACACACACAATTTAATACTATAAATACAATATGAGATGATCTAATAGACAAATGTATTAATGAAAAATGTTCATACTATTATATTTATATAACAATGCTTCTAACACTGGCAGATCCTCAATACATTTTCTCCTTTTTCTTCCTTGCGTCAATATACCAAAAACTTTTCCTAATTGTTCAAAAACATATCCGCAGTAATATGTCTATAGTCAATTATCTCTGCTACAAACTACACAAAATGGGACTAGAGGAAAGCGCAAAACTACCTTTTTGAAAAAGAACTGTGATTTTTCATGATTATATTTCCAAATCTCAGATGTGAAATTATTGATTGTCTGTGGTGAGTGGATGGGGAAAGGCACCACACCAAGTCACTTAAGAGTAGTTTCCCCTCTGGCCACAAGTCACTCCATCTGAAAGTAACTATGGAATCTACACAATAAAGTTGTGTACAAACAGAATATAAAAGCAAAAATTAAGTACTGGTAGAGACTATATAAACAAACAGCTCTGCCCCAACAATGCTAAGACTTGCATCGTTTTCCAAAGCTCCAAAGTACAAGTTTACATGGCTAAAATTAACCTTCATTCTACCTTGCTCTTTAAGGTCACAATTCAAAAGAAATTAAGTGTTCATAAATGCTAATGGCAATATGACTCAAACTGCGTTTTTGTGAATGACCTCCTTAGAGTACTAGAAAAGGATTTTTAAAGGATTTCCTTGGACTAGGTTCTTCAGTGTAAGTTTTGTTATGGGCCCGATTACTACCCTGTTTTCCCGAAAATAAGACCTAACCTGAAAATAAGCCCTAGAATGATTTTTCAGGATGCTCGTAATATAAGCCCTACCCCCAAAATAAACCCCAGTTAAGTGAAACTCCACCCTCCACCATAGTGCAGCACTGTGCAGCAACCAGAAGATGATGATATGACTGTATTTGAATAAATGTAGATTGTTGTACATGAAGAAAAATAAAACTTCCCCTAAAAATAAGCCCTAATGCGTTTTTTGGAGCAAAAATATAAGACCCTGTCTTATTTTCAGGGAAACACAGTATTACGGCATTTCATTTTCTAAGCAGTAATGCTAATTCAGCAATGATAAAGAATGGAAACTTTAAAGCTAAGCAGTATCTGATTTAAGATGATTTGTATACACCTGAAATGTAGTATGAACAGAACACCAGCATTATAAATATACGTTTATCAGAGAAGCAAGATTAGGTATGTTTGGACCTCAAGTTCAGATTCTGTGTAAAATAATATCTTATATTACTCATCTGTGTAAAATAATGTCATATTACTCAAATAATATCTTATATTACTCATCTGTGCTAGATGCTCTTGGAACTTTAGGAATGTTTCAAATCAACAAACACATGGAAGGAAATCTGTAAAGGCACTATTATTTGACACTATATCCATAGATACCTGCATTTCACTACTGATTTCTTGTTCACTAGGTGAACCCTACTTTCTTGTATGAGACATTCTGTATGATTGTTCTAATCATAGTTTGCTGTTTAATCAGTGTCCCATACTAGGGAAGAAACAGTGATTTGAGATCTGGTTTAAGAACAAAGTATGATTTTGACTGTAAGTTATCTGGAAGATTTTGTTTCCCTTTCATATATACCTACCTGAACCCTGAGATCAACTTCAGAAAGCCATCTCAGAATGTCAAAGTAAGATTAGTGACTTGTTGTTGTTTAGTCGTTAAGTCGTGTCCGACTCTTCGTGACCCCATGGACCAGAGCACGCCAGGCCCTCCTGTCTTCCACTGCCTCCCGGAGTTGGGTCAAATTCATGTTGGTAGATTTGATGACACTGTCCAGCCATCTTGTCCTCTGTCGTCCCTTTCTCCTCTTGCCTTCACACTTTCCCAACATCAGGGTCTTTTCCAGGGAGTCTTCTCTTCTCATGAGATGGCCAAAGTATTGGAGCCTCAGCTTCAGGATCTGTCCTTCCAGTGAGTGTAGCGTTTTCTCCCTTTTGACGTCCCTCACCGCTAGCACCAATGTGGCGTTGGACTCACTCGTGCCTTGGCCTGTCCACCTAGGCTCAGACCTCAGAGCACACCAGGGCAAAACTCCTCTCTTTTTTCTTCCACTGCTGCCACCAGGAGATCCCTAAATCCCCATCACTCTTTTAGAAAGAATCAGGTCCACTCTCCAAGGAAATAGAAAGATCTCTTGTTTATTTGCTTATTGGTTTCAGTATTTTAATATTCAGTTCTATTCCTTCTCCCTTCCAATCACTGGTCAATCACTTCTCAGATCTCCTACTATTCCCATCAGTCTAATCACACTCCTATAAATCTCTGAACTCAGCTAATCAAACTCCTTCCAAAACTCTGATCTAACTTCTCCCCCTCAGGCTCTGCCTCTTATACTCTGCCTCTTGGCTCCACCTCTCAGCAACATAAATATGCATGACTCACTCTAACTAAACCTGAGCCATGACCACATTTAAAGGAGAACGCTACAGTGAGCACTCAGGGTTGATTTCCTTTAGAATGGATAGGTTTGATCTCCTTGCAGTCCAGGGGACACTCAAGAGCCTCCTCCAGCACCACAATTCAAAAGCATCAATTCTTCGGTGGTCAGCCTTCTGACTGTCAGATTAGTGACTAGCAGAGAGGTTTTTGGGGTTTTTTTTGACAGAGGTCTACTTTTGAGCATGCATAATTGCATTGCTAGTGATCTTCAACAGCTGTCCTTTTCAGTTTTGGTTAGTCTATTTGTTTTAACATGAATTCCTTTCGAAGAGCTTGTTATATATTAGATGTAAAACATATATATATAAGTGTGGTGAAGTGACAAGGAGGTTAGCGTCCCTGTCAGTGTGCCATCCCCTCTTTCCCCAGAAGTCAAGGGCTATGAGACTTCAAGTGCTTTGACTGAGCAACTGAGGTCAGACTTTTAGCACTGTGGTTGGAGTCACACAGACACAGCTCTGAGCAGAAAGTCCAGAAGCTTAAGAAAACCGAGGAAACATCTCACCTATAAAAGTCACCACTCCAGATGGCAGGGAAAACTCGGGAAAGGGAAGACCAATGAGAACTGTCATCTCCCAGTTTAAAAAAAAAAAAGCTCTGGCATAGAACTGGAGGAGAAAAGGCTAATGGGAGAGACTAATATAAAAGAGGAGGAAATGGAGATGTAGGAGTTGTTGAGACTGGAGGTGTGGAGGAAGGAGAGACAGCAAAGCAAAGCAAAAAGCAAAGCGTGCTGCTTATTTACTGCCCCATAGTGCTTAAAGCACTCTCTGGGCGGTTTACAAGTTAATTATACAGGCTACACATTGCCCCACCCCCCAGCAAGCTGGGTACGCATTTTGCCGACCTTGGAAGGATAGAAGGCTGAGTCAACCTTGAGCCAGCTACCTGGGATAGAACCCCAGGTTGTGAGCACAGTTTTGGCTGCAGTACAGCAGTTTAACCAAAAGGACCTGCTCAAGGAGATATGGAGGAAGCAAAAGGTGATCTTCAGCTGGAGTTACCTGAAGGATGGGAACTGATAGAAATGGAAGACCCAAGGACTGGAGAACTAGTTAAGCTCTGGGTCCCTAAGGAGGAGGCACAGAGGTGTAGGAGGTGCCAGATCCCTTGGAAACCTCCTTACTGGGGAGAGAGTTGAGGGAACAGAAGAGGTTGAGAAGAGAGGGAGGAATACCGGATTTGGGAAGAGAGGTGCAGAGAGGATGGCAGAGGTCAGCTGAAAGGAAGAGGGAACATTCTTTGATGGCTACGGAAAAAGAGAAGACGGGGTCAAGAAAGGAGAAGGTAGTGGAAGGAGACAGGGCTCATCACTCCCAGAGCGGCAGTCTCTGTGTCGCTCAGCGTCAACCCTGCATACTCCCACTGATAAGGAGAGGTTTGGTGAAACCCTCCGTTGATAGATGAGATCTCACCAGATGTTAAGAAAGACAGTTTAAGTCTCACCTGCTGACAGATGATGATAGACCTTTTGAAGTGGTGGTGGAACAACCATCTATTGTGTTGAATAGAAGTGTTATTGTTAAAACCAAGGTTCCCTATAAGGCATGTGCCTGTGTGCTGGACTCTGTCTCCCCCCACCCCACCCCCGTGCAGCCTTCCTCCTCCTCTGCACACCACCAGTTATCATTTTCAGGCCCTTTGATTCCGGTCGCAATGGAACCCTGCCTGGGGTGGGAATCACATGCATGCGAAGGCAAAGTTGCACACACGAAGGGCAGAGCCTCGCCCAGCAGGGCTGAAAATTAGATGGAATGTTGCTTAAAGCTGATGTTTTCTCATCTGTGGGCCTGGAGTCAGGAGAAACCCCTAAGATTAAGGTAGAACCCAATCACAGTAAGTTAGGAACAACCAACTTTAGGATGTTCATAAGTGGAACACAGGTTCTTACTATCCAAACTGAGGAAAATTCTGTGTAAATTCAGAAATCAAAAACATACACTAAAGTTTTAATGCAAGCGTAGGCAACTATTTTTTTCTGTCAATAGTCACATTCCTTTATAAGCAATTTATAAGAGGCCACATATTAGTGGTATGCAGGGCCAAATCAGTACCATTATACAGAAATATTATACTTTTTTCCTCTGTTTTATCCATTTTTCTTGCTTTTGAAAATGGACAGAAGGCTATACTAAATGAGACCAAAGGATGTGTGTAGCCCCCTACTCTAAAGGTCACAAAAAACATTATATATTAACATTTGCTTATTTATTACACTTGCATCTTATTTTCTGTTCACATAGACAGCAGTGTACATACTTCTTTCCCAACTTTATTCTCACAAGTTATTCTCCCCGAGACTTGGGGGAGATGCTGCTTTTAATTCCTACTCAGTCATGAAACTAACTGGGCGATCCAGGATCAATTACCCTCACTCAACCTGGCCTATGTAGGGATAAAAGGGGAAAGTAAAGAGAGCCATGTGCACCACGTTGAGCTAACTGAAGAAAATGTAGGAAGCAGATACAGTTAATAAAAAGTAAGATAATTCATCAGGTTGGACAGAGGGAATTGGGAATTTAACTCCCAACTTTGCTTCTCAAGAGAAAACCCAAAGCTGCACCAGAAGGGGGACTGCTAAA
The DNA here is from genome assembly GCA_037013535.1 of Intellagama lesueurii. Lineage (NCBI taxonomy): Eukaryota > Metazoa > Chordata > Lepidosauria > Squamata > Agamidae > Intellagama > Intellagama lesueurii. Next base: position 111,705,182 of record JBAJHW010000005.1, read on the forward strand.
CTACTTTTCAGTAATCCATATCTATAAAATCCTGGGAAGGACAACCCTAAATTGGAAATGACCTGACAGCATGTAATTATTCTGTGAGGTAACTAAAGATATTATACTGTTTATTCTATGATGCTTAAATGAAATCCCCATGTTCAAAGCCATAAAGATCGATAATCACCACCATAAGCTTTCTGTAAGTTTTCCAGAGACATCTGATCTGACTAGCCAGTATTCTTAACACACTTTTGTCTTCAACTACTTTCCTGGGAAAGAGTGGTGGGCTGTGTCCAAACCTAAAGGGAGCCACATTAGGAACACCACAACTCCTTTATTTTTTAAAAAATGTAAAAGATCATGCACACAGAACACAAAAATAAAGATATTATATTTCATAAAGTAAAGGAATTAGAATGCATACAATAAAAGGGAAAAAAAATGGGTCCTAAGATGCAAAAGTCCCCAAATCTGAAAAAAGATTAGCGGACAGACCTTTGGTCTGATCCAGCTGAGGCAGGTCTGCTAGGATGATCATGGACCTGTGGAGCTCCTGTGCGTTCTGTGGAACCTATTGTTTCCCAAAGTGAAGGAAAAATGAGATGATGGGGAGAGATGCTCTTACTATTTCGCTTACATACTATGAAGCAATAAAACTAATTTGGGAGAGACGAGGCATGCCTCAGTAACCTTCCCTCTCCTCCCCCCAACCCCCCCCCCCCCAATTCTCTTTCAACTCTGCCAGTGTGGCCTCGCTCGCACGGAAAGGACAGGGGAGCAGGCGGGTGTGTGCGTGGTGCTACTCACAGGGTGACCGTCCTGTTAGGAAGGGCTTCGGGAGGCAGGACGTGGGCCAGCTCCAGGCTGCTGCAGACCACCTTTCCTCCGCCTCCCCCTTCGGCGGGCGGCGAGGACTTGCTGCTCCTGGAACGGCCTCCGCCGTCCTGCTTACAGCCGGCGGGCAGTCCAGGGGAGCCCCCGCCACCGTCCATCAGCGCCAGGAGCAGCAGCAGGAGCCCGGGCGGAGGGGTCCGGCAAGGGGTCGCCATAGCTGAGCCGAGCATTATTCCGACGGCTCTTCTTCTCCCTCTCCTCAGCGAGGGGAGCCTAGAGAGACGCGGACGACACCAAGCGCTGTAGCCAGGTGGGTGGCAGACGGAGTCGGCACCAGTGCGAAAGGGGCGGCCGCCATGAAGGGACGGAGCTGAGGTGGGGGTGGAAAGGGGGCAGAAGCACCCCAAGAGGCAGATACAGATCCTTTCGCCCAACTCCTGACTTGTGTGCTCAGGAGCATGCGCGACTCTGTCGCTCTTGAGCACGCGCAGTACTAGAGCCAGGAGATGTCGCGCGTCTTCTGGCTTTGGGGAAGGCGGGGGAGTAAATTATAAGGTTGGGATTCGGGTTGTTTTGGACTATGGAGTGGATATCAGAGCTATTTTAGAGAATGGTGACCCTGCTGTGTTTTCCTCCTCCTTTTCTAAACACACTACGACGTCCCATTCCCCACCTCACCCCGCCCCGATTTTGGCGGGTGTTCTGAGTCTCAAGGTCTGGTGTACTGAAAATGCTTCCATTTCCTTAATCAAGGACTGGGAATTGAACTCGCAAACTCCGGTGCTGCACCCAGATACCTAACTCACTGAGCTCTCCAGCCAGCATTAGTGTGCCTTATTTCTGAATAAAGTTGCTTCAGATTATACCTCAGAACAGTGTAAAACCATTCACTAGTTAAAGCTCTACAGTTCACTCCAACTTGCCTCTCAAGTTAAATGGGTATGGAATAGATTGTAAATAAAATCCAATTCACTCTCTTCAGCACTCTTGCTGTTGATATTGCATAAAGATTACATCAACCTGAATAGAATTTTCAAGGTATTTGAGCTATTTACTGAGTGGTTTTACCATTTTCATCACCCAGTAAGTTTCCACAACCAAGTAGGAACTTCAACAAAAGTTTACAGTGCAATGCCATATGGTATAAATCAACACATGCCAAACAAGCGGATGTAGCTTTTAATTAATTTTGCAGGATTATTACTGGCTGCCTGAAACTAGTCCCATTGAAAAAGTCTATTATTTGGATGGCATTGCCCCTCCAGAAATATTTTGAGAGGTGCTAGCAAGTAACGAACAAATTAAGGTACCGGTAATACAACACTAAAACCATCCACTTCATGGACACCAACTGCCTAGATGATGACTAAAATTGAGGAAAAGTTTTCTACATGGATCTCAAGCTCTAAATATTAAACAGAGGCTAGGCTAAACCTATGAAGAACAAAAACAACACATTGCTGAATGGATGAATGCTGAACAGTGTCTCCCACCAGTACAAGGCTCTAGCTGGACCATCTGGAAATCACTTAATAGACTTCAAAGCAAAGTAAGAAGTAATAAGAAAGAATAATCAAGTAAAATGGGGCTGCTTGGATATAGGACAAATTTTCTGTGACTGTGGAGAAATTCAGTCAATGCGGCACTTATGTGTGTGCAATTTGTGCCCCACCATGTGTACAAAAGAAGATCTAGCAAATGTCTGAGATAATGCTATTGAAGTACAGTAGTCATTGTAACCCCATACAGGGATTGGATGTTCTCGCCTTTGTATATAGTATATTCCATTGTTTAGATGTCAATGCAGATATTATGTAAAACGGTAACTTCATAAAATGTACCAATGTGAGAAATATGTTTCTGATGCAAATGCAAATATAGTCATTACACTAGAGATGGAGAACATGAGACCCAGGAAATGTTGTTCGATGGCAGCTCCCATTTACCTCAACCAGATGAGCCAGCTGTGATGGCTGACAGAAACTGCAAGAGTGTTATCCATTCTCCACTTCTGCATTAGAGAATTAGTTACATTAAATTGGCTCTAGCTCCTCCTCAGCAACGATTTTCTGATGTTAAAGGCTCCCCGGTCCTGAGGCTCCTAAAGGCTTCCCCAGGTAAAAGGGATTCCAAGGGAGCCTTGGAACTAAGGTGGGTGGATGGCTGAATTTGTTTTTGTTGTTTAGTCGTTAAGTCGTGTCCGACTCTTTGTGACCCCATGGACCAGAGCACGCCAGGCCCTCCTGTCTTCCACTGCCTCCCGGAGTTGGGTCAAATTCATGTTGGTAGCTTCGATGACACTGTCCAACCATCTCGTCCTCTGTCGTCCCCTTCTCCTCTTGCCTTCACTCTTTCCCAACATCAGGGTCTTTTCCAGGGAGTCTTCTCTTCTCATGAGATGGCCAAAGTATTGAAGCCTCAGCTTCAGGATCTGTCCTTCCAGTGAGCACTCAGGGTTGATTTCCTTCAGAATGGATAGGTTTGTTCTCCTTGCAGTCCAGGGGACTCTCAAGAGTCTCCTCCAGCACCACAATTCAAAAGCATCAATTCTTCGGCGGTCAGCCTTCTTTATAGTCCAGCTCTCACTTCCATACATCGCGACTGGAAAAACCATAGCTTTGACTATGCGGACCTTTGTCAGCAAGGTGATGTCTCTGCTTTTTAAGATGCTGTCTAGGTTTGTCATCGCTTTCCTCCCAAGAAGCAGGCGTCTTTTAATTTCATGGCTGCTTTCACCATCTGCAGTGATCATGGAGCCCAAGAAAGTAAAATCTGTCACTGCCTCCATTCTATTTGCCAGGAGGTGATGGGACCAGTGGCCATGATCTTAGTTTTTTTGATGTTGAGCTTCAGACCATTTTTTGCGCTCTCCTCTTTCTCCCTCATTAAGAGGTTCTTTAATTCCTCCTCACTTTCTGCCATCAGAGTGGTATCATCTGCATATCTGAGGTTGTTGATATTTCTTCCGGCAATCTTAATTCCGGCTTGGGATTCATCCAGTCCTGCCTTTCGCATGCTGTATTCTGCATATAAGTTAAATAAGCAGGGAGACAATATACAGCCTTGTTGTACTCCTTTCCCAATTTTGAACCAATCAGTTGTTCCATATCCAGTTCTAACTGTTGCTTCCTGTCCCACTGTAGATTTCTCAGGAGATAGATAAGGTGGTCAGGCACTCCCATTTCTTTAAGAACTTGCCATAATTTGCTGTGGTCCACACAGTCAAAGGCTTTTGCGTAGTCAATGAAGCAGATGTTTTTCTGGAACTCTCTGGCTTTCTCCATAATCCAGCGCATGTTAGCAATTTGGTCTCTAGTTCTTTTCCCCTTCGAAATCCAGCTTGTACTTCTGGGAGTTCTCGGTCCACATACTATATATATTTTAATTGCATTTTAATTGTTTTGTCTTTTTATTGTATTTTAAATGTTGTAAGCCGCCCAGAGACCTCTGGGTAGTGTGGGCGGCATATAAGTTAAATAAATAAATAAATAAAATAAATAAATACTACTGAAGCCTACTTTGGAGGATTTTGAGCATAACCTTGCTAGCGTGTGAAATGAGAGCAATTGTATGGTAGTTGGAGCATTCTTTGGCACTGCCCTTCTTTAGGATTGGGATGTAGACTGATCTTTTCCAATCCTCTGGCCACTGCTGAGTTTTCCAAACTTGCTGGCATATTGAGTGTAGCACCTTAACAGCGTCATCTTTTAAGATTTTAAATAGTTCAACTGGTATGCCATCACCTCCACTGTCCTTGTTGTTAGCCATGCTTTCTAAGGCCCACTTGACTTCACTCTCCAGGATGTCTGGCTCAAGGTCAGCAACCACACTATCTGGGTTGTCCGGGACATCCAGATCTTTCTGGTATAATTCCTCTGTGTATTCTTGGGGTGGCTGAATAGGAAACCTTTAATGAATGACAAAAGCCTGTAGTTGATATCATCAGCTTGCACGGGTGTAACTTTATACAAGAGGATTTCGGCCAGTAAGTCACTGAGTTCCGCAAGGCTTATTTTTCAGTACATATGCATGGGATTGCAATGTAGTCAACCTCGTCAATAACATGAAAAATACATGTTTTCTATTGCTGGTCTAATCAAACATATATATATAGGTTGCAAGGTAGTAGATAATATTTTGTCTTTTCGTTTGTTCTTTCTCCCCACTCTCCATTATCCATAATTTGAAAGCAGGATAAAAAAAATAGGTATTTTCTGTATCTGTGTTTGAACAGAAGGAAGTCTGGCAGCGCTTCAAACCTTCACACATCTTCAGGGCAGGAAGAGATAAACAGGAACTCCCTTATCCTCTTGGGGAATTTCAACCTGTTTTTTTCCCCCACTTGTATTCCTAATTTAACTTTACTAACTTGCCTTCCTTCATCAGTTCAGATCTTTTTGCCCATACATATTTTGTTCAGGCATTAACAGTATTCTGCTTCAAAGCCTGGCTTCTGTTTTCACCCTTCAAGGAAAAACAAATGTTACTGACTCCTTAGTCATTTTTGGCCAGAAAGAATAAATAAATCCCTATAATTGGAAATGATTATTTGCCAAAACCAGGTCTAAGATGCTACTAAGTCCATGGCCAGTTTCATGGCTCATGAAGAACTTGAAACATGCTCTCCCAAGCCCCAAATGAACAATCTGAGCAATAACCATACTAGTCAAAGTCAAATGCCATATTAATTATAAAGCAGGTGAAGATAAAATGGATAGCCCCAAGAATTTTGGATTGTCTCATCATAGTTTCCAAGGTAAGAAATATTCAGCAACAAAAGTTAGCTTGAGTGTCACTGCCATTGTCTATGAAAGATCCTCCACCAATATCACCTACAACTCCCACTGCTGCACGTAGCTGCCTTCCAGGAGTTTCTACACACCCATCACTATTGGAACTATCCGTTCCTTGTGTCTTAAGTCTGATGTCTCAGCCTCAACCATTATAACTTGGGTGTGTGTCCCTGCCAGGGGTCCAGCCTCCTTGATGGCATTGTTCTCAGTTTCTCTGACAACCCACTCACCTTGTTAATGTTTGCATCCAAGAGGAGGCAAAGAAATTGCAATTGTTAAAGATTTTGTGTACCTTGGTTCAATCATCAGTCCAAATGGAGATTGCAGCCAAGAAATCAGGAGAAGACCAAGACTCAGAAGAGCAGCAATGAAGAAGTTCATCAAGTGTAAGGCTGTGTCACTGGAGATCAAGGCCAAGATCATCCACACTAATGTATTCCTGATTAGAGTATTATGTACAGATGTGAAAGCTGGGCTGTGCAGAAAGCTGACAGGAACCGATTTATTTAAAATATGGTGCCGGAAGAGAGCTACTGTTCCTGAATATATTTCTGCTTGTGTGAATAATTAAAGCAGCAATCATATACTCATTTGCCTGGAAGCAAGTTCCACTGGGGGTCCAGTATGGTGCAGACTGATGGACTAGGACTCTGGAGACCAGGATATGGTTTCCCCAATTGGCCAATGGAAACTCACTGGGGATGGGGAATGAAACTGATAAAACCATTCCTTAATTACCTCATATCCCCTGAAAGATCTATGAGTCTAGTTATAAATCAGGTCTGACTTAACAGCACATAACAAAAACAAGTCCCCCTGTTTGGAAAGTGGTGGATTTGGTCTTGGGAGACCAGGATTCAAATCTCCACTTGGCCATGAAAATTCAACAGGGAGTGGCCCTAGTAAAACTACTCCTTAAATATCTGATATATACATTGAAAGCCCTATTAGGGTTGCCCTAAGTTGGATGTGAACTGATGGTCCATAACAAAAAGTTTTATTGAAGTGATTTACAGTACTTTTGATTAGACATGCATAAAACTGTGGTATAAGGCTGTATTCCTAATACAGTATTCACTTATCTAAGTCCCAGTTTGATTAGTTTTGAAAAGACACGCATGGGATTGATTCTACGGTTGCCCATAAACTCAGCAACGTTTAAAATACTGTTATAGAAGGTCCGGTTGTGTTCTCATAAAATCCCATTGAAACTTCCGGTTACCTGATAACGTGCATCTTCAGCATTGTCCCTCCCTGTAATTAAGCCATGGCCAGTCCGAATCCTACTTGGAAACTTAAAAAAAAATTGTGGCAACTGCAGTCCTGAAAAGTAGCTTTTCCGGTTCTAGAAACTGAAAATTTTGCTCATTGTTTGGTCAGTTTAATTGGTCATTACGGAGTTACTCGCTGAGCGTAGTTAAAAAATGTTGAACACAAGAGGGCGGAAAGAAGAGAGAAACTTATTCCAAAGGTGACCGGACACTGAGGCACTATGGGAATTGTAGTTTTCTTTAATGCTTCGTCTCACCTCCTCTATGGGACAATACAATGAAAGAACTACTACTTCCTCTGTGTTTCCTTCATAGTTTTGTTTTTTTGGTGGCTTTTTTGGGGTATCTGTTCCATAGATTTACGGACGCCGTTTGTTCTGTGCTGTTCGCCACGGGAAGAAGAGTGATAGGCGTGAATTCGAAGTGTTACTGTAATCTGAGGAGACCTGTGCTGGCGGTTTGCGGTTAGTACTTTCATGAGCGCCAGCAGCACATAGATTTCTGTGTTGGTATTAGGATTGGTGACAGGCCCAGCATTTCAGTTGCGATCGACAGCGCAGCAACTCTATCATGCAAGTTGACTTTCATATATTTAGTTTCAAAGTTAGTTACGCCCGCTCCTTGTTGCACAAGTCTCTCTTATGTTTTCCCCGAGGAGCTCAATTCCTTCGATAAACTTAACTTTTGTCCGGTAATCAGATATATACATATATTGTGCATAATCTCTTCTTACTCTGAATAATCAAAGATATTTTTCTGAAAAATGAATTGGGAAGACCCTGGTGAATTACACAATCCAAAGGCAAGGAGGTGGGTATACCTCTGTTAAAAGTCCAACAGGTATCATCCCTAACTTGCTTTTGGATTGTATACAAGGACAACATGTCTTCCCCCCCCCCTGTTCATTCTATGTTAATTTATTATAATTCTCCTCATTTATATATTTTTCAGAACCACAGTTTGCTTTGGTTTAACACAGAATTCCAGAGCATATAATATGAGTTATTAATTACATATTTACTCTCCTTAGAATTATGGAGAGTTATTAATTACTGTACATTTCTATTCTGCTTTTCTGCCAATTTGCTCAAGGTGACTTGCACAGGTTGTTTTTTTGTTCTCTCTTTTGCCACTCAACACTGCTGTGAGCTAAGTCAGGCTGAGAGAGCGAGAGAGGCTGACCGAAGGTCAACCTGTGGGTTTCATGGTATTCTTTGCTTCACAGGAGTATACTGAAATCTACCTCTGCTTCTTCATATTGCAGGTACGTCATTATTGTTTTGGCATATCAGTCTGCAAAGAAGCATTATTATACCTCTGGACAAAATTAAATATTCCTTCTGTAGTGCATTGTATGTGACAGGGGATGTAGTTCCCTGAGCTGGTCTGAAGTTACCAAAGAAGGAAGGACTGGAACTCATTTCATGTTGTGGAGGGCTTCACTATTAGGATTCTGATAACTTCCAAAGGGTGAGAGGCAGACTAGTTCCTGACCTGTTTGTATCATAACCTCGTGCCTGATTTATTCTGAAAGTTTTAGGGTGAAGTCATTGGAAGCTGTCATGAGCCAGGTTGGACAGACTGACTGCATTTGTCTGTTACATTTGCACACGTGCTGAGCAAATGGAAGGCACAGTGTTAGGTACCTTTCCAGTGAGATTCAGCACACATCTTGGGAATAAGTACTTACCAAAAAGCTTGCATATTGTAATTAGTGCATGGAAAAGTTAAATCTTTGGACTACAGTTCTCTGAATTTCCCAGCCCATATGGCTAATGGTCATACTTGCTGTGGAATTCTGGAAGCAAAGTCTAGAAATGTAGCCTTTCCATGCTTTGGTTAATTACCTTTTCCAACATATTGCTTGTTTGTTTTTAAAATTGTGATAATAATGCCAACCAGCTACTTCACGAGGTCTTGGAATAATAATTCAGACTCTGGAAAAGTTTCTCAGCATCTCCCACCTATCGTGGCCAATAGTTCAAAATAATTTTGAGTAATATTCTGAACTCTCCATCCAAGTTTTCAGTCAGCAGCAGAATTCTCACAAATACAGCAATTTGGACTTGGCAGGACTGGTACTATATAAGCCGATTTCTTTAGGCTGAAAGAGGCAGAGAAAGGTGTTCCTGAGAGATTTCCGCTGACAAGGGGAGAAGTAGCACTCAAAACCAAATGAACAAGCACAACAGTCAAGGGAGGAGTATAGTAATTCTCAGGACTCCTCCCTGTCTACGTGGTGGTTCTCAGCTTTGGAATGTTCATAATAAGTGCTCCAGTCACATGTGCAACAATTACAAAAGAGGTTTCTAACTCTGAAGCTAACCAGAGCATGGAAACATTATTGTTTTTTTGTTTGTTTTGCTTATCCTTTCTCATGTTAGAAGGTGCAGTGAGGGCCATATTGCTTAAAGAACATGTTTCCATATCTTTGTTTATAACGGTGTGTGTGCAATTGAACAGGTTGTGTTGAATATTCTCAATGGGAATTTCAGAGGGAATATAGAATTTGCAGGGCATGTCTGCCCTGGAAGTACATGTCTACATGTCTGCCTGGAAGTAAATCCCATTGTGCAAAATCCTATTGGGCGAAACAACATATGCAAGAGCAATAAAGCAGGCAGGTTTTTCATTTTTTGGACTGCTAGCCATGCACCTGCCCATGCAACTAATTAAATAATTGTTTGTGCAACTGAGGAAGACAGGGCACGTGGTAGACAGACTTGAAAACAAGTTATAGCGCTTATACAATGCTCCTTAATGATGTTGTGTAAGGTAACAAGATTCTAAGCACTGAGTTTGATGGAACTGGTTCTCTGATCATGCTTGTAGGATTGTGCTGTCCTGCCTGGCAAAGATGGCCAAGGGACAGCCAAGCTGACACTAGGGTAACTGAAAATATAAAGAAGTTAACATATTTCTCACATGGGGACATTTCAAAAATAGTTAAGACTACCCTTGTCCTGGCCTCAGTTTATGTTAGCATTGTGGCTTGTGTTCCCGAGTTGGAGAAGGTTTGGATCAGTTGTAGTAGGGGCTGTGCATTCTGAGCATTTGTTCAACTTTCCTTGCACCCATCATACTGGTACTACATCCCAGTGTCCACACAATGGAAGGTGGAAACTACTGTCAACAGTCAAAGCAGATCAAAAAAGGGGCTTTCTGTTTTTGTTTATTCATTCATTTGTTCATTTATATTATTTACAGTATATACCACTTTTTTCTGCATAGGGGACCCAAGGCAGCTCACAACAATTAAAATTGTACAATAATAATGTTAAAATTGTCATACAAAACTTTATATTAAAAACAATTAAATATTGGTGAAGATTTTTAAAAAATAAAATTTGTTTTTAAAATATCTAAATTTCAGAAAGAGAGTGTTCCCTAAGCCCCAAATTGTTGCTTAAAGGACTGCCTGAAAAGGTCTTTGGCCTCTTCCGTCTTGTCCTTCCATCAGACAATCTGGCTTCTCAGGGCAGTGCATTGCAAAGCCTGGGAGCAGCCACTGAGAAGGCCCTCTGTCGTGTCCTCAGGAAACGAGCTTGGGAAGGTGATAGAACCATGAGAAAGGCCTCCCCAGAAGATCTTAAGAGCCAGTAGTCTCATATGAGGTGATACAATCCTTAAAATAGCCTGGATCCAAGACATATAGGGCTTTATTGGTAGTAATCAGCACTTTGAATTGAGACAAGAAGCAGACTGGCAGCCAGTGAAGATGTTGTAATAAAGGAGTTGCATGTTCCCTGTAACCAGTGCCAGTGAGCAGTTTGGCTGCAGCAGTTTGAACCAGCTGAAGTCTCTGAACACTCTTCAAAGGCAGCCCTTTGAAGATATAACTAAAGCATGTGTCACTGTGGCCAGATCAGACATCTCCAGGGATGGGCACAGCTGCCACATCAGCTTTAACTGTGCAAAGGCCTTCCTGGCCACTTCTGAGACTTGTGCATCCAAGCTCAAGGTTGAATCCAGGAGCACACCCAAGCTGTGAAATGGAATTTTCAGGGGGAATATAACCCTATCCAGTACAGGCTGGACTTTTATCCCCTGGTTTAACTTGTGACTGACCAGAGGCACCTCTGTCTTGTCTGGATTAAGTTTTAGATTTTTAGCCCTCATTCAGTCCATTACTGCAAAACAGGCACTGGTCTAGGCACAGAATAGCTTCCTTGGAATCAGATAGAAAGGGGAGATAAAATGGTGGTGTCATCAGCACACTGATGGCACCGAACCCCAAAACTCTGGAAAACCTCTCCCAGCAGTTTCATATAGATTTTGAATAACATGGAGGACAGTACTGAGCCCTGGGAGACACCACACAGGCCAATGGTCAAGAAATTGAATAGGATTCCCCAAACACCACTTTCTGAGTTTAGCCACCTAGTAAAGTTTGAAACCACTGTAAGATAGTTCCTCCAAGACCCGTGTTTTACTTCACCCTCATTTTTATATATATTCTGCGTGGATCTGGTTTGTTCCAGTGCAGAATCTGCACATGTGGCCCCAGTATCACTCTGATTCATGTTGATCCATTTGATGATGTTTCTTTCCATTTTCTGTTGCATGCTTCTATGTTACTGTCACTCCTTTTCAGGGATGTCATCTCTCCCTGCATTCTTCGTTTCTATTTTTTAAATAATGTTATCACTTTTGAATCATATTATAAAAGTGAAAACAAAAGGAAGGAAGCAAGCAAGGAAGCAAAGCAAAAATGTGAAGGTTTAAGAATGTTAGGTTGGTAAAAACAAGGAGAGGAGAGAGTGAAGTAGATGGAGAGAGTGAAGTAGATGGGGAGAGGGCCGAAAAGATAGAAGTTGTTCCTGTGTTCTGCTTTTTTATTTTTATTTTTTTAAAAAAAATTATTACTTTTCCACTATATGTAAGTGAGAACTAGAAAGGGAGCAATTCTGGATCTTGGTGGACAACTGGAACCAGAAGGACCCAGTGCATCCCAGTACATTCAGCAGCAAATGCCCTTCTCATGTTTGGATGTCAGTACAGTCAACCCTCGACTTACAAACTTAATCCGTTCCGGAAGGAAGTTTGTAAGTCGAAAAGTTCGTAAGTCGAATCAGCATTTCCCATAGGAATGCATTGAAAACCAATTAATCCGTTCCGGCTGTTTTTGGTTCTTAGGTCGAGGGGCGGTTTGTAACTCGAATCATTAGTTCCCATAGGAACTAATGCAAAGCCGGTTAATCCGTTCCTACCACTAGGGGCAGAATTTTTTCTTTTTTTTCCTTTTAACCTAAGATGACTTAGGCTTTTTTTTTCGGTTCGTAACTCGAATCTAAGTTCGCAAGTCGAGTCAATATTTTTCTATCAGAGCGGTTCGTAAGTCGAAATGTTCGTAACTAGGGCCGTTCGTAAGTCGAGGGTTGACTGTACTTGGATGACCTATTTAAAACTGCAGCCAAAAAAATACAAGAATGACCGAGAGCAACTAAAGAATGACCAGGGACAACACCACAGCATGGAAGAGCCCATGCCTCCTCTCTTATCACGCTTCTTCTCTGCCCCTTATTTGAATCTTCTTCTAGGAGATCTTAGCTAGAAGAACAGTTCTGCAGGAACAACTCTGAGGCCAGAAAGACATTTTTTGGTAGTGGAGGAGGTTTGTACTGAATTTTAATCCCCTACAATCAAGTACATTTTTGAGTCAGGATTGCACTGTTTGCATGGGACAAGAGAGCACTGAGATTTACAAAGCCTTTGTAATGCTTCATCTGTTTACAAATGTGGAAGTGGAGCAGAGGAATTGAATACTTTCCTATAAGACTCTGTCAGTTCCCCATGGAGCAGCTGTGATCTAAGAATACTTTCAGCTCTACTTAACCAGCAGCTGTCTCTACCTTTAAAATTCAAACTGTTTTTCTCTGCCAATTCCCGTTAGCTAAAGGATGTCACCTACCAAGCCCCGGCTGAGATCCAATTGGCTGAACTATGCAGGTGGAAATGGGAATAGCATCATCAGCCCATGATGTTACTATTGAATTGAATTGAAAGCTTCCTGTTGGTGGTCTTGATTTTTGTGGCAATCAGGAGTGATTTTCCAATATTAAAGACAGTTGACAGTGTTGGCTTGGAGAGGCCTCGAATTGTAAAGCAACTGAGTCTAGGTTCAGGAGTTTTGAGAATATGGAACCATTACACAGTCACTGAAATCCTCTTTTGTGTATCTATGCCACATAAGGCTGATGACATCATCAGCCACAGGAATGTTTTGGAAATAAAACATTCCCCCACCCCACCCTAGGTCCAGAGGCTTTCACGGAATCCCTTTCATCACAGGAGGGCCATGACATGAAGGGGTTGGGGACGAAAAATGCTGGCAGTGACGAAACTGTCCTGGTAGTGGCAATTTTTGGAATTTGAAGACACCCCCTCCCAGCCTTCAACAACTTCCCCACAACAAAAGGGCTTCCATAGGAGCCTCGGGAGCATTGGGTGGAGAGATTAGAAATGTCTTGTTTGCGTCTTAATAATTGCCATAGGTGATGACATCATCAGCATTCTGTGTTGTAGCTACATAATTCTAGCCCATATTTTGCCCTTGATAAGCTCAAGAGTATGGAATATTGTGAAGAAAGGCAAGTTGGGGTATGAACTGAATATATATACATTGGCTGAATGGGAGAAACACAGTCTGTAATTTTAAATCATAATTAGTCTGTAACCGTCCTCAAAAAATGATGAAAAAATTGGGAGAATTGTACCTTATCTCTGTTTTCTTTCAAAAGGAAATTTACTTAGGAAGATTGAACTTAAAGGAAGCATAATTTAAAATTTTACTGGAATTGCCTAAATGCCTTCCTATCTATACAACTACAGAACAATACATTCAGCATGAAAAGAGATGCCTTTTATAGAATCGGTACATTTACATTTTCTCTGATAAAATATGTGGCAAATATAGTAAAATGTATATATGTTTTATATACTGCAACTGCCATTTTTAGCCCTGCCCCCCTGAAAATGCAAATTATCCATTTATCAGTGGGTTGAAGTAACATGATGTCTATGTACTTATCTCTCGATGTGAGTAAAGCAAGAAACATAACTGTTTCATGAAAACAAAGTGTATTTTCTTTATTAATCTTAACACAAATAGTAGCCATAATAAATGCTATTTTGTTACAGTCAGTTTTATAACCAAGGGATATAAAGCCTACCAACTACAAATACATCAGAGTTTTTACTTATCACTGAAGAAGAAAATTGTATTCACTCAGGTTGTTGATTAGGCTTTGCTAGATAGAGGAACATCTGCATTGTGGAGTAAAAAAGGCATTTGAAAGAGAGCATTCTGAAAGAATCTAATGGTGCATCAGCTGTATATTCTCACTGTGAAATGCTGTAAGAATTGTATCATAATTTGGTCAAATTTGTTGACACGTTAGAACAAAATTTGCAGGATGTATGCTTTTTAAAAAGTCCTTTAAGGCTGACACAAAGTCTGCAGTGCTTTGTGAAAACTTCCAAGTTATGCAGAATTCTCCCTGTATTTCAGACCACATGTTGGTTTTCCTGTGGATCCCTTCTCTATTTCAGCTCATAAGCCATACATGCCCAACAACTGTTTTACAAAAAGTAAGTGATATCACATATCAAGTGTGCATCATCATAGAGGCACAACTTCTTGTTTTGTTTATGACTTTGCTGTCCTTATTATGAAGTATTAAAAGGTAAAGTTTCTATGAGCACTCTGTCTCCCTTCTGAAACTTTATCCCCATTTTACAAAGGTAAGGGTTTCTCCTGTCTGTCTGTCTATCTGTTTTTGTTTTGTTTATACACTGCCTTTCTCCCCATAAGGGAATCAAGGCACCTCACAGTCTGTTAAAACAATAGTCACAATCTAAATTGCCATAAGATACAGTATTAAAAAAAACAAATATACAACAATATTAAATCAACAACAACTCTGTATGGGGTGATAGGTTCTTCAGATAGTCTGGACCCAAGCAATATAAGGCTGTACAGGTCATAACCAGTGCTTTGATTGGGCCTAGGAACAGACCAGTGGCTGCTGAATCAGTTGTAGCAGAGGGGTTAAATGCTCTCCATAACCAATGCTGGTCAGCAGTCTAGCTGCAGGCTTTTTGACCCGGCTGAGATATCAAAACACTCTTCAGAGGCAGCTCCACACAGAGTGCATTGCAGTAATCTAGAAGGTTAAGTAACTGAGGCACATTTCACCATAAGCAGATCAGACCTTAGACGTACTTTGGTAAAAAAAAGAGGAGAAGTGGACCGTGGGAAGAGGAAGGCACTTTCCATTGCCTTTCCTCCCTGGATATTTTGTTTCCTTTTCTATCAGCTATTCAGAGGCACCTTCTCTGCGTATTGTTTTTCCTATTTTGGATTGAAGGAATTAATTCTAATGAATATTTGTGTGGAAGAAGAATCACAGAAATTGACACCGCTAGTTGTGGCTAATTGGTAAGATGCTGGGCATACATTGGGTGCTCAGTCAGAGACTAGCATCTCATCAATTGGCTGTAGGAATTTCCATGATTACTCTTGCACATGTGTATATACCAAACACGATTCTGGCCAGTGTATGACACAGGTAACACCACTGATGTGGTACTGATAGGGGAACTCATTCCTCTTTGAATAGAAATCCAGATGAGCAAGAGGCAAGGAATACAAAAAGAAAAAGCACTGAAGTAAACATGTTTGTAAATCAAGCACTAATGCTCATATTTCAATTTAAATCACAATTTATAAATATAATTTCTGCTATGACAGAATGTTGGTGTTGGTGTTGATACTGAGAATTCAGTGGATTTCTGGATTAAATGTCTGAACTAGAAGAAGTAGTTGTGTTTAAGAGAAAATGGTCCCATAATTCAATGATTTCAGGCTGCCTATAATATAGATTATTAAGCTGAGAAGGAATCATATGCCCCTCCTCCTTTTGTACTACCTTCCTCCCCTATGCACTTGAAAGAAGATACTGTGGCTTCTTAATAATGATTTCCTCTTACAGTTACACTGGAGAAATGTGGTTGAATTGCTGCTTACCAAACAAGATATCCAGCCGGGATCTGATCCTAGTTTATAAGCAATCATTCTTTGAACAGGTGTCTTAGTTCAGGCATCACAGGAAATGCTGTTTTAAATAAGCAACATGTAGGTGTCAAAGCTGGATGAATAGAGGAAGAAATGGAGGGTTTAGATTTGGGCAGAGCCTGATAGCAATGAATTATACGTAATGGAGTTTCCTAAAATGTCTTAGTTCTAGGAGAAATTAGGAACGTAATACCATTATTTTTGTGAAATAGAACAATAACATCATCCTGCTTCTTGCCGCTGCCAAGGCTCAGGTCCCCAAGCTGAACATGAACCACCAGCAGCAGCAGCCCTTGCCATAGTAGCAGATTTCTGCCACTGCCGCATAATCCCAGAGTCCAGCAACTGAGATGGAAAGCTCATTTGAACCGAGCCCATGAAGAAACCAGGTGCCTCTGGTGGAGGAGGAAGAGCCCCTGATGAGGATGCAGGAACCCTGGCACAGACTAAGATGCATCCACCCTCTTCAAGGCAGTTTCTGAGCAGCAGCAGTACTGAAGGAGAAACTGGCAGAGGAGCAACAGTGGTGGCACTCAAGCTAACTTTTGTTAGTAGTGCACAGACGGTGGCAATGGTAAATCCCTACTGAACTTTCCATACCATGAAAACCCTATGATGAGACAGTCCAAAATGAAACAAGATTGTGACGTTTAACCATGTGGCCCCTGCTTGTTTCACCAAACACAGAGCTCACGCAAGTATCCCAACACATCCTTTCCCTCACTGCCACCAGTTGATCTCTTTACCAGCTATGTTTCCTATGAAAGACTGAGGTCCATTCAGTACTTAACTTTGAAATAAAAACAGGTTTATTGGTTACAAGTTGTTTTAGGAATAGTTCTTGAGCACATTCTTAAAGTTACACAAAGCTTCAGTATTTTCCTTTAACCTCTTCTATCTTAACTGATACAGATAACACTCTGACTATTCACTCCTTAAATTCTCTTTCTGCCTCAAACCCAAACTAACTTCCTTTCTCTTCAAACCTTTCTCTCTATCTTCTCTCAAAACTCTATAACTAACTGAACTAACTTACTAAACTTCTCTTAACTGACTCACCCCTCCCTTCTGGTTTCTCTGGCTCCGCCTCCCAACAGCTCCCATTGGTGCAGGCTAATACCATTACCAGGGCTTGAAAATTTTTAGAATGTCTCACCAGTCAGCATGACCAGACTATAGCCTTGCAATTTATGTTAACAAATTTAAACTAGGCACTTGTTCACTTTTATTTCTACTTAACAATGCGTACAAACCCAAAATAAATTGTATTACGTACACGGGAATCACTGATTTATATCCTCAGACTTGGGTTGCTTGGGAGCTGTGAGTTGAAAAGTTTTGGGAACCACTGCTGTAAAGGAAGAAACCAAGTAGAACCAAGTATCATTGGAAAATTTGGCCTAGACAACAGAAGTGAAACAGGAGAATGACTCATAAAGTTCTGTGAAGCCAACAATCTGTTTACTGCAAATACATACTTCAAACAACCTAACAGATCACTGTACACATGGACACCACCAGATGGTCAATATAGAAACCACATAAACTAAGTAATTGGAAGCAGGAGATGGAGAAGCTGTACCATCATCATAATCTTAGAACTGCAAAGTTGGAAGGATCTCTAAGTATCATTGAGTCCAGCCCTTCTGAAGAAGGCACAATGGGTAATTGAACTTCCAACCTCTGGCTCCACAGCCAGATACCTAAACAACTGAGCTATCCAGCAGTTCAATAATCATCTTAGAAATGCAGAGCTGGAAGGGACCCTAGGGATCATCAAGTCCAGCCCCTGTCATGGAAGTATAGTGGGGAATTGAACTCTCAACCCCTGGCTCCGCAGTCAGATACCTAAACAACTGAGCTATTTACCTTTCTTTCTGCCAAAACAAGACTAGTAGCCCATTGTGGTACTAATCATGTACTGTTAACAGCAAACAGAGTAAAGCTGAAAATAACACTAAAAGAATCATAGTGCCAAAATATAATTTTAATAACATTCTTGATGAATTTGAAGTCCATCTAAAGAATAGAATTGCATTACTAAATTCAACTGACCATAAAACAGAAGAACTGTGGATTAAAACCAGTGATATTATTGAAGAAGAATGCAAAAATACAATTCCTGTAGTAGAAATAACAGAAAGCCTAGATGGATGTTGGAAGAAATGCTTAACATTGTCAAGGATAGGAAATAAGCAAAAATAAAAGGTGACAGAAATAGTCAGAGCCCTGAATGTGTTTTTCAGCTATAGTCATGTAGAGAGAAACAAACTACTATAATAACCAGTGCAAAGAAATTCAAGAGTACAACAAAATGGGGAAAAATTGAAAAGGGAAAGTTAAGCCTAGGAATGCTAAATAACTCACAGGGAAACACACTATCTGACCAGGAGAAAATAAAGTGGAAACAATATACTGAAGATATATGTACAGAAGAGATAAAAAAATGACAGACTCATTTGAAGAGGAATCCTGAGGTGAAGAATCTGCAGTTCTGCAAGCACTAGGAAGAAATAAGTCACCAGGGGTAGATGAAACACCAGTAGAACTGTTTCAAGTCAAAGAGACTGAATGTGTCAAAATAATGACAAGACTATGCCAACAAATATGGAAAACCGAATGTGACGATCGCCCACGTCACTCATGCCCTTCATATAAATCGAATAAATAAATAAATAAATAAATAAATATTCATGAGCTGATTTGCACGAGCCTATGAGAGGACTGGAGAGATGGAGTCAGCAGCTACATGAGGCTTGGCGGGAGAAGGAGGAGTCAGATAGGGCTAGTTAGTCAGAGAGAGAGAGGGAACAGATACTGAGAGATAAAGCTGGTTAGGAAATTAGGTAGAGAAGGTGGTAATGATATAGCAAGAGAAAAGAAGTATGTACTGAGAGAACTGTTGATGATTTGCTTGTGTAAAATGTTTATCTGAGAAACTTCTGTTATTATTCAATCTGCTTCACTTCAATAAATAAGTTCTGTTTCTGTTCGCAAGTCAAGTGTTCAGACAAACGTCATTTATATTGTGGATTGAGGTAATCCACTGGTGGCAGCGAGAAGAAAAGGCGAGGTGAGCTTTTGTGAGGGAAAGACAAGCAGGGGCCACAAGGGCGAATGCCACACTGAACAATGCCCCACAGACTGAAAACACTCAATATACATTCCAATCTTCAAGAAAGGGGATGCCAAGAAGTGCAGTAACTATTGCTTCAATTTCCCATGCAAGCAAAGTGATGCCCAAGGTTTTGCAACAAAGGCTTTTATCTTACAGCATACGTAGTGAGAAATGCCTGATGTTCAAGCTGTATTCCAAAAAGGAAGAGGCACTTGAGATCATATTCCACATATCTGCTGGCTACTGGACAGCACCAAGGAATTTCAGAATATCAGTCTGTGCATTAGACTACAGCAAATTCTTTGTGGATCATGAGAAACTATGGGTTGTTCCGAAAGAAATGGGTGTGCCTCAGCACTTGATTGCCCTGATGCAAAACTTGTATTGTGGACAAGATGCTATCATTAGGACAGAACATGGACAGACAGAATGGTGATGCAAAGGCATCAGACAAAGGTGCATTTTAGCCCCCCCTTATCTGTTCAATTTGTATGCAGAACATGTCAAATGGAAGGCCAGACTTGATTCAGATGAAGAAGCAGTGAAATTGGTGGAAGAAACATCAATGATATAAGATATGCAGATGACACCATCTTTTTAGCAGAAAGTTGCAGTGACTTGAAACAACTTTTCGTGAAAGTGAAAGAAAAAGGTGTCAAAACAGAATTGCAGCTGAACATTAAGAAGACCAAAATCATGACTACAGAAGAACTAAACAACTTTAATATTGACAATGAAGAAATTAAAATTGTTAAAGATTTTGTATACCTAGGTTCAATAATCAATTCAAATGAGACTGCAGCGAAGAAATCAGAAGGCGGCTGAGATTCAGAAGGGCAACAATGAAGGAAATAAAAATATAATTTAGTGTAAAAATGTGTCACTGGAGACTTAAGTCCAAGATCATTCACACTATTTTATTCCTGATTATTTTGTACATGTGTGAAAGCTGGACAGTTAAAAAAGCTGACCGGAAAAAAATTGATTTGTTTCAAATACATTTCTCGAGGAGAGCTTTGCAGATACCCTAAAATGCCAAAAAGAGAAACAAGTGAGTCCTACAGCAAATCAAGCTTGAATTATCTCTGGAAGGAAAAATAATGAAACTGAGATTGCCCTACTTTGGGCACATAATGAGAAGGCAAGATTCTCTGAAAAAGACAATAATGCTTGGAAAGGCAACAGAAAAAGAGGAAGACCAAATACAAGATGGAGTAACTTCCTAAAAGCTTGATCTTGCAAGAGCGGAGCAGGGCTGTTGAGGACAGGACATGTTGGAGATCACTCATTCATGGGGAGGTGACTTGAGGATACATAGCAACAACAACAACATAATTTTTGTGGTATAACAAATACTATTTACTTGTTACTTTTATAACATCGTTGGCAAATTTTGAAAGATTATTGGCAATTTTTCTATTCTTAAAATAAATTTTTGTTTAAAAATAAAATAAGTATTACAAGTGTATTTCTCTTTAAATAATGAGTAGTGCCTAGTGCAGTTCTAGCATGTTAATGTTACAAAACAAAAGGATAAAGGTTCAAGCTCTTACTTTGGATCAATAAACCATGGTTGTCAACCCGAAACAGTCATATAATCTGACTAATGTGGTAGGCCTGTTTTCCACAGCAACGTTCGTATTACATCAATATTTTCTGTAGAAAATGGGAATGTGTGAATGGCAGATTGATTCAGAGATGTACAATCAAAGATACATAGCCAGGGACACACACTGGTGGGACCTTTGTTGTAGATCAGTCCTTGGAACAAACTTTGCTTAGGAGTGGAACACACACACACACACACAGAGAGAGAAAGTAAGTGTAGAGTATATTGGGCAGACTGTTGGATTTGAGAGGGAGATACATTAATTAAAATCTTTCCTCAGTGATGCTCAGTGGGTGATCTTGGTCTAGTCACATGAAACTGTTACAAACTTCTGTGCGAACGTAAGACTGAAAACCTCATGTGAATTGTCTAGAGTTCCAAGAGAACTGACACAGTATAAATGTGATAAATAAAACAGACCTTTTATATTTAAACATTTTTACCAAACATAAGTAATGTAACATTGGTGCAATTGTACTAAACCTGACTGATCTTTAAATGAAAGGTAGTACTTCGACTTATTCTTCCTTGTAGAATTTAATAAGTAAAATTTATATTGTGACTTCATCACATAATGTTATGTCTTACTGAGTCATTGGCTGGTACTCACAGATGTGTGAAAGTTTTAAAAGGTAATTCACATCTTATGCATTTCTACTTATCAGATATTAGAAGGGAGGAAATAATCAAGCACAGGACTGCTTGTTTCAGCATCAGCCAGGCACCTAATGTCTTGAAGAAGTTAGTAATACCACAATAATGTGATCTTACTTCTAGATAGCAGCAGGAGGCCGATTAATGAACGTTCAGAAGTAGGCCAAGTGCTTCTTCATTCGACCTTATTCCTTCGCACACAGCTTGCAGGTGCTCTTTTGTCCACTTCGTAAGAGTATGCTTCTGCAAGGGATTAAACTTGGGCTTCTTCTTAGCTATTATTTGTATCTCTTTTTCACAAACAGTGGCTGAACTGTTGTGCAGTTAAGCAAATGATGTAGCCTTTGCAAGTGAATAGGTTTAAGTTAAAACATATCTTTACTAAGCCATGTAACTCGGTGGGCAACCAACAAGGACTACAGATATTTCTTAACTTGTATCAGTTTGCCTCTAAAATTTACACCATTTGCCTAACTTTGCTACAGAATTTTAGCACATGTGTGCTTAATGTGGAAGATAAATATCATTGTCTACAGCAGGGGTCTCCAAACTTTTGACCGTGAGGGCCACACCAGATATTTTCATCATTTTTGAGGGCTGAAGAAACAGGAACGTGTGCACATGTGTGTGCAGCCACACACACATATGTACCCACGCACGCATGCATGCACACCTGCATGCCCCCAGCACGCACGCATGCACAGACTCACGCGCACACACACGCCCCCGTGCGCATGGGCTTAAAGGAACGGGCCGGATAAAATGGCAAGGCAGGGTGGATGTGGCCCGCAGGCCGTAGTTTGGAGACCCCTGGTCTACAGGACTGTTTCTTTAGTCATCTGAAGCCTAGATCGCTACCATAAAAAATAGATTGAAGGAAAGAAAATATTTTTTCCACCCCTCTACTATATCTTTTCTTTAATTAGATCCAAATCATCATAATAATTTCTTCATTTCAAAATACAACATTCAGCCATTAAGTTTCAGGCAACAAATCCACAGATTCTTAGATTTCTTTCCTTGCACTTTTTCACTGGCAATATCATTCAGATAGCAATGTCTAAAAATAAATGCTCAGTCCATTTTGCAGTTTCTTGAGACCTCTCCTATTAGGCTTTTGTAAGTAATTTAGACTTCATAAAAAGTTATTGCATGTTAATTAAGGTAAAGGTAAAGGTTCCCCTTGACATTTAGTCCAGTCGTGTCCGACTCTAGGGCGCGGTGCTCATCCCCGTTTTCAAGCCATAGAGCCAGCGTTTGTCCGAAGACAGTTTCCGTGGTCACGTGACCAGCGCGACTAGACACGGAACGCCGTTACCTTCCCACCGAGGTGGTACCTATTTATCTACTCGCATTTTTACATGCTTTCGAAATGCTAGGTTGGCAGGGATGTAAATTAAATATCCCTACAAATTAAATAAATACCAACTACACATTAAAACATATTTGCAGAGTATTAAAAGCTTCAGTATCATATCCATTTTCCAGTAACAGCTCTATTACAATTTATAATCATAAGAGGATGTTTAATAATCAGTATTCAAATAACAGACATTAACCGTCCTATTAAATCGAGATTAATTGTGCTATGGGGAATACTAATTTAAAAGGTTAGCTATTTTCCCTGCAGATCTGATATTTCTGTAACACCTTTTATTATTATTATTACAAATGGTGTTAAAGACTCTGTAAATTTCTTTCATGTGTTATTTAAGATGGTACATTCTGAATACCCAAGAAAAAATCACTTTCTTCCATTAGTATTACTCTTTCCTATTGTCGTCTAATATTGGGTAGTATTATCGTTGGTGATAAACGTCACATAGCATGCTTTGAAAAGGTTACTCATGTGTTGACAGTCATCTGTCCTTGATCTGCAAATGAAGCTCTGATTCTGGGAGCTCAGCTGAGCATATGTTTTGCACATGGAAAGTCCAGGGTTCTTTGGGTAGATAGGGTAAAGATTCCTATCCCTCTGTCGCTGGATAGCCTCTGCCACTTAGCGAAAACAGTACTGATGGCTGGACCCTAGGTATATTGGTATGTGGCAACTTCCTCCATTTCATAAAGGCAAGCACATGATGAAGATACAAAAGTAACACTCTTTCTGGAAAATATGTAAATACAATTGAATCTTATACAATTGAAATGATCCCTATTGTATTTCACATTTTTTATTTAAGGCAGCCAAATATAGGTTTAGAAGAGGTAGCCATGTTTGTCTGTGGAATCGTATCAGGTAAAACCTGAAGAAAAAAATAATTCAATTCTTCAAAAAACTTCAGGTTTATGAATGTGGGATATTGTGCTCCTTTACCCACAATTCAGAAAGCCAGGAAATGGCCCAATATTGCTGCACAATATTATGCTCGCATTTCCAGCAGGAAAAACTATGCCAAGCTTTATGTAGCAAAGGGCGGCCTGAATGGTGATAACACGAATGGCGGCAGTCAAGATGGTCTACAGCAGGGCTCTCCAAACTTTTGACCCTGAGGGCCACACCGGATACTTTCAACATCTTAGAGGGCGAAAGGAAAAGGAACATACGCCCGCCCACACACATGGACATCCGCACGCCTGCACACACCCCTGCCCGCCCCCGCACGCATGTACCCCCTACCTGTCCCTCGCATGAAGGCCCCCCGCCCATCCACCCCACATGTGCGCATGTGGTTAAGGGAACGGGCCGGATAAAATGGCAAGGCAGAGTGGATGTGGCCCACGGGCCGTAGTTTGGAGACCCCTGGTCTACAGGATAGCCTGATTGCTACCATTCAGACTTGTTGGAAAACAGCCCTGACAACTGCTTTGTGTTTGGGTGACAAGTAGTTGACTGATGAAAAAGAAGTCAGCTTCTGAGATTTTCCTTTATGTGATATCACTTTGTGAATTGTAATGGTGTTGGGGGACTCCTGTTCAACCCCCTACAATTAACCTGTGGAGTGTCTCAGGGTTCCATGATTACCATACTATTTTACATATACATGAAAAACCAGAAAGAGGCTGTCCAGAATTTTGTGGTGTGATATCACTAGTGTGCTGATGGCACTCAATATCATCTGGTTTTTAAGATCTTCCAGGATGCCCTTCTCTCATTCTCTCAGGCACCAGTGTGTGGTCACCCAGCCTACCCCTGCCAATTTCACACTAGAAATGTCTGAAGAAGTGGACTTGTCTACAGAAGTTCACATTAAAATATATTCTTTAAGATGCCACAAGATTTTTGCCTTTTTTATTATTTTTTTCTTTTGGTTTTGACAAATACAGGTTGTAGCCAAAATATGAATAAACTAAAAACATAAGTGACACAAATTACAGTTCTGGCAGAAAAATAAAATATCAATATACAAAGAAGAAATACATAATAACCAAGTCTCAGACTGAAAGCAAGCCATGAGAGCTAATCTAAACTGCAGTTGCTGTTTCCTTTCCTTTCTCTCCGTTTTCTGCTCTCTGAAGACAAGCATGTGGAGATGTAGCTTCACACATTATGTATTAAAGAATAAAGCCATTAAATTTAAGCAAAAAGGTTTTGTTTAACTTAACCAAAAATATCCAGACTAATGTTTCCTTTTCCAAGGGAGGGGTTGAGACTGGGCATATCTCTATGCTTTTTTTCTTTACTAAAAAAGTGAAACAACAAAATGCCAAATCACTTCAACAATCCTATCCTTTGGTGAGGTTCCTTTATTCTCTGTAGACATATGTGGTGGTTCCAAGCAAATAGAAAGAAAGAAAGAAAGAAAGAAAGAAAGAAAGAAAGAAAGAAAGAAAGAAAGAAAGAAAGAAAGAAAGGCATAGCAGCCCAAGGGAATAAAAGGTGGCTGCCAAAGGCATGTTTGGTCACTGCAGGGACTTAAATACGGAATCACAAATGGAAAACAAATGCATTTGAATCTTTAGCACTCATACTTACTACACAAGCTAATTAAAAAGTATGTTACAATAATTATTTGGTGTGTTGAATAGTGAGGCTACAAGAGATGTAGTCTGAAATACAAGGTGGACTTACGTAAATCATCTAGTCCTGTGATGCTTTTTTGTCAATAGTGAGGAGCATAAACATATACAGTAGGACCCCTGTATCTGTGGGGGATTGGTTCCACCACCATCCCAGATGCTGAAAACCTAAGATAATAGTGAACACTATACATAGCACGGTAAAAGAAAAAATCCAGAAAAAAGTATTTTCACCATGTATTATTAGAACTGGCCACTAGAAGGAGCTATAGATTCTTCAACAACAAGAATGCATTGCATGATCTCTGGCTCCCTCTAGTGGCCAGTTCTGGTAAATATAACTTGAAAATAGTGTGGGCATCGCAGAGGACTCACTGCCTTTTGTCAGCTCCTTCCCGAAGGAAGGAGGGGGAGAGAGGAAAGATAAGAGAGCTTTGCTGACCTGGAGGGGTGTTGCCGCTGTTTCCAACTTAGTTTGGCCGTGAGTCTTTGCCTTGGTAACTCTTCAAGTTACTGAGTAGATTGAACTGTTTGGCCCCTTTCGTTGCCTTTACAAATTTGATGCCTAGACCCCAAGGTTTCATTAGGAGGAACTCTGTCACAGCACTTCTGGCCCTATTATTATGAAGGTAACAACTACTCCCATGGAAAAACCAGAGGATATTCTCGATTTCACGTTAATGACCCCTGTGCTGCAATCTATTCAAAATGAACTGCTCCCACACATTGTTCAATTTTCAGAACTTAAAGAATCGGGAGCTAGCGTTGTGTCGATGTCCTTGTGTCAGGAGCTGTTCAGAACTCCTGACAAGGATGGTTTATCCCCTTCCCCCCCAGATAACAACCCAGATGGGATCATTAGGGCGGTGTCACGTTTCCGGGGGTTTTAACAGGCAAAAGTCCAAAAAACCAGTCCGATATCAGAAGTCCAGAAGATGCAAAGCAGATACCAAAATGCCAGAGCCAAAACACAAACCGTAGTCAGAAGTCAGAGTCCAAAGCCAAGGGTCCAGAAAACAAGGTCCAGGATGAGCAAGAGCATGGATGCGAGCCAGGGTATTGACTTGTTGCTTCCACAAGCTTGCAAGCCTCTGGGTGCAGATTTTATAGCAACAGCAGTCATCTAAACACCTCATCCTGCTAAAACTCAGGGCTGGTCGACCTGATGTTCCTATGGGAAGCATTCATGCGGGCTTCGGATCTTCGTGTCATGAGTCCTTGCCGAAGCTTCTCCCTCACTCTGGCTACTGGGGGAGGAGAATCTGGTGGTGATTCAGCTGCCTGCGATTCTGATTGCCCAGCATTCTCCTCAGCTGTAATTAACCCCTCAGATTCCAGATCTTCTTCGGCTGAACTCATGACACTATCCCCCTCCTCAGGGCTCCCCCCTTCAGATGGGCCGGGTCGATCAGGATAGGAGGCACGGAACTGTTGTACAAGGTCGGGGGGGGGTGTAATTTACTTGCGGGTTCCCATGATCGATCCTCAGGGCCATAGCCCTCCCAGTCCACGAGGTACTGAAGGCCTCCCCGGTGGATTCGGGAGTCTAGGAGCTGACGAACCTCGTATTCTTCCTCGTCATCAACCAAAATGGGTGGAGGTGGAGCCAGAGGTGGAGGTCGGGCAGGGTCCGGTGCCGCAACAGGAACAAGGAGGGACCGATGGAAAACTGGGTGAATACGGAGAGTGGCTGGGAGTTGTAACCGAAAAGCAACAGGGTTGATCTGATCTGTGATTAAATAAGGCCCCACAAACCGAGGGTCCAACTTGCGGGACCGGCCAGGTCGGCGGAGATAACGGGTGGAAAGCCAGACCTGGTCCCCTGGTTTCAGACGTGGCCCTTCTTGCCGTTTTCTGTCGGCCGCTGTCTTATAGGCATCCTTAGCTTGCTGAAGCTGCTCTCGGAGTAGGTCTTGGAGAGCCCGCAACTCGTGTACGTGAGCATCAGCAGCAGGAACTACAGTTGACGGCAGGACAGCCGGGGAAAAACGAGGGTGGTACCCATAGGTGGCTGCAAATGGGGTCTGTTTTGTGGATGAGTGTATGACGTTATTGTAGGTGAATTCAGCCAGGGGTAGCAGGGTAGCCCAATCATCTTCTGATAGCAGGTATAACAACAGAGATATTGCTCAAGAGTGGCGTTAGTACGCTCAGTCTGTCCATCTGTTTGGGGATGATACGCCGACGACAAGTGCACTTGGGTACCCAAACTGGTGTGTAAGGCTTGCCAGAACTGGGAGGTGAATTGGGAACCATGATCGGAAATTAAGTGTGTCGGGAGCCCGTGTAGACGGAAAACATGGTGAAGATAGAGCTGGGCTGTTTCAGGAGCTGTGGGAGGCTTGGAACATGGGACAAAATGAGCCATCTTGGTGAACAGGTCCACTATTACCAGAACACAGGTATACCCTTGTGATCGTGGGAGATCCGTGATGAAGTCTAGAGATACTGTGTCCCAAGGGCCGGCTGGTACGGGCAATGGTTGTAGCAGCCTTGGAGGTTTGGCTGGTACGTCCTTGGCTCGACGACAAACCTCGCAGGAATCAACATAACGGGCGACGTCAGCTCGAACCCGGGGCCACCAGAATTCCCGTGTGAGTAAGTGCAGGGTTTTGTACCGACCAAAGTGTCCTGCAGAAGGGGAATCATGGGTCAGATAGAGCACGTTGGTTCGGAGGGGCCCTGGAGGAACATACAGGCATCCACGGTGTAATAGGAGACCCTGGTGGTTAGTAAAGTCTCCGGCAGGGCCCTTTTGGAGTTCCTGCAAGCATTGCTTGGCCCAGGGATCTTGAGCTTGGGTGGTCCAAATTTCTTCAGCCAGGGACAAGCGAGCTGTAGTGGCTGCGAAAACTGAAGGGGATAGGATAGGTGTAGTCGGAGACTCTTCAGAGGTTGGAACAGTGTATTCCGGTTTGCGGGACAAGGCATCGGCTTTCCGATTCTGAGTATGCGGGATGTAGGTAATGCGGAAGTCAAACCGGGAGAAGAGACACCACCGGATCTGGCGTTGATTAAGGCATCGGGCTGTCTGCAAGTGTTCCAGATTCCGGTGGTCCGTCAAAACTTGGACAGGGTGACAGGCCCCTTCAAGGTAATGCCTCCAGACCTCGAAAGCGGTTTTGATGGCCAAGAGTTCCCGCTCCCAGATGGTGTAGTTGCGTTCTGGGGGTGTGAACTGCCGGGAGTAGAAAGCGCAGGGCTGCAGTGGCTGTGAGGGGTCCTCCCGCTGGGACAGCACTGCACCCAGAGCGACACTGGAGGCATCTGTCTCCACAGTAAACGGTAGTTGGGGGTCTGGATAGCGCAGAATTGGCTTGGTGGTAAAGCGGGTTTTTAGTGTGGTGAAAGCATGGTCTGCCTCCGGAGTCCAAAGAAACGGCTCTTTGGGCCGGAGGAGGCGGGTCAGCGGCGTGGTTATGTCCACGTAGGCTGATATGAACTGGCGGTAATAGTTCGCGAAGCCGAGAAACCGCTGCACATCCTTACGGTTCCGGGGCTTCTGCCAGGTCAGAACCGACTATTTTCTTTGGGTCCATCTGGATCCCTTGCGGAGATACAATGTGACCTAGGAATTCGACTTCCTGCAAGTTGAAGTCACACTTCTCCAGCTTGGCATAGAGTTGGTGGTCTCGTAATCGTTGTAAGACCTGATGAACGTGTTCCGTGTGCCGAGCGGGGTCTTGGGAGTAAATCAAAATGTCATCCAGATAGATGATCACAAAGTGATCAAGCAGGTCCTGAAAGATGACGTTCATGAACCGCTGGAACACAGCCGGAGCGTTGGTTAGACCGAAAGGCATGACCAGGTATTCATGCTGGCCATAGCGAGTTCCGAAAGCCGTCTTCCACTCGTCGCCAGCACGGATTCGCACCAAATTATAGGCGCCACAGAGGTCCAACTTGGTATAAATGCGTGCCCCCTTAAGGCAATCCAGGAGCTCGCCGATCAACGGCAGGGGGTAACGGTCCCGAATGGTTATTTTATTCAAGGCCCGGTAATCATTGCAGGGGCGGAGCTCTCCGCCCTTCTTCTTAACAAAGATAACGGGTGCAGACAGGGGTGACGTGGACGGCCGGATGAATCCCCGTTTCAGGTTTTTATCAAGAAAGGCCCGCAAGGCTGCGAGTTCTGGTTCAGACATAGGGTAGATCCGTGCCACAGGAAGGGGTGCCCCAGGCACCAAATTAATAGCACAATCGTAGGGTCGGTGTGGGGGTAGCTGGTCAGCCCCCTTCTCCTCAAAGACATCAGCAAAGTCCTTGTATTCCAAGGCTATCATGGGACTATCTGTTGACCCTGCTGCAGCCAAGGTAGCCGGTGGACCCAGATGCGGACACGGATCCCTGAAACGCAACTCCCCTTGTGCCCAGTCCATTAGGGGGTTATGTGTACGGAGCCAGGAAAGTCCCAGAATGAGCGGGAAACAGGGCATGCATGCAACGTTGAATTGTAGTTGCTCCTGATGGTGTTGGACCTGGAGAATGACCGGATGGGTTTCCTGGGTCACTGGGCCGGAGCGGAGAAGACGCCCGTCTATGGACTCAACTAAGGTCGGGGTCTCTTTATCCTGTACGGGGATCCGGTGCTGTTTCACAAAGGCCGTGTCAATGAAACAGCGGTCGGCTCCAGAATCGACCATGGCGTAAATAAACAGCCAGCGTCCATCCGGCAAGCAAAGTTTCACTGGTATGAGGAATGGACCCGGGATGTTAACATAGGGTTCAGGGGACCCAGCTAAGTGCCCCACGTCTGGGGGTCCACTCAGACATGGGGCAAATCTTTTACTGACGGTGGTAGCGCGGAGCTGGGGTTACGCCGCTTAACCAAGCAGCCGGAAGCGAAGTGTCCTGCTCCCCCACAGTACAGACAGAGGTTCTGGGAGCGTCGTCGTGTTTTTTCCTCAGGGGTGAGGTGTGGCCGAGCAGCCCCTAACTGCATGGGCTCAGAATCCTCTTGTCTAGTGTTGGTGGGCATCGGGGGTGGCTGCGAGGGACGGGAACCGCCCTGTGCTAGGCGTCGGCTCTCCAGGCGGCCATCAATGCGAAGGCATAGAGTGATTAGTTCTTGCAGCGTATTGGGTCAATCTACACGTGCCAGCTCATCTAGGATCCCATCAGCCAACCCCTCCATATACTGGTCCATGAGAGCTGCCTCGTTCCAGAGCAAGTCTTGAGCCAAGAGTCTGAACTCAGTGGAATACTGAGAAACTGAACCCTTACCCTGTTTCAGGGTCCAAATTTTCCTATTGGCAGTAGCAGCTTGCAAGGGATTAGCAAAAGCTGCTGAAATATGGTCCAAAAAACCCTGGTAATTGGTTAACAGGGGTGAAGGAGCAAGGAGTAGAGGAGTAGCCCATTTAGCTGCCTGTCCCTTGAGAAGGCTGACTATGAAGCATACCTTGGTTTTGTCCGTGGGAAAGTCTCTGGCACGCAGCTCAATATACAGTTTACACTGTGCCAGGAATGCTGGAAACTCCTCCACCTTTCCTCCAAACTTTTCTGGAGGAAGCACAGGGCACTTGACCTGGGCAGCAGCAGCGTTGGCCTGGGATTGCAGTTGTTGCTGCTGAAGCTGTGCCACCGTTTGTGTAAGAAACTGCACCTGAGTAAGCACAGCATTCAGCTGACCAGAACCTTCGCTTGCTTCTCCCTCCATCTTGTGGAGAGTGTGTGTTGGGGTGGAAGCAATCTGTCACGTTTCCGGGGGTTTTAACAGGCAAAAGTCCAATAAACTAGTCCGATATCAGAAGTCCAGAAGATGCAAAGCAGATACCAAAATGCCAGAGCCAAAACACAAACCATAGTCAGAAGTCAGAGTCCAAAGCCAAGGGTCCAGAAAACAAGGTCCAGGATGAGCAGGAGCATGGATGCGAGCCAGGGTGTTGACTTGTTGCTTCCACAAGCTTGCAAGCCTCTGGGTGCAGATTTTATAGCAACAGCAGTCATCTAAACACCTCATCCTGCTAAAACTCAGGGCTGGTCGACCTGATGTTCCTATGGGAAGCATTCATGTGGGCTTCGGATCTTCGTGTCATGAGTCCTTGCCGAAGCTTCTCCCTCACTCTGGCTACTGGGGGAGGAGAATCTGGTGGTGATTCAGCTGCCTGCGATTCTGATTGCCCAGCATTCTCCTCAGCTGTAATTAACCCCTCAGATTCCAGATCTTCGGCTGAACTCATGACAGGCGGTTGAAAAGGTGGGAGGTGACACAACAAAGAAACACTGGAAACAAATTAAGATTACCAACTTTGTTAATATCAGGGAGCGACATACTCATAGAGCGGACTTTAAGGAGTCTGACTACCTTGGGAAGTCAAGTAGCCCCATAATTGACTTGCCAGACAGTGTTGCTGACAATTCTCAGATGCTGGACACCATATGCCTATCTAGTAAACTGCATGTGGATTTTGGTCGTATGAGATCACTAGACTTAAGCCCCTTACCAGATGCTTTTCTAGGTGAAAGAGCCCTGTCGGATGCATCAAAGAGCCCAAGGAATACTGGAAAGGATTACACCCTGGTAGAAGCCACTGAGGCGGAGAAAGCCCAGAACACTCCAGATCAGCCCATCCCAGCGAGAGGGTTATACAATAACTCCACAAGAGACGATCCCTATGCTCATAACCAGACCCAATTATCAGAAATCAGGGATTTCTTATTTGACATCAAAGAACTTATGATAGTCATAACAGGCTACCTGATGAAAACACAACAGCTTCCTGTAGCGGAAAGTGAACTCCTGCGGAGGCAGAGAACGGACAACTCCACACAAGAGCCTGACACGGACTACCACAATCTGTCACTGAGCACAGTGAACAGAATTGCCGGTCTGTCCCTGGAGGAGTTACTGCTATGTGTGGATCCTAAGAATGTAGAGCATCAAGGTCCTAACTCCTTAAAAACCTTTACAGCAGGTACAGAGGACAATTACCGGACTTCGTTGGATGACAAGGAAAGACCAACCCGAGCCACGGAGCCCCCAAGTGGAACAACAATAAGCTCAGCTGTGAACAGTGGCAGAAAAGGCCTGGGTATAGGCCTGTGCATCAACAGTTAGGTTGAAGGGGAGAAGGAAAAACACTGTTAGGTCTGGTAGTAAGAAGGTGGCCAATCCCCTGCAGGGGAAGGTAAAGTAAGTAAAGAAAGGTATTAACTTTAGACCACTCTTTAAACTACTAGATGAGGATGCTGCTACTGAAAAATAATAGAAGGAAGTGGAATACTAACAAAAGCTCCCCTCAATGTGTCCCTAAGCTGAAAAGGAAACAAATAAATAAGGATGTAGTAGTGACGTGCAAAGTGTTGGAGCCAGGCCTTGACACATCTTATGCATATTCAAGTGGCCCTGTTGCCAGTAGAGTAGTGCCTCCTCAAATGAAAAGACGCTATCAACCAAGATTAAATTTGTTGTTGTTTAGTCGTTAAGTCGTGTCCAACTCTTCATGACCCCATGGATGAGAGCATGCCAGGCCCTCCTGTCTTCCACGGCCTCCTGGAGTTGGGTCAGATTCATGTTGGTAGCTTCGATGACACTGTCCAACCATCTCGTCCTCTGTCGTCCCCTTCTCCTCTTGCCTTCACACTTTCCCAACATCAGGGTCTTTTCCAGGGAGTCTTCTCTTCTCATGAGATGGCCAAAACATTGGAGCCTCAGCTTCAGGATCTGTCCTTCCAGTGAGCACTCAGGGTTGATTTCCTTTAGAATGGATACGTTTGATCTCCTTGCAGTCCAGAGGACTCTCAAGAGTCGCCTCCAGCACCACAATTCAAAAGCATCAATTCTTCGGCGGTCAGCCTTCTTTAGGGTCCAGCTCTCACTTCCATACCTTGCTACTGGAAAAACGATAGCTTTGACTATGCGGACCTTTGTTGGCAAGGTGATGTCTCTGCTTTTTAAGATGCTGTCTAGGTTAGTCATCGCTTTCGTCCCAAGAAGCAGGAGTCTTTTAATTTTGTGGCTGCTGTCCCCATCTGCAGTAATCATGGAGCCCAAGAAAGTAAAATCTGTCACTGCCTCCATATCTTCCCTTTCTATTTGCCAGGACGTGATGGGACCAGTGGCCATGATCTTAGTTTTTTTTGATGTTGAGCTTCAGACCATTTTTGGCGCTCTCCTCTTTCACCCTCATTAAGAGGTTCTTTAATTCCTCCTCACTTTCTGCCATCAGAGTGGTATCATCAGCATATCTGAGGTTGTTGATATTTCTTCTGGCAATCTTAATTCCGTTTTGGGATTCATCCAGTCCTGCCTTTCGCATGCTGTATTCTGCATATAAATTAAATAAGCAGGGAGACAATATACAGTCTTGTCGTACTCCTTTCCCAATTTTGAACCAATCAGTTGTTCCATATCCAGTTCTAACTGTTGCTTCCTGTCCCACATATAGATTTCTCAGGAGATAGATAAGGTGGTCAGGCACTCCCATTTCTTTAAGAACTTGCCATAGTTTGCTGTGGTCCACACAGTCAAAGGCTTTTGCATAGTCAATGAAGCAGAAGTAGATGTTTTTCTGGAAATCTCTGGCTTTCTCCATAATCCAGCGCATGTTAGCAATTTGGTCTCTAGTTCCTCTGCCCCTTCGAAATCCAGCTTGTACTTCTGGGAGTTCTCAGTCCACATACTGCTGAAGCCTACCTTGGAGGATTTTGAGCATAACCTTGCTAGCGTGTGAAATGAGTGCAATTGTACATTAGTTGGAGCATTCTTTGGCACTGCCCTTCTTTGGGATTGGGATGTAGACTGATCTTTTCCAATCCTCTGGCCACTGCTGAGTTTACCAAACTTGCTGGCATATTGAGTGTAGCACCTTAACAGCATCATCTTTTAAGATTTTAAATAGTTCAGCTGGAATGCACCACCTCCACTGGCCTTGTTGTTACGAGCCTCCATCCATAGTTCTTCAGGCACTCTGTCCACCAAATCTAGTTCCTTAAATCTGTTCTTCACTTCCACTTTGTATTCATAAGGGATTTGGTTTAGATTATACCTGACTAGCCCAGTGGTTTTTCCTACTTTCTTCAGTTTAAGCTTGAATTTTGCTATAAGAAACTGATGATCAGAGCCACAATCAGCTCCAGGTCTTGTTTTTGCTGACTGTATAGAGCTTCTCCATCTTTGGCTGCAGAGAACATAATGAATCTGATTTCGGTATTGCCCATCTGGTGATGTCCATGTGTAGAGTCGCCTCTTGTGTTGTTGGAAAAGAGGGTTTCTGATGACCAGCTTGTTCTCTTGACAAAACTCTATTAGCCTTTGCCCTGCTTCGTTTTGAACTCCAAGGCCAAACTTACATGTTGTTCCTTTTATCTCTTGACTCCCTACTTTAGCATTCCAGTCCCCTATAATGACAAGAACATCTTTCTTTGGTGTCAGTTCTAGAAGGTGTTGTAAATCTTCATAGAATTGGTCAATTTCAGCCTCTTCAGCATTGGTGGTTGGTGCATAAACTTGGATTACTGTGATGTTGAAAAGTCTGCCTTGGATTTGTATTGAAATCATTCTATCATTTTTGAGATTGTATCCCAGTACAGCTTTTCCCACTCTTTCGTTGACTATGAGGGCTACTCCATTTCTTCTATGGGATTCTTGCCCAGAATAGTAGATATGATAATCGTCTGAATTGAATTCTCCCATTCCCGTCCATTTTAGTTCACTGACGCCCAGGATGTCAATGTTTATTCTTGCCATCTCCTGTTTGACCACATCCAGCTTACCAAGGTTCATAGATCTTACATTCCAGTTTCCTATGCAGTATTTTCCTTTGCAGCATCGGACTTTCCTTTCACTTCCAGGCGCGTCTGCAGCTGAGCGTCCTTTCGGCTTTGGCCCAACCACTTCATTAGCTCTGGAGCTACTTGTACTTGTCCTCCGCTCTTCCTCAGTAGCATGTTGGACGCCTTCCGACCTGAGGGGCTCATCTTCCAGCGTCATATCTTTTAGCCTTTTGTTTCTGTCCATGGAGTTTTCTTGGCAAAGATACTGGAGTGGCTTGCCAGTTCCTGCTCCAGGTGGATCGCATTTAGTCAGAACTCTCCACTATGACCTGTCCATCTTGGGTGTCCCTGCACGGCATAGCCCATAGCTTCTCTGAATTACTCAAGCCCCTTCGCCACGACAAGGCAGCAATCCGTGAAGGGGCAATATTAAATACCGGTCCCAAAATGTCAGCGAAGAACCATCAACAAGGGAATGATAATGCGCCTGTTGGTAATCCAATACCTGTTATAATTGGCAACAGGAATGCTCGCAAAGGGTCCGGTAGGCGGAAAATAAGTAGAAATGAAACATACAAGGTCACTGCCCCCCATCATCGGAGGTGGGTTGGGAACTCATAAGAGGATCATGGTCCCCCGCAGCCCTATTGCAGGACCCAGTTATGGGATAGGCATCCCCAAGGGCATCAGGGCCGCCTATACATAGATGTTGGAAATCGGGTTGTGAGTGATTGTGAATGACCATCTATGACTGTTGCAGAGAATCATGACTCTTATTTTCAAATGCTGTTACTCTTATTATGGAATGTGATGGGTTGGGCTGGTAGAGTGAAAGATGACGGCACTCGTGGGTATTTGAGTAAACATGACGTTATATTAATTCAAGAGACATGGTGTATAGAACCCATAGCATTGGATGGATACAAAGCCTTTGATCTGGAAGCAGAGCCCTCTAAGCATGGTAGGGCCAAGGGTGGCCTAGGTATCCTAGTCTCAACATCACTAAAAGTTAAAATTGATAGATTACCCTCTCATTCACCAATAGCTATGGCAATAGTTATACATTATCAACAAGTCTCATGTATTGTAATAAATGTCTATCTAACACCAGCGAAAACTAAAGCGCAAATAGAGACAGAGTGGAGGAAGTTGGAAGCCTATCTCTGGAACATAATACTAAATAATCCAAAGGCATATGTCATTATAGGCGGAGATTTTAACGTGAGAATAGGGCAGGATGATGTCAGGTTGTACTCCAGTATGAAGATATGCCCATGAATCAGGGAAACACTTACTGCCTCTACACAGGATGTCCAAAGATAGTAAAGTGAATTATACTGGACATAAGCTAATACAGCGGATCAATCAATTGAGTCTCCTTATTTTAAATAGGTCTTACCCAGATGACCACCCTGCAGAATTAACGTATTGGTCTGGAGAAAGGATGAGCATTTTAGACTACTTTATAGTCTCTGAGTTTGTAGTCCAATACATTGAATCCTTTAAGGTTGGCAACTTTCAGGATAGCGATCATCTACCTTTGATTATGGTGCTGGATTTACCATGGTTTAACCCACGCATCAAAGACCTTTATAATGAGGTTTTAGTTCAAGATAAGACTGTGAAAGTGGCTAGATGGAACCCTAGAATAGAAAATAGGATAGCTAATCTGCTGGCCTCGGATCAACTAGACAAGATTCTACAGGAAATCTCTACGGCTGAGAACCCGGAGGGCTGTATTGAGGGTTATGAGGAACTAACCCTAGTTATCTATAAAACCACAGATGAGGCCAACAAGTACACCACAAGAGTAAACAAACGGTTCTCTGCACCCTGGTTTGACCGAGAGTGCAGAGTAGCAAAAAGAGATCTAAGAAACAGCTACAGTAGGTACAGAAACAACCCAGAAGGGACCCAATATTGGGTACTAAAACAACAACGAGCTCATTATAAATTCTTCGACGCAAAAAAAAAAGATGCTGAAGGTAGAAAGTGGAGTCAATTAAGCTCAGCAGTTAAAACTAAGAACACTTCCTTTTTTTTGGCATCTGTTATCTGACCATCCAATTAGCTCCCCCATGGCCATGAACAATTACATCCTACCAGTAGTTTGGGAACAACATTTTAGAGGATTGTATAGTAGTTCTGAATCTGCAGAGTATGAAATTGATGAATTGGACAATCTCCCTCAATGGCCACCAGTGAGTTCGGTAGAAGTGAGGAATCTTATTCAAACCTTGAAACCTGGTAAAGCCCCGGGATTGGATCTGATCACTTCAGAATTAATTAAGAAAAACTCTGACTGGTGGGTACCAATTATAACATCTTTATTTACAGCGATCGATAATACTGGGAGAATTCCCAAGGATTGGGGCTGGTGATAATTGTTCCTATATATAAGAAAGGTAACAAAGATCTTCCATCAAACTACAGACCTATTAGCTTACTTAATATATTAAGTAAACTGTATGCTAGACACCTGCAGTGGAAATTACGAGATTGGATTGATCAAGAGAACTGTTTGGCTGAAGAACAGGCAAGGTTTAGAGAGGGCCATTCAACTCTGGATCAGTGTTTGATTCTGGAGCATTTAATCTCAAAATATTCTTCTAAGAACCCTGTGTTTCTATATGCAGCTTTTATTGACTTTAGAGCCGCCTTTGATTCAATCTCAAGGAATATTCTATGGACTAAATTAAGAGGTTCTATTGACAAACGCCTCTTATTTTTGATTAGAGCTCTACATAAAAATACTACAATACGAGTTAAAACCAACTCACAAGGCCATTTTACAGCTCCTATTAAGACTGAGAAAGGTGTAAAACAGGGATGTATACTGGCTCCCCTGTTATTCAACCTTTATATAAATGACCTAGCAACTCAGTTAAATCTTCCAGAACATCATCCCCCTAAATTGGCAAGCAAACACATTGCTATACTATTGTATGCGGATGATGCCGTGCTTCTCTCAAGTTCGCATTGAACAGGTACAACAATACAAATATTTGGGTGTTATTGTTCAGGCAAATGGGAAGAAAAACTCGCATATAAAGTATGTTGTATCTAATGCACAAAAAAGTGCTAGTGCAATACAAAAATTATTTTGGACCAAAGGGGGGCGAAATGTGACAGCAGCCATCAAACTATTTATGGCAAAATCCTTGGCACAATTGACCTACGGTGCTCCTTTTAGTATTGTAGTAAACAGATCCACAATGGAAAAACTTCAAACTAAATTTTTAAAAGCCATACTATTGCTGCCAACCAATGCATCAAATGCAATGGTTTGTCTGGAAACAGGACTAGTAACTATAGAGGCTAGACTTTGGATAATTGTCCTGTCATATTGGTTAAAATTGAACCACAATAACTATGGGCTTGCCCATTTGATATTAAAGGACAATTATGTCTCCCCGTGGATGGAACTGTTGGAGAACAAATTGGGGTACTACGGATTCTCACATCAGTATCTAATGTCTATGAGTTACGACCAAGCCAAAAGTCTGATCAAACAAAGGATCTTAGACATAGAAAGGCAGCATGATCTGAATAGAGTTAAAGCACATATAAGGGATATCATCGGTATCAATAGAAACACATCAATGCCTTACTTAAGCGAACTTGAAAATTCTGAAAGTAGAAGGGCGTTTATGCTAATCCGTATGGACATGTTGCCTTCTGCCATCTTGGAGGGCAGATATAAGAAAATTCCATATTTGAATCGTCTGTGTGTATACGGTGAAGGAAGTATAGAGACCTTGGAGCATGTACTCTTGGACTGCAAAATTTATAAACAGATCGGGAAAGCTACATCAATCCAATTATTTTGGACAGGGATGGAGGTGACAGGAAGGGCTGTCTCCAGACCTTGCTAGAAGATAGAAATAAGGCAACAACTTACAATGTGGCCAAATTTGGCCGGCTAGCCATCAAGCTAAGGCAAGTTTGGATTAATCAAATGGATAAAGATCCCATTGAGTAGTGTATGGTGACTATGGCCATTTAGGCTAGCAAAGGCCCCTCAGGTCACTAAAGGATGACAGTATAAAAATAGAGTTCTTCTCTATTTTATAAGAGTCTTTTATATATATACAGTATATTTTAAATTCTAGCCATTTTGGAACTTGTTATATATGGTTATGAAGATGCTGTTTTGCTAACTTGTCATTGGTTTTGTGTATTGACACAATGTTTCAATGGCCTTTGGTTAAAATTTGAATATCTTGAAAATATGGATTTCTAGTTTTTTTCTTTTATTATTCTTAATATTTCTGGGGAAAACGTGAATAAGTGAAACCATGGATACTAATCCCATGGATATGGGGATCCTACTGTACTGTGTTACCTTATTCTCCTTCATTGCTGTCAATGTGCAAATGATGGGCAGTCAGAGACTGTCACCAAATACCCATTATGTTCCTTGAGAGCAGGAAAGATGCACTTAACTATTTGGAAAATGATACTCATAAAGTTTTGGAAAGGCGTCATCTTCTAGCTGCAGGCAAAGGATAAGTTTGGAGTTGGCTTTGAATGGGAACAAGACTTACCTACTCATGTGCTTCCTGTCTTATTTACATGCTCAACTCCTGGTTCAGGCAAGCCATTGTTTGCCATTATGAGAAACCATGCTCTGAACTTTGTTCAGATTGCTAAAATTATGTGTTGTTTGACTGGCTTCTGCTGTACTATCTTCTCCAAAATAAACCAAACTGCAGTAGAACTACTTGACGGTTTGTCAGGACTTGGGGATGTCATGAATATCTTGTCAATTTGATTCTTTGGACAAATATCAGACAGGAATAGATTTACTGGTATTATTAAAAATATTTCAATTATGGATGAAATAAAATCAAGTATTGAAAATGAACTAGCTTGTATATTCTAGTTGGAAGGAATTCAAAACCTATCAGATGAATGTGCAATAAACGGAATGTGGTCTAGGGCAGGGAACTTTATTTTAGCAGCAGTTAATGAAAGGAATGCCTAAATAAAGAAGCTCCACATGTCAGCAAAACAAACCTCTCTCTTGGTGCAAAGTCAGCAGCAGAATAGCTTGTATCACAGTTAGGCTGAGATTTTTTTGAAAGATAATAGTTGATGTATTAAATATAAAAATAGTCTTTGACCTCGATCTTCTGGTGATGCATGCATGTAATTAATATTTGTCCATTATATATCTACTATGTTGGGAATGAACAAACTATGCAATTTATGTATGGCTGGAATAACTTTTATAGTAGTGGTAGGGCGTACTGACAGGCCGAGGTAGCTGAAACAGTCATTGGTGACAAAGTCACTAGCCCATTCTCCCAAAGTCTTTCCTACAACAACAACAATGATTTCTTTCACCTAGTTAGTTGACCACCACCCTTTCTGTAATGAGTCATTTAGAGAGTGGCTTTCATTAGACAATGCTCTGCAGCAGCCTTCCTCAATTTGGCACATGTGACAGATTCTAAATTGTGTAATGATAGATGTTGCACTTCAACTTTTAGAGATTCATAAACAGACCACCAACTTGTGCAATTCCTTCTACTTTCATTTTTCTACCACAGCCATAGTTTGTTACAGTTGAAAAGTTAGGAAATAAATTATCACAAATTACGCATGTTTCTATGTATTTGATCTATACTCTGTCTTTCTTCTCAAAATTGGACTTCAGAAGGCTCACAATAGGGCTGAAAATTAAGAAATCTGGTCAAATGAAAATCATAATAGTAAAACAAAATTGGATCTCAAAAAGCTCACACCAAAAGCACAATGGTTAGAAAAGTATATTCACACATACACACAACAAAAACCCCTGACCCTAGCTATAAGCCTCACTAATCGTAAGGTCACTTCGAACCCCTATTATGCCTTAAATCATGATGTTCATTTCCTGCCTGCCTTCCTTCCTTCCTTTATCAACTGTCAAGGTATTGCATTGCTGACTGCAGTACAAGATTAGACCAATCAGCGTTTACAGGTGAGATTCCAAAGGGGAAAAAATAGTTATAATATAGTAAGTCTTTAATGTGCCACTTTCCCCCCTTTTTTTCCCTTTTTGTTTGTTTTTTTCCTTTGAATTTTGCCTGATATGCTTGCACAGACTAACATGGCTACCTCTTCCAAAACTACAACAGGTGAGACTCCATAACTCAGGGTGTACTCAGCTGC
This sequence comes from Intellagama lesueurii, assembly GCA_037013535.1. NCBI lineage: Eukaryota > Metazoa > Chordata > Lepidosauria > Squamata > Agamidae > Intellagama > Intellagama lesueurii. Next base: position 111,746,358 of record JBAJHW010000005.1, read on the forward strand.
CAAAAGAGTACAGGATCACTTGTTGCTGTAGGATGTAAGAAAAGCTATCTGCCTGTATTAGTGATGAGAGAAAGTTCAGAAGTTAGAACAACCTTTTTATTTTATTTTATTATTTTGGGAAAGTATAACACAGTGATCTCTATACTTTGTTAATAGTTCAAACTGAGTGATTGAAGTGGGCATGACTTTATCCATGAAGGCAATATGCCATCCTGCAGCTTTGCCTTTCTCCTCTTAGCCAAGCTATTTTTATTTTTATGTTTATTGTGTTTCTGCCAAACCATAGTGTAGCTACTCTATATTAAGTAAGATGAGGTGGGGAACTCATAGTCCCTGGCTTGCTCATGTCCCTTTCTTTTTCAGGTCCCTCATTAGTCTGCTAATCCACATTCACCGAGTATGAGGCAGCTGTAAATTAAAAAGAGCCCTCTGCAGTTTTCATTTAATCAAGCTTTTCAAGTAGGGCACACCTTGTTTTTAAGCAAAATGTACTCTGAGAAGCCTCCTGAAGCACAAATCAGTTCAAAGGTGAGATAAGGGGCATTTTGTGTGCCCCTTAGTTTAAAGAGAATATCAGAGTGGGGTGTTAACAGCTTCATGATGGCAAATCCAGCATCGTGGTGGAATGATGCTTAAGTGGGCTTGAGGGACAGTGAAGCTTGCACACCTCTGGAAGTTGCCATCCCTGCAATAGGAATGTGTGTCCTATTTCACTAAAGATTTAATGCTGTGACAGAGGTGGCCGTTAGACAAACTGTCCTGATTCTCAAGGTTGCCGGGTATATGGGGCAAGTAAGGATTCTTAAAAGGTATGTCACAGTGTTGAAATTAGCATATTGTGGTTAATGCTTTCCAAACCAGTACTGGAAACCCATGTCAAACCATGGTTTGAAATACAATTTCTGATTGATTTTTGGTATACCTATTCTTATTCTTTTCTTTTTGATTGGTTTAAACTGTGCATCCATGACAGATTATTGATTTGCTTGTTTTTGTGCAAGAAGTCTTAGTAAATTAAAGCTTATGTTCTTTTTCTATAATTAAATGAAGAGATGCCAGGGAAAACTTGATCAATAGGTCAATAGCTATCTATTAATTAAGACAGTGGGATTAAGATAAAGCAATCTAAGCAATCAAAAGTTTTGGCCAGTGGTAAGGTGTACATTCTTGTTTGGTTGAAGGAAAGGTTTAAAAAGTCATTTCCTAAGGTAAGTTGCATTAAATCTCATTTATTTAAATGGAAAAATCTTGAATTGCAAACCTATAGCTTTCTCATCCGTACCTATGAGTTCAGTAGGACTGCAGCCTCAAACATACATTTTAATATTCCCATTGAAGAAAAACACTTTTAAACTGTCTTACATTTGTCCAGATCTGCTGATGGTTTTGTCAAAAATGTGAAAATAGTTACATAATTAAAAGGACTCTGTGCTTGAGTTCTTCAGACATCCATGGGAACCCTTTTCTTATAAACTTCCCTCACCAACTTTCACCAGCTTACACAGAACAGCCTTCTCTAAACTGGTGCCTCCATACTTAGATTACAACTCCCATTAACTTAGCCTTGCATAATCACAAACAGGATATTATCCAATAAATAGATCTCCTGTTAGTGCGAGATAACTGAGTTTATCATTACCTGCCTGTGCTTCAGGATTCTTGCCAGGTTTTCACAAAGTTAGTGACTCTGAAGCTGGGCTGTGCAACTTCGGACTGCAAGTGGAGGTTCACATCATGGGATGTTCCTCCATTAGATATCAGCAAGAATACATCCTTGCCTGAAGAGAACTAGCATATCACGGACAAAGCTAGTTTAGGAATCTTTTCTTCTGACATGCTAGCTTCTAAATATATGGAATAGGTTCCAGAGTGTCATCAGAAAAAAGGGACTGGTAAACAAGTACTGAGTACTTTATATCTAGAAAACACTGGGAATGGTTGCCATACATTGGGATCAATTTGACTGCCTAGAAATATTATTGTTAAATGTGGGGGACCATTCAGTGAGATTCCCACATGTGCAGTCTTAAGTGATTCAGCCTGTTCACAGGCTTACTACCTCAGTGGGAGCTAGACCTACAATAAAAAACAACAACATCTTTGTGCAGCAAGAACAATTCCTCATGTTTCTGTAAAAGTCTTTGAAAACTTGTGGCTCTCTGGGCAGAGATGAGTGAACCCTCTATGGGCTGTTTCACTGTCTTGACTTAGGCATTTGTCACTTTGAATGTGAAATTGGATCCGGAGACACATTTTTCATTTAGAAAACATTTTAATGTAAAAGAAATCTGGCCAATCCTACTTTAAGGGAAAGAGATACTGTCTACAAAGAACAAAATAAGCTAAAGATTAACAAAAGTCCTGTATTGCCTTCTGCTAGCTCAGATTCTGTTCAATGCTCTCCTTAGGGAAGTAGTCCAAAGAGCTTCCCATGTGGTACATAAAAATAGCTTTAGTAATTTGTGTGGTGTTGTCCCTCTGGAGGTGAAATCTATTTTATTTTCTACCCATTACCACCTCCCTATATGACTGGTCTTAAAAATTACTTGGTGTGATTTTAGATATTTGAATGATGCATGTAAACAATTGCTTAGATGCTTCAGCTGGTGGTAAGGTTTCCTATTGAAACCTGTTGAAAGACACATGCAGTGCTGCTATTACATCACTTTAGGGCCAGCCCAAAATATAGCATCCTGCTGCTGTTCCATGCACAAAAGCTGTCCAGACTTTTGATGGTTGAATATTAAACATAGACGATGGGAAAGCTCATTCTGACAACAGCAGCCTTGCTTAGGGGGGTGAAGGGTGGGTTAATATGGCCTACACAGCTTTGCTGTCAACTCCTTGTTATTGCCAGGCATCTTCTGACTGAGGTGAGTGCTTCACTGTGCCTAATGGCAGGGCCTGCCCTGGATCACTTTTATGGTTCTCTTTTTGCTACTGGCATCAGTTTGAAATCTTGACATCCTGTTACAGATTACCCTCTCTCACATGGTTGGCTAGCAGTGGTGGGAAAGTGTCCAAACAAGATGTTACTAATTTTCCATTGGGCTTTCTCTCCACTTTTGTAAACTGGCTCGAACTTCTGTTTGATAGAAAGTTGAGATAAAACTTTAGCACATGTAAAATGAAATCCTAGGTTTGCTTACTACGACACTAGAAGAAAAATGTCTTGAAATATGTTCACACAGTGGGCAAAAATGAAACTTTAAAGCAGGGAGAAAACTTTCATTTCCCACTGGACATTGTCAGTTTGTATGAACTGAAGCAATCTTACAGCTAAGTATTGAGCTTAATCTATGCTTTCAATGTGTGACTGAATAAGCTTCATGCTTGATTTAAGGTGCTACTTTAGAGCTAAGTCTTTCCCTGTGTGGTCCTCTTAGCTGAGACAAAACATTGAAGTGAAATAATTCTGCATGTGGAATACCCCCATTGTTTGGGACTCTTATTTCCATGGATCTTTATAGGTTTTAGATTCCTGTAGTTTTTTGCTGGTTGGTGAGGGGATATAATTTTATAATTAGTCCCAGAAGTGAAGTTCAGCTTGTTGATGCTTTACTAACTACAGTAACCAAGTTTTCAGTAAGAGAATTATCTAACTGCAAAGAACTGAAATGCTTACTTGACAGTTTCAAACCAGCACCTTTGAATAATCCTCCACTTTCTTCATGCAAATACTATTCAAATCATTTTTTCAGCAATTAGAGAGCATTAGGTAGGGCCTCAGTTAAGATAAATTTACCTTTTAAAAATGTATTCTATCACTGTTTAAAAGTAAAGCTCCAGAGCAAAACGCACACTGTTGCCAACAGCTTTAGTTAAAGCTAAAATTAGCCATGCTGATTAAATGGATTTTACATAACCTTAACCATTAATCCCTCATATTGGTTTTTTTAGCTTTGAAAATCCTAGAGCGCCAATAACACAAGGTGGTTTAATGGGTCACTTTTGAGTGCTATTTCAGTAAGAATAAAGGTGCTGTATAACCATTCCAGTGACCACTTTGTGATGCATCCTTGACCAAGAGAACACATTCTGAATTCCAAGAGAACTAGCACTGTTGGTAAAGCAGAGAGAATTATATTGAAAGTATAATGAGTATAAAGAGAAAAAAAAAGAAACACATTTTATATTTTAGCTTGCAATTTTAAAGCTGTTTCAAATGCAAAGTAGATTTTTGGTGATAGACCTAAGCCAGTACTTACAGTGTTGCCAAATTGGTAATGGTACAGTTTGCAGTACCCTGTTTCCCCGAAAATAAGACCTAACCTGAAAATAAGCCCTAGGATGATTTTTCAGGATGCTCGTAATATAAGCCCTACCCCAAAAATAAGCCCAAGTTAAGTGAAACCCCACCCTCCACCATTGTGCAGCAATCAGAAGAAGATGACATGACTGTACAGTGGACCCTCGACTTACGCACGGCTCCACTTAGGGACTTTTCGAGTTACGGACTTCTCCAGCCGCAAAATGTCACTTCGACTTCCGGCCGGAGAATCGACATAAGAACAGAAATAGGCAGGGGGAAAAGGCGGGCAATTCAACTTTCTAACTATAGGTGGCGCCGAGGCTGCTGCTTTGTGCTGTAGGTCTGTCGGCCATTACTGTATATAGGGTGTGTCGCAGTTGAGAGAGCTCCTGCTTTCCAAGTGCACTTAAAATTGTAAAGGACAGATGAGAACCTTTGAACCCGAAGGCGCGGGTCTACTCGTGAGTAAGCGCCGACAAAGGCGCGGGTCTACTTGCGAGTAAGCATGGTTTTGCAAGCGCGGGAGGCTTCAGACTGGTAAGGTGCTGCTGTTTTTTCTTTTTAAAAAGTTGTTCTGGGTGGGTTTTGGAGGGTAGATTTGGGCTGGGGGGTATGTTTCTGTGTTGTTTTGTTTTTTGGTGATTTTTTTTTTTGCAGTCCCAGCGTGGGACTTGCTCCACTGTTGCTGTTATTTTAATTTTTTTGGAGGGGGATATTTTTTCCTTCTGCCGGAACGGATTAATAGGTTTTCAATGCATTCCTATGGGAAATGGACCCTCGACCTACAGACTTTTCGACCTGCGGCCACTGTTCCAATACGGATTAATTCCGTAAGTCGAGGGTCCACTGTATTTGAATAAATGTAAATTGTTGTACATGAAAAAAATAAAACGTTCCCTGAAAATAAGCCTTAATGCATTTTTTGGAGCAAAAATTAATATAAGACCCTGTCTTATTTTCGGGGAAACATGGTAGTATGTAGATGGGATGGTCAACTCTTATTCTGCCTACTACTATCTCTGCCCTCATAGTCTTTTCCCTCATTCTGTACAAAACTGCATGTTGCGCTGCAGCTAGAAAAAAAGATGGGGGAGTTGTAGAGGAATGAGACAAACAACAGAAAAGTTAAGGTACATTGCCCTAACAGCATTCTTTCTGTATGTGGTGCTACCCCAGAGACTATGTATTCACACCCTTCTCCAAAGCACAGGTTAATTTTGTCAGGCAAATGAGAGTTTGATCCTGAGCATTGGCTCTACTTTCATATTTTTTAGCATATATCTGCTTCATATCCAGCTCAGGGCTTTTCTTACTTGATCCCCAATGAACTACCTCAGGGTGAAAGCCAAAATCAAAACCAAAAGCAAGAATTGCTGTATGAAGTGTTTGTACAGGTTTTTTTAACATGCACACCAGAGATGTTATAAATGTCAAACTAAATATCCATGATAAATCGTGATGTGCTTTGGATGTGGAATTCAGTTGGCAAATGAGGTAAAGTGGGGGTATTTAAGCAAGTCAAGGAAGCCCAAAGTGGCACTTGAACCAAGACTCTCCAAAGTACTGAATAATGCAGGATTTGAGTGGTATAGGGCACATTCGCATTAAGAATAGTACCTAATCCCCAGCCTCCACTTTACTGCTGCTGGATTTTATTTTTGCAGCGCTTTGCTTCTCCCCCCACCTGTATATCTGTTACAGTTGGGGTGGGTGGTATACGTGAGACACAAGGCAGTGTCCAGGTACTGTATACCTATTGAGACAGAGAAGCTGTTCCTTCTTGCTTCAGCCAACATTTTTGCTGAGTAAACTTGAGTAAATTGGATGGCTCCTGGTGGGGTGGAGCAGTAACTGTCATGCTTGGGGGATATCGTTGCAAGAGTCATTGCTGGAGAGGGAAATTTTAAATGTCTTCCTCTTGTATTGCAGTCCTGATTTAGTTTCCCACACCAACCAATGGAAGAATTAGAGCTGCAGCCTCAAATTATGGGCTTCTAGTGGTGTTCAGTGTTCACCTCAAATATGAAGCAAACATTATGAATCTCCCAGTTCATCTCTAGCTTAGATTTGAGTCCTATCTCTTCACCCATCTTGCTTAATCTTGCTGCAGACAGTGCTACAGTTTCAGAGAAGTCTGTCTTTTCTGTTTTTCCTCTTCCCTCAAACTTCACACACCATGCCAGTGATGTGAAGGGAATACCAAAGAAAGGTAAGGTGTTTCTGTGAATGTATCTCTGATTAGCTTATTCGCTTGTTGCAGGCTAGTCCAAGGAGAACAATGACAAAAAATTCAGGACACAAAGAAAAGGAAAGGGGATGGGTAATATTACTCACAAACTTCAGGACAAGGGAAAAGGAAGGTGGAAGGAGGTAAAGTAATAATGGTATTTTCTCTTATTGTCCCATTTCATTCTAAAAAATGAAGCTGCTCACCTCCACCAGAGTTTATCAAAGGTACCTGTATGATATATGACAGCAATGGCGAACCTATGGCACGCGTGCCACAACAGGCACGCAGAGCTCTCTGTGGGCACGCAAGCCATAAGTCACCATCAAGAAATACTTACCCGTCCTCCACTTCTGGATTTTGGCACTCCCCTCTGCTGGTGCAGTGATCCAGCGGAGGGGTGCAATGGTAATCATTACCAGTCTAGCCCAACGGGGGATTGGAGAACTGATAAGTATTTCTCTGTTCATACTGCCCCTAGAAAAAAAACAAGCATTTAACCCTTGCAGTGCAGGGCGAGTTGTTTTTCCTAAACTAAAACCTCAGTATTCAGGTTTAATTGCAGTGTTGGCACTTTGAAATAAATAAGTTGGTTTTGTGTTGCAGTTTGGGCACTTGGGATCAAAAAGGTTCGCCATCACTGATATAATATTTGTCTATCGATTTTTTTTATATATAAAAATATATATAAAATGATATATGATATATTTGTCTATCGATTATACACACACACACACACACATATTACGAGCATCCTGAAAAATCATACTAGGGCTTATTTTCAGGTTAGGTCTTATTTTAGGGGAAACAGGGTATATATATTCTATATATATAGGTGTAGTTTCTGTATGATGACTTCTGGTGATCTGTTAGAGGAGGAACTGCGATTTTGCAGCAGGAAGGGTTATTATTGTTATTTAAAAGATTTCTTTGGGTATTATTTTTGTTTTCCAGTTAGAGCAGCATAGGCCAACTACTCTTATGGCCACACATTACAAAACTGGCAGCCCAAAACATGCACTGATGGAAGGTTGCTTATTGCTGATTCCCCACCTCACAAAATCTCTGGAATAATTGCAAATGGATTTGAGGGATTAACTGGTATTTTAGCTTCTTTCCCTAGGTTCCTTTTAGAAGAGTGTCAAATGCTAAGCTATTATGGAGAGACAATTATTATAGATCTCTAACACTTCAAGTTTTGCCCTCCAGAATACTTGTAGAAATCAATTAGTATGAAAATTATTAATTAATTGAGCACTTAGTGTTCTGACTTTTTATATCAATTAGCGCTTTTGCCCTCCATGTTTAAAATATTACTTCATTAATTGTTTTAAACATCACTTTATCAGCAGTGAACCTAAATGAGCTGACAGTTGTGTTTTGTACACACACACACAGAGAGAGAGCTGATCAATACAAGTCATCTGGATCCTTCAGCATCATTGATCATGTCATGTTCTGCTGAATAACTAGCTGGTAAAATTGGGTTTTTAGAAACTAATAATTCAGTGGTTCATGAGTTCAGTAAGAAATTGAACGTGGCTGGAACAGGAGATTTTCTTAGTTTTCCTGCTGTTGCTTCAAATTGGAGCCTTGAGGATGTCACATTTCTGGTTTCCGTATTTTCCATTTACCGTAGTGCCAGGTCCTTATTATGTACAGCATTTGAAATACTGTACTGCTAAAAATGTCTGGGTTGCATCAATTCGAAGTTATGTATCGAACCAGACTGCAGTTTAGTATCTCTTTATACCAGAAGTGTGGAGTCTTTTGCCTGTTTTCACCTACAGCCCTACCAAATGTAAAAGATTGTGGGAGTTGTAAAAAACAAACAAACAAAAACAAAAAACCAAGAAAAGGGCAAAGGCTCCCTGGCCCTGTTCTGTTTCATGCCTTTCTGAGAAAGTCCTGCTGTAGGTAGTGTTACCCTTGGAGCTGAGTATAAAGTGCTCAAAAAGTTTTAGAAATTCTGATCGAAATAAGTTTAGTATAGAAAAAGAGGAAAGTAATAAAGAGGAAGTAAATGTTGACTGTGGTCCAGACAAAGAAGGTTTGAAAACGTCCATGCATTCTAGCTGGAAAAAGTGTAGTACAGGCCTAAATCCATGGACATTGGCAACATGAGATTTTTCTCTCTGTAAGAATCCCTTTTTGAACCTCTTTGGTGGCCTAGAGCTGAGCTAGCCAAGGCATACTGAACCAGTTATCAAAAGACCATAGAGACAATTCTTTCGATATAAATTGGCCACAACTTTATTAGTTACAGCAGCAGGACAATCAGGACATGTCTGAGTGCATCCTTTTTCATCACCCATCTTCCCACCTTTGTCTCATCCCACCTTTCCTTGACATGTTGGTCCACAATGACCAGTCAAAGCCTGTCATGCATGATGAAGTCCCACTGAGGATTAGTGCTGTGAGAGGCTCTCTTCCTGAGAACCTCATCATAGTCCATAGCAGGGTCATAATCCATCAAACGTCTAGCCCCACAGTACATTGCTCAGATGGTTACTGAAGTGCTACACCATTTCTGGGTATGCATTGAACTACCCCAATAAAAACTGCATATCCAGCAAGCCAGTTGTTAAAAATCCTATCTTCCTTTTTGGCTTTCTCCCCCCCCCCCCTTCTCACCAACATATTGTTCACCCTTCCTCACCCTCAGACTTGAGGAGAGTGAAGATGTTGATAGCAGCCATCTAAGATCCTGGCCTTTTGAATTCTGGATACAGAAACACAATACCCCACATTAATAAGCTGGAGGTTTTTTTAAAGAATATTCACACTACAGGCTTTACACATGAGAGTTTAAGAAAGAATTGCCACATGCCAGTCCATGGGTTGGTATGCAATGGAAAATCAAAGTGTGGACTTCTTAATGACTAGTGAGAAGCTGCTGAGATATACATTGTTTGCCTTCCACAGGAATAACTACACAACAGGATTTTGGCTATTTTGATGTGAAATTGTGGGGTGCATCAAGGACTCAAACCAAGAGGCTAGGCTTTATTCTAGTAAGCTCTCTGGAACACTATGTTCAAGGCTAAGAAGCTTTAGCTCCCTTTCACATGTTTCTCACACAAACCAGGCATCATGCAGTGACTGAGGAGCAGAATATATATTTTAGGCCCATTTGCAATATAAGATACGTTACTTTACCTGCCTTTGCATGTCCATGCAGTTAGTCATCATTGTAATGCTTTGGTGCAATTGGGGCAGCAGTGTACAGTGGTGCCTCGACTTACGACCACCCTGACTTGAGACCAAATCGAGTTACGACCAGCTCCGGTCACAAAATTTTGCTTTGACTTGCGACCGGAGCTTTGAGATACGATCAGAAAAAAGGCGGGGAATTTAAACTGCTAACCGTTGGTCGGCGAAGAGGCTGCTTCTTTGTAGCTCCTTCGCCCCAGCGGTTAGAGAGTGTGCGTTTGCAGAGAGGCTTCGGACTGCCTGGTACTGCTTTTTGCTTTTTAAAATGCCTGTTCAGAGTGAGTAGACTGTATTTTGAAAAGTATTAGGATATAATAAAGCAGGTTTTGAAGTCTCGCCTATTTCAATGCCAGTCAATAATTCTCTCTCTCTCCCAATCACCACCAGCAGCCAGCCAGCCCCCCCGCTCTTCCAGCCAGACCGGTTAGTCAGTCGGGGCTCCCGGGTCTTCCCCTGTGGTTGTTCCCTCCCCCGGTCCCCATTGCAAGGCCGAGACGAGCGTGGAGCTCCTCGGTTTCTCGGGCTCCTTGTTTATATAAGCAGTGTTGTGAGTGGGAGGAGAAAGGAAGAGAGGGGTTTTTTTTCACACGGCAAGGCTGGCTCCCTCCATCTCGTCATCGTCGTCATCCCTTCTGCGGTTGCCGCCTGCCGAGGTCCGGGCTTGGCAGGGGCTGGGCTCACGCGGGGCGGCCATGAGCTTTGGGGGCAGTCTCCTTGCTCCACTTCTTTGCCGCGCCATCAATGGGGGTGGCAGCGGCCGCTGCTTGCCTTGACCCAGTCTTGGCAAGGCCCAGAGGGAGGAGGAGGGAACGAGATGGAGTGCGTGCATGCCTGTAAATATTTCTGTTTCTATATGTATGTACTGTTTTGCAGTGTGGGTTTGGGCTGGGCGGGGGTTTGCTGGAATGGTTTTTTATTTTATTCTGTGGCTGCTCGGGTTTGGGCTGGACGGGTTATGTTTCTGTGCTTCGATGGGTCTTGCAGTGGGTTTTTAGTGGATTTTTTAGTGGGTTTTTCCCCCCGGCAGGAACAGATTAATCGCGTTTCTGATGGGTTTTTTAGTCCCTGCTGGAATGGGTTTGTTTGATTCTGGGGGGGGGGGGGTTATGGTCTGTGCTTTGATGGGTCTTGCAGTGTGTTTTTTAGTGTGTTTTTAGTCAGGGGTTTTTCGGCCGGAACGGATTAATCGCATTTCAGTGTATTCCTATGGGAAGTGGTGCTTTGAGTTACGACCAATTTGAGTTACGACCATTTTCTGGAACGGATTAAGTTCGTAACTCAAGGCACCACTATAATTGAATGTCTCAGCTGTACAGAAGCCTACATGTGTGTTGCTGTATGTACAAAGGGACTTATCCCTGCAGACAACCATGCAACTGGAAGGATGGTTGTAGGAAGGGCCAAGAAGTGAACCCACTGCTTGGGCCTAAAGCCAGAAGTGTGGCCTCAACACGTAATAGTGTAATGTTCCTTCAAGATTAGTAATGTTTGAAGGGACTCCAGTCAGGTGTGAGCCTCAGCAAGTGACAAGACAATACAGCTTTTTATAAATTAAGTCTAACTGATTTAATAATGGTATGTCGCCGGATCTGGGTGCTTGTGAAAGTTTCTAATGGTACTGTGATCTCTTTTACAAATAACTAAGATGAATGTCTGCCAAGAAAACTGAAGAGACAGACACATTGGCTAAAATCTTGTTGCTTAGTGTAGTAAATCATACTATAATAGGCCCATTGAATCAATGGGAATTTAGTAAGACAGCTCCTCCAGAAGATCATAGAATCATGAAGTTGGAAGGGGGCTATAAGGCCATTGAGTCCATCACTCTGCTCAATGCAGGAATCCAAATAAAAACAGATCTGACAGATGGTTGTCCAGTTTTCTCTTGAATGCCTCCAGCACTGGAGCACTCACCACCTCCCAATGTAATTGGTTCCATTGGCATACTGCGCTAACAGTTCAGATGTTTTTCCTGATATTCAGCCTAAATCTGGCTTCCTGCAGCTTGAGCCCATTGTTACATGTCCTGCACTCTGGCATGACTGAGAACAGATCCCGCCTCTCCTTTGTATGACTACCTTTCAAGTATTTGAAAAGTGCTATCATATCTCCCCTCAGTCTTCGTTTCTCAAGGCTAAACACACCCAGTTCTTTCAGTCTTTCTTCATAGGGCCAGAGCCGATTCAAGGCTCTCGTGGGCACTGGGCAAAAAATATAATAGTGCTCTCCCTTCCTCCTCTCTCCTTCTCCCTCACTTCCCACCTAAATAGGTCACACAACATGAACAATGTACTGTAACATAAATAAGACCAACTCACTTAGGTAATTTTGGTATCACTAAATAAGTGAACAATGCTTAGGTAAACAAACAACTTAAAAATGAAAAGAAAGATTAGCTTATGAGGGAGGGGCAAGGCAAGGGAAGCCTAAAGCTGAGCTTTGAGGCACTCTGCACATGCCCAGAGAACAGGAAAAGTTATGCACATTGTTTGCAGAAAATGCCAAGGCTTCAATCCAGAGCAGGCCCCATGTGGCAGTGAGGGAGGAAGGCTGGCTGTTGTCTGGGGTCGCAGGACTCCGGGCTCAGGTGCAGAAGAGGCAGAGGGCTGTGGGTGCTATGAAGGAACAGCCGCCACCACCCAACTGAGGGCGTGGGCAGGAAGAGTGCCTCTGAGCCTAAGCAGAGTACCTCACGTATCTCGGCTGACCTTACTCCCTCTCCTTCCTCACTAAGCAACAGGGTTTTGGCCATTGTGTGTTAATTCATACAGTGCACATAAGTCTTTGGTTCTTAGAACAATGCATTTGTATGGAGAAATGATGGCAAGCAGCATTTAATTGACTGCAGCTAATACTTCTGCAATGTTTGTGATCAGTTGAATTTGCTAGCTACAAGTCAGCCATTTTATACAGTTGCATAACAGCCTCTGCTGAAACATCTGGAACTGCATGCTCAGGAGGAAAAAAGATGTTTGTCTGAACAAGTGCTCTATGATCAACCTGATTTTTATCCCAGATTCATATCTGTTAGATGAGGAAGTTTTCTGGATATGAATTTCAGTTTTTCCAGGTTACAAATATAGTGTACTCTGGGCACCTCCTTACATGTTTTCAGGAAAGTATATATGGAAAAATAATATGAGAAGCAATTTTGAGTGTCAGCGTATCTGGCAGCTTAAAGTTGTTGGTATCTGAACTGCCGAAAGGGAAGATCATAATTTCAAGTTGTAAAATTTAGTGGGAAATTGCTGAAAGCTGATTTGGATGTAGGTAATATTTAATAGGCCAGTGGGTACAATAGACATGTACTACTGTTAAAGATAAACATTTCATTTTTAAAAGAAGTGCAGCAAGCTGCCCAGAATGGTTTAGCCTGAAATAACTCCCAGTGTTTTCAATGGTACGTACATCTAGGTAGGTGTTGTTGCTATATGCATAAACAACTGTTTCATCAGAGTATTTAGGACAGTTTACAGCAGTGGTGGGATTCAAATAAATTAACAACAGGTTCTATGTCCTAATGACCATTTTAACTATACCAAAAGATATTAAGGACCTTAATCTGAGGGCACATGATGCAGCTGTCTTACTAAAACTAATGAGATCAATAGGATAGTGGAGTCGGTGTTTGCAGGGTACACGTGCTGGGAGTTTTCTTTAATTAACAGAAATGGTGTCACCTCAGACTGACTATCCTGTTTCCCCCACCCCTAAGGTTAGTTGGAGTCTTCACAGTAGCAGGAGGTGGGTAGTGGATTTTCTCAGCATCATAATGTTTTTATGAACGATCCCAGTTGTACTGCAGAGTGTTTTCAGATAGTTTGGTCTTGGATGCACCACTGAGATCCATAAGCTTTACAAGAAGTATGCTTCTACTTGAGATGATAACTGCTAGAACTGGTTTGCTGACGTGGATCAGGGCAGTTCCCTAAATTTTTGGACTGTCTTTGGGGGCATGACTGGGGGGGGGGGGGCGAAGATGAGAACCTCCAAAATTAACGAGGAGACACGGCCTGTGCTCACAGGAGTAATGGCCATAGGTCCCAAGTACAAACAGGCCATGTGATGGAAAAACGCAGAATATGTTTGTATGAAACAAAACAACATGAAGTAAAATGAAACCTTTCCCCTTGTTCTCAGCACCCAAAATCTTTTATCAATTTATATAACAACGGTGGAAGACCATCCCAAGTGGATACTGGCTTACTGAAATAAAAAGGAGCTGTGTGGTCAATACAAAATAAAATACAAATGCAAGAGTAGGCAATAACGTTATAGACCACTAAAAAAATCATCATACAATACACATGTTGTATGATGGCTTACTGAAGTCTCCTTCCAAAACCCTAGATATGCGCCTTCTCTTCCCGTTGCAAGTAATAATAATAATAATAATAATAATAATAATAATAATAATAATAAACAAGAACAACTCTGCATTCAAGAACAATATATGCAGTTTCAAAGGGACGATCGGTCCAGGACAAGCTGGGCCATGCCCAGAATGAGACCCCGCCACCCTCCCGCGGCAACCCTCCGACTTCTGTGGTGCTGAATAGGAAAGTGCGCCGCCACCGCTCACCCCATCCCTCCCGAGCGAAGCGCAGACAAAGCCTTCATTCCCTCCCAACGCGCCTGCGCGAAAACCCCGTCCCGAGGCCCGGCGAGTTGGTTCCTGTTTTGGGAGAAGTGGGGAGGGAAGTGCATCCGGAGCGTGGTTTCGCCTATTGTCTGGGCGACGGAACTGGCCTAGGAGACGCCGAAGCCTCTTTTGCCAGCAGTAGCGCCGTTGCTTTCTGAAGGGGGAGCGAAGCGCCCTGCCGGGCACAGGCCGCCTTCCCTATGCCCGGCAGCGGCTGCTCGGCTCCAGTGAGTAAGTCCTCCAGAGTCCCGGAGGGGACCCGTTCCCGCCCTCGTCCCTTTGCCCAAGCCACTGCCCACCTTTTTTTTTCTTTTTCAATTCCCCATCCGATGCAGCGACGGGAATCTTCCCGGGGCTGCGGATGCCTCCAGCCTCCGATTCCCTGGCGTCCACAGCCGTCCCCTCAAGCACCGTGTAACCAGTGGTGGGATTCAGCAGGCCAGCAAACGGCTCTGTAGAACCGATAGTACATTAGGTACCGGTTCTGTAGAACCGGCTGAATCCCACCACTGGTTTACAGGAATACAAGAATGCAAAAACAAAGAGAAAAACAAACATGAGTTAAGTGAGAATTAAAAGCAAGTCTTAAAACAATGCACTAAAACCAACAATAGTCACAATAGTAAATCCTGATTCTTGAACAGCTTCTAAAAGAGGAAATATTGTGTCTTTATTGCCCAAAGCAGACTGTTTTGGGGTCAAGGCATGATGGTGCTTCTTGAAAAGACATTCCAGATCTGGATGATGCAGCTTTCCTCAGCACACTGTTGCCATATATTTAAGGATGGAAGATTCTGAAGCAGAACACTTGTTGTGGAGTTGTTGGCAAATTCATGTGCACTGAAAATTCTATTTCTGGTCCAGGCTATTTAGAGCTATACACCATCTGTTTTACATATTATATGCGTGATTTATCTGTGTTCATATCCAGATCATAAAAACTGAAGAAGGATGTGAAACTGAAAGAATGAAACCCTGATTGTTCACAATCAGCTTTCAAGCCTGAAATGGAAACATACTACCAAGATGAATGCTGGCTAAAGCACTGCAGTCTTACTCCAACCCACTGGTTGTCACATGCCTTATAGCTGTTTCCACCTCTATCTGTGGAAACGTAGCATTGTGCCTCATAATGGGGTATATGGGTTTTCCCCCAAGTGTCGGGGGTAGAGGTCGCAGCACTAGTAGCAAGCAACAGAACCAGTAGAGTAAGGCAAGTCTCCCTAAGGAGCGCTTAGCACTCGGTCAGAGAGTTCGACAGGCCACTTACCTACCACCTTTGCGTTGAGGCAATTCCTAAGACCTCAGTAGTGCGTAGCGTAAGCCCTTTGAACAAGTCTGACCTTAAAAGAACACTTTACTTTTACCCAGTACTTTGCAAGTACAGACACATGGGCTTTGGGATTCCTTAGAACACACAAAAGCTCAGTTAGGTAGGACTCTTAAATGATAGCTAGTTTGTGACCCTCTCCACTTCCTGGATTTAGCCAGACCCTGCTGTTCAAGAGACCAGTCCTTTTGTAAGGATTTTTATAATTAATTTTTATTAGAAAAATCGAGTTTCATAGAATCAGTTTATATTGCACAAGCTTTAGCATAAAGAACATATTCAAAGATCATTACAGTTAAATAAAATAACTATTTCCCATTAAAATAATAAACACTACTAAGGTGGGCTACAGTGGGCTAGCCCCACCTCCTTCTTTCTCTTTACTTACATCCTCTCTCAATCAAGTTCCTTTCTCTCCCATCATTATGGAATTGAATCCCAGAACAAAACTGGATCTCCTCTCTCCTTCAAGCCACATGCTCAATCCATCATCCATTTTCTACACTCTCTAACTCCTCCCTTCTTCTTGACAATTCTGGCTGTTAACCAATTAGCCTCAAGGGGCTGTAACACCTTCCTCCTCCCTTGATTCCCATGAAAGTCCAGGTGTTTTATCTCGTCTCCAATTAGCTCGGAATGTTGAGTCTTCCACGGGCCCCTTGATTCGACCTTCGGTTTTATCTCGAATCATGCTGTAACGGTCTTCAGAAAAACATTCTCCCAAAGCACTTAGAAAAACACATTCCAATGTCTCTCAAATCATCTTCACAGAGAACCTGTTTGACTCCATCTTACATTTCTCTGACTACATATCCCATCATCATGACATGCACAAGTTTAGCCAACATTCAAGTTGCCAGTAGGTCTGGCAGTTCAGATTTGAAAGCAAAGTTAGAAATGTACCTGAAGCACATGCTTTGAGCTCTCTTCTTATCTTGCATCTGCCTTCACCTGAATTTATCTTACTTTAAATAGTCTCATGTACTAATTTCCAAAAGTGCATCACCAGGGCTGTAATCTAGCCATAGAGCAATTGCCATGCTGAGATGCTTGTTGTAGGTTGTTGTTGTGCACTATCAAGTCAGTTCTAATTTATAGCAACCCTTTTCAGGGTTTTCTAGGTAGAAAATACTCAGAAGTGGTTTACCATTCTCTTCTTCTGAGAGCACCCTGGGACTGTGCAGCTTGCCCAAGGCCACAGACTGCCTCTTCTGGGATGTCTTTGGTAAGGTTGCCATATTCCAGTTCTCCAAGTCAGGGCAGCCTAATAGGCAAATTAATGTGATTCTCCACATTATGTAAATTAAGCACATTAATTTTTCTACCAGTACATTTTAGTCTTGGTATCATTTGTATAGTAGCAACTGATCTGAGAGAGCCAACATAATGCAATGGTTAAGAGTGCTGGACTTGGAACAGGGAGATCCCTGCTTAGTCACAAAGATAACTTAGTGTCCATGAGCCAATCCCTCAACCAAAACTACCTTACAGGGCTGTTTTCAGTGTAGAAGAGATAAAGGAGAACCATGTAATGCAACTATGCACATTGCTGCTGCATGTAAGCAAAAATATCATTTTGCATTGCATACAGGTTTTGGTGATATTTGCTTTAGGAGCCTGTTGTTTTTGTCATTGATTTTACCTCTGTGGGTCCACAAGGATATCACAAGAATACCCCGCAAGTGACACACTGTCATTGAATCTGCAGGAAAGAAACACAGGAAAAATGTGAGGGCATATTGCAGATATCAGGGGGAAACACAAGTTATCATTTCCTTCAGAATTACAGATCTAATATTTTATTATACCTAGAAAATATCCTAGACAAACTCCATCATATTTGAGTTCAGTCTCTCCCTCTCGTTCCCTATCTACACATCCCTGTCCCATTAACTACCATTTCATTTTACTGTTATGTGCTACTGTGTAGCAGGGTAATGAAAATCATAGGAGAACATGAGAAATGTGGTTTATAGAAGAAAATTTACTTCATGGACTACACCAGCCAGAACAGTCACTGATCGTGTTTACTCAGGGATATTGGAAATTGTAGTACAAGAAAGTACATGAAAATAACTTTGAAGAAATATATCAATTTCTTATGCACATTTGATAATAATACCCTGTTTCCCCAAAATAAGACCTAACCTGAAAATAAGCCCTAGTATGATTTTTCAGGATGCTCGTAATATAAGCCCTACCCCAAAAACAAGCCCTAGTTAAGTGAAACCCCGCCCTCCACTATTGTGCAGCAACCAGAAGAAGATGACATGACTGTATTTGAATAAATGTAGATTGTTGTACATGAAAAAAATACAACATCCCTTGAAAATAAGCCCTAATACGTTTTTTGGAGCAAAAATTAATATAAGACCCTGTCTTATTTTGGGGGAAACACGATACAATATGTTGTCAATTCCAACTTATGCTGACCCTTTCCAGGTTTTCTAGATATAGAGCACTCAAAGTAGTTTACCCTTCTCCTCTTCTGGAGGTGCTCTGGGACTGATTCCAACAGACCCGAGCAGCTTCCTCAGGTGGCACCAGCAGCGCCACCCAATCACTGGTGTCAGGATCATACCTGCGGGCTGCCTCTCAGCCAGCCTTTGATTTTGATGGCAGCAGAAGCACATTCTGAGCCTTGCACATCTCCCAATTCACCGTGTTGACCCAAATAAATAAATAAAATAGTAAATAAAACAGTCCTCCCCTTCTGCCTCCCATTCCACCTTAAATCCAAGCCTCTCCATGTCCCATTCCTGTGTCTTCAGGGGCATTATCTGTCTCCACTCTGCCAACCTCCCAGTATACTGGTGAGCTGCGGGTAAGGAATCCAGCTGCTGTCCATAGAGAGGTGGAAAGCCCAGTCCCGTGGCCAAGGGGACCCTCACCGGTCCCACAAAGGGACAACCACCCATGCACTGGAGTAGTTTAACCTGGAGCTTACTAGGGCGTAGAGGACTATCGCCAAGCCTTTTCTATTCAAGAGAAGCCATAGCTGGTGTACCAGACTTAGTTCATGGAAAGGACTCGAAACCATTATATATTGTGGGCCTGAAGTGCTAAATATTGGGGAATGTTGGTTATTCCTTTTAGTTAGAATATAAAGTAGGAAAAACTGCACATAAAAAAGCTCAGTCTCTTCAGTCATTCCCCCCCCCCATTTCTTTTGCACACAAACTAGCACTTTGTACGATAAAATCATTTTAGAAGTATTTAAAGTTGAAAAAAAATCTTTACTTACAGTTACCATCGTTAGTTGCAGTTTACAGTCAGGGGAAAAAAGGAGAAGATTTGAGTCTCCAGCACACGGAAAGAGCCTCCATGCTTGTCGCTTGGAGGAACATCAGTGAGAGAGGAAAGCTATCAGCAACAAAGACAATGCAAACAAACAAACAAACAAACAAACAAACAAACAAACAAACAAACAGGGAGAGGGGTCAGGGTCTTGCTTCAAATGCAAGAAGCAGGAAAATAACTTTAGCAATCATGTTTGTGTCAAAGGACAATAACATTAGGCTGTAAAGCCCCCTTCCACTAATACCCAGTTTTAGTGTATGAGAGATTGTTATTATCCCAGCTGTAAAAGTTGAATCTAAGAGGCTCTTCAAATTCCAAGCCATTTCCTTCAAAGGCAGTGGAACCCCATTCAGAAGAGGTTGAACTGTACTCATTTTCTTGCTTCATCTAGTCTAAGACTTGAGTAGTTGTGTCATACATACTAAACAGAGACTTCTACCGGGCTTTCAGAAATCCATCTGTTTCCGCTTGCTCGTGGGGTGGACTGTTCTAGCATTTTCTCTACTTTGCAGAGGGGAATAACTGTTGTCAGTCTAAGTCTGAAGAGACAGCAGCAAAAATAGCCAGTACCACCCACATACGTGAGAAGACAATATCTCATGACATGCTGGTAGCTCCATAGTTGTCATGATAGCATAGAAGTCTTGGGCTAATCCTGGCAGTAGTCTTGGCATCATTTTGAGGTTTCTAGATAGAGTACTAAGAAAATTCCGAGATGTATTCAAGTGCCCAACAACAGTACAAACTCTCAAAAGTAATACCTTAATGATTAGGAGAGAAAGGTAGAATTTCTTACAGCACAGGAGTCTCCACTTCCCAGAATCATTTTGACAAAATGCCTTGAGTGAGTGATATGGTTAATATGTTTTCCTAAAAGCTTAGAGAAACCAGCAAATCTCGTGCTAATTCTGGAGAAATATGTATAAATGCAGCTTAATGTTAATTTGGAACACTAAGTCTCAAATGCAGACCTTTCATATTGAAAGTAGTACTTGTGGATTATTATTACAATGATGCCAAGCCATATCCATCCTACATCTTCTTCCTGGCCTCGTTTTTCTGCAGCAGGCATAATTTATACAACAACAATCTTTATTGGATGGAACTGATAAAGTGCATTTAAAACAATTTAAAATAGCATGGACATAAATAAAATCAATAAAAATTATAAAACAGAGGGAAGAATTGTCTTACATATTCTTTGTGCAGAGAGAAGAAACTTGGCTACTAGTTCTGTATTGGATTTATTCATGTCAGCTAAAAAATAGACAGGGAAATCTGTCATAACACAGGTATCTGTGAAGATTCTCAGTCATCCAGGTAAGGTTATCTGGAAGTTGAGTCATGGCAACTGGACTTCTTTCTTGTTAGGTTGAAACGTTTCGCTACTCATCCAAGTAGCTTCTTCAGTCTGAAGAGAGTTGGTAGGAGATCCCTGATATATCCTCCACATTGGTTTCACTTCCCCCTGGTCTGAATAGGCTCGTTAGAAGGACAAAGGACTGGGGGTGAGGGATAATCCCACTTCTGCAGTCCTTCTCCACCATTGTCATGGGTCATAAACGGTAGTTAACAGTGGTCTTTCTGGTGGGTGTGGTCCTGATCTTTCTGGGGATGGATGAAAGGGCAGTGTGATAAGAGACAGATTGTATCGAAGTCCCCCACCCTTGTTGAGTGAGGGATTTCCTATATGCACATGTATGACCTCCCTGACCCCTCTCTCAAACCACCTATCTTCTCGGTCCAAAATGAGTACATCTTGGTAATCAAATGAGTGTTCTTTGTCCTTCAAATGAAGGAACACTGCTGATTCATACCTTGCAGGGGAAATACCATGGTCATGAAAGTGGTTTTCCCAGGGTGAGGCTCATCCATTGCACTTCGGGTGTGCTGATCCCTGTGATTTCCCCAAATGTGGGAAACTCAACTGCATAATTTGTGGTAATGGGGGATTGCATTTATGCTTTCCTTGATCTTTTTTCCCTCATCAGGACCTATTGCTAAGGCAGCAAGTCCTGGTGATGTCTTGTACTGTATTGCATTCTCCCTCTTTTTCTCCCCACTGGCAAAGGATCAGGGCAAAAGGAGTCATCAGGGGGCTGCTTTGACTCCTTTCACCCTCTTTCTTTGCTGCTGGAGAGAAAGAGGGGGAAGGCTATCTCAGACCCACTGCATTTCAAATTAAAATCATCTTGCAAGGCACCACTTGCACCCGGCGTATAAGACGACCCCCCCCCCCACTTGGAGGCATGTTTTTCAGGGCAAAAAAGTAGTCTTATACGCCAGCAAATACGGTAATTTCACCGGAGTTAGATACCATCGTCACACAATTTTATAAAAATTCTCTTTAATCCTTATAGACACAGATTTCACTATTCTTATATCTCATATTTTCTCCCAGTGCTCAGTATTTATATATTCCCTCATATCCCCATAAAACTTTCAGTGGGTCCTGTTGATCCTCTGCTTCAACTAATATTTTATAAATTTTATTTACTATACTTCTACACTATACTTCTACTTACTATACTTCTACACTTTCCCTTTATAATAACACTTCCTCAAACTTTGTAGGTTCCCTGCATTTACCATTTTTCCTTAACCAATCTTTTGTCCACCGCTCTAATTGTATTAAGCTAAACCATAATACTTTCTCCCTTCCCAGTGAATCTTTTCTTTGTTCTCTATTCTCCATCCTTTCTACCCAATCCTTTAATCGAATAACTTATTTTCCTCTTAATATATTCTTCAAATTCTTCAGGTTCATTGGAAAAGTTTCCAACTCAATCATTGGACATAATAGTGATTCTTGTGGACTAAGTACATTCTTATACTTATTCCAAATTGTCAACATATTTTTAAGGAAAGGGTTTCCAATTTCTTTAACTCTATTTTTATTATGTATTTTAAAAATAATATTCTCAAAATTTATGTCTAATTTCAGTGGTTCCAAATCCCACCATATTACTTCAGTAGGATACACAATAATATCTCCTATATATCTTAATTGATTTGGAACATAGAACTTCTTCAAGTTAGGGAGTCCCAACCCTCCTACCTTTTGAACTTTACGCCATCTCTTCCTATTAATCCTTGCCTTTTTATCACCATTGTTAATCATAGTTTGCCAGTCTTTTATCGCCTCCTCAGGTAGTTCTGTTGGCAGTGTCCTGAATAAAAAATTAATCTTGGGTAAAATATTCATTTTAATTACTGCTATTCAACCAACCATGATAGTCTAATTTTCCTGTAATCATCTAACTTATTTTTAACTTCCTGCTTCAATTTCTTAACATTTTCTTCTCTTAATCTATTTAAATTCTGAGGTATATTTACACCTAAATACTTAATTAATTTCCCAATCTTAACATCAGATTTTTTCTTAAGTAATTCTTCTTCCTTATTGTGATGAAATACTACTATCTCTGAGTTTTGCCAATTTATTTTAACCCTGTTATGTCTCCAAATGCTCTTAAATGGAGTTTTATTCTATCCATTGCCCTTAAGGGTTTTTCTATTGTTATTAATGAATCATCTGCAAATAAACTAATTTTAGTCGTATTTTTGATCCCTATACCACAAATTAATTTATCTTCTCTGATGGAATTTGCTAATGATTCTATAACTAATGCAAATAATATGGGGGAAAGGGGACGATTCCATTTTGGAAATAATATAATTAATGAGTGCTTCCATGATGCTGGAATCACATCTCCCTTCGTTACATGGTTGTAGAGAGACTCTAGTTTAGGTACCAACATTGTTCTAAATGTCTTATAATATTCCAGTCCTAACTCATCCGTTCCTGGTGTCTTGCCCCATTTTGACTTATTAATTACATCCTCTGTTTCTTCCTTTCTTATTAATTGTTCCATTAAAACTTCATGTCTATCTTGAAGTATAATCCCCAAATATTCCTCCACATAATCCCTTATTCTATCCTTTGTAACTTTGCCCCCTGTATATAATATTTGATAAAAGTCGTGGAAAACGAACAATTTTTCCTTCATTAAACTGCACATTTCCCGCATTCTGTCTTTAACTATTCCTGTTATACCCTTTGACTTCTTGATTTGCATGAATCTGGCCAACATTTTTAATTTTTTGTTACTAAATAGAAAGAAAAAATCTCTCTTTAAATATGTTAAATTTCTCTGAATTTTCTCCATCTCCTTATTCTCTAATTCTTTTTCCTTGTTAGTAAAGCTGCTAAAAGTTTTTTGTCCCTATTCCATTTCCCTTATTTCTTCCTCAATCTCCTTTGTATGTCTGTCTCATCGTTGTTTCAGTTTACATGATTCCCTAATACTTATTCCTCTCATATCTGACTTCATAGCATCTTGCTCGTTAATAGCCTATATCTCAATAATCTCTTTTGTTATTTTATCCACAATATATTTTTGTTGCAAAATATTTGTATCCATCCTCCATCTTCTAGCTTCCTTGTAATCTTTATAATCTAATATTAATATCCATATTCATTAAGGCATGATCAGTTACCTTTATAATCGCTATTTCTGTACTAACCACACTTGAGATCAAATCTTTAGATACAAATATATAATCAATCCTAGAGTAATTTTAATTTTTTAATTTTTTAAATATTTTTTTATTTTTTCAGAACAAAAACAAATACAAAAATACAAAATACTTACTATACAATCTAAACTACCGTGCACCCCATACCCACAGGACCCCTTGAAACAATACTTTTAATACGAACCTCCTTTCCAAAATTGTATTGATTGTTGTTTAGAGGCTTTCCCCTTTCCTTTCACTAATACAAATTCAACAAATCTACCCCAAATAGCATAAAAAATATTTGAACTTATTTCCCCTCTTTTCATCTTAAGTTCAGTAGTCAATTTATCATTTAATACAATGTCCCATACTTCATTATACCAATCTTCTAATTTAATATAATTTTTATCTTTCCAAAATCTAGCTATTAATATTCTAGCACTTGTCATAAAATTGGAAATCAATTCCTTCAAACAATAATCAAGTTCTATCTTATCAAAAATTGACAACAAAGCAATTTTAGAATTGAATTCAATATTTTTTTCCAAATATATCACATATTTCCTTAAAAATCAGTTTCCAAAATTTCTGAATCCATTTACACTCCCACCACATATGATAATACATGCCAATTTCTTCATCACATTTCCAACAAGCCTTAGAATAATCTGAATTTATTATATTCAATTTCACCGGAGTCATATACCACCTTAAACTGATTTTTTTAAAAAAAATCCGTTATTCTTACCGACATTAATCTTAAAACTCTCATCCTCCAAATTTTTATCCAATCCTCTGTTTTAATTTCTGTCTTTAAATCATTTTCCCAAATTGATTTCAAACCTTCTGTTTCTGTCTCTTTTTCCTCTTGTTCCAAAATTAGGTTATATATTCTACTTACTACTCCCTTCGTTAAAGCATCTTTCTGCATATCTTCATGTGATGATAGAAATTGTTCATACTTAGTACATTCTCTACATTTGCCATTAGTTTTCAGCCATTCATTTGTCCAACTATCTAATTGGATATAATTATACCATGATAATTTATTAGTTTGAAGTTTAACTATAATCTGATCCTTCGATCTCATTTTAATCATCCAATCCTTCAGTCTGGCAACTTTTTTGTCCTTAAACAAATCAGCTAAACCCTTCAGGTTTGCTGGGAAATTTTCTATTTCAGTCACTAATTTTAATGGTGAAGTAAAGGGACATAGCTTCTTTTTATATCTATTCCAGACATTTAACATGTTTCTTAAAAAAAGGGTTATTCACCTGATTTATTGTATTTCTTTTTACTACATTAAACAAATATTTTTCAATATTCCCATTTATTTCTGAGGATTCCATATCCCACCAAATTAACTTTCCTTTGTTGTATATGATATCTCCAATAAATCTTAACTGATTTGCTGTATAGTAATTTTTTATATTAGGAATACATTAACCTCCATTTTTTTTAGACTTATACCAATATCTTTTATTTATTCTAGATTTTTTTACCTTGATTACAAAATCCATTAATTAATCCCTGCCAATACTTACAATCTTTTTCTAATTGTATTGGAAGCATCCTGAATAAAAAAGTAATTTTTGGTAATATTTTCATTTTGATCATGGTGATTCTCCCAAACCACGATAGTTTCAATTTAGAATACTCCTGCAATTTATCTTTAATATCACTTTTTAATTTATTAAAATTTTGCTCCTTTAATTTTTGAGTCACTTTAACTATCTTTATACCTAAATATTTAATATAATTACACATTTTAAAATTATATTTATTTATAAACATTTCTTGTTCATGTTTATTCTGATTAAACATCATTATTTGTGTTTTTTGCCAGTTAATAGTTAATCCTGTTATTTCCCCAAATTTTTCTAAATTATTTTTAATATTATCTATACTTTCTAATGGGTTTTTAATGGTCCATAATGAGTCATCAGCAAATAAATCATTTTTTCCTAATCTTTAATTAATTCATCATTTCTTATTGCATTAGCTAGCAGTTCTATAACCATACAAAACAATATTGGTGAAAGTGGACAGCCTTGTCTTGTACCTCAGCCTAGAAAAATCCGCTCTGTTAAACCATCATTAACTATTACTTCTGAAGTGTTATCTGAATATAATTGGTCTATAACCCCTATAAATCTTTTACCAAATCCCCAACCCTTTATAAGCAGCTTTAATGTTGGCCATTCCACACAATCAAAGGTCTTAAATATGTCTAGTGATAAAACAGTTGCCTTTTTTTCCTTTTCTATCTCATATATAATATTCAAAACTCTTCTAGTTAAATTATCCATTTGTCTTCCCTTTATAAAACCACATTGATCCTCTTTAATATAATTTGCTATGAATCTGTTTAGTCTATTTGATAGTATAGGAGTAAAAATCTTGGCGATTTATTAGAGATATAGGCCTATAAGATCCCGGATCTGTTAGATCCTTGTTGGGTTTTGGGATAAGAATCGTCAATGAATGTTTCCAAGAAGGTGGCATTGTCTCTCCTTCCAATATTTTATTATAAAACATTTTTAGCTTAGGTATCAAAATGGAACTAAAATGTTTATAATATTCTGGACCCAATCCATCAGGGCCTGGTGTTTTACCATTTCTCAGTTTATTAATAACTTCAGCAATTTCTTCTTCTTTAATCTCTTCTTCTAATATTCTTTTATCACATTCCAATAATTTAATTTTTAAATTCTCATTTATATAATTGTCTATATTCTCTTTCAGTACGTTTTTTCCTTTATATAATTCCTGATAAAATTCTTGAAAAATCTTCAATTTAACTTTCATTATATTACAGCTCTTACCTGTTCTATCTTTAATTACCCCAATTGTGTTTTTTAATCTTCTATTTTTACACATTCTAGCTAATAATTTTGAATTTTTGTTGCTAAATTCAAAAAAATGCCTCTTTATATGCATCAAATCCCTCTGGACTTTCTCTATTTCAAAGTTTTCTAATTCCTTTCTCTTAGCCTGAATTTCTACCAATAACCTTCTATCTCTTTCTAAAAAAACCTTGCTTTCCAATTTCCAATTTCCAATTTTTTCACATTTTTCTCCTTAGTTTTTTTTTTCAATTTACAGGATACCCTTATTGTTATTCCTATCGAGATTCTGTCCTGCGGAACTACAACCAGAACCTCGCCTCTGCTCTTTTTATTAAATTTTTGCATTTCTTCTTAATACTTGATAACACTGAAGCCCCCTTCTCCACCCCTCTCTCCCCTATAATTATAAGTAAAAACACACAATTAAGATCCAATTATTAATAATTTTAGTTTTGTTATTGCTGTTACTATCTAATATTAATATAATTAGTATAACTATTACTACAAACTAGGGAAAAAAAGAAAAAATCGATATAGATGAATGAGGAAAAGAGAGAAAAATAACAATAAGGAAAATTAAAAGATTTGGAAGGGGGAAAAAACAACAGTTGGCCCATCTTCTAGTCCTCCAAAAATCTAGTCCTTTCTGCTTCAACCTTCTATTTTTTTGCTTGTAGTCGGGGTTAGCTCCTGACCTTCATCTTCTTCCTGCCAGAGTTTCCAGGCCTTCAGCAGGTCTTTACCTTCATCACAAGAGTAGATTTTAAACAGAACCTGGTCTTTCCAAATTTTCAAAAAAAAACCAGGATGACCCCATTGGTATTTGAGATTATTTTTGATCAAAACTGCTGTAACAGGCTTCATGGATTTTCTCCAATTCAAAGATTCATTGCATAAATCTTGGAAAATCTGTAGCTTATTGCCCCTATAGACCAGCTGGTCTTGTTTTTGTTTGATTTCTCTCATAAATTGTTCTTTCTTTGTATAGTTAAAAAACTTCACCACCACTGGTCTTATTCTGGGGCTTTTGGGATTACCAACAAAATGAACTCTTTCTATGTCCTGTTCAAGCAAATGTTGTGTACCCATTATGGAGTTAACCCAGGGTATAATCTCTCTTTTGAGGTCTTGTCCATGTTGCAATTGAAAGTTCATTATTTTAATATTGGACCTTCTGGAATTATCTTCCAGATAAATCAACTGTTTGTTTGTTTCGCTGATTCTCTCATCGAAGCTGCTTATCTTAAATTCATTTGTTTCTGCCCTGTCTCCGAGCTCTTTAATTTTCTGTTTAACATTTTTCAACTCCTGTGTCATTCCTGAAACTTGATCTTGAAGCTTATTAATGCTCGTTTCAATAGACTTGGCTCGTCTCTCTGCTTGTTCGAAACCTTGACTCATTTTACAGGACATGTCCTTCACAATCTGCGTCAATTCGTCCATTGCTTCCTGTTTATCTTGTTTATCTTCGGGTTGGGCTGGTGAAACTACCCTCGTCAAGTGTTAGAGTAATTTTTATGAACTGAGGAATAGAATAAAAAATTTCTTCTCCCTTCATCTCTCTCCATATATCTCTCAAATCTATTTTCCTTATGATTCTGTTTAAAATAGTAATGTTGTTATTGATCTCTTCTTTGGTGGGGTTTGATTTGTCTTCCCATTTATCCATTACCATATTAAAAGCCCCTACCATTGTTACGTATCCCTTTCTTATATTTCCCATTTCTTTAAGTACTTCCTTATAAAAATTGACTTGATTTTCATTTGGAGAATATACATTAATTAAAGTATAATCCTCTTCTCCCGTTGTACCTTTTATCATTATGTATCTACCATTATTATCTTTTTCCCCCCACCTTAAATTCACATTTCTTAACAATGATGATTGCAATCCCTCTCAACCATGAGGTTCCCTATGCTTTTTCATAAATCCTTGACCATCCTAATTTAAATTCATTTACTCCTCTTTTTTTGATTGGTGAGTGTCTTGTAGAAATTTTTTTCTTTGTTCAGCAACCCCTCTATTCTTTTCCTTTTTATAGCATTCCCCAGGCCTTTAACATTCAATGTTGAAATTCTAACAGTTTTAACCATTGTTAAATGTCTGCATTTCTCTTAATGTGGGTGATCACAGAACAAAGGAAGGCTAATTGCCTTAGAGAGAGAACAAAGGAGTTGACAGCAGATGTCCAGGCCCACGGAGCCTATAGGCAACGCCCTGAGAGCTCTTTTATTTACTTAGCATGATTACATAGTATGTTGTTAAAATTCAGATAGGATACTAGTTACCTAATCGCAACTAGGATTGGCTAAAATAACCCTTTGATCTTATGCTGTACCTTTAAGTGAAAGGGCAGAATAAGGCGTTACCCCGCCTGCTGGCAGCTGCCGCTTCCTGCCAGGAGTGTATGCACATCACTGGAACAGAATGCAGCTACAACCTTTAAGCAGAAGTTTCCCACATTTCCCCTTTTTCTTGTTTGTTAAGCAAAGGCACATATTCTTTTTTGTTTGTTTTGAAAGGAGAAATTTAAAAGAGCAGTGTGCTCGTTCTACAATAGCCTGTCCTGTGCAGTTATAAGGAATACCATGGGAAAGTTGAACGTCCCATTCATTGCAGAAAGTGGTAAAGGCGTGAGAGGTATAGGCAGGGCCATTGTCTGTTTTTAAGGCTTGAGGCCATCCTATAATTGCAAACGTACATAAACAATGTTGTATGACATGGCGAGAGGTCTCACCATGAAGAGGGGTAGCCCAGATGTATCCTGAATAAGTATCAATAGTTAGATGAACATAAGAAAGAGGAGCAAGTGTAGGAACATGAGTGACATCAATTTGCCAAAGCTGATTGGCATCTGTTCCTTGTGGGTTAACAGCATCAAAAGGAAAGGAAATGGGAGACATGGAACAGGAAGAGCAGATGTCTCGAGCTTAAGAAAGCGGAATAGAAAATTGCTTATGGAGTTGTTTAGCACTCTGATGAAAAAAGGAATGGCTGTCAATAGGATTGGAAAAGAGGGGACACAAGGAACAAAGAGCAGAGTCTGCACGATGATTTCCCTCTGAGATAGGATCTTGAAATCCAGTATGAGATCGGATGTGAGCTGCAAAAAAAGGTTGTGATCTGGCAGCAAGGAGGTTTTTTAAAGTCAAAAACAGGGAAAGTAAGGAAAAGTCAAGAGCAGGAGAAACATAGGCATGTGACAGATGAGTGAGATGGTTAAATACATACAGTGGACCCTCGACTTACAGACGGCTCGACCTGCAGACTTTTCGAGTTACAGACTTCTCTGGCCGCAAAATTTAGGTTCGACTTGCGGCCGGAGAATCGACCTACAGACCGGAAAATCAAACAAAATGGATCAAAAATGGCCGGTTACGGATTAATTGGTTTTCAATGCATTGTAGGTCAATGGAGACTCGACCTACAGACTTTTCGACCTGCAGCCACCGTTCCAATACGGATTAATTCCGTAAGTCGAGGGTCCACTGTATTGAGTGTAACTCATAGTGTTGGGGTATCACATTTGGATTAGGTAAGCCACATTGTAAAGGGCCCGTAGGTTGAATGCACTTGTTAACTTCCCGAAGGTCGTGTAGCAAACGCCACTTCCCATATTTCTTTTTGATGGTGAAAATGGGGGTATTCCACGGACTGGTGGAATACTCTATATGTCCTTGATCTAATTGCTCCTTAACTAAGGCCTCCACTGCATGGAGCTTTTCTTTAGACAATGGCCATTGATCAACCCAGACAGGTGGTCCAGGGAGCCACATTAATGGCAAGGCTGTGTCAGATTGCGTAGAGGCCTGTATTATAAATTTGTCTGCAATTTTGCATCAACCTTTTTCAAGAGATCCCAACCCCAGATGGAAAAGGGAATAGGCAGAATGTAAGGAATGATTGTAATTTGTCTAGGAGAGTCACCTAGACTTTCCAGAACAATGGGCTGAAGGCTTTTCTGGGCTTGCTCATAGCCTCCAACTCCCCAAATGTTGTGCACTGGCTGGGTGGGATAGCTTTCTGGCCAGTCTTTCTTTGCAATAATGGTAACGTCAGCTCCCGTATCAATCAGGCCATTAAGGACAAGCGATCCCATTTAAAGAGGGAGTCGGGGCTGCGAGTGCTTGATGGTAGTTAAGGCAGCAACTCGAGTAGAACCAAAAACCCCACTACGAGGGTTGGTAGAAGGACCCATCTGTGTTAATGGAAACAACAACAATTGAGCGATAGATTCACCCGCAGGAAGGACTTGCGGTATATTAGACCAGGTTTGAATAATTAGAGGTCCTTCATAATCCCCATCAATGATGCCTGGTACAACAAATAAACCCCGTGCAGAGATGCTAGAGTGGGGGAGAATGAGACCCACAGTGTCTTTGGGTATTGGTCCATGATGTGCTGTTTTGACTCTGTAGACAGCTAGAGGGAATTGATAGTCGACCCCTTCGACTGTGATCAAATCATGACCGGCACTTTTAACAGTAGCAGGTTGGATTTCTTGAACTGGGGTAGTATTCACTGAGTTCCCCCCACTTGACCCGGGGCTGGAGGTCCACCCGACTTGGAGTTTCCCAGTGTTGGAACAGACTGGCATTGATTGGCCCAGTGATAACCTTTCTGACACCGGGGGCATTTTTTAGAAGGGCGTTTATTATTTTGGGGGGTTGATTTACATTCCCGTCTGAAGTGCCCTTCCTTGCCACAGGAAAAACATTTATGATTTCGGGCAGGGTTCAAGGAGGTAGCCATGGCTGTGGCCAAAAGCTGTGTCTTGTGAGTTTCTGTCCCAATATTCTGACATAATTTTAGCATGGCAGCAATGTCAGTCTCTGGTTTATTGTAAATAGCCTGAAGGGCCGTTTTACAATCCATGTTAGCATTTTCAAATGCCAGCTGTTTCATCAAAATATCAGCAGCCTCAGTATTCTCCACCTGCTGTTCAATCGCTCTTTGCAATTTGTTAATGAAAGACAAATAGTCCTCTGTAGGACCCTGACGCAAATTGGCAAAAGACCCTAAAGGGGTACCTTTGTCTGGGATTTTTAACCAGGCTGCTCTAACGATGTCACCCACTTGTGCCAATCCCCTGTTAGGGATGGTAATCTGCTGTGCCATGGTGACAAAGAGTCCATCTCCATTTAGCATATCTTCAGACACAGCAATATTGTTTTGTAAATTATCCATAGCCAGAATGGCAGCGGCGTCTCTCCATTCCTGCATAAATAGTACATATTGTGCAGGAGTGAGCATTGCTTTAACCAAGACTTTCCAGTCAGCTGGAATAAGATTTCCATTTCCTCGTAACCCATCAACCAGCCCAAGAGTAAAACTGCTATGGAAACTGTTTTCAACTACACTTTTTTTCAACTCTTTAAACATGGCAAGGGGAAGACTTTCATGAACACGGTGTCCCTGATTGTTACGAACCACAGGACAAACAGACATAAGTGGGAGGGCGGCAGCAACATCCTCCGGGCTTCCTTGGGCCATAACATCAGATAACATCTGCTGCACTGCTGAACGAGGAGGGGGGAGGAGAAAGGGGAGAAGAGGCCGTTGGAAGAGCGGCAGGAGCTGCGTAGGAAGGAGGATTATTTCTATTTTCATGGAGATCTGGTGGCTTACAGGGTGGCAAAATCTGAGGGGCTGTTGGAAGGTTAGCTAAAGACTGGGCTAACAAAGGGTTCACGATCTTTGAAATCGCGTCCCAGCAAAGATGCCATGTATGGAGGATTTTAACTGGAGCAACAGGGTCTTTGTGCAATTTATTCCCAATTTTATCCCAATCTGAAAGCTTAAAACTGCCCCCTTCCGGATACCAGGGACAATAAGTACCTATTTCTTTCATTAAATCCTCTACTGAAACAGATACATCATGGTGACCTTCTTTATGGAGCAAATAAATCAAGTCTTTTTTATGTTGAATTTGAAGCGCTGTAAGAGTGTTTCCCATCTTGAACTAGTAATACTCACCAGGATCCAAAGAGGATGCAAGGACGTGTCTGGAGCCCTTGCCGGGCGAGGTGAGCTGCTTTGATTGCCTCAGGCAATGTCCCTGTTCGGGTGCCAAATGTGGGTGATCACGGAACAAAGGAAGGCTAATTGCCTTAGAGAGAGAACAAAGGAGTCGACAGCGGATGTCCGAGCCAGCGGAGCCTACAGGCAATGCCCTGAGAGCTCTTTTATTTACTTAGCATGATTACATAGTATGTTGTTAGAATTCAGATAGGATACTAGTTACCTAATCGCAACTAGGATTGGCTAAAATAACCCTTTGATCTTATGCTCTACCTCTAAGCGAAAGGGCAGAATAAGGGGTTACCCCGCCTGCTGGCAGCTGCCGCTTCCTGCCAGGAGTGTATGCACGTCACTGGAACAGAATGCAGCTACAACCTTTAAGCAGAAGTTTTCCACACCTTAAAGTGAAGCATGTAACATCTAACCCAAACACACACCCCACCCTTAGCTATCCACCATATCCCACCTAAATCCCTCATCCCAACATGGAAATTTTTCTTCCCCCTCAGTCCACTGAAGCTCAGCTGTTTCAATCTTGGCTTGTCTGCAAACCATCAGGGGGAGAGAGGTGTCCTTCTTCACCTTTGGAATCACCACTGAGGTTGGGAGTTCACTTCCCCACTGTGCCTCCTTGTCAGTGGCTGGACTTGATGATCTATAGGGTCCCTTCCAGCTCTGCTGGTTTAAGGTGTTTTTGTTGTTATCTGTTGGATTGGTGTTTTTGCACCACTGCAAAGTCATGCGCTCAGGGAGCCATGATTTCTGTGGTGTAATCTCTGGGCACAGATGGGCCCTGTGATTTGATAGTGGTTTGGGGAAGATCCTGCATAAAAATAATGTGGATCCATACATCAGATCCATGTTTTTGTACCACTGCTGGGGGGCTCATGATTTCTGTGGTGTAGTCTGTGGGCACAAATGGTCCCTATGATTTGATAGTGGTTTGTGGATGATCCTACACAACATTCCCTCTAATATTTGGCCCCGCTGTGTGGGAGCGACAGCCCGTGCATGCTGGGGGGAGTGCAGGGTTGCATGTGAAATCAGAACTAAACAAAGCGGCTGATGGAGCACTCAGCTTAGAGGGAACCTTTATCCTACAAAAAAAATCATGTAGATCCATGAGGATCTGTGCCTTGAATTGGTGTTTTTGTGCCACTGCAAGGCCATGTGCTCGAGGAGCCTATGATTGGACAGTGATTTGTGGATGATCCTTCTGAAAAAAAGTTATGTGGATCCATGCTTCAGATTCATGTTTTTGTGCTACTGCAAAGCTATGCACTGAAGGACACATGAATTTTGTGTTGTAGTCTGTTGGGGTAAATGTGATCTATGATCTGATTATGGTTTAGGGAGGGTTACATCTAAAAATCATATTAAATTATTGGATCTGTAAACATATGAGTAAACTGGGTAAACATACTCATGAGTAAACCAGGTAAAACTAGATTTGAGCTTAACTCCAGCAACAAAGCAAAAAATCAGTAATTTCACAGTTTAAATGAATGAGCTGCTGAATATTATTATCTTTGGGTTTTTAAAAAATCTTTTTAAATATTTTCACAGGCTGGAGCTATAAATGTGTGGCCAGGAATCAGTTTAATGCTTTCTTTCACACTGAATGTGTTCTGTCACCTCCCTTGCATTAGCTGCCTTGGCTTCAGGCACATTCTCATTGGGCAGAGTGCTATGCTGTGCAAATAGTTTCTTTGGAATTCTTGGAAGCCAGAAAAAAAGGAGGAATTTCAGAAATTTTCTGGCTTTATAAGAACTAATTAAAAGAATTAGAGCCATGAAGGGCTCAATTCCTGTGGATGAAAAAAAAAGAGGCAAAAGAAAAGAAAGAAAGAAAGAAAGAAAGAAAGAAAGAAAGAAAGAAAGAAAGATGCCCACTTCCAGTTTTGAAAAATTGGTATTATGGAGTATGAAATAATATAGGGGTTCTGTGTCACATTCCATAGGTGACTTGCCACCACAGGAGGTTCACAGAAGGAAAAAAAGGAATGGCAGGAGTGTTGGCAGGTGCAAAAACAACCTTGACAGTAGTGTGTGATCTGAAGACTACACTAAACCCACTCCAATTGAATTCTTTGATTGTTTAAGCAAGCTATTAAGCAACGTAAGACTTCTGGTGTAATGAAGGTGGGTGGTTGCTTTGGGATCTTTCTTCGTCTTGTCTCCATAGGACATATTTTGTAATGGGGAAAAACAAACAAATAAAACAAGACAGAAAATGAAATCCAAAGGAAGAAAAGCTGCTCACCCATTAATATTAAGATTTTGTCATTGCTTGTTGAATATTTAACAATCATCTGTTAAGGCGAATTTGCTTCCTTACTACATTTGCTCTGACAGGTCCAAGATACCCAGGCAGATTTTCAAAGGAGCGTCTAGGAGGAATGTCTGTATTCCACAAAAATTGAGCAAAGCCATCTGTTTAACCATAAGCTCCACTTACGTGTAGTGTTTACAATTATTTTGTTCAGGAAGGGGGATATATGTGCAGTTTCATCTTTACAAAGCAACTGTTTAAATGTCTTTGAACTGAATGAAAAGAGGATGAAAGATCAAAAGAACTGAAATTGAATGAGATATGGAATCTATCCCAAATACTTTTTTTACTAATCAATT
This sequence comes from Intellagama lesueurii, assembly GCA_037013535.1. Classification (NCBI taxonomy): domain Eukaryota; kingdom Metazoa; phylum Chordata; class Lepidosauria; order Squamata; family Agamidae; genus Intellagama; species Intellagama lesueurii. Next base: position 111,781,345 of record JBAJHW010000005.1, read on the forward strand.
TCTGCAATAGTAATAAATTTATAAATTAAGCCCTGCCATTTTAAGCACTGTACCCTTTACTGAAGAAGGTGCTTGGATGAGTAGTGAAACATTTCAACCTAACAAGAAAGAAGTCCAGTTACCTTGACTAAACTTCCAGATAGCCACACCTGGATGACTGAGAATCTTCACAGATGTATCCTTTACTTTTTCTATCATTTATGTTATGAAATCAAGCAACACATAACCATGCTATCTGTTGCTTGTTTTTATAATTCTGATCCATTATCTCAGCTTTAGGGCAGATATGTGTCTCATGATAGTCTCAGAACAACATAATCATCTCCTTGCATCACTAAACATCCTTAATAATACCTGGAACAATAAATACTATAGAAGCATGAGTTGTGGTTTCTTAAAGCCAGTTTTAACTAGATTTCAAATAGCTAGATTGCTCTGTCAAATTAAACTACTGCAGAGCTTCTCACATTGCTTTGCAGGTGATTGGAGAAGTACCAATTAAAGTGACATAATAGTAGCTTAGATGGACTAAGGCTCTGACTCAGTATAAGGCAGTTTGCTAGACTGCAGCTGAAATACAGGTGACTTGTATCACTCTTATTGAAATATCAGGACCCTAAGGAAAATGTTCTGTCTGGGAGTACAGGGCCAAAGGACACATGACTCTAAAAAACTGAAAACTCTTCTGCTTTACCAGGTGTTCTAAAGACTTTTGGTAGGAAGCCCCCTCTCTTGCTTAGAATTTGAAACATCTGGAGGACTCCTAGCTTTCCCATTCTCTCAGTATGGGAACCAAGATGGGGCTTGGTTCTATATTCTGGTCGGCTGGACATGTTGTAGTGTCCTCTGCTACCAAGGTTGGTGAATATTTGGCCTTCCAGATATTCTAGACCTCCACGTCCTAGACGCTTGAGCCATCATGCCAGTTATGAGAGGTGATCAAAATTGTCCCAAAATCTGATGGGCCAAAGGTTCCTTACCCATAATCTGCTGTCTTCTCAGTAGTTTGTAAATGTGGGACAGTATAAGCAGACACTTCTGAGTAAATGTAATTACTTATGCCCTTAATCATATTCATTGGGTTAGCCATTGATGTTTGCTTTCCTGAGCAAAAGAGAGCAGATTGCTGCTGGTAGTACAGTTGGAAAGAACAGCATTAAAGACTAGAATACTCCTAATCCTGGGAAACATGATCCTTGCTCAGCCTCTTAAACATGAATAGACAATTTGAGCCTCTCCAGGACTGCAGCTTCCATCATCCTTCTACATTGGCTATGCTTGGCAAGGGCTGAAGAAAGACAGAAATCAACATTTGCCCACCTCTGCTGTCTAAGATCTAGTGTTACTCCCTCAGTATGAGTGACTTATTGCAGAAAGAAATTGCTAAGGTTTCTGGACTGATTGACTTGTCCATCACTTTCACCTGTGTACTTGCCATGTAGTTCAAACTGTGAAGGCTGGACTCCAGCAGCACTTGAACTGCTTGTCCCAGTGCTTGTTCCAGAGTTACCATGGCCCTCAGACCCACTTGTAATTCTGATTCTGATCAAGATCCAGGATGTAGTTTACTGAAAGAATAAGAATTGTGTCTTTAACCAAGACGCACAATCACTCTCTGGAGACTGGAATGGTTGTTCACTAAGTCTGTTAGGTTTCCTACTTCCTCATTAATCTCTTTTTCCTGTTTTTCTACCAGGTGCAGTAGTTTGTCTCTTTCCAAGGTGAATGGCGTTGTTAAATTCTGTCCATGTTTCAAATGTCTGCACTCCTCCCACTCCTAATATCTGAAGATTTAATTAATCTGCTATTTCCTCCCTCTTCTAGAACATTAATGAAGATACAAAATAGGATCAGAAGTAATACCATTTTCTTGACAATACATTAATGGCTCACCCGCCTACTCTTAAGTTGTTGTTTTTCATCACCCTTCATTTCAGTCAGCAGGAGTGTTTTATGTCAATTTAAGCAATTTTTGTAAGACATGCTGATCAGTGTTTTCATAAAACCTGGCTGTGTCAAAGTGCCTGGTTAATGTTTTCCAGTTTCTCTGTTTAGTATCTGCACATGGAAATATAACATACCAGTCCCAATTATTTTGCTAATACACAGTATTAAGAGGCTCACGTGTTATGTCCATATTATTAATCATGACAACAGTGGTGTACCTCAGCTGTCAGTGAGAAAACCCTGCCAGATGTGCAGTACTTCTTCCCAACCCCCTAAATGTTCCTAGTTAGCTCTCTAACTACCTTTAGGTTTTTGTGGGTTTTTTAGCACCTGGGAAAATGTACTTTAATTATTAGACAGTGCAGAAATTTCTGATTTAAAAACTTAAATTAAGTTTTCAATGTCCGGTGTCTTCTCCAGTAGGCCAATGAGTATCTCACATGTTACATTGGGGCCTGGGAGACCTGTGTTCAACCCTTGTTCAGCTGTAATGCTGTCCAGCTGTGACACTGGCAGAGTGGCCTTGAGCCACTTGCTGTTTCCCAGACCAACCTACCTTGTAGGATCTGTGTGATGGTTGAAGAAAGGAGAAAGCAAGACAGTCATCTTGAGCTCCTTGAAAGATGCATGAGTTGCAAATGTAATAAGTAGGTATTGTAAAGTTAGGAAATATGTATCGGACAGATCCAGTTGCTGTACAGCTTTTAAATAGATTCTTCACATTTAAAAAATGTTCCTTATAACCTTTCACAATTTTTTTTTGCTAAACATGAATGCATACACATAAACTTGCACACTGGGGTCTGACCAAAGCCAGATCCAATGCCAAATTCAGTCATACACATAAGACAGGCAAGTAATTTACGAGAGTAGGTCAACTCTCCTGGGTGAATGTTCTCTGAGTTGGAAGGATTATATAAAAGAAAGCAGTATGGAATTCACAAGTATGGAATTCACTTAATAGAGTTTGACCTTTTTCTTCCTTCTCCCCTGCTTTCCAGGTACGTGATGCCTGTGACCCGATATACTGTAGCATTAATCAATATGGATTTGTTTTAAAATTGTCGGGGAAAACAGTTCTGATCAATAAAGTTGCAATGGTGCCATCTAGTGTGACACTTTAAAATATATTTTACCAACTGGAAGCCTATGAGTTTTGTCTTCAATGAGGAAAGTGTCTGCTTTCTGGAATCAAAAGAGAAAATGGGGACTAACAACTTTTCAGCATTTTCCTTCTAATTTTTTTTTGTCAGAGCTTGAAAGCAATCCGTTTACAATATGCATTCATTTAATCTGGCTTCCTGTAACTTGAGCCCGTTGTTGTGTGTCCTGCACTCTGGGATGATCAAGAACAGATCCAAGTCCCTCCTCTGTATGACAGCCTTTCAAGTATTTGAAAAGTGCTCTCATATCTCCTGTCAGTCTAAATATGCCCAGTTCTTTCAATCTTTCCTCACAGAGCTTGTTTTCTAGAAGACAAAAATCACTGCAGAAGAACTATATTACTTTCATGTTAACAATGAAGAAATGGAAATTGTTGCAGCTTTTGTGTACCACAGTAGAATCAACAAACCAATTGGAGATTGCAGCCAAGAAATGAGAAAAACGCTGACACTTGGAAGTAGTGAAGGAACTAGAAAAGATCAAATGTAAGGATGTGTCACCAGAGATCAAGTCCAAGATCATCAACACATATGATTTTCAATTACTATGTACAGATGTGAAAGCTTGACTTTATCATTAACAGCCCTGCTGAGCTCTTGTAAACTCAAACTTGTTGTTTCCTTTATGGAGTCAATCCACCTTATATCTAGTCTAACTCATTTTCTTCTGCCTTCTACTTTTCCTAGCATTATTGTCCTTTTCACGGTGTCTTGTCTTCTCATGATGTGCTCCAAGTATGGCGGCCTGATGGGAAACTGAATGTGAAGGATGTGGATGTGAATGAGAGGGATGTGTTTTTATGTGCAATGTGCTATGTTTTCATGTTATGGATGCTATGTTCTTGTGTGTTTTATCATGTGTACTGGAGATGGCATTTAATTTCGTTGTACAGAAGTACAATGACAATAAAGTAAATTCAAATTCAATTCAGATTCAGGCTTGATTTGGTCTAGGGCCCACTTATTTGGCTTACTCGTGGTACAAAGTATCCACATAGCTCTCCTCCAGCAGGAAGATCTTTTTCCTGCCAGCTTTCTTCACTGTCCAGCTTTCACAGCCATACATAGTAATTATAAATATAATTGTATTGGTGATTTTTGCCTTGCTTTCCAGTGACGAATCTTTGCATTTGGTGTTCTTCTCTAGTTTCTTCATAGCTGCCTTTCCAAGTCTCAGCCTTCTTCTGACTTCTTTGCTGCAATCCCCATTTGGATTGATTACTGCCTGAAGTATAGAAAATTGTTAATAATTTCAAATTATTTATTGTCCACATTAAAGATAGATAGTTCTGTAGTCATGATTTTTGCCTTCTTAATGTTCAACTGTAGTTCTACTTTACTCTGATTTACTCATACTGCTTTGCTCTAACATCAAGTGTCATACTGCATTGCTTGTTGTAATATCAAGCTAAATAAAAGTGTGTGTTTTTTCAACTCAGAAACATGGTCAGATTATTTTGTGCCTTTTTAGTTGATGTAATGAAAGTGGATTAAGGAACCTCTTCTTGAGGATATCTTTAAGATAATTTTCACAGATTTCATCTGCCCTTGTTGCTTATTTAATCTCTTTTCTCCTCCCTCTTTGTGAGATATTAAACACTGCCCTCTGAACCTGAGGTATTCAAGTTGCGGATGGAGCAAGATACATTCCTGACGCCAAAGTTTACATTTCACTTGTTTTCTGTCTTGCTCATACAGAGTCTGCTTGGGGCAAAAGGAGATTCCAAAAGGCAGAGCAGAACCAGGAATTCCTTGTTGACAGACAAAGAGAAATCTTCTCAAAAACATGGCAACAGCTTTCTCTGCCACCACCAGCACCTCTCCTGCTGTCTATGATTGCAACCCTGAAAGTGCATCTTTCCCAGAACAGTTTGCTTGGGGTGCAGCAACAGCAGCATACCAGATTGAAGGTACATTTTAAACATTTTGCAGCTGGCTAGGAGGGTATTTAAATAATAATAAAATAAATAAAACGGATTGGCTGAAATAATGGTTTATGTACTGTTTATAAGGAGGAGGTACTTGAACTTAAGTTTCATTATTGTTTAGCCACTAAATTTCATTTTGGCCTAGAAGAGATTTCTTCCATTACTCTTCTCTTCTTTCCAGGAGCACCAGGATATGAGAATCTACTTCAAAATACTTGATGCATATAGGAATAGATCCATCTTTCAAACACAAATAAAATTTGATCTGAATCCATTCTGTTTTAATCTCAAGAACTGCTGCACACATATTTTTAGGTGTGAAATGAAATGCTGATTAAGATACTGTTTTTCATTTATTCAGACATTTTCCTTTCTTTCTGTAATATAATCAAACTCAAGGTGATTTATAGATAAACGTAACCTACCCAACCCCATTATAAAAACTGTGTGAACTGATCATAAGTTGTCTTTTAGATCTTCTTTTCATTGATCCGTGTCAACAGGGGAAAGAGACCTATTTGTTTTTTCACAGAATGTTCACATGTGGAATGCCCTTTGCCCCAGGATAATGCTGATATATTACCTACAAAGTGGAAATGCACTTCCAGTAACTGTTAAGATATCCTGAACCACACTTTGTGAACCAGACAGTCTTTGGCTCTCAAACATGAATTGATAAAGTGGTAGAAACAATTAGAAGATTTCCTAGACTTGGGATCAAACATGTTTTTCTGGGGAAAATGGAACTTGAAAACTAGGAATGAAATAGGAATGCTCAGTTCTGTCCAGCTTACCAGAAGACACACGTTTCAGTAGAACATGTTTTCTCTGCAGTTACATACTGTATTTTTCCATGTATAAGACACTACTTTTTCCTAAAATCATTAGACTAAAAATTGAGGGTCGTCTTATACGCTGAAGTAAGCTGAGGAGAGAACAAAACGGCCCATACCTTGCCTCTGCAAACAGACTTCCTTCAATCAGTAGGCTTAGCTTCCTACAGTCAGGACACTTAGCTTCCTCCAATCACGAGCCTTATGTAACTGACGTCAGCTGAAGCTGAACAAACCAATTGCAACAGTGCTCAGATGCAACAGGGATGCCTAATGTCTGAGCATTCTGAGCCCAGAGGCTGAATAAAGTTAAAAGTATGATGCATAATATGACAGTACTGGTATGTAAATGTTACCTAAATAAAAATGTGTTCTGTTTTATGTTTAAAATATTGATATCTTAATTTTGGGTTAGAAAAGTGGGGGGGCCTCTTATACATGGAAAAATATGGGTACCTGCAAGGTTTGACTTCTACTTGTACATGGACATCCATCTGGTGGATATCCACTTGTTTCTAGGTGATGTTTCTACCTTTCTAGTGAGGCTATTCAGTTCTTTTTTTTTTTTTTCAAAAACACCTCCATTTTATAAATGTGGAACACTGTGCTTCTGTGTCCATGATCCAAAATGCTAGGAAATGGCCGATACTGCTGCTCAGTATCATGCCTATATTGCTGTCAGGAAAAAGAATGCAAAGCTTTACATAGCAAAGGCAACCTAAATGTTGACATCAATGACAGCAGTCAAGATGGTCTATAGGATACTCTCTTGTGCTCACCACCATTCACAAAGAGACACTAAGTAAGGTAAGGGAAAATCCCAGAAGCTGATTCCTTTTTTCATCAGTTAATCACTTCTCGCCCAAACACAAAACAACTGTTTGGTCTATGTTTTTGACAAGTGTGAATATTTTGAAGGGCTGTTTTGGACTTAATCAAATTGTGAATCAAAGCTGTGAGTGGATACAAAACATACTTTGGAGAAGCATTCATACCCTTTTACCTCTCAGGTAAACCAATGTTGCTGTGTGCACTCTGCAGAATGCAGACTGGAAAGTTATGTTCTTAGTTTCCAAACCCTTTCCTTGAGGTAGGCAAACTGAGAAAGAAAAGCTATGAAGGAAAGCTGTGAAAGAAAATGAAGAAAGGTAGGGATAAAAAGGTTGGGATATATATATATATATATATTATATATCTACTGCCCATCTGGAAGCCAGGGCCACTCTGGGCAGTTTACAACAGTAACAAAACCATAAAATAACAAAATAATACAACATCGAAGTTAAAGTGCAAATTAAAATATCATAAATAAAGTGAAGGACAAAGTAAAAAACACAATACATACAATTAATATAATTAATAGCATAAAATATGGTGGCATATAAATTATGGTGTTGTAGGAGAGCCTTACATATACGACAGCCAGAAAGGTAGAAAAGTGGGTGCTCAATCAAGTCAAGCCTGGACTCTCACTAGAGTAAAAATTAGTAAACTGAGGCTATCCTACTATGCACATAGAATGAGAATACACAACTGACCAAAAAATATCATATTGTGGGGATAGTGGTGGTGCAGTAGGAAGAGAGGAAATGTATCGAAAATAGAATGCAAGAGATTAGTATTATGCTCAGAATCTGAGCCTAGTAAAAGATGAACAGCAACCAGAGCCTGGCACATATTTAATTGAACGGCTGGCCTATTTAATAAGTTTGGGAGTGTCAGTACTTAGCAGCCCAGAAACCCTAGTCAGCATGGCCAGTCACTTGGGATTCTGGGAGCTGACATCCAAAACAAATGAAGATTGGATTCAAAGGTTGAGAACTGGTAGTCTATGCTGCCAGCATCTCTAGCCTTTCAGGCAGATATTTTTCTCAGCCCTACCAAGAGATTCCAGATATGGAACCTCCTTGACCTTTTGTATGCAGAGTGCATGACTGTTCCACAGATGTTTCCCACTGCACTAAAGGGAGCTGGACAGATGCAAATGATTCACAGGAGTGTTAGAATTGGGACTAGTATTTATAAAATATTTCATCCTACTAAAAAACACCCTATTACTCTCTCTCTCTCTCTGTGTGTGTGTGTGTGTGTATGTGTGTGTGTGTGTGTGTGTGTGTGTGTGTGTGTGTGTGTGTGTGTGTGTGTGTGTTTAAATTGTTCCACAGAATAGTGAAGCTTTGGAGAGTTAAATCTTTCCACAGGAAGAAATTGAATCTTTAATTGATGTCAAAGTTGATGTGTTAGAAAACTTTCTCTATTCTGAGGAGCTGACGAAAATACGATTGCCTTGAATCACTGAACCACGGGAAAACGTGAACCTTGAAAGACACTCAAAGCACTTTGATCTAATAATTGACCTACTTTGAAGGTTGTCCCACATTAAAGTTCAATTTGCCGAATAACCCTGCGTAGATATATTGGAGCACTTGAGCTATGATAAAATTCTGTTAAGAACATGAGACGTGACTGAAAGTCTATGAAGAGTCTGGATGTGGAAGGGATATTACATATTCTGGGAATGCTTTAAGTGTCTGCAATATGCTTAACCTTGCATTAAACTTAGATTTAATAAGACAGATGTGTATTAAAGTACTGAATATACTTCAGGGAGCAATTTGGCATCAGCAAGGGATGGACTGGATGACCTCCTAATAGGTCTCTTCCATCTTTAATTTCTATTATACTAATTGATTATTAAAACTCTTTTTATTGAGGGCTGGTGCATAACTATTACATAGATATTAATCTTGCAGACTAGCTGATATTTAATTTATAGAGAGTTCTAAGCCATAATGCCCCTTTAATTTTTGAGACAGGAAACTCTGAAAAATGTTACTTGCTATAAAGCTTGGAGGATTTTAACTTACTTTTATTTCTTTGATCAAAATGCTCTATGCTGTGCTAGAGTTTTGCAGATTAAATACATTTGTATTCAGATACATACCCCTCCCCATAACAGTTACACTGCAAACAGCAGCTTGCCATTGTCTGCCTGCTTACTCAGAAGGATCCCTCACTGGAGTCACTGGAATTATTTTTGAAGTATATAGTGTGAGATCTGCTGCTTATTATTACTTCATTATAAATTGCTCTTTTTTTGTCAGCTCCTCAGCTGTTGAAATATATTTATTTTATTTATTTACTTACTTTTTTTTACCCCGCCTTTCTCCTCAAAAGGGCCCAGATTGTAAGCTCTGTAAGGCAGAGAGCTGCCTTTGCTTAAGGGAGCTTATAGTATAAATTTCAACAGTGGTCAAGGTGACTTATCAAAGAGAGAGTGGGAAGACAAGAGGTGGCAGAACCTCAGGAAGAGATGAGCAAAGTATAACCCTGGGATCATATGTGGCCCTTCCAAGTCTGTTTTTGTGGCTGCAGTCTTTCCCCAGCTCCATCTTCTCACAAAAAAATGGATTGCAGCTTTAAAAGAGATTATAGGGCCCTCTCTGCAGTTTTGTACATGCTCAAATACACACATTTTCAAAGCTAGAAATGTATTTCTAGCTATTTCCAGTTTCATTTTTTACGTTTTGTGGTATTTTTGTTGCCCTCTAAGGTTCTCAGGGTGTTTCGAGATAGAAAATTGACACACACACACACCCAATATCCTGCCAAAGCTTCCCACTGCAGCATAAAAATGAGAATGTAAGCAGAATTGTATCTAAGTGGGAAACACTTAGATGTTTATTGATTCTTTGTGAGCACACTGAGATGCCTTGCAGGATCTCACTACGTTGAGATGTAACCTGGTATCTTATATCAGGCCAGATATAGCTGCACATAAAGTAGCATTTTCTGTCACAGGTCTGGAAATGCCGCCAGGATCTGCAGTGTTGAAACTTGCCCTACAGATGGTTTGCTGTTATATTTGATTAGCTACTCTTAGAATATCATGCCATGAAATTTAAAGTCATTCTATAGCAAGGTGCTTTATAATGTGAATGTTAAATCTATACTGATCAAAATGCTCTTTTGCATTACAAATTCCCCCTTCAGCTTTCTTTTCTTTTCTGGCATTTTCAGTAATCAGATATTTGCACAAAGAGTAGAAAAGAAACTCAAAGGGTGATGAGTCTTTGCTGATGAAACTTCTTTTTTTAAAACTTTTTTTTTATTTTTAAATTTTGTTTACATACAAGAAAAAGAAAAACATAAACAAAACAAGGCAATAGTGCACCCCTTACCCCTGAGACCATCAATTAATACTATATATAAAAGACCCCTCATCCCTTCCAGAAATACATATATTCTTGCCTGACTTTTGCCCTTTTTCTTTTTTCAATATGGCATTTATAAAGTCATCCCATATCTCATTAAATTTATTAATCTTTATCACTCCCTTTTAAAACTTAATTTCAGATGTCAGTTTATCGTTAATTGCAACATTCCAGATTTCATTATAACCATTCATGTGGCTGAAAAATCCAGTTCTTCTTCCATTTTTTTGCTATCAGTAATCGAGGAGCTGTTATCATATTTATAATCATCTCTGTTTTTGAGTTATTTATGTCATGATCATCTATTAACAATGCTGATGAAAATTCTTAAAGGCCATATCTATACCAGAGACTGCATGGATCTAAAAGTCACTTTGTCTTTGCTGGGAATAATGATGACTCTAGTTTTTGTTGGGCGGATAAGTGGTGGCACTAGGGATTCCTGACAGTTTTCTTACATGTCACTGAACAATAACTTTGAGGATTCTGTGGGAAAAGCTGTGGTAACTATGGTAGTAAAACTAGTGCATTTTTGGAATGCCTATGTGCCCAGCAAAGCACTGTACCAGTCTTTAGTGTCTTAGCACATACATATGAATCATGATGCTACCCTGGAATATATGACAATAAACTACCCTCTATACACCCATTAGGAGAAAGTTGTTCAACCCCATGCTATATCAATTTCAGAAGCTAAGCAGGCAGGGCCTGGTTAATATGTTTGGATACAATAGATAATATCAGGGATCTTCCTGTAGGGCTAGGAAAGAATCTTATCTCAGATTCTGGAGAACTGTTGCCAGTTAGATTTTGATAGTACAGCAACATTTGAAGGGCTAGATGGACCACATATAAGGCACTTTCCTATGTCATGTGCCAAGTGATATTCTAGTTCCCAATGAAATTTCCAAGAACAGTTGTTGTTTTTCTCCAAGACTTGCATGTGGGTCCCACAAGCATTATCAGAATATTTAATTCTTTTTTTTAACCCTCTAGTTTATGAATGTGGGATATTGTGCTTCAAAATGCCAGGAAAATGATCGATACTGCTGCACAGTATTGTGCCTGCATTGCCAGAAGGAAAAAGGATGCCAAGCTTTACATGACAAAGGGCAGTCTGAATGTTCACAATACCAATGTCAGTAGTCAAGATGGCCTACAGCAGGGGTCCCCAACCCCCGGTTCGCTACCTGGCACCGGTCCGTGGCCTAGGCAGGACTGGGCCGCGGATACAGATCTCCTACCCCCTCGCAAGCGCCCCCCCCACAAGCGTGCCCCGTGCATGCACGCGAGCACACCACACTCCCTGCAAGCGCACCATGCCCCCATGAGCGTGCCACGCCCCCCACGCACATGGACCCCGCCCCCCCCCAACCGGTCCGTGGTTGGGAAAAGGTTGGGGACCACTGGTCTACAGGATACTCTCTTGTACTCTCTACCATTCACAAGTGACACCAAGCAAAGGAAAATCCTACAAGCTGACTCCTTTTTTCATTAGTTAACTACTTTCTCACCCAAACACAATGCAATTGCCATGACTGTTATTCTACAACATTGAATGTTAATTTGCAAGATCTGAGCAGAGCTGTTAATAATATGACTTTTTGGAGCTCATTAATTCATAATAGTCACTACACACCAGAAGTGACTGGATGGCACATAATATCTTTGGAGTTTTGTTATGTTTTAATTACCAAGCAATTCTATAGTGACAGGACAAGTGGAATGGTTGAGACTAGGACAGGATATAGGCACCAAAGCTTTGGTAACATAGAGTAAAACCATCCTCAGCCAGAAAGGGGGGAAAAAGAGGAATTTCATAGCTTAAATGAGTGAACTTTTTCATATTTGTTCTCTATTCTTTTTAAAATATCTTTTAAAATATTTTAAAAACTAGACAGAGAACACCTTTGCAAGCATGAATTCCTGTTTGGCAAGGAAGTAGTTTAAAAATTCAATTGGGTCCAAATTGATTGGTTCAGAAGTTTACATTGCTTCCCACACCCACCCCAGACATAGAGCTGATCTTCACTTTGAAAACTTGTGTCTGAAGCCTGATCTCAGAAATCCTGAGAGTATATTTACTGAAAGCACTCAGGGCTGGGATGAACACTCTGCTCTGTGCTCTTGTAATGCAGAAGTACTTTCCCTGGAGATAGATGGCTAAATGTCCCGCTTTCTGGAAGGCTGTCATTCCATTAATTTCTTTAAAGAAAGCCTGTTTTTTGAGTCTTCAAAAAAGACCTGTCTTTTCAGTCTGTTTCTGTGACCTTCATTGACCTAAGCTATCCAGATATCTTCCTTCCCTGCCTATGAAGCTGCAATAATGTATTTACTTTGCAGAGTTCTTGCTGTCAAGCCTGTTCCACATATGCAATTTGATAAGAAATAACTGTTTCTCCCATTTGAAAGGCCTTTTTTGAGAACCAGTATTTGAGCTACCTACAACCTCAATTCCTCCCAAATAAAACAAAAACAAAAAACAGATGGGGCCAATGATTCTCTTCCAAGATAAGCAAGTTTGGTCTTTTCAGTTTATATTATATATGTTAAATCTCGGGACATTTAAAGTTGCCTGTTTCTTGAAGGGGTTTGTTGAAACAGTTTTACTTAAAAAAACTAATAACTCAAAAACCCTTTGCCCAAACATCTCCAAATTTGACACAGAGCAAGAGCAGACTGTCTGTGAAAACCGTTCCAAATTTGGTGCTGATCTGAAGCACAGTTTCAAAGTTATAATTTTTGGGAGCTTCACCGTTTTTAGAATTGCCTTATAGAATGTTGATTTGCTCTGCCAGCACAAGATGCTGCTGCTGCTGCTGACGTGTGGCTGCAGCTCAATACTTTATTTTGAGGTGTTTCCAGCCCCCCTTCCGCACAATAGAAACACAAGAGTACTTTTAGGGGTTACAGGGGATGTTTTGTTAATGGGATGTGCATGAATTGTTATTTTTGTTTTTGTTTTGGAGTGTATGATGTGCATAGCCTGATTTGTTTGTTACTATTGTATGAGTCTGTGTCTACGTGATGGTGAATATGTAAGTATATGTGGCAGATATGTATATTTTGGGGTTTTTTTTTCCTTTGTCCATTTTGTGAGTATATAGTTTGAGTGGATGTTTTTGCCTTTGTATATTTTCTCAGACATCATGAGTTTAACCTTCTGTAAAATAGGCAAATATATATGAATTGGTCTTGGGTTATAGGCAGGTCTGCTCTCCCCTCAGTTTAATCTTTTAGCCTCATCAGTTTGACTTCAGTGAAATGCGTGTTGGCACAGATAATTCTGGCTTTCTATTTCTGAATGACAGACGCTGCTTCTGCCTTGCATACGTGTTCTTGAACAAGTTGCTTTTCTTGACTCTCATCAGTTTGCCTTCTATGATGTGCATATTTATGACTGTCCCAGCATTCTGAGTGTGCCTACCCACCCAGAAAGATCAGAGACACTAAGAATCAGGGAACTGTGGAAAGGGGGAGAGGTCACTTGAGAGGCTCAGGCAAACTTCTGTATCATCAGTAATGCAGGACAAGAGGCTGATTGTAAGGATCACTGAGTTCATCTTTGTGAATTGCTTGAAACATGATGCATATGCTTACCGTCGGTCATTACTGCCTGCAAAAGAAGATGTGGTAGTTACAACAGTATTGCTTCAAGTGCACTATGGGCAAAGGCCACACTGTGCATATGGTTTCTGCAGATGGGAAATGGTTACTGCTGAATCTGACATGGATAATTAAAAGGTTCACCAGTTGTCCATGGTCTTTACCCATCTCTCCCTTGTTATTTGCCTTTTGCCCTCTCAGTTGACTGCTTGTTCTCCCTTGGTGCTCCTTTTGATCCCCAAAACACCAGTGTGGTATCACCCTTATATTTTTCAAATTTTGCTCCAACACCCATCTTTTCCACAAAGCTTCTAACACAATCCCAGTATTCGTTTACTCTGCTACAGCTATGTACTGTTAGTTGCCATCAAGTTGGAACTGACTTATAGTGACTATAATTGGCCTTTCAAGATAACCATGATATTTAAGGAGTGGTTTTACTAGCTCCACCCCACCAGTGAGTTTCCATGGTTGAGTGAGGATTCGAACCCAGGTCTCATGAGCCATCACTCTATCCATACACTCTATGCCTACACATCTGAAAATGAAACAAATGTACAGTCTCACTCTGTTTTCCTTGCTCTTGTCCCTCCCTGCCTATTCTACGGAAAGAAGTACACCCAAGACATTTTACCACTTGAAGCAAAGCAGTAAATACCCTTTCTAGCTCATAGCATCTAAAGCTAGTCAGGTAAGTTGGCACAGTACTTAGAACATCTCACAAGCACTTTGACCCATCCTTAGCAGTAAACATTCAAGAACAGTTAGAAAGCTACTAATTGATTGCCTCTTCATGACATACCAAATTTGCTCTCCGTGGCAGCTGCCCCACTGTGTCTCATGGTAGGGTGGGCTTATATTCATAATTAGCTCCTCAGAGCAGGGACCTGCCCTCTTTTGCTTTGCAAATATGTCATGAATATAGATGATATTATGGATTTATATAAATAAAACAGAAAAAGCGGGAACTGAGGCTGGCTTCTGTTAGAAGTAGCTTGTGAGTTCCTGGCAGAAGTGAGATCTGAATTAGGGGCTTTCTGATTCACATTTCAGTCTCTCTTACATTATGCTGGCAGTATGCTTGGAGAATCAGGACTTTTTTCTCCCCAGGTATGCACGATTGCAGCTTATAATAACATTTTAAATAGTGACCTCTATCAAAGACTTTGAAATCACTATGAAATATCTTTAAACTATCAGGACACAAAAATTATGCAAAGGTTGCAAAAATCTAGTGTAAAATTTAATTTGGTGAAAACCTTTGCCGTTCCCCTCCCCTTCCTACAGACGCTTGTCTAAGCGAAAGGCAGACATTTCACAGAGGCGCTGTTACATTAATTCATCTTCTGCATGCCTTGGGCCATGGCTTATAATGGCATTTCCTTTCTTTCTAACAGACTGTCAGGACTTTCAAAGGACATCCTAGACAACCATAAGTGTCTGTTTGCTGAATGAATCTGTCTTTTCCTAAAGGCTGTCTTTGATACAGACTGATCTTTCACATTTAACCTGCCTATGCTGTAAAAAGGCTTTTGCTAATCCAATATTGGGCTCAAACAGATCCCCCATTAATCCATCATTTAGAAAGCAACAACTGCAAATGAAAGGGATTCATCAAAGATTCCAGTTTAGGGGAATTCATAATGCTCATCCATAATGGAGGGCTATAATTTTACAGAGGTAGAATTTAGGATCTGTAATGATCTCCAATATTCATTCCTATAGGGTGCAATGGCTCTGTCATTACTCATGCACGTTATCCTCAAATCCACTACCACCTGACTGTGAATTGTAATTTTTAAAAACAATTGAATGAAGAATCGCTTCATATTTTAGAACAAAACTGTGCATTTTAACAATAGGAGGTAACACTATAAATGTGAGCCTTGTTTCAAATTCTCCTTTTCACTGTTCTTCTTTTGGCATGTAGTACTATGGTATGCGTATCATAATGTCACTTCACTGTGCAGTTACATGTACTTACTCCACATACTTTACTTGTGCAAGAGGCATAGTAATCTGAACAAATCACAGTACTGCCTAAATTGAATAACATCATCCTTGGGATTAAACTACTTCTTCTTTGTGGTCTTTGTCAATCTCACATATGGATTATCTGTGCGCATATTCATTCATTCATTCATTCATTCATTCGATCTTTATACCGCCCATCTGGCTGCCATCTGGGTGGTGTACAAACAAGTAACAACAACATAACAACTAATGTACAATAACAACCATAAAATTAAGATAAAATAAAATAGAATCACTTAAAAAATGGAAAACAACTACAAAAACTACAAGAGAAGACGTAATAAAATAAAGAAAAATAAAATAGCACATGTGAAGCTTCGGAATATTCTAGAGCTTAAACATAGAGATCATGAGTCTCCGCCTCCTCCCAGTGTGCATGTGTTGGTACACAAGAACTTTCCCCTCTCAGTTCCATTTAGCCACTGTCAGGATCACTTCTCCCTAAAGAGATAATGATAATGAGGAGTCACTTTGGACGCAAACCACCACTTTTATTACCTGAGGTAGGTCCTTTAGGCCTCAGAAATGCATAGTCCTTGCTCCATGGACAAGCTCCACCTTAAAAGAAACTCTTGCTTACTTTCAAAGCAATCAACCATTGACTGTGTGCTTCCTTAGACAGCACAACAGACTGGCTAGGTAGGACCTCTCTATTTTACAGTAGCAATTAGTGACGTTCTCAAATCTCCACTGGATTTAGGTGTAACCCTGCTATTCAAGAGACAAGTCCTTTAGTTAAGAATAATTGTTTTATTAAGAAAATAAAGTAGTTTCATTAGAATACAGCTGTAGCATTAAAAGGCATATAGCATTAAGCATATCTAGCAGTTACCATGATTAAATAGGCTTACTATTCCTAGGTAAAATAAGAACAACTAGAACTATCATCTTTGCTCTCTCTACATATTAGCATCCAGAGAAGCTGGGCTAACTCTACCCCCTCTTCTCTTGCAAAAGACAAACCTCTCTCTCTTCACATTCCACAACATCCACCATCAATCTGTCACATACATGAATAACCATTTTTCTACATGTCTCTGTACCACCTTCTTCACGACACTTCCAAGCTGCTAACCAATTAAGATCAAGTGGGTGTAACACAGTCCACTCCCTTATTTCACATGAGAAGATCCAGGTGCTTTATCTCACGCCAATTAAGCTGTATGTGTTGTTTCGGCTTCCCCCAGTTTCCTCATCCTTGCTTCTTATCTCTGTGCCAGGCAGAGCAAACCCTGAACAACAATCTCATGAGAACATTTCAGTGCTTTTAAATCCATCTTACACAGAACCTAACAGACTCCAACAGACTACAAGTCCCAGTTTCCTCCTATTTCCTCACAGCCACCACTGTGGAAGCTAGGAATATTCCCTAGAGCTTATGGCTTTCACGCCTTTTTCTCTCATCTTTGCTGGCTTTTTCTTCCGAATCTGCAAAAGGCTGATTGTTTTTTTGGTAGGATTTATTTCTCTTAGTTTTTATTTTTTATTTTTGTTGCCCTCCCTTTCTCCCCTTCTTATTGACCCCAGAGGCCCTTTCAAGAACTGCACTTCTTGCGGCAGAAAGGTCCCCTTAACGGACGGACATTCTCAGTGTCTTTATTGCCTTGGGGAGACGTATCAGACTCACTCGTATCCCTACTGTCACAAGCTTTGTGCCTCTGCCATCAAGAACAGGTGTTTTAACTTGAATACTCACCTGTGGTAGAAGTCCCTCCATCCTTCTCCAAAGATAAATGAACCTCATACCTCCCACCCATCTTGAGACCCTCAGCCCACTGAAAAGCCCATACTCAGATCCAAGTAAACTTGATAAGGGCCATTCCATCAGCCTGAACTCCCATTGATCCCATCCACTTTAGCTCCGACACTGTCCACCTGGAAGCTGGTTCCTGACATCTTGGTGAAGCAACTTAAGAAAGCTTCCTCAAAACCCTCTTCGAAGCCTTCCAAGAAATCTAAAAAGTCCAAGCCCAGAAAGCCTCATAAATCTCAGGAAGATCCACATCCACTTCCACTGCCCTCAGATGCTCCTCAAGCTGATCTGGTTTGCCTAGGCACTCCACCACCCGCTACTTCTTCCGCTTTCAGCCATTCCCCTGATTAGTCTAAATCTATTCTGGACCCCTTAGGCAGATTCTCACCACTTCAGCATTCCAGGTCTCCTTCTTAGGATTTGAGCTTCTCTTCTCCATACCCTCCACCTCTACACCTCAAGAGCACCAAATCTCTTCAAAGAAGCTCACTTTCAGCCCCACCACCATCCATTCTATCAGCTTTGGCTGAGGTGGATGGTTTCCAGCAGCCTCTGCCCCAACTCAAGCTCCAACTGCACCTATGATTTCCCAACTACTTCGGTGTGGCTCCTAGCTTTCCATAAGTTCATAGGTGACAGCCCGTATCCCAGGCAGGTCTTCCACTGCTCTTTCTGGCAACCGACACAGTTTTTTTTCTACCCCCTACCCGCAGGCATTCCATCAAGAACAGCCGTGCCTTACTTTCAAGGGATGCTTCGTGCAGCTCACCCATCTGTGTCGGCTCCATCTATCCAGGGAGCATCTGTGGCTTCGATGGCTCCCCATTCAGTCCTAGCCACCTCTTACATCCAACCAGCACTGATAATCTCCTGCCTGGCACCTCTGCCTTCAGTCTCAGTGCCATTGTCTGTCTTGTTAAGGCCAATGACCAATCGGCCTACAGCCAATCAAGACCAACCTCAAGAGCAGGAGCCTGCTCCATATTTGATACCAAAGGGCAGCTTGCCTGCCCAAACGCTGTCGAACCCGATGCCTCCCTTGAGTTCAAGGTTTGCTGCGAAGCATTGTAGGCATGACCACTCTGCCTCTCCAGTCCCAGCTAAGCAGGTTCGTTATTCCACTCCTGTTGTTGTTGAATCTGACCATCGACACCATGCATCTCCTTCAGGTCTGAAAGCCTTTGAATCTGACCAGCGGCAACGCTCTCCCCAGATGGAGATTACTAGAGCTCATCTATCTCCACCTTCTCAATCCCATTCTTTTTAAGATTCCTCTTCCTTTCCAAACTCAGACTCTGAGCTTCAATCTGCAGTTGTCACCACCCCTGACTCCGAGGTGGGAGACACCAATCCACCATCTCCCTCGGAGGATATAAAGATCTATTCCGACTTTTCTGCATTTGGCCAGGTCTCACAGACCCTCTCCCCAGCATTTATACCATCTTTATGATTAGATTACCACATATTCTTCTTTGCCTGTTCATCTGGGCATGGTACCATCCTTATTGGCTCTGCCTAGTGCTGCCTGGAAGAAGCCTGCTTTGTTGTCACCCACTTCAAGGAGGGTGGATAATTTCTATGGGGTTTACAATGTGGGAGCTACCTTCCTGCTAAAGCACCCTCAGCCTAACTCGGTAATTGTTGCGGCTTCCCAAACTCGCTCTAGAGGAAGACAGGTTCCTGCTCCCAAAGGCCATAAATTGGATGATGTCGACCGGCACCTGTACTCGACAGCCTCCTTAGCCATGCGAGTAACCAACTGCCAAGGGGCTATGGGGGCATACCAATGTTTTCTTCTAAACAAACTTCAGTCCCATCTGGATGCCCTACCTGATGCTGCCCAGGCAGATGCAGCAGCCACTTATCAGTAAGCCATGTTGGTGACAGCACAACAGATGCAGTCAGCCCACCATGCCACAGACTGTGAGGCCAAGTCTATTGCAACTCTGTCATGATCAGATGTCATGCATGGCTCCATTCAGCTGGTCTTATGCATGATGTCTGTTACCAGATTGAAGATCTCCCCTTTGATGAGGAGGGTCTGTTTTGCACAAAAACAGATGATATTGTGGATGATCTCCAGAAGAAACAGATGGCTTTAAAAATGTTAGGAATTTACCCACAATACCAACAATGCTCCTACTGCCAACCTTGGAGGAGACCATCCTCTACACCTTCTTGTGAGCAACCCTATGACAGGCAGAGGTCCTTTCCCTCCATTTCATTTTTGTCCTACTACCCTCACAGACACAGATATCAGCTGGTCCCAGCTTTAAGCGTTCAGAGTGCAAACCAAAGCAGAGACCTTGACTCTCTCCATTCATTTCCCATTCTAACCCAACATTATCCACATCCAGATCACTCACCTCCTTTGGCACCATTCTTACTCCATGCATGACCCCACATCACTTCAGACAAATGGGTGCTCACCATTATTCAATTTGGATACACCATAGAATTCCTTTCCCTCCCCCAATGGGGAATTTCCGCTCAACCCCTCATTCGACCATTTTGAATGTCGAGGTCTTTTCCCTCCTTCAGAAAGATGCCATTCAACCAGTACCAGATCACCTTGTCCCAGAGGGTCACTATTCACGCTACTTCACAGTTCCAAAGAGGGACGGTAGCCTCAGACCAATTCTAGACCTGCGGGGAGTCAATAAATTCATGTCCACCAAGAAATTCTGCATGACTACACTGGAAACTATCATTCCTTTGCTCCGCTGCAGGGACTAGTTTGTGGTCATAGACCTCGAGGATGCATACTTTCATATTTCCACCAGGCCAGACCATGGTTGTTTTCTCCAATTTGCAGTTGCCGATCAGTCTGTCAGTTCAATGCCCTCCCCTTTGGGCTCTTCACAGTGCCATGGGTCTTCATCATATGTATGACACCCGTGGCAGCCTATTTACATACTCGAGGCATTATGATCTAACTGTATTCGACAAGTGGCTGGCTCTGAAAACAAGACATGGAAACATGTCACGACCACACTGTCCCTTCTTGAGGACCTTGGGTTCTGGGTCAGTTTTGACAAGTCCACTCTAGTACCTTGCCAGGTGGTATCTTACATCAGGGTGACCCTAAACTCCATCATTGCCAAGGCATATGGCCCCCCCTCGAGTCGATCTCAAGACATTCACTCATTGGTATGTATTTTTACGACAGGGGCTATGGTCTCAGCTCACAAGACCCAGCTGTTGCTATGCATTATGGCCTCCATGACCGCAGTAATTTTACCTGCGAGACTCAAGATGCAGTCTCTTCTGGCATGGTATCTTTCTCTCTTCAACCCCCTGTGGGATCATCCTGCTCAGCTCCTCTAAGTGACTGTGGAGCTCAGTGCTCATCTGCAATGGTGGACCAGTTCTGTGAACCTACCCATGGGCAGACCTTTCCATCCTCTGACCCCTGCCATTCAGGTTGTTAACAACATGAGTCTTTTGGGCTTGGGGGGCATTTTGCCTCTCTTACCAAATCCAGAACAGCTGGATGCCCAGATATTCTCTCCTACACATAAACAAGTTGAAGTTCCTAGCAGTATTCAAGACCTTCAGAGCCTTCCAACCTCTTTTGTCAGGCAAAGTGGTACATGTAGTCACTGACAACACAACTACAATGCACTATATAAACAAGCAGGGAGGGACTCACTTCCTGCACCTTCTTCTCCTGTCTGTGGACTTCTGGGAGTGGTGAAGCAGCACGTGTTTCGAATTGCCATTCACCTAGTGGGTCAGGACAATGAGGCTGCCAACAGTCTCAGCAGGAGATGAAGTCAGACTCACAAGCTAAACCAGCAGGTCTTCTGCTCTCTCTGCAACTTGTGGGGAACACCCCAGGTAGATTTGTTTGCCTCCAGGAGAAACAACAAATGCAAGGACTACTGCTCACGAGCTGGATCTAATCCCCAGTCCCTAGGGGATGCTTTCATGTTCCACTAGGGTTGTCACCTTCTCTACCTCTTTCTCCCATTGTCCCTGATTCACAGGGTGATCACCAAGCTCAGGCAGGAGAACATGGATGCTATTCTTCTGACTCCATGGTGGCCCAGACAAGCTTGGTTTGCACCTCTTCGCTAGATGTCAAAATCCCATGTCAGACTTCCAAAAAGTCCAGACCTGCTATGCCAAGATAACGGAGTGATTCTGCACCCAGTCCTTGAACGTCTGAACCTTACAGCATGGAGGATACTGCAGAAATTGAAACTGTAATAGCTGCAACTAGGAAACCCTTCACTATTTGCACCTATAATTACAAATGGCATCATTTTCAGTCTTTTGCCACTTCTAAGGGTCAGTCAGCGACCAGTCCACCTCTTCACATGGTGCTAGGATTCCTTCTTCAACTTAAGCAGCAACGTTTGTCTTCGTCCTCGATTAAAGTTAACCTTCCCACCATTGTTTCTTGTCAGCCCAAGAGCTCCCAGGCTTTGCAGTTTTTCATACATCCACATCTGAAGTTGTTTCTAAAAGGTCTCAAACATACTTACCCTGATCATCATTTACCTCCACCTCTATGGTCTCATCAGTTGGTTCTCAGCTGCTTGACAAGGCCCCCCTTTGAACCCATGGCTACATGTGATCTTCATCTACTTACCTGAAAGACTGCCTTCCTCCTTGCTGTAATGTCAGCTCGTCGGGCGAGCGTGTTATGCGTCTTGTGTCATGACTCTGTATCTGCAATTTTAGAAAGATAATGTTATAGCATATCCTGACATCTCCGTCCTTCCTAAAGTGGTCTCCCACTACCATTTGTCTCAACCTATTGTGCCACCCTCATTTTTCACTAGTCCTTCTTCACCTCTGGAATGAAAGGGGTAGGGATGGGGAGGAGACTTACAATCTCTGTTTTTAAGCTCTAGAATGTTCTGAAGCTTCGCACATGCACATTAGATAACCCATATGTGTGACTTCATGGAGGACCACTCAAAGAACCATATTTACATGTAAGTAATCCATACTTCCCCACCACAACCACAAGCACCACAATGCGATTTTTTTCAGAGATGTGTCCCAGCAGTCTTACATGCAAATTAAGGCTGTGTTTACCTTTTACTAGCCACTGATAAAGCAAAGCATGCCAAAATGAAAGAGTCAGAGATGAGGAAAGTTGCATACTTTGGCAAACACATATTTCATCACTTGGGGGAGCTGCTTTGCAAAAAGTGACAAATGTAAAACATAAAGTTTGCTACTCAACCCTCAAGATCCATCAAGGAGAGCCTGGTGCAAAAGATGTGCACTCAGAATAGGACAATTTTAAGCTGGGCATTTATTTTCAGTACCAGGATCAAATGGATCTCACATTTCTTTTATTCAAAAAAAACAGTTTCTTCATTTTAACCAAATATTTTAGGAGTATACTGTATATGTGTAAATTTATTTATTTATTATTTTATTTATTTTATTTTATTAAATTTCTACCCCGCCCATCTAGACCAAAGGTCTACTCTGGGTGGCAACATTTTATTAATGTTGTTGTCAAAGAGTTTGTAGTCAGAAATCCTTGTCAATCTACTTTGGACCATGGAAATATCTACCAGCAGATACTGAGATACTTTCTGCTTATACGTACCTGATTTAGATGTTCCAGTATCTTGGAAATATTGTGTGTTATACACATACGCATACCATTGTAGTTTTTAATTGGAGTCCTAACAAATCCTAAAGTTATTTTATTAAAACCCTTGATATGAAAACTATTCCCACAATTGGAACTCAGTTTGAAATCTCCCCTTGATTATCTCACCTGAAATATTTTCTCATAAATCTCAGAAAATATATTAACCCATTCTGTCTTGGACACCATCATATCTGTCATGACATCATTGTAAAGTGAATAGATGCTGAAGAATCTTTTCCTTGACATAGCTCCCTTTCTCCCACAAGTTATTTGGCAGTAGCTGTGACAACGGTTGTGCATAATACTTCAGGGGTTTTTTTTAGGACATAGAAAGACGGATGGTAGTTATCCAAGAGACAAGCAAGCACATTATAGCAAGATTTACATAACAAAATAACAATTATAAGAATGTAAACCTAACATGAACATTTCACAGTGAATGCAGTGGTACTTTTAGTGAGGCAAAGTGAAACTGAGAAACCACTTCCTTGGTTCTTGTACGCCATTGCTGCCTGTCTCAGATCTTGTGTCACCAGTCTTCACTGATTTAAGTATCATCCTTCTCCTTTTCCTCAGTACTTTGCTGCTTATGCCTCTTCAATAACTTCTCTCTCCTTCATTTCTTTTCTGCTACGTTGATTTTCCTCTCCTCTGTCTTCTTCCAACACCAATCCCAACAGCACTGTTTATTTAAAAACCCCATCATGCTCCTTTTCATTAATTCTGTTCCCCACCACTACCACCCTAAACAACACACATTCACATGCTAAGGGGCAGGAATTATATACACACTTAGGTTGAAGAGAGATATCCCCATTATGCTGAAGAATGCTTGCCACAGAAGCGTTGCAGTATAAATTCCTGGGAAACATACTTTTCCCACACCTGGGAAACCTTACTGAAGGAAACATCAGTACTACTTTTCTCTAGTACTACAGTGACTTCTGTCACATCAGTTAGGATGGAGAGGGCTAGGTGGTGGCAGGAAGGCTGTGACAGTGACAGTGAAGATAATTGGAACACAGCTCATTATTAATCTGACCTGACCTTTGAAATAGGTTTCTGTGCAGTTCAAGATAAGCTTCGAGATTTTTTTTTGGGGGGGGGCACCTCTTGTTCCAGTCATAAGCAGCACAAGAGTCCATTTCTACACCGCAGCCCATTCTAAAATTTGGCACCATTGTAAATTTAAACATCACAGAACAATTAACCTCTTTATTGTAGAAGGTATGGAACAGAAGATGGTGCTGTTTGTGGCAGTGTAAACATTAGAGGATGTTTAAATATTTGTTATACCCCTCAAATGATGCTTGTGACTGCAAATGGGTCACAAGAATCAAGGATAGCAATTGCAGTTGGGGGTAGGGAGGGACAGGTTGGTAAAAGATTGTTGTATCTCCTACAAAGGTTTGCAAAATTTGGTGTTTGTATGAAAATGTGTGTTTGGCATATAATCACCCTTATCTGAAAACTTTCAAAAAAGAAGTTCTTCAAACAGAAAATAAATAAATTCATAGCAACAGTGATTCTGTAGTTCAGGGATATATGCTTAAAACTGAAGATAGTGCTGTATGATTTGCTTACAAGATACTTAGATTCTCTTCATCCAGCATTATGTAGCAAAGAGCATTATTTTTACATAAGTTTTACAATTGCTTTATTTTTAATCAGGTGGCTGGGATGCAGATGGAAAAGGCCTCAATGTTTGGGACACGTTCACCCATCAGGGAGGAGATCGGGTTTTCAAGAACCAGACTGGTGATGTAGCTTGTGGCAGCTATACTCTGTGGGAGGAAGATTTGAAATGTATCAAACAGCTTGGATTGACTCATTATCGCTTCTCTCTTTCCTGGTCACGTCTGTTACCTGATGGGACGACAGGTTTCATCAACCAGAAAGGCAATTGTTCCTTTAAAATAGAAAGTTGTGCTGCTTTAATTCAAGGTTATTGCTGCAGTCTGGCATAATTAATCCGGTGTGCTATTCTGCAGTGCAGTTTTGAAATTGCAGTTTTGTTCAGAATAATTATGGGATGATCTTGATTTTGGAAAAAGAGTTTTGAAACCTTGTACTAATTAGTATTTTGCTATATCCTTGATAATGTGATCTTTGTGGGGGATAAATATTAGGGTATATAGCTTTGTGAAGAGCGCTATTTTTATTGTTGCACATGAATTTATATTTTTATTTATTACTAAAATTATTTGGATAAGTATTCAGAATCACTAATATAAATAGAATTTTGCAGAGATTCAGCAGCAAAAGTGAGGAAAAGAGAAAAACTATATTGAGAAACTTTCAACCTGAGGTCTGACAGTGGGCGGGTGGAGTGGGGGGGAGTCAACTGAAGGAAAGTAAAATTGGTTGTTGTGGGTTTTCCGGGTTGTTTGGCCGTGTTCTTAAGGTTTTTCTTCCTAACGTTTCGCCCGTCTCTGTGGCCAGCATCTTCAGAGGAAAGTAAAATTATGTGTATGAAATGACTGTCTTGAGTTGTATCCAGAGGACCATGGGAGGAATGAAAATAGCCACTAGTGATGATCTAGGCATACTGGTAGAATAACAAGTGGGGTGTTTTCAGATAAAATATGTAGCAATGCTTCTGCTGCTGCTTGGGTAAGACTTTGCATGACTCACACCTAAATGGAGGAACCAGCATTGGATCTGGTCTGGATTCACTTTCCTCATATGACACTATAAAGCAAGCTGTGGAACAGAAGACATTTTTCCACATGCAAAGGGGACACTGTAGGATTTGATCTGGTCATTGGGATAAATGACTGAGGCAAGGAGAATGAAAGGTGAAGGCAAGTTTGAGACTTTCTTGAAAGTAAAGAGTGTGCTGTCAGTGAATACAAGACATATAAATCACTCAGGTTGGGGGCATTTCAGAGAATTTGGGGGTACTTCGAGGTGTTTGCATTTCAAATTGTTTAAACATTTCTAAAGTAACATGTTAATAATGCTTTCAGGAATTAATGAGTGCTACCTATTACTTTTGAACAATGATCAACAAATTATTTCTAAGTATGAGACATTTGGATTTTCTGGACTGCAATTACCATCATTCTCCATTCTGGAGGTTCTGTCTACACCTTACAAATATCTGAATGTAATCTGCCTAGAAGAAAGGTCTAAGTTAGCTTCTAGCTCAGAAAGAAAGCTTCCACTGATGAAGGAACAGGAAGCCTGGGCAGAGCTTGGCCTGGCTAAACCACAAAAGCTTCTAATTTAGGCATTTCTGCCAGGGTGATGTCACATGCAGGTATTTGTAAGGTACCTATAAAATATGTAGAATCACCAGAATGGAGAATTACAGTAAATCTGAAAATTCCATCCCTAATTATTTTTGCAAAAAGTAACACTATTGTATTAGCTTTTGCAATAAAGCTTCCAGTTCTACCCCTTAGAATCTGAAATGTGAAACACTCACATTCTGTGAAGAGCATTTTATAGACAGCAAAGTTGATTTGTATGTGAAAGTAAATGAAAGTGCCATAGTTTTTACTGGTTCCAGAATAGATTATGCTATTAAGATGTTGGAACAAAGGGATAAGTTTAACAAATACTTGTAAGACAACAGTAAGAGAAATCCTCACTCATTTGTAATTTCAAAGATTTTTTTTCCTGTAGCTTGATTCTTAATGTAAACACATTTCTGATTAATATTATGAACTTTAAATTTAGCAAAAGGGCATGAGGAGCTCTCCTAGTAGGGTTGGTTTTCATTAGGCAGGATCTCGCTTCTCCTGAGCAGTGATCTGTTGAAGCAATTCAAACTGAATAGCATGGAAAAGGCCACCATCCTTTGTATAAACATTTTTTTCAAAGAGCACGGAGAGAATTAGAAACCTCAGAGCAATGTCCTTTTAAAAAATCACATGAACTGATTCACTACCAATTTCACACCCAGAGTGTGGGTCATTGAGGAGGGGAATAAATTTTTTCCCCAGTTGTGGGGTATTTTTATATGCATACATGTTTAAATGTTATTTTATTTTAAAGCAACAGTATAACAGGAAAGGCTGGCTGCCATTTTAGGCATGGTAAAGATGTCTGTGTCGGAAAGCAGATTTTGAGCTATCCTTCATGCAGGTTTTTTGGTGGGGGTTCCCCCAAAGGATGTTGGATTGCAACTCCTGTTCATTCTAGCCAGCATCACCACTGATACGGGATTATGGGATTTGTACCTTAACAGCATCTGGAGAGGCATGCTGTTGCATCCCAAGGTTAAATGGTGGCAACAAATGCTTTTCTTCAAACATTTGTGCATGTACAATATACATACACATGTGTTATATTACTATTACCATCACTATGTTGGGTTAGTATATTCATACTAATATATCTCAAATTCCATATTTTTTTCTGCCAATTTTGATGATGTCACTTCCTCTTAATATTTTGGCTGAAATCCTACTAACACAACTATGTCCACAAAAAGCTGATGATGCCATTAGGAGGAGGCGATTTTCAGAATTTAAATACTTCCCACCTCTGTTTCATGGAGACTTCTCCATGGGAAGAGGAAGTAGTTAATTTCTGAAAATAATCACTTCTGGGAAGATTTTACCAATAGCAGTGATTTTCAGTAATTAAAGACTTCCTCCTCCTGTCCTGCAGCTACCATGGCTTCCAAATGATGAAAGGGATTATCTGGGAGCAACAGGACAGGAGCAGGAAATGTTTAATTTCTGAAAATCACCCTAAGGTGATAATATCAGTAGCCTTCCACAGGTATAGTCATACCAACAGGATTTTTAGCCACTTTGATCAGGATGAAAAGTATAAGATGTTTATTAAAACATTTAGCCATTTTATTGGGTTTTTGAATGTTCAGAGTATTCCAGCTATGTAAAGTACAGTAATTGTTACAACAACCCCGCAAATTAGGCAAAGATGATTGTCTTTATACTGTAGTAAGTGTAAGGGCTGAGATAACAAATATATGTGTAAGGGCATGTAGTACATTCACAGTGAGGTATAATTTTAACTGATATTCTTTCTTGTTCTCAAAATGTTTCAGTTAAACATTAGGAACAATCTCCTGGTTGAAAAACCTGTTCATCTGTGGAATATCTGAAGGTGGTAGACTCTTATTCATTGGATATTTTTAAGAGGTGACAAGTAGACTCCTTTAGTTATGAATTTCTTTCTTCATTGGGAGGTTGAACTCCATGACCCTTAGAATATCTTCTAGTTCTACAGTTGTATGATTCTAATGTCATCATCTTCAACTTTGCAATGAATTTACATTTTCTTTGTGAGGTGCTATCAGCAGAGAGGATTTTGGTTGTTTTGCTTTGAACAGTTAAAAGTGTGGTGGTGCGTATGGTTTCTGCCATTGAGTTTCTCCAATAAAGCCAATGAGGATAACATTACATGGGAAGGATTTACATGTCTGGCTACAATTTTAGGCAGAATAAAGAATTTCTAAAGCAACTCTTCTCTACCCTTTAGCTAGGGCATTTCTGTTAAGTTTTGGGAGTTTGTTTTGTTTTATTTTTGCTTTGTTTTGCCAAGACACATATGTGCCTTTCCTGTTGACCTTAATGGAGCCATTTGCTCTGTAGGTAAGCCGCCCATCAAATCTGATTGCAAAACTGTGTGTCTGGCTGTGTATATGACAAGATCATGCAACCTCTGGTAGCACCTTGCTTCATCAGATGCTACATTAAAAGCAGGATGGCTTGAATGTTTGCAATAAGACCAGCCATATGGTACAGCTGTGAAAGCAGAATCATTTTAATACCCAGCTCTGCCTCTGTAAAGATAATATAGAGCAAGACATCTGGGGCTTGGTTGTTTTTTCTTTGTTTAACATTAGTGAACAGAATGCCAGAAAATAAAAAGATTTGGCTTTTCATCAATACAGTGGTGCCTCGACTTACGAACGTCCCAACTTACGACCATTTCAAGTTACGACCAGCTCCGGCCCGCAAAATTTTTGCTTCGACTTGCGGCCGGAGCTTCGAGTTACAACCAAAAAAAGGCAGGGAAAAAAGGCGGGGAATTCAAATTGCTAACCGTTGGTAGGCGAAGAGGCTGCTTCTTTGTAGCTCTTTCACCCCAACGGTTAGAGTGAGTGCGATCGGAGGAGGCTTTGGACTGCCTGGTAAGGTAGGTGCTGCTTTCTGCTTTTAAAAACTGTTCTGGGTGGGTTTTGGCAGCGTGGTTTTGGACTGGGGGGGGTTATATTTCTGTGCTGTGATGGGTCTTGGGGGGTTTGTTTGTTTTTTTTGGGTTTTTCCCCCCATTTCCGATGGGTCTTGCGGGGTTTGTTGCTTTTTGGGTCCCCCCCCCCATTTCCGATGGGTCTTGCGGGGTTTTGGTTGCTTTCTGCTTTGCTTTTTTTTTGCATTTCCGATGGGTCTTGCACACTTTGCTTGCTTTCTGCTTTGCTTTTTTTGCATTTCCGATGGGTCTTGCACGCTTTGCTTGCTTTCTGCTTTGCTTTTTTTTTGCATTTCCGATGGGTCTTGCACGCTTTGCTTGCTTTCTGCTTTGCTTTTTTTTTTTGCATTTCCGATGGGTCTTGCACGCTTTGCTTGCTTTCTGCTTTGCTTTTTTTTTTGCATTTCCGATGGGTCTTGCATGCTTTGCTTCCTTTCTGCTTTGCTTTTTTTTGCATTTCCGAAGGGTCTTGCACGCTTTGCTTGCTTTTCTCCCCCCCCCCCCCCCCCCATCCTTCGGCCAGAACAGATTAATCGCGTTTCCGATGGGTCTTGCAGTGGGTTTTTTTTGTGTTTTTTGGGTGATTTTTTCCCCCTCGGCCAGAACAGATTAATTGCATTTCAGTGCATTCCTATGGGAAATGGTGCTTCGACTTACGACCTTTTCGAGTTACGACCATCTTCTGGAATGGATTAAGTTCGTAAGTCGAGGCACCACTGTAGATGCTTGCCCTCATAAGAGATTTGTTACTGATATATTGACATCTTATTTTAGTTTTTAAAAAACCTAATAATTCACTTGTTTTTTTCTCCTATTATACTAACTGGTTCATTGGACTCTCTCTCTCTCTCTCTCTCTCTCTCTCTCTCTCTCTCTCTCTCTCTCTCTTTCTCTCGCTCTCTCTCTCTCTCTGTGTGTCTGTCTGTCTGTCTATCTATCTGTCTCTCTCTGACACACACACACACACACACACACACACACACACACACACACACACACACACACACACACACACCAGGGAGTCAGGATGTGCTGGGGAACCTAAGTCCTGAAGAAGTGCAACAGGCATACAAGTACTGTTCTGTTACCAATATTAGGGGAACAAGCCAGTATGCCAGCACATCCTGGCCAGTCCAGAGACCATCCTGCCTATTAATAATGGGGCACCCCTTTTTCCTTCTATGTCTGAAGGCAGGAACACACCCAGTCCCAGGAAATGTACCAGACCAGGCCAAATCTTATCTCTGACATGAAGGTTCTGTTAATGTATTATAAAATGTGGCAACTTATTTACTTTACTGTACTAACACTTGATGCTTCAGTCATCAAGTAGTGTGCATATCTAAAATGTCTAATGTCATGGTTCTGGTTTACAAGTCTATATGAACTTAAGCAGAAGCTAAATTCACAGTGCCAGTTTTGACATTTAATACTATACATTGCTCTAGAGAAGGGTACTCTGTGGAGCATTTTGTTTTCTGTGAACGGTCTTGTGGCTAAAGCAGGCACCTGAAGTGTGGTGAGGTCATGATTCTGGTACCTCCTTTGACTGTGATAAGGTTGCTATCATAAGGAATGATGGCATCATACATAATTTTGAAGTATCCTGTCTCCAAGACTTAGACAGTGACTACACAGCAAATACAGAATTTGCTGCAGAAGTAAAATGGATATATTTGAAAACTGATCACATGATGCAAAGGCCATGTGAATCAGCCTGGGTCTTTTTGCTCCTGAGGTTGTTTTTTCCCTGTCCCTGGTTTTCTTGACCTTTTTTCAAGCTGGAGTGATTTGAATTGTGTTTTACCCATCTGATCAATTGTTTCATTCTCCAAAAGGAGGAAGGACTGTTGGTGGTATTCTGGTGACATACTAAGCTGGACATGAAGTTTTGGACAGTGTAAAACCCACCCCCATGATCTTTCTCCCTAGTTGCCCTGAAGTAGTTATTTTTTTAAAGTAAACTATCAAGTTTAGCACTAGATCACCTTATCACTGCATTGATATATCAATGCACCTCTGCACAGTAAAAAAAAAAGGAAGATAAAAATTGCTATGAAATAGAAACAACTCTGACAAACTACAGCAGACTACTGTTTCCACAGTATGTGTGTATGCGTTTGTACGTTATGGAGGACTTTTGAAAACCGATCCTTTTCCCTAATGCCGTACAACATTTTAAACAGCCCACTGATTTTAGGATGAGCTATAAAAGGAGAGCCAGAGATCAGCAGAGGGAAGGATGAAAGGAAGAGGAGCTGTAGGCTGCGGCATGGATTGAACCATATCAGATTGAATGGGCATTGGCCCTGATACAATCCACAGGTTCCATGTGATCACCTAATCTGAATAGAAGCAAAAAACAGACTGCAAATCAAGCCATGTTGTTGTTTAGTCATTAAGTCGTGTCCGACTCTTCGTGACCCCATGGACCAGAGCACGCCAGGCCCTCCTGTCTTCCACTGCCTCCCGGAGTTGGGTCAAATTCATGTTGGTAGCTTCGATGACACTGTCCAACCATCTCGTCCTCTGTCATCCCCTTCTCCTCTTGCCTTCATGCTTTCCCAACATCAGGGTCTTTTCCAGGGAGTCTTCTCTTCTCATGAGATGGCCAAAGTATTGGAGCCTCAGCTTCAGGATCTGTCCTTCCAGTGAGCACTCAGGGTTGATTTCCTTCAGAATGGATAGGTTTGATCTCCTTGCAGTCCAGGGGACTCTCAAGAGTCTCCTCCAGCACCACAATTCAAAAGCATCAATTCTTCGGCCCTTCTTTATGGTCCATCTCTCACTTCCATACATTGCGACTGGAAAAACCATAGCTTTGACTATGTGGACCTTTGTTGGCAAGGTGATGTCTGCTTTTTAAGGTGCTGTCTAGGTTTGTCATCGCTTTCCTCCCAAGGAAAATCAAGCCATAGCAGAGCCAAATCACTGACAGTGTAGTTGCAGCCTTACTTTGCTAGCTTAGTTTTTCAAAGATAGATTAAGCCCTTTTAATCTTACATAGCCTTAAATTTTTTTGAACATCTACTGTTTAGTATGTATAGAATCATAGAAGTATGGGGCTGGAAGAGTCTCCAAGTGTTACTGAGGTTAGCCATCATTAATACAGAAAATCCAGATCTAAAGCATCCTTGACAGATGGCCATTCAATATCTGTTTACAGACCTCTAATGAAGGAGAGTCCACCACTTTCCAAGGTGATTCATTCTTATTGTGAGACAGCAATTACTGTCACAAGAATATTTTTTTTCAGTGTTTAGTCAAAATCTCCTTTGTTGTAATGTGAATCCATTAGTTTGGGTCCTGTCCTCTGGTGAAGCAAAAGACAAGCTTTCTTTCTCTTCCATATGATAGCCCTTCATATATTTGAAGATGGCTGTCATATCACCTTTCATGTTTCTCCAGCTAAACAAACACAATCCCCTTCACTGTTCATTGTATGGTTTGGTTTCCAGACCACTTGTCACCTTGGTCATCTTTTTCTTGACACATTCCAGCTTGTCAATATCTTCCTTAAACTGGCATGCCCCGAACTGGACAGAACATTTTGCTTTGGTCAGACCAAAGCAAAACAGAGTAGTACTATTAATTCCCTTGATTTGAATACTGTATAGTTCTGTTAATGTAGCATAGCATTGCAATTACTTCTTTTCTTTTTTTTTTTTTTTTTTTTTTTTTTTTTTTTTTTTTTTTTTTTTTTTTTTTGCTGCTGTGACACAATGTTGACCCATGTTCGGCTTAACTATACTAAGACTCAATGCTCATTTTCACACATATTACTACTAAGCCTGATTTTACCCATCCTGTATTTATGCATCTGATTGTTCTTGACTAAATGAACAACTCTCATTAGTGATATTCATTCTGGTGTCATTTGCAAATTTAAGGAGCATCCTCCCCACTTCTTCATCCACGTTATTTATATGATAAACATCAGAACAGAAATCTGCCACATTCTACTTGGCACATATGAGGAACCATTGGTCAGCACTCTTTAGCCATGATCTGTCAAGCAACTACAAATCCACATAAGAGTACCGTGTTTTCCCAAAAATAAGACAGAGTCTTATATTAATTTTTGCTCCAAAAAACGCAGTAGGGCTTATTTTCAGGGGATGTTTTATTTTTTTCATGTACAACAATCTACATTTATTCAAATACAGTCATGTCATCTTCTGGTTGCTGCACAATGGTGGAGGGTGGGGTTTCACTTAACTAGGGCTTATTTTTGGAGTGGGACTTATATGACGAGCATTCTGAAAAATCATACTAGGGCTTATTTTCAGGTTAGGTCTTATTTTCGGGGAAACAGAGTAGTAGTGTCTTGCCAGATTTTACCATCTTGACCACAAGAATATCATAGGGATCGTATGGAAATCAAAATACAGTACTTCCACAGCTTTCATCTAATCAACCAAGCTAGTAAAGCTATCCAAAACAAGAAAGAAAAGGAAAGAAAAAATGTTTTAGAATGCTTTAATTAACATTAACGAGAATCTGTTTTTTTGTTTTTTGTTATGTTTTTTCACTGATTCTTGAAAGGAAATTTCTGAAACACAAGTGATTTGTACTAATGAAAGAGAGGGATACAAATGTTTAGTGTTCTTTTGTGCTTCCTTCTTTCATTCAACTTTTCTTTCACACTTTGTCCCTCGAATTTCCTGGGATATTTTCCATCCAATAACTTTACTTTACTTTACTTTATTAGATTTTTACCCCGCCCCCCTAGACAAAGTCTACTCGGGGCGGCTTACACACATAATAAAAACATCATTATACATAAAAGATTTAAAAGATCATAATTTTAACACTTATATTAAATTAAATCAATACCAAGATGAAAGAGTAAAGATCAGTTATTGACTGGAGGGAAGGCCTGTCTGAAAAGCCAAGTTTTCAAATGGGTTTTAAAAACACCCAGCGAGGGTGCCAGGCGAATTTCAGTTGGGAGGCTGTTCCATAGCCGAGGGGCCACTGCCGAGAAGGCCCAGTTTCTTGTTCTTTCTTTCCGGGCCTCTCTCAGCGTTAGGCCCCTCAGCCGTCCCTGCTGGCTATTCCGGGTGATTCGGGTAGATCTAGGTGGGAGAAGACGATCTGCCAAGTATCGAGGTCCCAAACCGTTTAGGGCTTTATACGTCATCATTAACACTTTGAAGTCAATGCGGAAACGAATGGGCAGCCAATGCAAGGCAGCCAGAGTGGGAGAGATATGCTGAAATTTCCTCACCCCACTAAGAAGCCTGGCTGCCGCATTCTGCACCATTTGAAGTTTCCGCATCAATCTCAAAGGCAGCCCCACGTAGAGCGCATTACAATGGTCTAATCTCGAGATTACGAGCGCATGGACAAGAGTAGTGAGGGCCTCTCCATCAAGATATGGTCGCAGCTGGGCAATCCACCATAGATTGAAATATGCGGAGCGGACCACAGACGCCACCTGGGTTTCCATGGTAAGCGCTGGGTCCAGATGTATCCCCAAGCTGCGAACCTCACTCTTTGCGGTAAGGGTCGTCCCCCCAAAAGAAAGGGAGTCACCCAAACCGCCGATGGAGGGACCTCCCACCCTCAAGACCTCCGTCTTGTCCGGGTTCAGCCTCAACCCATTCAACTGCATCCATTGCAGTACAGTCTCCAGGCAGCGCTGAAGAGACAGAACGGCATCCACTGAAGTAGATGAAAAGGAGATGTAGAGCTGCGTGTCATCAGCGTACTGATGGCACGAAGCACCGCACCCCCTGATGACCCCACCCAGCGGCCTCATATATATATTAAACAGCATTGGGGAGATGATCGACCCCTGCGGAACCCCACAACTGAGACTCCATAGGGCTGAAACATTCTCCCCAAGCTGTACTCTCTGGGGACGGTCCTCCAAGAAGGATCGGAGCCAGGCAAGCGCCAGGCCACCGATTCCCAACTCAGAGAGCCTCCCCAGGAGGATACCGTGGTCGACGGTATCAAAGGCGGCTGAGATATCGAGGCGGACCAACAAGGACATATTGCCCCAGTCGGCCTCCCTCAACAGGTCATCCAACAGTGCGACCAGTGCCGTCTCTGTGCCATGGCGCGGCCTGAAGCCCGACTGAAATGGGTCCAGGGCATTGGTTTCGTCCAAAAGTGTCTGAAGCTGGTCTGCCACCACCCTCTCCACCACTTTGCTAAGGAAAGAAACATTGGCGACGGGCCTATAATTTCCAATATCATCCGCCGCCAAATTTGGTTTCTTCCTTATGGGCCTAATGAGTTTCTCCTTGATGGCAAGAGGAACCTTGCCCTCTTGGAGAGACCCATTAATTATTGCTGTGGCCCATTCCATTGTTACAGGCCTGGCTACTTTGATTAGCCAGGCCGGGCAAGGGTCAAGGGAGGAGGTGGTGGCCCGACAGCGATCAAGCACTTTGTCCACCAGGTCTGGCGTCACAGGCTGAAAGAATTCAAGAGTCACCGGGCAGGGCGGAGCGCTGGACATCTCTGCTCGATCCACTGTATTTAAAAAAGGAGAGAGGTCCCGGCATCACAAAGTCATAACATCACAAAGGCTGTTGTCAGCAACTAATCAAACATCTGGCAGGAGCAAGAATTTTGAAGCTGTAAAAGGGTCTGGTTTAGTTCGAACCTGGCAAGGGATTGATCTATCCTTGTTTCAGTTGTTCCTTGTGAGTTCCTTGCATCCTCCATGTTGTGCCGCATTGCTGTCTGAGCCTGTCAGATCCTCCTTCTTCTTCTTTTGTTTTGTTTGTTTTGGGGGAACCCCATTTCTTTGGATTGTTTTGGATGGCCTGTTCCAGCATGCCTCCTTGGGATTATTTTTTAATTCCCCACCCCAATTTCTTTGGGATTCCCTCTCCCCTTGATCCTTTTCTTTGAGAAAAACAAAATGAAATGACCTGAAAGAGGTATGCATACAATGAACGTGTATATACATAATATCCTTTCTTTCTTTCTTTCTTTCTTTCTTTCTTTCTTTCTTTCTTTCTTTCTTTCTTTCTTTCTTTCTTTCTTTCTTTCTTTCTTTCTTTCTTTCTTTCTTTCTTGGCCACTGTTTTTTTTTTCTTTTTCTTTTTAAAACTGGAATAAATCTGGTCTTCAAAGTGCCACAATATTTTGCCTTTTCCCTTTCTTTTTTCCCCTCCTCTTCCTTTTAATTTTGCCAGCATATGGGGAACAGCGTGCTTGAATGCAATGGATTTTTGCTCTGACTCAACAGGACTCTTATCTAGCTTTATCCATGAAGTGAACTGCTTCCTCTTTCTTGTCAGCTTACAGGAGTGGTGAGATAATAATAATGTTGGCCCACCTTGCAGGTTCATTATATTTCATTAAATAACATGCTTATGAATGTTATAAAACCATTAAGCTTTTAAAATGTTTTTGACCATATAGATTCTGCTCCATCCAAACAGATATTAAAATATATTCCTTTAATGCAGTTAGATAGGAGAACTGTCTGTTACTGGGGCATGGGGAGGAACCCTGCATGAGATCTTGGACAGATGTCCTATGGTAGAATTTTTTTAAAAAATGATACTACCACCGCCTTTTGTCTGACTGAGTGCAAATGCAATCCTTATTGTCTTCCTTTCCTCTCTAGGAGTTGATTATTATGACAAAGTGATTGATGGGCTGCTAGCAAATCAGGTGACACCTGTGGTTACGCTTTACCACTTCGACTTGCCTCAGCATTTAGAAGATCAAGGTGGCTGGAGATCAGGTGCCATTGTGGAAACCTTTGATACTTATGCTCAGTTTTGCTTCAGAACATTTGGGGACCGTGTGAAGCTATGGCTCACCATTAATGAGCCATATGTTGTTGCTGCACTGGGCTACGAAAAAGGCATTATGGCCCCAGGTGTTACAGAACCTGGTACTGGAGCCTACCTAGCAGCTCATAACATGATCAAAGCTCATGCTGCAGCCTGGCACAGTTATGATAAACTTTTCCGAGAAAAGCAGGGTGGGCTTGTCTCTATAGCGCTAAACTCAGATTGGGCAGAACCCTCTGATCTGAACTCCCCTGCCGACCAGGAAGCTGCTAAGAGGCATATGGCATTTTGTCTGGATTGGTTTGCTGCCCCAATATTTCTTGATGGAGACTATCCAGCCATAATGAAATCCAAGATTTCTGCTGTATGTAAAAGGCAAGATTGTCCATCATCAAGGCTTCCTGAATTCACCAGTGAAGAGAGGATGATGATCAAGAGCACTGCTGATTTCTTTTCTCTAAATTATTATACCACTCGCAAAATTAAGCACCAAGATAATACTTCCTGTCAGCCAAGCTTTTTTTCAGACCAAGAAGCAGAGCAAGTGATGGATCCATCCTGGCCTGTTGCATCTGGCAGCTCCTGGCTGGCTGTTGTTCCTTGGGGTTTACGTAAGCTGTTGAAATACATCAAGGTATGGTGCTACTCCTCATCACCACCGTATTTGTTATCTCAAAGAAGCAACCTCCGTTAAAGTCTCCTATATGATGTGGCTGTAGTGAAAAAGTACCATTTTTGTTTCTGTATGAATTTAGGTAACAACAGTTTCTCCGCCAGTGCACCATGTCGCATTAGCTCACATGAGGGCTGGCTTTCATCAATGTTGGGGAAGATTAGTGCTATGTATGCCACTCCTTGGATCTGGTGGAGGATGTGTGACCCTATAAACATTGTTGAACGGTAGATCCCATGAGACCTGGCCAGCATAACCACAGTGAAGAATCATGGGAGTTGCATTCCAGTACCAACATTCCCCAACTACATGTTGGCTACTGTGTGATAAGATGCACTTTGTTCTCTTTCTGTCTTTTTCTACACCACAGAGTAACCTGCAGAGTTTTAAATTTGGGGCAAACTCCTCTAGCTGTGCAGTAGAAGTGCAGGGACTTACAGAACAGAATTAGCTCCAGCCTTCCCAGAGTAGGCCACCCCTTTTGCTTCTCATCAACTGGCATTTACAGTCTCAATAACTCACTCTGAGACATTGGTAAGAGAAAGAATAAAACATTTCATTTACTCATAGCACTGAACAGATCAAAACAGCATACTGTACAAAAATGACTGCTTACAGGAATAAACCTTAACAAACTCACAGCCTGCTTCCAGCAGGCCTTGCAGACATTCTAACAGTACTCCCAACAGCACAGACTGCTAACTAACTGTACTAGCTGCCAGCAGACTAAAAAGAAAGGGGAAAAGATACTTAAGCAAAGAGGCGTGGTGCTCTTCAAAATCAGAGGCAGTGATGGAACAATTGCTTCTGAATTGATTGACAGTCAGTCCAGGCCAGAAAAGTCTATCCCAGCCAGAGGCAGCATACGAGGTTGAAATAACTCCAACAGTTGGAGCCAGTTTTCCCATAATGCAAAAGAATACACCACTTTTGAGAAAGGTGGGAAAGGGTTCTTCTCACAATACAGCAGTTCCTTCAAGTGAATTCTAGAAACATTATTCAAAGCCTCTTATTCCAGCACATATTTAAATTAATGGGTTTGATCCCTGCCCATCCACCCCCTTTCATACCACTTCTTGGCCTTTTGGCTAAGAGCAAGTGTAGTATCTGTTCTTACCAGTTGTGAACACAGAAAAGCTCTCTTCTAATTCTCTGTATAATTTTCCATGCTGTCCAACTCTAGCTCCAGAGAATTTCTCAGCCCTCCAGAGCCAATTTTGAGAGCTGTAGAGAGTTGTGTAAGTTCAGTGGACAAGGAAGTATTGTACCCTTTTGTTTCTGCTGGATTCTACTATTTTGCCAAGAGAACTCCAATGTTAGATCCTGCCCAAACAAGCCTACATAACAGCCTTCCTACTTTTTTCCCATGATGTGTGCTGGTTTACTCAACTGTTGTCATGCACTGAACAAACCTTCTTATCAGAGCTTTGGACTCTAGTCATCTACCCCATTGCATTCTTCAGACCCTCTTTATGTCTACAGATTGCTGCTTACCTCTGCCATGGATTTACTAGGCAAGTTGCTCGCTCTCTCAGCCTTTTTCTGCAGCCTGCATTGTCAAGAATACTTAAATACTGTATAGCAGGGAAGGGCAGGTTGCGGGCCAAAGGCCATTTGGCAGCCCTAAGACTCCTTTCAAAACTGTGGGACTGAAATCTGGCAGGAAGTCACACCACCAAATATCAGAGCAAACAACTAAAAGCCACTAAAGTGAGCAAAGCATGCTTGTTTTAAAGAGATCACCAAGTGTATATTTCCACAAACTGCAGCGAACGCTTCCACAGCGACCTCATTTCCCAAATTATGTGTGATTGCATGCACCCTCAGGTGGCATTTGATACTGGAGAGATGTTTGGTGTACCTTTAGATAAGCAGTGCAGTTGGCCCATAGGTGAGTCATATTTTGTCCTGGTCAATAATAAATAAGAAATGTGGACATAATTTGTTTTGTAAATAATCTTGCAGAATATACTTATGGGATGTTTTAAGGCAGGGAAGAGCAATAGGGAGGTACTTCCTAAGAGTTTCAACCTTAAAAGCAAGACTTTTTGTAGAAATATCTGCTGAATTGTGCTTTAGGCCGTGAAGGCTGTCACTGATTGGCTGAAATGAGTGATGAATGTTCCAAATGCTTGGGAAATGAACTTTCAGGGTGTTTGCAGTCCACCTTCTATGAGGGAAATCATCTGGTCAGGATTAAAACATCACACAGAGTTTATGGAGAGAAAGAGTATGGGTCAGGCAGTCTGGAGACTCAGAAGAAAACTGGGAGAGCAGGTGAGAAGATTTGAGGGAAAGGCAAGGGAGAGTGAAGTGAGAGGCAATTCTGAAGGAACTTCTGAGAACTGTTAGTCAAAAGGGACAAAGGAGACAGGAGCACGAGGGAAATGACTAAGAGAGAGCATAGTTAAAAGATGTGTTCAGTCTGATTAATTGAACTGGCCAGATGAATCTTAAATTCAAATGGGAACTGTATGCTTATGATTTATATTCTGGTCAAGCCCTTTGGTGAAATCTCTGATAATTCAGTGAAATATCTAATTGTCCAAGGTTTATCCAGGAAGAGATGTTACCATTAAGAAGTCATCACACAGTTGCAAACATGGCCTCTGGGCTGATAATAGGAAACATCGGTGTATGAGGTAGACTATCCCACACATAATACTCCTTGAGTGACCTACTCAATTCTGCAAAATCAAACTAGTATTTGCAGGGTTTTTGTGTTCAGATCTACTCGTTCTTTGTAAGGCTATTCTTGGGAGAACAGTGATATAAAAAAAACCCTTGCCCATTGTCTGCTGAAATTTCAGTTCTGTGGGTTTAAATTCCAACAGGAGAGACTGTACCCTGACTCTCTCCTTGAATTGTTTAATCAGAGGGACAGATTCTTTGATTCTAGTGCCTTGATGCATGCACAGTATATTCAGCTTCCTTTTGTCCATGGGATTTGCCATGCCTTGGCAGGACCAACAGGTTAAAAAGCAGCTACCAGAAAGCAAATGCTAATGTAGAAAAAAAGATATTTTAGTGTTCTCATTAAAATAAGTAATTTCTTTGTCTTCATGGATATTTGCACAGTTTTGCTTTTCCATTGTTAATCGTAAAAGGTCAGCTTGATGGAAAATTAAGTTAATAGGGTCAGTGCAATTTGATGAAAACTAGTTTGGGGTTGTAGCTTAAAGTGGATGGAGGGTAATGCACCTGATTTTATGGGCTTTTCTTAACATCTGTTCTGAATAAAATGTCTGCACTCTTTTTCTAGGATACATATAATCACCCTGTAATTTACATCACTGAGAATGGCTTTTCCCAAAGTGACCCTGCTCCACTCGATGACACTCAGCGCTGGGAGTATTTCAGACTGACTTTACAGGAGATTTTAAAAGGTACAATTTAAGGATGATGAAAGATCAATTGTGCAAACTTAATATAATTTGCCTATGTGCCTATTTGCATTTAGCAATGACTAGTGATTCTTGAAGGTAATGTACATCAGACAAAAGCATTGTGATTAGAGGGAGAAATATTTAGCAGATTGAAAAGAAAGTAGCTTTAGCTCTCATGTGCTATCTTGGAGTGGAGCAAAATGAAAAAGGTTTAGAACATATCCAAGGGATTTTTTCTTTCTTTCAGTCTGGATTCATACTGCTAAAACGATAGGCTAGACTAATTGAAATATTACCTGACAGAAGAAGAAAAAATTAAAAATATTTTGAAGTACCACCTTCCTAGGAGGAACAAGGAGTTGAAGCTGAAACATGATGAACAAAGCCTTGTTGGGTTAGAAAGAAGTGGTCAAATTAGATACTAAGGGAAATCTGCATTCCTCCTGATTAACTTCTTTTTTCTTCCAATTTTTCTTCTCGTTTCTTCAGAGGAGCCTGCCTCAATAATCAGACTTGCAAATTAATCCTTTGCTTAGATTCCTGTGATCACAAAGCAAAGTACTCTAAATGCAGGCTACGTGAGGAAGACCACATGCCGTAACAACCAGTTTTTCATCACTCAAGGAATCACTTCTAAAAACTTGATGAATGTATCATCTAGTTTAACCCAGAATGTGGAGGAATTTAGCACTTTGTGGATGCATCTAGAATGGCATCTGACAGTTGTCAAGTGAAGGTAGATAGGGATGTGACAAGCACTTTAAAGAATTCTCTTTCTCAGTGATTTCCTGAGTCTTGTCATATCAGCAGTCTCTACTGAGACTTCTCCCAGCACCAGTGAGATTCCCTGAATCTTCAAAAAACAAAATTCTGCCTCATTTGCTCCATTATTTTTTTCTTTGGTTTTTTGCATGTTGTTCTGCATATGAAACTGCTAAATTTTGTGCAGTGTAATTCTCTTTCTGGTTAATCGTGCCTAGGAAAGGTACTGTTCTATGCAGGATTTGTATCAGCACTGCACAGCTGGTGTTTCTTCTACCCTTTCTAGGTGCATCTTATTTAAGAATTGTAATAATCTGGCTTGGCATTTCTTTCAGAAAAAATGCCATTGAAGCTTCTGAGAATCCCACCAGTTTTCTCATAAGATTTCTTTGGGGAGGGTGTATGTGTGCAGGAAATCTCACTGCAAGAAGAGGGTTTTTCTTCTCAATTTCTCAGGAAGAGCAAGAGGCTGCAAGATTCAAATCCCTTCGAGGCAGAGCAGAAGTTAGAGCCTCCACTCCCCCCCTTTTTTTTTGATAACTTCAGTAATTGTTCTTTAACAGAATATGGCTCTACCAGTTTGACAAAGAAAGCATTGGTCAGTTGACAATCTTATTGTGAAATAACTGGAACAGTATTTTCAAAAAGATACTGTATAGGGCAAGATATTTTTCCTCTGAAGTTTCATTTATCTGAAATTAGACTTTCCCTTAAATGCACATGCATTAGACTGGAGTGTCCTTCTGCAGTTAATACACTTAGTTGACTATGTGTAGACACACAACATTCACACCATGTCAGATTTGTTCCCCATATAAGAAGTGTATGGATTATCCCATTCCAATCCCAGTTCTTGCAATGGGGCATTTTAAGGTAACCTGTCTTGGCTTGTCATCACTAGCTAGAAGTGATCCACACAGTGTCTGTCATTGTAAAAATGGAAATCCACGCTCAGTCATGAGACTTCCTGGATAACCTTCAGCAAGTCACTTCATCTCAGCCTAACCTACCTACACAGGTACACAAGAATAAAAAGGATAAGAGGGAGACAGGAGAAGAACCATGATGGGATAAAAATGTAATTAATAGCAATTCATTTATAAATGGGGCAGAAGTCCAAGGTGGACTGGAGTTTTCTTTAAACATATATAATTACTGATTAATTCAATTTCCCTGCTGAAAACTTGGTCATCTGAATCTTTTCAAAGTTGAAGGAGACAGATCTTTCTGGAATGTATGGAATCACTGTATTTGCAGACCACATAGTAAAGTTTTGGATCCTACAATATGTGTGTTTATGGATCAAACGTTGGGTGTGTTTCACACATTGCCCAGAAAATTAGGATTTACTGCCAAATCTGTGTTGAAAAAGAATCTGGTGCCACTTGGAAGAAATTTTTTCCAGCAACAGCTGGTCACTAGAAACACAAAGGGTAGTGCCCACTATTTCTCTGCCCCTCTTTTCCACCTTGTATTTACTAGGCTGTTCTCACAAATTTCTGTGCCCCTTGTATTCAGCTCTGCCTAGGTGAGTGTCATGTCAACAAAAAGAACCACCTCAATGTGCATTGTGTCAGTCCAGAAACAGTAATTAGAGCTGAAAGTGTGCTAACATTGCAAAATGCAGCAGTGTTTCTTTAGTTTGGTAATCAGACTCCCAAGGAATCCCATGTTTAAGTCCTAAAGACCAGTCACACACAAAAAAGCAAGCTAATTGACATAACTTCAGAGCTGAGGGAAGCTCTGCAAGCTGTTTCTCTAACAGTTTTTTTTTTCTGATCATGGTCCTCTATTTTGGAGGCACCGAGGAAGGTTAGCAGGGAGGATTGCTGTTGCTCCGTCACAAAATTGGGTCTGAAATCCTGGCATCCTGAGAGATGGGGATAAAGGGACGCCATTCATCACCCCCATTGTGGCATGCAATTTCCCAGCCCAACACTAAGGCTGATCTGCATGAATCCGTTAAGAAGAGGAGGCCTGTAGAAGATATGTATGTGAAAATGGTGGGTGGGTGCATGTGTAAAAATATATATGAGTGTGTGAGTAAGAGAATGGAGTGTCTGACAATGGGATGATGATTAAAAAAAAACACTGGGGGTGAAGCAGTGGTTTTTCCCTCTTGGAGGATTGCTAGTATGTGTTCCTACCACCACACCAACCATAGCGGGTACCAGCTGCTCAGCTCTTGAGAACTCAAGGCTGTGGCTTCTTTTATTGAGGCAGGCCATCTCAATTTCCTGTGAGTTTTGTCTTCTCACAATATATCCAAATGTATACTCTCAGGTTGGTCATTTTAGCTTCTAGTGGAAATTTAAGGTTGACTTTTATCTAGAACCCACTTATTTGTCTTTCTGGTGGTCTGTGATATCTATATCACATTTTAAATGAATCTGTGGGTTTTTTCCTGCCAACTTCCTGTATTGCCTATCTTTCACATCTTCACATTATAACTGGGAGCAACATAGTGTAGATTACCTTGGCTTTGATTTGCACTGACAAATATTTACACTTAAGGATTGTTTTTAGTTTCTTCATGGCTGTTCTTGCAAGTTTCAGTTACCTTCTGACTTAGCTGCAGTCTCTGTTTGGCTTGATGATTGAACCCAATGCAAGGTACCCCAGGGAAGTGTCCCTTCCATTACCACTGCACTAGTGAGTTACACACTCCCCAGGTAAGCACAGGATCTTCTCTAACCGCTCTATCTTAAGCCACCTCTTCCGTAGTGCTACTAGGTTAGGCAGTTAGCCAAAGGACAAGCACCCCCAAAAACCTCCAGAGTATTTGGGGTTGCCCCTTTAACTGTGTCACCCAACCAGTGCCTCCTTGCTGACTGAAAAGGTCCCTTTGATGTACCGTATTTTTCCGTGTATAAGACAATACTTTTATCTAAAATCTTTAGACTAAAAATTGAGGGTCGTCTTATACACAGAAGTAAGGGGGGAAGGGATCAAAGCGCTGCAGGATCGCAGCCCTTTGATCCTCCAGCCCTTTCATGGCTGCTTCGCT
Source organism: Intellagama lesueurii (assembly GCA_037013535.1). Taxonomy (NCBI): domain Eukaryota; kingdom Metazoa; phylum Chordata; class Lepidosauria; order Squamata; family Agamidae; genus Intellagama; species Intellagama lesueurii. The sequence goes on from JBAJHW010000005.1 coordinate 111,826,211, forward strand.
TAGGAAGTGGAGGGGTAAAGCAGCCATGAAAGGGCTGCAGGATCGCAGCCCTTTGATCCTCCAGCCCTTTCATGGCTGCTTTACCCCTCCACTTACTAAGCCTCATGGAGCTTAGGAAGTGGAGGGGTAAAGCAGCCATGAAAGGGCTGGAGGATCAAAGGGCTGCAATACTGCAGCCCTTTCATCGCTGCTTTACCCCTCCACTTCCTAAGCCCCATGGGGGTCCCTTTGATCCTCCTTTCACGGGGCTTAGGAAGTTGAGGGGGAAAGCAGGGATCAAATTTTCTTATTTAGGGTTGGAAAAGTGGGGGTCGTCTTATACATTGGGTCATCTTATATTTTTATTCTCAAAAACATGGCTTGTGCTGCTAGAAATCCGAATGTTCATTACACTCTGATCCTACATGTATTAAGTGGAATGAAGTCTCATTTATATGAAAGCAAGTTGTGGTAGTCTCCATGAAACATATTGCAAAATTGTGCCTGTCATCCAACACACCTATAAAGTATGAGAAACAGCTGGCCTAAATGCAAATACAGATGTTGATTTTCTTTTTATTATTATTATTAATTTTTTATTATTATTTTCCTTATAAAGGTGGGGTAAGGTTGGGGACAGCTGGGATAGGGATACCCTCGGAGGGGGTGGATTTGAACGGATACATTACAAATCAATATTTTTCATTGTAATTCTATACATTCTCTTCTACTAATAGTTCCACATATCAGAAAAAAAAGGATATAGACAGTGAGCGAGAAGGAAAAATCAAATTCAGACAAATATGTTGTTAATCTAATTATTGATTATGTAGCTGATAGTCTTTATCAATCATTTATTTTGTCTCTTCTGCAGCCATACACATTAGTCAGCTATTCTGTCTACTTTGTAACCATGTATATAGTTGTGACCAAATTTTCCGATGATCTTTTTCCTTTTTTGCATCCAGCCAATCTGATAATATGTCCATTTCTGTGATTTCGGGGATTTTGTCTATCACTTCGTCTATTTGCGGTATTCTAGGTTCCTTCTAATGTTTCGCAAAAACTATTATTGCTGCTGTTATAATGTGAATAGTTAAATATGATTTTTCAGAGTCTAGTATATCTGGCAAGATATTTAATAAAAATAGTTCTGGTATCATCGGAATTGAAGTTTCTAATATCTTGTAGCATCTGATTCACTTTACTCCAATATCTTTTGGCATCTTTGCACATCCACCACATGTGATAAAATGTTCCTTCCTTCTGTTTACATTTCCAACAAATATTTGAGGTCTGAGTGCTTATTTTAGCCAGTGTTGTGGGTGTCATGTACCATCTGTAGAACATTTTGTATATATTCTCTTTAAATACAACAGATTTAGTTAATTTTATGTTTGTTTTCCAAATTCGTTCCCATTGATCCAGTTCAATATTATGTCCTACATTCTGTGCCCATTTAATCATACATGCTTTTACCACTTCATCTTGTGTTTCAAAATCTAACAGAAAATTATATAATAACTTAATACATTTTCCCTCTGATTCTAGAAGGATTCCGTCAAAGGGGGTATTTTCTTAATAGAAACCCTGTTGATTATCTTTAGCAAACCTTGATAATAACTGTGATCGCACCCACCAATTGGGTCGTCTTATAGACTGAAAAATACGGTAACTCTGTCTTCTTCTGATACCTTGTAACCTGCATGACACATGTCTAATATTCTCTGTTTCTTGACTGCTAAATTTATTTTTAGTTACACATAATGATAAATAGTAAGGATATCTTTATTCAGGAACAAACAGAAAGGAATTTATTTGGGATAAACTGGAATAAAGGGAAAGTTAATTTCGTATGTATTTAAACTGAAAGGTAAAGCAATTAAAATACATATATTCTAGTACAGTTTTAACACATACTTCCCAGTAAACTACTCTCCTATATCGAAATCTCAAAATCAGCTACTCCCACAAACTCCATACAACCTGTTCTCTCAAAGACTCCTTTGTACTTCCCATCCCAAGACATACTCCTGACTCACTAACTCTCTAACTAGAAAGAAACCGGAAGTCATGTAGCTCCTATAGGACTAACTAATTAGGGTTTTTTGTATTTTTCGCAAGCTTATTCTGATGAATAGAGTGGTTGTGACACTGGAGGGAGTATAAAGCTGTTGTTATATAAAATAAAACTCAGGATGGGGGCAGTGGGAAGCGGGCCTCATCCACAGCTTCCATTAATTTGAGATTCCAAGAGCTGCTGGAACTAGATTTTTTTAATGAAGAGGATACAAGAAAGTGTTGCGTGCCAGACGCATCCCATCGTGCCAGTTAGCTGGGAGGCTGAGTTTGCTTCACTAACTCCCCACCAGTTCCACTCATGCAGGTCGGACTGGCCAAAGTCCATGGTTGCTGCCAGGTCTTCTAGACAGCCCCAAACCAACTAACTCGCTTCAAAGAGGACTTGTAGTGCTGTCTACTCACCAGTACCTGTACGCCCTAAATCTTTCCCACTGACACTTCTGGCACTTTTTCTGGTGCTTCCTCCCCCAGTGTCTCTGTTGGGTTGAGGAAAAGCCAAGGAGTCTTGGTAACCATCGAGGTCCCCATGGTGTTGGCGGGAGTGTTGAAATTGATTGTGGGCTAAATAGGGGAATGCCAACTCTACGCCAACGTCTTTTGGCCACCTCCATCTGGACCCAGTCCCCAATCCTGGACAGTTTTCATGTCCCACTCCCCCCCTACCAGAATGCAGAACACAGGGTCCAATTCTTCCTCTGTCTCTCCCCACTCTTCTACTTTTGACTAAGTAGATGGAGACAACTTCTCCCCCGCTTCTTCTTCCTCTTTTATATATCAGGCTTCCACCAGCTGGGCCCAGTCCCTGTCTCATCGCCCAGGTGTGGCTTGTCTTCCCCAGCAACTCACTCTCACCTGGCGCCTCCCTCTCCTTGCCTACACCCTCCTGGCACCCAGTAGCCAGAGTTTTCCATTGGCCCTTCAAGGAGTACAGGGTGAAGGCAAACACCCCACCAGGAACCCTCTGGAATGTCCCCCTCACACCAGGCAATCCGGAACACCCTGTCATCTCAGGAATTGGTACTATCACTGTGCAAGGTTTAATACTCAGACCATATGCCACCAACACCCCAGCAACATTAAAGATACGACAGATTTCCTGAGGAAACTGCCATCCATGAACAATCTACCAGAAAATGTCATCCTGGCAACCATGAATATTGAGTCACTGTATATTTACATGCCCTGCAAAGATGGGCTGCAAGCAGTAAGGAATGCTATCCCATGGTATGGGAACATATACTTGTGGCTCCATCCACTTTAAATAGAGGAATGTTCGCTACTGCCATGTTCCCCTCCCATGGCCCTGTCAGGGCCCAGTTTAGCCCTTGAGCCAAAAATGTTTTCCTATCCCAGTTTTGAAAGTCAGAAAAATTTGCACTGATAATTTTATAATTACTATTGAGCATATAAAATATAAATATTCATGACAAAGTATCTTAAACAACACTCCCCCCCCCCCAATTTAATTTTGAAGATCCTACAAGAGCCTTTTTCAACCTGAGTTTGGAACACCACTACCATTCCTGCCCTCTCTTCTCTTTCCCTGAAATTGGAAATGGTACACTGGAACTAATGCCCCTTCTTTCAGCATTTAAGTATAGGTCTTTCAGGTCTGACTTCAGATGTGTAAACGTTTTAGCAGCTGTCACATTTCCTGTTACCATGCTGAAGGTAAGATGCTCAGGTGTCATTTCGTGAGGATAATATTAAAATCAAGCTGTATAAAGACAGATTCATTGATTTTTCTCCCTTCCAAATGTGAAGAATCAATTTGACAGAAAAACAAAGGACTTACCTCCTATCCTTTACAGCTATAAAAAGTACATTCCAAAGCTTTGGTGTACTTTTTTGCCAGTTCTAAGCAAAATCCAGCTTTTTAGGCATAGAAATATGCATCAGCTAGCACAGCAGTCTACGGCTGCTGTGAAGGTTTCTAATGGCCAGCTCTAGGCTCCCAATGACAGCTCACCCCCGGCAAGGTGCCATCATAGTTATTGAAGACTTTCACAAAAATAGTGAAGGCAGATATGGAGAAACAATCTGATCTATGATAAGAGGTTGACCATATATATCTTGTAATCTACAAGAGCCCAACATTTGAAATGTGATTTTCTTTTGGAACCAGCATGGGGAAGGGGGAGAAAGAATAGCTTTTTCTCATTTCTAAAATTTTAAATGTGCAAGTAAAAAAAAGACCAAATACATTCACAGAGGCAACCTCTTTTCATGGCAATTAAGCATTACTATACAGTGGAGCCTCCATGTTCAGAGGTAGTATATATCTAAATACCAATGACTGGGAGAGAAGGGTGCGAACAGTAGTGAAAGTGCAACTGGCACCATGCCCTCCTTGTCGGCTTTCCAAAAGCAACAGGCAAATAGGAGTCTATTTGACACAGGGTACAAAACAAGAATCTAGATGAACCTTTTGGTTGGGACTATTTTTCTTATGGACTTACCACCCACCTATGATGCCTTTCTTAAAGACACATTCAACAATTCCCCTGAGCTCCAGTGGGATAGTGAAGGAACTGGAATTTTAATTAGTTTTTATAGAGAGAGAGAGATTGGGAGAGGAAAATACAACTGAATAGCAAACTTTGAGATATGGTGCAGAATCTGTGTTCCAAACTGCTTGCTTTGGCTGATAAATTACTACCTCTTCTCCCACCGTCATTCCTTTTCATTATAGTTGTGAGTTAACATGTTTCTGTCCATTCTTGTAAGAGGAAGTCTTGTCATTCCAATGGTCTCCAGATAATGAAAATGCAAGTATATGTAAAGAATATTACAATGTCAAAATGAAGCACTGACACTGTACTTCTCTATATTTGCCTTTACAATGTCAAGATAAAATGGAAACAAAAATATTGATCAATAGAACAAAGCATTAGAAGTGACTTGATAAAATGCGCACAGTGCATTATGTGCTATGAAGTCCTATTAATATTAAATGCAAATAACTTTGTAGAATTATGGTGGAGGATTTGAGCTTGAAAATGGAAGGCTAATTTAAAGCACTTACTTTAAATGTGAACCTTCATACACTGTACATGCAAAAAAAAAAAAAAAAAAAAAAAAAGGCAAAAGCAATAAAAACCAGCAAGTAACAGCCCTAAAAGAGTCTATTCAAAGAATCTCTAGAAAAGCATTGTTCTGGTGTGCTGTCCAAAAGGACAGGTTAAGGTGGACATAACTGGCATCAGAAACGGAGAAGGCTGATCTTTCATATAAAATCAGGGTTGATTAATAACATTATCCAAACACATTGAGCTTACACATCCTGCAGGAATCTTCTTCATTAAGACCTTTTAGACCTTAGGGTGTATGTGGGATTTGGGGGAGGGACATAGAAGTCCAAAAATCATCCTAACTCAGTGTTGAAGCTGCAGACTCTGGAGTTACCATAACATTCCAAAATGAAGTCTGCACATTTGAAGAGTCAGTTTGAAGTATGATGGCATAATTTTTGTACACTCAGTTGCTTCTCTTCATCTCTGAAGACAAAGGGGTGCCAGTTGTTCAGAGAATGATCCATTACCTTTTGTTGAAACTCCCATGTTGACTGGTAGTGGAAGCACCAAGAAACATCCCTACTCACCACATGCTGTACGTCAGACAATATAAACTCTGGGAGCATCCCTGAAGAACATCCAAGGAGGTTTATATGGGAGCATTTGCTTCCGTAAAATATTCTTCATGTGGTCCACTGAGAACTTTAAAACTTAAAACCAGCACTATAAACCAAGCCTGGAATCTAGCTCAGCATCCTGCCAAACACCTCCTGTAGCCCTCCCCTACTGCTGTTCCTAGTACTTCCTCTTCAGTGACATAATAGCTCTCATCTGGAGCTTCCACGTAGTCATCGTAACTAGCAGCCACTGACAGACCATCAGTTTGTCTAAATTAGTCCTTAATATGTCACAAGATTCTTTGTTGTTAAAATGTTAGGAAGAAATCTGGAATATTACCAACTGTTCAGCACTGAAATGGATTATATAGAAAGACAACAGACTCTTATTTGCCAAAGGCTTTTAAACAGGGGCTGGATGGTCAAATATCAGGTACTGTAGCAGCAGCTTTTCTGTTGCAATTGGATTCACGTATCCACAGTCTGAAAAATTTAAAAATATTAAAAGAAAAATCCTAGAAAAATATATTTCTAAGATGAAGTTACCAGAACAAACCACTAGAAGGAGCCAGAGACCATCCTATGGATAACATTCACTAGAGACAGATTTCTACAATGTCGTTACCAGAACTGGCCAATAGAGGGAACCAGAGACCATGCTGTGTATAGAATTTGCTATGTATATAAAATAGCATTCGCTATAATCCACATTTTTCAGTATCTGCAGCGGGAGGGCTTGGAACCAATTCTCTGCGGACACGGGGGTCCTACTGTACATGATTTTTTGCAGTCCCTTCCAAATCTATGATTCTGTGAAATGCAACAGTGGGAGGGGGCATTTTAAAATTCTGTCTAATGGTCTTCATGTTGAAAATACCTCCTCTCAATGTCCCTTCTCCTTCAAGGTGAAGTGCATCTTTACTAGGGATAGGGAAAAGCAATTTTCAGAGGGAAAACTGCTAAAGAGGAAAGGGTTACATGCCTGCCTTCTCTGGTTGCAGACTGCAACCTTTCTGATTGTCTGCGTGGAAGCAAACACCCAGTAATTCAGCATCACAGGTAGTTTGTCCCTGGAGAACTTTCATCCATCACTGCATATAGTATATTCAGCAGTGATAAACTAACCTTAACAACGAACAAACACACACAAAAAACACCAGAGGGAAGTTGCTATTTTGAGAAGGGGAGTGGTGTGCTGAATCCCCTTCCTAGGCAATCTCCATGCCAAATAAAGGACTATCTACTTATACAATACTATATGAAGAAGTGAATTGTAACTATGAAAGTTGACACTGAAATAAATGTGTTAGTCTTGAAAATGCTGTTTTTGTTTTGTTCTTCAAAGTTCATTAAGAGAAGACATGCATATCTGGTAGTAACTATCTACCTGTATGTGATTTTTAGATGGATTGTTATGCATTATTGCTTTGACTGACTTTTTAGTACTACTAGTGTTTTCCATTTTTGTTATTTTTCCAATTCTCAGAGTGGCATTTGTTGTTGTTGTTTTGGTGGGTTTTTTTTTTGTTATCCCTTTATAATATTTGTATACTTATTGTTCATGGCTTTAATATTGCCTTTTAATGATTTAAGCTGCCTCTTTATTCTCATTGTTCCTAGCTTTAAATAGTGTATTTTAATGATGTAAACCTCGGTTGCATATTTATTCCTTGGGTCATTTTCAAGGAGAAAGGCAAGGTAAAATATAATAAATAAATAAATAAATAAACAAACAAACAAACAAACATCCAAGCACAGATGGGCTGATTAATAGATGTATGGTGGAGAAAAGCAGTTGTCCACTCTTATATTTGGCTTTTGCATGTACCTGCAGTTCTGTTACACTCTCACACAGCTCCAACTTGTGTAAAGCCATTGAATCAGTAGCACAATGAAACAGCTCGCCCTCTCATGGCCAAGGGGGGCAGGATTTACTTCCTCATCCTTACCTATGAGGACAAGACAACCAAGGATTTACATTCCTAGAAGCAAGGCTGTTCTCCACGTTTCTTAGTACGGACTCAGGATTAAATTTCCCTTGACAAGACTGTAATATTTGGGGTTGAAAGGAGATGCTGAGGGAAAGTGGCATATTTCAAGCAGCAGGCATGTTTGTTTTCTGATTAGAGCCTGTACTTGTAGCTGAAGAAATCCTGGAGTTTTCACTGAGTTCTCCAAAGAACTCATCTTTAGGAAAAATTGAAAAGCCTGTGGATTTTCAACCCAAAGGGTAATTTAATTCCACATATCTGTGTTTGGAAAGAGTGCTTACTCCTTCATACAATTTCTTAACAACAATGTTACAATTAAATATGGTTCTTTCTGATTATCCCCTGCTGGGAGAATTTTTTTTGTCATTGCACTGTTTTGTATTGTAAAAGTGGAGAGTTTAAAGATCATTTTTATAGTGATTTTATGGTTGACTCCCAATTTATGCATCCCTGGCTGTTAGCTCATACACACAAAATATAAAATTAGCTGCAAGCATCAAAGAGCTAATGAAGACTTCCACTTTTTTTAAAAAATTTCATTTTCATACTGAGTGGGAAGCACATTACAAGTGACAAATTTAAAAGTGGAGCTGAAACAGTTGAAAAATTATGTGGAATGCAAGTGTGAAGTCTTTAACAAGGTCATGAACATTAGAATAAAGAAGAGGGACCTGCAAAAAAAAAAAGTTTTAGGATCGGGTGATGTGACTGTTCACAATGCAAAAGCAAAAGAAAAAACCTGATCTGTACATGGCTGGAAGTCCATTTCTGGTTTGGGGGAAAATGGTATTTCTTGATATTGAACAGTGAAGGGAGGACTTGTGGCCTATTTTTTTAAAAAAATATTTGCTTCTGCTGGCTTCCAAGAAGGGCAATTCCCTCTTTCTGCTGTAAGGAGGAGAGAGGTGTCACTTGTTTTGACTTACTGAAAATAAACATGAGTTTTTGGCTTCTGGAGAAACCTTGTCCATTTTAATTCCATATTTTTTCGGTATTTTTCCACACAGTCATAAAGGTGCTCTATTTCTGGCCACTTAAAATTAAAATTATAAAATTTGCAAATTGCTTCCAAAACCTGCTTTGATGTTTTTCACAGTGGTGCTGGGAATCACATCTGTAGGAACCATAGCTCAAATAGCAGTAGTCCTATTTCACTCTTAAAGCATTACAGGAGACCCTCTAGTTCCCTTGTATAACCCACTCTACCAGCAGCAGGTGGAGTCAGTGTTCATCAACAAGACTTGGACACAGGGGTGGGTTTCCATGAATATTGCTGCACAAGGGTGCATCAATGATCTTGTGCTGACAGAGCAAATCAACATTCTATCAGGCAATTCTAAAAATGGGGGTATCCTTGCCCCCAAAATTATAACTTTTAAACTGGCTCATTTGTAGCAGACTGCCTGCTCTTGTTCTGTGTCAAATATGGGAAGTTTAGGCAAATGGTTTTTGAGTTAAGATTGTTTAAAAGTAAAATTGCTCCCTCCTTCATTCAGAAATAGGCAACCCTAAATGTTCCCAGAATTAAAAACAGATCATATAAATTGAAAAGATCAAGCTTGCTTGTCTTGAAAGAAAACAGGAGAATAGCCAGGCTAAGTCTCTGTATAACTAATCCTACACTTCCCCCCTTCCCTCCGCCTGCTCCTAAGTTCATGTTAGTGTCCCCATAGCCCCAGAATTTCCGCTGTCTCTCAGCTTCTAGTCTCACATCACAACCCCACCTCCCAGGCTTACCTCTGTATAGTACAGAAAGAACAACAAATGTTTTATTTTGTAGAAGTATCTAGGAAGTGTTTGCATGAAATATAGTAATGTAATTATAGTCTACTGTTTTTGTTCAGTACTGTCAGACTGTATACTTCATTTATTTCGGCTTATTTGAAAATCCCAGCCCATTTTTGTCCCTTAGAAATGTCTTGCAGAAGTGGGTGAGGGAGATAGTGGGTGTGAGTTTGTTCAAATTGGGAAAATAGCAAATTGAGGGGAGAAGGAGTTGCTTAATCATCCACCCCCCCCCCCAATTCTTGATCTGTATTAGCAAACAGTTTGCACATCTGAGAGACTAGGCTATGGCAATGTTATTTGTCCCCTTCACGGATTGCTGCCTTGTCGTGGCGAAGGGGCTTGAGTAATTCAGAGAAGCTTTGGGCTATGCCATGCAGGGACACCCAAGACGGACAGGTCATGGTGGAGAGTTCTGACTAAACGCAATCCACCACTCCAGTATCTTTGCCAAGAAAACCCCATGAACAGAAACAAAAGGCTAAAAGATATGACGCTGGAAGATGAGCCCTTCAGGTTGGAAGGCGTCCATCATGCTACTGAGCAAGAGCGGAGGACAAGTACAAGTAGCTCTAGAGCTAATGAAGTGGTTGGGCCAAAGCCGAAAGGACGCTCAGCTGCGGACGTGCCTGGAAGTGAAAGGAAAGTCCGATGCTGCAAAGAAAGATACTGCATATGAACCTGGAATGTAAGATCTATGAACCTTGGTAAGTTGGATGTGGTCAAACAGGAGATGGCAAGAATAAACATTGACATCCTGGGCATCAGTGAACTGAAATGGATGGAAATGGGCGAATTCAATTCAGACGATTATCATATCTACTATTGTGGGCAAGAATCCCGTAGAAGAAATGGAGTAGCCCTCATAGTCAACGAAAGAGTGGGAAAAGCTGTACTGGGATACAATCTCAAAAAATGATAGAATGATTTCAATACAAATCCAAGGCAGACTTTTCAACATCACAGTAATCCAAGTTTATGCACCAACCACCAATGCTGAAGAGGCTGAAATTGACCAATTCTATGAAGACTTACAACACCTTCTAGAACTGACACCAAAGAAAGATGTTCTTCTCATTCTAGGGGACTGGAATGCTAAAGTAGGGAGTCAAGAGATAAAAGGAACAACAGGTAAATTTGGCCTTGGAGTTCAAAACAAAGCAGGGCAAAGGCTAATAGAGTTTTGTCAAGAGAACAAGCTGGTCATCACAAACCCTCTTTTCCAACAACACAAGATGCGACTCTACACATGGACATCACCAGATGGGCAATACCGAAATCAGATTGATTATGTTCTCTGCAGCCAAAGATGGAGAAGCTCTATACAGTCAGCAAAAACAAGACCTGGAGCGGATTGTGGCTCTGATCATCAGCTTCTTATAGCAAAACTCAAGATTAAACTGAAGAGAGTAGGAAAAACCACTGGGCTAGTCAGGTATAATCTAAACCAAATCCCTTATGAATACACAGTGGAAGTGAAGAACAGATTTAAGGAACTAGATTTGGTGGACAGAGTGCCTGAAGAACTATGGATGGAGGCCCGTAACATTGTACAGGAGGCAGCAACAAATACCATCCCAAAGAAAAGGAAATGCAAGAAAGCAAAGTGGCTGTCTAACGAGGCCTTACAAATAGCAGAGAAGAAAAGGGAAACAAAATGCAAGGGAGATAGGGAAAGTTACAGAAAATGGAATGCAGACTTCCAAAGAATAGCAAGGAGAGACAAGGGGGCCTTCTTAAATGAACGGTGCAAAGAAATAGAGGAAAATAATAGAAAGGGAAAAACCAGAGATCTGTTCAAGAAAATTGGAGATGTTAAAGGAACATTTTATGCAAAGATGGACATGATAAAGGACAAAAATGGTAGGGACCTAACAGAAGCAGAAGACATCAAGAAGAGGTGGCAAGAATACACAGAGGAATTATACCAGGAAGATCTGGATGTCCCAGACAACCCAGATAGTGTGGTTGCTGACCTTGAGCCAGACATCCTGGAGAGTGAAGTCAAGTGGACCTTAGAAAGCATGGCTAAGAACAAGGCCAGTGGAGGTGATGGCATTCCAGTTGAACTATTTAAAATCTTAAAAGATGACGCTGTTAAGGTGCTACACTCAATATGCCAGCAAGTTTGGAAAACTCAGCAGTGGCCAGAGGATTGGAAAAGATCAGTCTACATCCCAATCCCAAAGAAGGGTAGTGCCAAAGAATGCTCCAACTACTGTACAATTGCACTCATTTCACACGCTAGCAAGGTTATGCTCAAAATCCTCCAAGGCAGGCTTCAGCAGTATGTGGACTGAGAACTCCCAGAAGTACAAGCTGGATTTCAAAGGAGCAGAGGAACTAGAGACCAAATTGCTAACATGCGCTGGATTATGGAGAAAGCCAGAGAGTTCCAGAAAAACATCTACTTCTGCTTCATTGACTATGCAAAAGCCTTTGACTGTGTGGACCACAACAAACTATGGCAAGTTCTTAAAGAAATGGGAGTGCCTGACCACCTTATCTATCTCCTGAGAAATCTCTATGTGAGACAGGAAGCAACAGTTAGAACTGGATATGGAACAACTGATTGGTTCAAAATTGGGAAAGGAGTACGACAAGGCTGCATATTGTCCCCCTGCTTATTTAACTTATATGCAGAATACATCATGCGAAAGGCAGGACTGGATGAATCCCAAACCGGAATTAAGATTGCCAGAAGAAATATCAACAACCTCAGATATGCAGATGATACCACTCTGATGGCAGAAAGTGAGGAGGAATTAAAGAACCTCTTAATGAGGGTGAAAGTGGAGAGTGCAAAAAATGGTCTGAAGCTCAACATCAAAAAAACTAAGATCATGGCCACTGGTCCCATCACCTCCTGGCAAATAGAAGGGGAAGATATGGAGGCAGTGACAGATTTTACTTTCTTGGGCTCCATTATCACTGCAGATGGTGACAGCAGCCACAAAATTCCTTCTTGGGAGAAAAGCGTTGACAAACCTACACAGCATCTTAAAAAGCAGAGACATCACCTTGCCGACAAAGGTCCGCATAGTCAAAGCTATGGTTTTTCCAGTAGCGATGTATAAAAGTGAGAGCTGGACCATAAAGAAGGCTGACCGCCGAAGAATCGATGCTTTTGAATTGTGGTGCTGGAGGAGACTCTTGAGAGTCCCCTGGACTGCAAGGAGAACAAACCTATCCATTTGACCCAACTCCGGGAGGCAGTGGAAGACAGGAGGGCCTGGTGTGCTCTGGTCCATGGGGTCACGAAGAGTCGGACACGACTTAACAACTAAACAACAAGAATGTTATTTGTGCTGTGAGTAGCCTCTGAGGAACCCAAGCCTGGGAAGGGGGTTGTAGGAGGTATTGGCCTCCCACTCCCTGGAAAAGGGTTTGCTATTCGAAGGGTTAATTAAAAGAAACTACCCCCTCCCCAAAGAGACTCTTGGGACTTGAGTAAAGGAACAGAAGAGGATGGATAGAAGAACTAAAATTATTTCCTTGTGTATTATCTTCTCAGTTTCTTTTCTGCTTCTGCCATCAGATGCCTTTTTATGGAGGAAGAGAGCCAACTGAAATATTGTACAGAGACGTTATTAAAGGAAGCAGGGTGTGTAATGTATCCCAGGGGTGTGTGCTTTGAGCAGTCATGCATAGTTCTTAGGTGCATTTCACTGTTTACCCCTATAATTGCTTTGTGTGTAGAACCAGCAAATTGACTAAACATATTGCTGACAGATAATCCCATGTAACCTGAAATATGGCAGAGAGTGGGTTGTCCCTTCCCAGGACTTTTCTGAGGAACACTCTTGTGTGAGAGATATTCAGTAGGCATGCGAATAGCTTAATTGATCACAGGGATCAGTTCCATCTCTTGAGTATTTGTTCACTAGGCAATTGTTTACAGATAATTTATATTTTAATCTTAAAGTGTAGTGGAAGTTGGTCACCTAATAAGAGAAGCCTTGCAAGATTCAAGGTAGAAGCTCAACATCTTTGTCGCATTTGTCTCTCATACTTCCTCCAAAGAGATCTTGGATGCTTTTAACAAAGTGTCTCCTATTTTGTCCTCACAATAATCCTTCAACAAAAAATCAGACTTGGAGAACCAATTATTTTCCAAGGTTACTAGTGAGCTTAATGCATTATCAGGGATTTGAACCCATGTTTCCCAGACCAACACTATGCACTACACTAAATTCCAAAGGAGGTCTTTAAATTCTCAACTGCAACTCAGAGTTAACACCATTTTTTGATTGCAGGAATTGAAGCAAAGAAAATAATCAACATTTGATCAAAGAAATTCCCTGGGACCTTGTCTGGCATTCAATTAGCCTTTAGATACTTTGCCTGCCTCCAGAGTTTGCTTGTGCTTTATATGTATTCTTCATTTTCCGTAGTAAGGAGTATGTGTGTGTATTGTTCAGCCTGTAGACTGTGCATTCTCTGTAACTGGAGGTGGCAGTGTTTTGCTGTATCCATTTCACATTCTCTTTTAGTCAAAGTCTCCTTTAATTCTTTCATCTCTAATCTATTGATCTTAAATAAGCTCTGGATGTGCACCTGTTGCTTGTAATAGGAAAGGAAGATTAACATGATATGAAAAATGTCTTTTATTTAAACAAAAAGCTTTCCCAGAACTTCAGTTTTATTAATGTCTCCCTTGCTTATACATTTGTTTACTTTGTTTTTAAAACATATACACACACCCCAAATCTAGTGTGACATCAGAACACTGTGTGCAGTGAAGCCTGGCTGTGATCTAATTTGAAAGAAATTCTTCTTCATCAAAAGATAGAAAGCAAAGAGGAAGAGCACACACAATTGTTCAAATATTTTGTTGTTGTTGTTGCCGTTGCTTTTTGAGCATTTGCAAATCTAAGTGCTTTGCAGAGAGACAGCACTGTGATGTGGCGGCGGCTGTACCACTAATAACCTTACTCCCAGACCCCAGGCGACCTTTCTGTTCCCCCTGGGTTGAGGAAGTAGTTTACTGTACTGCAGAGAGAAGGAAGACTGCTAGTCTTGCAGAATTTGGCTAATCATCAGAGATTTCTGCAGCAGCAGAAGATCAGTCCTAGCTGAGTTCAAAGAAGAAATGTTCAGTTGTTCAGAGTTCAGTTGTACTTTGTTAAACTAGCAGGGATGGAAACGTTCCACAGAAGCCAAATATTTGAGGAGTACGGAAAATATTACACAATGGAATAGAATATATTGGTTATTTTTTAATTTTCCTTTCCCTTTTTCTTTTAAAGTTGATGTGCTCTTCTATTTCAGTTCTGGCTTGGGTGATCTTGGATCTCTACAGGATCACTAAAAATATACAAATGCCATTCTTTATCACATAGAGATGGTATAGAACTTGGGGACTGATGATAAAGCAAATAATAAAAAAGAGGGGGCAGATGTTACGCCCATTGTTTTTGAATGCAGCCTCCTGGTACATCAGTATGAAGCTTACAGTTTGAGTTGAGTCTGAAGACATCCATGTAAGCCAAAGCCTGACTTGAACTCCCTGTGGATCTTTCCATTGTCTTGGATACGTAACACAGGTCCATTTATTGACTAGAAGTAGAAGTACCTGGCATACGATAGCAGTCTTAGTGTCAGCAAAACAAGAGGTTGAATGTAGGTGTCCCACTAGGAGTGGGGAAAAGCCAATGCTCCATAGCAAAGCACTAGCTTTGTATGAAAAAAATGCTTTGACATTTGTAGTTAAAAGGGTTGTGTCTTACAAAAGCCAAGAAAATACTTCCAACTATAGTCCTTGGGAGCCACTGCCACTTAGATAAGTAGTCAGTGGTCCTATTGGCCCATTGGTCACAATAAAAAAAAAACCAATAATTCATGTATGTTCAGAATCGGGAATGACACTAGATGTCATTGGCAACAAACTCTGGTGGGAAATTGAGTCACCCTTGCTTCAAAATAATGGTGGGAATCATGATTTTAAGAGCTAAAGCAACATGCTATAGAAGTTCAATCTTTTTACTTTAGGAGTGGGCACTTTTTATGAATCCATGGACCATTTCCATCCTCTTGTGGGCCCACACACCCTTTGAAGTTGTTGTTGTTTCGACTTATATACCACCTCATAGTGCTAAAGCACTCTCTGAATGGTTTACAACATAATTATGCAAACAGCACTTTGCCTCCCAGTGAGCTGGGTACTCATTTTACTGGCCTCGAAAGGATGGAAGGCTGAGTCAACCTTGAGCTGGCTACCTGAACCCGTTGGGATTGAACTTTGGTCATGAGCAGAGGCTTGGCTGCAGTACTGAAGTCTAACCACTGCACCACAGAGTTTTGCTGGATGTTCACTTCTGTTTTTTGGGAGAAATCTTTCATTTTCTTAAACAAGGGTTATGGAAACTCTACACTTGCTTTTCAAGCAGAGTCACTTAATGGGGGAAGGAACATAGCAGCTTTTCCACTAAGCCACTGGAACTGAACCAGGGTCCCAAGTAGTTGCTGGACAATTCTGAGAATGTCTAACTGCTAGCCATGCTAGCTGGTGGTCCATGAGGTCTGTAAAGCAATCCTCCAACAGCACATTTTGAATAAATCAATGTTTTATCTTGTCAAATTTCTTCATTGTTCAGTTTCCCATTCATACATAGCAATCTGGGATATCATAATAGGGATGATCCTGGCCTTGGTCTCCAGTGACACATCTTTACTTTCGAGGAACTTTCCAAGTTTCATAGCTGCCTTTCAAAGCCTCTGTCGCGTTTTGACCCTTTTTGGATCCCACACCTCTGGAACCTATGTGGTGTTGGACCCACTCGTGCCTTGGTCTGTCCACCTAGACTCAGACCTCAGAGCACACCAGGGCAAAACTAAACTCTTTCCTTTCTTCCACTGCTGCCACCAGGAGATCCCTAGATCCCCATAACTCCTTTAGAAAGAATCAGGTCCACTCTTTAATGAAATAGAAAGATCTTTAGTTTATTTGCTTATTTGTTTCAGTATTTTAATATTCAGTTCTATTCCTTCTCCCTTCCAGTCACTGGTCAATCACTTCTCAGATCTCCTACTATATTTTCATCAGTCTAATCACAATCACATAAATCTCTGAACTCTGCTAATCAAACTCCTTCCAAAACTCTGATCTACCTTCTCCCCCTCAGGCTCTGCCTCTTATACTCTGCCTCTTGGCTCCGCCTCTCAGCAACATAAATATGCATGACTCACTCTAACTAAACCTGAGCCATGACCACATTTAAAGGAGAACGCTACAGACCTCCCCCCTTACTTAGGTTTGTTTGGGAGGGGAAACACGTTTTTCCTCCTGAACAAACAGGTGCAATTGCTTAAACCTTTTTAAGTTTCTCATAACATTTTACCTTTCACATTTTTACTAAATTTCAACCAAATACCTTACCTTATCATTTAATAATCAATACAATACTTTACCTTTTCCTCTACTAATCAATAATATACATTACCTTATCATTTTACAGAATTTACAATCAATACATTTACACAATTAATTACTGGAGAATTCTAGTCCATTTAGTTTATAATAAAAGTCCTGGTATCATTCATCTAGCCTCCTGGAAAGCACATCTGCGACAACGTTGTGGGCTTTCGAGGCAAGAACTGAGTCTCTCTTGCAAAGGCAAAATTTGCAAAGTCCAAGTCTCTCACTTTTCCGTCGTAGTCTGGCGCACCATGGACTGGTCCGGTTGTGGTCATCTCCTTCAGCTGGACACACCTCTGCTGGTACTCAGGAGTCCCTCTGTTGACCACTGGCTCCTTCCTCCGCACCCTTTTCCGTCGACTGGCGGTCATCGGCCACACGGTTGTCCACAGGATGTCATCTGCTGGTCGTTTTATAGTGACGTCATCTTTAAGTCTGGCTCGGGGCTTCACTTGCTCAGCTAGGGAAAGGGTAGGCAGTTCCCTCTTCTCCTCCCGAACATCTTTAGATGCATCGCTCTTTAAGGCATCAGGGCCTTCCTCCTTCTGTATCACATAATTGACATTGTTCAATTTTGTCACTACTTTATAGGGATCCTCCCAAGCTAATTGTAGCTTGTGACCTTTGACTGGCCTAAGCAAAAGAACTTCATCCTCAGGCCCAAGAGTTCTTTCACGGGCTTTCTTATCGTACCAGGCCTTCTGCTTGGTCTGGGCAGCCCTTAAGTTCTTTCCGGCTATCTCTAGAGCCCTTTGCAGGGTGTTTTGCAACCTGTGCATATATTCTACCACTGACTCTGGGTCACTTTCTCTATGGTTTTCCCAGTTCATGCGGAGCAAATCTAAAGGTCCGCGCGCCTCTCGTCCTAGCAGTAACTAAATCCCGTGCTCTCTTGAGGGATGCTCCTATAAGCATATAGTAAGGGTTGTATTTTGCAGTCCCAATCATTTGGGTTCTCTGCTACATACGCCTTAATCATGCGCACTAAAGTGCCATTGAATTTCTCAACTAGCCCGTTGGTCTCTGGATGATATGGAGTCGAGTTGATTTGGGTAATTCCACAAGCCTTCCATAACCTTTTGATCAGTTTGCATGTGAAACTCATCCCCAAATCGCTGACTATCTCGCTGGCAAATCCCAATCGGCTCATGTAATTGATTAGGGCATCTGCCACGGTGTCAGTTTCCATGTTGCGCAAAGGAATTGCCTCGGGATATCTAGTGGCAAAATCCATTATGGTCAAGATGTATTTATTTCCCCTACGGGTGGCATTAGGTAAGGGACCCACTAGATCGATTCCCAGCCTTTGGAACGGTGTAGAGATGACTGGCAGAGGACATAATTTGGCTTTGGTCCTGTCCTGCCCAGTCCCTCGTCTCTGACAGACATCACACGTTTTACAGAAACTAGTAATCTGTTTGCCCATACCTGGCCAAAAGAAGTTCTGGCCAACCCGTCTTTTGGTTCTGGTGATCCCCATGTGAGCTCCAAATAAACTGCTGTGAGCTTGATTAATGATTTTCTCCCTGTAGTTACTAGGGACCACTAATTGCTTTCGGGGTTCCCCTTTTCCTCGGTATGGAGTAGCTAACGTTTCCCTGTACAGAAGGTCTTTGGTTAAGCTAAAGCTCTCAGGGCACTCAGGAGACAGTACAGTGGGAGTCCTGGCAGCTTCAAAGCAAACTCCCAAGCTAATGTCCTCCTTCTGCTCCTGGGCAAAATTGTTATTTGTTTTGGGATTCTGTAGTAGCATGAGTTCTGCCTCAGCCCTATCATCAAGCTGGGTTGCCACGGTAACCGCTCCACCTAGGCCTCTCTCTGCTACAGTATCAGTTTGAGCTGCAGAGGGTGAGTTTTGACCCCCCCTTTGAGCGGGTAAGCACTAACGCACTCTTGACATGCTCTATTAAATCCCAACCAAGGAGAAAAGCTGCTGGTATTTCATCTGACACAGCTACTTGCCACTTTCCAGACCAATTCTGGTATTCTACTGGTATCTCAGCCACTTTTAAAACCACGGTTTCCTTCCCAATTCCCTTTAAAGACATTTCTCTGCCAGGAATAATGTCATCCTGGGCTACTAGATCGGAATGGACAATGGAGATTTGAGATCCTGTATCTCTTATTGCAATGTACTTCTTTCCTTTCACAACTATCTCTTCACCTGCGTTTCTGAGAAGGGTCTGGTCATTGCTGATATAGAAACAATGGACTACTTGGGCTATAGGAATATCTTCCTCCTCATGGTCAGTAGAAGTGGTGGTGGTTATGGGATCAGGTCTCTGTCTACTATTTTCCTCCCCCGATTCCACTTGCTTGACACAATACACCTTTTTGGTTAGAGAATCATTTCTCTGCAAGTTGGGGTATGGTTGCCTACACTGGAATTGTGAGTGGCCTGGTTGCCCACAGTTAAAACATTTAAAATTCCTTTTGTCATTCTGAGGTACTTTGGCGAACCGTGCCTCAGGGTTTGATGTTTTTGGCGGGCTAGCCCTTGGCAACTTCGGGGAAGTCCCGCCCTGACCTTCTCTCTCAGGATTCCTGCTGAGGTAATTTTTATTAAAAGGCTTTTTATAGTTGTTGTCCCAGTTTGGTCTATTTACTCTCAGCTCTGAAAATCTAGGGTTCCTGTAAGCATTAATCAAATCAGTTTGTTCTCCCGGTTCCCATAAATTTTTAGGATTCTTGTCCTTTACTAAATACCGTAGTTCTCCAGGTAATAGGGAGTAAAACTGTTCTAGCCCAATTAAATCCTTCAACTGTTCTAAAGAAGTGATCTCCTCTCTTTCAATCCACTTTTCCAGAGTCTGCGCCAATCTAGCTCCCAACTGAGAGTACGATTCATCCTGCTTTTTAGAGAGAGAGCGAAATTTTCGCCTCAGGTGTTCAGAGTTCAGACAAAATCTTGAATAAACCATCTTTTTATATGCCTCAAAATCTCTTGCCTTCTCGGGATTCATCTGGGCATATATTTCTGCCAGATCTCCGCTAACCTGCGCTCTTAAAACCATCATTCTATCCTCATTTCTGATTTCAAAGTCATTGCAGGTGCGTTCAAAAGCAATGAGGAAGGATTCAGGACAGTCCCCTCTTTTGTACTGGGGAAACTTCTTCAAATCTATCTTTGACAGGATTCCACCTCCCCCACTGTTGTTATTATTAAGGTTATTGTTTAGAGCAGAAATCTCTAATTGTCTCATCTGTAGTTGAAAATTCATTTCCTTTTCTCTTAATTCTAGTTGTTTAGCTTCTGACTCAGCCTTGATTTCTAGTTCCCTTCTTCTCTCCTCCTGCTCAGCCTGTCTGGCTTCCTGCTCAAATTGTCTGGCTTCCTTCTCAGCTCTTTCTTTGATTTCCAGTTCCCTTTCCTTAAGTTTAAATTCCCTTTCCAGTTTCCATCTCTCAAATTCTTGAGGGCTTAATTCCTTATTTCCCTCCAATTCCTGAGGTAACTCTTCAGACTCAGGACTCCCCCTTGTGGCGCGTTTGTGAGGCATCTTTTCTTTCTGGGGTGATTAGAGCAGCGTTCACTAATTTTTAAAAGGACCTGTTTTTCTTATTTTACTTCCAGTTACTGATATAAATTTATTTCAAGCCTTTTCCTTTAGAACTTTCCCTCAGATCTGCTATGACCTGGCTTCTGCCTTATCCACAGCGCTCTCCTATCTCAGAGCCTGGGATTTTACAGTAAGCCCTCTGATCCTCAGATCCTGAGGTAAACTCAGAAATTCCCTCTCAGAGAATTCAAGCCTTTTCCTTAGGTTCTCTCCCTCAGATCTGCTATGACCTGGCTTCTGCCTTATCCACAGCGCTCTCCTATCTCAGAGCCTGGGATTTCACAGCAAGCCCTCTGATCCTCAGATCCTGAGGTAAAACTCAGAAATTTCCTCACAGAGTCGTTCCCTATCTTAGACCCCCCTGATCTGGGTTCTGAGGCCCCGCTACTAAGCTTTTCCCAAAAGCTCTAGCAGGAACCAAACCTCATTGCCACAGATCCTGTCTAAAAGGTACCCTTGACTCAATAAACTCTTTTATAAAGGCTTCACTGGATTATTTCAATAGGCTTCACTGGATTATTTCAATAGGCTTCACTGGATTACTTCGTTTCCCGCCGCTGGACACCAATGTCGCGTTTTGACCCTTTTTGGATCCCACACCTCTGGAACCTATGTGGCGTTGGACCCACTCGTGCCTTGGTCTGTCCACCTAGACTCAGACCTCAGAGCACACCAGGGCAAAACTAAACTCTTTCCTTTCTTCCACTGCTGCCACCAGGAGATCCCTAGATCCCCATAACTCCTTTAGAAAGAATCAGGTCCACTCTTTAATGAAATAGAAAGATCTTTAGTTTATTTGCTTATTTGTTTCAGTATTTTAATATTCAGTTCTATTCCTTCTCCCTTCCAGTCACTGGTCAATCACTTCTCAGATCTCCTACTATATTTTCATCAGTCTAATCACAATCACATAAATCTCTGAACTCTGCTAATCAAACTCCTTCCAAAACTCTGATCTACCTTCTCCCCCTCAGGCTCTGCCTCTTATACTCTGCCTCTTGGCTCCGCCTCTCAGCAACATAAATATGCATGACTCACTCTAACTAAACCTGAGCCATGACCACATTTAAAGGAGAACGCTACAGACCTCCCCCCTTACTTAGGTTTGTTTGGGAGGGGAAACACGTTTTTCCTCCTGAACAAACAGGTGCAATTGCTTAAACCTTTTTAAGTTTCTCATAACATTTTACCTTTCACATTTTTACTAAATTTCAACCAAATACCTTACCTTATCATTTAATAATCAATACAATACTTTACCTTTTCCTCTACTAATCAATAATATACATTACCTTATCATTTTACAGAATTTACAATCAATACATTTACACAATTAATTACTGGAGAATTCTAGTCCATTTAGTTTATAATAAAAGTCCTGGTATCATTCATCTAGCCTCCTGGAAAGCACATCTGCGACAACGTTGTGGGCTTTCGAGGCAAGAACTGAGTCTCTCTTGCAAAGGCAAAATTTGCAAAGTCCAAGTCTCTCACTTTTCCGTCGTAGTCTGGCGCACCATGGACTGGTCCGGTTGTGGTCATCTCCTTCAGCTGGACACACCTCTGCTGGTACTCAGGAGTCCCTCTGTTGACCACTGGCTCCTTCCTCCGCACCCTTTTCCGTCGACTGGCGGTCATCGGCCACACGGTTGTCCACAGGATGTCATCTGCTGGTCGTTTTATAGTGACGTCATCTTTAAGTCTGGCTCGGGGCTTCACTTGCTCAGCTAGGGAAAGGGTAGGCAGTTCCCTCTTCTCCTCCCGAACATCTTTAGATGCATCGCTCTTTAAGGCATCAGGGCCTTCCTCCTTCTGTATCACATAATTGACATTGTTCAATTTTGTCACTACTTTATAGGGATCCTCCCAAGCTAATTGTAGCTTGTGACCTTTGACTGGCCTAAGCAAAAGAACTTCATCCTCAGGCCCAAGAGTTCTTTCACGGGCTTTCTTATCGTACCAGGCCTTCTGCTTGGTCTGGGCAGCCCTTAAGTTCTTTCCGGCTATCTCTAGAGCCCTTTGCAGGGTGTTTTGCAACCTGTGCATATATTCTACCACTGACTCTGGGTCACTTTCTCTATGGTTTTCCCAGTTCATGCGGAGCAAATCTAAAGGTCCGCGCGCCTCTCGTCCTAGCAGTAACTAAATCCCGTGCTCTCTTGAGGGATGCTCCTATAAGCATATAGTAAGGGTTGTATTTTGCAGTCCCAATCATTTGGGTTCTCTGCTACATACGCCTTAATCATGCGCACTAAAGTGCCATTGAATTTCTCAACTAGCCCGTTGGTCTCTGGATGATATGGAGTCGAGTTGATTTGGGTAATTCCACAAGCCTTCCATAACCTTTTGATCAGTTTGCATGTGAAACTCATCCCCAAATCGCTGACTATCTCGCTGGCAAATCCCAATCGGCTCATGTAATTGATTAGGGCATCTGCCACGGTGTCAGTTTCCATGTTGCGCAAAGGAATTGCCTCGGGATATCTAGTGGCAAAATCCATTATGGTCAAGATGTATTTATTTCCCCTACGGGTGGCATTAGGTAAGGGACCCACTAGATCGATTCCCAGCCTTTGGAACGGTGTAGAGATGACTGGCAGAGGACATAATTTGGCTTTGGTCCTGTCCTGCCCAGTCCCTCGTCTCTGACAGACATCACACGTTTTACAGAAACTAGTAATCTGTTTGCCCATACCTGGCCAAAAGAAGTTCTGGCCAACCCGTCTTTTGGTTCTGGTGATCCCCATGTGAGCTCCAAATAAACTGCTGTGAGCTTGATTAATGATTTTCTCCCTGTAGTTACTAGGGACCACTAATTGCTTTCGGGGTTCCCCTTTTCCTCGGTATGGAGTAGCTAACGTTTCCCTGTACAGAAGGTCTTTGGTTAAGCTAAAGCTCTCAGGGCACTCAGGAGACAGTACAGTGGGAGTCCTGGCAGCTTCAAAGCAAACTCCCAAGCTAATGTCCTCCTTCTGCTCCTGGGCAAAATTGTTATTTGTTTTGGGATTCTGTAGTAGCATGAGTTCTGCCTCAGCCCTATCATCAAGCTGGGTTGCCACGGTAACCGCTCCACCTAGGCCTCTCTCTGCTACAGTATCAGTTTGAGCTGCAGAGGGTGAGTTTTGACCCCCCCTTTGAGCGGGTAAGCACTAACGCACTCTTGACATGCTCTATTAAATCCCAACCAAGGAGAAAAGCTGCTGGCATTTCATCTGACACAGCTACTTGCCACTTTCCAGACCAATTCTGGTATTCTACTGGTATCTCAGCCACTTTTAAAACCACGGTTTCCTTCCCAATTCCCTTTAAAGACATTTCTCTGCCAGGAATAATGTCATCCTGGGCTACTAGATCGGAATGGACAATGGAGATTTGAGATCCTGTATCTCTTATTGCAATGTACTTCTTTCCTTTCACAACTATCTCTTCACCTGCGTTTCTGAGAAGGGTCTGGTCATTGCTGATATAGAAACAATGGACTACTTGGGCTATAGGAATATCTTCCTCCTCATGGTCAGTAGAAGTGGTGGTGGTTATGGGATCAGGTCTCTGTCTACTATTTTCCTCCCCCGATTCCACTTGCTTGACACAATACACCTTTTTGGTTAGAGAATCATTTCTCTGCAAGTTGGGGTATGGTTGCCTACACTGGAATTGTGAGTGGCCTGGTTGCCCACAGTTAAAACATTTAAAATTCCTTTTGTCATTCTGAGGTACTTTGGCGAACCGTGCCTCAGGGTTTGATGTTTTTGGCGGGCTAGCCCTTGGCAACTTCGGGGAAGTCCCGCCCTGACCTTCTCTCTCAGGATTCCTGCTGAGGTAATTTTTATTAAAAGGCTTTTTATAGTTGTTGTCCCAGTTTGGTCTATTTACTCTCAGCTCTGAAAATCTAGGGTTCCTGTAAGCATTAATCAAATCAGTTTGTTCTCCCGGTTCCCATAAATTTTTAGGATTCTTGTCCTTTACTAAATACCGTAGTTCTCCAGGTAATAGGGAGTAAAACTGTTCTAGCCCAATTAAATCCTTCAACTGTTCTAAAGAAGTGATCTCCTCTCTTTCAATCCACTTTTCCAGAGTCTGCGCCAATCTAGCTCCCAACTGAGAGTACGATTCATCCTGCTTTTTAGAGAGAGAGCGAAATTTTCGCCTCAGGTGTTCAGAGTTCAGACAAAATCTTGAATAAACCATCTTTTTATATGCCTCAAAATCTCTTGCCTTCTCGGGATTCATCTGGGCATATATTTCTGCCAGATCTCCGCTAACCTGCGCTCTTAAAACCATCATTCTATCCTCATTTCTGATTTCAAAGTCATTGCAGGTGCGTTCAAAAGCAATGAGGAAGGATTCAGGACAGTCCCCTCTTTTGTACTGGGGAAACTTCTTCAAATCTATCTTTGACAGGATTCCACCTCCCCCACTGTTGTTATTATTAAGGTTATTGTTTAGAGCAGAAATCTCTAATTGTCTCATCTGTAGTTGAAAATTCATTTCCTTTTCTCTTAATTCTAGTTGTTTAGCTTCTGACTCAGCCTTGATTTCTAGTTCCCTTCTTCTCTCCTCCTGCTCAGCCTGTCTGGCTTCCTGCTCAAATTGTCTGGCTTCCTTCTCAGCTCTTTCTTTGATTTCCAGTTCCCTTTCCTTAAGTTTAAATTCCCTTTCCAGTTTCCATCTCTCAAATTCTTGAGGGCTTAATTCCTTATTTCCCTCCAATTCCTGAGGTAACTCTTCAGACTCAGGACTCCCCCTTGTGGCGCGTTTGTGAGGCATCTTTTCTTTCTGGGGTGATTAGAGCAGCGTTCACTAATTTTTAAAAGGACCTGTTTTTCTTATTTTACTTCCAGTTACTGATATAAATTTATTTCAAGCCTTTTCCTTTAGAACTTTCCCTCAGATCTGCTATGACCTGGCTTCTGCCTTATCCACAGCGCTCTCCTATCTCAGAGCCTGGGATTTTACAGTAAGCCCTCTGATCCTCAGATCCTGAGGTAAACTCAGAAATTCCCTCTCAGAGAATTCAAGCCTTTTCCTTAGGTTCTCTCCCTCAGATCTGCTATGACCTGGCTTCTGCCTTATCCACAGCGCTCTCCTATCTCAGAGCCTGGGATTTCACAGCAAGCCCTCTGATCCTCAGATCCTGAGGTAAAACTCAGAAATTTCCTCACAGAGTCGTTCCCTATCTTAGACCCCCCTGATCTGGGTTCTGAGGCCCCGCTACTAAGCTTTTCCCAAAAGCTCTAGCAGGAACCAAACCTCATTGCCACAGATCCTGTCTAAAAGGTACCCTTGACTCAATAAACTCTTTTATAAAGGCTTCACTGGATTATTTCAATAGGCTTCACTGGATTATTTCAATAGGCTTCACTGGATTACTTCGTTTCCCGCCGCTGGACACCAATGTCGCGTTTTGACCCTTTTTGGATCCCACACCTCTGGAACCTATGTGGCGTTGGACCCACTCGTGCCTTGGTCTGTCCACCTAGACTCAGACCTCAGAGCACACCAGGGCAAAACTAAACTCTTTCCTTTCTTCCACTGCTGCCACCAGGAGATCCCTAGATCCCCATAACTCCTTTAGAAAGAATCAGGTCCACTCTTTAATGAAATAGAAAGATCTTTAGTTTATTTGCTTATTTGTTTCAGTATTTTAATATTCAGTTCTATTCCTTCTCCCTTCCAGTCACTGGTCAATCACTTCTCAGATCTCCTACTATATTTTCATCAGTCTAATCACAATCACATAAATCTCTGAACTCTGCTAATCAAACTCCTTCCAAAACTCTGATCTACCTTCTCCCCCTCAGGCTCTGCCTCTTATACTCTGCCTCTTGGCTCCGCCTCTCAGCAACATAAATATGCATGACTCACTCTAACTAAACCTGAGCCATGACCACATTTAAAGGAGAACGCTACAGACCTCCCCCCTTACTTAGGTTTGTTTGGGAGGGGAAACACGTTTTTCCTCCTGAACAAACAGGTGCAATTGCTTAAACCTTTTTAAGTTTCTCATAACATTTTACCTTTCACATTTTTACTAAATTTCAACCAAATACCTTACCTTATCATTTAATAATCAATACAATACTTTACCTTTTCCTCTACTAATCAATAATATACATTACCTTATCATTTTACAGAATTTACAATCAATACATTTACACAATTAATTACTGGAGAATTCTAGTCCATTTAGTTTATAATAAAAGTCCTGGTATCATTCATCTAGCCTCCTGGAAAGCACATCTGCGACAACGTTGTGGGCTTTCGAGGCAAGAACTGAGTCTCTCTTGCAAAGGCAAAATTTGCAAAGTCCAAGTCTCTCACTTTTCCGTCGTAGTCTGGCGCACCATGGACTGGTCCGGTTGTGGTCATCTCCTTCAGCTGGACACACCTCTGCTGGTACTCAGGAGTCCCTCTGTTGACCACTGGCTCCTTCCTCCGCACCCTTTTCCGTCGACTGGCGGTCATCGGCCACACGGTTGTCCACAGGATGTCATCTGCTGGTCGTTTTATAGTGACGTCATCTTTAAGTCTGGCTCGGGGCTTCACTTGCTCAGCTAGGGAAAGGGTAGGCAGTTCCCTCTTCTCCTCCCGAACATCTTTAGATGCATCGCTCTTTAAGGCATCAGGGCCTTCCTCCTTCTGTATCACATAATTGACATTGTTCAATTTTGTCACTACTTTATAGGGATCCTCCCAAGCTAATTGTAGCTTGTGACCTTTGACTGGCCTAAGCAAAAGAACTTCATCCTCAGGCCCAAGAGTTCTTTCACGGGCTTTCTTATCGTACCAGGCCTTCTGCTTGGTCTGGGCAGCCCTTAAGTTCTTTCCGGCTATCTCTAGAGCCCTTTGCAGGGTGTTTTGCAACCTGTGCATATATTCTACCACTGACTCTGGGTCACTTTCTCTATGGTTTTCCCAGTTCATGCGGAGCAAATCTAAAGGTCCGCGCGCCTCTCGTCCTAGCAGTAACTAAATCCCGTGCTCTCTTGAGGGATGCTCCTATAAGCATATAGTAAGGGTTGTATTTTGCAGTCCCAATCATTTGGGTTCTCTGCTACATACGCCTTAATCATGCGCACTAAAGTGCCATTGAATTTCTCAACTAGCCCGTTGGTCTCTGGATGATATGGAGTCGAGTTGATTTGGGTAATTCCACAAGCCTTCCATAACCTTTTGATCAGTTTGCATGTGAAACTCATCCCCAAATCGCTGACTATCTCGCTGGCAAATCCCAATCGGCTCATGTAATTGATTAGGGCATCTGCCACGGTGTCAGTTTCCATGTTGCGCAAAGGAATTGCCTCGGGATATCTAGTGGCAAAATCCATTATGGTCAAGATGTATTTATTTCCCCTACGGGTGGCATTAGGTAAGGGACCCACTAGATCGATTCCCAGCCTTTGGAACGGTGTAGAGATGACTGGCAGAGGACATAATTTGGCT
Organism: Intellagama lesueurii; assembly: GCA_037013535.1. Lineage (NCBI taxonomy): Eukaryota > Metazoa > Chordata > Lepidosauria > Squamata > Agamidae > Intellagama > Intellagama lesueurii. Next base: position 111,854,099 of record JBAJHW010000005.1, read on the forward strand.
TTGGTCCTGTCCTGCCCAGTCCCTCGTCTCTGACAGACATCACACGTTTTACAGAAACTAGTAATCTGTTTGCCCATACCTGGCCAAAAGAAGTTCTGGCCAACCCGTCTTTTGGTTCTGGTGATCCCCATGTGAGCTCCAAATAAACTGCTGTGAGCTTGATTAATGATTTTCTCCCTGTAGTTACTAGGGACCACTAATTGCTTTCGGGGTTCCCCTTTTCCTCGGTATGGAGTAGCTAACGTTTCCCTGTACAGAAGGTCTTTGGTTAAGCTAAAGCTCTCAGGGCACTCAGGAGACAGTACAGTGGGAGTCCTGGCAGCTTCAAAGCAAACTCCCAAGCTAATGTCCTCCTTCTGCTCCTGGGCAAAATTGTTATTTGTTTTGGGATTCTGTAGTAGCATGAGTTCTGCCTCAGCCCTATCATCAAGCTGGGTTGCCACGGTAACCGCTCCACCTAGGCCTCTCTCTGCTACAGTATCAGTTTGAGCTGCAGAGGGTGAGTTTTGACCCCCCCTTTGAGCGGGTAAGCACTAACGCACTCTTGACATGCTCTATTAAATCCCAACCAAGGAGAAAAGCTGCTGGCATTTCATCTGACACAGCTACTTGCCACTTTCCAGACCAATTCTGGTATTCTACTGGTATCTCAGCCACTTTTAAAACCACGGTTTCCTTCCCAATTCCCTTTAAAGACATTTCTCTGCCAGGAATAATGTCATCCTGGGCTACTAGATCGGAATGGACAATGGAGATTTGAGATCCTGTATCTCTTATTGCAATGTACTTCTTTCCTTTCACAACTATCTCTTCACCTGCGTTTCTGAGAAGGGTCTGGTCATTGCTGATATAGAAACAATGGACTACTTGGGCTATAGGAATATCTTCCTCCTCATGGTCAGTAGAAGTGGTGGTGGTTATGGGATCAGGTCTCTGTCTACTATTTTCCTCCCCCGATTCCACTTGCTTGACACAATACACCTTTTTGGTTAGAGAATCATTTCTCTGCAAGTTGGGGTATGGTTGCCTACACTGGAATTGTGAGTGGCCTGGTTGCCCACAGTTAAAACATTTAAAATTCCTTTTGTCATTCTGAGGTACTTTGGCGAACCGTGCCTCAGGGTTTGATGTTTTTGGCGGGCTAGCCCTTGGCAACTTCGGGGAAGTCCCGCCCTGACCTTCTCTCTCAGGATTCCTGCTGAGGTAATTTTTATTAAAAGGCTTTTTATAGTTGTTGTCCCAGTTTGGTCTATTTACTCTCAGCTCTGAAAATCTAGGGTTCCTGTAAGCATTAATCAAATCAGTTTGTTCTCCCGGTTCCCATAAATTTTTAGGATTCTTGTCCTTTACTAAATACCGTAGTTCTCCAGGTAATAGGGAGTAAAACTGTTCTAGCCCAATTAAATCCTTCAACTGTTCTAAAGAAGTGATCTCCTCTCTTTCAATCCACTTTTCCAGAGTCTGCGCCAATCTAGCTCCCAACTGAGAGTACGATTCATCCTGCTTTTTAGAGAGAGAGCGAAATTTTCGCCTCAGGTGTTCAGAGTTCAGACAAAATCTTGAATAAACCATCTTTTTATATGCCTCAAAATCTCTTGCCTTCTCGGGATTCATCTGGGCATATATTTCTGCCAGATCTCCGCTAACCTGCGCTCTTAAAACCATCATTCTATCCTCATTTCTGATTTCAAAGTCATTGCAGGTGCGTTCAAAAGCAATGAGGAAGGATTCAGGACAGTCCCCTCTTTTGTACTGGGGAAACTTCTTCAAATCTATCTTTGACAGGATTCCACCTCCCCCACTGTTGTTATTATTAAGGTTATTGTTTAGAGCAGAAATCTCTAATTGTCTCATCTGTAGTTGAAAATTCATTTCCTTTTCTCTTAATTCTAGTTGTTTAGCTTCTGACTCAGCCTTGATTTCTAGTTCCCTTCTTCTCTCCTCCTGCTCAGCCTGTCTGGCTTCCTGCTCAAATTGTCTGGCTTCCTTCTCAGCTCTTTCTTTGATTTCCAGTTCCCTTTCCTTAAGTTTAAATTCCCTTTCCAGTTTCCATCTCTCAAATTCTTGAGGGCTTAATTCCTTATTTCCCTCCAATTCCTGAGGTAACTCTTCAGACTCAGGACTCCCCCTTGTGGCGCGTTTGTGAGGCATCTTTTCTTTCTGGGGTGATTAGAGCAGCGTTCACTAATTTTTAAAAGGACCTGTTTTTCTTATTTTACTTCCAGTTACTGATATAAATTTATTTCAAGCCTTTTCTTTTAGTACTTTCCCTCAGATCTGCTATGACCTGGCTTCTGCCTTATCCACAGCGCTCTCCTATCTCAGAGCCTGGGATTTTACAGTAAGCCCTCTGATCCTCAGATCCTGAGGTAAACTCAGAAATTCCCTCTCAGAGAATTCAAGCCTTTTCCTTAGGTTCTCTCCCTCAGATCCGCTATGACCTGGCTTCTGCCTTATCCACAGCGCTCTCCTATCTCAGAGCCTGGGATTTCACAGCAAGCCCTCTGATCCTCAGATCCTGAGGTAAAACTCAGAAATTTCCTCACAGAGTCGTTCCCTATCTTAGACCCCCCTGATCTGGGTTCTGAGGCCCCGCTACTAAGCTTTTCCCAAAAGCTCTAGCAGGAACCAAACCTCATTGCCACAGATCCTGTCTAAAAGGTACCCTTGACTCAATAAACTCTTTTATAAAGGCTTCACTGGATTATTTCAATAGGCTTCACTGGATTATTTCAATAGGCTTCACTGGATTACTTCGTTTCCCGCCGCTGGACACCAATGTCGCGTTTTGACCCTTTTTGGATCCCACACCTCTGGAACCTATGTGGCGTTGGACCCACTCGTGCCTTGGTCTGTCCACCTAGACTCAGACCTCAGAGCACACCAGGGCAAAACTAAACTCTTTCCTTTCTTCCACTGCTGCCACCAGGAGATCCCTAGATCCCCATAACTCCTTTAGAAAGAATCAGGTCCACTCTTTAATGAAATAGAAAGATCTTTAGTTTATTTGCTTATTTGTTTCAGTATTTTAATATTCAGTTCTATTCCTTCTCCCTTCCAGTCACTGGTCAATCACTTCTCAGATCTCCTACTATATTTTCATCAGTCTAATCACAATCACATAAATCTCTGAACTCTGCTAATCAAACTCCTTCCAAAACTCTGATCTACCTTCTCCCCCTCAGGCTCTGCCTCTTATACTCTGCCTCTTGGCTCCGCCTCTCAGCAACATAAATATGCATGACTCACTCTAACTAAACCTGAGCCATGACCACATTTAAAGGAGAACGCTACAGCCTCCATCTTCTTCTGATTACTTGGCTGCAATTTTCATTTGGATTTTTGATTGAACCAAGGTAACAATTTCCATTTCCTTGTTGTCAGCATTAAATTTATCCTAGTTTTTTGTAGTCATGGTTTTCTTCTTCTTAATGCTCAACTGTAATCCTGTTGTTCCAGTTTTTTCTTTTCTTTTCCTCAATAGCTGTTTGAAGCCATTGCTGTTTTCTGCCAGTAATACAGCATCATCTGCATATTTTAAATTACCAATATTTCTTCCACCAATTTTCACTGCCAATTCATCTAAATCTAATCCAGTTTTCCATATAATATTCCCTCTGTACTGACTGAACACCTTTGTCTGACTCTTTTGCCATCTGGAAATCATTCTGTTTCTCCATATTCAGTCCTAATAGTTACCTTTTGCACAGGATATAAATTATACATTAGGACAATCAAATGCTATGGGACACCAATATATTTGGGTTACTGGCATGATTGTATGCAAAATTCATTAAACGAGCAATGGAAAGATGGAACTCATTGCCTGGTTTTCGCTCTTCAAGTTAATTTCACAACTTCATACTTATTTGCAAATGTTTATCTTGTATTATTATTCAAAAAATATCAGACGCAGTCAATCAAAATGATAAAAATATTGACTGGTATTATATAACAGATTCAAGTTTTAACAAAAAACCTAAATATCTGTTAAATATCTGTACAGTATATACGCTCTTCTCAATATTGTCATTTTTTGTAGCTCTGATGGTGTTATTTCTGAGATCTGCAAGAGTTTATAATACTGTGTGAAATTTCTTGATATTGTTCCCAAAGCCCTGATGACTATGGGGACCACTTAAGTGTGTTTCATCCACATGCAAGATGTTTCAGTTGCCAGGTCTCTGTATTTTGTTAGTTTTTCCAATTCCACTGGTCTACAATTTTTTAGAAGTTGTTTGCTTCAGATATAAAATGTGCTATTTATTATGTATTGAGATGTGCTGAATTCAAATATGACCATTAAAACAACAAATTGGCTCCTATTTCCAAGATATTTAAGTTTTTACATTTTACGTCTACGTATACAGTGGTGCCTTGACTTACGAACGCCCCAGTGTACGAACATTTTGACTTACGAACAGCTCTGTTCGCAAAATTTTGCTTTGACTTGCGAACGGAGCTTTGACTTACGAACAAAAAAAAAAACCGCGGGGAAAGTGGGAAATGGACTTTGGACTGCCTGGTATTGCCTGGTACTGCCTGGTACTGTAATTTTAAAATGTAAAAATTGGTTTAAAAGGTGCTTGGTTTGGTTTAAAGCTGCTTGGTTTTAAAGGTGTTCTGTTTAAAAGGTGTTCATTCCCTCCCTCCTTTCCTGCCCTTTTTTTTAACCTAAGTCATCTTAGGTTAAAAAAAAATATTTCTTCCCCCAGTGGTAGAGGACGGATTAACCGGTTTTGCATTAGTTCCTATGGGAACTAATGCTTTGACTTACAAACGGCGCCTCGACATAAGAACAAAAAACAGCCAGAACGGATTAATCGGTTTTCAATGCATTCCTATGGGAAATGCTGATTTTATCGTTGCTTTCCCCGCCACTTCCTAAGCCCGGGGCTTAGCAAAAGGAGGCGGAAAGCAGTGGTCAAAGGGCTGCAGGATCCCTTTGACGAGCATACAACCATGCAGGCAACCAGTCTCCGGAAATGGAAAAGGTGGCATAAGCTGGGCACGGCTGAAAAAGTCCCCCCGCTACTTTGAAAAGAACCCTGGGGCGGCTACAGAAAATTGGCAGTTCCTCCTTTAGCGTTTCAATTTATGAGACAGTTTGCAAAAGGCGGATGGGGATCACCCCCACTCTTCTGTCAACACATTGCTAGAAAAAGCAACATGGGACGTGGGGGAGCTGCTTGGCTCACAGATGTCTCCCACAGCCCCATTCGCGACCCCTTTCCCACCCGTGGCCACCCTGCTTGTCCTGCAAGAGGCTCCCACGGCAGCCCTCCTTCTCCCACGGCAGCAGCCCCCGCTCACCACCAGGCTGGCAACATGGCTGCTGCTCCACAAACAATAGTGGCTGCGGGTCCCCTGGCAGCCCCGCAAAGTCCAAAGGGTCATCCTCGCTCTCGCATGGACAAACCCCAGAGCAGGTTGGCAGTCTAGCGGTGAGTTAGGAAACTTTTGCTTCTTTGTCCTCCCCCCTTTCCCCTCCCCCTTTGAACCCACTCCTGCTCACCTTCCTAATCCTGCTCTTTCTCCCGCTTCGCACCGCTGAAGGATCCCTTTAACTGCTGCTTTCCACCTCCTTTTGCTAAGGAGGCTTAGCGAAGTGGCGAGGAAACCAGCAGTCAGAGGGATCCTGCAACTTACTTCCGTGTATAAGACAACCCTCAATTTTTTTGTCTAAAGATTTTAGACAAAAGTATAGTCTTATACATGGAAAAATACAGTAACACTTTAAAAATCAGCAAAAGGATTATATAAATAAAATGTATTATGAAACAAAAGGCAGAAAACTATTATGTACATAGTTTAGTCCTATTCAGTGTCTACTCGGTGCTTCTTGGCTTGTCTCTTGTATTCATTAAATAGAGCATCTCCTGTCACTGTCCAGCAATAGTCTGCAAGCATTCATGGGTGGACTCCATTTGCCCTGATAGCATTTCTCCATTGTTGCAATGTCCTGGTGAAATTGCTGACTGTGCTTGTTGCTCACTGCTCTGCAGTTCTGTGGAAAAAAATCTACTCGAGAGTGCAAAAAATGGCTTTTTAGTGACATGTTGCAACCAAGGCTTTTGTATGCCTCAAGGAGGTTTTCCACCAACAACCTGCAGTTGTCTGTCTTGTTGTTTCTGAGAAAATTTATTGCCACTAACTGGAAGGCTTTCTATGCCATCTTTTCCTTGCCATGCAGTGAATGGTCAAACGCATCATCTTGAAGAAGTTCACAAATCTGAGGACTGACAAAGACACATTCCTTTATCTTAGCTTCATTTCACCTTGGAAATTTTCCACGGAGGTACTTGAAAACTGACTGTGTTTTTTCCATGGCCTTGACAAAGTTCTTCATCTGACCCAACTTGATGTGTAAGGGTGGTAAGGAAACCTTCCTTGATTCAACAAGTGGTGGATGCTCAACACTTTTCCTCCCAGGCTCCAATAACTGTTGGAGTGGCCAATCTATCTTGATGCAGTGTGAATCTCTTGCACAACTGTCGCGAACCCCATGTCCCTTGTTTATTATTCCCTCACAAAGGCCCACAGGCACGTTCCCTTTATGCTGCCACCAGTGGATTATCTGAATCCACAATACCATTAACGTATGACTGGACACTTGTCTTGTGAACAGAAACAGAACTTATTTATTGAAGTGAAACAGTATTCCAAACAGTATTAGAAATCTTTCAGGTCATCAAAGTTCATTGGCCTTAGCTTATCAGTTCCCTCATTGCTTTGTTTCTCTTTGTTTACAGTTTCATAAACACATCACCAACCTCTCTTTCTAGCCAGTTCTTTTTATCTCCTCATCAATTCCCTAACCGGTCCCTAGCTCATCCCTATCTGACTGCTCCTCCTTCAGCCAAGCCTCATATATCCATTGACTCTGCCTCTCCAGCTCTCTCATAGGCTCATGCAAATAAGCTCTTGAGCATGAGTGGCAGGAGTGACAGGGCCAATTGCCACATTAACTATCCCATTTACAGAGAAAACAGCAGTACTTTGTGTATCCAGTCTGCAGACCAAGGAAGAGAGCAACAACCTTCATATCGCCACAGAGCTGCCACTGATGTTGGTCATAGTTTATGCATCTCAAAAGTTCTTTCATGTTGTCCTATGTTTCCTTCGTATGGACTGCATGAATAACTGGAATTGATGGCAAAACATTGCCATTATGCAGCCAAACAGCTTTTTGATGAATCAATGAACAGTCTCCACTCATCTGGATCATGAACGATGTTGAGGGCTGCCATCACAACATTGACGTTGCAGGCTAAAATTGTTCCACCTAAAAAGCAAGTACTGTCCAAACCCACTCATAAATTTATTCATAGATCCAGTGAAATATGTATTTTAGTTGTTTCTGGTTTAAATTGAGATCTCTTCCCACTTATCCTCTGCCATTCAAGAGTTGTATATACTGACCGAATTGCATATTTTGAAAACTAGAGCCAGTCAACAATTTTAAGCATCATTTTCATTCTTAGTGTCCCAGAATTAGTAAAGTTTGACTACATTTATTTCAGAAGCATTTTTGGCTGCATACCAGTATTCTTTATTCTTTATTTTCAACTCTGGCATCTCCTGGAATTGCGGTGTCAATGATCCAGACATTTTGTGTGTGTGTGTGTGTGCTATTACTGCTATGTTTGATGTGTTATGTTCAAGGTGTCTATCAGTTTGGATCCAGAAATCCCACAAGATCTTGACTTCATCATTTTCTGACACCTTCTCTATGTGATGTTCCCATGGGTTTTTGAAGGCTGGCAAGTTATATTTTTTGCATAACAACCAGTTCACTAATTTTGCCACTCTGTCATGTCTAATTTTGTAATCTATTTGTGCAGTCTTTGGACATTCACAGATGAGTTGTGACACAGTTCCATCTTTTTTTTGCCAGAGTCAATATTTGCTGTTAGCACTAATTCCTTGAATCTTAGCTTTATTCACATTGGTTTGGAGCACTTGTTCTTGTGCAGCAAAAATCTAGCCTTCTGTTTCTTTCTTAATGGTTCCCAGTTTTAGCCATGCCCATGTTGAATTATTATAATATTTTCCATCAGTACTTCTCAGGTGTTGTCCATGTAATGGTTTATTTTTCAACTGTTTAATTTATTTTCAAATTGTTGTTTCTTATATTGAGCCTTTGTTTCTGTTGTTTTCAAAATATTATCCATTTTCACCTCCTTAAGTAATTTTTCTCTACTTATACTAATATAATCATTTAAGCATCTTTTTTCTCCTCTACTACCTGCTGTATTTGCAGTAATCATGGCCTCCATTTTTTTTGTGGTAAATATAATCCATCCACATCATTTTTTGGATGTAGTGCATGATGCATGTTCATTGGTTTCCATATTTTTCAATCCAATTCTTCTAATTAATTTTGAGTCCCAATCTATTGTTCCAGCTGGATGTCTAATTACTAGAACTGCCCATGTGTTTATGGCTTTGATTGTATTTCCACCATTTAATTTTAATTTTAATTTTGATTTTAAGATTTGTTGTTGTTACTGCTACTGCTACTGCTACTACTACTATTTTATGCTTTTCTGATTGTTTATATGTACTTATATTAGATGCCAAATACTATTTTTTAAAGACTGGTTTAATCTCTGCTCATGCATACTGCTTATTTGGCTATGAAGCAATAAAGTATTCATATTCGTATGCAAAATTGTGCATGTTGTATTTGTAATATACAGGTCAAACGTATTGCCTAGAGTTTATTGTAAAGTTATGAGTTAAGTACATTGCCTGTTTCCCGAGGTATAGTATGAGTCTAGGTAAATATGCATGTGTTAAGTTTTACATTTATTTTAGCATAAACGTAAAGCACAATGTCAGATTTGAAAAGCCACATACTTATAAACAAAGTGAAGTGGGGAGATGGTATCTAGCTTCTGCTCCTCTTCTCCCCTCAGCTCCTTCTCTGCAGCAGCCACTGTAATATTGCGTGTATCTTTAGAGATTCCAGCTCTCATGAATGCATAGAGATAGAGAGATAAAGCATGAACAGAACACTATTAGTCGTTGTGGGATGAAATTCATGATATAAAGAGTTGCCTTAAGCTGAAAATTGCATCTGCCCGAAGCTGCTATTTATCCAATGAAGATAGCAGTTGTGGGAGTTTTTTGGAGCATATAGAAGAGAGGGCAATAAAAATCTTCTTCTGTTCAGTGCTGTAACTTCAATGCTGTGTATTTTCTCATGGGTGTGCCAGTGTCTGTTGAATGATGTAGATGGATTATAGGCATGTATCTGAGTCTGAGTGAGTGAGCATGTGGGTGTTGGACAGATTCCTTCATAGTCAACAATAAAGCTGCATAATTCTTCTGTAGTCATTATTTTTATCTTAATGGTCGTCTTGCAATTGCACATATTTCTCTAATGTTCCTCATTAGTTATTTCTACTCGTTTTTTCCCATTTTCTGCCACTCATATAGCATCATTTGAATATCTTAAATTATAATTGGGGTGAATTAAGGTCTCCCTTTTTAACAGTAGCCTCCTGTTCAGAATATAGGTCACATGTCAGTACACTCAAATGCTATCAGTACACTCAAATGTTGTAGTGCATCCATTTCTTTTAGAACAATGCATAGCTTTTTGTGATCCACACAGTCAAAAACTTTATTATAATCTTTAAAGCACCAAAATATAGTTGCAATATGATCCCTGGTGCCTCTTTTCTGAATCCAACTTCAACATGTGGCATTTCCTGCTCCATATATGGTAGAAAGCTTTGTTGTAAATTCTTAAGCTTCACTCTGGTGGCATCTGAAATTAATCCAATGGCCTTCTAGTACTGCAGTCTTCAGCAATATATACTACTCCAACCTCTTTTCTGGGATAAGAATGAATATTAAAAATTTCCAGACTTTTAGCCAACGTTTTCTTTTCCATGTTTGCTGGCATATGCTTTTTGGGATTTTAATAGATTTAGTCTCTGTAAATTTAATTAGGTCTATTTGTATCCTATCTATTCCTGGTCTTCCAATTACTTTGCAAGCAGCTTTCACTTTGCTCTATAAAACTTCAGGTTCTTCATCCAAAGATTATTTAAAGGAATGCCAGCATTGTATCTCTTCTGTATAGTTCTTCAATAAATTGTTTTTACATTATTTCCATCTTCTCTTTATTTTATCCAGATCAGAAAATATATTTGTTTCTTCATTTTTCAGTATCCCTGATCTTGGTTTAATTTTTTTCCATGATTTCTTGAAGATATCTGTTGTTTTCCACTTTTTTTCTTGTCCTTTTTCATGATTATTCTAACAGTTCCCTTTGTCTCCACAAGCAGTTCACTGAAAAGTTGCATTTAAGAGTCTGACGCTATTTCTGCCACCTTTTACTTTTGTTTCTCACCTGTCATTAACGGTATTAAGAGTTTCATCAGGAATGCATTTGCACAATTAAAACTGTGACCATATCAGACCTCTCCAGGAATGGGTACAGCTGCACCCATTCCTGGAGAGGTCTGATCTGGCCACAGTGGCACATGCCTTAGTCAGATCTTTGGAACTCCCTCCCACAGGAGGCTGGGCTGCGCCCCCTTTTTTTTGTCCTTCTGCAAGACCTTTCTCTTCAAGCAAGTTTTTCCTGAATGACTGGCTGCCTGAGTGGGATTTTAAATGTTGTACATTACTGTACCAAACCTTCACGGATTGCTGCCTTGTCGTGGCGAAGGGGCTTGAGTAATTCAGAGAAGCTATGGGCTATGCTGTGCAGGGACACCCAAGACGGACAGGTCATAGTGGAGAGTTCTGACTAAACACGATCCACCTGGAGCAGGAACTGGCAAGCCACTCCAGTATCTTTGCCAAGAAAACCCCATGAACAGAAACAAAAGGCTAAAAGATATGACGCTGGAAGATGGGCCCCTCAGGTTGGAAGGCGTCCAACATGCTACTGAGGAAGAGCGGAGGACAAGTACAAGTAGCTCCAGAGCTAATGAAGTGGTTGGGCCAAAGCCGAAAGGACGCTCAGCTGTGGACGCGCCTGGAAGTGAAAGGAAAGTCCGATGCTGCAAAGAAGAATACTGCATAGGAACCTGGAATGTAAGATCTATGAACCTTGGTAAGTTGGATGTGGTCAAACAGGAGATGGCAAGAATAAACATTGACATCCTGGGCGTCAGTGAACTAAAATGGACGGGAATGGGCGAATTCAATTCAGATGATTACCATATCTACTATTGTGGGCAAGAATCCCGTAGAAGAAATGGAGTAGCCCTCATAGTCAACAAAAGAGTGGGGAAAGCTGTACTGGGATACAATCTCAAAAATGATAGAATGATTTCAATACGAATCCAAGGCAGAACTTTCAACATCACAGTAATCCAAGTTTATGCACCAACCACCGATGCTGAAGAGGCTGAAATTGACCAATTCTATGAAGACCTACAACACCTTCTAGAACTGACACCAAAGAAAGATGTTCTTCTCATTCTAGGGGACTGGAATGCTAAAGTAGGGAGTCAAGAGATAAAAGGAACAACAGGTAAGTTTGGTCTTGGAGTTCAGAACGAAGCAGGGCAAAGGCTAATAGAGTTTTGTCAAGAGAACAAGCTGGTCATCACAAACCCTCTTTTCCAACAACACAAGAGGCGACTCTACACATGGACATCACCAAATGGGCAAACCGAAATCAGATTGATTATATTCTCTGCAGCCAAAGATGGAGAAGCTCTATACAGTCAGCAAAAACAAGACCTGGAGCTGACTGTGGCTCTGACCATCAGCTTCTTATAGCAAAACTCAAGCTTAAACTGAAGAAAGTAGGAAAAACCACTGGGCTAGCCAGGTATAATCTAAACCAAATCCCTTATGAGTACACAGTGGAAGTGAAGAACAGATTTAAGGAACTAGATTTGGTGGACAGAGTGCCTGAAGAACTATGGATGGAGGCTCGTAACATTGTACAGGAGGCAGCAACAAAAACCATCCCAAAGAAAAGGAAATGCAAGAAAGCAAAGTGGCTGTCCAACGAGGCCTTACAAATAGCAGAGAAGAGAAGGGAAACCAAATGCAAGGGAGATAGGGAAAGTTACAGAAAATTGAATGCTGACTTCCAAAGAATAGCAAGGGCCTTCTTAAATGAACAATGCAAAGATATAGAGGAAAAGAATAGAAAGGGAAAAACCAGAGATCTGTTCAAGAAAATTGGAGCCATTAAAGGAACATTTTGTGCAAAGATGGACATGATAAAGGACAAAAATGGTAGGGACCTTACAGAAGCAGAAGACATCAAGAAGAGGTGGCAAGAATACACAGAGGAATTATACCAGAAAGATCTGGATGTCCCGGACAACCCAGATAGTGTGGTGGCTGACCTTGAGCCAGACATCCTGGAGAGTGAAGTCAAGTGGGCCTTAGAAAGCATGGCTAACAACAAGGCCAGTGGAGGAGATGGCATTCCAGTGGAACTATTTAAAATCTTAAAAGATGATGCTGTTAAGGTGCTACACTCAATATGCCAGTTTGGAAAACTCAGCAGTGGCCAGAGGATTGGAAAAGATCAGTCTACATCCCAATCCCAAAGAAGGGAAGTGCTAAAGAATGCTCCAACTCCCGTACAATTGCACTCATTTCACACGCTAGCAAGGTTATGCTCAAAATCCTCCAAGGCAGGCTTCAGCAGTATGTGGACCGAGAACTCCCAGAAGTACAAGCTGGATTTCGAAGGGGCAGAGGAACTAGAGACCAAATTGCTAACATGCGCTGGATTATGGAGAAAGCCAGAGAGTTCCAGAAAAACATCTACTTCTGCTTCATTGACTACGCAAAAGCCTTTGACTGTGTGAACCACAGCAAACTATGGCAAGTTCTTAAAGAAATGGGAGTGCCTGACCACCTTATCCATCTCCTGAGAAATCTATATGTGGGACAGGAAGCAACAGTTAGAACTGGATATGGAACAACTGATTGGTTCAAAATTGGGAAAGGAGTACGACAAGGCTGTATATTGTCCCCCTGCTTATTTAACTTATATGCAGAATACATCATGCGAAAGGCAGGACTGGATGAATCCCAAACCGGAATTAAGATTGCCGGAAGAAATATCAACAACCTCAGATATGCAGATGATACCACTCTGATGGCAGAAAGTGAGGAGGAATTAAAGAACCTCTTAATGAGAGTGAAAGAGGAGAGTGCAAAAAATGGTCTGAAGCTCAACATCAAAAAAACTAAGATCATGGCCACGGGCCCCATCACCTGCTGGCAAATAGAAGGGGAAGATATGGAGGCAGTGACAGAGTTTACCTTCCTGGGCTCCACGATCACTGCAGATGGTGACAGCAGCCACGAAATTCAAAGACGCCTGCTTCTTGGGAGGGAAGCGATGAGAAACCTAGACAGCATCTTAAAAAGCAGAGACATCACCTTGCCGACAAAGGTCCGCATAGTCAAAGCTATGGTTTTTCCAGTAGTGATGTATGGAAGTGAGAGCTGGACCATAAAGAAGGCTGACCGCCGAAGAATTGATGCTTTTGAATTGTGGTGCTGGAGGAGACTCTTGAGAGTTCCCTGGACTGCAAGGAGAACAAACCTATCCATTTTGAAGGAAATCAACCCTGAGTGTTCACTGGAAGGACAGATCCTGAAGCTGAGGCTCCAATACTTTGGCCATCTCATGAGAAGAGAAGACTCCCTGGAAAAGCCCCTGATGTTGGGAAAGTGTGAAGGCAAGAGGAGAAGGGGACGACAGAGGATGAGATGGTTGGACAGTGTCATCGAAGCAACCAACATGAATTTGACCCAACTTTGGGAGGCAGTGGAAGACAGGAGGGCCTGGCGTGCTCTGGTCCATGGGGTCACGAAGAGTCGGACACGACTAAACGACTAAACAAACAAACAAACCTTACTGCTTTGAATATGTTTTGGTGTTGCTTATGTTTTTTAGTATGGTATTTGTTTGATCTTTTTTGTATTTGTATGCTCACCATTGTTTGCTTTAAATTCTGTCTTTTAATGATGTAAGCTGCCTCAGATCCTTTTTAAAGAGAAAGGTGGGGTAAAAATATAATTAATAAATTAATAAATGAATAATTTGTGCAACTGTTGAACAACTGGTTATGCAGCACCTTGCGCATCTGCTTGCCCCATGATGTAATGTATTGCAATTGCCCAAGTGTGAAGCCCATGCATTTACTCTGATTTTATGTTGTAATGGATTTGGCTTGATTTATTACAATTTTATTGCAATGTAGTTGTTTTTTTAATTTGTTTGCCCCTTTATCATAGGATATGGTGGGTCATATATTTTAATAAGCGAAATATAATCTGCAAATTGGGAGTGATAGCTTCTTATGTTTCATTATTCATATAAGTATCTGTTTCAATCAATGCATCTCATTTACTTGTGCTTTTGATTATCATTATTATTATTTTTACTCTTTATTGTACAATGACATTTTTCCTTTTCACAGCAAGAAATATTCTATATGCAATAATACTTTAATTCCACATGTTCTGAAGAAGACATATTTCATAATTTTCAATTCATAGTATACAAGGAGTATTGTTTTCTGAATAACTATTGATCTGCACTTTGCAGAGTACAGCAAGCCTGGGAGCATTTCTGTTAATTAAAAGGAATAGGCTTGGGTGTTATTGGCAGAAAGGAAGAGTGGCTTTGGTGCTTTCAGTTTGACAGCTGTTTTTATTTGCTTTAGAGTGAAATTAGACAAATGACAGATTTTCACATATGATACATACATGAAAAAAGAGTGTTTTTCACAATGTGATTTGAGAGCTGTCAGTGGAATAGATTTTCTTTTGAAGTGACATGGTTGGGGAAGAGGTCTTTGTAGTGAGTTGTGATGAGGTGGACTTCCAACTCAACCATAATCTATTCAAGGGTTCCAGATGCATTTCAAAAATTACCGAGAACCATTGTCCCCTGATGCATTATATCCACCTCAGATTCTTCACCAATTGGGGAATGATGTCACAAGCCTCAACATGCTGGAGGCCATAGAACAGAGTCTTAGAGCACTGCCTTCATTGCCAGAAGCCACTGATGAGGTAACACCAAACACCTCTTGAGCATGCAGAGAGATATGTATAGCTGGCTGCTAGGTGTCTTTGTGCGTGCCTAGCATAGAATATAAAGGCCAAAAGCAAACAAACCAGAAAATGTGGGCTTGGGCTATTTTTGCAGCCCCCCCCCATGGGAAAACTGATATATTTTATTCTAGAAAAATGGGGAAAAAATTAAAATAAAGTATTCATATATTTCTGTCTATGGTTTCTACTGTGCACATTTAATATCACCATATTATTATGTTTAGGGGATATTCTGACTCAGGGTCATGTAAAATATAGAAAAACTTGAAGCATCTGGTCCAAGAATTCATTGCAGAATTACATAAATTGGTAACAAGATCTCTTCTTGACACATTTTATGATTAATTTTGCTTCTAATTTGCCTCTATCTTCTGTAACATGTAAAAGAAGCAAGTCTCTATTTGATAATACACCAAATAAAAAAGTACTAACATGTACAGTGGTAGACCAGTTTCTCAATGCAGGCAATGCATCAGGAGTTTAGTCATCCATGAAGATGGTAATAATGAAACAGAAAAGGATGAGAAGCAAAAAATGCTCATAGTGATAGCTGAGAAAATGAAACTCATTGCACAAAGATTCTTACAGAAAAGTTAGTATTGAGTAGCTGAAAGAGATTCTGTTGCTTAGTGTAGCAAGATGCAACTCAAGTAGGTTCATTGAATCAATAGAACCTGAGGACTTCACTCACCAGAGCCTAAATGATTCAATGGGCTAATGCTAAGCAGCAGGATTTGCATGTTTCTAATGCTAAGCAGCAGGATTTTAGCCATTGTGTTTAGGTTCTTGGCTTTTTCCCCTTCTTCTCAGCTTTTGTTTTGGTTTCTTTTTTTCTTCTTCCCTCCTCCTCTTTTTAATGAGTTTTTTGGTGTGTCTGCTTTGTATTGTAGAACAGAGGTCCCCAACCCCTGGTCTGCGACCCGGCAGCGGTCCACGGCCTATCCAGGACCAGGCCGCGGACACAGATCTCCTAACCCCCCCCGCGAGTGCCATCACACGCATGCACGTGAGCACGTTCCGCCCCCTGCGAGTGCACCATGTGCATGCGCACAAGCACCCTGTGAGCATGACGTGCGCATGCCCCGCGAGCGCGTTCCGCCCCTGCAAGCTCTGCCCCCCTGCGGGTGTGCCACACACCCCCAACCGGTCCGTGGTTGGGAAAAGATTGGGGACCACTGTTGTAGAAGACAGAGTTTGGGAAAACCATGGTGAAAATAATATTCTAACATTACTTTTCAAAGTAACAAGGGCATATAAATCCTTCTTTTCTCAAATAATGTAACAGTCAGTAACATTGTCACATTTGAAATGAAACAAATAACATTATTACTTCAAAATGTTGAAGTAACAATGGGGGCACAATTTCCTCATTTGAAAGAGTTTTTTAAAAGTTATATAACCCTCATCCACTTGTATAGAACATTTTAGTTCTGAATGATGTTTTATTGTAAATTTCCAACAGAACCAGATCTACAAGATAAGCACTTTACTTGAAATAAAAAGTAACTCAAAGTGTTGTCAATGATGTCTACTAGTTTCAGACATTTTGCATGTACACGTCCTTTCAACAACAAGAACAACAAAAAGGTGGAACATAAGAATCTATTGGTGTTTGCCTCTGAAGTACTTTTTTGTCCTAGCCAATATGACATATGGTGCTGAAAAGTACTTCTATTTTGTTTGGTTTTTAGCAAGCCATAAGGCTGAGAAGCAAAAGCAACATATTCTGATTGTTAATAGATTGGCACAATCTATTAAGGGAAGGTGGGAGGGACACACCTCTTTTTGATAAAGTAATTCTAATTACTTTAACTTTTAAAATAAAATCCCAAACTCTGGAGGAAAATATTAAATTGGGGTTTACATAATAACTTACTTGGTTTACTATAATGTTGATGGTTTCCTCCAGTTTTGGTTTTAATCTTTTGCCTCTTTCCCCTAAAATTAGAGATTCTAGCTTTCTTACAAGTTCAGCAGCAGCATTTGACTTTTATTTATAACATAAATTTAAAATATTCAAAACTAAATCCTGCTTTTAAATCTGTAATTTATCTCTGAATGAACTATACTGATTCTCTAATGATGATGGTGATGATGATGATATATGGAATCATTCCAATAAAAATATTATAATAAGAGTGTGTGCATTAACAGTTAATCTTGAGTTAAGTGTTGGTGATCTGCGGTAACAAAAGATATTTAAAGGGGATCCGTGGTAAAGAAAAGGTTAAGAACCACTGATCTATAGGGTCCCTTCCAGCTCTGCATTTGTAACATGATGATGATGATTAGAGAAATACACTTGGGATAGAAATACACTTGCGATAGATGTCCTAGCTCTAGCTAACTAAGTTGGAGATGTCAGGAGCCATGGCTGCCCCTTTCATCTGCAGAGAACAAAGGCAAGATGTCTTCTCTTTGGAAGGACAAGAGAGAGACGTGAGAAGGAAGGGACACCAGCAACTCTAAGAATAGCTGAAAGAAGGTCAGCACAGTTCAGAACAGGTCGAAGACAGTCTAGGAAACCCAAGGAGATTATCTCTTTCTCTCTCTTCTTCCACACGTGAAGACATGCATCCTCTCAAATGCAAGCTGAGTTGCACCCAGTAAATTCCAACATTGACAACTCGTTACTGATTTATCCACATTGCATACAGAGACTTCCAAACCAAGAGATAGCTTATACAACGAGTAGGTGACACTTATTTTTAACATTTAGTCATATTTAGCCATTTAAAGGCCTAGAGAAGGTTAATTTGAATCTAGTGTTTAAAAATCATCCCCTTTTATTTGGCTATTGTGTCCTAAAATGCTCAACCAACAGAAAGATGTATACCTTATTACTTGGATGAAATGCATGGCTGCTTCCCTGGTGGAAGTGCATCACTTGAAAGGTAAGAAAATTGTCTGAATAGGTGCATGGTGTACACTCATAGCACCTGTTAATGTTCTGTGCATGGTACAATCCATGCCTGCTCCTCTACCACTTCAAGAGGACAATTAGGCAGGAAAAGCCGATGTTCATAGATGTTCACAGCTGTAACAGCAAACAAGGATATCTGTAGCACTTTATTCCCATTTAAACCCCTGAGCAGCTGAAAGCTAAAGGAGTCTAATAAACAGATATGTTGAATTGCACCCAATGTTTTCCTTCCCTATTTTCCTTATTAAATATGCAGACTTCTTCATTGAAAATGGCTGCTTCCATGCTCACAAATCTTCTGTTTGTCTTTTTCTAGACAGTAGGCACTATAAAGTTGTCAGTTTGTGAACAATGTTTGCAAAATGCCACTCATCAGAAATCCCTAGTATTTATCCTTAATCCTCTTTATTGATGCTCATATGTTTAGTTGCTGTCTTCCACTATAGCTAAGATTACTAGCTGCAGAAAAACTGACATGTAAATCGGTCTTGACACATTGAACCGACAACTCAAAATTGGTTTTAGTTTACAGTCTCTGAATTGCAGACAAACTCTGCTCCAGACACTGTAGATAACGGGTCCAATTCAAATGCACCTACACTATTTCCTGTGGGAGTGTGTAAGGTTGCTGGATCACTCATGAGTAGCAGGGATGGTGTGGAAGTGCTGATCAGTTAATGCCTTTATATGTCTATGCTTCTGCTGCTGTAAATTTTTTAGTTGGTTCAGCATAAAAAGACAACTGCCATTATCACAAAGTGCCAGTGTGTAATAATCAATGTGGGACCATTGAGTGTATAAACTGGGCATAACTTTCTTAGTGACTGTTAGCCATAGCAAATCTACTCATTTTTTTAAAAAAGAAACATTCCAATGATTTAGTCGTTATTTCCTATTTTGATTTATAGGAACAGAATCCTATATGCAAGAAATATATAATACATGTATAGTATAATATGTGTTGCTCGCCAGCAGAAGGACATTTTCTGTCTTCCCTCTCACTTTCTACCACAACTTTTCCCAGCTTGATGATCTCTGGATGTGTTGGACCACAATGGGTATCTGTGTGTAAATAGCCTTTTGAATTTTTTCTACCCTATTTGTGGACAAAGAAACTGTGAAGAGCTGTATGTCAGTTTTTTCTAGGGAAAACAAAATTCACCAGTAGATTCTCAGAAGTAGAGCTTAGCACTTAATGCCCTGCTTCATTCATATTTTCCCAAAGAATTGTTGGGTGCTGCACTCCCAGTGCAATTGACAGCAAGAACAACTATCTTGGCAGACAGATTACCATTTTGCTTTCTCTGCAGTGTCCTCCATGGTGTCATTCTAGGGCACTGCATTGGTGCTGGGATACAAAAATGTGGTGGATACGTTTCAGAAATAATTCTGCAATGTATCCTTCTATTCTTCGGAAAGTAAGAAAAAGAAAAACGTCATATTTCTTCTGGGAAGTCGGTCCTCTGAGAAAGTTCGGCTTAGATCTTGTTATTCTTCAGAGTCCTTCACCTTCTCTAGATCTTAAGATTTTGGAGGGGACCTTGTAGGTAACATTTTGTTTCTATTGCAGATGCATATAATACAGTTCCTTCTGTGTCCTGTAGTCACTGTGTTGTGTCTGGCTCCAGGAAAATAGTGAAACTAACTACTGTCCCATAATTTGTTCTCCAATTTTCTAATGTTTACTTCCATTGTTCTCACGGGTCTTTAGATTTTTTTCCTGTGTGTGATACTTTTGAGCTTTCATTAATATTGGAAGGAAGCCAAGGATGCAGCACTTCCCCTCCCCCCCATCCCATTTCTCTTCATCACTCTGTTGCCTTTCTGGCTGCCCAAAACTTTTCAAGGCTGAAGTGGGAGTGGTGGTGGGGCTGCTGCTATTAAAACTGTTGTGTACAGGTGCTCTTCAGCCACTGCATAAGAAAGGTAAGCAAGAGAATCCCAAATGCCATCCTTAAGCATTTTTTAAAAATTTCCCATTTTGAAATTCAGCAGAAGTTTTTGGATGGCCATGGATAGATTTGTAAAACAACAGGCAAGGGACAAGACACAAGAGATGCCCAAGCTGAGAAGCTAAATTGGCAGTACAAATGTAGTGAAAACATGAATGAATAAGATTGGCGGAGAGACAGCCATTATGATGTCAAGAGACGGGAAGAAGGGAAGAGAGATTAATAGTAAACCTTAGAAAATGCCACAGGACAGTGAACGTGGAGAAAGTATTTCAATAAATGAACTGAAGGAGCTGTCAGTGTGATGTGAAGGACCAGTAAATTGATGTTGTAACACTCTAAAAATGGAAAGACCTTGTAGAGACTGAACATCCTCTGGTATCAAAGTTAACAAAAAGATCAAGGAAAGAAAATATGCAAAAGTGGTCCTGCAAGAAAGAGATGGGTAATGTGTGAAACAAGACAAATGATGTACTCTGCCATACACCTGAAACGGTTCTTTCAGCTGTTGTGACCACCTATGGTGGTTAATTAATTAGACAACCTTCCTGATACAATGATTAATGGTGTGATGGGTGTAAATAAATCTATGCTAATTAATAATGTAGCAGTCACCAAAGTACTTAGGCACAGTAGCAGAGAATTTGAGTAAGATTTACTTTAAATGTGACAATTCTCACCTGTGGATACACCATCCAGTAACATGAGCTGTTGGAACACCTGTATGTGCACAAGTAATGGTGAACATACAGGTGTCTCTAAGTGGAAGTGCTATCCAGCTAGCAGAATATTGCATATAAATTGGCTTTGGACTCTAGTTCTCATGTATGATATATATAGGAGGGGGGATTTGCAATAATAGTTTCCACCCAACCTGCCTTCCATATATTCAGGTATGATTTAAAATGGCAAAAAAGGTGTCTTACATGAAGCTTATCTTAAACTGTGCTTACCTTGTGTTAGAGCACAGTGACTGAAATTCTGTTGCCTCCTCTCTGATTTTAGGAGGCTGCTGAACACTCATCTTTTCCGAGAAGCTTTTGTTGGCAGCCTCCCCTGAACGTGCCCGTCTTCTATTGCTGTTCAGTTTCATAGCACCATCTGGGATCAATGCCTTGTCCAGTTTTGCTTGTTTGTTGTTTGGTTGTTACTATGTTTGATTATGTCATTATGTTTTTCTGTTCAGGTTTTTACATGTCCACTGCCCAGAATAGTGCTGTGCACTAATGGGGTGGTTTATAAATCTCAGGCAGGCAGGCGGGCAGGCAGGAAACGTGTAACATTCAGTCTGTTCCTAGCCAGCAAAGAAAGAATCCCTGCCATGATTCCCAGGGGTGTGCACATGTACCAAGCCAGCATTCACATGCATACCGAAGAATCACGAGTGGATTTTTTTAAAAAAAATGTTTTTGCTGGCTACGAATGGATTGAATGTTATGGATTTTATCGCATAAGCAACAGATTTCATCCAACATGGTTGCTATAATTTCAACTGGGACTAAATGTTTGGAACTTGCTACACTTGAACTTACCACTTGAAATTGTTCCATTGGCTTCTGGTCAGTTAAACATGCTGGTGCTCGTTATTTATAAAGCTCTATCTCCTGGAACAGGGTATCTGAACAAGGTCTCAGTGTGTATGTGTGAATTACCACAATTTCACCACTCGTCTATAGCTAATTTTAAAATAAATGAATTTAGATCCAGGAATATCAGGAACTGGCTGCTAGATCTCTCTCTTTCTCTCTCTTTCACACACTCACACACACACTCACACAGAGTTTCTACTCGCTCCTCCCATTTGAAAAACTGCACACATTTATATGGATGTTGTTACACAAATACAGGATTTAAAATAAGGATGCAAAGGTCCATGCATGCAATGCCATGAAGTGTTTAGGAAATATATGAAGATGGGTTTGAAAGAAGGGGAAGTGAAATTATTCATGAAAAGGTTTTTTGAACAGATTGAATTTAGGTATCTGTCCAAGGAATTTTGGTTGCTCATTCACTTTTACTGTTGATTATTATGGGAATGGGGAATGCACAATCCAGTTGATGTTGTTGGGCTGCACCACCCATAGTTCATCAAAATATCTAGAGGGTTCCGTGCTCTTCGTTCTGGTTTGGATATATTATTCACACCGAACTGAATTAAAGGGAATAATATAGACTCTCAGTAAGCATAGAAAAGTAAGAATCTTTCACTTCCAGTACCATAAGACATCTGATTTTGGATGACTATACCACCTCAGCTCAAAGTTCATTTGGGAACAATGACACAGTTCTGGCTTTTCATTCCCAAGCAGGGAGAGATTTGAACTAATCCCATACTTTAAAGATAAGAAGCCTCTGTATTTCTGAATTAGTCACGTCCAGGACAAAAGTTAGTTAAGGATCCTCCTCCTGCCCAAACAAGGATGGGAGAAAATGAGTTCAATAAGTGGTGAAGTGTGGCAGCAGTGTGCAGTTTAACTAAGCATATTGGGAAATCATGCCCACGGCTTAGAAATAATGAGCTCCCGACATGTTTTCTAATCAAAGAATCGGCATGGAGTTGCCATGTTTAGCAAAGTCCTTTTATCAAGAAAGCAGTATATCAAAAGTTTGCCATGGATATTATTTTTGTACCTCACCTTCATATTGCATTTCTCTTTCTTAGCACCCCTTCTTTTTTTATACTTTAAAGCCAAGCTCCTCTCTAAGTGAAACAGGGAAATGTGCAAGAACAGTAGCCCTTATCGTGTTTGTTCCAGATTCAGTGGACCAAGAGCCATCCCTGTCATCCTCAGTTATCTTTGCATGCAGCACTGTTTTGAGCAGAAGTTTAATACACAAAAGATTGTTTCCCCCAAGATGTAGGTACCTCATAAATCAAGCTGACAGGTCATGTGGCAAGGTTTTCTCTCCTGCTTTGTCTGTGGTATGCAGACAGATTATACAGTAGAGTCCTCAGTGGCTTATTGTCCAATAATGTCACAAGGTTGTGTTCTTCACATGTTTTATTAGGCTCTACCTAGGTCGTTTCCCTCTAAATATTTGCATGTGTATATAGGTGCATGAGAAGAGTGGTAGAGACAGATTGCTGTTTCTGTACACTTAAGCTTACTGTGATATCAGCAGAGGGCTAAAACTATTGTAATTGAGTGTTTCTCTTAACTTTATTATGGAACAGTCTTCTTCATACATTGATTTATCTCTCTTAGCAGTTCCTAAAATGTTCTATTAGTGTATTAATAGCATGTGCAATTATGCTGCCAAGGATATGGGAAAGCAGCTTAATATATATATATTTTAAATTATGACACAGGAACTTTCTGGCTGAATTATTGCCCAAAATCCTATTGTGTAGCTATACCTGCAGAAGGTAAACTGTGTAACTCACATTGGCTCCTCACAATTAATGCTTCTCGCAATTAATGAGCCCTGTGTGGATTTTTGGGCATGTGTTAACCCACTGGATTAATATACACCCAAAACATCAAGTAGGGGATTCATTAATTAGCAGTGTGAAGCCATTGCAAGTTATGCTGTTTGTCTTTCAGAGCAATAACTGTGCAGTAGTACTTTGACTATTGAGTAGACCAGGAATGGGAAATTTGTCTCCTTGTAAATGTTGACAGAATGCAGCTCCCACATATCTCATCATTGGATATAGCTGACAAGAGACATTGTCCAACAACAGCTAAAGAATGACAAGTTTCCCATCCTTAGCATAGGAAAAGGCTACAAGTAGGTAGGAATCCCATGTCCTGTCTGTGGTCATGCGGGAACATTTGCCTACATAAATCAAATTTGTATGTACAGAGTCCACTGACTCATGCTGTTGATAATAAAAAAAAAAAAAAACCTCAAGGGAATTAGTGCATAGCTCATACCAGAGAATGGAAAAGTTAGTTTTTTGGACTGTAACTCCCAGAGTACCCCTGGCCACGCTGTTGGGTTATTCCTGGAGTTCTGGTGTGGGCCAACATTCATTAGTAGTTCATACGTCAAAGCTATGCAGGTGTGGGCTAGGTCAGTTCCTGGATGGGAGGCTTCTTGTGAACCCTATTGTGTGTTCAATAGAATCCCAGGAGAGAAAGATAATTTAAATAAATAACATGGAGTTTTCTTCTCCCATTTTCCCCCAGCAATTTACATTGACGACGTCCACCTGAAAGGCTACTTTGTATGGTCCCTTCTGGACAACTTTGAGTGGATATCTGGATACAGCTCTCGATTTGGGCTCTTCCTTGTAGACTTTGAAGATCCAGCTCTCCCACGCATTCCTTACAAATCAGCCACTGAATATGCTAAGGTTATTGCCAACAATGGACTGATAAAATCAGATTAAAAAATGCATGTCAGTACTATCAATGAGAAGAAATAGACCACTTATAAAATGTGGTAAGAAAACATTTTCTTAAAAGAATTTGAATTTGATTTTTCAATCAGTATTTGTCAAAGACAGAAAAAGACTGTGGGGTGGGGATGGAGGGGTCAGAAATATATTTACACGACAAGGGAAACTAGATTTAAAATTAAAAGTCTGAGCTTAAAAAAAACAAAGATGCTGCATTGCTATTTTCTGTAAAGTTCAAAATTCCTTTTATTTTTAGCAATAGGGAGATATATAAGGGGAGGACCAAAAGTTATTCAGGACAATGAATCCTCACCCCAGACTCCAGGATGGTTTTTTAGTGAACCATCAATTTTCTGAAATTGCAGTAGTTTAAAACCTATCTTTACAGTCACAAAGGCTGGAAACTTGCTGGAATGTCAAACAGAAAGAGAGATTCTCAGGAAGCTGGATTCTGGTCCTGATACCACACAAAGTACTTTCCCTTGGCTCCAGCAGAAAGTGTAATACAAGGATTGACAGGTGCAAGGATCATATGTGTACTGCCTGGGGGCAAGGTGAAGAAAAAAGAGCAAACCAGACCTCAGGTGGACTTCCAGAGGCTTTGCCAGTACAAGTGGTTTCCTCTCTTATGTCTGTGCTAATGCTTTTGCCTCGTTATGAGGGAGCAACAAGGAAGGCAAGAGAATATATACTGTCCGGGAACTATTTACATTGCTGTCATTACTTTGATCAGAATTTAGTCCAGAGGAAATATAAGAATAACTTTAGAACCACATACTCGTGTCTGTTCGCCTAGAAAAACAAGACAGTGGTCTGTGAGTAGGAAGGCTGTGTAAAAAAAAAAAGGGAGGGGGGTTTGCACATATAGGACAGTTGCTCTGCTGAGGACTATGCCTAAAGGAACAAGCTGAGCCCCTGTAAGAAAAGGTCTTGTGCACAGAGCAATGACCTTCTCTTACCGCACCCCAGCCCTCCATCTGTTCACAGAGGCAAAGAGAAAACAGCTTGTGACAACAAAAGAGCGTCCATCCAATTCCACGTAGCCAGCTTCCCATTCTAACAATGGAAGAAAAGGAGTTTTGAAAGACTCTGTATACATAGCAATCTTTCACAATAGGAAAAGTAATCTTATAAAGTGTTAAATCTTTTCTAGATTTTTTTTCAACCACAGTGCTGATTGCTTAGATTAAAAAACAGTTTTCTTTTAAATGTACAATGCTTACATTCTGCAGCTGTTCACAAAAGGCTAGAAGTCTAAAGTGTATAAGATTGGTTGGCTTTGTTCTTCTGTTTTGTGTAAACTCCACATCTACTTTACCTGTGCAAATGGTACATCAAGGTACTCTGCTGGGATTAAGCCTTTATTTCACTCCCTTTGACATATTACACTAGTGGAGGAAATAAGAAAGTAGTTTGTCCTGGGACTTCGTGTGTGTGTGTGTTGTGTGTACTCACACGCGCGCGCACATACACACACACACACATCCCTCTCCACATATTTCCATCTCCCCCGAAGAACAGTACTCTCATTTTACAGATGAGGATACTGATTGCAGAATTATAATCTTACATTCACTTCATACACGATTCATAAATACACACATTGTCAGTTCTGAAGTTTTTATCATACTCTTTCAACACTCATAGTACTATGAGACCAAGAAAGGTAATCTGAGATGGAGGAAACAAGAGCAATAGGCTTTATTTTTATTATGTTTATAGCTGCCATGTAGTCTTATGAGGAAAAGTCAAGCACCAACAGTTGGCTGTTGTAGAAGTATAAGAAATATTATGGAAGGAACAGAGAGCTGAGGGACCATCAGTAGTAGCAAGTAACACACACGTCAGCTAAGACTGTGCGTTTTGTATAGACATGCTTGCTCACTATTTGATCTTCCTGCGCAGGTCCAGACATACAAAAGCTTGAGCATTCTGTCTTTTATTTTATTTTATTTTTCTTTAATAAGAGAATAAGATCTCATAAACTGGGTATTGATGCCCCATGACTTACATCATATCTCACACATGAAATAGAAAAGACTGCATGCCCACTTGTTCCACCATGGAAGGATGATCCTTGGGCAGGTGAACAGCCTTTTAATTGTACACTTGCACTCACGTGGTGATAGTACATTCAGATTCATCCATCAAATGAGTATCCATGTGTCTTCTAGCTCCTGGTAACAAATGCATGTATAATGTATATGCTGACTAGAAGCATCTGTGATTCAGTAGTAAAGGAGCTGGAGACATGGGATCTTTCAGACTGAAACTCAGTACATTTAATCCTTGAAAGAGAACACTAGATTTCTTGTTTGTGTACATAATTGTATATCATGCATTCTGTCTCATTTCAGAGACACCTTCATTTTCATGTCAGTTGCACTAATATTTTTCAGCAATGAAAATGATACTAGTTACTCAGGGGCAAAGGGTGAAACAGCCAGGTTGTTTCTTATAGATATTAAAGTCAATCTACTGAACAAATAGTAAATTAAAGTAAACATATGCAGGACTATAAATTCTGTTTTGTCTTCTTTTTGTGTGCTAATTGTCAACTGTCTAATTGCATAATAAAAATTCTTAAATCACATAACATTAAAATTAATTTATCTCTGTAGTTTATTTTGTTTGTGTTTTTAAGATGTTACCCTGTCTCAGACTTCACAGTGTATCTCTGTTTGAAATTCATTTAATCTTCTTAAATTATCTAAAATAGAAGAGTTTCTCTTTTTTAAATTAGTACATTGGGTGAAATATTGTTTATCCTAGTGGGCAAATTTATATGTTTTACTATGGGGCAAATAGGCTATATATTTTCTAAGCAAAGCCATATCAACATTCCCTTTGGAAATAATATACTCTAGCACATTCAGCCTATCAGGTAAAAGAAATATTTAAAATGCTGGTATACCCCTCCCCATTCCTCAAAAGTACAGCAGCCATCTGTACTTCTCTGTTGGGTTTTAAAGGACATCCCTCTCCTCCAAAGTTTTATAATACAAAGGGCATTTCACTAATTAGTACTGTAAATTAGTGTTGCCACGAGGTTAAAGTGGAAAAAAAAATCCAGCCCAACCCCTGCAGTATTTAAATTACTGTTTTTTTAATTACTTGTATTAGCATTTGAGAATGAGATTGATTAGCTTTTGACCATCAAAGACATTGTTGAAGCTGTTAAATACTGAATGGGAAGTTGTTAATTGTACTTAAAATCCATAGATATTCTGCACATATCAATCTAGAAGGTCATCAGAGTATAGTAGAATAGGTGCGATTTTCAGACTTTTTTATTTAAAACTCACAAACAGCTGCATCTACTCACTAATCCTCCTGTTATTCTGTTGGTAATGGAAATTAGCATTTCAAAAATGCACAAACTGTTCCTCTTTGTTACATTATTTTAGGATACCTCCCAGTTTAAGGAGTTGTTTTTTTAAAATCCACTCTCTGTGATTAAAACAGTGTTTATTGACACTGAAATCATATGACTCCTACCGCATAAATGCAGACTTGCTAACTGGCAGCACCTGCTTATTAAATTTATTGTGAGGAGATGCTGGGTGAGGTTCACAAAAGGGTTAGACCACAACCCCACAACATAAAATGATCCTTGACCTAGATTTATATAATACTTTTCCAAACCGAGATAGTTGCTCCAATTTGTAAGGTATTATGTCTCCATTCTTTGGACTAATTTGCAGCAATCTGAAATGGACACCAAATTTAACTTGTTCCTATTCAGACAATATAACACTATTATCACAAAAGGAATAAAGGACAGGTTAAGTATGTGGCATGAATGGATGGCTGTATGCCCCCCTCATCTCTAACCACCCCCTCTTTGCAAAATGAGATGTGCCCACCTACCTTGAGATACTGGCAGGACTCTGCAGAATTATGAATTGTTTTGAGGGTGACATGCCCATTACAGTAAAGTGTATTTGAGACAAAGCAACTCATTTAAATACCTCCAAAGTCTTAATAAATCAGGTTAAAGCTTTAATTTTATTGGCAGAGCAAAACAACATTCTGCAAGGCAATTCTAAAAATGGAGGCAGCCCAAACAAAAAATTGTAACTTTGAAACTGGATTCTGGATCAGCACCAAATTTGCACAGATGTAGTAGACAGTCTGTTCTTGCTTTGTACCAAATTGGGGAAGTTTGGGCAAAGGGTTTTCAAACTACGATTGTTTAAAATTAAAACTGTTTCCCCTCATGAAGAAACAAGTGGCTTTTAAACATCTACAGATCTAAAACAGATCAAATAAATTCAAAAGACCCATTTTGCTTATCTTGAAAGAGAATGATTGGCCCTATCCACTTTTTTTTATTATTTGGAAAAAATCCAGGTTGCAGGAGCTGAACCATTGATCCTCAAAAAAGGCCTTTCAAAAAGGTAAAACAGTGACTTTGTTCTTAACTGAGCATGCATGAAAAGGAACATTTTGCAGTGTATCTCCAGGGAATTAGCATTCAATTTTGTAAGGCAGTGTTCCCCAACGTTTTCCGGTCTGCGGACCGGCTGGGGAAGGCGGGGCACCCCCGCGCGCGCACGCATGTGCGAACAAGTGCGCGAGCGCCGCCATTTTGTGCATGCGCACTGCCGCTCGCGCGCATGCGCAAACGGCAGTGCACGCTTGTGCGGGCCCGCGCGCATGCGCAAATGGCGGTGCGGCGCTCGTGCGGGCATTCCAGCGCGCACGCGCAGGCGCAAACGGGCTGCACAGGGGTGAGTGCGCGCGGGGAGGTCTCTCTTGCCGGCCCGGTCTGGGCCAGGCCAGGGACCAGCACCGGGCCGGGGACCGGGGGTTGGGGATCGCTGTTGTAAGGCATATTCAAACTATTTCTGCATTACAAAAGCAAAAGCAGTTGTGTTTGTCCCAGTCTGCAGTGCTTTCAGTAAACATTCTCTCAGGATTTCAGGGACCAGGCTGCTGACATAAGTTTTCAAAGGGGAATTCTGTTCCAGGTCTATGGTAATCTGAATTTTCGATCCTGTCAGTTAGGACCCAATTAACTGACTCTCAGGAAGGGAACTTTTCAACTTCTTCCTGGCCAAACAGGCATTGGTACTGGGAAAGGGATTATTTGCTTAGTTGTAAAAATATTTTAAAATGTATTTAAAAGAAATAGAGAACAAATATTTAGAAGCTCACCCATTTATGCTATGAAATTACAGATTTTTGCTTTTTGTCTGGAGATGGTCTTACTCAATGTTAGAGAGCTTTGCTGTCTATATCCTGTCACATTTCAGCCATTCTACCCATCTTGTCACTATACAATTGTCTGGTAATGAAGAAGAAAAAAACCAAAAAGATGTTATGTGCCATCAAGTCACTTCTGATGTGTAGTGACTATATGGGTTAATGAAGTTGAGCAACTAAATGAGCAAAATGTCCTGTCATTAACACAGCTCTGCTCAGATCTTGCAAACCACAATTCAAAATTCCAGGAAATGGCCAGATATTGCTGCACAATATTGTTCCCACGTTGCCAACAGGAAAAAGGATGTCAAGCTTTTCATAGCAAAGGGTAGCCTGTTTGTTGACATCACCAATGGCAGCAGTCAAGATGGTCCCTGTAACGCCCAAGCCTCCCTGAGGAGGGTATGGGGTCTGGACAGGGAGTCACTCTCGCCACAAATCTACCACTTTTCACTGAGGTGAGCTCTTAAGCCTCAGCAGTGCATAGCATCTGTACCATGGACAAGCCTAACCATTAAAGAACACTTTACTTTACCTTTAAAGTACTGAAGCATGGGCTTTGTGATTCCTCAGAACGCACATCAGCTCAGCTAGGTAGGACTTCTTAATGGTAGCAAGTTAGTGACCTTTTCCAATCCTCTGGATTTAAGTATAACCCTGCTGTTCCAAGAGACTAGTCCTCAGTTGAGATTTTATAATTATTTTTATTAAGAAAATATAGATTCATAGAAACAGTTTGTTTGCAAAACCAGTAGCATAAAAACATGTCCAAGGATTCCAATAGTTAAATAAAGCTGCTATTTCTTATTAAAATAAGAAATACTAAAATCTAAGCTATGGTGGGTGGACTATTCCCACCCCCTCCTTCTTCTTACCATGCTACATTCTGTAAACATTCCTTCACATAGCACAATCCATTCGAAAACTCTCCAAGCTTGAGAAGCTAAGAGAAGCTCTCTCACCCATCCTATCATTCATCTTTTCTTACATTCCTAACACCTCCTTCTTTTTTACACTCCATAGCTGTAAACCAATTAACTTCAAAGAGGCGTAACACAACTCTCCACCCAGAATTCTCATGAAGATCCAGGTGCATTATCTTCTCCCAATTAGGATGGTATGCATGTTTGGCCTTCTCGGGCCTTCTAGTCCTTGCCTCGTTATCGCATTTCTCCCTGTACCAGGCAAACTGGAAAACAGTTTCACGGCCTATCACATTCCAATGCCTTAGAATCATTTCACTTTGGACCTAACAGTCTCCATTTTCTGACTACAAATCCCACTCTCCTTCAAATCATCACAGTCCCCAACCTTTTTGACACCGCGGACCGGTTGGGGGGTCCGGGGTCCATGTGTGTAGGGGCACCCCCGCGCTCACACGCGAAGGGGTGGCGCATGCTCATGCGGGCACTCGTGTGCATGTGTGAAGGGGCAGGGGCACTCACGCGGCATGCACACACACTCACGCGCATGCGCAAAGGAGTGGGGGCGCTCGCACGGCGCTGGCATGCACTCACACACATGTGTGAAGGGGCTGGGCGGGTGGTCATGTGGGGGGGCAGTGCGGGAGATCTGTTTCCGGGGCCCGGTCCGGTCAAGGCCACGGACCAGCACCAGGCCATGGACCGGAGGTTGGGGACCCCTGGTCTACAGGATACCCTCTTCTGTTCACTACCATTCACCCTTGTTGAAAAACAGCCCTGACAATTGCTTTGTGTTTCTGTGAGTGGTGGTTAACTGATGAAAAAAAGAAGTCAGCTTCTGGGATTTTCCCTTGCTTGATGTCACTTTGTGAATGGTAGTGAGCACAAGAAGGTATCCTATAGACCGGCTTGCCTGCTGCCATTGGTGTTGTCAACATTCAGCTGCCCTTTGCTATGTAAAGCTTGGCAGACTTTTTCCTGTTAGTAGGACAGGCACATTATTGTACAGCAATATTGGGCCGTTTTATGGTATTTTGAATCATGGAAACAGAAGCACAACATCCCACATTCATCAACCAGAGGTTTCTTAAAGAATTGAATTGCCCATCTATTACTTCTCTCTCAGCCATTTTGAGCAGCATTGCATTGCTCCAATTAATTTCATTAGAGGCCATGTTTCAGAAATTCCTGGTAAATATTCAATATATTAGTTGTCTAGCTCAAAGAGGGTTGAGGGATGACTTGGTATAGCATTATGTCAGAAAATACTCTGAATCATTTTAAAATTATTTCTGCCAACTAAAGGAGAAAATATATCAAATTATCTATAGGTGGCATCATTTCCCCACTAGACTTGAGTTTTCCAACTCTAATATGTCATCTCTTTGCTGAAAGGGGTGTGACCTTAGAAAGTCCCTGTTGCATATATGCTTGCATATCTGGAAATGCCTCCCTCCATGATTTGGTTTTGGGTATAAAAACAACTGATCAAGGTTTTATGTAGAATGACTAATCAATATATTTTTTTCCTCAGGTAAAACTGTTATAGTCCTCTTTGTTTTAGAGGAGAATAGCATGTTGCTTACATAACAGACTAATCTAGTTACTTCTGCTACCCTCACAAATGGAAATTTCAAAATGCTTGAAGGATCTGAATAGCTTCTCAACTATGTCTTGGCTGGACCGTCTTTAGTATTATTCTTTCAGAGAAGCTAACCTCCAAGCTGAATGTACTGAAAGGGCTAAAACCAAGGGACCGCTTTTACAGAAATTGTTCCTTTTTACTGAATTTACAGATACAACCAAAACTCTTACAACCTCTTATCTGATTAGCTTAAAATATGGAAGAAGAGTTTGTAAATTTCAAAATCTAAGCATAAGCCTTTCAATAGGTTTGTAACTGACTCCACTCTGACACCTTAGCTATCCCTCCCTTCTCGACTCCTCTTACTATTTTAAAACCTTAATAAACACAATTTACAATTTTAACTAGTGTTACTGTTTTTTATTGGATTTTTAGTAAACTGAACCATTTTTAAAAGAAACTGAAACTGTAGCCTTCCTGAAGTCCTGAAGCTGCTTCTGCTTCTGCCAGGTGCTAAGAATGTGTCTGCACTGCATAGTTACATCATTTGATACTGTTGTTATAGCTCCAGCCTATGGAAAACTGCAGCTTAGAGAGATAGTCATGTATTCCCTCTGAACTTTGCTCATGCAGTCCCCTGAGCTATAATGCAAATGGATCTCTAGCAGCAAAGTACCTCACCAAACAACAAAATCCAATCTTTTCTAGCCACTGTACTTACCCTGTTTCTCTGAAAATAAGACCTAACCTGAAAATAAGCCCTAGTATGATTTTTTCAGGATTCTCATAATATAAGCCCTACCCCAAAAATAAGCCCTAGTTAAGTGAAACCCCACCCTCCTCCATTGTGCAGCAACCAGAAGATGATGACATAACTGTATTTGAATAAATGTAGATTGTTGTACATGAAAAAAATAAAACATACCCTGAAAATAAGCCCTAATGCATTTTTAGAGCAAAAATTAATATAAGACTCTGTCTTATTTTCGGGGAAACACGGCAGAGTGGTATCAAACTGTTGTAACTTCATAGTGTATATACAGTGTGAGTAAACTAGAAAGCCTTATCCCAGTCAATTCTCATTTGATGGTCACTCACTCTACAGTTACACTAATCTTTCAGCTAGATTTTTTTTTCTGCAGCAGTAACAGAAGAACCAGGATGTTTTTGCAACTCTAGGATTTCTTTGATGCTTTCTGCTGCTGCAAAAAGAATCTAGGTGCTTCCAGAGGGTAAGCAAATGGGCAGATGGCAGCACAATAAGAAAGGGGAAAAACTGGGCTCTCCAACTGCTATTTGTTAAAACCAATTGATGGAGACTTCTGACCATGTGGAGGGTCTTTTCAGGCCTGCTGAGTGAATGAGGCCGAAAGCTCTTAGCATTTGAAATTTTGAAGGGCATCCAAATCTTTGCTCAGGTAAGCATAATATGCAGGTTTAGCTGCATCCCTGATGATTGACGTGGGTCGACTTTTCATGTTACTTCAGAACAAAGATAGGCATCTGAGGAGCTGCACCAGTGTCTAAAGGATCAGACCTACAATATCTATCTCTGTTGTGTAGTGAAAGCAGAAGCACAGCTGTACTAGAACTTCAGAAGCACCTCTAGTCCACAGACCTCCTTGTCAAGCTCCTGTGATACATTTTCTGTTAATCTTTCATAAAGGCTGTAATTCCCAGAAACTACATATGAGTGTATGAGGTCTTTTTATGGCGAAAATATCTCAACAAAGTGACTATTCCTCTGACTTCCTCCAGATTTTGAGCTAAAACAAGGGTAGGAGAGAATTTGTGATATCTTTCTCTTGGACACAGGACTCATATTGCTCCTGGTGAAACACCCACCCCCCATCAGAAACATGTTGGGCAAGATCTAATTAATACAAACACCTAGAAATTACAGATTCTCTCATGGCATTGTTCTCTTTTCAGTTCCCTCTCTTATTCTTAACCACCACCACCACCACTCCATTTGGAGAGCATGCTAAAGGTACCAGCCATGCACTAGATAGTGAGGGGGAGGGTGCAGCTACTAGCCCCCTTTTCTTGTATGACCTTCAGTCATGGGCTTAACTGACAGTGGGAGCAACTGAGTATTGAACCAGGATCTAAGCAAATAAGCTTGCAAGCAAGGAGTGCTAGGGCAGCCAGCAGCTTCCCACTAATGCTTGTAGGTTACCTGAGAGCAGTACCATGTTGCTCTGTTTATAGAGCTGCTTGTAAGGACAGAAAGAACAGGAATAGCTTTGAGGAGGGATTCTGTGACAAGAACCTGCTCTTGTCACATAAGGAACTCAGGGCATACCAGGAAAAGTAGCAACCTGAATGAATGAATGAATATAACCTAAACTTTCCAGGCAAGGTGCTAAAAGGTAAAGGTTCCCCTTGACATTTAGTCCAGTCGTGTCCGACTCTAGGGCGCGGTGCTCATCCCCATTTCCAAGCCACAGAGCCAGCGTTTTGTCCGAAGACAGTTTCCGTGGTCACGTGGCCAGCGCGACTAGACACGGAACGCTGTTACCTTCCCACCAAGGTGGTACCTATTTATCTACTTGTATTTGCATGCTTTCGAACTGCTAGGTTGGCAGGAGCTGGGACAAGCGACGGGAGCTCACTCCGTCGCGTGGATTCGATCTTACGACTGCTGGTCTTCTGACCCTGCAGCACAGAGGCTTCTGCGGTTTAACCCACAGCACCACCACGTCAGGCAAGGTGCTACTGGACAGTAATTTGCTGTGGCAGTTACCACAGGGAAAGGCATAGGAGTGGTGTGTTGCCAGGACTTGAGGGAAGAGTTATTCCTGAGTGAGTAGTGGAGAAAGCTAGCAGTGGGCCACAAGCAGCAGATCTGTGAAAATGAGGTCCAAGAAGCAGAAAGAAACTCTGTGAGATGGGATTTCATATGAGGAGGAGGTACTGAGAAAAAGCACCTGATCTCTATTCTATTATCCTCATATAAGAAAAATAATGAAATGCATTTCTCATTTTGTTTGATCCCAAAGGAAGGAGGAGCTACAATCAAGAATTCTGTCATGCAGTGCCTGCCTGCAATAATTCTTATATGGGCACTAAGCTCTGCACACATGTACATTGATCCTTGTAAGGGCCTCCAACATTGCACCTGCTCTAGGCTCCATTAACCCTCTGGGTGGTCCTACAAAGCTAACCCTAGAGATGGGAAAGCTAAAGGGTGGCATTTATTCTATACTTGGTTCTAATAACACAAGATGGTCAGGAGATGGGGAACATGGGGAAGCTATAGCAATGCCCCTGACAGCTGTAATGTGCTACCTCATATTTAGTTATAATTAATGTCAAGTCTCACTGATTCCAGTAAGCAATAGGTCTTTTTGACGTACGTTAATAACACCACACATTGCTAGCTTGTTCTTTCCCATAAGGTGTTTAACTCTAGGGTTCAAAATCACCTAGCTGCAGAACTGCATACGAGTAGTTGCTTTTAGGATAAGACTATTGGAAGCACAGCTCTCCTTTAAAAACAAGACTCTGATTTCATTGTGAAGAGGCTGAAATAGCTGATTCAGCCCAGATGCTTTTTGAGCAATTCTGGAAGAGGATGGCATGGGCTAGATAATTGATCTGGATCTGCCATTACAGTTAAACAGAACTGCAATTACAACAGAATATTTCTAGTGCAGTGAAGTGTGCAGCAATCTAGTTTAGCTTATTTGCATGGACTAATTCTGGATAGAAAGTCCACTCACATGTTTGAGCTAAAAAAAATCAAATGAACCAGAAGAAATCCTGCAGTAAGCAAAGAGAAAGAAAGAAAGAAAGAAAGAAAGAAAGAAAGAAAGAAAGATCACATGCAACTGCTCAGTTGGTCTGTGACCAAATTGCTGGTTCCTTTTGATATAGCACATTTTCATGCAAACGTTTTGTTTGTACAGGTCCATGTGTGATGAGATTTTTCCATGCTGCAATAAATTGATTCTTTGGGATTGACTTAGCTGTCATAAATAGAATTTGTGACATGAGACAGTAGACAAAAGAATATGTGGCAGGGAACATGTCTCAAGTCTTCCATTGGAAGTAGGATATTGGTCCCACAGATCCAGACCTGAGGGCAAAGTCAAGGCTGCTGCGCAACACACCCCAACTGCAATCATACCTCTCTGGTTCCTCTGGCTGTTTCTGGGTCAGGCCCACTCCTCAGAGTTCCAAGCCAAGGGGTAGTTACCTCACCCTCCTTAAATATCTACAA
This sequence comes from Intellagama lesueurii, assembly GCA_037013535.1. Lineage (NCBI taxonomy): Eukaryota > Metazoa > Chordata > Lepidosauria > Squamata > Agamidae > Intellagama > Intellagama lesueurii. The sequence continues at coordinate 111,890,329 of JBAJHW010000005.1, forward strand.
AAGGGAAAAGTCCTAATAGTCTTCTTGCTGTTGTCCTGAACCACAGGGAAGAGTCAACAGCCCTGGATGTTCAGCATCAGAGATACATGAACTGCCTTTGTTTTCTTCACCTCTGCAGTGGTACCGGGGGTGGGGGGCATCAGAGTGGGGTTGATGGAAAAGTGGTTGCACTTACATTGACCTATGGTATCCCTCAGCTAGCTGAAACAAGAGGTTTCCAGGGCCTCTCTGGGAGGCAGGTGCATGTCAGTGCCGTTGTCTGTCAAGTTGGTAAGGTGGCCCTGGAGAACACACCAGCATAGAAGGCACAGTGGTAGGCCTGATACAGGTCCTCTCTGCGACCCCTCCACAGGCACAGAAATGTATCACTCAGAAATAGTGTGTGGACTTAACATGTTTTACCTAAAATAAAAGTCCATGAGAATTTAGAAGTCTTAGGCAAAATAGTTGAGAAATTCTGAGAATTTTTTTAAAAAAATGATGCATTAAAAGAAGAGAACACACCATACAAAAACCATGTGTTCAAATCATCTTTGCAGAAACTTCATTGTTGTTATGTGCTGTTAAGTCACTTCTAAGTTGTGACTTCTGGTGACCCTATGAATTAACAATCTCCTGCTCAAGTGTTGCAAATCAAAGGCCATGGATTCATTCACTGAGTTAATTTGTGTTATGTTAGATTTTCTTCTGTTCCTCCCAATATTCAACTTTATTTACCACCACTGTCTTTTCCTTTTCTTCTGATCATTTGTCCAATTCATGATAGACAAAGCTGATAACCATTCAGCCTTCAGCTCTGCAGTCAATATTCTATCACACATCTGCAGTTCGTACTAGCATAAAGTCTATAGATGCTTAAGAAACGTTCACCTATACAATATACAAGTTTGTTACCCTACTTTACATATACACTGTAATATCTAAGGAGACTTAAAAAGCCAACGTAAGGAACTGAGTTTTCTCAGTTGTGTCCCCTTTCCTCTGGAGCAAGCTTCTCTGTTTTTAGGAAGCTCGTATTAGGCATCCTTCAGTCTCGAAAGACTATGGTAACGTGCTCTGTATGGAGGACTTGGAACAGCGTCTAGTGTGGCTGAGAAGGCCAATTCGAGAGTGACAATCCCTTCCACACTGAAGACAAATACAATCTGTCCCCTGTCCAGCTCCCTGATTTTGCTGCTTCCGTGACTGCCTCTTTGCCTCGGTCTGCTGGACAAGGGTCTCTTCAAAATGGGAGAGGCCATGATGCACCGCCTGCCTCCAGGCTGAACGCTCAGATGTCAGGGTTTCCCATCTGTTGAGGTCCATTCCTAAGGCCTTCAGATCCCGCTTGCAGATGTCCTTGTATCGCAGCTGTGGTCTCCCTCTGGGGCGATTTCCCTCCACTAATTCTCCATACAGGAGATCTTTTGGAATCCGACCATCAGCCATTCTCACGACATGCCCAAGCCAACGTAGACGTCGCTGTTTCAGTAATGTATACATGCTAAAGATTCCAGCTCGTTCTAGGACTACTCTATTTGGAACTTTGTCCTGCCAGGTGATACCAAAAATGTGTCGGAGGCAACGCATATGGAAGGTGTTCAGCTTCCTCTCCTGCCGTGCACAAAGGGTCCAGGACTCACTGCAGTACAGGAGTGTGCTCAGGACGCAGGCTCTATATACCTGGATCTTGGTATATGTCGTCAGCTTCTTATTGAGCCATACTCTCTTCGTGAGTCTAGAGAACATGGTAGCTGCTTTGCCAATGCGTTTATCCAGCTCGACATCTAGAGAGAGAGTGTCAGAGATCGTTGAGCCAAGGTACACAAAGTCATGAACAACCTCCAATTCTTGTGTGGAGATGGTAATAGAGGGAGGTGAGTCCACGCCCTGGCCCATGACTTGTGTTTTCTTCAGGCTGATTGTTAGTCCAAAGTCTTGGCAGGCCTTGCTAAAACAATTCATGAGTTGTTGGAGGTCTTGAGCAGAGTGGGCAACAATGGCTGCATCATCGGCGAAGAGGAAATCCCGCATGCATTTCAGCTGGACTTTGGTCTTTTAGGAAGCTAATGAAGACCAAATTGTATAAAGCTGCCTTCTACTAGTGTACATTGTCCTGAGATGTTCAAATGGGTTTTAATTTGTGTATTAGGAGAACATTATCTTCACTTGTGGAACTGCAAAACTGCTTTTCAAGTTCTTGATGAGAAGTCTGGCAAACAGCAAGCAGACAAAGTCAGAGGAAACCTCACAGGAGGGACTGAAACTCAGCCAAGCAGAGGCACTGAACCCACACCCTACAAAAAGATGAAGAGGAGAGTAGTTGTAATAGGAAACTCCCTATTGCGTAGGATGGAAACTGAAGGATGCCAGGAAGGTCCATGGACCCGCCAGGTATGCTGTCTTCCTGGAGCACAGATCAGGGATGTGACAGAAGGATTGCCATCACTCATAAAACACATGGATACATATCCCTTCCTTCTCATCCATGTGGGAACAAATGACACAGCCAAGAGCAATTTCGTAGAGATCATATCAGAATTTGAAGTTCTGTGAAAGAAGCTTAAGGACTTTCGGGCCCAGATAGTTTCCTCATCCATTCTACCAGTACTTGGAAGAGGAAGGGAAAGGGAAAGGGAAATAATTTGAGTGAATGACAGGCTGCGAAGGTGGTGTTGATGTGAGGGATTTGGTTTTTGGGACTACAGGCTAAGCTTCCTGGAAGATGAACTGCTAGCAAGAGATGGCTTGCACCTCACAAGGACTGAGAAGAATGTGTTTGGCCACAGCATGAAGAACTTCATCAGGAGGACTTTAAACTGAATTGGAAGGGGGAGGGAGAAACAAGCACAGAAGTAAAGATGAATGAAGCCCTACACACAATAAGAGGGACAGGTTGAACAGTTTTAATGGGAGTCAATAATAACATTAACATTAATAAACATATTCATAAAAATGTACAAAGAAAAGCAGGCCACAAATCACACAATCTCCAGTGTCTATATACAAATGCCAGGAGTATGGGAGACAAACAAGAAGAACTGGAAATCTTAGCTCAGGAGGGTAAATATGACTTGATAGTAATAACTGAAACTTGGTGGGATATCTCCCATGGCTGGAATACAGCAATTGAAGGATATAAGTTGTTTAAAAAGAACAGAAAGAATAGAAAGGGAGGTGGAGTTGCAGTATATGTAAAAATACACATTCCTGCACAGAAGTACAGGAAGAGGAGGAGACTGGCTGTCCCATTGAGAGCATCTGGATCAATGTAGTTGGGGTGAAAAACAAAAGGAACATGGTAGTTGGAGTCTACCACTGCCCCCCCATCAAGGAGAGAATGTGGATGAAACTTTTGAAAAACAAATTGCAAGGATTTCAAAGAGACATAATGCCATAGTGATGGGAGATTTCAATTATCCTGATATCTGCTGGGAGGCAAATTCTGCCAAGTATGGCCCTTCCAAGGTGTGGCTGATAATTTCTCCTACAAAAGGTGGAGAAAGAAACTAGAGGACTAGTTATCCTTGATTTTATTCAAACCAATAGAGACAACTAGTGGAGGAAGAGGCAGTATGGGGAACTCTGGGTGAGATTGACCATGTTCTAAGAGATTTCAAAGGAAACCAAGGCAGATGGTAGCCACACACATGAGCTGGATTTTAAAAATGCCAATTTTAATGAACTCTGAAAAGGATAAGTAAAGTCCCATGGCAGGAGATCCTAACAAGAAAAGGGGTCCAAGAAGGGAGTGAGTTTCTAAAAACGGAAATTCTAATGGCAAAACTACAAACAATGCCAACAAGAAATAAAGGTGGGAGACACCAGAAAAGGCCAGTGTGGCTTCACAAAAGGGTCAGAGAGGACCTGAAAACAAAAAAGGACACATATAGGTTGTGGAAAGAAGGCCAGACCACAAAGGAAGAATACAAAGAAGTAGCAAGGAATTACAGGGATGGCATTCAGAGGGCAAAAGCTGAGAATCAGCTGAGGTTAGCTAGAGACACTAAAAGCAACAAAAAAGCATTCTTCAGATAATGTGCATAGTAAAAAACAAACAAGAAACAGTACCTCAGCTACTCAATGGAGATGGGAAAATAATGACAAAAGGCAGAAGTGCTCAATTCCTATTTTAGCTCAGTCTTTTCCCAAAGGACAGACTATGACCCTCCAGACAAATGTGAAGTGCAAATGTAGGGGACAAGATTATAGCTGGAGAATGGTAAACAAATAGTCAAGGAAAACCTTATTACCTTAAACAAGTTTAAATCTCCAAGGCTGGATGAACTGCATCCAAGAGGGTTGAATGAACTGGCTGAAGAACTCTCAGAACCACTGTCCATTATTTTCTTGAAATCAAGGAGGGCTAATGTTGCCTCGTCTTCAAAAAGGACAAAAAGGAGGAACCAGGGATCTACAGGCCAGTCAGCCTGATGTCAATCCCAGGGAAAATTCTGGAACAGATTATAAAACAGTAACTATGTAAGCACCTAAAAAACAATGCAGTAATAACTAGAAGCCAACACGGATTTGTCAAGAACAAACCCTGCCAGACTAATATGATCTCATTTTTTGATTAGGTAACCTTGCTGATTGAAAGAGGTAATGCTGTGGACATAGTATATCTTGACTTCAGCAAAGCTTTTGACAAAGTGTGTCATGATATTCTGATTAGCAAACTAACTAGGTGTGGGCTGGATGGAACATCTGTCAGGTGGATATACAGTTGGCTACAGAATCATACTCAGAGGGTGATGATTAATGGCACCTTCTCAAACTGGAGGTAACAAGTGGGATACCCCAGGGCTGAGTCCTGGGCCTTCAGCTTTTTTATTAATGACCTGGATCAGGGAATGCAGGGAATGCTAATCAAATTTGCAGGTAACACAAAATTGGGTGGAATAGCCGACACTGGAAGATAGAAACAAAATTCAAAATGATCTGAATAGGCTTGAGCACTGGGCTGAAAACAACAGAATAGAATTCAACAGGGATAAATGCAAATACTACACCTAGGAAAAAGACACCAAACACACAGTTACAAGATGGGGGATATCTGGCTCAGCAATACTACGAGCAAAAAGGATCTTTGAATCATTATAGATCACAAGCTAAATATGAGCCAACAGTGTGATATGGCTACAAAAAAGGCAAATGTTATTTTAGGCTGTATTAATGGAAGTATAGTCCCCAAATCCTGTGAGATACTAGTTTCCCTCTATTCGGCACCTGAGTAATGTGTCCAGTTCTGGACACCACACTTCAAGGAGGATGCTGACAAATTGGAACAAGTTCAGAGGAGGGCAACAAGGATGATTAGGGGGCTGGAAACCAAGCCCTATGAAGAAAGACTGGAAGAACTGGGCATGTTTAGTCTTGAGAAAAGAAGACAGAGGGTCGATATGATAGCACTTTTCAAATACTTGAAAGGCTGTCATATAGAGGAGGGGCAGAATCTGTTCTCAGTCATCCTTGAGTGCAGGACACACAACAAAGGGGTCAAGTTACAGGAAGCTAGATTTCGGTTGAATATCAGGAAAAACGTGCAGTACAGCAATTGAACCAAATACCTTGAGAGGTGGTGAGTGCTCCAACACTGGAGGCATTCAAGAGAAATTTCGACAACCACCTGGCAGATATCCTTTGATTTGTATTCCTGCATTGAGCAGGGGGTTGGACTTGATGGCCTTATAGGCCTCTTCCAACTTCATTATTCTATGATTCTATGGTTTTTCTTTAAAGGTAGTTTTTAGCTAGCAATAGGATTTATTGTATTTTTTTTTACTGTTGTATTTTATATAGTGTTTTAGTCTATGATTTTATTGTATATTGTGAACTGCACAGAGAATGGCAACATTAATGGGGTGTTATAGAAATTGAAATAAATAAATACATACATATCTAGGCAAACTGGGCAGAATTATCACAGACTAGAACTTAGAAGGGCAGCTGTGAAGGTACTTGAATAATTTATTAAGAATAAAGATGGGTTTTAGAAACCAAGGCCAAGATAATCCACACTATGGTATTCCTGATTACAATTTAGGGATGAAAAAGCTGGACAACAGAAGAGGCTGACAGGATCAATTCATATTATAAATAACATCAGAAGAGAACTTTGTCAGTCTACAGACTGACAGAAAGAAATGACTGATCAGATGAAGCCTGAACACTAGAAACTAAAATGATGAAACTTTGGCTATCATGCATTGGACAATCCATCATATTTGGCCTTCCTCTCTTCCTGGTGCCTTCAACTTTTCCTACCATTATTGTCTTTTCCAGTGAGTCTTGTCTTCTAGTAGTGTGTCCAAAGTACAACAGCCTCAATTTCATCCTTGTTTTCTTCTAGAGAGAGTTCATACTTGATTTGATCAAGGACACACTAGTTTACTTGAAGGCTTTCATGGCCGGGATCCGATGGTTGTTGTAGGTTTTCCAGGCTGTTTGCCCAGAAAACCTTTCAGGATATCCCTTGATATCCCTTTCAGGATATCCCACACACTACACCAGAACACAGACAGAGTTCTAACTCCTGTCCTCTGAAGATGCCAGCCACAGAGACTGGCGAAACGTTAGGAAGAAAAACCTCCAGAACACAGCCAAACAGCCCGGAAAACCTACAACAACCACACACTTGTTTGTCTTTCTGGCACTCCAGGATATCCACAAAACACTCCTTCAGTACTATATTTCATCAGTTTTCCCCCCTGTTCTTGACTGTCCAACTTTCATATCTGTACATAGTTATTGGGGATACAGTAGTTTGCTCTTGATCTCCAAGGACTGATCCCTACACTTGATGATCTTTTCTAGTCATTCATTGCTACCATTCTGAATCTCTGATTTCCTGGCTGCAGTCTCCATTTGGATTGATAATTGAACCAAGTTATACAGAATCTTCAGCTATTTCATTCTCTTCACTGTTAACATTAAAGTTCCGTAGTTCTTTGTAGTGATGCTTTTTTTATTTCTTAATGTTCACCTGCAGCCCTGCTTTTGCATTTTCTTCTTCAGCAGTCATTTCAAGTTGTTGCTGCCTTCTGCCAGTAATATGGTGTCATCTGCATATCTTAAATTATTGACATTTCTTTCACCAATTTTCACTTCTTCTCCTTCTGAATCTAATCCAGCTTCCGATATGATATGATATATATACAGACTAAACAAACAGGGAGAAATGAACAGCTGGTTAGCTCAATTGTTAAAGTGTCTGGCTGCAGAGCCAGAAGTTGGGAGTTTGATTTTCCACTGTGCCTCCTTGGCAGGGTCCGGACTTGATGATCCATAGTGTCCCTTCCAGCTCTTCCCTTCATCACCACTGGAACTATCAGTTCTCTTCTGCTGATATGATCATTAATCCTGAAGAGGGTGCATGCATCTTAGTCTGGTGGCTCAGTTCATTTGCCCTAATTGGCTATGAGTGAATTTGCTAGGAGTCCAGACTAGTAATGGTGTTTAGCCTTCTGATGGCAGTACTCTCAGCTTCCCTGATGCAATCAAACCTCCTTATCATGTTACGGTGTGCATCCCAAAAGGGGACATTGTCAACGTGAAACTTATATGATTCTTCTGCAGTCATGAATTTGCCTTCATTATGTTCAACTGTAGTCCTGCTTTTGTTATTTCTTCTTTCATCTTCCTCAGTAGTTATTTGAAGTTCTTGTTGTTTTCTGCCACTAATGTCTCACCATCTGTATAGCTTATATTACTGATGTTTCTTCCACCAATTTTTCATTATTCATCTGAAACTAATCCAGCTTTCCTTGTATGTATATAGACTGAACAGATGGGCAGATAAAATATTCCCCTGTCTGATTCCATTGCCAATTAGACAGTATTATGCTTCTCCATATTTGGTCCTAACAGTATCCTCTTGCCCAGAGTAGAGTTTATGCATGATACAAATATCTTGACACAAACATAAGGAACAATCGACCTGCCTAGAACTGCTATTTACCCCAGTGCAGTCTGTGAGGCTTTGATTTGCTTTTCATATTCGTTGGCATGTTCTTGCAATTTGATAGATTCAGTCTCTGTAGCTTGAAATAGTTCTATTACTGTCAAATCTCCTCTTGGTCTTTTATTTATTCCAACCACTTTGAGAGCATCTTTTACTTCAGCATCTAAAATATTTGATTCTTCATCAATTAATTCCTCCAAGCAATACGTCATGCTTGCATCTCCTCTGTGCAGTTCTTTGACAAATTGTTTCAATTTTCTCTTTATTTTATCCTGATGAAATAATATCCCTAATCGAGGTTTAAAACTCCCTATGATTTCTTGGATTATACTGAAGAGAATTCTTGTTTTTCTTATTTTGTTGTTCTCTTCTATTATTGTACACTGATTATTGTCTTAGTTCTCTTTGTCCTTCATGCAAGTTGCCGCATTTAGGATTCTGACCCTATTTCTACCATCTTTTACATTTCCTTCTCATCTGTCATTATTTATTTATTTATTTGTATGAGCACCCACACATGCAAGGCAGCATCAGCACACACTCTGCCCAGCAAGGCCTCTCTCTCATTTATTTTTGTTTTAAAGCTTTTTTCTCAGAAAGCTTTGTGTGGTCACTTAAATCAAACAGAGCAGAATTCTCTGGTGTGATTTCACATCAAGGAAATGTACATTTCTCTCACTTAGTCATACCCTTAGTCCACTTGGTTTTCTTACACCAACTATTACGATGCTTAAACTTTCCATTTCTTGTTTCAGATTTCCAAGTTTGCCTTCATTCCTTTTTCTCACATTCCATGTTCCAATTATATGCATCATGCATCAGACTTTTCTTTTGCCTATATGCATTTCAGAAAGTAGATGTCCTTCCAGCTTTAATCTTTTTGCTCTGTTAGTGACTGTCCTATTCATACTTATCCTTTGATCTTCCCTAGTCACAGACTGAGTTCCTTGTGGCCTGAATCTCTTCTTCCAACACTATTTTGGGGAATATAGAATATTCAGAAGTAGTTTACTATTGCCTTCTTCTGCACAGAAGTATGGAGAGTCAGCTTGATTGTCAATATTGTTGTCTATAAAAGATCCTCCACTGCTGGTACCTTCTACCATTGCAGCTATCCTTGAAGAATTTTTGTTTGCTTGTTTGTATGTTTGTTTAATACTTTCTCTGTCCCCTATGAGAACTATCAATTTTCTTCTGCTGACATGATCATTAATTCCTGAAAAGGATGGATGAATCTTAATCAGGTGTCCCATGTTTGACCATTCTGCCTTGGGTGATTCTGCTGAGGGTCCAGACATATAGCTAGAGTCATAATTCTAGTCTTCTGATGGTATTGCTCTCAGTGTTATACCCAAACCCCATCACCAAGTTAAGATGAGCAGATAAGAGGGGATAGCAACTTCAAAAATAATAAATTGAATCAAAGCTTTCCAGAAATTGAACTGTGAAGTTTGCTACTTGTCACAAAATAAACTTGTAGAATTTCCAGAGGGGTTATAAAAGTGACAAATGCTGGCAACTCCCAAAATACTCTTTTTTCTGAAGTAAATTAGCAATTTTCCCCATTAACATTTTTCTAACTATAAAGCACAACCACATTGTCTATGCATAATTAATCCATTTTTCAAACTAATTTTCGACATATTGGTCAGTAAATACAACAAAAATCTGTTTTCCAAAAGCTGTTGTTTAAAGTCATGTAATAAAAGCTCACAGCAAACAAAAATCTGTGCTTCATTACCACAGGCCCAGATGATAAATCTAACAAAACAGAATTAATAGTCTCTAATTATCAGGTATATACTTCACCTGGAGTACCAGATTCAGTCAGAATTGCCAATACATTAGCATGTAATTGCCCTTGGAGCACTATAATTCATAGCGCAAACTGTGATAAACTTCATAGAAGAAGAAAGTGTGAGAAAATAATAATGAAGGTGAAATTTAATTAGTTCAAAGCTGAACATATGCAATAATCTTGGAGGAGTTCAAATGAAGCTTTGGAATGAACTTTCAGTAAATAAAATGCTTGTACTTTATGCTAGTTATTAACATACTACAGGTAAATGAAACTAATTCTATCAAAAGAGATGAGGAAAATAATCTGGGAAAATATTTTGAATTTCCCACATGTGATGTGGTATTTCCACAGAATTAGCTTAGGGAATAGCTTGGAAAATGGAGTCGCTGCCATCTTCTGCTGCACAAGATATTTTTCCCCACATGTAATTTTGTTTTGTCAGATGGAGGGCAGAATATATGTGAATTTGATAGAGAGGGTTAGAAAGGAAGTCCTTTCTCATATACAGTCATATACAACAGTGTGATGAGTTAATGCATTCCACCTGCTCCACACTCCTTAGACTAACAGTGTCACAGAAGTTACTCCAAACTGAAATATGAAGCTTGCCACAGTCAGCATTAGGAGGACCTAGAAAAAACGATGGATGGCCTCATCAGGGAAAAATTGCAGGGGGGGGGGGCAGAAGGACATCAGCATTCTGTTTCATATAGGGATGCTTCAGTGGAACAGTGAAATGCTAAACTCTCCCCACTCCCCAATAGTATAGGCCAAGAATTGTTAACTGGCACACAAGAAGTCAAATACAATCCCAGCATAACCTCACTCTATCTAACAGTTCTGCCAAGTTGTGATCAAGTTGTAGCAAAAATGTACATCCTGTATTATTTGCCAAATTTCGTAGGCATCCTTCAGTCTCAAGAGACTATGGTAACATGCTCTTTATGGAGGACTTGGAACAGCGTCTAGTGTGGCTGAGAAGGCCAATTCGAGAGTGACAATCCCTTCCACACTGAAGACAAATACAATCTGTCCCCTCTCCAGCTCCCTGATTTTGCTGCTTTCGGGACTGCCTCTTTGCCTCGGCCTGCTGGACAAGGGTCTCTTCAAATTGGGAGAGGCCATGATGCACCGCCTGCCTCCAGGCTGAACGCTCAGATGTCAAGGTTTCCCATCTGTTGAGGTCCATTCCTAAGGCCTTCAGATCCCACTTGCAGATATCCTTGTATCGCAGCTGTGGTCTCCCTCTGGGGCGATTTCCCTGCACTAATTCTCCATACAGGAGATCTTTTGGAATCTGACCATCAGCCATTCTCACGATATGCCCAAGCCAACACAGAAACATTACTGTTTCAGCTAAAAATTCCAGCTCATTCTAGGACTACTCTATTTGCCAAATTTAGGACATGAATATCTCAAGGTACTGTTCCTCTCATTAGAAAGAGAAATATGTATCAGCTTCCCATCTTATTTTTGACTTTCCTCATATCTGGCAGTCTGCTTCTAGAATTAGTGTTTTAGAGTAGACAGGCTATGATGCAATACACAATGTTTATGTGCCTACAAACTCTATAATACAAGTAATGGTCACACAAAACAGGTAAGAGGAAAATTATCCATATTGCATGAATTTTGTCATGGAACAGGAAGCCACAATTCTGTATCAGTACAACAACAACAACAAGTTTATTGCAGTCAAAGACCAATAAAGCTAAACAAAGTATACAAAGATACGGTACACATTTTAAAAAAGGAAATGCTCCAATAAATTAGGAACATTTACATTAAAACTGGATTGATCCTTACTATGTGACCGTTGATTAACTCATTACCCTTGGAATCTCTTTTCAAGACTTAAAAGGGCTATACGAGTTTTACAGGCTGCTGCCAAAAAACTGGCACACTGCTTCGTTGTCTGTGGGTTGGATCCTATAAGCAGCAGCTTGGCCCTTTCTGCATCTGTAGGGCCTGGCATTTTCCCGATTAGGGGTGAAATATATTTCTCCCGTATGCCCTGATAGTATGGGCACTGGAACAGAACGTGCTCTGTTGACTCAACCTCCCCCGAGTCACATGGGCATACCCGTTCTGAAAGGGGTGTCCTTTTAAAATGGCCTTCAAGTGTGGCTGAGGGGAGCACTCCCCATCTGGCTAGAAAGAAAGCCCTCCTATGACGTGGGACTTCTAATAGTGAGAGGTATGTAGCTTGCTCGGCTGCATACTTCTTATCCTCTGCAGCTAAGAAGTTGGGGCATTGATTAATGTTGCTCTATCTCTCTATATCCAGTACTCTTTGTCTCAGGGCGGTTTTTGCATGATTTGTGTCCATAGCCAGAACAACCTCCGGGGAAAATCCCAGGTGTCTCAGCTTTGCTTGTACCATCTTAGTCCAAGAAGATTGGAAGTTGTCACATAGGACCAAGGATGCTAAATCTGATGTTGTGTGATTGAGTTTGAGCCAGAGGTTGATGGAGGAAAGTAAAACTCTGGACTCAACTTTTATCATCCCTGTCTCCAGTCGTAGACTAGCATTAGATACATAACTTGAGACCTGGAAGATGGACCTTAGGAATTTTGATTGAACTCGTTCCAATGAGACAAAGCTAGTGGAAGGAGGGCCCAATAAGGTCCCATATAGTAGTTGGGGCAGGACTTTGGCTTGATATAATTTGATTGCTGCAGGGATGTAATGGCCACCTTTGGTTCATGCAAACTTTGCAACAGCTTGGGCCGACTGATGACCGACTGAAGCTATGTGTTCATGATGGACTGTCTGTGTCCCAGTTGAGTGCAGCATAACCCCCAGATATTTATAAGCAATTACCTGTTCAATCCTGTGTCCATTAATTCTCCACACCCTTTTTTTAGGTCTCCTGCCAAATGATACTTGGTTTTGAGATAGTTAAGCTCTAGCTGATTATCATCACAGAACTGGCTGAACCTACTTATCGCCCTTCGGAGGCCCACTGGGGTTCTAGATAGAATGACTGTATCATCTGCGTATAAAAGTATTGGCACCTTGTGGTTTGCTAGAGTTGGGGGATGTGAGTCAGGTGTATTCATGAATTTTACCAAACCATTAATATAAATGTTAAACAGAATGGGTGCCAAGACACATCCCTGTTTTACCCCTTTGTAAGTAGGAATCGGGTTGGAATGGTGTCCATTCGCAGAGCATCTCACCATGAGGGATGTGTTCGTATATAATACTCTGATCAAGTACAACAGCCTATGATCAATGGATGTACCCTCAAGCTTCTGCCACAGTTTTATCCTTGAGATGGAGTCAAAGGCTGTTTTTAGATCTATAAAGGATGCATGCAATGTCCCGGTGTTGCCTGCCGCATATTTTTCTATTAGATGTTGCATTATCATAACCTGATTTAGTGTGGACCTTCCCTCCCTAAATCCTGCCTGTTCCTCTGCAATCAGATTTTCTTGGTTGACCCAACTTTTAAGTTTATCTAAAAGGTGACTAGCGTGGAGTTTGCTAATTATACTGAATAGACTAATAGGTCTGTAGTTAGCTGGGTCATCTCTCCTGCCTTTTTTGTGGAATGGAACTATAATAGCCTCCCTCCAGCCTTCTGGGATAAGCCCTGAGGAGTCTATGCTGGTAAAAAGGGAGGCCAACAGTGGGACCCAAAAGGCCATATTCTGTTTAAGTAGCTCCGGTGGGATGCTATCTACCAGGAGCTTTGCCATTTTTAAGTTGACTAATGAGTGATTCGACTTCATTTGTCGAGACTGGGGGCCACACTGGTAAATCCTTCTCCATTTGCAGTAGCGTTTGACTGGAGGGGTCAGCATATAATTTCTTAAAATATGACTCCCATATGCTTGCTGGTATAAGGGAGTCTAACGGTGCAGATTCCCTGTGGGTGTTACTGGATATCAGCTTCCAGAAAAGGGCAGAGTTGTTCACCTTGGCTGCTTGGATTAATTGGTCCCATGATGCTTTCTTCTTCCTAGCCACCACTTTCTTATATGATTTTTTTAGCCCTAGGATGTATAGCCAAAATGAGAGGGTGTCACAACTGGGAACCGTTCAGTATGTTTGGTACGCGGAATTGAGTGCCCGTTTGGCTTCCAGACATTCCCTGTCAAACCACTCTTGGGAATGCCTAGTTACATAATTACCTTGATTTCTATTCCGCGTTACCAGCAGGGGTTTCAGTCCCTGTATTAATTGCTTGTAGGGGAGCAGAAAATCCGTACCTGTGTCGTTATTCATGATGGCACTGCGCCATAAGGCCGTGCACTCTCCTGCCAGCATTTCCTTGGCCTTTTTCCCAAGGAGGGGGGGTCCATTTGGCCCTACACCCCTCCTGACTGGAGGGTTCGATGTTTATTTTGGGCAGCTTTTTAAGATGGACTAAGTGGGAGGCTAAATCCATGTTTAGAAGAAGAGGTAAGTGATCGCTCTCCAGGTCTAGGAGGACTTGGAGGCTTGTGACTAGTGGTAATATGTTATTACTAACCAATATGTAATCTATGGTGCTGCACCTTGTACCAGCCATGAAGGTGAACTCTCCAGGATAATCTCCTGTGGTAGACCCATTCAAAATTTGGAGATTGAGGAGCTGGCCAAATTTGCCTTGCTGTCTCTAGAGAGTCGGGGGTAATTGGCTTCGCAACTCTGTTCAGCTCCGGGCCCCTTGTTTAACGGGGAATCGTTGGCCCGATTCTCACATTGAAATCACCCCCCAGTATAATCCCATCCACAGGGTTCTCTACTATTAAATTGTCTAAACAGCCCTCCAGGGCGAACCAGGTGTTCTTGATATGGGCCTTTGCGTGTTGGGGGTTGAGATAGATATTTACCACCAAGACCATTAGATCTTTGAATTTGAGGCAAATTGCCATTGCCAAGTGCTCCGGAGAGAGCAGCTGTCTACAACTTACTCCTAAGGAGGTAGAAACCAACATACACAGGCCTGCTTTGATCCTCCCGGGCCCAGCCCCAGGAATTGCACTGTTAATGTAGGAATAGTAATCGTCAACCCTAATTTCCTTATCTGTCCAAGTCTCCTGAAGCAGGATTATATCGTAGTTCCTTTGGAAGAAAGGATAGTCCTGGCTTTTGCAGTGAGCCCATCTGGCAATGTTCCATGAGGCGATGTTCATAAATTTCTCTGAAGCCGTCTTGGACTTGTCTACATGCAGTCAGGCTGAGCTGATCGTCCTGATGCTGATTTGAGCTTAGCTCGCCAGCTGCTATAGAAAGAATAGCATCACTATGACTGTTGTCCATTTCACACCTTAGCCACTTTACCTCTCTAAATGTCACAGCTACCTCTAAGCAGAAGCATGTAGTGCTGCTCTGAGAGCAGGAAAGTAAAAATACAATCTAATATGTGCATCTCTTGCCAACTTTTGTTGTTTAGTCATTAAGTCGTGTCCGACTCTTCGTGACCCCATGGAACAGAGCACGCCAGGCCCTCCTGTCTTCCACTACCTCCCGGAGTTGGGTCAAATTCATGTTGGTCGCTTCGGTGACATTGTCCAACCATCTCGTCCTCTGTCGTCCCCTTCTCCTCTTGCCTTCACACTTTCCCAACATCAGGGTCTTTTCCAGGGAGTCTTCTCTTCTCATGAGATGGCCAAAGTATTGGAGCCTCAGCTTCAGGATCTGTCCTTCCAGTGAGCACTCAGGGTTGATTTCTTTCAGAATGGATAGGTTTGTTCTCTTTGCAGTCCAGGGGACTCTCAAGAGTCTCCTCCAGCACCACAATTCAAAAGCATCAATTCTTCGGTGGTCAGCCTTCTTTATGGTCCAGCTCTCACTTCCATACATCGCTACTGGAAAAACCATAGCTTTGACTCTGCGGACCTTTGTCGGCAAGGTGATGTCTCTGCTTTTTAAGATGCTGTCTAGGTTAGTCATCACTTTCTTCCCAAGAAGCAGGTGTCTTTTAATTTCATGGCTGCTGTCACCATCTGCAGTGATCATGGAGCCCAAGAAAGTAAAATCTGTCACTGCCTCCATATCTTCCCCTTCTATTTGCAAGGAGGTGATGGGACCACTGGCCATGATCTTAGTTTTTTTGATGTTGAGCTTCAGACCATTTTTTGCGCTCTCCTCTTTCACCCTCATTAAGAGGTTCTTTAATTCCTCCTCTCTTTCTCTCATCAGAATGGTATCATCTGCATATCTGAGGTTGTTGATATTTCTTCTGGCAATCTTAATTACGGCTTGGGATTCATCCAGTCCTGCCTTTCGCATGCTGTATTCTGCATAGAAGTTAAATAAGCAGGGAGACAATATACAGCCTTGTCGTACTCCTTTCCCAATTTTGAACCAATCAGTTGTTCCATATCCAGTTCTAACTGTTGCTTCCTGTCCCACATATAGATTTCTCAGGAGATAGATAAGGTGGTCAGACACTCCCATTTCTATAAGGACTTGCCATAGTTTGTTGTGGTTGACACAGTCAAAGGCTTTTGCGTAGTCAATGAAGCAGAAGTAGATGTTTTTCTGGAACTCTCTGGCTTTCTCCATAATCCAGCGCATGTTAGCAACTAGGCTCTTGCCAACTAGTTTATTCAAAGTCTGGCAGAATTTTGAATAAACTAGTTACAAATAACTAGCTGCTTGTTATTAATTCCTTTCCCCCAATTACTGAAGTATAAGAACAAAACCTGCCATTGGGTAACTTCTCTTGCACTGTAATTGTGCCTTTTTGGTTATTTTTATAGCTATGTGGTATGCAACCTCTCTTAATAGTGGAAAAGAAATACCACATGATTTACTCAACTAATCAAGCTGCTACCAACTGCTTATCTGTAGAACAAAATGTACTCTGTTCCCATCCACCTTGTCATCACCTCAGTACCTGGAACAGAGCATATTTTGTTCCATTCAGAAAGTTTTTCAATAAAAAGTTGCATTGTAGTTAATTCCGAGAGAGGGGAAAGTACTTTTTAAATCTGTAAATAGAAGAGTAACTGTAACTGCACTGGCAAAGATTGCAGCCTATTTTCCTCTTCTGTTCGGATTAGTTGATGACACGGAGACTGCAGATTGTTTCGGTGCCTGTGTCTACACTGGCCCCTCAATCTGAGATAGTTTGATCCACACCGCAGCCCATAGCCACCCTTCCTCTGATCTTGTCCTCTGCTGATCACTGTCTCTCTTTTACAGTTCATAATAGCTGCAATTGTTGGAAGTATGTTTTCTGTTTAGAATGTGTGATCAGAGATTAGAATGTTACTTTTTAAAAGTAATTAGCTGGAAGTGTAGTTCCAATTCCCCAAACACTTTGGCTGCAACTACATGGTCAAATACTGTGGGATTTGCTGCAGGTGTAAAAGGGTTAAATTTGCCCCCCCTCTTTTTTTACTGATCACATGACACAAAGGCCAATTTGAGTCAATCTAGCCCGTTTTTCTCCAAAAGATGAGTTTTTAGCCTAGCCACTACCATTCACAAAGTGACACCAAGCACTTGCTCTCTCCCTCCTCCCCAAATTCATCATAAAATCTACATGGGATTAACTATGCCATTTCCTGTAAATGTAATTTTCTCTTCAGGACTCATTTAATCCAGAGTTAGCTTTTTTAAGAAACAGGAAGTGAGCAATCTGTCACTTCCTATTTCTGACTATCCAGAGTGCATGTGTTGTATTTAAATGGCAAATGATTTTTCACACTGCTGCTTTTCACACTGAATTTTTTAACTGATGAAACAGAAAGCACATAATGACTGTTGCTTTTCATAGTAGAATTTCAATGATCTAAAAGAGTACTCTAGATTCTATGGTGAAATTGGCAGGGGGAGGGGGGCTGGGAGACCACACTTTGGGGCCTGAGAGACTGAGAGAAGGGCCTCCTGAAAGATCTTAAAAGCTAGATGGAGTTGGTATCAGACCACCAAATTCTGAACAGACTCTTTCAGGTTTTTCATGTACATGTGAACTAGTATGGGGAATCATGGAACCCTGAAACACTCCATAGGCTAATGGTCAAGGTGTTGAACAGGAGTCCCCCGGCACCACTACTATTCACAAAGTGACACCAGGCAAGGGAAAATCCCAGAAGCAGACTCCTGCTTTCATTAGTTAACCACGTCTCACCCAAACACAAAGCAATTGTCAGGGCTTTTGTTTCAGCAAGTGTGAATGGTAGTGAGCAGAAGAGGGTATCCTATAGACCATCTTGCCTGCTGCCATTAGTGTTGTCAACATTCAGGCTGTTCTTTACTATGTAAAGCTTGGCATCCTTTTTCCTGCTGGCAATGCGGGCACAATATTGTGCAGCAATATTGGGCCATTTCCTGGCTTTTTGAATCATGGGTACAGAAGCACAATATCCCACATTCATAAACCAAAGGTTATTTTAAGAACTGAATTTCCTGCCTTTTTAAAATGGGAGTTTAAATACACAAAAGCTACCCACAAATTCAATCAGAAATTTCCCTCATATAGAATTACCCAGTGACAGAAGATTCCAGAAGATGAGCATATGATATAGACTATGGTTACTGAGAGAAAATGGAAACGAGAACTGCTTGGATGTTCCTTTAGTCCCTCTGTGCCACAATATTTTGAAGGGCTGTTTTGGACTTAATTAAATGGTGAAGCAAAGGTGTGATTAGGTACAACACATACTATGGAGAAACATACACACACTTTTACCTCTCGGTGAAACTTAACAATGCCATGCCTGCTCTGGTTACTGCAGACTGGAAAGCTATGTTCCAATGTCATATCCCTTGCTTTGAGTTAGGCATGCTGAGGAAGAAAAGCTATATTGAACCAAAACCTCTATGTATGTGTTGTGTACGTGTTTTCCACAATGAAGGAAGCAGTTGGAGTTAGCAAATAAAATAAAATAAAGGAAGCAGTTGGAGTTAGCAAAGAATGTCACTGGAAGGCAGGGTCAAAATCAAGCATACTATGTGAAAGGAAGATAGTGAAAAAAGACAGGGACAAAAATCAAATCATGTGAAATGTGGTGTTGGTAGAGATACTAAAGAGAGCCAGAAAAGCAGAAAAGTGGGTGTTCAATCAAGTCAAGCCTCAACTCTCACTCGAGCAAAAATTAGTAACCTGAGTCTATCCTACCATGCATATATAATAGAAATGAGAACATTCTAAACAACTGCACTGTTTGCATAGCATAGCTTTCTGATCAATCATAATGTGTCTGGAGTCATGATTTCTGTGTTTTAATTTATGAGCACCAATGGGAACTATGACTGGACAGTAGTTTGGGCACCATCCTAGTTAAAAATAATGTGGATCCATGAGGATCTGTGCATCAGATCCACGCTGTGAACCACGGCAAAACCACGCACCGGGGGGAACCAACAATTTCTGTGATGTAGTCCATGGGCAGCGATGGGACCTATGATTGCACAGTGGTTTGGGAATGATCCTGCAGAAAAATCATGTGGATCCATGAGGATCTGTGCTTCGGATCCATGTTTTCGCACCACTGCAAACCCATCCACTGGGGGACCCATGATTTCTGTCTGTGGGCACATATGGGGCCTATGTTTGGGGAGTGGTTTGAGGGTGATCCTATGTAAAAATAATGTGGATCTATCAGGATCCGTGCTTCAGATGCGTGGTTTTGCACCACTGCAATGCCATGTGCTTGGGGACCCATGATTTCTGTGTTGTAGTCTGTGGGTGCAAATAGGATCTATGATCTGACATTGGTTTAGGGAGGATAACATTGAAAAATCATGTGGATACATAAACTTATGAGTAAACTGGGTAAACCGTGCTTTGAGATTATTCAAAGTCACAAAGGGACAAAGCAGTAATTTCACAGCATAAACAAATGAGATGCTGTATATTATCTTTTTAAAAAAATAGCTTTTAAAATATTTCCCCAGGCAGGGGCTAAGAATGTGTTGCCAGGAAGGAGTCAAATGCTTTCTTTCACACTGAAGGCCATGGCAGGGTTAAAAGTGACAGGCACCTGCCTTGTGGGTTGACTGGAGACACATTCTGATAGGCCAGAATGCTATGCTATGCAAATAGTTCTTCAGAATTCTTAGAAGTTATAAAATAAGGTAGCTATTTCAGAAGTTTTAGGGGTTAAAAAGCTATAATTAAAGTGTCTGAATTAGAGCCTTGATTGCCCCAATTCCTACGTTTGGACCAAAGACATAGCTAAACCAGATGCTGCAGGGAGAAAAGATAAAACTGACACCATACTTACCAAATCAGTTGTTCTTATATCAAATGGAAAATGGCATAGTAAGGACATGCAGCCCCTGTGGAATGAGACCAAGAGGCTGTGAGAAATAATTCACATTCACAGGACTCTGCATCAGAGAACAAACTCTCAGATGAATCACCATCAATTTTAGTAACAAACCATGAGTCAGATGTGGGGGCCGTGAACCCGCCCTCCCCATTCAAGGAGTTCAGACCTTACTCAGATTTAATAGAATGGCTAAATCTCTGGAATTAAGAAGTTTAATGGTCACCTTCACCAATGTCTGATCCTTTCTGCAATCAAATAAATAAGAACACAGCTTCACCTGTCCACATTGGTATGCTCCCATCACTTTTAGATCTGGTGAAGGAGTCATGGCAGAAAACGTGTACCTTGCCTCCAGCTTCAGGAAGGATTGAGAACCTTTGTAAGATACATGATGTGGAAGATTCCTGCTGAAACATCCACAGCCCAACTCCATCATTGCAAAGGCCTCCCAGACTAGATCAAAGGGGCTCCATAATATAGTACCAAGCAATAAAGAAGAATGCAAGAAAGACATAATTAATAGAATTTATTTCATTGCAGCCTGGGAATAAGGGTGGCAAACTACTAGGCAGCTATGGGGGTGTATCATAGATATCCATGGGACAAAGCCCAGCGTCTTTTTAAACAGCTTACGAGAAGATAAAAGGAGATGCATGCTGTTAGACATGCCACTGACTGCACTGTGAAGAATATGGCAGTGGCATAGCTTTGAGGCATTATGCTTGATTGCCTCAAAGTTATGTCAGCAGGAATTTCCAATGGCTCTTAAGTCCAGGATAGAGGACTTACCATTTGATGGTGAGGTCCTCTTCAACGAGAAGATGGATAGCATTATGGATAATCTCTACAAGAAAAGAAAGACAGCAAAACAGATGAATACTGTCACCAATGATGAATTGGTCCTGACTAAAGTTGAACAACCTATCCATCTTCCCCTTAGTCTGCCATACAAGTGCTTGTTCTATCAGCAGCTGACTGGGGAAACTGAGGATTAGCTACAGGATGGGAAGCATGCATCACAGAGAAGGTGTGGACTAATGGACTTTTTAGGCTCTGGAATGTTCTGAAGATGTTTGCACAGGCACAGAAGGAACCCACATCTATGAATAGACAACCATTCAAAGAACTACAGTTACAGGTAAGCAACCTGTCCTTTTCTTTTCTTTTTTTAACAGCTTGTTGCCAGCGCTGTTGTGCTACCACATCTAGATAGTAAAAAAAAAAAAGAAAGAAAGAGAGAGAGAGAGAGAGAGAGAATGAGAAATGGAAATGAGAGGAAGAAGTCAGCACTCTGCCTTTGTTTACAGCTTATTAAATAGCTCTTCTATAGTTGCATCAAGCTGCAAATAAGACTTTCCTCCTCTCTCCCTATGTGGCCATGTAATTTGAACAGAGAAAAACCTGAACTCTTTGGTGCAATTTGACAGTGAGTGAATTTGCTTTTTTTTAATTGTATAGTCACACTCTTACTTTCATTTTGCTTCTTTGAGATAATTTTGCATTGCATATGGAAAGATGATATTTAGTTTTTACTGTACTCTTTAAGGAAGAGATGGGCAACTATTGCCCTTCAAGTATTATTTGATGGCAGCTCCCATCAGCCCCAGCCAAATAGCTGAGGAGGATGGATCATGGGGGCAAAAGCATCTGCAGAATAATAGCTGTCACTCTTTGAACTGACAGATTGCAGTCTCAAGCGTGGCTGAACAACTTGTATTTCTCCAGATGGTGCACTGCAACTCACTTCCTCTTTCACTGTTGCCTATTGGCTATTCTGGCCAAGTCTGATGGGAGTTTATTTATTTACCTAATTTTTTTTAAACCCCACCTTTCTCCTTGAAAAGGACCCAAGGTGGCTTACAACAATGAAAGACAATATTTAATGTAGAAAACATTGAGTATACAATGGTGGTTAACATCATTAAAAGATAATATTTAAAGCTATGAACAATGAGTAAAGAGGCATCTTATATCATTAAAAGGCAATATTAAAGCTAAGAACAGTAAGTATACAATTTAAAAAAGAAAAAAAAACAATGCCACTGTGAGAAATGTGAAACACCATTAGTACTAGAAATCATGTCAAAGCAGTAATGCATAACAATCCATCTGAAAAACCACACACAGGTGATAATGTTTGATGAAGTGGACATGTCCACGAAAGCTTACATTAAAATATAATGGTTAGTCTTTAAGGTGCCACATGCTTTTGTCCTCTTTTTTGTATTGTTTTGTTTTGTTTCTTTGAATTTTGCCTGATACACAGATAGCTAGTGTGGCGGAATGCCCAAGTAACACCTGTCCATCATATGGAGCTCTAGGGCAGGAGCCTATGGAAGGACAGGAGGGGCGGAGTCAAGAGAACAGTTAGAGAGACTGAGGGAAGTTAGTGGGAGTTTTAAAAAGGGTTAAGACAGTTAGAGACAGTTAGGGAGAAGGTTTTGAAGTGTTAAGACAGAGATTGGAAAGTTGGTGTGTGTTAGAGAATAGATAAGAGATAAAAGTGAAAGAAAATAGATAGTCATAAGATATTGTTACAGTGGTTAATGTGAATGAATACAAACAAGCAAACGTGTAATCTTATCCAAGTTTAATGAGTGAACAATAAAAGAACATCTATGACTTTACTTCTGTGATTTACCAATCAAACAATAAATAAACCTGTTATATTTGGCAGCCCGGGTCTAAGAAACTTATTTGGTACAGTGTGGATAAAGATCCACTGGTGGCAGCGTGTAAAGGGAGAAAATAGTACGTCGTGTCGGAAGGTGGACCTGTGGTTGAGGGAAAACAAACAGGGGACACTGGGGGAACGCGACAGCTAGTTACTGAGGGAAGGCCTGCCTGATGAGTAAAGTCTTTGCCTGCTTGAGGAATGACAACAAAGATGGGACCAGCCATGGAGCTGCATGGCTGCAAATTGTTCCATTTCTGATATAGATGAATATGGATACAGAAGAGTAGGACACTTCTTCGTGTTCTTCCAAATCTGAATTAAGGAATCACAAGCTGTTTGAGGTTTCATGTACAGACTGGATTTACTTCAAAGGAGTTCTGCTTCAATTTAGACATCTCCCAAAACTCAGTGAGACACTGCAAGTTGATACATCATTTGTGGTTTGTTACTTATGTGACAATTATATGTATACAATGTGACTGCAATTTATAAAATGGGCAAATGAAAGGAAGAGTCGATTCACAGTATGTTTTCTCCTTATTATGAACTGTGCTTCCAAATATGAATAATGCAGAAATATTGACAGAAAAAAAGTAAAGGACATAGCAGAATTTTGAGATTTAAAACAGTTGATTTATAAGACTGGAAAAACTGCTACAATTGCCAAAAAAGTCTATTTGCAAGATGGCATTAATTCATCCGAGACTTCTCAACTGCAATCATCATCCTTAGACTTTATGACTTTATGATAAGAAGACAAAAACTTGACTTCAGCTTTTATAAATTTTTCTTTTATTGAAATTATTTCTTATATCCATTATAAATCTGAAAGGATTCATATTAAGACATGCAAAACTTGTGCATGTCCTTTTTAATTGTATCAGAAGCTATAAAAGCCAAGCTGAGCTGTGCTGCAGGTGCCAAACATTCTGCCATCTTGTTATTACCGGGTAATATGTGATATGCCCAGCAAGCCACAGGGCAGCCTTCTTCTCCAAAACTGACCCTATTTTATTAATGAAGACATCTTAAAGGAAGGAAAATCTCATTGCTCAGACCAGCCTGCAAATTAAACAATATGGCTGAAGGAAAAATAGCTATGGAGAGAAGAATGCATAATCATAGTCTTGTCACATTAGGCATCTAGGCATCCAGAGATATAGAAGTCTTTTATTACAGTTTATGGGTCCTGCTTTCCTAAGCTATAGCATTAGTAATAAATTCTGGTTTGGATACTAATTCGATGCATTTGAAAACCATGCCAAGGAACACGTTTTGTTCCTGTCATGGAAATATGGAGAGGAAGGTCTACATATCATTCTAATGGCATGTTGACATCTTCCAAGATTTATGCTCTTTGAAAAGCCCAGTTCTTGTTAAATGTACTGCATATGTAAGTTCCCTGTAATTTACTCTGCTATCACAAGTAATGTTAATATGACTGTTTTGATACGGCACATAAAATTTATTTAATCGGCTACCTAATTTTGAAATATATTCATTAGATGCATTGAATCAAAGGGCAGCTCGTGGGGGAAAACATGTCACAGCGCAAAGCTGTGTTCATTTTGAGGGTGATGGCATTTGTAAGTCACAAGGAATGAACCAGCTGAATAGATTTTGGTCAAATATCATGGCATTATTCGGATGGTAGGATCTTCTTATTGATTGGATACTGGTTGAAAATTTAAAGCTTACGCTACATTTCACTAACACCGTGACAATGAAAAGCATGAGCAATGGTCTGTCAAATGTGAGAAAATTGCACTCTCCGAGTAAATAAAGGCATTGTTCATAACTCTATAAAAGAGTGACGGCAACATTTATTCTGAAATTAAGCAGTAATGAAACAGAGACTATGTTCTGTGCTTTCAAAGAATGTCTTAGGGTTACAGTATGAAAGCAACATGTTCATTACCAGTTATCTACAAGATGACATGATTAGAATTCAAACAAGGAAGAACTTTATGGCATAGGAGGTGCAGGCATTTTTCTCACATTGTTTTCTTTTATTCTCTACCTGGATGCAAAAACCAGGATACATAAAGCTTAGTTGGAGTGAGCTGTGGTCATTTATTGTCATAAAAAGAGCCACTGTATCTTGATGGATATGTTTTTATGGGAAGAGGGTTTTAACTATCCAAGACCCTAGGATCATTTATGCTTTTCCTATCAAATGCATCTGATATAATCATCAGATCACAGAGTCTACACATTAATTAATTCAATAATTTTGCAGTTGAATTACTTAAGCATATATCCTGAAACATAACTGCTAAATCTGTGATACATAATGCTTTCAGACTAGTATGTTCAGTTTTGTCAGAAGTAATTAATTCTGTATTGCTCTAGCCATTTCAATGTGTTCACTGGAAAATCTAAAGTCTTATTTATTTATTTATTTATTTATTTAAAATATTTATATCCCATCTTTCTCCTAAAGGATCCAACAATGTTCCTCTGCACTCTACACAGGACAACAAATCTCTATGCAAAAGAATTAATGGACACAAATAAGACATCAAAAATTGCAAGACACAGAAACTTGTATCAAATTACTTCAATCTATCAGGATATATACTTCAAAATATATGAAAGTTGTTATTCTGAAAAAGAAAAAAAATATAAAAGAAGAATCCAGAAAGAAACAGCTGAGATAAGATTAATACACATGCCGGACAACCATCTGAATGGATTAAATATTAACCTAGGTTTCTTAAGTCACTACGAAATGTGATATGCTATGTACTGCCATTTTCCTTCCCAATTAACCAGACCTATCCTTTCAGAACAAGGCTGAAAGGTAACATCTGTCATTCTCTACACTGTTGTTTTTGCTGTTGTTTCCTTTAATCATAGTTTCTGTTTACAGAACAAAGCTTCAAAAGAACTGAACACCAAACATCAGGTTTCAATCATAATTAGGTGTCAAATGCAACCAAACACTACTGTTCCTTTATCTTAGAGCCTTGCACGAATGCTCTACCATGTAGTCTCTGTATTCTCACCCTTATGTCTGAAAAAGTGGGCTTTTTCCATGAAAGCTTACATTAACATATAGCAGTTAGACTTTAAGGTACCACACTGCCTTTTTTTGCATTTGTTTTGTGTTTGTTGTTGATCACACAGACTAACATGGCTTTGCTCTTTAAGTCTCTCAAACTGTGATTCACTAGTCATTCACTAGATGGACCACATACCTGTGAAGATTCTCAGTCATCCAGGTGAGGTTATTTGGAAGTTGAGTCATGGCAACTGGACTTCTTTCTTGTTAGGTTGAAACATTTCACTACTCATCCAAACATTTCACTACTCATTCTTCAGTCTGAGGAAAGTTGGTAGGAGATCACTGATATATCCTCCATGTTGGTTTCACTTCCCCCTGGTCTGAATAGACTCTTTAGATGGACAAAGGATGGGGGGGATGAGTGAAAATCCCACTTCTGCAGTCTTTCTCCACCCATTGTCATGGGTCGTTAACAGTAGTTAACAGTGGTCTTTCTGGGGATGGCTGGAAGGGCAGCATGATGAATAGGAGATAGATTGTATCTAAGGCCTCCACCCCTGTTGAGTGAGGGATTTTCTAGATGGACCACAGTTTACATTTTGCTTATCATCAATTCGTAGATTTTGGCAAGATATCAAAATTATCCTAATCATATTTACATGTTCTATCGTTCCTTCATTAACCAATTTTGTTTCTGTCAGTTCTTACAGCCACACAACTCTACACAAAGCTCACACAGAACTTTAACTATGTCTGCAGTTGCATAGAAGTGGCATATCCAAGCAGTGAACACATATAGCTTGGGGCTGTATCTGTATTATCAGGACTGGCCACCTGATTTTGGATGTCGTAAAAGGAGAACATGTTCTTTGTTTTCAAAATTTATTATTAGTGTATGTGAACTACTAGAAATGGGGAGAGATTCTTGAAAGATTTTTCTATATCCTCTATCAAGAGAACCTGGATGGCCTTGGATGCTATGCGACTTACCTTGGCTGAATTGGAGGCATCACAACAGGCAACAAAATATATTGGGCCACCCTATGAATGTTCCAGCTAGGTAGGAAGAACTGATTGTTTGGGTCTTAATCACCATAATCTTAAACACTGTTTCATCGAGCAGTACCCTAAATGAAAAAGACTCACAAACTCTGCTTCATTCGTGAAGCTGCATTTTTCAGACAAACCTCTAGGTCCACGGGATTGCCTGACAATACAATACAACCCATGTACCTGTGGATATATTGAAAAAGTACCTGTAAATGGGTTATTAAACAGAATTGAGGGAGTCTGAGCAGAGGTGGCAATTGCTATAATGAATGGCCAATAAGCTACAAGGTTATTCTGCATAAATCCTGCCTTTCATGCTCAAAAAATCTACCCCCGTTTTGCACACACACAAAGGAATTGTAAGTTTTTCATTCTGGAACAATATAGTTTCTTACTAGCCTTTGCTGTGGCATAGGAGGAGACAGGGCAGAAAAGGAAGAATGAGTGTTATGTATTCCCTTTATTTCATTGTGTGAAGGGAAGTGCTAAGTGTAGGGGGAAATGCCACAAAGCTCTAGAAATCCTTCAGCCTTCCTTGTATAATTTATGGTGCTCCACCACTTTCCCAGGCAATAAAATTTTGAATAAAGAAAACAGCTGTGGCTAGACAAGTTATATGGCCTACATTTGCAGCTTACGGAGAACCCAAATAAGCAATTTAAGCCAATTAGGTATGTACTACAAGTCATTCCGCTGGGTGTTATGTGATATTTTCTCTCTCTTGACACAGGCTATATATTTCTCTAGCCACATTCTTTTCAGACCTCTTTTCATAAAACAGCCAAACAAGTGTGGTTACACTTTCCTTTCCTAAAATACTGAAGGAAGACTTTCTCATCTATGGCAAGCTGAAGGTTTCCACCACTGTCGATTGCCCAAAGAGCTGCATCTCTCCCTTGTGGTACACCACCCATGCTGTACAATAGCTTTATAAGAAATAGAGAGTTCTTAGTTTAAGCCCAAGATGTTTAGGTTGCACGTATCCTGGAGTCACATGTGTGGAACGTGTTGGGAAAAGTAGCAGAACGTATCTCCTCATTGGGACATCTGAGG
Source organism: Intellagama lesueurii (assembly GCA_037013535.1). Taxonomy (NCBI): domain Eukaryota; kingdom Metazoa; phylum Chordata; class Lepidosauria; order Squamata; family Agamidae; genus Intellagama; species Intellagama lesueurii. The sequence continues at coordinate 111,918,080 of JBAJHW010000005.1, forward strand.
CTCTTTTATTCTGCTATTGCTGCTTCTAGGCCTTATCACTTTCAGGTGGTGACAGAAAATCATTAAAATCTCAAGTCTCTACTGTCCAGTAATGATAAAGCAAACATTACAGCATATCAATTACTGCCTGGGAACTGACACAAAACCTCATCAGCAGGCAGAGCTGGCTCTATCACACTTATGAAGTGCTACTGCTTTTGCTAGGACAGGCAGTTAGTTGCTTAAAACGATTTTTTTTAAAAGAGTCTTGCTAAAATAGAAATAGGGACAACATGGAAAACTCCAGGCATGCCAGCGAAAATGTTAATGATATGACGAGCATAAAAAATTCAGAAGGGAAGAGGATTAGAAATAGCTTTATAAGTAAGTGGACAAGTCAGTTTATTCCGTGTGAACAGAGATACAGAGATGAAGTTTTATTCACCTGAGATGATGCCACCAAGATGGAATCCCCCTGCAGAGCAGAGTGAGCCCATGACACTTAGAAGAAAGAATACAATGAGGAATTATCCCCAAAGTGTACTGCTTTTTTTGAATATTTTATTTGATTACTTGTAAAAATAGATATCAAAGATTTTTTTTAATATATCTGTTACCAAAAGCCTTTGGTAAAGCAATGTTCCTATGATACAGCACTCCATGGCATCCCCTTTCTTGGGGATTGAAATGTATATTGAATGTTTCCAGTCTCTAGGCCATTGTTTTGTTTCCATATTGTTGTCAGGATTTTGACACATTCAGTCTCTGGGGCTTGAAAATGTTCTACTGGTATCCCATATACCCCTGGTGATTTCCCCCCCCCCCCCCTAGTGTTTTCAGAGCAGTTTTCACTTTCTAGAATTGCTAGTTCTTTATCATAGGATTCCTCTTCAAAGGAATCTGCCATCTTTTTATTTCTCCTATATAGCTCTTTAATATACTGTTTCCACCTTCTTTTTAAATTTCTCCTGGTCAGATAGTGTGCATTCCTAATCTAAGCTTAAATTTCCTTTTCTTTTCGTGGATCTTCTAGAAAATATTTCTTAATTTTCCTTTGTTGTTCTCTTCTGTTTCTTTGCACTGACCATTATAATAGTTTGTCTCTATGTGACAGTTCACTGAAAAGCTGCATTGAGGATTCTGAGCCTACTTCTGTCACCTTTTACTTTGGCTTCTCACCTGTCCTTAACAATTGTAAGTGTTTCTTCCATCATCCATCTAGCTTTTAATTTTCTTCTAGCCTCAGGAATAGTATTTTTGCATTCTTCCATAATAATATCACTATTTTTAAAAAAAAGTTTATTCATACAATTAAACATCTAATAAACACGCTAATAAACTAAAAAAAATCAACACAAAACTCACATGTATTTGTGATAAACAGTTTGTTGGCTTCACAGAACTCTATGAGTCATTTTCCTGCTTTGTTCCTGACTCCTAGGGACAAATTCTCCAACAACATTTGGTTCTTCTTTGTTTCCTACTTTTGCATTCCCATGACCCATAATTGTAAGCATGTCTTGTTTTGGTGTGTAATCAATTTCCTCCTGTATGCTCACATGAAAGCTTTCAATTTTATCTTCTTCAGCATCTGTAGTTAGAGCATAGACTTGAATGATAGTTATGTTGATAGGTTTTTGCAAAATTCTGATGGATATTATTTGGTCAAACCTTGCATTATAGCCCCTAAGTGCCAGTGCTACATCTTACCTCAGTATTACAGCTCCTCCATTTCTTCTGAGTTTGATTTCCAGAGTAAACCACTCTGTAGTTGTCTGACTCAAAACGTCTCATTCCAGTCCATATTAGTTCACTGACACCAAGCACTGCAATGAATATACATTCCGTTTCTTTCTTTATAGTTTCCAGTTTACCTTGATTCATACTTCTCACATTCCATGTTTCAGTTGCGTGTGTTCTGCAGCATCAGATGTTCCTTTCTCCTCTCTGCACATCAGCTGCCAGATGTCTTTTGGGTTTTAATCTAGTTGAATCATTACTAACAGTACTATTCCTTTGCTCTTCCCCAGAAGCTGATTGAGTGCTTTCCGATCTGAGAGTCCCATCTTCTAGGATGATCTCTTGTTTCATGTTAGATTGTCTCATCATGGGGTTTTCAAGGTAAGGAAGGTTCAGTAGTGGTTTTGCCATTTCCTTCCTCTGTTAGTACTAATAAAAGTTAGCTAGGTTTTCTCTGCCATTGTCTATGAAAGATCCTCTGCCAGCAGCACCTTCAGTTACCACTGCTGCCCAGTAGCTGCCCTCCACCCCCGTCAGCAATAGAACGATCCATTATTTTTTGTTGATGTGACCATTACTTCTGAAGAGGGTGGATACATCTTAGTCTGGTGTCTCAGCTGTGAACATTCCACCTTGAGTGACCCTGCTAGAACTTCAGGCTTATAATGGAGTCTAGCCTCCTGAAGGCATTGCTCTCGGTTTCTCTGACATACACAAAGCTCCTCACCATGTTAAGGTGTTCATCCAAGAAGCTATAACATCCTAGCTAAAACAAAATTTTAATCTATCTCTGAAGAAAATGACACCTTTTTTTCCTCTGGTTTATGTAGTTTTCCCTCAATTTCTCCTTGATTTTTCCTGCAAACCAGATGACAATTTGCCACTTATAGGGGATTCCTAGGGTATTCTCATGGATTGAACTATGTGTGTTCTGTTTTGCAAAAGCCAGTGCCAGGCTCATGAGAATATCATCATAAGGCACTGTGCATGGCAAAATTAGCAGTACTGATTGGCCCTAAAACAGCAAGAACGCTTTGTGACTAAGCAAGGATTTGATCTTGGGTCTCTGTGTTTGAAGTTAAATACTCTTAGCCATTACACTATGCTGGCTTTGTCAGCTCAACTCAGGAGTTGTTATATAAATGATGCTAAAGCTGAAACATACTGGTAGAAAAACATTGCAACAGTTAATCTGCTTAATTTGCATATTATGCACATTTTCCTAAAGTGCAAATAAAGACACTTTGTTTGCATAGTATGAAAATTAATCTATCCAGACTTAGCCAATTAGAAGCTGGTAGCCCCCCCACAAACATAACTAGAACTTTTAAAGTATTTTCAGTTTTTTAAAAAATGTAACACAAAAACAGCAACAATGGAAATATATCCCAACTAGGAAGCATATACAAATGTCTATCCCTTGAGTTCAATGCACCAGTAGACACCAAGGCAGAAGTTTCTTGAAAACTGTCTAAGTCTTGTTCCTGCAAAGTCAAGAAAACAGTTCCAGGAAATCTTGTCTAATATAATACAATACTCAAAGCCTAATAGTGTCAATAAGGGAAACTTTGAAATAAAATTTAAAAAAATGATATATATGTTCACTACAAAGAATGTGCCCATTTGTTCCCTTTTGTACACATCATCTGAAATGCCATAACCTAAACCTAGATGTTAAGGTCCTAAATTCCTACCCCCTGGAGTACAGCAGCTCCGTTCTCGTCAGCCAGGTAGCAGACTCTCTGTCTGTCTGTCCCCTCCCCTGATATTAAGTGTATTTCCCCTTAAAATTCCCTACCCATTGGGCTAAACCAAGGAGTCCGCAAGGATTATCCTGGCTGGATTACTGTAACACGCTCTACATGGGGCTGCCTCTGGAATGTGTAAGGAAACTTCAGCAGGCCCAAAACACAGCAGCCAGATTGCTAACTGGGGGCTGCTCACAGGGATCACAGAACGCCGCCCCCCCCCCCCCCCGGTTACAGCAGCTCCATTGGCTGCTGATCCATTTCCAGGCACCATTCAAAGTACTTTTCCTAACCTATGAAGCCCTAAATGGCTTGGATCCAAGCTATCTCAAGGACCATGTCTCCCATTATCAGCCTCCCCGGGTGTTAAGATCATCAGGAGAGGCTTTTCTCTCAGTCCTGCCACCTTCACTTGTTTGGGTGAGGACACAACAGAGGGCTTTCTCTATTGCTGTTCCCAGACTTTGGAACTCCCTCCCACAGGAGGCCAGGCTGGTCCTATCTTTACTGTCCTGCAAGCAGGCAAAGATCCATCTCTTCAGACAAGCGAGTGGGATTCTTAAATGGATTTTTATGCCTTTCTGTTGTGAATGTGTTTCGATGTTGTTTCTGTTACCATCTTTTATTGTGGTACTATTAGTATCTGTATAATTATTATTTTTTGCTTTAAATATTGTCTTTGACCCAATTAAGCTGCCTTGGGTCCTTCTTAAGGAGAAAGGTGGGGTTGTTTTTGTTGTTTAGTCGTTAAGTCGTGTCCGACTCTTCCTGACCCCATGGACCAGAACACGCCAGGCCCTCCTGTCTTCCACTGCCTCCTGGAGTTGGGTCAAATTCATGTTGGTCGCTTCGATGACACTGTCCAACCATCTCGTCCTCTGTCGTCCCCTTCTCCTCTTGCCTTCACACTTTCCCAACATCAGGGTCTTTTCCAGGGAGTCTTCTCTTCTCATGAGATGGCCAAAGTATTGGAGCCTCAGCTTCAGGATCTGTCCTTCCAGTGAGCACTCAGGGTTGATTTCCTTCAGAATGGATAGGTTTGATCTCCTTGCAGTCCAGGGGACTCTCAAGAGCCTCCTCCAGCACCACAATTCAAAAGCATCAATTCTTCAGCGGTCAGCCTTCTTTATGGTCCAGCTCTCACTTCCATACATTGAAAGGTGGGGTAGAAATAAATAAATAAATAAGCAAGCTACTCAAAGCTGAAATGGATAGTCAGTGAGGTGACTTGAGCAGTAGCATACGTAAGTGGCCTTGAACACTTGCCAGAGAGGAAGGCTTTTTTTGGCAGGACAAGGTTTGAGCAACTGGAGTATCATAGGACAAGGCCAAAGAGAAGAATGTCATGGATGTTCAGGTGGGTAATCAGAAGCAACTTTAGCACAGTTTTGTAAGTGATATTCTTCTTTAAAAAGTAACAGAAGGACCCAGCTTCAGAAGGGAAGATCCAATAGCCCCCCCCCCCCACATACACTTTCTCTTTCCCACTGCTCTTTCTTTCATCTCTGCCCCACCTTCCCTTTTTCATTTTGTTCTGTCTCCTTCTTTTCCTCTCTCTTCCCTGTGTTGTCTTGCCATTTTCTCCTTCCAATCCTCTCACCAGGCCTCCCCACTTTTTTTCATTGCTGGTGTTGTTTAGGGAGGCCTGCTGAAGGATGCACAACTACAGCTAAGCTAGGTGAGTGCCATTTATAGGTCAGAGGGGCTGATGTATTTTAATCCATCTGATTTTTAATCCTGTCAGTTTTACATGTTTTCATGGAAGCTTTAGCACTAATACCATTTGATGTTCTAATTATTGTGTTGTTTGCTGTTTTTATGGGTGTATGATTTTATTGCTCTGTTTTGTAATAATATTTTTCTCATTTACTGTTAGCCACTTTGGTTATTATTTCAAGAGAAATATATTAAATAAACTAAAAGCAGGAGCCAGGAGCTGAATTACTGAAATTGTTAGAGGTTTTTGCACTGCTTTTGTACCCTGAGGAAAAATAAAAGAAGAACACATTAAAAGTGCCTCTGAAGTAGAATATGATAAACTGATTTCTGTTGACGGGAGAAGCCCCCCCCCCCCCCCATCGCCCAGTTCACATTAGGAAAATTTTCACAGCCTGTTTTAAAAACGCTACAGACAGAAAAGTGAATGCACTGGATTTTAAATCAATATTATCAAAGCCTAGCATTAGGTTTGATTCAGTCCTTTTTTCCACCCTTCTTGTGATGAAATGTTTCATGTTGCAATGTAATAGAATTAATAAGATCTGATATGCTGACTTGTAATGGAATTTCATTTTTTAAAAATAGGCACATTAAAATGTCCTCCTAATAAAGTTAATTAGAGAAAAAAGAAGATTGTATTATTTCATCATTAATATAAAGAGATAGATAATTAGGGTTATGCTATATGCATGATGTCTGAAATTTACCCCTTCCTATACGAAATGAATTTGAAGTGGCTAGTCCTTTTTGAGGATTGTAGGAGATATACTGTGAAAGGACTTCACAGACCAGAACACCAGGAAAATTGATGGTGGTGATTTTGTCCAAGTAACCAGCAGATAACTTGGTAAAAATCTCCTAAAATGCAAAGTGTTGGATTGCAGGGGAGAAATTACAAAACTACAGTTATGTGGAAAATAAAGTGCACTCTCTTTGAATTCTATGGTTTTATGTATCAGGACTAGAGATGGGGACGAATCAAAAAATGGCAATTCATTTTGATTCATGATTCATCAAGGTTAACGAATCAATGAATACAAATTTACGAATATTCTTTGACGAATCAATGAATCGATTCGTCGATTCATCTTCGCTTTAAAATGCTATAAAACTGGCCCCCAAGCACCTAGAGACACCATATTTGTAGGGAAGCTTGGAGAAGCACTGGCAATTGACACCAATGTAGGCTTTTTGGCCCCATCTGGCACTGAGGTAGTTGGCAGCAGCAAAGTAGGCTTTTTGGCCCCATCGGGCACTGAGGAAGTTGGCAGTAGCAAAGCAGGCTTTTTGGCCCCATCGGGCACTGAGGAAGTTGGCAGTAGCAAAGCAGGCTTTTTGGCCCCATTGGGCACTGAGGCACATGGCAGCAACGTAGACTGTGGAGCTGCGGGTTAAACCGCTGAGTTGCTGGGCTTGTCGATCGGATGATCAGCATTTCGAATCCGTGCGACGGGTTGAGCTATGTCCCGTTGCTTTTGACCCCACTTCTGCCAACCTACTGAGGCAGTAGAGAAGGCTAGGAAGCCAAAATAAATAGGCAGGATTTTGGAATGAATCCCAAGGAGGCTGAAATAATGCAGTAGCATTTGGGCATTAGCCCGAGGAAGCTGGAAGAGGCTGCCGGTCTTGAGAACATGCCCCAAGGAGGCAACTGGAATCAACAGCAGCAGGACTTGGGTTAGGGGTGCCCCTGCCATGTCAGTTCTGGAAAATACACTCTGGAAATACATATAAATATGTATTTCTTGGATTTTTCATTTTTTCTCAGGCAGCAGAGCAGAATAAATGAATCAGCAGATACTGACCCTGCAGTTAGGGAGGGACGTGTCACACACAGCATATGTCAGGAGGGAGCACATTGGACAGGTTTGGGTGGGGCTGAGCCTGGCCATGTTGCCACAGGGACGCCCAGATAGGTTCGGGTGGGGCTGAGCCCGGCCATGTTGGCATCGGGATGCACGAGGAGGGTAGGATGCTGAATTCAGCAAGCAGCATTTGAGAATACAGCCCAAGGAAGCTGGAATGAGCAGGCAGGCCTTTTAAAATGTCGCCTAAGGGAAGTGGAAGGAGCTGCAGGACTAGGAAATTGGTCATATGGCCAGCAACATAGACTTTTTGGCCCCATCGAGCACTGAGGAAGTTAGCAGCAAAGCAGGCTTTTTGGCCCCATCGGGCAATAAGGTAGTTGGCAGCAGCAAAGTAAACTGTGGCCCATTGGGCACTGAGGCACATAGCAGCAACATAGACTGTGGCGCTGCGGGTTAAACTGCTGAGCCACTGGGCTTGTTGATCGGAAGATCAGCAGTTCAAATCCGTGCGACGGGGTGAACTCCAGTTGCTTGTCCCAGCTTCTGCCAACCTACTGAGGCAGTAGAGACACACACACACAACCACTCAGGAATTTAATTTTGGGGACTGAGGTAGTTGGCATTTGGCAGTGAAGCAGGCTTTTTGGTCCCATCGAGGCACTGAGGCAAAAGGCAGCAACATAGACTCTTGTCTTCAGCAACATCACATTTGCCTTTGAAGTTGAGTTTGCCCAGAGGAGGCAACTGAGGTAGTTTTCAGCAAAACCAGCAGTCGATGAATAGGCACAACCTGAGTGGGAAGGTAACTGGCGTTGTCCAGTCATGCCGGCCACATGACCACGGAAAAGTGTCTATGGAGAAACACTGGCAATTGGCAGCAAAGTAGGCATTTTGGCCCCATCGGGCAATGAGGTAGTTGGCAGCAGCAAAGCAGGCTTTTTGGACCAATCGGGCACAGAGGAAGTTGGCAGCAGCAACGTAGGCTTTTTGCCCCACCAGGCACTGTATTTCTAGGCTGGATCACAGATGTGGGAGGAGTTGGAAAGAACTTGGCCCAATGAGCCAACTGGACCCAGCAGAAAGGCAGGCAGGACTTGGTTAGAACTTGGCCCGTTGAGCCGACTGGACTCAGCAGGCAGGCAGGCAGGCAAGAACTTCGCCCGATGAGCCAACTGGACCCAGCAGGCAGACAGGCAGGACTTGGTTGGAACTTGGCTCGATGAGCCAACCTGACCCAGCAGGCAGGAGTTGGAAAGAACTTGGTCCGATGAGGCGACTGGAAACAGCAGCACCAGGACTTCTTCAGAACTTGGCCCGATGAGCCGACTTGACTCAGCAGGCAGGAGTTGGTCAGAACTTGGCCTGATGAGCCGACTTGACTCAGCAGGCAGGCAGGCAGGAAAGAACTTGGCCTGATGAGCCGACTTGACTCAGCAGGCAGGAGTTGGCCTGATGAGGTGACTGGAAACAGCAGCAGGAAGGAGTTGGTCAGAACTTGGCCCAATGAGGTGACTTGACTCAGCAGGCAGGACTTCTACAGAACTTGGCCTGATGAGCTGACTGGAATCGGCAGCTGGACTTCTGACTGTGGGGCAGGTTTACAGGATGGCAGGCAAGTAGGCAGGTCTTTTTTTTCCCCAAAAAAGGACTGGCAGGTGGGCAGGTGAGCAGGCAGGCGGGCGGGCAGAGAGATGGGTGTCGGCAGGCAGGCAGGCAGTGAAGGGAGAGACTGTCATTGGAACCCTACCTCTTTGGGTTCAGTGAGGGGAAGCCCAACAAGGGAAGGTTCGCCTTCATGAATGACAGTCTCTCCACAGTAATGGGATCCAAATGCGAGCCATGCTGATCTCCGCTCCACAGGTCCGCTGTGAAGTGCACCTTGCACCCCTGTATCCGTGAAAGATGGTCACGGACCACCTCCCTCACAGAGTCATAGAGCGAGGGCAGCACTCTAGAACTGAGAGTTCTCCATGAAGGGAGGTCGTACCAGGGAGCAAAAAAAATGCAGCAACTGGCGGAAGGCTGGGGCTTCCATGGTGGACAGTGGAAGTCCGAGCAGGGCAATCATCTCGGCGATGAAACGAGTGGCCACCTGCTGGGCCTTGCCCTTCGACCGCCGGCTGAGGGTCATGGCAGACCCAATTGGTGCCACTTCATGGAGCATGGCCTGCCTCATGCTCCCGGCCCCAGAAACCCCTATGGCTGCCCTTTTGGAAGGAGGCGCCTCCTTCTGCCTCCCCCTGGAGCTGCTCTCTTCCTCCCCCAGACAGCGCTGATGAAGTGCCTTCCCCCGGACAGAGCCTTGGGTGGTGCCCTCTTCAGATGTTGGCAGAGGGTGGTGGAGGACAGATGCCTGGGGTCTGACCCCCTCTGGACCACCACAAGGCAAGCATTGCAGCGTGCCAGCCGTGGGTCATCGCTGACCGCCGTGAAATGATCCCACATGGCCCCTCTGCCATGTTTGCCCAAACGATGACCCACTGCCTGCCCCTGACTGCTGGCCTGGGAAGAACTCTGTGTCCTAGGGGTGCTGCTGGTCTGGGAGGAGGGAAGATATGACTCTGGGGACAGGGGCGGGGTGGGGTTGAGTAACTGCCCTGCTGTTACTGCTTCCAAATCAGACTGGGGATCTTCGGAAACCAGTAACTCCTCAGAATTCTCTAGGAAGAGGAGCGGCAGTTCTTTTGGCACCTCTGGAAGCTTTGCTTCCATGCCTGCCTGCAAGGCCACCGGAGGAGGAATGGTGGTGGTGGTGGTGGTGGTGCCACTGCCTAGGCTACGTAGCTTCACAGCCTTCTTCCCCTTTGATTGCCCGTGACGGAGAAATCTCTTCATTTTCTACTGCCTGCTAAACCAACTAAACAAATAATAAAGCAATGGGGAGTGGGGAAGGAAACTAATAGAGGATCAGAGAGAGTGTGTAAATTTTATTTTTTAAATGATGGTGGGGAGTGGTGGACTAATTATTTTACTAAAATGTGACCTGCCTAAACAAAGCCCCCCCCCAGTGTAATGTAAATTAGGAAAAGGGATTCCAGTCACACACCAAATCCCCTCCCCCACCCACTGCAGCTGAACACAAGCCAAAAATAAACTCCAAAAAGATAAGCCCTGCCAGCTAAGTCTCAGTCAGAGAGAGAGACACACACACACAACCAAATCAGTTTTAGGGGAAAGGAAAAGGGATTCCAGTCACACACCAAATTCCCCCCCGCACTGTGCCTGAGAGACACACAAGCCTCCAAAAATAAAGTTTTAAGTGTTTATGATGATAATGAAATAAATGAAAAAGAAAAAGATAAGTGTTTGCTTTTGCTTTTGCTAATGCAAAAGTGAAACCACAAGAGCACCACCAAGCCAGCAACTGTTCTCACTCCGGAGAGAATGAACAGAAGTGGGGAAAGGCTGGGGGGAAAGCTTATATGATGCCTCTGTAAAAGTTAGATACACCTTTCAGCAGTGCTGTTGGCTGCAGGACATGCCAATCCAGGATCTCTGTCCTGATTGGCCAGAGCTTCTAATTGGCGGCAGCAAGCTCAGAGAGGCCCCCCAAAGGGTAATGAATATAGACGAATATTAACAAATCGGCGGATTGATGAATAAAACTGAGGAAATATTCATCAATCCATATTCATCAATCCATATTCGTCGTGACTTATAATTTGATGAATACGGATCGACAAATATATGACGAATCCGCTATATTCGTAAAAAAAACCGATTTGTTTTTTATATTTGTGCCCATCTCTAATCAAGACATAATAAAAATATCTGGTCTTTGGCAGTCTGGAAATTAGGTAAATACAACCTCAAATGAACAACAACACATGACATACTACATCATGTCATGATTTATTTTACAAAAATAAAGGCAAAATGGAGAAGCCATATTACATGATGGTGTAATATGTCACATGTTTTTATTCATCTGAGGTTTTATTTACCTAATTTTCATACCCGCTAAGGACCAGATGATTCTTACTATGTCCTGATACGTAAAAATACAGAATTCAAAGAGGGTCTACTTTCTTTTTCACATGATTGTAAGTTTCCCTTTATTTCCCCCCCTGAATACTCCCTACATGAACAAAAGATGTAGCCTAGCTTTCTGCCCAGGACATTACCTTTTTTATATGCAGATTTTTTTTAAAAAAATCTTCTATTCAGATGTACTTCTTTTGTGGACCAATTCCAAGTTCACCTAAGCTCTTTGACCAGTGGTAGAGATTCTGCGGCCCTCTACCTGTTGTGGTTGTAACTCTGATAAGACAGCATAAGCAGTGATGGATGATAGGAAGATAAGTCTAGGAAAATCTGGATGACTACACATTCCCTAGCCTTTTCTTCAGCATGGGCATACATTTTAGCCCAGACATTCTTATGCTTTGTAAGGCAGCCATAACAAGAGCCTTTCTAGATGTGTCTAGGAGTGAGTTCTGTTCCCTACCATGGGCGACCTTTAAATAAATCCATGAATAAAAAATAAAAGTATTTTTTTGTTATGGCTATTTAGTAACTTTCTGATAGATGTTATTATATTCTGTTAAGTCAGAAACAACTTATAGCAACCAGCCAGCCAGCCAGCCAGCCAGCCAGCCAGCCAGCCAGCCAGCCAGCCAAGCAAGCAAGCAAGCAAGCAAGCAAGCAAGCAAGCAAGCAAGCAAGCAAGCAAGCAAGCAAGCAAGCAAGCAAGCAAGCAAGCAAGGAAGGAAGGAAGGAAGGAAGGAAGGAAGATTTGTAAATAGATGGCCCCTGAGATTTAAGGAGGGTCAGGTACAGTTCTGTGCAATTTTTCAGACACAAAGTTGACCATCAACCCTCTTCCCTCAAATCCTCTTTCCATATAGACAGCACCAACAAGCAGATCAATCATCTTCCTTTTGATAAACAATTTGTTTAAGGTTGATTGATGCATCAGCTCTGATATGAATCTCTATCCCCCACCATGACAACCACGAGCCACCCTGCTGCCCTCTTCTAGGCACCTTTCAGAAAGTCCATCAGGATGACACTGGTGTCATACTAGAAACAGCACATGGTCCCTGACCCTCTCAAACATGTTGCCAATACTTCTTTGCCCCAGCTTACCTCTCTGTTGTGCATCGTCCAAAGACACCTCCATCTGAGGCAGATACCAGAAGCAAGCAGAACTTGGGCAAAGGCAGAAGCAATGGCAGATCTCAAGGGGGTAACATGAGGTGGGCTCAGTATCCCTCATCTCTCTATCTCTTTTAGTGTCCAGGAAGATTGCTTGCCATTCCCTGATTTGTATTTGATTTGGGTAGACAAATAAGCAGTAAACACTGCTGCTTCTTTTCTGTCTGGTTTTCCCTGAACAGCTTGGCTTTTTGATTTCCCTGGTCTTTGTGGTGATGCTAGCCCCAGGTTCAGCTGTTACTTCAAGCCAGTTCTGTCTTCACTATTGGAGGCTCTGTACGGACAACGAGCGTCTCTGCTTATGCTGTGCAGTGTTCTCATGCAACACTTTTAGCTTTGGAAAATAGTTTCAGGTTTAATTTGATTGAATTTTTTTTTAGCTCTAATAAATTTCGTAACATTAGTCTTCACTTTCTTTTGGTCCGTTTGATTTCTTTCTGCACTAAAGGACTTTTTAACATTTCTCATTGAATGTTATTGCCAACATTTTCTTTTGTTTTCTTCTTTTTCTTTCATCATTTCCACCTATGGCAACTGAAATATGGTTCCTGTCATTATCTTGATTGACTAACAATTTTTCCTGATAAAAAATAATAAAAAGGAACTTACTTGACAATCTCAAGTTAGTTTGTTCATGAATAATACTGCAAACTGCATTCTGTTCAGCTCCACATTTATAGATGAGCCAGCATATGAAGCACAGAATAAATAAATTTTCTGATACAATCAAAATGAAAGGTTAGGTTTTTCAAAGCTCAGAGTGATTCAGTATTGAATGAGGTGGGTAAAATTTTAAAGCTAGTGATGTCAATACTAGGCTGATGGCAACCAAGGTCACATGCACTGAGATATAGTATTTCATTCCCATCAGCACAGCCCAGATGCTTCCTAGGGCATTCTTGCAGTTCTTGTCCAGAAAGGAATGTTTCTCAGTGCTAAAACTGCCACAGTATAGCCAAGAGAAAGGCAGAGCTAGACAGGATCAAGGGTCTGGAATGTGGATGTGAAATTCTGCCAGTTTTGTTTTCTCTAGCACTCAGATATATGAATTCATGATTAAATTTGCAGATTTCGGAAGGTGTTTTTTGTTTTGTTTTTTGCAAAAACTAGCCAAACAAAATCCTCAGTCAAATTACATAGGTACAAGTATTTTTAACATTTAGGATACAGTTTTGTATCTGCCAGCAATGTAACTGTTAAACTCTTGACGCTCCAAGAAGAAAAAGACATAGCAGATTGATTTCAGCATCACAAACATTTAATAACAGGTCTTCAAAGCCAGGCTGTTAAGTGCTAAGCACACAAAGCCTTCTGCCTGAATGAGCAAATCTGTCAGTTTCACTTTATTCGGTTCCTCAGCTCAGTCCCTCCTCAACTCACTTTGCTGCCCTCACATCTCCCCTCCTTTCTCCTTTGCACTCTCCCTTGCTCTAATGTGCTGCTCTGTAGTGAGCTTGTGATGACTGCTCTGAACACTGGTCATTAAGGGGAAATAAGTTTCCAAGAATGTTTAAAGATTTTGAGAGTCTTTCAAGAACTCTGTTCAGGGATGTAAGAGGAGGAAAAGATCCATGTACTTAGTTATAAAAGTTCCTGGGACTCACCTCTCTCTAACAAAGGACAAGAGCAAAAGACAGCAGCAAAAACAACAGCTGAACTTGGGAGAAGATGGAGGAAGGCACCAAATCATACCTCACTGCCAGTGTGTACTTAATACACACTGGCAATACATACAGCACATGCATACAGTATTATCTTATGTATCTTTTGTAAAGGAGGTATCATGTTTGTAAAGTGTAGGTTGTGTCAATATAAAAAGGAAGGAATGTTTGTTTGAGATTTGTTCAATAAATAGGTGATACAATGATTACCACCATTTTTGTAAGATGTTATGCCCAGAAGACATCTTTTTAATGTTAAACAGATGGGTTCTTTTTGCTCCATTCACTAATGTTTTACTAGTAACTAATTTGCAGGTTTACAGCCAAAATTAGCAATAAAAAGTGTTCAGGAGCTTCGACCAAAGCTGTTTTTTTGCAATTACAACCCCACAAAACAATCTGCAGGATGGTTTCAGGCAAAATATTGTTCAGATCAAAACTTCTCCTGCTGTTTCAACTAAAAGTTGACAAACAGGAGTCTGAACCCTGCCGGTTCTTTCTGTTGTTCCATACATTAGAACTTCAGTCTTAATATTAATTATTGGTAGCAAAAGTAATCTTACCTTTGTGAGTTTTGGCTATTTTACAATGCAAAGGTGGTGTGATGCCTTTATTAAATCACTTAAAAAGTGGGACAAAATGCTAGCTTTCAACTTATACCAGTCTTCATCAGGCTGGTCATCATTGGGTGTAGCTGGCTGCAGGCTAGGATCAGGAATGTGGGTTTCAAATTCTACCCCTGTTGGCTTTGAATAAAATGCCCTTCTCAAACTTTTTAAACAGAGGGTTTCCAGTTATTCATCACTCTTCCCCTTTCCCACTGCCTAACTCTGAAACACAAGGGGTTTTTCTGGTCTTGAGCATTTACCTGCAACAAGTTACACAAACCTTACATGAATTCCTGTAGAATTCTGGCCAATCATCTTTCTGCTTTTCTAAAATACCAGAACTGATCAACATACTACTCTGGGATGAAATAGCCTGTCCCCTGCCCTCCACCCAATTTTGTCCAGTAATCTATAGGTGCTAATGGATATAGTTTTAAACACCATATCTGAGAACTCAGTTACGTGTGGAAAAAAAACCTGTTTCTGAAAAAGGTTTAGCATATTTGAAATAGATTTTTAAAATTTCCACTACTCAACGCACAGGGAAGCACAGATTAGTTTTTGCCTTGTAAAAAATCACTTGTAAAACGGGGTTATTTTGCATTGTTTTGGCATAGGTGAATGCCTCTGTCAGTGTATATTGTGGCTATGGGATTTGTCACTTACTGGTGTGCCATCCCTCTCAGCAGTCCTAAAACCTGCCAATCTAGTTAATGTCTCTGGTCAGTTTTGATTCTGTCACTCCCTCTCTTTCTTCACTCTCTCTCTCTCTGTGAGTGTTTGTGTTGGGTTTCAGGGGAACCTCTATTTTTTTTTCCTACCTATCATACTGAACTAGCACTATACTAGATTGCAAGAAATAAAAACATTTTTAAAAATTTAAAAGAACATCACAGCAGCAATGGCTATTGGTTGTGAGAGGCAACCTTTGTGAGGGTAGGTGCAGGACAAAGCCTCAAATGCAATCATTGTAAAAGTCCATGTAACCTCTTTGACTGATACATGACACAGTTAAGCATTTTCCCAAGAGGATGCACACACCGACTGAAAAATCACATGACTACCATGTGACTTTAAATCAACTTCAAAAAGTCTGATCCCCTTTGCAATTTATTTTCATAATGTACCCACATCCTTAGTCCCTGAATGCTGTTTAGCTGAATAAGTTTGTTTTTAAAGTTTTAAATATTTTTAATCATTCAATGTATTTTTATTGTTATTATAGTTTAACTGTTATACTACATAATTTATTGTCTTTTAAGGTGGAAAGGTGGAGTTTTTTTACAATTGCATGACATTGCACAAAAAGAGTAGTGGTGGATAGTTTGTTTTAGAGATGTGCAGATGGGGGGCGGGCGGGTTGGACTGCAACTCATAAACTTCTGGAAGCTGTAGTCCAAAACCACAAATCTTCACACTTCCAGTTTGGTATTTGGTGGTGATCAGATTTCACCAATACATCTATTTGGTTTACAGAGAAGAACTTCTGATCTTGTTGGCAGTCTGGTTTCAAAAGCTCTGAGCCCAATTTTTAGATTATTTGCCTTAAACCCAATTTTATACTATCTTTGCCTGATGAAGAGTTCTGGGTAATTCAAAACTGGTCCTTATTTGCAATTTTTAAAATTGATCCACTAATGGTACTACCCAACTCAGAATGTTGTCTCTTTTCAGTGCATGATCATGCCTTGGAAATATTGTTGTATATGGTGGATCTCTCCCACCTGACTGGAAGGTGGGCAAGGGTTGGGGAAGCTGTGTGTGATCAGCCCCATTTCTCTTACCCACCATAGGGAATCTGCTCCAGATTGTGTTTTCAGAGAAGAAGGAAAAAGTGATGGAAACCTTAGTGTGTTTCTTTTGCCACTCCTGTGTTTCTTTCTACTTCAGTCTGGTGGCATTTATCCAGACATTCAGGGGAGCAAGTTGAGATATTTGAATTGACTCTTGTATTGACTCTTGCTGGAACATATTTAAAAGAGAAAACAAAGTAGTGAAAACAGGGATATTGACATCCAATCAAAAGACAGAAGGAACGTCATTGCACAGTTACTTTCTTGGGACCTGGACTTCGTAGGACCTAGAATATAACAGGAAACCTTACCATATAGCAAAACTAGTCAGCCTCACTTTAAGACAATTTATTCTGTTTTATACTTGCTAACAAGGTCAGTGATCCATGAAGATGATTTCTCTTTCAGGTTTGGCATCTCAGAGTTTAAATTAATGTTTTGGGAGTAAGAGTGTGTTACTGTGTGCCAAATAGCTAGCAATCGTTTAAATCCACCAAAAGGTACATAGAGAAGTCATGGCTGTCAAGGTACCCAGTTGCAGTTGTGACTGGCAACCAATCATTCCACCCCCTCACGATTGTTAAAAGGCATAATTTAAAACAGACATTTGTAGGGTGTTGCTGCTGCCTACCATGTACCTGAGATTCATGACTCCATGTGAACCCTCCACCCCCCAAAATGTAATGTTGTGATTTTACTATCTGTTCACCTATGATATAAGCATATTTTGAGTCTGATTGACCTTCAATGACTAGTAAAAGAGAAAAAGACATCAGTGTTTTGTATCTGAACCTTTAGGGACAGTTGATGTTATCCTATACCTCTGTGGACTACACAGTAATATAGTGTTTCTCAAGAATAATACAGATATTATGTCAGTGAAATAGAAATCACAGAGTGATATCACAGGATCAGCAAGAAAGTAAAGCTTTGACCTTGACAGGAATTTAAGAATTCCTTACCAACAAGCTGTCTGGAACATAATTAAAGGCATTTTACCATCATAAGCCTGGTAGAATGCAAACCATCATTTCCATACATTGAAGAGACAAAGATATTGCTTTTATAGCTGCAGAGCTTATGGTCAGGAGTGATATGAAATATTAGAAATGTGACAGTTTTATAATAATTTTATACTTATTGGAATAATTTTCATTGGTGTCTTTTCTTTTTCTTTCTTCTCTCTCTCTATCCACAGCTTCTTTAAAAAATTCTTGCTGTTCAGCTGCATTAGAAGCTTGCTGTGTTTTTCGATTTTTGTGTAATATTTAGTAGGGCAGTCGTGAGAAAGAAGCTAATGATGCTAATGATGTGGAATGTTCTTACAAAATATCTAAGAACTCTTACAGTTTATGCTATACTATGATGTTAGGGTCCTATATTATATTTGTCATACTAAAATATTAAGCATGCTGCTTTCTATATATTTATCTGAATTGTACACAAGAAAACTTGTGTAAAATTTTGCAGATTGCTTGCTGCTGTTTCTTGCAGATGCCAATACTGATTGGTGGTGAAGACTATGACTCAGTTTGTTTCTGGTTCCTTTTATCAGAATGTGAAAAGCATATGCATTTTCCAGTGAATTTTCAGTATTCATTGCAAATATTTGTGCATTGTTTCAGTGCTACTGTTCTTCATGACATTTTCCTCCTTATTTTTCCACATTGCCATGTAACTTTAATGGCTATGACAACCCATGTGATGTTTTTTTCAATGCCCTAATGATGGTATATTTGAAAGAATGACAACATAAATGTTCATAACTGATTGTGTGGTTGTCACAACCAGTAAGATTAAATAGAAATGTGGTCACATGAAGCCAAAGATGATGGAGGCAAAGAAGAATCTGAGCTGAAATGAGAAGAAGTAGCAAAAGAGGAAGAGAAAGACATTGAACAACAGCAGTACAACATGAATGTTCAGTGAGATATGCATTTTGACAACAATTTGTGTGGCAACATCAAACATGCTGTATTTAAAGCAACTACTGAATATTTAGCATAGACCATAATTTTGTTGGTGTTTGTGTAAAGTTTGCACCACTTGCCATTGCTAACAACAACAACATGCCTTCAAGTTGATTCCAACATATGGTTTGCCATTGCCTTTTTCTGGGGGTGTTCTGGGACTCTGCAGCTTGCCCTCGGCTACACATGCTGGATTTGTCTTTCAGCAGACACAGTGGAGAATTGAACTTCTGGCCTCTGGTTTGCAGTCAAGTACCAATTCATTGAGTTATCCAGTCAGAATAATTGAGGCTAATTGACAACATGTTAGGGCACATCTTGGTTGTGCACATAACCAGGTATGTGACCAAGAGGCACCCCAGAACCCTGGCAATTACTCACAAGTTGCCACAAGAAGTTATAAAAACCTTGCATAAATACAAACAGAATTCTGGCCATGGAATATTTAGCATTGCTTAACCGAAATCTCTCCTTTTTGAATTCACATCTTCACTGTGTCTCTGTTCAGCACTTACATGGATTTCTAACCTATAGCAACCAAGAAGGCTACTATGGTATAGTGCATTAGATTACTTGCTTTGATCTGAGGTTAAATTCAAATGCAGTGATGGAGTTCACTGCAAATCAATATGTATATTAACATGTGTTTGAGTTCCTTCATGCCTTTCAATAAGTGACAATAGTTTTATCGAAGCATTCAATACCTGCAAGTGGCAAAAATCATAGAAAGACCAGCAGGAAGGTATGGGGCTAATGTCACCCCCTCACCAGCACTATATACCCAAGCCACAATCCTATTGAGTGTTTGACAGCAATTTGAAAAGTGTGACTTCTATATACAAAGAGTTTCTTGTATATGCATAGGAGCCCAGATGAACCAAAATTTCCATCTCTGTGGAGGAAATCCTAAAACCTAGCACCTTTATACAGTTCATGTGTCAGCAAGGAGCTTGGTAAAGGACCATGACAAAATGTCAAAGGGGTGGAGCTAACCCAGCATATTCTCAACAATTTCTTTATACATTCAGTACCTACAAGGACCAAATTATTGCA
Source organism: Intellagama lesueurii (assembly GCA_037013535.1). Lineage (NCBI taxonomy): Eukaryota > Metazoa > Chordata > Lepidosauria > Squamata > Agamidae > Intellagama > Intellagama lesueurii. The sequence continues at coordinate 111,937,316 of JBAJHW010000005.1, forward strand.
CTGACCTGGGAGACGTCATGCAGTAATCTGCTCCCTGTAGGTATTGAATGCATGTGGAGGCTGTTAGGAAAATCCTGGGCTAGGACTGTCACATAGGGAAAGTTATTCACATAGGGAGGTCACTACTTTCTTTTCTTCAAAAGTTAGAAAGCACGGTTCTAAACCTATTTATAGGAAGTGTCATACCTGCTTTGCAACTGAGCCGTGTAGTAGTTTTAGTGTTAAATGCTGGAGAGGACACGGCAAAACTGGGTTGTATGCTCCAGCTGTTATTACCCTGTTTTACAGCAGTTTGGGTGTGAAATGTTTTTGGAAGGTAGTGAAATTTGTAACAAATGAATTTTGGAATTACCCTAGCTAGCCTTGTTATTCTTGTTTATGGAGGGAAATGAGCACTTCTCCATAAAACATTAATTAGATTCTTCTGTATTGTAACCCATCTAGAAATAGCATGTGCTAGGGAGAACTGAAAACTAACATTACATATTGGTGGAGCAGATTTTGGAAACTTGCAGAGATTTAATTAATTAATTAATTAGTTTGTATACCACCCAACTAGCTACTAAGGCCACTCTGGGCAGTTCACAGCAAAATAAACAGCAAAAGTACATTAAATGATATCCACAAACATAACAACAATATAAAATCAGAATAAACAAATATCAATCAATTAAACTTAAAAAGAAATGACAACAAACAGTTAATAAAAGCAGTTAATAAGAGCAAGATGGAGGAATTGGTAGCTGAAAGAACCTCTGTGCTCTGTTGATTTAGTTTCTTGAAATGGCTCTAAATAGCCACAGTTTCAAAAATCTCTTTAAAGTCTCAGTGAAGGGACCAGGCAGATCTTGGGCAAGAGTTTATTCCAAAGGTATGGTGCAACTACCGAGAAGGCCTGATTCCTGGTCTCCTCCTTTTCGGCCTTTCTCAGGGTCAATGTTCTCAACTGTCTGGCCTGGGATGATTGAGTAGGTTGGGCAGATCTCACTGGAAGACAGCGTTCTGTCAGGAATCGAGGTCCAAAACCATTTAGGGCCTTGTATATCAACATCATCATTTCACACACTAGCAAGGTTATGCTCAAAATCCTACAAGGCAGGCTTCAGCAGTATGTGGAACGAGAACTCCCAGAAGTACAAGCTGGATTTCGAAGGGGCAGAGGAACTAGAGACCAAATTGCTAACATGCGCTGGATTATGGAGAAAGCCAGAGAGTTCCAGAAAAACATCTACTTCTGCTTCATTGACTACGCAAAAGCCTTTGACTGTGTCAACCACAACAAACTATGGCAAGTTCTTAAAGAAATGGGAGTGCCTGACCACCTTATCTATCTCCTGAGAAATCTATATTTGGGACAGGAAGCAACAGTTAGAACTGGATATGGAACAATTGATTGGTTCAAAATTGTGAAAGGAGTACAACAAGGCTGTATATTGTCTCCCTGCTTATTTAATTTATATGCAGAATACATCATGCGAAAGGCAGGACTGGATGAATCCTAAGGCAGAATTAAGATTGCCGGAAGAAATATCAACAACCTCAGATATGTAGATGATACCACTCTGATGGCAGAAAGTGAGGAGGAATTAAAGAACCTCTTAATGAGGGTGAAAGAGGAGAGCACAAAAAATGGTCTGAAGCTCAACGTCAAAAAAACTAAGATCATGGCCACTGGCCCCATCACCTCCTGGCAAATAGAAGGGGAAGATATGGAGGCAGTGACAGATTTTACTTTCTTGGGCTCCATGATTACTGCAGATGGTGACAGCAACCACGAAATTAAAAGACGCCTGCTTCTTGGGAGGAAAGCGATGAGAAACCTAGACAGCATCTTAAAAAGCAGAGACATCACCTTGCCAACAAAAGGTCCGCATAGTCAAAGCTATGGTTTTTCCAGTAGCGATGTATGGAAGTCAGAGCTGGACCATAAAGAAGGTTGACTGCTGAAGAATTGATGCTTTTGAACTGTGGTGCTGGAGGAGACTCTTGGACTGCAAAGAGAACAAACCTATCCATTTTGAAGGAAATCAACCCTGAGTGCTCACTGGAAGGACAGATCCTGAAGCTGAGGCTCCAATGTTTTGGCCATCTCATGAGAAGAGAAGACTCCCTGGAAAAGACCCTGATGTTGGGAAAGTGTGAAGGCAAGAAGAGAAGGGGACGACAGAGGACGAGATGGTTGGACAGTGTCATCGAAGCTACCAACATGAATTTGACCCAACTCCGGGAGGCAGTGGAAGACAGGAGGGCCTGGCGTGCTCTGGTCCATGGGGTCATGAAGAGTCGGACACGACTTAATGACTAAACAACAACAACAAATATCAACACCATCACCTTGAAACTGGCAACAAATAGGTAACCAGTGCAAGACAGCCAGAATGGGGAAGATATGATGATTTTTATTTACTCCACATAATAGTCTGGTCACGATATTCTGGACCTGTTGAAGTTTCTCTAGCAGCTTCATAGGCAGCCCCACATAAAGAGTGTTGCAGTAGTCTAATCTTGAGACTACCAGTACATGGACCAGCATGGTGAAGGACCTGGTGTCAAGGTAGGGACACAGCTGGGTGATGGAAATAGGCGGAGCGGACCACAGATGCTATACGAGATTCCATTGATAGTGCTGGATCCAAGAGTATGCCCAGACAACACACCTCATCCTTGGTGGAAAGAATAGCCCCCCAAAAGATAGGGAAGTATCTAAACCACAGACACTAGGGGCACCCACTTGCAGGACCTCCGTCTTGTCCTGATTCAGCCTCAGTCTGTTATCCCTCATCCATCCCAGCATGGCATCCAGGCAACACACAACGGATGGGACAGCATCCACTGCAGAAAGGTGAAAGGCGATATAGAGCTGGGTGTCATCCGCATATTGGTGACAGAAAGCTCCAAAACTCCTGACGACCTCCCCCAGAGGCCGCATATAAATGTTAGACAGCAATGGGGAGACAATTGACCCCTGAGAGATTCTACAGTTAAGAGCCCAAGGAGTGGATACCATTTCCCCAAGTTGCACTCTCTAAAGGTGGTCCTTGAGGAAGGACTGGAGCCAGGACAGAGCGAAGCCATCAGAACCTCCCCAGGAGGATACCATGGTTGACAGTATCAGATGCCACTGAGAGGTCAAGGAGGACCAACAGAGATGGATCCATCTAGCTCAGCAGGTAAGGGTCGTGAAGAATAATTGTACACAAAACAAGTTCTTTAATGTTTGGTTCCCTTTAATTAAATATACAAAATAAAATAGCCATGTATATGCATGCCTCCACTTCTCCTTGGTAACTTATGGCAGGGTTTTCTGGGTTGATCAGATGCATCTATATCAGGAGATGTTTTTTCATTCAAAGAACTACTGTCAGAGTGCTATATGTTTATTCTTTCATACTGGTCAGGGATTCCAGAGACTTTGTCTGCTTCCTTTTACTTCTAAAGATGCTGAAGGGTACTGGGTTTTACTAACTACAATGGCTGAACATCATCTCTAGGTTTGAGGTCTTATGCTTCTGAGTATGTGGGGGACCACGGTGGGAGAAGGCTACCATCATCCCAGAACAAAGCCTTTGGGTTGGCTGCTGTGGCAAGCAAGCCGTTGCACTGAATTGCAGGTCTGATCCAACAGGGCTTTCTGCAACATACTGTGTTCTTAACTGACCTGAGGATATGATTGTCATTTGCTGGAATGCCAGAGTTCCATTTGGGAATGGCTGCAGAGGCTTGTGTGGAGATAAACCGTAACAGGTGTAATGTAACAACACAAGTTATCCCTCTGAGACTATGAGGATTATTTCCCTCAATCGGCTATTTTCATTGTTCCCTGCTGATAAGGCCCTCCACCCACAGGGTATGTCTCTTCTGTTTAACAGATAATAAAGACAGCTATTTTTATCACTGAACAATATTTAGTTCTCAGCATAAAGGATCTTTCATTCCCTGTCCTGGGTGTAATGCTCTAAGTTTTGTGCCTGGGAGGTACCCAGAAGAAATTTGTAGATTTTCTCATTTTATCCATTCATGAGTCACTGTGGTCTTTGTGATTTCCTTTTCTATATTTATCTGGAAATCTCTGGCTTTATGTATTATGCCATTCATATCTCCAGTATAAGTCTGTGTGAGTCTCAGAAGTGATAAATTTGTTAAAGCCATCTTGTGTATAGTTGCAAGAGAGTCCGGGTGACACAGATCATGGCAGGCATATTTGTTTTTGAAACTAAGGGAAGGCACTTCTTTCCATTTCTATAGTCAATCCAGAGCCTTTGTAAAGCTTACCAATTGCAGTTGCTTCCCTTATGCACCAGGGTTCCTCATAGAATTGTTGCTGAGGATTAAATGGCATGGAAACCTACCTAGGATACTTGCAGGAGAAGAGGCAGGGTTTTTAAAACAAATGATAATGGGATTTTATATTGTGAAATGAATCAATGTTTGGGGTGTTGATTAAAAGTTTCTGATTAAAAGTTGGTTTTGTGTGCATCCATGTTCTTGTGCCCTGATCTGGCAAGCTACATCTGTAGCCAGAATAAGTTTCCCCTGTAGGAGGCTGGTGTGTATTTGGATCAATGCCTTCATGTGCATGTCATGTATCATTTGATAGGATTTTGCCTCCCCATCATGTTGGGAGTACTAATTGGTACTGTGGCCATACAATCTTCATCAGTTTAAATCCTAAACATTTGCTTAATCTCACTCTTCTGACTATGGAAATAGAAATAGTCTATTTATTATTATAATATTTGTTTTCATGTTTTTCTTGTTATATGCTGTCAAGTCACCTCTGATCTTCTGGCAGTCCATGGTATCACTAAAGTTCTTCTCCAGCACCATATTTCAAAGGAATCAAGCTTCCTCCAGTTGATTATCTTTATGGTCCAGCTTTCACTTCCATACAGAGTAACTGGGATTACAATAGCATGGATAATCTTGACCTTGGTCCCCAGTGACACATCCATATACTTGATGATCTTTTCTAGTTCCTTCATTCCTGCCCTTCTGAGTCCCAGGCTTCTTCTGATTTCTTTGCTGCAGTCTCCATTCGTACTGATGATTGTACCAAGGCATACAAAATCTTTTAATAATTTCAATTTCCTCATTGTCAACATTAAAATTATGTAGTTCTTCTGTAGTCATGATTTTTGTCTTCTTTATGTTCAACTGCAATTTTGCTTGTGCACTTCCTTCTTTTGCTTTTTTCAGGAGTCATTGCTGCTTTCTGCCAGTAATACTACATATCTTAAAGGCAAAGTCTCTTCTACCAGTTTTCATTACATCTTGATTTGAATCTAATCCATTTTTGTATGCTATGTTCTGTGTGCATATGAAACATATAGGCAGATAAAATACACCCTTGTCTGACCCTGTTGCTTACAGAGAAGCATTCTGTTTCTTCATATTCTGTCCTAAGCGTAGCTTCTTGTCCAGAGTATATGTTACGCATCAGGACAATCACATGTTGAGGCACACACTCCTTTTTTAGAACAAGAATGGGAACTGCTGGATAGCTCAATGATTTTGGCATCCAGCGGTAGAGCCAGAGGTTGGGAGTTCAATTCCCCACTATGCCTCCTTGCAAGGGGCTGGACTCAGTGATCCATAGGGTCCCTTCCAGCTCTGCAATTCTAAAATGATTATTATTGTAACATCTTAATTCCATGTTATCCCAAGCAATATATGGGGTTCTGAAAAGGTTTCCCAATAAGGCCCTGACCAGCTTCAGGCCAGAGATTGAACTACAATTCTCAGAATCCCCATGCCAATATGGCCATTAGAGGTTTCTTGAACTTGCTGTTTAGAAGTAGGTTTTCCCACTCTGGTTCAGACTTGCTTAGTTTCAGCAGGCTGCAGCATTATGTTCCTCCAGATCACACCTGTGATGATTTTACTGCCATGCTTCCTGCCAAGAAAGCTGTGCTCTCATCAGGTTCCAGCTTCTGACTCAAGTCACAAATTTCTGATAGAGACATACCAGGTGCCTAGTGACATCTGCCTCAGACTCAGCCTTGCCTGGAGAAGCTACTGAGATATCTTTCTCTTCACAGTGATACCCTGCTTTGAACCAATATGTTTTCTGCTCCAAATCACCCAGTACCCTAGCCCTTGCACTGCACTGACTCTCTTGCTGTTTGCCATTGCAGGTAGCATTATTCAGGTAGCATTGAATGCTACTTCATTAACAGAAATTCTCAACCCCCTTAAAATATTACAGTTCCCAGTTCTTTGAGAGAAAGTCATGGCAGCCAAATTTGTGTAAATAATAATCGACATATGGATATACCCTTACGTCCTCAGTTTGTACATTTGAAGCAGAATTGCATAATTTTATTCCCATCTAGCTAGTGGCTACATGTAAATTATCTTTCTTCCTTAAAAATATAATAGGGTCAGATTTCCTCCTGATACTTCATAATAGGATCAACTGACTGTCTACTGAAGTCTATTTAAAAGTTGTAGGAACTGTTACAAAGCATTTGACACAGCTAGAGAAATATCACTCTTGTCTGCATACTACTGCTTACATAAGCAGAACTCTATTTTTCAAGTCAATATCTGGAAGGTATGGTTTCTCTTTTAAATGTTCCAGACAAAGATCAATCAATAAGTTCAACTGCTTTTACCCCATTTGTCTTTGAAGTCCCCATTATCTGGAAGAAAGCAGATGGCTTGTATAGGGTGAACCAAATCTTGGTATTGCTGTTCCCAAAAAATATCTGCAGTAAATTGCTTTGATGTTCTTGCTTCTGAAGCTTGTTGAAGAAGGAGGGAGGAGACCAATCCGTACTACAACATGGGCAATAACTTGTTTCAAATAAGAAAACATCCTGTAACCCTCCAATTGATCTGGCAAAATGAGCAATGCACTGTGTCCACAGGGATCATGCATACTTGCACCATAGCCTTAAATGAAGGTGATAGTTCTTCTCTTCTGGGAAAGGAAAGGATAGGAAGAAAAGAAGGGAAGGGAAGGGACCTCTATCAAAGAAATCTCAGCAACACGGTGATCTGCAGGGTAGATACCATCGGCCACAGTGCTCCTTCAGCTTACATTAAATCGGGAATGTGGAATTTTGGGCCCTGCAGATGTTTTGGATTCACATAAACCATCATCATTGGCCATGCTGAATGGGGCTGATGGGAGTTACGAGACAAGTTTATTTGTATAGCTGTAGATTACAAAAGAAATTCAATTAATATAAAATAATCAAATACATTGTTCAACTAAAAATCATTCAGAGATAACATTGTAACAAGCATAGTTCAGTCAACTTAAAAAAACAGGTTGTTATCACTACAAAACTTCCTCCTTAAAACTGTTTTTCTAAAAGCAAAACAGGCTGCCTTTTCAGAAATACATGGTGCACTATCTCCTAGTAAAAAGTTTATCAGATACTCATCAGATCTATTGTATGCAAGACCTAACTCTTTGAACAGAGTTACTCTTAAGTCCTTATAAATTGGGCAAACAAGTAAATAGTGAGTTCGATCTTCAACTGCATTAGTTCCACATGGACAAACTCTCTCTTCCAAGGGAATCCATTGATATCATCCATCAACCACTGCAAGATTGGCATTGTAAAGCTGTGAGAGTATTTTTCTATTTAAAATTTGTTATACTAGTTAAATATTGTGGGTAAGGTCTTTGGATAAGTAATTTGGCATACCAAGGGGCACATTTTGATGGATAGGCCAAAGTACAGTCAGCTTGAAAATCTTGTTCTAAAATATGGGACTTCAGATAACGTGCTGCTATCTCAAAATTTAGAACATGGAAAAAATCCCAAGAGAGTCCATACATATCAATAATTTGTAGAATTTCCTGGTTCCAAGATAAAACTGTTCTGTTATTATAATTTGACATTTCTCTAAGACCAGATAATACTACAACTGATCCTAAGTTTTAACAATGTTTGATGGTATGAATATGTATGGCCTTCATTGTGCAAACGCCTGCTTCCAGCTACAGAATAGAGGTCTCAGTTCCTTTAGGAAGGTTTAAGACAGCTCACAAATATTTGTTCTGGGGTATTTCTAGATGCAATTTCTGAGTGGATCCCCATGTCTCAGTACCATAAAAAAATATTTGATATACGTTTAGCCTCATACATATTAAGGACAGGTGGGATATGTCTACCACCTCTGCCCCAAGAATAAACTTAGTAGAGAGTAAATGGCAAATTTTCAGGGCATTTTCAAGGTGATTTTTCCAAGATACAGTGGAGGAAAATTTTAGTCCTAAATATTTAAAGGACTTTGCTTGTTCTTTAAAATGACCATCAATCTACCATGCATGGTTTTTAAATTTATTGGCAAATACTAGTATTTTAGTTTTTTCATGACTGATTTTCAATTTATCTTGAACTGTCAGTTGGCTTTCAGTAGCTCCCTTAACCCTTGGTGAGTTTGTGACAAGAAGATGGTATAATCAGCATACATAGGTAGTGATCTTTTTCTGGTTGCCAATTTAGGAGGCAAATAATTGTCATTGTTCCTTAGTTTGGTTATTAATGGGTTAGCATAAATGTTGAACAATTCTAGAGCTAACAAATATCCTTGACAGACACCTCGTACAGTTGGTATCAAACCTGATAGCAGACCTGAGCAATCTATTCTGACTTGCATCGTAGTGTTAGAGCAGAGTTCTCACAGACAGATGGGAGTTGTAGACTGAAACATCTGGAAGGCCAAAGGTTTTCCAATCCTACCTTAAAGTTTACATTCTTCATTAGTAAAATTGATTAAATTGAGTCATCCATTAAATTATGAGTTCCACATGCAAATGCTTCTTTGGAAGGTCAAATCAAAAGATGTTCATGAGCCACACCTGTAAGCATTTAGACCCCAAAACATCACTTCTACTTGAATTCAGCATTAATTTATCAATTCTCCTCAAGTAGGGGCTTAATTGAGAAATATTACAAACCATCCCTGCAATCTGAAGAACGTAACTGAGCTTAAATATTTTTAGCATGTTCTAACAAAGATGTATATATCTAAATACTAAATACTAAATACTAAAAAAAAAAAAAACCTGCCCAGAGTAGTCTATATGACTAGATGGGCGGGCTATAAATGTAATAAAATAAATAAATAAATAAATAAATAAATAAATAAATAAATAAATAAATAAATAAATAAATAAGCCATAAATAGTATGGTATGCACGAGGTAGCTGCCATGAGTAAATAAGCCTCCTTAGTGCTAGACAGTATGAGAGGGTGCAGGTGCACACCTCTAATGAGCTGTCTGACCCCAGCCCAAAGGTCGCAAACAGCTGGGAGGAGGGTGAGTTGCCTCAGGATCAGACCAGCTGGAGGGAGAACTACGGCTGCAGGAGAGATAGCATGCTAATGAGCGTCAAGGGGAATAAAAGAGCAGTACTGGAAAGGCAAAGGGCTGCTGCCTATCTTGGAGGAAGAGATTATGTGGGAGTATTCAAGAAGCTGTCTATCATTGCCAAGTTTATTGGCTTGTGACAGGAGCCAGGCACTGGAAATTTCAGCCACATGCTTAGACAAGGCAATGGTAGCCTGGATGCTGCCACAGCTCTGGAGATGCAAGTGACAGAAGGGACTGGGAGAGAGGAGCTGCAGAGACCATGTTCTTGTGCTTATTTATATAAGCTTTCTCTAAAAGGGGTATATTCTGGACCTAAGCACTCTCCTCTTTCTTGCCTTCCAGAACCTAGACTCTAGGGGAATGAAACTAACTGGGCCCGCTAACTGACAATTTAGAGACTGTAATTCAGCCCATCAAGACGGTGGGGGGAAAGGCAGAGGGAGCTGCTGCTGTAAGTCTAATAAAAACTGATATGAGTCAAGAAGTTGAGTTGTGGAGGTGGGCGGGGTGAGCGGCGAGAGCAGCAGGACTTCTCGGGGCTCTGAGAAAGACCTGCTGTATACAGTGGATCAAGACCCCCTCAAAGAAATCAAGGGCAGGGAGGTGTGAGAGAACACCCCCCTGAGTCGTGAGGGATTGAGAGATCACAGGGGGATGGGCTGCAACCTGCTCTCTGGGTGATTTCTCTCCCCAGACAGAAGATCCAGCTGGCACCATTTTCTGGTGATTTAACTGCTTAGCATGCCCGGATCAGGAGATTTACGCCCTTGGAAGGAACATCGGTATAAGGAAGGAGGTAACTGAACTCTAGCCCTGAGGGAATATATACAGAGAGATAACTAATTAAATAAGAACTATCAATCTGTTACACATTTTCACAAATGGAATCCCTTTCTAAAGAGAAGGGAAGGAGATGGAGGCGGCATGGAAGCCCTTTTTTTTATGGTAAAGCCTTTCAGGTGGCGAAAAAAACCCTGAGGGAGATTGCTAATGGACATGAAGGATCAAAAGAACTAATTTGTAACAGCTCTAGCTGGCAGAGGGGAAAAAAGGGAGCGCGGATCATTTGACAAACTTTCAAAACTTTTTAGTTTTAACCCTCCCAACCCCCCCAGCCCGAGAGAAGGAAAATAACATTTTAAATGCAGCGTTTAAACTCTCTGGCCACCTGATAATTTACAGCTGGAAAGAAGGAAGAATCCTGAACACTAAAAGGAGTAAAAACAACAGGCCCAGATCCAAACTGAACTTTCGCTTTTAACCCTCTCACCTCCTAGACTGCTAGGAGGAAGAGAGCATAGAAATGTCTTTGGCTGACTTACAGGGTGTGAAGAACTGGATGCAGCTCATCTTCTCTGACCCCCCTTACAAGATACTACATTGAATACCTTGTCTGGAATATTTCCAAAGGTGCTGGAGAGAGCCTTGGGCTTTTTTTCTTCTTCTAAGTTTTTTCTTTCTTTCTAAACCAGCTCTCCCAGACACGAAGAAATTGGTTTCTTTTCCCTAACAGGTCTTAATCTTGGACACTCTGTTGCTCTCCGGTGGTTAAGATGGGACAAGGCAGCTTTTAGTCTGGAACTTCAGTGCTGTGAGGACCGCTGGTGTAATTTGGGACAAAATAACTGTTAGCTTTAAATTTTGAATATGCTACTGCTCTCTGGTGGTCAAGTTAAGACAAGACAGTAATTGAGATTTATACCTTAGATCCACATAAGCAAATTGAGGAGTTTTATTAAGCTGAATTATATTATGTGTGGGTATTTACCTTAAAATGTAAAATGTGTGGCAAATTGAGGATCTAGAGTGAATGTGAGATATCATAATAATTAAAAAAAAATTTCCCTCCCACTAACTGGTAAAATAGAAATAAAATGGCTACAAGATCGAAAAAGGAAGAATCATCTAGTCAAGCGTTGAACCTAACTAAACTCATGAACCAAGATCCTTTCAAAAATGCAATGCAGGATATGCAAACTAATATTATTAAACAAGTTTCTGAACAGATGCAAGAACTTAGAACAGATTTCGGAGCTGGAATTAAAAGTAACAATCAGAAGATAGACATTTTCACACAGGCAGTTGAGAAAGTGGGACAGAGATTAACAAAAGTGGAACAAGAAATACAAAATATTAAAGAGGGGAAAAATTAGGATCGGGAACGTCTCCTGGCTTTAGAAATGGACAAAGCCTCATATTTTCTTAGAATACAGAATGTGAAAGTAGAGGAATCAGAAGATTTAGAGAAGTTGATATTGGAAGAATTAGCCACACAAACAGGGATAACCCAGGAAGAGCTTCAACAATCAATAGAGAGAATCTATAGAGTGGGGAATGCTTTCACAAGAAGAAATAAGCTACTGAAGGAAATCCATATAAAGTTTTTGAGAAGGTCAGTGAAAGAGAAAATATTGAAAGTCAACAGAGAAAAAGACCTGACAATCAGAGGGACTAAGATCAATATTTTGAAACAGGTGCCTTGGAGCATGCGGGGGAAAAAAGACAAGAATACTCCTTTCTTACTAAAATATTAATAGACAGGAAAATTCCTTTCACATGGCAGACACCCAAGGGAGTTTTTCTGAACTGGGAGACAAGAAGATTTAATCTGAATAGCAAAATGAAGACCAGGAATTTTATGATAGAAACTGAAGTTGACAGAAGAAGACCTACAGTTTTCCAGTGAGGAATCAGAAGAAGAACCAGAAGAAGTAGAACATAAAAGACACGAAACTCCACCTTCACCGAGAAGAACCAGAGGCAAGGAGAAAACCAAGGATAAAGTTGGTAGTAAAAGCCGTGCAGATGTCTAAACAAATTAAATTACTATCAGTGAATGTTAAAGGGATGATCTCACCCCAGAAGAGAAGAAAATTTTTAAATAAACTTTTCAAAGTCAAAGTAGAAATTAATTCTATTCAAGAGACCCATATTAAGGAAGTAAATAAAAAGTTCTTAGAAAACCCTAAATTGGGCAAAGTCTTTATAGCTTCTGATCAACAAAAGAAGAAAGGGGTAGCAATGTACATAAAAAAGGAGCTGGAACCGAAATTAGTCTATCCCTCAACAGATGGAAGAATATTAATGGTGGAAGTTTTCAAAGACGGAGAAGAAATATTGTTGGTGAACATTTATGCACCAAACGAAGTGCAAGAAAAATTCTATCAGCAATTGAAGAACCAGCTGATAGAAGGACCAGAAAAGAAAATGTGCATCATGGGGGATTTCAATGCAAAAATTTATAAACAAAAAGATACCTCAGCGATAAATGGAAAGGGGAGGAAAAAGAGGAAAAATATGATTCCCAAGGTTTTTCTGGAAATGGCAGAAGAACTCAATTTAATTGAGGTATGGAGAACTAAGTACCCTCAGAAAAGAGATTATACATTTTGTTCAAATAGACACAATTCATGGTCAAGAATAGACAGCTGCTGGATCTCAGCGGAAATGACACACCAAGTGGAAGAAACTGAAATACTACCGAATACATATGCAGACCACAACCCAATAATGCTGACTCTAGGACAAATTGTAAGAAGAGGAGGTTGGAGACTAAATAGTTACTTATTGAGAGATGAGGCCTTTTTGATTAAAATAAAAAAAGAATTAGAATTTTTCTTTCAAATTAATAAATCCCAGGATACAGAAATGACAATAAGATGGGATGCAGCAAAAGCCTACTTTCGTGGTTTTGCGATAGAGTTTAACACACAAAGGAAAAGAGAAAGATATAAACAATATCAAACATTAATAACATCTCTGAAGAAAGAAGAAATGGATTTTTTAAAAAAATCCTACAGTTAAGTACCTAAAAAATAAGATAAATATATTGCAGCATAAAATCAACTTATTAGAACAGGAAGAAATGGCAAAAAAAAAAAAATTAAATTTGCAAGGCAAAACTTTTTTGAGAATGCTAATAAACCAGGAAGATGGTTAGCATACATAATTAAAAGAGAGAGAGACAAAACAATGATCAATGTAATACTGGATAAGGAAGAACGGGAAACATACAAATAAAAGGAAATCAAAATAATAATAAAAAAAATTTATACCAACCTTTACAAAAAGAAAGAAATTGAGGAGGAGCAACAATAGAACTATTTGGATAAACTCCTGGATTGGAGATTTGTTGTTGTTGTTTAGTCGTTAAGTCGTGTCCGACTCTTTGTGACCCCATGGACAAGAGCACGCCAGGCCCTCCTGTCTCCCACTGCCTCCTGGAGTTGGGTCAAATTCATGTTGGTAGCTTCGATGACACTGTCCAACCATCTCGTCCTCTGTCGTCCCCTTCTCCTCTTGCCTTCACACTTTCCCAACATCAGGGTCTTTTCCAGGGAGTCTTCTCTTCTCATGAGATGGCCAAAGTATTGGAGCCTCAGCTTCAGATTGAAGATTTAGTTCTCAACAATTGGAAAATCTAAATAAATCAGTCACAACAAGTGAAATTGTGGAAACATGGAAAAAACAGAAAAATGGAAAGCCCCTGGACCAGATGGTCTCCCAGCTGAATATTATAAAGCATTGGAAGAAACTCTAAGTCTACATTTCAAAAAGTTAGTAGATTATATTGAAACTAGAGGGAAAAGTCTGGATTCATGGAAAGAAGCCCATATTTCCCTAATACATAAAGTAGGGATGGGGAAAAAACAAATTAAGAACTACAGACCAATCTCTCTTCTGAATGTTGATTACAAGATATATAAGACCATCTGGGCAATTAGATTAAGGAAGGTACTTACTGAAATGATACACAAAGACCAGACAGGCTTCATCCCTAAAAGGAAATTATCGTCAAATATAAGGTCAATAATAGACATTTTGGAATACTATGAAATACATCCAGAAAAACAAATGATGTTGATCTTCCTAGATGCAGAAAAGGCCTTTGATAATGTCAACTGGGAGTTTATGTTGCTGCAATTGAAGAAGATGGGAGCAGAAGGAACTTTTCTATAAACAATTAAAGCAATATATACTAAACAGAAGGCCAAAATCAAAATCAATGGTCAAACAACTGAAGATATCCAAATTGAACAAGGCACAAGGCAGGGTTGCCCCCTTTCTCTGTTACTATTTATTCTAACATTAGAGATTTTGAATAGACAAATAAGAGGAAATACTGGAATTAGAGGCCTCAGAATCAGGAGAGAATTTAAGCTACAAGCATATGCTGATGATTTAGCAATAATATTAGAAAATCCCCTGAATAGTATGGAAGAATTATTAAGAACTATAGAAGAATTCGGAGCTGTAGCAAGTCTTAAAATAAACTACCAAAACCCAAAATTTTTGACTAAAAATATAAAAAAGAGGATGTTGAAAAATTGATAATGAAAACTAACTTTGAGGAGGTACAAAAACTGAAATATCTAGGAGTTATTATCACAAAAAAACAAGTAATTTGATGAAAGAAAATTATCTTACAACTCAGAAGGAAATACAGAGAGACTTGGAGGAATGGAATAAGCTACAAATCTCAATGATGGGAAGAATCTTGATAATAAAGATGATGATTTTACCAAAATTGCTATTTTTGTTTCAAAACATACCAATTTTATTAAACTATAAATACTTTAAGGACCTGGACAGCCTGACCTCGAAATTTGTATGGAAGGCCAAGGAACCAAGAATAAAACTTAGAACATTGAAAGATTTAAAAGAGAGAGGTGGCTTAGGACTGTTGAATTGGCTATTATATTATAAGGCATGTGCTATGGTCTGGATAAAAGAATGGATAACATTAGAAAATCAAAGACTATTGAAATTGGAAGGTCATGATTTAAAAATGGGTTGGCATGCATATGTGTGGTATGGAAAATTCAAAGAACAGACAAATTTCTCAGAACATATTGTGAGGAAAGCGTTGTGTCTAGTATGGCAGAAATTTCAAATGCAAACTTATAAGAAAATTCCAATATGGGTAGCACCAATAGAGGCATTTACATTGAAAGTATTGAATCAGAAGGGAGCTTTACTCACGTATAAATACTTGCTAACTAAAGATCAAAATATGAAAGACAAACAAGACCTAGAGAAATTGGGTCTAGCTACAGATTGGTGGTCAATGTTGAAACTAGAATCAAGATATAAAACGGACAAAAACATGGGCTTTTTTGAGGGGAAAGTTCAGGTGGATGAACTATGGATTTCTACTAAAGAGAAAATAATCAAAAAATGTATACATATCTATTAGAGTATTATCTAGAGGATGAGAGGGTGAAGGAGGTGATGGTAAAATGGGCACAAAACTTTGGATATAATATTGATATTGATGAATGGACAAAAATGTGGAAAGATAATTATAAAATGATTAAGCCAGTTAATCTTAGAAAAAACACCCTTAAAATGTTTCATAGATGGCATTTTACTCCGGTAAGATTGACAAAAATGTCAGAAGAGATCAGTAATATTTGTTGGAAATGTAAAAAAAAATAAAAATCCAGGGACTTATTATCATGTATGGTGGTCATGCGAAAAAGCAAAAAAAAATTGGTTACAGGTTTGGGAAATGTCACAAGAGATTGGTCAGCAAAAATTAAGTTTTAAACCTGAAATGTTATTATTGAATATAATGCCAGAAATTATTGATAAGAAAATAAAATATAGTCTACTGTATATATTTACTGCAGCTACGTTACTCTGGGCCCAAAAATGGAAGAACGGAGAAACGCCAATGATGAATGAGCTATTAAAGAAGCTATTGAACATTGCAGAACTAGATATGCTTTCAGAGGCACTACGGGATCAACCGAGACTCTTTGTAAAGGAAAGCTGGAAGCTGATATATAACTGGGCCCAGGAAAAGACAGGAATTTAGGGGAAGAATTGGTTTATGGCGAATCAGTGCTCACTAGAATCCTTTGATGATATTCAGATGACCGAACAATGGCGAAATCCCTCATCTATAGGTGTAGTATGGATGTTTACCCTGTTTCCCCGAAAATAAGACCTAACCTGAAAATAAGGCCTAGTATGATTTTTCACGAAATTAAAAGACGCCTGCTTCTTGGGAGGAAAGCGATGACAAACCTAGACAGCATTTTAAAAAGCAGAGACATCACCTTGCCAACAAAGGTCCACATAGTCAAAGCTATGGTTTTTCCAGTAGCGATGTATGGAAGTGAGAGCTGGACCATAAAGAAGGCTGACCGCCGAAGAATTGATGCTTTTGAATTGTGGTGCTGGAGGAGACTCTTGAGAGTCCCCTGGACTGCAAAGAGAACAAACCTATCCATTTTGAAGGAAATCAACCCTGAGTGCTCACTGGAAGGACAGATCCTGAAGCTGAGGCTCCAATACTTTGGCCATCTCATGAGAAGAGAAGACTCCCTGGAAAAGACCCTGATGTTGGGAAAGTGTGAAGGCAAGAGGAGAAAGGGACGACAGAGGACAAGATGGCTGGACAGTGTCACCGAAGCTACCAACATGAATTTGACCCAACTCTGGG
Source organism: Intellagama lesueurii (assembly GCA_037013535.1). Lineage (NCBI taxonomy): Eukaryota > Metazoa > Chordata > Lepidosauria > Squamata > Agamidae > Intellagama > Intellagama lesueurii. Next base: position 111,954,099 of record JBAJHW010000005.1, read on the forward strand.
AGGCAGTGGGAGACAGGAGGGCCTGGCGTGTTCTGGTCCATGGGGTCACGAAGAGTCAGACACGACTTAACGACTAAACAACAACAAATGATTTTTTCAGGATGCTCGTAATATAAGCCCTACCCCAAAAATAAGCCCCAGTTAAGTGAAACCCCGCCCTCCACCATTGTGCAGCATTGTGCAGCAACCAGAAGATGACATGACTGTAAAATAAAACATCCCCTGAAAATAAGCCCTAATGCATTTTTTGGAGCAGAAATTAATATAAGACCCTGTCTTACTTTCGGGAAAACACAGTCGTTTTGATATTTTGTTGTTATTATTGTTAGGTTTTATTTTTTTGTTCTGTATGTCGGTACGTATGAATAAAAATAATAATTTTCAAAAAGAAGAAGAAGAAGTTGAGTTGGAGCCCATGGAGTTATTAACAGGCAACCCTGGCTCTGCTGATGAGGGGACTAGTGAGGTGCACAGAGAGTGTCAGTCTTCTGATCTAACAGACAGTTCAGTAACTCATATGAAATGAATGCCCAACATCTGTGTAAAGTATCTGCTCACTGAGGCTACCCTCTATGCATCTAAAAACGTGGGATGCAGTCCATGAAAGTTTATGCTAAATAAAACATATTAGCCTTTGAAGTGTTTGTTTCCATATGAAACTGAATAAAGAAATTTTTAAAATGCAGAATTCTAATTCTCTCTAGTAGCCAAGATTAATAAGAGAATGGCATACATCCTCCCAAAATCCTATAACAATTTGTCTAAAATGTATTTAAAAGTAACCTTTAAATGTATGTAGGCAAAGTTACTTGCTACACCTGTGAGAAATGCTCACACCCTTGTTACTTAATACAATAACCAGACAACCACGAATTCAAGCAGCACGATCCAACACGATCTCTTTATTAAAAAGCACTTTTGCAAAAGTGAGTGTCCTAACTAGGTAGGCACACCCATCAATACATGTAGCATGATATTTATTCCCTATTCCCGGCCATATAGTCCCTGCCTTGTTTCCCCATTGGTAGGTATGCCAAGGTGTACAGCCTATCAGGTGCGCCTAAATTGATCATGTGAAGTCCCACCCCTGTTTACATCTCCCATTCCCCATATTAACTAGACCCCGACTCCTATTTATTTTTCTCCTTATTTGGTACATGTTCCCCTTTCCTTAACCTTCTTACGGTCATTCTTACTGACCCATATGGTTTCCTCATTATTAGCTAGGCTTAATTGCTAGTACAATAGGGTACCTCCCTTATTTGTACTCTTATAATTTCTCAAGACTTCTCTAAATTCCTTATGTCGGCTAAATAATTAACAAAGAGTATATACTGATTATTTTACCATGACCATTTACTCAATCATCCTGTCCTTGCAGGCTTGCAAAAGCACTTTGTAGCTACAAGTTGTATTACTGTTACTGTAATATTACTTGACACACAAAAAGCAACTAGCTGCATTGTTTGCAATTAGTTAGTTCCAAGCTCTCTGTATTAGACAGTCATGTTTTAAGTAACATGCAGTCTGCAACCCAGAAGCCACATTGCCCCATGCAGTCCAAGGGATATCACTCCCATTATTTCTGACAGCCCAACTGATTAGTCATCAGAGAGGTTGCCATTTCCCCATTGCTTGATAGAGGATTCAGCAATCTTCACAGGGAATTCCACCGATTCCTTCCTTCAGAGAAAGGAAAAGAAGAGGATGCCAAAAATGTGTGAAAGAGCAAATGATGCTCCTCTATCATGAAGACCAAATATAGATTGCAATTGTCCACAGCTAGCTATGGAGTCATCTTGTCTGTAGATAAGAACTGACACTTGAGGAATCCCATGCTGAGCATGGAAGAAGCTTTCATCGACATAGCCACTGGTGGCTCCAACCTCATCTCAGTAAATGAAAAGGCAAATACTCTCCTGTCAAGTGAGCAATTCAAGTGTCTGGCGTTGTGCCTTGATCACTACATAGTCCTGTAGCGAGTAGAGATAGGAGTCTGGCAATAGAGGCTTGTTGCTAGCTGAGGATGCAACTACACTGGCAAGCCAAATCGGATTGCTTTGGCTTGCCACTGTAGTCAGTTTGATTTACAGGCTTATTTTGTGACTGCATTTGGTTTAGATGACCACACGAAGACCCCAGTTTGTTTCACTGCCAGTGTCCACACTGGCATCCTAAATCCAATGCAGCCCTACTTCTTTGATACCACTCTCCTGCTGATTCCAGGTCTCCTTTTATGTCTGCTGTCAAGCAACTGGGACACTTTAAAGGGTTGCATGGCAGGGACAGTTTTCCAAAGTTTTTCATGCATGTAAAAACATACACACATACCATGGAAACACTGTCATCTGCTGGAGTTCATCAGAGTTGTTTTGAGCTTATATGAATTTTATCTCTCTCTCTTTTTGACTGTGCAAAGGTGATCCAGCATTAAACTACTCAGCAATGCAGTTATAAGTTGATATAGCACTAGACTCAAGAGTTTGTTTAAAACAAACAAAAATATTTCAGGGTGATTAGGGAGAAAGATCATGGGGGTGGGTGTTCCCGCTGTCTCAAAACATAATGCCTCAACTTACTATGTCACCAGAAAATCACCCAAAGTCATGTCCCCTGTTGATTTTGTATAATGAAAGAAATAATGGCACAGGCAAAACACCATTCAAATTGTTGTGGAAAAAAATAATAATTCCACAGTAGCAGAGGAAAAAATCTGGATTGGAAGGAAAACGGAATTGGCAGATTAACAATGACCTGTACATCATGGAATCATTGAAAAATACTTTGAATTAACCCATGCCAGCTCCAGAAGAACTTGCGAAGTATTTTCCAATGTAGTTACATACTCAACTGCTTATTCCCATCTTGTGTACATACTTCAAATGTCACACATAAGGATAGCATCTACACTATTCAACTGTCCTCTTGGGTGATACCTTCTGGATCTGCTAAAATGGGACTGCTTCCTCCCAATAGATGCTGGCAATTCAAACCCAGGCAACATCCCTGGACCTTTGAATGCTGCCTGAATCAGGAAAATGTGGGGGTGGGGGAGAATGGAGATAAAGGAGAATAATAGATTAGATTGTGGCTTTATTCATTCGATTGTGCAATTCTTAGTACACTCTTCTTATAGAAAGGAAAATGTGTGATCAGCAGAAGCCTATCGCCTGATCAGTTATAATGGCAATCTGTAGCATCACTTTGGTTGACATTTTCAAATAGTTTTCCTTTGACTATCTTCTGCCACAAAAAAAGTTAGCTGGCATCTGTCTTAAACACCATAGATCATTGTAGCTGTTTGCTACCCAGACTTACTACTGCTTCAAGGGAGCTGCTCTCCTTCTCTCTTTGTTTTGCTCATTCAAGGTACAGCAACACCACCAGTAGTGAGCTAGCTACTGTGGGCTACTTTGGAACAGTTGGGCCTGATTAGAACAATCCAATCCAATCCAAATGTTCACATAGAAAAGACTCCTGCCAATATTGTGAAGCGGCTTAGTAAGTGAGCTACTTCATGATATTGGCAAACTAATAACTTCCCTTGCTCAGCAGAGGTCAAGGGAAATGAATTTTTAAAAACTGTATATAGACTATTGCTGATACAATGCATCTGTTATTTTTTTAAAAATTAAAAATCATCTTTTAATTTGCCTTCTCTTAAAGGCCAGTTGAGAAACTGCCTGCAACTGATTTGACTGTGGGCGGTTTCTCGACTGGCCCTTTAGGATAAGGCAAAGAAAATATTCTTTATTTTTTTAAAATAACAGATGCAGTGCAATAGTCTATATGCAGTAAAATAAAATAAAAATATTCCCCTCACCTGGCAAGCAAGGAAAGTGATTAATTTCTCAATATCCTGAAGCAACTCACTACTACTACTACTACTACTACTACTTATGATGATGATGATGATGATGATGATGATGATGATGATGATGCCGCATTTCTCCCAACAAGAGACCCAAAGCGGCTCACAACATTAAAATTCACACAATTTAAAAACACAATAAGTTAAATATTAAAATATATTAAACAATATATGATTTAAAATACAGTTAAAAGATTAAAACATGAAAACAAAAAAGATTAAAATTATCTGCTAAAATGGGATTCAGGGATTCAGTTATAATTGTTAAAAGCCTGTCTGAAGAGATGGGTCTTCAGCTTTTTTCGGAAGGATCAAAGGGAAGGGGCCATCCTGATCTCCCAAGGGAGAGTGTTCCATAGCCAGGGAGCTGCCACAGAGAAGGCCCTCTCCCATGTCCCCATCAGCTGTGCTTGTGCTGGCAGTGGGACTGAGAGGAGGGCCTCCTCTGCTGATCTTAATTGTGGAGAAGGCGCTGTGATGTTCACCCGTTCCTCTGTTTCTTTTTCTGCCAAACCCAGGGCTCACGCTGATGACGTTCCCTTTTTCTTTCACTGCCACCAGTGGATTTCTTTATCCACACTGTAAAGGACTTTAGTCAGACACTGGCTGCCAATAACAGAACTTGTTTATTAAAGGGTATTAGGGTAATTCAGAATCACAGATGTTATTTGTTCATTTCATGGAATCACAATCATGGAAATATCATATATCTGCCACACCTTTGATCACCTCCTGTTTTATTTAATCACGTTAACCAGTTTATCTTTGTTAGCAATAGTTCTCAGGCTTTCTCTATCTCTTTCTCTCTCTAACCTCTCTCCTCCTCTTCTTACTCACTCTCTCTCTCACTAACTGCCTTAACTGACTCTCTGACTCCGCCCCTCCTATCCTCTCATAGGCTATGCAAATGATCTCCAGCCCTGAGTGACAGGCGTGACGTGGGGCATCCTTCACAGGCGCATATAGAGAGATACGGTCCTTCAGGTAGCCTGGACCCAAGCTGTACAGGGCTTTGTAGGTAATGACCAGCACTTTGAATTGGTCCCAGAAACGGACTGGTAGCCAGTGCAGTTCTTGTAACAGGTGTGTTATATGCTCCCTGTAGTTGGCCCCAGTCAGTAGTCTGGCTGCAGAGTTTTGCACCAGCTGAAGTTTCCAAACCGTCTTCAAAGGCAGCCCCACATAGAACGTGTTACAGTAATCCAAATGGGATGTAACTAAGGCATGTGTCACTGTAGCCAGATGTGACATCTCAAGGAAGAGGCACAGCTGGAGCACCAGCTGAAGCTATGCAAATGCACTCCTGGCCACTGCTGAAACCTTGGCATCCAAGCTTAGGGATGAATCCAGGAATACATCCAAGCTGTGGACCTGACTTTTCAGGGGGAGTGTAACCCCATCCAGCACAAGTAGTATCCCTATTCCCTCATCTGCCTTCTGACTGACCAGGATCACCTCTGTCTTGTCTGGATTAAATTTCAGTTTGTTTGCCCTCATCCAGTCCATTACTGATGCCAAGCACTGGTTTAGAGTCAAGACAGCTTCCCTTGAATTAGGTGGAAAGGAGAGATAGAGATGAGTGTCATCTGCATACTGGTGACACCGAACCCCAAAACTCCGGACAACCTCTCCCAGCGGTTTCATGTAGATGTTAAAAAGCATGGGTGACAAAGCAGAACCCTGAGGAACGCCACAGGCCAATGGCCAGGGCGTTGAGCAGGGGTCACCCAGCACCACCTTCTGAAAGCCACTGAGAGGTCCAGCAGAACCAACAGGGACACACTCCCCCTGTCCAGTTCCCAGCGTAGGTCATCCACCAAAGTGACCAAAGCTGTCTCTGTCCGATAGCCAGGCTTGAAACCAGATTGAAATGGGTCTAGATAATCCGCTTCCTCCAGGAATCCCTAGAACCGAGAAACCACCACACGCTCCAGTACCTTGCCCAGGAATGGGAAGTTTGAGACTGGCCAGTAGTTATCCAGTACATGATATTGGCAAATTTGAACTGGAACTGATTCCAGGGATCACATGTGCTGGAAATGATCCAAACTAGAGCAATCCTAACTGCACGAAAAAAAGTAGAAGTCCCTTGATAGGGGTCAGAAAGGTGCAGGTAGAAACACTTTGGGGGCAGGCTGGTGCACTTAAACAAAGGGGCAGAAGAGAGTGACTAGAATGGCGGCTCTGCTGGAGCTCAGGTCTCTAAGGCAGGGCTTCTTTGCCTCCCCCCCCCTCACGGGATTAGGCAAGACGAGGATCTTGCATCCCAGCATGGGGGGGGGAGGATTCAAGGAGTGCAGTTTAAAACTGCACTCCTCCTCCCTCTCAGCCTCTTTCCGAGGCTTTCTTGTGCAGAGAGGTCACTGCTGCTGCACTCGGCAACGGAGCACGTGGCGCAGCAGATTTGATTTTGAGCTAGGACTAAGGGGGTGCATCGGCACTCCCTCCAGGTTTTAGGGGCGGATTATATGGCAGCTAGTGAGGAATTCAGGTTATTCAGGGAGGTTGAGGGATTGGAAGCAGCCTGGCCGGTCCCTGTGGAACACTGACAGCAATTTGCAGTTCATCTGCATAGGAAGGGTTTAGCTCCTAATTCAATCCAGAGTAAAATGTCAGCATCGGCTTTTCAAGCTAAGGCTATGGGTGTACGGGACTACACAGGTGATTTTAGGGTTAGGAAGATGATCAAAGGGTGGAGTAAGGAACGGGTAAGAGTGCCTGATGATCGGTCTCCTATGACGCCTGACATCTTAGTGAGATTTAGCAGATTGTGGAGCACTATGTGTAGAGACAATTATGAGGCTGCACTGTTTTTTTGGAGTGTTAAGGATCAGTGAGGTAGTGGCAGCTTCTAAGACTGATATTTCGCAAACAGCTTTGCAGTTGGCAGATGCAGCTGTCTTGAATGGGTGGATCCAATTACATATCAGGCGGTCTAAGTTGGATCAGGGTGGAAAGGGAGCACATATTACCTTAGGCCCCTGCTCCATGCTGGGAATGTGCCCAGTAAGGGTGATGGAGTCATTCTTGAGGTCCAGGGGGCAAACGCAAGGTTAATTGTTTTGCCATAATGATGGGTCCCCATTAACAAGGTATCAGCTTTGGAAACTTACCGACCAGGCTTTGACACAGGTGGGCTTGCAGGGATGGCATTTTGGAACACACTCATTTAGGATTGGGGCAGTGTCGACAGCAGCTTCATTGGGATACAGCCTGGATGATATCAAGAAGCTGGAGAGATGGTCATCAAGAAGGTACAGTCTTTATGTACCTGACATGCCGTAGATCTAGATCAGTGCCTGGCTGTTTCTTTGTTTTATTGCAGGTCTTAGCAGGCCCAGGAGGCATTTGAGGATCCAAGTAGTTGGCCACAGTTTTGTTTTTTGGGCAGCTAAGAACGCCTCCAGAACAGCATGGGGCCGTGATCTAGGACTGGGAGAATTTGCCTGGCTTGAATGGAAAGGTCAGAGGGGCATGATGTGGTCAGATTTTAAGGAAGCAGTTTTCTCTGGAGCTTCCAGTGTGCCTCCTGATGTCTTGCTGGTTCACTTGGGTGGCAACGATCTGGCCAGGCACTGTGGCAAGGCCATTATCCTTGATATGTTAAGAAACTTCCAAGATTTCCTGTGTCTAGGTTGGTGTGGTCCACCATAATCCTGTATTTTGTTTGGAGGGCGGACTGTAATCCACAGTGTTTAAATCAGGCTAGGAGAAAAGTTAACAAGGAAGTTTGTAGGGCAATGAGCAGGGGCCTTGGTTACGTTATAGGCCATCCAGATATCTGTTTGGATAGGTCGGAATTGTACAGGGGTGGTGGGGTGCCCTTTTCTGAGCAGGGCATTGAAATATTTTTGGGAGATGTCCAGAGGGGCCTGTGAGCTGTGATTTTGAGCCTCGTGGGGGAAATGGAGCATAGTTGATCTAGTCCCATTTCAGTGGCAGGTAGTGTGGTAAGAACAAGGGTTGGTGAGTGCCCTGTGAGTTCAAGGGAAATTATAGCCCATCTGACCTCACAGCGCTGCAGATATTGAGGTTACAGCGCTGCGGGGGAGGACGTGCTGAGGCCTTCCCCAGGCCGAGGGCCATGAACGAGAGGGGGGTTGCAGGCCCGGGGGGTGGTCGCTTCAGGCACCAGCCAGTGTCGTGCTGTCCAAGGGACTGTGCAACACCAGGGCATGGGACTTGCCCAAATGTGGTTGGGGATGGGGTCTGGTGAGACCTCCGGCCTCAAACCCAATTCTGCACTACCACAGGCCCCTTGACTGGGAACATCAAGAGTTCAAATATCTGTTCAATAAAGTGTGGCCCTAGTTAACCCAGCACTTGTGTCTCGCCTTTTTATTCTGGGGGTGGGGGAGCAATGATGACTGGGCTGGAGCATCTCCCTTATGAGGAAAGGCTACAGCGTTTGGGGCTCTTTAGTCTAGAGAAAAGGTGCCTGAGGGGGTACATGATTGAGATATATAGGGGATGGATAAAGTAGATAGAGGGAAGCTCTTTTCCCTCTGACACAATACAAGAACCAGGGGACATCCACTCAAATTAAGTGTTGGAAGAGTGAGAACAGACAAAAGAAAAAATTTCTTTACCCAGTGTGTTGTTAGTTTGTGGAACTCCTTGCCACAAGATGTGGTGATGGCATCTGGCCTGGATGCCTTTAAAAGGGAATTGGACAGATTCCTGGAGGAAAAGTCCATCACAGGTTACAAACCATGATGGGGATGTATAATCTCCAGGCTTAAAAGTAAGGTACCTCAAAATGCCAGATGCAGGGGAGGGGTATCAGGAGACAGGTACCTAGTTGTGCTCATGTGCTCCCAGAGGCATCTGGTGGGGCCACGGTGAGATATAGGAAGCTGGACTCGATGGGCCTTTGGCCTGATCCAGCAGGGCTCTTCTTATGTTCTTATGTTGTCTGATCACTGTCTTTAAGAATGTACCAGTTCATCCCTGCAGTGCTCTAAACAGCAAGCTAAATGCTTGTGTAGTCAGCCTGTTTTTTAATAGCTGATAATATAGTCCCTGCATGAATCTGTGACAAGGCTGAGGGAACCTGATTATTGCTGGAGAGATAGGAACATCCTTCCCATTGTGCTTTATATCCCAGAATTGAAAACAATCAAGTTTATTTGGGATGCAAAAGTTAATTACATTAAAAAAAAAAAACACAGTTGCAATCCAACTGAGTTATGCTGCTCTTAAATGTCCCATTTAAGGTCTGTGAACAATGCTATTAGTTATCTATAGGCATTCAGGACTATACACAAGTTAGTTGATCAATTTCATTTTAATTGTTCCCTTATTATAGAGAGAAGTATTGAATGAAGAAGGAATACATCAGAACCAAATTCACCAGGAGGCTTTATATCTGTTTCATGTTCTGATAGTTGTCACACGGAAACACAGGATTATCTTTCTCAGCATTATTTAATAACAAGATGTCCATCAAATGTGCGCATCACTGAAATCTGTCCATAAAGACAGGCTATAGCTGAGAGTTGCACTTGATGCTGTGATACATTAATCATGGGTCATCATAAAAAAAGGGCAACCACAATCTAGTTAGCTACCTCTAACTTTTAGTAGAACTTATATTTGTCCTCATGGCATTACATTCGGCATTTTGTTGAAACAATAATTCATTGGCTACTCATGACAAAGAGGAAGGATATGTGGAACTTGTGTTGTCAGGACAAATCTAAATTCTATCAGACTGTAAAAAATTGGGGAACCACATATGTGACCACAACTTTTGGGTCCACCACAACAATTCCCACTTTGGCCTACAATGGAGCTGAGGTCTAGCCCCATGCTTCCTTTTCTCTGCTTGTTTGTTTGTTCAGGTTCCTGCTAAGGAAGATAGTTGTGCACAGTACGTGAGGGAATTGGTTTCTGGGAGCCTGCCTACTAAAATCACACTAAAATGTCTTCATATACATAGGTAATTCAGGCTCAGAGTAGAAGTAGCATTGTGTGCAGGTTTCAGCCATTAAATTCCAAGAAAGACAAAACTTGTTAGGACTCTACCACTGGTTATTATTTTCTTGATATCATGAATATGGGTGAAGTGCAGGATGATTGAGGATGGCTAACATTCTTCCTATCTTCAAAAAGGGCAAAAAGGAGGAACTGGAGAACTACAGACCTGTTAGCCTGACATCAATCCCAGGGAAAGTTCTGGAGCAGATTATAAACTGTTTACTCTGCAAACACCTTGAAAGCAATGCAGTAATAACTTGAAGCCAACATGGATTTGTCATGCCAGACTAATCTTATCTTATTTTTTCATTGGGTAACCTCCCTGGTAGATGGTGGGAATGCTGCAGACACAATGTATCTTGACTTCAGCAAAGCCTTTGACAAAGTTGCCCATGATAGTCTGATTAGCAAACTAACTAGGTGTGGGCTAGATAGAACAGCTGTCAGGTGGATACCCAGTTGGTTACATAATCATACTTAGAGAGTGCTTATCAAGGGCTCCTTCTCAATCCGGGGGAGGTTACAAGTGAGGTACCACAAGGCTCAGTCCTTAATTTTTATTAATGGCTTGGATGAGGGAGTGCAGAGAATACTTATCAAATTTGTGGATGACACAAAATTGAGTGGAATAGCTAATACCTTGGAAGACAAGAACAACATTCAAAACAATCTTGATAGGTTTGAGCACTGGGCTGAAAACAACAGAAGGACATTTAACAAGGATACGTCCAAAGTTCTACACCTGGGGGAGGGGAAAACCAAATGCACAATTACAATATAGAGGATATTTGGCTCAGTAATACTACAAGTGAGAAGGCTCTTGGAATTGTTGTCAATCAAAAGCTGAACATGAGCTAACAGTGTGATGTGGCTGAAAAAATGGCAATTATGATTTTAGGATGCATTAACAGAAGTATAGTCTTTAAATCCTGTGAGGCACTAGTCCCCCTCTATTCAGCATTGGTTAGGCCTCATCTAGAGCACTGTGTTTATTTCTGGGTGCCACACTTTAAGAAGGATGCAACAAACTGGAGCAAGTTCAAAAGAGTGTAACAAGTATGATCAGGGAACTGGAAACAAGTCCTATGAAGAGAGACTGAAGGAACCAGGCATGTTTAGCCTTGAGAAAAGAAGGCTGAGGGGAGATGTAATAGCACTTTTCAAATACTTGAAAGATTTTCATACAGAGGAGAGGCAAGATCAAGTCATTTAATGAAACTTGGTGGCCCTTTATAGCATAGAGTTCTTTTTAAATAGACTTTTTAAATGGTTCTCTTCCCCTCCATTTTCACTCCATTCTTTAGTTTGTTTTTCTGTTCTTACTGTATGGTGTTTTTTTACTGTTTCATACAAATGTAAACATTAATATAGAAAGCTCCAAAAAGAAATAGAGTAAAAACTTGTCCCCATCTGAAGTGGTACAGACCAAGAATAGGTTTCCTCTTTGCATTTGCTAGTTGAATAAACTGGCCCTGTGGAGGAGACAAAGAGAAGCCCACCTGGTCAAATGTCCTCCTTCTCCTTGTGATTCTGTCATTCACTCAGTCATTCTGTCTTCCCATCATCTACTCCCTACTCTTCTTATCTGGAGGTGGTGCATCATAGCTACACTAAGGAGATCCAGAAGAGATAGGAAAAAGACCATCTCATTGGGACTTTTGGATTCAGAGTGAGCAGCTGGCAAGGGATGGGAGTCTTCAGGATGTTAGTGTTGCTATAATTAGGCATTAGCTAATAATAGCCTAATAATTCCTCCCAAGAAAAGTTAGGATGTTTAGGGGGATGCTTTTGGTTTTAAGTGCCGTCAAGTCACTTGCTTCAGTTACAGTTATGGGGGGGGGGTATTTCAAACTCATTTACTCCCTCTAACACTAAATGGTTGTGTGATTTCATGCCCATTCTATGCTGGAGCACTGAACTTTCCTGTTGGGTGTGTGGATACCTTTGAAACATTTTGTGCAAGCTCCTCTTGCAATTTATTTTAATTGCAGAACTTAAGTTCTTTTGTTTTGTAGTTTTAGAATGTGTCGATCTCAATGCACAACTCCTGTGCAAAATGAATTCAAGTTTCATGATCTGTGTTTGCATGTACAATTCTGACTAACATACTCAATTAAAGTGTGGATATTCCAGCTGAGAACTGTCATAACAGTATCAAATAATTTTATACATAAAAGAAAATGCTTTATAAAGACATCGTCTGACAACTTTACAGGTCATAACCAGCACGTTATGTTGCATGTTCTCTAAGTGCTAGCATCTTCTTGTAGTGTAATCTTCTCTAATCTGCTTAGATATTCATGGGAAAATGTAACAGTCACATTTTGTATTACCATCACATTTATTTATATTGCATGAGTTGAGTCATCTGAGGATTTAAATACTGAGTACATTCCTTAAAAAAAAAAAGTCCGCATACAGGTACTGCTGTTCGGCTAGGACAAAAGAGATAATACGTCTGTCCTTGATTAAAAATATAATGTTTCCTAAGGAATCGGCTAGATGTTTTCTGAGATCTCTGGAGCCACAGTATACAGACTTGGCAAAATGTTAGATTGAGTTTTTGTAATATGTGACTGATTACAAAATGCATTTTGGATATTTGAGAATAATGGAAAGCTGGAAATGCAATTAAAGGAATCTAAGTCACAAACACCACAGTCTTAAAAACAACTGAAAGATCTGTACCTAAAGATGTAATTCTATATGAATTCTGTTCCACTAACCTCACAAGATTTAATTTTCAGTAGATGTATATTGTGAAGTAATGAGTAAGGACTAAGTAAATATACTTTTTTTGACCAATAGTAATCTCCTTTAGAAAAAGAGGTGGTGTGCACCCCTCCTTCTACCATGCATATAAAATAACATCTGATAACTGAGGTTCTGAAGATGGAACTTTTTATGCTCGGACCTGATTCTCATTATTGCTTTTCCCTACCTTTTTTTTTTTGATGTTGGAAATAATCACACAGTAAGGTTCCACATTCATTCCAACATAGTAGGAGATCAGAAATAGACTGTGTCATTGGAAACCTTGTGGTGTTTTTCATTCTCTTTGCTGTACTTTGAATGTGGCATCTTTATACCCTCATTTGTTGTTTAGTCATTAAGTTGTGTCCGACTCTTCATGACCCCATGGACCAGAGCACGCCAGGCCCTCCTGTCTTCCACTGCCACCCGGAGTTTGGTCAAATTCATGTTGGTAGCTTCGATGACACTGTCCAACCATCTCGTCCTCTGATGTCCCCTTCTCCTCTTGCCTTCACACTTTCCCAACATCAGGGTCTTTTCCAGGGAGTCTTCTCTTCTCATGAGATGGCCAAAGTATTGGAGCCTCAGCTTCAGGATCTGTCCTTCCAGTGAGCACTCAGGGTTGATTTCCTTCAGAATGGATAGGTTTGTTCTCCTTGCAGTCCAGGGGACTCTCAAGAGTCTCCTCCAGCACCACAATTCAAAAGCATCAATTCTTCGGCGGTCAGCTTTCTTTATGGTCCAGCTCTCACTTCCATACATCACTACTGGAAAAACCATAGCTTTGACTATGCGGACCTTTGTTGGCAAGGTGATGTCTCTGCTTTTTAAGATGCTGTTTTGTCATCGCTTTCCTCCCAAGAAGCAGGCGTCTTTTAATTTTGTGGCTGCTGTCACCATCTGCAGTGATCATGGAGCCCAAGAAAGTAAAATCTGTCACTGCCTCCATATCTTCCCCTTCTATTTGCCAGGAGGTGATGGGGTCAGTGGCCATGATCTTAGTTTTTTTTTTGATGTTGAGCTTCAGACCATTTTTTGCGCTCTCCTCTTTCACTCTCATTAAGAGGTTCTTTAATTCCTCCTCATTTTTTGCCATCAGAGTGGTATCATCTGCATATCTGAGGTTGTTGATATTTCTTCCGGCAATCTTAATTCTGGCTTGGGATTCATCCAGTCCAGCCTTTAGCATGATGTATTCTGCATATAAGTTAAATAAGCTGGGAGACAATATACAGCCTTGTCGTACTCCTTTCCCAATTTTGAACCAATCAGTTGTTCCATATCCAGTTCTAACTGTTGCTTCCTGTCCCAAATATAGATTTCTCAGGAGATAGATAAGGTGGTCAGGCACTCCCATTTCTTTAAGAACTTGCCATAGTTTGCTGTGGTCCACACAGTCAAAGGCTTTTGTGTAGTCAATGAAGCAGAAGTAGATGTTTTTCTGGAACTCTCTGGCTTTCTCCATAATCCAGCGCATGTTAGCAATTTGGTCTCTAGTTCCTCTGCCCCTTCGAAATCCAGCTTGTACTTCTGGGAGTTCTCGGTCCACATACTGCTGAAGCCTGCCTTGTAGGATTTTGAGCATAACCTTGCTAGCGTGTGAAATGAGTGCAATTGTACGGTAGTTGGAGCATTCTTTGGCACTGCCCTTCTTTGGGATTGGGATGTAGACTGATCTTTTCCAATCCTCTGGCCACTGCTGAGTTTTCCATACTTGCTGGCATATTGAGTGTAGCACCTTAACAGTATCATCTTTTAAGATTTTAAATAGTTCAACTGGAATGCCATCACCTCCACTGCCCTTATTGTTAGCCGTGCTTTCTAAGGCCCACTTGACTTCACTCTCCAGGATGTCTGGCTCAAGGTCAGCAACCACACTATCTGGGTTGTCTGGGACATCCATCTTTGCACAAAATGTTCCTTTAATATCTCCAATTTTCTTGAAAAGATCTCTGGTTTTTCCCTTTCTATTATTTTCCTCTATTTCTTTGCACTGTTCATTTAAGAAGGCCCTCTTGTCTCTCCTTGCTATTCTTTGGAAATCTGCATTCAATTTTCTGTAACTTTCCCTTTCTCCCTTGCATTTTGTCTCCCTTCTCTTGTCTGCTATTTGTAAGGCCTCTTTGGACAGCCACTTTGCTTTCTTGCATTTCCTTTTCTTTGGGATGGTTTTTGTTGCTGCCTCCTGTACAATGTTACGAGCCTCCATCCATAGTTCTTCAGGCACTCTGTCCACCAAATCTAGTTCCTTAAATCTGTTCTTCACTTCTACTGTGTATTCCTAAGGGATTTGGTCTAGATTACACCTGACTAGCCCAGTGGTTTTTCCTACTTTCTTCAGTTTAAGCTTGAGTTTTGCTATAGGAAGCTGATGATCAGAGCCACAATCAGCTCCAGGTCTTGTTTTTGCTGACTGTATAGAGCTTCTCCATCTTTGGCTGCAGAGAACATAATGAATCTGATTTCGGTATTGCCCATCTGGTGATGTCCATGTGTAGAGTCGCCTCTTGTGTTTTTGGAAAAGAGGGTTTGTGATGACCAGCTTGTTCTCTTGACAAAACTCTATTAGCCTTTGCCCTGCTTCGTTTTGAACTCCAAGGCCAAACTTACCTGTTGTTCCTTTTATCTCTTGACTCCCTACTTTAGCATTCCAATCCCCTATAATGAGGAGAACATCTTTCTTTGGTGTCAGTTCTAGAAGGTGTTGTAAGTCTTCATAGAATTGGTCAATTTCAGCCTCTTCAGCATTCGTGGTTGGTGCATAAACCTGGATTACTGTGATGTTGAAAGTTCTGCCTTGGATTCGCATTGAAATCATTCTATCATTTTTGAGATTGTATCCCAGTACAGCTTTTCCCACTCTTTTGTTGACTATGAGGGCTCCTCCATTTCTTCTACGGGATTCTTGCCCACAGTAGTAGATATGATAATCGTCTAAATTGAATTCACCCATTCCCGTCCATTTTAGTTCACTGACGCCCAGGATGTCAATGTTGATTCTTGCCATCTCCTGTTTGACCACATCCAGCTTCCCAAGGTTCATAGATCTTACATTCCAGGTTCCTATGCAGTATTTTTCTTTAGAGCATCGGACATTCCTTTCACTTCCAAGCACGTCCACAACTGAGCGTCCTTTCCGCTTTGGCCCAACCACTTCATTAGCTCTGGAGCTACTTGTCCTTGTCCTCCGCTCTTCCTCAGTAGCATGTTGGACGCCTTCCGACCTGAGGGGCTCATCTTCCAGCGTCATATCTTTTAGCCTTTTGTTTCTGTCCATGGAGTTTTCTTGGCAAAGATACTGGAGTGGTTTGCCAGTTCCTGCTCCAGGTGGATCGCGTTTAGCCAGAACTCTCCACTATGACCTGTCCATCTTGGGTGTCCCTGCACGGCGTAGCCCATAGCTTCTCTGAATTACTCAAGCCCCTTCGCCACGACAAGGCAGCAATCCGTGAAGGGGATACCCTCATTTACAAGGGTTAATTAGATGTGTCATTTGAATAAGGGCTCTGTTACTCTAAACATACATTTGTCAAAAAACATGGTGTGAGGAAACCTTGTTTACCCACAGGTTACTCAGAGGGGATCCTTTGACCATTCAGTCACATTGCCTTTTTTTCCTGGCTGGGTTGAGGCCAGTGCACTAACGGTTGGGAAAAGCCTCCTGAGGGCCTGTGCCTTCCTTAGCACACTCTGAGTCTCCTACTCCTGGGTGCTCAAGGAATAAACACACACAAGCAGGTTGTTGCTTCTGGTTCCAAACTAAGCCTGCACAGAACTTAAAGTAGCTCAAAGTACTTCAAAATCTCAGGGCATCCTCAGACTTTCACTGCCTCTCAGCTGTTTAAACAAACCACAGCTTGGGTAAAATTTTACATTTTATTAAAAGCAAAAGTAGCAAGGCATGACAAAAGTTCTAAGAATTCAGCTGAGTACAAAATTCATCATTTGGTAGCATAAGCAGACTTTACAGAGCTGAAGGCATAATGAGGCTATTCCCACAGAAAATAAAGAAAAGCTAAATCTTTAAGCTATACTTACAAGCATGTGCAGAGTTCTTCACAGCAGATAGCACGAGCATACTAAGTCGTGGTGATGATTCAAGATGGAGGATGAAACTAAGCTAACTAGCCATCTTCCTCAAATCCCATCATCCTACAGTTCACTGTTGTAAGAGTCCACCAATCAGCAGGCAGCTTTTAATTGGTTTCAGCTACACCAGCCAAGGTCAATTAACCACATTCCAGATGCAACTTCTACTTGTCAACAAAACTCAATTTCCCCCACCCCCAAGGTCAGGATGTTCTTTCCAACTTGCTTATCTTGGGTTGGTGCTCCAATGTTGCACTTCTCCCACAAACTTTCACGCCTAGGCTGGTCAGCAAGAACATTTTACAGATTCCACCAACTTGACATTAACTCTTTGACTTACAGATGTTACCACCCTGGAGTTGACTCCATAAGCCATAATTCCTTCACACATGGGCCTTCTTATAGTTAAAAAGTAGAAGTATCAGCTCTTTCTAGCCAAGATTTTGTTTACCTTGATAGAGCCATGAGGATTCATTTATCACTCGTTTCTATTGCAGGAAGAAGTTCACTGTGGTAACGCTATTATTCCCCAAACTAACTTTGCTAGGGACTTTTGCTTTTTCTAAGATTTTTCTTCCTAGCATCAAAAAGCAATACTGATTTTTGGTGGTCACTTTCCCTTTGATTCCTAGGACTGAAATGAATAATCAGATGTCATCACTAATCCTGTAGATCAGTGGTTCTCAACCCTTGGAGCTCTGGATGTTTTGGACCTCATCCTCCCAAATCCCTGACTATTGGCCATGTCAGCTAGTGCTTCTGAGAGCTGGTCCAAAACACTTCCAAACCAGAGCTTGAAAACTACTACTGTAAATAGTTATGATCAAATGCTTTGTGCAAAGTCATCATATCCTTCAGAAGCAGTTGGCAATATGTTCAAAGATATACAAAATGTGTTTACCCAGTAAAGCTCCTAACCAGACATAGGAGCTTCATATTTGTATCCTGGGGGATACAAATATGAAGTTCGGCACCACAGGTGCCACGGTGGTCCATTCCCGCCCCCCAGAACCAGCCTGGTCCACTCACTGGGCTCTTTGTAGCATGCGTGTCTTATGGCAGTGACATTATGCCGACCGCTGATGTAGTCCCACCAATGCTGCCCTGCTTCTCCCCACAGCTGACTGCTCTGGTGAGGAGGCAGGAAGATGAGTCTCCTCACTCAGCTGCTGAGCGGTTGGCTGAGTGGCAAGTTGGGGCAGTGCCAGTGGGACTACATCTGTGATTGGTGCGATGTTGCTGCCATTGGGGTGTGCTCTGTGAGGAGCCCAGTGAATGGAGTGGTTCTGGGTGGGCAGGAATGGACCACCACGGCACCTGTGGTGCCAAACTTTGTATTCAGATCCCCCCAGATACGAATATGGAGCTCCCATGTCTACTCCTAACAGAATAAGCCACACAGTGTCCATTAGAAGTCAATTATAAATGTATGTAATGTTATATGGCATGAGAAAATAATAAATTTAAATGGGGAAATGGAAACATTTTATTGAATGAAAATAGCAGAAATGAATATGAAATAGCCACATTGCATTGTGCTCTGTGAATTACATTAACCTATGTTAACAGAGGATGAGATGGTTGGACAGTGTCATCGAAGCAACCAACATGAATTTGACCCAACTTCGGGAGGCAGTGGAAGACAGGAGGGCCTGGCGTGCTCTGGTCCATGGGGTCACGAAGAGTCGGACATGACTAAACGACTAAACAAAATGTTAACAGATGGGAGGGGTGATTCCATGCTTGAGCCCTTGAAAGTCAGTATCCTGGGGCCAAGCAAACTGGAAAAACCAGTTGTTGAGATATTAACCTCTTGAGAATCCAGAAGCTTGGTGAAAAATGTTTTGATTGTACTGAAATCCATGGACAGAAATAAGATAGATTTTGCCTTGTTTCGTCTCAGAGAAGACACACAGATGTTGTTTCCGGGGGAAGATAATCTCTGCCAGAAGGGGTAAGAATGATGTAATATGATATGACTATATTTCAATGCATAAATGCTTTGCCGTGCTCTTTTTCCCCTAAAGATATATATTCTAATAGATTTTGAGTAATTTTCTAAAGTGACTTCTATTGTGTTTATGTATTTTCCATTTACAATATTGAGAAAATAGTTCTAGCCTTCTGTATTTTGAAATATTAAATTTAAGCTACATACCATAAGTACAAGATATAAAATTAGTAAATCATACAATTCTCTACAAATTAAGAATGCTTTCTACATATATGAACTGAGATCCTGTATTAGAAGACTGAAGCGTTTGGAATATATGTTCACTCATTTTTATATATCTTACACCATTTTGTTTGTTTGTTTCTTTGTTTAAAATATTTTTATCCCACCTTTCTCCTTAAAAAGAACCCAAGGCAATATACATAATTAAAAGGATAATATTTAAAAGCTAAAAATAGTAGGTAAACGAATATTAAAAAATAATTAAACAAGTATTATATTAAAAACAGTAATAAAATCAATACTAAAACACATTTAAAACAACAGAGCAAAACAATCCACTTAAAAACCCCTCTCAGACCACCAGTTATTAAGAGAAAGCCTGCCTAAAGAGAAAGGCCTTTGCCTGCTTGTAGAAGGACAACAAAGATGGAGCCAGCCTAGCTTCCCGTGGAAGGGGGTTCCAGAGCCTGGGAGCAGCAACAGAGAAGACCCTCTCCCGTGTCCCCACCAAGCACATCCGTAAAGGTGGTGGGACCGAGAGAAAGGCCTCCTCTGATGATCTTAATGCCTGGGCAGACTCATGGAGATGTGGTCTTTTATAGTTTGGACCCAAGCTGTTTAGAGTTTTATAGCTTAAAACCAGCACTTTGAATTGTGCCCGGAAATGGATCAGCAGCCAGTGGAGCTGCTGTAATCGGGGTGTGTGTGTGTGACATGATGCCTGTAACCAGCCCCAGTTAACAATTTGGCTGCTGCATTTTGGACCCAATGGAGTTTCCAAACACTTTCCAAAGGTGGCCCCATGTAGAGTGTGTTACAGTAATCCAGTTGAGATATAACTAGGGCATGTGTCACCGTGGCCAGATCAGCCCTCTCAGGAACTGGCACACTAGTTTTAAATGTGCTTCTGACCACCACTGTATGTTTTAAATGTACTTCTGACCACCACTGAAACCTGGGCATCCAGGCTCAGAGATGAATCTAGGAGCACCCCCAAGCTGCGCCCCTGTGTTTTCAGAGGGAGTGTAACCTCATCCAGCACAGGCTGCAACCCTATTCCTTGATCTGCTTTTTGACTGACCAGGAGCACCTTTGTCTTGTCTGGGTTAAGTTTCAGTTTATTTGCTCTTAGACACTGATTTAGAACTGAAACAGCTTCCTTGGATTTAGATGGAAAGAAGTCAAAAGAGTTGGGTGTCATCAACATACTGGTGACAGGGCTGCTTTATTCAGAGGGCAAAGTGGGCATTTGCCCAGGGCCAACTGTCTGTACAGGCCCACATGAAAAGGGGGATTCTCCCCCCCTTGATGGTTCGGACAATCTCTACAACCTTGCTCCCTCCTCCCCCAGTATCTAGGGAATGTTTTTTTTTTGTTGTTGTTGTTAAATCTCCCCCCCCCCCCACATCTCTCTCCTTCCCCAAACAACCTTATGCACCCCCGAGAACCCACTTCCTTCCAGGTCTTGACAAGGGAAAACACGAGGAGGCCACTTTGCAAACACGTGCTCTGGAAAACATAGAGATGGAAAAAGAGGAGGCAGGCGCACTGCTTCCACTTCCTGTTTGAAAAAAGGATCTCCTCGAGTGCCTTCATAGCTGTATGTTCCCCATATTCTCTCATGAATGTTTCTATGAGTGAAGAGGGAGAACGAGGGGATGGCTGGGAGGGATAAGAATGAATAGTTCTCCCTTCTTGTACTGAAGAAAAAAAGAGGAAATAAGCTCATGTGTAGACAGGAGAGATAGAGCTAATAGGTAAAATTCTAGGGTCGTGGAGGGGACCCCCAAGCTTTGCCTTGAGAGTAAGACCCATCTCCATTACTTTTTCAAGGACCCTGAGACAGCCTTTGTGCCTGAAGCAAAAGCTGAGGAAGGGGAAGAAAGAGCTACGAAGCTGAACAGCAATCCAGAAGAACCAGAAGGAGTCCTTCACCTTCTCTTTTCCCATCTCTGTGGCCACCTTTGAGCAGGCTTGGAGGTGGAGCAGGATGGTGCAAGGCTCTCACTGCTGGGACAATAGAGGGAGGAGATGTGGGGGAGGGGTGAATTTGGAGAGGGCTAGTGCCTTCTTACCCTCGCCCATCAACAGACTCATGGGAAGGATTTATTTATTTACTTATTCATTTATTAGATTTTGATCCCACCCATCTAATGGTATGGTACTACTCTGGGCAGTTTACTTGCATTTTTTTCCCCAGCTGGGTAGTTTTCCAATCCATTGCATGTCCCCCTTGCATGATAGGCCTTTGGTACCTGTCCTTTTAGAGGCTACTTGAAAGGGGAAGTGGTGGGGGAGCCAAGCATCTGAGTGCCCAAATAATAGCCTGTGGATGCTCTTTGCAAAGTATCCCACGAGGGGACTGTTTTTACCAGGTAGAGCATATGTATGAACTCACCCATGGAACTGAACAGAGGGACCCCCCCCCCGATGCAAAACCAGAAGGGAGGTGGCTTTTTAAAAAGCCAATTTGATGCTTCTCTCATCCTGTTTTCTTAGGGCATCTACTCCATCCTGTGTATACAGAGGAAGAGACTAGAAC
The DNA here is from genome assembly GCA_037013535.1 of Intellagama lesueurii. Classification (NCBI taxonomy): domain Eukaryota; kingdom Metazoa; phylum Chordata; class Lepidosauria; order Squamata; family Agamidae; genus Intellagama; species Intellagama lesueurii. The sequence continues at coordinate 111,975,510 of JBAJHW010000005.1, forward strand.
AGAAACAGGGGCCTCCACAAGGGGGATTGCTAACTTACATGGGGGGTGGGTTAGGCTCTAGAGCAGTGGTTCCCACCCTTGGTTCCCAGATGTTCTTACACTGCAACTCCCAGAAATCCTGGCCAGTGCAGGATTAACTAACCCTTAAACTGGCCAGTTTTAAGTGCCAGTTAAATTTTCATAACTTCTTCTGATACATTTGTAACAGAGAAAAAACAACAACCTAAAAATGTTTCATTATTTACAGTTGTGAACAGATCAACAGCTAACAAACTGATTTCCCACAGACTAAAGAGAGGGAAAGGAGAATCCTCAGCAGAGAGGTGGGGATCTCTTTGAATTCAGGGGTGGGAGGGAATGATGGGTTAGTGCTGGATGGATCTATAGTCACCCTAGCCCAGAAAATTACCTCCCAGACACTCAAACCACAGGTAGCATGTATGGTTGCAAATAAAACTTCAACACTTTAGCCCTAAGGGGTTTTCTTGGCATGTGTGTGTGTTCTGGCCAGGGCTGCTTTATTCAGAGGGCAAAGTAGGCATTTGTCCAGGGCCCACTGTCTGTAGGGACCCACACGAAGAGGGGGAAATTTTTATTTTATTTTGTCCTCCATGATGGTGCTGCACAGCCTGTGCTGTCTGCTGGGCCTTTGAAGTCTTATGTGCACTGAGGTCATGTGACGGAACCATGATGCATGACCTTGCACCATTTGAGCACTGGTGGCATGCACAGCCTTTTCTCCCACTACTCACATCATTGAGGACCCCGGCCTGGTAGAGCTGACAGTGGCAAACACAGCATTGAGAGGCTGTTTTAGGGGCTAAGATGGCAGAGAGAGAGGCTGTTTTAGGTCCTAAAGTGGCAGAGAGAGGGTGTTAGGGGGCTAAAATGTTACAGAGATGCTGCTTGGGGGCTAAGATGGCATGGGCAAGCTGTTTGGAGGTGCAGAGGGCACTGGCATGATGTACAAGGTTTATGCATTTACTGCTCATTGGCACGGTATACCAAGTTTATGCATTAAAATGGTGTGTTTGTAAAATTCTCCTTCTATCCGAGGAGAATATCTTACCTGCCAGGATTGATTAATTCTTATATTGTTCATGTTGTGTGACCTATTTAGGTGGGAGGTAAGTGAGGGGGGAGGAAGTGGTGCCCACTATTATATTTTTTGCCCAGGGACCACCAGAGCCTTCAATTGGCCCTGACTGGCAGCACCGAACCCCAAAACTCTGGACAAACTCTCCCAGTGGTTTCATGTAGATGTTAAATAGCATAGGGCACAAAACAGATCCCTGAGGGACGCCACAGGCCAATGGCCAGGGTGTCAAACAGGAGTCTTCCAGCACCACCCTCTGGGTCCTCCCCTCCAGAAAGAACTGGAGCCACTGTAAAACAATGCCTCCAAGTCCCATCCCAGAGAGATGGCCCGGAAGGGTACCATGGTCGATGGTACTGAAAGCTGCTGAAAGGTCCAGTAGAACCAACAGAGACACACCCCTCACCCCCATCCAGTTCCTGGTGTAGGTCATCCACCAAGGCAACCAAAGCTATCTCTGTCCCATAACCAGGACTGAAGCCAGATTGAAATGAATCTAGATAATCCATCTCATCCAAGAACCCTTGGAGCTGAGAAGCCACAACCCGCTCCAGCACCTTGCCCAAGAATGGGATATTAGAGACTGGCCAATAATTATCCAGTACTGTGGGGTCGAAGGAGGGCTTTTTCGATAATTGTCTTATTACTACCTCCTTTAAGCATGCTGGGATGCTACCCTGCTGCAAGGAGGCACTCACCACCCCTTGGACCCACTTGGCCAGTCCCTCTCTGGCAGTTTTTATAAGCGAGGAAGGGCAAGTGTCCAGGAGACAAGTGGTAGCCTTCACCTCTCCAAGGGTCCTGTCCACATCATCATGATGCAAAATCTGAAACTTATCCATCAACACCAGACAAGCAGGAATCATCGTTACAACTACAGGACCTGTATTAACTACTGCATCCAAGTCAGAGCGGATCTGAACAATTTTGCCTGCAAAGTGCTGTGCAAATTTTTCACAGAGAGCTACCGAGTGGTCTACAGTATTGTCCTTTGGGCCATGGTGTAAGATGCCCTTTACCACTCGGAAGAGTCCGCTGGGCTACTCTGTGCAGATGTAATGATGACTTCTTTTCTGCCACCACTGCCATGGAATAGACCTTCCAATGGGCTCTAGCCCGTGTTTGGTCGGATTCACTGCAAGTTTTCCACCATCGTTGCTCTAGTCTCCATCCCATTTGTTTGATCACCACCAGCTCCCCAGTAAACCAGGGGGCTAGTTTGGTTCTACCTTATGGGAGGGGACGCTTAAGAGTGATTGTGTCAATTGCCCTGGCCATTTCCCCATTCCTGAGATCAACCAGGGCGCATACGAGCTATTTTGAATTTTTGTATATGCTTGCTTGTTTGCTCAATAAACCTTAGAAAAGAAGATTCTTTTTTGAACTGTTAAGTAATAAAAAAATCAAAGAGAAGAAAGAACTAAAGTAAACATAAAGGGTACAATTTCTTTTGAGACCATAAATAAATTCCTTGGCAGTTGTGTGCAGACACAGATCTATAAGTCTCTCATAGCGAGTCTGTATAGGACATTCAGATATTCCATAGGCCATTTTGCTCATTAGGACATGTTGTGATTCCCACACAAATACCCTGAGGTATGTATCTGCTGCGACATTCAAAACATGCCAAACTTGTGTGGGAACACTGTGGTGAAGATCCAATGGGGAGAAATCCCAGAGAAAGCAAAACACCTACACAAACCTAATTTTGTCAGTGTTTGGTAAGGTAGCCACATGTCCTGTTTTACCTGGCATTCTCTGTTTGAAGGGCTCTCCAACCTGAGTTTGCATTAAAGAAGAGAGAGTTGCCCATCACAGTTAGCACCTGGATAGCATACTTGGAAGGCACAGAGGTTCCATAATCACAGTCTTCCTCACTATCATAGAATGCTTTAAATTTGTATCCCTTTTTAATTAATTAATTAATTAATTAATTAATGTATATGCCACCCACACTACCCAAAGGTCTCTGGGCAGCTTACAACAATTTAAATACAGTAAAAAAGATAAAACAGTTAAAATACAATTAAAATATATACTCTAAAAATTGCCATCAGGACCCACAGTTGATATTATTTCAATTAAAAGCCTTCTGGAACAGGAAGGTTTTGATCTGGCGCTGAAATGTCATCAGCGTCGGCACCAGACGAATCTCAGTTGGGATGGCATTCCATAGTCTGGGGGCAGCTGCCGAAAAGGCCCTTTGTCTACAAGCCATCCTTCTTACCTCCTTGAGGGACGGCTCTTTCAAAAGGGCCCCCTGGCTAGATCTTAACTGTCGGGTAGGTTCATATGGAAGGAGGCGGTCCTTCAGGTATCCAGGGCCCAAGCCGTTTAGGGCTTTATATGTCAAAACAAGCACTTTGAATTGGGCCCAGGCAGCAACTGGCAGCCAATGTAATTTAAACAGAATCAGTTTGATGTGTCCCCTAGTGGCCCCACCACTCACCAGCCGCGCAGCTCGATTCTGGACCAGTTGCAGTCGCCGGACCGTCTTCAAAGGCAGCCCCACGTAGAGAGCATTGCAGTAATCTATACAAGATGTTACCAGTGCATGTGTAACTGTCATGAGACTCCGGTCGTCCAGGTAGTGCCGTAGCTGGTATAATTTCTGCAGCGAAGGAAGGCGCCCCTGGCCACTGAGTCCACCTGGGCTTCCAGAGTTAGACTGGGGTCCAGGAGCACCCCCAGGTTGCGGACCCTGTCCCTTAGGGGGAGTGCAACCCCATTCAGGGCAGGGAAATGGCCCTCCAGTCTGTCCGGTGAAGCACCCACTAACAGCACTTCCGTCTTGTCTGGATTGAGTTTCAATTTATTAACCCTCATCCAGTCCATTATCAGGTCCAGATACGAGTTCGGCACAGAAACCGCCTCACCTAGATTGGTGGAAAACGAGAGGTAGAGCTGAGTGTCGTCAGCATATTGCTGACTCCTCAGCCCAAACCTCCTGATGACCTCTTCCAGCGGTTCCATGTAGATGTTAAACAGCATGGGGGACAGTATCAAGCCCTGAGGAACTCCATGACATAAACGGCATGGGGCAGAGCAACTGTCCACCAGCACCACCCTCTGGACACGGTCAGCCAGGAAGGAGCGGAACCACCGTAAAATGGTGCCCCCAACTCCCAACCCAGCCAGCCTATCCAGAAGGACACCATGGTCGATGGTGTCGAAAGCCGCTGAGAGGTCCAGGAGTATCAACAGGGTCACACTCCCCCTGTCTCTCTCCTGGCAAAGGTCATCATACAGGGCGACCAAGGCAGTCTCCGTACCAAAGCCCGGCCTGAAACCCGATTGAAATGGATCCAGAAAATCCGTTTCATCTAGCAGCACCTGGAGTTGCCCGGCCACAACCCGCTCCAACACCTTGCCCAAATAAGGGAGGTTCGCCACTGGTCAGTAGTTAACCACTAGCCTTGGGTCCAGGTTAGGCTTTTTTAGGAGTGGCCGAATTACCGCCTCTTTCAAGGTGGCAGGGACCACTCCCTCTCTCAAAGAGGCGTTCACGGCCTCCTGGACCCAGGTGCGAACCCCCCTGGCAGATCTTTCAATTAGTCGAGATGGGCAAGGATCAAGCGGATTGGTGGTAGAACGGACAGATCCAAGCACCCTGTCCACATCCTCAGGTCTCAACAATTGAAACTCATCCATTAATACTTGACCTAAGCACGACACACTGGACACATCCTCTGATTCTGCAGTAATGGAATCTGAGCAATTTCCCCCTCAAAATGAATGGCAAACTCATCACAGCGAGCTGATGAGCAGTCCAGGACCTCCACCGGATTTCCCGGTTGAAGAAGATCCCGGACAACGCGAAACAGCTCTGCTGGACGACATTCTGAGGAAGCAATACGGCTGGAGAAATATTGCCATTTCGCCAGCCGTATTGCCACGAAATAGGCCCGATAATGGGCTCTAAGTCGTGTTTGATCGGACTCCCAGCGGGATTTCCTCCACCTGCGCTCCAGCTGTCTCCCCTCTTGCTTCATTGCCCGCAGTTCAGATGTATACCAAGGAACTGTCTGGGCTCTGCGTGCAGGGAGAGGGCGCTTAGGCGCAATTGTGTCAACCGCCCGGGTCATCTCCCTATTCCTTAGGGTGACCTGAGCTTCGACAGGAGCACTGACCATATCAGATGGATAATCCCCCAGAGCATTCAGGAAACCATCTGGATCCATTAGTCTCCGAGGGCGGATCATCTTAGTAGATCCCCCACCCTTGCAGAGGGGAGAAGAAGCTAATAGACTAAACTTGACCAGGAAGTGGTCTGACCATGACAATGGGGTCACAACCAGCTCCTCCACATCCAAACCACAATTTGTCATCTTTATAGGGACAAATATAATATATAATGCACCACTATCTGAGATTGCCCCTAAAACAGAAGGATACCATGGTTAATTATATCAAAAGCTGCTGGGAGGTCCAGCAGAACCAAGAGGAACACACGCACACATTCACTGTCCATTGCCTGGTGAAGTAATCCACCAAGGTAACCAAAGATGTCTCCATCCCATAGCCAGATATGAAACTGGATTAAAATGGATACAGAAAATTATTTAATCCAGGAACCCCTGGAACCAAGGAGCCACCACACATTCCAATACTTTGTCCAAGAATGGAACAGTGGAGACTGAACAATACTTATCCAGTATATTGGGATTTAAAAAGAGCTTTTCAATACTTTTCTCACAATTGCCTCTTTTAGGCATGCTGAAATTCCACCTTGCTGCAAGGAGGCATTCCTTTTACCCACTCAACCAGTCCTCCTCAGGGAAGAGCAAGGATGCAGCACACCCATGGTGGCCTTCACCTCTGAACGATTTTGTCCACATCCTCAGGTTGCACAGATTGAAACATCCATTAATACAGAACAAGCAGGGGCAAAACTTGCATTTGCTGGACTGTTATAAACTACAGCATCTGAATCAGGGTGGATTCAGGCATCTTTGTCTGCAATATGCTGTTCAAATTCATCACTGTGAGCTATAGAGTAGTCAGCATCTTGTTACTGTAATTATCCCTTGACCACTTGAAGAAGCTCTGCTGGACAGTTTTGTGCAAACACAATGGCAGTAGAGAAGAAGAAGAAAATCTTTGCTCCATATGCTACCATGGAGTAGGCCTTCAAATAAGCTCTAGCCTATGTTTGGTAGGATTCACTCTGAGTTTTCTGCTGTCACTGCTTTAGTCTCTGTTTGACTCATTTCATCATCTTCAGCACCTTTATAAGCCACATTTTGCTCCTCTCTATGATAGGAAACACTTAGGAGCAATTATGTTCATGGCTCTCACAATTTCTCAATTCCAGACGTCAACCAGGGCTTCAATAGGATGAACTGCTGAGGTGACAGAAAATTCCCCTAGTGCTGTCAGGAAGCCATCTGAATTCATCAGAGCTGTCAGGAAGTCATTCAGGACTTGGGGTTAACAACTTGCCCCCACCCCGCAGATGTTCTGAGTTCCAGTGAGTCTAAAACCCCACTAGGTTGACAATGGGACTATAGAAAGCTGCTCCACACAAAGATCACCCTCACCCTCTCAACACAGAAAATTAGAACCCAGTGTGCCTTGCTACATGAGTTGTGCCAGACATCACTTGGGAGAGACCTATGGTCATCATGGATAACATAAATTCCAAAGTTGTTCCTGACAGGATAGCCTCAGCATGTATATTGAAGTCTCCCAGGAGGAACACAAGGATACTGAAGCATCATATCTGAGACCAGTTTAGTTCAGGCAGGGAGACTGTTGAGCAGCTGGGTGGGCAATTGCATCAACAAAATCCCTATTCAGGTATCCACTTTCCGGTATGCACACTCAAACTGAGAAGACTGGGGGACAGGGCACCTAATGAGGAGAATGAAATTACGGTAGACCTCTTTAATTCTACCCTCCCACCCACTCACCCATCCCAAAGTCTGACTTGCTGTCACATAGAGAACCCAGAAGGTCAGATCTGAGAAAGATTAATTCTCCAGCTTTATCCAACTAGTTCCCTGTAAGACAGGGGTGGGCAATTAATTTCTATAGGGGGCCACATGAAAAATCTGAACTGTGTTCGGGGGCCGAACCAACTTTACTTAAAAATAAAATGAAACAGTGATGTTATGATTGTTTTTATTTTAAACTTGTTAATCTTCACAAATACTAAAGAGTTTTTTTGCGGTATGTTAAAGATAAGCAACTGATCAACTTTAGACAAAAAGCTATAAATGGTTTTGATGTTCAACTTGTTCAGTGAGAGAAATCCAGTCTGTCTTGGGCTTGAACAAGTGCACTGAAATCTGGCTGAATGTCTGAGGTGGCTATGCGAAGGACAGCGGAGAGGTGTTCATCAGTGATAGAGGATCTGTATCTGGATTTGTTGAACTTCATCACTGAGAATGTCTGTTCACATATGTAGGTAGATCCAAAGAGGACTAGAATCCTCAGAGCATGTCTCCTCATGTGTGGAAAGTTCTCCTCTTTGAGTGAAGAGTAAAACTCAAGCAGTGGGACTGACCTAAAGTGCTCTGCCAGAAGTGTGTCAGACTGCAAGTCAGTGAGTTCCATTTGAACATCACTAGGTGCATTATCAACACTGCAGGTGAAGGGAGAAGAAACCATGTTCATTTCACTCTCAAGTGTTTTGAAGTCTTGAAATCGCCTTGAAAACTCACCATGCAGTGCTTTTAACATGGATGAGTACCTGTGGAGGTGATCAGCTGATGGTGTGGCTTCCTTTAGTGTTGGCATGTGAGTGAGAATATTGTTCCCCATTTGGCTTGCGAGAAGCTGCAACTTTCTCATGAAAGCCTTCACTGCGCTGTACATTTGATGCACAAAAAAGCCCTTGCATTGCAGTTTGACATTCAGTTCATTCATCTGAGCAGTCACATCTACAGCAAAACTAAGGTCTACCAGCCAGTCTGCATCTGAAAGCTGAGGGATGTCATTTCCCTTCTTCACACTTTACTCCCAGATCTGCTCTCTCAAGTCCCAGAAAATGTTCAGCACTTTTCCCAGGCTGAGCCACCTGACAGTTGAGTGGTAGCTGATGTCACGATGTTCAGACTCATTTTCCTCCAAAAGTGCAACAAACTGTCTGTGATTCAGTGCTCTTGCTCTGATGAAGTTAACTGTTTTAGTTACAACATCAACAACATGGTTCATTTTTAATTCTGACCTACACAACACTTCCTGATGTATAATACAATGCAAAAATGTTAATTTCTGCTCAGGGTTGATTTCTGTCACTTTATCCTGCATTCTCTTCAAAAGTCCAACATTTTTTCCCATCAGATTTGGACAACCATCTGTTGTCACACCTACAAGTTTGTCCCATTTCAGTCCCAACTTGTCCAAACATGCATCTACCTCCGTTAGGAAATCACTCCCTGTTGTTGTCCCTTTCATTGACTGCATGGCTGCCAGCTCCTCCGTTATTTTGAAGTGTGCAGTGATCCCACGTAAGAATATGAGTAGCTGGGCAGTGTCACGTACATCGCAGCTCTCATCCAGAGCCAGTGTAAAACAGTAAAATTTAACTGTTCTTGTCTTCAGCTGAAACTCCAGATTTTCCGCAATGTCCTCAACCCTTCTCGTTACAGTGCGCCAGGAGAGGGGGATGTTCTCAAATGCGCCCTTTTTCTCTGGGCATATTAGCACAGCAGAGGCCACCAAACACTCCTTAATAAACTCTCCCTCAGAAAACGGTTTACTTTTTCTAGCTATTTTATGAGATATGACATAACTTGTCTTGGCAGCTGTATCTCTGGATGTGCTAAGTTTTGTAAAAAGCGTTCGTTGACTTTGCAGCTTGGCTAGCAAAGCCTCAGACTCCTTTGCGCACTCTTGGTCAGATAAGTTCTTATATTTATCCTCGTGTTTGGTCACATAGTGGCGGTTCAGATTGTAATCCTTCAACACAGCGACCATTGTACCACAAACTAAGCACACAGCTTTACCTTTGACTTCTGTAAATAAATATTTAGCAGTCCATGTCTTGTTGAAAACGCGGCATTCGGAATCAACTTTTCTTTTTTTAATGTGAGCACACATTTTGGGGGGCCCAGGAGCAGCTGGCTATGCAAACAAACAAACACAAGCACAATAGTAACTGTAGTGTAGGCAGAATGGGCAGCAAATTAGGGCATATAATAGGTGATATCACTCACGTTTAGGCAGATTTAGGCAGCGTCTCCAGGTAGGAGCTGAGGACGTGACAGCTACGGGACGTCTGGGCGGCTGGAACTGGGTGGTAGCGTCGGGCAGGCACTGTAACTTCAGACACTGAGGAGGCAGAGAATCACAGCTAGACAGGTAGTACTAGGCCCCCATTAGGTGGGTAGTCATAGGCCCCCATTAGGTGGGTAGTAATAGGCCCCCAATTTGTGGGTAGTAATAGGCCCCCATTGGGTGAGGCCCTGCAGTGAACGAACTACAAGGCTGACATAGTTAACTCCCTAAACTTTTTAGGGAGTTAACTATGTGAGCGTTGTAATTCGTTCACCGCGGGGGGGGGGGGGGGAAGAAAAAAAAACCTGACACTGAGCTAACTCACCTGTCCTCCGTTCCCCCGCGGCCTTCCTCTCCGACTGTCTTCTATCCTGCGCAGGCGACGTGATGCGTCATCACGTCGCCTGCGCAAGGATCGCTTCCGGCCTCTTGAGCTGCAGGCTCCGCAGCCTGCACCTCAAGAGTAACAGTCAAAACTCGTGAAATCCCAGCATCGGATCTCACGAGTTTTGCTTACTGCCATGCTCGGTGACCGGAGCCGGAGCTCCGGCTCACTCAGCGGCGACGGGCGGGCCCGACTGGAGCGACGACCGGCGGGCCAGACAGGAGCGGCTCGTGGGCTGTATGTGGCCCGCGGCCCGCACTTTGCCCAGGTCTGCTGTAAGACAAGGTCAGCATGCTTAGCCAGGATCCGATCCTGGATGGTTGATGTTTTTCCTTTCACCAACCTGGCATTCAGAAACAGCACTTTCAACCAAGTGGATTTTCACCAAGGCTGTCACGGCTGTCTGAGTTGGGAGATAATTTGGGGGTTATTAATGCCCTGTTTCTTCTCCTTCTCTCATAACTTACTTATTTATTTGTATATTTCTATACTGCTGTCCTTGTGTACCACATGATTCTACTAGGTTTACACATAAAAACAATAACCCAAAACACCAACAAACACAAATACAATAACTAAATAAACCAATAACTTACAAGAGGATGCCCTTAAAAGCTTCCTGAAACAGTAGAGTCAAGGATCCTCTTAAAAGATGGGAGGAAGGAGGCCTGATAAACTTCCACCAGGAGCCTTTTCCATAGGGTGGGAGCCATGGCTGAGAAGGCATGATTCCTTAGCCTTTATCGGCTTTGCAACCTGGAGGAGCAAGGCCTGTGAAGAGCAAGTGGTACAAGCTGATGTTCTGATGGAGGGATGCTCTGACATGACATATTGTTCCCTATGTGAAGGTAATAGATATGCGAACAGGAACTTCCATATAGTTTGTCTGTATGTAAAACATCCCAGTTTTCAGGATAGTGCCACTGCTGTCAAATGAATTGGGAAAGGCTACTCACATGAAGGTGTTAGTTCATGGCCTTGGCATCTTGATGCATGAGCAGCCTGGCCATCAGCCCAGCAGATTACTGTGTGTTCTTTTCTGGATGAACTCTGTCTCATCATCCTATATATTAGGGCCTGATCAAACAAGCTAAATGTTCCCTAGTTATACCCCAGCTAGATAATTGTATAAATTTCCGGTCACATAACACACAGCCATTATCACATCATTCCCTGGCCAGCGGTGTAACTGTGGATTATTTTCCCCCTTGCCGTAAATTGGTAACATTAAAAGAAATGGGAACATTCTTCCAGGTATATATACCACGTGACCATGATTTAGTAAAACAGAGGTATGGAAAGTATTGTTAGAAGTGGGGAACATTTTCCTTGTGTGATCAGGCCCTCAATCCATAACTCCCAAGCAAGCTTTTGAGCTGCTTTGTTGCAGTCATCAAGAGGTTTCACTATATTTGTTTCACTTTGATGCAACAGCAGCTTTCCTGTGTGCATAGCCAATGCAGACTTGCATTCCCATCACCGTAACTGATTTGGTCCTGTTAAATTAGCTCGCTGTATCTTTGACACCTCTTCATCCAGAGCCTCTGTGAAGAAATTGTCACAGCTCAGTGTGGATTGGGGACAATATTTGAGAACTCCAGTTTTGAGAAGATGAACTGTTGAGGCAAGTTTGTCTTGATAAAAAGAGAGAGAGAGAGAAAGAAAGAGAGAGAGAGAACATTTCCAATCAATTACTAGAAGTCATTGCATTATATCTCAGTTTTAATCCAACATTTTTCTCCTCAATGCTTTGTGCTTGTAACATATATTCTTTATATGAATCATGCTTCTTTTTTAATGCCATCCTTTTTGCTTGGGAGAAATATTTTGTAATTACAGTCTCTCGAAACACACCAGCATAAAGCGGAGAGAGAAACATCCCCAATCCTATCAGCACTGGTGTTAATTATTTTAGGCAGGCTGTCATTTATGTTTTCTAAAGTGGATTTTGTTCATGCAGTCAGGCACATTGCTTAGTGCAGAATTAATTAATCATTATAAATACAAAACCTGCAGTATCAGCTCCTGCATTCAGGAAGGTTTCAAGAGGCAAGGTTGAAGGAGTCAATAGGCTGCTGTGGGGAATCATTTTTTCTCCATCAGATACAAGGACAATTAAATTATGCACTTAATCTTTACAGGGACACTTATTTCAAGTATCATTGGGGGGGAAAATTGGAAAAGGATGCCTCACTTGAAATGAATGTTTCTAACAGCATATTGTCATAAAGAAAAATCTGACATTAACACAAGTGGTAGTAAAATCACTGGAAAAAACAGTTATACCACAAGCTTAGAAAAAGCTAGTTAAAATTGACTTAAACTCTTAACAATAGCCTTGCACGTATGTTGTATTGTACTATGTTTCGCCTTGTCACAATTTTGGTTATCATTATTTAATTAAAACAGTAGCTTTGAGCAGCAGTCTCCAGCTTTCTCAAAGCCCCAGTGTTTAACCCTGACTTGTAAACCAGAATCCAGGTTGCTTCTATGCTAGCCATTTGTTTGTAATTAGTTCATTCACTTTTGTTTCCTCACTTTTTACAGATCATCCAGATGATTGTTATCGGGGGACAGGATAAAGTGCAAGTGGAATACCTGACAAGGAAAGTGCTATATTGGCTTTTAAGGACTCCTTTTCTTTTAATTAAAAACTTCAGCCTGCTATTCCTGTTCCAAGATAAGCATGTGTTGGTACTTAGTAGTGGTTTATTTGTTAAATGCCCTTTGAATAGCTTCTCTTAATTGCCCCAATCCAGATACGCATGGAGAGAAGGTTCTGTTTACTGACTTACTCTTTTTCCCCCTATTTATTATAGTGGTAGTTAGGTAGGCAAAATGGACATATGATCTCTGCAGAACAAAACATCAAAACCCTGTTTGAAATATATTATAGTGGAATCATATTACATTGTTGTAAAACTGAAAATAAAAATAATAGAAAAAGTAATCTTGCAATTGGACATTTCTTTCAGGAATTGAAGCAAACAATGGATGATGAAGAGAGGCTATTCAAGGGCTGCGTTATCAATGATCATCAAGAACCCCACCTGCATTCAACAAAAAAACAGTATCAGTAGAGAGTCATAGCAGTAGTTTTCTTGATTTGCATTAGCCATATGCCTTTGCAAGTAGTACTACTGGGATATAAAACTAACAGACTAAAATCAAGAGAATAAATACATAATAATCAAATACACATATACATACTCCAAAAAATTAAACAGGAAGGTTTGCAAAGAATTACAATTTTGAAACCATATCTGATCTAATTTTAATTGCTGCTGCTTAAAATTTTGCAGACTGTACCATCACCTGTTTATCTCAGTCTGCAAGAAGAAAAGACACAGTGGACGACCATATATAAAGAAACTTTCTGATAATCTGGCTAGATACCTTTGCTTGAGACACCTTAGAAAGACTTTGACCATGGTAAAGAATCTTGTTTGATAAGTTTTGGCTACTGGCCTGAACTGAATTTTCCACTTCCATCTAACTGCAGAAAAGCAATACTAGTGGTTGGTTCACTGATGGACTAAAACTGAAACAACCAGGTTTCTACTTACAATCCTATGCTTTGATCTCAACTGTCTCTGTCCTTCTCAGAGCATCTCTGCACAGATAGCATACTCATTTGTATAATTCCTTTTCCCTAGGAGCCTTGGAGTTGTTGGTTTGAGAAGGGTGGCAGCAGAGCTCTCTAACAAAGAATTGTTTGCAGTGCATCATACCAAACTAACATTCCCCAGAATATTTTGTGGGGGGTCTTAAACACTAAGCTTTTAGCACAAAGAATAATACTATATTTTAACTTGTTCTTCTTGCCTTTGTCTCAACTATTCTTTTTTAATGTGTTTACAGCTGCAACCTATTATAGGCAAAATAATGGTGACCCATTTGTGGGAGACCCAGTGCCATATAACAGAATGGGAAAGTTCAATCCTACAGGTCAGATGTTTCCTGTGGGTGTTTCCTTTCTGGCCTACAAGTTTCTTTTCCTGTTGTCTCTGATTTATGGTACAAAGTATTTTAAAGTCTACAAAGCTATTGTATGGAACTGAGCTCTTATTCTAGAGTAGGCACGCCTTGAATTAGGTTCAGCTGGATGCTGTCCAAATTGGGAAAAATTGCATCTAGCTCTGGGCCAAAGAAAAAGTTGCCCACTAGTGGCCTTCAGGAACAAAGCCCTCTGTGAGGTGACTTTCTTCACTAAAGAGACCTCAATACTGATAGGAGGTCAACCACAGCTGCAGCATGGCTTGACCAACAGCTTGCATTCATGTTTTCTTGGGTTCCTGCTAGTGATGTGCAGAGTTCTCAAAGATTGTGGGAACCTTTTAAAACTCCTTCACAATCCCAGTGGTGTTTTCCTCATGCCCAAATCGTGCAATTTGCCTTGAAAGACAACTTGAGATAACATTCTATGGTGTCTGGGCAGAGTTGATGGGGTAGCTTGCTGAATTTCCAGTGCTGAAAGTTATGGTTCTGCCCATGTAACACTCAACATTAATTATGCAAGCTTTCCTGGTTTTATAGTTTATTATAAAAAAGATTATTTTATGATTTGTATTACCACAATTATGTTTCTAATGGGGTTTTAATTGATTTTGAATCTAATTATGAAATCCCCATTTTAAAGCACACCTCAGCTGCTACCATTTGAAAGTGTGCCAGACTGCCAGACTGTTAACTCATCATGTCACCATTTCATTGGTGCTGTTGTAGGGATTTGGAAGTGGCCTATGTTTTAATACATTCCTTCAATTATTCTGATGGCCTTTTCCTCCCTTTAATATACTGGTGGTAAAATTTTAAACATGCCCACTATAGACCAGATTGGCAAATATGCTTATGCTATTATGTTGTTGTGATTTTGTCTGACTTTAGAGTGACCAAAATTGGTTTCTAATCTTATCAAAGATGTAAATTCTTAGAACTTCATATTGTTGCAGGGTGCTTTAACCTGAAAACTTCTTTTCAGTTTGTGTAGGCTTGGACATCTGGAGATAAACTAGAGCTGGTGCCCTCCCAGCTGGGAGGCCATGGAGTTCTTATGTAACACATCTGTTGAATAGCAGTTTGCAAAAAACAAAAAAACCCAAAAACCTGCATTCAGAAATGCAGTGCTCACAACCATCAATATCCTGGTCAACTGCCCTGATAGGATGGCTTACATGCTTACCTGATGATTCTCTGCCATGCCTCTCTACCATTTAAATTACAAGTGCTGAGAATTAGCATTTTACTTTTTGCAGTAACAAGACAGAATAGTTTATTTGGGTCCTGTAACTACCCTGACTGTAATTCACTACTTTTTCCAATGTAATGAGAATATATATATATCTCCCCCCTTATTTGTTACTTCTCTGAGCTGCAGAAGAGAAGAGTAAGGGTTACATGGGTGGTTTGTTCATTACATCCTGCTACCTCCTTGTGGAGAAGGCCATGGCATTGTAAAGGGGGTGAGAAAGCAAAGACAGCAGAAAACCCAAAGAGGCTGTGTTATATTCTGGGATTCAATGGTGAGAAATGAAAGGAGCAACAAGAAAAGGAAATTCAGACATACACACATCCTTTCTATTGGAAGGGGAGCTAAACTAATTCAAGAGACTGATTTGTTTTGAAGTTTGGGAGTTATGGGGAGAGAAAAGGCAGCACAGGCAGAAATGCAAACACACACAACCTTGTCTTGACTTTCCTACAGTCCTGAGCTGAGGTTACATACTGTTTTAGGTAGCTAGGTATATTTTAAGTATATTTCTTTCTCCATTTAAGAGTCAGTATTGTGAACTGAGACTCTGTCTCAGAATGTACTTCCATCACACTTTAGATTAAAGGCATAGTACAGATTTATGTGTGTCCCTTTTTGTCCCTCATGGGAAGAGGAACATTGGCTGGGCAAACACTGAATAGCCTTAGATCTTGGCAGTAACTAGTAACAGTTTCCTGTAACTAATTACTTTTTAAAAAGAAGTTCAAAGTGTTAAATTTTTAAAAAAGTAGTACAAATATTTAAAAAGTTATCCTTTTGATGTAATGAGTAACATTTTCTAGTTACTTTTAAAACTTACTTTAAAAGGAATTTTATGGCATTTTTGAGGCACTTTGGCAAGAATTTCTCAAGTTTTATGCCATTCATGTACCAGTCCTAAGTCATATGGGTAGCGTTTAGTTTAGTTTTGGAATTTTTGAATGTTCAAGGCACTATATCAGGATTGGACACTAGAGGGAACCAGAGAATATTTCCCTGTGTTTTTTCCCCTCCAGCATGCTGGTAATTGCAATGCGACAGTGTTAGAAATGCACAAAAAATGCCATTTCTGAATGTTGCATTTATAATGACAACCTGACTCCTGCAAAGTGATGAGTAATACAATGAGGTTTTTTAAAAAAAGGATAATGTTTCAAGCTCTGATTAGCCCTGTGACTCCCTTGATCGGCATCTCTTTGTGCTGAAACCAAAGAGTCCAGCTTTCTTCAAAGAGTCCAGCTGGGTATTTAATTGAAAAAGAGACTGCATAGGAAATATGCAGGAATATGTAGAAAGTAATTATTTATTTTATTTTTATTTCATTTCATTTCCATCTTACTCCCTTCCAGGGTCCAAAGCAGCTTCTAACATGAATTTAAAAGAGAGAGAGAGAGAGAGAGAGAGAGAGAAAATTAAGTCCTTATAATAAATTACAGCATTTCAAAATATGATTACCACATTAAAACAAACATAGAGTTAATACAATTTAAAAGTGATTTGAAAACACAACAAAAAGAAACAGAACACCTATCTGTAAAAGGAAGAGTACTACAGGATAACGCACAAGCCTAGACCAATATGAGATGGGGCTGTTAAATTTGTAGTATGTAGCCTGGGGGAATAACCATGGAGGGGTTCAAGTTGTATGTGTGGGGTGTGGATGAACAAGTTGTCTTGTTTATATCAACTCATCTTTTTTAACAGTGTACCTCAATCAGGGAATTTATCTTGTTAGTGCACTGTAGACACCCGAGGAAATAAACTGTTGCCTATAATGTATGAGTAGAATTATGTTACCAGGTTAAGTCTATCACCAGCAAACGAAGGACGTTTTGTTTTTTGATGCAGGGTTACTCTATATGACCTGAGGAGGTGCTGACTTTTCCACTGATTTACTCACTAGCTGTGTCACATTTTTAAAAAAGGAACAGTTTTTACCCCATGCAGAACCAAGCAACTTGCATTTTTTTTCATTAGTTAACCACTTCTCACTCAAACATAAAACAACTGTCAGCACTGTTTTTCAACCGTGGGACTATGGCCACACTCACCTACCATTCACATAGTTACACCAATTAAGGTAAAATCCCAGAAACTGGTTCCTTTTTTCAACAGTTGACCACTTCTCACCCAAACATAATTGCCAGGACTGTTTTTTGACAAGTGAGCATGGTAGTGAGCAGAAGAAGGTAACCTGTAGATCATCTCGCCAGCTGCCATTGGTGTTGCCAACTTTTAGGCTGCCCTTTGTATCCTTTTTCCTGCTGGAACGAGGAAGTTCGTCAAAAATCGCTAGCTCATTGGTTCAGGTCACTTCAAGTTCGACAAAAGTGATGAACCAAACAAAGTGAACTAACAAACTTTTTAATGTGAATTTTGATTTCTTTGGTTCATTTGCCCATTTTCTCACACACACCCTTGCCCTCAACAGTCTGCTCCTGTCAATCAGAAGCACTAGGCAATCTTGGGAGGGACCTAGAGACTACTGGATTGGCAGGCCAGGCAGCCAAACGCATGACTCAAAGGGATCTGGGGGAGTTGCTTGACCTCCGTGTGACATTGCCCATAGGGTTTGGGGAAAGGGCATTGTCCCTCCCAGTCCACCTCCTGATAAGCAACATCCTGTGTCAGGTTTCCTGGAATGAACAACTGCTGGAATTTCCCTCAAGTCAGCCACTAAAGGGCACTTTACTGGGGGGACCTGCTTTGAGGGTGTATAACTCAGACGTCAGAAATCCAAACTTCACCAACCATGGAGGTGCTATAAAGGATAGTTAGTGGAAGCACCTCTACGATTTTGGTGTCTCTTGGTGACTGTGTGGCCATTCTAGAGTTTCCACACTTCTGAACCAAAATAAACTGATTTGTGGTTTGTATTTTTCAAACGTTTGGGAAGTTTGTGGTTCATGGGCTTGAAGGAACCACGAACCACAACAAACTGCCATTTTGCTAGTTTGTATCCATCTCTAATCATGGGTACAAATGCCCAGTATTCTATATTCATAAATCGGAGATTTTTTAAAGAATTGAATAAACTCTACCACAGACTGCCACTCTCCAAACAGACTTCAAACTCCCTCAGCTTTCTGCTCTAACTTTCTAATGTCTTTCTCTAGACCTGTGCTTCCCAACCTTGGGTTCCCAGGTGTTCTTTGACTACTACTCCCAGCAATCCTGGTCAGCACAACTAGTGCTGAAGGCTTCTGGGAGTTTTCACTCAAGAACATCTGGGCACCCATTATTGGGAACCATTAATCTAGACCAGTGGTTCTCAACCTTGGATAACCCAAGTGTTCTTGGACTGGAACTCCCAGAAACCTTGGCCAGCACAGCTGGTGGTAAAGGCTTCTGAGAATTGCAATCCAAGAACACCAGGGTTACCAAAGTTTGGGAACCACTTCTCTAAACAGTCATATCTCAACTTAACTCTCATCTCTAGACCATATTCCTAGAACATTCCAATCACACCAACCAACCGTCAGCTACACAACTGCCAGTCACCCCAGCATTCTGCCCTCTACCATCCTCAGTCCTACTGCCCAAAATTCTGTATATACAAAATTGACTAAGAAATTCTGTGTAACTTTAAATATACAGTTGGTACAAAATGGCAAGAATCACTATACCCTAGGGTTTATCTGTTTTTTGACACATTGCTAGCATTGCAGAAAAAATAACTGGTTTTCTACCAATATTTCTTGCAGAGAGGGCAAAAAATATGGACATCATACTATACCTACACACAATATGATGGGATTTCCTGCAAAAATACACGGTTATCACCACCCACTCTCCATTTTCAAAACTTAGAATTAGAAAAAAAAATTCTGAGGCTGTTTGCAATTTGTAACAGAGCATGTGTTGCTTTTCTGAATGTCAGTGATTCTTATTTATTATCTCTCTTCTTAATTGTTAATGGAAAAACCAGTATTTTTAAGATATGTGAGAAGTAGTCATGTGTAAGACAAGCTTGGACTCCTAAGAATTCAGACACTTTCCCAAAAGGAGGCTGCCTTCTGATGTAATAACTAAATGAGTTGTTTCCACTCACCAAAGCTCAGATTAATCATATCTCTGTGGGTTCAAACTAGAGATGAGAAAATCTGATCATCTCCTTCTTGATGACTTTCACAAATTCTTTTTAGAATCTGTGCTCTATTCCATTTCCACCCTGGCTTTTATGTACCCTTTCCACTGTGACATGGAAAAATATGCATATTTTCATGTATATTTCCCCCCAAAATGCATGTATATGTATATGTATATGCATTTCCCCAATGCACTAATTTTATATGCATTTGTGTAGTGGCTAAAGCATGTTTATATTTGTTTTTCAAGTCTCTGCATTTTTGGTTATGCACTTTTTCCAAATGTTTAGTGCATGGTTTAGTGCATATTTTCCACCCCAGAAATATGGCACAGCCTTCAGAAGTTTATGGATTTCTGAGGCAAGACACATTCTGTAGGCTCAGGTGATATGACATAGGTATTTCTAACAGGAATACTGGAGGTACTCAGTGTGGTGCAATGGATAGAGTGACAAACTAGGACTCAGGAGGCTTGGGTCTGAGTCCCTGCTCAGCCATGGAAACACACTGGGGGTGAAGAACTGGTAAAACCACTCCTCAAATACTTACCTTGAAAGCCCTGCTAGTGCTGCTATAAATGGGTTTTGACTTGATGACACATAACAACAATAACAACAGGAATGCAGATATCTTTGTTTCCAGATATTGCTTTGCCACAGGAGGCAGAGAGCATATGAGCCTGGGAGGAACAAAGCTTGGTATGTTAGGTTAAAAATTTCATCAGTTAACGTCAAATTAGTCAAAATAGAAAACTATATATGTATATATCTGTATATATGTGTGTATGTACACACACACACACACACACACATTTGAAAGCCCGTGATATTTACTGAAATATTTCACTTAATCCTTAACCCAACTAAGCCATATTTTGACTGCAAATTTTGTATATTTTTGGTTAAGGCAGCCAGGCCAGTTTAGGAGAGATCCAGATGGGTTCCTTGTTCCATGCAAAGGGGAGTCCATGCAAACTTACCTAGATTTGGTTGTTGTAGGTTTTTCAGGCTGTTTGGCCGTGTTCTGGAGGTTTTTCTTCCTAATGTTTCGCCAGTCTCTGTGGCCGGCATCTTCAGAGGACAGGAGTTAGAACCCTGTCTGTGTTCTGGTGTAGTGTGTGGGATAGTTGAATATTTGTAGCTGTGGGATCAGCTTTTTGTTCTTTTTAGGAGATTGGGTGATTATGGTGATCAGGGTGTTTTTTAGTTATGGGTGTATTGTTGTGATAAGGGGGAGATGATCTGTCACTGTGATTGATGGGTGTTGTTAGCTAGTCTATTATGTGCAGTGATCACCGGTCCTTGTGGCTGGGTAGAGTTTGTTGACCTTTTTACAGGCTGTATTTTTCAGTGCTGGTAGCCAGGCTTTGTTGAGTTTTAGACTTTTTTCTTTTTTGTTGAAGCTGTGCTGATGTTTGTGGATTTCAATGGCTTCCCTGTGTAGTCTAACATAATGATTGCTGGTGTTGTCCAGTACATCTGTGTTTTGAAATAGGATTTCACGTCCAGCTTGTTTTAGGGCATGTTCAGCTACTGCCGATTTTTCCGGTTGTTTTAATCTGCAGTGTCTTTCATGTTCTTTGATTCTGGTGTGGATGTTGCATTTTGTGGTCCCAATATATACCTGGCCACAACTGCAAGGTATCCGGTATACTCCTGCAGAGGTGAGGGGGTTCCTTTTGTCCTTTGCTGACCATAACATTTGTTGTATTTTTGTGGTGGGCCTGAATACTGTTTGTAGGATGTGTTTTTTCAAAAGTTTCCCCATGCGGTCCGTGACCCCTTTGATGTATGTCAGAAATAATTTATTTGTGGGTGGCTGATTTTCTTCTTCAGTTCGGTGTTGTTTTCTCGGTTTGACGGCTCTTGTGATTTCATTTTTGGAATAGCCATTTCCCTGTATGGCCCAATTACCTAGGTTTGTTTTTCAAAGAAGATGCAGGGCTGTGGTTTTCCTTCAAAAAAACATGATTTTGCAAAATAATCCATGGAAAGCTGAGCCACTCCTTTTTTTTCCAGCTTAGACAATCATGTTGAACTGCTTTGATTGCAATTGTTGGACATTTGTGTTGAACTGATCTGGTACAAGGAATTTCGTGGTCAAATCAACTTCATCAGATATAAAAGAAGAGATTTAACATGGCAAATATTTATACATGGCATAAAAATCTAATGTTAAACCTTTCTCTCTTATGTCTGATGAAGTGGACTTGTCCACAAAAGCTTGCATTAAAAAATTATAAACATTAGTCTTTAAGATGCCTCCACGTTTTTGTCTTTTCTTTTTTTGGGGGTCTATTTTGCTTTTACCTATAATGCTTGCACAGACTAACACAGCTACCCCTTCTACAACTACAAGAAATTTGTCATCATAATCTAAGCAGCTACCTGAGAGTTATGAGTTGGTTTCCTCCGACCCTGATCCTCTGCTTTTAATTAAAGATACTTGTAGTGTCAAGACTATAGTTAGAGGGGTCATTTAACATTTTCTTTAACTGCCACATGTATGATCGAATGCTTTTTGGGGAGGGGAGATGAAGGAATTTAGGAACATTGGTAGGGGAAGAATTAATCCTTCCTCAGGCCTAAGGAGTCCAGATGTGGATTAGGGGCAGCACGCATTGATAACACAATGAGTGCCATTTGTCCGTCATAGACTTGTTTAAGCATGGCTTCTTTTGAAATGGAGATGAAATGTGCTGCCATGTTCTGAGGAACGTTTGTCAACAGATAGAGAAAAACCTTGAATAGTCATTTCCTTTAAATATATGTTAACTTATAGAGGCAGGTAGAAGTTGTTCATTTGAGAAAAATGCCATTTCCCACAAAATACAGTTGGCCTTTTAATGCCACAGGCTGATTGTCTCTGGACAGACCACAGTTTATTGGCTGTTTGGCCTGTCCCTACTGAAGAGCAGTTTTTCCATCTAAACTTTCAAAGCAATGTCATTTCAACATTTGTGGACTGCTTTGATTATAAGTTTTGTTGCTCAAGCCCATTAAAAGCCTTTCTCAAATGCATTTGAAGCAATTTCTTATAATCTGACAAATGTTTTGGATTCATTATCTGTTCATAAATAAGTTTAATTGTGGAGAAGGTTTGGGGATTCTATCTACCTTATTATCCATATTTTGCTATTTATAGCTGTTTAGACATATAAATAGGTACCTCGTTCAACCAATATGATGTACATATGACTCAACTAGAAGCTGAATTACTGTCACAACCTCCAATCATTCTGAACACCATCCTTTCCATTCTGTTTTGCTTCCCATTCATATTTGATCTAAAATTAGACTGTGAGTTATTTTGGGCAGGAGCTATTTATTTCTACATGTGCTGTGAAAAGAGCAGCACACCCCCAGCTTCAGATTTCCACCAGCTCTGCACAATGCTGAGTATTGCTCATCCAGCAAATCCTGCATTCTGCATTAACAGGTGCAGAAGGGCATTTGGGATTACATGATGTGCTAGCATGTGCACAAAAGCAGAGGCATACTTTCAACTATGTGGTGTTTAGAGCCTTCTCCCCATTAATAATGTGTTTGCGAGCATTCTTTTCAATCCTCCACCAGTTTATTACTGTGGCTAGGATTATATGTAAGCTTTATTTACTCAATACTTCTGTATTTACAGACATTCATTACTTTTTACCATTGTCTTTCTTATACACACTTATGCTCTCCCAGGGATTAGTTACACATTACATTGCACATGTTTGTAATATAATAATAATAATCTTAGAATTGCAGAGCTGGTATCTCCCTGTCTGTCTTCTTCTTTGTGGTCCATTGTGTTAGTAGTTGCTTGAGGTTGGGGGGTTGTCTGTAGGCAAGTATGGGTCTCCCACCAAGGGCTTTGGAGAGTGATGTATTTTTGTCAAAGATGGGCTGGAGATCACTTAAGGTGTGTGTGAGTGGTCTCAGTTGCGGACTGTAAGTGACAGTGGGTTTTGTCATTTTCTCTTCTGGGTCTGTCTTTCAGTAGGTTACTTCTAGGTATCCGTCTTGTTTTGTTGATTTGTTCCTTAATCACATGGGGTGGGTATTGTAGTCTGTGGAATGCATTTTGTACATCCTTGAGTTTGGAATCTCTGTCTTATAAGTATGAGCAGATGCAATTGTATCTGAGGCCAAAGCCCCTCCCCCCCCTTTGAATTTTGCCTCTTGTTTTTCTTAAGTGACAATTTAGTAATATGCAAAATGCTTTACTTCTTCCTTTTCCTGCAAAGTCAGTTAGCAATTCCTCCTTCCCTTTGTTATAGAAATGTGGTCTTCATAATGGCCTGCATACTAACTGTAGCAGCTTCTATAGTCAAGTCCAGGGTTTTCTGTCCTGAACTTTTCACTGGACTTCCTGAAATAATAAATGTAGGCTTTCTGATGTTGTTGTTTTTTAACATGAATGTGAGTTTCTAGAAGTTTCTCCTGTTTAATAGCCATATACCTATAGTCTTAGTTCACTGCACTAAATATCAAATATTCTTACAAGAACAAGAAGTGACGGAAGACAATAATTCTAGCTTGATTTTTCAACTTCTTCCTGTAACATTTGGACTTCTTCCCCATGAGACAGCTCTGTTTTCTCCCTCCTCAGTCAGCAGCATCTAAAGATTTGTGATGAATAAAGAATTATTAAATGATGCCACAATATTCCTAAAATCTAGGGGTGAGATGGGATAGAACCCTGTCTAAATTTAGCTTTTTTGTTGTCTTTACCAAAGGGAGAAGGAAAAAAAGCAGAACATTTCCAGTACAGTAATTAGATTAAAGATGAAATTAGTCCTTTTTGCAGCCTACTTAGAGCAAGGACTGATCTTGCAATGAAGGAGGAAGGTGAAAGGAGACTTACAATCTGCTAAATGATGCAACACAAACTAATATCATGCATGGTGTCTTCTAAAACTTAAAAAAAGGTTCACAATATCTACAAGCTTGACTTATCAGCTAGCAAAGCCTCAGAACTGCTACAGCAATCTGTCAATTGAATTTATTTTAGCAAAATGAATTTTCCTTCAAATAGGGGCACTCTATTGTGTAATGAATTCTGCAGAACTTTCGCACTTGTTAGTGACACATTAGAAGTTCACTGATAAAGGTATTTTCCAAGTTCCAAATTATAGTTATTTCTGTGTCAGTGGACTGAACAATTTTTCTTACCAAGTAAGACTCTGTTCTACTGTCCCTAAGTGGCTAACAGTTGAGAGTGTCATGAAGCAGAAGAAAGGAAACTGTAGGAAAAGAGCAGAGCTACTTTCATAGAAATAGCTCTAGATAAAGGAAATACAGTGGTAGCAACTTACCCCCAAACTGGGGGAGTTACAGAACTTCTGTATAGGAATAAACATAGGAATATTTTCACTTTTAAATAATGCCTGAGTATAAAGAAAAGTGCAATTCATCAAACTTTTCTGCAACACTATAAAGTGCCTATCAGGTAGACATATTTTCTTCAAATTTGCTTTGAAAGTGGTCAAACATATTTTGTGCATAAAGAATAAGAATAATGGTTCATTGGTTCTTGTCATGCCACCATCTAGTCAGATCTGACCAGCTACATATCATGATGCCATCATGCTGTCCACATTGTCTGATCTTTGATTAGATACTCTACTCTACTCTACTCTACTCTACTCTACTCTACGAGCTTTAAAGGCAGGATAGGTGATGGCAATGGCAGAAACAATAAGAACAAAGCAGGCATAAAACAATCATGAGAAGCACATTAGGTAAGAAACAGTATTGGTCCAAGGTAATCCATGGTAAATGCCATGGCTAAGTGAGGAATTGGAAGTTGCAGATTAGCTTGCTTTTTGGGGGGTGGGTGGGTGAGTGATTGGTCATTGGGAAGGAACAATGTGCTCTATTTGCATGTCAGGTATACAAACACAATAGCTTTGATGAATGCACCTCTGGAGGAATAAATATGCCTTTTACCCCCAATTACAAAGCATCCTGATCATCTATTTTAGCCCTACAAAGTGATGCTAGTAATACAGCTTAACCTGGATTGCATCAGAGACTTTTTATACAAGATATGACTTTTTTAAAATATTTTTTTCAATGCCTCTGTCACACAAAGTCAAATCTAAATGGCATTGAATGTACAGTAGCTTTTATAAGTGATATCTGTCATTGTATGAGTTTATATAATGGCCAAAATCCTGTTGGTGTAAATTTATGCCGGTAAAAGCTGATGATGTCATCAGCTGGTGCCAGTAAACTTTAGTTCAACTTCATTAAAAACTTCCTATCCCCTCCAATGCTCTCTATGGCTCCCTTTTGCTCTGGGAGCCTCAGAATTGGGTGGGGGGGGCCTTTAATCACTCAGAATCACTGCTAGATCACTGTCAGTGGTCCCAATCCTGGCAGCAACGATCCAACCCGTTGTTATTATTATTATTTTTACTAATAAAAAACCATTGCCCCATTCTGAGAATCCCAAAAGACTTCCCAGGGGAAAATAAGCTCTAGAGGAGCGGGGGGTAGAAAGCTTTCAATTTGGGTAAATTAATTATTTCTGGTGCTCACAGCCCATTTACACTGGCATAACCACCAACAGGATTTTGCCCATTCTTTCTCCATTTGGAACAATACAATACAGTTCTCATAATCTATAATGAGAGCACGTACAAACTCTAATAATAGTTTAGTTATCCCAAATTAATATTTGACCTTTCTTGTAAAAAAAATGAATTGGAGAAAAGGAAAACTTAAAAAATTAGATTCATGATTAATATTTGCCTTTAATGCTTGAAAGGGTCATTAGAGCAATGGATATGCTGACATAAGGACTGTTGATCTGAAGGCAGGAAAGGAAGGAAGATCAGAAACAAATAAAAAAACTGTTAAGTAGCATTATTGAATTGCAAATATCAATTATTATGCCTGTATGGATGAATAAATATGATATTAAAATCATTTTGGCAGGCAGCCTGAATGGATAAAAGTAATGGAATCCATATCAGAGTCCTATTTTAATTTGCTTTTTTAACAACATCAACAACAACAAAACATTCCTTTTGTTTTTATGTCAAATTCTTGTGTATATTTAAAGCCAAAAGTGAGAACTGAAGATACATGTATATGTTTTTCTCAGCATTTTTTGGAAAGTGTGAAGATTCTACCTCAAAAGTATAAACTTTTTTTTAACTTCTTCATCAGTTGATTTGATCTCAGAAAGAGGGATATGAACATCTGTGCAAAAACATGACAAAAATGTATCTATCTGTCACTGCAGCCCTAATGTCTGCCCTTTAAATGTTTTGTCCAACTGCACCCTTCTTCTGTGTTCATGTGTTATGGACATTATTTTAAAAAATGTATTTATTTATTTATTTTATTTATTTATTAGATTTATTTAAGTCATAGAATAATAGAATAATGAACTGCAAGTGACTTATAAGGCCATCAAGTCCATCCCCCTGCTCAATGCAGGAATCCAAATCAAAGTATATCTGACAGATGGTTGTCTAATTTTCTCTTAAATGCCTCCAAGTATTAGAACACGCATACCTCCCAATGTAATTCATTCTACTGTCGTATTGTTCGAATAGTTAGGAAGTTAGAGTTTCATTCAATTATGTTTGCTTGTTTAATACTTTTTTCCCAGAAGTGTTTCTGCTGTTGCTTATTATAGTCTTATTTTGACATCTTATGTATTCCCAGTTCTTGCAATCTGAGCAATTTACTGTATAACCATCTTTACCTTGGCCTGACGCCAGTTGGTAATCCCAGCTAGAGTCAACAGAATTAATGGTAAGTGTTGACTAACCATTCAGTACTTCATTCAATGGCTTTACTCTGGTTGGGACTAGCAATTCGATTTAGGTCTTAAGATGATTTCGCTCTGTATTTACCACCATGTTTAGCTTAGTTCATTCTAGCTGATACTTCTACCTTGCTGTTAAGGCCCAACTGCATATTACCCTTCCTATAAAATTATTATATGGAATGCAGTGTTGTTTTATGAATTGCCAGCATGAGAGGGCAGTCTTATTAAGCACCCTAATGTGTGTGGGATGGATTTAACCCTTTGTCCCCTACTGGAGTCCTGATGCAGACTAGAGTGTCTACACAGTCAAATAAACAGTGAAAAAAATGTTTGCATTCAAGACCAGAATTATTTATTATTTATTTATTCTGCTTGAAAATGATTGTGTTCTGTTTCAGCAAAGCAATCTCTTTTGCAGAAATCAGAAAGCAAACGAAGCTTTTGTTTACTTCCTGATGACCAATAACAAAACATAACATGATAATTTGCAAGGTACAAGAAATCAGAAGACCTTATGGGGTATCTTTTAGCTCTTGAGGATTTGGTGGTTCTGACAACCTTTTCTCTGTAACATCTAATTCCTCCTTAGCTATTTTCCCCTTACTTCAGTCTTTAAAGCCAATAACAAACAAGATTAAATTGCCCACTTGTTTGGGAACATCTCACTATCTCTCAAAAGATGTAAAGTAGAAGGAACAATGGGTTTGATAAGAATAGTCCAAGAAGAAAGCTGGTTAGTTAGTACATATTGTATTATTTGTAGTCTTGTGTATGATGCAGAAATTAAGATGAAACATAGTGGAGGATAAATAGTGTTCTGAGAAGTTAACAAAGCTAACTCAGAGACACTAAGATCAAAGAAAGGAGCTTAAATATGATCAAAGGTCAGGGATTTTGTGTGAAGAAATGTACTCCTTGGAAATACCAAAGTGGGAATGATGCAAACATTATTTTAATGATTCAGCTTGAAATACTCTCTTATTAAGAGACAGAATTCAAAGGACCAGTTTAAGTTAGCAATTGGCTGCAATTTTATGAGGATTCAGGATATAAATGTGAGGATTAATGTGCAAATATTTTAAGATGGGTCAACTGTTTTACCTTTCATCTCTTTCAGAAAAGCTTAGTAATCAGTGTACTTTTCACACACATATAGGAAACCATAGTACTGTAGTCAAAACTCTCTTCATGACCTGTGTTTGACCCTGATGGGTTCAGGTAGTCTTAGAGTTGACATAGCCTTACATCCTTCCAAAGATCAGTAGATTGTGTACCGAGCTCATGGGAGGCAGGCAATGTATATCCTGCATATGTGAGGAAATCAGATGGGTTATGTCATACCTCTCCAGTCTGTTACAGGTGGCACTTTATCTGCATGAGAAAGATTTATTTTGTTCTGCTTCAGACTGCTTCAAGGATGTACCAGGCAGAGACTAAACACAACATTCCATTCTTTATGGCTTGGTAGCAGAAACTCTCATGAGAACTGATTGGAGGGGTTGAAAGAAGTTACATTTTGAGGGTGAAGTTAATACACAAAGAGCTTCAATAAGATTGGATGATGTGATATTGGGGAAACATGGATTTGACCTAGCAAGAAGTTAGGGGCTGCTTTTTGTCAAGCTAGCGATCCTTTCATCTGTCTGCCTGCAGATGATGGATTAGGCATAGTTACATTGTAGCAAGGACTTAGTCATAATTACTTAGCTGGAAAATAGTTTTAGGCAGAAATAGCCAGCTTTTATTACTTTATGGGGATTGCTTTCACGTAAGCTCACTGAACTATCTGAATATGAATTGCTTCATGCTTTTGCATTGCTTTGAAGCTGTTTTTGAATTATTTTACTTTTTAAATAATTTTTAATAAACTTCTTAATATTTTATCAAGGTGTGATTCTTGGGGGGGAGGGGGTTAAGTGTCTAAAGAAGGTGCCTGATCAAACAGCTATGTTCACTACTTTTAAGTATTTGGGACGGACTACCTTGTCTAGTTGGTGTGCTAGGTACAAAGTGAACAATTCAAGGGGAATTTTGTCTCAGGTAAGGAGACAAGAAAAAACCTAGTTTAGAAGCTTACCCATAGTTGCTAATTCATACACCCTCCAGATCTTCACTCAGCCTGGATTCAAAGGCTGGTGAAAGGTAGTAACTACAGTGGTTCCTTTGCCTAGAGACATGTTCTTTAGGGGGGCTCCTCATAGCATAATTAAGGCTGCAGTCACACCAGCAAAATGTTTTTGAGTTACTCCTCATGAATTTTGATGCTTTTTGGTGGTTCAGATGACACAAGGCCATTATCGATTCTTTTGTTCCCCCTCCGTGCTATCTCCACATCAAATCCAGCCCACTGGGAGGCTACTACTATATTTGTTCTGTTTCATCGTGCAGTACAACCAAAATCCCATTGAGTCTGTACTCCAAAGCGAATTAATTTCCTATGCATCTGGTGTGCGGTCCCACCTCCCTCAGCCGCTGTCATTTGACTCCCTTAATTTTTTAAATTAATTTTCAAGTGGGAATGTCAGCATGTTGGTATACTTCTGTCAAATAGAGAGCATCAGTCTCCCTACTGTCTTTTGACTGCCACTGCAGTGTGCTGTGGCTTCTCCTCCACAGAGGGTTACAAAGCATGGAAATAGGAAGAAATGGTCCAGATCAGTATGTAGTCATCAAGGGCATTTCCCCAACATAGCCATATACCCAAACATTTTTTTAAAGCGAAGGGGGTCAGAGAAAGGCACAAGAAAAGGAAGGGGATATGTCCAGCTTATAGATGAACGTACCACATCAAATTCAACCAAACAAAGCAGAACAGTTTAAAAAAGTATGAACCACTATCACAGGATATATGCCACGTGACCACAACACATGACTGTACAGGAAGCAGAAGATGTGTGAAAGAAGGAGGACATTTCTCTAGTCTGACCACAGCTTAAATTGTAAACTGCCCAGAGAGTGCTTTAAGTGCTATGGGGCAGAATATTAGTAGTACATTTTACTTTAATGAGCTACACATGTTTGAGATATCTTTGAACCTTGGCTATAGTCCATCTCAGCAGATTAGTACCGGCAAAGATACACAGAGCTATCTTTCAGGGTTTCAAAAATGCACATGAATCATAATATAATAACTTCAGCAAGCATTAACATTGGGTCTATTAGCTGGGAATTAACATTGTGACTATTCAGGTTTTTAACTAATGGTTCTCAAGTATTTTTTATTGCAAGGAACTGCTAATCATGGTTGTGTTCCTAGTTCCATAGCTTGTGTATCAGGTACTTTGCTGACCCCAGCAGGATGTTACATAATAAACCACTATTCCAGGCTTTACCTTCACATCTATTGACACCACTATGCCAGTTTTCCATGCAGTATTTCATGAGATATCACGTGTCTCTCAAAGCATCATAACAAATCCACCCCACCAATTCTACCTGGGATGCCATAAAGACTCTTGTGGAAGGAACAATGTGCAAGAAAGATCCAGTGGGTAAGATTGTGAATGAAGACATATTCATTTAAGTACCATTAAAATTCTTAAATTTTGAGAGGGTTGTGTTCCTTGTTTTATAGATTTTATTTTTATTTATTTTTAAGTAAAGTGAGGATTTTTTAATGTATTGTGTCATATATGTCATTAGAATATCTATACAAATATTGTTTGGAGGTGGGGGAGGTGGCTTCATTGAATTCTGCCTTCATAGAAGTATGCTTAATATGGAAGTCTTACTGGATTTGAGTTATTAATAACTCAAGATGTGCCAATCAAAGGCAGTACAGCTAGAAAAGAATCCTAAAAAATCATAAGAGCAAACAATGTTGTTGTTGTTATGTACCATCAAGTCGGAACCAACTAATAGCAACCCTTACAGGGTTTTCAAGGGAAGTGAAATATTTGAGGAGTGCTTTTACCAGTTTCACTCTACCAATGAGTTTCCATGGCTGAGCAGGGATTTGAACCCTGGTCTCCAGAGTCCTAGTCCATCACTCTATCTTAGGTACCCAGTGTGTCTGGGTACCTAAGAATAAAACTTACTAGTCTAATACTATTCTCTTAAGTTCTTATATTGTTTGGTAATATTCATGTTTTGATTTGTTGACATTCTCATACTAGCAGTTGTAACAATGCATATTCAATCATGCTGAAGGCAGTTTTTTTGCCACATTAACATGCTTTCATGAGGTTTCTCACTTGATGAGTGTATCATCACATGGTGATTTGCATGTGTGAATGATCCATCAAAGAGAAAAGTCAGTTCGTATCTTTCAAACTGCATTTTAAATGGAGTCATTGTACCCATCTACTGCTGAGATGTTAAGTGTTCCATACCAAGCACTGT
Source organism: Intellagama lesueurii (assembly GCA_037013535.1). Lineage (NCBI taxonomy): Eukaryota > Metazoa > Chordata > Lepidosauria > Squamata > Agamidae > Intellagama > Intellagama lesueurii. The sequence continues at coordinate 112,006,667 of JBAJHW010000005.1, forward strand.
TGTTGGAGGGTATGAACTGACCTTTTATGATTGCAAATGGGTGAATTTTAAAAGGCCTCTTTAAAAGTTCTTGCTTTGTATGAAAACAACACTACCAATTCTTTTGCCGCTCAACAAGAGTGTGGACCACCCTGGTTTTCTTGTGACAACATCAGAGCCTAGGTCACACCCAAGGGCTGACATTATCTCTTTGCAGCACACAGTCCCAGCATGACTTATTAATTATATTTAATTACATTGTTATTAATTATACCTTTCAACAATTGCTGAGCTAATTTTACAGAAGTAAGACAAAGCATGGCAACTTTCATTTCTGTGCACTGTGCTCTGTTACTCAAACTAACCTTTGGGTTTTTTGCCATCCACCCCTTATATACATTATTATTGTTTATCCTCCTCTTCCTCCTTCAAAAGCCGTTTATCCATTCTTTCCAATGATGTTGTTTTTGTTACTGTAAGAAGACAGTTAGGAAGGACTAAACTTAAGGTTCAACCATTTTTTTCTTTTGTCTTGCTGGCAATGTTGTCCTCCAGAATGTGGAAGAAGTGACGAGAATCAGCAATCCTAGACCTGCTCCTCATCAATAGGGAGTAATAGGTCAAGGAGATTGACATAGATGGAACCCACTATGTTATACTGAGAAAAGAGAAAACTGAGTTTGAGGAGCCTTGTGGCATAGTTGTTAAACTGCAGGACTGCAGCCAAGACCCTGCACATAACCTGTGTTCAGGTAGCCAGCTCAAGGTTGATTCAGCCTTCCATCCTTCTGAGGTTGGTAAATTGAGTACTCAGCTCTTGGTGGAGAGGCAATGTATAGCCTGTATGATTAAATTGTAAACCACCCAGGGAGTGCTTCAAGTATGATGGGGTGGTACATAAGCTGCACACCTTGATTATCCTATAGTCATAAGGAGAAGGCTGGGAGAGCCAAAGCTCAGAATGAACTCAGGCCTGCAAAAGATGGTTAAAAAATAACAAAAGGGGCTTTTCAGCTATACTCAGAGAAAAAGGAAGAACAAGGAAGCTGCATGTAGGAAATGGTAACAGCAAAGTAAGGCAGAACTACTCAACTCTGACTTTGCCACTGTCAACTCCAAAAAGTATTCAGTCCAACAAAAATATAATAAAGGGAGGAGTGGAAGGGTTAGCACATAAAGAACACATAACTACTTTGAATAAAATCAGTGTTAAGGGACAAATTAACTACATCCAAAGGTACTAAAAGAACTTGCAAACATAATCTAAGGTTCCATGTCTTTGAAAATTCTGGGAGACAGGTGCAGCCCCTGATGACTAGACACAAGAAAACATTGTCTCCATTTCCAAGAAAAGGGGAAAGAGGTGACTGCTGATGAGTCAGCTTCATATCAGTTCCAGGAAAACTATGTAGAACAGATATTTAAACAGTTACTCTGTGACCACATAGGAAATAACACAGTGGTTATTATGAATTCCTGGACGGGTAGGGGGTTGGACTAGATGATCCTTCGGTTCTCTTCTAATTGTACAATTTGATGATTCTGTGAATTAAAAGCAATTAAAAGCACAGCAGTAAGAAAAATATAGAACTCAGCCAGCCCCTCCTCAGCAATCACTCAATTGCTACAATTAGATGACCCCTGGGGTCACATCCAACTCTGCACAGTTCCATAATTATTATTTTTTCCTGTTTCTTTGTGGTGAGAATGAACTGAAGTTTGTGTGGTGCAAACGTACTTAGGGACTTACTTATATGTGCCCCCTATCTTCTTTAGGGAACATAACCCTGGTTAATTAACACAGGTTTGTTAAGGTGGTGCAGAGGATGTTTTCACCCCTGCTGCAGTAAGAGAAGGGCCCCTTCTGTGGCCATGGGCCAGGGCAATGCCCCTTCCCCAAATTGGCACCCTCCTAATGGGTCAGACTCTAGCTGCCGCCACAAATATTATGCTAGCTGAAAATTGAGCCATGTGTCTTATCGCCATGCCACAGTGCCTACATCATTCCAGCATAACTAAGTTGCCTCACCATGGGGTTTTTACTAGCTTTGAGGATAATATTTCACTGATACCAAATGGTAAATAGATCAAACCCATAAATACATTCAATCAACAGCCTTTGTGGTCTGTTAGCATTTTATATTTCTTTGTGTATAAAACTCTTGAAAGTTACATTCCAATATAAAAGAAATGTGAATAATCAAACAACAAACAAAAGGGCAATTTTTAGCATAACTGACTTTATATTTTTAACATGGGAAAGCAATATACATGGAAACAATTAAGCCATATCAATATGCAAACTGTTTATTCTCTAACTTTAAATTTTTCAAGGTCTGAGTCTTTTCATCTTTATTAGACAATTTATCTGTTGCATATTTTAATGAAATCATGCTTATTCATTAAAGTCAATGAATTTAAACAAAAGCCATCCTCAGTTTATTTCAAAATAACTTTAAAAATGGTTAAGATCCCACTGATTACTGGTGCAGTGTAAAGCCCCACCTGTATAGTGACATGGGGTCATCCTGCTGATGCATTTGTTGCCATTGTGCAAGTAGCGGTTGCTTTTAACAATTCCCAACATATGTAGGCTTGAGTAGTGGGAGTCTAGATTCCTTTTCCCACAAGCAGCACAAATGCAAAACCACTCCATTCTGTGAGTTTCATGATCCAATATGTTTCTGGCCATAAGCCTCCTAAAATATGTGTTAATTTGTGGTATGGAGTATGATCCTCTTTTGTCTGTGGAAGGCATGACCTGTATGGGCCGTAACAATGCATATAGATTCACACAATTACATGAAATGGAACAGTCACCACAAGTTGACTTTTTGGTCCAATGTTTATGTAATAACATGGTCTTGCTTAAAGTGAATCTTGAAGTAAATCTGCAAATTTGGGCAATCTATGAAGGAAAATAGTGCATGTGTAGTAATATGTCCACACTACCCAATACCTTCTACATTGAACCACATCTGTCATCAGAGATCTAACACATCTGGGAGAGCAGGTTGGGAAAAATGTAATGTGTTTTATTGCCCAATGATAGTCACCCATGTATCCATAGCCAAGGATCCAAACATTTATTACATTTAACATAGGAGTGCTGCTAAAAATTACAGCCTTATGGCTGCTGAAACTGTCCCCATCTGGATTTTAGATTTTTGATTTTAACCAAAATAGCCTCCCACTTTGCTGAAAGTATAATTCTACTCAAATCTACTGCATCAAATGGTATGGTCTAATGCAGTTGGTAGTTTCCAGTAGAACTATTGAGCCAATGTGTCACCATTACAGGAACTGAATCAGTGGCCAAATTCCTGTCAGGATTTTATATGCTACAAAAAGAAACATGCAAGTTCTCACACCTAATTGCAGGCAGTTGATGAGGTGCTTGCTGTGTGCTGGAGCACAATCAAGAGCACGTCTAGGGCTGTGACCAATACACTCTTGGCAATGTCATCAATTAGTTGCAGCAACTTATGTGATTCCTCTGACATGCACATAAAATCCAAAAGAAATTTTGGCCACTCTCATTGGAACTACCAGTTGGATTTAGGACTGCATTTCCTTTAGAATAACATGCTTATTAATTTTGGATACATAATGCCTATAAGATAGTCAACAGCTATGGGGAATGGCTAGGATGGAAATGCTGAGCTGAACAAAATATATGGCTTAAGGAAAATAGACCAAGTGGGTCTGTTCTAATCAAAACTATATTTGGATTTAGCCCATAATAAGGATGTTGAAATATAGTTCAGAACACTCAGAAGAGGCTTGAGGTCCTGTGGGTGATCACGGAACAAAGGAAGGCTAATTGCCTTAGAGAGAAAACAAAGGAGTCAACAGTGGATGTCCGAGCCAGCGGAGTCTACAGGCAACGCCCTGAGAGCTCTTTTATTTACTTAGCATGATTTACATAGTATGTTGTTAGAATTCAGATAGGATACTAGTAACCGAATCGTAACCAGGATTGGCTAAAATAACCCTTTGATCTTATGCTCTACCTCTAAGCGAAAGGGCAGAATAAGGGGTTACCCCGCCTGCTGGCAGCTGCCGCTTCCTGCCAGGAGTGTATGCACGTCACTGGAACAGAATGCAGCTACAGCCTTTAAGCAGAAGTTTCCCACAAGGTCCCTCCCTTCTTCCCTCCCTCTTTGAAACAGCCCCACTTTCTTATATCTTCTGTCCTAGTCCTATGTTTAGCTGAATTTTAAACCAGCCTTGCTCTTAACAGCATACTGCAATTGTGCACAATACGTTAGTTTCTTAATGACGGGTTTTCCAAAGGATGCCTTATTTCCCCCACTATTTAAAGAGAAGGTTTATCTCCTTTGCCAGACAAGCTCTTTGATCAAGTAATTTAGTTAGAAACTTTCTGGAGCACATACAACATTACTTGCATTCTGATTAAAAGAAGCTTCACAGTTCAGAACTGTGTGGAATTTGAAAGGTTTTTCCAGTTTTCTTGTTCTTTTCTCATTTGGCTGCTGATCGTGTTTTTAAGAAAACACATCTCTCCCCCTACACTCCCATTTACATTTGGTTTAAAGCATTTTTGGGCCTGGAGGAATGTGCATATAGCGTAACTATGGTTGTTATAAAATACCACATGAACTCAAAGTACACAAATGATGGAAGGACAATAGCTGTATCCCTGTAGATGGGATGAAGAATAAACTCCAGGTGAAATTGTGTGAATAAAGCAACATTTCTCATGTCCCAAAAATTTTCAAGCCTTGTAGTTTATGATCACATTAGTTAATATGCAAGAGAGATTATTAATTAATGAATGAGTAATGAGGAGAGGGCATAGCAGTGCTGCAGCAATTGGGTGGGGCCCTATGCTCAGTGTTTTTAGGTGGCAAAATGTCCTCGTGATAGAGAATCAGTTTGTAAAAGTGGCTGTGAGTTGTGAACTGCAAAGCCCTTAGTTCAAAGCCCATCTGAAATGTGAACATTCTAGATGTCCCAAACAAACAACTATTCTCTCAGCATCATTAGCTGAAGAGAAGGAGGAAGATGATAATATTCCTTGTCCATATTACAGAGCTGCTGTATGGTTGGTTGATATCATGTATTTAGGGGGTCAAGAATGGAGAATAGAGATGGCTTGGACCAACTTCTTGGAGATGGTAATATGCAAAACAAACGTTACATTGGCTTTAAGAATGTGCTTGTACAATGCTATGTATCTTCAGTTCTGTTGTATGTCATGGAATTGTGGACTTTAAGACAGGCTACTATTTTTAAAAGCATATGATAAATATATATATATTATTGAGAATGTGCTTGTACAATGCTATGTATCTTCAGTTCTGTTGTATGTCATGGAATTGTGGACTTTAAGACAGGCTACTATTTTAAAAAGCATATGAAAAATATATATTACAACTATCTTAGATGAAAAGGCTAGTCAATAAAAAAGTATTCAGGCAAAAGAATAAAGGTCAAGAGTCATAAAATGCAGAAAGGTAGAAAACATCAATCTCATAACAAGAGGCAAAAGGTACAGATTGTTATAGCTGAACATTCAAGTTAAAAAATGATTAAAATAAATAAAGTATAGGAAGGGAAATAACTTTTTAAACAAAGAATTCGGGGGTTGGGGGTTGGGTGCAGCACAACACCATTGTTTAGTGCTGACAGATAGCCGGATGATGTCCAACCTCTGGACAAGAATATGAAAGTAGAAGCAGTTTTAAAGCTCAAAAAACAACAACAACAACAAAAAAAACACCTACATGAATTTCAAATTATAACTGCATGAGAGTACAGTGATGATACTGTATGGCAGAGTAAATCAACATTCTACAAGGCAATTCTAAAAATAGGGGCAATCCAAACAAAAAATTATGACCTTTGAACTAGGCTTCAGATCAGCACCAGGTCTGGCACATTTGTAGCAGACAGTCTGCTCTTGCTCTGTGCCAAATTTGGGGATTTGGGGCAAAGGGTTTTTGAGTTCTGATTTTTAAAAGTAGAACTGTTTTACACCCCTGTTCAGAAATAAGTGAAACCCAAACTACTCCAGATTTAAAGTAGCTCACATAAATTGAGAACACCAATCTGTGTATCTCAAAAGAGTATTGTTGGCCCCAGCCACTATTCTCTATTTAGAAAAAATCCAGGCTGTAAGGGCTGAAATATTGGTCTTCAAGAAAGGCCTTTCAAATGGGAGAAACAACAATTTATTAAAACATTGAGCATATATGGGACAGGCTTGCCAGGGAGAAGAGTTTCAGTAAAGGCTACATTGTAGATCATTGGCTCTAAATTTGGGACAATCCAAACTTTTGAACTTGTCAATTTATTTATTTATTTATTGTATTTTTAGCCCACCTATCTGGTCAAACGACCACTCTGGAGCCAGTTCTCAGGAGGATAATTTTTAAACTCCTTCCTGGCAAACAGACTGTTTGGGATTCATGCTTGCAAGGGAATAATGTGCCTATGCAAAACTGCTGACATAGACATTAAAAAAGAGTACAGAACAAATATTCAGAAGCTCAGTTGTTTAAACTGTGAAATTACTGTTTCTTGCTTTGTGGCTGGGGATGGTAATAATGTTAGCAGAGCTTTGGGGTCTATATCCTGTTATAACCTCCAGTTGAAAGCTGGATACCTGAAGCATTCCACCCATCTTATCACTATATAGTTCCTTGGCATTTCGGAAAGAAAGAAAAAGAAACTCCAAAGATGTTATGTGCCATCAAGTCACTTTTGATGTGTGATGACAATATGAGTTAATGACCTTCAGAATGACCTATCATTAACAGATCTTGCAAACCAACATTAGCAGCCTTCTTTATTGAGTCTCATGTTAGGGCATTCTCTCTTCCTACTGCCCCAACACCCTTCCTAGCAGTATTATCTTTTCCAGTATGCCCCACTCAAGTCTTTTAAACCAACAGCTGTGTCTCCTTAATTGAGTCAATCCATCTTGTATTGGGTCTTCATCTTTTCCTACTCCCTGACCCAATTTCCCCAGAAGTATTGTCTTTTCTGGTCCAGTATTCATATTATATGTGCAAGAATAGCCTTAGTTTACTCATTTTTGCTATACTGAATGTTCAGGTTTGATTTAATTGAGCACCTACTTTTCTGCTTTTCTTGTGATCTGTGGTATTTGCAAGGCTCTTCACCAATATCACATTTCAAATTAGTTGATCCCAAATTCTTTCTTCACTGTCTTCAACATAGTGTAGAACATTTTGACCATGGTTTCCAATGGCAATCTTTGCTAACTCCCAGCCCCCCCCTCCCCCCCAAAAAAAGGTGAGGGGATGTGTTTTGGAAAACCTGCAGGCAATGTGCTTATAGAGTTTTTAGGCCCATATAGGTTTTCTTCTTCAGGTTGCCTACCCCAAGGAAAGGGTTTGGAAACTGAAAGATAGCTTTCTAGTCTGCATTCTGCAGAGCAGGCATGGCAACATAAGTTTACCTAAGAGATTAAAGGGTGTGTAAGTTTCTTTGTTGTATGTGTTCCACTCACTCACACTTTTGTTTCATCATTTCATTAAGTTAAAAACAGCTCTACAAAATATTTTGGCACAGAGAGGCTGCAGCTGTTCTTGGTTCTGTCTTTTTGCTAGCCAGCAAAATACAGATCATGTGCTCATCTTTTGGAATCCTCTAGCACCAGATAATTCTATATGAGGGAAGTTGTTGTTCAAATTGGTGTGTAGTGTATGTATACTTAAACTCCTGTTTGAAAAAGGCAGCAAATTCAACTCTTCAAAAAACCTCAAGTTTATGAATGTAGGATATCATGCTTCTGTATCTGCAATTCAAAACACAGGATATGGCCCAATATTGGTGCTCAATATCATGCCCGCATTATCAGCAGGAAAAATGATGCTAAACTTTACATAGCATAAGGCAGCCTGAATGTGGACAACACCAACAACAGCAGTCAAGATGGCCCTGTTGTGCTCAATGCATTCACAAAGAGACACCAAGTAGGGAAAATCCCAGAACCTGACTCTTTTTTAAAAAATTAGTTAGCCACTTCTTACCCTAACACAAAGCAATTGCCAGTGCTGTTTTTCAACAAATTCTCTAGGTATTCTAGGTAGAGTGTAAACAGTAGACCATCTTGACTGCTGACATTGGTCTTGTCAACATTTAAGTTGCCCTTTGCTATGTTTAGTTTGGCATTCTTTTTCCTGCTGGCAGCATGGGTACAATATTGCTCATAGGAGCAATTTTAAAAAAACAAATCCATAAATGACGGCTTATTTTGCTTAGGTTTCTTTTCTTCATGGGCTAAGTTGGCCTGTTTAATGGATAAATATAAAAATAGTTGAGTCATTTTTGCACTTTTATTCTTAAGCAACTATTTTGGCAATGCCTCTATTTTTCCAAACAATCCTTGTCAATCTAAGTGAAGAGGTGCATTTGATAGTTAAACTGCTTAAACTAGCATGCAAGAGGCTGACAGTAGGAAACAAAAACAAAACCACAATGACAGATTGTATCATGAGACAGCCCTAACCCTATATATATAAAATATTTATTGATACATCAATATATCAGAAACAAGTCTCCCTCTAAGGTACACGACTGCTTGAGTGTGCTTGACTCCACCTCCCTTAGCACAGCTTTCCTCCTCCCCCATGCACCCACAGTTATCGTTTCTAGCCCCTTTTGTTCCAGTCGCAATGGAACCCCATGCAGGGTGGGGCGGACATGCACACGGGGTGTGTGTGGAAATTAGAGGGAACATTGATTGGGAAGGGGTTTCTGTTTAGGAAAGTGTCCCTCTATTGCACTGGCTGCTCCTGAAGAAATGCATTGCACACAATGGACTTGGGATATCTGTGCAGCAGTACTGGCAATTCCCCCCCCCCCCCCCCCGGTGACATTGGCATACCAATGTTTCAATGTATATTCCAATAGGGGAGAAAAATAATCACCAATAATGTAATGGTGACATACTTTTATCAAAGTATCTATGTATTGAACACACACAAAAAAATAATGTGTGCACTGCAGTAATGGTGGCCACTTTCCTGGCTTCAATTCTGAAAAGAAGCAGGGCAGGTAGTAAGGCAATCCCAGTAAGGAATGCACTGATACAACAAAGATACAAAATAACACAACCCTCCTGATGATGGGAAAATGTTCCACAGTTACACCACTGGCTAGGAAAATGTCTTGATCTTGTCTCTGAGTTGTGTGATCAGAAGAAAAAAGTAATGAACTAACTGGGGGATAACTAGAGAACATTTCCCTCGTGACCAGGGCCTTAGTTAGTTATATGCTGTCAAGTTGGATCTGACCTACACTGACCATAATAGGGCTGTCAAGGTAACTGAGATATTTAAGGAATGGTTTTACTAGTTCCACACCCCAATGAGTTTCCATGGCTAAGTGGAGATTCAAACCCAGATCTCCAGAGTCCTAGTATGTCACTCTATCCACTACAGCACACTGGATAGTGGCAATATTCTAGAATTTACAGAAGAGTGTGGAAGACGCTAATTAACTGAAGGTGGCAGTGAAGTGCAGATTTAGTCCATTGTTTCCCATTACCTAGGTAGATAGTTGGTTAGCATAATCACTGTCCTTCTGAAAGGCCAAGTTTCTTGAGCTTCCAGTAAATGTTTGTAGAATTATTCTTTCAAGTCAGAATTCCTATGCAGAAGCAAACAGAAGAAAGCAGCTGTGTGATCCCACCATAGAAGCAAAGTTCTGCCAGAAAGTTACAAATAAGCAAGCTTTCAAGTTCTTCCAGAACTCTTAATTTGGCAAAGGTGATATAAAACCTGGGTACAGTTGTGGCCTGATGTTGATGCCCATGGTTGTTGAATGCAAACCATTGACAAGGCAAAATGGGGCTTGCAGATTCAACTTGGAATAGAGGTGCAAAGGTACCATTCTACAGCCTTCCCTCTCTGGGCATCTTTCTATTGCCTTGTTGGTTTGGAGCGTAAATGCCTTGGATCAAGAGAGCAGTCTTAATGCCAGCAAAACAAGAGTTCAAATGTAGAGGTTCCACTAGGTAAAAAATTCAATCCAAACTAGGCTTTACTTTACTTTACTTTACTTTATTGGATTTTTACCCCCCCCCCCCCAGACAAAGTCTACTCGGGGCGGCTTACAAATATTATAAAAACATCATTATATAACAAATATTTTAAAAATCATTAAAACATCATAATTTTTAAACAATTAAATTAAATCAATACCAAGATGGAAGTAATTAAAAGACAAAGGATAGATATCAATTATTGACTGAAGGGAAGGCCTGTCTAAAGAGCCAAGTTTTTAAATGGCTTTTAAAAACACCCAGCGAGGGTGCCAGTCGGATCTCTGTTGGGAGACTATTCCATAGCCGAGGGGCCACTGCCGAGAAGGCCCGGTTTCTTGTTCTTTCTTTCTGGGCCTCTCTCGGCGTTAGGCCCCTCAGCCGTCCCTCCTGGCTATGCCGAGTGATTTGGGTAGATCTAGGTGGGAGTAGACGATCTGCCAAGTATCGAGGTCCCAAACCGTTTAGGGCTTTATACGTCATCATTAACACTTTGAAGTCAATGCGGAAACGAATGGGCAGCCAATGCAAGGAAGCCAGAGTGGGAGAGATATGCTGATATTTTCTCACCCCACTAAGAAGTCTGGCCACCGCATTCTGCACCATTTGAAGTTTCCGCATCAATCTCAAAGGTAGCCCCACGTAGAGCGCATTACAGTGGTCTAATCTCGAGATTACGAGCGCATGGACAAGAGTAGTGAGGGCCCCACCATCAAGATAGGGACACAGCTGGGCAATCCGCCATAGATGGAAATAGGCGGAGCGGGCCACGGACGCCACCTGGGTTTCCATGGTAAGCGCCGGGTCCAGATGTATCCCCAAGCTGCAAACCTCACTATTTGTGGTGAGAGTCGTCTCCCCAAAAGAAAGGGAGTCACCCAAACCGCTAATGGGGGGACCACCCACCCTCAGGACCTCTGTCTTGTCCGGGTTCAGCCTCAACCCATTCAGCTGCATCCATTGCAGTACAGCCTCCAGGCAGCGCTGAAGGGACAGAACGGCATCCACTGAAGTAGGTGAAAAGGAGATGTAGAGCTGCGTGTCATCAGCGTACTGGTGGCACGATGCCCCACACCCCCTGATGACCCCACCCAGCGGCCTCATATAGATATTAAACAGCGTTGGGGAGATGATCGACCCCTGCGGAACCCCACAATTGAGACTCCACAGGGCCGAAACACTCTCCCCAAGCTGTACTCTCTGGGGACGGTCCTCCAAGAAGGATCGGAGCCAGGCAAGCGCCAGGCCACCGATTCCCAACTCGGAGAGCCTTCCCAGGAGGATACCGTGGTCGACGGTATCAAAGGCGGCTGAGATATCGAGGAGGACCAACAAGGACATATTGCCCCTGTCTGCCTCCCTCAACAGGTCATCCAACAGTGCGACCAGTGCCGTTTTTGTGCCATAACACGGCCTGAAACCCGACTGAAATGGGTCCAGGGCGTTGGTTTCATCCAAAAGTGTCTGAAGCTGGTCTGCCACCACCCTCTCCACCACTTTGCTAAGGAAAGAAACATTGGCGACGGGCCTATAATTTCCAATATCATCCGCCGCCAAATTTGGTTTCTTCCTAATGGGCCTAATGAGTGTCTCCTTGAGGGCAAGAGGAACCTTGCCCTCCTGGAGAGACCCATTTATTATTGCTGTGGCCCATTCCGTTGTTACAGGTCTGGCTACTTTGATTAGCCAGGCTGGGCAAGGGTCAAGGGAGGAGGAGGTGGCCCGACAGCGATCAAGCGCTTTGTCCACCAAATCTGGCATCACAGGCTGAAAGAATTCAAGAATCACCGGGCAAGGCGGAGCGCTGGACATCTCTGCTCGATCCACTGTATTTAAAAAAGGAGAGAGGTCCCGGCGGATGGCCTCCACTTTTGATTTTAAAAATGCTGCAAATTGGTCAGGTGAGATATTAGTGGGAGGCCCATCACCCAGACCAATTCCGGATAGATCGCGAACTATACGGAAAAGTTCTGCCTGCTGGTTGGAAGCTTCGCTTATCCGGTCAGCGAAGTGTGATCGTCTAGCAGCCCTTACCTTAGCCAGGTAATGGTTAGTTGCGATCCTGACAGCTTTCTTATTATAATCTGTCGGTTCCTCTCTCCAAGTGCACTCTAGCCATCTCCTGTTTCGCTTCATTGCTCGTAGGTCCCGATTATACCAGGCCCCTGGCCGAGCTCTGCGCCTGAGAGGGTGTTTGGGAGCGATCGTGTCTACAGCCCTAGTGGCGGCGGCAAGCCAGCCATCAACCAGAGCTTCAACAGGAGCGCCAGACAGCTCAGCTGGAATCCCTCTCATGGTATCCTGGAATCTCAATGGATCCAGTAACCTTCGAGGGCGGACCATTGAAATAGGTCCATGCTCCCTGCGGGGAGGGAGTGCCATTGAGAGGTTACATTTTATTAGGTGGTGATCTGACCATGACAAGGGGACTGACACCAGGTCAGTCACCATCAGACCACACTCGCTCCGCTCAGTGGAAAATACCAGGTCTAGCATATGGCCGCCCGTGTGTGTGGGACCATTGACATGTTGGGACATATCCAAGGAAGCCATGGTTTCCAAGAACTCAAGAGCTGGACCGGAAACCTCTGCCTCCGCATGGATATTGAAATCACCCAGGACCAAAAGCCTCGGGGACTCCAACAGTGCCGCGGAGACAAAGTCCGCCAGCTCCGGTAGGGAGGTGGCTGGGTCGCAGGGAGCGTGGTAACCCAGCAAGATCCCAATACCATCCCTGGCCCCAATCCACACATGGAGGGCCTCCAAGCCCGGCTTCACCACCGAGGAGCGCCTAGTAACCTCCAAGGTAGTTCTATAAACAATGGCTACTCCCCCCCACCCCTCCAGTCTACCCTGGTGCTGGACTGCATAACCAGGGGGACAGGCGAGGGTCAGAGGAACACCCCCTTCCCCGCGCATCCAAGTCTCAGTCATGCACGCCAGGTCTGCATCCTCCTCCAGAATAAGATCTTGTATGATCTGGGACTTATTGGACACAAACCTGGCGTTCAACAGCACCAGCTTTAGAGTGGAGGGCCAGCTGATCTGGCTACCTCGAGACTGGTAGTTGGTCACGGTGCCAGAACAGTGAACAGCCTTCAAACATCTGTTCACTGTTCTTCTAAAACGAGTAGGCACTGAGCCAACGCCATATCTCCCTCTAGGCTAGTAGTGATTGGATGGGAAGGAATCCTCATAAGATTGCAGTCTCCTGAAAAAAACCTCTTCTTCTGGGAGTAAGTGGCTGATCATAGTATTTCCAATACTATCAGAGAAAAAGTCATGTGATTCATCCCTAGAAACAAAGTTCTGAAAAAAAGTTTCTTGCAATCTTAAAGGAACAACCTGCTGCCATTTCTACAGTGTAATCCCATTGGTAATGAATAAGGGAACACATATTTACATGAAATAATCAATAAATATCTAAAAAGGCAAAAAATTAAGAACCAACTAGGTAGCAGGTCTTTTAGAATAAAAAGAAGAATTATTTCACAGAATTAAGTCCTTTCAAGGAGAAAGGTGGGGTAAAAATATTTTAAATAAATAAATAACTCAATTATAAACCTGACAGGCTGTATTTTCTGTACTTTCTGCTCTGGGAAAGATTTACTGTAACTACCCAAAACAAATAGCTCTTTCTGTCATGCCTTTATCTACCCAAGTCTTTAGAAATCTCCAGTGAAATCTCCATTCTTCACTTCTTGTTTCTCCTAGTCCTTCACTTGGCTCTTACTCCATTTTATAAACTGTTCCTTCCTTATGTGTATCAATACATTTAGGTTGCTTAGGGTCTATGTATTTCAGCTGCATGCCTTGTTCAGACTTTCTGGAAAATAGCAGATCTATGGAGCAAGAATGAGAAAACATCCATTCTAGGATTATGAAGTCTTCTCTCCTCTCACCATTTCAATGTTTGCCAGACCTGATGAAGGTGCAATCCAAACAGTCCAAAGGCCACATGTTTGCTGCCCCTTATGGAGGTAAAGGTAAAGGTTCCCTTTGACATTTAGTCCAGTCGTGTCCGACTCTAGGGGGCGGTGCTCATCCCTGTTTCCAAGCCGTAGAGCCAGCATTTGTCCGGAGACAGTTTCCATGGTCACGTGGCCAGTGCGACTAGATACAGAACGCTGTTACCTTCCCACCGTGGTGGTACCTATTTATCTACTTGCATTTTTACATGCTTTTGAACTGCTAGGTTGGCAGACCACACACTAAAAAAAGTTGGCATTGTTAGTAGCTCCAGTTGGTCAGGGACAAGTGTGACCACTGCCACCAGCACTTGTCCATGATTGGGGAAGGTCAAGAAGGTCTCCTCAACCATAGGGTCCATGAACTCCAGACTCTTATTACTACTTGAAATTGACTTAATCAGGATAGTGGAATTGGGTACACCTATGCCTGTCCTGCTTCTGAAGACTCTGTCTTTGGCATGCCTTCTGCTGCTGCTTCCACCAGTGCCTTCTTTGGGTCAGTGTGGGGCCAGTGGTCCAATACACGGGGTTGATTTCAGAGAGCTGAGCAACAGCACACCTGCAACCAGCACTACCTGGCTAATAACCTCTTGACCTGCCTTGGTTTTCCCTTGGACTATCCTTAAATCCAAATCATAAGAGCCAAACAGTTTAAAGTGAAACGTAAAAGAAAATTCTTTACTTAGAAAGCATAACAGTTACAAGGCACTCTTATCAGTTTGATGTTTCATGTGTTAACAGTATCAACTTTGCATTTTAGAACAAGTTATCTTATATACAAAGTATATAACATGCATTATATTACCTTTCATCACCTTAATTCTCTTCCGGTCGTCTCGATAAGGCATTCTCTCTACATTGTCTATTCCTTTAATATTTTTCCTTTTTTAATAAAATCATTTTATATCAACATAACATATCTATATGTACATTCAAGTTCCAATCCATTTAACAAAAGCTTATTATTATTAATATGTAATTATATTACTTTTATTACCATTGGCCATTTCTAAATTAAATTCTATATAAAACAATATCTACTCAATGTCCATCTCTTCTCCTCCTCCTGAAGAATCTTTCATCATCATGACCCCGTAGATGTCCTTTTTGCCCTCAGACTGCCCTGTCATTGGGGATCCCCATGAAGTCCACCAGGGGGCATGGGTCTGAGGCAGATGGCCTGCCAGAGACAGCCAGAGCACCCCTCTCACAGCACGGAAAATTAAAATGAAAACCGAGGACCCTGGATTTAACTACTTCTACATTCTTCAGTACATGCATCCAGATAATTTAGCATGGCTTGGGTAGATACCATGATCTACTGTACATAAGATCTGCAAACACATAAACATTGCCCACAGAAGATTCCTGCTTCTGTGCCTAAATCATTCCTGCTGGACTTGAAGAATGTTTTTGGTCAGTTATTTATCTTCACTCCATTTTCAAAATAATCTGGGAAACTGCCAGAGGTAGATCTTCAAAATGTAAAGGAGAGATTATGGTTGGAGAAGGTTGAAAGGGAACAAGGTTGAGTATTTCAGAGAATATATGGTTGAGTATAAATATGATTAAATGGGATTATAAATATGATTGGTCTGTCACTGATGCTTTCCTGGAAAGATACGGCTTCTCATCTTTGTCATACTTTAAGACTCTAAGGTGAAGATTGTGGGAAGGAACATTCAGTTATAATTGATCCTTCCCCCTATCGTTCTCCATCGTTGATCTGCAACAGGGGTCACAAACAAACCATCTTGAGTCATGGCTCACTGTAGTTCCTCCCTATGGCATAAGATCAAATGGTCCTTGTGTGAGCACTGTGCTTCTGGTGCCTTTCATTGCTTATTGTCTTGATGGACACAGAATTGAGGGTCATGCATTTTCATTCAAGATAGAGAAGAAATTGCCTGAGTTCACTTCTGAACCAAATTTTGCCCTTTTGAACTAGTATGCAACCAGATGTGCCAATCGAATAGGGACTTTCTGAAATGCTGAATACTGCTTTTGTGCTTTGGTTTTAAAATTGGAAAAGTTAAAAGCACTTTCCTTTTTCTTTTTTCACTGTACATGTCTGCATTCCAGACAGAGTGGGTCACAAACACAACAAAGCCATGAACTGGTGGTATTTCTTCCCCTTTCACCAAACTATTTAAAGGATTGTGTCACCCCATGTGGGGGTGCCTTTCCCAAGGTTGCTAAGCCACATGGGTGTTGTAGTGAGATAAAACTCTCCTAGCAACATGGGGCTGCTTCTGAGGGGAGGAGCTGCCACCATTCTTCCTCTTTCTCATTATCATAGAGAGCTTGCCATAGAGGCCTTTCCTTAGGCCAATCAGAGGGCTTGATTAATTGCCTTTCCCCAGACCAATCCTAATAACATGATGTAACCATTGTCCTATCTGAACCCTGTCTACTATCTGTAATGCTGTCACTACCTATGACCTTGTAATGTTAATAAAAGGACAGTCTCCTGGGGGCAGGGGGAGAAGAAGAAGAAGACTTCTCATTCTGCTTCCCTGATGAGTCGCCCACCAGGAGTACTGCTGGCAGACATCCATCTGTGTGTGTGGCTGACTTCCTTAATCTATTGCTAAGAGACTCTTTGCTATCCTATTATCTGGTGATCACCACAAAGCCCATCAGCCTGCTCATTGCCTGAACCCAACACCCCATATGAGCCATCTCAGCTTTTAAGATCTTCTGGGGAAATATCTCAGTTCCACCACCTTCCCAAACTCATTTGGTGAGGACATGAGAGAGGACCTTCTCTGTGGCTGCTCCCAGGCTTTGGAATGCACTGCTTTGAGAAGCCAGGTTGAGCCCCTCCCTCTTTCCCTTCTGTCATCAGGTAAAGACCTTTGTTTTTAGGCTGGCTTTTAAGCTGTACATTATCTCAGGAATGCTGGTTCTTAACTTACAGGTTTTAAAATATTATTGAATTGTTTTTCAACTTGTTTTTTAAATCTAAATATTTGTTTAATTGTTTTTAAATATGATATTTGTATTGTGTTTTAAAATCTGTTGTTTCATCCGTTGTGAGCTGCCTTAGGTCCCCTATGAGGAGAAAGGTGGCATAAAATAATTTAATAAATAAACAAAATAAATATTTTTGTTGGATACATTTGAGCAAATTGCATAGTTCCTGGTGGGAAGGGGAAGGGAGGAAGCTGGTGGGAGCTTTGCTTGCACACTGAAAGTCAAGTAGTAGTCAACAGCACTGAATTTCACCCCCATTCCCAGTTCAGGATCCTTTATTTTCCTGATTTTCATGGTGGTTGTTGCGCACCCCCAATGTCCCTAGTTTGTTTCCCTCAAACCCAGGTCCACCTTTGGACACGACTTGCTTAATTCTCCATACACTAACTGCCACCAGTGGATCTCTATCCACTCTTTACCAAAGATGTTGCATAGACACGTGTTGTTAAATATAACTGATTATTTATTGTTTAGTTGTTGAATCACATAAGGATATTAATAGATGTTGTATTATGTTGCACTCATTACTTGGATATTAAACACGTTTCTTTATTTGTATTACTTTTCATATAAATCACTGTTAATCACTGGAATACTATCTGATGACTGTCTATTTATTTTACTTCTATCTTTTAACTATTCTTTAATCCATAAACCAACTATACCACACCAACTTTCCAATCTCTCTCATAAACCTCTCTAAACCTCCTCTCTCCTTCTCTCTCAGTTTCCAACTGTCTCTCTGACTCCGCCCTCCTGTCCTCTCATAGGCTCCAGCTCTAGAGCTCCACATGATGGACAGGTGGACATGGGCATTCCGCCACAGTGGTTTCTTAAAAATTATTTCTTTATTTATTTATTGACTATCCAGACCTCTACAAGTACATACAAATACTTTCAAGTATTTGGATAGAAATTAAAGCAAATGCCTATAAATCAACTTGAAGGAAATCTGTTGATATTTGTGAGACAAATAATTTTGGACCAAACTGAAGAAGATGAATGTGGAAAATGAATTAATTAGAGGAAAGTGTGTACAAATGTGTGAGAGTGTAAAAGAGTTCTTAGGATAACTGCTTACAAAATGTGTCTCTTGGGCAACTTTGCATAGAAAAATACATACATTAAGAGTGGACATTTGGTATGTAGTTTGTACCAAACTGTATTAATTTTCAAGTGAATTTAAAAAACCTCACAGTGACCAAATGTAATATTGGAAGAAACCGAGTTTAAGGTGGGGGGGGGGGGGGAAATGACAAATGAAGAGAAACTGAAATGGGCAGATTCATCCATCCTTATTTTCCATGCCATGACTTATTCCATCTGCCAAGAATGTGACGTAATGATGTAATTGCACTGTTGCCTCCTGCCCTGACTGTATTTATGCTGAGTAGGAGAATAATAACAAATACTAATGTATTTTCTAGTTCTTTGTGAAAATGGGTGTCTTGACATACTAATTCATCCGGTGGAAAAAAAATAACAGCTGATAATTTTTTTGCTCCTGAAATAGAGTGGAAAAGCTAGCAATAACAACAGCAAAACAAAACAAAATTAAGGTTTTACACAGACACAAATTTGTGTGTTTTAAATTTTAAAAACTTGTATTTTTGTAAGGTTTTTGTGCAAAAAAACTCTTCTTCACATCCTTCACAAAAAGGTGTTGATATGAAAAATGCACAATCCTGCCAGGATTCACTAGAGCTGATATCACTCAGTTGTGCTTCACCACAGAAGTGATACTTGTGGCTGCTCAAAGGGGTCGCAACAGAAGACCATTAAGTCTACTCGATTTAAAACAGAGCCAGCTTAGCATTAGCCTTATTGATCCAGTTGCCTCAGGTGACAGGCTGCTGGGGGCAGCAAGTGAGCTGTTCTGCTGCTGCTACCACTGCCCCCTCAACATACATTAAATGACTTCATCCCAGCACTTTTCCCTTCCCAGGGAAATAGTAGGTTCTGGACAGATGCCCTTAATGACCCATCCTATTATACCAGTGTTCTGAGCACCTCCCCCAGACCCAGCATACACACACAAAAAATTACCCGGATGCACCAATCATATTGCTTGACAAGAGTCTCCATGGAACCACTTCCTTTATTGCCAGCCCCAGATGATAGGAAACGTTCTACAGCACCTGCCAGGTAGGGTTCAATATGTGGCTAGTAGGAGAGGTGGTCAGAAACTGCAAATCTGAAGTACAGAAACATGCAAAATCACATAATAAACTCCCTGCCTATGGCCCAGTTAAGCTAACATATTTGGAGTTAATTTATTCCTATTGAAGACAACAAGACTAAATTGATTTAAAACGGAATACTTCAGGCTGTTAGTGGGTGTTGAATTATTATTGAGAATGTATTTACTAGGATTTAATTGTGAGATATTTGTCTTCATACAAGCTGTCATTACCCTTCAACAGTTATTCATAGCAATCAGTCAATATTTAATTAACATATAATAACTCTCTCATACATATAATAATTAACATATAATAACGCTCTCTAAATTAAATCTTTTATTTAGGCATGTCATTTAAAATGTAACTGGAGATATCCTTCTTTGGGAAAATAGTGTAATTTATTGTGGTTTTCTTACACCATGACTGTAAGAGTGCGAATGCTATGCTAAACATTACAAAAAGGAAAAGAGAACCATAAAATGTGTATTTTTGAAATGTTTTATTGCTCATTAGGGTATTAAGTCCTCAAAAGAGGCTGAACATGAAGATACATGCAAGGTGTGGAACCACACAGGTGATATTATTTTGTTTTCATTAAACTTCCATCATACTGATGACAAAATCTGACATCTTATTTATACCAATTAATCCATGTTGTTTTCCTTTGTTAAGTAATGTTGGAACTAAAAACAGATGTGACATTTTAAGCATGACAGAGATGGTTTCAAAGTGCATCTGCCACTTGGAAAAGACATGTTGGTTTGAATATTTTAAAGTATGGAAGAAAAAGGAAATGTTTCAGCAAACTTCTCAGTAGATTTGGAGCGGAAGCTGAATGTGGTGGGTGTTGCTTAGTTAGCCTCTCCATAGGTACCAATACAGTTCTCTGCTAAAACTGCCCTTAGAGCCACTTTCACATTTTAAAAGAAAATATTCCTTATTAGTGACTAGGATCCTAGTGGTGTTCATACAAATTTTACATAACCTGTTACACCTAATTGTGGCTAATTGATGAGGTACTGCTGCTCATCTCAGTTGTGCAGTTGGTCACATAACCAGACTGAGGAAGGTCTGAGGAAGTGACTTTGTTCACGAAAGCTCACATTAAAATATAGCAGTTGGTCTTTAAGGTGTCTTCTTTATTTTTCCTTTTTCTGTTGTTTCTGCCTGATGTGCCAGCACAGACTGACACGGTTATCTCTTCTAAAACCGCACTTTTCTTTTCCCTTTTTTCAAAAAGATCTTCTTATGAGCCATTCTGGTTCTGGATGGTCATTATGTGATACATGGTGCAATGTTTTGCTATTAAGAATTGATACATGAAATAACTCGTTTTCCTTTCCCCTCCCCATTGCTTTTCCCTCTTGCACCTATTAAACGGTGAGTGTCTTGTTCTTAATCCTTCGCTTTTGAACAACTGTACGGTCTCTAGAAATTCTAGAAAGATCATAAATTAACTGCAACGACCACAATAAATTGTGTATGTACTACACATATGTGTATACCTGTGTCTGCACACCTATGCGTGCACATGCACACACACACACATACACAGTGAACAAGTATATTTGACATTTGTGACAGTCAAGATTGAGGATTTAAGAACTTTTCTTAACTTTTATTTTCATTTTCTCTCCTTTTATCTAGCTTTTGCCATGGTCAGGTATGTGTTAAGTAAATTGCAGCCTCTTTTCTTAGTGCTTATGATTGTAACTTATTAGAATGGGATTTTAGAATGAATTAACTATCTCTCATGCTCCACTGCCTGAAACAGTCACTTCACCTTGTTTTATGGAAGAGGTCGCATAGTACTGTTTTTGCTATGTGCCACAAGTCAGTTCTTACTTATGACACTTCTATCAATTAATCTAATTATTAACAAACATATTACCAACCATAGGCCATAAATTACTACACGTGAGATGCACATGAGATGTAACCATACACCCAGGATCCTTAAAGTCAATGAATGTTTTATTTGTGATTTTTGTATTACTTGTGACTTCTGTATTTCATTCTGCATGCCATGTTTTTTTCCATATCTCTGATGAAGTGGACTTGTTCACGAAAGCTCACATTAAAATATAATAGTCTTTAAGGTGTCACATGTTTTTGTCTTGTTTTGTTTCTTTGGATTTTGCCTGATAAAACCCCACACAGGTCTTTCAAACTAAAGGATGTATCTTTCTTCATTGACTCAATCCAGTCTTTCTCTTTTCCTGGTATCTTCAGCTTTTCATACCATTATCGTCTTTTCCAGTTCTGTCTTCCTGGGATATCTTAAAAATACAATAGCTTCAACTTAGTTATTTGAGCTTTTAGTGAGTTTTATGGCCTGATTTGATCTAGGATTGAAAACAGGTGAGCAGGTATGCCATCACTTTCCCACCCAATGGCAATTCAGCCCCTACCTGGGGCAGTCCATCAATGATGCATGCCACAATATTGGGCCATTGTCAAGCCACCAGATGAGGCTGTGGGATGAATGGGCAGATGGGGAGAGATATAAAGGGTGAAGTTGGGTATCTGAGAGGGAGGGGGATGAAAGAGAGAGAAGAGTAGAATACAGCAGGATGAAAGGAACATAAAGAACAGCTGTGAGCGGTGTGAGAGGGAAGGGGAATGCCAGGAGATAGGGCAAAAGATGGGGGGCCATAGAAAGTGGCTTTCAGGGAAAGCACCATGACTCCAAGAAAGAAGACATCAGCCAGAATGGGGGAAGGATGTCTGAGGAAGGAATGAGGGTGGAGTGGCTGAGCGGAGACTGAGGCTGTGACTAACCCACTGGCCCAAAGGAGCATAATGGCTATCTCTACCCCTAACCTGTGATGGGGAAAAAACAGAGAGCTCCAAAATACCTGGGAGAGAGTTTTTGCAGGGGGAGACACTGGCCAGATTGCATCCTGCTTCAGCCTTGTGGGGAGAGGCCACCTCTCAGGTTTAGACCAGAGTAAGCATCCAGAGGGGCTGGCAAGAAGGATAAATCTATGCCAGCCATATTTGCCTGAGACAAAGATCACATCCACACAGCTCCTATTTTATTGGTGGGCTTGGTCCAAGCAGTACTTACCTGACCCAAGGGCCACATTCTGATTGTACTTTCTTAAGGACTGGGGTAGACAGCTCCCTACTGAGAGCACTTGCATTAATCAAGGGCTGCATCTGGGCAGTACTTACCAAAGTCAAGGGCCAGACCCAGGCAGTACTTATCTGGCCCAGGCACTTACATTGCAAGCCAATGGAGTACAATCCATAGCAGAACATGCATGCCATCCCTCCAGGGGTGCACCATGACTAAGGGAGCAAACCCCACTGCATGAGAAACAACACAACTTGTAGAATTGTGGGATGATGTTGGGGATGGTGTTGGGGCCACTGGAGGGGGTACAGCCACAGTAAATTGCTGTATAGAAAACTGAACTCATCTTCAGGTCTTCATTGTCATATAAAAATGTGCTTTCAACATGCCACTTCTGATGGAAGAGGTTGTGGAGGTCATGAGGACTCACTTATTAGTCTTTCTGGTGTAAACTATTATCCTTATAGCTCTCCTCAAACACTACATTTAAATTGGGTTGATTTTTTTTTCCTGATAACTTTCTTCTTTGCCCAGCTTTCACATTTGTATATAGTAATGAGGAATTCCAGAGCACTGATGATATTGGCTTTGGTCTCCAGAAACACCTGTTTACACTTGAGAATCTTTTCTAGCTTCTTCACAGTTGCCTTTCTATGTCTCAGTCTTCTGATTTTGTGGCTGCAGTCTTCATTTGGATTGATGATTGAGCTGTGGCATTATATATATATATATATATGTTTATTTCTTAAACATTTAACAATGTTTATTTCTTAATTGTTACAACTGAAATTATGTAATTCTTCTGCAGTCGTGCCTGACATCTTTACCCATTGGAAACTCTCCTGCTTCTCCATATTTTGTCCTAATAGTAAACTCTTGTCCAGAGTATAGATTATACATCAGGACAATTGAATGCTCTGGCACAACTATTTCTTTTAGAACAATCACTAGCTTTTCATGGTTTGTTTCCACTCCAAGGCTTTGCTGTAATCTGTAAAGCATAAATGATTTTCCTCTGATATCCTTAGGTGTGTTCCAATAGCCAATGTATATTTACAATATGATCTCTTACCCTTTTTCCTGTTCTGTGGCAAGCTTCAACATTTGGCATTTGTCACTCCATATATGGCAAAATATTTTGTTGTAAAATCATGAGCATCACTTTGCTTGAATGGGAAATTAATGCAATGGTCCTATCACTGAACACATTGGCAGCTCCTTTCTTTGGCATGGAAATAAATTTTAAATGTTTTCCAGTTTGTGGGCCATTCTTTTGTTTTTTTTAGTTTTTTGGCATTTCCTTATGAGGATTTTGATAGACTCAGTATTTGTAGCTTGAAATAGCTCTACTAATATACCATCTATACCTGGTGATTTCCTTCTTCCAATTGCTTTGAGAGAAATCTTCACTTCACTTTCTAAAATTACAATTACTCCATCAAAATATCTTCTCTTGAAAGCATCTGTACTTTTTTGTACCTGTTCTGCATAATTCAGTATATTGTTTTTACCTTATCTTAATTTTCCTCAGAGATTGGCACTAATATATTGAAATCTATTAAGTTATCAATTAATTTAGGACAATTGGTAGTGTAAAAGGCAATGTCTTTTAAAAACAAAAGTCCTTGACAAGGCAACAAGTGTGGCAGTAACTGAGTTAAGCAATCAATAATAAAAAGCAGCTGACTGAGTAAATAAATAAACTACTGTTTTCTTTTTATCTTTCTCTCTCTGTACATGTATATGTGTGCGTGTGTATCTAAAAGGATCTCTATTTGTTTATAAAATCTGGAGAATTTCAGAAAGTTGTAGAGGAACCTGACGCCCATGGTAAGCGAAAACAAAGGGGAAAGAGAGATAGAGAAGGAACAGCTTAAGGCCATAATTTCAGATGACTTGCTCCATACCTTACAAAACTACTTTATTGTCTGATTCATGTAAAGTCCAAACTCCTCAAATCAGTTGAAACACCTCAGATCATTAAATCAATGTTCTGTACATGCATGTTTTAGATTTTACCAAAGTTGAGGTAAATACTCACGGAAAAGTGTTGTGGCGAAGGGGCTTGAGTAATTCAGAGAAGCTATGGGCTATGCCATGCAGGGACACCCAAGACGGACAGGTCATAGTGGAGAGTTCTGACTAAACGCGATCCACCTGGAGGAGGAACTGGCAAACCACTCCAGTATCTTTGCCAACAAAACTCCATGGACAGAAACAAAAAGCTAAAAGATATGACACTGGAAGATGAGCCCCTCAAGTTGGAAGGCGTCCAACATGCTACTGAGGAAGAGCAGAGGACAAGTACAAGTAGCTCCAGAGCTAATGAAGTGGTTGGGCCAAAGCCGAAAGGACGCTCAGCTGCGGACGCGCCTGGAAGCGAAATGAAAGTCCGATTATGCAAAGAAAAATACTGCATAGGAACCTGGAATGTAAGATCTATGAACCTTGGTAAGCTGGATGTGGTCAAACAGGAGATGGCAAGAATAAACATTGACATCCTGGGCGTCAGTGAACTAAAATGGACGGGAATGGGCGAATTCAATTCAGACGATTATCATATCTACTATTGTGGGCAAGAATCCCATAGAAGAAATGGAGCAGCCCTCATAGTCAACAAAAGAGTGGGAAAAGCTGTACTGGGATACAATCTCAAAAATGATAGAATGATTTCAATATGAATCCAAGGCAGAACTTTCAACATCACAGTAATCCAGGTTTATGCACCAACCACCCATGCTGAAGAGGCTGAAATTGACCAATTCTATGAAGACTTACAACACCTTCTAGAACTGAAACCAAAGAAGGATGTTCTTCTCATTCTAGGGGACTGGAATGCTAAAGTAGGGAGTCAAGAGATAAAAGGAACAACAGGTAAGTTTGGCCTTGGAGTTCAAAACGAAGCAGGGCAAAGGCTAATAGAGTTTTGTCAAGAGAACAAGCTGGTCATCACCAACACTCTTTTCCAGCAACACAAGAGGTGACTCTACACATGGACATCACCAGATGGGCAATACCAAAATCAGATTGATTATGTTCTCTGTAGCCAAAGATGGAGAAACTCTATACAGTCAGCAAAAACAAGACCTGGAGCTAATTGTGGCTCTGATCATCAGCTTCTTATAGCAAAATTCAAGCTTAAACTGAAGAAAGTAGGAAAAACCACTGGGCTAGTCGGGTATAATCTAAACCAAATCCCTTATGAATACACAGTGGAAGTGAAGAACAGATTTAAGGAACTGGATTTGGTGGACAGAGTGCCTGAAGAACTATGGACGGAGGCTCGTAACATTGTACAGGAGGCAGCAACAAAAACCATCCCAAAGAAAAGGAAATGCAAGAAAGCAAAGTGGCTGTCTAACAAGGCCTTACAAATAGCAGAGAAGAGAAGGGAAACAAAATGCAAGGGAGATAGGGAAAGTGACAGAAAATGGAATGCTGACTTCCAAAGAATAGCAAGGAGAGACAAGAGGGCCTTCTTAAATGAACAGTGCAAAGATATAGAGGAAAATAATAGAAAGGGAAAAACCAGAGATCTGTTCATGAAAATTGGAGATATTAAAGGAACATTTTGTGCAAAGAAGGACAGATCCTGAAGCTGAGGCTCCAATACTTTGGCCATCTCATGAGAAGAGAAGACTCCCTGGAAAAGACCCTGATGTTGGGAAAGTGTGAAGGCAAGAGGAGAAGGGGACAACAGAGGACGAGATGGTTGGACAGTGTCATCGAAGCGACCAACATGAATTTGACCCAACTCCGGGAGGCAGTGGAAGACAGGAGGGCCTGGCGTGCTCCAGTCCATGGGGTCACGAAGAGTCGGACATGACTTAACGACTAAACAACAACAACAATAAACACACTAAATATTTGTTTGAAAAAAAATTATTATATTTATGTTCCACATTTCCTCCAAATGAGCTCAAGGCAGTGTACATGGTTCTCCTCCTCTCTATTTTATCTGCACAATAACTCTGTGAGGTAGGTTTGACTAAGTGTGTGTGACTGTCTAAGAAAGAGAAGGGGATTTATTAGAGTGGATGAAAAGGGTTTCATGCAGTTGTTTCCATTCCTTCAAAGGTTAAAACAGGGGCAAACCGCAGGAGGAGAATGAAATCACACATGCCATTTTTCACCTTCATTCCAGACTGGTAAAAGTTTTTTTTAGTGTAGTAGCACATATTTAAATATCAGTCAAAATTGATATTAAATTTATAAAGGCCCAATTCCAAAGCAAGCATAATTTAATTAGAAGTTTTAGGTTATTAACAACATATGGCAATTTTTCACCCACTTGCTAGTCTATGGCCAGAATGCTACTAGCATAACACAATTGGTGTAAGTCTTAATAATGGAGTTAAGAAACTAGGATAAACATTTGCTGTTGTGGGCCTAGTTATGTAAGTCTGCAAAAGCAACACCTATACTAACTTAATTTGCAGTGATTTGCCAAAGAGAAATATACCACTTGTGTTGCATGGGTGAAAAAAGTCAACAGGATTTTGGCTTCTGATTAGTTTTTCCTGGCAAGATATCCCCCTGTTGATCGTCCAGTATTCCTTTTCGAAAACAAATGTCCAAATGGAAGCTTTATGCCACTGCTAACAATATTTGTTAGAACTTCAGGCCGTAGTCACACCAGTGAAATGTCACCCTGGGGTTATACAACTTTAATCGCATTCCTGTCAGGCTTTGAGGTCACATGGCATTTATTCCAGAATGTGCATCCCAATGTGTTTTGGGATTACTGAGTCATTTTCTTTCAGTTCAATAAGCGCCTAGAGCTTCTTATTGAGACTCTTTGACAGAAGTTAACCGGCGCATCAACACAAATACCATGGAAAAATAAAAATATTTTTAAAGGACATGCATGGTGACAGTAGTTTTAAAAAGCTGCAATAAGATCGTTCACACACGTAGCAACGAAACTTATTTTTTAAAAGATTTGCAACAACAAAAAAGTAGAAGCTTCTGGCCGAGCAAGAAATGATCCACAGCTAGCATGCTTCCTGGGTAAATTATTTGCTAATGGCCATGTGTCACCTGACTGCAAATGTAAATAGCGAAATCAAGGGGAGAGAACTGGAAAACATTTTGCTGCTGTGACCACGGCCTTACACAGCTCACTTGTACTTCAACAGCACAATTTCAGGCACATTTTCTCAAAAACAAGCCCTTCACTTCTGAGAGAGACTTCTTTCATTCTTAACTGTGTGTATTTAGGACTAGGGCCTGAAATCAACCACTTTAAAAGCACTCTGCAATTTCTTTTCATATGTTTTTGGTAGCTAAACGTTTTTAATGTATTCTTTCGAAAAGCCAGACCTTCTTATATCTTTCAGTTTCCAGAGAAGAATATACTATCTTGACAGTTTATAATCTTTTTTCTTTTCCTTTTTTTTAATCTATATTTTCTTTATGGAAGTTTATCTTACCAAAGTACAATGGTTATAATTTCATAACAACTATTTATAAAAACTGGTATTTCAGGAACAGAAATCATAACTTTCCTGAGCTACACAGTCAGGAACATGAGTCTCCCCCCACCAATACTTATACACCTCCCCAGTAAAACACTATTTTTTTTTTAAAAAAAAAAGGCTGCCAGGAAGTTATAGGCTTATCTCCTATATATGAGAGGACCCCAATAAATCACTTTTGCCTGCAGCAATCATAGATTATGAGTCTTTCATTATCACAAAATAAGCCCAACAGCCCATTGCTATTTTCAGAAGATTGAACATTCCTGGATATTTTGTTCTTTGTATGAGTACACACAGCTCTCATTTTTCAGGAACTATTGTTACATTTAGCCTTGCTGTCATGGGGCACCTTTTTACAACAGTAATGATTTCTACAAGTCATGAAACATCAGAGTGTTTTGTCAACTTGTGGCATCTGCAGTAGGAAAGAATGAGGTTAATTTTAGTGCTTTAATGCCTTCCTATCACTCTTGCTTCCCTTTTCTTTTAACCTGAAGTGCTCAGAAATAGCCCTGAAGCACTGAATAGCAATCCAAGTGGAATTTCGTACTTGCATATATGTTCCTGTATTTCCTACATGGAACTCAAAGCAATATAAATAGGTTTATCTCATTTCATCCTCCAACTCTGTCGAGCATGCTGGACTAAGAGATACTGACTGTGCATGTAGAGAGCCACCATTTAAAATAACATCTTATATTAATAACCATTTATAATATAATTTATAAGGCCACCTAATGTAATAGTACAATAACTCAGAACTGGTGACAACTATTAATTTTATACCATAGCCCTGTGTGTCACCAGTCAGTTGCCTTTTCCTTATCATTGGAAGGAAAATGAAGGATGGGTGAGTTTGACCAGTGGCAGTGGGTGTTTGAGCTATTATCCTGTTGTTCTGCTCCATCTGCACAATAGGAATGATATCATTATCAAGGTAAATTGCTGCAAATTAAATACTTCTTTTTCAGTGTTGGGAGTGTGCAATGAACAAAGTTGCACACATTCCAAAATACAAAAAGAAAGTTTTAAATTACTGGGAATCTGGTGATGTCATTCCTGCTGCATAGGAGGCATCTAAAAGTAGATACTGGTCTGCATTGATCTAAATCCAATAGTACTGACAGCGAGTGTGGTGTAATGAATAAAGGGGTAGACTAGGATTCAGGAGACCTGTATTCAGCTCCCTGCTCAGCTGTGGAAACTCAGTGGGAGGTGGCACTGGGAAAGCCTCTCCTTAAATGTCTTATATACCTTGAAATGCCTATGGAGGTTACTATAACTTGGATATAACATGACAGCACATAACATACCACAAATTCAATTGTTGGTCCCAATTAGACTTGGCCAGCTGAATCAATAGACCCACACAAGTATGAACACATCTCATTTAGAGTGTTTATTCTTCATATCCTATGGTCCTGACTTGGACTGCCCCACCCCCATACTTAATTTAAAGTAAAAGAGAATGAGAGAGAGAGAGAGAGAGAGAGAGAGAGAGAGAGAGAAGCCCCTTCTAGTCCTTACCTTCCCACTTTTCAGCAACATCTTTATTGAATAGGATTTAGCCCTCCCTCCCCATCTTCACCTTCTCCATATGAAGTGTTATGTGCCTGAAAAGAAGAGTTCTGCTCATACGTAGACTCTGCACAATAGGCAAGCAGGAACCTTGATTTTCCAGACGGAGAGGGAAGGGATTACGTGTTCCCCATTAAGTGTGTTGACAAATGGAGATAATGACTGAATACGATATAGCCTATGTAACGTATAGTTTTATTTTGGTGAGTGCAGAACAAGGGAGTTGTTAAAACTGTAAAAAATAAGAGCCAGCCCCTCATAATCTTTTTGGATTCAAAAAATGTGTGCTGGGGAAGATTTCTGTACTAATTGTACCATTAAAAATCATGGTTTCTGGCCACATAAAGTCATCCTATCCTTCTTCTCACATGTATGAAGAATAGAAGGCAATACATAGGAGAGATAGAGCTGGGTGTCATCCGCATATTGGTGACATGAAGCTCCAAAACTCCTGATGACCTCTCCCAGCAGCCTTGTGTAGGTAATAAACAGTGAAGGGGAGATGATTGAGTCAAAATTAATTGCCAATAAATCTTGACTCGAGAGAGAGTTCAAATGGTTGCTGTTTTATTTAGCTAGATAAAAAAGCGTGACGGAAGTCATGCCTCGAAGTGTAGGAAAGAACAACCGTGCCATGCACAGGAAGACCAGGACTTTTATAACATTGGTTACACAAGGGAATGGGAGAAGAAATGGAGAAATGGGTGGTTCATGACCTATTGGCAGAAGGGATGGGGTTACAGAGGAATCCAAAACTTTATCGGAGTGGGAATCACAGAAAGGATGGAATTTTACAACAGGGTGGATCAACAGGGTGGGTCTATAAACAGCAATTATGAAAATACATGGTTACATTGTTGTATTGTATTGACAGGAAAACAATTCATTATCTTGCAAAGAGGTTACAAGAGACTTCCAAGGTGATAGGAAATAATGTTTGTATAGGAAAAGGTATTGTGTAGTAAGACTGTCCAGGTGCAGTTCAATTTGCATTAGATTGGTCGTATTTGCCTAGGGGAAGAGAGACAAAAACCCAGCTGTGTCTGTTGGTGGAAGGAATGACCCCTGCTGTGTCTGTTTGCTCCTCCAATCTAGATTGGAAAGTGAGATAACCTGTCCTGGTGAAGGAAAACCTGGCCAGCCTTATTCCTTTACAGAGACTCTTTGAGGGAACAAAAAACATGTACATATACGTGTAAATCTGGCTGTGTTCTATCTTTCCAAACTGTATTCTGTGTGATCTGATTAGAGGTGTGTTCTTCTTGCGTGTTTCATGTAGTGCCATGGTCCCTTCATGAGCCTCCCCAGGAGGATGCCGTGGTTGACAGTATCAAAGACTGCTGCGAGGCCGAGGAGGACCAACAAAGACGTTTTGCCCCGTTGGTCTCCCACAAAAAGTCACCAATGCTGTCTTTGTGCCATGACACAGCCTTAACTTGGACTGGACTGGGTCGATTAGACCCGTTAGATCATCGATGAGATTTGGCAAATATTTCTGTATTAATAATAGTTGTGTGCTGTCAAGTCGATTCTGACTTATGGTGACCCTTTCCAGGGCTTTCTAGATAGAGCATACTCCCACGTGGAGTGCCATTCTCTCCTTCTGAGGGTTTCCTGGGACTGTGAAGCTTGCCCAGGGCTTACACTGGCAGGCTTTTCTCCCAGGACACACTGTGGGGAACTGAGCTCCCAACCTTTGGCGCTACAACCAAACACAGTATTACTGTGCTTTTAATTGCTTTTCATTTTATTGTGTTTTAAGATAATAACTTGCTTGTGCTTTAACATTATGTATTTTGTGCTGTTATTTCCACCCTAGTTAACCTTGCTGTGAAACAACTTGAGCCCTAGTTTTAGGAGAAGGACAGGATTTAAAGCAACAAATAAACAAACAAACAATTCTGTATTATATAGGTTATTTAATGTTTGTCTTGGATAAACTGTTAATTCTCCCCTACCCCCACAGCTACTATTTCTTTAAAGTATCTTTGCATATAACCTCGTATGGAAATAATTTTCCAACACCTTTCTGTTCTACTTGATTATTAAAAAAATTGTGCAGGCATAAAACAAAGAAGAAAAAAATTAAAAACCCTGCAGAATAATTGTCTTTAAAGTGTGTATTGAGAGATTCTGATTGCAAACTCGGATTTATGCCAGTAAGAGTAGCAGAGTGGCAGACACGAGCCAGGATTTTAAAAAGGAATTGTTGTGTCAGGCTTCTATTTACATTTCTGATACTCCTGGAATTATTAGATAGCTATTTTCTTTAATCTTTTCCTATCAGCCACAGACGGCTTGTACAAATGTTGTCATAATCACTATGATAGGAACTTTATCTGAGTGGTGTTCACTTTCACACACACAAACATGCATACACACATATATGTATATATATATATTCTTTAGTTGTTGTGTGATAGCTGTGTTTGAGAGTGATGCAAGAGTCTTTATATAAACATCACTTTAGAACTCCACGTAATGTCTTGGCTGGAATAAATGAGCAGAGGTTCAAAGGCACATTTCACCAGATAAATATTTCAAAGTCAAAATGTACTACAGATGTATTGTGAGCTGCAAGCAAAGTGGGGCAAGACACTAAAAGGTAAAGTCAGAATACAACATTTGTTTGTTTGGTGCTGGTCAATAACAGGACACAGTCAGCTCCGTTCTTTCAACTGATCTTTTCTCTCAGTTACATGTCTTTGAAATTATACTTGAAAACTGCATACATATGGCCTTGGTCTGTCAGCAAAGGCCACAAATAAACAGAATTTTCTAACACCTGCTATTCTTGAACTCAATTGCCACATTTATATACCATCTTTCCTCCAGTATGGCATCACACAGTCATCTTATCCTCCCAACAATGTTGTGAGGCAATGGTGCTGGCAGTGATCAGAAGTGGGCAGAATGGCCAATGGCATTTAACACCTAAATGAATTGAAGGACGGTAGCTAATGTTGGCTTGATGGGCTTCTACACTTTCATACCTGCTTATCTGCTAGGCTAGGGGGTGAATGGGTCCCCAATGGCCCTTTCTGGCCAAAAGAGGGGGCACTGTCCCAGCTGCCCAGTAAGCCTCTACTGCTATGAAATTGTTTGTTGCTAAGGCCCCTTCTCAAGCCTCATGTCATTGTGTGGAGTTCCCTGTGTCTTCTTGATCCAAGTGTGGCACTCTAGCCTCTGACCACACTGAGAGTGTTTCCAAATGGAAGGCTTCTTGCACTCTCCAGCTGCTGCTATGCCATTTTAAACCAAATGTGGGTTTACTCTCCACTATGGTGATTAATCAATTATACTTCCTCTGCACTGCTGATGGAATGCTACCCTATGTTGCCTTTTTGGCTTCTTCTTGCTGTACTCTCTCCCCAAGTACCTTCCAAGGCATATCTTTGAGCACACACTGTGTGACTTCCTTTGTTACTGCAAAGTAACTTCATTTCATTTCGAGTATCTTCTTTGCCTGGTCAAATACCATGTAGTCAATTCCACAGTATTGTCTGCCAATTCATTTCTCTGCTTTTTAGTTAGGCGTCAGTAAAATGCCCCTGCGCCCCCTGAAACAGGACAGATTTTAATTCTACCCACATATGTATAGTTTATTTTGTTAGACCACAGTTGTGCAGTTACCCAGATAAGGGCTCTTCTTTTATCCATTTATTTTGCTTCCCCCTTCTCCCAGATTCTCCCTTCTCTTTTTTGCCTATTAGCTTGATCTTTTCTGCTTCCCCACCCCTTAAGCTTTCCATTCCTCTGGGATCTTTATTATTTTAATCCTTATGCCATCTCATAATCAGATATCTCCGTGTGTCTTTCCCATCCACGTTCTTCATCCAAGATACAAGACTTCAGGGTGAAAAGAGAAATGTGCCACATTCAGCATGATATAGTGCTTTTTGGCTGAAACCCTGATCTTTATTATAGGAAGGTTTAACTAGAGTACATCCATTGAATCAGTGGGGGTTTGGCCAGTCAATTACTCTGTCAGTTCCAGTGATCCAGTAGGCCTACTCTAGATGCAACTTGCTATGCTAAACATAAGGATTTCAGCCACTGTGTTCTGCTAAGACTCTGGAGACCCAACTTCAAACCCCACTTGGATGTAAATCTCACTGGATGATCTTGGAACAGTCACACACTCTCAGCCTGATCTGCCTCACACGGTTAAAGTCTGGATAAAGTGAGGAGAAGACTAGACATAGTTTATTAATGAACTTTGACTATCAGTAGAAAGCCTAAGGGCCCCCAGAATTCAGAACAGCTCAATTTTTAACCCCCTCAATTCCATTGTGTTAGATCACACACATTTCTTTTCCTCAGATCTTCCTTTGCCTGTTAGCTTGATTTCCCTTCCTGCCATCTTCCCCCATTCAAACTTTCCACTTCCCCTAGCATTTGGGATTTTCTATTTTGTCTAGCCTTTCCCCTTCTCTCAATAAAGGTTTATTGTCACCTCTTTCCCATCCACTTCTTCAATGTGGAGTATCTCTTGGTGCTTGAAGTCTTGTTTTTTGGTTGAGAAGTAAGAGATGTATCACATTCAACTTGGTATTTTACCTCCCCAAATGGCTGCTCTGTCAGCAGGCATAGATGCTAACTCTAAATTGACCAGAAGTTAAATGATCAAGGTATCTGAAGCTACAGGGAGAGGGCTGTGGCTAGAGAACACACCTTTGATCGTTCTTTGTTGAAGAGTTGGGAGGTGAATTCCAAACAATTTTGCCTGGGTTGGAGTTTGAAAACACACACACACATACAATTGCTTAAAGCTCAGCATATGTCAAGAGAGACATCTGTTTCATACATATAAGAAATTATAGAAATTGGGTTATTAATATATGTAGCATACAAAGAAGTCTTTATCTTTATTTAAGCCTTTTGAGATAGACTGAAACTTATGTAGCCTACTTCTCCTGTTTTGTTCTCCAGTCTCTCTGTATTGCTTTTTTCTACAGCAGCCACTTTGAGATCCACAACAGAGTGTTCTGGGAGGGTAAAACGTTCTGAAACTAGTTTCTCTGTGTTCCCTTTTTGATGTCAGATTTATGTCCACCCATTCTTTTGCACAGAAATTGCCCCATTTGTTCTATGCAAAGGGGGTCTGCAAAGGGGAATGCAGAGGGGTCTGATGGCAGAAGACGACACAGATCACATTAGATAATGAACAAGTCACTAAGCCCCTAATGTTATGGCTGACATGATGAGGACACTTGATCAGTCTGCCACCATACATATGGGGATACAACTAGCTTCTTGGTTTGTTACAATGTCATGTTCCAATCTTCAACTTCATGTTGTTTTGCCAGATGTGTGTCAAGTTCAGCAACCCATTCTTCCTCTTCATGGTCTTCATAACTCAGGGTTCATCCAGATGAGATATTTGTTCCATAAAATATACCTGATTGGTCCTTAAAGTTCCCAACCTTTCCCCTGTCATCCAGACAATGTTACCCCTCAAACAGGAACTATGTGGGGTTTGTGGCCATTTTCTCAGAACATTTTATCTTTTTTCAATGCCTACTTTTTCCCTTCCCCCTTTTTTTTACACTTTGCTTTCCAGTTTGAAACATGTCCTTTAAAAAATCCAGTCTCTATGTGCTATAATGTGTGTTGGCTGAAAAAGAAGAAGGGGGTATGCCATGTGAGTATTTTTATTTTTCTATTAGAAGTCAAGCTTGTAAGGGCAAACATTTGGTCATCCCTTTACTGAGATGGGGATTTGGCTTCTAAAAGCCCGAATGGGATTGTTTAGTTCATTAGAAATTGGTTGGATGATAGTCAGAGGGCCTCCATAATATAACTTCTGCAAGAGTACAGGAAGTGGCCATGTGATGTGGCCCTCTTGGAGAATCCAAGTGCTCCTCTTTTATCACAGCATTCCAACAGACTCCTGAAAGAATGGTAATTGGGGTGTGCATGTGTTTAAAAATCTATTCATTATACACATTTGGTACTCTGAGACAGGGAGGCCCTTGAAAATTTGTGAAAAATAAACTTGTTCTTTGTCTCATAGCACATTATAAACTGTAGCAGACAGAACAGCCCATGACAAAGATGATTTCATTAGGTTATTAGATTCTGTGAGATTAATATTTACAACTGGCAGTGCCCTGCATAACAATGGAAGCTTTTCAGTAGTACAGCTATTTAAAATACAGTGTTGTTGTCGTTCTTATCGTTTACTGCCAGAAGAGTATAATAAGAAAAGAGTCTCCTCAAATCCAACAGCTGGGAAACCCAGCTTCAGAGATAAGAAAGGTTGTGTGAGTTGCAACAAAAAGTAAAATGTCCTGATTTTTTTCTCCATCCTACAAATAATGAGATCCGTGTGGAAATGCAAAAAGCCAATTTAACAAATCTATACTGGTATTAATCTTATGTTTTAAGCTCATCTTAGTGAGCATAGAACTAATTCCTGTTCATTGTAATTTACCTTTACTTTGGTGGCTTGTAATAATTGCATGGAATTTCTTCCATGACAATAGCCTTTAGTTTTTTCAGAACGATCTCAGCATGAAGAACCAGCCAACTTATAATTTTATGCCATATGCATTTGTCTTTTTCCTATCCCCCAAACCCTTCATTTTCTCATTTCCCTCCTATTCCTCTTTATCTTTCTGTTCATTGTTCTCCTTCTTCCTTCACTTAAAAAAAAAGAAAAAAAAAGGAGACCCTACAAAGACAGAGGGATATATGGGGCCACCATGTAACTAGCTGAGGACCCAAAGTTACACTTGATAAAAGCTGTTGCTAGTGGGATGGTGTTTTGGATATTTTTAGAGGCAAAATTTTATACATATTGGACTGGAAGGGTATCTTACATCTCTTTGTAGGATATATATGCTCAGAAGAAGACTCCCTTCTGAATGTGTGTATGTGGGGTTTTTTAAAGTAAAACTTTAGCCATTTCATTGGTAGATTCAGGAATTAAAGCTTTTGTTGATTAATGGATGCTTGGAATTAGATTTCAGATTGTTAGGTTTCAGTACACATTTGTTAGGAAGCTCCATTGTTTTCAGTGGTGTTTACTTCTGAATAATGTCTAGAGTTACACTAACCTTCTTTTCAGAGTCTTCAAGGAAAGATCTGCTATCTCAGGGTGAGAGGACAGAAACCAGGAAAGGTTTGTCATTAGTTTCACCCCCATGTTCACCAGGTGACCTCTTGAGCCATAAGGTACAGCCAGAGGCTGCTTCTGTCCCCACCAGGTGCCATATCCAGCTCTCCAGATTCTATTTCCTACAAACTACTCATTTGTCTTTTGCAGGCTGTGTTACAGGCCTGATTTCTAGGGGTGGCAGAAAGCACACCCCAAGAAGTTTGGGGTGTTGACTAGACCTTGGAGGAATAAAAAAAAGAATTGTATAATAATACCTAGGTGAATCAAATTATGTTGTTTATGCTTCAAGACTACAGCTTCCAAACATCAGGGCACTTACAGTCTCAACAACTCACTCTGAGACATTAGTAAGAACGAATAAAAGCCATTTTCTTTACTTACAATTAAAGACATCAAACAGCAAACTGACAAACATGCCTGACTGACTTTCAGCAATAGGCCTCAATAGATTAACTGACTACTAGCATACTGACTCCAACAGAAAATAGAGAGGGGGAAAGGCTCTTAGGAGAGAAGCATGGCTCTCTTTGAATTCAGAGGCAGGGAAGGAACAATTGGTTAGTGCTGGATAGATTAACAGTCACCCCAGCCCAGAAAGGTCCTTCCCAGTCAACACCTTTCTTTCAGAAAGGAAGTACATGAGGGATGGATGTGCTTCAGTCCACCTGCCCACACTGCCAACTCCTGTAGTGGGTATTGTCTACCAGCACATCCTGGAATCAGAAAGTTAGAGGCTACTGATACCACTTTTTTCCCCAGATGTTCCCAGTCACATCCACAGTTCTTGCATACTTTTTGAATGCTTCTGTGAAACTGTGAATTTACATTGGGAATAGCCATATCTTTATTTAAACAAGAATTGAAAGGCATGGTCAGTTTCTTCTCTTCCACTTTCAAGCTATGAATGTAAGACCTCTGTATGGAAATGTATATGGTGGTGCTACATGCATACTAATATGGCTGACCTTTCAATCCATTCTTCTTGCATTTCTGAACAATTATTTTGAATTATTCTCTACTTCGTTCACATGATTTCCACAAGCAGTAACTCTCGTGTGTTTGAAACCTATTCTCAATAATGGCAATTTATACATGTATAAATTAGAGATCTGCACTAGCCTCAACATTTCAATTCAGAATTACAGTGCTCTGGATTCAGAATTTTTTTAAAATTGCAATTTTCGATATCCAGAACTCCGTAGCAGTCAATATGAATACTTTATAGTCAATATTTTCTCCTTGAAAAAAACATGAACAGGCAAAACATTGTTAGTGGATTTCCCTGTGTCCTCTGACACTTTCCCAGTGATTGTGCCAAATATAAAGAATACACACCAACAGTTAGTAGTGCTTAAGTATTAAGAAATGAGTGTAAAGGGCATACTGATTGAAACCTGAATAGTGGGAATAATAGCAGGAAATACAGGCAGCAGTGGGGAACCAAAGGACAGGTTGAACTAGGGAGTGGACAACACTGGCAGCAGATTGGAGTAGCACCCTGTGGTGGGTGGGTGAAAACTGTGCCAACAGCATGGGGCACAGAATGATAGAGTGAGTGAGCACAATCTTGGAGTAGTAGTTGGAAGAATTAAAGAGGCAGAAGGAGGAGGGCAACAGACTGAAGCATAGCATACCTAATACTGTGAGTAGAGTGGGGCATTCTCTGTTACTTAAAGAGGACTTGGGACACCCGGCAATGGGAGGTTGAACTTAAAGAAAATAAGATTTTCTACATATTCAGGTTTCAGGCATGAGCAGTGTGGACTGACAATGTCCCCTGCCTAAGAGAACACTCTCTCACTGGGCACACTAGTTGCTGGACAACACAACACTCCCACTGCCACCTTGGCCAGACCTCCCCAAACAGATTCCTTCTCAGCCCAGTAAGACAATGGATCAGTCTCTTTTGGCTTGCAGTTCTCCTGCAGGCATGCCTCTACCTCTACCTCAACCATGCCCTTTAACTGGGATGGTGTCTCTGGAGGAAACGCCCCTACCATATTGTCAAGACAGTGTCTTGGAAAGCTTGTCCTGTTGTCGCAGAGGGGAAGGGGCTTGGATTCTAGAATACAACTGCTGGAACTGCTGTTTGGGGTGTTATGAACATTGCTAGTTTCTTCCTGCTCTGTGTGACCCCTCAGTGCTAGCCAGATCTTCTCCATTAGCTGCTGCTGCATGATATGGGCATGGAACAGCAACTTGATGCCCTGTGCCCTGGACAACTGCTTCTGTACCAGTCACCTAACACCTCAATGTACAGCAAATCTGGCATCTCCCTGCAGCTAAGGGTTGTTTGAGATGGCAGTTAGTAATGGGGTGCCAGTTTTTCCACAAACCTATGGAAACCAGTGTTCCCCACCAGAGACAATGGCTGGTCTTCCAGAGCTGTAAGAGTGTCTTTAAATTTCATTTCTCAAGAAATCACTCCAGGATGCCTGAGAAATAGGTTCCACCTTCACTTCTTCCTCTAGTAAGCAAAAACCTAGCCTTTTGCTTTCTAATCTACAGGAGTAAATAATGGGAATTAATATTATAGATATTTGGTACTATCAAATTTGGATTCAGATATATTTGGAACTATCCGTATGACATTATTCTGTGAATTCCAAATATTTCTGAATCTGAACTCACATCCTTGTTGCTGTTATGTGCCGTCAAGTTGCCTCCAACTCATGGTGACCCTATAAATGAGTGCTCTCCAAAATGTCCTGTCCTCAGCTGCCCTGCTCAACTTTTGCAGACTGAAGCTCATGCTCTCTTTCAGGAAATCATTCCATCTCGTATTCAATCTTCCTCTTTTCCTGATGCCTTTCACCTTGCATATCCCTAGTACAAATGAAATCACATAAATATAAGTGGTGAATTGCTGCTAACTAATGAATAGCAGGTTGCATTCCTGGTCACATGCCATTCCTGGTCACATGGAACATTATCCATGCTTTGTGAGTTAGCAGCAATTCACTACTATGGCTTACACATATAATTTGTAAATTGTCGATAGGATTCTGGTCTTAATTTCTAACAATCTAAAATGCCACATTTCCTTTTCTAAAAAAATGCCAAAGCCTTAGGTGCTTTAGATTTTTTTTTTTTTTAGGACAGAAGATCCAATGCTTTATTCAATTTAATTTCCACTTTCTGAACTCTTTCACCTGTGCAGTAACCTTTTTGAAACAAGATCTCCATTATATTGAGAAATACATTCATAATTGGTGCTTTAGACACCAGCTGACAGTGTCTGTATGAAGAGAATTTACTACGTGTAAGTCTTCATTGGTTGAGACATAGTATTCTTGTTTAGTTCATCTTGCATTGTTTTTCTATCACTTTGAAGGACATGATAACATTTTTAGCTTTTTAAAATTGTGATCAGTAGTGCAATGGAAATGACAATTGCTGGATCTGAATTCCTGTGCATTGTGTTGCCCTTGTGGATCTGCTGGTAATACTCTCCCGCCTCCTCTGTATTTGCAACTTTCATTTGGAACATTGATCATGCAGGTTTTGCATCTAAAGCAGAAAGTTACAAATATCCTAAGTTGCTCAGTTCTGGAGGAAACGGGCAGTCGATGGTAGCCAACTTAATCCTGATGACCTTTATTCTTCTCTTGTGCTGCCTAATTTCTTAGTGGTGTTTGGTAATAAAATCCTTCCACAGCGCAGACCACTTCCAGACATACAGTTGTATGATTCTATTATACCGTTTGATTTACCGATAGCAAAAGATGCTGGAAGGGTAGCAATGCAGACTTTGCTAAAATCTGCCAACTGTGCCTTATGTACTGGCAGTCATGAGGTTGATATGTCTTTTTCTATTGTGCCTCAGTTGAGCAGTCATTTGTTCTGAAACAGCCAATTTAAACTTAGTTTCACTTGTAAACACTAACTTGAGAGTGTTAAATAGCTCCCAGCTGAGACCTTGTAAAGTAAAATTGAAACTGAATACTGCTGCAGGGAAAACGAAATGCTTTTTGAAAGGGTTTGTTTCTTTAAGAAATAT
This sequence comes from Intellagama lesueurii, assembly GCA_037013535.1. NCBI lineage: Eukaryota > Metazoa > Chordata > Lepidosauria > Squamata > Agamidae > Intellagama > Intellagama lesueurii. Next base: position 112,047,075 of record JBAJHW010000005.1, read on the forward strand.
TTATTGAGCAGCTCATATTGTTTCTGTAGCACATATCTGAAGAAAACCAAATCAAAAGCATACAAAATCTCTAACACCCAAAGTTGTGTTTGTGGTAGGCAGCAGTGGAAAATGGAATACATTTTCAAATTTATGATCATATTAGATTTTTCACAAAGTGAACGGTACATTCTTGAAAATGTCTTTATTATTTTCCTGGGATGTAGCCTTCAAAGATGCAGACAAACAAACAATCATAGTTTCCACTAAATCCCTTGTGTTTTCACTCACTGGATGCATATCCCTTTCTTCTCATTGATGTGGGAACAAATGACACAGCCAAGAGGAACTATGAAGAAAGGACATTAGACGTTGAAGCGCTAGGAAGAAAACTTAAGGACTTTGTGGCCCAGATAGAGAAAATTGGACAACCATCTGTCAGATCTGCTTTGATTTGGATTCCTACATTAAGCAGGGGGTTGGACCCGATGGCCTTATAGGCCCCTTTCAACTCAATTATTCTGTGACTCTATTATTCTTCAAATGTTGGAGAAGCATTATAGGCAACTGAACATCAATGTGCACATGATCAGCACATGTTTACAAACAGGTGAAACATACAGGCAGCTAATGTAGAATCAGTTACAACAGGTTAGTGGTCATCATCCCATATAGCACATCCCATATAGCACAGATTTCTGGAGGAAAAGTCCATCACAGGTTACAAGCCATGATGGGGATGTCTAATCTCTAGGCTTAAAAGGAAGGTACTTCAAAATGCCAGATGCAGGGGAGGGGTATCAGGAGACAGGTACCTAGTTGTCTCGTGTGCTCCCGGAGGAATCTGGTGGGGCCACAGTGAGATACAGGAAGCTGGACTAGATGGGCCCTTGGCCTGATCCAGCAGGACTCTTCTTATGTTCTTATGCTTCACAATATACTCACTGGGGCTGGGTCCATGGTCAACACTTCCATAACATGATCTCCCATTTTCCTTCACTAGAGAAACAATCTTGTAGGTGCCAAGGGCATTATGCAAGGAAACATGTAATTAGGTAGAACCCAAGTTCACACAATACCCTTACTATTTTTGGAGGCAAAAGTTCCATTGGGCCCCAGGCTTTCTTGTGTGGGCATGTTCTCAGGTAGTCTTTGGCACACATGCTGTTATTTGAATGAAGGAGGAGAGAAGGGCAAGGTCAGAATCAATAAGACAATTCTATGAACTGACCATGAACTTCAGCTTATTGCACCGAGAGACGTGCTGGTTGGGGAGGATGGAGTTGTTGTTCAGTGTAATTGAAGGGCACAAATTTGGGGAACCCAGTATGATGGAGTAGTTAGAGGCTAGTATCCTATTCAGTGAACAGGAAGCAAAATGGCAATTGCATAAGTTCCCCGCCACTCCCCAGCATCACATGCCTGATTTTGCACTGATTGGAAGATCAGATACATGACAGAAGCCTATCAGAGTGGGATAAACGTGTACATGATTGCCCTTCTGCTCCATATTCTCTGAATAGGACTTGTTGAATCTAGACTTGGGAAATTAAGTTTCTAGCTCCTCCTAAGCAATGGCGGAAATCATGTTGCTTAGTGTATTAAATCTCATTAGACAGAACCACTGAATCAATGGGGATTTGTTGAGTTAGCTCATCTGTAAGTTCTATTCATTCAAATGGACCTATTCCAGTTGAAACTTACTTTAGCATAGTATGTTGAAACTAGAGTAGGCCTATTTGAACCAAGAGAGAAGCCTCTGGGAATTTGTTGTCATTATCAGCTAAGTATTCTACTTGTGAATGTGAATTATCCCACTCCTACTAGTGAATATCAGTATTACAAAATTTACACTCATCTCCCTTGTTGACATAGTTTTGTTTGATTCTAGCCATATATTTCCATGCAGTGGAAAATAACTGTGACTGTGGGCCCAGCAGGAGAAGATAGAGGGGACTTCAACCATACTTCATGGTGCTTTTGTACCTCCACTGAGCTCAGTAATTCTCCTAAGCCTAACACCACCTCTCTTTTTTGCTCTGTCCTCTATTCAACATTATTCCTATCACTTTCCCTGCCTCAACTTTCCTTTCTTATTTATGTGACAAGCCACTGATGGGTGGACAATGTAGACTATCCACCTCTTCATTCTTGCTCTTTGTTCCTGCTTGCATTTTTGATTGTGCAGCTTTCCTCCTCTGCTGAAATGCTACGGAGGCAGTGGAAATGAAGGGGCTTCTCACACACACCCTGTGCCTCCTCTGCCTTTCAGGTCTTTGCACATTCAGCATGAGCATCAGAAAAGAGCTCTGTGACTACATTCATCTGAATGTCATTTTAGAGATCCTCTGGTTGGAAACCTTCCCAAGGCCCTGTGGATTAATGATATAGATTATACCCACTGGTGATTCATTCAGTGTGTGCTCCATCTTAGGACTCACTTTACTGCAGACTTCATGGTCATGTTTTGGCCTTTACTGTTTCTGTCCCCATCCCCCACCTTTTCGTACCACTTAGCCTAATGAACACTTTGGAAGAACCAAAGAGTAGCATACTTTTGGAAGAGTTTGTTTGGTCGAAATAAAATAGGGGTGGCCAATGGTGACTCTCCAGATGTTGCTAGATTTCACTTCCCAGCATTCTTCACCATCAGCTATGCTTGGTAGGACTGATGGGAGTTGCAGTCTAATGACATTTGGAAGGCTGCTGTTTGTCCACATTGTAGTAAAGATAAGCGCATTCAGACAAATGCAATCACAGAGCCCTTCTCATAGTGTTGTGCTGAAACTGGAACATCTAAAAGCTTGCCAGATGCAGAGAACATTGGAAATGAGGCTTATGTGCATGCCAACATCCCTAATACAAACTTTAGTCTGACTCGTTTGCAGAAAAACACATTCATAGGAGTCCAGTACTGCTACCTTTTCTCTCAGCAAATCCTGGTCTCCCTTCTAATAATTTCATTCTTCTTTTGCCCTGCTTGATTAGGCCTTTCTTATCTAATTGCTGGAAAGGACATCTTATCAAGAATCCAGAGTGATGCACACCCACCCACCTTACACACTAAAACAGAGTCTCTCAATATGTCACTGCTTGAGAAGCATTGATCTGGGACAGGGGTCTCCAAACTTTTCACCATGAGGGCCACATAATATATTTTCCACATTTTCGAGGGCCTATGGAACATGTGCGCGCACACATGTACACACACATGCACAATTGGTTCATTAATCCTTGCTCTGGACAGGGCTGGATTTAGACTTTGGGGGGGCCTGCACTTCAGGTTTGGGGGCTCCCTCATACACAGGGATTAAAATACATGGTAAATCACCAAATTTACACATCAAAGTCCATTTATGCATGTCATTGGAACTTATATGTACATAGAAAGGTTAAATGAATTATGTATCTGAAGTACATACATGTATATGTTTAAATACATGTCAGCAAAACTCCAAGTAGATTTTTAGGTAAAACAAATTATGAAGAACATAGTTCTGCTGTTATTTACTATATAGTGTCATGGATAACAATGGCTAACTCAACAATTTACAGAACCAAATTAAAACCTGAACTTGTCAATGCAAAAGTATTACATTTATCGAAACTAAATACAGAAAGTTTTACCAATTTACAGCTATTGCATCACATTAGATTATCTACAAAAACTCTTTCTACACTCGGCATCTGAAAAATCTTTAATGTACTCCTCAAACTGTATCTTCTTTAGAACACTGCTTTCTACATGCAATAGGCACAGAGCATTTTATCTTTCATGGGTCATCGTGGTTCTCAGATAATTCTTTGTTATTGCCAATTTGCTGAATGATCTCTCTCCTGAACAACTAGTGACCATCATGCTCAAATATATTCTAAGAGCTACATTAACACTTGGAAAGGTATCAGCGAGTCCTACATCATGAAGTAAATCCACCTGTTGAGATGGAGTGAGACGTGACTTGAGCTTGGCAAAGGCTGCAAACTGGACATTTTTGTCTATGAACGCCTTATTGAAACCACGGGGGAAAGTAGTGTTTCTCAGCTTCAGTTCTTATATATACCGTGTTTCCCCGAAAATAAGACAGGGTCTTATATTAATTTTTGCTCCAAAAAACGCATTAGGGCTTTTTTTCAGGGGATGTTTTACTTTTTCTCATGTACAACAATCTACATTTATTCAAATACAGTCATGTCATCTTCTGGTTGCTGCACTCTTTTTTGACCTCCCTGTAGTTGCTTTGTAGTCTGTGTTGCCACAGAGGTTCCTGGCATCCAATTCTTCATACCTATTCCGAACTGATTTCAGAAAATTCAGAGAATAAATTAAGTCCACCAGTTTCTTCAGGTTAATTTCAACTCCCTGAATAGCTTTTTGTGTACTTTTGAACCATTCAAGAATTAAGTTCTAGATCTTGGCCATCAGAGCAGTTTCAAGACAATCCATTTTGTCTGCAAATGTCTGAGCTTCATGTATGGCTTCAGGTGTTTGTTCCAAGTCACATTCAATATCTCTGAGGGCATTTTGCCACCAACAAGGGCTTCAGTAGCATTAGCTCTTGCTGACTAACAAGTATCTGACATGACTTCACAGTTAGTGCTCTTTTATTCCCTTCCAAATATTTCATTAGATTTGCCCATCTGTGAATTGATGCACAAAAGGGAGTATAACCTTTGTATGAGGCCAAAATAACTAACAGCTTCAATGCAGCAAGAAACATCAGACTGTCCAACAAGATTCAATGAGTGAGCAGCACAGAGAATGAAAACTGCTGCTGGGTTCTTACTCTTAAGTCTGGCTTGCATTCCTGTGTAGTGACCGGACATATTGATTGCATTGTCATAGGACTGCCCTTTGCAGTCTTAAAAATTAATACCTTCCTTTTCTTGAAATTCAAGCAGAGATGCAGCCAGAACTTCAGCCTTGCGAAAGCCAATCTACAGGAAAGTTAAAAACCTTTTGATCAGCTTCCCAGAAAAAACATTTCACACAATTACTGTTAACTGGTCAACACGAGCCAGGTCTGGTGCCGAATCTATGGAAACTGAGAAGTATTTGGAAGTTTTCCATTCTGCCACAATATAATTCTTAACATGTTTTGCCATCAGCAGAACAATTTCTTCATAGATGCATCTCCTTTTCTCCATCAACAGTGGATGCCGTTTCGTCCCTTCAGCGCTGTCTGGAGGCCATATTGGGGTGGATGCATTTGAATGGTCTGAGGCTGAACCCAGACAAGACAGAGGTCCTGAGGGTGGGTGGCAATGATGTTAGTGGTTTGGGGAACTCCCTCTCTTTTTGGGGGGTGACTCTCACCACAAAGATTTTGGTTCGCAGTCTGGGGGTCCATCTTGACCATGGAGACCCAGGTAGCATCAATGGTCCGTACCGCCTATTTTCATCTTCAGCGGATTGCCCAGCTGCGTCCCTATCTTGATGTGGGGGCCCTCACCACTCTGGTCCATGCGCTTGTAGTCTTGAGATTAGACTACTTTAATGCGCTCTACGTGGGGCTACCTTTGAGATTGATGCGGAAGCTTCAAATAGTGCAGAACGTGGCAGCCAGACTTCTTACTGGGCTGAGAAAACAATGTATCTCCCCTACTCTGGCTGCCCTGCATTGGCTGCCAGTTCATTTCCGCATTGATTTCAAAGTACTAATGATGACATATAAAGCCCTAAATGGTTTAGGACCTCAATATCTGGCAAAACGCCTCCTCCCACCTAGATCTACCCAAATCACTCGCTTTAGTCAAGATGGGCGGCTGAGGGGCCTAAAGCCAAGGGAGGCCCAAAGAGAAAGAACAAGTAAGTGGGCCTTCTCGGCAGTGGCCCATTGCCTCTGGAACAATCTCCCCCCTGAAATTTGTCTGGCTCCCTCGTTGTGTGTTTTTAAGAGCCAGCTCAAGACCTGGCTCTTTAGGCAGGCATTTCCTCCTGTCAATACTTAATTTATTGTTATCCTTATGGTTTAAATGTCGTTGTTTATTTTATTTTATTATTCTTGTATGTTGTTAGCCGCCCAGAGTAGACTTCGGTCTAGATGGGCGGGATATAAATAAAATTAAAAAATAAATAAAATAAATAAATCTGAGGAGTCTTTTGTCCAGCTTGGAGCACGTTTAAATCAATATCTTAATAAGTGGCTAGAGCAAGTATATGTCACCTCCTTAGACCAAATGAAAAATGTGTTTGGACTAGGACAATTTAATTCAATTTTACCAGGGGAGTTGTGTTATCTGGTCAAGGACAAGGATCCTAAAAATGTGCTATAAGCATCTGAATATGCTGATTCTATTAGTGGGATCAGAGATCCTCAATTTTCTGAGGTAAAAATTGGTAGAAAAGTGTGGGACGACAGTAAATCCATTAAAAATTACCTCAGTCAGGCTCAAGCTAATGGAAGCCATTTTAAAGTGAAACCTTCATCCCCAGAGCAAAGTCCCCTGAAATCAAATAGTTCTGAGGGAAAAATTAATAGATCCCTTTACGCTGAACATAGAGCAAATAAACAATGTTATGCATGTGGTAAACAAGGACATTTTTTCCCAATGTGAAACTCAAAAGAATAGAGATTTCAGTCAACCTAAAAATAGAAATTATAATCAGCCTAAAAAAGTATTTCTCCTTCAGCCTTCGGCAGCTGAAGCCACCGGTGGCAGCCCTGTTGCTAAGGGAACGGACTTGGCAGAGATGAGGCTAAAGTGATACAGTTTTTTTAATAAAGTGCGATCAAGATTTACTGGAAAGCTCTGGGAAAATGATTTTTATTGACGACATAAAGTATTTAGGTATAAGAGATACATGTTCCCAAATAACTATTTGTCACCCAGACATAATTCCTAAAGAGAATATGTTGGAACAGAACATCACTCTCAAAGGCATAAATTTGGACTCTGTAGTTCTGCCCATGGCTAGAGTGGCATTGAAGTACCATGGGTGGTCTGGTATATGGAAAGTAGCAGTGTCAGATCAAATCCCAGCATCTTGTCTGATTGGTTTAGATCTATCTAAGTATGTGCAGAGTGTTTTAATGATAACCTGCTCTCAGGGGAGGCAGATTTAAACCACTGAGGAAAGTGCTGAAACTATAGTTGAAAGACCCATTTTAGGGGAACATCCTGAATTGAGGGAGACAGCTGATTTAGTGCTGTTGAGAAATCCTACTTTATTAAGGAACAGAAAGAAGATAGCTCCTTAACTGATTGCTTTGGAAAAGTTAAGGAGAATCCCATTCCACTGACCCCTGAACATCCAGAGAGGTATTGTGTGGAAAAAGATTTATTGTATAGAGAGGTTTTAATGACTCCTCATAAGGGAGGAGAAGGACCCCACAAACAGTTAGTTGTACTGGTTAAATACCGAGAAAAGATTTTGGAAAAGGCACACAAAGATGTATTTGGAGCACACATGGGCATCTCTCGCACTAAGCAAAGGGTGGCACAGAACTTTTATTGGCCAGGAATGGGGAAGCAAGTTAAACAATATTGTCAAAGCTGTGATACTTGCCAAAAACGAGGCACTGGAAATGAAAAGACGAGGGCTAAGCTATGCCCATTGCCAGTGATCTCGACCCCTTTCCAACGCTTGGGTCTGGATCTAGTGGGACCCTTACCTAGAGCGACTAGACGAGGAAATAGATTCATCCTATCTATTATAGATTATGCTATTAGATACCCTGAAGCAGTACCCCTAAGAAATATAGAGACCGAAACTGTGGCAGATGCCTTAGTTAACTACATGTGCCAAATGGGTTTTGCTTCAGAAATTGTAACAGATTTGGGAACATCTTTTACTTCCAAAATAATGAAGTGATTGTGGCAAGTTGTGGAATTTCCCACATCACTTCTTCTCCTTATCATCCCCAGACCAATGATCTAGTGGAGAAATTTAATGGGACCTTAATGAGAATGATACGCGCATATGTAACAGAGAACCCAAATGATTGGGATAATAAATTACAGCCATTATTATACACTTATAGGGACACACCCCAAGAAAGTACCAGGTTTAGTCCTTTTGAACTTTTATTTGGGCGCAAAGTAAGAGGGCCCCTAGATTTACTTCGTCAGAACTGGGAAGATTTTGAGGCTGGCTTAACAGTGAAAGCAACCAAATGCCAACTTGGAAGTTCGGAATTGAAATATTTAGGCCATTTAGTCAGGGGAGGTGTGATCAAACCCCTTGAGACTAAGATAGAAGCCATTAATAATCGGCCCACTCTGACGTCCAAAAAGAGAATCAGAGCATTCTTAGGGTTAGCTGGCTACTATTGTCGCTTCGTGCCAAATTTCAGCGAAATGGCTGCCCCATTATCTAACTTAACCCGAGAGAAGCAAACTGAAAACATCCAGTGGACATCAGAATGCCAGGTAGCCTTCAATCATCTGAAGATGGTGCTGAGTTCAGGAGCTGTCCTTATTGCACCAGACTTCGATCGTGAGTTCATCATCTACACGGATGCATCAAACGTGGGACTGGGAACCATGTTGAGCCAAGCCGACAACAGTGGAAATCTGCACCCAGTGATGTACATCAGCAAGAAACTTCAGTCGGGTGAGAAACACTTGTCCACAATAGAAAAAGAGTGTCTAGCTATCGTATGGATGCTGCAAAAGCTGAAGCTGTACATTTGGGGGAGAAGATTTGTACTGTGCACCGACCACTCTCCTCTTCTATGGCTAAGGACTATTATAGTCAACAGCAGGAAATTGATAAGATGGGCGCTGATTTTACAAGACTTTGATTTCGAAATCCGCAGCATAAAAGGGACCCAAAATTTAATTTTTATTCATTTTCAATAGGGATAAGATTGGGGATAGGGGGCTGGGGGAGTGGACATGGTAGGGGAAGGGTAAAATTCCAGAGAGTGAGAGGGTACTTTTACATCCATTTATACAATTCTACTAGAATAAATAAATAACAAAAAAGAACAACTTAACAGGTTTTACCAGAATTATTATAGTTACTAATCTCTCCATTCCCTGATTAGACCTTCGCATTCTTCTTTTATCCATGCTTTCCAGTCCATATTTCAAGTCAAGCTAAAAATCATTCCAAATTTTTGCATCCTTTTTAAGATGACCGTGTTTCTGTTTTCTTCCAATGTTTCCCATGTTATAGCTACAGTAATTACGTGTATTATCAAAAGTTTCATTTCTTTATCTACAATTGCAAACATAATACTCAATTAACACAATTCCTCTTTAAATGATATCTCACAAAATACAATTTTTTTCAACATTTCATATACTAATCTCCAATAATCTTCTGCTTCCCTACCTGTCCACCCAACATGGTTGAAAGTACCCTCCTATATTTTACATTTCCAACACTTATTAAAAAACATTTCATAAAGCGGTTCTTGATTTTCATACTATAAGTTTGAAGGTAGATAGTGTCCAATTTTAATTTCTATATTTGTTCGTAAATTCTTTTATGTCTGATGTTAATCTGTTCTTTTCATATGAGTTTCTTGGAGGCTCATTTTATCCATCTTTGTTATTAAGGTTTTCTTTCCTCTTCTTAGATCCTCTTTTTTCCATGGTGGGCTTTCATCTGGTGCTTCCCATTTGGTTTTCTAGCTGAAATTCTGAACTTCCTTCTGAATTTAGTCCTAATGATCCACTTGATTGCTCCTCTTCCTGTTTCTCATGTGCTTTTTCTCTTCTTTCCTATCTAGCCATTTCCCCTTTTCTTTCATAAAGTATTCTGCCTTCATTGTTGAATTAACAGAATGTCTCTGCAACTGGAACTGGAAAGAGACACTTTCAGGTATCAACGACTTATATGTAACTGAGTTTGTTCTCAGGAAATATGTCAGTTCCACGTATTGTCTCCATTTCTGTCTTATTTGCCATGGAATATGTTTCAAAATCCTAATCTATTTTCCTTTTATAGTGGATCCTTTATCTTGCATGTTTCTTAGAAATTTTTCTCAAAATACCATTCTTGTAAATTTAACATGAATTTCTCTGGGGAGTTTATTATTCCTGGTGTATGCTGTATTAATTCTTTGTGCTGTATCTATATTTTGCTGTACTTAATCTGGTCGCATCTCCATAAGTGGTGCTAAAAAGCTAGTTACCAGTTGCACTGTGTCTTCACCTTTTTGTTCTGGAAGATTCTGGAATCTTAATATGAGGTTGGCTCCATCCATTTGTAACTTTAGCAGGTTGATTTCATGTTGTTTTCTTTGATGTATCACTACGAGCTCTGCATTCATAATCTCCATTTTTTTCTTTTTTCTTTTTTTTAGGTTTTTTCTATTTTAGCCATTTCTTTTTTATTTTCTCTAATTTGGTGTTTGATATCAGTCATTTGCAACCCTAAATCTTTAATTTGTTCCGATAGCTGATCCATTCCTCCTTGTATCTGCTTTAATTCTGTGGATAATATATTTTGAATTTTCTGTTGCCAATCCTTAAGTGTCTCTTGCCCCAACAATTTCAGATTTTGTTCCTGTGTAGGTGAGCCTCTCGGGGCCTTTTCCTTTCCTCCCTACACTGACATCTTCCAAATTTTTTAAAGATGCTGTCTGGGTCCTTTCACAGCAGGTGTCACTGCTGCCCCACCTTTCATTCAAACAACACTGTTTACTTAGCCCATCCAAAACATAGGTCAGCACCTCTCTCTCTCGTTAACATGTTCTCGCACGTGCCAGACAAAACAATGAATGTTAAAGATAACAAACAATGCCTTGAGGTAAGTAACATTAGCAGTTCAATCTTTCTCTCCAGCCTCAGTAATTAGGGGTAGGTCCTCCAATCAAAGCTGCTCCGGGCTACATGAGGGAGGGTTGCCTCCACTGCAGTGCCTAACAAAACAAAGGTGCCTCCGATCCGGTGATGTTACACAGTCTAAGACTCTTCTTAAGTTACAAAGTTCAAAGGTTCTATTTTCTTATTCTAGTTTCCTCCATCAGCATTGTAATTAGACAGTTTATTATTAGACTATGACACGGGAATGAGTCTTTGCCTTTGATTAAAACAGTTGATTTACCAAATAACTTTCTCCCCTCCTCCCTCTTTCTCCTTCTCTTTCTTCTTTTCCTGATCAAGGCTGAGGGATGGGGGAGAGGCTCACTTCTACTGTGGCTCGAAGGGTTATAGGATCTAATCCGCTTTCATTAACTCGTTAAGCTCAGCTTTCTTCTGTGTCATTGTTTAAGGTCCATAAAGGTTTCTTCATATAAAATACATATCTTGATTTACTTAGAGCCCTGGTCAGGATATTTTTCAAAATCCTTCTGTACTCCTCCTCTCTCTGCAAGGGGTGTTCCCAGCTCTTTGCCCAACATGGCTTCCTCCTCAGTCAGTGCACTCAGAAAATACCTCAGGGGAAAAAAGCATCTTCCGCCAACTTCTCTCCCCTTTCTGTCACCTCTGCTGCTTCAGACGCCACTTTTCCTAGCGGACTGTCCTTTTGCCCCCTACATTGGGGTCCTTGAAACCAAGGGGTCACAGTACGTTTGAGGAGCTCTCCTGAAACTCGAACAGTCTCACCACAATGAAACCCCACCTCCCACTTGGGGCATTTTTAAAATAGTGGCTGTTATTTCTTTGGCTTGCATATATAGTGCAGAGGTCATGGGTCTAACATGGTGCAAATGGTATACCCTCCTTAACAAATCACATCTATCCATCCCTCATTCTCTCCTTCCCTCCCTCAAGAGCCCCAAGAAAAGCACTTCCCTACCTTAAGTAATTGAGTATGAATCAGTAAAAACTAAAAAATATAAAGACTTGCCTAGCAAGAAAACTCATTTTTGAGTGAAATTATCAGTCACCATCATCATCACTTGGTAGGGTTTTTTAAAAAATTACTTCTGTATTTTGGGATACCTTGCAGTTGTGGCCAGGTATATATTGGGACCACAAAATGCAGCATCCACACCAGAATGAAAGAACATGAAAGACACTGCAGATTAAAACAACCAGGAAAATCAGCAGTAGCTGAACATGCCCTGAAACAAGCTGGACGTGAAATCCTATTTCAAAACACAGATGTACTGGACAACACCAGCAATCATTATGTTAGACTACACAGGGAAGCCATTGAAATCCACAAACATCAGCACAGCTTCAACAAAAAAGAAAAAAGCCTAAAACTCAACAAAGCCTGGCTCCCAGCACTGAAAAATACAGCCTGTAAAAAGGTCAACAAACTACCCAGCCACAAGGACTGGTGATCACTGCACACAATAGACTAGCTAATGACACCCATCAATCACAGTGACAGATCATCTCCTCCCTTATCACAACAATACACCCATAACAACAAACACCCTGATCACCATAATCACCCAATCTCCTGAAAAGGACAAAAAGCTGTTCCAACAGCTACAAATACTCAACTATCCCACACACTACACCAGAACACAGACAGGGTTCTAACTCCTGTCCTCTGAAGATGCCGGCCACAGAGACTGGCGAAACGTTAGGAAGAAAAACCTCCAGAACACGGCCAAACATCCCAAAAAACCTACAACAACCATCGGATCCCGGCTGTGAAAGCTTTGAGAATACATTAATTTTTAAATTATTATATTTTTGTATGGGGGGGCCCTTCTGGCAGGGACCCTTGGAGCAATTGTCCCCTTTGCCCCCTTATAAATCCAGCACTGCTTCTAGAACACAGGGGAAGGGCTCCTCCTTTTCCACCCAACTGAAGTGCAACAGATTCTTTGGGAAACTGACCACTACTGATGCTCCTGAAAAATAAAGAGGTTCGTAAGACATGCCCCAATCACTGTTGCTGAAATCAATGTGAATTGAAAGTTAATATATATGGCTGGAATGTGACTGAACTGATTAAGTTGACAATCAGTTTATGACCAAACTGATCATGTAGAGTTGTGAGTTCATGAATCAATTGTCATTTTAAAACAGCTACTACCAATATTTATAACTTTTTAAAATGAGCAACCACTGAGCTTGGTTTCTGTGTATAGACATTCTTTACCTGCCCCCCCAATCCTCTTTCTTCCCTTTTTTGCAAATAATGATTTATGCAAAGTCACCAAGACAGCTATTGCTTCCATTGTGAAGTTTATTATCTTCAAGATGAACAGACAAGTCATTAAGCTCTCGTAGAAGGATTAGTGGAGAGAAAGATCAGTGCATTGTGATTTTCTGGTTACATGGTTCAATACAATGATGCTTTAAGGAAGTAAAAGCCAATTTTAGCACTGTCATTATGGGACACTGTATGTCATCAATAGGCGGTTATAAATATTAGAACTGATAAGAGTTGCCTCTCCATAAAGGGACCTTTCTATCATACGCCAGCTGAGTGAATACCATAGGGGAATAATTTATGAAGAGTATTCTGTTTCTGATTTTATCTTTCATCTCACCTAAAAATATGTGTGGTGTTTTTTTTCTGTTAGATACATCTTTGAATCTCAAAGGAATGGAACACGACACTTCCTTTTCTAGTGGATTCTTTTTATGTCATTGTGTATTTTTTTATGACAAATTAAGGCAAAAACCCCTCAAAAACTAAGCTTGTTAACCTCTTCCTGACAAGAGACGTTCTATTTGCTTATATAGCATATAGTTTGCCATGCTCATTTCAAATACTAATGGCCCAAGACATTTTGTTGCCTGAGGCAGAGCAGCAAATGGTGTTTCTCTACCCCAAATCATAGTACATAGTACCCAAGGTCAAAGAAGTTATTGTGGCACCTGAAGTATGGACTCCTGTCTACCTCATTGCGATAAAAATACATTCATAATAATAACTAGGGATGTGCAAAGATCCTTCCAAAATTTTTTGTACCTGCACAAAGAGCACACAGTTCAGAGTCAGTCCACCCTGGGCTCATTTGGTGATAGTCCAACCTAGTCCATCTCTGAGTCCATGTTTGAATGTGCATTCCAGTTCTCTGTGAATACTCTACGTAGATGGGGAAGTGCAAACAGCAAGGCTAGCTCATAGAATAAATGGTGCAGATGGGACAGAAAGGCACCAGCAGCCTTTTGGACTCCAAAAAAATGAGCACTTTTTTCCAGTCACCAAAAGAACATCCCAATTGGCTTCCTAAGGAACTTAGGAACTTTATTATTATTATTATTATTATTATTATTATTATTATTATTATTATTATTATTATTATTATTATTATTATTATTGTTATTATTGTTATTATTATTGTGCTCTATACCAGAGTGCATTCCAATAGTGAAAAACAGTTAAAATACAGTGGTGCCTCGACTTACGAACGTCCCGACATACGACCATTTCGAGTTACGACCAGCTCTGGCCCCAAAATTTTGCTTCGACTTGCGGCCGGAGCTTCCAGTTACGAACAGAAAAAGGCAGGGGGAAAAGGCGGGGAATTCAAATTGCTAACCTTTGGTAGGCGAAGAGGCTGTTTCTTTGTAGCTCTTTCGCCCCAACGGTTAGAGTGAGTGTGATCGGAGGAGGCTTCGGACTGCCTGGTAAGGTAAGGTGCTGATTTCTGCTTTTTAAAAACTGTTCTGGGTGGGTTTTGCAGCGTGGTTTTGGGCTGGATGGTGGGATTATGTTTCTACGCTGTGATGGGTCTTGTGGGGTTTGTTTGCTTTTTGGTCCCCCCCCCCCATTTCCGATGGGTCTTGCGGGGTTTGTTTGCTTTTTGGGTTTTTTTCCCCATTTCCGATGGGTCTTGCGGGGTTTGTTTGCTTTTTGCTTTGCTTTTTTTGCATTTCCGATGGGTCTTGCACGGTTTGTTTGCTTTCTGCTTTGCTTTTTTTGCATTTCCGCAGGGTCTTGCACGGTTTGTTTGCTTTCTGCTTTGCTTTTTTTGCATTTCCGCAGGGACTTGCACGGTTTGTTTGCTTTCTGCTTTGCTTTTTTTGCATTTCCGAAAGGTCTTGCACGGTTTGTTTGCTTTCTGCTTTGCTTTTTTTGCATTTCCGAAAGGTCTTGCACGGTTTGTTTGCTTTCTGCTTTGCTTTTTTTGCATTTCCGCAGGGTCTTGCATAGTTTGTTTACTTTTCTTTTTTTTCTCCATTCGCCCGGAATGGATTAATCGCGTTTCCGATGGGTCTTGCAGTGTTTTTTTTTTTGTTGTTGTTGATTTTTTTCTTCGGCCGGAACGGATGAATTGCATTTCAATGCATTCCTATGGGAAATGGTGCTTCGACTTACGACCATTTCGAGTTACGACCGGAGTTCCGGAACCAATTAAGTTCGTTAAGTCGAGGCACCACTGTACAACCATAATATAATTACAATGATAAAAACATACAGTAAGCAATTATCATTCAATAAGGCAATAAACAAACAATCAAAATAGCTATAATAACAATATAATAATTAATGTACAGTAATTCTATCCCAATAATTGCCTATTTCCATGGTCAACTCCTATGATTCCAGGTTGAACAAGTAGGTTTTTAAATCTTGTTTGAATTTGTCCAACCCTGGTTGCACGAGAAGGTATTGCAGAAGGGAATTCCATAATTTTGGGGCCAGATGAGAAAATGCTCTAAGTCTGGAGTTAGCCACCTTGGTCCAAAGGACTAGTAAGAGACCAGAATCCATAGACTGAGTCCTCCTATGAGGAATATGCCACCCCACAAGTTCCACTAAATAAGTAGGGCAGGAGAAATGTAATGCTTTAAATGTCAGAACAAGAACCTTATAATATGTTCTTGATCTGATGGGTAACCAGTGCAATGCCCTGCGGTGCTGGGAAATGTGAGAGTAGTGCAGCAGGTTTAAAACTACAGTATTCGTACCACACTATTCTGCACCAAGGTGAGAGGACGAAGTGCAGAAGAAGAAAGACCAGCTAACAAGCTATTACAATAATCCAGACGTGGATTAAGTCTTCTGCTGACAGCCTGTGTGAGGCCAAGGAGTCCCCACACCCATACAAAGGCAATGCTGGAGGCAGGAAAGGCAAAAGGAGTGGCAGCAGCACCTCCAACAGCAGCCACCACAGCAACTAACCCCTATGAGCACGGAGTCCTGTCTGGGCTGCAAACTTATAATTTGTCCCACTTTTAGTCCCCTGTGGAGACTTCTACTGATGCAGACCAAGGCCCCCAGTGAAATTAACTTGGGGCCGAGACTGAACTTTGAGTTTGCAGGGGCAAGTGCCATTCACTTTGCCCCTGGATTGCAAGAGTGGAGCAAACTTTGAAGTTGTTAGCTCCCCTCCCCTTGTTACAATAAATCCTGTTGTGCCTGAGCTAGACCACTTGGAGTCAACGGATATGGGCATGGAGGAGGGAATTCCAACCAACCCCACAATGAGTTGGGATGGTGGGGCGCACACAGTGCAAAGTCCACCAAAATGAAATGTTGTCCCCCTGGGGTGGGGTGGGGGGGACACACTGTAGTCCTGAGAAGTCAGAATAAGTGAAGTTCTTTGGCAGGCTTCTGAGTGAAGCATGTTTTGAGATATTTTGACCTCAGACCAATAAGACCAACAGGTTGTGCCTACAATTGAACTGTCAACAAGTATAGCTGTCTGAAGACTGGTATGATCTGATCTGATTGATGAGTGTGTCAGCCTTCCAGTATTCACATTCAACAGTATCTTTGAGGGCAGCACTGTATAAAGTAGGTTACTATAGTCTATTCTGGAAATTACAGGAAAGTGAATGAAATTATGAGAATAAAATCTAATCTCAGATTCTGAATTTAAATTTCTCACTGGTTCAGCCACATTAAATTCTTGGTTGTCAAGTCAACCTTATTTTGTGGCTGCTGTGAAAGTGCATTTTTCTTCTTGAGTTAAAATTGGAACCACACTTGCATTTCAGGGTTTGTGTGTGTGTGTGTGCTTTTGGAAAGGTGGACCAAGTCCTGCCCACACTTGAGCACCTTCCTGCAGTGCCTGCACTCAGCCCTGCCAGCATCTGTTGAACACTATTGAAAATACTTCCAGATTACTGAATTCTTTGGAGTTCCAGTTTTTCACTGCATGTTCCTCACAGGAATTGATAACTTATCTTCACCACTGGTTCCAGCAATGGGGGGGGGGGGGGGAGGGGGCAAGTGCAGCTGGAGAGGCAGGGGTGATTTCAGTATCATATGCTTCTGAAATAGTGCCCACCTGAGCTCCCTCAGTCTCCTCCTCTCCCATGTCAGATGTGCATGTAGTTGTAGAGAAGTTCCCACCGACCACCATGCTGCTTTGCACAGGAGAGATTTGCTGGGAGTGGCAGGTGGGGGTAAAGCCCTCTTTGAATATGATGGAGCTGTAGGGTATGGATATGGAAGGCAATGCCTGGTGCTTTTCATAAAACTCTTTCCCAACCACAGAAGCAGCAGGATTGCTGGTGCCCAAGCTGACAATGTCAGTCTGAATGCTGATGCTATCTTTGTCCTTCTCTGGCCCATTGGCTCTTTGGGAGAAAAGTGCCTTCTTCACTATCTTTTTTGGCCCCTTGTCTTAGGTGAATTGCACAAAGACATCACTGGAACATGTCTAAGATTCATGCGTATCTGTCCCACCTTGGCAGACATACACACCTTCTGTTCTTTAATAGTGTCAGTGCTGAACTAGGCACCTGGGTTACAGATTTTGGTTGGGGGACCTCTCAATAGAAACTGCTGTAGTGGGTGCTGGCAGCATTCCTGCAGCCTTCCCGCAAAGTGTCTACTTCTTCTACCAACTTTCATTGGCCCTGAGTATTGGCTAACTGGAAAACCGTATTAAGCTCCAGATGGCAATTTCTAGTGACCATAAACTGTTGTATGGTGGGATGCAGTTATTGCCTTTACGTCCTATGCTTTGCTCCAGCAAGGATGGGGGTCTAGCTGACCTATTTGGACACCTACAGAGGCCAGAAACATTACCACTAGAAACTGCACATTTTCAACTGTGGGCCCTTATCTATGGAACAAACCACCAGTAGAGGTTCGCCAGGTGCCCTCCCTCTCAATTTTTAAGAAACTACTTAAAATGGAACTGTTTAAAGCTGTGTTTTATTAATTGTGTGCTATTTTGATCTCCAACTGTGGTTTAAATGTTTACTTAAATCAGATTGGGCAAATTATGTAGCTTCATTTTATTGTTTATTTTTTGGTTGATGTTTACAACTGGTATGACATTTTTTGTAGCCTATATGTGTTGGTTATTAATCGCCCAGAGTGCAAATCGCACTATTGGGCAGTATATACGTTAAATAAATAAATATATAGTCTGACTAACAGTACAAGGAATTCTTATGGTTTCTGAAGTGTGAGATATTTGCATAATATTGTTGGAAAATATTTGTTCTATTTTTTGCTGTAAATTTTATTATGGGATAGTGAACTTTATGGATTTGAATGGATTACTATTGCATAGGTTTTGTTTCATTTTATTTTGTTTTGTCTACCCTTTCAAGCTTAATGTGAGACTTTGCTTTTGTGTATTGTGCTTGACAGATCATACTGCTTTTGTTTTTTTCCTCCATTGCATTACTATCTTTTATCTTTTCTTTGTGCTGAAAACATTTCCAGTAAAAATCCTATTTAAGTACCCACATGAAACTGCCATCAAGCATATGCATTTCCAGATTTATTTATCTTATTGCAATGTGAACCTCTATTACCGTGTGTACCCTTTAAAAAGCTTCTGGAATATAAAAGCTTTTACCATTTGGGTGGTTAGCTATTTTATGTTTCTGCTTTATGGAACCGTATCATACTTTGTCAAATTCCCCTATATAATTATTAGCAAATCCTAAATGACAAAAGTTCATTTCTTGACACCTTGTATGACAGCAAACAATATAAGTATTTTTCTTTTTCCATCTGAATTGCTTGCAATATAGACTAATTGGCATACTAATTGACTTCTACAATAATTTAGGTTTATGGTTTGTTGTTTTTAAGGTTGTTAGGTAGCATACATTTATCCACTAGCACGAAGCAGGTATTACATTTTTGAAAAAAGGTGAAAATTGTTTTAATTGTATTTTGGAAGTAATGTGCAGGGAGAACCATTCAAGATTTCATTCAAGTGGAGAAAGAAAATGGTTTTAGGGTGTTGGGAGGGAATTTAAAGGAACTTTCAAAGACCTACTCAAGATTGAATTGCCAGAAAGCAGTGCAATTCAAGGACTTTTTTAATGCTCATATTTGTTTTCTTATACCAAGTAGTGAAATGCTTGTCATTATGAGCTTTGAGTAAAAAGAAGGCCAGTGGTGCCTGGGACCTCAAGAGGCACAGTGCATATAGGCTGGCCATGTCATGCAGCAAAGGAAAATAATCTTTTGGTACCATGATGATGAGGTGGTAGATGCTGAGTAGATAAAGGAAAGCAGTGGTACCCGAATGGTGCAAAACCTTTCAGTGCTAGCTTCGACAGGGGCAGGGCAATTTGGGAGCTTTACGTCATGTTTGTTTGGCTGGCACTGGTGGTGTGCTCTTCATTCATGGAGGCTGGCCTACTCAGGGAGTTTCTTCTTCCACCACAACAGTGTTGCCAAGTGCAGCACCTAATATTTCCAATGTCTGAGGGAATGGACTTGTCCAGAAAAGCTCACATTAAAATATAGCAGTTGGTGCTTAAGGTGCCACATTTTTCTCTTCCTATTTTTTTTCCAATGTTTATTTTGTTTTTGCCTGATATGCTAGCACAGACTAAACATGTCTATCTCTTATAAAACTAATATTTCCATGATGGACATGATTATCAAGTATTCACTTATATATAAAATATAAAAGTATGAAGATTCATGAACACCAGCAATTGTTAAGGAGCCTTGTAACACAGTGATTAAATTGAAGTACTGCAATCAGGACCCTGCTCACGACCTGCTCACAATCCCAGCAGGCTCAAGTAGCTAGCTTGAGGCTGATTCAGCCTTCCATCCTTCCAAGGTCAGTAAAATGAGTACCCAGGTCACTAGGGCTGGCAAGTTGTTGTTTGCATAATTATGTTGAAAATCACCCAGAGAGTGCTTTAAGGTCTGTGGGACTGTATATAATCTGCACACTTTGCTTGAGTCAAATCTCCTGCTATTTGAGGAGCCCATTTCTAGCTGTAGTTTTGGTCCTAATTAGAGATGGGGACGAATATAAAAATGGATTGGTTTTTCCAACGAATATAGCAGATTCGTTAAATATTTGTCGATCCATATTTGTGGGTTCCAGAGACCCCCATGAATACGAAGGGATGAATATTTACCCGTTTTTATTCATCCTTCGTATTAAAAAAACAACAACCATTCTGCCTACCAGCCGCCAATCAGCTGATTGGTGGCAGAAAGGTAGCCACCACCCCACACAGCCACCCAATACCACAGCCTACCCCACCCCTTTCCTTTCCCTACCTTAGGCCCCACGCCACGCCACACCACCCCCACCAACACCCTCTTACCTTAATCGCTGCTGCCGAGGTCTTCTGGCCTCGGAGCCATGCATGTAAAAATGGAGACTGGCTGCCTTTTGCAAAGATGGCGGCTGCAGTTTCATTTAGGGTAGGGAAGCTGCAGCTGCCATCTTTGTAAAGGGCAGCCTGGATTCCCTTAGCCTGCCTTAAGGGAATCCAGGCTGCCCTTTGCAAAGATGGCAGCTGCAGCTTCCCTACCCTAAATGAAGCCACAGCTGCCATCTTTGCAAAGGGCAGCCAGTCTCCCTTTTTACATGTGTGGCTCCGAGGCCTGATGGAGACCTGGCAGCAGCTATTAAGGTAAGGGGGTGTTGGTGGGAGTGGGGTGGGGTGGCGTGGGGCCTAAGATAGGGAAAGGAAGGGGTGGGGTAGGCTGTGGTATTGGGTGGCTGTGTGGGGCGGTGGCTGCCTTTCTGCTGCCGATCAGCTGATCGGTGGCCGGTAGGCAGAATGTGCTTCTGTGCCATGTGGTAAACTCTCCTGGGGGGACCCAATTTGTGGGTGAATAACTCAGATGTCCGATATCCAATCTTCATCAAAGTTGGCAGGTATGTTGGGGAAAGATGTAGGAAGCTCCATTGTGATTCTGGAGTCTCTAAGTACCTGGAGGGAGCTTTCCTGGGGGGGTCCTCTTTGTGACTATATAACTCAGGGGTCCGTGATCCAATATTCACCAAGCTTTCAGGTGTTGTAGAAAAGTGTCTGAGAAAGCGTCCCTGCAAATTTGGTGTCTCTAGGTTGTTGGGGGCCAATGTTATAGCCATTTAAAGTGCAGATGAATCAACAGATCGATTTGTCGATTCGTCAAAGAATATTCGTATATTCGTATTCGTTGATCCATTAACCTTGACGAATAACAGATCAAAACGAATTGCCATTTTTTTTATTTGTCCCCATCTCTAGTCCTAATCCTACCAGATCATAGAAGAAAAAGGTAACTTTATGGTCTACACCTGCCTGTCACTGTTTCCATGGGGAGAGGCACTGTCTGAAGAGGAAAGCTTCTGGCATTGGAGAGAGAGAATAATCAGGGTTCCTGATTGCAGCTGGCTCTTTGATGACAGCTATTACAGAGTTATTAATATAGTAAACCATTACTATTTATAGAGCCAAGGGATTTGTACTTTCATTATATAATTAATAATTATGTGCCATCAAGTTGATTTTGTCTTTTCTAGGGTTTCCTAGGTACAGAGCACTCAGAAGTAGTTTATCATTATTAATATTAATTTGAAATACAATAGTCTCCATTTAGTCATTTTTTTACATCTAAAGAGACTTCAGGATTGATTTGATCTAACACCCACTTGTTTGTCTTTCTGGAAGCCTACAGTAAAGCTCTCCTCCAACACCGTATTTTGGATGAATCCACCCCCCCCCCGTCAGCTTTCTTTACTGTCCAGCTTTCCTCCCAACTGCACAAAATAGGGATGATCTTGGACTTTGCCATAATAATAAACATAACAATCATTACAACCATTACAATATATTAGCACTCTCAGATCAGTAGCTACTATATAAATGATGCCAAGGCTGAAATGTATTGGTATACAATGCAACAATTACATATTTAATTTGTGTAATATAATTTTTTGATATTAATTCAAATAAAGTAAATTTACCTGTTATGCAAATGGAACTTTCTAATTAGTATAATATGCAAATTAAGATATTTGGATTTGAAGAACTAGAGGAACCCTAATCTGTCTTCATTCCTTTCTTGCCTTTCTCATAGGATAAGGTGACAGAGGAGTAAAACATATTTAGTTGGTTCTTCAAGAAACATTTGAGTCCTCAGATTGTTATGAAGTCATCATCACATGTGCCATCTGAGTTTCCTTCACCATGTAAGGAAAGTAAAGGGAAGCAAAGGAACTCAGCCACATGCTCTGACATTCCTTTGCCTCCACTTCCTTGGGATGGGAAAGACTGGAGGCCTGACAGATTAGTTTGGGTGGGCAGGGGCCCCAGATTTGCTCCATAGTACATGGCTTCTCCATCCTTGTTTTATAGTATTAAAAGTTCGCCATTAACATTACTTCAGAAACTCTTACAGCAGCCCTGTAAAGTAGGCATTTTATTATTGTTATTCATACACTGGAGGTGGGAGACTGTGTCAGAAAGATAGTGGCTTGTCCTGAGATTGTTTTTAGTGAGTCAAGATTTGATGGAGTGGGTGGGTGGGCGGCGGAAAGGCAAAGCATATACTCCTAGTTCCTACACTACACTACAGCTCTGAAAAATACATACAAAACCTAGTAACTTGACCAGAGGCATTGACACTCCTCTTACACTGACTCACTTGGGGCTCAAAACATGACTGACATGACTGTGATGCTGCCTTCCTTCTTCCCTTTCTTCTCTTTCTTCACCTGCAATATTTTTGAGGTTCTGTGCTAACAATTTCAGTGTATATGCATGTCTTCATTTTATTTTCCTGCCTGAAGAACAGTTAGTTTTTAAAAGTATGTCAGTCCTCAGCAAGACCAAGACCCATTCTAGAAACAGAGTATGTGCAGCTAAATTTCTATGCAATGCATATATTTTACTCTCAGAGTTCAACCTAATGCTGAGTTCATTACTTAAGTGCCAGTAGTCAAAACCTTTAGCTTCCAGCCACCTCAGGCCAACCAATTACATAGTCCCTATAAGCTTTATTGACCTTCAAATCTGACTCATCAGGCTGCTTAAATCCATGAGGTACCGAAAGCAATGCTTAAATAACATTAAGGCTGTGTCACACACTGATAAAAGACAGGGAGTTTCAAATTATCACTGACACTGTCCTTTCCATCAGCATGTGCGGAAAAGTTAAAGAAAGATAGCATCATGTGAATTAGCATGTCCTGTCTTGCCTTTAATCCTGTATTATCAAATCTTTGGCTTCATAGAAATGGTTACAAAAATGTTTATTATAGTTTTCTTGTTAATGTGCAGCTTTTTAAAAAAATGGATGCCATGTTCAATTTTTTTATAGACATTGTAGACTTTTTTTAGTAGACCAAAATTTGCAGATTTCTTCAAAAAGGATCGAAAGAAATTGAAATTTAAAAATAGAGGATTAAAGTGAAAGATTTATTCATTCTGGTGGAAACCTGTGAGTATTTAGCTCTTGAAAGTCTGGGTTTTAACCCCTGTGTATTGGTGTTCAGTGAGGACTGCCTCCTATCTATAACAGCTACATGGAAGGCAGATACCACATGGTCTTCTCCGTGATGCAAACAGCAGTTAAGTGTGACCAGTACTGATGGCTGAGAATTTTATGTCAGTTGCTTGTCTGTTTTATAAGAGCTTATCAAAATTTACAGATTTCTTCATAAATGGGATGAAGAAATTTGAGATCTGAAAATCTCAAATGTGAGGAAAACTGACAATGTTTTGTGCATTTATTTTCCTTTAGGTAAATATCTACCTTTGAATAAAGCTGATAATTTCTATCATTTCTGTGGTGATCTAAATAAAGAGAGTTCAGCCTGCATCTCAACATTTGTTGAGTTTTTGGTACAGCTGGTGGAGGCAGCAGAGGAAAGATATGGAAAGGAGCTATCACTGAAACTATCAGTTGAATCAGCAGAAGCTGCAAGGAATATCCGCTTAGATATATGCAGAAGCATATGAGACATAAATTTAGTTCTGAAACAGAAGACCTTGTGGAATGCCTCCAGATCTCTGGATTGTATTAAAGCAAGGGCTCTAGTGCTAGATCATTTGCATGGGTAAGTTGTGGCAAAATGTTCACACTGATGGTACTAAAGGCAGAGGTTCTTGGAGGTACTACCTCTCAGAGAGCTATTGGGAAGCCTTATTGACTGAGGTCCTATGCCAGACCATAGTAGTGCTGAGTTCTTGGGCACCCTTATTATCAGGATTCAACATGTCCCTCAGTATCCTAACCATAACCACCTTCACAAACTTTGAAATGATCATAATATTTTTGTCAAAACCTCTTTCTAGACATCTATTAAAGCTTGGGAAACAGGATGTGTTTTTTTGGACCAAACTCCATGATTCATCCATTGGCTAGGCTAGCTGAAGGATTCTAAGAGTACAATGGAAATGATAACTTTCCCATGTTCTATCTACATATCTTGAATATTGCATTCTCATTCATGATTTCTATATTGCCAACACCATTTGTGCTCTTCCACAAACACATTTGTGCTCACTTTTGAGGTATGATGTAGTATAACATCCTTCTGCCATATTTTGCTTTGTTAAACCACTTTATTGTCATGCAAAACATCTCATCCCACCCCAAATTAAACTTTTTGTGCTCTAAACCATGGTACCTCTTGACTGCTTGCCCAAGGTCACACAGGCTGGCTCTTCTAGGTTGCACAGCAGGGAACTGAACACCTAACCTCTGGCTCTGCAGTCAAATGCCTAACTCACTGAGCTATCTGCAGCTGACTGGTTTGCAGCAGGAATCAAATACCAGATCTTAGAAGTTGTCAAGTATCAGAGAATAAAAAACACTAAACACTGCTGGATTAAAGCTATCAAATGTAGTGAAACTGAGCATACTATTGCTTGTTATCAAATGCTGATGTACTAAGTCAGCCAGTCTCAACCTCTTTTATTGGCTACAGCCCCCCTAGGAGCTCTTCTCAGGTTCCAGGGGCCCCCTGTCAAATAATGATACAAAATGAACAGATAAAAACCATTTATTATTGAACATGAAATCATTTATTATTCAACATCAAGAAAACATGAACATACCTGACAAAACTTTGAAAAAGACTGTGTGAAATTAAACATCTGTTAGGCCTAATGCAGTTCTTGAACTTGATGCTTTTCTGCAAGTTTCATGACATCAGGCTCCAGATTAGACAATGACAGTCAGAGGTCACCTCTTGTCATGATATCAATTCTGTTCCTGGATTTTGTCAAGGAAACTACCTTGCTGAATCCACACTCAACCAAGTACATTGAGAGAAAGGCAATAAAAAATTGGTCTTTCTCCCACAGTGTTGGAAATTTATTCGGCAGATCATTCCCGATCCAAAAATCTTTTTGAAACTGACTGAACTGATGATGTGCAGTTAAATCACACTGAAGATCAATCAAACTCTCTTGAATTTCTGCCTCAGCTTGGGTGGGTTGTACTTCAAATGGATTCAAAATCTAATCTGGGATGCTCAGGTTTAACAGGTCATTAAATCTTTCTTGCATATTGTGGTGTATCCGCTGGAGATGCTTCACATAAACAGTAAGGTCATCATCCTTCAGTGCCTTTGCAGCCTTCAGGTTTGGAAATCGTGAAAATTCCCAACATCCTATATTGTGCCAATAGATTCAAGTTTCTTAAGGAAAGAAACAATGGCATCATTACTATCTACAAGGTTACTGATTTTGCCCTATAAGGTGTTGTTTAACAAATTAAATTTCTGAAAAATATCTGCCAGATAAAATACGTCTCCCTTAGCATGAACAAGTTTTCCTCCATGCTCTTTACCAGACATGAAAGAAATTTGTTGTCCCAGAGTGCAACAAAATGTTGAAGGCAGTTTCCCTTGGAAAGCCACTGAACCTGAGTGTGCAGCACCAGAGTCTGGAAGTCTTTGTTATTTTTGTCACATAGCTGCCAGAAAAGATGATCCTGAAGGGTGTGGGATTTGATGGTTCATGGCCTTTAGGACAACTGAGAGCAAAATATTGAGGCATCCTCCCAAGTTCTTAGATACTAGGTGCTCCCTGTGAATGATGCAATGAACAGTAAAGACAGAAGGTATGCCTCTTTTTAGATGGGCGATGAATCCTCTGTATTGACCAACCATAGAAGCAACACCATCAGTTGCACAAGCAATTATATTCTCAATCGGAATAAAGTTCTCACCCAAGTAACTTTAGACTTCTTCAAAAATAGACAGCTCCTTAGTATCCATTTTAATCCTCCTGGTAAACAACATCTCTTCCATCAGTTCGTTACCAATCCAGAATCTCACATAAACCATGAGAAGAGTGTTGTTATCTTGTAAAGCAGTTTCATCTAATTGTCAATAGAATGTTTTGGATTGGACTGAACTGACCAATCCCTCTTCAAAGCCATGTGCCATCTCATTGATTCTTCTGGCAACAGTGGAGTTACTCAAAGGAACTTCCCGAATTGTTTCTTTGGCACTCAAATTCATGACATCAGATATTGTTATGGACATGGAAGGCAGGATAAGCGACTCACCAATGTGAGCATTTCCAGTTTACTGATTTTGTATGATGCAACAAGACTCTTGTCTAATTTTGGTGACATTTGAGTAAGAATTTGTCAGTGTTGGCCTTCTCTTGAAATTCTCTCAAAGGATTTTGAACAAATCCAAGGGTTTATCTTTCTTCTCTGGATGCAAGGTGTTCAAATATTTTTTATATATATAATTTGCTTGGCCTCGTACTTTCATTTGAAAATGTAGTCATGCAGTTCAGACACATGGGCGAAGATGCATTTTGCAGAGATGCAATGCAATCATATGGTTAAGTATTCACCAGAATACTGCCAATATTTTTTTTCCACCAAGGAACTCATGGGTAGAATTATTTCTCAAATTAATTAAAAAAATAGGAAAATAAAAATAAAATGAACAAATACTGTATACTGTATATAGTACTTGTATATAAGTCAAGAAATTTAGGTCTTATAATTGATCCTAAAAAACTGGGTTGACTTATACATGAGTGTATAACGTATATCTGGTCATGAACTTGCTCTTAGAGCAAGCAACAAAATGAGGAGCTCAGCAGACCTCTTGCCCTTTAGAGGCAAGAGAGGCAGAGAGAAAGAAAACGAGCAACCCGTCTCCGCCCCCACATCCCACCTCCTCCTGCTGCTTGTCCCACCATGTTCTACCAGCTTTCTGACTCACTGCACTCACTGCACTCACTCCACACATACACACAAACCATTACATACGCACCTACCTGCATTTTCTGAGCTGCACAGGGCATTTTTGCAGCAACACTGGCCTGTGTAGATTGAAGGGAAAGAAGTTTGGTATGGACTGCAATGTTCCATTCTCTTGCAGCAGCTTCAAGTGTGTTTGCAGCAACAGTAGCCTGGCAGGGACATGCAGGCAGGGGAGGCACAGCCTCATCAGACCCAAAATGTTTTTTAAAAATAAAGCACAAGGACATAACAATTATAAAGTAAAACTACCTTACTCTGTTCCTTTCTTCTTCAGCAGTCAGTAAGTTAAGCTGCGCATGCACACACACACACACACGCACACACATATGTTACAATACAGAGGGAAGCAGCTGGAAGCTGATTTGCTGCATTCAAGGCTGGCTTCCAATTAAAAACAAGCAGGGTGCCTGTGTCAGCAATTACTGGGGAGGCAGCAGGCAGAGTTGCCTCAGTTAGGTTGCAATTAGACATGGGGACGAATATAAAAATGAATCTGGATATTTATCCCTGATTCATCAGATATTCGTTGCTTCGTATTCTTGAGGTCCAGAGTCCCTGAAGAATATGAAGCAATGAATACAACCCTTTTATATTTGTCCCTTTGTCTATACCTATCTGCTTATGTCCCCACAGATCAGCTGTTCCTCGGGGGCATAAGCAGAGAGGGGTTTTCCCTTCAGGCAGCTTGCTAAAGCCTGCCTGAAGGGAATCCCACCCACCCCTGTTTACAAAGACAGGGGGGATCGCTTTGCTCAGACTTCCCCTGTCTTTGGAAAGACAGCAGGGTGGGGGTCACTTGGGTCCTACTTCCCTTCTCTTTCTATGCCTGGCTGGGCATAGAAAGATGGGGGAAGCCTGAGCAAAGCAATCCTCCACCCCCACTGTCTTTGCAAAGACAGCCAGGGTGGGGGATCCCTTGGGTCCAACTTCCCTTGTCTTTCTATGCCTGCTCGGACATAAAAAGATGGGGGGAACCTGACTGAAGCGGTCCTCCACCCCGTTGTCAGACAGTGGGGGGAATCACCTCAGTCAGCCCTCCCCACTGCTCCTAGCAAAAGCTAGGCTGCTGGAACTGAAACCGCGGTTCCAGCAGTCTAGCTTTTGTTTTGGTGGAAGCCGCCGCAGAGCAGAAGGAAGCAGCCTGGCCAGGTAAGTGATAGCGGGAAGAAGATGGGGGCAGGCTGTGGGGACGGGTTTTTTCCCTTCTAGATAGCCCCACAGGCTGTCTAAAAAAAACACCTGATGAACTGATGAATTGATTCGTGGTTCGTCAGGTCACTGGGAGGCAATTCATGAGTCGTGGGTCGTCAAGGTTGACATCAAGGTGGATGACCCACAAACCAAGACAAAGCCCCATTTTGCCACTTCATCCCCATCTCTAGTTGCAATCATGGCTGACTTCCAATTAAAAACAGGCAAGGTGACTGGCTTCCCATGAAAAAAAGACAGAGTGCCTGCATCAGCAATCACTGGGGAGGTAGCAAGCAGAGTCACCTCTGTTCTGTTCTAAGAAAGCCATGAAAACAGCAGGGATCCTGCGCAAAGGGCCAGGCTCATGATGTTTAGGTATTTCATAGATTCAGTTACCAGCCACCCAAAAAACTCTTGGGACTCCCTTTCTCACAGATTTCAGTCTGTGGACCCTTCAAATGTGGCAGGGCCCCCGTTGAGAAAGGCTGTACTAAATAATGCTGCATCTCTAGTATCAAACATTTTAGAATGTTAAACACTGAAATCAAGCACTACAGCCAAAAGGCAAGTACTTTTTAAAAAATCTATGATTTTAACAACTAGAGACAACAACAACAACAACAACAACAACAACAACAAAAGAATGGTGAAAAATACTTGAAATCCTTTTCATTTGAGAATTAAATGCATAATAATAACTCACCTACTTAAACTGGTCAGATTCTAACCTTTGCTTGGTTAGAATGTGTTCCAAGTAACTGAAATCTAGTATAACTGAACATCAAATACGGATATCTCATTTTGTCAGTATTTAGAAAGCATGCAGGAATTTAGAGACGCTCCTATAAGTGCTGGCTCACATCAGAATGAGCAAATGAGAAGACTCTTATAAAGGTTGGGAGCAAATTCAATGGGACAAGACTGCAAATTCTGTTTGTTCAATGGTTACTTCTCTTTTAAGCTGAAAGCAGAGTTCACAATGTTGCTGCAAAGCAGCTTAAAAATAAAATAAAATAAGGTACCCAAAACCAACAATAAAACACTAGAAGTGACATAAAACAGAACAAAATAGTAAAGGGTCAGCAGTAAAATCCTCAAAACTAATAAAGCTGTAGGCAATAAAAACCTTGATATTTATTTTAAGTCAGCTTTGTATTGGCAGTGCTGGTAGTGTTAATGGCATTGCAGTAAAGGGCACTTGGGGGCCTCCTTTGGTAAGAGAAAGATAGGGAGCAAGGAGTCCTATAGAGCTGATGGGTTGTCGCAATCTATTGTCCTGGAGAACAGATTACTAGATTCATGGCTTCTTACTAGACAAAACTGTTCACAGCAGATAGAATTTATCCTGAAAAGTTGCTGCATTCTGCTTGCTGGCACAAAATGCTCTCTGGCGCTCCATCTTTCAGCTGCTGGCAGGTACTTAAAAAAAAGGAACAGAAAGAGAACCAGTATACATTTATGGGTCCCAAACCTCACTCACTATTACAGTTTCTTAGATATGTTTTAAAAGATCTTTTGGTCCAAAATAGAATATTACAGGGACCCCCGGGGGCAATTAATCATCTCGAGTTTCCAGATATGTCATCAGCATGATACAGTACTCAAGAAATTTAATGCTTTTTACTGATTCTTGTGGGGGATTTTCCTCGTTTACTTCCCCTCACCCTTTCGGTACATTCTGGATGTAACTATTTGTCAACATGGTCCAGATCATTACAAAGTTGTCCAGCCAAAAAATTTAGAAAGGAAAACAATGATACCAAATAGGGTCTGCAAAGCTAAACTTCTTACTTCTCACTTCATGCTTAAGAGTCTTTTCACATATTTGTGTAACCTAAGACTGGAAGTACATTTGAAGGAGTACCACAGCCAGCCAATTCTGGTGGCCTAAACTGGTCATATATGCAAACACATCAGAAACCTACCTGATTTGCTTTTGTTGCTCTGCAGAGTGTCATGCACATTAACAATAATTTTTAATGTTAAATGGAAATAAGATAGTATTTAGTAAAAATAGAAAATTATATCTGTCACTAGATCAAACATGAGCTGTGTCATTATTTGTACTTTTCCTTTACTTTAAAAGTTCTCAGAAGCAGTTGAGGATAGCCAGACTTCGTCTGGATTATGTGGAAGAGAATGTTGCTGTCACAAAAGATTCTTCGCACTTCAGAAACTGATGATTCTGTAGATCTTCTCAAATATAGGCATTTGTCTTATATTCTCCTAAGGCTAAAAGGAAGAGGTTCTGGTTGAGCAGATGAAAGCCAGCATGAAAAATGGTACCTGCGGAGGTAGGATCTACTCCTGTTGTACTTCATCTCCCCTGAACAATTCCACTTTGATACTGAAAGTGAAAGATGATGAGGTATTTTTAAAATGGACTTCTTACAGTTTGATCCAAATGAGAACACTTGTCAATGATGTGCTGTATAGTCCACTCCATTTATGCTCAGAAAAGTGGGACATATTCCCCATTCTGATGCAAAGTTTGAAGGGCAGTGCTTCGGAACTCAACTTTCCAGAATCTGAGATTGCAGGGTTAAGGCTTTTGTCAAGTCCTTTATTTATTTATTTATTTATTTATTTATTTATTTATTTATTCATTCATTCATTCATTCATTCATTCATTCATTCATCAATTTATATGCTGCCTCATTAGTGGACACTCTACCCTGGGTAGTTTACAAGTTTAGACTTAATAACCCCACAGACCCCACATAACAATACATAAGACAACATGGCAACACTGGCTGCTCCACCACCTTGCCCAGTCCCCCCTAAAAAAACCTGTATGCACACATAAGCAGTAATTAGCTGCATAGCTCAGTGGATTAGGTCTCTGGCTGGGGCCAGAGATTGGGAGTTCAGTTCCCCACTGTGCCTTATTTAGCACATGCGAAATGAATGAACATTGAATGAATTAGAATATCATAATTTAAAATTTGAGCTATGTGACTAGTCTTCTTTTAATATTTTTTAGAGACACATCCCACCTGTGATATTTTTGAATCAGGCTGGCTCACAATTTCCAACTTATCTGTCACTGCAATATCAATTGTTAGTAGTTGCACAGTCCAGATCCAGTGACAGAGTACTTGTTTCACTCACACAGAGATTTCCTATGTGTGCTAGAGTCAGGGCCAGGCCTGGAGCACGAGTACCTTCCTCCCTCTTCCTCCCTACTCATTTGGGAGACAAACTGTTCAAATGGGAGAACAAGAGAGTCTGCCTGCACTCTGTGTTTCTCCCATTCTACCGCATTCAGCAGAGGGATAGGGTGGGGTGGAGTGGGGAAACAGTGGCAACTACAGCAAGAGGAACTTTCCAGCCAGCCATGCTACTTCTCAGGTCCTTCTAAAGTATGAAAAGGGACCAGAAACTAGTCTACATTTCAACTTTACTCAGAAGTTTTTAAAGTTTCAATGCATTTCTAACCATGAATGGACAATTCAGGTTTAATCAAATTTAAACTGAGTTACCCCCGTTGCCCCCAAAATCAACACACTTGAGTAACTTAGTTTATTTCTGAAACTATTAATCTCTAGTTTTACTCCTTTTCGTCATGCTCCATCAGTGGAATATTGCACAAAATTCAACACCTGTTGTCCTGAGATGGGACATTTTCTATTTGAGGAACCAAATAGCAAGAAGCTTTTTAAACAAGTGCCAGGAGGAGGCAGTGAAAGAAACAAGAGGTACCGGAAGTGGGCTCTTGTGTGCAGCTCTGTTACAAAGGAGCACTTGCATTGTATTCATTGTGCAGAAAGCTCTCTTTTTTATTTTTGTCTTTCTTCCCCCTCACTCTTAAACTTTAGTAGAGCTGGCACATTTGTATTGTTTTAGGATTTCCAAAAGAAAAAAAAATAGTGCAATGAAAAATATTAACAATTCACACTATTTAAGTAATTCTGCCCTTCTCTCATCATTTTTCCCTTTTGCCTTGTTCCTCTTTTCTCTAGAGATAAATGTCCCATTTGCTGTATAGTTTGGCCCCAAAGATACATTTCCACTTCATCTCCTGCCTTTGTTCTTTTCAGACATTCAATTTCTTCTTTTTAATCTCACTTTTTATAAGATTTTTGTTTCCTATTTGGATTTCTCATTTTAGATGGATAGTATCTAAATGCAAATACTGAAAGAAAACTGCATAGAAGTGAGGTAAAATATTCTAGCAATGGGAGCTGAGCACATTGAATTAGTTTGCACATAAAGTTAGTATTAGATAAACAAACACCTAATAGTAATCCTTGGTAAGAAGAGATTGTTTTAAAGTCAGATGTAAATCCCTTACTCTCTCCCATTTCCAAACCATATAATTCCCCCATATTTTTACAGATATAATGAAATATAATAGAATTATTGAACAAGAATCCACTAAAGCAGCATTTTTAACACAACCTTTTGAGGAAAATTTGAGTATCTAGGATGATTTGCAGTGAGTAAGAAGACTGCTAAAGGCAACCAAGTTTCCCTGCTGGATTTTCTCTCCATTGCTAATTAGGGATAGGCTTTTCATGTTTTAACAATAGATTCAAAAATGAATGAAGCTGTCTCATTCATATTGTTTAATCAATTGAGGAGTCTCTTAAACATAAATCATTATTGTATATGAAAAAGGTGTATAGAAAAATTTCATACTCCTTTTGTGTTCTTTTTCCTGTAACTTTTCTTTTACATGTTGTCTGTCAAATTGCCTGATAATTCATTTTATCCATTAGTGTCATAAGAGCTGCTGTCAGCAGCCAGCCAGAATGTCTGGGGGTGGGGGGCTGTGGGAATTTTGAATCTGTAGAACAGTGAGGAAGCCAGTGACTAGTGCTTTTTTTTGCTTCAGTTGTTCCTTTTGGGTGGAATTATCTTGTGCTGAGCTCTTGCTGCCCTCCATCTTGGGCTGCTGCATGTTGCCTGCCTGCCTCTGTCTTGTATTTTCCCCCCCCTCTTTTTGCCCTTTTTTCTTGATTTGCTGTGAAATCCTCCCCATTTCTTTGAATTATTTTTGCTGCTGCCAGTCAGCCTACCTGTGCCAGCATACCTATTTGGCATTATTTGTTTGGATTCCCATCCCCAACTGCATTGGCAATTTTTCCCTCTTTGGTTTTTTTGTGGGGGGTGTAATTTTCTTTCTGGGATTATTTTTACTGCTGCCTGGCTTCCTTGTTGTTGTTTTCTTGATTCAGAGAACAGAAGAGTAGGGGAGAGAGAGAAATCTCCCCATATCCTAGTAATTTTATAGCCTTTTTTTTTTTGCTTTTTTTTTGCTTGTTTTTTTCCCCTTGGTTTTTAGAGAGTGGACTTTTTTTGTTTGCATTTTTGGGTTTTGTTTTTGTTTTGCTTTTTCCTTTGTGTGGAGGTGCTTTACCTGTTTGATTGATTGTTTAAAATTGTTATTTGGTTAGTTTATGGTGTATTTATTCTGTTAAAAGTATATATTTTGGTTGAGTTTTCTTCAGGATAGTTTTGTTTGCTTCTGCAGGGGTATGTGGGCTGGGTGATAGGACTGACACAAAATGAAAGAAAATGAAAGAGGCACTCCTGAAAGAACCTCAAATGAAAGACATGTTAAAATGTTCACCATGCACATCCTTATTGCTAATCCATCACTGGAACATTGTGCCAGAGATACACATCTTCAGTCAATTGGTGGTAGCTGAAGGGCAGGCCCTAAAAATGGCCTAGTCCCATCTGGCCTTCAGCATCATCCTTCTGTGTCTCAAAATTATTGTGCTAAACAAAAGAGAGTCCACTTGTAGCTTTGCATTTGCTATGGGTTCCCTCCCCCCACACACACTTGGAAGTACAATAGTTTAAACAGATGGAACAGGAGGTGCATATTAAGGATATTTTTGCTCTCTGTATTTCCTTTCTGATTAAATTTCTGTACTCCTTTTTGAAAGGGACTGGTGTTGGGAATGAAAGGGATGTTCACAACTATGCTAACCAGACCAGTGTGAGGAACGTTCACACATAGTTGGCTGAATGTTTAGGGGGATGCACATTCTATGGAAAGTAGTGCGGTGCAAGTGGGTTACTTCTACACTTGGATGTGTGTCCAGACAGGCATATCGTCTGCCCACCTACATCAGCTTCATTAGAATACACATTACCATACACACTTTCCTGACTATTGTACAGTACAATTTGCAACTTGAACTGAACAAAAGAAAAAATATTGATAACCTAAAGAGATGTATTAAAGTTAATGGATAAAGATCAAGACATAATAAAATACATAAATTCAGAAAGTTATAATAGTTTGGTCACATAATGAGAAACAAAAACTACATATTACTAAGCTGATCATTTGAGGTACAAAAATGTAAAAAGAAAGGTAAGAAAGAAAATAAACGATTAGCTGAAAAATCTTGGAGACAAAATGGACAAAATCCTGTTGTGCAGTTATGCAAAAGGTGTAACTTTTAGTTGCAAATTACCATAAGTTACAAAATCTCTGTAGTCATTATATGTTGCACACTGAGTTGAGCAACATGATCTGTTGCATACTAATGTTCATGGAGATTTTTTTAAAACTTATGGCAGTTTGCTGCTAGAAGTTACACCTTTTGTATATCTACACAACAATATTTTGGTCAAGATGGGCACTTAAACCTGATTCAAAAAAGAAAAGAAAAGAAAAAAGAAAAAAAAACCCTGTATGGTATACAACACTAAGCTAGCTGGCTTTTAACTCCATACAGGTCTTCCATCATGCTTGGCACTACAGAGATGTGGATGGTGCCCCCCCCCAAAAAAAAACAGTTCCAAAAATCATAGCCAGATGTGTATGCCGGATTCGTTTGTTAAACCAAGTTTTAAAAATAAGGGCTGCAGATTCAAGTCAGAGGTGTAGGTTCCAGATTTCATCTCTGGTGCTGTTAATTGGAATCTCTCTCTCGATGTAGTCTGCTTTTTGAAACTTACAAAGGGACCTGGCATGCACATCTGGCTATGATTTTTGGAACTTTTATTTCTTTCCCCCCTGCATGATCCACAGCTCTGTGGTGCCCAACCTGATAAAGACCTGTACAGCCGGAAAACTAGCTTGAACTGGATAGCTTAGCGAGTTAGGTATCTGGCTGTGTAACCAGATGTTGGGGGTTCAAGTCCCCACTCTGTATCTCAGAAGAGCCAGTCTTTGTGGCCTTGGGCAAGCTGCATAGTCCCAGGATGCGCCTAGAAGAAGGGAATGATAGACCACTTATGGGTACTTTCTACCTAGAAAACCCTGAAAAGTGTCACTAAAAATCAGAATTGTCTTGAAGGCACACCATTATTATTAATGATCACCCACCTTTGCCTTTGGTTTAAAGCTGTCATATCCGAGATTAGAATAAGCATGATAGCACCCACACTCCAGTAGGAATAGAACAACAATAAGATAAAATTGCATAACTAAATCTGAAGAAGCTGATAGCCAGTGCAGTGTCATGGACAGAATGACAAACTAGGACTCAGGAGACATGGGTTCAAATCTCTACTCATTAGCAATAGAAACTCACAGGAGTGAACAGTGGTAAAACCACTCCTAAATATCTCAGATACTTTGAAAACCATATTAGGGTCACTATAAGTCAGATGGAACTTGATGTACATATAGCACAAACCTGAGGCAAGAATCAGATGTTAAAAATAGCCCATGACTGTAAGAGGAAAATCCTTAACTATTGCAAGCATCTGAGTGTCACGGCAGGAGTTTCTCTCAGCCTGGAATGTGCACATCAGTTTGTTTTTTTGGTGATAGTTCTTCAGCACATAAATATGTGATTCCTTTGAATTTTGATTTCATAAACCTCCAAAGACTGCCTTAATCACCTCTCTGCAACATTAATATGCTTTCAGCTCTAATTACAGGCTGTGTCTAAAATCTGTTCCATCCAGACTCTAGGAGTTGTTACAACCATCTATGTGATCTCAAGCTGGGATCAGGCAGCAGAGATGGTACCAAGCAGAGCAGAAAACTAAGGAGAAAATGACTGAAAATAAATACAAAACATGCATGAGAAGGTGGCTAAGGATGTAGTGATGAAGTTAGTATTCTCATGCAGGGATGCTTGAGTACTCCCCCACCCCTCCCACTTACATTGGTGTGAAGTAAATTAGCTCAGTAACTGCCTCCCACCTGAGACATGCTCTCGTATGAGGGATAATAATAATAAGAATAAGAATAAGAAGAATAAGAATAATAATAAGAATAATAATAATAATAATAATAATAATAATAATAATAATAATAATAATAATAATAATAATAATAATAAGAAGAAGAAGAAGAAGAAGAAGAAGAAGAAGAAGAAGAAGAAGAAGAAGAAGAAATTTTAAAACTTTTTTAAAAATTTAAAAATTTAAAATGGCACCAAATTAATCCAGACATGGTTACAGTCTGATTTGCTGTTGTGAGAACTAGGCTTACATGAAGATTCATTTGCCAGAAATATGAGCTATATGAGCTTGCAAAGGTAAAAATCACCTCAGAAGTGTGACTACAACTAAATCAGGTCTTTCAAGGGCAGCAGCTTATTTTCAGCTGTGATTTATTTATTTATTTATTTATTTATTTATTTATTTTGTTAGTTAGTTAGTTAGTTAGTTAGTTAGTTAGTTAGTTAGTTAGTTAGTTAGTTAGTTAGTTAGTTATTGGGAACATGATTGCGAATGCTCTATGAATCCACTGAACTAGCTCTTGCTTCTGGTCTAGCATCTGGTGTATGATTGTTACATTCATGGTAGAAAGTTATGTTTTGGACTATCTGGCTCCCTGGGTTGTTCTGGGTCTTTTGAGGATTGCCTGGAAATAAGAAGATAATTTTCTCTCCCGGGACATCCGTGTTGATGGGAACAATCCTTTATCAATAAGACTCATGTCCCAAGGATAAAGGAATTGAAACCAGGTATTCATGCAAGCAGCCTGGTTAGCTGGGACAATCTAAAGTGTCAACAAAGGAACTGAAGCCATTATCCAAGGAAATTATGTTACAAAGAAAAGTGTGGGACTTAAAGTCTTGACTGGAGTCTTCTAAGGCATAAGAATTGGATCATACGAGTCGGACATGTTCGAGCAAGATCTCTCGACTTCCTGGTGGATTTGAGTGATTGCATTGAATGTGCTCTGTATTGACTGAAATTTTGTCAATATTTAAAGTGACGTGGCACTTTAAGAATATGTAGTTACTATGAATAATTCATATTCAGTGAGTTAGTCTGAATGGGTGTTTCTTTGGTTTCCTGGAAATAGGAGGAAGCTGAACCCAGAGCAGCAGGAACGGTCACTAGTAACTGGGATTCCACAACATCTGTAAACCTACTTAGAGCGAGACAGCTAATTTTGGTTGTCATTAAAGGGCAGCCAAGCTGTCCTCATTCAATTTGTTATTCCTGTCATTTAACTGCCAGGGACGAGGAGAGGTGTTTGTGAGATTTTCTGCTTTAGGTACCAAAATCAGTCAACTGGCACTGGGCATTATGCACATTGGCCTAGGTGAGTGGAGCAAAATGTCATTTAACATGCTGCCATCACCCTGTAACTGAAGCATTTGCACAGCTCTGGCATAATATGTCTTCATACAAAAAATAGAAGCAAATAAGGTATATAGCCTTGATTGTTTATATGAATGCCAGTTCCTGAAAGGTTAAATGTTGATCTCAATAGAAATTCATGTCCACTGTTCTGGTGAACCTAGTGTGAGAACCGAGGCGAGAGGGTGGAAGCTCTCGCCAGAGTGTCGTCCTCCCTAAAAAAGGAACAAGAGGCACAAACAGACCCGCCTGCATCACCCGTCGAGACTAGACAGAAGGGAGTGGATACCCTGGATTTAGGGCGGGAACTGTCAAGGATGACGGTGGCCACTCAGACGGGGAATGATTTGGCGGGAAGAGAGGGAAGAGGGAGGTCCGTTGTAGAGGCAGGAATGGGAGATATAAAAAGGGAGGTAGACGTAATACCGGGGGGGGTTTGGGAAATGATATGGGTAGAGGACCCTTGGACCGGTAAATGGGAGAAGGTACGAGTCCCCTGCGAAGAAGCAGATTACCGGCGGAGAAGGGGTCTACCGCAGCGCCCTTCCTATTGGGGAGAGTCAGAGGCCAGAGAGTGGCACAGATGACTCAGGGAACAAAAGGAGGTAGTAGATAGAGAGGGAGAGAGCGGCGACTATGGAGTCTAGAAGAAGTCCAGAAGAAGGGCTACTTAATGGACCGTGGACCCCTCTGTGAGGAGAGGGAGACCATTATGAGACGGGGGTACGAGACGAGGAGACCACCCTGCTATTGAATCCCGAGCTTGACCCTTATGAGTGGGAGAATACTAATCCATTCTTAAGAGGACCTTGGGACGAGTTGAGTTGTAACCCATTTGACAAAGATGTTTGGATGCCCTCGCCAGACCCGTTGGTGGCAAGAGAAATCACAGAAGCTGAATGTGGACAAAAAGATTTATTGTTGCATTTTCCAATAAAGAATAGTTTTGATTTTCCAACACGAGTCTCTCCAGAGTCTCTATTGAAACCAGAGGAGGTGAAGTTTGAACCCTCACATATTGGTGCCCAACAAGAGGGGCCTCCGAAGGTAGATGAAGAAACAGAGACCTGGCTCAGACACATAACGGAAGGACAAGAGATACTTATCCGACAGCTAGCCGAGCAACAGAAATTAATAATAGAACAACTACAACATACCCGACTCAATATGCCTCTAGATGCAAACCACGACTCTTCAAAAAGCCCAATGGTGAACCGCCCTCCCATACAACTACAGAAAATGGGTCCACAAGACGACCCGGCAGCCTTCTTGAATACGTTCAAAAGGGTGGCAACGTCGGCACAGTGGCCACCAGAGCAATGGGCATTGATCATCACCCCATACCTAACAGGCTTACCGCAAGAAATAGTGGACACTTTGGATCCGGAGGAAGCGTGCAATTACCAGGTGGTTAAAACAGCCATCTTCATCACACTGAACTTAAATGAAGAAGCATACAGACGACGTTTCAGAGATCTACGAATGAAACCGGGATTACACCCGAGAACGTTGGCTCAGAAGATGAAGGTCAATGCAACGAGATGGGTGAAGCCGAAAGGTAAAACAGTGGAGTTGATAATGGACATAATCATCATGGAACAGCTGATATCAACACTAGGGTCAGAACCCAGGAACTGGGTGATGAAGCATAAACCCTCCAATCTAGAGGGCGCTGTGGTACTACTGGAAGACTACATAGAGGTGGAGAAGGCGTGGCAAGGTAAGCCCGCGACGCAGATAGAACGTTCGAGAGGCAAGGAGAAGATGGCGGAGACTACAGTGCACGCAGCAGCTAGAGGTCCCGCGATGCAAGGTTATAAAAAGAACAGACCAGACCGGGTAGACTTCGTAAATCTGTCAGGAACCCGAATACCGAGACCACTGATAACCTCGGATCCAGCGCCAAGCAGACAACCGACGACGTGGAATATAAATAAAGAAAAGATGACCGCGTGCTTCAGTTGCGGACAGTACGGTCATGTTAAGAAATACTGCCCAGCAGAAGAATGTGCCTGGACTGATATTTACGCCTTTACGGCCAAGGTGAGTAATGAAGACCACCCTGGGTGGGCAGTAAAAGCCAAAGTGAATGGACATTGGAAAAGGGCCCTCATAGACACGGGCTGTAGCAAAACCCTAGTGAAGGAACTGCAAGGGGCACGCCTACCTGAAGTCATGCTTATCAAATGTGTGCATGGCGATGCCAAAGAATACGAAACAGCCCAGGCAGAAATAGAGATAGGAAACCAAAAGAGAACTATAGAAGTAGAAATAGTGCCGAGACTAGGAAGGGACATGCTCCTAGGGAGAGACTGGCTGGGTGTAGAAGAACTGACACTTAAAATAGCGGAAGCATGTAGCGGGGAAGTAGAGGACTGTATGTTCGAATCGGAAATGATAGATTTATCCAGAGATCAATTGAGGAACTGGCAGCAGGACGACATGGGGTTGGAAGAAAGCCGTCTGCAGGCAGTTCCGGAGGGAACCACCAAAGAAGGATAGACAAACTTTGAAATCAGACAAGGGTTGCTATATCTGGTTCGTAAAAATGATCTAAAAGAAGAAACTCAGCTGGTGGTTCCCAAAAGACTTCGAGGCTGGGTAATGCACTTAGCTCACGCCATTCCGTTAGTGGGACACCTGGCCTCACAAAAGACTTTGGCAAGAATTAGACAAAGGTTCTTCTGGTCTCTGATGGCCAAAGAAGTGGACGAATTCTGTCACTCTTGCCCTGAGTGCCAGCTGACTCAGCCGAAGCCGGGACCACGGGGAGAGTTGGTGCCTATGCCCTTGGTGGACAGACCCTTTGACCGGATCGCCATGGACATAGTAGGACCTCTGGTTAAATCGACAGGGGGTCACCAGTATATCTTGGTGATCATAGATTACACCACCAGGTATCCAGAGGCGATACCTCTGAGGTCAACATCTGCTAAAGTACTGGCGAAAGAACTGTTGGGTTTTTTTGCCAGAGTGGGTTTCCCTCGGGAGGTCTTTACAGACCAAGGGTCCAACTTTATGAGTTTAACATTCAAGCAGATGTGGGAGATGTTAGGGGTGAAACCTTTGAAAACATCCATTTATCACCCCCAAGCAAATGGGCTGGTAGAACGCTTCAATAGGACTTTAAAAGGGATGCTGAGGAAGCTGGTGATAGAAAAACCAAAATCGTGGAATACATATTTGGCACCCTTGATGTTTGCTGTAAGGGAGGCCCCACAAGCCTCCACAGGTTTCTCCCCATTCGAATTGCTCTATGGAAGAAATCCTAGGGGGGTACTAGACCTATTAAGAGAAAAATGGGAGGAGGGTGAAGATCACTCCCAAAATGCCTTACAACAAATTGTGGAAATGAGAAGCACTTTGAATGTAGCATGGGGACTAGCTAAAGAAAATTTAGGGCAAGCCCAGGAAGGGCAAAAGGCCAGGTATGACCAAAAGGTGAGGCCTCGTGAATTTGAACCTGGGCAGAAGGTACTAGTATTACTTCCCACAGAGTCCTCTAAGCTATTTGCTAAATGGCATGGCCCATATGAAATCTTACGCAAAGTGGGAGAGATGGACTATGAAGTGGAGATGCCTGATAGGAAAAAGAAGAAACAAATCTTGCACGTAAACTTGTTAAAGGGGTGGATAGACAGGGAATGCTTATATGGGGCAGACATGGAAGAAGAATTAGGACCAGAGAGTGAAGACATAAGAGAAGCCTCTACCTTGATTATTGATGACCAAGTAAACCCACATCAGAGAGAACAGGTGTTGTTACTGGAGGAAGAGTTCCCAGATGTCTTCTCCAAAATACCTAGGTGTACCCATTTGTTAAAACACGCCATTGAGACACAACCAGGGGTGGTGGTGAGATCTACAGACAGGACTTGGCCTAGACAATTGGCGGGTGTCATCAAGGATGAGGTGGAAGAGATGATTCGATTAGGGGTGGTTGAACCCACGAAGGGGCCTTGGCGTAGCTACCTGGTTATGGTAGCCAAGCCAGATGGGTCGGTACGCTTCTGTATAGATTTCAGGAAGGTAAATGCGGTCTCCAAATTTGACGCATACCCAATGCCCAAAGTTGGTGACCTACTGGACAAGCTAGGGGGCGCCAGATACCTATCCTCAATAGACCTTACCAAGGGGTACTGGCAAATTCCCCTGAGGCCCCAAGATAGGGAAAAAACCGCTTTCTGCACCCCAAAAGGCCTGTATCAATTTGTAAAAATGCCATTTGGGCTGCATGGCGCAGCTGCGACATTTCAGCGCCTTATGGATAAGGTATTGGACCCAGTCCAAGACTGTGCAGCTGCGTACATTGATGACATCATCGTATATAGTAATACCTGGGAAGAACACCTGAACCACTTAAGAAGAGTATTGAAATTGCTGAGGAAGTCAGGATTGACGGTTAATCCAAAGAAGTGCAAAATAGCATTACCTAAAGTAGAATACCTGGGGTTTAGAGTGGGGAAGGGAGAAATCCAACCTCAACAAGAGAAGGTTACAAAAATATCCCAGTGGTATCGACCCCAATCTAGGAGAGAGGTCCAACAATTCATAGGGTTGGTAGGTTACTACAGGCAGTTTATCCCACAGTTTTCGACCTTAGCAGCCCCTCTAACGGATCTAACCAAAAAGAAAGCGCCCAAGAACGTAAATTGGGGGAATAAGCAAGAAGAAGCCTTTCAAACTCTTAAATCCATTATTTGTGAGATACCCACCCATTT
This sequence comes from Intellagama lesueurii, assembly GCA_037013535.1. Taxonomy (NCBI): domain Eukaryota; kingdom Metazoa; phylum Chordata; class Lepidosauria; order Squamata; family Agamidae; genus Intellagama; species Intellagama lesueurii. Next base: position 112,089,696 of record JBAJHW010000005.1, read on the forward strand.
TGCTCCTGACTTTAACTTCCCGTTTACTTTGTTTACAGATGCCTCAGATAGAGGCTTAGGGGCTGTGTTGTCTCAGGTAAGGGAGGGGGTAGAGTACCCGGTGTTATACCTGAGTCGTAAATTATGTCCCAGAGAGCAAAAATATGCAGTTATAGAAAAGGAGGCTCTAGCAATAAAATGGGCCACGCATGCCTTAAGATATTATTTACAGGGCCCCCCTTTCACTCTGGTAACTGATCATGCCCCCTTACAATGGTTGGTACAGATGAAGGAAACTAACCCTACACTCACCAAGTGGTACCTTGCCCTACAACCTTTTGCATTCACTGTCCAGTACCGCAAAGGTGCTGAACACGCTAACGTAGATTATTTCTCTCAGCAGGGACCCTGGGCCAAGAGTGAAGAGGAGAGGACGACCCTCTTGGATGGGTGTGTGTGTGAGAACTGAGGCGAGAGGGTGGAAGCTCTCGCCAGAGTGTCGTCCTCCCTAAAAAAGGAACAAGAGGCACAAACAGACCCGCCTGCATCACCCATCGAGACTAGACAGAAGGAAGTGGATACCCTGGATTTAGGGCGGGAACTGTCAAGGATGACGGTGGCCACTCAGACGGGGAATGATTTGGCGGGAAGAGAGGGAAGAGGGAGGTCCGTTGTAGAGGCAGGAATGGGAGATATAAAAAGGGAGGTAGACATAATACCGGGGGGTTGGGAAATGATATGGGTAGAGGACCCTTGGACCGGTAAATGGGAGAAGGTACGAGTCCCCTGCGAAGAAGCAGATTACCGGCGGAGAAGGGGTCTACCGCAGCGCCCTTCCTATTGGGGAGAGTCAGAGGCCAGAGAGTGGCGCAGACGACTCAGGGAACAAAAGGAGGTAGTAGATAGAGAGGGAGAGAGCGGCGACTATGGCGTCTAGAAGAAGCCCAGAAGAAGGGTACTTAATGGACCGTGGACCCCTCTGTGAGGAGAGGGAGACCATTATGGGACGGGGGTACGAGACGAGGAGACCACCCCGCTATTGAATCCCGAGCTTGACCCTTATGAGTGGGCGAATACTAATCCATTCTTAAGAGGACCTTGGGACGAATTGAGTTGTAACCCATTTGACAAAGACGTTTGGATGCCCTCGCCAGACCCGTTGGTGGCAAGAGAAATCACAGAAGCTGAATGTGGACAAAAAGATTTATTGTTGCATTTTCCAATAAAGAACAGTTTTGATTTTCCAACACGAGTCTCTCCAGAGTCTCTATTGAAACCAGAGGAGGTGAAGTTTGAACCCTCACACCTAGGCAGTCCCAACAGTGTTTCAGAAGACCTTGCTTCACACCGGATTTGATGTGGATTATTCTGTTCAACACAGATAAGAATGAAAAAAAAAAAGAGCAGCAATGAAATAGTATAATATGGCTTAATTGAGATTATCTTAATGGTCATGATCTTTAGGACTGAATTCTTATACACTGTTGTTTTTAAAACCAGTTTTGAAACTCTTTTACATTATTAGCATTAAATCACTGAACTGGTCACTTGTGAGGACCAAGCCACACCATTACTGCAATATTTTGGAGGAGAACATTATTTTGTAAGACTATGTAAATATTTACCTTAATTTCTCTCTCTCTTTTTTTTTTAATGTCAGCTATGCACTATTAAATAAATATTGTTTTGTAAAGCCTGGAGTTCTATCCCACTCTGTGTAGAAAACTGCCTGAACACACCCAAGGACACATTTCTGCTTGTTGTCATTTGAGACAGATGAAATTACAATGCTGCAAAAAGTATAGTGCTGCAATTAGACTGCCTTGCAAGATTATTGGTACAAAGTGGAGAGGCAGAGCTCATGAAGAAGAAGAAGAGAAAAAAACAACCCTCAAGGCTTGCTGAGACTACAAAATGTAAGGTGACTCAAACATGGTCACCTTATTTATTTTTATAAATAAATATGGTCACCTGTTGTTTTTATTTGTTTGTCACCTGTTGTTTTTATTTGTTTGTATACAATATATTGTGAGCCGCCCTGAGTAGACTCCTGTCTAGAAGGGCGGGATATAAATCCAATAAATAAATAAATAAATAAATAAATAAATAAATAAATAAATGGTGTATAATTAGGACTGTTCTCTCAGCCCTCCAGTTCCCTGCCGGTGCAAAGGCCACAGTGCTGCCCATAACACACAGTGATTATCGCACAAATAATATCTGCAGACTTAATCCCATGTATTTATTATATATATATATTTATATTCCTTTTCAAGGCCTAGGTGTTTCACAAAGTGGTTCACAACATTGAGGAAAAAGTCAATACAAAGATATTAAGAAAAATAAAATTCCAATAAAAATGAAGGCAATAAACTCACTTCTTTGCTCTGCTGAAAAATGTGAAATCTTGTGTCTAAAAAACTTAAGTGGATTTGGCTCATAAGTTTAACATTTTTCTCTGAATTGCAGGCATAAACCAAAAAATGCAAGTGATAAACTATAGCTCTTGCCATGTATTATAGATGCAAACATTTTCACAGAGAGTTCAACCAATGGTCAGTAGTCCAGTATTCCGGCAGCCACTTCCCAAGACGTTCTCAAGAAGCATTCACACACCACCCAAAAGGAGGACATGCATCACCAGAGAGGATGATAAGAAAGGTTACTGATTTGTGTAAAATTGCATATGCTAATTTATACATACAGCTGAAAACCAGAAATTTTTATTACTTTAACCAGAATTACAGTGCATCTCACGTGTGGGGAAGACTGGGACCATGTGAATTGTGTGCCTGCTGTTGAAGGTGCTGTGCAGCTGCTTATTGTGGTGGAACAAATTAGAGGTCCCTGAGCTCCCTCCTTCTTATTTTTTATCTTCCAATCAGACTTGGACCAGCCAGCCCTTCAAATGGAAGATACTTTCAAAAGAAGAATTGTCCTCTGGCAGCCTTTGAAATGGAGGACCGGACTTCCTTTGCAGCCACTTTGCAAAGAAAGCTTTCCAGCCTTGCTACCCAAAGAGCTTTCAGCTGTGCTACTGTGGAATGAATGTGTCTTGGGAACTGTTTTTGTGCATTTCATCACAAAAGTGATGAACCTTGGCCTAGGTGAGCGGAGCACGTTGGTTCTTTTCACTTATTGAGTCATTGCAGGGAAAATAGGTCTATGCCACAGAAAATGCATTTCAAAATTTTTGTTATTTTAAACATACCACATTTACATCTCAATTCCTTATATCTTTTCTCTCTCTGCAAAGTATTATGCCTGTATTATTCTGAGCTGTTTTTTCCTCTATAAGAAGACTGTATTTGTACTTCAACGAACAATCCAGAAAGGTGAAGTCTGTGGTTATGAAACACATCGTCGAGAAAGATGACCTCCTGCTTTTGAAGAGCCTGGTAGCTAATGATGTTTGCTTATTACCTTTCTGTGACAGCTGACTACTGTAAGCCACTGGGATAAGTGTCATATGCCACCAACCTCAGTGGGGAATGAAAGAGTTTTATCATTTGAATCTGTCCAGGAAAAGAAACAACAACAGAGTTTTACACCCAGCTGGCAAAAAGCATACTCAGAAGAACTACAAATGCCTGTTGTAGCTTTGTGGGGACTGATGCTATACTGAATGAGCTCCAGCAAACACTTTTGATATGAAGCATTGGAAATGAGCACTAAAACTTGTAGGAAATAAAATGAGCTGAAAGAAGGATGGACAGATAGGTAGGCCAGTTGTTTTCTCTGATTGTGTTTTCTAGATCTTCATGAGGATTAGTACTCTTTAGCTTAATTTCTATTGTGTCATTTCCTCCTCTTCCTCATTAGTTAGAGAAGAGGATGCCAGCTTAACTGCATGAATAGAAACTAGATATAGGGGCACCTGTATCTACATTAAGGTTCTCTTCCCTCCTGTCATTTCTTTAAATAATAAACAGTTGTTGTAAGGTGCCATCAAGTCACCTCTGACTCATGGTGTCAATGAGTGACAGTAAATTTCCATTTATTTTCCAAATAGCAGTCTTCAGAGTGATTACTCCTCTTCAGTAATTACAAGCTCAAGAGTAGGATGATGCAATCTGACAGTAAATGTGAACTAATTCTAACTAGTGGAGGATGGTTGCCCAGTGTCAATACAACTTCTTCATACTCTTCGTAGTAAATTGCATAGTTTAACTATGAATTGGATAAAGAAATTCTTCCTATTGACTATCAAATTGTTCAGGTTCATTGCATGCCTCCAGGTTCTAGTACTGTAAGACATGGAGAAAAAATGTCTCTAGTCTTTTCCTACACACCATAAGTAACTGCACACACTTTTATCATGACTTCTCCTTACATGACCGTTTTCAGTCCGGGGTGAAACCTTTGAGGCCATGGAGCACCACTAACCTCTTCATTAGAAGATCTTTCCTTGTATTATAAAAACAACTAGCTGAAAGCAAACCCTTTAAAAAGTGTATTTCACTTAAAGACCAGAGAAACAGAGAGGAAACTCCAAGTTACCTGGGAAGGCAAGATTTTGGAACATTGTCCTACCCCAAAGATATCACTCTGGATTAAACCCTGACCTACAAAAAACATTGTCTGAACCAACCATTCTCAACTTTTTTTTTTTGCCATAGCCATAAACATAATATGAAAGAAATACAGCCTGAATCAGGATTTTATAAGTCGCATAATGAACCTTATTAGGTTGTGTGTGAAGAATTTTTTCCAGTCTGTGGCCTCCTTCAAATGTGCCAGGGGCCCCCAGGGGGACATATGACCCCCACTGAGTATGACTGGCTAAACACCAAACAGAAATAACATACTTAGGAAACTTGCTGGATCAGACTGAGGTGCACAACCACAGACAATACAAACAAAAGCTTTGTCATTGTGGTACTCCACAGCAGAATATGCTAGTGCCATATGGTATAAATCAGCACATGCCGAACAAGTGGATATGACTCTTAAGGCATCATGCAGAAGTATTACTGGCTGCCTGAAATCTACTCCCATTGAAAAAGTCTATAATTTGCATGGCATTGCCCTCCAAATGTAGATTGAGAGGTGCTAGCAAATAATGAATGGAATAGGATAATATAGTACCAAACCCATCCACTTCATGGACACCAACCATGTAGATCAGTGGTCCCCAACCTTTTCCAAACCATGGACCGGTTGGGGGGGTCTGTGTGCGGGTGGATGGGGCACCCATGCGTGCATGGGGGTGGGTGGGGCACGCGTGCATGTGCGGGTGGGCAGGGCGCACACACGAGTGGGTGGGGTGCGTGTGTGAGTGCACGCATGCGTGGGTGGGCGGGGCATGCGCGTGGGTAGGCCTATGTGCGGGGGCGGGAGAGCTGTCTCCACAGCCCGGTCCTGCCATGGCCACGGCCTGGTACCAGGCCGCAGACCGGGGGTTGGGGACCCTGGATGTAGATGATAGCTAAAATTGAGGAAAAGTATTCTGCACACCTCTCAACTTGAGTCTCAAGCTCTAAATATTAAAGCAGAAGAGGCTAGGTTAAACCTATGGAGAACAAAAAAACAACACTATGCAGAATAGATGAATGCGAAAAAGTGTCTCTCACCAGGACAAGAATCTTGCTGGACCATATGGACATCACTGACAGGAAGTTAGACTCAGGGTTTTTTTTCCCCCCAGTGACTCAGACTCGACTCAGGATTTCGAATCCAGCCACCTCTTCTGCTTTTCGGGGGGGGGGGTGTGTGGGTGTAAACTTGTTTTTAATAGGGACTCAGAGTAGGGGCTTAGGACTCGGGACTTGGTACCAAGGACTCGGACTTGGTACTTGGGACTCAGACTCAAAGATAATAGACTGTGAAGTGAAGTAAAGAATAAAATAATAATCAAGTAAAATGAGGCTATTTGGATAGAGGACAAAGCTTCTGTCACTGTAGAGAAATTCAATCAATGCAGCACTTATGTGTATGCAATTTATTCCCCACCACGTGTACAAAAGTAGATCTGCAAATGACTGATATAATGCTATTGAAGTAGCCCACTTCTCATCAAAACTAGTCTAATTATCTTAACATTTTAATTTGTTTTTAATTTTACCTATATTTCACATACATCCATATTTTTAAATTGTGCAATGCTCCAATAAAGAAAAAAAAGACATTTTCTAAGCTAAAATGTCTCAAATATTGTAACCATTTTTCACAGGGAGCTGCTTCAACACTTTTATAATTTTGGTTGATCCTTTCTGGACCTTTTCCAACTCTTTTTCATGAGTGGTGGCCAGAACTATGTTCCAGGGGCGGTAAGCCTTAGATTTCCATAACAATCTCATGATATTGGTAGCATTATTTTCAGTTCTCTTCCTAACAGCTTGCACACAGCAGCAGCATACTGGGATGGCATTTTCATCTAGCTATCCATCCCAGTCCCAGGATCCCTCTTCTGGTTCATCACTGCCAGCTTAGACTGAAGGTGGTGGTGAGGTGTATGTGTGCCAATTTGCATCACTTTTTGCTTTCTTACCTTGAATCAAAAATGACAGTTTATTGCCATTTCCCTTTCTGGAGAGATACTTTCAGAGTTTTTCACAAACTCTTTTTCTTCATTTTCATTAACAAGTTTGGTCTCCTGTTCCTCCCAACTCCAGATCATTTATAACAAGTTAAAAAGCCCTGATCGACTGCAGCATCGGCACCAATTTTTGTTTGAAAAATAGCCCTTTGTCCTAGTAACAGTTAAATCATATGATCAATCAAACTGGGCTATGTACGATGTCAATGAGAACAAATAAAGCTAATTGAGAGTGATGGCAGTGCCTCTTGAATAGGCAAGTGCTTTCACTTATTTTGCCTTCAATGACATCATAATGTACCTCAACAGAACTGGTGGAATGACAGTGTTCCCGTTAAGTAAGAAGACACATGACTCATATATACACAATCCAACAAACATGGAGCCAAGGCAGCTGAATATTCAATTTGGGAGGAGAGTTACAGGACACATTTCTCTGCTCTGCATGAAAATAAGCCCAAGATCTCTAGAAAAAGAAGATGCATTTTCAAGAAAGAGGAAAGTGCTCCCCTCTTTGGCTCAGCCCCTGCTTTTTTTTTGGACAGGGCAGTCTTTCTACAAGCACAAACAGTGGAAGGATAAATGGAGACATTCAGGACTTGATTATCCATAGAGTTCTCTCCAGCTGTGCAGTTCTAAGACGATGATAATTTTCCATTGTATCTTGATATTAAAGGAGATCTAAATGTCCACCTGTGGGAGGGGTAAGGAATCTTGTTTTGTCCCAAGGACCAAATGAGTCCATGACTCCCAGTGGTGTTTGGCCCATTATGCCCCAAAGTGGGCATGGGCACTTCCACTGCTGGTGTTCAGGCAAGACAACATTCACTCACATACATGTACACATGGCACTTTCCCAACGCTGTAATGCTTTTTAAAAATTAGCACTGAGATCTGTGGAATCTTGTCCCCCCCTCTACCAACTCTTTATAGCAGATGAAGAGGGATGGGGTGGGCATTAAAGTGATTGCCCCAGCAGTGACCTCACTGAAAACCTAAATGAAACAGCAAATAAGCTTTTTCTTATGATTTCGCCTTCCCCTCCCCAGCAATGACCCCATCCAAGTTTTCAGCCGCCTGACGGCCGGATTTTACTGGCCTGGAAAGGGCGTTGCTGTTTTTTGCCCACCAGCCCGGATGGACGCGGGACGGCTCCTGTTATGTCAGGAGGGGTGGGCGGGGAAGCGCTGTTATTTATGCAAGCGCTTCCCCGCGCTCGCCCTCTTTCTGTTTTGGGCAACAAAGAGGAAGGAGCGGTTAGCGTTGGCTGGCATTTGATCGGCAGCGGTCGCGCTTTGGACTAGGAGGGCAGCTTCTGCTCCCTCCCCGGGTTCGAGCTTGTGTTTTTAAGTTGGCTTAGCCATTGCTATTTGTGGTTTACTGTTAATTTGTTCCTTTTTTCTTTAAGCTTTGGGGCTAGAGGGGCGGTAAGCGGCGGAGCGGGTGTTGCGCCCGCCCCGCGGCGGCGTGAGAGGGTCCGGATTTTCTGCAGCCTGCCTGGGTGTTTGCCTAAGTTTATTAGTTGGTGGGGGGAATAGGCAGGTTACTGGTGTATTTGTTACCTTGGGATTCTTGCAGGGGTTTTTTTTCAGTTGCACGACGCCCGTTTTTGGTTTCCTTGCCTCCCTTCACTTCGCCCTCCTTTGCAAATTCGGGTCCGGTTGCTTTATTTTCGCGCCTTGTTTCCCGGCCGCCATTTTGATTCAGCTCTTCTATCCTCCCTTTTCTCCCATCCGCCATTTTAGTGGGGTTTGAGTGACGCAGCTGAATTTTAATTAAAGAATCTCCGGTTCTGATTTCCCTCTGGTTACCTTTCCACTGTATTGATTTCATTTTTACAGGGTTGTGGCTTTAGTTTCTGGTCCCTGGGGGGGATCATCTCTCTGCAGGGCAAGTTAATATTGTTTACTGTAGGATAAGAGGGGTTATTTTGTCATTGGGGCTGTGTTACTCTGAGTTTTGTTAATTGATTTGTAGTCCACAGTTGGGGGGTGTATTCAACTAAAAAAAAAAGAAAGAAAGAAAAGAAAAAAAATTAATAAATAAAAATAAAAATAAATAAATAATAAATATAAATCAATAAAAATTATAATACATACATAAATAAGTTTTATATATTTGTAAAAAAAAAGGGGGTTGAAATTACTTCTGAGTTTAATAGAGTGGGTTAGTAATTAGCCAGTTGTGCAGTTTGATTTCATAGGTAGTTAATTAATAAGAGTTTAATTCATACTTGTTCTGTTTTTGACGAAATACCTGTATAGATATATAATTCATTATTAGTATTGGGCAAGGTTGGGCATAAGAAAGTTCACCACGTAGCCCTTGGGTTTTAGTAGTTGGGCAGGGGGCTTGTGGGGCTCTACTGACGGATAGGCAGTAGAGAGTGTGCCTTACTCCATAACTTATAATGGCTTATCGCAAAGGGAGTAGCACGCGTAAAGGCAAAACGCCTGCAAGTAAAAGGCCAGTTCTGCAAGTTTCACCCGTTAGTTCCTCCTCTGATGAGGAATCTTGGCCGATTTGGCGTCAGTTACAGGAAAAAATGTCTGCATTTGAGGCGAAAAGGGGCGTTTTACGGACTCCTCAGCATGGTGGGTCATCCCCTCGCCGCTCGGCGAGGGAGACCAAGGGTCGCAAGAAAGCAAGATTGAGGACGCTGGCTCAAGACCTAATGGATCGCTTTACGGTTTTTGAGTCTTCTCAGGCCACGGCAGTGGGACAGCGTGATGTGGCCGAAGGAACGGCGGCTACCAACTCAGCAGAAGCTAGTCAGAAGGACGTGCGTGGAGGCGAAGTTGAGGTGCTGGAACCAGCGGCTGCTGCTGTAGATGAGTGTGATTTCACTGAGGAGGCGGGACCTAGCACATCTTCAGCTGGAGTGTGCTCTCGAACATCGCTCGGGTCTTCGGGTGAGTCTTCTTTTGCTCACAGTTCCTCATCACCTTGCACGGCTTGGCCATGGGCCAGCGGTTGTTGCACTCCACATTTTAACTGTGCAGCTCACAATGTTTCACATTCCGGGGGGCACAATGTAGCTTGGCCTCCGGCCAACATGCCATTATGTGGTTGGGGCCCGCCTTGCACGGCTTTGCCCTCAGGGATGACATCTAGTACAGGAACTAGTTCAGGGATTCCATTTCATCCATCTGTACCCAATACAGGGTATAACACTGTTCCCTTACCAGCTATGCCTTGTGCGGATTATTCTACTCCGCTGGGGGATCATTTGACCCCTGCCACGAAGGAAAAGATCTGGAAGGGAGAATTCATAGATTTTTTTTTTATCTCTTGAATCGTGAGACAGATGTTAAGGAGATTGACAAGGATGATGAGAAGGAAAAGGAGAAGCGCAGATGAAAGAAGCCTGATCGAACATGGGCCAATTGGGTCCCAGGATTTATCATTTACGCTGGGGTATTAGTTAAAGCCCAGCCGTGGCGTGCTTCCTTGTTGTTACAGTACTTTGATATAATCTGCAGGGCTTACGCTGATTTCGCGGGTCAGGCTTGGCTTTTGTATGATCAAGCTTTTAGGATGAGGAGCGCTATTCAACCCAATCTTCGTTGGGATGAACCACAGCCGGGTCTCTGGCTTCAACATATGACACCGGCCAGACCCAATTTGGGGGATAGATTTGATAGTGGTCATTTGAATAGGAAACTAACTGGGTCTGGTACTCCCCGCTCTAGTGCGGGGCAGGCAGTTCAACCTCGCCTGCCTTGCTTCGATTTCAACTTCAAGGGTTCTTGTTCCAGGAACCCATGCAAATTCGGCCACGAGTGTATTAATTGTGGGGGAAAACACCCAAAGTCTACCTGTTCCAAGGGGGGAACACAGCGCCAGGCAAAAGGACAAGGAGGAGGAAAAAAGCCTAATGGGGGTGGCGGCACCTCTGGTAAGGGGTCCCACCCCAATCAAAATTGAGGTATTACAGGCCTGGTTGCATGACTATCCTCGGAGGGAGGATGCCGTATATTTGTTTCAAGCTTTTCGTGATGGTTTTCGTATCCCTGCTTTAGGGGAACGATCTGCCTTCATCGCTGATAATTTACGTTCAGTTAAAGGTATGGAAGATATAGTTTTGAATAAAATTAATAAGGAGGTGAAGGAGGGTAGGGTCCTTGGGCCCTTTCCTCGCCCACCTTTGGTTAACTTGAGAGTTTCCCCGCTGGGCATTGTCCCTAAAAAGGCACCGGGTGAGTTTCGGCTGATTCATCACCTGTCCTTCCCAGAGGGGGCGTCGGTCAATGACGCCATTCCATCCGAACTGTGCTCAGTTCGATATACTTCTTTTGATGAGGCAGTTAACATGGTTAGGGCCTGTGGAGTGGGGGCTGAGCTGGTGAAATGCGATGTTAAATCGGCTTTTCGGATTTTGCCAGTGCATCCCCTGGATTTTAATTTGTTGGGTTTTCAATTTCAAGGTTCGTTCTACATGGATAGAGCGTTACCCATGGGATGTTCCATCTCATGCTCTGCTTTTGAGAAATTTAGCACATTTCTTGAGTGGAAACTCAGACAAAGGGCTCATTGTAATTCAACCGCCCATTATCTAGATGATTTTCTTTTTTGCGCTAGAGGCAACTCGGGAAAATGCATTAGGATGTTGGAGGAATTTCAGTCCTTGGCGAACGAGCTTGGTTTGCCTTTGGCTGAAGAAAAAACGGAAGGCCCTGCCACATCTTTAACATTTCTAGGCATCGAATTGGACACAACGCGGCAGACTTCTAGGTTGCCCCATAAGAAATTGATAGATCTTAGACGTCGGGTTGAGGAGTTGCTAGGGAAGAAGAAGGTGACTCTTCATGAGTTGCAGGAAATAGTGGGATATTTGAATTTTGCGTGCAAGGTAGTAGCTCCTGGTCGGGCGTTCGTGCGGCGCCTTTGCGGCGCTATGAGTGGTTTAAAACGGCCAACGCACAGGACTAGGATGACTAAGGGCATGAGGGAGGATCTACTCCTTTGGAAGAGATTTCTGGACGAGTTTAACGGGATCTCCTTTTGGAGATCGGATATCAGCTTGAGAGCGGAATTCCAAGTGCATTCCGATGCAGCGGGGTCTTTGGGGTTTGGAATCTATTTCCGGCACAGATGGTGTGCCGGCACTTGGCCTGAAGAATGGCATAGCTTGGGTATTACTAGAGATTTGACTTTTTTAGAGTTTTTTCCGATCGTAGGGGCCCTTTGGTTGTGGGCCGAAGAATGGTCCAATTCAGTGGTGCGTTTCTGGTGCGACAACCAGGCGGTTGTCTGCATCATAAACGAGCTTTCATCCCATTCCAACAGGGTTATGGAGTTGGTCAGAGCGTTTACATTGCGGGCTCTACGTTTCAATGTGTTGGTACATGCGCGGCATGTCCCTGGCATTGATAACAGGATAGCTGATGCTCTTTCACGCCAACAGATCAACCGGTTCAGGGAGTTAGCTCCGGAAGCCAGGGACTTGCCAGAAGTTCTTCCATCAGAGGTCTGGCAGATTGGCGTGAAGAAGCATCAAGAGCGATAGGTATGGCATTAGCTTCTAGAACTAGGAAAGGTTACTCGATCGCTATCCGAGAGTTTCAGGAATTTCGGGCTTCTGTGGAATTGGGACAGCCATGGCCTATCCCTGTTGAGCACTTGCAGCAATTTGTTGTTTTCCTTCATAAGAAAGGACTGGCGCCCAGTACCATACAAGGTAAACTGTCGGCCCTGGCCTTTTATGCAAGGAGTAATGGACATAAGGATTTTACCGGTGATTATAGGATAAAAAAATGTTGGAAGGTTGGTCTAGGGAGAGAGGAAGGGTGCACGACTCCAGGACACCCTTTTCTCCTCGTCTTCTTGAACAATTATGCGATCAGTGGGGACATTTATGTCGGGACCCCTATGAGGTGGCATTATTTAAAGCAGCTGCATTGCTAGCCTTTTTTGGAGCTCTTCGGGTCAGTGAGTTGGTAGCAAGCGGGAAAGCAGACGCCTCCAACCGTGCTCTTCAGCTGGGTGATGTCTTGATTCAGGATGACAGCTTAATAATTACAGTTCGGCGTTCCAAGGCCGATCAGAGGGGCAAAGGTAGGCGTTTAACATTAGGGCAATGCGGCATTAAATGTTTATGCCCAGTGGAAGCAGTGCGAGAATTCATGGAACTTAGAGGTCAAGGGCCTGGATATTTTTTGCAGCATGAAGATAAGTATCCATTGACAAAGTTCCAATTCTGGAAACTCATGGATATGGCCTTGGACAGAGTGGGCATTCAGGGTTTGAGATTTGGAACCCATTCTTTTCGAATTGGCGCAGCATCTACAGCGGCTGCAATGGGGTATAGTGCAGAGCAAATTAAGCAATTGGGACGTTGGTCTTCATCATGCTACCAAAGGTATGTGAGAGCATTACCTAACCTGTAGGCTGGAGTTTTGTGTTGTTTCAGGGGCCGCGGGGACTGGAAGTCGAAGACACCTCATGATCATCGGCCACAGCTTTGTTTATTGGGCAGAACGCTATGCTGCCAAGTCCCACTTTGGGACTGATTTGGGGCTTGGTGCCCATGCTCATGTTTCTTGGAGAGGAGTACGTGGCTTGCTTTGGATCCAACTTGGGCGGTTAACCTTTTTTGCCCAGTCCCCGCCAGATGTTCTGCTGATCCACCTGGGCAGTAATGATTTGCCTCATGTGCCTGGTAAAGCACTGATCTTGGACATTCTACGAGACCTGGGCAGGTTGAATGCCAAGTACCCCGCTATGAGGATCGTGTGGTCCATGATCGTTCCGCGGTTGACCTGGCGAGGCGCCCGGAGCATTGTTGGCATTAACACGGCCCGGCGGCGTGTTAATAGAGAGGTGTGTAGAGGCGTCTGCTTTCGCGGCCTCGGTTCTGTGGTTTGTCACCACAGGATTGAATTGCGTAATGCTGCTTTGTTTCATAGCGATGGCGTCCACCTGTCCGACACAGGGTTGGGCATATTCCTTGACGATATCAAAAGGGGCCTGCTTTTGGAGCTCGAGGGGCTCTGTGGCGGGCATGGTACTTAGCTACGCTAGCACCTATTCTGTGGCGGGTAGTGCGGAAAAAACAGGTGTTTTCGGTGTGTCCCAATTGTAAGTTCAGGTAAGCCAACAGCGCATCCGACCTCCCGGCTCTGCGGATCGTGCGATTACAGGGCCGGTGCGGGAAGGATGCACTGGGCCACTTCCGAACCAACAGTCATCAAGTAAAGATGTCTTGAGGTCTGGGAGTGTTTATTTAGCGGCTTGCCGGGTTCCTGCTGTCTGTTGACCGCTGGAACCTGGGGCCGGGGACTCACCCGATGGAAGATCAAGGGGTATTGATTACCCCTACCTGTCACCTTTTCCGCACTACAGCAGGCCCCTTATCTTTGGCCATTTGTTTGGCAATTGCACTTCCAATTTGTTGTTCAATAAAGTGTGGCCCGTATTTAATCCAATGCTACTGTCTCGTGTCTTTATTCCGGGATTGGGTGGGCAAATAAAGTCTTTTTAAGAAGCCTCATGATAACACAGGCAATTCTCTCTCTCCCATCAATGACTGGTGCTGAGGGCAGCAGGACTACTGGCAGGCTGTCTGGAGACCTTCGCTGGGCCATATCCAGGCTGTAGGTGGGAGGTTCCCCACACTTGCCCTATGAAGATTATGTTATCCACAGTGCTAAACCTTTTCCGTAACAAGCTATCCTTCTATATGTTCTGTGGTGACTGGTATCATTTCCAGTCTTATACAGAGTTTGAGTCTTGTGTGTGTTTCTTTTATTTCTAAGGACCAAGCTGGAACAAAAACAGCTTCTTATAAGGAAAAAAAACACCAAAGACTGATACTTCCTGGATTGCTAGCTACAGAGGTGGTAATTCTGGGCCATCATAAACTATGAGATAAAAATCTGCATATCATTTGCACACATTTGCATGCACTCATGTTGCATTTTGCATTTTCTCAACTGCAGGGGGCAAACAGCAGGAATATTTTCCTTTTTTGCATTTCTTAGAGGGCTTTTTTTTCTTCCTTCCTGCCTTACTTTCTAAGGTTTTACATCTTTTTAGAAACAGCTTTTCTCCAGTTTTTCTTGGCTTCTGACCCCTTGACAACTCTGCTTCCCATTGCATGAAATTTATTTTTAGAGACCCTATGAGCATAAATATGCTGTACACAGAAATAAGCAACTAGATCATGAACATCCCAATATAAACCTTCCTCCTTTTGCATCAATATAGATCATGCCATATCAGGGCATTAAAATTCATATTTGTCCAGTGTAGCAGATGGAAGCAAGAGCAATGGTCACAAAGAAATTAAAGTGCCTGCCAGTTGAATTGATGTAGTGTAAGAGGTATCCAAATGATGCATTGGTCAGCCAGCATGCATTCTTCTGCTGTAGAATCACTACTTTTCACTGGAATTTTAGGTCACCGGATTTCTTCTCCCATTCCTGTTCTCTCCTTATACACACATACACAGATGTCAGCCACCAAAGTACTCTTTCTTTCATTCTATCCATGGTGTCCCATTCAGTCCCATCCAACACAGCACAGCAATATATGTCACAGCTGAAAAGGAAATGGCAAAGCTGTGAAGACTTTTATACATCAGTCTGGTAACAGATTAATTGCCTTATCTTTAGAGTATTAAAGTGGGAATGGAACTGAAAAGTGCTTGCTTCAAGCAAACAATTTGCAATGGTGTTTGAGGGCTCTTGGCCAAGACTTCTTCTGTCAAACTCTGAAGGTGGTCCTTCTGTGGTACGCTGAATGAAGACAAGCAAGGTGAGCAGGTAGCTCTTCCCAAAGAGGCAACTGAGGCAATTGCCTCAGGCAGAAGATTTGGGGCGTCATGTAAAGGCAGGAAATAGTTATGCACTTTAAAGTTGCATTTTTACTGCTTGGTGTAGAAACAGCAGTTGGCGGAATTTTCTGCCTCATGTGCCCAAATCATTTCATAGGCTTCAGGTATTATGTGCCTTGGATTTGGTATCAAGGGGTATCCTATTTACTACTCCACCAAGGCAGCAAATTTAAAGAGTGAATGTCATGTGGACTGGCCTAGGCATAGCCACTTCTCCTGGTTCCTGTCACTGCCTACTTGCTTGCCTTCTCTTTTCTTCTCTCTCCTGCTTTTGCTCTTTCCCTCTTCTTGCAAGTCAGTGAGCAGCAAGTTACGGATTTTTTTTGGGTGGTGGGAACAGTACATCAAACTCTAGTAGAAACTGAGCAACCCTTGGCAATTGCCTGACCATCACAGTTCCTGACGATGGACACTAGTGCTGTGAGAACAATGGTATTCAACCTGTATTTGTAGGAACTCCATGTAGTCTATCTCTAAAGGAGGATTAGTTATAAGGAACTCCCTTATATGGATCAATTAGACCAGTTTGGACTTGATTCACTGCATTTACTCTTTAGGTATTGACACAGTACAACTCAGGCCCTGGTAAGCTCTGCAATGCCATACTACCCACCTCTGCCCCTGTTTTCTTGTCATTGTGGAGATCATTGTCAGGGCATTATGATGTTGCCATTGAGACCCAAACTCAGCACGGTCTGGGCCCATTTTGAGATAGGCCCAGGTTATGAGTGTGTGTGTTGTGTTTTCTGCTCTGAATTGATTAGTTAGAAAACAAAGATTTGGTGCCACCACTATCTTCATGAAGCCAAAACTTGTAATTAGAGATGAGCATGAATTTAAAAATGAATCACCAAATTTGTTCAAAAATTGCTAAGTTGTCAATTTATATTCATACAAATCAATGCCCTGGATGAATCATGAATCAACAAATTGTTCACAATTTTTGATTCATTGATTAGTTTGGCTATAAAACTCCCCCCAAGGCACCTATAAACACCAAATTCTCAGGGAAGCTTTCACTAGCTCTCCTCTATAGGCCCTGCATGTTTGGTGAAGTTTGGGTTTCAGATGTCCAAGTTATACACTCACAAATAGGGTCCCCCAGGAAAATTCCCAAACTTCACCAAACTTGCAGGGCTTGTAGAGGAGAGTCAGGGAAAACTTCCCTGCAAATATGGTGTCTCTAGATGCTTGGGGGCATGTTTTATAGGGTTTTAAAGTCAAAAACAAATTGACAAATTGATTCATTGATTTGTCAGAAAAAAATTGTAAATTTGTAATTCATTCAACCTTGATGAATCATGAATCAAAGCGAATCACCATTTTTCTGATTCGTGCCCATCTCTACTCATAATATTTAGTGCCTCAGTAGTCCTTACAATAGGTTGTGTTTTCATTACTCTGAAACACACACACACTGTATAGATGATCAGCTCAACCTGAGAGGAAGTGGTTTGCTTAAGACCACAGAATAGTTGAAGAGGAGACTTTGTGGCTCATCTTCTTCACCAACCGCTCTCAGCAAGGTGTTTACAATGCAGTTCAAGTATGTACACTCTGCAGAATCTTCCAACACGTAATAAGCAGCTTTGTTTTTCCAACCTCATCAGTCCTTGAGGCACAAATGGTTCATTAGTAAATCAGCATTTACCTTCATCACCAAGTGATGGTGTCTGCCTCTGCCTCACAGCAGGGCACTTGCCTTTCTCCTACCCTGCCAGGATTTCAATCTGTTAGAGGCTAACAAAACTGATTTATTATATTTTGTTTGTCTTTCCAGGCTTCCGTCTCATTGGATTCTCTAACTTACTGTTCCAAGCTGTAAATGAATGTGTAGCTTCCAAACACAGAAGTGAAACTCTTGCAATCATACAGCACTTGCATTCACAGCTGTGTGAAATACTTTGTAGTGGCTGTGATAAGACACCAAAAAGAGGGATGTCCTTTATTTATTTCCATATGTATGATAATGACACCTTTCCTTTATTCCAGATTTCTTAGTTTAAGCATTTGTCATTCAATGGCTTGTTTCCCCCCTCTAAATTTAACTACTTCAGTGGTTTAGGTTTCTGGCTGCAGAGCCAGAGGCTGGGAGTTCGATTCCCCACTGTGCCTCCTTGACAGGGGCTGGACTCAATGGGTCACTTCCAGCTCTGCAGGTCTAAGATTTTTTTTTTAATTTTGATTTTTACCATGTAATTTATTAGGGATAGAAGTGTTCTGCTTTTGTGTTATTATAAACAACATTTCAGTATCATATAGCACATTGCTATTTAGTAGATTTTTTGGAAGCTTTGTTCCCTTCCTCCATCTAACATGAACTTGTATTACCTAACTTTTAGCCACTCTTCACATTTTGTAATTTGTATGTCCACGTGGTGTAATTAAGTAAGTTGATCTAGATCTAACGTTAGACCTTTTCTTTACTCTAGAACTACTTATACAAACTCATCAATTCATGGTAAAAATAATGTTCTTGCATTACAATTTGATCAAGAAACACAGGTGCATTGGATTGGAAATATGCTGCATAAAATACATTTATATCCTATTTCATAGATATCACGCCATTAGCTTAGTGTGAGCCATAGGCATAGACAGAAGCTACACATCATATCCTATATGTACCAATGTATTGTTCTAAAAGTAGCTTGTCTTATACCGATATTAAAGGCTGACATAGTAAGAAAAGGAGTTTGTGCCTCTTGGAAAGTAACGGCTCCTTCCTCCACCCTTGTAGGGCAATATCTGCCATTTATTCCTGCCCGTTTCAGAGTGGGGAGGTTAGGTTCTAAAAACACTACAAGGTGCCCAGGTTTTAGTATCCCCTCTGCAATGAGCCATCTCTATGGTGACATAGCTCAAAGGACCATATTCAGCTGGATTCAGGTGGACTAGCCAGCATGTAAGGGCATTTCCATGTTACTTTCTGCTATATCATATTATGCTGCATCCATTTCAACCAACAATACATCTGCTAGGGTACCAGTGACTTTCTGTAATCTTCAGGACTGTAAGAATGGAAGCTGGTCAAAAACAGGCAATTAGTACAATAGGAAATTGCTACTATTAGCTCAGCTGTCAGCTTTGTCTAGAATCATAAACATGAAAAGGTTTCAGTCCTGATAATATGGACCTTTATTAGATAAAAATTAAAAACTGCATAGGATCTAGTGGAGCCTAATCCAATTAAGGCTGCAATACTGTACCACCTTCCTTGGGACTAAGTACTATTGAAATCAGTGGGACTTACCTCTGACTAGATATGTATAGGATTGCACCGTAAGATTTGGTGTCCTTCTATACTCCATTTTAAAATGATGATTAGAAGTAAATTTCTATGGCTTCAACTTCAAGCCACCTTTTCAAAATTACATTTAGGTTGGCTCTAATAAAAGAATAGGTTGGTCCTAATAGATCCTAAATGCAGATTTTGGAAACTTAGCATAGTGGCATTGGGTCAACTATTTTCATCCTAGCATATAAGACAAGGAAGAAATGGATCAGGAAACGGCTCAGACCTCTTAGAAATGTGGAAAGTGCTGTTGATTCAGTGCCCTCTGTCTGATATGACAAGTTTGGCCAGAAACAGGGCTTTCTGTTGTGTATAGCAAGCCTTAATTACTTGAATGAAATTGTGTGATACGACCAGACCTTTTGATGTGATAGTGGAGCTTGTCCTGCTATTGATCTTAGAATTCAGAGCTCCATAAACACTAACGTCTCAGCCCATGATATCTTAAAAGGCTCAGCATTACAGATCTATTGTATCTCAGTTTGTAGATATGTTTCTGCAACACATGTTTCTACTGAAATCATTGTGATTTAAACATAAATCCAGAGGGCAGGGGGAATTATGTATCAATCAATTATATATTGTCAGGTTCAAGGACAAGGACTATTCTGAATAGTTCTGATATTTTTAAACAGAAGTTAGTAAGTCCATGTGGAATAACAAATTTTTCTTGGCAAATACTTTGCTCACATATTTATCTTTTCTTGACTTTGTTGGATGGCATGGTTTGCACTGGTGGCTCCTGCTCTGTGCAGTCGTCCCCTGTCTCAGGCCTACTGATTCCTGCTTCTTTCTGAACCAGTCACATGGGTGACTTAGCCCATTCCTTAGCAAATCAGAAATCATGTAGTGAGTGCGATGATGTCACAGTGCCCAGGCATCACTATCTGGGAAATTCTAGCAGTGGTGGTCCAATAACACAATTCTCCACATCTCTACTAGATAGTGTTTGGCTGCACTGTAATATCACAGAGCAGTCTAAATGAACAAATGAAGATTTTGATGAGAAATGCAAACAATTATGAAAAAGGAGAAATGTTGTGATGCTGATGAAATGTTCACAAAAAAAAGACCCATGAACAGTTTCCGCTCAACTCTAGATTGAGCATATTGCTGTTCATTTAAAATAAAGATGGTTTAAATTGTGCTAAAAACCTATTTGAACAAATACAATTATTCATGGATGTCAGTGAAGCTTCTTATTAAATCTGTAACTTCCAAGTTCTGGTTCAGTAATCAGAAATTGTGTCAATGGCAACAACAAGAGTGGATGAAAGAGGGAGAATTGTTAGCATGAGCATTATTTTATACTGGTCTATTTTCAAATAGGCATTAAAAAGGGTTGGAATTGGCCTTGAGCACTTTTCTCATAGTGTCAGGTGCAGAACTAAAGAAAAGCTGTTCCCCATAATTCTTGTCAAAAGTTTCCACTGTATGCAAACCTGTCCCCCATTCTGCCTGGACTACAAACTACCATGAATTTTGATGTAAAATGCCCCCTAGCATTTTCCGAATATTCAATTATCTATATTCAAAGTACTTGTTATAGCCACCCAGCAAGTGATGGGAGTTGCAGTACAGAATTTCTGACGGATGCTTGGTTAGAGAAGGTGGCATTATGACCACTCAGATGAGCGACCAATTACAGAGAAAAAGTAATTTGCTTAGAACCTTTCTTTTCTACACTCTGACTGAAATTGGGCAGATTCTGCCTGTGAAAGGCAAACGATGTCATTGTCAGCAGCAGATTGCTGTTTAAAAGCTTCCTTTTTGATTTTGCATGTACACAACTTTGGCTAATTGTGTAGAAGCTGTGCTCACCCCAAAATTGAAAAAGGAAGTCTTTAATCAGCTGCAATCTGCCACTGACAATATCATTCCCACCGCGCAGGTGGAGCTGCACAACAGGATTTTGCCCTTTGTTTCCTTATGCTCTATTTCAAGCTCACTTTTATTAGTACTATCACAAATAATAGTAGTATTAGTAGTACTTTAAGGAGGTAAGGATGTCCAAATACAAAACACACATACCTTCTGTTGAATCAGAAGGGTCTGTGCATATGCTCCTTTAAATGCATGGAAGTATTGTTTAACATGGACAGTTCATATTTGCCAATGTATTGCAAGCAACACAGCTGGGCTCAGGAAAGGAAAGAGCAGTTGTTTGTGCAAGAAATAGGGTTTAAGAAAGGATTTAAAGTAATAGAGATTTATGCCATTTTTGTGATCTATGGTTTCTTTTTAAATTCTGTTACATTTAAGTGTGCTATTTTTCATTGCCATTTCCTGGGAGAAAGTCTTTCAATACTCTGAATTTTTAGCACTGATATGACAAGGAGATGTTTGGGAAGGACAGGCAGGTTTACAGCCGCTGGGTTAGGAGAAGGAGCACTTGCAGAGTGTATCTTCTACTCTTTAACTTTATAAAAACCAAGAGCCCTCTTTGTGACAGAAACTACTAGCCTTGTCAAGTGTTTTCTGTTAAAAGTAAAGACTGGGAAAAAAATACATGGAAAAAAAATTAGAATTTTTGGGGCATTTTGTGGCCACTTTACCACCAATGTGCACTTCACAGGGGCTGGAGCAAATCCTGACTCCATTCATATTTTCCCCTGCAGGGCAAATTGTGACTGTGGCGATCACCCTGCTTTGGCTCAGGTAGAAGATTATTTGCATGTACCAATGAGAGCTGTTGGGAGGCGGAGCCAGAGAAACTAGAAGGGAGGGGTGAGTCAGAGTCTAGTTAGTTCAGTCAGAGAGACAGAGAGAAGAAAAAAGAGTTTAGGGGTTTGAAGCAGAGAGAGTGTTTAAGGAGTGATTAGTCAGAGTGTGACCTGTATTAATTAAGATAAAAGAGGTTAAAGTAAAATATTGAAGTTTTGTGTAACTTTAAGAATGTGCTGAAGAACTAGTCCTAAAACAACGTGTAATCAATAAACCTGTTTCTGTTTAAAAGTTCAGTACTGAATGGACCTCAGTCTTTCATAGGAAATATAGGTTGATAAAGAGATCAACTGGTGGCAGCGTGTTAAAGGGCGTGTTGGGATACCTTTGTGAGCTCTGTGTTTGGTGAAACAAGCAGGGGCCACGGGGTAAACGCCACAATTGGTGGCAGCTGTGGGATACGAAATAATCCAATAAAGCCAATGTTTAAAAGTGAATTTTCTGGAGTCGTGGGTACCTTTTAGTCAGAGGGCTGTGGTAACGAAGTGGGTGACTTGCTAGAGCTTTTGTAGAAAAGCTTAGTGGCGGGGCTTCTGAACCCAGATCTGGGGGAACTAAAGATAGGAAACTGACTCTAAAGGGAAAATTCTTTTTTGTTTACCTCAGGATTTGAGAGACACAGTGGGCTAGCTTGAAATCCAAGGCTCTGAGAGATAAGGGAGCAGTGTTGGATAAGAGTGAAAAACAAGGTCAGAGCAGATCTGAGGTGATAGGAAAATCAAAGCAGAGGCTTGAAAAATAAAATTATTTTGGTGTCTGAGAGGAAGAATAGCTCAGTCATAGAGAGACAGTAACTAAAAGGTTGTTAGCTGGAGAACAGCCAGAAGAGAGCTGCTGAGTGAAGCGCAACAACATAGTTACTGGAATTAACAGCAGAAAGACAGGTCCCTTCTACAAGCAGTATAGACATTAAAGACTAATTCACTCAGACTTAAACATGCCACCCAAACGTAGCCAAAAAGGGAGTAAGGAGGCAGAAAGTTTACCTCAGGAAGTGGAGGGAAATGGAGACCCTCTAACTCCAGTGGAACAGGAGGAAACTGATGAAAATGCCTCAGAAAAACAAGGTTTTCTAAGTTCCCAAGATTTTGAAAAATGGAAATTAGAACAGGAATTTCGGCTTAGAGAAAAGGAACTAGAAATTAAAGCTAGGGCTGAAGAGAAAGCTCAGGAACTACAGCTCAAGGAATTAGAGATTAAGGAGAGAGAGAAGGCTGAGGCCAGACAAAATGAAATAGATTTTGAAATGGAGAAAGAAAGGGCCAGAGAAAACGAGAGGGCTGAGGCTAGACAAATGGAATTAAGACAAAGAGAGATGGAATTTCAAATACAGATGAAACAATTAGAATTAGCTGCTCAAAATAACAATAATAATAACAACAACTCTAGTGAGGGAAATCTCTCAAAAATTGATCTAAAGAAATTTCCCCAATATAGGAAAGGAGATTACCTAGAATCTTTCCTGATTTCATTTGAGAGAGCGTGCTGGGACTTTGAGATTAAGGATGATGAAAGGATGATAGTTTTGAGATCACAAATAAGTGGGGATTTAGCTGAGCTTTATTTTCAGATGCCTCTGGAGCAAGCTAGAGATTTTGAGGCATATAGAAAAATGGTATATTCTAGATTTGGCATAAATGCAGAACACCTTAGAAGAAAATTTTGTTCCCTTACCAAAAAGTCTGAAGAATCTTATGCCCAAGTGGGGGCTAAATTGATTCAATGTTTGGACAAATGGATGGAACGTGAAAATGTCACTTCTCTAGACTAAATGAAAAATGTGGTTGGTTTAGAACAATTTTATTCCATTTTGCCAGGGGAATTGTGTTATTTGGTCAAAGACAAAAATACTAAAAATGTATTACAGGCATCTGAATTTGCTGATTCCATTAGTGAGATTAGAGATCCTAAGTTTTCTGAGGTAAAATTTTACAGGCAGAACTGGGACAACAGTAAGAAACCCTTCAATAAAAATTACAACAGTAAAATGTCAGGGAAAGATGGCCCGCGTAGTACCTCACCTAAATTGCCAGGGCCTAGTCCGCCAAAGCGAATGAACCCTGAGGAAAAGTTTAACAGATCTCCTGAGTATGATCAAAGGACTTACAGACAGTGTTATAGCTGCGGCGAGTTTGGGCATGTTCAATCAAATTGTATGAAAAACAATAAAAATTAAAATGGAAAAGATGATTTTATTGTTGTTGTTGTTTAGTTGTTAAGTCGTGTCTGACTCTTCATGACCCCATGGACCAGAGCACGCCAGGCCCTCCTGTCTTCCACTGCCTCCCGGAGTTGGGTCAAATTCATGTTGGTAGCTTCGGTGACCCTGTCCAAACATCTCGTCCTCTGTCGTCCCCTTCTCCTCTTGCCTTCACACTTTCCCAACATCAGGGGCTTTTCCAGGGAGTCTTCTCTTCTCATGAGATGGCCAAAGTAGTAGAGCCTCAGCTTCAGGATCTGTCCTTCCAGTGAGCACTCAGGGCTGATTTCTTTCAGAATGGATAGGTTTGTTCTCTTTGCAGTCCAGGGGACTCTCAAGAGTCTCCTCCAGCACCACAATTCAAAAGCATCAATTCTTCAGCAGTTAGCCTTCTTTATGGTCCAGCTCTCACTTCCATACATCGCTACTGGAAAAACCATAGCTTTGACTATGCGGACCTTTGTTGGCAAGGTGATGTCTCTGCTTTTTAAGATGCTGTCTAGGTTTGTCATCACTTTCCTCCCAAGAAGCAGGCGTCTTTTAATTTCGTGGCTGCTGTCACCATCTGCAGTGATCATGGAGCCCAAGAAAGTAAAATCTGTCACTGCCTCCATATCTTCCCCTTCTATTTGCCAGGAGGTGATGGGACCAGTGGCCATGATCTTCGTTTTTTGGATGTTGAGCTTCAGACCATTTTGGCGCTCTCCTCTTTCACCCTCATCAAGAGGTTCTTTAATTCCTCCTCACTTTCTGCCACCAGAGTGGTATCATCTGCATATCGGAGGTTGTTGATATTTCTTCCGGCAATCTTAATTCCGGCTTGGGATTCATCTAGTCCTGCCTTTCGCATGATGTATTCTGCATATAAGTTAAATAAGCAGGGGGACAATATACAGCCTTGTCATACTCCTTTCCCAATTTTGAACCAATCAGTTGTTCCATATCGAGTTCTAACTGTTGCTTCCTGTCCCACATATAGATTTCTCAGGAGGAAAAGATGATAGTCAGACCAAAAAGGTTTACTGTATAAAACCAGTGGAAGCCACTGAAGGAGGTTGTAACAATGGTTCTGTCTCCATGGCAACTGGCATGACAGAAAATTCTGATCTGCCACAAGCCAGAGTCGTTCAGTGCTTTCTTATAAAGGCAGGTAATATTTTACTACAGAACCCTGGAGAGAACATTAGTATTAATGAGATATCTTATGTTGGCATTGTAGATACCTGTTCCCATTTAACCCTGTGTCATCCTGATGTAGTTCCTAAAGAATAAATACTTCCAAACCAAACTGTTACAATCAAGGGAATAAGTTCTACTCCAGTGATTTTACCTATGGATAAAGATAAACTATAGAGACTGGGTTGGAATTTGGGATGTAGCAATTTCTGATCAAATACCTGCACCTTGTTTGATCGGATTAGATCTCACTAAGCATGTACAGAGTGCTTTTGTAGTAACTCATTCCCAGGGACAGCAGTTAACAATCCCTGAGGGGGAAAAGGATTCCCTAACTTCTGGAAAGCCCCAGTTTAAAAGAAAACTCTGACGTGGATGAAATGGCAGAAGTTATATTTATGAAAAACCCTAATACTTCATCATTTGATAAGGAACAGAAGGAGGATACCACCCTTACGCAGTGCTTTGAGAAAGCTAAGTGAACTCCCTCTTCATTAATGCCTGAATACCCAGAGAGATATATAATAGATAACAATCTGTTATATAGGGAAGTTTTGTTAGCACTTCAGAGGGGTGGAGATGGAAACCTTAAACAACTGATTGTGCCTGAAAAATATGGAGCCAAGATCTTAAGCAAGGCACATAGTGATGCTTTTGGAGCTCACATGGGAATATCGCGTACCAAACAAAGGGTTGCAAGGAACTTTTACTGGCCAGGAATGGGTCAGCAAGTTAAGCAGTTTTGTCAGACTTGTGATACATGTCAATGACAAAACTAAAGCTAAAGTGGTACCGTAAATGACAAAACTAAAGCTAAGTTATGCCCATCACCAGTGATCTCGACCCCTTGCCAATGCGTAGGTCTGCAAAAGTCCTTAGAGATAGCAGGGCAAAGCTTGGGGGATGTTCAAGAAAAGCAGAGGGGCTGATGTGATGAAAAGGCCCAGGAAAGAGCATTCTGTCCCGAGGATGAAGTGGGGATGCTGAGACCCATAGAGGGGAGTTAATTGCAGTTAGCATGGTCAGGACCTGTAGATGTGTCACAACAGTACTGGAAAGCTGAAGGGACTAGTACTGGGAAGGCTCCTCATGCAGCTGCAAAGGCACTGAAAATTTTGCCAGGCAAACCCCTACAGCAGAAACTAGCAACTAAAAGGATAGAACCACATTATGAAAGTCTTGACATCTCTGACATAAACCAAGTGCTTGAAATTTCACCTAAAAGAAATTTGCATAGGAATCTTGAGGTGATCCATGATAGTGTTTCCTCACTTAGTGTGACTAAAGTTCCTGTGGGCGAGTTTATGGGTGAGAGTGAAAGCCAGAGCAATAAGATCTCAAAGAAGGACGCAGCCATAGATGTTCTGGAGGAGGAGAAGGAACTGCCTACCCTTTCCCCAGCTGAGAAAGTGAAGCCACGAGCCAGAAAGAAAGCAGGCTTCACCCGGAAAAGGCAAGCCAAGGAAATCCAGTGGACGTCAGAGTGCCAGGTGACTGTTGATTGTCGGAAGAGAGCGCGGACTTCAAAACCAGTCTGTGTTGCACCGAACTCAAATCGGGAATTCCTCGGCTGTGTGGGTGCATTGAGCATCGGACTTGGAGCTGGACTGTGCCAAGTGGATGGCAGTGAGAGTCTACGCCCAGTGACTTTTACCAGCAGAAGACTTCAACCTCGTGAGAGACATTTGTCTGCAATCAAGAGGGCATACCTGTCTATCGTATGGACCTGGAAGAAATGTAAGCCATACAGATGGAGAAGGAAGTTCATCCTTTGCACTGACCCTTTCCCTCTGGTGTGGCTACAAACTATGAAATACACTAACAGTAAGCTTGCAAGATGGACACTGAACCTGCAAGACTTCGACTTTGTGATCCACAGCATAAAAAGGACTCAGAGTGTGGATGCTGAAGCCTTGTCTCGAAGGCCGAATGACTAATGGGTAGATAAAAAAGTTTGTAATGTTGTATTAAATGTTCTGTTTGTGCACTAGTTATGAAATGCGATTAAAATGAGATGTTTCTTTGGATGCTGATGAACTGAAAGGTGTATAGTGATGGGAAATAATAATGGTGAGTAGCGTTATTAATGTAGGTAAGGTAAAGGTAAAGGTTCCCCTTGACATTTAGTCCAGTCGTGTCCGACTCTAGGGGGCGGTGCTCATCCCCGTTTCCAAGCCGTAGAGCCAGCGTTTGTCCGAAGACAGTTTCCGTGGTCACGTGGCCAGCGCGACTAGACACAGAATGTCGTTACCTTCCCACCGTGGTGGTACCTATTTATCTACTCGCATTTGCATGCTTTCGAACTGCTAGGTGGGCAGGAGCTGGGACAAGCGACGGGAGCTCACTCCGTTGCGTGGATTCGATCTTACAACTGCTGGTCTTCCGACCCTGCAGCACAGAGGCTTCTGCGGTTTAACCCGCAGCGCCACCACGTCCTATTAATGTAGAGGTAATGTAATTTGTATTAATGTGAGTAGTGCAAATGTTTATAATTGTATTGATTGTTTTAAATGTTTAAAGTGGTATGTTTGGCCTAGTAAACCTAGTAATGGATAGAAAACTGTATTATAAGGTATGTATAAATATTGGCAAGTTATTGTTATAGTTGCATGTACTTAGCTGTTTGTTTGTGAGGGCAAAATGCTGGGTTTCCCCTCTTAGAACAAACTTCTTAAGGGGGGAGGTATGTGGCGATCATCCTGCTTTGGCTCAGGTAGAAGATTATTTGCATGTACCAATGAGAGCTGTTGGGAGGCGGAGCCAGAGAAACTAGAAGGGAGGGGTGAGTCAGAGTCTAGTTAGTTCAGTCAGAGAGACAGAGAGGAGAAAAAAGAGTTTAGGGGTTTGAGGCAGAGAGAGTGTTTAAGGAGTGATTAGTCAGAGTGTGACCTGTATTAATTAAGATAGAAGAGGTTAAAGTAAAATACTGAAGCTTTGTGTAACTTTAAGAATGTGCTTAAGAACTAGTCCTAAAACAACATGTAATCAATAAACCTGTTTCTGTTTAAAAGTTCAGTACTGAGTGGACCTCAGTCTTTCATAGGAAATATAGGTTGATAAAGCGATCAACTGGTGGCAGTGTGTTAAACGGTGTGTTGGGATACCTTTGTGAGCTCTGTGTTTGGTGAAACAAGCAGGGGCCACAAATGCCACAGTGACTAATCCAATGGCGTAAACTGCACAGGGGAACAGTGTTAATCCCTCATCTCTTCTCCTTAAGATGTGTGTTCAACATTACAAAACCACATGATCTCTTTTTTTTAAAAAAAGTGGCTTATATCTTCTCGTTCAGCATTGAGATGGCTGTCCCTTTATGAGGAATGGATTTGACTCTTGAAACTTTGTCATGACAGCCATTTTATATTAAACTTAGATGTACATTTAAAAAGCCAGTAATGAAAGATTCCATTTGCTACATGTTTAGAAGCATTGTAGGGAAATGGAATTAAAACAGACCCACTCTTTGCAAACAAAGGCCTGAATCTAATAGATTGTCCTAATGATAGCAGACATATTGAATCAACATGACTTACATAAATGTTAGATAGAGATCTGAATTTTATGCTTCAGAAGGAATTCCTTGCATCACATCTTCTTTCCTGGCAGTTCTGGATACCACACTTCAAGAAGCATGCTGACAAACTGGAACAAGTTCAGAGGAAGGCAACAAGGATGATCAGGGGGCTAGAAGCCAAGCTCAATGAGGAAAGATGGAAAGAACTGGGCATGTTTAGCCTTGAGAAAAGAAGACTGAGGAGAGATATGATAGCACTTTTCAAATACTTGAAAGGCTGTCATTCAGAGGAGGGGCAGGATCTGTTCTCGATCATCCCAGAGTGCAGGACGTGCAACAATGGGCTCAAGTTACAGGAAGCCAGATTTTGGTTGAATATCAGGAAAAACTTCCTTACTGTTTGAGCAGTATGGCAGTGGAATCACTTACTTTGAGAGGTGGTGAGTGCTCCATCACTGGAGGCATTCAAGAAAAATTTAGACAACCACCTGCCAAATATCCTTTGATTTGTATCCCTGCATCAAGCAGGGGATTGGACTCAATGGCCTCATAGGTAACTTTCCAACTTCATTATTCTATGATTCTATGTCCCAGATCACATTAGGGTTTTCTAGTTCTTCTGATACTTTCCATTACTCTGTTGTACTGAATCATGGTCATGTGGTATATATCTTGGATGAATGTCCCAAGAACTTTTAGCGATATCAATTTATTTCCTCCTATTTGAATTGTTATGGTTGGCTACACCATGGTAATGGATTATTTTTCTCTCTTGCTTCAAGGGACAATTCAGCCCATTGATTTATATATATGTTTATTGATACATCGATATATCAGGAACAAGGTTCCCTCTAAGGTGTGCAACTGAATAAGCATGCATGACTCTGCCCCCCTCCACGCAGCTTTTCTCCCCCTTCCCATGCACCCACAGTGATAGTTTTCAACCCTTTTTGTTCCGGTCACAAGGGAACCCAGTGTGTGTGTGGGGGGGGGGCAGATTCTGCACATGTGTCAGGACAGACTCGCACATGAGGGCGTGGAGCCCTGCCCAGCGGAGTTAAAATTTAGAGGTAACATTGATTGGGTAGGGTTTTCTGTTTAGGAAAGTGTCCTCTGTTGCACTGGCTGCTCCTGCAGAAATGCATTGCACACAATGGACATGGGATAGTCACATGGCAGTACTGGTGATCACACACACACCCCAGTGACATGGGCATACCAAGAGTTCAATGAATGCCACAGTAATGGCGGCCACTTTCCTAGCTTCGATTCTGAAAAAAAGCAGGACAGGTCTTGCATACTGGCAATCCCTCTAAGGAATGCATTGGTACAACAAAGGTACAAAATAACACAACCCTCCTGGCAATGGGAAAATGTTCCGCAGTTATACCATTGGTCGGGAAAATGTCTCAATCTTGACTATGTGTTGTGTGATGAGAAAACAACAACAAACTAACTGGGGGATAACTAGAGAATGCTTCTCTCATGTGACCAGGGCCTATGATTCTATGATTCACTGATGCTGTTAATTGTTAGTTGTTGTTAATGCATTGCATTGTCAGTATCAAGAGGCCAGAATTTACAGGGTAATACTTTCTGATTCCTTCTAGTGACCAATTCTGACGTTGCTTCTCCACCATGCGTATATACATACAGAAGACAAAAACCTAAGACTAATTTCCTTGCCACTCAGGATTGGTAAGAGAATAGAATATAATAGGAGAAATTCACCTTAATTCCTCTATATGCCCCATAATGGATTTTAAAAAGTAACATCAACGTAAAAGTAACTTTACAGCTATTAGTCACATACACATTACCCAAACAAGTAAGTTGTCACAAGTAATTATGGTATTTTCCTCAACTATTGTTGTTCTGCAATGTTTCAATGGGCAAAAATCTGTTGGTGTAATTACACTGGTGTAAAATAGATCTGGATATTACAAATAATAAGTTTAAATTAATTGAAAGCTTCCCATCCCCATCCCCTCATTTCAGGTTATAGTGCTCCTTTTTGCTCCAGGGAAGTGTTTGGTTGTCTCAGGATTTGGTGGTAGTGGAGTTTTAATAATCAAAAATCACTGCAGGATCGCTACCAGTGGTCTTGAGCACAGTGGCAACAAATCTGATAATAATTTTTGACTATTAAAGGCTTCCCTGGGGCAAAAGGGAGCCTGATTGAGAACTTGAAAGAGGGGGATAAGAAGTTTTCAATTAAATTCAATTAAATATTTCTAGCACCTGGATCCTATTTATGCCAGCACAGCTACACCAACAAGATTTTGCCTGATGGCTCTACTCTACCTAGGACTATAGACAGAATTCAAACTACTGTGTATATTTTTCTTTTTTTTCCCTTCTCAGCTAACCTTGGAATCCTCTGGAATGGAGAAGACTTATTCACCCTGAATTCTGGCAAGACCACAGAAGGGGCTAAAGATATTATATATTTCTCACCGATAAAGCATCTGTTGAAAAGCTGCCACTGATTTCATGAAGGTGCCACAATTGCTTTGTGATGTGTGCAATGTTAGTGGCACCCATGGTGGTACTTCTCCTTTTTCTTTCTCTACAGCCTGGGGCAAGGCAAGCAGTAATGAAATAAATAAAACTTTCTCCAGTGTCCTTGGAACATAGGCAACCCACATGAAAGAGAGATAGTTCAGGATGAAATGATAAACCTGAATCTGGGTAGCACCACTTCAGACTGCAGCTATTACCTCCCATCATCATCATCATCATCATCAAAACACCTCTGCACAAAGCAAAATGCCCTACTGGAGGAAAAACATCTCCATTATATTTCATCTTCTCCCACATGCATTCAGTCTTTTCTGTTCTGTGTGGGAAGCATTTCTTTGCCTCCCCCTCACTCCAGCCACGGCTCCAAACCCAACTGGATTCTTCTTCCTCCCTCAGAGGTGGGCATGATTGGGCAGGGAGGACGAGCAAGGGGACAGGGAGGCAAGGGGCAGGATGGCAGAGGGAGAACAGGCAGGGAGCAATTTATGGCGGGAGAGCAAGGCACTTGGAAAATTCAAGGCATTAGACTGCAATTTAGCCCCAAGTGAAAATAAACAACCCTGACATGCTTCTGAACAGAAGAATATGAGTTTGGAGGGGGATGAGATCCACTGTGCATCGTGTGATCAACTTTTTTTTTATAACATTGATGCAATTGCAGCTAAATGTGGTTCAAATACCAGTTCTTTTACCAGTATAATCAAGACCTGAGATAAACTCACATGAAAGACTTCCCTCTAATGTCTTGAAAAGTGCCAAATCTCACCAGAGGACCACGTTAACAAGGGAAAGGTGTGGGTTAATGCTTACCATCTCAACCTGCTGCCAAGTACAATTTCTGTGAAAACTGCTCATCCCTATTCCTTGTGGCCAGAGGACATGGCCCAGGTGGCCCAGTATGACCAACAGCTGCCACTTGCTGGCTTGTACTTGATAATGTGTATCTAATGGCTATGTGGCTTAAGATCTGTATGCAGTAGCAACAAATGAACAGAAAGCACATCTGGGAAGTATAGTTATGTTATGTTGAGTTGTGTTACATAATGTGCTGTCAAATTGGAACCGACATATAGCAAACCTAGCTAGCAAGGTTATGCTCAAAATCCTACAAGGTAGGCTTCAGCAGTATGTGGACCGAGAACTCCCAGAAGTACAAACTGGATTTCGAAGGGGCAGAGGAACTAGAGACCAAATTGCTAACATGCGCTGGATTATGGAGAAAGCCAGAGAGTTCCAGAAAAACATCTACTTCTGCTTCATTGACTACGCAAAAGCCTTTGACTGTGTGGACCACAGCAAACTATGGCAAGTTCTTAAAGAAA
Source organism: Intellagama lesueurii (assembly GCA_037013535.1). NCBI lineage: Eukaryota > Metazoa > Chordata > Lepidosauria > Squamata > Agamidae > Intellagama > Intellagama lesueurii. The sequence continues at coordinate 112,121,803 of JBAJHW010000005.1, forward strand.
TGGGAGTGCCTGACCACCTTATCAATCTCCTGAGAAATCTACATGTGGGACAGGAAGCAACAGTTAGAACTGGATATGGAACAACTGATTGGTTCAAAATTGGGAAAGGAGTACGACAAGGCTGTATATTATCCCCCTGCTTATTTAACTTATATGCAGAATACATCATGCAAAAGGCTGTACTGGAGGTATCCCAAGACGGAATTAAGATTGCCAGAAGAAATATCAACAACCTCCGATATGCAGATGATACCACTCTGGTGGCAGAAAGTGAGGAAGAATTAAAGAACCTCTTAATGAGGGTGAAAGAGGAGAGTGCCAAAAATGGTCTGAAGCTCAACATCCAAAAAACGAAGATCATGGCCACTGGTCCCATCACCTCCTGGCAAATAGAAGGGGAAGATATGGAGGCAGTGACAGATTTTACTTTCTTGGGCTCCATGATCACTGCAGATGGTGACAGCAGCCACGAAATTAAAAGACGCCTGCTTCTTGGGAGGAAAGCGATGACAAACCTAGACAGCATCTTAAAAAGCAGAGACATCACCTTGCCAACAAAGGTCCGCATAGTCAAAGCTATGGTTTTTCCAGTAGCGATGTATGGAAGTGAGAGCTGGACCATAAAGAAGGCTGACCGCTGAAGAATTGATGCTTTTGAATTGTGGTGCTGGAGGAGACTCTTGAGAGTCCCCTGGACTGCAAAGAGAACAAACCTATCCATTCTGAAAAAAATCAACCCTGAGTGCTCACTGGAAGGACAGATCCTGAAGCTGAGGCTCTACTACTTTGGCCATCTCATGAGAAGAGAAGACTCCCTGGAAAAGCCCCTGATGTTGGGAAAGTGTGAAGGCAAGAGGAGAAGGGGACGACAGAGGACGAGATGGTTGGACAGGGTCATCGATGCGACCAACATGAATTTGACCCAACTCCGGGAGGCAGTGGAAGACAGGAGGGCCTGGCGTGCTCTGGTCCATGGGGTCATGAAGAGTCGGACACGACTGAAAGACCAAACAACAACAAACAGAGCTTTCACAGTAAGAAAGATATTTAAGGAGTGGTTTTAACAGTTCCAAACCCCCAGTGAGTCTCTACGGCTGAGCAGGGATTCAAACCCAGGCCTCTTGAGTCCCAGTTTGTCACTCTGTCTACTATACTGTTACCGGCCAAATCTGGGTTTCGGTTTTCCGGCAAGGAATCAGGCAGAGACGCAACAGCTGAACCAAGGGTCTGATTTTATTTTAGTAAGAAAGGTCAGCTGGGACTTCCCTTAAAAGCAGAGAAGATCCCGAAAATACAGTGTACATATGTTTTATAATAATACAGACAAAGAGTCATAAAAGTACTACAATTCTATTGGTTAATTGTACCCCAACTTTGGATCCAGTCCCTCATTGGGTAATTGATGCCAGCTATGCTAATCTATTGGTTAGTTGTAGAAATGCATATTATGCCCCATCTTTCCTTGACCTATGCCCATGGTGCACCTGGGATGTGCCTAAAAGTCTGGGGTATAGAGTATCTATTTCCCTTATCTGTTGATACGTTTATGTGTTGTCTTCCTGGGCCCTGATATATAACCTTCAATACTGTGTCTCGCTTGTGTATGTTACTTGTTATTCTATGTCAGCCATAAATGCCTTTTGGGCTAGGTGTGAATGTTTCAGGGTTGAGTTCTTCCGAGGCCTGGTCTTTCTCTAAATATACTGTCAATTGATCAATTCTAAAATGTAGTTTCAGCTTTCCTCAGTATCAATACCACACTGGATATCTGGGAAATGTAGACATAGGAGTAAATAATATTCTTTGGGTCTGGTGAAGAATTTGGATTATTTGTTTTTGTAGTCATATTGAAAGATATGGATCTGTCCTTTAAAACAGAAAGCTAAAAACATCCAAATTACACACCTCTGTTGTTAACAATTGTATTGTTGTGTTAGAGAGCATGCTATAGGTATATTTGCATTGCTAATTCCAAGTCACCATAAAGAGACTATTGCAGTGTGGTGTTGATTCCACTAGAGGGTTCAATTGTTCATGTATGATAAATGTTCAGCTTTAGCTTAGTTGTTGGTTTCCAGTGTAGCCTTTTTTAATTCTCAGATATTACAATACTGTGATCTGGCAGCTGTTTGATTTGCTATTATTAACTTAGACAACTGTTTAGAAGTAATGAAAAGCAAACTGAATCATAAGCGTATAAGCTAATCAGCCTGATCCTAGGCATGTTTGCGCAAAAGTAAATCATGGTGATTTCACTGGAACTTACTCCCACACAGATTTACATAGGATTGCAAACTAGGAGTTCTGATCCAGTAGTTGATTATGGTGCTAGACCAGTAGTAGACCAGGTGTATTTTATGCATCATATTGCAGTGAGTCTGCATTTCCTTCCTTTTTTTACACTCATTGGAACTAGAGCTCTTTGGCAACCTGGGAAGTGTTGTGTGATCCATGTACTTTCATGTATCTGATTGCTACACTTATGCTTAGCATTGTAGGTGCATATTTATATCTAATTATATCTCAAACATGTAATGTGAAAAAGGGCCTGTATTGTGGTATGTGTTAACACATTTGATCTTAAAAGACACCAGAGCCCTCTAATCAATGCTAGATGAAGTCTGTTTTACATACTACACAGCAATTTTTCATGGGTCACACTAAAGATATACAAAATATTTTAAAACATTCTCATCTTTGGCCAAAGGTGGGGAAAAGTTGTCTCGGTACATTCAAAAGTGAGAAACTGCTGCATGATTTTTTGCTCCTACATAAGAGCAAAAAGACAGACTTTGAACGCTGTCGTTCACCAACATATAACCATGTATTTTATGTTAAAATACCTTAATTCAGTAGATACTGCCCATGGAAAACAATTCTGTGATAAGAGCTGTATGATTTTGAGGCAAATAAAAAAATTATGGGCTAAAATCCTCCTACCTATTTACGCTGGCATGGAGGCAAATTTCCCCAGATTAAGAAATCATCATAGATATCATCAGTTGCGTACTGAGTTGAATGACTCAGCAGACAATTGTCAATGTCTTCCATGATTTCTTAACTTGGGGCAATATATCTCCAAAAGTAATTTGCATAGGATTTGGGCCATTAAATTAGTTTGCAAGAGCCCCAAGCTGTGATGATTTCATTCTAACAATAACATTTCCCATCTCTGATTAATGCAGTGTATTTCTCTCTGTGTTGATTCATAGGACTATCAAGAGCTGAAAGGCAGCAGGTCCAGCATACTATAGGCATGTGGACTGGGGATTCTCAGAGCCATAGTCCAAAAAAGTAACATTTTACATTTTCAAGTGTAGCTGCAGTGCACCCCACAAAGACAGCAAGTACAATTCAAAGAAACACTGCAAACAGAAGATTCAAAGAAGCAGTTAAAGTTTCACGTTTCAGCAGAAAGCAATGAACTAGATTGTTTCCTCTCACCCATCTTTCCTGTTGCTTCTCAGGAGACAGCAGTGCTTCCTGGGACTAGGAAAAGCCAAAATGGAACAGAACAGTGTGATGTGCAGGAAAAACATCCAAACAATATCTTTCATTAACCTTTTATTGCCCAAAAAACCATCAGAATGGAACACAATCCAACCAAATTCACAACACACATGTGACTATATGAGATGGATGCAGCAGAAATAATATTCCAGTATGCATTTTGGGTAGAAAATCAATATTGTCGAAAACAGCCCAGAATGGACACTTCTGAGTAGGACAACCCAACCAAATTCACCAGACCCATCCACCTAGAGGAGACTGATGGAAATAGGCTCAAAACACTCCCAGGAACAATATTCCAGTACCAGTTCCAGGCAGAAAATCCATATTACTAAAAACAGCCCAGAATGGTGATTTCCATGTAGGAAACCCCCAAGAAATTCACTTGTCCCATCAGATTAAAGGGGACAGAAACAACCAGACAGAAAGTCTCAGGGACCACAATTCAGTACCTGCTCTGGATAGGAAACCAACATTGTGCAAGACAGTCTCATAAGATGAGAGAGGAATGATGCAACAAGCCAGAAAACATTGTCAGGAAGTACATTCCAGTATCCATAACAAGCAGAATTATCATTGCCACCCCCAGTGAGTTTGCAGGGCTTGGAATCTGGTTCTCCTGAGCAATAATCTGACTCTACGACAGAGGCCATTTAGCTGGCAGTTGGACCCAGCTTGTTTTATTCCACTCCAGAGATTAGGAATTGAACCAATGGATAAAATTACAAGAAAGGAGATTGACTCAACATTAGGAAGAACTTCTAGATAGTAAGACTTGTTTGATTGTGTAATGGTAGAGAGTCCAAGTGCATTGGGCTTGCCTACACTAGAAGTTTCTAAACAAGGTTGGATGGTAATACAACCATGACACTCTAGCAGTAGATTTCTAGAATTAGCAAGAAGTTGGACTAGATTATAATTCCTCTGTGTTTCAACTGTACAGATTTTTGGACTGTAATATATACCTGTAGATGTTCTGTAGCTTGTTGCATTGTCCTATTCAATTGTGTCTGACTGATGAAATGGTTCCCTTGGACTCCCCATAAACTGCTATTTTAAGATGCTATACAGAAAATAGATTTTCAGCCCAGAAAAATAACTCTCATAGAGTTCCTGTGGATCATTTGTAGTTACTTAACAACTTACATGGCAGGTATGGCCTATTCAGAAGTTGCAATTCCAAAGTGCTTTCTGGAATGTAGGACTTTGGCCAAGAACAGATATCAGAATGTAGTAGGTTTGGACATTTTGTGGTTTGGTCTTCAACTGCCCTTGAGCCCTGCACAGCTGGTAAATGACACTGCTTCTACTGCTCAGACGTTACTGCTCCAAGCTAGAATATAGATTTTGGGACACAATGGATAGTGGAATATAGTTCCTGAAGATGATTTAAGTTCTGCAACATCAATCTCCTCTAGTCATGTGAGGCTCTCTTCTCCATATGTGCATCAAATACATGATGGAACAGAATATGACATCTAAAAATATGTCAGAAATTGAATTAATCGTGGTCTGTACTAGGCAAATTGGTGATGCAAATTGCTGGTAAGTCTTTGTTTGAAGACATGGATGATAAATTCCAAGATGCTGCTTGGGGAGGAGTTTCCAGTCAACCACACTTGACAGACTGTTTGCATACAGTTCAGCTAACCTGAAGAAAACTTTACATGGCATGAAAAACAACCATGCCATGAAATGTTGGGACAGAGCCTGATGAAGATAGATTACCTTTGAAAGCTAGCTGTCTACTAAATTTTTTCAGTGGTCCAAGAAAGTTATTGCCTGCTTCTGCATTTGCATTTAGTCTGGACTTTGTTCTTTTTAAGAAGAGTTCTTAAGCAGAGAGAGATAACTACAGTATATTGCTGACAGAGAAATGTTCTTGTATTCAGTAAGCTGTATCAGTTTTATTATGAGAGCAATAGAAGTGATCAAGAGACTGAGAACTGTAAACTATAGCTCCCAATTTAGTATCTTTTCTAGGCCCAAATCCTGTTGCATAGTTACACCTGCAAAAGACAAATGGTGTAACAAGCAGCAGCTTCTAGCTGACAATTATCAAGCTGACACACACACAAAAATTCAAGTGGGGGTTTGTTAATCAGCAGTGAGAATCACAGAATAATTGAGTTGGAAGGGGCCTATACTATAAATCAAAGCATGTCTAACATGCCACAAAATGTCCAAACCTACTACATTCTGGTGTTGGATCTGACATGCCTAATTTTCTCTTGAATGCCTCCAACATTATAGCACTCACTGCCTCCCGAGATAATTGGTTCCATTGTCATACTGCCCTCAGTTAGGAATTTTTTCCTTATATTCAACTGAAATCTGTCTTCTTATATATCCAGCCCATTATTACATGTCCTGCACTCTGGGATGATCAAGGACAGATCCTGTCCCTCCTCTCTATGACAATCTTTCAAGTATTTCAAAAGTGCTATCTCTTTTCAGTCTTCAGTCTTTCTTTCGCAAGGATAAACATACCTAGTTCTTTCAATCTTTCCTCATTGGGCTTGGTTTCCAGTCCTCTGATCATCCTTGTTGCCCTTGTCTGAACTTGCTCCAGTTTGCTGGCCTCCTTCTTAAAGTGCAACATCCAGAACTGGATATAGTTCACTGGCCTAACCAGTGCCAAATAGAGGGTAACTAGTAATTCATGGGATTTGGAAACTATACTTCTGTTAATGCAACCTAAAATAGCATTTGCCTTTCTTGTAGCCAAAACACACTATTGGCTCATATTCAGCTTATTTTATTTTATTTTATTTTATTACCCCACCTTTCTCCTTAAAAAGGACCCAAGGCAGCTCACATCATTAAAAGACAATATATAAAACTAAAAACAGTAGGTATGCAAATATTTAAAAAGAATTAAACAAATATATTAAAAATGGTAGATTAAATCAGTAGTAAAAACAGATTTAAAAGCAACAAGGGAAAACAATAATTAAAAATCTCTCTCAGACAGACAGTCACTAAGGGAAATCCTGCCTGAAGAGAAAGGTCTTTGTCTGCTTGAGGACGGACAACAAAAATGGGCCAGCCTGGCCTCCTGTGGGAGGGAATGCCAGAGTCTGGGAGCAGTGACAGCTAAAGCCCTTTCCTATGTCCCCACAAGATGTACCTGTGAAGGTGGTGGGACTGAGAGAAAGGTCTCCCTTGATGATCTTAACACCCAGACAGGCTTATAAAGTTTTATAGGTTAGAACCAGCACTTTGAATTGTGCCTGAATCTGGATCAGCAGCCAGTGGAGCTGCTGTAACAGAGGAGTTACAGTATATGTTCCCTGTAACCAGCCCCAGTTAACAATCTGGCTGCAGTGTGCTGGACCCACTGAAGTCTCCTGACACTTTCCATAGGCAGCCCCACATGAAACGTGTTACAGTAATCCAGACAGGATGTAACGGCATGAGTCATTGTGGCCAAATCAGACATCTTCAGGAATGGGTGCAGCCAGAGCACTAGTTTTAACTGTGCAAATGTACTCCTGGCCACCACCAAAATTCAAGCTCGGAGATGAATCAAGGAGCACCCTCAAGCTGTGTGTGTGTGTGGGGGGGGGGGGGGTGGCTGTTTATCGGCGTCCGGTAGGCAGAATGGTTGGCATTTTTTTTGGTAATACAAAGGACAAATAAAAACGGGTAAATATTCATCCCTTCGTATTTGTGGGGGTCTCTGGAACCCACGAATATGAAGGGATGAATATTTAATGAATCGTCTATTTTCGTCGAAAAAGCTGATCCGTTTTTATATTCGTCCCCATCTCTAAGTGTAACCCCATTCACTACAGGTTGCATTCCTATTCCCTGATCTGCGTTTCGATTGACTAGAAGCACCTCTGTCTTGTCTGGATTATTTCAGTTTATTCACTCTCATCCAGTCCATTACTGATACCAGATACTGATCTAGAGCCAAAACAGCTTCCTCAGATGTAGATGGAAAGGGGAGATATGATTTACAACAATTCCAAGATCTTTCTCACTTGTAGCGACTATGACTTACACTATTTGTATTCCACAAGCATAGCAAAACACCAGGATTTTAGTCTAGAAAATATACCCAGTCTCTCAGTCAATGATGTTTGTCTCATGATAAAAGTGGAATGTATACTTGCAGGCTTCCTGACCGTTGCACTCAGTTTCTCTCTCTATGCTTTTGTGAAGGTTGAGTTTTGGCTAAAAGAAAAGAAAACTGTCAGAAGCCTTCAGTCTTACTACCCAGTTTTTTTCAAATGAAATCATGGGAAGTGGACCTTGGGTCCCGGATTATAGATCCTAAATTGTCACTATCAAGATTTCTGCAATTCCATGATTAAATTTCACACGGTCATTGTAATTGCTTGATTGAGTCTATAATCACACAACAATATTCCATGTGAATTCCTTTTAAGTAGTCTTCTAAATGGAGTACATTATTATATGAAAACAATGTTATTTTGTACAACAAGCATTTTACATAGCAATTTAATGTATAATTACTTTTTTTGTACAAAGTAGTCAATTATAAAAAGATAGAGACTTACTAAGATCTCTGTGTTTGTATTTGATGAGGAGGTGAACTTCTGGTCTTGAATTTCACTATATTTATTCCCTTTGCTTTTGCTAATCTTCTCTCCAACTGGGTACCTGCTGCAATGGATGAGAAAGCTTTGGGGAAGAGGAAATGGAAATGCATGAGTACAAAGTATGAGTAATAATATTTATTAATGCATGCAGAGAACTATTAAATTAAAAAAATTAATAGAGGTCAAAAGCCAACATCTAATTCTCTTCAGGCAAAAGAGAGAATTTATTTAAAAGGTATCCACAGAGAAACTTTCCACATTCACTTTATGCACCAAAAATAGAGACATCTTCTTGACATCAAGTTGATGAAAGAGATGAAATGAAAATTGAAATTAACACTAAGGAGTCTGAATAAGATGCATTTATGAATGATGCAAGAAAACGTTGTCTTTCTTTATTGAGACTGGCTGAAGTCCTTTATGTTCAGGCAAAATGTAAACTTATGCCATTATAAGTATGAATTATGCCCAGGCAACTGACACTGTTTGCCACACAAATTAGTTTGTGCAATTGATTGTGTGGCTCCTGTTGCAACCATTGCATGGCACACGTGTGGAAGTGCTTTGTGAATAGCATTTCTGCCCTGCTCCATTTTTCACTAATACTGCCACAGCTTTGTATTCTGCACATGGAAATGAAAAAGAAGATTTCAGCCACTCCTTCCCAAATGCTACGAATGATTTCACAGTGTTGGTCTTGTCTTTTAATCTTAAACAGTGCAATCCCACACAAATTAATTAGTAATGCAATAAACCCATTGGGGGATTGCATGGAAATAACATGCCTAAATCTATATAGCACTGCCTTGCATGCATTGTGTTTTGTGCAAGCAATCTTGACTTGACATCCATCCGTACAAGAGAACAAAAAAGTGTGTTACTTTATATATAACCCCATAGCACTTAAATTTAATTATGCAGGCTACAAATTGTCCCTCCCAGCAAGCTGAGTACTCAGTTTACTGACATTGGAAGGATGGAAGGCTGAGTCAGTCTTGAGTTGGCTACTTGAGACTGTCAGGACTGAATTCAGGTCATGAGCAGAATCTTGATTGCAGTATTGCAGTTTAACCACTGTGCCACAAGAACAAGAATTTTTTTTAAAAGGATCTGAAGTAGAGCCCTTTATCAGGGACCAAATTTGCAAAAGCCAATGACATTGACCATAAATGACTCATTCCATATGTAATCTGACATGGCCATAACTACCCATCCAGTTCATGGGAACATAGGAACCTGCCTTGTATTGAGTCAGACAAATGATGCATTTATCCCAGTAGTATATGATTGGCATCTGTTCTCCATTGTTTCAGTCAGTAATATTTCCTCTCCCTATCTGGACATCCTAGTTTTTCCTAATGTACTCTTCCAAGTATAAACCAGTCCTGATCCTGCTTAGCTTTTGAAATCAGATGAGACTGAATGTTTTCAGGGCAGTCTTCAATAATAATACTATTATTGCTTGTTGAGTTGCCAAAGGACAACAAACTCAGAAATAATTCATTTAAGTGATAAATGCCATTATCAACAAAGACACTCCTGCTACTACTATCTGTGGAGGCAGTAGTATTGCAGTGACTGGGCAGGCAGGCAGGCAGGCAGGCACACACGCACACACACACACACACACACACAAGAGGGATATATCTGCAGCAGCATTAACATCAGCAGCAACCACCTTTGCTTGCTTGCTTACTTGCTTGTTTTAAAGCCACCTGCAGGCTTTTGAAAATTTTAATTCTACTGAAAATGTTAGTTCCCTGTGATTGTTTGACAATTAATATTCTGCAGTCCATGAAACCTTCAATTTTTCTTCCTCTCTCCTTGTCCCTCCTTCACACTAAATCAACTCATACAAGGAAGACTACAGTATGTTACAATTAAACAGCAGTTATTAAAAAGAGCAGCATACCAAGGAGCCTGTAGTCAGGGCAGGTAGCTCCAGATAGCTCTTGCAAAAGAATCTTACGCTACACGGTAAATACATTTAGAAGAACAGGGCAGTAAGCCAAATATTGGTGAGGACATAGTTCCAGTGATCAGTTTGACTCTTCACTGTGTACCCTATACAGTTATAGCAAATCAATACCACTTTAACTACCCTGGTTCCTTTCTTTAGCATCCTGGGATCTGTCATTTGGTGACATATGGCTTGTCCAGAGTGGAAGTGGAGTGGATTGGACTACAAATGGTTTGGTGATGTTGTGGGGGAAAGCAATGTGCCATTTTGCGTGCTCCTCCCATTCAAATAGCAAACAACCCCTTGTAGCCTGATCAGTTGTCAAAGTAGAGATGGCAAATAAGGAGGGCAAGAGAAGGTGGGAAAGGGGAGCATGGGGAGGGAAAAGGGTCTCGAACAGAAAGAAGCAAGATGAGGCAAGCAAATAGGAAGCTGTTCGGATGGGGAAGGAAAGGGAAATGGAATTTGACAGGAGCGAAGAGGATGGGAGAACAGCTAGGAGAAGGCAAGGAGTATAGAAACAGCAGGTGAAACTGCTTGGAGAGAAGGGGGATGAATGGATGGAGGAATTGGGAAAGAGAAGACGAAAGAGAAAATGGAGGAAGAGAAAGGAGAGCAAGAAGGCAGAGCTCAGGGATCAAAGCCATGGGATGCTCAGGAGAAGGGCAGAAGGGTTGGTCTCCCACTGATGCTGCTGCCAAGGTCATTGGCACTCGCTCAGTCTCTCACCCACTTGCAGCATACCTCAGCACCTGTCTCCAGCAGGCAGATGCCTGTGCAAAAGAGGAGCCCGTTGGTGGCAGCAGCTCTGGCTGGGGTGCCTGAAGCCAGCAGGGGAGCAGAGCTGGGTGCTTCCCAGATTGTCTTCATGCCTGGCCGCTGGGCCAGAAAGGAGCAGGACAGCTCTTAAAGGGGAAGGGTGGTTGATCTAAGTAGAAACACAAGTGGATGTGGTCCAAAACTGTGCCGTCAGTCTGCTATATATTGTATTTATATGTTGGTGTGGACAGGCCCATATTTAAAATTCTCTGCCAGAAAGCTCTCATGCAGTCATCCTGGGAAATGGACTACAGCTCTCTACCAGAGGATTCTGAGTACCTCACTCAGCTACAAAATCAACTATTCCTTAAGATGGACCCCTGAGAGTTGAAAGTTTTATAAAATTGCTAAAACTGTGTAGTGTAGATACACTTTCATTGTGAAGGAAATGATCACCCCTGAAGACCAGCATCAGCTGGGTCTGCTTAAACTTTGCTTACCTAATTCAGTTTTCAGTAATCCATAGTTCAGTGCCTAAGGGCTAGAAATGAATGTGATAGGACTCAAATCTGTTAAAGAAGTAGAGGACACAGTCCAGTGTGACATTACTACTACTACTACAGCAGCAGCAGTCGTACCATTTGACATTTCTACAGCACATCCGAGCATTTTGTGTACACTATCTCCAAAAACCTTATACCATTCCAAATGAAAAGCTAGTACTATTGCTCCCATGTTGATTGGTTATTGGTAATCCAAGATCACTTATTAAGTTCACCACCGAAGCAAGATTTGAAAGCAGGGCTTCCTGTTTCTTAGCCAGGCATAGACTGAACAAATTTTGTATGGCTTTGAGCAGGGACAGGAACTCGAGTCATGGGACACACTGTCAAGTTGGCCTTAAGTCGCACTGGTGACTTGACTTGGACTCAACTTGGGTTGTTTTTTTCCAATGACTTGGACTCAGCTCATGACTTGGAATCCACTCATTCCTCCCCTTTTGAGGCAGTAGATTGTTTTTAATAGGGACTCGGACTTGGGGCTTGGGACTTGAGACTTGGTACCAAATACTCAGACTTGGACTTGAGACTTGGACCCAAAGACTTGCCAACATCCCTGGCTTTGAGGTGGGGTGGATGAGGAAGAATAAAAGGATTTAAGTTTGAATTAGTTCAGAGCAGGCCTACAACACATGCAGCTTCCCTGGACAAATGTAGCACAGCAGCCATTTATAGGGGCCCAGCAGGAGCACAACTTACTTACTTTCTCATCTGGCTGCCTCCTTGGGACATTTAGAACAAGAAGATTGGCAAGCATCTGGCAGGCTACCATATCACACAGTTTCTGTACTGTATTTGGCTTGTTAGGTCACAAGTTGTGAGGGAGTTCTTGGTTTCTCTTGCAAATGTGGAAAATAAGTTGGTTGATTGCTTAGGTGTGATTTTTACTGCAGTTAGGTTATTTTCCTTAATTCTCATCCAGGTGGGTATTCAGATAAAAAGTGTTTGCAATTTGTTTCATAGAGGTGTTTCAAGCTCCTAGATTTGCAGAGAGATAACTGCAGATAAAGCACAGGGGTTTGCCTCCCTTTAAATGCAAAACCTCCCTCCCATTTTGGCTTGCAGCATCCATTTTCTTCTCCTTGCTTGTTTTTCTTATTGCATGATGATGCCATGATTTTGGAGGACCTTTTCATGAATTAAAGACAGAACTCAATGTGGGATTGGATGCCACAGCAAACAACAGTGGATGATTAGGAAGAATGCCCTGCTAGGCAATGAAATGTCATATTCACAGTCTTCTTGCAGACAATTTCTGACTTGAAGGGGATAAATTTTCCTCCCCACTTTTCTGTATAGACAGGGCTTACAGAATTTTCCTCAATTCTTACAATGTGGCAATGGGTATTCAAAAGGCAGGAACACTCATAGCCTTCCTGCCCTTTTCCAGGGCTTAATAGCACTTTCTTTCTTCTCTCTGCACTGGAATTGTGTTTGTTCTTTTTGTTGTTGACTGGGCACTTGCTTGCTAGCTCTCTTGCCCTCCTCCACTCTCTATACTCCTCACAGGTCAGTATCATTGCTTTCCCTGTGATTTCACAGGAAAAACGTGAAACCAGGGAATGGGCTGTTGTAATGTCACAGAGCCAGGGCAGATAAAGTTTAGAAGGGGGAAAACCCATAACATATATGCAGCCATATCTGTACTTAGCCAAAGAGCCCTGGCACCAGCTGGGAACAGATGGAGATGGGTTTGAAGCTTTAAAGATGCCTTACAAACAAAAATCTTTTTTTTCTCCCAGCATCACTCACCCTGAAATTTTTCTCCCACCTAGCAGCTTGAACGATGCATAGAAATTCCCTGAGACTTCAGTCACTTCCCTAAGTCTAGACACCATTGGTGTAGTAGAGCAGGAGTTGACAAGATCAAGTCTCAGGACCTGCTGTTTAGGAGAGGCCATGGCATCATCTGTCACCCTTCACACCACTTTCCTGTTCCCTCTGAGCTTCACTGCAGTCTTCACAGTAGAAGAAATAGGTTTTCCCAGGAACACTATATGGTTGCTGGCTATCTGTGTTGCAATGAGTTTGAGGGTGATTTGGTCTTGAATGGATAGTCAAGAACCATTGGCTTGGCAAAAAAATGCTCTCATTTGTTGATATGGATCAATCTAGCTCCCTGCATTTTTGAACTCTCCTATGTGAGGACTGGCTCTGGGAACCATCACAATGTACGCCTGCATTTTCAAAATTTACTGCTACACTGCTCTTCTACTTCTCAGCAGTTTGGCCAACTCTCTCCATGCTGTCCACACATCTTACTCCTTCTGTCTTTTCCTCTTCTCCTCCTCCACTCTGAGTTTCATTCCCTCTACACTTTTCTGTAAGCTGTCAATGTTACTTGTCAGTCAGTCAGAGCCTTTATTGGCATACACAAAAAATCACATATACAAGATAACAAACAAACTTAATTAACTAAATCTACAAATTTGTTATGTCAGTCTGTGGCTCCTCACTATCTGGTTCAAAAACGCTGCTACATTCTCCACTATAACGGACTCTCCTGTTGACAGAACATACCTCAGTGTGTCAGTTACTTCTCTCTCCTGCATGACAGGGGAATTGAAGACACCCTTGGAAGCCACAAAATATGTGGACATCTTGGTTGGCTCAAGAGTCACAGTTGAGCTGTCAGGTAGCTCCTATGTCCCTGCACTAAATTACTAATTAAATTATGCCCATACCTAAATGTTGAAGGTGAAGTTTGTGCAGGATTCATTAATCCAGCAACATTCTTTAAGTCATTTTGATTCTCATCAATTGATACATTATTGTTAAGGGGGTGATTGCCACTGAACCCTAGCTTCTTGCATACTCCTTTTATTTTCCTGGTGTGCTGAGTAAAATGAACGGAACATTGCTTCTGGTCCCAAGGCCACTATTATGACTGACCTCTTCCTTGTACAAGTTCTAACCCCCTTCTCCTGCATACCTTTACCAGTCTTAGAAAAGTTCCTAAGATTTATTCTTACAAGAAGTGTCCCTTAGACCTTGAAAACCACATGCCATATTAAGAATAACATATTATGGTGCAAAACAAATTGGTTCAAGTTAAGAAGAGTCCAAATCCATAATTGGAAGAGAACAGTACAGGGAATAACAAGGAAGCCTCTAGACAGATAATTCCAAATCTTTGCCTTTGAGTGGCAAATATTTCCACCTGTCCGGGGAGAATAACAGTGTTATTCAGTTTTTCCTCACCTAAACCGGGTGGGAAAGTATAGAAGCAATGTATATACATAACAGAATCAAATTATAACATTTGTTAATGAAGACACCACTGCGGGCTGCTGGTGTAAAGGAGCGTAATGGTTGAAACTCTGTTGTGTAATTTTATGTCATGCAATGAGAATGATATCATCAGCCAGGACCAGGGCAATCTGGACAGGACAGCATTCTGTGTGATGTTCAAGGGTTCCTAATCACGTTGAGTTGCTCCATGCACAGAGAAGGCTCTTCTCCTCAGACTGTTGCTTTCTGCACCTGATGGACTATGACTGTAACTCAGGACCCACATGCTTTCTTCCTCACGTGCTTTACTTTAGATTTGTTTTTTTTTAATGTCTTCATCAGACTATAGAAAATTACATTTGGGGATTAAATTGTGAGTTAATATTTTCCCTCTACCTATAAAGGACACGATGGGGGGAAAAAACAGACATAAGAAAATCCAGAGCCATGGTAAATAGGAACTGGGCTTTCACAAAGACCTAGCATTGTGACACAACATATCCCATAAGTATTATTACCTGATGGAGAGCAACCAAATGCATTAGCCAGCTTCTTCATTTTAGGGCAATTTGGAATGTCATGCTCAGGTGGAACCAGGATTTGGGGGAAAACAAGAAGAGTTTTGACAAGACAATCATTTTTTTTAAAGTTGTAGATATGCACCCTCATCTGTACTTGCTTCTGAGTTTTGCTTAAAGCAATATTTCAAAATGAATTTTTATAGCAAATATAACTAATTTTGAGGGAAACAAAGAGTTTTACAAAGGCTGGGGGAATTTTTCAGAAAACTCCTGCAGAAAGAGTTGCCACTTATTTTCTTCTGAAGTTCCGTTATCAAGTCAACAGGGAAGTTCCTGCTTGGGCAAAACATTCCAAGGGAAGTACATATAGTTTACAGAATGGTAGCAAAATTTCCCAAGGAAAAGGCTATACATTCTTAAGAGAGAGAACAGGGCTCGCTTTCAATTTCAAGCAGACTGTTATGCTTCAGATGAAAATCAAGTCTCACTCAGAACCAAACTCTATCACCATTTGGTTTGGTTTCCTAGTATATTGTGTTGTAGTTCTGAATCTCATCTCTACTCTACCCAATATTTCATTATTGATATGTTTCAACACAATATTTAAAATGCCTAATACAGTACAACAGATGTTTCTAATCACTTCACACTTCCAGTGCAGTTTCAACGTTTTCTATTCTCTCTCAAACCAATTTACCCATGTGGTTTGGGATACAATATAATTTATTCCAGTTTCTAATTAGCATTTCCTTTGGTGGTGCATATTTCACTCCTCAAGAACTCCTACCTTCCTTTTTTTTAAGCTACCATACATTTGCATTGACAAATGGATCTTATTTATGTCTTTTCTAATAGAAATATCATTCAAGAACAGATCAGATTGGCTTTAACAATAATTCCATGGGAATTAAATCTGTTCCATTTACTTTTAATGGTATAGCTCTTTACTACATTAGCACTTCATAAGTTGGGAATAAATTGCTTCTCTTTTTCAAGTTCATTAGACATTTCTGTTATCAAGGCAACTCAGTCATCTGTGTCCATCTTTTGGCATCTGTTAAATTTAAGTAAAGTTCACCCTATGCCCATGCAACCTCTTGAATTATAGCGTACAATTTTTAACACATCCATTGACCCTTTTCTTCTTTGAGACAGCAATCCTTTACAACTGTACCTGGAATAAACCAGATTAAAACCCATGAGACTTACTTTGGAGTAGACATGCATAGGATTGCTTATGAGACTCAGTTATTCTAGATTCTTAAAACCAAACCAACAGCCTCTGAATTTGTTACGTCAGATCTTTAATTTGTGAATAAAATATGGAATAAAACTAATACTAAACAATCTAATAGATGTGTACTTGATTTTAAGGAGCTTTATTCCAGTTGTTTTCAATGAGGCAAAATCAGTCTAAATCCCACAACTTCTTTAAACTGGATTGTGGATTGGGCTATACAATCTAGAACATGAGTCTACCATCAGAGTGGGACAGCCCTTTGTGTGGCAAAAGGAGTAGAGATACATCAGGGACTGGTGAAGAAATCCAGGGTATAAATCTAGGAAGCCAGGTTGGGAGCATCTGGGTAAGAATTAAGGGGGAGAAAAATGTGAGGGATGTCATTGTGGGAGTATACTACAGACCCCCAAGCCAGTCTGAGGAGTTGGATGAAGCCTTCCTGGACCAGATGGCCACACATTCAAAAGGGAAAGATGCAGTAGTAATGGGAGATTTCAACTATCCCAATATATGTTGGCAGTTAAACTCTGCCAAGAGCACAAGGTCCAACAAATTCCTTACTGGCATTGCAGGCAATTTCATGGTCCAGAAGGTGGAAGAGGCAACAAGGGGAACAGCTATTTTAGATCTAATCTTAACCAACAGGGAGGACCTTGTTAATGAGGTTGAAGTGGTGGGAGCCTTAGGTGGGAGTAACCATGCTCTCTTGGAATTTGTTATACAGTGGGAAGGGGAAGCCAAGTGTAATCACACACGCATTCTAGACTTCAAGAAAGCCAATTTTTGTAAATTTAGGGAATTATTGGAGAGGGGAGTTCAGGATGGATGGGAATTTTTTAGAACTGAGATACTAAAGGCACAATCTAAGACTGTTCCAACAAGAAGGAAAAATGGGAGATGCCTAAAGAAACCAAAATGGTTGACTAAAGAACTTTCAACTCAGCTAAAAAAAAAAACATGTACAAGAAATGGAAAAACAGGGAAAGCACCGAAGAGGAATACAAACAAATAGCCAGTACATGTAGGGGGATGGTAAGAAAAGCTAAAGCACAGCACGAACTTAGGCTTGCTAGAGAGATCAAAGATAATAAAAAGGGATTTTTTAGTTATGTCAGCAGTAAAAGGAAAAAGAAGGAAACGATAGGGACTCTGCGTGGAGATGATGGCCAATTACTAACAGGGGACCGGGAAAAGGCAGAACTACTCAACACCTTCTTTGCCTCAGTTTTTTCCAAAAAGGAAAATAGTGCTCAACCTGAGGGACGAAAAGCAGGTGAAGTAGTGTGGGAAATGCAGCACAGAATAGGTAGAGAAGTAGTACAGGATTACCTGGCTACCTTGGATGAATTTAAGTCTCCTGGGCCAGATTAATTACATCCAAGGATATTAAAAGAACTGGCAGAAGTAATATCAGAACCATTGGCAATAATCTTTGAGAATTCTTGGAGAACAGGGGAAGTCCCCACAGATTGGAGGAGGGCAAATGTTGTCCCTATCTTCAAAACGGGGGGAAAAGAAGACCCAAATAATTATCGCCCCGTCAGTCTGACATCAATTCCTGGAAAGATTCTAGAGAAGATCATTAAGCAGACAGTTTGTAATTACTTAGAAAGCAATGCTGTCATTACTAGAAGTCAACACGGGTTTCTCAAAAACAAGTCATGCCAGACTAAATAGATCTCTTTTTTTGATAGAGTTACAGGCCTGGTGGATGAAGGGAATGCTGTGGATGTAGCATATCTTGATTTCAGTAAGGCCTTTGACAAGGTTCCTCATGATATTCTTAAAAAGAAGCTAGTAGAATGTGGGATAGATAGTGCTACTGTTAGGTGGATTTGTAATGAGTTGACTGACCGAACCCAAAGGGTGATCACAAATGGCTCCTCTTCGTCCTGGAAAGAGGTGACTAGTGGGGTGCCCCAGGGTTCTGTTCCCGTGTTATTCAACATCTTTATCAATGACTTGGATGAAGGAATAGAGAGTATGTTGATTAAATTTGCAGATTATACCAAATTGGCAGGGGTTTCTAATTCCCCAGAGGGTAGGATTAAAATTCAAAATGACCTTGACAGATTAGAGCCCTAGGCCAAAACTAACAAAATGAATTTCAACAGGGAGAAATGTAAGGTTGGCAAGAAGATGAGAGTGAAGGGACAAGCAAGCAAGTAGCTTTGTAAAGACTGGTAGTCCGAAAGAGAAGATTTTTTGAGAGAAGATACTTTAATTGGAAGAGATTACTGGGCGTTACTGGATGTCGGAAGAATTTTTTTTTTTCTTTCTCCTTTACCCTCCCTTTTTTTCCTTTTTTTCTTTTTTCTTTTTGATTTTTGATTTTTCTTTTTGTAATGAGGGTTGGGATTTTTTTTTCTTTTTTTGTTCTGCTCATTTTATTATAATATTAAAAAAAATTTTATAATATTAATAAGATCTTTTTAAATTTTATTTAATTTTTTTTAAATTTTTTTTCTTTTTCATATTTTTTTTTCTTTTCCTTTTTTATTTTTATTTTTTTTTCTCATTGTTGTTTTGGATTACCTGATTAGACTTGGGTGGTAGAAAGAAGAAGAGATGTTAAAAGTTAGGAGGGAAGGCATTTGAGTATATATATAGATAAAAATATGAGGTGGGGTGAAATTGGGATGAGGGTTTGGCTGGGGTCCGGACTGGTGGGGGTGACGTCTCCCCCCCTCCCAGAGCTCGCGCCGAACATTAGTGAGACGTGGGGAAACGGGAGGGAGGAAAATAATTTATATGTAGGTAAGAAGGATAGGGATAGGAAACTAGAGGTTGGTGAATTTATTTTTTTTAGTTGTTTTTGTTTTTGTTTTTGTTATGTGAGATGCACAAAGGGACCGCATAAGAGGCAGAGAAAGGAACGGATATGGGGAAAAACATAAGGGTAGCGACTTTAAATGTGAAAGGCCTAGGGTCTGTGTTAAAGAGAAGGAGGATAGAATTATTATTAAAGAAAAGTAAAGTTGACATTATCTATTTACAAGAGACACATCAACTAAAGGATGGAGTCAATGAATTGAAATTACAAAACATCCATATATATGAAAAAGCATTTGGGACCTCTAAATCTAGAGGGGTAGCAATATTAATATCTAAACATTGTGAATTTGTGATGAAAGAAGTAATAAAAGATAGTAATGGTAGATATTTGATAATTCAAGGTCAAATGGGGGAGGAAGATTATACATTAGTAAATGTGTATGCACCAAACATGAATCAAGGAGAATTTTATAGAACTGTGATTGAAGAAATGGAAAAGGTTAGGAAAGGATATGTGATTATGGCAGGAGATTTTAATATGGTTCTGGATAAGGTGAAAGATAAATCCACATGTAAAAAAGATGAGTTGAATAAAAGAGGTACCCTCCTGAGTAAGATATTAAACACTACGGATTTGAAAGATATATGGAGAGAATTAAAGGGAGATGAAAGAAGGTTTACATATTATTCTTCTGTACATAATAGTTATTCTAGAATAGATTTTATGTTTATTTCACAAAACTTAATTTCAAAAGTAGTAGATACAAATATTAATGTGATAAAAATAACAGATCATGCGTTGATGGTGTTAGAGATGAAAGTTAAGAAGGACTATAGAGAAGCTAGAAGATGGAGAATGGACTCCAATATTTTTCAACATACAGAGGTTGTGGATAAAGTTAAGAAAGAATGGTTGGAAATATGGTCATTTAATGAAGCAGGTGGGAATAAAATAGGAGTGTTATGGGACACTATGAAAGCAGTCATGAGAGGAATCGCCATAAGAGAATCCTGTAGATTAAAAAAATTGAGAGAAGAAAATATAAATAGAATTGTAGAATCATTAAAGGATTTAGAAAGCAAATATTTTATGGATAGAGATAACAAAAAATTAATTGAGATCCAAGCTAAAAGAAAGGAATTAGAAGGTATAGAGCTAGAAAAGGTCCAGAGAGACTTGATATACGCTAGGAGGAATTTTTTCGAATACAGTAATAAAAATTCAAAACTTTTAGCTAGATTAGTTCAAACTAAAAGAGCAAAAAATATAATTGGAGTGATTAAAGACAAAACGGGAAAGAATTGTAGCTTAATGAAAGAAAAACTAAAGATAATACATGAATTCTATCAAAATTTGTATAAAGGTAATAGTGTATCGAAAGAAGATATAGAAAATTATATTAAAGAAAATGTTAAGAGTAAATTATTAGAGAATGATAAAAAGGATTTAGATAAAGAGATAAAAGAGGAAGAGATTATAGAGATTATTAATAAATTAAAAAATGGTAAAACTCCAGGTTTTGACGGTTTAGGATCAGAATATTATAAAACTTTTAAACCAATATTGATCCCTAAGTTAAAAGTGCTCTATAATGAAATATTGGAAGGAGAGAGAATACCAGATTCTTGGAAACATTCATTAATAACTCTTATCCCAAAGCCTAATAAAGACTTAACAGACCCAAGTTCATATAGACCCATTTCACTATTAAATCAAGATGCAAAGATTTTTACTGCAATACTTGCGAATAGAATTAATAAATTTATTATAAAATATATTAAAGAGGATCAGAATGGTTTTTTAAAGGGTAGACAAATGGAGAATTTGACTAGG
Organism: Intellagama lesueurii; assembly: GCA_037013535.1. Classification (NCBI taxonomy): domain Eukaryota; kingdom Metazoa; phylum Chordata; class Lepidosauria; order Squamata; family Agamidae; genus Intellagama; species Intellagama lesueurii. Next base: position 112,142,764 of record JBAJHW010000005.1, read on the forward strand.
AGGGTATTGAATATTTTATACAATATAGAAAAAGACAAATTGAAGGCAGGTATTTTATCATTAGATATATTTAAGGCATTTGATTGCGTGGAATGGCCAACATTAAAGATTTTGTTAAAAGGTTGGGGTTTTGGAAAGAAATTTAGGGGGATAATAGATCAACTATATCTGGGGAATACCTCTGTAGTAATAGTTAATGATGGGATTACAGAACAAATAGCTTTAGGCCGAGGCACTAGACAAGGTTGCCCTCTTTCTCCAGTTCTGTTTTGTTTGATTATTGAAATGTTGGCAAATGTAATAAGGAATGATGATTTAATCGAAGGTATGGGGAAAAAGAATAAAATAAAGATTAATTTATTTGCTGATGATTCCTTGTTGACAGTGAAAAATCCGTTAGAATGCGTAGATAAAATTAGAACTCATTTAGAAAAATTTGGAAGAATAACTGGATTATGTGTGAATTGGCAAAAATCTGAATTAATGTTATTTAATCATAATAGAGTAGAACAAGAAAGGTGTGTTGAAAAATATGATTTCAGATTATGCAAATCAATTAAATATTTAGGAATAGATCTAGCAAAAAATATTCAAAAAATAAAGGAATATAATTATAATAAACTAAAGGAAGTGATTAAAAACAAATTACAGGAATATAGTAACTTTAAGCTATCTTGGTTTGGAAGGATTGCATTGATAAAAATGAAAATCTTACCAAAAATTAATTTTTTATTTAGAATGCTACCAATACAGTTAACAGAGGATGATTTGAAATTTTGGCAAGGAATAATTAATAAATACTGTAATGAAGGGAAGAGATCTAGAATAAATAAAAAGTATTGGTATAGAACAAAGCAAAAAGGTGGTATAGGTTTACCAAATATAAAAAATTATTATTTGGCTAACCAATTGAGGTTTATTGGGGAAATTATATATAATCCAGAAAGGCTAATTTGGTGGGAGATGGAATCATCAGAATTACAGGCAGATATAGAAACATATTTATTTGGTATAATTAAGAAAGATAAAATAAGGGAAATTAATAATCCATTTTTAAAGACATTGTTAAATATATGGTATAAGTGCAAAAAGAATTTATGTTCATCATATTCCCCACTTGGATTAGTGACAGAAATAGAAAATTTTCCTACCAATATGAAAGTATATGTGGATCTATTTAAAGAAAAGAAAGTGATTAGATTGAAAGATTGGTTGTATAAAATGAGATCGATAGATCAAATGAAACAAACTCTTCAGAATAGGAGCATTTCATGGTTGAATTATATACAATTAGAAAGATGGACTAATGAATGGGTAAATAAATATAATAAAGGTAGAGAATATACAAAATACGAACAATTGTTATTGTCATATGAGGACATTCGGATGACTGACTCAGTGAAAGGTACTGTGAGCAAAATTTACTTACTTCTTCTTAATTTAGAGGAAGAGGAAAGTGAGAAAGAAGGATTAAAAATAGTGTGGGAGCAAGATATTGGGAAAAGAATAAATGAAGAAGAATGGAGGATGATATGGAAAATGAGGGTGTTAAGATTTATGTCAGTAAGAATAAAGGAAAATTTTTTTAAACTTAGTTTAAGATGGTATTTAACACCGTCAAAATTAAATAAAATTAATGCCAATCATCCGAATGTCTGTTGGAAATGTGAGAAGGAAATTGGTACATACTTTCATATGTGGTGGGAATGTGAAAAAGTGCAAAGATTTTGGAAACAAATTTTTAAAGAATTAAGCTACATATGTGAAAAAGATATAGAATTTAATGCTGAGATTGCTTTGTTATCAATATTTGAGAATGTGGAATATGACAAAATGACTAAAGAATTGATAACCAACTTATTAACAGCAGCTAGATTGATTATAGCTAGGCAATGGAAATCAAAAGTCGAATTGCAAATTGAAGAATGGTATAAAGAAATATGGAATATAGCAATAAATGATAAATTAACTTGTAACTTAAAGGTTAAGAAAGGAGAGTTGAAAAAAAATAACTTTTATGATATATGGGGGAGATTTTTGGAATATGTATTAATAAGAGGAAAAGGGAAAGCTCCAAATCAAGAATCAATGCAGTTTTGGAGAAGAGGACAATAGAAGAAGAGGAAGAAGAAGAAGAAGAAGAAGAAGGAAGAGGAAGATTATGGCAAGAGGTCCCGCATATGGTGGTGGGGAACACAGTTAAATTGTATTTTAGTTTGTATGTTATATGTTTTTGTTTAAATTTAAAATAAAGGGGAAAAAAATTTCAAAAAAAAAAGAAAAAAAAGAAATGTAAGGTCCTCCAGCCAGGCAGAAAAAATGAACTGTACAGATATAGGATGGAAGACCCCTGGCTAGACAACAGTACCTGTGAAAGGGATCTAGGAATCTTGGTAGACCACGAGCTGAACATGAGTCAGCAGTGTGATGCGGCTGCCAGGAAAGCCAATGCGATTCTTGGTTGTATCAATAGGAGTATAGTGTCTAGATTAAGGGAAGTGATAGTACCATTCTATTCTGCTTTGGTCAGACCTCACCTGGAGTATTGTGTCCAGTTCTGGGCACCTCAATTCAAAAAGGATGTTTACAACCTGGAACGTGTCCAGAGGAGGATGACTAAAATGGTTAAAGGTCTGGAAGCAATGTCCTACGAGGAGTGGCTTAGGGAGTTGGGAATGTTTAGCCTTACAAAAAGAAGGTTGAGAGGGGACATGATAGCCATGTTTAAATATTTGAAAGGATGTCATGTTGAAGAGGGGACAGGTTTGTTTTCCAGGGCTCCAGAGACTAGGACACGGAGCAATGGTTTCAAACTACAGGAAAAGAGATTCCATCTGAACATTAGGAAGAATTTCCTGACAGAGCTGTCCAGCAGTGGAATAGGCTGCCTCGAAGGGTGGTGGAGTCTCCTTCTTTGGAGGTTTTTAAGCAGAGGCTGGATGGCCATCTGTTGGGAGTACTTTGATGGATGTTTCCGCACGGCGGGGGGTTGGACTGGATGGCCTCAGTGGTCTCTTCCAACTCTATGACTCTATGAATTTCCCAAAGAAAGGGGTGCTACTTTTGCCTAAGTGTCAATCACACTTCTGGTTCCTGCCAGCCAGGAGGTGTACCCTTATAGTGCCTCGAGTATTTGTCCTTGAAGGTAAGTGCTTTATGCAATGTATGCACTGTAAACACAAACTTTTTACCCTTTAACTTTATGCACTGTAAACAGAAACTTTTGGATTTATGAACGTGAAGAAAAGTGAAAAAAGAATGGTTTTCATTTCAACTCTGGAAAAAGTTGGCTATCAGAAATAGGTGACACTTCAGTAGATAGTGCTAAAGATGAAATGTTTCTGATTAAAAGGCCAAGGGACATGTTCTCAATGATTTCTTCAACCTTCTTCCCAGCTTGTTTATTTCTTTTTAAAATGTCTACAAATCAGTGACTAAAACCACCAATGAAATGACCTTATTCATTAGGAGGGAAGAAAAGTAAGAGAAATGGATATACATAATAGGGCTGGGATCATTGACTGCATGCTTTCTTTCCTGGTAAGTTATATGAAGGCCTATTCTTTGAATTAAGATGCATTTATACTATTTGCATTATTTATAAATGATTTAGATTAAAAAGAGCTGAGATTCATTCAGGCAACAGAAGAAGAAAAGAAGAGAAAGATATCTTCATAAACTGCATTGTTCAAATGTACGGATACATACAGAGTCCTCCAAGGTATTTAATAAAGTAGGCCAGAGAATTCTCCTTTGTGTATAAAACTCAGTTGCAACTACATTATTAGCTCCGGGGTGAGGTTTCCCAATGCTACTGAAATATGCTTAATTTAGATTCCATTTTATATGACTGAGCCTGAGTAATATTATATGTGTATCTTACATATTAATATTTAGCTTTTCCTCTTTTGTATTTTTAAAGGCTATAAATGTCTGTCTTTCCTTTTTTAAGTAAACACATTTTTCTATATAACATTTTCATTGTTCCTAATTAGTTTAAGAAAAGTGTCTTAACTACTCTATTTTTGTGTCTCTATATTTATATTTATCTATATTTATATATACATATTTTTTAAAAAATAGCCTGCCACTTTTGCTAGGGTTCCACCGTTCAAATCTTCTGAGACTTTGTATTTTGGTATTTTGGATGGTGCCAATCAAGTTCCATTGCATTTGGACTTGAGAATAGCCTTTCTTTTTAAAATAATAAAATAAATTACATTTTAAAAAAGAAAAGTGTCTCAGCCAAGAGTAATAGTGTAAGATACATTTATTTATAAAAAAATTATTAGGGATATATTTATTACAGATTGGCTAACACTGTAGTTAGCCAGCCTTTGGCTAATTTACAAAATGTATACATCTTAGTAAACCTGACTCCCACCTTTACTTCCAGTCCTTAAAACTAGGATCCTTTGTTCGGACAGACCCAATCAAGTGTGTGTAGAGTGCAAAGACACAGAGTTTTCCACAGAGTTCACACCTCCTTCTTCAGCACATATGCATGCATGGCATCAGGCCATTACACAGAATGGACAGGTGTGGGTTACCTTCCAAGCTTGAGTGATTTGCCCTGAGTCAAGTAGCAGAGCTAAAGAGAGAACTGGGAGCTACCATAAACCTCTGAATCCCATAATGTTTTGCAAGATTTAAGCAAGTACATAGCCATTTAGAAATGTATGCACTTATTTGTTGCTTACTTTGTGTTATGTATTGTCAAGTCAAAACTGAATTATAGAGGCCATAATAGGGCTTTTAAAATAAGTGAGATATGTAAGGAGTTGTCTTACTAGTTCCCCTGCCCTCAGTGAGTTTTCATGGCTGAGTAGGTATTTGAACCCTGGTCTCCTGAGTCCTAGTCACTCACTCTATCTACTACACCACTCTGGGTAACTGCTTACTATGGATAAGGATTACAAATAGATCTGCTTCTATTTTTGTGCAAACAAGAAATACTATATGGACAAATACCCAGTGCAGTCCTAATTCTGGATGGGTGTAGACTTCTACAAAGACACCCCTCACACACACACACACACACACACACACACACACACACACACACTTCACTTGCGTCTGCTGGTGATAGAATTGGGGTAGAGCCAGCTTTTTGCTGGATCTAAAGCGGCTCTACTGGGGCTGATGGCTAATTTTCCCACCCCACTGCTGTCAATGGAGAGAGGAAGAGAACTGTAGAGACCATGGTGCTTTACAGCCAGCAGGTCCGGGCTGCCCCAAGGCAGCAGAGCTGAGAATGAAGTGGCTTTTCCACCAGTCTCTCTAAAGATTGTTCTCCTTGTTGTTAAGGCACATGGGGCCTCTCCACATAGGGAAATTTGGTGCAGTTCAGTCTGGTCCATGCTTAAAAGGTTCTTATCTTAAGTGTGATCTATTTTATATCTCACTTGAGTGATCTTTCCACCCACACTGGAGATTCCGCAGGGTCCTCTTCTTCCATACTAGAGGTCAACACAGAGCAAGGCTTACCTGGTTTACTCACAAGCAAAGTTTACCCAGTTTACTCATAAGTAAGAAGGTAGCAGCCAAAGACAGCTGCAGCACAAGGGGAAAATGTTGGGGTGAAGGTTGGGGAAGCAGAAAGGAGGTAACCCCTCTTTCCCCCACCTTTCTTTTCAGCTGTGGCTCTGCTGTGGCTGTGCTGCCTTGTGGGGACAGAGCCCATAGAATCAACATAGCCCTCTTTCCTGCATTTTCCCATGGCTTCATTCAAGGGACTGCGCTTTTTGTTATTGTTAAAGTACGTGGCATATTGAAATGACAATGCATCAACCTAGTATGGTATTAGAATTTAATTCTGTTGGTTAAGTAAATATTTTTTAAAAGAAGAAAAAAATAGAGGAAGGGGTTTCTTTGTCCCCCCTTTTAATGTCACAACCCACCTCATATGTCACAGAGTTGTCTCTTCAATTAATGCCACTTACAGTTCCATTTGGATACAGCTAACCATCTGCACAGATTACACAATGAGCTAATTAGGATTGCTACCAAAAAAGAATATATGCCCTAGTGCTGTGGCAGGAAGATGTGTAACAACTCTTAAAGGGGCAGGATGGAGCAATTCAAGTGGAAACACATGTGGACACTGTCATTTGATTCGAACCAAATTGTACCAACAGCAGTCCATGATTTATATGCAGGTATGGAAACCTCTTATAGCCTAATTTCTTGATTTTGTTGCAACAACTGAATGCAGCTGATTTCCTAGAGTTTCTGCCATGCTGGGTGTGCATCAGCAAGCATGCACATAAACATCCCAAATTTCCAGACCCGGCTGTCTGGAATCTTTAGAATCTTTCTAGAATCATTCTTTAAATACAAACAACCCCCCCCCCCCACTCTAATTAGGATCTGCAAGCTGTGATATGATATATCAATATTATGGATGAGGGCAGCCACGTTGTTGAGACTGAAGGTGGGTGAGATTGTGCAATTACCTTCTGACATTTCAAAAGTCGCCTCTGCTCCACTCCTCCCTCTTCAGCACAATGAGCTTGAATATTTCAGTGATATCTGTTCACCCTCTATTTAGGCCTGTTTTGAACATACAAAAGAGCCTTAAGTGATTGAAATACCAACCTTAGTTGGCACTTTGAAAACTCAAAAGGTTTTACAAGATGAATAGCAAACTATAGATGACAGCTCCTGTGGAGCCATTATTGAATTGCCCTGGTGATGACTGCATTGCTTTGGATTTAGATAAAAGACTCCATACAAGACGAATGGTGGGAGGACATCAAACAAGACTGTGTCCATGCAGGGGCAGAAGCAATCCAATTGAAAGAAGTTGCTGATTTCCCCAAGGCAACGTACTCTTTCTTCTAGAGTAATTTATATTAAGGGACTAAATATTGTATATTCATCTCCTATTTACTCTTTTCTCTAAAAATTTGATTGTCATATGGTCCAAATTGCCTTTGCAAGGCAGGAAATGGGGAACCTGTTAATTTTTCTACACCCCAACTTTTATTTAGGTACAATAGCAGATTTTGTAAAGATAATAGACAGAAAGTTACAGTCTGTAATGATCAGATGAAAAAGACTAGTCAGCAAATCAATGACATACACATATCAATCCTGTGTACTTGCTAATCTGAGGAGAACAAAGGGAATGGGCAAATATTTACTCCATTTTGGTAAAAGCCCATCCTAGAGCATTGCCAGTTTCTCCATTAATAATATACAACCTGTACAGGAGAACAGACTGAGGCTGAATCCGGGCAAGACGGAGGTCCTTCGGGTGGGTGCCCCAGACATCAGTGGTCTGGGGAACTCCCTCTCTTTTGGGGGGGGGGTGACTCTTACCACCAAGAGTGAGGTTTGCAGCTTGGGTGTACATCTGGACCCGGCGCTCACCATGGAGACCCAGGTGTCGTCAGTGGTCCATTCCGCACACTTCCACCTTCGGCAGATTGCCCAGCTGCATCCCTATCTTGATGTGGGGGCGCTCACCACTTTGGTCCATGCGCTCATAGTCTCAAGATTAGACTACTGTAATGCGCTCTATGTGGGGCTGCCTTTGAGATTGATGCGGAAACTTCAGATGGTACAAAATGCCGCGGCCAGACTTCTAACTGGGGTGAAGAGGCACCAACATATTTCCCCCATGCTGGCCGCCTTGCATTGGTTGCCCATTCGTTTCCGCATTGATTTCAAAGTTCTTACGATTACTTATAAAGCCCTAAACGGTTTAGGACCTCGATATCTGTCAGAGCGCCTTCTCCCACCCAGTTCTGCCAGAGACACTTGTTCTAGCCAGGCCGGGCGACTGAGGGGCCTAACGCCGAGGGAGGCCCGGAACGAAAGAACGAGGAACCAGGCCTTCTCAGAAATGGCCCCTCGCCTCTGGAACAACTTGCTCGTAGAGATCCGCCTGGCTCCCTCTCTGGGTGTCTTTAGAAGTAAACTTAAGACATAGCGATTTAGGCAGGCTTTCCCTCCTGCTGTATCTTAATATTTACATTTTTACATCTTCGATTCTTGCATGTTTATTGGTTCTATTGCTTTTTAAATTTTGTAATGCTGCCCAGAGTAGACCATTGGTCTAGATGGGCGGGGTATAAATCTAATAAATAAATAAATACAATAAATTAGTCCTTCTTCTGTTCCTCAATTTGCCTATTTAATAAATCAAACACGTCTACATATTTTCATTTTCAGATTTTTTCAACCATAGCCGGTATGAGATGGTCACCCAAGGGCAATGATTGATCGTCCTCAGGGAGTGCACATCGCGCCACTGAATTATACCTTGTGTCACTCACAGTTGGAAGTGCCGTCTGACCTGTTCCTAGCACGCCACCGACTGTCCACAGAGCTGACGTGGAGCCAAGCCTAAACCTACCCCCGTGGTTGTAAGAGTTCCTCCCACTAGCGACTGTTGAGGCAAGGCCGAAGGGATTGGCACCTGACGGCCAGTACCTCACGGCCAAACACTCACAGCCTGTGTGATGCATGGTGTAACGGTAGCCTCACCTGGCTGTGAAGCTCCTGGCTGAACCGAGAGTGCGCTGGTAGAGGCAGGTTCCTCACACGTGGTCACACCAGCTCCGTTGTCCTCCCTTATGACCTGCTGGACCGCAATCATTGTCGCGTTTTGACCCTTTTTGACCCCCAACACCGCTGGCACCTATGTGGTGTTGGACTCACTCGTGCCTTGGCCTGTCCACCTAGACTCAGACCTCAGAGCACACCAGGGCAAAACTAAACTCTTTCCTTTCTTCCACTGCTGCCACCAGGAGATCCCTAAATCCCCATCACTCCTTTAGAAAGAATCAGGTCCACTCTTTAATGAAATAGAAAGATCTCTAGTTTATTTGCTTATTGGTTTCAGTATTTTAATATTCAGTTCTATTTCTTCTCCCTTCCAGTCACTGGTCAATCACTTCTCAGATCTCCTACTATTTTCATAAGTCTAATCACACTCCTATAAATCTCTGAACTCAGCTAATCAAACTCCTTCCAAAACTCTGATCTCCCTTTCTCCCCCTCAGGCTCTGCCTCTTATACTCTGCCTCTTGGCTCCGCCTCTCAGCAACATAAATATGCAAGACTCACTCTAACTAAACCTGAGCCATGACCACATTTAAAGGAGAACGCTACAATCATGTCCTCACCATCTGCCCCAGACACCTGGGTGCCAAATGATGCTATGCCTGCTCCACTGCCACACCGTTCAGCGACTCATGTCCCTCTCTGCTGCGTCACCACTGCTGAAGAGGTCACAGACTGGCTGGATTGCTCTTTAGCTCTGCCATCTTTCAAGCCTTCGACTTTCTCCTGGACCTCCTTACTGCTGTAATTACTTCTCCACCCCGCAACTGCATCCTTTCCCTTTCCAACATGCTTAACTTTTCTGCAATCATCCTGAAGTCAGGCCAATCCTCATCATCCAATGAGGAAATGGCTGGGGGTGAGTGCAGGGGTGCCTTGCGTTTAGCAGGCTGTTTCCCCTTCTTTCTCCCTTGATTCTTTTTAGGTGCCATATTGCTAGCTATCCCAAGCGACTCCAGCAATATCCAATTTAATTGAAAACTAATAACCCTGTGATAATATTTCAACAATTATCCAATATTAATGATCCACTAATTAATCAATCGCCTCATCCAATTACTAGGCCAATTAACCAATTGGCGACTCCACCAACCCTATCCCCCCCAATCTTCTCTCCCCTTGTGTGTCTCGCTCTCTCTTTTTAAAAAAAGTATTTATTTATTCCATCTCAAGCCATCCCTATTACAATTTATTTATTTATTTATTTATTTATTTATTTATTTATTTATTTATTTATTTATTTATTTATTTATTTTACACACAGCTCCAGAATCAAACCCCACCTCATGAATTGCCTATATTAAAAGCCCTGTCAGGATTTGGATGCTTGATTAAAGCCTTGTCTGGGGTGGGGGTGTGGGGGCGCGGTTCCATTCTTATCTCCCCTTTCCCCCCTGACAAAAAAATCTGCTCACAAAAATGGATCACGATGCAATCCCTAACACAATTTTTTTAATACAGTCCTACAAAGGGAGCAGAAGGCTCCCCTTGCTCCAAGACAAACGGCAAACTCCTGGCTCTTGCAAGCATGGGCCACGCGGTCTCAATTATAACCACGTCGGCCCTACACCGCTCTCCGCTTTGCAGCTCTCCTCCATCACCCGTGCGAAGCCAAAGAGGGCGATGACAAGCTGGGCAGCCTTTTATGGCTTCTGTTGCCAGCCTGCACGCCCAAGCCTCACACAATTTCGTCTCTGCCGGACGGGTGGGCAAAGCAACCCCGTCACAGCAGCTACGTGCCTCACGGAGAGGCCGTTCTGGGAGCTGCAGTCCAAAAAAGTAACTCTTTTCAGAAATCTGGCTTGAATTTGCATCCCTCAACCTGTGCTTTCTGTTGATATTTTAATTTATTGAGCATAAAGTTTTCAAGGAATGTTTTCTTCTATGTTTTGTTGTCGTTGTGCTTGTTCTTCCCACAGATATTTTGTTTGCCTCAGATTAATAACAACAAAATTCCCACTATATCTACTCAGCTGAAAGCCACCCTGGCAGAGGTTGCTTTCATAGGACAAAGGGGTTTTGAATTCACCAATCCTTTATTTTGCTCCTCTGCAGGAATCTTGTTGAAGAGCTTACACTGACAGGTCTTGGGAGGTGGTCAAAAGCATAACTAGGATTTGATGTTTGAATGTCTGTTCAAACTTGGGAGGGGGGGAATCCTTTGCTCTTGTCTGTTCCTTGAGAAATAAAGATATGTTAATCAGAGACCCACATAATTGAGTTCAGGGTGTTCTGTGGTCACCCTTGCAGGCTCTAGAGATAAAGGTACTTTGAGAGATTATGGAGAGATATCTGGAATTTATTCCAGGCTGGCTGTGAAATGACAGATCTTTTTTCTTAATTACGCTGGCTATCAGTCTAACACCTGTACTTAACCATTCTGTCTTGAAGAATCCCTTTTGATATGTTTTATTATTCTGCCAGACACTTGGCAGAGTAATGGTGCATAGATGTGAGGAGGTTTATTACTGCGGACCAAAAGCCCGATTCTAATCTGCATCAGTTAACTCCAAGGCTTTTGGGACTGGCCTGAAGAGGGGGCAGCCACAGATCTCCAAACATTACGGATTTGGAGTAATATATCCTGCCTCCCCACCATCCCTTGCCCATGGTGATTGGCTAGGCATGTGGGTTTTTTGTGTGTGTGTGTCAGCCAGCCTGTGCTGCTTCTAATTAGGTGTGTCACAGAGTAATAGTCTATTACTTTGTAGTCTGGCCAACCTCAGTGAATTCATGTAGCAGTGCTGGCAGACAGTTGTCACCATTGTCTTCTGACAGCAATTCCATCTCCCTGCTGCCCAGCTCGTGACCATCTCTCTCGTTAAAAACACCACGCGTACCCTTGCTGCAGCAATGAATCATACACAGAGGACTTCACACAAGCTGAGCTTATTGAGCTGTATTACAGGGAAATATATCTCAGATGGCTCCACTGCAGCCAAAACAATCTGTCATTTTTAATTCTTTCTGTCACCTCATTAGGTATACAGGAGTACTGACAGGAGGGGGAGAGGAATCCAAAAAATTGAAGCATTCCTGCCATTCCAAATTCATGGTTTAACCTCAAAGATTCATTTATGAAACATATGAGACTCCCTACAAGATATTACAGAATGAAACACTGAGTAGCCTCAACGTGGATAGAAAGCAATTGGGAATGGAACTTTGCTTTAAAGCTTGGCTCAGTTCTAATAGCAGGGGGACTATTTCAGATTATGTCAGTATAGTGGGAAAGCTAATTGAGCTGGGATTGGGGCAAGACTCAGCAAAATCCAAAAGGCCATTAAGGAGAGGCAAAATATTCCTTTCCATTTGTAGCGATCACCCTGCTTTGGCTCAGGTAGAAGATTATTGGCATGTACCAATGAGAGCTGTTGGGAGGCGGAGCCAGAGAAACTAGAAGGGAGGGGTGAGTCAGAGTCTAGTTAGTTCAGTCAGAGAGACAGAGAGGAGAAAAAAGAGTTTAGGGGTTTGAAGCAGAGAGAGTGTTTAAGGAGTGATTAGTCAGAGTGTGACCTGTATTAATTAAGATAAAAGAGGTTAAAGTAAAATATTGAAGTTTTGTGTAACTTTAAGAATGTGCTGAAGAACTAGTCCTAAAACAACGTGTAATCAATAAACCTGTTTCTGTTTAAAAGTTCAGTACTGAATGGACCTCAGTCTTTCATAGGAAATATAGGTTGATAAAGAGATCAACTGGTGGCAGCGTGTTAAAGGGCGTGTTGGGATACCTTTGTGAGCTCTGTGTTTGGTGAAACAAGCAGGGGCCACGGGGTAAACGCCACAATTGGTGGCAGCTGTGGGATACGAAATAATCTAATAAAGCCAATGTTTAAAAGTGAATTTTCTGGAGTCGTGGGTACCTTTTAGTCAGAGGGCTGTGGTAACGAAGTGGGTGACTTGCTAGAGCTTTTGTGGAAAAGCTTAGTGGCGGGGCTTCTGAACCCAGATCTGGGGGAACTAAAGATAGGAAACTGACTCTAAAGGGAAAATTCTTTTTTGTTTACCTCAGGATTTGAGAGACCCAGTGGGCTAGCTTGAAATCCAAGGCTCTGAGAGATAAGGGAGCAGTGTTGGATAAGAGCGGAAGCCCGGGTCAGAGCAGATCTGAGGTGATAGGAAAATAAAAGCCGAAGCTTGAAAATAAAATTATTTTGGTGTCTGAGAGGAAGAATAGCTCAGTCATAGAGAGACAGTAACTAAAAGGTTGTTAGCTGGAGGACAGCCAGAGAGAGCTGCTGAGTGAAGCGCAACAACATAGTTACTGGAATTAACAGCAGAAAGACAGGTCCTTTTTAAAAGCAGTACAGACAAAGACTAATTCACTCAGACTTAAACATGCCACCCAAACGTAGCCAAAAAGGGAGTAAGGAGGCAGAAAGTTTACCTCAGGAAGTGGAGGGAAATGGAGACCTTCTAGCTCCAGTGGAACAGGAGGAGACTGATGAGGGTGCCTCAGAAAAAAAAGGTGTTTTAAGCTCCCAAGATTTTGAAAAATGGAAGTTGGAACAGGAATTCAGGCTTAAGGAACTAGAGCTCAAGGAGAGAGCTGAGGCCAGACAAATGGAATTAAGACAAAGAGAATTTGAGCAAGAAAGGCAAAGGGAAATGGAATTTCAAATACAGATGAAAAAATTAGAATTAGCTGCTCAAAATAACAATAACAATAACAGCAACTCTAGTGAGGGAAATCTCTCAAAAATCGATCTAAAGAAATTTCCCCAATATAGGAAAGGAGATTGTCCTGAATCTTTCCTGATTTCTTTTGTTAGAGCGTGCTGGGACTTTGAGATTAAGGATGATGAAAGGATGATAGTTTTGAGACCACAAATAAGTGGAAATTTAGCAGAGCTTTATTTTCAGATGCCTCTGGAGCAAGCTAGAGATTTTGAGGCATACAGAAAAATAGTATATTCTAGATTTGGCATAAATGCAGAACACCTTAGAAGAAAATTTTGTTCCCTTACCAAAAAGCCTGAAGAATCTTATGCCTAAGTGGGAGCTAAATTGATTCAATGTTTGGACAAATGGATGGAACGTGAAAATGTCACTTCTCTAGACCAAATGAAAAATGTGATTGGTTCAGAACAATTTCATTCCATTTTGCCAGGGGAATTGCGTTATTTGGTCAAGGACAAAAATCCTAAAAATGTATTACAGGCGTCTGAATATGCTGATTCCATTAGTGAGATGAGGGATCCTAAGTTTTCTGAGGTAAAATTTTACAGGCAGAACTGGGACAACAGTAAGAAACCCTTCAATAAAAATTATAACAGTAAAATGTCAGGGAAAGATGGCCCGCTTAGTACCTCACCTAAGTTGCCAGGGCCTAGTCCGCCAAAGCGAATGAACCCTGAGGAAAAGTTTGACAGATCTCCTCAGTATGATCGAAGGACTTACAGACAGTGTTATAACTGCGGCAAGTTTGGGCATATTCAATCAAATTGTATGAAGAACAATAAAAATAAAACTGGAAAAGATGATATTCAGACAAAAAAGATTTACTGCATAAAACCAGTGGAAGCCACTGAAGGAGGCTGTAACAATGGTTCTGTCTCCATGGCAACTGGCACGACAGAAAATTCTGATCTGCCACAAGCCAGAGTCGTCCAGTGCTTTCTTATAAAGGCAGATAATATTTTACTACAGAACCCTGGTGAGAAAATTCTTATTAATGTGGGGGTTGTTGATTCCTGTTCCCATTTAACCCTGTGTCATCCTGATGTGGTTCCTAAAGAACAAATACTTCCAAACCAAACTGTTACAATCAAGGGAATAAGTTCTACTCCAGTGATTTTACCTATGGCTAAAGTAAAGATAAACTATAGAGACTGGGTTGGAATTTGGGATGTGGCAATTTCTGATCAAATTCCAGCACCTTGTTTGGTCGGATTAGATCTCACTAAGCATGTGCAGAGTGCTTTTGTAGTAACTCGTTCCCAGGGAGAGCAGTTAACAATCCCTGAGGGAAAAATGGAATCCCTAACTTCTGAAAGTAACCTGCAAGGTCCCAATTTAAAAGAAAACTCTGACGTGGATGAAATGGCAGAAGTTATATTTATGAAAAACCCTAATAATTCATTGTTTGATAAGGAGCAGAAGGAAGATATTATTTTAAATGATTGTATTAGAAAAGCTAATGAGAATCCCATTCCATTAACGTCTGAATGCCCAGAGAGATTTATAATAGAAAACAATTTGTTATATAGGGAAGTTTTAGCGCCTCATAGGGGTGGAGATGGAATCCTGAAACAACTTATTGTGCCTGAAAAATATACAGTTAAGATCTTAAGCAAGGCGCATAGTGATGCTTTTGGAGCTCACATGGGAATATCGCGTACCAAACAAAGGGTTGCAATGAACTTTTACTGGCCAGGAATGGGTCAGCAAGTTAAGCAGTTTTGTCAGACATGTGATACGTGCCAAATGAGTGGTACTGGGGATGACAAGACAAAGGCTAAACTATGCTCATTGCCAGGGATCTCGACCCCTTGCCAACGCGTGGGTCTGCAAAAGTCCTTAGTAATACCAGACCAAAGCTTGGGGAGTGCTCAAGAAAAGAAGAGGGGCTGGTGTGATGGAAAGGCCCAGGAAAGAGCATTCTGTCCTGAGGACAAAGTAGTAGGGCTGAGACCCATAGAGGGGAGTAAATTGCTGTTGGCAGGGTCAGAACATGTGGATTTGTTGCCGCAGGACTGGAGGGCTAAGGAGTCTAGTCGCTCTGCAGCTGCAAAAGCACTTAAAACCTTGCAAGGCAAACCCCTACCTAACAAACCAAAGATTAAAGAAATAGAACCAGATGAAAATCTCAATGCATCTAAAATAAACCAAGTGTTTGAGATTGCACTTAAAAGAAACCTGCCTGTGAATTTGGAGGTGACCCATGATAGTGGTTCCCCACATAGGGAGAACTTCGCAACAAAAGTACCTGTGGGTGAATTTGTTGGTGAGGAGGAAGGCATAAGCAAAAAGATTTCAAGGAAGAACGCAGTCATAGCTGTGCTGGAGGAGTGGAAGAAACTGCCTAACCTTCCCACAGCTGAGAAAATTAAGCCACTATTCAGAAAGAGAACAGGCTTAACCCGGAAGAGGCGAGCCAGTGGACGTCAGAGTGCCCGATGACTGTCAATCGTCAGAAGAGAGCGCGGACTTCAAGATCTGCCTTTGTTGCACTGGACTACAACCGGGAGTTCATCGTGTACATCGATGTGTCAAGTGTGGGTCTGGGAGCCGTGCTGTGCCAAGCAGATGACAGCGGGAGTCTACACCCAGTGACTCTGATCAGCAGGAGATTCCGACCTGGTGAGAGACATTTGTCTGCCATCAAGAGGGCGTGCCTATCAATTGCTTGGACGCTGCAAAGACTGAAGCCCTACATTTGGGGAAGGAAATTTGTCCTTTGCACCGACCCTTTCCCTCTGGTGTGGCTACAAACTATGAAATCCACTAACAGTAAGCTTGCAAGATGGACACTGAACCTGCAAGACTTTGACTTTGTAGTCCGCAGTGTAAAAGGGACTCAGAGCGTGGATGCTGATGCCTTGTCTCGAAGGCCAAACTACTAATGGTTGGATAAACC
Source organism: Intellagama lesueurii (assembly GCA_037013535.1). Taxonomy (NCBI): domain Eukaryota; kingdom Metazoa; phylum Chordata; class Lepidosauria; order Squamata; family Agamidae; genus Intellagama; species Intellagama lesueurii. Next base: position 112,158,914 of record JBAJHW010000005.1, read on the forward strand.
AAGTTTGTGATGGTGTATTAAACGTTCTGTTTATGTAAGAGTTATGAAATATGATTAAAGTACAAAGTTTGTTTGGTTGATGAACTGAGAGGTCTAGAATGATGGTAAAAATAATGGTGAGTAGCCTTATTGATGTGAAGGTGATGCAATGTAATTTGTATTAATGTGATTAATGCAAATGTTTTAACTGTATTAATTGTCTTGGATGTTTAAAGTGGTAAGTTTGATTTGGTAAACATAATAATAGAGAGAAAATGGTGTTATAAGGTATGCATAAGTACTGGTAAGTTAGTGTTATACTTGCATGTACTTAGGTGTTTGTTTATGAGGGGAAACTGCTAGGTTTCCCCTCATAAAACAAACTTATTAAGTGGGGAGGTATGTAGCGATCACCCTGCTTTGGCTCAGGTAGAAGATTATTGGCATGTACCAATGAGAGCTGTTGGGAGGTAGAGCCAGAGAAATAGAAGGGAGGGGTGAGTCTGAGTCTAGTCAGTTCAGTCAGAGAGAGCTAAAGTTGGGAGAAAGAGTTTTTGGGGTTTGAGGCAGAGAGAGAGTGTTTACGGAGTGATTAGTCAGAGTGTGACCTGTATTAATTAAGCTAGAAGAGGTTAAAGTAAAATACTGAAGCTTTGTGTAACTTTAAGAATGTGCTTAAGAATTAGTCCTAAAACAACGTGTAATCAATAAACCTGTTTCTGTTTAACAGTTCAGTACTGAATGGACCTCAGTCTTTCATAGGAAATATAGGTTGATAAAGAGATCAACTGGTGGCAGCGTTTTAAAGGGCGTGTTGGGATACTCGTGTGAGCTCTGTGTTTGGTGAAACAAGCAGGAGCCACGGGGTAAACACCACACCATTATTTTAGAAGAACTGTGTGTGTGTGTGTTTGATTACTTAATTTTTACACAATACAGAAAGTCTAAATAATTCTGAATGTGCATTTTCTCACTAAATAACACTTCAAAAGAGTAAAAGAAGAGAAACAAAAAGTTAGCACTTTTAAGGCATTGATCACTGTTGATGAATCCCTGGAACAGAGAGTATGATGAAAGATCAATTGTGCCTAGCTCTAAGCCTTACAGTGCAGTGCAGGGAACTGCCATCTTCCCTGAGAAGCAATCTCACTGCTGTTGGGAGAACATGACAGCACTGGATGTTGACGGGGCTACCACTTTCTCTCTCCCTCCCTTCCCTTGTCCCTAGTGATGGAGGGACAGATTACTGTGCACAGAAGCATGAATTACTTGCTTTCAGACAACTTTTGAAATTAAGCTGAGGATAATGTGAATTTAAGATAATGGCTATCTATGGCCCTAAAGTTGCAGGTTGACAACTCTGCTTTAGCTAGATATGTGTCCCAAAATTCTCATTCCCTGATTTCAATACTCTTAAGTTGTCCTTTTATTGTATTTTAAATGTTGTAAGCCGCCCAGAGACCTTTGGGTAGTGTGGGCGGCATATAAGTTAAATAAATAAATAAATAAATAAATAGTTGATAAAGCAAGGTGTTTAAGAACATTTTTGGTGACTGTATTGTTTTGCAAGCAAGCTTTTAAAAAAAGTTATAAACCATATTTTAAGCCAATGGATCTGCCCTCTGGTATGCATAACTAGTACACACAGCCCAGGTGCTTGCTTTTGATAAAGAGATGCAATCATGTTTATAGATGATTTTTACATACATACATACATACATACATACATACATACATACATAAATGTATATATGTAGATCATATGTATGTATGTAGATCATATTTATGTAAAATCCAAAGTAGAACACACTGGCTGAAATCCTGTTGTACTTGGCGTAGCATGAAGTTACGTCTGTGGAAGCTCATAGGAAGTTATGCCCAGGCAGTCTGCATGTCTGATAGTGCAACTAGCTGTGCAATTCTAACCATGCAACTAATTATGCAACTGAATAGGCAATTGACAACACACTGACCAGGCAATTAGCCATGAAATTGACTGTGCAATTGCATCTGTGAAACTGCTACTGAAATAAGGCTTCCAAATTTTGCAACGGCTTCAAGTTAAGCAGGCATAGCTACACAACAGAATTTCAATTGCTGAATTTCCAAATACTCACAATGAGTTCTCCTGTCCCTATCCAGAGTAGATTCAGGCCTGATAAGTTAGGGCAAGATGGCTAAATGACACCCCCTTTGATCAACTTATAACAACAGTCTTTTTGTTTATAGAACCATTGAATTAGGCAGTATTGTTATTGATGAGGTATAATCACAGGTATTCCAAATTGCATGTAGATTCTGAAAAACGAACATCAGTCTTACTACAAATATAGAACAGGCACAATCTTCTTCTTCTCCTGAGACATAAATATTTGAGGATTTTTATGGGTTCCCTGTCCACCAAGTAACCCTGAAAAATCTTTGAAAGCATGTCACATTCTGGTCTATCCTTAGATCTCTCTTCGCTGACATCCAATAAATGGATTGTTGCTGCTTTTCCCCCCCACAAAAATTGGAACAATCATAAAACAATACAGTTGTCAAATCAAAATACTTACCCTGCATGTACATATGGCAGTTAAAATAATTGGCTAATTTTCTGCAAACACAAAACAGCTCCCCGTCCCCAATTCCCTTATATAGACACAGAGACAAGCTTCCTTGCTATTATATTGACAGACTGAAGCAGCATTCTACTGGAAGCTGCTGAGTACATTTTGAGGATTCTGATCATATTTGCAGTAATGCACTGAGTATGCAATAATAATGTTTATGCACAGATGTAAAGAATGTGCTGACGGATTAAAAAGGAGCCAGCCTGTGTTTGCACAGTGTTCAATTTTTTTAAAATAAGAGACTATACCTGACTATGAACAAACAGTTTTTTTTTTCCAGGAACAGAATGAGTTCACGGTATATTTCAAATCCCCGTGTCCCTCCCCACCCTGACTAATTCAAAATCCCAGGTTATAAGCACATTAGAGAATTTCAAGTTCTTGTTTCAATTGCAATTAGCTATTAGTATGACTGATTGCCCTACTAACACTGAAAAGATATGTCAGCCTAGATAGATGAGGCATAATCCGTCCCTGTTTAGAAGTAGCATTTTTAAATAGGGAAATCCCCCACTCTCTCCTTTGTGCATTCAAGCTTCCATATGCAGGCAGCAAATTATGCCATTATAGGGAATGGGAAATTGGACCACACCTCCCTTTCAGCTGTTTCTCATCTGCTCAGGAGAAGGAGGAGACATGAACTTAGAGCAATACCTGATTATTGAAATGCAACCTGAAAGGGTTTGCACCCCATTATCTGTCAGTGCAATCCTATACATAACGTCATTTCTCAAGAAATAAGCTCCACTTAAGTTCAGTGGGAAACAATATCAAGTAAACAGTTCAAGGACTGCAGTCTCACATTGCTTTCATAAATGGTGAAATGTAAAACAATCCAACCTCAAGTACCATTTGGGAACATTTGAGGAAAATAAAATAATTCTCCTGAGAAAATACTACTCTTCACATACCTGAGAGATCTAATTTATTTCAGGTGAACTGATCCCCTCCAGCTATTACAAAAATGCAGAACTTCTCTGGCCCACTGATGTGTTTTAAATTTACAAAACAGAGTTCAATTTCTTTAGAGTTAATGTATGCCTAATCTATGTTAAATGTACACTTTTGCTTTAGAATTAAAAAACAAAAAGAAAAACAAGAGGTGACTTAGTGATTTAGGTATCTAGCTGTGGAGCCAGAGGTTCGATTCCCCACTGGACCTCCTGGGAGGAGAGCCAGCCTGTGTGGCCTTGGGCAGGCTGCACAGTTCCAGGGCACCCCTCCAGAAGAAGGGAAGGGTAAATGATTTGTATATGATTTTTATATATATATCTGATGATTGCAAACTGAAAGCCAAGAATGACTTCTCTCAGTCATCAAGTTGCGAAAAGATGGGATAGATATTCTCTGTAGCTTTATAAGCAGCCTGAGATATGAAACAAACGTATGGCCATAAAAGTATGGAACAAAGTGATTTGTAGCTGCAGGCAATGACTTTGATTAAACAAACCAAGGGACTCCTGACAGTAATTGACCAGTTGTCTCCATGGGAAAAAAAGACAAATAATTTTGTGCTTTCTTTGTCAGATCCTTTGTCTGACAAGAGAGTCCCTGATAGCACACATGTGGGCCTTCAGAGGGATAAATGCTTACAGCTGGCATCTGGTGATAAAAGAACAGATAAGGAAAGAGAAAGAGGACCAGCAACTAAATATAGAATGGGTTGGTTGCCAAGACACAATATTTTGACATTGTCATCAGAAATAGAAGTGGAAACCTCCAATTCTATTTCCCTTTCCAAATGCCATCCCCTGGCATCAAGAATGCTGGCAGTACATATGTGATCAAGCAAGAGTTTGATATCCTATTTTTTGGAAGCAAATTGTATGCATTAGCAAAAGGTTAACATTCTCAAGGTTCTCATTTTTCAAGGTCTGTTTATATTGGGTCCAAAGAGTTCCACAGGTATGCTAAAAATACATTTATACGTGTTAGAACTCTGTTTACTCTCTGCATCTACAACTGCTCATCATGTGTATTAGTACCCACTTCAGAGTGAACTCCAGTTCAGATCAAAAATCTAAGAGTCAAACTATTTGTTAGAGATAATAGATCCGTAGCACTGGCAGTTTTCAGGAAACTTAACTGAGGCAGTCCTTGGGTCTAAAAATCAGACTCAAAACAAAGACAAGAAAAGCTAATTTACAAATTATGGAAGGTGAGAAAAGCTTTCAGTGTGAGAACCACATACATTCACAAGGACCCACACTCTGAGTCTCAGTTTTTGCTCCTGAAATCTCAAGAAATGGGAGGCGGCTGACATGGCAACCTAGGGACCTGGGACTGAGACCTGGTTTGTTGAGCTGCTGCAGATTACAGGGACTTTACCCTCAAATCCATTTTGTGAGGGCACAGGCTACAGGCTACAAAGTTAGACCAAGAAGAGGTCAATAAATAAATAAATAGCTAATCCAGTATCTTCCTCAATGTTCCCAGCAAGTAGAAATCTTCATTCCCTGATGGCTTGGAATGAACATCACTTAACTCTATGAAGTAGGATCACTGGAATAATTCTCCATACTGGATAGAGTGATATGGGTGAGGTGAATAACAAAGCTGCAAAGTAAATTTTGCTTTTACTTAAAAGCACTCAAAAATGTAAATAATTTTAAAGGAAACACATTTTTCCTCTTATCCCAGTTATAGAACAGCTGGGACAATTAATAAAGCAAATAGATGCATACATCTAGTGAGTCATATTCTTTATGGTTTCTCTAAGCAATCAAATATTTCTCAGTAAAAGGCTTCCAGCCTTCAGCTTCTTCAGCCCGGATATGCTTCAGAGTGCCAACCTGGCTTCTTTTCCCATTTCAGGCAAAAAACAAAACAAACCCCTGAGACCTAAATGCTGTTCTTTCTTTGCCTACCTTGTATCTTGACTACTTTTCCCCTCTTATTGATACTTTCTGTTTCCTTAGCCAGTCAAATGTGAAGTGGTGTCTGTCACGTTCCCCGCGTGCCCCTTGATTGTTTCACCAAACAAAGGCTCACACCGCGAGCTATTCAGCTGCCACCAGTTGTTCACATCAACTTTCAATGTTAATGACAAAGGTCCAGACAACTTGTCATTTTATATAAAGCAGAAATAGTTTACTGTAACAAAGAATAAAGGTTAAGCCAACATCTTTTGTTCTGAACTAAACAGTCTTTAATGGTCTTCATTGGTACTACACATCAGCCCTTCCTTAGCAATCTAGCTCTCCCCCCAAATCCCAATCCACCATCTTTTTTTCTTTTTTCTTCCTCCTGCAGAGCCTCTTATATATCTTGTGACTCCACCTCTCCAGCACTCTCATTGGTACATACAGATAGCACATAAATATTCATGACCTGGGCGGACGCCACATCCCTCCCCCCTTAATAAGTTTGTGATAGGAGGGGAAACTTAACGGTTTGCCCTCATAAACAAACTAAACACAGAGAGAACTGCAAATAATCAAACTTATCCTTATAAATGCTTATATCACCTATACAGTAAAACATATACCTTTTTTACTGATATACTTAAAGCAGACTTATTACTTTATGAGTACAGCTTCTACACAAAGAAAACAGTTAATGCAATATTACAAACTTTTCTCCACCCGTTAGTCATTTGGCCTTCGAGACAAGGCGTCAGCAACCACATTCTGGGTCCCTTTTATGCTGTGGATTTCAAAATCAAAGTCTTGTAAAATCAGCACCCATCTCATCAATTTGCTGGTGTTGGCTCAAATAGTCCTTAGCCATAGAAGAGGAGAGTGGTCGGTGCACAGGACAAATCTTCTCCCCCAAATGTAAGATTTTAGTTTTTGTAAAGCCCAAACAATGGCTAGGCACTCCTTTTCTATTGTGGACAAGTGTTTCTCATCTGACTGAAGTTTCTGGCTGATGTACATCACCGGGTGCAGATTTCCACTGTCATTGGCTTGGCTCAACATGGCTCCCAGCCCGATGTTAGACACCTCTGTGGAGATGACAAACTCACGGTCGAAGTTTGGTGCCATCAGAACCGGTCTAGAAGTCAGTGCTGTCTCCAAATGGTTGAAAGCTTTCTCGCAATCAGCCGTCCACTGGATATTCTCAGCTTGCTTTTTGCGGGTTAGGTTAGATAATGGGGCGGCCATCTCGCTGAAATTTGGCACAAAGCGATGATAGTAGCCAGCTAACCCTAAGAATGCTCTGATTCTCTTTTTGGACTTCAGAGTGGGCCAATTATTAATGGCTTCTATCTTAGTCTCAAGGAGTTTGATCACACCTCCCCCGACTAAATGGCCTAAATATTTTAATTCTGAACTTCCAAGATGACATTTGGCTGCTTTCACTGTTAAGCCAGCCTCATGCAACCTCTGTAGCACAACCTCTAGGTGGACTTTGTGCTCCTCCCAGGTCTGGCTAAAAATTCCAATATTGTCCATGTAGGCTACAGTAAATTCTCTTAGATCATGCAAGGTTTTGTCTACAAGCCTTTGGAAGGTCGCTGGAGCATTTTTCAACCCGAAACTCATGATCCGGAATTCAAATAAACCTAAGGGACTACAAAAGGCTGTTTTTTCTTGGTCCTTAGGGTCCATGGGCACCTGCCAGAACCCTTTGGTCAAATCAAGATGGAAAATAAAATGACACTTCCCTATGGCCTCGATGAGATCGTCTAGGCAAGGCATCGGGTATGCATCTGCCTAAGTAATGTGGTTCAATTTCCTATAATCTACACAGAACCAGATGCTTCCATCTGGGTTGTCTACTAAAACTATAGGAGCAGCCCAAGGACTTGTAGACAGAGCAATGATATCAGCTTTTAGCATTTCATTTAGTTCCAAGCGAACTTTGTCAACATAAGGGCCTGTTATTCTATAAGGGGTGACTGCTATGGGTTGCGCATTTCCAGTGTCTATTTTGTGCACCACACCCTTGGCCACACCAGGTTTCTGTGAAAACACATTCTTATACTATCACAATCTCTTCTTTTTGACTTAGGGATAGGGCAGGGCTAAGGATCGCATCCTCAGGATTATATTGGGGTTCTCCCCTGCCTTACCAGCACCACAATTATGACTTTTCTTCAGGGCCCTCCCTAATGGCATATAAAACCCAATTTTCTTTCTTATAATAGGGTTTAATCATGTTAACTGTTATAAAGCAATCATTAAGGTATTATCTTCTTTTTGTTTGTTAATAAAGGAGGAACTCTTAGGATTTCTCATCAGCACTAAATCAGCTGTCTCCCTCAATTCAGGATGTTCCCCTAAAATGAGTCTTTCAATGAGAGTTTCAGCGCTTTCCTCAGTGGCTTCAATCTGCCTCCCCTGAGAGCAGGTTACCATTAAAACACTTTGCACATGTTTAGATAGATCTAAACCAATCAGACAAGGAGCTGGGATTTGATCTGACACTGCTACTTTGCATATACCAGACCACCCATCATAATTCACTGATATTTTAGCCATAGATAATACCACCAAATCAGAACTAATCCCTTTAATGGAGATTTTCTCATGTTCTATCATGTTTTCCTCAGGGATTATATCTGGATGGCAAATAGTTATTTGCGAGCATGAATCTTTAATGCCTAGATACTTATTGCCATTTATAAAAATCATTTCTCCTGAGCTTTCTAGTAAATTTTGATCACATTTGGTTAAATAACATTGTATCACTCTAGCCTTGGGAAGTTCTGTGCTTTCTGCCAATTCCATTCCCTTAGCAAGAGTGCAGCCATTGGTTTCAGCTGCAGATTGCTGCAACCCATTTTGCTGCAAGCAAAATACCTTCTGTGCTTTCTGCCAATTCCATTCCCTTAGCAACAGTGCAGCCATTGGTTTCAGCTGCAGATTGCTGCAACCCATTTTGCTGCAAGCAAAATACCTTTTTAGGCTGATTGTAATTTCCATTTTTAGCCTGACTGAAATTTTGGTTTTTACGATTTTCACATTGAGCCCAAAAATGTCCCTCTTCCCCACAGGAAAAAACATTTCTTATTGGCACTATGCTCAGAATAAAGGGATTTATTAACTTTTCCCTCAGAACTACTCAATTTCAGGGGACTTTGCTTTGGGAATAAATGTTTTCCTTTACAATGGATTTCATTGGCTTGGTTGAGGTAATTTTTACTGGATTGGGATCTCTTACTGTTGTCTGACACTTTTCTACCAATTTTTACCTCAGAAAATTGAGGATCTCTGATCCCACTAATAGAATCAGCATATTCAGACACTTGTAGCACATTTTTAGGATCCTTGTCCTTGATCAGATAACGCAATTCCCCTGGCAAAATTGAATAAAATTGTTCTAATCCAAACAAATTTTTCATTTGTTCTAAGGAAGTGACATTTTCTTGCTCTAGCCATTTATTAAGATATTGATTTAAACGTGCTCCAAGGTGGTGAAAAGACTCCTCAGGTTTCTTTGAAATTGAGTGAAATTTTCTCCTGAGGTGTTCTGAATTAATCCCAAATCTGGAATACACCATCTTTCTACAAGCCTCAAAATCTCTAGCTTGTTCAAGAGGCATATGTGAATAGATCTCAGATAAAATTCCCCCTATCTGTGACCTTAAAATTATCATCCTCTCATCATCTTTAACCCAAAAGTCCCAACAAGCCCTCTCAAAGGAAATCAGGAAAGATTCAGGACAATCCCCTTTCCTATATTGGGGAAATTTCTTTAAATCGATATCGGAGGGATTCACACCACTGGAATTGTCATTATTATTATTATGGGTCTCTGATTCCAATTTCCTCATCTCAAGTTGGAACTGCATTTCCCTTTCCCTTTCTTTAATTTCTAGTTCCCTGAGTTTGTATTCCTGTTCCAACTTCCATTTCTCAAATTCCTGGGAGCTTTGAATATTTTCTCCTTCTGAGGCAATCAATACAGGTCCCTCAGTTTCTTCATCCCTTTGAATTTGAGGGTTCCTATTTCCCTCAGCACCCTGGGGGTCAACTGCATCCATAACTGACTTTTTACTTCATTTGGGGGGCATAAATAATATATTTTCTCGTTAAACTGGACTGGTTCTTTTCCCTCACAAGAGCCAAATGGACCTTTGTTTCAGTGGCTTTCCTTATAACTCAGTTGCGCTTTTCCAAGCAGCTTGCCTCGGCTACTCCCAAGCTCGCTACCCTTGCCACAATATTTTCCCTGTCTGGGCGATTCTCGTCTCCAGACACAAGAACAACCTTCTGCTTAGCTTTTCTTCACTTTTAGCTTTTATTATAACCTCAGATCTATTCTGACTTAGGCTTCTAATCCATCCGCTACTGCTCTTTACCCTCAGAGCTCCGGATTTTGAGCTAGCCACTTGGTCTTGTAAATCCTGAGGTAAATGGTTTCTCTTGAGTAGGTATTTTCCCTAACTTAGGATTCTCCAGATCTGGATTCGTAAGACTCGGAACCAAGTCTTCTCCAAGACACTAACGGGTAACCACTTCTTACACCACGGATCCTAACCACTCCTAGCTAGGAATACCTTCAAACTCAAGCAATTTTACACTGGATTGTTTCATATCCCACAGCTATGCCACCAATTTTGTTGCGTTCCCCGTGTGCCCTTTGATTGTTTCACCAAACAAAGGCTCACACTGTGAGCTGTTCAGATGTGAACAACTGGCTACCACCAGTTGTTCACATCAACTTTCAATGTTAATGACAGAGGTCCAGACAACTTGTCATTTTATATAAAGCAGAAATAGTTTATTGTAACAAAGAATAAAGGTTAAGCCAACATCTTTTGTTCTGAACTAAACAGTCTTCAATGGTCTTCATCAGTTCACTACACATCAGCCCTTCCTTAGCAATCTAGCTGTATCCCCCCAAATCCAAATCCACCATCTTTTTTTCTTTTTCCTCCTCCTGCAGAGCCTCTTATATCTCATGCCTCTCCAGCACTCTCATTGGTACATGCAGGTAGCACATTAATATTCATGACCTGGGCGGACACCACAGTGTCCTAGATATGTTTGTGCTCCTCTTTAATGACTAGGGTCCTATGCTGATCTTTTGGGCTTCCTGTTACTTTCATTTTCCTTGTTTAAACACTGGGACCGTAGGCTGAACTTTTGGTCTTCCTTCGTCCTTGTTCCCTCTTCAAATGCTAACATCCTGGACAAAAGCTTTAACTTCATATGTAGCTTTGACCCTCTGAGTTAGAACATCGTCAATCAAATAGCAGCCATTTCATAACCCCCCACAACTCTAAACAAAATGGCAGAAAGTTTAATTATTTTACACCATCCAAAAAGACAATCTCAGTTCTTGAAGTAGCATGCAACACAAATACTCTGGATTGGCCAGGACAGGACTAGTTAAAATACTAGGAATCTGGTTGACTGCCTTAGCTAGTCAGCAGCAGAATGCCTCCTACCATTCTTTAGGCCCCAGTTCTAGCCACTGATCAGGCAATTTGAATTTTTAACTCTGATGTTAATGAAGACATCTCCTATTATTCCAAGTTTGTTCCCCAAGCTGGGGCCAAGAAAAAAGAGTGAATGCACACAGTGCTTACCTGAAGGTATGCTTAGTTTCATTTACCAGTAAAGGTAGACACATGTACGAGTACTGACAAATACAAATCTCAATACTCACCTGTCTCTTGCATCAGATTGGCTAAACTCTTATTTAAGAATCCATAATGTGTTAAATGACTTGACTTTCTTAATTTCATAAGTAGTTTTGTGATTTCTGCATGTCTGGATAATTCTCAGCAATTCTATTTTCTGTATGCCCTTTCTATTTTGAGTGAATAATTTTTATGTTTATTAGACAATAAGGTTTGTCCCAATAAGCTGCCAACTTCCTTAAAAACAATATCTTTTTATTGTCTGGTGCTACCAACTGTCCAAAACAAAGCCAACCAATCTTAATCAATAATTTGCTGTGCAATTTCCTTACTAACTCCATCTTCCACACATTAATTAGAGTAACTTTAGTGGCTCCAGGTAGGGTTGCCATATCTCCTGTTTAGCCAGGTTTTCAGCTAGAGTTTAGATGTATCATCTGGTGCCCATCTGGACTTTAGCCCAAGCTTTTTTTTTTCCAGTAAGTGTGTTTACACAATAGGAAAAATCTGCATTGATCCACTGTGAATTTGCACCCAGGAAATCAGTTTTCATTTTTGTTGACCAGACAGGAATCATCAGAGAGTGGAGAGGAAATTGACAATCAGTCCTTGTTTTCATTTTGTTAAGGCAGCTTCCGCTGCAGTTATTCAGATTTTTAGGAGGCATGGCTACAGCACAGCTGCCTTAACAAGCTGCAGAGAGGTGCTGATTAGCAACTTCGTGCTCCCCCCCCCCGTCCTCCAGGTGCCATAGCATAACAATGCTGGCACCAAGACTATAAAAAAGAAAGAAAGAAAGAAAAAGAGATAGCATTGTTGTCAAAGACATTTGAAGGCAACTGACACTTGGGAACAGCAGGGACTTAACCCTTCACAATCCAGACAGCTGTAAAATGGAGTCCTGGGATTTGACATAATCTTTGCTGCCAGTGAAGTTGTTCCCTGAAATATAACATGGAGTGTGTTGGGGGGAAGAATGCAACCCTATACCCCTGTCCCCTTTGGAAATAATCTAGTCTGACCTAACTGCACACAACCACATTAGAGGCCTGATTGGCAGTTTGTTCTCACCTGCACATGCTTTTCAACATCATCTCCAGCAATCACACTATCTGAGTCAATGCAAAAGCATTTGCTCGCAAAAAAGTAGAAGCCCCAGTACAGTACAGTTTGGGGGGGGGGCATGCCTGGCTCATTCACATTGACCTGTACATTGTGTGGTCAATGGACAATAATATGAATCCTAATCCCAGACCATTTCCTGTATAATTTGTCAATATAACCATCCTCTAAGTCTCTACTCTTTCTAGAATTGGTAATATAAGGTAAAATGTATAGCCAATGTTTGGGTTAATTGGTTTAGAAAAGGAAACAAGTTTTGCCATGTGACTAGCCAAGGAGCAAAGTTATCCCCAATTTGAAAAGAATCCAAATGTAAATTAAAGTGGGATAATGGGTAATGCTACTACCTGAGAACTGCATAGATAACATGTAACCCATGGTGGGTTGGCAATTATGCTGACTGGGCAATTATGGGAGTTGTAAAGCACAAAAGGAACATGTCCAAGCTTTGACACTACATCTCATATAGTATTTTCTATTTTGGCAGGAGATGCTGGACATACAACTCTTGGTATGCCTTCCAATTCTACGAGTTTCTGATTCTATGGCCTTCCAGAAATATTGAGCTCCAGTTTATTTCCCATAAGTTTCTGGTAACTTAGTCTAAACTTTAGCTAGGTGCTTCCCTGAGAAAAGTTACTGCTGGCAAAATGAAACAAAATAAATTAAGGAAAGACCGGAGGAGAGAATGTAAACTATTAGAAGATTCTGCTTATTTTTGTGGTGGTGGTGGTTGTTATGGTTGCCAGAAGTCTTATTTTTTTAGAGAGGTTTCAAACAAAATGAAAAGGAAACGATCTTATTCTACCTGTATTTGTGACTTTCTGGAGCTAATTCAGATATTATCCTACTAAACTAAGTGGGTCTTACACCTCAGTAAATTTGCATTAGAAATTGATATGTCTGTCCTCATTAGAAAGTAGAGATTAGTAGAGTTACTTTCTTAGATTACTAGTCATAGAATCTTCCAGCCTGAATAGCCATTGACCATTTTGGCTGGAAGATTCTGGTCAGTGGCTACTCTCACTAAGGGATTTTATAAGATATGAGTCCACAGAGTAAATTTTGAAGCTCTGTTGTAAATCTCATTCCCCTTATAGCATAGGAGTGAAACTGCAGTCAAGGTGGGGTGAGGGTTGAGGAAGCAGATAACTTGGATTGGCCATTGCTTGTGTGTGTGTGTGTGTGTTGAAAAGTTAACTTATGCCCTGCTTAACCTATGAAAAGTTAAGCAGGGCAAAGAGTGTTAGGCTAGAATATTTTCTAATCATATTAATTCTGCATCCCTGAACAAAATGACATCCTGATCTTTGCAACTTGCTCTCACTTTTCCCTGAAATTTCGCCTGTAGATCAGATGATAGTGTATCAGTTGTGGGGGATTCCTGTGTTGTTCTCATGGGTCTGTAAGCAAACAAGCAAAGAAATAACAGCAACTATTTTTAAAATAATTGTCATTTCTTGAGAATATAACCAGAAGCCCACGTGTATGGCAAAATGTCATCATTTATTTGTAGGCACCAGCAATGTACATGTTTCGCCTGTCCCCGTTTTAATCTCAAAATGACCCTGCAAGGTATGTTTGGCTGACAAGTACTGACTGACTCAAGAATACCAAGTAAACTTTGTGATTAAATAAGGGTTTGATTTTGTGTCTCCCTGTTCCAACTTAAGCATTCAAATCATTACACCATAATGGCTCCCACAGATAGGCAGATACTATGTAAAAGAAGCCAAGGGTGAAATGTAATGGTAGAAAAAGAAATGCAACAATTAATGTGCTTAACTTGCGTAATATTTTTTGAAATCCACAATAATTGGCATATTATATTAATTTTATATTATGCAAGTTGGACTGCCTGATTTCCATAATATGCCAATTAGGCTGCCTATTTTTGGAGACCTAGAATCTGGCAACTCTTGTCCCTCACTGGGACCAATTTTCTATCCCCAGCATCCTCCAGTGGCTGCAGACTTCCAAAAATCTAAAAGGAAAAAACAACAACACACACACACACAAAAAATGAAACTAGAAATGGATAGCTGATTCCTTGCAGTTTTGAAAAATTGGCTTTTTTGGATGTTAAGTGGGATGGAAAAAGAGGGGCCCTGAAGAGGAATGAAGCTTGTAAAAAAACAGTCTTGAGGGCTGAATGCAGCCTTAGGACCATAGTTTGCCTACCTCATCAAAATGATGGAGAAGAATTTGGGTGTGAAATTTTAAATAGATATAATGGGAACTGCTAACTGATCTTGCAGGTGGGGTGAATCTATTCTGGCTTTTAGTCCAAACTTCACAGCTGGTCAACTTCACAAGCCTCATTGAACTAAAAGAAGTTCAGAACCATGGATATCTCTTTTAAAATTTAGACTGAAAGCCAGAGCAGATTCATTGCCCCACTCTCCTGCAAATCACCAGCCTCAACAAAATGGAAGTATAAATTTCCCACATCTTCAGTTTCATTGCAAAACACCACATACTTGTCCTGGAAACCCACATATTTGCAATGCATGTCAGGAAGGGTGAAAGGCACAAATTATGCATACATTTCTAAAATGTAAATACCAGAAGTCTGCACAACTGAAAAGGCATACACTCCAATCAATGCAAAAATGCATACAGAGAGAGACAGAGTTTAGAAAAAATTACTCATTTGGATGGTGACTCCCAGAATACCCCACTATCCAATGACCACAGTGGCTAGGATATTCTGTGAATTGTAGTTAAAAACAGCAACCAGAAATTCTTTGATCTCTGGAAAAATGTACTATAGTGAAAAGCATGCATGAACTCCCTTGCAAGAAGAAAAATCAAAAACAAATATCCAGTGGAATGCTTGAAGCGGCAAATGCTGTTTCCACTAGCATAATTAGAAGAGGTTGCCCCTGTGCTCTAGAAACCTGGTCCTGTAGACTCCTCCATGGAGTGGGGTGGGTGGGAAGGGGAATAAAGTCATAACACAACCCCTAATAGAATATTGATTTAGTCTTACAATGTAATATGAACCTGATATATGGGTTTACCCACAGAACTGAGAGTCTGCCCTTGTGTTCAGGGAGTGGTTGAATCCTTGCAGTATATGTTGTTGTACTGTATCTTGTATAAGGATATCTGTCTTATCTGAGCACTTTCCTTTCCTCCTGTCTTATCTGTCTTATCTGAGCACTTTCCTTTCCTCCCATTCTGGATGGGATGACCTGAGAAAAATTCGACACCTCCTAGGTGGCACTACTAAGGAACTTACCCTGATAATAGCCAGATACATCTACTCCATCATGCAGAGGTGACGCAGCGTGCTGTCGCAGAATGCCAAGCCCTAAATATGCATTTGGCTGTTCCCTGCCACATGTTAGCTGTTGAATGTTTTATCTGCATTTTAGTGTGTTTTAATTTTGTACAGTATGCCAATAAAGGTTTCTGTCTGTCTGTCTGTCTAATATATGAACCAAGGATTGGACAAGAATGCAAGTCAGATGTTAAGAAATGCAGTACAATATAGACTGAAACTCAAAGTAGTGTGGACAATTAGCATATATTCTCGAAGGCTTTCATGGCCGGGATCCAATGGTTGTTGTGGGTTTTCCGGGCTGTTTGACCGTGTTCTTAAGGTTTTTCTTCCTAACGTTTCGCCAATCTCTGTGGCCGGCATCTTCAGAGGACAGGAGTCAGGAGGTCAGTTTTGCGTATGACCATGACATCTAAGAAAGGGAGTTGGTCCTCTATTTCTTTTTCCATGGTGAATTGTATATTTGGGTGGATGCTGTTGAGATGGTTTAGAAATTCTTCCAGTTTTTCTTCACCGTGGTTCCAAATTGCGACGGTGTCATCCACGTATCAGAATCAGACTGTGGGTGCGAAGGGTGCCGAAGCCAAGGCCTGTTTTTCAAAATGTTCTATGTAGAAGTTTGCTATAACCGGGCTGAGGGGGCTCCCCATGGCCACTCCATCTGTCTGTTCATAGAACTCGTTATCCCACTGAAAGTAGCTGGTTGTTAGGCAGTGTTGGAAAAGGGCCTTGATGTCTTCTGGAAAGATCTGCTGGAGGAGTGTCAGAGTGTCCTTTATCGGTACCTTGGCGAATAGGGATACTATGTCAAAGCTGATCAGTTTGTCCCCAGGGTTGAATTTTAGAAATAGAGGGCCAACTCCCTTTCTTAGATGTCATGGTCATATGCAAAACTGACCTCCTATTGGGACACAAGGTCTACAGAAAACGCACCCTACACAAAAACTCCAACCACCACCCACAACAAAAAAGAGGCATAATCAAAACACTGGTAGACTGTGCAAATCGGAACTGTGAAGCTCAATTTCTCAGCACTGAACTCAACCATCTGAATTGGGCCCTACAGGCAAATGGCTATTCCAAGACTGAAATCACAAGAGCCATCAAACCAAGAAAACAACACCAAACTGAAGGGGAAAAACAGCCACCCACAAATAAAGTATTTCTGCCATACATCAAAGGGGTCACGGACCGCATGGGGAAACTTCTGAAAAAACACAACCTACAAACAGTATTCAGGCTCACCACAAAAATACAACAAATGTTACGGTCAGCAAAGGACAAAAGGGACCCCCTCACCACTGCAGGAGTATACCAGACACCTTGCAGTTGTGGCCAGGTATATATTGGAACCACAAAACGCAGCATTCACACCAGAATCAAAGAACATGAGAGACACTGCAGACTAAAACAACCGGGAAAAATCGGCAGTAGCTGAACATGCCCTGAAACAAGCTGGACTTGAAATTCTATTTCAAAATACTGAAGTACTGGACAACACCAGCAATCATTATGTTAGACTGCACAGGGAAGCCATTGAAATCCACAAACACCAGCAGAGCTTCAACAAAAAAGAAGAAAGTTTAAAACTCAACAAAGCCTGGCTCCCAGCACTGAAAAATACAGCCTGCAAAAGGTCAACGAACTCTACCCAGCCACAAGGACCAGGCTAACGACACCCGTCAATCACAGTGACAGATCATCTCTCCCCCTTATCACAACAATACACCCACAACAAAAACACGCTGATCACCATAATCACCCAATCTCCTGAAAAGGACAAAAGCTGATCCCACAGCTATAAATACTCAACTATCCAACAAACTGCAACAGAGCACAGAGAGAGTTCTGACTCCTGTCCTCTAAAGATGCCAGCCACAGAGACTGGTGAAACGTTAGGAAGAAAAACCTTAAGAACACGGCCAAACAGCCTGGAAAACCCACAACAACCAATTAGCATATAATTAGCTCCCTTGACAGTTAAAAGATCTAGCACAACTAGTGTGATCACATGGTTATTTAGATCGCTTTTTCAAGCGCTGACAACACGGTCTGGTTCATTCTACTTGGTAGTGACCAGAGAACATACTCTGGATCACAAACCAGCCTGACCCTGCTCTATGTCCTTTTCCAGACATACTTAGTCCCTTACCCAGAAATTCAAAACTCTGCAACATAAAAGAAACAAGGAACTGCAGCTAGAAGGAAGCTAAAAAGCTTCAGAGCTTATGGCTGAAAACTCCACTCCTAACTCTTAGCTGCCTTCATTAGATAATCAGTTCTCCAAACATCTTGTATTCAAACCACTCACAGAATGTTACTGTCCTGTGGATGATATATTGGAAAATAATACCCGAATATTAAATATGAAAACACCACATTTTTTTAAAATGATGGGGAGTGAACAGTGCAAGATTGGGGTGCAAAAGAAAATTACAGAATGGAAGACTTTTGGAATTAAGTTCACGTTACATTATTGTCACTGATCCAGAAATAGATTTATAGAATTCACAGTAATTAAAAATCATTGACTGAATCTATTTTCATTTCTATCAAAATGTTCAGTGATTTTTGTATAGCATGCTACTGGTTCCATATTAAAAATATTAATTACATGGGCATATAAATGTTGGTAGAAGATTTCAAATGTATCTTTTCAGGGAAAATACTGGAGAAGACTGCATACATAAAATATCACCTGGCTGCTACATCTGGAGTCCACAGCCCATTACCAAACTGACTAACTGTAGGCCCATTTTGGATTTAAAAAAATGCTTAACCTGGCCTTTGTCCTGGCATGGACCACAAACCCTTCTTTTGAGATTATACAGCTCCCCTCACAACCCTATGTTAACGATGGACTTACATGTGAGTACGTATGTACAGGACTGTATTATTAGTTGTTTGTACTTAAGTATCCTTGAAATCAATGCAAAATATCAATATTCAGGTATTGAATAATAACTAATTGAACAACTATCAATTGATTAAATAGTTATTGAAAAACTTCCCTTTGATCTTGTGAAATGAACTTTTTTATTGAAATTACATTTGTCAGTATATACTGAGTTCTATACTGACAAATGCCCTTGAAGAGCTTTATAAACATAAAAATCACAATACAGCCAATAAAATCAAAATCAGAACAAATGAATTAGTTGATTCTGTATAAATGTGTTAAAATATTAGGACATTAAAGGCCAGCAATAAAAATCAAAGAGTAAAGGTGAAATCAAGGACAGAATGCCTTTCAGAGGAGTAGCTCTCATCTGTATGTATCTAAATAAGATGCCAAACAGCTCATTTTGGGGAGAACATCACACAGATGAGAGGACACTACCAAGAATGCTTTGACTTTGATAGCCACCTGCTCTACATTTATGAGCAGAGGAGACCATCCAAAGGCAACTTTATTAATCAGATAGGAAAATACAGGAGAGAGTTTAAGAAGGCTCACTGATTTGAAGTAACTTAGTCTGGGTTGAAGGCCTTCAGTTTTCGAATTAGTTGGTGAGAGACAGGAGAACAGAGGGCAGGACAATTCTATAGAATCATAGTCTTCATCATTGGTATAGGGTTCATAGAGCCATACATTGCACATAATGATAAACCCCTTGAATGTTCTCGTTGTAGTGGCTTATGGCAGGGATATTAGAACTCATTAATCTACAAGTTGCTTGGGAGAACAAAGAACAAAGACGATACTATTAAGGTAGTATAAAATACTCTGAAATGCCAGGAGATCAAACCAAGCAACAATTACCTAAAATGCCTTTTTCTTGCTATCTATGCCGATTTTCCTTTGGGGAGTGCTAACTCAGTAAATGCTCACTATACATAAACAAAGCACTGGCTATAACTCTTCAGCAAACATGAAATAAACTCCAAGTGTTTTGCTTTGTTTGATAAAATAGTCTTTGGGGAGGTACTAATGGACACAGGCTAAAGATCCAAAGAAAAGGAACTTGATCCATTTAAAAAAGAAAAGCAGACTAAAAGAAAGCATGTGTTTTTTAAAAAATGCTGGTTTGTACTTTAAAAAACTGCTGACTTTCTTCTACAGGTCATCTCACAGGCCTTTCTATCACATAATAGTATAATTAAAAAATGCTGATGTTTTGGTCTACAAGAACTTTCTCTTCTTAGGCCACCCAGTAAATATATACATCATAACATATATTATGCAGCTTTATAGTGTTAGGCAGATTCAGCGTGTTGATCGCTGCTTTGTTTATTGTGGTTTTACTACGTGGTTTTACTTACCATGCCATGATTGATAATCAGATGATTATGTGCACATCCTCCAGCTTCAGAAATTGTATTACATTGAAGGAAAACTAACAACACACATTCAGCAACTACAGACTGGTTACATTGTTGGAAGAGAAAGTGAGAAAACTGGAGCAGCGACTGGCCACGCTTAAGGCTATAAGAGAGGATGAAGAATACTTAGACAGAACTCTCAAACAGCAGCAGCCAAAGGAGGCAGTGGAGGTGGAAGAACAGCAAGACAAAGCAGAGAAGGAGAATGCTGAGGAGAGAATAAACATAGTGAATGAAACACCATGGAAAAGAGTCACACTTGGAAGCAAAAGAAGACACTCTTGACCAGTGGAAGAATCAAGAGTGAACTGATTGAAACTGAAAGTGCTGGGAATATCCATGGATCCATCAGACATGCTGTCTCCCTGGAAGATGGATTGGGAATGTGACAAAAGGAATACCATCACTCATAAAAACTATGGATGCACATTCCTTTGTTCTCATCCATGTGGGAACAAATTTCACAGTCAAGAGAAACGATAAAGAAATCACATCAGACTTTGAAGCTCTGGGAAGGAAACTCAAGGATTTGGGGGCCTAGATAGCCTTCTTGTCCTTCCTACCAGTACTCAGAAGAGGAATAGAAAGGGAAAGGGAAATATTCTGGGCGAAGGTGGTGCCGACGTTAGGCATTTGGAATTTAAGACCATGAACTTCGCCTCCGTGGAAGATGGACTGCTGACAAGTGATTGGTTGCACCTCTGACAGACCGAGAAGAATGTGTTTGACCACAATGTGAAGAACTTCAGGAGGGCTTTAAACTGAATTGGAAGAGGGAAGGAGATGCAAATTCAGAGGTAAAGATAGATGAAGGCTTATTCATAATAAGAGGAACAGAGGAAGACACTCTACTGGGGCCCAATAATGGTCTTCATAAAAATGTACAAAAGAAAGGAGGCCACAAATCATGCAATCTACAGTGCCTACATACGAATGCCAGAAGTGTGGGAAACAAAGAAGAAGAATTGTAAATCTTAGCTCAGGAGGGTAAATACCACTTGAAACTGAAAATTGGTGGGATGGCTCCCATGACTAGAATACAGCAATTGAAGGATATGTATTGTGGAAAAAAAATCAGAAAGAGTAGAAAGAGAAGCAGAGTCACACTATATGTAAAATAATACATATTTCTGCACAGAAATCCAGGAGGATGAGTTTGGTTGTCCCATCAAGGGCATCTGGATTGATAGAAATGGGATGAAAAGAGGTTGACCTCATCAAGAACCTCTTTCTAGGGATTTTTGAAGATATCATTTCAGAGAGTGGGGCATATAAGGGCTAACCTGGTATCAAATAAGTAATTTTATTAGACAGGCCAACATGGTGAAACAGGCCACAAGGTGCCTCACGTCTTTTGAAAATCTTCTCTCTCTAGCTAAAACAAATAAAGGAGCAATATCAACACTTTATTCATTGCTGATGGAGGTAGATCAAGGATCATCAATGCGGTTGTGGGAGATATGGGAACATGGTTGGAATATTAAAATTGATGAAGATAAATGGTCAGGAATGTTTACAAAATTCCTATACAAAGGTGTCTCTATTACAGCCAGGGAGATCTCATTGAAAATACTCCAAAAATGGTATTTAACCCCACTTTGGCTCTCGCATATTAACCCAGCAATGTCACCAATGTGTTGGAGAGGCTGTAAGTGTAAGGGATCTTTTCAACACGTTTGGTGGTATTGCAAAAAGGTAGACCAATTTTGGGAAGAAGTGTTTAATGAAATAAATAAAATTACAAACCAGACGATTAATGAATCTCCAGAATTAGCACTTCTTACTCTTTTTCTGGGGAAAAATGAATCCATTTCATACAAAACCTTAATAGGTCATCTTTTGACTGCAGCAAGACAGATCATAGCGAAAGGGTGGAAAAACATGCAGGGAGTATCAATTGTAGCATGGTACTCAAGAGTATGGCAGGTAGCACTGCAATAAAAATTAATCACCAAATTGCATATAGTTAAAGGGATAAAACACTTTTATTTTTTTATTTTTTTATTTTTAGATTTCTACCCCGCCCCCCTAGACAACATCTACTCGGGGCGGCTTACAAATGTCATTAAATATATAAAACATTAAAAACATTAAACAATTAAACAATTGAAACCATAATATAAAGTATTCAAGATGGGAATAATAAAAATTAAAAGACTAGAATTTAAGAATTGACAGAAGGGAAGGCCTGCCTAAATAGCCAAGTTTTAAAATGGCTCTTAAAAACACCCAGCGAGGGTGCCAGGCGGATCTCTGTTGGGAGGCTGTTCCATAGTCGAGGGGCCACTGCCGAGAAGGCCCGGTTTCTAGTTCTTTCTTTCTGGACCTCTCTCGTTGTTAGGCCCCTCAGCCGTCCCTCCTGGCTATGCCGAGTAATTCGGGTAGATCTAGGTGGGAGAAGGCGATCTGCCAAATACCGAGGTCCCAAACCGTTTAGGGCTTTGTAAGTCATCATCAACACTTTGAAATCGATGCGGAAGCGAATGGGCAGCCAATGCAATGCGGCCAGAGTGGGAGAGATGTGTTGGTATTTTCTCACCCCGCTGAGCAGTCTGGCCGCTGCATTCTGCACCATTTGAAGCTTCCGCAACAATCTCAAAGGTAGCCCCACATAGAGCGCATTACAGTGGTCTAATCTCGAGATTACAAGCGCATGGACGAGAGTGGTGAGGGCCCCCCCATCAAGGTAGGGCCGCAGCTGGGCGATCCGCCACAGATGAAAATAGGCAGAACGGGCCACGGGCGCCACCTGGTTTTCCATGGTAAGCGCCAGATCCAGATGTATCCCCAAGCTGTGGACCCCACTCCGTGCGGTAAGAGTAACCCCCCCCAAAGAGAGGGAGTCTCCCAGACTGCCGATGGAAGGGCCACCCACCCTCAAGACCTCCGTCTTGTCCGGGTTCAGCCTCAACCCATTCAGCTGCATCCATTGCAGTACAGCCTCCAGACAGCGCTGAAGGGACAGAATGGCATCCACTGAAGTAGGTGAAAAGGAGATGTAGAGCTGGGTGTCATCAGCGTACTGATGGCACGAAGCCCCACACCCCCTGATGACCCCACCCAACGGCCTCATATAGATGTTGAACAGCATTGGGGAGATGATCGACCCCTGCGGAACCCCACAATTGAGACTCCACGGGGCCGAAACATTCTCCCCAATCTGTACTCTCTGGGGGCGGTCCTCCAAGAAGAATTGGAGCCAGGCAAGCACCAGGCCACCGATTCCCAGCTCGGAGAGCCTCCCCAGGAGGATATCGTGGTCGACGGTATCAAAGGCGGCTGAGATATCGAGGAGGACCAACAAGGACATATTGCCCCTGTCGGCCTCCCTCAACAGGTCATCCAACAGTGCGACCAGTGCCATCTCTGTGCCATGGCGCGGCCTGAAGCCCGACTGAAACGGATCCAGAGCATTTTGCCTCTTTTGCAACTGACTGGCATCCTTTTATTGTTTATATGAATAGAATGGATAATAAGGGACTCCCTGAAGTATACAGAAATTATTGGTCATTGTAATATACTTGGAAGGTACTGTATTTTTCTGTGTATAAGATGCCCCATGTATAAGATGCCCCCCCCACTTTTCTAACCCAACATTTCTTTCTTTGCAAGAAAGTGGAGGGGGAAGGCAGGGATCAAAGCACTTTGATTCCTGCTTCCCCCCTCCACTTTCTTGTGAAGAAAGTGGCTTCCCCCCTCCACTTTCTTTGCAAAAAGCTGCTTTCCCCCTCCACTTTTTGCAAAGAAAGTGGAGGGGGGAAAGCTTTCTTGTGAGGAAAGTGGAGGGGGAAAGCATTTTCCTTGCAAGAAAGTGGAGGGGAAAAGCAGGAATCGCTTTCCCCCTCCACTTTCTTGTGAGGAAAGTGCTTTCCCCCTCCACTTTCTTTGCAAAAAGTGGAGGGGGAAAGCAGCTTTTTGCAAAGAAAGTGGAAGGGGAAAGCACTTTCCTCTCAAGAAAGTGGAGGGGGAAAGAATGAATTGCTTTCTCCCTCCACTTTCTTGCGAGGAAAGTGCTTTCCCCCTCCACTTTATTTGCAAGGAAGTGCAGGGGGAAAGTGATTCCTGCTTTCCCCCTCTACTTTCTTGTGAGGAAAGTGCTTTCCCCCTCCACTTTCTTTGCAAAATGTGGAGGGGGAAAGCAGGGATCAAAGCGCTTTGATCCCTTCCTCCTCCTTACTATCGTGTATAACGCGACCCTCAATTTTTCCTCTAATTATTTAGGGGAAAGTGTCATTTTATACACGGAAAAATATTGTATGTATAATTTTCCCTGAAAAAATTTATAAGAATTTTGATATGAATTTGCCATGGGAATGCGAATGGGAGGGTGGGAGGGAAGACGGGCATAAAATATAAGAATGTATATGTGAATGTATATATTTAATTTAAAAAAAATTGAAAAAGAATTTTAAAAAGATAAAAAATAAATGGGATGAAAATAAAAATAACATGGTAGTTGGAGTCTACTACCAACTGCCAATCAAAGAGAAGATGTGGATGAAACCTTTGAAAAACAAATTGCAAAAAATTCAAAAAGACTCAGTGGCATAATGTGTTAGGAGGCAAATTCTGCCAAATACGGCTCTTCCTAGAAATTCCTGGCTTGTATGGCTGATATTTTTTTTCTAACAAGAAGTGGAAGAAGAAACTAGAGGATAACTATCTTTGACTTGATTCTAACCAATAGAGATGACTTGGTGGATGAAGTGGCAGTAAAGGGAACTCTGGAGGAAAAAGTCCATGTTATATGTTCTTGATTTCAAAGGAAGCAAAAATGGAGTGTAGCTGCGTATGAATCCTGAATTTCAGGAAAGCCAATTTTAATAAATTCAAGACAATGATAAGTAAGGTCTGATGGCAGGAGATCCTAGCAAGAAAAGGAGTCCAAGATGGTTGGGGTTTTTAAAAGATGAGTTTTTCAAAAAGGAAATTCTAAAGTTACAACTGCAAAAAATTCCAACAAGAAAAAAAGGTGGAAGACCGACCGACCGACCGACCGACCGACCGACCGACCGACCGACCGACCGACCGACCGACCGACCGACCGACCGACCAACCAACCAACCAACCAACAAAAGACCAATGTGGCCTCACAAAAAGGTCAGAGAAAACCTGAAAACAAATAGGACACATATAGGAAGTAGAAGGCAGGCCGAGCCACAAAGGAAGAGTACAGACAAGTAGCAAAGAATTACAGGGATGTTCTTAGGAAGGCAAAAAAGCATTCTTCAGGTACGTTCATAGCGAAGGACAGAGAAAAGAAACAGTGGCTCAGCTACTCAGTGGGGATGGGAAAATGATAACAGATGACAAAGAAAAGACAGAAGAAATTGGTTGTTGTAGGTTTTTTGGGCTGTCTGGCCGTGTTCTTGAGGTTTTTCTTCCTAATGTTTCTCCAGTCTCTGTGGCCGGCATCTTCAGAGGACAGGAGTCAGAACTCTGTCTGTGCTCTAGAAGAAGAATTTTTTTCAAATGTGAAGTATGATAAGTAAGCCCCCATGGCAGGAGATCCTAACAGGATTGGAAGGGACAGGATTGTAGCTTGAGACTGATTTTTAAAAAAATAGTCAAGGAATACCTTTTGCCCTCCCATCCCAAAATAAAGAGGCAAGATGCAGCTGATGGGTTGAAACTAGGGCCACACTTTATTAAATCCAATATGTGTCTTTGAATTTTAAAGTTGAAGTTTGAACTTTAAACTTGAAGTAAGGAGACTGCTGTAATGCAGAATTACCAGTCTGGAGCTAGATATCAGACATGACTCTAACCAACCACAGGTGAGTCCCAAGCCCCAAAGTTGGTCTGTCCTTAAGATGGGCCAGCCCCAGCTGATCCAAGGATCCCCCCTGGCCCAAGTCCCTTGACCTTAGGCAGCTAGCAGCCTGAGAAGGCCCCCAGCACATTTGTCCCCAGCATTGTAATCTTGTGATCTGCAGTGCTGAGTTGTGCATCTCCAATGTGCCCCATAGGAATTCACCAATACTTGTCTCTTCTGCTCCACCTGCCAATGTAACCTATTTAATAATAACCACACCCATTGCCCCACTATGCAAGGCCATAGAACAGTGTGGGATAGTCGAAAAAACCCCATATGCCATGCATTCTGCCTGGATGTTCTCCTTCTAAAATAGAGACCTGACCATACAAATCATTAGCAATTGCCCTCAACTGAGCCATCTTGCATGTCCTAGACTGAGTGCTGTGGGGGAGGCCATATATCAGGTTCAACACCTAGCAGGTGGCAGTTCTTCTCCAGTGCCTTAACCTTGGCATGGAGGGTATCAAGGTATGGCTACCCTTTGTCATCTGAGGAAGATAAAGCTGGTGGGGACCTATGCTGGGCTCTCTGTTTTGTGGACTGTTTACCCATACTCATTCCCTGAGCCTTCTTGTGTCCAATGATGGCCAACCACTCCCCTGGTTCCAGTATATGAGCAAGTTGGTGGGATTTGCCAATTGTGAGGGAGCAAAGTGTGCTGCCTATATACCACCCCATAGTGCTTAAAGCACTCTGTGGCTGGTTTATGCTTTAATTATGCAGGCTACACAATATCCCCCCTGCAGGCTGGGTATTCAATTAACCAACCTCTGAAGCACAGAAAGTTGCACTAACAACATGCTAGTTACCTGAGCCTGAATAGAACTCATGGGCAGAGTCTTCACTATAGTACTACAGGTCTCCCCCTCCAATACCATGAGGCCTCTGAGCAATTAGGCTTTGTAATGGAGCAGACCTCCTTGTCTGCTCCCCAGATATATGTGGGGGGGAGAGGGTGGCTAAACCAGGGATCCATTTTTTTATTATTTATTTATTTATTTATTTTATTCGACTTGTATGCTGCCCACACCCTGCAAGGGTCTCCAGGTGGCTTCCAACATCAATTAAAACAGTTCAGTTAAAACAAACACACTAAAAACCAATACGGTTACATCTATACTCTGCAAAAGCAAAAATAAAACAAAAAAAACAAAAACAATCTACAAAGACAATCTAGATTCATAACTCTATCAGTTAAAATTAAAAACCTTCAATTAAAAAACTTCAATTAAAAAACTTCCGGAACAGGAAGGTTTTAATCTGGTGCCGAAATGTCAGTAACGTCGGCGCCAGTCGGATGTCATTTGGGAGGGCAGTCCAAAGCCTGGGTGCAGCTGCCGAAAAGGCCCTCCGCCTACAGGCCATCCCTCTCACCTCATTGAGGGACGGCTCTTTCAGGAAGGCCTTCTGACTAGATCTCAGTTGCTGGGTAGATTCGGATGGAAGGAAGCGGTCCTTCAGGTATCCAGGGCCCAAGCCGTTTAGGGCTTTATATGTCAAAACAAGCACTTTGAATTGGGCCCAGGCAACAACATTCTGTAACCTGGCCAGAATCGGCTGAATATGGTCTCTCGCAGCTCCTCCACTCACCAGTCGCATGGCTCGATTCTGAACCAGTTGTAGTCACCAGATCGTCTTCAAAGGCAGCCCCACATAAAGCACATTGCAGTAGTCTAAACGGGTTGTTACCAGTGCATGTGTGACTGTAATGAGGCTCCGTTCGTCCAGGTAGGGTCACAGCTCGAACAGTTTCCACAGTTGCAGGAAGGCGCCCCTGGCCACTGAGTCCACCTGGGCTTCCAGAGTTAGACTGGGGTCCAGGAGCACCCCCAAGTTGTGGACCCTGTCCCTTAGGGGGAGTGCAACCCCACTCAGGGCAGGGAAATGGCCCTCCAGTCTGTCCGGTGAAGCACCCACTAACAGCACTTCCGTCTTGTCTGGATTGAGTTTCAATTTATTAACCCTCATCCAGTCCATTATCAGGTCCAGATACAGCACAGAAACCGCCTCACCTGGATTGGTGGAAAACGAGAGGTAGAGCTGAGTGTCGTCAGCATATTGCTGACTCCTCAGCCCAAACCTCCTGATGACCTCTTCCAGCGGTTCCATGTAGATGTTAAACAGCATGGGGGACAGTATCAAGCCCTGAGGAACTCCATGACATAAACGGCATGGGGCAGAGCAACTGTCCACCAGCACCACCCTCTGGACACGGTCAGCCAGGAAGGAGTGGAACCACCGTAAAATGGTGCCCCCAACTCCCAACCCAGCCAGCCTATCCAGAAGGACACCATGGTCGATGGTGTCAAAAGCCGCTGAGAGGTCCAGGAGTATCAACAGGGTCACACTCCCCCTGTCTCTCTCCTGGCAAAGGTCATCATACAGGGCGACCAAGGCAGTCTCCGTACCAAAGCCCGGCCTGAAACCCGATTGAAATGGATCCAGAAAATCCGTTTCATCCAGCAGCGCCTGGAGTTGTCCGGCCACAACCCGTTCCAACACCTTGCCCAAATAAGGGAGGTTCGCCACTGGTCAGTAGTTAACCACCAGCCTTGGGTCCAGGTTAGGCTTTTTTAGGAGTGGCCGAATTACCGCCTCTTTCAAGGTGGCAGGGACCACTCCCTCTCTCAAAGAGGCGTTCACGGCCTCCTGGACCCAGGTGCGAACCCCCCTGGCAAATCTTCCAATTAGCCAAGATGGGCAAGGGTCAAGCGGAGTGGTGGTAGAACGGACAGATCCAAGCACCCTGTCCACATCCTCAGGTCTCAACAATTGAAACTCATCCATTAATACTTGACCTAAGCACGACACACTGGACACATCCTCTGATTCTGCAGTAATGGTGGAGTCCAACCCATTGCGAATCTGAGCAATTTCCCCCTCAAAATGAATGGCAAACTCATCACAGCGAGCTGATGAGCAGTCCAGGACCTCCACCGGATTTCCTGGTTGAAGAAGATCCCGGACAACCCGAAACAGCTCTGCTGGACGACATTCTGAGGAAGCAATACGGCTGGAGAAATATTGCCATTTCGCCAGCCGTATTGCCACGAAATAGGCCCGATAATGGGCTCTAAGTCATGTTTGATCGGACTCCCAGCGGGATTTCCTCCACCTGCGCTCCAGCCGTCTCCCCTCTTGCTTCATTGCCCGCAGCTCAGATGTATACCAAGGAACTGTCTGGGCTCTGCGTGCAGGGAGAGGGCACTTAGGTGTGATCGTGTCAACCGCCCGGGTCATCTCTCTATTCCAGGTGACCTGATCTTTGACAGGAGCACCGACCATATTAGATGGATATTCCCCCAGAGCATTCAGGAAACCTTCCAGATCCATTAGTCTCCGAGGGTGGATCATCTTAATAGACCCCCCACTCTCGCAGAGGAAAGAGGATGCCAATAGTCTAAACGTGACCAGGAAGTGGTCTGACCATGACAATGGGGTCACTGCCAGCCTCTCCACATCCAGACCACCATCTTCCAATCCCGTTGAGAAGACCAGGTCCAAGGTGTGGCCCTTTTCGTTTGTCGGGCCTACAACAAGTTGAGACAGCCCCATGGTTGTCATGGCGGCCATGAAGTCCTGAGCCGCTCCTGACAAGGCAGCCTCAGCATGGATGTTGAGGTCTCCCAGTACCAACAGCCTGGGAGTCCTCAAAACCAGGTCCGAGACTACTTCTGTTAGCTCAGGCAGGGAGACTTGGTACGCAGCAGGGTGGTCGGTACACCAGCAGAATCCCCAATCTGTCTCGTAAGCCCAGCACACAATACAAGCCCTCAAGACCTACTCTCAAGGGGACAGGAAGCCTGGTCAAGGAGATGGAACTCCTATAGACTATCGCAACTCCTCCTCCCCAACCCTCTGAGCGACCCTGGTGCTGGACTGAGTACCCAGGTGGACACATCTGGGAGAGGGGGACCTCGCCCTCCTCTCCCACCCAGGTCTCGGTGATGCATGCCAGGTCAACCCCCCCATCCAAGATTGTGTCATGGATGAGGGTAGTCTTATTTTGTACTGACCTGGTGTTCATTAACAGCACCATGTGGCTTGAGGGCATAAGGATATGGTCACCTGGTACCCTTTGGTAGGGGGCAGAACTAGAAGAGGGGATAGATGTGAGGTATCTAACCCCTCTTCTCCTACATGGGCATGTTCTACTCCCTCCATCATACCTTCCTCTACCCAGGATTACTTTGATAGCTGCCCCCTCCGCTGCCCTCCCCCCTTCCTGTTCCTTCTCTTCCATATGGATCTAGATTAAACTAGATTAAACTACTACTACTACTATATATTTTTAAAAGTAGTAGTAGTAGTAGTAGTAGTAGTAGTAGTAGTAGTAGTAGTAGTAATATAGAATCTGCACCACACACCTTGTGTGTATGAACTACTAGCTGCCACCTGGGCCCTCATTTCAGATTAATCAAGCAAGGAGAACATATCTATCTCTCATCTTAGATAAGGCAGCAATCCAAATGAGAGGTGCAACAGAATCTCATCAGTTGAAAAGCAAATAGGGGAATGCATGACTCCCCTTCTCTGCCTCCTCCAGCAGCTGGCCAAGAAAAGGCAATGCTGCAGGAATACCTGCCCAGCCTCCTCGTCTGAGGGGCCAGCTGTTGGAGGAGGCAGAGAAGAGAAGTCTGGGCTCCTGCCTGGAATGGAAGATCATGTGACAGAGAGGGATGGAGCAGCACATGCTGGCAGGTCAGTGGGTGAATGGAAAGGGGAAGGGAATATGCAGCAGCTGTGCTGTCACACAGATGACTTATGACAAAGGGGCACAAAGTAGTTCATGCCTATCTCTACCAAGGACATTATTTGATATTTTTGTATCCATTCTAAAAATTAGTAAGAAAACAAAGGGGCATGGAAAACAAAATCTTCCACTAATTCAAGTGGAAAGGAATGAAGAGCCAGATATTAAGAGCATAGTTAATCGTAACTATACAAACAAATTCCCCACCCAAAATTGGACTCACAGTTAAAGAGACTGGCTGATAGTAATTAAATGCTTAAAAAGATAACCATATGCCAACAAATGGTCCCCTTACCTAGCAAGATTAGAGCTCTCGCTTTACACAGAAATGTTTCCTTGCTTTTTCCTACTACTCAGTTTCACTGGAATGAAGTTAGGGCAGGAAATTATACAATGGATCAAGGCATTCCTGAACAAGTGAGAGGTGGGTCTGAGAAGTTCAAAATGTTTATGTCCCACATGGCATGCTTTCTTCCTTGAACAACATGTCTTTGAATGCCTAAATTGCTCTTAGGGTTTCTTCGCATTTTGGGGACACATTTTTATGATGCTCTGTGAAGAGGCTAGGTTTGTTGTAGATAGGCCAGATATATTGTAGATAGGATTGATCATTGATTGATTAAGGTTTAGAGTTTGTGCAGACTGAATAGGTTGTAGAAGTGGTAGGTTATAGATAGGATATGTCTGTGATGTGTTGTAGATAGGAAGGTTGCAAGCACAATGTTTTGTTTCTGTAAAAACAACATTAAAATGAAAATGCTGCTGTTTTTCTCGACCAGGAATGAACCTGTGCCCCCAGACTTTATACCTCCTCCCCCTGATTGGTGCTGGCCTCTATTACTGGGTTTTCTTTTAAAGAACAGGGGTGGTGGTAGAAAGCGGAATTGAACTTCCAGCCATTCTAGTTTCATGGGTCAGTGCAACTTGCCCCCACACTGCTGGAATGGTCCTTTGACCTCTGGAATATGTCCACCCTTGCTCTACACATTATGAAATGTCATAGAGTTGTTTCCCTTGGAACTATACGTTCTTTCTAACCATTGATTCTCCACAAACACACAAACAGAATCTCATTCTTTCCATCTTTCTTCAGATACTCATCAATCATATGGATGATCATGCTAAGAATAATCCAGCAATTTATCTTTACATAGAGGTGTCATGATGATGGGATATGTAGTCAGTGAAATGTAAAATGGAGTCTGGCAGGTTCTGTGTGGAGATGATTTAAGGGACTTTGGAATGTGTTTTTCTAAGCGCCATGAGAGTGTTTTTCTGAAGACCGTTTCAGCCTGGATCGAGATAGCGTTTTGAAGGCCAAATCGAGGGGCCTGGAAGACTCGACATTCCAAGCTTGTTAGAGAAGAGATAAACAACACCTGGACTCTCATGGGAATAAGGGAAGGAGAGAGGTGGTATGACCCCAAAAATATAATTGGTTAACAGCCAGAAAGGCCAAGAAGAAGGGAGGAGCTAGAAGGGTAGAAAATGGACGATGGGCTATGTGAAACTGATGGAGATTGATGGAGGTTAATGGAATGTGATGGTTCGTGTGTTGCTTGATTCCATGAAGGAGACAGGATGTAAGTAAAGGAGAAAGAAGAAGAGGGGGCTAGCCCACTATAGCCTACCCTAGATTAGTTTTCTAGTGTTTATTATTTTAAATGGGAAATAGTTATCTTATTTAACTGCAATGATCTTTGAATATGTTCTTGATGCTAATGCTTATGCAATATAAACGGAATTCTAATGAAACTCTATTTTTCTAATAAAAATTAATTATAAAAACCCTTACAGAGGACTGGTCTCTTGAACAGCAGGGTCTGGCTAAATCCAGAAAGGGAGAGGGCCACAAACTAGCTATCATTCAAGAGTCCTACCTAACTGAGCTGTTGAGAGTTCTAAGGAATCACAAAGTCCATGTGCCTGTACTTGCAAAGTACTGAGTAAGTGCAAAGTGTTCTTTTCAGGTCAGACTTGTTCAAAGGGCTTATGCTACGCACTGCTGAGGTCTTGGGACTTGCCCCAGTACAAAGGTGGTAGATAAGTCCGTGTCGAACTCTCTGGCCGAATGCCCAGCGGCCCTTTAGGGGGTCTGGTGCATCACAACAGGTACTTCAAATGAGTGTTCTACAGGCTTTTTAGATTTCCATTTTTCATGCAAAAGTAATTTGGCCAGCAAGGAGTGGGATGGACGGAGCTTGGAATCATATATATTTTTAGATTACAACTCCTAGAATCTGACAGTCTACATAGACAGTGTCCATGCAGACTGAAGGGTTCTGGAAGTTGTGGTCCAGAAAGTTACCTTTGAAATCTTTGGGGATAATGTTCTGGTTCATAGTTCAGAGTCTGATTCAGATATTGCTGTAATGTCTGAGAGCAGGGGTATTACTACACTTTCTCTTCACTTTTGTTTGTGTAGAAACCTGTCCCTTCATTTGGGTGGTAGGTATGGGATAACCAAAGTTTCTGTGATTCCAGAGCATTACAAATGGCAGTTGTGCCACCACCACCCCATCCCATTGACCTGTATGCAGCCCCAAGCTCTATTTGTGGCTCCTGTACCTCCTTATCTTCCTCTTTTGCCAGAAAAAAAAAATTAGAAGGGCTGCTTCTACAAGCTTCCAGGAGTGACAATACACCTTGCAAATGGCTTGGAACCCCCTTGCACTGTTTACCATGAACACCCACCCATTTGTAAACTTACAGTAACCAATGTAGCCACTTTCAATTTGGGAGTTAGTCTGTGTATATTTTGTGGCATTTCTGGCTGTTTGTGTGGCCCCGAGGAAGTGTCTCAAAGATATAAAATGGGCCCCTAGATCTGCCAAAATTGTCCATCCCTGTTTGTCCATTCCCAAAATTGTCCATTCAAAAGGAAAAGATAGCCAGTAATCTAGCTGTGTGGGTAAAAAGAAGAACTCTTGGAGGCAATCATACTGTACTGTATCAGTGTTTGACTTGCTCTTATTATTCACATATATGCTTGAATAAGAGTGAATTTGGACAAGAATTAAAAAATAATACTTTGTTACATAAGCTATAGCCATTTTTAAAGGAATTATTGATTTAATGTACTTAGTTCAGTGAAAAATCTGTTGGTTTAAGCTAGCTGCCATTAGTTTCAATTAAAATGTATTGATTTGAATAAATGTTGGTTAGATTAAATGGTGCTTGACTTGGGGGGGAGATATTTGCTGAAGCAAAAATTGTCTGAATATTTAGATATTTTTATTTTAAGAAACGTTCTGTTGACATATATAAAAAATGTATGGGTAGTAATGAACATCTTTGAAATAAAGTAAAATATATCTGTTACGAAGACAATTTGCTGTTTTCAGCAATGCTATGAAGTATATGGAACTGTAAACCTCCCATTTATGGAAACATTAAGCACGCTTTAGGGTACACTTCTGTTCTAGTTTACACTGACTGAAGTGCCACAGGATTTAAAGAAAATCCCCTGCTCTGGTGTATTCTGAGGCTTGCAAGCACTGGGAATGCAATGCAGTGGTGAACCTCTATTGCTGTCATACAGATGACAAAAAAGAGACTCCAAACGGGGGTTGTTTGGGGTCATGCTGGAGAGAAGGAGGTTGATGCAAGTGCTAACCTTCCCTCAATGCTTGTGTCTGCCCCCTAAGCTAACATAGCATGATGCAAGCAACAGAGGTAGTTAGGCTAATGTAAGAGATCCATTTAACAGGTCAATTTAGAAATTTAGAATTTAGAAATGGTTAATTAACCTCTAAGGGACGTGGTGGCGCTGTGGGTTAAACCACAGAAGCCTCTGTGCTGCAAGGTCAGAAGACCAGCAGTCATAAGATCGAATCCACGCGACGGAGTGAGCTCCCGTCGCTTGTCCCAGCTCCTGCCAACCTAGCAGTTCGAAAGCATGCAAATGCGAGTAGATAAATAGGTACCACCTTGGTGGGAAGGTAACGGCGTTCCGTGTCTAAGTCACACTGGCCATGTGACCACGGAAAACTGTCTACGTACAAACGCTGGCTCTATGGCTTGGAAACGGGGATGAGCACCGCGCCCTAGAGTCGGACACGACTGGACTAAATGTCAAGGGGAACCTTTACCTTTACCTAATTAACCTCTGGAACCAGTGATCTGAACTGAAATGCTGATGCTCTAGTTAAGTGCTGGATCACATCTAGCTCCTCAGTTTGACTAGCTTGACAGCATATGAAACTGGCCAGCACTGGAAGGATGTGATAGTACCAATGTATGGACCACACCAAAATCATCTCGCAACCTTGTAATATGTAATATAAAGATGTCTCCAAGATTGAAGAGGCAGGAGGGGTGGAGAAGAGCAGGCTGAGGGATTCTTGAAAATACATTGTTAGCTGGAGTGTCTGGAGCTAAGAAAGGAGGAAGACACATTGAGAATATCTTGAAAATGACGAGATTAATTGCTTCCATTCTGGAGACCAGAAAATCTGATCTAAAGCCAAAACATTTATATCAGGTCTAAAAGATAATAGAGTGGGCCACCAGTATGCAAGATTGATTTACAGTCTTTGTGTGCGTTTTCCTTGGTACTTGGATGCTCTTTGACCTGGTTGTTTTATATATGGGTGGGACAGATAGATGACTAGTACAGGACAGCCCTACTACTGCAGAATCAGAACTACCCAAATGACCAACGTTACGTAGTGTCCTTTTCATCCACCGCATCTTTCTCATTCTTCTGAACATACGTTGCTTTGTTCACCTGCTCTTTTCCCTTCAGGCTAATAGGAGGAGACACAGCAGTGTGTCAGCAGCCAGCACTCAGTTTTGAAGTCAGAAAATTGACATGTAAGTTTTCAAAGCACCTTTCTCATCACAAGGCCAAATGATAGCAACAGAACACTCATGACCCACTTATTCAAGACCGGTGGTTTAGGTCACCTCAAAGTACAGCTGTTTATACCACATTTTGTCATCAGTCCCCTCAGGTATGCTGAATCCAGACCACAGAGATGAAAAGTGGTGCTCTGATTTGTCTTCTGATGCCAATTTCTCAAGTACCACATGGAATGTGTTCCCTTCAAACTAAAAAGTCAGGCTGCTAAATTCTGTGTCAGTTTCTGCACTCTTTCAGAAATATCTCTCTGTAAAAAACATCCTGCACTCAAAGGTCTTTAAGATTACCGAGGTATGAAAGAGGGTTGCTGGATTTCTTTCTCTCTAGGGGACATCAAGCCTTGCAAAGAGGATGGAACCAACGTAAAACATGCTGTTTCCTGAGTCTCTAGAGCAGTGTTAGGTCTGTCAGCACACTTAAGTTGTGCATACCTAATACTAGCACTGGGGATATACATTGGCATGCTTGACAATTCCAGATCCCACTAACACTGATAGGGATATGACTGGACACTGATAGGGATATGACTGGACAAACATCACCCAGTTTTAGAGACTAGCTATTAAATGTGAGGCAGAAACTTTTCAGGGTGGGGAGACAAATATTCACCATTTCCCCATTAATGCTGATAGTCCTTCTTCAATCAATTTATTACAAAATTGTCTATACCACTTCTTTTTTGTACAAATCCCAAAGTCGTTTACAATTATATCATAAAACAATCCAAGGAAAACACAATAATACAACATGTGAGGAAGTGTTATACAGCTCACAGCTGGGACCAAGCAAAAGGAAAAAGGCCTCTTCAGTGAGCACATTAAAAACATGCCAGAATTAAAGGCCTGATGTACTTTAGAAGGGAGATCATTCTACAGGGTGGGTGCCAGTGCAGAGAAGGCTCACCTCTGTGTTGCTGCCATATAGAAATTGGTAATCCACTGCATGGGAAAACTGCCTTCCCTGAAGAACACAGGGATTTGGGAATTTGGTAAGGGAGAGGTCTGGAGTTGTGCAAGGCTTTGTACAGTAAAAATTTTTTTAAAAAACTAGCATAGCAGCAGATGGGCCGGTAGTGCTCTAGCACAATTGCAAAATGTAGGAGGGCAGGGTACTCCAGTCAATAACTTATATGCCACTTAAGGTTCAGCTACAGCTTTTGTGCCAGCTGTAATAGTGGCACTACAAAGAGAACATTAAAATAAACCAATCTCAGGGACACCAATACATCGATCATAGCAGACAGGCTATCCCAGTCTCGGAACATGTGTAATTGGCTTACCAGCCTAAAGTCATGGTAAAGACCTCCTAGTTACGGAAGTCACTTTGGCCTACAATGATATCAGTGGATCTAGGAGAAGCACAGTCCCATTCAGAGCTGGTAATTCCTGGATCCACTCACTCATATTACTTCCACCTTACTGGGACTCAACATCAACTTATTGGCCCCACCCAACACATTCAAACCCTGTTTACGTCTGTACATCATCTTTCCTCATGTATTGGAGACCTAGAACAGAGCATCACCTGTGCACTGGCACCTTGTTCTGCTGCCAGCTGCTTCACATATATTTGCTTTCATATAAATTTAATATAAAACTGACGTGATTTATTTCTTCCACCTCCTGGATTAAGAATCCAAGAAATGATCATGTATTGAATGGGAAGAGGATATGATGCTTTCTTTATAAGATGAGCAGATCTGGATGTGTGATAAAGCTGCTGACGGCAACGGTGGACAACTGTGGATGAGGGGAAATGGGACATTTCAACAGTAGGATCCTACGTATGTCTACTCAGAATTAAGCCTCAGTGAGTTCAGTTAAACTTACTCCCAGGTAAGTGTATATAAGATAGTAGAGAAGGAAACTTTTTAACAAGTGTTAAAAATGTTGAAAGAGAGGCTGGTGAGTAGTTTGGGTTTAGCCCTAACTATTGGTGATTTCTCAACACTGGTATCCCACACTGAGTCCTCTGGAATGCTGAGTAATTTATATTTTGCTGAGCTCTCAGCAATCTGCCTTGTTAGAGCCTCATTAAACACTGGCTGCTATGAACAAGTGTTTGTGGGGATGCTGCTGCTAATGATGATGAGGGAACTTACTGCTCAGCAATTAATTTCTCACTTCCTTGCGATACTTCACCGCTACTCTGCAGGCACAGCTTCTCCACAAACAGCTGCTAAGTAGTAGCCAATGTAAATGAGGTGTTAACAATGCTGTTTCCTGGGTGGCCAGGAAAAAACAACGGCATCTTATCTTTAGTCTTGTAAGAGTAGGCTTTAATCAAAGAACTGCATGGGGGTTCAGTTAGGGGAAGTGTTTAGGTCTGGCGTGAGTTTCTTTAGAACAGGGACTGGTAGGCTTGGTGGGTAAATGTATCAGCTAAGGTTGCTTGTGATTGATTGGTGAAGCTTTCCTTGTGATCAGTATGGAGAACTTTTAATCTGCTTCAGGCAGCAAAGTGCACAGTGTGGCAAATCACACCCACCTACCCACTGAGGTGGTTGTCAGTTCATTTTTTTGGGGGGGGGGGGTCCGGCTCTCTGCAGTTCAGATTGGACAATGTGGCAGCAGTGGTATGTGTTTGTTTCTTTAAAAAGGCTGTCTTGGGACATGTGCCCCCCCCCGCCACCCAGAGATATCTCACTTCTGTAGTCCATCCTTTACTGAAGGTGGCACACTGGTCATGATTTTAACTAATTTGTTCTCTACATTTGACATCCTGGGCAACTATGTTTCTGCACATACTGTAGTCATGATAACAAAAACGAAATGCAGATTTTTCTTCAGTGTTTTTTATTTGTATTTATTTATTTATTTATTTATTTATTTATTTATTTATTTGGTTCATGTTGCAAGTATACAGCTTGACCTTTCCACTTCCTAAAAATATTTTACATATTGTCCTTATAGGTACTAGCAAAATAGAAATAAAAAGTTTTAAAAAACCATAGTGGCACCTTAAAGACTAATGTTTATACTTTTTAATGTGCGCTTTTGTGGACAATCCACTTCATCAAACATAAGAGAGGATGAAATGGACTTGTCCATGAAAGCTAACATTAAAAACATATAAAAGTTAGTCTTTAAAGTGCCACCATGTTTTTGTCTTTTTTAAAAAAAATTATATCTATTTTGCTTTTACCTGCTTGCACAGAATAACATGACTACCCCTTCTACAACTGCAACTATATTATCATTATAGTATTGCAGAATATAAAATATTGTAGTGGAGCAAGAGAGACTGCACTGGAATTAAAATTTTAAACTGAAACACATAATGTAAAATGACTCTTATTTGGAAACAGAGGGGGGGAAAGGCTTTTTAAGGCGGCAGCACAGTAGATCCCCCACCCTCAGCCTAAAAAGATTATTTCCCTTATGGTGGCTGCTGGAAGTAATTATGGCCAACAGAACATTCTGGATGTGCTTAATTATGGGAGAACTGATAAAAGTCCTGATTCCAACATTGTCCTTGCAGTCTGGGATTAACTTCAGTAACTTGTATAATCAAGCACCTTGTGCCACAGCAGCAGAAACAAGAGTTGTGCCAACCACACAAGAGGAATATAAACAAAAGTGTTGTAGAAAACTAATTTGATTCTCAGAAAAGTAATCTTCTGAGGCTTTTAGATCTTTTGTTGTCCCTGCTGTTGTTGTCCCTGCTGTTTCAAGGGAGAGTCTTTTACCTCCCTTGTTGAGAAAAAGAGAGAAAAAGAGAGTGAGAGAAAGGCAAACTAATGTGGCACTTGAAAGACTAACAGACTTGTTTCAGTGTGAGTTTGCGTGGATCAAAATCCACTTCTTCAGATCCCCTGGTGTTTGAAGAAGTGGATTTTGATCCATGAAAGCTCCCACTGAAACAAATCTGTTAGTCTTTAAAGTGCCACATTAGTCTTTCTTTCTTTCTTTCTTTCTTTCTTTCTTTCTTTCTTTCTTTCTTTCTTTCTTTCTTTCTTTCTTTCTTTCTTTCTTTCTTTCTCTTGCTTGCTTGCTTGCTTACTTTTCCTGACATGTTGAGACAGCCTAAAATTCTCTGGGAATTTCTTTCCCAAATCTGATTCTGATAGAGACAGAATAAGCAACATGACAACACCTTTTGGATAGGTTCCTCTGAGGTTTTGGCTTCATGTGGGATACAAAACTATATAGTGTCCAAATGACATTTAATTTAAATTTAATGCAAACATGTGTATTCCTTGTCCTCTTTTTAATGATGCCTGTCCTCCGTTTCGATATTGCATCAGTGATTCCCACCAGTATGGTTTGGCCAAACCAAAAAATTCTCATTTCCCAAAATTAGCAGATTTATTGGGTTCTTTCAGCATTATCATCCAATTACTTCCTTAGAATCATAGAATCATAGAAATGTGAAGTTGGAAGGGGCCTACAAGGCCATCAAGTCCAATGCAGAAATACAGTCAAAGCATATCTGCCAGGTGATTATCTAAGTTTTTCTTGAATGCCTCCAGTGTTGGAGCACTCACCAACTCCCGTGGTAACTGGTTCCACTGTCATACTGCTCTAACAATTAGGAGGATGTTTTTCCTGATATTCAACTGAAATCTGGCTTCCTTTAACTTGAGCCCATTGTTGCGTGTCCTGCACTCTGGGATGATCGAGAACAGATCCTGCCCCTCCTCTGTATGACAGCCTTTCAAATATTTGAAAAGTGCTACCATATCACCCCTCAGTCTTCTTTTCTCAGGGCTAAACATGCCCAATTCTTTCAGCCTTTCCTCATAAGGCTTGGTTTCCAGCCCCCTGATCATCCTTGTTGCCCTCCTCTGAACTTGTTCCACTTTGTTAGCATCCTTCTTGAAGTGTGGTGTCCAGAACTAGACACAATACTCAAGGTGAGGCCTAACCAGTGCTGAATAGAGGGGGACTAGCACCTCGTGGGATTTGGAAACTATACTTCTATTAATGTAGCCTAAAATAGCATTTACCTTTTTTGTAGCCACATCACACTGTTGGCTTATATTTAGCTTGTGATCTATGACAATTCCAAGATCCTTCTCGCTCATAGTTTTGTTGAGCCAGGTATCCCCCATCTTGTAACTGTGCAATTGGTTTTTTCACCCCCGAGGTGCAGTACTTGGCACTTCTCCCTGTTGAATTTCATTCTGTTGCTTTCGGCCCAGTGCTCCATCCTATCAAGGTCATTTTGAATTTTGTTTCTGTCTTCTAGGGTATTAGCTATTCCGCCCAATTTGGTATCATCTGAAGATTTGGCAAGCATCCCCTGCAATTCCTCATCCAAGTCATTAATAAAAATATTGAATAGCACTGAGCTCAGGACTGAGCCTTGGGGTACCCCATTTGTTACCTCCTCCCAGTTAGAGAAGGAGCCATTAATCATCACCCTCTGAGTACAATTCTGTAGACAATTGTGTATCCACCTGACACTTGATCTATCCAGCCCACACCTAGTTAGCTTGCTAATCAGGATATTATGGGGCACTTTGTCAAGAGCTTTGCTGAAGTCAAGATATACTACGTCTACAGCATTCCCTCTGTCTATCAGGGAGGTGACCTGATCAAAAAATGAGATCAAATTAGTTTGGCAGGATTTGTTCTTGACAAATTCGTGTTGACTTCTAGTTATTACTGCTTTGTTTTCTAGGTGCTTGCACAATGACTGCTTTATTATCTGTTCCAGAATTTTGCCTGAGATTGATGTCAGGCTGACTGGCCTGTAGTTCCCAGGTTCCAATTTTTTTCCCTTTTTGAAGACAGGGACAACATTAGCCCTCATCCAATCCTCTGGCACCTCACCTGTTTCCCATGCGTTCAAGCAAATAATGGATAGCGGTTCTGAGAGTTCTTCAGCCAGTTCCTTCAGTATTCTCAGATGCAGTTCATCCGGCCCTGGAGATCTGAACTCCTTCAAGGTGGTAAGGTATTCCTTGACTATTTGTTTATCAATCTCCAGCTGCAATCTTGTCCCCCCCACTTGCACTTCCAATTTATTTGGAAGTTCATAGTCTGTCTTATTGGAAAAGACTGAACTAAAATAGGAACTGAGCACCTCTGCCTTTTCTTTGTCTTCTGTTATCATTTTTCCATCTCCATTGTGGAGCTGTGCCACTATGTCTTTTGTTTGTCTTTTGCTACTCACATACCTGAATAATGCTTTTTTTATTGCTTTTAGTGTCTCTAGCTAACCTCAGCTCATTCTCAGCTTTTGCCCGCCTAATGCCATCCCTGAATTTCCTTGCTACTTGTCTGTACTCATCCTTTGTGGCCTAGCCTTCTTTCCACTTCCTGTACATGTCTTTTCTGGTTTTTAGGTCCTCCCTGAGCTTTTTGTGAAGCCACACTGGCCTTTTTTGCCGCCTTCCCCCTTTTTTTCTTGTTGGAATTATTTGTAGTTGTGCCTTTAGAATTTCTTTTTTTTAGAAGCTCCCACCCTTCTTGGATTCCTTTTCTTGTTAGGCTCTCCTGTCATGGGACTTACTTATCCTTGTTCTGAGATTATTAAAATTGGCTTTTTTTAAATCCAGCAGAAGTGTGTGGCTACACTCTGCTTTCATTTCCTTTGAAATCAAAAATTCTAGAAAGACATGGTCACTCTCGCCTAGAGTTCCCCTTACTGCCACATCCCCCACCAAGTCATCTCTGTTGGTCAGAATCAAGTCAAGGATAGCAAATCCTCTAGTTTCTTTCTCCACTTTTTGTAGTAGAAAATTATCAGCCACACAAGCCAGGAATTTCTTGGAAGGGCCATACTTGGCAGAATTTGCCTCCCAACATATATCTGAATAGTTGAAATCTCCCATCACTACTACTTCGTGTCTCTTTGAAAACCCTGCAATTTGTTTTTCAAAAGTTTTGTCCGCTTCCTCTCTTTGATTGGGCTGTCGGTAGTAGACTCCAACTGCCAAGTTCCTTTTCTTTTTTGCGCCAACTAGATTGATCCAGATGCTCTCGATTGGTCAGCCAATCTCCTCCTCCTGTATTTCTGTGCAGGATGCGTATTTTTGACATATACTGCAACTCCACCTCCCTTTTTATTCTCTCTGTTCTTTTTGATCAGTTTATATCCCTCAATTGGGATTGAGGCCGACTGGTTCGAAGCCCATTCGGAGGAGTTGATGCCAGCCATCGAGGATAAGAGGAGAGCTCTAGCAGCATACAAAGCCTGTCCTAGTGAGTACAACTTGCAAGCTCTTCGAGCTCCTCGTAGCCAAGTCCAACAGGCTGCCAGGAGATGTTCCAACGATTATTGGCTTCAGCTCTGCTCTCAGATACAGATAGCAGCAGACACAGGTAACATCAAAGGAATGTATGACGGTATCAAGCAGGCTTTAGGTCCAATACAGAAGAAATCTGCTCCCTTGAAGTCTGCTACAGGCGTGATCATCCAGGACCGAGCACAGCAGATGGACCGCTGGGTGCAGCACTACTCTGAGCTATATTCCAGAGAGAATGTAGTAACCAAAGAAGCATTAAATAACATTGAGTGCCTGCCTGTCTTGGAAGAGTTGGACAGCGAACCAACCTTAGCAGAAATAAAAGCGGCCTTGGATTCCCTCGCCTCCGGCAAGGCACCTGGAAAGGATAACATCCCTGTTGAAGTGCTGAAGTGCTGTAAAGAGATCATCACCACCGAACTGTATGAAGTCTTTTGTCTTTGCTGGAGGGAAGGTGGAGTACCACAGGACATGAAGGATGCAAATATCGTCACATTGTACAAGAACAAAGGAGACAGGGGCGACTGAAATAACTACCATGGCATCTCTCTTCTCAGCGTTGTAGGGAAGCTGCTTGCCCGTGTTGTGCTGAAGAGGCTCCAGGTGCTTGCAGACAGAGTCTATCCAGAATCACAGTGTGGATTTCGAGCTAATAGATCCACCACTGACATGGTATTCTCCCTCAGAGACTTGCAGGAGAAATGCAGGGAACAACAACAGCCACTCTTTGTGGCCTTCATAGATCTCACAAAGGCCTTTGTTTTGGTTAGCAGGGATGGCCTTTTTAAAATACTTCCCAAGATTGGATGTCCACCTGGACTCCTTAACATCATCAGGTCCTTCCATGAGGGAATGAAAGGCACTGTAGTTTTTGATGGTTCAACATCAGATCCCTTTGACATCCGAAGCGGAGTGAAACAGGGCTGTGTCCACGCACCAACCCTTTTTGGGATCTTTTTTGCTCTCATGCTGAAGCACGCCTTTGGAACTTCAACAGAAGGTGTCTATCTCCAGACTAGATCAGACGGAAAGCTCTTTAATCTCTCTAGATTGAGAGCGAGGACCAAAGTCCAACTGAAATGCATGCGGGACTTCCTCTTCGCCGATGATGCAGCCATTGTTGCCCACTCTGCTGAAGACCTCCAACAACTCATGAATCGTTTTAGCAAGGTCTGCCAAGACTTTGGACTAACAATCAGTCTGAAGAAAACACAAGTCATGGGCCAGGGCGTAGACTCACCTCCCTCTATTACCATCTCCACACAAGAATTGGAGGTTGTTCATGACTTTGTGTACCTTGGCTCAACGATCTCTGACACACTCTCTCTAGATGTCGAGCTGGATAAACGCATTGGCAAAGCAGCTCCCATGTTCTCTAGACTCACAAAGAGAGTATGGCTCAATTAGAAGCTGACTACATATACCAAGATCCAGGTCTATAGAGCCTGTGTCCTGAGCACACTCCTGTACTGCAGTGAGTCCTGGACCTTTGTGCACGGCAGGAGAGGAAGCTGAACACCTTCCATATGCGTTGCCTCCGACACATTTTTGGTATCACCTGGCAGGACAAAGTTCCAAATAGAGTAGTCCTAGAACGAGCTGGAATTTTTAGCATGTATACATTACTGAAACAGCGACGTCTACATTGGCTTGGGCATGTCGTGAGAATGGCTGATGGTCGGATTCCAAAAGATTTCCTGTATGGAGAATTAGTGGAGGGAAATCGCCCCAGAGGGAGACCACAGCTGCGATACAAGGACATCTGCAAGCGGGATCTGAAGGCCTTAGGAAT
This sequence comes from Intellagama lesueurii, assembly GCA_037013535.1. Lineage (NCBI taxonomy): Eukaryota > Metazoa > Chordata > Lepidosauria > Squamata > Agamidae > Intellagama > Intellagama lesueurii. The sequence continues at coordinate 112,203,197 of JBAJHW010000005.1, forward strand.
GGACCTCAAAAGATGGGAAACCCTGACATCTGAGCGTTCAGCCTGGAGGCAGGCGTTGCATCACGGGCTCTCCCAATTTGAAGAGACCCTAGTCCAGCAGGCTGAGGCAAAGAGGCAGTCACGAAAGGAGCAAAATCAGGGAGCTGGAGAGGGGACAGATTGTATTTGTCTTCAGTGTGGAAGGGATTGTCACTCTCGAATTGGCCTTCTCAGCTACACTAGACGCTGTTCCAAGTCCTCCATACAGAGCACGTTACCATAGTCTTTTGAGACTGAAGGATGCCTAATCGAAATCCCTCAATTGATGTATTCCAGTCATCGGAGTCATCCCACCAAGTTTCAGTTATTCCTATCAAGTCTTAGTTACCCTCCTGAATTAAAATTTCCAGTTCTTCTTGTTTGTTTCCCATACTCCTGGCATTTGTATACAGACACCAGAGGTTGTGTGATTTGTGGCCTGTTTGTCTTTGTACATTTTTATGAATATTATGAATATTATTATGATTATTATTGTGATTATTATTGTTAATGTTATTATTGTTGCCTTTTTGATCAGTTCGGTCCATTCCTCTTATTGTGTGTAAGCCTTCATCTACCCTTAACTCTGTGCTTGCATTTCCCTCCCCCTTCCAATTCAGTTTAAACCCTCGTGATGAAGTTCTTCATGCATTGGGCAAACACATTCTTCCCAGTCCTTGTTAGATGCAAGCTGTCTCTTGCTAGCAATCCGTTTTCCAAGAAGCTTAGCCCGTGGTCCCAAAAACCAAGTCCCTTTCGTCAACACCACCTTTGTAGCCAGTCATTCACCCAGAGGATCTTTCTTTCTCTTTCAATTCCTCTTCCGAGCACTGGTAGCATGGATGAAAAAACTTGTTGTTGTTGTTTAGTCGTTAAGTCGTGTCCGACTCTTCATGACCCCATGGACCAGAGCACGCCAGGCCCTCCTGTCTTCCACTGCCTCCCGGAGTTGGGTCAAATTCATCTTGGTAGCTTCGATGACACTGTCCAACCATCTCGTCCTCTGTCGTCCCCTTCTCCTCTTGCCTTCACACTTTCCCAACATCAGGGTCTTTTCCAGGGAGTCTTCTCTTCTCATGAGATGGCCAAAGTATTGGAGCCTCAGCTTCAGGATCTGTCCTTCCAGTGAGCACTCAGGGTTGATTTCCTTCAGAATGGATAGGTTTGTTCTCCTTGCAGTCCAGGGGACTCTCAAGAGTCTCCTCCAGCACCACAATTCAAAAGCATCAATTCTTCGGCGGTCAGCCTTCTTTATGGTCCAGCTCTCGCTTCCATACATCACTACTGGAAAAACCATAGCTTTGACTATGCGGACCTTTGTCGGCAAGGTGATGTCTCTGCTTTTTAAGATGCTGTCTAGGTTTCTCATCGCTTTCCTCCCAAGAAGCAGGCGTCTTTTAATTTCATGGCTGCTGTCACCATCTGCAGTGATCATGGAACCCAAGAAAGTAAAATCTGTCACTGCCTCCATGTCTTCCCCTTCTATTTGCCAGGAGGTGATGGGACCAGTGGCCATGATCTTAGTTTTTTTGATGTTGAGCTTCAGACCATTTTTTGTGCTCTCCTCTTTCACCCTCATTAAGAGGTTCTTTAATTCCTCCTCACTTTCTGCCATCAGAGTGGTATCATCTGCATATCTGAGGTTGTGAAAAATAAGATACGAAAAAACTATCTAGGCCTCAAAGTCCTTGAATTTCCTTCCCAGAGCTTCAAAGTCAGATGTGATTTCTCGGTAGCTCTTCTTGGCTGTGTCATTTGTTCCCATGTGGATGAGAAGAAAGGGATATATATCTGTAGGTTTTATGAGTGATGGCAATTCTTCCATCACATCCCTAATCTGTCCTCCAGGGAGACAGCATATCTGGCGAGTCCATGGATCCTCCCAGCATATTTCGGTCTCAATTCCACATAGTAGGGAGTCCCCTACTACAACTACTCTCCTCTTATTCTTTTTGTTGGGTGTGGGTTCAGTGACTGTATTCTGCTGCACTTCAGCCCTACTCATGTCCTCCTGTGGGTTCTGCTATGCATGAGGAATCCCCTCATATTTTAGAGATTTTGATTGATTTTTGATTGGTTAATTTAATGTGCATAAGATGTATGCTTTGGTGACATTCTTGGGGACTGTTTTGTTCTCTTCTGTGGGGTATGTGAGGCAGGACTTTGTGACTGTGCTAGTGTGCCGCTGAGCTTTTTGAGTTTGATAAAATAAACTACAGTCAACCCTCGACTTACGAACGGCCCTAGTTATGAACATTTCGATTTATGAACCGCTCTGATAGAAAAATAAAGCCTCGACTTGCGAACTTTGCTTCGAGTTACGAACCGGAAAAAAAACGCACGGGAGGCGGGGAAAGCGCGAAATTTGAACTTTCAAGGTGTTCTGTTGAAAAGGTGTCTGTTCCCTCCTTCCCTCCCTCTTTTCTTTCCTTTTTTTTTTAACCTAAGTCATCTTAGGTTAAAAGGAAAAAAAAGAAAAAAATTCTGCCCCTAGTGGTAGGAACGGATTAACCGGCTTTGCATTAGTTCCTATAGGAACTAATGCTTCGACTTACAAACCGCCCCTCGACCTAAGAACCAAAAACAGCCGGAACGGATTAATTGGTTTTCAATGCATTCCTATGGGAAATGCTGATTCGACTTACGAACTTTTCGACTTAAGAACGTCCTTCCGGAACGGATTAAGTTCGTAAATCGAGGGTTGACTGTAGTGTCTTCTTAAGTTTGATAATGATTTTTCTTTTTCATGTACTGCTTTAGGAGTACATTGATTCTCAGTTGCCTTGCCCCTCTGCTTTTTTGGAGTACTTTTAGAGAATTCTGTAAGTTTTAATTTTCACTAGTGCCAGAAAACACAAATGGAAAAAATGGTCCAAAAGAAGCTTTCCCTTTTGTATTAAACAAAAGGACTGATGTATGAAAACAAGAAGAATGAGAGACACCCACAGAAAAACCAGAAATGGGGAAAAAAAAGATTTTTTTTCACCATGCACCAGCAGGCAGCTGGTTCAATAGATCTAGTACATAAAGTAGAATTAGTTCCTCAAAAGCAAACAGTATGGCTTTGTAGCGTTCACCCTTTGTTAGGTATAAGTCATGTATTATTCATGTTCTATGCTAATGTAGTTGAGAGGCGGAGCTGAGAGAGAGGTTAAAAGGCGGAGCCTGAGAGGAGAAGTCAGTCAGTCAGAGTCAGAGAGTTGGTCAGAGTCAGAGAGTGAGAGAGTCAGAAGAGATAGAGACTGGTTAAGATAAATAGATAGAGAAGGTGGAAATTATATGGCAAGAGAATAGTATGTACATCTGAAGAACTTATGTGATTATTAAATTGGCTTCACTTTAATAAATAAGTTTTGTTTGCATTCACCATACAAGTGTCTGATCAAACGTCATTTATTTTGTGGATTGAGGTAATCCACTGGTGGCAGTTAAAGGAAAACACGACTGGAACCTTTGTGAAGGCACAAAACGTAGGTGCCTCAAGGAGGTAAACATCACAGGCTTCTTTACACCCAAGGCAGCTGCATTTGATTTCTTCATTTCACCTAGCAAATGTTTCTTCAGCCATGAGCAGCTGGGTATTCTACCAGCCATACCCATCATCCATGGATTTTCTTTTGAGCAAGGATCTTCTAGATATCACTGCCCTACTGAGGAAGTATGTTTAATTAGCAATGGGAAAAAATGTAATGAACAAAAAGTCCCTTCTTGCCAACAGATGTATAATGTTTGGATACTATGACCATTAGGGAAAAAACATTCTTTGGTGATGTGGTTATGGAAAAGCACCAGATCACTTATGGGCTTAAGGTTAAAACAAAGAGAAACAAGGCTGTTTTTTGTATATGCCTGACATAAATTAGGGTGGTTTTTTTTCTTTGCCTGACATACACAGTAACATTTTATTACTGTTGATCAAAGATGCAGACAAGCGATTGATTACTTTTATCTTCAGATAGGAAATATGTTAGCTAGCTCATATCAATAACGCTTACATATAGATGAAGGTAGGTCCTTTTTTAGTTTTTGTATACTTACTGTTTTTATCTTTAACTTTTGTCTTTTAATGATGTGAGCTGCCTTCTTGAGGAGAAAGATGAGGTAAATATATTTTAAATAAATAAATAATAAAACAGGTAGAATTCATTTTGTGCCCATCACCTGTTTGATACTACTGGAAATTCTTGTTTCTCAAGAATGGCATCAATGCAGAAATGCAACCCTGTGCACACTTTTCTAGGTATAAATCCTATTAAACTTATGAGAGCTTACCTCTGAGTAGATCTGTAGTGGATAGCAAAAGTCATTTAGTGGTGTCAGGACTACAGGGTTAACACCCTGGCATGTTCTGTATAGCAAGGCTATGATATAATCCCTCCAGAGTTTTCACAGTTCCTTCTGAGTTTAACTGTGATTCCTAGGAACAGCATATTGTTGCAAACTAACCTTTTTATAATGCAGACTATTTGATGGCAGTTTGGTCTTCAGTGGGTAAAATTAGGAGCCAGTAATTTTACAAAAAAGCTCCTAATTTTTTGATATGATCCGATCCAGCGGCACGTGTTTTTGGACACTCCTTATTGGGGAGTGGATACAGAGACTGTCAAGAAAAGCACCCACATTTTCAAAGGTAGCACTACGTGATTGGCTATACATTGGTGTGTTATGAAGAAGCAATAGAAGAATCTCAGCTGAAACACACAGACAGCACAGGCAGTTAAGAAACATCTGAGTGGTAAAGGACTCAGTAATTGTCCTGACAGTGCAGTAAAATGGAATACACTGTACATAATTTGTCAGGATGGTTTTTTTTATTTTATTAAAATAACTAAAAGTAGCTTTTGTTATGAAGTCAGAAGAAACAAGTTAGAGCTGGTGAGCCAGAACAAGGTCTGAAGGATCTCTTGTTTTTTAATATAAGAAAGCAAATATTTATTGGGAAAAAATTGTTTCTCCAACCTCAAGAAAGCCTATATTGATATAATATATTGCTTGGGCACACATCTGCTTGAAAGATATCCAACATGGATAGGCAGAGGTCTTGTATACCAGCCATTCTCAACCTTTTTTTGAGCCACCGCCCCTGCAGGAGCTCTTCTCAGGCTCCAGCCCCCCCCCCCATCAAACAAGGATACAACATGAACAGATAAACATAAAATCATTTATTATTGAACATCAAGAGAACATGAACATTCCCACATACATACTTGACAAAACTTTGTAAAAGACTGTGTGAAATTAAACATCTGTTAGGCTTAATGCGATCCTCGAGCTTCGTGCTCTTCTGCAAGTTTCATGATATCAGGCTCCAAATGGGACTATGACAGTTGGAGGTCACCTCTTGTCGTGATATCAGTTCTGTTCCTGGATTCTGTCAGGGAAACTACCTTGCTGAACCCACACTCAACCAAATATGTTGAGGGAAAGGCCATTTGGGAGGGGGGGCTTTCTCCCACAGTGTTGGAAATTTATTCGGCAGATCAATCCTGATCCAAAAATCCTTTTGAAACTGACTGAACTGTTAATTTGCAGTTAGATCATTCTGAAGATCAATCAAATTCTCTTGAATTTCTGCCTCAACTTGGGTGGGTTGTACTTCAAATGGATTCAAAATCCAATCTGGGATTCTCAGGTTTAACAGGTCATTACATCGAGAACACATTACATCTTTCTTGCATATCCTTGTTTATCTGCTGGAGATGCTTCACATAAATGGCAAAGTCATCGTCCTTCAGTGCCTGCCTCTGTGATCGTCTTCAGGTTTGGAAATCATAAAAATTCTCAACAACCTATATTGAGCCAATATATTTCAAGTTTCTTAAGGAAAGAAACAATGACATCCTTACTATTTACAAAGTTACTGTTTTTGCCCTATAAGGTGTTATTTAACAAATTAAGTTTCTGAAAAACATCTGCCTAATAAAACATGTCTCCCTTAGCATCAACAAGTTTTCCTCCATGCTCTTTATCTGACATGAAGGAAACTATGGTGTCCCAGAGTGCAACAAAATGTTGAAGTCAGTTTCCCTTGGAAAGCCACCTAACCTTGTGTATGTAGCACCAGCATCTGGAAGTCTTCGTAATATTCTTCACATAACTGTCAGAAAAGATGATCCTGAAGGGCATGGGATTTGATGAGGTTTACAGTTTTTATGACAGAGAGTAAAATATTGAGGCATCCTCCCAAATTCTTAGATACTAGGTGCTCCCTGTGAATGATGCAATGAACAGTAAAGACAGAAGGTATGCCTCTTTTTAGATGGGCAATGAATCCTCTGTATTGACCAACCATAGAAGCAGCACCATCAGTTGCACAAGCAATTATATTCTCAATCGGAATATTGTTCTCACTTAAGTAACTTTAGACTTCTTCAAAAATAGACAGCTCCTTAGTATCCATCTTAATCCTCCTGGTAAACAAAATATCTTCCATCAGTTCGTTACTGTGGAGATTGCCCTTGTGTCTGTGTTTGTTGTGGCCCTCACAAAGGTTCTCTCCCTCTTGGTTCCCTCCTCCTTGTCACCAGGTATTATTTTCTTAATACCACCTCTGAGTGTTAGACACATGTGCTGCCACATGCAAGGCTTATTGAACTACAGAATCAGTTGGTTTGAATAACAGATAACCTTTTATTATTAATCATTTCACAAAGTAAATCACGTAGTCACTGTAACAGGGGTTTGATTAAGTTTGGATAGGACGGGACATATATTCAGGCTTGTGTTATGTATTTTCAATCACTTAATATCTATATTATTCTAGGTGTTCTCATTCCTGCTTGTTCACTCTAATAACCTTGTTCTTAATTCACTTTCCTAACTCTCTATTCAGATCACTCTAATTCTTCTCTTCTCTCTAAGCTCCAACTTCTCAACTGTCTCTCTCAGGTTCCAACTGTCTAACTGTCTAACTGTTCCCTTGGTTCCGCCCCTCCTGCTCTATCCTTGGCTCCTCCCTCTAGAGCTCCTGTGACTGACAGGCAGGAATGACGTCACCTGTAGGCATTTCGCCACACACCTTCCCCCTTAAAAGGTTTGTTTCAGGGAGCAAAACTTAAAGTAGTTTGCTCCATGAACAACATAAAACAGCTTTCAACATGTATTAATAATATTCATAATACTTTACATTTTTAAATCACATTTATACTTACTTAACTAGTGCTGTGTAACTCATTCAACATTTATATTTTCATTGCTTACCATTAGTTCATTTCGCAGAAAGTTTCAATCACAGTTGTACTTGCTTATCTTTATTGATACATTTCATAACTAAACATATTATCACTTTTTATCACATTTTAAGTTCTTTTTACTTCTTTTCTGTTCCTCAGTCTTCTGGTACTCTCGAGAGTGCGTCAGCTACTACGTTTTGAGTCCCTTTGACACTCTGTACCTCGAAGTCGAAGTCTTGCAGCAGTAGGGCCCACCTCAATAGCTTGCTATTGTTTGCCCTTATAGTTCTCAGCCACAGCAGTGGGGAATGGTCGGTACAAAGGACAAAATGTCTGCCCCATATGTAGGGTTTAAGTTTTCGTAGCGACCATATGATCGCCAAGCATTCGCGCTCTATGGTAGACAGATGTTTCTCACCCGCCTGCAGCTTCTTGCTTAGGTACGCCACTGGATGATGGTCTCCGTTGTGGTCCCTCTGGCTCAGCACGGCTCCCAACCCGACGTTGGATGCATCTGTAGACACGGTGAACTCACGCTGGAAATCAGGGGCTCTCAGCACAGGACCGGTCATCAACGCCTCCTTCAGCTTCCCAAACCCTTCCTTGCAGTTGCTCGTCCACTGGATACTTTCTGCTTTCTTTTTGTGGGTCAGGTCTGATATAGGGGCGGCTATTTCGCTAAATTTTGGTATAAAGCGTCTGTAATAACCAACTAGCCCTAAAAAGGATCTGATTTTTTTCTTAGAAGTAGGCCTAGGCCAATTACTAATCATTTCAATTTTTGATTTCAGAGGTTTGATTTTTCCTCCCCCTACTATATGGCCTAAGTATTTTAGTTCAGAACTACCCAGCTGGCATTTGCTGGCCTTCACTGTTAGTCCTGTCTCTTTTAGTCTTTGCAGTACTAGTTCAACGTGGCATAGGTGATCTTTCCACGTTTGGCTGTAAATTCCTATGTCGTCAATATAGGCTACTGTGAATTCTCTGAGACCTTGTAAAGTCTGGTCCATGAGTCTTTGGAAGGTTGCGGGAGCATTTCGCAATCCGAAACTTAGGACTCGGAATTCAAACAGTCCGAAAGGGCTGCAAAATGCGGTTTTCTCCTGGTCTTTGGGCTCTAACTCCACTTGCCAGAAACCTTTGGTCAGATCTAAACTTGTTATGTACTGGCATCCTCCTATCGTTTCAATTAAATCATCTAACCGTGGCATTGGGTAAGCATCTGATTTTGTCACGTGATTCAGTTTTCTATAATCTACGCAAAAGCAGATGCTGCCATCCGGTTTGTCCACTAATACTATCGGGGCTGCCCACGGGCTGGATGATGGGACTATGATTTTCTCTTTTAGCATTTCGTCTAGTTCATGACGAACTTTGGCCACATATGGACCTGTGACTCGATAGGGTGTTACCGCTTGTGGGAGTGCTTCTCCGGTGTCAATTTTATGCACTACCCCCTTTGCTATCCCTGGTTTGTTGGAGAATACCTGCTTGTATCTCCCTAGCAGGGCTTTCGCTTCTTCCTGTCTCTCTTGGGACAGTAAGGGGCTGATTTGGACTTCTTCAGGGTTATATTTGGGTTCACCTCTCCCTTCCCAATAAGGTAATTCATGTTTTTCGTTGTCTGCTTCCCTCATGGCGAATAAGACAACGTTTTCCCTCCTGTAGTATGGTTTTATCATATTTACGTGAACCACCCTTCGCCCAGTCTCTCCCTCCTCCTGGATTATATAATTTGTTTCACTCATTTTGGAGATTATTCTGTAAGGGCCCGCCCAGTTTAGTTGTAACTTATTCCCTTTGATGGGTCTTAGCATCAGAACCTCATCTCCAGGGTTGAATGCTCTCTCTCGGGCCTTTCTGTCGTACCATACTTTTTGTTTTAGCTGATGGCCTTGCAAATTCTCTGCTGCTATTTCCAGAGATTTTTTGCAGGGTATTCATTAAGTTTTCTATGTATGTGATTACTGTTTCTGGGTCTTGCTCCCCCTCTAGTTCCTCCCAATTTTGGCGTAGATCTAGGGGTCCCCGCACCTTCCGCCCGAACAGCAGTTCAAAGGGGCTGAACCCGGTGCTTTCCTGGGGTACAGACCTATACGCGTACAGCTTTGCTTTACTATTTCAGTCCTTCTACGTTGTGTGACCTGGAGTCCCTAAGTTATTCCCTAAACAGAGGGTTCTCTACTCCTTCACACACGTCTCTGACTGATTAATAGTTCTCCTTAGCTCTCAAAATTCAATGGCTTTTCTTGCTGGACTATGATTTCTTTTGGCTCACTGGATTTTTACTTGAATCCCTTCACTTGTGGAATTCACACTTCTTGTGGGGATTCACTTCGGATTCCACACCGCTTGTGGGGATTCACTTCGGATCCCACACCTCTTGTGGGGATTCACTTCGTATCCCACACCGCTTGTGGGGATTCACTTCGGATCCCACACCGCTTGTGGGGATTCACTTCGGATCCCACACCGCTTGTGGGGATTCACTTCGGATTCCACACCGCTGCCACCACTTGTGGGGATCTGTCCTTGTGTCTGTGTTTGTTGTGGCCCTCACAAAAGTTCTCTCCCTCTTGGTTCCCTCCTCCTTGTCACCAGGTATTATTTTCTTAATACCACCTCTGAGTGTTAGACACATGTGCTGCCACATGCAAGGCTTATTGAACTACAGAATCAGTTGGTTTGAATAACAGATAACCTTTTATTATTAATCATTTCACAAAGTAAATCACGTAGTCACTGTAACAGGGGTTTGATTAAGTTTGGATAGGACGGGACATATATTCAGGCTTGTGTTATGTATTTTCAATCACTTAATATCTATATTATTCTAGGTGTTCTCATTCCTGCTTGTTCACTCTAATATCCTTGTTCTTAATTCACTTTCCTAACTCTCTATTCAGATCACTCTAATTCTTCTCTTCTCTCTAAGCTCCAACTTCTCAACTGTCTCTCTCAGGTTCCAACTGTCTAACTGTTCCCTTGGTTCCGCCCCTCCTGCTCTATCCTTGGCTCCTCCCTCTAGAGCTCCTGTGACTGACAGGCAGGAATGATGTCACCTGTAGGTATTTCGCCACAGTTACCATTCCAGAATCTCACATAAACCATGAGAAGAGCGTTGTTATCTTGTAAAGCAGTTTCATCTAATTGTCAATAGAATGTCTTGGATTGGACTGAACTGACCAATTCCTCTTCAATGCCATGTGCCATCTCATTGATTCTTCTGGCAACAGTGGAGTTACTCAAAGGAACTGCCCGAATTGTTTCTTTGGCACTCAAATTCATGACATCAGATATTGTTATGGACATGGAAGGCAGGATAAGCGACTCACCAATGTGAGCATTTCCAGTTTTAGCAATCGGTTTACCGATTTTGTATGATGCAACAAGACTCTTGTCTAATTTTGGTGACATTTGAGTAAGAATTTGTCAGTGTTGGCCTTCTCTTGAAATTCTCTCAAAGGTTTTTGAAGAAATCCAAGGGTTTATCTTTCTTCTCTGGATGCAAGGTGTCCAAATGTTTTTCCCCGATTTGCTTGGCCTCGTGCTTTTATTTGAAAATGTAGTCATGCAGTTCAGACACATGGGCGAAGATGCGTTTTGCAGAGATGCAATGCAATCATATGGTTAAGTATTCACTAGAATACTGCTGAATTTTGTGCCAAGAAACTCGTGGGTAGAATTGTTTCTGAAATTAAAAGAAAAATAGGAAAATAAAGGAAGAGAAAATAATGAGCAAATACCATATACTGCATACTTGTGTATAAGTCAAGAAATTTAAGTCTTAAAATTGATCCTAAAAACCTGGGGTGACACACATTATGTGTATGGTATATCAGGTCACAAACTTGCTTTTAGAGCAAGCAATGAAAGAAGGAGCCCAGCAGACCTCTTGCCCCTTAGAAGCAAGAGAGGCCAAGAGAGGCCCCTGAGAGAGAGAAAACGTGCAACCTGCCTCTGTGTCCCGCTTCCTCCTGCACATTTCAAATGTGCCAGGGCCCCCACTATGAATGACTGTTCTATACAACCATGCTGTACTAGTGGCTTACTGACTCACTCTGCTCACTCTGCACACATACACAAACCATTACATACGTACCCACCTGCATTTTCTGAGCTGAACAGGGTTTTTTTGCAGCAACACCGGCCTGTGTAGATTGGAGGAAAGGAAGCTTGCTATGGAATGGAACAGTCCATTGCAGCAGCTTCAAGTGTGTTTGCAGCAACACCAGCCTTGCAGGGATCTGAAGGCAGGGGAGGCACAGCCTCATCAGACAAAAAAAGTTTAAAAAAATAAAGCACAAGGACACAACAAATAGAAAGTGAAATTACCTTGCTTTTCAGCACTGCTCCTTTCTTCTCCAGCACAGTCAGTGAGTTGAATGTGTGCGTGCGTGTGCATGCATGCACGCGCGCGCACACACACACACACCCCAATACAAAGAGAAGCAGCTGGCAGCCGATCTGCTGCATTCATGGCTGGTTTCCAATAGAAACAGGCAGGGTACCTGTGTCAGCAATTACTGGGGATGCAGCAGGCAGAGTTGCTTCAGTTAGGTTGCAATCATGGCTGGCTTCCAATTTAAAACAGGCAGAGCTACTGGCTTCCCATGAAAGAAAGGCAGACTGCCTGCATCAGCAATCACTGGGGAGGTAGCAGGCAGAGTTGCCTCTGCTCTGTTCTAAGAAAGCCATGAAAATAGCAGGGAGCCTGCACAAAGGATCAGGCTCATGCTGCTTGGGTATTTCATCGATTCAGTTACCAGCCCCCCACAAACCCTTTCTCACAGATTTCAGTCTGTGGCCCCCTTCAAGTGTGCCAGGGTCCCCACTAAGAATGACTATTCTATACAACATTAGTCATGTTGGAACATGCAGGCATGCTGCAGGAGGAGTGGGGCTCATCACTGATATCATCAACTCTCTTACAGCTGGGTACTGGTGGAACAAAATGATTGGCTAGAATCTAGCTGCTAGAAGGACTTCACCTCAATCCAGCAATACATTAAAAAAAAAACTTTTGAGCATCAATTTGGGCATAGGTACTTTCTGAGGCTGGCCCCATTAGTGCCCAAGAGAGCTTGAACTTCCTGGAAGAAGATTCATTATATGCTGAAGTATTTTGAGGAATGTGATTGAAAAGTTGTCAAATTGACAATGAAAAGTTATCAAACCGTGCATGAAAAGTATCTTGTTTCTTAGATTCTTTCATGCGTCTACAAATGTATGAAACAGAGTAGTTGAAGTTATGTTTGCTAAAGTGTGTAAGCTAATCATAAGTTATTCTCATTATTGCCTCCTTCGATGCTATCTTTATCTTCATCAGCTTGTTTATTAAAATGTTGTTCATGGTAGTGGCTCTTTCTCCTCCTGCACTTTTTGGACTTCAACTCCACGGTCCAAAGCTACTGTAGCCAATGGTCAAGAATTCTGGGAACTGAAGTCCAAAACATTGTGAGGACTAAGAGCCGGCATATGTTATATCAGCTGTATTTGTCAACCATTTTTCAGACACATGTGATGCTGCAGAAGAAAGCTTACACTTTCCAAGATAGCACTTCCAGAAATGGCTCAGGTGATGGTTATCTCATCATCCACTGAAGGGTACCTGTGCCATTCTCCATCCATGATGTAATGGAAATATGTAGATGCTGGGCAAGAGTTTTTCCAAACAAAGTTAATCAGTAAAATGAATGTACTACTGAATGGCTCCAGCAAAACTCAAAATTTCCACATGCATATAGCCAGGAAAGAAGAATGCATAAATATCCTCAATCCCTACCTACAGTTTAGCATCAATTTTACTCTTTATGGTAATGGAGTTTCAGTCTTGGCCATCCTTCACTCAATCTTTGCGCTACAGTAAAATGTATCCTGCTTGAAGACACTGTATATACTGTACATCTAAATGGAACATTACATCTTTTCAACTTTAAAAAATTAGATTTTTTTCATGATCAGTATCTATTATATGTAGTCATCTAATTATGTACATCTGTCTCATTTAAATACTCTGTGTGGTAGCAACCAATTTCATTTTAGACCTATGGCTATCTATCTATCTATCTATCTATCTATCTATCTATCTATCTATCTATCTATCTATCTATCTATCTATCTATCTATCTATCTATCTATCTATCTATCTATCTATCTATCTATCTATCTATTAGATTTATACCCCACACCATCTGGCAACCAGGCCACTCTGGGCTGCTAACAACAATATAAACAGCAATATTAAAACACTATAAAAATAAAATAATACATAGCCAACAAGATAAATTAAAACAGATGGCAATAAAGGTGGTAAAAAGGGTGATGAAAAGGATGGCAAAAAGGATGGTAAAAAGGACACCGAGATCTTAATGCTCAGGGAAAGTCTGGTGGAAGAGCCAAGTCTTCAATGCTTGTTTGAACCCATCCAGTGAGGGTGTTCTAGGGAGAAGACTAGAGAAAATTATTGCTTCAGATCTCAGAGAGTTGCTGCCAGCTGGAGTAGGGAGCACTGAGTACCTGCTTTCACCCAGAATAAGGCAGATTCATGTATTCAAAATTTGCAATGTGCTCTGAAGCTAGCTAGACTTTTCCTATGCTGGACAAACCTATGGAGCAAGTTCTAAAGATATTGGTCTCCAAAGGACATGCCCTACCACCGACCCCAGAAATTCTAATTTCAGGCATCAACAACTAAGATACCCCAACAGACCAACTGTCATGGAAGGGCAATTGGGAAGGTGGCACCTCCTAAATGACTCTGGCTTGGAAAAGATAACAGAAAGCCCTCTCAGGTGATTATTCAAGCAAGTAAGAATTAAATGAAGAAGAGAAAGGGGATGAACAAATGAAGAGCAATGAAATCAATGAAGGACAAAGAAGACAGAACAAGGGAAATGCAAAATATCAATAGCAGGGACAAACAGTTAGTTGTCTGCAGGAGTTACCTGACTTTATTCATCTGTCAGAACTTGTACTAAAATAAACTGAGGCAAAAACAGAGCTCATGGTATACTTGTATCAGTTCCCATAACAATATGATCGTGTCAGAGTCTGTTTCAGATTCTTGAAAGACAATAATGTTGGCCCTTAACGGCAGAAAAATGGGTGAGTACTTGATACAGCTTTGAAAAGTTACAATGTAGATTACGATTTTTTAGATTATGACTTAGAAAACGTACTTTTTAGGGTCCTGTAGCCACTGCCCCCTCCGAACCTTTTCAAAACTCTGGATTAGAATCAAGTAGAAGGGGGGAAATGAGGCTACAGTTTCTTATTCCCGAAGATTTCAGGGCTAATATTTGAAATAAGTCAACAACCTTGTGATGTTGTGAACTGGACTGTTCTAAGTCAGAGGTGAGGCAGAGGCAAGGAGTGGGAGGGGAGCAAAACCGTTTCTGGGCAAAATGATTGTGGAGAGGGGCATGCACTGCCTGGGTGAATGGGCTTAGAATCTAGGCCAATCCTGACTGGCCAAGCAATATACTAACTCAGAACCAAGCACTATGCAGTTTATGGAGGATTACAAAATGCATAGGGAACCCATATGTCTAGAATAGAATTCCTGCAGCAGAGATGTCTGCTGTAACATGTGGGAAATGGTACAATTAGAGGATAGAGATGTGACACAGGAGCAGCAAGTATGCTTTGGATCCCTAAACGTATTTGTAATTGACTGCAGAAGACAGACAGCTTAAACAGGATGGTCGTATAATCAACAAACTTCTTTCATCATAAGAACTCTAGTTCAACCAAAGCAATACAGAGGCTGAAATCTAGTAGTAAGTTGCAACTAGAGTCAGTCTATCGAATTAATGGAACTTACAGAGGAGTTGACTCACAAAATCCCCACTGTTTCAATAGGCCTACACTAGTTGTGAGTTACTACTGGATTTCCTCAAAGGTTAGGATAGTTGTAAACATTCCCTTAGAATGCAACCAGGTGTCCAAAATCAGCACTTTTGTATTTACATGTAATAAACATTTACTGCGTTATACATATAGTATATATGTTGCAGAGTTTTCCATTTTGGTCAAATTCCGAGGACGTTTCAAGGGTACTGACTAGTTGTAGACCTCCTTGATTGACCCCTGCTCAGCTTGGCTTATAAAAGCTGCCAAAGGGGCTATGGTGGACTGGGTTGCGAATATTGTGAACTCTTCACTAAAGGAGGGATTTCTTCCCTCAAGTGTAGAACAATCTTGCACCCGACCCATTATTAAATGCCCTCAGTTGGCAATGGACAATCTTGACAACTTTTATCAGTTCACCAACATACCCTTCATGGGCAAGGTGAATGAGCGGGTGGTATCTAATCAGCTCCAGATATATCTGGAGGAAGAGAACTGCCTTGATTAATTCCAATCTAGATTCAGGCAGCTGCATGGCACAAAGATGGCACTGGCCACACTTTATGATGGTCTCTTAAGGGAGGCTGACAGGGGAGGATGTACCCTGCTAATTTTCCTTGATCTCTCAGCAGCTTTTGATACTGTTGACCATAGTATCCTCCTGGACAGGCTCTCGGAGATTGGGATTGGAGTCTAGAACTGAACTCCAGTCCTTCCTCAAGGACTGTGTCCAGAGAGTCCAGCTTGGGGATGATTTGTTGACTCCTTGGACCCTTATTTGTGGGATGCTCCAGGGGTTGTCAATATTCCCAATGCTGTTTAACCTCCCACAGGGGGAGGGCATCAGGAGATTTGGAGTAAAGTGTCATCAGTATGCTGATGACATGCTACTCTATCTCTCCTTCACCACCACTGTAGTGGATGCTATCCAGATACTCAAGTGTTGCCTAGCTTCAGTTTTGGAATGGGCCAAGACCAACAGGCTCAAACTGAACCCAGACAAGATGGCGATTCTGTTGTTGGGAGGCCCCTCTGATAAATTGGGGCGGGGCGGGCAAATCATCCCTGGACTGAACAGTGTTGTCCACTTGTTTAGGGATCAAGCTCATAATTTGGACATTCTTCTGTACCTGGCTGTTTCTTGGGATTCCCAGACTGCATCCATGTCCAGATCTGCCTTTAACCAGCTGAGACTCATTGCCCAACTCTGCCCATACTCAGATAAGGGTTTGCTCAGGATATTGGTGCATGCACTGGCCATCTCCCAGATCGATTACTGCAATGCTCTCTATGTGGTGCTTCCCTTGAGGCTGACCCAGAGACTATAGTGTGTCCAGAACACAGTAGCCGGACTGGTGGCTGGTTTGAGTAAATTTGATCACATCACACCAGTTTTGGCTCATCTTCATTGGTTACCTGTTGTGTCCTGGACTAGGCTCAAGATTTTGATGCTTACATATATAGCCCTTCACAGTTTGGGACCTTGTTACTTGCCAGAGCATCTCTCCCCAATGTCATCTGCCCGACCCACCAGATTCTCCCATGCTCTTGTCCTATGGGTAGCCACTCCAAGGGAGGCCTGAAAGTCATCCACGAGAGGTCTCACCTTCTTTGTGATGGCACTGACTTTGTGGAACCAACTCCTAGTGGAGTTACTCCTGCACCCCTCCCTGTTAATGTTTAGAAGGAGACTTAAAATGCTGCTTTTCAGGGAGGTCTTCCACACTGACCCTGCTTGATCTTACATCTCTTGTCCTGCTATCATACAGAGAAATTGCTTTTGGTGCCACTTGTTTTATTTTGTTACATGTTTTTAATTTGTTATTGTTTATTTGTAGTTTACTAGCATACAGTGGACCCTCGACTTACGGATTTAATCCGTATTGGAACGGTGGCCGCAGGTCGAAAAGTCCGTAGGTCGAGGGTCCATTTCCCATAGGAATGCATTGAAAACCCATTAATCCGTAATCGGCCGAAGAAAAATTACCCCCCACCAAAAAAAAAGAAAATAAAGGCAAAAAGCAGCACCTTACCAGTCCGAAGGGCTTCCTCGCCACTGCCATCACCGCTGCCGAAGCCCTCCGAGGGCTTCCCCGCCGCTGCCGGAGGCCTCACGGGGGTCCCCGGCTGCCGCCGTCGCCGCTGCCGAAGCCCTCCGAGGGCTTCCCCGCCACTGCTGGAGGCCTCACGGGGGTCCCCGGCCTCCAGCGGCGGCGGCTTTCCCAGGGTACACCGGGCCTACCAGGGGAGGGCTTCCCCTGGTAGGCCCGGTGTACCCTGGGAAAGCCGGCGGCTGTGGCGGCTGGGGACCCCCGTGAGGCCTTCCATGGTGGCGGAGGAGCCTTGGAAGGCCTCCGGAGGTCCCCCTCGCCGCCGATCATGCCTCTGGAGCTTCTCTGGAGGCACGATCGGTGGTGAGGGGGACCTCCGGAGGCCTTCCAAGGCTTCGCCGCCGCCATGGAAGACCTCTGGAGGTCCCCCCTCACCGCCGATCGTGCCTCCGGAGCTTCTCCGGAGGCACAGTCGGCGGCGAGGGGGGACCTCCAGAGGCCTTCCAGGGCTTCTCCGCCACAATGGGAGGCCTCTCGGAGGTCCCCCCTCGCCGCCGATCGTGCCTCCGGAGCTCCAGAGGCACGATCGGCAGCGAGGGGGGACCTCCGAGAGGCCTCCCATGGCGGCGGAGAAGCCCTGGAAGGCCTCCGGAGGCACGATCGGCGGCCTACGGACTGGAAGGGGGAGGCGGGGAAAGCGCCAAATTTGAATTTGGCGCTTTCCCCGCCTCCCCCTTCCGGTCCATAGGTCGATTCTCCGGCCGCAAGTCGATGGGAAATTTTGCGGCCGGAGAAGTCTGCAAGTCAAAAAGTCCGCAGGTGGAGCCGTCTGTAAGTCGAGGGTCCACTGTATGTTTTATTTATTGTTGTAACCTGCCCAGAATAGGGCATCATACTAATGGGGTGGTATATAAATAAAATAAAATAAATTTACAGAGCAGAATTAGCTTCACATTTCCCAGAGCAGACCACTTTATTTTCTCATAAAGTGGCACCTACAGTCTCAATAACTCACTCTATTAGTAAGAAGTAAGAATAAAAATGTTTAATTTACTTACAGCTGAACAGATCAAACAGCAAACTGAGAAATGTGACTGCTTGCAGCAACAGGCCTCAACAGACTCACTGCTTTCAACAGACTGACAATAGAGAGGGAAAGAGCAGAAAAGGGGGCTGTTTTTGAACAAGAGGAGGGAAAGAACTATTGGTTAGTGCTGTTATTGATTGACAGTCACCTCAGCCCAGAGACATCACTCCTAGCCACACCTACTAAAGGCAGCATGTGACGTTACAAAAAAAAAATCCTCCAATAATATATCGTAAATGTAATGACATTTGCACCAGAGGTTGAGAGGAGCTAAGCCACTTCCATTTTTTGAGACCCCTGGTATATTTTAAATTTGAGGGCCTCCATCAATGTGAAGACCAGGCCAAATGGCTTTGCTGCCCCTCTGCCTCCTGGATGGGCCCACTATATATATATATTATTTGCATATGGGCTTATGTATACTGTTTGTGAAATATTCAAGAAATCTATTAAGACCATTTCAAACCTGTAAAAAGCATTAAATTGGTATAAATGGAATGTATATGGGCAAGAGAAGGGACAATTATGAACTGTGGAAGCAGTTTGGAATATAGTATCGATTACAGTGTGATGGTTGCATAATTCATTGTTTTACAAAGGATGAATATATAGTCAGGTTAAAAATTGTTTCATTTGCCTTTATCCTACTTTCTTGCTACTCAATTGCTTTGATAGTTCACCTCTTCTTTATAAATATAGGATTCTATTGCAGCTGAAATTACTTTAGCCAGACTACTGAAATATTCCCAACAACCAAAAAGGAAACAGTGGGTTTCAAATATCCATGAGCTTTATACTATGAGAGGCTGATTTTTCAGTTCAAGATAGCTAGAGGGTATAAGATGAAATATAAAGTGATGTTTGGAGTTCATTAATTATTTTTGAAAACCCTATCTGTAACATTAAAATGTTCTTATTTGCATCAGTTTGAAATTTCTTTGATGGATAAAGCACATTTTGCAGTTTATGCTTCTTAAAAACATCACTAATATCTTGTATTCTATAATATAATATCATTTTTGAAAATATATGTTAAAAACACAGACAGCCTTCTACCTCTGAAGATGGGAGGTGGGTGGCACCGTACAAGATTACTCTTGCTGGTCTTCTTTAAAGACATCAGCTCCTAAGGAGCCATTTGTGACTGATCATGTGAATCCACCTGGAGAGCAACTAGAGAGCCTGAAGGATAATTGTCTGTCTCCTGCCTGAGAAAAGGAAAAGGATATGGGGGTGGTAGTAGAGTATCTGGGACAGTGGCTGTTCCTTTAAGGAAAAAGCATAAGTCATGGGAGAAGAGGAAGTTATTTTCAGAGTGCTGGACTGTGTCAGATAAAGTGATTACGCTAATAAAGATTTGACTTTTCTTCTTCACTTTCTGAAGAATAAGAGAGATTCAGGTTTAAGGAATAAAATGACTAAATTAAGAAGCTTAATAATTTCTGCTTTTAAGCTGATGCAGTTGCTTGTGGAAGCGCTTAAGGTTTACGCTGGCAATTCCCTTGCATCCGAGGGATCAGGAACGGAAGCTGATAAGATAACCCATGGAGCAAGAAAGCCACGTTGCACTCCAGTAGTTCTGTTTTTGCAAAATCTTGGTCTCTGGAATGAGGATGACTTGAGTTCTCTTTTAAGAGGCACAAAGTAAGCCAAAGGAGATAGCAACAATGTCCTGATGTTATTATTTACTCTCGGACTGCATACACAGTATGGTGTTTAAAGTTGTGTCTCACTAGTCTGTTGTCTTCCCACTGAGTGGAGAATGAGATGGGGAAAGATGCAAACTTCACAATTGCCTCAAATGCAGTTTAAAAAAAGAAAAGAAAAGAAATCAGAATATATCTAGAAAATTAACTCGAGATCTGAGAAAGCAGGCAGAAAAATGGTTTCCAGCTGCTTCTCAAGCAGAGACAAAAGAGGAAGAAATTGTAGACGCTTAATTAAAGCCCAAGACAGATTCTCAGGTGCTGCAGACAGCAGTTAGTAAGGGAGCATATAAACTCATGAAATATGAAGCCACTAAAATGCTGTTATTTTCTGAGGAGCTAATGATTCCCTACCAGCAACTTCTATGTTGGCAATGTGGCTACTATTCTGTACCCTGTACAATGCTCTTCACTTAACACATCCTGCAGCACTGTGGGAGGAAAAGGCAGTCATCACAAAAATAATGGTGGATAATATTTAGGCAAAATGATGCAACCCTGCCTTTTTTCCTTAGAAGGCTATGAATAAGAAAATATTTCAAAATTGTTGGTGTGTGTGTGTGTTTCTGTTGGAGAATTACCAATTAAATTGAACATTCGGTTCAGTTCTAGCTAGTGCTGTGCCAAAATCTTGTCCTTCAATTTTCTGGAAGTTTTCTTCTGCCTTTAAAGATGCTTCAATTTTTCTGCCCCATTCTCAGACTTTTAGAATTTATTTTGAAATTCTTTTTGTGTTGCTTTTGGGCTTATTTTATTGTTGCAAATGCACCAAGGCTCTTGTGCCTTTTCTTTCTTTTAGATCATTTACTCCAACTCTGCAGCCTTCTTGGCTTCCCACACTTCCTGATACGAAAAGTTATCTACTATCTTCCCCTGGGCTTTTATAAAAGTTTTATTGGAGTTGGTGATATTGCAGACAGCCACAAATGATTACTGTACAGTGCAAAATAGGACACTCATGGACATCTCCCACCCACCTGACTGACAAATTAGCTGAAAGAATTGCATGTGTGAGCCTTAGTCTGACTTTGTCCGCTGTGTAACACTGAGTTAAGTGAAAATTTGCCCCACCAACTTTGGCCTTAAAACAGATCTTATTTTGCTTATTCTGTATTGTGTAATCAGGGTAAAGTTTAGATAGTTGGGTGCTATGTAGCTGGGTGCTATGTAGGTGAAGTGATTGTCATTGTTTTTAATTTAATCATAGCATACATCTGAGGAGTGGTGGTGGTGTAAAGGAAGCAAAGGATTTGTTTTCTTAGATTACAGACACAAGAGTTGGAATTAACAAAAAGCTATCTAGGCTGGTCATAGATAGAGTCATCCATCCGGCAGCACTCACTTGACCAGACTGCCTAAAGAAATGGATGAAACTTTAAATCTCAATAACACTTGCAACTAGCCGCCAATGACTGGATTCAAATCAATACGTAAAATTCAGCAACCAGCTTGTTTCCACTGCCCCTGCACCCTAGTTGCTCCTTTGAGATGATGGACAAAGGCACAACTGCTAGAATTCTGCCTTCCGTTCATGTATGAAAACATGGAGGTACTATAATGCTGATCATCTTCAGATGTCATGACAAGCATGGCCTACTGGGGGTTTCTCAGCATTCAATAGTCCTTACTTCCCCAGGCCCCTTCAGTGCAGTTAACAGTTTCTAATACTCCAAAGTGAGAATTCTTGTTCATTATCCCCCCCCCCCCCACCAAAAAGTCTACCAACACTGCAGGAGATCAACTGAAAAAATCACCTCTCATATGGTATATTGCTTTTTATAGATTACCTCAGGCTTAGAGGTCCCACCAGTCAGCAAGCTAGGAAACATGATGTGTTTCCTAAGCAAGAACAAACAGGAAGAGGAAATCCCAGGTTTTACCAAGATGCTATGAACTCCACTGTCATTTAATGGCTAAAAGACATGATTACACCCCTACAAGTGCTGTAGTTCCCCCTTATTTTTACTTGTTCAAGCAAGCAACCTCAGATGGAGAGGAATTTCAGCGCTAAGTATGGGGAGAATTGGTCTGGGAAATGTCTGTCTTTACTCAGAACAACCAGCTTCCAGCTAAAATTGGGATAATCCTGGTAAATCTTAGAATATTGCCCCCCAACATCATGCAGCAAGTATAAAGATCCAGTTGAAAGATTAGGGTCTTAATGAAGTGTAACATAGCAGCCTGAGCCTCAAGGCATGAAGCTAAATTTAATTTAAAAAAAATGTAAAGAGGGAGGGACAAACAAAAATGCATCAACAGCATGTTATGCAAAGGGCACTTTTCCTTCTGCTCTCCCCTGCACCATTTCCCACCATCTTGGTTTCTTTCTGTTTTGCCCATGATCCTTCCTGGGTAGAGGTCTCCTTTCACTCCATGCCTCTGTGGCACCTGGTGCAAAATCAAGTTCTTGGGAATAGAGTTTTAAAAATAAGAAGAGTACTTAAGTGCCAAGAGTTATTTTTGGCACCGTGGAAACCCACTTCTCCTTGAATAAAGAGCACAGCAAGGAAAGTCAAGAGATGAAAGAGTCCAAGACTATTCCATTTATGATAACACAGGAGAGATTCAAAGTTTACAAGGAATGTTCATAAATTGTTTCAAGAATGGAGGAAAGGAAACATTTTCACCCAGGGTTTGGTAATAATGATTCCTTGTCCTTACCTGCAGTTCTTTCCACTTATCAGAGAACATAACAATAACACATGCATCCCTTGTGAGCCTTGTGTCTTCATTTCTCCTGTACCACCTGGCTCTTTGTTCTATCCTGGCTTTCCTAATTTAAGTAGTAAGATCCATGGGGCAGGAGTTTCATCTTTTGTATTTGGTGCTGTAAAGCACTATGTGTACATGCACATAGACCATGAGGTCTGATTTCATAATCTCTCTACAAGTAATCAATTCTGCCTTGTAGTGGGAGCAAATTGTCCCTCCTACAGTAGCCTGGAGACTGAAAGGAAGAAGGAGAAGGGGTGTGTGTGCCTCTCTGGCTCTACCAAGAACCAATATATGGTAACAAGAGCAAAAATGGTTCCCTGTTTCACAACAATGTATCTGCAAACTAGTTGCATAGTCTTAGGAAAGTATCATGGTTGGGTTGGTGTGGACATCCCATTGCCTATACAGATCTAACTGTCTTAGTGACACCCATCCCCCCTCCTCCAGACATTCTTCAATTTCTCAGGAATTCTCAGCAGGAATCTCCACATTCATACCAAAAAGTTCAATTTGATTCACTGTTTGGAAAGTGTTCACCAATTCCATACCTTACCTCTCTACAGAACGGCTAGTGCTGGTGATATGACACCCATGGGACAGTTTGACTCACAATTTGCTAGCCTTACAGAAAATTATTTAGCTGTTCTCAGAATGAACTGCTCATTTTTCTGAACAAGACCACAAAATTCTTTTTGAAACACAAGGCTTTATTGTCACTGCAGCTGGCACCAAATTTGGGCAGCAGTTGAAGAGGCACTCTTTGGCACAGGACCACACCATTTCACAGCCTTTCTAAGCCCTGGAGGTAATGATACATAGGGGTTTCCAGATGTAGGAGGCATTCATATTTCAGTGGCAGTGACTGCAGACTACAAAAAAGGGGTTGAAGAGCCACATGCTGTCAATGGTTTCTGCACTGTCCACCCCCTCATCAGAATATAGCCCTAGTTAGCCATTCAAAAAGGGTTAATTTAAAAGTGTGAGTAGGAAGAGGGATCTAGCCTTGTCCCCTACCTCTTAAGATCTCTGTGTAAAGAAGGACATCCTGAAGAGGAGCCAGTCTGCTACATGCGGAACTTCTCCACACACTCAAGAATACTGAGTTTTGTATTATCCCCAGTTGGTGGAGACAGCAGCAGACAGGGGCTAGAAGTCTTTCCTTGTCGTTTCTTTCAAATTAATATTTTCTTGAATGCCAGACAGGGCTTATATGGCTCTGATGTATTGGACACTGCCCTCAATGCTTCTCTGACTTAGAGCAATATTCCAGGGTCTCTGGCCAAAATTTTTCTCATCACCTGTTATCTATTGGGGATGCCCGGATTTGGACCTGTTATCTTCTAGATGCAAACAATGTGTCCTATTGTCAAGATGCAGTCCTTTTTCAGCCTTGAAACTTAATGGCTATCTATATTATATAGGCACTAGCTATATCAAGGTCAGTTTGATGGGAATTATCTTGATCTTCCTCATCATAAGTCCAGTTCTTGGTCATCTAAGCCAGATTGTGGTCCAAGCAATGGGATAGATGGCATCTTTCATCCCAAAATGTCAAAGTGAGCTCCCTTCCTCTCAGATCTTTGTGTTCTGAAGTCCAGTTTCTGGTCATAAATCAAAAAATGATACGCTGTTGCCACCAGAATACATCAGATGCAAGATAGTTCTGGATGATTTTCAGATAAAAAATTAATAGAACAATTTACAGTACCATATATAGGAGATGCTGGAATGCCTGGAGATACTAAATGTATTGTGCCACCAAAATCTCTAGGATATCTTGAAATATGAGTATCTTCTACATCTGGAGGACCCCATTTATCATGTTGCCTAAAAAGAATTAATGGAGGCCCCAACTGGGCAGCTCCTCCTCTGATGCGCTTATGAGGCTCCTGCTACCTTTGTCAGCAGATAATTCTGAATCATCAAGTTTACTGCAAAATATGCTAGGATGTTGTGGGCAATTTGCAAATGTTAGAAGAAAACAAAGGAACTGAGAAAATAACTCACTGTCAGTCTACCTCCTCTGTCTGGAGTTTCCTAAATACACTTTAACCGTGCATGGTTGGTTAGATTCAACAAGCATGCACTAGCTGAATCATTTGTGACTTTATTATTCTCATGACCTTATCACTTTACTTGCATGAGAGAACACATAGGCATTCTGATAATTTGGCTCTGGTTCAAGGGCAGTTGCAAAACTAGTTGACAACTGCTGACCATCTGGTTATGAAAAGATCTTGAAAATACCCTTAAAACATTACAGCTGGAATGTTTGTCAAAATGTTGCAGAGGATAGAGGATGATGGATCCCATGTTCCCACAAAAATAATAATACATATAGAGTTGCTGTTACATGCCGTCAAGTAGCCTCAACCCTATGAATGAGAAATCTCCAGCATGTCTTGTCCTCAACAGTCCTGTTCAGCTCTTCTAGATAAATTGGCTTCCTCTGGGAGTCAATCTATCTTGTATTTGGTCTTTCTCTTATTCTGCTGCCTTCATAAATTTCTAGCATTATTGTCTTTTCCAGAGAATCTTGCCTTCTCATGCTGTGCCCAAATTAGGACAGTCTCAGTTTCATCATTTTTGCCTCCAGAGATAGTTTAGGCTCGATTTGCTCTTGGACACACTTTTCTAATTTAATCTCCACTTTTGTCTTCACTTATCCACTTATGTCTTTCTTCCCCCAAAGAAGCAGAAGGAAATTCAATGGCATTTGCTAACATTAATCTCTTCTTACTTGCTTCTCCAGCTTCCCTGCTCTCATTGTTACCCTTGCCTTGTTCTGCTTTCCTCTCGTTATACTGTTTCCTCAGTCACTGAAATAGTTATTTGCTTATTAAGTTTTGCCTTTTAACCAAATGGTGCTTTCCTTCTCTCTTTCTACATCTCCTCCCCCTCCTCTGGGTAGGTAAGTAGACTAGGGTCCATAGGGTAGGGGCCTGTTCTGTTTTATTTTGCTTATGTTGCTCTTTTATAGTGATGAGGGAAATTAACAACAATCAAAAAATAGGTGATGTCATTACTGCTAGTAAGACTGTAAGAAATACAGATATAGCTCATTTGGCTGGAGACAGGGTGGGAAGTTGTCAGGTTGTACTGCCACAGAGCAAAGATGGGGGCAATTTGCCATCCCGATATTAAAATATTTTAAATATTTTATTTTCATCAGCTGAGCCCAACAGGGCTAGTGGTAAGATACTGTGGAAACTGTCAGGTCAAATCATTGCTGGGGCAAAGTCTCCCCGCTTTTACTCTTTGACTTACTGCACAGTGGCCTAGGTCTCTCTCCCTTCAATGCAGCACCGAACGTTCAAAGGATCCATTGGCCTAGGTCTATTCTGGTGTGTGTGATATTTTAAAAATGAGGATTATTTACTTCCCAAGCATTTCAAGCACCCAAACCCACCAGTTTACTAGGTTCTGTGACAGGCATTAAGAATCCACTTTCTGAGTCCATTCTCCTAAGCAAGCACAGGACTTGTTATCAAATGACTCAGAAGTCCCAGCTTCAAAGCATCTCAACAGGAATCATGGATTTCAGTTGCAATGAGTGTTAGTGACACCTCCCTTGAGGTGTACATTTTTGTAAATTAAAAAGTACATTGTTAAAACAAGAAGAATAGCAGAAGAGCCTTGTCCAGTCAGACTGAGGGTCAGTCTACTGGCATGAAAACCTGTGGCTTCCATATGCAAAGAGACTATTTTGTTGACATTCTGGCTGGGACAGATGGAGACTGGAGTCTAATAATTTTATTAGATTTATTATGGATTTATTATGGTCAAAGACCAGCACCAAACAAATTGTACAGTACACAACAAAACAGAACATGCAAGATGCATTATGCCAAACAACACATCCACAATGTTTGTAAAATTTATGTCACAATTACCACAAACCAGGAAAACAATAACATCTACAAGGCTGCAGGTTCACCACCTCTGATTTAAGTCATCAACATCCTATTGCTAGTAGTACCCAACCAGATGCCTACAGGATGTCGACAAGGAGATTATACAGGTATCCAAACACTTCATGCAGTCTTAAAAATAAGCCAGAGTTGTTTTATTTTCTTAATGCCTTCAAATGCAGCAGATCAGAAGTGTGTGTGTGTTTTTTAAGTGGCACCGTTCAAGCCAAGCCATTTCAAGTTCATGAGCCCTAGAGATTTCCTCATCACTACTTACATTGCTGTTTTGAAAAATCACCCTGAGGGATGCTTAATTAATTGTCCTTTCTTTCTTTCGCCAAAGAAGGTGAATATCTATGCTACCACCAAATCAATGAATTCCAGAGTCCCCTCCAGATTAGCACATCTGTAGTTGAAAGCCAGTTTTCTGTAGGAGGAAAAATAATTCCCAGGAGGAATGACACAGGGATCAATTCATAAGCAAAGGAAAACATGCCTTTCTCAGCAAGGAGGTGAAGCTATAATTTTATGCTTACTACAGTAATTAGCAACACACTGCCAAGGGAAGATATTCAAGGAGACATCCATCACTGTAGTAAAGCTTAATATTTGACCCACTTCAAACCACTGAACAAACTGATCCAACCCAGCACAGATTTAGATAGCTTAAGCCCATTAATACCAGTGCCCTTAAATGTGCTTTACTCCTTTTAGGATTGTGACTGTTATTGCAGGATGACCCTTTCTGAAAACATAAAAGGATGTTTAGAATAAAGAGAGATACAGGAAAATTATGAATGGTGTATATTAGGCCTGTGCATGGGTCCATAATCCAATTTGATTCTGAATAATTGCACACAGATTGTTACCCAATTTGATTTATGTCCTCTGATCTAACCTCTCTGTGTTATGGTGCGTGCATGTGTGTGTTTCCCAGTGTTTGTGCAATTCTAGAAATGGGCACAAACTGCCTGTTTGCTGGTTTGTACTGATTTGTTTATTGGCCGAACAGGTGTTCGGAGCTTTAAAGCCCCACCTCCTCTGGTGGGCACCCACTCAGAAGCAGCACCCAGAGGAGGGCGGGGCAGGGAAGCTAGGTCACTGCTTCCAAGTGGGCCCCTGCTAGAGAAGGCGATGATTTGAAGCATCAGACACTTGTTTGGCTGATAAAGGAACTGGCATGAACTGCTGAACCAGCGATTTGTGCCCATCTCTGTCCATTTCTAATATCTGAGAACCAAGCCCCATTATATAGAATTAGAAAACACAAATGGCTAGAAGGATGTTACATAGCACCATAAATTCTGGGGACAGAAACAGAGGGTGCAATGTACCAAACTGCAGGCATGGGCCTTTTCAGGTGTGGGGGCCAGTTTGCTTGCATTTGTTTTGTTTTCTCTTTTTTTTCAAGCTGCCGCTGCTGCTGACTGCTCAGTCCTACCAGTTCAGGAATGGTTATCCTTCGGGGAGGAGACTCAGTAACACCAGAGCAAGCTGCTACTTCAGCTACCAGTTGCCTTCCCTGCATTCTCGTATGGAGTAGTCCTGTTGTGTAGTATATGATGTAGTTGTGGTGTATTACTGGAATCTTGGCAGTGGTATACTGGCATCAGAGCCAACAAGAGACCAGATAAGGGGGGAGAATTTAAAAAAAACACAACCCCTAATGTGCTAAGACTGCAATTCTGAACTAAGATCCAAAAACAATAGTAACAATTGCCTACACTCATACAATTCCAACTAAGTTTTTAAAAAGAGAATTGGGCAACAGAGTAGGTTAGGCTAGTTCCTAGGCATTTTGACACTCCTATGGTCCCTCATCTAGCAGCTGAGAATAATGGTTGCAAGAGAATATAAAGCCTGGTGGCCTCATTCAGGGACCTTCCTGAGCACCAGAGCAGTTGGGGGTATTCAGGACCAGTCCTTCATGGGAGAGGGGGTGAAGCTGTCAGTCTCCTTCTCCATTGTTGTCATCTCATACCACTGCTGTGTCTTTTTTATAGGCTATAGTTATTTTCTCTTTCTCTTTCCTCATTTTCATCATCTTGCGTCCTTTTAATAAAATAAAATAAAATAAAATTTCGAATCCTGGATGTTACTGGAGTAATTTGTAAGGCAACCAATCTGCACTATGATAACCAGTTGGCCCAGAAGCAGCTCCAACTTATGTCTGGCCTGCCTGTATGATTTCAACAGGGTCTGCTTGTGCGAGATCACAGTGTTCTACCCCAGAGTCTCTCCTATGTTACAACTCCTTACTCCCTGCAGTCTCTGATTTTGGTCCCAAAATTTCAGACAATGCGGTGCTGCTGACTAGGCAACTCTAGCCCCCCTCTGTGGTTAAAATCAGAACCCACCCCTTTCTGTGCTATCAGATCTGTGTTTTAAACTAATGGAAACACACACACAGCATCTGCTATGTCCTTCAACTATTTTTTTAAACAGATAAATTAATGGAGGGTGTCCATGAGGCGCAGCCGCCAAATAGAACTCTCTTGTTCATATGCGTGTGCACCCAGAGACAAAATGTTGAGAACAAACAAAAAGGCAGAAGCATCACCTTCATGGCCTGCTTTAGGGTTCCCAGGGGCATCTGCCTGAGGCTGGACCTTTTTCTGCTCTAGAAAGGCAGTTCTTTTGTTCATAGGTTTCATACAAAATAAAAATACAATACAGATGTTGAAAACTCCTCGAGAATGTAATAGAAAGATTTTGTCAACCATTAAATAGAAAAGTTCCAGTTGGATTGCATTCACGATATCAGCCATCCTCCTAACAGGTAAGGTCTTAAATGCAGTTTTTTGTCAAGGGAATATTGTAGGGAATCTGCAGTCTACTGCTGCTTGAGCAGAACCTCCACCCCTGTTCTATGGGTAACATGTAGTGACTTTTTTTTCATTAACCAAGCCTAATGAAGTTTATGTCCCATACTGTTTTTTGTTGTTGTTGTTTAGTCGTTTAGTCGTGTCTGACTCTTCGTGACCCCATGGACCAGAGCACGCCAGGCCCTCCTGTCTTCCACTGCCTCCTGGAGTTTGGTCATACTGTTTTTAGGAGTGTCTTTTTAAACTGGCTTACAAAACTGTTTAATATTTATCGTAGTTATTTTAACTATAGATTAAAATTATTTTTACTAATTTTGTTTTGTGTTTGTAATGTTTGTGAGCTGCCTGAGTACTACTATGTAATGGGAAAGTGTGGCAAGAATCCAAAAAACAGTGGTGATGATCATGATGAAGATATTATATGGTATAATAGAAACAAAACTAGCAAAACTATTCCTGTCACTTTTAAGACAAAAAGAGATATTTATGTATAGGTTAACTGCCCAGAGACTCACATTGCACTATTGGGTGGTATATAAGTTTTTATTATTATTATTATTATTATTATTATTATTATTATTATTATTATTATTATTATTATTATTATTATTATTATTATTATTATTATTATTATTATTATTATTATTATTATTATTATTAAGAAATGCCAGGCACAGTCAACATTATAAAAATATTGACTGGTATTATATAACAGATACAAGTTTTAACCAAAAACCTAAATATCTGTTAGATATCTGCGCAGTATGTACCGTATTTTTCTGTTTATAAAACCCCCCATTTATGAGACGCCCCCCCCCCAATTTTCTAACCCCAAAATTAAGAAAACTTAGCTCTGAGGATTCAGCCTCTGAGCTCAGAACATCGGACATTTTGTCTCTGTTGAATCTTGAGCCTACAGGCTCCACCTCCAAGGAGGTGTGTTCCAATTGGTTTTTTCAGGATCAGCTGACGTCAGTTCCATAAAGCTCATGATTGGAGAAAGCTAAGTCTCCTGACTGTAGGAAACTAAGCCTCGTGGCTGAAGGAAGCCTGTTTACAGAGGCAAGGTATATGCCGTTTTGTTCTCTCCTCAGCTATCTCAGCTTACTTCCATGTAAAAGACGCCCCTCAATTTTTAGGGTAATGATTTTAGGAAAAAGTAGTGTCTTATAGACAGAAAAATATGGTATGCTGTTCCTAATATTGCTGCTTTTTTTTAGCTCTGATGGTGTGATTTCTGAGATCTGCAACTGCTTATAGTACTGTGTGAAGTTTCTTGATATTGTTCCCAAAGCCCCAATGACTATGGGGACCACTGAAGTGTGTTTCTTCCAGAGGCAAGATGTTTTGATGGCCAATTCTTTATTTTCAACTCTGGCATTCCCTGGAATTGCAATGTCAATGATCCAGACATTTCTTCATTCTATTACTACTATCTCTGGTGTGTTATGTTCAAGGTGTCTGTCCGTTTGGATCTGGAAATCCCACAAGATCTTGACTTCCTCATTTTCTGACACCTTCTCCACCTGATGTTCCCGTGGGTTTTTGGAGGCTGGCAAGTTATATTTTTTGCATAATGACCAATGCACTAACTTTGCCACTCTATCATGTCTAACTTTGTAATCTGTTTGTGCAATCTTTGGACATTCACAGATGAGGTGTCACACAATTTCATCTTTTTCTTGGCAGAGTCAAAATTTGCTGTTAGCACTAATTCCTTGGATCTTAGCTTTCATCACATTGGTTTGGAGTGCTTGTTCT
Organism: Intellagama lesueurii; assembly: GCA_037013535.1. NCBI lineage: Eukaryota > Metazoa > Chordata > Lepidosauria > Squamata > Agamidae > Intellagama > Intellagama lesueurii. Next base: position 112,234,294 of record JBAJHW010000005.1, read on the forward strand.
TGTGCAGCAAAAATCAAGCCTTTTGTTTCTTTCTTAATGGTCCCAGTTTTAGCCATGCTCATGATTAATTATGATCATGCTTTCCATCAATATTTCTCAGGTGTTGTCCATGTAGTGGTTTATTTTTCCAACTGTTTAATTTATTTTCAAATTGTTGTTTCTTATATTGAGCCTTTGTTTCTGTTGTTTTCAAAATATTCTCTATTTTCACTGCTTTCAGTAATTTTTCTCTGCTTGTACTAATATAATCATTTAGGCTTCTTTTTTCCTCCTCTACTACCTTCTGTATTTGCTATAATCCACAGCCTCTGATTTTTCGTGGTAAATATAATCTGTCCACATCATTTTTTGGATGTAGTGCATGATACATGTTCATTAGTTTCTGTGTTTTTCGATCCAATTCTTCTAATTCCTTTTGAGTCCAATCTATTATTCCAGCTGGGTATCTAATTACTGGAACTGCCCATGTGTTTATGGTTTTGATTGTATTTCCCCCATTTAATTTTTATTTTAAGATTTTCTGCAGACTTTTGATATATTCCCTTTTTGTCAGTTCTGTGTGCAGGATGTCATCTGCTTCTAGCATTCCAAGGTATTTATAATTTTCATCACTTGAGAGTGATTCTATAATATTGCCATTTTTAAACTCTATTCCATCTAGTTTTTGGATCTTGCCATGGTGACAGAGCTGCACATTTGTCAATTCCAAATTTCATTTGGATATCTTCACTAAATATTTGCACTATGTCCATGGAACTTTTTGCATGTAGTTTTAGGTCATCCATGTATAAGATGTTCTGTGTTGATTTTGCCACCTTTTCCAGTTCTTGCAATTCCAGTTCTGAAAACACTTTAGTCTGGATGATAAACCTCCTCTGGTCTATTAATCATTTTTCAGTTATATCACTACTTGGGTGTTTTCTTTTCCAAATTTCCAAATTTCCAAATTTCTTTTCCAAATTTCCCTCATTCTTTTTTGAAAACCACGGGCTGTTGGGTTTGCCTCGTAATAACGAGATTATTGATTTTTCCAGCTTGTTGTGAAATAAGGTAGCCCAATCCAGTTTTATTTAAAATTATTGACATGGGGATTAGTGAGATGTTAGACAGCAGTGGTGACAAAGAATGCCCTTGAAATATTCCTCTTTTGATGCTTCCCTAATTTCTTCACCGTGGACCATTAAGACAGTTTTCCATTTTTCCATGTTTTTCTTGAGGAACATCTGAATGTTTTTACTAATCCCAAACATTTTTAGGCAAGTGTTAATCCAGCTGTGTGGCAATGAGTCAAATGCCTTTTTATAGTCTATCCAGGCCATGTTAAGGTTTGTTTTTTGTCTTTTTGCATTCTTAAGTATCATTTTATCAATAAGCAGCTGATCTTTTGTGCCTCTTGACTTTTTAAACTTCCCTTTCTGTTCAGTTGGGTATAGGGAGTTTTCAGTTAAGTAATTATATATTGTTCTTGCAAGTACTCCTGTGAGGAGCTTGAACATTTTTGGAAGGCATGTAATTGGTCAACAATTGCTGCGTTCATTGCCCTTTTGATGATCATTTATTATCTGAAATGTGCGGCCTGTTGTCATCCAGTCTTCAGTTGTAGAATTTTGAAGTGGTTAAATTGCACTCCTATACGTTGATGGATACTTGTTAGATGCTTTAACCAAAATCCATGCAGCTCATCTGGACCAGGTGCACTCCAATTTTTCGCAGCCTTTACTTGCCTCTTAATCATTTCAGTTGTTACTACAGTATCATCCATTTGTTTTCTTTGAGTTTCTTTACAATTGTCTTTAATCCATGAGGTGTTTTTGTTATGTCCAGTTGGGATTTCCTACATTTCTTTCCAAGATTTTAGAGCATCATCTTTACATGGACCTAATATCTTTTGCTCTGCATTTTCTCCTAATGATGTATATAATAATCATTGGTTATTTCAAAATTATGTGTTTTCTTTATATTGTTTCAAGTGTCCATCATATCTTTCAATTTCCTTTGCTGTAGCTGTTACCTGCTGTTTTAATTCTTCCATAGTTGCAACAATTGTTTTCCTTTCTAAGTCATATATTTTGCATAGTCTGGCTTTTACTTTTTCATTTTTAAGTTGTGAATCTTTCAAGTGTTTTAAGTTGCTAATGTCTGCATGTAATTTATTTTTCTTTCCAGCCGAATTTTCCATTTTGGAATGTCACGAGTTTTCTGGGTTTTTTACAGCTTGCAACCAAGTTCCATGGTTATTATGGTAGCTGTGCTATACGTGAGCTGGTTTGTTTCCTTTAGCGTGTTGGTTGGGATTGTTCTGATGACAACATTTGCATCATTCAGGAGATCTTTTACTGATTTACTTTGTAATTGACGCAAATTGGGGAGCCTTTGTCTTTCTGTGTTCTGGCTAATATGGGTTAGTATTTTTTCCCTCAGTAATGTTTGCCGTTCTGTCAACTCATAATTTCTGGGTTGTTCCATAGATTGTTCCTCTATTGATACATTTTCTTCCACTATTGTGTCTACTGCTACCCTTCATTTGTCTTCCATATTATGATCATTGTTCTGTGTTAATTTTGCCACCTTTTCCAGTTCTTGCAATTCCAGTTCTGAAAACACTTTAGTCTGGATGATAAACCTTCTCTGGTCTTTTAATTATTTTTCAGTTATATCACTACTTGGGTGTTTTCTTTTCCAAATTTCCCTCATTCTTTTTTTAAAACCACGGGTTGTTGGGTTTGCCTCGTAATAACATTTCATAATTTCTCAATTTTCTGCAAGAGTCCAAGTTTTGTGTTTACGTTGTTCCAGTAGCTTTGCAGCAACCTGTCCTGGTTCCTCAACAGGGTCTGCTGAGCTCTGTAGCCCATTTGTCACCAGCTGCCCAGGGGCTATAGCATCTGATGCTGTTCTTGTTGACCCAGGCAATGACCAATCCGGTATGTATTTCTCATATGAATGATGGTTGGTGGACACAGTTGGTCTGGCTTCTCAGCTGAGACCTGTCTGGCTTGGGAGACCCTTCAACCTCACTGAAGCATGCAAGTCCCTCCGCCTCAACAAGGCCTGTGCCCATAGAAGGGATTCTTCTTCTTCAGTGTGAACTTTCATGGATTGTAATCCATTTTGTAATCCACGAATCCATCATCAGAATGGATGATGAAAATGATGTTGATAGCAATAGTAATCGTAATCATAATGCTTATTTGTATAGGTCCACCAACATCAGTTTGAGAGACTTTGGTCACTCTGGTTGAATGTACAAGAATTTTTTAAAAACTTATTTATTTGGAAATTAACATTTGTTTTTCCTGGGAATGACAAGACTTGGGGATATACTTATGAAGTCTTTGCAGAACTTCTAAATAGTCTGTTCCCACATATGTGGTACACATATTTCAAGGCTTCATAGAATCAAAGAACTGTAGAGCTGAAAGAGACCTCAAAGGTCATAGAACCCAACCCTCTGGCAAAGCAGGAAATCTACAGATAAAGATCCATGATAGATGGCCATTCAACCTTTGTTTAAAAAACTCAAAAGAAGGAGAGCCCACCAACTTCTGAAGTAGTCTATTCCATTGTTGAATAGCTCTCACTGTCAGGAAGATCTTATTGTTTAATTGAGATCACCTTTTTTCTAATTTGAATCCATTGCTTTAGGTCCTACCTTCCTGAACTACAGCAAACATGTTTGCTCTATCTTCCACGTGACACTTCATAGATATTTAAAGTGGCATCTCAACATTCTCTTTTCCAAGTCCAACATATCAAACTCCCTCAACCATTCTTCATAGAACTTAGTTTCTAAACGTTTTACCACCCTGGTTACCCTTCTCTGGCCTTTTTTTTTTTTTTTTTTTTTTTTTTTTTGCTTCTCGATATCTTTCTGACGCAGTGGTGTCCCAAACTGCATGCAGTGTTACAAATGAAGTCTGATGAAAGCAAAATAGAATTCCACAAATCTGGACAGTGTACTTCTATTGATGCCTCTAAGTATTGCATTTGCTTCTTTGCTGCCACATTACACTGTTGACTCATTTTTAGCTTTTGGTCTACTAAGAACTCAGGATCCCTTTAACACTTACTACTGCGAAGCCAGCTGTCACCCATTATATATTTGTATATCCAATTTTCCCTGCCTAAATGTGGAACTTTACATTTTTCTTCTTGAAACTCATATTGTTTGTTTTGGCCCAGTTCTACAATCTGTTATGTCATATTGAATCCTGATTCTGTCTTCTGAAGTGTTAGTGACCCGTTCCAGTTAGGTGTCATCTGCAAAGTTGATGAATGTCCCCATCAGTACCCTCAGCTAAGTCATTTATAAAGATGTTGAACAACACAGGGCCCAGAATAGAACCTACTGACACCCTACTTGTTAACTTCTCTTCAGGATGACAAGATGCCGTTAGTGAGGACTCTTTGGTGAACATTCTATGGCACATCAGTCATTAATCCAGGTAACAGTAGTAGTTACTAGGTCACACATTATCAGCTTGGCCACAGGAATATCATAACAGATCTTACCAAAAGCCTTACTGAAATCAAGGTACATTACATCCACAGCATTCCCATCATCTACCAAGCCTGTAATTCTAGAAACAAAAGATAGTCTGGCATGATGTAATAAAGGCAAACACAGCATGCTGGATGTTGGTAGTCACTGCATTCTTTATTAAATGCTCATAGACCAGCTGTTTAATTATTTGTTCTAGAACCTCTCCTAGTATCAATGTCAAGTCAACTGGTCAGCAGTTGCCTGTATTCTCTGTTTCTCCCTTTTTGAAGATGATGATGACATTTTACCACAACTAGTCTTTAGGGAACTCTCTGAAAATGGTCAAAGATTACAGTAGCTCTGATTTCCTCCCTCCCTGCTTTTCTAGACAGATTGCCTCTCATCCTGTTTTGCTTGTTGACAAGAGTTTGGAACACATTTATGTTTAATCCCCACATTACCTTTTCTTGATCAATGTAATGCTAAGAACACAAACTGACACAGTGCATGTTAACATATTTGTTGCGAACAAGTAAATAAGATTGCCTGAAGACGTATGCAATTTGGACACATCGGTCAAAGCTGAAAATTCAACATTTTCTGCATGTTAAAACCATGTAAAGCTATTGAATTGTTTTGTGATTACCAGGCTACTTACCTCATAAGGATATTAATTATCCAGACATAAAAAGCCATACGTTTCTCTGTAAAGAGAGCTGTTCTGATTTTTTAAAAGTTATTTGAGTTTCTTTCACTTATTCCAGTTAAATAGATCTTGCCCAAGAAAAAAAAACAGGTCTAAATGCAAATTAACATTACTGTTTAAATATCACAGACCATTTTCTCAGAGCCCAGTTACAATAACTAGTAATTATAAAAATTGCTTGCCTTGGGCTTCTAGCTAAGCCAGTGCTAAACTTGTCCTTTTATTAGATCTGTCAGGCTGAGTTAATTATCTTTATGATAATAGATGTGCTTTACCTCAAACAAAACAAATACCCTTATAATTAGCTTTTATTCGTTGGAATTTTAATTTATTTATAAAGAGGGATTTGTTTCTTGCTGTTTTTTAAAGATTTTGTTTGTTTGTTTCATAGAGAAGTTCCATGTTACTAGTCTGCTTCGTACATCTTAAGGGCACAAATGATCCATTAATTTAACCAGTAGGCTCCTCTATAGTTAAACAAGTAACTTTTCTAGCCAAGAAGAAATGAATTTGGTTCAGTGTCTGGGTGGTTGTATGGAGTGGACAGAAGTGAATCATTTCACTTTATTCCAGGAAATTTACGCTGAGCTGTCTTTTAAATCACTGCATTAACTGAATCTAGCACGGAACTGTGCTTGAAAGCACTAATCCCAGCCCAGTGATTCTTTTTCACTTCCTGTTTTGATGTTAGGTTTAAAGCTTTCCTAAATCTGTACAGATATGTTGCACAAGAACCAGTTTTTCTATCTGTTCATCTACAAAACTTTTTGTGATGCTTGCCACATTCCTCCAGCTGACCTTTCCAGTATTCCATCAACCTCATCTTGCAGTTCAAAGTGACTTCGTTTGACTATACCTTGTCTTTGAGCCTGATGGGTGACTCCTAGAGCTGGGGAACTGAAATTATCACATATACACACTGATTGGAATGAAACTGGCCACAATATTATTGGTTACAGCTCCCAATAGCCTCTGGAGCTAGAAAAGAGGACAGATCATAGACCAGACACCTGAACTGCTGACTGATCCCAACCTTCATGACAGACCATGGGATTAACCATGTGGATGTAAGCCACAGAGTGGCTCTGTCTGACTCAAGAAGAACTGGGAGGCACATAACAGTTCCTGAGATGAGCATGCATGCAACCTTCCTGTCCCTACCCCACGAAGCAGCACCACTTGGAAGGAGTCCCACACCCGTGAAGCCCTCGCTCTACATCCTGGAACAACCTTCATGCTTCAAACTGCACCCTACCAAGGTTGTAACAGATTTCTAGCAACCAAATTAAATCTTGCAACTGTGATTGATTGAACCAAATGAATCAACTATTATATAGCCCAACATTGCAAGGGAACGTGGGTGGGAGAAAATCCAAGACAGACTGGCCATTACTTCAACCAGCAGCAGTGCTTTTAATGCTTCCCAGGCAGTCCAGATTGAAAACTTTGTCAATCAGGTCGACCTAGGAACTGATTCTTGCCCATCAACTGGCCTCATTGACTGGTTTGAACCAGGCATGGTTCAGCACTGAGGCCTCTGGGAAGGAGGGGGCCTCTCAAAATTGTGCCCATGTGTTTTCCAGTCTTTTAGCCACCAACACCAGCAAAAACTGGCCCCACGGTGAGTTCAAGATCAGGCATTTGTTGGCAAGCTTGATGGATGGCTCCTAGAGCTGTGGAACTGAAATCACCACACATATACATTGATTGCAATAAAACTGACCAAAACTGCTTTGGCTATAGCTGCCAGTATCTCCTTGTGCTAGCATAGAGAACAGATCCCAGATCAGACACCCTGAAAGGTGATGGATCCCAACCATGGTTACAGACTTGGGGTTAACCACAAGGGCGTAAGCCACTAAGAGGCCCTGTCCGTTCCAAAAAGGGGTGGGAGGCAAACAGTAGCCCCTGAGCTGAGCATGCTGGTGATCTTCTTGTCCCTATGACATGAAGGGGCACCACCTGGACAAGGTCCCACGTGTGCAGGGTCCTCACTCTACCTCCTGAATCTGTGCTTCAAACACCAAAAGAGGCAGGAAGGGTTGGCCTCCCATCAGAGTTACTGCAATTGCAACTAATTACACAGCCCACCCTAAATATTGTGCAACCACATGTCCATTCCTCACACCAACAAGTGGACTCCATCTGGTGATACAATTCAGCCAGATGGAATCTCTGGATGCAGTATCAGTTTCCCACCAGGCTCTACCACAAATTTTCCTGGTTTCTTAGTAATCTTTTTAGTTGCCATGTCCATCTTTCCTGGATGCAAGACTCCTGCAATTACCTCCTCTTGAGCCTATCTGACTACACAATAACACCATTGGAGAATAAAACTTTCAGAGAATCATAGAATAATAGATTTGGAAGGGCCATATAAAGCCACTGAGTACAACCTCCTGCTCAATGTAACAATTCAAATCACAGTATATAAGACAGTTGGCTGACTTCCTCTTGAATGCCTCCAGTGTCAGAGCATTCACCACCTCCTGAGGTAATTTCCACTACTGTACTGCACTAAATACTATTTAATATCTATATGAGGCTGCTGGGGGAGGTCATCAGGAGTTTTGAAGTTTTGTGTCAATAGTATGTAGACAACACCAAGCTCTATCTCTCCTTCCATCCTTCTACAATCGATGTTGTCTCATCCCTTGAGTGCTGCCTGGATGTGGTGCTGGGATAGATGAGGGACAACAGACTGAGGCTGAACCCGGACAAGATGGAACTCCTGCGGGTGGGGGGCCCCTAGTGTCTGTGGTCTGGGTGCCTCCCTATCTTTTGGGGAGGCACTCTTTCCATGAAGGATGAGGTTCGTAGCTTGGGCATTCTTTTGGACCCATCACTATCAATGACATCTCAGATAGTGTCTGTGGTCTGATCCACTTACTTCCACCTAAAGCGGATCACTCAGCTGCATCCCTACCTTGACACCGGGTCCCTCACCATGCTGGTCCATACGCTGGTAGTCTTGAGATTAGATTACTGTTATTTCCTATGCCAATAAAGGTTATTTCCTATGCCAATAAAGGTTATTGAATTGAAAAAATTGATTACTGTAATGACCTCTACATGGGGCTGCCCTTGGGACTGCTACGGAGACTGCAACGGGTCCAGAGTGCAGCGGCCAGACTTCTGCATGGGGTTAGAAAATAACAACGTATCTCCCCCACCCTGGCCACCTTACACTGGCTACCTGTTCGCTTCCGTTCCAGCTTCAAGGTGATGGTATTAACCCATAAGGCCCTAAACGGTTTGGGACCTTGATATCTGGCCAAGTGCCTCCTTCCAGTTAGATCTGCCCGTCCTATAAGATCGTCGCAGGCAGGGCGGCTGAGAGTTCTGATCCCGAGAGAGGTCTGGAAAACATTCACTAGAAATCGGGCCTTCTCGGTGGTAGCGCCACAACTATGGAACTCTCTCCTGCCCAAAGTCCTCCTGGCCCCTTCACTGGGCACATTCAAAAAGCTACTAAATACCTGGCTATTTAGACAGGCCTTCCCTGAACAAACAACACTCTGATACAATAGTGCCCGATAATATAACATCTATCATACTGCAATGCTCTATGTTTTTATATTTTTTCGCTTTTAATTGTATTTATTGTATTGTAATTTTATCCTCACTGCACTTTATGACTTTGGATTTGCGCCCCTAATATATTGATGTTGTTATTTGCTATTTTGCTACTTCGTTGTTTTATGTTACCTCATGAGTTGGTGAGTGCTCCAACACTGGAGGCATTCTAGAAAAACTTAGATAATCTGAGCAGATTATGCTTTGATTGTATTCCTGCGTTGAACAGAGAGTTGTTCTTGATGGCCTTGTAGGCCCCTTCCAACTTCATTTTTCTATTATTTCTATGATTTCTATGTTACTTGTTGTATACCGCCCAGAGTGGCCTTGGCTGCCAGATGGGCAGTATATAAATAAATAAATAAATAAATAAATAAATAAATAAATAAATCTTTGTTGCGTTGATCCAGAAATGACCAGTGATTAACTACACATTATTATTATTATTTGAAAGAGAATAAATAAAAATACCTTCATGGATCAGGAAAAGGCCCTTTTAGGATTCTGTTTTAACAACAGACAAGGACAAGGTGTTTCTGAATTTCATGATGATTTTCTGTGGCAAACTAGTTTGTCTGCACTTTCAAACCTGCAAGGTGGGACAGCCTGCAAGAAAACCTCGCCACTTTAAAAAGAAACATCATATATTTTATATGCAAAAATCCAGAGCTCCATTTCAAACCTTACCTTAGATTAGCATGGCAAGCACATGATGAAATCAAATCTTAGACAAAGCAAGATAGTCAAATCAATTGCAATTTACAATTCAATACATTTGTTAATGAACCAAAGAAATAAAACTTCAGAAACAGTTGCTGTTACAATAAACTAAAGCAAACAAACCACTGGCTAATTAAATGTATTGGGGGTCCTAGGAATACTTCCCTGACGTAGCCTTTAGGAGAAGAAAACTTCTAAACTGTGGGAATAGCTTTAAAAGCCAATCTTTTTGTTATCTGTTTGAAGCCAAAGAAAATTTCTTTTACAACACAACATATCCGTGGGGGCGTGGATATGATGCTTGTAAACAGGGAAATTCAGACTGACTAATCAGTAGTCTTGGACTATAGAATTAGAGAACAGCTCTGCTGGAAGAGATCTCAAGAGTCATGTAGGCCAGGTACTTGGCAGAGCAGTAATCCGCAGCTAAAGGACCCTGGACAAATAACCATTTAAGCTTTTTCCAAAAAAGCTCTGCCACATTCAGAAGTAAACTTTTTAACAGTTTTTATTGTCATGAAGTTCTTCCAAATCTTCAGTCAGATTTTGCCTTCTTCATAATCACCATATTAGAACTGCAGAGCTGAAAGGGATCCTATGGATCATCGACATGTGTTCCTGTCAAGGAGGAACAGCAGGGGAATTGAACTCCCAACCTCTGGCTTCGCAGCTAGAGACCTAAACCACGGAGCAATCCAGCAGTTCTCATGTCACTGGAAACCATTGGATCTGGTTTTTCCCTCTTAAGCAGCAGGAAACAACCTTTCTCCATCTTGCACATGACAGCTCTTCTAATATGGCTTTCGTATCACCTCTCGTTTTTCCTTTCTGCAGGCTAAACACACCTCAGTCACTCCTCATAGGACTTGGTTTCCAGATCATTTACCATCTTGGTTCCCCTTCTCTGGTTGACCTATCACATACAAACCAAAGGTCTTCTGTGAGCTTGTCAACTGGGAATGTGCAAACAAGCAAGCAAGCAAGAAAGAAAAATCGACACTTGTCTTGCTTTTCAAATACCTCCCCAGACAGTGATTTGTCATATTTTTCATTTGAGAGACTTTTACTTTTTTGTTATCATTGATATTTAAAGCTGTGAAGATATTTTTTTTACCAATTTTAAAAAATTTTAAACAGTTTTTGGGGGAAGGTCAGAGGGGAACAGAAGTGGGTTGTTCACAAGCCTCAGACCTCCACACACACACCACACAGACCCCACACAACCCTCCCTTTTTCCGGGAAAAAAGCTTGCTTTTCATAGGGACTTGAGACTCAGACTTGGGGCTTGAGACTTGGGACTTGGTACCAAAGACTTGGGACTTGACTTGAGTCTTGGTACCAAAGACATGCCAACATTCCTGCTCAGAATATCACTAGAACATTGCTAAATGGGGGAAGTCTCCTCCTTAACAAAGGTTAACTGAATAGTAGGAAATGGGAGGAGTTATGTTTTCTTCCATTCTGACATAGCCTTTGACTTCTTTAGATTAGAACACTTTGTTCTATAGTGTTTCAGCCCAAGAAGATCAGCCTGTGACAGAATGTTGCATTTAGAAGAACACCTCATTTAAAATGGAGATTTTGCATTAAGTAAAGTTTCTTTAAAAACAATTAAACAAAAACAAAAAAACCCCTCTACCTTTAGGGGTCTTGTGCTGAGTGAAGGAATAAAGTCTGATCAAAGCCAAGACATCTTGCTGCCTGAGGCAAGGGACAAGATAATGCCCTCTCATTCAGTTTAAAACAAAAACTGGCAGGTGTGGGTGATCACAGAACAAAGGAAGGCTAATTGCCTTAGAGAGAGAACAAAGGAGTCGACAGCGGATGTCCGAGCCAGCGGAGCCTACAGGCAACACCCTGAGAGCTCTTTTATTTACTTAGCATGATTACATAGTGTGTTATGAGAGAAACAGATAGGATACTAGTTACCTAATCATAACTAGGATTGGCTAAAATAACCCTTTGATCTTATGCTCTACCTCTAAGCAAAAGGGCAGAATAAGGGGTTACCCCGCCTGCTGGCAGCTGCCGCTTCCTGCCAGGAGTGTATGCACGTCACTGGAACAGAACGCAGCTACAACCTTTAAGCAGAAGTTTCCCAAAGGCAGGTTAATCTTTCTTCAGCACTGACCATGAGGCCATTTGTATAATGAGCCAGGGTCAGAGTGACAGGACTTTTTGATGAGTAGAAATGATGACATCATCTCCCCTTATTTCAAGCTCTCCTGTTCCCTGTGAATTTGGCTATAATTCTCACAGCAATTGGAGGGAAAAGAGCTTTTCTAAGTGACTAGATTTATTTTATGAGCTCTCCCATCTACAATGCAAAATGTACCTTCCTCTTGAAAGGGCATTTAAGAGCCATTCACTTACCAAAAGACTTATTCCTGGTGTACAGGTAAAGTGCTAGCACCAGTTTATGGATTTAAATCAGGGATGGGAAACCTTCAGCAGTCCAGGGGATGCACACACCCATGCTTGTGAGGGCCACATCTGCTGAGATCCTGCACCCTGCAAATTTTTTCTTACATTTTTTAAACTGAAAAAAATCTCCTTGTGCTTTCTAGTGGTCAAATCAAAGTATTCTGGGGTGTTTGGGGGACCAAAAAGTGCTGAAAGCTCTTCAAATCATAGGAAAAATGCCCATTCAACCCCTAAAGGGAACAAAGAAACTTTCCAAGTCAAATAATTTTGAAGGATGGGGTGCTGAGGCAAATCCCTGGGGCCCACTGTGCCTTGCTATCAACCAACACAACTCTCTCTGGTTTTGGACCACCCTTGGAGATTTGGCCATTGGGACTGTCATCATGAGTGTCTGTATTTTCAATGTATCCATAAATTGCTGAATGGGAAAGTCAACCTTTGCCAGAAATAAAAGATGAGGGGCACAAAACGGATTGTCTAACAAGTAACTCCCTTCTTCATCCACTTGCTGCTGCCTTACAGCAATTGGAACAGACATAATAATCTCTCTTGTATGATGGTAAGGCTGGCTCTCAATCTGATAGATAAGTGAAGATGCGTTTGCAGATTTTTTTTTAAATTATTTTTATTTTTTTGTCGTTGCTCCCAACATACTCTGAATTGATCTGAAAAGTTCAGTGGCAAATACCTCAATGGTAAGTAATATATTTCCTGTAGAAAAGGTTCTAAGTCTTTCCACCTAAAATATACCTAGCTTCAGTCCCTAGTATCCTTCCCCAAAAGAACTTCAAACACCACCTTCTGAGAAAGATCCAGCCGTGAGGAAAGCTACCCATTGGAGGAAACAACATCTGTACCTGAAGGTTGACTCAGATGAGCTTCATATTATGCTACCAATTGCCCTATCAACCCTACCAACTGCACTAATCAGATAAGATTTTGGTAATTTCCTTTCATTTTTGCCAAATCAAGACTTACAGAAACTACCCCAAAAGTGTGGAGAGGTAAGGCTACTGAGAATTAATCTCCAAAAGCAGAATTATTATCAGGCCTGTGCAGATATCCATATAGCCCAGTGACACACTGGCACAGTCCCAAAGTCTAGCCCACTGGCTCACACATCCTCCAAGAAGGAAAAAAAAAGTTTCCCCAAACCACCAAATAAACATCCTGAACAGAGTAAATGTACAAGAAAGATTTAAAAAAAAAGATCAAACAGAAAAAGAACCCACATCCACACATGGAATAAAATAGCAAAACAAAACCACAAAGAAACGAAACATGCACACAAAAACAAAAAACGCACACACACACACACAACCTCATCTATAAAAAAATCCAAGAAAAGCAAGCAAGCAAACAAAGCAAAAAAACAAAACAAAACCCCCCCCACCAAAAAATAGTCAAAACTACTTCCCTATGATCTTTCCTTACCCAATCAAAAATGAATTTTTAAAAAAACTACTAGAATATGGGGAGATATATCTTCCCACCTACAGCTTGATGTCTTCTTTTCTCGGAGTCCAGTGAGCAGCAGCAGGCAGGTAGAAAAAATCCAAGAAAAGAAAGGATCAAGGGAGATGGGCAAAGGAATCGGGTGGGAGGGGGAATCCAAAAAATAATCCCAAGGAGGCATACTGGAACAGACAGGGTGCCTGGTGGTGGCAGCAAAAATAATCAAAGCATATGAAGATTAAAAATTCCTGCTCCCCTACTGTATGTACTGATTGGCTGCTGGCAGAAGTCCTCATGATGATGCTGGATGAAAAATTTCCTGGGTTTTTTGACAGACAATAGGTGAAATAAATGTTAAATGAAAAAAGGACACCCCCCCCCAAAAAAAGACCCCAAGAAATAGAAATAAGTATATTTTTAATTAGTATGAAACGTATGTTTGAGAGACTGTTTTTCAGTAATTTACAATAGGACACAAAAATAAAAAAGAAAGCTCCTTTTATGTTTCTTCAGAAGAGGTAGCCTGTTTTGCTCCCTATCATTCAAAAAGTGTCACCAAGAAAGGGAAAATCCAAGAAACAGACTCCTTTTTTCATCCGTTAACCATTTCATTTTCCGTTTCATAACCATTTCAAAATCCGTTAACCATTTCATACCCAAATACAAAACAATAGTCAGGGCTCTTTTTCAACAAGTGTGAATGGTAGTGAGCAGAAGAGGGTACCCTGTAGTAGACCATCTTGCCTGCTGCCATTGGTGTTGTCAGCATTCAGGCTGCCCTTTGCTATGTAAAGCTTGGCATCCTTTTGCCTGCTGGCAACGTGAGCATGATATTGTGTAGCAATATTGGAGCATTTCTTGGTGTTTTGAATCATGGATACAGAGGCATAATACCCCACATTCAAAAATCAGAGGTTTTTTTTTTTTAAGAATTGAATTTCCTGGATTTTAGAACCAAAGTTTACATACGTATATGCACACTACACTCAAATTCCAACAGAAACTTCTCTCATATAGAATTACCTAATGCTGCAGGATTGCAGAGGATGAGCACGTGATCTGTACTATAGTTACTGGGATAAAGCAGAAGTGAGGACAGCTTAGATGTGGCTGTAGTCCCTCTTGTGTCAAAATATTTTGAACTTAAGTAAATGCTGAAGCAAAGGTGTGAGTGGATACAACACATAGAATGGAGAAACATACACACCCTTTAACCATACCCACTCCACAGAATGCAGACTAGAAAGTTATGTTCCAATTTTTAAACCATTTCCTTGGGGTAGGCGACCTGAGGAAGAAAAGCTATATTCAACCAAAGTCTCTACAAACATACTGTGTGCATGTTTTCTGAAAAATGTCCCCTCATCTTTTGAAATTTAAAAAAAGGAAGAATTGGGAATTACCAAAAACGGTCACTGGGAACCAACGTGAAAGTCATCCATACTATTTGAAAGAAAGACAGTAAAGAAAGAGGGACAAAAATCAGCTAATTTGAAAGGGAGTTGAGCTTTACAGATATCACAAAGCCAGAAAGGCAGATAAGTGGGTGTTCAATCAAGTCAAGCGTGAACTCTCACTAGAGCAAAAATGAGTAATCTGAGGCTATTCTACTATGCACATATAATGAAAATACAGAACTTATCAGAAAAGGTAAAATTGCTTGGAAAAATGGTGTCAGGCAACAGTAGGAAAGGAAAAAAAAGGAAGAGTTAACATGAGGTGAGTTTACTCAACAAGGGATCCACAGCTGTTTGTTTGCAAGACCTGAGCAGGATTTACTGGAAAAGACAATAGTGCTAGGAAGTGAGGGGTGGGGGGCAGTAGGAAGAGTGAACAAGCTAACATGAGATATAGGTTTGCAGGATCTCAGCAGAGCTGTTAATGATAGGACATTTGGGAAGTCGTTAACATATAGTCACCACACATCCGAAGTGACTTGATGGCACATAACTAGAGATGGGGACGAATTGCCATTTTGGTGATTCATCCTGCTTTGTGATCCGTCAAAGTTGACAAATCACAAAGCTCCCCTCCATGAACCACAATTTATTCGTCAATTCATGGGGGGGGGGGGTTAGAAAAAAAATCCCTGCCCCCCCACTGCACCCCACCGCACTGCGGCCCCCGCCCCGTCGCAGCTTCCCTACCCTAAATGAAGCCACAGCCGCATCTTTGCAAAGGGCAGCCAGTGTCCCTTACTGCAGGCAATGGCTGCGGAGGCCACCGCAGCAGGCGGTGATGGATGACAGCGGTGCTGGATGGTGGCAGCGGCTAAGGTAGGGAGAGGAAGGGGGCGGAGATAGGCTGTGGGGCTGGCTGACTGCCTATCGGTCCGTCGATCAGCTGATCAGTGGGCCCATAGGCAGAATGGGAAGGCCATAGGAAGAGAGGGAAGACTAGCCTTCCCTCTCTTCCTATGGGGGAGAATAAAAATAGGGCAATATTTGTCCCTTTGTATTCGTCGGGGTCTCTGGAACTGATGAATATGAAGGGATGAATATTTAACGAATCAGCGATTTTTTACGAATATCGCGATCCATTTTTTTATTCGTCCCCATGTCTACACATAACATCTTTGGATGGTTTTGTGTTGTTGTTTTTTAAATTGCCAAGCAATTATATAGTGACAAGTTGAGTGGAATGGAGACTATGGCAAGATATAGGCACCAAAGGTCTGCTAAGATTGAGTAAGACCATTCCAAGCCACAAAGCAAAAAACAGTAATTTCACAGCTTCAAGTGAGAGAGCTTCTGATGATTTTGTCAGGAAAATGTCTCCTTAGAGAAGCCATTCCACTAGGGGAAGGAGCCAAACTGTAGTCCCCAACATCCACCACCTTTTCTTTAGATTGAGTGAGACCTAGAAGGGCAACTATGGGCAAGTGTCTGTCCCTAGATTTCCAATTACTCACTTATTTAAGCTTAAAACTCTTTAGCTGTTTACTTTGAACCTTACACACCAGCCTTACCAGGTAGAACACCCAAATGACAAAAAATAGCAAACATAGCCCTTGTGACTAAGGCACTTTCTTTAGGCACTCTCACCCTTGTCCCCAAGAGTCACACTTGGGTAAAATATAAAATATGTATTCAAAACGAGTAAAAAGTTATAAAACAAAAGGAATACAAAAAGATACAACTCTACTGATTAAATGCCAAGCATCTAAGTATTAGGTAAGCTTCTGTAAGACTTTCCCATAAAACAATAAAACTAGCTAATAGTTTACTATTTAATGACTAGGCTATTCTAAGTCACCATTAGAGATGGAGGTATTAGTATACAAATACGAATATCCCCTCACAGGTGGAAATAACGAGGGTCCGGCCCCATGGGGCTGGACTGTCCACTCACGATTTCGCTGCTGCTGCCGGCTCCACAGAGGCTTCCTATAGCGCTGTTCTCCGCAATGGATTAGCCACTCTCCGACCTAGCAGAGAGGCTTGTCATCCTGCCTCCTGCCAGGACTGGGTAATCGATTGCAGACAACGGTGTGATAGGAAGCCTCTGCAGAGCTGGTGGCAGCAGCGAAATAACCCTCATTATTTCCACCTGTTATTTCCACCATCTCTAGTCACCATGGCTAAAATCTCACAGTCAATCAACGAAGGCTTTAAACTTGTCCATCTTCTCTCCTCCAACTTAACACACACACCTACTTAACCCCCTTTCTATAACTTAAATCAAAGTCTCTGCTTCATGATGGTATCCACTCAGCATACAGTCCTTTATTCCCAAATCCACACCTAACTTGTAACTTTCCATAGCTGCGTCTCTCATTCCTAGGCTGGTAGACCATTAGGAAGGAATGTTATGTTTATCAGTCTTGAGATGTGGCCTTGGCTCTTCTTCCACAACAACAGCTAGATCTCTGGCTGAGACGAAACACATGCAAGTCCTGGGAAACAAGTACTACAAAACCCATATCCTCACAGATTTGTTCTCTGTAAAAAAACAACAGTACATTTTTAAATATTTTTACAACCAGACACAGAATGACTTTGCCAGCACCAATGCCTGTTTGGACAGGAAGGAGTTAAAAAGTTCTCCTGAAATCAGCTAACTGGGTCTTGACTGACCAGGTTAAAAAGTTCAGATTGCCCCAGACCTGGTGCTGGTTTTCACTTTGAAGACTTATGTCAGGAGCCTGGTCTCAGAAATCCTGAGATAATGTTTACTGAAAACATCAGGGCTGGTACAAGCACAATCGCTCCATGTTTTTGTAATGCAGAAATACTCTGAATATGCCTTACAAAATTGTGTGCTAGTTCCCTGGAAATACATGGCAAAAAGTCCCCCTTTCTGGAGGACTGTTACTCCATTACTCTCTTTAAAGCAAGCCTGGTTTTTGTTTTACTCTTTAAAGAAAACTTGACTTTTGACTCTGCCTCTGTGACCTTTAATTGCCCTACACCCTTCCCTGTATGAAACTGCAACCACATATCTACTTTGGAATGCTCTTGCTGGTATGTTCCAAGCATTCTCAGTTTATTAAAAAGTCATTGTTTTTCTTTCTTGAAAGGCATTTCTGAGGATCCATATTTCAGCCCCTGAAGCTTGGATTCCTTCCAAATATAATGCAGAAATACTTTGAATACACTTTTCAAAATTTTATGCTAATTCCCTGGAGATACATGGCAAAATGTTGCTTTTCGGAGCACTGTCACTTCATTCCTTTACTTAAAGCAAGCTTGTTTTTTTATTTTACTCTTCAAAGAAAAAACTATCTTTTGACTGTTTCTGTGAGTTTTTATTGCCCTTCAAACATCTTTTTCATCTCATGAAGCTGCCGTAAGGCATCTACTTCGGAACAGTCTTACTGGTCCACCTATGCTCAACAAACTGGTTGTTTTTCCCCTTTGAAAGGCCTTTTTTGAGGATCAATATTTCAGCCCCTGCAGCCTATGATTCCTTCCAATATGAAAAAAGCAGGTGGGGCCAATAATTCTCTTTCAAAATAAGAAGTATGGTATTTTTAATAAATTTGATCTCTTTTAAATCTGGGGACATTTAAAGGCTAGTTGTTTCTGCATGGGGGGCAGTTTTATATTTTAAAAAAGTAAAACTTGTAAACCTTTTCCTCAGACTTTCCCAAATTTGTCACAGAGCAAGAGCAGACTGTTTGATATACCCATGTCTCATTTAGTGCTGATCCAAAGTCCAGTTTCAAAGTTTTTTTTGGGGGGGGCCTGCCCCCATTTTTAGCATTGTCTTTAGAATGTTGATTTGCTCTGCTAGCACAATAACATAACTGCATTCTTGTACAGTGGTAATATAGACTGTTTTTTCCCCAGACCCCAGCATGGACATGTATAGCTCTTGACCCACCTATGTTTACCTCCCTCTTCCTTATACCCTGTTTCAGGGCAGCAGTGATGAAGCCATCCATGTATATTCTCACAAGAACACTTCACATGGATGAGAGAGTGTAATTCACATAGTAAGCTCTATTGCCAAACAGTGATTTGAATTCAGGTCTCTCTCTCATTCAAAGTAATCTCTATATGTGCTGTAGTATGCTGCCTTGAAACGAGATGTGCTGAAGCTTCTTCAAGAATTAGAAGGAAACTTCATACTCCATGGCAGTGTTCAAAATTCTGTAAAAGCACATGTCATAACAGAATGCACAGAATACTGGATTTAATTAGTATTTTCTGTAATATCTGATGCCCTCTCACTTCCACAGCGTGGCACAAAGCAGCATGCTTTATACACAAATGATGCAGAGACAGCGTGGAGGATTGAATTGAGAATGTGGTGGCAATTACCTTGAGTGGCAACTTTACCAATATTTACAAGTTTTTCAATTAATAATGTAATTTCAAAAGTAAATAGCCAAATGAAAGAAAAGCAGATGCTTGATAATGAAACAGAACATCAATGCCATCCATAAAATTTAGCTGGGAGAAGAAAAGATAACTAATGTTCATGGGGGCAGTGTCACATAGAGTCATATGAGATTATATAGGACTAAAATTGAAAAGGATCATATTCAATTTATGTATTCCACCATCGAAATGTAGGTTGTGAACTACATGGGGATGGGAAATATCTGCTTTCTTGTCATACTGCCTATGGATTCCCACTACACTTGAAATAGGACAGAGATAGCATGCCTGATTACTCTCTCAGAGATATCTGACCAGGTTAGGACTATGAGACCCTGTTTTCTGCTGGTTCCCATCCAAAATAATGGGCAGGTGCCAGGTGCTATTTCTGTGGCAGTTCCGTTCTTCTCCTGGACATTGACCTATGTAGTGTTCCATGTTTTTTAACACATTGGTCAAAACCCTGTTACTTATTGCAGTAAATTGCACTAGAGTAGGTCCTCTGATTAGCGAGTCTACTCCTTCATAAGTTCCACTGATTCAAAAGGGACCACTCTAACTGTGACTTACTACACTAAAGTACATAACACTAAAGTAAGTCACAGTTATAGTAGGCTCATTTGAATCAATAGAACTTATGGAGGAGTTGACTCACTTAATAGTTCAGTGGGCCTACTCTACTGTGATTTACTATACTAACCAATAGGGTTTTGTCCAGTGAAATTCCTTAAAAATGTGACCTCATGGCACAATGTCACTAGTATATGGAAGGGACACAATTCTCTCTCTCTCTTTCTCACATATTTTAGAACTATCAATATAGAAATCAAATAGACCATATAATTGAAAGCTAGAGATGGAGAAGTTGTATTCTCTCTGTGAAAAACAAGATCAAGAGTGGATTGTGGTACTGATCATGAAATGTTAATATTCAAAATTAGAATGAAACTGAGAAAGAACACGAAAAGAATCATAGTGCCAAAATATAATTTAAACAACATTCCTTATGAATGTAAAGTCCATATAAGGAACAGATTTGTACAGTGGTGCCTCGACTTACGACTGTCCCGACTTACGACCATTTCGAGTTACGACCAGCTCCGGCCGCAAAATTTTGCTTCGACTTGCGACCAGGGCTTCGAGTTACAACCAGAAAAAAGGCAGGGAAAAAGGCGGGGAATTCAAATTGCTAACCAGTGGTGGTGAAGAGGCTGCTTCTTTGTAGCTCTTTCACCCCAGCGGTTAGAGAGTGTGCATTCGGAGGAGGCTTCGGACTGCCTGGTAAGGTGCTGCTTTCTACTTTTTTAAAAACTGGCTGTTCTGGGTGGGTTTTGCAGCGTGGGTTTGGGCTGGGTGGTGGGGTTATGTTTCTATGCTGTGATGGGTCTTGCAGGGTTTGTTTGTTTTTTGGTTGTTTTTTTTCCCATTTCCGATGGGTCTTGCAGGGTTTGTTTGCTTTTCTGTTGTTGTTGTTTTTTCCTTCAGCCGGAACGGATTAATTGCATTTCAATGCATTCCTATGGGAAATGGTGCTTCGACTTACAACCATTTCGAGTTACGACCATCATTCCAGAACCAATTAAGTTCGTAAGTTGAGGCACCACTGTATTACTAAACTCAATTGACCATGAACCAGAAAAACTGTGGATTGAAACCAGATATATTATTAAGAACATTTTCAAAAATACAATTTCTGTAGTAAAAGGTTCAGAAAACCTAGATGGAAGATGGCAGAAATACTTACAATTGTAAAGGACAGATGAGAAGCAAAAGTAAAAGGTGACAGAAATAGGGTCAAAACCCTGAATGCAGTTTAACTAACGCACAGAACTAGAGGAACAAAAAAAGGGGGGAAATGAGATCTCTTTTGTAAGATCCAAGAAATCAAAGATAACTTTAAACCAAAATTAGGAATTTTGAATGACCAGCACATTGTCTGACCAGGAGAAAATAAAGAGAAGGTGGAAACAGTGTACTGAAGACCTATACAGAAGAGATAAAAGGATGACAGACTCCTTTAAATTGGAATCATCTGATTAAGAATTTGTAATTCTAGAAAGTGAAGTGACAGCTGCTCTGAAAACACTAGGAATAAATAAATCACGATGGGTAGACAGAATAGTAATAGAGTGATTTCAAGCCCCAGAGACTGAATCTGTCAAAATCATAACAAGAATATGTCAACAAATATGGAAAACAAAACAATGGCCCACAGACTGGAAACACTCCACATACATTCCAGTCCCCAAGGGGAAAAAAATGCCAAGGAGAGCAGTAACTATAAGACCATTGCTCTAAATTTCCCATGCAAGCTAAGAAAGCTCAAGATGTTGCAACAAAGGCTCTTGCCTTATATAGAATGAGTAATGTCTGATGTTCAAATTGAAAAGGAAAAGGCACTTATGATCATACTGCAAATATCTGCTGGCTACTGGAGTGCACCAAAGAATTTAAGAGGATCAGCCTATATTTTATAGACTACAACATGATCCACATAATAGATTATTTTGAAAGAAATGCATGTATCCCAGTATAATTATCCTGATGCAAAATCTATATTGTGGACCTAAAGCTATTGTTAGGACAGAATGGTTTCCTATAAGAAAAGGTCTCAGACGAGGGTGCATTTTACCTCCTTACCTGTTCAATTTGAATGCAGAACATATTACAGTGGTGCCTCGACTTACGAACTTAATTGGTTCTGGAATGATGGTCGTAACTCAAAATGGTCGTAAGTCGAAGCGCCATTTCCCATAGGAATGCATTGAAATGCAATTAATCCATTCCGGCCGAAGAAAAAAACCACACACAAAAAAAAACCCACTGCAAGACCCATTAGAAACGCGATTAATCAATTCCAGCTGAAGGAAAAAACAAACAAACAAACAAACAAAAAGCAAACAAACCCTGCAAGACCCACCGGAAATGCGATTGATCCGTTCCGGCCAAAGGGGAAAAAAACCACACCGTAAAGCAAACAAACCCTGCAAGACCCATCGGAAATGCAAAAAGAAAAACCCAAAAAGCAAACAGAGACTGCAAGAACCATCAGAAATGCAAAAAAATAAAAAAAATAAAATAAAATAAAAAAAAATCACCAAAAAGCAAACAAACCCTGCAAGACCCATCGGAAATGCAAAAAGAAAAACCCAAAAAGCAAACAGAGACTGCAAGACCCATCGGAAATGCAAAAAAAAATCACTAAAAAGCAAACAGAGACTGCAAGACCCATCGGAAATGCAAAAAGAAAAACCCAAAAAGCAAACAGAGACTGCAAAACCCATCGGAAATGCAAAAAATAAAAAAAATAAAAAATCACCAAAAAGCAAACAGAGACTGCAAAACCCATCGGAAATGCAAAAAAAAAAAAAAAAAAAAAAAAAAAATCACCAAAAAGCAAACAGAGACTGCAAAACCCATCAGAAATGCAAAAAAAAAAAAAAAAAAAAAAAAAAAAAATCACCAAAAAGCAAACAGAGACTGCAAAAACCATCGGAAATGCAAAAAAAAAAAAAAAAAAAAAAAAAAAAAAAAATCTTGCAAGGCCCATCGGAAATGGGGGGAAAAAAAACAAAAAACAAACAAACCCTGCAAGACCCATCACATCATAGAAACATAACCCCACCACCCAGCCCAAATCCACGCTGCAAAACCCACCCAGAACAGCCAGTTTTTAAAAAGTAGAAAGCAGCACCTTACCAGGCAGTCCGAAGCCTCCTCCGAACACACACTCTCTAACTGCTGGGGCAAAAGAGCTACAAAGAAGCAGCCTCTTCGCCACCAATGGTTAGCAATTTGAATTCCCCGCTGTGACGTTCACCCTCGTGGCCCCTGTTTGTCTCACTAAACACAGAGCTCACAAAGGCAAACCAAACACCTCTTGACACACTGCCACCAGTTGATCTCCTTATCAACTTACTTTACTCAGAAAAGATGAAGGTCCATTCAATACTGACTTTTTAATAGAACAGGTTTATTGATTACAGTTGGTTTCTGGAACAATTCATAAGCGCATTCCTTAAGTTTCATCAAGCATCAATTTTAATCTTCTATATTAATTACCATAGTTCTCACTCAGACTAATCACTCCTCAGACCCCAAACTATCCTTCTCTCTCAGATTCCTAACACAGCCTCTCTCTGACTCACACTCCCTCTAACTCAGGGGTGGGCAATTAATTTCTATAGGGGGCCACATGAAAAATCTGAACTGTGTTCGGGGGCCGAACCAACTTTACTTAAAAATAAAATGAAACAGTGGTGTTATGATTGTTTTTATTTTAAACTTGTTAATCTTCACAAATACTAAAGAGGTTTTTTGCGGTATGTTAAAGATAAGCAACTGGCGGCGGGCCGGACAGGAGCGGCTCGCGGGCTGTATGTGGCCCGCGGGCCGCACTTTGCCCAGGTCTGCTCTAACTCCTTCTCCTCCTCTCAGGCTCCGCCTTTTAACATCTCTCTCGGCCCCAGCTCTTCCACATTAACATATACCATGAATAATTCATAACTTACAATGCATAACTTAGGGTGTTCGCCACACCCGCCTTTTTCCCTGCCTTTTTTCTGGTTGTAACTCGAAGCTCCGGTCACAAGTCGAAGCAAAATTTTGCGGCCGGAGCTGGTCGTAACTCGAAATGGTCATAAGTCGGGATGGTAGAAAGTCAAGGCACCACTGTAACAATGTTTTAGATTTGACTAACAGTGATTACCCCATTAAGACAAAAAGCAAGCCGAAATTTTGATCCACCCAGAGGTGTATTTATTAAGAGAAACAGCATGCTTATAAACATTGCAGTAAAAAGGCATATGTGGAAGAGGTTCCATTTTACCTGAATTATAAGGATACAGTAGTTGAGCAGAATTTTTTGAAAATGACCTTCTATAACTATAAAAGGCATAAAATTACCACTTAGCCAAAAAAGAGTCTCTGCTATATTTGGGCACAGATAATGATCTCAAGCAAGGAGCACAATCATTCAGGTTTAGAACACACAAGCCATGAGCCAAAGTAGAGGTGGCACAACAGGGGAGAACTGCATTATTCTGAAAGAAAGAAAGAAAGAAAGAAAGAAAGAAAGAAAGAAAGAAAGAAAGAAAGAAAGAAAGAAAGACGTGTTAAACCTTTAAGGTTAAAAGATTTATTTCAAGGTAAATTTTCAGGGATTATGATCTACTTCTCCAGATACATGTATTACAGTGTTTGGGACACATGGTTATATACATCACGCACATAGTTGTGGAGGTGTGAAACAGAATGGAGAACATGACAATTACATTATTAACACAGGTAATTAAATTTCAAAGATTTAATTACATAAACATACTGGTAATAGTCAGATTGCTTAACTAGTATGAAACATGTAATCCACAGTGGGTAGGCAATAAGTTCTGATCTCAGAAAAAAGTTGGCTACGCTGAGCTCGGAGTTTTTGCAAGGAAAGCCTTTGGGCTATACAAAATATTGAAGTTAAAAACAGTTTATTAATATATATATATATAGTGAACTAAGAATGCCCAGGATTCCCAATGTGGTATAGTGGATAAAGTGATGGGCTAGGACTCTGGAGAACAAGGTTTGAATCCCCCCCCCCCGGGCGTGAAAATTCACTGGGGGAGTAGAACTAGGAAAACTACTCAAATATCTCACTTACCTTGAAAGCTCTATTAGGGTAGCTATAAGTCTGTTCTGATTTGATGCCACAGCACACACACACAAGAATCCCCAGTCTCTGTTTAAGCCTCAGGATGCAAACTAGAATTTATGCATAGAGCCCATCTGAACTGTCTCCCTCTAAAATCTCCCTTTGCAATTCCTTTTTGTTACACTAGCCGCTTTCAGATCAGTGAGACAGTGTCTGGAGAAATAGAAATGTAACATAACATATAATAATGTGTACTTTCAGAACAATGGCACATCTATAGGTATGTGTATGAAAACACATTCATGGCTGAGTTGGAACAATGCTTCCTAAATTCCTGCATCCAAAAGCCTTTGTTCTATTAGAGATATATTGACGACATCTTTATCATCTGGTTTCATGGAAAGGAATCACTTGAGCTTATACCAGTCTATAACAGATATATATTCTTGATAGTACTGTGCAACTGCAGCATGAACATATAAGCACCACGTTGTATGAAATATCCAGTGACTGGTGCACATATTTAAATGCTTTCAGCTTCTACCCAAACCACACCACAAAAGCAACTACCTACAGCAGCCATTCTCAACCTTTTTTTGGCTATGGCCCCCCAGGAGTTCTTCTCAGGTTCCAGAGCCCCCCTGTCAAATAAGGATACAAAATGAACATAAAACATAAAATCATTTATTATTGAACGTTAAGAAAACATGAACATCCTGACATACATGACAAAACTTTGAAAAAGACTGTATGAAATTAAACATCTGTTAGGCCTAATGCGATCCTTGAGCTTGGTGCTTTTCTGTAAGTTTCATGATACAGTGGTGCCTCGACTTATGACCATAATCCATTCCAGAAGATGGACGTAACTCGAAATGGTCGTAAGTCAAAGCACCATTTCCCATTGAAATGCATTGGAACGCGATTAATCCGTTCTGGCAAAAAAAAAAATAACCAAAAAAAAAATTAAGCACACAGCAAGCCCAGTTGGAAGGCGCTGAGGCTTTAAAAAAAACACAAGAAAACCAAAAATAAACAGCAAATCAAGCTCCGTGGCTGGGGCTTAAAAAAAGAAAAGAAAACCAAAAATAAACAGCGAAGCAAGCTCCGTGGCTGAGGCTTTTAAAAAAAAAATCACCAAAAAACAAAACAACAACACAGCACAGAAACATACCCCCCCCAGCCGAAA
The DNA here is from genome assembly GCA_037013535.1 of Intellagama lesueurii. Classification (NCBI taxonomy): domain Eukaryota; kingdom Metazoa; phylum Chordata; class Lepidosauria; order Squamata; family Agamidae; genus Intellagama; species Intellagama lesueurii. The sequence continues at coordinate 112,260,313 of JBAJHW010000005.1, forward strand.
ACCACGCTGCAAAACCCACCCAGAACAGTTTTTTAAAAGAAGAAAACAGCACCTTACCTTACAAGGCAGCCCAAAGCCTCCCTGCAAACACACACACATGCTCTCAGAAGCAGAAGGAGGCAGTCCCAAGCCTCCGACGCCGCCGCACACTCTCTAACTGCTGGGGCGAAAGAGCTACAAAGAAGCAGCCTCGTCACCACCTACAGTTAGAAATTTGAATTTCCCGCCTTTCCCCCCTGCCTTTTTCTGTTCGTAAGTGGAAGCTCCGGTCGCAAGTAGAAGCAAAATTTTGTGGCTGGAGCTGGTCGTAACTCAAAATGGTTGTAAGTAGGGATGGTCGTAAGTCGAGGCACCACTGTATCAGGTTCCAAATTAGACAATGACAGTCGGAGGTCACCTCTTGTCGGAATATCAGTTCTGTTCCTGGATTTTGTCAAGGAAACTACTTTGCTGAATCCACACTTAACCAAATATGTTGAGGGAAAAGCAATAAAAAATTTGGGGCTTTCTCCCAGAGCGTTGGAAATTTATGCGGCAGATCACTCTTGATCCAAAAATCTGTTTGAAACTGACTGAACTGACAATGTGCAGTTAAATCACTCTGATGATCAATCAAACTCTCTTGAATTTCTGCCTCAACTTGGGTGGGTTGTACTTCATATGGATTCAAAATCCAATCTGGGATGCTCAGGTTTAACGGGTTATTAAATTTTCTTGCATATCGTGGTGTATCCGCTGGAGATGCTTCACATAAACGGTAAGGTCATTGTCCTTCAGTGCCTCTGTGATTGTCTTCAGGTTTGGAAATCTCCATTCAGATTTTAGTGCTCTCTGTAAAGAAGTGGAGCCACTGTTAATAGAAACATGGGATCAAGGCTAGTATGTATAGCACCATGCCCCCTCTACAATTTGCCTCCTCAGGGACTTAACTTTATAGGCTGGCTTTTGAGGACTATGTTCAGCATGCAAGGAAGTATTCCCATGCTTATTCGTGCATGAACAGAAGATGGTCTAAGAAAGAGTATGTTATTTTATCTGCTTTTTACATCTGAAGGATTAAAATCACTGCAAAATAAATAATCAAAGTCTGCTTTGATTATGGTATAAATCCTTAAGTCCTAAATCCGAAAAATGCTGCCAGAGATAAAAGAAGTTGCACCTGAATAAGGAAAGAATTAATCACAATAATAGTAGAAATCATAATACATCTCGTTTTTATATTGTAATGCCAAAGATATGTGGAAAGAGCAAAAGAAAGAAAGAAAGAAAGAAAGAAAGAAAGAAAGAAAGAAAGAAAGAAAGAAAGAAAGAAAGAAAGAAAGATTGTTGAGAGCTGATATTCCAGCTGAGTGAATGAGTGGCATTTTGCAAGGAATGTACCTTTTGACACTCTGCATTCTAATTTTAAAAATTTAAGATCTCCTTTATGAGCTGGGGAAGACAACTACGTTTGTCTGATATTTAAGGAACAATGGTTGTTTGAGTGGAAGAAGCAACTTCACAGCTATGTACAGGCCCCATGGTTATCTCAAATGGGCAGGCATTATCATATGATATTCATCATTCATTACATTTCCCAAACAGTTCAAGGAAGGTCATTCAGTTGTGATACAGTTTTATAAATGCTAAGGTAAAGCTCTCTTCCCAAACACTCTTTCTTAACTGACAGTAAAAATTAAGAGGAAGTTTATATGATTTGGTGGGTAAATAGGAATACAGTCCTAACTGGCCAAGTTGGTCAACAACCAACTGAGCTGACAGAAGGACAGCTGAAGCTGTGATGAATCTACACCTTTCCTGTCTTAAGAATCTTGGGAATTACTTAGGAATACCCTCACCCTAGACTAACTCTTTGCCAGCAGCAAGGTTGTGCTCCTGGTCTAAAAAAGTTTTTGATCTAGAATCAGCTCCTTCCTCACTCCACCCCTTCAAACCAATGCTTCATACTTACATGTTTCTTTTGTGTCCCATCCTGGTGTACATGTGTGTGTGTGTGTGCGCGCGCACACACACACACACACAAATCCCAGTAAGTTTGCCAAGCACACTGGCCAACATATCTTAGTTAGGAGGGCAGTTCTACTAGCCGATATGCTCCGTCACAGAACCCTCAAGTGCTAATCCAATGGTAAAAAGTTTGAGACAAGGTACACAGAATAGGTATAAATATTTATCAGACCCTGGCCGTGAAAGCCTTTGAGAATACATTTATCAGACACTTAATATTTCCCCTTAATATTTTCCACATAAACTGTACTACTTGTTCTGGATTATCTTGTGATTAACCAGTGCAGGCACAAACTCTCTCATCACTTGAGGCAAGGAAGAAGCACTGCCACATACCCACCCCAGTGCCCCCTATTCCCTACCCCTCATGCTGCTTAGGCCCTCCTGTTAATATGAGGGCAGAAGGAGAGGGCAGTGGCTGTGGCAACATCAGTGATAGGTTGTTTTGAATTGTTGCTGGTTTGCTAGTCACCTTGAGAATGCTAGTTTCTTTGGTTTCCCAAAGGCCCAAGCCTTAGGCAAACAGTGAAGTCACACTCCTTCCAAAGGTGATCAAGCAGACAGCTGTGATGCAAAGCAATCTGCTGTCATTGGTGCCACTGCTGCTGTCCTCTTCTTCTCCACCCTCCTGTGGTATGTTTTTCTGCATTGCAGCAGTGGAGGGCATCAGCAACAAGGGATCAATCAACAGTGAGCAGCTCTGCTATTACCCAAGCATGCTACCACCTCACTGTAGTTCGTGTCTAGGCTGGCCTTCTCATCAACAGAGCCTAAAAAGCAACTGAAAGAGATATATCAGCATTGGCTGTTTGCTTTTGTTTGTTTGAAAAACAAGAGAAGGAAAAATGAAATTATTTGGCCAGATTTCTGATGAGGTTTGAGAATCTCTGCTGCTTGGGCCTACATCTCCCTACAAACAGCTAAACAGGTAAACCTGCACCTGATCTGTGCCACTTCACAGGGTAGAACCTTCATCTATAGAAAATCAGATTGTTACACATTTATTTGTTTAAATATGGGCAGTTTACTACAGTTAAAACACCCACCCATCTACCATAAGCAAAGACAAACAAATAATAATGACAAAGGAACCCGTGATAGCAAACAAAAATAAAATGTGGATGTAGTGGGTCTATCCTAGGGGGAGGAGGTCTTTGACGGCCTCTGTGAAAAGCTTGGTTTTGAAACATTTCCTGAAGGACAGGAGGGAAGGCACCTGGTCCACAACTATAGGCTACACATTCCAAAGCATCACAATCACCACCGAAAAATTGACACATAACAAGAAGTTTAACAATATCAATGTTCTTGACATGTATTATTCTGTTTGTAGGATATGTTGTAGGATATGATTCCCTTTCTGTAACTTGAAGTACCGCAGTCAGGACAAAAAGAAAAAAAGACGAAGAAGAAAGCGGACTTACAACTTTACAATGCTGTAATAAATTTCAGGTGCTCATAGAGCTTTGCATACATTATTTCGGCACAGATTCTTTGTCAGGTTTGAGGGGCTCTGAGAAAGGTGAGCTTCTGTCTTCTCAATTGTGGCATTGCTGTTCCTTCCCAAGTCTTACTGACAGGTTTCTTTTGCACTACCTTGGTGCATGGCACACAGTCACATACTCACATACATCCCAGTTAGTTTGCCAAGCACCAGGTGCATGAGTGACAGAAAGTGGGGATATGTATTCGTGTTGAAATAGGCAGGAGCTCCAAAATGGACCACTAGGCATTGCACTCCTCCTCATGTTCACAAATGTGTCAGACCAAGTGTTTGCAGCAGCCATCATCTGGCATAACTCACTAACACTAGGCAACACTGATGAGTTTTATGTCTGTCTGTCTGTATATTGCAGGGGTGCTCCCTCTTGGCAACAGCCACTCTAAGCTGTCATATCCTTGATTTTCTCCATTTTAGGTACTGATGCCAGTAGTCATGGTAACAGCCCGGTCTAGGTTGCTAAATAAAATCTTGAACCACCCTCTTGCTCCAGTGGTGAAGTCAGGTATAGATCAAGTGGCAGAATTTTGTGGATTTGGGTGGGCCACAGGGTGCAGCCTCATGGATCTGAGTGGGGTTCGTAAAAAGAGTTTTTATCTATCATCTAATCTATATAGCTGCTAACAAATTCAGGACTAAATACTGCATAGATAGACAAAAGATCTAATGTTAGTACTTTGCAATCCTCATTCTAGAAGGGAGGCCACTACTGTGATGTCCACAGAACCAATTTAAGGTTGTGACTGCCACAACCCCTGCCCACGCTGGGGTAGCAGGGATGGCCTGTTCAGCCATGGGCTCCATGAGGTCCATACGCTTGTCACTACTCATATTAGGGTTGGGGAATAAAATCATACTGATTATCATTAAGGTTGGAAAATAGAATACAAAGGATGGCTGGATCTCCCCATCTTGTCAGTGATTAGGTCTGATTGAACTCAAACCTAAGAGTGCTTTCAAGCAAGATATTTAAGGAGTGGTTTTACCAGTTCCACCTCCCCAGTTATTTTCCCGGCTGAGTGGGGATTCAAACCCAAGTCTCCTGAGTTCTAGTCCACCACTCTGTCCACTCTATCCACCACATTACACTGTAATGTACATTACATTTGAGTAAATATGCATAGAACTGTGCTGAATGAAATGCATGAAATAATAGACATTTAGGGCTATATAGAAAAATTTGTGCTAAATTATATGTAATGTATTGTGTAAAGATAGTTATATATACCAGAATGGATGCAGTTCATGATCATGGGAATATTATGGAGGACACTTCTAAGGAGTAATTTTCTCCAAAATAAATACTAAAATCTGATAATCATGATGTTATGCACTACTTCAAAGCCTATCCACTCTGTCCAAACTCGCAGGACATTCTAGTTCACTCTTGACAATCTAACCAGTTTCATTATTCTCATGAGAAGAGCAACTTCCTCAACAATGTAAACAACAGCACAAAGGGCATATAGAAAGTGGTTTATCTCTCTTTTTTTAACACATATTTTAAAGAAAAGTCTTTGAAGCTTTTATATTTCCCATTATGCTAAAAAAAATTATAAACACTGCTAACAGAACTGCTCCAATTTACACCACTGTATGTTTCTGGCCACAAATTCCCCACCTCTGAAATTACTTATTTGATTACTTACTTCACAAAGATAGTCCATCCATTGTATTTTGCATTTCCCTCATTGTTATCCACACAATAGTAGCCATTGTACAAATGTGAAGATATATGAAAGCACTTAAAAGTAGACTCACATTTGCTTTCAGTGTGGTAGAAGCGATTTGCAAATGGAATTCTATGAGGGCTGTATCGCCAACATGCATTTCTACCTTCTCTTGTCCAAACTCGAACATTTTTAAGAGCCTTGGAGGACGAAGGGGAGGCAGTAGAAACAGTTCTCATCACAGAATGAACTGGATGCTGTCTGCTCTGTTTTGCTCTCAAGCAGTCAGTCACGGTGCTCATGTTGATGTAAGCCCTTGATTTCAGGAGACAATTTCAGTTACAACATTTGAAAAATCTGTTGCTGAAACTGGGGACTCAACCTATGGCTACACATGTGTGTTCTTTGTTTTGGAAATTATGGATAACCACAGTGTCTCTGACCCCAAGTCTCAAGATTCACATCATCTTTTCATCACAAGATCTCAGGGTGCAATGGGAAAATATCCTATGTTAGTTTATTTTTCTATCTCTTTCTTCTGACCTGTTCTTTATCATCAGTTGTAGAGCACATGCTTTCAACTGTTATACATCCTGTTCAAATGATCTTACATTAATATTTAGAAAAAGCTTCAAAACTGGAAAGGAAAATAACATGCTATGTACATCACCTCCTGGCAAATAGAAGGGGAAGATATGGAGGCGGTGACAGATTTTACTTTCCTGGGCTCCATGATCACTGCAGATGGTGACAGCAGCCATGAAATTAAAAGACGCCTGCTTCTTGGGAGGAAAGCCATGACAAACCTAGACAGCATCTTAAAAAGCAGAGACATCACCTTGCCGACAAAGGTCCGCATAGTCAAAGCTATGGTTTTTCCAGTAGCGATGTATGGAAGTGACAGCTGGACCCTAAAGAAGGCTGACCGCCCAAGAATTTATGCTTTTGAATTGTGAGTCAATTGTGAGCTTTTTGACTCTTGAGAGTCCCCTGGACTACAAAGAGAACAAACCTATCCATTTTGAAGGAAATCAACCCTGAGTGCTCACTGGAAGGACAGATCCTGAAGCTGAGGCTCCAATGCTTTGGCCATCTCATGAGAAGAGAAGACTCCCTGGAAAAGACCCTGATGTTGGGAAAGTGTGAAAGCAAGAGGAGAAGGGGACGACAGAGGACAAGATGGTTGGACAGTGTCACCGAAGCTACCAACATGAATTTGACCCAACTCCGGGAGGCAGTGGAAGACAGGAGGGCCTGGCGTGCTCTGGTCCATGGGGTCACGAAGAGTCGGACACGACTTAACGACTAAATAACAACAAAATGTACACCAGTCCTCTGACATAATTTATGTAGATATATATTTTTAACTTAAGAAAAGTCCCTATCAAAACACCTACAAAAACGGTGTCTTGATATCTCAAAAAAATCATCAAAATAATTGTCAGGTGATTATTTTTTTATCTTACATGAGAACAAAAATACCAGTGCCTTTTTCATTATCAAAATTATTTCCAAAAATTTGTATTTTGTGCAAAATTATTGCAGTTTGCAATAAAAACCTTGTATTTTGTATAAAACAACTTCCATTTTATGGAAAATAAAAGGATTCCTGTCCAAAATGCATTTTTTGCCATTCCCCCCCCTCCCCCCCAAAATCCTGAAATGCAAAAAAACCTTCAAAGTCTCATAATTTGACCCAGCAGGCAGAAAACATTTGAATTTAATTGTTTTCACTTGAGAGAATGAAATAAGCATAGATACACACCCCTAGTCAAAGCATCCCCAATGCCTGGGTTGGAGTGAGAAAAAATTTTCCTTGAAAGTTTAGAGCAATGGTTTCTAACTTTGGGTAACCCAGGTGTTCTCGTACTGCAATTCCCAGAAACCCTGGCCAGCACAGCTGGTGATAAAGGCTTCAGGGAACTGCAGTCCAAGAACTCCTGGATTACCCATGGTTGGAAACCACTGGTTTACTGTGTTCCATCAATCAGGGTAGACAGGCGGAGACTACAGTCCATGTAGTGAGGAAATATACATCACCCCACCACAATTCACTTTTCATGGCTTTTGTAGATTTCAGTGCAGCCTTTGATATCTCAATGCCGCCTTGGGAGCAAACTTGAATCCCTGAATCCTAAGTTTGTTTAGGAGAATTTAAGGACTGTATAAGAACTCCAGCTTATGTTCAGATAGCAACTTTTCAGAGCCAATCCCTGTAAATAAGAGAATGTGCCAGAAATGTCTATTAGCTCCTTTCTTATTTAATTTATATTTAAATTACATAGTTCCATCTTCATCAGACTTAAAGTTCTCTCCCTAGCCCCATCTAAAGAATAGGAATTACGGATGTTCATTGGGATTTGGAAATATTTGTAATTCACTAAATAATGCCATATCTGCATAATTCTAAATATATCTGAATCCAAATTTCTGTAATAATAATTCCTGATACAGTGGTGCCTCGACTTACGAACTTAATCCGTCCCAGAAGATGTTTGTAAGTGGAAATGCTCGTAAGTCGAAGCACCATTTCCCATTGAAATGCATGGGAACGCGATTAATCCGTTCCAGCATTTCAAAAAAAATAATACCAAAAAATATATATTAAAATACTGTACTGTAAAAACAGAACCGTTTTAAAAAAGCAAAAAGCAGCACCTTACACCGCTGCCTCCGCCGCAGCCGCTGCCGGGAGGCGAGCCACCGGACCATGTAGAGGACGAGATGGCTGGACAGTGTCATTGAAGCTACCAACATGAATTTGACCCAACTCCGGGAGGCAGTGGAAGACAGGAGGGCCTGGCGTGCTCTGGTCCATGGGGTCACGAAGAGTCGGACATGACTTAACGACTAAACCACAACAAAGTGATGGAAGGGGGGAAGGCCTGCCTGAAGAACCAAGTCTTCAGCTTGTTCTTGTTCTTAAAATCTTGTTCTTAAAAATTCCCATCGAGGTCCTAAACTGTTTAGAACTTTATATGTAAGCATTAATACCTTGAAGTCAATGCGGAAACGAATGGGCAACCAGTGCAAGGCCGCCAGAGTAGCGGAAATGTGATGATATTTTTTCACCCCAGTTAATAGTCTGGCGGCTGTGTTCTGGACCATTTGTAGTTTCCGCATCAATCTCAAGGGCAGCCCCACGTAGAGCGCATTACAGTAGTCTAATCTTGAGATTACGAGTGCATGGACCAGAGTGGTGAGCGCCACAACATCAAGATAGGAGTGCAGCTGGGCAATCCGCCGAAGATGTAGATGGGCGGTATGGACCACAGACGCTACCTGGGACTCCATGGTAAGTGCTGGGTCAAGATGGACCCCCAAGCTGCAGACCACACTCTTTATGTTGAGAGTCGCCCCCTCAAAAGTGAGGGAGCTTCCCAAACCACTGATAGGAGGGGCACCCACCCTCAAAACCTCCGTCTTGTCCGGGTTCAGCCTCAGTCCATTCTCCTGCATCCATTGCAGTACAGCCCCCAGGCAGCACTCAAGGGACGTAATGGCATCCACTGCTGTTGGAAAAAAAGGAGATGTAGAACTGTGTGTCATCAGCATACTGATGACATGAAGCACCACACCCCCGGATGACCCCTCCCAGCGGCCTCATATAGATATTAAACAGCATTGGAGAGATGATTGAGCCTTGCGGCACCCGCAATTGAAGAGCCACGGGGCCGATACACTCTCTCCAAGCTGGACTCTCTGGGACTGGTCCCCCAAGAAGGACCGGAGCCAGGCAAGAGCCAGGCCACCAATCTCCAACTCGAAAAGCCATCCCAGGAGTATACCATGGTTGATGGTATCAAAGGCGGCTGAGATATCAAGGAGAACCAACAAGGACATTTTGCCCCTATCGGCCTCCCTCAGTAGGTCATCAAGCAGGGTGACCAATGCTGTTTCCATACTGTGACACGGCCTGAAGCCCAACTGGAACGGATCCAGGGCACTGGTTTCATCCAAGAGAGCCTGAAGCTGATCGGCCACCACCCTCTCTACAACCTTGCTAAGGAAGGAAACATTGGCAACGGGCCTATAATTGCCAATGTTGTCCGCCGACAAGCTGGGTTTCTTCCTAATGGGCCTAATGAGTGTCTCCTTGAGAGCCTAATGGGCCTAATGGGCCTAATGAGTGTCTCCTGGAGAGACCCATTAATTATTGCAGTGGCCCATTCGGTTGTCACAGGCCTGGCCATTTTGATTATCCAGGCCGGGCAAGGGTCAAGGGAGGAGATGGTGGCATGGCAGCGATCAAGCACTTTGTCCACCTCTACTGATGTCACCTGCTGAAACTGAGTAATTCTCATCGGACACGATGGTGCACTGGATGTCTCGGCTCAATCTACTGGTTTCAAATAGGGGGTTAGGTCCCGATGGAGGGCCTCCACTTTAGCTTTAAAAAATACTGCAAATTGGTCAGGTGAGATACTAGGGGGAGGCCAATCACTGTGACCAATTCTGGATAGATCGCAAACTAATTCCGCCTGCTTGTTGGAAGCTTCGCTTATCCAGACAGTGAAGTAAGTTTTCTTTGCAGCCTTTATCTTAGAAAGGTAAAGGTTGGACGTGATCCTAACAGCTTTTAAGTTATTTTCCGTCAGGTTCTGCCTCCAAATGCTCTCTAGTCTTCTCCTGTTCTGCTTCATAGCTCTCAGCTGCTGGTTAAATCAGGGCACTGGATGAGCTCTGCAACGGAGAGGACGTTTAGGAGTGATCGTGTCTATAGCTCTGGTGGCGGCAGCAGACCAGCCGTCAACCAGAGCCTCGACAGGAACACCAGCCAGATCAATCGGTATCCCTCACATGGAGTCCTGGAATCCTATAGGATCCAGTAGCCTGTGAGGGCGGACCATTAAAATAGGTCCCTGCTCCTCGCGGGGGGAGGGGGAGAGCCACTGTGAGGTTGTGTTTTATTAGGTGGTGATCCGACCATGACAAGGGGACAGACACAAGGTTAGTCACCATCGGACCACACTCCCTCTGCTGAGAAGAGAGCACCAGGTCTAGCATATGACCACCCACGTGGGTGGGGCCATTAACATGTTGGGACATGTCCAAGGAAGCCATGGTTTCCAAGAAGTCAAGATCCAGACCGGAAACCTCTGCCTCCACATGGATGTTGAAATCACCCAAGATGAGTAGCCTTGGGGATCCCAACAGAGCCACGGAGATGAAGTCCGCCAGCTCCAGTAAGGAAATGACTGGATTGCGGGGAGCACGGTAGACCAGCAAGATCCCAATACCATCCCTAGCCCCAATTGACATGTGGAGGGCCTCCAAACCAGGCGTTGCCACAGCAGAGAGCCTAACAACATCCAGAGTGCTTCTATAAACAATGGCCACACACATCCTGTCCCCCCGGTCTACCCTGGTGTTGGACAAGATAACCGGGAGGACAAGCAAGGAACAGAGGAATACCCCTGTCACTGCCCATCCAAGTTTCGGTTATGCAGGCCAGATCTGCATCCTCCTCCAGAATAAGATCGTAGATCAGCTGGGACTTATTGGATACAGATCTGGCATTCAACAACACCAGTTTTAGAGCGGAGGGGTGACTGAGCTGGTTACCTCGAGCCCGACAGGTGGTCACAGAGCCAGAACAGTGGACAGCCTTCAAACCTCTGTCCACTGTTCTTCTGGAACGAGAGGCTACTGTGCCAACGCCATACCTCCCTCTACCCGTAATCACCCAGATATTTAAAGGACCCCCACGGGGGGGGGGGGAAGCCTTCCACTCCTGTCCAGAAAAGAAAAAGAAAAAAGAAAAAAGAAACCTAATAAGTAATGAGATTAACAAAATTCACAGAAAGTAAGCAATACAATAATAACAGAATTAAACAAAATTAATAAAAAAGCATCAATAAACAATAAACAATAAACAAGTTAAATTAACAATTAAACAGTTTAAATTAATATAAAATATAAGATTAAGAAAAAATAGATTAAAGGAAAAATAGACGAGCAACAAGAGTGAAAAGAAACAAAGTCTCCCTCCTCACCCCAGACCATTCCCCTTAGCAGTCCAGTAGAAAGATGTAAATATTCCAGAACGCCAAGGCCGGGCTGCCACTTTCCCCTCCAGGGCCGAGCAAGAGGATGTAGTTGAGGCCGAAGGTGCTGGCCTTGTTGTCCCGCTTCCTCTTGGGCGGGCTAACCCAAAATATTATATTTTGGGGGGGAAAGTAGAAAGAAATGCAGATGGCAGTTGGACAACCAGCTGCTTGAACAGATTAACATGTAGAAATATCTCCTGAACAGGAGCCTGGTTAGATCACTCAGAAGATGTAGCTTTGTCAACTTCTCTTTTCAGGTGGGAAAATGGTGGCACCTTTAATACAGCTTTACAAGCACAAATTACTATGTCAGATGCTCTACAGAGCCCCAGAATGGGCCTTTTCAGATGTCGTAATACTGAAGTCTGTTCACCATAAATTTTTAATGGATTACACTGAGTACTAAGATCTTCTACTGAGGCTATAGTCTAACTAGAGACATCTTGCTGTTCTGTAGGTACCTGTGGCAGAATGCCCACGTCACTCCTGTCCATCATAGCTGAAGCTCACGGGCAGGAGCCTATGAGAAGACAGGAGGGGCGGAGTCAAGTGTTTTGGTAACAACTCGCTCCCAGGGAAGGCCAATTGAAGATACTGAGGAGAATAGGGGGAATCCTGAAATAATAGAGGGGAATGAAACAGATGAAACAGCTGATCTAGTTTCTATGAGGAATCCTAGAAATCAGTCTTTCATAAAAGAGCAAAGAGAAGACCCTACCTTAAATGAATGCTTTAAACAAGTTAAGGAAGGGCCCCTGACCCCTGAAAACCCTGAAAGATACAGTGTTAAGAAAGACCTGTTGTACAGGGAAATATTAGTGAATCCTCTGAGAGGAGGGGGGAACATTCTCAGACAATTAATAGTACCCTCCCAATACAGAGAAAGAATTATAGAAAAGGGTCATAAAGACACATTTGCTGCACATTTAGGGATCATACGTACAAAGCAGAGAATAGCTCAAAATTTTTACTGGCCTGGGATGGGGAAGCAGATTAAAATATATTGCCAAAGCTGTGACACATGTCAAAGGCAGGGTACTGGGAATGATAAAACCAAAGCTAAGTTGTGCCTTTTACCAATCATCTCGACCCCATTTCAATGAATAGGCCTAGACATAGTGGGACCATTACCTAAAGTTACCAGACGGGGAAATAGATTCATTTTGACAATAATTGATTATGCCATCAGATACCCTGAAACTGTTCCCTTGCGAAATATAGAAACAGAGACAGTGGCAAATGCCTTAATAAATTATATGTGTCGCATGGGCTTCGCTTCCAAGATAGTTATGGATTTGGGAACCTCATTTACATCCAGATTGATGAAAAGGTTGTGGCAAGTTTGTGGCATAACTCATATTACATCCTCCCCATATCATCCCCAGACAAATGGATTAGTGGAGAAATTTAATGGGACCCTAATGCATATGATTAGAGCTTACACCGCAGAAAATCCCAATGACTGGGATCACAAATTGCAACCCTTATTGTATGCGTATCGATCTGTACCCCAGGAAAGCACAGGATTTAGTCCATATGAATTAATATTTGGAAGGAAAGTGCGGGGACCCCTAGATTTACTCCGGCAAAACTGGGAGGAACTTAGGGGAGAAGATCCTGAATCAGTGATCCAATATATAGATACTCTAATGAACTCCTTGCAGCAGTCTCTTAAGATAGCAGCTGACAATCTAAAGAGACATCAAGGGAAGCAAAAGCACTGGTATGATAAGAGGGCCAGGGAAAGAACATTCAATCCTGGAGAGGAAGTTCTAATGTTGAAACCTATAAAAGGGAATAAACTACAATTAAATTGGGCAGGTCCATTTAGAATAGTCTCAAAAATGACTGATGTGAATTATATAATTCAGGAGGAGGGAGAAGAAGGTCGAAGAGTGGTTCATGTAAATATGATCAAACCTTATTATAGGAAAGAAAACGTTGTCCTTTATGCCATTAAAGAAGTGGATAACGAAAAACATGAATTACAATATTGGGAAGGAAGGGGAGAACCCCAATATAACCCTGAAGATGTTAAAATTAGTCACACTCTGACCCCAGAGCGACAAAATGAAGCGAGAGCCTTGCTGCAAAAATACAAGCATGTCTTCTCGAATAAGCCTGGTGTAGCTAAGGGTGTAGTGCACAAAATAGATACAGGAGATGCACCTCCTCAAGCTGTCACACCTTACAGAGTAATGGGGCCATATGTAGCCAAGGTTCGCCAGGAACTAGATGAAATGTTGAAAGAAAAAATAATTGTTCCTTCATCTATCCCTTGGGCAGCCCCAATAGTTGTTGTTGTTTAGTCGTTCAGTCATGTCCAACTCTTCGTGACCCCATGGACCAGAGCACTCCAGGCCCTCCTGTCCTCCACTGCCCCCCGAAGCTGGGTCAAACCCATGTTGGTAGCTTCGATGACACTGTCCAACCATCTCGTCCTCTGTCGTCCCCTTCTCCTCTTGCCTTCACACTTTCCCAACATCAGGGTCTTTTCCAGGGAGTCTTCTCTTCTCATGAGATGGCCAAAGTATTGGAGCCTCAGCTTCGGGATCTGTCCTTCCAGTGAGCACTCAGGGTTGATTTCCTTCAGAATGGATAGGTTTGTTCTCCTTGCAGTCCAGGGGACTCTCAAGAGTCTCCTCCAGCCCCAATAGTACTCGTGGATAAACCTGATGGAAGTATCCGCTTTTGCATGGATTATAGAAAACTGAACCATGTCACTAAGCCTGATGCTTACCCGATGCCTCAATTAGATGATTTGATTGAGACTATAGGGGGATGCCAGTTCATATCCAGTTTAGATCTGACTAAGGGGTTCAGGAAGTGGGGTTAGACCCCAAAGATCAGGAAAAGACCGCTTTTTGTAGCCCCTTTGGATTGTATGAGTTCCGGGTCTTAAGTTTTGGATTGCAAAACGCTCCAGCAACCTTTCAAAGACTCATGGACCAAACATTACAAGGGCTTAGGGAATTCACTGTAGCCTACATCGATGATATTGGGATCTATAGTAAGACGTGGGAAGATCACATAAGCCATATAGAAACAGTGCTACTGAGACTACAAGAGACAGGGCTAACAGTAAAAGCCAGTAAATGACAACTAGGTAGCTCAGAATTAAAATACTTAGGCCATGTAGTAGGGGGAGGCATAATCAAACCTCTAGAATCGAAGATAGAAGTAATCAGTAATTGGCCTAGACCAACGTCCAAGAAGAAAATCAGAACTTTCTTAGGGTTAGTCGGCCATTATCGTCGCTTTATACAAAATTTCAGCGAGATAGCCGCCCCTTTATCTGATTTGACACACACAAAAGAAAGGCTGAAAAGATCCAGTGGACGGGCGACTGCGAGGAGGCCTTTAATAAGTTGAAGACTGCGTTGATGACCGGTCCTGTCTTGAGAGCTCCAGATTTCCAGAAAGAGTTCACCGTCTTCACGGATGCATCCGCTATCGGGTTGGGAGCCGTACTGAGCCAGGCAGATGACAACGGAAACCATCATCCGGTAACGTACCTCAGTAAGAAACTGCAGGCGGGCAAGAGACATTTGTCCACAATTGAACGGGAGTGTGTAGCAATCATATGGTCATTGCAGAAGCTCAAGCCATACATATGGGGAAGACATTTTATCCTTTGCACAGACCATTCCCCACTTCTGTGGCTGAGAACTATAAGGGCAAATAACAACAAGCTGATGAGATGGGCCCTACTTCTACAGGACTTTGATTTTGAGATTCGGAGTGTAAAAGGAACTCAAAACGTGGTGGCCGATGCATTATCTCGGAGACCAGAAGACTGACAGATGGAGAAGAAGAAAGATGTAACTTGTATTGTTATAGAAAATGTTCTAGTTATGTATAAGTATGAGAAGTAATTAAAAATGTAATTTCTATAGGAATTAATGGTAAGTAGAAAGAAAAGTAAAAGAGTTGTATTAAGTAAAGAGTAATTAATGAAAAGGTTGATTAATGTAATTTAAATGTTTAAAGTAATAAGATGAATGTGCGTTAACTAGTAAGCAATAATAACAAGCATGCTTAGATACTGCATAAAAGAGTAAAAGTATTGTATTGCTTAGATGAGTAATTGATGATCGTATTGGAAAAATGGTTGAAATAAATTGTTTGTTGCTGCACACGTTGTTCATGAGGGTAAACTACTATAAGGTTTCCCCATGAAACAAACTTTTCCAAGGGGGGAGGTATGTGGCGGAATGCCCACGTCACTCCTGTCCATCATAGCCGAAGCTCACGGGCAGGAGCCTATGAGAAGACAGGAGGGGCGGAGTCAAGGAGACAGGGAGACAAAGAGAGACAGTTAGAGAGAGGGGGAGTTAGAGAAGAGATTTGAAGAGTTAAGGAAGAGATTGGAAAGTAGGAGAGTCAGAGAGAATGAGAAGGAGATAAATGAAGTTAAATAGTCAGAGAGTCTTAATAAATTGGTTAAAGTGAATAAGCAAATACAAATGAATAATCAAACGTGTAATCATATATAAGTTTAATGAGTGATCCTAAACAATAAGAAAAGAACATCTGTGATTTATAAATAAACAAGTTATATTGGCAGCACGTGTCTGAAGCATCTATGGTGCAGTGTGGATGAGAGATCCACTGGTGGTAGCGGAAAAGAGAAAGAATGAACGTATCCAGAGAGTGAACCTGGGTTTGGGGAAAACAAACTGGGAACACTGCGTGGATCGTCACAGTACCCTTTCCAGAAAACAGCCAGTTTGTTTGGCTTTGGATAGTCTTCCAGTTTGCCTCACCCCTAGTCTTACGAGGATATGAGAATGGACTCCTGGGTAACTAAAATATTTGCTCTTATACAGTATCTAGACTGGGCTATTTTTTAGCTTGCCTCCACAGGAGGGACTATGATGGTGCCCAAGAGGATATTATTAAAAGATTTTATGATATCAATATTCAAACTAATATAAAGGTTCAGGGATGTGACATGGGCCAACGTGATGTATGTGGACGTTGATTACCCTGCTGGTTGCTCCAAAGTGGAGGACATGACACATTTTCTCCCCGTATGCTGATTTGAGGAACCCATATCCTGAACCTTTAACAATTACATTAGAAATTGGTTTGTTTGTTTGTTTGTTTGTTTGTTTATTTAATATACCATCCATAATTCTCCACTGCGTACAGTTTTATTTTTACTTTTTGGCATAGACTACTATATCTTATAGGAGCACTAAATTTGTTAAACAAGCTATGGAAAGATAAACTTCACTGTTTGTTTCACAGAGTTTTATATGTTAAATTTATTGTCTGGTCTTCGTATGAGATTATTCATTTCTATCTCATTGCAGCATATATTTATTTAGACAATAGAAGTCTACTGCTAATTTCTGGGAATGATTTTAATTTGTATATGTGCATAAGGCCTGATTGGCTATTGAACAATAAAGAATGAAAATTTTGGCTAGTGATGTTCGCTTTTTCTCTGTGAACTGGTATCTAATACTGAGCTATCCTAAGACAGTACTACCATGTATACTAAAAGGACCCTGGAATTCCACATCCTCTCCAGCAATAAAGCAATGGATTTTTAGTTATGAAGACTAATTTAATCAGATTAATCTAATTACATAATTAAGTTTAATTGTTGTCTCACAAACATTTGCAGAAGGAGACCAAAAATATTTTCCTCGTAGCTTGTTCCCCACTGGGATGGGATGGCCCAGATTTTGTTCCCATGTAATTTTTCAAGCCATCTGTACTATATTTAGTATTATCTATTAGTATTTCATATATTACTTAGACTTTGCTTATATAAGTGGAAGGGTATGCTCTAACCAGGGATTTAAAAGCTGTGAGAATTCAGGTAATTTTGTTTGTTTGTTTCTATATTAATGAGGTGTACAATTTGATGCATTTTAAACCATAGAAAGCTTAACTCTGATTGTAGACCACTAAGTAATCTACCAGTTACGAAAAAGTCTCAAAGTGTGTAAGGTCCTATTTGTTGCCAGTCTGTGATTTAGGATTTTTTTTATCTTCATGGTAGAAAGAAGGATATATAGGTATGATGGGGGGGAATTCTTCTAGGGGCATCAATTTTTAATGCCCTTTTTTCCAAATTTGTTTGGTGAATATATTCATTATATAGTTTTAAATTCTACTCCTGTATTCTATATTTAGCTACATCCCATAGTTTAGTATTAAAGAGCTACTTGTATACTGTTAGAACTGTTCATAATTCTACCAACAGCTGTGTTAAAAAATAAACAGATGAAGTCTTTTTGACCATCAGACATCAAAATATTATATATAATACTCTCTCACAGACACAGACACACACCACACCTCCATAGGCTCAATTTCCAGCATAATACAAACAAACGTGTGCACATTTTAATCTTACTATTTTGACTTTGGGATAGAGTTCAGCTAACCACAGTATCCTTGCTTCGACACCACCCACCGTTTCTATCCATTTTGTACTGTCAGAGACACATCAAGCAGCCTCAGAGTGTAATCACATCAGAATCGATTTTCATGGCTGAGAGGAAAATAATGGAAATTTCTCTAATGTAGAAAATGTATGTGTTCCTTTTGGTTAACCAAAATAGACTATATATCAGGCCTGTCAAAATTAAGTTTTCTTGATTCAACACCCTTAGCCAGGCTTGTATACAAATTACAAAAATAAGACTTTCTGCAGACTTATTTAGTACCGTGTTCTTTGGGAATGCCTCAACATGCCTCCGGAAATGAACAATGTCTCTGTGAGACAAATACCTACATTCATTTCTCTCCCTGATATCAAGGCCAAACTATACATTCCGCAAAACATATGGTGGTTATTTTGAGTTCCCCCATCTATAACATCTGGTATAATTTACTGCAAGTCATGACCATCAAAGTGTGAAAAAACTAGTTACTAATAGTTATTCCACTTTTCCGATGTCAAAGGTAACTAATTATATTATGTAACTTATGGTTCAAGTGCCAGCTTGAGCTGTGCTTTATGTTCCTGCCTTGTGCTTTGTTATTGGTTTTGGGCCATGGCAAGTTGTGTTTTGTTCCGCAGACAAGTAGAATCAGATGGAGATTTTCATAAAGCAAAAATATTTTTATCAGCTTAAGCAAAATACTGTGATAAATATCACTCAAATTTATGATTTCTTAAGAAAAAAATGTTTGCATTTGTTTTCTACTTTAAAATATTTTTTATTATGTTTCTGCCCAGAGTCCAACTGAAAACCTAAGCTAGCATTAACTCCATCAGCATAAATTTTAGCAGGACCTGCTGCAAGTTAAAAAATCAGAGCCGGCATTTGCTGTAGAGTGCAGGGTCACATAACTGGTGAGCAACAGGAAATGTCTCCACCTACTTCTTAACTTGCAGCAAGTCATAGCTAAAATAGAAGGATGACAGAGTTACCCTGGTGGGTATAACTAGTAGGATTCTGACCTCAGTGTTAATTTTTTAAAATTTTTAATTTGCAAATTGGATTTTTTGTTTAAAAAGGATTGGCTGACAAGTGAGAGGTGAGGATCTGTGAGGGTGTCTCAAAAATAGAAAGGGGGCATAATATATATGGTATGTATCTTAGTAGTTTGAGAAATAGGAATATAAAAAGATACTTCTCAATTACTACATCCATAAGAGGCCTTAAGAACTTTTAGAGACGTTGGAGTTACTGTTGTAGTTACTTTTCATCTCTGAGAATATTTAAATGATCTTTGAAAACATGGCTTTTCAGACAGACCTTCCCGGAGCGTTTAACATCGTAACAGTGGTTGTTTCAGCATTTATATTATCAGTTCCGCCACCTTGCCTTTAAGCTATTTTAAATTATTTTAAGTTAATTTTATGGTTTTTTGGTGTATGTGTTTATTGTTTATATGTTATAGTCATTATGTTTACTGTTCTTAAATTGCTGTTTATTATGTTATAATGTTCTGAACTGCCCAGAGTGGCCTTAGTAGCCAGATGGGCAGAATAAAAGTCAAACAAACAAACAAATAAATAAATATAATAAATAATTATAATGTGCTTTCCCTCTATGTTTTGACTACCACTGGTAACGGTAGGGGAAAACATGATCAGGAGATGAAGTAGGTTGCTGTACACTGCATTCCTTGTATCTGACTGCAGTACAGACTTCTTCTCCTCCAGCACTTGGAGAGCCACAGAGCAAAGTGAAAGGCATGCAGCAGAGGGAGGATGAATGCATGCAACAGCCCTCTCTCCCTACTTGGGCTGGCACCAGAGTGTTCCCAGTCCTCCAATTTTATTTAGACCCCAATCTGGAGATTCTGAAAGTGGTCAACTTCTGCCTGGCCAGAACTGGAACCAGCCCACTGCAACTCTGTGAAAAGTAACAGAAAATGGGCAATTTCCATTCCAAGTACTAGCCAAATCCAGACCTGCTTTTTCAAAACAATTGCCCCATTAGTCTGAGTGCTGAAGGGGTTACAAAACAAAGTTGTGTGAACAAATTATTAAATCGTATGTCACTTATTAGTTCAGTGTATAATTGGCAGATAAAGACATACCTTCAGTGCAGAGACATGATAGCCCTGACTCTCTAGAATTCCACCGGTGGAATTCTAGAGAGGAAAAATTTCCAGGAAATCATCAAAGAAAAACTTGCCCTCTATTTTGTAATGAAAATGGGTTTGGGGGGGTGAGAAGTTTCAGTTTTTTAATGTTGTATTTCTGAAAGTGTTAAGCACAGTTATAATGTTCCATAAGCAAAGATCAGACACCACGGAAAGGCTCTATAATTACTGCTGGGAAAACATTGCAACTCTTGCCATTTTTACTGTTATTATTCGCAATGCTATTAGGAGCTGGATTATTACAAAATCGTGGCTGGCACAGATGGTTGCTCTGCTTTGAGGTCTGCTTTAGCCGTGTTTTTTATCTGCATTTCTCTCTAGATTTTATAGGGTTTGGTGTGATTTCGGCTTTCCTTATTTGCTTGTTAATTGTTTTCCTTTTTTTAAAAAAAGTTTTTACTTAATTAGTAGGAAAGGAATATGCTTATGTTTATAGCATGCTTCATTCTTACTCTCTTCCCCCACCCCCAATCTTTCAGTAAATAGATTCCGTGATGCAATTTTACCTTCTGTTGTTTGGAACT
This sequence comes from Intellagama lesueurii, assembly GCA_037013535.1. Taxonomy (NCBI): domain Eukaryota; kingdom Metazoa; phylum Chordata; class Lepidosauria; order Squamata; family Agamidae; genus Intellagama; species Intellagama lesueurii. The sequence goes on from JBAJHW010000005.1 coordinate 112,280,645, forward strand.
GAATCAGGGTGGCTGTTTCTACGACGGTGGCAGCTGGAATATTGACACTGATTTGAATTACCAGGCCAGCATTACCATTAGGCAGGGTAAGGTGGACCTTCTCAGATGGCAGACTTTGGGGTGTCATTAAGGAGCAGCGAACAGTCAATTATTGAGTTTATTGCTATATTTTTAACAGCATAGAGAGTGTCATTTTGATGTTGTGCCTCAGGCACTACAATATCGTGAATTGTCTCTGTTGTGACTGAATTTAATCTGAAGTGAAAGTTCAAGGCAAGTTTGGCATTTCTGCTGGGAGAAAAGCATCTGAGGGCTTCCAAGAGAAGAAAGAGTTTGATCCACCAAGCAAAAAAGTTCTTGGGGGTCAGAGGATGCATCATATGCCTCATAGAAAACATCCATGCAAGTTGTTAGTCAAGCTGTGCTCTGTATTTTGCGTGCCTCCCACCAGAAGTAGATGGAGATCTTTCTGAAAATCGGAATATAGAGTGTATATAGTGTGAATATAGGCAGCCTCCACCGAAGTTTGTTCCCCCTTACACCTTTATGAGTCACAGGGAACCCACACAACTTCTATGGTTCAGCAGGGCACTTTTCTGTTTGAAGAAGGAGCACGGGAACAGCATAGAGGGGGCTTCTCTCTCTCCTTCCAGTTTCATAATTCATGGGAAGGGCATTCCTGCTGAATTATGGGATGGGGAGTCCTTGAATCAAAATCCCATCCCAATTAAGGAGGCAATTTTTTAAGCTCTACTAGTGGGAGAAATACATTGTGCACTTACTAAAGGAGAAGGCTTCTTTGTGGTAACACTCTAATTTTGAGATCATATTTGGGGGACATATAACTGGTCTGCTGAGCCTGCTTTCTTTTTGATGTCACATCAAAAAGTTCCTTTTTACCCACATATTTCATATTTTAAATTGATGGCGATAATTTTACTGGCAATTTAAGCATGTGTAAGTGAAATCAATGAGTCACAATAGTGAATTACCATTTGCTACTTTAACTTACATAATTTTGCATGAACACACATAAACTATCCGTAGGATTCTGGTCAGTGCTGTTTTTGATTGATTTGTTTTTGGCTTTGTTGGTTGATGCTTTTTCACTCTCAAAAATGTGCAAATACTCTCTGAGAACAACATGCTGGGAGGACGTCTTTTTGAACATAGTTGTTTTCCATTTCAACCCTTTTTATATTATTTTTGTGACTTTTGTGCTAAAACGATACACAATTCATTGATTGATTTAATACACTGGGACAAATTGGGCCACAATTTACAGCTAACATCATCAGTATCTTCATCTTCATCTTCAGTGCCATGGCATCATCCAGTGGTGGAGTGGGGGAGGCACGCTTAGGAAGAGATAAATGTGAGCAACTGCCAGTATCTGAAAGTTGAAGGATGTCAGAAATGGTACTGAGGTGTTCAATAAAAAGATTAATCTTAACCTGTGTTCAGAGGCAGCAAGCTAGCCCCAATTTTTCGACTTGCATGGGGAGAGTTGAATCTGAAGAAGAGAGCAATCTTTATTGTGTAAAGGGTCTTCACTAGAGATGGGCACGAATCAGAAAATCCAAGTTATACATCCACAAAGTGGGTCCCCCAGGAAAATGCCCTTTAGCAGCTGGCTTGGGGAAACCCAATCTTCACAAAACTTGGAGGAAATGTAGATAAGAGTCAGTAGAATCTGCTCTGTGATTTTGGTGTCTATAGGTGCCTGAGGAAAACTTTCCTGGGAGGCCCTCTTTGTGGGTGTATAAGTTGGACATCTGAAACCTAATCTTCACCAAATTTGAAGGGAGTCAGATGAAGCTTCCCTGCAATTTTGGTATCTCTGGGTGCCTGGGTGTGTGTGTTATTTTATAGCCAAATGAATGGATGAATCAAAAATTGCTAAGATTCATTGATTCGTGATTCATCAGGGGCATTTATTTGTATGAATATGAACTGAAGAATTAGTGATTTTTGAACAAATTTGGTGATTCATTTTTTAATTAATGTCCATCTCTAATCTCCACAAAATGAAGAATGCCACTGTGCCCAGGCAGAGCTTGTCCTCAGACTTAGCTTTCCACATATGAGAACTACTATGGAGAAGAGTGAGACTAAGCTGCTCCCTCTGCTTGTTGGCTATCATTAAGCCCCTTTAAAAAACACCTGAAAAAAGGCTTCGGATGCAGCAATTCTAGAAATATGCGTAACGCTGCAGCAAAGAGGAATGGGTTCAGTTGCTTGAAAGTCCAAGAGAACTAAGGGTGGCATAATTATATGAGTAAAGACTGTCTTGTGCCATACAGGCACTGAGCTGAATCTAGAGATGGCACTTGGAGATGAAAGGGGAATGGAGCTAGCCAGCTCATCCAATCAGATTAAGACCTTGTCATGAGGTTCTCTTGTGCTGCAAAATATCTCTTCTTTTGTATGTTTTACCTTATACTTTTGTTTTGGAGCAGTTGTTGAATAGCTGGCTCTTGTGATGAGAAATGAATAAACACAGTCATGTCACATAATGAAAATGCAACCATTATAGTGTTAACAAGTCTCTTTATTGCCATTTTTAAAGTATAAGCTTGAAAAAGATTTTGGGAACAAACCAAAGAAGTTATTATACTAGATTTATGATATTTTATCAAATATTAAAGGATAGACCTGGATACATAACAAAATGGAATAGAACTGTTCACACAGCAATGTAAATGAAATTGTAGAAATTTATGTGTAATCAGTAAAGTGTACAGTGGCTGGATCTCTAAAAGAAAACAACATTAAGATGATGGTGCAGAGTTATATGAACCCTTTAAAAATGTTGAAAATGCAGAAGGATTATTTTAACAATTGCTGGAAATGTGACATAAAGAAAATAGTTGGTTTTTTGTTGTCGTTTTTTGGCATTACCATTAGTGGCAATGTAAGGAAGCAAGCCAAAAGTTTCAAGAAATGAATTCCAGCAGCAGTAAATTAAATTCTTAATTAGAAGTTCTCTCTTGATCTTATGGCAGTGTTGCTAACATTTGTTTTAAAAAAAATCATAAGTGATAATGAGACTCTCTGTATGGATTCTGTATGATTTTAGCACCTAGAATTGTTTTTATAAAATACTGAAAAGAATAATCAGATCCCTACTCAGGCTAGGATATCAAATTCTGGGATATGGAAATGTGCCCTGGTTACTTTGAGCCTTGATCAGTGCAATTAACCCTATTTTGGGCTGGCTTTAAAAACAATCTAGGAACTTTAGGTGGTGATGCATAATATGGAGCAAGACAGCTATTTGAGGCTAAGCATTTGGAACAAATTAAAGGGTTTGGCAGTGCCCCTATAGTTAAATTTAATTACAGGCAATCAGATAATAGTCTACCTATGACAATGGTGATATTTCTAGTTTCTCCATACATGACTGATTGCATTCTGAACCAGAATGGATCCAATGTATTGGGCTAGATGTTACTTGAGATAGCCCATTGATGTCAGAGTGTCCATGAATTTCTAAGATGTGCTAAATAAATTACCTCCTGCTGCAAAGTCCTCAGACTCTTGTGGCCACAGCACCACTAATTTTGGATGCAGGAAGGAGGATGGGTGGTGGAAGCAAAGAGAATGGATGGAAACAATGAAGAAGAGAACAGTCCCCAGCATTTGCCCTTTAAGAAGGAATCACTGTGCTCACTGCCTGTTTAAAATCCCTCACTCACGCCCTTCCTGATGACTTAGGAAGCTTTCTTCTGGTGGCTGAAAACAAAGCGGGGGTGATAAAAATAAAACAGAGTGTTCAGCTATCCAACTGCCTGGACCTAACCAAGGGGTAAAACAGTGTTATTTCTTTTTTTAAAAATCACAGCTCGAAAAGCCTTTGTCCAAACATCCCCAAATTTGGCACAAAGCAAGAGCAATTTGGCTGCATCCATGCCAGATTTGGTGTTGATCCAAGGTCCAGTTTCATGGTTATAATATTTTGTTTGTGGCATCCCTATTTTTTCATTTGATTTGGGGAATGCTTTTTGCTCCTAAGAGCAAAATATATGACGGCATGACTGTGCATTCTTAATTCAGTCACAAAGCAGGTTGTGGGGCCTCTGCACATTTCTCATTCTTACTCACTTGTGTAGAACTTTATATGTTTGTACCTAAATGACATGTATTAGGATCTTTAATCCAAAGCCATGGTGTACTATGCTACTAATAGGGCCATCCAGGTGAGGGAAACAACAAACTTCACCTAGTTTTAAAAAATAAAATAGTTGATTTTAAAAAAAACACACAAATTACTAATTTAATTTTATATATATATATATATATATATATATATGTATATGTATATGTATGTATGTATGTATGTATGTATGTATGTATGTATGTATGTATGTATATGTATATGTATATAAAATGATTTTTAAAAAAGGCTAAAATACTATTATTGTTCACATCAATTTTGCATAAATTCCTTATGAATCCAACAGTTTTCCCGCTCTGACTCTAGGCAAGGGAAGTCCAAATCTACAAGGCAGTGAATTTGTCTGGGGAAGACATAGCAATCAACTTGCTTCCTTTATTAGTGTGGGGCAAGCAATCAAGTTTCCTCTGTCTATGTTCTGCTTGTAGGCAAAACTCCAGTCACCTTGTAATCTGGGCAGAAAGAGGAACTTCTTTCTTTGATTTGGTCCAAAAAATACACTTCAAATCTGTCATCTAGAGATGGGCACGAATTGAAAAATGAATTGCAAAATTCATCCAAAATCGCGAATTCATCAATTCATATTCGTACAAATCAATGCCCCTGACAAATACGAATCAATGAATTTTTAGTGATTTAACAAAAAAATGTAAATTCATTATTCATGATTTGTCAACCTTGATGAATCACAAACTAAAGCAAATCGCCATTTTTCTTATTCATGCCGATCTCTACTGTAATCAAAATTAAAATATGATGTTTATTAAAGAAATGCATGCATAAGGCAGGAAGGGGAAACAGGGTTGGTACACAAACAGTATATTTTCTGATTTATGCCAGCTGTGATTTACAGCATACGGGGTCACACCAGAGGGATTCTTGAGTGGCTGGCAGAGACATTCCATGGTAACAATATGACAGTGGAGTACAGGAATATATTTCACATTTGTTAATTTTTGTCAAGAAGTGGGCACAAGGACTGCACATATGCAGGAAAATTACACTATTGGGTTGGGAGCTGATCCAAGAAAGTGTTAATTACAAAAAAGTGGTTTTCAGTCCATCTTGCCCAGGCTGTAAAAGGCTTCCTGTTTTCTGCACTGGAAACCTGGGAAAGATGTGTGACTTTGAAGTAGCAACAGAAAAGAATGTTTTTGGTTTTGACAGTCTTGAAAGTAGCACTTTCACACCTCTCAAAACTCATTACAAGAAGAAGCTAATCTTGTCCCAAGAATTGCTTTGTGAGGGTTACAGGGCATTTATAGACATACAGTACACACACATTTTAAAATGGAAACAGGTGGAGTGTGCACAGTGGAAAAAGTACATACAGACATACTTTGCTAAAGGCTACATTAGGCAAATGTATAAATAAACATTCTGTATATATTATGAAGAGTGTACAAAATCTGTTCATATTTAAGTCTCATCTGATACAAAACAAGGATGAGAAGGAAAAAAAGATCAATTTGGATAAATGCTGTGAGATATTTTCTCACACGTGCATTAAAGGGGCTCTAAGGATGCCAGCTGAAGGTCAAGTGGCTTGTGAAGGGAAATGTTACAGGCTTATTATAATTCTGGATACCCAAACTTGTTGGATATAGTGTGGACACTACTTCCATATCTATGGTGAGGGAAGACAGCCAGTATAAGCTTGCTATTTCCTTACCCTGTATGACCAACCCTGTGGTGACTTTGGAATCAAAGTGTTCAAACATAATAGTGGGTCTTACCTCCTCAAAATGTACTAGAGCAGCTAAAATTAACACTGTTTGTGCCCTCTGGCAGAAAAAAAATGTGACTGGTCTTTCGTATAATAGCTGTATCTTGTATTAACTGTTTAAAAGAGAGAGAGAAGGCAAAGTTTTTTCTCCCTTCTACTTTGGGGAAAGTTTGGCTCTAGTTGTGAACCTCAGAAACTGAGGCCCATCTCTAATTACAATAGACAAATCATTGGGATAATTTCTTCCGCTTTATCTCTGCAATTCACTGGAGCAGTTAATTTCCCCCAAAGCTGGCACATCCTTTCTCATTAGAAATTCTTCTTTGGCCTTTTGAATGTAAGTTCCTTATTTTTTTGGGGGGGGGGGGAGTTTTGCTGATAGGGGATTATGTGACTGGTACCTAAGATAACATAAGATGTTTAACAGAAACTTCGCTTTCACCACAGAATAATTTGCCATTTCATGAAAGCAGCCTCAGCTGATCTTCCTTGCTTACAGTGCTGCAGCCAAAATTCCACAGCATTGCTGTATATGAACAACATACTGACTTTCAAAAACCTGGTAATATTTACTGATCTATATCACATCTCGTTGACATTTTGCTCTAAAAAACCAACATCGCAATCTCTGGTGTATGGGACACTTCTTGCTCAATCTGCTTCCCTTCTGTAGCTTTTGGACGTCATAGCTGAAATGCAACGGGAACAGCCCCATTTCTTTGGCACCTCCTCATTTTTCCATTGGGAAATTGCAGTGCTATCCAACCCATGCTGAGCTGTCTTGGGTCCTCTGAATTAGAAAAAAAGAGGCATAGAAACAAAATGAATTAGAAATAAACCTCATTATTTTATAGGAGGTTTACTTCTTTATTAGGTGTACATGGGGTTGCAGACTTTAATGATGCAATCCTGTCCATGTCTAGTCTACAGACAAGTAAATTGTGGGTTCAGTTGTGCTTTCCCCATGATGAGTGGATATAGGATTGCACTCTTTTTTGAAAGGCCTCCTTCTCCTGGAAGAACCTACCCATGATTCAAGATTTTGGGGAATGGCCCTTTTCGCAGTCTCACTGCTGCCAGATGCACATGTGCTAGGGATGCAAGGCAGGCTTTTTTTGTAGCTGCATTCAGACTCTGGAATTCTTTACAAAGAGAGGCAATATTTGTTTTCTCTGTCCTACTTTTCCACCAGCAAGCCAAGGGATGTTTATGCAGATAGGTCTTTGGCATGTATGCTGGCCTGCAGCTGAAGGGACTCAGGCTGGTGTCATGGCTGGCTATGCCTTTTACTTATTTGTTTGCTAGGTAAATGTAAAGGTTCCCCTTGACAAATTGTCCAGTTGTGTCCAACTCTAGGGGGCGGTGCTCATCCCCGTTTCCAAGCCGTAGAGCCAGCGTTTGTCCGTAGACAGTTTCCGTGGTCACGTGGCCAGCGCGACTAGACATGGAATGCCGTTACCTTCCCACTGTGGTGGTACCTATTTATCTACTCGCATTTTTACATGCTTTCGAACTGCTAGGTTGGCAGGAGCTGGGAGAAGCAATGGGAGCTCACTCCGTTGCGTGGATTCGATCTTACGACTGCTGGTCTTCTGACTTTTCAGCACAGAGGCTTCTGCGGTTTAACCCACAGTGCCATGCATATCCCACCCTGTCACTTCACAGAGCTTGAATATTATTCACAGCTATCCTACTTTTTTCTCTTATGCTCATAACAACCATGTGAGGTAGGTCATGTTGAGAGAAGGAACTGGCACAGTGAAATCTTGAATCTTGGTCTCCCAAATCTCACTCCAGAACTGTTACCTCATACCCTCCTGACTTTCTTTATACTTGTGTTTTAAACATGTTATTATGCTTATTTTATTGTTAGCCGCCTTAAGTGCTTTTTAAAAAAAATCCATTTGCCTTTCCCTGCCTGTGGAAACTGGAGTTTGTATATGGGTGGAGAAAGATTAGATTCAAGGAAGAGGTTTGTTTTTCTTTTAATGATGTTTTGATGAGAGATAATTTTGACTGTCTGAATCATTGACTAGTGAGAAATCTTTGTGATCTACAGATGATGTTCTGCTTTATTTTAATTCTCCCTAACAAAGAACCAAGAAAAAGAGTATGCAGTGCTCCTCCTCAATACGGATGGGCTTTTTGTGTTTAAACCAAAGACCTTAAATGCGAAAGAGGCTCTTTTATGTAATTTGTGTTCTTTTAGCCGTTGCTGAAATACAACTTACAGGTGTACCTCGGTTTACAAAGTTAATGCATCCTCCAGGACGTTATGTAATGTGGAAATTTTGTAAACCGAAACGCGGATTGCGCTAGGAACGGGGGCAGTGCTAGAAACCTCCAGGTGCAATGCGTCCTGGGGAAACCCTTTCGTACAGAGGGGGGGGGGGGAAGAAAAAAAACATAAACTGGGGCATTATTTTCTATGGATTTCGGTTCGTAAACTGAAAATTACGTAAACTGAGGCTTTCGTAAACCAAGGTACTGCTGTACTAAATACAAATTATTCATGTTTAGGAAAGAGGGGTATACTACAGTTTTGTCTTTCTTTCATGTTTCTTTCATGTTTCCTCTTCTATGTAATTTCCCATGCCCTTTCACTCTTTGTCAAATGGCAGAATAATTTTTGTAGTCTAAAGCTGAACAGGTCTGGGCCTTCACTCTGGTCACCTTTTGCCTGGAAATGTCCACCTTTCAAAGATCCCAAGCACTCCGCCACACTTGTGTGTGGTGTGGAGACCCCTGTGAACTGATAGTGTGTGAGTTTTGTACCATCAGCATGTACCAGAAGGGGCCCTTTCCTGAGTACATAGTGAACCACAAAGGTCTGTGTTGCCCTGACAGAGCAGAGGTTGCCTTCCAACCTGGGTTTTAGGCATATTGCTGGCACCTTGGCCACACTGGTCTGTCTTTGAGAATCTCAGCCACAGTCTCCCTCCACAAATGAAACATCCTGCCTACCCAGGTAATAGGATATCCAGTTCCCCAACCCTGAAGCGCCAAACAAGGCTACCGAGTAAGCTGCCTTAAACAAGAGATCATCATAGCAGGATCATGATATCATACCCAGCTGTCCCAATAACACACAAAGGATAAAGAATGTGATAGGGTTCCTTCAGTCAGGTGCCCTCGGTGTAGACCTCTTCCAGCCTGCTACACCATGCCTGGCCTGGAATGTCCCACAGGGGTCATGGAAGTCCTGAGCTTGGCTAAAAGAGAAGAAAAGAAAGAAAAAGGAGATTGCTGCCAGATGGGTGCACATTGTTGAGGTGTTAAGCCCTGGACATGGAGGGACACTAGATACTCCAAGACCACTCCTCCACTGTGAGCAAGGTGGTCAGATATCCTCTATGCTGCAAGAAGGTTCCCAAGGCAGACCCTGTACACTCAAAAAGTGAAATATTGCTTGTTTTAATACTGTAAAACAATATTAAATATTAAAAGCTCACAAAACCATAATTTCTTACAATATTTAAAGAAAATGATTAAATATCAAATAAAAAACTAGTGGTTAAGAATAGCTAAAAAACTTTCTAAAACACATTTTAAAACAATAAAAATAAATGTAAAAATAATAAAAATAAGAATAAATGAATTAGTCTCACTGAAGACTAGTTGTACAAGCCCATGTATAAAACCACAAGCTGTTTAATTACTGACATCTGCCACCACCAGTAACATCATCCAGGAGGAGAGTGCTGATAATTAAAGAGTCCTCTGCTAAAATCGTAGATCTCACCCAACTTGCCTGGAGTGAGCCTGATTGTGGGGAAGTTGAGGAAGTCCTGGCATCAATGTGGGAACTCTTCAGTTACTGGTGAGTGCCTCCTTCATGTGGCCATAATTTACTCAATCTTGGCCAGTATCTACACATAAATGTCAGTATTTTCTTCTCTTTCTCCACTTGAATGTTCAAATCGAAAGGTCAGTATGTCTGGAAGTCCTATAAATATGGAAGTGGTTGCAGTAACATAGAGAGGTCTTCTCACCTGCCTGGCTATATGGTTGCTCATGCAATCAATTGTGCAAACAGCAATGGGGCCACACAGGTGATGGCGTCTGTCTATATTGCCACTTCCGCATTTACAGTTGTGTGTGGCAAATTGAACAGGGTGCTGGCCAAAGAGTTAAGATTCACTGTATGTACATTTACTGTGTAAGATGTGTATCATATCCACAATGTTGCATATGTTTCAGTGTCAGAGGTTTAAGCACATTAACTCTCCCTGTCATATCATTGGGACTTTAAAGGAGTTTAAAATGGTCAACATTTGCCTTGCATACATCCTCACTTTAATTTGAAGACTCTTTTGCAGCTATTAAATTAAAATGTTGTTTTAAAATTAATTTTATAAATGGACAGCCCTGATTTTCTTCAAGGCTTCTATGTCTTTTTAGTTTTGTTCAACAAAATCCTGCTCTTGCTGTGAGAGGATTGCTGATTTCTTTGTCAGCAAGACCAATGATATTCCATCTTTGATTTCTGATTCATTTGCTTCTTCCTTCCCTTTGATGAAGAGAAGGAACGGCAGGCTTTTCAACACTCCTTTTGGAATAATTTCTCCCGCCTCTTGCATGCTTAGTACTGAGACCTACTTTATTCCGCTCAGCTTATAGACTCTCTCTTTCCCTTCACTGAGCTCAAAGCTATACAAGTACTTCTAAAAGGGACATAAAAACCTCCTATTTCTGCTTCCTACATTAAATTGCCAGTTCTTCTTTCATACTAACGCTACCTTTTACCCTCGCTTGTCCTTGTAACCCCAGACATTATGGGGAAAGAATCAGAATCACCTGAAATGTAAGTGGCCTGTGAAGAGCCACCTTGTCCAAATTCTTTACTAGGCCAGAATATACAGAAGATGAGAACAAGTACACACAAGTTATGTTAAGCAAATTCCATTGTGACAGTGATAGAAAACATGAATGAACATTTTCTATATCAGATGGCAGGGCTTATTGACTCAGATGATTTTTTGAAATATCAACTTCAGCATGTATAATTTTCTAAAGCACATGCTGAAGTGCAATTATATTTTTTTAAGCAATAGAATAAAGTATTTATTACACATTGCTCCATATTGCCCAAATTTCTACCAAATATAAGGAAGATACACAAAAACCACGGGACCAATGCTGGTGATCAGAACCTAAGCTGGACCCTCCAGGAAGCCTCATAGATGTTTCAGCCTCATCAACATTTGACGTTTTAGAAAGGCAATGCCAAACAGTACCATTTTATGATTCATCTCTGTGAGAATGCTGTAGAATGGAGAAGTGGGACAGGCACTGTGTGACAGACATGTTTATTCTAAGACAGTGGTTTCCAACCTTTTTTGAGTCATGACCGCATTTTATATTAGACAAGTAACCTGTGACCCCCCCCATATTTGCATAAAAGGCTATCATAGTTATTCCCCATCATGATGACACAATTGATGCTGATGCTGCTCACCCTCCTGCTGCTGCTGACTCTGCCATCATCACTTCAAAACTGGGGTGGAAATAGGCTGGGGGAGGTTAAAGGTAGGGAGAAGAGAAGGCAGAGGGCTTCAAAGATGGGCCAGGGAGGCATAAGGACATCACGGTACCCAGGAAGGGGGCAAAATCTTCACACAGAGACAATCCCCCTCAGAAACTGGCAGGAGGCTTTCCTTGCACCTGCTGCAGAAGAGGCAGACTGTTTTTGTGTACCCCTCCTGAGGGTTTCTGATGTTTGAGGAGGGAGGTTATTTTTTTCTTTTTCCTTTCACTCCCCTTCTTTACGTTCTCCAGAAGTGATGTGTCTTAGTTAAAGTCCCTTTCTTAAAGAAACATCAGAAACCGTATGTTTCCACTAGCATTTCTTTTTTTGTAAAAAAAATAATCCCAGTCATCCCCTCTCAGAGGGTAGAACCTTATTTCTTCCCCAAAGGGCCTGTTTCTCATACATATATATACACACTAATTTTAAAATTATTTAACAAGGGCTACAACACATATAAGGCAACTCATGACCCCCAGAAAACACTTTGTGACCCCCTTGGGGGTTGTGATCCCCAGGTTGGGAAACATGATTCTAACACTGACATATTTTTCTAAGGTATCTCTAATCACTTTGCTTTGTGGGAGGGATTGTGACAGGCCTGTCCAGATATTTAGAAGAACCACCAAAGGTATTTATTTATTTATTAGTTGTATTTATATTGTATCTTCCTTCCAATAAGCTCAAAGTGATTGACATATACCTCTTTCCTTTCATGCTATTTGCCCAAGGACCCAGTGTGCTAGATTAGACTGAGTGTGACGGGTGAGATCATCTAATGAGTTTCATGGCAGAAGATTTCAATCTAGAAATTCTGAGTTATAGTCCAACTTTCTAACCACTACACTACTCTGGCTTTCAAGTGAGCATAGATAGGCATGATTTATCCCTAAGGAGACTAGAGCTTACTTATATTAGAGTCTACACTGCACTGTAAAAGCCAGGGTATTAAAAACCCTTGACGATCACTTATTCAGGGTTCCCAAGGAAGAAATCCTTAGAAATTCCATCTCTGTGCAACTTTGTCTCTGGAGCTTCTCCCTCCTTTTAAAATCAAATTAAGGGGCTAATTTAAGGCTTCCAACTGGCAATCTCTGACCAAAAGAAAAACAACAACAACAACCAAACAGTGTAGAGCTGAGCTCCATCCCTGCATGACAGCCCATTTCAAAATAACACAGGCCTCCCACAGAAGCAGGGAAGGCAGGGGAAAAGGTGTGGGTCTAATTGCATTGAGCCTTCCTTTCTCTGACAGGGATGTGGTGGCACTGTGGGTTAAACCACAGAAGTCTCTGTGCTGCAAGTTCGGAAGACCAGCAGTCGTAAGATCGAATCCACGCGACTGAGTGAGCTCCCGTCGCTTGTCCCAGCTCCTGCCAACCTAGCAGTTCGACAGCATGTAAAAATGCGAGTAGATAAATAGGTACCACCACGGTGGGAAGGTAGCGGCGTTCCGTGTCTAGTCACACTGGCCACGTGACCACGGAAACTGTCTACAGACAAATGTTGGCTCTACGGCTTGGAAACGGGGATGAGCACCGCGCCCTAGAGTCGGACACGACTGGACTAAATGTCAAGGGGAACCTTTACCTTTACCTTTCCTTTCTCCAATCAGTGAGAAAAGCAACCAAATTGAATTATGCCGAACAAGGTACTTTCCCCCCCCCCCCCAATGTGGACAAGACCTAAGAAGCTTGTGTTTTCTACTTCCATGCTCTTTTTTGCCCATTGTGGAGAGAGATAGAGAGAGAGAGAGATAAAGAGAAGTGTAGGAGGTAGGAGTTTGCTTAGTTTTGGTTTGTTTTACCTAGATTTAATCTTCATTAATCTTGTATTTTCTCCATATTTCCTTATTTCTGATTCAATTTTATCTTATATTTCCTACATCTTTCCTAATTTCTGATGCGGTTCCTTCCCCCATCCTCTTTCCCTCAAAGTCTTTCTCCCAAAGTTTTTCAGCGGACTGCACGCAATATTTCTGTTAATTCCTACCAGTTGTTCTTCTCTTAGGTTTTTCTGTTTGTATGTGTTCCTTAGATTCAGCAAGATATTATTTTCTCCTCACACACCAATAAATTTTTCTACCAGTATTTTTTTCCTGTAGTGGACAAATGTTTGTCTTTCCTTAGACTTACTGTGTACATCTCAAACAGTAGGCAGTATATAATATTAAACATATATTAAAAATCCTTTAAATTTCTTGTCTTAATGTTTGGTACTTTTCAATTTAGCTACTTTCTGTACTATTCAGGTTGCTTGTTGATGGATAACATTTTAAAAAGTAGCCATGCCCTTGTCACTCCAAACAAGTAACAATTTATAGGGAGTGCTAATAGTTACAACATATAACTTCTAAGCTCTGTTCAGAAATGGGAAAGGAGGAAAGCTGAGGCATATCATAGTGTGTTCTCTGATCAATTACTCTTTTCATTTCTCATATCACACTGAAGTTGTTGTGTCAATTAAAGATCGCTGATTGCCTTTCCTTTCCATCTCTTTTTTGGGTCGCTTTTACAGTTATTCATAGCTAATCACTTTGCTTTTAATTGGGTTCAGCACTAAGGTTTTCTATTCTTTTAATTTAATCTAAAAATATATGAATAAATACTAGGCCTGGAAATGATTATCAAAGCTCACCTGATGAGCAAGCAGATTTTTTATAATAGTGCGATGAGCTCAAGATAAGAAAATTAAGCCTTGAAAAATGAAAACTCAATTATTTTTTCTTCTCTAATGGTATGAATTTACCATATATAAGCCTAACAGATAGTGTGATCATGGGTATTTGACTTTTTCCTTTTTAAAAAAATGGAATATCTGTTGTCCTCTTTCCTCTGCCTTCATTGAATAGATGAATCTGGAAAAATTGCTATGAAAGACTGAACTGAGCCAAAACAATTCATGTTGTATTTATCTACCTATATATTTATTTAGTAAACCTTTTCAATAGTGTGTTTTTTAAAAAAATAACCCAACAACAACAACAACACTCTCCCTCCCCCCAGTACACCTTGCACAAATGTTTGCTTGCACATTTATAAGTCTGGTGTCATTTACATTCTGTGATACCAACACATAGCCAAATCTGACATTCTACTAGGTGAGGTGGCACCATCCTATTGACTGAATGTTATGTAAGAGGGTAGGAAGAGAAAATGAGCTGAAGAAATAGTTGCTGATGGAAACAGTTGAGTAGAACAGGACTTTAAAAGTGAAAATTCATGTTTTAAATGTAAAACTATTTTTCCAGAGAAAATACTAGCCATCAACATTTTCATTTAGAGTCCTATGTGCTGTTGTTTTACTTCTGTACAAGTGCTACCCCTTTGTTTACCCCAACATTCCTATTCTTTTATGTGGCAGCAGATCACCTCTTCCTACTCTAAACATTAACTCAAAGAACAGGAATTGAAATTCAATTATTCAAAATACCTCTGGTTTATGAACGTGGGATATTGTGCTTCTTAATCCAGGATTTAAAATGCCAGGACATGGCCTGATATTGCTGCACAATATCATGTCCACATTGCCAGCAGGAAAAAGAATGCCAAGCTTTACACAGCCTGACTGTTGACAACACCAGTGACAGGTGTTCAAATGGTCTACAGGATACCCTCTTGTACTCACTACCATTCACAAAGTGCCACCAAACAAGGGAAAAACACAGGAGCTGACTCCTCTTTTCATCAGTTAACCATTTTTCACCCGAACACAAAGCAATTGTCAGGGCTGTTTTTCAACAAATGTGAAGTAAGTGCAAAGGTGTATGTAAGTGCAACACATGGAGAAACATACACACTCTTTAACTTCTCAAGTAAATTAATATTGCCATGGTCACTTCACAGAATGCAGACTAGAAAGTTATTTTCCAATTTCTCAACCCTTTCCTTGGGGTTGGCAATTTGAGGAAGAAAATCTATATTCAACCAAAAGTTCTAGGAACATGTTGTTTTCCAAAAGATGCCCCCTCACCTTGTGATTTTTTTTAAAGGAGAACTGGGAGTTAGCAAAGATTGTGACTGGAAACCAAGGTCAAACTCATCCATACTATGGAAAAGAAAGAAAGTGAAGAAAAACAGGGACAAAAATCAACTCATTTGAAAGGGGGTTGGAGGAGAGCCTTAGAAATACCACAGACAGGCAGAAAAGCAGAAAAGTGGGTGCTCAATAAAGTCACACCTGAACTCTCAATAGAGCAAAAATAAGCAAGCTACCATGCACATATAAAGAAAATACAGAACTGATCAGAAAAGAAAATATTTCTGGAAAAGATGATTTGGGAGTGCAGTCGGAAAAGGAGAAGAAGTAACATGAGATGTGTTAACTCAACAAAGGAATCCATAGCTGATAGCTTGCAAGACCTGAACAGAGTGCAGGACACATAATCATGGGCTCAAGCTACAAGCAGCCAGATTTAGGCTGAATATCAGGAAAAATGTCCTAACTGTTAGAGCAGTACAACAATGGACTCAATTACCTCAGCAGGTGTTGAGTGCTCCAATGCTGGAGGCATTCAGGAGAAAATTGGACAACCACCTGTCAGATCTGCTTTGATTTGAATTCCTGCATTGAGGGGGTCGGACTCAATCAGCCCCTTCCAACTCAATTATTCCATGATTCTATGAATCTACTTCACTGAAAGACAATTTTGCTAGGAAATGGGGGCAATAGGAAGAGAGAACAACTTAACATGAGATGCTGTTAGTTGGCAAGATCTGAGCAGAGCTGTTAATGGCAGGACATTTGGAAAATTAACTCATATAGTCAACACACACCAGAAATTATTTGATGGCACATAACATCTTTGGAGTTTTTTTCCTCAATTACCAGACAATTGTACAGTGAAAAGATAAGTGGAATGGTCGAAACTAAGACTATCCCCAGCCACAAAACAAAGAATAGTAATTCCACAGTAATTTAGAAATACTTTGAATATGCCTTACAAAATTGTGTGCTAGTTCCCTAGAGATACACGGCTGTCGCGCACCCCCAGTGTCCCTAGTTTGTTTCCCTCAAACCCAGGTCCCACCTTTGGGCACGACGTTCTTAATTCTCCATACACCAACTGCCACCAGTGGATCTTTATCCACACTTTACCAATAATGTTGTCTGGACACGTGTTGTCAAATATAACTGATTATTTATTGTTTAGTTGTAGAATCACATAAGTATTTTAATAGATGTTGTATTGTGTTGTACTCATTACTTGGACATTAGACACGCTTCTTTATTGGTAGTACTTTTCATATAAATCACTGTGAATCACTGGAATACTATTAGATGACTGTCTATTTATTTCACTTCTATCTTTTATCTATTCTTTAATTCATACACCAACTATACCACACCAACTTTCTAATCTCTCACATAAAACTCCCTAAAACCTCTTATCTCTTGCTCTCTCAGTTTCCAACTGTCTCCCTGACCCCGCCCTCCTGTCCTCCCATAGGCTCCAGCTCTAGAGCTATACATGACGGACAGGTGGGACATGGGCATTCCGCCACATACCTCCCCCCTTGGAAAGTTTGTTTCATGGGGTAAAACTTATGGTAGTTTACCCTCATGAACAACGTAGGCTTTTTCTTAACAATATTTCTAACATTTTTTTTTCAATGCAATTCTCATTTACACATTTGCAATGTATACTTACTCTATACTTACTCTTTTACGTAGTTGAAAGCATATTATTCTTATTACTTTATATTCAAATAACATTAATCAACATTTTTATTACTTACAAACCACTTCAGTCACTTTTATTCTTACTTATCATTAGTTCATCTATAAATTGCATTTTTATTTATTTCATATACATATACTCTTAGAATATTTATTTAGAACAATTTTAATACCATTACAAGTTACATTTTTCTTTGTTTCCATCAGTCATTCTTCTGGTCTTCTTGATAAGGCGTCCTTGGCTACCACAGTTTGAGTCCCTTAGACTCTGGATCCACAAAGTCACAGTCTTGTAGGGGTATGGCCCACCTCATCAACTTCTTATTGTTCTGACAGTCCGCAACCACAGCCATGGGGAATGGTCTGTGCATGGAACAAAATGTCTTCCCCATATGTACGGTCCGAGCTTCCGCAAAGACCATACAATCGCCAGACACTCATGGTATATGATGGACAGGTGTCTCTCGCCAGCCTGCAGCTTCTTGCTCAGGAACGTCACCGGATGAAGGTCCCCGTTGTCATCCTCCTGGCTCAGCCCGGCTCGCAGTCCGATGTGGGATGCCTCTGTGTAGACGGTGCTCCCTCGCTGGAAATCTGGTTCTCTCAGGGCAGGACCGGTCATCAGCGCAGTCTCCAACCTCTCGAAGGTCTCTTCACAGTTGCTCGACCACAGGATCTCGTCAGCTTTTCTTTTATGGGTTAGGTCCAATAAAGGGGCCTCTATTGCACTGAAGTTCTGGATAGAGCACCTCTCATAGCTAACTAACCCAACGAAAGATCTGATTTTTTTCTTCAACATCTCATCCAGTTCTTGGCGAACCTTGGTTACATATGGCCCTGTGACTCTGTATGGAGTGACAGCTTGAGGGGGTGCATCTCCAGTATCAATTTTGTGCACCACTCCCTTTGCTACACCTGGCTTATTGGAGAAGACCTGCTTGTATTTTATTAGCAAGGCTCTTGCTTCCAGTTTCCGCTCTGGGTTTAGTGTGTCACAGATCTTTACATCTTCTGGGTTATATTGGGGTTCGCCTCGCCCTTCCCAATATGGCAATTCATGTTTCTCATTGTCAGCTTCTTTTATGGCATATAGGACAATATTTTCTTTTCTATGGTACGGTTTAATCATGTTTACATGTACTACTCTTCGACCTTCCTCTCCTTCCTCCTGAATTATGTAATTCACCTCACTCATCTTGGAGATTATTCTTAAAGGACCTGCCCAATTTAACTGCAGTTTGTTCCCCTTAATAGGTTTCAGCATCAGGACTTCATCTCCAGGACTGAATGATCTTTCTCTGGCCTTTTTGTCATACCATAGCTTCTGTTTGCCTTGCTGCCTCAGCAAGTTTTCTGAAGCTAACTTCAGCGATTGCTGCAAGGAGTTCATCAGGGTATCTAGGTACTGGATCACAGTTTCAGGATCTTGTTCCCTCTGCTCTTCCCAATTTAGTCTTAGTAGATCAAGGGGTCCCTTCACTTTTCTCCCAAATAACAATTCAAAAGGACTGAATCCAGTGCTTTCCTGGGGTACAGACCTATACGCGTATAATAAGGGTTGTAATCTCTGATCCCAATCATTGGGATTTGCTGCTGTATATGCCCTGATCATTCGCATTAGGGTTCCATTAAATTTCTCCCTGCTAGTTACTGTAGGGAATGGTCCCACAATGTCCAGGCCTATGCATTGAGATGGGGTAGATATGATTGGTAAAGGGCCCAATTTTGCTTTAGCTTTATCCTTGCCCGTACCCTGCCTTTGCCATACATCACCTATTAGACAGTATGATTGTATTTGCTTCCCCATTCCTGGCCAGTAGAAATTCTGAGCTATTCTCTGCTTTGTGTGTGTGATTCCTAAATGAGCATTATGTTCTTTCTCCATAATCCTTTCCCTGTATTTCAAAGGGATCACCAGTTGTTGTTGAACATTTTCCCCTCCCCTCTGAGGCTTAATTAAGACCTTTCTGTATAACAGGTCTTTTGCCACACAGAACTCTTCAGGGCTTTCCGGGGTTAGTGTTCCTTCTCTGGCTGGCTCAAAGCATTGTTGTAGCGTAGAATCCTGTCTTTGCTCTTGTTTAAAAGCCTTTTCCTGAGGATTTCTTATAACTACCACCTCAGCTGTTATATTGTCTTCCTCTCCTCCTATAATTTCATTAGGGATCTCACAATTTTCTTCAGGTTTTGCTCTTTTTTCTATCTGGGAGCGAATAGTGATTAAAACACTCTTTACATGCTCAGATAGATCTAATCCAATCAAACATGGAGCAGGAATTTGATTCGTGAGGGCTACCTTCCACACTCCAGTCCACCCTTGATATTTCATTGGTATTTGAGCCATAGGTAGAGTAATTAATTCTTTCCCAATCCCTTTTATGGTTATGTATTCATTTCTTACTATATTTTTCTGAGGGATAATATCAGGATGACACAAAGTCACTTGTGAGCAGGAGTCTCTCACCGCTAGATATTTTGTATTATTTATATAAATGGGTTCCCCAGAACACCTAAGCAATTCTTGGTTATTTTCAATATAAAAGCATTGGACAATGTTGGCTAATGGCAGCTGTTTTTCCTGGCCCTCTGCCACCTCTGTTTCAGCGCCACTTTCAATTGCCTCAACTGTCTTTCCCTGCTGTTGTACATAGTACACTTTCCTGGGTACATTTCCACCTCCTTTCTGTGAAACCTCTTTATTCTTTAAGGTTTGGCATTGGGAAATGAAGTGCCCTGGTTTCCCACAGCCATAACACAATTTTGGACCCCTTTGTTCAAAGAGAGGGGACTTTTCTCCCTTCCCTTCAAAGCTTTGTTTCATCTGTTGATTCTGCTCTGAGGGTTTGCTTCTAAAATGGCCTCCAGTATTCTGATAGTTCTTGTGGTAATCTCTGGGTTCTTTTCTTCTTTCCTCCCAGCTGTTACCTCCAAGTTTTACCTCAGAATATTTTGGGTTTCGTATTTGTGAGATAAAATCAGCTTCTTCACTCGCCTGTCGAACCGATCTGGGCTTTTTATCCCTGACCAAATACCTTAGTTCTCCTGGTAGAACTGAATAGAATTGTTCTAGCCCTATAATATCTTTCATTTCTTCTAAAGTCTCAACTTTAGCGTGTTCTAGCCACTTCTCCAAGTATTTGACCAGATTGGCTCCCAATTGATAATATGATTCCTCAGGTTTTCTTTTCAATGTTCTAAATTTCTGTCTGAGGTGCTCAGCATTGATCCCATACCTCGCGTAAACCAACTTTCTGAAGGCTTCATAGTCTCTTGCTTGATCTGGGGCCATTTGAGAATAAATCTCATTTAATTCTCCACTTATTTGAGACCTGAGAATAATCATTCTCTCCTCAGCTTTCATTTTATAGTCCCAGCATGTTCTCTCGAAAGCAATGAGGAATGCCTCAGCGCAATCACCCTTTCTGAATTGAGGGAATTTCTTTAAGTCAGCTTTTGATAAATTCCCCTCCTCAGTATTTGAATTATTATTATTATTATTCTGGGCTGATAATTCTAATCGTCTCATTTCTAGTTGGTATTCCATCTGTCTCTTTTCTAGTTCCATCTCTCTTTCTTTGGCCTCAGAATCAGCCCTGAGCTGTAACTCTTGTAATTGAAATTCCCTTTCCAATTTCCACTTCTGAAACTCTTGGGAGGTTAAAGCAGCTTCTCCCCTTGAGGTACTATCCTCTTGAGCATCATCATATTGCTCAGCTAATTCAGGGCTTTCCTCTGCGTGAGGTAAACCTTGTACATCAGATACCTCCATTGTTAACCGTTTCCCCCTCTTAGAAGGCATGGTTTATTTGTCTTTCTCTGGATAAGTTGGTTGGTTTATTAGAGGCAAATAGACAAGCCTCAATTTAAAAACACTTTTTCCTTTTCTGTGTTAGAGAGAGAGAGTGATATACAGTAGCCCTTCTGCTGCAGCAGCAGACAGATGGTTACTTTATTTCTTTCTTTAGGCACCTAGCCTTCTCTGGTTCTGAAACACTGTTTCTTCCAGTCTCCAGACACCCAGCTTTTTCCTTTAATATTTATATTATTCCAGCCACCACTTAGATTTTGTCCCCTCAGCTTCCTTGGACCTTGGCTTCCTTTTTATTCCCTTCTGCGCTCCTCTTTCAGAGCTAGGGATCTAAAGTTAGCCCTCTTGGTCTTTCCCTAAGCTTGAGGTAAATTTTAAACACTAAATTCTCCTCAGAGTCTCTTCCTGCCTTAGTCTTTCCACGATCAGGAGTCCCTTCCAAGCTATCCACACAGAGCTTTTAGGGTTCCCCACTCCTTCTCATTGGACTAACAGGTCCCTCAGACTCAGAGAATTTCTGTTCTCTTTTCTTTGGCTCACTGGAATTTATTTATTTCATATCCCACCGCTGATGCCACCACTTATGTCGCGCACCCCCAGTGTCCCTAGTTTGTTTCCCTCAAACCCAGGTCCCACCTTTGGGCACGACGTTCTTAATTCTCCATACACCAACTGCCACCAGTGGATCTTTATCCACACTTTACCAATAATGTTGTCTGGACACGTGTTGTCAAATATAACTGATTATTTATTGTTTAGTTGTAGAATCACATAAGTATTTTAATAGATGTTGTATTGTGTTGTACTCATTACTTGGACATTAGACACGCTTCTTTATTGGTAGTACTTTTCATATATATCACTGTGAATCACTGGAATACTATTAGATGACTGTCTATTTATTTCACTTCTATCTTTTATCTATTCTTTAATTCATACACCAACTATACCACACCAACTTTCCAATCTCTCACATAAAACTCCCTAAAACCTCTTATCTCTTGCTCTCTCAGTTTCCAACTGTCTCCCTGACCCCGCCCTCCTGTCCTCCCATAGGCTCCAGCTCTAGAGCTATACATGACGGACAGGTGGGACATGGGCATTCCGCCACATACCTCCCCCCTTGGAAAGTTTGTTTCATGGGGTAAAACTTATGGTAGTTTACCCTCATGAACAACGTAGGCTTTTTCTTAACAATATTTCTAACATTTTTTTTTCAATGCAATTCTCATTTACACATTTGCAATGTATACTTACTCTATACTTACTCTTTTACGTAGTTGAAAGCATATTATTCTTATTACTTTATATTCAAATAACATTAATCAACATTTTTATTACTTACAAACCACTTCAGTCACTTTTATTCTTACTTATCATTAGTTCATCTATAAATTGCATTTTTATTTATTTCATATACATATACTCTTAGAATATTTATTTAGAACAATTTTAATACCATTACAAGTTACATTTTTCTTTGTTTCCATCAGTCATTCTTCTGGTCTTCTTGATAAGGCGTCCTTGGCTACCACAGTTTGAGTCCCTTAGACTCTGGATCCACAAAGTCACAGTCTTGTAGGGGTATGGCCCACCTCATCAACTTCTTATTGTTCTGACAGTCCGCAACCACAGCCATGGGGAATGGTCTGTGCATGGAACAAAATGTCTTCCCCATATGTACGGTCCGAGCTTCCGCAAAGACCATACAATCGCCAGACACTCATGGTATATGATGGACAGGTGTCTCTCGCCAGCCTGCAGCTTCTTGCTCAGGAACGTCACCGGATGAAGGTCCCCGTTGTCATCCTCCTGGCTCAGCCCGGCTCGCAGTCCGATGTGGGATGCCTCTGTGTAGACGGTGCTCCCTCGCTGGAAATCTGGTTCTCTCAGGGCAGGACCGGTCATCAGCGCAGTCTCCAACCTCTCGAAGGTCTCTTCACAGTTGCTCGACCACAGGATCTCGTCAGCTTTTCTTTTATGGGTTAGGTCCAATAAAGGGGCCTCTATTGCACTGAAGTTCTGGATAGAGCACCTCTCATAGCTAACTAACCCAACGAAAGATCTGATTTTTTTCTTCAACATCTCATCCAGTTCTTGGCGAACCTTGGTTACATATGGCCCTGTGACTCTGTATGGAGTGACAGCTTGAGGGGGTGCATCTCCAGTATCAATTTTGTGCACCACTCCCTTTGCTACACCTGGCTTATTGGAGAAGACCTGCTTGTATTTTATTAGCAAGGCTCTTGCTTCCAGTTTCCGCTCTGGGTTTAGTGTGTCACAGATCTTTACATCTTCTGGGTTATATTGGGGTTCGCCTCGCCCTTCCCAATATGGCAATTCATGTTTCTCATTGTCAGCTTCTTTTATGGCATATAGGACAATATTTTCTTTTCTATGGTACGGTTTAATCATGTTTACATGTACTACTCTTCGACCTTCCTCTCCTTCCTCCTGAATTATGTAATTCACCTCACTCATCTTGGAGATTATTCTTAAAGGACCTGCCCAATTTAACTGCAGTTTGTTCCCCTTAATAGGTTTCAGCATCAGGACTTCATCTCCAGGACTGAATGATCTTTCTCTGGCCTTTTTGTCATACCATAGCTTCTGTTTGCCTTGCTGCCTCAGCAAGTTTTCTGAAGCTAACTTCAGCGATTGCTGCAAGGAGTTCATCAGGGTATCTAGGTACTGGATCACAGTTTCAGGATCTTGTTCCCTCTGCTCTTCCCAATTTAGTCTTAGTAGATCAAGGGGTCCCTTCACTTTTCTCCCAAATAACAATTCAAAAGGACTGAATCCAGTGCTTTCCTGGGGTACAGACCTATACGCGTATAATAAGGGTTGTAATCTCTGATCCCAATCATTGGGATTTGCTGCTGTATATGCCCTGATCATTCGCATTAGGGTTCCATTAAATTTCTCCCTGCTAGTTACTGTAGGGAATGGTCCCACAATGTCCAGGCCTATGCATTGAGATGGGGTAGATATGATCGGTAAAGGGCCCAATTTTGCTTTAGCTTTATCCTTGCCCGTACCCTGCCTTTGCCATACATCACCTATTAGACAGTATGATTGTATTTGCTTCCCCATTCCTGGCCAGTAGAAATTCTGAGCTATTCTCTGCTTTGTGTGTGTGATTCCTAAATGAGCATTATGTTCTTTCTCCATAATCCTTTCCCTGTATTTCAAAGGGATCACCAGTTGTTGTTGAACATTTTCCCCTCCCCTCTGAGGCTTAATTAAGACCTTTCTGTATAACAGGTCTTTTGCCACACAGAACTCTTCAGGGCTTTCCGGGGTTAGTGTTCCTTCTCTGGCTGGCTCAAAGCATTGTTGTAGCGTAGAATCCTGTCTTTGCTCTTGTTTAAAAGCCTTTTCCTGAGGATTTCTTATAACTACCACCTCAGCTGTTATATTGTCTTCCTCTCCTCCTATAATTTCATTAGGGATCTCACAATTTTCTTCAGGTTTTGCTCTTTTTTCTATCTGGGAGCGAATAGTGATTAAAACACTCTTTACATGCTCAGATAGATCTAATCCAATCAAACATGGAGCAGGAATTTGATTCGTGAGGGCTACCTTCCACACTCCAGTCCACCCTTGATATTTCATTGGTATTTGAGCCATAGGTAGAGTAATTAATTCTTTCCCAATCCCTTTTATGGTTATGTATTCATTTCTTACTATATTTTTCTGAGGGATAATATCAGGATGACACAAAGTCACTTGTGAGCAGGAGTCTCTCACCGCTAGATATTTTGTATTATTTATATAAATGGGTTCCCCAGAACACCTAAGCAATTCTTGGTTATTTTCAATATAAAAGCATTGGACAATGTTGGCTAATGGCAGCTGTTTTTCCTGGCCCTCTGCCACCTCTGTTTCAGCGCCACTTTCAATTGCCTCAACTGTCTTTCCCTGCTGTTGTACATAGTACACTTTCCTGGGTACATTTCCACCTCCTTTCTGTGAAACCTCTTTATTCTTTAAGGTTTGGCATTGGGAAATGAAGTGCCCTGGTTTCCCACAGCCATAACACAATTTTGGACCCCTTTGTTCAAAGAGAGGGGACTTTTCTCCCTTCCCTTCAAAGCTTTGTTTCATCTGTTGATTCTGCTCTGAGGGTTTGCTTCTAAAATGGCCTCCAGTATTCTGATAGTTCTTGTGGTAATCTCTGGGTTCTTTTCTTCTTTCCTCCCAGCTGTTACCTCCAAGTTTTACCTCAGAATATTTTGGGTTTCGTATTTGTGAGATAAAATCAGCTTCTTCACTCGCCTGTCGAACCGATCTGGGCTTTTTATCCCTGACCAAATACCTTAGTTCTCCTGGTAGAACTGAATAGAATTGTTCTAGCCCTATAATATCTTTCATTTCTTCTAAAGTCTCAACTTTAGCGTGTTCTAGCCACTTCTCCAAGTATTTGACCAGATTGGCTCCCAATTGATAATATGATTCCTCAGGTTTTCTTTTCAATGTTCTAAATTTCTGTCTGAGGTGCTCAGCATTGATCCCATACCTCGCGTAAACCAACTTTCTGAAGGCTTCATAGTCTCTTGCTTGATCTGGGGCCATTTGAGAATAAATCTCATTTAATTCTCCACTTATTTGAGACCTGAGAATAATCATTCTCTCCTCAGCTTTCATTTTATAGTCCCAGCATGTTCTCTCGAAAGCAATGAGGAATGCCTCAGCGCAATCACCCTTTCTGAATTGAGGGAATTTCTTTAAGTCAGCTTTTGATAAATTCCCCTCCTCAGTATTTGAATTATTATTATTATTATTCTGGGCTGATAATTCTAATCGTCTCATTTCTAGTTGGTATTCCATCTGTCTCTTTTCTAGTTCCATCTCTCTTTCTTTGGCCTCAGAATCAGCCCTGAGCTGTAACTCTTGTAATTGAAATTCCCTTTCCAATTTCCACTTCTGAAACTCTTGGGAGGTTAAAGCAGCTTCTCCCCTTGAGGTACTATCCTCTTGAGCATCATCATATTGCTCAGCTAATTCAGGGCTTTCCTCTGCGTGAGGTAAACCTTGTACATCAGATACCTCCATTGTTAACCGTTTCCCCCTCTTAGAAGGCATGGTTTATTTGTCTTTCTCTGGATAAGTTGGTTGGTTTATTAGAGGCAAATAGACAAGCCTCAATTTAAAAACACTTTTTCCTTTTCTGTGTTAGAGAGAGAGAGTGATATACAGTAGCCCTTCTGCTGCAGCAGCAGACAGATGGTTACTTTATTTCTTTCTTTAGGCACCTAGCCTTCTCTGGTTCTGAAACACTGTTTCTTCCAGTCTCCAGACACCCAGCTTTTTCCTTTAATATTTATATTATTCCAGCCACCACTTAGATTTTGTCCCCTCAGCTTCCTTGGACCTTGGCTTCCTTTTTATTCCCTTCTGCGCTCCTCTTTCAGAGCTAGGGATCTAAAGTTAGCCCTCTTGGTCTTTCCCTAAGCTTGAGGTAAATTTTAAACACTAAATTCTCCTCAGAGTCTCTTCCTGCCTTAGTCTTTCCACGATCAGGAGTCCCTTCCAAGCTATCCACACAGAGCTTTTAGGGTTCCCCACTCCTTCTCATTGGACTAACAGGTCCCTCAGACTCAGAGAATTTCTGTTCTCTTTTCTTTGGCTCACTGGAATTTATTTATTTCATATCCCACCGCTGATGCCACCACTTATGTCGCGCACCCCCAGTGTCCCTAGTTTGTTTCCCTCAAACCCAGGTCCCACCTTTGGGCACGACGTTCTTAATTCTCCATACACCAACTGCCACCAGTGGATCTTTATCCACACTTTACCAATAATGTTGTCTGGACACGTGTTGTCAAATATAACTGATTATTTATTGTTTAGTTGTAGAATCACATAAGTATTTTAATAGATGTTGTATTGTGTTGTACTCATTACTTGGACATTAGACACGCTTCTTTATTGGTAGTACTTTTCATATATATCACTGTGAATCACTGGAATACTATTAGATGACTGTCTATTTATTTCACTTCTATCTTTTATCTATTCTTTAATTCATACACCAACTATACCACACCAACTTTCCAATCTCTCACATAAAACTCCCTAAAACCTCTTATCTCTTGCTCTCTCAGTTTCCAACTGTCTCCCTGACCCCGCCCTCCTGTCCTCCCATAGGCTCCAGCTCTAGAGCTATACATGACGGACAGGTGGGACATGGGCATTCCGCCACAACGGCAAAAAGTCTTCCTTTCTTGAGGACTGTCACACCATTATTTTCTTTAATGAGTCTTGTGGCACAGTGGTTAAACTGCTGCACTGCAGCCGAAACTGTATTCATGACCCAGGGTTCAATCCCAGCTAGCCAGCCCAAAGTTTACTCAGCCTTCCATACTTCCGAGGTCAGTAAAATAAATACCTAGATTATCTTCTGACTGTGACCTTTCATTGCCTTCCAAACATCTGCCTTCCCATCTCACAGAGCTGCAACAATTTATCTACTTTGGAATGCTCTTACTGGCAAGCCTGTTCCACACATGATCAGTCTTATAATTAAGTTGTTGTTTTTTCCTTTTGAAATGCTTTCTTGAGAATCAGTATTTCCACCCCTGCAACCTGGATTCCTTCCAAATAAACTGTGGGTGGAGCCAACCATTCTCTTTCAAGATAAGGAAGATTGGTATTTTCAATTTATATGAACTATTTTAAATCTGGGGTCACTTGTTTCTACATGATGGGGAAACAGTTTCAAAAAATCATAACATGAAACCTGTTGCCCAAAGTTCCCCAAATTTGGAGGAGAACAAGAGCAGACTGTCTGATACATCTGAGCCAAATTTGGTGCTGATCTGAAGTCCAGTTTCAAAGTTATAGTTGTTTTTTAGGCTGTCCCCATTTTCAAAAATTGCCTTGTAGAAAGTTGATTTGCTCTACTGTACAACAGCAGCACTGAATTCTCATGCAGTGATAATGCTGCTACTTCTGACTGCTGTTTGTATAGAAAACAAGAGACTTCTTCAGGCATTGTCAAACTGTATAGAGCAACAGGCAAGGAAGAGGAATATTCTAGCCCTGTCCACTTCATCATCACTTTCCCTGTCTTCTACCCGTGCAGAGTCAAAGCCACAGATTCTCCCCCATCTTTGGGGGCTTTCCATGTGAACTAGAAGTCTGGTTATCCAGAGCTCTAATTCACATGAAGGGCACCCAGAGGTTCAGCATTTCATCTTTAGATGCATTGCCTTCCACATGCTCTTGGTGATGGAGTGAGGGATGGGGGAGGGCAGGACTAGAGCATCCCTCTCTTTTGAACATGGCTGTATATGTTTTAATAATGCCTGAATAGGGCTGGGAACTTGGACATAACAAGGGTTGACTCTGGCACACACACACACACACGTGAATCACTTTATTTCAAAGCCCTTGTGATCAGAAATATAAATCACTCATCTTTCTATGTTGTACTCTCTCCCCACCAGCACACATGCATGAACACATGTGCACTCACATGCATTGTGAAATATGCATGGTGTGATTCAGGGAATGACAACTTGTACATATCGATAGGGGGCAGATACAAAATTTGCATTTTAAATTTTATGGGGAAATAGAGGGAAGAAGAAACATAAGGGATTCATGCCCCATGTTCCTCTTGTATCTCCAAATATCTGGATAAAATATACTTGGATGGCTTATACTTCTGCATGGAGAGCTTCATTTCTCCCTCGGTGCAATATCATTTTCTACTAAGAAGAAGAATCTTGAATGCATGACCAGATTTCTTTATGCTAAGAAAATGATTATATGTGCTGTACAAATCTGAGGCTATAAAGTTTGGAAGTATGACTTTAAGTTCTCTAGGGATGTACATGGAGCAGACAGTCTATTAAAAAAAACTTGCATGTATTCACACACTGTTCACAACCTCAACAACCTTCCTAAATAAAATCTCTTTCTTTGAAGATATACAGCATTATGCACTGCACCCATTAGTCTGTCTGAAAATCTACGTACAAATCAAGACTATATCCTGTAAACTTTGCTTGCTTCAATACTGAATGTTCAATTTGTTGCTTGTTAAGGGATTAATACCACTTGCTTCCTTGTGAGACACATGGCTCTCTTCCTCTTGAATGCTTATAATTTTCAACTGAGGGAGATAATGGTTCTCTTTAGAGATCACATTATTTGATTATTTGCAGATACTAATAATTAGTATTTGTTAAAATGGTTCAATTTTTTTTTCTAGGTCAATTCAAAGAGGGAAATGCGTTGTTCCATATGTTATGATTTTATCATGGTCAGTTGAACTTTTGACTGTCACAAGCCTATTGTCCTCCATTGCCATAATATTTTTGGCATCTATGACAGTAATGAAGTCAGAAGGTTCATGAGGCCACATTCATATGGATTGGATTCATTCACACTGAAAAATCAAGAACAAGTGAGTTTCTCTCTTTATCCATGGGAGGCTTCATTCCTACCTTGAAACGACTGGATTTTATATTGAGCCCAGTAGTATCCCAGACTAACTGATGAAGCTGTTCTCAGAATCGGCACCATAAGCTATGAAGGTATAGTAGAGCTCACAGTGTACATGAAAAAGATTCCCCAATTTCAGTGGTGTTTTTTTTTTCCATGCAAGGTTGAGAAAGTAGTATATCAAGCTGGAAGCATAGATGGGCCATCCATTAGATAAAATAAGGTAACCAGTAACCACCTTTGGAGGAAAAGAACCAAGGACAACAATTTGTGCTGCTCTCTCTTCTAAGAGAGTGGTGGTGGCAACAGCAGTGGCAGCGGCAGCATGCCTGCTGCTCAGGAAAGCATTGCTGTCTGGAGCTAACTTGAACCCAAATACCTGCCTCTGAGGCATTTGCACTGGCAATCTGCAAGAGTTTCATACCCACAGTGCCTTTCTCTGAGAATCCCCAAACCAAATTCATTTGATTTTTGAAATCAGCTTCAGAGTTCAGCAGGGGTGAATGGGATTATTAGAGGATACTTACAGATTTGAAATGTATCAATGCCACATTTGAAAAAAACAAACAAACAAACACTGCAGGTGATTTTAAATCTGAGACTCTAAAATCCTCTGCCCATCTTTAGACAGTAATGTGTGCTACTTTGCTTCCTTTCAAAATGTGACAATCCAGTCCCGCTGCATTTCTGGGGCCTTACACTCATTATGCTGTGTGGAGCCCAGACGTTTGCCCCCAAAGAGCTACCCTATATGCATCTCTAAGAAGGCAGGCAAATGCAGCACCCGTCTTCTCTTCCACCAGCCAAAGTCTATCTGCTTCCACCTCCAAAGCCTGCAGGGCATTCTTTCTAGCTATACCCCTTATCCCATGGTTCCCAAATCCCATGACATTCAGACAAGTTCCTTCTTCTCTTGCCAGGTTCCAATGGTGAGGAGGAAAAGGCCTTCCTAAGAGCACCTGACATTTTTCCCAAAACATCCTTCTGCAATAACTTCCCCTTCCTTTTACTATTGCTATGAAGAGCTGCTACTGCCACAGGGGCCTTGAAAGAGGAAACATGTCGGGGAGAAATTCTAGTGGTGTGCACCTTTATTCTGGGGTTTTTTAGCTTTTTCCTGAGTGATATCGCTGTCTTTAAGCAAAAGCTTTCTCTAGAAATCAGTAATGTTTTAGGGTTAGGGCTAGGGTTAGGGTCATTCTTCTGTGTGCTGTTTTCATGATGTTTTGCTGTGGATGTTTCTTCTCATAAATTTTGGCGCAATTGGAGTTCCTTTAAAATTTAAAAGAGTCACTCAAAATTGGAACTGGGATAGGGAGGCCATTTTCACATCACCAAAAAAAAAAAAAAAGTAGAAAATAGCGGTCTGGTTTACATAAAAATCATGTATGTGCAGGTGCAACATCTGAATTTTTAAAAAATATAATTGAAATATAAGCACAATGCAAGTCTCTTAAATGGGGAAAACAGTGATCAGGTGACTTATGTGTCTACTAGGTCTGCTATCCAGGCCATCACTATGGACTGGCAACTTCAATGATCTCATTTTGTATTGGTCTGTATCTTCCAGCCAGATCAGCACTGAGAGGTCCTTCCAATTGTCTTCTGGCACGCCTTCACATGGGGCACTGTCCTCCCTAAAAGACGACAGATGGCTACTGTCAACTGTGGGGGAAAGCTGAAATCAACATTCAGCTTTGATGTCCGACTGCATTTCTGGGAAGAAAATATATGTACAATCCCTTCTCCGCAGGCATTTGTTGAACTAAATCATACATCTGAGACTGTTCACTTCTTGCTTACTCAAGGCCGCTGCCTTCCCACCTTCCCGCCTTCCCACCTCCCCGCTGCTGCCACCCATTATGCATACAGTACTTGTTTTCTGACCTTCTAAATATCTAAATGATTTAGATATTTTTCACCTTATTGAGATAAATAGATTATAATGTATGTGGAGTTTTCTCCACATTTTAGGTAATTGCTATATCAATATTTTTAAAGTTGAAGGCCTTAATGTGACAGAACTGGAGGATATAGAAATAACAAGAAACTGGAATCTATTAGAAAATGTATTCCAATTTTTCTTTCTTGCCAAACTTTACAGCAGCTCTTTCAGAGAATCATCCTGTGTTTTCATTATAAAACAATGCTTTATCAGGGGTTTAAATTGGAAAAATATTGATTAGGGAGGGAAAACTGACATGGTTAATTTAGAAGATATTAGTTTGGGCCTTTCTCCTATTTTAATATGTCTAGAAGTAAATAAATAACCATTGTACTGGAAAATACAACTTTTGACATAAAAGGAGTGTTACAAGGAGATTTCATGAATGTCATAAATCATACAGAATCCAGATACAGAAAAATAGACAATATACTGCAACAGTTAACACCATATCCTTATGGGATACACCACAGAGTTCAGTAGCTGTTACTCTTAGCTGAGTATAGGTTTGTAATAGAGATGGGGACAAAGCACCAAAATGGCACTTCATCTTGGTTTGTGGGTCGCCAAGTTTGACCCACAAACCACAAATTGCCCCCCAGTGGCCCGACGAACCACAAATCAATTCGTCAGTTCATCGGGTCATTTTTCTTAGATACCCCGTGGGTCTATCTAAAAAAAAAAAAAAAAAAGCCCCAGCCCCCACAGTCTTCCTATGCCGCCTGGCATAGGAAGAGGAGGGAAGGAATCAAAGCGATCCCCCAGCCCTGCTGCCTTGCAAAGACAGCGGGGGTGGGGGATCACTTGGGTCCCCCTTTGCTCCTCTTCCTATGCCCCAGCAGGGATAGGAAGAGGAGTGTAGCCTGATCTAATCGATCCCCCAGCCCCGCTGCCTTTGCAAAGGCAGTGGGGCTGGGGGATTGCTTTTATCCCTCTTTGATCCCTTCCCTTTTCTTCCTATGCCACGCGGGTATAGGGAAAGGAGGAAAAAGGGAACCAAGCCATCTCCCAGTCCCAGAGGTGGGATTCCCTTTGGGCAGGCTTTAGCAACCCACCTGAAGGGAAAATCCATCTCTGCTTATGCCCCCGAGGAACACCTGATCCATGGGGGCATAAGCAGATAGGGAACGAAGGGACAAATATAAAAGAGTTATATTCGTTGCTTCATATTTGTCGGGTTCTCTGGACCCCAAGAATACGAAGTAACGAATATCTGACAAATCAGTGATAATCAAAGAATATCTGATTCATTTTTATATTCATCCCCATGTCTAGTTTGTAACAGTTTAGTACACTCCTATATCTGCTTGCCTAATTTTCTCTTCTAAATAACATTTACATCTTTCTGAATTTATCACAGTTTTGTGTCAGCTCAACTCCTCCCATCAACCCTTAGCCAGCATGGCTAGTCATAGGAAATGAAGTCTAATAAGACCTAGAGCAGTGGTCAGGGAACAGAGGTAAATTACCCCAAATGGGGTAAAAATGAAAATCCTGGGGGTAATGAGCAGAGCGCTACCCCACCCCCACCCCCCACTCCCACCCCCTGCAGCCGAACTTCAAACTGGAAACCACCTCTCCCTGCTACCTTATTTGGTTGCGGCACTTGTAAATCCGTTCTTTCAGAGATCGGAGATAAGGCGGCTTGATTAGTTACAGCTGTAGAACAGCCCCGGGCAGTCAATCCGGCTTGTGAATGACTGCTTCCGCTGGAGGTGACTGCAAGCACCACGAGGGAAAGCTGCAATTAAGGAGGGAAGGAAGGTGCGAGAGAGCGACAGGTGGCTTCATCAGCTTGTTTAAACGTATATAGAAAATGGAGGGAGGGAGGGTGAGTGGGTGGGTGGGTGTATGTGTGTATGAGAGAGAGAGAGAGAGAGACTGACTCAAAACTATGAAAAAAGGAACAGGCAAACAGGAGGGAAGGCTTGAATTAAGGGGGGGAAAGGGTTTGTGTGTGTGTGTGTGTGTGTGTGTGTGTGTGTCAGAGAGAGAGAGAGACAGAGACAGAGAGACTTGACTCTTTCATAAAACCATGAAAAAAGGAACCTTCTAAAATTTAATCTCCACTGCATTTAGCTCTGCAGTTTCTGCTGAGAACAGCAGAAGTCTGAAGTGTGTAGCAATCACGTTTCTCTATTTCTCATCCCCAAAGCAGACGAGAGTATAATAGTTTATTCCCAAAATCTGAATCCCAGTCTTTCTGCTCCTGGTCCTACTTTGACTGCAGCACCAAAGAAAAGACTGTGGGTTTCTTTATTGAGTCAATCCATCTCGTGTGCAGTCTTCCTCTTTTCCTACTGCATTGCACTTTTTCCTGCATTGCTGCCTTTTCCAGTAAGCTTGTCTTCTTATGATGCCACTGTAGTACAGTACCCTTTGTTTGGTTATTTTAGCTTGTAGTGAAAGTCCACACTTAATTTGCTTTACTTATCTTTCTGACAAGTCATAATAGGTTTGCATCGCTTTGCTCCCAAGAAGCAGGCGTCTTTTAATTTCGTGGCTGCTGGCACCATGTGCAGTGATCAGGGAGCCCAAGAAAGTAAAATCTGTCACTGCCTCCATATCTTCCCCTTCTATTTGCCAGGAGGTGATGGGACCAGTGGCCATGACCTTAGTTTTTTTTTGATGTTGAGCTTCAGACCATTTTTTGTGCTCTCCTCTTTCACCCTCATTAAGAGGTTCTTTAATTCCTCCTCACTTTCTGCCATCAGAGTGGTATCATCTGCATATCTGAGGTTGTTGATATTTCTTCCAGCAATCTTAATTCCAGCTTGGGATTCCTCCAGTCCAGCCTTTTGCATGATGTATTCTGCATATGAGTTAAATAACTAGGGAGACAATATACAGCCTTGTCGTACTCCTTTCCCAATTTTGAACCAATCAGTTGTTCCATATCGAGTTCTAACTGTTGCTTCCTGTCCCACATATAGATTTCTCAGGAGATAGATAAGGTGGTCAGGCACTCCCATTTCTTTAAGAACTTGCCATAGTTTGCTGTGGTCCACACAGTCAAAGGCTTTTGCGTAGTCAATGAAGTAGATGTTTTTCTGGAACTCTCTGGCTTTCTCCATAATCCAGCGCATATTAACAATTTGGTCTCTAGTTCCTCTGCCCCTTCGAAATCCAGCTTGTACTTCTGGGAGTTCTCGGTCCACATACTGCTGAAGCCTACCTTGTAGGATTTTGAGCATAACCTTGCTAGCATGTGAAATGAGAGCAATTGTACGGTAGTTGGAGCATTCTTTGGCACTTCCCTTCTTTGGGATTGGGATGTAGACTGATCTTTTCCAGTCCTCTGGCCACTGCTGAGTTTTCCATTGATTATGATAAAAAAAATTAGTGCACTGGTCCTTTGATATTGGGCTGTGGCACCAGGGTGGGTGACATGACCTTTAGCCTGGTTTGTTCCTTTTTGCACACCACACACAGAATGATTAAAGTGGTAGGAAAAGCCCCCCCCCCCAAACTCTGCGTTGGCTGTCTCTAGAAAGCATGTCATTGCTAGCACCACTCTGGAAGCCATTGATGATGATTAAATCCTCTGCGAGCTAGCAAAAATTTAATGCAACTTGCTAGGTACGTTGGACACCTTACTACTCCCTATACCACCCCATGGCTGGAGTGCAATGTGTTCCAGCAAAAATAGTGCACATCTTTATTAAATTTGGTGCATCCTGCTAGTTCAGTACATAGCCTGGCAGCCATTGATACTGATGATATATCCTGCTAGTTCGGTACACAGCCTGTGTAGATTCAATAATATTTTGAATTCAAATAATGTATGATTTCCTTC
This sequence comes from Intellagama lesueurii, assembly GCA_037013535.1. Classification (NCBI taxonomy): domain Eukaryota; kingdom Metazoa; phylum Chordata; class Lepidosauria; order Squamata; family Agamidae; genus Intellagama; species Intellagama lesueurii. Next base: position 112,315,757 of record JBAJHW010000005.1, read on the forward strand.
CTTTCAAATCAAGGGGGTAATGTCGGCGTATATAAATTTTTTTGGGGGGGGGGTAAAAGGTAAAAAGGTTCCCTGACCCCTGACCTAGAAGGTCATACAGTACCCATTCCTATAATGAGGGAAGCTTGTGACCAGTCTCCCCCTACTTCTAATTTTGACAGAAGGTTGCCCTCATCATTGTCCATGAACCATTCCTGCTATAGCCTATGTGAATGTTTTCATCACGTACCTCTTCTATATACATCTAGATGGATCCTATTCCTAATGGAACCTTTGGGGCCAATCCAGATTAACAAAATGATGATCTACTAGTTAACAGTATTCTGAGCGACACTTGATTCAATCAATCCCTGAAGAACGACTTCCTCTGTTAGCATCTGGTAAAGGAGCAGTGCTTGCTTTTCTCCATCAGATCATAATGACTCTATTACAGTGTATCAGATCATTGATCTACAAAGTAAAGTGCATTTAAATATTCCATGACTTGATAGACTACAGGTTATGATCTCCTGATTCTGCTCCTTCACTGAACCAGTGTAGTGAAGAAGCCATTATGTCATTTCTTCAGCCACTGATCTAGAAGATCGTTAAAGAAGCCTTTCCAGCTGCTATAAGCAATAGGCCATGAGTGCTTGGTTTTTCGAGTGCTCTGCTAGGAATTACATGGGCACTGCCAGAATTCTCATTGCTATTCATAATAGGTCTAAGTGATGTGCTTGAAGGATCCACTTTTGTGTCATTTCTTGTAAGGAAAAAATGTAAGATTATTTGAGCCCATAATTATTAATGCTCCTGATTCAGTGTGCAGAAATACGCCCCCAAATACAGCAAGGTCCTAGATGTACACATGGACCTACACATCACAGTTGCCCATCTAAGGCACCATTCCTTCAACTGCTTGCCTAACTGAGCTAAATTCTAGAGGCAGAATATTTCCTTTTCTCTTTGTCTGTCCCATCATTGTTTCCATCCTGTCTATCTCTGGGTGCCACCAACTTCTGAGATTAAGCAGGTGGGTAGAGAACACAGAGGCTGAAATCCAATTGCACAGTTATACAAACAGGTTGACTTTTCAAAACAAATGGCCACAATTTAAAAATGCTCCATAGACATTATTGGTTGTATATTGAGTCTTACGACTCGGTGTGCAACACATAATGCCAAGAGAGATTTCTTAATTTATGGCAATTTATATTTAAGAGTTATGCCTCTTGCATAACTGAGTAGCAGGATTTCATCCAGTTGTTGTTGGGTTTTTTTTAAATGAAGGACAGGTAGTTCCATCAGAATTTTAAGCCGAGATATAAGAGAATTTAAAGACAGAATATTGCTCTGTCTGGATATGTATAGTCTGCTGGATTCATATACATTAGGGACCATGCAGGCTCAATTAGCCTGCTTGATGCTGCCTGCCTGATGTCTAAAACCAATAGGAGTAGTGTGAGTCTACTAGGAGGCCACTCCACGTGGCTAGTAGATTGTATTTAACTTTGTTGGTCACAAGTTGTATAAGTCTGGTTTTGATTTCATTTATAGATATGTGTTAATGAGACAAGCATTTTAAAGCATTTTGATCATGAGCCAATCACATTTATTCACTTTGAAGATCCAGTTATTACAGTGGAAGGAAGTAGAGCATATGCTTAGCTTTTTAGCAGTGCTGTTCAAGGGTAACTGTGGTACTGGGCATTTGAGATCCAAGTGGGAAAATCACTTCAGCCCAAAATTTTGAGGTCAGGAGTTCTTTGCTAAAACCACATGTCTCTCTCTCTCTCCCCCCCCCCCCACATATATACACACACACACACACACATGTGCTTGTTAATATCTATGTGAAACCACTCTAGTAATCCAGAGTTTTGGAATGGGATGCCATCAATGATTGGATGGCAACCAGTTCTATTTCTCCTTTCCATCAAATTTAGGTGGGGCAGTGTGAATGCCAAATCAGTGCACAAATACAATAATAGAATGGGTGAGCCTCAATAAACAGTCTAGACAAAACAGGTGAGAGTGGATGGTTTTTGTCCCAAGCCAAATGGTGTTTACTCTGTTGTGGAGGCATAACATTTCCCCTAATCACCCCAGATTTAAGCATAAGACTACAGTTTATTGTCTCAGGTTATGAAGTATCTTTAAATATGATTTTTAAAAAATCATTAAATGTTTTGTATAAATCTGTGGGGCCTCTTAAACTTGACATGGTTTAGGGTCTAAGCATTTTTTAATCAGGGCCTGCCTTAAAGAACCAGGCTTGGATGTTGGGATAGTTATATACCCATCCTTGGGGACTTGGATTGCTTTCCGTCAGCTTCATCCAATATGTTGATTACATCCCTAGATGGATAGAGGTAGCTTTGCCTCAGTGGTCGATGCCCTCCCATTTGGATTGCTGCAATATACTGTCTGAGAGGCTGCCTTTGAAAATAACTCATTTTCTCTCTCTGTCTATGACTGCATTTGTCCCAGAGGTAACTGATATCTCTGTGTAAAGTGGGAGGTAGAGGTAAAAGAGGTGTTTAGCTGTCCAAACCCTCTTCGGATCCAGGACAAGGAAGCAACTATCATCCAACTGTCAATCTGGATTCGTGTCTGGGCTTGGTACTGAAATGGCTTTGACCATTCTGACAGATAAAGTTTTGGGAGAAAGGAAGAAATATGACCTTTTTGATTCTCCTTGTCCTGTTAACAGTTTTGCTACCACTGACCATAATCCCTTACTAGATCAACTCTACCCGTTGGGTGTCAGTGAAAAAGCAATAATAATTACCTTAGAACTGCAGACCTGTAAGTGACCCTATGGATCATTAGGTCCAGTCCCAGGCAAGGAAGCACAGAGGGGATTTGAACTCCCAACCTGTGGCTCCGCAACCAGGGACCTGAACCACTGAGCTATCCAGCAGTTATGATAATAGCCCTATGTCTACTCTTGCAGCAGGAGTTTCAGAATAAAGTATTGGACTTTGCTTCTTGGCTTGCTCAATGACTTAGTATATGATTCCAGCATATTCCATCTTATCCTCCATGCAGTGTAACCTCTATATGAAGCTGCTAAGTGTAGGCACTGGGCATTAAGAGTGAGGAGCCATCAATGTGTGGATAGTTTCCAACTTTATTTCTTTTCCTCTTCTGAGTCAGGTGAGGTTGTGCATGTGCTGAGCAAGTACCCCTTGTCAGCAATGGACTAGAGGAGATCCAATAACCTGAAGCTGAAGCATGATTTGATGAAGGCCTTGGAGATGGGTAATTTAGAAATCATTGGCCATAACATTGCTAACTGGGACTGGATATATGAGCACATTACAGCCACTACTCTATCATCCTGACTGGCTTCCATTGCATTTCTGGGCCCACTTCAAAATGCTATTTTGGAGCTTTGTGGCTTAGGACCACAGGAATTTCCTTTATACTTATCTATTAAGTCCCTGAGGCCTGGCTCACAGACCCTTCCTCAGGTGGCCCTGGAGAAGGATAATAGGTAGTTGCAACAGAAAGAAAGTTTTCAGGGATGGCACTGAACCCCCTCCTCTCCAAACACACACCTTATTTAAGGCTCACTGACATCTAGTGTTGCACTTTAATAGCAGAGGATTTATTTTGTTTTGTTTTTTTACTTTTCCAGGCTTTTCTTTGCTTTTTCTGTCCTATGCTCCATCACATTTTCTTACGATATTCATGATGAAAGTTACTGACTTTATGTTGTAAGCCACCCTGCAAACTTGTTATAAGGAAGCCTGTCAATGTTGCCAGTTAATTAGTAACAGACGTGCACATGTGCATGCAGAGATCACATACACACACTTAAGCCCATGACTTAAGACTAGCTCGTTGGCCACAAGTGGCAAGTTTGTGCCAATGGATTCTACTGCAGTGACAAAGTGAATTTCTTGCCAGACAGTTTTTAATACATTTAGACATTTGTTACAAAGGAATTATCAACTTGACAAGGAAATATTACTAATTCTTGACACCGTCCCTCTCACTGACTCCGTCTGTCTAAGTGCCCTTTTCACAATTTAACATGATTTGCCATATTTAATATTTAAACACGACTAAGCTGTCCTAAACCTACTTTTCCACATATCCAAATAAAGCAAAATTGGTGATGAAAGACAGAAATATATTAAAGGAATACATTTCATAACACTTGCAAAAAGAGTTCAAAAATTTGCCTCTGCAATGGGTTTTTTCGATCGGTGCTAAACTGAAATTAGTGTCGGTCACAGCTGATTTGTAGTAGCTACATGAGAACTATTTAAAACCTAAGCTCAATCCATACACTACTGACTTCTAGGGCATCCTGGTATGGAACTAGTTCCTGACATATAGGCATTTTCAAACGTCTGTGCTCAATGCATAAATGTTGCTGGGGGAGCAGAGCTAGCCTAGGCATACAAAATCAAGGGTGGGGCCAAGAGTGCCCCAATCTTTCTTTAGTGTGTGAGAGCTCTACACATGACTAATGCATGAACAGAGCTTTGGTGCAAATGCCATGTCACAATATTCATGCATAGCTCAAGTTGGACCATTTTGAAAAGGGCTTTCTGTTCCCATGAGGATATAGCGATATATTAAAATAAGTAAGACTGTAAATATTGAGTTCATTCCACATGCAGCCATCACATATGCCATTTGTGTCTGACCCTCTATACCCCTGTGCCTAGGAATGTCAAGCTTTTGTAGCTTGGGAACAAAAGATTTGTATGACTCTACCTTCATATTTCCCTAGACATGCTGGTTTTCTATATGCAGAGAAATGTGTTCAGTAGAAGGGGACATTCAGCCATGCACTTTCCTATTTGAAATCTGAAGGAGTACTCTCAGCACAAGTTGCGTCAAGGGGTTCAACTAAAAATGTCCATTTTGGAGTGTTTCAGTCAATTCCTAGCACTTGCCAGCTGTCATCAATGGACAGGGGCTGACCCAGGAAGACCTACCTTACTTGCTTTCTTCGTTGGCTTTCTATTGATACAAGACAGTAATATTGAGTATCAAGCTCTGAAATGGCTTAAATCAATGTGAAAAGGTTGGAAATGTTTAGTTCCATGAAGGGAAAAAAAGACTAATATATTGATTTTATATGCTGCCTTTCATCAAGAATTGAAACCCAAAATAGCTTACAAAAGTTTAAAGGCAACAGAAAATTAGAACATGATAAAATTACAAATATTAAAATAGAATTAAATCCATCCTATTAAAGTGGAATTAAATTTAAAATACTTTGAAATCACTTGACTAAAAGTACTAATACCAGTTTGCCTTTTTAAAAAAAATGAAAACCAGCATAGCTAAAATTTGTGATTCAAGGCTCTTAACTGCTAAAGGTCTGCCAGAATAAGAAGGCTTCTTGGCAAGCCTCTATTGGGAAGAGGTTCAAGAGCCTGGGGGCAGGCACAGAGAAGGTGTTCTCTCAAGTCCCCAAGAAACAGGCCTAGGAAGGTGACAAGACCATTAGAAAGGCCTCCTCAGCAGGTTGGAAAGCAGTCTGCCAGAATCAGTCCTATTCCCATTTCTCTCAAATCTAGAAGCTAGCTAGATTGAGAGCTGAACATTACTTCAACACCAGTAAGGAGACCACATTCTCTACCATACTACAGGCAGTAGTATAGTTTGGGGGCCCAGATCAGGCCAGATTATCCCATAAAGCAAAACAAGGGTAGACTGAGGAGCAATGGCTGAAGGACTGTTCTTGCTGCTTCCAGCAATTGCTACCTGAGGAAACTGCCTTATTCAGTCTAATAGTAGGGCTGGTCCTGATTGCATTTGAAATCAAAGCCCAACAAACCTATATTAGCTCTCAACTCAAGCCCTATTTAGGCATAAGTACAAACATGGGAATTCATCATGTGATCAGAGGAGGAATTGTGGCAATTAGCTCTACCCCTAATATGACATTACTCATAGTCTGACCTGCACAGGCATCCAGGTTTACAGATAAAGCATCTGCAGCTTTCACCTCTATTGGTGTGCTCATGGAGGCCTCCACATGCTTCAGAATCCTGCACAGTGTTGGAAAAATATAGTCTTAATATGTTTCTCCTTTAACACTGGGTGATTGTGAGGACCAAGTTCTGTGTCTGCCACTTAGCTTATAGGTTTTTGTTCATACTCCAGAGTCTTTGACACCAATTCTTGCTTCCTTTGTTAGCGCCTTTCATTTGTTCTCAATTTCTCCAAACATAGATGTGTGGAGATTTAGTTCTTCACTATATATATTAAAAAGCAAAGCCATTAATTGTTAGGAAAAAGGTTTTGTTTCCTTTATCAAAAAGCGTCCAGACTGATCATTTTTTCTTTTCCAGGGGAAGGGGTGAGACTCAACAGATCTCTCCATGCTTTTTCTTTCCACTAAAAAATCAAAAATCAAATTTCAAGTACCTCCAACACACAGTTGGGGCTCTGACGAACAGAGAAGCCTCTGCAAGTATAGCAGTAGACAGGACTTTTGCTTTACAAGCATGGATACATATGGGTGTCAAATTATGGGTGCAGCCCTGTTCATGCTTGTGTGGTTTCTTGCTCAAATTCCCTTTCCCTTTCTTTAATTTCTAGTTACCTGAGTTTGTATTCTTGTTCCAACTTCCATTTTTCAAAATCTTGGGAGCTTTGGATATTTTCTCCCTCTGAGGCAATTATTACTGGTCCCTCAGTTTCTTCATCCCTTTGAATTTGAGGGTTCCCATTTCCCTCACCACCCTGGGGGTCAACCTGTGCCTCCATAACCAACTTTTTACTTTGTTTGGGCGGCATAAACAACACAATTCCTTATTAAACTAGAGTGGTCCTTTTCCCTCACAAAAGCCAAATGGACCTTTCTTTCAGTGGCTTTCCTTATAACCAGGTTGTGCTTTTTCAAGCAGCTTGCCTCAGTTACTCCCAAGCTCACAACGCTTGCCACAATATTTTCCCTGTCTGGGCGATTCTTGTCTCCAGACACAAGAACAACTTTCTGCTTAGCTTTTCTTTACTTTTAGCTTTTATTATTACCTCAGATCTATCCTGACTTAGGCTTCTACTCCATCCGCTACTGCTCTTTACCCTCAGAGCTTCGAATTTTGAGCTAGCCACTTGGTCTTGTAAACCCTGAGGTAAATGGTTTCTCTTGAGTATGTATTTTCCCTATCTTAGGATTCTCCAGATCTGGGTTCGGAAGCCCCGAAAATAAGTCTTCCACAAGACTCTAACGGGTACCCACTTCTTACCACAGATCCTAACCCTTCCTAGCTAGGAATACCTTCAAACTCAAGCCAATTCAATTTTTTCACTGGATTGTTTTGTATCCGACCACTATGCCACCAATTTGACGTTACCCGCCTGTCCCGTGGTTGTTTCACCAAGCTAAGGGCACAAGCCACATGTCGTGTCGCTGCCACCAGTTGATTACATCAACATTGTTTATTATTAATGATAGAGGTCCAGGCAAAGTGTCATTTTAAAAAGAACCAAATATAAGTTGTTTATTATTACAGGTGATAAAGGTGCAGTCGATGTCATTAATTCTTAACAAAACATCCTACTTCATCTACCCTCAACTGCCAACCCTCTCTCTCCCCTCCCAAACTCCCAAATCCTCCTCCTTTCTCCCCCTCCTGCAGACACTCTTATATCTGGAGACTCCGCCTCTCCAGCACTCTCACTGGTACATGCAGATAGCTCATTAATATTCATGACCTGGGTGGATGCCACGGTAGCATTCACCCTGCTCATTAATATTTATGCTGAGATTTGCATGCACCAATAGGAGTTGGTGAGGGGCAGAGTTAAGTGGGGTGAAGAAAAGGAGGGAGGGAGAGAGAAAGAGTAGGCAATTGAGAGTTTAGAGAGAAGGTTGTTTAGTTGAGAGTTAATGATATTGACTGGATTGTTATCACCTGTAACAATAAACAATTTCTACTTGGTTCTTAAATGATACGTTGTCTGGACCTCTGTCATTAATAGTGAATAAAGTTGATGTAATCAACTGGTGGCAGCTGAATGACACATAGCTTGTGCCTTTGCTTGGTGAAACAACCAAGGGACAGGCAGGAACATGACAGTCAGCACTAGGCATCTTCAGGAGTTCGATACTAGGTAACCAGAGAATACCCAGTGTGGTGTCATGTGATGGACTAGGACTCTGGAGACCAGGTTTGAATCCCCACTTGGCCATGGAAACTCACTGGGGGAGTGGAACTGGAAAAATCCCTCCTGAAATATCTCAATTACCATGAAAGCCACATTAAGGTCATTATAAGTCAGTTCTGACTTAATGGCACTTAACTAACTAAACCAGAGAATAACCTACAATTAGAATCAAGGGTTAAATTTCTTAACCAATTGTCCTGTTTTCAGTCTGTCATATCTAGAAAAATAAAAGGACCAGCTCAGTTCTCCACAATCATACTATATTTAAATATATTATATACCCCCCCCCCATAAACTAAGCAGTATATAAATCCATGCCATATACTGTATTTTGTAATTGAACTCCAAAGTGTTCTGAACCTTTTCTTTGTTTATTTATTCAGGGAGACAACAAATAGGTTTGATATATTGCATGCTAAGATTTCTGGCATTATTTCTAAAAAATGTTTTTCATCCCATTTTAGTCTATTTCAATCCATAGTAGTCATGAACTTGCCATGAAAAATTACCAAGAACAGTCAATGGCAAAATATTTTGAGCATTCTCTCTGTTGCTTGTATTGATTGTGAAGCAGTTTGTACAACAAAATCGACAGTAGTGCAATCTGTATATTGTCTACACAGAAAGAAGGTTGATTCGGTTCAATGGGACTTACTCTTGATAAGTGCATGTAGGAGTGTAACCTAGCTATTGACATTTTTCTGAAAGGACTGAGCCCAGACAAAGGACCATGATATTTCAGAAAGAGCAGAGAGAAGGGTCTGGGCAAATCTTTTGTGATCTCTGGTGATGTCTCTTGAATGGACAAGGGATTTTGAATGGGATCAGGGAGGAAGAATTGTCCTTCTCCATTTTTACATGTTTGACCTCACTGAGTCCAGTACATGATGATATCTTATGGGGAAGATCTCAGAATGAAACAGAAGTATGGCAACAGAATAAGCAACAAAACTGTGGGTGAGGAGTGGCAGCAAAAAAAGTAGTGAACAGTCAGAGATAAGTTAAGACTTAGGGGGTAATGGAGGTGATACCCACCACTCAAAACCACTACTTTTGCCCCAAACGTGCAACTTAGAATCATAGAATCATAAAAAAGTGAAGTTGGAAGGGGCCTACAAGGCCATCAAGTCCAAACCCCTGCTCAATGCAGGAATACAGTCAAAGCATATCTGCCAGGTGATTATTTAAGTTTTTCTTAAATGTCTCCAGTGTTGGAGCACTCACCAACCCCTGAGGTAACTGGTTGCACTGTCGTACTGCTCTAACAGTTAGGAAGTTTCTCCTGATATTCAACCGAAATCTGGCTTCCTTTAACTTGAGCCCATTGTTGCGTGTCCTGCACTCTGGGATGATTGATAACAGATCTTGTCCCTTCTCTGTATGACAGTCTTTCAAATATTTGAAAAGTGCTATCATATCACCCCTCAATCTTCTTTTATCAAGGCTAAGCATGCCCAATTCTTTCAGCCTTTCTTCATAAGGAGGAAAAACAATCATATTGTAAACAGGGTTGTGAGACACGAGGCGAGGGGATAGAAGCCCTCGCTGGAGTGTCGTCCTCCCTTAGGAAAGAACAGGAGGCGCAAACAGACCCGCAAGCATCTCACGTAGAGACGGTACAAAGGGGAGTAGACACCCGTGAGTTAGAACGGGGTTTGTCTAAAATGACAGTAGCCACTCAGACTGAGAGGGAAATGGCGGGAAACGAGGAAAGGGGCAGAACCACGGTGGAGGCGGGAATCGGGGATATAAAAGGAGGGAGAGATGATATACCGGGGGGCTGGGAATTGATATGGGTAAAAGATCCCTGGACCAGAAGGTGTGAAAAGGTCCGGGTTCCCAGAGAAGAGGCAGGCTATCGAAGAAGGAGAGGTCTGCCTCCACGCCCCTCATATTGGGGGGGATCGGAGGCGCGGGAATGGCGTCGTAGATTGAGAGAGGAGAAGGAAGCCGTGGAGAGAGAGGTGGAGGAGAGACGAGCATGGAGGCTGGAGGAAGCCTGGAGGAGGGGGACTCTGTTGGACCGTGGGCTCCTGTACCCGGAGAGGAGAACCCCTTCAATCCAGAGGGGAGAGATGAAGAAACCATACCACTACTAGATCCAAGAGCGGATGTTTGGGACCTAGATGGCAGCAACCCCTTTTCGAGGGGACCTTGGAATGATGTTGACTTGAACCCTTTTACAAAAGACGTTTGGATGCCCTCGTGGGACCCGTTGGCGACGAGAGACAATGTTAGACTTGACATTGAAACTAAATCAGAGTTGTTTAATGTTCCAATAAAACCTAGTTTGGATTTTGCACCTCACAAGCCTCTAGTGTCTGTGTCACAACCTGAGGAGGCCATATTTGAACCCTCACAAGGGTTCCTAAGCTTTTCCCCTTTAGAATGGCTGAAGGTGGAGGAGACATGATTAAATCCCACCTCACCTCCCAAAAAATCACCTCTAAATAATGAATATTACTGCCCACCAGCAATGCTCATCTGGATAACAGACTGAGACAGCACACAGGTGGCCCAGTCACAACAGTCTTCTTCCCCACTATAGTGAGATATACTGTATTTCTATTTAAATTACAGTAATTATTCATACATTTATATCTATATCTATATATATGAATTAGCACATGCAAATTTTATGTAAATTTGTGACATCTTTTGTCCTCTTTGTTGGTGATTCATTTCCTTTTCATGATGCCCTGGCCATATCCTTCCCTCCTTTCTCTTCTCTCTTCATCTGAGGTTGTGGAGGAAGAGACAATAAAAGCTGCTGGTGAGGGGAGAGCAGTCTTCCCAGAATTGGATTTAATTGCTTTGCTTGTATAGGGCTTTGGAACTGAAGGGTGATGAAAGTACATCAAAAGCCATAGATTGTTAACTTGGAACCACAGACTGCTCACCCCTGCCCTAAGAGGTGTCAGGATTCTAGGATACTTCACCCTCCCCTTTAAGAAGCAATGAGCTCCATCCAGGCTACTACTCCCACAACCCAGATTAATATCAAAATGCCAAAAGCTTTGCCTCTTCATGCTGAAGGGTTGGTCAGTGTTACAAGTTGCAGAAGAAAAAACATGGATCTTGTTTGATTGGCCTGGCTAAAAATGCCAAAGCCTTCCTTATCTCTCGCTGCTTGTCTTCCCATCTGTCTTCCTCCATCTCTCACCTGTCTTTGGGGTAGTCAGTGATGCTATCTTCTGTGCATTTATCTACCCCTTTTACAAGGAACCTATATCAGGTTCCCATGCACCCCAACTATCACTGGGTTTACCAGCCCTACTTATATTCATTGAAATTACTTACATCAGAACCTGACTCTGATATCTGACTTACAACACCAATCTCCTCAGGGCAGTGAGGCAAAGTGGAAAAAAATTGTCTTGTTTTATTCAGAGTTTGTGTCTTTCTGAAAAAAAAGAGGAAAGTCCAGAAAAGGCGCAGCTTGAAAGTTGAAGTGGGGAGAAAAAGGTGGAGGAAGCTATTGTTTGGAGAAAACATGTAGACCCAACTCTACAAAACCTTTACAAGGTTGTACATTATAAGCTGTCAGTGCCTGTTAGCAACAGATGTGTGTTCTTCATAATGGCCAATATTTGGACAAATGAACAAAATTGTCTCCATTTTGATGTAGTAGAAGAGGAAATTTCAGCATGGCCCATAATGACTTCTATGGCTATGTAAGCCAGAAACCAGAGTTTCTGAAGGCAACTTAATCAATTAAACAAACAACAGCATTTGAACCTGTACGTGTTGGTTATTGATTTTTCGAATTCAGAATTCAAATTCAAAAATTAGTGAATGTTTGGAGGAGTGACATTTTCTTCCCTCTACCTGTTCGGAGATCAGAAACAGAACTGAAGAATTGGCTAAGAGGGGAAGGCTGGAAAGGAAATGGAAATCCTGCGGGGCATGGAGTTTTTGCAAATGAAGCTCCAAAAGAATGCTCATGTGGTTCAAATAATTCAAGAATATTTAGTTTTTCAGTGTGACCTCCCTGGCATAATACACAAGATACAGATCTGTCCAGGTCTGTCACAAGTTGCATTACATCGGCTGACAACAAGGAAATGATAACAAGTTTGACTTCTCTCAAACCCAAGACCCTGGTCAAGTAAACTCATTTCTCTTTTACCTGTCAAAACCATTCTCAGTACTCTCTGCTTCTAACCCCCACCCCACCCTGTTGTATTCATTACCATTTTTAAGATGCAGGAAATAGTTCGCCTTTCCTGAGAAGTCATGTGAAATTGTCAATCTTCAGGCAAGGGTGGTGAACGATGATGCCAGAAAACATGTAATATGACATTTTTATTGAGGTAAAGCTACATGAAACATTTGTGTCTAAAAGTATTGTTGCCACACAAGAGTAAGCCTAGTCCCCAGTGGGGGAAAAGACCCATCCCTGAAGCTATTTAAAGATGCACAAGGCCACCATTATGAAGTTTCAGAAAGACAGAAATATTTTAGCTAGATTTATAACTGTAATGAGAATTCAGCCACATATTGAACTAAAAGAGGTCCTTCCTTTGGAAGTGCACGTCCTTCTCTCTTCCAATATCATTCTTTACTCTTGAGCCAGCTTCCTCAGTCTAGAACTCTTCAGATAGACCCCCTTCACCTCTGACCATTGGCCATACTGCCTTGGGTCCGTGAGATCTGTCGTCCAAAACATCTTACAACTGAAAAGTCAAAAGTCAAGCATGTCCTAGCATCCACCCCAGCTCTTTTCTCCTGAGTCACACAACCGTCCAATCACTAGAGCTCCTTGTTGAGCTAATATTGGTAGACACATTGAAATTTCTCAAACAGATGGCTGGATCCCCCCACCCCACCCTCTTCCCAGTACAAGTGAGGACTCTGAGAACTTAGATTATTTGGGAGAAAAACTCTCCACATGTTCAAAGTCCTGTTTTTGCCCCCTCTTTATGGTGTATAAAATGTGTGGTAAAAGGATTAGTTAATGTTTTTGGACTTGGCTTTCTGGTTGTTCTAGAATGTAATGTAGTTTGTGTACTAAGAAGTGTATGCTCAGAGCTGCTGTACGTATTATGTTTCTACATCCACTCCTTGTTCTTAGTTGCTTTTTGTATCCCTGACTACAAATAAAGTTTTGTTGGAGTTCAAGATGTCTTTTTTGTGAAGCTTAACACTTCTTTGCATTGTAGCTATGAAATCCTGAACTCTGCAGATGTTCTACCATGCAGTATATGCTTCTCCATGCCACAGAATGTAAATCTAAGAAACAAAGAACATTCATAGGGATTATATAGTATTGCAGGCTGTGAACATTTTAAATTAGCATCACACACTACTGTGTATTATAGTCACATATAACTGTTTTTGAATTTTACTCTTAAAAAGCCCTGATTTTACATTTAGGAATTCTACATTTAGGAATTTCCTCCATCAGCAGTCTACACAAGGTGCCAAAGGAATGTTTTGTTTTGTTTTAGTTCCGCTAACTGAAGCTAATGGGTGAAATGCCAGCAAACATCTCAGTTTTGCTACCAGGCACCAGACCAAGATGTATCCCAATAATTTGCCAATTAGGTGCAATTAGCCACAGCAAATTATGCAAGTCTAGGTGAACACAAATAGGATTCTGATCATGTTTTTAATATGCTCTGTAGTTTCACAGGTACCCAGCGTGGCATAGCAGATAGAGTGACAAACTAAGACACTGGAGACCAAGGTCTCAGTTCCCACTTGGAATTTGAATAGAAACTCACTGAGAGAGAGGATCTGGTAAGTTCACTCCTTAAATACCTCAGTTACCTTGAAAGCCCTATTAGGGTTGCTGTAGGTTGGTTCTGACTTGATGGCACATAACTTGATAGAGAGCTTTTGACTTTTCCACCAACTGAAACAGTGGAGGGAACCACTGATTTTTTGTGGTGGCAGGAAATCCAGCAGTAATAGTGATCCTGATGGGTTCTGAAGGCAGCTCACTAAGCTCAAGATGGTCCCCAATTTTGTCTGAGATCTACACCTAAATTTAAAGTAGAAAGTCATCCTTATATGCCTGTTCTGAGTTTCTTCTGCCAAAAGATGAGAAAACAAAAATAAAATCACAAACCCAGTATGCAGGCCAATATTCTAAAGCACCTGCCCCAGTGTTGTGGCCTGCAGATTAGAGATGGGCATGAACTGGGAAAACAGCAGTTCATGATGATTCATGGTTCATTTCTATTCATGAAACACAAAATACAAACTTGCGCAGAAACCTTTTGTGGTTCATGCGGTTCAGGACTTCCATGAGTGCTAGAATGGCCCCTGTGCTGGTTAGAGATGCCAAATTTGCAGAAATTCTTCAGCTTACTCTCCTCCTCATCCCCTCCATGTTTGGCAAAGACTGGATTTGGGACATTCAAGTTATAACTCCCCCAAAGCAGGTTCCCCCAGGAAAGTGCTCTTTAGCTAGCTAGCTATGTAGTCTTCTCACTCTGGCTGCTGCAAAAGTGAAACCACTAGCTGATTTGCTCAGGGTGTGGTACCTATAACCACCTGCTCCCAGAGAGCAGACTTGGAGCTCTATAGTTGACTGCCTGGCCTGGCAATCAATCCTACACAAAGTTTTCTTTAGTTCATTTTGTGCCCATCTCTGCTGCAGATATTTGGGGAGGGCACCTTTAATTCTCATTCTTTCTGACTGCTGGCCATGCTGAATCAGTGCATGGGAGTTGTGGCCTAAAACATCTAGGGGATACCACACGGGGAAAATGTAATCCAAAGAACATCACCAGAGGGCCAGGCAGAGATGGAAAATGTTTCCTTTCTGAGACACAACTCCATTTTACCCCAACCACCATGGCCATAACAATTCTTATATATGAGGTCTAGGACTGAAATAAAAACCACCTCTATCAAGATTTGTTTCTGCTGACTTAAATGGCCAATGGGTTTATCACCTCACAAGGGAAAAGGTGTAGGTTTCTGTAGTACGGCTTTTTTATTTTGAAAATACGTATTAGGGATGCCGTTCCTTCAACTTGTGTTTTAATATAAACATACCAAATCCAAACTTCCTGAAGTGGTATGCAACCAAGCAGTAATGGCATTCACTGGCATGACACTGTCCTGTGATATTCACATTCTCCAAATTTCAAGAAACTATCCTAAAAGAAATGTATACAAAAATACTGTCACTTTTCTGATGGAAAACTCAGGTGAAAATGGGTTGGAGTGAATTGTAGGCTGATAGGAGCAGAAATTAACACATGTTGCAAAATTTTGAATGTTAGTTAAACTCCTCCAGCTGCACAGCAGAAGTGCAGGGACTTACAAAGCAGAATAGTTTCAGGTTTTTCATTGAGTAGACCACCCCTTTTACTTCCCATTAACTGGTACTTACAGTCTCAGTAATTCACTCTGAGACATTGGTAAGAGAAAGAATAAAAAAATATTTCACTTACTCATAGTTTAACAGATCGAACAGCATACTGAACAAACATTACTACTTAGAGCAACAGGCCTCAACAGGCTCACTGACTGCTTTTAGCAGACTACTGCAGACTGCTTCCAGCAGTCTCACCAAACTAAACTAACTGCCAGCAGACTAAAAGAGAGGTTTAAAAAAACAAAGAGCAGATAGGCAAGGCTCTCTTTCAAATCAGAGGCAAGGAAGGAACAATTAGTTACTACTGGATTGATTGACAGTTCCCCCAGCTCAGAAAGGTCTCTCCCAGCCAAACCTACTAAAGGCAGCATGCAAGATTGAAATAATTCCTACAACAAATTCACCTATTCCTCCATTCTGGACTCCTCCAAATGTTCAGCTCAAACAACAACTCAGTCACACCAGAAGAAAGTATTTGATTTAACTGCTGAGATTGGATAGCTACCTCTAAAGTCAGAGTTTTGTCTAAGACTCCAGAAGGGTTCTTCCAATCTATCCAGTGGCTCCTATGGCACCTCCCTATGGCTGTAGGGCTTGAGCTTTACTAAATTAAGATTCAAATCCTATTCCTACCTACCAAGGAGATAGTCCCATAGAACCTAATGGGCTTTACTTCAAAGTAGAAGTGTACAGAATTCCACAGTAAATAAGTTTGATGTAAACATGTTAGAGATGCTTATATGTATTTTGTTTCTTGGTTCCTTTGCATTGACTCAGAATAGCTCCTCCAATGTCGGTATCCTTCAACACACAGTCAGCACAGAATTACACAGAATGACTACAGGCCTATTCCTAAAGCTTTTATCCTCCCCAGTGACATTTACATATCCCCATTCCACAAGTGGATTAAATTTCAAGAGTGCTTCTCTCCCCCCGCAACACTCTGCCTTCCTATGTTTTAAGTGTTTTCTACATTTTTACAGTCAAAAGCTCTCATGTTGAGAGGCCCCAACAGGAAGTGAATGTGTGAAGGGGTTGCTCTAATGAGAGATCCTTTAATCTACCTTTAATCCCACTCAATTAAAGCACCATTAATGACAGAAAGATCATTATGTGCTGAAGAACAGGGAAATGAGAGAAAACAACAGGCGGTTGCTTCTCCATGCCCTGTATTTCTCTGTATCAAAAAAAGTGAACACTTTAAAAGCCCTGAATGAGCCAGTATAAATCCCAAATCATGCTAGGAATTTGGCAAATATAGTTATTAAAGCCAACTAGCATAAACTATATTGATCCATTTGGAAATGGTACTTACTTAAAGGATAATGACTCTATATTCTTTTTTTTTAAAAAACTGGGAAAATCCAGTTCCTCATGGCATCCCCCTCTTTCTTCCATGGATTATCTGCTCCTCTTCCAGCTGTTTTGTGTGTGTGTACTATCAAGTCACATCTGATTTATGGAAACCCTTTTCTAAATAAAGAATATTCAGAAGTAGTTTACCATTCCCTCCTTCTGGGGGTGTCCTCAGATTATGTAGCTTGCCCATGGCCACACAGGCTGGCTTTTCTCTCTGGAGGCTTGGTAGGAAATCAATCTCCCAACCTCTGGGTCTGCAGCCAGATGCCTAACTCACTGAGCTATCCAACCAGACCTTTCAGCTGTACTCCAAATTACATGCTTATGGAAGATTGTGTGCTCATATTGCCAGTGACAATATATTAAAATAAATGGGATCTACAAAAAAATGTTGCCATTACAAATTACTGGTTCAGAGTGCCAGCTATATACTTTCTGAGGCTATTCTTCTATTTCTTCCATCTCAAACATCACAACTATTATTTCAGTTGATAAAAGCGTGTAGTCTGGGAAGAAGAAGGAAAACTAGGAGGTAAGATTGTGGCCCTTTCTTTCTGTAGCAGGTTTGAGGAACCTTGTCTTCCAGCTGTTGTTAATTCATGACAACTCTATGAATGAGTGACCTCCAAAACATCCTATCGTTAACAGCCCTGTTCAGCTAAACTCAAGGCTGTGGTTTCCTTTCATCTCATATTTGGTCTTCCTTTTTTCCTGCTACCTTTAACTTTTCCTAACATCCATGTCTTTACCAGTGTGTCTTCTCTTCTCATGATATGCCCAAGGTATGAAATGTTCAGTTTTATCATTTTTGTTTCTAGAGAAAGCTCAGGCTTGATTTGATCAAGAATCCACTTGTTTGTCTTTCTAGCAGTCCAGAGAATCCTTAGTCTCTTGCAGTATCATATGTCAAATGAATCCTTTTTTTTAGTTAGTCCTCTTCTCTGTCCAGCTTTCACCATACACAGTAATCAGAAATACAACAGTACAGATTGTGATGGAGTTGAAGCAGGGTGGGATATGTAGTCAGAGAAATGTAAAATGGAGTCAGACAGTGTGGCGGAATGCCCATGTCCCACCTGTCCATCATGTGAAGCTCTAGAGCTGGACCCTATGAGAGGACAGGAGGGCGGAGTCAGAGGGACAGTTAGAGACAGTTGGAAACTGAGAGAGAAGGAGAGAGGAGGTTTTAGAGAGGTTTAGAGAGTTTTTATGAGAGAGATTGGAAAGTTGGTGTGGTATAGTTGATTTATGGTTTAAAGAATAGATAAAAGATAGAAGTAAAATAAATAGACAGTCATCAGATAGTATTCCAGTGATTCACAGTGATTTATATGAAAAGTAATACAAATAAAGAAACATGTGTAATATCCAAGCAATGAGTGAAACATCATACAACATCTATTAATATACTTATGTGATTCAACAACTAAACAATAAATAATCAGTTATATTTGACAACACGTGTCCAGGCAGCATTCTTGGTAAAGTGTGGATAAAGATCCACTGGTGGCAGTTGGTGTGTGGAGAATTAAGAACGTCGTGCCCAAAAGTGGGACCTGGGTTTGAGGGAAACAAACTAGGGACACTGGGGGTGCGCGACATAAGTGGTGGCATCAGTGGTGGGATGCAAAATAAATAAATTCCAGTGAGCCAAAGAAAAGAGAAAAGAAATTCTCTGAGTCTGAGGGACCTGTTAGTCAAATGAGGAGTGGGAAACCCTAAAAGCTCTGTGTGGATAGCTTGGAAGGGACTCCTGATTGTGTAAAGACTAAGGCAGGAAGAGACTCTGAGGAGAAGTTAGTGTTTAAAATTTACCTCAAGCTTAGAGAAAGACCAAGGGGGCTAACTTTAGATCTCAAGCTCTGAAAGAGGAGCGCTGAACGGAATAAAAGGGAAGCCAAGGTCAAAGGAAGCTGAGGGGACGAAATCTAAGTGGTGGCTGGAATAATATAAATATTAAGGGAAAAAGCTGGGTGTCTGGAGACTAGAAGAAACAGTGTTTCAGAACCAGAGACAGCGAGGCTGGGTGCCTAAAGAAAGAAATAAAGTAACTATCCGCTGCTGCAGCGGAAGGCTACTGTATATCACTCTCTCTCTAACACAGAAAAGGAAAAAGTGGTTTTAAATTGAGGTTTGTCTATTTGCCTCTATTAAACCAACCAACTTGTCCAAAGGAAAGACAAATAAACCATGCCTTCTAAGAGGGGGAAACGGTTAACAATGGAGGTATCTGATGTACAAGATTTACCTCACGAAAGGGAAAGCCCTGAATTAGCTGAGCAAGAGGATGATGCTCAGGAGGATAATACCTCAAAGGAAGAAACTGGGTTAACCTCACAAGAATTTGAAAGATGGAGGTTGCAGCAGGAATTTCATTTAAGAGAAAAAGAATTAGAAATAAGAGCTAGGGCTGAGGAAAAAGCTTTACAGCTTAGGGCTGAGGAAAAAGCTTTACAGCTTAGGGCTGAGGAAAAAGCTTTACAGCTCAGGGCTGAGGCTGAGGCCAAAGAAAGAGAGATGGCCATGGAACAAGAAAAGAGACAGATGGAATACCAACTAGAAATGAAACGATTAGAATTATCAGCCCAGAACTATAATAATAATAATTCAAATCCTGAGGAGGGGAATTTCTCAAAAGCTGACTTAAAGAAATTCCCTCAATTCAGAAAGGGTGATTGCGCTGAGGCATTCCTCATTGCTTTCGAGAGGACATGCTGGGACTATAAGGTGAAAGCTGAGGAGAGAATGATTATGCTCAGGTCTCAAATAAGTGGAGAGTTAAATGGTATTTATTCTCAAATGCCCCAAGAACAAGCAAGAGACTATGAAGCATTCAGAAAGTTGGTTTACTCGAGGTTTGGGATCAATGCTGAGCACCTCAGACAGAAATTTAGAGCATTGAAAAGAAAACCTGAGGAATCATATTATCAATTGGGAGCCAATCTGGCCAAATACTTGGAGAAGTGGCTAGAACACGTTAAGTTGAGACTTTAGAAGAAATGAAAAATCTTATTGGGTTA
Organism: Intellagama lesueurii; assembly: GCA_037013535.1. Taxonomy (NCBI): domain Eukaryota; kingdom Metazoa; phylum Chordata; class Lepidosauria; order Squamata; family Agamidae; genus Intellagama; species Intellagama lesueurii. The sequence continues at coordinate 112,335,593 of JBAJHW010000005.1, forward strand.
GAACAATTCTATTCAGTTCTACCTGGAGAACTAAGGTATTTGGTCAGGGATAAAAAGCCCAAAATGATTCTGCAGGCAAGCGAAGCCGCTGATTTTATCTCAGAAATACGAAACCCAAAATTTTCTGAGGTAAAACTTGGAGGTAACAGCTGGGAGGAAAGAAGAAAAGAACCCAGAGATTACCACAAGAGCTATCAGAATACTGGAGGCCATTTTAGAAGCAAACCCTCAGAGCAGAATCAACAGAAGAACAAAAGTTTTGAAGAGAAGGGAGACAAGCCCCCATATTTTGAACAAAGAGCCCCTAAAACACCATATTTTGAACAGAAAGTCCCTAAAACTTGCTATGGGTGTGGAGAGAAAGGTCATTTCATTTCCCAATGCCAAACCTTAAAGAATAAAGAGGTTCAACAGAAAGGAGGGGGAAATGTACCCAGGAAAGTGTACTATGTGCAACAGCAGGGAAAGACAGTTGAGGCAATGGAAAATGGCGCTGAAACAGAGGTGGCAGAGGGCCAGGAAAAACAGCTGCCATTAGCCAACATTGTCCAATGCTTTTATATAGAAAATAACCAAGAACTGCTTCGGTGTTCTGGGGAAAACATTTATATAAATGACACAAAATATCTAGCGGTGAGAGACTCCTGCTCACAGGTGACTTTGTGTCATCCTAATATTATCCCTCAGGGAAATATAGTAAGAAATGAATACATAACCATAAAAGGGATTGGGACAGAATTAATTACTCTACCTATGGCTAAAATACAAATGAAATATCAAGGGTGGAATGGAGTGTGGAAAGTAGCCCTCACAAATCAAATTCCTGCTCCATGTTTGATTGGGTTAGATCTATCTGAGCATGTAAAGAGTGTTTTAATCACTACTCGCTCCCAGATAGAAAAAAGAGAAAAACCTGAAGAAAATTGTGAGATCCCTAATGAAATTATAGGAGGAGATGAAAACAATAAAACAGCTGAGGTGGTAGTTATAAGAAATCCTCATGAAAATGGTTTTAAACAAGAGCAAAGACAGGATTCTACGTTACAACAATGCTTTGAGTCAGCCAGAGAAGGAACACTAACCCCTGAAAGCCCTGAAGGGTTCTGTGTGGAGAAAGACCTGTTACACAGAAAGGTCTTAATTAATCCTCAGAGGGGAGGGGAAAATGTTCACAAACAACTGGTGATCCCTTTGAAATACAGGGAAAGGATTATGGAGAAAGGACATAAAGACCCCTTTGCTGCTCATTTGGGAATCACACGCACAAAGCAGAGAATAGCTCAGAATTTCTACTGGCCAGGAATGGGGAAGCAAATAAAATCATACTGTCTAAGCTGTGATGTATGTCAAAGGCAGGGTACGGGCAATGATAAAACTAAAGCTAATCTGTGCCCTTTACCCATAATATCGACCCTATTTCAATGAATTGGCATGGACATTGTGGGACCCTTGCCTAAAGTAACCAGAAGGGGATTCAGTCCTTTTGAATTGTTATTTGGGAAAAAAGTGCAGGGACCCCTTGATTTACTAAGACAAAATTGGGAAGAACAGAGGGAACAAAATCCTGAAACAGTGATCCAGTACCTAGATACCCTGAGGAACTCCTTGCAGCAATCTCTGAAGTTAGCTTCAGAAAACTTACAGAGACAGCAAGGCAAGCAGAAACTATGTTTTGACAAAAAGGCCAGAGAAAGATCATTCAGTCTGGGAGAGAAAGTCCTGAGGCTGAGGTCTACAAAAGGAAATAAGATGCAAATAAACTGGGCAAATCCTGGTAGAATAAAATCCAAGATGAATGAAATAAATTACATAATTCCGGAGGAAGGAAAGGAAGGTCAGAGAGTGGTCCATGTGAACTGGATCAAGTGTAGAGAATTCACGGTAGCATACAAAAATGAGATAAGGATCTATAGTCAGACGTGGACAGATCCCCTAGACCATAAGGAAATAGTGCTACTAAGAATACATGAGGCTGGATTAACAGTGAAGGTTAGCAAATGCCCGCTGGGTAACTCCAAGTTAAAAGAATTAGGACATATTGTTGGGGAAGGCGTAATCAAACCCCTAACACTGAAGATGAAAGAAATCAGTAGCTGGCCTAGAACAACAGCAAAGAAGATCAGATCTTTCTTAGGGTTAGTTAGCTATGAGAGGCGCTCTATCCAGAAGTTCAGCGAAATAGAGGCCCCTTTATCAGACATAACCCCTAAAAGAAAAGCTGGCGAGATCCTGTGGTCAAGCGACTGTGAAGAGACCTTCGAGAGGTTGGAGACTGTGCTGATGACCGGTCCTGCCCTGAGAGAACCAGATTTCCAGCGAGGGTGCACCGTCTTCACAGAGGCATCCCACATCGGACTGCGAGCCGTGCTAAGCCAGGAGGACGAAAATGGGGACCTTCATCCGGGGACGTTCCTGAGCAAGAAGCTGCAGGCTGGCGAGAGACACCTTTCCATCATAGACCATGAGTGTCTGGCGATTGTATGGTCTTTACGGAAGCTCGGACCGTACATATGGGGAAGACATTTTGTTCCATGCACAGACCATTCCCCACGGCTGTGGTTGCGGACTGTCAGAGCGAACAATAAGAAGTTGATGAGATGGGCCATACCCCTACAATACTGTGACTTTGGGGATCCAGAGTCTAAGGGACTCAAACTGTGGTAGCCGAGGACGCCTTGTCAAGAAGACCAGAAGAATGACTGACGGAAAAGAAGAAAAATGTAACTTTTAATGCTATTAAAATTGTTCTAAATAAATATTCTAAGTGTATATGTATATGAAATAAATGAAAATGCAAGTTATAGATGAACTAATGATAAGTAAGGATAAAAGTGACTGAAGTGGTTTGTATGTAATAAAAATGTTGATTAATGTTATTTGAATATAAAGTAATAAGAATAATATGCTTTCAACTGGGTAAAAGAGTAAGTATAGAGTAAGTATAAATTGCAAATGTGTAAATGATAATTGCATTGAAAAAAATTGTTAGAAATATTGTTAAGTAAAAGCATACATTGTTCATGAGGGTAAACTACCATAAGTTTTACCCCATGAAACAAACTTTCCAAGGGGGGAGGTATGTGGCGGAATGCCCATGTCCCACCTGTCCATCATGTGAAGCTCTAGAGCTGCAGCCTATGAGAGGACAGGAGGGCAGAGTCAGAGGGACAGTTAGAGACAGTTGGAAACTGAGAGAGAAGGAGAGAGGAGGTTTTAGAGAGGTTTAGAGAGTTTTTATGAGAGAGATTGGAAAGTTGGTGTGGTATAGTTGATTTATGGTTTAAAGAATAGATAAAAGATAGAAGTAAAATAAATAGACAGTCATCAGATAGTATTCCAGTGATTCACAGTGATTTATATGAAAAGTAATACAAATAAAGAAACGTGTGTAATATCCAAGCAATGAGTGAAACATCATACAACATCTATTAATATACTTATGTGATTCAACAACTAAACAATAAATAATCAGTTATATTTGACAACACGTGTCCAGGCAGCATTCTTGGTAAAGTGTGGATAAAGATCCACTGGTGGCAGTTGGTGTGTGGAGAATTAAGAACGTCGTGCCCAAAAGTGGGACCTGGGTTTGAGGGAAACAAACTAGGGACACTGGGGGTGCGCGACAGACAGGTTCTGTGTGAAGATGGTTTGAGGGGCATTGGAATGTGTTTTTCTAAGTGGTGTGAGAGTGTTTTTCTGAAGACTGGTACAGCATGATTCGTGATAAGCTGAAGGTCAGACAAAGAGGCCCGTGAAAAGACTCAACATTCTGAGCTAATTAGAGAAGAGATAACGCACCTGGATCTTCATGGGAATTGAGGGTGGAGGAAGGTGTTACATCCCCTTGAGGCTAATTGGTTAACAGCCATGAAGTGTCAAGAAGAAGGGAGGAGTTAGAGAATGTAGAAAAGATGGAAGGAGAAGTGTGTGTTTGAGCTTAGCTACAAGCTAACTGATTTCTGAAGGATCTGAGAGATGATGATTCTTTCTGGAATACGTTATGTAGTTGGATGGTAAAGTATGTAATTGCCAGAAGGAGGTGGGGTTAGCCCACCTTAGCCCACCTTTGTTGTTGTTGTTGTTTAGTCGTTAAGTCATGTCCGACTCTTTGTGACCCTATGGACCAGAACACGCCAGGTCCTCCTGTCTTCCACTGCCTCCCGGAGTTGGGTCAAATTCATTTTGGTAGCTTCGGTGACACTGTCCAACCATCTCGTCCTCTGTCGTCCCCTTCTCCTCTTGCCTTCACACTTTCCCAACATCAGGGTCTTTTCCAGGGAGATTTCTCTTCTCATGAGATGGCCAATGTATTGGAGCCTCAGCTTCAGGATCTGTCCTTCCAGTGAGCACTCAGGGTTGATTTCCTTCAAAATGGATAGGTTTGTTCTCTTTGCAGTCCAGGGGACTCTCAAGAGTCTCCTCCAGCACCACAATTCAAAAGCATCAATTCTTCGGCAGTCAGCCTTCTTTATGGTCCAGCTCTCACTTCCATACATCGCTACTGGAAAAACCATAGCTTTGACTATGCGGACCTTTGTCGGCAAGGTGATGTCTCTGCTTTTTAAGATGCTGTCTAGGTTTGACATCGCTTTCCTCCCAAGAAGCAGGTGTCTTTTAATTTCGTGGCTGCTGTCACCATTGGGATTCATCCAGTCCTGCCTTTCGCATGATGTATTCTCCATATAAGTTAAATAAGCAGGTAGACAATATACAGCCTTGTCGTACTCCTTTCCCAATTCCCAACTAATGGGGATTAGTTATTTTATTTAACTGTAATACTCTTTGTATATGTTCTTTATGCTAAAGCTTGAGCAATATAAACTGATTCTATGAAACTCTATTTTTCTAATAAAAAATAATTATAAAAATTCTTACAAAGTACTGATCTCTTGAACAGCAGGGTCTGGCTAAATCCAGGAGAGTGGAGAGGGCCATAAACTAGCTATCATTGAGAGTCCTACCTAACTGAGCTGTTGTGAATTCTAAAGAATTACAAAGCCCATGTTTCAGTATTTGCACAGTGCTGCATGAAGTAAAGAACTTCAGTTTAAGGTCAGACTTGTTCAAGGTACTTACGCTACGCACTGCTGAGGTCTTGGGACTTGCCTCAGCACAAAGGTGGTAGGTAAGTGGCCTGTGGAACTCTCTGACCGAGTGCTAAGCGCTCCTTAGGGAGGCTTGTGCACCACACAGATTATCTTGGCCTTGGTTTCCAGTCACATGCCCTTATACTTGATGATTTTTTCCTAATCTCTTCATTGCTGCCCTTCTGAATCTTAGTCTTTTCCGGATTTCTTGGCTACAGTCTCCATTTGGATTGATAACTCAACTGAAGTATAGAAAAGCTTAAATTATTTCAGTTTAAAGTTTTGTAGTTCTTCTATAGTGATGATTTTGTCTTAATATTTTGTATTTTCTTCTTTCACTTTCATTAAAAGTCACTTTGTTGCTGATTTCTGCCAGCAGCACTATTCTATATAACTCTGGTGATTTATTTTTTTCCAATTGATTTCAGAGCAGTTTCCACTTTATTTTCTAAAATTGCAGATTTTTTTGTCATAGGATCTTATCAATGGGATCTGTCAATCTTTTATCTCTTCTGCATAGATCTTCAGTATATTGTTCTCACCTGCTCTTTATTTTATCCTGGTCATATAGGCTAGTAATCTGGGTTTAAATTTCCTTTTGCTTTCTTGGATCTTCTGAAAAGGATCTCTTGTTTTTTTCCCTTTTTTCTCTCTCTTCTATTTCTTTGCATCTGCCATTTTAATAGCTGTCTTTCTCCTTACATGATAGTCATTGAAAAGTTGAATTCAGGATTCTGACCCTACTTCTGTCATCTTTTCTTTCTTTTCTTTTCTGTCATCTTTTACATCATTTGCTTCTCAAATGTCTAACAATTTTAATTGTTTCTTCTGTCATCCATCTAGGCATTTCTTTTCTTTTGACTGGAAGAATAATGTTTTTGCATTCTTCCCTGATAGTACCTTTGGTTTCAGTCTATAGTTCTTCTGGCTCACAGTGAACTGAATTTAATAATGCAAATCACTTCTTTATGTGGACTTTAAATTCAACGGGAATGTTGTTTCAGTTATATTTAGGAACCACAATTCTTTTAGTGGTCTTGTTCAACTTTAATCTACCTTTTGGTATTAGCAATTTATGATTAGTACTACAATCTGCTCCTTGTCTTGTTTTGGCAGAAAAAATACAACTTCCCCATCTTCTGCTTCCAATTACGTAGTCTATTTAATTTCTGTTTTAACCATCTGATGATGTCCATGTGTGCAATAATCTGTTTGATTGCTTGAAGAATGTGTTTACATAAACATAGTGTTGGCTTCACAGAATTCTAGAAATGATTCTCCTGCTTCATTTCTGACTCCTAGGTCAAAGTCTCCAACAATATTTGATTCCGCTTTGTTTCCTACTTTTATATTCTGGTCAATCTTCATATTTTCTTTGGTGTGTGATCAATTTTGTTCTGGACACTTCCATAAAAGATTTTGATTTCTTCTTCAGCACCTGTAGTTTTGGTGGTTAGGTTGATAGGTGGCTGGACTACAATTCCTATTAGTCTTTGCCAGACTGGCCAATGGTAAGGGATGAGAGGAGTAATGGTTCTCCAGAATCTGAAAAGCCATCGTTTTCCTGTTCCTGTTCTGTAACCTTGTCTACAATGTAATTTACAAAGATGCAAATTTGTAGTGTTCAGACATGTAGAAACATAAAATATAAGCAAGAATACACACCATATTCAATTGATTCATATAAAATATGTCAGAAATCCATTATACTTAGGAGGTCTACAGAAACTTAAAATTTTCTCAAACAGAAATTTTAACAAAGTTCCAATCAACATGGCTACACCCCAATGTTTCATTACACTAAAAACGGTGGCTTTACCCAGTTTACCAGGAAGACATTAATGTAAGTAGAGCAAATATGGCATTGAACCTTGGTTTTTCCACCCGCAGCATATACAAATGATCTCTTGAACATCAGTTAATTTAAGTACTTAATTTAATTAACATAAGGTCTGGGAAATAATTTTGAGCTGAAACCACTGAAGCAATAATTCCATATATCTCATAGTCCCTGGAATTTAATAAGTGGTGCTGCAGTTTAATTTGGGGACAGCATAATTTTTAATATGATTAATAATATGATGCAAAGAAAATGCTCTTATTCCTTCATGTTTGCCAAACACAGTAAAAATTAAAATAAATCCTAAAGGACCTCTATACTTTGCCTTTTTCCCTTATCAATGCGCAGGCACCTTGGGTTCAATCCAACTAAAGTTAAGCAAGGTTGAGGTCCTTTTACAATCCTGTACAACAGAGGCAGGCAACTTCCTTGGGTCAGGTAGTCAAACTGTCACCCCAGCTTACACCATCTACTACCCACCTCTGCTACACAAGGATTAAGGTAATGAGCATGCTCCCATGGTTTTCCTTTTTTCCCAAATAAGATGGTACATATCTCTAGACATAGGCACCTTTTCTCCTGTTTAAAAACAGTGGCACATATAAAACTTGGAGAGTGTTCATTTTAAGAAACCAAAATAATGTACTGGGCATCATTTAACTATGACTCTTAAGAATGTGAGTTACCTCTTAGGTAAAGTGGCTTGAGAAAACTTTTGACCATTATAGTGCCACAGCCCATTAATCAGCTTATTTGTAAGTCTACTGAGTTCAGTGAAAAACGCTGCATACAAAGAAATTCCTAACAGTAGGGAATTGGAAAATTTGTCTATTTCGTTTCCTCATATATTTGACTTTCTGCATATTTTGATACGGAAAGGCCTGAAGATTCCGACACCCAACATGGCTTTTGTGAGAAATAGCACAACTCTACTGAAAATGTTTCTACCATATGGGAGGAGAACCTCCATCTAGCATGCAGTGGTTCCAGGGAAGGACCCTCTCCAATCCCTTGTCCTTGGAAGCTACCAGGAAGAGGAACCCTCACTATCCATGGTGAGTGAATGAGGTAACAGCAGAGATTTCCTGGTGTGTCCTTTGCTATTGGAAGAACCAGGAGCACACAGGAGAATTCCCACTGCTATCTTTTATCTTTGGATAGAAAATGGAAAGGATTTCCTTCCCCCAGTGGTTGCAATTCATGATGGTGAATAGTGTACAAAACAAGCTGGGTACTCAACTTATGCTTGCAGCTGCTAGTTCAGTCCCAACCTTAGGACTCAGACAGATCCTGCAAATATCAGCCAAGAGTACTTCACTCCTTCCCCCCTTTTCCCATGCAGAACAGGGAGCAGCAGCAAAGTTAGCTGCACATAGTGCCGGAGAGAGGCCTGATTCAGTTGCAAGCAAATGGCAGTGAATTGTGACTCCCCCTCATCTGTGAAGCCACACCTTAATGATATTGGGAATGATCTTGCCTATAGAGAGCTACATTGGAGGAAGGGAATCTACCACTCACTATGGATTCCCCTCCCAACACAACATAATGTTTTTTAAAAACTCACTACACATTATTTTCTATCTCTCTGTGAATTATTGTTGAAACTCTGCATTATGTTTCGTCCATGTAGCAATCTCCATACAGTATATATCAACTTTGGGTAAAATTTGGTGGATGCTCTGAAAAGAAAGCTGAAGAATGGAGAGGCTGTCACCAGTTCCACAAGAGTTCATGTTTATACCTAAAAAGCTGGACCTCATGAGGCAGGTGAATTGGACCCCACAGAGAAAAAAGACATTTGGACCCTGCATCTCAGATATGACTGGGCAGAACAAAGGCTTGATGGTTTGCTGGAGAGACATGAAAGAAGAGAAGCCTGTCAAGAGTCTGAGACAATGTATAAATTTCTTAATCCCTGCAATTCTTGTTTCCAGTATGAGAACAAGACAAGTGCTTTTAAAAATAGGTTTTAGCAATTTGCACAAAATGTCTCTGTGACGTTCACCCTTGTGGCACCTGCGTGTTTTGCCCTCAGAAAGGCTCAAGTCATGTTTTCCTCTCGCTGCCACCAGTGGATTACCTCAATCCACAATATAAATGACGTTTGTCAGGACACTTGTCTTGTGAATACAAACAGAACTTATTTATTGAAGTGAAGCAGATTTAATAATCACAGAAGTTCTTCAGATAAACATTGTACACAAGCCAATCATTAACAGTTCTCTCAGTACATACTTTTCTCTTGCAATATAATTACCACCTTCTCTACCTATTTTCTTAGCCAGCTTTATCACTCAGTATCTGTTCTCTCTCTCTCTGACTCACCAGTCCTTATCTCTCTATCTGGATCTCATCCCAATCTCTATCTGGATCTCCATCTGACTCCTCCTTCTCCTGCCAAACCTTATGTAGCTGCTGACTCCGCCTCTCCAATTCTCTCATAGGCTCATGCAAATTAGCTCATGACTATGAATGGCATGAGTGACGTGGGGCGATCGTCACAGTCTCTGTGCAGAATTGTGCACCCCATTAGCCCTTGTGAGGGGAAGGAGGCTCGGAAAGGGTCTTCTATGTGGGTTCCATGGACGCATGGAAGAAGGGATGCTCTTCAAGAGATTTTGTTGGTTTTGGTTACTGTCCTAAACTAGTGGACTGAGGATTCAAAGATGTCCCACCCATGGAAGGACCCCAAGTCTCCAGCTGTGATTTCCTGCACTGTTCCCAAGTTCCTTCCATCCCTCTTCTCTGGACTTGCCTTATGAGGTCACGCTGCCGCCTTGTCCCCTGCCCGAAGGGAGCCCGCGAGTGGCGCTGGAGGAGGTGATCCTGTGGCAGCGGCAGCAGTCAATGGGCAGCCATGAGAGGTGGCCGAGCACGGCTGCTCCTTCACCTCTGCCTCCTTCCATGTATAAAGCGACCACCAATTTTTCCTCTAATTATTTTAGGAAAAAGTGTTGTTTTATACATGGAAAAATGCGGTAACCAACATTGTTCTTTTCAATGTATTTGATCTCTTTTAAATCTTCAGATAGAAAAGGTCACTGGGAGTGTGCACGGGGGGGGGGGTGAACAGTTTTACTTCTTAAAAAATCATAGTTCAAAACAGTTTGCCCAAACATCCCATAATTTGGCACAGATCAGGAGCTGACTGTCTGCTACATCTGTACCAAATTTGGTGCTGATCTGATGTCCAGTTTCAAAGTTATATTTTTTGGTTTAAGGCACCCCCATTTTTAGAAATGCCTTATGGGATGCTGATTTGCTCTGTTACACAATAATACATTTAAATATGACTAGGTATCACAGGGATGGCCCATCAGGGACTTCCCTTACAAAACAATGTCTTTTACTTTTGTGAAGGAAAGTCTGCAGGCAATCACACACACACACGGGGAAATGCCCAGAAAGATAGACTGGTTGATCAGAAAAGATACAAACAACCTATTTAGTGGTTCTAATTTTTAAAAGCCCAAGAAATCTGGTATCATGGTTTAACTAGATAATTTTTGCAACGTATGCAAAAACTATTGTGAAGACATCCCGAAAAATATCTCATCATCCTACAGCTGAGAATTTATTTATTTATTTATTTATTTAGGTCACTTTCTATACTTGTGCGCAACAGTAAGTCAAGCAAGGGTTTACATTATAGGGCACACAGGAAAAATAAGCAAGTCCATACTCCTTGAACTGATCTGAGCATTCTTGTAAAACTATTTTACCAATGAATCTGTAGATGATTCTGGTGTGTGTTTGTGTGTGTGTGTTTGAGAGAAAGAAAGTGAGCATAGAGTGAGAGAGAGAGAGAGAGAGAGAGAGAGAGAGAGAGAGTTTGTCATTGACAGCATAAAACTGGAAAGCTGAAGGTGGTATGTGACAGCGACATTGTTTCCTGTGACATACACACTCAATGTTTCATCCCATTGTTACCTCTGGTCAGAACTTTTTGCAGAGTTTTGTACAATCACTTACGTGCCATTTCACTTGTGGCCGTTCTACCCTCCACCTTCTGAAAAAGCTATTATCAATTTCCAGCTAACATTCAATGGTGAAAAGCCACAAGTGAAGTCTTGTAGTTTCCGCCCCATGTCAAAAACAAAAAAACAGTGACCAACCCATGAGGTAGCATATTTTTGGGTCAATCCTCAATTGTCTTTTCAATGGCTCCTGGGACATTACTAGACACTTGAATAAGCATGTCTGTATTGATTTTTCCAGAACTACCAGGATCTTAATATATTGTTTCCTAATCTGACACTGCGTATTGGATCATGTCTCATCAAGTTATACACATATATATGCATATACATGCGTACAGAGAGATAGAGATAGAGTACATATAGTGTGTGTGTGTGTGTGTGTATGTATATTTTTTTTCTCAGAGCTACTACCCCACTTCCAACATAAAGTTGGAAGACAATGGGCTCTGTAAATCAAAGGAAAAATGAGCGATTAAGTACCTGATTTAATGCTGCGTGTTTATTCAGTTCAGATGGTCCTTGCTGTGTTGTATAATGCAATTCTGAGCAAGGCGATGTGATTTGCATGCAGCAGCCTAGCACATTATAAAAATAATCTTAAATTATCAAGAGCTACAAGAGACACAAGGGAGCTGAAGCTAGGGAATCGTATTCATATATCAAAGGATAGACTACCGTGAGGAGGGGTCCCTTGATTTAAGAGAAGTGTACTTTGTTGCCTTAGTTATTCTTCTCTAAAATCCTATTCAAATGGCATCCCATCAGTTTTCTGGATCAGTGATTCCAAAAGAATACACCAGGCTCAATGGTGCACTTTGGGAGAACTGTGTCATGAGAAATAAATATATTAAATAATTTAAAAGGCTCTTGAGACTTTGAGCCTCAAGTCCTCTCCCAGAGGAAAGCCTGCTTACTGCATCCCTGCTCCATTCATGGCTCTGGCCTTGCTTCAGGGAGGGGTCATGATTTTGTCCTATGGAGCATGCTGTACATGCAAAGGGTCCCACGTACTGTTGCAGATGGCAAAGAAATGTGCACTGGCAGAATTTTTCAACAAATATATCCAATTTGCAGTCTGTGAAATTATTTGTGAATCTGTATGTACCTTTCAGTTTCTCATCATTGGGAACAAACTGCAGATTCTTCCCCCACCCCTTTCTTTCCTTTTCCCTTTTCAGATTAGATACAAATTAATGCACACAACTCAAAACATATTTCTTTGAAAAATGCACACAGACTCTCAATAGGGAATCGATGGAGAAAATTCATAGAGAAATGTGAGGAACAGGGAAAATATTTGAAAATACATTAAAAGGTCCATGCCAAAAAGACAAAATAAAACATTCCAGACAGTCTCAGAACCTGATATGAAACAAGGACAGGAAGAAAACATAGGAGGGATTCAGAAAACGTGGTCAGAGGGAGGTACACTGCCGCCTCCTCTTTCTCATGGCTTTCTGCAGACAAGCAGTGATCAGATTCTCCAGGGTCCTTGCTTATGAGTGGAACCTAATGTGATAATGAAAATTTCTCCTCTTCAGACTTGTTGCTGCTCACATGGAGAAAAAGACAATGGGGGAAGCTAGATGCTTCCATCTAAACATGCTGGTGACACAGAATGCAATGAAAACTGAATAGGGCTTCAGAGATTCTCCCAGGTAGGTTGGGGAATGCTTCTACATGAAGCCCTGCCTCTGCAGATCAGTCAAGGCTGGCCTAACCCTTAGGCAGAGTGAGGTAGCCATCTCAAGTAAAAGATTGATGGTGTTATTTATTTATTTCAGTTAATTATTATACTTATATCCCGCCCATCTAGTCATAGACTACTCTGGACGGCTTACAACAAGTGGAATAAAACAATTTAAAATGTAACAACAATATACAGCAACAGTAAACAATGATTCAAGATGGAAAAGAAAGAGAAAAGATAAATCAAGTAGTGCCTGGAGGGCATATTGTTATGAAAACAATAACAAGGAGGGCAGTGGTGCTTGTGAGATTGTATTCCTCACATACTTAAAATAACCTGGCTGACCCTAGCATTCTATACACCTAGCCTTGGACAGCAGGGTGGTGCCAATTTTGATTTTGCCTCAGAAACATGAGTTGGACCAGCCTTAAGGTTGAGGCTTTGCAATCAGATGTTGTTAGCCTGAACCTCCCATCACTTTCTACCATGAATTACGTTGGCTTGGGTTGATGGAGTTGCAGTTCAGCATTATTTGCCCCATCTCTGCTATTCTTCCACAAGCAGGCAAAGAGCTTTCTCTTCAGACACGTTTTCTCTGAGTGAATGGCTCCTGAGTGGGAGTTTTAAAATGGATTGTTGCACCTTATTGCATTAAATGTGTTTTGGAGTTACTTATGTTTTTTTTTTGGTATTGTGTTCATCGATCCTTTTAGTATTATATACTCATTGTCACTAATCTCTAAATAATATCTTTTTATTGTTGTAAGCCACCTTGGGTCCTTCTTTAAGGATAAATGTGTTAAAAATATTTTAAACAAACAAAAATAAAACATTCACCATCCCAGGTTTAGACAATCAGTTAGAAAAACCAGTGGCATGTCTTTTTAAATTCCCAATTCTGCAATATTTTGACATCTGATGTGATCAGATTATTGATTCATTGTACAGACAAGAAGTAGAGTGACCAAATGTCAGAGAAGATTCCCCATTACATCTGTGCCTGTGTCACTCCTTTGTGTTTGTTGTTGTTTAGTCGTTAAGTCGTGTCCAACTCTTCGTGACCCCATGGACCAGAGCACGCCAGGCCCTCCTGTCTTCCACTGCCTCACCGGAGTTTGGTCAATTCATGTTCGTAGCTTCGATGACACTGTCCAACCATCTCGTCCTCTGTCGTCCCCTTCTCCTCTTGCCTTCACACTTTCCCAGCATCAGGGTCTTTTCCAGGGAGATTTCTCTTCTCATGAGATGGCCAAAGTATTGGAGCCCTCAGCTTCAGGAATCTGTCCTTCCAGTGAGCACTCAGGGTTGATTTCCTTCAGAATGGATAGGTTTGATCTCCTTGCAGTCCAGGGGACTCTCAAGAGTCTCCTCAGCACCACACTTCAAAAACATCAATTCTTCGGCAGTCAGCCTTCTTTATGGTCCAGCTCTCACTTCCATACATCACTACTGGAAAAACCGTAGCTTTGACTATGTGGACCTTTGTCGGCAAGGTGATGTCTCTGCTTTTTAAGATGCTGTCTAGGTTTGACATCGCTTTCCTCCCAAGAAGCAGGCATCTTTTAATTTCGTGGCTGCTGCTTCCTTTGTGTTTGCCTCCTGATAATCAGAAACATCTCCAGAACAAGTAGTCCTTTTGGGGAGAAAGGTGGGATATCAATCAATCAATCAATCAATCAATCAATCAATCAATCAATCCTGAATAGTCAGTATTGAGGGGAAATAATTCTCCCTGTTATGTCTCATAATATAAACCTATTAGCAGTGGTCTGATGAGGTAATTTTATACTTCTTGTTCTTACAGCCTTTCCTTCAAAGTGGTAATATGGTTAATCCACTTTCTTGCATTTAGGGTCCCTTTGAGTGCACCCAAATTCAATTCTAGTGAGAGCACTGCCAATTGGCACATGAAAAAATAAAGTGTGGTTTCTGACATCAATTCAGGAAATGTGTGTCTTTCAGCTATCAGTGGGAACACTGTTCCAGAGGCTTAGTCATCACTGCACTTCCTTGTCACTGTCACCTTTTTAACTTTTTTTTTACTTACTTAGCTACTTTCTACATTTTCCATCATCTGTCTGGGAACTACAGGTGTCCTACAACTTATCCTTCCAAAGACTTCAATGCTGAAATAACAAATTGCTTTCATAACTTGTACTAGGTCTGTCGGGCCTGCTGGATCAAGCTCTGTTATGTTGGCAGTTGTCCCATTTCTGATGAACTTGAACGCAGCTGACTCTCTCTTGCTCCAGCAGACTCACTGAAATCAACCATAGATATTAATGCAGATTCATTTAAGAAATGCAATGGATTCCTCTGAAGCCACCTTGGCACTCTCTTGAGTAAGGGTTCCCAAGCTTCATGTTTAAATAGTATCTATCAGGCTCTGCAGGAATATTGCATAATTCAAAACAGAGTAGAGCAACCAAAGGGAAATTAAGACACATTCATCCCCAAAAGGAGTGTCTGTGCCATCTTCTTTCCCAGTTGGGGTTATTATGCACTGCCTCTGTTTGAAAGGCAAGAGCCTGTACAAATTTATTGCCACATTACACAACGTCTATCATTCTGGAGGGTGTGGGGTGGGTCGGTGTGCACCTCGTGCAGAGGTATGGTCTGTTATTACTAGTGGAGAATTCTACAAGTGGTGTGGGTGTATGCTTCACCCTACCCTGCACCTCACTGTCCTCCCCTAAGACAGACCACAAGTGGCCATGGTGTGTATCATAAGGGTCTGTAGCAGAGGTGGGCAAGGATGGCCTGCTAGATATTTTTACATGCAGCTCCCTTTGGCTGTAGCAAGAGATGTCCATTTTTAATAACGAGGAATTACAGGAGTTATTCTCATAAAAACATCTGAAAGATCACATTGCCAGCTTCTGAGCTCTGGGACTTGTTTACTGCCTCTGACCCCAGGCATTATAGATAGCCATCTTGATTAGTACTTACTGATAGCCTTATATTTCTAGGACACTTCTGATCCCCTTTCATATCTGTCTAAATTAGTAGCTATCGCAATATCTGGTGCAAGTGAACATCAGAACAACACCATACATTGCATACAACGTTCCCTCTGAACTGCATGGCCACATGCCACATAGCCACTGCATCAGGGCCATGCAGCTAAACCATTGTTCCCCCCGCCCTTTTGCCTCCAGTTTGCAGCTGGAACCCCACACACACAAGGCAGGGCCTCCACCCAGCACTAGAGGGAAAATTAGAGGGACCATTGATTGTGTACAAAGCACTTCCTTTTGAGAAAAACATTCCTTTGGGAAAAGGATTTAAACATTAATATTGAAAAATAAAGGCTGAAGTCTCTGAGTCACTTGTTCATTTCAGGTTCTGCTAGAGTTCAAGACCATGTTTATAGAAATCATGAACAGGGATAACTTACTCGATTAAAGATCTTTCTAATTGCCTTGTGTCTGCTAAGTGATGTGGAAACTTTGGATCCTATACTATCTTCCTATGTGGTGCGTCCACAAGTACATCTATTTTGAAGGTAGTTTTTTTAAGGAAATGGGGGTCATAATGCACCAACATTTAGATCTTTTACCTGCTTTAGGCATGTTATTGCTCTTTACAGGATTCCTCTCTTCAATATAAAAACTTTACATTATATTTTTGCTTTGCTGCAAAATTATTGATTGTGTCTAAGTAAAAAAAATCAGTAGATGCAATAGGCTATCACAATGGTTGTCTAAAATCTGGTAGCTGGCTTTTTTGGACAAATTTACTGCCCAGGCTGGAGTTTTAAAAAGAGGAAATGCTGCAAATACTTTTTCCCTCCAAAGCAAGTTCCCATTCTTAAATTGCATCAATAATAACACTAATGTTTTCAGGGCTGCAGCTAGGGTAGAGCAACTGGAGTTTTGCCCCAGGGCACAAAAATTTAAAGAGCATTGAAATCTTGAAGTGAAATTACTGATGAATGTTAGGAAAAGTAACAGCCACACCTCCTATGCTGTTTGTTTTTCCTTCTTTGAAAGCATAAACTTTATTTTCCTTCTCGGGGAGGTCACTAATTCCTCTTTTTTATATAATGGTCTTTTTACAAGGGTCTGTGCCCATGTCTTATGGCCAAGAGGGCCAGAGATGGTGCCGCTCGCCCCAGGTGCCAAAATAACTAGTTGTAGCTTTGAATGTATGCCCTCCTGCCTCCCATGCAGACTTCTGCCTCCTGCCTCCCATGCAGACTTTCGCAAGGATGTTCTTTACCAGAGATGAGAGATGAGTGCGATCGTAATTCCTGGAACAGGCTCAGCTCTAGAGACAATAGTTTTGAAAATGCGTGATTTTTTTCCAGTTCATTTCATTGCTTTGTTTGTTGTATTTTTATTAAAGAAGAAGAAATGTAAATGTTGCAGAGTTTTGAATTTTGGTTAAATTCCTCTAGCTGTGCAGCGGACATTGCAGGGATACACAGAGTAGATTAGCTTCAAGTTCCCCAGAGTAGACCACCCCCTTTTCTCATTAACTGGCACTTACAGTCTCAATAACTCACTCTGAGACATTAGTAAGAGAAAGAATTAAAAATTTCATTACTTACCATTAAACAGATCAAACAGTAAACTAACAAACTTGACTGCTTCAAGCAAAAGGCCTCAACAGATGAACTTACTGCTTTCAACAGACAAAAGAGAGGGAAAAAGTTCAAAAGGGGAGAGAGCTCTGAGCAGAGATGTGTGCTGATGCACCATGAGGCTCCTTGATGTGGGGAGAGACGTGGAGCTCTCTTTGAATTAAAAGGCAAGGAAGGAACAATTGATTAGTGCTGGGTAGAGTGATAGTCACTCTAGCCCAGAAAGTCTCTTCCAGCAACACCTTCTCCAGGCAGCATGTGAGGTTGTAAAAAACTCGAACAGAAACAAAAAGAGGAAGAAAAGGAAGAAAAACTTTATCACGCAGGAAGGGAGGATGTGCTAAACCAAAGTTAAATTCTGGATCAAACCCAACACACAAAGAGCTCACTCCTGTCCCTCTGCCATTGCTCTGTAGAAAAAGACCCACTCCTTCCTGTCAGCCAAGCCATGGCCAGAATTTTTGGATATTTTTTTCCACTACAGCTATCAGAATTCACTGGAAATCTTTCTCTCCATCCCCAGAATTCTGGTAGCTTCAGCCAAAAAAAAATCCCAATTCTGTGAGGAGTTTCAAGATTCGCATCTGTTCCTTGCTAAGGTTCTCTCTGTAGCAACAACCATTAATCACTGAGAAGGACATGGGTAGAGCTTACTAAGCTTCATGGCAACTGCAAAGCACTAGAGAATTGATGGTATTTTTGAGAGGCCATCTCTACAGAACTTATTGAACAGAGAGAATGCCATCTCCTAATGCTTTGCAGTTGTGTATCCTGAAACTCCTCTGAGGAGTGAAATTGGGGGGGGGGGGGGCTAAAGCTACCAGAATTCTAGCTGGGGGAATTCCTGGTGAATTCTGGTAGCTGCAGTGAGAACAAAATCCAAAAATACTGTGCATATTTAGGTGTTCCCAGTCCAACAGGAGCGAAATGCAGAAATTATTATGATATCTATGTAAAGAGGGGGGGAAGACATCTTCATTACCATCATAATTATGGTGAAACCCAGAATTGAATGAATATTTAAAAATGGGTGAGTCCAGAACTCCATGACAGCCTTCCTCAACTTTGTGTGCTCCAGAACGTTTTGGACTACAGATCCCAATCAAAACGACTAACGGGCATGAAATTATGAAAGCTGGAGTCCAATGTATCTGGATAATATTAATACTAATACAGTGGTGCCTCGCTAGACGATTGCCTCGCAGGACGAGGAAATCGCTAGACGATGGCTTTTTGCGATCGCTAATGCGATCGCAAAACGATGGTCTCCTATGGGGGATTTTCGCTAGACGACGAGGTTTCCCCATTGGAATGCACCGACTAGTGGTCAAAAGCTGTCAGTGCATTCCAACGGGGACCCGCGCTCGCTAGACGAGGTTTCCCTATGGACGATCTTCGCAAGACGACGACTTTTCCCTTGAAGAGATTTCAATGCATTCCAATGGGGAAACGCGCTTCGCTAGACGATGTTTTCGCAAGACAGCGATTTCCGCGGAACGGATTAACATCGTCTAGCGAGGCACCACTGTACTGATAGGCTGATTCAGGGATCTTTGTGCAACAGCTACTGTAATAATTTAGTGCAGAGACTCCATCCCAAAATATTCCAATATTTCTGTGTGAGTTTCTAAATAAGATCCATTCTGTCCCTATAGCTGCAAAGAGAAATAATAATAGTACCAGATGATTTGATAAAGATTACACAATTTCTATAAAAAGAGGGAATTCCAGGAGAAGAATGGTCATGAAGTAAAGCAAATTAAATCAAGCCATTTTGAACAGGCAACATTTCAACTAGGGCTGCCCGAGAAGATATCATTAAAGAGTATATGATATTGATCTCCAGACTACTATGGCATCTATTGCCTGTTGCTGCTCCAGTGAGATAGACAAAGACTTTTCCTTGCCTTTTTGAAAGCTGCCCCCTTATTTGTCACTTATTAGCTCACATGAGCTGAGACAACTGCTAAGTGCAGACTGAACTCATTACAGCTGAAAGAGATTCAGAGACGTTACATGGACCAACATGGGCCAGTGGGATGCTCTAAAATGGAGAAAACGATACACTTTCTAACAGAATGTCCTCTGTACACAGATCTGAGGGACCAATATCTAAAGCCTTTAATAACTGGGATCAAGAACACTTCCCCTCTACTCACAGTCTTATTCATGCTAGCTGGCACAAACTACTCTATATCCTATAGGACTGCTAAATTTGTTAAACGAGCCATAGAAAGACAGAACTTATTGCCTGCTTCACAAATTCTTCAAGTTACATTCACATTTTGATTCTTTTTTTCTTTTTTGAGAATGCTATTATATTTTATTACTATTATTTTATCATTTTATGCCTTTTATGCTTGTTTGTATGTACTTGCATGAGATGCCAAATACTATTTTATGATTGGTTTAATCCATGTTCTTGTTTATAGCCTGATTGGCTACAAAGCAATAAAAATTTGATTGTTGTGGGGGTTTTGGGCTCTTTGGCCGTCTTCTGAAGGTTGTTCTTCCTAACGTTTCGCCAGTCTCTGTGGCCGGCATCTTCAGAGGACAGGAGTCTGAACTCTGTCTGTGCTCTGGTGCAGTTTGTTTGGATAGTTGAGTATTTATAGCTGTGGGATCAGCTTTTGTCCTTTTCAGGAGATGGGTGATTATGGTGATCAGCGTGTTTTTTGTTGTGGGTGTATTGTTGTGATAAGGGGGAGAGATTATCTGTCGCTGTGATTGATGGGTTTCGTTAGCTGGTCTTTTGTGTGCAGTGATCACCGGTCCTTGTGGCTGGGTAGAGTTCATTGACCTTTTGCAGGCTGTATTTTTCAGTGTTGGGAGCCAGGCTTTGTTTTATTTTTTGACAAATAAAATATTTGTTCATTCATTCAACTAGGAGCGTGTACATATCTCTCAACCCAATTTGTACCTATATATTTGCTATGCAGATTGGGACTGATCCATTCCAAACTGTTTTGGACTGAACTGATTTGTTTTTGGGTTGGTACAGCTATTTGTACTTACATGGATCTGCACTTAAAAAAACACTGTAAAGGAGGAGAACAAAGGGCTATGACCTACTATGAGGTGATGCTATGCAGCAGCCATTTGGGGAATGTGGTGGGTCTTAATTCAAAGGTTTACTGTGCTTATTTTTCAGCCAGTCATGCACTTTTTCAAGTGCACCTCTAAAGTAGCGTTTTGCCCAAAGAAAGGAATAATCTTCCATGCCATTCTAAATGGCAAAGCAGCAGTAATACTTGGAAGGGAATCCAGAGATTCTGCTGAGGCAGTGCTTCTCCCAATTGGTAACCTAGCTTCCAGAAATATGCCCAGGCAAGATATCAAACATATTTTGTTCCAGTGACAACAAAATATTCCAATGGCCTGACTTAAACAGAAAGCCTGATCTGAACTGAGAAATGTTCTGTTCTTGCTTGTGCCAACAGAAGCAGGCACTGGCATTTTTAAGGTGCACCAACAAGGAGGAAAGAAAAAAGAAAAAAGGGGAGCAGGAAGATTTTATTAATCATCAGCTCCCATTTATCTAAAAAGGGATTTGAAAACATTTGGCAGTGATGTGGGACAGGAAGCTTTATAAGAACAAATGTGTTCTATTTTGAATTCAAATGTCAGATTGAATACAAAATAAATTGAACATTTTGGACTTCAGGGTCAACAGTATGCTGATGACATCCACCTCTGTCTCTGCTTTTCACTGAATTTGAAGAAAGATGACTTTGTTCTAACCTGTTGCCTGGTGTCAGTAATGGGCTGGATGAGGGCAAAGAAATTGAAACATCATCTGGATAAGACAACAGATGGCCCTGGTCAATCGAAAGGCTGTTGAAGGAGTAAGGATGCAACCTGTGCTGGATGGAGTTACACTGCCCCTGGAAACTCAGGTCTGCAGCTTGAATGTACACCTTGATTCATCCCTAAGCCTGGATGCCCAGGTTTTGGCAATAGCCAGGACTGCATTTGCACAGTTAAAACTGATGTGACAGCTCTGCCTGTTCTTTGAGATGACTGATTTGGCTACAGTGATACATGCCTTAGTTACATGCTGCTTGGATTCTACAACGCATTCTACATGGGGCCACCTTTGAAGATACTTCGGAAACTGTATCTGGTTCAAAATGCATCTGCCAGACTGCTGCTTGGAGGCAGTTACAGGGTGCATATAATGCGCCTGTTACAACAACTGCACTGGCTGCCAGTTCATTTGATAGGGACACGAGAGAGGGCCTTCTCTTGGCTGCTTCCAGGTTGTAGAATGCTCGGGAGGTTAAGTTGGACCTTTTCCTTTTCTCTTTCCATCAACAGTTGAAGACTTACCTCTTCAGGCAGGCTTTTAATAACCATAATGGAGACCCTGAATGCTGGTTTTTGACTAAGTAAGTTTGTTTTTAAAGTTTTAAATGTTTTAATGTATTTTAATTACTATTATAGTTTAATTGTTTTTAATGTGTAATTTACTGTTTTAATTTTACTTGTTTTAACACTGTGAGCTGCCCAAGTCCCCTCATGAGGAGAAAAGCAGCCTATGTATTAGGTTAGTTAGTTAGTTAATTAATTAATTAATTAAAAGGTTGTAATCTCTCTGAGAAATAATCATCTTAGAACTGCAGAGCTGGAAGAGAACCTATGGATCATCGAATCCAGCCCCTGTCAAGGAAGCATAGTGGGCAATCAAACTCCCAAACCTCAGGTTCCAGAGCCAGAAAACTAAACCACTGAGCTATCCATAAGTGAATAATGATTGTCATGATTTTTCTAGTAATCCTGGAATGACAAATGCACATGGGGATAATATTGGTGAGAAATATTTAACAATGCATTCAACTCAGAAGTTCAGAATACTAATGAGATAACCTGCTCAAACTATAATCATAGTCCTATGGTTACGATTAAGGAAGTGGGGGCGGGATCTAATTTTGTCATCAGCTAAGTGATCCTAAGACTCCAGGTAGGGATGGTGTTGTTAGTGGAGTTTTAAAATGCAAGCTAGTCTGGTTGGCATCACTTCTCATTGTTAAGCTTTTTTATTCTATTAATTAAGTTACATTTCTCCTGGGTGCAAAACAAATGTCATTAGAAAAGTAATAGGAATTAGCTTTTTAATAACAGTTTAATTAAAATCTTTGCCGAATTATATGCCAACAAGAATTTAAGGTTTTAAAAAAAATGGTTATTTAACCTAATATTAACCTCCCCATTAAGGATGGGCCTTTCCAGTTTGAACAACAACAGCAACAACATCAAAAACCTTATGAAATAAACATTTTTGTGTGTGTTCTTTCATTGATTTCTCCCAAAATCAAGTCTCTAAAACACACATGATTTGCATTGAAGAAAGAGGGGTATACTGAAGTTCTGCATTGTTTTCACGTTTTCCTCTTTCATTTAATCTTTCTTTCAATTTTTCTTCCAATAGCTTTATGAGGGCTTCTGCCAACAGCCAATCAGAATGTCTGGGCATTGGGGATTTTGAATCTGTAAAACAACTTGGATTGTTTAGAAACAGTGTAGAGTGGTCATAGTCTTTGCTTCACAGTCCATCCTTGCAGATGGGATTATTTTGTGCTGCTGAGCTCTGCTATGGTGCCCACCATTTTGGATTGTGCTGCTGCTGCCCTTGAGACTCAAGGAAATAGAGAAAGCATCATCTGATGGGGGAGAGAAGTATCCTCATATTGTTGTAGTTCTGATTTGGGAGGTTGGATTTGATCATATTTTTTGCCTCTGCTTTCTTGCTTGCTTTTCTTGGTATTTGGCAATGGGAAATCTCTGTGTTTTCCCCCTATATTTTCCCTGTGTGGAGGTAAAGGGGTGCTTTTCCTCGTTTTATTGATTTTTTCAAATTGCTGTTTGGTTAATTTCTTGTCTATTTATTCTTCTTATTGTCATTGTTAGCATTATGTCCTAAATAAATATATCATTATGTTACTTTGTTTTCTCCTTCTCTGGTGAAAAATAAGATTGGTAAAAGAAGAGTGTACAACTCAGTGGGAGGGATCTCTTCAAACTGCTTCTAAATTGTGCAAAAAAAAAAAAACCCTTAAAAGGATTTAAATGGAAACTAGAAAATACTACTCTTTATAACATTTTTTAAAATAACATTATTTACTTTGCATTACTTTTGAAATGTAATTCAGTTACACCCTAATACACCAAAACTATAACTTAGGGCTTTTCCAGATGGAACATTTGTTCTTGTTAAGGTACTGGGTTCCATTCTGATGTTATCAATATTTTTTCTTCCATCCATATGACAGTCCTCTTGTCCCAGTTAATACAAAGGTTCCCCTCAACTTTTCTTCTCTCCTGGAACTATCCTTGATTTTTACCATCACTGTGTACTAGAGAACATATGTTAGTACTATGGCACTTCTCATTTGTAATTGATCTCTATTGTGAAACCCTCTTTGTCAGAAACATTCAGTTTCACTCAGAAAACAAAAACAAACAGCAAAAAAAAGCAGTGAAACACAACAGAGAAGTGAATTTCTTTAGATTTTTATAACAATTCTTAAAGCAAATAGAAGTGGGTTTTAAAAGAAAAAAATGGATGTAAATCCCCATAAGCTCTATGCTTCTCCAGTACCAAGTAGCAGAAAGTGAAGGGGGAGATGCTGTGTCTGGAAGAGCCCTCAATCTGTGAAGAACAATCGGTGTTTTTGACCTGGTTACTTACTCTGCAGTAGATGATTACATGACCCATGAACCTATTGATCCATAAATATGTTAAAGTAAAGAATGTTCATCATCATTTAGACCTTGCTGATTTTAAAAAAAATCTGTTTTGGATATGATTGATTGAGAAAAACCATGGAATGTACTCATACATGAATATGTGGAAAATCACTTGCTGCTGCTTGTAAACACATTTTACACAGATAACAACCTACAGCTATATCTTTCTCCGGATGGCTGATAAATTGTATTCTAGCCAAGATAAGAGTCAAATGGGGTTGTGTCTTCTTGGCTCTGTTTCGGTTAAACTTTTTTATAAATAATGTAGTAGTAGACCTTAGTGGTGATCATTTCCCCCCTGCCAAAAGTGGAAGGGGGATTAACTATATGGTATTCTTGTATACAGACAAAGTGGAGCTTTTGTCTCCATATGCAAATAGATCTCCACAGCCAGCCAGTAGCCTTTGGCATTTAATTTAAAATTGCTAAAAACAAATGATGGAAAAACAAAAGGTTGCTGTTTCTCCAATAGATGGACCCACTGTATGGCATCTCAAGCTCAATATAAGATTACTATACCCAGTGACCATACTGACTGGGTTGTTCTGGGAGTTGCAGTTCAATAAAGTAACCATTTCTATCTCTGCTGTTTAGTTGGGTACACTGGCAATCAAGATGATTCAACTCTGATGGTGGTACTATGGTTCCACTAGTGTGAACTCAACCCATCTACAGAAAAATCCACATTACGTATTCCCTTTTTCGGGGGGGGGGGGGGGTCCTGTTATCACTGCTGTTTTGTCTATGGATTTGTGGGCATCACAGCATCCCTAACCAACCTGTATCAAGCTCACAAGCCATTTCAGTGGCACAAAGTCCACTCACCTGAACAAGAGGCTGGATGACTTGTTTGTGCTAAAAACAGTCATGCAACATCCAGACCCTCACATGTCATCTGTGGTGAAAACCAACACATGGAATATAGTGATTGGGACTATGCTGCTCCAGCCATCAAGCCCCAGGGGTCCTCTTATATGTTCTGCTTGTTTTCTTAGAAAATGACCCCGACTGAGAGTAGTTACATGATCTAGGACTTGGAGCTCATCAAGAAAAGATATGTGTAGATGATTACCTGGTCTCTTTCACAGTTCTCAATAAGAAGCAAGGGACCAGAGATGTCTACAGAACACTGTATCACTTGCCAAGGGAATTATGTCTTCTGCATTGTTGAGCATTTTGCTCTCTCTTTGCCTGTTGTCACGTGGAGGTGTACCCCTTTCCTGCTTGCTTCATTACTTCTGGCATATATGTGAATGTTTTCTTGCCTCTCTCTCTCTGTAGCCACTTCTGTCCCGGCTCTGCCCGCAATGGGCTACTATGCCTTTCATCCCACCAACATAATGGGTACCAGCTACCCACTGATTTCATTTATTTATTCCCTGCCTTTTCTCTATAATAGAATGCAAGGTAGTGCATGGTAATCTGATAGGTTCCCCACCTAGCCTTCCTTACAAGCCTTGACCAGACCCCGATTTGATTAGTTTTGTTGTTGTTTAGTCATTTAGTCGTGTCCGACTCTTCGTGACCCCATGGACCAGAGCACGCCAGGCCCTCCTGTCTTCCACTGCCTCCCGAAGTTGGGTCAAATTCATGTTGGTCGCTTCGATGACACTGTCCAACCATCTCATCCTCTGTCGTCCCCTTCTCCTCTTGCCTTCACACTTTCCCAACATCAGGGTCTTTTCCAGGGAGTCTTCTCTTCTCATGAGATGGCCAAAGTATTGGAGCCTCAGCTTCAGGATCTGTCCTTCCAGTGAACACTCAGGGTTGATTTCCTTCAAAATGGATAGGTTTGATCTCTTTGCAGTCCAGGGGACTCTCAAGAGTCTCCTCCAGCACCACAATTCAGAAGCATCAATTCTTCGGCGGTCAGCCTTCTTTATGGTCCAGCTCTCACTTCCATACATCACTACTGGAAAAACCATAGCTTTGACTATGCGGACCTTTGTCGGCAAGGTGATGTCTCTGCTTTTTAAGATGCTGTCTAGGTTTCTCATCGCTTTCCTCCCAAGAAGCAGGCGTCTTTTAATTTCGTGGCTGCTGTCACCATCTGCAGTGATCGTGGAGCCCAGGAAGGTAAACTCTGTCACTGCCTCCATATCTTCCCCTTCTATTTGCCAGGCGGTGATGGGGCCCGTGGCCATGATCTTAGTTTTTTTGATGTTGAGCTTCAGACCATTTTTTGCACTCTCCTCTTTCACTCTCATTAAGAGGTTCTTTAATTCCTCCTCACTTTCTGCCATCAGAGTGGTATCATCTGCATATCTGAGGTTGTTGATATTTCTTCCGGCAATCTTAATTCCGGCTTGGGATTCATCCAGTCCAGCCTTTCGCATGATGTATTCTGCATATAAGTTAAATAAGCAGGGGGACAATATACAGCCTTGTCGTACTCCTTTCCCAATTTTGAACCAATCAGTTGTTCCATATCCAGTTCTAACTGTTGCTTCCTGTCCCACATATAGATTTCTCAGGAGATGGATAAGGTGGTCAGGCACTCCCATTTCTTTAAGAACTTGCCATAGTTTGCTGTGGTCCACACAGTCAAAGGCTTTTGCATAGTCAATGAAGCAGAAGTAGATGTTTTTCTGGAACTCTCTGGCTTTCACCATAATCCAGCGCATGTTAGCAATTTGGTCTCTAGTTCCTCTGCCCCTTCGAAATCCAGCTTGTACTTCTGGGAGTTCTCGGTCCACATACTGCTGAAGCCTACCTTGGAGGATTTTAAGCATAACCTTGCTAGCGTGTGAAATGAGTGCAATTGTACGGTAGTTGGAGCATTCCTTAGCACTTCCCTTCTTTGGGATTGGGATGTAGACTGATCTTTTCCAATCCTCTGGCCACTGCTGAGTTTTTCCAAACTTGCTGGCATATTGAGTGTAGCACCTTAACAGCATCATCTTTTAAGATTTTAAATAGTTCCACTGGAATGCCATCTCCTCCACTGGCCTTGTTGTTAGCCATGCTTTCTAAGGCCCACTTGACTTCGCTCTCCAGGATGTCTGGCTCAAGGTCAGCAACCACACTATCTGGGTTGTCCGGGACATCCAGATCTTTCTGGTATAATTCCTCTGTGTATTCTTGCCACCTCTTCTTGATGTCTTCTGCTTCTGTAAGGTCCCTACCATTTTTGTCCTTTATCATGTCCATCTTTGCACAAAATGTTCCTTTAATGGCTCCAATTTTCTTGAACAGTTTTTCCCTTTCTATTGTTTTCCTCTATATCTTTGCATTGTTCATTTAAGAAGGCCCTCTTGTCTCTCCTTGCTATTCTTTGGAAGTCTGCATTCAATTTTCTGTAACTTTCCCTATCTCCTTTGCATTTTGTTTCCCTTCTCTTCTCTGCTATTTGTAAGGCCTCGTTGGACAGCCACTTTGCTTTCTTGCATTTCCTTTTCTTTGGGATGGTTTTTGTTGCTGCCTCCTGTACAATCTTACGAGCCTCCATCCATAGTTCTTCAGGCACTCTGTCCACCAAATCTAGTTCCTTAAATCTGTTCTTCACTTCCACTGTGTACTCATAAGGGATTTGGTTTAGATTATACCTGGCTAGCCCAGTGGTTTTTCCTACTTTCTTCAGTTTAAGCTTGAATTTTGCTATAAGAAGCTGATGGTCAGAGCCACAATCAGCTCCAGGTCTTGTTTTTGCTGACTGTATAGAGCTTCTCCATCTTTGGTTGCAGAGAATATAATCAATCTGATTTCGGTATTGCCCATTTGGTGATGTCCATGTGTAGAGTCGCCTCTTGTGTTGTTGGAAAAGAGTGTTTGTGATGACCAGCTTGTTCTCTTGACAGAACTCTATTAGCCTTTGCCCTGCTTCGTTCTGAACTCCAAGGCCAAACTTACCTGTTGTTCCTTTTATCTCTTGACTCCCTACTTTAGCATTCCAGTCCCCTATAATGAGGATAACATCTTTCTTTGGTGACAGTTCTAGAAGGTGTTGTAGGTCTTCATAGAATTGGTCAATTTCAGCCTCTTCAGCATCGGTGGTTGGTGCATAAACTTGGATTACTGTGATTTATTCTTGCCATCTCCTGTTTGACCACATCCAACTTACCAAGGTTCATAGATCTTACATTCCAGGTTCCTATGCAGTATTCTTCTTTGCAGCATCGGACTTTCCTTTCACTTCCAGGCACGTCCACAGCTGAGCGTCCTTTCGGCTTTGGCCCAACCACTTCATTAGCTGTGGAGCTACTTGTACTTGTCCTCCCGCTCTTCCTCAGTAGCATGTTGGACGCCTTCCGACCTGAGGGGCCCATCTTCCAGCGTCATATCTTTTAGCCTTTTGTTTCTGTTCATGGGTTTTCTTGGCAAAGTTACTGGAGTGGCTTGCCAGTTCCTGCTCCAGGTGGATCGCGTTTAGTCAGAACTCTCCACTATGACCTGTCCGTCTTGGGTGTCCCTGCACGGCATAGCCCATAGCTTCTCTGAATTACTCAAGCCCCTTCGCCACGACAAGGCAGCAATCCGTGAAGGGGTTGATTAGTTTTAGCAAGGTTTAAATACCCTTAGTTCCTAAGTACCAGTCTATGAAGTGTTGGATATCCATGGACAGCTTTGAATATTGCTCCTTTGTTTGGAGTTGGGGAGCCTATTTGGAACTGAAAGTGGGGAAATCTCAGGTAATCTTGTAGTTCTTGAGAAAAAGTCAGAGGGTAACTCTCAGTAGTTCTAAAACAGTAGAATCCAAATAATATACATCCATGTTGTATGAAGGTAGAAATATGGGGAAACAATACCAGTATCCTTTGAAGCTCAGATTAATAAAATATTATTAAGCACACTGAGAGAAGAAGAAGAAGAAACAGGAACAGTAAAATCATAATTCCACTGTATACATGTAAAGCAACAGTCCCCGACTCACTGGGCAGCTGCATTTATCATCCAGCAACGGGCAGCAGGGCAAGGACTGTATGGTAGCCACCATCTTGGGGTTGACAAACATCTTCAGCCCAGGATGAAACACGGATGGCATGATGTATCATGAGGTGGTGATCCTCAGCCAACCATGTGGCTGAGGATTGTGATCTCCTCACACAGTGGCCCAGATTGGTTGACTTGAATCTGGGCTGCCTTTGAGAGAATAAAAGAGAATGGTTGCAGCCATTCTAGGAGTTTGGGGCCTTCTCCCATCCACCCCTCTTTGTTCATTTAGTGTTATGGGCACCAAAAAAAAGGGGTGTGTGTGTTTGTTCTGTCAAAGCTTTGTTTCATTGGAAGCATGAGGACAGATCACGTTGGATGGTCAGGCATATGACTGACCCTCCCTCATGGATTCCCTTTAAGAGAATGGGAAAGAGAGACATTGCAGGGCTCAGCTCAGAAAATGGTGTACCCTCTTCTTTCCTCCCACAAATATCTCTTCACTAGCGTTTCTGAGAAGGTTATGGTCATTTCTTATGTAAAAACAATGTACTACAGGGGCTTCAGGAATATCCTCCTCCTCGAGATCAGTAGAAGTTGTGGTGGTCATGGAACCAGGTCTCAGGTTACTGCTTCCCTCAGCCGATTCCACTTGTTTTAACAATACACTTTTTTTGTTTGATTATCATTCTTCCCTGTATTAGGATTAGGTCACACACACTGGAATTGTAAATGGCCTGGCTGGCCGCAGTTAAAACATTTATAATTCTTTCTCTCATTCTGAGGTGATTTGTTGAACTTTGACTCAGGGTTTATTGGCTTTGGCGGACTAGGCCTTGGCAATTTTGGGGAAGTACCACCCTGGCTTCTTTCTGTTGTTTTGCTGAGGTAATTTTTATTAAAGGGCTTCTCATAGTTGTCCCAGTTTGGTCTGTTAAATCTTAGCTCTGAGAATCTGGGGTTCCTGTACTCATTAATACAATCTGTTTGTTCACCAGCTTCCAGTAAATTTTTAGGATTTTTGTCCCTAACTAAATAACGCAATTCTCCAGGTAATATGGAGTAAAATTGTTCTAACCCAATCAAATTCTTCATTTGTTCTAGAGAAGTGATATCCTCCCTTTCCATCCACTTCTCAAGACATTGCTGCAATTTAGCTCCCAACTGTGAATAAGATTCCTCCTGCTTTTTAGTAAGAGAGCGAAATTTCCGCCTCAGGTGTTCAGCGTTAAGACAAAACCTTGAATAAACCATCTTTTTATATGCCTCAAAATCTCTGGCCTTCTCTAGGGCCATCTGTGAATACAACTCAGCCAAATCTGCACTTATTTGAGCCCTCTAAACAATCATCCTTTCATCATCTCTGATTTCAAAGTCCCAGCAGGCGCGCTCCAAAGCAATGAGAAAAGATTCAGGACAGTCCCCTCTTTTATATTGGGGGAAACTTCTTAAGATCAATTTTTGAGAGAATTCCCCCTCCAACACTGGTGTTATTGTTGAGGTTATTGTTTTGAGCAGAAATCTCTAATTGTCTCATCTGTAATTGAAAGTCCATTTCCTTTTGTCGTGATTCCAATTGTCTAGCCTCTTGATCAGCTCTTTCCCTGATTTCTAGTTCCCTTTGTTTGGTCTCTTGCTCAGCTCTGAGCTGTAGTTGTAGTTCCTTAAATTTAAATTCTCGTTCCAGCTTCCATTTTTCAAACTCCTGGGAGCTTAATTCCTTTTGTTCCTCTGTGGCCCCCCTCATCAATTTCCTCCTGGTCCAATTGAGTCAAAGGGTCACCGTTTCCCTCCATTTCTTGAGGTAAAACCTCAGCCTCAGGACTCCCCCTTTTGGTACGTTTGGGTGGCATTTTTACTTCTGGGATGATTAGTACAGAGTGTTTACTGATTTTAAAAGGACCTGTCTTTCTTCTTTTACTTCCAGTCACAAAATGATTTTATTTCTAGCAAAGGCTTTCTCCTCTCTTCCTTCAGATCTGCTCTGACCCCTGGCTTCTGCCTTTTTCACAAGCGCTCTCTAAACTCTTAGAGCCTTGAGCCTAAAGCTAGCCCACTGGGTCTTCAAATCATGAGGTAAAATACAAGAATTTTCTTTCAGAGTCGTTCCCTAACTTAGACCCCCCCCCCCCCAGATCTGGGTTCAGAAGCCCCCACCACTAAGCTTTTCCCAAAAGCTCTGGTGAGGAACCAAACTTCTTAGCCACAGACCTAAAAGGTACCCTTGACTCAAGAAAAATTCTTTTTAAAATCAGGCTTGACTGGATTTCTTCGTATCCAAACTCAGGCTTCACTGGATTCCTTCGTATCCCGCCACTGGACACCAATTGTGGCGTTCACCCTCGTGCCCCTTACTTGACCGTCCAGACTCAGAGCACACGAAGGCAAACAATCCCCTCTTTTCCATTGCTGCCACCAGGTGATCACTAAATCACCATTACTTCAGGAAGATGATGCAGGTCCACACTTCAAAGTATTTTAAATATAACGTGTTTATTGTTTACAGAACTTGATAATAATTCATGAATATCTTCTTTAGGTAAATTTATTATTAATAACAATCTTCTGTTTGATAATACACCCCTAACTAGAATCACTCCTCAGATTTCCCCAAACTCCACACTCTATCTCTACTCATCCCTCTGACTATCTCTCCATCTCCCTGACTATCTCCCTCTGTCTGACCCCCTCTCCATCTCTGGCTCCGCCTCTTATACCATCTCTCTCGGCTCCGCCTCTCAGCAACATGAATATGCATGAACAATTAACATAACCAAACCTGAACCATTGACATAATAAAGGGGAATGCTACACTCTCTGCTCTAGGGGTGTTGGAAGGGGGCACACAGTGGTGGACACATTTCCAGTCACCTTGGTTACACATCAGTCAACAGACAGGCTGGCTGATGTTGATCCATCCTCCATGTTAGCACCAGTACTTCTGGCAGCTGTTACCAATAAAGTTGTGGAGTTTTACTGAACCAGTTTTCAACAAGGTGTGCTAACTTTCTATGTGTAAGAAAATATTTTGTATGGATGAGCAGTTAGTTATGTGTTTGCCTATCATGTGCTCTTAAGCAGACTTAAATGGTCCTTCTCTGTGAGTTGGCCTCAGAATGAACTAGCATCAGTAGGGAGAAAACTTCTGCATTACCAAAAAAAGACTAATACAGTACATCAACCTAGAATAACACCAAATAGATCTTATGATCATTCTGTGCTGAATTTGGAACTGTAATTTAAATAGAAACATAGTGGCCAGAATCTTGTTACTTCTGTACACCAACATAATTGCAATGGCATAAACAACATGAACAATTTGCTGCTATTTAAAGAGTTGCCATTAGTATTTCTTGTTGTGCACCAGTAACTTGGTGCATGATGAGGAACAGAAGCAGCAACTCATTAACTGATGGCAAACTGCTACTGTGATTTACACTGTTGCACTTATGCCAGTGTATATAAGCAACAGGGTTCTGGCCAACATCTTACCATAACAGAAAGGAGTGTAATATGTGATTAGTGTGCTTGCTGAGTCCGTTATCTAGATGCTAATAGGCTGTAACTACTAAGGAGGTCTTTAGAGTAAAAGGATACTTGGGCTAGAGAGCCCTTCAAATGGAACATGTTATCAGAAAACTGTTCCCTGATAGCTCTTCAAAGTAAGAATTATTCTGAATATAACAGGGTACACAGGCACCCAAAGGGACATATTTATTTAGTTAGATTTGTCCACAATTTCAAGAATAATGTTGCAATGTTAGTATCAACATGACTACGGAAAATATCCTAAGAACTGGGGCCCATTTCTCCAGGAAGAAAAATATAATTTACTAATCCTGCATCAAATCCAAATTTGCACAATTCACACTACTGTATTTCTTAAAATGGAGCTCCTGAGTATGTTCTGTTTTTTATTTTAACTTCACTGTCTTGTTTTGGGAAAATATATGAAAGAGTCCTCCTTCGCTACCTGCAAAGCCATGGATATTGGTCTGATATGCAGAAAACTGAATGCTAGCTTGCTAATGATAACAAGGAAATTATACAGCAAACTGTTACATTTGCTTTGCCAGTACCAAAGCAGCATTAAATTTATGTTAGTATTAATTGTTCTCTTAATAAATGAATTTGCATTTGATCTATTTATACTGCATAGATAAATGCATTTATGCTTGATGCAAAATGAAAACCAATTGCAAGACACTAGAATTTTAAAATCATAATCTTGTTTATATTTGGTATTTTTTTACTTCTGAATTATTTGCTTCTATTGTTATTTGTTGCTGTTACATTCCAAGTCTAAACAGCTGAAACTGGAACTGAATAAGGCAACAATGCAATATCCAGCCAACTACACTTGGCAGCAACGTATTGTCGAAGTTATTTGGAGCCCTACCTTGTAAACTGGATTATTAATATTTTATCATGGTAGCCCAATGATGTTTCAATACTTCTTTTTTTTTTTTTAAAGAAATGTTTATATTTACGCAATTGTCCTATATTTAGAATGACAGTTGTGCTTTGCACTCTGTATTTTGCTATAGCCTCTGGCAAAAACAAATAGAACTAAATAGACAGAATAGAACTAAATAAGATAGGATATACTGTGCAATCTGCTTATCCTGTTATCTGGTGTGATCAAAACTCAGTGAGAATGTCACTCACTGCCCCTCAAGCAGTTCCTAGCTCCAGCAGAACATCCATGATTAAAATATGATCTCTTATGGGGAAAAGAAATTACTGATTAATACAAACTTCTTCCCCATTAACTAGTTTTTCAGGCAGGTCTTCCTTACCTGAGAAGGACCTTTTGATAAAACAAAACTGTTTAAAGCTCCTTTTAATTAATGTGTGTCATTTGATGTCCAACTGTGGTTGGAATCTGACATAAATTTGTTTATTTATGTCGGATTCAGCAAGTTATTTAGTTTTATATTATCATTTGTTTGCCAATGTTTATAATTGGTATTGTGCTATCTGTAGTCTACATATGTTGGTTGTTAGCTGCCCAGAGAGTGTGTATCACACAAATGAGCAGTATATAGTACATTAAATAAATAAATAAATAAATTTAAGATAGGTAAAGAAGTCAGGAGTGAGAGAAAGAGAGAGAAGTACTTGACTATTACTAACAAAAGCAGAAGAGGGTCTAGCCAATAAAGTTTAAGCCACATACTGTAGGATTAAGTGCTTCAAAGGAATAAGGTAAAAAGAGAACATGAGGGAAAGTGGATGTTGGTACTTACCATGCAACTTCCTGCTATATGTTAATTTCTTTCTGTTGTAGTTCCTGCCACAACATATCACATGCCCCCTCCACACTAGCCATAATCTTTCCCCCATCCCCTCTTTCGTATGTCTTATGTATGTTGTTGGGATGTAAGCCACAGCAACAGTTAATTGCTGACAATGTTCACACTCTATGGTTGGGTAAGTGGGATTCAAAAGCCACACCCATGTGTGTATGTTAAGGGACTCCACAGGCAAAGCCACATCACAGCAATCACATCCTCCACACTCCTTGTGTGTATCATGTGCCATGTGATACTCTCACTTCCTTTGTGAGAGGGGTTTGTGATATGTCATAATACCTTGCTCCCTTTTATGCTCCCCATCATGCCTTTGTGTCATCATAGCATGAAGGAAGGCATGCTGTGTGCAAAACATAACCATGAAGTCAGAGCCTGGCGTGAAAGCTTTGAGCTGTGTGCCCAGGATGAGTTATAGTCTTCATATCAGTTTATCTAAATGTTTTCATTATGGTATACTGTACTTGTAGTAGGGATGTGTTCAGATTAAGGATGAAATGTCAGGATTTAGTTGTGGTGTGTTGAAGGCAAGGTTCTGATAGTGGTGTGAGGAAAACAGTCAGGCAGATCATAAGTACAGATAAAGACTGGTTGGGAGGAATGTGTACAGATGGTAGCAACCTACAAAGACACACATGAAGCACATCTTGACAGCCTGAAACACAACACACTTATCAGAATTCTGAGACAGTAAATGGTGGGAAAACAAATGCCTCAAACCAGAAGTGGTGCACACTGATGTAGTTCATAATGCCATGTCTTGTCAGTTTAAAACCATACTGAAATTACTGTTGTTCAAACTGGTTCATTGCAAAACATAAGCATACATTATGTTCTTGCCAAAAGAGAAACTGAAACTCTTCCCAAAGCCAAAGTAATAATTCCATATACACATACCCTGGTCAGCTTTCCCTCAAGGACAAAAAGGGCCTGAGAGGAAAATGAAAATAAAAGTAATCAGGAAAGGTAACGAAGAAAGAACATGGTTTGGTTTCAAGAGGGGCTTCATTATGGTATACATTTTGAGTGATTTTGAACTCTATTAAGATGTTTTAATTACTGACAATGTTCAGTGTTGGTTATATGTATAACATATTGCCTTTTTAAAAAAGTTAACATATTCATCTTGTTTGCTTCATCTGCATTATGTCTTTGGGAAGAACACTAGGAAATACAATTAAAAATTAACTGCCCTTTCTTAGTCTGCTGACTTTATTATTTCATTTATGGAGAATAAATTATCTTTCATGTTTGTTTCTTATCAAGGTTTCCTTGTCCTTAATATCTAGTTTACTACGCTTTCTATAATTATGGAAGAATAAGCAGTACTGTGAACAGTAATCTATAATCCAAAGTGGTACAACCCAGACAGAGGTTTACAGTCAGTAAGAAGTAGGCCTCAATTGTCTCTAAAACCAGCGGAATCTGAATTACAATCCTGCAGCCCTACCGGCTGGACAAAATACTCAAGGGAGATGTTCATTGTCAGCAAATATGTCAGCACCACAGTAGAATGAAAAATAGCACCACATCTTTGGGCATTTTAAGTGATATCCTTCTGTTTACACTATTAGTTCAATCAACATTACTTGGCTTCTTGCTAAAATAATGACAAGAAGAAAACGTTTGTTCAGACTCCCTGTGAAAAGAGGGAAATGATGTTGGGCGTAGAACTGCAGAAAATTATGTTGACTGATAACAAATATAATTAGTTCTGAATTATTTTGGTTGTTATCACAATCATTCCAGGAATGCAAAAGATCTCCCAACACTTCCCCTCCTTCCCTTCATTTTTATCCATGTTCTCTTTTACCTGTTTTATCCATTGCACTATAAATGCAGAGAATTTGAATGCTATAGTTGCCACCATGTCTCAGGTGCTAGCTAAATTCACCAAGGATTGCTATACTCTTCCGGCTCGCTGGGCAGGAAGAAAAATGTCAGGACAAAGAATGCTGGGGGAGCAGAAGTCTAATTTTTGTGTGAGGTGTCTAATGTCTGGACACCCATCTCCATCCATCCCCAGTGAATGTCAGGGTGCACTGGCTGTCATTAAAGGACCCACCTTTATGACATCTCATGAAACTTCCTCTGTGACATCACAAGACCTACTGGCTAGTCTCAGCTTTTGGCCCTGAAATTTCAAGGAATGGGGTGCTGCTGATCTGGAAACCCTAATCAACACCATGGTAGTGCGCTCAGCCAGAAGCAAGAGATAGAGACCTGGGGTACTCCGAATGTTATTGAGCTACAATTCTCATCACCTCTGGCCACCAGTCATTGTGATTGGCTCTGGTGGACATTGAAGTCCAATAACATTTGGTGGGCAGACATATGAAATTTTGCTAGTAGTCTTGAACAAAAATTTCCAAATGACAGGTAGACTGTTCAGCAAGATTAAGCCCACAGCTCTGCTAGCCTTGGCCATTTTGAGATTCCTTCCCATTTGAAGGTCATAAATTCAACCTTCAAAGGGGTGGAAAGGAAACAGGGTTGAAAACATGGGAAATCCTTATATTGAGGGGAAGAGTAGTTACAGTGGCTATAGTAAGCTGCTTTCCCCCCCACACCCTTTTTTTAAAACTTTTTTTTTAAAAATAATATGACTCTTGCTGCAGAGTAAGAGCCACTTTAAAATCCCAAATACTTTCAAGTATAACAATTCCTGTTGCATGTATGAGCATAGGTCATAGCCAGTGTTCTTGCTGCCTTGTTTTTCCCACCTAAAACCTCTGTGAAACAATGCTAAGAACACTTCACTACCATCACTTGAGCAGCATTTGTGGTGAGGAGAAACATGGTGACAAGCTCTATTCAAATGCAGAAGCCACAATGTTGTTTTAACTTTTGCAAGTTCAAAGAAAAGACATGGTCCCGGTTTACCTGGTGCTCCTGTGTTGTGCCTGGAGCAGCCATCCCAGGCCAGCAGAGACCAGATGGTTGCCTGCTGGGTGGCAAAGTAGAGCCGGCATAAGCTCTCATCTGGCCCACCTTCACTGTATATTAGCAGGAAAGCCTGGTGATTACAGGCGCTTTTTTCCAGACTGCCTGCCCTGGTTCTGGACCACCAAATCTTGCATGTACATAGTGGATTATAAATTTTCTTAGATATTTTCTGCAACATTTTCCATTGCAAGTTTTATGGAGTGGCTCTGGTTACAAGTATTGGTTTGGATCTAGGGACAGGAGCAGAAGATGTGGACCTGACATACATACACACCCTGTGTTTAAGCAGTCTCCTTATGGGTAGTGGGGCAAAGACATGGCCAGGTCACTCCAATTGAACCCCATCTGATGTCTCTAGTGGGTTCTAATGACATCAGGTTGACATCTGAAACTCCCAATGGTCTGGATCCTATCCCAGTGCCATGCCAGTACATAGCTGCTGTAACAAAGTTAAAAACTCATTCCTTTTCAAACTATGTGTAACAGTTTGTGTTTGCTTGTGGCCCAGGAGCAGCTTAGTTTTAGGTGCACAAAAATGTGACTCTGCTACTGTAACAAGCAATGTTTTTAAAGCTCGAGAAAGGAAACTACAGTGGACCCTCGACTTATGGAATTAATCCGTATTGGAACGGTGGCCGCAGGTTGAAAAGTCCGTAGGTCGAGGGTCCATTTCCCATAGGAATGCATTGAAAACCCATTAATCCATAATCGGCCGAAGAAAAAATACCCCCCCACCAAAAAAAGAAAATAAAGGCAAAAAGCAGCCTTTAAGCAGCCTTACCAGTCCGAAGGGGTCCCTCGCGGCCGCCATCGCCGCTGCCGAAGCCCTCCGAGGGCTTCCCCGCCGCTGCCGGAGGCCTCACGGGGGTCCCCAGCCGCCGTCGTCACCAGTGCCGAAGCCCTCCGAGGGCTTCCCCGCCACTGCCGGAGGCCTCACGGGGGTCCCCAGCCACTGCCACCGCCGGCTTTCCCAGGGTACACCGGGCCTACCAGGGGAGGGCTTCCCCTGGTAGGCCCGGTCTACTGCCCAGGAAAGGCTGGTACACCGGGCCTACCAGGGGAAGCCCTCCCCTGGTAGGCCCGGTGTACCCTGGGAAAGCCGCCGCCGCCGTCGGCCAGGGACCCCCGTGAGGTCTTCCATGGCGGCGGAGAAGCCTTGGAAGGCCTCCAGAGATCCCCCTCGCCGCCGATCGTGCCTCCGGAACTTCTCCGGAGGCACGATCGGCGGCGAGGGGGACCTCCGGAAGCCTTCCAAGGCTTTTCCGCCGCCGTGGAAGACCTCCAGAGGTCCCCCCTCGCCTTCTCCGCCACCATGGAAGGCCTCACGGGGGTCCCCGGCCACCGCCGATTGTGCCTCCGGAGCTTCTCCGGAGGCACGATCGGCAGCGAGGGGGGACCTCCGAGAGGCCTCCCATGGCGGCGGAGAAGTCCTGGAAGGCCTCCGGAGGCATGATCGGCAGCCTATGGACCAGAAGGGGGAGGCGGGGAAAGCGCCAAATTTGAATTTGGCGCTTTCCCCACCTCCCCCTTCCAGTCCGTAGGTCAATTCTCTGGCCGCAAGTCGATGGGAAATTTTGCAGCCGGAGAAGTCCGTAACTTGAAAAGTCCGCAGGTGGAGCCATGCGTAAGTCGAGGGTCTACTGTACCTTCCTGTGACCCCAGTAAACACCTTCTCCTCCATGAAATGATTGGCCTCATTTTGGTATACCCCTCCCTGAAATAACCCCGACTCTAGTTTGCCACCCTCAAATGAGGTGATAAATTTGGGATGTGTGTGTCATATTTTGATCTGTGCTTAATCTAGCACACCAATGTTACAACAATATAACTGATTGTCATTTAGCATACTATTGAAGACTAAATATCCCAGAGATGAATTATGTCAATAGCTGCCTTAACTCATCTAGCCCATCTTACTAGCATTTTCCACATGCTCCAGGATCCAGCTAGGTCTCAGGCTATATGTTCTTATATTCTCGTATAAGACCCTGCCTTGGGTACCAGAGACGTTACAGTATAGCCTCATCACGAAACTAAACAAGGGCATCTTAATAGTGGCACCATTTTGAAGTAGTTGCATCCCTCCGAGCATCTCTCAAGCTTGCCAGTCGATTTATTTATTTATTTTACTTCTAGGCTTCCATTTGCAATTCACTTGTTTGTGAAAGTGTTTCATGGAGGGACGAAGAGAAATATTTGTAGTATATTCTGCCTCAGGTGCCAAAATGACTGGGCTGGTCTTGGGTACTTTGCACCATTGTTTTGAGCAGATGGTTGACACTTGTTTCCCCTCATCTGCCACAAGTTGTCTTGGGCTGGCCCTTCTCTGACAACCATCTGGAAGTAAATAGTTGAGGGAGTGGAAATTGTAGGAACTTTAGGAGAAAGCGGCCATGTCATATTAGAATTCACCATCATGCAGGCAAGGGTAACTGTACCAAGTCAGACTAATGTTCTAGATTTTAAGAGAGCTGACTTTAACAAACTAAGAGATGTAATAGGAAGGATTCCGTGGATGGAAATCCTAAAGGGCAAAACAGTACAGGATGCTTGGGAAACCCTAAAAGGCGAGATAATAAAGGCCCAAACCAAAATAATACCACAGAGAAAGAAAAACAAGAGACGTCTGACAAGACCGGCATGGATGCACACAGAGCTCTCTGACAAGCTAAGGGACAAAAAGGATACATATTAAAAAAAATTAAAAAGGGGCTCATAACTAGAACAGAATACCAGCAAATCGCTTGAATCTGCAAGGATGGAGTCAGGAAGGCTAAAGCTCAGAATGAGCTGAGACTTGCAACAAATGCCAAAAATAACAACAACAACAAAAACTTTCTTTCAACATGTAAGGAGCAAGAGGAAAGTCAAGGAAATGGTTGGTCCACTAGTGGGAGAAGATGACAAGAAGGTGACAGGCAACAGGGAGAAAGTGGAATTGCTTAATTCTTTTCTTTCTTTCTTTCTTTTTTGCATCTGTATTTACGCAAAAGGAAAAATTGGTCCATCCTGTCAAAAGCAGCACTGTGGGAGACAGGAGAGGGAAGCAGGTCAGAATAGGTAAGGAAGTGGTAAAAGAACACCTAGCTGCTTTCAATGAGTTCATGTTTCCTGGACCAGATGGTTTACATCCCAGGGTACTAAAAGAACTGGCAGATGTGATCTCGGAACCACTGAATGAAATCTTTGAGATGTCCTGGAGCACAGGCAAACTGCCGGAGGACTGGAAAAGAGCTTATGTGGCTCCAGTCTTCAAAGGGGGGGGGGGGGAGTGGATCCAGGAAACTACAGACCAATCAGCTTGACATCAATCCCTGGGAAAATCCTGGAAAAAATAATCAAGCAGCAGATTTGTGAGCATCTAGAAAATAACAAGGTGATTACTAGAAGCCAGAATGGGTTTGTTAAGAACAGGTCATGCCAAACAAATCTTATTGCCTTCTTTGATAAAGTGACTAAATTAGTGAACCAAGGAAACACAGTGGATATAGTATACTTAGACTTCAGTAAGGCATTTGATAAGGTAGACCACAACCTACTTCTGCATAAGATAGAACAAAGTGGGTTAGACAGTGCAACTACCAGATGGATATGCAGCTGGCTGATCAACTGCACTCAACATGTGGTCCTCAATGGAACCACATCTATGTGGAGGGAAGTGTGCAGTGGGGTCCCCTAAGGTTCTGTCTTGGACCCAGTGCTCTTCAACATCTTCATAAATAACCTGGATGAGGGGATTGAAGGAGCACTCATCAAATTTGCTGATGACACAAAGCTGGGGGGAATTGCTAATACTTTGGAAGATAGACTCAACATTCAGAAGGATCGACAGACTTGAACATTGGGCCCTATCCAATAAGATGCAGTTCAGTGGTGGGAAAAATAATGTCCTGCACTTAGGCAGGAGAAACCAGACGCACAGGTATAGGATAGGTGGTACCTGGCTCGACGCTAGTACCTGTGAGAGGGATTTAGTTGTCCTGGTGGACCACCACCTAAGGATGAGTCAGCAGTGTGCTGCAACTGCCAAGAAAGCCAGCACAGTCCTAGGCTGCATCAACAGGGGGATAGCATCAAGATCACGGGAAGTGATAGTACCACTCTATACCGTGCTGGTGAGGCTGCACTTGGAGTGCTGTGTCCAGTTCTGGTCACCACAATACAAAAAAGATGCTGAGGCCCTGGAAGGGGTGCTGAGAATAGCAACAAAGATGATAAGGGGACTGGAGGCTAAATCCTATGAAGAAGACTGAGGGGAGACATGATAGCACTCTTCCAATATCTGAAGGGCTGCCACAGAGAAAAGGGCATTGATTTATTCTCCTTTGCGCCTGAGGATAGGACAAGAACCAATGGGTGGAAACTCGTCAGAGGGAGATCCAACCTGGAAATAAGGAGGAATTTCCTGACGGTGAGAACGATTAAGCAGTGGAACAGCTTGCCTCCCGGTGTTGTGGGTGCCCCATCGCTGGAAGTTTTCAAGAAAAGATTGGACAGCCATCTATGTCCAAGTGTGCTCAGATTACAAATGTAACAGCCCATAATATTGTAGAACATGTACATTCAGCTTTGTCTTCGAGTTTGGTTGCCTGTGGTTTAATTCAGGTAGGGACCATACCATACAATCTAAAATATACATTAAAAAGATAGATGCCTAAGGGAAAAGCAGGAAACCCATCTAAACTTAAGAATCAAAGGCTTGAGATAACTATCTGATACTAACACATTAGATATTGTTGGAGAAATATGAATATATAAATGGAGGGAAAACAGCATGGTAGAGTGCTTTTGATTCACAAGTGGATCTTGTATTATTTCAACCAAAAAAAGGCCTTCACTGATGTATAAGCATTTGATGATCAC
Organism: Intellagama lesueurii; assembly: GCA_037013535.1. Taxonomy (NCBI): domain Eukaryota; kingdom Metazoa; phylum Chordata; class Lepidosauria; order Squamata; family Agamidae; genus Intellagama; species Intellagama lesueurii. The sequence continues at coordinate 112,377,515 of JBAJHW010000005.1, forward strand.
ATTCAAGAGCTAAGAATTATTCCTCACCCTTGCCATATGATTACAACTGAAAATGCCATTCCTCTGTCAATTTTCCTCTCCCATAATGGACACTCACTTCATTTCCTGATTTCATTATTTGCCTTTACCAGTCTGGGACACTTAGTGATGTAAATGATGTAGAGCAAATGCAGAAAATGAACAGCATGATGAATCCACAGCAAAGGATAAGCAATCATTTATGTTACAAGACAAAGTGAAGGGTTCACATAATCTCCCCTGCATATCCCAAAAGCATGACATGAGGACATATCCCTTACACACTTGCGACACATTGCTGGCCATCAGTATGAAGAGGCCATAGAAATATCTCACCAGCTTGTGCACAAAACCATAGATTTGTCCCTCTAAAAAGGGAGATTGTTTGTTCCAGGATTCCCCTCACATGAAAGAAGCCTACTTACCTTCCTCTGTGTACATGTATGGCCCCTTCACACTGATCCAAATCACACTGATGGTGGAGGCATGGTGCATGTACAGGTCATTGCTAGCATGAGCAATCCTGCTGTCCCCTCAGTCATAAACATGAAACATTTTCAGTTACACCCCCATGCTGTGAGTAAGGCATTATTTTTCTCCACTGCCCATTAGAATGAGTGTGTATAGATGAAAATTAAGTCAATGACATTAACTCAAAGAACATATTTCAGAAACTGTAAGTGTAGGGATCATAAGTGTAGCGGCATGGTGTCTATTTAATAGGAAGCCCTTTGACAAAAAAAGAGGGGGGGGTCAGTCTTCCTTTACCTTGTAGCTGTGATATGTTAATGAATGCCCTGAAATTTAGCATTGTGCCATGGAAATGTTGCTTTTCATGTACTTCATCCCTGTGGCTAATTACACAGAAGGTGGGTGTTTATGTTCATAAAATCAGATGGAAAGTGGCATAAAAACACTTCCTCTTCTCATGGTTTTTCCTGCTTACTTGTGATGCCTCTAATAGCGTCAAGGGTCACCCATCTCAAACAAGTCACCTAGACCTGGGAGCCAGCCAGCTAATGTTAATGTCTCATCAATGTGTCCAAATTGACATCAATCGATGAGGGAAGCTAAAAAAGAATAATTAGAAGCAATGGTAAAGAAAGACTCCAAATACAGTGAGTGGAGTACAATGTAGCTCATTAGTGGGCTTCTGAGGCAAGTGTCCCTTGCCCTTGGCAGTATCAGCGGTCCCCAGCTTCCTTTGTCTGGGCTTTGAGCCATCAGAACAAGAGACTGGAAGGCAGAATTGTTTGTTCAGTCCTTTTGCTGCCTTTGGCGAGCTTCAGCTTCTGGCACAATATGCAACAGTCATTTGTAAAAAAAAAAAAAGGGCATTCATTGACGTGATTGGCTGCTTTGCTCCACTTCATGTAGCCAATTGCAACTCATCAGAGAGTTCTCAGTCTTCATTGGTTTTCGGTTGTATTTGGATGCAAACCCAGATGTTGAATTGAATTCCAGAGGCTCCCATGATTTGTTTAGCCTCTTCTTACCTAGGAGGCTAACTACATGTTATGTCATGAAGCTCTTCTCTTGTCCTCTCCTCTCTTCTCTTGATTTAGAAAATCCAGACAAGGGGAAAGAGAAGAAGGAGGAGGGTGTTTTAACCCTTCCATATTCACACATTTGTGAATCTCTCTCTCACACACACATAATGAGATTTGAAATAAATGGAAAAGAGAGAATGTGGGAGCTTAGTTATGACTATACCAGCCCAGATCAGGGCAGGAGAAAAGTGTAGTTGGCATTGAAACTGTATATCAAATTGTACAAATAACCATTTTCATGCATGAGGGAATGGCAGCCATTCACTTATAGTAAATATATGCTCTGAGAGACATTTGCCAGAATGTGGTCTAAACCTGATTCTTCCCTCTGGTGGCTGCAATGGTGGTGGTGGAGGAGGAGGTTTTGTCCTCTTCTCAAAATACTTTCTCATTACATGGTTATTTACCTTGCCCATGTAGTGATTTTAATTCATCCTTTTTAGGAGTGCCTTGTTTCTCTTGGACACAACCCCTGTAGAATGCCCATGTTCATAAGAAATGGCAAGAGTTCTGATGTCTTCATTTGGATTTGCAAAAAGCACAACAATGGAATTTCCAGGCTTCTTTGACCTCAGGTAAGTAGATGTAAGTCAAGATGTGTGACACCCTTTTCTTTCCTTCCTCACAGTGCCCTACCATGGCCCTTGTTCCTTCCCAGGACTCAGAATATTTCAGTAAGGGTGTTATATGGGTGGGACTCCAATAGACTGTGATTGATTCACAGACCAAAGGCTCTTCTATCAGGTTTCAGCCTTGGGCTTTTCCCACTCACTGGCTAGACATAGATGTTCATGTCTAATGGCACTGCACCCCAAGGCATGGTAAAGAAAGGAGCTGCATCCTTATTCACTTCCTGCTGGAAACTGCTGGAAGCATTGCTGCAAGGTTTCTTCCTGACCCTGACCAGTTCTTGATTGCCCTATTGAAGGGTCCCTTCTGTCTCTCCATCTCCCTTGTTCTTATTACCTTGCTTGTCTGGCCCCACCTCCATCCAGGCCTGGAAATTGCATTCTAGCTTAAGCCCAAGGACTCAGTCAGCCCTGGAGCTCCTATTAGCCAAACTCTTTCCCCTTGCACTTTCAAGTTTTTCATGCCCACCCCTCTTCCCCTCCTCCTCCTCTGGCTCACCCTGAATGGTCAGCAAGAAAGAACCCTTGGAGGAGCCCTGGTAAGTCCCTTACTGATGAGTAGGTCAGGTAGAGGGCAGGCCAGATGGTAGGCCCATTTTCTGTCCAGCAGTCCCACAGAGAGCTGTAGAATCAAGGGAATTCCTGTCAACATAGCCCTCCCCACACTGGATGCTTCCTCTCTTACCCCAGTTTCCTTGGTCATATTGCACTGTGGAACCCAGATATATGACTTTCTTATTTTACCTACCCTGTAAAAGGCCATTGCTGACAATCCAACAGAATCTAAACCTTGATCAAGCATTCATAACAGGCAAATGAAGAGAAGTGTATGAGCCCATCTTATTTATTTATTTATTTATTTATTTATTTATTACCCTGCCTTTCTTCTTAAAAAGGAGCCAAGGCAGCTTACATCATTAAAATACAATATTTAGTACTAAAAACAGTAAGTATACAAATACTAAAAAGAGTTCAGATACCACACTACAACATGGTAAACAAAAATAACTCCAAAAATACTGTGAAAGCAGTAAGGTCAACAATCTATTTAACAACCCCACTCAGGCAACCAGTCACTCAAGGAAAGCTAGCCTGAAGAAAAAGGACAGCAAAGATGTGGACAGCCTGGCCACCTGTGGGAAGGAACTCCAAAGTCTGGGAACAGCAACAGAGAAGGCCCTCTCCTGTGTCCCCATCAAATGCACTTGTATGGGTGGTGAGACTGAGAGAAAGGCCTCTCCTGATGATCCTAACACCCGGGGAGGCTTATAATGGGAGACATGGCCCTTGAGATAGCTTGGATCCAAGCCATTTAGGGCTTTATAGGTTAGAACTAGCACTTTGAATTGTGTTTGGAAATGGATCAATAGCCAGTAGAGCTGCTGTAACAAGGTTATGTGATCCCTGTGACCAGCCCCAGTCAGCAATGTAGCTGCCACATTTTGGACCTGCTGTAATTTCTGGACACTTTCCAGAGGGAGCCCCAAGTAGAGTGTGTTACAGTAATCCAGCCAGGATCCAACGAAAGCATACGTTATGTCAGTATGGCCAGATCAGACCTCCATAGGAACATTATCACTCTTCTCTTGTGGAGAGCAACAGCCTGAAGAGGAGAGCTTTTGCTAGACATGGAGACTCTCCGCACAGCTGGGAAGCTTTGATTCCTAATCATGTATAGAAGTTCTACATGTGCAGAAGAAAATACAGTGGTGCCTCGCTAGACGATGTTAATCCGTTCCACGAGGATCGCTGTCTAGCGAAAACATCGTCTAGCGAAGCACGTTTTCCCATTGGAATGCATTGAAATCGCTTCAATGCGTTCCAAGGGAAAAAGCAGTCGTCTTGCGAAATTTCCCATAGGGAAACCTCGTCTAGCGAATGAGGGTCCCCATAGGAATGCACTGACAGCTGCACTGACAGCTTTTGACCACTAGTCGGCGCATTCCTATGGGGAAACCTCATCGTCTAGCGAAATTCCCCATAGGGAAACATCGTTTTGCGAAGCGCAGTAGCGCTCGCAAAAAGGCATCGTCTAGCGATTTCCTCGTCCTGCGAGGCAATCGTCTAGCGAGGCACCACTGTAATGACAGAGAGGGTGGGACTGATGTCCCCTTCCTCTTGCATTATAAATTCCCGGATAAGACCACAGAGTAACCAAGAAAAGCAAGAAAAGGTATGGTTAATGCTAATGAAATGGTGGGACATTTCAGGCAGATGCAGGCGTGGTGGATATTGCCTGGGCTAAACAGGAGCAGAAAGAATTGCCTCCTGCCTGTTACTTCTGAGCATAACATGTTATTTTCCTCAGTGGAGAGCAGAATTCATTCACTTGCATCTTTCCATGTAAATGTTTTTACTGAATTTAGGTTATCTTTGTTTATTATATTTCATATTTCTATAAGTGGGCATCCTGGGAAAGTTTCTGATATGAAAGATTGTGAATGCATGAAAGAAAGAAAGAAAGAAAGAAAGAAAGAAAGAAAGAAAGAAAGAAAGAAAGAAAGAAAGAAAAGATATTGCAGTTGGAGATACAATTGTGAGATAAAAAAGAGGTGCCCTACGCTCCATCGTCAAAGATCCTTTAGTTGGGGCAATGTTGTCTATACCCAAGACACATAAAGATATTGTTGTTGTTTAGTCGTTAAGTCGTGTCCGACTCTTCGTGACCCCATGGACCAGAGCACGCCAGGCCCTCCTGTCTTCCACTGCCTCCCAGAGTTTGGTCAAATTCATGTTGGTAGCTTCGATGACACTGTCCAACCATATCGTCCTCTGTCGTCCCCTTCTCCTCTTGCCCTCACACTTTCCCAACAACAGGGACTTTTCCAGGGAGTCTTCTCTTCTCATGAGATGGCCAAAGTATTGGAGCCTCAGCTTCAGGATATGTCCTTCCAGTGAGCACTCAGGGTTGATTTCCTTCAAAATGGATAGGTTTGTTCTCCTTGCAGTCCAGGGGACTCTCAAGAGTCTCCTCCAGCACCACAATTCAAAAGCATCAATTCTTCGGCGGTCAGCCTTCTTTATGGTCCAGCTCTCACTTCCATACATCGCTTCTGGAAAAACCATAGCTTTGACTATGCAGACCTTTGTCGGCAAGGTGATGTCTCTGCTTTTTAAGATGCTGTCTAGGTTTGTCATCGCTTTCCTCCCAAGAAGCAGGGGTCTTTTAATTTTGTGGCTGCTGTCACCATCTGCAGTGATCCTGGAGCCCAAGAAGGTAAAATCTGTCACTGCCTCCATATCTTCCCCTTCTATTTGCCAGGAGGTGATGGGACCAGTGGCCATGATCTTAGTTTTTTTGATGTTGAGCTTCGGACCATTTTTTGCACTTGTAAAGATATACTCTACTGCTATAGCCCAGTAAGCCCTCCCTCCAGCTATAACAATGAATGGCATTTTGCTAACTGAGATTGCTAATATAATTAGGTAGTTGCAATACTGCTGCAAATGAATCAAAAGGATGGACATAATTGAAAAGAAAAAATTCCTCCACATTATTGAACTTGAAGACATCAACCATTATATTCTATGCACTGAAGAAAAGGAGAAAAACCACAGATAGGCTTTACTCCATTAGTTACATCAAAGCATTCTGATTTCAGAAAGGGGGCAAATATTAAAACAAAAATCAAAGACCCTGGTTTGTCTCATATGAACACCCTTAGCTGCCACGCTTGAGGCTTCATCCCCCCCCCACCCCACCCTCACTGCCCAGAAGTAAAATCTCTAATTTGTAAGTAAATGAACTCTATTTTGAAAGTTTAATCTGTTTTCAATCAAGAAAGCTTTTTTAAAAAGTTTTTGTAGGATTGCAATTAGTGTTCAATTTTATAATGCAGTGGCCTGTTCGTTTTCTTGTCTTCTACTTTGAGTGGTCTTTGGTAGACAATGCCCTGTGGAAAATGTCTGAAATAAATGATAAATAATAATTATCTTGTTTGTCTCTAGTGCAAATGTATGAAAGTACATGCACATGAACACTAAAGGTCTCTGTAGTGCAAAGGTAGCCATTTAATGTGCTATAGCCAATGAGTCCATTTATATTGATTGACTGGGAGATTAAATATATAGCTCCAATTAAAGGACAAATGGGCCTCCAAAGTGATGTACCTCACAAACAGAAATCCTAAACTCAGCATTCACTATAAGGAAACAAGAGGAATAAACGTAAAGCCAGATCTAGTCCAATTCTTCTCAGAAAGCAGGGAAGTATGTTAACTAGATAGGCCTCCCTTTACAAACATCTTCCCCAGTGATGGTGTCACAATGGAAAATCTCTGGTAGCCACCCAACAGGGTGACTAGATCTCCTGAAGCTCTTGACTGAAATACATGCATGTTCAGAAGATTAAAGACACTATCTCATCTCCTGTGTTCCATCATAAATGCGAGGATCTCTTGTCCATTATCTATGTACAAAATCATGTTTCTCAGATATGGTACTTGCCCAGAAACAGAATGACACATTACTGATTAAGTTGAACAGGTCTGGCAAAGTAAGCTAAAAACATTGCAGAGGAACCATGCTAACAGGGCTGGGAGCTGTTATGAGGACAAGTAGGATTCAAGAGTATACATTTTCACACCACACTCCACACTGGGGACTATGAATGGATTTGCATCAGATTATTTATATTCCAATGTATGTTACCAAAGAAATCTATCCTACTAGAGGTCTGTTGTCCTCCAGCTGCATTCTGTCCTCCATTCTTCATGGTTGCCAATCTAGTAAAGACATCTGTGCTCGGAATCTGCTTTCACTCTCTCTCCCTCTCCCCCCCTCTCTCTCACACACACACATACACACACACATTTCCCTTGCTGAATCAGCATGACAGTGTTAATCTTTGTTCAAGTATTGCCAATAGACATCCATTCATAACACCTGGAAGATGGATGTATTTTATTTTCCTTTTTAAATCCCAGAAATCTGCCGTGTTTCAGCCTGATATGAAGATAAAATATATTGGTTGGTGAGCTATGACAAGGCTACAGTAAGGACACTGGCTGCCGGCATGATACATTTGCTCGTCCAGTACCTTACAACCTTTCACAGGTGCTTGTGTTATAATGAAGACAAATACATCCATTTATTTCCCCAGGTTTTAAGGAAGGTAAAAATAGAGCTATTACAATTAAAGATCCCTTCTGGCATTTATTTGTATATTACCTTTCAAGCACATTCTGGACTATTTGTTCAAGGTCAAAATCATTGCACAGGATTATACCTACATTAATAGAGAGGAGTCTGGAGCTCAGTTTAGACTGCAAAGAGTCCCAGGGCTCTGTACCTTTGGAACACAAGGAAAACCTGTGGAATGCAAAATGGCTGCCAGGCACAACTGCACTTCATGAGGTTCACTTCAGGGTACCACCAGGGGGGAGGATGTGCACCTAAGGATTCACACACATAGAGGTTCCCACTAGAGATGGGCATCAACCACAGTTTGGCAGTTCAGCCCAATTTGGTGTGATGCCCACACTCTCCCACTTCCTTTGCATGCTTGCCCGCTCTCCAGGCAAAGCATACTGTCCATTCACCGATCACAGCATACACTTCCCTCTTACAACTTCTGCCCACTCAAAGGTAGTGCTGTGAACTTCACTGTTCTGCCTTCTCGTCTAAGTGGGCAACCATCAGAAGAGACCAAGGAGGGTAGCGAGCACTGCAATCAGTGAGTGGTCGTTCATGCTGAGGAGGTGGAGAGGGAAGCACACTTCACCCAGGGAATGAGCAAGCATGCAGAGGAGGCAGCAGAAGGGAGTGTGCATAATACCTGTGCAGGTGGTGTGTGGAACAGGATCAAACCACCGAACTGTGGTTCATGCCCATGTCTTGTTCCAACTAATACAAAGAGCTCACGTGTTTTGTAGATGGAGACCTCTCTTGCTGACATCCAGCTCAATGCTTGTGCAGATGTCAGCAGCAGGGTATATGATCCATGGCCATGGTAGTGGACGTAACAGGCATTCTTCTTCCTCTGCATGCTGAATATTTACATGGAAGTTGAATATAATTCATTTTCCTATAATTGACCTTGAACTTGTTTGGAAGTTCTAGTCGGGAAGTACAGTTATCATATACCCTTAACCAAAGAATAGTGAACTCAGTCTGTCATGGTTGTCAGATAACCCTCACATCTGAAGGTGACTATCAGAATTAAACTATTTCCACCCAAATATCAACTGATACATTGGGCCAGCAGAACCACGCCTTGAATTCTTTACAGATAAAACCAATTGCACGATGTACTCAATCTATTTCCCATTTCTTATCTGGTTAGGAAGACAACAGCATTACTGCGCACTGACATTAGCATTGGCACCTACAAAGGTCCACATCTCAGCAAGGGCCCCAATTATTTCTTTGTAGCCTGGTTGTGACTATAATTCTGGTGGCATTCTAGACTTAATCGTGCTGTTAGGAAAAGTGATTGTGTCTCCTCCACACTAATTTCATATGAGAAATCTGCATTGCAATCTGGAAAAGTAAAGAGCTCTTATTTTCCAGTGGCTTCTGCTGCTCCAGAATGGAGAAGGAAGGACAATCCCACCCAAAACATCATAGCTATATTCCTGCTGGACACATTAAATTTTTGTCTTCTCCCAGTGACTCTGACTACACTCAGATGCATATTCAGGGATTTTGCTCTTTAGCTACAAGCCAAATCCAAAAATAATCATGCCTGAAACAAAAAACTATAACTATGAAACTGGACCTCAGATCAGCACCAAATTTGGCATAGATGTAACAGAAAGTCTGTTCGTGTGCTATGCCAAATCTGGGGATGTTTGGGCAAAGGATTTTCAAGTTGAGATTTTTAAAACAGTAACACTGTTTTATCTCGTGTACAAGCAAGCAACTTTTAGCTACAGCTAATTGAAAATAGATTAAAAATGCAGATAAGACAAAATTTGCTACCTGGGGGGTGGGGAACAGTTTTAACCTCTCATTTTTTCATCTACAGGAATTGGGCCATTCATGGCTCTAATTCAGAGTTTTTAATTAGTCTTTATACAGCCAGAAATCTTCTGAAATCACTCCTTTTTTTTATATAACTTCTGAGAATTCCAAAGGAACGATTTGCATTGCATAGCATTCTGGCCAATCAGAATATGTCTCCAGTCATCCCACAGGGCAACTGTAAGTCTCTCACTTTTAACTCTGCTATGGCATTTAACTCCTTCTTGGCATTTTTAGCTCCTGCCTGTGGAAATATTTTAAGTTATTTAAAAAAAATTAATAATAATATACAGCTCACTCATTTAAGCTGTGAAATTATTTTTTTTTCCCCTTTGTGGCTTTGAATGATCTCAAAACATATTTTACCCAGTTTACACATGAGAAGGTTTGCCCAGTTTACTCATGAGTAAGATTACCCATTTTACTCGTAAGTTTATGGATCTACATGATTTCATATGTTTTTTAGACCTTATCCTCCCTAAACTACTGTGAGATCATAGATCCTATTTGCACCCACAAACTACACCACAGAAATCATGGCTCCTTCAGCGCATGGCTTTGCAGTGGTGCAAAAACATGGATCTGATGCCTGGATCCTCATGAATCCACCGGATTTTGATGTAGGATCATCCCCAAACCACTGTCCAATCATAGGTTCCATCTCTGTCCACACACTAAAACACAGAAATCGTGGGTCCCCCAGCACATGGCTTTGAAGTGGTGCAAAAACATGGATCTGAAGACAGATCCTCATGGATCTACATTTTTCTGCAGGATCATCCCCAAACTAGTGTCCAATCATAGGTCTCATTTCCGCCCACAGACTACAAGAAAGAAATCATGGGTCTCCCAGCACGTGGCTTTGCATTGGCGCAAAACACCATATAAGTCAGAAATGTTCATGGATCCACATGATTTTTCTACAGGATCATCCCCAAACCACTGTCCACTCATAGGCCGCAGTAGTGCCCATAGGTTACACCACAGAAATCCTGGGTCCTGCAGTGCATAGCTGTGCAATGGTTTGAAAACATGGATCCAACATACAAATCCTAATAGATTCACATTATTTTTATACAGGAACATCCCCAAACTATAATCCAATCAAATAGCCCATCTGTGCCCACAGATTACACCAGAGAAATCATGGGTCCCTGATCACACAGCTTTGCAGTGGTGCAAAAACATGGATCTGATACACGAATCCTCATGGATCCATATGATTTTTAAGTATGACCATCCCCAAACCACTGTCCAGTCAAAGACCCCATTTATGCCCATAGATTACAACACAGAAACCATGGGTCCTTGAGTGCATGGCTTTGCAGTGGTGCAAAAACACTGATCCAAGGTATGGACAGCAGCAGCAGCAACAACAACAACCTTAGAACTGCAGAGCTGGAGGGGACCCTATGGATCATCAAGTCCAGTCCCTGACAAGAAGGCATAGTGGAGAATTGAACTCCCAACCTCTGGCTTTACAGCCAGAGACCTAAACCACTGAGCTATCCAGCAGCTCCTGGATCCACATGATTTTTACATAGGATCATCCCCAAATCATATCCCATCATGGGGCCCATCTGTGCCCACAGACTACACTACAGAAATCATGGGTCCCCCAGTGCATGATTTTTGCAGTGGTGCAAAATATGGATCTGATGCATGGATCCTCATGGATCCACATGATTTTTAACTAGGATGATCCCCAAACCACTGTCCAGCCATAGGCCCTATTTATGCTCATAGATTAAAATACAGAAACCATTACTCCAGACACATTCTGATTGGTCAGAATGCTATGCTATGCAAATGGTTCAGTCATTTAGATTGTTCACATTTCTATTTTGTCTGCATGGTAGGATAGACTCAGGTTACTCATTTTGACCATATTGACGGCTGCCATTGGTTTTGTCAACATTCACGTTGCCCTTTGCTATGTAAAGCTTGACATCCTTTTTCCTCCTGGCAATGTGGGCATGATATTTTGCAGCAATATTGGGCCATTTCTTGGCTTTTTGAATTGTGGATACAGAAGCACAATATCCCATATTCATAAACTGGAGACTTTTTGAAGAAATGAATATGGACAAATGTTGTCATTGGTGAGATTCTAGGCAAAATGTGACCTCTGGTTTCTCCAGTGCCACCCCACCCCCGGGAGATCTCATCTCCAGCACTTGAAATGCCAGATTTCTTTTTCTCCCCTGTTGTGGTTTCTACAATGTACTTTGTGCAATATTCCTCTCTATGTCCAAAACTGTGTGCTTTTTCTTTTGTCTGTGCGAAATTCATTAAATGCATCTACACAGAGAGAGAGAGAGCAAACAGAAAAAGACAGGCTGACAAAGACACCAACAGTACACCCAATGCTACTAATTATATTAATCTACCTAGCAAAACAGCACTTATCATATATTACCACAGTGCATTTTACAGAAATATGAAAAAGCAGTCCTGGAAATATGCAAAATCTTTCTGAAGTTGAACAAAGGAAGGGAGGGAGGGATTTGTTTTGGTTTTGCATTGTCTCATTTAGTGAGCAAAGACAAACCAAGTCAAAACTTACATCCCTAAGACAAGTCCCTACACAAATGAAGAACAGTTTGATTACTTGAAGGAAGGAAGGAAGGAAAACTGGACATAGAGAGAACCTGGCATCTTGGCTGAGTTCTACAGGATGTGTCCAACAACAGTGAGCTAGAATCCAAGGTCTGATTGTGAAAAAAAAATTCCCTCAGAGCATTGAGGACAGGATCTCCAGCAGGCTAGCCTTCCTGGCTCATGCCTGATAAAAGCCTGCAAGAATAGGATTAGCATTTTTTAAAATACAATTTGAGATCTTAAGCTGATATCACAGGTAAAGCATGAAGGGGCCAGAGACCTGGACTTTAATGGCCAGGACTGTCTCTCCATTTCCATGGACTATGATTGCACCCTTGATTATACATTTTTAAAGCTATATTGTTTACTTTTGAAATACCTTTTGAATCCTATGTTAATCTATGGCTTTTCATAAATTGTCATAGTATGCATAGTCTAAAATAGTGATTCAGCTTTACACAATAGGCTGCAACCCCTCTGAAAAAGATCCGATTTATCTTGACGACTGAGAAAATCTCCCTGGAATTTCATTCACAGAGATTCAGCTCATCAGTCATTACGCCTTTTTCTTCCATGCTACAAAAATGCAAGGAGAAGAGATATTCTTTTCATAAATTATAGAAGTTCTGATTTGGCTGTGGGAAGGCAAAAGCATCCATGTAATAAGCATTTTCCTGAGGAATGTTGCAATTATTATTTTATTAGACTCTGACAGAGGTGCACCAAGTTATGTAGACATTTACTTGAGCAAGGACAAGGTCGACAAATGTGGAAAAGTTTAGCATAGCCTCCATAACAAAGGACAGGAGTGATTTTGGCCAGGTTGGATGGGAGACTCTTAGCAATTGCTACCCCAGCAGGAAGGCAAGTTTCTTCAAGAGTGCACCCTTTAGAACCCTGGGAAAAAAGGCATTGTTAAGCAATTTTCTTGTTTCTACTAGCAGACCTTGAAGTGGAAATTAACAAGTGGTGGTATTCTCTCCCACCCAATCCCCCTGTTCATTTGCATTCATTTGCATATGAATGCCCAGCTAATTGTTTTGAAGTAACAATTAAGAGAACAATAGAGGATAGAAAAGGGACTTGAGGCAGCAACTGACACCTGGGAGTCTGTATTTAAAAAGCTTTTACATATTTGAATTAAAAATAGACAAAAGAACAGAAACACATGGGCATAAAATTCATTACTATCCAAAGAGGGGGAGTAAGAAAGAGAGAGAGAAAGTAGCACTCACTACGGCACTGTAACCATTCCACAAAAGGTGCGATGCTTTCTGCTATATGGTAGACTATTAACTATGACGCAGAGGAGCCCTGTTTTAGACCCACAGAAAACTCAGGAAGATACAAGTCCTTGATTTTTAGAAAAACAAATGCTCAGACCCATGACTGAGTTAAACCACCACTCTTCAATCCTTTCTCCCCACAATCACTGGCATGAGGACTGACTTGGACATTTTACTGACAGAGACAGGGCTGCAAACAATGCCCATCCACCTACTGAAGTCCAGGTATTGCTCTTATTGTTGTGGCTCCCCTACAAATTAATTAACTCCAAATGGACCTATCATTAAGCTCCCTAATCAGGTCATGCAAACAAAAGGTCATGGCTTCTTTTATTGACTCAATCCATGTCATATAAGATTTTCCTCTTTCCTTTCTGCTTTCCAGCTTACCTGGCATTTCTCATTTTCCCAGTGAGTCTCTCATTTTCTCATAATATATGGGAAATATAATAACTTCCATTTAGTCCTTTTTGCTTCTATTGAGAGTTCAGGTTTGGTTTGATCTGGAACCCATTTATTTGTCTTTCAGGCAGTCTGTGGTATCTCTAAAGCTCTCCTTAATAAATTAATTCCTGTTTTGAATTAATTTATTTTTTTAACTCTCTCTCTCTCTCTCTTTTTGGTCCCTTTTAGTTTTTTCATTGTCCAGCTTTCTCATTCATATCTAAGTAATCAGGAATATCATAGTATGAATGGTCATAGTCTTGGTCTCCAATGACACATTCTTAATGTTAAGGAGCTTTTCTTGTTCCTTCACTGCTGCCCTCCCAACTCTTCTTCTATTTCCATGTGTGCAGTCTCCATTTGGACTGATAGAGCAAACTATTGAAAAACATCACCTGTTTTGCTTTCCTCATTCTGAATATTAAAGTTATGTACTTGTTATGTTGTCCTGATTTTTGCCTTTTTGATTATCAACTATAATCTGTTTTTGCACTTTCTTCCCCTTCATCACTAGTCACTTCAAGTCATTAATATTTCCTTCCAGTAATATACATAGTGTCATCTGCATATCTTAAATGGTTGATGTTTCTTCCAAGTTTCATTCTCCTTCATCTGGCTCTAATCTGGTTTTCCATATAATACATTGTGCATATAAATTGAACAGAGAGAAAGATAAAATAAACCCTTTGCTCCATATTCTGTCCTAACAGTAGCTTCTTATCCACAATTTAAGTTAAGCATCAGGACATATGTTGTGGTAGACACATTTCTTTCAGAATGATCCATAGATTTTCATGATCTGCACTATCAAAGATTTTATTGTAGTCTGTAAATTAGAAACCATTTTTTAGATGCACCTACATATATCTCTAGTGCCTGTTCCTTTTCTGAATCCAGACTGAACAATTATTATTTCAGACTACATACAGAATAGAAATCTTTGTTGCAAAATCTTGACCTTCACTTTGCTTGCACTGGAAATTCAAGTGTTGATCCTACAGTTGCTGCACTATTTTGCATCTCCTTCCTGTGGGACGGAGATGTATCCTGAACACTTCCAGCATATGGGCAATTTGTTTTCTATATTTGCTGTATATTCTTGTTAGGACTTTGACAGAGATACAGCCTAGGTAACTTGATACAGCGTAAAAAATGATGGAAGAATTGATAATTTAAGATCTGCAGGTGACATCATCTTTCTGGAGAAAGCAGTGGTGACTGGAAATGACTTGTAATGCAGATGAAAAGAAGAAAGTGCAAAAGCAGGATTGCAGACAATCATTAAGAAAATAAAAAATATGCCTACAGAAGAATTATATAATTTTAATATTGACAATGAAGAAACTGAAATGATTAAAGATTTTGTACAGCTCATCAATCCAAATGGAGATTAGGTCAAGAAATCAGAAGACCAAGACTCAAAATGGCAGCAACGAAGGTTCTATAAATGATCAGCAAGGACATGTCATTGGAACTCAAGAGCACAATCAGCCACACTACTGTATTCTCAGCTACTGCATATAGATGTGACAATGAAAAAAACTGTCAGGGAAAAAAACATTTGTTCAAAATGTGGTCATGGAGGAGACGTTTATGAATACCATGGACCACTAGAAAGACAAATAAATGGATCATTGATTAAATCAATTTTGAACTTTCTATAGAAGCAAAAATAAGAAAACAGGTTCTCATACTTGGAGTACTTCATGAGAAGATATGACTTGCTAGAAAAGATAGTAATGCTGGGAAATATTGAAGGCAGTTGGAAAGGAATAAGAGATGGGTTGACTTAATCAAGGAAACAATGGCCTTGAGTTTGCAAGAGATGAACAGGGCTGTTAATGATAGAATATTTTAGAGTTCACTCATTCATAGGGTTGCCATGAGTTGGAGAAGAATAAAAGATTTTATTTACTCACAGTTAAACAGATCAAAAACAGCACACGGTGGGGGGAAAAAGACAGCTTACAGCAACGGGCCTCAACAAAGTCACAGTCTGCTTCCAGTAGACTCCTGCAGACTACACTAACTGCACTAACTGCAGTAACAGCACTAAAAAAGAGGAGAACAGTTACTTAAGCAGAGAGGCAAATCTCTCTGTGAAATCTGAGGCTGGCAAGAAACAACTGTTTACTGCTCAGAAATGTCCCTCCCAGCCAAACCTCCTAAAGGCAGCATCTAAGGTTGAAACTCCAACAAAAATTTCAATTAATGGCAAAATTAACTCTTATTTATCAACTAAATAACTTATCAAAGGTACCATAACCTTACTATTGATTGAAAAGGTGTTATCTGTGACTTATATTCTAAGTCTATATTTCATACTCAATCTCATCCTATGATTAGCCTTGTCTGACAAACCCTATGACATATAGCCTGTGTGTATTTATGTCTAAAAGTGGGAAGTCTCTTAAAATGGAAAAAAAAGAGGCATTCTAGAAGTCAACAACCCCACAATCACTGAAATCTAACCTTCTGTGGCTCACCAACGGAGGCATGAAATGGATGTGTGTGTATCTCTTGCCTACCACTTAACAATCACTTGTAGTAGACCTTTAAAGGCCTACAGTGGTGCCTCGATTTACGACCATAATCCGTTCCAGAAGATGGACGTAACTCGAAATGGTCGTAAGTCGAAGCACCATTTCCCATAGGAATGCATTGAAATGCAATTAATCCGTTCCGGCCAAAGAAAAAAATCACCCCAAAAAAATCACTGCAAGACTCATTGGAAACGCGGTTAATCCCTTCCGGCCGAAGGGGGGGGGGAGAAAAGCAATCAAGCGTGCAAGACCCATTGCAAATGCACAGAAAACAAACGGAGCAGATTGGAAATGCACAGAGAACAAAGGGACAAGGTCGGAAATGCACAGAAAACAAAGGAAAAAGCAAGGGAAGCATGCAGGACCCATTGCAAATGGGGAAAAAAACCCCAAAAGCAACCAAACCCCCCAAGACCCATCGGAAATGGGGGGGGGGAAGCCAAAAAGTAACCAAACCCTCCAAGACCCATCGGAAATGGGGGGGAACCCAAAAAACAAACAAACCCCCAAGACCCATCACAGCACAGAAACATAACCCCCCAGCCTAAACCCACGCTGCAAAAACACCCAGAACAGTTTTTAAAAAGCAGAAAACAGCACCTTACCTTACCTAACAGGCAGTCCCAAGCCTCCCTGCAAACACACACACGCTCACTGAGAAGCAGAAGCCAGGCAGTCCCTCCTTGATCGCACTCACTCTAATCATCAGGGCGAAAGAGCTACAAAGAAGCAGCCTCTTTCGCCACCTACAGTTAGCAATTTGAATTTCCCGCCTTTTTCCCCTGCCCTTTTCTGTTTGTAAGTGGAAGCTCCGGTCGCAAGTAGAAGCAAAATTTTGCGACTGGAGATGGTCGTAAGTTGAATTGGTCGTAAGTAGGGACGGTCGTAAGTCGAGGCACCACTGTACTGGAAAGTTCTAATCTTCGCCAAACATAGAGAACTAGGAGGGGGTCAGGTGTAGAGGTCTTGTATAAAAGGACAGTTCTATTCCTAGGTACAGATTGGGACATATGGAATGCATCAATTCTTGAGATTATCCTACTAAGACTGACGAGAGGTCTTCTTTTGGTGTCTGAAACAATGAACACACCAAGAAGTTAAAGATAAACACTTTATTAAAGATATAGTATAATAGAAAACATTAAAAGCAAAGTACATAGAAAGATTAACCCTTTTATGTAATAACATAGAATGATAAAGGTCCAGCAAGTCAAGTTGCAACACTTGGCACCATGTTTCTGAACTATCTTCAAGAGCAGTTCCACATCAACTACATTATAGCAGTCTCCCTAGGATGTTACCATGGCATGAAGAAGTATTGTCTGGTCTCCTCAAGGCATGAGTAAAGCTGGCACACCAATCTAAGCTGAAAAAAAATTGTACCATAAACAACAGCTGTGTGTCAGCTGCAGCACTGGATCCAGAAACACAAGCAGTAACCCTCATCTTTTAGGAGGGAGTGTGAGTCTATCTAAAGGAGGCTTTACCATTATTATACTATTAAACGCCACAAGACACAAAGCAGGCCATTTTGACACTCCATTAAACCACTGGAAAAAGATAGAGCAACTATCTCTCAGGTTTACATTCTGTGGCCCTGACCCATATTTTTTATCAGTTACACTGAATATATAGGCATAAGTAAGCATAAGTAAATGGAACAAACAAAACTTACCCCAGTGTACGGATGGCTGAGAATTTTGTTTACATAGAAATTCACGTATTTGTAATTTTGTTCATTTTCAATTTATGAAGAACATGAGATTAAAGAAATTTGAATATGGGACAAAACAAAATAGACAGATTCATGCATCCAGGCAGAAGGCTTTATGTGGTCAAACTTAAACGTATAGGTCTGCATCCCCGTGTATTCAACTACGTTTAGAGAACTGAATGATATTTGCCAATCTTTTTGTCCTAGCAGGGTTTTTATATTTTAAAGTTTTATAGAGTATGTAAATATTACATGAACCTTTTTGTGCTGGATAATGCTGCTCTTACTGTATTTGGGCAATAGAATTAGGGGAAAATTTGTTTGAGTTTGAGGTTTTTTTGAGTACATACCTAAATTCACACATCTCTGCAAATTCACAAATCAAAAGGCCTAGTTTGTAACCTTGGATAATCAAAACCTGCCAGTAAACCTGCTATCTCAATTTCCTTGACCTCTAAAGTGGAAGGGATTGAGATAACCAAACCACCACCCCAATCATGTCCAGAAGAAGAAATAATCTGGGCAGAAGGGTCCCATGAACTGAGTCCCTGGAGAGTCAAAGAATTTTAATCTAAGAGCCAGGTTTCTTGGAGACAAATTATATCACATGCCTGTAGGTACTGAATAAAGTCTGAGTCAACCAGTTTATTTCTTCATTCTGCAATATTTCAGGATAGGAGATGCAGAGGTTGACTTTGTTTTTTACTTGCCAACAGTCAGTACTGAGATGGGGCTGTCAAAGAAGCATATCCATTGCCCAAATGCCACTCAGAATTAGGTTCAATATTGGTTTCAATTTGACTAGTTAGATAACTCTTCCCTTTAAATGTCAGCTGAAACGTATGGCTACTGAGGGACTTGTTACTAATTGGAGAGGTTGTAATCCTTTGTGTTTCTCTCACTTAAGTGCTCTGAATTTTTGGTTTATTTATGGAATCATGGGATTGGTTATTTAAAATGTTATTCGGGATGGTTACAAATGGAGGGCATACTTCCTTCCCTCTATGACCTGTGTTGGGCCCAGGAAGTAAAGTACCATAGCACATAGGAGCCTTACCAATGGGCATGTGGTTAGAAGGTAATTCAACAATTCCACCTACTATGATTTCCTGTCCATCTGATTTAGAACTTTTGAGTCGAGAAATATCACTTGGCACAGAATGGGATTCTGGTTTGTTTTGAGAACTACAGACATGGGAACACAAAATGGTAGAATGAAACTCCAAGAAGATCCTTTCCTTTGTTTTCTTTTTCTGGAACAATTGGTCTTGGTTCTCACCTACAAATCCTTCCATGGTTTGGAACCCCTCTACTTGTTGGAGCTCCTTTCCCTAAGAACATCAGCCTGCACCACCCGATCCACACAGGCTACACTCCTCCAGGTTGCCACTCTGAAAGAAATACATCCACAAGAAACCGAGCCTTCTTGGTTGTGGCACCATCCTTATGGAATGGGCTACCAGTGGAGTGGCACCTGGCCCCCTCCCTCCCTGCCTTCAAGAGGATGTTGAAAACTAGACAGTTTCAAGAAGCTTTTAGGGTCATCCTAGATTTTCTAGATTTGCCACCATCTCGTTATTGTCTAGGTTTGTTCAGCTTATGCCTAGCCATATTGTGGTGTGTTTTGTTGTTGTTGTTCAGTTTCTTGATTCTATTTTGTTTTATTTGACAATTTAATGTTTTGTTCGTTATATTTGATTTCATTGATTGTGTCTTTGATTTAAGCTGCCCAGAGTAATGCCTCAACAGATTGAGCGGCATTTAGCTCCAGAAGCCAGCAAATACCCTGAGATTCTGCTGCCAGACATTTGGCAAATTGGAGGGATAACACAGAGCAAGCCATAGGATTGGCTCTGGCCCACAGAACACGCAGGGGGTATGTGGCCGTGAGTACAAAATTCCAGGAATTTAGAAGCATGATAGATCTGGACCCAATTTGGCTGGCGCCCATGGAACACCTGCAACAGTATGTAGTTTATTTGCACAGGAAGGAGTTATCCCCAGGATCAACTCAGGGAAGGATGTCTGCCTTGGCATTTCATGCCAAGGTGCAGGGTTACCAGGACTTCACCTCAGATTTTCATATCTGGAAAATGATTGAGGGCTGAAGTAAGGAAAGGGTTAGGACTCTGGACATCCGGGCGCCTATCTCTCCTGCTATTTTGGTAAAAATCAATCAGCAGTGGGGTAGCATTTGCAGGGATGGATTTGAAGAGGCCTTATTTAGGGCAGCAACATTGTTAACCTTTTTCGGAGCCTTAAGAGTGAGTGAGGTAGTAGCTATGGGCAGGGGAGCTACATCACAGGTGGCATTGAGTGGCACAATGTGTTGCTGTTAGACAACATAGTCCATCTATGCATCCACAGCCAAGGCAGACCAGAAGGAGCGAGGATCCAATGTGACATTTGGTCTTTGTTCAATAGAAGAGATATGCCCAGTTCAAGGAGTTACCTTGAACTTAGGGGCGAAAAGCAAAAATATTTCTTTGCCCCACAGAGATGGTTTTCCTTTAACCAAGTATCAGTTTTAGAAGTTAATGGATAGGGCTCTTCAGCAAGTGGGAACCTCAGGTTGTCACTTTGGAACACATGCATTGAGGATCGGGGCAGCCTCTACCACAGTCGTCCTTGGTTACGGCCCGGATGCAATTAAAAGGCTGTGTCATTGGACATCCAGCTGTTGTCGTAGGTACGTCAGAGCCCTAGCACATGTTTAGGCCTGTTGCTGGCCCTGTTTCTTTAATTGCAGGTGTGGTAGTCGGGGGAAGGCAGCTGTGTATCTGGCTGATTGGACACAGCGACATCTTTTGGGCTGCTTGTGATACTGCTGGGATGGCATGGGGGCACAATTTAGGCCTAGGAGCCGCAGCATTTTTAGAGTGGAAGGGTCGAAGAGGCATGCTGTGTTGCCAGTTCCTACAGGAGGTTCCCAGCAGTCACGGTTCACCCCCTGAAATTTTGGTGGTTCATCTGGGTGGTAATGATCTGGCTAAGCAAAGTGGCAAGTCCCTAATAATAGGTATATTACGGGACCTGCGCTTAATGAAGTATCCAGCAATGCGTATACTTTGGTCCACACCAAAGCCTTGGAGGATATGGAGAGCGGATTGTTCCCTGCAGCATATCAACATGGCACAGAGAATAGTGAATAGAGAAGTTTGCTGTGCAGTCTGTAGTGGTTTGGGAGCAGTGATCTGTCACCCAGACATACGTGTGGATAAGCCTGAGCTGTTCAGGAGTGAAGAGGTGCACCAGTCAGATCAGGGTATGGAGATGTTCCTTAACAATATTCGAAGGGGATTGCATATGGCATTGGATGGATTGGTGGTGGGCATGGGACATAGCTAGGCTAGTCCCATTGCTGTGGTGGGTAGTGTGGAATGAAGTTGTATTGGTGAGTCCCCTAGCGAGCACATCGAAGGTTATAGCTCATCCGACCTCCCAGCACTGCAGATCATGAGATTACAGCGTGGAGGGGGGGGGGGGAGGATATGCTGGGGCCACACACGGGCCGACAGCCACCAATAGAAATGGGGCTCGAGACCTGGGGGTGGTCAGATTAGGGCCGGCCAGGGTTGCCTGGTCAGTATGACCAAGTGATCTCGGGGCATGGGACTTGCACATTTTCATGAGAAAGGGGTCCGGTAAGACCCAGTTACAAAACTGATTCTGCACTATGGCAGGCTCCTCTCTTAGTTGGATTATGATGCTGCAGTAAAAATTGATAATAAAGTGTGGCCCTGGTTCTACCCCATCAAAAGATTGTCTCGCCTCATTATTCCGGGGTTGGGGAGCAAAAGATATTATGCTTTATATGTCAAATGAAAACCAGATTGAGGTCATGGCTGCATCCTCTCCTGCTTTTAAAATGGTGTAAACTGTCTTGCTTTTGAAATCTCCTGAGGCAAACCTACACAAAGACATAGAGAACATGTGGCAGAGAGTTTTTTTTTTTTTTTTTGTTCTATGCAAGGATAGAATCTGTCTTTCTATTGGGCAATGAAAATCTGTACAATAAGGATTCCTCCCCACCCCCAAGTTGTTCTATTTTTCTTGCTTTTCAATTTTGCTCATGTATTTCTAACACATTAAATAGAATGTTATGGAAGGAAAAATAAAGGTCTCTGTCATGGATGAATTATTTTCTTCCATCAAGTTGTCTGAAGGTTAGACAGTCAACACCTACAAATTACACAGATGTGTCATATTCCTAAATGAATTGTATTATGCTAGAACACCTATGAATACTAAAAGAGACTTGCCACAGATCTCCGTAAAAAATGCACCTATGTCTAATTTATATGGGAATGTACTGCATAGAAGAAAGTGACATACTTCTTAGAAACAGCATCATATTTTATACTAGTGTTTATTCACACTTGTATTTCTTTAAAATGCCACAACCTATTTCCCAACAGGTGAATAAAAGAATGATAGTATAGAAAATGCTATTAAGCAGGTTTCTTCTCAAAACACACACACAAAAACAATAAAACGATAAAAGTGTAAATGGTCTGTTGCTAGGAAGTATATATTTATTAATGTTCTACTGCATGGAACAGAGTTAGTATGCAGAGTTACTGTTAACAGCCAAAACCAAATGTAATAAAACTTCAGAGTTATGAACTGTTTGGGAACAAAGCCTGTTAGTAATTCTAAAATGTGCATAACTCTAAAAGCAGCATTCCATGATACCAGCTGTGGCCCATGGCCCATTTCTTTCTCCAAAACATTATCGCTCCTTCCATCCAGGTGACCATGTCAGAGCAGTCAGCATGCTTTCATCTGACACCGGCAAACTTCCAATGTGGAAGGCAGAGTTAAAAATATTATTGTTTCTGCACTTCTGTACTGTACCAATTATTATATTATGTCAACTATACTTGCAATGTGAAAAATGATTCTGATCTTCGTGTATAACTCAGACTCATTTCTTAATGATGTGAAATGGGAAATACGGTGTTCTGTTAACCCTAAGCCAACTATGAGTGTTAATGCTCATGCAAGATCTCCATAATGTGAATTTTCAGATAAATATATGGAAAATATGGCAATATGGGATGTGAAGGCAGAAATATTCATGGAAATCAAAAGACAAAATGATGCAATACCATAGGTTAGAAGTGCATTTTCTTATCACGCTGACATGAGTCATCATGGAGAATGTTGTCCTCTGAATATCATACAGGAAGCATAAAGGGTATGGCATTCAAGATGGTTTGAATCTGAAAAGATTAGGCCAGGGTTGGCCCCACCATTAGATATAATGATGCATCCACTGTAGGCAGAACGGTCTTAGAGGGAGGAAATGGCATGTTTTGTATATGTTATGTCTTCACCAGACATGCACCTAAGTTACCCTACCAGCTTCATTTGTGCAAAATCTAGCTAGCACATTCAACTGCCAATTTGGTCAGCTAATGTTCATGGAATGATTAGAGGCCCTGTTTTTTTCCTTTCACTTCAGAATGTTTGGGCCCAGTCCTAGATGAAGTATTTGGATATATGCAGGTTAAACATATGCTGATTGGCATGAAAGTATGAATAGCTGAGGTGTTGCAGATACAGGTAGCATAAAGATACTATAACGTTTTATGTGATATGAATAGTACTGTGAACAAGAAAGAAAATGGAGTACCCTTCAAGAAGTAATACACAGTGACTGCAGAATTTCTTGGATCATTTCAGTGATGTTGTGAATGTGAGTTTTTCTTCTAGATATACATTTTAATTACAGCCTCTCTAACCTAAGGAACATAGTAAAACAAAAACAAAAAGAATGTTACTTATAATGATCAGTAGAAATTTCCCTTCTGACTTCACAAAGCATGGTTTTTGGTAGTGGACTTTCTGCAGAGAAGAACGGATTTTGAAATGTTAAGTTCCAGAAACACAGGTTTAGCTCTTGCAGAAATGATAAATGTGTATGTGGCCTGTACCACTCCATACTGCAGATACGACTGACTGGTCTGAATGTGTCTCTGTATTAAAAGACTCTGCTTCCATGTTAAGTAAATATATAGATGTCATGAAGAAGGAGTCTACCCTCATCTTCCCCCCCCCACACACACACACACATGCCACTTTTCTAGGTGGAGGGTTTCTTTGAATATGTGGAACATTGGGTCATGTGAACTGCTGGTATCAACCAGCATAGGTTTACTACTTCTGTAAGAATTAGGCTGTAGCTCTACTAAAAGAACTATTAACATGTAGCCTTTAAATAAGAATACCCAGCAGACCAGGGCTAATGCATGCAGTTGTATAACAGGGATATATAAAGAAAGATTATACACTTGATAGTTGAAAAAGCTTCTACTCAGTCTGCCATGAATAAGTACAATTGCCATAAACTACAGGAAAATGTGCAAGTCATTTTCATAACATAAGAGGATGTGTGATCGAATCAGTAGGCATACCTAGATGAGTTCTCATTGGTGGACAAGTTAATTCGTTTCATTTTTAATTGTGCATATTGCCTTAGCATTCTATACTGGCCATCCTAGGAAGAGAGCCCGAGGGAGAGCGTTCCATAGCCTGGAAGCTGCCACAGAGAAGGCCCTCTCCCGTGTCCCCATCAGCTGTGCTTGTGCTGGCAATGGGACTGAGATCAATCTCCTCTGCTGATCTTAATCGCTGAGAAGGCGCATATAGGGAGATATGGTCCTTCGGTAGCCTGGACCCAAGCTGTATAGGGCTTTATAGGTAATAACCAGCACTTTGAATTGGGCCAGGAAACGAACTGGTAGCCAGTGCAAATCAGGTGTGTTATATGCTCCTTGTAGCTGGCTCCAGTCAGTAGTCTGGCTGCAGAGGTTTGCACCAGCTGAAGTTTCCGAACCATCTTCAAAGGCAGCCCCACATAGAACGTGTTACAGTAATCCAAACGGGATGTAACTAAGGCATGTGTCACTGTAGCCAGATCCAACATCTCAAGGAACAGGCGCAGCTGGCACACCAGCTTTAGCTGTGCAAATGCACTCCTGGCCATCTAACCTTAGGGATGAATCCAGGAGTACACCCAAGCTGTGGACCTGAGTTTTCAGGGGGAGTGTAATCCCATCCAGCACAGGTAGTATCCCTACTCCCTCATCTACCTTCCGACTAACCAGGAGCATCTCTGTCTTGTCTGGATTAAGTTTCAGTTTGTTTCCCTCATCCAGCCCATTACTGATGCCAAGCACTGGTTTAGAGTTAATACAGCTTCCCTGGAATTAGGTGGAAAGGAGAGATAGAGCTGAGTGTCATCCACAACCTGGTGACACCGAACCCCAAAACTCCGGACAACCTCTCCCAGCGGTTTCATGTTAAAAAGCATGGGTGACAAAGGAGAACCCTGAGGAATGCCACAGGCCAATGGCCAGGGCATTGAGCAGGAGTCACCCAGCACCACCTTCTGAGTTCTCCCCTCCAGGAAGGACTGGAGCCACTGTAAAACAGTGCCTCCAAGTCCCATCCCAGAGAGACAGCCCAGAAGGATACCATGGTCAATGGTATCAAAAGCCACTGAGAGGTCCAGTAGAACCAACAGGGACACACTCCCCCTGTCCAGTTCCCAGCGTAGGTCATCCACCAAGGCGACCAAAGCTGTCTGTGTCCCATAGCCAGGCCTGAAACCAGATTGAAATGGGTCTAGATAATCCACTTCCTCCAGGAATCCCTGGAGCTGAGAAACCACCACACGCTCCAGTACCTTGCCCAGGAATGGGATGTTTGAGACTGACCGGTAGTTATCCAATACACTGGGATCCAGGGACGGCTTCTTCAGTAGCGGTCTTATTACTGCCTCCTTTAAGCAAGCAGGGATCCTACCCTGCTGCAAGGAGGCATTTACCACTCCCCGTACCCAATTGGCCATTCCTCCTCTAGCTGCTTTTATCAGCCAGGAAGGGCAAGGGTCCAACACACATGTGGTGGCATTCATCTCTCTAAGAATCCTGTCCACATCATCAGGCTGTACCAACTGAAAAGTATCCATTAAAACAGGACAAGCAGGGGCCAAAGTTACACCCACAGGGTCCGTATCAATTACAGCATCCAAGTCAGAGCGAATCCGAGTGACTTTATCTGCAAAGCGTCGTACAAATTCCTCACAGTGGGGTGTGGAGTGGTCAATATTTTGTTCTTTTGGTGGGGCATGTACTAAGCCCCTGACCACTCCACTGCACAACTTTGTGCAGATGCAATGGCAGCAGCAAAGAACCTTTTCTTTGTTGCAGCCACTGCCACGGAATAGGCCTTCAAATGGGTCCTAGCCCATGTTCGGTCGGATTCACTCTGAGTTTTCCGCCATCATCGCCATCCATCCCACTTGTTTCATCACTGCCAGCTCCCTGGTGAACCAGGGGGCTTGCCTGGCTCTACTTCATGGGAGAGGATGCGTAGGAATGATTGTGTCCACCGCCCTGGCCATTTCCCCATTCCAGAGATCAACCAGAGCTTTGAGAGGATCACCTGCCAAAGCAACAGGAAACTCCCCAAGAGCCATCAGAGAACTACTTGGATCCATCAGTTTCCTGGGGACCTAATAGGTCCGCCACCCCTGCAGAGATTAAGAGTTCTAGTAAGTCTAAACCTCACCAGGTAGTGATCTGTCCATGACAATGGAACTACAGAGAGCTCCTACACACCCAGATCACCATCATCATGCCCAGCATGAAAAACAAGGTCCAGGGTGTGCCCTGCTATATGTGTGGGGCCAGAAACCACTTGGGACAGACCCATGGTTGACATGGAGGACATGAAGTGAATCAACTACTAGTTGCTTTATTTTAGGCAATCAGGAATTATGCAGTTTGCCCAAGGCTACACAGTCTGGCTGTTTTCCCAGGAGATACAATTGGGAAATCATACTCCCAACTTTTCACTCCACAGACAGACACCAAACTCACTGAGCTCTCCAGCCAGCACTGGCTGCTTTACAAAATTTATTAATGCTTTATTTCATTACCTGCTGTTATCACCAGAGAAAGAACTCCCAATATTCCTATAAATTTCCTGACACCTTTGACTAATTTATTGTTGAGAAAGATTTATTTTTCAATGAATTCACAGCAAGTAATACTTTATTGTTTCAACCATTGTAGTCACTGCAATAATATATTTTTTAAAAGACACATTGTCAAAAATGATTGAAAATGGTTGAATCCACTGATTAATGCCATGAGATGGATTAATATACACATAGCTAATTTAAATTTTGATTTTATTTTGGTGCATTAATTATGGAGTTCCTTAGTTATTTGTGATCTTTTATCCATTTCATTTCATGAAAATAATTAATAATTTGAATGTGGAATAAAAACAATATATGAACTAAATTTGATTAACATTATGTTTTAGATTTAAAAATGTATGGGTAATTTGATTCAGTTTTAGTGTTGGCCCAATGGACAAATTGCTATTGTGTTGCAAAACTGGCAGTGTTAATGGATTGTGGAATTTGGAGTTGACTGATTTTGAAATAAATTGATAAATTACAGCAGAGTATTGAGGAGGTGGAATGTGTAATCCTTGAAACCTCACAATAAAATTAAGTTGTCAGTTTTAAAGATGCCAGAATACACTTGTTTTGCCTGTTGTTCATGCCTGTTGTTTGTTACAGAGGAATATAAAAAGTCAAAGTAAGATAGTCTAGAATGAAGTTTGAGTTATCATATTCCCTTAATCAAAAGGAGAACTCAAACTGATTTTAAAAAAAAAGAGATTAATTAAGCTATGTGGACAAAAACAATGTTTTAGTTTTGAAAACTGACAAGAGGAGGAGGAAGAGGAGGAGGAGGAGGGCATATACAGAGTTGCCACTGCTAAACACCTCTTTCTTTCCTCTTTTTGATGTGTGTGGAGCAGTTGATCCATGGGACAAGTCATTTGGAGTTATAGCCAATTCTTCACCAGCATGTATATAGTTTGTCCTTCATTTTCAAAGAAGACCAAGATGAATGCATAGGTAGCTAACAAGACCAATACAAGCCCCGAAGATGAGGGAACAGTGGGCCCAGTTTAGGTGGTCTTGGATTCATTATGATGTTAATGTTATCCCCTTTCTCATTTCTCTCTTCCTTTGTGTATCCTTAATTCTTTTTATTCAAAAATTTTCAGACCCTTGTTTAATGGTGTTTTGCCAGACATTTTGTCTTGAGTGAGACCTTCATCTGAAGGTAGTGCTGACTTTAGACATTTGTGAAGTCACTTCATTGTTGAGGAGAAAGCTGTGGCAGACAGTGCTTCCAAGACACATAAATTTATCCACTTCAGAAACACAGTGTTTGTATACCTTCAGAAATGATGCCTCGTAAGTTACACCTGAAGCACGTTGGTACATCACCACGATCTTATCAGAACTGAGTTTCAAATCAAAAATTTTACAAATGGGGAATAGATCAAGTCTTCTTTGCATATCTGAAAGTGTGGTGGCATTAAACACACAATCATCAGCACTGTGAAAAATAAGACTTCAATTATGGCCTAAAGATGGCCCAGATTGAAGTTTCCCATAAGTGCAATACTGAAGGGGAACACCAGGGGTTTCTTCCCTATAAGCATTCCAGAGTGTCACAGAAGACATGAGACTGAAAAGAATTGGAGCAAGAACACAGCCTTGTTTTATACTATTTGTAGCAGGAAAGGGATCAGAGAGCATACTGTTGTCAATGATATCAGCTTTCATAGCCTCGTGGACTTCCTGAATGATGTACATAAACTTCTGAGTACATCCAAATGTATTCATGATTTTCCATAGACTTTCTTTGCATACTAAAAGCAAGCTTTAGTCAGATCTATTAATGTTGTATAAAGTCTGACATACTGTTCCTGACACTTTTCCTGTAGCAATTGAACAGCAAAGATCATGTTAACAGTCCCTTGTTTTTTACAGAAGCCACACCGAGTTTCTGGTAAGAGGTCTTTCTCCAAGTGCCCTATGAGGTGATTCAAAAGGATTCTTGCTAGAACATTCTCAGTGCTATTTAGAGGTGCCTCAGTGACTGACACAGACTTGGTTGCCTTTCCTTTTATAAAGGTGTACACTTATTGCATCTTTGAAGTCCTGAATAATTTTGCCTTGAGTCCACATTTTTGAAATGGGTATGTCAATTATTGGAGATGTTTATCACCACCTTTTTTATAGCTCTGCACTGGAATTGCATCTGACCTTGGGGCTTTTCCACTGGAGAGCTGGTTAATGGACTTCTGTGGTTCTTCCAGAGATGGAGCACAGTCAATGGAATTGCTGACCAGCATACATGGCAGCCTGTTAATAATCTCTTCATTAATTTCAGATGGCCCATTCAACACATTTGGAAAATGTTCAACTCATCTCAAGTCTATGACCTCTTCATGGTGAGCACTGAGCTGTCAGAGCTGAGGAGAGGTGATGAGCCCTCAGGTTGGGAGCCATATATAGTTTCCACTGCTTTGAAAAAAATTATTTGCTTCTCCGTGACCACCAAAGCCTTGAATTTCCTTGGTTCTCCTGGTGAGGCATAATATCTGGATATCTTGCTGTTTAAACTGCAGCTCACAGTGAATTTTGTTAAAAGCTGCTTTGACGAGTGATTTGTTTACACTGATACACTTTATATAGTTGATATTTCTGTTCAATAAGTTTTGCAATTTCCTTGTCATTCTCATAAAACACGATGAACATGTTTCTTAAGTCCAAGAATTTTCGTAGCAGTAGCCTATATAGGTATCACAGACAATTTTTCATTGACCATCAATGCTTCTGCTTCTAACTGGAAATGTCATATATAGTTGTATAGAGCATTGTCTTGAGGATAAAGCAAGATGCCTTGTGACTGGAGACATTTAACTTTATTTCATGCTTGTTTTCCTAGTGGGTGTTGTGGCAATTTTATTTGTGTGTTCATTTTGGAAGTTAGTCACTAATTGTCCATCCAGCATTCTGTTCACATATTCGTTTAGTGACTTGTACATCTTGTCTATTTCTGCACCTAATAATGACATAGTCTAATAGATACCAGTAACAGGGCTGTGGATATATTCATGTTGCTTTGTTTTAATTTCAAAGTTGAAATATTTGTGATGAGCAGGTTGCATTTGCTGCAAATCCTTAAGAAAAGCAAACCATAATCCTGTAACACTTTCCAATTATGCTTTCCAACAACGCCATTCCATGTTTGATTATCTGAACCAAGTTGGGCATTATGGTCACCAAAAGTGATCAACTTGTCTGAAGTTGGCACATTATCAAGATTAGAATGAAGATGATCATAAAATTGTCTTCAATGTCATAATTATTGGTCATGGTTGCACTGTTGAGTACGTCTTTCAATAAAGTGGGAGTCTAAGAATCATCAGGCAGTCACTGACACCTTTTGGGGAAGTGCTAACAATCTGCTTCTGAATAGCAAAGCTTCTTATTGCTTCATGACAGGACTTTTTTTGGGCAACTGCTCCAGAAGAAGGTGTAGCCAGCAGTTGTCCTTTTGATAGGTGTATTTCTTTATGGGTGACGTTGTCAAAATTATACCAACATTATGTCAGCATTATGACTTGTATATTCTCTGGCCACAAGCACTGTTCTCCTCTCCGGTTTGCTACTCCAGATGTTCCCTCAAAGGGAACAAAATCCCATGCCCCAATTGTAATTGGGATGCCCTTTTTCTTATTTTATTTTGTAAGTTCCTACCTCAAAGTGTGGGATCCCTGGCAATCATGGCAAGCTGGCCAGAGTATGGTGAAGCAGGCAATGTCTATGGCTTTTTTTCTAGCCTTTTTTCAACATGGAGGTGAGCAATGGGATCCTAAGAAGAGCTGCATAGAGACAAACTCTGCTATTGCTTCAATCCAGCTGAGCGTGACCCTGAGCCACTGGTGTGCAGGTCTGTAACTATGGCTTCCATTGTATCCATTCTGCTGTTTTGCCACTTGCCTATAACCACTTCCTTTTTTTATTTTTGGGGACAGTAAGATGGTGAAATTAAGTGAAATGATGAAGATGAGCTGCACATGAATTTGTTTAAAGTGAGGAAATCAACTATGTGTAAACACTCACACACATACACACAGGACAATAAGAAGTTATTTCCAGGAAGGCATTCTGCAAATCTGGTATCCAAAAGCTGGATCAGAGCCACATGCAAATATGCCAAGGTTTGCATACAAACTATGAGGAGCATTTCTCCCAACTTCTCTTTTCATCCCATTTCCATGAGCCCCCTTTCCCCCTTCTTGCACAGAAATTTGTGCATGTATGTTTGCTTTCTCTCCCCCTCCAGTAGATACGTTTCATACTTATGCTTTCTAGTGTTAATATTTTTGTATGCATTGCTCCGTTGATTGAAGCACATATGAGTGAATTGTTTTACTCATTCACATTTTTTAAAGCTATTCATGGTTTTGCGCACATTTTCTCCTGCAAAACACATTGGAAACCTTCAAACTGAGGCAAGATGGGCTCCCTTCTATTGCCTCTCAGGAGGTGTGAAGTGGTTATCTCTATAGGGAAATTAGAATCCAACACATTTCTTGTCCGTATCCCATAGTAAAATATTCCCGGGCTCTGGGGCAGACTTTCACTCACTATAAAATTAATTCATGGGCATTCATTCTGTCCACTTTGTTAACAGTTGTAAGGTCATCCTGCAAGTGAACAAACCTCTTCTGCAAAGGCCTTCTTCCTACCTCCAAGGCTGCAGCTGCTTCTTTGGGTGCTTGTAGAAGACGACAACATGAGTGATGATTCTGAATTAAATGTAGCCCAGTGAGTTGTCAGTGACAGATACACATTGTGTGCACTTGTCCTAGTCCAGATGTCACAGCTACAATTCAGTGTTGTTCTCCCTTTAGCATCTCACTGCCTGTAATTATGGTTTAACTTTCTTTTAACACCTTCAAAACTCCAAGGAGCCACTTTATTACTGTCAGAGCTGTTTGAGAAGGGAAAGGGATGCTATAATTTGCTGGTGCATGCACTCAAGTTGTTGCACTGATATGTAACGTTTCTTAAGTCAATTTAAGCCAGAAAATAATTTAAATAAGTTTAGTGAGGAGGGAGAGGGGTAAGAAGCATTTTGTTGCATAAGAAATAATATACTGTCATATCATTTCCTCTAGAAATGCTTTGCTTTATTTTCTTCCAGTTATAATTGTCCCAAAGAGAAATCTTTAACCACAACGGCTCAACATTGCCTTTATCTGCAGCTGTTCTGATTTCACTTTCATTCTTTTCTTTCTCATCTCAGTCTCTCATTCACAAATACTAACCTCTCAATTTTCCAAGTGACATGCAGAGTTTAAGCTTGGCGGCTCCCACTGACTTTAATGAATCTTGATGCTGAGGATCATGCAATTGAGTGATGGTTGCAGCCTACATTGATGGTATGCAGTCACAGATCATTACATTGTCTCTTGTCTCCTGTGCAAGCTCCCAGAAACAGTAATAGTCTCCAGACAAACTAGCTTAATTTGCAATGGATTTAGCACAAAGTAGCATGGGAAGTGAAAGGAAACCTCATACTTCTCCTTGTGTCCTGCTACAAGGAATCTTCAAAAGACAATTTGCTAGAAATGTTTCCATCAAAACAACCTTCCCATTGCTCTGGATGAAGGATGGATATCATATATGTCTTAACTTGAGGACAGCGGCCTGAGCTTTGGTGACATGCCTACTGTAAGGTAAATTAGCATGCCATTGCACACAGCAACATTGTCATCCATTGTCCATCCATGACTATCCTTATGCAGGATGATAGGAATGGATATTTTCCCGGGGTATAAGGCACAATGCTTAGCAGTGGCAGTGGCACAAACAGCAACAGCCACAAGAGATCCTTTGGAAACTGGAAGGATGAACCTGGCTCCCTCTTTTGAGTTCTCAAGTTTGTTTCTTTCCAGATATGAAGACGTTTGCGGATCTTGACAAATTCTTGTCAAATATGATAAGAAAAAAGATTGTCACCCATCTGCACCAGCCAAACTGAACGGGTACAGCTATTCCTAACATGGAAAGCACTATGCAGTTATGGATGAGGAGACTGTCAGAAAGAAAATAAGTAGTTACTCTAATTCAGCACCACAACAATTCAAAGCCTGATGGACATTTCAGTCAATTTCACTTTTTCCCACCCTTGATTTTTCAGTTCAAGTTCTTCCATTCCATTTTAGTAAGATGCTTGGTAATTTCTTATCAAAAATGAAATGAATGACAATGTTACTAGTCTCTTTTAATCAATACTTCATCACAGTCCTTGAAGAGGACGGAGGATTTAGGAGCAGTTGAACTGATACGTATGCTTCTACCAGGCCAGGAGTGGGAGGGAGATGACCCAAACAAATGAAAACAGCTACTTCAAAAACACAGCTGCAGTGCAGGCACTATAATAAGTAAGGTGATGTATCTTCATCCCTTGATCCCAGCCAACTCTTCTGAAAGGAAAGTCTCTCTCCTTTCTCATTCCTTACAATGCAATACAAGGAAGAATCCAAAACCATGTGTTCTCAAAGGCTTTCACGGCCGGGATCCGATGGTTGTTGTGGGTTTTTCGGGCTGTTTGGC
The DNA here is from genome assembly GCA_037013535.1 of Intellagama lesueurii. Classification (NCBI taxonomy): domain Eukaryota; kingdom Metazoa; phylum Chordata; class Lepidosauria; order Squamata; family Agamidae; genus Intellagama; species Intellagama lesueurii. The sequence goes on from JBAJHW010000005.1 coordinate 112,410,783, forward strand.
CATGTTCTGAATACCACCAAACAGCCCGAAAAACCCACAACAACAATCCAAAACCATATTGAACATATACTATAGAATGCATGCATGCAATTTCTTGCTTGCATACAATAGACAAAGGGTCAAACTGCACATTAAGGGAAAGGTGTATTTCTTCCAATTACTGTAATATATTTTTCTCATCCTACAATGGGATTTCCTCAGAGGTATACATCTCGGCAATCAGATTTGCAAATTAAGCCTTTGCTTTCCTCTTTCCAATAAATAATCACAACACAAAACATGCTGATGTTTATCATTTATTCTGAGCCTGAATTTCCTGATGAATATAATCACTTCCTTGCTGTTTATCAACTCCCTTCATTATGGCTACTTTTGAGGGAAGAAGGACCCCACTCAGGACTGCCTCTCCACAGCTAGTTTGTAAGGGCAACCAAAACAACTCTAGTCGTTACTCTAGTTTTCCCTCTCTTCCATATGCAGTACTACCCAAGCTCCAGCTCAATTCCCCTAGTTATCAATATAGCCTGCCAGTTTTCAGACAAAGGATGAGCAACTGCAAAACCATTCACGATTTAAAAATTGATGAAATCTGGTGGGAAAATGCATTCAACCTTTATGGGTCTGGTAACCACTTCTTTCCTGAAAACAGATGGATGACAAAAGTCAGTGGCTTTGTCTGCTTACCTCTGCTGTCACCTTGGAGAAAGAATGAACTGGACCCAGGACAGTAACACAAAAACATTTTGGAAAGAAAGTCAGGCTGGCATGCAAAGGCCTCAGGAGACTTCAACCATTTGAAACAATGATCCCATCCTTTTTCTTTTCTTTTCAGGTTGCCAGCTTCATTCTTTCCCCATCCCCCATTCACCTTTTCCTTGCCCAAGTACTGAAAGAAGAAGTTGGCAGGCAGTGAGGTTGTTTTGTTCTCACAGGCAGTGACAGGAACATCTGAGCAGTAGCAAACTGTGGATCAAGGGATATCATCAGTTTAGAGGTGGATTTTAAAGCAGAACAAGTTGTGCTGTGACAGGCAGAAATCCACCCATCCCACACTCACCCCAGGAAGGAATCTGCACAGTCTTTCCTCACTCTAAGCAGAAATCCACTGAGCCCACACTCACTCCTGTTTCCCAATAAATACTTGATCCTGGTCATTCTTAAGCCCAAATATATGAGCAAAATTATGGGGACAGTATATTGCCACAAGCTAGTTGAGTCACCTGTATCATCCTAGCAATTGCAATGGGGTAACATGTTTGCAGAATGCAGCCCTGTGATTTAGGCAAAATGAGACAGCCACCTCAGGGAAATGTTGTTGTTGTTGGTGGTGGTGGTGGTGGTGTTGTGCTGTCAACTTGCCTCTGACTTATGGTGAACCTATGAATGAGAGATCTCTGACATGTTCTGTCCTCAACAGTCCTGCTCAGTTCTTGCAGACTAAAGCCATGGTTTCTTTTAGAGAGTCCATCCATCTCATATTTGGTTTTCCTCTTTTCCTGCTGCCTTCCACCTTTCCCATCATTATTGTCTTTTTCAGAGAATCCAGCCTTCTTATGATGTGCCCAAAGTAGAACAGTCTCAGCTTAAACGTTTTTGCCTCCAGAGAGAGTTCAGGCTTGATTTGTTCTAGGACCCATTTGTTTGTTTTTCGGCAGTCCGCGATATCTGCCAAGCTTTCCTCCAGCACCACATTTCAAACAAATCAACTTTTTTCCCTGTCAGCTTTCTTTACTGTCCAACTTTCACACACGTGCATGGTGATTGGAAATACAAGAGTATGGATGATTTTGGTCTTCATCTCCTATGACACATCCTTACACATGATTATCTTTTCTAGTTTGTTCATTGTTGTCCTTCCTAGTCTCAGCCTTCTTCTGATTTCTTTGCTGCAGTTTCCATTTGGCTTGATGATTGAACCAAAGTATACAAAATCTTTAACTATTACAATTTCTTTTTCATCAACATTGAAATTATGTAGTTCTTCTGTAGTCATGATTTTTGTCTTCTACATGTTCAACCGCAGTCCTGCTTTGGAATTTTCTTCTTTCACTTTCACTAAAATTTGTTTCAAGTCATTGCTGCTTTCTGCCAGTAAGACGGTGTCATCTGTATATCCTAACTGACTGATGTTCCTTTCACCAATTTCCACTCCTTCTTCATGTGAATCTAGTCTGGATTTTCATATGATGTGTTCTGCATACAGATTGAACAGAAAAGGGATAAAATGCACCCCTGTCTGATCCGTTCTGTCTCTACATATTCTGTCCTAACAATAGCTTCTTGTCTACAATACAAGTTACAGGTGTTGGATACTGTTAATGGGTAGCAAATTGTGTGTTATTTATTTTGGCATTATTGTATTTTTACTGTCAGGAAAGGGAGAAAGTGTTTCTTTTGTCCTTTTCCCCCCAGGATTTTCTAGTTCAGATGCCAAAATAACATGTCTGGGCAATGACTGAGACAGTTGGACTACAGACCCGAGTATCCTATAGTTAGCATGGCAGTGGACCCACCAACTGCAGGTTTTTGAAGGTTGTGGTGCCCTCTTTGGTAAGGGGGAACCATTTTATGTTTAGCAAAATGTCCTGAATCAGCTCCGGACATTACAGTTGTATGTTCTGACTCATTGTTTTGGATCAAAGCAAACATTTTATAATATAAGCTTAATTCTCACTGTCTGACTTTAGACAATATCTTTTCATTTGTCAGGTGGGGATTGACACAACTTGACATGCTAGGTATTGGTAGAAGAGTGGAATACAGCTGCAAAAACTATACATCAGTGAGGACCAAAAGAGGTGTGGTGGTGGTGGTGGTGCTGTCTCCTCCTCCTCCTCCTCCTCCTCCTCCTCCTCCTCTGCTTTAAAGAGACCCCAGGGCTGTTTATTTAATTACGGAAACAGCACTGGACGGTCTGTTTGTCCCTCAGTGGGGGCAATCCCAATGTGACTTTGCAGAGCTGTTAGAAATAAATTGTGTGTGGGTGCAGCCAACATAGCCAAGCAATTCTTGAATATGGATCATTGTGCAGTTACTGTGAAGCTACTGATGAGCTCTGATTCTTGATGCTTGACCTGTACAATCCTGCTTCACTTCTATGGATCTTCATACCAGTAGAGCAATTCAGTGACAGAACTGTTTAGAAATGAGATCATTTCTGGGTGTGCTGGCAAAGGCACCTTCAGAAATCTTACCCACCAAACTGAATTTTAATCAGGCTCTTCCCTCAGGGCTTCGGAGTAGGCAAAAATCCCACTCATTCCTTTTGAAGAGACACAATCATCTAAATAATTTCCATGGCAGGACATATATACAGTGTTTTTTTTAAACAAAATACCCATAATTTTCAGTACAGGTATTAGGAATATGGTTGTGCCGTGAAAAGCTGGTATACCTTGAAGATTTAACCCGCAGGTGGGATGCATTCACCATACAAGGTCTTGCCAATATATGAGAAATCCTTCTATTCCACACAGAGGCCTACCATGAGGGAAGGACAGGCAATTGCCTCAGGTGGCAGAATCTGGGAGGCAGCAACAAGATGCTGGAGAAGAGAAGTGTGTGTTGTGCATCCTTCACAGCACCCACCTAGCGGTGCAGTGGGAGAAGCTGTCCATCACCAGAGCTGAAGAAACTGTATTCTGGCAGTCCAGACAACTTTCATACATGAAATGAAAGAAGACATGCCATATTGTTCTCCATTCATATGCCTTGGACAGGGCCTAAGAAGGATTCTCTATTGTAGCCTGTAGCTTACTTACCAGTTAAGGGAGAATCTCGGAAGTGTTGCCCTCACTCCCAAAGCACCCTGAACCTATTCCTAGTGGGGCAAAAGGGAGAGCAGTTGAACAATCATATTGAACTTGCACAGCAGATCCCTTTGAATCTGTCTGTCTGTCCGTCCGTCGGTCTGTCCGTAAAAGTAGAGTACAATTTTAATAAGCAAACAAATGCGTATTAAATGTCTTAATACAGGCATACATACACACTTGTTTGCTTATTAGATTTCTACTCTACTTTCCCATCATAAATGGTCCTCAAAGCAATTGATAAAATTTAAAATAAATTTTAAACATGTATTCTCATTTGAAACACTTAAGAAATACTGGTTCATGCCACTGACTAATACAACACAGCCATTCAAGTATGGCTTGACATGAGGCAACCTCATGTTGTAAAATATTCTTTGCTGGGGCAGATTACTTCTTTGGTGGATACGTCTTCTGGTACTGAAGACCATCAAAGGAATAAGGAGAACAGATTGTGGTGTAGACAAACAATAACATGACAGGACGCAGTAGGGAGGCAAGGAAGGATTTCAGTGGCCATCACAGAGAGAATGAAATATGCATGACAGGAAAGCAGTCACACATAATGATTGAGACAGGAAGCATTAATAGGTGGAGGGGACAAGATTCACTGAAGATCCTTCAAGGGCAAGCGCTTCCAGGTAGAAGAGGCTATAAGCTGTTAATACTAGACATTTAGAATCTGATACATGGGTTGAAATATTTTACTATTTGAACAAAGGTTACAATTGCCTCTGTAGTGACTGGAAGCACATACAAGAGTTCCTAGACCATGAAGAACTCAGTACTCACCACTCTACCATGATGTTCTAAAGGCCATGTATTAGCATTAGGGTTAACGTCACAGGGCCCCTTTTCATGTTCAAGTTGTGGTGTGGTAGACCTCTGAGACTTTCCTTGTGCTCTTGATGATGTGAAAATTCTCAGTCTACATGGGGAGATTCATGCCAGTATCGCCCACCCCAGACATTGCTGCAACATGAAAGACATTTCAGAGAATTACACAGCCATTCTCAACCCTTTCAGAAGTCCTTCTCAGATTCCAGGGCCTCCTGTCAACCATGGATAGAACATGAACAGATGAATAGAAAAATAGAATTGAATTCTTTTTCAGTCTGTGGCCCCCTTCAAATGTGCCAGGGCCCCCTAGAGAATGGCTGGTCTAGAGTTTCTCAAATTACTAGGGTGGCACAGGGAAAGCTGCACATTTGGGCACCAGACAGTTTTCAGGGACAGGTAGAGCTCAGAACTATTGCACTATACTGTCCATGTGCAGTTAAATTTCTGATACTGTTTAACTGAACTTGTACAATCCCACATAACAATCATAATTTGAATCCTCCCACCGCTCCAGGAACAGAGTGGTCAAAATATCTGCAATCAAGTTTGTGTGACAGAAAGGAATATTGTCAGTTTGGATGCCCCCAAAAGGGCCCAGAAACAGAAGTGTTTTCACTAGAAAGATTGAGGACTAGAAAGCTGTTCTGGGAAGTAGACATGCTAAGGGACAATGATCCCAGTGGGAACGTAGCTGAAAAACAGGGGCAGAGGGGGCAGTGGAATGAGAAAGGAGACCCTGATGGATAGAGAGATAGAGAAAGAAGCTCACGTATGGTGAGGAGAAATAGTGGCTAACATAAAAAGGACTGCATAGACTCAGGGACTTGTGAAATAGCAGGACATTCAGCCATTCTGTAGAAGCAGGGAGAGGTCAAGTACATAGAAAATCCCTCTGAAGGTCAGGACAGCTCAGAGGCAAGGTTGGCAGCATTGTTTGGAAAACTGGGATTACAGCTGGGAAGTAAAGGGGCATTTGGTAGTAAACATTGCTAACAGCTATGTCTGAGGCCCCTCCCTGTTCAACTTTGAATCAGCTCAGTGATGTTGAGCTTCTAAATGCTAGTGGACATCCAAGGATAAATTGTCTGTTTTGACCCATCTTCTAACATTAAGAAGTATGTGATAATGGTGCCTCATGCATGTCTTATCGTATAATCCCTAGAAATTGTAAGGGCCAGTGCCAATCACAGTGAAGATCTACAATTATCTTGCTTTCCAAAACAACATATCAAAGTTCAGAACTGGTATTTCTGTCTATAACAGCCACATAAAAGGTTTACAAGAATTTGCAAAGAAAATGTAAACCTGGATGGGAAATACTAGGAAAATACAAGACTGGATGATTTGGACACCAATTTGTTCACAGCAATCAGTGAGTATGTCATTGAGATCAAGGAGTAAACAGTAAAGAACTTTTCAATACTCACTGTCTAAACAGCTCTAGATGTGTAGTGTTTGTTTGTTTGTTTGTTTGTGTTAGTTCTCTGGGAGCCCTCCTGCCCTGGTCCCTGGTGGAGTTAGCAGGCAACCCCTCCTCCATCAACTCCACAGGATCTGGCTCAAGCTCAACAGGATTTATTGCAAACAAGGGAAAGGAAACAACAATTTGTGTTTGTGCCACTCCTATAACATGCCCCAGGGGTGAAGTTGATGCCACTTGCCGCTGCACAATCCTGGCTAGTTCTGGGCCCTGGGTTAGCTTCACTGGGGACCGTGAGTCACTTGTGTCTTTCAGTAGCAACCTTGTGGGAATCCAAAGGTGGGTACCCTGAGGAGGAATAGCTTGTAAGCCTGCATGAAGGCAAGGCTTGGGGTCTGTCAATTTCCACTGATGTTGCGCCTGTTGCTGGAGGTGCCACTGCCTTTCTTTCTGCCTCTTTCACCTCCAGCATCACTTCTGTGTTGGCCTTGGAGCTCTTTGGCCCTGTTCTGGCTCATGATGGCAGTCCTGACATCATTGCCAGTTCTGCCCACTCTGGCAGGGAGCCCTTGGCGCACTGCCTTGCCTTTGGGGCACGTGACATTTAACTAGGACCTCTGTCCAGGGATCCTGCCATTAAATGTAGTCCAAGTCCCCCTTTCACTCCAGGATTTCTTCCCCACTCTAGGTCTCTTCAGCCTCCTCCTGTACATCACCCAATCTCCTCTCTCCTCCTTCTAATCTGAAAAGTCACTGGCTGCATGCATGTATTCCTCATTCTCCCTTCCACTGATTGCCCCACTTCCTCTAAGGCATTGGTCCCCAATCTTTTTGACACTGTGGACTGGATTAGTGTGCGTGCAGGGGGGGCATCTGTGTATGCGTGTGGGTGTACATCTGTGTGCGCGTGGGGGGAGCCACTGTGCGTGCATGCGGGGGGCGTGCGTGCATCCGTCCGTGCGGGGGGCGTGCGTACGTCTGTGCGGGGGGTGGGAGATCTGTCTCGGCAGCCTGGTCCTGCCAAAGCCAGGGACAGGTACTGGGCTGCAGACTGGGGGTTGGGGACCCCTGCTCTAACGCATCCCTTGTAGCCTCCAACTGTAGGGAGGTTCTCTTCTCCTTGTTCCTCTGCAGGTGTTTCTCCTCTGCAGTGGTCTCCTCCCCAAACTGGGTCAGGTGTTCCCATCCCTCACCCATCTCAGATTCAGCAGCCACTGGTTCCAAGTACTGTGCTGGGGTGCTGGGGTTACAGCCCACCAGGGGCACTAGCAGCATCCCCCTCACATTCACATAGTTCCACAATGATCAATAAGAGTCCTGTGGATAGTAAGGACAACCATTAAACTTCTAAAAGGAAGATACCTCAAAATGCCAGATGCAGGGGAGGGATAGTATCTAGTTGTCTCGTGTGCTCCCAGAGGCATCTGGTGGGGCCACTGTGAGATACAGGAAGCTGGACTAGATGGGCCCTTGGCCTAATCCAGCAGGGCTCTTCTTATGTTCTTATGTTCTTCTGTACAGGCATCTACAAAGAAAACTGTATTTGAGTGGTGGATGTACTAATTCTAACCTTGCATGTGCAGATCACACATAACATTATCTCATATTACGAGATAGGGAGGAACTACTGTGGGCAGCATTGACAAGTGTGTAGCCCAAACTAAGAAAAAAGAAATAGTTTTTCTGCTGTACCTCTCTTATGAACTCCCTTTGCACATACTGTATAACGAGTACATGAAAAGGGCTAAGGTCAGTTGCGAACCAGCTATTACAGAGAGGCCAAAAACCAAATATGTTTGAACTGTATTTCATATATTGCTTTCAATTACAAACAGCCACTCTTTTTTTCCCCCACGGACATCTGGCACAGGTGAACTGAGTGTTTCAGTGAAACTTGTCTATTCAGAATAAGAACCCACATCTATTTATTCACAGAGCAAACTTACTTTTTGACCTCGTCATGTAAACCATTCCTAAACTTACATTTTAAAGACAAAAACAAACACACAGAAATGAACAATTTGATTATTTCCCCCATTTCCACTTTCTTTTGAGGGTCTGCATTGTATTAGAGATGAAAGTTTAAAAAGTAGGTTTAGTTTGTTGTTATCAAAGGGGATGTAAGAAAGAGAGAGAGAGAGAGAGATGAAGGGGTGAGCTTGCTGAAATTTAAGCAGCTGGCTTATACAATTTTTGCTGCCGTTGCTCCAGCACGTCAGCATTATATAGTTCCTTGATCACTGGGGACGCTGCGATCTGTCTTCAGCTATTTGTGCTCCTACAATAACTCTAACTGCTAGCTCCATGATTTCTACAATTTGTAAGTAAGACTAAACTGTTTCTGAAAATAGGAACAAAAAAAGAGATTTAAAAGGAGAGGAAGGGGGGGCAGAGATTCAGATGAATTGGAAAAATACAGTGCAATGTCTGAATTATTTCTTCTTGCAATAAAAAAAACAGGATTCAATCTTGAATCCTGATGTTATTTGTACTTACATAACGGCCTTCTCTGTTCTGGTAGCATAGAGGCCAGTACTGCTTACTCAATGGATAGAGAAAGACAACCTGGAGCACTCTATTATTACTTTGCGTGCTCCATGGTTTTTCCAACTCCAAAACACTGGATGTGTATGCTCCTTTCCAATGGAGGAATGCTCAGTTAATATTACATCTTAGTTTTCTGACCTCACAGTTGCCTGGAATGCTCCAGAAAATAGCATTAGCATATACAGGTATTAGAGTGTTCACCTTACCCAACATGTGAGGAGGTGAGCATGTAGCCATGTCCTCTCAGATCAGCAAGTCTGAAGAGGAGAGGTACCATCCTGATCATGAGGAGACTCTCCATGCAAGCAAGAATCCAGGAAAATCTGGATTCTTTCTCATGTGAAGAGTCTCGTGTGATATATAATAACACCATGTATAATAGCAAACTGGTTGGTACTTTGAGAGAGAATTGTGATATGTAATACCAAATGGGTTAGTACTGTGATCAGCAAACAGCAGTAAGGAAAGTGTTGACTCCAGTACAAAAAAACACTAGTCAGCACAAAAACATCTGGAAGGCCAAAAGTTGCCTAGCCCAGCATTAAGTGTTGATAATTCAGGGCATTTAGTATAGGATTTGTAAATCCTAAATTTCTCAGTCATTGTCGGGTTTGACATATCAATCTTTCTACTTATGTTTTTCTGGAAAAAGTCTCCTCCAGTGAAGTTCTTCAACAGGCTGCGACCCTGGTTACCTGGAGGGAAATCTGTTTGACCTTGTTCCACCTGAGGAAACCCTGCTACAGTAGGGAAATAGCTGTTATTTGATACAAGAAAGGAGGAAAAAGTTCTAATATTCTTGGAAACTGAGAATCTTGGTGGAAATAAATCTGGAGAACCTCAAACAGTTAAACCAAATCCAGATGGCAGAATGCAAATCAAACATTTTATTTTTACATTTTGTGTCTGTTTGAAGCTTGTGTTTGTTTGCATCCTCCTTGCTTATTATTTCCATGTTTCCCATGTCTTCCCATAACAAAGATTGTTACGACCCTTCTTGTATTAGTGCATCACTTCCTGCTAACCTTTAGTGGTAAATCACATGGAAGTTAAGGTAAATAGAGGAAATTCACCTTTAAAATTATGTTTCTGCAGTGTCCCAGTTCTAAACATGGTACTGATTGGTTTGTTTTCATTCAGCCTTGATTGATGGAGAGAGGGAACACAACTAGAGTAGGCATCAAGGATGTACACTAGCTAAAGCCTAAAGATGTCTAGTAGAGAAGGCATTAGTTACGTAAATGTTTGACATTGTAGACCAACACTGGCCATGATCCAAACGTCTAGTGGTTCCCAACCATGGGCAACTCAGGTGTTCTTGGATTGCAACTCTCAGAAACTTTCACCACTAGCTGTGCTGGCTGGGGTTTCTGGGTGTTGCAGTCTAAGAACACCTGGGTTACCCAAGGTTGGGAACCACAGATCTGGATCAGTCTTGTTGCCAGTACAGTGAGACAGTGACTTAGGACATAGGCAATCAGTAGTGGTAAAGATTTCCTTGTGGACAGAGAACCATTGACAAAGGCCAATAGAAAGCTAGGCACTACCTGCAGTGTCTATTAAAGTAAGTGAAACTGCTCTTCCCCTTTTTTCAATGTATGCCATCAAATCACTTGTGACTTATGGCAACCCTAGTAGGATTTTTGACGTATATGAGATGTTAAATGAATGGCTTTCCATTGCCACTCTCTAGTGAGTTTGCATGGCCAAGGGAGGATTTGAACCAAAGTCTCCAGAGTCTTACTGCAACACTCTATCCACTCGGCCACACTGGCTCCCATGACAGACTCCATGCTTTGGTTCAATCCTTGGCATCTCCAGGTAGGTTTGGAAATGCTCCTTCTGAAATCACAGAGAGTTGCAGCACGTTCACCTCCATAGAAGTATCTGTACCTTCATGAAGGCCACATCTGGAAAGTTCTTCCCCTTGCTTCCTCCACATTCAGCCATGTCTTGTTCTGCAGTTGCAGTGTTTCACAGGGAAAAATCTCTCCCTACCAATTTTTGCTTTTCTTTTTCTCCATGTGTGCCCCTTTGGACATATCTCCTCTCCATGACCAAAACGTGTTAAAGCAGTATGTTGTGTGCTTCTGAAATACAAGCATTTTTCTGTGTACAATTTTCAAATCTGTGCATTTTATTTCAGATAATGCCTCTTTATTACCCTGTTTCCCTGAAAATTAGACCTAACCTGAAAATAAGCCCTAGTATGATTTTTCAGGATGCTCGTAATATAAGCCCTGCCCCCAAAATAAGCTGCAGTTAAGTGAAACCCCACCCTCCACCATTGTGCAGCAAGCAGAAGAAGATGACATTACTTTATTTGAATAAATGTAGATTGTTGTACATGAAAAAAACAATCCCCTGAAAATAAGCCCTAATGCATTTTTTGGAGCAAAAAATTAATATAAAACCCTGTCTTATTTTCAGGGAAACACAGTAATCCATCAATATGTGGGCTCTCAATCACAAATTGTATCCCACCCACAGACAATCCAAGAAATACAGACTGAGCAAAGTCTGGAAAAAGAAAGGTTCGTCACACATCCCTGGTTAGGAGTGTGCAAAGTACAGCTTTCCAGGTATTTTTTTACTGTAAATCCTATCAGCCCCGATCAGCACAGCCAATGGTGAGGGATGGTGAAAGTTGCTGTCAAACATCTGGAGGTATGTGCCCACACTTTGCCCACCTCTGACACAGGTAGTAATGACCTTAATGAACCAATAATCTACCTCAATATGGCTAGGGCAGCTTTATATGTTCCTGAGTTACTTGGAGCAAAATGGATTACAGTGCTAACCTATACATATCTACTCAGAGGTTAGAATCTTTGAATTCACTGGAATTTACTGTCACTAGCATGTAGAGGGTTACATACTAGTATCTCCTAAGTATAAATATACAAGACATTGTTTAAAAAAAAGAAACTCAGCATACACATTTTCTACTTTCTATTTTTAAAAATGTTACATGTGTTCTAATTCTGAAGTTATCAGGTAACCTACTCATCAAATATTCCAGTGAAGTGAAATGGTGATGGCATAATGCATCCCAATTCTATGAGAAAAGTGATAAATAAATAAATAAATAAATAAATAAATAAATAAATAAATAAATAAATAAATAAATAAATAAATAAATAAATAAATAAATGTGGGAGTGGGGTGTGATGCCTGGTTATGTTTAAATACATTGTTTATATGGTTTGGTAAATGTGTGATGGGACAAAGTGAGTGACGAGCATGGAATATTGGTGAGAATGGCTCTGATTGGCTGGGGGAAACTAGGGGTGTGGAGTGTTGGTGACGTTTTGCGGACCAGATGGGGAGATCAGGAAGAAGGTTTTTTTTTGAGACCACAAAGCCAGTCTTTAGGGTGTCACAATTGAGGATCCTTGATACCACAGGAGCAGGGCAGGGCTGGAAGTGAAGCAAGCATAACCCACAAACAAACACCTTTGCCTGAGACAGTGAGCCCTCAGGGCAAAGAGAAATGAGTGGAAATAAGTGCCTCCACTTTGAAGACTCTTCACAGAAAAAAAAAATCAGACTTTATCCTCCTGAAACGCTGATCACTCTGAGATTTATTTTCCTGCCTAGAGATTCAGAGACATACAGCAATCCCCTGAGAATTCACCCAGTGTCTAGAGACCTAGTTATCCAAAGGCTGGCAGTTGGGGATGATGGAGGCTGCAGTTCAGCAGTACTCCTTCCTGGAAAGGACATGGTGATTTTTACCTTTTTTTAAGTTATATTAGCATTTTCCATGCATAGGAGGATATTTTATGGAACCTATTTCAGTACAAAAACACCAGTATTCCTCCTCATATTTCTGAGAGAATAGAATTCTGACTAGAATATGTTTTTTTAAAATACTTTAATTTCTAACGCACTGCTTCATGATTTCTGACTTTATGGTTTTCCAGAAAAGCCAGAACTCATTATGATAGTATCTACGTACAAAGAAATTCCCAAAGCCACTTAATCCAGAGTTTAATCCTCTCATCTCCAGAGAGTCCATGGGTTTAGCTAGCTTCCCACTACGGGTTCCCAAAATTTCTAAAATAAGAAAGATCTAACTGAGCTGCAACAGACCATTACCACATGAAAGTTATGAAGTCCAAAGCACACATTGATGTGGTAGATCTGCAACGGTGTATTTCAACCTGTTTGATTTTAAAGGAGCCATGGGAATATATGTGCTAGATTTCAATCAAAGCATTGGTGGGTGGGGGTGGGGGGGAGAGGGATATTTAACGCTTTCTCCTTGCACTGTTTTCTTGATTTAAGCTACCCTCTAAGCAGGACTGGCCATATCACTGAGTAGAGACAAACAGTTGCCTTGGGCAGATTTTACTTTGGGCAGATTAAAGATTTACTTTGCTGTTATTGTACCTTTAATGGCAGGAATTAGGAGAAAGAGTTGTAAAATTTTCTCCCTCACATGTCAAAGTAATTTGACTGGGCATTATGTACCTTGATCTGACTAGATAGAGGGCATTGACTGATGGTCTGGTTTGGGAGCAAACTGTCTTCCCAGTTCTGTCCACTAGATCATTAATGTATAGGAAATGACTGGTCAAGATCAGAGTCTTGAATCACAGGATTTCCAGGAGCTGGACAAGAGTTCTACCACTTGACTTGCTGAATTTCTTCATAAAACCATACACTTATCAAGACCAAAGATGGAAACCATTACCTCTTTTGGCCTACTGTTCCTAGAATTCCTCAGCCAGCAAGGCTAGTGGCCAGGCTGGCTATGTGTGTCTGGGGGTTGTTCAAAAGAGTGACTTTTCCCTCTCTACCCAAATCTTAAATAGTTTTACCAGATCTTTCCCTTGCTCCATCCTTTCTACCTTCAATCGGTCACTGCCCCTTACTCTCCCTATATACTATAAATATATACTGTATTGTTCTAATAGTAACAAATCATTCACTCACAGTGTGCAACTCACAGATGCCAGACCTCCTTCTGCTCCCATGTATTTCTGCTCTGTTACTTCACTTGGCAAGGATTTTCCTTGAAAATTTTAGGGAAACCTGTGGAAAATGGAGCACCACTCCAGGAGAAAATAGAGAGGAAGTACAACCAATGCTGGACCCTATCTGCATAACAAATTGTTGAGGCAAAGGAACAGAGTGGGGAAAGAGATGACGAAATAGAGAATAGGCTGACTTGAAGATTAGAGTAAGCAAAGAACACAGAAGGAGAATCAGGATTAACAAAAATAAAAGAGAGGGAATAGGAAAGTAAGATTTCCAAGCTTTGGCCTTTGACCACAAACACCTTTTCCAGCATTTGCAGAAGAACAGAAGGAGTAAAACCTAATGCCCAAAGATTCTCCACTGAGAATTTTGACCATTCTCATTGCATTTGAAAAGAAAAAAAATCCCTTCAAAAAGAATTTCAGAGAAGCAGAAATGAGCTGGTTGACGAATGTGTATCAATGTTCTGTCTTTCCTTATCAATTATTATGAAAAAGCGGTTTTGCAAACTAGGTGACAAATTATGGTGTAACAATAGCATCACTTTTTTTCCTGGAGCTTGACACTTATTGTCATCCTTGGGTTTACAAGTAAGAAGCTGCGTTATAACCACCTGCAGCAGAAACATAATGTATCCTCAGTGACACACCCACCACCCAATGTAACATCTGGAAAGCCTAGAGAGGGTGCTGAATCCTGAAGAATGATAAGTGTTGAGCCAATGTTTCTCAGGAGACATTTTTTCTGGGACATGTTCTCAGATCTTTCTTTTCCTTACTCACCTAGAAATGTGCCACTATTGACAACATGGTTTCTGTTTATCTGTTTTTTTTAAAAAATCCTTGGGGTGGGGGGCCACTGAATGAGTGAGCTCTGCTTCTGTTGAGCCCCATCACAATGAAATCGACCCTCAATTTCCCTGCCTCAAAATAGGATAGCTTATTTCAGAAGGCCATTTGTGCACAGTTCTTATCATACCACGGAGGACAGCAGGGACCAGAAGCAAGAGCTAAGCTATTTTCTGTTTTCTTTGATGAGATGTTTTACAATTGTTTGTCTATGCTTCTTTGCTCTCCTAAACCTCAAGGCATAGCCAGGCTCTGCTTCTTGAGTGACCAGTCTTACATCCTGATCCCATCAGATTCTGCTAGGATATACTCCTGTTCCACCAGACTCTATCCTTTGGTTTACCAAACATGCCATCTGAATTCTTATAGCTTCTTCCATTCTGAAAGGTAATGTACCTAAAGGGAACAACAGACAACTTGGAAAAATTGTCATAATGGATATGAGCAGGATTAGGACACCAAATGAGGTTGCTCTACAAGACACGAGAGATAGGACATGCAATAAAATGCCGTACTGGGAGGAAAGGCTGGAAATCAGATCAAGAGCAAACATCTAGTCCCAATCAGCCCTCTTTTAGCTGAGAGCTCACATTTAGCCCAAACATGCATTTGGTCTTTGGGTGCCAGTTCTTCCATATCCACCATACACTTATTGTGACTCATCTTATGTCAGGCTTTGACTCAGTCAAGCTGATTGACCCATTAATTGTAGACCAATGATCGAGATGAGGAATGGGTAATATGTGGTGTTCCAGATATCTCTGGACTGCAATGCCCATCAGCAGCAGCCAACATAGCTAGTGGTGAGGGATGATGAGAATGGAGGTACAGCAATATGAGTGGAGGTAGAAAGTTACCCACCCCTTGTTTAAATGAAGTTAGATATGATTTATTAAATCCATTCACAATAGCCAGGAATACTAGGCAGATATGAATTAATTAAAATAGGTATCTAGGGAAAAAGAGCTTATATGGCCAAATTTCTATTAATAAAATTGTATACTCAAGACCAATCACTCCCTTCTGGCTTGCCATCCATTGCCCTGAGTGAAGGAAGCACAATGACCAGCAAGATGCACAGGTAGGCTCACCTGTATAATTGCCAACTTATTCTGCATTAATTATAACCAAATTCTGGCCTATTGGTTTAATTTTGTTCACTCCCAGGCAAATGGAGCAATAATACACACAACAACAATAAATACAGAAAGAAAGACAGAGAGAGAGAGTTAATGTACTGTCTTAACAATTGTTTATGTGTCTTGCTTTGATATGAAGGTAAAACTAACATGTACCAACTGTTTCTTTGTTTATAAATTATGGTTTACAAAGTATAAACAAGCAAACAAACAAACTCCAGCCATACAAAATGTTTGTCTTGCAGAACAGATTTTGGGGGCTAGCTGGAACCTCTGTAGTATTGTGGCTTGTTGAAACTTGGGCTGCTGTCCAAGAGAGAACAAGAGAAGCCCATTTTCTGTCTATAAAAAGCTCAGCATCCCCTCACTCAACCCAACCCCATCCCAGCAGCTCCCAAGCATCTTGTCATAGTTCTAAATATAACACCTCCAGTTTATGCTCTGCAGACTTGAAGTGGAGAGCCTCTTGAGGTTTCAGAAATACGCATCTATTTATTTACTGCCATTTAAAAATTGCTGTGTGTCTATGTGCATTCTGTATGTGAGATTTCTCATTCCAAGATGGATATCACATGAGCTCATGTATGTGCTTTTTTTTTAAGCATAGAGTGCACAATTTATCTTTCATTGGGGGAAAGAAACCCAACATCTGCCAACTAAAATGAGCCTCTTGATGCCGGAATTGTCATCAGTGATGACTTTGACAAAATGAGCAATACATAATTTGCTAGCTCCCTCACAAAGCTGAAACAGATTTTCAAATAAAACATTAGAAGAGTTGCATGTGGGGGTAAGTAGGCCTGCTTTTGAATAGGAACATGTGCAGGTGGTTGCTTAAGCAGCGAAACAGGACATCCCTAATTTGGAGGGTCGTTTGCATTTGAAAATGCTCAGTGCTAAATAGTGATGAGTTTCCCCATAGTAAAGCAAGGCCAATGCGTGCCAAAACAGCACTTACCTTTGTTCCATGGTTAATGTGAGTAAACTAGACAGCCCAAGGCAAAGCAGTGAATGGTTTACACTCCAGTGGATTGGCCATTAATGGTGGCTCAGTAATGTACTGGGAGAGCACTCTTCAGCAGCAGTCCCAGTTCTGAATATCCCTTCTAGTTAATGATCAACCTGCAGAAATAGAAGCCCAGGAAGATTATTGCTTTTACAGGTGTAGGCTGTATAATGGGGCAGCTTTGGAACCAGTTCTAAAGAAATGTTCCAGTGCTTTTCAGAGCCTTGTAGGAAACTGGTGTTCCCAAGATGCTTGGAATTTGGCCAGTCACCTGCCATAAGTTTCACAGCAATCTTGCCTCTGCTGTCTCTTTGGCTTTTACTGGCACCTTTGATTGCTTAGGTGTTCAACCTTTCTGTTGCAATCATGCTTGTCATATCATCTTAATAGTAATGAAAGTCTGTAAACATCTAAAAAGCATGTCCCTGGTGACTGTTTGAAATGAATATCAGACTCAGATCAAGAGTGGACAACTTGCAGCCCAAGGATTGAAAAGGGTAGACTATTTTTTAATCTTAAGAACCTTCTGCAATTTTGGAGCTTGGGAAAATTAACTTTTGGAATTACAGCTGCCAATTTTGCCCACCCAATGTTGCTGATCCAGGAGATCCAGGACATTCTGGAGATTTGGTCTCAGAAAGTGACTCTTCTAAGCACTGCCAAAGTCTCACTTCAGAACTCTAGGAATCTCTCTGTTTCTACCAGAAGTGGAAGAGGGAGGGTGGTGAAAAAGGAGACATAGAAAAAGAGAGCGGCAAGGTGCTTTTGGGTGGGGGGAGGGGAGTAGAAACAGAAAGATAGGAAGGGACAAAAAGGTTGTCTCTACCCAAACTTTGCCACTGGTCCTGTGCGCCTCTGACCCTGAGCACCTCTGGCTTTGGATCCACCTTACATCTGGGCTTACCCACCATTGGCCTCAGAAATTACCAGTTTGCATCATCTGAAAAAGGTTACCTTGAAGGAATTTATGAGCCTAAATGGAAAAAAGCACCTCTCCCTTTAGAATGCTCTTGTGGGCCAATCCCACAAGGCAGTTCTTTCAGCTCTGTGTTCTCAGTAAGACGGAGAGCAGTTTCTGGTCATATTGTGTAGGACAATTTTGTTTCTACAGACAGCTGTCTGGAATTTTTGCATATTCCTCTTTATTTAATGGCAGCAAGCCATCCAAAGAAAGGCAGTTCCTATCTTCTTGGCTGCAAGAAATCAGTGAGACTTAAACATGCTTAACTTTCATATAACTATGCTCAAGATTATTTGTGGTCAGAGAATTGTCTCCCAGTTCAGTTCAGAGCTGTAATCTCTTTGATGTCAGAAAACAGCATTGTACAGTGAATAGCTCAGTATAGACCCATTGAGATTTGTTAATTTTCTTTGAACTCACTTCTTCAACTTCACTGTGAAGTACATAGACTGAGGGAGAAATAATGGGCAGATCTGTTACTTAAAAGCCATTATTGGTAAATGAAACTGACAATTTGCTTTCCTGTCTAAATGACCAAATTACAGAGTCCTCCTTTTAGCCGCTTGCAACTGGGCTGCATATATATTGAATCTGGCAGCCTGATGGTACACAGTGTCCAGACAGAAATGACCATGGGCTGTCATGGGTGAACAGAGAGTGTCTTCAAAAACAGAAATCCTACAAACGGGTTGGCTGTTTTCATTCTTTTTTCATTACAGGCTATTAGTGATTTTTCTGAAAATCAGGCACATAATCAGAAACTTGAAGAGTCTGAGCTAATGAGTGTGTCAGAAGTCAGTGCAAGAAACAGCATGGTATGTCTTGACACTGAATACATAATAGCCTGTCCTTAGAAGCTGTGGAAAACCACAGTAATTGAGAAATGAAGACTGTTTGACTCCTGCAGATGACTTTTTAAGAGCACTGCATAGGTTGTGGTACATCAGGGATCTTTTAAATGCAGAACATTAGATTACAATGAGCCCATGTAGCTCTGTGATGTCAGCAAGTCTTATAGTAATCTTCTGTGGGTCTCAGACTCCAGTCTTTCTTTCAAAGATCTGAAAGCTCAATCATGCTTCAGATAAGACATTTAGGGCTTTGGATGACAGACACCACTGGTTCTCTCAGGTTATGCACAGATCAGTACACTTCAGTTAAAGGTAGCCAATTCAGTAAGGTTTGCTTTTGCCTACCCCTCTGTCATTCTTTTTCTCTAAAAATGAAACCTTTTCCATACAGAATATGAAAAACTATATACATTTGGATAAATCCTGATGAAATAAACTATTTCTCTTCCAGCCCTGGCTCGCCTGCACTGGTTAAAAATTGCATCCCAATCAGGTTCAAGGTTTTGACACATACTTACAAAACTCTCAGGTTTGGGGCCATGTTACCTGTCAGAGCATCTCTCCCCAAGGTCAGTTTCCCATGCCACCAGGTCCTCCTAGGCTATGCTCCTCTGGATAGCTATGCCAAACGACACCAGAAAGTCCTCAACAAGAGTTTGGGCCTTCTCAGCAGTTGCACCATCCCTCCAGAATCACCTCCTGGTGGAACTACACCTGAATCCCTCCCACCTCACTATTAAGAGGCTGCTGAAAATGCATCTTTTTCAAGAGACATTTGAAGGCAGTCTCTATTGAAATTATTCACCTCTATCTGTTTCATGGTGTCATTCAGTTTTTTATGTTGGTTTCTTTTTGGTTGGGAATGGCTGCTTCATTTAGTTTGTATAGTATCACTTTAGTGTTTTATATATATACCACCCAGAATAGTGCTACACACTAATGGGGCAGTACATCGATCAATCAATCAATAAATCAATCAGTAAATAAATAAATAGACAATGAGAAAATTATATGAGAAGGGCTGAGGATGAAAGATGATTATTTGAAAGAAAATATGATAAGGACAAAAACTGTTTCAGAGATAATGGCAAAAAGGAAAGAACTAGGGAATATAGAAATGGAGACAGTTCAGAAAAAAATGAATATATTTTAAAAGAGAATATTTTAAATATGGTAATAGAAATTCAAGAATGTTGGCCAGTGCCACACAAATTTTAAAAAGCTAAGAGCTTTATTAGGGCTTTTTAAAATGGTAGGGGCAAAATGTGTAATTTGATGAAAGATAAATTGGATGCCAAGATACTGTACCACAAGAGTATTGTAACTACATATAATGCAAATTATACCACCTGCAAACACCCTCTCTAGTCTTATTAGCATATTGCAACATTCCTCTTATTTTAATGATTTCAATTCTCTCCAATGGCTCAATTGTCAGCCATTAAAATAATTCCTTTTACTAGGAGTCTTGTGGCGCAGTGGTTAACCTGCTGTACTGCAACCAAACTCTGCTCATGACCTGGGGTTCAATCACAGGTATCCAGCTCAAAGTTCACTCAGCCTTCCATCCTTCTGACGTTGGTAATATGAGTACCCAGCTCACTGGGGGTGGCAGCAATGTGTAGCCTGCATAATTAACTTGTAAACCACCCAGAGAGTGCTCTTAGTGCTATGAGGCAGCATATAAGCAGCATACTTTTAGGCAGTGTTTATGTACAGTGATTTTGCACAGCTGGTAAAAGGTAAAGGTTCGCCTTGACAATTTGTCCAGTCGTGTCCGACTCTAGGGTGTGGTGCTCATCCCCGTTTCCAAGCTGTAGAGCCAGCGTTTGTCCGTAGACAAGTTTCCGTGGTCACGTGGCCAGCGTGACTAGACATGGAATGCCATTACCTTCCCACCGTGGTGGTACCTATTTGTCTACTCGCATTTTACATGCTTTCGAACTGCTAGGTTGGCAGGAGCTGGGACAAGCAACGGGAGCTCACTCTGTCGTGTGGATTAGAACTGCTGATCTTCCGACCTTGCAGCCCAGAGGCTTTGTGGTTTAACCCACAGCGCCACCACGTCCCTTTGCTCAGCTGGAGAGTTGCCTAATTGTTTAGCAATGACTTTAGTAAGCTGTTGTTCAAGTCTCATTTTTAAAAGAACTTTCATTTTGGAGGCTACTTTTTCAACACACCCCTTAATTATTTTAACACTCTGTTCACACAAAATTTCACCTCTTGACACCCCAAAGTGAGCAGACTTCTAGCAAACATTTAGAAGAGGAGTAGACATGGTGCAATTTCCTTGATTTTGTTGGACTGTACCTCCCAGCATTCCTCACAATTGGCTATGCTGCCTACAGTTTACAAAAGTGGCAGTCCAGCAGCCTTAGCAGGGCTTTGGCCACCCTTACATTAAAACAGCAGTTATTAACTTGAGGATGTGAGGAAGTATTTCTAGTGGTGGGAGTGCTAACAATTTTTTAAAAAAACTTCTAGATTTATAATATAAAATTTAAAGCTGTCTCTGTATGAATTTGACTCAACAGTACAGTATTCACACTTAATGTGAGTGTGTATGTACTGGCAAATGCTATGACAATATGATCCCCACTACTACCCACCCTACATTTGTCACTGTGCATGCAAGAAATTGTTTGAAATGTGTACTTTGTTGTGCAGAAATGTTAATGAAGCAGGCCAGTGCACAAATGAATGCTAATTTTCTTTGGTTTCAGTAAGAATTATAATTAATTTTTGTTTACATGTCATTTTATACTTTACTTAAAATGTGTAGTTAAAATAATGTGTGAATTAGATTAGGCATCCTTCAGTCTCGAGAGACTATGGTATCGTGCTCTGTATGGAGGACTTTGAACAGCGTCTAGTGTGGCTGAGAAGGCCAATTCGAGAGTCACAATCCCTTCCACAGTGAAGGCAAATACAATCTGTCCCCTGTCCAGCTCCCTGGTTTTGCTGATTTCGGGACTGCCTCTTTGCCTCGGCCTGCTGGACAAGTGTCTCTTCAAATTGGGAGAGGCCATGATGCACCACCTGCCTCCAGGCTGAACGCTCAGATGTCAAGGTTTCCCATCTGTTGAGGTCCATTCCTAAGGCCTTCAGATCCCGCTTGCAGATATCCTTGTATCGCAGATGTGTTCTCTCTCTGGGGCGATTTCCCTGCACTAATTCTCCATACAGGAGATCTTTTGGAATCCAACCATCAGCCATTCTCATGACATGCCCGAGCCAACGTAGATGTTGCTGTATCTGTAATGTATACATGCTAAAAATTCCAGCTCATTCTAGGACTACTCTATTTGGAACTTTGTCCTGCCAGGTGATACCAAAAATGCATCGGAGACAATGCATATGGAACGTGTTCAGCTTCCTCTCCTGCTGTGCACAAAGGGTCCAGGACTCACTGCAGTACAGGAGTGTGCTCAGGACACAGGCTCTATAGACCTGGATCTTGGTATATGCCGTCAGCTTCTTATTAAGCCATACGTACTCTCTTTGTGAGTCTAGAGAACATGGTAGCTGCTTTGCCAATGTGTTTATCCAGCTCGACATCTAGGGAGAGAGTGTCAGAGATCGTTGAGCCAAGGTACACAAAATCATGAACAACCTCCAATTCTTGTGTGGAGATAATAATAGAGGGAGGTGAGTCCACACCCTGGCCCATGACTTGTGTTTTCTTCAGGCTGATTGTTAATCCAAAGTCTTGGCAGGTCTTGCTAAAACAATTCATGAGTTGTTTGAGGTCTTCAGCAGAGTGGGCAACAAGCACTGCATCATTGGCGAATATTACTTTATTATTTGAAATAACCCTTGCCATGTCAAAAAGACACCAATGGAAAGACAATTATGTTGCTTACAGATTCACTTTTACAACATAGAAAGACGGTACCCAACGACCACAATGCATTTCGTGTTGCAAGGTATTTTCAAACTCCAATCTCAAACTGTCAAAGTTGTTAGAACATTTCAACAATCAGCATGGAGGTGAAGCTGCAGGACATACACCTAACATCTTGAAGTCTAAGAAGGCACGATTTGATATCAGCATGTGCTGGGGGGAACCATACAACTGGTGAGGAATTGGTAAAACCATGTGCATTGGAAATTGTGAAAACTATATTAGGTTCTGAAGCACATAAGAAAATTTAGCAGATTCCACTATCAAATTATGTGATTTGATTGCGTGTTCAAGATATCAGTCAGGCTATTTTACTGCAAGTAGTACAAGATATTAAAGCCAGTCCTCTGAAAGTGAGTATTCAATTGGACAAGTCAACTGATGTTGATAATTGCAGTCAGCTATTAGTATTTGTGCAAAACATAAACGAAAAGGAAATTTTGGAGTAATTTTTATTTTGTGAGCAACTGGAGTTGACGGCAAAAGGAACTGATGTTTTCAATCTCATTAAAGACTTTTTTTTAAAAAAAAAACACATCCTTTACCAGCTCAATTTGCACTGATGGTGCCCCCGCAATGTTAGGCAAAAATTCCTGATTTTTTGCACATATGAAGAAAGAAGTACTGCAGGTTACAATAACACATTGCATGTTGCACCACCATGCACTTGCATCGAAAACTTTGCCAGAGAAGTTAAAACAACACTCAGCTACTGCAGTAAATGTAGTAAATTATATCTGAGGACGGACGCTTAACCATAGTATCTTTTGTGCTTTTTTAGAAGAAATTGGTGCTGACCATTCTGTGCTTCCTTATCACATTGACATAAGGTGGCTCTCTAAGGGATGTATGCTAAGCAGGGTTTTCGAAATGCATGAGGAAATTATTCAGTTTATTACTAACTAAAACTGTAATTTAATTAAACACTTTGAAAGAAGAGATGCAATACTTCGACTGGCCTACTTAGCAGATATATTCACTCACCTGAATGAATTAAATATATCAATGCAAGGGTATGGTAAGAACATAGTAACAGCTACTGAAAAATTATCTGCTTTTATTGAAAAACTAAAAATGTAGTTATGTCGAGTCGAAAATGGTAATTTTTCAAACTTTCCCTTGCTTCATGAAATCGTTCAGGAAAGTGAGAAAATCACAATTGTACCTGAACTTGAAATACATTTGCAAAAATGGAGTGCATCTTTTCATGGATATTTCTTCTATGGGAGATATTGGCAAAGAGCAGAGATGAATACTGAATCAATTTCTTTTTTACCTTAATTCTATAGATGATGATAATTTAATAAAAGACTATCTTATTGAAATACTGACCAATGAGTGTGTTCAAATGGAATTTGGAAAATTGAACTTAGAACAATTCTGGTGTGCTGAGTTAGAACCATTTCCACAACTGGTGAAGGCAGCATTGAAGACACATCTACCATTTGCTACCACCTGTGTGAAATGAGATTTTCATCACTTTTGCATATAAAAACAAAAACCAGAAATCATTTAATGCAAGTGATGACATACATACGCGTAGCTCTTTCAAAAAAAGGAACCTCATTTTCAAAATATTACTATGAATAAACAACAACAAATTAGCCACTACAAATTGAGACATTATTTTAATGTTATGTCAATACATATATGTGTATCTGTTTTTCAGTAAATAAACTGTTTTGCAATAAATGTAATTTTCTAACAAATAAATTGGAAAACATTTTTCAAGGGGGTGCGATAATGTATTTTGAGATTCATTGGGGTGATGACCACTGAAAAGGTTAAGAACCTCTGCATTAAAACATACACTAGCATCTCTCACATGTCTTGCCACTTAAAAGATTTCAGCTATCTCTCTTTAAAAAAAAATGGGGGGAGCAGAGTTTTGTTTTTTTAAAGACTACAAATCTGCATATACAACAATGGAAAAAGTTTTATGGATGAACGTTATCTCATACGGAAATAATGGTACACACCATTAATTACGCTCTCTGAGGAAAAGAAGAAGGGAATTTGTTATGGAATCAGTCCACAAGACAAGAAGTCCCAGGCATCCATTATAGAATTTACTCCTGACATAGCACATTAAAATCTCAGAAAGAAAGCCCAATTTTACTGTAAAGTCAGCAAAATGATTCAGAACTAAAAACTCAAGCCTGCGTCCCACTAACCATGGGGACTATGAGTAACAGCTCTAACAATCACACCAGCTTAAAGCTATCATATTTTTTATAGTCAGGCATTCTTTTTATTCCAGCAGCCCTCTCATGTATGTATTTCAGTTGTTTTAGCAGAATTTTTTTAAGACTTCCATGAAATATTACAGATTTCATTGTAAACCTCCAGGTCCTTTACACACTCTGAATGGATGTGACAGAGGCAAACTGTAAAAATAATGGGTTCTTCAGGTGGTCATTAACAAACAGAGCAGAGCAAAAAACTTGAACTGACTCGCCAAACAATCTGTTCATCTCCAGGTAGATTATACTGTAGCTGGGAATATTACATGATGTCAAAGGCCCACAACTTGCTGGAACAACCAAACTTGGGAAACAGTTGTCCCAACCAGAGAAAAGAAAATAAGCTAGTTGACAGTATCTACTGAGTGCTCATCCAAAAATATGGTGTCTCAGACTGAGGTGAGTTGGAAGGTTAGTCTCCCACAAGCCCCATGAATCTAGAATCTCTCACTCCAGGCTTCTGTACCTGATTCCATTTTTCCTTGAATATAATCCAGATTATTCCAAATTGAATTTCCAAATCCCTTGTCTTCTTTCTCCCACCTCTCCCCCTCCTCTCATGCCCTACTCATTCTCTGCCCTGTCTCCATCCCTTGTCCCTTTCGCTTAAAAAGGGGGGGAAATAGAAGTCAGACACTCCCTCAGATGACATCACAGCTGATGGCAAGGAAATTCAAACTGTTAGGATTATGCATCCTTCAGTCTCGAGAGACTATGGTAACGTACTCTGAATAGAGGACTTTGAACAGTGTCTAGTGTGGCTGAGAAGGCCAATTCAAGAGTCACAATCCCTTCCACACTGAAGACAAATACAATCTGCCCCCTGTCCAGCTCCCTGATTTTGCTGGTTTCGGTACTGTCTCTTTGCCTCGGCCTGCTGAACAAGTGTCTCTTCAAACTGGGAAAGGCCATGATGCACCGCCTGCCTCCAGGCTGAACGCTCAGATGTCAGGGTTTCCCATCTGTTGAGGTCCATTCCTAAAGCCTTCAGATCCCGCTTGCAGATATCCTTGTATTGCAGCTGTGTTCTCTCTCTGGGGCGATTTCCCTGCACTAATTCTCCATTCAGGAGATCTTTTGGAATCCAACCATCAGCCATTCTCATGACATACCCGAGCCAATGTAGACGTTGCTGTTTCAGTAATGTATACATGCTAACAATTCCAGCTCGTTCTAGGACTACTCTATTTGGAACTTTGTCCTGCCAGGTAATACCAAAAATGCGTCAGAGACAACGCATATGGAACGTGTTCAACTTCCTCTCCTGCCGTGCACAAAGGGTCCTGGACTCACTGCAGTACAGGAGTGTGCTCAGGACACAGGCTCTATAGACCTGGATCTTGGTATATGCCGTCAGCTTCTTATTAAGCCATACGTACTCTCTTTGTGAGTCTAGAGAACATGGTAGCTGCTTTGCCAATGTGTTTATCCAGCTCGACATCTAGGGAGAGAGTGTCAGAGATCGTTGAGCCAAGGTACACAAAATCATGAACAACCTCCAATTCTTGTGTGGAGATGGTAATAGAGGGAGGTGAGTCCACGCCCTGGCCCATGACTTGTGTTTTCTTCAGGCTGATTGTTAATCCAAAGTCTTGGCAGGTCTTGCTAAAATGATTCGTAAGTTGTTGGAGGTCTTCAGCAGAATGGGCAACAACAGCTGCATCATCGGCAAACAGGAAGTCCCGCATGCATTTCAGCTGGACTTTGGTCTTCGCTCTCAATCTAGAGAGATTAAAGAGCTTTCCATCTGATCTAGTCCAGAGATAGACACCTTCTGTTGCAGTTCCAAAGGCCTGCTTCAGCATGACAGCAAAAAAGATCCCAAACAGGGTCGGCGCGAGGACACAGCCCTGTTTCACTCCACTTCAGATGTCAAAGGAATCTGATGTTGAGTCATCAAAAACTACAGTGCACTTCATTTCCTCATGAAAGGACCTGATGATGTTAAGGAGTCAAGGTGGACATCCAATCTTGGGAAGTATTTTAAAAAGGCTGTCCCTTCTAACCAAATCAAAGGCCTTTGTAAGATCTATGAAGGCCACAAAGAGTGGATGTCGTTGTTCCCTACATTTCTCCTGCAACTGTCTGAGGGAAAATACCATGTCAGTGGTGGATCTATTAGCTTGAAATCCACACTGTGATATAGGATAGACTCTGTCTGCAAGCACCTAGAGTCTCTTCAGCACAACACGGGCAAGCAGCTTCCCTACAACGCTGAGAAGAGAGATGCCATGGTAGTTATTTCAGTCGCCCCTGTCTCCTTTGTTCTTATACAATGTGACGATGTTTGCATCCTTCATGTCCTGTGGTACTCCACCTTCCCTCCAGCAAAAGACAAAAGACTTCATACAGTTCGGTGGTGATGATCTCTTTACAGCACTTCAGCACTTCAACAGGGATGTTATCCTTTCCAGGTGCCTTGCCGGAGGCGAGGGAATCCAAGGCCGCTTTTATTTCTGCTAAGGTTGGTTCGCTGTCCAACTCTTCCAAGACAGGCAGGCACTCAATGTTATTTAATGCTTCTTTGGTTACTACATTCTCTCTGGAATATAGCTCAGAGTAGTTCTGCACCCAGCGGTCCATCTGCTGTGCTCGGTCCTGGATGATCACGCCTGTAGCAGACTTCAAGGGAGCAGATTTCTTCTGTATTGGACCTAAAGCCTGCTTGATACCGTCATACATTCCTTTGATGTTACCTGTGTCCGCTGCTATCTGTATCTGAGAGCAGAGCTGAAGCCAATAATCGTTGGAACATCTCCTGGCAGCCTGTTGGACTTGGCTATGAGCAGCTCGAAGAGCTTGCAAGTTGTACTTGCTAGGACAGGCTTTGTATGCTGCTAGAGCTCTCCTCTTATCCTCGATGGCTGGCATCAACTCCTCCGAATGGGCTTCGAACCAGTCTGCCGTCTTTTTGGTCTTCTTGCCAAATGTGGACAAGGCGGTGTTATACACAGCATTCTTGAAATTTTCCCATTGTTCAGGTGCATTTGCATCAGCCGGGCCTGGAAGGGTTTCCTCAAGCGCTTGGGCAAATTCCTCCACTTTTCTTTGATCGCGAGTCTTGCTGGTGTCAATACGTGGTCTTCCTTCCTTTTTCGTGTGATATAATCTCTTTGTTCGCAGTTTTACTCTACTACACACCAGGGAGTGATCAGTATCGCAATCAGCTCTCTGGTAGCTGCGTGTGATCGTAATACTAGGAAGGCTAGAACGTCTAGTGATGATCAAATAGAGCTGATGCCAATGCTTGGATCTTGGATATCTCCAGGAAATTCTGTGTTGAAGCTTCGTATTAAAGAATGTGTTGCTGACACAAAGACCATAATAACAGCAAAACTCCAGCAAGCGTTGGCCATTTTCGTTCATCTTTCCAATGCCAAAATGGCCTAGACAAGTGGGCCAAGAATGATCTGACCCTTAAAAGTTTCCTACCCCCAGGTGTATGCAATGCTAATTGGCTTTCCTATTTACCAAATTAGGGTCAAAAATAGAATTAGAGAATTTAGAGAACATTAATATTGTAACGATAATAATATTCATGCACAGATAAATATTTCTTAGGTGAATCACGTAGAATTTTAATTATCAGTCTTTTATAGTTAAGGACATATCATATTAATTCGTAGTAGTTAAATTAGAAGTAATTGATTAATTATAATTCATTGATAAGAGCATTGACATTCTAAATTCATTGTAATTAATAGATAGACAATTAATTAATTGGATAACTAAGATTTATTAGGTGGATTAATTGATTAATACTCTTACTCTGGATATATAAGTTTTATTTACAATATACACAATGCTGTGGTGCCAGCTGTGCAGAGCGGTTGCTTTTGGCCACTTTTTCCCAGATGTGTTGGTGATACATCTGGGTGGCAACGATCTGGTCAGGCATTCTGGAAAGGCCTTGATCCTGGATTTGCTGTGTGATCTAGCATGGCTGAAAGCCACGTATCTGGCTATGAGCATCATTTGGTCAACAATCATCCCTCGGTTGGCATGGAGAGATGCCAGGAATTTTTTACCCATTAACACTGCTCGCAGGAGTGTTAATAGGGAAGACTGCAGAGCGGTCTGCAGCGGCCTTGGATCAGTGATTGGTAACCAGAGGATCCGTTTGGATAGGCCTGAGTTTTTTTCGGTTAGATGGCGTACATCTGTCCGATGGAGGTTTTGATGTCTTCCTGGAAGACATCAAGGGGGGCCTGCGTGCTGAGCTTGATAGGCTCGATGACGGGCATGGGACTTAGCAATGCTAGTCCCTATGCTGTGGCGGGTAGTACGGATAAAATAGGTTTTTGGTGAGTCCCATTGCAATCTCAGGTAAGGTATAGCTCATCTGACCTCCCAGCGCTGCGGATCGTGCGATTACAGTGCTTGGGGAGAAAGATGCACTGGGGCCACACCCGGACCAACAGTCAACAAGGAGAAGGTGGCTTGAGGTCCGGTGGTGGTCAAATTGGGGCCAGGGACTTGCCCATTTGTTGGTTAAGGGGTCCGTTGAGACCTCTGTGCTTAAACCTGATTCCACACTACGGCAGGACCCCACTTTGCCAAAGGATGGCAACAATGGTTATTTCAATAAAGTGTGGCCCATGTTTAACCCGTATTTCTGGTCTCGCGTCTTTATTCCAGGGTAGGGTGGGCAATAGCAAGACTGGTGGAAACACAAGACAGGGCTTCCTCTGTAGCAGTTCCTTGGTTGTAGAACTCCTTCCCAAAGAAAGTAAATCTGGCTCCTTCTCTGTTGAGCCTTCAACAGGCAGGTAACCCTGTGCTGTTCCAAAGGCTTTTAAAACAAAACCAAAAACTAGTTTTTAGTGAATGTGTAAATCTTCCTTTAAGAGATTTTTATAACTTGTTTTTTTAAAAAATATTTTATATCTCTTTTTAAAATGATGTTATCTGTTCTAAATCACTTTGGGAGCCCTGATGGGCAGAAAGGCAATAAATAAATGTTTTAAAATAAATACATGTCATTATGGATAATGAAAATTAACAAGGTTGTTAAACTCTACCACTTCTGATTGCATTGGGTGGGTGCTCAAGCTTTCCTACATTTTACAATGAGCATCCCCTGAATATAGAAAATGAGTATGTTGGGAAGAAAAGTTTAGTATAGCTCTTGTCCTGATGTACATGCAAGGATCATATTTCATTACTCTGAGGTACAGATGGGTACAACTCACTTCATGTTGTATTGTCACAAGTTGTTGGCACAGCACCACAGGTGCATTGTGTTCCCTTCCCCCACCCACTCCTGGCTGTCTCCCCCACTCACCAGCCGCCACACGCTGCACATCTGCTGCTCTTTGTGTGACAGTCCATTGCAGCAGGAGCATGGACTTCCCTTCTCCGCCTCCTCCAGCAGCTGCCCACTCAAAGGCAGTGCTGCAGGAATCCCTGCCCCACCTCCTTGTCTGAGTGGGCAGCTGCTGGAGGAGGCAGAGAAGGGAAGTCTATGCTCCTGTTGCAACTGGACAGTCGTGCAGAGAGCAGGACATGAGCAGCGCATGCCAGCTGGTGAGTGGGAGAGCTGGCCAGGGTGGGTGGGGAAAAGGAATGCACAACACCCATGTTGCTATGTGGACAACTTGTGATGATGCAGCATGAAGCGAGTTGTACCCATCTCTATTCTGAGGCCAATTCTTAAATGTTGTCCTTAGACCTATTGATTTAATTGCTTTGTTGCTTTTGCTGCTGGGAGGCCAAGAAGAAAGGAAGAAAAGATTCTCTCTTTCTCTTACTGGTTCTACTTCCACTAGCAGTGTGATTCCTGGTCTATTTCATTTATGGCCAGGTATGTTGATGCTTTGGGGTTAGGCTTGGTGGGGTGTTCTGCAACAATACCATACCATGCTGAGTCTGCCTCGTTTTCATTATAAATCAAGGATGGGCAAAGTGTGTCCCTCTAGATATTGTTGGATTGTAGCTCTCAGCATTCCACAGCACCTGCTCTGCTAACTAGAGCTTCTACAAATTGTAGTTTGCACTTTGCCCACTCCTAGCCTACGTTTTTTCAGAATTTTTTTTTTAGCTCGTTTTTTTCAAAAAGGATAAGTAAGGCTGTCTACCAATATGGTTACTAGGCAAACTGAGCCAAACAATAGCAAGACAGCTCTTCAGGGAATAGACTTCCCAGGTTTCTGGGTTCATTCTGAAATTTCAGCATTTTTGCATTGCACTCAGGATTGCCTGTTAGAACTAGGAGGTACATCCAAGGAGTAATATTTTTCTGGGCTTGACTGTTTTGCTATCAGCTCTACTTCTGAGCCACCAAGCTCTATTCCCTGATTCAAGAGGTGGCATCTCCTGCCATCTCAGAGTCTGAGCCTCTGGCACTTGACATGCCTATAAATTTGGCAGTGAAAAAGAAAAAAATCCATGTTTGTGATAACCATCCTATGTTTATCCTTGCTGGAGCATATTCCACATGCACCCAATTTCTGAACTAGGAATCTGCAGTAGTATACATAATTTTATTGTACATTCTACTCATTATTTGACTATCATGTTCATTGTTTTGTTATTGAATCCTTCATTTGCTTTGACAATCATTTGCTATTTATTCATTTGCATACATGAGTTGTAATTATCTCATTTGTGTGTTTTTTAATTCCCATGTTTTTTCCCTTTCGCATCAGGAGATTCATCTGCTCTTCTTTTGCCTACCTCTGTGTTTTCCACAGCCAGAGGCATGACATTTTCAAATCCTCTGCTACACTTTCAAAGCCACATTTTATAGGATGGGTTGAGGGGTCTCAATGCTACAAGTAATGCTAAAAGTCAGACAGGCTCACCAGTTTTCAGATTTCAGTCAGTGAAAAAAGTTGTGTAATTACCACCTAAACCTTCTCTCCATCTTCCTGTTTCTTTTCTTGTGATCCACACAGACTCTTCCAGGAAGGAGGAACAAATGAAATGAATGTGTTTTTCATTTTGAACTCATTCATTTCTGTAATGAGAAGTAATGAAACTAACAGAGTTCATTCATTTATGTTTTCATTAAAATGAATGCGTTCCCCGATGCTGATCATCCTGTCATGCCTAGTATAGCAGCAGTTGGTCTCTTTCCAATAGCTTGTAAAAGCTCTTGGAGTGGCCAGTGGCTTCAGTCAGGCCTTGAGCTGCTACCTGGATGTTTTGCAGGAAGTGAGAAACCCCACACCCAGATGTTTATGTATCATATGCATTCACTCCTGAAGAAGCAGGGAAGCATAGGAGGAAAACATCTAGCACTGTGTTTACTGTGCAATGTCCTACTCCCTGGCTAGGGTTGCTCAGTGTCAGAGAAATGTCAAATTTTCCTAGGTTTCCAGGCAGAACAACATCAGGATGAGCAATGCTGAAGAAGGACTATATTTCATTTTTGTACATGAAGTGGCCTCAGCCATGGTATAGAGCCAGGAAAAACTCTGCACATGTCACATGTTCTGTAGATAGAGCAACACTGAATGCGGGCCCCAAAGGGAATGATGTTGACAGCAAAGTACAGCTGGCCACCTGCTCTCCCCTCGGCTCTGGCGAGCCACATTACCAGGTCATAGGGTTTTAGCAGGTCTGCGTCTATTTATTCATATTTCCTTTGTGCCCATTTTCACAATCAGCTGAGGCAGAAGCAGGTCCATCTCCCAACCCAGTTCTTACCCCATCCCTGTGACATAAGAAGAATCCACCCCTGGATCTTGGCCCTGAAATCTCAGGGAATGGGCTGCTGCTGAGTTTGCAACCCTGACTTGCCCAGTATACCTCGAAAAGAGCTCCACTTGCAGTCTAACATAGCACAAAACATGAATAGTTTCACTTTTCCCCATGTAAGAAACACTAATCTTATCAGGACTTACATTTAAACCCATAAAAATTGTTGCAGATTTGGACTTGGACTAATCCCTTTTAATACAGAGAAAAGCACGGAAGGAGCTGCCCAGTCTCACCCGCTTCCTTGGAAAAGGAAAGTTTGGATGCTTCACAGTTAAAAGAAATAAAAACTTTTAGTTACAGTACATGCTCATGCTCTTTCCTTTTTAAAGTTGTGGAGCTATATCTCCACACATCTGTCTTCAGAGAGCAGGAAATGGAAAAGAGAAGAAGGACAGCTCACAACGGAGCAACAGGAAGGAAGAGGCAGTGTCAGAGACCCTGAGGTATGGGCCAAAAATCATACCCCTCTAATACTTAGTATCAGGTACAGGACATATGCTCCCTGCTGATATTCAGAGTAAAAGGAGTAGCAAGCAAGTCTGTATTTTGTTTTCAATAAAAATACGGAGTCTTAAGGGATTCCTTTCCCCTCATCTTTACTCCCATGAATTTCAATAAATATCTGAGGTCCAGCTCTGGATTCCCATGCTTAAGCAAGAGTTGATTCATTATTGATTCAGACTGAAATACTGATTTTGATGCTAAGGATTTTAAGCAGCAGGGTTTTTTCAGCAGAGGCATTTACCTAATTGAATCAACCAACCAGAGAGGTGCACCTGTTTCCATCTTTGTGTTCTTTTTGTCATTTTTTTTTAAAAATGTGGCTTTCCTGAAGGCCCCTAGATTTCTTTTCTGCTTTCTCTGACTTTAGGTAACCTGTGGTGCACATATCTCTAATATTCTAGTAGCTAATTCCCAGGATGGTACCACCTCTGCCACTAGCATTCTGGCTTCTCAGCAAACCAAGGAGGCTAAACTCTCAGTATTAAGATAGTTTTTACATTTCAGCAGTGGCCTGAATAGTCAGCACTAATCACACAAGCCAATTAGAACTAGTCAAGCCCTAAAAACCTTTAACATTCAAATCAGTGCTTCATTCTGTGCAACACATTTCACCAATCCATAGTATTTCTTTTTAATCCCAGGATGGATTATGCCCATCCTGCTACATAAGGCAAATGACAAAATTGCTCCCCCTCCCCATCGCATATTCAAAATCCAGCTAGACTGGCAATTCAATCTTTCTTCAACAGTGACAATAGCAGAATACACCAGAGGCTTCAGGCTAGATTAGGGAAACCAGGATAAATTGTATGGCAAAGGAGAACAGCTGTGGAGTCCAGGAGTAACACTTGGGAGGCTGCCAATATCATCTGCCATCTGAGACACTTACTTCACTCTGCCCAGTGGTAGGACCATACTTACAGACCATTGGCCTGTCTTCAACTATTGTCTGCAAGTTCTAGAATTTGACTCCCAGCCTATCTTAGGCCATGCTATCTACCTCTGGGCCTTTGGATCAGAGCTTCAAAAAGCTGCTTCTTTCAACAACATCTATGCAAAGCCTGTAGGCAGTATAGCTGCAATTCTGGCAGCTATAGTTCAAAAACTTAACTTTTCCAAAGTGTTTGGGATCCTGTTTACCTGCATCTGAAGCATATGTAGATGTTTTGGTGATGCATCTCTAATAATGACCATGGTCTCCCAGGGTGATTCATTTTCTAAAATGGTGCTGAGCATTTTTATCACAACGTTGTGATACAATGGGGGTTTAATGCTTTTTTATTATTATAAACCACTTTGATGCTTCTTTTTAATTATTTGTTTTTTTTAAAGAGACTAGTTTAAAGTTTTGTGAAATCAAAATTAAATAAAATTCCACTTTGTAGCCCAGCATGACTTCCTAGAATGAAGTCTGAAAGAATGCCTGTGTGTTGCTTAGGATGCTCTAGAATGTGTGCCAAGGTTCACATCAACAGAACAATATTTGACTAATGACTGGTCAGAAGTCCAAAGATCACAGCACACCTCTGCACATGCATGTAAGTACCAGCTGAAAGCCACAGAGTGACAAGGATTGGGACAGCACATTCTAAATAAACAAAGAGCCCTCTTGTTTGTACTGCACAGTTTACCAAGAAAAAGTTTTACCTAGTAGTTCAAACAAGCAAACCTAGCAGACAAACTGTGGCAACATAAACCCCATGGAATGAGTGATTTGTTATATATTAGTCCAGTGGGCCTTACTACTCTCTGTGAGTTCGACACACGAAGGGATAAAAGGACTAGGATCAATGTACAGAGTTAAAAGAATCGCCATCACCTTACCCTTCTACTTTCTAGATGTCGGTGGTTAGTTACTCTATAAAACACTTCTCCTTGGCCAGTTAAGATTAGCACTACAGTTGAGTGTGAGCATCTCATTGTGCATCAGCTGCTCTTCATGTTCCCAGCAAATGAGCTGTAGAAATTATTAGACACCCCTTAGTGAATGTTTCAAAGACCATTTCAAAGGAGGCAATTGTAAGCATGCAAAATTGAACTATTTCCCCCAAAACAAAATAATAATAATTTATCGCATATATAATAAAATCTAAGAGCAGGACCAAATTAGCCGAGATGGTGAGAGCCCTATTTGTGTATTTGTATGCAAAATGAGGTGTGCCAACAAGCACTGAGTCAACTAAAGCTGCTGGGAGTTGTATCCTGGCACTGCTGCACCACCAAAATTCAGTGGCACAGTGGCAGTAACTTCCCACTGCAGCCAGGCGGTGTTCTTGGGGGACCGGGGCTCATTTTCACTCCCAACTCCAGGAGCAGATCACTTTGATTTGAAAATCAAAACAAAACTGGAAATGTGTAGACACCCACTTCTGATTTTGATTTGGGATTGCGGGAGCACCGTTGATCCATTCTATGTAAAGATCACTGCTCTTGGAGATCTCCAGAAGAGGGGAAACACTTTTTTTCCTTTTAAAAAAGGGCTTTTGCTGCTAGGGCTCCATGGGGGCTTGAGATCCACAAAACCATACTTTGACCTACAGAGTTCTTAAGTAAAAATATGGGGAAAATGCCTTTGGTAGCAAATTTAAACTAAAATCATGCTTTTTTGCATTGCTGCAACCCTAAAATTACAGGATGGAGGTGGAAAATTGGGCTGCAGGGGTGGCAGCACCAGCTGCAGATATGATCATGGGGGCTATATGTAGTTTGTGGGTTGTAGATCAACCATCCTGTTGTAAATATTAGTGTAAGACAATTCAGTTAAGCTTCCTGAGCTCCATCAACCCAGGGATTATTCTCCCAATTCAATTTACTTTGTATATTGGCAGCAGACTGAAAGGAAGCTGTTTGGAATGAAGGAGAATGCAGAAATAAGGCAGGATGGGAAGAGGTTTCATTCTGCTCATCCATATCCTCCTTTGGGGGTAAAAAAGAAAAACTCCTGTTACAATCCTTTGTAAGCAAATGGGGCAGACACAGGAATAACAAATATGGCTTCCTATCACATCTGCCCTGAGTCACAGCTGGGCTGAGGATACACTAAATATTTGAAAACCATCATGACAATACTCAATAACAAAAATGAAAGGAACACATTCTTTTAACAGGGATGCATTATGTAATTTATTGACTATAATTTAGGTTGATTTAAAAAGGAGAAGGTTAACCACATGCTTAACTTTCCAACTTAAATCCATAATACACAGAAGTAATTATATTTGCCTAGATTTTGCCCATAATTTGTACTTGGAATGTCAAAGGCATACCTGCACCCCCTTAACTTCAGAAAAGTTCATTGCCATTTTCCTTACATACTGAGTACTAGGAATGACATTTCTGTGAGGAAAGGGAAGGGATCCTACCAAGAAATTTCAACAGTCCCTCAAATTACCCAGTATTCTTTGATGGAGGCAATGACAGAAAAGCTGGGGTACAGCTATATGCTTGTGGGATAGTTATTTTCCAGTGCTGAAGAATTGCTATTTCATTTCAACTGGGTAGTGATGGATATTACTCAGCTAGCTGTAGTCCTCTTCTATCTATGCATTGCTCCTTCACACATCATTCCTTCTCCACCAATTTCCTGGATGGCCCCTGCCACTTTCTGCAATCTTCCTTCTAAAACTATGCAACTGATCCTTTTCAGGATCAGCTGTTGGTGCCACCTCCACAATTGCTCCACCTATCCATTCCTGCTACTCCTCCTTTACTTACTCTGCATTGCTTCAGCGTGATTCATGCTGCAAACATCTAATTTCATCACTTCTTAGAGCCACTAAGATTATTACATGGTACATATAATTCCTATAGGCAGAGGCATCAGATAAGGGTGAATGTTATCCCTTTATCAGTTCACTATACACAGAATATATCATATAGAAAGCTGGACTAGATTCAGATGAAACAGATGAGAAAATTGGTGGAAGAAGCATCAATAATTTAAGATAAACAGATGACACCATCTTACTGGTAAAAAGCAGCAATGACTCAAAATGATTCTGGGAAAGTGAAGGAGGAAACTACAAAGGCAGGACTGTACTCAAACAATGATAAGACAAAAATCATGAGTACAGAAGAACTAGACAACTTTAATGTTGAAAATGAAGAAATTCAAATTGTTAAATATTTTGCATATGATTTTGTACAATCATCAATCCAAATAGAGACTACAGCCAAGAAAAAAGCTCAGAGAGAACCTGAAAACAAAAAAAGACATGTATAGGAAGTGGAAAGAAGGCCAGGTCACCAAGGAAGAGTACAGACAAGTAGCAAGGAAATGCAGGGATGGCATTAGGAGAGCAAAAGCTGAGAATGATTAGCTAGAGACACTAAAAGCAATTTTTTTTAAAAAAAAAACATTCTTCAGGTATGTGTGAAGCAAAAGACAAAGAAAAGAAATAGTGGCACAGCTACTCAACGGAGATAGGAAAAAAAAACAGATGACAAAGAAAAGGCAGAGGTGTTCAATTCCTATTTTAGCTCAATCTTTTCTCATAAGACAGACTATGAACCTCCCAACAAATGTGAAGTGCAAGTGGAGGGGACAAGATTGCAGCTGGAGATTGATAAACAAATAGTCAAGGAATACCTTATCACCTTGAACGAGTTCAAATGTCCAGGGCCGGATAAACTGCATCCAAGAGTACTGAAGGAATTGGCTGAAGAACTCTCAGAACCGCTGTCCATTATTTTCTTGAAATCATGGGAAATGGGTGAGGTGCCAGACAATTGGAGGAGGGCAAATGTTCTATCTTCAAAAAGGGCAAAAAAGAGGAACCAGGGAACTACAGGCCAGTCAGTCTGACATCAATCCCAGGCAAAATTCTGGAACAGATCCTAAAGCGGTCATTGTGCAA
This sequence comes from Intellagama lesueurii, assembly GCA_037013535.1. Taxonomy (NCBI): domain Eukaryota; kingdom Metazoa; phylum Chordata; class Lepidosauria; order Squamata; family Agamidae; genus Intellagama; species Intellagama lesueurii. The sequence continues at coordinate 112,448,401 of JBAJHW010000005.1, forward strand.
GCACCTAGAAAACAATGCAGTAATAACTAGAAGCCAACGCAGATTTGTCAATAACAAATCCTGCCAGACTAATCTGATCTCATTTTTTGAAAGGGTAACCTCCCTGACAGACAGAGGGAATGCTGTAAACATAGTATATCTTGACTTCAGCAAAGCTTTTGACAAAGTGTCCCATGATATCCTGATTATCAAGCTAACTGGGTGTGGGCTGGATAGAACAATTGTCAAGTGTCAGGTGAATACTCAATTGGCTACAGAATCACACTCAGAGGGTGATGATTAATGGCTCCTTCTCCAACTGGGCAGAGGTAACAAGTGGGGTACCCCAAGGCTCAGTCCTCAATCCAGTACTCTTCAACATTTTTATTAATGACCTGGATCAGGGACTGCAGGGAATGCTTGTCAAATCTGCAGATGACACAAAATTGGCTGGAATAACTAATACCCTGGAAGACAGAAACAAAATTCAAAATGATCTTGATAGGCTGGAGCACTGGGCTGAAAACAACAGAATGTAATTCTACAGGGATAAGTGCAAAGTACTGCACCTTGGAAAAAGAAAACAATTGCACAGTTACAAGATGGGGGATACCTGGCTGAGCGATACTGATACCGAGGAAAGCTGAAACTACATTTTAGAATTGATCAATGAATGAACAATGTAATTCTTCTCTTTTGCCTATTCATCCTTTCAATGTAACAGAGGGCCCATCATTGGAATGTTTGTAGGAGGAAACCAACAAGTAACATACACAAGTGAGATACGGCATTGAAGGCCATATATTAGGGCCCAGGAAGACAACACATAAACATACCAATAGATAAGGGAAATAGATACTCTATACCCCAGACTTTTAGGTGCATCCCAGGTGCATCTTGGGCATAGGTCAAGGAAAGATGGGGGCACAATATGCATTCCTACATGTAACCAATAGATTAGCGTAGTTGGCATCAACTATCCAATGAGGGACTGGATCCAAAGTTGGGGTACAATTGACCAATAGAATCTTAGTCTTTTATGACTCTTTGTCTGTATTATTATAAAATGTATGTACACTATATGCTCGGGGGTCTTCTCTGCTTTTAAGGGAAGTCCCAGCTGACCTTTCTTGCACTTTGCTTTCTAAAATAAAATCGGACCTTTGGTTCAGCTGTTGCGTCTCTGCCCGATTCTTTGCCGGAAAACCGAAACCCAATATTGGCCGGTAACATCTGGTGCATTGGCTGGCCTTTCCGGTAATCCTTGGCATCCTTAATGGAGGGATCAGGCTCCCTGTTTCACTCTGCCCGCCACCTGCTCTCCAAGGTGATCCTAGGTGAGTGACCTGAAAGACAGTGCTCCCGAGGGAGGTGACCTGAAAGACGGTGCACCCTGAAGGGGCCTGGGGGTCCAGTTGGTGGCTTCCCCTTCGCTGTGAAGATGCCCCATCCCATGTGCTGAGGCTGTGGCCTGCGAAGCCTTGGGGTGATAGCAAGTGCACAGTGAACAGGGGCCTGTTTGTGATACGTGTGTGGGTTGTGTGAGTCCCCAGGCACCCTTAGACGAAGACCTGGCCAGGCCGTGAGACTTGCGAGGCATGGGAACGTGCACGAGCAAGGCACACCCGGTAAGGGGGATGCCCCTCGGCTGTGTTTTGGATAATTGGAGAGAGCTCGTGGGCAAGCGCTTGGGGCTAACAAAGAGGCGTTTGATCAAATTATGCACCCAGATTTGGCCTGCATCGATTTCTTTGTCACCTCCGTGGCCCTCCGATGGTAGTTTCTCTCCTGAAGTGTTGAAGGAATTGATAGATTGGGCCGAGGAGGCGACAAAGAGGGGGGAAGAAGATCAGGTGAAGTACGTTGGATGTTTTGTAGCGATAGCAGCCCAGCCAGAAAAAATATAAAGGGGCATTTGAACTTGTTCAATCAAAAACCACGAAGAACCCTTATGGTTCTTTGGATTATATAGTCCCCCCTCCTACGCCGGTTCCCAGCCCAAAAGAATATTACAGAGTGTTAGTAGCAGCTTTGCAAGAGTTCAAGGACTCGGAGAAAGATAAGGCAGGCGAGAAGAAAGAGGAAAAGGGAGAGGAGAAATGTATTTTGACTGATCCTACAGAGTACATTCCTCCTCCTGCTACTGCACCCCCAGCAGCTTTGCCAGATGATGGAAATCCCCTGCCACCTCCTCCAGGCCAAGTTCCCGGTCCCATGGGTCCGGCCCAAGTTCCCGGTCCTTCTGGATCAGCCCAACCAACTCAGGGAGTGCAAGTCATTCGGCAGGAGGGAGTCCCTGATTCCATGCCCCCAGTAACACTTCCAGTTCCACAAGTACAGGTTATAGTGCATCAAAATCTTCCCAAGATAGGTATGGGGGGGTGCCTGTTTTCCCTTGCCGCCTCCAACTCCTCCCCCTCCAGAGATGTTGAGCGATTCTATGGATGAAGAGGAGGCAGATGAGCGAATCAGTTCCACTAAAAGAAAGCAAAGCCGCCAAGGGCCAGACCCCTCGGCCTCCCCGGCGGTGACTAGAGGAAGAGCAGATAGGGCCAAAAGAGCAGACAGTAGTTCAGATCGAACTGGAAGTAGAGATAGCAAGCCGGGTGGAATTTTTCCACTTCGAAAACAAATTGTCATGGGAACAGATGGCACGGTACAATGGGTGTATGTATACGTACCCTTTACTACAGCCGATCTGTTCAACTGGAGGACCCATCCCCCCCCCCCCCCGTATTCTGAGAACCCAGAAAAAATGGCAGAATTGTTTCAAGGCATACTGTTATTGCATCACCCTACTTGGGGAGACTTGATGCACCTAATGAATATGCTTCTAACAGATGCAGAAAGGAAAATGGTCTGGGAGGCAGCCAAGAAGTATGCCACAGATAGATGGAAAGCCTCTGATAATCAGACTTATTTGGCTCCGGGCGACATCTTGCCGGAAGCTCACCCCCCGTGGGATTGGGCAAACCCAAGAGCACGTGATAGCTCTGACCTGGTTTAGGGAAGCCATCCTTGAGGGAATACGAAAAGGATTCCCTAAGCAAATTGCTAATCATAAAGTTTACCAAGTGTTCCAGAGGGCTGATGAGAACCCAGCAGATTATCTTGAGAGACTTATGAAGGCATGCAGACAGTACATTGAAATTGATCCCGAGGGTGACTCTTCCAAGACTCTCCTCAATTCCATTTATATTCAAAATTCATATGAGGACATCAAGAGAAAGTTGAATAAAGTAGATGGAAATTTGACGGCTCCAATACAACAGCTGGTTGAAATAGCATTTAAGGTTTTTAATGATAGAGTCCAATTAGAGGATAAGAAGTGGAGCAAAGCTAAGAAGGTCCTCGTAGTGGCCCTTGCGGGCGACGAGGGGAATTACCGAGGATATTCTGGTAGAGGACGCCAAAACCACAGAGGGGGTGAGGTTTTCGGGGAAGAGGAAGAGGGGGCTACCGCCCGTCTTCAACAGGGAATGAGTGTTGGATTTGCCATCAGGAAGGGCATTGGGCCAACAATTGCCCTGAAAGGGAAGACCAGTCTTGTCATATTTGTCATCAGGAGGGACACTGGGTGGATTCTTGCCCCAGGAGGGGTCGGCGTCCACAGACCCGACCCCCTCCTTGAGCGGCCGCTCAAGAGTTCGCCCTAGGACAGGGGTCTCAAACTCGAGGCCCGGGGGCCAATTGCAGCCTGCGGGACAATAGCTTGTGGCCCCCGCCTTAATATGAAAGTTTAAGGAGCGGGAGCAGCGGCGGCGGCACCTACTTGGTGAGCGCAGGGCTTCCTCCCCACCTCATAGGGGCTGGGTCCCACCTGCCCCCCCAAAGCGCCCACGTGTCCAGAAGGGGAGCCCTCTCCCTGCCTGGCAGTCTTCTCCCTCAGGGGTTTGGTGCCACCGGGGCTTCTGCTTTTAGGTCTCTCTTTCTCTCTCTCCCCCCCCCCCCCCGCTCTTCGTGGGTCACCTGGCGAGGCTGCTGCTGCTGTCGCCTCGTCCTCTCTGCGCTTCTCCTTCCTCCCGCCTGGCGCTCCTCCGCTCCCTGCCCAGACGTGCCGCAGGAGGGGGTGCTGCCGAGAGAACAGCCTTCTCATGTGCTCCCCTCCCCCCTCCCCCCGGTCTCCCTGAGCCACACTGGGCAAGACCAGGGCATCTTGCCAGAGTGGGAGTCAAGAAGCCCCAGGAAGCCCCATTAGCCCTTGGGTATGGGGGAGAGATTACTCTGCTGATGGGGCCAGCCTTGCAGAAGGGGTGCATGCAGCTGCTAGGGGTGTGTGTGTGTGAATCTGTGGGCATTTAAACCCCAGCGGTTTACTGCCACCCCCTCCACGGAACCTGGGTGCCTTGTCTTCCTGCAGCATCCCTCCATTTTCCCCAACCTGCGTCTAAAGAGGGCACACTTCTTATGTGGAGAATGGTAACACGCGGGCAAGAGCAGACCACAGGGAGAAATCTTGCTCTCTCCGGGTTGTCGTCCTTGCTTGTTCGCTGCACTCATTTTACTTCTGGCTCAAAACATGCAGGTGGGAACCCTTGCGAAAGCAAGTTCCCTGCAAGGAGGAGGACTTGTGCTCTTCCCTCCCACCCCCCCTTTCCTGTTTCTGCTCATGGCCAGGTGAGCAATGCACAAGCCGGGCCGTCGCCAAAGACAGCCGCCTTTTCCCTTCCGCCTCGCCTCTGTCCTTGGCTTTTGAATGCTTGCCCAGATATAGTGTGTCTGAACAGGGAGGCTCTGTCTGCTGACTGTGGCGAATGGCTTTTGGCACACTTTCCCTCGGCAAGCTGGCCTGATCCGCTGGAGAGGCTGGTCACCCTGGCGCCCCTTCCGCAGCAAAAGGGTGCAAAGGAAGCGGCTCCTGCATCGGCGGCTGTGGGTCGTCCTGAGCGGGCGACGGAGCCGCTTCCTTGGTTCGACCCCGTTTGTCCTGCTGCAGGGCAGGGCTCTCACCAGAGGGTGCTGGGGGCAGCAGGAGGAGGAGGAGGGAGGATAAACAACGGCCAAACAAACAAAGCTTTTCTTGTGGAAAATCTGATGCAGCCCAGCCTCACCCAGACTCTGCCTCCAGCGGCCCCCAGGTAAATTGAGTTTGAGACCCCTGCCCTAGGAGAAGTAGATGAAGTCTGACGGGGCCCCGGGGTATTCCGTCTCCCACTCGGAGACCCTGTGGTGGAACTAGGGGTGGGTGGTCAGTCGGTCCCCTTCCTCATAGATACTGAAGCCACGTATTCGTTTATCACCATGCTTCCTGCTGGGATAACCCCAAACAAACGGGGTCCTACTCGCAATGTTATTGATGCATCTGGTGGAACTAATCAGGTGCCTGTTTTGCCACCTGTAGAGGTCCAAATTCAGGACTCTGCTTTAGATCACCAGTTTCTGTTTATTGAACATTGCCCAGCTAGCTTGCTGGGACGGGATCTTCTCATGAAATTAGACGCAAAATTGGCATTTGATTCGGATGGGTGTCATGTCACTTTTGATAATAAGGAAGCCACCACTTTCCTTATGACTTTGAAAAATCCCCGATTGAAATCCCCACAGGAAGATCAGTTATTGGCTCAAGTTGTGAATAAGGTTGTCCCTTGGATATGGGCCAATGGCATCCCGGGACGAGCAAACAGGGCAGAACCAGTTGAAGTCCTTTTAAAACCAGGACAAGGTCCAGTCCTGATCCAACAATATCCTTTGAAATTAGAGACTCGTCTGGGCCTTCAGAAGGTTCTGGCGACCCTACTTGAAGCTGGACTCATTGTGCCATGTGAGTCTGATTTTAACACTCCAATCATGGGAGTCCCAAAGAAGGAGGGGAAGTACCGATTGGTACAGGACTTACGGGCTGTGAATGATGTTACATGCGACATCACGCCTGTAGTTCCAAACCCCTACACTTTGGTTACTCTGATACCAGGAGATCATGCCTATTTTACTTGCCTAGATCTAAAAGATGCTTTCTTCACCATTCCACTTGCTCTGCAGTCTTATCATATTTTTGCATTCACATGGGAGGAACCCCCGGGTACCTTAGGGGTACCCTCGGGCAGATATGGATGGTGTGTTTTACCACAGGGTTTCAAGAATTTGCTAATGTTGTTTGGAGAAGCTTTAGGAAAAATCTTGCGCCTTTGGGTTCCCCAGATCAAGTGCCGGGTTATTCAATACATGGACGACTTATTGTTGTCTGCTGAGGACCAGACTACGTGTCTTGAAGCGACGGTGGACCTTCTGAACTTCCTGGGGTACGAAGGTTTCAAGGTATCGAGGGATAAAGCGCAAGTGGCGAGGGAAGAGGTGAGTTATTTGGGGTTTTTGATTTCGAAAGGACAATGCAAGTTGACAGTGGATAGGAAAAATACTATATGTGCTGTTCCCCTCCCTGACACTAAGCGGGGATGGCGCACGTTCCTTGGCATGGCGGGATTCTGTAAAATCTGGATTCCAATTTTTTCTGTTTTGGCCCGCCCCTTACATGAGGCATTAAAAGGGCCTGGGGAAAGGGTGGAAAATATGCCGAGCATGAAGAAGGCTTTTTAGCTTATAAACCGGGAGTTGCTCTCTGTCCCAGTACTTGGGCTGCCAGACCCAGAACGGCCATTTGAGTTGTTTGTTCATGAGCGAGATGGCATGGCACTTGGGGTCCTCACACAGATGATTGGCAGCTGGCGAAGGCCCATAGCTTATCTCTCTAAATTGTTGGACACAGTGACTAAAGGCTGGCCCTCATGCTTGCGAGCCGTGGCAGCCGCCGTCCTTCTTACAAAGGAGGCACGCAAATTTTCTTTAGGAGCAATGGTTACAGTCCATGTTCCCCATGCTGTAGCAACGGTGCTAGAGCAAAAGGGAGGGCTCTGGCTTTCCAATGCACACCTAAGTAAATATCAGGTGCAGCTACTTGACAGTCCAGAACTTCGGCTGGTCACCAGCACATGCTTGAACCCAACCACCCTACTCCCCACGCCCCGTACTGATTCGGACCCTATATTACATGATTGTCTTCAGACTATTGACACTGAATATTCTAGCCGCCCTGATCTGAAAGATTCGCCTTTGAGCCATCCAGATCTTGAATTCTTTGTTGATGGCAGTAGCCTGGTGCGGCAAGGCCTCCAGAAGGCGGCATATGCCGTGGTTACAGAAACTGATGTGGTTGACGTGCGGTCTTTACCCCCTCACACCTCATCTCAAAATATTGAATTGGTTGCTTTGACCTGAGCTTTAACCTTGGCTCGAGACAAAAAGGTTAATGTGTACACAGACTCCTGTTATGCTTTTGGAGTGTTGCATGCCTTTGGGGGACTTTGGAGAAACAGAGGATATCGGACAGTAGAGGGAGAAGAAATTAAGCATTTGAAGGAGGTACAGGCTTTGCTTACGGCGGTTCAACTGTCTGCTAAAGTAGCTGTAATACATGTGAAGGGTCATGGAAAAGAAGAAGATATGAGGGTTCATGAAGGAAACAAATTGGCAGACGAAGTGGCTAGATGGACGGCGGAGGTGGATGCGAGTTGTGAACCAGCCTTTGTTGTTCTTCTGGCCCCGGCAATTGATTTGCCCCCCCCCCCGTTACACTAAGAAGGAGAAGTGTAGGATTTTAGAACAGAAGGGCACGAAGGGAGATAATGGATGGTTTTACACCGCAGACAGTAAGTTGGTCCTCCCAAAACATCTTACTCGGCACTTCATGTGGGAACTTCATAGTTCTGGATCATGAGCGAGATGGCATGGCACCCATGCTAGCCCTCAGGTTATGGTAGATAGTATCCGTCCCTGAGCATCTGGCCCTGGTCTTACCTCCTTAGCGCAGGATGTGGCTTCTGCCTGCGAAATTTCTTGTAGGAATAATCCCCATACTGGGGTTCGAAAAGGCCCCATGGGAGCCCAGCCAAAGTGCCGTTTCCCGGAGCCAGATGGCAACTTGATTTTACTGAACTAAACCCCAATCGAGGTTATAAATACTGCCTCATTTTTGTAGATACTTTGACCGGTTGGCCTGAAGCCTTTCCTACTAGGACGTGTCAAGCAAAAGAGGTCGTTCGGGTACTACTGAATGACATTACCCCCCGACACGGGATTCCGTGGGAAGGCCTGTCTTCTCTCTTCTGATAATGGCCCCCACTTCATTGCTGGTGTTGTAAAAAGGGTTTCCACATTTTTAGATATTGATTGGAAATATCATGCCTCTCACCACCCTCAATCTTCTGGACAAGTGGAACGGTTGAACCAAACGTTAAAGTCACATTTACGGAAGCTTTCACAAGAAACGAAATTGGGTTGGGTTGATCTCCTTCCCCAAGGTTTGCTCCGTATTTGCATACTTCCCAGAGGCAAATTGGCAATTAGCCCCTATGAAGCGATGTATGGACGACCTTTTATCGTCACCTCCATTGGAAAACATGATACAGCGCCACCATTGGGGGGGAGGATTTGCGTAACTATTTGCTTGGAATCTCTCATCTCTTACAGGACAACCAATGCCAGCTCTTAGAAAAAGACTTGCTGACTCTGGATAAACCGCTCCACCCTTTTGAGCCTGGCGATTGGGTTTACATCAAATCCCTTTCTGAAGCTCCGCTGGCTAAGTGGAAAGGGCCGTTCCAGGTTTTGCTGACTACCCCTTCGTGTGTTAAGATTGAGGGACTTGCAGCCTGGATCCATTATACCCTGATCAAGCATGCTTCTCCGCCCCTGCCGACATCTCCTCCTCCGTTCCTGCCCCCCCCGACATCCTAAGAAGCAGACGGACCGGTGGACGGCTACAGGCTTAGACGGACTTCGCTATCTCTTTAAGAAGCAAGCTGTTGCCTCAACATAGATTAATAAAAATGTGCTCTCTTTCTCTTTTCCTTTCTTTTGGACTATGGACCTTTTGCTTTCTGCAAAGGGGGGAGGGAGTGGAAGATAATACTATGGTTAAATTACATCAGGAGGTTATACAACATGCCTCACTTCCCACTTGTTGGATTTGTAGTTTCTTTCCGTTTCATGGGTGCCTTGGATTACCTTCCTGGCCAATATTGGCCAGTAACAATATTACAAGCGAGAAAGAACTTGGAATTGTCATAGATCACAAGCTGAATATGAGCCAGTGTGATATGTCTACTAAAAAGGCAAATGCTATTTTAGGCTGCATTAACAGAAATATAGTTTCCACATCCAGCAAGGTGCTACTTCCCCTCTATTCAGCACTAGTTATGCCTCACCTTAAGTATTGTGTTCATTTCTGGACACCACACTTAAAGAAAGATGCTGACAAATTGGAATAAATTCAGAGGAGGGCAACAAGGATGATCAGGGGGCTGGAAACCAAGCCCTATGAGGAAAGACTGAAATAACTGAGTATGTTTAGCCTTGAAAAAAGAAGACTGAGGGGTGATATGATAACGCTTTTCAAATATTTAAAAGGCTGTCATACAGAGGAGGGGCAGGATCTGTTCTTGATTATCCCAGAGTGCAGGACATGCAACAATGAGCTCAAGTTACAGGAAGCCAGATTTTGGTTGAATATCAGGAGAATCTTCCTAACTGTTTGAGCAGTATGACAGTGGAACCAATTACTTCGAGAGGTGGTGAGTGCTGCAACACTGGAGGCATTCAAGAGAAACCTAGACAACCACCTAGCAGATATCCTTTGATTTGTATTCCTGCATCGAGCAGGGGGTTGGGTTTGATGGCCTTATAGGCCCCTTTCAACTTCACTATTCTATTAATTCTATGATTCTATGAAATCAGAAGAAGGCTGAGACTCAGAAGGGCAGCAATGAAGGAACTAGAAAAGATCATCAAGTATAAGGATGTGTCACTGGAGACCAAGATCAAGACCATCCATACTCTTGTATTTCGTTTCGCCATGTATGGATGTGAAAGCCAAGTTAAGAAAGCTGGCAGGGGAAAAAAATGATTCAATTGAAATATGGTGCTGGAGGAGAGCTTTGCAGATACCCTGGACTGCAGGAAAGACAAACAAATAGAACCTAGATCATACCAAGCCTGATATCTGGAGGCAAAAATGATGAAACGGAGATTCATACTTCATTCATATCATGAGAAAGCAAGATTCTCTGGAAAAAGGAAGAATGCTAGAAAAAGTTGAAGGTATCAGGAAAAAAGGAAGACCAAATATGTAACGGATTGAGTCCTTAAAGGAAGCCACAGACTTCAGTTTACAGGAGTTGAGCAGGGCTGTTGAAGACAGGACATTTTGAAGATTACTCATTCATAGGATCACCATAAGTCAGAGACAACCTGCCAACACGTAACAACAACAGCATATTTTACAGAATGGTTCAGAGTGTATAATTATTTTCTATTTCAAGACAAAGAGACAAGGAGGTGGTGAAATCTATTTAACAGTGAGGATGAAAGAGAAAATGAAAAGAAATTGGTTTAAAAAATGAGAAAATGAAGTCTAGATTGAAAAATGGTGTTCCTTTCATAGTCTCCTTAAAAACTATGCCAAGAGACTAATATTAAGGTAAGAGGCTTGTAACCAAGGAGAAGTAATGACAATTATATCAGATTAAGTGGCAGTAGTTTAAAGACATGACATGAGGGAAACCCCAGGCCAGGCAAAATCCCCTCAAAATCACTGATGGCATTGATTGAAAAGAAGGTGGAGTATTTAATAACACTTATGCTGTTGATTTTTGAGAGGTGCCAGATGCCTGCAAATCTAGTGTTACAGTGAAGTAGCAAGTGGAAATTAATGAACCAAATTAATGAGCCATGTGACATGAAGCTGCTTTAGAAGATTGCAGACCAGTGTTCTAGAAAAAGGGTTGAAATCTATAGCAGCAGCAGAAGCACCCATCTAGTTTCATACTAAGGAATGATGTGAAGTAACAGACACTGTTCCAAGCAGTAGCTGGTATATTATGATGTCCATGATGCCAAGAAGCTTAATGGAGATTGTCCATGTACATGCTTGCAGATGGTGCACATAATGTTCTACTATAGTGTTGGTAGTAACCCTTTGTTTGGAATTTGGTGAAAACACTATATAAAGACCATAAAAGAGAATACTGCAAAAATATTTTTTTAAGAGACATCACAGTGACTTACAGTGAACATAAGAAAATGAGAATTGGCTTGCTGGATCAGATTCAAATGTATATATATAGGTGTCTTACTAGTTGTGTATTGAAATCATACTGGCTGAGGTGGCATTTACATGAAACTTATTTATTTAATACTAATATTTATATTGAGAGTTTCCAACAGAATCTTGCTCAAGATGTGTAGTTTTAAAAAGAATATCTGTCAAAATACAAAGTGAAGTATTGTAAAAAGGTTCCATAAAAAGCAAACACCAAAGGAATAAGTAGCCAAGGAAAAAAGGAAGAAAGGAAAGAACACAGGAGTATCATAGCTACAACCATGAGAAAATATCAAATTAAAACCAATCAAGACAAAAATCACACCCCACCATACACACATACACATTTTGGTGGAAGGCTATCAAAGCAGGGGTAAGGTGAACCTTCTTCAGGAAGAATGTGACAGAACCTTGGCCAATCTGCATGGCAACAGAGGAAACAAGGTGATTGGCTGGGGAGATGCAGGTGGTCAGCCTATCCAGGAGGCCCCAAAGGAGGAGGGTCAGGAGCTGTGGAACGAGGGAGAGTTTGAGTTTAACCAAAGAAAGAGGTTGTGTTTGGGTAGTTGGGCTGTAACGGGGGGGGGGGGAGCTATTGCTGAAATCTGTTTCCCTAGAAGCTATTACTTTGTAATAAAAAGGATATCATTTGTTTCATTCTTAGTATGGCTGGAGTCAAGCCCTTTAAAGGAAGGTTGTATGCTTTGATTGTATTCCTGCATTGAGCAGGGGTTCGGACTTGATGGCCTTGTAGGCCCCTCCCAACTTCACTTTTCTATGATTTCTAAGGTTATTTTAAATAGTGGCAAGCCTGGGTAGGGGCCAGTCATAGCAGACAATTCCAAAGTCTGAGTGTAGCCACTGAAAAAATCCAGTTTTATGATCCTGCCAGATACTCTTGTGAAATGATGATGAAGAAAAATCTCACCTGAATACATGGATAGGTCCAGAGGAGGCAATGCTTTGGATGTTCTAGTTAGATATGACCCATTTAAGATTTTCATGATCAGTTGGCTTCAGAAGTTGTGTGGGGCCGATGTTACTCTAATTGCCATTGTGTTGATTGCTTCCTTACATTCATGGCTAACACCGGGGTGCTGTTACCAGATAATACTATGATTACGTAGTAACCGGAAATAGAGCTGGATACGATAAGATTGATGTCTTACCAGAGTCTTTCTTCATAAAAGTATACACCATGGTACAAGACGCCAAACCATTCTGGACAACATAACCTGTGCAACCTGTAGTTCACTTCCACAAAGAAGTAACATTTTGCCACTGGCTTTGCTACCAAGAATGCATCCAATCGTGACTGTAGCCCTATTCAAGTATTATGCCTGAAAATGTGGAAAGAGCTAAATAGGTAGTGAGGACAATAGAAGATTGGAAAAAGTGACCAAGACACTGCCATCATCTAGAATTGAAAGAAACAGGTCTGAGAAGGAACCTGTCAGCTTGTTTCCATTTGCAGAGCTTCCGTGTTTGGAAGACCTGCTTTATTATAGGTTTCTTATAGGACCTCTGTAAGTGGCTGCTAAAACACAGCTCAGCAAAGGTGGGCTAGAAGGGAAAAAATATAACTATAGAAAGTCATCTGTTTTAGGAACTAGTGGTGGCAGCATTACTGAAGGGTTACAGTCTGAACAAAATGCTCCACATAGTGAAGTGGATGTCGGAGAAAGTTATGTCTGTTGGCTTGAGACTTTTGTCTGAGCTCTTTGAAATTTTGTTTATGTGTTTCACTCTTTGATTGCAACTGTGTTTTCTACTCCAAGCATATGATAGAGGAGATAGGTCACTACAAGGAGGACATGGGTGCTGAGAGGAAAAGAGTCATTGGCTTTAGCAAGAGAGATAAATAAATAATAATTGTGTGCCATCAAATCAATTCTGACTTATGGCAACCCTTTTTTAAGGCAGAGAGTACTGAGAAGTGGTTTACCATTCCTTTCTTCTGGGGGCACCCTGGGACTACGCAGTTTGCCAAAGGTCACATAGGTTGGTTCTTCTGGGAAGCACAGTTAGGAATTGAACTCCCAGCCTCTGGTTCTGCAGTCAGATATCTAACTCACTGAGCTATCCAGCTGAGCAAAGCTGCAAGCTTGGTAGATTAGAGGAATGGTCTGAATGCAATGTTTTTGATATTAGTAAGGCTTTTCACAAGATCTCCCATAATATTCTTGTGACCAAGCTGATGTCTTGGACTCAAATGTGGACTCAATTGTGCTTTTGTTAGATTTGTAACTGGTTGATGGGCTGTTCTCAGTTGTTGTATTGGAGAGAAGTGTCAAGGAAAATCCTGCAGTTTTCCATCCAGTGTTGTCCAATATCTTGGACTAGGAAGTAGTGGAGATCCTCAAGAAATTTGTAAATGATAGCAGATTAATGGGAGGAGTTAATACTTCAGAAGACAGAATTGTGATGCAAGATGATCTTGATAGACTAGATAACTGGGCTGAAAAATACAAAATGAATTTCAACAGGAAAAAAAATGTACAGTTCTACATTTTGAAATATAGGAGGGACATACCAGATTTAGCAGTAGTATTTGTGAAAAGAAACCAGAAGTCTTAGTAAATCACAAGCTAAATATGAGTCAACAGTATGATGTGGTGGAGAAAAAATCTAATGCAGTACTTAGCTGCATTGGCAGGAATATATTGTTCAGATCAAGGAAGGCAATAGTACCCATCTACTATGCTTTGAGCAGACCTTACCTGGAGTATTGTGTCCAGTTCTAGGCACTACAGTATAAGAATTATACACAGTATAAGAATTATTTCAGGGGAGGGTGGTCGAGATAACAAAAGGTCAGGAAAATAAACATTGTGAGGTATGGTTGGGGGAGATGGATTATGTGGCGGAAAGCCCACACGTCACTCCTGTCAGTCAATTAGAGCTCTAGTGCAGGAGCCTATGACAGGACAGGAGGGGCGGAGTCAGGAAAACAGAGAGAGACTGAGAGTCAGTTAGAGAGGAGATTGTGAGGTGTTTAGACAGAGAGTGGAAAGTTGATGCATTAGAGAATATAAAAGAGTTAATAGGAATAAGAAATAAATAGACAGTCAGAATATATTGTTACCTTGATTAAAGTGAATAAATACAAACAAGCATATATGTAATCAAATCCAAGTTTAATGAATGAATAATAAAAGAACATTAATGACTTTACATCTGTGCTTTACCTACCAAACCTTAAATAAACCTTGTTGTATTTGGCAGCAATAGTCTAAGATTCATATTTGGTACAGTGAGGATAAAATCCTCTGGTGGCAGCGAAAAAGGGTGAAAAGAACAAGTCGTGTCTGAAGGTGGACCTGTGTTTGAGGGAAGACAAACGGGACACTGGGGGTGCACGACATAAAGTGGCAGCAGAACGGTGGGATTCGAAATGAATGAATTCCAGTGGGCATAAGTAAAAAGAAATCTTCTGAGTCTGAAGGAGCTGTTAGTCAAAAGCTGTGGAGAAGGAGTAGGGAACCCTAGAGCTCTTAGTGAATAGCTTGGGAGGGACTCCTGATCACAGACTTTTGGAAAGGCTAAAGCAGAGAAAAAACTCTAAGGAGAATTCTGGGTTTTAAAGTTTACCTCACGCTTAGAAAGGAAGGACCAAGGGGCTAGCTTTAGATCTCGAAGCTCTGAAAAAGAGAGCGTTGAGGAGACAAAAGTGAAAGCCAGGGTCAAAAGGAATAGCTGAGGTGAATGAAACTAGCTAAGGCTTAAAGAAAATAAATATTTCTGAAACTGCTGGGTATCTGGAGGATAAAAGTAACAGTGTCTCAGACACAGGAACAGCGAGGCTAGGTGCCTGAAGATATAAAGTAGCCATCCATAGCTGCCAGCGGAGAGCTACAGAGTTTCTATCTCTCTAACGCTGAAAAGGAAAAAAATCTTTTTAAACTGAGGCTTGACTGTCTGCCTCAATCAGAATCAGCCAACTTGTCCAAAGAAACACCAATAAACATGCCTTCCAAGCAAGGGAAAAAGGTTAGCAATGGAGGGAGCAGATGTTCAAAGTTTACCTCACGAAGGGGAGGGTCCTCTGGAAATAGCTGAGCAGCATGGAGCTCAGGAGGATGATGCCTCAAGGGGAGAAACAGGGTTAACATCCCTAGAGTTGGAAAAGTGGAGATTGGAGAAGGAATTTCACTTAAGAGAATTACAGTTTAGGGCTGAGGCAGAAGCCAGACAAAAAGAGATGGAGTACCAACTGGAAATGAAATGATTAGAAGTAACAGCCCAGAACAATAATAATAATAATTCAAATACTGGAGGTGTATCAAAAGTTGACTTAAAGAAATTCCCTCAGTTTAGAAAGGGTGATTCCCCTGAAGCATTCCTCATTTCTTTCGATCGTACATGCTGGGATTTTAATGTGAGGGCAGAAGAGAAAATGGTTATTCTAAGATCTCAAATAAGTGGAGAATTGGCTGAGATTTATTCTCAAATGCCCCAAGATCAAGCAAGAGAATATGAGGCATTCAGAAAATTGGTTTTCGTGAGATTTGGGATCAATGCTGAGCACCTCAGATGGAAATTTAGAGCATTGACTAAAAAGCAGGAGGAGTCATATTCTCAATTAGGAGCAAATCTGGTCAGATACTTAGAAAAAAGGTTAGAACAAGCTAATGTTGAGACTTTAGAAGATATGAAAAATATTATTGGGCTAGAACAATTCTATTCGGTTCTGCCTGGAGAACTAAGGTATTTAGTCAGGGATAAAAAGCCTAAAACGGTACAGTAGGCAAGTGAGACTGCTGATTTTATATCAGAAATAAAAAACCCGAAATTTTCTGAGGTAAAACTTGGAGGTAAAAGCTGGGACGAAAGAAAGAAAGAGCCCAGAGATTACCACAGAAACAATCAGGCTACTGGAGGCCATTTTAGAGGCAAGCCCGCAGAGCAGAATCAACAAAGGAATAAAAGCTTTGAAGGGAAGGGAGACAAGTCCCCATATTTTGAACATAGAGCCCCTAAAACATGCTATGGGTGCAGAGAAAAAGGGCATTTCATTTCTCAATGCCAGACCTCAAAGAATAAAGGGGTTGGTCAACAGAAAGAAGGGGGAAATCTGCCCAGGAAAGTGTACTATGTACAACAGCAGAGAGCAACCACAGAGGCAGTTGAAATGGGCGCCATAGCAACCCCAGTAACTGCTAGAGCAGAGAGCCAGGAAAAACAGCTGCCTTTAGCAAATGTTGTGCAATGTTATTTTGTTGAAAGCAACCAGGAGCTGATTCGTTGCTCTGGAGAAACTATTTATATAAATAATACTAAGTATCTAGCTTTGAGAGACTCATGCTCTCAGGTAACTTTGTGTCATTCTGATATTGTCCCTCAGGGAGATATCATGAGAAATGGAGAAATAACCATAAAAGGGATTGGGACTGAATTAATTACTCTACCCATGGCTAAAGTACACATGAAATATCGTGGGTGGAATGGTGTGTGGAAGGTAGCCATCACAAATCAAATTCCTGCCCCTTGTTTGATTGGGCTGGATCTATCTGGGCATGTTAAGAGTGTTTTGATAACTACTCGCTCCCAGATAGACAAAATGGAACCACCTGAGGAAAAATGTGGGATCCCTGATGAAGTAATAGGAGGAAGTGAAGCAAATGAAATAGCTGAGGTAGTGGCTATAAGGAATCCTCATGAAAACACTTTTAAACAAGAACAAAAACAGGATTCTACTTTGCAACAATGCTTTAAGTTGGTCAGAGAAGAACCAATAACCCCTGAGAACCCTGACAGGTACTTGGTGGACAGAGATCTGTTATATCGAGAGGTTTTGGTAAATCCTAGAAGGGGAGGGGAAAACATCCACAAACAACTGGTAATCCCTTTTAAGTACAGGGAAAAGATTATAGAAAAGGGACATACTGACACCTTGGCTGCTCATTTGGGAATCACACGCACAAAGCAGAGGATCGCTCAAAATTTTTACTGGCCTGGGATGGGGAAGCAAATAAAATCATACTGTCAAAGCTGTGACATATGTCAGAGGCAGGGTACTGGGAATGACAAAACTAAAGCTAAATTCTGCCCTGTACCAATTATATCAACCCCATTTCAACGCATTGGCCTGGACCTTGTGGGACCCTTGCCTAAAGTAACCAGAAGGGAAAACCGTTTCATTTTAACTATAATAGATTATGCCACCAGATATCCAGAAGCCGTTCCATTGCGAAATATAGAGACAGAAACTGTGTCAAATGCCTTGTTGAACTATATGTGTAGCATGGGCTTCGCTTCTGAAATTGTCACTGATTTAGGAACATCGTTCACATCCAGATTAATGAAAAGGCTGTGGCAACTTTGTGGCATAACTCATATAACATCATCCCCCTAACATCCTCAGACAAATGGACTAGTGGAGAAATTTAATGGGACCCTAATGCGAATGATCAGAGCTTATACTGATGAAAAGCCCAATGACTGGGATCTCAAGATACAACCTTTATTATATGCATACCGGTCTGTACCCCAGGAAAGCACTGGTTTCAGTCCATTTGAATTGCTATTTGGGCGGAAAGTGCGGGGACCCCTTGATTTACTCCGACAAAATTGAGAAGAAAAAAGGGGAGATGACCCTGAGACAGTGATCCAGTACATAGATAATTTAATGAATTCCTTGCAGAAATCTCTGAAGTTAGCCTCAGAAAACTTGCAGAGCCAGCAAGGAAAGCAAAAGTTATGGTACGATAAAAAGGCCAGAGAAAGATCATTCAGTCCTGGAGATGAGGTCATGATGCTAAAGCCTATTAAAGGGGATAAATTGCAATTAAAGTGGGCAGGTCCTTTTAGTATAATCTCCAAGATGAGTGAAGTAAATTACATAATTCAGGAGGAGGGAGAGGAAGGCCGAAGAGTGGTTCATGTTAACATGATTAAACCTTATTATAGAAAAGAGAAAGTTGTCCTATATGCCATGAAGGAAGTGGACAACGAAAAACATGAATTGCCATATTGGGAAGGGCGAGGCGAACCCCAATATAACCCAGGAGATGTTAAGATCTGTGACACGCTAAACCCCGAGCGGAAAAAGGAAGCAAGAGCCTTGCTACTAAAATACAAGCAGGTCTTTTCAAATAAACTGGGTGTAGCGAAGGGAGTGGTGCACAAAATTGATACAGGGGATGCACCCCCTCAAGCGGTCACACCATACAGAGTGACAGGGCCGTATGTAGCAAAGGTTCGCCAGGAACTAGATGAGATGTTAAAAGAGAAGATCATTGTTCCTTCATCTAGCCCGTGGTCAGCCCCAATAGTCCTGGTAGATAAACCAGATGGCAGTATACGCTTCTGCGTAGATTACCGAAAATTGAACCACATCACCAAGCCTGATGCTTACCCGATGCCTAGATTAGATGATTTCATCGAGACAATTGGGCGGTGTCAGTTTATATCCAGTCTAGACCTGACTAAAGGGTTCTGGCAAGTGGGGTTAGACCCCAGAGATCAGGAAAAGACCGCATTCTGCAGCCCTTTTGGATTGTATGAATTCCGGGTCCTCCCTTTTGGTTTGAGAAATTCTCCTGCGACATTCCAGAGATTAATGGATCAAACATTACAAGGGCTTAGAAATTTCACTGTGGCATACATCGACGATATAGGGATCTATAGTCAGACGTGGACAGATCACCTATATCATCTTGAGAAAGTGCTACAGAGGTTAAATGAGGCTGGGTTAACAGTGAAGGCTAGTAAATGTCACCAGGGTAATTCCGAATTAAAATACTTAGGCCATATGGTAGGGGGAGGCATAATCAAACCCCTAGTATCAAAGGTGGAAGTAATCAGTAACTGCCTAGACCAACGTCAAAGAAAAAAGTCCAATCTTTCTTGGGGTTAGTTGGCTATTATAGGTGCTTTATCCAGAACTTCAGCGAAATAGCTGCCCCTTTATCGGACTTAACCCATAAAAGAAAAGCGGAAAAGATCCTGTGGTCGAGTGACTGCAAGGAGGCCTTCAAGAAGTTAAAGACTGCATTGATGACCGGTCCTGTCCCAAGAGCACCAGATTTCCATTGAGAGTTCACCGTATTCACAGATGCTTCTAACCTCGGACTGGGAGCCATGCTGAGCCAGGCGGACGACAACGGGGACCTTCATCCGGTGACGTTCCTGAGCAAGAAGCTGCAGGCTGGCGAGAGACACCTTTCCACGATAAAATGTGAGTGTCTTGCAATTGTATGGTCTCTACAGAAGCTCCGGCCATACATATGGGGAAGACATTTTGTTCTCTGCACAGACCATTCCCCACTGCTGTGGTTGAGGACTATCCGAGCGAACAACAATAAGTTGATGAGGTGGGCCCTACTCCTACAAGACTTTGACTTTGAGATCCGGAGGGTTAAAGGGACTCAAAATGTTGTGGCCGACGCCTTATCAAGAAGACCAGAAGATTGACAAACTGAACTAACGTAATATGTAACTTTAATGTTATAAAAACTGTTCTAATTAACTGTTATAAGTGTGTATTGATATGAGAAATAATTAAAATTGTATTTATAGATGAATTAATGGTAAGTAAGAATTGTATTGCATGTAATAAAAATGTTGATTGATATAAATTTTAAGTAAAGTAATGATATTAATATGCCTTAAACTGAGTAATAGAATAAGTATATAGTGCAAATGTTTAACTGAAAAATGGTTTAAAGAAGATGTGTTAAATATTGGTAAGTTTACTCCCACGTTGTACATGAGGGTAATCTACTGTAAGTTTTACCCCATGATACAAACTTTCTAAGGGGGGAGGTATGTGGCGGAAAGCCCACACGTCACTCCTGTCAGTCAATTAGAGCTCTAGTGCAGGAGCCTATGACAGGACAGGAGGGGCGGAGTCAGGAAAACAGAGAGAGACTGAGAGTCAGTTAGAGAGGAGATTGTGAGGTGTTTAGACAGAGAGTGGAAAGTTGATGCGTTAGAGAATATAAAAGAGTTAATAGGAATAAGAAATAAATAGACAGTCAGAATATATTGTTACCTTGATTAAAGTGAATAAATACAAACAAGCATATATGTAATCAAATCCAAGTTTAATGAATGAATAATAAAAGAACATTAATGACTTTACATCTGTGCTTTACCTACCAAACCTTAAATAAACCTTGTTGTATTTGGCAGCAATAGTCTAAGATTCATATTTGGTACAGTGAGGATAAAATCCTCTGGTGGCAGCGAAAAAGGGTGAAAAGAACAAGTCGTGTCTGAAGGTGGACCTGCGTTTGAGGGAAGACAAACAGGGGACACTGGGGGTGCGTGACATATGTTTAGCCTAGAGAAGAGAAGAATAAAATGTGATGCCTTCTTCAACTGTTTGAAGGGCTCTTACATGGAAAATAGAGCAGGTTTGTTCTTTACAGCTCCAGAGGGTATGAACTGACCTGATGTATTCAGATTAAAATAAAGGAGATTTTGTCTAAACATGAGGAAACATTTTCTGTGAGTAAGAATTGTTTGACAATGGAAGTGACTAACATGGATGATGCTGAATGCTATTTCATTAGAAATTTCTCAAGGGAAATTGGATGACCATCTCTTGGGGATGCTTTATAGGTGGATTCTCTGCCTTGTCTGGACTCACCCTTTATGTTTCTTTCAATTCTACAGTTCTGTATTCTACATTGGTATTTCACCAAATGAATGATGTGCCAGAAGTCTACATTGGCCATTCCTCCTGACCCACACTCCAGTGTAATATTGCATGTGTGTATGCATTGCTGAGCTCACATGGTATGTTCTGTTGGGTTCCAGCATTTGTTTGATGGGACAGCAAGCACGTGTCACACAGGGCAATGAGTAAGTGGTGGTCAGGTAGTGGAGGGCAAAGCTGTAGCTACCAGGCAGCCAACACTGCACCATTGGAGGTAGACTGCTGTCCTCAGGTGAAGTGAAGGGTGCTGTTTTATGTACCAGTATTGAAGTAAGATTCAACTGCCAGTTGGCTTCTATATGTAGAACAGAGGATGCTATATTTTCCTTCACCTCAAGCATCAAAATGCATTTGGTCAACCCTGCATTCACTCAATTTCATGCCCTCCATGTGTTGATTGGGGCCAGGGACGGTATTGGGATCTTGCTGGCATACTGTGCTCCCCGTGATCCAGCCACCTCCCTACCGGAGGTAACTGACTTCGTCTCCGCGGCTCTGTTGGGATCCCCGAGACTGATTGTCATGGGTGATTTCAACATCCATGCGGAGGCGGAGGTTACCAGTCCAGCTCTTGAGTTCTTGGAAACCATGACTTCCTTGGACATGTCCCAACATGTTAACAGTGCCATACACATGGGCGGCCACACTTTGGACCTGGTTTTCTCCACTGAGCAGAGAGAGTGTACCCCGATGGTGACTGACCTTCGGTTGGTCCCCTTGTCGTGGACAGACCACCACCTGATAAAGTGCAATCTCTCGGTGGCCCTCCCTCCCCGTTGGGAGCAGAGGCCTATTTTCATGGTCCGCCCTCGCAGGCTACTGGATCCTATTGGATTCCAGGATGCCATGAGTGGGATTCTGACTGACCTGGCTGGCACTCCTGTTGAGGCCCTGGTGGATGGCTGGTATGCCGCCGCTGCCAGGGCTGTAGACATGATCGCTCCTAAACACCCTCTCCGCCGCAGAGCCCAACCAGCACCTTGGTTTAACCACCAGCTACGGGCTATGAAGCAGAATAGGAGAAGGCTAGAGAGCGTTTGGAGGCAGAACCCGATGGAAAATAACTTAAAAGCTACCAAGGTCACATCTAACCTCTACCTTGCTAAGGAAGAGGCTGCTAGAAAAGCCTACTTCGCTGTCCATATAAGCGAAGCATCCAATCAGCAGGCGGAACTTTTCCATATAGTACGCGACCTATCCGGAATTGGCCACAACGATTGGCCTCCATCTAGCATTTCTTGTGACCAATTGCAGCATTTTTTAAATCAAAAGCGGAGGCCATCCGCCAGGATCTTGCACCCTATTTGAAAACAGTGGATCAAGCTGAGACATCCAGCGCAGCGCCTTGTCTGTTCAGAATTACTCAGTTTCAACCTGTAGTGCCCGCAGAGGTGGACAAGGTCCTTGATCACTGCCGAGCCTCCTCCTCCTCCCTTGACCCTTGCCCGGCCTGGCTAATCAAAGCTGCCAGGCTGGTGATAATTGAATGGGCCACTGAAATAATAAATGGGTCTCTTCTTGAGGGCAAGGTTCCTCTTGCCCTTAAGAAAATGCTCATTAGGCCCATTAGAAAGAAACCGAGCTTGGCAGCAGACAACATTGGCAATTATAGGCCCGTCGCCAATGTTTCTTTTCTCAGCAAGGTAGTTGACAGGGTGTTGGCCGACCAGCTTCAGGCTCTCTTGGATGAAACCGATGCCCTGGATCCATTTCAGTCGGGCTTCAGGCCGCACCACGACATGGAAACGGCATTGGTCGCCCTGCTGGATGACCTACTTAGGGAGGCCGACAGGGGCACAATGTCCTTGCTCGTCCTCCTTGATATCTCAACCGCCTTTGATACCATCAACCACGGTATCCTCCTGGGGAGGCTCTGTAAGTTGGGGATTGGTGGCCTTCCTCTCGCTTGGCTCCAGTCCTTCTTGGAGGGTCATCCCCAGAGAGTTCAGCTTGGGGAGAATGTATCAGCCCCATGGTCCCTCAGTTGTGGGGTCCCGCAGGGTTTGATCATCTCCCCAATGCTGTTTAACATCTATATGAGGCTGTTGGGGGGGGGGGGTCATCCGGGGATGTGGAGCTTCATATCACCAATATGCTCATGACACCCAGCTCTACATCTTTTTTCCATCTGCAGTGGATGCCGTTCCGTCCCTTGGGAGCTGCCTGGAGGCCGTTCTGCAATGGATGCAGTCGAATGGACTAAGGTTGAACCCGGACAAGATGGAGTTCCTGCAGGTGGGTGGCCCTGATGTCAGTGGTTTGGGGAAATCCCTCTCTTTTTGGGGGGGGGGGGTGACTCTCACCACAAAGAATTCGGTTCGCAGTCTGGGGGTCCATCTTGACCCGGCGCTTACCATGGAGACCCAGGTAGCTTCCGAGGTTCGTTCTGCCCACTTACACCTTCAGCGGATTGCCCAGCTGCATCTCTATCTAGACCCGGGGGCGCTCACCATGCTGGTCCATGAGCTCGTAGTCTCAAGAATAGACTACTGTAACACTCTCTACGTGGGGCTTCCTTTGAGACTGATGCAAAAGCTTCAGATGGTCCAGAACACAGCCAGGCTATTAATAGGGGTGAAAAGATTTCACCATATTTCCCCCACCTTGGCCACCTTACACTGGCTACCTATCCGCTTCCGCATTGATTTCAAGGTGCTATTACATATAAAGCCCTTAACGGTTTAGGACCTCGATACCCGGCAGAGCGCCTTCTTCCGCCCAGTTCTACCCATATCAACCGCTCCAGTCAGACCGGGTGGCTGAGGGGCCTAACGCCAAGAGAGGCCCAGTGGGAAAAAACTAGAAATCGGCAGTGGCCCCTCGCCTTTGGAACAACTTACCTGTAGAGATCCACCTGGCTCCCTCGCTGAGGACCTTCAAGACTAACCTGTTGTTGTTGTTTAGTCGTTAAGTCGTGTCTGACTCTTCGTGACCCCATGGACCAGAGCACGCCAGGCCCTCCTGTCTTCCACTGCCTCCCGGAGTTGGGTCAAATTCATGTTGGTAGCTTCGATGACACTGTCCAACCATCTCGTCCTCTGTCGTCCCCTTCTCCTCTTGCCTTCACACTTTCCCAACATCAGGGTCTTTTCCAGGGAGTCTTCTCTTCTCATGAGATGGCCAAAGTATTGGAGCCTCAGCTTCAGGATCTGTCCTTCCAGTGAGCACTCCGGGTTGATTTCCCTCAAAATGGATAGGTTTGATCTCTTTGCAGTCCAGGGGACTCTCAAGAGTCTCCTCCAGCACCACAATTCAAAAGCATCAAGACTAACCTGAAGACATGGCTATACAGGCAGGCCTTCCCTACAGCCATTTCCTAGCCTATCTCCCCTTTTCTTTTTCTTTTTTTCTCTCCTTCTTTTTCTTCTTTTTTTCATTTCCCATCTTGGACTAATCTGGATTTTATCTTAGTTTATTTTTATATTATATGTAAACCGCCCAGAG
Source organism: Intellagama lesueurii (assembly GCA_037013535.1). Taxonomy (NCBI): domain Eukaryota; kingdom Metazoa; phylum Chordata; class Lepidosauria; order Squamata; family Agamidae; genus Intellagama; species Intellagama lesueurii. Next base: position 112,472,580 of record JBAJHW010000005.1, read on the forward strand.
TAGACACGTTCTAGATGGGTGGTATATAAATCTAATAAATAAATAAATAAATAAATTCCTGATGTGTAAAAGCATACTATAAATATGCAGCATTGAAACTCACATTGTTCCTCTTACTCTGCAGTGAAATTAATATTGTACCTATTATTTGGCAGTGAATTTCATTCTGCACTTTCTCACAAATATCTGCATCTCTCTTTTTAAAACCTCACATGTTTCAGATTTGATATAAGGCATACATTTAAGATCTAAGGAGCATGCATTGAAATTAACACACAGTTTGGACCTCAGCTCCTGAGTTAGTGCCTAGAATTAACCGTGCCACTATTTGCCAAAAAATAACCTAAGTGTCTATGAGGTAAGATGGCAGTGATGGTTACAGGGATAAAAACAAAGCCATTGTGCAATACCACTATACGACAGTAACATTGCAAACCAGAGTGTAACAGTCTCTTTTCTATTTGTGTTCCTTTGAACTCTCCTGGGTTTTGGGAGAAACAAATGTCCCACTCCCAACCAAACAAATAGCCTATCTCAGCTGTAGCCCTACAGCATGGGGGCAGGGTGCAGCCAAAGCTGACATGCCATTCCTTACAGGCAGTCCAACAAGGCTGTACCTTGGCCTCAGAATGAGCTTCAAACTCAGTGTCTTCCCCCCTCCAAAGGCCCTCAAGGAATTTTCCAGCTCGGGTTGTCTCTGTGTCAATTGCACTCGAAAGCTGTCACAAATGGTAAAAGTACTGAGAGGGAAGCTTGTTTTTTGCCAAGTCAGCTTTACTGCTCCAGCATATATTATGAGTGCACTCTCTTTTCACTCCTTCACTTTCCGCACTTCTTGTTTGTTTGTTTTTCTGAACTTCAGTTTAGGTCGTTTGCTCAATGTGATGGGTATGATTTTTGAAAAGAAAAAGAAATGAGACTAATTGGCTTGCTTTAATGTGGAAAAAAAATCAAACACCTTTTATAATTGCTTTTATATATGCATAGAAGTTCCATGCAAGGTTTGCCATCAAGGTCTGCATTTTATCTGTCTCATCTGCTGCATCTGAGATCAGAGGGTTGGGTGGTGGTGGTGATGTGTGTGTGTGTGTTTCCCCTCCCCCCCTTCCCTTCCTTTGCTTGTATTGTTTTTGAATATCACCCTGTATATGTAGTGCTCTGGCCCCCTTCACATCAACTAATAATCTTCTAAAAGACTACAGAACTTAGTCCTAAGCATATATATGTATCTTCTCTCTCTCTCTCTCTCTCTCTCATTTTCTGAACAGCCACATCTTTTCCTTTCAGAGATATATAACTGTACAGTGTAATTGTATATGTATTACTCAGAAGTAATTGCTACAAAGTTGAGTGTGACTTAATCCCAGTCAGAATGTGGAATGATATGTTTAAGAAGAAACTTTGAACAGTAGTAGGAAGATGCTTCAGGTTCTAGCCCCAAAGCATCACTATGGAGGATTTCATCATGTCATAGTTATTATTCTTAAAAACAACTTTCCAAGCACTCTGGCAGGTAACTGAGTAGCGGACTGCAGGGTTAATGTTTTACATGGTTTGGTTTTAATGCACAGAGTTTATTCACCATTCTGCATACAAAGAGCAGAACCAGACGTTATCTTGGACAATTTACGCAATCAGCTCTGTTGAGATAACAACCCCTTAACTCCAGTCCAGACGTCTGATTTGTTTACGCATTCAAAGGATGATTAGAGGGTGAAAATGAGAGATTTACAATCTCAGGCAACATGATGGACTCTTGACTCCATCTCTCTTTCATTCTAAGATATGTGAGATTGTAAATCAATGGTTTCTAAACATTCTTCTTGGAAGAAACACTTCTTATATGTCTTCCAGGAATCCTTGCATGTCTCATGGAAACTTATGCATAGTAGTGTTTCTGAGGTTTAATCTGAGGGAGGGCAGATTTAGGTCACATGGGGCACTGGCAAGCACCTGCCCCATCGTATTTGGCTTTCTTTTTATACCTCTGTACGGGCACAGAGTAGAGCAGAGCAGCAGTCTTCCATCTTCCATTTCCCAAGGCCAGCACAACCCACAATGGCTGCTCTCCTTGGCTGAGCCAAAAAGCTGGGTTGGCCTTGCTGGAGGCAGATGTTTCCAGGCAAACAAAAGCAGAAGCTTCTTCTCTCATCCACCTGGGGAACATATAAACATCATCTATGGCACTGCTGGCATCAAGTCTATGGAAAGCATTCCTATCCTCCTCACTTGTATGGCGCTATGTATTGCTTCAGTCTTAGGAGATCATGGGTTGATTAAGCTTGGGAGAAATTTCACTAATGGATTTTAAGATTTTTCATTGTTTTCCACCTTTCATTTCCATGACAAATTTTCTGCAAGGCTAGTAGGACATTCAACCTATTCCAGTTTGGGGATAGGCAGACCCTTCCTGCCTGCCTCTTCTAGTGTGAGAAGCTCCTTAAGTGATATTGGACAAAGGGTTTCAAAACATGTCAAGTTTGGGTGTGTGTTTTGGATCTACTTAATGCCATCTGGAAGGATAGCCAGACAGGGCCTTGCAACCCATGGCATCCAATACCCTGCCATATGACCATTTTCTCCCAATAGATGTGCTATTTTCTCCCAATAGGTGATTAGAGATGGAGACAAACTGCCAAAATGGCAGTTCATCCTGGTTCATGGTCCATCAAAGTTGATGAACCATGAGCCACAAATTTCCTCCCCATGAACCGACAAACCATGAATCAGTTTGTTGGTTCATTGGGGCTTCTCTTTTTTAGACAGCCCAAGGCTAAGGGAATCTGGGCTGCCCTTTGCAAAGATAGCGGCTGCAGCTTCCCTGCCCTAAGGGTTCCAGTGTTCCTTATGGCAGGCTGTGGCAGCAGAGGCTGCTGTAGCAGGCGGCAATGGATGGCATCAGCACCAGGTGGTGGTGGATGGCAGCGGTGGAGGCTAAGGGAGGGAGGGGAAGGGCTGTGGGCGTGGGTGGCTGTGAGGACAGACTGTGGGGGTGGGTGGCTGTGGGGCTGCCTGGCAGCCTATGGGCCCGCCAATCAGCTGTTTGGCAGGCCCATAGGCAGAGTGGGAAGGCCATAGCCTTCCCTCTCTTCCTATGGGGCATGAATAAAAATGGAGCAATATTTGTCCCTTCATATTTGTCGTGGTCTCTGGAATTGATGAATACGAAAGGATGAATATTAAACAAATCAGCAATTTTTAATGAATATCCTCATTCAGTTTTTTATTCGTCCCCATATCCAGTGGTATTCATCAGTTAGCGGGTGGACCATCTAGTGCCTGGATCCATTACTCTTCTGTGGGCCAAAGTACTTCAGCTGTAATTAGACATGGGGATGAATATAAAACTGAATCATGATTTTTGACAAATATCACCAATTCATCGCATATTCATTGCTCCATATTCGTCAGGTCCGGTGACCCCGATGAATATGAAATGACGAATATTTACCCAGTTTTATTTGTTGAATTGTCAATTCGTATATATTGGTCAGTTCATCACCCCTTTTTCGGGGCTTCTGTGCCATTTGCAGCCTGCTGGTACCAATCAGGAGCTCTGGGCAACCCTGGGAGGGACCTAGAGACTCCTGGATTAGCAGGGCAGGTAGCCAATAGCCCTGTTGAAAAGGCTGTGGGGGTGTGCCTTTTTCAGAGGCTATATAAGCATTTCCCCTGCATCCCTTTCACACTTCTGCTCTGAGTCTCTAGCTGAGGCAGTTGGTGCTGTGTTGCACTTTCACTTTTGTGGCAGCAAAGCAAACACCTCATTTAATTCATTTATATTTCATGATTATTTGAAAATACTAGGAATTTGGGGAAGGATTTATTTAGCTGTGGGTACATTTAAGTTAGAGGCCAGTTATTTTTTGAGGATAGGATTTGGGTAGGGTAGGTGATCTCCTGGGGGGATTTTGTGTGTGGATTTACCCTTTCCCCCAAATTTATTTCCAGAGTGCTTAAGTATGTGTGTGTGGGGAGGGGTGTACTGGCTGCTTGCTGGTACCTACCTGTATGTTCCTTCAGCCTGTGTGCTGAGAAAGCACATTCAATCTAAAATAAATTTATTCTTTATCATTTTCCTTAGTGAGACACTGGGGAGGAATTATTTTAGTCAGTTCAGTTCACATTTTAGTTGAAAAATTACATATTTTTTTGAAGCCTGTGTTCAAGCAGGGCAGGTGATCTCTCTGTGTGCATATCCTTTCCCCCCATTTATCCCAGACTGCTTATGTGTGTGTCTGTGTGGGGGTAGTGGTGGCTGCTTGCTTGTTGGTGGCAGCTCTGTGTCCTCCAGCCACTACTCCTGCTGTGTGCTGAAAGCACATATTCAATTTTAAAAACATTTTTTTCTTTATCATTTTCATTCGTGAGACACTGGAGAGGGCTTTTTTTAGGCAGGTAACATTTTTAGTTCAGAGAAATTAGTTATTTTTTGAGGTTTGCGTTCAGGCAGGCAGGGTGAGTGTGGTGTGGTCTGGGTTATTTAGGGGTATACATAACACAATTAATTTTCCTGCTCCTTCCTCCCCCCCCCCATCACTCTTTTTAAAAATTATTTTTTTTAAAAAACAACACTTCAATTCCCCTCCCACCATCCTGTTTGTCCTTTAAAAAATTAAAATTTATTATTACATCCTCTCCTCTATTATCCCTCTTAGTTTTTCCTTTCCCACCCATTTATTTTTTAAGTAGTTAGGCAGGCAGGGACATATGGCAGGTGAAAATGACGGGCAGTGTCCACCATGGGGTGTCAAAGGAGAAAAAGCCAGTGAAGCTGCATAAACCAGGCACCACCACCATTCCTCCTCTGGTGGCCTTGCAGGCGGGTGTGGAAGCAGAGCTTCTTCCAGTGCCCAAACAACTGCCACTCCTCTTCCTCGAGGAATCTGAGGAGTTACTGGTTCCAGAGGAGAAACCTCCCAGTCCTTAGAACCAGTAATGGTAGGACAGGCTTCTCAAACTCCCTCACCCCTGTTCCCAATAGTCAACTCCTCCATCTTCCCAGACCAGCACCCTTGGCACACAGTCTTCTTCACAGGCCAGCAGCAGTCAGGGGAGGCAGTGAGTCATCATTTTGCCAAACAGGAAAAAAGGTCCCTGTGGGATCATTTCACAGCAGTCAACAATGACCCATGGTTGGTGTGCTGCAATGCCTGCCTTGTGGTGGTCCGGAGGGGGTAAGACCCCAGACATCTGTCCTACACCACCCTCTGCCCCAGAGGGAGAAATGGGGAGTCAGAAGGAGATACCTCCTTCCAAAAGGGCAGTCACAGAGGTTGCTGGGGCTGTGCGCATGAGGCCACGCTCTACAACGTTGCACCCCTTCGGTCTGCACTGACCCTCAACTGGAGGACAAAGGGCAAGACAAGGGCATCATGTGCATGGTGCACAAATTACACCTGGTAGTGCGCAATGTCATTGGCCTAGGCAGCCACATCAAGCCCAAGTGGGATGCAGGCACCCGGAAGAGGCAAGCACTTCTAGAACAATACTGCCAACTGGTGGGCCACTTCTCACACATCCTGAAAGCTGCCCGCTAGCTGTGTGAGAGGCAGGAGGAGTTCGGGCAGGAGACATACATTCTGCTGCCTGACCTGCCAACCAGGTGGAACTCTACCTACATCGTGATGTCCTGCCTGGTGGAGTACAAGGCCATCTTGGAGGACATCATGTCCTCCATGCCCATTCTGCCCAGAGGAAGAGAGGTGGGCATCAGTGCAACGGATTGGCTAGCCGTCTCCCAGATGGTAGAGGTGGTCAAGCCCTTCCAAGAGATCATTGATATCTTGTATGGTTACATGATGAGCCTGGGGCAAGTCATCCTCCTGATTCATGCCCTGGATTGGTCCCTAGAATCTGTTCTAGTGCCGAGATCCTCCCTCCTTCCATGGACCAGGGCCTTGGTGAAGAGATTGCAGGCAGGCGTGTGCAAGTGACTCCATCCTGTCTGCAGGGACAAAGCTTACTGCATGACTTGCCCTTGTGATCCTCAAATTAAGGGTGGCTTGGCAGCACACACTGTGGAGCTTGAGGAGTGGAGAACAGAGCTCTCTGCTGAAGTCCACAGGGTGTTGGGCAGACAACATGTTTATGGGGTGCTAGGGATGCCAGGACACAAGTCAGAGGAGGGGGAGGGTGGTTCGCAGGAGCCACAGGCAGGGACTTCTGCTGGTTAGGGCCCAAGTCCCCATTACTGGAGCTCTGTGGTGACCTGGGCAGTTGCCGCAAAGGAAAGACAGGCAGCTGAGGCGGATCTGGCATAGACAATGGTGCAGGAGTATCTTGCTGAGCCCCCCCCCAGGTCCCCCCGATCAGATCCCCTCCATTCCTAGGCCAGGAAAGTGGTCATATGGCCAGAGTTGTACATGGTGACCATGGACTTCCTTTACACACAGACACACACACACACACACACACACACACACACACACACACACACACACACACACACCTATGTCCAGAGCAAGTGTGTCTTCTCCCATCTTGGAGACACACTCCAACCCCTCCGCTCACGTTTGGATCCCATAACTGTGGAGAGGCTATCGCTCATCAAGGTAAACCTTCCCATTTTGGGTTTCCCCTCATAGAACCCAAAGAGGCAGGTTTCCAATGACAGTCTCTCTGCCACTACATCATCTGCCAGCCTGCCTGCCTGAGTCCCCCAGGCCCAACACACCATCTCCCTGCCCACCTGCCTGCCCGCTTACCTGCCTGCCCACTTACCTACCTGCCTGAGTCCCCCAGGCCCACAACACAATGCCTCCAACTGGCCTTCTCAGTCCAAAACCTGAGCTCAAGCCACTAACTGGCCTTCTCAAGCTGAAACATGAACTCAGTGCCTCTGTCCCACATCTTGGTTCCATGTGACAGATTTCTGCCCCTATACTACTAATGTCAGAAAGAAGCCTGTCTGCCCCAATATACCCATGCTATCCCAGAGGAATCACACTGGTACTTCAGGTGCCTGAATCTAACATCTTGGGAGATCTTGCCCACCATCCAAAAATTATCAGCCATTCAAACACCCCCAAGGCCACATCTGTACCCTCAGTGCCTGGGGACAAACCCTACCTCAATGCTGAACACTTCAGTGCCTCCTGGGGGCAAACCCTACCTCAATGCACATGCCTCAGTGCCTGCTGAAGGCAAACCCTACCTCAATGGACAACACCTGAGTGCCTGTTGGGGGCACACACTACCTCCCTGCTAAATGCTCAGTGCCTGGACGCAAAACCTAACTCAATGTCGAATGCCTCAGTGCCTGCTGGGGGCAAACTCTACCTCAATGCACAACGCTTCAGTGCCTGAAAGCAAACTAGACTACCTCAATAAACAATGCCTCTGTGCCTGGTGACAAAAGTAAAGGTAAAGGTAAAGGTTCCCCTTGACAATTTGTCCAGTCGTGTTCGACTCTAGGGGACGGTGCTCATCCCCGTTTCCAAGCCATAGAGCCAGCGTTTGTCCGAAGACAATCTTCTGTGGTCACATGGCCAGTGCGACTTAGACACGGAACGCTGTTACCTTCCCACCGAGGTGGTCCCTATTTATCTACTCGCATTTGCATGCTTTCAAACCGCTAGGTTGGCGGGAAAGTGACAAAAGTACGTCTATCCAAATGCCTCCATGCCTGGAAGCAAACCAAACTACCCCAATGCCAAATACCTCCATGCCTGGTGGCAGACTAAAGTACATCTAATGCCTCTCTGCCTAGAGGCAACCAAATTACCTCTATGCCATCCACCTCTGTTCCTAGAGGCAAACTATGTCGGCTAAATCAGTCACTTTCCTGAGGGGACCCATTTTGTGGTTGTATAACTCAGATGTCTGAAACCAGATCTTCACCAAACTTGGAGGGCCTTTAGAGGAGAGACAGTGAAAACCCCTGTGTGATTTTGTTGTCTCTAGGCATCTGAGGAAAACTTTCCTGGGGGGGGGCTCTTTGTAGGTGTATAACTCGAACTTCCAGAATCCAGTCTTCACCAAACTGGGAAGGCTTGTAGAGAAGATTCAGAGGAAACTTCCCTGTGAATTTGGTGTCTCTAGGTGCCTGGGGGCCATTTTATAGCATTTTAAAGTGAAGATGAATTGACAAATCGATTCATCGATTCATCAGAAAAATATTTGTAAATTCGTATTTGTGATTCATTTGTGATTCCTTGATGAATTATGAATAATGATTAATCACCATTTCTTTAATTCATCCCCATCTTGAGATGTAATCAATAAATCTGTGGCCATTTTCAAGCCAGCAATGCCTCTGTGTTCTTTTTACTTTCCATTCTCTTCTTTTATCTTCCATCCTCTCCAGCCACAAGCCTCACTATCAAACCTGTGTGAAGAGTGAAGTACACCCAACCGACAATTTCAAGATAAAGGAAAAACCAATTGTGAGGGACCAACTATTTTTCAGAAAAACTTGATTTTCATTTGATATACTTTGTCCCTGAAACAAAGTCTTGAGACAATTGCAACAGAACAATATTATTCTGGGGGCAATTCTTTTCTCCAGGATCCAGAATCTGGCTGTCAGAGAAACAGTCAGCCTCCATAATAAAGCTGGTCCTCCAGGCAGTAAGTTTTGGAACTGCTGGATATCTTAGTGACTTAGGTCTCTGGTTGTGGAGCCAGAGGTTGGGAGTTCAATTTCCCACTGTGCCTCCTTGATAGGGACTGGACTTGATGATCCATAGGGTCCCATCCAGCTCTGCAGTTCAAAGATTATTATTACATACTGTGAAGAAATTCTACACACAGTTCCAAAGCAGAGATGTAACACTGAGATGTGAACAGTATTTCTCACAAACTGACATTACCTGGATTTGTTGTTGTTGTTTTAGTTCCATACAGCTGCAAGTGTACACAAACATTTTTCCATAAACTGTTTATCTTAGCATGGCAGGAAATAATTTGGCAAGTCATTTAAAACCACTAGAGGGGCTGCTATCCAATGAGATATGGCCAGAATAAGAGAAGAGCCCACACGTCACTGAAGATATTCATGTGATGTGAAACTTCAAATCTTCCTAATACATAATGGAACCAGTTGATAGGAAAGAAATAATCAACTGCAAAGGTAGTATGGAAATTAGATATAAGTCTTATTGACAGATACATTTACCTGGGGGCATACCAAAAGATGGTACAATGTTACCATGACTGAAATCTTGTTGCTTAGTACAGTAAGTCACACTAGAGTAGGCCCATTGCATCAGTAGAGATTTAGTGAGTCAACTCCTCCATAGGTTCCATTGATTCAAATGGGCCTCTTCTAGTTGCAATTTACTTTAACATAATAATTCACACTACTATGTTAAGCAGCAGGATTTCAACCGTTATGTGTGATTAATCTGTATCACTTATATTCATTCATTCATTCATTCAACCAACTGACAGCCCATCTCTTTGTTCATGGCACCCAGGCAGATAATAATAACAATATTGATAATATTTCCACAAATTGTTCTTCAACTGAGAATTAGAGATCTGAAATAAAGGGCTCTGGGAGCCGGATCCAAATCTCTCATTCAACACATCACAATGATGGCTTGAAATAAGCTGTTGGCCTGCTGTCCACCGGTGTGAGTATGACCAGTCAGGGCCACACAGAGACATATTGTTGCCTCAGACTTAACAGCAGATTGCACCTCTTGCCCATTCAAATCAAGACTGAAAGCCAACAGAGTGATATTCGTACAAGACAGGAAATCCCACCTGCCCAACTTGCTATCAGAATGCCTGTGCCTGCTTGCTAACTTACTTGTCCTCCTGCTAAATGTCTGCTTTGCTTCAGCTCTCACTGCCTGCCTTTATGCAGTGAAGCCTGACTTTGAGGTAGCTGTGCTTCAAGACTGCCAGTGCTGACGCCTGCCAACTCCGATCTTTAGGATCAGCATTTTCAGGACCAAGCTACATCATGCAGAGTTGAGGAAGACAACAGTTGTCAAGTCTTCATCTGAGTTAATGTTGGTGGATGCTTATGCTTGTTCTTCCTGTATAGTTGTCACTTTTCCCAATGATCAGACCCTGAATCTAGATGGAGTTGAAAGTGGTGAATGTAGTGTACCTGGGTACTCATAGGCAGCATTTGTAAGAGTAGTAGAGTGGAGCCTAACAATATTTTATTTATAGCTGTCTCAATCTTTCACTTCAATATGATTTCCAGTACAGAATTAATGCCCTCTTTCCAATGTATTTTTCAAACTACTATCAAAAATGAAAAATGCTGTGGGGTTTTTTACAGTTTGTTGCTGTTACATGCCATCAAGTCATCTGAGAACCTATGAATGAAAGACCTCCAGTGTGTCCTGTCTTCAACAGTCCTGCTCAGCTCCTGCAAACTCAAGCTGGTGGTTTCTTTATGGCAGTGTTTCTGAAAGTGTGTGCTATGGCTCCATGGTGTGCCAGGAAATCCACCCAAGGGTGCTATGGAATCCTCTAATACTTCCCCTTATCAATGATCTATAGGTTCCTTCCAGCTCTGCAGTTCTAAGATGATGATGATGATAGTCACATGCAGCAACCTATGTCTCACCAAAGTCTGTGGCAGTCCCCAGTCTTCATGTAGTTCTGCTATCTGAGCTATGCTGTTCTTTCTTCTGTATAGTGTTTAGTTCAAAGAAAGAGTTCTGTGAGTGTAATGATAGAGAGCTCTCTCAAAGTACTTAGACAGTTGTTTTTGCATAGTTGTGTGTGTATAGTTTCTTAAATATACTACTTGGAAACTTTTTTCTTCACTTAGTAAGAAGTTCAATGTTTTAGCAAGTAACTTTAAGCAGATGCTCTTGTAGATAATCTACAGCATATATCCAGTATGCATTTCTTATTTTACCTGAACTATTTAGGCAGTGAGGACTGATCTAATCCTAAAATCTAGATTAAAAACAACTTTAATTTATAGAGGGCCTTTGCAGCTTCCAATTTAAGAAGCAAATTGACTATTTTGCAGTACTGGTACACCAACAGTCTTCACTTTCCCCCTCATAACAGGAGCAGCGTGCTTGTCTTAATCTTTCCATTTGGCTCAGAAAATGTGTCCAAAATATTCCTGTGGAAATTAGGAAATGATTTTCAATATTATCAATACCGTAAATGCAATAATACATTATAATCTCCCACTTCCAGCCTCATTCTCCATGCAAAACATCCCAAGGCAAATTGCAATCGATATGAAGCTAAACTTAGCACTGGTGCCTTTTCCAAGTGATGACCACATACTAGTTGAAACCTGCTGTTGCACAGGCATTTCAAAACATGGGGATTTCTTGCATTATTGTTTTGCACACCATTTGAGAAGAAGCTTGGGTCAATGCATTCATGACCTGGTTGTCACTGTAATGTGCAAGGTGAGTTCAGCAGCCACACCTCAGAATGGAAAGGGGGGGGGGAGCCCTCAGATGTTGAAGGTTCCTTCATGTGACATCACAAATCGTCCTCACACTGAAAACTAGCATGTCAGGGGGGGAAAGTCTGGCCTATCCATCTCCCTAGTATTTAGCTTTTTGTGGTGAAGGGCCAGATCTGATCAGGGATATTTTGGTGCACAAATGAAAGATAAGTGGGCAACATACAAGACTGTTCATCCCATATACAGAAGCTGAGCAGATATGTAGATCAGTCACATTTTAGCACTTGGAAACAATGCATAGTCATGCACCACACATCTGAGGGCAGTACTCTGTCCTCAGCATATGTCACTCAGTCACTGCTGTTCACTGCCATCAAGCAGCATGTGTGCCCTTAGTTAACCACCTAATTCTTCCTACCTAATGGCAAAAGAGTTGTTGTTGTTGTTGTTGGAGGGGTACTCATTCCTATGATCCAGGGTCTCAAAGACAGGGTACTTCATCCCAAAATAAGCTTCTGAAATTGGTCTCTCACAGCATCAAACATAAATAAACTTCAAAAATCCATGAACAGATCTTCTACTCCTTTAATTTCCCCTTCAAAAGAGCTGAAGGGTTCCCCAAATAAATAAGATCTGCTTTGGTGGGGAAGAGGAGATTTTTACTCATCTCCATACCATTTTCCCAATGTGATTTTTTCCCCTTCCCCCTAAAATTAACCTGCTTGAAAAAATCTTTAGGTGCCTGAGATATCACCCTGATCCCCAGGAACTCCTAACTAAGATCAGGAATGGCAGCCAAGATTTCCTGAAATACAGGTAACTGCTAAGAATGCTCTAGACAGAACAAGGGGATATTTTTCCCCCAGTTCTCCTTCTCATGAGAGCTTACAAAATTTGCATTTCCCATTTTGATACATGGTAGTAATTTATTTTCAAAACATTGTTTTTAAAATATTAGATGTATCAATTTACTTGTCCGTTTAACACAGAAGTAATGATTTTAACATCATGTATCTCCAAGCTTTGGAGCAGTTATCCTTCAGTGTCCTTAAAGAAGTGCACAAAATGTATATGTGGGGAAGGTGTAGATTAATTATAGGGAGTATAAAAAGCATTAAATAAAGGAACATTGCTTACAAAACCATATTTTGGACAAAGTTACAAAAATACACAGATTAGGGAAAATGTATGCAAAAAGGCATAGTAATTTGCATGCCAATTTAAGATGCAAATTAGGACAGAAATGGAATGGAATAAATAGAAAACTAGAAAACTGAGAAGTTAATAGAAATCAAACCTGACAGATTTATCCTTCCTTAATTCTAAAACATACTCTCATTTCACAAAAGGCAATGGAAAAGCCCAAAGCCTTGACATTGCCTGCATAACCCCAGTATGCAACTAAAGCACCCATGATTCACTACCGAGCACAGGGGTTCTGTGGCAATCATGTGGGGGCTCCTCATTTATACATCAATATGTAGAAAATATGAAGACATTGGCACCAAGTAAGCCATAGTAGAAGAAAGGACTTTAGCAAAGAGCATAGTATAGAAAAAGGAAGCCCGGAGAGATAAAATGCAGCCTGTTTTCAAATCCTTGAACACTCCTCAGTCCTTTTTAAGAAACTCCCACCCATCTTGGACTCCTTATCTTATTAGGATCTCATGCCGTGGGACCATACTTATCATTGTTCTGAGTTTATTAAAACTCACTTTCCTAAAATCCAATGTATTCATGTGGCTACACTCTGCTTTTGCTTTCTTTGAAGTCAAGAACTGAAGTAGAACATGGTCACTTTCCTCACAACTTCCTCTTACTGCCACTTTATCCACTAAGTCATCTCTATTGGTTAGAATCAAATCAAGGCTAGCTAATCTTCTACTTTATTCCTCCATGTTTTGTAAGAAAAAAATTATCAGCAACAGAAGCCAGGAATTTCTTCAAAGGGCTCTGGTTTGGCAGAATTTGGCTCCTAATACATATCAGGATATTTGAAATTTCTCATTATTTCTACACCATCTCTTTGAAATTCTTGCAATTTGTTTTTCAAAGGATCCATCCATGTCTCAATTCGGCGGTCAGTAGTAAACTCCAACTACCACATTCTGTTTATTTTTCACCTAGTTATGTCAATCTGGATGCTCTTGATGGGACAACAAAGTTCATCCTCCTGTATTTCAATGCAGGAATATGTGTTTTTGACAGATACTGCAACTCCACCTCCCTTTCTGTCCTTTTTGAGCAATTTATGTGTTTCAGTTGCTATTTTCTAGTTATGGGAGTCATCCCACCAAGCTTCAGTTATCCCTATCAAGTTGTATTTCCCCCTCAAACTAAGATTTCCAACTCTTCTTGTTTGTTTCTCATACTCCTGGCATTCGTATGCAGATACTGGAGATTGTATGTCTTGTAGCCTGCTTTCCTTCTAATTTTTTATGATGTGTGTTATTGGGCCCCATCAGAGCTGCTTGCTCTGTTCATCTTATTGCACATAACTTTCATCTGTCTTTACCTCTTTGTGTGTCTCTCCATCTTCTAATTCAGTTTAAAGCACTCCTGATGGAGTTCTTCCCAGTCCTTATGTACAACCCATCACTTGCCAGTAGTCCTTCTTCCAGGAAGCATAGCCCATGGTCCAAAAATCCAAATTCCTCATATTAGACCCACCTTCGTAGCCAATCATTTACCAAGAGTATTTTCCTTTCCCTTTCCATTCCTCTTCTGAGTGCTGGTAGGATAGATGAGAAAACTGTCTGAGCCCGAAAGGTCTTTCCTTTCCAGAGCTTCAATGTTTGATTTCTTCATAGTTTCTCTTGGTTGTGTCATTTGTTTCCACATGCATCCATGGGTTTTATGAGTGATGGCAATCCTTCCATCACATCTCTAATCCATCATCCAGGGAGACAGCATATCTGATGGATCCATGGATCTTGCTGATATATTTCGGTTTCAATCTCACATAGCAAGGAGTCTCTGATTACAACTACTACAATTACACATAGTAGAGAGTCTCCAGTTATAAGATGTGGGTTCAGTGACTGTGCTTGGCTGAACTTCAGCCTCTCTCATGTCCTCCAATGGGATCCTATACATCTTCTTCTGTATGCTGTCTGTCAGACTCCTGTTCAAGAATCTGAAAGTGCTTTTGTTGTTTCACTAGTGAAGAATGTCTAGTCCTTCTTTTGCTCTTAACTGTGACCCCTTTCCATGGTGCTTCCTTCCACATGTTTATTCAGTCCTCAGCATTCTCCTCCTCTGCTTTGTTTTGCTGTTCTTCCACCTCCAGTGTCTTCCTTGGCTGCTGCTTCTTGAGAGCTCTGTCTATGTACTCTTCATGTTCTCTTATAGCCTTAATTGTGGCCAGAACTGCTGCTCCAGTTCTCTCATTTTTTTTCTTTCAACACTTCAACCACAACCAGTTTGCACTTGCTGCATGTGTAAGCTGTAGTGTTCTCCAGCACAAACACAAACCTTGCACACACTTTGCACATCGCCACCTGCAATTGTCCCTTCCTTCCATAATCCCTGCCACTTTTTTACTTTCTTCTGTTTGTCTATAAGTGCCCTTTGCTTTGTCTTGTCCACCTTGAAGAACACTGGGAAAGTCCACTAATATATGACTCAATAAACGATAAAGGAAGCCATGGCCATGAGTCTAAGCAATGTTGTTAATGATAGGACACTTTAGAGATCATTCATTCAGGAAGTCACCATGGGTCAGAGACAACTTGGTGGCATGTAACAGCAATTCTAATCTCATTAGTCTGAACTCTTCTTTTCATTCCTTACAAGTACTCCATATTAATTCTTATACGAAATTGCTTTAATGAATTTTACTGGTTTTATTATTTTATTTTTTATTACTTTTATTATTGTTTTATTCCATTTTATGATTGTTTTATTACTTTTAGCTATGGCTTATATTGTTTGTCTTTTTTATTGTGAATCACTTGGAAATCTTAAAAATAAGAACTGGCATTAAATATTTTGTGTATCTTGGTACACATTCAAAAAATGCTACTTTTTAAAAGCGACGTTTTTCCTTTTCACCATTTTTTAGCACCAGGAGCTTGTTATTGTTATCCTATCTGCAAGAGTAACTCATTCCTCCATCCTGTTACTAGTGTGCTACCATTACTGTGGACTGCAGCCCACACTTGCCAACAGGGCTGACACCAAATATTTTGGTTCTTAAAGCAGAACAGCTAGTGGTGCCCATCCTGCTCACCCATTCAACTCAGAATGCCCGCAAAGTTATGAGCAGAAAATTCCAGAAACACTTCTGCCACTCTGTCCAAGAAAAAAAAAGGAACAATAATAACAACAAATTAAAGAACAAACTATTTTCTGCCTTGCCATTATATCCAAAATTTGCCACCTGAAGTGGTCTAATGGTAGACTGGTCCTACAGGAAAATGTGAATGGGGAAAGCGATTAACTTAATGGCAGCTTCAAGAAAAGGAAGAGACTGGATGGAGATGGATAATTTGTTAGTAGAGCTTTGATGTAGCTACATTCAATCAGGGCGCATTTTTTGCGCTCTCCTCTTTCACCTTCATTAAGAGGTTCTTTAATTCCTCCTCACTTTCTGCCATCAAAGTGGTATCATCTGCTTATCTGAGGTTGTTGATATTTCTTCCGGCAATCTTCCAGCTTGGGATTCATCCAGCCCTGCCTTTCACATGATGTATTCTGCATATAAGTTAAATAAGCAGGGAGACAATATACAGCCTTGTCGTACTCCTTTCCCAATTTTGAACCAATCAGTTGTTCTATATCCAGTTCTAACTGTTGCTTCCTATCCCACATATAGACTTCTCAGGAGATAGATAAGGTGGTCAGACACTCCCATTTCTTTAAGAACTTGCCATAGTTTGCTGTGGTCCACACAGTCAAAGGCTTTTGCGTAGTCAATGAAGCAGAAGTAGATGTTTTTCTGGAGCTCTCTGGCTTTCTCCATAATCCAGCACCTGTTGGCAATTTGGTCTCTAGTTCCTCTGCCCCTTCGAAATCCAGCTTGTACTTCTGGGAGTTCTCGGTCCACATACTGCTGAAGCCTACCTTGTAGGATTTTGAGCATAACCTTGCTAGCGTGTGAAATGAGTGCAATTGTACGGTAGTTGGAGCATTCTTTGGCACTGCCCTTCTTTGGGATTGGGATGTAGACTGATCTTTTCCAATCCTCTGGCCACTGCTGAGTTTTCCAAACTTGCTGGCATATTGAGTGTAGTACCTTAATAGCATCATCTTTTAAGATTTTAAATAGTTTTACTGGTATGCCATCATCTCCACTGGCCTTGTTGTTAGCCATACTTTCTAAGGCGCACTTGACTTCACTCTCCAGGATGTCTGGCTCAAGGTCAGCAACCACACTATCTGGGTTGTCCGGGACATCCAGATCTTTCTGGTATAATTCCTCTGTGTATTCTTGCCACCTCTTCTTGATGTCTTCTGCTTCTGTTAGGTCCCTCCCATTTTTGTCCTTTATCATGTCCATCTTTGCACAAAATGTTCCTTTGATATCTTCAATTTTCTTGAACAGATCTCTGGTTTTGCCCTTTCTATTATTTTCCTCTATTTCTTTGCACTGTTCATTTAAGAAGGCCCTCTTGTCTCTCCTTGCTATTCTCTGGAAGTCTGCATTCCATTTTCTGTTACTTTCCCTATCTCCCTTGCATTTTGTTTCCCTTCTCTTCTCTGCTATTTGTAAGGCCTCGTTGGACAGCCACTTTGCTTTCTTGCATTTCCTTTTCTTCGGGATGGTTTTTGTTGCTGCCTACCCTACCCTATTGAAAGGTTTTCTCTGATTTAATAAACTGAATTGTTGATTGGGGTCTTTGAGCTTCTTTGGGTTGTATCCATTCCTTCTCTTGCTTGCTGTCTTTATCTTAGGAACCAACATGACTACTGCCCATTTTAGCTGAAGGGTTCTGGGAAAATAACACTCCATTCTATGTAACTGGCTAATTTGTATGCAGTGACAGCAAGGGATTTCTAATTATGAATTTAACCCCTCCACTCAATGACAAATGATCTTTAGATAGTGCCCCCAACATGTGGGACCTAAGCACCATTGGTTACACATTAATCATTTACAGGAGGCTCCACAAGGAGTTCTTGGATATACACCTTCATGTGGTGACAGGGTCAGAGTGTGTCAGTAAAGCTGAGAGCAATGCCATCAGGAGGCCAGACTCCATTACAAGCCTAGTCTCCTAGTGGGGTTACCCAAGGTGGTATGGTCACAGCTAATATATCAGACTAAGATTCATTCATGCTTTTCAAGGGTAATGGACACATCAGCATAGAAGAATGGATAGTTTCAATACTGATGGGAGAGGCAGCTACCGGGCAGCAGTGGTAGCTGAAGGTGACACTAGATGAGGAGGCATCAGCAGTGACACTCATGGTAACTTTTGTTAGCACTGCACAGAACATGGCAATGGTAAAGCACTGCTGAAACTTTCTTACCTTGAGTCAGTCGAAAACAAAACAAGAGGTTATGCTGGAAAATTAGACTCCCAGGTTTGAAAGCACTCAATCAGCTACAGGTGAAGAGCAAAGGATAAGTACAAATGGTGCTGTCACTAAGGACACAACTAGAGTAAAACTAGATTAAAGCCCAAATGACATTTAGTGGCTGACATGCACAAAAGTAACATGAAAGTCTGATGTTGCACAACACATGCAATTGAAACAGAGAACACAAGAACTATGGATTAAGGCAAACTGGAAGTGTAAAGGAAGAAATGGAACATACGTATAAACATAGAAGGCAAGATGTTCCACAGACAGGATGCACCATTTGACCAAATAATAGTAATCAGACTTTTTTTAAGACCTATCCACATAACCATCATTCAAGTCTGTGCTCCAACTACAAATGCTGAAGAAGATGAAATTGAAAGCTTTCATGCAAGCATCCAAAAGAAATCACACACCAAATGAAGACATGCTTATAATTATAGGTGAATAGAATGCAAAAGTAAGAAACAAAGCAGAACCAAATGTTGTTGGAAAATTTGGTCTAGAAATCAGAAACAAACCAGAAGAATGACTCAGAGTTTGGCAAAGCCAACAATCTGTTTGTCACAAACACATGTTTCAAGCAACTGAACACATGACTGTACACGTGGACATTATCAGATGGCCAATATAAAACTCAAATTGACTATGTAGTTGGAAGCAGGAGGTGGAAAAGCTGTCTGCCAAAAACAAAACCAGGAGCAGATTGTAATACTGATCATGAACTGTTAATATCCAACATTAGAGTAAAGCTGAAGGAGAGCACTAAAAGAATCATAGTGCCAAAACATAATTTAAATAGCATTCCTGATGAAATTACAGTCCACATAAATAATAGATTTGCATTACTAAACTCAGTTGACCATGAACCAGAGGAACTGTGGATTGAAACCAAAGGTATCATTAGGGAAGAAAGCAAAAAGACAGTCACTGTAGTGAAAAGAAAAGAAAAATCTAGATGAATGATGGAAGAAACACTTACAATTGTAAAAGGCAGGTGACAGAAATAGGGTCAGAACCCTGAATACAGATTTTCAGTGACTTTCACATAGAGACAAAGAGAGCTATTACAATAACCAGTGCAAAGAAATGGAGGATATTTTATTGTACTTTTACTCCTGTGTTTTGGATTCAAACATGGTTTAATTTCTGCCTACAACATACATTTTGTATTTGAATGTATTTTTGTCTTCCCCTTCTCATAGTTGCAAGACATTTGGATGACAATCACACTGGTAAGTACTCATAAGTCACAAGGAAGTATTTTTAAGTATTTGTGCGTACAGTTTTGTTCATAGCTGTAGGACTTTTATATTTTTACGATAACTCTGAATTATGTTTTGTATATGGAACATAGAAGCATTATAGATAAATAAAGTTTGTAGAAATAGACAATTTGATGTTGCCTGGAATTATTGAAATAGTGAAAAGATTTATTCCTAGATACCTAGATTAATTTTAATATGATTGTTAATGATTGTTTGGTTTCATTCTGGAATTAAACCTTTTGGGGATAATGCCAGTTGTGACGAATACAGGGTTCTGTTCTGTTTTGTTTTTTCCTCCTGGAGGTCTATAAATTTCTATAAGACTTAGCATCAGGTTATCTGATTTGACAATACATTCTGAAGATTGGTGTCATTTCCATTTACCTGTTGCCAGAAGTCCAGGACATTAACATTAACAGCAATTTTAATATTCACTACCTGTGTTAATAATGACACAGTCACTTTTGAAGTTCATTACCAGGTGTTCCCGCCAACCTAGCAGTTTGAAAGCATGCAAATACGAGTAGATAAATAGGGACCACCTTGGTGGGAAGGTAACAGCGTTCTGTGTCTAAGTCGCACTGGCCATGTGACCACGGAAGATTGTCTTCGGACAAACGCTGGCTCTATGGCTTGGAAATGGGGATGAGCACCGCCCCCTAGAGTCGAACACGACTTGACAAATTGTCAAGGGGAACCTTTACCTTTACCTTTACCAGGTGTGAATATGCAATTGTCATCTTATGTTTCCTATTCCACTTGGTTCCGCTCCTATTTTCACACCATGTGCACTGTATATAAACCTGTGGGCCAGGTACTACGAAGTCATAGGATTGTGGAGCTGGAAAGGACCACAAGAGTCCAACTTGCCAAAGCAGAAAATCCACAGCTATAGCATCCCTGATAAAGGCCATTTAACATCTGATGAAGTAGAGTTCACCACCCTCCAAGGCAGTCCATTTCAGCTCTTACTGGCAAGAAGTATCTCCTAATGATTATGTAAAATCTCCTTCCTTGTAATTTGAATCCACTACTTTGGCCCCAAGCAGTAAACAATCTTGGTCCATGCCTGGATAAGTGAGTGGTTTATGTATCTGGCTGCAGAGCCAGAGGTTGGGAGTCTGATTCCCCACTGTGTTTCCTTGACAGGGGCTCAACTCAATTATTCACAAGGTCTCTTCCAGCTCTGCAGTTCTAAGATTATTATAATTATATTATTATCATCCATATGATAGTCTTCCAAATATTTGTGGATGGTTGCCATATCATTTCTCAGTTTTTTCTAGGCAAAACATTCTTAGTTGCCTCAACTGTTCCTCATAGGGTTTGATTTCCAGACCCTTTGCAATGGTGGATACCCCCCTCTGGACACTTCCTTGTTTGTTGACATGCTTTTTAAACCTGGGTGCCCAGAACTGGACTTCACATTCCAGGCTTGATAGAAGCAGAATATAGTGGTTCTTTTAGCCCCTTGATCTGGGCACTGTGCTTCTGTTGATACAGCCTATTATTGCATTTCACTTTTTTTGTATTGTGCTTCATGTATCTGAAGAAGTGGATTGTGATCTACAAAAGTTTCCCTTGAAATAAATTTGTTAGTGTCAAAGGTACCACAATATTTTTTTTAGGTTTTTGCTGAAACACACTAACACAGCAACCTCTCTGAAAAATGCTCAGCACATGGACATAGGGGAGTGCTAGGAGGTGACACAATACCAGATTGCTAGCTAGGCAACCAGCTTAACTCTCCCTTACACAATTAATCTGGGAAAAACACACAAGCGTACTTTTTCCTCTGCATGTTGTTTTCCAGAAGCCTGTCAGCCCACTGATTCAAATGTGTTCTGAGACCTGTAAATCCACACATTCCCACTGCCCCACAATAGCCGTGTCCCCGGCTGGTATGAGCGGATCTCTTGCCCCTGCTAAGAAATGGAAAAACTTGATCTTTCTTTCGCCAATGTTTCTTGTCTCTCAGCCAGGCCAGTCATCTACCATCTCCTGATCACTCTTTCTGCCTCTGCCCAGGAAAGGCCCGCCACTCTGGCCATTGCAGTTCTTTAGGTTCCATATGATGGTATGGTTCTTTCTAATTCTCCAGGTATTAGAGTTTCTTGTATGTACTTCCTGTCCATCGCTGGGGGGATTCTACAAACTGTAACCCTATTTCTTGTCCACACTCTAGAGAGTCCAGGGATTGAACCTGGGATCTTTTGCAGAAAAGAGTGTGTCCTTGTAATTTCCATTCACAAACTGTCCCTTCACTGAATTTGAGACATTGATCCTTAAGTCCTGCAAAATAAAGTATGCAAGACATTGGGGAATTTATTTGGAAACTGATGGCAAGTTTCACAGGAAATTTCATAGTCATATAGTACAAACAGAAAATGTGTGCTCCTCCAGAACTTGTTGGGCTCCATCTCCCATCAGCCCTAACTATCATA
Organism: Intellagama lesueurii; assembly: GCA_037013535.1. Taxonomy (NCBI): domain Eukaryota; kingdom Metazoa; phylum Chordata; class Lepidosauria; order Squamata; family Agamidae; genus Intellagama; species Intellagama lesueurii. The sequence goes on from JBAJHW010000005.1 coordinate 112,494,164, forward strand.
GCCAATAATAAGGGATTGTGGGAGTTTACAGTCCAATAATGTACGGAGAGCCATAAGTTCCCACTTTCTTTTCCATCTCATGCCAGACAAGACTTTCATGTTAGAACACATAGGAAGTACACACACACACACACACACACAAACACACACACACATCCCCATCAAGAGTCAGAAGAAATAGACTGACCCTCCAACATCTTCCGAAACATTATTATGTTATCATAAGCATAGATATTTAAAGCTTACTCTGTGGGTATTTTTGCTAAGAAACTTTCAGCTTGTTTCAATTTCTAATAATAGTCAGTGGTGCTATTTGTTCAATTTACTTGGGAAAAATTATATTTGGTTTCCTGCATTTTTATGGCATTTCAACCTTTGTGTAAAAGGGGTATAAAGACTTCATTTTCTTTTTTTAAGTATTGAGAATGTCACAGTTTCTGGCTATAATATGCAGACCAAATTACTGTCTCTATGCAGCAGTTTTGTTATTGCATTATGAGATTTTCCTCCATTCTTCTGGTGCTAAATACAGTTCTTGTGGGAAAATAACCTGAAAGCACTTCCAATCCATCCTTTCATTATGATACAGATCAGACCTTCGCAGCTTGTGGCCTGAGAAGTCAAATGCAACCTATGAGCTCCTAGATATTCAGAGCCTCCCTTTCTGAGGGAAATTACTGTTGTCCAGCATGTGGCCAATAATAACATTTGAGTCAATAAATTAAGGGATCGCCCATGACATTTTGCTGGCTGAAGCAGAGTAACCAATGTTGCCACCCATCTACCAAGTCAAGATACACAGCAGGTAAAAGACACTGTTCAGGATGTTGTTTCTCTTACTCACAATACTCCTGACAACCTTTACTAACTGAAAAGGCAGTTTTGGTGTGGCAGGAAGGAAGGAAGGGATATGAAACACTGGCACTTGGTGCCCATAGACATGTGTAAAACTCAGGCTCAATGCCAGCCTTATGGTTGGGTGAAGTAAAGTGGCCTTCCATTAGGCAGTGAGACAGCCACTCAGATGGCTTAGCACCAGAAGCCGTAAATCTCCCCCAGGACCCCCAAGAAGGCCCTCTGGCCCAACAGCAAAGAACTTCTCCAATTGTGACAGATGCTGCAGCTGGGAAGCATCCAGGTGAGCTATTTGGTGCAAAGACAGCAGTCAGGTCACTGTGTGAGAATTATCTCTGCCATTTGCTCTAGAGAGCATCACTGGTCTCCTCCCTGAGCAAAAGCCATGGAGAGGAAATATCTGGATTCATTCTCCAGACTCCAGTAATGTCTAAATGCCTTGTTCTGAGAGGTCCTTCCCCTGAGCAAGGCATTACGGACAAGGTGACTAAGGAGATTGAATGGAATTACCATAGAGTAGCACAGGCAGCCTCTATGGTCATTCCAGCCACAATACCTGGCTCAAAGGAAGTGCATCTCAGAGCAAGACAGCTGGAACTGGTGGAGAAAGGAAAGGGGGAAATGGCACAATAGGAAGAGTGAAAACAGCGGAAAAAGCTGGAGCAGCGACCACAATGGGGATGGTGACCATCTTTGCAGCATAGGTGGTGGAATAATATGCACTGACCTTGAGACGTCCTCTTGGACAATGGAGAAAGCCAGGGGACAATGATGGGGGAGGGAGAGTTGAAGGCTACAGCTACATATGTGACACGGCTTGCTCTGAGTTCCCTAAATTAGTCAGTTGAAATAAAAGGGAGCCATGTGGTCATTACAAAATACAAATACAAGAGTGGATTATACATTTACAGAAAGTTTAAAAAAATCATCATACAATCTGTGAGCTTTCGTGGATCCGGATCAATAGGGTTTTCAAGGTATGTGAGATATTTAAGGAGCAATTTTACCAGTGCCATTACCCAGTGAATTTCCATGTCTGAGTGGTAATTGAACCCAGGTCTCTTGAGTCCTAGTCTGTCACTACATCACAGTGCAAACTTTGTAATCACTGCTGTTGTGGTCTTTTATAAACAGAATAAAACCAAATGCAGATTTGCAAAAGTACCATATGAAATGACAGAGAAACTGGCTATAGTAAAATTATCATTATAGGCCAAGATAACAAGCTTACACTCCCCACTCCCCCCCCCCCCCGGTAAGGCATGGATTTGTTCATGTTTTGTTTATGCATTTTTGGCTTTTATGGATCATCCTATCTGAGCACTCATTATTGACACTAGCAATCAGATTTTAAGTGCAGCTAAGTACACCATCTGGCTTGTCTTTCTTGTCTACTCCTTTGTAGACATACATGGAGATCTGCTAATCTAAGAGTGTCTGGAGCTCATTATAGCTGCACCAGTTGCACAGCAATCAGCTTAGTATGCATTTCCCTCATGAACCCTGATTTTCAGTGTTTAACAACTTGTGCGAAATTGCATCAGACTAAAGCACAGAATACAGATGTTCCCCTCAGACAACACATGCAGGCATACATACACGTACATTTTGTACTGAGGAATGACAAAAATTAGCAGATTTTAATTGTTTCATTTAAAAGTATTACACTAATAACTGTCTCAGATGGCTGGTCTCAGCTCAGACATCATGCCACCATGTTAAAGGAACATCAACTACATTTGGTATAGTGTCTGAACTAACAGATTGAGGTTTTTTGTTCAAGTGATAAATTAGAGCAAGAAACCATGGTCTGAAGTGGAAATATACAATGAATGGGCAGCCACAATTATAGCCATTGCTGACCAGAGCTGACCAAAAACAATTATGGCCATCACTTCATTTTCAAAGGTTTCTGAAGCAGGAAAGCCTTTATGAAGCTACATGAATAGAAAACTAAATTAGGCAAGCACTCTAAGGCTGCAAAGCTTATTTGGGAGCAAGTTTCAATTAAAACAATTGGACTGTCGAGTAACCATTATGCATTAGTTTGCACTGCATGCCATTAACGTGTCTTTTGCTTACTTAGAAACTGGAGCCATGCTTTCAGTTACAAGTTACAGTTAGTGCAAGTTTGGCATGATGTCTAAATTTAATCCAGGTATTTACTCATGCCAGGAATAGCATGGAGGTAAATCTGTAGCAGAGTGGCGCAGCGGAAGCGTCCTGGGCCCATAACCCAGAAGTCAATGGATCGAAACCATCCTCTGCTAACTCATTCCCCTTCACGGATTGCTGCCTTGTCATGGCGATGGGGCTTGAGTAATTCAGAGAAGCTATGGGCTATGCCGTGCAGGGCCACCTAAGACGGACAGGTCATAGTGGAGAGTTCTGACTAAACGCGATCCACCTGGAGCAGGAACTGGCAAGCCACTCCAGTATATTTGCCAAGAAAAACCCATGAACAGAAACAAAAGGCTAAAAGATATGACGCTGGAAGATGAGCCCCTCAGGTCGGAAGGCGTCCAACATGCTACTGAGGAAGAGCGGAGGACAAGTACAAGTAGCTCCAGAGCTAATGAAGTGGTTGAGCCAAAGCCGAAAGGACGCTCAGCTGCGGACGTGCCTGGAAGTGAAAGGAAAGTCTGATGCTGCAAAGAAAAATACTGCATAGGAACCTGGAATGGAAGATCTATGAACCTTGGTAAATTGGATGTGGTCAAACAGGAGATGGCAAGAATCAACATTGACATCCTGGGCATCAGTGAACTAAAATGGACGGGAATGGGCAAATTCAATTCAGATGATCATCATATCTACTATTGTGGGCAAGAATCCCGTAGAAGAAATGGAGTAGCCCTCATAGTCAACAAAAGAGTGGGAAAAGCTGTACTGAGATACAATCTCAAAAATGATAGAATGATTTCAATACAAATCCAAGGCAGACCTTTCAACATCACAGTCATCCAAGTTTATGCACCAACCACCGATGCTGAAGAGGCTGAAATTGACCAATTCTATGTAGACTTACAACACCTTCTAGAACTGACACCAAAGAAAGATGTTCTTCTCATTATAGGGGACTGGAATGCTAAAGTAGGGAGTCAAGAGATAAAAGGAACAACAGGTAAGTTTGGCCTTGGAGTTCAAAACAAAGCAGGGCAAAGGCTAATAGAGTTTTGTCAAGAGAACAAGCTGGTCATCACAAACACTCTTTTCCAACAACACAAGAGGCGACTCTACACATGGACATCACCAGATGGGCAATACTGAAATCAGATTGATTATATTCTCTGCAGCCAAAGATGGAGAAGCTCTATACAGTCAGCAAAAACAAGACCTGGAGCTGATTGTGGCTCTGATCATCAGCTTCTTATAGCAAAATTCAAGCTTAAACTGAAGAAAGTAGGAAAAACCACTGGGCTAGTCAGGTATAATCTAAACCAAATCCCTTATGAATACACAGTGGAAGTGAAGAACAGATTTAAGGAACTCGATTTGGTGGACAGAGTGCCTGAAGAACTATGGATGGAGGCTCGTAACATTGTACATTTCTTGCCATCTTTGGGAAAATTATGTTATGTTATGAGTATGTTTTTGTTTATTGTTTTTAGCGTGTGTTGGAAGCCGCCTAGAGTGGTCATAATTGACCAGATAGGCGGGGTATAAATGAAATAAATAAATAAATAAATAAATAAATACAGGAGGCAGCAATAAAAACCATTCCAAAGAAAAGGAAATGCAAGAAAGCAAAGTGGCTGTCCAATGAGGCCTTTAAAATAGCAGAGAAGAGAAGGGAAACAAAATGCAAGGGAGATAGGGAAAGTTACAGGAAATGGAATGCAGACTTCCAGAGAATAGCAAGGAGAGACAAGAGGGCCTTCTTAAATGAACAGTGCAAAGAAATAGAGGAAAATAATAGAAAGGGAAAAACCAGAGATCTGTTCAAGAACATTGGAGATATTAAAGGAACATTTTGTGCAAAGATGGACATGATAAAGGACAAAAATGGGAGGGACCTAACAGAAGCAGAAGACATCAAGAAGAGGTGGCAAGAATACACAGAGGAATTATACCAGAAAGATCTGGATGTCCCGGACAACCCAGATAGTGTGGTTGCTGACCTTGAGCCAGACATCCTGGAAAGTGAAGTCAAGAGGGCCTTAGAAAGCATGGCTAACAAGAAGGCCAGTGGAGGTGATGGCATTCCAGTTGAACTGTTTAAAATCTTAAAAGATGGTGCTGTTAAAGTGCTACACTCAATATGCCAGCAAGCTTGGAAAACTCAGCAGTGGCCAGAGGATTGGAAAAGATCAGTCTACATCCCAATCCCAAAGAAGGGCAGTGCCAAAGAATGCTCCAACTACCGTACAATTGCACTCATTTCACACGCTAGCAAGGTTATGCTCAAAATCCTACAAGGTAGGCTTCAGCAGTATGTGGACCGAGAACTCCCAGAAGTACAAGCTGGATTTCGAAGGGGCAGAGGAACTAGGGACCAAATTGCTAACATGTGCTGGATTATGGAGAAAGCTAGAGAGCTCTAGAAAAACATCTGCTTCTGCTTCATTGACTACGCAAAAGCCTTTGACTGTGTGGACCACAGCAAACTATGGCAAGTTCTTAAAGAAATGGGAGTGTCTGACCACCTTATCTATCTCCTGAGAAATCTATATGTGGGACAGGAAGCAACAGTTAGAACTGGATATGAAACAACTGATTGGTTCAAAATTGGGAAAGGAGTACAACAAGGCTGTATATTGTCCCCCTGCTTCTTTAACTTATATGCAGAATACATCATGCGAAAGGCAGGACTGGATGAATCCCAAGCCGGAATTAAGATTGCGAGAAGAAATATCAACAACCTCCGATATGCAGATGATACCACTCTGATGGCAGAAAGTGAGGAGGAATTAAAGAACCTCGTAATGAGGGTGAAAGAGGAGAGCGCCAAAAATGGTCTGAAGCTCAACATCAAAAAAACTAAGATCATGGCCACTGGTCCCATCACCTCCTGGCAAACAGAAGGGGAAGATATGGAGGCAGTGACAGATTTTACTTTCTTGGGCTCCATGATCACTGCAGATGGTGACAGCAGCCACGAAATTAAAAGACGCCTGCTTCTTGGGAGGAAAGCGATGACAAACCTAGACAGCATCTTAAAAAGCAGAGACATCACCTTGCCGACAAAGGTCCGCATAGTCAAAGCTATGGTTTTTCCAGTAGCGATGTATGGAAGTGAGAGCTGGACCATAAAGAAAGCTGACCGCCGAAGAATTGATGCTTTTGAATTGTGGTGCTGGAGGAGACTCTTGAGAGTCCCTTGGACTGCAAGGAGAACAAACCTATCCATTTTGAAGGAAATCAACCCTGAGTGCTCACTGGAAGGACAGATCCTGAAGCTGAAGCTCCAATACTTTGGCCATCTCATGAGAAGAGAAGACTGTCTGGAAAAGACCCTGATGCTGGGAAAGTGTGAGGGCAAGAGGAGAAGGGGACGACAGAGGACGAGATGGTTGGACAGTGTCATCGAAGCGACCAACATGAATTTAACCCAACTCCGGGAGGCAGTGGAAGACAGGAGGGCCTGGCGTGCTCTGGTCCATGGGGTCACGAAGAGTCGGACACGACTTAACGACTAAACAACAAAACCCTAAGTTTATTCAGTCTCCCATGTTGACAAAACTGAATGAAGGGAGAATGGGAAAAGCATAGGAAAGTACTGTGGCATCTTAAAAACTAATGTGATCCAGTGTGATCTTTCACAGATCAAAATCAACTTCCTAAAATACAACCTACTCACCGTGCCACTGGAATTCAAGTGTTCCTATTAAATTAGGACCTCCAGAGAGTGCCTCATTGTTTCCCTAATGTTCTTCTTGCTCCTTATTTGGCAAAGTGTAATTCTCCAATTCTGTCTTCCCTCTATTTTGCTCTGCTAGGTTTACTGGAATCATAAGTGAACAGCAGCCCAGTTTAGCAAAAGACTGTACATTAATCAGTTGTTGCTTTCAGTAAACATTTTTCGTAGATTAAACAAACTTTTGAATGTAATCTGAATCATTTTTCTTCAGATAGCTTGCTCACCAGAACCTTGCATTGTGCATTATTCACCATGCATGTATCATATCTGTACAAAAAATCCTAATAATTCATATTTTTTTTCTATTTAGGTATAAATTCAAGTTTTGATGTATAATTGAACAAATAATGGAGGAAGCAATCCTGCTAAAAATATGAGCATCATTTGGGGGAAAGGTGGAATATGTATCTAATAAAGAGATAAATATTGACATTGTGAATCTAAAGCAAGTGGAGGAAGCCAAAGAAGACACTGATTCATTGGAAGGTAAGTTTGGCCCTAATACTGGGCAGAGTGAGGCAACTGCTTTAAGCAACAGATACTATGGAGCAGTAGTCATAGCATTTCCGTTTTTGGTCTATTGAGGAATGGAGTGGTGTGCATAACACAGCATGCCATTCACACCTAATTTAGCCTACTGCTCTAAGGAACAGTAGAGAGCACTGCCTCCTTCCATCATCACTCTTGAAGTAAAATTGAACTATTGGTCCAACATGGTTCATAGTTGGCAACAGTGGTGGGTTGCTCTCTTATCCTTTACCTCAGGCTGCGAAATCTGTTTGGCTGCTTTAGAAAACAAAACTAGGTTTTCCTTAAATGGGTGAGTTTAACCTGTTGGAAAGAACAAAGCTTTTAAAAAAAACCCACTGCTGAATCTATAAATAAAATCAATACATAAGCATAAAAATGTCATTCCAGTAAGATAGGCATCTGTAAAATACACCAGATGTACTTTAGAGGCATGTGAAAATTATATGGACCTGATAAAGAACACCATCAATACTACTAAATTCATATATATATTTTATCACCAACAAGAGACCAGAAGATAGTTGTTTTTTATTTATCTCATTCCTCCTCACATGTCACTCTACTTGAGCATTCTCAGCCATTGTGGAATTACTCCGTAATCATAAGGCTGAGGTGTATGATCCTATCTTTATACCTCTATTCTACCATGAGCTACTACTGCCGAAAATGTAGCCTCATTTAGGGCTACAGAGGAGGAACTACAGCTAATGTTTCTAGCACAAGAAGAATGACTTGGCATGTCCTCTGAATCATTGGAGGATATTGTCACACCTTGCAAATAGGTTAGAAGCTGATCACAAAGTACCTGGCCCCTTTTCTGGATGAGTTGATAACAGTTGCTCAGAAACATGAAGTCACTTCAAACAAATAATATTATTGAACAAATCACACAGCCATCATCTGCCCTGATTTGAAATTCCCCCTTCCTTTGTTTCTGCTGTTGAGACCTGCCTTCTTTTAAAGCAACATATTTCATAAAACTCATTTCTGCACCCAATGCAAAAAGATCTGAGCATGCCTTCCAAGACATTCATAATTTGTTTGGACTTTTTCCCCCCACATATTCATCCACCTTGCAGGGGGTCATGTTGGGAGAATTCCCTAGAATGTTATGAGCCTCCTTCATGTCATGAACATTCTCCATAGGATCAGGGCTTAGCTTGAAGGAATTTTCTGTAACACTGTACCTATAAAAAGAGAGGGAGAGACTTTTTTATTTTCTTAATCTTCTTATGACATAAAGGATCGATGCCTAAATGTCTCTTTCTTAGTATATATAAATTAAAGGCTCTTTGCCAACTATACATTCATTCACTGTACAACAGACTATTCTGCACTGGTTTGTGGAGAAAATGTGTTCAGTTGATTACTATGTGTTTAAATAAATATTCTGCTTTTTAGCCCTGCTTAATATGATCTTAAATTTGCAATCCTGGGGTCCCTAGGGTCCATATATGTCAGATATTGCTCTCTAGGGACAAGGAGAGATGTCTGGCCAAGGAGTCACAGGACTTTTGAATCCTCTTCTAGACATTGTGGAGATTTCTGTCACAGGTGTCTTTCTGTTACTGAAACTTTTCTTAGATCATATGAGAAATATGTGTTTCCTGCTATTATAATATTTTCCCAGAGGCACACCATTATTTCAAAACCCTGTGCCTAGGGAATCAGCTTGCAAATGAAGACGTGTTTGCCTTCTGACAACCAAAACCTAGGGTGGCCAGCTCTTTATTCATTAATCTGATATTCCAACTTTCTGCTGAAAGGATCAATAACCCCATGTGCACCCTGAAAACAATTGCTCTGGAGAGCTGGGAAACCCTACGCAGCAGGATGTTTAGCATTGCAGAACACTGCAGCAGGGGAGAAAGGGGAGTTCATATCCCACTTCTATTGAATCTTGGCTATGAACTCTATGAATCACCAGTGTGTAGCCCTTTAATACATGATTAACATATTCAAGGATCTACAGCACAATCTCATGCTGCTAGACTTTGAAGATTCTAGTCATAACAGTGACTTTGCAAGTCCTTCTTCTCTCTACCCACATCATTTTTAGCAATCCATTTACTTGCATCTTTCCACCACTATATATATTTTTCTTATTTTATACCCAATTTCACTTCCCTTGTGTAAACTGATTTCCTCGTTCATCCAAGCAGTAATACTAAATCTTTTGTCATCCACCGGGTACATTGCTGCAGAACCTGCTGGGATCTTGAGAAAGGATCTTTACATCTGGAAACCAAATACAGAGTTTTCTGTGCAGTTTGCAAAGAGGGAACCACATTTCTGGTCAATATGAAGTGCAAGACCCTCAATAGATTGAGACGTGGACTTTTAAAAAATGCTGAAGAGGGAAGAAATGGATGGAATGTCATTTATACATATTTAGGGGAAAGAGAATAGATGGGCAGGTGGAAAACAGAGCTGTAACACAGTATTGTTTCTGTTTGATGTGTGTGCTTGTTTATTTGCAAACTGCCATTTTAAGTTAAAAGAGTATTGGTTCATAACAGAGGAAAGAACTTCTTAATTCCTAGTAATGAAGCTTCATTATGAATCTGCCAATATTTTTGTTAGAATTTTCTGTTAATCTCTCTCTTCATATAACTTTGATAGGGAAGTGTTTAAAATAAGCAAGAAAAATCCACCAAAATTCACAGGAGATTTGAAGGAGGATTAAACCACTGTCTATGCCATTTTCACTTACTTTATGCTAGTGTTCTCCAGTGTAGTGTCTTCCAGATCACACCGGCCCTAGACAGCAAAGACCACACTTAGGAATGATGGAATTTGTAGTCTGAAATCTGGGAGGCACCTCATTGGAAAAGGCTACTTTATACCATTATTTACCACAAAGGCCTCCTCTTCTGTCTTCAACACTGTCACTTACGTTTTGATTGAACTGTTCTACAGATGATTTCATTCTCCCTCAATTCAAGAAGTAGTGGTCTATCCTCTATGTAAAAATCTTTGTTGAGGTTTGGTTTTTTTTGGATATAGTTATATATTAGTTGACTTTTGAAAGTAACAAAATAAAGGAAAGGGCATTTTTAGGCAAACAAATTTAAGCAAAAAAACAAAACAAAACAAAAAGGGATCATGGAGAGTTTGTGCAATGTTTGTCTTTGTGCCTGAGTGTAACACAGTGTACACATATAGCAAGTGTACAAGTGTGCAAGCTGGTGGCACTGTTAGAAGAAAAAAGTAGAGAACTGGAGCAGCAAGTAGCCACACAAAAGGCTAGAAGGGAAGATGAAGTATACACTGACAGAAGTCTTGAGCAGCAACAGCAGTCAATTGAGGCCCTGGAGGTAGAAGAGCAACAAGGGAAGGCAGAGGAGTAGAATACCAAGGAGAGAGCAAACGTCATGGAGGAAGCACCGTGGAAAAGTGTCACAGTTAGAAGCAAAAGAAAGATAACCCTCTCTTCACTAGTGGAACTGCAAAACTGCTTTCATGTTCTTGATGATGAGTCTGGCAGATAGCAAGCAGATGAAGTCAAAGAGGAGACCTTGCAGGAGTATATGAGAGGGACTGAAACTCAGCCAAGTAGAGTCACTGAATCCACACCACACAAAAAGACAAAGAGAAGAGTAGTTGTAATAAGAGATTCCCTACTGCATGGGATTGAAACTGAAGTGTGCCAAGAAGATCCAAGGAGCTGACAGGTATGCTGTCTTCCTGGAGCACATCTTAGGGATGGGACAGAAGGATAGTCATCACTCATAAAACCCACAGATACATATCCCTTCCTTCTCATCCATCTGGGAACAAACGACATAGTCAAGAGCAACTTTGAAGACATCACATCAGGCTTTGAAGCACTGGGAAGGAAATTTAGGGACTTTGGGGCCCAGATAGTTTTCTCGTCAGTACTTGGAAGAGGAACGGGAAAGGCAAATACTCCAAGTGAATCACTGGCTACGAAGGTGGTGTCGAAGTGAGCAATTTGGTTTTTGAGACCATGGGCTAAGCTTCCTGGAAGATGGACTGCTAGCAAGAGATGGTTTGCACCTCACAAGGACTGAGAAGAATGTGTTTGGCTACAGCATGAAGAACTTCATCATGAGGGCTTTAAACTGAACTGGAAGGGGGAGGGAGAAACAAAGCACAGAGGTAAAGATGAATGAAGCCTTACATACAATAAGAGGAACAGACCAAACAGTTCTAATGGAGACCATTAATAACATCAACATTAATAATCATATTCATAAATATGTACAAAGAAAAGCAGGCCACAAATCACACAATCTTCAGTGTCTATATATGAATGACAGGAGTATGGGAAACAAACAAGAAGTACTGGAAATCTTAGCTTAGGATGGTAAATAAGGCTTGACAGGAATAACTGAGACTTAGTGGGATGACTCCAAAGACTGGAATATGGCAATTGAAGGATATAAGTTGTTTAAAAAGAACAGAAAGAATAAAAAGGGAGGTGGAGTTTCAGAGTGTGTATATGTCCCATTGAGACCATCTAAATCAATGTAGTTAGGGTGAAGAACTAAAGGACCATTGTAGTTGAGGTCTACTACCGACCAGCCAATCAAGGAGAGGATGTGGATGAAATTTTTGAAAAACAAATTGCAAGGATTTCAAAGAGACATGATGTAGTAGATTTCAATCATTTTGATATCTGGTGGGAGGCAAATTCTGCCAAGTATGGCCCTTCCAAGAACTTCCTGGCTTGTGTGGCTGGTAATTTTTTCCTACAAAAAGTGGAGAAAGAAACTAGGGGACTAGCTATCCTTGACTTAATTCTAACCAATAGAGATGACTTGATGGAGGATGTGGCAGTAAGGAGAACTCTGGGTAAGAGTGAAAATGTTCTACTAGAATTCTTGATTTCAAAGTAAACCAAATCAAAGGATAGCCACACATGTATGCTGGATTTTTTAAAAGCCAATTTTAATGAATTTAGAAAAAGGATAAGTAAGGTCCCACAGCAGGAGATCCTAACAAGAAAAGGAGTCTGAGAAGGATGGGAATTTTTAAAAAAAGGAATTCTGAAGGCAGAACTACAAGCACAAAAGAAGAAGAAGAAAGGTGGTTGTGATGAAATGCCTAAAGGTGACGTCATTCCTGCCTGTCAGTCACAGGAGCTCTAGAGGGAGGAGCCAAGGATAGAGCAGGAGGGGCGGAACCAAGGGGACAGTTAGACAGTTGGGAAGTTGGAGCTTAGAGAGGAGAAGAATTAGAGTGATCTGGATAGAGAGTTAGGAAAGTGAATTAAGAACAAGGTTATTAGATTGAACAAGCAGGAATGAGAACACCTAGAATAAGATAGATATTAAGTGATTGAAATTATATAATAAAAGCCTGAATATATGTCCCGTCCTATCCAAACCTAATCAAACCCCTGTTACAGTGATTACGTGATTTACTGTGTGATATGATTAATAATAAAAGATTATCTGTTATTCCAACCAACTGATTCCGAAGTTCAATAAGCCTTGCATTTGGCAGCACATGTGTCTAACACCCAGAGGTGGTATTAAGGAAATAATACCGGGTGACAGCGAGACAAATTCAAGAGGGAGAGAACCTTTGTGAGGGCCACAACAAACAGAGCAACAAGGGCGATCTCCACAGTGGTAGACAACAAATAGTGCCAGTGAGGTTTCACAAAAAGCTCAGAGAACTGAAAACAAAAAAGGGCATTACAGGAAGTGGAAAGAAGTCCAGGCTACAAAGGAAGAGTACAGACAAGTGGCAAGGAATTGCAGGGATGGCATTAGGAGGGCAAAAGCTGAGAATGACCTGAGGTTAGATAGAGACGCTAAAAGCAACAAAAAAAGCATTCTTCGAGTACATGTGCCGCAGAAGACAAAGAAACAGTGGTTCAGCTACTCAATGGAGATGGGAAAATGATAACAGATAACAAAGAAAAGGCAGAAGTGCTCAATTCCTATTTTAGCACAGTCTTTTCCCAAAGGACAGACTATGACCCTCCCTCCAGACAAATGATATGTTAGCAAGCTAATTAGATATGGACTAGATAGAACAACTGTCAGGTGGATGCACAGTTGGCTACAGAATCATACTCAGAGAGTGATGATTTATGGCTCCTTCTCAAACTGGGGGGAACGTAACAAGTGGTGTAGCCCAGGGCTCACTCCTGAGCCCAGTGCTCTTCAACATTTTTATTAATGACCTGGATCAGGGGGTGCAGAGAATGCTAATAAAATTTGTGGATGACACAAAATTGAGCGTAACAGCTAATACTCTTGAAGACAGAAACAAAATTCAAAATGATCTAGGTAGGCTTGAGCACTGGGCTGAAAACAAAAGAATGAAATCCAACAGAGATAAATGCAAAATACTGCACCTAAGAAAAGAAACCAAGCACATAGTTACAAGATGGGATATACCTGGCTCAGCAATACTACGAGCAAGAGGGATCTTGGAATCATTGTAGATCACAAGCTGAATATGAGCCAACAGGGTGATGTGGTTACAAAAACAGCAAATGCTATTTTGGCTGTATTAATAGAAACATAGTCTCCAAATACAGTGAGGTACTAATTCCCCTCTTTTTGGCACTGGTTAGGCCTCATCTTGAGTATTGTGTCCAGTTCTGGACACCGCACTTCAAGAAAGATGCTGATAAATTGGAACAAGTTTAGAGGAGGGCAACACAGATGATTAGGGGGCTGGAAACCAAGCCCTGTTAGGAAAGACTGGAAGAACTGGGCATGTTTAGCCCATGTTTAAAAACTTCCTAACTGTTAGAGTGGTATGGCAATGGAACCAATTACCTCAGGAGGTAGGAAATGCTCCAACACTGAAGGCATTCAAGAGAAATTTAGACAACCACCAGGCAGATATCCTTTGATTTGTATTCCTACATTGAGCAGGAGGTTGGACTCAAACTCCTTACAGCCCCTTCCAACTTCATTATTCTATGGTAAGTACATACTACCAAGCAGAAAACGATGAAACACCATATATATGTAAAAACTCTCTTTGCCTGCCAGAGCACCATTCCAACCCTTGTGACTGCAAGGGATGTGCATAGTGAAAATGTTTACCTTTCTTTTGTTCCAGTTCTTTCAAGGGGTGCTTCTTTCATTTTTGTATTTTTCCATGTACAGGTTCTTTTGTGTTACACTGAAAGTTAATTCTGTTTCCAGTTTTCCACTCAGGTTTACCCATTTCTGTTTTCTGGCACTCTGAAAACCCTGAAGAATCCTCAAAAACTCTGCCAAAAAAAAAAACTCTGCCAAAAAAAGGCAGAGACAAGGCAACAGAGAATCAATGTATTCCAAAAGCAAGCAAAAGCTCACAAGAAAGAAAACCAGCCAAAACATGGAAAGCAGACCACTCACAGAAGAAAAAAATAGCAAAATGTAAAAACATGTAGATACAGTTCCCTCTCCCAAAAACCAAGAAAAGCAAGCATGGAAATAAAGAAAAAAAGTATTAAAGTCCTCCCCCCCCAAAAAAAATTACACCTCAAACTACTAGAATATGGGGAGATTTCTCTGTTCCCCACATCTATTGCTTCTCTTCTGTTCTTTGACTTCATCAGGCAAAAGCAGGCAGGCAGTAACATAATCCAAAAAAGAAAGCCCTCCCAAAAAAACCCTAAATGGGGGTGGGGACTCTGAAGGAATCAGGGATAGGCAGGAAACAAACAAGCAAACAAACATTCAGGGAGGCATGATGGCACAAGAAGGCTGTCTGGCAGCAGCAAAAATAATGCAAAGAAATGGGAGTCCCTTCCCCCCCCCCCAAAAAAAATCAAATATAAAAAGAAACTATCCAAGATGTAGACACAGCAGGCAGGCAGGCAACAATCCAAGATGGAGGGCACCAGGAGCTCAGCACACAGTAACTCCACAAGGAATGACTGAAACAAAGAACACTTTTAATTAGAGTGTTCTTTTATAGATTCAAAACTCCCACTTCATCTGTGACATTCTGATTAGGTGCTGACAGCCCTCATAATGCTGTGTTATGTGCCATCAAGTCTTATAGTGACCCTAATGAGGCTGTCAAGGTAAGTGAGATGTTTAAGGAGTGTTTTTACCAGCTTCACACACACACACCAGTGAGTTTCCATGGCTGAGCAGGGATTCAAACCCAGGTTTCCTCAGTCCTGATCTGTCATGCTATGGATTGGATGAAAAAATTATCAGATGATTTGACAAAAAAGGGTGAAAGATAAGGAGACTGAAAAGTTATATGAAAGAGTAAACGTGAAACGAACATAAAAGTTTCATATACCCATTTTTTTGTAAACATGAATCATTTATGTTTAAGAGGCTTCTTTCAACAATCAACAAAAGAATACAATTTACAGGAAAGGCAGCCTTTTTCATGTTTGGGGGCTTTTGTTTAGATAGGAAAGCCCAATCCCAAGTGACTACTGGCTCCTCACTGTTGCCTTGCAAGAAAATGCATAGAACAGAAGAAATGGCTCCCCACGTCAGCTGGGATATCCTGCGAGTTGTCATCCAAAAAAGCAATTTTCCTCATCTCTGGGTATGTCACTGAATTCCCAACAGAACAGCTGTAGGGCCAAAGGTTTCCCATTCCTGGATTAAAGGCAAATGAGAGTCAAGAAAAGGCTTTTTGGAGTTTACAGAGCACCTGTCAGTGCTAGCTGGATGAATGAGGCAATCAGTTAACATGGGAGAAGTGGGATGGAGGACTAGCTGTATCTGGCAGGCCCAGACAATCAAGAAGTTCACACTGTGCTGGGATGGGACAAAAGAGACTATGTGATCATTGGTTCATACTTTCTCATTCCATTGTACCTCTAGACAGGGAATCCTTTCAGGCATTGTTATGAGGAGATCATACCCTTGCATACAGAAAGATGGACTGCTGCTAATATTGCTACTCAGCAGAGTCAGTATTTTTTACATAAAATATACATTGTACATAGATGCTACCCCAAGGGCTTGTCAACGAAGTGGTGTTGTCCCCAATTGTTCTCAGGTGGTTCTGGATCATTCTGATATTTTTATTGCATATTTGAAGAAATTATCCTACTACTTGTGTCCACATACTGGGAGAGTATTGTTGCTGGATATATTGGAATACTCTGGATCATCCCGGTACTGCTGTCCACACATTTGAGGAACTGCTCCCTTATATCTTGCTCCCAGCTTCCCACTTGATCATCTACCCTTTTCAACTTCTCTACCCTTACCTTGCCCTCTTCAATGTCCATCCCCTTGTTTTACCCACCCATCCATTTTAAACCCTCATTTTTAACCTATTCATCTGTTTCACTGTGTGAGTTCACCAGGGTTTATCTTTTTTTTCTTCTTTTAAGCTTTTGCTTACTTCTTATGGTTGCTTTCTAAGTGAAAGGCGTGGGGGATGGTGGAAGAAGAAAAGGAAAGTGCTGTTGCATATTGATAAAACAAAACAAAAAAATAGGGTGGGGTGTTGCTGTACTGTGATATTTTTAGTGTTTTTAAAATAAGCAACTATGTGCTTTGGTGCTAAAGGAAAGGATCGGAAAGAAAGCTGAAGGCAGGAATAGCTGGCATCTCAGGAAAGCTAAACAAAAAAGCCAGGAAAGGAAAACAAGTATGGTGGAGTGTTGTTAATTTTTAGCAATGTATTGTGGTATTAGGATATTTTTTTAAATAAGTGCCTCTGTGCCTTAGCAATAAATTTATGCTACAAAAGAGGTGAAGGAGCAGGAGGAGGAGGGGAAATATTAAAATTAGGGCCAGCTGATACTCCAAGAAAACTAAATAAAACAAACAGATGGGAGTAGCACTAAGCTTCAAGGCACAGAAACTGATATACTCTTCACAAAGAAGTCTTTGTGGCACAAACCCACAAAGTGCACAGATCAGCACAGAAGAACACAGTATGAGGGTGCAAACAAGCAGATAGTGTGTGAGATAACATTAGAGCAAACAAAATAAAAATATACCACCAGAAATTGTACAAAACTCCAGAAATTAAGAGGAGAGGGGATATCCTGCTTTGATCCTGTTGACACCAGTTTCACTCCTGCCTTCTGTGGACAGTGGGGAAAATATTTGTATCATGGATGGATGAAAAGTTCCTTTTACAAGCAGTTAATGTACTCCTGAGGAAAAGAGGTGGATCCCTCCACTCTGTGCACTTTGCAAACAAACCTCTTGCACTGTAAACCATTGCAGCTCAGGGTGAACAAGTTCTCAAATGTGTGTGTTAAAGTGTACACATTTGGGTGTAATGTATCAAGATGAAATTGTGTTAAAAAAATTGGAAAACTGTCAGCACTGAATGAAAATAGCACTCTGATTCATGGATTAGTGCTGAAAATCACAAAGGTGGACCAAATGAAATTCTCAAGCATCCCTACATGAATTCTTCTTGGTTCTGATATATCCAGCTCAGATACGTGAGCTGGTAGCTAAGAAATGCAAATGCCCATGACAAGCTCCTTGACCTAGCTGCTTCTATAGCTGTTGGTTAGAAACCCACTCCAGGATCCACAAACCAAGGGTGGGCAAAATGTAGCCCTCCAGATGTTGCAGAACTATAATTTCCAATGTTTCTTGCCATGGGCCAGGCTGGCTTTGGCTAATGCAGCACAAACAGTGTTAGTCTTTTTATAGGACACAAAAATCTCACAACCTCTTATTTGTGTCAAGAAACCAAGAAAAAAAAAAGTCTCCTTGAAGTAAGGTTTCTCTGTGTGCAAGGTTTTTTCCCAGAGAAATCTCAAAATTTCTCAAATGTTTCATAGTCATTTTTGTCCATGAAGACAAAATCCACTCAGGATTATTACAACACTTAAGCAAAAAAACACATTTTCTACACAAGATTCTCTGAAAAGAGCACTGAGTTGTACTAAATATGGCAGTTTCTTGTATACATGCACGTGCACATGTGTGCCCATGCCCGCGCGCACACACGCACACACAATCAGGCAGAAAACAATAAGTGGGGAACAAAACCAGGGTACAAGAGGAAATCTTAGCAAGGAGCATCAGCATGGTGAGACTCAGAAAATTGCTGAAAATGAAAAAAAAAAAAAAAAGAGTACTCTCCACGTCCATAATCTTTCATATGCCTCGGGATTGTACCTGCCACAAATCCCTTCTCTTCTTCCTTTAATGGTCCTACCAGTAGACAGAGTGAGGTGGCTCTCTCAGGTAGCAGATACCAGGTTGATGGCACCCAATTTCCCTAAGTTAGTCTGATTTGCACTTGCTGGTCTACTCTCCTGTCCTGAGGGAGGAAAGAGTGTTGCTGTTGAAATACAATTCAACTACCAGTCCAGTCAAATTATGTACAGGGAATTGGGGGAATAAATGTGACTGTGTCCTTTGCTTTGGGCTTCAAAATCTCTCGGGCTATGCTGCTATAGGTATGGCCCATGCTTCCCTCTCCTGATATTGCAGGATACATAGATTACTCTTGGTAATCAATCTGTGGGAATGGTTGGTATAAGGAAAGATACAACAGAGACATCTCTGGGCATAGAAACTCCTAGAGGCTCTCAGTTCCAAAGCTCTTGCAACAGCAGCGGATCATGCACAGAGCATCTTCACATGTGTAACAGATTGCTGCAGTCCACACACAGATACTCCATTGCAACATTGTTCTGTGATCACTGTACACTTGTGCTCTTGCTGTGGAAGCCTAATTGCAACCCTAGCTACACTAACCATGAGCTAGTATGAACTGTCTGTGAGCTTGGTAGAATCATAGAACTGCCTGGATTGTTTGATTCATGTGTGTGTGCTTTAAAAAAAATAATAGTGAATGTATACAGCTCCTAACAGTTTTGTCAATAAAACACAATGCCCTTGTTTCGGTTACAGAGCTTGAAAAAGTTGGTATCTTGGACTACAACTTCCAGAACCCACCAGCCAGCCTGGCCAGTGGCCAACAGAGTAATTTATACTTATAATTATATAGTTGAAAAGGAACTTTTTCCAAGCTCAGATTAAATGTAGTTGTACAAAATAATTCATGCCCTGCAGAGATCTCAGTTAAACCACACCTATAAGTCAGCAGTGTAAGAGAGAAAACAGGATTGCTCTGCCTGTCCCCTTCAAAGTATGCCATGTCTTCTTTTCTTGGTTTGTATATGTCTAAACATATTCTGGAGAGCATTACAGAAGAAGAAACTAATAACAACATGACAATAAACGTTCTGTTTTTGTTGACTAAGGAGCTATGAATATCCAGTCTGTGATTTTACTTAATTTTCTTCATTCTTTGTGTGAAATAAAATTGAATAATAGAAGTTCCTCTTTCTAAACAGAAAGGCACATTATTGATACACATCTAGTTTTGCAGTTGATAAAACACAAGAAAATATTCAGCAGCAGAAATAAAAGAATGAGTTTATTCATCCTATAGGCAAGAACAGTGTTTTGTTTTGCACAATTCTATCTAGGCATCAGTAGGTTATCAAAAAAGGGTAGAACACATAATTGACATCTGTATGCTTATTTTCTTACTCCCCCACTCAAAAGATTCTGTTAATTTGGAGGCATTACAATACTGTTTTATGATTTCAGAGAACGAAGGAATTCAAAGAAGTACCCTCCTAAGGCTTCATCATCAACATTTTCAGAGCACCGTTTTCTGCAACCTCTCTTCATTTAATCAAATTGCCAACCTAGTATTGTTCAAATATATACTCTCAATAAAAAAACATGATTCCATTCTGAGGGAGGTCATAACCAGAGCTGTTAGATTCAGTTCACTTACATCTTCTAGTGTATTTTCAATTTCACAATTATTGGAACAGTGTAGGCAAGTAGAAAATAATAGTATTAAAGCAAACAATATGGAAAGTCTCTTTCAGGATCCAAATACACAGTTGGTGGATTGAAATTAACTAGCACAAACAATAGCACACTACCTACCTTAAAAAAAAACTAATTAGCCAATCCTTTGATAGTAAATATTCTTTTAAAGAATGAAGACTTCAGCTGGACCCTTTACATTGTTTGGTACATATTGCTCATTATAGGCTATATTTCGACCAATATGAGAGAGAGAGAGAGAGAGAGAGAGAGAGAGAGATTGTTGTTTCATTGAAGTCAATGGCAATTATCTTACTGAGCTCAATAATGTGTTTGTTTGCAATTCCTAAACATGTTGCTTATTACAATGTATGAATGGGCCAGTAGCTGAAGTAATTTCTATTCACCTTATACAAGTGTGGGTGAGGTGCGGCCCTCACGTTGTTGACAGACTTCAGATCCCATCAGCCCTAGCTGTCACAGCCAGTGGTGAGGAATGCTGGGAATTGAGCCCTATTTTAGTAATGCTGTGGCACTGAATTGGCCAGATCGCACATTGCAAAGCCTTGTCTTAACAAGGATAACAAAAGCTATGTAACAGTCTATGAATGGTATGAGAGTGGTAGGTATGCATATTTATGTAGGTGGCCTCTGATTTGAACATGGGGGTACTTCACTCCAAAATTTTGGAATGAGGTACCCTCAGTTGCATGGACTATGGGCTATTTCTGGTATTTACTCAGAAGTCACTCCTATTGTATTCAGGACAGTTCACTTCTAGGTAAGCAAGCACAGGACTGCAGCTTTAGTCATTATGATGGGACCCAATGAGAATGAATGAAACAGCAATACACCTGGATAAGAAATAAGTGGGAGGTTGTAGACACATTTTATTTTTTTAGAATGCCCCATTCTAAAGGGTGTTTAGGGAGACAACAACATTATTTACCATGAGGGAAAATTACCTAAATTCCTATCAGCCAATGAGTAACAACCATACCTTTAATCTGCAAATAGCTTTTAATTTGGGAAAAGCTCTAAATATGAAAGCATGGTTAAGAGATTTGCTATTAACTTTGAGTTAAAATTGCAGTGGAATGGTTTAAACATCAGCCAGGAGGTTGCCACAATTCTCCTGATTTAATGCAGAGCAACGTAAAGGTTTGTTATGCACTGGTTAATAGTTACACAAGCTATTCATCCTTGATTAGGTGGTTTCATTTCCATTTCTATGACTGTATGATAATCAGTTCACCTTATATTTTATATCTGTAAAATCAGAGCAGAAAAAGAAAACAGAGAAAAAAATTCCTTAAAGCCCACAAAACAGCTGTGACTTCTTTCTGAAGCCTGTGTCTGGACTGTACCACTTTTCACAGTATGTGGGAATTCACAGGAAAGAAAAAAATTATAATCCAATCCACATTAAAATGCTGTACCAAGAAAAAGAGTTTTTACCATGTCTTTTCTTAATATACTGTAGCAACATTCAAATGCAGATTGTTCTTGTTGTTGCAATTATATGATCACCACCATCTATCTGCAATCTGAAATGGTACAGCCAAGGCACAGGTTTTTAATACCTCCATGAAAACAGGCTGTATTCAAATTTAATTCTGTTGACTTCAGTAAGAATTCCTTATGTGTAGCTAGTTCATCCTTCACAATTTGTTTTCTTGCTATGCACCTCAGTCCAGTCATATATCACAAGAGTCAAATTTCAAATTTGTGGAAATAATAAAAAAAAAAACCTAGGGAGCTCCACCCTCAGACCATTTTTCAATGGCACCAAGTCGGTCGGTAGACAATGGAGAAAGATCTTGATTGATGAACATTACAGAGTGGTAGGAAGCATGAACAACTAATGTAACAGAGTGCTGAATATTAACTTGGGACACAAAATGCAGCTCAATGAAAATCAGCATTTGTTCATATACTAAGCATTAAAAATGATATATTTGACATAAATGGAAATAGTGATAAGCATAAAAATAAATAAGTAACACAATCTTTCAGTGATGGTGCTTAATCATGGCTTTGGATTCTTCAGTATCAAAGACTGCAGTCCATGAATTAATTAAACTACCATACTTATGCTTAAGCCAATTAGTCCAGCTGAAGCAAGTGATTATATAGTCCAAGAGATCCAGTTTGATTTATCAGATGGCTTTAGCAACAAGTGAATATATGTGTGTCA
Source organism: Intellagama lesueurii (assembly GCA_037013535.1). NCBI lineage: Eukaryota > Metazoa > Chordata > Lepidosauria > Squamata > Agamidae > Intellagama > Intellagama lesueurii. Next base: position 112,516,335 of record JBAJHW010000005.1, read on the forward strand.
TCAAGTCAATTTTGACTTATGACAATCTTTTCCAGGTTTTTCTAGGTACAGAAGTAGTTTACCATTCCCCTTTTCTGGGGGGTGCTATGGAACTATGCAGCTTGCCCAGGGCTACACAGGCTGGTTGTTCTCCAAGGAGGCACAGTGGGGAATTGAACTCCCAAATTTTAGCTCTGCAGCCAGATACCTAACTCACTGAGCTATCCAGCCAGCCATTTTAACAACACTTGCCTCGATTCACATTTGGCAAGTTAGCTTTTGCTTTGTCATTGCTCAACTGGGATATACCACCGGTCTGTTTGCCTATCTGATATTTCAGATACATGCTTATGAAAAATTTACAAGCCCAGAGGGATAACTTTGTGAGTGGAGGAAATATATGTTTTCTTTAAACTGTGATCTGACCCTAACTCCCTCTGGTCCTTCTAACACAAAGGAGGGGTACAAATGTCCACCCATGCACTTTAGAAAGCTGCATCTGTTCATAATGAAAAAGACCCTTTATACTTTCTAGTGGCTTCAGGGAAGTTTTTTTCCCCCCTTCTGTTCCTGATATGTTTTGACTTCCAATTTGGGGGTGGGGACCCTTTCTTCAGCCAATGACAGTGGAAGTTCACCCAAGATACTCCTTAAACATATTTAACGTAAATTGCCCCCACACCTCCTAGAGGGCACAAGAGGACTTTTTGAGAAATTAAATTAAAGAACATTTGGGGGGCTTGGGAGTACTTCGGGCAAGGTGCTAGAAGATGTATCTAGGCCCTGGTGCTACATGCACTTTGTTCATCATTTGATCTAGACTATTATTATCTGACTGGCAGCAGTTATCCAGGATGAGATGGGTTTTCATGATTTAAACAAAGGGGAAAATATGAAAGAGGGTGTTTTGTTTTCTTGTTTGTTCTCAAGTTATTTTATAGAGTCCCAAAAGACAGCCTCTTAAACATGAATGATTTGTTATAATGAAAGAGGCAGTTTCTCATTATGTGCGTATTCTTACCTCTTCCATTTAATGTGTCTTTTACTCTTTGTCTGTCAGATTGCCCAGAAAATTTTTCATCCAATATCACCATGAAGGCTGGTCTCAGCAGCCACATTTCCAGGAGAGAGTAGCAGGAATTTTGAAGCTGTAAAAGGGCCCCAGGGATTTTTTCCCCCATTGACTTCTTTGAGGATTTTTTCAGCTATTTAGTCCTTTCCTTTCTTGGAATATTTTTGATACCTGCCTACTGCTTCACTGGATTGAGAAGAGATGGAAGGTGTGAAGGCACCAAGTGGTGGTAGGGAGAGAACTGTTCCCATATTCTAGTCATTTTTGGTTATGGGGGCAGGGGTTGTTTGATTATATTCTTTGTTTGCTTAGTTCCCTTGGTTTTTGGAAGAGAGGGCTGTGTCTGTATCTTTTATTTTGTTATTTCCCCCTGTGGCTGGGTAGGTCTGTGCTTTCCCTGTTTGATTGATTTTTAAAAAAATATTATTTTGTTAATTTACTGTGTACAGACAGAGTTCTGACTCCTGTCCTCTGAAGATGCCGGCCACAGAGACTGGCGAAATGTTAGGAAGAAAAACCTTAAGAACACGGCCAAACAGCCCGGAAAACCCACAACAACCATCGGATCCTGGTCATGAAAGCCTTCGAGAATACAATTTACTGTGTGTTTATTCTAATAAAGATGTACATTTTGCTGGGGATTTGTGGGACTGTTTTATTTGGTCTGATGGGTGTTGGTTGTATTGTTGCTTGCTTTTGGAGCAGACTGGTTCTGTTGCTCTGCCACTGTTTCTTTAGGGTAGATTTTACAGTTTCTATAGGGCTTTTTTGGACCAGGACCAGAAAACAAAACTAGAGGGTAAATGAGACAAAATGACCTGAAAGAGATGGCCTCTTTTATGTTAAATGAAAAGACTGGTGCACAAAAAAACACAAAAATGAAAGAGGCACCCCTTTTTATTTGGTCACCCTAGCTGAAGTAAATGGGATCCAGAAGTACTTTATTGGGTATAGAAGAGGCTTACAAATAGATCAATAAGGAGTTTTAAAGTTTTAAGTAGTTTAGTCCACAAATCAGAGCAAGTTTCATCTCTATACGCAGGAGTCAAATCACTAGGAAGGGAAGGCATGAAGGGAGAGTAAAGCCATGAAAAAAGGCAGAAATTCATATCCATTTTAAGTAAAATATAGATAAAAGTATGAATAAACTAAAACAAGGAGGCGCCTTGTATGCAGCCTTTATTGATTTTAAGTCCGCCTTTGATCTTATCCCAAGAAATAAACTTTGGGCTAAATTTGAATCTACGAACATAGACAGACGACTGCTTCTGCTAATGAGACGACTGTATGAAAATACCTACCTGAGAGTCTTCTGTAATCCAGCAGGAGTTCTATCCAATCCAATCCCAGTTTTCAATGGGGTCAAACAGGGTTGTATACTGGCTCCCACCTTGTTTAACTTCTATATTAATAACATAGTTGAAGATTTATCTAAGCCTGAATTTCATCCTCCCAAACTGCACTCACGTCATGTATCAATGCTGCTTTATGCAGACAATGCAGTTCTACTTTCATTAACATGTGTGGGACTGAGAAGACTCTTGAGGGGGCTTTCTTCCTACTGTAATCGAGAGCAGTTAGTAATTAATTACCAGAAGACCAAAGTTCTCATGGTCAGTAGAAGAAGAGTAAAGCACAATTGGGCTATCAATGGTCATCCCATAGAGCAGGTTTCCAGCTACAAATACTTGGGCATAATCTTTCACGCCTCGGGTTCCTGGGCCCCCCACATAAAGAATGCAGCATTGAATGCTCATAAAAGCGTAGCGGCATTAACAAGATTTTTTCACACCAAAGGAGGTCACCATATCCCCTCAGCCGTTCGGGTTTTCAAGGCTAAAGTTGTTGCTCAAATGCTCTACGGGTGCCAATTGTTTGCTTTTTCTGACCTACATCCTCTTGAGGTAGTTCAAACCAAATTTTTGAGATCTATTCTGACTGTACCACCCTGTACACCTAATGTAGCCCTTCGTTTGGAGGCTGGCCTAATCGCCATAAGAGCATGCGCTAAAGTCCACATGTTTAATTACTGGCTAAAGCTTCTCTTCTCTTCAGACGGCTTGGCACAGATGTCACTTCTTGACTCCTTTCAATCAGAATGGAAACTACAACTTACAAAAGAAATAAGGCAAATGGGCTTTTCCACCAATGTTCTTTTGGCGATGGGGCATGCCGGTGCTAAAGCAGCACTCAAACAAAGAACCTGGGACATAGAACTTCAAGAGCATATGGCCCAGTTAGGCAAATACAGTGTTGTTACTAATAATACCTTTACAATATCTTCATATTTGACGAGCACAATGTCAACAAAGACCAGAAGAGCCTTCACATTAGCGAGACTTAATGTTTTACCCTCTAAGCTCATGGAGGGAAGATTTCAACATAAACCTATCTCGGATTGCCTGTGTCCATGTAATGATGGCCAAATGGAAACTGTAGGTCATGTCTTACTGTATTGTCTTTTCTATAGAGACCTACGCACCAACCTCCTGAGCCCAATCATTCTCAGATATCCAGGGAGACCTGATGAATTTTACATCAAGCTACTTCTTTCAGATCAAGACTCCCTTATTACATGCTCTGCAGCAAAATTTTGTGCAGCAGCAATGGCACAGCGCTCCCTTATAGTCTCCTGAGTTCACAGGTTGACTGGTTATAGCATGAGGGTGGTTTATTGTCGAGCGTAGAGAAATGTTGTGGTCCCAACCGAAGGGAGGAAATATTTACAGATCTTTACAAATATGTAGGAAGGACTCCCTATAACCCAAAGACCCTGTCCAAACCAGTTTGTCCTAGATGATCCAATGGTTCAAAGGATAAGTATAAAAATGCTGTACTTGATTCTCCCCGTATTTTACAACCAGTACACAATTAATTATTTGTTGTACACTTTTTAAATTACATTTTGTATATTTTAACCATATAATGTTTTATTAACTGGCTGTACACTTTTTTAAATTACATTTTGTATATTTTAACTACATAATATGTTTTATGAACTGATCGTACATTTTAAACTGCATTTTGTACATTTTAGCCACATAATATGTTTTATGAATTGGTTGTATATTTTTAAACTCCATTTTGTATATTTTAGCCATAAATATGTTTTATGAGCTGGTCACCCGACCGTAATAAATAAATTCATTCATTCACTAAAACTTCACCATTTATCCATGGGCAATATTTCATATATAAGTTCTCCCGTACAAGGCAAAACTAGAAAAGATGCAGGAGACAGAGGAACAGACTTGCAATTCCTAAACTAAAAGGCAGCTTCAGGGACTGCAATTGGAAGTGTGGGAAGAAATCAGCAAGGGAAGGAACTACTTAACCAATTCCCTTCCTCGTGTTTTTCCACTTAGAATTCATCCTGATTAAAACTTCCCTATTGTAGCAGGCAAAAATGTAAGTGGATTCTTCTGGGTTTTTTTCCTTTAAGAGGTGGACACCCAAGAGGTCTCAGTGCCAAGAGATAATGGTGCATTTCAGTTTTGAGTAAAAACTAAGATTGGCAAATGGGACTTACACCATCTGAGAGACTGGCATGATCCACGTGGGCCCAACCAGTTTTATGTTTTTAAAAGCCAGGAAATGTTCTCTCTTTCTTAGTTTTTAGATGAATGTCTGCTAAAGAAGACATCAGAAGACATATTGGATCCCACCGCCTGTTGTGTGTGTGTGTGTGTGTGTGTGTGTGTGTGTGTGTTTGTGTGGTGTTTTTTTGTTTGTTTGTTTTTTGGCAGATTGCAGAGCAGCTTGCTGGGGTGATGGGAGCTGAAAAGAAAAACAGCAGAAAGTGTTAAGGATAAGTAGTTCCACCCCTTGTCATTGTTTCACTCTCCACCTCTGAACTTTCTTTCCAGATTAAAAAACTATTCTAAGATTTCTTTGCCTTATCCAGTATGGTAAACACATAAACTCTGGGGAAATCTAGGCATACTCAAATTAGTGCCATCATGTGAATGTGGGTGAAATGTTTCTAAATGCTTAATTTAGATTGGTACTTCCAAATGCCTGTCAACTCTGTGTCATGCAACTCACTATTCAAACCAATGGTTGTTGTTGTTTAGTCGTTTAGTCGTGTCCGACTCTTCGTGACCCCATGGACCAGAGCACGCCAGGCCCTCCTGTCTTCCACTGCCTCAACTTCATTGGGTCAACTTCATGTTGGTAGCTTCGATGACACTGTCCATCCATCTCGTCCTCTGTCATCCCCTTCTCTTCTTGCCCTCACACTTTCCCAACATCAGGGTCTTTTCCAGGGAGTCTTCTCTTCTCATGAGATGGCCAAAGTATTGGAGCCTCAGCTTCAGGATCTGTCCTTCCAGTCAGCACTCAGGGTTGATTTCCTTCAAAATGGATAGGTTTGTTCTCTTTGCAGTCCAAGGGACTCTCAAGAGTCTCCTCTAGCACCACAGTTCAAAAGCATCAATTCTTCGGTGGTCAGCCTTCTTTATGGTCCAGCTCTCACTTCTGTACATCCCTACTGGAAAAACCATAGCTTTGACTATGCGGACCTTTGTCGGCAAGGTGATGTCTCTGCTTTTTAGGATGCTGTCTAGGTTTGACATCGCTTTCCTCCCAAGAAGCAGGTGTCTTTTAATTTCGTGGCTGCTGTCACCATCTGCAGTGATCATGGAGCCCAAGAAAGTAAAATATGTCACTGCCTCTGTATCTTCCCCTTCTATTTGCCAGGAGGTGATGGGACCAGTGGCCATGATCTTCGTTTTTTTTGATGTTGAGCTTCAGACCATTTTTTGCGCTCTCCTCTTTCACCCTCATTACGAGGTTCTTTAATTCCTGCTCACATTCTGCCATCAGAGTGGTATCATCTGCATATCGGAGGTTGTTGATATTTCTTCTGGCAATCTTAATTCCGGCTTGGGATTCATCCAGTCCTGCCTTTCGCATGATGTATTCTGCATATAAGTTAAATAAGCAGGGAGACAATATACAGCCTTGTCGTACTCCTTTCCCAATTTTGAACCAATCAGTTGGGTTCAGTGGAAAACCAATGGTAGCCTGCTGTTTTGACAATGTGGTCTGTCTGATCCCCAACCTATTCAACAACCATGCCCACTCCGTGTATAAACCTCCCTCCTCTTAAAGTTAGATCTTCCAGGAGCTTTTGATTATTGCTGTGCCTACAGTCTCCCCCCACCTCGCAATTCACTTCCTGTTAGTGAGGGGAGGATAAGAGGAGAATAAGAGAGAGAGAAAGGGAGCACATAAAGCTTAAAGGTCACTCTGCAGAATTTGTTATTGGCTGTTACAACACCCTGATTTCCTGCAGTCTTGGCAAAATGATGTCAGTGTGATCTCTTATGATGACAGAAATTTATCAGATAATCTAGTTCCTGAAAACACCAAGAAAAATGAACTCTAGAGTGTGTCATACAGTACCCTTGAAAATCCTCCTGCCACTCAAGGCAGAAAAATACATGTCATTCATGTCACTCTATTCCACAGCACATGGATCACCCAGAGAATGGAATGGAAAAGAGAGGGGAGGAGGAAGTTAGCTGTGCTCATAGCTTTTTCCTCCTTTTTTTTTCCTCTTGCTGTTTCTAGTTTGTGTGACTGGGAGGGACTTTTCTGGGCTGGGGTGATGGTCTATCTATCCAGTGGAAATAATCAGGTTACTAATGGTGATTCCATGAAAACTGAAGGAATTTTGCAATGTAATCTGCAAGATGAAACAAGTGAGACTACTTTAAGCAATGTATTGTTTGTTCCTGAACAACAACACAAAATGTTAAGTGCATCAGCTTTGGATGATAAAGGTTTTTCTATACATTTTGAAACTGGACAGTATGGAGTAATGAAAGATAGTGAAATATATTTTCAAGCAGTTAAATCTAATGGTGTCTATAAACTGAGACTTTTAGATGACAGATCAACACAATGTAAGCTCAGAGAGAAGATGGCTATAGCATGGAACTGTGGCATTGTTGCTTTGCATACAGAGATCCAAAAGCAATTCTGGAACTGCAAAACCAAAAAGCTACAGGTTCCAAGATAAATCCACATGATGCAACCAACACAACTAGGTGCGTAAGCTGTACCACAGAAAAGAGTGTTAGGCCCTCATTCCTGCCAAGGACTGAGACAAGAAACACCAGGGCATTGGATCTCATACACAGTGACTTGTTTGGGCCACTCAATATCCCATCACCATGACATAAAATATATATTCTAATCTTTGTGGGTGATTTCTTGAAGTACTGTGTCACCTACCTGCTGAAAGAGAAGAGTGAGACACATGATAGGGAGATTACAGAGGAGCTGCATATGAAGCAGCCACTGGGCTTCGTTAACCAGAAGCATCCTGATTTTGTGTGCAGACTAAAGAAAGGCCTGTATAGACTGAAGCAAACTGATCGGACTTGGAACGAGAAATGGAAGAAGATGTTACTGAAGTAAGGCTTCAAGCAATGCAGATCAGTGCTTGTTTAGCAGAAGCAGAAATGGCTATCTTACCAGTATCCTTGCTTATGCAGATGACTTACTTATAGCTACTGAATGGGAACAGGAGTAGAAAGAGATTGTATAGCATCTTAACAAAAAAGTAGAAATCAAAGAGTTAGGGAATGCAGCATATTATATGGGCATTCAAACTGGAAGGAAGGCAGATGGGTCATATTTGCTAAATCAGAAACAAACAAGGAGATGCTGATCCAGTTGATGGAAGACAAATAGAGCTGCAACAAGCAATCGCAAAGGGAGAAAATGAATGCACACACCAAACGCATTAGTGTGAGATTCCACTTGGTATGTGAACTGACCGAGAAAGGTGTAATCAAGATGATCTTCTGTCACACCAAAGAGATGACAGCAGATATCCTGACCAGCCTCTTCCAAGAGACCACTTCCCGAACTTGCATAGCAAGATGGGACTTCAGGTGGTTCACTGCATGTGAGTTTGAGAAGGGGTGTTGGAGTTTTATTTACAACCTCACATGCTGTCTGTTGTTTGAATGACTGGGAAGGACTTTTCTGGGCAGGGGCTATCATCTATCTATTCAGCACTAACCAATAGTTCCTTCCAGATTTTGAAATTCAAAGAGAGCCCCAGCTCTCTGCTGACTGTTCTGTCCCTCTCTTTTATTGGTTGGTGGTTGCTGTATTTTGCTGTTGATCTGTTCAGTTGGTTGCTAGTATGTGTACAGTAAAGAAAACAGTATAGACAAGTCTGCAATTTCAAGCAACTGTAAGTAAAAAAAAATATTTTTCTTCCAAATGTCTCAGAGTGAGCTACTGAGACTTTAAGTGCCAGTTAATGAGAAAGGTTTGGACTCCGGGGAACCTGAAGCTATTCCCCTCTGTGGATCTCTGTACTTCTACTTTGTAGCAAAAAGAGAATTTTACCAGAAATTCAAAACTTTGCAACACTTTCTAGCCACTGCTCTTCTGTAAGTGGCTGCTTATTTCTGAATAATGCCTAGACCGGAGGGTCCTTTTCACTGAGACATTATGGAAGGATGGCCAAAAAAATCACCTGACAGACACCCTCTGCCCATAATGGCCACCCCTCCCCATAGTGCCTTGATCCTGAAGATCCTTAGGAACAGGCTTTTTTATATATATCAAATTTTATATATTATATTAAAGCAAATTAAGAAGGAGTCTATCATGGAGGTGGGCAGGTGGCTAGAAGAAATGGACCACTGGTGGCTAGCTGATGCAGCCATGTCAGAGAGACACTGACTAAAAGCCAACCTGGCCTTGGTGATATATCATTTATCTGAATTCCCTCATTGTGTGACAAGGGGAAGGATATGGCTTACAAATCTGGAAATTGTATGCACTTTTAATATCTGGAAATTGTTCCGTTGCAGTTGCTTAATTTTGGAAGTATTTTATTATAGTTAGTAGTTAATAATCAAATAAGTGTCTAACTCAGGTGGGAGGGAGAACAGTGGCCAGAGAATTTCCTGTGTGACATATGAGGCTGCCAGCTACAGCATGTACTTCCATCCACATGGAAGCAGCAATAATGTAGCAGTAATAAATGTGCTGCTGTATCAGGATTTACCAGAGCTTTGTTACAATTTCGAAAGACTAACTTTCAAGCACACCTAAGTTACATTTACAAAGGCACTAGCCAACAAGTTAGAGAATTCAAACTATTTTTTAAAAATAGGATTGCTCAAAAACTCAGTTCTTAATTCCAGATACCTTACCGGCTATAAAAATGTGCTGTCACTAAACAGGTGGTTAGCACACTCTCAGATTGGTAATCACTGCCATATTTGGGGAATGGAGCTGGATAGAGCCTATAAATACAGAATGTGTTAACAATCTCTAAAGGATTTTGTAAGGGGACCAATCCAGGAAAGAATTTCTCATATGCAGACTGCTGGATTGCAAATCCATATGCAGTCCCGAACTGTCAAAGTTGAAGAATTTGTATACTACTTCAAACTCCTTGTTTTCCAGAACACAATATATTTATAGGACTGTAGAAGCTAACCTAACATGGCAGTTCTTACTTACTGTAGAAACCTGTTGGATAGGCCTTGCGAGGCTAGGATTTATTTATTTAAAAGAAAATAGTAAGTTAAGAAAGGAAGGGAAAAGAAACTCAGAGATGAGCTTATTTGTAGCTTCATTCTAATTGTGCAGATTTAAAAAGCTCTTAGAATGGAAATATTAACATGCATCTGCTTAACATTTTACTGGCAGAAACACTATAATAGGATGAGGAGATGCAGTGGTGGGGGAGACATGTGGGACATAGGAAAACAGTTGTGTTGGTCGGCTGCTGAATAGTTCCTCCAAAGATTTAATTCAATAGAGAAGGCAATGAAAAATGGTATTCTATTCATTTGCATGTTGGTTATTAAGCAGATGGAGAAATGAGTCTATTTTTCCTTGAACGTCCCACAGAAATCAAGAAGTTTCAGTATTTACAGGAGCTGCAGCTGTAATTTGTCTTTCTCTCTTTGTAATTCTGCTCATGCGATATGAACAGTTTTGAAGCAGGGGGGAAACGAGAAAGAAAAAGAATTAACTTGATGTGAAACTGTGATGTATTTTTATCTTCTGGTGTTGTCACTTCTGCTCCATTGTTCTTAAGTAATCAGTCAGGAAGAAAGAAGTCAACCACACTGTACCTTTAGATCTCAGCAATATGACAATTAATACTCCAGAATGGACTTCAAATTCTAATTTCCAGCCAGTTTTTGAGGTCCATTCAGTTTGCTACATGAGCTACTTAGAGGCTGACTACATGGGCAGTTCAGCCCACTGCAGGGATGGACTGGGGTGCTTTTAAAGATGGTGATCATATGGTGTCTTTGCTAGAGTGCACTAGCTGACCCTTCAATGTGTTCCTACCTACACCTTTCTGCCCCCTGTCAAGGGGTTTCTACTTTTCTGGTGTGGGTAGCATCGCTCTGGTTTGGATTTGTTCCAGTGTGTGTGATCACTGCAGCCAATCCTAAGCAACCTTTCCTCTAGAGATGGACATATACCTCGGTTTGGAGGTTCGGACTGATTTGTAAACATGGCACCACAGGTACAGTGTGTTCCCTTTCTCCACCTCCCTGACTAATCCCCCATTCACCAGTGTGGCGTATGCTCCTCTCCTCCTCCTCTTCAGCTGTTCAGCCAATCCCCAGCAGGACCATGGGCTTGCCTGTCCCTCCTCCTTGTTTGTGTGGGCAATCAGCCGAGGTTCATGCCCATCTGTACTTTCCTCTCTCAGTTTTCCAATATCATGGGGGGAAAACCTTTTTTTACTGTATGCAGATTGTCTGTGATGCTGTACATCAATTATAATCAAAATTTTAAATAATTCCTTTGCCTTGCCTTAAAGAGCTGGTCAAGAAACCATTGCAGTTGAACCCATGGTGTTTGCTTCAGCTGCAGACTGTTTCTCAATTGGTCCTTAAAAGAGAAGGCAAAAAAAATTAATATTTTTTTTAAAAAAATTATAACTGGTACAGCATATCAGCAATAGCCTATATACAGTAAAAAGGGAAAAAAACTTCCTCTGCCCTCTGCTTGGTGGGGAAGGAGAAGAAGAGCTGGGAGTGGAAACACCGGGGGCTCCCAGCTTTCTGCCCGTGGCTCCTTCTCTGCCTACAGGTACCAAAAAACCAGCTAGCTACAGAGGCAGCACCTCTGCATTGCAGAAGGAGTGCATTTAAGAGCTGTGGACCCTGAGCTCCCAGATCTCGAGGAGGACCCTTTCTTCCCCCTCCTCCTCCTCCTCCTCCTCCTCCTCCTCCTCTTCTTCTTCTTCTTCTTCTTCTTCTTCAGGGGCTGAAATATCCTCAAAGAAGGCGTTTCAAAAGGGGGAAACCACCACTTTGCTATAAGGCTGAGCATGCGTGGAACATGCTTACTAGCAACAGGGTTGCAAAGCAGATACATTGTTGCAGTTTTGTTGGCTGGGAAAACCAAGCGGATTTAATGCATGGAGAAAGCTAAACCTCAGATTACTAGAGCATGAGTGCAGTTCATATCACCTCATGTATTTACAATGTAGAAAGCTTTTGAAAAGCGGCTACAGAAATGAGAGACTATTGCTGCTGCTCTCCAGCTTGCACAACAGAGGTCATTTGAGAAATGGAAGGCAATCTTAGCCAGAATACTTGGTTGTGTGCTGTATCTAGCCAGGCAAACCTCACCTTTATGTGGTCACTCAGATCTAAGCCCAGATGGTAACTGTGGACATTTCTTGAAAACGTTCAAGTTTTAAAATTACAAAATATACAATATAGTTGAATATGCTTCACCTGCTATTTGCTTTCTTGGAAATCCAGACATCGTTGGATACTGGAACAGAAGATTTTATCAATGAGCAAATTCAGCACATGTGCTAAGTATACAGAGTTGAATGCTGCAACCATGATCGCCAAAATTAATCGCCTTTGGCGCCATATTGTCTTGTATCCCAATGAACCACAGCATTTTCAGCCCTGGGGACCTGACACCAAGACTGTCTAAGCTATTTAAATCTGGGAACAGCTTAGGGGCAACCAATACCCTTTTATCATATCCTCTCACATAATGCTGTACCTGCCATCCCCCACCATATCTCTTCCTGACCTGAACAATTCCAATAGCTGCTTCCTGACTTCCCACTATTAGTCTCTCTCCCATAAAAAAAACACATCCCTCTACAAGCAGACAAAGACCAAGTTGGCAACTTCTCCCCAGAGTCGGCAGGGTCTGAGAGGTTCTGGAAGGGACAGGGCACTGAACCACAGATCAGCTGTTCAGGCACGAAATGAACTGCACTGAACTGCTGAACCAGCGGTTCGTGCCCATCCTTAGTTGGGATCCAAGAAATTATACCTTTTTTTCTGAGATGCTTTCAGAAAAAAGGCATATTTAGGTACATTTTCTTGATACTGATGAATAAACTCTCGTTATTCTCTAACAAATGGTCTTTTGAGGAATAAACAGGTTTCCTCTCCAGATGTTTGGTTTAAAACCTCCAAAGTTCATCTGAAACAATATTTGAGACTAATTTTGAGAGTCTGACCGAAGGCGTGATCCCAATGACAAAAGGAAACGCTCTTGTATCATGTTCTGCTTTTTAAAAAAAGATTTAAAATCAGGTGTCTTCATGACATAAACAGAAATACGGATTACTTTGCCAGTGAAGCATGCTTTCTGGTTGGAAAGTGATGTAAAATACTGTTCACCAGAGGGTTGTTTATTTTAGCATGCATATGAACCCCTGATTAATTTCAATTGATCCTGCATATCTAAACCCTTCTGTTGCTGCAAATTGCATCTTTGGGTAACCAGCAGAGGTAGTGGGGGAGGCAGCAGCAGCAACAAGAGCCACTGGGAGGAGAGAAGGAAGGAGGGATGGACGGACAGGCGCAGGGAGCCTGAGAGGAAGGGGAGGAAATGGCCAGTCCAGTATAGGGTTGGAGGAGCGAAGAGCTGACTTTGGGCTAAAAATGGATCAGAGGCACAGATTCTTATGGATCTGTGTGATTTTTATGTAGCATCATCCCCAAAACAATCTCAATCATAGGCATAATTTCTGCCCACAGATTGGACAGTGGTTTAGGGATGATCCTGTGTTAAAATTATGTGGATCCATGAAGATCTATGCTTGGATCAGTGTTTTTGCGGGTACAAATGTGAACAGCTCAAGCATTCTTAAAGAGACAGAAGCAGCTAAGTTTTCTAAAGGGACAAGCAGATTTGACTGCTTGTCAAAGTTCACCTCACCACAGCAGCATGGGTGAGTGGCCAGCATTGAAGGCAGAGTGGGCAAGCTTCAAGTGAAATGATTTTAAAAGCCAGTGTAGCCCCTCAACCAAGCTACGACACAACTTTAAAATATATTAAAAGTTTTCCCAGGAGGACACAGACACCAACCAAAATACCACATGATTTCTAAGTTGATTCAATTTAGAACAGAGCTTTTTGTGAGGCAAATGTAGATTAGGCCTAAGATGAAACATCTGCTAGGAACCTCAAGGGTAGATAAAAGAATTCACTGTTATTATTTCTTAGGAAGGTTTCTACAAACCTGGAGTTTCATGTCTGGAGAACTTTACACCAGTTCAAGATGTTTCCCAGATCTGGAAGTGTGCATGCATAATGCCTATTGAGATTTCTTAATTTGAGGCAATTTGTCTCTGAAGGTTATACCTTTTGCATAACAGTGCAACTGGATTTCAGCCAATAGATTCTTTGTGAACAAAACATTGAATTCCCAGTTGATCCAATAAGAAAGCATCATTCCCCAGAAACACATTCTTTTGCTTTGGGGTTCTGGTGCCTATATGAAACCAGGCTGACCAAAGTGCTAGAGGTGTTTATTTCTAGAAATGTAATCCAATGGCTCCCATCTCAAATACTCAAAGCAAGCTCTCAGATGGTAGGTCTTTTTGCTCATTTGGGCTTCAGCTCACCCATAGAAATGCCTACTACTAATTTTCTAGCTATGCTCTTATGCCCTTCACACTCAGATCCAAGTTTACTTATCACATGTGCAGCTTACATTATTATCAAAAGAGATAAAGCAGCTCCAAAGGAAACAGGATTACCCATGAGAGTGATTAGATTTTAAATTACCAGAGTAAATAACAAACTTCCTGAGCAGCCACGCAGAATGTCTGACTTTTCTTGAAGTCTTGTTAATACAAGAACATTTATCAGAGGTTAGCAATGCATGAATCAAACAGGCCCTACTAATTGCTAGCCTTGATAGTTCAGACTCCAGTTCAGTAAAGGCTCCTGATAGGCATAGTCATCTAATGCTCTTATAGTTTTTATGTAATGCCTTGAAGTCCAATAGTTATCATACTGTTATCTGAAAGAAATCTAAGTTCATATGTTTATTTTTTCAGCCCCTACTTCCCAAGTGACTGAAGTTTCCAAGTATCTCTGCACAAGGTCAGTTTCCTTGTGAAAAAGAAGAAAGGTGACTCCTGACACAGACCTTTTGTAGTATGCCATTCATTTGATTTTTTATTTTATTTTATTTTTTGCACGTTTACCCATTAGTAGTTGGGGAGAAAGAAAGAGAAAAAAGTGGTTCGAGAATAAGTTGCAAGCAACATTAGTTTAGCACCTCAGAAACCTACAGGTGGATATGGCCAGCTCGAAACTTTTTGGAAATCAATTTGAGCCAGGTTCAACCTTCAGATTCAGTTCATCATCTGTCTGGCTGAACTGAAGAGTAGAATCTGTTCTTTACATACCCATCTAAGAACTGTAATGCAAAATCTAGCAAGATGAAACAACCCTGGCCATCAGAGTCCATGAGTCAGAAACTTAGTTCTCTCCTTCAAGCTCTGAGCTCTGCCACAATTTAGGAAAAGTGTGACATTTTGTATAAGTAAAACTCAAGAGTATTCTTAGGGCAGAAAAAGGCTTTAGGGATAGCCCACAATTTGAGATGAAAACGTATAGTTTTACAGAGAAAAGCCCTTGCTGTGCACACAGCAATTAAGCAATTCCTTCTGCTCATCATGGATAATCTGTAGTGTTTGTTTCTGCCCTAAGAAATAGAAAATGTAATCAATATTAACTCGCAACCCATCTAGGGTGTACAGCCAGAGGCAGTGAGCTCTTGACACATAAGACTGTTCAGTCCTTCTCAGGGGTGTCATTTAGGGAAAATCCATGGCCCTCACTTCCCATGCTACATCAGAAACTGGAGAAAGAGAGAAAGATCATGCCTTCAGACACACACACACACACACACATCTATATAGGCAATATATTTATTTATATATTGGAGGCCATTCTACCACTCCCGGAAGTCCTGAATCGCACAAACCATGAAATGGTTTGTTTCATTGGAAAGGTCATGAAAGTTCGTGGTTTGTAGTTTGTGAATAGCAATGAACCATCATTTCCCAGTTCATGCCCATCTCTATCTCTGAGCTTTGCTTACTCCCTGATGCAGACTAGCCAAAATAACCTCTCCCAATTTTTTTTTATTTCTTAAGTGAAATCTGATAGGCATTTATCTAAACCATGTTGGTGCACCAATACATATCCATGATCTCATGGTCTGACTGTCTTAATACATTTCATAGAAATGAAAAGATTATTTCTCCTGCATCAAATGTGTCATTGCCCTAGGGATGTAACCCCAGCCTCGTCTCATATTTGCATGCAAGGACACGCACGGAATGGCAAAGTTAGTCTCCTTGTCCTGCAAAGAGAGGTATTTTGTCATACTCTCAGAAAGAGATAAGAATGAGAATGGGGAAAAGAAAATGGGTTTTTTGGGGTTTTTTGGTTTGTTTTGTTTTTTTGAGAGGGGAGGATTGTGCAAATTATATAGGGCAGCACAAATAATTCACAAATTAATTAACACAAATCATGCAAAAGGACAATGTCTGTGGCTCTGCTGCATGAATTTTTAAAGTTTGGAAGAGTGAGAGGAATTGTTTATGTCTAAATCAGCCAGTTGTCTGTGCTTCCTGTGTGGGTGAGCCTTGTTTTTCAAAGGGAAGGGATGCTAGATTTTGCACAGAGTAAGGGGACCTAGAAATAGTGTTCCTTATGTCACTCTTGGCTGGAAGCAAGAAATCTTGTGGGACTTGGACATTTTTCACTGAGAGGGTCTTGTCAAATAGAGATAGTCTAAACCACTAGACTTAGTCATTACATCCCTACAGTGTTCATGTGCACAGTTGAGGAATGTTTTGCATGCAGACCTAACAATGCATTGATTGGAGTTGCATTTTGCCTTTGTTGAAACCTTTAGCACAGCTGCTGCCAGAATATGGCCTAAAGTAAAATTGAAATACATTTGGTTGATATGAGAGGAATGTTGATGGAAGGAAGTAGAAAGGACATTTGCTTCCAGAAAATGTGGAGTTTCCACATTTGATGAAATATCTAAGGAATGTCAAAATGACATAATGGCTTTCCCATTGCTAAGATTCAAACTTATTTCCCTGCTATGTTTACACAGCTCAGCTCTCCATGGGGATTTGGATTGTGGCCATTATTGAGAAGAACTGCTTCAGATCAATGTTTAAAAGATTTTTTTTAAAAAATAGAATGTTTTACAATAAAAAAAGAAAAGAAAAGACATGTGGGTTGTTAAAATTAGATGTTCTACCACAACTCTGAAACTTTAATAAGATGTAACTCCTATGATAGTAATAGTTAATCAGAGGGATGAAACAATTAATCTGGTTACTTGTATAAATAGAAGAGAAGAAAAGAAAAGAGAAGAGAAAAGAAGAGAAGAGAAGGAAGTGTTTGTGCATCAAATATCATTAACTGAAAATGAGAGGAACCTTTTTTCCCCTCAGGATTCAAAGGCATGAGGTGTTTTTCAAGATGATAAAAAATTCTCCAGCTAATACTTCTGGAGAAGATTGTCAGCCTTTCCAAATGTCTATGATGCTGAATCATGTGCTAACCATCCACTCTGAGACAAAGTTCAATGAGATCTTTTTCTTACATAACTTGAGATAACTCTTCTGGAACTCAATTTAGTTCTGACATCCTATTCATCTTCCTGCTTATTTCCCATCACTGACCCTGATCTTATTAAAAACCTCAAGGAATGCCAGCAACGGGAAGCTTTTTCTCTCTCTCTTTTTTTTTTTTTTTTTGGTGTGTTGCTCTAGAATATATTTAATGTCTTAGAGTTGTCATTGATTGAAACTAGCAATTCTAAATGAGTAATTTAAATCTAATTCCCCTTCTATTTTTTATTTTTTTTTAAATCTGGCTTCCCTGACCTACAGTTGGCATCTTCTAGAGCAGCTGCAGAAAAGGACAGCAAATGTAGTTGGACATTAATACTCTGTAACCTCCATTTTAAAATTATTTCTTTTCCGGTTCTAACCAGGTGTACCTGAGGAGTTGTATTAAGGGCAAACACTAAGGCATCCTTCTCAAGCTTGGTGCTATGTTGAAGTTTTTATGGCACACCCATCCACAAGGGCCAATTTTCAGGAAAAAATGAGCTCTTGACTGAATGCTACAAGTAACTGGAAGCCAAACAAGAACTGAAGCATTAAACATGTGAGATGCCTGCTGAGGTAGTATTTGTGTAGGTGTGAGAGAGGAGGGAAGAGTTTTACATTAATGGAGAAGCTCAAGAAGAGGAACTTTAATCTTTCCCCATCCCAGATAATAACTCCCCCCCCCCCCCCGCAGTGAAGTATATACATGGATAGGGAAGTCGGGTGATTTCTAGTCTGACAGGAAAAGGCTTTAGCATCCAACTTCAAAAGTTTCTTTTACACCATTGCATTTGTTCAGATAATCAAAGAATGTATGATAGTGATAATTATAGGGACTAGCCTTGTGCACCGTCATGCAATACAGCAAATATCCTTGGCAATCATGCTCTTGTTTGGCATGTGAAGGGGTTGCATACCCATAATGATTTATATGCATAGAGCTTCATAGACAGGAGCCACTGACTTGGACAAAGTGCCTCCACACACAAAAAGGAGCTTATGTGTACATATCAGGGTAGGCAGAAAGCCTCTTCAAACACCATCCAAACATGCAGTTGAGGGGTGGCACAAAGTAAGGTTGTTAGTTCCACACACACACCCTTTGATGGTAGTAGGAAAGTTGACTGAATACTCAAAATGCAGAGGTCAGCCATTTTGAAAGATAAACATTTGATGAGAGTGGAGAAGAATATTTAAAGGAACTATTTTGCTAGTTCAAAGTGCAGTTTGCTGCCCAGATTTATCAGCAAACCTTGAAAAGTTGTTTAAAGCAAGCATTTTTCTGTCACTGACTTTTAGCAAGCAACTATGGAAATCTGTTTAAAGCATGCAAAATGCCTCCAGTTACTATGTTGCAATTTGGCACCAAATTTCAGTTGTGCAGTTTTGTGAGGTTCTTGTGGGGACTCAAAAATGACCTTGGGGTAATACAGATTTGTCAGGACACACGTCCCGAAGTAAAACAAACTTGCCAGAAAACACTGTATGTGACTTTCATGTCACAGCAAGTTTGGTCCTTAGATGTACTTCCCTCTTGGAAGGAATAATGCTGGGCTTAGGTGACCGCAGGCTAATTTTCACAGATTCAATCACAAATTAATCACCAGACGTTAAACTTACATCTCCACATATGGCTATTGAAACAGATTGCTTTTTGTTGGAAGCAAAATGCACATCTTCAACTGCTAGTCCTGTCTGAAGTCACCATTCTGTAATGCGGCAATGGGTAGAATTTGGAACCCCAGGCTTTTAAGACAATGGACTGCTAATTCTTTCTGTCATAGACTGTGCTATATTCTATGTTAAACATGTTTCAGCCTTGAATACTTGAAAGCTACTAAGGCAGGGTAAAAGTGAAGCAAAGTTTTAAAATCCAACAATTAATTAATTATAATTATACAGTTAATTATACTTATTTTTGAAAGCAGTAGACATCTTTGGATGTTTCTGTATAAAAACATCAGATATCAGGCTGGCAAGGCAGAAGCACAGAAGGATGTTCCAAAAATTCATACACAGAGACATGTATGAGGGAGTCAAGAGAGAAGAAACAGTGCTCACTGGAAGGACAGATCCTGAAGCTGAGGCTCCAATACTTTGGCCATCTCATGAGACTCCCTGGAAAAGACCCTGATGTTGGGAAAGTGTGAAGGCAAGAGGAGAAGGGGACGACAGAGGATGAGATGGTTGGACAGTGTCATCGAAGCTACGAACATGAATCTGACCCAACTCCGGGAGGCAGTGGAAGACAGGAGGGCCTGGTGTGCTCTGGTCCATGGGGTCACGAAGAGTCGGACACGACTAAACGACTAAACAACAAAAACCCTTGTAGAATTACCTAATCTCTCTCAACCTTTTCCAGTGGCAGGCCTTTTTGAAGGACCTACCATATCATTACCAGAGACATAAGCAGCTATTAACATAACCATGTCAAGAAATATAAAATGGCTTCCCTCTTCTATCCTTCCCTACTCTTCTTCACAAGCATACTCAACAACTGCATGAAATTTGAAATTTGCAACACAAATTAGTTAGCTGGGAAAACTATAAACCTGGTTGCAAACTAATATGTCAGTTTGATTGTGAGCCAGTGGCTTTAAGGCTTATGAACCTAAGGAGATGGCAGAAAAAGACAGCTTTATTGCCAGTAGTAGTGGGGAAATTATCAAGTTTGATTTCACCCACATTCAGTTTTCTAAAAATTTCAAGTTCTTTCCATTCCAGAACAATGGCTTGTGAGGTCACCTCGGGAAGTCAGGCATTGGCCTTCCTGACACATATTTCCCTGATAGACTAGGGCAGTGGCAATGCGGCAGGAAGAGATGCCCTGGAGGAAACAGATGCAGCTTTGGTGAGGCTGGTATTTAAGGAGGGGCCAGCAGCTGAAGAGGAGGAGTTGTGGGTAGACACAGTGGATTGGGAGGCATGTGAGGCCAAGGCAGGTGAAGTCAAGGAAAATACCCACGAGGGAAGACTGGGAGATAGTCTACTGATGCAATCCAGAAACCAGCAACTGGGTGGACTTACTGGTGCCATCAGAGGAGGATGTGCACATGCAAAGGGACAAGGCCTGGCATCGCAAAGCCCATCTAGAAAACCAGTGTCTTGCCCAACATAGCCACTGCAGGGGCCAGGATCGTCCACCACAACCTGATCCATCCCACAAAGCCACTGAACCACTGAGAGGAGAAGTCTCGAGCTGCAGCCCCAGCTGCTCCTCCATCCAGAGTAACAGACAAAGCCAATTGGACATGTCTAGCCTTTGGCTAAGCCTTGGCCAAATCTTATCAGGCATACAAGCCAGGAGGAACAGCTAGTGGGCTATATGGCCTAGCCAGGGAAGGGGCCCATGTCACCCACCTGAAGGGGCAAGTGATTGCCTATATCCAGCACCCCTGTTGTGGCACCTCTTGCCTGGCTCACCTGAGGGGAGTGTTGGAGCTGGTCAAGAAAAAGGATATCCGCTTCCCATCGTAAGGCCACCCTGGAGACTTACAAAGAATGGACTGGGAGTGAATGGAACTGCCGCACCCCCAGTACACACATAGTCATGCCAGGCTCATTCGCCCTTTAAGTTGAGTTTCTTTAAATAAAATGTTTTAGTTTGAAGCTACTTGAAGTGTCATCATAGAGGGGGCTGTTCAAATGGCTATATAAATTTTTGAGTGTCTTTCAGTTTTCTCAAGGGAGGTCAGACTAACTCCAGCCTCTGTTGAGCTTTCAGGAGGCCATCTTATTCTGCCTGCGTGTATTGTATCCTTGTACTTAAAACTTTATTTTCAAATGTGTTAAATTATTTTTAGAAATAATATTTAATATATTTTATTGTACCTTACTTTGCCAATTGTTTGGGTGCCCTTGTAGGAAGAAAAACAATGGATAAATAAGTAAATAATAATTTAAAATAAAATGCTAATTCACACACACACACACCTTTACTTACCAGATAATATGTATTGTCTCCCAGGAGATGGTGGCTATCAGGTCCTGGAGAAGAGGAAGGAAGTGTCCACTGATTAAGAAATAGTATTCAAAAGTCTTGTGGCCCCAGGCTGAATTGGATTTCCTCAGAGTTTGCCTAAGTGCATGGAAGCTGAGCTGAGGAAAATATGTGTTACTAAACCATCCCCACCTCAAAGATTAAGTGGGAGTCTTGTCCTCCAGCTCTAGAAATCATGAATCCCTGTTGATTCCTGCTGCAATCGCTGTCCTTTTTTTTTTTTTTTTGGTCTATTTTCCATGTGATTAGTATTAATTAGATGTTCCTAGTATAGCTTCATCTGAACCCAGATAATATAACTATCTTGGTGTGTGCTTGAAAATATATTTTATTCAAGTGAAGAATGGGGTGAAGACACTTGTCAGGGAACAAATGGGTTTCAGATAGAGTCAGCAGCATTTTATAATGCATTAGAAAAAAACTGGCATTGTAAAGAACAACCTATTTATTAAGTCCTGGCCAGTGAAGACACCAACAGGCTACATTCCAGACTAACCTTCTCTTCTCAAGATAAAAAGAAGCAGCTTGTATTATCCATGATAATTACTGGACTTCTGAAAGACAAGCAAGAGAAAGGATCCATTTTTGAGTTTCCTTAGAGATGGCTCGCTATCACAGCTTGGAAAATTTACTTTTTGGATTACAGCTGTACAATTCATACTGGCGTGGGGATTCTGGGAGCTACAGAATTAGAAAGTGACTTTTGTCAAGCTTTGCCTGGATGTAACTTTCAGTTTTTCACATCTTAGCCTCCTCTACTGTAGTTGCCCTATTCTACAGCTCCATGGTCCATGCACATGGTTATTACAAATTCCATGTTGGCTGCAGCAAACCTTGTTCAAATGTCATGGTGAAACGTGAAGTGGCTCTCATTCTCTCTACTGGTGAAAAGAAATTGTAAAGGGAAATGGAAAGATTTTGAACAAGAGATACATAATTTGTTTCCCAGACTGTTTCCCTCTAGTTATGCCTCATTTTCTGTCAGGGTTTTTAGTTTGTTTTTTGTTTTGCCTTTGCTCAAGATAGTTTTTGAGATTGAGGTTGGGTTAGTTGGTTGGTTTGCAGCTTTTAAAGATGACATTTCCCTAGTTACTATAATTGTTGATAGCTTCTTAGTCAAAAGAAATAGTTACAAACTAAAGTTGCCATCTGGATGCTGTGCTGGGAAAGAATATACATTTTACCATCTCTTATTTACCTTGTCTCAGGGACTTGCTGAAAATAAACTGTTTATTATTTGTCATGCAGTCCAGAAAAGACTATCTTTCTTTATATATGAGAGTTGATTAACGTCCATGCTAAAAAGTCTTCTACTTAACTCTGGTGGTTTAGCAATACAGGCTTCTATTCATGGCAGAATAAACTGTTCATCTTAGTTAAGCCAAGACAAAACTCAGAACAGAATCCTAAAGAATACTGTATACAGGAGAATCCATTTCTTCTCTCCAACAATTACTTTCTTATTTGTCTCATCAAATTAATCTGGGAAAGATCATTTTCTGGGTTATGGAAAATTTATAGGACTCCACTGAGAAGGTTCAGTACCATTATTTCAATGGAGGTTTTTCTGAATACTACATTAATCTACAGTTCAACATCTAGCATGACAGCTTTAAAGATATCTAGAGTGTTTCCTGCCCCCAACAAAGTGTGCTTGCATAGTGATGGAAATCAGTTCACAGATCTAAATGCCTCTACTGTACAACTGGTTTGCACATTTCCAAATCCATTTGGTAATTGTTGTCATTTTTATCTGCATGCATGAAATGATCTGGAATACAGAAGCAATTGAGAATCATATTTAGTTTGTAACACTTCAATTAACTTAAGTGCTGAAACATGCTTTTTTAATATAACTCTCCTATACTGTTACAAGAACAGGTATTAGACAAGTGCTCTGGTCAAACCACTACTCTTCAAAATCAACCACTCTCACCTTAAAGAAGGCATGTGCCAGTATTCATGTATGTAAGGAACAGGCTCAGAATATCTTTCATCCATGGTAGGCTTTTTTTTGTGAAAATGGTACTTCCCTAAAAGGAAAGGTTAAACATTTGATGACTTTTGTAAGCAAAGGAAGGGAAGAAGGAAGGAAGGAAATGAAGAGGGAGATCAATTCAGTTATGAACTGAGGACTTGTCCACACAGCTGAATTGGAACAGGTTAAACAAGGTCCAGTATGCCATTTGGCATTATCCTCCCTAATTAGTCTGCTTTTTTAAAAAAAGAACTCTTTATTAGGTATGTGTATTACAAGTTAGGTATATGTATTAGGTATGTGTATACCTAATACAATACCCAATACACTTCTCTTAAAAGTCCAATTGAGAACCTAATACACACATCTAATACATATCTTAATACACTTTGTTCTCCTGTCTTAAAAGGTCAGACAAGAAACTGCCTGCAACTCAATCTATGGCAATGGTTTCTTGACTGGCTCTTTAAGACAAGGGGGAAAAAAGATTTAATTTTTTCATAAGTAGTGCAGCACATTTTCACTGCCGGAATGGAGTCTTTTAAAAACAAAAATCGCTTCCTCTGCCTCTCGCCAAGGAGTACAGGAAGTGTTTAATTAGCCAATATCCTGAAGTCGCTCTCTTCTCAAGCCACTTCATGATACTTGCAAATCAAAAGAGATAGGATCACAAAATAGCCTATCTGAACTAAAAAAGAAGAAACCTCTGACAGGGTCCAGAAAGGTGCAGGTAGGAAAACTCTGGGGGTGGGCTGGTTCACTACAGCAAAGACGTCATGAGATTCAATTAACCATTTTGCTGTTAACACAATACTTCTCATCCTTTTAAGAAGTATCTCCATGGTAGTCAACAGTATGGACTTGGGAAAGGAAACTCACACATGATGCCAGGTTTTGTGATAGTTTGGCTGAATGTTGCATGCATTAAACTCTGAGAAAAAAGAATTAGACAGAGCAATGATGTTTAGGGGGGCATCCCCACATTTGCCACAACATCTAGCTCCTCCCATTGAACATTGTTGTACTGGAATGAGCTGGTACACAACTGAGTCACAGCAAGTTACTATAGATTTGCAGTGTTTCGATTCTATAGATATCAGTTTATATTTAATTGCAATAGCCATTTCTCCAGAGAATAAATATTTCTCATCCAGGCCCAAGAGTGTTTGCAAACAGGTGGGCAGTCAGCCAATTAGATGAAGTCAGGTGATCTATGTTGAGAATTTTGATTATAACGTGTATTCTCATAACATCAGCAGAGTAAGGAGATATTGGTTAGCAGAGATACTTATGACACTGAGAGAGTAAAACCAACAACAGTCTATTTACATATATACATAGAGAACAGACATTCCTCTGGCAGCATAACATGACATGAAGCAACACACAGCATAGGAAAAAGTGATCTGACTTACAGCAGATAAAGACGTTCATTTTACACATGACTTATGTACAGTTCTGTGACCAATCAGAAAATACATTACTTCATTTTCTGTTACACAAAGTTTCATCATGTACACAGCTGTACAACATTAAGTCTTAATCCTTGATACCCACACCTGAATACAATCAGTACAGTGACTCAGGTAAAATCAGCCATTTTACATTTAACTATACAACATTAATATTTAATACATTTTCATATCAAAATCTCAACACCCCTCCTTAAATTTAATTGTGGTATAGACCAAGTTTATTGCATAGATAAACATGCTTCTGCATTGGCAATGGCTTCGTGAAAATGTCTGCAATATTATTTTCACTTGGACAATATTGTAAATCTATCAGACTCTTTACATTGCAATTCTTTATGCAAATGTGCTCTACTCTTCATTTGACTCTCAGTTGCCAACTGAATGCAAGTCGTGCTGTCACTATGCACTGTGACAGGTAAATCAATTTGCATGTTTACATCTTTTAGTAACTGCACAAACCATGTGACTTCTCCACATAAATCACTTAATGAAGCATACTCAGCTTCCGCTATGCTTGTGGCAACTAAACGTTGCTTTCTAGACTTCCAGCCTATTAAAGCTTCACCTAGACTGCCATTCCAGAAATTGACTTTCTATCAGTTTCACATGAACCCCAATCTGAATCTGCATAGCACTCTAATTTCAGATTGTTAGATGCATTTAACTTCAACTTGCAATCTATGGTTCCCTTTAAATATCTCAGCACTCTTTTGACACCATTCCAGTGCTTTTGCAAGGGTTTTGCAGCACTCTGATTTAAAATGTTTACTGCTGCTGCAATATCAGGTCTAGTCCAGGATGACAAATACAGCAGAGATCCTATTCTACACTGATACAATTCTTTGTCTAAGAATTCCTCATTTTCATCTTCTTTATGAAAGTTTTCCATCCCACTTTCTTTTAGCAAATTTCTTATCTTGTTACTTTGACTTAACAAGAAATTTCCTTCACTATCTTGTTCTATTTCTACGCCAAGATAGTTTTTAATTTCACCCAAATGCTTTAATTTAAACTCTTTTCCAATCTTGGACATGAATCATTTTACCAATGATTTATCTGGAACCATTAAACATAAGTCATCAACAAAAATTAACAACATTAATTGCATACCATTTTGTTTTTTAACATATAGACATGGGTCAGCCAGGCTCTTTTTAAAACCCAATTGTTCTACTTTCTCATTTAAACAAAAATTCCAATATTTTGCACTTTGTTTCAACCCATACAAAGACTTATGTAACTTTAGTACAAGTCTTGAGTCTTTTAATTCAAATCCTGGTATTTGCCTCATAAAGATCTGTTCTTGAAGATCTGCATGCAAATAAGCTGTGGTAATGTCTATGTGATGCACTACATATTTGAGTGATGATGCAACAGTTAAAGCTAATCTAAATGTTTCACTTTTAGCAGTTGGAGCAAATACTTGATCATAGTGTTGGAATCTCCTTTGTGTAAAACCTTGAGCCATCAGACGTGCCTTATATAGCAGAGTATTATCAGGCAATTTTTTAAACTTGTATACCCATCTGCAACCAACTGTATTTTCATTTTCAGGCAACTTTACTGGTGAAAATACTTTATGCTCTTGCAAAGACTCATAACTTTCAGGTTCAGACATTACTATATTTACATATGATGCTGTAAACCTCTTAGGTGGAATGCCAAAATTAGACCTCTGTGAGTGTCTTGGAACAATTTCCTCAGCCTCACTAC
Source organism: Intellagama lesueurii (assembly GCA_037013535.1). Taxonomy (NCBI): domain Eukaryota; kingdom Metazoa; phylum Chordata; class Lepidosauria; order Squamata; family Agamidae; genus Intellagama; species Intellagama lesueurii. The sequence continues at coordinate 112,542,475 of JBAJHW010000005.1, forward strand.
ATGTCTCATGTTCCCCTCCTACAGCTTCATTTCCTCCTTCATATGCCTCACTTTGTTCTTCCTCATTTTCAAACCTCTCTTGTCTATCTTTAGACAATGGCAAAAGTATTTCACTGTTTGCATGAATTTGTGACCAATTCTCATTTTCACAAAAATTAGCTGACCTGCTAATTATCACATTTCCATACTGATCACAAAATCTATAACTTTTGCTTCCTGTTTGATAGCCTAAGAAAATCAACTTCCTTGCCTTAGGGCTACCTTTTTTCCTGCACGTTTTGGGTATATGAACCCAAGCATGACAACCAAAAATTTTCATGTGTTTCAAACAAGGTTGTCTCCCATGTAATAGAAAATAGGGTGTATTTTCTACTGCAGAGTTCCACACTGTGTTCATAATATAATTAGCACATTTTATGGCTTTACCCCAAAAACTTCTGGGTAACTTGGCATCAGCAAGTAATGAGTCTAACACAGTTTGCAAAACTCCATTTCTTCTTTCTGCAACTCCATTCTCAGCAGGTGTGGCTACATTTGTACACCTGTGACGAATGCCTTTTTTCTTAAGCCAATCTACAAAATAATGTGCTAAAAACTCTCCCCCTCGATCTGTCTGAACAGACACTACGGGAGTACTAAATCTTCGTTCTACCATGGCAACAAAATCTTTAAATCTTTGGAAAGTTTCACTCTTATGTTTCATTACATAGACATAGCTATAACGTGAGTAGTTGTCTGTTATAGTTAAACAGAACCTATTACCACCTTTTGTGGGCTGCAGTGGTCCCACAACATCAAGATGAACCAACTGAAAAATCTTGTCACTGACTCTTTCGCTTTTCTTGCTCACAGGAAAAGCCTTTGACTTGGTTAATTTACATATGTTACGATCTAAATATTTCTCACAGTTTTTAATATTTAGATGAGACACAACTTCTTTAGTTTTGTTTAAAACTCCAAAGCTTACATGACCTAACTTTCTATGTAGGCTATGTATACACTTTTCATGTGGTTTTGAGTTGTTAACCACATTTAAGGCTTCATTCATTTGGCTCTGATTCATGACATATAGATGATTCTTTAGATGACCATTTGCCACCTGTGCACTATTTTTCATTACTTTGCATCTGCCTTTCTAAAAAATTATAGTGCAGCCGTCTTTATCTAGACTTGATACACTTAATAAATTATTCTCTAAGCTTGGCACACACAATACATTTTTTAGAGTTTGCTTTAAACAGTTTACGTACACAGAACCTGTTCCAATTACAGATGCTGACTTTCCATCTGCTAGCTTCACTATCTTTTGAGCTGAAGGGGTTAAGTTTGTGAACAACTCTTTTCTCTGGCACACATGCTGAGAAGCTCCACTATCTAAAAGCCATACATTAATTTGCTTGTTTTCACAAGCTTTAACGATAGCCAAATGACCCTCACGCTTCCGCGTTTGCTCTTTAAACATCTTCTTTTTTCTTTTCTCCATTTCGTCACGTCTGGGACAGTTTTTAGAAATATGTCCAGTATGGCCGCAATTATAACTTTTAACAGCTAAAACTTTTTCTTGGCTGGCTGTGAAGTCATCATCCATGGACCCTCTCGATTTACGCTGATAAACGACCTTCTCCGCCGCCTTATCACGTCGCCTCTGGTCCTCCTCCACAAGTCTCCTGGATAAATATTGTACTGTCAGGTCGTTCTCTGGCATGTTCTCCAAGCTTATCACCAGATTATCCCAGCTGTCATCTAGGCTGCTCAGAATCACGAAACACTGGTGCAACTGGTCAAACTCCATCCCTCGCTCCTGCAGCTGGAGAAATAAATCTAACATCTCTTTAATATGGTTAGACACATCTTCTCCAGGCATTAAACACTTGCGATATAGCTTACGTGCCACAGTCATTTTGGACCCGGCTGTATCTCGTACATAGACATTCCTGAGTGCCTGCCAACACTCCTGGCTTGTTTTCAGATTCCTCACGTAAGTCAGTTGCAAATCTTCCAAGCACAATATTATCATGGCTCTCGCTTTATCATCGTTTGCATGTCCCTCATCATCATCATCATCAGGAGGATTTTCAACATACTGCCACAGTGACTCTCTCCTCAAGTACATCTCCATCTTAAAAGACCAGGACATGTAATTAGTGTCATTTAGTTTTGTACACATTATTCCACTTGCCTGCTGCATCATGGAACTTGCTGTTACAGTCTGCTCCTCGTCCTCTGAAGTACTTCCACTCTCAGTTACTTCAGCACCGTCAGACCTCAGCTCCGTTCCAACTTCAGCCTTGGCTTTTACGTGTTTCTTCCTCCCAGACATTCAGCACTTATCTGCTTGAAAAACAATCTCCTCTGGGCGCATAACCCTGTTGAGAATTTTGATTATAATGTGTATTCTCATAACATCAGCAGAGTAAGGAGATATTGGTTAGCAGAGATACTTATGACACTATGACACTGAGAGAGTAAAACCAACAACTTAGTCTATTTACATATATACATAGAGAATAGACATTCCTCTGGCAGCATAACATGACATGAAGCAACACACAGCATAGGAAAAAGTGATCTGACTTACAGCAGATAAAGATGTTCATTTTACACATGACTTATGTACAGTTCTGTGACCAATCAGAAAATACATTACTTCATTTTCTGTTACACAAAGTTTCATCATGTACACAGCTGTACAACATTAAGTCTTAATCCTTGATACCCACACCTGAATACAATCAGTACAGTGACTCAGGTAAAATCAGCCATTTTACATTTAACTATACAACATTAATATTTAATACATTTTCATATCAAAATCTCAACAGATATGTCTGACATATCTCAACAGATATGTCTGACAGAACAAAGTTGTGATGTTTTGCCTTGAACACTGTTGGAGAGTAAGCACATAGTGGCATAAGAGCAGTGTTGACTTATGGGCTCAGTCCTTTGAAATTGAGAACACACTTCCCCCTTTGTAATCACTTTCATACTTCTTTCTAAGACAATGAAAAAACTTGTGTTTATTAGGGGGAAACGGTTGAGGTAGGAAAAGAGATAAAATTTCCTATATCTAAATAAATATAGGAAGGCTTGCCCCCCCCAGCGGGGGTCTTTTGAACATCCGGGGGATTACGGGTAGTGGGAGATATGGCGTTGGCGCAGCCCCTACTCATGTTAGAAGAACAGTGAACAGATGTTTGAAGGCTGTTCACTGTTCTGGGGCTGTGACCAACCGTCAGGCTCGAGGTAGTCAGATCAGCTGGCCCTCCACTCTAAAACTGGTGCTGTTGAATGCCAGGTCTGTGTCCAATAAATCCCAGATTATTCAAGATCTTATTCTGGAGGAGGATGCAGAACTGGCGTGTATAACTGAGACTTGGGTGGGCGGGGAAGGGGGAGTTCCCCTGACCCTTGCCTGTCCCCCCGGCTATGCAGTCCAGCACCAGGGTAGACTGGAGGGGCGGGGGGAGTAGCCATTGTTTATAGAAACACTCTGGAGGTTATTAGGCACTCTACAGTGGTGAAGCCGGGTCTGGAGGCCCTCCACATGTCGAGTGGGGCTAGGGATGGTATTGGGATCTTGCTGGGTTACCGCGCTCCCCGCGACCCAGCCACCTCCTTACTGGAGCTGGCGGACTTTGTCTCTGTGGCACTGTTGGAGTCCCCGAGGCTTTTGGTCCTGGGTGACTTCAACATCCATGCGGAGGCAGGGGTTTCCGGTCCAGCTCTTGAGTTCTTGGAAACCATGGCTTCCTTGGACATGTCCCAACATGTTAATGGTCCCACACATGTGGGCGGCCATATGCTAGACCTGGTATTTTCCACCGAATGGAGCGAGCGTGGTCTGATGGTGACTGACCTGGTGTCAGTCCCCTTGTCATGGTCAGATCATCACCTAATAAAATGTAACCTCTCAGTGGCATTCCCTCCCTGCAGGGAGCAGGGACCTATTTTGATGGTCCGCCCTCGAAGGTTACTGGATCCATTATGATTCCAGGATACCATGAGAGGGATTCCAGCTGATCTGTCTGGCGCTCCTGTTGAAGCTCTGGTTGACGGCTGGATTGCCGCCGCAACTAGGGCCGTAGACACGATCGCTCCAAAACGCCCTCTCCGTCGCAGAGCTCGGCCAGGGGCCTGGTACAATCAGGAACTACAAGCTATGAAGCGAAATAGGAGACAGCTAGAGTGCACTTGGAGAGACAAACCGATGGATTATAATAAGAGAGCTGTCAGGATCGCAACTAACCATTACCTGGCTAAGGTGAAGGCTGCTAGACGATCACACTTCACTGACCGGATAAGCGAAGCTTCAAATCAGCAGGCGGAACTTTTCCGTATAGTTCGCGATCTATCCGGAATTGGTCTGGGTGATGGGCCTCCCACTAATATCTCACCAGATCAATTTGCAGCATTTTTAAAATCTAAAGTGGAGGCCATCCGCCGGGATCTCTCTCCTTTTTTGAATACAGTGGATTGAGCAGAGATGTCCAGTGCTCCGCCTTGCCCGGTGAGACTTGAACTCTTTCAGCCTGTGATGCCAGATTTGGTGGACAAAGCGCTTGATCGCTGTCGGGCCACCACCTCCTCCCTTGACCCTTGCCCCGCCTGGCTAATCAAAGCAGCCAGGCCTATAACAACTGAATGGGCCACTGCGATAATTAATGGGTCTCTCCTTGAGGGCAAGGTTCCTCCTGCCCTCAAGGAGACACTCATTAGGCCTATTAGGAAGAAACCAAATCTGGCGGCGGACAACATTGGCAACTACAGGCCCGTCGCCAATGTTTCTTTCCTTAGCAAAGTGGTGGAGAGGGTGGTGGCCGATCAGCTGCAGGCTCTTTTGGATGAAACCAATGCCCTGGACCCATTTCAGTCAGGCTTCAGGCCGCGCCACGGTACGGAAACGGCACTGGTCGCACTGTTGGATGACCTGTTGAGGGAGGCTGACAGGGGCAATATGTCCTTGTTGGTCCTCCTCGACATTTCAGCGGCCTTTGATACCGTCGACCACGGTATCCTCCTGGGGAGGCTCTCGGAGTTGGGAATCGGTGGACAGGCACTTGCCTGGCTCCGATCCTTCTTGGAGGACTGCCCTCAGCGAGTCCAGCTTGGAGAGAGTGTTTCGGCCCCGTGGAGCCTCAATTGTGGGGTTCCGCAGGGTTCTATCATCTCTCCAATGCTGTTTAACATCTATATGAGGCCACTGGGAGGGGTCATCAGGGGGTGTGGGGCTTCGTGCCATCAGTACGCTGATGACACCCAGCTCTACATCTCTTTTTCACCTTCCTCAGTGGATGCCGTCCCGTCCCTTGAGCGCTGCCTGGAGGCTGTACTGCGGTGGATGCAGGAGAATGGGCTGAGGCTGAACCCGGACAAGACGGAGGTCCTGAGGGTGGGTGGCCCCTCCATCTGCGGTTTGGGAAACTCCCTCTCTTTTGGGGGGGTGACTCTCACCGCAAAGAGTGAGGTTCGCAGATTGGGAGTACATCTGGACCCGGCGCTCACCATGGAGACCCAGGTGGCGTCAGTGGTCCGCTCCGCCTATTTTCATCTGCGGCGGATTGCCCAGTTGTGTCCCTATCTTGATGTTGGGGCGCTCACCACTCTGGTCCATGTGCTCGTAATCTCGAGATTAGACCACTGTAATGCGCTCTACGTGGGGCTACCTTTGAGGTTGTTGCGGAAACTTCAAATGGTGCAAAATGCGGCGGCCAGACTTCTCAGTGGGACGAGAAAATACCAGCACATCTCTCCCACTCTGGCCCCCTTGCATTGGCTTCCCATTCGTTTCCGCATCCACTTCAAAGTGTTAATGATGACTTATAAAGCCCTAAACGGTTTAGGACCTCGATACATGGCGGAACGCCTTCTTCCACCTAGATCTACCCGAGTCACCCGTTTTAGCCAGGAAAGGCGGCTGAGGGGCCTAACGCCGAGAGAGGCCCGGAAAGAAAGAACAAGAAACCGGGCCTTCTCAGCAGTGGCCCCTCGATTATGGAACACCTTGCCACCGGAAATCACCCTGGCACCCTCGCTGGGTGTTTTTAAGAGTCATTTAAAGACTTGGCTCTTTAGGCAGGCCTTCCCTCCAGTCAATACTTAATTATTATTTTTTTAAGTTTCTGTTTTCCTCCATCTTGAATTTCTAAATTTATTGATTTAATTATGTGATTGTTTTTATGATATATTTTGATAGTTATAAAGACGATTTTATATGATTACATTTTATGATGTTTTATAACTGTTTGTAAGCCGCCCTGAGTAGACTCTGTCTAGAGGGGCGGGGTAGAAATCAAATAATAAATAAATAAAATGAATAAATAAAATAAATAAGTAGGAGATGTCAGGGACCATGGCTGCCTCTTTCATCTCTAGAGAATAAAGGCAACGCCTCTTTCCTGGAGGGACAAGAGAAAGGTATGAGAAGGAAGTGACATTAGCAACCTTAAGAATAGCAATGGAAGTTGGAAGGAAGGTCAGCACTAGAAATGGGGATTTCATATTCATAGATGAATACAAACCCTGCTGGCACAGATGGCCGGCCCGATTACCTCCTATCCCCATAACCCACCAGTCCACTTACAGTGCAGTGCATGGCATGCATGGCCAGCGTCATCATCAGTGCACCAATCGTGGCAGTAGCCAAGTTGCCACAGTCTTGTCTCCCTGCTTCATATTCATCTATAAATACGAAGCCCCCATCTCTAGTCAGTACAAAGTTATTTATTTATTTTATTTATTTATTATCTGTTGTTTGAGTGACTGGAAGGGACTGTTGTTGGTTGGTGGCTGTTGTATTTTGCTATTTATCTATTTAGTTGGTTGTTAGTGTGTGTGCAGGAAAGAAAGAACTATACACAAGTCTGTAATTTCAAGCAACTATAGGTAAATAATTTTTTTAAATTATTTATCCTACAAATGTCTCAGAGTGAGTTAGTGAGACTTCAAGTGCCAGTTAATGAGAAAGGACTAGACTCCGAGCAACTTTTAGCTATTCTCCTTTGTGGATCTCTGTACTTCAGCTGTATAGCAAAAGGGAATTTTACCAGAAATTCAAAACTCTGCAACACAGATAGCCTGCCTGGTTCCTACAGCTTCCCCTTTCCCCAACGAGAAATAAACCTCAAAGCCAGGGCAGGGTGAGTGTGAACAGGCCTGTGCTGAATGTTTGTCCAACACCTAGCTACTCTGTATGATCTTCCTGATCACATGTTAATGCAAAACAAAATAAAAACACCCCTGTTGCAGGTTATAAATGCACTCTATTCCTGTTTCTCAACATGAGCAGCATTTTATTGCAAAAGGAACTGTGGAATATGACAGGCTAATAAACAACTTTAAATACATTGATTTTATTTTGATTTTTTAGAAAAGGAAACCATCATTATAAAACCAGTAATACTTAGGCTACTGCTGCATAATGGTATTCAACTTATAAGCCAGGCTTTCCTCTCTAATAGTCTGAGGAGTTTTTGGCATCTGCCCTTTACTTGTTATACATTTTGCTTATCATTTAAAGTGCATATGCCCAGACATAATAGTGAGTGAGGCCGGATAAATGGCCTAAGTAAGTAAGTAAGTAAGTAAGTAAGTAAGTAAGTAAGTAAGTAAATGGAATTCATAAGCCTAGAGTAAACCCTTGCAATGTCAACAGAGTGAGCGGAGTGAACAGAATGAGCCAAGATGACTGTTTTATGATGGGGGATTGGAAATGACATCCATAGGACTGGAGCCAAATGTGAGTTTTCATCAGGAAGTCTTATATAGAAATCTGTAGAAACAGGCTGGCGGAAAATAGACTCAGGGGAAAAGAGTCAATAGAGGTTCAGTAGGCATCATCCTTGGGTTATGTGAACCCCCTCCCCATTATATATTCAGGCTATATATAACCTGAACCATGCATGTATGACATATTTGAAGGTGTGTGGATTCTAGCCCCTCAGATCCTAGCATAAATTCACATAGTTCTCTATTAAAATATGCAGCTTTGATGGACTTTTGCAGTGTTCTCTACTCTAAAGCTGTTTGAAAGAGAGTCCCAAATTGTGACTCCAGGTTGCTCTAGAGAAGGGGCATAGTACTCCAGGCCAGTCCATTTATTCTGGTATATGAGACAGCAGATCTCAACTGCACATCCCCCCCATTCCTGGTAGTAAAAAAATAAATACATTAAAATAAGTAAGAATACAGTAATAATGAAGTAAACAGTTAACCATTTGCTGCCATTTTCCAGTTTACCACCTGAAGCTTGTAGAGCACTGACCCTCTTTGCTTAAGGATAGGGTTAGCCCTCCTTTTTCTATCCTAATAGCATCAACAATAGGGAAGTGCCTGATTATCCTCCTCCTTTCTTCTTTTTGATTTCCTTTTAGTCAGAAGTTAACAATTTTCTCTTCAGTGTCATTTCTCTCATTGTGCATTAGAGATACATTTGTATAATGTATACAATTCAGAGAGCAGTACCCTGCTTGGCCATCTACCACAGCAGCTTGGTGCCAATTCCATGTCCAGTTTGTCTCTCATCAATCAAAATCAGCCCCCAGTTGTGTGTTTCTTTGGCTTACAAACACATTGATTCTCAGACTGGGCAAGGCTTCTTTGTGAACTAAAGGAGGTGAAGTATGCCTTTAAAAATGAGGGCACTATATTGGAAGAATTTACCACCATGGAGATCCAATGAAACACTAATTCCCTCTGTTTCTATTACCAGCAGTAAATACATCACTAAGGGAAGGACTAGTGATAGACCAGACAAGGTATTTTGCTGAGCAGAGACAGCAAATTTCTTCCAAAATATGTTGTTCTTTTTACATGCCCTCAAGTTGCTTCTGACTAAAGTTAATTCAACTTATGGCAATTAATGATCCCCCCAAAGGTCTTATCATTAACAGTCGTCTTCAGGTTTTGCAAACTAGTCATCTCATGTTAAGTCTTTTTCTTTTCCTACTTAAGTTCCACTTCTAGCATTATTCTTCCAGTCTTCTCTTCTTGTGATATGTCCAAAGTGAAATATCCTCAGTTTAGTCATTTTCACTTCTGTTGAGAGTTCACACTTGATTTGCACTGGAACATGCTGTATTTGGCTTACTTGGCTTTGTAGCAGTCCACTAGGTCAGTGGGATGGGCTAAAATCTATGAGTCAGGAATCCAGATTCCCACTGTGCCTCTCAGCATAGGAGCCATTCAAGACAACCCAGAGAACATGTGGCAGATGATGTTATGAACCCTGCCACTTGTGCAGCCTTGCACATGCTGCATGGTCTCAGAGCATCAACAGAAGGGACTAGTAAACTATTTTTGAATATATTCTCGAAGGCTTTCATGGCCGGGATCCAATGGTTGTTGTAGGTTTTTCGGGCTGTCTGGCCGTGTTCTTGAGATTTTTCTTCCTAACGTTTCGCCAATCTCTGTGGCCGGCATCTTCAGAGGACAGGAGTCAGAACTCTGTCTGTGCTCTGGTGAATACTTTAAGTACTTCTGAATACTTTAAACCAAGAAAACCTGGGGAGAGTCATCACAAGTCAGAATCAACAGGAAGGCACATGGGTATTCTAGCTGGATGGAAATATAGCAATAAATATTGTGCAACAGAACAAATCAGCATTCGATTAGGCAACGCCCCAAACAAAAAAAAAATGTAACTTTGAAACTGGACCTCGGATCAGCACCAAAATTGGCACAGATATAGCAGACAGTCTGCTCTTGCCTGCACCAAATTTGGGGAAGTTTGATTAAAGGGTTTTTGCATTTCCCGGGGCAGAAACAAGTGACCCTAAATGTTGCCAGATTTAAAATAGCTCATATAAATTGAAAACAGGGGAAGTTTGAGTAAAGGGTTTTTGCATTTCCTGGGGCAGAAACAAGTGACCCTAAATGTCAGATTTAAAATAGCTCATATAAATTGAAAAGACCAATCTTGCTTATCTTGAAAGTAAATTATTTTTCCCACCCTCTTTCTTTTAGGTACATATTCATAACATGTTTGTAGGGCTTTTTTTCCTCATGTTGCCTACCCCAAGGAAAGGATTTGGAAATTGGAAAAGAACTTTCTAGTCTGCATTCTGTGGAGTGTGCATGGCAACCTTAGTTTACCTGAGAGGTTAAAGGCTATTTTTCTTCATTGTATATATTGCTTCACACCTTTGGTTCACAATTTCTTTGCCCCAAAACAACCCTTCTGTCTTCTCCCAGCAACTGTAGTACAGATCACACATTCATCTTCTGGAATTGGCTTTTAAAAGCCAAGAAATTCAATTCTTTAAATGCTTCCAGTTTACGAATATGGGATATTATGCTTCTGTATCCACCATTCAAAAAACCAAGAAATGGCCCAATATTGCTGCCAGCAGAAAAAAGGATGCCAATCTTTACATAGCAAATGGGAGCCTGAATGTTGACAATACCAATGGCAGCAGTCAAGATGGTCTACAGGATACACTCTTCTGCTCACTACCATTCACACTTGTCAAAACGCAGCTCTGACAAGTACTTTGTGTTTCAGTGGGGTTAACTGATGAAAAAAGGAGTCAGATTCTGGGATTTTCCTTTGCATGGTATCACTTTATGAATGGTAGAGTATCCGAAAATGGTTTACCATTCCCTTCTTCTGGGGGCACTCTGAGATCATGCGACTTGCCCAACACCATCCAGGCTGGCCCTTCTCCCAAGAGGTACAGTGGGGAATTGAACTCTCTGGGGCTCCCTCTAAGCCTAGGATGGTGGCGCTAAAAATATTTTCAAACAGGATGAGGCAGACACTGTACTTTAGTGCAGAAACATGTTGCTGGTATTGTTTTTCCTGTTCTGAAAATTAAGCACAATAAATCTTCATAATAAATAAGGCTTTGTCTTGCATTTTAGAAAAACTAGTTGACCCAAATATATAGGACTAGTTGTAGAAGTGATAGCCGTGTTAGTCTGTGCAAGCATTATAGGTAATCTCTTTCTCTTATGTCTGATGCAGTAGACTTATCTACAAAAGCTCACATTAAAAAATATAACAGTTAGTCTTTAAGGTGCTACTATGTTTTTGTCTTTTTTAACTTTTTATTTCTATTTTGCTTTTACATATATACTGTAGGACTGCTACACTTTTTCTATAGGACTGGTGAAAAGCATATGATGCACTTCTAATTTTAAAAAACTGTGCCATTTCAAAAATGGTTCAGCTCATGGTCAGAGCACATTTTGTGTCCATTTTGATTACAGAGAAGTCTAAAGATTTCATTCCATCTTCCCAGGCTGTCTGTTGCCCAATGTCCATCACTTTTTTTCCTAACAGACAGTACATGTTTCAACTAAGTTCTATGCAGTAGGTTAGTAGATTTGTTTTGAATGAATATTCTTCTAAAACAGAGGTCAGAAGTGTTTTAACAAAGGATAACCAAGTAGAACATAGGGAGAGATGCTACAGATTGATTGGCAAGCAACCTCATTGGAACTCTAGGAGCAAGGTATAGTTCAGAGAAACAATAGGTAAGGGAGTAAAATTAATCCTGGACCATATCATTTCAAAGTACTTGTTGGGAATTATATGACTCTTATTATTCAACAAAGAAAACATTATACTTACGTACAGCATGAGATGAGAACATTGTGGTGAAGGATACTGTCATTTATTTCCTTACATCTACATCTCTTTGTGACAGGAAGAAATGGATTGCAACATGTAGGAGCATTCCGTGATTCCCCTGTTTTAACCTGAGGTCCTATGAGCCAAGAACAACTGCCTCACTTTTTCACTCTGCCTTGCAAGCAGAAATGATTGTGGGAATGAAAAGAATGAAAGAGTGTATGAGGTTGCAACATGAAACTTCACTGCATAGGGAAGGGTCTTGTCTGCATGTGTTTCTTCTTAAGTCAGATATCATTCACAGACAAATATTAAAGATTAAGGATAATGCAAACGTTATTCTGCCCAAAGTTTATTTCTGTTCAGCATAATCTTAGTAGAAGTTAATTGGCTGGGATGTATAAATCATTCCTTCCCACATGATGTAGGAAAGTGATTTGCCATTGGTGTCCCCTGTGCCAAATACAAAAGAGAGGGATGTGAAAACTCAGAAAACTTGCCCTTGTACTAGGAAAAAAAAAAGGACACTGAATTCCTCAAGTGGTAGAGACTAAGTACATGTTTGGAAGTACTAAGTACACAAGGGTAATTTAGGCATTTGGTGCCCAATGTGGTGTAGTAGATGGAGAGATGGACTAGGACTCTGGAGACCACTTGGTCATGGAAACTCACTGGGGAGTGGAACCATTAAAACCACTCCTTAAATATCTTACTTATCATAAAAGCCCTGTTCGGGCTGCTATAAGACAGTTCCGACTTGACGTCATGTAACTAACTAATTCAGTCATTGCTGCACTGAAGCAGCTTCTCCATGGCTTCTTTCTCCATGGCTCTGGTGATCATTTCATTATCGGCCAGGTCAGACCATGCCAGTGCTATGTTTCTTCCCCATATAGATGTTTCTCTTTGTCTAATGTATCTCATTAGGCCATGTAGAACCTCAGAATCTGTCCAACCAGGAGTGCTTCTGACTGTATTGCCTTTGTACCCATCCCAGTTGGATATATTCACACATGATATTTCATTCCAAGAAATCCTGTCATTTACCATTGCCAGGTATTAGGAATCTGAAGGAAATAAATTTTCAGTTGAAGGAATCTGCAGGCTATAAAAACTAATTTGATCAGCTGGTAGCTTTGTAAACCAATGCATTTTAGAAAAAATGACTGGTCCCCATTAGAGGGAAAACAATGTACTAGTTAAATTTTTGCGCTGATCTAGTCCTGATATTTTTCATATAGATGCTCAAGATTCCTTTCACTGTGGGAAATTTATTCTGAAGCCACCAAGAAGAAAAAAATGAAATGAGGTGTAAAAATGAGAAGGCGATAAATATGTAGAATGGCAATACTAGCAGGAGAAATCTGGATTTATCAGTGATAGACATAATCCAAATTGTGGATTAACAGGTGGAGCTGTTTTCATCTTTTGTTTAATCATGTTCCAGCATGAGTCCAAGACAAATGTGTAATGAAGAATGAGGGAATCTTTCAGTGGCTGAAGCCAGAATTTTGGGGAGATTCACATGTCCTGTGGTAATTTCTGCACCACTTTTTGTGTGAGAGACATCACCAGACAGGTGAGGTCTACACAACCATGCCAACTCTGCCTCTCTGATTCCTATATATTGGAGTGCATTATCTTTTTTCCCCCTTTGGGAAGAAATTTTGGCACAGTTGTATGTTGCTTTAGGACATGAGGCACTGATATTGGGGGCTTTATGAAACAGAACATTTCTTATATAAATCATGCAACAGCTGACTACCTCATCTTCTGCTCTTCAGATAAGCTTGTCAGATACAATTATTTTGCTAAATTCATTCATGATCAGCTGGGCTCTGCTGCATCAAGCAAGCATTTCAAAATTAGCTGTGTCCTCACTACAGATAGAGTTCCAACTAATTTCTGAAAAGAATGATGACACCATATACTGTAGTCAATGAAATGATGAAGCTAAAGCTGCACTCACTTCAGAAGTGGATAACCAGGAGCAAAACATAGTTTAAGTTTTTGCCAGAACATCATCCATAAGTTTATCCATTGTAAAAGCTAATTATTATTTCTAGCCCTTTCACTCTTTTTTTTTAAATGTTGCAATAATACATAAGGAGGGGAGTCTACTCTGCCATCACTTTCCCTTCTCAACCGCACATGGAGGGTAATAAGTGTGAAGAGAGAGAGAGTTCGTTACCCCAGAGAGCTCTCCACATGAGCCAGAAACCTGGGAGATCATGTTCTGATTAATGTGGAGAGCCTTCACAGACAGCAGAGACCCTTCCCTCTTATTGTTCTCCATGTGTAGGTGGAAGATAAAACTATTATGGAAGCAGGGCAGGGACTAGGGTGCTCACATTCTAGCATGTACAGTAAATACAGCACACATGCATGCACATGCACACACAGGTGCGCGCGCACACACAGAGAGAGAGAACAAATGAACAGCGGGGTATTTGTGCACACAACTGCAATGTGTGCAAACATTACTCTTCCACATGATACGTAAGCAGTCTGGTTCTAACTGGTGGGCATTGTGCGGGAAGGAGGTGTAGAACTATGTACCCCAGAAAGTTTTGGGTACAGGGTACCTTTTTCATTCCTGTAGAACGTCATGTAGAATATCAGAATAACCAGGCTTTGGGGAGACTGTAAACTAAGGATATAATCCAGAACATAACTAACACTCACCTGCAGTGACACCCTACAGGAGCAAATTCATAATGAAAGACAGAGAGCTGTCTTTTTCAGGTTGCTGAAGACTTTTGAGGTAGTATGAAAACTACCACTCCAGAATATTTCCATCCTTACACATTGACATAAATAGAAGCTTTGGGAAAACTGTTCTGAGAGCTCCTGTGTCTGGTTTGCAGTAGGCACCACTGGGTTTAGTAGTTCTGACTGGCAGCTGAAATAAGTAGATAAATGAGTTTCCATATAAACTTTTATTCGACACAAACTGAAAGCAAACAATGGTTGTGATGTGCATGATTGAGGGAGTAATCTCATATGTAGCTGACACAGCCCATGTAACATGCTGTGTGACCAGTTTACTAAACTAAGATTGGCCAGAAGGGAGAGTAATTAATCATTATTCCATGATAGCTTATACCCTCCACTACATGCTGGCTGGAGTGCACAACCAAGAGCATGTCTAACTAATATGGTACATTATTCATGCCACAAAAAGCTATAGTTAAAATGGCATGGTCTCTTGGAAAATTAAGAAAATCCCTGTTTCTAGGCAGTGGTTGTTTGCATTTTCATAGGTAAACAGAAGAGTTAGTTGAGAATTTTCTAAGACAGCATGAGAAGGAGATGGGAGGAGCAGGGTTTCTGAGAGCATGTGCACCAGGTTTCTGATCATGTGGAGATGCTGTCCTCTTCACTGTCTATGTATAGAGAGGAACCATAGAAGGCTTTGGCACTAGTGTGGTCTCCTCCTCACATGTTGATTTTAACCAGACTTTGGAAATGTTATTTTATATACTGTATATAATATTTCAAAAAATCCTAAAACCATTGGCCATGTTGACTGGAAGTTCTGGGAGAGGTAGTACAAAAAGGCAACATTTCTAAGCTCCGATTTTAACCCTCTTTATCTGGTTCAGAGCATAAAGTGTCAGATTAGAATTCAGGAGGTCTGGATTCAAATTCTCACTTGGTCATGGAAACTCACTGGGGAGTGACAATAATAAAGCCATTCCTTAAATATCTCATATACCTGAATAGGGCTAGCAGGTAGTCCTCTCTCAGGAGCACTCAGGGCATAAATCATTCAGTGTCCTCAAGTGCACACTGTTTCTAGCATGCTCTAGTCTAGACTGATACCCAGTGCACCAAAATGGCAGAAAATGTATTCAACTTTGTATAGATTACTGCTTCTGAATATAGTGAAGAGTTTCCATTATGAAATGCTCCCCCAAAAAAGAAAGAAGAGGGAAAAAACTATACATTGAAAAGCAACAGAATGTGTGCAGCCTATTTTAGGAATTCAATCACACGGTATCATGGGTCTAGCCCCAACACAGGTGTATCACTGCATCCAGTCTGTGTGGTAAAAGAATGAGGCTGATTTAATGATTGTTGGCCTCCTCTGGAATTTAATGGGCTAGGGACAGGCACAAGGCTCTTTGGAGAAAGGGGAAAAGGTTAGTTACTTGCTTAGCATTATTGGTATTGCTATATTCCCCTTATGGCTTGAATTTTTAAAAAGCCATTTAATGCACTCAAAACACACTTCAGTAAATCCATGCAAGGCAGACTTTTGGCTCTTGTAGCACATTCTTCCAAAACCCTATTGACCACACCTACTGAAATCTGACATGCCTTCCTGTCAAATACTATATAAGATAGCAACACGGGTTTTGTATTGTTTTGCTTTTAGATGCACAGAACATGTGAATTTCTGAGGTAACAATTAGTCGTGAGATTCCACAGGAGGCTGTTTCACAGATTACATGTTTTTAAAGCACATGAAAAAGAACCTTGGCCAATACAGTCACCTCTGGTCTCTATCAACCAATCCTGTAAGGTCACTTACATTATGTTTGTCAAGGATAGTACACAGGTTATAGTGTGTGCTCTGTCTTTCATGCAATGGGTGTTTAATGTGTCTCAAGAAAAGAAACTCCACATGAAACTCAAGAGGCTTCAAATAAATACATAAATGTTATTATTATCTAGTGGAGTATGAAAAGTATACAGACGAAAACAAATCACCTAAGAACATTAAATCAACAGATAATTTATATATGGTTTTCTATCCCTTTTCACATTCCTCAGATGTTTATTTCATTCATATGTAATTAATTTTGGCTTCATCTGGTAGATAAATAAATATGAAACAAATTGTCAACATGATTTCATTAGAGGAATTTGTGGTTTGAAAAGGACACTGAAAGCCAGCTCCTGGCTTCTATTCAGTTTCTAGTGCTTCCCATTCAATTCTAGGAACAAAGTAACAATAATGCCTAGTGAATAGCTGCCACTTCCCCAAGAAAGTGGGGTCATGCATCATATTTTCTCCTGTAACGTACTGATGAATTCAAATAGTGTTCTTTCATACATGAGAGAAGCATGGTCCAATTAGGACTTTGCTATGATCAGCCCTAGATCAGCTCTGTCCATGTGCTTCCTAAACTAACCTCCCAAGCTCACATGGAATGGAAGATGCTATAGCATAGCCAGTGCTATTTTAGTGGTTAACACTTCCTACTTCTGTTCTGTGGCTTTTCTGACTTCTAAGTAATCCCTTTAATCATGTATGAGCTACAGGATGGATGGAGGAAGTCTTTAATTACCAAAAATCACTGCTGCCAGATAACATTACTGGCATGGTAGAGGCTTCCTCCTCCAGTCCTGTGACTCCTATGGCTTCCATATGATGAAAGGGAATACACAGGGGTCTGAGTTAGAAAAGCCTCTGGACAGAAAGAGAAAGGGTTGGTTGGTTGGTTTGCTATGACTGAAAATCACCCCTTGCTGGTGATGTCTACAGGTGTAAGTAACTGAATTGTATTTCAGCCAATCTGTTCTAAAAATAAAAGCACCTTTTGTTTTGCACAATAAACACCTGTTTATTTCCTAATAGCTGTTATCATATGATACACACCCATGCTGGTTTCTTGGTCATAGCTCAGCAAAGGAGGAGTAGCAGGAGAAAGTGTATAGCTATTGAAAAGCAAAAGCTGATAGCAGCAGCATTTCTGAAGACTGAGAGTCCTGTCAAAAGGCTAAAGAAAAATAGTTTGACAGAGTGAAATAGAGGGTAGAGAAGGGACCTAGGAGTCCCAACTGTTTAGATAATGGTGTGAGCAAATACACCAGCTGTCTGGTGAGTAGCAGTAGGGGCAGACACATGGACAGGAACTCCTGTATACTACTGAAAACGGTGACCCAGCTGAGGGACATTGGAAAATATCACAGCTAAGCTTGCTAGCTTTGTGGGGAGCAACATTCCAATAACATCTGGAAGGCCACATATTCCTTACACCTTCTGTAATGTTCACTTTCCAATTCTCCAGGACCACCCCCTTATCATGACAGTCATATTGTAACAGTAAATAAAATAAAATCTTCAATGCTCTAGATGGGATGCAATATGTACTGTAGACATTGAAAGAGATAATTTTCCAAAGACAACAACAAATAGTTTCAGACAAGAAGAAACTGCCTATACATATTTAGAAAATATGCATTACACCATAAAAAGTGATGAGCTAAGCATTTTAGGGCAGAAAACAGATCCATAAGTTGGGATGTGAATGGGATGTTTACTCTCCCCCCGCCCCCCGGTGGAATATTTTCATTTTCCCAATGTATTAACAAATATGCTACATCCCAGTGAGGATAGGTTGCTTGGTGTCTATCAGTGGAATCTGTATAGAATTGTTTTCCTTAGGGATTAATTCGACTTTTGATTCAATCTTGTGAGGTTTAAATTAAATCATGAAGTTACAAACCTCCAAGGAACTAGTGTACTGTTTGTGACCTTCTTTATTACTTTCTGCTGTTTGATAAAGTAGGGAAAATTGATTTGTAGCACTGTGTTTGTGAACCTAGAATATCAATGTTGAATGCAAGTTGACAATATCAGCTTGCATCAGTAGAGTGCAATGTACAAAGATTAATTAGTTCTAAGTCAAATCAAGACCACAATGCTCCCTAATGATAGGTCTAGAATTAAGCCTAGATGCTTTACTCCTATCTCCCTAAACAGCTTACATTTTTCCCTCAGGGCAGAACACAAGCTAAATTAAATACTTTTCAGCTGCACAGAGAGTTAAGCATATGGTGGGTTATTTTGGCTATGCTTGATAACAACAAAACCAACAACAATAATGGTTATTCTATACACTGGTCAGAATCCTACTGAAGAAATGTAATCGCATATACTACATGGTAATTTGCTGCTAATTAATGAGTTGCCACTTGCATTCTTGGCGACACACAAAGTCACTTGACAGGCAGATGAGCAGGAATGCGAATAGCAGTTTATTAATTAGCAGCAACTCACTACTGTAGTTCAAACAATTACATCTATGGCAGTATAAATCTTCAGTAGGATTCTGGCCATTGTGGAAAATGTGTTCACTGGTTTATAAAACCTAGGCAAGTCCTGTAATAAAGGCACATGATGCCTTTGTATTCTGATAAGGCATTCAGAATATCCTTGTGTAACTTGCTGGCTTTATTTGAATAGGACTATCCATAATGCTAGTTTTTAACAGAGTACCTGTCTTATTGTTCAGATTTGGAAACTGAGCATTGATCCTGGCTACTCCAATCCACTCCAATAGGAGGACAATTACCCTAACCTATCATACAGGGTTATTATAAGTATTGCAAGGTAATGTGTGTGAAGTGATTTTTATGCTTGGAAAAACACTGTAGCAATGTTGATCATGGTTATTATTTAGAAGCAAAGTCACTGATTCTTCCTCAGATTTATTTTATTCCCTGTCCTTTTCTGCCCTCTTAGCCTAAGTACACATACAAGGCCATCTACTTTAAGAAATCAGAATGTTCTGATACTGGAGTCTCTGACATACTTCAAGCCTTGCTGATCTCTTGCTAGCCATTCTCTGTCTATCACATCCTAAGTAGATGTTTAGAATCAATGACTTACATAGGTACTGATTTATCACTGCCCCAGTGATTCAATGGATTTACTCCATTTAGGATTAACAATTGGATTTAGGCATTTGTCAACAGCTCTTTGAAATCCAGATAAACGACATCTACTGGATCATTTTTGCTACCTGTCTCTAAAAATTCTAGAATATCAGTGAGACTTACATTTACAGAAGCCACTTTGATTCCTCTTCAGCAAGATCCTTCATTTAGTATTGCTGCATGAGAGTGCAACAATAAATATTATGTGGTAGCACAATTCAGCATTCCATAAGCCAACTCAAAAATATGGGCACCTCAAATAAAAAATATAACCTTGAATCCGGACATCAGATCAGCACCAAATATGACACAAATGTAGCAATCAGTCTGCTCTTGCAGTGTGCCAAATTTGGGGACATTTGGGCAAATGGTTTTCATGTTCTGATTTCTTAAAAGTAAAACTGCCCCCCCCCGTGCAGATACCAGCAACCTTTTCTCTCTGCAGATTTTAAAAAGATTGTATACATTGAAAAGATCAAACTTACTTATCTTGAATGAGAATGGTTAGTCCCAGCCCCCCCTTTTTAATTTGGAAATAATCCAGTGATGTTCTTTGCTAATTCCAACTTCTTCCTTTTTTATTTCAAAAGGCAAAGGGACATATTTTTGGAAAACACGCACACACACAACATGCACCTAGAGCTTTTGGTCCGATATAGTTTTTCTTTCTCAGGTTGCCTATCCCAAGGAAAGGGATTGAATATTGGAATGTAGCTTTCCAGTCTGCATTCTGCAGAGCGAGCATAGCAAGATTAATTTACCCAAGAAGTTAAAGGCTGTGTATGTTTCTCTATTGTATGTGTTGTACCTACTCACACTCTTGCTTCATTAAGTTGAAAAAAGCCCTTCAAAATATTTTGGCACAGAGGGACTACAGCTATATCCAAACTTTTCTTGCTTCTGCTTTGTCCCAGTAACCATAGAATCATAGAAAAGTGAAGTTGGAAGGGGTCTACAAGGCTATCAAGTCCAACCCCCTGCTCAACGCAGGAATACAATCAAAGCATATCTGCCAGGTGATTATCCAAATTTTTCCTGAATGCCTCCAGTGTTGGAGCACTCACCAACTCCCGAGGTAACTGGTTCCGCTGTTGTACTGCTCTAACAGTTTGGAGGTTTTTCCTGATATTCAACCGAAATCTGGCATCCTTTTACTTGAGCCCATTTTTGCGTGTCCTGCACAGTGCAGATCATGTGCTCATCTTCTGGAATCCTTTAGCAGTGGGCAATTCTATATGAAGGAAATTTCTGTTGAAATGTGTGTGTAGTGTATGTATATTTGAACTTCCGTTTTAAAAAGCCAGGGAATTCAATTCTTAAAAAAACTTCCAGTTTATGCATGTGGGATATTGTGCTTCTGTACCAATGATTCAAAAAGCCAGGAAATGGCCCAATATTGCTGCACAATATTGTGCTCACGATGCCAACAGGAAAAAGGATGCCAAGCTTTACATACCAAAAGGCAGTCTGAATGTTGACAACACGAATGGCAGCAGTCAAGATGGTCTACAGGACAGCCTTTTCTGCTCAGTACTATTCACACTTATTGAAAAACAGTCCGGACAATGTGTTTGGGTGAAAAGTGGTTAACTGATGGAAAAAGGTGCCAGTTTCTGGTATTTCACTTGTGCTGTGTCACTTTGTGAATGGTAGTGAGCAGCAGAGAGTATGACTGCTGTCATTGGTATCAACATTCAGGCTGTTCTTTGCGATGTAAACCTTGGCATCCTTTTCACTGCTGGCATTGCAGGCACAATATTGTGCAGCACTATCCGGCTAGTTCCTGGTTTTTTGAATTGTAGGTAGAGAATCACAACATCCCACATTCATAAACCGGAGGTTTTTTTAAGAATTGAATGCATCTGAAGCATTGTCTTTCATAGTGCTTTCCAGAAGCTTATCCAGAAGAGACTTTGAAGTTAACCATGTGTGCCTCTGGCCACCCTGTACAGCTCTTTAATATAGGGTTAGAAAAATGTTGTAGCAATTCTTTGAAAAGGAAGTTGCAAAAATAGTATTACTCAGGGATTTTCTTGGCCCTTCAGAAATTTACTGTACCAAGTTGCCACTTAAAGTTGGGACAATATTCCCTACTCTCAACTATCAGTGATCCTAAATTACAGCATCTTGCTTAATTATTTACTATTCTGGTTTGGGGGTAGGGGAGAGAGGGGGGATCGTAGAGGTAAAAGGTGATCAAGAACCACAAACCCTACTAAAACATACCTGATGTTCTTTGTCTGCATAATCTCAAGTCTCTGAAAAAAGTTTATCTATATAAATAATACAAATAGAATTTAAACTAACTGCATTTAATTGCCCTTCTAAATCATGTGGAGTGGGAAGGAGTTATGAAGAACACCAAATCCTGGTTCTAACCAAAACTGGCTTCTATTTCAGTATAATTTATTTCCATATTGCAACCTGGAAGATCTAGAGACTTTTCCAATGAAAGCAGAGATTCTGTCAATGTTTATGCCAAACAATTTCCATCGAATGTTCTTCTCCACATGTGCAGAGTCCAGACAATCCTACACTTGGTAAACTTGGAAGTGCAAACATGATTGCTTGGGACAAATGTGGTGGTGATGGTGAGACAGAAGATTGAAATGTTTTATTTTCTTTAAGGGGGGAGACAGTACTGAAAATGGTTGCACCAAGAATACATTTAGAGATGGAAAATGGAATACCCAGGTAGGGTTAACCTAATAGAGCATTCTACCTTGTTGCGCATTGTTTCTGTCCCTTTCTTGCTACTGTATCATCATCGTCATCATCATCTTTGAACTGCAGAGCTGGAAGGGACACTATGGATTACTGAATCCAGCCCCTGTCAAGGAGGCACAGTGGGGAATCGAACTCCCAACTTCTGGCTCTGGTGCCAGAGACCTAAACCACTGAGCTATCCAGCAGTTCATATGCACTACACAGATCAGTAGTTTCACACTATTAGGAAGTTATAATAATCACATTATTCAGCTATTCTAGATCATGATCAGATCGTATACTACAGTGATTAGCGTTCTCATTACTGCTGTTCAAAAAGGACACATAATTGTTGCCTACTGGAAGCTCACATCTAGAGAGATATGAAAGTTTTATTCGTACTAAATTAACCCAACATTTCAACAACAGCACAAGCCACTCTTTGCCTGTTGCTGTCCGTGATGCCAGGCCATCAGCAGTTTGGAGACGTTTTGGACCAACTGCTATTTTTCTTCCACAATTTTGGGTTCCTCTGTATGGATTCTGACCATTCTTTCCCTCTCACACAGGAATTATTGTGTTATACTGTATTGAAAGGCTGTTGTTTCTAAGCACCGGTTCTCTTACTACATATCATATTTACCACAGCATGGCAGCAAAGGTAAAACATCTTCATTGAAAAGACATACAGATCTATGCTACAATTTGGCAATGTGGGACATGGGCTAATATTAACTGTCTTTTTGAAGAACAGAAGGACTTGACAATTCATTTTGATGGACTACCCACAAAGTTTACTCAACAAGGTATATTCCAGTCCAGCTCTGTTCTTTCTTCCTTATGGAGAACTAGTTGTGCAGAAATGTCAATCCGAATATGCATACAATGCAATGATGACACATTTGGTACAAAATCCAGCAAAAAATCTTACTATGCACAGATCTTAGCAACCATACAATTACATTAATTTAATACATGTTCTGATATTTGCAAAGAAAGAACCATTCCCAGAAATATACTCATTAGAGCAGCTGGAGAGGAAAATAAATAAATAAAATCTGCCCATGATATAGCAGCTGTTTGGAAGAAAAGGGGAGGGAGCACACACACACATGCACACACCACACACACACATTTTTCTTTGTGTCAGCCATCCAGGGCAAAGAGAATGTATTTCAAACTTAGTTACTAAATTGAAATACAAAGATGAGCAATGTTTCTTGTCCTTGAACACATGAACACATGATGTACTAAATACTGATTTCTTAAAAAATAATTTATTGCTTTAATTTTTTTTTCTCTTTACAATAGAAGACACTCAAAATCCAAAAAGAAAAAAGCTGTAAACGTTTAGTTTGGCATTCACACAATCAAAAGTTAAAATACCTGTTTCTTCAACCTACAAAGCAATGAATGGCAAGAATTAGTCAGATCAAAAGGGTGCTACAGTATGCAAAACAGAACTTGTGAAAAAGTTCTCTTTTTATTGCTAACTACTCAGGAATACAAAGTCAAAGAGAGAGAGCATGGAACAAGACACAGTAGAACCTACTGGAACACAATATGCTGGTGATAAAATGAGGGCAGCTGTCCGACATAGCTACACAGATCATGAGATGAAATCAGTTTTCCTACATTTTGCAGGGTGGAAGGGAAGAACAATTATGAATGCCAAACAGCTTTAAGTGCACTCCACTTATACCATCCCTGTTTTACTCAGATCATAATCAGTATGGGAGCCAATGGAACCTTGATGGGCAAAGCCCCTCACATGGAAATTCCTTTCCTACCCATATGTGGCCCTGCTAGCTGTGGCTCACCGTAAATGAATGCAGGGGTAGCACGTCTCTCTGAATATAGGACATAATGGGGGATCATGGTCTGTTTGCCCACCACAGATTAATTGGGCCTTGACTGGTCAAGTTACACCTGAGTTTTTGATGGAAATTCAATGCTCAAAACAGTCTTCCTTTCCTTTCCACCCTCCAGCCACAATTTGCCTACCTTAATAATCATAATCATGTGTCATCAAATCAATTTTGACTTAGGGCAACCCTTGGGAGAGGAACAAAGCCTAACTTCAGTGAATGGTGTAACCACCTTATGCCTGTCATAAGGTACATATGATAGTCCACACACTCCTACTGGAAGGCATCAGACCTGTTATCTTACCATATGATTCCTGGCAAGAAATCATACACAGAATATTATGTTGGTCCAACAAACCTATTCTATTCTTTTGCCACTAGGATCATGCTCTACATTGTGTTGTTTTATGTGCTGAAATGGTGATTAAGTGTACAGGAGGAAAGTGTGTTTTGTATAACAGGCCAGCAGCTCATAGCATTCCGATTTTTTTCAGGTAACTAGAAAGTAACTAGCTGTGTTTGAAAAATAGGAAAGTTACTTTTAAAACAGGTAACTATGGAGGGGTCAAAAACTAGTAATTGCAACTAATTACTTTTTGAAAGTAACTTTTTGAACTCTAGTCATGCCCAGAAAATTAGCCAGCCTGTTTGAACAGGTAGATCACATAGCAAACTCCATCCTTCTATGCCTAAACATCTGAAGGGTAAGCTAAAGATGGTCCTGCTCTTACATTACAGCACTTTCTTTTGTTCTGTCTTACTTGCAGGAAAGACCCAAGCAATGGCCCCAAGTCACATGGTTCCAGTTCACACACTGCATATTGCAGAGTTGCTTTCAGATGTTGTATATGCACATGAAGATGAACTTAGCTTCAAAAAAACAACAACACCCTAGGAACCAATTCCGCTGTCATGACATTTAAAGAGTGGCCATTTAGTACAATATTTATTTATGCATTTATATTTGTGCTTGAGTATAAATAAATTCCCAAGTAACAAAAAGAGATGTGCTGTTTCAACTAGCCCATCTCCACTTGAATATACCTGCGAACAGGAGTGGAGCTTGGCTTCCTTCCCTTCTACATACCTGACAGTACTAAAGAGCTTGTACAAAAGCCTGACTGTGTATTCCACTTACTTCCTTGTGTATTCATCTGCACGCTGGGGATTGTTTAAACTGGCAAATTATTGCCCATCATCTGCAGCAATAATTTGCCAGCTTAATCCCCAGTGTGCAGACGGGTACACTGGCATGATCACATTTCCTGTGGGTGCCCTAAACCTCATGCAGTGGACCCAATGAGGCTCAGGAGAGCTATTGCCCTGTTGCCTTCCTATACATACTCTGTAAAGCAGAGGGGGGCATGGGGGGCATGGGGGTAAATGGAAATGTCTCTAATCTCTGCATCAAATCCATTCTTTGCTTGAAGTCATTTATTCTTTGAACTATGGAGCAGGAGAGCTGGCTAGCTGGAGATCTGGGCACACGGGCCTCTCCCCTGATAACGCTTGAGCTATCTCATGTGTAGGCAGGTGGAGACATAGGCTTTGCTCAGCCCTTTTGGGATTCTCCACACAGAGTGCTTTGCCTGTAGAAAGGCTTCCTTATGCTCCCTGTGGCATTAATAAAAATTGGTTTGGGCAAACTGAGAGGTTTTATATACATTCTTAAAGCCTTAAGCGCTCTGGGGAATTTCTTATGATTCTGTAAACAAGCACCAAACACTCTGATAGAGAAACTTGACAAAAGTAACAACCTTGCAACGGATGCCTGAATTAAAATCCAACAGGGTAAATGACAGGAATGACTTAAATGGACAAGATATCAGTCATATGGCTGTGCAAGTTAGTCCATTTTATCGGCTTGCACTGTGCCAGCCCATAAACCTGCAAATAGATACTACAATTTCTGATACATTATGAAGGTTCCCACAATGTCATGGGCACCTCTAAGGCCATAATAGTGCATAGTTAAATAATAAGAAGAAGAGGGGGAAAAGAGTCACTGCTGCTGGAAAGAAGGCTGTTTTCCCCCCCTCAAACGAAAATACATTTAGCAACCTGACAACCAGCATGCATCCTAGATATAAAATTTCCACTGGCCTTTTTATTATTTTAGTCACCTCATTATTTATAATAAATAGGTTAATTGCAACCAATAAATATGTATCTTTAAGTAAACAAAGGAATGAAGAATTAATTAGTGTTTATACAGGATGCATACATTTAAAAATCATAGATAATCATTGAACTCTGCCAATGAAAAGATTACTGGCTTCAAGAACAGTGCTCAGACACAAAGAACTATTGTAAAAACCGTAAGTGTGCTCTGTACTACAATTTTCCTTTATCAAATTAAAAGTCACAAGAATTAAAACAAAGCATAATTTTTAAAAAAGGGTTGTGACTTCCAAGATCCAAAACTATTATCAGTACATAAAATAAAAACACTTCTTAATGATCACCCATTTAAGAAGCTTTACATAAAATTATATCTCCTAGAAAAACTTTCAAATGAGAAAAATCTCTCCCCTCCCCTTTAATAAACTTTGTGCATATAAAACAGTTAAAGAAAGAGATGCAAACAGAAAAATGTGGAAAAAATATTACAAAGGATATTATTATAGCCTAGTTGGCTAAAATAGTTCTTGACAAATGGCGTGATCCAGCCAAAGTTAAGTCCACTTACAATGTAGTTCTAATGTACACTTACTCAAAAGTAAGTCTGAGTTCAATTAGGCTTGCTTCTAGCACGTGTGGACAGCTCTGTGGTCTTAAATTCCACTGAATTCAAAAAGAGGGGTTTATGTGCCTGCTTGATTTTCCATCTGAAGTGTGCTAAAGATACAGGGCTAAGAATGTCAATGGATAATCTCCTTCGTTGCCCGTCCCTTCTCTCTATGTTGCACCCTTAGCTGTCACCTGCCACCTCTTCATTGGAGCCAAATTTACCAGTTTTATGTCTTTTGCTTTGGCAAAAGTTTACTTCGTGTAAAGTTTAGTGTAAACTTCAGCCCCTCTCATGCACACACTACCCAGAAAGGAAGGTTTGTTGCTACAACTGACAGTTTCTTTGACAGTTCCTGTAACACCTATACCTGCTGGCTACACAGTAAGGGGAGAACCTATGAACATACATTTTGCCAGTTGGCCAAAAGTTGATAAAAACTTATTTCCTAACATTCCTATCAATAAGCAGAAATGATTTTCCAGGAACTCTCTTGAGTTTTCTTATCCAATAATTTCACCACTTCTAACCAGGCACTAGTAATCTTGGGAACCACAGGACAGTCTTTTTAGCAAACTGCATATCCTAGTTAAAGCAAACTTTGATTACAAACAGATTATCAACCTCATGTTCTTCACAGAAACTTGTGAGCCTTCTGGCAAGCAAAGCAGGAAACTGTCCAACTTGGAAGTTCCGTCAGGAGGTCACATGATTTTAATATCCTCTCTCTCTCTCCTGAACTAGATTTCTATGCTGGTGACACATTTTCCTACTAAGTGAAGAATATCTAATATTCTGACAGACAACCACCATGCCTTATAACCATGTTGATGGAAAATGTATATCAGTGCTCTTCAAATGTTAGTAGTTCTGTCACCTGGAACACCGTGACACATCACTGGCTGAAAAGCACTGATGGAGACATTTCCAGGAGTGCTAAAGGACAGGGGCAACTATTCCAGACAGGCTAATAAAAGAGACCTGAGCGGTTCTTAACTTTGGATGAATTCTGGTTAATGTTATTAGATAAATTAATTAAAGAAGGGTGGATGATGTGCGTAAAGCATCAATATTTTTGCACTCAGCACACACGCGTACACACAGGCACTCTCACACTTATCTCTTTTTTTTTACAATCAAATATATATAAGCATAAGTTCAGCTTTCTAAATATGTTAGTGTACAATATTGTTTTGCCTCATATAATTACATTTGAATATTCTTGATTAAGAAAAATTCAGCAATTTTTTAAAAGAACGCTGCATTTACAGTGCATAGCTGTAACAAAAAAGAGCATTGTCTCATCATACTGTATGTACACAAAATAAAAATTCTCCATTTAACATCTGTAAATACTTGACTACATTCTTGAATGTAGTAAATAAACTAACTGTACATCCAACTCCCATCCCTTGAATAGTTGCCCTCAACTCTTTTGTACTGTAACATCATGTTGGTTCACCAAAGGAAAAGAACCACTAAATATGCTGATTAATAAAGACAGCCTTAAAATTTCTCTATGTTAGATAAAACATTTGGACACTGGCAGGGATAACACAATTAAAAAGACAAAGCTTTAGAAAGCTATGGAAGTTTACGATCCTTCCACATTTTTCTTGCCTTCAGGAGAAAAGCACAACAGGAGATGGTGTGTTTTGCAGGATCTGTAGGATTGTCATCATATGAAAACAACACGGTGTAAGAAGGAACTTTTTTTTAAAGAAACTAATACGAACAAAAACTGCAGTGTGTCTCAGATGTCAGCAGCTAAAGTTTGAATTTGCTTTGCTTGAAAATGTCATATGTACACTTTTTTTAAAGTTCTTGTTGTTTTAATGTATCTCTATGGAACTGCTGCCATTTCAAGTGGTTCCCACTTGACATTCTCTACAAAGATTAAAACCCACATCCTCTTCACCCTGGGAAGGCAAAGTTGAGACCCAGGGGTTCACAAATGCTCACACTTGTCCCATCTTGCCTCTTTATTTCCTCAAGCAGCTGTGTCCATGTAAACCATGTTTTTTTACAGAGAGTGTGGAGTAGGAGAAATTGTAAGCATGACTTCTTCATTGTCCATTATTGAAGGACGTAACGTCCATGAGGTATTAGCCATCCCTCTGTTATTCTTAGCCATGTTGCACATTACCTCCGCAAGCTGCGTTGTGCCTCTTTAAGTAAACTGTCAAAATCCATGGAGTCATACTTGCTCTTAGTAGAAGCAGGATCAAAATCGTCTGAATTTGAATCTGGAAGGGGAAAAATATTTTTGATACATTTAGGGATCCTCCTCAGATGGACTAATATACACAAAACTTTGGGGGTTTCAGTAAGGGACTGACATCCACAAACTTCTAAATATGCTTCAGATAACTATAATTAGTTGCATGCAAATTCTTTATATTTGGTTCTTGCCCAAGCAAAAGTATCTCTTATATTGAGTATGTCTATTAACCTTAATCCAAGGTTTGAAGACTAACAAACTAAATTAGGGTACTTTTTTCTCTTCAAGGACTTGTAGTTACTTTGTTTGGAGAAATGAATGGGTTTATTAAAGGACTTAGAACTGGAGTAAAAATTCCATTTTCTAATCTTCTATGTTTTCTAGCATTGTTGCCACTAGACATCTTAACATCTGAAGACCAACCTAAGCACCCATACATATTCACTATGCCTGTCATGTACAGAATGCAAACAATAGTATTTTATTTATTTTTAGTGATGTGAGACATTTACTATGATGTATACTGCTCCTTCCACACCATGTCATACCATAGAAGTATTAAGGCCACCTGGCAGGAGACCATGCTGTTGCTTCCTCCCACAGCCTTATAGCTCCAGGAACAAGCATGGGTGAAGACATGAAACCACAGGTGCCTATAACTCGAGCAGAAGGGTGAAATCCTGAAATTTTGCTTGACACATCTTAGTGATCAAATTGTTCCTAGTGCAGTTCATATAGATAACATATTTTTCTAAATATTTGTGAGTTCATAATTACCATATATAGCGACTCTACATTCTGATGACTTCGAAGACAGACTCACAAACAAGTTTTCTCCCACCAAAATATATTTTATACATTTTAAATGTCATTTACATGCTACTTAATAATTTGATAAATTAAATATTTCTAGTTGCTTTTTCCTGTGTTACATTGATTTATGATTTAAAGCCTTGTCTCAATATCATTGCCTCCAATTCTTCTTTATTCATTCTTTATTATTACTGTCCTTTCTACAACCGCAATCTCATGAAACAAATCCGTCAAATTATCTCCACATCAATAATTTTTTTCCATAAAATAAAGGCACAAGTATCTCTAAGATAAAAACCCATAAGGATATAATGACGTTTTGCTAAGGAAATGGTTTGAGCAGACATGGAAGGCTCTTGAAGAGCCCACTCTCAGTGATGAATAATGTTCAAGGAAGTCTTTTTCAGGCAGCTTATTTTATACCCCAGATGTTTCAAGATACTAGAAACACCCCTGACTTCATCAATGTGGAAGATAAGTCAAATCAAGTCAAGACTTCAATCCGTCTTTACTGGTTTTATCTGCTAGTGTTTGAACAAATGATTTGCCACCTTTTATATTTTCATCACTGTAGCTCTATCTCTCTAGCAGTCAGCTGCCTTTCTGCAGCTTTACACTATCTATTTAGCCAGTGAAGTGAATTATAGCATATTCACTTTGAACAATGCATATCGCCGTTATCATTTAGGCTCTGAGAAGACATCAATTGGTTAGAGAAAATATAGTATTTCTATTCATTCCCTGCAATGCACAAAGGAGAGGGCAGGGCATAAAAAATTGGAGACACACAGATGGATGGCATTATGTAGAAATTTTATTGACTTCAGTCATTAACTAAAAAAACACACTGTACACTATATTGGCTGAAATCCTCTTGCCTAGTGCAGTAAATTGTACAGAAGTAGGCCTATTGAACCAATTTGGAGAGCCAACTCCTCCATAGGTTCCATTGATTCAACTGGCTCACTATGCTAAAGTGAGTCATACTTAGAGTAGGTTCACTTGAATCAACAGAACCTTTGTAAGAGTATCCCCATTGATTAAATGGGCCCATTCTAGTGCAATTTACTATGCTGAGCAACATAATTTTGGTCATAGTCTATAAAGAAAGACTACAAATAGATCTCTCTTTACCTCCCCCTCCCTTTTTTTTTTAGTCAGAAAAAATATGATGCCCTCTGTTAAGCAGAGCTAGGGTAACACAGATCTCGTAAAATTTCAAGGTGGCAAGAATATAGAGAGATTGCATTAAGTTTCTCTTCACAATTGATTTAAAAAATGTGCTAAACTGCATTCATTGCTCTAGTGTTTAGCCCATATTGCATTTGGATTTGTGCTAGTCACGAAGCAACGTTGCAATACTCTACCACAAGCAAAGCTAGGCCTACTTCATCTATACACTAATTCCATGTAATCAGAAATACCTGAATATAGTTCAGAAAATACATTTGAAGTATTTACAGCTAATTTTCAAATAAGCCTTTTTAAAATCTGGGGAGTGGGTTCAACTTGAAAATTAGAAAGCTCTTTGATACATCAAAGTTATAGTTACTGCAATTATCAAGCAGTGAATGTCATACCTAAGTCTGCATAGTTAGACTTGTAAAACTGCTTTTGTCCACAAAAATACAGCTCAAAGTCAGGCTCATTGGACCTGCGTAGAGTGTATCCATTTTCTAGAGCAGCAAAAGCATCACAAGTGTAGCGGTAAGTGATGAAACCATAGCTATCTCTGTAATCAAGAAGAAACACATGATTATGAATAAGAATTAAAAAGTGCTAATAGACATCAAAGTTGCTACATCCTTTAAAAAAATAAAAAATAACAGGAGTTCCAATGAGGCGAAATACCACAAATATTCAAACCTGTCATATCCATACCTGAGCATGATAGTCCTGTCAACCAGGTACCTACTTATTTCTGGGAGAGAAACTTTTCAATACCTCTGCTTGACAAGCATCATAATTTTAGGAGCAATTCTTATTACCATGGTTTGTTTTCTTTCTTTCTTTCTTTCTTTCTTTCTTTCTTTCTTTCTTTCTTTCTTTCTTTCTTTCTTTCACTTAAAAATACAACAATGAAGAATCTTAAAAGGCATTTACCCATTATCTTGTAGATTTACTGTGCACTCCTCAATTTCACCAAATACTTCAAACCGGTCCCTCAGTTCTGTTCGGCTTGTGTCAGGGCCAATTTTACCAATATAAATTACACGTTGTTCTTCCTGTTGGTGAAGAGGAGCACATCATTTCCATGTGAATTACCATGAATGGTGATTATTTATACATAAATGCATAACATTCTGGTGATTTATATACTTGACAGCAAACCCAAATAAGACTCTAATCAGAGAAAGCAGAGCCACCATCATATGAAACGTAACAAAAACATACTATGGCCAAAGGAAATGTCTATTTTGGCATGCTTCAACATACACTGCACATAGTATCAAAGTCAAGATTTGGAAAGTGCAAAGATTTTTAACATGCATTTTTTCAAATATACGTGGCTGTTTAGACACTTATTGTTTATATTATGCTCTTAGAAGCAGAAAACCATTCTATAAGGCAAATCAAAAGATAGGGATGTCCCAAACAAAAATTTTAAACTATGAAACTGGACCTTGGATCAGCACCAAATTTGGTAGGGATGTAGGAGAAAGCCTGCTCTTGCTCTGTGCCAAATCTGCGGATGTTTGGGCAAGGGGTTTTTGAGATGTGATTTTTAAAAAGCAACACTGTTACGTGAAACATCCACAAGAGTGGACCTTCCGTAATTTTGTATTTTTAAACCATTTTAATTATCTATCCTATAAGCCACTTCAGATATCAGAACGGATACAACACATGCAATTTTTTTTCATAAACAAATCAATTAAATCAAAGACTCTTTTCCTAGTAAAGAACTGGGACATATAAATAATAGGCAAGTCATTCACCCATTAATCAATATATATTGGTCAGCCCAGTGGCACCATTGGCCACACCCAGATTATTAGGCTGGGAAATACCATGTTTCCCTGAAAATAAGACCTAACCTGAAAATAAGCCCTAGTAGGATTTTTCAGGATGCTCGTAATATAAACCCTACCCCAAAAATAAGCCCCAGTTGTGAAACCTCGCCCTCCACCATTGTGCAGCAACCAGAAGAAGATGACATGACTGTATTTGAATAAATGTAGATTGTTGTACATGAAAAAATAAAACATCCCCTGAAACTAAGCCCTAATGTGTTTTTTGGAGCAAAAATTCATATAAGACCCTGTCTTATTTTCGGGGAAACACAGCAGTAGCAGTGATGTTGCTCCCTTTCAGGTCATGGGAGGGGGGGAGCTTTCTTGCCCATTACTAAGTTACTTGACCAGCTACTCTACAACATTTTGCCTTTTCTACTCCTTTTCTACTTGCACTTATAGGACTTTGTATCTACTGATGCTAGCATTCAAGGGCAGACTTTTGTATACATGGTGTTATCCCTTTTATTGTTTGCAGCCTGGAACAGGATGAGCACTGCGTACCCACAGCCTGCTTAAAGAAAAGTTTGCTTCATATTGGCCTATATCCAATCCAATTTGGACTTTGTCAAACAGCTAGACCAGACCTAGTAAATTAATGGGATGTACATATGTGTTGGCTCACTTCAGTGGGTCTTCTCTAGCTGGGGCCAGCAAATGGGTTTAGACGTCTGAATCTGTAATCATCACTCTTTCCTTTTGCCTGGGGAAAAACTACCTTGGTAGAGAATAACACCATGCATGCATGGTCTCCCATATTTTAAGCTGTATTTATTCTCAGTGCCCTTGCTTTGGGTTGAGAGGAATAAATCTGGAAAAAGACAGGATTTGCATGCACAGTATATGTTTTCCCTCAGAATATCTTACAAAAATAAAAATGTTACTATGCTGAAACACTTGATAAGAAACAATTTGGTTGACACTAGCTATTGA
The DNA here is from genome assembly GCA_037013535.1 of Intellagama lesueurii. Classification (NCBI taxonomy): domain Eukaryota; kingdom Metazoa; phylum Chordata; class Lepidosauria; order Squamata; family Agamidae; genus Intellagama; species Intellagama lesueurii. Next base: position 112,576,001 of record JBAJHW010000005.1, read on the forward strand.
ACCTAAATGGCTGACCAGATGGAGCATAACATAACAGCAGACGTCCTAATACACTGCATTTCAAATATTATATATAGATTGGACATGGGGGGGAAACCATAATGCTTCACACACCAATGCTGAAAACATAATAGAGCTATGTGATGAGAATAAATACCACATATGCTCCTATGAGAGTTGTCATGACTGTGATTATTTTTGGCTTTTATTCCCCTGTCTCCTCTCTTTTTAGGGAAGGAGAGGCAACCTTGCTAAAATGGAACCATTAAAAAAAAGCTTGGTAAAGTACAATTAAGGGAATAAGCAAAAACGACCAAATCACAGAAATTCAAATTTAAAACTGAAATGTACCATATGTCCCTCAATATCCAAGTACAGCAAGTGATACTATTCCCCTAAATGACATACCATCGTGCCTAAGTATTGGGAAGTCATACTGTGCTTTTTGACTCAGGCATAAGCTGACATGGTGTTTTCATAATTCTCGCAGGATTACAAAGGCTTTCTTTGTAGCCTCTCTTACATGGGCACAGGCATTTATTAGAATGAATAGAAGAAATTCAAGGCTAGGTGTAGCACTATGTTTAAACAATAAGATCAGTTTTATTATTAAAACAGCTAAGGCACATAAGTAATCCAGGGTTTTGCTCATGTAACATTTTGTTTTCCATCTTTTTCACCTAAGGACAAAAAGAGGGTCCTGCTGGATCAGGCTGGATCAGAGGATACATGGTATGATCCCTCCTCTTCCAGTGACATGGCTCTGATCACGCTCACCCTAACCCTGAAACACTCAATAAAATGAGTAAAATTAAAAAGAAAACCCTGGGAAATGCATGCATGTACCTGCTGCATTATGCTGAGTTTAGCTCTTAAAGCATCTTGTTTCTAAAGGGCTGGTTAATACTTTTCTAGCATCTTAGTAGGACCTGCATGTTGCCATTCCAATATTTTGCTCCATTTCAGCACATTATTGTTCAAAATGGAAAAATTATATAGGAAGAATTGACAACATGGGTACATCCACATCTGGATGCAGAAACAATTGTGTGGGAAGTAACCACATTCCTTGCCACCGCAGGTGTGTAAATGTTCCCTGCAATTTAATATATTATTATTAAAAAATGCCAGGCACAGTTAATCAAAATTATAAAAACATTAACTGGTATTATATAACAGATTCAATTTTTAACCAAAAACCTAAGTATCTCTTATATATCGATGTAGTATATGTGCTGTTACTAATATTGCTGTTGTGTTTTTGTTTTTGTTTTTTTGTAGCTCTGTTGATGTTATTTCTGAGATCTGCAACTGCTTCTGTGTGAAATTTCTTGACATTGTTCCCAAAGCCCCAATGACTACAGGTACCACTGAAGTATGTTTCATCCACAAGCAAGATGTTTTAATTGCCAGGTCATTGCATTTTATTAATTTTTCAAATTATTTATTTTCAACTCTGGCATCCCTTGGAATGTCAATGATCCAGATACCACACATTTCTTTGTTCTATTACTACTATGTCTGGTGTATTATGTTCAAGATGTCTATCAGTTTGGATCTGGAAATCCCACAAGATCATGACTTCGTCATTTTCTGACACCTTCTCTACCTCATGTTCCCATGGGTTTTTGCAGGCTGGCAAGTTATATTTTTTGCATAGTGACCAGTGCACTAATTTTGCCACTCGATCATATCTAATTTCATTATCTGTTTGTGCAATCTTTTGACAGTCACATATGAGGTATCATCATCATCTTAGAACTGCAGAGCTGGAAGAGATCCTATGGATCATTGAGTCCAGTCTCTGTCAAGAGGCACAGTAGGGAATTGAATTCCCTACCCTTGGCTCCACAGCCAGATTCCTACAGCAGTAAACTTCGCTACATTCTTCAAATTTCCAGGGCCATTATGCTACTTATGGGAGGATTTGCTTGAAACAAAGTACGAATCAAGACACCAGCATGTCACTTTCCACATCTGAGAGTAAAGGCAGACAGAATATGTACACTTAACCCATCAGAAAGCAGAGACACTCATGATGGTTCCATGGGCCAAAAACTAAAATTAAAATCTGCTTTGGTTCTAGATTATTTTTATGGTTAGATTTCTGTAGTAGAACAAAGTACCTCACCTTCCGATTACACCAGAACCTTGCAAAGATGCATTTATTAGATTTAACGAAATATAATAGACTATTGAAACATGCAGGTCTATTGTTAATAAAATGGTTACATTTAAACAATGCTTTCTTAAAAATTCACATACATGTTCTGGGCCAGTGAATCCATGCATGCCCAGATCTATGTAAAATTATTGCTCTAATCTTCATGCTTCTGTCTACCTACTTCTGCTTCATTAATTAGTAGGTACTGCTGCAGAATAATTAAGGTCAGGAAGGCAGTTTCTGTTGATTCTCCAGAAAGTGCCTGTTGTTATCTAGGTCAAGCTATATTTGACATGTGAAGAACATAATGGTCAATGTTGCCATATAGTAAGCAATTCTTCGATAATATAATTTTATAGGAACAATACGTACACCAAGGTATGTATGTAAAAGATATTTTAAAAGTAAAGACCTTATTTTTCTGGTCATGCATGGATACATGCTTTTGAGATGTTAATATAACCACTGAAGCTTTCTTTAGACTTTTACTACCACATCTGAATTACCACTTATACGACTTGTTTGTGAAGTCAGCCTTATTTAGGTGCCTCAGTAATTTTCAAAGGAGTAACTGAAACTATGGCCTTCAGAATGTACCACACTGACTGTTACTGCAGTGTCAAAATTATGCCTCACATAGATCTAGCTAGGAAAAACATTTTCAGCAGATGCTTACAGTGTATATTCAAGCTCCTTTAACCCACTCATATAGTGTAATCATAAATTTTATTTCTCTGTTGGAATGGCATAGTTAAACAATGCCACACAACACAACTTCAGATCAGGAAGGGTGACTCAAGGTCTTTCTGAAAACATTAAGAATACAATGCTTTCTGCAGTACTGCTGAACATAATTGTACCTTTTGCCATATTGACAAGGGGAGGTTGGTGCAGAAATGGAAGAAATTCTCAAAAACTTTCAGTGAGAGAAACATGCAGAAAAGACCCTAAAATGGGTATTTCTGTGGCCCCACTCAGCAACTTGGAAAATTAGGTAAATACAACCTCAGATGAACATGAAATATTACATTGTGCCATGATTTATTTTACAAAAATAAAGCCAAAATGGAGAAGCCATTCCATTATGTCTTGATACATAGAACCATAGAATTCAAAGAGGGTGCATTTTCTTCTTCATATGACTCTCTCTGTTTCTATCTGTGTATGTGTGTGACCATAAAGGTGATCCTTCTATAGCCCATGATACCTTATGCCTAGTACTTTGATTATGATTGTACTCTGTTAAATCTGCAGCATGTAGCTAAATACCATAATTTCTACTTTGAAGTAAGTGGACAAAGCTTTCAGCTCAGGTTGGAACTCTCACTGTATTCACTTATCATGACAGGTAAGGTAATATTTTCATCACAGACTGAAATGGATTTGAAAGTCATTCCTCTCTCTGGGGAAGTGATTCTGTGAGGGAGCTGGGGGCTAAAAGTCTCTAATAGAATATTCTTCTCAGCCCATGTTTCCAGAATCCTACCTAGTCTATCTACTACACCACACTGGCTCTCAAACCTGATATACAAATGGTATAGTTTTGTAGTACAAATATGCCCTGAGATGAACACAGATATATCAACTGTTAGGATAAACTATGCTTTTGGCCAGATCACAGATGATTCTTCTTTTGTACTAAATTTACGTATTTCTATATATCCATATGTTATCTGAATTTAAGCTTCTTTCCTGCTTACTATCCATGACAAAGCCCTTTTCTAATACATTTTCCAGTGGCTATTGAATGAAGAATGTGATGGTTTACAGAAGCTTTAAAATATTACATTTTAAAGGCAAAGTGAGCATTGAAATGAAAGCACACTGAAGCATCAGAGATCACAATTATTAAGAAATGCATGTGAAGAGATTAGCATGTGTATTTTGCTTGTTTCTTTCAAAGGGAAAAGTCAGAGGAAATACAGTATAGTTTTTTAAAAATGCTTATCTATAATACAAACAGACACACATATAAAATATATGTAGAAACACAAAATCTGTAGAAGAAAAATAAATATATTCTAGAATGAAAGTCAGCTATATGGCACTTACAATTGCCTTCTGCCTCTGTCTCTCTCTTTGTTTGGCCCTTTCAGATTCCCGTTTTTCATATTCTTTGCGGTATTCTTCCCTCTTCAGTCTTTCATGCTGATATTCCTCATAGCTGTCATATCTAGGAAACATAATTTAATTAATAAATGAAGCACCTGAATTTTCCACAAGTACACATGAATAATAAGTGCTCACTATTTGTTTTTTTACTATATGCAGCAAACAAACATAAATATGAGACACATAAATATGGCACACTATGCTACCTGGCTCTATGACTATGTGGTGATCTGGATCGTGATCTTGAATACAAGGGAGAACTTTTATATTCCCAGGATCTACAATGACTGGACTCATAACAGTAAGAAGATCTGTCAGGAGAAATAAACATACACATACACACGTGAACATTTGACTTGGTCAGAAAGATGAACATTCAGACTTATCTTATATAACGGGTGAGTAATTGGTGGCCCTACAGATGTTCCTGGAATGTCACTCCCATCATCCCTCACCATTGGCTGAGCTGGTTATGTTTAATGGGATTTGCAGTCCAACATCATCTTGACCGCCACCAGTTGTCTACCCCACCTTATAAACCTCCAGTGGTCCAAATCCATATAGGTTTTTTTTTGACCCTCCAACAGTGGCTATCATGATAATTAGCTATCTAACAACAACATATGAATCAGACCAAGAGTCCACCTAGCCCACTATCCTGTCTCTAAAACTGTGCAACTAAGAGGGCTCCACATTAATGTAGCCATGACTTGTTTTCCCACAGTACAGCTCTTTTCAGGGAGATTCTATTTGACTTGGCTTTGATACAATTAGATGTATCTATTCTTAAAATAAAACCTTAAAAAACACTACTAAGCTAGTTGGCTATCAGCACATCCTGTGGTAATGAATTCCATAATTATGCATTGTGTGAAAAAGTACTTCTTTTTGTCTGTCTAAATGATTTATTTTCTCTCCCTATAAATTCTTTAGTGAGATAGGAATAGATTACTGAGTTAGCTACCGTCAACTTCATTTCATATGAATTGTAACCAGCTTAGCCCTGAGGAAGCTGCTGATAAAGGTTAGGCTGAAAAACCTTATGAGAGCACATTTCACATTCCATCCTATACAGATTTACTGATTAGCATCCCTCTTCCCCAGCAGTACCTGGAAGAGGATCTACTCCACGGTGACCTTGACCGTGATTGGGAATATGGAGAACGGGAACAAGACCTGCGCTGAGGAAAGGACCTTGATCGAGAACGTATCCTTTGGAATCTTTGAGAAAGCAAGGATTTGGGTGGAGATACTGAATCTCTGCATGGAGAATTAAGGGATGAGCAAGAAGGCGACAGGTCAAACAATGTGTAGGCTTGTGTCCCATGCCATGAGCAGCACAATTTGTCATTTTCATCTTCACTGTCATAAAAAAGACCATCCATTGCTAGTCCAGAATTTATAAAAATAGGTAGCTTGGAGAATTGTTCATCACTATAATTACTGCTGTCCCTCAGTTCACTGGTCTTAGTGGTCTCTTCCTCAAAAAAAGCTTGGCTAGGGTGGCCAAAGTGCTTATTGAGTTCAGCCCGGATTTCTTGGTCTTGGAGCGGTTTCCGGTTGTTGCACTGCAAATCCTGCTTGCTTGCCTGTGAAGTCTCTCTCTTGGCATACTGGTCATGTTTTTCAAAAGAAGAACAAATTTGACACCATCGCCCAGGCAAGCAGCCTTTCAGCTCTACTTGTCTGGAATCCTGAAGTTCCTGGGACAGATTGATGTGTATTTCTGTTTTTGAATTAGCAGACTGACAGTAGTCATGATCACCAAACAGCTGTAAACCAGGCCGCTTTGTCTTCCTCTCCTCGTGACTGACAGACAGCACAGTTGTCTTGCTAAGCTGTGCATACAGTTCTGACTGCTCCGGACCCTTCCGAACGAAAATATGTCCTTGAGAGCTGGAAGACTCACTGCAGCAGGGGTTTTGGGAAGGTGGCATAACAGTCTTGCATGATGACTTTGGCTTTGGTGATGTCCTAAAAGGGTTGTCTTGATTGGCTTTGTGAGGAGGGGTTGTAGGTGGAGTTAGGCCTAAAAAGAAAGTAAAGCAAAAACCAAGTCTTAGTATGTGCTCTACCCTAATTGTTCCAAACTCCATGTTCCTAATACATATCGGGATGCTGTCTTTCTCTTCTTGGATAAACCTCCTAAAAATCCATTTTTTCCATGAAATCTATTCCCCCAAAGAAATGAAGCTTAAAAATATGTGCAACTAAACTGTACACATCTGAATTAATAATTACTGGGTTTTTTTTAAAGAATGACCAGAACATAATAGTTTTATCTACACCCTGTGACATATATTTGATAACGATGGCACTAAAACTCCTTTCTGTAATTATTTTTAGCAATGTGGTGCAGCTACAATATGGATCACAAGGAATAAGCAACTATTGTGGTTCTGTTCAGTGCCGCAATTATACTTTGGGTAACTGAAGTAACATTGATACAAAAAGAACCAAAGAATGAGCTCCTCCCACATTATCCTGATCTTCAGTATTATTCAAATATTAAAGCTAAAAACATCAGTTCCCTGGGGAACACGATCATTTTTCCATCATGGATCTTGATTTTGGTAATAGCTTCTCCTTGCAGGTTCTTGCACCACTTTGATGTTATATAACAAAGGACTGTTATTATTTTAGAAACACAGTAAATTTGAACCAGCTTCAGTGACATTCATTATGCAATTTTTGTTGCAACACATAAATTGACATTGGACGTGTAAACAATGACATACTCTTTTCGTACCAGATCCAAGTCCCTCTAAAGCTGAAACACTCTGAACAGCAAAATTTGAAGGAAAATGAATTTGGTATTGAAGTCAAAGTGCTTCAGAAATAGATGGCCTAAAGAGGCTGTAAAGATTAAGAGTGGCTCTATGATACGATAGGAATAATTTTGGTTTGCAGAGTTCATTAAGCTTAGTAAACCTTTTCTAACATATGCAGAATACATTGTTGGAAGAAAAACAAGTCAGCTTCCCTAAAACATGTAATGAAATTGAAATGGCAAACTAAGCAACCTAAACTGCACCCAAACACAAATAAATATCACAAGGGAGTGATTGAAATTTACTCTCCGTTTAGCAAATAGAGGCTTAAGTAAATAAAGAGAAGACAAATGTCAGATCAATAAGTACCAGGTTTTCCCCCACAGCATGATGTTAATTTACTATGCTAGATCTCTTTGTAGAGATGAAAGATCACAGTCACACGGAAATCCCTATAAGAAAAGAAGTCAAAGCTTTCATCCCACTGCTGGTAGTTTTGTGCACTAGATGTCTGAAAATCTTTTGAATTCCTTTCAGGTTTTATAAAAAGTGAAGTTAATGGAAGGTGATTTTATATAAAAATTCTCCTTCCTACATAAATATATTTGTCAGACTATTTAGAACTAAACTGTTCTAACTGTGAGGTGAGGGGAAAAGGAGAGAGAGACTGAAATTTAGAAATTTCCATCAGTGGAAATGTTTTAAATATCTTTCAGAGAAAATTTAGGAATTGTATTTCCTGCTTCACAACAAAGGGATGACCCAAATAATACTCTGCAGAAGCATTTAATTCTGCACTTTGGTTTCATCATACACAAACAGAAGGTACCCCAGTTCAGAAAAATATTCACGAAGGGACAGATCTAGTTCTTGGACATAACCTATAGCACACTAATGGGCAGCAGCATTCAGCCAGAGGAGCACCCGACCAGAAGAGCACCCATTTTATCCCAGCATAGCAAGCCATAATATGGCACTACACGGACCCTAGGAGTCCCCAACAATCTTCCACTATCCTGGGTTGAGCCACACGGTATGGCAAGATCATCTGCCCTCTGGAAGCTTGACAAGTAATGGGAAAGAGGATTAAAGAGAGTCGTTCACACAGGTAGACCTTGTAACTAATGGTGGCTCCAATACAACTGTCTGCTCAATGTCTTTGCTTGTGCCTGATAGTTAGAACCTATTGTGCAAGGACACAGCAGTCTATCCCTTGGCTGCTGCTCCACAATGACCACTTAAAGGCAATCTACCCTATAAGGACCTTCCCAGCTGCACCTTAAAGCTTTAAGGAAGGGTTGTAGTTCTGTGACAGAGCATGTTACTTTGCATGAAAAAACGAGCAAACCCTGACCCTCAGCATTTCCAACCAGGGCTTGGGAAAAAAAAAACCTCATCTGAATTATTGGGGAGCAGGAGCTATCTAAGGTTTCAGTGTCAACAGAAATAAGCCAAACAGAACACTGAGCTGACTCAATATAAGGCAGTTTCCTATGTTGTGACTAGAATTGAGATCGCATGGAGATCATGTCTGGTTCTCTATTGATCTGCAAAGGTTTTTTAATGTCTCTTTCCATGGGAAAATATAACATGTGTGGATACATTCATCTAGCAAATGTCTATTTAGTGTGATGATTTATATCTTCTTCAGGGATATATTGGAGAAGAAATGAAAATCTACTTTCTGAACTAGCTGTGAATGACAAAACCCCTTCATAGCTGCATAGCACTTGGAAAGGGGCATATTAGCTGCTATGAATGAAGTCAATGGGAACTACAAGACACGAATACTAAACTTTAAATACAAATGGGATTTTGTTTGAATATCTGAAAAATATTTTTTAAAATTATTCATGCAAGCACATGAATTTCACTAAGTAGAAGCAAAATTTTAAAGATGTTCTTTGAAGACTTATTCAGTTGAGAAAAAAACCAGATAAAATTACCCAGCATCTATATTAAATACAACTTTCCTTAATTTTACTCCTTCCCCTCCTCCACACAGGTTCAGATTAAAAGAAATCCAGAACTAGAAGTATTTTTGGAGAGAATGTTATAATGCACTGACACACTGAAACGTCCAGATGGACAAAAGTCAAAGTTAGGATGGTAAACAACATGGGGTAGAGGGAGAACAGTAACCTGTCTGGATTAATAAGCAAATACTTGCTCTAAAATTTACGTGGTGACACACATATCTCAGAACTGTGCACAAGAGATTCGGAACTCTGATACCCACATGGTACATAAGGCAGCAGGATACAAACATTTGACTGTGGAAAATGCGATTTCTCTTCCCATTATGGAGACTAAGTAGACCAGTTCCCATTATACACCCCTGGTTTCTTTGTGTACTTTGTAGCACAGGTTGCCGTTCATTTAAGATTACCAAGAAGATGCATGATCATAAACTGGCTTGTACTGCTTGGTAGGAAGTTTTCCACTTTTGCATCTGAAGAAGTCAATTACAATTTTCAACTCTATGTTGCTGTTGTTACTTGCCATCAAGTCAAAATTAACTTATAGTGACCCTAACAGAGGTATTTAAGGAGTGGTTTTATCAGTTCCACTCCCCTAGTGAGTTTCCATGGCCAAGTGGGGATTCAAACCTTGCTCTCCAGGGTCCTAGTCCACCACTCTATCCACTAAACCAGATTGGGTATCTTCCTTATACTGGATTTAAAATCTGTCTGAAAAGATTCTATATTTTTTCAGAGTAACCTAAAAACTAACAGCTTTTGAAATATGCCCCTTTTCAAAAGGAGCTTGCCACATGTTGCTAACAGGCTCAAAGGCTTAGAAGCTGTGATTCAAGAGCAATGAGCTACAGTACACACAAAAACTCATCTAATCATGGAAACAGTTCCACATTATCAGTTGCACAATATGGTTGCTACATGCAAGGAAGGCTGGAAAAGTGAGAATACTTGCTAGCCCAAATGACTGGCAGAATCAACAGAGGAAACTCTAAAAAAAATGACGGTGATGCCTGAAGCCTCCTTCCCCAGTAGCCATCATTTCTTTATTGGCATGTATTTTATCTCAGGCAGTGAACTGCTTCACAACTACAGTAGAAACAAGTCCACTGGGAAACAATGAGAAACACCTTGGGGAGGTATCAACAAGCCAGCAGGAGTCTCAGTGTTTCCAGAATTAACTCCCCACTCCAATCTTTATGGGCAAAAAATAAAACAGCATAACATCCTAAACATAAACTGGATGGAAACCTAGGATGCTCAGTGACCACAGAAGCATCTACAATGAAAAATGGAATCCCAAGGAGGAGAGGGAATGGATCCGAACATATTATCATGGAGAAGAATATTACTGGTGGGCTGACACACCATAAAGCTGGGTAGGCAACATGCGCCCTGTGGCTGTCCAGCACCCACCAAAAAAAACTTTAAAAACCCACTCAGTATCTTCAATACACTATTGAGTGTGTGGGAACAATTTTTTCTCCATTTTTTAAAAAATGCCACTGAAAAATTGTGTTTTTAATTTAAAAACTAGTCATTAAAAAAGTTTAAACCCCCTTTTCACTAACAAACTCCCACTATTATAGAATGGAATTGAATTCAAATAATATTAATAATACTAGTATGTTAAATATGCAAATAACCATTTTTGGCCCATCCTCCTTTAGCCCCATCCCCTTGGAGTGCAGCCCACATGTTGCTGGTGAACCTGAAAAATGATCCTCAGCTCCACAGAGATTGCCTACTGATGTAGTACTGGAACACACCACACTGGAATAAAAATGGATTTGGTGAAAACTGGTAGGACTAGTGAAAACCTATGCTGGACAGAAGGGTTTGTATCAGACTCAACATTGATTTTCGGCCAAAGTAAAAGTTACAAAGAAAAATTCAATACTTCTGTTCATATGGAACACAAGGGTAAAAATTAAATAAGTTTAGTTTTTAGGAGTATTTCCCACACGCCTGCTTTGTATAAGATGAAATGTAAAAAAAGGAATAAGGGGGAGAGGAGATGAGCAGATATGTTTAAAGGCAGAGAGATGGGAAACTTTTTTTAAAAAACGTAAAGACTAAAAATGTTAAGATGATGAACAGGGACTTGGCACAGAGATTTAGTAACAACTCACCTACGTTGTAAGCCTTTTAAGTTGAAGCGAAGCTGGAAATGCATAAATTAACAAAAATGAAAACTAAACACATTAACACATGCACACACACCTGGTACAATCTATTCTGTCATCTCTGTCTGCTCCATGGGTACAGCAAGCTTGATTTTAGACATACATTTTTTACACATTCAGTTGAAAATGTGAAGAATGAACAAATGTTGACAAAGCTGAATATGCAAGCACAAAAATTACACACCTGCATATTAAAGAACCATGACTAACTATGACTTCCTGTTACACGTACTTTCAGAAACAAACCCAAGTTTGTCACAGTGTAATAACAGGCAATAATGTCTTAAACACCAGCACCAGAATCCTGTTGGATTTGTGCAGCGTAAATATGCACTTGTGCAAGTGAATCTACCTGCACTGCTGGCAGGCCGTTACGCTTCTCTGCTTCCTTGGGTCAGGGAAACAGTCACATAATTAACATTAAAACAGAGGGGACATAACATTGCACCACTGCCCCTCCATGCACCATTTTGTTAATAGGATTTTTAACCAGGGAAGGGAAAAGTTTACAGCATGCACTGAGTTAGGAAATGAGTTTTGGACTCTACCTCTCCCCATTCCCTCAGACTCTGCCCACTTCTCTTGAATCACAACTTGGAGAAAATTAGTCCCATATTTATTCATGGTGAGTATCACCTCTACTTTGCCTTTCCTTTAATCACAGTAATCTGAGTTCCATCTTGTGCCATGATCCTAAATCAATAGTGCTAAAACATTCTGCGCCCTTTTGGATTATTTCACGCCAGCTGATTTTCCCTCAGCAAATGTGTACATTTTCGCATTGACAGTGCAAGGTATATTCTATGCTCTCTCTTGAACCTAGCAGGTTTTGACAGATTTATGTAAGGACAGATGGCCATTACAGGCTGAAGGCTGACAAGAGGCAGTTCAGAGCATTGTTAACACACTTGCACAAACTCTCAGCAGTGCGGCACTGTGCAGAATGTAATTCAGACTATAGCTTTTTTATTGCTGCCTATTTTCCTTTGTCAAAAGCGCCTGCTGTGCACAGCAACAAATGGCTGCCATTACCCAGAATGTAATGGGTGTCAGACAAATCACGTAACACAAACAATCAAGAGTATGTAGGTCATATTTCAACAGAGCACAACCTTAGCAATATTTATGATTACTGCATTGAAATGTGCTCTATAATAAACAAGTACCTCTTCATCACTCACACTTATATACTTCTGCACAAGAAAACAGCAGGTGACACATACTTCCCTTCAAAAACCAGCATTTTTAATTTTTATTTTGTTTTGAAGATATCCCCACCCCCCACCTTACCCCACGCCATCATCGTCTGAAAAGTATTTCAGGCACAAAATTCTGTATAAAGGGAAGTATCAGGGCAAAAGTGGAAGCTCCTGATTAGAAGCATTTGGGGGCAGCAAAAAAATAAATAAATAAACAGTTTTCAATAAGATGAACTGAACTTCTTAGCAGAGGCTTCACATGTTTCGAAAATGCTTTCATATTCTGCCTGAAGCAAAACTGCAAGGTGGCGGTGGAAGCTGTTTAAAACATAAGTTCATAAACAGAGCAGCTTTGCATAGCCTATTTTACAAAGGTCTTTCCAACCACTTCTTTCTCTCCTCCCCATCCACTTGTGATCCCCAGGTGGGATTCCCTCACTTGTATGCTGGCTAAACTTGTACAAGCTTATATGCATACAGCGTCCAACACAAAGCATAGGCTGAATTGCATCTATCTTTCCCATAAAATTCCATTATACTCTCACTTTCAAAACACATAAACTCTGCTCCTCATCAGATGCCTCTGGAAGATACACATATCCTCCAGATTCATGGAACAATATAATACTACAAACAACATTCTTATCACTCATTGTCCAGTCATTCAGAAAGTCTGGATTATCTGAGTTTAAAAAGTAGCTCACAGAGAATTCTACAAAACTAAGAAATGACATTATTATGTGCTGTCAAGTTGGAACTGACTTACAGTGATCATAATAGAGTTTTCAAGATAAGTGAGATATTTAAGGAGTGGTTTTACCAGTTCCCACCCCCAGTGAGTTACCATGGCTAAGCAGGGAATAGAACCAGGTACCCTGCGTCCTAGTCTGTCACTCTACCCACTACATCACACTGGGCATTCCGCCTACTTTAAAGGTAAAGGTAAAGGTTTCCCTTGACAAATTGTCCAGTCGTGTCTGACTCTAGGGGGCGGTGCTCATCCCCGTTTCCAAGCTGTAGAGCCAGTGTTTGTCCGTAGACAGTTTCCGTGGTCACGTGGCCAGTGCGACTAGACATGGAACGCCGTTACCTTCCCACCGTGGTATTTATCTATTCACAATTTTTACATGCTTTCAAACTGCTAGGTTGGCAGGAGCTGGGAGAAGCAACGGGACTACTGAAAAAATTGTTCTCTGGACCAGTTTGGAAACCTGCAGGGTTTTTTCCCTAGTCATAGGGCTGTTCTCTTTCAAGTGTAAATGTCTTGATGCTTCATGCTAGCTAGCCATGCACTGTGTGAAATTAAACATATGTTAGGCTTAATGCGATCCTTGAGCTTGGCATTCTTCTGCAAGTTTCATGATATGAGGCTCCAAATGGGACTATGACAGTCGGAGGTCACCTCTTGTCATGATATCAATTCTGTTCCTGGATTTTGTCAAGAAAACTACCTTGCTGAATCTACACTTAACCAAATACATTGAGAGAAAGGCAATAAAAAAACTAGTCTTTCTCCCACAGTGTTGGAAATGTATTTAGCAGATCATTTCCGATCCAAAGATCTTTTTGAAACTTACTGAACTGACGATGTGCAGTTAAATCACACTGAAGATCAATCAAACTCTCTTGAATTTCTGCCTCAACTTGGGTGGGTTGTACTTCAAAAAGATTCAAAATCCAATCCAAGATGCTCAGGTTTAACAGGTCATTAAATCTTTCTTGCATATCCTTGTGTATCTGCTGGAGATGCTTCACATAAACAGCAAAGACATCGTCCTTCAGTGCCTGCCTCTGCGATTGTCTTCAGGTTTGAAATCGTAAAAATTTCCAATGTCCTATATTGGGCCAATAGACTTTGAGTTTCTTAAGGACAGAAACAATGGCATCGTTACTATCTACAAGGTTACTGGTTTTGCCCTGTAAGGTCTTGTTTAACAAATTAAGTTTCTGAAAAACATCTGCCGAATAAAATATGTCTGCCTTAGCATCAACTAGTTTTCCTCCATGCTCTTTATCAGACATGAAGGAAACTATGGTGTCCCAGAGTGCAACAAAATGTTGAAGTCAGTTTCCCTTGGAAAGCCACCTAACCTTGTGTATGCAGCACCAGCATCTGGAAGTCTTCATAATGTTCTTCACATAGCTGTCAGAAAAGATGATCCTGAAGGGCGTGGGATTTGATGAAGTTTATGGCTTTTATGACAACCGAGAGCAAAATATTGAGGCATCCTCCCAAATTCTTAGATACTAGGTGCTCCCTGTGAATGATGCAATGAATAGTAACGACAGAAGGTATGCCTCTTTTTAGATGGGCGATGAATCCTCTGTATTGACCATCCATAGAAGCAGCACCATCAGTTGCACAAGCAATTATATTCTCAATCGGAATATTGTTCTCACTTAAGTAACTTTAGACTTCTTCAAAAATAGACAGCTCCTTAGTATCCGTTTTAATCCTCCTGGTAAACAACATCTCTTCCATCAGTTCGTTACTGTGGCGATCGCCCACATCACTCATGCCATTCACATTCATGAGCTGATTTGCATGAACCTATGAGAGGGCTGGAGAAGCGGAGTCAGCAGCTACATGAGGCTTGGCGGGAGAAGGAGGAGTCAGATAGGGCTGGTTAGTCAGAGAGATAGGGAAACAGATACTGAGAGAGATAGAGCTGATTAGGAAAATAGGTAGAGAAGGTGGTAATGATATTGCAAGTGATAAGAACTATGTACTGAGAGAACTGTTGATGAATTGCTTATGTATAATGTGTATCTGAAGAACTTCTGTTATTATTCAATCTGCTTCACTTCAATAAATAAGTTCTGTTTCTGTTCACAAGACAAGTGTTCTGACATGCGTCATTTATATTGTGGATTGAAGTAATCCACTGGTGGCAGCGAGAAGAAAAGGCGACGTGAGCCTTTATGAGGGAAAACAAGCAGGGGCCACGAGGGTAAACGCCACAGTTACCATTCCAGAATCTCACATAAACCATGAGAAGAGTGTTGTTATCTTGTAAAGCAGTTTCATCTAATTGTCAATAGAATGTCTTGGATTAGACTGAACTGACCAATTCCTCTTCAATGCTATGTGCCATCTCATTGATTCTTCTGGCAACAGTGGAGTTACTCAAAGGAACTGCCTGAATTGTTTCTTTGGCACTCAAATTCATGACATCAGATATTGTTATGGACATGGAAGGCAGGATGAGCAACTCACCAATGTGAGCATTTCCAGTTTTAGCAATCAGTTTACTGATTTTGTATGATGCAACAAGACTCTTGTCTAATTTTGGTGACATTTGAGTAAGAATTTGTCAGTGTTGGCCTTCTCTTGAAATTCTATCAAAGGTTTTTTTTAAAGAAATCCAAGGGTTTATCTTTCTTCTCTGGATGCAAGGTGTCCAAATTTTTTTTATATAATTTGCTTGGCCTCGTGCTTTCATTTGAAAATGTAGTCATGCAGTTCAGACACATGGGCGAAGATGCGTTTTGCAGAGATGCAATGCAATCATATGGTTAAGTATTCACCAGAATACTGCCAATATTTTTTTTCCACCAAGGAACTCATGGGTAGAATTATTTCTTATTCCTTTTATCTCTTGACTCCCTACTTTATCATTCCAGTCCCCTATAATGACAAGAACATCTTTCTTTGGTGTCAGTTCTAGAAGGTGTTGTAAGTCTTCATAGAATTGGTCAATTTCAGCCTCTTCAGCATCGGTGGTTGGTGCATAAACTTGGATTACTGTGATGTTGAAAGGTCTGCCTTGGATTCGTATTGAAATCATTCTATCATTTTTGAGATTGTATCCCAGTACAGCTTTTCCCACTCTTTTGTTGACTATGAGGGCTACTCCATTTCTTCTACGGGATTCTTGCCCACAAGAGTAGATATGATAATCGTCTGAATTGAATTCGCCCATTCCCGTCCATTTTAGTTCACTGACTAAGGGAAAAACCAGACATCTGTTCAAGAAAATTGGAAATATTAAAGGAACCTTTTGTGCAAAGATGGACATGATAAAGGTCAAAAATGGTAGGGACCTACAAGAAGCAGAAGACATGAAGAAAAGGTGGCAAGAATACACAGAGGAATTATACCAGAAAGATCTGGATGTCCCGGACAACCCAGATAGTGTGGTTGCTGACCTTGAGCCAGACATCCTGCAGAGTGAAGTCAAGTGGGCCTTAGAAAGCATGGCTAACAACAAGGCCAGTGGAGATGATGGCATTCCAGTCGAACTATTTAAAATCTTAAAAGATGATGCTATTAAGGTACTACACTCAATATGCCAGCAAGTTTGGAAAACTCAGCAGTGGCCAGAGGATTGGAAAAGATCAGTCTACATCCCAATCCCAAAGAAGGGCAGTGCCAAAGAATGCTCCAACTACCGTACAATTGCACTCATTTCACACGCTAGCAAGGTTATGCTCAAAATCCTACAAGGTAGGCTTCAGCAGTATGTGGACCGAGAACTCCAGAAGTACAAGCTGGATTTCGAAGGGGCAGAGGAACTAGAGACCAAATTGCTAACATGCGCTGGATTATGGAGAAAGCCAGAGAGTTCCAGAAAAACATCTACTTCTGCTTCATTGACTACGCAAAAGCCTTTGACTGTGTGGACCACAGCAAACTATGGCAAGTTCTTAAAGAAATGGGAGTGTCTGACCACCTTATCTATCTCCTGAGAAATCTATATGTGGGACAGGAAGCAACAGTTAGAACTGGATGTGGAACAATTGATTGGTTCGAAATTGGGAAAGGAGTACAACAAGGCTGTATATTGTCTCCCTGCTTATTTAACTTATATGCAGAATACATCATGCGAAAGGCTGGACTGGATGAATCCCAAGACGGAATTAAGATTGCGGGAAGAAATATCAACAACCTCCAATATGCAGATGATACCACTCTGATGGCAGAAAGTGAGGAGCAATTAAAGAACCTCTCAATGAGGGTGAAAGAGGAGAGCGCCAAAAATGGTCTGAAGCTCAACATTAAAAAAAACTAAGATCATGGCCACTGGTCCCATCACCTCCTGGCAAATAGAAGGGGAAGATATGGAGGCAGTGACAGATTTTACTTTCTTGGGCTCCATGATCACTGCAGATGGTGATAGCAGCCACGAAATTGAAAGACGCCTGCTTCTTGGGAGGAAAGCGATATCAAACCTAGACAGCATCTTAAAAAGCAGAGACATCACCTTGCCGACAAAGGTCCGCATAGTCAAAGCTATGGTTTTTCCAGTAGCGATGTGTGGAAGTGAGAGCTAGACCATAAAGAAGGCTGACCGCCGAAGAATTGATGCTTTTGAATTGTGGTGCTGGAGGAGACTCTTGAGAGTCCCCTGGACTGTAAGGAGAACAAACCTATCCATTCTAAAGGAAATCAACCCTGAGTGCTCACTGGAAGGACAGATCCTGAAGCTGAGGCTCCAATACTTTGGCCATCTCATGAGAAGAGAAGACTCCTTGGAAAAGACCCTGATGTTGGGAAAGTGTGAAGGCATGAGGAGAAGGGGACGACAGAGGATGAGATGGTTGGACAGTGTCATCGAAGCTACCAACATGAATTTGACGAAACTCCGGGAGGCAGTGGAAGACAAGAGGGCCTGGCGTGCTCTGGTCCATGGGGTCACGAAGAGTCGGACACGACTTAACGACTAAACAACAACAACCAACCATTTCTCACATTTATATTCTCCCTGATCCAAAAGTGGATCGTCATAGCAGTTAACAAGCAATATACATATGCCAATATTTACCACACTATTAGCTTCTTAACAGACTTAACTGGATGCAAAGAATCTCCCTTGGGCTCAAGCATCTTAAGTCACTCCTGCAAATTACAGGTTGTGTTAATTGAGCATCATTATGGCCTCCCAGCTACTCAATACATGCTCCCTCCAGCTTTGATATCTGTGTGGATCAGGAAAGGTAAGGCTACTGTTAAACACAGGATGGGGCAGAGTACATGGCTAAAAGCCTACATCCAGTGTGCTGAATCAAAAAATTGTGCAGGTCTGCTCTACCAACTGCACAACATCAGTTCCCATCTGGAATTAATGTCAGCACATTTATTCTAAGAGTCTTCTTCTATATAATGCATGTTTACACTGAAGGCAATTCTGGTGTCAAACTTTAACATGCCTGATGGTTCTTTACTGCTAATGTACAAACATCTGATAATGTATCTCATTTGTGGATAGATATTGGTGAGCTAAGGAGAAGCATTTGCTGGAGCTTCCCGGAGACACGCTGTGAGTATCAGTGTTATTAAAATATATATATATATAGATTCTTTTACATCTTATGAGTTTGGAAATAGGATTATCAAGGGAAACATTATTTAAAGCCACTTAAGGCACTGAACACAAGATAATGGCCTGATTCAGTATAAGAATCAGCAGGGCTTCTGTACAACCCAAAACAGCAGAAGCTAGGAATGAATAATAAAATTAAATAGCCATCATATAATAAAGAACTACATTTCTGTTGAACAGTCTGTTTTATCTTGTTGTCAGTACAGCAGTGGATAAATATAGACCTCTTGAAATATCTAGTAATTTACAAGATGGCATTATGTCCAGTCCAACTTTCTGCCACCCGTTGTTGCTGATATTGTTTTATCAAAAGACAGGTTTGTGGAAAGACTGCAGAAACCCCCGACATCAGGAGGAAAACACTGTGATCTATGATTGTGCTTGAGATTAGGAGGAAGCTCCATGCAGCAGCATGTGTCGCTGTAGTACATACATCTATATATTTTCCAGTGAATATCTGGAATCTGGTGGTAGTCAACGTTCACATGTGAATATTAACAATCCCAGACAAACTTCATGTATTTTCAAACACCAGAGATCCACCAGTGACTTCACAGTTCCCTATGCCTCTTTTTGTTAACTGCATTGAGAACACTGTTGCAGAGTGGCCTAAAAGTATAATAATCATGCAAGGAAGCAAAAGGATTCACTGAGGAAAGCTGTGCTCAAAATCAGCTAAGCTACTGGTCCTGACACTAGAATGAGACAACAGGAATGTACACAACACATCTTCAGTAAGTCTATTTTACTTAATTACATACTCTAGCACAGGAGTCTCCAAACTACGGCCTACGAGCCACATCTGGCCCGCCTTGCCCTTTAATCCAGCCCGTTCCCTTCAACTCATGCGTGTGTGCGGGGGGGCGTGCGTGCGGGGGAAGGCGGTGGGATTCGTGCATGCGTGCGGTGTGTGTGTGGAACGTTCCTGTTCCTTTGGCCCTCAAAAATGTTGAAAATATCTGGTGTGGTCCTCATGGTCAAAGGTTTGGAAACCCCTGCTCTAGTATACAAATTGAGAAGGTAAGAATTCTCTGTTTTTGAACCACACTTGGGTCTATCTAATCCATCTTTCTGTTTTTATACTAGTGGCCAATAAAATACCTCTGAACATTTGAACATAAGGCAAAAACAAGATGGACCTTCTCTGTTTGCCCCTAATACCTGGCTTTCAAAATTATATAGCTTCTGAACATAGAACTTTCATTTGACTTCGAATTATTAGTATGGGGAGAGGCAATGTGCACCGTGCCAGCTGTGTACACCTCCCCAGCCCCTGCTCCAATGTTAAAAATAAAGCTGCCTCCACAAATAGTACCTCTAGAAGCCCAAGAACTGTAATAATTGTGGGCATCAACTTGATACTGACCTATGGTGGATTTTCTAGGTATAAAGTACTCAGAAGTAGTTCTTCAGCCCCCTCCTCTAGTGGTACCCTGTCACCATGCAATTTATCCAAGGCTACACAGACTGAAGGGACGTGGTGGCGCTGTGGGTTAAACCGCAGAAGCCTCTGTACTGCAGGGTCAGAAGACCAGCAGTCGTAAGATCGAATCCACGCGACAGAGTGAGCTCCCGTCGCTTGTCCCAGCTCCTGCCAACCTAGCAGTTCGAAAGCATGCAAAAGCGAGTAGATAAATAGGTACCACCTCGGTGGGAAGGTAACGGCGTTCCGTGTCTAGTCGCGCTGGCCACATGACCACGGAAACTGTCTTCGGACAAAACGCTGGCTCTATGGCTTGGAAACGGGGATGAGCACCGCCCCCTAGAGTTGGACACGACTGGACTAAATGTCAAGGGGAACCTTTACCTTTACCTTTTTACACAGACTGATCCTTCTCCAGGGAAGCACAGTGTGAAATCGAAATCCAAACCTCTTATTGTGCAACCAGGTGCTCCAACCCACTGAGAAATCTAAGCAAGTCAGAAGCCTCAGAAAAGGTTTGAATTGCCAGTAAAAGGCTATTATGCCTTACTTCCAAGCTCGTTTCATGCACAGAATAGCTCTTCATAGATAGTATAAGTGATTGTTTAGTCATTCCATGTTTCTAAAATTGGCCATTTCTAGCCTAAAATAGGCTAGGAGATGGCTAAATAGCACTCACTCTTTTGGTGTCATGTTTCAGGTGAAACTTCTTTAATGGCTTAGGACCAACGGCCCTTTGATATTCAGTCATTGCCCACCTCACTATAAATAAATTCAATTCTTTAAAAAAAAAAAAACCTTATCATAGAATCATAGAAAAGTGAAGTTGGAAGGGGCCTACAAGGCCATCAAGTCCAACCCCCTGCTCAATTCAGGAATACAATCAAAGCATATCTGCCAGGTGACTATCTAAGTTTTCCTCCAGTGTTGGAGCACTCACCAACTCCTGAGGTAACTGGTTCCACTGTTGTACTGCTCTAACAGTTAGGAAGTTTTTCCTGATATTCAACCGAAATCTGGCTTCCTTTAACTTGAGCCCATCGTTGCGTGTCCTGCACCCTGGGATGATCGAGAACAGATCTTGCCCCTCCTCTGCACTTTCAAATATTTGAAAAGTGCTATCATATCACCCCTCAGTCTTCTTTTCCCAAGGCTAAACATGGCCAATTCTTTCAGCCTTTCCTCATAAGGCTTGGTTTCCAGCCCCCTGATCATCCTTGTCGCCCTCCTTCCTTTATGGGATATTGTGCTTCTATATCCACGATTCAAAACACCAGGAAACGGCCCAATATTGCTGGGCAGTATTGTGCCTGTGTTGCCAGCAGGAAAAAAGTTGCCAAATTTTACACATAGCAAAAGGCAGCCTGAATGCTGAAAATACCAATGGCAGCAATCAAGTCGGTCTATAGGATGCCCTCTTGTGCTCACTACTGACTACTGACTGGTTCAAAGTGACATTAAGCAAGAGAAAAACCCAGATCCTGACTTCTTTTTTCATCAGTAAACCACTA
Organism: Intellagama lesueurii; assembly: GCA_037013535.1. Lineage (NCBI taxonomy): Eukaryota > Metazoa > Chordata > Lepidosauria > Squamata > Agamidae > Intellagama > Intellagama lesueurii. The sequence goes on from JBAJHW010000005.1 coordinate 112,597,666, forward strand.
CTCACCCAAACACAAAGCAATTTCAGGGCTGTTTTTTGACAAGTTGAATGGTAGGAAACGAGTGCGCTTCTGAAGATTTGTTCTCTATTCTTTAATATCTTTTAAAATATTTTTACAATCAGACATACCCTGTTTCCCCGAAAATAAGACCTAACCTGAAAATAAGCCCTAGTAGGATTTTTCAGGTTGCTCGTAATATAAGCCCTACCCCAAAAATAAGCCCCAGTTAAGTGAAACCCCACCCTCCACCATTGTGCAGCAACCAGAAGATGATGACATGACTGTATTTGAATAAATGTAGATTGTGGTACATGAAAAAAATAAAACATCCCCTGAAAATAAGCCCTAATGCGTTTTTAAACATCCCCTGAAAAATAAGCCCTAATGCGTTTTTTGGAGCAAAAATTCATATAAGACCCTGTCTTATTTTCGGGGAAACACGGTAGAATCCCTTGCAAGCACCAATCCGTTTGGCCAGAAAGGAGTTATAAATTCAACTGCATCTTGATTGACTGGTTCAAAAGTTCTGATTGTCCCTGACCTGGAGCTGATTTTGACTTTGAAAAACCTGAGCCAGGAGGAGCCCGGTCTCAGATATCCTGAGATAGTGTTTACTGAAAGCACTTAGGCCTGGGAAAAACAGAATTGCTCTGTGCTTTCATAATGCAGAAATAATTTGAATATGCCTTACAAAATTGTACACTAATTCCCTGGAAAACACATGGCAAGATGTCCCTTTCTGGAGAACTGTGATTCTATTGCTTTCTTTAAAGCAACCCAGGATTATTTGACTCTTTAAAGAAAACCTGTCTTTTGATTGTTTCTGTGCCCTTTCATTGCCCCACAGCCTTCCTTGTCCATGAAGCTGCAAAAATGTACTGACTTTGCAAAGCTCTTGCTGGTAAACCTGTTTCCACATATGCTCAGTTTAAAACAAAGTCATTGTTTTTTACCTTTTGAGAGGCCTTCTTTGAGTATCAGTATTTCAGCAGTTGCAACCTAGATTCTTTCAAGCTAAAAGAAAGGGGAGTGGGGCCAACAATTCTCTTTCAATATAAGCAAGATTGCTCTTTTCAATTTAAATGAGCTGTTTTAATTCTGGGAACATTTAGGGTCACCTATTTCTGCATGGGTGGGTAGAACAGTTTCACTTTTAAAAATCATAACCTGAAATCCCCTTGGCCAAGTTTCCCCAAATTTGGCACATAACATGAGTAAGCTATCTGCTAAACTTGTGCCAAATTTGGTGCTGATCTGAAGCCAAATAAAATTTTTGAAGTATCTTTAATTTGAGCTGCCCCCTTTTATAGAATCGCCTTGTAAGAATGTTGATTTGCTCTACTACACAATAACATAGCTGTACCACTGTGCAGCTATAACGCTGGTATAATTGTGTTATAACTTATAAGATGTAATTGCTGTAAGTTATGACAGTATATAAATTTGGTGCAGGTAATTTTGGTCCTACTTTTTTTGATGCTGGATTGAAACTCCCATCAGCCCTATTCAGCATAACTAAAATGAAGATGATACTTGTAGTCCCAACAGAATTTGTAGGACACAAGTTGCCCACCCTGGTACACATAACCCCACACTGTCTTGGTGATCCTAGAATAGATTTTGAGCCTTCACTCATTATGCTATTAAAAATATCTAACATTCACACTTCCACCTTAAAACATTTTTATCTGTATTTCTTCCTAAATACATATCAAAAGGTATAATTAGAAAGATAATAATTAGTCATTAACATTAATGAAACTGCCTCACTGCTGTTGAAAATCACCCCTAAAATTTCAGGCAATCACTTACTTGAAAGTATCCCCACATGCTTCATAAAACCATCTTAGTGCTCACCACCACCTTAAAACACAATACAATGTTGTGTTGTTAGTCACCATTAGATTTAATAGAAGAAGCCAGTGAAGAGCCATAACTAAAATGCCAAACCTTTCTATACATTGAGTCAGGGGAAGATTCCAATTTACATTAGTTGTAGCTGTAGAAGAGATAGCCATATTAGTCTGTGGAAGCATTGCAGGTAAAAGCAATATAGAAAAATAAAAAGTAAAAAAAAGAGACAAAAATGTTGTGGCATCTTGAAGACTAATGTTTAGATGAAACAGATTCTTGACTCTGCTCTTGTGGTCACCCAGTACCTGGGGCAAAATGCACACTATTGCAACTGATTACAAAGGAAAGCTGCTAGGGGTAAAAGGTGATCAATGACTGTAAATAGTCAATCTGATTAACATTCATCGTACTTTAACATTGTTATTTTGTGACAGAGGTTCTCACATTCTTCAACAGCAAAAATATCAATGAAAGTACCTGCATATAAAATACTCTGTCACCCACAATGTTATACACCCATTGACTTTCCCCCCAACCAACCATGATCTCTGTATTTGACAGCTATATGTTGATGCCCTGTATAAATATTTGCCATGTTAAATCTCTTTCCTCTTACAGTATATCTGATGAAGTGGACTTGTCCACGAAAGCGCACATTAAAAAATATAAAAGTTAGTCTTTAAGGTGCCACTGCATTTTTTGTCTTTTTTTTTTTCTTTTTTACTTTTTATTTCTATTTTGCTTTTACCTAAAATTTACATTAGTGGACATTCAAAATTATAAACGTCTGATAAACAGTTCAACTTGCAAAAAAAATTAATCTACAAAATGATTTTCTTTTCAAGTTTATCATAACCCATCCCAACTATATGAGCAAGAAGATATTTACCAGCTGACTGTGCAGTAACTCAATGAGCATTGTTTGCACTAGCAAGGGAAGTACGGAGAGAAACAAAGAAAGATCAAGGAAATTGCTATTTATAATAGTTTGTGCTTTGATAGGCACAAGTAGGCCCACTAATGGCCTTTTCAGTTTTAGCAGTGAGATCAAGGCAAACTGCTACTTAAACTGTTATAAATTTAGCCAGTGGCAGCATAAAAGATACACTCCAAGTAGAAGATACAGTACTGCTGTCCACACTGCAGCTCAGAGCATGAGCCATCTTTGAACTCTGCTATGAATCAAAAATGATGTTGTAGTTTTGTTGCAGAACTAAATTAGAACCCACCTAAGACACTGATTTTCATTCAGCCTAGAAGCTGTGTCATTATCATCACCACCTTTATCAAAATGAAGTGGTAAAACTTTTCCTATACCTCACTTGCAGGAGTAAGGTGGAGGTTGACTGTAAGTTTGAATGGCCCCCATAAGGAGGAAACAACTGCTTCTTACACACCAAAAACTAGCATGTCAATACCTGTACAGTTTTTACTGAATTTGTGCAAAATGCATTCCTGTTCTTGTTCTTTTTCTGTTGCGGAGAGCAACGCAGAATAAGTCACCTCTCTTGCAGGGCAAGAACAATAACTTTATGGTTCTGCATTCTCATGTGTGAGGATGAGACAAGCAAAGATTTTAAATCCCCACAATGAAGTAGAACAGAATTTCCAAAAAAGAGAAGCATCATAAAATTGGGCCAAATTATTTGTTCCTTTTTTAAAAAATTGGAATAGCTTTCCCATGGAATGGGTGAGAAATTGTTTGCTTTGCATTTTTTCATTTTTTCATTATTAATTTTGAAATATACAGAAGTACAGAAAGGAAACTACTGAAAAAGAAAAGTTTTAATACATTTCATATATATCAAGGACAAATGACAGTCCAATTACATAGCTTATGTAGCCTTCTTATTTTAAAATCTATACTATACATATTATTCTAAAGCATGTACCATACTTTAAGTTTTTTTTTAACATTTTAGAATGTGAACTCTACTCATTTTACCTAATACTTTTTGCAAAGTTAATTCTAAGGTAAAGGTTCCCTTTGACGTTTAGTCCAGTCGTGTCCGGACTCTAGGGGGCGGTGCTCATCCCCGACTCTAAGCCGTAGAGCCAGCGTTTGTCCGTAGACAGTTTCTCCGTGGTCACATGGCAGCGTGAATAGACATGGAACGCCGTTACCTTCCCACCGTGGTGGTACCTATTTATCTACTTGCATTTTTACATGCTTTCAAACTGCTAGGTTGGCAGGAGCTGGGAGAAGCGTCAGGAGCTCACTCCATCGAATGGATTCGATCTTACAACTGCTGGTCTTCCGACCTTGCAGCACAGAGGCTTCTGTGGTTTAATCCGCAGCGCCACCAACGTCCCCAAGTTAATTCTATACCCCTTCTAATAATTTTATAATAGTCAAAATAGTTTTTCCTCATTTTTTTTCAAATTCTCTAGCTGATCTCCCGTTTACATAGTTTGTGAGTTTTGCCATTGTGGTATATTCAAACATTTTATCTCTCCAATCTTCTTTTGTTGGCCATGTCTCCATTTTCCATTTGTTGCCATTACTACCCTAGCTGCTGTTGACATATTATTGAAAAGTTCCTGTGAAGATTTTCCCAAATCGTCTTGTGTTATAGCCAAGAGTATGATCTCTGGTTACATTTCAAATTCTACTTTCAGAATCTTTTGCATTTCAGAATGAATGTTCAGAATGAATGTCTTTCCAGAATTTGTCTTTTTGCAAGTCCACCACATGTGCTAGTATGAATCTTCAGCTTCTTGGTATTTCCAACAGAGACTCAAGTAGCTTTTGTCCATGGTTTTTTTTTAATGTCTTTTGGGGTTATATACCATCAATAATACATTTTATACCAGTTTTCTCTTAAAGTCTGACTTGCCTCTTTGTATCTTAAAATTAAGATAGTTAAATTATCTTTTTTCCTTCCTCTTTTATTACTTGCTATGATTTCATCCCTCCATGTGAATCTATCATTTCCTGAAAGGTTATAAGATCATGCATCATTCTCTCTTGCTTATTATAATATGCATCCATAGGAGCCATTATCTGTGATATTGTTGGACTAATCCTCAATTTTAAGGATTCTGATGTTTTTAACAGGCTATCCCTGATTATGTGGTTTTTATAGTGAGATTTTTTTGTATCCATAACAGATTATGTAGGCCTCCACATTGATCTGTTGATTCCAACTTCATTAAACTGTCATTTGGGTTTTTTTTAATCCAATCTACAATCCACACTAAACCTGCTGCTTGATAATATAATTTAACATTAGGCACTGCCAGTCCTCCTGTTCTCTTATCATTTTGTAACACTTTAAATCTTATCCTTGGTCTTTTGCCACTCCATATAAATGTATTTATTTCTTTTTGTCAGTCTTTTAAAAACTTTTTCCTGAATTGTAATTGGAATAATTTGAACAGGAAGGTTTTTGGACATATATTCATTTTTATTGCTGATATTTTTCCCATCCAGGAGAGTTTTAGATTAGCCCATTGTCTTAGATCTTTCTGTATTTTTCCCATACTCTTTCACAATTATCCTCATACAGTGTTTTATTATTTCGTGTCAAGTAAATGCCTAAATACTTTACTGGCTTATCCGTGAGTTCACACCCTGTCATTTTTATAATGTTACCTTCTTCTTGTATTGTTAGAAATTTTGTTATAATTTTGATTTTTTTCTCTATCTATTTTAAAGCCTGAGTGGAGTCCAAACTTTGCTATTTGTTCCATTACCCATCAGTTAAAACCCCATTTATTAATATTTTGCCTTCTTTTTTTTCTTTTTTTTTACAAATTCATTGAATCCAGTTTTTGAACTTTCTGCCATATTTCAAATGCTTTACTTAGAAAGCTCCAAGAAATGTTATCAAATGCCTTCTTGGCATCTAGAAACATAAAAGCTGTTTTTTGTGGGGTTTTTCCTACAAATTCCATCATATCTGTTACAAATTTTATGTTGTCTCGCAGAACTCTCTTAGGGATGGATCCAGTCTGATCAGGGTGTATTATTTTGGCAATACACTTCTCAAGTCTGTTCACCATTACTGAGGAAAAGTTTTTATAATCCACATTAAGTAGGGACATTGGCCTATATGACAGTGGTTGTAGTGCATCATTACCTTCTTTGAAGATTTATGTTATATATGCTTCTTGCCATGAAGTGGAAATTCTTTTGTTTCACTTATTTCATTCATTACTATTTGCAGTGGCATAATAAATTCATCCTATAGGCTTTTATAGTAAATTCCTGTCCATTTTCAATTTTCTTAGTGCCTGGGATATTTCTCAGGTTGTTAACTTATGATTTAAGATGTCTGTTCTCAGGTGAGAAAATAGGAATATTTGTATTCTTTATATATTCTTCAATCCCTTCTGTGTTTTCTGAGTGTATGTGTAATTTGCTTCACAAAGGGAAAGTATACTAGTTTTGCTTTGGACATTTTCAGCAAATTGCAGAAACTATCTTGCAAGGGGCAGTAATTGCTCAGACAACTAATTTTGTAAGAATTCATCACATCCCTGCTGAACAAATGTCAGCAATGCCCCAAATTTCAGACATCTTCCGTATATATTACTTATTAAATCTATTAAGTTTTGCCACTGGGGTGCTTCTATGCCTCAGAACATACTCGGAAAATGCATATCATAATCCTTTGGGGGGGGCATACCATGAGAAATGAAGAACAGAAATGATGTAACTCTAGTTGTCAGTAGACAACTAGACCCCACTATGGAATTCTCAGTGGATTCAGGAAATACAAGGCAGAAATTAGTAATCTGTTGTTAGTCCCAACTAGAGGTTAGACCCATGGAAGGAAGTGCCAAATGGTAAGTCAACACTTACATAAATCACTCTGAGTCAATGGTTCTACTGGAACCTTGGTTCTTAATTGGAACTAACAATTGATACTGGACATAGATACTTTATTCTATCCATAAACAACTATAAACCCAACTCTACCTCCCACCCTTAATATGCAGGTATTCTCATGGAATATCCCAGTATTCACTTAATGCAACCTCTTAAAAAAATCCTGATGGTTGAAAGTTAAAGTAAAAGAGAAAAGGAGATTCCAAGCAAAACAAGTTTAACAGATTTGCTTATCCCTAGAACATGGAGGGAGGGAGGGAGGGAGGGAGGGAGGGAGGGAGGGAGGGAGGGAGGGAGGGAGGGAGGGAGGGAGGGAGGAAGGAAGGAAGGAAGGAAGGAAAGAAAGAAAGAAAGAAAGAAAGAAAGAAAGAAAGAAAGAAAGAAAGAAAGAAAGAAAGAAAGAAAGAAAGAAAGAAAGAAAGAAAGAAAGAAAGAAAGAAAGAAAGGGACAAGTTTACAACAGAGAGCAACACTGATGGCTTTCAGACACAACAATGAAGATGTACATTCAAATGCTTCAGATATTCCACAAGCTTGTATGTTTTTGAAAGGAGAGAAATACAGAAGAACCAATCACTCCATTACTACTTTGGACCTCTGCAACCTTCATTTGGAGAAGATCACTATCGTCAACTTAGTCACAAAAGCAATGTTCTCTTTGCTCTAAGCCAATAAAGGTTGTATAACCAAGTTTTGTTCTCTAATTTAAAAATAAATCAACAAATCTCCTAAACATATCAGACAATATAAACCTTTTGTTGGACATGATCCAACAAAATCCAGAGACCTTTGGGTAGTGTGGGCGGCATATAAGTTAAATAAATAAATAAAAATAAATAAAATTGAATCTATGATCCAATTCTATTGTATGGTCTGTGATCTGACTCATGTACCTTTAACACAGTCTTTAATTGTGTATATGTTTCTGTGCCATCAAGTCAGAACTGACTTACAGCAACCCTAATAGGGCTTTCAAGGTAAGTCAGATGTTAAAGGAGTGCTTTTACTAGTTTCACTCCCCAGTTAGTTTCCATGGCCAAGTGGGGATTCAAACCCTGTTCTCCAGAGTCCTAGCCATCAGTCTATCCACTACATACTAATTAGGTAAAGGTAAAGGTTCCCCTTGACATTCAGTCCAGTCGTGTCCGACCCTAGGGGGCGGTGCTCATCCCCGTTTCCAAGCCATAGAGCCAGCGTTTGTCCGTAGACAGTTTCCGTGGTCACATGGCCAGCGCGACTAGACACAGAACGCCGTTACCTTCCCACCGAGGTGGTACCTATTTATCTACTCGCATTTGCATGCTTTCGAACTGCTAGGTGGGCAGGAGCTGGGACAAGCGACGGGAGCTCACTCCGTGGCGTGGATTCGATCTTACGACTGCTGGTCTTCTGACCCTGCAGCACAGAGGCTTCTGCGGTTTAACCCACAGCGCCACCACGTCCCTCTTATCTACATACTAATTACTTGCAACTAAATAAATGAAATAACTACAGTAGAAAGCATCACTCTTGAAGCAGCCTCAGACTTCTACCTGTGTTGCTTCTGATTGCTTATTCATGAATAGAAGTCATGACTTGATGAGAAAGTCATCAAGGAATGAATATTACATGGAGACTCTTCCTGAGAATCCATGCAAGGGAGAGGGCAGTGGGTTGCAGAGATGTTTAGTGAAAGAACACATTTAGTGCCAGAATTCATTCCAAATAAATTATTTCATTCCTTTTTACTTCCCAGACATTATGTTATGCTATGTAACACTGGAATCATAATTTTAAAGGAAACTTCATCTTAGGAACCGTGTGGGGAAAAACTGCTGTTAAACTACATGAAAATTAATATCTTAAGAGACCACAGCAACCTATCACAATGCATTTCATAATGTCAAACTAGCAGTAAAAATACCCACAAAATACAGGTATATTTATATATCTAACATTTCACTTCTCACCTGCAGTTCCAGAGAGTTCCACACTTAAAGTTTGTTCAATAGTCTTGTTCTCAAATGGGGAACCCTTGGGATCACTGGAAGACAGGGCACATTTATAAAAACAAGCTGAAATGGAGTTGCTGTAGCCAAAATGTGTTTAAAAACCCCTCCCTGTTGTAAATATTTACAGTTCTTGATACTTACTTTGGTGACTCAGGCGTCAAAGGAAGCGATAAACTCATTGGTTTGGCTGAAAGAACATTGGAGGGGAGAGAGAAAAAAAAGGAAAACCAAGTATGAAACAGGATGAAAGAAAGAACTAGAGTTTTTGTTTGTACCCTTTTTTTGATTTTAGCAAGACTTAACAGGATGAGCCCATGACTCTCCCTTGCCTTTTTTAAAAAAAACACACACAAAATGACACAGCATCACCAACACTCCATTTTTCCAGCCCAACTCCACAAAATGGGCTGCTGGTGTGCGCACACAACACAGGAATGTTTTTATATGCAATGAATTAAAGATGGGGATATTCATATTCATTTACGAATATGAATATCCCTGTGCAGCTCGACCTAATGAGGGTCAGGCTGCCGGGACCGGACTGTCCACTTACATGTCCTGCTGCGGCACCAGTCCCACTCGTCCTGCCAATAGCACCAGGAGCTCCACTCTCTTCCCGCTCGGCTGGCCACTCTGCAACCATGCAGGGAGACTCATCTTCCTGCCCCAGTGCCTGGAGTAGCCAGGTGAGCAGGAAGAGAGTGGAACTCCGGGCACCATTGGCAGGATGAGATGGACCAGTGCCGCAGCAGGATACACGAGTAGACGGTCTGGTCCCGGTGGCCAGACCCTCATTAGGTCCAGCTGTGCAGGGAGATTCGTATTCATATACGAATATGAATATCCCCATCTCTACATTGAGTAAATATTACATGCTACAGTGGAGGAAAGGAATAAATAATTTGACAGTATTTCAGCAGCAGCCATACCTACTGCATTGGGCAGGATTTAAAGCTGCTAGCAGAACTGTGAAATCCAGTAGAACTAGGACAGGGTGAACACCCCTTCTCATTGCTAGGGTAGCCTGCATTACTACAACTAGGTGTGGAGGGCTGGAAATCCCTCAGGAGCCATTTCTTATATGGTGCAGAAGGATGCAGTGGGTATACAAAAAGATGTTTTAGATCATCCACTAGAAGAATATTGGACTAAGCCCATTATGCCTCATTCTGGCATCTACCCATGTATTAAAGACAACACAAACAACTTCTCCTGAACCCTTCACTGCAGACTGATTTACATCAGCTGCCCAGTCTTTGTAATACAAATCAGAAGTCAGAAAACTACCAAAAATGCAAAAACCATACTGGGAAATGTGCTTCTTTCACATTTAATTCAGGCTACAGTTCATGTTTCACTTGGCTGTGACAGCAACAGTATAACTACAAAGCAACAGAATTCTATGAATATTCAGTTGATTTTACTTGTACATGTACAGCTTTATATACAGTTCCAGGGAAATAGGTTGTTTCTGTGAGGCCAAGACCCAACCAAATGTGATATAACTGCTTGCAAATTGTTCCACAAACAGAGAAGAACATTGTAGATTAATTGGGGTTTGACAACTCCAAGCTGAAATTCTGATATGTGGCTTTACCTGTCAAAGTGTAGCTTTTGGAGGAATGGAGGGCAAGTTGGTTTCTTGCTTGCTTGCTTGCTTAAAATCTACCCATCTTTTAAAAATCTTTCTGTTTTTTAAACCAAAGGACACTCTTTCAGTGTCAGGAAAAGAGAAATAGCAATGAAGCTAAAAATAGTGATCATAGAATCATAGAAAAGTGAAGTTGGAAGGGGCCTACAAGGCCATCAAGTCCAAACCCCTGCTCAATGCAGGAATACAATCAAAGCATATCTGCCAGGTGACCATTTTTCTTGAATGTCTCCAGTGTTGGAGCACTCACCAACTCCCGAGGTAACTGGTTCCACTGTTGTACTGCTCTAACAGTTAGGACGTTTCTCCTGATATTCAACGGAAATCTGGCTTCCTTTAACTTGAGCCCATTGTTGCGTGTCCTGCACTCTGGGATGATCGAGAACAGATCTTGCCCCTCCTCTGTATGACAGCCTTTCAAATATTTGAAAAGTGCTATCATATCACCCCTCAGTTTTCTTCTCTCAAGGCTAAACATGCCCAATTCTTTCAGTCTTTCTGCATAAGGCTTGGTTTCCAGCCCCCTGATCATCCTTGTTGCCCTCCTCTGAACTTGTTCCAATTTGTTAGCATCCTTCTTGAAGTGTGGTGTCCAGAACTGGACACAATCCTCAAGGGGAGGCCTAACCAGTGCTGAATAGAGGGGGACCAGCACCTCGCAGGATTTGGAAACTAGACTTCTATTAATGCAGCCTAAAATAGCATTTGCCTTTTTTGTAGCCACATCACACTGTTGGCTCATATTTAGCTTGTGATCTACGACAATTCCAAGATCCTTCTCGCTCGTAGTTTTGTTGAACCAGGTATCCCCCATCTTGTTACTGTGCAATTGGTTTCTTTTTCCGAGGTGCAGTACTTGGCACTTCTCCCTGTTGAATTTCATTCTGTTGCTTTCAGTCCAGTGCTCCATCCTATCAAGGTCATTTTGAATTTTGTTTCTGTCTTCTAGGGTATTAGCTATTCCGCCCAATTTTGTATCATCTGCAAATTTGACAAGCATTCCCTGCACTCCCTTATCCAACTCATTAATAAAAATATTGAAGAGCACCAGGCCCAGGACTGAGCCTTGAGGTACCCCACTTGTTACCTCCTCCCAGTTAGAGAAGGACCCATTAATCATCATACAGGATGATTCTGTAGCCAATTGTGTATCCACCTGACACTTAATCTATCCAGCCCACACCTAGTTAGGTGCTTGGTGAAGCATTTCAGGATCACAGCTGCCTTCTCAGAATGTCCATCTGCTACCTGACCCATTAGGGTAGAGGTAGGGAAGTGGCCCTTCCAATGCTGTTCTCACTCCAGTTCCCATCAGCCCTAGTTAGCTCAGTTGATGGTGAGGAATGATGGGAACAGTAGTTCAACGGTATCTAAATCATCAAAGATCCCTGACTGCCTCATGAGGGGAAACGTATAGATGGACATAAGATTTTCTTGGTGGAGAGATTTCACTGATTCTCCAAGATGGCAATGGGTGGGTAGATCACAGGAAAAACACTGCAGGGGGGAGCATTAATCCCTCCTTTAGTACCACAGTCCCAACCCAAATCAACAAACACAGCAGCTACCAGTCAAACATTTAAAAGAGTTGTGAGATCTGATGTTAGAGCTCCATCATCTCATTGAGCTTGGTCAATGATTTTTAAATCACTGGCATTAGAATGTGTGAAAAGCATCTGCTGAAAATGTCATTTTATATACAAAGAATGCACATTCACTTTAAGTTGATCTGAAAGTTCTGATTTAATTTCTGATTTCACATATGCCTTTTCTCTGCATATCTGAGAAAGGAAACCTGGGAGACAGTATCCTAAAATGTTTCTGGGGTGGTTTTCTCCCACTACCCATTGAGAGCAACAGGGTAATGTAATTCCATGGCCACTTTATTAATTTGTTCAATACCTTGGAAATCGTCTTCAGTAAATACAGGGAATTTGATCTACTGATTTAGTCAAGGCTGAAGATTAAGTGTGAATTCCCACTTCACTCCCTCACAAACCTTATCCTAACTGACTACTCTGGTTGAACTGGTGAGACAGCTAGTGCTTGAATCACAAGGTGGACATTGGACAGGGCCTGACCCTTTTTATAATGGTCTCTTCCTCCTATTTTCAAAACAGCTATAAATAGTAGATTTTACTACATTTGGAGAGCTAAGCTATTTATTTGGCCTAGGAGAATAATAATTGTTCTTAGGGTGATGTGGAGACATAATAAAAATAGATTTAAAATCACAGTTTCCACTTAAGGTATAAGGTTGCCCTTAACAAAACAAATGTTTGGTTGGACAACACAAAGATATAAGTGCTCATTATATTACTGACAGTGGCTAAACAGATTCCTAGTATGGCTAGAGGAACAAAAACATGAAGTGACTCTTCTCCAGAGTTTGGAAAAATTACTTCTTTTTCCCCAGAGAATCAGCAAAGCCAAGAGATGAGGTAATCTTGCTTTCCCCTTTCTTTCTTTCTTTCTTTCTTTCTTTCTTTCTTTCTTTCTTTCTTTCTTTCTTTCTTTCTTTCTTTCTTTCTCTCTTTCTTTCTTTCTTTCTAGAAGTAGTAGTGCCTTTAAATGAAGTACTACAACACATCAAGAAAGGGGCAGCAGGAGAAATGTAGAAAATATAGTATACTCAGGCAAGCGTCTGTGTGTATATGCGCCACATTTATACGTCTTGTATTCTTGCTATCCTGTCACAGAAGTTAGCAACAGAAATAAATGCCTCTTAATACGCTGGAGGGTATCAACTGTCATTACAGATGTTAGGCTGGCCATAAAGAATAATTTTTCTTTTTAACTGAATAAACAAGATGGATCAGGACAGTGCCTATACTTGACATTGTTTAGAAAACAAAACAATAAAATTTGGGAGTGTTTTAGATACAATAGGATGGACATATTTATTGCCTATTCAGAAGCTGCACAAAAGCAGGTTTTGTTATCTCTTAAGGAATACATTGCAGGTTAACAACATCTTCACTTGAGCTTGGTAAAAAGCAAAGAGGCTTCCTAATGAACTATCCTGCCAGGTTGTCCATAACAGCAATTATTTCCCACTAGCATATCACTAGGTCTTGGCATCTGGAATCCAGTTAACCCTCCACTCCCCTACACGGCTTACTGAATCTCCATCTAGGAATGGTCTCCTCTCTTCACAACTGCCTTTAACCTCTTCTCAGTATAAGACCATTTTATACATGGTATTCTGGAAAATGAAGCTATGTCTGAAGTGCAGCTAATCCCAGCTCCTTCATGAATTCTCCCACGAGGCATTTGCAACTAGATATTTCCTTCTCACATCCACACTATGCATTCTCAGAAGCATTTCTAACACACTTTAGATGCATACTTAAAAACATGATATTTGTGAAGATGCTTGGTTCTCAATACACAGGTGGTGCTCTAACCAAATTTGTTGACCATTTGTGTGTGTATGTGTGTGTGTGTGTGTGCGCGTGTACAGATGGTGATTCTATGACAGTGTGTTGCACATTAAACACTATCTGCACGGAGACTTCCCAGGTACCTATTTCATTATCTTTCACTGCCAAGTGAACATTTTCTCTTACTCTCACAGGCTTTTCTAAAGGTATATTCGAATTCATTTTAATTTCTACTTTTTATCATATCATCTTATTCCATTTTTGTGCCCAGTTGTTTGTTTGTTGTTGTTGTTGTTGTTGTTGTTGTTGTTATTCTATACATCATTAGGAGAAAATGCAGAGCAAAATCATCCCTATGTAAAGATGAAGCTCTAAAATTTTTGAACAAAATGTGGGAAAGCCCAATTGGACATAACAAAAACGCCTCATGGATTAAAGACATTTGTAAAGAAACTCAAGGAAAACAAATGGATGATACTGTAATAACAACTGAAATGATTAAGAGGCAAGTAATATGTAAACTGTCCAGAGTGGGCTGCTCGCCAGATGGGTGGTATAGAAGCCAAATAAATAAATAAATAAATAAATAAATAAATAAATAAATAAAGGATGTGAAAAATTGGAGTGCACCTAGTCCAGATAAGCTGCACGGATTTTGGTTAAGCATTTAACAAGTCTCCATCAACATATAGGAGTGCAATTTAATCGCTTACTTCAAAATTCTACAACGGAAGATTGGACGACAACAGGCCGTACATTTCTGATAATAAAAGATCATCAAAAGGGGAATGAACCCAGTAATTATCGACCAATTACATGCCTTCCAACAGTGTTAAAACTCCTCACAGGAGTACTTGCAAGATCAATATATAATTACTTAACCGAAAACTCCCTATACCCAACTGAACAGAAAGGGAACGTTAAAAAGTCAAGAGGCAAGAAAGACCAGCTGCTTATTGATAAAATAATACTGCAGAATGCAAAAAGACAAAAAATAAACCTTAACATGACCTAGATAGACTATAAAAAGGCATTTGACCCATTGCCACACAGCTGGATTAACACCTGCCTAAAAATGTTTGGGATTAGTAAAAACATTCAGAAGTTCCTTAAGACAAAGATGGAAAGATAGAAAATTATCTTAATGGCCCATGGTGAAGAAATTGGGGAAGTGAGCATCAAAAGAGGAATATTTCAAGGGGATTCTTTGTCACCACTGCTGTTTAACATCTTACTAATACCCATGTCAATAATTTAAAAAAACACAACTGAATTGGGCTACCATATTTCAGAACAAGCAGGAAAAATCAAACATCAGTTATACATGGATGACCTAAAACTATATGCAAAAAGTTCCATGGACATAGAATCAGTTAAACACAGTGCAAATATTTAGTGAAGATATCCAAATGAAATTTGGAATTGAAAAATGTGCAGTTCTGTCTATACACCGCGGCAAGGTCCAAAAAGTAGATGGAATAGAGTTAAAAAATAGCAATATTATAAAATCACTCTCAAGTGATGAAAATTATAAATACCTCTGAATACTAGAAGCAGATAACATTATGCACAAAGAAGTTAAAGAACTGACAGAAAGGGAATATATCAAAAGACTGTGGAAAATCTTAAAATCAAAATTAAATGGTAGAAATACAACCAAAGCCATAAACACATGGGCAGCTCCAGTAATTAGATACCCAACTGGAATAATAGACTGGACTCAAAATGAATTAGAAGAACTGGATCGAAAAACACGGAAACTAATGAACATGCATCACGCACTACAACCAAAAAGTGATGTGGACAGATTATATTTACCACGAAAAATCGAAGGCCGTGGATTATTGCAAATACAGCAGGTAGTAGAGGAGGAAAAAAGAAGCCTAAATGATTATATCAGTACAAGCAGAGAAAAATTACTTAAGGCAGTGAAAATGGAGAATATTGAAAACAAGAGAAACAAAGGCTCAACATAAGAAACAACAATTTAAATTAATTTTAAATTAAATTAATCAATTTAAATTTAAATTAAACAACTGGAAAAATAAACAACTACATGGACAAAACCTGAGAAATATTGACAGAAAGCATGATCGTAACTCAACATGAGCATGGCTAAAACTGGGGAGCCTTAAGAAAGAAACTGAAGGCTTGATTTTTGCTGCACAAGAACAAGCACTTCTAACCAACATGATGAAAGCTAAGATCCAAGGAATTATTGCTAACAGTAAATGTCAAATCTGCCAAGAAAAAGATGAAACTGTGTCCCACCTTATCTCTGAATGTCCAAAGATTGCACAATCAGATTAAAAAATTAGACATGATAGAGTGGCAAAATTAGTGCACTGGTCATTATGCAAATAATATAACTTGCCAGTCTCCAAAAAAACCTGAGAACATCAGGTAGAGAAGGTGTCAGAAAATGAGGAAGTCAAGATCTTGTGGGATTTCCAGGTCCAAACTGATAAACACCTCAAACTTAACAAACCAGACATAGTAGTAACAGAACGAAGAAATGTGTGGATCATTGACATTGCCACTCCAGAGGATGCCAGAGTTGAAAATAAAGAATTGGGGAAACTAACAAAGTACAGTGGTGCCTCGACTTACGAACGTCTTGACTTGCGACCAATTTGAGTTACGACCAGCTCTGGCCACAAAGTTTTGCTTTGACTTGCGACCGGAGCTTTGAGTTATGACCAGAAAAAAGATGGGGAAAAAGGCGGGAAATTTGAACTGCTAACCGTTGGTTGGCGAAGAGGCTGCTTCTTTGTAGCTCTTTCGCCCCAGCGGTTAGAGAGTGTGCATTCGGAGGAGGCTTTGGACTGCCTGGTAAAGTACTGCTTTTTGCTTTTTAAAAACTGCCTGTTCTGGGTGGGTTTTGCAGCATGGGTTTGGGTGGGTGGTGGGGTTATGTTTCTATGATGTGATGGGTCTTGCAGTGTGTTTTTAGTGTGTTTTTTAGTGGGGGGGGGGTTTCGGCTGGAACGGATTCATCGCATTTCTGATGGGTCTTGCAGTGTGTTTTTTAGTCCCTGCTGGAATGGGTTTGTTTGATTCTGGGGGGGTTATGTTTCTGTGCTTTGATTGGTCTAGCAGTGTGTTTTTAGTGTGTTTTAGTGTGTTTTTAGTGGGGTGTGTGTGTTTCGGCCGGAACGAATTAATCGCGTTTCAATGTATTCCTATGGGAAATGGTGCTTTGAGTTACGACCAGTTTGAGTTACGACCATCTTCTGGAACGGATTAAGTTCGTAACTCAAGGCACCACTGTACAGAGACCTGGCCATCGAAACATCTTGGTTGTGGATGAAACATATTTCAGTGGTCCCCGTAGTCATCGGGGCTTTGGGAACAATATCAAGAAATTTTACACAGGACTGTAAGCAGTTGCAGATCTCAGAAATCACACCATCAGAGCTAAAAAAAAAAAAAAAAAAAAAGGCAGTGCTATGAACAGCATACATACCACGCCGATATTTAAGATACTTAGGTTTTTGGTTAAAACTTGTATCTAACACCAGTCAATGTTTTTTAAATTTTAATTAACTGTGCCTGGTGTTTAACAACAACAACAACAACAATAATAGCATCCTTGAGAACATCAGGTAGAGAAGGTGTGAGAAAATGACCAAGTTAAGATCTCGCGGGACTACCAGATTCAAATGGCAAGCACTTTGAGCATAAAACACCAGACATAAGATTAGCTGGTTGGATAATTGGCACTGCAATTCCAGGGGATGGCAGAGTGGAAGATAAAGAATTGGAAAAACAAACAAAATACAGAGACCTGGCAATAGAAATAACTTGCTTGTGAATGAACACATTTCAATGGTCCCCATTGTATAATAACAGAAATAAATGAAATTAATGCAAAACCTACAGTAAGCCCTCCTACTGGAGCCCCATCTGGTGTCGCCCTTTGGTATTAAGCAAACACATTTTGGTAGTGTAGTTAATTTAACTTTGAATTTTTGGTTACTGTTTTAGGTTGCTGCATTAATTTGTTGATTCTGTTGTTTTCTTTTTAAAATGTCATTTTCATTTTTCTTTTCATTACTTTATCTGTCACTTTGGGAACATAAGTTTAAGGTGTGGACCTTAATGAATTGCCAAAATCCTATTGTACTACTACGCAAAAGGTAGATGTTATCTCTTCACACGGTCTTACGCAAATCAGTATACAACAGATAACATCTACAGAAATTTCTCAACGTGAGACAAGTTGTCTCCAAAAACTAGTGTACACTTTTTCTTGTGGAAGACCCTAGGTTCAACACTGCCATCCTGGCATTTAAAAGGATATCAGGAAGACGAGCTGGGAAGTACCCCTGAAAAGAGCACTGAGACTTGAAGCCAGCCACAGGAAATTATCCTAAAGGCACCAGTCTTCGAAGGTGGACCAGGACTTGTGAGAATCAGGCTCAACTCCCCACTGAAACTCATTAGTGACCTTGAGTCAGGGCCTGAGCACACGAGGCAAATGTTCCCTAGTTATACCCCAGTTAGATAGTTGTATAGATTTCCAGTCACATGATGCACGGCCATTATCACAATATTTTCCCGGCCAATGGTGTAACTGCAGAACATTTCCCTCTCACTGGGAGGGTTGTGTTTTTTTGTTCTGATGACGTATTGGAACATTCCTTACTGGTACTTCATGTGTGAACATCAATTGCACCAGGGAAAAGAGAAGGGAGAGCAGCCAGAACCAAGGCGCTCTTCGAAGAAGCATGCCCGCCCCATGAGGCTCAGTGCACAGGTGGCAGCAGGAACACCCAGCCTTTGCCAGCGGAGGGAGGGAAACAGAGAAGGGAGAGCGGCCAGGACTAAGGCGCTGCTGTGAAGAAGCATGCTCAATCCCACGGGACTCAGCACAGGGATGGTGGTGAGTACACCCAGTCTTTGCCGGCGAAGGGAGGAAGCATGGGTTAGGAGCTTTATATTTTTTACTTTAAAAAAAGGGGGGCTGCACTGCCCCAGGAGACAAGACAAAATAAATTGGTTCCACGGTGTAGCTTGCCATAGTGTTTCAAATAGGAAGAAATGAATCGGTAATGTTAAAACAAATGGGAATGCTCATCTTGGTATATATACCACATGACCATGATTTAGTACAACAGAGGTGTGTAAAGTATCGTTAGAAGCGGGGAACATTTCCCTTGTGTGATCAGGCTCTCAGTCACTTTCCCTCTGCCTGAACTATCTCATGGGTGTCTTCCTGTAACAGAGCCATAGACACCATACTGAAGTCACTGTAGGAAACGTGGGATATAAACATAACAAATAAATATGTAACTAATAATATATAAATGTGCGCAGTGGTATGTTCAGCTAGGAAATTTATGTGAGCAGCTGCAGACATCCTGAGTCTCTGATCGCTTCTGCACCTTTTCTTCACCACCTCCCCATATTAATAGAAACTGGACCTCACTGTATATTACCAAGACAACAGCTCTCCAAAATTAGATTCTTCAGTCACAAACTTACCTTGCAAATGATGTGTCTGAGAGTGCAAAAGTGTTTTCTTTTTAGTAGTGCATTTGTCTCTGCTACTGTTTCTGTTCTCTGTTGGTTTGGTCTGAGGAGAGTCATTGCTTGTAGTCAGATATTTGAGAAGTTCTGAACAGGGACGTCTTTGTGGCTTTTGTGGTTGACAAATGCTTTTTGCCTTATTGCTCCACGAATTCTCAGTCTTAAGAAGTAAGTCATAATAATAGGGAAGGTGGGGTGGGGGAGAAAAAAGAAAGCAAGCTAAAATGAGTGAACTGAACCTTATCAGAATGGATAGAGCTTTTCTGAAGAGATGAGATTTCAGTGAAGTGTTTGGTCTAAGTGTACTAGCTCTATGGACTGTGAATAACTGTTTGCAGAACAAGGAAAGAAAATTACAGTTAAAATTCCTAAATGACTTTTGTGCAACTTTTTATTTCATTTTCTTTACATTTCAATGTTCCCATTTAGTAACATATAACTAACAAGCACCTTAACTGAAAGCGGGCAGGGGTGGGGGATAAGCTGTTTTAAACCTTAATATGCTGCTGATTGCTCAAGCCCAGCGCTCACAACTCTCTTAAGTACCCCTAAATGCTCTGTTTTTGGTTACAGTCAATGGCAAGACAAACATTGTTTAACGCAGCCTGCTTGCAGAATTACACCACTGCTAGCATCTGAGCCAATTAATGGCTGACACAGACCTTTCTGCTAAGGTTCTAGCATTATCTTTTTTCTAAGTTGGGCTGCTAGTGAAGTGGCAGGTGGAACAGCATGGCAACAGATAAAGTCATCAGTAATGTTTCAGTGGGAATATCTATTATTCTGTACACAGGAAAAGTAGTACTGGCGTTATAAAATGCCACTTAATTCTGCCCGGGGTGATGGCGGCAAACATGTATTATTCAGAATATTAAAAGGAATGTAAGCAACTTCTCTATTTGTCTGAAATATCTTCCCCACTCCCTCCTACTGAATCTTTATCCCTCTCCCTCCACAAAGGGTCATGCACAAAGGTCCATCTTTGCATATATACAAAAGGGGTTGTGGATGGTCACAACAACTGGACTCCGGGGCAAATGGGCCTCCACACAGACTGCCATATCATTTGACTTGAAATGAGTGGGGGAATATTTGGACACAGGCTACTCCTTATTGCTGGCTGGGTGTTTAACTGGGCCATACTTTGCCACTGAAACTTTATTTCAAAAAAACTCTTTAATTATCTTTATACACAGAGCAAAGATGAACACCATACCTTAACCACCACAGGGCTTGTTCTGATCCTGTGATTGGCATTTGCATGATTGTGTGTGCTGAGGCCACTGCATTCATTGTAATTTAGCTGGGTGTTAGCTGGAGCCAACAAGAGCTTCTTAAGCTGCAATCACAAGAGAAAAGGTTTGGGGGACAGAGAGGGGACAGGTTAGCAAGAAAAATAAATTAGGCTATGTATCTTTGGTTCTTATGTTTGTTTTTACTGGAATTTTTTACTCACAGGTCCAGTTCAGACATGTATCTACATGTATAGATGTCACTGATGATGCAAAAATATGACTTGTATCCACCAGGCAGGTCTCTCCCAGCTTCGAGCCTCCTTCATAGAACACATATTAGACTTTACCCAGAAAGACCGTAAGGGGGGAGGGGTCACTCCACAATTCTGAGGTGAGGCATTCCCTCCCTGATTTGGACTGCGAATCATTTCACATTATGTTCAATGAATGGATATCCTGATGACCCAGAAACAGGACAAGCATACTTAATGGCTGAAATCCTGTTACTTAATGCAGTTATTTGCACTAGAGTGCACCCATTTGAATCAATGGAATTTATGAAGGCACTGACTCACCAAATCCCCAGTGATTCAATAGGTCCACTCTAGTTGCAACTTACTACACTATGCAATCGGATTTCAGCTTATGAGCAGATGGAAGCTCTTTTATTCCTTGATTGTACATAGAGGCCAATGTCCAAAACAGGTAAAAAATAATCAGTGCCAGGAAAATACAGAATGGCATTGTTAACTTCCTGTATGCCAACTCTGGCGTTGTAGAAAAACCAGAAGTGCAAAATGCATTACTAGAAAAAAGAAAAACATCCTTTCTCTCAGGACATCCACTCCAGTCAAAGCCGTAGGCCATCATGGCTAGTGGTGTATAGTACACAGCAGACTTAACCATCTGTGTGGACTGACAGGGGCACAGAATGGGTTGAATGAGGTTTTCTTTCTCCATTGCATGGATTGCATTCTCTAAAATTAGCCATATAAATCCTTAAACTATTCATGGCTGGGTGGTCTAACCACCACACACTGTCCACAGGGGTTCTCATCATATCCCACAGCCTCTGTTATCTCTCTTGTGCAAATGAAACAAGAAACACATATGTTATGGGATTCACTGTAAAGGAATTAGATTAATGAACTCCTTATTTTGAGATAACTGAATCAATCTCTCATCAAAGCAAAATACTACTATATGGTTCACTCTTAGATTTTTAATATATGGCATCTGGCAAAGTACATTATGTGAAGGTGAAATGAATACCCAATTATTCAGTAGTTAATGGGCAATTGATGTCAAGTTTTCAGTAAGGCAGAGCTGGAAATTTGATTAGAATATATATACCCCAACCTTGCTAACTGCAGCCAAAACAGATGTGGACCAAAGCAGTTACATGCTCCCTGTCTAGATAAGTTTGCCCAGTCTGTTTCTGTCTACCAAAAAGGCAGCATGAGGAGATTTAAAACGTCTTTGTGTGCCAGAGGCCAGGTAGTACTTCCTCTAAGACAACAGGAGGGATAGACAATTATGGAGGCTCCACAGATTATTTTCTGTAGTCTCATTCATTCATTCATTCATTCATTCATATACTGCCCATCTGGCAGCCAAGGTCACTCTGGGCTGTTTACAACAAATAACAAAAAACAACAGAGTAACAAAATAGCAAATAGCAACATTACTACACAGGGGTGAAAATCAAAAATCATAAAGTGAAGTGAGGGTAAAATTATAATACAATAAATACAATTAAAAGCGTAGAAAAATAAAAACATGGAGCATGGCAGTATGACAGAAGTTATATCATTGGACACTATTGTATCAGAGTATAGTTTGTTCAGGGAAGGCCTGTCTAAATAGCCAGGTTTAGTCACCCAGGATTTTCAAAAAATTGTGGGTAGTTTGCCAAAACAAGGGGTGGATCCCTTGTCTCTTCTTTTATAGGTGGAGTACATTCCATGGAACTATCTGAATGCACAATTCCACCCCTCTCTCTTTTTTAATTTAAAAAAATGGCAAAAGGGGTTTATAGGAGCTCGGGGGAATCCGAGAACTGGCTATTTGATTCGAGCTCCTGGACTAGAATGTGAAGGAATAGTTCACATATGGGAAGGAGAGACAGGAAGTAGGTCCTAAATCAAATCAAGTTTGAACTGTTGCTAGAAGCTCAAATGCTTAAACTGAAGCTATCATACTCTGGATATATAAGATGTGACTCACTGGAATACACAATAATACTATAAAAAGCTGAAGGCAGTAGAAAAACAAGAAGACCTAGCACAAGATGGATTGTCTCAATAAAGGAAGTAATGATCTTTATGGTTGTTGTAGGTTTTTCGGACTGTTTGGCCGTGTTCTGGAGGTTTTTCTTCCTAACGTTTCACCAGTCTCTGTGGCCGGCATCTTCAGAGGACAGGAGTTAGAACACTACACCAGAACACAGACAGAGTTCTAACTCCTGTCCTCTGAAGAAGCTGGCCACAGAGACTGGCGAAACGTTAGGAAGAAAAACCTCCAGAACACGGCCAAACAGCCCGAAAAACCTACAACAACCATCGGATCCCGGCCGTGAAAGCCTTCAAGAATATAATGATCTTTAGTTTGTCAGAACTGAGGACTGTTAATAACAGGACCTTTTGGGTGTTGTTAATGTACAGGACCCCTTCATGGATTGCTGCCTGTAAGACTTACAACACCTTCTAGAACTGACACCAAAGAAAGATGTTCTTCTCATTATAGGGGATTGGAATGCTAAAGTAGGGAGTCAAGAGATAAAGGGAACAACAGGTAAGTTTGGCCTTGGAGTTCAAAATGAAGCAGAGCAAAGGCTAATACGAGTTTTGTCAAGAGAACAAGCTGGTCATCACAAACACTCTTTTCCAACAACACAAGAGGCGACTCTACACATGGACATCACCAGATGGGCAATACCGAAATCAGATTGATTATGTACTCTGCAGCCAAAGATGGAGAAGCTCTATACAGTCAGCAAAAACAAGACCTGGAGCTGATGGTGGCTCTGATCATCAGCTTCTTATAGCAAAATTCAAGCTTAAACTGAAGAAAGTAGGAAAAACCACTGAGCTAGCCAGGTATAATCTAAACCAAATCCCTTATGAATACACAGTGGAAGTGAAGAACAGATTTAAGGAACTAGATTTGGTGGCCAGAGTGCCTGAAGAACTATGGATGGAGGCTCGTAACATTGTACAGGAGGCAGCAACAAAAACCATCCCAAAGAAAAGGAAATGCAAGAAAGCAAAGTGGCTGTCCAACGAGGCCTTACAAATAGCAGAGAAGAGAAGGGAAACAAAATGAAAGGGAGATTGGGAAAGTTACAGAAAATGGAATGCAGACTTCCAAAGAAGAGCAAGGAGAGACAAGAGGGCCTTCTTAAATGAACAGTGCAAAGATATAGAGGAAAAGAATAGAAAGAGAAAAACCAGAGATCTGTTCAAGAAAATTGGAGATATTAAAGGAACCTTTTGTGCAAAGATGGACATGACAAAGGACAAAAATGGTAGGGACCTCACAGAAGCAGAAGACATCAAGAAATGGTGGCAAGAATACACAGAGGAATTATACCAGAAAGATCTGGATGTCCCAGACAACTCAGATAGTGTGGTTACTGACCTTGAGCCAGACATCCTGGAGAGTGAAGTCAAGTGGGCCTTAGAAAGCATGGCTAACAACAAGGCCAGTGGAGGTGTTGGTATTCCAGTTGAACTATTTAAAATCTTAAAAGATGATGCTGTTAAGGTGCTACACTCAATATGCCAGCAAGTTTGGAAAACTCAGCAGTGGCCAGAGGATTGGAAAAGATCAGTCTACATCCCAATCCCAAAGAAGGGCAGTGCCAAAGAATTCTCCAACTACTGTACAATTGCACTCATTTCACATGCTAGCAAGGTTATGCTCAAAATCCTACAAGGTAGGCTTCAGCAGTATGTGGACCGAGAACTCCCAGAAGTACAAGCTGGATTTCGAAGGGGCAGAGGAACTAGAGACCAAATTGCTAACATGCGCTGGATTATGGAGAAAGCCAGAGAGTTCCAGAAAAACATCTACTTCTGCTTCATTGACTACGCAAAAGCCTTTGACTATGTGGACCACAGCAAACTATGGCAAGTTCTTAAAGAAATGGGGGGGCCTGACCACCTTATCTATCTCCTGAGAAATCTATATGTGGGACAGGAAGCAACAGTTAGAACTGGATATGGAACAACTGATTGGTTCAAAATTGGGAAAGGAGTACGACAAGGCTGTATATTGTCCCCCTGCTTATTTAACTTATATGCAGAATACAGCATGCCAAAGGCTGGACTGGAGGAATCCCAAACCGGAATTAAGATTGACAGAAGAAATATCAACAACCTCAGATATGCAGATGATACCACTCTGATGGCAGAAAGTGAGGAGGAATTAAAGAACCTCGTAATGAGGGTGAAAGAGGAGAGTTCAAAAAATGGTCTGAAGCTCAACATCAAAAAAACTAAGATCATGGCCACTGGTCCCATCACCTCCTGGCAAATAGAAGGGGAAGATACGGAGGCTGTCACAGGTTTTACTTTCTTGGGCTCCATGATCACTGCAGATGGTGATAGCAGCCACGAAATTGAAAGACGCCTGCTACTTGGGAGGAAAGCGATGAGAAACCTAGACAGCATCTTAAAAAGCAGAGACATCACCTTGCCGACAAAGGTCCGCATAGTCAAAGCTATGGTTTTTCCAGTAGCGATGTATGGAAGTGAGAGCTGGACCATAAAGAAGGCTGACCGCCAAATAATTGATGCTTTTGAATTGTGGTGCTGGAGGAGACTCTTGAGAGTCCCCTGGACTGCAAGGAGATCAAACCTATCCATTCTGAAGGAAATCAACCCGGAGTGCTCACTGGAAGGACAGATCCTGAAGCTGAGGCTTCAATACTTCGGCCATCTCATGAAAAGAGAAATCTCCCTGGAAAAGACCCTGATGTTGGGAAAGAGTGAAGGCAAGAGGAGAAGGAGACGACAGAGGACGAGATGGTTGGACAGTGTCATCGAAGCTGCCAACATGAATTTGACCCAACTCCAGGAGGCAGTGGAAGACAGGAGGGCCTGGCGTGCTCTGGTCCATGGGGTCACAAAGAGTCGGATACGACTTAACAACAACAACAAATTTACAGGATTGCCATAAGTCGGAAATGACTTGATGGCACACAACAACAAGGCCTCCTTGTTCCAAGAAAGAGATTTATTGGCTTCCATCCTTAAGAAGACTTCAAGCTAACTTCCTGGTCAGTGAGAGCCATGCCCTGGGTAGTAGGAAGCCTGTCTTTTTATCTTTCCATCTTTCTTTTCATTTTCACTCAGTGCCACATAAAATCTGACCTCCTTGAATGAATACACCTTCATCTTTGGTTATTACAATTCTGTACCTGAGAGATCTCTTCACTCTGTCTACTTACACTACTACCAGACTAATAATACTAAGAACTCAGAAGTATTCCTTAAAGAAAGGGTTAGTTTAATAATTTTTTGACTTCTCATATAAACTGGTTCCCTTCTGTTTTTGGGACACTCTTTTCTGTTCTTACAAGGTTCTTGCCTATTCCCAACAAGTAAGATGGCAGGAATTTCTTTTCATTTATTTTATAAGAATGGGGTTCTTTTTGTGCCCCCACTTTCATGCAGAATCATCCAATGTACTGTCAAACATTTTGAACTTCACACGAATTCTGCATTAATTCCTAAGAAGAAGTTATTTAGCAATGTGAGGAAATGGGTCTCATCTCCTACCGAACAAGAAAAATAAAATGCCTGCATCACAGAGCTGTCAACAAGATGAGCAACACAAGATTTACAAAACCATTTTACATGCTGGTAAGTGATATATTAATCATTATGCCTAAGTCAAAAATGGATTTTTTAAAAACAAAAATTAAAAAAAGTATGCTGCAGTTCGTTTATGATTTTACAAATAGCAATAGCTAGCGTGTTTTACTTGGGGACCACATGACTAATCCTAAACTGAGAATATGCCCAAGGGCACAGACAAAGATTTTTAAATGCACAGAGTCACAAGCATTTGTTCTCACATACAAACATAGGCCGCAGTCACAGCAGTGAAATGTCCCCTGTGATTACATGACTTTTAATCACATTCCTGTCATGCTTTGAGGTCACATGGTATTTATTCCAGGTTGTGACAAGTCCCAATGTTTTTTGGGTTATCGAATCATTTCCTTCCAATTCAACAAGTGCCTAGAGCTTCCTGTTGAGATTGTTTGACAGAAGTTAACTGATGCATCAACACAAATGCTGTGGGGGGGGGGGGTATGAAAAACATTTCTAAAGAACATGCATGGTGACAGTAGTTCAAAAAAGTTGTGATAGGATTGTTCACACATGCAGCAACACAACATATTTTTTGAAAGATCTGCAACAAAAAAAGTAGAAGCCTCTGGCTGAGCAAGAAATGATCTGCAGTTTACCTGCTCACCAGGTAAATGATTCACTAATGGCTATGCGTCATGTGACCGCAAATTTATGATATGAACTCAATGGGGGATAGGAAGGCAACATTTGGCTCATGTGACCACGGCCATACAGGCACACTTTACTTCACATGACTATACAAAGGACTACATATTCTTCCCTTTGATAACTACCTGGGAACTGTGGAGTCGCTCAAAGGTAAAAGTTAATATACGGATGGGGTGAGAAATCTGCACTCGGAAATGTCTTTCGAACCAAGCAAACCAACAGGAAGTGGTAAACATCTGCCAGGGACTATAGCAAACATAATCCTATGCAACTCCAGAAGGAGAACATCCTTTTTTAACCATGTGTCTATGGTCCAACATGCATACAAAGCTACACAATCAGTCACAAATATGACTGCCAGTCAAGGAGAGAGGGAGAAAGAGCCATACCAAAGAACCACCATAATGCATAGGTAGGTCTGGTTTGGAGCCATGTCATTTTCTAAAAACAACACCCAGATTAATTTGGTTTATGGTTGAGCTACAAGGAGCAAAATACAAAACCCGAGCAGCGTTGATATTTTGTATGGCCTTGGAATTACTTTTCTTGGAAAGAAAACTTATCTGATGAAAGACAATATTTGCCTACAATATAGACAAGTCTAGTGCCAAGATATAAGAAGCTTAGAGTTGCAGAAGGCTGTATCAAATATCTGATTTGGAGTAGACATCTAGAAATCAATAGGGTTAAAATTAATTATGACAAACTTAACTTCTACTGATTTTAGCAAGAGTACTCTCAGTATAATTAAGCATGCAGCCAAATCTTATTGTTGAGGGATAATACTGCACCTCAAAGTAAACGACATCTGGGCATTGGCTATGACTGTTTGCTTTTGTTTTTGTTTTTTTGGTCAGGAAAAGCAAGTAATATGAATTTTCTTGTTGGCTGATAAAATCATTTGGAAAATGAAAGTTACAAGTCATCTTGATAGTCACAGCTATAAGATACTGAAGTTTTGAATTTCATTATAACTCAAAAATAAAAAAGTTAATCTGGCAGCAGAAGCAAGTTTTGAAAGTTGGAGGTCTTTGCTGTTGCTTTTTCCGGGATAACTACTATGCATAAGAAGTATAACTTTCATGTGTAACTATATTTCTTGACACCATCCTAGCTGAGGGCTTCTTCACAGCTGACATTTTTAGGTATCTAGGCAGATCTAAGTAGTTATTGTTTTAGCATACCTCAAATGAAAAGCATATCGGTATATATGCATCAAAAAGATCTGTAAGTGTGGTTTGTACACATATACTTTTCAAGAAGCTGTGATACAGCCGTTACTCTATCAAGTCTACATTAAATGGCAAATCCTTGTCTGAAAGGGCCACATGAATTATAACCACAGGTGTTATTTTGGAACACAGATCTCTGAGACTATCATCAAAATTCTACCCTCTATTCATCTTGCATATTCTCTGGTCTCTTACTCTGCCCATATAACTAGGGGCCAAAACATGTCATGAAATGGTCTCCACTGGTACAAGTTACAGCACACAGAAATGTTCACACTCTGTACCAAATGAGGAGAGTACTCACAAAAGACTCAGTAAAAGTTTGTGAGGAGGGCCCAGTTTGTCCTTGGAATGCTCTATCCATGAAACTTGACACTGCCTCTCATGATATCCTCTTTCCACACTGAAGTGTTCATTTGAGGAGACCATACACACCAGCTGTTATTAATGCAAATTACTGCAAATTATGTTAGTTTGTATCATTATCCTCCTTAAATGGCGACACGTCAAAAATGCTCCAAAGCAAATAATGAACAACTGAGTGAACAACAATGTGGCATTCTGAATTGCTTAGATATACATGACATAAGTTTCCATATTTCATCCAGATAAACCCCAGGATGTACTGGAACTGAGGTGGAGCAAACGAATAAATACATGAGAGAAAAACTGAGACTCCTGTACACAGCCTTTTCATTGACTTCTCTAGTACACTGGATCCAATGTTTACAGCTATTTGGCTGTCATGGCTTCCTTTAAAGAATCCTGGCAAAGGCCACTTGAAAAGGATTTGAAAAACAGGTTAATACAATTTCTAAGCCCTCTCACATTACAAACATGTCAAACACCATTTCCTAGAAAATAGGAATGGCTAGTTTTACATGAAGGCCACTTTCAAGAGATAATAGAAAGTGGTGCAAAAGAAATCCTCTCATCTTCCCCCAAACTGAAGTATCAGAAAGTCCTGCTGCCACAGTCACAGCTTTCTTTTACTTCTGGATGGTCTAAGGGGAAAGGACCAACTGTTATTTCTTTGGACAGATCTGGGTTCTGTCCAAAGGGATTAACCCCTTTTACCCTTGTCAACCAATTAACTGTTCAAGGAATGTAAGAAAAAAGCCAAGTGCTGCCATCATTAGCAAACACCTTGTAACATAATATAAAAAGTAAAATACAGACACATGTACCAAAGACTTTTGGGGAAGAAAAGATTCAACACATTTCTTATTTTCTGAGCACAAGTATCAATTATTAGAATATCCAACCAATATTATGAATTCTCTTTAATAGAATTCTATGATAAACAGGTAATATTTTTTTTCTGGGCTGAAAATTTTAAAGTATGATTTAGTGCTTTCTGGGTTTCAGTCTAAATGAAAAGACCAAACCTTACTGTGTCTACATCACACCCATGCAGTGTATAGTGTGAGGGCACCTCCATTTCCTGTTAAACACTAGGAAAGAAGATTCTTACTAGAGATGGCTCTTCTGCCTCCTGAGGTGGAGGGGTGCCATTAGGCATTTGCAAAGAGCTAGCATCATTTTCGTTGGTCACATCGCCATCTGTCAATGCATCAAATGAAGGCAATCCATCTTCATCCACAGGGATGCTGTCCAACGTCTCTGTGAGAACTGCTAGCAAGTTTGCTTCATTCTCTTCATCTATCTTCTACACAAGCAGAAAAAAAGTGAGAAAGATGAGTCAGAAAGAGATAATACAATTATACAGCCATGGAAAACATAATTTGGCTGAATCAATTTTTGTGCGACTGAAATGCAATGTTTCAACTAACTTATCCTGGTTGCTTCTAGGGGTAAAACCTGAATAAACATACCTACATATATATGTATATATATATCACACACACACACACACAGAGAGAGAGAGAGAGAGAGAGAGAGAGAGAGTGACATCAACTGAATCCTATTATCAGCTGACCTAACAAACATTACTAGGGTCACAAATTACAATATGAGAACTATTTGGGTGGGAGGAAGCCCTATGTGATTGTTTCTCTACAGATGCTTCCCCACCACCACCAAAATTTGATAAGCAACATAATGCTTCTTATTTCAAAGTACAGCAATCAATGTTCTTATTGTTAATGACAATCCCCGTGGTTTCTTTTTTAAATAAATGCATTCTGGAGGTTGCCTTTGAAGTTGTCCTTTTCAGTCTGAGTGCTCAATACAACTACTCTCTGCATTTATCTAATTCAGGCTGCAATTATAAAAAGCAGATTAATTCTTAATCAGATGTGGTTGCAACGGTAATTTGTACTAGATATCTTATTTTGGTACCAGGACTTGTTTGTGTCAAATCAAATATAATATCCTTGCATTCCTCAATGCAATATATTCCAATTATCATATATATACTTGGAAGACAGAAAAATAAAAGCATATTATATTTTAGAGATTTGTCGCAGCAATTATTAATGACTTAGAGCTTTGAAAAACTCCCTGTGGAGTCCATGCAAAGACATTGCTGGCAGTGGAATGCAATTCTGAAAAAGAAAAAGGCAACAGTTGTGATACTCTCTGCAGATGTCATATTTAAGTAGTTTAATGCCACCCAGGAATGCACAAGGTGTGGTGCATAAAACACAGAGCAAGTCACAAAATAAAGGATTTTCTGAACAAGAGATTACTGAGGACTGATCTTAATGGAATTCAGTCCTGTTCAATTAATATACCCTTCAACAAAAGAACAGTTAAGGAAACAATTAAACATATACACACTGTATAGTATGATCATTTTGTTATTTCAAGGTGAAAAAATTCCATTGTGCATTGGTCTAATTATATGCCAACTTCACCCCTTAGCATTTTTATATCATTATGCTTTCTATCAATAAATAACAAACATAGGAACAAGACTTGTGAGAGTATCATACCATTCAATAAATAAGCACCCAACAAAGCTGTACCTTCCCGTTCTTCTTGCCCTCTCTTCTTATATACCTTTCTTTGCCTGACAGGCAAACACAGATTGTACAAGAAAATCAGGAATAAATCAGTAAACAGTTTGACTAAGAGCAAAAAATTAACAATCCCTCCCCGCATTCCCAAATCTGCTTAAGCACACAGGACTTTAAATGTGACTGACTCTGTATCTGTGCCTGCACAGGTGCATTACATCTAACGTGAACATGTGAGGCAAGGAAATAAGGGGTGAGTGATAGCTGTTTTGCTTTTACAGCATTCTGTGGTTTTGTTCTAGCCTTCTCCAATGCATCACCTTGAAAACATGGCGGATTACTCCTCCCATAATTTTCAGTCAACATGCCTACCATACTAGCTGCAGATGTCAGGAGTCGTGGTCCTACACATCTGCAAGATCCACTGTTGGAGACAGTTGCTCTGCACACTTTCCATTAAGTATAAATAGGGCTTATACTCAAATTGTTGAACTAAAATCTCCTTTACCTGAAATGAGATACTATTGTAGCCTTCATGGTTGCAACTGCTCCAGTTGGGGTCAACAAAGAAGCTTCTGCCCAGTGCTGAACCTCTAATAGAGACTTTTGTACATGATGGGAACATGAAACTGAACCTCTTTGATATTCAAGGTGTCACTAGAACTTTGTCAAAAGTGGCAAAGTGGAAATATGAAACAAAGGTAGACGTTTCACTCAGACTGAACATCTGAAGATTTTAAAGGGAGCCCAGAAGAGCTTTCAGGACTGCTGAAATTTTTTAGTGAGTAATTTCCACATGTCATTCATGAGACTATTATCAGATTTCATTGACTGTGAAAAGACTTCATTGCAGTGCCCAAATCCTTATCAGATTTTACTGCTGATGGCCCAAATCCTTTCGAGTGAGTTACACTGGTGTGAAGGAAAAGATATAACCGGCAGCAGCAGATTGGTGCTAATTAAAGAGCCCATGCCTTAATTCCTCATTGTTTAAATCTCTGGAACGGAAGCAGGGACTCTTTAATTAGCAGCAATTTAATTCATGCAAGAATGCAACTTGAACAAGAAGATTTTCACCAATGAGACAGTCACTTTCAGAAAATATGAAAGGAATTTGGGCACTCTGCCTCTTTCTGAAACATCCAAGGAGTTTCAAAACATACAGAAAGAATTCTAACAGCAGAGAAACTTCTTGAGAAGATTTTTCACATTCTCATCCTATTAGAGAAACCACGTGGATTGAAGTATTTACAAAGCATGTAAGTATGACTAATTCTGTGTTGGGTTGTAGCCAATATATAAATCTCCCCCACAAAAGATAATAGTATCTTTCAGAGCAGACTTTCTCAATCACAGAGTATGTGACATGCTATTTTGGGCTCATGGATGTTGCAGTGCAACCTCTCTGGAGGGCAAAAGGTTGGATAACACAGCTTTGGACTGTCTCTGCTATGCAAATCTGCCCATCATCTAAGGCCAGCTGTTGTGTCCCTGTTAAGTATGCCAGTGCCTTCTGAGATGTAGTGGTGCCCTACACATGGAATTCCTGCACATTATCTCTTCAGTTTGTGATCTGCAAGCAAAGGAAGAATACTTTCATTTGGACAATTGTTTTAGTTCTGCTGTTGCTTCGTTTCACGGACTTCTAGGTTGACTTGTCACACCTTGCTTTTTGAGCTGTTTTTAATTTGATAATCATGTTTTAAAGACAGATTACGGTTACATTTAAATCTAGATCTATACTTTATAAGGCCCTTGAAGCAATTCTCTTATGACGGTAAGAAAGCAACATTTTGTTGGTTTACATTTATAAAGAAAGGAAAAAAGATGAAAAAAATTCAGAACCACAACCTAAGAAAAATTTGAACTTCTTTCACAGTCTGCTACCACCATTTCTATAACCAGAATCATATGCCTGAAAGGAACATTTCTGTACGTGTCCTGATTTAACCCACTCCTTAGCAAACCTTCCCCCAGAACAGTTAAACTAAATTCCTCTTCCTAAGTCAGCATTCTTTCTTTGATAATATGGACACTTGCATTTGCTCATCCAATGCTTGTTGTTTGCGCTATAAAACAGACACTGAAGCACACTGACATTCAGTCAGAATGTGGAGTGGACACTGGTCTGCCTCATCATAACAATTTCAATTACTTTTTTGTGCAAGTTTCAAACCATCAAACACCTCTCAGAGGAAAGCAAAGGATGAGACAACAAGGACTCTGTTAAAACAATTAACGTCACTTTCCATTATTGCACCAGTCCCAATTTACAGAGCAAATAAATCAAAGTCGCCACAGATGATGGCATACTACCAGTCAACATGTGTCTGTTCACAAATGACATGGGAATGTATTAAGCAATGAAACAGCTTTGGGTGATAGATAACGTTTGTGAACCTTAAGCATGTGCTTGTTCCTAAATATTGTTTTATACATAATCATTTTTATTAATTAAAACAGCAAGAGAAGATCTGAGGAAAAGAAAATGAGAAGAATGCTGTTAAGCTGTCCTTGTTTTGGAGAATGGGCAAGGAACCTGTTTCAACACAGGTTTTGCTAGGAGCAAAAATACCAGCCATTTTCAACTCAAAGCTCTGACTGGTAGAAACTAAGCCTTAATAGATATAGTTTAGCATTTTAGAGTGGTAAAGCTGCACAAAAGCTGAGAAACCACCAAAAGAAAAGAGAGCATGGCCTTCCAGGGCCACCAAAAGAGTCAGGATGGTTCCCCAGGAGGGTGGAATTTGGCCTCAGGGTCTGAAATTCCATCCCACATTTTTATATATATTTCTTTCTTTCAGTAACCTGTATACTGCCTGACTTAGTGACATGCATTACTCTGGGTGATTAACAATAATATAAAATAACTCTCCAATCCAAAACTAAAAACCAATAAAGATCACTCCTACATTAAGTCAAACTAACCCAAATACTGTATTTTTCCGTGTATAAGACGCCCCCATGTCTAAGACCCCTCCCCACTTATCTAACCCAAAATTTCTTTCTTTGCAAGAAAGTGGAGGGGGAAGGCAGGGATCAAAGCGCTTTGATGATTCCTGCTTTCTCCCTCCACTTTCTTGCGAGGAAAGTGCTTTCCCCCTCCACTTTCTTCGCATAAAGTGGAGGGGGAAAGCAGGAATCAAAGCGCTTTGATGATTCCTGCTTTCCCCCTCCACTTTCTTGTGAGGAAAGTGCTTTCCCCCTCCACTTTCTTCGCAAAAAGTGGAGGGGGAAAGCAGGAATCAAAGCACTTCTATCCCTGCCTTCCCCCTCCACTTTCTTGCAAGGAAAGTGGAGGGGGAAAGCAGGGATCAAAGTGCTTTGATCCCTCCCCCCTTACTTCCGTGTATAAGATGACCCTCAATTTTTAATCTAAATATTTTAGATAAAAGTATCATCTTATACACGGAAAAATACGGTACAACATTATACAGACAGAATTTTACAGGGACAATTTCCCTTGGGAATCAGAAGACTGAGAACTTTTGATATTGGTTTATTTAAAACTTTGGAGGGAGGGTAGGAAGATACCTACACAGTTCATCATCATTATCATCCTAAGCAGTAACCATGCCACCAACATATATACATCTTTACAAAGTACAAGTGAACAAGGCCCTGCCCTGAGGAACATACAGTCTAAAATTCAGTACAAGAGGAGGGGGAGAGGTAGAATATTTAACTGGTGTATGTGAGGGTTATTGTAGTATTATACAGAAACTGAAGATTAAAGGTGTTAGCCAAAGTATAAAATGTTGTTGAGAAGGGATTTGAAAGAAGCAAGCAAGAGAGAAGCAGGATGAGGGAGGTCAGCCTGATACCTTCCAGATGTATAGGATTAGAACCCCCATTATCCCTAACTAATATCTGGGAGGCATCCATTTGAAAAAATCTGAGGCAGACATTCTTGGAGGAAGTTATAGGAAAAGGCAAAGAAGAAAGGATAGTGTTGCCTGAGACAATACAAGACAGCTGGAAGTGCACATATTTAAATATTAGTTTTCCTTTGAAATGCAGTCTTGCCTCCACCTCCGTTTTATAGGAAATTCATGTCTCCACTTGGTTCCCACTCAAAGTGCTGGCATGTATTATAAACATAAATATCATCACATACCAAAGGTCAGTTAGCAAGAGGCTTCAGCTCTTAAACTACCCAGAGGCCTTGAGAGAAGGTCATTTTGCATATCCCCAAAAGAGTGAGTGTAATATTCCAACCAATCACTCTTAAGGTAATATTCATTAAAGTGTCAACTTTCTGCTTAGTGCTCATGGTGTGAGGCCTAGTGTTGACAGCACAGGGAGGAAAGCCCTGCTGTAGCCACAAGCTGTAAATTTCACTATTCTAGCATTGCCACTTATGAAGCTCATCTACTACCAGTGATACTCCAGCAATTATATGGGGTGTCCTCACCCTGAAAAGGACTGAATAGACCAAAGCAGCTGCCAAACAGGAGGTCAATAAGCAAGGAGGACACAGCACCTTGCTGAAACTATGAATGTATGCTAGCTTTTCATATAAAGAACCACTAAACACTTGAAACTAAACAAGTTTCAAGCATTAGATTTTGCCAATACTAAAATAATTTTTCATACCTGTATTTTAAAACCCAAGCTTTTCCCAGAGTGACACATAACACAAGTATGGGAGCAGTATCAACTCTCACACTTTTGGGTACAGAAAAAAGAGGCAACACATTTTGTAAGTCAAATAAAAGTTACTTTTATGGCTAACAAAAATCTCAAATTGCTGCCAGATGAAGAGATGTTATTCTTGAGAAGTCATAATCTGAGAGAACATCTTTTGGAAATAGGACAACATATAATCCTTGCTAATAAACAAGTCTTAAGATTGCAGGGCATTTTAATTTTCATCTCTTTTCTATCTAGCTGTCCACATTTCCTTTCTGTGAGTTAAATAAACCAAACCCAAAACAATTAAACAAACAAACAAATGTATGCTTTACTTCCTGCTGCAGATCTCATCCCATGGAAGATCATGTTATATAAACAGGTGGATTTCTTTGAACTTGTCAGAAGTGTTTGACATCTCCTCAAAAAAATTAACATTTTTGGATCTGCTCTACTCAAAACCCAGATCAAAGCAATGCTATTGCAAGATGGTTTCAGTTTGGGGGCAGTGGTGGGCAACACATGGCCGTAAACCTCATATATCCCCCACATGTTTTTTCTTGGCCTTGCCACCAAATATCCCATCATACCATTCAATTTTTGGTGGCAACAAACATGTATTTTATTTTAAAAAGAAGGCAAATGATGGATATGGTGCCCAGTGGAAGCAGTGCGGCCCACCCTACCTCTGCAAACACAGTAGGACTCCTGTATCCATGGGGGATAGGTTCCAAGGCTCCCCTGCCCCCCCATGGATGTCTGAAACCACAGGCAGCAAACCTTGCAGTAGCAAACTCAAAAGCAAAGGGCTGCCGCTGGGCCCTTTGCTTTGGAGGTTGGTGGGTGAGGAGTGAGGAAGTTGTTCATTGTGCAGGCATTGCCACTTGCCTCCACTGCTTCTCTTCTGGCCTGCCATGGCTGGTGTGTCACATTCCACCTCAATGCTTCCGAGTTTTAGGAATGGTAACTGCTGCCAGTTTGTACTGAGGTGAGCAGGCAGAAGACAAGGAATAAGCCACTGCCAGCAACTTGTTCCATTGGAGGAAACACTTTGACTCAGCTCTGTTCCTTGAAACGGCCTCTAGGAGGATGTGCCGTCACTCCCTGGCCTGAAGAGGCACACATGGGAGACGATGTAGGGCTGCCCTTCAGTATTAACTGCGGTCAACTGTTTCAGTGAAACTGTGGTAACTGAAACAGAGGATACAGGGGTCCTACTGTAACCCACACCTGGTTTTCAGTATAAAGTTAAACTTTTCTGATATTAGATAAAATAGAAGAAGCTACTACAACTTTTCTACCAAAGAGCCCAGAAATCTTGCACATGTTATGGTTGCTAATGAGTTGTTGCAGTTCAGAAGTATCCATTGTAGCCTACCAATTAAGTTTCTAATAAACTGAGGAGCTACTAATGGGCTTATTTGTCTTACAAATTCAGTACTTTGCTAGCAACTTGTCGTAAAACATTTTACATTCTTTTACCAAAAATTATTTAAAGTCGTTGCAGGATGCTAAATGATTAGATTTTATATGTGTCAACAATTTGTCTTTTTATCTCTTGACAGATAAGCCAAGATGTACAAAAGCCCCCTGTCCCACTCCGTTCCCAAAAAAAGGACACAGAAATTAGTGTGCGAAGCATCCTATACCCTTCTGGAAACACTCCAGCCTAATCTTTCTCTGAGTCCATGACAGTAATCATGTATTTCTAGTTCTGAAGGAAAAACAACGTTCCTGTAACAAGAAAAGGCAAATAACAAGGAAAGGAATGTAGAATGAATGGCAATGGTAGAAAAGGTTTTTCTAGCTAGGTAACAGGTGTAAGGACACTGTCTCATTTTCATTTTCCCCACCTTCCAGAATAAAGGTCCCATCAGCTGCCTAAGACAGATACCAGGAAGGAACTGAGTTAGAATTGTCCTCACTAATTCCTTCTTAAAATGGCAACACAAGGAACCTGCACTTCTCTACGCCTGCTCTCTTTTCTCTCTCCCCCTATCCTTTCTCTTTCTTGGATCAGAAATTAGTGCTGCTCTGGACATAGTATAGACTTTAATGATTTGATCAGTGTGTCTGCCACAGGGGAAAAAAAGTGTCTCATTTTTATATTAAAGAGCATGTTCTTCTCCTTTGCCATCCACTTAGCATCTTTTAATGTTTTCCCTTTTCCATCCTTGCTTCTAATTGTGACACCTGAATGCTGGATTTAATTCAAAGGATCTGTACATGTGCCACTCTATCCTACTAATGTCTGTGGCCTCTTTGTTGTCCCTCATGGTCAGCCTGTTAGTATACTGGTTTATGTTTACATATTTGTCCAAGAATACTTTATATGTTATATTGTGTTATGTGCGGTCAAGTTGGAACTGACCTATGGCAACTTTAATAGGGCTTCCAAGATATTTTAGGAGCTACAAATACAGCATATTCAAGGAAAACAATTATTGGGGGCTGCTCATCATGAGGGATGTAAAGAATAGGTAAAGGTTCCCCTTGACAAATGTCCAGTCGTGTCTGACTCTAGGGGGCGGTGCTCATCCCCGTTTCCAAGCCATAGAGCCAGCATTTGTCCGTAGACAATTTCGGTGGTCACGTGGCCAGCGCGACTAGACATGGAACGCCGTTACCTTCCCACCGTGGTGGTACCTATTTATCTACTCGCATTTTTACATGCTTTCGAACTGCTAGGTTGGCAGGAATGTAAAGAATACTTGCTGAATTATTTGTTCTCAACAATTAAGGGTATCTCAACAAAATACCTCAAGGAGAAAATTTCAAGCCCCATGACATTCACTGCCTCCAGACAAGGGTGAGGGAAGAAAGTACTTTTGTTTTCTTGTCAAGGTTTTCAAAATTCCTGCAAAATATCTGTGCGAAACTTGTGTCCTTTCCCTTCAAAAAGAAAAGCAATCCACACATATCCACACTGAGCACACTAAAACGGCTGATTGTAAAAAAATACTTAAGTACTCTCTCCAGGCAGCAAAGCTGCAACTAACAATAATAATTTTGTGGCAGTAGTATTATTTATGTGAAAGAGATGTTTGTATTCTTAGTGGGGGGGAGTGTTTAGGGATTTTTTATGTGTGTGCACGTGGGTCTGGTCTCTGGGTGTCTGTGTGAATTTCGTTGTATGTGTATACTATGTATATACTTACAATGACAATAAATTTATTTGATTTGATTTGATATTTTGAACATTATTTTAATTGTGCAAAACTATTTATTATTCTGACATCTAGTTGAATATAAGATACAAAACACATCACCTGCCTATGACACAAGAATAATAATTCTGCAACAC
The DNA here is from genome assembly GCA_037013535.1 of Intellagama lesueurii. NCBI lineage: Eukaryota > Metazoa > Chordata > Lepidosauria > Squamata > Agamidae > Intellagama > Intellagama lesueurii. The sequence continues at coordinate 112,636,765 of JBAJHW010000005.1, forward strand.
TCATCCTTGCCTATGAGGATGGGAGAAGTGAGGATTTACATCCAGATTATATGCTGTCTCCTGGAACTAAAACAATATGCCTGTGAATACTAGATGCTAAAGAACAGTAAAGTGATATTGTGGTTATGTGACTTTCCACAGGCATTTCGTTAGCCACTGTGTGAACAAAATGGTGGGCTAGACAGACATGCCATGTCCTCTCTGTGTTTGAATTGAGAATGGCCCCTATATATTGGATCCTTTTCAATGGATCAAGATGAAATGTCTGCAAGTTGACACAGGGGCTGAGCAGGCAAAGTGTGAACTGCACATTCCTCCAAAGAATGTTCTGAGCACCTATCACCAGGAGCCAATTTGATTCAACACAGTTGTTAAAAGTAACTGAACACTTGCAAAGTCATCTAACCATCAATTCTTCAATGCAGTCCAACAACACAGTCTGCATCAATCTCAAATGCCTAATTTTAGTTATCATTGCCTAGAAACTACTATGCTAAGATAATTCAAGAATGCCTTGAGGATGTGGGCTAATATACTTAATTAGAAAGTGTCAGGAGTAATTCAGTATATTCCATAAAGGCTTCAACTTTTAAATTTCTTTATTTTGAATTTTGCAAAATTCGTACCACAGCTGTTTCTTTTGTGAAGTCACCTGACCCTTTTTTTCCCTTCAGCTAGTAACTGCCCCATTTTCCTGCCCAAACTTACAATCTTATTGTTTCAACAGATGATCCTAACACTTCTTCAGATAAAAAAGGTCAAGCTAATAAGTCTGAAAATCCCTGAGTCTGCCTTCCTTATTTTTTAAAAGATGTGCACTGTACTTGCTGCTCTCAGTCATCTGGGACCACATCAGTTCATCTTCAGTTCTCAAACAGGTTAAACTCTGTTTCATTTTGCCAGAGTTAGTACTCCATGAAATTCAAGGACCTGCAAATATTCAGTAACTCATAAAGATGATCCAACTGAATGATATCTCTAATATCTCCACAGCTCATCCTCAGGAATAAAAATAGTAAGAAATTGGATATGAGAGGAAACTATGACAATTGAGTCATTATCTAATCTAACCCAAACTAATCTAAATTATCTCAAATCATATCCGGCAATGCACAATCAAAACCCAGATACTGGAAGTGAGGAGAGAAAAAAAACAGCCAACCACACAAAATAAGCAGTTTATTTGAACTTTTAGTTCATGGAAGCAATTATCAAGGAGAGCTGGTGTTTATGCAGCTGGAACTGAATGACTGGTTCCCATTTCAGTCTTGGAAAGCAATCTTTACAAAGCAATCTGGAGTGAGCGTCTTTCGCTTGTCTCGTCTGAGCTTGATCACCAACAGATAAATTAGGGGATCAGAGTTCTGTGTCAATGAATTGCGAGGGCATCTCCCATCAAATGCTGAACCTTGCATGCCCATGCCTATTGTGCATTTCTGATTGATGCAAGATGCAAATATGTCAACTTGAGGGATTCTCCACCATTTGGTTATCATCTCAAAAGCCTGTTGAGACCCCATTCAAGCAATTGAATCATTGTTCTGCTCATGGAGTCAGCCTAATTGTTTTCCCCAGCTATGTAGACAGCCACTGGAAAAATGTGTCCGAATATGCACCATTCCCAGATATGAGTTGTCAGAAAGAGAAGGGATATAGATCTCTTACCTCCTTGTTTATTGACATAATGCATTGCTGTAGTACTGTTTGCTGCTATCTGAATAACTCTGCCAACCAAAATAAGTTCAAACACTCTCATTGCTTAGAAGACTGCCAGTAAATCCACATTTCTCTTGGTCATGGTCCAGATCGTATTTATGCTTTTGTCAAGACACTGAGCTCCCCAACCTGTCATACTGGCATCTGTTATAAGGATTGATGGTTGTAGATCTTTGAATGGCATGACCATCATAAGATGTGGTATTTGTGTCCACCACTGTAGTTGTTTGGTGAAATCTACTGAGATTGTAATCTTTCTGAACCTAAAACACTTTTTTCTCATTCAAGTTTATTAAGGAGTAAGACTACAGCGGTCTCATTCCGAGTCTGGCATGCCAATATACTCCACTGGTGGATGCCAAGAGACGGAGCTGCTTCTGTACTGAATGAAATATCACTGAAGTCCTTTCACAGATTTCTGTTGTTGTGAGAACAATTTTTGTACTCTCTTTCAGCAGGCATGCCCTCGTTGTGTTTGAATCAAGAATAGTCGCTATATATTGGATCCTCTTCAATGGAACAAGATGAGATTTCTGCAAGTTGTCACAGGGACTGAGATTGGACAGCAGGCAGAGTATGAACTGTGCATTCCTCCAAAGAGTGTTCTGAGCACCTGCCACTAGGAGCCAATAAAAAACTGGTGATTCTGCATGTCCAAAGGTAAGCTGCCACTGGTGCCACATACTTTGTGAACACTCTTGGGACTGCTGACAGATTGAAAGGAAACACTGTGAACTCATGTATCTCCTTTCCCTTTGCAAATCACAAAAAGTGATGGTGGTCTAGTTTTATGGAGATATGGAAATATATATCCTTCAAGTCTAGCACTGCAAACCAGTCTCCTCCTATGCGCAGTGAGAAAATAGCTGAGGGTGTTACCATACAAAACTTCCTTGGTTTGTTGGTGCATCTGAGGCCTAGAACTGGATGCAGTTAACCATCCTTTTTTGGGGACTGCGAAGTAACAGTAACAGTATTTGATGTTCACGTTCAATAGGGACACCTGGATTATTGTGTCCTTGCTGAGTAAAGTTGGTATCTCTTCTTTCAGAACACCTGATGGTATGGAGATAGCCTGTTGGAAGAAGTCTGTTGAACTCTATAGTGTACCCATGGACCACAAAAGGGATAAGACCTAGGCATCAGTGGTGAAAATACAGCAGGTGTTGATGAAATATGCTAAGAGACTGGTTGATGGAATGAAAGAAGGAACAGGTAAGTATAATTCTGCTATGCTGTTCTTGGTGTCTGAAAAGCCAAAGATGTTGTTTGCCTTTCTTGTCCATTTTTTTAAGCTATCAAAGAGAACTTACACCTCCAGTATTTATTTTGTTGCGTACGTTGTTATGGTGCTGCATGTTTGGAACTGTGAGACTTGTCTGATGATGACCTGTTTCTGGTATATGGCTAGTATATTTTCTGTGATGGTTTATATTTTCTTTGGCTCTGCTGTTCTTGCATATTAATGCCCATCTTCTTAGCAGTTTTCTTTTTAAATAGATCATCCATTATCTCCTGTGTCTTATTAAACAGATCTTCCCCATCAAAAGGGTGGTGTCTGATTCTTGAGCTGGGGTCTTCTGTTATCTCTGCTGATCTTAACCATGCGTGCCTCCATAAGGTTATCACTGCTGCCATATTCTGTGCAGAACACTCTGCACCACCTCTTGCTGAATGAATTTGCTGAGCTGCCAAAGAGCAAGCCTCTTGTTGGAAAGACAAGGCAAGGTATCCTTTATCTACAGGAAGGCTCATTGTGAAAGGTTAGAATTTCTCTCAAATAAATTGATGGCAGGCAGCCATCATAGCTTAAAAGTTACAAATTCTCATGCCTGTTGCAGCAACGGGATACATTTTCCTTCCAAGAAGATCTATCTTATGTCCTTCTGTATTTGCCAGAGTTGTTTGAGAATGGCCCTTGGCTCTCATTTGAGTAGTTTCTGCTAGTATAGAGTTTGGTAATGGTTATTTAAACAAAAATTTCACACCCACTTCTTGCCTATAACATCTTGATGTATTTAGAAGTGGGTAGCAGATAGTTTTTGTCATGAATGCATGGGTCCTGGAGGCATCATCGTGACCAGTGTGGCAGGGAAACTTGGAGGTGAAGGGGTTCTCAGTTCCCCATCTGAAATTGCTCTGATATAATGTACATCATTATCCTGGTTATTAGGTGGTAGATTTTCACTGGTGTGAACTACTACCCACTGGATAGCGGGAAGACATTTAGATCTGTCCTTTTCCTTTGATTTCTGATTTTTCTGTTACTGTCTTAGTTGAAAGTTTTCATAATTTTTGGTGCAGTGCAGTCCTTAAATGTTGAGATCATCTTTGATGTCAAGGGTCTAACCTTCTTGGTAAAATGCTGAAACTGACGTTGAGGGAACTGTTTGTTAGGAACTGGAATCTGTTAGCAAATTCTTTGAATTTGATTGCTTTGAAGACGTTTATTGAGTTTTCTGAGACAGAGATTCCACAGCTTTAACGGATTTTTCCCTAAGAAATAAGATCAGGCATGACTGCAGATTTTTCAAACCCACTCTAGTGAAACTTTTACAAATGGAGCAGTTTTTTTGTCAAATGGTAATAAAGGCATTTATCCTGGCCATCAATTTGAGGAATTTTTGCACCATAAACTAACTTTCTTTCTTTCTTTCTTTCTTCCTTTCTTTCTTTCAATGACTTATGATTATTATTTTTCTTTTTTAAAAACACAGATAATAACAAAAAAATAATGCAGGAGAAACAAGAGGATCATGAAATTAAAAATAGGCTACTTAGCAAAGTTTTTGATGGTAGACACTGTAGACACTGTTGCTATAGCAGACAAAAAAGTACTTGAAAGGCAATGGCTGAGCATGTGTGATAGGGACAGGAGAAGGAAAGAAACTTCCAGGCTACTGAGCTCTGGAAGTTCCCATTGTCTGTTCTGTGTAGGTACAAAATCCCACACACGTAAATCACATAAACTATGAAGAAGAACTCTGGTTATAAAGCTCCTCAATCTCTTGTTCCTATAATGACTAATGTGTCATCTGGTGCAAACACAACAGCAAGTGTACCCAAAAAGATGGTTTGTAGAGCATATGATGTAGTAAAACAAACAAAGTCTAGCAGCCACAGTCATCTCCTGATTTTGCTCTCTGCGACTGCACAGGTGGAGAGAAGCGTCTGGCAAACACTCAAAGGGCTATACCACATAGCTGGTGGACCAGAAATAGTGAAGGCCTGCTTCACACACAAGAGACACAAAATGAGATCAAGAATTATAAACAGCAAGACATGTAAAAGTGTATGGAACAACAATAAAGTTCTCACTCAGCAAGTGAGGGTATTCCTTCCGCACTGTATTGCATTTCTCCGAAATGTGTTAGCTTTTATAGTCATGGCTGATTAAACACATTTCACTATACCCAAAAGAACTTTGCTTGTTTGCTGTCAGTGTTCTTATATAGAGACAACGGGACTGCAGTACTTGATGTAGCAGCACAGTGTTAGGAGATACTGCAGAGCCACATTCCTTGCATTCAAAGATTACATTTATACGCAAAACTGAACTGACTGCCCATTCGCTGATAGCCTTTTAAAAACAAAGTGCCACTTGCTCACCACTGCTCAATGTGAAAAAGGAATGTGAACATTTATTTTCAGCCTCAGTACCTGCAGAGACGGAAGGTTTTAGATTAATGGCAAACGTGCCTATAATACGTTCTTTTGAGTTCCTAAAATTGAAGTGCTATGAATTTCAATGTACACTATATCCTTATCTAACCACATCCTTTAATTTTTCTGCCAAGCAATAAAAGCAAATGTGATATCCCCACTTGCTTTGGAGGATGCTCTGCATCACTACAGAACTTACTGACACTATCAAAAGCATTACTGTATTTCCTAGAGGGAAATGGCATGGTGGCATCCTCATGGTAATTGATGCCTTCTGAAACAATGAGATAATTAAGGCATTGTTAACATTTCCAATTCAAATATATATCAAACAGCACATTTTTTGCCCCTCGTAGACAACCTTGTGAAACTCAGGATGCTTGTTGGTGGCAACACCAAGTAAATAATGAAAGTCTCCCTCCCGCCACCACTGGTTTCCTGCTTCCATATTTCCCCTTCTTCTAAAATAGGCAGTTACACAATTGCAATTAGGCTAAATGCAGTTATGGGTAACATGTTGGTTGGTTTTGATAACTTGGTAGATATAGCAGTCAAATCAGGAAAACCTGCTGCAAATACTCATGCACACCTAAAATAGGCAGAAGCATCTCCAAGCCCCAAGCAGAGTGCCTGTTAAGGCGCAGGGATCCTGTTCTGGTGATATTCTATTGGAACTGCAAATCCATGCTTCAGCTGCTGTTGTTCCTCTTGAAGAAATTCTCCAGATAGTTTAACACTATATCAAAATTTCTTTTGTTCCCCATTAGGGAAGCAAAAATCTGTTGTCTCATTCTCAGTGCTTCCCAGAATCCCACCAATATTCTCAGTCCCTCTCAATGCCACTTTGGCATGACTTATTCTTTCTTCATGCATGGAAATCCATACATAGTTTGTTCATTTTTGTCCAATATGTATTTTTTCCCACTACATCCTTTTTAAATTAACTAAAGCATGTTTGTGTTTATTTCTCAAATGTATACATGTTTGTTGCACTGTCAACTTTTTGGTATAGTTTTGTGTGCATATTTTTCTTTTTGAAAATGCACCGCAAGCCTTGGCAATGTACAGCAACATAATGCATTCTGTTCGGTTGCTCCTCTCGGGAGGTGCAAAATGGGTATTTTTGTACAGAAACATGAACTAAACAAATGCATTTCCCATCTCTACTCTCAATACCTATTTCTTATCAGCACATATTGTCTTTATTTCTATAAATAAGCCTACAGACGTGAAATGTATGAGAAGGCAGGAACTTAACAGTACAACTCAAAGCGCTTGAAGCTACATACTAAATATTGAAAACAAAGAGCAGGCAAATCTGGACTATGGAACTGAACAGAGTCTGTTGTTTACATTAACAATAAAAGATTGCTTTGTAAATTCTACAGAGAATCCACTCAGATGCCACACCCCTGAAATACATTAATTGGGACTGGCCTCACCATTAGGAAGAATGAGGCAGCCGTTTCAGGCAACAGTACTGCAGGCCAGCGAAGAACAGCAAGGAGTACAGTGGTGCCTTGATTTACGAACTTAATCCGTATTGGAATGATGTTCTTAAGTCGAAACGTTCGTAAGTTGAATCAGCATTTCCCATAGGAACGCATTGAAAACCGATTAATCCGTTCCGGCTGTTTTTTGTTCTTATGTCGAGGCACAGTTTGTAAGTTGAAGCATTCGTTCCCATAGGAACTAATGCAAAAGTGTTTAATCTGTCCTCTACCACTAGGGGGAGAATTTTTTTTTTTAAACTAAGATGACCTAAGGTTAAAAAAAGGGCAGGAAAGGAGGGAGGGAACGAACAGCTTTTAAACAAAACACCTTTAAAACCAAGCAGCTTTAAACCAAACCAAGCACCTTTTAAACCAATTTTTTGCATTTTAAAATTACAGTAACAGGCAGTACCAAGCAGTACCGGGCAGTCCAAAGTGCATTCCCCATGGTTTTTTTGTTCGTAAGTCGAAGCGCCGTTCGCAAGTAGAAGCAAAATTATGTGAACGGAGCTGTTCGTAAGTCGAATTGTTCGTATGTAGGGACATTCGTAAGTCGAGGCACCACTGTACGAAGAACAGAGCCATGTGTATCCTACACCCCCTCAGCTAGCCTTCCTTTAATAAGGTGTGGTGGTGGACCTTCCCCATACCTAGCACTGAAGTAACTACTAATCTGATTAGACCTTGTACATGAGTGCCATTTTATCTTCTGCTTCAGACTGAAAAGGAAAAAAAGTATTGAGCCAAATCTAGCACAGATTGGTCCATATGACCATATTTCCCATATCTTTTAGCAGGCTTTCCTTATGATTGCTAGTTCACACATGTAGTCTGCAGCATCAAATGTTGAGACACCACTATCTGATTTATCTCTGGTTGGAATAGAGATACTACTAAATCCAAACAAATTAGAAAAGAGGGGAAACTTCTGGGTTTCTAGACTGACTACCTAAGACCTCATGGCCTGAATCTAGAATCTAGAGAACACCACATAACAACATTTATCTGCTTTGGAATACAGTATCCTACTCACCCAAAAGCTTGGGGGGGGGGGTTCATTGAATGCTTAGGTCCAAGACAGCATCATAGAAACCTCCTCTAGAGTAAGCTACAGTAGCTATTGAATTTCCATCTCCTTAAAAGATCAGATTTATGTGCACCATAGGAAATATCCTTTCTCCTTCTATCAATAATGTGAAAAGCTGAGGGTCCCTGAAGACCTCCTAGTTTGATCACATAAACACATGGACACTGTCCCAGTGTCATTCTTCCTGCATTCCTGGAGCTAAACTGAACCATACCAGCTACTATTCTTTTCATGTCCCATGTATGACTTTTTACCAGAGAGATAACAGGTGGTGAGAGGGAACACAGAGTTATGGAACTCTGTACCTTAAGAAAATCAATGGTGGGTTTCAATTTGAAACTGAATATTCAGGCTGCATATGAATATATCCCATCGATCAATATGTCAAATGCTTAGGAGCAGAACACTCCCTTCTCTGCCTCTGAAATGTCTACAAAATTTTATGGGTCTCTACATGTCAATAAGAGCAGCTTAAAGAGCAGAGATTCGGTTTCAGCAGTAGTAAAATACTAGTGTTTCCCTGCCCCCCATTAGGCTGGGTCTATAAAAACCCTACTTTTTTATTTGTCTACATCAACAATTTCAAAACAGCAGAGTTTGACATTTTGGTCTCTGAAAAAACTACATTTAATATTAGGATTTGGGGGGGAGGGGAGAATCCATGGGGGGATATCTTAATACAAAGTAAGCTGAAGCATTTTCACCACAAATGGTTTGTTTCAGCTATCTCTCTTCCTCGTGTAAGACGGAAATCAGACAGCTTATTGGCTTAGCTTGTTAGGCCAGGTTAAAGGGATGCATAGCTGAAAAAGCTCTTACAGAAGCTTACTCGTGGGCTAAAAATAGCAGGCACTAGAGAATTATCTTAAATACTACCAAACTTGTTCTGTGCTGTGAATGCAGATAACTGTAATATGTTTCCTTTTTGGGAAGTTTTTAGAGCTTTTAAAAGTATGCTTGCTTTAGCTGACTGTTTAATTAGTTTCTGATTCTGTAGGCCACTGCCACCCCATCAAATATAATAGGATGGGATGCACCAAGAAATCCCTTTTTATTTAAGCTTCGCCCTACTGTTAGCATTTCAATGAAATATTGAATCACCAAAATACTCAGGTTAGATGCAAAAGCCCATTTGGTATTTAAACAGTAACACTCTTCAGATAGCCTCAAAAAGCAACTCTAAAGTGTCCTTTCCTTTCTGTCATTTCCTCCTCCTCTAACACCCCCATTCCACTCAGGAGGAGAGAATTTTCATTTTCCAAGGTTATTGGGTGGCCATACTCAAATTAAACTTGGAGAATATACTTTTCTGTTCAGGGCATGTAAGGTCAGTGATTTAAACTTCAGTCTGGACCTTGAAGTGCAAAGACTACTGCACTACTGGGCCAGGCAAAAGAAGCAGAAGCCCAGATTCCTAGTGTTATGCCAGGCTTAGCCTAACTATGAGCTTCATAATGACAGCCAACCCCCATTTTCCCTTTGTCTACTGAGACAGAGACCACAGGCCTCAGTGAAAATTCTACAGCAATTCATTAACCTATGGCCCAGCCTCAGAACCAGAGGTTATCAGTAGACATGGGATATTCCTATTTGTATCCGGTAGAATATGAATATGAATATCAGCACCACAGGTGCCAGTGGAAACTGCACCCTCCCTCTAGGATCCGCCAAACCACTTACCGCTCCCCATGTGGCGCGCAGGGCCATTGTCAGTTGCATAGCACCAATTGCGGAAGTAGCTCAGCTGGTGCTTCCCCATTTCTCCACATGGCTGACCACTCAGCAGCTGAGTGGGGAGACTCGTCATCCTGCCTCCTCGCCCGAGTGGTTGGCTGTGTGGAGAGGCAGGGAAGTACCAACCAGGCTACTTCTGTGATTAGCGTTATGCAATTCACAGCAGCCACGCATGCTGCACAGAAAGCGATAAGTGGACCAATGAGTTCTGGGTGGAGAGTACAGTTTCCGCTGATACCTGTGGTGCTGATATTCAAATTCTTATTCCTTGGTATATGGATATGAATATCTCACGTCTATTTATCACAGTTTCTCACATAAATGTCCACTAATAAGTACCTAATACTGGGAGTTGTAATTAGCTAATGTTTTTGTGATGTGGAGCAAAGACCTTTTAAACAAGAATTGTGGCTTAAAACGTTACCTCCTTCCCTGTGCTGAACAAATAAAGTGGTTCAGATAGCATTCCTTTGCCCATGGCAAAGGTATGTTTGCAGGCTCTCTTAACAGTGAAACAGGTATAAAACCAAAATATATTTATTACAGCAGACATGTAACCTGCATGGACCAGGAGGACATTGCCTCGCAAATCATAGAACCACAGAATAATGGAGTTGGAAAGGGCCAAAATGCCTTCCATTCCAACCCCCTACTCAATGCAGGAATCCAGATCAAAGTATATCTGATATATGTTTGTCTCATTTTCTCCTGAATGCCTCCAGCACTGGGGCGCTCATCACTTCCTGAGGTAATTTGGTTCCATTGTCATACTGTCATTCTTGCTGATTTTCAACTAAAACCTGGTTTCCTATAACTTGAGCCCATTCGTACGTGTCCTACACTCTGGGATGATTGAGAACAGATCCTGCCCCTCCTCTGTATGACCACATTTCAAGTATTTGCTATCATATCTCCCCTCAGTCTTCTCTTCTCAAGGCTAAACATGACCAGTTCTTTCAGTCTTTCTTCACAGGGCTTGGTTTCTAGTCCTCTGATCAACCTTGTTACCCTCCTCTGAACCTGGTCCAGTTTGTCAGCAACCTTCTTAAAATGTGGTGTGCAGAACTGGACACAGGACTCAAGAGGCGGCCTAGCCAGTGCCAAATAGAGGAGAAGTACTTCTTCGCAGGATTTGGAGGCTATACATCTGTGGATGCAGCCTAAAATAGAATTGCCTTTTTTGCTGTCACTTCACACTGTTGGATCATATTCAGCTTGTGATCTACAACAATTCCAAGATCCCTCTTGCTCACAGAGTTACTGAGCCAAGCATTCTCCACCTTATAACTGTGTGTTTGGAGCTTTTTCCCCCTAGGTGTAGAACTTCGCACTTATCCCTGTTAAATTTCATTCAGTTATTTTCAGCCCAGTGGTTGAGCCTACCAAGATATTTTTCAATTCTGAATTTTGTTTCTGTCTTCCAGAGTATTTGCTATTCTATTTTGGACTGAAATACCCTCCTGCCCCAGTCTACAAGCTGCCCCTGCTGCAAGGCCTTGTCTACAAATGCATTTAAATAGAGTGGCAGAAGAAAGTACACAACTTTATACTGGATACAAAATACCCCCTTTTCAAATTGTGCCAGCTTAGTATTTATACTGATTTTTTTTGCAGTAAGAGGGAATATTAAAAAATGGCCCCTATGCTTAATATCTAAAATTACACAGTCCAGTGAGTCATGGACTCTGAGAATGTATTCTTTCTCTTATATTGACTCCTAAAAATTGTTAGTTACTTTTTAATGATCTTTGAACAGAAGCAACTTTGTCTCCAGTCTGAAATCCTAGTCTATTTAGCTCATACCAGAGAAAGCTTTAAGAGTTATTAATCACTACACACAGAAGGAAAGCAGAATTTAATGGCCCCCAATCCCTCCTGTTGCTGCATCACTGCTCAACACCTCTGGACATAGTTCTACACATAACTGCCATTAGCAGTCACGGCACGCAAGCAAATCAAGAATCTAGCTTCTGCAAGCTTCTTCTATCTATTCTTTTTCTTCCCCTTGAGCTGTTGTATCTTAAAGCAGAACGGTAGTGATTACTGAGATCACAGGATCTTGTGAATCCCCAGTCAGACATGTATTTTACCATGCTCCTTGGGAGTGGGATGCTAAGATGGTACAACTGCAATGGCAAGGTCCTTTTGATTTTTTAAAATAGATTTTATATGTTCACAATATATTCAATCTACAGAAAACATACATAGAATACATGAAAAGGAATTAGAAGACAATACTAAGTAACAAAAGAGAGTGCACCTCCCTAGTCAGTAGCTATTTTTGATTCTCAGCAAAGGTTCCATACAGGTTTAACTACAGTGTTATGGAGAAGCTCACCTGCTCTACTATTTAAAGTTGTGCCTTATAAATACCTTGACTGCGGAATCTGCATTTTGTCCAAAGAGGCAAACTAAACAAGAGTTTAGAATGAGTCAGGAGAGAATCCTATCACTTACACCTGCTCCTTCTAACGTAATTTAATCATCATGAGTAGACATGGGGACAAATATAAAAACAAATCTGGATATTCATTAAATATCCCTGATTCATCAGATATTCGTTGCTTTGTATTCTTGGGGTCCAGAGCCCAACAAATATGAAGCAACGAATATAACCCTTTTATATTTGTCCTTTTGTTCCCTATCTGCTTATGCCCCCGCGGATCAGCTGTTCCTCGGGGGCATAAGTAGAGAGGGGTTTTCCCTTTGGGCAGCTTGCTAAAGCCTGCCCGAAGGGAATCCCACCTCCAGGCCTGGGGGATGGATTGGTTCCCCTTTCATCCTCTTTTTATGTCCGCTGCAGGATCACTTTGATCCCTGCTTTCCCTCATCTTGCAAAGCCCCGCAGGGCTTAGCCAAAGGAGGGGGAAAGGGATCAAAGCAATCCTGCAGCCACAGCTGCGTGATCGCTTTGATCCCTGCCCTCCCTCTTCTTGCTAAGCCCGGCAGGGTTTAGCAAGAGGTGGGGGAAAGGGATCAAAGCGGTGCGTGATCGCTTTGATCCCTGCTTTCCATCCTCTTGCTATGCCCCGCGGGGCTTAGCAAGAGGAGGGGGAAAGGGATCAAAGCAACCCTGCAGCCGCGGCTGCGCAATCGCTTTGATCCCTGCTTTCCTTCCTCTTGCTATGCCCTGGGTCGTAGCAAGAGAAGTGAAAGCAAAAAATTAAATAAATGACCCAACAAATGACAAATTGATTAGTTGTTTGTCGGGTTACTAGGGGGGCAATTCGTGGTTCATCAAAATCAATTCCATTTTGGCGCTTCGTCCCCATCTCTAATCATGAGTAACCTGCTTACCTACCCTGCTGATATGTAAGGAATGGGGAGTTCAGGACATGCCAATGCCTCTCTTGTTGCAGAGTCACTATTCTGATTCATAGAGGGGTAGCTCTGTTACTCTTTAGTGTATTGCACAAACACAGAGAATTTTCTGCCAACTTAAAAGGCTAAGTGTTTCATTTCACATCAACTGTAGAGTGTGTCTACATTAGCAGCAGAGAGCAAGCAGATGTGGGATGCTAAGGAATGATTCGGGTTTATTAGACAGATCTAATAAAGCCCAATGGTTCCTACAGAAAGTATTTATTTATTTAATGTATTTTTGAAGGCTTTCATGGCCGGGATCTGATGGTTGTTGTAGGTTTTTTGGGCTGTTTGGCCGTGTTCTGGAGGTTTTTCTTCCTAACGTTTCGCCAGTCTCTGGCTGGCATCTTCTGAGGACAGGAGTTAGAACTCTGTGTTCTGGTGTAGTGCGTGGGATAGCTGAGTATTTGTAGCTGTGCAGTGGACATAGAAAATCTTCAGAATACGGCCAAACAGCCCGAAAAACCTACAACTATTTATTTATTTATTTATTTAATACTTTTTACCTCATCTTTTAAAAAAAGGCTCCAAGGAGGCTTCCATCATTAAAAGACAATATATAAAGCTAAGACTCTTTCAGCTCATTTTTGCCTTCTCTTAAAGGATCGGTTGAGAAATTGTTTGCAGCCAAATCCACTGCTGTGGATTCAACTTCAGTTGGTTTCTTGACCAGCTCCTTAAGACAAGACCAAAAAAGATTTTTTTAAAAAAATTATAACGAATGCAGCAAATCAGGGATAGTCCATTACACAGTCTTAAAAACAATTCACTTCTCCTGCCTCTCTACTGAGGAGTAGAGGAAGTGATTAATTTGCCAATATCCTGAAATGATTTGCTTATTAAGCCACTTCATAATATTGGTAAATTCAAACTGGAAGGCTTGCTTTGGATCAGTTCCAGCAATCACACTGGCTGGAACTAATCCAAAACACAGCAATCCTACCCATACCAGAAAAGCAAAAGTACCTGAGAGAGGCACAGAAAAGTCTGGATAGAACCACTCTGGGACTAGGCTGGCTTGCTCCAACAAAAGTGTCATCTGATCTTTAAGAGCAAACCAGCCTGTTCCTCCAGCAGACCAAACAGCGGGCTAAATGCTCATGTAGTCAGCCTCACAGTTGTCTGAAGAGCACTCTACAATACGCTACTTCACACTGTGCATATCTGATAAAGTGGGCTACAATCCACAAAAGCTTATTTTTGCAGATTGCAAAGATCTGCAAAAGCTTATTCCAAATAAATCATGTCAGTCTTTAAGGGTAAAGAGCTACAAGACTCTTTGTTGGTTACACCAATTAAGAAAGCAAAGGTAAACATATTAACCATTGTTAACAGCTCATCAGCCTAACAGCCATATTAGTGGAAGGAAAGTCCACTCTATATTTTGAACTCTCTATGCAACAATGACATGACAGCCCAATATTCTAAATTCCCTTTGATCCTCTTTAACTTCTCCCCCTTTATTAAGGTTTTAAAATAGGTTCTTGTCTGAGTGAAATAAAGCTGATTTTGGGTAACATAGGCTTCTATTTGCTGTTATATGTTTTCCTTCTTTCCTATTCCTTTCCAGAACTATCCTTTCCCACATACATGACTGGTACCTTGCAACCAGTTCAGTCTATTTCTCTCCAAACTTTCCAGCAAGAAGTGGTAGGGCATGCAAAGGGGAAAGGGGCATGTAAGGGCCTTGCTACAGTTCCTCACTGCTGAAGTGAACTCATGAATCTGGATGTGAGACCTCAGCATTCAGAACTTCCTCTAAATATCACTCCTCTTCTCAAGGCTTTCACCCATTTAGTTATCTGTCTCTCCACTCCACCCCTCATGATGCTCACTCCTGTTTCGGTACAGTTCAAGGTGTCCGATCACAATTAAGCCTCCAGGACTACCTGCCAAAGCCTTACTCTCCCTCTTCCTTTACTTGCCAACCGTTAACTTCCCTCCTCTGTCTCTCACACTCTTTTTCTCTGTCTACTTCCTGGTTTGCTTCCAGAAAAACTTAATTGAGTTAGTTCAACCAAATTCTGAATCGTATGTCAAGTCAACCCTCAATATTTTGTGTTTGATAGCTAATATCCCCCATAAATATAAAGCACAGCTCCCCATGGCGGAACAGCTCTCTAAACTTGAGATGAAATATCTCTCACCCAAGCTCAGCACTTGTGTCTGACCTTATGCCCAGCATAAGACATATGTGTACACTTCTCCATTTGGGTAGGTGTGTGACTGGCAACATGCTGTAACAGTCAGCTCAATCTGATGCAAACAGCAACACAAAGGACTCTTTCGCTCACTTTTCTGTGGAAACCTCAAAGATCTAGAAATGCTTACACCTTTGTTGCTCACTTGCCTACTAATCCAAGATTTAAGCAAACAGAATGAACAATACAGGTGCACACTGGCAAATGATATATTCTCAGCTCTGTATGTTGAAAATCAAAATTTCCCACTCTCCAACCCCCTCCCTTTCTTCCTGTTTTGTTTTGTTTTTTAAAAAATTCATCTTAAATAAGAGAAAGCAATGGAGGAGCTTAACGGGGAGGTGTAGCGACTGAAGGCCAGGAAAAGAACCAGAAAGGGACAAGGGACTGGGAGTCTTTGCAAAGGCAGCGGGGCTAGGGGATCGCTTTGATCCCTTTCCTCCTCTTCCAATGCCAGGCTTTTATTTTTTATTTAGATAGCCCCAGGTTCTGTCTTTAAAAAAAATGACCTGACAAACCGATGAATTAATTCATGGAGTCACTGGGGGGCAATTCGTGGTTCATGAGTCGTCAAACTTGACAACCCATGAACCAAGCGCTTTGCCGGCATCTCTACTCCTGATCACTGAAATAGAAGAAGCTGGTTCTTAGGATTTAAACTTAGGCTTTTTTATAGGATGGGCCAAGGCTCTGGGTACGCAATACATGCCTAATGCTAAAAAGAAGGCAAAGTCTCTCCCCACCCCACCCAAATTGTCAGACTTCACCATCTTCTGGCAAGGAGGACAATTCTTATTTTCCTTATGAACTATACAAGAACAAATCTCATCAGGATTTACATCTCTGCCCTAGCTGTAACAGTCTTTTATTTTATTAAAATCACAGTCCCTCCCAATCCTGCCTCCAAAAGCAGAGTTTGGAGAGCTGCTCATAACAAGCGGAATAGAACTAAAAAATATTTATGTCCGTCATTCCACCCTACAGTCTCCTTTCCCTCCCCCTCTGGGTTCTCCCCCCCCCGCCAAAAAAAGGCACAACCTTTAGAGATGGTTTACCTTTTCAAAGTCAGAAGTCTGAACAAAGCTTCCAGCGGTGTACAGCTATATTTTTGTTAACTTGAGGAAGAAGCCCCCTTTGCCTTGGGATGTGTTTAAACTACACCAAAGGTTTGTGTGTTTTTGCTTGGATTTAAGCTGGATCACTACTACTAGTACACTACTAGTAGAAAGTGATGTTGCTTTCCCATCCAGTTTTTCATGCTTTTTTGCCAACTTAATGAAGAAATTTGCAAATGTTGGGGAAAAAACCAAAACAAAACCCTTACATAGTCCTAGAATAAGGCCACAGGAATAATAAAGAAGGAGCTTTCAACCTGGAGTTGTGGGAAAGAGATGATTCTTTCTGGAAGCAACAATGCCCACTTCTCTTTGAGACACTTCTTGCAACTCTACTAATGCACTAGCTAAAATGTCACTTGTCCTTTGCTCATCTCCAAGGGTGAAGAATGAAATTCATCTGGTAGAATCCACAGATTCTTCAGAAGATAGATAGATCATTAGTCTTCCTATACTAAAAAGCACAGTGCCGTAACAGGGCCACATGTCTTACAATTGCCTTTAAAATCCTCTGTATGTCTTAATTTGGAAAGTACTCTTCCTCTGCCAGCCAAAAACACATAGCCTTCCTTTTAAAAAAATAAAATAAACAAAGTGTTCATTATTCTCGTGTTGCTAAAAAAAAAAAAGCACTTGAGAATAGTAGCTTAAGAGATATTTCTTTGTAAATTTCTAACTGCATATCTAAGAGAGATCCGCAAAGGCCATCTAATCAAACCCCCTGTCCAAGCACTACAAGTAGTCATACTCTCTCTGCAGGTAGCAAACATCATTTTGGGGGTAACTATCAGGATTTTGGTTCTAGTTTTAGAGCAAATAAGTAAGGACATATTTGTAATAAAACTGAAACCCATGTCCATGGGGTGATATGATAAACAAGACATTGGTATCACCCCTCGATCTAGAAAGCTGATAGCATAATCACATTATACTTCCAAAAATGATTCTTCACAGCATCAAGACCATTGTGGATAAGGATGCATGATGCTATGACATGCCAATGGAGTGTTATGATAACAGTACTGCAAAAACACACAGGAGGAGAAAGAGTGACTATAGGAGAGAGAGAATGGTAGAGGAGAAAGAAAGGAACACTGTTTGCTTGTTTTCCAAATTGCAAACAGAACCATTTAAAAATATTTTGAAACCTAAAAATAAACATTCTGATGGCCATATTGTGGCAAAGTAGGACACAGAGCTCTTTATCAGTCATCCTGAAGTGTTTATCTTTTCTTTCTTTCTTTCTTTTGAAGCATTTGGTGGGATATAAATTAAGTAAAAAAAATATATGACACTAGCCTTCTCTGACTGAAGAGGAACAATGGAAATCATTTTCCTTCTGCAAAACTCTATTTTGCATCAGAATATATGAATAATGAAGGTGACAACTGGCAAAATGGAGATGGTGTTAAGATAAATGACCAAAATAATTAGTTGAGAACCCTGTACATATGTAGATAGAATTAAATCCTAATTGTTTAAATAGGAGTTGCTTTGTAGGCTTGTATAGAATTGCACTGAAAAGTAAATTCTGTGTTTAGACACTGTGGTTCCAGAAACAAAGATCATCAGGAGAGACCTTTCTCTTGGTCCTACCACCCTCACAGGAGCATTTAGCGGGCACACAGGAGAGGACCTTCTCTGATGTTGCTTCCAAACTTTGGAACTCCCTCCCACAGGAGGACAGGCTCGCCCTGTCTTTGTTGTCCTTCCACAAGCAGGCAAGGACCTCTCTCTTCAGGCAAAATTCTCCTTAATGACTAGCTGCCTAAGTGGAGTTTTCAAATGGATGGTTGTGCCTTACTGTTTTGAATGTGTTTTTCATGTTGCATTTGTTTACTGTCTTTTAATGTGGTATTTCTATACTTACTATTTTTAGCTTTAAATATTGTCTTTTAATGATGTAAGCCACCATGGGTCCTTCTTAAGGAGAAAGGTGGGGTAAAAATATTTCAAATAAATAAATAAGATGGAAAGAGATTTCAGAGGCTGAAGTCCTAAATGCTACTTTCTGGCCTTTATGCAAGACCTTGATCAAGTTAATCATTCTCATCCACCTGTCAAGCACATCGCCAAGTGACTTGGCTGTGATACCTGATAACTCTGGAATAGAAGACCACATGAATGACATTCCTTGATATACTCTAACATACACAAAAAGTACATGTAGTACATTACAGGACAAGATAAAAACAATAAAAACTGAGCAAGCCATAGCCACATAATATCATAGCAGAGGAACTATGATTTTTGTTAGGTGGATCTGTAAACCAAGGAATGGTTCACTTATACTTTTTCAATCAGGTTCTCCATGTAAAAAGTTCACAAGTAGTTGATCTGAGAAAGCACCAGTTAGTACTGGTGCTTTCCTCTCATCATTTGTTACAGAAGAGAAATAACAAGTGGAGTAAAAGTCCCCAATTAATTGGCTGATAACGTAAATAGTCTACTCAGAAACGTTTCATGATTTCCTATGCAATCATGGTTGGGTTTGGCTGTTAACTGATTTCAAATGTTCTTCTTTATTTTGTTTCAATAAAGCTGGCTGGTACCACACCACACAGTTTTAGATTTTTGAGCTTTGAAGAGGAAGCAACAGGATTCTGGCCTGCTTTACTGACTATGGTCCTTGTAGGTAGATTGGTTAGGAAGATGAAAATTGCAGATTCAGTCAAGAGCAAAGGTGTTAAGGTATCTCTCACCTCTCTGTAAACAAAGGCTTAACTACCACAGATCTCCCTTTGACACTGCTCCCATGCTTCTACAAGGGACTTCTACCTCTTGCCAAGAGCAAACTCTAATATGCTTGGCCAAATCTAGGACCTTTGGCTTCCATACTAACCCCCTGCCCCCAATGTTGCTCCAAGAATAAACAACAGTTACGGAAATTTGGAAGGTTGTCATATCTGCAGTATTTTGATACTTCAGTAACTGTATTACTCAATCTACAATAAAGTTTATAAAAATCTGTCAGGGCCAACTCTGCCATGAGACATGCTGAAAGGACCTGCATGAGACAACCCGGTCAGAATACAAAACCAAGTACAGTGTTGTCTACAAATTGCCACAGCACTGCTTCCAGTCCAATTTATCCTTTGGGAAAGGATTTACCCCATTCATAGTCAGAATGACACTCTTCTGTGTCCCCTCCCGTACACACTCAACCGTAAGCCCAAACTTCCAATGTAGCGTCATCTATAGTAACATATCACCACATCTGCCTCAGTTCTTCCTCTGAGTGCAGAATACTGCAAAATCATGGAGGCCCACATTCAGATGATATGACCTACTTCTCTACTCAGAAGTGGTTTACTATTCCCTTCTCTTGGGGGCATCTTGGGACTGTGCAACAGGCTGGCTTTGCTCACAGAAGGCACAGTGAGGAATCAAACTCCCCAACTCTGGCTCCACAGTCAGATACCTAAACTGCTGAGCTATCCAGCCAACTAGGGCATATACAGTGTAATTGTGGAAAATGTTAGGAAAATCATTAGTGAGACCAACAAAAATAAATATTATTTTTAAAAAGCTGATACTTCTTTCACCAGTTCAGTTTTATAAGCTAAACCTAATTGTAAATTTCAAATACTGTAGATCATCTGATTAAAGTCAACACTTAAGTAATTCCCATTGAGCTAATGGATCTACTCTAGTTGGGATGAAGCAAATTTATTCAGTTCTCTATCTTTAAACAGCAGTAAGTGTTCATTCCAAAGAAACTCACTGCTCTCTTTTAGCACTGTTTTTAAATACAGATTACCTTTACAAATCCAGTTGGCAAGGAACTCTTATAATGCTGTGGTAGTCATCCTTAATTACCCGCAATCAAGTCAGAGGCCTTTTATTTATAAAGTGGAAAGTAAGAAGTTGTATAAGGAACCTGTTACCTATATTGATCATTACAGGAAGTAATCTACTAGTACTGGTAGACAGATTGACTCGTCGGGAGGAGCCAATGAGAAGACCGACTGGATACGTAATGTTTGTTGGAGCAAAGAAAATGAGAGAGAAGAAACCATCTAGGTGAATCACCAAACAAGGAACTTGCTCTGTGTTACAATGCCTGGTGAAAGTGAAAACTTTGTAGAAACCAGTCTGCTCTCAGCAAGTCCAACTTTATGTTAATTTTGGTACTTTGGGGCCACAAGCCGGGGGGGGGGGGGGGGGGGGGAGGAGACTTCAATCAGATATAATGACAACAAGGTTTCATTATTTTGGTATTTGTGTCAGCAGGTTCAGAAACAATTCTAATTTGCTGCAAGTGTTCAAAAACAGCACTGAGGTTTATTTTAAGAATGCTCAGGGTGTGACTACACAACAGTCTTTGAAATAGGTTAACTTGAAATTTGGCTTCCAAATATTATTTTAAGAGATTAAAGGGCAGCTAACGCCAGCTACTTGGCTGTCTTCTACAGGGAGAAGCCTAGGACAGCTCTTGTAGGAGACTGTCTCTCTTCTGCTGACTCAGTGAAGTTAGACATTCGTAGATTTTTTAAAAAAAGGAACCTTGAAAGGTCACTCTACAGGCTCAGTTAGCAGGCAGGTACACACATCACCAAGTTACCTCCATGTGCAGCTTTGAAAGAGGAAATCTCTTCAGATATAATATAAGGATATTTTCTCATTTGGAAAGGTTATCACATTTTTTTTCCTGAACAAATATTACAAAGTTGTTTAGAGTAGTAGAGATTTCTCCTTTCAGAAATTGGCCCAAACGTCTTTAAGATAAGGGCAGACACCTCAACTTCATTATCAAGGATTACCTGAAGAAAGAAAAGGAGCAGATGCATTAAGATACCAGTGGCCATTATTACTCTTACTGAACCACTATTTCTGAATAGAAAGATACAGTTTAAGGAAATAATTTTCCATTGTTTCCTTCTTGCAGGTGAGAATGAAACATTTTGAATGTTTCCCCATGGCTGTGTGAGATTACAAGAATTTGTATACATTTTTTGTGCTTCAGGATCTTTTTGCAAAAAAACCCCCACAGAAGTGGGTTTCTTTGAACTAATATATTTTAATACAAAACAACTTGCTCACAAAACATAAAATTCTGATTAAAATATATTTTCTGTATAAACTATATTTCTGCATAAACTCTGGTTTCTCTTCAGATTGTATACATCTTTCGCCTTTTACTAAAGATTTCTGTGTAGAGGAACATTGATGAGTTTAGAACTAATTTTTTGAGTTTTGAAGAGCCTCATGGTGTAATGGTTGAACTGCAGTATTGCAGCCAAAACTCTGCTCACAGTCAGCATTTCGATACCAATGGATCTGACAGCCGGCTCAAGGTTGACTCAGCCTTCCATCCTTCCGAGGTCAGTAAAATGAGTACCCAGCTCGCGGTGGGTGGAAGTGGGGAGGCAATGTGTAGCCTGTATAATTTTAAAAATTGTAAATTGCCCAGAGAGTGCTTTAAGCACTATGGGGCAGTATACAAAAAGCACACTTGGTTTTGTTTTAATTATTTCTTTCTTGCTGCTACTGCCGATAAAACAAAGTACTGGTCTTTTTGCTTCTTCTAGGAGAGAGAGAAATCTCAGGGAGCTTTACTTTATTCAACAGTGTCTTGTGGTTGTTGTAGGTTTTTCGGGTTGTTTGGCTGTGTTCTGAGGGTTTTTCTTCCTAACATTTCGCCAGTCTCTGTGGCCAGCATCTTCAGAGGACAGGAGTTAGAATTCTGCCTGTGTTCTGGTGTAGTGTAGTTGAGTATTTGTAGCTGTGGGATCAAAGGGTCTTGTGTTTCAAGCTACTAGGGATGCGTTATTGCTGTTAAAAGGAATGACCAAAACAAAAACACAAAAGAGGTTTTTATTTTAGTTTTCATGATCTTTCATTTATTCCTGAAAGACAGGGTCTTAAACATAAACACTTCATGTTGACAGAAGAGAAAGACACAAAAGTTTCCTGGTTTTGTGCATTTCCCTCTTGTTTACCCTTTCTTTCACCTCTTGTCGGTCAAATCATATGAGAAATTTGTCATCCAACAGCATACATTAATAAAAAAAATGTGTCATGTCGGTTCTGAGCACCCCCTCCTTTAAAAGTCAAAAGTTTTCATGAAGGACATCTCTACAAGATACTCATTTTCACTCATTACTAGCAAATCTGTGAGTATTCATTACATCCTTACAATAGTGCAGATACACTCACCAATTACGATCACTACACTGACATAATCAAAATCTGAAATGAAAAAGATGTAAGAGTGCATATTTAACACACGCAAGAAGACAGAATCTTTTAAAGAAAAAATCTAGATTAATACCATGAAAGTAGTACTGGAAGTAACACAATGGCTGTAACTGGATTATGAACCAGAATCTCACCATCTGAATCTTCCTTCATATATTCACTACGTGGTATAGGTCAGAAAACTGTGTTACCAATATTATAGTGAAGAGCACTGAACATTTTAAAGGACTGTAGAACGCATCATTATTGCTATTGCATTGAAATGTATTAAATCTCACTCACACAATGTATTTTCAAGTATAACAAAATAAGTATAAGAAAATTAATATAAATACTGTAACTGACTTAGACAATGGAAGAATAATTTGAGTCCACACACATCCTATAATTCTGTCTCGACACTAGATGCAAACTCAAGCTGTATCATACATCTTGTTGCAGCTGGAGATATACTACCTTATGTTATGATTCCCCACCGGGCCTCCTTAACAGGGCTGGACTTAATGGTCCAAACGGTCCCTTCCAGCTCTGCAGTTCCAAGTTTAAAGGAACTGCTGGATAGCTCAGTGGTTAAGGTCTCTGGCTATGGAGCCAGTGGTTGAGACTTATGGGGTAGTGGTAGAGAGAACTGAACTTGGGCTGTGTGATCTTTATCCAGTCTCTAAGCCTAGTGTTCTGCACTAATCTAATCCATGCCAGTTCTACTGATCTTTTAAAATCATCCATTCATCTAGTTTGTGGTTTTCCTCTACCCCTTCTTCTGTTCATTGATGTATTTCTTTAATCCATATTTGCTTCATGGTATGGCTTGTCCATCTCCATTTTAATTATGCTATCAGTTCTTTTAAATGTATTATTTTTGTCTTTTGTTGAATATTCCTATTTCTTACTTTCTACTTTGGCTTTTAAGGATTTTACTTTGTTTACCAAAAGCAAGTCTTATTCGTCAGCCCACTTCTGTTTTCTGATGAGATTTCCCACACTGTATTTACTGCCCCAGACAAATACATTCTGGTACATATTTTACATGATACTCCTCAATCATGACATTCCTATTTTCTTCTTGTCTGGACATTACTTTTGTTTGTTGCTTATAATTTTAAACCAACTTTCTCTGATTCAATTTTCAATTCTTCCAGCATACTTTGTAAATCATTAAATATATCTATTGTAATTACAACAGTGTAACTCAGACATTCCTTTTATATTTTCAATACTATAAACAGTTATAAGCTGTTCTGGACTCATCAATTCTCTTTGTCTCACTCGATGTTTCACTGGTATTTCCTTTGTATTTTTGTTTAACTGAACAAGCATTGTGGCTTGTTTATTAATTGATTGTGTTAGCTGTGTGTATCTGTAGTCTATTCTAGTATTCTGTGGTGTATTTTTGCCATGGGGAAGCTTTTGAGAGCCTTGGGGCAAGGGGGAGAGCCAGCAATGATTTTTTTTAACTTTTAATAGCCTCCCTTTAAGGAGTGGTTTTACCAGTTCCGTTCCCCCAGTGAGTTTCCATGGCCGAGTCCTAGTCCATCATTCTATCCACTACACCGCACTGGGTAACCATTAAAAAAAAAGCAAACAGACCAACAACAACAAAAAAGGAAAATTTTACATTGTCTCCAAAATACAGTCAGTCCCAAAATCAAGCTGATGGGGGAGAGATTTCTAGAACATCAGATGAACTGTTGGATAGCACAGTGCTTTAGTTATCTGGCTATACAGCCAGATTTTGGGGGTTCGATTCCTCGCTGTGCCTCCTTGATAGGGGCTGGACTTGATGATCCATTATGAAAAAAGTGTCGCTGAGAGATTTCTAAATATTTGCACACATCTATAATGCCATTTAATACCGCCAGAGATAAGATTGTTTCAGTGATGATTTTTTGGGAAAGGTGTGAGTATACAAGTTTTATCATAGAGATATGGTAACACAGATGTATTCAAAACTAGCTCTCCTTAGAGATCTCACTCTTTCACAACAAACGCTTTGCATAAACAGCTCACAGATTTCCAGTCCTGTCAATACATGTTTATTGTTTAAATAGTCCTATTGTTTAAAATAGGACTATAAAAAAAATTAACATGTATTGACAGGACTGGAAACCCGCAAGCTGTTTATGCAAAGCTCTCCTTATTTTAGTGAGCCTTGCCTGCTTTCTATGGGCTGTGAGAGAAGCTGTACCCTCCTAGATGATTTGCAAATCTCCGTATACACATAGCCTTCATCTCAGATATCTACCAGGTAGCTGCAAGTGCATTTAGCTCCTGCATGAAACACTGGGCCCTCCAGCAGAATATTCCCGGAGGCTCCAAAGCACTGCAGCAAACCATATGGAAAGAAATTATCCTCCATATGGGTGTTGATGGCACAACTGAAGAGATGGGCTATTTCAGAAGCAATGGGTAACAACCTTGCATAAATGACCTACAGTTGCTGTCTAGTCCATTGAATTTTTAAAACTAGCTGCCATTGCTTCTGTAAACCTCCACATCAGACTCGCTCAGCAGGAGACAGGGGGGGGCAAAGTGCATAAAGCACCACACAAGTATTAGGACAGTCAGTAAAAAAATGTGAGAATGGGAAGATATTAGCCCTGCCCCTGCAAACCCATTGCCACTCTGTTCACACAAAAATGGCAGCTCTGAATAAAGAAAACTAAGGCTGTCTATCCCCTTCACGGATTGCTGCCTTGTCGTGGCGAAGGGTCTTGAGTAATTCAGAGAAGCTATGGGCTATGCTGTGCAGGGACACCCAAGACGGACAGGTCATAGTGGAGAGTTCTGACTAAACACGATCCACCTGGAGCAGGAACTGGTAAGCCACTCCAGTATCTTTGCCAAGAAAACTCCATGAACAGAAACAAAAGGCTAAAAGACATGACGCTGGAAGATGAGCCCCTCAGGTCGGAAGGCGTCCAACATGCTACTAAGGAAGAGCGGAGAACAAGTACAAGTAGCTCCAGAGCTAATGAAGTGGTTGGGCCAAAGCCGAAAGGAAGCTCAGCTGTGGACGCGCCTGGAAGTGAAAGGAAAGTCCGATGCTGCAAAGAAAAATACTGCATAGGAACCTGGAATGTAAGATCTATGAACCTTGGTAAGCTGGATGTGGTCAAACAGGAGATGGCAAGAATCAACATTGACATCCTGGGCGTCAGTGAACTAAAATGGACGGGAATGGGCGAATTCAATTCAGACGATTATCATATCTACTATTGTGGGCAAGAATCCCGTAGAAGAAATGGAGTAGCCCTCATAGTCAACAAAAGAGTGGGAAAAGCTGTACTGCAATACAATCTCAAAAATGATAGAATGATTTCAATACGAATCCAAGGCAACCTTTCAACATCACAGTAATCCAAGTTTATGAACCAACCACCGATGCTGAAGAGGCTGAAATTGACCAATTCTATGAAGACTTACAACACCTTCTAGAACTGGCACCAAAGAAAGATGTTCTTCTCATTATAGGGGACTGGAATGCTAAAGTAGGGAGTCAAGATATAAAAGGAACAACAGGTACGTTTGGCCTTGGAGTTCAAAATGAAGCAGGGCAAAGGCTAATAGAGTTTTGTCACGAGAACAAGCTGGTCATCACAAACACTCTTTTCCAACAACACAAGAGGTGACTCTACACATGGACATCACCAGATGGGCAATACCGAAATCAGATTGATTATGTTATCTGAAGCCACAGATGGAGAAGCTCTATACAGTCAGCAAAAACAAGACCTGGAGCTGATTGTGGCTCTGATCATCAGCTTCTTATAGCAAAATTGAAGCTTAAACTGAAGAAAGTAGGAAAAACCACTGGGCTAGTCAGGTATAATCTAAACCAAATCCCTTATGAGTACACAGTGGAAGTGAAGAACAGATTTAAGGAACTAGATTTGGTGGACAGAGTGCCTGAAGAACTATGGATGGAGGCTCGTAACATTGTACAGGAGGCAGCAACAAAAACCATCCCAAAGAAAAGGAAATGCAAGAAAGCAAAGTGGCTGTCCAACGAGGCCTTACAAATAGCAGAGAAGGGAAGGGAAACAAAATGCAAGGGAGATAGGGAAAGTTACAGAAAATGGAATGCAGACTTCCAAAGAATAGCAAGGAGAGACAAGAGGGCCTTCTTAAATGAACAGTGCAAAGATATAGAGGAAAAGAATAGAAAGGGAAAAACCAGAGATCTGTTCAAGAACATTGGAGATATTAAAGGAACCTTTTGTGCAAAGATGGACATGATAAAGGACAAAAAAGGGAGGGACCTTACAGAAGCAGAAGACATCAAGAAGAGGTGGCAAGAATACACAGAGGAATTATACCAGAAAGATCTGGATGTCCCGGACAACCCAGATAGTGTGGTTGCTGACCTTGAGCCAGACATCCTGCAGAGTGAAGTCAAGTGGGCCTTAGAATGCATGGCTAACAACAAGGCCAGTGGAGGTGATGGTATTCCAGTTGAACTATTTAAAATCTTAAAAGACGACGCTGTTAAGGTGCTACACTCAATATGCCAGCAAGTTTGGAAAACTCAGCAGTGGCCAGAGGATTGGAAAAGATCAGTCTACATCCCAATCCCAAAGAAGGGCAGTGCCAAAGAATGCTCCAACTACCATACAATTGCACCCATTTCACACACTAGCAAGGTTATGCTCAAAATCCTACAAGGTAGGCTTCAGCAGTATGTGGACCGAGTACTCCCAGAAGTACAAGCTGGATTTCGAAGGGGCAGAGGAACTAGAGACCAAATTGCTAACATGCGCTGGATTATGGAGAAAGCCAGAGAGTTCCAGAAAAACATCTACTTCTGCTTCATTGACTACGCAAAAGCCTTTGACTGTGTGGACCACAGCAAACCATGGCAAGTTCTTAAAGAAATGGGAGGGCCTGACCACCTTATCTATCTTCTGAGAAATCTATACGTGGGACAGGAAGCAACAGTTAGAACTGGATATGGAACAACTGATTGGTTCAAAATTGGGAAAGGAGTACGACAAGGCTGTATATTGTCCCCCTGCTTATTTAACTTATATGCAGAATACATCATGCGAAAGACAGGACTGGATGAATCCCAAACCGGAATTAAGATTGCCGGAAGAAATATCCACAACCTCCGATATGCAGATGATACCACTCTGATGGCAGAAAGTGAGGAGGAATTAAAGAACCTCTTAATGAGGGTGAAAGAGGAGAGCGCAAAAAATGGTCTGAAGCTCAACATCAAAAAAACGAAGATCATGGCCACTGGTCCCATCACCTCCTGGCAAATAGAAGGGGAAGATACGGAGGCTGTCACAGGTTTTACTTTCTTGGGCTCCATGATCACTGCAGATGGTGACAGCAGCCATGAAATTAAAAGACGCTTGCTTCTTGGGAGGAAAGCGATGACAAACCTAGACAGCATCTTAAAAAGCAGAGACATCACCTTGCCGACAAAGGTCCGCATAGTCAAAGCTATGGTTTTTCCAGTAGCGATGTATGAGAGCTGGACCATAAAGAAGGCTGACCACCGAAGAATTGATGCTTTTGAATTGTGGTGCTGGAGGAGACTCTTGAGAGTTCCCTGGACTGCAAAGAGAACAAACCTATCCATTTTGAAGGAAATCAACCCTGAGTGCTCACTGGAAGGACAGATCCTGAAGCTGAGGCTCCAATACTTTGGCCATCTCATGAGAAGAGAAGACTCCCTGGAAAAGACCCTGATGTTGGGAAAGTCTGAAGGCAAGAGGAGAAGGGGACGACAGAGGACGAGATGGTTGGACAGTGTCATCGAAGCGACCAACATGAATTTGATCAAACTCCGTGAGGCAGTGGAAGACAGGAGGGCCTGGCGTGCTCTGGTCCATGGGGTCACGAAGAGTCGGACACGACTTAACGACTAAACAACAACAACAACAAGACTGTCTACATGAACCAGAGCATGGAAATATCAAGATTTCAGCTCAATGTGGAGAGCCTTAATGCGCAGAGGAGTCTCCCATCTTCAGAACTCTTCCTTTCATGTTACCAAAGCAACTATGGGTGGGTGGGGGCAATACAACCCTCTGCATATGTTGATTAAACACACTGCCATGATGACTGAATAGGGTTAATATTCTTGCTTCTTGTATGTGTGCATATATGATGAAAGGTAAAGTGTTAATTCCTCAATTTTACTGTACACATATAATCTGACATGGGTTACAATCCCTGCTTTCTGACTGTTGCACATATGCAGGCTAGACAGAGTAGGTTTTCTGCGATAACTTGGTATAATGTGTGAATGTTAGTGCCTTCTGCAAATAAAATAATAAGCACAGCCAATACTTGCATTCATTCATTCATTCTCCTTTTATATGCAGCTTTCCTCCAAGGAGATCAAGATGTACCATATTTTTCCGTTTATAACGCGCGCCCCCTTTTCTAACCCCAAAATTAAGAAAACATAGCTTTGAGTATTCTGCCTCTGGGCTCAGAATGTCAGACATTATGTCTGAGCCTACAGGCTCCACCTCCAACAAGGTGTGTTCCAATTGGTTTGTACAGCATCAGCTGACATCAGTTCCATGAGGCTCATGATTGGAGGAAGCTAAGTCTTCTGACTGTAGGAAGCTAAGCCTTGTGACTGAAGGAAGCCTGTTTACAGAGGCAAGGTATGTGCCATTCTGTTCTCTCCTCAGCTTACTTCCGTGTATAAGACGACCCTCAATTTTTAGTCTAAAGATTTTAGGGAAAAGTAGCATCTTACTCAAGGAAAAATACGGTACCTTCTTCTTCCTCCATTTGATCATCACAACAATCCTGGAAGGTAGCATAGCCTGACAGGTATTGACACCTGACATTCTTCATGGTTGTGTGGAGGTATAATCTTGGCTCTCTCTAAAACTCTAACTACAACACAATGCTAGAAAAGGAGAACATTAACTATGGGCTCTGCAGAGGAGCAGAAGATTTTTTGTGTTTTATTTTAAGAGTAGGCAGACCAAGGCTACTTATTCCTGACATATATCATCACACACACTATGAAAGCAAAACAGAGACAGGAGGGGAAAAAGTCTTAAATTAGACTTGGCTGTGATCTTTCATCATCATTCCATAATGGTGTAGCTGTAAATTAATGCTAAGTGGGATGGGTCAGGAGGGAGACCACATGCCTGGGTTAAGTTGCAGCATTTAATAGCAATTAGTGCCTATGTGAAAAGTAAAAATAGACACAATTTTTAAAAATGAATACTTTGGAAATGAAATCATCAGGGAGCACACAAAAATGCAGACATTTAACCAATTAGCATTTGTCTAAGTAAATATTTTATTCCCAATACAAGGGCTTGGAGGGAAAAATATATTCTCCAAGATTTATTTATTTTGAAACAGTATTTCCCATTAATCCAAGGAGAAGAAATAACTTGCTACCTTCTCCTTTTACATGACCCTCTGTGCACTACCTAAAGAGAAGAAAATATTTAGTCCAATATTATCGTAACACGGAATATGGCTCAATTTATGTGACAACCTGACAACATACAATTTCATGCTTGTTGAACTGATCTGTGTTATATATTCACTGTGAATATTATGAAGCCTCACCATTATAAATATGAAACAGCATACACTTATTCAGAATAACTCCAGCAGCAATTTATAGCTGGGTTGTTTGTGTGCTTATGAAGTTCCAAATGCCACCTTACGATGCTGCATCTCACTAAAACAGATGTGCAGTGTGACTGTGACCGAAGTGGATTTGCGGTGACCTATGAGAAGAGAAGCTAATACATTTTTTGCTTGTATGGCAGCTGACTCTAGTTTGTATTTAGATATCTGACTTGCAAGAACACAGTGTCCTCAAAGGGTTTGTTTTAACATACGGGCCAAGACATTATGTTCACCCATTTGTTTCTGCTTAGCCGTCTTGCCCTGGATGAACATAACTTTCTCTTCTTGCAGTAAGGCATGGGAGATTGAACAGGGAACCCCACAGATCATGGACTGGCTCCTTACGAAGGAACTGCAGGCAGTTCAAGTCAGGATAGTAACCACATGCAGAGTCATATGAGCTCCAAAATCTGGTGTGCTCCCTTGACCTGGACAACTTGTCAGTGAGGAAAAGCCACTAGGTAATCCTCTGCACTGTCAGAATACTTTCCTTCTGCTCCAGATATGGGTTCTCGATACTTCCAAAAGGGACTTGAGTGCATACCTTTTCTGTCTTCCAAAAGCACTTGCTACCTCGTGTACAACTGCCAGGGAGACTCTTTAAATAATATTTTTGGAGACATAGTCTCTGCACTCATTGTTTTGTTTAGTAAACCTTGGTGCTCCAAGATACACAACAGCATCCTGTAATTGCAGCTATATATATGACTATGAAGCTGGTTTCATGCTCAGGGTCACTACCACTTACTGCTTTGTGCTGGTCTGAGATGGGATTCCTGTCAGCGCAAACTTGATTAATTTCAACTGAGCCAGTTTCAATCATTTATTGCAATCACTACAAAAGGATACCAATTTAAATCAAGTTTCTCATTTTCTAATCAAGCATGCAAGCAATAGAACAAGAACCTTTAGTCAGTTTAGAAGCACACTTCCCAAACTGCTAAAGACAGAACCAGGGAGAACAAGTCTCTTCTTTTATTTCTTATCATACTCCATTTTAAAGGAATGGACAAGACACACTGTGTATCTTTTTGTCCTGTGTTGGACCAACTGCTGTTTTAGACTGGATTTTTTTCCCCACAGAGAGAGAGAGAGAGTTTTGGAGGTGGAGTGACCAGTCCACCAAGGAGCCTGTGACTAGCTAGCTTAACTTGTTTGTTAATTGGCAGTGGCTCTGAATCTGCATCCCATTGGGGCTGAGATTTCTTGGAGGAAAGAGGAATGTGCGCAGATGTCAGCATCCTTCCTCTCATCAGATGGCACAAACAGAGGCAACAGAGAAGGCATAGTTGGTTATGAGTAAAATGTAATTCACATGTATATAATGATTTCCGACTCCCCTTCTGAGGGGGATCGTAAGAGAAAAGTAGGGTGATGGTATCCTCCTGCCAACAGGGTATGGAGACATAATGAATAAAAGATATGGCCTCTGCTGAAATGCTTTTCTTTCTGTAGAACAATTTAAAGCCAAAGAGACTTGTGATTTTCCTTTTTTTTTTGTACTTTTTGCATTCAGAAAAACAAAACACTCTTAGGGCAGCAGTGCCAGGGGGAAAGCGGAACTTGTTCTCCATATCTAGAAAATAAAAGAGAATTTCAGGTTCCTCCCCCAAGAAAAAGTGAGGAATGCCTTTAAAAGGAAGGATCTCCCACCAGCACTCATGAGGTCTAGTGAAGTAATTCTTGAGAGCACCAAAAAAATTCTCCACTTTTTAATCTCCTCTGCTTGTGACAAAGGAGGGAAACCAACTCTTTTCCTGCTTCGGGGGACAGTGGAATAAATCTTTCACAGATGTCAGTCCTCATAATGAACAAATATGCAAATACACTTAGTCACAGTCTTCCCACTGCGGTATATTGTAGTATATTTGTATTTTGATGTGGGTAATTATTCCCAGATTTCCTCCTATACATATTATTAACTATCATATACAAATTCTATGCAAATATGCACCCCCTTTTGGAAGTACAAATTTTTTGGAAAAACCATGGATGACAACCATACATGAAGTCCACTTATTAATTACTATCTGCTTAGAAATATTTACGTGCCTTTGTATAGCTACAAATATATCAAGAAAAATCCTTACTTGAAACCTAATATTAATACCCTATACAAACTTCTTCAGACATGAACAGATTTCCACATGTGCCTTAACTGTAAAGTAACCATGGGATTGAGCTGTAGGTCTCCAGAACTTTCCAGAAGCAAGTACAGCTGATTACTTGGCAAAATAGTGTTCTTCTATATGGGATGGAAAATAAATGCTTTTGCTGTTTGGCTGGCAGAATCATAAATATTCATAATTTGAGTACTGAATTTATGACAGAGCTCTGATACTGAAAAAGCATAAAATAGATTATATCAGCTGGTAGATGATCCTGGTGACATACAGCACAGCATCTTTTAGATTCTACAGCCTGTGATGACTTGCTATTCTTTGGGTCCAATAGAAATCTCACAGTAATAAATATATAAGCAAATAAGTAAAATTTAACCCTGCTTGACAAAATCAGAACTTGTCATGCAAATTCAAATGTCACAGTAAACCAGAAATCTACCTTATTTGTGAGTGAGGCAACTTTCTAGTGCATGCCATCTAATTACTTCTGCTGAAAGCAGAACTTGGCTGACACCAACTGTCTTGTAAGAAAGAACAGGACTGGGGTGCGGGGTAGAAGGGATCAGAAACCTGCTCCTGCTGGGCTGATTTGGTCTTGTTTTGGTTTAGCTATGTGGAATTTAATTTATTCACTGCAGTTTACTGATCCTGTGAGCCACTTTTAGGACTTAAGCCAAAAGGCAAAATATACATTTATTACATGAACTCAGTTTCCTTCATAAAATGGTTGTGATTCAGGTTTTAAGTTGTTGTTGTTTAGTCGTTTAGTCGTGTCCGACTCTTTGTGACCCCATGGACCAGAGCACGCCAGGCCCTCCTGTCTTCCACTACCTCCCGGAGTTGGGTCAAATTCATGTTGGTAGCTTCGATGACACTGTCCAACCATCTCGTCCTCTGTCGTCCCCTTCTCCTCTTGCCTTCAGACTTTCCCAACATCAGGGTCTTTTCCAGGGAGTCTTCTCTTCTCATGAGATGGCCAAAGCATTGGAGCCTCAGCTTCAGGATCTGTCCTTCCAGTGAGCACTCAGGGTTGATTTCCTTTAGAATTGATAGGTTTGTTCTCCTTGCAGTCCAGGGGACTCTCAAGAGTCTCCTCCAGCACCACAATTCAAAAGCATCAATTCTTCGGTGGTCAGCCTTCTTTATGGTCCAGCTCTCACTTCCATACATCACTACTGGAAAAGCCATAGCTTTGACTATGCGGACCTTTGTCGGCAAGGTGATGTCTCTGCTTTTTAAGATGCTGTCTAGGTTTGTCATCGCTTTCCTCCCCAGAAGCAGGCGTCTTTTAATTTCGTGGCTGCTGTCACCATCTGCAGTGATCGTGGAGCCCAGGAAGGTAAACTCTGTCACTGCCTCCATATCTTCCCCTTCTATTTGCCAGGAGGTGATGGGGCCCGTGGCCATGATCTTAGTTTTTTTGATGTTGAGCTTCAGACCATTTTTTGCGCTCTCCTCTTTCACTCTCATTAAGAGGTTCTTTAATTCCTCCTCACTTTCTGCCATCAGAGTGGTATCATCTGCTTATCTGAGGTTGTTAATATTTCTTCCGGCAATCTTAATTCCGGTTTGGGATTCCTCCAGACCGGCCTTTCGCATGATGTATTCTGCATATAAGTTAAATAAGCAGGGGGACAATATACAGCCTTGTCATACTCCTTTCCCAATTTTGAACCAATCAGTTGTTCCATATCCAGTTCTAACTGTGGCTTCCTGTCCCACATATAGATTTCTCAGGAGATGGATAAGGTGGTCAGGCACTACCATTTCTTTAAGAACTTGCCATAGTTTGCTGTGGTCCACACAGTCAAAGGCTTTTGCGTAGTCAATGAAGCAGAAGTAGATGTTTTTCTGGAACTCTGTGGCTTTCTCCATAATCAAGCGCATGTTAGCAATTTGGTCTCTAGTTCCTCTGCCCCTTCGAAATCCAGCTTGTACTTCTGGGAGTTCTCCGCCCACATACTGCTGAAGCCTGCCTTGTAGGATTTTGAGCATAACCTTGCTAGCGTGTGAAATGAGTGCAATTGTACGGTAGTTGGAGCATTCTTTGGCACTGCTCTTCTTTGGGATTGGGATGTAGACTGATCTTTTCCAATCCTCTGGCCACTGCTGAGTTTTCCAAACTTGCTGGCATATTGAGTGTAGCACCTTAACAGCGTCATCTTTTAAGATTTTAAATAGTTCAACTGGAATGCCATCACTTCCACTGGCCTTGTTGTTAGCCATGCTTTCTAAGGCCCACTTGACGTCGCTCTCCAGGATGTCTGGCTCAAGGTCAGCAACTACACTATCTGGGTTGTCCGGGGCATCCAGATCTTTCTGGTATAATTCCTCTGTGTATTCTTGCCACCTCTTCTTGATGTCTTCTGCTTCTGTAAGGTCCCTACCATTTTTGTCCTTTATCATGTCCATCTTTGCACGAAATGTTCCTTTAATATCTCCAATTTTCTTGAACAGATCTCTGGTTTTTCCCTTTCTATTATTTTCCTCTATATCTTTGCACTGTTCATTTAGGAAGGCCCTTTTGTCTCTCCTTGCTATTCTTTGGAAGTCCGCATTCAATTTTCTGTAACTTTCCCTATCTCCCTTGCATTTTGTTTCCCTTCTCTTCTCTGCTATTTGTAAGGCCTCGTTGGACAGCCACTTTGCTTTCTTGCATTTCCTTTTCTTTGGGATGGTTTTTGTTGCTGTTTCCTGTACAATGTTACGAGCCTCCATCCATAGTTCTTCAGGCACTCTGTCCACCAAATCGAGTTCCTTAAATCTCTTCTTCACTTCCACTGTGTACTCATAAGGGATTTGGTTTAGATTATACCTGGCTAGCTCAGTGGTTTTTCCTACTTTCTTCAGTTTAAGCTTGAATTTTGCTATAAGAAGCTGATGATCAGAGCCACAATCAGCTCCAGGTCTTGTTTTTGCTGACTGTATAGAGCTTCTCCATCTTTGGCTGCAGAGAATATAATCAATCTGATTTCGGTATTGCCCATTTGGTGATGTCCATGTGTAGAGTCGCCTCTTGTGTTGTTGGAAAAGAGTGTTTGTGATGACCAGCTTGTTCTCTTGACAAAACTCTATTAGCCTTTGCCCTGCTTCGTTCTGAACTCCAAGGCCAAACTTACCTGTTGTTCCTTTTATCTCTTGACTCCCTACTTTAGCATTCCAGTCCCCTATAATGAGAAGAACATCTTTCTTTGGTGTCAGTTCTAGAAGGTGTTGTAGGTCTTCATAGAATTGGTCAATTTCAGCCTCTTCAGCATCGGTGGTTGGTGCATAAACTTGGATTACTGTGATGTTGAAAGGTCTGCCTTGGATTCGTATTGAAATCATTCTATCATTTTTGAGATTATATCCCAGTACAGCTTTTCCCACTCTTTTGTTGACTATGAGGGCTACTCCATTTCTTCTACGGGATTCTTGCCCACAATAGTAGATATGGTAATCATCTGAATTGAATTCGCCCATTCCCGTCCATTTTAGTTCACTGACGCCCAGGATGTCAATGTTTATTCTTGCCATCTCCTGTTTGACCACATCCAATTTACCAAGGTTCATAGATCTTACATTCCAGGTTCCTATGCAGTATTCTTCTTTGCAGCATCGGACTTTCCTTTCACTTCCAGGCGCGTCCACAGCTGAGCTTCCTTTCGGCTTTGGCCCAACCACTTCATTAGCTCTGGAGCTACTTGTACTTGTCCTCCGCTCTTCCTCAGTAGCATGTTGGACGCCTTCCGACCTGAGGGGCCCATCTTCCAACGTCATATCTTTTAGCCTTTTGTTTCTGTTCATGGGGTTTTCTTGGCAAAGATACTGGAGTGGCTTGCCAGTTCCTGCTCCAGGTGGATCGCGTTTAGTCAGAACTCTCCACTATGACCTGTCCGTCTTGGGTGTCCCTGCACGGCATAGCCCATAGCTTCTCTGAATTACTCAAGCCCCTTTGCCACGACAAGGCAGCAATCCGTGAAGGGGTTTTAAGTACTGTATTATAAATGTAGGTTTTAATATTGTCTAAATTCAAACTTTATTTTAGAGACAGTTTAAAAGACGCATTACAGCTGAATTTTTTATCTCAAACCATTTCCTTTTTTTAACTTTCATTTTCTTTTACAAATCCTGCATCTTGGTTGGTGGACAGAGAGAAACTTTGGCTCTCCCAGAGCAGTTGACTTGACTGATCATCTGGAAACAACTGTTCTACCGATACCATGATTTGATCCCCCTACTCACTGCTAGTCTCCAGTTACAAAACAGTGTAATCTGGATTAAATAAGGAAATCTATCCTGAAGCAAAGTTCACTTACCTTACACCTCCTGGTCATCAACTAGACATCATGGACAGAGTTTGAAAATGGAGCCTCCTAGCTCTTACCCCACCCCCACTGAAATCAACTGATTGTACTGCCATAAGGAAGCCACCATTCTTTCAACCAAAATTTTCTCGAATGTACAACAGAACAACAACACTGGCTTATTTCATGGGTGACTGTTGGGTGGGGCGGGAGAGGTGAAAACTAGGGACCTCATCGCTTCTAGTTCAGTCTCTTAGGCTATTCAATAGTGAACAAGAAACCAACATGGCTACTTTAAATACAAGTTAAACATTTTAGCTAAAGCCACAGAAAGCCAAGCCGTCTCTTTTCCTTTAATACCATTCCTCCTCCTCTTCTGTCCTACAGCAATTCCATGTGCAGCAAAATTCCATTTCACAAAACAAAAATTTCATTATAAAGATGCATTTTGATAGGATGCAGGCTGTTAAATATGCTTGACATGTTCTGAAAGACATATAAAACACTGAACGTGTAGTAATTAGAATTTCAATAACCTGCTTTAAAAGTTGAACAAACTGTGATCTGTTAAGAGCAACCATTTATGTCACTCTCAGATTTACCAATATGCTTCCCACTCTGTCATGTAGCCCAGATAAATCTCTTATACATTTACTAATGCCTCAGACATTCTGTTGCGCTCTTCACTCCACCCCAATTTCTGTAAGCACCCTGATGAGCTTCATTCAGCCATTGTGCTATCAAGAACATTAAACACAATGTTGTTGTTTTTTACGCCTGCCATTAAATCACAATCAGTTCCTATTAACCATTCAAAGCATCTCCCCTTTTTATCAACAGTCACTTTATTAAATCCTTAATAATATAGATAGAATAGTTAGTTAATTTGTGTGTTGAGCCATGGATGTTAATTTGTAAACATAATAACATACTGCAATCATTTGCATAATAGCATTTTAATCTTTTTAGTAAAAGCTGTAATTCCCTACAAAGTACACTGCAGTAGAAACTAAGTGACTATTGGTAATAATAAAAAGAGGCCTTAAAATTCTGATCCTATTATAGCGTTGGAACATACCCAAACTGCTTCCATAATCTCTCAAATGTTACTGTTCTCTGATTTAGGTGTCTGTGTCAAGAATAAAAATGAAGTATAACTGGTGGCTCTAGACTATTTCCTAAATGTAATTTAGTATTCACTAAGCACCAGCACTTTGCAAATAGCTTAGAGGCTTCCCTTCAAAGGTTCAGAGCTCCAGGTACGCATTTTGTGCTAGCAACATCAAGCAGCTCACCTTCCAGACTGTTGTGCTAAGTAGATGGTTATGATAAATCAGGTTGATTTGGCACCAAAGTGTAGCAGCCACTAAGGCCTGACTACCAGGGCTCCTCCTCAAGATTATATATCCTTAAATGATCTGCTGTGGGCTATTAGGCTTTTCTTTGCACTGGTGGTGTAAGGATTTGAATTCTCTCTCTCTCTCTCTCTCTCTCTCTCTCTCTCACCCTCACCCTCACCCTCACTCTCTCACACACACGGGGGGGGGGGGGCATTCCAAGGGATGGGACTATACAGCAAGATAAATGCAAATTCACGTGCATTCTCTTGCTGTGAAGTCACATGGGGGGATTTGGTTCTCTTCAATTTAAGTGGTCACACAGGCAGAGGAGCAAAAGCCTTCTAACTGTAGTTCTATTGCAGATCTATCTGAAGTGCCAGTAGGTGGCTTGGATCAAAGGAGCTGCCTTAAGAAGGGTTTCCCTTTGACCATTAACCATCTTATCTTGCCAATCATTAAAACGTAAAAAGACAGGTTACTTACCTGTAATCATGGTTCTTCGAGTGGTACTCTGTGAATCCACACGAATGGGTTAAACTGCCCCTGCGCAGGACTCTTTGGAATATTCTAGAGCTTAAATAACTGACCAATAGAACGTTTCCCCGTGGCGCGCATGCCCCGCCCACCCGTGGTACCTCAGTTCCGAACGTCCGCCGCTATCAGAGCTCTGATAATTAAAAAGCTGTAGACAACCCGTGACGGACAGTGGGGAGGTTGGGCGGGACGTGTGGATTCACAGAGTACCACTCGAAGAACCATGGTTACAGGTAAGTAACCTGTCTTCTTTGTGGTCTCTGTGAATGCACACGAATGGGTGACTAGCAAGCTCACTTACCGGAAGGAGGGCCGTCACAGTAAAACTGAAGTCAGCACAACCCTTCCAAAATTTGCTTCCTTTTTGGCTCTGACATCCAGCCTGTAATGTGTCACAAAGGTCAATGGTGTAGACCAAGTAGCTGATCGACAAATGTCAGAGAATTCAATGCCACGTAGCCAGGCAGTAAAGGTAGCCACGGCTCTAGTGGAATGCGCCTTCAATACATCTGGTGGGGTCTTGCCAACCAGCTCATAGGCTAAAGTGATGGCAGAAACTATCCATCTGGAAACTGTCTGAGGAGAGACCGGATGACCTTTCCGAGGACCGTGGAAGCAAACAAACAGTCTGGGAGATTTGCGGAAGTCCTTAGTTCTAGAAATATAAAAGGCCAAAGCCCGATGAACATCAAGGGAATGGAGCATGCGCTCAACATCGGAAGAAGGATTAGGAAACAACGTTGGGAGGATCAAAGGCTGATTAACATGAAAATCCGAAATCACTTTAGGGAGGAATGAGACATCAGGATATGAGACGACCTTATCGGAGTGAAATTGTATATAAGGTGCATCAGCCCGCAGTGCAGCCAACTCACTCATCCTCCGTGCAGACGTAATAGCCACCAAAAACAAAGTCTTTAGAGAAAGAAGTTTTAGAGGAGTAGAAGCCATAGGTTCGAATGGTGGGCGTGTAAGAGCCCTCAAGACAGTCTGAAGAGACCTTTGAGGGATTGGAGGCCATACAGGTGGACCAGGTGGACAAATGTTATTCAAACCTTGA
This sequence comes from Intellagama lesueurii, assembly GCA_037013535.1. Lineage (NCBI taxonomy): Eukaryota > Metazoa > Chordata > Lepidosauria > Squamata > Agamidae > Intellagama > Intellagama lesueurii. The sequence continues at coordinate 112,676,307 of JBAJHW010000005.1, forward strand.
AGGAATCTCTTCACAGTCGGGTGTGAGAATAAGCGGGAAGTGTCTGAACCCACAGGCTGATAAGAAACAATGGCTGAAATATAAACTTTAAGTGTAGAATGCGCCAGTCCTAGATCAAACAAATAACGTAAGAAGGCAAGAAGGGTACCTAAGGAAGCTGGAACAGTCACAAACCCTCTGGACTCAGCAAACCTGGTAAAAACAGACCACTTATAAGAATACAGTAATTTTGTTGAAGGCTTCCTAGCCCTGTCCAGCACCTCCTTTATACTGGGAGAATCCTCCACACCGTGAGATGGAGCGAGTCGATGTCAGGGTGACAGACCTTGCCTCCATACTGAGTTAGGAGGAATGGTTGGGGAGGCAGTCTCAGGAAATCGGACACAATGGTCTTGAGGATGGTAAACCACAGTTGATGAGGCCACCATGGAGCTACCAGGATGGCATCGGCTCGCAACTGGCGGATCCTGACAATTGTCCGTTGAATAAGCGGGATGGGAGGAAAAAGATAGAGAAGGACAGCATCCCATGCCACCATGAAGGCATCGCCCAAAGAACCGTTGCCTCTCCCTGCTCAAGAGCAAAACTTTTTGCACTTTGCGTTGATCTGAGTCGCAAAGACGTCGATGGCCGGTGTGCCCCACCTGCTGCAGATATGGGCGAACACAGAGTCGTCGAGAACCCATTCTTGCGTTTGAGTGGTCAGGCGGCTCAAGCAATTGGCCACATCGTTGTCCTCTGTCGACACATGGATGGCGATCGGAAATATGTGATGATCGTAGCGCCACTCCCACAGGTGGATCGCTAAGTACAGAAGGGACAAAGAGTGAGTGCCTCCCTGCTTGTTTATATAATACAGAGTGGTTATGTTGTCCGTAGCCACTTGCACTCCGCGACCGACCACTAGAGGATAGAAAGCGTGAAGAGCCTTGATTACTGTCAACATTTCTAGAAGATTGATATGAAGCAGCTTCTCTGAGCTGGACCACAGGGCGTGGATCTTGTGAACACCACAATGCGTGCCCCAACCTGTCGTGCTGGCATCTGTCGTGACCTGTACTGTCAGTTGAAGGGGTTTGAAGGGTCGACCAATTAGAAGATGCAGCACGAAAGTCCACCACGTCAGTTGACGTGATAACTCTGGAGTCACACGTAGACGTTTGGCAGGGTTGTCTAATAACGGATTGAATTGAGACAGGTACCACACCTGCAGGGAGCGCATCTTCAATCGAGCGTGAGGAAGAGCAGACGTGGTGGAAGCCATAAGGCCTAAAAGATGTTGCGTGTGATGAGCTGAAACCCTGGCATACGGGCGGAACGGACGAATAGCACGATTCAATTTGTAAACCCTCTCGGCAGGGAGAAAGACCCTGGCTCTGTTGGAGTCCAGAACCGCGTCAATGTAGTCCATGATCTGAGATGGTTGAAGATGGGACTTTGCAAAGTTGACCTGAAGGTCTAGATCTGCCAGAGTTTGTAGAGTAAAACTTGTGTCCTCTTGTGCTTTGGCATACGAGCCAGCGACGATCAACCAGTCGTCTATGTATGGAAAGACCATGATATTGTTCAGACGCAGGTAGGCCGCTACTGGGGCTTGGCACTTTGTGAAGGTCCTTGGGGCAGTGGCAAGCCTGAATGGAAGGGCGCAGAACTGGAACACTGACTCCATGAAGATGAATCGGATATATTTGCGATGACGCTTGTGGATGGAAATATGAAAGTAAGCATCCTGTAAGTCTATCACCACGAACCAATAGCCTGGAGAAAGAAGCGGAATGATCGACTCTAAGATGACAATTCGGAAACGCCTTGGACGAAGGTAAGAATTGAGAAGCCTGAGATCTAAAATTGGTCGCCGTCCGCCATCCTTTTTGGGAACTGTAAATTATCGGGAATAGAAGCCGTCCAGTGCTTCTTAAGAAATGCGTTGAACAGCATGCTTCTGGAGAAGAACAAAGACTTCTTTTTCTAGAGCAGGTGAGTAAGCCATGATCTTGAGGCGACCGACAGGAGGAAGATCTGAGAACTCTAACAGGTAACCGAAACGTATGATGGCGAGCACCCAAGAATCTTTGGTGATGATAGACGACTTGTTGAAGAAGGGGGCTAGCCGGGGAAGGTGAGATAGATTGACAGAAGGGTTCAGCAGAAGACAGTCAAAGATATTGTTTATTCTTCTTGGCAAGGCGATGGAAAGTTTGTCGACGCTGACCAGAAGCCTGTGCTCGGAAAGAGGTGGTAGTAGGGGAAGATGGAGGAGGATTCGATCTTTCTTGAGCAGGAGGTTTGTACGGGCGATAGGCTTGATGATAATGTTGTTGATAAGATTGTAGTGAGGTGAAAGGTCTGCGCCACTGATAACGTTGGTATCTGGGTTGCTGGACATAATAAGAGTGAGCTGTCTTCCGGATCTTATGTAAATTATCCATCACCTCATCCGTTTTCTCGTTAAATAGTCTGACACCATCAAACGGAAGCTCTTCAATACGGGACCTAGCATCGTCGTTGATGCCTGCTGAGCGCAGCCAAGCGTGCCTCCTGAGAGCAATGGCTGATGTCATGGCCTTGGAAGCTGCATCCACTGTATGACATGACGCCAAACATTGTTGTTTGGCCAGCGTCATCATTTCCAGGTGAGCATTGAAAGCAGCGGTCTTAGTTTCTTCAGGAGCGGCTTGAAGAACTGGCAGAATCTTATTCCATAATTGTCTCTGATAGGCGCTCATAGCTGCCTGGTAGTTAGACACCCTCATTATAAATGAAGCCAGAGAGTATAGGCGACGGCCCAGTACATCTAGTTTACGGCCTTCCCTATTGGTAGGGGTGACCTTAGAACGATTTCCCGCCCTCGATTGATTGGACTGCACAATAATGGAATTCAGTGCAGGATGCTTATTGAGAAAGGTCGTGTCATTGCCATGTGTCCTGTAATGGTTTTCAATACGCCTAGAAATCTGAAGAGATGTAGATGGTTGATTCCACGATTATTTAATGAGGTCCAACATAGCTGGAATAAAAGCCAAACTTAAAGGGGGGGATTTATCCTGGTTTATATCATCAAAAACAAGGTCCTGCTTGGGGGGGAGAGGTTGGTCTATGTCAAGTTCCAATGATTTGGCCATGCGTAGAATATGACGTAAAGTCTTCGGAGGGAGATGGGGGATGGATATCAGCGACATCCGAATCCGGTGTAGGTAAATTTGAGGGGGATTCCCTAGAAGCTTCTGAAGGGGGGTCCTGCTCAGAGACCGATGAGACAGAAGAAGCTCTTTATCCTCTATTAAGAGACAACGGCGGTTAAGGTGAACGAAGATGAGATCTCGATATGGAGGCCGGGGCTCGGGAAATCGGTGCGGAGCTCTCTGTGCCAGGTGGATAAGCGGTTCTAGAAGATGCAGCCTGGCGAGATGACTGAACGTGAGACGTTCAGATGGGATACCGAGGGTGACGGTATCGATGGAGCCCAAGAACGCTTCGCAGGACGTGATGACTGCTGATCCTGCTGTGGTAGATGGCGTTTATTAACAGGCGTCGAGTCCATAGCGTAGGGTTGGAGATAAGCTCGATGCCGACGTTGAGGCGGTGAAGGCGATGGAGATGAACCAGATGGGGAAGCATAGACATATCGTACCCTTTTGGGCCTGACATAATCGTCAGTGTCGTAAAAGGGATCAAGATCGTCCCCACGGTACCGACGTCGACCGCCACGCCAATCAATTCCCACATAAAGTGGCTCTTCATAGTCAGTGAAAGCATGCCGCCGAGATGGATGCGGAAGAACTATAACCTCCCGATGCTGAGGGAGTTGTCGGCCTGGAGAAACATGCCGACATTTTGCCAGACGCTTACGCGGAGGGGATTGTTGTGGTGACACCTCCGAGTTCAACAGTTGAATCACTGTTGCCCGCCCGATTGACATAGGGCTCGAATGGGCCGAGGCCGGGCTGGAGATTACATCAGCCTCAGAAAGGCCATGACTCAGAGACAGGCTCAGAATCGATACCGAAGCCTGTGTCTGTGGCTGCGGTACAAAGCCATCCCCTTCAGAAAGTGATTCTGGATCATGCAGCTCCCTGGAAGATTCCTCGAATATCGTTGAGGGCAGGGTGACTCGAACTGGAGGAAGTTCCTTCAGCTGAACAGACTTAGAAGGCTGTTTGACCTTTTTATGTTTAACTACCTCCTTCTTTTTCTTGGGATCTTTAACAGATGGCGACTTCGATGTCGATGCCGACCCCGATGTCAAAGACTTCTTCGACTTGGACACCTTCGAAGAAGCTCTTGAAGAAGGGGTAGCAGGCGCCGGCGAGGCAGCGGGATCGGGACGAGGAGTGGGAGGAGCAGGAGGCACGGTAGGTTCCATGGATGTTGAGCCCGACGGTGTTAACGACTTCTCCCAAAGATACAAGCGGAGTCGCTGTAAGCGGAGCTTCAGGGTGGGCTTGGTTAATTTTTTACACTCTTGGCAAGAGTTGGGCTGGTCTCTTTCCCCCAAACAGAATAAACAGCAGTCGTGGTCATCCATAAAAGGAATTTTGTTAGCACACGCCGTACAGCATTTGAACGGGCCTGAAGAGGCCATAAAATTTGGCGGGAACAGGGAAAGATGGGTGGCAAGGAAAAGGAAAAAAGACTCACGGGAAACGTTAACAATAGCAGTCCAGGATCAAAAACCGAGGAGTCAAGCCGAGAAGATAAAGATCCAAGTATAAAGTCCAATTCCGTAATCCAAATCACAAATGGTAACCAGGCCAAAGGCCAAAAACCAGACACAATAACAGTAGCCAATCCAAAATGCAAGAATCGAAAACCAGGTCAGTCCAAGTCGAAATACACCAGATAAGAAAAACCATAGTCAAGAAAATAGCCCGAGATCAAAACCAGAAATTTTAAACGAATTGAAAAGCTCTAAGCATCGCGAAGGAGTCCAATTGCAGCAGCAGCAAAAAGGAACTAAGGTACCACAGGTGGGTGGGGCATGCGCACCACATTCTATTGGTCAGTTATTTAAGCTCTAGAATATTCCGAAGAGTCCTGTGCAGGCACAGTTTAACCCATTCGTGTGCATTCACAGAGACCACAAAGAAGAATTAAAAGCTCTGCCCACCCAGGAAAAGCTGAGAGAGAGAGAGAGAGAGAGAGAGAGAGAGAGAGAGAGAGAGAGAGAGAGAGAGAGAGAGAGAGAGAGAGAGAGAGAGAGAGAGGAGAGGAGAGGAGGAGGAGGAGCATATTTGGAGAGAGGCTTTGCAGAGAGAGGTGAGTGCTGCTGTTGCTTGTGTGCATGTGTGTGTGTGCAAGTGTGTGTAAACACATGCTTGCCTCATCCTCCCTTGGGAGGCAAGAGGCAAGGTGCTTTGACAAATCATCACACTGTGTGTGTGTGTGTGTCTGCATGTGTTGGTCTTTCCTTTCTGCATTGTTTCAAGTGATCACACATTTAGAACCAATGGGAAAGGATTTGGCTTTCTAAAAAGTAGAAAGCTCTCTGGTTGGGAGGAAAAGCTACATAAAGATTTAGGGTCTGGGACTCCAGGCTGATTTGCCTTTCCCATTGTGTCATGTTGACCAACAGAAAAAAATGCAAATCAGCCCACCCCACACCTGTAGTATTTCCCACATTTTTTCCTGTGTAGTCAGGCTGCTTATACTCTGGTAGATATCAGCTGAGAAAAAGCTCCATAGAATGTTCAGACTTGTAGCAACCCATTAACAGTAGTCATAAGACTTCAGAGAAAACACTGGGGGCTGTTTAAAAGTCAAGCCAAGTTGTTTTATGCAAGATCTGGTAATTCATTAATCAATCTTGGCTGCAAACACTCAATGAATAACTTCCAGGAGTAACAGAGCCCCCAACAGAATATTGGATGCTATGGTATGAATCTATGCAAATTACTCAGATGACTTTTTTTTTTTAAAGCCCCCTTTGCCTTATCCGTGCAAAACCAGTCCAAGAGATACAAAGTCATTTATCTTTGTAAAATTTTCTCTTTGGCAAGAACAACGCACTGTATATGCTTCTATTGTGAATCCTTTTCACTCCCTCTCATACTTAAGGCTTGTAATAAACATCTTTGGCTGCCCACAGAGAAGCACAGTAGCTTATATTTTGCTTTGCAAATACCTGACATGCATTGCAGTCCTGAAGCTGGCTTGTACTGAGCTGAACACAACACACACACACACACACACAGCTATTCTCTCCAATTATAACAATGTGGCAACTGAAATCTTGGTTCGTTTTTTGAAAAAAAAGTAGAAAAGATATTCAAGAATAATCTTTTTAATAGGTAAAAATTAATACCACGTCAAATGAATGCTACACTTACAATTTCTCTTTTGTTGTTTGTTTCCTATTGGAGACTGGCCATGAAATTGCTATTTCAATAGAACTTATTCCTGAGCAGTAAGCATGTGCATTCTTTAAAACAAAATGCAATGGATCTTTTATTCCCAACCTCATTGCTATGACTTTTGATACATTCATATATAATATTTGTGCATATATTTGTATCTACAACTATCTCCATTGGATGTTCTTTGTCTATTTCATTTTACCTGGTTGTAAAGAGCATTTTCAACACACACCAGGCAGCACAAACTACACGACAGGATTCACAGTGGCAACACAGAAGCATTATTACCCAGTTTGCCAGTTTCCCCAAATTAGTGCTGACATCCTAAACTGAAAATATGGGGAGATACTATAGCATGGAAGTGCCTTAAGAATGTAGAAGAGCTGGTAGAAGTAAATCCAGTGGAAAAAATGCCATTCCACTCCAGATGTAAGCCCCAAAGCCAGAGGAGGGAGAAGGAAATCAAAGTCATAAGGTATCTTGGGAAGATATTCCTCAAACAGCATTTGATGTACACTGAGATGGTAGCACTGTCTGGATTATACTGCTTTAGACTTCATGCAAGGGTTTACATTAGTCTGTGCTTCTCCATACATACACACAAAATATAAATACATATGCCCTTTCTGTAAAATTGGAAGAATCTATATCAAAAACAAACTATGTAAAGTCCCACAATCTGCATGTGGGAACAGGTTATAGTTGCCCAGTGAGGGAAGACGGGAGCATGTTTCTAAAATTCTAGTTCTAAAATTATTTCCTACATTTCAGCCCACATTTCAGCACAATATCTGATTCAGGGGCTGAGACATGATAGAAAATGTAGCCCTGATCAAGAAAATGTTGCTGTATGTGTTATACACCACAGATTACTACTCGTTATTTATTGCTGCAAGCCCTTAACCTCATCCTGTTCCTGCTGTACAATACTCAAATCACCACTTTATGAACATATGTATATGGGCAGGTGCACCTCTGCGTATCCTGCATTAAGAAGCACAACCTATTGTGTCAGGTGTGGTTAAACTTCAAATATGTAAGTATTAGATATATGGTTAATAAGCAAGAAAAGAAAATCAAAATATTTGTAACAAAAGAAATCTATGCAAAAATCTCTTGAGAGCAGCAGTTAGAAGCTGTTTCCTTCTTTGGTTCTTGAGCACCACCACCGCTATTCATAAAAAAGAATAGCAGAGCTAAGAGAGAGTACTGTACGAACAGTTACATATAGGGGGGAAAGTCAGATTTTTAAAAAAACTCTGAAAAATAAATGTCAGAGAAATCACAAAGGGCAGAGAGGAAGTTCAGTTTCACGTTACTGGAAGCACCCATACAGTTAATAATTTTAGACTCTAGATGTGGTGGTCTTACCGGGATATGACCATTAAAGGACAGTACATACCATTTTACTCCCTTCAAAATGTAACCAAGTCTCACTCCATCTGGGAGCCCTCCTCAACAGAGCCCTAGACATCTGCCCCAAACTCATATCCTGTTGGCACAATGGACTAGGGACTGTACATAACATAAACAGCTATCCTATCCACATTCACCTGGAAATAAACCCTCCCTCAACTCCACGGAGCTCCTTACTGGAGGGTGCAGAATTGTACTGTTAATCATGTGTGTTACTACAGAACTGTTGACTCATTTCCTGCTACAATCAAAAGTTAGGAAAGCATCAAAGCTTACAAGGCCTTAAAGCAAGTAAGTAGAAATTACAGAAAGATCGTCTTGCATTCCCAATACTCATATTAGATCAAACAACCCCTGTCTGGTTACAGATTTAGATGCATGCAAGTGGCTTACGAACAGTTCATTCATAAGTACCTGAATTAATCCAGGAAGAAATTCTGTTTGTTTTAGCTCAAATAAAATGCAAGGCATTGCTCTGAGAAATGTTTCACAATCGACATTCGACAAAAGCCAAGAGTAGAGCACTGTGTTTTGCAAAAATATGACTTATCTACATTTTACTACAGATTCCTCATCAGTTAGCATTTCCACCTAACTGGAAATCAGCAGACTTGTACTATGTATCTCTTGATCAATTGTACCACTTCAGGCTGCAGACAGTACATTTTCTTTTCACTGATTTTAGGACAGACTGATGTAGTCCTTTCAAATTATAATAGAAAACTGGTTAATACTGTTATTTGGTAATAGCAATTATTTGGTTAGATTGCCTGCACTCAGGTACACTTTAGATATTTATTGATATTTTTTTTGCTTTGTTTCTACAGTAGGAGCCCCATACCAGTGGGAGATTGGTTCCAAGCCCCACCACCATTGTCACTGTCCTCATGAGAGGTGGCCCAGGCCAGCCCTACACCCCTACACCTACCTCCCACAGCGGGCAAAGGGGCAAAGCCATCGGGGTGGGGATGGGTAGGGGCAAGAGCTGCCCTTTCTGGCTCTGCTTCCTTGTGAGGTGCCACAGTTGGGAAGCAGCCCCAAGGCAGAAGTGGAGGAGGAGGGATCCTGCCCACCTGCCTGAGACTGAAGGCCCAGGTGAGCGGGCCGACAGCCAAACCTGGGGAGGAGGATGAGCCGCATGTGAGAGAGAAAGGTGCCCCATACCCAGGACTGGGGAGGAAAGGGCAGGGGAGGGCCAGCTCCACACTCCTCTACCTACCTCCAATAGCAGGCAAAGGAGCCGAGTCACCAGGGTGGGGATGGGAAGGGGTGAGAGCCACAGTTTCTGGCTCTGCTTCCTGGAGCGACCCTGAGGCAGCAGCAGTGGAGGAGGGATCCCAGGTGAGTGGGCTGGAAGCAGATGGATGCAGAACCTGGGGAGGAGGATGAGCTGCGCATGAGGGAAGGGCGCTCCACCCCCAGGATTGGGGAGGAAAGGGCAGGGACAGCCCCACACCCCTCCACCTTACCTCCCACAGCAGGCAAAGGGGCTAAATCACCAGGATCAGGGAAGAAAGAGAGTTGACAAAGTTTGGGAACCACTGTGGTTAAAAAAAAAAAAAATCCAGAAGAGAACAAGAATTCATAGCACGGTCTCTGTCTCCCTCCAGTGCCTAGTTCTGGTAAAACATGTGAAAAAATTATATATTATTTATTTCTTTTAATATTTTTAATATTTTCAGACCATGGATAAGTGAATCAGCGGATATTGATCCTGTAAATATGGGGGGTCCTACTGTACTTAGCTTTCTCACAGGCATGAATTATTTAGAATTCTTTCATGTGTTGAAGGTTTTGTGTTCTTTTTTAATGGGACATTTTCTGTGCTGTGGATTTATGCAAATGAGAAGCAGTACAGAAATATTTCATATTACTGAATAGGTAAATATTTTCGGTTAAGCACACAGGCCAGTGCTGCACACCTGATTGCCTTCAAGAATCTGCTAAAGTTTCTGCAGAGTAGAGGCCCAGGTACGTTCACTAGGAAATGCCTCAACATCAATCCATGAATTTACTGACTGAGGCCCAGAGACCGTGACATATTTATTTGTGTAATATGGAAACTAATGACCGTGCAGTCAAGTATTCCAAAGGCTAATTTCATACAGCTCTGCCACATAAGATATGTGGGAAATAGGTGAAAAATAGCTACAAGTAAGGTAATAAAACATTTCATCCTAACTAGAAGGGACATCTGCCTACCAGACCTTCTTTATATTTGCTGGAAGAACAGACTAGATTAAACATACTTCAGACCTTGAAGGGACTGAATAGCAATATGACAATCTCTGCTTTGAATTTGTTGAGCTCCTCTACATTTTTGTCCTGTCCTTTTGCAACAAGTTACATGACTGAGTGTTTTTCTTCCCACACTGAAAGTTGTGCATGTTTTCATATTTTCCTTCAGGTACACATCCACTTGTGTAGTAAACTTCAGTTTTGTAATTTCTGCAATTTCAGGTTTTCTGCATTTTGAAATGTGTGCATGATTTCATGCATGTTTTATTTCTTAGGAATCTCTATTAGGATCACAAATGTGTGAATTCTTGAAGCTAGGTGCTTACTATCTTGCAATAGGTCTTGACTAGTGCTACTTTCATAGAGTGATAAATCCAATGAAGTCTTTTTTTCTTACATTAAGCACCTTGTCTTCTATTGCAGTTACAAGAAGGATCCAGCAAGCAAGTGATCAGTATAAGAATTACAGGAATGTATTCCTTCCCCTTAACTCGTGACTGAGTCTCCATTTGATGGCAGGGCACAAAACATCCCCTCCGCCCCCAGAGAACATACTGTATCTCCATTCTGCTTCTCCTTGACCAAAGCAGCTGAAGCAAGCTGTCACTTCTACTCAAATTCTAGCAAAGCACCAGAAAAGAAGGAATGTCTCTGTGTTTCAGAAAAGCTCCCCCTTTTCCAACCTACCTCACACAACATGTCACATTCACCATGCCCATAGCCTCCTTCACCCCACAAAATAATTAAGAAAAGAGAGTCAATTTCACAGTCCACCAAAAAATGTATGCCATGTTGTGGCCTCATATTTTAGCTCACTCCTAACCAACCAAACAAAAATCTGTCATAATGAATCTTGTGAATTGCTGCTAAACATGTAATTATGGTCCCTACATTTAATACATTATAACTTGTCTTTTTTTTTTTTCAGTATCCCACATTTGCATGCAGTGGAATTTTCATAAGTTTAAGGTAATGAGGGAGACATGTGAACCTTTATCTAGAGTCAATGCAGTGGGCTTGAAATTGGAGTTGGCTACGCCATGAAACATGCTTTCCTCATGCTGCAGTATAGACCAGTTGCAGTTTGTGGATGGCTATTTCAAAAAGATAGCTTAACACAAAGTGCATTGCAGTAGTCTACCAAGGCATGAGCAGACCTGATCCATTTTCGCAGAGGCAGGATCATGGCTATCAAACCAATCTAGGCTGGTAAAGTGAGCTCCCGGGCCTCTGCCAACATCTGGGCCTACAAGAGCCTTGTGCAACCTGTGAAGTGAAACACCAGAGGGAGGGCAAACTCACCTAGAAAGTGCTGAATGCCCACTCCAAGAGCCACACCTTTGTCTCAGATGTATAAAGTTTTAATTCATTTAGTTTCACACAGTTCATAAATACAGTGCCAAACAGTGAATGTTTTCACACAGTGCCAATCATTCATTCACAATCACCACAGGCAATAAAAGTATTTGGTGAAAACAATAAAGAGAATTTTTCATCAACATACTGGTAACGCTGTATCCTGAAGCTCCAGTTTATACCAGTTTTTGGTGCACTTATATATTAAGCAACACAAAAAAAAAAACAAGATGTAACCCAATGGTCACACAATGTAACAGCAGTGTTCAAGTGTCACTGTCCAAGATATGTATTCCATGAAGCACCAGGATCACTGCAAAAACACTCTCTATCATCCCAATTCAGCAGTGGCTCAGGAGAATCTACATCCATCTCACAGTACAGTTCACCCACCAAAGAAACCAAAACAATCTTTGCTGAAAAACTGACTAGTAAAGATTCTAGATTACCCAATAGGAATTAGAACACAAATTCTAGACAACCCATGTTCTCCATGGCAGCTTGTCACTAGACCACTACTGTATATTAATGAGCCACATACTGAAGCCACAAGAACTTTTACCTCCGTAACTACTCATGGGCAAGCCCTTTCGCTCTATAGCCAGGAGGAGCAAGCATGCACATGCGGCCTCACTTGTTCAGGCACTCTCTCCAAATCATTAGGCTGCATAAATTGGAATGTTTCCAAGCAAATACGAGAAATGGAAAACTGCAGACATTCTCATTAGCAAAAGACTGCAGAGTGATCACAACCGACTACTGAAAGTTTTCATTGATTACCAAAACACAGGACACTCAGGAAACTTCCACTGTTCATTCCTAGATATGTAGTACCAACAGTGGTGCTCAACATTAGATAATAAATAAGGACTGCCCAACACAGTTCCAAAGACCAGTTCCATCAGCTCAGGCAGAGACCATATTTCATTATCACACCACAGAACAACATGGCCCTTTCACTAAAAGTCCAGGAGAAAAAAAGTAAAATAAAAAAGGGTTCTAAAAAGAGAGAAAGAGAATTCACCAACCCCACGTAAGATAGGCTGACAGTTTATTATTAGAAGCAGGGCTGTTTTGGTTCATGTGTAACAGCAAGTAGAAGCAGGGTTCTGCTGAAATACCAGCCCCATCAGTCTACTCCCTCACCTGCCCCCTGGAAGCAGTGATTCCATCCGACTGCTGGAGAGGGAGGACAGGAAAGCAGAGCTACTCCACTGCCCCTCTCTGGACTTTTTTCATTCCAGCTAATCATTACAATAATAATTTTAAGAATTCCTTTAAGAATATATGCTGGAGCTTGCGTGATTCTCTTCCCTCCTTAACTCTTTCCCTTTTGTGTTGTATCTTTTAGTCTGCAAGCCTGGGGGCAGGCTGAAGGTAGGCACTGCCTTGTTTTTATTGATCTTAGGTAAGCTGTATTGAGAGCCATTTCAGAGCAGCAGGAGGAGAAAAATACTTCAGACAAATATTGGATAAATTGGCCTTGATTGTGTTTCACTGACAAATGATACAGAACATCCCAATTCAACTGTTAGTGTTTTCTGAAATGGCATTTCCACACAAGATTGGTTGCATCAGAATGGTAACAGAGTATTTTCATATTTAGCAGTACCACCCTCTGTTCCAAGCGGACCATTAGATCACTCTAGAATTTAGTTCAAGTGACTGCACTAGTATATCTTGCACCAGTACCGCCAAGGAATCTACATTGATGTGACCTCTGCACCCTGCCCATATAAAGTTATGCTGGTGTATGCTGACTGCTGGCACAAGTCTGCCAGTACAAAACTGAGAAGGGTGTGTCTAGGTCTTTTGTGGAACCGTGTACTGGACAATCAAAATTGTGCAAGTCATGTAATGGGATTAAAGTCTTTGCATGCATTGAACTCTGAAGCACCTTGGCTTCTGTCCTAAATTGAGACCCCAGTGGCATCATTGTTGCTTTGTATGTTTAGTGGTAGGCCAGGGAGATGGCATGACAGGTGTGCATCTTCTGTGTCTGGCTGATGAAGGAGAAGCATCAGCATGCCACTCCAAGATTGGTGGGGCTGAGAACTCTTCGCAGAGCAGGGACAATTTGTGAGATTATTTTATCCTGTGCTATCAGGAGCTGTCGTGTGCTCAGTTTAAAGTGCACAAGATTGTGACTACTCTACAGCAATGTTACATCAAAACTAGCAAACTACTACCCTGTTTTCCCGAAAATAAGCCCTAACCTGAAAATAAGCCCTAGTATGATTTTTCAGGATGCTCGTAATATAAGCCCTACCCCAAAAATAAGACCCAGTTAAGTGAAACCCCGCCCTCCACCATTGTGCAGCAACCAGAAGATGACATGACTGTAAAATAAAACATCCCCTGAAAATAAGCCCTAATGCATTTTTTGGAGCAAAACTTAATATAAGACCCTGTCTTATTTTCGGGGAAACACGGTAGTATGACACACTGAGCTACTGCCCTGTATACAAAAATTCTAACCACAGCTATAACATCACATCATCCTGCAGCTGTTAACCAATCAGTGTTTTATTAATCTGAAAAGTAAATCCATATTCTACTGCTTACTCAATATTGAGTAAAAACATCTACTTCTGCCCTGTTCTGATGACAACCTACGAGATTCTACTAGCTTACAGATCTTTTCTATCGGAATGTAGCCCAGCTCCAGCCACAAGCAAATTCCATCAATCAATTCTTTCAGAGATCCATTGAATGGGCTAATATTTTAGAAATCAAATGCTGACATCCCTAAAACACTTGATCTGTACTACTGTTGATACTGGTATCTGGAATGTTTGATTATTATTATTTTTCAACATGGCTTTGCAGGATTAGTACCTAATAATTAAAGGCTATATAAAAGAAACTGGGGGAAAAAGTCACAAGCACTACAGCATTAGAGATCAAAGCAGTTCAAGCCCATCATCCATGGCCTTTTTTTTAAAGGGTGCTTATAAAGCACAGTCTTTCTTTACCTCGAATATGTTTGTCGATTCATTGGCATACTGATTGGAAATTATTTCTGATTGGTCGCTATACCACTTGAGTCCACCCAGGAAGCTGTCTGCATCCAAGTCATTCACATCTAATTCAGAAAGGTCAAGTTCTGGAAGATCTGGGCAAAGAGGCTGGTCTTCACCAACCAGAGCAGCGCACTGTAGAGGGGAAAAAGAAGACAGGATGGGGAAGAAATACAGAAATGCTTTCATTAATTAGAGGAAACTGGGAACAACAACAACACATAAGCAGAATTATACCTCACTTAACTCACTTACACCATTCAGTAGGTCACAGTTAACTTCATTTTGGGGAAGAAAATGCTGACTTCTGTCAAAAACCTTGGCACAGGGATGAACAACAGAGCGAGTGAGTGAGAGAGAGAGAGAGAGAGAGAGAGAGAGTGTACACGCATGCATGCTAGCCTGCCTAAAAGGAGGCAAGATGACCTTTGCCTTCTAAACCATCCCTCTGTTCTGGGAACAGTTACTGACTGTTGTTTTTTACTCATATTCCCTGAAGTGCAAAAGCCTTTTAAAAATGAGGAGGGCAAGCCACTGCTTCTGATCTCTTGGTTAAACATCTAGATATCCCTGGAGAAACACACAGCAGCAACCAAAAATGGCAGCCCTCCTCAACTCTTCCTCTTCTCTCTCTCCCACTCCCAGTTAACATCTAGTGTAATACTACACCTCTGGCAGGGCAATCCAAGGCATCTCTAACCAGAACTAAACCCCCTCTTCAACTTCAATGGGACTAACGTCTTTTTAAATGCAGACTGAAGTCTGTGAGGGCCAACCCAATACATTTTGCTGCCTAAGACAAAAACCAAGATGGTGGTCCACATTCTACCTATGGAACAACAGCTAGTTGTAGGACAGCATTCTGAGAGCAGAGCGCTAGTTCAGAGGGTGCAGGATAAGCCACCTGGAACATATAATTTGACCTCCCAAATGCAAAGAATGGCCAATGGTCTGCTACTGCTGCCTAAAAACTCCCTCCTTCACAGCTGGGATCTGCTACTGGAGGCAACTGTCCCCTCTACCCAGTAGTGAGGCTCTGGCTTCTCCTACACATAACTGGCAGACAGTGAAGACCTGTAAGTAGAAAGACGTCAATGTATTGTTTTGTTTTAAAAGCCAGAAACCCAACAGAAATGACCAAGAAAGGAGGCAGGTGTGTGGGCATCTGAGATTGCATCTAACCTGCACCTAAAATGAGGTAGAAAAATCAGCAGGAAATGTAGTAACATGAAACCTCGCATTGAACATGCCTTTTTGCCTTCATCTGCCAAGCAGCTCCAAAATTATTAGCTCTAAAACAGCATAAAGTAAGCTACTACAGCAAAGCTACACAACCCTCATAATAAGCAGATTGTGAAAATTTTCTCATAGCATGAGAAAGCTGAGCACTTGCCAAGTAATGACCAAATATCTATAAATGACACATTCCATTTATGGAGTCTCCCAATCTACACAAGCTTCATTTTCAGGTTACAAGCACTACCTCTCAACAGCCAAGATGCCAGCCAATACAAAACTGGTATCCAGCCAAACCTACAGGCATCATTATTTTTTTTTCTTTTTACAAGTAACCTCCTCCAATACTCAGTAAGGGTAAAACATATCCTCACAACAATCTTTGAAGGTAGGTTACTTCTGCTCCCCTTTTGAAAACAGGGAACTGGAGAAGTGAGAAGAGCATGGAGGCCAGCAAAACTGATTTCTAGGTCTACGAAGCCATCTCTGGGCATGCCAGCATGCAAATATCATTGGCACTCTCCCTCTCTACTCTCTGTCCTCCTTTCTCTTCTAGTTTAGCACCTGTTGCCCTCCTTGGTATGTCCTTTCCTTATGGGACATACAGTTTCTTCCCAGTCAGCCTAGTGACTGTTCTGGAACATGGAATGACACACAAATATTGGCATTACTTCAGGAGAACAGCATGTGTGTTCCATGTCTCAGACAAAATATGATCAAATAGCTGACCTAAGGCAATTTATTGTACAGTTCAAAAAAACATGTCTTAGGATTTCTTACAAAGGCACAGAGTATATCAAAATCCAACTCCCAGATCACATACTGTTTCTTGAGCACTCCTGCAACTATCATCCAAAACAACCATGGATAGATAACGCAATCCAGCTACTTCTGGCTACGACTGAGTAAGAAGTAGAAGGAAATGCTGTACAATCTCCCCAATAGTTAAACCAGGCAGGGCTGTAAAATTGCCCTGTAATACTTGCTCCGTACATTGCCTAAAGTGGTTTTGGCTTGCCATCTTCCTACAACCACTCCTGCAATACGCTTAGCAATTCATGCACCTCTCTCTACATGAACATAATATCATTATATGCTCTGTATAGGGAAGCCATTACCGTAGGAGGGTGGTGTACTTATCATGTGCATGCAATTCATTCTAAGTGGGCAGAGTTTAGCAGCAGCCATAGGACACCAACAGCAACAATACCAAGTTACTTGGGATGTAACATGAAAACATTTGTAGGGGCCTAGCTGATGGTTTAGGGGAAAGAGTACAGGTACCACACACAGAAGGTCCCCAATTTTGATATCTCCAATAGGGATGAGCAAATCTGTCAGTTTCACCTTCTCCCACATTTGCATTTTTCTGTACTTAATATCCAGTTAAAGTCTGTAGCCAACAGGGCTGGAAAACATTTGCACCCAAGAGACTGGAGCGTAACCAGGAAAACAGACAATTAAGGGCTAGAAGGACCTTGGTCATATTGTAACACAACCCTGCAGAACCGGGCACCTCCCAGATACGTTGGAGTGTATTGGGAAAGGTAGTGTAAAGTATACATATGTATTAGCCACTCTATTAAATTTATTCTTGGCCTGAGATAATGATACTCAACTGCTGGATCTTCTTTTCTGAAAAATGCTCGAGAACATGTGATTTTTATCTTGCTGTCTGAATTTTACAATTTTTCTGATCCGAAAACAATGGGAAAACAAAGCCTTGCTTTGGTGATACAGACAAATCAACACACCCCACTAATACCTTTATGAAATGACATACTGTATCCTTAGAGTAAGACACATACTCTTTGAATGGCAGTGATTAAGGTTACTATGTAAACCTTCAAAGAGTATGTGTCTTACTCTAAGGATACAGTATGTCATTTCATTTTACAATCTCTTAAAGCCAGCATGAGGAACACATGTCAGTGGGCCTAACATAGCTATATGCTAAACTGCCAAACACATCAAAAGCAACAACAAAAGTCAATGCTCATTTCTCAGCAGAACCCTAACAAATTCAGTACTTGAGTCTGCAGCATATAGACAGAAACTGCATATGACTCTGTGGCATATAGACAGCAACTGCTTATCTGGACATGTGATCACTTTTTACTGAATTTATGCTTCAATTATTTGGAGTTAAGGAATATTTGTTGTGCTGGGGTTTGTTGTTGGCTTCTCTATGAATGATGTGCAATAAGAACAAATAAACTTTTGGTATAAAACCATGCAGCTGAAATCAGTAGTAAATCACAAGTAAATAGGCCCTTTGAATCACAGGGGATTTTGTGAATCAACTCCTTTGTAAATTCCACTGACTAATGGACCTACTCTGGTTGTGACTTACTACAAGATTGCTTCTTTGTTTGAAGAACTGGGGTGTAATATCAAATCCATAGCTGCCTCAGCTGTAACTTTCAAACAACAATTCTAACGCTGCCTGCATTTTTCCTAAATTACACCTAAGGAAGATGTGGCTGGCAAAATCCATCCTGCCAAGAACTTTTGGACTTTATGTTCTTCACATCAGTACATGCCTGTCAAAGTGGATGGTCCTGGATCCGTGAATACTAGCAGATTTTATTATCTTTTAGGGGTCAATAAAGGTACCACCTACTCTTGGATTTGTATTTTGTAATGACCACATGGTTTCCTTTTATTTCTACAAGATTTCAGCCATTGATGCACCTCTTTTTACTATATGTTCAAAATTATGCAGCAATAAATTCCAGAAATGGCAGGGGTGAGGAAGGCTAGGCTGATACTATAGACTCCTAACATTTCTTTTTAACCACATGGTGATAAACACAGAGCATGATCCAGCCAAAGTTACATACTCTGAAATCCCACCAAGTTTAACAGAGCGAGCATGTTGTTTGTTTCCCAACTAAAATAGTTGCCACTTTGATGCACATAACTCTGGTATACAATATCTGGAGAAAGATGAGGCAGACGCAGCAAACTTTCAACCTTCTGTGTTTCCAAGAACTGCTTTCAGCTCTCACTTGAGGTTATTCCTACAATGCCACTCTTACAAATTAAGACTAAATTTAGAAACTTTCAGAAAAGTTAACATACATAACAATTATGAGATTAAAAGCCAGGTAACAATTGAGACCCATTCAGAATAGAGGTTCATAACCTGACATGTCGGTTTTCTATGCAAAACTTGCTCAACTCCAATCAACTTCTTTGATTTGTAATCTTGCTCTTTTTTATTTTCTTCGTTCTTATTTTAATAATCTCAAACAAAGTCAATTCAAGTGAGCATATCAGTAACCTCAGAGCATACTTTACCCCACCCCCAGCAAAACCAAAACCAAAAAAAACACAAATTTCCTCCTCTGTCATGTCATGCTTCAATAGTAAATACAGGTTATTTTGCTCAAGTTGGACTTCAGTAGTTTTTTTTTAAACTTCCTAGGAACATTTGACAGGCAACCCTAGTAAGAATGAATCCAGAACTGCATATTTTGTGTGACAACCTAATCGCTAGGCACACTTTGGAATAGAAACAGGGTCAATAGACTTAGAGCAGGCGGCAAAGGCTGCAATTTACTGTTCTTCTTTCCCTGGTCAAGCAGGACAATGAAGGCAATCAGACAATCCATGCAGGGAAAGGGAACGCTGGAAGGTGGTCTTTGACTTGTCAATTCTTTTATTCCTCTCCTTTGAAAGAATACAGAGCTGTTCACTGTCCAAGTCTTATTAGAGACTGAGGTATATGTGTATGTGTACATAGAATATAAGGTGTACAGAGGAAGGGCAGAATTACAACCCCAAAACTGAAAAAACTAACATATCATTTTAAAAATCATTTTCCCCCTACAAAAGTCCCCTTGTTCACAGTCCTGAACTTACCTTCTATCTGTAGTTCTTCTAATGCAGAGATGACCTTTTCTTGATACACAAATGAAATCTGTGATCTCATTAAAGGATAATCTAGGTCTTTGCCTGAAAAGGTAGATTCTCAGCATTGTTCCCCTGCTTGTGTTGTGGAGGTCAGTGGCTTAAAACTGATGCCATGGACTTCCAAAGTATCCTGCTGATCGCTTTACTACTTTTCATTTGTAAAAATAGATTCTCTCTGCCTCTTCCCCTCTCTGTGCACTGCCCAGTTAAGCTGGCTGGGTTCTCTCAATAAGTATACTTTTAAAAAAAGAAAGAAAGAAAAAGGCCTGTAGATGCCATTTTAAAGCAATATAAGAAGGAGGGGGTGGGGGGGAAGTCTTTGACAGTTTTCATTAGTCTCTAATGACAGCAATGCCACTTTTAAAAAAAAGACTAGCTGAAGCTGAGTATGTCCAGTCTTGCCAATGTTGACATAATAAAATCAATGCTTCTGGATATGGGACTACGCTTCTAATCTGAGACACATTAATAGCAAGTGTTCCTGTTATTAATTTATATTTGGCCTTTGAACGATGCCAGGTTTAACACTCTAAGTCCTATAACTGTCCTCATCTGACTTGGCAATATTTGGCGCTTGCCTATGCATCGCTAACAGGTGCGTCTTCCATGAAATGTCACTTTTGTCTTCCATTCCTTTCCTTAAAAAAAAACAGCCTATACTTTATGTCAGTTATTGCACAACTATACCCTTAGTTTTGTAATACACTTTAAGGGGATAAAACAGTCACTCAACAAAGACTAAAAGATTTTGTTTTTCTTTCGCATCTAGATCATTCCCACTCACCTCTCCAAGTGTTTACTTACACAGAAAACAGTGAATTAGCTTAACTGCATCAATGATAATGAATCATAGTTAGGCATCATTCTCCATTAATCTTTTTGGATATTCCTGTGCTTTGAAGGTAATTTTTAAAGCAAACCAATTTTGAAAAGCAGAGAGGGGGACTAGATGCATGCCATTTAAATTGTATTAATGGAAATAATAATGTGTATTTAACAAGGTTGTATACAAAGAGACAAGGGGAGAAAGGAGTTCCTCATCACGGACAATATGCCTAAAGCAAACATGCACTGTGTGGATCCTCTTTATCAATCTTTGCAGCCTCATTGTGCATTACCTTCATTAAACATAGAACGCTGTGGGACACTGATCAGCAACTGTGATGTGCAGGCCTTTATTAAGTAGCATCCAATCCAGCTGTTATGAATGAGGAGATTCAAAATATTTTATGCTATATATTTTGATGATTTCAAAAACAAAAACTGCCCATCAGCACTTGATACTGTCAGGACTCGAACAGAAAAAGTTGATTGCCCAGAGCAATAGCGGTAACATGCAGCCAGTAATCAGGGTGATTGCACATAGTGCAAAGCACATATCACCTAGAGGAACTGCACTAAAATGCTACCTGATCTGCTCTGCAATTCACAAAGACACCCTTCCTTCTTCCAAACGACACACACACACACACACACGTTGTTCACTAGCATGAATTATATTTTGTTGCTAGTAGCATGGAATTCCTGTAGGAACGCTGGTGATCAAAATAGATCATCACCATTTCCACAGACACTGGTTCCTCAAATAAGCTTGTAGCAGCATTACGAATAATACATGATGGAAAAAACGAAGGCACAGCAGCTGAGACCCATGCAACAAAAACCAAGATGAAAATCCACTGGCTACACCAAGCTACTCAGAAACAAATGAGGACTTCTGAATCCTTGATTCATTTACTGTCTTGATTCATAATAGCTACAGGACATATAAATTATCCATATCTACCCCACTTTACTAAGAAGTCAAAACAAGAAATGAGCAATTACAACATGCAAACAGAAGTCAGTAGGTGAGGTGCAAATATTTTAAACGCAATTCTTTTTAAAAGACTCTGCTCATTGCCTCCTGCCATGAGAAAATAAAAGACATCTATACAGAAAACATTAAGCATTTCCAGCACAAGAATATGTACCCATTTACTACATAAGCAACTCTGATTTAAAAGACACACACACACCAGAATCGTCAGTAGCTTCTTTTCCTGCCAAAGGGAGCATTTAAGGCTACAAGCCCATAAGACACTTGCTTCAGAACAATCCCCACTCAGTGGAATTTACAACTGTATAGAGATGTGTAAGCCTGACTTGCAAAGGTGGTAGCCATCTGAGGGTCTGTTTGAGGATTATCAGGAAAGCAAAAGTTTCTCCAACTTGTAAGAACTTTTAAATAGCCCTTTGGGGCTTTGTTTGGTTTTGTCATACAAACACTTATTCCCCCTCCCCCCCTCCTCCCTTGCTTTCACTTTTCAGATATGTCTCTGGAACCATTTATTTCCCCCCCCCCAAGCCCTACTTCCACTCTAACCCCCACCCTGAACAGTAGCTAGCAGAAGCTGCAGATTTGATGTATTGCCATCTATTTTTACTCAAGCAGCGGCAGAGGTGGCAGCAACAATACAAGATCTAAACTCTATTTGCATGCTCCATCCTCTTGTCTCTCAGCTTCACAGCAGCATTTAGCCTTTGGATCGGATGGCATCCTTTGAGCCAGCTATTCCAACAGAAGCATCAGGGCATCTCTTCTTCAGTATTACAATATAAAGCTACATTCCCACACTTCAGCCACCAGTAGGAGACCCACCCCTCTCTATGCATGCACATGCATCTCTGTCGGGCTGCTAACAAATATAAAACCAAGAATTCATGTATTTTCAGTGCAAGTTTTAATAGGTGAACAGACTCCCCCTCCCCACTTCATTCTCTTGCATGCAACGGGCGGCACTTTACTAACCATACTACTAAATGCCACTCTAAAGACTTCAGACACCAATTCGTATCAATAACTTGGAGCGTAGATGTTGCATATGACTGGAAAAGGAGCCCGAGGCATATAAAAATAGTTTCCAACTGCAGGAGGTCCCGATGACAGGAGTCAGTGGTTTGTTTTTTTTATTTGCTCAAGGAGAGAAATCTTAAAATAGAAAGCGGGGGGGGGGGTGTTACAGGATTAAAGATAAGATGCAAGCTTGCTTCCATTCCAAAAGGGCTCTTCTAGCTACTTTCACTATTAATTCCAGCTTTGAATTTAAAAAAAAAAAACCGTTCAAACCAAGGCAAACAAAAAAGAACGAACAGCGAAGCCCTCCAAATGAGTGAATTTGCACAAAACCCCCGACTATTCCCACCCGCTCACCTCGATGTCACTCCACACAGAGTCCTGACTGCACATGTCCCACGCCATCCAGCTCCTGAATGACGGCAGCAAAGCTCTGAAACTACAATCCACAGCCAGAGCGAGCGAGGGAAAGCAAATATACTCGCAGGCAGCCAACCAGCCCCTTACTGAGAGTGAACCGAAGGCACCTGTCTTACTACTGTTCCCAGTCACATGACAAAGCTATTAAAAAGTAGGCTGGCCTGTCACTCACCCAGCCGCCTTCTCTTGCGCCGCTGTGTGTGCTAAAGCCAAGTGACGTCACACTCAGAGGCAGACCTGGGTGAGAGAGAAGTCAAGCCAAACACGCGCGGGCGCGCACACACGCGCACGCGCGCGCGCAAATATTTTCACACTTAGGCACCTCACGAGACTCCTGGCCCTTGACGTGCCACACCTCCTGAACTGTGCGGTTGCTCTACAATGCATTTTAAATCGTTCCCAACGATTTGGGGGCTCGTTTCTACCGTTCTGCCATTCCCGGGATGCTCCCGAGCCCCCACTTTTCTTTCAAAAACGATCCGAAAAGGATCATACGGCGTTTTAGTTCCCCGAAGAGAGCAAAAATAGCGATCTCTGCTGCAGACTCCTTGCGTCTTGAGATCGAGCAGTATATCATTAGCAACGATTCCGAATCCTTAAATTTTGAAATAAAACAAAGCCTGGGATTAAGAAATCCTGAAATCCTGAACTATATCAAACTGAAGAGCCCGTAGCATTATCAAATGATGTTATCTTTTTAAATTTTGTTTTTATTTCTGCACACACACACCCATAGTCTGATGAGTGAGGACCTAAAATGCAGCTTACTTGAATAATCATCATGTGCTGTCAAGTCAGTTCTGATACAGGGAGACCCTTTCCAGGGTTTTCCAGGTAGAGAATAATCAGAAATGGTTTGCCATTTCGTTCTTGAGGGGACGCCCTTTGACTGTGCAGCTTGCCCAGGGCCACACAGGCTGGATCTATTGGCAGCAGGCACAGCGGGGCACTGAATTCCCAGCCTCTGGCTCCGCAGCCAGAGACCTCAACCACACTGAGCTATCCAGCCAACACAGCTTACTTTTCTTTCCTATAGTTCTGCCACTAGCCACAGGAACTGTTCTTGTGGGTCACATTAATGTCTCGCTGTTGCAGAAGATCCTAACCTAGTGACGCTTACTTGAAACGAAGTCCCACTAACTATAATGAGCTTGTTCTCAAGTCAGAATGAACAGCAGAGTAGCTCTGGAAGTTATTTCCAAGCAGGTCATGAAGGCAACAGTCTTTTCCTGTTGCCTGTCTCCACCCTACATACATAACTACTTCAGCACATGGAGGCTTAATTCACCTTACCATGGCTGATAGCTATTAATATATCACTGTGACTGGATCTCATATCGAACCCCCAAGCCTGATTTTTATAAAAAAGAGAAGCAAGTAAATTAGAAGTTTCAAATTGTTGGAGGGGGGGTGTAGAGTACAAACAAACAAACACGGTTTTTCCAAGTCAATTTCTACAGTCAAAGGCATCAACAGTTTTTTTTTTCCTTTCAGTTATTAGCATTTATGCTGAATTATATTGCTTGGACTCTGGATTTTTTAAATGAAAGTGGAGGAGAGACTCTTTTCAGATCCTTTCCCTGTCTATATTACGTAAGTGTGCTCTTAAAACCCTGTGTTGTTATACACAACTACTTGCATAGTTTTTGTTCATAATGCCTCAAATTCCAGTTTGCATTTTCATATTAGCAAATATTCTCCACTGTCGCCTTAGGGTACATTTTTGTATAAACACCATTATATACTGGCCACATTGCTGGACTACACATTTTCTCGGGAGGGCACAAAACGTACTTCCAACACCATTATACACTCAAAAGACTGTTTTCCCCTTACAACCTTTTACAGGTGCACCTGTTTTATGATAACACTACAGAATGAACACATAACAAACCAAGAGCATCTTTCCCATAACAGGAAAAACAAGACTTTTTCTCCACCTGAGCCTTTCTTTTCTTTTCTTTTTTTAAGATTAAAAGCTATACTTTTAATTAGCTGTATGCCACAGTCTCTCTTGCAAATTCTAAATGTGAGATCAGTCATGCTGCGCTACTAGTTAGAGTCACACTACTATAATGGATCATGCCTCTTTGTTATGAAATATTCATTCGCATTGTCATTTGCAAATTTGAGTATTCTAAATGCTAAATGAATACAATTATTATCCAGCAACAGAGTTGAATTGATAGACAAGCAGCAGCCATTCTAAAACAGGCATTCCCTGCTCAGATTCTCTGTCCATTCAAAATATGAGTTGAGCTGCAAATAAATGTTTAACCATTTACTACCTTCCTATTGCTAGGATTACTTCTTTGTTAACAGATCCATGAAGGAAGTTAAAGTACAGAACCAAATACTTCCATTTCCATTGCAAATCACATCACATTGTCATTGTTCCATTTTTTTATATAAAAAACGAAGATTCTAGTGTAGTCATCTATTTTAAAACACAGCAAAATAATTAACACAGAAGCCATTCAGAAAAATGATTAAACTGATTATACAACTTTGCTGCTCCGGGGAGGGGGGGGAGAGTGATTTTCTTCCAAATTATATGCTCATTTAATGATAAAAGCATAAAAGATTCTATGAAGTAACATTTGGCAACTGATTGGCAGACATGGACTAGATTTTTACTATTAATTATCAGTAGGTCCATGGTTGGAAAAACAGTCTTCTGCTATACGTACTTGTAATTGTGTTCACTGACTGTACCATATCTATCACTTTTATTTTTAAGTTCTGTTTATACATTTTATAAAATGGAATCTATAGTGAAACAGCTTAATTTTCAGGGGGGGGGGATGCTGGGTGGGTTTGTATTTCTACATGCGTGAGTTACTTTCTCTTTTCTATAATTCCACTTGATTGCTTTTTTGTCAAATTAGCAAGTTAACTGATTATTAGTCAGCCACAAATTCAGAAGGAATTCAGAAATGATGGGGGAAAACGTACCTAGTGTATTATTTTATTTCCACATAATATCACAGGAGCATCAATGGCTGTAAGAAGCTCAGGAGTTTTCTACAAAGATGGCCCAGTTAACAACTTAGATTGCATTAGCAAAAATAGTTTTGTAGAATGTATATCAAAGTCCTATCTAAACAATGTATCTGTACTCCATATGTCCATCTTGTCTATGCCTGTTGAAACACAGATCACCAAACTCTGGCAATGGTCTTGATGAAAAGGCTTCTTGTAGCTGAAATACACACTGCTTAAATCTGATTAATACAAACTGTGGAGTTTCTGTCACATTTTCTAAATATAGATTTATTATTTTAATGCAGAATCCAATTTTCAAAATATTTAGAATCTTTTTTCTAGTCACTGGAATTCCGCGATCAATATAGCATGTACAATATTCCATTTTTAAGAAATCGTTAAATGATCTTAAAATGGCTACATGTTTATCTTGCCTTTCTTCCAAAGACCTCAGGATGGTAAATATGCCCCCACTCTTTTAATTTTCACAACAGCCTTGTTAGATGGATTAGATTCAAAGCAGAGCTTGAAAAGTTTTATAAAGGACTAATAATGACATGATTGAAGCTATCTATAACGGAACAGCAAGATGATGCTGTGGGTCCCAAAACATCATCATTCCACTGCTTAATTACAGATGGTTTCAGAATATTATTATATTCATTCTTTTCAAAAGCATATGCAGCCCATGGTCCAAACATGGGGTGAGAAATCCTTTCTGCTCAGCCTACAAGCTGTACCTGCTTAAAAGTAACCTTCTAAGATCAAGCTCAGAAAAGTGACTGGCCAAGAGAACCCAGTGAGATTTTTAACCTGGATCTGCCCTACTATAATCTGATATTCTGTCCTCAAAACCAGTCTGACTCATGTTTGAGGGGATATGAAAGTTAAGTATTTGGTATTCAGTTCAATATGTCATGGCCCATTCACTCACATAACACATGACCTAACTTTGCAAAGACGTCTGTGTGAACAAAGGATAATATTGAAGTAACAAATGGTTCATAGATCCAAGAGAGTGCCTACTATGCACAGGTCAACCTAGGGATCAGAAATAACCACTTTTTGATGGATGGCATGAAAATCACTGTTGTAATTGGAAGAGCTTCTGTAGTCATGACCCCTCCCCTAGACCCCTCCTTTCTGTTACTTATACTCAAAGGAACTAACCCCCTCCATCATAAAACACTGATACACAAAACAAACAAACAATGCAGTAATATAATATGACAGTTAAATTTATGGAACTGCAACCTTGGGCAGAGTTACTTAGGAGTAAGCTGGACTGGACTCAATGGTGCTTCCTTCTGGCTGCTTAGGTTCAAGTTATAAAACACAATGAGAGTCAGCAAAACATTTCCTTCACAATCTGTCCTTCCTGTTTCACTCTTAAGGACCCCCCTCAAAGTGAGCCAAAGCCAAGCAGCTGCTCTTGAGAGCACAAATCTGCACATTCTTGTACTCTGAGGGAGTCTTCAGATCAAAGTAGAGGGTACCTAGTTATTTGAGGGATTCCTACAGCTGCTCTCCCATTGTAGGTTTTGTGCTGTATGATTGCCCATTACTCTGCATCAGCCATCCCAACTGAGGGATTTGCTCCACATCACAATAAAGTTGGACCTCATTTCTACTGCTGCTTTAATTCCAGAGTACCATGTTTCCCCCAAAATAAGACAGGGTCTTATATTAATTTTTGCTCCAAAAACACATTAGGGCTTATTTTCAGGGGATGTTTTATTTTACAGTCATGTAATCTTCTTCTGGTTTACTGCACAATGCTGCACAATGGTGGAGAGCAGGGTTTAACTTAACTGGGGCTTATTTTGGGGGTAGGGCTTATATTACGAGCATCCTGAAAAATCATTTGTTGTTTAGTCGTTAAGTCGTGTCCGACTCTTCGTGACCCCATGGACCAGAGCACGCCAGGCCCTCCTGTCTTTGAGAAATCATACTAGGGCTTATTTTCAGGTTAGGTCTTATTTTCGGGGAAATAGGGTAGCTAATTCAGGGCTCAGAAAATGTAAGTTCCTGCAATTCAGATCTGCAGATATGTTTCTGCAGGAACTCCAGCCTTCAAACTTGTGTCCTCCTTCCTACCCAACCCCTTGCCTCTGTCTTCCAAAACCTACCGATTTTTGAAACTGTACAAACAGTTCCTTTCAGCAATCTTAATCTGAGCCTTTACAAATAAATAAGTAAATGTGGATATACCAGAAACAATTCATGGGGTTTCTGAGACAGAAAGGCATAGAAGAACCTGTCTGTCAATTAAAATAGCCTTATTTTAGCAGCTCTGCTTTTGCATTACATATTGCATTGTCCTTGCAACAACCATAAAGCTCTACTTCCTCCAAAGATACTAATATCGGGCAGTTTCTTACTAAATAACACACAGGACATTGAAAGCAGCTCTCAACACCACTAAACTGCACTGCAGTCAATTGTGTATTTGTTTCTTTAGCTGTCCATCAGATCAGAATGTTGCTATGAAAATCTGCTATGTAAATTATGCTCTAATCATTAATTAGGGTATAATTAATGTAACAGAAAGTGGAAATGGTAGGACAGAGACTTTTAAAAAATTGTACATTCCAATTCTGCCTTTATTTTGCCTGTTAGATTTTAAGCTTTCAGGCAGAAGCCATGGTTTTTAAAAATAATTCTCTGCAGTGCCTTGTTGTTGAACGCACTTAGTAAATAGGAATAATAATTTTGTTATTTGCTTCTCCCACTCCCTTTTATTAGACAGGTTCCTAATGAATTCCTTGTGTATACATTTCCTCTAGAATGCTGCTTCTCTTCCTTACAGCATATGACAGGGAAGGGATCTTGCCATGCTCTTTGCTCACATGATACGTCAGTACTATGGAAATACCCACTGCTCTCTTTTCCAATCAGCTGAGCTCAGTCTTTCCTTAGTTCCTGTTTCTCCAGTTAGTGTCAATACTTCTCTTACACACAAGATCTAAAAATGCAGCTCCTTAGCAACTGTTACAGATATAACTACAGGCATAGTATTTTAATGAGTTTACAGTGTTTGATGGTTAGAATTCCAGCTTCCATTTTTAAAAATTAAAGGGAAGTTTCCTGCCCTCCTTGTTGCAGAAAAAAGTTTGAAAATGTGGAGACCATGATTACTGACATCACTTAGAGCCGAGAGGGAAAGCTGTGCTATGATGGATAAAGGGCACCAGAATTTTACTGAAAAGCTAGGTTAGCACAAATGGATGTCCTATATACCGTGTATTTGCTGTATTAATTTTTTATTAGAAAATCCACTGCTCCTCTTTTCTTCAAGTCTCTGTTTGCTTTCAGCTCAGACCATTTGTTGTGCTGCACTTCTGCCCAAGAGTACCTCACAGCTCTCTGTTTTACACCATCAGTCAAGCAGAACCAGTCTCCAGTACCACCCTGACAGCCATTTTTTTCTAAACTTCTTCACACTCATGCAGACTGCAGTGCTTTGCAATGTTGGCCATGCATTTGAACAGTACTTTGTAGATCACCTCAGCTAAGAGTAAAAATAGTGCTAGTTGCCACATGCAAAGGTTTCTCCTTCTGATGGCCCTACTGCAAGCATGATGATGAACTAGCTAGATGCAAAATTCAGAGGAGATGTTTATCTGCCCTCTCTCTGTCTCCATCTGTCTTCACAGTTCAGGTGCTGGTTTTCAACTTAAAAGCCTTTCACAGCTTAGGGCCAATGTACCTGAAGGATCTATAGCTCTTTAGCAGAGGCCTTGAAGAGAGAGAGCTTTCTTAGACCCAAAGTAGACCATATGTTTAACACATAGCTGGAAGAGTAGCTCCCTGAAGATAAAAAAAAAGATATCTAAATGCCCTAGCATGAGCTTGCCTCACTGCACATTTTGCCAATAAGCTTTCTTTTATTTTGTGCTTGGTCATCAGCAGGGAAACACAGGCTTCTTTTGCAACTCTGATTGTGCACAGAAAGAATTTTATAGCTGAAGGGAAAATGTTGCACTAGCAGAAAATATACATTTCTAGTCACTCAGTAGTGTGATAGAGACCATAGACAAGGACAGGATTTATTGGATGATTTATTAAATGACAGAATCACATAAAAATAATAGTCTTAATCCAGTGGTTAGTCCCAACAAGAGTAGATCTATAGAATGAATGGAATTTGTTGAGCAAACACTTATTTAAGTCTTATTCACTCAGAAAGTATACTCTCTTCAGGAGTAACAAATGAAATTAGTCCTTTGTCTTCCCATTCAACAGAGCTGCTTCTGCATTTTTCTCTCAAGCTCAAGACAAATGTGTAGATTTCTACTTGGACAAAATATTCTGAGGATTTTTGAAGAATGGGTTCCAAAACTATTAGTTAATTTCCCAAAAGATACATCCTAAGGAACTATCTCATATCTTTCACTATAGACCAAGTAATTATGTTGATAGCATGCATGGATTAAAAAGTTGTTGCAAAATAAAATTTCACCTAGTTAAGGAATCTGCAAAGGCCAACACTTGGCAGAAAGGAAATCTACATACAGTGAAAGTTTGGAAAATCATAGCAAAGGTGGACATGTGTCCCACTTTACCTTTCTGTTTTTGAAGGTGTCTTTTATTTGAAAGGCTGTTCAGTCCAAGTCTGGTTTAAAGATAAAGAATAATAAGGAGAAAAGGCAGGTGTCTTGGCACTGCACAGCAAATATTGACTTACAAACAGTAGACTAAGTAGGCATGCAGATCACCTAAATACAGGTTTCCTCAATACAGTGAGACGTATTGTATTCTATTGAAATTATAGTATTTATTTCTAAATATACAACTGTAACTCTACAGTAGTACATGCACATTTTATACAAATGTGTGTCTTCTTTGGTTCCTCCCTTTTTGATGATCTGCCAGTGGTCATTTGATCCCCAATTGGCTCCCATTCAGGGCATCAAAATGGCCAGAGTTACTGGCCATATGGCTTGGACTATAACCCTACGGCCAAAAAGAGTGTGTTGTCTTTAGCCTTTCAGTTTTGGCTGAGGCTGCTATATGCTGATATATCCCAGGGACTAATATTTTCTATTCAGTAGGATCCATATGGTGTAGAGCAGTGGTTTTCCAACTGGGGTCCACAGATGTTCTTGGACTGCAATTCCCAGAAGCCTTCACAACTTGCTGTGTTGGCCAGGACTTCTGAGAGTTGCAGTCCAAAAACATCTGGGACCCAAGTTGGAGAACCACTGGTGTAGGGCTCTTGCTAATAAAATACAAGCTCTTGAGCTACTTACAGAATTCTTATTCTGTTTGGGATATCAGCAAGTGAGAAAACTGCTTGATTCCCAAATTAAGGACCTTGTTCAGCTCTCCAAGACTAATGCCAAGAAAGATTGTTCTCCCTTGTATCTTGGGGTCCTCCTTCTGGTGGTGTGCTAAATATCTTGAGAATATAACTATTCCAGATATGATATGGTCTTCTCTAGAGCAAGGTTCTACTGTCTACTCTCTGCAGTTTTGGAGGGCTATTTTTCTGGTATTCCTTATAATTGAAAGGTTCTGTTCTTGCAGGGAGGAGAATACAGAGTCATTGGTTCATGTCCTTTTTGTGGTTAAATTCTAGAGAGATTACTGAGCCAGTCTGATAACCCCTATCTTCTTGAAATGCCCAGGGACCCTCATCTTGTTTCTGATATATCTTTTGGCAGATGTGAATAAATCAATTGTGGGGAAAGGATTTTATACATTATGC
Source organism: Intellagama lesueurii (assembly GCA_037013535.1). Lineage (NCBI taxonomy): Eukaryota > Metazoa > Chordata > Lepidosauria > Squamata > Agamidae > Intellagama > Intellagama lesueurii. The sequence continues at coordinate 112,707,795 of JBAJHW010000005.1, forward strand.
CATTTTCAAATAGACTTGTCCTATGTTATTCTGTTTGGGTCCATAAAGAATTTGAACCTAATTGCAATCCTTTGTGTCAGCAAATCAAACATAGCTCAAGAGTTGTATACAGAAACCATTGGAGTCTTCATAAATCTGCCTATATGGGGACAACAACAAAAGGGCACAAAGGGAAAATGTTTCAGACACCTGGTTGGTGGCTGTGCAGACCTATTATGTTATTGACCTACAGTCTCTTTATGACGAGAAATGACAAAGCATTTCTAAATTAAGTATTTTGTCAGGAGATGTAGTTCAAGTGAATTAATGAACTGAAGGGGTAGTTGGATTTTTCTGAGGACCTGGGCGCATTTGCATATCCACAGAGGCACATATACATGTGTGTGCATGTGCAGGCATACACACACTCCTAACTTTCATGATAATCCCAAGTTTGTTCCTGTTTATAGAAACAAATTACCAAAATAATCTTGTGGTCTAAATTTGAATATTCTAAAAACACACCCAAACTCATCATCTACTACACTCTAAGTAATGCCACTAAGCAAAGGTATGTAGAAGAATAATCTGGGAGTGTCTTGATTCTTTCTGTAGATAGAACATTTTCCAGTATTTGGAATGCCCAAAGACTACAGCCATTACCAATTCCATCCCAGCAGAGGTTCTGTGACTTTTAAAACAGTTTCTTAAATATAAATTCCTAACAGATGAAGTCCTCCACCCATTAGATTTCCACTTGGAGAAAAGTGCACTCAATAATTTTCTGCCTGCTACATTAATGGTGCAGATCCTCAGTAAGGAAAAGAGATGACTTTCCTTCTCGCTGTTTAAGGCTATGAACTTCCCAGTTCCAAACTGTAGCCTAGGGACATTCTGAATTGCCTCTCTACAGGACTTTTGGAGAAATATATGTTTATATATATGATCTACTATATACATACTCCCATCAGAGTCTGATCTTCTTACACTATAATTTTATGCATGTCTACTCAAATGTTTGACCCACTGCTTTCTGTGCATGATTGTAGCCCTAAATGGCTTTTTGCACATCCCTTAATGTAAGATTTTAGTCCAGCTCATTATTTTTATTAGAGCAGGTATATTTTGAAGCCAGCAGTGTTACATAGCAACATACTAATCTTTTCTGACCGTGTTTTGCCAACATATTCTCCTCTACTATTACATTTCTCATAAACAAAAGAGAAATCCAAACCTTCAGATTTGCATATTTGTCTTCTGCTAACCCGTTATAGGTGTGCCTTTCTTTTATTTTCCTTTATTTCTTCAAGGAAAAAAATAATTTAAAATGGTGCACAGGAGTTGCCACATGGTCACTTCCCATAGTATACACAATTGCTACTTTAAAATACATTTCCTGTGAGGTATATGAGCTTTTTCTGGCATAGATTGAGGTAATGGATGGACACCTTCCAGAGGCTTGTAGCCTGTTACCTACCTCCCAAGACTTCAGAGGGCCACAGCCTCCCTCTGACCATCACCTCACAGTGCCCCCAGCAAATCCATGTTTATTTTTAAGAATCAGTACCAAATGGTTGGTAGCATCTTCTCAGGGATGTGATTAGGTTATTTTGGACCCATTTCCATGTTTCCTTATCTTGTTTAGGGATTTTTCCCCCAGAACTAACCAGATTCTTATTTCCAGTTTTTTAAAAAGGACATTGGGGCTCTAAATAAGGCCAGTAGACCGAGTGTACTCTCTAGATAGGCTACTGTCAGTTGTTGTTGTTGTTGTTGTTGTTGTTATATACTGAGGCTGAATCTGGATAAGACAGAAGTCCTGCAGGTAGGTGTCCCTAATGTCTGTGGATTGGGGGCGTCCCTCTCTTTTGTGGGGGCAATCTCTCTGTTAAGTATGAGGTTTGCAGCTTGGGCATACTTCTGGACCCAGCGCTATCAATAGAGTTCCAGATAATGTCTGTGGTCCATCCTGCCTATTTTCATTTGAGACAGATTGCCCAGCTGCGTCCCTACCTTGACACCGGGTCACTCACCGTATTGATCCACGCACTGGTAATTTCAAGATTAGACCACTGCAACTCTTTCTACTTGGGGCTGCTTATGAGGCTCCTACGGAAACCTCAGCAGGTCCAGAATATGACAGTCAGATAATTGAGTAATGTGAAGAAATATCATCATATTTCCCCTGTTGGTTTTCATACCAGCTTCAAGGTGATAATGCTGATATACAAAGCCCTAAATGGTTTGGAACCTTGATACCAGGCAGAACATCTCTTCCCAATGAGATCTGCCCATCCTATATGATCTTCCCAGGCCGGACGGTTGAGAATATTCACCCCAAGAGAGGCTCAGAAAGAGAAGACTAGAAACCGGGCCTTCTCAGCGGTCACTCCCCACCTCTGGAACAACCTCCCACACTTTTAAACGATAGTTAAAAACACGTTTTTTTCAGACAGGCCTTTCCAAACCTTATAACATCCTAACACAGTGGTTGTTTTAACATTTATATTATCAGTCCCACTACTTTGCCTCCATATCATTTTAATTATTTTCAATTAAATTTGTTGGTGTTTAATTTTGATATTATAATTATTATGTTTATTGTTTCAAATTGTTCTTTGATGCTCTATTTCTTTAATGTGTAAACTGCCCAGAGTGGCCTTGGCAGCCAGATGGGTAGTATGGAAGTCAAATAAATAAACAAACAAACAGATAAATAAACAAATTTATTATTATTATTAAAAAACTCCAGACACAGTCAAAATTATAAAAACATTAACTGGTATTATATAACAGATACAAGTTTTAACCAAAAACCTAAGTATCTCTTAAATATCGGTGCAGTATGTATGCTCTTCCTAATATTGCCGTTTTTTGTAGCTCTGATGGTGTGATTTCTGAGATCTGCAACTGCTTATAGTACTGTGTGAGATTTCTTGATATTGTTCCCAAAGCCTGAATGACTGTGGGGACCACTGAAGTATATTTCTTCCAGTCATTGGGGCTTTGGGAACAATATCAAGAAACTTCACCCAGTACTATAAGCAGTTGCAGATCTCAGAAATCACACCATCAGAGCTACAAAAAACGGCAATATTAGGAACAGCACACATACTGCGCCAATATTTAACAAATACTTAGGTTTTTGGTTAAAACTTGTATCTGTTATATAATATCAGTCAACGTTTTTATAATGTTGACTGTGCCTGGTGTTTTTAGATAATAATAATAATAATAATAATAATAATAATAATAATAATAATAATAATAATAATAATAATAATAATAATAATAATAATAATAATAATAATAATAATAATAATAATTACATGCCATCTAGTCAATTCTGACTTATGGCAACCCTTTCTAGGGTTTTCTGGGTAGAGATTACTCAGAAGTGGTTTACCATTCAATTCCTCTGGGGGCATCCTGGGACTTTGCAGCTTGTTCAAAGCCACACAGACTTGCTCTTCCTCCAGGAGGCCAAGTGAAGAATTGAACTCTCAACCTCTGGCTCCACAACCAGATAACTAAATGACTGAGTGCTCCAGTAGCCAGTGGATATTTGCAATATGATTTCAAGTGCCTCTTCTTTTTTGGAATCCAGCTTAAACATCAGGCACTTCCGCACTGTCTTAGTTGCAACATCAATTTGCTTGCATGAGAATTAATCCAATGGTCCTATTGTTTCTGCACGTCTTGGCAATTCCTTTCTCGGGGATTGGAATGTATATTGAATGTTTCCTATTTCTGGACCATTGTTTTATTTTCCATATTTGTTGACATATTCTTGTTAGAAGTCTGACATATTCAGTCTTTGTGGCTTGAAATAGTTCTATCAGTATCCCATCTACCCCTGGTGATTTATTTCTTCCTTCACTTCATTTTCACTTCATTTTCTAGAATTGCAGGTTTTTCATAGAATCATAAAATAATGGAGTTAGAAAGGGACAATAATGCCGTCAAGTCCATCTTTCTGTGTAGGAATCTAAATCAAAGTATATCTGAAAGCTGTGTGTCTAATTTTCTCATGAATGCCTCCAGAGGCAATTGGTAACTTGAGTTGATTACTATGTATCCTGCACTCTGAGATGATTGAGAACAAATCCTGCTCCTCTTCTGTATGACAATCTTTCAAGTATTTGGAGAGTGCTATCATATCTTCCATCAGTTTTCTTTTCTCAAGGCTTAACATGGCCAGTTCTTTCAGTCTTTCCCCATGGGGCTTGGTTTCCAGTCCCCTCCTCTGTTGCCCTCCTCTGAACTTGTTCAGTTTTGTCTGAATCCTTTATCACAGGATTCCTCTTCAAAGTAATCTGTCTTCTTCTGTACAGGTCTTCAGTATACTGTTTGCATTTTCTCTTTATTTCATTATGGTCAGATAGTGTGTTTCCCTGTTATTCTTTTAGCATTCCTAGTCTAGGCTTAAATTTTCTTTTGATTCCATGGATCTTCCTGAAAAGAGCTCTTGTTATTCCTCTTTTGTTGTTCTTTTCCATTTCTTTGCACTTGCCATTATAACAGTTCTCTTTCTCTCTATGTGGCAGTTACTGAAAAACTGCATTCAGGATTCTGACCCTACTTCTGTCATTCTTTTCTCTGTATGGACTTAAGTTTATCTCAAATGTTGTTTAAATAATTTGTTGCCACTGCAGTTCTTTTAGAATTCTTCAGCTTTACTCTAACGTTTAATATTAGCAGTTCATGATCAGTACCATAATCTGCTCCTGGTATTGTTTTAGCAGAGAGAATACAGCTTCCAATTATATAGTTTATATAGTCTATTTGATTTCTGTATTGACCATCTGGTGACATCCACGTGAACAGTCATCAGTCTGTGCTGTATCTTGCCTCTATATTAGAACCACTCCATTTATTCTGAGTTTGTCATTTCCAGAATAAAACACTTTGTAGTTGTCTGACTGGAAATGTCCCAGTCCAGTCCACTTTAGTTCACTGACACCTGATGTCTATACACTCCGGTTCTTGCTTTACAGTTTTTAGTTTACTTTGATTCATACTTCCCGCATTCCATGCTCCAACTGTACATTTTGTACAGCATCTGGCATTCTGTGCAAAACAGGCACTAGACATCCTTTTGGCTTTAATCTAGTTGCATCCTTAGTGACAGTACTATTTGTACTTGTCCTTTGCTTTTCCGCAGTAGCTGACTGAGTGTTTTCCGATCTGGGAATCGCACCTTCCAGCACTATCTCTTCTTCCATTGTGTACTGTCTCATCACGGGGTTTTCAAGGTAGGAAGGTAAGAAAGATTCAGCAGAAGTTTAACATTGCCTTCTTTTGCCATTGGACAGAATAGAACAATACATGGCTTTGTCCATGAGCAAGTTGAATTTAAGTTAGCTTTATATGCAGATGATTTATTATTATGTATTAGCAAACCAGAATTATCTATACCAGAATTAATGAAAATAATTGAGCTTTTTGGTAAAATCTCAGGATATACAATTAACTGGGCAAAATCAGAGTTAATGCCAGTGGGTAATAATAAAGAACTGGCATTGTACAAAAAATGGCAGTTCTGTCAGTGTCCAGAGGTGTTAACATATTTAGGTATTTTAATTCCAAGCGATATTTCTCAGATAATTAAACTGAACTTCAATAAATTGATCACTGATATTTCTAATGACCTAGAAAGATGGGCATTACTTAAATTTAGTATCTGGGGTAAGGTTAACACATTAAAAATGAATATATTGTCACATATAATATATGTGATATGTGCTATTCCATTGTATATTTCTCGTTTACTTTAAAAAAATTAATAGAATATTTCAAAAGTTTATTTGGAATAATTATCCACCTCGTATCTCGGTTAAAAAATGCAGTTGCCAATATCAGAAGGTGGCTTTAATCTCCCAGATATCAGTGCATATCTTAAAGCATATCTTTTAGCTCAAGTAAATTGCTGGCAAACCTTTATGAATACTCCATCTTGGGTGATTCTAGAAATGGCTTATTTAACACCCCTATATGGATGGTTCGTTCTGGGTTCTAAATACATTTTGAGAAAAGGAAATATACCTCCTCCCGTTTTAGCTACTAGGGTATTATGGAGAATATTAGCTCGCCAATTACAATTTGACCCATATGCCCATGAAAAAACTACTCTATGGGGAAATCCAATACTAAGAATTGAGAAAAAGCCCTTTTTGTGGAAAAAGTGGGCAGAATGTGGTATATGCACCTTAGACCAGTTAATAGGTACAGATGATGAATTTCTTTTTCCATTCTACATTCTAAATATAATCTATCTGCAACTACACAATGGAAATTTCTTCAACTCCAACACCTTTTGGTGTCTGTTTTTGGCCCATCTGCAATGAGTGCCTCAGAATCTCCCAAACTGTTAGAGGCAATTATTGGATTTAATGAGAAACCTAAACCAATAACTACAGTATATAAATACTTAATAGATTTTTATAAAATAGATATTCAAGAACCTAAAGAAATATGGAACAGGGAATTGGAAAGTAAAATACAAGCTAAGCAATGGAAAACTTTACTAGAATCTATAAAATATGTTTCCCTGGATTTGAAATCTAGATTAATCCAACAAAAAATAATATTTAGAATATATTGGACCCCACAACACAAAGAGGCAAAGGAAGAAACTGATAAATTCTGATAGATGTTGGAGATGCAATAGTAGAAATGCATCCTTAATACATATGGTTTGGACATGTCCGGTAATACACCTATTTTGGGTAGAAGTTCTTACTTGTATTAATGTAGTTTTGGGGAAATCCCTGATATTTCATGATATTCACATTATTTTAAATTATATTCCCGTTGTATGGGGTCTAACAAAGGGTCAATGAAATTGGATTCTGAGAACACTCGTGGTGGCAAAAAGACTTATATTATGTAGATATGTAGATATAGGGAAGCCCTTTATTGACTCATTGTAAATGCATAAGATAGTTTATTGTGAACATATATATATATTTCCATACTATTTGGTATTGTATTGACCTCCTGTCTGTCTGTTTGTTTTGTTTTGTTTTCTTGGTTCTGTTTTGCTCATTTTAAACTCTCTTTTTTCTTTTTAGTGTAATTTGAGTTTATATTGTTATGTTAAACATGCAAAAAACCAAAAATAAAAAGTAAAACAACAACAACATTGCCTTCTTTTGCATTTTTCATTTGTTCTAGAGATGTGACATTTTCACGCTCCAACCACTTCTCCAGATACTGTACTAATTTCGCTCCTACTTGGGAATAAAATTCCTCAGGTCTTTTTGTCAGGGCACGAAATTTTTTCCTCAGGTGTTCTGCATTGATGGCATATCGCGAATAAATCAATTTCCTATAAGCCTCAAAGTCTCTGGCTTGATCTAGGGGCATTTGTGAATAGAGGTCAGCTAAATCTCCACTTATTTGAGATCTTAGCACTATCATTCGTTCCTCCCCTTTCACGTTAAAGACCCAGCAAGCGCGCTCAAAGGAAATGAGAAATGATTCTGGGCAGTCACCTTTTCTATACTGGGGAAATTTCTTGAGATCTATTTTTTGCAAGATTCCCCTCATTAGCATTATTATTGCTGTTGTTATTATTTTGAGCCGTCAATTCTAATTTTTTCATTTCTATTTGAAATTCCATCTCTCTTCGTCTTTCCTCAGCTCTAGCTTTTTCTCTCTCCATTTCAAAATCCAATTCCTTTTGTCTTTCCTCAGCCCTGAGCTGTAATTCTTGAGCCCTTATCTTGAATTCTTGTTCCAATTTCCATCTTTCAAAACCTTGGGAGATTAGAACATTTTCTCTCCCTGAGGCATTCTCCTGAGTCTCCTCCTGTTCTACAGATAAAGGAACTCCATCCTCTTCCTGAGGTAATAAGCCTTGTTGTGCCTCTTCAGGATTAATTACTTCCATCACTGGCTTTTTACTTCTTTTAGGTGGCATTAGTATGTGTGTATTTATTTAGATAAACGCTGGTTTATTTTGCAGAGATATAGTCAGGCTTCTGTTTAAAATACCCTTTCTTTTTTCTTTTTCTTTTCAGTATGCGATACTATGTAGCTCTAGCTCTCCCCCGGCAGCTAGGGATGGCTACACTTTCCAGTCATGCTGTTCCTTAGTCTAAGACAATTTTCTTGCCTCTAGACCCAGAACAAACTCTGATTTTATTCAAGCCTCTGCTTGTCCTTATTTCCTCAGACCTGTTTTGACCCTGCTTCTGCTTTTATCCACCAGCGCTCCCCTCTCAGAGCCGTGGATCCAAAGCTAGCCCACTGAGTCTATTCAAATCCTGAGGTAACCTTAACAGAATTTTTCCTCAGAGTCGTTCTCTGTCTTTAGTTTTCCCCAAGATCTGAGTTTAGAAGCCTCGCCACTAAGCTTTTCCACAAAAGCAAGCTCTAGCGAGTTACCCACTTCTTCACTCCTGACTTCTAACTAACAGACCCTCTTGACTCAGGAAAATTCAATTTACACTTTGGCTTTACTGGAATCTTTTTCGGATCCCGCCACTGAACACCACTTGTGACGTTCACCCTGTGCCCCTGCTTGTTTTTCTCAACTAAAGGGCTCACGCTGGTGACGTTCTCTCTTTCCTTCGCTGCCACCAGTGGATTTCTTTATCCACACTGTAAAAGACTTTAGTCTGACACTGGCTGCCAACAACAGAACTTGTTTATTGAAGGGTATTAGGGTAATTCAGGATCACAGATGTTCTTTATTCATTTCATAGAATCAAAATCATTGAGATATCATATATTCTGCCACACATTCAATCACCTCCTGTTTTATATATTCACTTTAACCAGCTTATCTTTATTAGTTTCAGTTCTCACTCTTTCTCTGACTATCTCTCTCTCTCTGCAAACCTCTCTCCTCCTCTTCTCCCTCACTCTCTCTCTCTAACTCCCTCTCTCACTAACTGCCTTAACTGACTTAACTGACTCTCTAACTCCGCCTCTCCAGTCCTCTCATAGGCTCATGCAAATGATCTCCAGCTATGAGTGACAGGTGTGACATGGGGCATCCGTCACAGCATCCTTCTCAAAGTGTGGTGTCCAAAACAGGACACAATACTCAAGATGAGGCCTAACCAGTACTAAATAGAGAGGGGCTAGTACTTCATGGGCTTTGGAAACCATACTTCTGTTAATGCAGCTTAAAATAGCATTTGACTTTTTGCTGCCACATTGTTAGTTCCTATTCAGCTTTTGATTTACAACACTTCCAAGATCCTTATCACTCATAGTATTACTGAACCAAGTATCCCCCATCTTGTAACGGTGTGTTTGGCTTTTCCCCTCTAGGTTTAGAACTTTGCACTTATCCCAGTTAAATTGCATTCCATTGTTTTCAACCCAGTGCTCAAGCGTATCAAGATATTTTTGAATTTTGTTCCTGTATTCCAAGGTATTCACTATTTGTGATCTTTCTTTCTTTTCTTTCTTTCTTTCTTTCTTTCTTTCTTTCTTTCTTTCTTTCTTTCTTTATTCATTTATTTATTTATTTAACTTATATGCCACCCACACTACCCAAAGGTCTCTGGGTGGCTTACAGCAATTTAACTACAGTAAAAAAAGATAAAACAATTAAAATACAATTAAAATATATACTCTAAAAGTTGCCATTAGGACCCACAGTTGATATGATTTCAATTAAAAGCCTTCTGGAACAGGAAGGTTTTAACCTGGCGCCGAAATGTCATCAGCGTCAGCACCAGACAAATCTCAGTTAGGATGGTGTTCCATAGTCTGGGGGCAGCCGCCGAAAAGGCCCTTTGTCTACAAGCCATCCCTCTTACCTCCTTGAGGTATGGCTCTTTCAAAAGGGCCCCCTGGCTAGATCTTAACTACCGGGTAGGTTCATATGGAAGGAGGCGGTCCTTCAGGTATCCAGGGCCCAAGCCGTTTAGGGCTTTATATGTCAAAACAAGCACTTTGAATTGGACCCGGGCAGCAACTGGTAGCCAATGTAATTTAAACAGAATCGGCTTGATGTGTTCCCTAGCGGCCCCACCACTCACCAGCCACGCAGCTCGATTCTGGACCAGTTGCAGTCACCGGACCATCTTCAAAGGCAGCCCCACGTAGAGCGCATTGCAGTAATCTATACGAGATGTTACCAGTGCATATGTAACTGTCATAAGACTCCGCTCGTCCAGGTAGGGTCATAGCTGGTATAATTTCCGCAACTGAAGGAAGGTGCCCCTGGCCACCAAGTCCGCCTGGGCTTCCAGAGTTAGACTGGGGTCCAGGAGCACCCCCAGACTGCGGTCCCTGTCCCTTAGGGGGAGTGCAACTCCATTCAGGGCAGGGAAATGGCCCTCCAGCCTGTCCGGCGAAGCACCCACTAACAGCACTTCCATCTTGTCTGGATTGAGTTTCAATTTATTAACCTTCATCCAGTCCATTATCAGGTCCGGACACGAGTTCAGCACAGAAGCCGCATCACCTGGATTGGTGGAAAACGAGAGATAGAGCTGAGTGTCATCAGCATATTGCTGACTCGTCAGCCCAAACCTCCTGATGACCTCTCCCAGTGGTTCCATGTAGATGTTAAACAGCATGGGGGACAGTATCGAGCCCTGAGGAACTCCATGACATGCCGCCTGTTTTCTACCTCCTTTTTCATAACCATGCTTAAATAAGCAGATGCTACACCAAATTCTTCTAATAAAACTGGTTTATTGTTTAACATGTCCTCATCATTTTTTGAGTCTTGTTTATCTTCGTCCAAATTCAACAATAAATCATAAGTCTTAACGTTATTAAAACTGGGTAATTCTCCATGATATGACAACGGGGAATAACTGGTAAGATCGTGGGACCACTTGGGTTTAGCGCCCATCATCTCTGCCATATTACCTGCCCACTTCAATTTTGTGGACTGAATGTCGAACCTTCTTGGTGTTCCCCCTTTATCGAGCCATGAACTGTTCTCCATCGGGGTCTGAAGGGGCTGGGCCCACGAGATCTCTCCGGACTCAGTATACATCTCTGCCTTTCTCTTCTCTGTTCTTCTCTCTTTACCCACGCTTTATACTCTTTCCTTTGCTTTCTCTCTTCAGTCTCCCCCCAGTAAGGTGGCTTTCTATACATCTGTCATCTCCATTCCCTTTCAGCGTACTCACGGGGTACTCTGAATTCCACAGATTCTCCTGTCCAAGGGTCTTCTTGAACCAACTCTACCAGCTCTTCTTTCTCCTCCTCTTTCTCCTCTCTTCCCCAACATGCTTCTTCCTCTCCCCCTCCTTCTTCCCCCTTTTATCCTCTTCCTTTCCCGCCCAATTAGTCTCTTCCTTTATTTCTAATTTCCTTAATTCCCTTTCTATAACTCCCGTCTCTTCTTCTTCTGTCTTTGTTTGAGAGTCGGACGGTACACTCTTCTAATCATGGCTGAGGTGACTCCTCGCCTCACACTATTCCACCCAATTTTGTGTCATCCACAAATATGATAACCATTCTCTGCACTCCCTCATCCAAGTCATTCATAAAAACGTTGAAGAGCACCTGGTCCAAGACTGAGCCTTGTGCTACCTCACTTGTTACCTTCTCCCACTTTGAGAAGGAGCCATTGATAAGCACTCTCTGAGTACAATTCTGTAACCAACTCTGTATCCACCTGACAGTTGTTCTGTCCAGCCCACACCTAATTAGCTTGCTAATCAGAATATCATGGGGCACTATGTCAAAGGCTTTGCTGAAGTCTCCATCATTCCCACCGTCTATCAGGGAGGTTAGCCCATCAAAAAATGAGATAAGGTTAGTCTGGTAGGATTTATTCTTGAAAAATCCAAGTTGTCATCTACTGCATTGTTTTGAAGATGCTTCTCAAGTTGACCGCTTTATAATATGCTCCAGAATTTTCCCTGGGATTGAGGTCAAACTGACCAGCCTTTAGTGCCCAGATTCCTCTTTTTTGCCCTTTTTGAAGATAGGGACATTAGCCCTCCTCCAATCATCCAGCAGTTCACCCATTCTCCATGATTTCAAGAAAATAATAGACAATGTTTCTGAGATATGACTTTTTAGAAATAATAAAAAACATATTTAGCATTACAACAAACTAAAAATAGGTTGATTTGTTTTGCTGAGGCCCCTTTGCATAGTATTCTATGTTTGTTAAGCATGGAAGCCTCTCCACAACTGTAAACATTTGTTTTCTGTTGGCATTTGAAAACGCTACTATTTCCAGCTCAACACAGCCAAGAGACAGCTGAATAGTCAGGAACAAGCCCCTCTGTAATTAACTTCATTTCTTCTGTATTGGCGTAGAGTATATGTTTTGTATGCAAAAGATGCCAGGTTTTATCACTGGTGTCTGACACTTTAACAAGTTACTGCAAGTCGGTGTGGAGAGTACTGAGCTATATGGACCAGAATAAGGATAAAACAATCTCCTGTGTTTCTCTGTATACCTTCTGATCATCATCCAGTCCAGGCCACAGCACTGACACTGAGGAGGATCAATAAAATGGAGCAGTCAGGGGCTCACCTTACAAACAGCCAGATTGCTATTGTACCATCAACTGGTCTATATTGTCCTTCTCTTGGTCTCATTTTAAAAAGTAAGTAGTCCCAGTCAGTCAAGCCTTTCAATCTGGTCCTTATCCAAAAACGTTTGAGTACACCGATTAAGCAATTTTAATGATTAATCATCAGCCTTCTAGCTGATCAATTATGTTTAAATCAATTAACTTTAAATAAGTGCACACATTGCCAAAAACCCAGCATAGGTGCTTTATCAAGATACTGTGAAACATACTTTTACACACAATTCCTGCACTCTAGTAAACCAAAGAGAATACAGCTAGAGGCAATGTACCCTCTAATTTTCAGCCCCTCCACCTCTCTCTTGCACAGCTTTGCCCCTGCATGCACACGCAAATCCACCCCACCCCCTGCACGCTGGGTTACATTGTGACCGGAACCTAATGTGATCACTGCGTAGAGGAGGACGTCAGCTGCGCAAAGGGATGTGGAGTCATGCATGCGCGCACACCCAGCTTAGCAGGAACATTGGCTAGAAGGCAAGAATGTCATCTATTGGGATTTTATGTGGCCATAATGAAAATTATATGATTTTTGAGGGAAGCCTCAGGTTAAGAAGTCAGCAGAACATTATCTGTTCTGTGCTGTGTAGCATAACTTGGTGTGCAACAGATAATGTCTATGTTGATTTCTTAACTCGAGGCAATCCACCTGCAAAAGTTACAGTATTTTGTTTTGCTCGTGGGCATATTATTTTGGCCCATATATATATAATAATAATGTACCAAAACCAGAATATTCTCATTGTATATCCTTACATGCACACCTTAATGTGGTGAAGGGGTTTGAGTGTGTCCGTGAAGCTGAGAGCAATGCCACCAGGAGGCATTATGAGCAGGTCACCTAATGTGGAATGGTCACAACTGAGGCACCAGACTAAGATGCATCCATCCTCTTTAAGGGTAATGACCATAACAGCAGAAGATAATGGATAGTTGCAATGGTGATGGGGACAACAGCTATTAGGCAGCAGCAGTAGCAGAGGATACAACAATGATGACACTCAAGATAACGTTTGTTAGTACTGCACAGAAGGTGGCAAGGGTAAACCCCTGCTGAATGTTCCCTATCATCAAAATCCTATGATGAGACAGACCAAAATGAAACAAGAGATAATGCTGGAAGGTGAAACTCCTAAGTCAGAAAGCACATAATTAGCTACTGGGAAAGAGAAAAGGACAAGTAAGAATAGTGCTGTCACTAATGGCACAACTAGATTAAAGCCAAAAGGACATCTAGTGACTGACATGCAGAGATGTGAAAGAGAAGTCTGATGCTTCACAACACGTACAATTGGAACAGCAAATGTGAGAAGTGTGAATTAAGGCAAACTAGAAACCATAAAGCAAGATATTAAAAGTATAAATATTGCAGTGCTTGGTGTAAATGAACTAACATGGACTGGAATGGGATATCTTCAGTCAGACAGCTACAAGATGTTCTACTCTGGAAAGACAAAATCAGAAGAAGTACAATGGCTCAGATACTGATGCAAGATGTAGCACAACCAGTTAGGGGATATAATGCAAAATCTAACTGAATAATATCAGACTCCAGCTAAACCCATCGATATAGTCATAATTCAAGTCTATGCTCCAACTACAGAAGCTGAAGAAGATGAAATTGAAATCTTTTATGCAAGCATGCAAGACGAAATTAATCATTCACCAAAACAAGACACATTTATTATAATCATAGGTGACTGGAACATAAAAGTAGGGAACAAAGCAGAGCCAAATGTTGTTGGAAAATTTGGTCTAGGAGAGAAAAACAAAGCATAAAAATGACTCAGAATTTTGCGAAGCCAACAATCTGTTTATTGCAAATACATGCTTCAAGCAAACAAGCAAAAAAACAAAAACAAACACTGTATATACGGAGATCACCAGATGTTCAGTACAGAAATCAAATAGACTATATAAATGGAAGCAGGAAATGGAGAAGCTGTATTTCTTCTTCCAGAATAAGACCAGGAGCAGATTGTGGGATTGATCATGAATAGACATAGGGATGAATAAAAAAATGAATTGCGATATTCGTTAAAAAAAATCACTGATTCGTTAAATATTGGTCCCTTTGTATTTGTGAGTTCCAGAGACCCCGATGAATATGAAAGGATGGTTGTGGTGGTGGCAGTGGTGGCAGCGGTGCAGACTGTGATAGTCAAGGTAGGGAGGTGACAGGGGAAGGGGCAGGGGGGCAGGCTGTGGGGGTGGGGAGGTCAGCTTTTTTTTTAAGACAGCCTCTGGCTGTCTAAAAAAAGCCCCAACGAACCGATCAATCATTCATGCTTTGTCGGTTCATGGGGAGGAGCTTTGTGCTTCATGCTTCGTCAACTTTGATGGATCACGAAGCAGGATGAATCGCCAAAATAGCGATTTGTCCCCATCTCCAATTATGAACTCTTAATAGTCAACGTTAGGGTAATGCTGAAAAAGGACACTAGAAGAACTAGTACCAAAATATAATTCAAATGGTATTCCTGATGAATTTAAAGTCCACATAAGGAACATATTTTCATTACTAAACTCAATGGACCATGAACCAAAAGAACTGTGGATTCAGATCAGAGATATTGTTTGGGAAGAATACAGAAATACAATTTATGTAGTAAAAACCTAAATGGATGATGGAAGAAACTAGAGATGGGGATATTTGTATTCATGAATGAATATGAATATCCACGTCCCAGATGCACCTAATGTGGTTCCGACCCCCAGGACTGGCCCGTCCACTCAGGCGTCCCGGCGCTGCGAATGTCCTGCTCTTCCCGCCAACTCCAACGTCTCCCTGCTTGGCTGGCCACTCAGTAGCTGTGTGGGGAGACTTGTTCTCCTGCCCCCTGCCTGAAGTGGCCAGCTGAGCAGGGAGACAGCAGAGCCACTGCCACAATTGGCGGAAAGAGCAGGACCTTCGCTGCGCCAGGATACATGAGTGGATGGGCTGGTACCGGGGACTGGAATTGTATTAGGTGCAGCCTGGATGGGGATATTCGTATTTGTTTACAAATACGAATATCCCCGTCTGTAGAAGAAACACTTGTAATTTTAAAGGCCAGGTGGAAAACAGAAGTAAATAGTGACAGAGACAGGGTCAGAATCCTGAGTACAGTTTTTCAGCAACTGTCAACATAGAGACAAAGAGAACTATTATAATGAACAGTACAAAGAAATATAGGAGAATAGCAAAAGGAAGGAGGGACAAAATATCTCTTCCAGAAGATCAAAGAAATCAAATGGAAACTTAAACCTAGTTTAGGAATGCTGAAAGACAAATGACAAAACTGAGATTGTCCTACTTTGAGCACATCTGGAAAAGATAATAATGCTAGGAAAAGTTGAAGGCAACAGTAAAAGAGGAAGACCAAATACAAGTTGGATTGACTCCTTAAAGGAAGGAGTTTACAAGAGCTGAGCAGGGCTGTCAAGGACATATTTTGGAGATCACTCATTCATACATTACCATAAGTTGGAGGCAACTTGATGCACATAACTACAACAACCTATCACCTTAATTCACTGTGTCACCAGTTAAAATGTATTTTTGTGGAGTAAAATGGCTCCTCACCAATTGAGCAATCAAAGCTTTAAGGTGCAATACTACAAAGTGGGCACACAGAGGAAGTACTTTAGAGTAGCGGTCCTCAACCTTTTCGGGACCATGGACCGGCTGAGGAAGGTGGGGCACACACCCCCGCGCTCTTGCGCATGCGCGAAGGAGCGCGTGCTCTGTCGTGCATGCGCTCGCTCTCTCAGGCGCATGCGCGAAGTGGTGGGGGGAGCGTGCGTGCGTGCCAGTGCACACGTGATCACTCCCCCACCCCTTCGCGCATGCGCCGGAGCGCCTGCCCGCACCCCCACCCCTTCACACGGGCACTCGGGCACATGCGTGAAGGGGTGGGGGAGCACTCACGCTGGTGCTGGCATGCGCAAAGCAGCTGTGGGGGGGAGTGCGTGCGGGGGGGCGGGAGGTCTGTCTTTGTGGCCCAATCCAGCTCAGGCCACGGACTGGCACCGGGCCACAGATTGGGGGTTGACGACCTCTGCTTTAGAGAGTTGCCTCATAGGATTCAATAGCCTTTGTTAAATATAGGCTTCCTAACCTAAGCTTGCTTGGTGCTGAGACCTCACTTCCATTTTTACATGGATGAAGTGGTTAACAGGATTGTGTCAGCTACTTCAGTTCCCCAATCTTTATGTATTCTCCTGATGATCAGAATAAAAATTCCCTGTGCACTATGTTATCTCCACACAGTTGGGTATTCCGAAGCCGCTAAGGGGAGACATACATGAATAGATCTATTCCAGCCTTCAAACACTCCACATAATCCTAATTACCCCCTACCCATATAAATAGGACACTTCGCTAGTCCTTCTAACAATATCTGGGGGAGAGGAGGGGGCAGAGTGTTACTTAGAAACTCTGTGTACAGCAAAACATGAAGGCAAGCCTAGAGAAAACAGAAGGCAGGATACAGCAATTGGAAGACTTCCAAAGGAAGGATGGAGTCCTTTTCAAAATTTACTCTTTCGAAGAAGGCAAGGATTTGCTGATTGCGTGGGGGCTTTGGCAAGAAGATGAAGGCGACCAAGGTGCAAGCAAGTAGGCTTGTAAGGAGTGGAAATATGGAAGAGAAGATATTTTGACTGGAAGAAACTATTGGATGTTATCGGATGTTTGACGACTCCCCCCTCCCCTACCCACCCACCCCCTTTCCCCCCCTTTCTCCTTCAACACGGTCTTCTTCTTCTTCTTTTACCCATTTTTCCTTTTAGCACGGTCTTTTTTTTCTTCGTGTTTTTTTTTGTTTTGTTTTTTTGTTTGTTTGTTTTGGGGTTGGAGAAGTGAGAGGAAAAATTAAAGGATAAGGACATAAATAGAAACAAATATGTTAAATGAAAGAGGGGAAGGCATTAAAGAGAAATATATATATATATATAGGGCAGGGTGAAAGAGGAATGAAGATTTGGCTGGGGCCCAAACTGGTGTGGGTGGTGTCTCCCTCCCTCCCAGAGCTCGCGTCAAACTTTAGTGAGACGCGGGGAAGTGGGAGGGAGGAAAAAAGCTTATATGTAGAGAGGGAAGTTAGGGATAGGAGATTAGATAGAGATGTAGGTGAATTTGTTTTTTTAGGGTGTTTTTGTTTTTGTTTTGTGGGATACACAACGGGACCGAATAAAAGACAGAATATGGAACAGATATGGGGAAAAACATAAGGGTAGCTACTTTAAATGTGAAAGGCCTAGGGTCTGTAACAAAGAGAAAGAGAATAGAATCATTACTGAAGAAAAATAAGGTTGACATTATTTATCTACAAGAGACTCATCAATCAAAGGATGGAGTTAATGAACTGAAATTACAAAATATACATACATATTTATGAAAAAGGATTTGGGACTTCCAAATCCAAAGGTGTAGCGATATTGATATCTAAACATTGTGAATTTGCGGTAAAAGAAGTAGTAAAATATAGTAATGGTAGATATTTGATAATACAGGGTCAAATGGGGGAAGAAGATTATACATTAGTAAATGTCTATGCACCAAATATGAATCAAGGAGAATTTTATAAAACAGTGATTAAAGAGATTGAGAAGGTTAGAAAGGGATATGTGATTATGGCAGGAAATTTTAACATGGTTTTGGATAAGGTAAAGGATAAATCTGTATGTAAAAAATATGAGTTGAATAAAAGAAGTACCCTCTTGAGTAAGATGCTGAAAACCACGGATCTAAAAGATATATGGAGAGAAATGAAGGGGTATGAAAGAAGGTTTACGTATTATTCTTCTGTACATAATAGTTATTCAAGAATAGACTTTATGTTTATATCGCAAAATTTAATTTCAAAAGTAGTAGATACAAATATTAATGTGATAAAAATAACGAATCATGCATTGATGGTGATGGAGATGAAAGTTAGGAAGGACTATAGAGAAGCTAGAAGATGGAGAATAGATTCCAATATTTTTCAGCATACAGATGTAGTGGATAGAGTTAAGAAAGAATGGTTGGAAATATGGTCAATTAATGAAGCAGGTGGGAATAAAATAGGAATGTTATGGGACACGGTGAAAGCAATTATGAGAGGAATTTCTATAAGAGAATCCTGTAGAATAAAAAGATTGAGAGAAGAAAATATATATAAAAAATAGAAGAATCATTAAAAGATTTAGAAAGTAAATACTTTATAGATAGGGATAATAAAAAATTAATAGAGATTCAAGCTAAAAGGAAGCAGTTGAAAAGCATAGAGTTAGAAAAGGTCCAGAGGGATTTGATATATGCGAAGAGAAATTTTTTTGAATACAGTAATAAAAACTCAAAGCTTTTAGCTAGAATAGCCCAAACTAAAAGATCAAAAAATACAATTGGAGTGATTAAAGATGAATCAGGAAAGAATTGTAGTCTAATGAAGGAAAAATTAAAGATAATACAAGAATTCTATCAAAATGTATATAAAGGTAATAGTGCATCGAAAGAAGATATAGAAAATTATATTAAAGAAAATGTTAAGAGTAAATTGTTAGAGGACAATAAAAGAGAATTAGAAAAAGAGATAAAGGATCAAGAGATTATAGAGATTATTAATAAACTAAAACTCCAGGCTTTGATGGAATGGGATCAGAATATTATAAAGCTTTTAAATCAATATTGATCCCTAAGTTAAAAATACTTTATAATGAGATATTGGAAGGCGAGAAAATACCAGACTCTTGGAAACATTCATTAATAACTCTTATCCCAAAACCCAATAAAGATTTAACAGACCCAAGTTTGTATAGACCTATTTCATTATTAAACCAAGATGCAAAGATATTTACTGCAATATTGGTGAACAGAATGAACAAGTTTATTACAAAATATATTAAAGATGATCAGAATGGGTTTTTAAAGGGAAGACAAATGGAAAATTTAACCAGGAGGGTTTTGAATTTTATATATAATATAGAAAAAGACAAATCAAAGGCAGGTATTCTATCATTAGATATTTTTAAGGCATTTGATTGTGTAGAATGGCCTACATTAAAGATTATTTTAAAGGGCTGAGGTTTTGGAAAGAAATTTAGGGGGATAATAGACCAATTATATGTGGAGAATACTTCTGCAGTAATAGTTAATGATGGGATGACAGAACAGATAGCTCTAGGCCGAGGCACTAGACAAGGTTGCCCTCTTTCTCCAGTTCTGTTTTATTTGATTATTGAAATGTTAGTGAATGTAATAAGGAATGACGATTTAATTGAAGGTATGGGAGAAAATAATAAAATAAAGATTAATTTATTTGCTGATGATTCCCTATTGACAGTGAAAAATCCATTAGACAGTATAGATAGAATTAAAACTCATTTGGAAAATTTTGGAAAAATAACTGGATTACGTGTAAATTGGCAAAAATCTGAAATAATGTTGTTTAATCATAATAAATTAGAACAAGAAAGGTTTGCTGATAAATATGACTTTAAGATATGTAAATCAGTTAAATATTTAGGTATTGACTTAGTAAAAGATACTCAAAAAATAAAGGAACATAATTATAATAAATTAAAAGAGGAAATTAAAAAGAAATTACAGGAATACAATAATTTAAAACTTTCCTGGTTTGGAAGGATTGCACTGATAAAAATGAAAATTTTACCACAAATAATTTTTTTTTTTTAGAATGTTACCAATACAGTTAACAGAGAATGATTTTAAATTCTGGCAAGGAATGATTAATAAATATTGTAATGAAGGGAAGAGAGCCAGAATAAATAAAAAGTATTGGTATAAAGCAACAAAAAAAGGTGGTATAGGTTTGCCAAATAGAAATAATTATTATTTGGCTAATCAATTGAGGTTTATTGGTGAAATTATATACAACCCAGAAAGGTTAATTTGGTGGAAAATGGAATCATCAGAATTACAGGTAGATATTGAAAAATACTTATTTGGTATGGTCAAGAAATATAAAATAAGTGAAATTAATAACCCGTTTTTAAAGACAATGATAAACATATGGTATAAATATAGAAAGAATTTATGTCCATTTAACTCTCCACTAGAATTAGTGACTGAATTAGACAATTTTCCTATCAATATGAAAGTGTATGTGGAATTATTTAAAGAAAAAAAGTGATTAGATTGAAAGACTGGTTGTATAAAATGAGATCGAAAGATCAAATGAAACAAATCCTTCAGAATAAGAATATTTCATGGTTGAATTATATGCAATTAGAAAGATGGACTAATGAATGGGTAAAGAAATATAACAAAGGTAGAGGATACATGAAGTATGAACAATTTCTATTATCATATGAAGATATTCAGATGACTGATTCAGTAAAGGGTACAGTGAGTAAAATTTATGGATTCCTCCTTGACTTAGAAGAGGAAGAAAGTGAGAAAGAAGGATTGAAGTTAGTGTGGGAACAAGACTTTGGAAAAAGAATAAATGAGGAAGAATGGAGGAAGATGTGGAAAATGAGGGCTTTAAGATTTATGTCAGTGAGAATAAGAGAAAAAAATTTTAAATTGGGTTTAAGATGGTATTTAACACTGAGAAAATTAAATAAAATTAACGCTAGTTATCTGAATATCTGTTGGAAATGTGAGAAGGAAATTGGCACATACTTTCATATGTGGTGGGAATGTGAAAAAGTACAAAGATTTTGGAAACTAATCTTTAAAGAATTAAATGACATATGTGAAAAAGAATTTAAGCCTGAGATTGCTTTGTTATCAATATTTGAGAATGTGGAATATGATAAGATGACTAAAGAATTGATTACCAATTTATTAACAGCAGCTAGACTAATAATAGCTAAGCAATGGAAATCAAAATCTGAATTTCGAATGGACGAATGGTATAATGAAATACGGAATATAGCTATAAATGATAAGCTAACTTGTAATTTAAAGGTTAAGAAAGGAGAGTTGAAAAAGAATAATTTTTATGATATATGGGGTAGATGGTACAAGTTGTTATTGTCCTACCTTCATAACATTTCTGCATCCATAAACACTGGTTATTCCCAAAACTGATGCACGGTGAAAAGGGGCCACATATGACTCCTTTTGGCAACTGACTAAGTAAATCATTATTGAAAAAACAGAATCCTAGCTTCTAAAGCAGTTTTCACCTTATGGTGAAGCTTTGTGTCAGGAAACAACTGGAATTAGATCATCCAATGAGCTTGCTCCTTCTGCATCCCACATCAGAACCAGCCAGGTTTCTGATGTGGCATGAAATTGATCTGATTTAAATCAAACTGATCTGATTTAAGAATACCCATTGTTTCTACTAAGGAAAATTCCATACCCAGAAGATATAGTAGCAACATTTCTTTGGAGGAGATAATTTGCAAAGGAGTATCTAAACAATGCTAGAATTAATCTGGCCTAGATGCCTTTAAGAGGGGATTGGACAGATTTCTGGAGGAAAAGTCAATTGCAGGTTACAAGCCATGATGGGGATGTATAATCTCCAGGCTTAAAAGGAGGGTACCTCAAAATGCCAGATGCAAGGGAGGGGTATCAGGAGACAGGTCTCTAGTTGTCTTGTGTGCTCCCAGAGGCATCTGGTGGGGCCACTGTGAGATACAGGGAGCTGGACTAGATGGGCCCTTGGCCTGATCCAGCAGGACTCTTCTTATGTTCTTATGAATCCTTTCACTAAGAGTGCATACTCAGAGGACAATCTACAGTTAGTTCTATTCAGAATCACAGTGATTTAAAAAAATGGTTAAATTGCTTTCGTTTTAAAAGCAAGAGAAGGGCCATGGGGGAAAAAAAGCTGTACCTCAGAATAGAACACATGTTTTTCAAAAGATCCCAGGTCCTGCCTAAAATCCCAGAAAATCCTTACCATTCAGTGTAGGCAAGACTAAATGACAAGCTGCAAAGCAATGGCTTGTCTCAGTATACAGTAACACATAAACCACCTGTGTATCACCATCAACATCTGACCAGATGATGGAATTTTAAGAAGCAGACCACCATAGAAGCCTGGTGACATAACAGGCCAGAATAAATAAAGCTGCTTCTCCATAGAAGCTTCTAAGTCAGGCTTGGTCTCCAGTCTAAATAACAAAAGGACTCAACCTGCTGCAAATCTGGAATGATTTTGCCACACTATCAAATGTTAGGAGGAACAAAGTACCATCAAGAGTCTGACCTTCTGTAATGTATCATTAGCTGTCATGACAGTTATTTGTGTGAGCAGCATCCTTAACAAAAGCCAACAAAACTGACTTACAAAGGTGGTGATTTGCCTGAATATTCTTCTGCACAGGCTTCACCTGTGCAAACAGCACGGGAACAACTATGAGGTATAAAAAGGTATTTCCTCCAAGAGAACAGAAGAACTGGGGCACAAAAGAGGTACAGAGAAGAAACTGATGCTGATGCTCCTCTTCCAGTGTCTGCCTCCTGAGAGAGTTGCTTCACTCTGTCTAAAAGCAGGGCCAGCCCTGCTTGCACCACAGATGATCATGGAATAATGTCCTCCATGGTGTGGAACTCTTCACTTATTTCAGTGTATGAAACTTCAGGCACATCCTACCAGGCTCCAATTTTTAAGATAAATATATTAAAAAATATCTCAATAGAGGCAAATAGACAGAGGAGAAAGAGAACACTTCTTCATCATATTATTACCAATTTATTACACCAAGACTGCATACAATGAAAAAACGGCTGTGAAATATCCCCAGGGTTTTTTCTACAGGTACATTTCCAGCTGGTTCATCCTCACATGTTTCTCTGTTTACAAAGATACAAGAAAAGATGTTTGTGCTCCCACTCAATTATGGCCACAGTAGTTTAGCCATATATTTTGTGCTTTAGAAACAAAATGCATTCTACAAACCAAATTAAAAAATGGGGACGTTCCAAACAAAAAAATTATAGCTATGAAACTGGATCTCAGATCAGCACCAAATTTGGCACAGATGTAGAGGAAAGTCTCTCCTTGCTCTATGCCAAAGAGTTTTTGAGTTGTGATTTTTAAAAAAAGTAACACTGTTTTACCCACATGCACAAACAAGCAACTTTTAGCTACAGCTAATTGAAAAGAGAAGAAAAACATAGATAAGACAAAATTTGCATACCTGGAGGGACTCCATTTTAACCTCTCTTTTTTTCATCCACAGGAATTGGGCCATTCATGGCTCTAATTCAGAGTTTTTAATTAGCCCTTATACAGCCAGAAATCTTCTGGAGTCTCTCCTTTTTAAATATCTTCCAAGAATTCCAAAGGAACTATTTGCATAGCATAGCATTCTGGCCAATCAGAGTGTGTCTGGAGTCAGACCACTGGGCAGGTGTCTGTCAGTTTTAACCCTGCCATGGCCTTCAGTGTGAAAGAAAGCATTTAACTCATTCCTGGTAACACATTTTTAGCCCCTGCCTGTGAAAATATTTTAAAAGATATTATAAAAAATAGATAATAATATATATTGCAGCTCATTCATTTAAGCTGTGAAATTACTGTTTTTCTCTTTGTGGCTTTGAAAAAATTCAAAGCATGGTTTACCTAGTTCGCTTGTGATAAGTTTACCCAGTTTACTCATACGTTTATGGATCCATATAATTTTTTGATGTT
Organism: Intellagama lesueurii; assembly: GCA_037013535.1. Classification (NCBI taxonomy): domain Eukaryota; kingdom Metazoa; phylum Chordata; class Lepidosauria; order Squamata; family Agamidae; genus Intellagama; species Intellagama lesueurii. Next base: position 112,731,886 of record JBAJHW010000005.1, read on the forward strand.
GTCCTCCCTAAACCACCGTCAGATCATAGATCCTATTTGCACCCACAGCCTACACCACAGAAATCATGGGTCCTTCAGCACATGGCTTTGCAGTGGTGCAAAAACATGGAGATGATGCACAGATCCTCATGGATCCACATTATTTTTCTGCAGGATCATCCCAAAACCATTATCCACTCATAGGCCCCGTTTGTGCCCATAGGATACAACACAGAAATCATGGGTCTCCAAGTGCATGGCTTTGCAGTGGTGCAAAAACACCAATCCATGGCACGTATCCTCATGGATTCACACGATCTTTTCATAGAATTATCCCCATACCACTATCAAATAACAGGGGCCATCTCTGCCCACAGACTACACCACAGAAATCATGGATGCCCCAGCACATGGCTTTGCAGTGGTGCAAAAGCATGAATCTGATGCACGTATCCTCGTGGATCCACATTATTTTTGGCAGGATGATCCCCAAATGAGTCCTAAACTCTAAATGTTTAATCAGTATTTTTAATGTATCCCATTCAACCAAATCAAATGCTTTGAAAATGCCTAATGCTAACACTGCTGCTTTAATTTTTGCTTATTTTGCTGTATTCATTACATTAAGTACCCTTCTCATTAGATCTGCCATTTGCCTTCCTTGTAAAAATCCATTCTGGTCTTTGTCAATATACTTACCAATAAAATTATTTAGCCTGTTAGCTAGAATTGCTGTAAATATCCTAGCATCTTGGTTTATCAGTGAGACTAGCCTATATGTTTTCATATTCATTGCATCTTTACCAGGATTTATATTAATACTATTATTGATTGTTTCCATGATTGGGGAATTTCTTCCCCTTTTAAAATGTTGTTAATTAATAACTTTAACTTAGGTATTAGGAGTTTTGGGATGCCTTATAGTACTCTGGACATAAACCATCTGTTCCAGGCATTTTCTCTACCTTTAATTTATCTATATATAGCCTTTTCTATCTCTTTTTCTGTAATAAATTGTTCCATTCTTTCACTATCTTCTTTTTGCATTTTTAAAATATTATTCCCTATATATTCTTTAATTTTGTCTAAAGATGGATTATTACTAGTATATAACTTGTTTTTTAAAAAATCTGAAATGCTTCTAGTTTTTCTTTCATTTTATTACACCTTTTACCCTTGTTATCTTGAATCACCCCTATATTACCTTTAGCCTTTCTCACTCGGGTAGCTCCCAGAAACTGACTTCTTTTTGTATCATTTCACCACTTTTCACCCAAACACAAAGCAATTGTCAGGGCTGTTTTTCAACAAGTGTGAACGGTAGTGAGCCGAAGAGGGTATCCTGTAGACCACCTTGATGGCTGCCATTGGTGTTGTCAACAACCAGGCTGCCCTTTGCTATTTAAAACTTGGCATCTTTTTTCCTGCAGTCAACATAGGCATGATATTGTGCAGCAATATCAAAATATTGGTTTTCTGGCTTTTGAATCGTGCGTATAGAAGCGCAATATCTCATATTAATAAACCAGAGGTTTTTTGAAGAATTGAATATAATATTACCTTGTCTGCAAATTTCTTTTTAATGCTGAATGGAAGTGTGCAATGCAGACAACAGGCATATTCACTGGAGACAGAGTACTGAGATAGCCTTAAGGTATATGGAGGAATGATGGTAAATGGTAATCACTGACTGGGAGTACAGTGCTATAAACCATATCATAGCAGATGTTGATTCTTGCCCATGAAACATATTTATGTTTTGTCTCCTGTGAAAGCAGTGCAAAGGAGCAAATATTAAGCATATTTTGAATTTTATTTGCTCATTTTAATGACATGTGATGTGCAACTAAGCAAACTGTAATTTATTGTCAGAAGTACTTATGCAGCTTTCAAAAGGTCTTGCCAACTTTTTAAAAAGTCATTTATACAAATGAGTAAATCTTTCCAAACAATAAGTAGGGAAATCGTAATTCTTATAAATTTTGCTGAAATCCAAAAAAATAAAAATAAAAATGCTGATTTAGAAGAGGGATATAAACAACTAAAACATGTTAATGACTGTTTTAAGCAAGAACTACCTCATAAATATAGAGACATGGTTGAAAAATGACACATTGATATGAGTAGTTCTTGCTACCAGCCTCTCTTGTTTCAAAAACTGAACCGTCATATACTAGAAACATAACTTTCTGGTACCTGTCCCAACTTTGGCATTTTGATGGTTGTATACTCACAAAGGGGAGCTGTGAATGTTATTCTAACCTTGAAAGTGAACTGAAGGTAAATAAATACCAGCCCACAAAATGCCAATTAACTAGAGGTGCCAACTGCACAGGCCAATAAACCCTTGAACATTGTGACTTACGGATCTAATAACCACAGCATGAATTATTACTCATTTTGGTCAAGGCCTAACCCTAAAGTTCAAAGGTATGACTGTGCCCTCCCAGGCTGCCTTTCTCTGTACACTGTCCCTAGTTTTGCACTAGATTAAAGAGAGCCAAATGCCATGTTTCTGTTGCTTTCCAAATATGTAGGACTACAGCTCCCACCATACTCTTCTCCTTGTGCATCACCTTCTGCAATTGGTCGCTAGCTTTTAACTTCTGCATACTGATCCAATGTGTGTTTATTCTATGGGGCTCTCAAGAAAATATGCAAGAGATATTGAAATTTTATTCATTTCTATACCAAAATGAATATCTTCCGGACAATTTGGAAGCCAACATTTTTTTTTTCTCTGCCCATCCATACCTTCCAGTAGTCCAATGGCAAAGTCTCCTGTGCAAGAAAGGCCACTGTTCTGTTATCTTTTCCAGTTGCTAATGGATTAGTTGCTCATCATAACTGGGGGGAAAGCCTTTTCTTTTGGTTTTTGTCCATATCCTATTGCACTGTGAACACAACTCCCCTCTTCATTAAAACATCAGCTACTGGACACATTTTAAAAAATTTAAATCTTGTGTAAAGCATTACAAGAATTAGCAGCTGTGGTTGCCCATATGCTGGTGGACTGCAACCCCCAGCAGTTCAAGCAAGCAGCAGCAATGTTGAGAGATTGTGGGAGTTATCATCCAAAAACAGAGCAGGTATAGCTCAGGGGGTTAGAAGGCCTGGGTGCAGAGCTGCTGTTGTGTATCTATTTTATGCCAAAGTTCTTGGCACAGGGAACAGCAAGAGCTGCAGCTGCTCTAGAAGACACCAGCAGCTACCATTTTAATAGGAGGCAACACTGGCTCAAGACATTTTCCTGCCTGAAAAAGAGCAGCAAATCAACCTATGTGCAACAAGATAAACAGAACCTCTAGACAGCCAAATTATTTTGGAATGTAAGATAAAGAATCTTAACATATGTCTCCCTTTCCTTTGGAGCAAACAATAATAATAATTACAATAACAATAATATAATAAACAATCATGGCACCCAAAATTTGCTGCCTGAGGTGGCAGTCTCACCTTGACGAATGACAGGGCCAAACTTGACTGGAGGCAGGAAGTGCTATGGGCTATTGACTGCATAAGTCGCATTCCCCATCTTGCGAGTAGTTATCCTAGTTCATCTTGCCACATCTCTGTCATATGAGGCATTATTTTTAAAAGGAGAAATGCTAGGACTTAGCCCTCCCTGAAGTTCTACTTTCTGCCATGGAAATTCAGTTTCCTCCTTCTCCTGAACTGATATGGATGAAATGATGAAGAAAATCAACAAGGACTCTTGTGGCACCAAGCACCATTTGCTTTAATCATTTGATCAGATGCATGTTTAAGGTGCCATATGAGTTTTTACTATTTTTGCTGCAATGGATAATGTAGTGAGGTCCTGTTGCTTTTATCTGCTCTAAGTATGACTATGTATGGAACAGAGACAAGAATTTTTAAAAAATTAAACCACCATTGGCCATGTTGAATGTGGAATTCTCGGAGTTGTAGTCAAAAGCAAGCAAGATTGATTTTCCAGTCTGTGGTCTGGATCCAACTCTGCATCTTTCAAATATAGGGCAACAAAAAAATCATTGGAGCCTGAGGTTCTCTCCTCCACTTACTTACTTTAGTATGCTGCATATTAATACTCCAGTTGCTCTTCGCCAATGTATTGATATGCAGCATACAATCAATTTTGTACTTCTTTCCACCAACAGCTTGTAGTTTTATTGGGGGTGAGGCTTATCCTGCAATGGTGGGATGAGGCAGCCCTTCCCCAAACCCACATAAGATTTGTTTCTGTCTTCAAGGAAAGCCAGTGCAACCAATCTTTCCACTGTTTTCAGTCTCTTTTCATGCTCTTCTGGTAAATGTAAGAGTAACAGACAGGGGTGGCATAAAAATATTAAGGGACTACACTTAACATAATCACTACAACACTAAGCAACAGGATTTCAGCCACAGACTTTGTAGTCACCAAATAAATACTTATATATGTGACAACTTGCATATGTTAAATCATCAGAGATTAAAACATCACAGAGTCAACCCTTGCATTACCCAATGTGAAATCCAGTGCTTTTCTATGAAGATTTTTCACATATTCAGTTCATAGCTGTTTACCAATAAGAGCAAGTGACATACTTGTGCATTTGTGCATTATCTATTCAAAATGGCATTTATTTCCATTTTGGGGGGGTTAATTATTTTGCTGATCCACTTTCTACTTATGAGAAGATCTTCTGTAGCTCTTTAAAATGTTATTCTTAGATATCACTAGCACAATTAATGTCACATCATCTGCAAATCTGGGTCTTCAATGTTTGTCTGTGTTATGTACCATCAAGTTGTTTCTGACTTATAGTGACCCTAGTTGGGTTTTCAAGGTTGATGAGATATATAAGGAGTGGTTTTACCACTTCCATGACTGAGTAAGGATTGAAACCCAGGTCTCCTGAGTCCTACTCTCTTACTCTGTCCACTACACCACACTGTTTATCATTCTTTGAACTGACTACAATAAATATTTTCAAAATCTGCTTTTATTACTGTTACCATATTGTGGTTAACTGTGCAACTCTCAATATCCATTTCCAAAAGTATGTCTTTATTCTCAATTTTTCCCTAACTAATTTCATGCTAAAAATTGCCTACTTTGTACCTATTACAAATGCCAGTCATTGCTGTGTTGTTGATTTCAAGGAAGTGCTTTGTAATTAAATTTAAAGCATATACTAATCTAGAAAAATAAATTTGCAGTGCTGGATAGGTTTCATAGCATTCTGAGTTCTTAAAAATATACCCACCCTCAGTAATGTAACTCTTTTACAGAATTTGGACTTCTAATTAACTGACTATTGGTCCTAGAATTACTCAGCAAAATAGTGGCTTTTTTGTATTCCTTCTCCTTTGTGGTGGTGTTGTTGTTGTTGTTGTTGTTGTTGTTGTTGTTGTTGTTGTTGTTGTGTGCCATCAAGTAATTTCTGATTTATGGCAACCTTTTTCAGGGTTTTCTAGGTAGAGAGTACTCAGACATAGTTTCTTCTGGAGGCATCTTGGGACTGTGCAGCTTGCCCAAGGCCACAAAGGCTCTTCTGAGATACACAGTGGGAATCAAACACCCAACCTCTGGCAATACCCAACTCACTGAGCTATCCAGCCGGATTAAATTCATGCTGCTTGCTGGGTTTAAATAAGGACAAAACCCTAACATCTGCAGGAAACAGGACATGGTGGTCAAAAGCACTGCAAAGAGAAGAGTGGAGCATTTTAAAATCCCATTGCTTCCAACAGTCAATCATGTTTCTAAGCCTTTTCCAGAAACTCACAATGCTATGTGCTTATCTTTGGCTGGATCATGCCCGTACATTTGCAGTGTGCGTTCAAGAACCAAGGAACTAAGTGGAGTACCATATATAATAAGTATGTCTCTTGCATTACAATAATCAGTGTTATCACCAAAAAGTTTAATATACCAGGTTCAGGAGGCATGTGGCTGTTTGCTAGGGATTTGTCTATGAAGTAATAAAGGATTGTTATAGGACTTCCAGGAGTCTTCTAAGCTTGTCTCAAATTCTTGCTTACATGAAATTTAAAAAGCAAAAATAAATATATAAATAAAAATGAAAATAAATCACCTTTCCTCCAGTAGCAATCCGAACATTCTACTGAAAAAATCAGGAGGAAAGAAGCACAGTGCACAGGTCTTCCTTGTCTTCTTCATTTCCTGCCATGATTAAGTCTACAAGTCTTTATCAGTACTGTTAGTGGGGGGGGGGGGGGGGAGAAAAAGAAGTGAAGAGAACTATACAAAACAATACAAAGGGATTAATGGAAATGCAAATCTTGAAATCAAAAACCAGCTGCACGCTGAAGTTAAAAAGACAGGTTGGCTGCAGAATACCTCACACCTACTGATGGAAAGCCTGGATTAGAAAACAAAGCTTGAGAAATAAAAACTATTCAATACAAAATCAATTTCATTAGTACCACCTATTCAACTTAGTTTCCTTAGCATCTACATCCTTAATGCAGGTTTGTGATAAATGGGTACAATCACTTTTTAATTAAGCCCTACTGTGCTTTGTATTAAGAACACCACAAATCAACATTATGGCCTAATATATCTACCCATATATTTAGTGCTTATACCTTTACATTTCGGTATTTAAAAGTTGTTCTCTTTGAAGGTAGTTTCTTCATTCTAACAACATTCTTGATAGCAGGCATATGAAACAGGAAAATGTTCTACTTAATCTAAATGTGTCAAAATAGAAAACCCTTTAATATAATTGCTTTCCATATGTGTGTGTGTGTGTGTTCTGTTATTTCATCATGCCCCTTACTTTCTAAGGTTTCAAGATGCAAGCCTTGTCTTGTCCTGCACATATTGATGAGACAGGAAGTAATATGTTACAAAATGACATTTGACCCGTACTGTTGAATGGCATATTAAACAGATGTTATCACATTGGAAAACAAAAATAACAAGAGGTTACAGAATGCGGGTAACTTGCTGATATCCAGAAGATGCCCTCCACCCAAACACTCTCATGTAATGGGAGCGTGAATAATGACTTTTCTTATGTCTGACTCTTTAGAGGGCACATTCACTTTAATTACTAAAATGTACCTACCTCCATCTTCCCCCCCAAAAATAAAAATAAAGTAAGGGAGTCTGCTTTTGCATACATATATAATGGAGTAACAGCTTTTAACATCAGAAATGAATCAGTAAACAGAGTTACATTATAGTACAGTATTTCTTAGTCTTGACTCATGTTAGTAATCATATTAATTTCACAGCACTGCTAATATTAATGAAAGCGGAAACTTTTACACTTTGAGTTACATGTTACATATTACATATTAAGAGCCTTCCTCTTATTCTTCTTCTCTTCTAATTTGCTGCTATACATTCATTTCAAATTTAACTAGCATTGAGGACTATGTCCTTTGTAGAAACCTAAATAAAATTAAGTCATATAAAAATCAAGCATGAATATGTTTCCCATGCAAGGAAGTCCACAATGGAGTATGGAAGCGTAATCTGGTGCCTTCTGCATCCGCCAAGAAGAAATCAGGCATTTGTTAACTTGCCAGCTGCCACTTAGTCAAAACCCTTAGGCTAGGCCGAAGATTATGTTTAGTAGTACATTCCCTCTCGACTCCCCATAATACTAGGCATCTCTACCTCCCATTTCCTACTTGCAGAAATGCTCCACTGGACTCTGGCCTTGAGCATCTGGAGGCAGAGCCTTTGGAACTTCGCCTATATTACAAGGCAGTGGTTTTCAAACAATGCCCCAGGGAACTCTTCCCTGTATTTAAGTCCCAGGACATATCATTTCAAACTGATCTGGGTTTGCAACAGGAATAGTGCAAGCCTAGGGTTGGTCTGCCTCAGGGGCTGCATCGATTGCAACCTAGATAAGGCTTGGCATGTTACACACTGACAGAATGCCTATCAGCCAGAGCCTTGAAGTAACTGGTCACTTAAAAAAGCATTACTTGTAGTACTTGTTATTACAGTCAACCCTCGACTTACGAACGGCCCTAGTTGCGAACTTTTCGACTTACGAACCGCTCTGATAGAAAAATATAGCCTCGACTTGCGAACTTTATTTCGAGTTACGAACCAAAAAAAACCCTTTTTTTTAACCTAAGTCATCTTAGGTTAAAAAGAAAAAAAAGAAAAAAAAGAAAAAAAATCTGCCCCTAGTGGTAGGAACGGATTAACCGGCTTTGCATTAGTTCCTATGGGAACTAATGGTTCGACTTACAAACCGCCCCTCGACCTAAGAACCAAAAACAGCCAGAACGGATTAATTGGTTTTCAATACATTCCTATGGGAACTGCTGATTCGACTTACGAACTTTTTGACTTAAGAACGTCCTTCCAGAACGGATTAAGTTCGTAAGTCGAGGGTTGACTGTAGTTCTTCTTTCCAATAATGAAGGCATAGCTACATTACATTATGTTTGTAATTCAACAAGACATGAACGAGTTCTCTCCTTTCTCAAACTGTAACTTTTCAGTTATTTTTATTGATTTCCCCACTGTGTGTCCCGGAAGAAGAGTGAGCCTGTGTGGCCTTGGGCAAGCTGTACAGTCCCAGGGTGCCCCCAGAAGAAGGGAATGGTAAACCACTTCTGAGTACTCTGTACCTAGAAAACCCAGGAAAAGGTGACCATAAGTAAGGACTGACTTGATAGTACATAATTATTATTTTTATAGCTGCAGGGGTGTGGCCTTACTGACTGTGAGGAGAAATACCCCATAGTTCAAGTGGGCACTAAGATGACAATGAGGTAGATGGGAGAAAACATGTTTTTCATCCCAGTCCAGAGGACTGGAGTATACAGGTATATTTTTCATAAGCATTTTCAACTAAATAGGTAAAAAAAATAGTTTATTTGAGAAATAGAAAAGTAAAGTGTTACTTTTGCAAACAGAAGTAACTATAATGATTAATTACTAATTTTATAATTCATAATTTTTAAATAGTGACTTTCAATAGCTCTGGAGTACTGTGATGTGTAGATGGATTAATGACATTTCCCTCTTATTTTCCACATGTCTTTATAACATTTTGACCAAAACCTACATTGGTGCTGTGAGATCCAGATGTAGAGGAAATATGTGATTTTCTTTGGAGGAGAAACATGCATAATTCTGTTTTAAACACATCAAGAAAAGGATCAAATATGAGAGGCACAAATCTCTCATCAAGAGGATAAATGAGAGGGTGAATAATAATGAAGGGTGTTTATGTGGGTCTTTAAAAAGATTTTTGTAAAGTATGCGTAGTATGTATATTTACACTGTACCATGTATATGCTGAATATCATTTCTGTATCTTTTGAAAACTGCTAAATCAGCTACGAGGCCATTGAGTATATTTTCCTTCTCCTTCTTGGATATTGGCCCTAGATTGTATATTTGTAGACCTGAGGTGGGAGGAGGTCCTGACTTTGGAAAATGAAGGATATCATGTCCGGCACTGACCAAAGATGGACCTTTCAAGAAACTGACTAGGAAAGCAAGAATGCCTCCTAAGGCATGAATGCATACTTTTCACTCCCACTTTTCTTCCTGTTCAGATTTTCCTTCAGTATTATCTCTGCCTTGCTCTCTCAGCTTGGCTTCACCTTGTCCCCACCCAACATGACAGAAAGCAGGACTGACAACACGGAGCATTATACAAGGAAACATTCACACTTGAGTCATGATGCCTTTAAAAAAATTAAAATAATTTATAAGTTAACTGTTCTCAAATATGGATTCTTAAAACTCCTCAAAGTTTTTCCAAGTTCAAACATAGGTCTGTGTACTATTTCCAATTCTTCCTCTCTTCTGCCGCAAATGAGATACTTTGTTGACTTCAAAAGAAGAGAGAGAGAGAGAGAGAGAAGATGGGGAAAATTCCTAAATGTATACCCTTCTGATCACTCCAAAAGAAAAGCAATACCAAAATAGCTTAAAACACACACTGCTGAATTTTTTCCCCATCATGCAAATAAGTAGACAAAAATATCTTCTGGGCAATTTGAGATACATACAAATATCGGTTATTTTAAAACAGCAGCTTGTTGCAGAGGACTTTCCACTGCTTAATACTAAAGTCAGCTTCCCCTGGCATTTGAATGCAAGAGGACTCAGGGAGCTCCTGATTGCTCTGTTAACTATTACATAAAAGATGCCTATCATATGATCGCACACTTCCTGAGCTCAGGCTAAAATACATGTTTAATGTATGAGGGGGTCCTGGAGAAATTTGTGAGCTTTCATCTGACAAAGTGGGCTCTGGCCCATGAAAGCAAATGTCATAATATATTCTTTAAGGTACTATCGGATTATTTGCTGTCAAGTTATGGGTTACCAGTCAGATGGAGATCTGGAATAAATACGTGCAATTCCATGTACTTTTCTGACAGATTAGGTCCCCTGGGTGTGCTCTGATATCCACAATGGGAACAGATGGCTCCCCATCCAAGGTTTATGGAGGGAGGGAGGAGGGGGGGAAATAACTGTAAACAATTCTTTACTGAGCCCCCCCCCCATTTCAGCCTATGCCTCTTTCCCTAATAAAGGTATTTTGTTACCAGTTATTTTCATGACATCTTTGCTACAGTCACTTTACCGCCTTAATTAATGACCTAAAGGCAGTAGAAAATGACACTATTTGACAGTTCTGGATTCAGTAGGGATAAAAAGGTTTACATGTTAGCAACCATGAAGAAGCACGGGGGGGGGGGGGGAGAGATCTTTCTCTGCTTTCAATGTATCCCTTTCACAAGTACATTTACTGTTACTAATCAGTCTCAAGGGAACAACAAACTACAGTCATTCCACTGGTGCCACTCCATGCCCTGAACAGGTCACAACTGATTTTATCCCATTTGACTTTTAAAAGCTATAATGCTATGAGACACTCAGAGCTGTTTTATTCTGAACTTTCACATTGGGAGCATGCTGCAAAGCAGGTTTTTTTCTTTCTTTCTTTCTTACCAACCCAAACATAGATACTTTTACACAGTGGCAGCTCCTGACTCTTAAACAACCATCCACCATCCTCATTCTTCTTTTGTTGCAGTTCCTTAGAAACATAAATCTTGTTCCTTGGCAGCTACGGCTGTAAATGCTGTTCCACATGTCCAAACTGGTTCTCACTCACAGATTTAATTCACAATAAGTGGCATGAAAGGAGGTCAACACATTAAAAAAAACAAACCTATATACTTTCAGTCTGCTGGCTGCTTTTGGATCTCTAATGGATAGCCGTCTTCCCTATAAAAGGCTATTTCTTATCTTGACTCTTTCATGTCACTATTATTGACATCTCTGTGGAAGAGACAGCAAAAACTAAAAAGGAGTGTGCATGGAATCACAACATTTTGCTTCTTGTTATATCTAAACCCTCAAAATGCCAGCATCAAGACAAGCAATCTTCCTCTAGATTTGAAGACAAGTTCTGGTATCTGTGGGTGGGTGGTGGTGGTGGTTGTGGTTGTGGTGGTATTTGGAGCTGATTCTGCCACAGGGAGCAGAGTAAGGCAACTGCCCCAGGTGGGAGGAGCTTGGGGATCACAGTGGTAATCCACAACACACTATTTTTCCTGAGTCCCCCAACCATTCCTCTCTCTTGGGGGAAACTGCTGTGTGTGCCTTGCCTTTCCTGTACTCCATTGGCTGCTTCCTCATTGTGCAAAATAAGGAATGATGTGCAAATATGGATGCTATATAGGCTGCAGAAGAGAAATTAGCTTTCCATGGAACAGAATTTAGTATACTCAGGTGTAGAAATCAAGCTAACCATTAAAAACAACATTGACACAAGAGGTTTATCGCCCAGTAGCCTGCCAGATATGACTGGTAGGATATGCTTGCTGTGGTAAATTCCCAGCAGTGATGTTTCCTTTAGTCCCAAACCCTCCTACTCAGGTATCCAGGAGCAAATATGGCAGAAAGCCCAGAAATGAATCCATTTGTAGGTGGAGAAGGTTGTACAAAAGGTTACGAGAACCACCTGTTTCAAGGGCAGAAAAAAACCCATGAAGGACAAATGTCAAGGACCTCACTTCTAAATGAAGTGAGGCCAGATATTTTTTATGATGGCCCCATATAAAAACAACATTGAAGAGCCAACTTTAGCTTCTGTCAAATGTCCCATATCCAAGAGCAGTCTAAGGCTGACAGATTTTCAGGATGGAGTAAACTAGTTATCACTTGAAACGGACATCCTACACACATTACTCATGATGGTTACTATTAATGCTCAACACAGAGAGAGAGAGAGAGAGAGAGAAAGAGAGAAAGAGAGAGAGAGAGAGAGAGAGAGAGAGATGATGGTGCAAGATCTCAAAATACTATAAACTGGAGAGGGGGTTTGAGGGGCAGATTGTTGTTGTTTAGTCGTTAAGTCATGTCCGACTCTCCGTGACCCCATGGACCAGAGCACACCAGGCCCTCCTGTCTTCCACTGCCTCCCAGAGTTTGGTCAAATTCATGTTGGTAGCTTCGATGACACTGTCCAACCATCTCATCCTCAGTCATCCCCTTCTCCTCTTGCCTTCACTCTTGGTAGGGATGGCTGCATGATCTCACCACAGCTGCCCTGTGGCAAGATCAGGCAGCTACCTGGCCCTGTACTTTTTGTTCCAGCTGCAGCAGCTCTCCAAGACTCCAGGTAGAAGTGTTTCCCAGTCTTTTTACTTGAGTTGCCTTTTAACTTGATACGTTAAGAACTGGACCTGGAACTTTTTACATGGAAACTCTTCACACAGGAGGCTTATATGGAATATCCTCATTGTTGTTGTCTGCTGGTTGGGATTTTTTCCCCTTGTTTTTGGATCATGATTATGGCAGTGTTCTGTTGGTTGCTAATTGGAATGTGAATGCATATCTTTGACCTAAGTGAAAGATTTCAGAACTGATTTGTAATCTTACTTTTTTCCATGCTCAATGAAATTTGTTCCCGTGATATCTCTTCCCTATTCCCCTATTCCTTTCTGAACTGAGGGAATACATCTTAACAGATAAAAATTGGATTGGCACAAGTATAACAAGATCCAGATTCTGGCCTGAATTTTAAATAAATTAAACTAGTATTTTGTACTAATAAGAGTTCCATCTGAGTTTTAGAGGACAGAAATGGTCTCTTAATTAGCAATTTTATTGGCTGTCCATGCATCTCAACCAAATCTTGTTCTCCTTCATTTTATAATGGCACTGTAACATTACAAAGGGTAGTACTGTCTTTTTTCTCTGTGCTTACAAATATCCAGATATTCAACCATAAATTCACAGTGGAACATATCAGCCTAAGTCACTGCCAATTTCACAAAGTAAAGTGTATGCTTTCCCCTTTTCTAGAAATCAATGGAAATTTTAAAAATTCCTAACCTCGGCTGCACAGCTCCATTAATTTTCAGAGGATCTTAACAACACAGCTTTAGTTATTGGATCCAGCGCTGCATCTCTGTAAAACTTACACAGCACCCTAGTCTTTCCCTCTGGTTGCTCTCATCATAACTGGAAAAGTACTTCTTAGTCTGAAATGCTTTAATTGGTTTAATAAAACAAATAGAACAGAGATAATCCTTCCCAGTTCCTCGCTACAGAATACACAAACATGTAACACAACACAGGAAACAGTGGGAGCATTCATAAGGTTTACCATTACAGTCTATATAACTGGATGATCAAGTTTTCTCTTGATCCTGAAAACAAAAGGCTATGCATTCCAGCTCCTGTTTTGCTTTTTTGGGGGGCTTTTTTGGCCCATCAGTACTTAAATTGCCATTGTAATACTTGCACTCCCTTGAATGCACTTGGCTGTATAATATACAAGGGATACCCTGTTTCCCCAAAAATAAGACCTAACCCGAAAATAAGCCCTAGTATGATTTTTCAAGATGCTCGTAATATAAGCCCTACCCCAAAAATAAGCCCTAGTTAAGTGAAACCCCACCCTCCACCATTGTGCAGCAACCAGAAGATGACATGACTGTATTTGAATAAATGTAGATTGTTGTACATGAAAGAAATAAAACAACCCCTGAAAATAAGCCCTAATGCATTTTTTGGAGCGAAAATTAATATAACACCCTGTCTTATTTTCGGGGAAACACAGTAGTATATGTCATTTCTAGCCCACAGGCAAATCTTTATTGCTTTAAACATATTGGCAGTCCCTTGATTCTTAGGTTTATTTCAGGTATCAAGTACCAAACACCAAACATCAGCTGTCAAATATTGTCAAAACCCAAATACCATTACATGTTATCACTCTCAACTATATAAATTACAAATGTCTTCGTAACACCAGATATTATCCAATGCCAGACTGGTGAAATATCTGTCAACATGAAATATCTGTCAAATCTTCAGAAAACATTCAAAAAATATTCACCATGAAAACTGAGGACTACATGTGTTCCTCCTTTGAAAGTCTCCTTACTAATATAGCAATCTCGAAGCCCTGCCAAAAAAGAAAACGAAAGACAAGAGAAAGACAAGTTTGATACCTTAGTAGCCTGGAAATTAAAAGCAGAGGTCAACATAAAGGGCTCGTAGAGAAGAACCAGGATTCCACAGCAGAGCATGAATCACTTGTAGCCATTATTCCTTCCAAATTCAGATGGTTCCAAGTGCTTGGACCAAAAGGGCTCAATGTGCAAATGGAAGGTGCTTCCACTTGTGCGGGGTCAGGGTGCAGATTTCTGCCACCCTCCCATAGAAGCCACAGCGCTTCATGCAGGATCAGAAGCCATGCTTCAGGAATGGCTTTTCATGGACACAACAGACTAGAGGAGGAAAACGGTGAAGGAGTTCTAGGATACAAATGGAGTAGTGTGGATTGTTCTCCGGATCCAGCAGGTCTAGTGCCCACTGAATTCTACCATCTGTTCAGGTTAAACAGTGTTTCAGCATTATAACTGGATATAAAGGAGCATGATGTCTCCTTCTTTGCCTTATGCTTGAGTTCAGAAAAAATGGAGTCTTCTGAGCCAAAATGCCAACATACACTGATTTGAATTTGGAATGATTTGGGGGAGATCAAAAGGAAAGATTGGGCATGCCATTGTGAATGGAGGAGGCAGAGCTCCTTCTAAAATGGTTTCCTAAGTTCAGCTTCTTTTTCCACAATGACTTTTGAAAGATGTGAGCCGGGGAGGATTATCTTTTAAAGAGGACAAGATTGTGAGAACAAGGCTAGCTCTGCAAGAGTACTCCAGCATCAGTCATAGTAATTTGACATGAGAGTGCTTTTGCCTTTAACAGCAGCACGTGATTCTTTCTTCACACCACATCTCCATGCCCTAAAAGACTTTTACCTGCCATGCTACCCAGGAACATTGGCATGCTGTGTTGATGAAATTGTGCCAATAAATAAATAAATAAAATAAAAATGATAAAATAGAACCAACCACATTTGATGGAATGTGACTGGTTCTTTGCCAGAGTGTAATTCTTGATATGTCAACTTACAATACCACACTATACATAGATTGACGATAGAAGAAAAATAACTATTAATGTAACCCTTAGCTATAGGGGTGGGAACATTTATAAATGAAGAGAGGAATACTAAACCAGCTTCCCTGCTCTATTTTAAAATAAATGTTCTCTATTAATTAATTTAGTGACTCAGAGCAAATGTGCATGGTAGGAAACAGAGGACCCTGCTGATAACAATCTTATAGAATACAATAGTTCTGTTCATTGAGTTATGCAGCAGAAACATGCTTGAAAATAGTTCTGGGGTGGACAAGGTGCTGTGTTGAATGAAGCGTGGGCTTTGACCTCTGAAAGTTCACTATTAACTCACCAGTGAAAAGTATTTTGGAGTTCTGCTATATGAAGAGATCAATGCCATTTAATATCTAAACTTGCCAAGCTGTCACAGGCTGAGTAATTAGAATGATTTGACATAAACACAGTTATTAAGTATGAACAGGAAGAATGTCATGTACTAGGCAAGATGAACTACATCTCACCCTTTAAAATGCGGAAAAATCTTCCAGCTACGTGTGGAATTTGCCAGAGGGACTGCTTATTTCACAGTCACCTTATCATTCACTAATCCTATAAATAAATGGAGCATCTCTGTATATACATTACAACATGTAACAAAATCACACACAAACAAGTTTGCACACAATCATGGGGGAAAACTAATTTGATAACAGGAATCTGCTGGAATTTGACTAGATTAAAGGGCTAACAAGTGACATATTTTCACCTTTTTCTTGATGGTGCTGATGAAGCTATTCTTAGATTCTTTGCACTCATGTAGTGCATTTCAACGGGAGAAAAGAAGGAAAGGAAATGTTATGTTGGAGATATTGAGTCAGCACAGTCAAACCATGAGAGGCAAAATGGTTGCCGACTACTATAGGATACTTATAGTGTTACTTCAAATTCAAGAGTAAAATATAATATGTAGAAAATGATAGGTGATAGATTTTAGATAGACAGTTCATTATTTCTGTATTTAAATAATTTGTATTCCTCTCACCAGCTACAAAAGGCATTACCAGGACTTTTGAAAGAGTTATTGATGGCATGAGGCATGAAGATGACCTGAAAGGCCTGAGCAGGAGGTCTTCACCTGGTGCTGAAAGGATGCAAAAGGCAGCACCAGGTAAGCTGACAAGAAATGTCCCAACCAGTCAGTCCCAGTCAATATTCTAATTGCTGTGAAACTGACAGGTTTCAAAGCTAGTCCCACCTACAATGTATTACAGCAGTCTAAATCAGCTATTCTCAACCTTTTTGTTTTGGCCACCTCCCTTTTTGGAGTTCTTATCAGGTTCCAGGGCCCCTTGCCAAAAAAGGGTACAACACAAACCTATATCTTTCAGAAACTTCTCACATTTTTCAGTCTGCGCCCCCCCTTCAAATGTACCAGCCCCCCCCCAAGGGGCCATATAGTCCCCATTGAGAATGTCTGGTCTAAATGATATGAAAATTCACTTTTATAATCAAGCATAATTCTCACTTAGATGTGCATTTTGTTCGCAAGTATAACCCATACACACATTTTTGTATATAACTTTCTCTAGTTTTTGTTCATGACTTTCACCTCACACACATATCTTTCTATACAATCTTCAAGCTGAGAATCGCTCAAACAGAATTCAAAGAAGCATGTAATCTGAAGGATGACTGTGCTGCAATCTTTATATGAGTCTGAGAAATGCAGATCACGTGTGTTTGCTTAAAAATCAGGACCAAATGAAGTCCTTCCTACTTTTGCCTATCATATCCCAGGTCAGATATGCTACACACCAATAATATATCAGTCTTGCCCTGTCTGTGTTCAATTTTAAAACATCTCCAGAGACAATGTATACAATCAACTCCCCAGCTCATTTGCCCACCTAGAGAAGGCCCGGTCAGAGGATAGAATCAGGAAATAATCAGTCCCCCCCCCCCAGGTTCTTTTCTATTTTTCCACAGAGAAATTTGCAAAACAAACATACACAAAATCCTGAGGGGAAAAATTGGAAAGTTTGCAGACTACAAGGACACTCCATGTTGTTTATATAGCTTCAGTGTTTCTATAAATTTGTCTCTCTACAGTGTCACAAGCAATTTTGAGTAGGAGGTCTCAAAGGCAACTAAGTGAGAAAGAATTGTTACCTGATCTGAATGGACAGCCTCAACATGCAGGCCTACCAAGATGACTTTCTGAGTCCACTGTAAGAGTACTACTGTATCCAACATAGCACAGGCAAAGACTCTTATGCACTTCTGAAGCAACAATGGACTAAAAATAAATGTGTATTACTGGGGAAGGAGTGATGCATGAATGTCAGAACATGACTCCATTCCAAACCCATTGATCAAGAAGCAAAGAATGCCAAGAGACGGTCTGGAAGGGGTTCTACGGTGACAGTTTTAGAATGGGAACTCACAGAAAGAGGATACACATAAACCTCCCATACATTAATGGATAAATGAGATCGAAAGAGTAATGTCCAATATCTACACCAGCAGAGATGCCATGCACAAATATCCTCTCCCTGTGAGAAGGAATCCTGAATGCCCAGGATTTATCCTTTGGGTGAAAAGTCACCTGAATATATCCTTTTGCATGACACTGAATCCACATGGTGGGTGGTAACAGCAATCATGGCCCTCGCACACTTGGAGATATATGAGAGAGATTATGTCAAATTTCCCTTTTGCAGATCATGAATACATTATCACTGTTTCAGTGTGTTTATTACTCCTTTTGCAAGATCACATGAATTGGTGTCCTAGCATAGGATTATGGAGGACATCCGAGAAAAAAAACATGTTGAAATTGAGTGTATTCAAACTTTGCTTTCATCATGATGAGTGCCAGAGGAAATGCCCCCGTTGAATCTCCTTATGAGAAGTAGGGGACAAAAACAAAAACAAAAAAAACACCCACCTAAACTTCCTATTGAAGTTTAATGTATTTGGCCATTTGCCAAGAAGCACTTATATCTTGAAGGGGGTGTCTCAGCATTACTCAGAAAAGAAAAGCAATTGCTTATAGGATTAAAACACAAATATGACTTTGTGGCATTGCCTTCTGCCTTGTGTAAAGTGAAAGTATCTCACTCAAGGAATTTGCCCATGACCTTAACCATGAACTAGTTAAGATGCATTTAGGTTAGCACTAGAAAACAAACACACTTCTATTTTCATGCAAGCTTAGTGCCAGCTTCACCTGGCACAGGCTGAAAGTAATACCCAACCACAGTGAATCACTGACAAGCCATTTTATGATGAAGATTATAATTCACAAGTGATTGACCTGACATCATCAAGTTCATTTCATGGAGAAACCCAGGCTGGACTCCAACCAGATTTGAGGAGAATGTCATCCACACTGGCAGGAGCAGAAGGATTTGCTTCTGAAATAAACTTGCATTAAACCTGTCCTTGGCTATCACTGTCAGTGCTCCAGCTTTGCATGCCTTAAATGTTTTGCCTTTGTGTCTCTCTAGCCAAAGGTTCAACATAGCATTTTCTATCTTGTTTGCTTTCACTTTTGAAAGCAAACTTTGATCAAGCAATGTTCACAGACTTCTCTCAAGGTCATGGGCTATCCACCTGGGCTCACTGATTTCCATCAGATCCTCAGGTATCCAAGAAACAATATCCAGAATGTGGTTCTATAGAGAGAGTTGTCATATACCCCTTTTATTTTCTCCTTGGTGAACTGTCTTCTTTTATTTCCATGCAGAAATATAAAATGTTCTATTTGGGGATAAGGGTGAGGCAGGGGCCAAATCTCCTTACTGTGCCTGACATCAGAATTTCCAGTATTTGCCGTAGAGGATTTCATGGGGTATTCATGCAATGTGCCTCTATGCACAGAGCACAACAAGATGTACAGCACCAGCCTCCCTCCCAAGGTCCTACATTATGAAAGCTTTTCCTCCCATCGTAGTGACTGGCATTTTGTCAGCAAGAAAACCTTTTGTTCCACCATTAACACAGTTTGTTCATTTTGAACAAATGCTAAAATAATAACCTTTTATGCTCCTCCTCAAGAAAACAAACAAACAAAAAACAGCCTTCAGTCACAAGGCACGGGGAAAAAAAATGCCTGTTCTTAGATACCCAAGTTTCTGGACTGCGGCACAAAGCAGTGTGTGTGTGTGTGTGTGTGTGTGTGTGTGTGTGTGTGTGTGTGTGTGTGTGTGTGTGTGTTGGGAAGAGGATAAGTTTCTCATTCATGCAGGTCTTGGTCACATGGCTGCCCACAGACATTCTTTCCCCTTCCACCATCATAAAAGGGAGTTCACAAAGCTGTTGCCATTTATATTCTAGCAATTACACAACCTACATTCCAGCTCCAAGCATCGTCATATTGACTGAGCTTTTGCTGGGTCTATTAATTTGGAAGCTAGCTCTCCAAATAGTACAGACTTTGTGGGTGAACAGGGCGTCAGGTGCAATGCTTTTGCAATGGACCTGGAATTTAAGGAAACTGAACCTATATGGGGGGGGGAAACATTTCAAGATAACTGGCTACAGGAGGGATGGGGAGTGCGAGAAGAAACACACAGTAGCATTTATTTGTAAGCAGAAAAGAGGATGTTTGACTTTTCCTTTGGCCTACTTTTTATCACAGTTGTAAATTTTGTCTGGACTGTGCCACTTCAGAATGCAGGCTGAGGTTCATGTAACTGAATATATACACACACACACCAAAAATAAAAATAAGTCCCCATGTCACTTTATTGATATGGAAAAGTAATATACCACTGTTCCTACAGTCCACCATCTCCAAGGCACAGGCTGTCAGGAAAAATCCTTCTCCCTGAGAATGTAGATCTCTACATGGGCAAGGTATTGGGGGTGCAGGTGTTACAGTGAGGTGTTTACCACATAAGGTGAAGCCAGACATACCTGTGAAAACCAAGCCTGTGGCCCCAGGCAGAGAAAGTGCTCTCTGGACTAGGTGTCTTTTTCATACAAGCCCTTTGGGCAACTGCTGAAGCTAGGAGTACACAGTATTTCTGCATCAGCACAGCAAATGGTTATCAGACACAGAAAGCAGTTTCTTGAGAGTCTCCATGTTTTATCCTGTCTTGCATGGTTGACAGTCTGTGGCAATGTCTGGTGAAATCTTAGAAGCCAGTGGATCTGCCAATGCAGCAGGGCAGGGTGTTCTAGTGGCCACAATGATTTCCTGCCTTTTACCACAACTGTTAGCAGCAGAATAAGTTATACAAGCCAGTTAATTAATTGTTGAATTTATTACATCCCAGCAGTCCCTCCTTTTAGGAGCTCAAAGGCCCTACTTCATCCAGTCACCATTTTTGTCTGAGGATAACTCTATACAGTTGCATGAAACTGGAAATGGTCCCTTGATGGTACTTCACTGTGCCCAACTGTTATCAGGCCTGCTTCTTACTGCCACATCTGACATGGAGTGCTAATCACATTTTGCCCTTCTCAAGAGGTGGTATGTACCTTTCTGAATCAGTATATACTGTAAAAATGTTTTATTATTCACAAAGGACAAGTGAGCCCATTTTCAAGGAAACAAAGTGGTTGTGAAAATCACTCTTCAGTGTCCTTTTGCATTATTAACAGAATCCTGAACAAATACGTTTGTTATTAACTGGGCTGTCTTGACATGTAAACAGCCCAATCGTTATGCTTTTGCCAGAGGGGTCAGGAATTTTACAAAAGCATTTTTATTTATTTATTTTATTTGATACATAACTTTATCAGGAAATCTTTGGGGATATCTAAAAAATGTAAACATTTAAAAGCATATCAATAAGCATAAGGCACAAAGAGAAAAGATTGGAGAAGCAGCAAACTATAGAAGGAAATCATAGCATTCAACTCTGTGCAGCAAATAAAACTCAGTATAGCAACCAGTAAAAAAGCAAACAAAATTTAAAAATCTAGGACAAATAAAGCCTTAATTGCCCAATACCAACAATTCACAATAGGTCCAAGAGATAAAGGCTCAAGGAGGGATTTTCAGTGTAAGATGCCACCACTGAAAAGTCTCAGTCCTTGATCTCAATAGACAGGATATATACAGGAATGTTTTACTTGGTGATCTCAGAGCACAATATGGGAGTAAGGAATCCTGAGTCACTTAAAACTTTATAGACCAAAACCAGGAAGCAAAAACCAAACCAAAAAACAAGAGAACCAAACATAGCAGCTTCAAAACTAGTGGGATATGTCCTGTATAACACATGCCAATTATCAAGCCTCCTGCAGTATTCTGTGTCAATGATACATATCAATCACGTGAGAAAAGAACTGCAATGATAGCAATTATTTTCATTCCTCTGTTGTACCAATAAATTGTGTTCACATTGTTTTTAACTGTATCAATTCATTTTTTTTCTATTTGAACCATTACAGCAGGCTACACTGCAATTTAATTTTGTATTGAATCATTTTCTCTGCTATTTCTTGGGGCACCACCCCTTGTCCTTTTAAAAAAAAATTACCAAACGTGATATATCGATGAAGTGGTGCCTTCTCTCCCCCTCCCCTTTTCCTTCCCTCCTTTACTCATTTGTCCTGCATATCTTTCCCTTTCAGTTCTTGGCTTTCATTCCTGCTTTGAATTGTAAAGAAAGGAGCATTGAGCATTAAGAGGAGGAAGCAGATTTTGAAAGACTTGCAAAGTATTGTGAAGAGCAAGGTTGGGGGAAAAATGCAATGCTCCTTTCTTTATAATTCAAAGTCGGAACTTTCAAGCCCTCTTTCACCCAAAAGGGATGGGGGAGGGGGGTGAAGCTGTCTCCTTTTGAGCAATATATTTATGGTGCTTTTTTGGAGTGGTGGTGGCAGCGGCAGCAGCAGCTTCCAGTAGCAATTTAGCGACATCCCTTAAAAAAAAAAAAGGCTACAAGCACAGTGGCCATGAAGTGACCACAGTGCCCAAAACCCGACCCCTTTGCAAAGGAAATAAATCAACATCAATGTTTACACATGCTGAAGCGATAAGGAATGAAGCAATTCATCATTGGTACAATTTAACATAACCCTCCCAGTGAGGGGGAAATAAACCGCTTGCTAGAGTAAATGAATCCATTTCAGCCATGTGTCATGTGAATGGAAAATTATGAAATGATCTAAATAATGGCTAGATCTGTATAACTGGGGTTTGTTTGGCAGGTGTTATCAAAGTGTTATCAAGCCCATAGTTTTGGAAAGGTTTTCAAATGCAGCCTCCAATTGCAACATATTCTGGTCAGTGCTGGGTATTATGGCATGAAGCTTCTGGGAGGTTTACGTGGTCCAGGAGGAGTCCCAGTTAGCGCCCACCTAAAAATGGGGAAGTGCTTTGTGCTGCTGAGGTCACCTGGGCATCCAGAGTAAAGACTGGATCCAGTACCATTTTCAAACTGCAAGCTTGGGTTTTCACAGGAGCCAACCAGTGTCACTTTCATGTTCTCTAGACTGAGTTTCTTATCACATTCAGAGAGAATGATAATCACTTATGTTCAAGTCACTTTCAATTTATAACAACCTTGACTTTTAAAGTATGCAAGATATTAATGGAGTGGTTTTACTTCCGTCATCCCCTGATGATCTCCATGGATGAGTGGAGATTTGAACCCAAGTCTCCTCACTCCTAGTCTGACACTACCCACCATCCACTACACTAAATGGGCTCTCACATATTTTATTTCTCAGCCAACCTGAGACCCTACCATGTGGGGTGGGGGAGCCTCATTGTCATTGGAGGGAAGAGGGGTTACTCATTTTTGAAGTGGGGGTAAAGTGAGATGACACAAGTAATTGAATTGCTGCCTGAAGGGTATTAGGTATCTGGTTCCTGGTTGGACAGAAAGTATTATTCATAGGCTATGGGGCCATGCCCCACCCCAGATGGACTTCATCCAAGGGTACGGTAGAGAGGATGCCCTGCAGCTTTGTGACTCCAGAGTTCTCCTGCTCTTTCTAATCCAACCAAGGTGACTTGTGTGTGTCTCGGCTTGCCACTACAGCGGAGTTGGGGGTTGTCACTGCAGTCCTTGCTAGGGGAGTGAAGGGTAACTAAAGCAGGTATGTTCCAAATCAAGGACTGAAGGGATTCTTATTTTACTTGATCTATTTATGTATCTGATTACTGTTTTTCCTTTGTGTTTTTATTTTATTACGTTGTAAACCACCTAGAATAGTGCTTTGCACTAATGGGACAGTAGAATGAATGAATGAATGAATGAATGAATGAATGAATGAATGAAATTATTTATTGACTAATTTGTTTTAAAAATAGATAGAAGGCAAATCAAGTCCCAGAAGGGTATATGAAATAAAGCATATATTCATGAGAACCAAATATATCAAGGTTAATTACAAAATTAGACAGAGTTATATACAAGACTTGATAAAATAAGTAAAATCTGCCATTCCTTTCAAACCTCTTACATATTTATTTATTTATTTATTTATTTATTTACTTACTTACTTACTTACTTACTTAACTTGTATACCGCTCCCACTATTGCCGAGGCTCTACTTCATGTGATTTACAATAAATACACCACCAAACAAAAATAAAAATAAAAACACTAAAAACAATAAGCAAATCACTATTCAAACAGATAGTGTGGACAAAGCCAAAAGTGGACGAAAAATTGGTGGTCAACTAGGGTCTTCCCTGGAGAGCCACATCTTCAGTTACCTCCTAGACATCCACAGGGAGGGGGCCAGGCAAAGCTCCTTTGGAAGCTGATTCCACAAAGTAGGAGCCACCACAAAGAAGGCCCTACCTCTTATTACTTACAGGTCTCTCTTGGGGTGGCAACCTGGAGGAGCCTCATCTGTGATGATCGAGTGGGTCAGGCAGATGACATTGGGGAAAGACGCTCTGACAAGTAATGTGGGCCGAAACATGAAGGGTTTATATATAAGTTTCAAAACGTCGAACCTGATCTGGGACACAACAGGCAACCAGTGAAGGCAAGCCAGAATTGGAGTGATACAATCAAATTTGCTTGCACCAACAACCAGTCTGACTGCTGCATTGAGAACCCACTGTAGTCTCCAAATGAGGCCCAAGGGAAGAGTCATGTAGAGAACATTGCAATAGTTGATCTGGGAGACACACACACACACATGTAAAGATATATATATGTTTCATTGGTGAACAAATCGATCCTATTTGGCCCTCATGAAATGTTTTACATAATGAAACTAGTACAAGCATTTCTACTGGCATTAATACTCTATGCCAGATGTTATTCTCCCATTTTGCTAATTTTGGCCAGAAATTTGCTGCCCATTTGTCATCATCCTTTTGCTTCATAGTCTCTGGTGCTTCGGAATGCCAAGACATGGAATGGGTTCTGTCTAATGGGGAAAGGTTCCTAGGAGCACTTATGTCAACAGCTCAATTCATTTCAGATATGCATGATGTGATTAGAGCCTTGACAGAAGAGTCAGATCTCCCCAACGACTCTGTAGAATCCAGAAAATCTTGACATTCTATAGTGGCCTCAGGCCTCAGCCTGTGCTAGGCGATATTCATCACAATTTGCAAAAAGTGCCAACCTCTAGTTAGTAGGAGGAGGCATCAAAATTCTTTGGAACCTGTTCACAGGTTACTTTGGGAAACAGATGGACCATTGTTACTTGTCTGAGGGCAAACTACGTCAGAGAGGGGCTGGATTTTCTCTGGGAAAAATGCAGCATTGGCAGCTGTCCTGCTTGTTGCAAGAGCCTGTTATATCCACTATTTTCTGCTTTGTTTGCAAACAAAAAGAACAATCAAAAGAGTCCCTAAAATCTCCCATGCTTTGTCATCCAAAGGAAAACAAACACTGTAGTGATGCCCTTAGAACTTATTTGCACTGCACATCAAAGTGGGGACTATCTGTCATTATTTTAATCAGAACAAAATTAAAATAATAAAATTTTAACAGCAGTTGGTTTTTTAAAAATATGGTGCTATTTTATGTCATGTCTTTGTACCATGTGAATTCATGTACCAAAGGCAGAAAATAGCTGTAGATGCATAAATCTTTTAAAATGGTAAATTGGCTGCTCAAGAGTTGCTGCAGGCCATGTACTCCTAAGTCAACAGTTTAAAAAGGAAAAACTATAAAGGGGTCACTATAATACACCTGTAAGAGGAACAAAGAATTCAACATCCATGGTAATATGTGAGGATGAAAACCTATCGTCTCTTAAATAAGTCTTCAACAGAAAACTATTAAATGGGTACATCTGCTTCATGTGCAGAATGACAGATTTAGCACTGGCACTCCACAGAAAACAATATCATAAAATAAGATTTGAACATAACAAGCAACCTGTATCTCAAAAATACACTGACATATATTCTGAAGGGGCTGTGTGAAAAACTAAAGCCTGGAAAAAAAGGATTCCCCCCTCCTCCACAACTCCTGGAATCCTTATGTTTGTTGTGGGATTCTGGCTCTTGTGGGAAAAAAGTTAACCTTTTCAAACTGGGTGGAAAATGTATAAACAGAGTAGCTGAGGAAGGCACTCACGTGCATCATCGTAATCTTCCACAGGAGCACTATTCATCATTATCCAATAAAGAGAAACAATTCATTCTGTCTGAGAGAGAGAGAGAATGGGGGGTAGGGGTGGGGGAGAAATGGGTCAGCAAAAACAACCCAAAAAATCATACTGACTGAACCAAGCACAATCCAGAAGTTGGGACACAAATCCAATCATGTCCGAACACTTCCAGGCAAATGCCTTTTCTCAAGCACAACAGCCCTAGGGGAATCACACAAATATTTGAAGCTGGTAGGACATCCTGATGGAAGTATTTATTTATTTATTTATTTATTTATTTATTTATTTATTGTATTTTTACCCCGCCTATCTGGTCAGACGACCACTCTAGGCGGCTTCCAACACGCATAACATACATGACAAAATATAAAATATATATAAATATATAAAAATATAAGGGAAGTACAAGGGAAATCCAGCTGTCACCTTGCCATAGGGCAAGCAATGTTGTACAAACTAGGAGGAAAAGTGGAAGCATATCCAGCACAAGAGAAAATATAGAAGCCTAGAATACTAAGTCCCACAATCTCAGGACACTGAAGAGGCCAGGAGAGAAGACCAGGAGAAAGAACAGGAAATAGGAGGGATATTATAAAAGACACAGAATGGAAATATGGCCTGACTACTCTCTTTTGCAATTGAGAAGATGAAAATAGGGAACTCATAGATATTATAAAATTGGGAAACGATGACCCTGAGATGTTCTTACAAAAACATGGTCCTAACGTAAGATGGGTGGCAGAGCTACAAATGTGCCCCTACCTGAACATGGGGTCTAGGGTTTAGATTAGTCAAAGTTGGGGAGGGGGAACCCAGCAACCCCCTTTTCTACAGCCTCAAAGCTCCTTTCTTTCAGAATCTCTGGATAGAACTGCCATCACCCCCTCATTCTGTAACAGGATTAAAAGACAAAATATCTCAGGTAACTTGGTCCAAAAACAGTGAGACACTTAGACTTAAATTTGAACCAAACATACCTCTGCGTCCAAGAAACCCTGCCCACCCACAATATTACTGAATATTACTCTTACATTATTTGCTGAGCTTAAAAATACCTAATCATAAAAACACACACATAACAACAGCTTACAATGTCAAGGTAGAAGAAAAGTAGAAATAGTCACAAAAACAAATGGGTGAGTTTTGCACATTCTGGCGCTTTTGTGCTCATTTCCCCAACAGATAGTTTATATACTATTGTGGTAAGAAACCCTCTATACCAGTGGTCTCCAACCTTTTTAACTCCATGGACCGGTTGGGGAAGGCGGGGCACCCCCTCGCGCTCATGCACGAAGGAGTGGGCTAGCGTGAGGGTGCACACACTCACGCGCATGTGCGAAGGAGCAGGGGGCACTCGCACAGGGGCTCACGTGCATGCGCGAAGGGACTGTGTGGGGGTGGGAGTGCATGGGGGGGGGTGGGAGATCTGTCTCCGCGGCCCGGTCCAGCCCAGGCCACGGACTGGCTCCGGGCCGCGGACCGGGAGTTGGGGACCCCTGCTCTATACCACTTGTATCAAAATGATCTTGGTTACTGACTCTAGCATATGGACACAAATACACCATGCCTTTTTAGGTTAATTAATCTGAACCACTTAGTATGCATAGCTAGTTGACATGCTGACAATCACTAGCACTTATTATAATAAAAATCCTCATTTCACCCAAAAGCATTAATTCAAGCATGGAGCGGGGGGGGGGGGGGAGATGGCTCTTACTGAATGGGAATACAGCAGAGAAAGTTGCCACCTCTTCCCCTCAGAGCAGTAAAAGTTACTCATCTACATTCAAATTCCAGAACTGGAGTAATCTGTGTGAGCTGTCTTGAATCCCCTCACCGGGAGTAAGGGAGCATAAAAATGCTGTATATATGTATATAATAATTATGTGTGCTGTTAAGTCAGTTCTGACTTATGGCAACCCTTTCTAGGTAGAAAGGACTCAGAAATGGTTTACTATTCCCTATGTAAATTATAAGGGAAACAGCAGTCTTGTGAAAAATCTAAAGATTAACAGATTCCTTGAGCATTAGAATAGTCTATTTCACACAGAAGTGGGGGAAAGGGCTGCACTACCATCCTTTGTTCTCCCAAAGGGATGCCTTCAGTACTGCCATGTTGATAAATTTGCCACAGCACCTCCAAATAATGACTACATTGCAGCAAAATGGTGGTGATAGTGGTGGGAACATCACATTCCTTTGGAAACAAGGCACTGAGGAAGCCTATTCTAAACTTCTAAATCTAAAATAGGGTTGAGCTTTTCAGAATGGCAAGAACAGCAGCAGCAGAGAGTACAAAATCTGGAAAGTAGGACCACATGTACCTGCAAGCCACATGCTGCTTAGTCCTGTCCTACTAAACCAGCTGCATGAAAGGTTAACCCTCACCAGATCCCCCTGCAAGTCCTGCTCTCTTTTACACACACAAGAGCACACAAATATGTGCACACCTTCCAAAATGAATAAACATCATGAGAAAGTAGTTATTATTATCTCAGAAAACACTACACTAAAAGGTCTAGGATTCTGTAATAATTTTTTTATCATAAACCCTTATTAGAATCATTCTCTGAGAGGTTAACACACTTTCTGGGTCCTGTAAATTTAACAGCAGACATGTATCTCCCCATTCTTATTCAAATCTATGTTTCTGGTTTCCTCTTCATGCAACTCATTGTCTGACATGCACAAAAAAATTGGCATGAAGTAAGGAACTCTGGAATGTGTTGTTCTGGATCTTGATATTCAACATGACAGTTCTGTGGCTCAAACCTGTGTAAAATTCACTCCTGATTAAGAAAGTAAATTCTATTTCTTCAGAAAAATATTCAGAAGGTGGGGGAGTAAAATGAAAGCAAAGAGTAAGCATTTGTTTCAATGTCCCAGCGGCAGTTAATGTAATGACTGTGTGGTGATGGGACAAAGGTGTGTTGCATGCTCTAACCCCTTTGTCTTTTACATCACTTTATTTTCCATAGAAATGTTGCTCGGCAATAAAGGGTGCACTGTATGCTATGGAAATTGGAACTGGGAAACTGGGAAAGAAAGTGCTCCTTCCTTTTCTGGGCATGCACTGGAAGCCATCTCTCTTCCCCTCCCATTCAGAATGATATCACCCCACAATTAAACTCATAATCCCACACCAGCCCCAGAGGGGAAAGGGGGAGGCTTGCATATGAGAAGTGAATGCTTCCTTCTCTACTTTGTGTGTGTGTGTTGGGGGAGGGCACAGATTCACATACACAAGGGAGGCTGTCTGTTTTAGACCAGATTAGAGCTTTCTTCACTGACTTTTCTGGTACAGCTGTGGATGGCTGGCATCTGGTGTAAAGTAACAAATCTGGGCTCAAAACCTTCCAGATCTGTTTCTTTAAGTCCAGTGGAGGAACACTCTGCTCATGGTCAGGAATACTCTCTTCACCAGGCAATTTTCAAAGAAAAAATGTGTGTTAGAGGGAGAGAGACACATCATAGAGCCCCATGGCACAGTGGTGTTACTAGTAGTTCATACTCAAATCCTATAGCTCTCAAAATATTTGTCTTCAAGATCTGCTTGGGAGATGACAGTGACTAAAGCCCATGAGCTGCAAAAATATAGCGCAGGGGCAGAGCCAAGCACAAAATAGTGACGGATGGAAATGGAGTTTGGCACTATCAGCTAGCTATTACTGATCTGATTTTATATCAATCTCTACTTGCTCTATGGAAACTACTACACTTTTTGAGACAGTGACTTTTCTTGTAACAGTGAGCTCCATAATTCAGGCTTCTCTATGTTAAATACAAATAGCGCCTGTGAAGGTTGGATGACAATAGATCATTGGGGGAGGGAGGTTCAAATGTTCCTAAAATAATTTCTACCTATAAACAATGAACCTTGGACTTTTAATTAAGAACACATATAGAGTTTATTTTACCAATAACTAGATGAAAATAATTAAGTTGAATAAGAAATATATAGACAATCTAGTAAAACAAAACTATGAATTACATAAGCAACTCAAAATTAGTACTTTTCCTTTATTTTCAGGGCATTTCTCCTTTTTCTAGAAGACTGGGGTTGTTTCAGATTTCTTCTGAAATTTTCTGTTTTCTTTCTCGGAGAAGATTGTGCCTTATACCTTGTACTGTTTCCCGATAGCCACACTAACTCTCAATCCAACCTTTCCCTCCTGGCCTTTCCCACATAAGGTTCACTAGATAAGTACCTTTTACTGAGAACACACTGAGCTTACGAACATTCATAAGCTTATGAATGGGCATTTATGACCTTCATAATCTAAAATGGGCATAAAATACACTTTTAATTAAAATCTACAAACCCCTTCTTCCTTTGGACTTAACACAACAAACTTTTTCCAAAACATTGTATAAATCAGCAATAGAAACCCTTGCTTCTCTTGGCCTCAAAGGATAGGATGAGGTATTATAAATTATTCTCCTCAGTCTACAAGATATGAGATATTTCGTTCCACTCTCAACAAAAGAATGAGAATAAGAACAATTTTTGGTGTGAATGAAGGAAAATTGCACAAAATAAAGCTTTAACACAAATAATGATTTAACATAAACAATACAACTTGCACAGAATGATGGTGGTTGCTGCTTTGTTGCATGATTTTTAAGAATTACTAGCAAAAGAGATCTTTGTGTCTCTTTTAACAATCAGCCATTGTTCTGGGCTTCTTCTTGTGTCTTGCATGTGAAAGCAGTGGTTTTCAAATGGGACACTTTCCTTGACAAGGAAAAATAGTACTTCTGGCCTTGATTTGACTTATGCACAGAGAATCTTGTGGGGCTTGAAAATTCCTCAGTGAGGTGTCTCATCACATTGAGACAGTCCAAATAAAAAAGAATGAAGAATTTACCCAGTATTTTTTAAAACTTCTTCGTGCAAATCAAGAAACCGCTAACAAATCTAACCCAAGAAAAATCAATGGAGAGAAAAGAATTCTGCTCCATTCTGTTTCTTGATCTGTTGGTAATTCGTTGAAATTTAAACTCCTATTGAAAATAATTTCATAGCCGTTCTGCCTCAAAATTTGCAAAGTTCATCCTCCTTTGCAAAGACTGACCACTCCTAAACTGCCATGTTTCAGATCAATCTACTGAGCCATTTTTGAGCACATGTCATAGAGGCTACTCTTCCCTTTCTCCATTTTCTGATTATAATAACAGCATGTGACATCATGTGATTCTTCTGACCTGGCCTTAAGGTCATGACTGTGACCCCATACAGATATTAGATATTATCCTCTCTTTTTCTCTCTCTTACAAAGTCAATTGAGAACAGGCCGAGAAATTGCCACTGCTTTACTATTTGCAAAGAATTAGACTTACAATGTGTGTGGTGTAAGGACATTTGGATAAGTAGTAATTTGAAATAGATAAGAAAGAATTTTTAACTTCTCTTGTGTGATGGGATGAGAGTTTGGACTACAGTGTCAAAGCAGGAATGAAAATAATCTGAATACAAAAAGACTTAAGCTGTCTCTTTCCTTTGAAGAGTTACTCCTTTCCATGCTAGTAGGAATCCAATTAATTCTTTCCATTCTGGCCTGCAGGAGGTAGAAATGCTGCAAAAGCAGCACAGTCAGCCCTTCAAGTTGGAAATCCACTCCCACCACCCCTAATGCAACCTCCAAACTCCATAAAGCACAGTCAGTCCTGTGTGGGCTAGCAAATGGCAACACCATTCTTTCAGGGTGATAGAAAGGGCCCTGATCAAGCTAAGCAAATGGGAAATGCAAGTATAGCATGGACTCAATATGAGCATATGCGGTTGTACAAAGTTCTACGGCAATCCTAAGCGTTGTTATTAGGGAGTAAGCCCCATAAAATACAGGGAAACCTAATGTTGAGTAAAGATACATATTATTGTGCTGCAAAACTTTCTTTACTTCAGCTGAGAGTGAGGATGAAGAATTCATGCCAAGATCTTATGGATAAGTCAGGGTTGGGGAAGGGATTTGAGGAATAAGGTGACATCACATAGGTGTTCTGAGAGGAGAGAGTTGCAGAAATGAAGAACCGCAATTAAATTATGAAGAAAACAAAATCATCCAAGAATTATATGACATCTTAAGGTCTCACAAATTTATCATAGCATAAGCTTTTGTAGACAATGGTCTGTCTACTTTGATCTTGTGAAATAAACTTTAGTCTGTGAAAGCTTATACCATAACTTTGCCTTCAAACCTAAGTATGCTTTCAACAAGCATAAGGATTCTTACCACTTGCACAGGACAAGGGCAGGAAACCTGTGGCTCTCAAGATGTGTTGGACCATGACTTCCACAGTTCCGTACCAATGGCCAAACTGGCTGGGGCTCCTGGGAGTTGAAGTTCCCCATTCCTGGCAAAAAGACTTAGATCCAGCAGTGGCTCCTTCTTTGGGAAAGAGGGGGGCAATTTCTGTGGGTCCCCCCTTCCTCTGAGGTATCTACCTGTAGCCTTCCAGCCCTCACCCAGCAGATTTTCAGGGTGCATTAGGTGAAATGGGAAACCAAGAAAAGTAGAAGGGAGCAAAACTTGATTCAGGAGGAGATGCTCTGGCTGACAGGATCAACATCATGGCTCAGGCTTTCACTATAAACATGCTATAAAACATTTTCACATACTGCTGAAGATTATTAACAGGGCTACCTCTTCTGAAGTTACTACCAGAACATCCAAGGGTTATACAACCAAAGTGAAAACATGGGGAAAGAATACATCAAGAGATTAAACTAAGCCAAACTCCTTTTTATACACTCCAGTTTTTGTACCTAACTCTGTTGCAATGTATTCCCTGCTATAGGCATCAAACAAAGTGTTTCAAGAAGGCTGATCCAGCCAATGACTGTGTGGTTTTTGTGGACAAAAACAATGAAGTGTATAAACTCCTTATCACATGAAGAGATAGAGATATGACTCTCTGGTGCCTAGTAGTAAAATTTTGAAGTAATGAGCAGATCAAGAGAAACAGAATGGAGTAGAATTCTCAGTAAAGTAAAATGGGGGAAAGGGGTGCAAAATAAGCAAAGTTAGTTTTGTAAACAGATTTGAATATACAGTACTAATTCCTATTTAGAAACACACGTTTCTTTACAGATCCATCACAGGACATTTCTTTCAAACGGTTTAACAGCTGTTTAAAGTGTTACTTTTTGTGGCTTTTGTATGATCTGATTCCACACTGCTTTAGGCCTCTACATTGAGAAAATTCTATCTGGCTAATTTCTGGAATCCCTTTCTGGGATTTTCTAGGTATAGAGTATTCCGAAGTGATTTACCATTCCTTTCTTCTCAGGGCACCTTGTGACTGTGCAACTCGCCCAAGGCTACACAGGCCAACTCTCCTTTCAGAGTACACAGTGAGAAATATGACAACTGTAACAATAGTAATATACACAATGGTCAGTATCCTATTACAGAAACACAGAGCAGCAGCAAATAATGTGAGCAGCCATCATCATCATCCTATCCTGGCAGACTCACTGTTGCATGACCATTTTCATACTGGTTGTGAGATTGGTCACACCACTGGGCATGTGGCAGGAAGCCTCCTATAGTGGAAGAATATTTACACAATTGCCCTTCTACTTGATATTTCTCTAACAGGATACTGCCCAATATTATTATACTGTTTTGGCCAAAATCCTGTAGCTACAAGTTACGCTGTTTAAGGCAGATGTCCTTATCAGCCACAGCAGTTTTTTTTAAAAATTAAAAAGAATCCAATCCCCTCCCCCAAAGATTCCCATGAGATCTCTTTCATCATGGGGAAGCTGTTGGGGGGCACGAGACCCGGGGGGGGGGAGTTTTAGTTTCTGAGCATTGCTGCTGTTGACATGATTTTACCAATTGGCAATTTTCAGAAATTAAAGACTCCTCCTCATCCTACACCCCCCAAATACTTCCTCATACCCATGGGAATGTTGGGACCTTTGAGGGGAAAATTTGAAAATTTTTGAAAAATCATTGTAGCTGATGACATCATTAGTGTTATGCAGCATAAGTAACACAATAGGATCTCAGCCAGTATATTATATTGATAATAAGTTTTCAGTGGCCATATTAGTTAAGAAAGTGTAAATCAGGTGGGTGAATCAGACATGCTTCTGTCCCATCTCTACTTTAAACTGAGTAAATGATCCAAGAAATATAAACTGAAAACTATGAATAGTGAGTCCTATAAAGTATTAACAAAACTGATTCTTCAGGACTTGAAAAGGTTAGTAGGGTCAGTAGGGACTGCCATGGACGAATAATGCTGCAGCACCTGCTTATGGCAATTGGACTTGGCCATTTCCTTGACAAATGTCTTTTAAAAAATCTATCTGATGAAGATGCAATCTAAAAGTTTCCTGTGTGATGGGAAAACGAGGTACAGCTATCCTAGGAGCATCAATATGTTATGGATGGAATATTTTAAAAGGCTACTCCTGCTTAAGACACTGATTTGGAATATTTCTTTGAGTACAATGTTGGCCCTCCTCCATTTGAGGCAATGGATCACCATAATATAAACTTGTGTGGTACGGAAAAAGGCAGAAAGAGATAACCATCATCCCCCTACTAGCCAAATGAAAGCTTTGATGGCCTCGGAAGGAAGAAACTAAAGTCCTAAACAGCTTGGGTCCAAGCTATCTCAAGAAATGTGGCTCCCTTTATGAGCCTGCCTGGGTGTTACTATAATCAAGGGAGGCCTTTCACTGAGTCCCACCACCTTCACAGATACATTTGGTACAAACATGGGACAGCGCCTTCTTTGTTGCTGCTTCCAGACTCTGGAACTCCCTCCCACGGCAGGCCAGAGTGGCCCCACATTTGCAGCCCTTCTGCAAGCAGATGAAGACTTTTCTCTTTAGGCAGGTTTTCCTTTAGTGACTGGCTGTCTAAGAGGGATACTGAAATGGAGTGTTGTGCCTTGTTGCTTTAAATCTGTTTTTGATGTTGATTTTATCATTTTAAGTGTGGCATTTGTCTGATTCTTTTAAAATATTTGTATACTTACTAGTTTTAGCTTTTAAATATTGTATTTTATAGATGTAACCCGCCTTTGGTCCTTTTTAAGGAGAAAGGTGGGGTAAAAATATTTTAAATTAATTAATTTTAAAATGATAAAGGCAGGGGTTCCACTCACAAATGTCATTTTCTGGCATGCCTAAAGCTGTGTACGAATATCCTTTTGAAATCCTACAATATTTTAGAATAGGAAGGAAGGCTATTTCACTGAATTTCTTCAGGAAGAAAAAAATCAAGGCAAACTAATTTGGTTGTTGTAGGTTTTTTGGGATGTTTGGCCGTGTTCTGGAGGTTTTTCTTCCTAACGTTTTGCCAGTCTCTGTGGCCAGCATCTTCAGAGGACAGGAGTTATAACTCTGTCTGTGTTCTGGTGAAGTGTGCGAGATAGTTGAGTATTTCTAGCTGTGGGATCAGCTTTTTGTCCCTTTCAGGAGATTGGGTGATTATGGTGATCAGGGTGTTTTTTTGTTAGGGTGCATTGTTGTGAGAAGGGGGGAGATTATCTGTCACTGTGATTGATGGGTGTTGTTAGCTAGCCTTTTGTGTGCAGTGATCACCGGTCCTTGTGGCTGGGTAGAGTTCGTTGACCTTTTTGCAGGCTCTATTTTCAGTGCTGGGAGCCAAGCTTTGTTGAGTTTTAGACTTTCTTCTTTTTTGTTGAAGCTGTGCTGATGTTTGTGGATTTCAATGGCTTCCCTGTGTAGTCTAACATAATGATTGCTGGTGTTGTCCAGTACTTCTGTGTTTGAAATAGGATTTCATGTTCAGCTTGTTTCAGGGCATGTTCAGCTACTGCTGATTTTTCCGGTTGTTTTATTTATTTTATTTTATTTATTTATTTATTTATTTGATTTATATACCACCCATCTGGCAGCCAAGGCCATTCTGGGCGGTTTACAACAAAAAACAAAAAACAACAGAATAACAAAATAGCAAATAGCGACATTAATACATAGGGTAAAAATCAAAAATCATAAAGTGAAGTGAGGATAAAATTATAATATAATAAATACAATTAAAAGCATAGAAGAAAATAAAAACATGGGGCATTGCAGTATGATAGAAGTTGTATTATAGGACACTATTGTATCAGCGTGTAGTTTATTCAGGGAAGGCCTGTCTAAATAGCCAGTTTTTTAGTAGCTTTTTGAATGTGCCAAGTGAAGGGGCCAGGCGGGCTTCGGGTGGAAGAGAGTTCCATAATTGTGGTGCTACCGCCGAGAAGGCCCGATTTCTAGTGGTTGTTTTCCGGGCCTCTCTCGGGGTCAGAACTCTCAGCTGCCCTGCCTGCGACAATCTTAGGACGAGCAGACCTAACTGGAAGGAGGCGCTCAGCCAGATATCGAGGTCCCAAACCATTTAGGGCCTTATAGGTTAGTACCATCACCTTGAAACTGGTACGGAAGTGAACAGGTAGCCAGTGTAAGGGGGCCAGGGTGGGGGAGATATGTTGGTATTTTCTAACCCCACTTAGAAGTCTGGCCGCTGCACTCTGGACCCGTTGCAGTCTCCGTAGGAGTCCCAAGGGCAGCCACACATAGAAGGCATTACAGTAGTCTAATCTTGAGACTACCAGCGCATGGACCAGCATGGTGAGGTACCTGGTGTCAAGGTAGGGGCGCAGCTGGGCCTTAGGTGGAAATAAGCAGATCGGACCACAGATGCTATCTGAGATGTCATTGATAGTGATGGGTCCAAAAGCACGCCCAAGCTATGAACCTCATCCTTCATGGAAAGAGTGCCCCCCTCAAAAGATAGGGAAGCACCCAGACCATAGACACTAGGGGCCCCCACCCTCAGGATTTCCGTCTTGTCCGGGTTCAGCCTCGGTCTGTTGTTCTTCATCCATCCCAGCACCACATCCAGGCAGCGCTGAAGAGACGGGACAGCATCCACTGCAGAAGGGTGGAAGGAGAGATAGAGCTGCATATCATCCGCACATTGGTGACGTGAAGCTCCAAAACTCCTGATTACCTCCCCCAACAGCCTCATATAGATATTGAATAGCATTGGGGAGATGATTGACCCCTGCGGGACTCCACAATTGACCCCTGCAGGCCTCCCTCAAGAGGTCATCTTGCAGGGCGACCAATGCCATCTCCATGCCATGATGTGGCCTGAACCTGGACTGGAACGGATCAAGGGCATCGGTCACCTCCAGGAGAGCCTGGAGGAAACCGCAGTGTCTTTCATGTTCTTTGATTCTGGTGTGGATGCTGTGTTTTGTGGTCCCAATATATACAGTTCCAATTCGCAAGGTCTACCAGTGTTTTGATTATGCCTCTTTTTTGTCGTGGGTAGTGGCTGGAGTTTTTGTGTAGGGTGTGTGTGTGGGGGGGTTTTCTGTAGACCTTGTGTCCCAACAAGACGTCAGGTTTGCGTATGACCATGACATCTAAGAAAGGGAGTTGGCCCTCTATTTCTTTTTCCATGCTGAATTGTATATTTGGGTGGATGCTAATTTCTCCAACAGTTTCTCTAGAGTGCAATTTGTTCTCAGGACCAGGAAGAGAATAACTTCTCCTACCACTCCCAGTTTTGTTTTGTTTTGTAATTAGCAACCTGGACACTATTCTGTGTAGTCCACAGGACCCTGGACCTATAATTGTTCAATGGTACATAGTGGGGCAACAGGCTTCCCTCCCCCATAGTGGAAAATATTTGGAAAAAATCTGGAATAAAACTGGAATTTTTAAGGCATTCTGTCCCCTCCCCATTTTAGCTATATAGAAAGTCTTTTTCCAGAGTGGATGAAAATATATGGTGACAATCCTATTACGTACTTACACCTATTGAGTGAAAACAACACAATTCTCAGTTACTTCTCATTGTTGATTAACAAATGCCTTCTTGGAACTTCCAGTGCATGCCAGTCCAGTGGGTTGACACATACCTCAAAAATCTAACAAGGGACTCAATAATTGCTAGTGAGAAATTATGCAATTTATACCATTTTCCTTCCACAGGCATAATAGTATAATAGAATTTTGACCAATGTTTGTTTTTAAAAAAAATTAATTTTAAAATTGTAATTTTAATTTAAATAATTTCAAAAATTATTTTTATTAAAATTCTGCTTGTTTAAAAATTACATGGTGACAGTTTAGTGTTAAAGTGCATTATAGGTGAGAGAGCTATAATTTCCAATTATATATATTATGAGATAATGTATTTTTAGTTGATTAGGTTGAATTGGCTTTTTTTTGGGGGGGGGGGAGCTTGTTTAGAGTAATCTTTGTTTTCCCAAGTACTGTTTCTAGCTGAAAAGTTGAAAAGATACAATCAGAAATATTGTTTTCAAACTCAATTTGTGTACCCGAACATACTTGTTCACAACAGTATATGGAACTGAAAAATAACAGACCTGATCAGCTACATTTTTAAAAGCTGACTAAAGTTATGGATAACTAAAATAATCATTGCCTTTCTGATATAACTGCAAATCTAATTTGAAAGTTCTTCAGAATAAATCACTTTTAAATACACACACACACACACACACATTATTAGCCTGCTAAAAATAAAACCTGTATCTCTGAGTTGTGAAAAAATATGTGTTCAGATGTGTTGGAGGGAGAGAGAATCACAGAGTTAAATCAGGTCTTTCTAAGCAATTATTTAAAATGTGATTCAAATCATGATTTAAATCAATTTGATTTCAGTGAAATCCAATATGAATGGTCTCTTTGGTAAAGAGAACTCTGCATCACTCCATCTCATTCTAAACAAGGATATAATGAAAGAATGCCCTAATTCTCTCATGTCCCACAACTGCTCTTTTGTACCACTGTTATATTTCGCATAACACTGTATTTTGCAATATTTTGGAATACCCAATGTCACTATAAGAACATTTATGTATTATGAGTTCAATATGTGTGCTCACCCCATGGCCTTATGCTATGCACAAATCATTACTTCTGTTGTTTGCGTCCCCTTCCTGCTGTGACATTTCTGTACAGTGCCGAGAGACTGTTTCACTAGCCTATGACTTTGGTACACTTTGCAATAAACTTTAAAGATCAGCCATCAAAACAGCCAAACCAAAGTCCACATTTTATTGGCATGCACTGCTTGGAAAAGTCCTGTATCTGCCAGAAGTAGTATTTTTATGGTGTGTGTGTGTTATATGTTTTGTTCTTTGTTCTTTTTCGTTTTTCTTTTCAATTCTTTTCCCTCCTTTTTCTTTTTTCTTTTCTTTTCAAAGTATAGACACAGAATTGCTATATGCAAACTTTATTCCCAGCTTTAAACTATACTGCACAGAATAAGCTAAAGGAGCTAGACAATATACTATTGCTGGCAATTAGTTTTCTTGGAAATAAACCTTGATGTATTTACTTAGTGTTCTCTTACTGTGCTCACTCATTCTCCCTAGGGGTATAATTTAAACATGAAGCTATTCCAGAAAGAAAGGGTTAATATTAGCAACATCTTGTACCCAGCAATGCCTGAAATAATCATCACATGACTTCTGCAATCTGTTCCATGCTCTCAGCACTGGGTTAGTCATAATAATATCAGATAAGGGCTGTTCAAAGTGACATACTAACCAACATGTGAGCTGCATGACTTTCTGGCAGCTGTGCTGCCCTTCATATGAACTTTGACTTGGATACTCATTACTAGTCCTAAAGCAAGGGCTAGACTAAAGGGCACCACCGTTCTTTGCATCAGTGCTGCCAGTCCTCCTTTCCTGATGATGACGTGGGGGAGTCCAGCAATGAAACACTGCAGCCCCTCCCCTCAAAAAAGGCATCTAGGCTGGAGAAAGGGCCAGAAGAGAAAGCACCACCACATACAGTACATATCCCTCTGCTCTCTAAGAAGCAGGAATCTGTGCCTTTGTAACATACATATTAGTTTGAGAAATAAAAGGAATTAGATGTTATTGGAATGGCAGGATTGCCTCTTGCCCCAGTGTTTCAGGCAAGGCCTGATTATTACCCAGAAGGGTCTGTAATTTTGTTGTTGTTTTTTTCCTTTTTTAAAAAATGAGGAGTAAAAAGGATAAGCACAGCAGACACAAATTAAAATATTCTGGACAGAATCCTATTGCATAGTTATGCAAAAAGGAATACATTTTAGTAGTTAATTGCCATAAATTAATCTGTTGCACACTGAGTAGCACAACATGGCATGAAACACATACTGTACAGCCTATGGAGATTTCTTAACTTGTGGCAATTTGCCACTGAAAGTTAAACATTTTGCATAACTGCACAATAGAATTTAGGCCACTTTTAAAAATAATTAATCTTGATTTATTTTTTTAAAAAAGCAGGCCTCTGAATTTTTCTGTTATCCCTCCCCCCCCCCCCAAAAAAAAAACATACTGAATTAATGTACTGGTGTTTGTACTGATTTGTTGGTGCTTTCTACTCACCATGACTTGGAAGACTCAGGAAGAGATCCTGAGGATGCTGATGCAAGATGAGAAAGACTAATATTTCTAGAAATTTCAAGCATATGCAGATAATAGGGACACACACTTGCATGAGCTGAACAAAACATGGATACTGATGGAAACCTTGTTTGTGGGCATGGCCAATTTCCCTTTTTTCCAGCTATCATGCCTCTGGGAAATCCTGTCAGTTACCTCCAGGCACCACCCAGTTTAGGGTGATGTTTCTTTGTATGGCCAGTTACCCATGTCCATAAGCCTGGTGAGCAAACAAGCAAGGACAGCATGTGTAAACTGACCTTGGATTTATGAGAGAAGAGATCTTGGGGAAAAATCAAGCTTCTGGACTAGGCAGAAGCAAAAGAAGCAGGTGTATGTTTGCAAAGAGAACATTGTGGAACAAGAATTTTACAAATAAATCTGGAAATTGAAGTGGAGACTCAGGCCAAGTCGTGAGGAACTGTACAAATGTTCTCTCATCCTAGCAGAGGGAGCCCTCTACAGAGAGAGTTAGGTTTACACCTGGCTTCATTTTGCACTGTTGAAACTGGTTCAGTTTGCAGCCTTGGCCAACTTACTCTCTTTCTCTGCTTCACTTCCTCCCTGTCAAAAGTAGCTTACAGTGACCACTCACCACAAGGCCAGAGCAAAAGGCACACTTTGGGTTTGATAGGTAAGATTCAAACCCAGACAAAACAATAAAGCACTATGTGAAATACCATTAGATCTATGTGAATAATAAATAATATCAATTTAAATTATCATAACACGGGGGGGGGAAGTATTGTGGCTCCTTTAAAACTAACAAATCGATTTTAATGTGAACTTTTATGGATTGCAACCCACTTTTTCAGACTTACGCAGCTAGAAGAAGTGGATTCTAATCCATGAAAGCTCACACTGAAATGAATGTTAGTTTTAAAAGTGCCACAGCTTTGGCTCCTGTTTCTCTTCTTTTTGCTTTGTTGTTGTTGTTGTTGTTGTTGTTGTTGTTGTTGTTGTTGTTGCTCAAACAGACTAACATGGCCATCTCTCCAAAAACTGCTAATACATCATATATTGTAAAATGAAATACATAATTTATGTTCTTGGTTTTTTAAAAAAGATTAATAGATAATAATTCCATAAGATGGCAGGAGTTTGACAACTCCAAAATGGCTCTGTCCAAAGCAGCTGTGGGATGTGTTCAGGAGTGTTCAGTTCCAAAGGAAGAAATACAGCAGAGTACTTTGGCATCATGTGAGGCTGTAAGACATTAGAAGAATTATGAGTAAATATTCCCTGTGAAATAGGATGAGAGAGCATACGTAGCTTTGCCAGGGCAGCAGTCAATCGAAAGGCACTCCAGTTCATGAGAGAATACAGATTGTCCCAACTTTGCTTTCATAGCTTATAGCGTGACATCTTTTATCCTCAGTCCCCAGTGGCAGGGGAATGAGAGCTGTAAATATCACAGTAGGAGTTCAGTTCTCCTTAGTGCCTCGGTCCATCCCTGTCGCAGTAACTGGATGAAGCTGCCTGCAAGTCCTAGTGCAGCTGCAGCAGGCTTCAAGGCCTAAAGGACTGGGGGCGGGGGGCACTAATTTGAATTGGAGAAGCAATGAGATAGCAGAGAGGAGGAAGACAATTGATTTAAATACTTTACATCTTTTTCTTCAAATTAAAACATTAAAGTGTCA
Organism: Intellagama lesueurii; assembly: GCA_037013535.1. Lineage (NCBI taxonomy): Eukaryota > Metazoa > Chordata > Lepidosauria > Squamata > Agamidae > Intellagama > Intellagama lesueurii. The sequence continues at coordinate 112,773,907 of JBAJHW010000005.1, forward strand.
ATCCAAAGTGGCACAAAATAATCATCATCATCTTAGAACTGTTGAGCTGGAAGGGAAAGTCCAGCCCCTCTTATATAATAATAATAAATCATATAAACAAACTGAAACAGCAGCAACATTTTGTGCAAGAATGAAAATGTAATATTAGCTAGCTAGGGGGGCCAGATGTGGCTAACCAGCAATGGAGAGCTAAAAACAAGAAGTTATCTGAATATTTAAAAAGAATTAAGCAGTCATCATATTGAAAAAACTAGATAAAAGCATGACTAAAACAGATTTAAAAGCAACAAAAATACACACAAGCCCTTTAAAAAAAGCCTTCTCTTGGGCAGCCAGTCATTAAGAGAAAGCCTGCCTGAAGAGAAAGTTCTTTGCTTGCTTGTAGAAGGACAGCGCCAATGAGAAGGAGTTCCAGAGTGCGGGACCAGTAACAGAAAAGGCCCTCTCCTATGTCCCCATCAAACACACCTGTGAGTCCCACCACCTATGAGGGTGCTGGGACTGAGAGAAAGGCCTCCCCTAAAAATGCAGGAAGGCTGATAAAGAGATATGTTGTCTTGGAGAAAGCTTGGACCCAGGCCATTTAGGGCTTTATAGGTTAAAACCAGCACTTTGAATTGTGCCCAGAAAGCCAATGGAACTGCTGTAATGGGGTGAAGGGGTAGTTATGTCAACCCTGTAACCAGCTCCAGCTAACAATCTAGCTGCAGTGTTTTGGATCTGTTGAAGTGTCCATACACTTTCCAAAGGCAGTCCCATGTAGAGCATCTTATAGTAATCTAGCTGAGATGTAACTAAGGCATGTGTCATCCTGGCCAGATTAAACCTTTCAAGGAACAGGCACAGGTGGAGCACTAGTTTTAACTGTGAATATGTACTCCTGGCCACTGCCAAAACCTGGGTGTCCAGGAGCATCCCCAAGCTGTGAACCTGTCTTTTCAGAGGGAGAGTAACCCCATACAGCACAGGCTCAGTCACCATTCCTTGATCTGCCTTTTGACTGACAAGGAGAACTCTGTCTTTTCTGGATTAAGTTTCACTTTATTCACCCTCATCCAGTCCATTACTGTCACCAGACCCTGATCTAGAACTGAAACAGCTTCCTTGGATTTATATGGAAAGGAGAGATAGAGTTGGGTGTCCCCCAGCACCACCTTCTGAGTTCTCCCCTCCAGGAAGGATTGGAGCCACTGCAAAACAGTGGCTCCAAGTCCCACCCCAGATAGAGGGCCCAGAAGGATACAATGGCCAATGGTATCGAAAACTGCTGAAAGGTCCAAGAGAACCAACAGGGACACACTCCTCCTATTCCATTCCCAGCATAAGTCATTCACCAAGGTAACCAAAGCAGTCTCCATCCCATAACCAGACCTGAAGCCAGGTTGAAATAGATCTGTATAATCCGTCTCATCCAGGAACCCCTGGTGCAGAGAAGCCACAACCTGCTCTAGCACCTTGCCCAAGAATGGAACATTAGAGACTGGCTGGTAATTATCCAATACTGTGGGATCTAAAGAGGGCTTTTTCAACAATGGCCTTACTACTTCCTCCTTTAAGCATGCGGAGATCCTATCCTGCTGTACGGAGGCATCCTCATCCCCACTCAGCTAGTCCCTTTCTGACAACTTTTATAATCCAGGGAGGGCAAGGGTCCACCTCTCCAAGGGTCCTGTCCACATCATCAGGCAGAAAAACCTGAAATTTATCCATTAATACAGGACAAGCAGGGGGCATAGTTATATTGACAGGATCTGTATCAACTACAGCTTGCAAGTCAGAGCAGATCCAAATGCTTTTGCCTGGAAAGTGTAATGCAAATTCTTCACTATGAGCTACAGTGGGGTCTGCATTCTCTTCCGGCAGGCCAGCACAGGCCCTTGACTGCTCAAAAGAGCTCCACCGGATGGCTATGTGCAATGTAATGGTGGCAGAGAAGAATGAGTTCTTCACCCCAAGAGTCATCAAGAAACCATTTGGATCTATCAATGGGGCAGATCGTTTTAATTGGTTCCCCACCCCTGCAGAGTTTAAACCCCACCAGATAATGATCTGTCCACAACAACAGAACTGCAGAGAGTTTCTTCACACCCAGACCACCAACATCTACCCCAGTACAGAAAACCAGATCTAAAGTGTGCCCTGCAGCATGGATTAATAATGGCTATTTGCCTAAAAGCAATGAAACAGCATGGAAATAAATCCTAAAGAAGAATGCCATGCAGAAGAATAGTCTTGTACAAAAACTTGGTAGTGGAAAGATAGTTTGCCCTACTCTCTTTAACTGGTGTCCCTGGAAAGAATTAAGGGTAGAGGAAAGAAGAACAGATGAAAATATATTTAGGAAAAGAGAGGAAATAACAGAATGGGTGAGACACATTGTTTCAAGACTAACTCCAAAGAAGGAAACAAACTGTACAGTGCAGATAAGACCATTAATGCAGAAACCGAAAAAGTTAAAAATGGAATGAAAGGGGAGAAACAATGTAAGGAAAATGAGTGCAGTTTGGACTTTCTACAAAACACAATTTCTGTTCATAAGCACCCTGACGAAGCTTCCACATGAGGATTTCTTTGATTCAAAACATTTAGGTACTTGGGTGAGGACAGAGGGAGGAGTCCAAGATGGTTCAGGAAACAGAGCGCAGCAAACTCTGGTAAGCCACAGTGCTAATAAGTGATGGCTTTTTACTGTACCTGCTGTTGCTGGCAGATATAGTGTTGTGAGACTTCAACTGAGAAGTAGCATGAGACAGGAGAGCTCTGCAGTGAAGCGGGTGCAAAACAAGATCTTCAGAGATGCTGCAGCCATAGCACCTTATTCTGGCACTCCATCTTGTTTCTTTTTCTGGTCCTCTGCTACCAGTGTTTGTGGAGGGTGGTTATGTGGAGCCAGACACATACTGAAATGGTGCATGCCACATATCTGACTTGTGCAATGGTTATGTTATGCAAACACTGTTGGTGAGACTACCAAAATCTGAAGACAATCTTGGTTTTCATACACAATATTGTGATTCTAGCCCAGAACTTTTTTAAAAAGCAACCATTTGGTTTTTTTAAAGATCAGGTGGTAATCACATTTGTGCCTGAAATGCAAAATATATGGAAGCACTCCCCACTATTTCGCTTGACATGTAAAGCTGCATTTGTCTTATTCTTATAGGCAAAGATGAGGAACTAAATATTCATCCCATTCCAAGCAAGGAAGAGTGGAATTTTCTGCCATGCCTGATGCAGTTTTTGCACTGGTGGAAACAATGTCTTGCACAAAAGTGCCAAATTTTCTGCAGAACTGCCTATTTGTGTGTGTGCGCAAACGTGTACAATTTGAGCAGTTACATTAATTGCCCCAAACCAATCTGACTGCTGCTCTGTGATGTCTTGTTTTCATCTTTCTTATTACTCACCTAGTTTTTCTGTGCTTGGTATGTACACACATGCTTTACCTTCTCAAAAGCAAAGGTCACCAGAGACATTTTACACAAATTAAAGAGACCTAAAGGGGAAAAAAGAGCTCTTGGTTTTGCTCTCACTTGAGGCAGGAAAAGTCATGGGGCTTTAAAATTTCCCACTGAGGTTTTCCATCCTGTAGAGACAGCGTCAATCAACAAAGTGAAAGGACTTTGCAAGTTTTTCTCTCCATCCCCATTCTTGAGTTACACATGTGGAAAAAATGAAAAAGAGGGCAGGGCTTTTGTTGCTTAGAAGAGGAAATTTCAGCAGGTACAGTTTTAAGCCTGTGGAAATGTCCTCCTCTAAACAACTATAAAAGCTGCAAGAACTCTGTTGTCTTTTTCATCTGGTCATCCTATCTGGATTGAGGCCAACGAGTGCAAAGTTTTTCTCCATTAGATTTTGTGCCATCATTCTGGCAGTTCTCCAAATTATGAAGTCATAGCCTATTTCAATATATAAAAGTTAGATGTGATCGTTATTAACTAGACTCCTTATTTACTATTGTTGTTTCTTTCTCTGGAGAATGCCTGTCTGTCTGTGCTTATGCGCACACCATATTGAACAGTTCATATTAACTGTACCATGGAGGATTCCTGCCCATCTACTGCAGTTCAGGATGCATATTGTTATTTTCCTATATTTAAGAAGGTAGAAAAAACTGTCCATTTTCACAACACTATAATGAGTACTGATGCTGTGAGATTTTTCAGTATCAACTCAGTACTCAATCTCTACAAAAATTAACTGTACATCTCAAATTGGCCTGGAAACACCACTCTCTCATCTGAGCATTTACTTTGCTGTTGTCTGATGTACATACAAACACTATAGTTACTAGGTTTCAAGACAAACACTCTGCATCTGCTCTGAGGCACTTTCATCCATTCTTATTTCATGCTATAAGAATTAAATTTTAGCACTAAAAATGAAAACTAGCTGAGCCTTGAAAAAAACAACAGCTTCTCACAGCCAGAGTTGCCACCCTAAAGTGAAAATTTGAAGTACAAAGTACATTAGGCTCTGGTGAGACTCCTGCTGGATTAGAAGGGAATCAGAAGAATTTTTGTAAAACTAATGATGTTCCTCAAAGAACGTTAGGACTAATTTCTCACCTTTGTTTACAGCCCAGCTGGTCTCAAAATCAGAAGTTGATTCAAAAAGAATTGACTTCTTCCTCAAAATAAAAGTATGAGCACTTCAAAGCAACCCAACCTATAGATAATTTACATTAGTTAATTATTCTGTGCATTGCCAGGATGTGTATGTAATGAACACGTTGAAAGTTCATAATCTGTCTTGTTATTCGGAACATTCTTGGCTTATGTCTCACTTCTGCTCCCCTCCCCAAACCATGCTGACTATTTGTATTTTACATATTTGTAAAAATATGTGGCCTAAATACTGTACCCCATGCATCTGAGGAAAAGGACCGTAATCAATCAAATCTCACAGTGAAACAAATCTATTATTTTTAAAGGTGTCATAATACCTTTTTGTTGTTGTTGTTTGTTAAACAAGTTGAAACAGATGAATACTACTGTCTGTTTGGAAACAGTCTACTAGGGCTCTCCAGAAACTCTGGAAACAATGTTAGCTTAAAAACTGAGCTTAAAGGCCAAGCTGACTTCAGGAAGAGTGTGCATGGGAGAACTAAGTGTCTCCCACTGAAATCAGTCAGATTAAAAGGCTGGGATGGAGAATGTGTAACTTTCCTAAATATTGTTCCACTGCCATCTCCCAGCAGCCTTCACTGCTGACTTCACCAGCAAGGACTGACAAGAGTTGCAGTTTAGCAATGTTCAACAAGGCCTCATCCTGACTTCTTTAACGCTGCAATCCAATATCAGTTCTATTCAGTATTTAATTATGTTTTACAAGTAGCAGGTTACTGAACACAATGGGACTTTCATCCCAGTTCATGTAAGTCAGCTATGGAGCCCTAAATAAGGGTAATCAGATAGGGCTTTATCCCATGGTTTGGTCCGCTTTGGAGATGAGATGGTTTGCTGCTTTTTCTGGCCACCGCATTAAGTATGAGCAATCTCAACCAGTCTGTTCCTGATTCATGCCTATTCTGCTGTTTTGGGTCCCTATCAGGGGCTACTGTAGATAGGATTGCTCCATTTTGGTTTGATTCCACTATATGTGATCCCTAGGATTCAACCAAAGTGGCTAACTGGCTGTCATTTTGCTTTAGTTACTTAATGTTGCCACTAGTTATTTAGAAATTGAAAGCTTCTCTTCACTTTTCCCTTTCAAGGGGGAAACAGAAGAGGATATGAAGGGGTTTTTCTTTTTAATCCCTTGTATCAGTGCTGAACTGTTTAACTGGCAAGCCAATTCAGTGCTATGCCACACAGAAACAATAAAAAAACCTGCAGCTTTCTCCCATTCCTCAGTGGAGGGGAAGACAGGAGACAAGGAGAGGGATCTTTTTTTGTTATTTTTTTCTTCCCTCCTTCTTTTCCTTCAAAGGTAGTAATTGGCTAAATAGGGTCACTTGAGGTATGGTGTAGCTCCCTGCTCTGATACCACCCAATCCTTGCATGTAAATCCTTGTAAATGCAAGGATTGCCCCAGATGACATACTACACTTCATAGCAACCCTGTACAACCCAATCTACCTCAATCCAATTTGGCTGCCTAATCATACCCTCTCATTGAACATAATGGAACTTACTTCCCAGGAAAATGGATATCATATATATACATGCAAGGATTGGGTGGTATCTCATATATATACGTATATAGTGTATATATATATAGTGTAGCTCCCTGCTCTGAAACCACCCAATCCTTGAATGTGGATGCAAGGATTGCCTCAGATGACATTCTAAACTTCAAAGCATACACACACACACACACACAAGAATTAGATTACTAGGCTGTGATTCCACATTGATCTACCCCTATGTAAATGATCCCAAACTGATATCATTCCAAATGAATGTATTGGGAACAGAGTTAGAACATTTACAGACATGGAAAAAGAAGCTCCAGTGACACAAATGAGGAGTTTTATAGCACATATCTACACATATCTTCTCAGATATGAGCCCCACTGAGTTCTTAAGTAAGCATATAAAGGAACTTAGAGTAAATGTGTTGGGGTCATACAGACAATTAATTCCATTATGTTCTAATGTTATGATTCTGATATGTTATATTTTAAGTTATGCAACTTTTCAAGACATACGTATGTGAGAAGAGCTCATAAGCATGTAAGAACTGTTCATAAGCCCAGTCTAAAAAATGTACTGTATTTTTATTCTCCCTTTCCTTCCAAAGAGTTTGGGACACAATACATGTGGGTATCTAATTTTATCTTCATAACAACCCTGCAAGGTGGATTAAAGCTGAAAGACATGGGCCAACTGAGTCAGATCATCCAAGGAACTTTCATGACTGAATAGAGATGGACAGTGATTGAATTCAAATGTTGTGTTCCCTGCATACACTGACTTTATGTGGACAGCCCCAGCTTCAAATAAAATTTCTTTCTGTATGGTCTTGCAGGTTAACACCAGCAGTGGTCTAAGTCAGCACAAAACAGAATGTAAGAGAACAGCCCATTATTTGGAGAAACGGCACATGGGAATCTTCTAAAGAGCCCCATGTCATCTTTTAAACCCTCTCCTGCCTTCAAACCTCTGGAAGTTTGAAACATCAGTGTGGGTGTTTATGCTGAGACTTCCCCAAGGACTGATTCTCAGAAGTGTTGTTCTATAGGAAGTCCCATTAAGCAGCATGATGCTGGGAACCATGAGCCAAGCTGGCACAGTCTAAAGTTCCCTAAAGTTCAGAGTAATTTTATTAGTCAGGACAAGTCTGGGCGCTCTCTTAGCCAATGTGTGGCAAGTGGTCACAAGAGGTAGGCTCCTATTCTTACTCCTGCTGTGCTCCTGTAGCCATATCTCTCCAGCTCAGTCTCTGCTCTCATTCAAAAGAGCTTGTAAAGCTGGCCCTGCAGAAAGAAACTCAGTGGAAATTCATACTTCTGCTGAAGAGTCATAATTTAACAGATCATTAATCCCACTCTTCTAAAACAGGCTGTAAAGCAGAATAAAATATGCAAATCCTCTTGTGCTTTAAACTTGCATCTGTCTGTCCATCCACCCAACCTTCTATCTATTATACTGGAATTTGCCTTAGATCATGCTGTATACTAATCCACTCATGTAACTCAACTAGAGCATACAAGATTAATAAAAAAAGATGTAAAAATAACATTAAAGGCTCAGGCTATTAGAAGGCCTCAGAACATTGGGAATTCTTACATGTGGTATAATTGTTGATACATAGGCAAGATTACCAATTGATAATTTACCTTTTAATCACTGAAGGGCAGTGACTGAACTCTGACTATAGAGACAGGATTATTAGTGGTAACAACGTGCACCAGCAAACAGATATACCATGAACTGCAATTTCAAACCAAAAATAGTGGGCTGAAATAATAGCCCTTTGGGATACAAAGGGTTTTTTTTAAAGTAGAGAAGATTGAATAGCATCTGTACAGATAGTGTAGGGTCTCAGATGACTATCAACCACTCAGCAGCTGTTTGAACTTTCACTACATAAGCAATGGTGTCAGTAGGGAAAAAACGCTCTTCTTGTTGGTTCTTGACTGTCATATTATCTTCATTGGTCAGTTCTTTAAAACTGTTCATCCTTTTTCATGAGTTGCTTAAAGAAATATATGATTGGGACAGGCCCTATTATTAGATAAAATGAGACAGTCACATATTGGGATAGATCCTGGAAAGCAGGATCTTCTATGGAAGAAGAAAAGTTTGTGCCATAAAGCCTTCAACTCTCAGATAAGCTATTGCCTTCACATGTGGTGAAAGATGCTTTCCTATCTGCAGTGCTGAAGTCTTGTGTTTTGACCTCTTATTCTTCACTTGGGCCAGTTCTGTGATTTATACATCTTTATAAAATTGCTAGATGTAGCAATTTTAAAGTGGTGTAGAATGTTTTATAAAAAAATATATCAGTACGCATAGGACAGAAGGTTAAAATGCAGTTTTTACATTGTCCATGAAATGAATGGTAGGTTGAAGTACAGAGGAAAGTCTTTTAGAAGCAGCTATGTTTTCAAGCCAGACATCCTGGAGCATGAAGTCAAGTGGGCCTTAGAAAGCATGGCTAACAACAAGGCCAGTGGAGGTGATGGCATCCCAGTTGAACTATTTAAAATCTTAAAAGATGATGCTGTTAAGGTGCTACACTCAATATGCCAGCAAGTTTGGAAAACTCAGCAGTGGCCAGAGGATTGGAAAAGATCAGTCTACATCCCAATCCCAAAGAAGGGCAGTGCCAAAGAATGCTCCAACTACCGTACAATTGCACTCATTTCACACGCTATCAAGGTTATACTCAAAATCCTCCAAGGCAGGCTTCAGCAGTATGTGGACCGAGAACTCCCAGAAGTACAAGCTGGATTTCGAAGGGGCAGAGGAACTAGAGACCAAATTCTAACATGCGCTGGATTATGGAGAAAGCCACAGAGTTCCAAGAAAAACATCTACTTCTGCTTCATTGACTACGCAAAAGCCTTTGACTGTGTGGACCACAGCAAACCATGGCAAGTTCTTAAAGAAATGGGAGTGCCTGATCGCCGGAATTAAGATTGCTGGAAGAAATATCAATAACCTCAGATATGCAGACGATACCACTCTGATGGCAGAAATTGAGGAGGAATTAAAGAACCTCTTAATGAGGGTGAAAGAGGAGAGCGCAAAAAATGGTCTGAAGCTCAACATCAAAAAAACGAAGATCATGGCCACTGGTCCCATCACCTCCTGGCAAATAGAAGGGGAAAATATGGAGGTAGTGACAGATTTTACTTTCCTGGGCTCCATGATCAGTGCAGATGGTGACAGCAGCCACGAAATTAAAAGACGCCTGCTTCTTGGGAGGAAAGCGATGACAAACCTAGACAGCATCCTAGAAAGCAGAGACATCACCTTGCCGACAAAGGTCCGCATAGTCAAAGCTATAGTTTTTCCAGTAGCGATGTATGGAAGTGAGAGCTGGACCATAAAGAAGGCTGATTGCCAAAGAATTGATGCTTTTGAATTGTGGTGCTGGAGGAGACTCTTGAGAGTCCCCTGGACTGCAAAGAGATCAAACCTATCCGTTCTGAAGGAAATCAACCCTGAGTGCTCACTGGAAGGACAGATCCTGAAGCTGAGGCTCCAATACTTTGGCCATCTCATGAGAAGAGAAGACTCCCTGGAAAAGACCCTGATGTTGGGAAAATGTGAAGGCAAGAGGAGAAGGGGACGACAGAGGACGAGATGGCTGGACAGTGTCATCAAAGCTACCAACATGAATTTGACCCAACTCCGGGAGGCAGTGGAAGACAGGAGCTTTGAGACCAGTCTTAAGGGCAGCCCCAAATAGAAGACATGACAACAGTCCAGGCTTTAGGTTACCAGTGTCTGAACCATTGTAGCAAGCTGTTGCTGCCCAAGAACAGCTGCAACTGCCATAACAGCTTAAGGTATTCTATCACTGCCTTTTTAAGGGCAGAAGGCACTACTGAAAGACATCAGCATAGATATTGTTGTAGTACATGCTAGAAAGGATAAACAAAAGTTTGGCTATTAAACTAAGATAAAATTTCTGAACCAGCTGAGGACTAACAACAAGAAATGGAAATATCCAAATGTTCATCTGGTCCAATTCCAGCTCAAGGATATCCACAGGATTTTTTGGCGGGGGATGGGTGGGTTCAAATCTGCATAATGATATGTTAGTGTAATTTGTGTGAATACTATGTGTTGCTGCAATGCTTTTCATCTATATACGTTAAAACAATAAAAATTGCTCCCCTTCTTATGGACACCCATGCCCTGCTGATGCAGTAAAATAAGACCATCACTTTCATATTTTATACTGTTCATGAAGCACCTGCCAAGGTATAGATGGTAGAAGGACATTTTATTTTGCCCAGCATGTATGATTTAGTTCTCAGTCAGTGTGACAGACTTGTGTGGGGGCTGCTGAGATTGCTGGCATGTGGGCGGGGTGGGGGTTCAGGAAGACACGTATGATTAAATATCCCTCCATATTAAAATGAACACACAAATCTCCAAACTAGATAGAAAAACAAACTATCTGGGGAAAGGATTCTATCCTAGCTTTCTCTTAGACATGCCAATGATCTAAGGTAATTTTTTTTGTTTTGTTTTTAGTACTGAAGAGTTTTCAGTGAGCCTCCATGTATAATCTGAAGTGGGACAGCTCAGACACTAGTGAGAGCTAGATCTGATTTGGAACAAGAAGGATTTGTTGGCATCATGAAGAATCTGTCTGCTATTCACTGCCTTTGGGCATCTGCGGTGCAATTGGCCAGAAAGAGATGCTGCATCATGCAATGTTCAGGCTTCTTGGCATGGGCCTTTTATCCTTTAGATTCTGCCTTGGCTCTTGGAATGAGCAAACTGACTCCACAGAATTAACTACCCCGATTTTTGCCTTGCTAACTCAGTTAAAAGCTGTTGTTTGTGGTGTAGATTAGGCCAATGTTGTGCCTGCTGTCTTCCCATCCTGACATACCACTGCAAAAGATGTTTCTGACAGGAAGTAGGTAAGAAATGGAAGTTATAAAGCCCTGGTGCTTTAAGAGCCTCGTGGCGCAGTGGTTAAACTGCTGTACTGCAGCCAAAACTGTGCTCACGACCTGGGGTTCAATCCCAGGTAGCCGGCTCAAGGTTGACTCAGCCTTCTATCCTTCCGAGGTCAGTAAAATGAGTACCGAGCTCGCTGGGGGGGGGGGGGGCAATGTGTAGCCTGCATAATTAACTTGTAAACCGCCCAGAGAGTGCTTGAAGCACTGTGGGGCGGTATATAAGCAGCACGCTTTGCTTTTTTTTTTTGCTTTGCAAGTGTATCTTCCCACCTGCTTATGTTCAGTGAGGGATTATTATTAGGTAATGTTGTATTATTGTGCAAGAATGCACATGAAACAAATATTGCAAACATTCTACTGATTTCAAAAGCTATTTATACATCATAAAACTAAACAAGCACACTGTGCATGTTTCAATGTAATATTAACCCATAGTTCCATATTAGGAGAATAAGCCTTGAGCTCACACACTACCCCTCCTCCTTTAGCATGGCTACAAGGAGTTAAGGTGTTGTTTTTACTTTAGATTAACTGAAGCATGCCATATCAACCAAACCCCCACAACTGTAGTTTATCTTCATTAAAGTTAACTAAAACATATGAACCTCAAACTATAGTTGATGAAAGTGGTTTACTTCTATGAATCAGACTGAATATTAACCACAGTTTAGGGTTTGGGTCTAACAATAAACTGTGGTTAACCTAAAACAAGAGTCAGAAGTTCCGAATCTGCTCGCAGCCACACTGGAGGAGAAGCAACAGGGCACTGAGGCCAATGTTTACCTAGGCTCATTCTCATAATACTAATCTTCAGTTTAGTCTCATGGCTAATGCAACAATCATTAACATAATATTACTCATAATACTAATCTTCAGTTTAGTCTCATGGCTAATGCAACAATCATTAACATAATATTACTCTTTGGCTGCAAATTCTATCTCAGATTATAGATGTCCAACCAAGTGGAAGCAGGTGGTCTCTAGTCCTTCAATGTTGCAGATAACAGTTAGTGCTGTAACTGTCTGGGAGCAGACTCAAGTTTGTCTTCAGATGTGTAGGATGGCAAAAAGGCTCTCTTATATATCCTTGAATTTAGCAGCCCCATGCTCATTAGAAAAGTATTTCAGTCATGCAGAAAACGTGGCCATTAGGCTCAGGATTCACTGCCACTTAGGTCCTTCCTGTGCCATGACGATAATGACACAAGCCCAGGGCCATCTTGAGGGAACCCACATTATGTTTTCACTCTATGCCACATCTCCTCTGCTACTAACTGGAATTCTCCTGTGGGCTGCTCCTGCTGTCACAGCCCCAGCTTAAAATCACTGTGTGCTGGCTGACTCTGACTTAGTGAATAAAAGTCTGTGGCTTTTGGCTGGGGATTCAGTGAGTCAAGACTAAGGAGCTGACACGTGGCAGCCAACAGAATCAGAACTGATAGAACTCATGAGTGTCTCCTCCATGACCATGCATGCAAAACAATGCAGGAAGCAGTCAAGTGGGGGGCCAGGGAAGAGTTAAAGTTCTTGACCTCAAGTCAGGTTGTTGTCCCCTTCAAAATCTCCATGATTCAAACAAGGGGTGGAGCTCATGAGAGATGACTGGAGGCAGAGACTCATAAAGGTTCTGAGTCCATTCCCACCATTATCTGAAAAAGCTCTTCATTAGGAGCTGTCCAGAGTGCTGCCAGCATGTGACTAGAAGCTAGAGAAGATAAGGAATCAGAAAATTGTCCTTCTCATCCCACAAGATGGCAAAGCACTCTGTGGTGCTCCTGACAAGAGAAGGGGGAAAAAAGCTAATTGATGAGGTGCTGCAGTAGTTACACACCTGTCCACATGCCCAATTGCACAACTGAGGTGTGCCTTAGTGCTTCATCAATTAGCTGCAATTAGCCACAGCAAGTTAAAGAAACCTTACACAATTCCACATATAGGATTATAGTTAATGCTTCAATTTAAGCTACACATATTGTAGAAAATGACAGTGGCTGATTTTTTTGGTGTGCATTCTTTTAAGATCAGAAGCACTATAGGCATTGTTTACCAGTTTTTAAACAACCAACCTGTCATTTTCTGCTTGTTCTATATGTGTGTTTTGCTTCTCAAAGTGAAATAACACAGTTTTTATGAAGTGACAGTTTATGAAAATTGCGGACACACTGATAAGAAAAAAGACTGCACTGTTTAACCCTTTCAGCCATTATTTATGTGATGCTGGGAACACATCATGAGAGGAGTACCTCCCTCTCCATCATTGCTTTCCAATAACAGACTGATACCGTTTGAAGAAATGGGTCCTGCTTCCATGTACACAAAAGGAGAAACCTCTCCTCTTTAGATATGTCACTCTAGAAGTGGGGAAAGTGGTAATGGAGACCAGAAGCTGGTGTAATAACTGAACAGGACTTTCATCTCACTTCACCAACAGGCAAGGGGCCTACGGAGTCTGGCAAATTCCTTGTTGAAATATCTCATAGAATTGAGACAACCTACACTGATACAGAAAAAGAATTTAGTGAGCACTCTGCACATCCCTACTATTGACAACTTAAAACACTCATGTGGCCAAACCTTCTGACATTACTTTTATGATATGTGAGACTAGTTCTGCTACTACAGTTCCTATACAGGAAGGTAATGTCAGAATCTACTCTAAATGTGAGTATAAACATTTAACACTCAGTAAGTGATAGTCACTTGTAATGACCTATAATAATACTAAACACTAAACAAGTACAGACACTCATGCTGGACATCCAATAATCAATTTAAGAATAGATCTATTGCATTTATTTAACATACACGTACAAGAATAAACTCTGTAAAGATACAATTACCTGATAAAGATAAAGAAGAAAAAAGCAAGCATATGTTGATTTCTAGCACATTTTAGAATTTTTTTCTTTATTCACCACACTTAAGAACATCTGTATCAAAGAGCAAGAGTATGGACAGAGGCCAAGCCTTCAGATGGGGGAGAGAACCAGAAAAGCAATGACATAATATTTCAAGAAAATGGCAAGGAGATTACCTTCTCTGCCTACACCCCAGCAATGATAGGAATAAGGTTGAAGTGCAGTGTCTTGGGTGCCTGTAGAGGCACAGCAATGATTTTTTACACATCCACATATCACATACAAGTCAGGGCAAGTGACTGCTTTATGTTTGCATGTAATGTTATATCATATAATAAAACAAAATATGACTGTCCATTATTTTTACTGCTAAAATCAATGGTGACAGCAATCCCATGAATTTTAATTGAACTTGCATTTCTCAAATAAAAGGCAGTGATTTCCAACAGCAAGGAAACTCAACAGTCATACAGGTGAGTGTGTCTGAAAAGAGAAGAAGCAGAAAATAAAGCTGAAGAAGAGAGAGAAGATCTGAGATCTGAGAGCCAGAATCTTTAGAGATTTTGTGTTCACAGAAGAATTTTAAATCCAAAATATTTTGCTTGTTGGTAAGGACACTTTATGAGGCCCCACAGATGGCCAAACTACTCAGAATCAAAAGAGTAGGGTTGGTGTCCATCAGTCTGCCTGAAGACAGAATGTCACCACATCTCAAGTGTGGTGGAATCTGGGGTAGAAAGTTCTGAGATGAGAACTTGAGACACTTAACTTGTGGGGACAGAAAGGGTATTTATGACCAATTGCTCCTTTAAATGTTCAGAATATTTCCCATTTATAGGGACAGTGGTTTTGTAGGCCTTTTAAAAATGTTTTTCTCCTCAAATGCCTGTACTTACGCCCTATTCACTTGCTACTGAAGCTTGTGTGCTCTGTCAGTGAGGAGAGGAGCACTGTAGGGCTCTCTCTCCATCACGGCTTTCATTATGCAAAAGCGACAGTGTTGTAAATATGGACATTCTACATGAAGCTACTATTCTCATTGCTCCGCATTCTGATTCACATGGACAGCCTTCACAGGTACAAAGCACTGTCTCCTTTTCAGACAGAATTATAGAGCGTTTCTAATTAAAGAAAATGTATGTGTTTTTTTACATTTTAAATAATTAAATGATACAAACATTTATTGTGTGTGTGTCTGGATTTGTGTAGTACACCACTTCAAGATACCATTAGATAAGGAAGTTGTACTGGAATTAATTCTATATAACAGAAAAAAGAAACAAATAGATGCTAATTCAGAAAGCAGCATATCCAAGAGACAGATATACAGACATATATAACACAGCATTTCAAAATATCATTACATACAGGAAGCTGCATAGAAATTGATACTATGGCTGAAATACTGTTGAGTAACACCTCTGAAGTAAATGGCGATGATGTCATCTGCTGGTGAAGAAAATCTTTGATTTAATTTAATTTAAAACTTCTTATCCTCCCTTTAAATTTCTGAGGCTCCTCGGGGATCCCTTTTGCCCTAGGGAAGCCTTTGGGAGCCTCAGAATGGGGCAAGCATTTAATATCTGTAAATTGCCACCAGTAATCCTGCCACCACTCCCTGCCATTGGTGGCAATTTCCACATATTAAATGCATATTCCCATATTAAATTACAAAATTAAGGATTTTCATTGCTGGCTGATGATGCCATCACCATTTATGCTGATGGATTTACACCAACTAGATTCCAGCCCATATGTGTATATGCATGCATGCACATGTGCAGAGCACATCAGAAACAAATAGAAGCAAACTCACCAATCCAAGGTGGTTGTATGGGGAGAGACAGACAGACAGACAGTAGATCATTTCAAGACATCACGCTATCTCTCTACTTGTATTATTCACACAAACACGCATGATGTAATCATATACACATATAGTGCAGAGTACATCAGAAACAAACGAGTGCCCACTCAGAAAGCAACAAATCCACAAACTCAGCCTCCATCCATCCTCCGAAGAGACTTTACCTTCAGTCCAGTTACAACAAATAGAAGTTGTTTCTTCTGCTGATTCCTTCTAATTCTGTCACCCTTTCACCTGTCCCAGCTGTGTCCCACATACTCTACATAGGTAGGTAGTATTTCTGTATTCCTGCCAATTACAGTTATTGCTAAACATATATTACTATGGGCAAACTATAATATATCCCATTAATCAAGTAGAGAAGAATCCCTACCAATGATATAAACAAATGAACTAATATAAAACATCTTCCAAGAAGGAGGATTTACATTAATCTCCTGTTGTGAAGTTCATCAAAGTCATTCTTAGTTTATTTAAAGATAAACATTATGCCACATTATCGCAATTGTCAGCATTTGGCTATGACAATACATCATTCTTTATTCTGCCTCTGGCAGCTAATGTGATATCTCACCTTCCAATGGTACCTAATTAATAAGAGGGTTAGGGGAAAGTTCCACTAATTTGGAACTCCAACTGTAAGAGAGACTAGAAATTAATCTGTAAAAATTAAGCATATATAAAACCCACAGTACTGTATACAATGCATCATATTTGAAATGAGCATATTTAATGTTTGCAAATTGGTCCCTTTGGGAATCCTCGACTTAAGCATATATAACAATACAAGTTGAAAAACACAATTCTGGCATAATCGCCTCGTACTCTGTTCTTTGAACTCCAAAAAGAGTTTTTCTTAGCGAAGATTACCATGAGAATCTAGTATTTACATAAACAATTTGTGTCTGGAGTACAAGTCCATTCAAGCTCATGTAACCCCTTTCAACAGATGAAGTCTTTCAAGTCACGGGCTATAAAGCTGAATATATTTGTGTCCTACAGTTTTCAGTTCAGGTAATCTGTACTGTTTTCTGCACAGGACTCCAGCGGGTCAGCCTGAAAGCTACTTAGATGTAATGTAATTTAAAATAAAGAAAAACATAATGCAACATTTTACAGAAAAGCCAACAACTATCTTTTGAAAATGATGTTGGGACACACCTGTGTGGGTTGAGATTGACAGTATAATACCAATCACAGAGAAGAGAAGAAAAAACTCTTCCTTAGTATTGCTAGTAAATTTGTGTAAAACACAGTGGTCTATCTCCTGCCATGTGTGAAACACTTGAGACTACATTGCATCAGTGCTCTGAAGTTTGCTCTGGATTTGCAGTACCTTGAGAGTTCAAGATGCTAGTTAGGACCAGTTTAATTCTAACGGGCCTGGATTAAGAACAGTTAGGGGACCATCTCTACTACTGCATGACACCATGGCTTTGACAACCAATCAGAAGTACTCTTAAATATGACACTCTTCAGGCAATACGTATCTTCCAGGATGAATAGATACATTAGCAGGGGGATACACAGAGTATAAACAAGAGTCTTGCCATTTTATCTCCTGGCCTCATTCTTGTTACCCTCCACACATTGAGAGCAAACTTTAGTGTCTTCACATGCTTCAGAATGCTGAACTAAATGCCCAACTAATGCATTTTCAATAGCTTCTTTTCATTTGCAAAATTCACATACTCTGAAGTGTTTCCAGAACATGTGCTTGAAGTAGTTTTGCCCGGGTGGATAGAATCATTAACATTCTCTTACCCACCCAAAGTTCCTGAAAGCTGCACATCCTATCAATCAATCAATATACTCTCAAATTCCTGGATACGGATTTAAATCTTTGTTTATTTCACTCTTGCATGCAAAAATGAAAAAAAAATCTAACAGTTTCTCCCTCACCGTACCCTGCATTTGGCAAGATTACAAAAAATTATGTGCATTTTTTTTTGCATTCCATCTACCTCTTTTTGCAAAAACATTCACACACTTTTTTCATGTGTATGTCTGTGTGCAAAAAACTTGCAAAACACAAGGGCTTTATTTGCACAAAAAAGCTATTGTAGAAAACATAGGTGCAAATGCTATTGTTGGAATAAAAGTGAAAAATCTCTCAGCAATTAGCTATTTTTGAGCAGGGTATCTTGATGTGTTGAGACACTCTTTTTTGCTGAGGATGACAAAAATTTTGAATATTTGTCACATCCTCCTGCCTCCTGAGTACTGTGTCCATGGGAAATGTGTGCTAATGTTCATACGTAAGAACTGACATGCAGAAGAATATGACATAATTTTAAAATGTTCAGACACTAAAGACTCTAACCACTGTTCTCATGCTTTTGTAGCTAAATACTCTATTCCATATATTTAATAATAATTATTATTATGTAACAACAATAACAGTAACAATAAGAAGGAACATTTATATTGAAATAGGGAACCTTAGACCTTCCAAAAGTTTGGGCCTATAACACTCAGAAGCCTCAGCCAGCCTGGCCAATGTTAAGGGGTTATGGGAGTTCTCGGCCAACATATCTGTAGGGCCAAAAGTTCTGTGCTATGATTTTTATGGTGCTCCGAGTGCTTCACACACATTTTCATGTAGTAAAATGGACAACACTTCTGTTACCCCCTAGAGCAGATGAGGATTAAGGGTTACAGAAGACTACTCTGTTACTCCTGACCCTCAAGACTCCATTCAGTTGAATTGTTTGAATGTGCCGGTCCATCTTCTAAAACTAGATGAGCCCATAAACCAGGAGAAAGAGGAAGCAGACCATCAGAAATAAAATGAGAAAGGCCTAAAGATCATTGGTAGAAGAGGGGCATTTGATGCAGAAAGTCCCCGGTGTTTCCCTTGAAATAAATGTGTTTTTTTAATTATTTAACTCAATCTATCTATTACTCCATTAGTGTGATGCATTATTCTAGGTGGTTTACAAAAAATAAACATATACAAAAATATAAATAAAACAAAAATAGATTAAAACAATTTAAACTATTAACAGCACAAAAACAAATGGCATCGGGGGCAGTTTTCCCATAATGGCAGGACAAGAGGAGTACAGTCAACCATAGTCATTATGGAAGGCCTCCCTGAAAAGCCAGGTTTTGAGTTGCCTCAGTGCCACCGTGAAGAAGGGCCTACATCTTGTTGATGAGCACCATCAGGATGGCAACATGGAGGAGCATAGCCTGGGAAGATCTGATGGATTGGGTAGATGGCAAATGCAATTCAAATGCTCTTATCATATATCAGAGCTGGATATGCTGGAAAGTGGAGCAAGATGGTGCCTATCCTGTTCCATATACAAAAGTCAGTTGGAGAAATGTGAATCTTTCTTTCTCACTGGGGTGAGACACTTTTCCCCACCACATCTTGGAGGGAGTGAAGGGAAGCTGCCTAACACATAGGTCCAATACTTCCTCCCAGCATCTTCTTCCCAGCATCTGCTCCCTTAGGTGGACAATTCATTCTGCTTAATTGTAGGATCATATCTGCCTGAAAACAACCAGTTCCAAATGAAGGAGTTTATACAGACTCTGGCCAGTATTCTATTCACCATGGGGGGTGGGGGAGCTCCCATGATGTCTAACTTGCTGTGCAAAAGAAAGAGGTTGTCATCACTGCCATCATTATTTTCAAAAGGGCTTACTGGATACCCATTGGCAAGCTCTGAAAACTAACCATAGTGCATGCCACACTATATGGCAATAGGATTTTGGTCCAGTGACTTAACCTGACACGAGACAGCTTTGTCGCTTAATTTATTCAAAGGAAACATACTATACTTGGAAATCTCAGTAACACTAAATAGATAATCTCACTTTTACGTCTGAGGAAGTGAGCTTGATCAACAAAAACATTAAAATATGGCAGTTAGTTTTTAAGGTATCACAACTTGCTTGTCTTTTTTATTTTTATTTTGTTTTGTCTGATATACTAAATGCTAAGTTTCTACTAGTGTGTTGAATTCCGGTATTTAAGACTTTGTCTGTTTTGAAATCATTCACTTATATTGTAGCTAAATTATTGTAAACCCCCCCTTTTTTTTTTTTACTACACAGTCACCTCAGAATAGGGAAATGCTGAAAACGAATGAATAAATGAAGATATACTCAATTTCTAGCACAATTGCATTTTCCTTTCATTCGTGATTATTTTTACCATGCAATCTCAGTTATTCTGTTGCTTATTATTTTGCACAGATTTAATTGTACAATAAATGTTGGCATTTTTGCTCCACAAATATTCTCTATATTTTACACATTTTGCAATGAAAGCAATCATAATTTTTTCCTTACAATCAGCCCAGATCCCTTACAAGCAAATGACTTGTTAACTGCCTCTGGCACAACAGTGGGAAATTTAATTTGGGTTAATCAAGCTGGGGGATGATGAGCAAAGAAGGGCGGAGGAGAGAAATGGAGCCTCAGCTTCACAAAATTATAAGAATACTTTCTACTTGGGGAAGGTCTACGTAATTGTGCACATATACGAAAAGCAAAATAAGAAAAGATACCTGGAAACACGCTATAGTGAATGGAAATGGCAATAAAAAATAGCAATAAAAGCTACATAATAAATGTCTGGATTCTGGAAAATGTTATTTGGAACAACATTGTAAATGGGTCCTTTTTAAAGAGAAAGGTGGGATAAAAATATTTTAAATAAATAAATAATAAAGTGTTCATTTACAGATAAAACAGTGTGAACATGTATATATTTGCTAAAATGTGCAGACATGGATATATTTGTTCAAAAGGAGATTCCACTGCATTTACTGGATCTACTCCTTGGTTCATTAATTAAGGACTGCAGCCTTAATACTTCCTGGGTAGTATTGCCACTGTACACAGTGGGATTGAAGGTTAGGATTGTATTAGACAAGTGACTTCCTCAGCAGTTGATAAGGACATGTTACTTACCTGTAACTGCAGTTCTTCAAGTGGTCATCTGTGAATTTACACATATGGTTTTCTGTGCCTGTGCAGGAACTTCTCGGAACATTCTAGAGCTTAAAATTCTTTTAAGAATAGCACACACACCCCACCTTGTGCATGTCCATGTGGGTCTGCCTCTATACCTCAGTTCCTCCAGTATGCTACTGCAGGAACGTAAACTGGTTTGATGGTGTGGCTCAGAAGGCAAGAACAAGAACCTGGGCTGTCTCTTAACCACAGAGTTTTTCTTTCCTTCTGGGCTTCTCTAGGAGTTGGCAACCTCAAATGTCTGGCCTGGGAAGCATGGGTAGGACAGGCAGTTCCACTTGGAAGGACATGGTCAGCCATGAACTGAGGGTTTTATAGGTCAAAGCCAGCACCTTGAACCTGATATGGAAATGAACCAGTCGCCAGAGCAGGGCGGCCAATACTGGGGTGATATGCTGATGTTTAAACAATCCCGTAACTAGTCTGGCCACCATGTTCTGGACCTGCTGCAGTTTCCATATCAGTCTCAAAGGCAGCCCTACATAGAGCATATTGCAGTAATCTAACCTTGAGATTACCAAAGCATGGACCAATGTGATGCAGTCAAGGCAGGGACACAGCTGAGCAATACGCCTCAGATGGAAATAGACTGACTGGACCACAGATGCTATCTGAGATTCCATCGATAATGCTGAGTCCAGAAGGATGCCCAGACTGTGAACCTCATTCTTGGTGGAGAGAGTGGCCCCTCCAAAAGAAAGGGAGTCACCCAATCCACAGATCTCAGGAGCTGGAATGGATCAAGGGCACTGGTCTCATCCAGGAGTTGTCTGGAGTTGATCAGCCACTACCCTCTGCACTAGCTTGCTCAGAAACAATATATTGATGATGGGTCTATAGCTGTTACAATCATCAGCCGCCAAATCTAGTTTCTTCCAAATTGACTCGATGAATGTCTTCTTGAGGGCACGGGGAAACTGGCCCACTCAGAGAGACACATTGATGATTATTAACACCCATTCTGTGGTTATCGGCCTGGCAGCTTTTAAAAGCCAGGTTGGGCAAGGATCTAGGGAGATGGCAGTGGCCCTGCAATGGTCAAACACCCTGTCAACCTCAGATGGAGATACAGGCTGAAATTGATTTAACAAACTAGGACAAGGTGGTACAGTGGACATCTCAACCTGATCTACTGCTACAAGTTGGTAGTCTAGGTCCCGACGGATGGTCTCCACTTTGTTCTTGAAGAATGCCACAAAATGATCATTGGTAATGGTATTGGGAGGCCTGTCAACCAGCTCAGTGCTGGATAAGTCATGAACAATGTGCAATAGTTATGCTTGGTATTCTGAGTCTCATTTATTCTTTTGGTATAGTATGTTCTTTTAGTAGCTTTCACAGCTGCAAGGTAGGTTCTAGATGCAACTCTAGTGGCTTACAGCTTAAACTCCATTGAGGCTCACCTCCAAATGTTCTCTAGTCTCCTCCTAAGTTGCTTCATTGCCTGTAGATCTTAAGTATACTACGGGGAAGGGCAAGCTTGGCAGTGGAGGGGGCGCTTGGGTGCAATCTTGTCAACAGTCCTGGTTGCTGTGGCATACCAGCCAGTGACCTGAGCTTCAATAGAAGTGTCAATCAGGTCAGCTGGCATCCCTCTCATAGCCTCCTGGAATTCAACCAGATCCAGTCGCCTGTGAGGATAGACCATCTTAATGGGTCCTGGCTTCCCATGGGAGACGGGGGAGAGCCACTGTGAGACTGAGTTTTATCAGGTGATGGTCTGACCATGACAAAGGGACAGACACAAGGTCCAAAACCCTCTGACCTGTAGCAAATACCAAGTCTAGCATGGAAAGTATCCTGACTAGAGATGGGGGTATTCATATTCATATATGAATACGAATACCCCCGCACAGCTATATGTAATGAGGGTCTGGCCCCCTGGGACTGGACTGTCCACTCACGCATCTGCTGCTGCCACTGGCTCCCCTCTCCCTTCCAATCACTCCGGAGCTCATGGTTGACTATCCACTCCTGGCAGAAGGAGGGAAGACGAGTCTCCTTGCCAGGCTGATAAGTGGATAGCTGACCGCGAGCTCCGGAGTGACTGGAAGGGAGAGCAGAGCCGGCAGTGGCAGTGGATGTGTGAGTAGATGGTTTGGACCCATGTGGCCGGACCCCTGTTACATACAGCTGTGCAGGGGTACTTGTATTCACATACAAATACGAATACCCCCATTTCTAATCCTGACAATTGGCAGCTGGAAAATATCCTGACCTATCAAATTCAGAGGCAGAAACCAGTCTTGGCATGGTCATGTGGCTATAAGAATTGTGTTTGCCTTTTCTTGTCAGGGTCTCACAACTATCTTGTGCAGTAGCGGCATGGGTGGGAAGATGTAGAGAAGACCTTTCGTCTACCAAACCATGAATGCATCTCCAGGTGAGTCTTGACCCCATCCTGCATGGAAACAATATTTGTCACATTTTCTGTTATCCATAGTTGCAAACAGGTCCATGGTTGGTTGACCCCAACCATGGTTGTCTGCAAACTGTGTAGAAAACATCCTGGGCAAGTTCCCATTTGTGATTTTGGGCTACCCATCTGCTGAGGTTGTCTGCTAGTTGATTGTCTGCTGGTTGATTGTGCTCTCCCACTATATGTATAGCAATTGGGAACATGTGATGTTTCAGACATCATTCCCATAGATGAACAGTGAGAAAGAGAAGGGGCATGAAATGTGTTCTGTTCTGCTTGTTCACACAGCACATGATGGTGGTATTGTTGGTGAGCAACTCTACTACAGTGCTTGAGAGCCTGGGCTTGAATGTCTTGCATGTCTTTAGAACTGCTAATAACTCCAGTTTGCTTATTTGCATCAGTCTCTCCTTCTTGGACCAGAAGGCATGGATCTGTCCATCTGTCCTTGTAGCGTGCACCCCAGCCTGTAAGACTGGCATTGGTTTTTACCTGAATCCTGGGTCTTAGTGACTTGAATGGCCTTCCCATTGTCAGACTTGGGATTGGGGACCACCACTGGAGCTGAACCCCTAACTCGGAAGGTACAGTCAAAATCTTTGACAACCTCACTGTCATGATATCAAATGAAGCCAGGTACCAGGCTTGGAGAGACCTCATCTTTAGGGGAGTGTGAGTAATGACGAATGTTGTAGAAGCCATAAAGCCTAACAACCTCTGGGCCATGAAGGCAATTATCTAGTGGATTTAGACTTGGACTTTTTCTTTTGTGAAGGAACCACATCAGTCTCGGAGAGTTTATCCTTACTTTTCAAGTCCAAAACTGACTAAATCTTTGATGCTGACACTGGTATTCCTTTAGAAGAAGTGAATCTAAGGGCTACAGGAGTTGTTGACACCAAAGGTAAGTTACTAGAAGCAGTAACTGAGTCTTGCATTTGTCCTGTGTAGAAGGTTTGTCAGAATGGGACATAGTGTTAGACTGGGAGAGGCAAGGCTCCATAACCAGGTTAGGTCAGGAAGTCACTGATGTGTCCTGAGGTAATGAGTGACTGCTTGCAGGGATTTTTCACACAAATGGGATCTGAAGCACTATTGCCAATTTTTATTGCAACCCTGGTAAGTTTTAAGCAGTGAGGACACAATTGTGCCTGGTGCCTCTCGCCCAGACAGTGCAAGCACTTAGAGGGTAATCAGTTAAAGGGATTTTAACACATTACACTTCTTAAAGGGCCTGTTGGGGCCATACAAGGGCGAGAAGGTCTCATCGAGGCAAAAGGTGAGAGACATTAAGTAAAAAGAATATATAAAACGGAATGATATATATATATTTTGGAACTCACAAATGAGGCAAAAGTTTGAAGAAGATGAGAGAAGACAAAGAAAGATGACAATATAAATAGATAAAAAAATGACAAAAAGCTCTACAAACATTTCCAGAAGCTTCCTGAGTGGTAGCTAAAAGGGAACTAAAGGAAACAGGTGGTGCTGC
The DNA here is from genome assembly GCA_037013535.1 of Intellagama lesueurii. NCBI lineage: Eukaryota > Metazoa > Chordata > Lepidosauria > Squamata > Agamidae > Intellagama > Intellagama lesueurii. Next base: position 112,798,630 of record JBAJHW010000005.1, read on the forward strand.
ACAGACATGCACAATTGGGGTGGGGGGGAGCTATTCTGACATCTCTTTATTTTAAGCTCTAGAATCTTCTGAGGATTTCCTGCATAGGTGCAGAATATGTATGATTCATGGAGACCACAAAGAAGAAGAAAATATTCAATGGAGACTTGCACACAGTATCTTTCATAAAACCAGAATGAGATAGTATAGCATTGCAAATCTGACATCTGTCTCTGCTCTTCCCACCAGTAATATCGCTTACTACGTGTGATATGGCATCAAAACATTCCATGTATCCCCAGTAATGCCCACTTATCTGCATATCTTACAAATGCCACCCATGCATCTCCCATATTCCTCTAGCCAGAATACCTTCTGGCTCTGCCCACTAGGGAATCCAGGAAACTGTAATCCCAAAAGTAACTTCTCTGAACTCTCCTTTATTATCTGCTAAGTCTAGAAGAATCTCAATGGGATGAACAGAATTCCAAGGACAAATGTTGTGGCCTTAAGATAGAATTCGGGTTTGGCAAATCAATTTCTATTTGCAGTTTTTTGAAATAATCTGAATTTTAATGACTCCCTAGGATCACTTCAGCCTAGAGGAAATGACAAATTCTGAAGTATCCTCTAAAGACAATGCACATTTTTGGGGGGAGGGCGAGTGTTCCTATGATAGGTACCACCATTACCAATTAGGGTATCACTGTCAGTTTGGTTAAGCAAATTCCACCTTGAGCTGCTTGTAAATAGCCTTTCCAAAAGTGTTGGTAGAAAAACTGAGGGAACGATTTCACCAAATTTCTCCAAATAGTTGATAAACTTTGCAATAGTCTCTCAGATGTGGGGCTCACTATTATTTCTTTTGTTCTAGTTTATTTTAGTTTTGTGTTGTTGTTTTTGGGGGGTGCTGCTGCTGCTGCTAATAGCATCTGTGTTGGTACCTAACCGTCATTTTATATCCTCCATAAAATATCAGACGTAGAAAAAAATGAGAGGGAAATAGTGCAAAAATATCTGTGAAGGTGCTTTCTTTTCCTAGTGGGTGAGAAGAATTAAAACAGCAGATAATATCTTCTAATAATCTTAGCTTAGCTGTTAACTCAACCCTTACCAGTACCTGGCAAAGCCAAAATCAGACCAGCTTTAAGTTTGTGAGAGGCAATGTGATCTGCTACCTTTTAAAGAGAGATTGGAATATTCAGGCTAGAAAAAGTACTGTAATAACTTTCAAAAAGTTTGCATTCCGAGGAAAATCAAACCACAGCATTCTGGCTGGATAGCAATTACAGCATATCTGAAGGCCAGTTCCCAGCAGGCTTCCAGCAGCATCTCACATAAGGCCAACAAGCAACACTTGTGCCAATTAATTAGCAATATCATTAAACAAGAGAAGGAACACTGACCAGGACATTGGGGTCAGGCTTTAACTATTTAAATATTGTCATGTGATCTCTTATTCCATCTGTTATCAAAATATTCCAAGGTTAATTTTATGAATGTGCACACCACTGTATATTGAAGAAGCAAATACTTATTTCACGACTCCACCTCCTCACTCATGAGTCTCAGGCTGTACCCCGAAAGAGTACTGCAAAACATAATATGATAGCCTAGCACTTCTTCAAGGACAAGCAAATCTATATTAGACGTGCCACAGAAGGAGTCCCTCTCTGTTTCTGGCCTGGTTTCCTTATTTCCTCTTAAGCATGTTCCCAATTGTGGCATATATGCTATTGCTTCAAGAAGTGCCCTTCTTCGCAATAAGATTCAAGTAGTCATGGAAGAAGAACACACACACACCAAGCCCAAACCATAGGCTTGCTTTTGTGGCTCAGGATGCTGACTTATTCCATTGTATTCCATTATGACAAGTGACGTTTTTGCAACCTAGGGAGTAATCAAATAGAACACAAGAACCACAGTTATGTTGATTCTGCCATTATTTAAATTGTTTTAGAAATGTCCGTTCACATGACACATGGGTAAAATTGATACATTCAACAAACTGATCAATTTTTTCCAACTTTGCCGACAGGGCCGTTTTAAAATTATTTGATCCCTGATCACTTCTATCCATATCATTTTGGCTCATATGAATGTTGCTGTTGATTTACCTTGCAACCACTTGTACTTTTGATGCCATGGGCTCTGCATGGCCACCACACTTGTTCCCTCTCTCACCTCAATGCTAAATGATATATTGGTATTCTTCTCTTCCCCCCCCCCCCGGAGTTTACTGCTGCATTTACCTTGTAACATCCATCCCCATTTGTCCCCTTGTCAACGTGGAGAAACACCCCACCTAGAGTCCTTTGAGAAACAAAGCACCCAGAACTGCCAGGAGAAATTTTATGTTATGAAACATCTTCCAATATTGCCTTCTGAAGTTTTTCACACAAATTTAGATGCTGCTTTAGCGATATGTAATTTTAGTATTTTAACAAAAATAAACAAATTAAGCAATTTTAGAGCAGTGTGCTCCTGAAACAGAATGGAAAATGAGTCAATTTTGTTGAGATGGCATGTGTAACCTAAAAAACCTGTTCAAAGTTCAAGAAATGTATTGGAAGAAAAGGCAGCTGTGTGAATGTGCCCAGCAATTTATATGCCATGTAATATATATATTGGTATAAATGAAGTAGGACATTGAAACGATTCTAATGACCTATGTGATTAAGCCCCTAGATGGAAAAGCATTACAGCAAAACCTGGTTATTCTTTCTGTCGTTTCCAGGAGCAATCCATGATTCTGGTTTGGCATATGAATCACTAGATTTTGGTCTCACTTGCATGAATCATTTCCAATCTCACTGTGATATCTAAAACCTATTGCAACTGTTATTTTGGTTTTACTGTTAAACCCACATGAAAGAGTATATAAAGCCATGTTCTCAATGGCTGCTCAGTAGTACAGAACTTTAAAAAAGGGAACCTGAGAATTATTGGGAGGTACTGGAAAATACAAATGGTAAAATATACAATGTTACATTTTAAAAAAACCTTTTGAAGAGAAGTTTACATATGCCCCCCCCACCGAAATTTGAGTTTTATTTAGGCATTGTTAACAATGCATTATTAATTCATTGAATATGATACATTCCTCAATTTTTTTACATTACAAAGGGAAATAATTCTATTAGAAATAGATATACTTATATGCTATTTTAAAAACATCATTTGAAAACACAAAAAATATACATGTTGAAATCAAGGTGAATAAATGAAAGGGAAAACACTCTTCATATTTTATCATTGCATGAATTGGTGAACATGGCCCATCTTTCAATAAACTGATTATTCAATTGAAAATTAAATCATCCTTTAAAATCAATATATTTAAACAATAATGTCATTTCCCACACTTTCCTTAGCCAATCAACTATTCTTGGATTGGTTTATTTTGCCAGAACTGAGCATAAGAACATAAGCCCTGCTGGATCAGGCCAAAGGTCCATCTAGTCCGGCTTCCTGTATCTCACAGTGGCCTCACCAGATGCCTCTGGGAGCATACGAGACAACTAGATACCTTCTCCTGATCCCCCTCCCCTGCATCTGGCATTTTGAGGTACCTTTCTTCTAAGCCTGGAGATTATACATCCCCACCATGGCTTGTAACCTGCGATTGACTTTTCCTCCAGAAATCTGTCCAAAGAGCTTCTCTCTATCCACTTTATCCATCCCCATAGATGGATAAAAAGACATAGAATTTAATCCTGAGATTGCTTTGTTATCAATAATTTTATACGTCTCAATCAGGTCCCCCCCCCCCTCAGGCGCCTTTTCTCTAGACTAAAGAGCCCCAAATGCTGTTAGGTTAGGCATCCTTCAGTCTCGAGAGACTATGGTAACGTGCTCGGTATGGAGGACTTCGAACAGCGTCTAGTGTGGCTGAGAAAGCCAATTCGAGAGTGACAATCCCTTCCACACTGAAGACAAATACAATCTGTCCCGTCCAGCTCCCTGATTTTGCTGGTTTCGGGACTGCCTCTTTGCCTCGGCCTGCTGGACAAGGGTCTCTTCAAAATGGGAGAGGCCATGATGGACTGCCTGCCTCCAGGCTGAACGCTCAGATGTCAAGGTTTCCCATCTGTTGAGGTCCATTCCTAAGGCCTCGGCTCCACAATGGCTTCTTCATTGGTCTTCGCTCTCAATCTAGAGAGATTAAGGAGCTTTCCATCTGATCTAGTCCAGAGATAGACACCTTCTGTTGCAGTTCCAAAGGCGTGCTTCAGCATGACAGCAAAGAAGATCCCAAACAGGGTTGGCACGAGGACACAGCCCTGTTTCACTCCACTTCGGATGTCAAAGGGATCTGATGTTGAGCCATCAAAAACTACAGTGCCCTTCATTTCCTCATGAAAGGACCTGATGATGTTAAGGAGTCAAGGTGGGCATCCAATCTTGGGAAGTATTTTAAAAAGGCCGTCCCTGCTAACCAAATCAAAGGCCTTTGTGAGATCTATGAAGGCCACAAAGAGTGGCTGTTGTTGTTCCCTACATTTCTCCTGCAACTGTCTGAAGGAGAATACCATGTCAGTGGTGGATCCATTAGCTTGAAATCCACACTGTGATTCTGGATAGACTCTGTCTGCAAGCACCTGGAGTCTCTTCAGCACAACACGGGCAGGCAGCTTCCCTACAACACTGAGAAGAGAGATGTCACAGTAGTTATTGCAGTCACCCCGGTCTCCTTTGTTCTTATACAATGTGACGATGTTTGCATCCTTCATGTCCTGTGGTACTCCACCTTCCCTCCAGCAAAGACAAAAGATTTCATACAAATGCTGTAGCCTTTCCTCATAAGGGAGGTGCCCCAGCCCAGTCATCATTTTAGTCCCTCTCTTCTGCACCTTTTCCGGTTCCACAATGTCTTTTTTGAGGTGCAGCGACCAGAACTGTACGCAATACTCCAGGTGAAGCCTTACCATCGTTTTGTACAATGGCATTATAATGTTGGCTGTTTTATTTTCAATCTCCTTTTTAATAATACCTAGCATGGAATTGGCCTTCTTCACTGCCACCGCACACTGGGTTGACACTTTCATCGAGCTGTCCACCAGCACACCAAGATCTCTTTCCTGATCCATCACGGACAGCTCAGAATCCATTAACTGATAACTAAAGTTTTGATTTCTTGCCCCAATGTGCATTACTTTACATTTTCTTATATTTAAACACATTTGTCATTTTGCCGCCCATTCTCCCAGTTTGGAAAGATCCTTCTGGAGCTCTTCACAATCCCTTCTGGCCTTCACCAACCAGAAAAGTTTTGTGTCATCTGCAAACTTTGCCACCTCCCTGCTTGAGGTTGAAAAGTCCCAGTCCCAGGACAGATCCCTGGGGCACACCACTTTTCACCTCTCTCCATTGTGAAAATTGCCCATTGACACCTACTCTGTTTCTTGGTTCTCAACCAATTCTCAATCCATAAGAGGACCTGCCCTCTTATCCCCTGACTGGAGTTTTCTCAGCAGCCTTTGGTGAGGGACCGTGTCAAACGTCTTCTGAAAATCCAATTCAGAAGCAATTCAAATTTTAACTATTGTCTGGAAAGTAGCAATCATTTATATATCAATGTTCCCTGCCTCATTTTTCAACAAGCACAGTAGTATCATCTTTGAATTTCTTGGCATTTTGGTTGATGATGAAACATACAATATTGCACTTTTTAAGGAGTAGAAGACAGACATGTGGAAATACATGCCTTCTTTGTAATATCCTTTTTATATAATACCATCATTCACATTCTTCATGCACAGTGCATATATTGCTTTTAATCTGTTTACAATAGTCCACAACATTCTCTCTCTATTTGTCTCTCAATCTATGCCCCCCACACAACCCCTAGACACTTGATATAGTATTTGTAAATGTTCTGGAAATCCTCAGTACCTAGCCTGTTTCCACTACTACCTAGTGGGAAAGGAAAACCTTGAAATATATGAAGTTTAATTAAATATGCCTCCCTTTTTTGCAGGATCGTATAGACAATCTGTATGGTGAACACCTGCATTCAATCAACTGAGCAGGTGAATCACCATTATCTTCATTTATTTATTTATTTATTTATTTATTTATTTATTTATTTATTTATTTATTTATAAATAACACTTGTAGGATACCTTTTGTCAAGCCCTCTCAAGACGGCTTCCAGGATATAAATTCACAATATACAATTAATAACAACTTTAAAATCACACAATAATAGAACAATAAAATTAGCAAGCAAAAACCAGACCACTAACAACACTCATTTCAAAGCAATAAAATCAGATAAATAATTAAAACTGGAGCAGAACAATAAACACAGCAACCCAATAAAGTCTTTATTTAAGAGAAAGCTGTAGTGTGGAAAGATCAAATGAGACAAATCCTTCAGAATAAGAATATTTCATGGTTGAACTATATGCAATTAGAAAGATGGACTAATGAATGGGTAAAGAAATATAATAAAGGTAGAGAATACACGAAGTATGAACAGTTTCTATTATCATATGAAGATATTCAGATGACTGATTCAGTAAAGGGCGCAGTGAGTAAAATTTATAGATTCCTGCTTGACTTAGAAGAAGAAGAGAGTGAGAAAGAAGGATTGAAGTTAGTGTGGGAACAAGACTTAGGAAAAAGAATAAATGATGAAGAATGGAGGAAGATGTGGAAAATGAGGGTTTTAAGATTTATGTCAGTGAGAATAAGAGAATTTTTTTTCAAATTGGGTTTAAAATGGTATTTAACACCGACAAAATTGAATAAAATTAACGCTAGTTATCTGAATGTCTGTTGGAAATGTGAGAAGGAAATTGGTACATACTTTCATATGTGGTGGGAATGTGAAAAAGTACAAAGATTTTGGAAACTAATCTTTAAAGAACTAAATGACATATGTGAAAAAGACATAGAATTTAATCCTGAGATTGCTTTGTTATCAATATTTGACTCCTTTGGGAGAAGGCAAGATTCCCCTGATTAAATTTCCTGAATTAATTCTGATTTAGATGATGAAATGGAAATGGAGGAAGAGATCCCCATTCCCACAATTGGAGGGGGGGGGGGAAATCACTACACCCAATCACAAAATACAACTGATCACAGAACACAGAATGGTCACTATAAGGCTCTCTACTTTATTTTCACCATCCTTCATGGATCAGAAGGCAATGGGGAGGGAAACAAAATGTGGAGACTCTGGCTGTAGTTGCTGTGGAGCAATTCATTTGTTATATGTGAAGCATACAGTCAGAAGAAATGTACCTCCAGGTCAGGTAGTCAATCTTCCCCCCCTAAAAATGTTAGGGCAATTTATCTGCATCCTTCATCTGCACCACTGAAACTTAGTAGCCCTAAATTCCAAAGTTTAGTTTACAGTTTACCTTGGAAGCACATTATCCCAGAACTGATTCAATGTTTAATGGTGTTGTGTTTTGGTACACTTGCAAGAATTTTCTGCTTTATTCACCTACTTGGACATCTATCAGCAAGAGAGGGTTGGGTTTATTTGTTTTTAACTGTTACTAACTGAAAGCATTCTCCTGGCCATTAATCTAGCTGCTAGATTAATGCTGCAAGTTTAAATGGCTTTCTGTCTATCTCTCATTGTCAGGGTTCTATGCTTCTACTGCAACATGTTTATTTACTGGTTAGAATGTTTGTAACCTCATCTCAGTGTCACTTTCACTGTATGTGTTCTTGATGCTTGGCTGGGAGATATTTTGATATATTGATATATAAACAAAAGACTAAACTAGAGCTGTAAATACAGCAAGGGGATCTGTTTCAACATATACCTAAAGAATCTAACATGGTTATATGTGTGCGTGTGCACATGTGCACATGTGTCTGTGTGCACATGTACGGACATGTGTATGCGTACATGTATACAATAAAAACAAAGGAAAATAAAACAACTGAGACATTGGTGAAGAAAGGAAAAATAAAAAAGTGCTAAAAACAAACCAAAAAACTATATACATCTAGTATTCATTACTGTTTTACAGTAATGTCAACCTGAAGGATTATTACTGAACCAACAGTAGTATCTACCAATATGGCCACAGAATTTTAGGACCTCTGTAACAGCTCTCAACTTAAACAGCAAGCAGCAATTGCTGTTTTTCACTCCTTGATGCTCCTGATGCTCAACTGAGTCTCAAATTAAATATGCTGAATATATACTTAATTAAAATGTGCTAAAGAAATATTGCAGGTACATTTTAGAAAAGATATGTTTGGTCAACTGAATTTTTTGCAACTGTAATTGCATTATTGTTATCAGCCTTTCTAAATCACTCCGTGCATTTGCTTTGGAATAAATGTCTCCTTAGCTCACTAGTATAATGTATTATGAGGCTATGAAACTAGAGGAGCACATTACATATTCATGTACACTTGGCTTTAACCACTTACAGTATAACAGTGAAATGAAGATCATTATGGAGCAAAGTTTGCTAAATCAGCATCCCCAAAACAGTAAATATACCATCCCGAAGACCACAGTGGCTACGCAACAGAGCAACCAAGTAGATGGATTTTCAGGATATCACTATGTACTATGTAAAAAGACAAAGGCTAGCAGAGCTTTCATCAGACCAGAGCAGTCATGGAGTAAAAGCAACATGCGTGTGTTGCAGGGAGGAGCAATTTCTAGTCTGCATACTCGGTTGCCTGCACACTCTATATTGCAGCAATGGACCTTTGTTTCCTTGGAGAGCTCATATGTGTAGCAGAACTGTAACGTAAGCTCCAAGCGCCATAGCTCCACATTCATGCATGTTTATGTTTATAGGTTCCCATCAAGAACAGGAGATGCAGATAGTGTCTTGTAACACAGTAGTAGGGACTTCTTCATGTTCTGGCTGATGAGGAAGCTGGCTTTTCATTAGGAAGCCTAAAAAAACTTTTATGCAGGTCAGCAAGTGCCACATGCGCTGTTGTTAAAAAGCTAACCAGCTGGTTTAGCTGCCTTCACTTCTTTGGCTACCATTGATTAGTAAGATACAAACTGAATCTGCACATGATGTCCAGTGCTAGCTCTGCCATGCAACACAGTGGAGATAGCTGCTTTAAGTGGCATGCCATAAGGGAAGTAGAGGAAGGAAGAAACTGGTGTCTGAAAGGTTCTGAACCTTGTGTGTGTGTGTGTGTGTGTGTGTGCATACATGTGCATTCAAGCTGCTCTTTAGTCAACAATATGCCATTGACCAGCATTACTAATACCCCATGAGGTTCCATTTTTATGGTACATGGATAAATTTAACTGAATAGAGCCACTGAGAGAAAAATTAATTGGTAGGAAATAGTTCCCTACAAATCTTAGGGAACAGAAATGAATTTGAGGCTTCACTGCTAAATACAATGTGTTCTCTGACAGCAATGCTTTCCTTCTGACCAGTACCAGAGACCCTGTGATTGGCTCTGAATACTTAGAAGTCATTGCTACTATCCAGAGAAAGGGAACAAAAAAAGAAAGATGACTGACTGTTTATGGTCAGGGAAAGAAGGAGGTTTAATTTTTCCACTCTAGCAGTTTAGTAATGCATGGGGATTTTTTACAGTTTCCATGTATTGCACTTCTGTTAATAGACTGGTCCCAGGCATATGTTACTATATCTCAGTGCATATTTGTTTTTAGCATTAGTAATTTCTTTAATGACTTTTTTTTTTGTAATTGTGTCACATTTGCAATTTTCACTTAATAGATCTCCCATATTTTACAGTTTTAAAACTCATGAGATTTTTCTTTTTGTGCTGGTGCATTATTTATGGCATTTACTGTGGCAGGAAAAATGCCAACAGCAACAATGAAGAATTATGCTGAGCAAACAAGTCTGTTAGTCAGGCTGGTCTCTGGGTCTGAGACAGTCATATTGGAGGAGAGGAGTCTGTCCTATTGCTGCTACTGTTCTTCTATGAAAGAGGGAGCGAGGGGGCATGGGGGCAGAGGGAAAGAGAGAGAGGATAAGACCTTTGGGTATGAACAACTGAGACCTTCTAAGGCTTTAGAATTGCCAAGTCTCAGGGTGGCACCTGAAGTCTCAAGGATTGCTGTGCCTCTCTGGTTGTTCAGGCAGGGAGGAACATCTCAGGGTGAGTGGTGCAGATGGAGGAGAACATTTCAGTTTTGTGCATAAAATGACATTAAAGCCAGGGGGCTCCTTGGCTCAATGCAAATCTGTTTTTATATGAATTGTGCTTGTGTAACACTGACATGCCAAAATGACAGGAGTAAGGGGAGGGCACAGAGGAGAGAGCAATAGGTGCATTCACTTGGGTTCATCATACTTTTTTGGAGCAAGGTGAGCAGTATAGCCCCAGCATTGCAACACGTGAGCCTTCTTATTGACAACAGCAGCACTGGGCCCAAGAAAAGCTTCTCAGTGGGCTGCAGTGAACTTTCCAAAAGCCCTGGCAGCAGTATAAAGTCTGGAAAAAAAATTCCATAGATTTTTGTGGTATAAGTAAGCAAATAACAAATGCAACCTTATTAGTAATAGCGGCAACCACTGAAAGTCCTGGGTCCATTCTATCACCTGGCTAGTCAATGAAAGTTATCTCCTGCTTTTTCTGTAGTTTAAGGTTGCCCTATTACTTGGTTATCAGGACCTGCATTCTGGGTCTATTTCTCGGATTCCCCTCATGCCTGGTTCCACAATCAGCTGACTCAGAAATGGCTCTGTCACCTCTGTGAGCCGTTGCTCACAATTTCTGAGAAGGCAGGTACAGAAAAACCCTCAAGTGACTACCAAAGCCCTGCAGCAAGACTTGGTGGCAACAGGCACTGAGGTTTCAGTTTAAACAGTAAGGCGTGTACTAAACACAGAAGTTTTCCATTCCAGAACTCCAAGATGTACACCTCTACTGTCCCAAGAGCACAAGAAAAGTTGGCTCCAATATGCTCAAAATCATATAAATAAGCCACAGAAGTTTTGGGGTTCTGTTCTGTGGAGTGGTGAAACAAAACTGGAACTTTTTGGCCCAATGGATCAGTGGTATGTCTGGAGGAAGTAGAATGGAGCATACCGTACTCTGAAAATAACACTGTGCCTACAGTTAAGCACGGTGGTGGCTTGGTGATGCTCTCGAGCTGCTTTGCATCCTCTGGTGCTGGAAACCTACAGCATGCAGAAGGCAAGATTGATTCACAGAAGTATCAAGAAATCCTAGGAGAAAATGTCATGCCATCTGTGAAGAAGCTGAAGCTTGAGCATCACTGAACCTTCCAACAGGACAATGATCCCAAGCATTCCTCGAATTCCACCAAGGCTTAGTTGCAGAAGAAGTCCTAGAAGATTCTACAGTGGCCATCACAGTCACCTGACTTGAACCCCATAAAAAATCTTTGGTGGGATTTGAAGGAGGTTGCAGCACACAAACCCAAGAATATTACTGAACTGGAGGCCATTAGTCATGAGGAATGGACTAAGATTCCTCAGGAACACTGCCAGAAGCTAGTCTCTGGCTATGCATCTTGTTTGCAGCAGGTGATAACAGGAAAAGGGTGCTCTACTAGGTACTAAAGATGCTTGCCACGAAGAGGTTGAATAATTCTGAGACTGCAGAATCCATTAAAAGTTGTGTTTTCAGTTGAATTTAGGGAAACCACTTGAAGCATTCATTGTGTTGAACTATTTCAACTGCTTTTGTTTGATTTGTTCATTGTAAACACCTGAAAATCTATAAATTTTGACAATAAATCTGATTAGCAATGAGGGTTGAATAATTGTGATTACAACTGTACATAAGCAGAACCACTGAAATTAACAGGATTTTGGTTAGTTATGACTTACAAGTCCAATTCACTTTAGTGCATCTGCTCTAGAAAGAGCTAACACTGGATTTAACCCATATAGTTAATAATTATGTGCCTCTGTGACTTCACCCCCAATACTCACAAAGGCATGCAGAACAGTACACAGTATTCAAAACCAAGAGAGTACAATTAGAAAACTTCTATAGTACATAGAATTCAATCCTTATGGGCATGGAAATTTTTGCCTTATTAGCAATCAAAATTACAAGCCAGGGAGAGCAAAACTGGTCATCTATAAATGTAAGCATAGATAAGAAGAAGTGTGTGGTCCTGCAAGTTTAGGACTACATTCTCCAGATGGGCCGCAGTACAGGTTCTATGATTTCAAGAACTGGCTATAATAACTGGGTTGAGGGGAAATGTGACCCAAAAGATCCAGAGGGTACAGAAAGATTAGTTCAAAATGGGTTTTGTCAAGTATACAACACAATGAAGATTATAGTATTGTACTTAAGTTAAAGACAGACAGTACAACCCCTTCAGCACTGCTGGGAAATAGTGTCCTTTAATTTCAACCAAATGAAATTGATGGAGATTTTATGCAACCCTCCCCTAGGAAGTCACAGTGCAACAGTGTGTGGCACACTGCCACCCAGTAGTTCAATGAAATGCTTAGGATTGTGTTATAGCCCAAATCACTAGATATCCTGCACATGAGCAGGGAGGGAATTTGTACAGAAATACCAAAAAGAAGAGCCTGCAGAGTGAGTGTATGCAAGGTAGCAAGGTGTACTCCATGCTTCTTAATCACCGTATTGCAACAAAACATTATTTTGACATTTGATTCGTGATACTTTCCAGGAAAGCTGGGTTTATTCGACTTTCATTGTGAATTTTTGGAATCTACTCATGAAGAAGGTAAAGGTCTATGGGACTACTCACATGAGCAACAGTATTTCAAAATCAAGCTCTGCTTGTCAGCAGTAATGTTTAAAATTCAGTTAATCATATACTATATATAATTTTTAAAAAAAATCTGAGCAGTCTGTGTGTTTCTTAAAATCACTTCAGTATTTAGGCTGATGTGCCAAGAAGGCCATGATTTGTATTCCCAACAAAGAGGCATCAGCGTCGGAGAAGATTACCGTTTTGATGCAGTCTTCCTGCTTTCACTAAGTGTCACTGTAGATCAATGTTTGCTACAAGTGGAAATAAGAACACTGCTAACAAGGGAGAAATGGTGGCATATGCTCTTGAATGCATCAGATTTCTCCTTCCTACATTCTGAGAAAAAGTTCTTGCATTACAATCTAAAGGTAATATTTCTTTCTCTCTCTTTCCTTTCCCTCCTTTCACAAGCACCTCAGGATTCCATCATGCTCTACCATCACAGCAAGAAAATGTGCACAGAGTAGACCTAGCAAATGAAAAAGTGAGACTGAACAGGTTGGGTCTTGTTCAGTTGCTCTCATCAAGGTTCCTGAGAAGAAAATGAAACGTGGGAAACAGTTGAAAGGGGTGGAACTAGCCAGTAATGTTATTGGTGCAGGACTTTTGGACAAACTTTTGTGGCTCCATGCAGGAGAAGAAGCAAGAGGAACCTCAACACAGCAGGGTTGGCTTAGTGTATTTCAAAGCATTATACCTCACCATCTAAATAAATTCCTTCTGTAGAAGGCCATTAAGACAAACAAAACAAAACTTAGCAGTACCATTGAGATATGATCCTCATATGAGACATTCACCCCAACAACCCTCACACCACCCCAAATATTCCCAGTATCTCATTTTAGTTCAGCAATGTAGATCAATGATTTCTGGAGATGAAAAGTACTTGTACAACAACACGTACAAAGAAGGTCAGGCAACAAAGAAAGAGTACAGACAAGTAGCAAGGAATTGCAGGGATGACATTAGGAGGGCAAAAGCTGGGAATGAGCTGAAGTTACCTAAAGACACTAAAAGCAACAAAAAAGCATTCTTCAGGTATGTGCATAGCAAAAGACAAAGAAAATAAATAGTGGCTCAGCTACTCAATGGAGATGGAAAAATGTTAACAGATGACAATGAAAAGGCAGAAGAGCTCAATTCCTATTTTAGCTCAGTCTGTTCCCAAAGGAGAGACTATGACCCTCCCTCCAGACAAATGTGAAGTGCAAGTGGAGGGAACAGGATCAGAGATTGATAAACAAATAGTCAACGAATACCTTATTACCTTGAACGAGTTCAAATCTCCAGGGCCGGATGAACTGCATCCAAAAGTATTGAAGGAACTGGCTGAAGAACTCTCAGAACCACTGTCCATTATTTTCTTGAAATATGGGAAATGGATGAGGTGCCAGATTATTGGAGGAGGGCTAATGTCCCTATCTTCAAAAAGGGCAAAAAAGGAGGAAACTGGGAACTACAGAACAGTCAGCCTGACATCAATCCCAGGGAAAATTATGGAGCCTATTATAAAGAAGTCACTATGCAAGCACCTAAAAAACAATGCAGTAATAACTAGAAGCTGATGCAGGTTTCTCAAGAACAAATCCTGCCAGACTAATCTGATCTCATTTTTTGATGGGGTAACCACCCTGATAGACAGAGGGAATGCTGTAGACATAGTATATCTTGACTTCAGCAAAGCTTTTGACAAAGTGCCCATGATATTCTGATTGGCAAGCTAACTAGGTGTGGGCTAGATAGAACAACTCTCAAGTGGATAAACAGTTGGCTACAGAATCGTACTCAGAGGTTGATGATTAATGGCTCCTTCTCCAACTAGAAGGAGGTAAAAAGTGGGGTACCCCATGGCTCACTCCTGGGCTCAATGCTCTTCAACATTTTTATTAATGACCTGGATCAGGGAGTGCAGGGAATGCTAATCAGATATGCAGATGACACAAAATTGGGTGGAATAGCTAATACCCTGGAAGACAAAAACAAAATTCAAAATGATCTAGGTAGGCTTGAGCACTGGGCTGGAAACAACAGAATGAAATTCAACAGGGGTAAGTGCTAGATACTGCACCTAAGAAAAATAAACCAAACACATGGTTACAAGATGGGAGATACCTGGCTCAGCGATATTATGAGAGAGAAGGATCTTGGAATTGTCATAGATCACAAGCTGAATATAAGCCAACAGTATTATGTGGCTACAAAAAAGGCAAATGCTATTTTAGGCTGCATTAACAGAAGTATAATCTCCAAATCTCACAAGGTACTAGTTCCCCTCTTTTCGGAACTGGTTAAGCCTCATCTTGAGTACTGTGTCGTTCTGGACACTGTTCTTCAAGAAGGATGCTGACAAATCGGAACAAGTTCAGAGGAGGGCAACAAGGATGATCGGGGCTGGAAACCAAGCCCTAGGAAGAAAGACTTAAAGAACTGGGCATGTTTAGCCTTGAGGAAAGAAGACTGAGGGGAGATATGATAGCAGTTTTCAAATACTTGAAATGTTGTAATACAGAGGAGGGGCAGGATCTCTTCTCAATCATCCCTGAGTGCAGGACATGCAACAATGGGCTCAAAGTTACAGGAAGCCAGAGTTTGGATGAATATCAGGAAAAACTTCTTAACTGTTAGAGCAGTACAGCAATGGAACCAATTACAGTATATTACAGAAGTGAGTACACCCCCTCACATTTCATAAATATTTTAGTATATGTTGTCATGTGACAACACTGAAGAAATGACACTTGGCTACAAAGTAAAGCAGTGAGTATACAGCTTGTATAACAGTGTAAATGTACTGTCCCCTCAAAATAACGCAACACACAGCCATTAATGTCTAAACCGCTGGCAACAAAAGTGAGTACACCCCTAAGTGACAATGTCCAAATTGGGCACAAAGTGTCAATATTTTGGATGGCCACCATTATTTTCCAGCACTGCCTTAACTCTCTTGGGCATAGAGTTCACCAGAGCTTCACAGGTTGCCACTGGAGTCCTCTTCCACTCCTCCATGACGTCATCACAGAGCTGGTGGATGTTAGAGACCTTACACACCTCCACCTTCCATTTCAGGATGCCCCACAGATGCTCAATAGGGTTTAGGTCTGGAGACATGCTTGGCCAGTCCATCACCTTTACCCTCAGCTTCTTTAGCAAGGTGATGGTCGTTTTGGAGGTGTGTTTGGGGTCGTTATCATGTTGGAATACTGCCCTGCGGCCCAGTCTCCGAAGGGAGGGGATCATGCTCTGCTTCGGTACATCACAGTACATGTTGGCATTCATGGTTCCCTCAATGAACTGTAGCTCCCCAGTGCCGGCAGCACTTATGCAGCCCCAGACCATGACACTCCCACCACCATGCTTGACTGTAGGCATGATACACTTGTCTTTGTACTCCTTACCTGGTTGCCACCACACACGCTTGACACCATCTGAACCAAATAAGTTTATCTTGGTCTCATTGGACCACAGGACATGGTTCCAGAAATCCATGTCCTTAGTCTGCTTGTCTGAAACAAACTGTATGCGGGCTTTCTTGTGCATCATCTTTAGAAGAGGCTTCCTTCTGGGACGATAGCCCTGGAGACCAATTTGATGCAGTGTGCAGCATACGGTCTAAGCACTGAGAGGCTGACCCCACCCCACCCCTTCAACCTCTGCAGCAATGCTGGCAGCACTCATACGTCTATTTCCCAAAGCCAACCTCTGGATATGACGCTGAGTACGGGCACTCAACTTCTTTGGTCGACCATGGCAAGGCCTGTTCTGAGTGGAACCTGTCCTGTTAAACCACTGTATGGTCTTGGCCACCATGCTGCAGCTCAGTTTCAGGGTTTTAGCAATCTTCTTACAGCTAGGCTATCTTTATGTAGAGCAACAATTCGTTTTTTCATATCCTCAGATAGCTCATTACCATGAGGTGCCATGTGGAACTTCCAGTGACCAGTCTGAGAGAGTGAGAATGATAACAACTGCTCCCCCTTCACACCTGAGACTTGTGACACTAACGGGTCTCATGACACCAGGGAGGGAAAACGGCTACTTGGGCCCAATTTGGACATTGCCACTTAGGGGTGTACTCACTTTTGTTGCCAGTGGTTTAGACATTAATGGCTGTGTGTTGCGTTATTTTGAGGGGACAGCACATTTACACTGTTATACAAGCTGTATACTCACTGCTTTACATTGTAGCCAAGTGTCATTTCTTCAGTGTTGTCACATGAAAAGATATGCTAAAATATTTATGAAATGTGAGGGGGTATACTCACTTCTGTGATATACTGTACTTCATGAGGTGATGAGTGCTCCAACACTGGAGGCATTCAAGAGACATTTAAATAACCACCTGGCATATATCCTTTGATTTGTATTTCTGCACTGAGCAGGGGATTGGACTTGATGGCCCTATAGGCCCTTTCCAACTTCATGATTCTATGATTCTAACACGGTAATGTCAATGCAACCTGCCTACCACCCCGTATGTAGTCTTCACTGCTAAGAACCCTGTTGTATCCTAACTTTGAACACATATAGCCTTGTCATAAAGACAGTCACTTTACTAGATGTTATTATCACAAACATTCAGGACACTGGGTTCTTCTAAGCATTCAACAGAGCAATTTTTATTTTCCCCATAAGCCATTCAAAACAAAACAAAACAAAATGAGTTCTCGATAAAGATCTCCTGACACTTTCAGTTTAAAACACTAGAGTTTATTTATGTAGTGCTAATATATAGTATTCTTCCTCCACCCTCACAAAACATCTATAAATACATATGTGTTATTTGTGTTTGAATACTAAGCAAAATTGATTTATGTGCAGGGTAGTGCTACAATGAATAGCAAACAAATTCATTATGGTGGCATAAAAGTATCAAACCAAATTACACCCAGTATTTTATTAAAGCTCATGCAGCTATTGAAAAAATAGTGTAGGTTAATAGTCATTATTATTACTGCATAAATAGTAGTCCTGTAAGGAAAAATAAAAACTGCTCATGTTTCCATTCATTAGGCTTGCTTTAGAACACTTGGAAGTTGATGGGAGCTCTTCCATTAGTTTGAACAGGCTTTTGGCTCTATCTGGCCTTTACACAGTGGGTGCAATTCACAACCATTCAGATCATACTATTTATAAATGTATCAGTAGGACTACTTTTAAAAAAAAAAATCAAGGTGAATATAGATGAAGCCTATCATGGTTTTTGAAAGATTAGTCATTTGTGTGTGTGTTTTTTTAAAAGGAGAAAATAGACACACATTTCCAGTTCAAAGATAAATCCCAAAAGCTGCAGTCTAAACATAATCCCCATAATTAATAGGTAGTTCATCATGCTGGGTTTTCCCCTTTGAAGCTGAAGCAATACATTTTTTAAAAGGCAGAGAAAAATGTATATTTTTTCCATTTGATATATAAGTATTTACATGCAAAATGTTAATTCATGTTGTATTACTTCAAATATGTTTTAGGAGATAGCCAATATTACTGATAAAATGCAAAGCCAGTGCTAACTCTTACCTTGATGCTTAGAAAATTAACATGAAAACTGAGCTGAAATTGTACCTAAACATGCCTCTAGAAGAGATACTGCCCAGCCCACACAACTTCTCATGTGGTTCGAATATTGGCAGTGTCCACAGAGATACAAGAGAGAAAACAACATTCTTTACAATATGAATCATTCTTTCCTCAATGCTCAATCAGAGAATGAATGCACATGCTGTTGTGCCTGATTGAAGGGGAGTTATTCCACACCATATGGTCATTCTGAACAATCTGTGATATTAGTGAAAAGAGTTTCCTTTTAAACATACAAAGCATGTAAATGTTCATGGCTGGGGGGTGAAGGGTAATGATGCTGTCTATTAAAGGGTACCTAAATTCTCAGTTCCTTTCTTGCATCCGCAAAATCCCAACCAATCCATGTGTGATTCTGTGGAGAATAAGATCTAAAAAGTGCTAAAGCATTTGAAAATTATAGTGAAAATCACAAAATATGATCTGCTGGACTAAATCATGCCTTTTTCTACTCGTTCTGAAGAAGGGCACACTGTCACATAGCCAAAAAATGTTTCAAGATTGTCCTAGTTAAGGGGGGGGGGGTTCTACAGATAGGGCTCCACAATTGAGAAGGCCTTGTTGTTCATTGCCTCACCCTCTGTTTAGCCTCCGAAGATGAGAGCTGTCCAAAGCAAACCTCAGATGATGTCCTCAAAGAAATGCACCGGTGTGCTTCCTGTCACATCTGATTCAGGCAATTTCCCCCTTCCATTCTAGCCATTTGTGATACAGTCCATGATACTCAGGAGATATTCCCTCTCCCTGAAAAGCTTGGGTGGGGCAATAGGAGGGAAAAGGAAGATCTTTCCACCCATTCCAGTTTTAGATTTTTTTAATCCTGGTTTTTACAGTCATAATAAGTGGACCAGGAAGATGTTTATACAACCCCACCACCACCATTCATTGATGGAGGATTATAGCTGTTCCCCCGTGTTGCCTGAATTCACATTGGTGTGGTCAGAATCTCAGTAACATCATTATATTTAACAAGAAGTGCTTAGAGATTTTATTACATTGGCCAATATACAAATGTTTCATACGAGTCAGATCCTATTTATAGTGACACTAATAGGGTTTTCAAGGTAAATGAGATATTTAAGGAGTGGTTTTACCTGTTCCACCCCCCAAGTGAGTTTCTCCAAGTCTCCGGAGTCCTAATCCATTGCTCTGTCTAGTATACCACACTGGGTATCCCTATGTACAAAATCCAAAAAGTATTTTTAAAAGTAAATAAAGCCTCAAACTGGCATACCACAATACCACAGTAAATCAGTAAAGAGAGTGCTTTAAGTGCTATGGGACAGAATATTAACAGCATGCTTTGAATCAGGATTGCGGAACATGAGTCTCCCCAAATGGTGCGAGACTGCAACTCTATTATCCATCGCATGTGACTATGTTTGCTGGGGCTGATAGAAGCACATGTTCCCCATCGCTGCACTAAATAATTTAAGGTTCCTCTGAGCCTATTGAAAAGGGTTATCTGTTGTGCCTGTGTATAAGTCACCTCATAGCTACTGTGTCCATACAGCCTCTTTTAAGATCTATCACTGCTATTACATTGGACACAGAATTCGCCTTCTTCAAAGGATACTGCCTGTTGCACCTCTGAATAAATTATACTTTTGCCAATTTGGAGGTATTCCCAACATGAGTCTACCAGAAACAAAGTTTCTGTGAGTGGATCCCACTAAGGTTTGGTGTTCTTACACATTCTAAAAGAGTTTCCATCAGGTGGCTGTGTTAGTTTATTGCAGGAAAAACAACAAAATACCATGTGAAATCGTGAGGCCAGTTTTATTTAGCATATACTTCTGAGGATTAAACATTCCATTGATCTGATGAAGTGGACTGACCTCCATAAAAAACTTTACAAGAAATGAAACCAGTTATTCTTTAAAGTGCCATAAGAGTTTGTGATGTTGGTGTTTTTTTTAGTGGAATTTGCCTACAATTCTGTTTCAGAAAAAGAAATAACAGTGGCAAATATCTGAGAATTGCTGATCTATTTAGTGTTAGAATGATGCAAGAAATTATGCTTGCATAATTTTATAGATAAGCTTTTTGGAAACAACCTTTTGCCTCAAAGTGGTATATTTTGCAGGAAAACACAGGGGTTATCTTCTTGGTCCTGTGTTTTTAGTTGTGGTTACTTCTCAGAAGCAAAACACTAATTCTGTAGATAACAACTCTCAGAATCCCCCAAATTCACATAATTCCTTATCCAAGTCCACCCAATGGATGAAAGAAAGGGAGAAGCCATTTTAAAAGGCAATAAAGTTTCCAAATAAGTATCCAGATGTAAGATTTGAAGAAAACAGAAAAAGCTGTAAATAGATGAATAGACAAAAATTGGAAATGGATTACAAGGAAAGGTTTGGGCTGACTCAGTTGCAGAGGGGTCAGGGGTCAGGAGTTCAATTACCCAGGAGAAGAACCAGCCTGTGCTGCCTTTGGGCAAGCTACACGATCAGAAAACATGCCCAGAAGAAAGAATTGATAAACCACTTCTGATCACATTGTACTTGAGAAGGGTTGTCATCAGTCAGAATCAATCTGGTGGTATGTTGTTGTTTAGTCGTTAAGTCGTGTCCGACTCTCCGTGACCCCATGGACCAGAGAACGCCAGGCCCTCCTGTCTTCCACTGCCTCCCGGAGTTGGGTCAAATTCATGTTGGTAGCTTCAATGACACTGTCCAACCATCTCGTCCTCTGTCGTCCCCTTCTCCTCTTGCCTTCACACTTTCCCAACATCAGGGTCTTTTCCAGGGAGTCTTCTCTTCTCATGAGATGGCCAAAGCATTGGAGCCTCAGCTTCAGGATCTGTCCTTCCAGTGAGCACTCAGGGTTGATTTCCTTTAGAATTGATAGGTTTGTTCTCCTTGCAGTCCAGGGGACTCTCAAGAGTCTCCTCCAGCACCACAATTCAAAAGCATCAATTCTTCGGCGGTCAGCCTTCTTTATGGTCCAGCTCTCACTTCCATACATCACTACTGGAAAAACCAAAACTTTGACTATGCGGACCTTTGTCGGCAAGGTGATGTCTCTGCTTTTTAAGATGCTGTCTAGGTTTCTCATCGCTTTCCTCCCAAGAAGCAGGCGTCTTTTAATTTCGTGGCTGCTGTCACCATCTGCAGTGATCATGGAGCCCAGGAAAGTGAAATCTGTCACTGCCTCCATATCTTCCCCTTCTATTTGCCAGGAGGTGATGGGACCAGTGGCCATGATCTTAGTTTTTTTTGATGTTGAGATTCAGACCATTTTTTGCGCTCTCCTCTTTCACCCTCATTAAGAGGTTCTTTAATTCCTCCTCACTTTCTGCCATCAGAGTGGTATCATCTGCATATCTGAGGTTATTGATATTTCTTCCAGCAATCTTAATTCCGGCTTGGGATTCCTCCAGTCCAGCCTTTCGCATGATGTATTCTGCATATAAGTTAAATAAGCAGGGGGACAATATACAGCCTTGTTGTACTCCTTTCCCAATTTTGAACAAATCAGTTGTTCCATATCCAGTTCTAACTGTTGCTTCCTGTCCCACGTATAGATTTCCCAGGAGATAGATAAGGTGGTCAGGCACTCCCATTTCTTTAAGGACTTGCCATAGTTTGCTGTGGTCCACACAGTCAAAGGCTTTTGCGTAGTCAATGAAGCAGAAGTAGATGTTTTTCTGGAACTCTGTGGCTTTCTCCATAATCCAGCGCATGTTAGAATTTGGTCTCTAGTTCCTCTGCCCCTTCGAAATCCAGCTTGTACTTCTGGGAGTTCTTGGTCCACATACTGCTGAAGCCTACCTTGTAGGATTTTGAGCATAACCTTGCTAGTGTGTGAAATGAGTGCAATTGTACGGTAGTTGGAGCATTCTTTGGCACTGCCCTTCTTTGGGATTGGGATGTAGACTGATCTTTTCCAATCCTCTGGCCACTGCTGAGTTTTCCAAACTTGCTGGCATATTGAGTGTAGTACCTTAACAGCATCATCGTTTAAGATTTTAAATAGTTCCACTGGAATGCCATCACCTCCACTGGCCTTGTTGTTAGCCATGCTTTCTAAGGCCCACTTGACTTCACTCTCCACGATGTCTGGCTCAAGGTCACCAACCACACTATCTGGGTTGTACGGGACATCCAAATCTTTCTGGTATAATTCCTCTGTGTATTCTTGCCACCTCTTCTTGATGTCTTCTGCTTCTGTGAGGTCCCTAACATTTTTGTCCTTTATCATGTCCATCTTTGCACAAAAGGTTCCTTTAATATCTCCAATTTTCTTGAACAGATCTCTGGTTTTCCCCTTTCTATTATTTTCCTCTATATCTTTGCACTGTTCATTTAAGAAGGCCCTCTTGTCTCTCCTTGCTATTCTTTGGAAGTCAGCATTCAATTTTCTGTACCTGTCCCTATCTCCCTTGCATTTTGTTTCCCTTCTCTTCTCTGCTATTTGTAAGGCCTCGTTGGACAGCCACTTTGCTTTCTTGCATTTCCTTTTCTTTGGGATGGTTTTTGTTGCTGCCTCCTGTACAATGTTACGGGCCTCCATCCATAGTTCTTCAGGCACTCTGTCCACCAGATCTAGTTCCTTAAATCTTTTCTTCACTTCCACTGTGTATTCATAAGGGATTTGGTTTAGATTATACCTGACTAGCCCAGTGGTTTTTCCTACTTTCTTCAGTTTAAGCTTGAGTTTTGCTATAAGAAGCTGATGATCAGAGCCATAATCAGCTCCAGGTCTTGTTTTTGCTGACTGTATAGAGCTTCTCCATCTTTGGCTGCAGAGAACATAATCTGATTTCGGTATTGCCCATCTGGTGTAGAGTCGCCTCTTGTGTCCATGTGTAGAGTCGCCTCTTGTGTTGTTGGAAAAGAGTGTTTGTGATGACCAGCTTGTTCTCTTGACAAAACTCTATTAGCCTTTGCCCTGCTTCATTTTGAACTCCAAGGCCAAACTTACCTGTTGTTCCTTTTATCTCTTGACTCCCTACTTTAGCATTCCAATCTGGTGGCATACAACTATTATAAAAAGGTTTGGCCCACCATACTGATATAGCTGTTATCAGAAGTGAAAAACCTGCAACAGATACTCCGAACATACACTGAATTTCTCTATCCTCCACACTGGAATGTATCAATCTAACACACAGGCAGCTGTTTAGACCTTGCTAAAGGCCTGCCTGTTACCCACGGAATGTGGTCCTCGTTACATAAAGATACTCTACGGAAGATAAATCTTCTGAAGCATGTTGGCTGGAGTTTCTGGGAGTTGCCGTCCAAAAAATATCAGTTCCCAGCTCTGATTTTTGTGCCCTCTCACAACTGGGCTGAATCTGGGGATTGGAGACTGGACAGGCAGGATAGAATAAAATTCTACAGTTGGCTGCTCAGTGTTACAGGCTTTAAATCTTCTATGGTGTTTTCTCTTCTGCCTCTTGATTTTAAATCAAGGCTTCTTATAAGATCTAGCCCTGCAAATTTAATCTGACTAGGCAAGCTCTCTCAGAATGTTTTCAGGCAGATGAAAATGTGTCACCGTCCCCTGGGGAACACGTGGGACCACAGTATTCAATAAACCTCTCCCCCTGGGAAAAAAAAAGGGGGGGAATTTGAAGCAGGAAACAGAATCTGAAGTAGTGAGTAGCTGGGAAGTATATGGATTTAGTGTTGATTTTACTGCAACTGTTTATTGCCTTTTTAATTTGCAGATTATTGACTATATAGTCTGTAACTGAGCTCGGGAAAAGAAGAGAAGTTTGTATATGCCAGGCAACTGAAATAATTCCACATTAAAATAAAAATAAAAATGGACAGTTAGTTCTTTAATTATGCTGCTGCAAAAGAGCAAGCAATGTAGGACTTTCTGCAAGTTGAGTAATGGCAACTGGACTTCTTTCTTACTAGGATGAAAGATTTTGCTATTCAAGTAGCTTCTTCAGTCTGAGGAGAGTTGGTAGGAAACCTCTGATATATCCTCCACATTGGTTTCACTTCCCCCTGGTCTGAATAGACTCATTAGATGGACAAAGGACGGGGGAGGGGGGGAAAGTGAAAATCCCACCTCTGTAGTCTTTCTCCATCCATTGTCATGGGTCATTAACAGTTGTTAATGGTGGTCTTCCTATTGTGTGTGGTCCTGATCTTACAAGGGACGAATGAAAGGGCAGCATGATAAATAGGAGACAGATTGTATCTAAAGCCTCCACCCCTGTTGAGTGAGGGATTTTCTATATGCACATGTATGGCCTCTCTGACTCCTTTCTCAAACCACCTATCTTCTCCATACAAAATGAGTACATCTTGGTCATCAAATGAGTGTCCTTTGTCCTTCAAATGAAGGAACACTGCTGATTGTGGTCCTGAGCCATTGCCCCTCCTGTGCTGGGCCATTCTCCTGTTTAGTGACTGTTTGGTTTCTCCAGTGTAGAGCTCCGAACACTCCTCTTTGCATTGGACCACATATACTATATTGCTCTTGTTGTGTTTTGGTGTCTGGTCTTTTGGGTGGATGAGTCTCTGCCTTAGTGTGTTTGTGGGTTTGAAGTGCATGGGTATGTGGTATTTACCAAAAATCCTTTTGAGCTTTTCAGACACAACCGCCATGTAATGACCAGGTTCTTCCATTGGCTCTGGGTCTCAGACTTTTCCATTATCCTGCTGGGTTGGGACATTGCCTTGTTAAAGGCCCATTTTGGATATCCACAGGTCTTAAGGGCTGTCTTCAGATGTCCATCTTCCTTCTTCTTGGCTTCTGTGGAGGTGGAGATATTTTGTGCTCTGTGGTTAAGCGTCCTGATGACCCCTAGTTTGTGTTGAAATGGGTGATGAGAGTCAAATCACAGGTATTAATCAGTGTGTGTAGGTTTTCAGTCCAAGAAAGCCAGCTGGTTGTCTTTGGTGTCTTCCCTAGTGAACTTGATATTTGGGTCCACTGTGTTTATGTGGTCTGTGAAGGCCTGTACTTCCTGAATCTTGATCTTCACCCAGGTGTCATCCACATACCTGAACTAATGGCTCAAAGTTGTCCCCTGGAAGATCTGGACCACATACACCAGAAAGACCACTGTTAGCAACTGTTAATGACCCATGACAATGGGCAGAGAAGGACTGCAGAGGTGGGATTTTCACTACCCCCCCCCCGTCCTTTGTCCATCTAATGAGTCTATTCAGACCAGGGGGAAGTGAAACCAACATGAGGGATATATCAGGGGTTTCCTACCAACTCTTCTCGGACTGAAGAAGCTACCTGGATGAGTAGCGAAACATTTCAACCTAATAAGAAAGAAGTCCAGTTGCCATGACTCAACTTCCAGATAACCTCACCTGAATGACTGAGAATTTTCACAGATATAATGTAGGACTTCTTCGTACCCATTCAGCATTAGCTTTGTCCTCATGAAACTAAATGCCACAGTTAACTCTGTGGTGGATTTTTTAAAAAAAGCTCTAAGTAGTCCTACTAACACAAAATGGAACTGAGAAAGCCATGAGCTTTTCAGTCAAAGGGATTTTAACCGATTCAAATTGTAGGCTCCTCAGAAAACAAATAGCAGCCTTTGCTTCCTGTATTTTTTAAGGCAGTTGCATATTTTAGATCACCTATTTTCACAAATCAAGAAAACTCTCTTGCCCTGAAGAATTCACCTATTTCTCTGACTGTAATTCTGTACCTACAAAAAACTTCAAGACCTCTGTAGAAAAAATTGGAAAGAGAGCTTTACCGCAGCAATATTTATGCTATGATATATGGAAAAATCTTTTAATTACCATTATTATTTGAGCAATCTTGAAAGGTACCTTTAATATGCATTTAAAAGCATCTTAAAAAGCAGAGACATCACCTTGCCGACAAAGGTCCGCATAGTCAAAGCTATGGTTTTTTCAGTAGTGATGTATGGAAGTGAGAGCTGGACCATAAAGAAGGCTGAGAGTCGGACACGACTAAACGACTAAACAACAACAACAAAAAGCTGGATCACTAAATTTCTTTATTGTTATTCAGCATTCACAAGCATTTCAATTATTTATTTTTATTTAACAGCAATTCTGATGTATAATCTTTTTGTTATTTATTATTAATCTTACATAGGATATTAACCCATATGGGGTGGGAGGCCAGAAACTGTCCATTCATCCCTACCATGGAGTGGGTGACATCAGTTAAGCTATAGACATACCAATTCAGTCCTGTGACATGTAAAGGAGAGGGGTATATGACCACTGATGTGTGAACATTTGGGACTGAAAATGGTAGCACCTCCATTAGTACAAGATGCCATCAAATGCCTTGGAGTTATGGATGCTCAGAAGTCCCATCTTTAGGAAATAATTGAACACAACCATAACCAGTTTTTCTTAGACTTGTCTGTATAGCTCCTGTGATCATCTGCCTAATGCTGCCAGTCACATCTTTGGCATTGAGATCTGGCAACAGCTACTCTGTTGAGATAGGCTTTCCAGAAAAAGCAATTAAACTCATTGCTCCCTCCTTGGGAGGTACAGTCTGCTATGACTATGGCTCTATTAATTTACAACAGGATTTTCCTTCCATTCCACATACTGAATACCTGTTGGCAATTTTTCCCAAACATACACATTCTGTTGCTATTGAATCATCAGCCAGCATTTCTGTTTTTTGTAGGCTATGCTGACAGTATATGGAGGTGAATGATGAACCTGAGAGGGTAATTGAGAACATGTATGATTTTTATTCTCCTGAAACAAACATATATTTACTATTGCGAGTAAGTGTCCTGAACAACATTTTCATTATATCTATCACCAAAGTAGTGTTTTAACTGCTTCAATGCATGAGGATTCAGACCTGTATTATACTGCTGGAGAACGTGACGCACAGGTGGGGAATATGATGCACAATCAAGCTCCTGACAGATATTAACGAAACTCATGAATGCAGAACTGGCATCTGTATCCTTTTTTGCAGAGGTTCCAAGTGTTCTATCCCTGCATCGTAGCCAGACAGTTTTTGCACATCCAGGCTTACACATATAGTTCTGAAACATCCAGTTTTGATTTCCTGAGTTATTCCTTATAATCTTCCATTTTCAGATCCTTACTTCTCACAAAGATAGAAAGCCATCAAAGGCAGATTGTACTATTGCAGACAGGGCTCCTATGATGGAATTCTCTTCTAAATAAAATTTTCCTTCCACAAAGAAAATTATATGCCAGGATGAAGACACCTATTTTAGACTTTTCCCAGACATGCTAATTTTCTAAATGCAGGGATTTGGTTGTTTGTTTAGAGACAATCATGTGACCCCACTGATGCATTACAGCTCACACACAAGTGTATTTATTTATAAATATAAAAATGATGCAAGATGGCTTACAACAATTAAAAGATAATATTTAAGATTATTAACAATAAAAGGATCAATTGATACAATACCAAAAAATATAAGCAACACTAAAACACATTCAGTGCAGTAAGGAACAACAATCCTTTAAAAAAAAACATTCTAAGCCATTAACTTCCTCCTTGGGGGATGTTATGGATGCTTTTCTACATCGATTTTAGACATGGGAAGATGTAGGTGCGCTGCTGCCATATGTGGCAAAGCAGAGAATTGCAGCTTCTTGGTCAGGAGTAGCTCATGGACCAGTAGTATGGAGCCTGTTCCAGTCACATGCTACCCTAGCTCTTAGTTCAAGTGTCAGAAACTGCATGACAGCATTTCCATGTCACATGTCACTGAAGCTGCTAAAATCTCACCAACAAAGAACCTTCCAGACCTGGACTGCCCATTAGAACCTCGGTGGAAGAAAGGAGAAGAAACAATGTCCTATTGCAGCTAAGTGTTTCTAGGTCTATGTGAATGCTGGCGTGTCTTGTGTTTCTATTCTTGCACTTTGGTTCTGATCTCTGGCTTGCCCACTGATCCTAATTGATTTTTGGTCTAGGTCCTGACATCCTCCACAGTACCGCTCATGACTAAGCCCTGACAATCAGGAATTTATATATATAGGATATGACTAGCAACAATTCTTATCTCTGCAGTTGCTGAAAGAAAATATACTGTGCCATGGGGAAGCACTGAAAGAAGGATGGCTCTAGACTCACATACGCAAGTCTTATCAGTATTGGACATACTTTTTTTTCTTGCAAAGTTTTTGCTGTGAAATTGGTTGTCACAGAAATTTGCTTGCTTCTTACTGAATTAAAAAATACCTCACTACATTACTACTTTATTTGATGTCCAATTAAATGTTCCTTAAAGATAAAGCAAACTTTCAACACCAGAATTTCATGCATTTCTTTCTATGTTTAGCATAAGGGAATTCTCACTGTGTAGCATTCGTTCTAATGCAATTTAAGGATTCAGTTACACCACCTAGATTGGAAAAAAAAAACTAGCCAGTTATATGAGCATATAATATTTTGTACCAATCAAATTGTAAATGATTTCAACAACAAACATATTGCAGGTGATTAAAGGATAGCACAATGGACAGAGAGGGTGGGAACCGACAGAAACATCTGTAGCACAGGAAGAAAGTGTTTTCCTTTCCAAGGAGTTTCTAGAGATATTTCAGTGGTCTGTGGTAGGTCCATTCCTTGATATGAACTTACTACCAGAAGTGAAGGATACCAGAGGTATGACACCCAAGGACGAGAGTACAAATGGATGCCTGACAAGAGTCCATGTTTAGTGGATGTAATGCTGGTCACATTGCCATCCTGCAGTTATACTGTGTTAATCTGTCCAGGTTTATCAGAGAATGATAAACCATTGCCATTTGGCCATGTAAAAACATATAGTATCACTCTAATGTCTGAGGAAGTGGACTTGATCCATGAAAATCCACATTAAAAAGAACAATTAGTCTTTAAAATGACACAACATTGTTGTTTGTTTTGTTTTTTTGTTTTTGTCTAATATGTGAGCAATTAGGCCTGATAACCAAACAGAATTACATCTGCATTTATATTAATAAACTGGAATAAGCATCTCTGATCAAGGGCAGAAACCACATGTGGTATTTCACAGGGAGCAATGTTAAGATTGCGATATTAATAGCTGGTGGGCAAAGGGATTAGAAAAAGAAAGGAATGGGAACAGGGCTTAATTTGCACAAGGGTTAGAGAGAGAAAGAGATTTAAATCTCTGTCAAAGTAGAGCTGCTCAATACCAGTTGAAAATCCTGCCCTGGTAATAAACAAATCCACATTCTTTTAAAATCCTGAACGTATGATAGATGGTTCAATATAATAATTAAGACCAACATTCAATGATGTACTTTAATTAGATCCTGCTGCTTCCACCAGAATCAGCTATCTCCCTGCATTTCATCCTGTAGCATCTGGTGCATATTGAAAACCTGCCCCAGAGACCTTGGAAACTGTCTAAAACATGTTAACTTTGTGCCATCAAGAGCTGCAGAGCTCTATGAAAGACAGAGAGGGAGATATGGTATAGGATATGGAGTCATGCCATTACATCATGTTCTAAGTGATCTTCTAGATCTCCTATGACTCCCTAGATCTATTCACAAGGGCTGAGTCATTTCACCTAATAACATGTACTGAAGTGGTGGAAATTATCTATCATATACTGGTTTTTAATCTTCTTAGTCATCATGATATCTATGAAATAATGGTAAATACACATCAAGTAAGTAATCAGGGTCAGATGATATGACACATTTACCCCAGCATCACATTAGTTAATGTGCTATGGTGGAAGCACAAGATGATTGCCATATGTTCCACTTGGCTGAATCCCGCATGGGCACTATCACATGTCTACATTCATACTCACCAACTACAGATTAAAATTCCCCAGTGAATGGACAAGAATAGTGAAGCAGAACTCATCCTGCTTCATCTGACTTCAATAGGTCCCTGCCTGGATGTGACACAGGAGTAGTGTCAGTCTGGACATTCCTTTAAGCCTAATAGCAATCAATCTGGCTGCATGAGTCTTCAGCTGCAGGACAGTCAAGGAATGAGCAGCAGGCACACTGTTTTGGATATGTATCCCAAATCAATCCTAAAATCTCAAATGTGGCATTGGTTTTACACGCATAGGAAAGCCTGGAAAATTGGCCACGCCCCACAAACATATACCCATCCAACAAAGATACATGACAAAGTCCAACGTTACTTCCACCACCTAGGGCGAGAAGGACTAAGCTTAACCCATGACTTTTTTCCTTTTCTTCCTGTGCTACCTCCAGGCCTGTGACCAGGAACATGTGAAGTAGGAACAAAGGGTGCCTCGGAGCATTTATATAGCATTTTGGTCACCAACTACTTCATGGTCATGGGCTTCACAGCAGGGGTTATAAGTTTCAGCATGACTGAGCTACTAGTACATGGCAAGAAATGGAGGTCAACAACACATTGCTCAGAATGAAACAACAGCACCTAACCCTCCATCTCTGTGTCCTTCTCTTTCACACATAGACACACAAATGCCCCTTCCAGGAGACTATTCTGTTAGGAAAAGTAGATGGGAAGAATGGACAGGAAATACTGCAGCTATCTCATCCTTCACACAGCTTCCTAGGGGAAACTGAAGATTCTTTGGATTGGGAGCCAGCAATTCTAATCTAGTATATTGCTATATATTAGTTAGGTACTTTAAAAGAAAGCTCACAACAGAATTGCAACTTCCAAGGTATTAAAATCCTTGCCATTATGATTCTGTTGTCATTTTGCCTCCCCATTCTGGCTACTACTTATTTTAATTTAACTGAAGGGTTGTTTAGTTTGCAGTGCATTTATTATAAATATTTTGTTTGCATGTAAGATTTATAACGTTTATTAATCTATCACCTAACTCTCTTAAATATGATGGATTATGCTGCATAAAATGACATTCTTTATACACTTTTAGGTGGCTTGGCAATTAACACTTCAAACCATCACTGCTCATTGAATCATTTTTTCCCTTTTTTCCCCTTTTATTTTCTTTTAAAATTTATTTTTCTTTTTAATACGTTTTTTTAAATTGTGATCCAAGTCTCAGAATACTGCTACTGAATTGTAAAATGTATGATAAATTTATATGTTGACAGTATTGTTCTATCAAGCTATTCCAAAAGTCCCTTTTGCAACTTTACAAAACAAGAAATCAAAGAAAACCAAACTTCGTGTTAATGAAATTAGAGCAGAAGCTGCTCAGTGTCATTTTGGTCCACAAATCACATCCTATTCCCCAAAACAGCTATTTGACTCATGTTAAGGACATGAGACCTAAGAACATCATCCTGAATCTACTGATTCAAAGTGAGGTATGTTATATCTCCTCATCCTTAGCAACAAATAAAACTGTGTACACACATATGCTTTCATAC
This sequence comes from Intellagama lesueurii, assembly GCA_037013535.1. Lineage (NCBI taxonomy): Eukaryota > Metazoa > Chordata > Lepidosauria > Squamata > Agamidae > Intellagama > Intellagama lesueurii. The sequence goes on from JBAJHW010000005.1 coordinate 112,830,172, forward strand.
ACCAAAGAGCATTCCTCTGCTCATAGAAGGGAAGCTCCCGAGTACACAAGGCTCCAATACTGTACTGAATTGTTGAGTGAACCAAGTTATTTCAGTGGTCCTTGTTTCTACAGGGTTACTTGGATTCAGCTGGGAGCTTCCATGTCCTCTGTCCAAAATAGCATTCTGTTGATAACAGCCAGCAGCCAGATGCTTACAGGAAGACTATACAAAAGGCTAATAAATACACCGATCCTTCCCTGTTATTTGTCACACAGCAGCTAATGTTAAAAGGTACAGTGCTCCTGAACATGGAGATCCATCCATAAACAGACACAATTTTGTCATTGAACAGCCAGGATTATACCCAGATAGCTCATTATACCACTTGTGAAACTGTTAGTAATCTATTCTCGAAGGCTAGTTAGTAATCTGTTTAGGAGAAGAAAATATAGGGCTGGATGCAACCCCTTTGCATTCACAGTCACCTGACTGATACTATATGTTTGAAGCTCCAACTGCTTAGACTTTTTAAATGCAGGACATTAGAAAGAGAGCATTCAGGCTGTTATCAGACCATACCTGGAACATCAATGACCAGAATCATAATTATAAGTATAAAATCTGCATAACTTACCACAGTTAATTGCAGCTAATTAAAAAGGTTTCAAGGGATGTCTCAATTGTGAGTTTGTTCACATATCTCATTGCACAACTGAGATGCACCCTGGCTCTCTATCAGTTAGCCACAATTAGCCTTGGCATGTTATGTAACCTTATGTAGACACCAATAAGGTTCCTGCCAATGAGACTTGAGATCAAATTTGCATACCTTGAAAGAAAATTGTCAGTCACTTTTTTTTATTATTTCAAAGGAATTCAGGCATTCATGGCTCTAATTCACACTTTGAAAATAGCGAACTTAAAGCAAGATGAACTGAGTTTAACAACGTTCTCTTATAAGTTGACAACATTCTAAAGGGACTGAACTTTTGACTCTGCCACTCAGAACCCAGTTCAATGACTGTGAAAGAAAGTATTTAACTCCTTCCTGTGAAAATATTTTAAAATATATTTTTAGGGTTTTAGAAAATAATATTCAGAAGCTAACTCATTTAAGCTATGAAATTGCCGGGTTTTTGCTTTGTGGCCGAGGATGATCCCAAAGCAAGTTTAACTCATTTTACATGCGAGTAAGCTTACCTGATTTACTCACAAATAAGTATACTTGGTTTACTCATGTGTAAGGAGACAGCAGCAACAGCAGCCAAGGACAGCTGCAGTGTGAGAGGAGAAGATTGGGATGAAGGTTAGGGAGACAGAAGGGAGGTAAACTCCCACTTTTCCTCCACCTTTCTTGCTCTGGATGAGTTAGACTTCCAAAATGTCCTGTCATTAAGGACTCTGCTCAGATCTACAGCATTTCACATTAGGTTGTTTTCCCATCCTGCTGCCCCCCCTCCCATTCCTAGCAATATTGTCTTTTCTATTAAGTTCTGCTCAGACCTTGCAAACTAATAGCTATGCCTTCCTTTATCGACTCAACAGATTTCATGTTAAATCTTCCTCTTTGTCTATTGGTCCACCCCACTTTCCCCAACAATATAGTCTATTCTGGTCACTTCTGTATTTCCATTATATGTGCATGGTAAGATAGGCTCAGGTTACTCATTTTTGCTTGAGTGAGAGTTCAGCTTTCACTTGATTGAGCACCCACTTTTCTGCTTTTCTGGCTGTCTTTAGTATCTCTACCAACACCACATTTCACATGATTTGAATTTTGTCCCTGTCTTTTCTTCACTATCTTCCTTTCACATAGAATTGATTATTTTGACCTTGGTTTCCAGTGACATCCTTTGCTAACTCCAATCTCTTCCTTTTTTATTATTTCAAAAAACAAAGAGACATCTTTTGAAAAAAAAACATGCACACAAAACGTTCGTAGAGCTTTTGGTCCAATATAGCTTTTCTTCCTCAGCTTGCCTAATGCAAAGAAAGGGATTGGAAATTGGAACACAGCTTTTTAGTCTGCATTTGGTGGAGCGGGCATGGCAACATATGTTTAACTGAGAGGTTAAAGGGTGTGTATGTTTCTCAACTGTCTGTGTTATACCTACTCACACCTTTGTTTCACCATTTCATTAAGTCCAAAACAGCCCTTCAAAATATTTTGGCACGCAGGGACTACGGCCACATCCAAGCTGTTCTCTCTTCTGTGTTCCCCCAGTAACCATAGTACAGATCATATGCTCATCTTCTGGAATCCTCTACCACTGGGTAATTCTATATGAGGGAACTTTTGATTCAAGTGTAGCATATGTATATTTAAACTCCCATTTTTAAAAGCCAAGAAATTCAATTCTTCAAAAAACCTCCAGTTTATGCATATTGGATATTGTGCTTCTTTACCCACAATTCAAAAAGTCAGGAAATGGCCCAGTATTGCTGCACAATATCATGCCTGTGTTGCCAGCAGGAAAAAGGATGCCAAGCTTTTCATAGCAAAGGGCAGCCTGAATGTTGACAACACTAATGACAGTTCAAGATGGTTTATAGGATACCCTCTTCTGCTCACTACCATTCATACTTGTTGAAAAACAGCCCTGACAATTGCTTTGTGTTTGGGTGAGAAGTGGTTAACTGATGAAAAAAAGGAGTCAGCTTCTGGGATTTTCCCTTGCGTGGTGTCACTTTGTGAATGGTAGTGGAGAGGCCTTCCTCTCACTCCCACCACCTTCACAGATAAGTTTGGTGGGAACGCGGGAGAGGGCCTTTTCCATTCCTGCTACTAGACTTTCTCTTCAGGCAAGCTTTCCCTGAGTGACTGGCTGCCAAGTGGGGTTTTCAAATGAAAGAGAAAAGGGGTTTATAGTTCAACAGCCACAGGGCACAATCCAGCAATTTTCATTAAAACACTGCATCCTTGTAATGACAATGGGGTTTAGCATCACCATGCTTAAGGCCCATTCCATGACCCTCCATGGGACTTAAGTTTGACTGAGGAGCCAATGGGCTTGGAACTGAAAATTTCCTTTAAAAAGCAACAACTGAAAAGGGGAGGAGAAGGAGAGGCCCCGCTCTCAGGGCTGGCCTGCCTACAGAGAAGTCTAAATGCTCTGTGCAGGTAGGTCCCTGTGCTTTGGTTTGGGAAGGGGAAGGATACGAAGAGGCCTTTCAAGGTTCTAAGGGGAGACTCAAATCAAATTTCTCTGACCCACAGCTTGGGGCTCCTCCAGATCAATGCTTGTGTCTATACCAAACTTTCAGACTAATCTCAATTTCAGAGGAGTCTTCACTTGGCAGACAATATGTGAGTGCTTGTTTTGGTTTGCTTGTTGAGGTTGGACTTACTCTTTGGCTCTTAACAGACACATGGCCTTCCAGCAAAAGCCAACTGCCATCCATTCTGGACTCCCTTTTTCAGAATCCTGGGGTTACCGTGGCAACAGCAGCAAGCTTGTTCTTATGCTCCGGGTCCCAATAGTTTCCCTTTCCTACAGTCTGACTTAAGCCAATCCTTCAGAACCATTTCCCCCAAAAAGCAGTATTTTGCAGTGAAAATGCACAGCTGTCAGGCTAAATTTGATTGCAGAGCCTGTGCAGCTTCAAGCAAGTTGATGGCTAAAGAGGTATATTAGTGGCTGAGGGCATTTGACTGCTTTCAGAAGCCTCTTCCCATACCCTCACATGGAGGGCTATAGCTCACCAGTACAGCTTTGTGGGCAGAAGGTCCTGGTTCTAGTGTCTGGCATATCTTGTTAAAGGAGCACAAGGAAAAGGAAAAGAAAGCCAGGGGCTTCTGGGCAATAACTGAGAGCCAGCAAAGACAGCACTAGGCAAACAGGACCAAGGCTTCAAGTCCAGGGAAGGCAGCTTTAAAAATGCACACAAGACCAGTAGCCAAGGAGATCCTTTCCTTTTATTGCAGTGGGAGGAACAGATTATTATTAAACATTAGACAATTGGGTACTGGGGAAAGCATAGTAATGGAAAGACCAAAATAAAATAAATCTTTTAAAATACCCACAGAATTTAGAAGCTTCTATTATAGGAGCTGGAGAAAGGGCAGAGGGCTCACTTGATCTTGCTTCCTGTTTATGCAGCACAGCAAAATGTTACATTCCAGAATACCATCTGGTTAAGGTAGATTCATAATAGAGCACCGTGTCCCTGGTAAGGCTGAGCAGTGTTTAAGATCCTGTCCTATTCATTTCTCTTACAGAGCAGAAGCCCAAGATGGAGCCAAAAGAAGGCGCAGCCCTTCCACAGCACAGCCTCTCACCAGGGGAAGCCACTGTGACACAAGGAGGAATCCCTCAGAGCATCCGAAGAAGCACTCCATCTCAGGCCTCAGACTGGTTGATGCCTCTAAACACCAGTCTCTCCACTCAGCGAGGAGACCACATAGCCCACCTGTCCCCAACAACAACAGACCCACGTGGAGTCTGCAGGAATCATGGCCAGATGTCATTGTCTAGCTCTGCAGTTCCCTCTTCCCTCCATGGAGAGGGAACTAGCTATCAGTCTCGGGCTCCTTTGCCTGTACCAAGGGCCTTCCCCTAGGGAAGGCTTCCTCCAACTGCCATGGGACAAGTGTATGGGTATCCCCCTTCACAGCTTAACGGGAAGTCAAGGCCATAGCCATCAGCCTACTTTCCAGGATGGGGCTGTCCTCTGTTTCTACAACCATACCATTTTGGCTCCCATCTCTTTGGCAGAAAGGGGTCCCACAGCACCGGCTGCCACAGAGCCACTGGCCTCAGGCAACCACATTGTTTTGGTCATCAGGGACGTTGAACCCCAAACCACCAGGATGTCTGCTTCCAGCAGCAGGCCTTCAACTGAGCCACAACTCAGCAAAGATGCCTGCATCCCAAGACCATCACCCTCTGAGCCTAAACTGCCTACCAAGATGAGGAAAAGAAAAACCCCACCAAATGAAGGGGAACCATGCAAGAGGGTTCTCAAGACAAACAGTCTGGAGGCTGTAAAAGGTCTCACCTCAAGCAATGTGTCAAAAGGAATGGCCCATAAGAAGATGAATACTTCAGTGCCAGAGGGGGCAGGGCCAAAGAAAGTGGCTGCAGGGCCCAGCAGTTTCAAACCAAAAGCCCTCCTGACAAATACTGAAGAACCAAGCCATGCAAAAAAGCGGCCACAACCTCAAAGCCAAAGGAAGGCAAAGATGAGTACTCCCTTATCTGGCACCACAGGGGAAAAGGAAGATACCAAGATGGCAGCTAAAGAATGCCCTCCCCAAGCCAATCCCTATGAGCCATTTGGCGTGACACATGTCTTCTACACAATGGGTAAGGGCAAGCTCCCACCGGCACCACTAAAGAAGCAGCTCACTCTGACTACCTCCACTCCAGCAAAGCCACTCCTGGTAATGGAAACATTGGGAAGATCCTTGAGTTCCCTGCCAAAAATCCCAAAGATCTCTGCCTCCAGCTCAGGCCCTCAGCCACCATCCCAATCGTCATCTAAACCTGTGGCATCCTCAATAACTGTTCCAGTCCAAACACCAGCACTCAACCCCCCAGTCTTATCCCATATCTATCAGGGAAAGGACCTGTCCTCCCTGCCGTACAAGGCCAGTGGGTGGAGACCACAGGCCAGCACCTCCAGAAAGAACACTGGCCCCCTTCCTCAGCCACACACGACTGGGCCAAACCCATGGAGGCCCAACAACACCCAGTCATCCATGGTAATTGTGCACCATGCCATCAAGGCCCCTGCTTTCCCCCATACAACCCGTGGAGAAGAGCACCTGACAACCTGGAAGTTTCAGAGTCAGTCATGGAAAAGCAATGCTCCATCTGGGAGGCAATGAAATGTCAGGCTCAGATAAAGAGGGAGGAAACAGCCCACTGGACGTCAATGGGACAAGTAAAGTACTTTGTGGACATTTCCATCACCTATGACTATCCTTGGCATTATTAAGAAGCCAGGCACTTTGCTCTGTGGGTCAAGGGGGTTGGTCTCAGGAAATTGGATGTGGTATTTAGTTTTAGATATTTGTTTTTTTACATGGTAGGTAGTTATTGGCCAGTAGATACAGATATAGGCATAAGTATAGATATTTAGATATATATGTAGATTTAATATCACATATAGCTGTGTTGGAACAGTCAGGTGATGGGAACAATTATTTTCAGATGTGTTTTTCTAAGATAGGTATGACATTAAATAGACAAGTAAAACCTTGATTACTTTTTGTAGAAATTTTAAAAAGTATGTTATATCACCTTTTTAATAGAGGGTCTAAGGCAATAAGACCCTGACTTAAGACTTAGTTTTAGGCTATCTTTAGGTAGCATTTTTACATAGGTACATGGACATCTGCATTTGATTTTTTTTTTATGTGTATGAGTGCTCGTATATGACTTTAAAGGAATTAATTAATTGTCTCAAATATATATATATATTATATTCCAAAGTATTTTGTATATGGATTTAATAAAGTATATTTTCTATATGTGGGTTGTTTATCATATACTACTGTCTTTCTCATCATCTTTATATTTACCAAAACAGCATTAAGCTGAGGTTGCAGTGCAATTTCCTCTCCTTTCTACATTGCTCACCTCAGCTGTATTGGACCTTGTTCAGCCTATTTCAAGCAATGATTTCCAGATATTCATCTGAATCCAATAAAACAGGAGAAGAGCTACAGTGTACCATTCACACTTTTTGAAAAACAGCCCTGACAACTGCTTTGTGTTTGGGTGAAAAGTGGTTAATTGATGGAAAAAAGAGTCAGCTTCTGGGATTTTTCCCTTGCGTGGTGTCACTTTGTGAATGGTAGTGAGCAGAAGATGGTTTTTGGTAGACCATCTTGACTGCTGCCATTGGTGTGGTCAACATTCAGGCTGCCCTTTGCTATGTAAAGCTTGGCATATTTTTTTCCTGCTGGCAACATGGGCACAATATTGTGCAGCAATATTTGGCAATCTGGCTTTTTGAATCGGATATTGAAGCACAATATCCCACGTATGAAAATCAGTTTTTTTATAAGAATTGAATTATTCATTACTGGCGAAACTCTTGACAATGAATGTTCCTGCACCTAGCTAAGCATAGGATTTTGTTTTATTTGTTTTATTTAAAACATTACTAGCTTAATATAAACTGATAATGCATGGTCACCTCCATGCCACACTGAGGTGGCAAAGTGGGATTTTGTGGAGAATCTAGTTCTTACTGAGGAGTTTTTGCTTTGTACTTAAAGCTTTTTATGAGAGCAAACCCATATTAGATTGCAGGTAGGGACTCCAAAGATAACATGTTCCTTTGAAAACAGCTGAAGACTGTCAGAATGAAATAATCAAAACCCACCATACAAAGATTCCATAATGAAACATATGCCATAGCATTAAATAAAAATAAAGATTATAGTGCTATTATAGTGTATATGCAAAAAGGGTGGGGGAAAACTTCCTTTACATGCTAAGGCTTTTAAGATTTTTATAAAATACAAATGTAACTTTTAGCTTCCAAAACAAAAAATGCTTCCATGTAAATAATGCATAATGGTTTGTCAGCTAGTGATTCATCCATTGAATCCTGGGGTGTTTGGCCTGCATACCACTAATAAAAATACAGAAGAAATGCTTTCCTGGTGTGAAGATAATAATAATCATGTGTTATCAAGTCAATCCTGACTTATGGCAACCCTTTTCAGGGTTTTCTAGGTAGAGATTACTCAGAAGTGGCCTACCATTTCCTTCTTCCGGGGGGCATCCTGGGTCTGTACAGCTTGCCCAAGGCCACACAGGCTGCCTCTTCTGGGATGCGCCATGTGGAATTGAACTTCCAGATACCTAACTCACTGAGCTATCCAACCACCAGATGGTATAAAGATTCAATGGGCAAAATAAGAGTTATGTGCCAGATTTTTGATCAGTTAGAACTGAAAAAATGTGACCATTCTTCTGATAAAATTCCTGAACAGCAACTTGCAAGGTATTAATCTTGAACTGGGCATAACAGTGTCAAAGGTGTGTGTCAATTATGATGTCCTTGCCTTTGCTTCCTTCATGGCTGAAAATCTATTTTGTAATAACACGGCACCAAATGATAGATATTTCTCCATAAACAAATTATAGGCAACTTCTTTGTGCACTTCTGAGCCCAGCTTCCATCCTTATTCAATCCAGTCACCAACATGTAGTAGCAGCTGAATTATGTTTCTTGAAAAGTCTAATCAAAATGTAATCCAAGGCATTTGAAAGGATATCTACTCAAGGCCTGTTCTGCCATTGGACATTCACCGCCCTATTTGCAAAAAACATAACTTCAGATTTTGAATAATTAAATATCAACTGTAAATTACCTACAAAGATGTCCAGATTTGAACAAGATTCTTGCACAATCTTATCTATTAAATAAAAGTGTTGGCTATAGCTTATAAAACCTTATATGATTTGGTTCCAGGCTTTCTGAAGGATTGCATACCCATATATGCATTTCCCCAGATTTTAAGATCTTTGAAGAGGTCTTCCCCTTGTCCCACCACGTTTGGTATGTCTGGTGAGGATGTGAGAAACATTCTTTTCAGTGGTTCCTCCCCAGTTGTGAAACTCCCTGCTAAGAAAGTGGAGACTGGCCACAGATTTTTCTTTTCAAGTGGACTTGGCAACTGAACAGGCTGTTGACAAAGGGGCTTTAGCAAAGCGCTAAAATTTCTACCTTTCCTCTCCTATGGTTTGCTTATAAATTGTTTTTTAAAGGTTTTAATTCAGTAGTTATTCTGATATGGTATTAGCCAGAATCCTATTGCTATTTGCTGCATGCAGAAGCAAAATAGCAGTAACCACTTAGATTAATTGACAAGGTGTCAGTCATGCAGGTGACTTGCACACAGGGCATGACTGGCATCTTATAAATTAGCCAGGGCCTTTTTTGCAGTTTTGCTTCCCAGATGTGAACTGCAAAAATAAACAGTATTCTATCCAAAATGATATTTAGAGTTACAATTTATTGTCTGACATCCTCTAGCTCAGGGGTCTCCAAACTTCTCAGTATGAGGGCCACATCATATATTTTACACACTTTCAAGGGCCGAAGGGGATGGGGGATCGCTTGGCTCCCCCTTCCCTCCTCTTCCTATGCCCGGGCTGGATAAAAAGGCAAGGCGGCTGGATGTGGCCTGCAGGCCATAGTTTGGAGACCCCTGTTTTAGCTTAGTGTAGTAAGTCACAGCTGGGATAGGTCCATTGAACTGATGGAACTTATAGAGGAATTGTTGAAAACTAAGCCTGAGGTATGAAGGAAGGAGGCCTGATGTATAAGAACACTTGTTTCCAATATCGATTCCTTGATATACATTACAAAGGATTAAGTAGCAGCTGTGGAATGCCTCATCATCCTCTTCCCAGTGATGCACAGCAGCTCCTTCATTTACAGAAGAGGTAAAAGGCTGAGTTCCAGCAACAAAACAACCAAATGTGTGATTACATCTCATCACTGGCATCATGGATAGCAAACTAATGTTGTAGCTGCAAACTATAGCGTATCAAAAGAACAGAGAGAATTAATGTTACCAATTTCCTTGCACTGTTTCTACAATACATTCATTCGATGTTGTATTTCATATACTTTTTCCAGTAGTAATGTTTACCATGCCTAATATAAACAGCAAATATCTTGGTTATTTAAATAATTCAAGAACTCTGTGCCACTTTTTAATGGACCATTTAAAAGATCTTACTCAGATGCTGGCCATTTTACTTAGCTATATAAACATTTTAGTGTAGCATATTTCCACACTAAAAAGCATTGAATGTCAACTTCAAATGGTACTTTCCACTATGTTGTTTAATATAAATGTTATGAAGACAAAGGTAAAGACCCCAAATCAATTTTTAATATATTTCTTTCTTCCACAGGGCACCAGAAACCTTAATGGCTTTTGCATCTACATAATTCAATTTTCCTCCTTCAAATGTGTATTAGGTGGAAAGAGTGTAAAGCAAGATTATCTGTGCTAAGAACTGTCACATTCAGCTAAACTGTGTAGGCTACAGCAACAGCAAGTTCTGAATTATTTTCAATTTATCAAGGCGTACTGACAATAATTATAAGTCTCAATACTTATTTAGGAACAGAAACAGATCCCAAATTATTGGAGATCTGCTATAAGAACCAGAGGAATTGGGTTGTTGAGCAGTCAAAGACTCCATCTGATAAAACATCCTGTTCAAATGAGTGGAAATGCAAGAGTAAACAATACCTTTATAGACCACTAAAAATAAATAAATCATACCATCTGCTAACTTTCGTGGATCAGGACCTTCCACTTGTCAGGCTTGTACTGATAAAAAGAACGTAAAAGTGAGAACGTTCATGGCAAAATGAATTTTGCCAGGCAAGTTTTTCTTAGATGTAAGTCAGGAAAGATGTGAGCTTCAGTAGAGTTGTTGTTTTAAAGTTAAGTTGAGGCAGCTGTGGATTGGATATTGCATCCCAGTTCTTCAAACAAAAGGTTGCAGGTCTATGCATGTGCCTTCTTGTTTGGCCTTCTTTTGAAACAATATGTTTCTGCTCGGCTGGGTGGGTAAGTAGGGTGGTGACACAGAAAAACTGGAGTCCTCCATCTGGGAATTGGGGTGAAAATTTATTAAGCTCACTAGGCTTAGCCAATTGGGGTCAAATTAAAGCCAAAAGAATATTTAGTGGACAGCCAGATACCTCTGGGGCAGCTGAAGAAGGACTTGGCAATTATAGTTGTCCTCTGTTGGTTACCCTACAATTCTATTATGAATCTGCTAAGAAGAGAGTTTGGTGCAGAAATGAAAGATGAACAAATAAATAGAGCTTCATCATGCTGTTTTGTTTAAATTTCATCTCAATGAAATACTTTGAATGTGCTAGTTTCATATGACTTGAAGTATGTCATATACTGCTTACACACTGCCAAGGGAGGCAGAATCATATTGTTTTATTTTTTTATATTTAAGGAGCACTGCTGTTATATTGTTTTACAGACTTTAAGAGATTAACTCTCTGCCCCATGGAGTTTCGGTGAAATATAATGGTTGCAGGGTAAAGAGACCTTTTGATAAAGTTACCTAGTTTCTAGTTCTTCCTAAAGAGATATGAAGACACTTGAAGAGCATATTTAAAATCATACATTCAAATGGCTCACTTTAATACCTCAGCATCACTTTCCTGATAAATGAGGGGATCTGAAGTTTAACTCTCTCTGTGTGTGTCTCTGTCTCAGTTTCTCTCACACACACACATAAGAGAGAGAGAGAAGCAAGCATAGAATTGGCAAAAGAACAACCAGAATTGCCTTTCCCCTTTGAATAAGAATTGTGCATACTTTGGGGAGAGTGTTCAACACTCAGCAGTAGAGATGTGCACTTCGTATTAGTATCCAGGGGCTATGAATATGAAATGTGCCAGCACAGGTGTCTTGGTGGTCCATTCCTGACCCCCAGGAATCATTTAGCATGTGTGTCCATCAATATCTCTGTTGTGCCAATCATAGCAGTAGTCCTGTTGGCGCTTCCCCACCTCTCCTCGCAGCAAACCACTCCAGTGAGGAGGCAGGAAGGCAAGTCTCCCTGCTCAGCTGCTGAGTGGTTCGCTGTGGGGAAGTGCCAGCGGGAATACTGGTGCGCTCCCAATGATTGGTGCGCTCCCGATGTTGATGGACATGCGTGCTGCATTGAACATGGTAAGTGGAAAGGGCTGGTTCTGGGGGATGGGAATGGACTGCCGAGATGCCAGTCCTGGCGCACTTAATACAGTGGTGCCTCGACTTACAAACTTAATTGTTTCTGGAAGGTGGGCGTAAGTCGAAATGGTCGTAAGTCGAAGCACAATTTCCCATTGAAATGCATTGAAATGCAATTAATCCGTTCCGGCCGAAGAAAAAAATCACACACACACACATACAAAAAAAACCACTGCAAGACTCATTGGAAACGCGATTAATCCCATCCGGCCGAAGGGGGAAAATAAAAAAATTAAAGCAATCAAGCGTGCAAGACCCATCGGAAATGCACAGAAAACAAAGGGACCAGGTCGGAAATGCACAGAGAACAAAGGATGTAGTTCGGAAATGCACAGAAAACAAAGGGACCAGGTCCGAAATGCACAGAAAACAAAGGGACCAGGTCGGAAATGCACAGAGAACAAAGGATGCAGTTCGGAAATGCACAGAAAACAAAGGGACCAGGTCCAAAATGCAAAGAGAACAAAGGAAAAAGCAAGGGAAGCATGCAAGACCCATCGGAAATGGGGGGAAAAAAAACCAAAAAGCAACCAAACCCCCCAAGACCCATCGGAAATGGGGGGGAAACCAAAAAACAAACAAACCCCCCCAAGACCCATCGGAAATGGGGAAAAACACTCCAAAAAGCAACCAACCCCCCCAAGACCCATCGGAAATGAGGGGGGAAAAAACCAAAAAACAAACAAACCCCCCAAGACCCATCGGAAATGGGAAAAAACACTCCAAAAAGCAACCAAACCCCCCAAGACCCATCGGAAATGGGGGGGAAAACCAAAAAACAAACAAACCCCCCAAGACCCATCGGAAATGGGGAAAAACACTCAAAAAGCAACCAAACCCCCCAAGACCCATCGAAAATGGGGAAAAAACCCAAAAAACAAACAAACCCCCCAAGATCCATCACAGCACAGAAACATAACCCCCCCCCCCAGCCCAAAACCACGCTGCAAAAACACCCAGAACAGTTTTTAAAAAGCAGAAAACAGCACCTTACCTTACCAGGCAGCCTTCTCCGATCGCATACTCTCTAACTGCTGGGGCGAAAGAGCTACAAAGAAGCAGCCTCGTCGCCACCTACAGTTAGAAATTTGAATTTCCCGCCTTTTTCCCCTGGCTTTTTCCGTTCGTAAGTGGAAGCTCCGGTCGCAAGTAAAAGCAAAATTTTGCGGCCAGAGCTGGTCGTAACTCGAAATGGTCGTAAGTAGGGACGTTCGTAAGTCGAGGCACCACTGCATTCATAGCCCCTGGATACAAATATGAAGAGCACATCTCTACCAGCAGCATTTCTGCAGCCTTCTTTAACTGGCAGTTGCCATTTTTTTCTTTTTCAAAACTGCCTCAGAAAATGAAGCTTTGCTGTGACAGGGCATAATTCCAAGCAGCATACCTGAAAGAGAGGGCCCTCCTGCATACCACTCAGAAACACAGTATGTGACATAAATAGCATGGTATGGGTTTGTACTGCTTCCTTATCATTCAGCTATTGATTCAATGTGTCTCCTCTAGCTGGGACTAGCAATGGAACTTAGGCCTGAGAATTTAACTGGCTTCTATGAACTGGGACAGACAAAGGCTTTGCAGGTCCAGATAACAGAAGAAAGTGGCAAAATCGTAATATTCTGTTTGGTAGCTGCAGAATTAGAAACCGTTTCCTCCTGTTGAATCTGACTATTCATTGTTCTGAATGTTGAATGTGAATGTTGAATGTGAATGTCTATTCCAAATGCCAAATCTGAATATCTCACATTTTACTTCTTGCCCCTTCTTTTATTTGACTGTGCTAATGCTCCAGTACTTGAAAACAAGGGCCTGATTAGTAATTCATCTAGATTTGCTGTTCAATGAAGCCATGGCTCGCACACGAATAAGACACTGCCACTGTGGAAATGGGAAAATTTCATTCTATTGCCACATAAATGCAGGTTGGCTTTAACTCTCCTTAAGTATTCTATTTCTTAATAATGCTGCCATCCCAAAAGATTTTCCATTCTCCCCTTGAATCTTGCCAGACATAGAGCCTCAGGCATATTCTGTGGCAATGGCTTTCTTTACCAGTCTGTGTGACAATCTATTGTGTTAGAATGTTATTTCTTTTCAGCAACCAGGTTTAACTGGACACCTTTCAATTTTGCTGAATTTCTTGCTGTTCTTGCACTACAAAAGATGCAGAAGCATACTTTTTATTTTGCCTTCTGAGAGTGTCTTAATTTTTTAAAAAAATAAATATTTGCAAAGGAAATAATTGTAGCATTATCAATTGTCTTCTAAGAAGGAGAGTTCTATAATTCACCTTTGTAGAAGCAACAATGTACTTTCATTTGGGTAAAATTGAACACAACCTTTGATGACATGGCAACCATTTGAAGAGCACTAGACTGCTGATTGGGGTCAATGGGCAGAAACTGAAACTGCAGTTAATGTCAATGTTTTACGGAAAATGAAAAGTAACCATCCAGGGGTTAAACTGTGGTTTGAACTGGTGGTGAACTGTGAGTTTATATAATAGGTAAAGGTAAAGCTTCCCCTTTACATTTAGTCCAGTCGTGTCCGACTCTAGGGGACGGTGCTCATCCCCGTCTCCAAGCCATAGAGCCAGCATTTGTCCGTAGACAGTTTCCGTGGTCACGTGGCCAGCGCGACTAGACACGGAAGGCCGTTACCTTCCCACCGTGGTGGTACCTATTTATCTACTCGCATTTACATGCTTTCGAACTGCTAGGTTGGCAGGAGCTGGGACAAGCGACGGGAGCTCACTCTGTTGCGTGGATTCGATCTTACGACTGCTGGTCTTCTGACCTTGCAGCACAGAGGCTTCTGCAGTTTAACCCACAGCGCCACCACATCCCGTTTATATAATAGTATTATCCTAAATTCAGGGTTATTTATTTTTCATTTGTCATACAACCTAAGGTGCTTTTTTCTGTAGTTCCACCATGAATATATTGAATAACTGTTTACTCTTAGGGGAACCAGATAAAAGGGACAATAGGGTTCCTGCACTTTTAATGGTTGCTTAAAAGAGGAAATTTTGGCAGGTGCAGCTCATCCTTTTCTGAGTTGCCCATAGTGACAAATCTCCTTCTGAACATGTTGCATTTCCTTGTTCCTTCCACCTCCAGCCCTCACGTACTGCCAATGTCTAGACTGTAAACTTCCTGGGGAGGTAAACTATTGTGATTAGACTGTAATGTGTCATGTACATAAATTATATAATAACTAGGGGAACAATATTAGGAGGGAACGCTAGAGTTCTCTTAATATTTTGATTAACATAATACTCCTTTCCAACTTGAAGACAATGTAACAGTTTTACCAAATATGCCTGCCACTGTTGTTCCAGTTTATCTAAATGGATTATCTTAGTACTTAATGAGGTTTTCTGTCAGTGTGATGTAGAAAGAAAGAAAGAAAGAAAGAAAGAAAGAAAGAAAGAAAGAAAGAAAGAAAGAAAGAAAGAAAGAAAGAAAGAAAGAAAGAAAGAAAGAAAGGGAGGCAACTTACTTGCTTGCAGATTTTTTTTCCCAGGTGGACCATAATATTTATTTCAGAATCTTTCAGTTACAGTTTTTAAAAGGGAATTTAAGAGATCAGGGTGATAATTATACATTTAGTGACTGTTCGTGAATAACAATAGATCTGGTCTACAATAAAGATAATTGGGATGAGAGTACCCTCCAGCGCTGGAGTTGTATGCCAGGTGAGTAAGTGAGTACAAGGACCTAAAGCAGCGATGGCGAACCTATGGCATGCGTGCCACAGCTGGCACGCAGAGCCCTTTCTGCGGGCACACAAGTCATAAGTCGCCGGATCGCTATTCCTCCCCCCGCAGCCAAACCTCAGGAGGCGGCTGCAGCCACGGTGCTGGCGCTTTGACAGGTGGCGGGCCAGGATCCGGATCAGCTGGCGCTGGCAGTGGATCCAGAGTGGGGTCTTGAGGCACCTCCGTGCCCGGGATTACCCCTTCCGCCGCCACTTCCGGTTCTGCCATGGCACGCTGCCCACTGGGTTTTGTTTTGTTTTTCCAGTTTGGGCACTCAGGCCCAAAAAGGTTCGCCACCACTGACCTAAAGAGTCTTCGTGTACCTTATATGCAATATGTTTGCCAGCTTCCCTGTTGCCTCACATGAGGTGAGAATGCACCCTGGAACATGTTCAGTATTTTCCTGAGAATACATAGTTACACATCAGGAAATGGTGAGAAGTTGCACACAAAGCCACCAAGCAACTAGGTGCCCGGTCAATAAAGTAACAGCATCTGCATGAAATGCTTGCAGCAATCTCTGTCTCCAAACAACAGTGTAGGTAACTTTCCAGAGACCAAAAACCCTTTGGCCATTGACATTGGTTCACACCTCTGGCAAGGCCCAAGTCTTGATCAGTTATCTGGAAAAACGTTGGGGAAAGAGCTAATTTCTCCAGTTAGACCAACCCTCCCTTTCTCCAACAATTGCAAAGCAATGACCCAGATTCTTGGTTACTTCACAATAAATGATTAGGGAGTGAGAAAGAAAATGTTCCATCCTTAGGTGGAAAATAAAATTTTGTAATGATTGGCCAACAAATGCAGGTAAAAATTTATGGGAGTGCTCTGATTCCTGCTCTCCAGCCTTTAAAGGCCCACTGAATATTCATGGATATTTCAGACCTATACCATCTTGGAAACGCACAGCAACTGAATAATATTTCTGCTACTGCTTGCTGTTGGAATTATAATGCCATTAAAATATAGATTTCAGTGTCAGAATAACCATAAGCAAACTACAGACAGAGTAATACTCTTGTGGTAAAACCTGTTAAGCTCAAGCAGGATGGACTTCTCTCAGTTAGCAATACATTTATAGCCATCTTAAAATAAAGTGTGAAGAGATAAATCTCTCAAGAGAAAATAAAAGATTTTTTGCTCACTTTTCATGCTGGTTGTTTCCAACTGATTGTTATCCTCTTCACCATATCAAGAGGACTGGAATTCCAAGTAAATATCCAGAAGGTAAACCATTTACCAGCAAGTATCTGAGCGTTAATTGAAAAGCCTAAGGCATAGTCCAAATACTTTTGAAACATTTACACAAGATAAATAGAATGTAGATAAATAAGGAGAAGGAAAGGACACTTTTTTTGCGTTTGCTTCTCAGCAACTGGCAACTAAGCAATGACAATCTGACACAAATGTAAGAAAATGAAAAACATTTATGAGTGTCATGGGTGCAAAATCACCTAAAATATATTGGTTGAATCCAATATGTTTTTCCAATATTTCAGTGGGACTAAACCATTATTAACTTATTTTGGATACAAACAAGAGGATGTATATTTCCCGTTGTTCTTACTATGATGGTGATGATGAAAAAGAAGAATGCTATAGAACAGAAGAGCTCTTTGAGATTTGATTGCACCATTGTATTTATCTTCCTCATTCATAATATTGTAAATGTATAAATATTATACGAAAACATTCATCAGCTGTATGTTACAAATAAAGAGAAAACAGAAGCAAAATGAATGTCTAAAGTCATTTTTCACACAGAATGATTGTCTACATTCATCAATTTGCAGCAGCTAAGTGTTGCTTCTGTACAAGTAAACAATAAGGAAACTCATGTTTCCAAAATATTCCAAACTTTACTGGGAAAAAGTGTTATGAGTTTGAGAAAGTTTATTCTTCTGTTAGTATGACAATGTGCAGTTTAATCTCCTAGCTCTTCTGCAAATTACTGGAGTTCCTTTGTGTTCTAGAATTTTGCTGCTGCTCATAGATATTCTACCAAATCCTATTCTTCCTTTCTAACTCTTTCCCGAAATTTTCCTAAATGTAAAGTTTGAGAGTGGGGGTATCCTGTAAATTGATATGTGACTTATGTTTTGCTATGTGCACCACCTCCATACAATTCCCATTGAATTCTCCTTTTCCCAACATGTCTCCACCCAACAAATATCATTCCTAATTTCAGTTACCTTATTTAGCTCTTATGATGTATCGTATCAGCATGTCATTACTTGAAAGTAAGCTTCTTTCATAACGTCATAGATTGGAATGGGCCGTTTATGCTTCCAAATAATTACCACGGCCAGAATCCTAAAAGTGATGTTTTTGTCATTTTACAATGGCCTTCCCCAATCTCACAGTTATTTCTGGATGGATCAGACTGGAATTGCTAGCTGAAATTAAGATATCAAAAACTTCTGAAAATGTGAATTTGACTGTCTGTCCTGAAACATGGGATCTCATCTCTCACCCCTAGGCAAAGAGAAATCTACATTACTAATAACACTTAACTTATATAGAGCAAATAATTCTTTGACTGCTTTCACAAAGACTTCTTAGCACAATACCACAGAAAAAAACAGCTACAAGAAAAAAAACAGCTCCAAGCCATACTCTCCCACATGGCTATTCAGGACACACCCAACAACTCTATGGATCAGTTACACAACTTAGAACTATGACTTCCAGTCTCCCAGGGTAATTTAGTCTGAAAAATGCTTTTAGGAATTTGCATTTGGGGAAAAACTAGCCTCTGACCTAAAGTAGGAGCTGGCATGATTTGCATGCCCCTTGCCACCTTACATCTGAAGAAATCTTCAAGCAGGTAACTCCACAGTTATATTGTAGCCTTGTTACAGAAAAGAACAGAGTGCTGTGGCACTTTTAAAGTCTAATTAATGAAACATAAACTTGATATTTATACCTTACTGGCTGAAAACCCACTGATTAGGGTAGTAAGCCATACTAGAGTAGGCCCACTGAATAAGTGAGGATTTGGTGAATTCCTCTGTAAGTTCCAATGATTCAAATGGGCCTGTTCTAGTTGTGACTTACTACCCTAAGCAACAGGATTTCAGCCACTGTCTTTTTGGTTCTTATCAATCTGTAATTGAATTAGCAAGACTGGGCGAGTTATATTTTTTCCTCCAAAATCCCATATAAAAATATATGACTATAAAGGCACTGGAGACTGTATTTAAAAGAAATAATTAAGGGACAGAATTTTATTCTAAAATAAGCAAGTAGAAAGGCATATAAAAGCTTTAAAATATAATATTAATAAAATATTAAGACTGCTCAGAGAATGAGAATTCATATTTGTTTATTTCTGTCCCAACTTCTTCCAATTGTAGGACTCAAGGCAGCTCATAGCATGAATTAAAAGCTGATGACAATTTAAAAGACAATGTTGTAATATTAAAATACAATTGAATAGGTCACTAAATTAAACCAAGCACTAAATTAGAACAGTTCATAAGACTGTAGCATAACAAATTCTATTATGATGCAGTAACTATAGCCCATTTCATAACATCAGGATGAAACAACCTTTGATTGAAAATGTCAAATATATTATATTGTACTATTTACTTTATGCCAATAAAGGTTACTATTTAATTTACAGGGAGATCCCAATGTTTACATATTTCTCCATTTTTCAAAAAATGATCCAGGCAGATTTATCTCTCTCTTTTCTTGTCTCACTCCTCAAGCAAAAAGACAGGTAAGATGCCAAAATACAGTGCAATGGCATGTTTTTCCAAAAACCAACTCTTAAACCTCTCCACTAAGCAGATGAGAAATAATGAACAGTTGTAACAAGATTACAAATTTGTTCTCTGTGTGTAATATACCTGTGGTTTCTTGTGTTTGTAAGTGGTATCTATCTATTTTGTTTGGTTGTTTTGTTCCTTGATGACTCACCTATGGTTTTAACAGTAAAGGATGGTGATTATGATGATTAAAAAAACTTTCAATTTATGCTTTATTAATAAAACGTTTAGTCTTAAATATCATGACAGAATTCTCTTATTTGCATTAAGATTTGATTTCCACCTCTTTGGAAAGTTCTTCAAGAAATAGTTTAGGAAGGGCCATGCTAATCACATCATCTTGCTTTCTTTTCAGGGCATGAGCTAATTTTATACCAAATGGAAACTTGTAAAACAAAGGTATTAAGTTAAATTACCCGTGGGAGGCTGGAAGTCAGTATTTTTCAGTTATGTGACTGCCTCATGGGAGGGAATTGATGTGATAGGAAATCAGTCTGGAGATTTCTCTTAACAATCACTACAGTTCCATTAATACAATCTATAATATTGTGCTAAGAAGTCTGTGTGAATGTAGTCAACAAATTTTTGGCTCCCTGTACAGAAATGGCTCCCATGTTTGAGGCCTCATATGTACTTGGACTACAACTTCCATTAGCACTACCCGCTGCTATGCTATCCAGGGCTTCTCGTGTTCTGAGGCTACAGTTCCCAGAAGCCTTAATCATTGGCTATGCTGGCTCATGGGAGTTGTAATGTGAAAATATCTGGGGTGTCAAGTGCGGGAATGATTACTAACAGAGCCAATATTTTATTGGAGTGGACACCTTACAGCTGAGGAAGGATGTGTACACATGTGCCCTTTGTAGAGGAAACAGAATAACTTATGATTTTAACAAGCAGAAAAATAATTAATATTGCTTAAAATTTATTTTAAAATCACTAGATGCATTGGTGGCATTGGCCAAGGAGAAAAAAAGTTAAAAAAATTAATATGACAAAATTAAAGTGTTATTTCCAAGCTTTACCAGGACAACATTGATATTTTGCCTAATCAGAATTCTCCATTTTGTGGAACTCTGCGGAAATACATTCTCTCAGAAGATTGGCACGTGTTCTTTTGAAACAAAAACATTTTTCTTTTCATCTTACAGGTAGTATAACTGTGTTTTTTTTAAATGAGCCAACATAGAGACCAGTAACTTATCTGGTTTCTCAAAATGCTTGTTTTTAAAAACAAAACAAAACAAAAGGATAAGCACTGTTCAGTTTCAGTTTTCTATGCTTCCAGCAGCATTAACTTCTCTCAGCAACTTTTAATCTATCAAAGAATCCTTTTGCTTTAAGGTTTTTATGCTCTATTTCCAGATTTTACCACATTTAAGCACTTTGATCTTTTCCTCCTTTCTTTGTTTATTTCTGGGTGACGTTATACTAATGAAGTGGTCCTTCATCATTGTCATTTCCTGCCTCCCATATTGAATCTAATCTTGAATCTCCAATATTATTTTCATCAAAATATAAGCATAGTTATCTACAAAATTGTCAGTACAGCTTCTGTAACTTGCAACAACAACAAAAACGTCTATCTTCAAAGATTTGTTCAGAGACATTGCAAAATAGCTTTGTGTGGTTTGGAAGATCTATAAAACAAATTCTGTCTTTAAAACCCTCTTAAAAATATTAGGTGAACAGAGAAACATGTAAGTCCCGAAAAACATAACAGTATTACTAAAAATATACTTTATTTCCTCTTTTAGCCCTGGATTATAGAAATGGCTGTTATCTACTAAGTTAAAATGGTATAAAACTTTTCAGACATTTAACCTGGGATTATGTCTGCTGTGTCCATCTTCATTTCCGCAAATAGCAAATTCCCAAGTTTCCAAGGTTTACAGTGCAAAAGACATCATATATCATTTAAGTCTGCAATCATGTATCTAGCTACCTGGGAGTAAGTGTCAATGAGCTCAGTGCTACCTGTTCCAGGGACTGCACATGTAAAGAAGTGACATGTATTTTAAAGGACTGTAATGTGAGTTTATTGAAATAGCATACTGACTATATTTAAACCCTTTTTAAATCACAGGACACTATTTTAAGTTTTCACTCTCATAACAGTAACAGTCTGTACTATAGATGGGGGTATTCGTATTCCCTCGCTAAGCCCCTTGGACCCTCACTAAGTCCAGCTGCACGGGGATATTCGTATTCGTATACGAATACCCTCATCTCTAGTTTGTACTAATACATATTCATTTTGAAGTTTCTCCACCCTTATTCAATGACTGGTATAATTTCTGTTATTAAGTCTTTTAACTGTTGAACTGCAAGACTGACAAAAATCTTAATTTCTTAAGTACTGAAAGTTGAAATAATATTCCCTATATATATATATATATATCTGCATTCCATTTATTCAATGGCCTAAGCTCAACTAGAGTAGCTACACTGAATCAATGGCACTTACATATGTGTTGACTTACCAAAGTCCTATTGATTGGATGGGTCTACTCTAGTTAGAACTAACAATTAGATTTAGTCCAAAGGGTTTACTCTATGTAGGATCAGCAACTCATTAACTTAACTGTTAATTAACTTAATTACGTATCTTGGCTTTATCTGTAATGGGCTAAGTTAATTCAAAATATTCTGTCAATGCCTACTGCACATATTTTCTTCAACTGTAAATATTTTTTCAAGTTCATTTCAAGGAAAGCTATTAATTGGTTGCCCTCAATTCTTTCCAAAACACTCATTGACTTAATAGTATTTCTTCTAAACACACCACCCAACTACTAATTGCATATCATTTGCCTGTCACCCTCTATTTTCAGCCTTGTGTTGGTTTCATATATGTTAAGCTACTTGCTTTCAGATTCTCTGAAAACAACATCATGGGCTCTTCACACCAAACAAGCAGTTCTGCATGCTAAAGAATGCATCCACCAGGTCAAACCATTTATTTGACTTTAATTTGGCATAAATTGACTGTTCCTGGTGGTTGAACTAAATTCCTAATCCCAACTCTGTTAGAGATAGGTCATGTTCCTGGGCATTCTTTTCTCCTCTAGCCAAAAAGAAATTCTTTGAGTTTCAAAAAGGCAGAGAAGGGGGAGTGGGGGGTGCAGATTGCCTGGCTGTCTTCTGTTTTAAGAGATGAGCGATAAATTCCAAACTGCTAGCTGAAGAGGAGCTTGAAAACAACTTGCATTCTGTACTGTCTCCATCTATGGGTAAGCACTACATGCTCATTGGGAACTTCAGCATGTAACACCTTAACTGATATCTCATGTCATATCAGCATACATGTCACATAGGTTTGAAAATTACTGGTTTTATGAAACTCTTTCTTTCTCTCACTGAATTGTTATTCAAATGGAAACATATCAGAACATCCAAGTCTTTGAGGTCAATGTAAAAGCAGTCAGTAAGAAACAACAGCACTTGCCAGAGAGAGAATGGGGCCTCTGCAAAAAGGCCTATTTCTTGTGACTAGTAAGCGCTTGACAAGGTCCTTCTTAGCCAACCTTACAGCCTATATACTCAGTCATACTTATGTTCTTGCAGGAGTGGGTCGTCCTTCCATTAATCTCTCCCCAAGCCCCCTGGGGCTTTGAAAGTAACAAGCAGCACTTTTAATTAGGCCAAATAATACATGGGCAACCACGGGAACTGGTACAGCATCAGTGCTGAACACCTGGATAGCTGCACTCTGCATCTGCTGATACTTTTGAGGCTTCCAAAAAGTCAACCCAACATAATCCGGTCTGGACATATCCAGATATTTGCAATGTTTGTTTATTTGACGTGGTGGTAGAGAGATAATACAAGATGACCCTATTTTAACCTTGGCTGGTCTGGAATTCCTGAGGAATGCCTTTACAAAAGGTTTGGAAAGTAACAATATTCATACACACATATTTGCACACTTTTCTAGGCTAAGTGCTAAAACTCCATATAACTGCCTTGGGTGAAACCATGTATGATTTCCTCAAATTCTGTTTAAATCTTTTGTTTCTCTGCCAGTTTATATTTTAACAGTCTCAAATCTCATTTAACACATACAGCAATTAGAAGAAAATGTTAAATGTTTAATATTTAAACAAAATCTTTAATTTTTAAACAGTAAAGTTGTTGGTAGCATTTGGTTTAGAAAAAAATCAGTTTTGCATTTAGCAAAGTGGGGAGGGGGGGAACTGCTTTATTTTAGATTGCATAAAAAGAATCAAACCTTTCAATTCAGTTATTTACCAAATGTTATGATGGATATTGTAGAGTGCTTAGGAAAAAGCCAGACAGTAAATCATGTAAAATTATGTTCCTTTGGAACCTTAAATTTTGCATTTTAATTGTTTTTAAGCTGATCTCATCAGTCTTATGGCTTAAAATAAGCAATATAGTCCAAGATAAGAGAGAGGAAAAAATAAAATGAGAGATCAGGAAAGTGCAATAACGATAATGGATAGATGTGTTTCTTCCTGATGTACTGCTTTTTATGAGTGTTAAATCGTGAACAAGCATGATGGAAGGTTTTTTAATAGGGCAGGCCCACTGTGTCAAAAATGGCTGCTAGCAGCAAGAGCTTGAAATAAAATATAGCTTTCAAACACTTCTTAAGATCGCCTGGAAACAAAGGGGGAGCTTTCTTTTTTCAACCCTACTTGATTTTTTTGGTAGCCTTAGCACCACCTGTTTAATAATATGTAAATGATATTGGACAAAGATAAACCAAGTTTAATTTCATTATGCATGAGTTCAAGGTAGTGAAATACTGACTAATTTAGTTTATGTTACATTTGTATCCCACCTTTCTTTGAAGGTTCTTGGGGCATCATACGGAACTTCTTCTCACCTTACATTCAGAGCAGTCCTGTGAAATAAGTAAGAGTAAGGTGTCTTTATGTTTAGAAAGCTGGCCACTCCCCTACATTAGGTGTTTACTGATAAATAAAATCACTTCAGTGTCATCTGCTTATAAAAAACTGTAGACAACAGAGAGCTCCAGTTATGAAGAAAAAACCCACAACCCAGTGGCGTAGCATGGGGGGGGGGGGCGACAGGGGCAGTCACCCCCAGGCACAACACTTTCAGGGGGCACAAGCTTTTCCACTCTTCGGGCCCGCCACCTGCCGCCTCTGCTTCTCTTTCCCCCCACCCCCTAGCCATGGCCCTTTAGGAGAAAGGTGAAGGGCTGGTGAAAAGCAGCTCCAACACTCAAGCCTCTGCCCCAACACCTGCTGTTCGTGCCCGCAGCTGGAAACTGGGAGGCAAAAGAAATGCTTAAGTGCTCCCGCAGCTCCGCCTTCCCCGTTGCTGGCTGCTGGCACACAGAGGGCGCAAAATACAGCCCCCGCCAACAAACAGTGGCCCCAGTGGCCACTGCAGTAACAGCCGGAATGCTGGCTGGGTGATGGAGCGGTTTGCCTCCTTTCTCAGCTCAGCTTGCTCTTTTTTTATTTTAATTTTTTGCCCCTTCAGTCCAGGTCGTTTTTCATTCAAACCAACCCGTGCGGTGAAGACTCCGAAGCGCCGCCTCTTTTCTGAAGTGTTTTTGGGGAGTTCTTTTTTTTGTCTGCGGCTTGCACAAGGACGAGCAAGGGAGAAAGAAAGAATGCGGTTTAGTCTGTTAGCTTAGCCAGGATGGAATTCTGAATAACATTAAATTCAACATTGTTAGGGTGGTTAAACTTGATGGCACATAATTATTAATTAAACATAATCACACAGTTATGATCTCAGGGACATCTCATCTCCAGATTTGGTGGTGAGGCATCCCCCTGCTCATACCACAAGCCATTGCTGTGGCTAAAAGCATGAAAACCTTAACAGTCATTTAGAAACCCTTAAAGCATCACACATACTTATGTATTTATTTATCAGTTTTCTTTCTACTTTACTAGTGCTCACACAAATCTGTTTACAGCAATTAAATTTAATTATAACATCTGTAATATTCTATGTGTGGTAATGCATAGATTCAACAGATAAATATCAATAATGATCATGTGCCATCAAGTCAATTCTAACTTATGGTGATCCTTTTCAGGGTTTTCCAGGTAGATAGTTCTCAGAAGTGGTTTATTTTTCCCTCCTGGGGGCACCCTGGAACTCTACAACTTGCCCAAGGCCACACAGGCTGGCTCTACTCACAGGAGGCACAGTAGGGAATCGAACTCCCAACCATACCTAAATCACTGAGCTGTTTAGCCAGTCATCATCTACCAAGTAAAGCAATAATAATATAAGATGAAAATTGTTTTTACGAGCTGGTGGAGCACAGTAAGAGAGGGAGGAAAATAACTGATGGGACAAAGGATTCTGTAATATGAGGACAATCAGTTTCTTTTGCTGATGGTCTTCCATCCCAGCCAAGATAAAGACAGGGGCCTCTCTGCTATATCTAATGTGGGCAGTCTAATATAGCAGGATAACATTGTGGTGCTTTAAAAGCAAAGGCTATTGATTACAGTGTGTTTTGGATTGTTGGACTTCATATTAAGGAGCAGATTTGTTTCATGACTAGTTCTCTTAAATTTTAGTAAATGTCAGCTGTGAAGGAGCCATGGTCCCAGACTGCAATGCTAAGGGACAGGAATAAATCCCTCTTCATTTCTCACAGTGAAAATGGTGAGTTTTGCAGAAGTAGCAAATAAATAAATATTTTAAAAATATTTGAGTAAAGCAAACGTAGTGAAACCAAATCAAAATGGCCCATTGAACAGAGTATGCTCAACAGCCATTGTCTATTGACTGTACAGTGGAACCTCTACTTACGAACGTCCCTACCTACGAACATTTCAACTTACAAACAGCTCCGTCCGCAAAATTTTGCTTCTACTTGCAAACGGAGCTTCAACTTACGAACCGAAAAAAAAGGTGTTCTGTTTTTTAACCTAAGTCATCTTAGGTTAAAAGAAAAAAAAATCTCCCCCTAGTGGTAGAGGACGGATTAATCGGCTTTGCATTAGTTCCTATGGGAACTAATGCTTCAACGTAAGAACGGCGCCTCTACATAAGAACCAAAAACAGCCGGAACGAATTAATCGGTTTTCAATGCATTCCTATGGGAAATTTTGCTTCAACTTACGAACGTTTCAACTTAAGAACATCTTCTGGGACGGATTAAGTTCGTAAGTAGAGGTTCCACTGTAGTTTGGATAAGAAAATTGAAGAGGTGGAAATGAATGTCCTACAAGAGGGTGTGGTTGGCTATTAGGAGTTTGTATAATCTGTAGCATTTTATCAGTTATCCTTTTTAAAATTATTAATGCCCAATGGTATATGGAGAGAGTGTGTGTGTGTGTTTATATACGACATAACACACAAGTGTTGTATAGCCATTTGTTTCTGAATATGTTTATTTTTAGCTGAATATTTATGTCTACAAATGTTTGCATTTCCTTCAGAACAAAATAATATATTACTTTTAAATGATTTACATCTCAAGGGGGCACAATACTTACCTTGCCCTGGATTCTGGCAACCCGTGCCACACCACTGACACAACCCTAAGGTGAAGGTACATGTTACTTAAGCTGATAGGAAGCTGCCTTTGTTTAAGTCACATCCTTGAGCCATCTAGCCCGGCACTGCTAACTCTCACCGGCAGTGGCTCTCCAAGTTTTCAGGCAGAGGTTTTTCAGTCCTACTTGGTAGGGACTGAGCTGTCACTGAGCTACAGTGGTTCCCCCAGCCACCTGCCAAATAACTGGAATATAAAAGTGGAAATAATATTTTTAAAGGACAATTGTGAGACGAAAAGGTACTTCCCCAGAATCCCCTCTCCTAAATTCCTACATTTTCTTTAAACCTCAGCTCCTTCCCTTTGAACCCCACTTAAAAGAGATAGCAACCAGCAGAGGGAGTCTCACCCAAGATTTCAGGGTGAGGGCCTCCCTGTTTGGGTCATGGAATGCCTTCAAATCACAAGTGCTGTTGTTAGAACTGCATGATAAGCTGAAACAATGACATATGGATTTTGACAAAAGCAGCGGTCATGTCCAGTCCCTCTCTACTGTTCTTGCATCTCCTGAAGACATATGACAATGTTAGACCTTTCAGTACCCCATTAGCATTTACTGTAGAACAGATGCAGGGGAACACCAATATCAGATCATTTACACTTTACTAAATATTACAGAGGGAAAGAAGAGGGTGAGCCATGCAGCAACATTTTGCAATAGCAGCTGCTTATTTTAGATAATGTAGAGTTCCAGCTGATGTCAGCCTCACCATGCATCAAAGTGTTCATTTCCTAAGGATGTGTGAAAGGCCCTAGTGAAATCCCATTATATAATTTTAGCTTCTCCCAAAATTCCAAGATATTTGGCCAAAGCAAATATATCACTTGAGATGAAATCTGATGCCAGTTCTCATCAGCCATCATGAACCATGGGATTTACAATGGGCACCATGGTGTGTTTTTTTCCTTCCCAGTGTCCACTAAAGAGACATAAGTCCTACACAGCTGTGATAGTACCTTTAATGACATCACACTTCGCTAAACATTCATTTTTATTATTCCTAATACCTCCAGTTTATGAGTAATAATCTTAAGTAACATAAATAATTTCAGCCAGCAACATTTTAGTTGCTTTCTGATGAGCTACAAGTATACCATGTGCTCAAAATACAATGCAGGAAACCAGTTCACTTTCTCTTATGACTTAACATGGGTTTTGATTCTTAGCACTATACATATTGCAGAAAATAACACAATATAAATAAAACAATGTAGTGTAATATGCACATGGTATGTATTAATGCAGTCATTAGGAAGCACAACCTGCTCCAGTTTTGATGTATATTAGATGATAGAGAGCAAAACTAATACACATTAGGTTAGATTGTGTTTCTGCAGTACTTACTACAATACACTGTGTTAACCATAAGAAACTGCCATTTGTCTTCAAGAAATATAAATAATACTGTCCATTTCCACTAAGATTTCAGCCAATATCTCTCACAAACCAAATTCCTGCACAGAAATACTATGTATTTTATGGTGATTTATATTACACTCCTGCCCTATTGAACACTTGGAGCCCAAAAAGGTGATAACAGAGAAATGGTTGAGGGCAGACATAATACTGGTAAGCAATAATAAAGGCTGACTGCTGAGGTCTGAAAAACAAACTCAAAATACAGCTTCCTCTGGACCTCAAACCTGTGATATCAGTAATGTTTCTCAAGGCAGACTACAAAATGCAGAAGATAATTTGAATTGGGGTGTTCCTGAAGAATGGGGGTAAAGAAATATTATCAGTGGCTGTAAAGGAGGCCCAAGTTCTACCAACCCTTAGTGGTCTCATTTCCCTCATTGAAACCTGAACCCAGATTTGCAAGGTTGCAAAGCAGATCTAGAAGTCCTCCTTGCCTATGATGCCTTAATTATAGGGATCTGGGAATGAGACAAAATTCTCACAATTACAAACTTACAAAAAGGTATGCAAAAGCCCCACTTGCACCTTCAAAGAGATGAGAACTGAGGCACTTTCTTAGAAGCATATACTAAGAGGAAGCCACAAGCATATGTGTATATTTGGGGAAGTTTTAGAAGGGAATGCATCTAATATGATTGGGGACTATTGGTTGGAGATCCTGGTTTATAACCATTTGCTGACTGAAAGTCTTCACCTTTTGCAGTAAAGCATATCCTCCAAGCTCAGAGCATTCTTCTACTACTGTTCTCACTGCCTTCTTTTCTACTTTCATTTAAGTGGTTACTGAAAACTCATACTTTAAAACTCTTGTTTTTCTTCCTTTTGATGACTGACAATTTTCCTCCTGCTTCCTTATAACTCCCATTCATAGCTTTACTAACAGACCACTAATACTTGGATGATCCTATACAGAATTCAGCAGCAATTACACCAGAACAAGAAATCCCTGACCCCATCGCTGAGTAAAGTAAATTTTCTAGTGCAAAATCAGTGAAACTTGATTTATTATGTAAGTGCTTGGGACTTTAATGTGATACAAGTGGAAATGAGGAATATTTGTTTAGGAAACAATTCTGGTCAAAATAGCCTTGAGTGCTGAGAGTGGGACATTTATAATGTAATTCTAGGGAAAGAAGAGAAAGAAGATGAATGAAGAGGTTTTAAACATGCTTTCAAAAGTTTACAAAGGGAAGTGCTACTTGGCAGGGCAGTTTAGAGTGCAGAAATTGGTTAAGAAAAAGAGTTAAGAACTGCACTGGTGTTTCCCCCCTCTAAATCCTCTCACTACAGGCTGATTTTTATTGGGGGGGGGGGAGATTTAAAATTCAGTTACATATGTTTGTGTCTAATATGTAGTTAGCTCCTTGAACATGTAATCTGGATAAAGAAGGGTGTGCTTAACTTCCAGAAATAAATTAAACTTATAGTCTGCTAATAATACCCTGTGTTTATTCAGAATCAAGAGACCTAATAATGTCAATGGGATTTGTTCCTAAGCAAGTATACACAGCATTGCAGCCATACTTGCTTAACTGTGCATTTATGTCTCGTTATTTTTCAGGCAGATTCAACTGCATCCAGTCATGTTGAAAGAGCACCCCACGAACCAAAACAATAGATTTAAATACTTCCACTGCACTTAAGGGCACCATATCTCATTTATCTAATCCTGTTTCTGCTACATTTAGTTAAAGATCTCAGTGGCAGTAGAGTCAACAAATAAGAGTGGATGCCTGAAAGCATTAAGTGTAGCCCTTCCGTCTTCTCATATGTTAAGCAAAGAGACCTCCATTCATTCACTGGTTGTTGCTTGCGAAGTAAACATTACCAATGTCTCCAATTTAATACTGGAATTTTTTCCAGTATTAAATTGAGGCGAAGAGGCAGTCCCGAAAGCAGCAAAATCAGGGAGCTGGACAGGGGACAGACTGTATTTGTCTTCAGTGTGGAAGGGATTGTCACTCTTGAATTGGCCTTCTCAGCCACACTAGACACTGTTCCAAGTCCTCCATACAGAGCACGTTACCATAGTCTCTCGAGACTGAAGGATGCCTACACACAATACTGTAAATTTGTAAAACTCTATAAAAGATTATGTTATCAAACAAAAGTTTACAGGGCTCAGTGTCCTGGGGGGGGGGTAGAGTTCTGTAGTGGTCCCCAATGTTAATTACTCTTAATTGTTAAACTCTCTGTACTGTACTCACATACTCTGGATTTTTGGGCATGTGTTTTTTAAATTAATATTTAACATGCCTTCCACATTAAACAACTTATCATTGTTAAATAACATTTCACCAAGCTAGAGTCATTATATCCCGGTACTTTGGACATGCAGTGTTTTATTTCTCCTCCTGCCGTTCACTTTAATAGGATCTGACCCCTCAATACTAGTTTAAAGAAACCCACAAATCTAACTAACACAGTGGTGTGGGTGGGTGTGATATGTGTTGAGAGAGAGAGTAGGGTGCACAAAAGAGTCAATTGTTTTATTATTTAATACATAAAACAGGTGAATCAAGAATTGGGGTAGATTACATACATATTAATATTCCTTTGAGGTCAGCTGTTATCACAGTGGTTGGAAGATAAATGATGATATAAAGAAGGTATGAGAAAGTATGTACTTCATGAATTACAATTTATTTGATTGTGAAGCCTCTTCTAAAAACCCCATGTAGGAAAATAGACACTAAACAAACAAAATGCTTGTGTACACCTTTGCATAGAGGACGTTCTTCCCTAACTTTGTGCCAATGGAAGAAAAAATCATGTTTGCAAAGAGGAGTCAAAATATCCAGATGCAGAAGATTATCCTAAGGAGACAACGAGGTCAGAACACCATCTGTGAGCTGTCTTGCAGGTGTAATGAAGTAAAAGCTTTTTTCTTCTGCAAGGTTCAACCAAGCACATTATCAATAATTCTTCCTACTGGCAAAATCAGAGGAAACATTTCCTGATAATCAGAACCATGTAGGAAAAGGGTGACTGAGTGATGACAACTCCACACCCAGCAACTGCAAGATTATAGTAATGGGTCAAACACTGGTTTATCTACCAATCTAAACCTTCCTCTTATGCACTGAACTCCACAAGTATCAGATGCTTACAAAGAACAAATTGGAACACAAGTAGGGACAGTAAATCATTTTGCAATGATTCCCTTTATGGGCTTCTCCTACGTTTCTTGGAAAATGTCTAAAACCAATATTCTCTGCTGGAAAGAGGAAGATTCAACAGACAAAAATTGAAACAGTTCCTGTGTAGGATTGTCATGATGTACTGTGGAACTGCAGATTCCAGCCACCTGACTATTATGGATCTCTCGCCCACAATTTAAGCTGGACAACCATCTGTAGTTACTATGCTGTAGTTGAATCCTTATTGTAGATTCTGCATTGAGGAGGAGGGTGGACTAGATTATTACCAAGGATCTTCTAGATGGAATCTGTATGATTAGAGATTGTAATGTACATACAGTATTGTATGTTTTGGGGGAGCCACACCTCTTAATAAGGGAAAATGCTCTCCCAGAATTGACACCCAGCAGATATATGACTAGAGCCTAGAGAAGTTGTTGGGAAAGACGAATCTGTAGAAGCTTGAGAAATAACCTTTTCCTTTATCCTCTCCAGCCTCCAAATATGCATGTGCTGGTTACAAGAACGGCCAGATCAGATTATGTATATCATTTTTGCATGCATTTATTCACAAGTATTTTCCATCCCATTTCTGTATATATCTGAGAGTTAAAACATAACATCCTTAAGAAATAACAATTACAGGTATTTAAACAATACATGTGTTTTCTCAATACATACATTTTAATGTAAATGTAAAATCCTCTCACAACATCCAAACATATTCAAGGTAGCCAGATGCAAAGGGAGAATGTAGCAGAAAGAAGTTAATGTTACATACCCAGGCATTTAGTATGATCTCCAAGACAAAAGGCATATTGCATGATGTTGCCACATTCTTTCAAACAAAATGAGTTTCAACAGGGAAAAATGCAAAGTTCTTCATTTAAGCAGAAAAAATACCGGATGCACAAATGTAAGATGGGTGACATCTCACTTGGCAGTAGTACATGTGAAAAGGATCTGAGGTCTTAGTAAACCACAAGCTAAACATGAGTGAACACTATGGTTTGCAAAAAAAAAAAAAAAAAAAAAAAAGCAAATACAATACTCAGCTGCATCAACAGGAAATATAGTAATACTTTATTCCAATTTGACCAGAACTCACTTCGAGTATTGTGTTGAATTCTGGGCACCAGAAGAGGGTGACCAGGATGGTGAAAGTTCTGGAAATCAAGCCCCATGAGGAATGGCTAAAGGATGTGTTTAACCTGAACAAGAGATAGCCATCTTCAAATATTTGAAAGACTGCTGTGTAGAACTTGGAGAAAGTTTATTTTCTCCAGCTCCAGAGGGTAGGACTTGAAGTAATGGAGAGAGGAGCTTTTGCCTAAACTTTAGGAAGAATTTATTGACAGTAGGAGCTGTTCAGCTGTGGAATGGGCTGGTGCTGGACTCTGCTTCATCGGAATTTTTTTAAACCAAGGTTAGATGATCACCTGTCAGGGATGTTTTAGCTGTGGATTTCCTGCTTCCAGAGGGGATTGGACATGATGATTCTTGGGATTCCCCAGGTCTACAGTTCCAGTTTTATGAATTTGTGATTTTATGATTCTCTTACAATTTTCTTTATCAGGCAAAGTAGTTAAAAGCAGTTCAGAATGAATGAACAGCAGTAGGAAAGCATTACCTACTTTTCTTAGAATGGCATCTCCTCAGCTGTTTTACTCCCTAGAAGATAACATAGACAGGAACCTGTACTTTATATACTCAAGGAAAAAATAGCTTGAGGTTGGAAGAAGCATCACTTTTCTCTCCTGTCTCTCCTTCTTTATTCACTCTGAAGCAACCATTACCTGATAAAGAAACATGACTGAGGAAACGAATGATGAAATACATACTTATGCTCAAATAACTAGATAACATCTCATATGCAAGCGTTTCTACTGTTTAGCACCCAGATTATAAGGAATGGTAGCCATTTGCATTGAAGTCAGTTGTGTATGAATGCTCACTCCCTGTCTACAGAAAATTCCTACAGATGCCCATGCTTGAAAAACAGCTGTTTAGTCCAAGAATGGGACGGGATATAACATAATAGCAGGCAGATTTACATAATCCACTAAGTATAAATTAACAAATTAAGTATAATTTTAAAGCCATAATAACAATACAAAAACTCAGACTGCTGACAAAAGGGCTACAGATCAAGTGAAAACACAACCACCTAAGAGCTCACTGGGAAAGGAGTTACAAAAATCTTCACAAGTGTCACAGCTGAGCAAGTCCTGAGCCTTCTAGCTGAAGAAACTTGCTTCATGGCACTTGGCTTGGCAACTTACACAATGTGCAGTGAAAGAGGGATGTGGCAGCTTCTCCCGAAAAGCTCGCTCTTGCCAATTTCCAAGTCTTGCCATGTTTTAGCTTTAAATATTTTATTTTAATGATGTAACCCACCTTTGTATATTGTTTTTAGTTTTAAATACTGTCTTTTTAAAGACGTATGCTGCCTTGGGTCCTTTTTAAGGAGAAAGTTGCATTAAACATATTTTACATAAATACATAAATAAATTGTGAGTTCTTGCCAAGAACTCCTCCTGCATCAGCAAGGTTTCTTGACTTCCCTTTCCCTTTTATTTATTTATTCTCTGCCCCTCACAACTTTTCACCCATTCTTCTATGCAGGAAACCGCCAGATTCTGCACTGTTTGATGCCATTTCGAGGTGAATAAAGTGCAAAAAAAGGATGTTATTCTGTGCAGGTATTGTAATAATCCTCTGGAGGTTGGTATTTATTTGAGGGGGAAAATGACCATAAAACTCCATAGAAATACCGCAAGATTTCCCATGATATTGTTTTGGAAGGGGATGGATTTCATACACGGAAATCTAGCTACAGGGGAACAAACAGTGACTTTTTTCTCTTGTTTTTTCTCTGAGAATGAAGCTGTGAGATTCATATTCTTAGTGGAACAGTCATATGAGAGAAGAAGCACATTGAAGTAACACAATCCAATCCTGTGTTATGACACAAAAGCTAAAAGCACTGGCCAAATTATTTATTATTTATGTGTGCTACTGTTCAATCTTACCCTCTTACCTCTTTTTTTCCAAATGATAAATCTGATGGAAATGGTCTTCATTAAAAGCAAAAGACAAAGCATGTACTGTATATATCACTATAACACTAGATTATAGAATTTGTCATTTCCAGTTGTTTTTTCGAAATTGGAGCTATGGGGAGGAGAAACAAATCAACATAAGGATTATAGCATTTAATTACTTCCCTTGCACTGCAATCCCAACAAAAATGGCCCTTGTGGAGTTACAATTTCCTTTGTAGGAGAGGCTAAATCAGCTTCCACCCAGAAGACAACTTCAGGTTTAGGTTAAGATTTGGATCAGGGCCACAACATGAGGAGATTTTTTAAAATAAATGTCCCATTGATGTAATTTTGTATATATATAATTTTAAACTGTTTCATGGAACATGTCATTTGGCCCTCACTGAAAATCAGTGTTATTTATCTGATTAATGTTTTCAGGTGAAGTCAATAAATGTTGTTTTTGCTGTACTGCTGATGTTTGGGAATATTTCATGAGAAATGTGCTCCATTCATAGTCTAAACATTAAAACTACAAAGGGGCAGCCTGAGACAGACCATTAAGTTTATAGCTATATGCAATAGAGCATGTTCTCTCTCTTTTTAAGAAGCATGTTGAATCACTGTTCTACTATCCTATCACTAAACAAAATGTAGGATTTTAAGAATATAAATTCAACTCCTCAATTACTTGTTTTGCTTCATTCCCAAGCAACTCTCCAATCCTTCTTCTAGCTATAAACTACAGTGACAGAGAGTCTCCCCATTAGCACCAGAAAAATTTGGAGTCTCGTGGTACAGTGGCTAAGCTGTGGTACTGCAGTGAAGGCTCAGCTCATGACCTGTGTTTGATCCCAACAGGCTCAAATAGGCAGCTCAAGGTTGACTCCCATCCTTCCGAGGTTAGTAAATTGAGTACCCATCATGATGGGGAGGGGTGGTGATTAATGTATAGCCTGCATAATTAAACTACAAACTGCCCAGAGAATGCTTTAAGTGCTATGAGGCAGTATATAAGTAGCACACTTTGCTACAGTGAAAATTGTTAGAAGCATACACAGTAGTTTTTCAACAACAAAGAGGTGAGGAGAAGGGAAAATTTAAAGAAGAGTGAATTCTCTCTATGTGCAATCTCTTAATTCCTAGATTTGTAATGCAAACACTTTTTGCCTTAATCCCATCAAAATATATGCTGTGAAGCCTTGCAGTTCAGGATTGCTGTGTCATAGAGCAGCAACACCAACTCAATACCGCTATCCATTTCAGAAATGTCCTTAGCAGGACTGGTAACTAATACCTGAATAACAGGAGTAAAAGTTTTCTACATAATTTTCCTTTTGTTCTCTTCTAAATTGCAGATAACTTTTTGTCAGTTCTTTTTCAATAGCATACATCTAGGAAGAACGCAGCAAGGAAATATATCCATATAGTGTAAACTTGAACATAAACTGTATCTAAGATGCTCTCTCTCTCTCTCTCTCTCTCTCTCTCTGTGTGTGTGTGTGTGTGTGTGTGTGTGAGAGAGAGAGAGATTGATTCTTAATCTGAGATTAATATATATAGAGAGAGAGATTAAGCAATATTAAAACTGAATCTGCTGCTGCAGTATCATGAACAACTACAAACAAGAAGTTTAAGGTAGATTGTCCTTTAATATGGTAATACAACAATCTTTTAAAAATGATAGATAAAGGTGTCTAGCAGTATGGCTCCCACAAGTAATACCAGGGCTAGGACATGTGGGTTAGTAATACAATTGCATACAAGAACATAAAATCTGACAGGTGTATATTTAGATTTAGCATTGTCACAGTAGGTATTTGCCACACACCTTCTCTCTGATATCAATGTCAATTCTCCCTTTGTCTTGTCACTTGACTATTGAGGTAATGGTCTCTTTAAATCACCATAGGAGTAAACAGGTTTTCTTTGCTAATATTCACTTTTCCCCCTCTGTTCCTCTTTCACCACCACCAACCTTTAGATGCTCCTATGTGTATGTATATTTAACCCTTCTCTCAGGCCCTTTTGACACCCTCCATATAGTCTGCCCTCAGTGATTGAACTCATCACTGTTCAGTTTGAACAAAACAAGGTTTTATTGAAATAACAGTATCAAAAATAACATTGTTTGTTCCTAGGCTTTAAATACATTCAGTGAAATCCTTTACTCTTTACCTACCCCCTACCCCCAAGCTCTCTCTCAGACTTCTCTTTCAAAGCCAGGACTCCAAAAAACCCTCTCCCTGATCTCTCTGTACACCAGACTCCTCTGTCTGACTCAAGACTCCTCTCTGCTCAGACTGTACACCTTGACACACACACTCCCTCCTTATCTAGTTTCTTTCCCAGCCAATCAGAGCCATTCTTACCAACATTCCAAGTTTCTCCCTCACCCCCTCCCATCATGTACTTACCAAACCATATAATCAGTATATTTAAATATGACCAGGCATCACAGTGTTGCTGCAGTGTTAACCTTTACTAAATAACAGGTGCTATCACTTCCTATAGCAGGTATAATACCTGCCATAATTTTGTTTTGATATTGTATTCAAAAGAACATCATTCTGGACAGTAGAATTCTACTGTATCTGGTTAGATAACTGATTAAATACATCACTGTGTGACACCATGAAACCTTGGAGCCATGTACTACTCTTACCTCACAACACAGAGGTATTTACTGTATTTCTGTTGACATGAGGTGTCCAAGATGGTGGTGCCCATCCATTGTTCTATTGTTTGCAGTTAAAAAAATACAATAGCATTTTATTCCCACACAAACATGGTTTACCATTTGGACTGCTCTGCAGATGTAACTTTTCAAGACTGACCCAAGGATACAGTCTACTGAACACTCCTGTTCAGAAGACAAATTTCAGTCATCATAGACCTGCATAATGCCAGTGTCATCACAGCAGGATATTACAAGTCGTGGGGAGTGGAGTAGATTGGGGCCCAACTGACAAATCTTTGGTGATTTGTAGTAGCTAGGCAAGAGTTTCTGTCAATTATCAGATGAAATGAAAGATCCTCTCCTCATGAAAGATCGGTCTGCTGAAAAAAAAATGGGGAAAACCAGAAACGATTTTTGCCTGGACTGCACATATTGTATGCTCAGCAAAACTGTCCTTAAACTGTTACATATGCCCACCCTCTTCAGCCACCATGCCATAATTTTTCAATTAACTCTGTTTGAGAGATCTCAGGTTTCTAGTTTTAAAAATAATTTAAAAAAATCCTACAAGCCAAATGTCTGCTCTTATCTGTTAAAAATCATATGTGTCAAACACACAGCATATTGGTTACATGTGTGCAGTTGTGCATCCATGGATGTACAAAAAGGAAGATCTGCAGATCTGACCATGACAAAATCAGGCCTGCTCATCCACCTGTTCCTCCCCTGCAGTATTGCTCTTTGTTTTCTAGCTCACATAGGGCTCCAAATGTGCTCATTAAAATTACATTAAAATCCTTTAATTATTATGTGAATTTCCAGAAAAGATCAGTATCATGCTTATATATGAAAAATATAAAATATAACTGCCAACAAACGATATAAGAATTATCTAACTCTCTAAATTTTCTAAATTAAAACAAAACACTCCAGTGGTTTAACATATGTGTCAGTTATGCACACAAAATTATCATGCAGGCTGTAAATAGAAGTAAATAAGCATAGAAGATTCTGACAGGAAACATACATTCTAATCTCTTCAGCATCAAAGTACTGATTGTACTTGGCTAGCACATTCACTGAGTTAAATCTAAAAAGAAAATGAAAAGCAAGATCACAATGATATGAATGGGTAGAGGAGGGCACATTTTCATGTCAAACAGAGAACTATTTAAAAGCTTGTTTTGCTTTGAATTTGCAACCAACATCCATTTGAGAGCTGCACCAAAATATACAGTCTACCAAAAATATACAGATGTAATTTCATTGGTTTAAGGTTTCTGTGCATTATCTTTCATAAAAAATGCATGCATTATTGACCCATAAGGTAGGATTCAAAGTATCTCCTCATTAAAACCAAAGCTGGAGGAAAGGCTTTGAGGTAGGTTTCCTTCTAAAGTGAGGGTCCTGATCTACTATAAAGTGTGCCGCTTATAAGAAACAATATTATGTTGCCTCCATGTTCATGGGACATAAAGGCATTGGTTTCTTAACTGCCTGTTATGCTTCCTGAAATATAAGAAATTAATCCTTCAGTTCATTACATATCTATACTGACACCTAATCAACATGTCTAACAATACCCCAACCACTTCTGTCTCTTTTGTGTATCCTCATTCCTGCCATGTTGAAACAATAAAATTGTATTAATGTGAAAGAATAAAAGCAACTTGGGGCTGCTTTTCAAGATTCCATTTTAGTGGCCATATTGCAAGAAATTACAGAATAAAATGTGGCTGATCAACTACTTCACTGTGCAGCAGAATATCAAAAGCCATCTCTTCAGCACCTTAATGACTTAACAGTATTCCCTGGCCTTTTCTGTGGAAGTTATCACCGCATTAGATGTTGCTGAACATATTTGATATGAAAGCGTTGTCTGTTTGCTTCCAGTATCTAACGAGTTATCTCCCTGAGAGTTGCCAGCAAGGTGCTGATTAATTAACTGAGGTAGTGGAGCTGAATCGTACAACAGCTGTTTGGAGAATTGTCATTAACTTGGTCTCCTTTCCTGTCTATTAACTTAACTTGTACCGATAGCACTAAATTGCAACTTTGGGAAGAATCTGTTGGAAAAAACCCTACCTTTGCTTGTCCATATTCCATGCTGAAAGAGCTACTCAGGGAAGTTGTAGAAAAATAAGGAAGAGACAAAGAATGATAAAGAAGGGGAAAGGGGAAAGAAGCAGAAGCTAATAAAATTCCTACAGGTCACAGCTCCACTATCACTTGTCAATGGCAGCTGACAATGGATACTCTTCCTGGCAAAATGTCAAAATAGAAATCACATACAGTCATGGCCAAAAATATTGGCACCCTTGCAATTCTGTCAGAAAATGCAACCCTTCTCTCAGAAAATTGTTGCAGTTGCAAATGTTTTGGTACTCACTTGTTCATTTCTTTGGTTTACGGTGGAACAACACAAAAACAGAGAAGAAAAGTCAAATCTGATACAATCCCACACAGAAACCCAAAAATGCACTGGCCAAAATTATTTGCACCCTGTCTAAATTGTAAGAAATAATTGCTTTTCAAGCATGTGATGCTTCTTTAATTTGTATTTAGACACACCTGTCGTAAGTAACAGGTGTGGGCAATATAGTAATCACACTTGCAACCAGTTAAGATGGAGAAAAGTTGAATCAACCTTTGTGTTGTGTATGA
This sequence comes from Intellagama lesueurii, assembly GCA_037013535.1. Lineage (NCBI taxonomy): Eukaryota > Metazoa > Chordata > Lepidosauria > Squamata > Agamidae > Intellagama > Intellagama lesueurii. The sequence continues at coordinate 112,869,903 of JBAJHW010000005.1, forward strand.
CACTGAGCACGGAGAAAAGAATGAAGTGTAAAGAGTTGTCTGTGGATTTGAGAGAAAAAATTGTGGAAAAACATCAACAATTTCAAGGCTACAAGCCCATCTCCAGAGATCTTAATGTTCCTGTGTCCATTGTGTGCAATATCATCAAGAGGTTTACAGCCCATGGCACTGTAGCTAACCTCCCTGGACATGGATGGAAGAGCAAAATTACTGAAAAATTACAATGAAGGGATGTTCGAATGGTGGATACAGAACCCAGATTAACTTCCCAACAAATTCAAGCTGACCTGCAGACACAGGGTACAACAGTGTCAGCTCGCACTATCCATTGCCATCTGAATGAAAAGGGTAGGAGACCCAGGAGGACACCACTGCTGACACAAAGGCATAAAAAAGCAAGACTGGAGTATGCCAAAACTTATGTGACAAAACCACAATCCTTCTGGGAGAACGTACTGTGGACAGATGAGACAAAAGTAGAGCTTTTTGGTAAAGGACATCATGGCACTGTTGACAGAAAAAGAAATGAGGCATTCAAAGAAAAGAACACAGGCCCTACAGTCGAACATGGTGGAGGTTCAAAGATGTTTTGGGGTTGCTTTGCTGCTTCTGGCACTGGATGCCTTGACTGTGTGAACAGTATCATGAAATCTGATGATTACCAAAGAATGTGGGGGCGCAACGTAGTGGCCAGTGTCAGAAAGCTGCGTCTCCACCAGAGGTCATGAGTCTTCCAGCAGGACAGTGACCCAAAACACACTTCAAAAAGCACTCAGAAATGGTTAAAAACAAAGCACTGGAGAGTTCTGGAATGGCCAGCAATGAGTCCAGATCTGAATCCCATAGAACACCTGTGGAGAGATCTCAAAACAGCAGCTGGGAGAAGGCATCCTTCAAATCTGAAGGCCCTGGAGCAGTTTGCAAAAGAAGAGTGGTCCAAAATTCCAGTAGAGAGGTGTAAGAAACTCATTCATGGTTACAGGAAGCGATTGATTTCAGTTACTTTTTTCCAAAGGGGGTGCGACCAAATATTAAGTTAAGGGTGCCAATAATTTTGGCCAGTGCATTTTTGGGTTTCTGTGTGGGATTGAATCAGATTTGACTTTTCTTCTCTGTTTTTTTGTGTTGTTCCAACGCAAACCAAAGAAATGAACATGTGAGTACCAAAACATTTGCAACTGCAACAATTTTCTGAGAGAAGGGTTGCATTTTCTGACAGAATTGCAAGGGTGCCAATATTTTTGGCTATAACTGTATATCCTGAGCTGATTGAAAAGTTGAACAAGCTGACTGTCTTTCACTGGAGACTTTGAAGGAAAATAGAGCCACACCTGCTACTCCAGAATTTCTGCACAGAAGCAGTGGGCACTTAGCAGATGACGTCTTGTCCCACAGTCTAATGACATTTGGCAAAGTATCCCAACCTATTGGGTGCCCAACAAAATAAAGCTGATTGAGAAGACTATAATTTTCATTAAATGTCAGGCTGAAAGGAAGGAATTGTTTCACAGTTTCAAGATTGTCCTTACAGCTGAATTTTTGCTTCTCTGTGTATTTAAGAAGCAAGATAAAAAGAACCTCCTCTCTTTCACTGTAAAAATTCCCTCACACTACATTTTATGATCCTATCAAGGATAACTTATTCAAGGCAAAGTTTAGCACATTCATACCAGTGAAATCACCTGATAACCCGCCCAAGCTCTCCTTATTGCATCTGACATGCTCTGCTGTGACAAGGACCAGAGATCGAAAAATGCTAACACCAGCTGCATCTGTATCTGCTACGGCATGCACTTTAATCTAATATTATGCCTCTTTGCAGCGGACATCCTTGATCATGCTGGAGAATTATGAAAACTGAAAATTACACATGCAATTAAACACCAGCTAATCACTCCATAGACTGAATAAGCAAAAATAAAAAATAAAAAAAATCTGAGAATAACATCAGGTATTGAGTGTAATAAATGGATGCAGAGCTGGCATTACATTGATATAGACAGAGCATCTGCCTTGTGATAAAATTAAGTCTTGTGACAGAAATAAATCACTGTAGGAAAGAATGTAAACCATTATCCAATAGGATTTTCTCTTTTCTTCTTATATGACAGGACTTATTGGATTTTCTGATGCTAGACAGCTAAGTGTAACCATGATATGATGATAAATAGGGAAGACTACATAATTTGAAATTTAGCAGCTACTTTTTGAGGAGATGTTGAGATAAAGGGGGAAAATACTTTGATTTTTGTGACGAACTATTAAATTGGGGATCTCCTTTACTTATAATCTGATACCATGTCATGTAATCAAACAATGCCAGCAAGCAGCAGCGAGCAAAACAGATTTTGGACTAAGATGAATAAGGGAGGTACTTATCTCTCCCCGCCTCCCCCAATATTCACCATTTTATCTAAAAAGCACAGCATAAAGGTTACTGTTGACAGAAAACATTCTGGTCTTATTTCTTTCTATTTTTTTAGCTTGAGTACCTTTTCAAAGAATGAAAAAGAAGATAAAAATTTGGTTTTGTTACTGCTTTTATATTGTATATTAAAAAGTCTGTTTTTTAAAAAAACACCCCTTGAATAAATAATAGAACTTCAGTATATACAGTGTTTGATAAATGTGACTCAGAAAACATGATTTCATGTTTTAATGGCTTTCCATTGTTAGAAGTATGCCATTAATTAGTGGATAAACGGATTCATCTATCCAATATTTTCTTGTTATGGTTTGCTTTTTAACCCCCTTTTTATCTTTTTTTTCCAAACAAATGTGCAAAAATATGTTGGGAGATCTGATTTATTTCTTACACATAATTTCTAAAATCAAAAATTATATTAACCAACAGAAGCTTAATTAACTGAACTCTTGTTGTTATGGTTGTTGCTCTCCATCGTTCAGCTAAGCTCCTCAATTTTTATCTTCAATCTTCAATGCCTCCAATCTTCCTGCCTCATTTTCTTTATTTTATTTTTTCTACAGTGTAAGTTTAGTGCTGGCTGGTTTAGGTATCTACCTGGAAAACCCTGAAAAGCGCACCATAAGTCAGAACTGACTTGATGGCACATGATTAGCATTACTATAAGCTTATAGGTACAGGAAAAGTCTGTTCACATCAGACTTTTGAGCAACATCAAATATTTACTATTTTTGTTGATCATCACCATTAATTAAATCCAATTTAGATTTTGTGACAAACCAAATCCTCAGTTCATTGACACACAACCTTATTTGGCAAATGTTTGCAAGAGATAACTGCTTATTTCAGACAAAAGCTAGTTATAATTTGCTATCCATGCCAATAATTCAAAAGTACAAATAGTCATTTCTTATCATGGACAGCCCAAGGTATTTTACTGCTTGAGGCAAAGAAAAAGGTAGCATCCCCTCTATGTATAGAAGCAAACTAAACAGGGAGTTTTCTCCTACCACCCCCAAAGACAGGTTGAGAGGGTGCAGGGCAAGATATGTGGGACACACAGTTCTGGCCTCCAATGTAAGGGAATGGCCAGGGTACTCACGGAGAATGACTGAGATCCTGTCAGTACTGGTCACCAGCATCTGACATCTTAAGTACAGAAGTCCTACTCTCCATTCTGTGTAACAGTATGGCCAAGTCATGCCTCTTAGAGAAAACAGAAAAAAGTATGTACAGATGTATTTGGTAGGAGGCACCAGTGGTTCCTTGTCCAAGCAGGGGAATGTGTTATCTGGTCATTACAGGATGCTCTCCATACCACAGGCTACAAATGATACAGAATCACAACATACTTTCAGGGAGTCCCAAAATGAGTCCCAAGTGGAGCACCTCTTGGGGCATGATTCCTGACACTGTGGAGAGGGCTAGAAATCACTTCAACCTTTCTGTGGTAAACATGGAAGTCTGAAGTGGAACCTGTATGTTCAACTAAACTCACAGAGGTCCCATGACTGGGGACTCTGACAAAGCAGGGTTCCTAATCATGGGACCCCAATTCCAAATAGGTAGCAGTGGCCTATAATGTGTCAATTGATGGCAACAGTCCTACCATCAACATTAGATTCTACAGAGATACATTTTTTAAAAAGCCAATTGGCAGACGTTCAGTGCAGCATTGGATGGTATTATATCAAACATTTGCCCAGCCCCAGAGGCCTATGACCAGTTTGTCAAGGCAATGAAAAGATCGTTAATGTTGGTATGTATGAATAAAAATAAGTTTTTTAAAAAAAGATCGTTAAAACTGTCCATACCCCTGAGGATGCAAAACCAACTACCTCCAAGGCCTAACATTGAACATAATAACCCAAATGAATAATTATTTTTCACTGTTTGAACAAAATCCCTTGAGCGAAGAAACCACTTTGGCTGGGAAGTGATTAATTTCTTCAGTCTCAGAAACTAACGAAATACATAAAACTCATGGAAGAAATATGTCAAGAAACAGTCAGAAATCTTTGATATTATTAAAGTGGTTTAACAATAACCCAACTAAAGGCCCTACTCATGCAAACATTTCAGCAAATGTAACAGCACTTTAACACCTCATTAACAGCAGATATGAACTTTGCCATTGGAAATGAGAACTTTAAACTTGAAAGAAACCAGCAACTGGAGACCAATGGCATTACAAGCCCATTCAGCCTAAGCAAAGTGGGAAAAGCTGTAGCTGCAAAGCAGCAGAGCTGTAGGCCTGGATGACATACATGTAGAAGAGATAAAACATTTTGGCACGATAATGAAAAAGTTGCTGCTTAATTTCATTAATAATTGTCTTGATTCTCTTAAGATTCTAATGATTTTTGAGATAGGTACAAGGGATTGCTATATTGAAGACTGGTAAGGAATCCAAAGATCCAAAAAACTTCAAGCCCACCTCACTACCTTGTCATCTTTATAAAGTCCTGGAAAGAATTATTCTTAACTGTCTAATGTAAGTAGTAGAACCACTCATCATCCAAACTCGTCTTTAGACCTGGGAAGAACTGTACAGCACAAATTCTGCATTTAACTTAACATTAAAGATGGCTGTGAAACTAGGAAGATGATGGGGGGTAGACTTTGTTGATGTCTCAGCCACCTATGACACTGTTCATCATCAAGTTCTACTGCAAACATTCTATAATCTTACCAAAGATTATAAACTAACTAAAGTAATAGCAACTCTTTTGCAAAAATGCAGATTTTTCATTATCTTTCAAGGATAATGCAGCCAATGGAGGGCTCTAAAAATGGTCTACCTCAGGGCAATGTTCTGGTCCCTATTTTGTTTAACATTTACACAACGACCAACCACTGTCTCAAGGCACAAAAAAATTAATTTATCCTGATGATCTTGCACTTAATTCTCAGTCAGACAACTTTCAAATGTCAGAACATCTTCTAACAGATGCAATAGTAGAAATCATTATTGTTTTAGTTTACTGATCCAGGATGCTTGACAATATAAGATAAACAATATGCTCTTTTAAGAAAATAAAAAATTTCAGGGGAAGAACTTCCCACATGGGATTTTCTCATGGGGCAGGCATAAAGGAATAAAGCTGTGGAGTCTTTTAGAAACATAGGTTGTTTTGTGTATTTTATTGTCAAAGGAAGAATTTTTTTCTTTGAATTAAAGTACTTTCTCAGCCGTAAAAGAGTGGGGACATTGTCTGGTAAGCTGAGGAAAATAAATTATTAAAAAAGATTTCAAAACCTTTTTTTTCTGAACTAGTTTTGGACTAAAGCTTTGTTGCAGACTGGCTTGCTATATCAAGTTTCCACATGCCCATATCAGGATTTTGTAATATAGCGAACAGTTGTACAATGTAGCTGGCTTTGTCATCATAGGCATCCTTCAGTCTCGAGAGACTATGGTAACGTGCTCTGTATGGAGGACTTCGACGCTGTATGCGAAGCTGGAGTGTCCTCTCGAGAGCACGAAGCCTGGGTAAAATAATATGGAGGATAGGCTGTTACCCAAGCAGCAAATCCCCCCTCTCCACATCGCTGAAATAGTCCAATGGAAAGGCAAGAGCCAATACAACTGGTTCCAGCGACGTCGCAGGAGTTGCCAGAACGACACGAATTGCCTCCGGGACTCCGGCTCCGGATTTTGCCTTGAGGTTGACTCCTGAAGCCTTTTCCATCAGTGGGTATAGCCACAAGGCAGTGGAGGTTTGAAATCGGAGTTTTCCTTCTCCTAGATGGGCTGCCTTCCAAGGCTGACAAGCCCCACCTACCCGGCCTGCTCCCTCGCCGCATGGGTGATGGCGGCGCCTCCTCCTTCTCCTCACGGCATGGGGGTTTGGGATCAGAGTTTTCCTTCTCCTAGATGGGCTGCCTTCCCAGGCTAACGAGTCCCACCTACCCGGCAGCTGGCTTTGTAAAACACAACTATTATCACTACCACTTTCCACTGCAGTGTAATAGTCCTATGTTTTCATAACCTGATACATGTTTTGCTTATAGCAATCATGGACAACTGGCTCCACCTTCCGAAATAACTTCACGTGTTCTTGGCTGTTCTTGGCTTAAAAAAAAAAAGCTCCATGTGTTCTTTATCTTGTTAAAGATGAGCCTCGTGCAGCAGTGGTTAAACTGCTGTACTGCAGCCAAAACGCTGCTCGTGACCTGGGTTCAATCCCAGGTAGCTGGCTCTAGGATCACTCAGCCTTCCATCCGGGGGGGGGGGGTTGTGTAGCCTGCACAATTAACTTGTAAACTGCCCAGAGATTGCTGTAAATTCTATGAGGTGGTATATAAGCAGCACACTTTGCTTTGCTTTGCCCTTCCAGCTTCAATCTGAATCAGCCACCACTAACTACAAAGAATCTTTCTGTATTTCTACAACACACTGGAAGACAAACAGCATGCCCAAGAGATTAAAATTAAACAGAACAGCATCTTTTTAAAGCTCTGTCCATAAATCTTATAGCACTAAACTAAGGAAGCAATGGTCCCTATGAAGTCACTTTCATTGAATTTCCTTTCTACAGCTTGCAATGCGATAAACCGTGGAAAGGGCGAGGGGGTGGCAGTAAGAAGGGGCATAAAAGCTCTGAATGTTGATCACTTGTAATTATGGTAATCTCCTTCAAAACCTTTAACTGCTGTAAAATCTAGCTGTTTGCAGATGAGCTAGCTCTATATGACAATATCAAAAAAGCTTTTAGGGAAATGTAAACCAGTACAGCTGGATACCAGCCCTTAATTAGAGTGTAGTGCACAAACACAGGCATCTTCACATAACTGGGGGGGAGAGATATATATAATAAATCTATTAGTCTAAGAAGAGAGAGATATAATCTGTAAAGCTGGACTCTTCAATACAAAGAGAATCCATCATGAAGTCACAAGGTGTGTATTGATTTCAACAACCAAAATGGGAATGTGTTTATAAGGAGAATAACAGGCCAATACTGTTAATGTCCTGCAAGGATTAATATAGAATCTGGCAAACAGTGGGTAGTTACTAAAATTAGAGTTCCTGGATCTCCAGGCTAAGCATACATTGGGAAAGGAGAACTGTAAACCAAAGTGCAGCCTAAATATTTACTTACATTTATTTGATTTATATCCTTCCAGAACTCAGACCCAGCAGACATCTGACAGAAGACTTCTTATGGAAGATAGACAACAATCACCTAATATTTTTAGATGCATGTTACTGAATATCAAACTTTGTTATTTCATTAAATGTTTCTAATCCAAACATCAATTTGAATAAGATTAATGTTTACATTAATCTTATTCAGATTGCAAATGTCACTAAATAAAATGAGTAAATAAAAAGTAATGAAAAGCACCAAAGGGCACTCTAGTTTCTCCTCAAGCTCTAAAATATAATGCCACATGCCCATACAGTTTTCAAACAAAACAACAGAGCTCTGTAGAAGTAGAATAGTAGAAACTGTTGAGAGACCTGCAACTTTTCAAATAAGCATCTCACCCAATAATTATAGTTTTATCATTTTAAAAAGTTTTAATTAAAATTAATTTAATAAAATTTAATTTAATTAATTAAATATATTAAAAATAATATAACAGAACCATCTAAATTATAATGCAATCACAGTAATCTTATTAAGCCACTGGGGGAGGTCATCATCATATCTTTCCTTTTCTACCTCTGCAGTAGATGCTGTCCAGACGCTCAAGCGCTGCTTGGTTTCAGTATTGGAATGGACCAGTGCTAACAGGCTCAAACTGAACTCAGATGAGGCTGAGATTTTGCTCCTGGGGTGGGGTGGGGGACTCAGTCAGGTTGGGTGGTTTAATCCCTAAACTGGAAGGTTTTGCCCTCCAGTTTAGGGATCAAGTACATAACTGAGGCGTTCGTCTGGACCCAGCTCTTTCTTGGGATTCCCAGATTGCAGCTGTGTCCAGATCAGCCTTTAACCAGTTGAGGCTTATTGCCCAAATCTGCGATTACCTTGATGAGGGTTCCCTCAGGACACTAGTGCAAGTATTGGGCATCCCTCAGATCCACTATTGAAATGCTCTCTATGTGGGGCTCCTCTTGAACCTGACCCAGAGACTACAATGGTTCCAGAATGAGGTGGCCAGACTGGTGTGAGCAAATTTGAGCACATCACGCCAGTTCTGGCTTGCCTGCACTGATTACCCATTATATCTTGGATCAGGTTCAAGGTTTTGACTCTTACATATAAAGCACTCTGCAGTTTGGGACCATGTTACTTGTCAGAGCATCTAACACGAATGTCAACTGCCCAACCCACCAAATCAGGCTCATTTGAGTGGTCACTCCGAGGGGCCCCCAAAAGTCTTCCACTAGAGGCAGGGCCTTCTCCACAGTGGCCCCAACCTTAGGGAATCAGCTCCTAGAGGAGCTACACCTGGCTTCCTCCCTTTTGTTATTCAGAAGAAAACTCAAGACTTTTTAGGGAGGCCTTTCATACTGACCCAGGTTGATATCTGGTTCATCTCCATTCCTTCCACTTCTATAAATTGTTTTGGTGCCATCTGAGTGTCTTAAATGTTTGTTTGTTTTGGTATTGGTTTTAACCTGTTGTTAATGTCCCAGAATAGTGCTTTTGCACTAATGGGGCGGTGTACAAATGTAATAAATAAATAAATAAATAAATAAATAAATAAATAAATAAATAAATAAGCAAGCAAACAAACAAAAACTGAAACAAACTAGAAACAAACAAACTCTTATGCATTCATACGCTATATGCACAATAATAAAGTTATAACTTTAACTACCTCTATCTCTTCCATAGCTAACATTATCCATATTTTATATCTAACTTACAAAAAGCTAACCAACATTCCAACCAATTTTCCACTTTGTCTTCTATATTGTTTGGTTCAGTACAAGAGATCAACAGAGGGTGCCATATCTTCATGAAATTATCTTGTTCTATTTCTCCTCTGTATAGTCTAACCTCATTAGTCGATTTCTCCATCAACTACTGCATAGCTCTATCATGTGGAGCAGGAGAATCAGCCCAATGTAGTCAATAATGAGTGTAAACCAGGGAGACTTAGCTTCAAATCTCCATTTAGCCTTGAAGTTAAATAATGAAGCACCTTGTGCTCTTGGCCTAACTCTCCATTGCAACTGAGCTTGGAATGCTAAGTTAGAAATTTAACTAATTAAACACCAGAAATTGAAAACTGAAAACTGAGCCTTGTAAGTGTCCTTCATGTTCTGTGCCCAGCACAGCCTTGTGGGAAGCACCTATTGGCACCCCCACCTGCTCCTCAATTTGGGAGGCGTAGGCAAAAGGTGCCCGCCAGTGCATGACTCAGTGTCAGCGGAGGCATACATTTGATGTTTAAAAAGGTTTCCTCCCCAATACAGCACTTGTTTCTACACAGAAATCCCACAATGTAAGATTTAAGATAGCGATGATAAGAGGATCTAATATGTCTGAAAAAAGTGGGGAATAATGTTTGACCTGTCACATAGGACCTTGCTTACCCATTCTTAGAGGGAAAAGAACCAACCATGCAATGCCAATAATGCTCGCTCTACAAAAAAAAACTAAGAGCCAATAACTCTTTATGTAGTTTTGCAGACTTCTACAGCACACTTTCTTAGTACAACTTTGAATGTGAATTGTTTTACAGAGAGCACACCAATAAATAATGACATTTAATAACCCCAAATTAGCATTAATTTTATTTTTACAACTTTCAGAATGCTATATTTATTGGCAGCATATTGAGTTTTGGAATGATAAAGTAATGAATTTAATGTTAACATGTTAACATTACTGTATTATTTCCAAACTCTGCAATGCAGCATCAAGCTCCCTAGAGCCACAAAGGAAAGCCTTGTCTCATAAACTCTAAGTCATCTGGGAAGGCATTACCCCACATCTCTTCTGTTGGAGCCTCATATGCCAGAGGTTGCAATGTATGGGATATTCTGTTAGTGTCAGCCTCTTTGTGGAATTCCTTCTAAAAGCAGCTTCTCAGCCAGGCCTGCCTTCAATTATTTATAGGCTGATGAAGATCTTTTTATTTATACAGGCATCTGGGAAACAAAATGATTAGCAAGGAAGGGGCTTATGAAAAAAAATTGCTTCATGGTGGATTTTAATTGGTTTTAACCGTTTTTATTAGGTTGAATACATGTAAATCACAAAGGGAATATGTAAAAAAAATAAGTATATGTCCAGGAATCAGGTGTTTCCAATGCTTAACCATGGTAACTGCGAATACATACAGATAAGATTAGATTTAGAAATCCAGGATGACAATTCATATTGAGAAACTTGCCCATAAAAGGGGAGTTTATCCTGAAATATTAGGTTCTTGCAGCCTAAGGAAGACATGTCTAGAATTAATGTGTCCCACTAAAGTGCATGTGGTTTCAAAAGACTAGTACAGAAATGTCAAAATAGAGAATGGGCTATTAATGGATACTTAAATGGACAGTGTAATGAAGAACCTGGCATCTTACTCAAGCAGTATTAAATTCTATCTGTGATGGAGGAGTGGAACTGTGGGTGTCAGGCCCACCTCAACCTCCCCATATATGCCAGCTTCATACATAATTTTGCATGAGGCAGGGGCTCTGAAGGAGGCCTCTTAGCAAGTTTCACTGAACCCGCTAAGAATCCACCTCATTACCCTGAACAATCATTAGGAGAGCAAGAAGACATACATGGGGCTACTTAGCTCTCCCTCTGTGGGTACAATTTAATACTATTTGAGTAATTGCTAACCCCCCAGGCTACCCTACTAAGTGAATTATTTTACAGTAGACAGAGGGATGGGATTTTTCTGTCTTTCTAATTCAATTCCCCTACCTATCAAAAACTTTGTTTCTGTTCTCCCCATCTTTTGATGGGCCCAAAAATTATTTGCATTAAAGATTTTAAGATGGCTGTGGCAGAATGCATCCTTGTCCCAGGAGATTCAAAACTCTGGAAAACGTACAGAAATTATTATGGGGTTTAGAATAATGTCAACAATAGAAGAAAAATAGCATATATTGTAATACCTCATGAATTCTTATAAAACTGTTGCCTTTATTAAAATTAAAAAGTTATAAGTGTAGCAAACATGATGGAGACCTTCTATGAAAACTAATATTCTTGATTGCTATGTTGATCTAAAACAGCAAAGGTCACAGTCATACCATGTTACATTAATGTACTCTACCTAGCTTTGCTTTCAATTCTGACGGCTAGAACAATTAACTTTATTGACTGATTATATGTTTTTCATTTTAAACATAAAATCAGAAGATAGGGGAAAAGAAACTGAATTGTGCTACAGGTTTTCTCAGAAGAAAACTTATAAAGCACCATAGGTTCATGCCCATCAGCCTTTAATACCAGGACCTAATTCAGCTGGCATAAGGATAAACTTTCCAAATGACTGTAAGCAACAGAAAGAAAATGAACTGCTTCCTGCCAGCCTTCTCTAAGTCAAGAGTCATGTAAGGGGCATGTAGACTTCTCAAATGAAATTGAAGTTGAAAGATGTAACTCTTGCTAGATTTTGCCACTTCTGATTCTTGGTGGCAGGTCTCATATTTGAGTATTTCTCCATATAAAATAAATATGTTTGCTATAAAGAAACTGGATTGCTAGAATCATTTTTCAACACATCCTTGTCTTCTATCTGCAGGAAAAAAAACAGGAGCATGAACAGCATTAAACTGAGGAGTCCATGTGAGCACTGCAGGTCCTCAGTGGTGCCGATGGTCACCTGACAATAATTGCATGGGCTCCAGGTTGGGAGAGTAATCAACAACAGTCTCGATTGCAATAGAGGAACCAACACAAACAGAAACACTGTCCTTAACTCCCCGTGGGAGCTTACTGGGGGGCTGAATTCTCTGCACTAACCCCCCACCCTACCCTACTAAGACCACAGTCTTCTTTTGGTTTAATTTTACTCACCCTCCTACAAAAACTCTGTAGTGCTCCAGTCCAGCTCTGATCCCCCTTCAACTGTGATTCAGGTTTCTCTGCTTCAGTCCCACTGTGCTAACTCACCCATTCCATTTCAGAGGAAAGTAGTAATTTGTGCAAAGAGCAGTGGTCAAAATATTTCCAAAGCCCATTTTCCAAATCATATAGAGGGCCACCTTGTTTGTTTCATGTTTGCTTTAACTCTGGGAAGAAGATGCTCTGATATCACTATTTTTCCTGCTTTTCTTTTTAATATACACATGGGTGATTCTAACGACATATCACAGTAATAAATGTGGTGTTGATATGACAACATTACAGGGCATGTTGAATACAGAAGGAGCATAACACTCCAACCACTAAGTCTCATCCAAGGTCTCACTTGCCCTCATGCCAGTGAATAGTGCCCCATTGGAATAACAGGGCTTCTGCTTGCTCAAGAAGGTACTGGATATCTCCGTGCACAAGCTTACAAGATATTAAACTGCTCAGGCAATGGATCATTTATGTAAGCAATTCACCCAAATGGTATTCTACTCTAAGTGGCAACATTATAAGAGTAGTGAAGAGTGACAGTAATGCCTCCTGCCCTTGTTCTACATGAGGCAAACACTTCCCTTTCAGAGCACAGAAAGGCAGCAATTTCTACCACTGCCAAATGTTTTTAAAAATTCATAATCAAAACTACTTGTCATTGTTTCAGTCTTGAGTAGAGATGGGCATGAAACAAACCACAAAGCAAACAAACAAACAAAAAACCCACCATGAATTGGGCTGTTTCGTGGTTCATTTTGGGGCACTTCGAGGAAACAGGCCTGTCCAGAATGAAACAAAATGAAATAAAACACTGAACTATTATCGGTGTTGGCAATTTGTATACTTCAATTCATGCAATTCAGGACCTCCAGGAGTGGTAGAACAGCTCCTGTGTGAGTTAGAAACTGACAAGTCTTCAGCTAACTCTCATCTCCACTCCCTCCAAGTCTGGCAAAGATTAGATTTGGGATGTCTGAGCTTTAGTCCCAGGAAAGGACTCTGGCTTTAGCAGCCGGCCAAACAAAATGGTTCATTTCATCAGAAAGCTCATGGTTCATGGTTCGTGAATACTGATAAACCACAAATCAGAATAAACTGCCATTTCCCCAGTTCATGCCCATCTCTAGTCTTAAGTGATGTTCAAGTCTCCAAAGGGGGCGGGGGAGGTTTAGCCAATCAAGTCCAGAGGCAACATAAATTAAGTGAAAGAATCAGTTTCTTGATACCAGACCAATGCCTTAGGGTCAAAAAACCCGAGGATATCCAAACAGAACTCTGGCTTTTTCTGAGCTTAAGGAACTTACATGGAGTTGCTTGGACTTAAGCAACTCCCCCCACCACACAGTAGCACACTAGAGAAAGGAGCACTTGAGCAAGCAATCTTAGAGAGGCCGACATGTTTTGCCTGTTTAAGAAATCACATTCTTCAGGAGGAGCTGGCCTAGGAGAGGTAATGTGTATGTGGGAGGCTTAATGTTCTTCCTCCAGTGCTCCAGCACATTATGCATTCAGACCTCTCTGTGGTGCAATGGCTCTGGATATCTTACTCTCCTTTCTCACAAGCCCCTGTCAGGTCGGAACAACCCCATTTTATCTGCATCTTATTTCTAATGCAAATATTAGAAACCCAAATTCAATTATGGGTTGACACACTCAGGCCTTTGTTGCAGCTCTTCCAAGATAGGAATTATAATAGATGAAGCTTTGTGAGCAGAGAAGATGCCAAGACACTACATCTTTATATAGCCTTTATCAAGTTCCTAAGAAAGAAATACAAAATTAGGTTTTCTGGAATATGGATAAGTTAGATTCCTAAATGGACCTATCTTCCACAACTCTGTGTTCATTCAATAATTCTATTAAAAATCCAAGTGCAAAATTCATTCCTTTCAATTTATTCTAAGGGAAAACACAGGTAAAATTAAGAGGGGAGGGTGAAACTTGGCATACAACGAGTTTTAATTATTGCCAACATTTCATATTTCCAGCCACTATGACTTTTTTTTTCCTACCCTGAGTTTCATGTCCTACAAAACAATAAATAAACAATTGTAATACTGACTTGGCAGTTTCTCCACATCAGGTAGAAAACAAGCAAAGGAACAGCACAAATGCCTCTTAAATTTCCCCCATTACATTGGGATTCTTCACACCATACGGATCCAATAATTTTTTATTCACTCAAACTGAGAATTGATTCATGTTTATCTTGCTGCAAGTACTAGGACAGTGTCCAAACTAATTCTAACTTTTTCTGAATTCTTAAGCTTACAAGAGCCTAAGAGAGAACAGAGAGAAACAAAAAGAACTCTTTACTCTCAGTTTTGAGGGTGAGTACATTCAACTTTTTGCAGTAATTTGATGGGAGAACACATGAAAACTAACAATTATTATGCAGGTAGCATTTTAGTTGTATATTCATTCCTGCATTAATGGAATTGCCTGTCAGAATAATCCAAAGATTTCCCAAAACAGGCCAAGCATCAGTACCCCCCCCCCCCACCCCCATGGTAGAGAGGATGCCAAAGCCCACTAAGACTGATACTGGCCAGTAAACAACAACTACTAATATTACTATTATTTCCTTTTTTCTTTTATAATCCAGTGCTATTAAAAGAAGTGCCAACTGAGTTGACTGCAGTCATTCTATCGCTGGTGTTTATGGGCCCCACTGAGGATAAGAATTATGATTATGGTAGCAGTGGCTGTACCTTAAATATTCAGTCATTACAGAGTCCATTCAAGTCCAACAATTAAATCCATTGGGAAGCCACGATATCTTGCTTAAGTAGTGTAGACTCAGATCAGGATTTTAAGTCCCGTACATTTCTTTATGGCAGAATTTCCTTGGGAAAGAGCTTCAGTTCCTTTATTGGTATCAAGAGGTCCCAGCTAATCTGGCTGCTCACATGAAAACCTGTTTTCACTTTCTTTCTCAAAGCTGGGTCTGTGAATCTTACTGGTAAAAGATCTAAAACATACAGTACAACTACAAACTTATTTCCAGAGAACCCCCAAAGAGTATCCCTTCATTAAAACCTTGTCTTCACATACTCACTGTTCACAACAGGGACTTCCCAGGAGAGAAACCACTCACCTGATAGCAGTTCACACCCATTCTCAAATACTCTCAGAGCATTTGAGTGCAGCTGTTAAACAAGTTTAGCAAAGAATTTTGAAGTTACAGTACAGATATGGTCGACAATGTAAAAACATGGTTCCTTATTCCAAACTCCTAAAATTCATGTAAACGCAATATCATTATTCAAACCATTTGGAGTAAGAGGTTTTAATCTAAATGTCCATGCCATTTCCTGTTGTAGGAGATCTCTGGATATTGTTTCCTCACCTGTCTTTGTAGTTACATCTTCTTGTGCTCCCCGCATAGGTTTTTGAGCAATCACAGATAATCAGGTACACTACATTGGACGTTGAACATGTTGAAAATAACATAGACCTAAACACAAAGTTAACATCTGGGATAATTAGATGAGATCTGTCAGTACACTGACAACACACATTATACCTCCTACATTTGAAATGTTCTGCTGTTAAGGTATTTCCCTGGGTCCTAGTATTCAGGAGAATGAGGAATTTAAAGGATATTTTAGTCCATCTTTTCTAATACTAGGACCCTGTGTGTGTGTGTGTGTTTGTGTGTGTGTGTGTGTGATGACTGTAATAGACTGTACATAGAAAATTGTATGTCATACTATGTACTAGTACAACAAAGGAGAAAGAAGTGTGCATGTCTCATTTCCAATTATTGACAGAATATTTTTAGGAGCAAATTTTATTTAAAATCTCATCTGACACACCTTGCAGTTACATTGCTGCTTTGGATGTAGTATTGACATTTTACAAGCCAAGAGACAAAAGCAACCACTATCTTGCCAGTGCATTCAAGTGTAGTTACCCTTCAAAAGTACAAAAGATCTTGCTCCTGCTTAGCTTCATACAGATATCCTGGTTTTGACTGGCAGTCTCTAATCACTGGAAGGGCAGCAAACAAAGACTGGAAGTATAGAATTCCCTGCAATTTATTTACAACTATAGGCATTTGAGATTGTGCTGTTGTGCAATTATTTGTTAACTGAAGATGTCATTATTCTATTAGTGCTGTAGAAAAATAGCGACCTTTCCAATCCAGGATAAAAACATGTGAGTTATTTTCCTATAGTACATGTATCTTAACTCTTGGGTCATTTTTAAAGCCACATTCTTCCTTACACTCCCACCATCTATCTTTCTGTTTGAAAAAGCTATTTTATTTAATAACAAAAAGACCTTCACATACCTTTCTAGTATCAATTATTACACTGACACATACATTCCCATGTGAAATGTTTTTCTACAATGCATCTTGTAATCTTAAAAAAGAAAAAAGGACACAAAGTACACCTAACCCTTATGCTGTCCGTTTTACAAGGGTAAACACATTATGAGCAAACAAATTAATTGTGAGACTGGTTGCTATTGTTGTTGGATTTTTTTTTAAGGTACAAGGACTTTGATAGGCAGTCCTGCATTGTGGAAGCACATTAACCTGTTTTAAAAAAACAGCAAGTATGAATTAATAGAAAGGGGACATACTGGGAGACTGGCAGCTCAAAAAGTCTATCTGAGGGGGGATTCTGCTTGTGGGACAAAGTCTGAGCAAAAGGGTGGATATGTTGTTAGTTCTGAAGTACCATCTGAGTGACAGTAAAATTATATGATTCTAAATCAAAATAAATGAATACCTATCAGCTCATTAGTGGGGGGGAAAAAACCTTCCAAAAAACCCCCTACCCAAATTTCAACTTTCAGGCAAGTGCACTGCAACTCAACTAAATATTTAGTTCTGCATTTTAATATCATATGACCATTAGTATTTCAAGTATTCATAATACCTTTAAATCTGAGAGTATTTTAGTCTAGGGTGATAACACAGAATAGAGAACACTATGCTTGAGAGACAACATGTAGGTCCAGTGTATTCAAGTCATGGGCAGTGGGAAAAACTTTAATATTTTAGATGTTTAATGTTCACACAAAACTAACAGGAGTGAAATTTTTACCAGCTGGAGGAGGAGGAGAAGAAGAACTCAGTTTAGTTTGTCAGAATGTGGGAAGGGATTAAAGCTTTACATAGCCGCATTGGCCAGTGACAGCAAGAAAACATCAAACCTGATTATGATCAGTCCACAAGGAAGGAAGGAATCAATCTGAAGTACTGCCACACTGCACAACCCCTTCTCTGCCTGTCATTATTCTGTTTAAAACTACATGTATCTAGTCTAGTGAACAGATGGATCAGAGACTTGGTCCACCATTCTGAATCTGAAGCCTCCATTTTCAAGGTAGTAATGAATCTGGGACAAACCACAACTTGTGAAGTATCTCTTAAGGGTATGGCTTTTATCAGAATTTTCCAGCATGAAAATTTTCAAGTATGAGCTCGAGTGATCAAAAGCCTTTAACAAAATGTTACTAAATGTTTTTTTTTCCTTCCTTCCTTCTTTCTTTCCTTAAAGAAATATATAGTTCCACCCCACCAGTGGCTTTTCCAAAGAGTCAAGTCACTTCATCCTGCCCCCATGAATCTTTTTCTCAGAAGATGTCAGGAACCGAATCAGAGATACAGTATATGTGTTGCATGCAATGTATGTTGTCGGTCTTACCACTTCCTCAGCTGGAGCTGGGTGGAAAGCTGAGGCAGTAAGGAAATACCTTTTTGGTCACATCTGAGCTAAACACATCTGGCCAAGCATCCCTTGTATCTCAAAGACAGAAGTACTGAGAGAAAGAAGAAGCTTAGCTGTATATATTTCTCAGGATTTTTTTTTAAACAAAGCCTATCTTAAAGAGAAATGGTTGCGTTTTTAAGATAATTATGTATTATGTCTCATATATAATGTATTCTTGAGGTTATTGGTTTATAAAAGAACAATGGGCAAACTGCCAAGTTAGCATCTGAGCTGTGGTTATGAGTAATAACAAAGGTTATAATTTACATTCATAGTCTGTTTTTAAGTTAATGAGTTATCCAGCAAGAAAACCAGCACTTGGCTTTGGTAACATATGCTTCCCTAGATACTGGAATAGGGTTTCATTTTATGATCTTGCCTTCCATAATTTGGGTTGTTTTAAGAATGGCATTAAAATTAAATACCATGCAAGTAGTTGGAGGAACAGTCATTGTGTGATTAGCAATGGCTCTCACAAACAGCTTGTGACATTTGTTGTAAGGAAATGCTGTCCAGCATTGTTCACAGATATTTTAATGGTAATCTTTTTACAACCAAACACTGAAAATTGACAAAGAGCAGAAACTGAGCCCAGTCTCAGCCAAAAGCTCTCAAATATAGCATTCAGTGGGATAGCCTGCTAAGCGTCCGTCCAGGTAACAAATATATAAGGTAGCTACTTGGCTGGGATGGCTCGCATTGGCACTGCTTTGCCGTGATTCCAATCTTTCCTCTCAGGTCCTTCTCAAAAGGCAGTGCTGCAGGAGCTGTGTTTGAACCTATGCCCATGGGTGTGCGATGCCCCTTAGGATTCTACACTCTCATCCACATTATTTAACATCAATATGAAGCTGCTGAAAGAGGTCATTCACATTTTTAGCGCAAGGTGCCATCCAGATGCTGATCATATCCAGCTCTGTTATTCATTGTCACCTAACGCCAATACCCTTGAATGCTGCCAGAATTAAGTAATGGGCTAGGCAAGGGAGAATAAGCTAAAGTTACATCATGCTAAGAAAATATGTTGCTGGTCAGTAGAACATCAGGCACATGGATGGGGATTCAACTTTTTCTAGAATGGATCATCCTCAGCTCAATAAGTGGGATTCACAGTCTGGGACTACTCCTTTATTTTGCATTATTTCTAGAGTCCCAGGTGAGAGTGGTGATGAGGAATTCCTTTACACACCTTACCTGAGTCTACCAGCTACAACCTTTCTTGAGTCAACCTGACCTGGAAACATTCATTAATGTCTTAGTTACATCACACCTTGACTACTGAAACCAGAGCCCACCAAATGGGAATCAAGGCTGAGAAAGAGATTTGCCAGCAGTTTCATTTTGTAAGGAAGGAAACATGTTTTCAAAATGAAAAGAACAGAGATATACCACATGTAATGTCTCATTCAGATTTAACGTGTAATAATCTGGCTATGCCAGAGGGTAAGCGCTTCTTAGTTGAGAAGTCCTATATGGTGCCAATTTATTTTGGAGTCTGATCAGCCACACATAGACCAGCTTGTTCTGCAAAATAAACTTTTGCGCGCGCGCACAGACACATCCACAGAATAGAGATGCCCTGAAAATACAGAAGTTGGCTAGCCTTGCCATAACATATGGCCACAAGGCTACCCATAATGAGCCGTGATTCCTTAACAATATTCGGAATAATAAATCTCATTCAGCTTGCGAAAAAAGTGCATAACAAATGATTAAATCTTTTGGCACTGTTTTTTTCTTCCCGAAGTAATAAATAAACGTCAAGTATAGCGTTTCCGTCAATCATTTCAGAGTGCTTAAGTGCTACTCTGGTGCCAAGAATTAATTATATGAAAATAAATGCTTTCAGTTAAAAAACCAATGTCTCCCTGATCCCCCAATGAGTATTGGAAATGTAACACAATGTAACACAAAGAAAAGAAACTTCAGAATCTGGAAATAAAAATAACCCAGAAAACTTATGGGGCTGGACTAACTTCAAGCTTTGACTCCCAAGATCTTGTGCTAGATAGCTACTTCCAACCACCTATAAAGTCATTCATCATTAGGCTTTGGCAGGTTTTGGAACCAGTGGTGCTGAAAGGATATGGCAGCACAGCCAATGTGCAGCAGAATCTTTTTAATCTTAGGTTAAACTATTTTCGCTAATTTTCTTTGGAAGTAACCGAGTCCCAATTCAGATTAATTCTGCCATATTTGGTGTCCACTAGCAGGTCTTTGAACAGTGCAAAGAAATAGAGGAAAATAATAGAAAGGGAAAAACCAGAGATCTGTTCAAGAAAATTGGAGATATTAAAGGAACATTTTGTGCAAAGATGGACATGATAAAGGACAAAAATGGCAGGGACCTCACAAAAGCAGAAGACATCAAGAAGAGGTGGCAAGAATACACAGAGGAATTACACCAGAAAGATCTGGATGTCCCGGACAACCCAGATAATGTGGTTGCTGACCTTGAGCCAGACATCCTGGAGAGTGAAGTCAAGTGGGCCTTAGAAAGCATGGCTAACAACAAGGCCAGTGGAGGTGATGGCATTCCAGTGGAACTATTTAAAATCTTAAAAGATGACGCTGTTAAGGTGCTGCACTCAATATGCCAGCAAGTTTGGAAAACTCAGCAGTGGCCAGAGGATTGGAAAAGATCAGTCTACATCCCAATCCCAAAGAAGGGCAGTGCCAAAGAATGCTCCAACTACCGTACAATTGCACTCATTTCACACGCTAGCAAGGTTATGCTCAAAATCCTACAAGGCAGGCTTCAGCAGTATGTGGACCAAGAACTCCCAGAAGTACAAGCTGGATTTCGAAGGGGCAGAGGAACTAGAGACCAAATTGCTAACATGCGCTGGATTATGGAGAAAGCCAGAGAGTTCCAGAAAAACATCTACTTCTGCTTCATTGACTATGCAAAAGCCTTTGACTGTGTGGACCACAGCAAACTACGGCAAGTCCTTAAAGAAATGGGAGTGCCTGACCACCTTATCTATCTCCTGAGAAATCTATATGTGGGACAGGAAGCAACAGTTAGAACTGGATATGGAACAACTGATTGGTTCAAAATTGGGAAAGGAGTACGACAAGGCCGTATATTGTCCCCCTGTTTATTTAACTTATATGCAGAATACATCATGCGAAAGGCTGGACTGGAGGAATCCCAAGCCAGATTTGCCGGAAGAAATATCAACAGCCTCAGATCTGCAGATGATACCACTCTGATGGCAGAAAGTGAGAAGGAATTAAAGAACCTCTTAATGAGGGTGAAAGAGGAGAGCGCAAAAAATGGTCTGAAGCTCAACATCAAAAAAACTAAGATCATGACCACTGGTCCCATCACCTCCTGGCAAATAGAAGGGGAATATAAGAAGGCAGTGACAGACTTTACTTTCTTGGGCTCCATGATCAATCACTGCAGATGGTGACAGCAGCCACAAAATTAAAAGACTCCTGCTTCTTGGGAGGAAAGTGATGACAAACCTAGACAGCATCTTAAAAAGCAGAGACATCACCTTGCTGACAAAAGTCCGCATAGTCAAAGCTATGGTTTTTCCAGTAGCGATGTATGGAAGTAAGAGCTGGACCCTAAAGAAGTCTGACCGCTGAAGAATTGATGCTTTTGAATTGTGGTGCTGGAGGAGACTCTTGAGAGTCCCCTGGACTGCAAGGAGAACAAACCTATCCATTCTAAAGGAAATCAACCCTGAGTGCTCACTGAAAGGACAGATCCTGAAGCTGAGGCTCCAATAATTTGGCCATCTCATGAGAAGAGAAAACTCCCTGGAAAAGCCCCTGATGTTGGGAAAGTGTGAAGGCAAGAGGAGAAGGGGACGACAGAGGACAAGATGGTTGGACAGTGTCACCGAAGCTACCAACATGAATTTGACCCAACTCCGGGAGGCAGTGGAAGACAGGAGGGCCTGGCGTGCTCTGGTCCATGGGGTCACGAAGAGTCGGACACGACTTAACGACTAAACAACAAAGCAGGTCTGTGTGGAAATTCTATTCAGAGGTAGAGTTGGAAAGCAGCTCTAGGTACCCTTATAGTAATCAGAGGAGTCTTGCTGTTCACAGCTCTGTGATATAGGGGCAGGATAGAGATCCCCTTTTGGATCTACTAAATCACCTGGGGGGCGTGATTTTAAAGAAAGCCTGCCTACACTGGTAAGGGTGATGGCTAGCTGTACAACAATCTAAGGTTGTTGCTTAACGGATCAGTGAGGTCTTGCCCAGAAGGGGTTAATAGAGCATTATAGTCTGGCTTAGATGGTAGACTCCAATACAATTCCCCTTTCACAGTTTTGTTTAAATAAATGTGTTAAATCCATTTCATGTGGCTTTTCTTTTTATTGACTTGTCTGCAATAAAACTGTCCACAGGAAAGCAGGTAAAATGTCAAGAGAAAAGCGTCAGTCCGCAGGCAAAGGGCTAAACTGGGGTAGGGCAGAAAGATGCAATCTGTGCAAGAGACATATTACTGCTCTGAAACCCAGCTTCTTCATTCTCCTCAGAGAACTATGGTGGTATAAAATGCAACTGCACAGTAGCAAGAAGAAAGTAGCCAGGATAACATTTCACGGATCAGCTGAAGTGGAGCACTTAGGCGATAAGAAAGGCTGCAAGGCTCTTTGTTGTGTTCACTGCAATAGAATAAAATGGTTGATCCACTCAAAAGTACATATATGAAACACCATTCAACACAGTCAACAGTAGAAATATACTCTGCAGTAAGAATTCAAAAGAAAGCTAGCTGCAACAGAGGAAATCTTGGACTGTTCATTCTCAAGCAAGCAACTAGTTGCAGATAACTATTACTTATAACTAGTCAGGTCTGTTCATATTACACGTAACTAGTAAGGTACATCCTTTTGAATGCACTCTTGGAACTCTTTTAAGAATTCTTACTTATCTGAACTTGGAATCTAAACACACAGCATGGCAGGAAAGACAGCAAAGGGTTTCTAAATCCCATGCTCTCCCGTGTGCTGGCTCCTTGTCACAACTAGAACATAAGCCTTAGAGTATACCACCTTTTCTTATGGTAGCCCCTTCCTGCCCCAAGGTATTCCAATTTCAATTAGAAAACCTTTTAGAAGAATGTCTAAGCTTTCAAGACAAAGACCTGAAATGATAGCATTTTCTGTCCTTTTCCCGTTTTCTTTTTTAGCTTAGCACAATATGTACTGAGAGTCAGCAACGTGCTTAAAATGTCACAGGTGATATTTTTCATACTTCCATCCAGATAGTCACATTTTGTAAGATGTAACCAGTTTTCTCCCCTCACACTGATTTATGAAACTTCAATTTAAAAGGAATGGGGAGAAAACCAAGCCTTCTGTTGCCCTTAAATGTCAGTCAACCTTAAGACTAAGGAACAGGGTTCTGCTTTTCAAATGTCAGTAAGACTTCTCATAAAAAAAACATGGGCAAGATGTCTGTATAGTTCATATGCCGTATGATCTCATTTTCAAATGTGTCTGATCTTTCCTCGCTTTCTTTCACACCACAAATGGTAAAATAAAATACATTCCAAATGTAGTCTAGTCCCCTTTACATTTTACAAGCATTACTTGCCTCGTAATATAATTATCTATAAATAATAAGTCCCCCCCCCATTTTAACAATACTGTTTGTTTTAACATATTAGAAATTAATGAGCCAACAATGGGACCTAAATAGATATATGAAAAGACACAAGACTAAAATGGAATTTTAAAATTGTTGCAGGTATTGTTTCCTGACAAGCAGTGCCTCGTAATGTTACAAAACCTCTTAAACCTTTGCTCTGGGACTGCAAAGAAAATATGACCAAGGAACTGCAGACTAATTGAAAAATCATTCACTTGAGATATGGTAAGTATCATGCTCCAATTCTA
Source organism: Intellagama lesueurii (assembly GCA_037013535.1). Lineage (NCBI taxonomy): Eukaryota > Metazoa > Chordata > Lepidosauria > Squamata > Agamidae > Intellagama > Intellagama lesueurii. Next base: position 112,893,907 of record JBAJHW010000005.1, read on the forward strand.
TGAAAGTGTACAGAAACTTGACACAAGTGGCATCCTCCATGAATGGAACAACTGACTAATCAGCAAACTCAAAAGAAAAATAATCTGTTTTTTCCTCCCTCACATTGCTGAATTTGCATTTAATAATTCACCCGAGATGCAAAAGTATTCTGCTGGAAATATTGGATAACATGTATTCCTTGCACACACCACAACTTTGCTTCCTCTAAAAAGGAAAGCTGCCGTATTGACTGGGAGCATTTACTGTAAGGCCCCAATGGTGGATATTTCTAAAACCTATTATTCAAAGATCTCTATCACACTTTTCCATTAGCACAGGTAAGGAAATGCCTTTTCTGTGGAGTACTCTCTGTGCTCTTCAGAAAAAAACATTGTGGTGGTGGTAAGGAGTTCAATACTGCTCTAGGAAAACAGATACTGCATTGTTCTTAATTTTTAGAAGGCCTTTTGCCCAAAATCACTGGTCTAACTTTTCCTGTCTTAATTTTAAAGCTTGTAGGAATTTCAGTATGTTCCATTGGACCATGCAAACAGACAATTAATGTATTAGGGTGCAGTACACAGTGAATCAAGTGCAACTTGTTTTTGAGTGGACGTACACAGGGCAGCATTGTTCAGGGTCAGTGTTATAGTGGTAAATTTGGATGTGCAGGTGCTCATCATGACTGTCCTTGTAGCCAATTCTCCTCCGCCAGGTCTGAAAAAGCATGTGACTATATCAATCGCTCTCATGTTTTTTGCACAGTTAACAACTCTTAACAACCCATTTAGGACTAAATTATCCCTAAATACTTTACATTCCAACAGGAATAGCTTGCAACAATGAGGTGTTCCTGGAAAAGTGCATTTCTTTCCCACCTGCTCTATGGATTACAGCTCAGCAGAGCTCAGAGGGAACAGGAAAGCCCGCTGCTGATGTCATCAACCCTGCAAATGAGGTTTAAATCCAGAGTCCTGGTTCTATTACACTAGTGTTTAGGGTGCCATTTTAAGCTCAACTACTAGGTGAGCCTGCTTCTGATTAAACAGGGTTATTCAGGAACTGTGGTGTTGGGAGTTTTTAATTGCCTGAAGTTGAAAAAAGGGAAAAATACATTGTGCTCTTTGCCCTTGCGAAATCCCTCTAAGCAGGTTTAACTGAGGCTTTTGTTGTATGATGCAATTGTAGTTGCTTACAAGGAAGTTTCTAGTTTTTTACATCTGGCAGGTTCATGATGCAGTGAGAAAGGCCATGGTGTCAGTATTCCCAAAAGCTTGCTTGCTAGACTAACAGCATTTTATATTCATCCTCTCGTTTCATGCCTCAGTAGCTAAATTTTTCAGTGCCATTTATTTCCTCACACTTCGGTTTCCTTTGAGGCAGTGGAAGAGCACATGTACATTTGAACATGTATTCATCTACACACAGCATATAACAGCTGTAAGAGGGTAATTTAATTCAGTCAAATACAGCACTGTCAATTTTCAAATCCCTATGAAAATACCATCAAAAGATGTTGACAATATCTTCAACATATCTTTCCATTATCTTTCAGAGAAGATCATGGTGCAGGTCATCATTCCCATCTAGAGAAACTCACTGCTACAATGAAAGGGAAAGAATAACACATTTTGAAGGCTAATGAAACAACTATGGAGCAGGTAATCTCACTTAAAGCTCTGCACATACTTTGTGCACACTTTTAAATTATCTACTGCAACACTCTACAAGAAAAATATATTTGGGGAGGGGGAGCAGAGACTGCACAGTAGCCAAATAAGAAAAATTCACTATGGATAAAACAGCAGACTAGAAGCACATAGTATAAAAAGTACAACAAAAGTATGCCCTGAATGATGTGTCATACTTTGGAGTTGGGGTAGCAGTAAAGAACTGGTACAGTATGTATGATAAAAAGATGGTTCATGTAAGCAAACCGTCATATTTAGTCAGTAATTTTTAATGTCAGGTAGTAAAAGGATCCCCTTCCCAAAAGAAATGGAATGGCTGTAATACTGAGGCAAGGCATTGTACAGGCAGTTACGGGCTATAATGCCAAGTCTGACCAAATGATAGCAATCAGACTCTGTGGAAAACCTATCAACATAACCATCATTCAAGTCTATCCTCCAGCTACTGATGCTGAAGAAGATGAAATTAAAAACTTTTAAGCAAACATCCAAGAGGAAATTGATCATGCACCACCCAAACAAGGTCCCTGAAATGCAGAAGTAGAAAACAAAGCGGAACCAAAGGTTGTTGGCGAATTTGGCCTAGGAATCAGAAACAAAGTAGGATAATTTGTTAATTAACAAAGTCCTTAAATAGAGTTCTGTGAAGCCAACAGCCTACATGCTTCCAGCATTGTTATCCATTATCCAACATTAGAGTAAAGCTGAAAAAGAATACTAAAAGAATCTTACTGCCAAAATATAATTTAAACAACATTCCTGATTAATTTAAGAGTTTACAAGAGCTGAGCTGAACATTTGAAGACAGAGCATTTTGGAGACCATTCATAGGGACATCCATCAGAAACTCAGTGATTTTTACTAGTCCTTAAATAAAAGATACTGTGGCAGAATTTCATGCCTATACAGATTTCCATGACAGTCATTCATATATTTTTTTAAAAAATTATTTATTTATTTAACTTATATGCTGCCCACACTACCCAAAGGTCTCTGGGCGGCTTACAACAATTAAAATACAGTAAAAAAGATAAAACAATTAAAATACAATTAAAATATATACTCTAAAAATTGCCATCAGGACCCACAGTTGATATTATTTCAATTAAAAGCCTTCTGGAACAGGAAGGTTTTGACCTGGTGCCAAAATGTCATCAGCGTCGGCGCCAGACGAATCTCAATTGGGATGGCGTTCCATAGTCTGGGGGCAGCTGCCGAAAAGGCCCTTTGTCTACAAGCCATCCCTCTTACCTCCTTGAGGGACGGCTCGTTCAAAAGGGCCCCCTGGCTAGATCTTAACTGCCGGGTAGGTTCATATGGAAGGAGGCGGTCCTTCAGGTATCCAGGGCCCAAGCCGTTTAGGGCTTTATATGTCAAAACAAGCACTTTGAATTGGGCCCGGGCAGCAACTGGTAGCCAATGTAATTTAAAAATCGGCTTGATGTGTCCCCTAGCGTGAAAGTAACATTCTACTCATCATGGCATCATAACTGCAGTTGACAAGGTAGCAGGAAAGAGAGGGAGGAGGAAAACTGCATTTTCCAAACAATAAAAGAATAAGTACTCAGAAAATTTGATTACCAAGAAAAAGTAATTCCCTGCAGCAAACGTTTTACCCCAGGATAGGTGTTTGGAAATCATGCAGCAACTGAATTGCAACTATGCACTCATGAGTCTCAAAACGTCTCACCTGGAAAAGGTGCAGATGCAGAGATACTGACTACAGTACACAGCAAAGGACAAAAATCACCGCAACACTTTTGATATATTTGCCCAGCTTCATTATCGAAGAAGGTCAGAGCAACCACATCTATATGTAGTCTTATTATAAACAGTCTTCTCCCTCTCATTTGCTTCTTTGCAGCAAGCAGCATACAATTAACTCCTACTACCGCAAGGGTAATGACATATTGCTTAGTATTTATAATCATGATGAATTCAGCCCTTTGCAATACAAAAGTTTAAACAATCAAACCATGTAACTCAGTAAAATTATTTCTTTGCCTGAGGCCAAAATGATAATTTAGCATTTAAAGTTGTCCCATCATGGAATGGCTCAGTAATGGATTTTCTTAAATAAAAAGGCCCAGATCCAAAAATAAAACCCCATGCAAATAGCTCCACACATCCAAAGTTTGGAAAAACAGAAGCCTGTTCCTACCTACACATTATTAATAGAATACATTATTTGTCAGAATCCCTGGTTTTACACATTTTATTTGCAGTTAAAGAAGGATGAGACAGGAACTCAGGGAATCACAGAATAATTGTGTTGGAAGGGGCCTATAATGCCATTGAGTCCAACACCCTATTCAATGCACAAATCCAAATCAGAGTATATCTGATGTATGGTTGTCTAATTTTCCTCATGAATGCCTCCAGCATTGGAGCATTCACCACCATCCAAGGTACAGTGGTGCCTCGCTAGACGATTGCCTCGCAGGACGAGGAATTCGCTAGACGATGGCATTTTGCGATTGCTAATGCGCTTCGCAAAACGATGTTTCCCTATGGGCGATTTTCGCTAGACGACGAGTTTTCCCCATTGGAATGCATTGACTAGTGGTCAATAGCTGTCAGTGCATTCCAACGGGGACCCGCGCTCGCTAGACGATGTTTCCCTATGGACGATCTTCGCAAGACGACGACTTTTCCGTTGGAACGCATTGAAGATATTTCAATGCATTCCAATGGGGAAACGTGCTTCGCTAGACGATGTTTTCGCAAGACAGCGATTTTCGCGGAACGGATTAACATCGTCTAGCGAGGCACCACTGTAATTGGTTCTATTTTTGTTGTACTCCAATAGTTAGGATGTTTCCCCTGATATTCAACTGAAATCTGGCTTCCTGTAATTTGACCCCATTATTACGTGTCCTGCACTCTGGGATTATTGAGAACAGATTCTGCCCCTTCTCTGTATGGCAGCCTTTCAAGTATTGGAAAAATGCTCATATATCCCCCCAGACTTCTTTTCTCAAGACTAAACATGCCCAGTTCTTTCAGTCTGTCCTAATAGGGCTTAGTATCCAGTTCCCTGATCATCCCCGTTGCCCTCCTCTGAACTTACTCCAGTCTGCTGGCATCCTTCTTAAAGTGTGATGTCCAGAATTTGACACAGTACTCAAGATGAGACCTAATCAGCGCCAAATAGTGGGGAACTCTACTTCACATGATTTGGAGACCATACTTCTGCTAATGCATCCTAAAATAGTATTGGTCTTTTTTTGCACCCACATTGCACTGTTGGCTCATATCCATATCTAGTTAGTTCACTAATCTGAATATCATGGGGCACTCGTCTAATGCTTTGATAAAGTCAAGGTATATTACATCTACAGCATTCCCACCATATACCAGGGAAGTTACCCAATCAAAAAATGAGATAAGATAAGATTAGATTATTGCTTTTCTCTGTCTTTTGCTATGCATGTACTTGAAGAACACTTTTTTTGCTTATTTGTTTGTTTTTAGCATCTCTTGCTAGCCTCAGCTCATTTTTGGCTTTTGCCTTCCTAACGCCATCCCTGCTATTCTTTGCTCTCTGCCTGTACTCTTCCTTTTGTGGCCTGGCCTTCCTTTCACTTCCTATATGTGTTCTTTTTTTATTTTCAGATCTTCTCTGAGCTTTGTATGAACCCCCCTTCTTCTTCTTCTTCTTCTTCTTCTTCTTCTTCTTTTTGCCTTTAGATTTTCCTTTTTAAGAAACTACCACCTATCTTAGATTCCTTTTCCTGTTAGGATCTCCTGCCATAGGACCTTACCTATTATTGTTCTGAGTTAATTAAACTTGGTTTTCCTAAAATCAAACATACACATGTGGCTACACTTCACAGTTCCCCTTACTGCCACTTCATCCACCAAATAATCTGTATTGGTTAGACTCAAATCAAGGATACCTAATACTCTATTTTCTTCCTCCACTTTTTGTAGGAGAAAATTATCAGCAGCACAAGCCAAGATTTTCTTGGAAGGGCCATAGTTGGCAGAATTTGCCTCCCAACAGATATCAGAATAATTGAAATCTCTCATTACTACCACCCTGTCGTCTTTTTGAAATTCTTTCAATTTGGTTTTCAAAAATTTCATCTGCATCTTCTCCCTGATTGAGCAATTGGTAGTAGACTCTCAACTACCATGTTCCGTTTATTTTTCACCCCAGTTATATTAATCCAGATGATTGGGTGATCAGTAATGGACTACAACTAACACATTCCTTTTGTTTTCACCTTATTTATATTAATCCAGACACTCTCAATGGGACAATCAAGTTCATCCCCTGGCATTTTTGTGCAGGAATACATATTTTTGATATACATGGTGACTCTACCTCCCTTTCTAGTCTTTCTGTTCTTTTTGAACTACTTATGTCCTTCAGTTGCCATATTCTAGTCATGGACGTCATCCCACCATGTTTCAGTTATCCCTATTAAGTCATATTTACACTCCTGAACTAAGATTTTCAGTTCTTGTTTCTTTCCCATATTCCTGGCATCTGTACATAGACACCAGAGATTGTGTGATTTGTGGCCTGCTTTCCTTCATACATTTTTATGAAAATTATTATTTGGCCCCATTAGAGCTGGTCAGTCTGTTCCTCTTATTGTGTATAAGCCTCTATCTGTACTTAATTCTCAGCCTGCATCTCCCTCTCCCTTCCAATTAAGTTTAAAGTTCTTTATTTATTTATTTTATTTATTAGATTTTTATCCCGCCCATCTAGACCAAGGGTTCTTCATTAGGAGGACTTTAAACTCAATTGAGAAATGATATAAGGTTACAGAGTCTCAGGGTACTAGCTGAAGTCTCAGGGAATCTAGCTGAGGGTACTAGCTGAGGTCTCAGGTCTCACTTTTCCACACCTCCTGGAAAGGGGTTAAATCTCAGGCAAGTAGTCCTGGAGGATGAGAATCTTGGAGTTTTGTATGTCATGTGCAGTGCTGGCACACCGAAACTCCAAGAATGAACACAGAGACTGAGAACTGACATATATGCTTATTTGAGCCCACTGTGAATTACAAGCATGGCAGGGTGTTGCATGTCAGCACCATAATTTATGAGCCTTCTTTTTATACAAGCCCTGGCAGCAGCACTATCAGGCCTGGACACAATGTTCCCAGTGGGCTGGAGGTGAAGCCTCCACAGACAGTGGTATAGGATACTACAATATGCTGTAAGTATAGCTATGCAGCAAGGGGCCCTTGCAGAAATGGCAGTGACCCCTGCATCTGCTGAGTGCATTTTGTCACCTACCATCTCCCCACAAAAGCAACTCCCCACTTCCACATGAATGGAGTTCATAGCATATGATCATGATCTACCATTAGACTACCACAGTGAAATGAAATAGGGTGAGTCTTTACTAGAGATGGGGACGAATATAAAAACATATTGCGATTTTCTTAGGGTTGCCAGATTCGTGGGTACCAAAAGGAGGACATAGAAAGACAAAAAAGAGGACAGAGGAGGACGTATTGAATGTTTCATTTGAATCATTCCGGATTAAACCCACAATCAATACAATTTTATTACAATAGCTGCCAATAAAATGTCTCTTAGTGAACCGACCAAGAAACAGTCATGTTAAAAAATAAAAATAAATTTAATGGAGGCTTTTTTTCAAAATACCAAAAAACATTATTTCAACAGCCAATTGTACAATTATTACCTTATAATCATTATTAATTACACAACATATTTCTCGGAGGAGTCAACTTTTCGCAGAAGATCTTCATTAGCAATCACATATACATAAAACTGTTCACAGGTAATATTCTTCAAATTGTACTTCCGATTGGGAGCAAAGCAAATAAACCCAAACCCACCCCGGCCCGGCTACGGGATCCCCCGGCCGCTCGCACTCTGCACAGGCTCAGAGGCAACCTTGCTAATCTGGACGCCCAAACAAGGCTCCGGCGCAGGCAGGGGGAAAGCGGCGCCAGGCAAAGCCTCCCCTCCCCCGAGGGTCATAAGTTCAAGGCTGGGGAGTGTGGGAGTTGGAGTCCCCGAAAGGGACTTTGAACACACACAGTCCGGGCGCTCGCCTTCCCATTGATGCGCTCAGGCGCTGCTTGCTCCTGCCTGGCTCGGTGGGCGTCGCTCCACTCGCGCTGCCTTTCTGGGCTCCATATGGGCTGGGCGGGCATGGAGGATCACCGAGCAGCCGCCGCCGACGCGGGAGGGGGAGAGGGCTGCACTCCGGCGCCGGCAGCAGCTAATGAGGGGCGGGTGGGTAGGGGCGGGTGGGTAGGGGTGGGGAAAGGCAGGGGGAGGGGGGTCCTTCCACCTCTCCCCCTCCCATCCAAAATTATAACATAAAATATGCAAAAGCCGGACATTTTAAAGGTTTTTATCTTTGCCTGCCGGACGGAGGACATTAGGCTAAAAAGGAGGACATGTCCTCCTTTTGCCGGACGTCTGGCAACCCTAGATTTTCTATGAATATCACCGATTTGTCATATATTCATTGATTCATATTCGTCAATTCAGGAGGCCCGATGAATACGAAGTGACGAATATTTACTCGGTTTTATTCATCAATTCATCAATATTCATAGATTCGTTACCCTTTTTTGGGCCTCTCTGTGCCATCTCTGCAGCCTGCTGGTGCCAATCAGAAGCTCTGGCCGATCAGGAGATCCTGGATTGGCATGTCAGGCAGCCAATAGCGCTGCTGAAAGGGCTGTGGGGGTGTACCTTTTTCAGAGGCTTTATAAGCCTTTTCCCTGCAGCCATTTTCCACTTCTACTCTGAGTCTCTTGAGAGTGAGAGCAGTTGTTTTTGCTACCTGCTAGCTATGGCTGTCCTTTCACTTTTGTGGCAGCAAAGCTAACACTTATTTTCCTCATTTAATTCATTTCTTATTGCATTCCTTAATATTATTTGAACTTTACTGGGAATTTGGGGAGAGACTTCTTTTGCTGTGTGGGTATTTCAGTTAGGCTACTTCTTTTTTGGAGGCTTGTGTTCAGGCAGGATGGGTGGGGGAGAATTTTGTGTGTGACTGTGGAATCCCTTTCCTCAAAATTTATTTCCTGAGTGCTTGAGTGTCTGTCTGGTGCTTCTTCTGAGTGTGTGTATGCTTCTCCAGTCTATATGCTGAAAAAGCACATTCAATTTAAAATAAATTTATTCTAATTTCGTTTAGTGGGAGACTTGGTTGGTAGGGCTTTGTTTAGGCTAGTGGTTAGTTTAAAAATTAGTTATTTTTGGAGGCTTGTGTTAAGGCAGGGTCAGTGATCTCGGTGTGTGTGTGTTGTGTGTGACTATGGAATCCCTTTCCCCAAAATTTATTGCTTGAGTGTCTTCTGAGTGCTTCTCCACTCTATGTACTGAGAAAGCACATTCAATTTAAAATAAATGTATTCTTTAGAAATTATATTATTTTCATTAGTGGGAGACTGGGCAGAGCTTTGTTTAGGCAGGTCACATTTTAGTTAAATAAACAGTTCTTTTTGGATGGTTGTGTTCAGGCAGGGTGGGGGATTTTGGAGGGGAATGCTTTGTGTCTGTGTGTGGATAGTGTGTTTCTTTTTATTATTATTATTCATCCCCATCTCTAGTCTTTACCCATCAAATTATTGCCATTTTTAAAAGGCAGAAATGTATTTCCTTACCATCCTAGATACATGCAGACTGTCCTCTCCTTTTCTTTTTCTCAAGTTCATGCCCAGACTTAAAGATTAGTATGAGGAAAGGATGAATTGCTAAATAAACCATAAGAAAACAAATACCTTGGCAATAAGGTGATATTTTTAAAGGTTGCTTGCTATCCCCTAGGTATATAATGAAATCCTTGTGTTGTATTGTGCTGTAGTGTACTGAATTGTATTATTATGGCTAGAATTCTATTGCATAGTTATGCCTGCAGAAAATAAATGGCATAACTTGTAGTAGCTTTTCACTGCTAATTAATAAGTCCCCATTTAGATTTTTGGGACATGCTGTCCAGTGGGTTGGTGCACACTCAAAAATCCAAGCAAGGAGTCATTAACTTCCAGCAAGAGGCTGCTGCAAGTCACACTGTTTGCCTTCTGCAACTGTAACTATGTGAGAGGATTTGGGCCTTGATTAGCTTATGTAAATAGTACATAAACATTTTATGAAATGTTGTGCAGTTACAAAACCATAAGCACAGCAACCACTCAAGTAGAAAATTAATAACAACACACACATACAAAATCACAATTAAAATCTAGCACAAAAGTCAACAAGTTTCTGAAAAAGAAACTAGCCTGAAAGCATTACAGGAGCTGAGAGAACCTGTTTCAGAAATGGAAAACATTACTTTCTCACAGTGTACCTCCTGTCATATCCCAAAAGGGCCACGAAGCATGTGGGCTGGAGGATTCAGGTGCTGTAGGCCGTTATTCCATTGGTGTTTGCATAAGGGTTACAAAATGTATCATGGCTAATTGTGGGCTAATTGAAGAGGTGTCAGGACACATCTCAGTTATGAAACTGAACATGTAACCAGGCACACAACTAAGATGCACCCCAACATCTCATCAATTAGTTGTAATTAGCCGTGGCCAGTTACACCGACACTATGCAAATACCAATAGGATATATTTTTTAAAAAGCAACTTTTCCCATCTCCTGCCTTGGTGCTGTGATTGTTCTGGCTCTGTGAAGTAGGTGTGGAGAGGTGCATCTCTTCAGACATTCTTGGACTACACCTCCCATCAGCCCTAACCACCATAGCTAACTGTGAGGAGTGCTGGGAGATGCAGCCCAACAACGTCTGGAGGGTGACACTTTGCCACTTCTGGGGGCAAAAGTAGCCTCCGCATGAGATGGAACAGGACCTCTTCAGCAGATCTCAAGTACCATGAAGTGTGTACTTAAAAGGGATAAGAGGTTCCCTGAGATATTGATTACCCAACCCATTTACAGTTTCCAAGGTCTTATTTTATTTTTATTACTTGTTGAAGGGTCAAAACCAGCTTTTCAAAATGGAGTTCAAAATGAATTGGCAACCAGTTCAGCTGTCTCATTAGTGAAATATGAGAAAACTCATCCACACCTGTCAACAGGGGAGACATCACACTCTTCACAGGCTGAGATGTCCGGATCATTTCCAAAGGGAGCTCCATCAAGAGCCCATTACTGCAAATCTCATTTGGAAGTCACCAAAGCATGAATGATGGTGGTCAGGTTCTGCCAAAAAGAATGTGAAATCTGGATCTTGGAAAAGTGGAAGGCAGCAAATGTGCAGAACATAATTATCAGTGTTATTGCTAGCAATGAACGTTTTAACTGGAAACTTTTTTATCCTGCATTTCTTTCAAGGAGTTCACATTAGTGTATGTTTCCATTTTCCATTTATGCTTAAAGCTGCTCCATGAAGTGGGGGAGGTGGTGGGGGAGAGAGGGCAAGGGGAGAAGATGTTGCAAGATCATCCAATAAATTTCATGCCTGGCCTTCGTCATGCCTAGTCTGAAAATCTAACCACCACAGCACCTGGCTACAAGGCCTAAGCCAAAACAACAGGCTTGGTTTGGTGAAACAATCTTTCAGCAATGCATGGAACAGGGCTGAAAGTATTTGCAACCTTTAAAGTGGTAAGTGCCTCTTACCAAGAGAAGGCAGCCGATCATATTGTGTATTCATTCATTCATTTTATTTTATTTTATTTATATACCTTCCATCTGGCTGCCAAGGCCACTCTGGGCGGTTTACAACATAATAAAGCACTAAAATCAACATAAAATAATAAGCACATAAAAATCACAATAATATGAAAATGGACATATACTGATCAATTAAACTTAGAAGAAAGAAAAAAATACAACATGGGAAACAGGTCATTAAAAACATTCAAGGTGGTGGAATTTGTAGTTCGAGGGCTGAAAAGAGCTCTGTGTTCTGTTGATGTTATTTAAATCTGGAAATGCCTGTTTGAATGGCCAAGCTTTCAAAAGTCGCACAAAGGACCACAGTGAAGAGGCCAGGCAGATCTTGGGCAGGAGTTTGTTCCACAGGTGTGGTATGACCGCCGAGAAGGCCTGATTCCTTGTCTTCTCTTTCTGGCCCTCTCTCAGGGTCAATGTCCTCAACCATCCGGCCTGGAACAAACAAGTAGGTTCGGCAGATCTCATTGGAAGAAGGCGTTCTGCCAAGTATCAAGATCCCAAACCATTTAGAGCCTTGCATGTTAATGCCATCACCTTGAAGGTGGCACGGAAATGAACAGGTAGCCAGTACAAGGCAGCCAAGATGGGGGAGATGGGATTTACTTACTCCCCACAAAAATCTGGCCACCATATTTTGGACCTACTGAAGTTTCTGTAGCAGCCTCATAGGCAGCCCCACGTAGAGAGCATTACAGTAGTAGAATCTCGAGATTACCAGTGCATGGACCAGTGTGGTGAGGGAGCTGGTGACAAGGTAGGGATGCAGTTGGGCAATCTGCCTGAAGTGGAAATAGGCGGATCAGAACACAAACACTACCTGGGAATCCACTGATAGCCCTGGGTCCAGGAGTACACCCAGATTGTGATCTCATCCTAAGCAGAGAGGTAAAAAGGTAAAGGTAAAGGTTCCCCTTGACAATTTTGTCCAGTCGTGTTCGACTCTAGGGGGCGGTGCTCATCCCCGTTTCCAAGCCATAGAGCCAGCGTTTGTCCGAAGACAATCTTCCGTGGTCACATGGCCAGTGCGACTTAGACACGGAACGCTGTTACCTTCCCACCGAGGTGGTCCCTATTTATCTACTTGCATTTGCATGCTTTCGAACCGCTAGGTTGGCGGGAGCTGGGACAAGCGACGGGTGCTCACTCCGTCACGTGGATTCGATCTTACAGCTGCAGATCTATAGATCTTACAGCACAGAGGCTTCTGCGGTTTAACCCGCAGCGCCACCACGTCCCTTAGCAGAGAGAGTACCCCCCCCCAAAAAAAAGACAGAGAGGCACCCAAACCACAGACACTGGGGGTACCAACCTGCAGGACCTCTGTCTTGTCTGGATTCTGCCTCACTTTACTATCCTTCATCCATCCCAGCATGGCATCCAGGCAGTGCTCAAGGGTGGGGACAGCATCCACTGCAGAAGGGTGGAAGGAGAGATAGAGCTGGTCATCCACATACTGGTGACACGAAGCTCCAAACCTCCTGATGAACTCCCCCAGTGGCCCCATATAGATGTTAAACAGCAATGGGGAGATGATTGATCCCTGAGAGACTCTACAGTTAAGAGTCCAAGGGGTGGAGACCACCTCCCCAAGTTACACTCTCTGAGGGTGGTCCTCGAGAAAGGACTGGAGCCAGGACAAAGCCAGGCCACCAATCCCCAGCCCCAAGAGCCTCCCCAGGAGGATACTGTGGTTGATGGTATCAAAGGCCATTGAGAGGCCGAGGAGTACCAGCAGGGACGTTTTGCCTGTCGGCCTCCCTCAAAAGGTCATCCTGTATTGCAAAGTGCAAAAGAAATTGTCACTGTGGCTTCTCTGCAAGAGATGGCTACCATTCAGAGACTTCACCCTGTAGCCCACAACTACAGCTTTAGTATGAAGGATTAATCACAATGAACATTTGGGCAAGTATTGCTGGTATTACCCGATGCTTAGATTTGGCTCACCATCAAAGCTGCATTTAAAATACAGTTGAATAGCTCTGACAATATTTAGCAGCTTTGTGAAGTTGAAAACCCTCTCTTTTCCTCACAACCAGCTCCCCTTTTTTACTTTTCCTCCACATTATGATGGATAAAATGCTTTTGCTCACTACCCACATCTTCCTGGGACATCTTCCTCTTAATCTTTTTTCCGTTTAACTCAGTTTGACATGTCTCTAATACCTATTTAGTGCTGTCACCTCTGTCTAATACCTCAGCCCTCAGCAGATGGGCATTTTTCTGCCGCACATCATCATAGGTGAAGCAGCAAGAAAATCAAGGGCAGATGGCACAGAATAAGGGAACCATTTACACAGAGCTTCATTTGTGGTAAATTGTAAGAGCTACCCAATTTGCAGATAACTAAAAAGTTGGAGTCAGAGCACCACTCACAACTTCTTCTTTTACAAAGTAATACAACCGTGACTGTGCATTCCACTATAAATAATTTACACATATGTGTTTGATTGCTTCCATCCTTTTTATTTTGCTCAGACATCCAGGAAGCACAACTACTTCAAATATATATAAACTAAGGAAACAAAACACATAGCAGATGATTTGAAAGATCTTTTCCTTGTCAGCATGCCTGAAAGCCAATCTTGTCTTCACAGTTTTAACTGTATAGATGCACAACCATATGAGGCAAAGACATGGAGGGATGGGTAAGGGGAAGAAAAACCCACACAGAGACATAACTTTGTGTGATTTTTTTTTTTGCCCTAGTTCCAAATGCTGAAAGACAAACTCTATGTTGAAAAAATAGCTCCTATGATAAAACATCCAAAAACCTTCATCTGTAATAAAACAGCAAAGCTCCTGATGTGAGCATCATACATAGGACAAGCACCCTGGTGCTTCACCCAGGCTGTAGCCAATCTGAATGCAGGTCAGCTGCTCTGCCACCACAACACTCGCAAAATTCACAGAATCACGGGAATCATCCCGTTCTTTAATACTCCTGGACTTCTTGGTGACTACCACATCTTGTGGTACCATTTGGGCACTGAAAACACGGTATTACAGTGACCTCCAAAGGTCATGATGGGAGACACTGTTTGACATGACAACCTTTTTTTGTGTGGTATCCATCCCTCAGGGCTCTATTCTACCCCCCCCCCCCAAAAAAAAACTCCCAGAGCCCTTAATCACTAGGTGTTTTGGGCAGGATTTTGCAAGTTATGGTCTAAGAACATCTGGGGACCCAAGATTAAGAATCACTGATCTAGATGAAGCCACTGGGTGAGGTCACTGCAAGCTTTGGGTGCTATATTATTCACTGTTGCCTAACATCAAGGGGGCAGTCAATAGGTCTTCCTCTCTGCCACCGATACTTTCTCCAGCAATATTGTCTTTCCCAGTATGTTCTCTAAGTATCTATTGCTTGGAGCCACAAAGTAATCAAAATATCTAGAAAAAGAGTCTTTCTGATTAACTGTGAAAAAAACAGGTTCTGAGTTTTTTCCTTGCTTAGTGTCTCTTTGTGAATGATAGTGAGACCATTTTGACTTCTAACAATGGTGCCATCAATATTCAGGCTGACCTTTCCTAGGTAAAGGTTGGCATCCTTTTTTTCTGCTGGCAATGAGGGCACAATGTTGTGCAGGAATATTGAGCCATTTCCTGACGTTCTGGCATTTTGAATCATACATACAGAAGCACAATATGCCACTTTCCTAAATTGGAGATTTTTTTGGAAAATTGAATAGGAGAGAGGTCCTCCCAAAAAGATATAAGAATAGAAGACATTGCTGTTGTCTGAATCAGATCACTGGTCTGTCCAGTATTGGCAACAATTCTCCACGAGTACAGACAGGGTCCTATCCTAGCCCTACTATGAGATACCTTGTATGCTGCAGTAGTTTTCCATTTAAGTAATAACCATGACCAACCTTTCTTACGTTCCAAAATCAGACTTGTTTTGTTCTTCACATCATATGATTATGTTGTTGTTTAGTCGTTAAGTCGTGTCCGACGCTCCGTGACCCCATGGACAAGAGCACGCCAGGCCCTCCTGTCTTCCACTGCCTCCCGGAGTTGGGTCAGATTCATGTTGGTAGCTTCAGTGACACTGTCCAACCATCTCATCCTCTGTTGTCCCCTTCTCCTCTTGCCTTCACACTTTCCCAACATCAGGGTCTTTTCCAGGGAGTCTTCTCTTCTCATGAGATGGCCAAAGTATTGGAGCCTCAGCTTCAGGATCTGTCCTTCCAGTGAGCACTCCGGGTTGATTTCCTTCAAAATGGATAGGTTTGTTCTCCTTGCAGTCCAGGGGACTCTCAAGAGTCTCCTCCAGCACCACAATTCAAAAGCATCAATTCTTCGACGGTCAGCCTTCTTTATGGTCCAGCTCTCACTTCCATACATCGCTACTGGAAAAACCATAGCTTTGACTATGCGGACCTTTGTCGGCAAGGTGATGTCTCTGCTTTTTAAGATGCTGTCTAGGTTTGTCATCGCTTTCCTCCCAAGAAGCAGGCGTCTTTTAATTTCGTGGCTGCTGTCACCATCTGCAGTGATCATGGAGCCCAAGAAGGTAAAATCTGTCACCGCCTCCATATCTTCCCCTTCTATTTGCCAGGAGGTGATGGGACCAGTGGCCATGATCTTAGTTTTTTTGATGTTGAGCTTCAGATCATTTTTTGCGCTCTCCTCTTTCACTCTCATTAAGAGGTTCTTTAATTCCTCCTCACTTTCTGCCATCAGAGTGGTATCATCTGCATATCTGAGGTTGTTGATATTTCTTCTGGCAATCTTAATTCCGGCTTGGGATTCATCCAGTCCAGCCTTCCGCATGATGTATTCTGCATATAAGTTAAATAAGCAGGGAGACAATATACAGCCTTGTCGTACTCCTTTCCCAATTTTGAACCAATCAGTTGTTCCATATCCAGTTCTAACTGTTGCTTCCTGTCCCACATATAGATTTCTCCGGAGATAGATAAGGTGATCAGGCACTCCCATTTCTTTAAGAACTTGCCATGGTTTGCTGTGGTCCACACAGTCAAAGGCTTTTGCGTAGTCAATGAAGCAGAAGTAGATGTTTTTCTGGAACTCTCTGGCTTTCTCCATAATCCAGCGCATGTTAGCAATTTGGTCTCTAGTTCCTCTGCCCCTTCGAAATCCAGCTTGTACTTCTGGGAGTTCTCGGTCCACATACTGCTGAAGCCTGCCTTGTAGGATTTTGAGCATAACCTTGCTAGCGTGTGAAATGAGTGCAATTGTACAGTAGTTGGAGCATTCTTTGGCACTGCCCTTCTTTGGGATTGGGATGTAGACTGATCTTTTCCAATCCTCTGGCCACTGCTGAGTTTTCCAAACTCGCTGGCATATTGAGTGTAGCACCTTAACAGCATCATATTTTAAGATTTTAAATAGTTCCACTGGAATGCCATCACCTCCACTGGCCTTGTTGTTAGCCATGCTTTCTAAGGCCCACTTGACTTCACTCTCCAGGATGTCTGGCTCAAGGTCAGCAACCACACTATCTGGGTTGTCCGGGACATCCAGATCTTCCTGGTATAATTCCTCTGTGTATTCTTGCCACCTCTTCTTGATGTCTTCTGCTTTTGTGAGGTCCCTGCCATTTTGGTCCTTTATCATGTCCATCTTTGCACAAAAGGTTCCTTTAATGGCTCCAATTTTCTTGAACAGATCTCTGGTTTTTCCCTTTCTATTCTTTTCCTCTATTTCTTTGCACTGTTCATTTAAGAAGGCCCTCTTGTCTCTCCTTGCTATTCTTTGGAAGTTTGCATTCAATTTTCTGTAACTTTCCCCATCTCCCTTGCATTTTGTTTCCCTTCTCTTCTCTGCTATTTGTAAGGCCTCGTTGGACAGCCACTTTGCTTTCTTGCATTTCCTTTTCTTTGGGATGGTTTTTCTTGCTGCCTCCTGTACAATGTTACGGGCCTCCATCCATAGTTCTTTAGGCACTCTGTCCACCAATTATATCATGTGGTATTTATCACTGAAGTGTCTTAATCAGAAGTTAAAAAAAAAAGCTAGGACATTTTTTTTAAAAAAATTCAGATCATGTAAAGGAACAGCACTTGTCCTCCCTTTTAACTTTAATTTAGACTTTAGAATTAATCCTCCACCTACCCAGATGTTAATAATTATCAGCAAACATGGCAGTTGTTTAGGGCTCAAAAGTTTAGGCTTGGATATAAAAGTCCAAATTTTAGCCAAAGAAGCAAGACTATGTACATTTAGTAAAGGTTTGTTCTTAGTACACAGAAGCTCTGCTGGCAGGAAGAAAAACTATCATCCTGATTGGCTGGAGTTTTAAAAACCAGAGACAGATGGTAATTAAAGGATAGCAGAAGGCTGGAGTCCTGGAAGAAAACTCCTGAAATCAGAGGACTTGGACGACTGGACTAATGATGCTGGAGAAAAGGTCCTGGATAAGATCAGAACACAAACCCTATTCAGTCATTATTTAAGTGTGTTAAGAGTATGCACAATAAGGGAAAACACATTAGCCTCATCCTTTCTGCCACTGTTTACATCACAGAAAGTGAGTATCTGAAGAGAGAGAGATAAGTCTTTCTGTGCCCCCAACATGAGGCAGACTTTAAAAAAAAATCAGGGTTCTGTCTTATGTCGAGGGTCCAGACAGATGCAGTAGCCTCTCCCTCTTCAGCCAGTCAATTTCTGTGATGAAAGCCATGATGGAAAGGGATGGAACTGCATGATCCCCATCACTGCACATGTTTTCTACATATTTTATTCATGGTTGAATAGGTTATAGTGTAGTTAGGTTAGCTAGATATATTTGTTCTGGTTATTTTCTTATGCTGCACCCTCCCCCAACTTTAAAAAATATTCTTCTTGCATTTTTCCTCAATAAATTCTAAACATTGTTGCATGGAGTTTTGCATGCTTGCACTCTTTTTCTTCTCTCTCTCGCTCTCCCACCCTCCCTCCCTCCCAGTATCCCAGTGTGTACTAATAACCATGCCACACTATGAGTCTGGGAATTTTGAGATTAGTTCGGTGGAGACAACCAGAGGAATAAGACTCCTGCCTGGTGGCAGCACAGAAGGCCGTAGAAGGAGAGGAGCAAAAAGGAATGTGGACACTGCTGGTCAGTGACAAATGATTCTGCACACTAAGCAAGTTGGATTATGCTTGACTCAGAGTCAGTTCTGACTGCTGAAGAGGCAGGGACACATGTAAGGAAAGGCAGGTTGGCTTTTTAGCAATAGAAAGTGCTATTGTGAAATGGCAAACGTATCTCCACTTGCAATGAACTATCCCCAAGTGTGTGTAAACTGGAGGATTCTGACAATAAAAATGTAACTTTCCCAAGTACTGTATAAAATGACACTGAGCATGTCCTTCACATGCCATAGGTGAGGTGCTAAGTAATGCAAACTAGTCCTGTGCTTTCCTCACCAAGTCTCAAAACAAAAAAAGAAAAACACGTGAAATATATGTGTAAGGGAAATGTTATTTTCCAATCCACCAGCAGATTGGCTTGAAATCATGTCTTTGTCACTGTAAATGATTAAAAGCCACATGGAAATTGATAACATGATTTTCTGTGAGAGAGTTTGTACATGGCACAAACTCTCAAGAGCACTATTGGCTTTATCTATTGACTTCCCTCCAAACCAACCTTCTAAAGAGTACATTAGTCAGTTCGCTAATAAACTTTAAAAACACCCTAATTACTTTAATGAGCTCAATATACAACTTTAATGTGATGTTGTGACCTGAGAATTTATTTCCAATCTTGTCATACAGTTCATCTAATATCCATCCTCACAATTTGAATACAGCTACTTTCTCAAGTTGTCTCCAAAAGTACTATTTTATTGGTTGCTTTCTTTTAAAATTTAAAATTATCCCAAAAATCAGTGATATTTCACACATACCACAATTTTTTTTCTCTATTATTATTCATCCCCATGTCTAGTTTGGACCTATTTGGTGCCCACCTACAACTAGACTGTAGAATCTTGCACTCTGGTGCTGTCAACCTGGGGTGGAGAGAAAGACTGAGCCAGGGCTAGTGCTGCTAACTAGCCCTGGAGGAAGAAATCCATTTTGTTTTATCTACCTTCCTAATTGAAATAAATCTGGTTCTGCTGAAAGAACCCGTGCATGGGGCAAGATCTGGTAAAAGTCTTAGCCTTTTTAGGTCTAGTGACTGTGACATTAGGTAAATATTGGTCAATGGTGGTTAGCTATGGTTGGATCACGCCCAAAACATATATCATAATGAAACATGAAACAGAGAGAGAGAGAGAGAGAGAGAGAGAGAGAGAGAGAGAGAGAGAGAGAGAGAGAGAGAGAGTGTTTGTCTGTCTGTCCCAACCAAACCTCCATGAATATGAAACACAGACACCTGAAACTTGGCATAAATACTAAAGGGACCCTGAATGTGTGCATCTTCATGTTATTTTGTTTTCCAAGTTGTTTCAATAATTTTAATTAATCAAAATCTGTCTGTAGCCTGTATTGAGTATCTAGATAACATTTAATCAATAGGCCGATAAATACCAGAAACCAGGCACTTCAAGAACAGGAAGTCTTGAGGTTTGTTCCAAATGTTTTCAAGTGGTTTTGGATGGAGTTATAAAAGACCAAGTTATAAAAAACCTTGACTTCTGGTCTTTTTAATACTGAATCCACTGTTGTGCAGGTGAAAACTAGATGGAATATTAGGATTATTATTAGAAGGTGACGGACAATTTCTCCTCCAAAGAGACCATTCTTCAGAGCCTTCCTGTTTGCACAATCAGCTTATAAATGGAATCCATGTTTATCTCTAAATGACTAAACATTGAATAAAAGACTGCTAAATTGCAACCTGCAAAGAAACATTGCCCTAAGAAAAACAAGCAGTCCTTTTAAAGAAGCTCTCCTTCTAATGACTGTCCTACTATATTGTCTTCTTTGATCCTGAATGCACACCAGAGCAGAGAGAAAGGCAATATAAAAATTAGGGGGGTGGGGAAAGAAGAGAACAATCAGCTGAACATTTCATGGGACTTATGGGTTTTTACCACATCATATTTAAAGGCATGGAGGCAGAGGAGGTTCTGAAAAGGAGCAATGTCTTTCAACATACTGAGAATGGGGGTCTACACTCCTTCTTAAGACTCTGTAAACCTTGGCCTTATAAGAATTAGACAATAGGCGAAAGACAAAATAAAATAAAAGGCAAATAAGAAATGGTGTCATTGTCATTCTAAAGTACCTTGGTTTCTCTATCCATTTCTTTGTCTTTCCTCCATCCTATTTTTTCTCCAAAAGCTGAAGGAAGGTTATATATGGAACCAACCAGGCAGGGCCAGGCCTCTTTTATTTAATCAATAGAGTTATTGCCATGTTCACTTCATCTCTACTTGGGTGTCCTCACCAACTATTGCACGGAAATAACTTTTAACGAGTTAGATGGATTTTTGTTTCTTTTGTGTGGGTTACAGATGCATGTAGGGTTTTTTTCCTTTTCTTTGATGGATCATTTTCTGCACAATAGAACAAATGCAGTTCTCTCCTGATATCTAAAGGCAATACAACTAGTGAAGTACCATATTCTATTTCAAAGCCGGTGCAGGATGGAGGATAGTTTTTCAACAGAGTATGCAAATAGATGAACCTTTCTGAAGTACAATATGGAAGAGACAGCATGCATACACTTTGCAGACTATTAAGATACAAAGAAACAGAGCTTCCATTTTTAGTTGTTGATTTCAACAATTTAATTTAGGTGGAAAGCAGATGCTAACAACCATGCAGTAAAATATATGCTAAGGCAGTTTATTTTCAAAAAGCTGTTACTTTTGGTCTCTGGAGACAATTTTGAAACAGGGTTTCTCTTTCACTTGCCTGGTAATGTAAAATAGTATTATTCAATACACCAAGCCTGTTGTGCAGGTCCCTTCCTCCCTGTTTCATTCTCCAATCCCTGTTAACTGGGGTCTCTCTTTCTGTGAAGCTAGTGTTGCAGGCAGCACTTCTGATTGGAGGCATGGGGGTGGAGAGGGGAGAGAAGGACTCAAAAGTTGCCTCCTTCCCAAAGCAGCAGGACCACTGGAAAGGGTGGCAATGTAAAAGCCTCTCCCATCAGAGCAATTCCAAGCCTCCCATGTACCCTTTGTGTGCATGTGTTTATGAGGCTACACATGGATATGCTTTCAGGCAATAGATGGGTTCAGATACAGTAGCATTCCCCACTAAGTTGTCCTCCAGATATTTTGGACTTCAATCAGCCTCAGTCAGCCTTGTGAACAGTCAGAAGTGCTGGGAGTTATAGTTCCATACAACTGAAGGACACCTGACTAAGCTACAGAAACACTTAAATACAGATATTAGTATATGGTTTGAATTGATGAGGAATAAATGATATGCCAAAACAACCGCTTACAAGAAAGAATGACACCTGCACTGTGCCAACCATTAACATACAGTGATTCTTTTAGTGTATATACATTTAAAGTCTTGCCTCCATAGATAAGCTTAGTTTCTTGATTCGAGAGACAGCTCTTGCGAGAATTTGTATCCCTTAATTTCTGTCCTTCATCTTTGCTTCTGCGTAGGACATTTAAAATAAATACGAATTACACAGACTTCAAATTCCAGTACTGAATTGAAAGCAGTCATTGTCCCCATGTCATCCTTAACTGAACATACACTAGCAACTCCAAATTCTTGTCTATCGTTCTCTGCTTCCAAAAAAGAAAAAAGAGGACTATGTAGTGCCCTAAGTGTTCTGCAGAAAAGTAAATGGCTCTCGAAAGCAGAGTTGGACCTTGCTAAAAATTAGGTCTGATGAGAGGTCTGTGTATAATATGTGCTCTAACCAGAAGTGCTGTCACAATTTTAGAAGTGCAGGGTCAATCCATGGGACTTAAATCCACCCACACCCACACTTTTCTTCCTGTATGCATATGAACACACACTTCAAATAATGACTTGGCTGCAACTACCACGTTATGGGGAGGCAAGAAGGCCAACATCCATGGGGAGGGAGGGAAGAGGCTGCCATCTAGAAACCAACCCCCTCCCCACACACAAACATACACCATATTCTTGCACAGCTTGTGAAATGTGGAGGCAGTGTCAGCTGCTGTGGCTTTTCTACTATGCCTCCAGTGCTTCTACCTTGCCTTTTCCTCCTCCTCCAGGGCTCAGCAATAGAACATTGCAGAAGATATATATACACAGAGACAGAGTGTTGGGTGAGGGAGAGGAAGCAAGCAAATTTTTTTCAAGCAGCCCAGTGATGGAGTTACAGGATGGCTCCTTTTGTGGCTTTTAGTTATACCTTGCAAACAGAAAGCCAAAAAGCATCCACACCATACTAATCAAGAAAGTAGGCTGGCTCCTGCCACCTTGGACAGAGTGTGAGGTGGGACAAGCTGACAGAAAAAGCAGTCCCATGTGGAGGAAAATGTTTTCTTACAAGATGAAATGGGAGGATGGTTTTGGAGGAAGGGGAACTCTGAAGAAACACAAGCTGGCAGCTGCCTGAAGGAGGGGGATGAAGAAAGGGATCTGAAATAGCCAATAGGGAGCAATCCAAGAGGGTCCTGCCTTCAGGAGAAGTGCAAGAGCTTCAACCCCTATGGGGCAGCATGGCTGCACCACTGGCTCTACTGCTTCTTGTCAGGGTGTGAGAGGGTCAGCACCAGTGCCCGTGATGGTCTGTTGACCCTCACCTCAAACACCCCTGATAGCTATGGTGGAGCAGCTGCTTGGGACTCTCAGAAAGGCTAGGAGGAGGGAAGGCCAGGTGTCTCCAAGGAGCCAGGAGATGCGGAACAACTGACAGGTTGGGAGGAGGTCTCATTGAGAGGGTTAAAGAAGTGTGGAGCAAAGGCTTGGGGTCCTCCTCAGAGCCTTGGACACCCATGGGTTTTTTTTTTTGCCAAGGAAGAAGAAACCTGTGCTACTGGGGAGCTGATTTGAGAGCACGATGACACCCTTGGCAAAAGCCTACCAGGAGCATCCCAGGTTAGTGGCTGAGGCCTGAGAAAAGCAATGTTCATCACCTCAGCCTAAGAAAAGGCTCCAGCCCCATCAGCTCTGTAGCACCTGAGATGGCTGATGGGTCCTGCAGCACCCACCTCCACTCAACTAAGGTGCTGGCAGCACAACCACCAGTGTGAGAGGAGGAGGAGGCTCACTGGAGAGCAAGAGGACCACCAGCATTTTCCAGCTGTCTCTATCAGCCCTCATTGAAAGGTGCCAAGCCCAGTTCCAGACTCAGCTTGTTTATTACTTCACTGACCTCAGTGACAGGAACTTAGCCAGTACCAAACTGACTTTATCCAGGGAAACAGTGCAGGCAACTCAGTGCCCTGGGTTGCAGAAGGACAGTGATGGGGAACTGCTGTAGAAGGCACCCAATACAATAAAAAGAAATCTCACCAGCAACCTAGAGCTGATAAAATTATTGGTGGAAGGCTGCCAGTTCCAGTAAGGCAGTGGACCTCACACAGGGTCACCTTAAAATTAAGTAAAATTAGTCACCACAATCCACTTCCTCCCTTTTTGCTCTGATTTCAGTGCACACTTTAAGGACCCCTGCAATCATTAATATCACATCACACACTCCTTCTATTCCTTTTTCTTATCCTTTTTTTTCTGCTCTAAAAGCAGGTGGAAGAAAGGTATGGCCCATAGCTTTTGTGCTGTAGGGAATCCCGAAAAGTATTCCTGTGTGCTCCTAAATGGCCATTTAAGAACTATAAACTGGCAAAACTGCATGTGTTTATTACATTGCCTCATACCAATGCATTTTCTGGAAAGTAACAGCCATGCAATCTTTCTTCTGCATCAAACAGTTTAGTACCATTTTAATTTTTTTTTATAGAAAAAGCAAAAACAAACAGAAAAAAGAAAAAATCCAATAAGCAAATATCTAAATACACAGTGGGGAACATTTGGGAGTAACAACCCATACCATTTACCTTTGTGGAGCCCCATCTCCCTTCCAGAATTGTACTGACTCTTGCAATAGGCTTTGCCCCTTTCCTTTTATTAATATAAAATCAATACATTATTTCAATATATCTATAAATTATCTCTACCTGTTACCTCCCTCTTAACTTTTATATTACAAGTAAGCTTATCTTTGGCCCTGGCCACATGAGGGAAACGTTCTCTAGTTATCCACCAGTTAGTTTGTTGCTTTATTTTTTCTGGTCACAAAATGCAGTCAACATCGAAACATATTCCTGGCCAGTGGTGGAACTGAAGTTTATTTTCCATTCCCTGGGAGGGTTGTGTTATTTTGAACCTCTGTTGTATCAGTGCAATCCTTACCGGAATTGCCTGTGTGCACGACCTGCCCTGCTTCTTTTCAGAATTGAAGCCAGGAAGGTGGCTGCCATTATTGCGGTGCACTTATTGATTTTTTAATTTTTTTGCATCAATACATTGGTAAAAAGATTTCGGGGGTGGCGATGCCATTACATTACTGATGTATAATATTTTTAAAAAATGTGGAAGATACATCTAACTGTCGGTATGCCAATGTCACTGGGGGCGGGGGGGTGATCGCCAGTATTGCTGCACAGTTTTTTTTCCAGTGCCTGTGCATAGCTGCCTGTTTGTATGTACGTATGTCTAGGCAGTGGCTGCCGCCCTTTCTGCCAAGTGTGTGCCCTTTTTTAAATGACTGCTGTCATACTAGTGGCACAGCGATAGATGGTGGTCCCACGTCCGTTGTATGCAGTGTGTTTCTGCAGGAGCCACCAGTGCAATAGAAAACACTTTCCCAAACAGAAACCCTTTCCCAATATACCGATGCATCGATAAATATATATATATATTAAATGAATAAATAAAGGGGCCAAATTGCCCCTTGAAACAAGAGAAAAAATTAACTCGTACCATGGTGTAGTCAGCTATAATGATTCAAATAGGATGAAATGAATCAGTAATGCTAAACATTTTTGGATTGTTTGCCCCAGTATATATACCATGTGACTGTGATTCAGTACTACAGAGGTATGGAAAGTATCAGAAGAACATAACCCTCATGTGACCAGAACCTTTGATAGCTATATTCCAGAGTTCCCTATACCAATTGCTTAACTGGAAATTATAAACTGTTTTCCAATTCAAAGCAATAATCAATCTTGCTGCTCTTAACAAATTGGAAATTAGTTGTCCAATTAACTTCATCCCTTCCAAATATTGATAAAAGCACTATTTCAGAACATACAGTTAAGTTTAGCTTTCTTGTTTCATTAATTTCCTTTAAAAATTGCCAAAATTTCAATATATTATTACATTCCCATCACATATGAAAATAGGTGAATAAAATGAAAAAAGATAGCAGAGGGAAATATACAGACACTCCTCACCTAACGATCTACCTGTTTAACGACCACTTGAATTTACAACCTTTTATGACCCTAGTAAATGTATGCTTGCGTCTTTGCCATGCCTTTTCCACAGCACGTCAGTTATTACTTTTGTATACAGTATTATTGCTCCTCACTTATCGACCAATTCGCTTAACAACCTAGTCGTAGGAATCAAACTTGGTCATTAAGTGATAAAGAAAGATAAAGAAAAAGGTAAATCAAAACCTACTAAAGGTGAAAAAATTAATAGAACAACAGTTTGTATAGAATGATAAAAAAGGACTGATTTGAAAGATATTTGGAGAGTGATGAAATGAGATGAAAAGGCTGTTTTTGTCTGTTCATAAGAATTACTGCAGAATAGATTATATATCTGTATCTAATAATTTGATTTTGAGAGTAGCTGAAACTGAGGTTGAGTTAATATGAGTAACAGATAATGCTTTACTAAGTATGGATACTAAAATTAAATGTGATTATAGAGGAGTTAAAGGATTGAGATTAGCCTGAAGCACTAGACAAGGGAATCATATAATCTTAAAAGCGAATGAGAAAAACATGTAAAAACAGTTGTGAATGAAATAAGGTTGTTAGAAAATATGTGATGGCTAAGGATAGAAAAGCATATCAGAAACACTGGCAAAGAGGAAAGAATGAGAGAATACTGGATTAAAGAAATGTAATATTTTTGAAAAGAGGTGAGATTTTTGAGATTAGTCATTTAAAAATCAAGAATTTTGGCCAGAGCCACACAAGTTTAAAAAACCAAAAACCTTACTGTAGCAGTTAAAATGTGTTTAATGTGTAATCCATGAGAGATAAATTAAACATTTTTTCCCCAAAAATTATATACTGCAGAGAGGTTATCTCCAGAAGGAATTAAGGAATACATAGAGAAAAATGGGGGGATAGACTTCAAGAAATGGGTAGACACATAATGGAACAGCCAATAGGAGAAGGAGACAGAGGAAATAATTAATACATTTAAAGTAGAGAAGATACTAGGAATTGATGGATTGGGACCAGAGTATTATAATTTATTTATTTTTTTAGAAAAATGTTGGTACCTAAATTGAAGTCTCTTTTCAATAAAATATTGGAGGAGGAAAGGATTCCATTATCCTGGGAGCAAACAATAATTATACTAATTTTAAAAATGAATACAGACTCTACTGGTCTTGAAGCTCATATACTTATTTCAAGATGCTAAGATATTTACCGTGACATAAGCAAAGAGAATGATTTTTTTTTAGTTACTAAATACATTAAAAAAGATCAAAGTGGTTTTATGTCAGGAAGGCAAATGGCGAACCTGATTATCATCATCATGTGCCATCAAGTCAGTTCTGACTTATGGTGACCCTTTTCGAGATTTCCTAGGTAGAGAATACTCAGAAGCGGTTCTTCTGGGAGCATCCTAGGAGAATGCTAAAGGTAATAAATTGAATATCTAAACAAAAGGTAAACGCAGGCATAATTTAATTAAATATTTTTAAGGTGTTTGATGATGTGGAATGGCCAATCTTAAAAATGATAATTAAGGTATAAGGTTTTGGTCAACATTTTAAAGGAATAATGGATCAATTATACTCAGAATACTGCAGCAGTACTAATAAATGAGAGGGTAGCAGAACAAGTTTTTTATGCCAAGTTTCTCAACAAAGATGCCCCCTTTCCCCAGTATTGTTCGCTTTAATTATAGAACTATTAGTGAATGTTATCAGAGAAAATAAACAGATCCTAGAATTATATTTGAACCCTGTAAATATTATTTTATACAAGGTAATAAAAATATAGCAAAAATATAAAAAATACCTTTAAAATATGCTCTTAATTTAGAATAGATATAGAAAAATATTTATCTCACCAGTTTCCCCATTACTTATGTAACAGAGTTGGATAAATTACCAGGAAACCTAGAAAGGACTGACTGAGAATTTATTAATAAAGAGACAAGTTAACAGAATAAAGGATTGGTAATAAAAAAAATAAAGAATAAATATCATATGAAAGAAGTGACAGGTATGGATAAATATCTTGGCATAATATTATTCTTCTAGAGCAGTGGACAAAGAACTGGGTAAAAAGAAATTGTACATGTAGGGAAATTACAAAATATGAAGAAATTATATTAAAAAAGGAAAGTAAAGGTGAAAACAATGTAGTGAAAGATATAGTAAGTAAAATTTAAAATAAATTATTGGAAACAGAAGATCAGGAGGATTCATTTAATTGATATGGGAATTTGATCTGGAAGAAGAAATAAATATCAGCGCTTGGAAACATATATGAAACATTAGAATATTGAAATCTATATCAGTAAGGATAAAAAATATATATAAATACAATAATTTGGAGATGGTACTTAACTCCAGTGAAACTCAATCAAATAGATAGTAATTATACTAAGATGTGTGGCAGACAGCGCCAGAAATTAGAACCACTTTCTAAAAAGGGAAAATCTGAAATTTTAAGGGATCATGTTATATGCTCAACTTTTTACTGAAATTTCTAATGCACATCTTTAATGCTAAGCATTAGAGCAGCATGGATTCACACTAAACTGGACTTTGTCATCTATTTGCTCTCCCTTTGTGTTATCAATCTTATTAGTACAGTTATTTTTAGCGACTAATGTTACTGGGGCCAGAAGCCTTGCCAGGGACCACTTCTGTGGAGCTGGAAGATATACATCGACAAGACTTTAACTCTATCCTGCTATTCACTAAGTGCATGGAAGATTATCTACTTCTTTCCTCCGTTTCCAACCCCAAATACGAACAAGGCTGTAGGAACGCACAGTCACATGACCAGCAACCATATATGATTTGCAGTCAAAACCACATCTATGGAGATTTAAGTGCATTGTCATGAGTTCAGCCGAAGAAGATCTGGAATCTGAGGGGTTAATTACAGCTGAGGAGAATGCTGGGCAATCAGAATCGCAGGCAGCTGAATCACCACCAGATTCTCCTCCCCCAGTAGCCAGAGTGAGGGAGAAGCTTCGGCAAGGACTCATGACACGAAGATCCGAAGCCCGCATGAATGCTTCCCATAGGAACATCAGGTCGACCAGCCCTGAGTTTTAGCAGGATGAGGTGTTTAGATGACTGCTGTTGCTATAAAATCTGCACCCAGAGGCTTGCAAGCTTGTGGAAGCAACAAGTCAACACCCTGGTTTGCATCCACGCTCCTGCTCATCTTGGACCTTGTTTTCTGGACCCTTGGCTTTGGACTCTGACTTCTGCCTACGGTTTGTGTTTTGGCTCTGGCATTTTGGTATCTGCTTTGCATCCTCTGGACTTCTGATATTGGACTGGTTTATTGGACTTTTGCCTGTTAAAACCCCTGGAAATGTGACATACATAGAGCACTGCTTACACCTTCCAGTGGTCAGAGGCAGGGTTGCTGGGTATAATCTCATCTGGAAAAGCACAAGATGTTGCATTTGGCATAGAACTCAGCTTCTTGAGGAAGTTCCATCAATCGCCTTCATTTCCATCAGCTATTTCCAAGGCCTTATGTGCACAAAGGTTATGCTTTAAAGTATGCAGATGACATGTGAGCAAATCTTAGAGTCAAAAAAGCTGCAGTGATCAAGAGATGGGGCATCAGTGATTGATGCCTTTTCGCCCTGATGAGAATTAACTATGCATAATAGAGACATTATGTACTATAAAATTATAGAAATTATAGACTATATACTACAAATTATCTTATTTAAAGAATTTAAAATGTTCTACAGCTTCTGGAGTTTAGCCTTTTTGTTCTATGTTTTCCATTCAAAACAGAATTTTGATTTTTTAAAAAAAGCTGTGTACCTGTGTTTTCAGAGGGAGTGCAACGCCATCCAGTACAGGCTGCATCCCTATTCCCCGATCTGCCTGTTGACTGACCAGGAGCACCTCTGCTTTTCCTGGATTACACTTCAGCTTATTCATCTCCATCCAATCTGTTACTGACATCAGACGCCAATCTAGAGCCAAAGCAGCTTCCTCAGATTTAGATGGCAAGGAGAGATGGATTTGGGTGTCATCAGCATACTGGTGACACCGAAACCCAAAACTCCAGACAAACTCTCCCAGTGTTTTCATGTAGACGTTAAATAACATGGGAGATAAAACAGATCCTTGAGGGACCCTGCAGGTCAGTGACCAGGGTATCAAACAGGATTCTCCCAGCACCACCTTCTGGATTCACTCCTCCAGGAAGAATTGGAACCACCATAGAACAGTGCCTCCAAGTCCCTTCCCAAAGTTATTGGCTAGGAGGATACTGTGGTTGATGGTATTTAAAGCTGCTGAGAGGTCTAACAGAACCAACAGGGACACAATCCCCCTATCCAGTTCCCAGTGTAGGTCATCCACCAAGGCAACCAGAGCAGTCTTCAGCAAGTCCCAGTAGTGCCATGGAGCTTGCGCGGGGGGGGGGGGGGAGTCCCAACAAGTAGTGTTCTGCAGGCAAATCCATACAAGACATGAGCCCTAGTAGAGATGGTTTCACTGCAGCAGATATTGGTGCATTTGCTATCAGCCCTATAGCCAGAGTTTTTAAAAAAGTAACATTGCCTTGTTAACTCTTAAAAAATATATTCTAGACACATTTAATCATATCCCCCTCATTACATTTCTACAATTAGCTGGCCAGGTGCAATTCCAGCTTCTGCCCCATATCTGTAACATTCAGATCTCTGGTTTAGGCCATGGAATCTGGATCAAATCTGAAATGGGGTGCTCTTGACTTAGCAAACCTGATTAATAGGAGTATGCCACCATTTCCTGGAGGAGGCTATAGGATGTTTTGAATTAACAAGGGAAATTACACAGATTTATTTACCTCACATTCAGATCTAGATTCTGCCTAGAAATGAAGACAATTTATCAGTTTTAGTTTTAGACAATCTGAGCTAAAAGGCCTGTAGGTGTTCATGCAAGCTAACGATGCTATCACTATGCATAAGAACAGTTTAGCAAGAAGGAAGGCTCAGATTCCCCTCAGTCATCTGGGATACTGGTATTAAGAAGCATCTGCAAAGGCATAGCAAGGTACAGAGATACCAGGGAATTGAGGTGAAATCCACTGCTACTCAATCTCCCCCCCCCCCCGCCCCCAGCATCCATTTTGGAATCTGCCTTAGTGGCACTGAACACCGGGCTTGTTTTCGGGGTCTTGCAGGATTCAGTGAAATCTGAGCCAGTGTGTTGTATACCAGCAACTACAGCAGCCTCATCAAGAAACCATGTATCTCACTCTGAAACAGAGAGTTCATATCAAAAACTCATCCCATTTTACTTGATAGCAAGCAAGAATATTAATTTTTAAGGCCCTATAATGGGACAAGCACAAATGCAGGTTTGTACTGAGGGCATATTTTAACCTGGCAAATAACAGACAATTCACTCATTCATCCCCTCAGCATAGGTAGTGTAATAAGACGTGAAGCAATTTATTGGGACCACATTGTGATCACGCCTAGTAAGTCACATCCTTGTTCTTAAGTACAGCAGAGAAAAACAAGCCACTGATGTCCAGACGTTATAATCCCTTTTTAAACAACACAGCATCTTCTGTTTTCAAACTGAGCTATAGTGTTATGCATTATATTTCCTTTTGCCCTCTACTGGGTCACAGGTGGTTTTGACATGTTTTGAGAGACCTCCCTCCGCTTACCTGGGACTCTCATATAAAGCAATGTTCATTTTAAAAACAATCTCGCCAGCAGAAGCCTGAAGTGTGTCTTTTCAGTTTTTAAAAAATCACTTTTTAGTTATTTTTGCTGCACAAGAGTGCAGCAATAGGTATGGTGCAACACAGCAAATCAGCATTCCATAAGGCAACTGTAAAAATGGGGGGACCAAACAAAAAACATAATTTTGAAACTGGGACTGGGATCAGCACCAAATATAGTACAGTCAGCTCTTGTTCTGTTCCAAATTTGGAGATGTTTGGGCAAATGGTTTTAGAGTTATGATTTGTTTAAGGTAAAACTACTTTACACCCTCCCCCCCCCCCCCCCCCCCGTGTAGCCACTGGTGACTTTTTCAGTCTCCAGGTCTAAAACAGATCAAATACACTGAAAAGGCTAAACGTGTTTAGCTTGGAAGACAATGGTTAGTCCCAGCCCATTTTTTTAGATGGAAGAAATGCAAGTTTCAGGGGGGACAGTTAAACTGAACCTGAGAAAAGCAATTTCAAAGGGGGAAAACTCTGGTTTTCTGACTTTCTTATCAGTATGAACATTCTAAACATAAACGATGTTGCAAATCTGAGAGGGGTGAAAGGGAGATCTGAACTTGTGACCCCACCAGTCAGGACTAAATTAAATGACTCTCAGGAGGAGAACTTTTTAACTCCTTCCTAGCCAAACACACATTAAAAAGAGCTTATATTTCTGGTGTAAAAATATTTTAAAATATATATTTAAAAACAGAGAATATATATTCAGAAGAATACTCATTTAAGCTGTGACATTGCTGTTTTTTTGCTTTGTGTCTCAGGATGGTCTGTATCGATATTAGTAGAGCTTGGGTGCCCATTCCACCCATCTTGTCACTGTTTGATAATTAAGAAAAAAATTACCATTGTTTGATAAGTAAGAAAAAAAATTCCAGAGGTGCTATGTCCCATCGAATCACTTCTAATGTGTGGTGCCTATATGATTTACTGACTTCCAAAATGTCCTATCTCAGACCTTGCAAACTAACATCCTACTAACATTCCCTACTTCCTCCCTTCCTAGCAATATTTTCTTTTTCATTAAGTTCTGCTCAGATTGTGCAAACTAACAGCTGTGGCTTCCTCTACTTCCTCTACCCATCTCATGTTACATCTTCCTCTTTTCCTACTTCTCCACCCCACTTTTCCCAGCAATATTGTCTATTCTGATCACTTCTGTATTGTTTCCATTATATGTGCATGATAGTATAGGCTCAGTTGACACATTTTTTTCTCTAGTGAGAGATCAGGTTTGACATGACTGAGCACCCATTTTACTGCTTTTCTCTCTGTATGCTGTATCTGTACCGTTCTCTTCCAACATCATATTTCAAATAAGCTGATTTTTGTCCCTATCTTTCTTCATGTATTTCTTTCATAGTATGGATGATTGACCTTGGTTTCCAGTGACACTCTTTGCTAACTCTAACCTCTCCCTTTTTTTATTTCAAAAGGCAAAGGGACATATTTTGAAAAACATGCACACAACATTTCTATAGAGCTTTTTGTCCCATATAGCTTTTCTCTCTCAACTTGCCTAAATCAAGGAAAGGGTTTGCAAATTGGAACATACCTTTCTAGTGTGCATTCTACGGAGCAGGCATGACAACATTAATTTACCTGAGAGGTTAAAGGGTGTGTATGTTTCTCCATTGTGTATGTTGTACCTACTAAGTAAGTAAAGATGGTCTGACTACCATTCACAAAGAGACACTAAGCAAGGGAAAACTTCAGAACCTGACTTATTTTTTCACAGTTAATTAGAAAGAAATTTCTTCTATACATTTTAACTTTGTGGCTCCAAGTAAGAAACACCTAGATAACATACTGGAAAAGATAATATTTATGGAGAAAGTACTGGGGGCAGTAGGAAGAGATGATGATGTACTGAGATGGATCTATACTATGGTTGCTGGGAGGGAACAGAAGAACAGCTGAATTACTCTGGCATGGTAACATAGGTTTATCTGAGAGGTTAGAGTGTGTGTATGTTTCTCCATTGTATGTATTACACTTACTCAAATCTTTGCTTCACCATTTCATTAAGTCCAAAACAGCCCTTCAAAATATTTTGGCACAGAAAGACTACAGTCACAGCCAAGTTGTTCTTGCTTCTGTGTTCTCCCAGTAACCCTAGTACAGATCATTTGCTCATCTTCTGGAATCCTCTACCACTGGATAATTCTACATGAGGGAAATTTCTGTTGGAATTTGTGTGTAGCATATGTATATTTAAATTCCCATTTTAGAAAGCTAGGAAATTGAAATCTACAAAAAAAAAAAAAAAAAGCCTCCAGTTTATGAATGTGGGATATTGTGCTTCTATACCCACATTTCAAAAAGCCAGGAAATGGCCTAATATTGCTGCACAATATCGTGTCTGCATTGCCAGTAGGAAAAAGGATGCAAAGCTTTACATAGCAAAAGGTAGCCTGAATGTTAACAACACCAATGGCAGCAGTTGCGATGGTCTACAGCAGGGGTCAGCAACTCCCGGTCCGCGGCCCGGTGCCGGTCCGTGGGCTTGCCGGAACTGGGCCATGGATACGGATCTCCGCGCCCCCCGCACACACGCGTGGTGGGCGTGCTGCTCGCGTGGGGGGCGTGTCGCGCTCATGGGGCGTGTCACTCTCGCGCGGCGGGTGTGTTGTGCCCACCGTGAGCACGACACGCCCAGCGCTCGCGCGGCACACCCACCGCGCTCGCGTGGGGGTGCCCCTGCCCCCGCCCCCTGCACATGGAGCCTGCTCCCCCCAACTGGTCCACGGCCCCAAAAAGGTTGGGGACCGCTGGTCTACAGGATACCCTCTTCTATGCAGTCCTTGAGCTGCTAGCAAATCTGAGGGCAGCCATCCCTGATCTATATAAAAGATCTGAAAGGAGAATAGAACAACACAAACAAATAACTAGGTATAGTTCTTTGGATTATAAATAATAAATATTCTCAAACAACAATAAATAGCAACATGTTATACCTCACTCCTTTGAATACACCTTTTTGTCCCATGTTACAGTTCCTCAGTTTCCTCTCATTGTATCCCTCTTTAAGTGTCCAAATGTTGGTAGTCAGTTTCTCACTGATCTCATCCATTTATCATCTCAGTTCTCAGTTCTGATGATAAATCAAACCACTACATCCCCAAATCACCTTCCCCCTCTCTTTCTTTTCTTTCCCTGTGCCCTCTTTTTTCTCTTCTCCTGCCCTCATAATCATTCCTCCCCCCCCCCCGCTACATGGAACCATTTCCTACACCTGTTGCTTAACTGACTGTAGTCCCGATGCTCTAATTAAAGTCTTGTCAAGGGTTAATTTTGACTAAATACCAGTATTGCCCAAACATTGTCTACATCTGCCTTGACAACCAGTGAAACACTTATTTTTGTTATTTACTCCATATTGATATTAATTAGTAACTAAAGAGAGTTCAGCATTTGGAAGTAACTAGTTACAACAGTTAAGTGTAACTGGCTGTTTTGAGGTAATGAGTAACATAACAAGTGTTCTTGAGTTCTGCCTTTCATGTTTTTATAAATACTTTCAATGAGTAATGTCAGAACTGGCCACTAGAAGAGTACTTCATGATCCTTTATAACTACAATACAATACATTAATAATGCGCCAAAGCACCACATTACTTGTTTACTCTGAACAGCTATAAGGATAACAGCAACCTATCTGCCAAGAAGTAATGAGTAATACAACAAGCCCCTTTCAAAATGTACCAATCTGAGCTCTGGACCAATTCTATGGCAATGGTACATGCTTAAACATTTATAGACTCTATTGACTTTGTTTTAGCAGTGCAGAATCATATATAGCCTCAGTGACCACATTTAATTTCTCTTTGCCATTTGCCTTGGCTCCTAAGGATCATTATTCAGCATTTCAAGTACCATCTGTGCTCCTGATAAATAAATGTGTACAAGTGTGCTGGAAACAGATTTTCTTCCTTCCACCAGGCACAGTCAGCAGCAAAATATATTCTCTATGACTGTTAAGAGATGTTCAGACTGGTCCCCTCCCACCCCCAAATCTATTAGAATTGTTAAGTGGCTCTGAGCAGGCTGGATAGCTCAGTGAGTTAGGTATATGGCTGTAGAGCCAGAGGTTAGGAGTTCAATTCCCCACTGTGCCTCCTGCAAATAGAGCCAGTTTGTGTGGCCTTGGGCAAGCTGCGTAGTCCCAGGGCTCCCCCAGAAGAAGGGAACGGTAAGCTCAGTACTCTCTACCTGGAAAATCTTGAAAAAAGTTGCCGTAAGTCAGAATTGATTTGACAGCCCATTATTATTATTATTATTATTATTATTATTATTATTATTATTATTATTATTATTATTATTATTATTATTATTATTATTATTAAGTGGCTTTATATACATGAAACTAAGTTGCTAGATGGAAAAACTACACAGAGGATAAAAAAGCATTTTGATAAATGTAGTGCCTTCTCTGTAGGAATTTCATTCAGGTCTGTTACAAATGGATCGAATCTGTTTAACACTGATAACTGACTTAGTTTGATAAAACTATCAATGATTTTTTTTGTCATATATATAGGCCTGATTTATAATTTATTAGTGTTACAGAATAAATTTTAAATGTGAGGTTCATGGGGAGAACTGCTCAAATGTAGAGAACCTGTGTCATTCTGCATTATGAGAATAATGACAGGAGTCACCGGTACAGAAATAACATATGTGATAGGTACCACACCTGGACATAGGACTTGCCAGTAATGAAATCTCTGCTGCACCCTCAAAACAGCCTGCTATTTTTCACAGAATCATGAAATCACAGAAGAATGAAGTTGGAAGAAACCTTCAAGGCCATCTGGTCCAATCCCCTACCCAATGCAGGAATCCAAGTTAAAGTATATCTGACAAATGGCTCTCTATCTTGCTCCTGAATGCCTCCAGTGCTGGAGAACTCACCACCTCCTGAGGTAACTGGTTCCATTGTCATACTGCTTTAACAATAGGTTTTTCCTGGTATTCAACTGAAATCTGGCTTCCTGTAACATCAACCCATTATTATGTGTCCTGCACTCTGGAATAACTGAGAACAAATCCTGTCCCTCCTTTGTATGTCAACCTTTCAAGTAGATGAAGAGTGCTATCATATCTCCCTTCAGTCTTATTTTCTCAAGGCTAAACATGCCTAGTTTCTTCAGTCTTTCCTCATAGGGCTTGATTTCCAGTCTCCAGATCATCCTTGTTACCCTCTTCTGAACTCGTTCCAGTTGGTCTGCATCCTTCTTAAAGTGCAGTGTCCAGAACTGGATACAGTACTCAAGATGAAGCCTAGCCAGTGCCAAATATAAGGGAACTAGTACTCTATGTAACTATACATCTGTTAATGCAGTCTAAAATAGCATTTGCTTTTTTTTTGCAGCCACATTGCTCTGTTGGCTCATTTACAATCATTTCAAAAACCTTCTCACATGTGATAATACCAAGCCAAATATCCCCCATTTTGCAGCTGTGTGTTTGGTTTTCCTTCACCCTCGGTGTAGAACTTTGTACTTTCCATGTTAAATTTTCATTTCAAAGCAGTGTCCACAACAGAATGCTTCTCTGTTTTCCAGTTCTTCTCCTGTTTTTTTTCTAAAAGTGACATCATTTTCAGATTCTTCCTTAAACACATACAGTATGCTTATTTTCAGTGAAGAGCCATGAAATTACACATGACATAGATGTGCACAGGGGCACCTGCTGTTAAATTGTGCTCCGATCTTGCTACTAATGATTTCAATACATTTAACTTTTTTTCATTCACTGATATTTGCAAGGTGTTGTTTTCCCATTGTCAGAAAAGAATAGAGTCATACTCAGGAATTAGATTTTGTGTGTTTAAACAATTTTTGTTTAAACACAGCTGCCAACATTTAGAGAAGAGAAAATCCTACCAAAGACTCATCAAGTAGCCAGGATGTCTATGCCCTTTTTTCATTTTGTGTTCAAAATCTACCCTGTTTATTTAAATGCCACAGGGACAATAATATTAGCATGATGAAAGCAGTGCAGCTTTTATTATGTAAGTTTTAAGCTTCAAGGCAGTTGGACAGCCATTGCCAGGAGCCCATGACACTCCTTTTTATGCATCTCTGCTTGGCTTGAGAACAGCTTACATATAACATTGGCTCAGATTAACAAAGAACATTCATCTGGGTCACTGAGCTACTGCTAATGGAAATGTAATAGATGTTGCCATAATTCAAGCTCCCTAACTTTTTAAAGCAAGAGAGCAATAGGATCCAGATATTATATTTGAAAGCTAGTCCCAACTTATTGTTTGCTGATCATTAGAGGTTCTTTTCTAATTGAGCTCCTGTTGATGGTAACAGTGCTACTTAATACTTGTATGCTGACCGAGAGTCATGGTGTTTGACAGACTCCTGTTTTTGAAATTCTAAAGATGCTAAAGTGATTGTCCTCTGGGAGAAATAGGATGCTCTTTGATGGGATTTCAGACTGATCTAGTGGTCTTCCTATGCTTTTAATAAGCTTCGGGTGCTTTAGTAGTAAAATTTGTAAATGTCCTTGAGTTTTGGGCCCTGTCTGCCAAGGCCTCCTCTATCGCAGAGCAATCAAGAAAGGGAACCACTAGGCTCCTGTTGTCACCTGGCATGGGATTCAGGTAGGTAGGAGAACTATCTGCCTACTTTGAACTTGATAACATGTTTTTTCTTTTTAATGCTGTGAACTCATGGCCATACATGCACCTTGCCATTCCTGTACCTCCCTGGAGAACAACAGGAGTTTAGTGGTTGCTTTGCTTGGTCACTCAACAGTGGAGGAAGCTGTTGTTGAAGTGACAGCGGTAGAAGAAGTCACAGTATACTGTTCTTCATTGAATTCATTCAAACCGGAGAGCTGTCAGCCAAATCAAGGAGCTTACTGACATCATTACCTGCATGTCATCCACCAAGATGACAATCTCCCTTTCCATCCTAAAAACCATACCTGAAACTGGATTACAGTGAATATAAATAACTGTATCTCAATACTACCATGAATGGAGAATTGTCTTTCTCCATCTTGCCAAAGAATGCAGATATAACACTGGGTAGTAATTATCTCCCTCTCCTTTGCGGGGGGGTGACTCTTACCACTAAGAGTGAGGTTCGCAGTTTGGGTGTACATCTGGACCCGGCACTCACCATGGAGACCCAGGTGTTGTCAGTGGTCCGTTCCACACATTTCCACCTTCGGCGGATTGCCCAGCTACATCCCTATCTTGATGTGGGGGCGCTCACCATTTTGGTCCATGTGCTCGTAGTCTCAAGATTAGACTACTGTAATGCGCTCTACGTGGGGCTGCCTTTGAGACTGACGCAGAAACTTCAGATGGTACAGAATGCAGTGGCCAGACTTCTTACTGGGGTGAAAAGGTACCATCATATTTCCCCCACTCTGGCCGCCTTGCATTGGCTGCTCATTCGTTTCCCCGTTGATTTCAAAGTTCTTACGATTACATATAAAGCCTTAAACAGTTTAGGACCTTGATATCTGGCAGAGCGCCTTCTCCCACCCAGTTCTGCCAGAGTCACTCGTTCCAGCCAGGCCGGGTGGCTGAGGGGCCTAACGCTGAGAGAGGTCCAGAAGGAAAGAACGAGGAACCGGGCCTTCTCGGCAGTGGCCCCTTGCCTTTGGAACAACTTGCCAGTGGAGATCCGCCTGGCTCCCTCTCTGGGTGTTTTCAGGAATAAACTTTAAACCTGGCTATTTGGGCAGGCTTTCCCTCCTGCCGTATCTTAATTTCTTATACTTTCGCCACCTTGGATTTATAATATATGCTTATTGGTTTTATTGTTTTTAAATTTGTAAACCGCCCAGAGTAGACCTTTGGTCTAGATGGGTGGGATAGAAATCCAATAAATAAATAAATAAATAAATAAATAAATAAATGAATGAATGAATGAATGAATGAATGAATGAATATTGCTTTTATCTGTACCAATTTGGATGGTGTATCTTCAACAAAACCCTTGCCATCCTGTTCTTGAAGCTGGTGGAGGGCATATCACTTTTCACAGACGTATTATATACATCTGTGGCCCAAATATTAAGTCTAGCCCTGACTATTTATTTATTACAAACCAAGGTAGATTAGACACCGGTACTAGTCCTAGCTGAAAATATCCTTAGTAACATGACTTGAAATAAAGCACTGAGCCCTGCTGTCCCTGATTTGTCAAAACAATACCTTCTACATTGGCACTGATAACAGCATTTTCCCTCAGATTTTCCATCAAACTGAGCACAGCAGACTTTCCCAGGATTCTAGCTGCTGCCATTGAAATCATATACCAAGAAGAACTTACCCCCAAAAGCTCAACTGGATGACACTGAACAGATGCAACAACAGAAAACTAAGATTGGGTCCACAAAATAAAACTAATGCTGGATTCTTAACTATCAGTCATGAATTCTAATCACCAATTCCTCACTTCATTATGCTCATTTTCTTATAATACCAAATTGCCAACACAGTTCTGCATGTGAGCCAAGAGTGTTTGTGAGAAAGCTTATTGATGGCTCCAGTCATACCCTACTTTCCAGATTGAGACTAGAGTCTCGGCAGGACCACTAGTTAAATCTGAAAGAAAATTACCAACAGACCTCAGAAAACCTGATGCATCAGCTTCTAGACACTGTCCACCACCATAGCATACGTCGCCTGAAAGTCAAATGATTTGTCCCTGCTACTGAAACCATTGGGTGCTTCTTAGTAGATAGATAATTGCTCCATAAATTCAATTCAGAAAACTGGAACAAAAGTATTTCTTGCTTGTTAAGGTAATGATAAGGTGTCATGAAAATTAAACCCCTGATTTTTATCTCCCCTGGGAACCTCAAAATCAAACTTAAAACCAACTCTGTCAGCTCAGGCTGTGAGACTGGTAGGCAGCAGGGAGGTTAATTTACCAACAGATTCCTGGATGTGTGTCAAGTTCTCCATACCAGGCACTGACACTAGAGTAAGAGTAAGTTAAACGCTAGAAAACATACTTAATCAGGGAAATGTGATCCCTACAGCTGAGTTTGGTATTCTGCCGGAATGCCTGATTTATAGTATTTCAGACATATTAACCTCTCTGTCTGAATCTGACCCAATCTCAGTAACGCTGTCCAATATGTCATGTTCTGCTATAATTAGATAAAAGCCAGTGTACTATAGTGGATAGAGTGTTGGGCTAGGATTCAGGAGACCTGGCTCCAAATCCCTGCTTACCCATTGAATTCACTGGGGAATGACAATGGTAAAACCACTCCTTAAATATCTCACATACCCTGAAAACCCTATTAGAGTTGCTATATGTCAGGTGTGACTTGATGATATATAACAAAACAATGTTCTCTTCCTATTGGCATAATTTCTGCACTTCA
Source organism: Intellagama lesueurii (assembly GCA_037013535.1). Classification (NCBI taxonomy): domain Eukaryota; kingdom Metazoa; phylum Chordata; class Lepidosauria; order Squamata; family Agamidae; genus Intellagama; species Intellagama lesueurii. The sequence continues at coordinate 112,934,628 of JBAJHW010000005.1, forward strand.
AAATATGGTCTCCCCTCTTTCAGGAGACTAGCACCTCAGATATTTCTGCTACACTCACCTAGGGTATTATTAGAAAGAGTTGATTCTGGTGAAATTCAAGCCGAAACAAAACCCCAATACCACAGGGTTTTTGCAGGGCCCAAGGGTCACGCCGATATATTACACTGCAGTCACAAAAGGCTAAAGTGACTCTTCACCAAAAGGGATTCTGAACAGTGAAACAAATGACTAACCAGTAATAATCCAGTGTGTTTTCTTGTCTTGATGTTCACTCTTTCATTTCTAGTGATGATTACTCACTCCTAGCCAAGATAAAACAGTGAGGTTATGGTCTCTTGAGAGCCAGCCTTTAACCTCGCCTCTCCAGTAACAACCATTCAACTTCAAGGGCATGTGTGAGAACAGAAAAATCTTAACAAGATTTGTACTCGGAAGTGCTGTGCTGCTACAGTGCTTCTTCCTTGTTTCTTTTTTTTAAAAAATTAGGACACTTACTGAGCAAGTCCAGTCAACATTTTATTGCTCGGGGCTAAGTTCTTTAAACCACACAATGAATCTCCCCAGAGTATTTCCTACCAGCATGTAACCATTGAATTACAGATGACAGTAGTGCTGCAAAAAGTACCAATATATTTTCCCATAGTATGCGGTACTGGCTTTGAACTGCAATCATTCATACAGGAAGTACTCGCTACCATTTTTGTTTTTATTACAACAAAGCTTTATTCATTTTCATTCCAGCCCTTCCATTAGCGGCATGATGAATAATAAGCATTTCAAAACAGAAAAGGGAGATATTAAGAGATATGAACTACAGTATATTAAATATTTAAAACATAGATTAATAAGCTATGCAATAGCAGTCCCCTGAACAAGTCCCTGACCCCTTTATTTTCAAACAACCCCAATTTTATCCAGCCCATTCCAGATTCCAGCACAAATAAAAAACTGGAAACTACTCCACAGCTTGGAAAAGTTACTTTTTTGGGCTACAGCTCTCAGAATTCCCTATCCAGTGCCCATGCTGACTGTGACTGGGGGTCTGGACGTTGTGGTCCAAAAAGCAACTTTTCCAGCTTTTAGCTGCCAACCTAACAATCTTTCATACCATTTTGGAGAAGGATCATCAGTGGTCTCTCGCCCACTTCTCCCTATTCCCACATTTCTCACACATGTATGTCTACTCCCACTATCTTAACCAACATAGCCTCTGACTCATAGCCTACCTCATGCAAGTGGAGGGATAGCTGGGGAAAGTTAACGAAGAATGTTAAAAGCAGAAAACCGGAGTATCCCTTTCTCTTGCTATAACACCTTGCTATTATGGTTAACTATCCCAACCAAATAAAGGCAATAAGGGCCCAATGCAACTGTTACCTACTCAGTTGTTATCAGCAAACTTCGAGATGAGTGAAGAGCCCCTCCCTTCTCCATTGGCATTTTCTCAACATGGAGAACAATGGGTCTGAAGAGGTGGAACTCCTGCTCATGAGTAAGCTCTAATGCAAACCAGAATCCTCTTCAACTGCAGACATTATCATAGTGCCATAGCTAGCCTTAATGACCTAATAACCTCATATCCAGTTCCCAAACAACATGTGTGTGTAGTTTGAAAAAACCCACAGAAAAGTACCTAAAAATCAACTTGCAAGATACAGTATAAGAGAAACTGTTCTTACTCTAATGTTCATCATAAACTTCCTGAAACACTTATATTTAAATAGACCAGTCATTCTAGCACAAGGCTGGCAGTCTAGGAGGCAATTTTGCTTCCCTGAGGGCCAGATATGGCTCATACCCCACCCAAAAATGTATTGTCTCCTCTTCTAATTTCTTAAAAACTGGAAGTAACTGAAAGTTGACTTACGTTTTGGTGGTAGGACAAACACAAAACAGTACACTACAGCACAAATATTACACACACTAATAATAAAGTCCAGTGCTGTGCTTTAGAGGAGTATCATCACTTCACAGAGGCTTCCAGAAGTGACAGTTCTCTCTGTGAAAAATGAATAATTTTGAATTGGTGTCTGGACATTGCAAAAACTGAGGGCATGCCATTTCCCCCCACCCCTATAGGAACAGCATGTTACAGAAGTGTACTGACTGAATCCTAATTTGCTAAAGGCCAGCTCTCGTAAGTGCATTGCAGAGCAAACAGTGAATTGCAATGCAAAATGAAAGGGCCCACTGTTACCGCAGCTGTCATGTTCGCAAATGTATTCCCAAACAGCTATCTTTTTGCTTGGAGGGATGTAAAGCCATCTTTTCTGGAATATACTTTTGAATTAATAGTTCAATAATAGACTGGATGGTATGCATACTTCTGCAAAACTACACCAATTCCAAATCTGATGTGCAACAATGATGCAGACCAACATTTTCCTACCACATATGCTTTCAAAAGGTGGACATATGCACAATTAAGTCAGAGAAGTATAATAATGCACACACCAGTGTGTGAAAAGGCTAAAATAATCACAAGTAAGGGGAAGGGTTTGCACATCTCTGGATAAAATTACTAGTAGAGTTCCAATAAAACTTTTATCTTCTAACATAATACATTCCCAAAGAGTCCTTAAAGACTAACAAATTTGATTATAGCATAAGCGTTCATGGATGATAGCCCTCTTCATCATATTGTAAAGTTTTACCCTAAATTTCAAGTGAACATGAAGTCCTCATACTTAGAGTGGGATCATAGACTATGGGTTCAGACCGAAACTGAATGCGGAATGTAGAAACAGCAACATAATGGCTAAAATCATATTGCTTAGAATAGTAGGTCTTAACTAGAGTAGGTCTACTGAATCAATGAAACTTACAGAGGAGGTGACGCACCAAATCCTCACTGATTCAATGGGCCTGCTCTAGTTGCTACTTACTACACTAAGCCACAGAATTTCAGCCAATAAAGTCTACCTTATTTGTGAGATGCACATAACAGAGATTAAACAGCAGCATATAAACAGGGGATTGGACCCAAAAATAAAGTTTGCCTCCAGTGGTTTCAGTGCCCTAGTTTTAAAACTTCATGGCACTAAAGCAGTGCCTACACCCTGCAGAAGAAACTGCAGCATTTGAGTAGGCTGTACGTTTGATTGGCAAAAGATTTTAGCATCCCTTGAGAAAACAATCTGCTGTATTAATGGAAAATACATCACTATTATGTTTGTTTTCCTGACTAGTCTTCTCCCATTTGTAGTTGGAATTTTTCTCTTAGTTTATGACCTTGCATTTTATCTAAATTAAATCTCATCTTGTTAATTTTCACACAGTTCTTTAAACTCTCAAGATCCTTTTGTTATCTCTCTGTGTCTTCCATAGTTTTATGATGCTTCCTAATTTGGTATCATCTGCAAATTGCATTGCTGGGTGTATATTATTTGGGGGGGGGGGAGAATTCACATTAAGAAGCATTGTGGTCAGGAGCGACCCCAGCGACATCTCTTCCCCATTGATTATCTCCTAAATTGATGCTACACCATTTATAATTGCAGAACACAGAATCATAAGTTGAAGTAACGAGTGGCAATTAAAAATAAAAAAGGGGATTTGCAGAATGTCCATAAATGCTGTAGAAGAATCTCCCAAAGGAAGAGGCCTATTGCTCAAAAATTATAAAGTAATAAGTAATGAACTAAATTATACTAACTGCATTCCCAAGTCAACTTTAAAGAACATTTCCTGCCCATGAAGATCAAACTACTCCATATAAGATGCTCATGATCTTCAGATGTGCAGATCTTTTAAGGGAAGAAACTTGCACCACTGAGATGTACCAAAAGACCTATGACTATGGAGAGAGGACAGAATGACCTGTCATTCTCCAGTTCTATGTTTTGATTTCTCTGTAAATGTCCCAATTACCACCACCTCCAAAAGATATACAAGTCAATCCTTTAATGCAAGAAGTATTACATTCCCAGAATTTATAACAAATGGCAACACAGTTTCAGTTGTTAAGCCTTCAAAATGGTGAATTAAGCATCATTATCTTTTAAGTGTCCTGTCCCACAATTCTTTCTAGGCTCCCAGTGATGCCAGTCCTTATAGTATGCACAAGAGATGCAGGTACCTTCACAAGCTTGTCCCAGGGCCATTGCAAGGTCCTTCTCAATTCTTGGCTAGGTTCCAAATGCTGAGACAGCTTCTGTGCTGAGCTGTCAGCCTGGCTTCAGGCAGAAGAGAAAGGCAGCAAAGTAATATGCAAGGCAATTTATGATTCGGATTTGAGATAAATGACAAAACCTCAACTGTGTGACACTTTAGCTAAGGAAGGCACACTCACTTTGAGAAAAATACCTTGATCAGGGAACTGCTCTTCTATTTTGACAATGCTTGGTTAGTTGGTATCAAAGCAACATGAGTTAAAACACATCTTCAAACACGTTGTGTAGAAAAAAGTGGCATCATTCATTCCCAATGCATTCTGATATTTATTGTTTCTCAGCTGCAGACTGTGCAATTCAACTAAGTCAAATGGATCAGATCATCCTATTGCCCCTTCAGTGCTGAAGACAAGAAATCTTTCTTTATGAATAAGGTTAAGACAATGTCCTTGGAATCTGCTGAAACCTATTTCGAGGTAACATCCAAATGCACTAAGAATAAAGGATACATTCTTTTTGACAGACCTGGTGCTTGGTTCTCATTGGAATGTTGCCCTCCTTGTAAACAGAGACCAACCTGGTCACAGAGTTTTCCAAAGCCTTAGCTATGTCAGCAATATAGGCAGTAGCTTGTAGGAGCAACATCTGGAAATGCACCCTCCAAAATGATCTCACTCATGTATATATCTGCTAAATTAGAAGAACGGTAGAACACTGAGTGCGAGGGGGAAATAAATCGCAGATACACTGCTGGCCGGAAAAATGATTCAATCATGGCTGACTGGAAATTTATGCAATGATCTAACTAGGGTATACCTAGGGTACATTTGGCTGGTGCGATCAGGCTCTGAGTGAATGAATGAAAATATAAATAGATTTTTAAAATTCCCAGATAAAATATGCCTGCATATTCTCGTATTCTTCTCTTCTTCTACCTGCCCCTTTCTCTGCTACTTCACTACTGTTAATATTGTAAGCTTCTCAGGACTGGCACCTATCTTTTGTTTCGAAGTGGGGAAGTGATGCTAGGAAGACAGCAACGATAATCATGGAAAAGCGTCCAAGACCAAAATAGAAGAAAACACTGAATGAGAACGGTTTTGTCATTTCTATCTCAGATTATGCTGGAATGTTGAAGTCCATTTTATTGAGAAATCAATTCTAATTTGGCTCTCCACACAATATCTGGCAGAAGCCTCTGGAAACAAGTCTCTGTTGAAAACTGCCAGCCAATTTGCTTCTGTTAACTTCACTTTAACAAACAAAAGCTGGGAAGGCAATGTGTAGTGAAGAACCTCACGGTACAGATGACATTTTCTCAGTGAATACTGAGGCTAATAAAGGTTCAGAATCCTTCTACCTTGGTTTCACAGTTAAACATTTGATTTGCAGGGTTTTAAAGGGGGCGGGGGACTCTTGGATTTGCAGAGAGCTAAAGGGCAAGTGATACACTAAAGTGCCCTAAGGAACCATTCTGTATGACACAAGTTTCAAGAAAGGTGAAATCCTCAGAATAGCCTTCTTCTCAACTTTTATAAAAGCTTAACAGCATTTGTTCTTCATTTCAGCTGATCCTGGAAGTCCAGCACTGGGCCCTGCAAAAGACTGTCAAAACTGGAAGAAAAATAAAGCTTTTAAAGGCTAGTGAATTATTGAAGAAACAGTGTCTATTGAAGTTGCAGAAATGTACCGTGTAAAATTTATCATGGCTACATGTCTGGGAGCATAGAATGTGCCGCTTAATATAATGTTTTCCTGACCTTTAAGTAGCTGCAGCTGTCCTAACCTTATTCATGGTATATAAGTATTCACTCAGAATTTATACAAAGTATTGAGGGGGGGGGGACTTGGAGGCTGCTAAAGGTTCTCCACAGTGTTTAAAAACTATCTGTGCATACTTCCTTCCAAAAGGAGCTGTTTTAAAATGTTAATGTAAACAGGAAGTGGAACTATTTCAAGAGTCCATTATTTACTGATACTCTTAACTGACATCAAATAAGGAGGGAAGGAGTTGGGAGCACAAAGCATACACTTCATGTATTTTCTGTACAGTATATTCAGCCTTACTCTAATCTCGAAGTAGGTTGCTGTGGGGATAACAGATTGCCTGTATCTGCTGTCACTTCCAAATATGCAGTGGAGGATTTCCTTTTATCTTCTCACAATTCTTGTGTCAGTGACAGGAGCCTTACCACTAGGAAGCCCAGTAACTGGCATTCTTGGGGATTCAACTGGCTTGGTGTGAACTTCCCAAATGGCTTCCAATATAGGCCACAAAGAGAAGGATACTTCCCTTATGCACTGTGCAAAGTTTAGAAGTAGATAGGAACAACTAGGCATTTGCCATTCATTCCTTTTACTAACAATGGTGTAACTAAATTACTTTGCAACTGAAACTTTATGAGACATAACTTCACTCCTTTAGAGGCATAACTGTAACTTTTAAAGTTACTTCTTAGTTATAAGAGCATGGTTTAACTAAATGTTGGAGGAAGAATATTGTGTATTTGAAGAATTTGCTTCAAATGTGGATTTATTTTTTGTGGCTGCTGAGGTGACAGTGTGGAAGAAGAATGTGCTTTGTACCACAGCCCAGTGGTTTGTAGTATTCAGATTTTTTAAAATAACTATTTCAAGAAGCCAACTTTTTTTTAAAATTTGAACCCACTATAATGACAGATTTTACTTTCCTGGGCTCCATGATCACTGCAGATGGTGACAGCAGCCACGAAATTAAAAGACGCCTGCTTCTTGGGAGGAAAGCGATGACAAACCTAGACAGCATCTTAAAAAGCAGAGACATCACCTTGCCGACAAAGGTCCGCATAGTCAAAGCTATGGTTTTTCCAGTAGCGATGTATGGAAGTGAGAGCTGGACCATAAAGAAGGCTGACCCCCGAAGAATTGATGCTTTTGAATTGTGGTGCTGGAGGAGACTCTTGAGAGTCCCCTGGACTGCAAGGAGAACAAACCTATCCATTTTGAAGGAAATCAACCCTGAGTGCTCACTGGAAGGACAGATCCTGAAGCTGAGGCTCCAATACTTTGGCCATCTCATGAGAAGAGAAGACTCCCTGGAAAAGACCCTGATGTTGGGAAAGTGTGAAGGCAAGAGGAGAAGGGGACGACAGAGGACGAGATGGTTGGACAGTGTCATCGAAGCGACCAACATGCATTTGACCCAACTCCGGGAGGCAGTGGAAGACAGGAGGGCCTGGCGTGCTCTGGTCTATGGGGTCACGAAGAGTCAGACACGACTTAACGACTAAACAACAACAACACTGCAAAGCATACAGCTTGCAGATTTTCAGTACTGATGAAAGTGAAGAACAAGAGGCTCTGGCCAAAAAGAAGAAGTTATTTAAAATGGTCCAGACAGTTTGATTTAAGAATAGAAACCACACAGTTTCTAACACCTACATAAGTTGTGTTATATGACACTACTTGTTGTTTAAGTACTTAATAAACAGTATAATATATCTTATTTTTTCACTTTTTCTCCAATTTCCCATCAGTTTCCAGCTGCTCAAGTTTTGTTTTCTCAATGATACTTTTGTTGTTGCAGAGTTTTGAATTTCTGGTGAAATTCTCTTTTTGCTACACAGTATAAGTACAGAGATCCACAGAGTAGAATAGTTTCAAGTTCTCCAAAGTCCACCCCTTCCTTGTTAACTGGCACTACAATCTCAATAACTCACCTTGAAACATTTGTAGGAAATTGCTTGAAATTACAAACTTGTGTATATTGTTTTCTTTACTGCACACATACTAGTAACCAACCAAACAGATCAACAACAACAAAACAACTGCCACCAACTGATGAAAGAAAGGGATATAGCAACTCAGCAGAGAGGCAGGGCTCTCTTTGAATGAAAAGGCTGGAAGAAATGATTGGTTAGTGCTTGATACCTGGTCTACATTATTAACATTGCTTATGTTCATCTTACTTCATTTAGTACACTAAATTAACCATCCTATTCTCTCATTTTAATTTTCTTAATTTTCTTTTCAATAAGACCCTACAGGTGGGCAGATCCAGATCAGGCCAACCTAACCCTTTCCCATTACAAATTGGTCCCTACCAGTAACTATTTGCTTCCTCAAATACCACTGGAAACAATGGCACCTCCTCACCTTCTTCCATTTGCTGTTGTTCCAGGAGGTGGTTTGAGCCCTGAATTTTGCAACCCAATCCCCATTTCTGGGTAGCACTTCTGCTTATTTCCCATTACAGGAGTGAGAGATGCTGCTGCTCTTGTTACTGTCTCCCCATAGTTGCCACAGGTGACAGAATTTAGAAAGTTCTTCCTTTGGTAGCACTCCAACCATTTTGCTTTCCACATGATTCACCAGACATTTTGCTTCCCACAGAACACACCAGACATCACCTTATCGTAGGGCACTGTGGGGGGGGGGGAGGTATTTGAATGGCATCCTCCTGGGTTCTGAATTCTGCAGTTTCTAAAAAGTTCCGATAAATTGACTTTATTTCAGGGGGCTCTGATTTTGCCTCACTTCGTCTTTGCTCATTACATTGACAACAAACACATGAATCTCTTTTCCTGCAGTGATTTCCCCCATGTCACCTGATGATAACCCCACCACCACCACCCTTGGATACACACATGGTGAAGGAGTCTGGGTATGTCCGAGATACTGAGAGCAATACAGACAGAAAGCTAGACTCAGTTACTAGCTTAGAGCCCTAGCTGGATCACCAAAGACAGAACAGTCAGATTAAGACTGTTCTTTTCAGGAATTAATGGTCATGTTAGCAGAGAATAATTGATAGTTCCATTGGTAATGAAGATACAAGAAGCAAAAAGTTCTTACAGGGTTGATACTGGGAAGCAGCAGTAGTGGAAGGTGAAACTGGCAAAGACTCTTCCATGGAACAACAGCAGAGCACTCAGACTAACTCTTGTTAGTCTGCAGAAGAAGGCAATGGTAAACCACTTCTGAATACTTCATCACCCTGGGATAAGACAATTCAAAATTAAACAAGAGATTATGCTGGGAGATCCGTTTCCCAGGTTCAAAGGCAATCAATCAGCTGCTGAGGAACAGCAAAGGATGACTGTGCATAGTGCTATGGCTAATCAGGCAAAAGGACTGATGCTGAAAGGACTTCTAATTGCTAACACACATGGATGCAAAAGGAAAGTCTGGTGCTGCATATCACATAACTAGAACATAATATGTCAGAAGTATGAATCAAGGCAAATTGAAATTCATAAAACAAGAACTGGAACATTTTAACATTGCAGTACTCAATGTGAGCAAGTAACAGTAGACAGGAATAGGGAACTTTCAATAACAAGAAATAAAATTATCAACTTGAAAGGAATGGGTTGGCTCTAATAATGAGGAAAGACACAGCACAAAATGTTAGGGACTATAATGTGAAAAAACAAATATTATCAGTCAGACTTCATGGAAAGCCTATCAACATGACCATGCTTCAAGTCTGTGCTCCAATTACAGATGCTGAAGAAGAAGAAATTGAAAGGTTTTATGCAGGTGTCCAGGAAGAAACTGATTACCCACCAAACTAGAATGTGCAGATAATTCAAAATTAAACATACTAGCATGGAATGGTAGGAAATGAATAAAAACTAAATACTGTTGAAGATTTTGGACTAGTAGTTAGAAACAGAGATGGGGGTATTCGTATACGAATATCCCCACACAGGTGGCGTTAACGAGGGTCCAGCCCTATGGGGCCAGAGGGTCCACTCACCAATCTGCCGCGGATGCGGACGGCACGATTCTACAAATGGCGTCACAGCGCATGATCCGCTCGCCACTCTTCGACTTTGCAGTGAGGCTTGTCCTCCCACCTCCTGCCAGGAGTAACGAGCGGATCGTGCGCTGCGGTGCCATTCGTAGAATCGCGCCGTCCGCGTCCGATCAGTGAGTGGACTGTCTGGCCCCATGGGGCTGGACCCTCGTTAACGCCACCTGTGTGGGGATGTTAGTATACGAATACTCCCATCTCTAGTTAGAAATGAAGCAGCAGAGTAATTTATAAGATTTGGGAATCCAATGATTTGGGGTTTTTTTGTTTTGTTTTTGTTTTGTTTTTGCAAATGCAAGCTTCAGGCAGCTGAACAGTTATTGTACATGTGGATATCACCGGATGGCCAATATATAAATCAAATAGACTGTATAATTGGAAGCAAAATTAAAAAAAATGTTCTTCCTGCAAAAAGAAAACCAAGAGCAGACTGTGGAATTGGACAAAGAATGTTAATATTAAAAAATTAGAGTAACAAAGGAATAGGAAAACAATAATAGTGCCAAAATTTAATTTAAGCAACAGACCTAAAAAATTCAAAGACCATGTAAGGAATAGATTTGCATTACTAAACTCAATTAATTATGAACTAGAAGATCTGTGGATTGAAACCAGATATATTATCAGGGAAGAATGCAAAAAGATTATTCTTATAGTCAAAAGATTGGTAACTGAGCAAACTCTTAAAACTGTTAATGGCAGAAAATAAGATTCCAGATCTGCTGTTTCAAGATGATGATGATGATATTATTGTTGTTGTTGTTATAACAGTAAAAGGTGACAGAAATAGCTAGTATCCTAAATGCAACTTTTCAGCAGCGGGCACATAGGGACAAAGAGAACTGTTACAGTGATCATTGGCAATAAAGAGAACAACAAAAATGGGAAAACAACATTTGTCTTCCATAAGATTCAAGAGAAAGAGAAAAGAGGAATCTGAATGAACAATGGGGGAATATATATTCTAATTAGAGTTGGGATATTCATATTCATAACCACAGGTGCCTGGGGAAACCAGACCCTCCTCCCCAACCAGCCGGTCAACTTACTGCTTGCCGTGCACAGCCGCTGTCATTTGCATGACACCAATAGCAGAAATAGCCCAGCCAGTGCTTCGTCTCCCCACACAGCCGACTAAGCAACTGAGCGGGGAGACTTGTCATCCTGCCTCCTCGCTGGAGTGTCAGCTGTACAGAGAGGTGGGGAAGCGCTGGCTGGGCTAGTTTCACGACTGGCGTGAAACAAATTATGACGGCCACGCACACCATGCAGTGAGTGGTAAGTAGACCGGATGGTTCTGGGGGAGGGTCCGGTTTCCCCAAGCACCTGTGGTGGTGCTGATATTCATATTCATATCCCTCAGAATATCCCATCTCTAGTTCTAATCACTATAAAATAAAGAGAAGATGGAAACAATATATTCAAGAATTTTACAGAAGATATTCAAGGGTGATAAATTTCTCCAAGAACCATCTGATGAAGAACCTTCAATATTATAAAGTGAAGTTCCTCTCAAAGCTATTAGAAGAAATGTATCATTAGGAACAGACTTATTTTCATAATCTATCAAATTTCTTACAAGAACATGACAACAAATATGGAAAATGAAACAAAGGCCCATAAACTGTTATGCATTTCACCTGCAAAGAAAGCAGACAACAAATTGTGATAAGAGGAGGACCATGGCATTGATTTCCCATGCAAGAAAAATGATTTTACAAGAACATTTTCTAACAAGATTTTACAATAAAGTTATTTACCATAAATGGAACAAGAAATGCCTGAAGTTGAAGTTTTATTGAGAAAAGAAAGATCCAATAGAAATCATACTGCAAATATATGTTGGCTATGGGAGCATACCAAACAATTTCTGAAGAAAATCAGTTTGTGCTTTGTAGATTATAGTGACTGAAATCCTGTTGATTAGGATAGTAAATCACACTAGATTAGACCCATTGAATGACTGGGAATTTGATTAGTCAATCCCTCCTTAAATTCCCTTAATTCAAGTGGGCCTACTCTAGTTGTGACTTAGTTTAATGTAGCTGTCGCAACTAAAGAAGAACCATTGAATCAGTGGAATTTACAAAGGAGTTGACTCACCAAATGCCCACTCATTCAATGGGCCTACTCTATTGCAATAACACCATACTACTGGCAAAGAATAGCAATGACTTAAAATAAACTAGTGAGGAGGGTTAAAGAAGAAAATGCAAAAAACAGGATTACAACTGAACAACTGAACATTAAGAAGTCAAAAACTACGACTAAAGAACTACATAACTTTAATGCTGACAATAAAGAAATCTATCTTCTGAAAGGGTTTCTCCAGCTTAGTTGAATCATCAAAATGGTAACTGGTCAGGAAATCAGAAGAAGACTGAGACTTGGAAGGATCGTTATCAAGGGACTAGAAAAGACACTCAAGTATAAAGATATGTCACTGGAGGCCAAGGCTATCCAGTCTGTGCTACACCTGATTGCAATTTACGGATATGAAAGCTGAACTATGAAGAAAGTTGATCAGGAAAAAAAAATTCATCTGAAATGTAGTGTTTACATATACCAAAGATTGCCAAAAGGACAAATAACTCAGTCCTAGATCAATCCCAAAGAATGGCAGTGCCAAAGAATGCTCCAACTACCGTACAATTGCACTCATTTCACACGCTAGCAAGGTTATGCTCAAAATCCTACAAGGTAGGCTTCAGCAGTATGTGGACCGAGAACTCCCAGAAGTACAAGCTGGATTTCGAAGGGGCAGAGGAACTAGAGACCAAATTGCCAACATGCGCTGGATTATGGAGAAAGCCAGAGAATTCCAGAAAAACATCTACTTCTGCTTCATTGACTACGCAAAAGCCTTTGACTGTGTGGACCACAGAAAACTATGGCAAGTCCTTAAAGAAATGGGAGTGCCTGACCACTTTATATATCTCCTGAGAAACCTATATGTGGGACAGGAAGCAACAGTTAGAACTGGATATGGAAACACTGATTGGTTCAAAATTGGGAAAGGAGTACGACAAGGCTGTATATTGTCCCCCAGCTTATTTAATATGCAGAATACATCATGTGAAAGGCTGGACTGGAGGAATCCCAAGCCGGAATCAAGATTGCCGGAAGTACTATCAACAACCTCAGATATGCAGATGATACCACTCTGATGGCAGAAAGTGAGGAGGAATTAAAGAACCTCTTAATGAGGGTGAAAGAGGAGAGCGCAAAAAATGGTCTGAAGCTCAACATCAAAAAAACTAAGATCATGGCCACTGGTCCCATCACCTCCTGGCAAATAGAAGGAGAAGATATGGAGGCAGTGACAGATTTTACTTTCCTGGGCTCCATGATCACTGCAGATGGTGACAGCAGCCACGAAATTAAAAGACGCCTGCTTCTTGGGAGGAAAGCAATGACAAACCTAGACAGCATCTTAAAAAGCAGAGACATCACCTTGCCGACAAAAGTCCGCATAGTCAAAGCTATGGTTTTTCCAGTAGTGATGTATGGAAGCGAGAGCTGGACCATAAAGAAAGCTGACCGCCGAAGAATTGATGCTTTTGAACTGTGGTGCTGGAGGAGGCTCTTGAGAGTCCCCTGGACTGCAAGGAGAACAAACCTATCCATTCTAAAGGAAATCAACCCTGAGTGCTCACTGGAAGGACAGATCCTGAAACTGAGGCTCCAATACTTTGGCCATCTCATGAGAAGAGAAGACTCCCTGGAAAAGACCCTGATGTTGGGAAAGGGTGAAGGCAAGAGGAGAAGGGGTCGACAGAGGATGAGATGGTTGGACAGTGTCATCGAAGCTACGAACATGAATCTGACCCAACTCCGGGAGGCAGTGGAAGACAGGAGGGCCTGGCGTGCTCTGGTCTATGGGGTCACGAAGAGTCGGACACGACTAAACGACTAAACAACAACAACGACAACAGATCAGTTCAAGCCTGAAATTTCACTAGGTATTTAAAATGACTAAACTGAGGCTCTCAAACTTTGGGCATATTATGGAAAGGTAAGATGTGGTGGAAGACAATAATACCAGGAAAAGTGGAAAGCAGCAGGAAAAAAGACCTGACACATGATGGACTGAGTCAGTAAAGAAAATTTTGGGCTTGAATTTGCAAGTTAACGACAGGACCCATTGGAGGTTATTAATTCATAGGGTCACCATAAGGCAGAAGTGACTTGAGAGAACATAGTAACAGTACCTAATGATAATAATAACCATGGCCGAGAGAAAAATACTGTACATGTGTAAATGAAAAAGTAGGCAAAACAAGAAATGCATCCAGCAATTAAATTCAATTACAATTCTTAGCTCTGCTTGCTATTATTCTTATGCAGCAGAATAAACACACAGTCAAGAATGAAATAAATGTCTTTGAGCAATATGTTCAAACAATTTTACCTGTTACCAGCTAAACTTCTTAGTAGAAAGTTTAAGATTCCCTGCACTAATTCTTGCTGTTTCCTCTCTTCAAGGCTTCTTTCTACAACCAGAATCCCACATTTAGAAGAATACCATGACTTACATTTCCACACTCCATTTACAGTGAAGTTCATTGCTCCATAAGGACCCAGTCCCTCCTCTACACATCAGCAGCACTTGCTCAGCCTTTAGAAAGATCTATTTCCCCTTCTTTATTCCCAAAAGTGAGTTAAATCTAGGGCAATATGTCCTAAAAGTATTATTTTTCTTCAAGTCCCAGAGAAAAAAAAATACACACACATACTAAAGCTTTGGTGTTTTAGAGGGGAACAATCGTTCAAGCCAGCATTGGGAGTGTATCCTGTTAGAAGCCTGTTCCTTCTGGTTGTTTTGTACAACCAAGAACACTCTTAAATAAGTTCTTGACAAAACTCTTGACCTAACATAATACTCTCATGGGCCTTCAAACTCTCAACAAAACCCAAATCTGAGAAGATCACTGAATGTTCTGTTCTAAGAAAGTCTACAGGTAAAAAGCAAGTATGAAATTCCATTTAAACAGTGGATATTCTAAATATGATTTGTTGATTTGTTATTGCCCCAGAACACTTAGGGGGAAATTTTAAAAATAAATAAATCCCAAACTGTTTCCTTCATAACAATATTACAATTACTTTGATCTTAGAAATATATTTTCAGGATAATCCTACCTGACAGATGGAGAAACATTTCTACAATATTAAAAAAAAAAATCTTCATCAGTTCCTCATTCAGAGACAATCAGCATGCCTTTAAGTTCACTCTAAGATCTTCAGCACAAGACAATGTTCTAACATATTTACTTTATAAACTACTTCTTCAATTACTGTTTTAATGCTGAAATCCTGAATGCACTTATTGGGGATGAAATCCTATAGAGCTCAATATCACTGTCTCCTGGTGAAGGAGACATCTGTATAACTGCAAAGCTCACATATATTGTGAGCCATGGGGTTGGTCACCCCAGCACCATTTTAATTATTTACTTGATCACAGCAGCACCAGATTGGAGTAGCTTCTGAAAGAAATGCTTTTTAATTTTCAGTAGGTATCAAAGACCAGTGCACATTTATTGGACAATGTTTTGTGTTTTAATTCGTTTATGAAGACAAAGCATATGCCACGACACAGTTAAATGATTAACAGATTCCCACAAATGCCTTTGGCATTGAATATCTATACATTCATTAGTCTGAACAATTCATCTTCTTGATAAAACTAAAATTAGCCATAGAACAGGTCTACTTTTTATGAGCAGTAAATGATAAAAATCTCAATTATCCCATCTGAAATTAGTGTTTTCTTAGCTATTAATTTTAGATTTATCAACTTATATAATTCATGCTATAAAATTTAAAAATCAATTTTCCCCAAATATTCTTTTAATATGTTAAGAAAAACAAGTATGTAATATATGGAAAGAGAAGAAGCCTCTCAATTAAAAGGATTTAGGGCATTTTCTAAATTTAGGGCATTTTCTAAATAAAGAAAAAGAACATTTATATATTAGCCTATCTGAACATACATATACAACAAACTGAGACAAAACAAGAACAAAATAAACTTCCCACCTAGTATAATAGCAAATACGTTCATCAAATGGCCTTGCATTTTACACACCTAATTAAATTTGTTTTGTGGAAGTACATGCTCAAATGTAGCATGAACAAGAGTTCTGTGTGATACAGCCTTAGCCCCACACCCTTGTCCATGAGGTTTTCAAGCATAGCTGTCATGATGGCCAGGAGGGACAGGAAAGAACCTCAACTGAATTACTATGACAATGCACTGAATCACTGGTGCTACTCTCAACACTAGAGCTTACATAAATTTCAGACAAGTATTCTTGTTAAGGTATAGTCCATTACAGCAAAACTAAGAAAGAGTTTTGTGGCAAAGAATAATGAGGTTTATCTGGCATAAGCATTTGTTGACTGTAACCCACCTCTTCAAAAGATCAGACACAGCATACATTCTCAGTAGACCAACATTCATACTCATGTGGGGTGGGAAGTAATATGAATATAAGCGAAACACAACAGGTTAGTATGATTTTTATTGCTGTAAACCATGCAGAGTGGCCTTTGGCCAGATGGGTGGTATAGAAGTTAAATAAGTAAACAAATACATTTTTAAAATGTCCAGAATGTTATAGCCTATTGAGGATATACCCCATTCATCTCAATGAAGAAGTGAGCTTGTGCCAAATTAAAATTATTTCACGAAAGCTTGTGCCAAATTAAAATTATTAGTCTTTAAGATGGCACCCATCTTTACGTGGGATTTTATTGTAAAGATTTTTGTAAACCACAGTGAAAACTTTCTGGGACTACTGGGCACGATCTTTTAAAAATATATAAATAAAGGAATTGATTGATTAATTAGATTTATTTCAACTAAATTCTGTCCAAATTCTGTCTACCCAAAAGCAAGCCCTACTGAACTCAACAGAATTTAATTTTTAACAGATATACGTAAGGTTCTACTGTAAAGTTCTGAACTAGAGTTGACAACACGAGTAGCATTATATTATAGCAATCAATGTAAATAATATTGTGCCTTGTTTTTGATCTGAAAGGCTAGTGTGCTAGCCCCAATGGGGCAAAATCTCTCCTAGACACTTTCACTAAGGAGATAACACATATTTGCAAATGCCCGCAACCTGAAAGAAAAAGGCTGACACACTGAAGCACCCTGTCAAGCAAATCAACTGCTGTGAGATTTTTTTTTAAAAAATCTTCATGAGAAAAAAAGACCAAGACATTTTTGCACTAGTAAAAAATGAAGAAAAAACTTCTTGTATTGTATCCAGAACCTTATATTTCACATTCTGTGCAGAATAATAGACTTTTTGTTAAACATGCACGGTTTCCATGCAGTATTACTTCAAGAAAAAAGGCACAACAACTCATATAACCTTCCTCAGCAAGGAGGAAACTTCTGACATTTTGTCTTTACCTGAATGAAAGAAATAAGGAAAGATATACATCACTAACTGCTGCTATATGATCATCCAAAAACTGTACCAAACCAAGGAAGATGCTGAAACAGCAGATCTAATTTTCAAGTGAAATGCTACCTTGTCTGAAACAAGTTGGATTCCTACCAACAGATCTGTAAACTGGGAGCACATCCGTCCTGAGCAAATGAAGCTGTAGTCTGTCAGACATGTTCAATCTATTGCTGGTTTAATTCAGGCAATGGTTCTGGACAGCCTCCCTGGGATAACTTTTAAAAAGGTGCTAGAGCTTCTTCTCAACAGCAGTTCACTCATGACAGTGAACAGTAAAATACCACTGGTGGTTCATAAGCATGTTAAACACCTTGGGGGACAGGACAGAACTACAAGACAACAAAGACTAAAACCCAAGCCACTCAGCAGATGCCCCCAAATACCAGCATGCAATTATAAAAGCAGTCATTAGCAGCTAAAATCCATTAGCATTTGAAATACAAGATTCAGACAGCGTTTCATGACTCAGCAATCATAACTGCAAATGAAGGCTGTCCAATTACAAAAAAAGGAACTAGTTTGCAAACTGATAGATGTGAAAAACGTCTGTTGTGACAATCATACATTTCAGTACCTAAGGAATAATCTCCAAAATTGCACTATCTGTAACCAAAGCAGGATGGCAGAGGAACACAACTCTCAGCCCTGCTGTAATGTTGTTCAACTGAAATATTTTATAATATCACACTTCAGAAGCCAGACTTTAAGGGTGTGACTAGACGGTACCTCAAGCAACCCTGTTTAGCATGATCAAGAACAATCTTCTTTCCCTTTAAAGGTAAAGGGAGCTTCCCATTTCCCAAGATTGTTAGGTGGCTTAGGCAAAGCACAAGAGGAGACAGGGAAGGTTGGTTTTTGTTTTCTTCCCCTTCAAAGAAAACAAAAGCAAAAGCAAATCTCCTTCCTGTCTCCTCTTTCATGCTTTGCCTAAGCCACTTAATAATCTTGAGAAATGGGAAGCTTCTTTTCCATTCACCTGCAGAGGAGAAAGGAGACAAAGTTTTCCTGTTTCTTTTTAACTGTTGCTAACCAACACAGTGCATCAATGATGCTTTGAAAGGGCTTTAAAAAGAAAAGAGGCCTTTCAAAGGATAACTGATGTGTTAGCACCAATTAAATAGAAAGGCAAAACTCCCTCTTCCCCCCTCCCGGTGAGCAGAAAGGCAGCTTTCCATTTCTCAAGATGATTAAGTGGCTTCAGCAAAGTGACAGGAGCCAATTTTGGTTCAATTGCAGTGATCACTCATGCTGGAACAAAACCAAAATGGAACAATCTGATCTGCACCAAAGAAACCAAACACAAAACATTAGCACCTGATAGGGGCTCAGAAAGATGTGAGCAGACATTGTTCACAGGTGGGTTGATTTGTGATGGCAAGTACTGTATTTTTCCGTGTATAAGACACCCCCTTGTATAAGACACCCACACCCACTTTTCTAACCCAAGATTTCTTTCTTCACAAGAAAGTGGAGGAGGAAGGCAGGGATCAAAGCGCTTTATTCCTGCTTTCCCCCTCCACTTTCTTGCAAAGAAAGTGCTTTTCCTCTCCACTTTCTTCGCAAGAAAGTAGAGGAGGAAGGCAGGGATCAAAGCGCTTTGATTCCTGCTTTCCCCCTCCACTTTCTTGCAAAGAAAGTGCTTTTCCTCTCCACTTTCTTGGGAAAGCACTTTCCTCGCAAGAAAGTGTGGGGGGGAAGCAAGAATCAAAGCGCTTTGATGATTCCAGCTTTCCCCCTCCACTTTTTGCGAAGAAAGTGGAGTGGAAAAGCACTTTCTTTGCAAGAAAGTAGAGGGGGGAAGCAGGAATCAAAGCACTTTGATAATTCCTGCTTTCCCCCTCCACTTTCTTCTGAAGAAAGTGGAGGGGGAAAGCAGGGATCAAAGCACTTTCATCCCTCCCCCTCTCCTTACTTCCGTGTATAAGACGACCCTCAATTTTTAATCTAAAGATTTTAGAGAAAAGTATCATCTTATACACGAAAAAATACGGTACATCTTGTGATCACTAGGAAAAGGAGCAAACCAGCCTATCCTCAACTTGAGCCAAACTGCAGGACACATGCCTGTCTGATCACACCCTGCATGGCTAAGTGAGAACTAAGAATCTTTTTAAGTATGAGAAATGAGAGCAATATGTGAATGTAATTAAGGACATAAGAAAAGCCTTGATGGATCAGACCTACAGAGAGAGAGGTAGATGCAAAAAAGGACAGAGCTCCAGCATCACTATAGTTTGTATTATCTTAAATCTTCTTTTACCTATTGCTCACATCTGCTTCCAGATCACTGATATGAGAGAAGGCTTTTTCTCTGGCTACTTCCAGTTGATTTTACTACCTTCTCGGGAAGCCAGGCTGCCATCCTTCTGTTGGCAAGCAAAGACTTAAACAACAACAACAACAAACCAAAAACCTTTCAGCCATGCTTTTTGCAATGACTGTTAAGGAAGGGAATTAAAAACAAAAGACGAGCTGGAAGAACAAGATATATATATATAGACTGGTGGACTAGAATACAACTGGAATCTAGATATGTAAAAGATAAAACAGAGGGTTTTTATGTAGAGCAAATACCCCTGGATAAAATACTATTAGAAACAGATGACAAATTGATTTTAAAAATGTATGAAGTGTTATTAGAAATTAAGATGGAAGATGAAGTGGTAAAAGATTGTATGACCAAATGGGTGCAAAATATAGGGCATAATATTGATATTGATGACTGGGAAAAATATGGAAAATTAATATAAAAATTACAAAATCAGTAAGCTTTAAAGAAAATGTATACAAAATGTTCTACAGATGGTACATGACACCAGATAAGTTGTCAAAAATGTATGAAGGTACATCAAATGTATGTTGGAAATGTAAATTACAAGAGGAAACCTTGTATCATATGTGGTGGACATGTAGAGAAGCAAAAAATTATTGGATACTAATACATGAATGTTTGCAGAAAATTCTGCTACGTAATATACCATTTAAACCAGAATTATTTTTATTAAATATGTTGCCAGAGAGTTTGGATAGGAGAGAGAGCCATTTGGTGATACATATAATAACTGCAGCCAGAATACTATACGCATGGAAATGGAAGAAAACTGAAATACCAAACTGTGAAGAATTTATGGAAAAGATTACGGAAGTGGCGGAGATGGACATATTAACAGAAGCTTTGAAAGACAATTCAATCCAAGAAGCAACTGAAAAATGGGACCCTATATATAACTGGATCCGTGCTGTAACCTGAAAGCCAAATGTGATAACTTTAATACAAAATAGTCAAATAACTCTAGTTGGAATTATATAGGCAACTAACAGACACAAAAGTTCTTAATGTAATTATATGTTTAAGTACAGATAATATGTGATAATGTATGTCATGATATATTCCCTGTTATCCTGATTTATTTCCCCTTACCCTTGAAATAAAAATAAAAAAAGGGACTCATTATCATTTAAATGGGAGACACAGAAGGAAACTTCCTGAAGAATGTAAGGATTGTGAACATTTTTGGGTGCCCCTTGGCAATGGTACCCCCTGCCAGCTGATACTTCCACTCCAGAAGCACCACTGGATTGCTTCTGACATAAAACAACTCTGACCAGTTAAGTGCTGCATTTTCCTTAATGATGTGTTTTTTAAGTCTTTAAATCTATTTTAATCTTGATCTTGTTTTGTCTTTTAACTGTACTTTTTAATGACTATTACTATAATCCACCTTAAGTTCCAGTTTCTGGATAAAGGCTGGATATAAATCTGGTCCTTTTCAGTCACTACGGTGTAAAACAGGACTTTTCTCTTTCTTTAGATTGTTGAATAAAAATTCCAGAATTACAATTAATCTTACTCACAGCATTATTTGATCTAACTACCATTGTAGTGATAGGTCTCTCATATCAGAAACGTCTTGTGAAATGCCTTTTATACGGTAGATGCCTGCTCACTACAGAATCTCTTGTATGAAACGGGGTTGCATGAACAGCACAAAACAAAATACAAACACTGAGCAGTGCTTCAAAAGTTACAAAGAAGCAAGGAAAGAGGGAGCACAAGTGGATCCCAGGGGCAACATACAACAACTTCACTCCTCATATTTTCCTCATACAGTGGGGGAAAAAGGAAGAGTCTCAACAGAGGGAGTGTATCGTGCTCCCATCAGGGCAGGCACCTGCCTATTATTTACATTACATTGTGAACACCGCCCTGCACAAGCAGAATTAATCTAGATGATATCATCATTAGCTCTAGCCTATATTACACTTATTTCATACATTTTTATTTATATGAAATAAAAATCAGTTATAGGGAAAGAGTGAGCATTAAAATGAAAGTGAGACTGAATGACCTATTCAACCGTGTTGAAACAGAACAATTCTGCTTAAACAACTCTGTGGTCAATTCTTGCAAGTACATAACTGTAGCAAATGCTGCTAGCAAGAGTGCTATTCATCAGGTTAGAAAGGCAAAAACTGGAGAGAATATCAGAGATATAGAAAATTAGCAAACTGTGTCTCATAACTCATCAAGCCCTGATAGAACGTAGGCTTGATCCTTATGAAGTACTGTCAAATAACACAGAGACTTGTGCATTCCATTGGCAGCATCTCTTTCAAACTACCAATATAAATATTGCCCAAGGGCCATACCAGGGTAGTATATGTATCCATAACCAACGCCCACACTCTCCGCATATAGGACAAAAATCTGCCAAAGGCACAAACAGCTGGTTTCATTCTGGTGGCACTTAGTTGTAATTGTCTAAATCTATGCTGTTGGTTTGGAGCACACTGGGAATCATTTTAAGATTTTCAATGCTTATCAACCTTTGCTTATCAATTAAGTGTGGATATTCAAAATCACTTCCCAGGAACAACTAGCTAAAAAACATGCCTTTAAACATGATGTAAATGGAACAGCTTAGAAAAAAATACAACAGTTTCAGGATTTGGAATGATGATGTGTATATGTTTGTACCACTGTATATCAAATTATGTATTATAGGGAAATTCTTGCACAAGGTATTTCAAAATGAAACACCCTGATTTTGCTACTACTTACAACTAAAAATCCACCAGCTAAATCAATATCATAAATCAATATTGCACCAACACTTCTGCCACTGGCATTACATCATCCTTTGAAAAGAATGAGTATCTCAAGATCATAAATGCTACAACAGGGTACAAGCAGACTTAAAAACACAAAACAAAAATGAAGCATTTCATATGGTATTAAATTACTTAATCTTCCAGAACCAAAAGCACTTGCTTCTCCTTCTGCTGCCCCAAGGTTTAACTTTAAAACAAAAGGAAACCTCCTTTTAAAAAGTACTTGCAAAGGAAAACATGTTCATCCTATTATGTTCTCTGCCACTTTACAATGTTGAACTATCTGCATCTCTTACTTTCACATACCTCATCATCATATTAAAGTGAAAAAATCTATGACACATCCTATAGCAGTGAATTGTTTGATCTTGATCAGGGAGCATTTGATGCCATATTGTTCTTCGTCTTTCATTAAACAGATTCAGCTCCTACTTAATGGAAGCTCCAGAAGGGAATGAAAATATTGACAGTCATAAAAAATACTAAGTAAATAATACTGCTGTTATTTCAGTTTTCATAAAGCTTGGACTGATCAGAGAGTTCTGTCTGAGAAAAAAGAATGCCCAACTTTTGAGTGCTAAAAAAAAATTATAGAGCTCTAGTTCTTTAATTCACTGAAGTAGAAAGCTAGAGAGGCACAATGTTAGAAGAGCCAAGAAAAATTGGGCAATCCAGTCTTAATAAAGGAGAGGATGTCAGGCAGATTTAAAGTTGTTTCTTGAGCCCCACTTTCAAAGAACAAAGGGGATATCCAAGATGACAGAAACTGAGCCACGTTAAGCTAATGAACCACGTAATGAGGTATATGTGAGTTTGATGAGGTGAGGGGAGAGAAAACGCAAAGGCATTAGGAAAAGCTACTGTAAAGTTCCCACCAAAATGAAAGAAAGCTACACAAGAGCACCCTCGTGTCTCACATTACTCTTGTACTGTACATCCACAAATCAGTTCCCACACAGTAGGGATATATACCTTTCCAACATACATTCTTTTTTGGGTGAAACCAATATATACTCTGCACAGTATGTAGAGATAAACTGGAGAGAGGGATTCCTTGATCCATGTAGGAAAATGCCCATGTGACATTCCCTTAACTGTAGCTAAGACTCTTAGCTTGGACTGGGAGTCCACTGTTCAAAACTGAAGCTTAGCCATAAATTCTCTCACACTGCCTGAGGTTTTTCACAATTGGTCTTTGAATTCTAGTTGTATTATGGGTACATAATAGTATTTTGCTTTATATGGTTGGTGAGTGGGTAAAACTTTATAAGGATTGCCTGTCACTTGGTTTGTAACAAGTGCTACAAGCAGAGGCCTACAAACAGTCAAAGAATTAGTGCTAGCCTACATTACACTTATTTCATACCCATTTTATTTATATGAAATAAAAATCAGTTTACCTGCGGTAAAACTGTGATAAATATTCACGCTCAAACTGCATGCTAACTTTAATAGCATGATTCAGTCAACATCTTGAATTACCACTGAACACTGTGTTCATCATCTGTCCTAGAATGCTTCTCAGCTAACAAGAATGCTGAATGTTTGGGCTACATAGTTAACTTATTCTTCAGAAATATAATAGCCGATATGGTAAAATATAACCTGCAAATCCACATGTTACATACATATGCCTTACTGACTTTCAAACCATGTGCTGAATGATAGTGAAGATGATGGAAACTGTTCACATAGCATTTGGTCAGTGAAAATAATGTATAATCAAATAAACATGTGGGCAACGTAGCCAGTGATAGGCTGCAATCCCACATTCACTTACCTAGAGAAAGACCCAATGAACTTAATAACATTTACTCTGGATATACATAATGAATATAGCAAAGGTTTCCAACCTTGGGTAACCCAGGTGTTCTTGAACTACAGCTCCCAGAAACCCCAGCCAGCACAGCTGGCTTCTGGGAACTGCAGTCCAAGAAGATCTGGGTCACCCAAGGTTGGGAACTACTGATTCAACAGTTAAATCCCATTAAATTCAATGAGAGAGTTAGGCATGTAACTAACAAGAATTGTAAGTCCCCATTTGTTTTTCAGAGACACATTTTTCTCCTTGTCCGCAAAATATTTTCTGTCTATCTTGACAAAAAGGTTTGCATTTACAATGATGGTTTTAGCATGCTGTGCAAATCATGCAAACTGAGCAGTTAAACTATACTAGCTGACTTGTTTGCATTTTTCTTATCAGTCAGGGAGTCCTTCTGCTTCCTATCTGTATTTGCTTCAAAGCAGGAAAAATGCAAAGACAATAGTTTTGCACAGATATATTTTGTGCAAATTGCAGAAATTTTGATTGAAAAAAAAAGCACAATTGCTTTCTTGTAGTGGAGGCAAGAAATCTCATGGAAGTTAATGAATTTTCAGCAGGCTTTACCAATGTGTTAATGCAGCCTTATGGGTAATTTAGTGAGATTTCCAATTCTCATACTTCTCACAGTATTTTCCATTGCAGTTACAAGTTTCTCTATTCATTGCTTTCCGTCCTTTAAAACAAAAGTGAAATTTATTTTCTTGAGCAAAAGAAAAGAAAGACCTAATCTTAAATCCAAATATTTTGATCTTAACCCGTTTTTAAAAAATCATGCTACACATGAGAGAAGAATTTCTTTAGGTCAAATGCTTATTCATTTAAGAACCGAAATGTTGCAAGCTTTAAGAAAGATTGCATAACCATAAAACAGGAATTAACAAGGAAATTGACACATTACTTTGTCTGAAGGTTTCTATAAGTATCAGAATAATACTGGTATATAACTGGATAATATTGCATATATATAAAAAGGCATACATTAATTTTTAGCAGATTGCATTCTCTTTGGCACCAAATACACATTCCTTCTAGCCCTGTTCAGGTGTTCTTTCCCTGAAAGAAGAGAGAACTATAACTGTGTTGGGGATGCATATTAAGTCCCTTCCTCAAAGCAACCCCTGCACCCCCGCTTGTCAATGAGGCTTCTGTGGAGTGAATGAAATGCAACCAGCATTGAAGAGACATCTTTAGCATATTAGGTTGAATGCACTTTTAAAAACTGTGATTCAGAGCTCTCCCTTAGCAGGGCCCATAATCATGGGAATGCTACAAGCACGTTCAGTTGTTCTGCATGAAAACACCTCTTCAGACCTTTGCACAAAACACATCAATATATGATTGACAGGCAGAGAGGGAGGCGGGGTGAGAAACTGAAGTGCATCCCCACATTCCCATCACTGCTACAGCCACCCCTGCTTTCAAACTACAATGCCTGAATAGGGCTTCCCCCGCACTCTCTTTCGTATTTTGAATTTATGCTGTGTTTTTTTAATCTGTTTTAATTCTAAAAATGTTTGTTGTTTCATATTGTATATTAATGTTAAGAGTTGTTTTATGTCATTTATAATTACATAATTTAAAAAAAAAGTTGACATAAGCAATGAATGTTGTCCTATTACTGCGCCACTCTAGAATAAACTGAATCTAGTTTGCCTGCAAATTCAAAAGACAGTCCAGTAAATGAGCAAAGAAACAATCTCATACTGCTTGAAAGTGGGAGAAGCTCATGCTCCAAGAAGAGGGCAACTCCTTTGGTATGGGGTGTCCTCTAAATCCAGTACTAAGTTGCTAACAGTTCAAAGGGTCTCCCATTACACAGAGTATCACAGAAAATGTTGTTGTTGTTTCGACTTATATACTCCTCCATAGTGCTAGAGCACTCTTTGGGTGGTTTACAACATAATTATGCAAAGAACACTTTGCCCCCCAGCAAGCAGGGCAATCATTTTACCAACCTTGGAAGGATGGAAGGCTGAGTCAACCTTTTGCCAGCCACCTGAATCCATCAGGATTGAACTCAGATCACGAGCAGAGGCTTGACTGCAGTACTGCAGCTTAACCACTGTGCCATGGGGTTCACTGCATGTATCATATAGTAAACAGGTTCTTAACCTTTTTAGTGGTCAGCACCCCACTTAATCTCAAAACACGTTCTTCCACCCCCTTGAAAAATGTGTTCCAATATATTTGTTAGAAAATTACATTTATTGCAAAACAGTTTATTTACTGAAAAACAGATACACATATATGTATTGACATAAAATTAAAATAATATCTCAATTTTTTGTGGCTAATTTGTTGTTTATTCATAATAATATTTTGAAAGCGAGGTTCCTTTTCAAAAGAGCTATGTGTATGTCATCACTTGCATTAAACAATTTCTAGTTTTAGTTTTTATATGCAAAAGTGATGGAAATCACATTTCACACAGATAGGTGGTAGAAAATGGTAGAAGTGTCTGCAATGCTGCCTTCGCCAGTTGTGGAAATTGTTCTAACTGAGCACACCAGAATCATTCTAAGTCCATTTTTTCAAATTCCACTTGGCCCATATTTCCATAAGATCATCTTTTATTAAATTACCATTGTCTATAGAATTAAGGTCAAAAAGAAACGGATCCAGAACCCATCTCTGCTATTTGTCAATATCTCCCGTGGAAAAATATCCACGAAAAGATGCACTCAATCATTGCAGATGCATTACAAGTTCAGATAAAACTGGTTTTCTCACTTTCCTGAACGATTTCATGAAGCAAGGAAAAGTTTGCAAAATTACTATTTTCAACTCAACATATCCAAATTTTTAGTTTTTCAATAAAAGCAGATAATTTTTCAGTAGCTGTTATTATGTTCTTACCATATCCTTGCATTGATATATTTAATTTGTTCAGGTGAGTGAACAGATCTGATAAGTAGGCCAGTCGAAGTATTGCATCTCTTCTTTCAGTGTCTTTAACTAAATTACAATTTTGGTTCGTAAGAAACTGAATAATTTCCAGGCACATTTCAAAAACCCTGCTTAGCACACATCCCTTGGAGAGCCACCTTATGTCAGTGTGATAAAGAGACACGGTCTGGTCAGCACCGATTTCTTCTAAAAAAGCACGAAATATATGGTGATTAAGCGTCCGTCCTCGGATATAATTTACTACATTTACTGCAGTAGCTAAGTGCTGTTTTAACTTCTCTGGCAAAGTTTTTGATGCAAGTGCATGGTGGTGCAACATGCAATGTGTTATTGTAACCTGCGGTACTTCTTTCTTCAGATATGCAAAAAAATTGGGAATTTTTGCCTAACATCACACGGGCACCATCAGTGCAAATTGAGCTGGTATTTCATGTTTCAAAAAAAAAAAAGTCTTTAATGAGATTGAAAACATCAGTTCCTTTTGCCATCAACTCCAGTTGCTCACAAAATAAAAATTATTCCAAAATTTCCTTTTCGTTTATGTATTGCACAAATACTAATAGCTGACTGCAATTACCAGCATCAGTTGACTTGTCTAATTGAGTACTCACTCTCAGAGGACTGGCTTTAATATCTTGTATTACTTGCAGTAAAATATCCTGACTGATATTGAATCAAATCACATAATTTGATAGTGGAATCTGCTAAATTTTCTTATGTGCTTCATAATCTAATACAATTTTCACAATTCCCAATGCACATGGTTTTACCAATTCCTCAGCTATTGTATGAGGCTTTCCCCCCCTAGCACACAGATATGCCACCTGATAAGAAGCTTCTGAACTGCCACAAAGTCAGATTCTGTGATAGTACCACTGGCATCAAATCGTGCCTTCTGAGACTTCAAGATGGTAAGTGTATGTCCTGCAGCTTCACCACCATGCTGATTGTTGAAATGTTCTAACAACTTTGACAGTTTGAGATTGGAATTTGAAAATATCTTGCAAGATAAAATGCATTGTGATCGCTGGGTACCGTCTTTCTCTGTTGTACAAGTGAATCCGTAAGCAACACAATCGTCTTTCCATTGGCCTCTTTTCGACATGGCAAGGGTTACTACAAACAATAAAGTAATATTCACACATTATTTTAACTACACAGTAAATTGTAAAATCGTAAAATAACGTGTAAACAAAAATTAATTATAATTCTTACTGAAAACAAAGAAAATTAGCATTTGTTTGTGACTTGGCCTACTTCATTAATGTTTGTGCATGACAAACTGCACGTTTTGAGCAATTTCTCGTGGTACTGGTGAGTGCATGAGCAGTGACAAAAGTAGGGTGGGTAGTAGTGGGGATCATATCATCGTAGCATATGTTCATAGCATTTGCCATTACATAAGTACTCACATCAACCGTGAGTACATAGTACAGTAGAGTCAAATTTATATAGAAACAGCTTTAAATTTTATATTATAAATCTAAAATTTTTGAAAATTTCTTACCACTCACACCGCTAGAAATGCTTTCTTGCATTCCCAGGGGTACACACACCCCTAGTTAAGAACCGGTGATATAGTCGTTCAGAGTAGACATACTCTTAATCATTAAAAAGAAACATAGCTAAGATTTACAACACGTGTAGGCCATCTCAGTGGGGTTGAGGCCCAGTTTTCAAATTTGTCAGCAGCCTGAGGGCTATAGTCCTTAATGTGTGTATCTAATTTTTATATTAAAAATAATTAGATAATACAAGCGCCTATTTCAGAATTTTAAAAACAATAAAAACGGGGTATAGGGTGGCCTGGGAGACCCAGGGTGGGGGGGGGCACACATAAATAGATCTTCAAGTTGGCTGTATTTCATCCACTCCTGTTTTATAAGTATGGCTGTTATTTCACTGTCAGCCAGAAAGTGGCCTTAAGCCCCAACCTACCATAAAACAGTGGCTCAGCTGTGGCCTCTTGAACTTAAACCCAGCTGTTTTCTTTGGCTCAGTCTCCCATCAGTCCTGTTGTAGGAAGAAGGAAGAAGCTGCTGGCAGCCTGATCAAATATTAACTTGGAATGAAATATCTTGTTATCCCATTCTTTCTGTATCCCACTATGATCCTCTTTCAATAATAACAACAATGGTAACATTATCATTTACATAGTATTTTAAAAGTGTCTCATGTGCATTATTTCAACCATTTACATAACAAGCACATACAGTAAGCTAATACTCTTTGAGATGAGTGTATGAACTAACATAGTGGCTTATCTAAGTCTACCTAGTGAGATCATGGAAAAAGCAAAATTTAAATGGAGCTCATACTACAGGACAGTAAATTCAATACCACCATTGACGCTGCAAACGGATCTGATTTGAAGGGCATTCTTTGTAGGTACTGATCTTTATCAAACAGATATTGACCAGTTTGTTGAAGTTTCATCAGAGTCTTAATCTGGATGTATTTTCAAAGTAGTGCTAAGAAAATAGCAGAAGATAAAGCAGGATTTATCAGTAGATATCTTGATGACTAGCAACAGATCTTCAGGAATTCCTTGTGTTCTTTACCAACATTAGCCACAAAATGTGAGTCATCTCCCATCCCCAAAATTGTTTGCTGATGGATAGAAGATAAAGGAGTCAACTAGAAATGAACTTCTTTCTCAAAGGAGTGCAAGCTGAATTCTGGGCTGAGCACGTCTTTAATCTCCTCATAAGAAACCATCTTCCAGCTGTTGAGCCTCAGAGTTTTAGGTAAAAAAGAAAGTCTGAGATCTGACTATCCTTGGTATCTTCGATTTGACCAAACATTTGTGTGTGCGAAATGACTCATCTGCATACTCTCCGAATGGTGTGATTTCCATTTCCTCCATACAGCTCTAGTAATGCCATAGCATGAGCAATGTGATACAACTATATGGAATAGTTGTATCACACTGCACATGCCATTCTAGGACTTCTAGCCTGGCCTGCATACAAAGCACAGATCTGAATTGCTTAGTTCTTTAGCGATACACCCTCAACATGTTGAGTACTGGATTTCAATAAGACCAGAGTGTTATGGGCAATTGGCAAGAACACTGTTGCCATGATGTATGAATCACCTCTACATTTTGAGTATTCTATCTCAGTTATTCTTTGATTGAAACATGCCCTTCATCACCTGGAGAGTGTAGGCTTGAAATGCACCTGTACTTAATATAAAATCAGACTCCAATTATTCCTCTTTTGATTGCCCTGCTATTCTAGTTATTAAAATCTAGCGGGTAGTTCCTATGTACCACTATATAAACATAAGTTCTGTTTCTGAATCCCTAATCATTAAGGTGCAAGATGTCCCCCAGTATAACCAAGGTCATACTGCAGATTATAGTTGTAATACAGAGAACATCTGATATGTTTAAATATATACACTTCCTTGTCACTGGAAGGAGGTATTTTGTGATGTGTGGTAATCTTCACTAGCTCCGTACTTTCAAGCAGTTTCAGATGACAGGAAGAGATCATAGTAGCACTTTGTCAGAATTTGTTAACAACGGCATCCCCAAAAACAAAGCTTGTGAGGAGTGTCAAAAGAAGGAAGAAACTACCGTGTGACATATCTCTTCAATATTGTTGATTGTCTAATTAAAATGCAGCAGAGCAGGAAAAAGTGCAGAGATGCTGTGTAAGAGGTAATGTAAAGAGCAATCAAAGCCACTCAGTGGTGCTTAGCAGAGGATTTCATTTATCGGCTTATGAAATGGAAATATCTAATTCTGTAAATTTGAAACAGGTATTGCAGAGTGTAAACAGTATTGCTGTGCAATGCTCACCTTAATGAAAGCTGCCTTTGCCTTCAGGAGGAAATGCATGCATGCATAACCACTATCAATCAGCATAATAAAGCAAGCATGTATCAGACATTAAAAGAAGGGGTCATATCATTATGTGAAGTTAAAACAAAACAAAACAAAAATACTTGTTACAAATTACTATGACATGGGGAAAGCAATTGGATGGCAGGTGTTACATTTCTGTTTTTTAAAAAGAAATAACTTGCATTTATACAGGGAGAAAAGTGGGGAGGGGATCCACACATTTCCTTTAACAGTGCAGTGCACACCTGCAGCTTGTTAATGTAAGTACCATTATTGAGGAAAGTGTAAATTTAGATTTGCAAAACCATGCTTATTTTTTTCCTCCTGCAATTTGAACTACACAGATTTGGAATCGTCTGGCCATTCTTCCCAAGACAATGAAAACATAATGATCACTGATTCCCTGTGAATCTGCTTTCATAAACTGCTGAGCTGCAAATCAAATTAACGTATTTCATTTATACTTAGCCTGCAAAGTTTAGAGATTACTGCCACTTTAGACATAATAACGCACTTTCAAGCATTCATAGACACCTTTATATTACTGACCTGCCAGC
This sequence comes from Intellagama lesueurii, assembly GCA_037013535.1. Taxonomy (NCBI): domain Eukaryota; kingdom Metazoa; phylum Chordata; class Lepidosauria; order Squamata; family Agamidae; genus Intellagama; species Intellagama lesueurii. The sequence goes on from JBAJHW010000005.1 coordinate 112,966,275, forward strand.
TAGGTTCCCGCCGCAGCCCTTTTATCCAGTCTTCCTCCAAGTCCTTATTCTCCCTCGTGCGTGTTTCATCCATAGCAGATGTGGCTTGCACAATCTCGATTGGCCACTGGCTGTTAGACTCTCTTTGTAAGCCTTTTAACCACCGCAGCAGCAAGTGCAGTTCAGAGGCAGACTGTCATGAAGAAAATGTCATGCCACAAGATGGGGTTTTTTGATATGAACAGCCTGCTGGGGGCGGGGGGAGAACCAAATTACAGAAAAGTGCTAGTGTATTCTAACATGTGCTGACAGGTCCAGGAAGTACAATGCTGTAGCTACAGAATCCACAACTGCTTAGATAATGAAAAAGGCATTTGGTGTCTATAAGTAAAAGAGCAAAGTAACATTACATGCAAAAATGGAGAATGTGATGCTAACAAAATATTTTGAGCATGCTTCCCCTGCTTTCAGTGAATGATGCTATAGTATAATTCAAAAAGAGAAAGAAGATGTTCTGAATGAAAGAAATACAGATGCTATAAACAACTATAAGGTCTATTTGTGAGATGTTTATATTCTTAAAGCAATTTTTTAATATATTGCTCAATAGTCAGTCAATACAGGATCAGGCAATTCAGATAGAATAGACTGGGTTTCCAATTACTGGAGCTGGTAAGTGCTGGGAACAGGTTCATTTTCCACTCCAGTTTTTCTCAGTGAACCTTTTTTTTTTATATATCAAAGATGTAAATGTCAGCAGGTATTTATTACTTGAGGAGGAGTGGGGGGGGGGGCAAATGAAGCACTGCACCAAAGGATCACTGATGGTGGACTGTGGCTGTATGAAAAAGCGGGAAGGGCTCCTGTACCGTTAATTGGTTGTGTGAAAGAGGGAATTTCAGCAGATAAAGTTTCTTATGCAAGCTGTTTCTGGTGAAATCCCCTCTACCACAGAACTGCCCAAGATACAGGAGTCCTCTCCTCTATTTCCTGCAGCCATCCTCCTATTGCGGTAAGGCGAAACATATACTGTCCTCTGCAGCTGAAGAAACCAACCCTCAATTACCGTGATCACAGAGAAAGAGAAAGATTTTTTAATTTTTTTAAAAAAAGAATGTTGAAATCGTAAGCTATTGTATAAACTATTTAAATGTCAGTTTTGCTAAGTGTTCCTGGCTTAAAGAGAAATCTAATCACAATACAGTTAGCTTACACTCTACTAACTCTGGTAAGACTGAATATTAGAGATGTGCGTTTGGATTTAGAAATATTCAGAATTCACCAAATAATGCCGAATTGAGATAGTTCCAAATATCTGTGATAATAATTCCCAATATTGGGAGTCCCATTTACTCATATAGGTTAGAAAGCAAAAGGTGAGGTTTCTGCTTGCTAGAGGAAGAAGTGAAAGTGAAACCTAATTCTCAGGCATCCTATACTGATTTCTTGAGAAATAAAACTTAAATACACTCTGGCACCATAGATAGGAGGGGAAGAGAATGAAGTGTCTCCTGACTGGGGCTGCCATGGGTTTTCCGAGGAAGGGGGAGGGGGTGAGAGCAAAACCTGTAAATGAGTCTGTGTGCACCAATGAAATCTAGAAGCAGGTACAGAGACTAGAAGATGGGCATAGCTGCTTATGAATCCCCAGAGCATTTGCTGTTAGGATCTGCTCCTGTGCAAGCCTGCACTGCATCAGTTTTTTTCTGTTTCCTTTTCTGAACCCTCAACTTACATTTACATTTTTTACATCTCATTGCGTATTGTTTGCTTAATATAGTTGGGAATAAGATTTAGGATTAGTAGATTCATAGATTATTTTATTATAAAGGAAAATATTTGGTTTAAGCCCCTTTGGGGTATATCAAACAGGAGGATAAGATTTTGTTATATAGAGACAGATACATTAAGTTAATAGATGTGTGTGTGCATGTGCATGTATGTGTGCATGTGCGTGTTACTTGACTGATGGAAATTTTTATTTTTATTGGAAGGGTTTGTTTTGTTGTAGCAAAATCAGATACTGTTCTTCTTTGGGTAGAGTCTACAAGTGGTATGAAACATGTGTGGTAGAAGAAGTAGGCACTTGGAGAAGGCTGCAGGAATGCTGCCTGTACCCAGTACAGCAGCTTCTACTGAAAGGAATGGGAGAGGGAGAGGAAACAGACAGCCTACAATTGCTATTATGAGTTCCCCCAAACAAGCTCTGTCACCAGCTGCCTTCTCCACTCTCTGAACGAACAGCAGTACAGTGTGTGTGTGTGGCAGAGGTCACAGAGAAGTCTCTGGTTGAAGGTGGCACAGACAAGAGCGAACCTCAGGCATGTTCCAGTGACGTCTTCATACCATCCAGCCAGGGCAGCTAGGGCAAAGGGCCAAAAAAAGATGGTGAAAAAGACACTTTTCTCTCAAAGAGCTAATGTGCCAAAGAAGGACAGGGATGGCATCAGTGCTAAGACAGACACTGTCAGCTTGGGCAGTAACAGTGCTCTTGCTTTTGTAGTTGAGAAAGAGATTTATGAAGAGCATCAGACACTGACTTCCATGTCCATACCATGAAGCCCCATCATTTTCAAGGAAATGTTTACCCCAGTCCCCATTCCTACCACATCTCTTTTGTGCAAAGCAACATGGTGGTGGATGGGAACTCTTCTTCAAGTACATACATATCTGATGTGGAAAGGAGGAGACTGAGGGGACTCAGTTGAGCACAATTTCAGTAGCATGTGACACTGAAATCACCCCTGTCCCTCCAGCTGCACTTGTTCCACCAGTTGCTAGAACTAATAGTGATGACAAGTTAGCAATCTCTGTTAGAAACATACAGTCAAAAACTGGAGCTCCCAAGAATTCAATAATCTGGAAGCATTTTCAACAGTATCCAACAGATGCTTGCATGGCTGAGTGCATGCACCACAAGAAGATGCTAAAGCATGGACAGGATTTGGGCCACTTCTCCAATAGCAGTAAGCTCAGCCACTTGAAGACTCAGCACAGGGCATTGCTGCTGGCAAATTAATTGGGTATTGTGGGGGCAAGTGGCTTCTTTATTGTGAAGGGTAGATGTCATCAGAGGGCAGCAGCTGAGCCAGGCAAGAAGGGAGGCAGATGGGCAAATAACAAGAGGCAAACAGCAGCAAATGCCAGGCCCACATCTCAAGAGTAAATTCCAGATTACCCTGGAGGAGCTTGGAGGGGTGCAGAGAAAGGTGTTCTGGAAACAAAAATGTCAGGATTACTCATTGCCTAGGGGAGATGATAGCTCTGGATGACCAGGCATTCCCTCTGGTGGACAACACTGGTTTCTGTAGGTTTGTGGCAGAACTGGCACCCCATTCTCAATTCCCATCCCAAACAACCCTTAGGTGCAGGATTGTGCCAGATGTATACATGAGGATATCAGGCAACTGGTACAGCAGCAGTTTGCCAGGGCAGAGGTCATACATTCTACAACTGACATCTGGAACAGCCGGAGTGCAAAACATGCTTCTCTCCCTGACAGGACATTGACAGGAGATGGAACAGTGGGAATGGCAGCAGGAAATGCCAGAAGCAACAAGGAAGCAGAAGACAGGTCACACTGTGGAATGAGCAAATACCCTAAGCAGCATTGGCAGGCAGATTGAAGCAGCAGATAGCCTTTAGTGGGTCGGAACCGTGCCAACACAACAGCATAGGGCAGGGCAGAGTAGAGTGAGTGAGCACAATCTCGGAATAGCAGTTGGAAGAATGAAAGAGGCAGAAGGAGGGGGCAGCAGACTGCAGCATGGCATACCCCGTATTCTGAGACTGATACACAAGCGGGTGATAAAAGGTTTGTACAATATATAGCTGATAGAACAGATCACTGAAAGAAATAGGGACGTGATAAGGACTCACAAAATGTCTTCTCCTTGTTGACTCACTATAGTGAGTTATGGAACTAATATTTGGTACTTTTCCAAGTCTCACTGTGCTCCTTGCTAAGACCTCCCTCTCCACCAGCATTTCCCCCTCTACAGACAGAGAGATGTACAGATAGAGGGGCAGGAATATAAAAGAGATCGGGTTTCAATCCTTCAGCAGGGGCTCAGTATTAGAACCCAAGATTTGCAACAGTGATTATGAGTACAAGTAAGAGTACTTTCTCTCTAACTGCAGAAAAAAAAGTACACAATCTTGTGTCCGTCGATTAAATATGTAAAAAAGAAAAGGAGAGGAATAATGAAAAGAACAAAGTAAGTGAAGTTAGAATTGTCCTCATATAGACAATGAGAAGTAAGCAGAAATTGAAGAATGGATTAAAGATGGTGTCTGAGATGAAGGGAAACAAATAGCAGTGTTGGTCTGTGTCAAAACTAGATTATTATTGGGGTTGATATCTAGTGCAGACATTCATAATAATAATATCTCAGAGAAATACTGTGTAGTATACCCAGTGGCACTTTTAGTGGTGACTGTAGAAGCATCCTTCCCTTCTGTTTTGTGTTTATATATACTGTACTGCTACGCCCACACTCACATCATGACCAGCCACAATGTTAAATAAGTAAAGAGGATGCTAAAATAGTATGGTGCATAAAGCAAAATTTCTCCAGAGATCATGGTTTGACTTTAGATTTCATATTGCACAATAAGTGCAAGGATGAACATGATAGTCTGATACACATACGGAGTGCTTTATTTTTAGACCATGACAGCAAGCACAGTAAACCAATATCAACACAGGAAGAAGCCATGCACTTTTTCTTTTTTAGGCACAGAGACATGCAAAACAAGCAACAAGAGAGTAGAAAGCAGAAGTTATCTTCCAAATATGCTAGTTTAATAGTAATATTTTAGAAGCGGAATACTTCCATCAATTCTCATTGTAAACAATCCTCAGGATTTTAATGTACAGCAAACTATAAATATATAAAGAAAATGAATGAACTCCAGAGGGGGGGAAAAGTCAATTTCTCCATTGCTCACAAAGTAGCACAAGAAGGCCATCAATTACCCAGGAATTGTAAGTGTGGGGCAGCTTCTTGTTAATCAAGTCAACAACAAGAGAACATTTTGTACAAAGCTGAAGCCAAACTGTATGGTTGTTTTTTTTTAAATGTTCTTTTACTAAAATCAGCAGAATCCATTCTATGACTTACTATACTGGGCCAACAAGAGGCTCTTACCATTACTGTTATCATTACCCTGCCTACAAAAGTAACACATCCCTATTCCTTGTTATTGGGGGTTTATTGGAAAATAAATGAAAATGCCCATAGGTTCCCTCACATGGCCAAGTCTGTCTATGGGACAAAATACTGTGGTGGTGGTGGTGGTGGGAGAGACACCATTAAAAGCTTTCCTTGGCACTTCCCTCTCAGATGCTTTGAGACAAGGACAATCTAATTGGAGATGGGATACACAGTCAAGCGCATCAAGTGAGCAGAATTGTAGTGGACAATAGTTATAGAACTCCATCTACCGTTTGACACCTTCCTGAGTATATTTTTTAAAAAGATAACAGGATCATCAGGAAAGTGAAACAGGACAGGGGAATATTTTTATTTCCTACCCCTGTTTGTCTTTTATCTCCCGCTAACTGCAAAACTAATCAGCCTCTTTCAAATGTTTTTCTCCAAGTAACTAGAGGCTCTCCAGCTCATGCTGCCTTTTCCTTCAAGAGAAAGAGTGCACATGTATGTTTATAGTTCCTCCCCTGGCTGCTACTTTAATTTCCCTCTATTGCACTTCCCAAACCCCATGACAAATGACTCTCTTTAATTATTTCTCCACCTCATGCTGCCTCCGTTGTTCCACTGAGCTCTTCCTTTCCACTTCCCAACTTCCAAAGCCTCTTTTAGGAGTCACTTCTCCCGTGTGTAACATAAGTTTCTGTAGTTCTTTCCTCAGCTGCTGCTGCTCTTTCCAGTTTTTCTGCTCTCTCTCCCATCTTGCTCCCCCTGCTTCTTCCACAATGAGAGGCACTGGAATGTACAAGTGAACCACCCATGTTGACCCTTCCTCCCTTCCGCTACTGCTAAGATAAGCGACAAGTAACAGAGATAGACAATTGAAAAAAACACAATGAATTACAGACCTAAAGAAATTCCATTCCACTTTATTGCTGCAAAAAGTAATGCATTACAAATAACAGATTACTTCCAAGCTCTGAAAATGAGTGACACCTTGGTAAGTGTTTACTCATATGGAAGCCCAAATACTGTTAATGGGACTTAGCTCCTGTCAGGTCCACTGTGTAGAGCTTTGGCTGGCTGGCCTTCAAACACTGTTCTTTCATGTGCGGGCTAACATGCAGATGGAGCAGGCTCTGTGGAAAGGTCACACAGGCTCCTGGTTCTACTCCTTCATCCTTTACGCATTAAACAAAAGAACAACCAGAAGTGATTGTTAAAATTCTAGTGTATGATTTGAAGTCTTGCACAATCAGGGTTCCTTTGTTTGTCTAACATGGAGAAGCCTCTACAAGAACAGATGGCTTCCTCTTCAGAAAGGCCAGCCCAAAACAGAATGGCTTGCCTGTAGCAAAGACAAAATGGCATCTTTCACATTTCATGTACAAGACTGGCAGTTGAAGTTATTTCTGGTGTAAGTATTTGATATTTTTACTTGCACAGTGTAACAGCCTAAAGCTGAACTTATGACTGCTGTAGTGAATTACTGGTCTGGATTCTGATCATAAGGCAAAAAGGGAAATTAAAAACCTGTTTATTATTTAGGAAATCCATTTATAAAGAGCGTGAAAGGATAAAGAGATAATAAACTTTGATGATTTTCCCTAGAACTGGTTTCCGATATGCAAGTGTGCCTCTGTCTATGTAAGTTGGAAGAAAAAGAAACAGGAAGTGACTTCAAGAGAAAAAAAGGAAGGAAGCCTAAGAGAGCCAATCTTCTTGTAGGTCTAGAAAAGCGAAGAGGAAAAATCACACACTGGCAATCTATCTGCCTATTTCCTCTCCCAATATACACAAAGGGTCCGGATAACTTTCTATATGCACTGGTGCTCTGTTGGCACAATATCAAGGATGAAGTCAAGACAGCATCTTTCACTGCATCTAAGAGCAATAAGATAGCTATTAGGAGAGGGGCAGAGCAACTCACATAGCATAGACACTTTTGCCCATTACATGTTCTTCCACATCTGCTGCCTGAGGTCACTGCCTCTGAGGAAGGCTGAGATGTGGAGGCAGGTGGGGTAAGCCTGGTCCTCCAAATTCACATTTTAGTCCTTCACGTGGCTAATGCATCAATGCAGCTATACCTATTATGCTAGCAGCAAGGAAGGCCTCTCTTACTCATCCTTCTCTACCTTATTATGCTATTCCATGCAACAAAAATGCAGAAAAAAGTCACATTCAGCATTCAGGTGATCCTGGGACCTAGAGCAGTATCACAGCAGCATTTCAGATGTCAAGAGTGAAAAAGAATGGGAGAAAGAGTGGGATGGGAGAAGAGACAGTGGTCATCCGATTTTTTTTTTTTTTTTGCCATAGCAATCACAACAAAGTTTATATAGAAACCTCCAACCACCACCACCTGTCATAATAGTAACTAGATAAAAGTGCTTGAACACTCCTTCAAAAAGTGACCAGCAATTATCAATTCATTTAAAACTATGGAGAAACACAGCTCCCCCTACCCCACCCCCAGCATTCTCCAGTTTTGCTCATAACTGAGATAACAATCTGGCCCAGAGGAGTCTATCTGTCACTACTGAAGATGTAGACTACAACCTTAAATATCTTTTGCATCTATTAAGTGACCGGAACAGTCATGCATCTGCAAACAGCAGTGTTCATCATTACTTGGGGGGGGGGGGGGGGGGCGGTGCAGCTTTCTGCTCAGTGCCAAACACTGGCATAATCTTAATGAATGATGTTTATCTAACTTAAAAGTGGCACACTAAACAGAAGGGGGAAACTTAGGTTGGAACCATATGTTTTTCAGCAATTATTTAGATCTATGGTACATTATTCAGATATATGGTACATTGGACTTCAATTATATTCATTTAATTATCTCCTCCCTCCCACCATTCCCACACCAAGGGAACTGTGTAGATTGTATATAAACTGCAGGGACATGAAAACATTTATTGATGGAAATCAGAAACTTTTTTTTTATTCTCAGAGTGCTTGAATTATTTTGGAATGTGAGAGCCTGAAGCAAAGAAAACACATTAAAATCATCATATGAAGGGAAACAGCAATTTCCCCCCTTTCAAAGCTGTCACTTATTTGCTAAAAATCAAATCTAACTCTATGCAGTTAAAGAGGCTTCATACATCACTGAAATGAATGCCTGTGCGTATACGCACAGATATATCCAAGGAAACAGAGCTGCTCCATAGTTGTTCTTTGGGAATGTCTGAAGGCACATACTTAACACAGTTCTATTGCTAAAACTGAAATAGTCTGGCCAGCCCTGTAAACTTCCTCGAAGGAAGATTGCCTGAACAGCATACAAAAGCTCCTCTGAGGTCCTCATAGGAGGTCATAATTGCAGTGAACCAGAAGATTCATATAGGGCTAGTTCACACAACCATTTTAGGCACACAGGCAAATGCTGCTGGACTCAGTGTATGAGAATGGTCACATGATGCCACCGTTCATTTGGAAACTCTTTATGTGACCACTGTGATCTGTACAATGTGTTTGAAAACAGTATCATGGTGACCACAGAAAGCTCAGCCTCCCAAGGGGGTAATGCTGAAATACAACAGATTCTACAGTCACACAAAGCGAAAGGCCATGAACCGTGATTCATCGCTAAATAGGGAAAACAAAGTGCTCTGACAGGCTTTCTATCAAAATCTTATATTCTGTGATCATAGCCTTGTAAAAGAGTAAATAACAGGACTTCTCCTCAGATCTTGTGAACTGCAGCATATGAAATTGCAGATCCACCTGTATGCTGACCACTTTCCCCTAAAAGTTCAGGAATTTATGTGGATGTAATTTCAGGAATTTATGGGGATTTCTATTCTTAATTATTGATAATTCATGCAATTATTTTGTGGCATTAAGCTTGACCTCCTTTCTACTGCCTCCCCCTTTAAAGCAAGGCAAAGTCAGTAATTCTAGTTTTATCAAGTGAGGAAATGTGCTTGTCTGCTTATATAAACATTTAATATTTTGATGCAAATATTTCCTGTACTGGAAGAAGGAAAATATGCTGTTGTTAAATGTGAGTCAAGTCATCTCTAATCCTTGCAGGGTGCTGGTGGTTGGCAGAGTGGGAAGAGAGGAAGCAAAGGGGCCACAACTTAACACCCCCTTTCTCCAAATATTAATTAATTAATTAAGTCTAATTTAATTTAATTAATTAAATATTAATTAATTAACTAAGTCTAGAATGAATGAATGAATGAATGAATGAATTAATTAATTAATTAATTCATTATAGACTTAGTGCCAGCATTGGAATAAAGTTGTGCTACAGCATCTAGGAGACAAGAGAGAGGGAGGGAGGAGGAAGCTATCAATCAGCCCTTGTTTGCAGCTTGCTAAGGCAACTTCTGCTGCAGCCATGCCTCCTGCAAATCTAGATAAAATTGCCTGAACAAGCTGCAAACAAAGGCAGATTGACAACTTCCTTTTCTTTCTCTCAGACTCTTGTCTGGTCAGCTAAAGTAAATTCATCTGGGAAAACTTAACTTCCCAGGAGCAAATTCACAGCACATCAATGTGTATTTTTCCTGCTGTGCAGTTGCACCCTTAATTCATTTTTAACAAGCTATATATATCAGTACCCACAAATGGGATTCCAGAAAAAGAACATGCCAATAATGAAATACAGCAAAACATACATCTAAAAAAGGAAGGAGAAATACAATATTTCACCAAACAACTAAAGCCACAGTACAATATTTAAAAACAACAACAACACTCTGGTGCCTAAAAGAATTTAGCATTGGGATACCAGCTAAATATTATTTTGGAAAACATCCCAGTGTTCGGGTCCCAAACACACACACAGAGAGAATCAAAAGGCTGTTTCTGAGACGAGAGGAGGAAGTCTCTTGCCTTGCTTCTAGAGCATGCACATGTTTACGTTTTCATGACTCCAAAAAGGTGGACAATTACAAAGAGCACCCCTCTCCTCTCTATACCCTTGCCCACATGATACAACCTGTGATGGTCTTAGCCACCACTACTTGGCATCTTGGCAGCTAGTATGACTCCAATATCTTTGAAGGTTTGCCAGTTCCTGGCCTTCTCAAGATGATCTTGCCTTGCAGCAGCAGGGCATTTATCCCAGTGGTCCCAGAGTAATGTTGGATCAGTAAAGAAAATTTAGAGTAGCAGTGCTCATCATATAATAGTTTACAAAGAGCCTCTCAAATCTGGAAGCCTATGTTTGTCATTTATCCTGGAAAAAAGGATTAACCCCAGGATGAAATCAAGCAACCATTTCCAATCATATCAAAATTCATCTGGATATCGAGGTATGTCTTTTCATGCAACATCAGTTTGTCTAATTCTACAAGCTTTATTTATCTACATTGTTTCTATAAGAAGGTTCTAATTACATTCTTACAATGCAAAAGCTTATAGCCTAAAAAGGCACATTCAAAAAGCAGAGAATACATCTCTTAAAATATCGAAATTCTTGAAAGTAAAGTTATATGTATTAAAGATATTGACTTTCTTAACCTTTAGGCATATTACAAACAATACAGAAAATTATTCTAAGTGCTCATCTAGGCAAGCCAGTTTGAATCTCTGGAGGAAAATCCATATTGTCGTTGTATGCTGCTGCTGTTGCTTCTACATGATTCCTGATATCAGTGTTGTTCGTATTTGGTGTGTGTAGCACGTTGTGCTGTGAAGTTGTGATCCCATGTACAGTGGTGCCTCGACTTACGAATGTCCCAACATACGACCATTTCGAGTTACGACCAGCTCCGGACACAAAATTTTGCTTCGACTTGCGGCCGGAGCTTCGAGTTACAACCAGAAAAAGGCAGGGAAAAAAGGCGGGGAATTCAAATTGCTAACCATTGATGGCAAAGAGGCTGCTTCTTTGTAGCTCTTTCGCTCCAGCAGTTAGAGAGTGTGCAATCGGAGGAGGCTTCGGACTGCCTGGTAAGGTAAGGTGCTGCTTTCTACTTTTTAAAAACTGTTCTGGGTGGGTTTTGCAGCGTGGTTTTGGGCTGAGTGGTGGGATTATGTTTCTATGCTGTGATGGGTCTTGCAGGGTTTGTTTGTTTTTTTATTCCCCCCCCCCCCCATTTCCGATGGGTCTTGCGGGGTTTGTTTGCTTTTTGGTGTTTTTTCCCCCCATTTCCAATGGGTCTTGTGTGGTTTGTTTGCTTTTGGGGTTTCCCCCCCCCATTTCTGATGAGTCTTGCGGGGTTTGTTTGCTTTTTGAGTCCCCCCCCATTTCCGATGGGTCTTGCAGGGTTTGTTTGCTTTTTGGTGTCCCCCCCCATTTCCAATGGGTCTTGCGGGGTTTGTTTGCTTTTGGGGGTTTTTCCCCCCATTTCCGATGGGTCTTGCGGGGTTTGTTTGCTTTTTGGGTTCCCCCCCCCCATTTCCGATGGGTCTTGCGGGGTTTGTTTGCTTTTTGGGTCCCCCCCATTTCCGATGGGTCTTGAGGGGTTTGTTTGCTTTTGGGGTTCCCCCCCCCCATTTCCGATTGGTCTTGCGGGTTTGTTTGCTTTTTGCTTTGCTTTTTTTGCATTTCCGATGGGTCTTGCACGGTTTGTTTGCTTTCTGCTTTGCTTTTTTTGCATTTCCGATGGGTCTTGCACGGTTTGTTTGCTTTCTGCTTTGCTTTTTTTGCATTTCCAAAGGGTCTTGCACAGTTTGCTTGCTTTTCTTTCCCCCCCCCCCTTCAGCTGGAATGGATTAATCGCGTTTCCGATGGGTCTTGCATTGTGTGTGTGTGTGGGGGGGGGGGTTTGTGTGTGATTTTTTTCTTCAGCCGGAATGGATTAATTGCATTTCAATGCATTCTTATGGGAAATGGTGCTTCGACTTACAACCATTTCGAGTTACGACTGGTGTTCCGGAACCAATTAAGTTCGTAAATCGAGGCACCACTGTATGTGTCTTTTGCCTCCATATATTTATATTTCTCTCAGATATAAATATTTCCCTTTAAACAGCAAACATTCTCTTTTGTCATACTTGTAACTAAAGGGTCTTGATGCACCTGGAAAAAAATTATAATACACAATTCTATTTTGTTTCCTGTTTCCTGTAAATGAGAATCTCACAAGCTGCCACCATGATGAAAAATTCTATTATTTTGACTACAGGTTACACAGAATAGAGATTTCAGTGGATTAAAACTACAGGGAGCTGGTAAAATAAAGTGGAACAAATCACAGGATCTGAAACACCATGGGCCTGTCATGTTAACATTTTACATATTACAAAATAATTATTTCAATACACTTTCAATTCTCTCCTTTGTTTTATTTCCATTCTGAATGTCAGCCATGGAAGAAATTCTTTTGTAAAGCAATATTTATGTACAATGACCTTGCTCTCAGAGTTCCTGACTGATTTACAGCCACCTTTTGTAAATTATTATAGTATTATTATTATTTATTTGATTTATATACCACCCATCTGGCAGCCAGGGTCACTCTCGGCGGTTTACAACAGATAAACTAACAACAGAATAACGAAATAATACAATATCAATATAATTGGGGCATAAATCAAATATCATAGAGTGCAGTGAAAACAAATACAATAAATTGCAATTAAAAGCATAAAATATAAAAGACAAGAAGCATGGTGGTGTGATGGATGATATTTTAGCAAACACTGTTGCATCATACAGTCGTTTGTTCAGGGAAGGCCTGTCTAAATAGCCAGATTTTTAGTAGCTTTTTGAATGTGCCAAGTGAAGGGGCCAGGTGGACTTTGGGCAGAATAGAGTTCCATAGTTGTGGAGCTACCACCAAGAAGGCCCGATTTCTAGTAGTTGTTTTCTGGGCCTCTCTAGGGGTCAGAACTCACAACTGCCCTGCCTGGGATAATCTTATAGGGCAGGCAGATCTAACTGGAAGAAGGTGCTCGGCCAGATATCGAGGTCCCAAACCGTTTAGGGCCTTATGGGTTAATACCATCACCTTGAAGCGGGAACGGAAACGAATAGGTAGCCAGTGTAAGGCGGCCAGGGTGGGGGAGATATGCTGTTATTTTCTAACCCCATGCAGAAGTCTGCCTGCCACATTCTGGACCCGTTGCAGTCTCCATAGCAGTCCCAAGGGCAGCCCCACATAGAGGGCATTGCAGTAGTCTAATCTCGAGACTACCAGCGTATGAACCAGCATGGTGAGGGACCTGGTGTCAAGGTAAGGGCACAGCTGGGCAATCCGCTTTAGGTGGAAATAAGCGGAATGGACCACAGACACTACCTGTGATGCCATTGATAGCGCTGCGTCCAGAAGTACACCCAAGCTACGCACTGCATCCTTCGTGGAAAGAGTAATCCCCCTGAAAGACAGGGAGGCACCCAGACCACAGACACTAGGGGGCCCCACCTGCAGGATTTCCGTCTTGTCCAGATTCAGCCTCAGTCTGTTTTCCCTCATCCATCCCAACACTGCATCCAGACAGCACTCAAGGGATAGGACAGCATCCACTGCAGAAGGGTGGAAGGAGAGATAGAGCTGAGTGTCATCCGCATATTGGTGACACAGAGTTCCAAAACTCCTGATGACCACCCCGAGCTGCCTCATATTAAACAGCATTGGGGAGATGATTGACCCCTGCGGGACTCCACAATTGAGAGTCCACGGAGCGGACAACAACTCCCCAAGCTGAACTCTCTGGGGACAGTCCTCCAAGGCCTGACCACCGATCCCCAATCCCGAGAGCCTCCCCAGGAGGATACTGTGGTTGACAGAATCAAAGGCTGCTGAGAGATCGAGAAGGACCAACAAGGATGTTTTGCCCCCGTCGGTCTCCCTCAGGAGGTCATCTTTCAGGGTGACCAATGCTGTCTCTGTGCCATGATGTGGCCTGAACCCGGACTGGAACGGATCAAGGGCATCGGTCTCCTCCAGGAGAGCCTGAAGTAAAATGTTGTTCAAACCTCATTATTAAAACAATGTATATTTTCAGGGATGCTTTTTCTACACCTCCTTAATTATTTTGACACTCTATATATTCAAAATTCCACATCTTGACAAGGTGACAAGGGTGAACCCCTGCTGAACTTTCCTTACAATGAAAACCCTCTGATGGACAGTCCAAAATGAAACAAGAGATGGAGCTGGAAGATGAGACCCCTAGGTTAAAAAGCACTCAGTCAACTATTGAGGAAGAGCAAAGGACAAGCACACATAGTCCTGGCACAAACAACACAGCTAGATTAAAGCTGAATGTATATCTAGTGGCTGACATGCACAGATATGAAAGGAAAGTCTGATGCTGCCCAACACATACAATTGGAACATGGAATGTGAGAAGTATGAATCAAGGTAAACTGGAAACCATAAAGCAAAAAATGGAACATTTAAACATTGCAGTGTTTGGTGTCAGTGAATTGAAGTGGCCTGGAACATAGTATTTTCACTCAGACAACTACAGAGTGTTCTATTCTGGAAATTACAAACTCAGAAGAAATGAAGTGGCTCTAACTCTGAGACAAGATATATTACAGGCAATCTGGGGCTATAATGAAAAATCTGGCCAAATCATGTCAATCAGACCTACCTTTCTGCAACCTTTACAACCCAGGTGAAGAAGACTGCCTGCCCACCAGTCACCTCTGAAACCAAGGGGAACAAGCCTACCTGACTGCCAGCTACCTCTGTAACCCAAGGGAGCAAACCTATGTCTTTGCAGCCTCTGCCACTCAGGGCAGTAATTCAACCACTCTGACAGCTGCCTCTGCTACCTCCTTAACCCAGGAGAACAAATCTATGTCTCTGCAACCTTTGCAACGCAGGGGAAGAAGACAACCTGAAGATGATATTTAAAGGAACACTGGTAGTTTATGTTATGGCTAACACACGCGCCATATGCCTGCTTGGAAAGTTAGAGGAGACTGTTGGAGATGCACTATAGCTAGCCAACCTGATAGAAAATGGGAGTAGGCAGGTGGTGGGTTCCAGGGTAGAGCTCTTGGTACTTTTCTTTTGCCCAACCAATGCTATTCTGAAGACTAGCACTGGCATTTGGGTAGTTTGCCAGTTCCCCAGTGCCTCAGCAGGCATAATGTTAAACAAGAGGCCATACTGACAAAAAATGTTATGACTTAAGTCCTCTTGATTTATCATTTTCCCCCCACTACCACCTGTGTTGCTGTAGCAATGCTCCTCCTGGTAGAAGGTTATTTTATTTTAGCCAAGAATATAGAATTGTTTTTAAAGGACTTCTGAAAATAAGGAATTGGTGTCCACCAGTAGCCAAGAGTGCTAACTGTGGTAGGTTTGGGTGGCTTCATCTCAAAAAATTATCAAGGCGTTCTCCCTATTTCTGTGCCAGTAAAACTGGAGGGCATAGGGGAGCTGTTGATATCAAGGCTGAAACTTTATGCACAGTTACTTGGAAACATGCCACACTAAACATATTGGATCTGTCTTCAGAGTAAAATTAAGAATCAGAAAGCATATTGAAGTATACGGCAGTAGCAAGGCTCACCAGTAGATCAAACAGGACCCTTCCAACCAGTCTGCTTCTGTCTTCTTCGACAAGCTGCTATAATGAAAGATGGTTACTGGACTTTTTTTTCCCCTGCACAAACACTTAGCTCCATAGCCGGTCTGTATTGAAAAGATTTCATTTGCTCTTTGGTTACAATCCGCGTGTATTATATACAGCACGGCATTCAGGCAGTTAAATCTGATTCCCTCCTGCCTCAATCCACTGTCTTTTGCCAACATCAAGTCCTTTCTCTGTTTTTCTTCAAAAGTCATCAGACAGCCGTCTTTTTCTCTCTCTCTTGCCTAGCCTGCAACTTCTAAGCTTCCCACTGAATTTCTCATTTCTTAGTGCCAGATTGTCATTTCTTTGAGAGCAGAGCCTCAAGATCTTAACAGATTGGGTATGCACGGCTGTTACAGTTATTAGGGAAGAAAACAACAAATGACAAGTGCATAAAGCAGGCTATGGATTTTGTATAAATCAATATTGAGTGTTATAAAATGTCAGAAAATATCAAATGAGGAAAAAGAATCAATAAATACCCTTTGAATTAAATGAATGATTAATATTCTTTACCAGTCTGATAAACTAAAAGGCATGCACATACGCATACATTCCACTGCTAATTAAAGGAAGATCCAGCTTTGGCCTTAGGACTACAAAAGCTGAGAACCTATTCCTCTGGTCTCCCAAGACTTTATGCGAAACAAAATGAAATTACACTCAGTTTGGATGTACTGGAAACTTTCTCTTCTCTTCTGCGTCTGCACCTAAGGCAAGACTAAAAGCTTCTGCTGTTGATTTTAAACCAAGTAAAATTCTCAGAGATGGTTAGTCCTCAGAATCAAATTTTCTATCAGCTGCAGTCTGAGAAGAAGTCAGAAACTTAAAATGTATTTAAATCCTGTTTTTCCCCTCATGACTCACCAGAAACAAAAAAGCCACCTACCAAAATCTAGATATTACAAGAATCTGTAGCTAATTTTAAATCATATTTTGAAGTTTCCATAGGCAAAGGGTGTGTTTCAAGGTGGATTTGATTTAAATCAAATTGATTTAAGTCCTGATTCAAATCACAATTTAATTTTTTTAATTGATTATTTAAATAAAAAAATCAATTTTTAAATTTAAATTGTGATTTAAATTTATGTTCTTTAAAAAGAAATCATTGATTTTTATCCGCCCTGGTGTGTGTGAACCCAAGGCTCACTGCAGAACCTTCTAATAGTAGGAAACTATTGTTTCCATTCTTCTTGAGCCAACCAACAGAATCTGCCACCATAAGATGCATAGATGGCTTGTTAGCTCTGAAGGTTTGTTGATAGGGTGTCAAATATCAGGGACCAGTGGGCACGGCAGCTAGATGGAAATAACCTGTATAGTGGCTATGAATTTGTAAGTACCAGAGCAGTGCTGGAGACCAAACATGGGAGACTGCTAAAAGCCTCAGTGATTTCACACTTACTCTCTCCTCTTTTTGTTTAAGCCCAACTCCTTCCTAGAGTTCATGTGATGATACTTTTGCCGCCTTCAAATACTCCTCCAAATACCATTTTTCCCTTGGTTAAACCTTTCAGTTGTCATCTTCAGGTGAAATGAAACCTATGTACTTGAAAGTGTATTTCTTTCTATTCAGGAGATATATCTGCATGGTCTCTTCCTTAAAGCAAGTTATATGACTGTGCCTCCTTCACAACAACACTGTGACACATGTTAAGTTGAGAGAGTGACTAGCCCAAGGTTACCCACTGCGTTTTATACCTCACTGCAGATCTGAACCAGCATCTTTCAAGCCTCAGTCCAACATTTCAAATGCTACATCACAGTATTAGAAGAAGAAAATTTGCCTTCAACTTTAGCACACAACAAGCGAAGGACCAGAGGTTTGGGAAAGAGTGGCATAGCAAATTATTCAGTTTCCATTGCTAAGTTATAGGAGAATCCAATTATCCTTTAATAATACTAATGACCACCATCACAAGTGGAGGAAAACACTTTTTGCCTGATGAGCTACCAGAAAAAAATATTGTGAATACAGTACTTTCTATCAAAGGTCGTCATATCGATTTATAAACAAGTGTGGTACATCTCAAGCAGTTATGTAAATACCACCCTGCTTTGCCTTCTTCCAACTTTAGATCTCAACCATCCATGACCTGTCATGCCAAATGTCAGATTTTATCTTAGTTATCCAAGCAAGCTTCTGTGAGTACAACTGGATCTCCTCTTATGCAAACAAAACTCTGTCTTTGCTCTATTTATATGGCCAGATTTTTGCAGATAATGTAAATTAGCATAACACTCCACCAATATAAAAATTTCTTAGATACACATGGCCCATGCTTACTCAGGAATGTCAAAAACTGTTTTGGAGCACAGTACCTGAGATACTCTATTTATCGCAGAAACACCTATCAACTAATGTATATTCTTGTACATTTCAGAAAACCAAGGAATACTAAGGTCGATTTAAAACATTACTAATAATTGCATCATGTTTGGCCAACCCTTAAATCCTGCAGACTTTAAAAAAAAAAAATCCAACAACACTGGGTAGCCCTGATTAAAAAAAAACAAATGCTCACTTTCACATTAGATGCCACAAAGGTAGGTCAAGTTGACATTAAAAGTATCCAAGGAAATCATAGATGAGAAACTCAAGTGGTGCTGCAATCAGGGCTACTGACCCACTGTAGCTCCATGTCTTGAGAAGTGTAACAAGCTTTCTGGGTACTTTAATGCCAGCCTTCTGCACAAGTCAACCTGACTTTGTTGCTCTAAGCAAAACTGGAATTACCTAACTTGTAGCAAATATGGAGTAAGTACTGCTTCTCCTTTTATTAACATAATGATAGTGGAGGTGGCAATTCAGCACCATCAATCTATGTGGAAATTTACAAAGCACAAACAGAAGCTGCAACTGCATGGAGCTAATATGGAGAAATTGTGTGAAGGGAAGGATGTGGAAGAATGAATGGTAGCAATTGCAGTTTTGATATATGCATGCTTTCAATTGATGATGAGGACAGAAGGGTTCTGCTGAAGGCTACATGGAAAAAGGGCTCTGGAGAACTTGAAGGAGACAAATATCACATGAGTACTAGGAGGCAATTGTTGACATAAAAAGGAATAGACAGGAAAGAATAAAGTCATTCAAGGGAACAGCAGACTTTTGGGGTGAAACTAACAGTGTTGAGGGGAAAAAGCAGCCCTATTCAAATGTTTGCCTGAATACAAGTAGGGCATAAAGAAGGGATGAGGACATTCATAGACATGTATTTATTTGAAATATTTTTACCCTGCTCTTCTCCTTAGAAAGGACCCAAGGCAGCTTATAGAATTAAAACACAATATTAAAGCTAAAAACAGAGAATTATTTGAATATTAAACAAATTAATTACATTATATTAAGAATGTTAAGTAAAGCACTACTAAAACAGATTTAGAAGCCCCTGAATGGCACTATACCTCCCAGCATCAGAGACTACCTACTGAGTAAAAAAACAAAAACAAAAAGTCAGCAGAGGACTCTACAATTGCATTTTGTAATGGTGGTTATGAAGTTCCCATGACTGGGAATAAAACCTTATCAGGGCTCCCAGTTATGGGAAACTAGAAGCACTTTCAGAGCTCTCTACAGACCTCTGTGCTCAACACACAAAGGTCTCTGACACTGCAGAACATAGCACTCTGCAAGGAATGGGGCTTATGTGCACATCCCTTTCCCTACTTAAACCCTTCCTGTGTTCATGTGAATGCCTGAATAGCCTAAAGTCATTTTTTTTTAAAAAAAAATGCTCATTTCTTGGAGCAGAGGAGAGTCTGGAAACATTACTTTCAAGACATAAAGTAAGACCCTCCCCCATCAGCAGGATCAGTATATACTGATTCACTTATCCGCTACCTGAAAATACTAAATTAAAAACCCTAGAAATATGTCTTTATATGTATTTCCAAGGTGTATTTACCAGAAATAGAGGGAGCCATAGACCATGCACTGCATAGTATTTGATCCGTCTGCATTTTCTGGCATCTGCAGGGGGCAGCAACTTGGAACCAATACCAATGGATACCTATTATCATTCCAAAGCCTTAAAATATGCTTAACTGTTATTATAGCTACAATTTTAAAATGGAACTCATTGGGAATATGAGAGTGAAAGACTCCATGTTAGCTGCCCCCCAATGTACCTGATGTTGCCCGCTATTGGGCAAAAATTAATTGTACTGTGGTGATTCTGACATGAGTAAAAAAGGAGAATAACACATGGGATTCTGTGAAGTCAACAATATCTATATTGCAACCACAATAAAATATGCCTTCAGACTGCAACTGAGCAGTGGTCCTTTTGCTTTCTGAGGGAAAGAGGGGAAAGCAATAGATTTTCATTTATATTCAATAAATACAGAGTCTTACACATATATTCATTACGTATTTGTGGGAAATTGAGAGGAGGTTTTAATCTCACCTAGATAAAAATTTAGTACAGTCACCAGGGGCTGGAGCTTGCCTTGGGCTACTGCTTGGCCATTCCTGATTAAGCTCAGTGTTGTTGTCATAAAGGAAGAGATACTGCTTTGGCCAGGAAAAGGACTAGCTTATAAAATTCTTGATATTAACAATTCCAAGGAAAACTGAAGTGTCTGCAGAGATACTCTTATGTCTTCATACTGCCAGTGGATTTTCAGTCTGTTACCTTGCTAGCCAAGTAATTAAGGATTAGAAGCTTAACATCACAAAGGGAATTTTTTACTTCATGGCTTTAACTTCTCTAGAAAAACAAAGCACACATAAATCCAGCTGTATGATCAACCAGTTACATTTTCCTCCAGCTTGAAAGTGAATCTCAGACTGAAATTCTGTACTTTGTTTTAAAAAAAATCCTCCTTTCAGACACGCAGTTATCAGGAAACCCTTGCCGATATTTCTGTTTTAATGCTACGTTGGGCTCCCTTTCTCCAGTCTTCTGGACCGTGCAGAGAGATTAACCAGAAAGGCCCCAATTCACCTGCAGTTTGGAACAGAATGTCTGTTTTGGACATGGATCAGTAGGAGAAAAAGCAAGTCTGTTTCTTTATCTTGAAGCAAAATGAGACTGGTTTGGTGTCTCAGGTTGAGTTTTCTGGAAAAAAAAACCCATATTGCAACTTGAATATACAACAACAAGTAAGAACTAGAATGTCGGCTCCGCCGGCACTTGTCGCCGAGCGGAGCTCCTTTGCTCTCCCCTTGGGATAGCACAAGATGCGCTATTCTCGTAGTTACTTGGGGGGAGTGTCCTGAAAATGATGCTCCCCCATGTGCTTGGCCTCTTTTGAGGCTTGTGTCCCACCAGCCCGCCCGATATCCAGTGTGAGTCTGACTGGTCATCCTATTTTTACAATTGGAGCACGTTAGTAAGGGTTGCCTGCCTGGCTAGTAGGTAGATTATTTAGTAAGAGCTTTTGTTAGCAGCCATGCCCCAAAAAAGGGTCAGGGCAATAGCAAAGGCAAACAGCCTGCAAAGCGCAGGGCTCCCAGGGCGTCCCCTCCAGTTGTATCATCAACATCAGATGAGGAGGGGTGGCCTGTGTGGGAGGAAATACGGGCTACGATAGCAGCACTGGAGCAGCGGAAGGCTAACCAAGCACGCAAGGGGGCTAAGGACAATAAGCCTAGGCGCTCAGCAAGGCAGTCCAAGGCACACAAGCATGCTAAACTGAAAGCCCTTGCTGATAATCTTTTGTCCCGTTTTGCTGCTTTAGAGGCTGGTGTACAAGGTGCGTCGGGAGCTGCAGATTCATCAAGGGAACACCAGCCAGCAGAATTGATTGGCCAGGTCGAGAGCAGAGATGAACACGCGTGTGCATGCCCGGGCAGTAAAGGGGCCAGAGGCAGGAAGTGGTTGAGGACAGCAGGTCGGATGGTGAAAGGCCTTCAACCAGCTGGGATGCAGCTGCTACTCAAACGTCAGGCGAGCTTGCTGCTGCACCAGACATTAGTGGAGCCCTGCCAACGTGGCCATGGGGGTTGGGAACACAAGTGCAGGAGCGGTTGACCATGGGTGTGCAGGGCTGGCCGGCAAGTCAGGTGCCTTTGGGTTTATCCACTGGCGCCTGGTGAGCCCCTTATCCCCCAACACCTTTCCCCACCCCTATGGGGGAATCGGTGGGATTTGGGGTTTGGCCATACCCTTCTGTACCTGACATTGGGTATAATTCTGTTCCCCTTAGGGCTTTGCCTTTCGGAGACTATGCTCTCTCTATAGGTGATCACTTGACACCAGTTATGAACGAGCGTATATGGAAGGGTGAATACGTAGATCTATTTGAATTACTAAATAGAAACATGGACTCTAACAAGTGGGAGAAGGAGGATGAGGTAGAGAAAGAGAGGAGGAGACGCAAAAGAGTGCACCTGGGCCAATTGGTTGCCGGGATTTTTGATTTATGCAGGTATAATTGTGAAGGCAAGCGAACATGTGTTGGGATGAACCTCATCCAGGCTTATGGCTTCAAACCATGATGCTTGCCTGGCCACTGCAGGGTAAGAGGTTCGACAGTGGCCACCTTATCAGGAAGACAGGGCAGGTTAACAGTTCCCGTGCTGGAGTGGGGCAGGTGGTTCAACCCTGCCTGCTCTGCTGGGACTTCAATTCACGGGGTTCCTGTTCCAGGAAACCATGCCGATACAGGCAGTGTGTGCCACCTGTGGTGGAGCCCACTCCAGTTCAAAATGTTTTAAAGGGAGGTCACCAAAAGCGGTCGGCAAGGAAAAAGGCAGTAACAGGAAGCCTGATGGAGCGGCTGGTGTGACAAAAAGGGCCCAGCCCTATTAAACTGGAGGTGCTTACAGTTTTGTTGGCTAACCACCATTTAAAGGAAGTGGCAGCATATTTACTTGATGGGTTTCAGTTAGGTTTTCGTATCCCAGTTTTGGGGAGACGCAAGGCAACGTTTGCCAAAAATTAGAATTCTGTTCAAGGTATGGAGGAAATAGTTAGACAGAAAATTGAGAAGGAGGTCGAAGAGGGCAGAGTGCTAGGTCCGTTCATTCAGCCACCGGTTCCGCATCTCCGGGTGTCTCCTTTGGGGATTGTACCTAAAAAGGCCCCAGGTGAATTGAGGCTCATACATCACCTCTCTTACCCAAAAGGTAACTCTGTCAATGACGGCATACCACAGGAGCTTTGCACTGTGCATTGTACATCGTTTGATGAGGCAGTGCGCATGTTTAGAGCATGTGGCATGGGGCAGAGATGGCCAAGGTTGATGTAAAATCGACTTTTCGTCTGCTGCCAGTTCACCCAGAGGATTTTGAGTTGTTAGATTTTTTTCTTTGAGGGTGCCTTTTACATGGATAGAGCATTACCCATGGGTTGCTCAGTATCCTGTGCAGCGTTTGAGCACTTCAGCTCCTTTTTGGAATGGGAAATTAGGGCGGGGCTGCGTAGCACGGCCCATTATTTAGTGATTTTCTTTTTTGTGGTGCAAAGGATTCTGGGAATTGTAGGCATTTGACAGAGACTTTTGAGAATTTGGCTCAGGAGATTGGGCTTCCTTTGGCTGAGGAGAAAACAGAAGGGCCAACGCCTAACATCACAATCTTGGGTATAGAGTTGGATACGTGCCACCAATACTGCAAGCTTCCTGACAAAAAGCTGGTTGACCTGCGGGCCAGTTTGGGGTGTCTATTGAGGCAGAAGAAGGCCACCCTAAGAGAGTTACAAGAGACAGTGGGCCATTTGAATTTTGCTTGTAGGGTAGTTGCCCCAGGTAGGGCATTTTGAGCAGATTCTGTGCAGCCATGAAGGGTCTTCGCAAACCGTTCCATAGAACTAGGATGACAGCAGACATGAGACAAGATCTGAAAACGTGGCAACAATTTTTGGACATTTTTAATGGAGTTTCATTCTGGAGAGCGGAATTACGCATCCAGAATGAATTCCAAGTTCAAACTGACGCTGCAGGGTCATTAGGTTTTGGCATCTATTTCCGGGGTCGCTGGTGTGCAGGGACTTGGCCTGAGGAGTGGCAAAGGTCAGGCCTGACCAGGAACTTGACATTCCTGGAGTTTTTCCCATTCTCGGTGCCACTTGGTTATGGGCTGAGGAATGGGCCAATTCAGTAGTCAGATTCTGGTGCGATAATATGGCAGTGGTGCATGTCATTAACAACATGTCATCCAGATCTGAACAGGTCATGAGGCTTGTGAGGGCGCTTGTATTAAGCACCTTACAATTTAATGTAGTATTTCATGCAAGGCACATCCCCGGCATAGACCACAATATAGCTGACACCCTGTCCCGTCAACAGAGGGAGCGGTTCAGGGCATTGGCTCCAGGAGCTTGCAGGTGGCCAGAAGTCCTCCCACAAGAGGTATGGCAGATTGGAGGCAGGAAGCACTCCGAGCAATAGGGCTGGCTCTTGCCCTGAGTACTCGGCGGGGTTACTTTGCAGTTTGCGAAGAGTTTAGACAATTTAGAGTTCATGAGCAGTTGGAACAGGTGTGGCCCATACCAGTTGATCACCTACAACAATTTGGCGTTTTTCTTTTTCGAAAGGGCATGGCACCTAGCTCTCTTCAGGGCAAGATGGCATTAGCATTCCAGACTAAGGCCCTTGGAGTAGCTGATTCCACAGGGGACTTTAGAATTCGTAAGATGAAGGATGGAATAAGGAAAGAATTAGAACGCCCGATGATAGGTCCCCTTTTTCTCCAGCCATACTGATGAGGTTTGGTGAATCATGGGGCAGCATTTGTAGTGATAGGTTCAAGGTTTCCCTCTTTCAGGCAGCAACACTTTTGACATTTTTTGGAGCATTTCGTATTAGTGAGGTTGTGGCAGCTGGCAAGCATGACACGTCACGAATGGCGTTACAACTTGCAGATGTCACAGTGGGCAAAGACAGGTTACAATTGCATATCCGCAGATCTAAAACAGATCAATTAGGGAAAAGAACCTTTATCTCACTAGGGACTTGCTCCATTTTAGAAATATGCCCAGTTAGGGCACTAGAGGATTACCTTAAGAAAAGGGGGGGAAGATCAGGGCTACTTATTTTGTCATAGTGACGGCACCCCACTGACAAAATACTAATTTTGGAAGGTAACTGGAGCTGCTTTGGAATGAGTGGGTTTGGCTGGATGGCACTTTGGAACCCACTCATTTCGCATTGGGGCAGCGTCTACTGCTGCCATGCTAGGGTATGGCCCAGAGGAGATCAGGAAGGTGGGGAGATGGTCCTCCCATAGATACAAACTTTACGTGCGGGACTTGCCACAGCTGTAGGCTGCTGCCAGGCTCTTTGTCTCTTTCTTTCAGATGCAGAGCGACCCAAACGGCAATTGAGGATCCTGTTGCTGGGTCACAGTTTCATTCACTGGGCGGCAGATTATGCTGCCAGGACGGCATGGGGCCGAGATTTGGGACTGCAACCAGCAGCGAGCTTGAAATGGCTTGGCCGGAGGGGCATGCTTTTGGCCAATTTTTCCGGCATGGCAGACGCAGCGGCAGCTGGTGTACCCCTAGATGTGTTGTTGGTTCGTCTCGGGGGTAATGACTTTTCCAGGAGAAGTGGCTAGTCCCTTGTGCTGGACATTCTGGCTGATTTGAGGAGCTGGAAGGCAAAGTTCCCATTTTCAAGAATAGTTTGGTCCACGATTATTCCTCGGTATAGTTGGAGAGCCGACTGCAATGCTAGTTGCATAAATAGAGCACATAGGAAAGTTAATAAGGAAGTTTTCAGAGCAATGGTTAATGGCTTAGGATCAGTAATAGGACACCCGGAGATCTGATTGGACCGACCGGAGCTTTATAGAGGTGATGGGGTTCATTTATCTGAGGCTGGTTTAGAGATTTTCATGAGGGATCTTTGTAGGGGCCTGCATGCCAAAATTTTTGGCTGGATGGGGGGAATGGAGCATAGCAAGCTTGCCCATTCTGTGGCCAGTAGTGCGGAAGGAAACTGAATCGGTGAGTGCCCATGGAGTTCAAGCAGTGCATAGTGGGTCTGAACTTTCGGCGCTGCAGATCGTGAGGTTACAGTGCAGGGAGGAAAGACCTTCTGGGGCCCTCCCCGGGCTGAGGGCCACCAAAGGCTGGGGGCTTACATGCCTAGGGGGGCTTGATATTTTGCCAGACGGGGTCATGCTGTCTTAGGGACAACACGACAATGGGGCGTGGAACTCGCCCGTATAGGTTGGTGAGGGGGTCCTGTGAGACCTTCGGCACCAAAGCTGATACCGCACTACCGCAGGCCCCTGGTTTCTAAGCCATAAGTTATGACATGTTGATTTAATAAAGTGTGGCCCTATTTATACCCATCACCTGCGTCTTGCCTCATTATTCCGGAGTGGGAGGGCAATGTCGGCTCCGCCGGTGCTTGTCACTGAGTGGAGCTCCTTTGCCCTCCCCTCGGGATAGCGTGAGACACACTATTCTCGTAGTTACCTGGGGGGAGGGGGGAGCATCCTTAAAAGGTCTGACTGGTCGTCCTATTGGGGGCCGGATAGGAATTTTTGACCCGCTAATCAATTGGTTGAAGTAGTGGTGCCAATTTTTCGCCTATCCTACACTGGCATGTGGTTAATATAGTTCCATTGCTATTTAATTCGTCACACGGCAGGTAGTGTGGAAGGAAACTGAATCAGTGAGTGCCCATGGAGTTCAAGCAGTGCAGGGTCTGAACTTTCAGCGCTGCGGATCGTGAGGTTACAGTGCTGGGAGGAAAGACCTGCTGGGGCCCTCCCCGGGTGGAGGGCTGCCAAAGGCTGGGGGCTTGCATGCCTGGGGGGGGGGAGGCTTGAGATTTCGCCGGCCAGGGTCATGCTGTCTTAGGGACAGCATGACAACAGGGCGTGGGACTCGCCCGTATAGGTTGGTGAGGGGGTCCTGTGAGACCTTCGGCACCAAACCTGATACGACAGTACCGCAGGCCCCTGGTTTCTAAGCCATATTGTTGATTTAATAAAGTGTGGCCCTATTTATACCCATCACCTGCGTCTTGCCTCATTATTCCAGAGTGGGAGGGCAATGGAACTTAAACAGGCATTTATAGCTTGATATAGACACAAAGACCCTATCACAAGAAATCGTATTCCCTGCCAATTCTGGGTTCACATAACAACTGCTGATTTATTGAGGATCAGTTCACATGTGGGAGCTTGCATGTAATCCTCCAGTTTAGCAGCACCTATATAGCACATCAGGATTGAAATCATGACACATGTATCATGACAGGGATCTTTACAGCAACCAGTATTATTATTCCTATAGAAAGGAGATTGGGCTAATCAATTCACAGAAGGAGTAAGATTTTAACTGGAGTCTTCTTAGCTGACTTTTTCCATACATCATATGAATAAAGACCAGTGAAGACACATTCAGGCATGATCATTATGGGTACAGTATGTGGACCATTCTTCTGATGCTACTAGTCACTGCTGTAGTAAAGCCAAGACCAATAACCCGACATTAATAGTTGGATGGGGCCTGCTGAACAGTTGACATCTTCTGCTGAAAACTGGAATGCCCCTCCCCCTCAAGCAAAAAAACAAACAAAAAACCACACCCTTAACTTACCCCGGAGCATTTCCCATGCTCATAACTATGGGCTATAGGCCAAATGAGTGTAGGAAGCTGCTGTCGAGTCAGATGTGCTTAGATCCCTGTGGATTTCAGTCACATGATAGATCAATTAGGCCCATGCAAAACATTGGAATTGCTCATCCAGAACAGAAAGTAAAGAACATCCCTAGAATGCATACATGGAAGTATTATGTCTTCCAACTGAAGAATCTCTTACTCTTCCAATAAAACAGTGAAAATAAGAAGTGGTACCTGACCTCCATCAAAGTTACTCTCTGCCTTTCTGAAACAATCTGTTCTGTTTAAGTTGCTGTTGCCAAGTCTTGTTCTGTTCCTGTTTCAAGCTTACAGGCAGAAAGCATTTTCATTTTTTTTTCCTTTGGGTAATATCTAAATGCCAACCTCCATATTTATTCTCTCTACCTGCAACCCCAAGAATGAAAAGCTAACATTTCTGCAAGTGAATCGTATTTCTAGTTTTGTTGCCTCAGTTTATCAGTACTTAAGCAATGGAGAACTTCCAAATGCCTTTAGTTTAATTTCTCACAAATCATCACGGATGCTTGAGCAACAAATTGTCTGCTCTATCTCCCATGTTATGAGATTAGTAACGCTAACAATGTACGACACAGTAGAAGGGTGGGGGATAGCATAAATCTTTAAAATAATATATTGCATCAGCTTGGCAGGCAGATTTGCTAGTGTCAGGACTCAGCTTTGTTTAAACAAAAGGAAAGTAATCAGATCTAGTGTCCTTTTAAAAAAATGGGGAGAGGAAAGAAGCCTCCAATTTCCCTATTCCTATTTTTTAAACTGAAGTAGAAATATTTATTTTCCTTCAGGGGTGATCTCACCAGTAAACCTGCTTAACTTAAATACTTAGCATACATTTTAAAAAAAATCTATAAGCCAAGTTCAGATTTAAAATATCCCCTTTTTTTAATGACAGCACCCAGCATACCGCAGTCAACATGAGTGGGGGTTCTATTAAAAAACAACAACAGCTATCCTCATCTCTGGCCACGACTTCATAGTGAGGGTATGAGAACCTTGCACAATATATTGAAATATTATGCTACCCTACTGGGGTTCATACAAATACCAAAACAAAAAGCAAGCTTTGCTATAACCTAGCATTACAATGTATGTTGCAGGAGACTTTCCTGTTAAACCTTGCATGAGACAGTGTAGACTCTCATAGAAATTAACCATTGCCTTTTCCCAAGGATCATGGAAACTAATTGATTGATATCCAAAGCCAATTTAAGATGCTCAATAACTTCACATATCCTGTGTACGTACCTCTATTCCCCTACTCAGCCTTTCCTCTTTTTTGCCTGTCAGAACAACAATGGCAGTGTGAGTGGCAGTGGAGGAAGATTAGTTAGCTGTTTGGGTGCGCGCCCCCATTCCTGTTGCTTGCTGCTTTTGGTCAGGACTGAAGCAGCTGAAGAACTCCTGAGGCTAAGGAGTCTTTACAAGAACAATTACAGTAGCAAAACCATGGAGAAGATTCCAAGTCCACGTTTTCTTTTGGTTTTGATACAATGGCAATTTCTAGTCACAAAAGCCAGGAAAACTGTGATATTCCAGAACCAGAGAGTAGCTGAAAAAAAGGTGGCATGTAGCTAAAGCTCGTAATTTGCTGGCTAGGGCAACAAATATCTCTTCAACGTAATGCTCAGCTGTCCCAAAAACTGATCATCCTTCTTCCCCATCCAAGTGATTCTTCAGCTCAGCATGCAAACTGGGGTTCTGCACAAGTGTAAATCAGTGTTCAAGTCGAACGGTCCACCTTGTGCCGTAACAAAAGGCACAACGTGATAAAATGCATAAGCCTGGCAACCTTGGTGTGTGCACACTGAGGTAACAATGAGAAAAGAAAACAGAAACAGGAAAGCATTTTCAAAATATAAATTGAGAAAAGTGGGGGAATTGAAACTGAAACTGGGATGGGACTTGTTCTACTAGTGGCTCTGGTCTTTTTTAGAAGGGAGAACTCAGAAGATAGTGCTGAGGGGTTCCTGTCCAACACCCTGGTCTTCAGTCTGTGGAGTCCTTCAAGGTTCTGTTTTGTCCCCTACACTATTTAACGTCTACATGAAACCACTGCGAGAGATTGTCCAGAGTTTTGGGGTTTGGTGTCAGTATGCAGATGACACCCAACTCTATCTCTCCTTTCCATGTAGATCAGGGGTCTCCAAACATTTGATCGTAAGGGCCACACCGATTATTTCCAACGTTTTTGAGGGCTGAAGGAACAGGAATATGTGCACACGCCCGCCCACAACCCTGCCCGCCCGCCACCCCACACACATGCACACACGCCCGACCCACCTGCACACACACACACCTGCCCCCCGCACAGACGCACACACACACCGCACATGCACAGGCTGAAGGGAATGGGCCAGATAAAACGGCAAGGCGGGCTGGATGTGGCCTGCGGGCCGTAGTTTGGAGACACCTGATCTAGAAGCAAGGAACCCATTTTGGCTCCAGTTAAGTGTCTGGTTTTAGTAACGGATTAGATGACAGTAAATAAACCTGCGGTCAGACTAGAGAAATGCCCCCCTTCTTTTTTGTGTCTTCTGCTTCCTGTGTAGTCACATATCGTGGTCACGTGGCATATATACTGTGATAGTGGTTCACACTTTTAAAAATCGTTCCACCTTTTAAAGGGTAAATTAGATGTAGTACATTCGTCTACACCCTGCAAGTGCAACATACCCCCTTCTTTTCTTTTTCTTTCTTTCTTTCTTTCATTCTTTTTTTGCTATTCTCTGCCCCACTTCCCTCTCTTTTAGAAAAAACTTGTCTTGGTACATCACTGTGTTGGCAAAATGTTCTTGCTGGCCCTTGTGGTTCCCTGGCGCACCACCAAACCAGCCAGGAGCAACACTGAAGTTTTTCTTCTTCTTTTTTTTTTGCTGAGTGAGCTGCAGCAACGCTCAACACTGCTCTTCCAGCTCCAGCTCCGGCTCCTTTATGCTTCTTTGCTTTCAGTTCTGCCCTACACCCCTCGCCAATCCCCCTGCTCCACTGCAGCTGCCGCTGCTGCTCAGGGGAGCCGCGAGTGAAAAAAGTTTGAGAACCACTGCAGTAGGGAGACCGATGCTCCACATGCTTCTTTCTGGCCATTCCTGGAGGACTTTGGAGGAGTGTCCGACTATTATACCTGGCCCCTCTACTTCTCGGATAGCCTTCAACTTCCTCCTTCAACTTCCCCCATTGACCCCCTTCTCCTTTCCCTTTATAATCCTCAAGTACTTCAAGCCCTATTTGATGGAAACATACTAACGCACCAGCATTCCACTTTGAAAACTGTTTTGTTTTTGTTTTTAAAAAAAGAAGTTGGACGGGAGCTGTTGGGAGACGTAGATGTTCATGCCAGATGTATAGGATATAAATCGATTTAGGAGTACACACTCCATACAATGCAGGTGGTAATGTGTGCTGAAATGCAGAACAAAAATAGTTGTAGCCAAGGTTCCAGCTAAGCTGGGCACCCACGACTCCACTTCTCTATGTCCAGCTCACTTCCTTCTCCATGCAGCGATCACATTAGGTTCCAGTCATGACGGAACCCAGCACACGGGGGGTGGAGTTATGCGTGCACACAGGGGTGAAGCCCCGTGCGCAAGAGCCCAGGCCCCACCCAGTGGGGCCAAAAATTAGAGGGTTCGTTGGTTGCATCCTCCCAGCGGGCTGGGGCTCATGCAAAGATAGTACGGAGGGGGAACAAAAGAATCGGTAATGGTTGTACATAGTCTGATACCCCCCCCCCCAAATAGTTGAAATTCATTAGAAGTAACTTGAAACTTAATCCAGACAACACAGAGGTGTTCCTACTTGGTCAAAAGGCATAAAAAGAAATAGGGGTGCAGTCTGTGCTCTATGGAGTTACACTCCTCATGAAAGCTCAGAGCTGCAATGTGAGCATGCTTATGGATTTATCCCTGAGCCTGGACATGCAGGTCTTGGCATTGGCCAGGAGTGCATTTGCACAATTAAACCTAGTGTGCCAGCTGCACCCATTCCTGGAAAGGCCTGATCTGGCCATGGTGACACATGCCTTAGTTACATCCTGGCTGGATTACTGTAACATGCTCTATGTGGGGCTGCCAATGGAAAGTGTCTGGAAACTTCAGCAGATACAAGCACTGCAGCAAGATTGTTAACTAGGGCTGGTTACAAGGACCACATGACCGCCCTGTTACAGCAGCTCCACTGGCTGCCAATCTGTTTCACGGCACAATTCAAAGTGTTGGTTTTAATCTATAAAGCCCTAAGTGGCTTGGGTCCAAGCTATCTCAAGGATCACATCTCCCTTTATGACCCTGCCTGGGTGTTAAGATCATTAACCGCCCAGAGTAGACCTTTGGTCTAGATGGGCGGGATAGAAATCCAATAAAAAATAAATAAATTAGGGGAGGCCTTTCTTTCAGTCCCACATCTTCTAGGTGTGTTTGGTGGGGACACAAGAGAGGGCTTTTTCTGTTGCTGCTCCCAGATTCTGGAACTCCCTCCCATGGGAGGCCGGGCTAGCCCCATTTTTGCTGTCTTTCCACAAGTAGACAAAGACCTTTTCTTCAGGCATGCTTTCCCTTAGTGACGGCTGTCTGAGAGGGGTTTTCAAAAGGATTGTTTTTGTTTTGGATGTCTTTTAGTGTTGATTTTGTTTACTGTTTTTAGTGTGGTATTTGCTTGATCCTTTTAAAATATTTGAATGCTTACTGTTTTTAGCTTTTAAATATTGTCTTTTAATGATGTAAGCTACTTTGGGTCCTCTTTAAGGAGAAAGGGTGTGTGTATGCAAAAATATTTTGAATAAACAAACAATCCATCAAACAAACAAACTGATTCCAAATTGAATAAAGGAATCTCACTCATTGCTAAATGAAATACAAAGTCATTACAAGAAGGATCTCTGTGAATGCTGGAGATGACAATGTTGTGATTAGGCTCAATGACTTGATAATATAGAAATAACACAGGCTGTTTGATATTTTAAAGGTTATTGGGTTCTTTTAACCTTGTCCAGATGTAAAATAGGCACTCTTATTCCCAACCACCCATTATAAACCGACAGAGTACTTCACCCAGAAAAATTACAACAGCAAGAATGGAGGTCACATCTGGAGTTCTGAATGCAAGGAAGTGGTGTCAATAAGCATCAGCGGGGACTCTTTATG
The DNA here is from genome assembly GCA_037013535.1 of Intellagama lesueurii. Lineage (NCBI taxonomy): Eukaryota > Metazoa > Chordata > Lepidosauria > Squamata > Agamidae > Intellagama > Intellagama lesueurii. The sequence goes on from JBAJHW010000005.1 coordinate 112,998,615, forward strand.
GTCACAGCATTTTAGCATACGCCTTGATGCAGAAGGCCGGCTATGTGCGTGCATCACCACAAATATGGTGTGTGCAATGTGCACAAAGTGAATACGACACAGTAAGTCAGAACAATGAATGCAGCTACCAGGTCACACTGCTGTTAGGAGGCGGCCTTGTGAAGCACTAATGCAAAAGAGTCTGTCAGCTGTGGAGCACCGTTGGCAGTGAGCAACTGCGGAGGGAAGCAAAATGAAAAGGAGAATGAAGTATTTGCAGCCATTTTTGTACCAACAGCATCAACGATCAAGGTCTGACAGGAAAGAGGGATTTCATTTGGGATGGAAATGAAGGGTAGTTTGCCATTGTCAATGTAAGTTAAATAATGACTGCAACACCAACTTGGCAAATGATATCTGCCTTTCGAAAATGACTTCCCTTGCTATGACAGACAATTCACGGACTCTTTGTTTGTTCTCATTTCCCTGCAAGTAATGGTTCTTCGTATGGCTTCCCAAACAATATTTACGCAGGACTGGATATATCGCTCTCATTAGAGCAAATACTACTTCCTAAATTGGGCTATTTGTGGCTCTGCACCTCAGGTTTCACTCATCCCTGATCTCAAATGCACTAAAAGCACATTATTGGTGCTTAAGATGCAAACAACTGCACTGAAAAATAGTGGTTCTTACCTCTGGTGAAAGAAGTTAAGAATTAATGGTTAGTCAGGAAATGAAGGTGAATAGTAAACAGAACATCCTTTTCTGACCACATGTTGAAAGGGGATTATTCTTGTTAGCAGGTTAATTGTTCTTTCCCAGCCCAGCTTAATTTAAGACTTAAAAAAAACCTGCAGTAGACATTTTGTCCATGATTTAAAACAAACACACACAATAAAAGCTTTTTCTCTCTTACAATAATATATATATATATATATATATTTAAAAAAGGAGAATGAACATTCCTGGTAATGCATTTTGAATCCAGGATACCTTCTAATGAGGTTTCATCATACAATAAATAACATTAATGAGCCCCTGTGTTGCCCATTTAATATATTTCTAATATAGCTTTAGATTTTCTCACATTGTGAGGAAAACTAGCAATCACCACAAATGCTTTCCAATGGCACATTAAAAACCAAACGCACAATTAAATATAAATGAATTCAGTAATTTAATTGCACTATTGTCATTTGGAGAAAAAAAATCAAAAGAAATGTAATTATGCTTTTTTTGAGTCCGTAAATAATAAAGTGCTGAGGAAATGAGATAAAATTTAAACAAACATCACTGCAGCTAGAGTGATGCAAAGGAACTATTTATTTCTAGGTGTTTTGTTTGTTTGTTTGTTTGTCAATGTACAGGGGGGCACAATGCACTAGTCACTGTAAATGAGTAACTTCCACAAATTGAAGTGGCTCTTACATAACACATCTACCTTACTGAAATAAAGAATGAAATATAATCAATCCAACTGAAATGTAAAGAAGTGCTACAGCAGTTAGTAAACTGTTATCAGATGTTCTAAAAAGAAATGCAGAAGTTGAAAATTTCAAGAGGGATTATTAAAATGTGGTTCATTTTATACTATCCAGCCCAGACACCCAGTCTGATAAGCTTCACGTAGACCAAATCTCCAAAGGGGGAGGCTATTTATCCACACCATTTAGGTAGACTGGCCCTCCATCTGGATGCTTTATCAGGCAATGGGTAGGTATATCCTCCACTCTTTCAGTAGGACCTGGTATAACAATAATCTTCTCTGCTTTCCCCCAGAGGTCTAGTCAACTGCTGCCCCCCCCCCCCCCCCCGCATGGCAATAGATCAGGAGGCAGGGCCAAGATGGAAAGGGTTCACACTCTAAATATGATGGTCCAGGGAAACACTCTGATTGTCCCACCTAAATTACAGCTCTGCTGTCCTTTTCCTGCTGTAATCTGTGCATCTGTGCTGACCATTCTTCACATTAGATTTCTGTCTTATGGTTGCTTCTCCTTCCATGGAAAAGACACCTTGCTTTTGTTCTCTAATGATGAAAGGGACAGCCATAGTTCCTAATGTTTCTAACTTAGTTAGCTAGACTTAGGTCTTATGAAGACCACTTCCAGGGATTTTTAGGTATAGAGTACTCAGAAGTGGTTTATTTCCTATCACAAGGGTGCTTTATTAATATACGCCAACTTTCTTATTTCTAGAAGGAAGTATGGACATGATTATGTTATAAACAGGAATGTGTATTCAGGTAACCACTCCAAATTTCAAAAGGATGGACATACAAGTTAATGTTGCTTCTGTGCCACTACGTGCTTACTATCCAACAGAAGCAAAATTCAAGATTAGCACATCCTAGTCCCCCCCCCCCCAAAAAAACCTATTTCCTTATTATGCAAAGAATAGCTTTACAGTAGCTGCAGTAGTTTTCCTGCATATTTCCTTTCTATATGGTTTGCTGCAGCATATTCAAGATCAGGATTAGAGATGGGCACAAATTGCCGGTTTGGCGGTTCATGCTGGTTCGTTTATCAGCCAAACAGGTGTTTGGCACTTCAAAGCCCCACCTCCTCCACCAGGTGCCCACTCAGAGGCAGCACCTGGAGGAGGTGAGGCAAAGAAGCCGGACTGCTGCCTCCGAGTGGGTGTCCATTGGAGAAGGTGGGGCTTTGAAGAGCTAAACAGCTGTTCGGCCGATAAAAGAACCAGCATGGACTACCAAAGCAGCAGTTCATGCCCATGTCTAATCAGGATCCTTTTCCCATGAAGTGATGTAGCACAATATGATGGGGAAAATAGGAGGGAAACAGAAAGAAAGATATGGAATCAAGGGGATAAAGACAGAAGTTAGTTATGGTTCCCCAAATGGGGTAATTCCAGTGTTTTAAAAAATTCAGTTTATGAATATCTGTAATGGCTGAATTTTCATTATTGTCATCACTCTATATTTATTTTATTTATTTCTTCAATTTATATCCCACTCCCATTAGAGCCGAGACACTCCTCTGGGCAGTTACAATGAATGTAATACAAAACAAAAAAATAAAGATAAAAGCATTAAAAGCAGTTTGCAAATAGGACTTAGAAACAGATGGCATGGGTCAATCGTATAAAAACCAGAGAAGATGGAAGGGGGGGGGTAATCAGCTAGGGTCGGTGTGGAAAGCCTCCCTGAAAAGCCACGACTTTAGTGGCCTCCTAAATATCAACAGGGAGGGGGCTAGGCGGAGCTCATCTGGAAGCTGGTTCTATAAGGCTGGAGCCACCGCAAAGAAGGCCCTACCACTTGTAGAGGTCTTAAAGGCTTCCCTTGGGTTGCCCTCAGAAAGTCCTACCTCTTGTAGAGGTCTTAAGGCTCCTCCCTCAGAGGAGCCTTGGCTAAGATTATCTTGTGGGTTGGGCAGAAGGCATTAAGGAAAGATGCTCCAACAAGTAACATGGGCCCAAACCATAGAGGGCTTTGTATGTGTCAAAAATTTGAACCTGATCCAGGATGCAATGGGCAGCCAGTGAAGGTGAGCCAGAATAGTTTATAACATAAACCAAGAAGCTTGCCATATCAAACTTCACACTCAAGAAAGAATATACACAAGAATAAAAACAAGAATATTTTAGGCCTCTCTATGCTTTGCTTTCATAGAATCATAGAAAAGTGAAGTTGGAAGGGGCCTACAAAGCCATCAAGTCCAACCCCCTGCTCAATGCAGGAATACAATCAAAGCATATCTGCTTTCTTATCTTTCTTATATTATATTATATTTTCTTGTATTACTTATTTTTAATTGATGGCATTTTTATATTGACCAGTAACCGTTTGTTATCTCAGTTGTGTATAGAGAACATTTCAAACCACAGAAAATTAAAATACAAAATGAATATTATAGCTAAACAAGAATAAAGCTATAATACTGCAGCAGATCAAATCAACATTCTACACGACAATTCTAAAACTGGAGAAAGCCCAAACAAAACTTTATAACACTGAAACTAGGCTTCAGATCAGCAACACGTTTGGCACAGATGTAGCAGACAGTCTTCCCTTGCTCTGTGCCAAGTCTGGGGATGTGTGGACAAAAGGTTTTCAGGTTATTATTATTATATGTGTTTTTTTTAAAAGTGAAAACATTTTACACCCTGTTCAAAAATAGGCGGCCCCCAATCAACAGTATATTTAAAATAGATACATGAACTGAAAAGACAAATCCTGCTTATCTTGAAAGAAAATTGTTGGCCCCATCCCTTTTTATGTGCAAAGAATGCAGACTAAAGGGGCTGAAATGCTGATAGTAAAAAAAGCCATTTCAAATGGGGGGGGGGGGAAGCAACTTTGTTATAACATTGAGCATGTATTGTATGGACCTGCCAGCAAGACCTTTATGAAATGATACATTGTATATACTTCTGGGTGGGGGAGGAAGATATTTGAAAAGCTGCAGAAATAGTGTCAAAATACAGCTTTTCTTTAAAAAGTAAAAGAAAAACAGGTTTGCTTTGAAGAAAGTAATGGAATGATCTTCAGGAAATTAATGTATCAGTGTATCTTTAGGAAATTAATATACCATTTTAAAAGAAGTGTTCAAAGTATTTCCCCTTACTTTAGAAAAACATACAGCAGTTGTATTTTGTTCTAGCACTTTCAGTAAACATTCTCTCAGGATTTTGACACCAAATAGTCTCCTCAAATAAGTTTTCAAAGGAGAAAGCTCCACCTTTCAGGCAATTTGAATGTTTGACTCTGTCAATCAGGACCTAATTCCCACTGGGGGAGTAAAATTGATAAATGATCAGCTGAGGCTCCCTTCACTGAGACAATCTGTTTCATATTAGGTTTTTCTTCCTACTGCCCTCTCCCCCTTTCCAGGCAATATGGTCTTTTTTGGTCTGTATTTTCACTATACATGAATGGTACGATAGCATCAGGTTGCTCATATTTGCTCTAGTTCAGGCTTGACTTGCTTGAGCACCCACTTTTCTGCCTTTCTGCCTATCTGTGGTACCTGTAAGACTCTCCTCCAACACCACATTTCAAATGAGTTTATTTCTTTCTGTCTTTCTTCACTCTTTCTTTAGCAATAATATGGATTATTTTGATTTTGCATAATATGGATGAGGTACTTTGCAACAAGTATTAATATCTTTCCTTTAGCCTTCTCTCAAAATGCGGGTGAGTTGTGCTCAACATTATTGAGCATAAAAGAACATTGGCTCTGAAGGAAAATGGCAGAGACTTCTTTCCTAATGCAGATGGCTAAATGCGCTGTGCACCAAGTTGCATGGAGCAGAAGCACTCCAAATTCATGTAAATTCCTTGGAGATTAACAGTCCAATGTCCTCCAGCTACACAGACTTATAGTTAAGTGCACACATTTAATCTAAAAGACACAATTTTTACTAGACACTTTATCTTGTGGATCCAAGTGATAGATACATAGAGAAGTTGTTGAAAAACAGCCCTGACAATTGCTTTGTGTTTGGGTAAGAAGTGGTTAGCTGATGAAAAATGGAGTCGGCTTCTGCTATTTCTTTTTGCATGGTGTCACTTTGTGAATGACAGTGAGCACAAAAAGGTATCCTGTCAACTATCTTGACTGCTGCTATTGGTGTTGTCAACATTCAGGCTGCCTTTTGCTATGTAAAGTTTGGCATCCTTTTTCCTGCTGGCAATGTGGGCACAGTATTTTGCAGTAATATCAGGCCACTTCCGGACATTTTGAATAATGGATACAGAAGCACAATTTTCCACATTCATAAACTAGAGGATTTTTAAAGAATTTAATACACTTAACGACAAGCTAAAAGAGCAACAGAGTAAGGTGGACAGTTAGGTGATAGAGTAACTGTGTCTTCATGAAAGGTTCTTACAGAAATGGCATTATATAGATGTTTACCAAAAGCATTTTAGACATGAGGCAGTGAAGAAAACATGGGATGATTATGATGTTTGAATTCTTTGTATCATCACATTTCATTGCAGCAGAAGGGAGGAGGAAGCAGAATGCAAGAAGTGCTTTGCAACCCCTGTTGTTTCCATTGACATATTCATCCAGATCGCACACACGATGCACGGCATCTCTTATGTAGCAATAGCAATGACCTGTCAAGATCATAACCTTGTATAGTCAATTTATTCCTTTATGAGGTATTCATTCATGGAAAATTGGAAAATGCCACTTGGGCATAAACAGATGCACAGTAGCACATTTTCATTTAATAAGTTTATTCCTTTGTCAGGAAAGCAAGGGGAGCAGACAACAGAGATGCAAAAAGTTACTTTTTTGGATGACAAGAAGATTGTTCTGAAACGTATAGACCAAAAAAGTAACATTTCCTATCTCTTCTCAAGGTGGTTAGGCAATACAGCTTTCGTTAACAGGAGCAGCAATACTTTTACTTAGACACAAGTTCTCAGCCAGTAGCACACAGATCACTGTGGACACAAAAGAAGCCTAGATGGGACAGAGTTTTCATAACAATTATTAAGAATTTATGCTCTCTCAATCCCATGTTGTCCTACCAGTTGCGACCTGCCATCTGCTGTCAGATCTACCTGTCACAGATTATCCATGTGTGACTTTTATTGTACTTACAGCAACTCTGGAATCTCAGTAAAAGGAAAAGTAGCCATGTGATACAGAGTTCCAGCTTGAGTTATACCTTTATGGCATCACTAAGAAGTCACAAGCAAGGTGAAAGTACAAACTCCATGTTGCTTTGCCAGCAGTATATATTCAAGAACAGTGGGCATAACATTTGACCTTATTTTTTTTTATTAGTTACTTTCTCCCCTATCCCCCAAATTTATAACATCTCTGCCTGATGAAGAGTTCTGGTAGGACTCCAAGGTTCAATTTTTTTCTAACTTTTTTGCACTCCAACAGAGGCATTACCTAACCTGGAAATTTGTTTCTATGGACACTCTTAATCCCTTGTTCCTCCTGCTCATTAATTTACCATAAGTGATTAATGAAATAACTGAATGCCTATAAATTTATGATTGTCCTTGGGAAAAATTGTTTGTTTGTTTGTTTCCTATCATACGGGGACTCATTTTTTTGATACAGTGACTAGTGGTATGAAAGATTCTAATAGGCTAGAGCTTCACGTCCCACAATCATCAATATGTATAGACAAATGAGACAGTAAGTGTTCTTGTGGGCTAGAACCTTGATGAGCTTATTTGCATCTTCTCTTCATATTAGTTGCCACTGATATCTCCCAATGTGCAATGTGTTATGTGCCCTCAAGTCACTTCCAACTTACTAAATTAACCCTAATAGATTTCCAAAGTATATGACATACTTTAGATGTAGTTTTACCAGTGCCATCCCCACAGTGAGTGTCCATGATTGAGTGGTGATTTGAATCCAGTCTCCTGAATCTTGGTCCAATACAATTAACCTCTACTTTGCACTAGCTGTCACCTCAAATGTACTAGAGACAATTAAAACATTTGCAATAGAGAGAATTCAAGAAAGAAAACTGTAAATCGGTAGTAGTAAAACCTGCAATGCGTTTTAGCAAGTGACAAGACATCTGATGTATATCAAAAGTATGCCCATCTCTCTGAGCAGTTGAGGTCCCGTAAAGCAGGAAATGCCACGATAATCACTTTCTTATACAAGATCTGAGCATTTACCTATTTCATGGAAACAAGAAGTCCTGGAACAACAGTTTGTCCTGAAACTACTTTAGTATACTTTTTCTATTTCAGTAGGATTGACAGGAATAAGCATGAAGTAATGGTTTGAGGCCTTGCAAAAGATTGGAATTTTGTTGTAGGCAAAATGTTACGGTGAATTCAATCTCTTCCCCTCCTTAGGGAAAAATAAGTCAGGGGATATTGCAGAAAGAACAGGAAGTTATATTTCCCGATCTCCCTCATATCTGTCTCATGCACTTTCCTCACCAAGGAGATGTGCATTCCAGACCCCCACATCACAGGAATCAATGGGGAGAAATGGAAAGTGTGTTTCAGATGTGGTGGAGATATATAAGAAGAGAAAGCACAGAGAATGTGCTTCCTCTTCCTCCTGCAATAGTATCCTTCCTCAAGGTTTCCAATCTATTTGAGGTATGCTGGAGAAGTATAAAATTAGTATGATGTGGCAGGAAACACTAGTTGCATCCCCACCTGAGATGATTTTGCCTGAAATTTGTACAGAAAATGAGAATATGTGCTGTGGATGGTTCCTAGTTCTGATCTCAAGCGGTACACCCTATTAATGGTGGGAGGGGGATACAGATAGGTCTGTACAGCAAGCAACGATTGGCAATTGGTTTCTGTTTGCAACAATCACTTTGACTAGTGTCTATTCTTCTTGTATTGGACACAATCCAAATGTCATGTATTATTGCTTAAATCAAATACATGTTTGAGTCCCCCACTGAAAATGCAGTCTTCACTCCCCAGTGTTCCCATATTAGTATGGAGGTCACCACCACACCCATTGTGAATAAACTCAAGATGCTTACAAAAACAGGGAGATATAGTCAAAAACAACACAACTGCCCTATGAAGCCCCCAGAGTGTGGTTTATGGTCTGAATGGGGCACCTCATTCCAAAAGATGAGGGTGAGACACCCCACATTTGGATCACATAGCAACTACAGAAGTCCCCGTGAAAATGCATGGTTGCTGCACATGAGCCAAGCTAAGCCCAAGTTCATGCACCAAAATAATCTAAAATGAAAACATCTAAATCACAGTGGCTTTCACAAAGTAGTGACAACAGAAGCTTTCATGCACACAAAAAAAGACAATATAAACCCAAGGCCATGCATGATTATTTTGTGAGAATTTCTATAAGTACTATAGACTTTAGGTTTGCTTTTTATGTACATGTTCTTCAAATACCATGGTTGTACTTTTTACATATCTTACATGATAACCTGAATTACAACTTATAGTAGCCTGCCTTGTGTGTGTGTTTGTGTGTGTGCGTGTTTAATTATTCAAAAGAGATCTTTTATATCTTGCTCAAGGCTTTATATTGAAGAATGTCACTACAAGATAAAACTGAATTCAGCTGAACTGATTCAATACTTCATGCGGTTTGCAAATTAATCTTTGAGTCAGTGTGGTGTAACAAAAGAGTATTGAATTTGGATGAGGAAGGTCTTGGTTAAAATTCTTGTACAGCTTGGGTAAGTTATTTTCTCTTTTTCTCAAGCTAACTTAGCTATACATAGAGAAATCAGTCTACTTCCAGTCTGTATCCTTTTTGCACATGTTCACCCATATATCTGTTCTTGTCATTTCCACAGTAATCTGCCATTTTAAAAAAAGATACATACAATTTCACATTCAAATATAATACAAATCATATTTTTAGACATATTTTCTCCAAAATAAAGTGTTTCCTGATGATAGTTTACTAAGCGTTTTGAGCTGAAAGCCTCAGCAGAGCATTCAGAAAGTGCAAAATCAAGTATCTCACTAAGTTCCAATGCAAAACACAAGTGAACTCCTAGAAACAAAATTAGAAGCAATTCAAATATTCTGGCTGTCTACATGCACACAGTTTTCACTGACACTACCTTAACATCCTGGCTGAAGAATCCACTTTATTTCTTTTGTAGTGAACATCAGAGCCACAGGCAGATATCCGGCAAGAACAATAATGCCAAGGTAAGTGTAATTTTGTATACCCTTTTTTCCATTTATTAAATATAAATTAAAATATGCAAATATTGCAAATATCTACCTAGCTGCCTAGCCACTGGCTACCTAGCCACTGCCCAGCCAGCTCACCCTCAAGTGTATCTGTCAACTTGCCAGTCCAGACCCTTGGCAGCAATTTTTGCCAAAGGAGAGGAACCAGCAAAGACAATATCCATCAACGACTGGGTTTATTAACCCAGCCCCTTCCTCAGTACATGGTTCTATAAGCAATCAGAGCCAGGCTTTTTGGGAAGAGTGGCCAGGCATTGAGGAAGCAACCACTCTGAATGACTGTGCCAAGCATTAATCTGGTGCCTCCCAGGGGACTACAATCTATGTACGGATTGACAGTTGTGACCAACAAGGAAATGAAATCTTGAGTTTCTTTATTCTGAATCCAGGCAATTATATCCACTTACGCTTTTACCCATCTCTGCTAATTTCCTACCTTCCAATTTCCATCTCCTCATTTTCTCTCTCTCTGAGAGGATGATTCAGTTACATGAATCCATTTTTTACCAGCCCAACTAGTATACTGGTCCAAAGCATTCTTCTTTTTAATAGTACCTTTAAACGTTTGTGTACTGATATTATAATGTGTGAAGATATCTTCGAAAATATCCTTTTTTGTCTGTATGTTCACTGTTAAACCTATGGATGCAATGAAAGCACGTAATAGTATATGTGGATGCACTACTTTACAGGGTTGCTTGGAGAATAACATGTAACAATTCTTGGATAAAAACATGATTAACAACCATCTGTATTGTTAATAAAATTGCTGTACAGTGTTCACTTAATTATTATTATTTATATGAAGTGACAGCAGTCACTATTATCTTACCATCCCCCCTCCCCCCCCCCCAAAAAACCTAGGAAGCTAAAGCAAGAAGACTAAACAATTCAGCCTATACCAAAGTCAGACCTGCTGGTGATTGATTTGTGTTCCCAGAGAGACCATTACTTCATTCTTCCTGCATTTTATATATAAGTATCAAAACACTGACACCGGTTTAAAGCTGTTGCAAAAGATAAGCAATTCCTCTGATTTTTCTTTCTTACATATATGTGTTAAATCTACTCAAATTAAATCAGATGGGACTCTGGGACTCTCTGGTAGTAATTAGGAGAAACACTCATATTTTACAACTAGGCTAAGACTGTGTATTCCAATTAACAAAATGACTTCCGAGATTTTTTTTTCTTTTGGGTCATTAAAGAGAGAAACTTGATGTTTAGCTGCCAGGAACAGAGTCAGCCCTTTTCTTAATAAAAGATCTAAGAGCCCAGAAACATAATCAATTCAAATTAAGTATTGATTTCTAAATAATGTGGAATTAAGGGAGACATTTATAAACTGTAAATCACTATTGTTCAGTAGAATTCAGCACCAAGGATCAGAAGGCAACAGGAATGGGAAGAAATCCAGAAACACTAAAAAACAAAGTATTGTTTCCTTCACAAGATAGGCAAGGCATTTCAATTAAGAATGACCAGCAACTATGCAAATATTACAACAGTTACAAAAAGGGCAACATTTAATCAATCTGTTGAGCACAAGCCAATCCACAGATATGAGTGGGAGCCATACAAGACCAATTTATTTTTAATCCTCAAATTGGGTGGGGGGAGGGCTCCCACCTCCTTAACTTTTTGTGATGCCCCTGTTATCTACTGTTTTGATGGGAACTACTAAAATTGGGGTATCAGAGGTTGGTGCTTACAGATATAATTAAAGCCTCACCTACCCTTTGTCTAACAACTTGAAAGCTTTTTGGGGGGAAATGTACTTTAGTACAAGGTGGCTTCTCAACTTCATGAGTTTGCCTGACACAGATTATTTGGATCCATTTCATTCTGGCTTCAGGTTTAGTTGTCTGACAGACATCGATAGATGTCCTGTGCCAGGAAGGAAATGGGGAAGTATGTCCCTATGTCTGCTAGACCTCTTGGCAGCTTTCAGTACTACTAAACATGGTATTCTTATGGCATGGCTTTCTGGGGTGGGACTTGCATGCATTGTTTTGTGGTTGCTTCAGTCCCTCCTGGTGGTGGGTGGGAGGAGCTCAGAAGTTTCTGCCAGGGGATTCTCATTTAATGCCTTGGCCTTTGACTTGTGGAGTCCCCTAGGATTTAATTCTATCCCTCATGCTATTTATCACATATCTTAAACCAGTGGGAGAGGTTTGGAGTTTGGGGATGTGGTCCTCCTGGATGTTGATGACACCCATTTTCTCTCTCCTTTCCATTTAACTTTAAGGAAGCCATTACAATTCTAAACCAGTATCTAACGTCAGTAATAGACTAAAATGACGGAAGCTCAATTCAAATAAGACAGTGGTGTTTTCGGTTAGTTGGAAGGCAAACCAGATAATAGGAATTCAACCTGTACTGGATGGGCTTCTCGTAGGAAACTCAAGCTTACAGCTTTGGTGTATTCCTGGATTTAGCTCTGAGTCTGAATGCCAGCATTTCTTGGCAGCATCAGTGCATTTACAAAGTCAAAACTAGTGTTCCAGCTATACTTGTTCCTGGGGATATCAGATCTTGTTCTGGTGACACATGCATTAGTCACATTCCAACTGGATTACTGCAACACACTCTACATGGGGCTGCCTTTGCCTTTCCAGAACACTGTAGCCAGATGACTGTCTGGGGCCAAAAGTTTCACTAATTACTGGCCCGTAACTGGGACCAATTCAGAGCTTATTATGACCTATATAACACTATGATTTGGATCAAGGCTATATAAAGGCTCATAACTCATCATACAAATCTTCCCCACATTTAAGATCTTTAGGAAAGGCCATTCTCTTGGCACACCTGGTAAGGACATTAGAGAAGGCCTTTTCAGTAGCTACACCTAGGCAATGGATCTCCTTTCCACTCTTCTATCCTTCTGCCAAATGCCAAATGCAATTCTTTACATATAGGCCTTTGTCAATGGAATAGGCTGCAGAGAACAAAACGTTTAAAGGGGACTACTGTACTTGTTTTTACTCTTTCTGCCATGTATGAATTTCTCATTGATGGTGAAAGCATAGTTCTAAAATGTGGCTTTACAATTTTTCAGTGGTAAAATTGCACAAGAACATATTTTTCCTTTTTCTTTGCTGTTCACAACCAACAATAAGGGTCTCAAACCAAACACACATTGATCCTGTCATCTGGATTGCAGCTACCACCTCTGTTAAATTAATGATTCTTGATGTTAACTAAAATTTAAGCTGTTAAACTGGGATGCAGAGACACAAGCATGGACACCCTCTGATCCACTTAACTTTGCTATTTAGATACTGCCTGGAATTCTGAAGACTAGAAACACTCTAGCAGATTTTGTGCCAATGTTTTCTTTCCCCACAGGAAAGCTCAGAACTCACAGCCCCGACAAATATGATCATTGACCAACATATGCAGATAAGCTTTTAAATCCTGATTAGGAAATTGCTGTTGTTTCTTCCATCATTTTAAGGGGAATCAAACCTAAACCTAAAAAGCTGTTGCTTGGCAATTACAACCAATAAAAATGTCATGGTGCCATGACCAAACTTTTCAGTTCTCCGCAGAACTCACCTTCATGTAGAACACTGAAACAAAAGACAGGGAAGGAGGTAGAAAAGTATGGCATAATGTTAAAGCCTCAAAGTATTCAATCTGTAATGGAAGATAGAGTGCAAGAAGTGCTGGGCTAGCTCCTAAGACTACTTATATTTTTTGCATGCAAAATAATGTTTCCCACAAAACAGAGTTGGTCCATAACAGTTTTTCAAGAAATGCAGATACTGTGCACGGTGGGCAAATACATAGGTTAGTTAAGTGTGCAAGCCCAATAGACTCTTAGCAGAATTCAGAGACTTAAGGTGTAACCAGTTTCTCACCCTTGCAGGTGGCCAATCTCCAGTTAACCACAGTCAAACTGAAATTCTGCACAGCCAAACGGCCATGACTCTACTGCCCCTGTGAAAAATTGCAGGAATTCCAGTATTTCTGAACCAGACACAATGACTATGGTGTATATCAGATAGTGTATTTGGGCTAGATTAGGAAATGACAATGATCAATTCAGCTCACTGAATGCAGTTGAACAAATCACTAATCTATGTAGACTAATTTACAGGATAAAATGAATTAATCCCACACACCTCTTATATTTCTATCTCATCTGTCTTCCAAGGAACTTAGACCAGTATACATGCCCTCCCCCCAATTTCATGGTCATAACTACACTGTCAAATAGGGTAGACTGAGAGACAGTAACTGGCTGAAGATTTGCCAGTGAGCTCACTGACTGAATGGAGATTTCAGGCTCAGATTCCCAATCCTAGTCCCAGTCAACAAATGTCATAACTAAAACAATGTAATACGGCTTCCTCCAGGAAATAAACAAACATTGATAGGGCATTTTTTAAAAGAAATGGGACAACATGTCTTAGGGAAAGATATTGCATCGGTTGTGTGTAAGGGAACGTTTCCAGTGGATTCTCCCTGTACTCTGATGTAGAAAGTTCAGAGTAGTTTCATCATACTGGACATGGACAACCCTTTATACCTTGGGAATATAGTGCAGATAGGAAGAAGGGTTCTTTCTTAACTTTCACTAGACTGAAGAGGGGAATATACTGTATTAATCCATGTAGTTTTAATGGCGTACAAGCTGGAACCTTCAGAAAGAGAAGAACACTTTCCTTAGTTAAAACCTACCCCACATGTCCTATATGGAATTAGAAGATGTGGGTGTAAAGTCTGCCTTCCCATTTGAGCACTATCCCCTGCCAGCATGTGGCCAGCATGCCATCAGAAGATATGCCATCAGAAAAGAAAGACAGACATTCCTTTTCTTCCTGGGATGTGACATTGCTACATCAACATTCTTCAACAGTGTACATGGAGTCACAGTAAAAGATGCTTCTAAAATTCTCTTTATCCACAATTTTGTGTTTCTAAAGCAGAGCCAGCATATTAGCAATATCCATTGCCCTATTTCACATACATTTGGACAAAGTTCTGTACATGTAGGTTTTACCACAATTATCAATTCCTCCAGTTTATTTGTGGGCCCACACTAATTACTAATACACATGTGAACACAGGGGGGAGAGGCAGATTGCCACAAAAAAGCAATTTAGATAGAATTGTAGATGAAGACTTATACTAAGTCAGACCACTTATTGACATAGCACAATGCTGTCAGCTGTGACTGGTAGTGTCTCTCCAATGTTTCAGGCAAGCTTCTTTCCCAGCTGTATCTGGAAATCACTGGTATTCCTCATGGTCTTCCATCCAAATACTAGCCGGCTCAAACCCTGTTCAACTACTGAAATCACACAGGAATGGGAATATCTGGTTATGGTTGTAGAGCCATATTATCATGCCTGCTGCAACGTTTTTTAATGTGGTATTTAACTGTGGCTTTAGACTGTATGTGTACAACAGTACAATACAGAAAAAAAATAAGGTTGATGGAATTATGTATATAATCATATCAAGACTGCTTTTTCAGTATTTTATCAATACATATGTAACTATCCTATCAATAATACAGAAGAGGAGAAAACAATGCAAATGAAATGAAATGTGTAGCAATTGTGCATGTACCAATTCTGGAATTAATTTTAGAAATTATCCCATTTAAATTGGAATTAAGCATGAATGGAATACAGCTGCATTCTGAAACAATAAAGTAATTGAATGGGGAAAATGTGTTCAAGCCCAGCATACCCTATAAGTATATTTCTGAGATAAGAGCAAAGTTCTTTTCTGCACAGTAGAAACATAATGAATACTCACTGTATTCTTTGTTCTCATTGATTTAGACTGTCCTGACTTGACAAGACATCTCAACAAGAATTTTTAAGCCTGGCAAGATTCCTTGCTTCCAGGCGAGAGACAGACAAAACCTGTTATTTTTCCTTCTTAAGATCTCAGTAACTTGCACAAGCTGTCCGCATGAAACAAGTAGTCATTCCCGTTGAGAAACAAAGCACACACAAATGTAGCAAGCACAGAATAGCAATTACTTATTAAAATGACCACAAACACCCTTTCGAGGCAGCAGCCATCATGCTTTGTGCAAGTTGTGTTATTTGCCTTAAAGTGCTATTTGTAGTAAAGCGTTATTTTGCACAGGTTTGCTTACTTTGTGCAAAACCCCCAACAACATTTACTTCATATTCCCTCCTCTTGCTGAGAGCACAACAAAATGCCTCACCCTCTCTGAGGAGAATAATTTTGGTTATTTTGCAGTTCTGCAGAGAAGAATGGATTTAGATCCCTATTGCATATTACAGACCACTGGCCTCCAAAGTATTTTAAAAGTGGAGGACTATGTGTCATGCAACCTGTCCTTGCCCTCTAAACTAGCCTGCTTCTCTCTGTTGTGGTAGAAAATGCTTTCCCCCCAGAAATACTGAAGTACAGTTCAATAGGAAGTCCATTCACCTTCTGTATATGGAAAGGGAAAGGAGGTATCTCATTGTTCAGCTCAGACAGCAACATTTCTTGGGGCACCCTGGAAAGCTTAATGTTGAGTGTATGCTTAGATCTGTTGCTCTTGAATTATATAAAAGAGCTCCCCACCTCCACATTTAATGCATTATTTATCTCTAGGTAAGTAGAGGATATGTCTGTATAATAAATACGTTTCTCACACCCCTCCAAGGGCATTTTCTGCTTTATTTTTATTCCAAAAGGTTGTTCTTGTCCAACTGTTGGTTATCAAATACATCACCTGATACCAAAGGAAGATAAGAGATTTGTCTTCATATTTTCTCATCGCAATTTTACCTCCAGAGCAACCGGGAAAAGAAGGTGAAAGCAGAGGCCCAACTTAAAGATCATGCTTATCCTGAAGGAGAAAAAAGATGACTGGATATTAGGTGGACTCAGCTCTGTGTCGTAGCAACTGACAATGTGAGATCAATGATTAGATAGTACAATGATAGGAGCTATAGGAGAGGAAAAAATTAAATGCAGATTGTCCTTGAATTGTCTGTCCTTTGGGGCAAAATCTGATGCTCTGAATCTCATTTTCCAAAGTGCTTCAGGAATTTAGGGGTTTCAGTGGTTTAGGAGCACTAAAAAACTCTAGCTATGTGTCCACTGCAAGCTATTCATTTCACATTTCAATGTGGATTAAGTTGGTATAGTGCTCTGAAGATGAGGTTGCTGACCCTCCGTTTTCAGGAGTCTAGTTCATATTTGCTACCTGCCTTTAAATCTCTTTAAAACAAACTGATTTCCAGAAGATGGGGAACTCAGCATTGCCTGTAAATAACTGCCACAAACATAAATGTTTCAAAAGATTTCTTTAGAAGGCATTAGGTCTCTGGAAAAGCTTGCAGCTGGGCAACTACTGGAGAAAGGTGCAGTATTGGATGGTGTGGGGGCAATTTTAATACCCAAGCCTAACCTAATTCACAGGATTATTGTGAAGATAAAATGGATAAAAATTCAGGTAAAACTGTATAATACCTCCATGGAAAAAACATGGAAAACTACTCTAATACATAATTACTGAAAATCTAGGAATTAACATACAGCACTGATTATTGTCTTTAAAATTCTAAATGACTGAGAACCAAGATGTTTAAAAGACTCTCTCCTGCCACAAGACCATACCCATCCATTCATTTAAGCCCTCGCTTCTCATCTTCCCATCACGTGAAGTGTAAGAAGCAGAGAGAAATTAGGGGGCATTTTCTACATCTAAATTATGTAATTCTCCTCCTGGAAACATCTGCTTTCCACCATAATTATGTCTTGTCACAAATGAAAGATTTATTTTTGTTTTTTCTTGACAAAATTTTAACCTGATATTGTATTTTATTATCCATGGTTTTCCTGTGGTTTTTAATATAAACTGCCCTGGGTATTCCTGCTTCAAAGGGAAAGGTGGGCTTAAGATATGAAACCAAATCATACTATGCTAAGCTATGCTAAGCTAACCTGGGCTAAATTAAGCATTATTTACTATACATCTCTGAAGAGGATGACAGGGATGACAAGGCCTCTGTAAGCAGGCTATCACATTTCTCCCCAAGGCTATGGGAGTTCCCAACATTAAGTTCTCCTGTCAACTTGGGGCGGGGAGAGAGACAATGATTGTTTTAAAAGATGTGGAGGAGACTGAGGAAGAGAGAAAAGAAGATGGAGGAGGAGAAAATGCTGGAAGGGAAGGTCAACCTGTAGAAGAGGGGAATGAGAAAGAGGAGGAAGAGATAAAAGGGGAGGTAAAGGTGGGAAAGGGGAGCTTGGAGAGGACAAGATTAGAAGAGGAGGGGGAAAGCTGGAAGGACGCAGTAGAAGAGGAGGATATGGAAACCCACTTGACTGAGGTAATTAGTGTGGATGGAGAAAGGTCTCATATAGAATGGGAAGAGGCAGTAAAAGAAGAGCCCTGGACAGGGAAAATAGTAACATTTAGAGTGCCCAGGGTAGAAGCAGCAAGATTGCGGAGCGTTCAGTCCCCTCACCCAAACCCTCTTCTTGGGGAGAACAAGAACGACAAGAAAGGTGACGCGGGGAACAGGAATATATTCCTTTGAGAGATTCAGTAACCACAAGAGTACCAAGGCCAAGGCCCATGAAAGGGGTTGTCAAACACCCCCATTTCAAGAAACCTTAGCAGGGAGGAATGAGGCATCGCACACTTATACCCAGTGGGGCTGTATAAGCCATTTCAATTGCAGCACCCTCTGCCTCACTTCCATGAAGCCCCTGTTGAAGCCAGACAGGAGCCAGGGATACCAACATTAACTTCTTTGCAAGGAACCAGGGAATTAGAACTGTTATTGTGTTCAATCTAAGCTATTAGATGTTGACTTTGTTTAAAGAGTTGGACAGTAGTTTAATAAAAACAGTTATTTCACAAGAAACCGGTCTGTGTGCCATGGAAGTAAACATGGGTGAAGGACAGTTGAAGTGAATGGCTGTTGGCAGGGAGAATCTCAGCTTCATAAGTAATGGTATACTGTACCCTAATGCAGTTTAATAGCATTTGTAAAGCAAAAAAGCTGTTCTGAGAATGCATAATTTTAAAGTTCAGGAATGACCAAGAAAGTGAAGGATGCTTGGCTCTTTTCTTGCCTTGCATTTCTACATTACACTACTCACTCACTCTCTCTCTCTCTCTCTCTCTCTCGCTCTCTCTCTCTCGCTCTCTCTCTCTCTCACACACACACACACAGAGGTTTTTATCTCATATGTATCAAGAGTTATACAGTGGTGCCTCGACTTACGAATGTCCCAACTTACGACCATTTTGAGTTACGACCAGTTCCAGTCGCAAAATGTTGCTTCGACTTGCGGCCGGAGCTTCGAGTTGCAAACAAAAGAGGCAGGGGAAAAAGGCGGGGAATTCAAATTGCTAACCGTTGGTAGGCGAAGAGGCTGCTTCTTTGTAGCTCTTTCGCCCCAACGGTTAGAGTGAATGCGATCGCAGGAGGCTTCGGACTGCCTGGTAAGGTAGGGTGCTGCTTTCTAAAAACTGTTCTGGGTGGTTTTGGGCTGGGGGGTTATGTTTATGTGCTGTGATGGGTCTTGGGGGGTTTGTTTGTTTTTTGGTATTTTCCCCCCATTTCCGATGGGTCTTGGGGGGCTTGTTTGCTTTTTGGGTTCCCCCCCCATTTCCGATGGGTCTTGGGGGGTTTGCTTGCTTTTTGGGGTTTTTTTCCCCATTTCCGATGGGTCTTGGGGGGTTTGTTTGCTTTTTGGGTTCCCCCCCCATTTCTGATAGGTCTTGGGGGGGTTGCTTGCTTTTTGGGTTTTTTCCCCCCATTTCCGATGGGTCTTGCAGGGTTTGGTTGCTTTTTGGGTTTTTTTCCCCATTTCCGATGGGTCTTGCAGGGTTTGGTTGCTTTTTGCTTTGCTTTTTTTGCATTTCCGATGGGTCTTGCACGCTTTGCTTGCTTTTCTCCCCCCCCCCCCTTCAGCCGGAACGGATTAATCATGTTTCCGATGGGTCTTGCAGTAGTTTTTGGGGTTTTTTGGTCTTTTTTTTTCTTCGTCCGGAACGGATTAATTGCATTTCAATGCATTCCTATGGGAAATGGTGCTTCGACTTATGACCATTTCGAGTTACGACCTGACTTCCGGAACCAATTAAGTTTGTAAGTCGAGGCACCACTGTATTTTGCATTTGAAATACAAATTTCAATAGGAAGCACTCTGTTTCAAATGGGCAAGCAAGAGCAGATAAACAGTCAGAAAGGAATGGGTTATAAGTCCACTCCCAACACCATTCCTCCACTCTTAATTTCCTCCATCTTGTCATCCACTTAAAAACCCCTTTACTTACAACCCTGCCAGAATTATCTGATTTCAATTAAATTGCTTTGAAACAATTTAAAGTGCTACAACCGAGCATCCCACCCCTAAGAAACCACAAATGCAATCCTGGAGTAAACAGGAGCCATGTCACAAGCGTAGCAGGGATGGTCATATTTTATGCAAAATATGTAGCTTATTTATTATAAAGAAAATGTTTCCTGTCATAAATAGAGAATACAGATCCTCTAATAGCCTTTACTGTGGCAATAGGGAATATGTGCTTTTTACATCTTACAATTCCTTATTTCATGACAAAAGGCTGTATATTTCATGTCCAATTGCCCCCCCCCCCCAGTATATATTTCATGATTAAATATAAGAATATTTATGAATCTAAGAAACAAGCCTTTCGGTAAAAGACTGATATCATGATGATAAACCTATGCATACATATACCCAGTCATCTTCCTTTTCTCACAGCTTTAGACAAGCAGAATGACTGGTGTTACAAGAAGAGTTTTGAAACACCTGCTCAAAAAGCCTGGGGAAAAACCCTCATTCTCTCTGATTTCACTTTCCCTTAGATGTGAGAAGTATATTCTGGCAGATTACATTTGGACTGATACAAAAATAAAAACAAGTTCGTCCTCAAATGGTTAAGACCATAATTTCTGGTCAATTAGTTCTGCTACCAAAGTTGCATTATTTTAGGTTTGATGTAATATGATCAAGACATGACATGCCAGCAGACTTCTGTCCACCATTTTCTCAAGTGGTCTGGCTGTCACAACAAGGCCAATGAAACCACCACCAATCTCTCAATCAAATGGAACATGTGTACAGAGCGTGTACTACAAAATATGTACACCAGATTAAGTGCTTAAAGAACTACATGGGTATTATGGCAGCCATGACATCTTCACCATGGATGTTAAGGTCTCCCAAGATAACCATCCTTGGGGGCTCCAACACCCACCAGAGGCTACTTCCACCAACTCGGAGAGATAGCCTGCGGGCAAGGGACACAGTTGACATATATTTACACACAATGTTAGTAACACACTTTTCATAAAGCAGTGACTACTAGTATGATACAGAAGGTTCCAATTTGTTCTGATTAGTGATGGAGAATGTTCATACTTCTTAGTTTGAAATGCACTAGATCTTTTTAGACTGGGCTTTTCCTAACAGTTCTCCAAAACACTGAAAGACAACTTTGGTAGGTTCTTCTTGTACCACCAACTCTGCTAGCATCATTCACCCAAATCCTACATATTTACTAACATATCAAGTTGCAAAGGGGAAGAAGAAAAATATTAATGAAGAAGTCTATCTAAACGGAGTCTTTTTAAAGAATGTGTCCAAACAGTTCCCACTACAAGGTAACCAAATTAATTTTTTTTTAAAAATCATTCTGGAAAGAGAACCAGGGGATTTTTTTTTTTAAGTCTTCATTTCCTAAAATTCATGGCCTGAGTTCACAGCCAGTCAGGGCCAAATTAAGACCTTTATTTAGAGGCCTTAAGCCCTGAAAAGATTATGATGCCCCCTACAAATATAACGCACAACGGGTCCCATGGCTTTATAAAAAAAAGTATAATGTGCACATTATATGCATAAAATATGGTAATTTAATTGTGCAGCGTGTGGCAAAAAAGAATCATATCATATACAAAATCAATTACCAGACTCCAGCCAAATCCTGCACTTTCACACTTTGATTAATGTAGACAGATTTTGTCAGAATCTGTAAACCAAAAAGCTCAAACAAGCTTTAAACCCCTTTTGGGATATTTTTAACAGTGGCTGTTATTTCTTTGGCTTGCACATGTCCATGGGTCTAAAAGACCAGCAGTTCTTTTTATCCTTATCCTCACCCAACCAAAATACAGAAGTAAAAATAAAAAAACAAAATCACCAAGTAATGATGATGATTGATAATCTCACTCAAAACACGAGTTTTATGGCTAGGAAAGTATTTTAAGTTTTTACTGGTTCATACTCAGTTACTTTAGCGAGGGAAGTGGTTTTCTTGAAGCTCCTGAGGGAGGGAGGGAGGGAAAAAACCGAGGGTGAGAGGTGGATGGATGTGCTTTGTTATGGAGGTTTCACCATTCCCACCATGGCAAATCTGGCACTGAAAAAAAAAACCTATGTGGTGCTCTCTTCCTTTGTTGATGCCTTAAGCACACACTTATTTTGCTTAATGGTTAATCCGGGGTTGCAGCCAGTATAGCACAGTGCTTAGAATAGCAAAGTAGGTATCAGGGAGGCGATATCCAAATTCCTGTTCAGGTGTGAAACTTACTGCAAAATTTCCAAAACTTTTTTCCCACTCAGCCTTCCAGTATATGAAGACAAGAACAGGGAAGTAGGAAGATGAGAGTGCTGATTCCATGGGCATGATAAAAGATTAAGATGTTAGGCTTGGCTTATAACAGTTTCAAAATTTCTGTACAAAGGGTATCAAAAACACAAGAATGGCCCTATTCAGCCACAGCATCATTCTGTTTCCTTAGTGGCCAGGTGATGCTTCCAGAAAAAACTGTAAGTTAGCCATGAAAATAAAATTCATCTCACCTCATTTATGGATGGATGTGTTGCTTCTGATCTTGAAGATTCTGTCTAGCTACCATAGCTACTAGCAGTTGCATCCCAGTGAAAAAATGAAGGAGAGTGCTGCTTCTATCCATTCTAAATCAATTTCAGGGTGTGATTCCCAATCCTAGTATTATGGGAATACTCAGGATTCAGACAAGTGAGATTAAGGAGAGCAAGCCTCAATCATGCCCTCCTTAATCACACTTGTCTAAACGAAGAAGCTGCTAACTCTCATAGCCTTTTCTAAGTGATCTTCAATCTCTGATCATTTCAATTGGTCCCATTCTAGCTCTGTGATAGCCTTTTTGAGATGGAACAGACTGAACTCAACACAGGAATCCAAATATGGCCACACCATACTTGTATATCAAGGCATTATTGTATCTGCGGTTTCATTTTCAATTTATGATAATTTCCTAATACGGAATTCACCTTTTTTGCTGTTCAAAAATTATTGGCAGTAAGTAAGAACTGTTCAACAGTGGTACAAACCTCCTGGGAGATGATGCATTATCCTTCACTGGAGGCTTCTAAATGGGAGGTTGGATGGCCACTTGTCAGGGATGTTTTGGTGGATTCCCTGGTTTAGCAAGGGGTAGGACTCCATGACGCTTGGCACCCCTTTCCACACTACTCTTCTGTGATTCTATCACTTGATGTTGTTACTGATGTATCCATCACACTGCTAAATCTTTTTTCTAGATAGTCATAATTAGTTCAGACTCTTATCATTATATATGCAAATTTAGAACAGGGCAGGATAATTTCTAGCACACTAAGTGAATTGGCATCTAGGGGCTAAACTAATTTAAGATACTAATTTCAGTTATGGTTAATGTTCATAAGGATCCTGCACAGAGGCAATGTGGAAGCTTTCCTTTGCATCTAGCTTTACCTTAATATGCCAAAAGCATTCCACAGTGGAAACTTCTTATAAAACTATACAGTTGACACATACAGAGTTCATCCACTTCATTTGTAGGCAGAGAAGTTGGAGAGGAGAAATTTCACCAAATTTTTCCAAGAGGAGGAGAAATTTTCTAATAACTTTTCGCACAGCCAGGGCTCACCATGGGTAGAGGATGCAGCATAGCTTTCTTCTTTTTTCTCCAAGGATTTTGTTTTTTGTCCTTGGAGTACAGGTCATGACAACAGCAAGCAATGGCTAGTATTGTGTCATTATTTGTCTTCCAATTTATCAAAAACTTTTAACTTTGCAATAAAAACGGTTTTCACTTTAATGCCTCATTGCCAAGGTACTCTAGAATTTCATTTGGTTATTTTTAGCTTATTGTGGCATTGCAAGGTGGGTGAGGATATTTGTTTTAAATTTCTTCATCACTCTGCACTTATCATGCCTGCCTATGGTTGCAAGATACATGGGTACCAAAAGGAGGACATAGAAAGGCAAAAAAAAAAAAAAAAAAAAAGGACAAAGGAAGACGTATTGAATGTTTCATTTGAATTGTTCCAGATTAAACCTGCAATCAATACACTTTTATTACAATAGCTGCCAATAAATGTCTCTTAGTGAACCGACCAAGAAACAGTCATGTTAAAAAATAAAAATAACTTCAATGGAGGCTTTTTTTCAAAATACCAAAAAACATTATTTAAACAACCAATTGTACCCGAACCCACCCTGGCCTGGCTGCGGGATCCCCCAGCCGCTCGCACTCTGCACAGCCTCAGAGGCAACCTTGCTAATCTGGATGCCCAAACAAGGCTCCGGCTCAGGCAGGGGGAAAGCGGCGCTGGGCAAAACCGAACAAGGCAGCCTCCCCTCCCCCGAGGGTAATAAGTTCAAGGCTGGGGAGTGTGGGAGTTGGAGTCCCTGAAAGGGACTTTGAACACACACAGTCCGGGCACTTACCTTCCCATCGATGCACTTGGGCACTGCTTGCTCCTGCCTGGATTGGCGGGCGGCACTCCGCTCGCGCTGCCTTTCTGGGCTCCACGTGGTTTGGGCGGGCATGGCGGATTGCCGAGCAGCCGCGGCGGCGGCAGGAGGGGGTGAGGGAAAGACAGGGGGGGTCATTCCACCTCTCCCCTTCCCATCCAAAATTATAACATAAAATATACAAAAGCCTGACATTTTAAAGGTTTTTATCTTTGCCTGCCTGACGGAGGACATTAGGCTAAAAAGGAGGACATGTCCTCCTTTTGCCTGACGTCTGGCAACCCTATGCCTGCCTATCATGCCCAATCTCAAAAAGCTGTGTGGACAATGTGAATTTATGATGTATTTCCCTCAGCTTTAACTCAAGAGTGGGAAGCTAAGTGGCTGTTGGCTGTCACAGATATGAATGTGCAATAAAAGACGAGACAATGCGTCCATACATTTCTCAGCAGCCCCTTAAGTAAGGTAAACCTCACCTTTGAGAATTTCTCTAATTTTTTCCTCCTTTGAAATTCTTCTTGAAGGGATTTCTCTTGGATCAAATTGAATGAGACAAAATTCTGACTGGAGCAATTTTTGGCCTAGTGCTACTTTAAAATTGATCTGTACCTTATTTATGGGTGGCCATTTTGCAATTCACTGGTCTCTCACTGAATGAATTTCATACAAAATGAGGTTGTGAATCACAATTTCATCTATTTCTACCCCACTCACATGACTAAATACTGGCTACTTTAGAGTAAGCAGGTAGAAAACAGCTGTAATCATGACACTCCAGATGAACACACCAGTTGAAGCAGGAGTGGCAGTGCTTGTGGATTATTTGATCCTGAGCCCAATGGGACAAATGTACACTGGCTGAAATCCTGTTGTTTAGCATAGTAGGTCACAACTAGAGTAGGCCCACTGAATTAATTGAACTCAGGATCAATTAATATAATACTTTTTACATAGGGCTGCCTTTGAAAGTGATACAGAAGCTGCAGCAGGCTGATTTCGGGAGTGGCTAGACATGATCATATCTCTTTGACTCTGGCAAGCTTGCATTAGCTCCCTATTTGCTTCCATGCCAAATGCAAAATGTTAATTTTAATCTATAAGGCCCTAAAAAGTTTGGGGCCTCAAAATTTGTCAAAGCATATCTCCCTAAGATCTTCTACTTGGACCACTCATTCACCTCAGGCAGGTGACTACCCTGAGGAAGGCCTGGGAAACTGCCATCAGTAACGAGGCCTTCTTGGTGGTGGCTGCAACATTATGGAACTTGCTGCCTGTCGACGTTGACCAAGTGCCCTCCCTTCTAGCCTTTAGGAAGCAGGTTAAAATGTTCCTTTATAAAAAGGCATTCAGGAGCATACTCCCATTTGAGGGACTCTCTGACCGATTTTATATAATTTATTTGATCTAACTGACACCATTTGGGAGGCTGTATTATGTTATATGTGTTTCAGTTTCCCCCCCTAGTTTATTGTTATGTTTGTATTATATTTTATGTTGTTCATGGGTCCAATTTTTGCAGAGTACTGGCTTGCCACTAGATGGGGGCAGGAAATAAATAAATAAATAAATAAATAAATAAATAAATAGAGGGGTTGAATAATCAAATCCTTACTTTCATTGCCCTGCTCTAGCTGTGATTTCTTACCCTAAGCAACAGATTTCAGCAACTCAAGCAGTGTGTCACTCGTTGCCCTTAACTGTGGGATATTATTTCAGAGGTGTTCAGAGGCAGTCTCTGCAATGACTCATCAAATCATTACAGATGCTAGCAATCAGAACATGTGAGCTCCCCTGTTTGGTTCAAGCTAACCAACAGAGGCCATGAACCATGTGTGCTTGTAATGGTTTTGTCCACAACCAGATTTGTACTTCCATAAAAATCAATAAAATTCTCTCCACAGACTTTATCAGGGAAAGGATTCTGAATTTCTTCCTCTCTCTTCCTTGCCTTAAGAATTTGTATCAGATACATTTACTGCTCTCCTCACTTAACTTCAACAATGATAAAGCGTTCCAAAGGAAATCAGAAAAATGAAGTGCTTAGGCATATTAAAATATTTTATTGACTTTTCACTCTAGATTTTGTCAAGTGAGCACCAAACAAGAAGGTAAGAAAAAAGAAGCTGTTCTCTTTTTAAAACACAGTGATTCTAAAAAGGAAGAGGATGAAGTGGGAGCAATCTCACTGATTTATGAATCTGTGTTTGAAAAGTGGCTTGTAATACAATGACTTTGCCAGGACAACATTCCCCATTTCATATCTAAGTAGTTAAATAGTGCAGAATTGTCAAGTAATATAGCAGTTGCTAACAAGGCTGTCAAGCAAACTTTGTTTAGTCAGCAGTTGTACCTATATGACTTTCTGTACTTGATGAATGCTCAGGTTACCAAATGGCTTGGCTAATGCAAAATTCAGCTGAAGCCATGTAAGCACTGCTTTCCCCAACTCAGTCCTACTGACCTCAAAAACACAGTGCCTTTCAAAGCTAACCTTCCTACACTGGACACATTTGCCTGCTTAGTTCAATTCCAGAGCAAGTCAAAGCCAAACATATCCTTGACAGAATGAGATGGGAGCAGCTACTAGTATTTTTTTTCAGACAAGGAATTTGCTGGTTCCTGGCAACTAAAACACAAACGAACATGATGAACCTTGCCGTTGTGCTTCACCACCAGTTGCACAATTGAGTCCCACTGAAAACAACAAAATGGCATTGAACCATGACAATTTCTCTTGCTGATTTCGACAGACCTTAATAAGGCCAGTTTTGGCTAGACTGGGCATCAGTCCTGCAAACAGTTAGAGAGCACACATCCATTGGAGACCCAGGTATCCTCTTATCATGCAGAAGCTCGGGCTGTTCATCAATGGCAGAAACAGAAATGATTTCCTATGGTTTGGGGCAATGGCAGTTTTGTAAAAGCACATAAAGCTTTCATTTTTCTTTTTTCCTCTTTGTCCTCATCCTCACTTTTTTATCTTGCCATTTCATTTGATTGTTTGTGGGATATCCATGGTGTTATTATGGCAAGTACAACATTTTTATGTCATTGGAAAAATTACCTGGCATGCCACAACCAACAGGAGTTAATGGCATGGTGTGTAATGAGATAGGAGACTGATACAGTAAAGGAAGTGAAAGGCAACATCAAATTAATCATCAGTTATATTGCACTGAATACAAAAAAATCTTGGAAAGTGCTAGTCAGTTTTCAATAGCCACGAAAATATCTGCAAAATGTAGGGTGCCACCCAAAAGTCTCCGTGAAGTCACGGGACAGGACATAAACCTAACAAAGTAGTTTTATCTCAGCCCAAGACTTCAGAAAATATGCTTTTTTTAAAAAAATTATACAAAGACAAAGTGTTGCAAAAATGAGGATTGTATGAAGTAAGCATGTCAAGAAGCCTTTTAAAATTACTGTTCCTGCCTTCCATCCCATGACCACGCCCCCTCATTTACAATCTTACTGCAAGAATGGAAGGAACCTGTCTTTCTTGGCTTGATCTCTCTCCAATAGCTAATACATGCACATATTAGTGCTGAAATTAAAAAAGATATAACATTCTGAAAGTACACAGCAAACAGATGCTATGGGGGTTATGTCTGTATGTGTGTATACACACACACACACAAACACACACACACACACATCTCCCCCACCCATTATCAGTCATCTTTGAAGACTGCAGTAAAGTGACAGGTTGTTTGAGACACTTCAGTATAACAGTAAGAGATTTATTTTTAATAGAATATTGATATTATGTGCAGAAAGTCGCTAGTGCTTGCATTTTCCCACTTCAAGGCACAGTTTACATGTTTTATATGATTTTTTTAAGCTCTAGCAGCCCTCTGTTATACCTTACTATATTTTTATGAAAAAGTTAGATTTTTATGAACTCTCTGATTAAAGCACCTCCATCTGAATGCACATTAAAAGTTCCAGCACCTGAGAAGACTAAACCAATGAATATTTATATAGAAAAATAGCAGATGAATGCACTTTAAATCTTCAATGCATGTCTAGTCATGGGGTTTATCTTATTTTAGGGCTTACATTTTATTAAAATGAACTCTTGCATATTTACACTACAGAAATAAATGTTATTTGCAAGCACAATACAGTAGAAATCTTAAAAATACATAGCCTTCGTATTAAGTGAATTTATTCTTCGAATTCATTTCTTCATCAGATAGTCCTCTAAGATAGTTTGTCATTATATATTGCTGGCTGTTTGCAGCACTTTTTTTCTGGGCTCACATTTAATGGTTCATGAATAAGGTAAAGGTTCCCCTTGACAATTAGTCCAGTCGTGTCCGACTCTAGGGGGCGGTGCTCATCCCCGTTTCCAAGCCGTAGAGCCAGCGTTTGTCCATAGACAGTTTCCGTGGTCACGTGGCCAGCGCAACTAGACATGGGACGCCATTACCTTCCCAACATGGTGGTACCTATTTATCTACTCACATTTTTTACGTGCTTTCAAACTGCTAGGTTGGCAGGAGCTGGGACAAGCGACAGGAGCTCACTCTGACGCGTGGATTCAAACTGCTGGTATTTCGACCTTGCAGTCCAGAGGCTTCTGCGGTTTAACCCACAGCGCCACCACATCCCCTAACGTTCATGTATACACTGACCTATAACTAAGTTCCACTACTGTTAAAGGCAGTTAACTCTTAAGCACACTCTTAACAGCAAAGAGTGTAGGAAAGAGTGGAGGGGATTTATCAGAAATCCTGTATTATAGGCCTGATCCTGTCAAATGTTCTTTGTTACAGTTTCAAAGCTCAAACCATAATTACCATTATAGATGCATCCTAAAATACCTTCCAATTACTTACTTTAAAAAACAAAACACCCTCTGAATGCCACACATCACTGGCCACTGGTGCAAAATACACTTAATGGTGAGTGCTGAATATGAATTGAAAGAATACTTGATCAAGAAATCATTCTTCTTGACATAGGCTATCTTAACATAATGAGAAACCCCACATTTTAAAGTCTCAGAAGATTCCATGCCTCCAGCTGAGAGCGAGACAAAGAAGTCTTCCTCTGCCCACCCCACAACAAGATCTCTGTAATTGGCATTAAATGAAGAATTATGTGGACTGCACAATGTTGCACATTAAGAGGGGTGTTGTTTTTTTTGCAAAAAAAAAATGTAATTGCACAAGAAAGCTGTGAGACGCGAGGCGAGAGTGTAGAGGCTCTCGCCGGAGTGTCGTCCTCCCTCAAAAAGGAACAAGAGGCACAGACAGACCCGCCTGCACCACTCATCGAGACCAAACAACAGGGAGTCGATACCCGGGGATTAGAGCGGGAAATGTTAAAGATGACAGTGGCCACCCAGACCGGGAATGAATTGGCGGGAAAGGAGGAAAGGGGGAGGTCCGTCGTAGAGGCGGGAATGGGAGATATAAAAGGAGAGGTGGACGTAATACCAGGGGGTTGGGAAATGATATGGGTAGAGGACCCATGGACTGGTAAATGGGAAAAGGTACGGGTTCCCCGAGAGGAAGCTGATTACCGGAGAAGAAGGGGTTTACCGCAACGTCCCTCCTATTGGAGTGAGTCAGAGGCCAGAGAGTGGCGCAGGCGGCTCAGGGAAGAAAAGGAGGCGGTAGACAGGGAAGAGAGAGAGCGTTGGGTATGGCGTCTGGAAGAAGCCCAGAGGAAGGGGTACTTGATGGACCATGGACCCCTCTACGAAGAGAGGAAGACCCTTGCGGGACGGAGGTACGAGATGAAGAGACCACCCCGTTATTAGACCCTGAGATAGAGACTGACGAAATGGAAGATAGTAATCCATTTTTGAAAGGACCCTGGGACGAGTTAAGTTACAACCCTTTTGTTAAAGATGTTTGGATGCCCTCGTTTGACCCGTTGGTGACGAGAAAAAATACAGACGTTGAATTCAAACATACTGATTTATTGTTTCATGTTCCAATAAAACCTAATTATGATCTTTCAACACAACTGTCTCCAGTGTCTCAGCTAAAACCTGGGGAGGCAAAGTACGAACCCTCACAAAAGCATTTTTGCTAACACAAGAACTCTATGATGAATATCAGAAAATTTCTCACCATCGCCATTGGTTAGAAGTAGAGATGGGCAAAAACCAAACCACAAACAAGACAAACTGATGAATTAGGCTGGTTTGCAGTTCAGATCATGACCCAGTTCAGGGATCCTGTTTTTCTTCTTCAAAAACACCAGGCACAGTCAATCAAAATTATAAAAACATTGACTGGTATTATATAACGGATACAAGCTTTAACCAAAAACTTAAATATCTGCTAAATATCGGTGCAATATGTACTCTGTTCCTAATATTGCCGGCTTTTGTAGCTCTAATAGTGTTATTTCTGAGATGCTGCTGCTGCTAATTAATCTATTCTGCAAAACACAAAATAATAACACACCATCATTTTATGTGACAATATAGTTACTTACAAGCTCTGGATCCAGTACAGTATAGGTGCAACACCACTGTCCAAAGAGATTGTGCACAGAGGATCATGTAATTCCTGCTATCTAGCATGAGTAGACAGCTGTGATCCAGGCATCACAGCAAACTGTTCTAGACAATGGGACATGTGTGTGCACCTCCCATGTCCCCACCATACCCCTTCCCTACCACAGAGGCAGAATGGATGGGGATATGGGAAGCCTCCCATGCCCTGTACATACCATCTATATATCTATCCACATGAATCAAGAAGCAGGACACAAGATACTTCTGCACATTGAAGCTACACCCACCATGACATGAGCCCTGTTGTCATATGACTTCATGGGCGGGGTAAGGAAGTCATGTTATTTTCATGACTTTCAGGAACCAAGAAGAAAGATTTTGACATAAAGGAGATTCATTTATGCTACAGGAGAAAAATATGTTCCCAAATGAAGAAGAAAAGGAGGAGGAGCAAACTTCTCCATTTTTCCAGCAAGAAATATCATATACTCTCTCTGACAGGCAGGGTGATAGGAACTTCATCATTTTATTCCTCTGTCAGGTATTCAATTGTTAAGGGAATTTCATAGTACACAGAGTACTGATAAAGACAGTATTCAGTTGAATCATTCCTGAATCAAGCTAATATTGGACATTAGATGAGAGTGTGTGTATTCTTTACTACCTAATAGTCAGCTGGAACACCAGGCTTGATGAAGAACAAGAGGATGTGAATCATCCCTTTAAATTATAATCTGTTCTTTCAAGACACGGTCAAATTGAACAAACACTCTCCCCTTAGTTCTTAGAATTGTACAGGACGGCCAGGTCATTCACTCTAAATCTTCATGGCCTCTCTCCTCACCAAGGAGAAGGGATGTCAACTAGACTATAGTGAATAACTGCAGCAAGGTAAACACAGGCACTGAAACTGACAGCACTGCATATAAACTACAGTGGTAGAGGAAAGCATATGAAAGCAAGCAGCAGTTTGTGGACCGTTTGCCTTTGTCCATGAATGTCCTGCTTTCTTGTTTTACTCTTACAGTTAAAGGAAAAAAGAAAAAAAGGTTGCTGTTTTCTGATTCTTAAAAACAAATACAGTTTTTAGTGTCATCATAAATAGTTTGAATAAATCTATGATGCCTCCTGAGTGGATTTTATAGGCAATGCAATCTTCTTGTCTTTCCAGTTCTTATTTTATGTAAACAAATTCAACATATGGTTGTTGTGGGTTTTTCGGGCTGTTTGGCCGTGTTCTTAAGGTTGTTCTTCCTAACGTTTCGCCAGTCTCTGTGGCCGGCATTTTCAGAGGACAGGAGTCAGAACTCTGTCTGTGCTCTGGTGCAGTTTGTTTGGATAGTTGAGTATTTATAGCAGTGGGATCAGCTTTTGTCCTTTTCAGGAGATGGGTGATCTGCGTGTTTTTTGTTGTGGGTGTATTGTTGTGATAAGGGGGAGAGATTATCTGTCACCGTGATTGATGTGTGTCGTTAACTGGTCTTTTGTGTGCAGTGATCACCGGTCCTTGTAGCTGGGTAGAGTTTGTTGACCTTTTGCAGGCTGTATTTTTCAGTGCTGGGAGCCAGGCTTTGTTGAGTTTTAAACTTTCTTCTTTTTTGTTGAAGCTCTGCTGGTGTTTGTGGATTTCAATGGCTTCCCTGTGCAGTCTAACATAATGATTGCTGGTGTTGTCCAGTACTTCTGTCTTTTGAAATAGAATTTCATGTCCAGCTTGTTTTAGGGCATGTTCAGCTACTGCCGATTTTTCCAGTTGTTTTAGTCTGCAGTGTCTCTCATGTTCTTTGATTCTGGTGTGGATGCTGCGTTTTGTGGTTCCAATATATACCTGGCCACAACTGCAAGGTATCCGGTATACTCCTGCAGTGGTGAGGGGGTCCCTTTTGTCCTTTGCTGACTGTAACATTTGTTGTATTTTTGTGGTGGGCTTGAATACGGTTTGTAGGTTGTGTTTTTTCAAAAGTTTCCCCATGCGGTCCATGACCCCTTTAATGTATGGCAGAAATACTTTATTTGTGGGTGGCTGTTTTTCCTCTTCAGTTTGGTGTTGTTTTCTTGGTTTGATGGCTCTTGTGATTTCATTTTTGGAGTAGCCATTTGCCTGTAGGGCCCAATTCAGATGGTTGAGTTCGGTGCTGAGAAATTGAGCTTCACAGTTCCGATTTGCATGGTCTACCAGTGTTTTGATTATGCCTCTTTTTTGCTGTGGGTGGTGGTTGGAGTTTTTGTGTAGGTACCAGTCTGTGTGGGTGGGTTTTCTGTAGACCTTGTGTCCCAATAGGAGGTCAGGTTTGCGCATGACCATGACATCTAAGAAAGGGAGTTGGCCCTCTATTTGTTTTTCCATGGTGAATTGTATATTTGGGTGGATGCTGTTGAGATGGTTTAGAAATTCTTCCAGTTTTTCTTCACCATGGTTCCAAATTGCAAAGGTGTCATCCACATATCAGAACCAGACTGTGAGTGCGAAGGGTGCCAAAGCCAGGGCCTGTTTTTCGAAATGTTCCATGTAGACGTTCGCTATAACCGGGCTGAGGGGGCTCCCCATGGCCACTCCATCTGTCTCTTCATAGAACTCATTATCCCACTGAAAATAGCTGGTCGTTAGGCAGTGTTGGAAAAGGGCATTGATGTCTTCTGGAAAGATCTGCTGGATGAGTGTCAGAGTGTCCTTTATCGGTACCTTGGTGAATAGGGATACTACGTCAAAGCTGATCAGTCTGTCCCCGGGGTTGAGTTTTAGGGTGCTGATCTTGCTTATGAAATGCCCAGAGTCTTTGATGTAAGATGAGGTTTGTCCAATGTGGGTCTGTAGGAGGGTGGCTAGGTATTTTGCTAATTCATATGTCGGGGAGCCGATGGCACTTACAATGGGCCTGTGTGGGATTAAGTCTTTGTGGATTTTGGGGAGTCCGTTTCTTTATTACCTTGCCATCACAGAAGGCAAGGTAATAAAGAAACAAAGAAACCACACTAGGATCTGCACTAGGATTTGCAGACAGCTCTAACTCTCCTGGTTGCAGGTGTAATTCAACAGCACATATATACACTACCAATGGTTGTTACTAGAGCCCAGAAAACTCATGCTGGAAGTAACAATGCTCCCAGAAGTAAAAGTCAAAGGGCTATAGTAGACTTCTGCGTGCCTTTAACCTCCATTAATCAACAGGACTTTTCCAGTTCTGCTGGGCAAAGGTTTTCAAGGGAATTTGTCTCAAGTACTCCATCTATCTTAGACAATCAAGATTTAAATCTGATCATCAGAGATTCCCAAAGAAATGATGTGACTGAAGACCTTTCTGGCTACTTGATTGGCAATTGGTCAGTGGACCCAGGATTGCAGGAAAGGTCATCAATTTTATCAATGGACTTGCCTGAGAAAAATCCAAATTTATCAAACACTGATCCAAAGAATATATCCATAGAAGAACAAATAGACAAATCTTATGGGCCTGATAATGAAGACATCAAAATTATCTACAATCAATTGCGTGACCAGTGCTTCCTATCTGCAAAATCAACTCAAAGCATCTTCGATAAACTACATGCACTACATCAAGAAATATTCGACCTGAAAGCAACTCTCCAACTCATAGCCACCCTGATAAAAACGGGGATTTTGACAGCAACCCCCCAGACATTTACAACATCTACAGAGAGAATATAAATCTCTACTTAGAGGAAAAAAGAAGGCTTTCTACTTAGAGAACTGGAAATCTTTGGGCCAGGCCCTCATTGAGGGTAATGACCCCAAATTCTGGAAGCAGATAGAAAGAGGCTTCTCACATAAAGCCTTTGAGATTGCCAACTCCATCACGCCAGAGGTATGGGTCTCCCACTTCAGTCGCATTTTTGGGGGTAGTATTCATACAAACATTACACATGAGACCCTCTCTAATTCCCCTGAATGGCCACCTGTTTCCCCCAAAGAAATTGGGGACCTGATTCAAACTCTTCGGAATGGCAAGGCTCCCGGTGAAGATATGATCCCCGCTGAGGTTTTTGCTATTGACATTCAGTGGTGGTCTCCCATTCTAGCCAGTCTATTCACCTACATTAACAGCACAGGCAACCTTCCCACAGGTTGGCAAACTAGCATTGTTGTGCCAATTTTCAAGAAAGGCGATCCTCTAGATCCTTGTAACTTTAGACCTATCAGTCTTCTCAATGTGGCCTCTAAGCTTTATGCTAGATACCTCCTGAATAGGCTTCTAGATTGGGACAACAAACATTCTATCATCTTCGAAGAACAGGCAGGCTTTAGAAAAGGCAGAAGTACAATAGATCAAGCCTTTGTTTTAAATCATGTAATTAGTAAATACACCAAGCCTCCAAACAAATATCTTTACGCTGCCTTTGTGGATTTTTCATCAGCCTTTGACCTGATAGATAGAGAACGCCTATGGTGTAAATTGGGAAAAACAAACATTGATAAGAGACTCCTGTGGCTCATACAGCAACTACATAAAGAAAATACGATGCAAGTGCGTATAGGCTTACAGGGAGCTCTATCACAACAGGTTCGCATTAGCCGAGGGGTGAAACAAGGTTGTATTTTAGCACCTTTTCTCTTCAACTTTTATATAAACAGCCTTATCCCTCAAATGGCTTCCCCCACATTCTTCCCTCCAACCATTGGCTGTAGGAAGATCTCAATACTGCTTTATGCTGATGACCTGGTTTTGCTATCTTTGAATAAAATTGGTCTTAAAAGAATGCTGTCCAAATTTGGGCAGCTCTGTAAAGAGGAACGGCTAACAATCAACTATACCAAAACAAAGATTATGGTCTGTGGGAAGAGAGCCCCTAAGCATAACTGGTCACTGGATGGGTATGTTATTGAACAGGTACACTCATTTAAATGTTTGGGCCTTCAATTTTGTGAGAAACTCTCCTGGAGACAGCATTTAAATGCTACCATCTTATTGAGCACCAGATCAATAGGGCAATTAAAAAGATTTTTCTACAGCAGAGGAGGACAGCTGGTAAATCCTGTTCTCAATGTGTTTGTTGTCAAAATTCTAGCACAAATGCTCTATGGGACAGAACTATGGGGAGAGGCAGCCAAGCCCAAATTAGAAATCCTGCAGAACAAATTCATGAGGCTGATACTGGGGCTCCCCCCAGGAACTCCCTCGGCTCACCTCAGAGCTGAGTTAGGCCTACCCTCAATTGCCGCTAGAATCGATTTGGCTTATCTTAGATATTGGCATAGACTGAACAGTTTGGAGGACTCCTCCCTGACAAAGTGCTGCTGGTTAGAACAACTAAAGTCTGGTGGATGGGCACAACAATGTCACCAAAAATTAAAGGTCTACAACCTTCTGATGGAAAAGTTCCTTAGTTTAAGCTCTCGCGACCTTAGGAACTGGATCTTTGATCTTGATGCTAGTCAGGATAGGGCGGCTATTGTTGGGTCCCGCTTTTCTTCCTGGTATCCCCAACTTCAGGTGAATCATGCAAAACCAAAATATTTTGAGTTATTGACTTTTCCCCAGATTCGCAGAGCTTTTACAGCACTTAGATTTGGACAGACGGCCTCAGCATACCTCGAAGGGAGATATAAAGGAATCCCAGTTGAGGAATGAAAATGTGTTTTTGGCTGCAACCAGATTGAGGATCTAACTCATTATCTACTGTTCTGTCCTCTCTATAAAAATCCTAGAGAAAGATTTCTATCACCCATCATTCAGATGTATTTTAACTGTACCACCACTGAAACAGTAGTAGGATTGCTTGCTGATACACAGTTGCACATCACATATGCTGTAGCACAATTTGCACTAGCAGCTAAGAAGCTGAGGCTTCGATTTGTCAGGGATCATAATGCCACATAAATGCTGAATACAGTGGATTGACATTATATGTTATGACAATATTCTTAGACTGGGTTTTATTGGTTTTAATGCTTTTAATGCTTTTAAGGTAATTACCTGTTTTAATTGGATTTTATATGCTACAGTAGTCAGTACATTGTAAAGGTCTATGGCCAGAAACAATAAAGTTTATATGTATATATGTATGTATGTATAGTCTTGGTGGGAGAGCTTCTGTCTTGCAGATTCGTTGAAGGATGTTGGGGTGCAGGGAGGAACTCCTGATCAGCATGTTTGTTTGTTTTGTGATTTTGTTGGTTGGGTCCCGTTTCAGTTTTCTGTAGGTGGTGGGGTCTAGAAGTTCCCTGATTTTGTCCTTGTATTCTTCTGTTTGCATGATTACTGTGGCGTTGCCTTTGTCTGCTGGCAGAATGATGATGTCCAGATCTGAGTTTAGGGACTTGATAGCATTTCTCTCCTTTCTTGTTATGTTGCTTTTTGGGGGGTTTGCTTTTCGTAGGATCCTTGTCACTTCACCTCTTATTTCTTCTGCTTTTTCTTCTGGAAGATGATATAATGCTGATTCCACGTTGGCAATGATGTCTTCTGCAGGAATTTTACTGGGTGTGACTGCGAAGTTTCCTCCTTTGGCTAAGACCGAGGTTTCTTCCGGGGAGAGTTGGTGTTCAGATAGGTTGATGATGATGCGTGAGGTGTCTAGTGTAGGTTTCAGTTGGCTTGTTTGGCATTTGTTGAATTTCTGTTTTTGTCTGGCTGTGTGGTTCACCATTTCTTTTTCCATCTTTCTGTAGGAGAGGGTATTGATCTTGTCCCAATCTTGACTTCTCATTTTTTGGCTGATATTGATGTGTAGGAATAGTAGTTCTTTGTCTGTGGAGTCCAGTTTTTTGCGGGTTGTGTGGATTATTTCCCGTAGGAGGGCATGTTCCAGGCGGTCATAGATGCGGCTAGCCTGTAGGGAAATGAAGGTCCTTTTTGTCCTGAGGAAGGCTGGTATGGTTTTTGTGTTTCAGCAGCGCAGTAGAAATGTTAAGGAACATAGTAGGTGTGCTCTTTTGCTTCGGAGTGTTTCCAGTCTCCGGGTCTGTCTGACAGTTTCCTCCCCGTAGAGGTGTTCAATGTATTCTCAACATATATTGCATTAAATCTGTGCTGTCTCTCTTTTACTAACAAGAAACTGAATGCTCTTAAAAAGAAATGCTTACAAATTGGCTTATTGTACTTTGTTCTGAAGGCTCACTTCAGGGGAAGGCTTACTTTGATAGCTGTCTTTTTGACATTTCGCTTAGGAAGTACATACATATTATGACAATGCTATTAAAACAGCAATTAAGTAAACATATTCCAGATGTTACAAGGTTTGATACTACCTTCCTCCAAACAAACAGTTTCAAAACAACAGAAACACTTCAGAATAACTAAGGCCATGGTCACACCAGTGAAATGTCCCCCTGTGGTTACATGACTTTTAATTGTGTTCCTGTTGTGCTTTGAGGTCATGTGGATTTATTACAGCAGTGGCCCCCAACCTTTTTGACACCAGGGACTGGTTTAGATAAAGACCATTCTCCCAGGGACCGGGGGGGGGGGGGTACTTGTTATGCAGTAGGTTGTTGGGGGATAGCTTTGAATTTTGCTCATAAAGGAAATGGTGAGCAGGAGCAGGAGATGAGTTGCAATTGAAGCTCTGCCTCCTGTTAGATCAGCAGCGGCTTAGAACCTAATAGGAGCACACACTCCTATTAGATTCTAATACCACAGCTGATCCAGCAGCAGCAGAAGGGGAGTGGGGAGCGAAGCTACGTCTCCTGTCAGATCAGCAGCGGCATTAGAACCTAATAGGAGCGCACTGACTCACCTCTGGCTTGCCACTCATTTGTCCCGGTGGCCCGGTCCTTCCAAGGCCATGGACCGGTACTGGTCCGTGGCCCAGGGCTTGGGGACCCCTGTATTACAATGCAACTTTTATTTTTAAAAGATCCACAACAAAAAAAGGAGAAGCCTCTGGCTGAGCAAGAAATGATCCGCAGTTAGCATGCTTGCCGGGTAAATGATTCACTAATGGCCATGTGTCATGTGACTGAAAATTTAAATTGTGAAATCAAAGGTGGAGAACTGGAAAACATTGCTTTGGTATGACCACAAGGCCTAAGACAATATTTTGGAATCGTGTTGGTTTTATTTTTAGTACTACTCTGAGTACGTACTCTGCAATTTAAAAAAGGAATCAAGTGTTTATGGCAAGAAAAGCTGAATTCTGCAACCTGTGTTTCAGGAGCCTCGTGGTGCAGTGGTTAAACTGCTGTACTGTAGCCAAAACTGTGCTCACGACCGAGGGTTCAATCCCAGGTAGCCGCCTCAAGGTTGACTCCATCTTCTATCCTTCCAAGGTCAGTAAAATGAGTACCCAGCTCGCTGGGGGGGGCCAATGTGTAGCCTGCATAATTAACTTGTAAACTGCCCAGAGAGTGCTTTAAGTGCTATGGGGTGGTATATACGCAGCACACTTTGCTTTGCTTTGCTTTACTTTGCATTGCATTGCTTTGCCGTGTGAATTATGCAACCTGCACAAGTTCCCTCACCTTGCATTGTGTATTCTGCTTCTACCATGTAGAAAATCCACCCCTACTAACTGGAAAAAAGGCATAAACAGCAGTCACTTTACCATTTCAAATCTAACCAGGTATTGCCTGCCACATATGTTCAAACATCTTTCACAAGCCAAAGAAAGAAAAGAAAACCATGATTTTCAAGAAATAAATTTTGGGGGGAAGCTAAACTTTGCATGCCATACTATATCCTGTGGTGTTACTATTGCTTTCTTTTTTATTGTTTGTCTGTCTGTTGTAGTTACACAGAATATGCACAAACCTGGCTGTTCTTTTTCTTATGTCATTACAATACAAACAATAATTTATCTTTTAAAAAAAGTTCCTCAATACTGTTGTGGTTGCTTTCACTCCCCACCCTGGCTGGGGGCAGTAGGGAGGACTGCTTTGACCATGGGTTCCATGAAGTCAAGAGTCTTGTTACTGTCTGAACTGGTTTTCATTAAGGTGGGAGAATGGGGTGTAAGGATTGTTTGGCTGTCTGGTGCACCCTGTCCTCACAGTCCACAGGGGAGCTGAGTTAACTCCACTAGTCCCTCACTGCTCCCAGGTATGGGAACTGGGCCCTAGTTCCCATTACGGGAGTGGTACAGTCCACAGTCTGTGTCTGGGATCTAGTTTTCACACTGACTTCAGTCAATCAGCACTCTTCCAAAGGAGGGCTGATAAGCTGAGAGCTTACAGGCTTCTGTGCCCTCCAAGTCTGTCCCAATTCCGGCGGCTCTGCCAAAGGTGCTCTTTTTTCCATTTTTTCACCAGTGCCTCCTCTGGGTCACTGTGATGCTGGGGTGCCGGTTGGTCCTTTCTGCCTCCAGGGAGTTCACATTGGTGGTGAGCTGAAGAGCAGCATGCCTCCCAAACATCCTTGCCCTTTTGTGGTTCTTATAAGCCCTTGAGATGCCTCCAACTTATAGCAACCCTATGAATAACTGACCTACAAAATGTCTTATCCTCAACAGCCTTGTTCTGCTCCTGCCGACTCAAGGCAATGGCTTCCTTTGTGAAGTGAATCCATATCATATTTGATTTTCCTCTTTTCCTGCTACCTTTAGCTTTGCCCAATATTATTGTCTTTTCTCCAGCAAATGTTTCCTTCTCATGATGTGCCCAAAGTAGGACAGCCTCAGTTTTGTCATTTTTACCCCGAGAAATAGTTCAGGCTGCATTTGCTTTAGAACCCACTTGTTTGTCTTTCTAGCAGTCCAGAGTATCTGCAAAGCTCTCCTCCAGCACCATATTTCAAATGAATCATATTTTCCTGTCAGCCTTCCTCAATGTCCAGCTTTCACACCTGTACATAGAAATCAGGAATACAGTAGCGTGGATGACCTTGCCTTGCCCTTTAGCAGACTGGAACTGGACTCATTCTCTGGTCCAAGGATTTTCAGCTACCAGAAAGCAGTCCTCTCTAAGGCCACAGATGATAGGGTAGAAGTCCTCTATCCACTCCTCTCACTCAGAGTCCGTCAAGAGTGATGAACTCTCTCTCTCTCTCTTCCTCAACCTCCTCCTTTAAGCCTGGATCCTGCCAGCCCAACCGGGCCTCTGCCCCCCCCCCCCATGAGATGGGGTTCATCTCATCAGCCTCCACCTCCTTCATCCCACCTGGGATCTTGCTCTCCCTCTCTGTGTCCTCATACTGTCTTGTCACCAGAGTCTCCAGCAAATCCACTGGGGGTCATGCGACCAAGGCAGACAGCCCACCAGAGATGGCTGGGCTCCCCCTCACAATCATACTTCCCTTTTCCATTCTTTTATATGCCCAGCAAACTAGCAGCTGGCTTATATTAGTATACTGACAATGTAACTTAGTCAACATCCCAGCACAATTATTCCCAACACAAAAGCTTGGGGGAAAAGGTAAATAATGTGTTATATTGAAAGTCTTTTACCTAGAACTATGGCAAAGCTGCCAACTCCCAGGAATCATAGACCATCATATAACTGTCAGCCAGGCAGGGATGAAGTAAAGCCACGTACCTCCATCATGTCATTCAAACTACACCATGACCTGTCCCTACCCCATAGGCCCTGCCCTGACACATGAAGCATAGCCACGAAACACAAGAATGCTACAATATCCTTCCGTGGAGCAGTAGCTGACACTGCCATGCAAGAAGTAAGAGCTGGGAAACACAAAAGATCCAAGGATACCCATATACAGGAGCTTGTATCCTCTCTCACACAGAGGCAGCTGGTCCTTAGTGGCTACATGACAAAAACATGTAAAGCAGGACCACAAATAACTCTTTTGGGAGGATAAGCTTATGACACAAACAGACCTCCCTGGGAAACTGGTTGAAGTCCTGTGGCAGGAGCAAAATCCACCTGAGAGGGATTTTTTTACTGTGAGAGAAAGGGAGGACCAAAGACAAGCACCAATGGCAGCTATAACGGAACCTTACAGGAACAAGCCCTGACAGATCACTACGGAGAGAATGGGGTGTCGAGAAACAGAAAGTACACATTTGTTTCATTTGCTACACTCATAGAGACACCTATCAACATGTGTTCTGCGAACTGGCTTTAAAAAGAAGTTATACATTGAAGCCCCACATAGAAATGGTAGGGATAAGGGCCCATTCACCATTTCTGTGCAGAACCAGTAATGGTCACAGTAGTGACAAAAGAAACAGGTAGAAGGATCAGCACCCAACCACCCTGTATATTCCACAGGCCACTTCAGGATCAAACAACATTATTTCAAAGACAAAACTACAGCTTGTATTTCCTCTTTCTCTAAGGTAAGTGTGGATGTCCCCATCTAGATCACCAAGGGGAAGCAGGAGGCTAGCAGCTCCACTATGGAATGAATCAATATTGACAGATATTGCTGCCTTTGCTATGGACTTCATGGGCACCAGAGATGGCACATGCCCTTCCATCAGTACTTGTTGGAAGGCTGCCTGTTGACAGCCAAGAGAGAGAAGGTGACAGAAATGAGTGGACAATTATAAGCAAATGATTCAACAAATTAAACACTGGTATTAATTCTCCACCAAAGCTCACGCCTCATCTCTTCACCACTATGCTCAATTCAATAGCTAAATTAATACCTAACTATAGCCTCCATTCTGAAGGAAATCAACCCTGAGTGCTCACTGGAAGGACAGATCCTGAAGCTGAGGCTCCAATACTTTGGCCATCTCATGAGAAGAGAAGACTCCCTGGAAAAGACCCTGATGCTGGGAAAGTGTGAGGGCAAGAGGAGAAGGGGACGACAGATGACGAGATGGTTGGACAGTGTCATTGAAGCTATCAACATGAATTTGACCTAACTCCGGGAGGCAGTGGAAGACAGGAGGGCCTGGCGTGGTCTGGTCCATGGAGTCACGAAGAGTCGGACATGACTTAACGACTAAACAACAACAAGAAGTGCATCTCCCCCCCATCCCTCAGCCTTGATCAGAAAAAGGGAGGAGAAAGAGAAGGAGAAAGAGGGAGAAGGGGAGAAAGTTATTTGGTGAATGGACTGTTTTAATCAAAGGCAAAGACTCGCTCCATTGAGATAGTCTAATCATAAACTGTCTAATGCTTTTGAATTGTGGTGCTGGAGGAGGCTCTTGAGAGTCTCCTGGACTGCAAGGAGATCAAACCTATCCATTCTGAAGGAAATCAACCCTGAGTGCTCACTGGAAGGACAGATCCTGAAGCTGAGGCTCCAATACTTTGGCCATCTCATGAGAAGAGAAATCTCCCTGGAAAAGCCCCTGGTGTTAGGAAAGTGTGAAGGCAAGAGGAGAAGGGGACGACAGAGGACGAGATGGTTGGATAGTGTCATCGAAGCTACCAACATGAATTTGAGCAAACTCCGGGAGGCAGTGGAAGACAGGAGGACCTGGCGTGGTCTGGTCCATGGGGTCACGAAGAGTTGGACACGACTTAACGACTAAACAACAACAAATAGCCTCTGGAAGGAGCTCCAGTAGTCTTCTCTCTCTCTCTCTCTCTCTCTCTCTCTCTCTCTCTCTCTCTCTCTCTCTCTCTGTGTGCATATGTATATCCATGTTATCAGCCTGCAAAACAAAAAGGAATATGAATGCTCAGAGGCATATGGTCCTTCAATGTTTGCAGCAACAGTGGAGTGGAATACCAGGTATTATCCAATGAAGAACTCACTTGCATTGAGCACTAATGGCCATTAGGCCCTCCCTGTGGCCACCTCTAGTTTAAAGTCCTCAGAATCTAAAGTGTTAATGTGATCTCTATCAAACATGGGAGCTGGTATTTAG
Source organism: Intellagama lesueurii (assembly GCA_037013535.1). Classification (NCBI taxonomy): domain Eukaryota; kingdom Metazoa; phylum Chordata; class Lepidosauria; order Squamata; family Agamidae; genus Intellagama; species Intellagama lesueurii. The sequence goes on from JBAJHW010000005.1 coordinate 113,042,175, forward strand.
AGTTTTCATGGGGAGCATGATGATAAGAAGGTAGAAACCTCATGACTCCCTTTGAATGACTGTTCTTCCTGGTCTGTTAATTCAGAAGCCTTTTTCTTTTATGGGGAGAAATGTGGCTCTCAGACCATGATAGCTGGAGAAACCAAAGTAATTGGACACTCAAAGGCAGAGCTGTAGGAATTCCTGCCCTGCCTCCTCATCTGAGTGGCCAGCTGCTGGAGGAGGTGGAGAAGGAAAATCCGGGCTCCTGCCTGGACTGGAAGATCACACAACAGGAAAAGAAGGAGCAGTGACAGGGAGGGAAGGAGCACTGGCAGGTCAGGGGGATGAGGGGAGGGAACACATAGCAGCTGTGCTGCTGTGCAGAAAACTTATGACAAAGGGGCACAAAGTACTACCCTAAACCAACACTGCTGAAAGAAATCATGACCCTTCAAGGGAGTAGAGCAGTGTCAGTATGTAAGTGCAGCTATTCAGGTTAAAGAAAGTCAAACTCATAGTTAAGGATCAGAGGCCCACTAGATGATACAGTTTGCATCTCATTAGAAACAGAGCTCTTTTAAGAGGTAAAAGGCATCTGTTTATCCCAACACACGTTTGCTTCAATGTGTGTATTGCAAATTAGCATACCTTTATTTTGTGATTGATATCAAGAGGTAAACATAAGTTTCATTAGCAAGTGAACTGCTCAGACATGGATATTTGACGGAACTATGTAATCAGAGGGAATGCATAATTTATACATATTTCCCTTAATCTATAGCATGACACTGAGTCATTATCTGTTGCTTATTAGAGCAAAAAAGAAGCAAGTTTGTCTGGCTCCCAACCATACCATACCTAGAGCCTTCTGTAATGCTGTTACGTTTTAGCTCTTGCTTGTCTGGGAAAACTGGTTGCCACTTAACCGGACTCTAGCTGAACCTGACAGCCTAACACCTGAGAGTGAACTAGAACCACAGCGGACACACCCTGTAAGGACTGGTTACTTACCTGTAATTGTAGTTCTTTTAGTGGTCCTCTGTGATTCACACTCTGGGTGATCCGCGCATGCACGGAGTCTCATCAGAATATTCTAGAGCTTCTGCAATCAGAAGAGATACATTGGTACAAGCCCCTCCCCCCTAGTACATGTACCTTGGTGCCAAGGCTCGCCTTTCAGTTAAGTCAACCACCGCTTAGGAGTAAGGGCGTGACAGTGGGGAGACTGGGTCAGGATGTGTGAATCACAGAGGACCACTCAAAGAACTACAGTTACTGGTAGGTAACCTGTCCTTCTTCTTCTTGGCCTCTGTGAATCACACTCTGGGTTATTAACAAGCTGGCTTACCCGGAGGAGAGTGTCACGCCAAGGTAGAAGAAAGTATAGCACGTCCAAACGATGCATCGGACTTCTGATGATCTTCTAACCAACAGTGATTAATAAATATGGACAGCTGTGATCATATGGCAGATGCGCAAATCTCATGTAGGGAAATCCCTCAGAGAAAAGCTGTGGATGCCACCGATGGCCTGGTAGAGTGTAGGCGAAGGGGCAAGTTGGTAGGCAAGTTGAACAGCAGAGCCAACCCACTTGGATATATGCTGAGAGGTGACTTGGAGACCTTTTGATGGAGGCTGGTAGCTGATAAAAAGTCTAGTTGAACGCCGGAATGGTTGTGTGCAGGCTATATAGAAAGCCAGAGCCCGTCTTACATCTAAGATGTGAAGGATATGTTCTTGAGGAGTGGATGGAGATGGGTAGAAGGATGGAAGAACCAATGGTTGAGAGAGGTGGAACTGGAAGACAACCTTGGGAAGGAACGAAATATCTACAAAAAGTCGAACCTTGTCAGGGTGGAACTGGAGATATGAGTAGTCAGACTGCAAGGCTGCAAGCTCACTGGTGCATCATGCAGAGGTGATTGCCACTAGGAATGTGGTCTTAAAGGTTAGGAGATGGAGGTCCATCGATGCCAGGGGCTCGAAAGGGGCCCTTGTAAGGTGTCGAAGGACTAGCGTCAATCACCACTGAGGTGGAGGAGAGCATGTATCAGGGTATATGTGAGTTAGCCCTTTGAGAAAATGCTTGAGAGTAGGATTCCTGAAGAATTTAGAGGCTAGAGAGGTTGGTGGCTGGTGTGCCACAATGGCAGAGAGATATACTTTGAGTGATGAGAGAGAAAGTCCCGTGCACTTAAAGTGTAGAAGAAAATGTAGAACAGTGTGGAGAGAAGGGTTAATTGGCGACCGTGCTGTTGAGGAAGTGACGGATTGGAATTTCTTCCATTTATACATGTAGGCTCTCCTGGTTGAGGGCTTCTTTAAATGATGAATAACAGTCATCAAGGAGGCAGAATCCTCCACACCGCAATATCTGGGAGATCTGGGTGGAGGATTTGAGCCCTGTTTTGAGTAAGGAGGTGAGGTAGATGGGGAAGATGGTAAACCTTGCAAGACAGCTGGTGGAGAATGAGAAACCAGGGTTGTTGTGGCCACCACAGGGCTACCAGAATGGCATTGGGTTTGTCTTGCCGGAGACGGGCGACCACCTTGTGGTAGAGTGGGAATGGTGGAAAGAGGTAGGTCAGCGTTTTGGGCCAACGTCTGACAAAGGCGTTGCTGAGGGAGTTATTGCCAACTCCTGTGTGGGAACAATAGCGTTTGCATTTTCGGTTCTTTGCAGATGCAAACAGGTTGATTGTGGGTGTCCCCCGAGTGCAGAGAGAGAGGAAGACCAATTGGTCTAGTTCCCATTCATGGGCTTGGTGTTCTCTGTAAGTCTGCCAGGTTGTTGTCTTGGCCGGCTACATGAACTGCCATGAGACAAATGTGGTGTGAGAGACACCACTACCACAGGTCGACGGTGAGATATAGGAGGCTTGGGGAGTGAGTACCATTTTGTTTGAGGATGTAGTACATTGCCGTTGTATTGTCTGTGGCTATCTGGACCATTTTGCCGCAGAGGTGGTTTCTGAAGGCTTTGCAGGCCTTTATGTTGGCTAGTATTCTAGTTTGTTGATGTGAAGCATTTTCTCTCTGTGTGACCACTGGGCATGGATCTGGAGAGATCCGCAGTGGGCTCCCCAGCCGGTAAGGCTTGCATCCGTAGTGACTTGTATCCATGGATGGGGCTGCTGGAAGGGTTGTCCCATTGTCAGGTTTTGTTTGGAGAACCACCACGAGACTTGGGAGGCAAGCTCTGGAGTGACACGTAAGAGGGTATGTGTGTGACAGGCGAGAGGAGAGTATAGAAGCTCTCGTTGGAGTGCCGTCCACCCGTAAGATATCTAAAGAGGTGCAGACCACTCCTCCGCCAACCCCTTGTGAAAGAATACACCAGGGAATAGACACCCGGGAGCTGGAAGCAAATCTGCGGGGCTTGACCGTGGCGACCCAGACGGAAGGAGATTTGGCGGGAAAAGTAGAAAGGGGGAGGTCTGTAGTGGAGGCGGGAATAGGAGATATAAAAAGGGGGCACGACAACATACCGGGGGGTTGGGAACTCATCTGGGTAGAAGAACCGTGGACAGGGGAATGGGAAAAGGTAAAGGTTCCGAGAGAAGAGGCGGATTATCGCTGGAGGAAGGGGCTTCCCCAGCGACCGTCGTACTGGGGAGAGTCTGAGGCGAGAGAGTGGAGGAGGCGGTTAAAGGAGGAGAGAGAAATAGTGGCTCGAGAGGCGGAGGAGCGTCGGGCATGGCGTGCAGAGGAGGCACGGAGAGTGGCGTATCTCCGGGACCATGGACCACCTTTGAGGGAACGGGAGACCTGATCTGGAGAGAGGACGGAGATGAGGAGACCCTACCGTTGTTGAGAGAGGTGGGAGAAGAACGAGACAGTCCCGGTTATAACCCCTTTTTGCCCAGTCCATGGGAAGAGAAACCCCTAAATCTGTTTGATACAAGTCTTTGGATACCCTTGCAACGTCCGTTGCCGTCGCAAGAGATGTTACCACAAGTTACCACACAAGAAGTTTCCCCCTTGTTTAAAACAATAAAGGACGGTTTGGATTGCAATCAAAAAGAGATTCCTGTTTTATTTGATAAAAAGGAGGAGGCTACATTCGAACCTTCACAATGTGGCAGGTCAAAGAGTGGGCCAAACAGGGCCAGAAACCATTCTTGAAGGGATCTCATCTTTAGGCAGGTGTGCTGAACTACAGAGGTCATTGAGGCCATCATGCCGAGGACACGTTGAACCGTCAATGCATGGACAAGTGCATGAGGTGCCAAGCAGAGAGATTAAGTTGAGATGTTTGTCATCTGGGAGAAATGCTCGGGTTTTGTCGGAGTCTGAGTAGGCTCCGATGTAATTAATACATCTGGTAGGTAGTAGGGTAGACTTTTGCAGATTTACTGCGAGGCTGAGATCTTGAAGGAGGGTTAGAGTGAAACGGATGTTGTGCTGTGATTTGTAGCGAGAGTGAGCTACAAGAAGCCAGTCGTCGATGTACAGGAAGATTTGCCCTGCAGCCTGAGGTATTCTGTTACGGGGGCCATGCATTTAGTGAATACCCAGGGGGGCTGTGGCGAGCCTGAATGGGAGTCTTTTGAATTGATAGGCCTGAGCTCCTAGCTGGAAGTGCAGATAAGGCCTGTGAGCTGGATTGATGGAAATATGGAAGTAGGTGTCTCGTAAGTCGATTACCGCAAACCAGTATTTTCTGTGGAGTAGCAGAAGAATAGACTTGAGGGTAACCATGCAAAGATCTCAGCCGATCTGATGTCAAACCTGATACTTAGGTTTACAGTTGTGGCATCTGAGTGTAGTTTGCCGCCGGGTCTTGGTGCAATAAGACTGCTGTTTGTAGTAGGGAGCAGTGGTCATTTGCCTCTGAGGTTCATGTTGAAACCTTTGATAGGAGGTGTAGGGACAACGCTACTGTGTGCGTTGTGGGCACTGTTGGTATGTGGGGTAAACTCTCCAGCGCCTGGCAGCTGTGCAGTTTTTTTGTACATTCTCAAGAATGTCATCTGTTTTGGCATTGAAAAGCCTGACGCCATCGAAAGGGAGGTCTTCGATACGGGCGCGGGCATCGTCTGTGAAGCCAGCTGTCCTAAGCCAGGAGAAACGGTGAAGTGCTACAGAGGTGGCCATAGACTTTGATGTGGCATCAACAGTGTGGCGTGCTGCCAACACTTGTTGTTTAGCCACTGAGAGGCCTTCTTGCTGAAAGGTTTGTGCTATAAACCTTTTATCATCAGGCAGTGCCTCAATCAGGGTAGACATACTGTCCCATAAGAACCGTTGGTAGACGCCCATAGCCCCTTCATAGTTGGCAACTCTCATCATAAAGGCAGCCAAGGAATAGAGCTATTGGCCCATTGAATCTATGCGCTGACTGTCCTTGTTAGGTGGAATCAGCTTTTGTCGATGTCGAGAGCAGGATTGTGAAGCTTCAACAAAGATGGAGTTAGGAGCAGGCTGTTTTTGTAGAAAAACGGCATTCAGATTGTGAACACAATAAAGGTTGTCAATACGCCGGGAGATAACACGAGGCTGGCTTAGTCCAAAAACATTTAGCTGTGCTAAGAAGAGAGGGAAGCATAGAGATGTGGACTGGTGTGGTAGTGTCCTTAGAAATTGGATTGTAAAGATGGTCTGATGGTTCAGCAGTGGATCTATGAATCTGGAGCTTAAGGGACTTGGCCATAGGAACCATTAAATGAGCATAAGTCTGAAAGCCCTCAGCCGGAGATGGTGGGTCTGGATCTGCAAGGCCTGAATCCAGTGACATTAAGAGCACCGATGGTGCTTGAGGTCTCGAGCCCTGGTCAAAAGGATTGGCGTTGTGAAGTGAGTCGATCAACTGTCCATCGACATCAGTATCGAAAGGTTGCTCTCCCTGATATTGGTATGGGAGGGCTGTCGATGTCAAGTTGTCGACATCAAAGGCACCTCCATGGTAAGAGGTCAATATTGAGGATCATCGATGTTGATGAGGTCAGCATGGAAGTGGGCTTGATATGGAGCTTGTGGAGCCTGGTGTCAATATCGAAGGGGCTTCCAAGTTGGCAAGGGTTCCGATGGACCGCACTTGATTACTGTAGAGTAGATCGATGCTTGTGATGCCAAGCGGGACGAATGGACAATGTAATCCGGCTGCAGAGGAAAATAATGGCTTGTTGGTGCCAAGAAAGTGGCCAAGGCCGAGGAATATTTGTCAGATCGTCGAGACTTTTTTGGCGCCGATGGATATGAGGAGTCTGGGCGATGCTGGGGGTGCGATCGCTTTGACACAGAAGGTTCCATTGTAAGAACAAAATGCTCGGATGCCGCTGACGTGCCGGGAAAGGTTGCTGGCTTGGCAAGCATCTTGGCAGGGCACTGATCGGGGCAAAAGGCTTCTCGATGACAGTGCCAACAGTAAATAGTGTCTGCACAAGAAGGCAGGGTTGGTAAGGTTGGTGCATATGTTTGTGTGCCGAAGGCCGAGACAGTAGGCCGACAGGGGCAGAATAAGGCACTGTCTTAAGATGTGCAGCAGGGTAAAACAGCCTCAGAGGACCCACTAGGGGATCTGGAGAACTGTGGAGGAATGGTCGGTGGAGAAGTAGCCAGTCGGTTGATCCGCTGATCCGAATCAGGGGACTGCGAGGGATGAGGCGACAGTTGATGGGCTGGAGGAGCCTCGTCATCGGAGAGGAATCCGATGCAGACAAGGTATTCATACTTGGGAGGTGGCTATGAAATCAGTGTGGAAATAGCCTTGGAGGGCTTCGACTTTGAGGACTTGGCCCTTTTCAGTGGACGAGGTTCAGCCATTGAAATCTGGTGGGTTGACGCTTTCCATTTGGTGACTGGAGGTTTCGATGTCGAAGCAGTCAACGTCGAATGTTTGGTCTTGTGAGGCTAAGCGGTAGGAGATAAGGCTGAAGTAGGTGCCAAAGGGGCCCCTTGTTCTTCAGAATGGGAGAGGGTGGCTGATGGGCATTGTTTTACCACTTCGGAAACAGCCTTGTTCATGGCTCTGGCATGAGGCATGGACTTGCACGTTGGTTGTGCCATAGGATTGCCTGGCTGGAGGGATTGTTCCCAAAGTCAATGTTTAAGCCTGGAAAGGTGCCTGCGTAGCACCCCATGCCTGAAGTTTTTATACTGGGGGCAGGAAGAGATTTGATGAGCATCTCCAAGACAAAAAAGGCACTTAGCGTGGCTGTCGGAAAGAGAGATCTTATTAGTACAGACCATGTAACATTTAAATGGGCCTGAAGAAACCATGAACCAAAGACAGGGAGGGGGGAGGGGGAAGTTTTGGCCCGAAGGCCAAAGGAAATAGTTAGGTGAAAAAATAATTTTTTTCTTTTTTTCCAGATAAAAACTCACAGAAGCTACGAGCTAGGCTCTCAACGCGGCAGTTGAAGAGAAACTGAAGGGAGAGCCTTGGCGCCAAGGTACATGTACTAGGGGGGGAGGGGCTTGTACCAACATATCTTTTCTGATCGCAGAAGCTCTAGAATATTTCGACGAGGCTCCACACATGCATGAATCACCTAGAGTGTGATTCACAGAGGCCACGAAGAAAAAACAGAACTTCACAGTGCCCAACAAGCTCATTCCACAACTAAGTGCAACTATTAGTTGTTGAAGAGAGAAGGGTAGCTGAATCAAAATAGTTCAGTCAAAACAAAGAAAATATACCTTCAAAAGAAAAGAGAGGAAGGATATGTTCACTAGTTTTGCTATAGTCTCTTCCAGCACATACATTTTGCTTAACTGTGAGGGCGGGGGCGGGGGCGGGGGGGGGGGAGAGAAAAGTGGAAGTGATAAGCAAATGTCCATAATTGGGCACTGAAGTGGATACAGAAGTTTGTGTTCAGTGGATTAGGTAAAACAGAGGCATTAGAACAGATAAAGCATTTCCTCACTACGTAGTCTAAACAGCTGATCAGAGGAAGCTGAGCTGTCCTTCTTGTAGCATAGCTTCTCAGCAATTGTTTTTATTTTTTGCATTCCTCAGTTGTTTACTTTGGAAATTTCCACTCAAAACTATAAAAGAGTAATTGTCTGATTATTTAGCAAGATCTACTTTGTACATATACTGCGTGCTAGTTTTACAAGAAGTAGCCATGTTAATCTGTGAAAGCATATCTCTCTTGCTGGAATGTTTACAGAACTGAAAACCGAACAGAAGTAATAAATTATGGCATGTGTGAAAAGCAACCAGACACCACTGATTCTCAAGAGTCCAGCATGAATGTTTTATAGTGTTAATTAGAGATAGGAATGAACCGCCAAAATGGTGGTTCATCTTGATTTGTGGTTTGTCCGTTTGTTGGTTTGTTTGTTTTTAGACAACCCATTGACTGTACTTGTAAACATTCTGAGAACTCAGGTATTAGCAATGGTCTTTTAAAATATGTATTCCAAGACCTTTCTCCATAGTTCCCATCACTAGTAACTCTGTGCTTTGTAGGCATGCCACATTGAGGCAAGCACTATCAACTACACTGTGCCCCCCTCCCCTGGTACACTGCTAATGTCTGTTACTTCTAGGAGCAAACTTTGCATGAGTTAGTTGCAGTGAATTGTGACTCTATTAAAATCATGGTGGCATTTTCAATTGAAAGTATACTACTACTACCCTGTTTCCCCAAAAATAAGACCTAACCTGAAAATAAGACCTAGTATGATTTTTTAGGATGCTCGTAATATAAGCCCTACCCCAAAAATAAGCCCTAGTTAAGTGAAACCCTGCCCTCCACCGTTGTGCAGCAACCAGAAGATGATGACATGACTGTATTTGAATAAATGTAGATTGTTGTACATGAAAAAAATAAAACATCCCCTGAAAATAAGCCCTACTGTGTTTTTTGGAGCAAAAATTAATATAGGACCCTGTCTTATTTTCGGGGAAACATGGTATGAGTATGGGTATGAGCCCAGGAGAATTTTGGACTTTGCTTGGCCCCCTCTATCTGTAGATAGAAGAGGTGTGCCAATGTTGTAAATACTTGGTGTAATGTTACAACAGTATATCTCTGATGTAATACAATTACCTAGATATACCAGAGTAGAGTTTCTTACAAAGATGGGCATGAACTGCCAGTTCATTTATCGGCTGAACAATTGTTTGGTGCTTCAAAACCCTGCCTCCTCTGGCAAGTGCCTACTCAGAGGCAGCATCAGGAGGAGGCAGAGCAGGGAAGCCAGGATGTTGCCTCCGAGTTGATGCCCATCGGAGGAGGCGGGACTTGGAAGCGCCAAACACTTATCTGGCAGATAAACAAACCTGAACGAACTGCCAAACTGGTACTTCATGCCCATCTCTATTTATTTACATCAAAACCCTGCCTAATTTAGCCTCAGGCAGCATGCTTAACCAACTACCCCCATTTAATGAAGAGGTTAATAGTTTAACTACAAATTGTTGTGGCCTTGCTTTAAAATGTAAACTTTCCCCTTAATTTCAGGGTCATCTTTTTATTTTTATTTTTTTAATTTTTTTATTTTTGCTGCTTTACAAAATATCTACCTCTCTTTTAGGCCAGCGAGCTTCTACTGCTTCATAAATTTATTGTCACTGTCTTGATTCATCATTTTGAGTTCAGGATAAATATATTGATTTTTTGTTATCATGATCGAAGTACCGCTGGAGTTTTATAATAAGATAGTAAGTCACTCTTATTTTTCATCTACTACCATTTGCTTAAGAGTGTAGCAACTGGGAACTACCAGAATAAACTCAAAAGAGAACCCAAGGTAAGTCCTAGATAATATGATACAACTTAAATTTAGGAAAAACCTGGCTGTAGGAGGAAATTGTAGTTTATGCTTCATTGGCCTCTTGTTGGAGCAGAATGAGACATCTAAAAGTAACAAAACTAAAGGCAGTTAAGCCAAAGGTGCATCCAAAACTGGGATTAAGAGGAGTGAGTATTTTGACATCTGAACACAGTCAGCATAGGTCAAATCGATCTAATTACTATCAATGAGAGTAATTTAAGGCCATCTACAGTTTTGTGGAGAAATGTCACAACATGTTAAAGCACCCAGTAGTAATGGGATAGCAAATCAGAGCATTGGCAAAGTAGCTGAAGTAATAGAAATGGAAGTAGTAGTAGTAGTCGTCGTCGTCGTAGTAGAAGTTTATTGCGGTCAAAGACCAGTAAAACTAAACAAAGTATACAGAAATACGGTACACATTTTAAAAAGAAAATACTCCAATGAGTTGGGAACATTTACAATAAAACTGAATTAATCCTTGCTGTGGGACCATTGATTGGCTCATCACTCTTAGAATATCTTTTCAAGACTTAAAAGGGCTTTGCGTGTTTTACAGGCTGCTGCCAGAAAACTGGCACACTGCTTTGTTGTCTGTGGGTTGGATCCTATAAGCAGCAGCTTGGCCCTTTCTGCATCCATAGGGCCCGACATTTTCCTGGTTAGGGGTAAGATATATTTTTCCCGTGTGCCCTGATAGTATGGGCACTGGAGCAGAATGTGCTCCATTGACTCAACCTCCCCCGAGCCACACGGGCATACCCGTTCTGAATGAGGTGTCCTTTTAAAACGGCCTTCAAGTGTGGCCGAGGGGAGCACTCCCCATCTGGCTAGGAAGAAGGCCCTCCTATGTTTTGGGTTTTCTAATAATGAGAGGTATGCAGCTTGCTTGGCTGCATACTTCTTATCCTCTGCAGCTATGGAGGATAAGAAGTAAATTTGGGCAGCATTGCATGTAGATAAACTTGAAGTAGCCTGAACTGGGAAAAAACCCTAGAAAATGACAATGAAAGAAACAATGGGCAGACTCCAATTGTAGGTTTATGCAGCTTAAGTGTAACTGTATAAACTCCAGTGTCAAATTGCTGCTAGTTAATATGTTGCCATTCACATTCCTAGTTGCATGCTAGCCATGCAATTTTAGCACACAACCAGAAATGCATTTAGCAAACTTTTAAATTACTGTCAACATGCTACCATGATTCACAGTTACACTTACGGAATAAATCCACAGTATGATGTGGTGCATAAAGGTCAAAAACTTAACAATCTGTATCAGTCACTTTGTTGTTTTTCATAAAAATGTCATTATGCCTACATTATTACAAAAATAATAGGTAACATTGCTACTCAGAAAACTTTATTTCCAAGCTTTCCACATACTATCCAGATTCTTAGAGTCAAACTACACATTACAAACGGGACATTATTTGGCACATTATGCCAGAAGTGTCTGATTGTCACAGCAGGAGCTTTTCACACCACTAATTTGCAAATCCACTTGCAGCATTTTATGATCAGATTTCAGTATGTAAAATATGGTCTTATTTCCAAATGTGATTTCATAGACACAAACGTCTGTCACAACCACTTCTCTGGAACACAAATATAATTTCAGCTCCTAATGACACACTTTAAAACTGTTTAATGTTGTTTAACTTGACCCTTAGTTGATATCTGATTTTCATTCTAGGTCCTATGCCCATTGTCTCTTCCATGCCTTAAAGCAGTGGTTCCCAACCTTGGATAATCCAGGTGTTCCAATTCCCAGAAACCCTGGCCAACACAGCTAGTGGTGAAGGCTTCTGGGAATTGCAGTACAAGAACACCAGGGTTACACAAGGTTGGGAACCACTTCTTTAAAGGGATTAAGACTGAGACTTCCATATATCCACTGTCTCTGTCCAATGCATATCTATTCAGCCAGGTCTGAAGGGTTTGCACTTGCACCTGACAATTCTGATCATGCTATATGTGCATCTATCTTTACATAGGGGTGGATGAGTATGACCCTGTTTTTCTCTCCCTTCTAAATGTGTGGAAGAGAAGGTGAGAGCATTACATTTTGCTACTGGCAGAAACACCATTGGTTAGGAGAATGCAAGTTGGAGATGAAGGAACTGAAGATTTTCATCCCTAGAAATAAGGCCATGTACTCTGTAGAAAATATTCAGGTACCTCAAAAAGTCTTTGCACTCATTTAGTATTATTGTTATTATTTATTACCTATTCTGCAAAACACAAAATAATAACACACCATCATTATATATGACAATATAGTTACTTCCAAGCCCTGGGTCCAGTACAGTATAGGTGCAACACCACTGTCCAAAGAGATTGTGCACAGAGGATAATGGAGACCTAATTCCTGCTATCTAGCATGAGTAGACAGCTGTAATCCAGGCATCACAGCAAACTATTCTGGACAATGGGACACGTGTGTGCACCTCCCATGTCCCCACCATACCCCTTCCCTACCACAGAGGCAGAATGGATGGGGATATGGGAAGCCTCCCATGCTTCAATCATGTAATCCAGATTTTGACATAAAGGAGATTCATTTATGCTACAGGAGAAAAATATGTTCCCAAATGATTATGCTCCTTTTTTCAGAAGAAAAGGAGGAGGAGCAAACTTCTCCATTTTCCCAGCAAGAAATATCTTATATTCTCTACGATAGGCAGGGTGATAGGAACTTCATCATTTTATTCCTCTGTCAGGTATTCGATTGTTAAGGGAATTTCATAGTACACAGAGCACCGCTAAAGACAGTATGAAGGCTGAACATTTAGTAAAAACATAGATGTTATGTAAATGAAACTGTTCCTAACCTAGGAAATTGAGCAGGATTAAAGTGAATGAAGATTTGTATTACACCAATAATTTCCTACTCTTAGAAAATCCAGATGACCAAATAAACTGTGTTTATAGTCCTAAAGGATATAAAAACAGTTGAGAACAGATAGCCAGATATTACTTTCAAGACGGAGCAAAAGTGATGCCAAGTGAACATCATTTTAGAGGAATGGAAAAAATAACAAAGCAGCACCAGAAAATCAACAATGGACTTCACGTAGATTTTAGTATGGCTTGGGTGGTGACCTCGTTTAGAAATATTTTTTTTCTGTGCGTGTTTTTAACATGCTTAGAAGCTAAGAAATGCTTTTCATTTTATATATTATCATTTTAAGACCTTTGATATTTTACTATGCATTTGCAAGAAGGCTTTTAAAGTTATAATGCTTTTTACTTTTAAATTATGTGTTATAGAGATGTATTCTCTGACTTTATAGCTGTAAGCTTTTGCATTTTTTAATGTAGCTTAAAACATTTTATTATTTTTTTATTCTTAAAATATATTTTGCTCCTATCTTTTGACTTAAGTATCTGCCTAAAATGTAAGTTCAGTTTTTTTAATACATCTTAAGTATATGTCCCTATAGTTTTCTTCATAATTGTAAGATGTTTGGATTTTACAACAAATCTGATATAATTTTACGCATACAGAACATAGAAGCATGACAGAGAATTTTAATATGATTGTCTGAGATTGTTTGATTTCATTCTGGGATTAAGCTTTCTGGTGGTGTTGGAAACATCTCCCCACTACCTCCTACTGTTTATTACCCGACCGACACCCTGTGTGGCTGCCCCCGTTCTGTTATGTTTGATCATCTTGCTGCTCTTGGTTTGAAGTGCTCATGCGACCTGCTCCGCTGGATTCTTCCCTCGAAGTGGATGACCTAAGTGAAGTGTAGGGTTATTGTTTCTTTTAAAATTACTACTGTTGTATTGTTATCATCATTGTTGTTATTATTGCTGTAATTAGTGTTATTGCTATTGTCAATGAATGATTATTATTGTTAATTTAATTTACCTTTTGAGTGTTTGCCCCCCCTTTTAAGTTAGAAGTTTAAGTCATTTTTGTCTTTTTATTTCAGACTTAATTTTCTTTCTTAGGGATCTTTTACGGGGGGCTAGTTAATCAGTTACTTTAATTAATTTAGTTTCTTTGTATTTTTTGTTTTGTTTGTTCGTTTGTTCTTCTCTGCTGGAAGTGGAGTGGGCTTGTCCTATTCCCTGGGAGGTTTTTTTCACTCTAATGGTGCATATGACCATCTTGGTGGTGACAGGTAGAGGGAGATATGGCGCCGGGAGGAATGCTGGCTGTTTCAGGAGAAGTCAGGCTCAATCTTTATTTTATTTATTTATTTTATTTATTTATTACATTTTTAGCCCGCCCATCTAGTCATATAGACTACTCTGGGTGGGTAACAACATAACATATAACAAAATTACAATTTAAAATGACAGTATGTTACTAAAAAAGAAAAGAAAAAAACCACAATGATCCAAGATGGAAAGAACACAAGAAACCAAAATTCAATCAGTGGATGGAGGGAAGTCTTGCTTAATATTGATTCTGGGTTGTAGTGTTCCGACTCTCATCCAGGTGCAAGGTAATAAGCTCAATCATGTGCCCTCTGCTCTGACCCTTTTGTTGTTGAATGCCAGGTCAGTCCAAAATAAGTCTCAAATAACTGAGGATCTTATTGTAGATGAAAGGGCTGACCTGGCATGTATTATGGAGTCGTGGGTGGACGCTGAGGGTGGGATAGCCCACTCGCAGATTTGTCCTCCAGGGTATTCCGTCCACCATCAGGGCAGACCAGAGGGTTGAGGAGGAGGAGTTGCCAGTGTGTCTAAAAACTCTATCAACATTAGTATGATTGCAGCCTTGGCTGGTTCTTGGTTAGAGTGCCTCCATGTGTCTGTTGACCAATGGGACAGGTTGGGGTTAGTGCTGGTTTATCATTCTCCCAGCAACCCAGCACTATCCCTCCCAAGGCTGACAGACTTTGTCTCTGCTGCTGTGTTGCAATCCCCCAGGCTTGTGCTCCTGGGGATTCAACATACATGCCAAGGCATTGGTTCCTGGTCCAGTCTCAGACTTCATAGGTAACATGGCCTCTATGAGGCTGTCCCAGCAGGTGAATGGTCCCACACACATGGCGGGTCATACACTTGACCTGGTTGGTATTTCTAGGATAAAGATGATCTGAGGACAACCAATTTGACCTTGTTGCCATTGACATGGTAAGATCACTGCCTACTGAAATTGGACTTGGCATTGACAACCTCCCTCTCGCAGGGAGAAGAGACCAATTAGGATGGTCCACCCATGAAAACTATTGGATCCTATTAGTTTGCAAGATGCCTTTGGTGGATTTCCAGATGAGCTGGTTGACGTGGATATTGAAACCCTGGTCTCTGAATGGAATTTGGCAGCAACCCAGACAATCAATTCCATTTCTTCTTAATGCCCTCTCCATTAGAGAGCTCATCTCTCCTTGTGATTCACCAGGGAGCTGCAAGTCTTGAAACAAGCTAGGAGAAGGCTAAAGAGCATCTGGAGAAGTTGCAGTTGGACACATCTCCAGACGCTATTGTAATGCCATCAAGGCTGCTAAGAAAGCCTCTAATGTGAGACAGATCGGTAAGGCTACTAATCAACAGGTGGAACTCTATACAGTGTTCCATGACCTCACCAGTGCCGGATGACATCCAGGAACTCAACAGGATGCTGAAACATGCAGTTGGTTTGCAGCCCATTTTCAATCAACGATTGGAGTCATCCATAGGGACCTGGAATCTGTTAGTAAGGCAATAAGTCACAGCAATATGTATTGCACCACATCTAGTCCAGTTTTATTGGATCAATTTCACCCTGTGACACCTGATGACGTTGACAAGGCACTGGCACGTTCTAAGCCTACATCATCTTGATTAGACCAAATGCCCCTCTTGGCTTTTAAAAGCTGCCGGAGAGGGGACTTTAGAATGGCCTTGAAGATAACCAATTCCTCCTTGTGAGAGGGGTATCTTTCCCTCTGTCTGAAGGAGACAATGGTCAGGCCCATCCTGAAAATATGTGACACTTCCATCAGCCAATTTTAACAGTTATCATCCCATCGCCAATATTCCCTTCATTGGCAAACTGGTTGAGAGGGTGGAGGCTGGACAGTTGCACACGTTTTTATATGACACCGATAGTCTTGAGCCACTTCAGTTGGGTTTTAGTTCACACCATGGGACTGAAACAGCTCTGGTCATGCTGCTCGATGATCTTCTTCAGGAAGCCAACAGGGGAAGTGTGACCCTGCTGGTCCTCCTGGATCTCTCAGTGGCCTTTGATACTGTTGACCACAGTATCATCCTGAACTGGCTTTCAGAGTTGGGGATCGGAGGCACAGTATTGAGCTGGCTCCATTCCTACCTCAAGGGCCAGTACCAGAGGGTTCAGCTGGGGAAGGCTGTTTCATTCCCTTGGGTACTGCAATGCGGTGTCCCACAGGGGTCAGTCATCTCCCCTATGCTGTTCAACATCTATTTGAGATCACTGGGAGGGATCATCCAGAGTTTGGGAGTTCACTGTCATCAGTATGCTGATGAGACACATCTCTGTCTCTCCTTTTCCTCCTCAGCAGTGGAAGCTGTGCAGACCCTGGAGTATTGCCTGGCCGCGGTTATGGATTGGACAAGGGCTAACAGGTTGAAAATGAATCCAGAAAAGATGGAGGTCCTGTTGTCAGGAGTACTCCTGATAGACTCAGTGGCAGTCTGCCTGATCTTGATGGGGCCATGCTCCCACTGAAGGATCAGGTATGTAACCTTGGTGTGCTGTTGGACCCAGCCCTTTCAATGGAGAACCAAATCTCAGTCGTGGCCAAGTCCACCTTTTACCAGCTGAGACAGATTGCACACCTTTGCCCCTATCTCGACAGAAACACCCTTACAGCACTGGTTCATGTGCTTGTAATCTCCAAAACAAACTATTGCAATGCTCTCTACGTTGGGCTGCTCTTGAAGGCAGTTTGGAAGCTACAGCAGGTGCACACCACTGCTGCAAGGCTGGTTTCTGGGACATCGCTTTCTGACCATACAACCCCTATCCAGGCCCATTTGCACTGGATGCCTATTTGCCTATGTTAACTTTTAAAGTTCTAAAGTTTTAAAGGACCTTGTTACCTAGCTGAGCACCTCTCTCTCAAAACATCAACCTGTTCCTCCCACATCTCTCATATTCAGAGGCTCCAAATGACCACTCCGAGGGAGGCATGGAAATCAGTCACTTGAAACTGCGCCTTTTCTGTGGTGGCTGCTTCACTCTGGAACTTCCTCCCACCAGAGGTGTGATTGATCCCATCCCTCTTGAGTTTTAGGAGGGAACTGAAGACTGGTTATTTTTCCCAAGCCTTTCAAAAGTTTGTCTGTAATCTAGTAATTTTATGTATCCCTCTTGATCATCCACCTGCCATTAATCTTTCTTTTTTTCTTTTGTGACTCCTGTGGTTATGTCTGCAACCCCCCCCCCCTTTTTACTGTTGTTTTTATTGTTTTTATCTTTATTGTTAATTACTGTGTTGTCCTTCTGTGAGCTGCCCAGAGTAGTAGCCTAGCTACCAGTTGGGCGGGATAGAAATGTAAGTAAACAAACAAACCCTTTAACTGGGATAAATGCCAGCTGTGACAAACACAGTCTTTTGATCTTCTACTTGGAGGTCTATGGATTTCTGTATGACTCCTAGAGAGATTCAAGCACCTAATATCTAGGCGTGACACAGTAGTACTTAAAGGAAAGGCCTAATTCAATCCTCCCATATGGGCTGTTTTTGACAGTCAGCAGTCAGTACCCGCTTAACACAGTGGGCCAGCATAACATGCTGCTTTGTGACTCTATGTGATCTTTGGCTTGTTGTTCTTCCACTGAGACAAATGGAGCTTACATTTAAGTGAGGAGGTGCTGGGTAACTCCTTACACAATATCAGAAAGAGTTTAAACATTTGTGTAATAGACAGTTCTGCGTGTGGAATGAAAGAAGCAGATCTGTCCAAAATCAACACCCTCATGGCGTTGCAGTCGTGAGGCAAAAATAGAAAGTAGGCAGTGGGTATCTTTGCTGGAAAAGCAGTTGGAGGGAAGGTTTTAAACATTCCTCCCTCTGCCCCCCCCCCCCCTATCAAGCACTACTACTGCAATCAACTCTGCAGCCTTCCATTTCATTCTAAATAAGTAGGAATGGATGGGTCAATCAATTTTTATGGGTTCATTTCACGTGTGTTCATCCCTAAGGCCACTCTGTTCCTTCTATGCATTAATCAGTGACTTTTAAAAATCTGCATGGGAATCTGCACTTATATGTTCATTTATATTGGATATATTATGAGTACACATTTC
The DNA here is from genome assembly GCA_037013535.1 of Intellagama lesueurii. Classification (NCBI taxonomy): domain Eukaryota; kingdom Metazoa; phylum Chordata; class Lepidosauria; order Squamata; family Agamidae; genus Intellagama; species Intellagama lesueurii. Next base: position 113,060,119 of record JBAJHW010000005.1, read on the forward strand.
TGTGCTTGTTTTCTCTCCAAGTGGGCATTTTCAAACAGTGGGTTACCCATGCTCATACATTCCTAGCAGGGTTAAAGAAGAGTGACTCTGACCCTCATATTTATGGTTCAGTTGGGCTACTAAGTGACTACTGAGAAGTAAGTGCTACTGAATTTAATGGGACTAACTAAAAGGATATGTGTGCAGGATTGCATCCTCTTAACTTCAAGATCCACTGTTCAGCTTCTTCATTCAATCCGAAAAGTAAACCCTGTGATTTGAAAATTTTAAATATGTGTAAGATGCTATTTTCATTTCTCATATCCTGAGGGGAAAAGCCCTATCTTTCTGTGAATTCTTTCATATCACTACATTATAGCTAGTTCAATCTCTGCCAAGTTTTCAGGATGATTATTCATGCTTCTCAAACATCAAGATTAGATTATTTGCAAGCTTCTAGTTACTTACATGTATAACTGAATAATGTTGTGAGACTAGTTACACAACCAGCATGTTCTTAGATGAAAAAAGGCTGTATTAACATATTCCAGAAAGGCTGTTATGGCTGTCAATTAAACCAAAGTACCAATTTTACAACTGCTCTTTAAACCTACAAGGTACTCCGTGACCTTTGTCTAGCATTATCTTTAATGTTCCTGAGAGCCCTCCTGGCCCTGCTCAGGGAGAGATATCTGACTTGTTCTAAAGTTAACTTTTGAGAATTATAGGAGGCAGAGCTCATACTCCACGGAATTCTATCCTCTTTGAAGAAATTCAGTTCAGATGAGAGTTTATTTTTGGAAGTAAAACAGAAAGAGCATCATATCTGCATCAGCTGTTGGACAACCTGAGACTTAAATACTTTATTTATAGAGGGAATTCCTACTGCGCACTATTCCAAGCTGCTTCTCCTAATTTTTGTACAAAATCTCAGATGACCTACTCTCAAATTTCCATTGGGATCTTTTTCTCACTGGGTTTCTTTCTTTGTTCCATTTACTTCCCATCTTTCCTTCAGTGAGTCTCAATAACATGGCACATGTGGTTCACTATTATGGTCACAACAACCCTGTAGGAAGAGCAGGTAGGGATAGAGTGAATCCTGTGGTTTTCATGGCTCAATGGAGACAGAACCTGAACTCCTAAGTCCCACTAGAATTCTTTTAAGTACTACACCATCCTGACTCTGGAATGCTAAGGCAGCTGTACATAGAGCACATTACAGAAATCCAAACAGGATGTAACCACATTAAGCATCTCAAGGAACAGGTGCAGCTTGCATACCAATTTTAACTGTACAAAAGCACTCCTGACCGCCACTGAAACTTGGGCATCCAGGCTCAGGGATGAATCCAGGAGTACACCCAAGCTGCACACTTGAGCTTTCAGCAGGAGTGAAACTCCATCCAGCACAGGTTGTACCCCTTTTTCAGTCAGAAGGTTGTACTCCTTCTGACTGACCAGGAGAACCTCTGATTAGTCTGGATTAAGTTTAAGTTTGCTTGCCCGCCCTCATGCAACACCAGAAACCCTGGCCAGCACAATTGGTGGTGAAGACTTTTGGTAACTGCAGTCCAAGGAAACCAGGGTTACCCAAGGTTGGGAACCACTGTACTATAGGATAACATATCAATCAATACCGTTTTTCAAAACAATATTATTGTTTGGTATAGTACCATCTACAGGGGTACAGTAAATTGCAGGGAGTTGGCTACCTGTGCCAGTTGCACTCTATGCTGTTATTCGGTATTTATCAAGTCCTACAACTGATAAGACTCACAGTTATCTGCTCTCATAATGATATGCATCCTTTGCTAGATAAGGGAGGAGATTATTTGGGTTTTAGTGAAGAACAGGATGGAAGAGGAAGCTGAGAGTGTGAGACATAGAATGAAAATGATGCCAGGTGAACATTGTTAGAGCAGGAGATAGGTAGCAACAAGGCACTATAACATCAACAATGGACTTCACATGGATTTTTAGCTGCAATAAGAATAAGAGAATATTATGAACTGATTTTGTGTGTATTAACAACATGCTTAAAGGCTTAGAAATGCTTTTCATTTTATATTTTCTCTGGTGTCCTTCCATGTATTTTAAAGAAAGTTTTAAGGCTTTTGGAGTTATAATACTCTTTCTTTTTAAATGTAATGTTATAGAGATGTATTCTCTGATTTCATAGGCAGTAAGTTCCTAAATTTCTAAGAATGTAACTTATAACATTCTGTCTCATATTTGACTGCATTTTGGATTTGGATATGACTTGAGTTTTGCCTACAACCTACGTTTTATTTTTATATGTTTAAGCAATTGTACCTACTTTATTCATTGATGTAACTTCTCATAAGTTACAAGGAATGATTTTAAGTTATATGCCTACAGTTTTACATAACTGTATGACTTTTGGATTTTAAATATATGTGCATACACTTTTCCTCACAACTGCAAGACTGTTTCCAATATATTTTAAACCTGTTATTTTTGAAATATGGAATCTATAAGTAGAAATAAAGCTTGTAGAAATAAACAAGCTTTAGAGTTGCCTTGAATTATTGTAACAAAGAAAATATTTATAATTAGATATCCAGATGTATTCTGAAATACTTGGCAACAATTGCCTGATTTCATTCTGGGATTAACTCTTTACTGAGATAATGTCAGCTATGATGAACCATGGGCTTCTGTTCTTTGCCCAGGAGGTCTATAAATCTCTCTAGGACTCCTGGAGGAGTAAGGCATCCTCTTAAGGATCTGAGTAAGTGGTGTTTTGACATATTGAGGCATTCCATCAAAAAACAGTCAAACACTGGGAGATTTTTTGCTCATCTTCTGGCAGTCAAAAGACTGCACCTTTTCCTAATAGCAGCATTAGTTTAAAAAAAAAAACACCTTGTATTTTGTGCAAAATCAAGTGGTTGTGCAAAACACCTTTGGGCACAGAAATCAAGAGTACTGAAGAACTACACAACTTTAATGCTGACAATGAAGAAATTAAAATGGTTAGAAATTTTGTATACCTTGGTTCAGTTATTAATCCAAATGGAGACTGCAGCCAAGAAATCAGAAGACAACTGACTCGGAAGAGCAGCAATGAAGGAATTAGGAAAGATCATCAAGTGTAAGGATGTGTCACCACACTTGTATTCCTGATCACCAAGTATGGCATGGAAAGGTGGACAATAAAGAAAGCTGTCAGAAAAAAAATTGGTCCGTTTGAAATATGGTGCTGAAGGAGAGCTTTGCAGATACCCTAGACTCTAGAAAGACAAACAAATGGGTTCTAGAGCAAATCAAGCCTGAACTATCTCTGGAAGCAAAAATGATGAAACAGAGGCTGTTCATGATAAGGCTTTGGACTCATTATGAGAAGGCAAAATTTTCTGGAAAAGTCAATAATGCTGGGAAAAGGTGAAGGCAGCAGGAAAAGAGGAAGACCAAATACAAGATGGATTGACTCTCTAAAGGAAGCCACTGGCTTGACTTCACAAGTGCTGAGCAGGACTGTTGAGGACAGGACGTGCTGGACAGCTCTCATTCATAGGGTTGCCATATACCAGAGGCTATTTGAAGGCACATAACAAAAAGAACAAAACAAAAATACAAGTTTTTGTGTGTGCAAAAAAAGCTTCTGTGACCTTTAAAAAACAATTAAAAGAACCCCCCAAAGTCTCATAATCACACCCAGCATAAAACATTTGAAATTATTTATTTACTTCTTCAAAAATAAAATAAGCAAAGATTTACATCCCTAGTAAATAGAGAATAATGTGAACACTCTGCGGCACAGAGAGAAGGACCACATGGAAATTGCTACCCAAATGCTTATAGAAATAAGATGTCCCTCTCTCATCAAGTTATATTTTATACTTGCACTATTCATGGCAGAAAAATATAAAACTTGCACTTAGAACTGTCTGAAATTTGCACCCTTGTTCTAGAATTTTATTAAGATGTTTATTTTTGCAGAAATCGGGAAATTTGCTTTTACTTTTCATTCTTGCTGAGTTCAGAATTTCATTCTTATCAGCTATGCTGGCTGTCGGATCCTGGGAACTGCAGATCAAAAAAGTGATGTTTCTAAGCTCTAATTGAGACTCGAAATAATGTACCTTTATATTTAAAAGGTCAATGGCTGAGACCTGCAATTATTATGACCTCTTTTACAATCTGCTATAAATAATCACATCCTGCTGACTTTTATATTTATGCTCATGACTACTACATTTCTCTGAAACAAGTAAGCTGGCCTCTGAGTATTGGATATCTGAAAAGCATCAGCACTCCCCAGTTTGCCTCAGCCAGTTAAGTAACTTCTACAAAGTAACAGATAAGATGCCATTCAAATGTAAAAAGGACCGAACCACAATTTTATTTTATTTATTTTTCCGGCTTTTACCCTGCCCATCTAGATTCGATGAATCTACTCGGGGCGGGTTACATTCCAAATATAAAACAAAATTTAAAACAAACAATATCAGACAACATAAAGATAAGCAAAGACCAAGATGGTAAGACTTAGGAAATTAAGAAATGGAAGTGGGGAAGGCCTGCCTGAAGAACCAAGTCTTCAACTTGTTCTTAAAAACTCCCAGCGAGGGTGCCAGGCGAATCTCCAGGGGCAAGGTTTTCCAGAGGCGAGGGGCCACCGCTGAGAAGGCCCGGTTTCTAGTTCTCTCGTTCCGGGCCTCTCTCGGGGTCAAGCCCCTCAGCCACCCGGCCTGGCTAGATCGAGTGACACGAGTAGAGCTAGGTGGGAGCAGGCGCTCTGCCAGGTATCGAGGTCCTAAACCGTTTAGGGCTTTATATGTAAGCATTAATACCTTGACGTCAATGCGGAAACGAATAGGCAACCAGTGTAAGGCTGCCAGAGTGGGGGAAATGTGATGGTATTTTTTCACCCCAGTTAATAATCTGGCGGCCATATTCTGGACCATTTGTAGTTTCCGCATCAATCTCAAGGGCAGCCCCACGTAGAGCACATTACAGTAGTCTAATCTCGAGATTACGAGTGCATGGACCAGAGTGGTGAGCGCCCCAACATCAAGATAGGAGCACAGCTGGGCAATCCGCCTAAGATGTAGGTGGGCGGTGCATACCACAGACGCTACCTGGGACTCCATGGTAAGTGCTGGGTCAAAATGGACCCCGAAGCTGCAGACCACACCCTTTGTGGTGAAAATCACCCCCCAAAAACAGAAGGAGCTTCCCAAACCACTGATAGGAGGGGCGCCCACCCTCAAAACCTCCGTCTTGTCCGGGTTCAGCCTCAGTCCATTCTCCTGCATCCATCGCAGTACAGACCCCAGGCAGCGCTCAAGGGATGCAACGGCATCCACTGCTGTTGGAAAAAAGGAGATGTAGAGCTGCATGTTATCAGCATACTGATGACATGAAGCCCCACACCCCCGGATGACCCCACCCAGCGGCCTCATATAGATACTAAACAGCATTGGAGATATGATCGAGCCCTGCGGCACCCCACAGTTGAGGAGCCATGGGGCCGATACACTTTCTCCAGGCTGAACTCTCTGAGAACAGTCCTCTAAGAAGGACTGGAGCCAGGCAAGAGCCAGGCCACTGATCCCCAACTCGGAAAGCCGTCCCAGGAGGATACCGTGGTTGATGGTATCAAAGGCAGCAGAGATATCAAGGAGATCCAACAAGGAAATTTTGCCCCTATCAGCTTCCCTCAATAGGTCATCAAGCAGGGCGACCAGTGCTGTTTCCGTACCGTGACGCGGCCTGAAGCCCGACTGGAATGGATCCAAGGCATTGGTTTAATCCAAGAGAGCCTGAAGCTGACACACACCCCACAACCTTGCAAGGGAAAGAAACATTGGCAATGGGCCTATAATTGCCAATATTGTCCACCGCCAAGCTTGGTTTCTTCCTAATGGGCCTAATGAGTGTTTCCTTGAGGGCAAGGGGAACCCTGCCCTCTTGGAGAGACCCATTAATTATTGCCATGGCCCATTTGGTTGTCACAGGCCTGGCCACTTTGATTAGCCAGGCCGGGCGAGGGTCAAGGGAGGAGGTGGTGGCACGACAGCGATCAAGTGCCTTGTCAACCTCAAGTGATGTCACCAGCTGAAAGTGAGTAATTCTCACCGGGCAAGACAGTGTGCTCGATGTCTTGGCTCGATCTACTGATTTCAAATAGGAGCTTAGGTCCCGGCAGATGGCCTCCACTTTAGCTTTAAAAAATGCTGCAAATTGGTCAGGTGAGATACTAGGGGGAGGCCAATCACTGTGACCAATTCTGGATAGATCGCGTACTATGCGGAATAATTCCACCTGCTGGTTGGAAGCTTCACTTATCTGGATAGCGAAGTAAGCTTTCTTTGCAGCCTTTATATTAGAAAGGTAAAGGTTAAACACGATCCTAACAGCTTTTAAGTTATTTTCCATCAGGTTCTGCCTCCAAATGCTCTCCAGTCTTCTCCTGTTCTGCTTCATAGCTCTCAGCTGCTGGTTAAACCAGGGCGCTGGTCGAGCTCTGCAATGGAGAGGACGTTTAGGAGTGATCGTGACTATAGCCCTGGTGGCAGCAGCAGACTAGCCGTCAACCAGAGCCTCGACAGGAGCACCAGCCAGATCAATCGGTATACCTCGCATGGAATCCTGGAATCCTATAGGATCCAGTAGCCTGTGAGGGCGGATCATTAAAATAGGTCCCTGCTCCCCGCGGGGGGGGGGGGAGCCACTGTGAGGTTGTGTTTTATTAGGTGGTGATCTGACCATGATAAGGGGACAGACACAAGGTTAGTCACCATCGGACCACACTTCCTCTGCTCAGAAGAGAACACCAGGTCTAGCATATGACCACCCACGTGGGTGGGGCCGTTAACATGTTGGGACATGTCCAAGGAAGCCATGGTTTCCAAGAAGTCAAGAGCCGGACCGGAAACCTCCGCCTCCACATGGATGTTGAAATCACCCAAGACGAGTAGCCTTGGGGATCCCAACAGGGCTGCAGAGACGAAGTCCACCAGCTCCGGTAAGGAAATGGCTGGATCGAAGGGAGCACGGTATGCCAGCAAGATCCCAATACCGTCCCTGGCCCAATCAACACGTGGAGGGCCTCCAGACCAGGTGTCGCCACAGCAGAGAGCATAACAACCTCCAGAGTGTTTCTATAAACAATGGCTACACACACACACCATCCCCCCCCCCCGGTCTACCCTGGTGTTGAACAGCATAACTGGGAGGACAGGCAAAGGACAGAGGAATACCCCCATCACTGCCCATCCAAGTTTTGTTATGCATGCCAGATCTGCATCCTCCTCCAGAATAAGGAGGAAAATCAGCTGGGACTTATTGGATACAGATCTGGCATTCAGCAACACCAGTTTTAGAGCAGATGGCCGACTGAGCCAGCTACCTCGAGCCTGACAAGTGGTCACAGAGCCAGAACAGTGGACAGCCTTCAAACATCTGTCCACCGTTCTTCTGGAACGAGTGGCTATTGTGCCAGTGCCATATCTCCCTCTACCCGTAATCACCCAAATATTTAGAGGGGCCCCACTGGGGGAGGGGGGGGGTAAGCCTTCTGCTCCAGTCCAAAAGAAAAGAAAAGAAAGAAGGGGGAAACGGGAAAAAAAACCTAATAAGTAATGAATGAACAAAATTAACAAAAAATTAAACAATACAATAATAACAAAGTTAAAATAGTTAATCAATAAGCATTAATAAATGATAAACAAGAAACAAGAAACAAGTTAACTTAGCAATTAAACAATTAGACAATTTAAATTGATATTATGAATTTAAATTGATACAATGAATTTCGGCCAGTGGCACTGTCATAATGTGCTTCTTGGGGGAATTCAGGACAGACAACCTTAGAGGGGCAACTTGACCTGGAAAAGGCAGCTGGTGTGCATCCTGGAATTTCCCATGCTGCCTCTGTTCTTCTTAGGTGGCATTCAGAGTGAAGAAGGCAATTTCATTGGCACTGCAGGCTCTTCATCACACTTAGGGGCTAATAAATGCCAGGTGCCACTACTCTCTTAAGCTGGGCCTGTTAAGAACCACATATTTCAGTATTGTGTTTCCAAAACAATTGGTGAAAGGTGATGGATATGAGAATCCATAAGATTCTGAGAAGGAGAAAGAGAAGGAGAGGAGCCTTTGACGAGGTAAACAAAGTAATGGAAAGCAGTAGGGACACCATACGTTAGTCAGTTGGGAGAACCTCCTTCAGTGGCCATTACAAAAAGAGACAATGTGTGTAATGTTTTTTGTTTGCTTAATAACATTTCTTTCACCCTCAGAGGCAAAATCTGTCATTGCACCTGAGCCCTTAAGAGGCTACTGTTGCATGTCTTCTTTGGAACCTAAAACTGCAGGGAAAGAAACTGGCATTAATTTGAGTTCACTTAAGCAAGACCAAAACATTTGAAAATGTGAGGTTCTTTCAAGCATCCACAAGGGGGGGGGGGAGCTACACTTCCCTAATGTGAGACTACAATATAACACTGTTAAAAGAAAAATAATTTGAGGAAGACACTGCTCATTTCACAAGGTGTATTCTGCTTGCATATGTGTGGTGAGGAACATAGTGCTATCACTTCAGATACACAAAACCAGTCAACATATTAGTTACAGATCATCAATAAGAATTGTTAGAATTTTTCCCCTGCAGATTTAGCATTGTTTGGACAACTCAAATGAACCCTGAACAGCACTACTGGCAAAGCAGAAATTATATTTTGGCAGGACTGGCTTTGACTCAGGGACTTTTAGAATGGTGTTGCTTCCCGAGAAACATTAAATCAAGGTCCCCTGCTAAGATATCCTTTTGCAACTCTTGCAGCTTTCCCCAAATAACTCTTATGCAACATGTTCTACCCAATAAGGAGATGTGCCATTGGCTTCACAGATCAAGACATAAAGCAGGATATTTAAAACGATCTAGGATAACAACCATCTCACCCATCTCAGACTATGTAAGCACAAATGCAGACCAAAAGATCTGCCCACACAAGACACTGCCCTTCTTTAAGACCACAAATCTAGGGATCGTGATTGATGTGTAGGGCACAGTGAGGCCAATCCTTGACTTAACAGACTATATGAATTCACTGGTACACAAGACTTAAGATCCTAATAGTTTATACACCTAGAGCCCATATGACATTCTAATAATATGCATAGGAAATAGGAAAGACCTGATGCTAGGATGCAGACAACATCTACATTCAGTAATGTTTTCTGCAAAGGACTAGTGACAGGCTGGTTGAACAGAAGTGTCTCTGAACTCATTAATCTATGGGTTAATTAATTCACTTGGAGCTCATTGAGAATCTGAGCTGTTATTATTTGAGCTCAATAATATTAAGTATTTGTGTTATTTTCCACCTATGAAAAAGTTGTTTGGGTTTTATTCTAACTGGTTTTTTGTATTACAAGAATTTACTATGCATTCACTCTGGCCAGTGGTAAATCTCAAGGCATGTGCAGGGCAGAAACATTCATGTCATTTTCAGTCCATTTTGTTTCAGGGGACTGACTCTTCCATTTCCATTTTTTTCTGGGCATGGTTCTTTTAGTTTTCCATGGAAGGGGTGCCTCTTTCAGCTCCTTTCAGTTCATTTCCCCCCATTTGGGGCTGGCTGGGCAAGACAAAGGATACACTCAGCAGCTGTGGCAAAAAGAATGGGAAAAGGTGGAGGGGCCGGCTGCTAGCAGTGAGCAAAGAGATCAGGTGTGCAGTAGTGGCAGAAGGAAGGGGGGGCTGGCTGTGGGGCTGGCTGCTGGCAGTGGGCGAGGAGATGAGGTGCACAGCAATGGTGGGAAGGAGGGAGGAAGAGCAGTGTGGGTGATGCATAAGGAGGTCTGCACACAGCTACAGCAGAGGCTAGACAAAGAGACTGAGTGATAGGGCAGGGCAGCAAGCTGGAATATCAATGGGAGGCAATTTTACAAATGTAGGATGAAACTGACCAATGAGTAAACATGGAAAATTCATGTATCTCTCGTTCTTTGAAATGCATCATTAACATTTCTCAGGCTCTCTTTCTGCACATGACCAAATAAGCCAAAAATGAATGTACTGTATGACCCTCTTCCATACTGTTTTCATCATCCTAAGCTGAAAGTTCCACCCCTAGTAATAGACCTCACAGTGTCTTTTTATAGTGAACAGATGATGATGTACAGTATCAAGAAGTCACAGATGTGGTGAAGGTAATGGATCCTGCTGTGACATCTTGGCTAGCCATGTTTATTGTCTTTATGCAGTAATCCTTATATTTTATGGTGGATAATGATTTTTTTAAAAATTGATACAGATGCTGAACCAAGAAGTTACGTCCTGGTCATTTAAAAGCGATTTGCTTTCACAAGTCAATTTTGGTGACAAGAAACTGCACTTTAGAAATGGTATTGGATTGAGAATGTTCCTAGAAAGGAGCTACAAAGGGGACTATGCTGGATAACTACGGCTAGATTCCGAATATGATGGCAGGTTGAGAAATCTGTTGCCCTCCATGTGTTGTTGGACTACAACTCCTAACAGTCCTTGACAACAAAGCCACTGGTGTAGGATGAGAAGCTGCACTTCAACATTTAGAGGGCCACCTCCAAGGGAGATTCTCCATCTCTAATGCATGGGGCTAGCTCTCTAGAAAGGAGGAAGATCGTTGGATACATTTCTGGGAACTGCAGATTATCCTCCAGTGCAAATAATACAGTGGGGGTCAGAACTGGGAATCAACTTGTGATGTAGAAGCGGGAGTCTTCTGACATGTATGCTGATCTTCTCCCCTGCGCATGGGGGGCAGAGATGAGATGGAAAGATAATAACTGTCTATGACATCGTATGAGATTGGTCTACTTTTATTTATTCTACTTTTAATGCTTTATTTTTGTATGTTATCTCATGTAAGCTACAACATACAAATATAGAAACAAAAAGGAAATTACTAGATAAACACAGACAATGATTTCTTGATACTTATGGTAAATACCAAGTTCTCTTTAAAAAAAACGTAATGCAATGTTACTTCAAGCTGCTGCTATGCGAATCACACAGAGCTGTAAACTAATATGTATGCTGTTCTAATAAAAGGCATTGTCATACCCTCTTTCATATATTCGAAAGGATTACTTTCTGTGTAGAAATGATGAAGGTAAAAGTATTTCATGTTTTATTTAACCATATTATTCCTGCATAGAAACAAAACTGGGAATTGCCTGCAAATACAGTAAGAAACCATATTTTTAGTTTTAATGTGCATGCTTGCCTGCAGCAACTTGTATTAGTTCATACTTCATTTAAGGAAAATAAGAGAAAGCAGTTATTATTGTGCTCTATATTCGCCAATTGCCCTTTTAAACGAGACACATTTGTCATTCTGTTAGGAGAAAAAAGTGGCTGGTACTTGTCATATTTCCAATGTTTCCATTTTTCTAAAAGTGTTGTGGGTTTTTAAAAGCCCCTTTTATTATTAATGCGGTTTGTGTAGGAGTGCTTGTGTGTGTGTCATGTGCTTTGACACACAGCAATACGCCACTTCATCAATAAGGTCAGTGTGTCCATATTCTAAATGGAAATTTGTAGGGGCAGTAGTACAGTGCCTTATATATTTGACTCTTCTTGAACATGATAGTGGATTATACGACTGTGGAGTAAATAGGCTTGAACAACATAGTGCTAGTCAATTCACACAGCAGCTAGTTCCTATATTTAATATTTTATGCATGTCAGGTTTCTAAAGCCTGCTCTTACAATCCTGGAAAGCACACTTTCACACTTAGAGCAAAACATGTTGGTATCTATTTAGATAAATCCTATGCTACAAACATGTAAGGCAATAGCAGAAACATCATGATATACTGTAGATCTAAGATGAACACTGATACTGACAATTACGGCATAGTTTAAAGTATCCTTGCTTTCCACAGTCAACACATCCCACTTATTCACCTTGTTCAAAATGTCATTTATCTTTGTTGTAGTCATCATCACAGACTAGCGCTCTGTCTCCTGCTCACTTGAGAATGGTGGTGCTACTTTATATAATGGACCTCAGAGGAGCAAATATTTTTCTATGGCTAAATAATTTCATTTCCAGTTCATATACATATCTGTATAGCAACAAAACAGAAGATGTACACCACACACATTGGCCAAAATCCTTTTGCATAGCTCCACCTGTGCAACAGGAATGACATCAACAGCAGCACAGAATGCTGCTGATTAAAGACTTGCTTTTTAAAAAAATCATAGTTTCCATGGCTTGTATGCACAAAAATGTGTGCAACTGAAAATTTAAAAAGGAAGTCTTTAATCAGCAGCAAGTGATTCTTATGTCATTCTTGTTGGCCAAGCAGAGCCTGCCCAACAGAATTTTAGGCATTGTGTCCAAATTAAGCTGCATTATGGCAGGGAACATTCTGTCCCTTTGTTGTTGTTGTTTTAGGCTTGGTTCATAATGGTCACTTAATGTCTTGCAACCCACCAGATCCATACAATATACTCTTATGCTCCTCCCCATTAGGAGTACCCACAGTTTCTTTTGACAACATGGCATTTTCAGGTTTCTAAATGCCATTAGTTAATCTGTACATCTGGCAGGATAGCTGAGTGAGTTAGGTTTCTGGCTGTGGAACCAGAAGTTGGGAGTTCAGTTCATTTTCATTTTAGAGTGTTAGTATCTGGATTCCCAACTTCCACTTTAAAAAAAAATGAAGTTGTAACTGCACTACAGCTACATCTCTTTCATACTACTTTAACCGTCATGTCTCCATCCTAAGGAGTCTAGGATGTATGGTTTGGCAAAGAAGGTACCAAATTACTCTGAGAGGAGAGAGACAAAGGATGAAATAACTTTGATTCTGTACTGTTGACAGCACTCAGGGTATCTTGGGAACTGTATTTCAGGAGAGTGGACTAAAGCTCTCTAGTTGAAAATTCTAAGTCATCTGAGGTACAAATTATAGGGAGATACGACAGTACCTTCTCAATAGCTGTTCCAATGCTCTTTAAACAAAGTTTCCTGTTGAGGAAAGACATGTTCACCCCTTCTCTTACAACAGAAGGCAAGCAACTCTCTTTCTAAGGTAGGCTTTTCAGAGGGAAGTTGACCTGTTGTTCAATGGGTGTCAGCTGAATTCTGTCCATGTCCTTCTTGCTGTGTCTTCAATTTAGTAGCTTTGATATTATGTTTTGATCCAGATTTTGTTGCTAATTTCTTCTCTTGATATTGTTAGCTATATAAGCACATTTAACACTACAAAGGCAAGGTATAAAACAAGTAAGTAAATAACATGTTGCAAACTATCATAAGCAAAAACGATTAAATGATCTAAATTTTAACTCCAAAGAAGGAGGCAGTAATAGCACAGCCATATCCCTTTTTGAAGTTTACTGGTCACAGAGGGAAACAACACGCTCTACTAGATGGGTCTGTTGTCCAATACAGAACTGTTTTTGGATTTAGATACAGCATTAATTGCATCCTTACGTAGTCTACATATATTACTGTGTTGTATCTGAGAAAACAATCACTCAGAAGTTCTTAGCAGAATGAATCAGCCTTCATCCTGAGTAAGGCTATCAGAATTTAGTGTTGTTGTTATAAAAAGATCTGTAGATAAGTAGAAGGCACAGTCTCTGCCTCAAGCCACTTGCAGATTATATTGGATAAAACAAGATGTGACATGAGAGATATGGGAATGAGGGGGAGCTTATTTGTACTTTGCATGTTATACTCTTTTTTTAAATTTTATTTTATTTTACGATTGAGGTTATATCCCTGAAGAAATGTGATTCAGCAAGAGAAACAGAAGGCTCATAACTTATTTTGGGGGCAAAGAGCAAGCAAGGTTTGTGCCAAGAAAGGACAAAAGAAAGGAAGAAGGGAAAAGAAAAAAGAAACTCTAAAATAGCCTCAATTCACTGCATAGTGATAGCCAGTTCTACTGCATGAGGATTTACTGTAAGTTCTTAAAAATCTATTAAAAACTAGCTAAATGCATATTATACCTTGGTACCTTAATTGTACTATCTGTGCGAAAACAAAGGCAATACTTTTAGAATTGGTCAGAGCTTAGAATGTTACTTGTAAAGAAGTAATTTGTTACACTGTGATTTTTTTAAAAAATAGTGACTCATTAATGGTATTTCATACTTATCAATGATCACTTAAAGAGTGACTGTGTTCTAAATTATTATTACATTTTTTAAAAACTCATATTAAACTTTAAAAATATGGAAAAGCTCCCCCCTAAAAACCCAAAAGCAACATTTAAAAGTTTTGACTACACTAAAAATAAAATGTAATATTACTAATCATTATATTATTTCAGAAAAGGAACAGTATTATGTTCTTTTTACAGCCCCCCCCCCCCCCAATCCCAACAAATAATATGTATTACCTTTGACTCTAGGGCTGGTTTGGAAGTGTCCTCACATTATGCTGTAATTCTTGAAAACTAGTTTTGCACATTTGCAAAATGGATCAATCTGAACTTATGAGAAAGTTGAAACTGTTTTTCACTAATGTTCTTTTTTTAAAAATGAGGTGGATAAATGCAGATATACAGAGAACATTTTATAAAGGCAGGCATTATAACCAAAGCATAAGTGGGACAGTTTAAGATTAACATTCTGCTTGCTGGCATGTATCTCATTTCTTCTATGAAGATAAAAGAAGATGGACAAGAACACTCAGCTCCTTGGTAGAAGAATAGGATAAATATGTAGCAATACTGTAACTACAACCACATAAAATGAAATCTTACGCTTGTTCTAGTCTAATACCATCAATTTCATCTGTATGAGTCATCTCAAAAAATGAATAATATAGATTATATGTATGCCTCATCCTTCTTCCAAGAGTTCTCTCCCCCTCCTTATCTTTTATCCTCAAGGTATGAAGTAAATCTAAAAGAAACAAGAGACAATTTAGACAGTTTGAGCACTGTACAGATTAAACAACAATGTCTCAGAACCACAGTCTGCAACTCTAACCTTTGCTTTTGGTGCCCTCTTTCACTACATGCTTCCCCTTTCCTGAAGTGGCTGCCATTTTCCCCCTTTGCCACCACAAGAACCACAGTTTGCTGATCAGGGGCAGGGGATGAAAAAATATTTCACCAGGACATTCAATATGCAACATCCCATTACTTAGCTATTATCTTATAATTGAAGATAGACATCCAGAACAATCAGGGTGCAGGGAGTTGGGTCAAATAATTCATAAGCTGTGTTTACCAAATGGAGAAGTCATCCATTAATGTTCCATATTATATTAACACAGTTGTTAAAGTTGGACGTTTTAGACTACAATCTGGACTCTGTGTTTCCCCAGATACTAGTGCCCAGGCCTACAGAAGTCCTTCTGTCCAGTTCATTTAATAAGAGGATTAAAAAAATTAATCAAAGAACTATTCCCAAAAACTAAAGCCAGTATTTGTTGAATGAAAGTGTACCCACTGGTCTTTTTCATGATACACATTAATATTAAGAGATTTCTAGTTTTGAAATTACACATTTCCAATGTAATTACAAACTTTATATAAGCAAAGTCCCTTTACAACCTTATATGTAAAGTCCGTTGAACATATATGGACAGAAATCCAAGTGCAAGTCCAAACTAGGATGGACCAGCTGAATTACCAGAACTCGCCTAATTGTTGACTTACCACATTCCCATTGATTCAGTGAGTTTGCTTTAGCTGAGACTAACAATTGGATTGAGGCCCTGAGGTTTACAACCATTTTTACTAAACATATAATTGAGAGCAACACTCATATAAATCCTAATGCAACTGTTGAATGGCTTTTAATTAAAGTTTATGAGAATTTTACAATGGAAGGTTGAGATATCGCTCCCAACATCAAAACACATATTAAAGCAGTCAGAGGACCACTTGATTTCCCTCTACAGCTATTGGCCATCCTATCCCCACTATTCAAACATTTGGAGCAGGTAAAGATTGTTTGATAATTGTACCAAAAATGCACAAAGAATCCCAAGGTGTATAGAGAAATCCTGCTAAAGTCATTGCATTAACCCTACTTGCATGGACTCTAAGCACATACATCAGCATGGATATAGAGCCTTTCCTTTCCTTTCCTTTCCTTTATTTATTTATTTATTTATTTATTCATTCATTCATTCATTCACTCACTCACTCACTCACTCACTCATACCCTGCCT
The DNA here is from genome assembly GCA_037013535.1 of Intellagama lesueurii. Classification (NCBI taxonomy): domain Eukaryota; kingdom Metazoa; phylum Chordata; class Lepidosauria; order Squamata; family Agamidae; genus Intellagama; species Intellagama lesueurii. The sequence goes on from JBAJHW010000005.1 coordinate 113,076,267, forward strand.
TTCTCCTTAAAAGGACCCAAGGTGGCTTATATCATTAAAAGAACAATATTTAAAAGCTAAAAAGAGTACTATACAAATATTTAAAAAGAATTAAACAAGTATCTTATTTAAAATGGTAAATAAAAACAATACTAAAAACACATTTACAAGATACAGAGCACAACAACTCAATTTGAAAAAACCCTCACTGACTGCCACTCACTAAGGAAAAGCTTGCCTGAAGAGAAAGGTTTTGCCTGCTTGCAAAAGGACAGCAAAGATGGGACCAGCCTCACTTCCCAGGGGAGGGAATTGCAGAGTCTGGGAGCAGCAACAGAGAAGGTTCTTTCCTGTGTCCCCACCAAGCATGGGCAGGCTCATAGAAGAAGATGCGGTCTTTTAGATAGCTTGGACCCAAACTGTTTAAGGGGTCCAGTAGACAAGTGGCAACCTTCAATTCTCCATGGGTCCTTCTCCAAGGGTCCTGTCAACATAATCAGGCTGAAACTTATCCATTGATACAGGACAGCAGGGGGCATAGTTATATCTATAGGAACTGTATTAACTACAGGATCCAAATCAAAGTTACTTGCTGAATGTCTCAAATGGTTGATAAGTACATATAACGCTTAAATTAGAATACATATTTTGATTATAATTGTTTAGAAGTTATTGATGAAAAGTTAGAAACATAAAGACACCAAGTAATATATGAATCATAGTCTGTCTATGCAGTTAAGAATGGTTTGAATATAAGATCAATATAGATCTAAGTTTATATATTAGATAATGTATGTATGTTAATTATTATAAAGCTAGGAAGTCATTTTTTGATCTTAATAATGGTTTAAATATGTTTAGTAGGGTAATATGGTTTATGTAGTCAGAATTATATACCAGATGGATAAGGCCTAAATATGTTAGTAGGGTAATATGGTTTATGTAGTCAGAATTATATACCAGATGGATATATGGAAATTATCTCCCCGCGTATATGTTTGTGTTTGTTTTGTATGTCTGTTTGAGTTATAATAATAAAAAAAGAGGAAAAAAAAAAACTACAGGATCCAAATCAGAGTGGATCTGAACAATTTTGTCTGCAAAGTGTCATGCAATTTCCTCACAGCGAGCTCTAGTGTGGCCTGCATTCTCTTCCTGGGGGCTGGCATGCACTAGGCCCTTGACCATTCAAAAGAGACAACTCTTTGCAGATGCAATGGTGGCAGAGAAAAATGATTTATTCACCGCCACCACTGCCACAAAATAGGCCTTCCAATGGGCCCTAGCCCACGTTCAGTTGGATTTACTCCGAGTTTTCCACCATCATCGCTCTAGTCTCTGTCCTACTCGTTTCATCACCGCCAGGTCCCCAGTAAACCAGGGAGCAAGTTTGACTCCATGGGAGGGGACTCTTAAGATTGACTGTGTCAACAGCTCTGGCGTTTCCCTATTCCAGAGATCAACCAGAGCTTCAACAGAATTGCCTGTCGAGGCGACAGGAAACTCCCCAAGAACCATCAGGAAACCATTTGGATCCATCGGCCTCCTGGGGCAGATGATCTTAATCGGTCTCTCACCTGGCAGAGGCTCTGAGTTCCAGTGAATCTCAACCCCACCAGATGATGATCTGTCCATGACAACAAAACTACAGAGAGTTCCTCCACACCCAGATCACCAACATCTACCCTAGTACAGAAAGCCAAGTTTAAAGTGTGTCCTGCAGAATGAGTGGGGGCAGACACCATTTGGGGGCAGCCCCATGGTTGTTGTGGAGGACATGAAGTCCTGAGCCACTCCTGACAAAGTTGCTTCGGTGTGGATGTCGATGTCACCCAGCACAACAAGCCGAGGAGACTCCAACACCACCCCCAAGACCAGTTCAGCTAGCTCAGGGAGGGAGACTGTTGACCAGCAGGATGGGTCCTACACCAACAGAATCCATATTCTTTCCCAGGCTCTCACTTTCAGATACACATATTCAAACCCAGAAAACTGGAGGATGTGACATCTGGTGAGGAGAACATTATCGCGATAGACCACTGCAACTCTACCTCCCTCCCCCACAGGTTTTGCTTGCTGCTGCACAGAGAACTCTGGTGGGTAAAGCTGGGTAAGATTGACACACCAACCTCATCCAGCCAGGTCTCTGTAATACAAGCCAGATGGGCCTGCTCAAATCCTGGATGACTGTTTTAATCCCTCCCCCCCCCCCCCCCAATTTACCAATCTGGCATTTAGCAGCTGCATTTTCAAGCAAGGGGGCTCGACACCGAGGCTATCCAAGTTATTTAAATTGGGAGACAGTTTAGGGGCAACCAATACCTTTCCCCCCTTCTCTCTCACATTATGCTGCAGCTGACGTCCCCCATCATATCTCCCCCTGTCCGTTCCAAGTGCACTGAGTATAGGTCTGTGGAGGGTGGACAAACCTCTCTGAAATAATGACAAGATTATTACATAGCACAGAACAGCATCAGAATTCCAACATGAAAGCTCCACATCCTTAAAAGTCTGAGCAATAAAAAATGGATGAAACATGGAATACTGAGAAAGACTGGATGGGGCATGTGGTACTAGAAGCATATATGGTAACAAGGAGGCCAGCATGAATCATGGTGTCTTCATTTCCCTTTGTCAGCAAGGAACTGACATATTTCTTTGTGTTGCTCTGTATGCAAGTTAAACTTCTTACTGTCAAGAACATATTCCTCATGAATCCTTATTCCTATGGGCATCCCACCAGCATAACTGGAAGGTTCACTGGATGAAATATAAGAAATTCTTTCCAAATATATGGTCTGAAGTCACATGATGCAGTAGCCTTGCTAGGGTGAGTCTTGTCTTCTCAATAGATATAACTGGGAGCCTTATGCACATTGACAGGTGCTCCCCAGAGGCTACCTATGGAATACAGATGTAACAAATAAACAATGGCTGTTTGAGATTGGCTCAGTAAAAATGATATAATAAAAACTGGTACCCATTGCTCATTGTGTTATGTTTTAATTGATTCAGCTTCAGATGACGTATATTTTCTATCACTGGAACAAGCAGTGTGAGAAAATTTCTAAAAATTCAAGATGTACATTAATACATAGGTTTTTATTTAAGTTCTTTCAATGAGCTTGTTCTTCGTCATTTAAGTAGTCAAGATTAAGTTTGCCACTTGCTATTTCAAGATTGTTTCTCCTAATAAGATGAGAACAGAGTTCACTGCCCAGTTTCTATTCTCTGCCACGGGAAAGAAAGGGCAACAGTTCTTCAGTTGCAAGCAGAATTTGACAATAAAGCTGGGGCGGCGGGGGGGGGGGGAGGAGCCTTCTTTTTCAACAAGCAAGCAAGCAAGCAAAATCAACTTGCCTTGTATATCAACACCTTGCAAACCAGCTACTGAAAAGAAAAGGACTGACAGAAAAAGTGAGACATCGCTCTTAAGGAACCCACGCTTGTTGCTATATACTCAAGGAATCAAAAAGATAAGAGGACTCTTTTGTGCAGCAAGTGGTCTAAACAAATAAATTACAAGCTTGATAACATTTTGTTTCAAGCACTCTGCCATTTGCAAGCTTTTGTTAGGGCTGTGTCAGGCCCAATATAAATCCTAAATTGTGAAGGCTTTTGTAACTGAGCTATAAAAATTTACTCAGGGTACAGCCTTAGCAATTAAGGGGAGGGTGCAGAGAGAATGACAGAAGCAAGGAAAAGCCAGGGCTGAACAGAATGCTTAGGAGAAATGTGAAAACTCTTCACTCACGTTCCAAATACTGCCATTTCCAGTCTGGTAAAATCTATGACATCAGTGGTAGGGTTGTCATAGTCCATTCTCCAACTGCAAACTGTTATTAATAGGCAGCCTCCTTTGCACGATGGGCAAATTGCTATATTATGCAGATTTTCACATTATGCAAATTAAGCACACTTATTGCTGCATTGTTTTTCTACTGGTATGTTTCAGCCACGGCATCATTTATATAGTAACCACTAACCTGAAAGAGTGGTATAGTGTAATGGTTAGTGCTGGACTCAAAACAGAGAGATTCAAGTTCAAATCCTAGGACCAACATCTCAACCAAGCCTGTTTCACAGGTTTGTTTTCAGCATGAAATGTAGAGAGGAAAACCACGTAAAGCAGCTACATATGTTATTGATGTACATAAAGAAATAATGCCATTTTGCCACGCAGAAGGCCTTTAAGTGGTATGTCTCTTGAGACAGCTGTTTTATTTGCTATCAACTTTTATGCATAGCAAAAAAATCTCCTACAGATTCTTGTGAATACCATGGAACCCCTGACAAGTGACTGTCATCTGATCCCCAGGAAAAAAATGCTCAAGAAATTGATGACAAATTACAGAAACTGGGCAAAAGTACAAAGTGTAGTTTCCATCAGATTTAGAGATCCAATATTTTATTCTAATGAGAAAATATCTCCCTTTAACTTTCTTTGCCACACTTTACTTTACACACACATGCAATAACACTAACAACAACAACAATAACTGGAAGCTGTCTGTCAAGTCAATTTAGACTTATGACAATGCTTTCTAGAGTTTCTAGATAGAGATTACAAAGAAATGGTTTACTATTCTCTTCTGAGTGGATTCTGGGACTGTGCAGCTTGCCCAGGAGGTAAAGTGGGACTGGGAACTGAACTTCCAACTTCTGGCTGTAGTCACTCAGCCTGCAATTACATGGTTACACAAACACACACACAAAAGAAGTGCCAATCGAAGTGGAACATCCTTCCTCTATTAGCTTCTGTTTTGGTTTATTGCTATCAGCCATGGTATAAGTGTTGTGTTTGCAGGTTGGAGCTAGTTCCAGGACCAGTAAACAGAGGCTTATCAGAGTGTGAAGTAAACCAGGTACAGGAGAACCAGAGCCAAACCAGTCCAAGTGTTGTGCAAACAAACTGGGGAAGCCCAAAAGCATAATTAGGCAATCTAAAATATCACACAAAGCAAGGCCAGAGCACAAGATAATCAAGAACCAGCACACACATTTTCTCCCATTCTTTTTTGTTCTAACTACAGGCCTTTTTATGACTGGGCTACTGGAGCCCCACCCAACACTCAGCTGCAAGTGTAGTTGGAAGAAGACCTCAATTGCAAGATTAGGCCTCCTATTGGATCTGGCAACTCCTCATCCATGTTGGGTTTAAGAGGCTGACACATTCTCATTACACAATGCATCTGGTAACTGCATGACAGGAAGAAGGAATGAAATTTTTAGCATGGATGGAAAATTTATTTATTGGACTTGGTATCATTAAAAACCCCTTCATGGATTGCTGCCTTGTCGTGGCAAAGGGGCTTGAGTAATTCAGAGAAGCTATGGGCTATGCCGTGCAGGGACACCCAAGACGGACAGGTCATAGTGGAGAGTTCTGACTAAACGCGATCCACCTGGAGCAGGAACTGGCAAGCCACTCCAGTATCTTTGCCAAGAAAACTCCATGGACAGAAACAAAAGGCTAAAAGATATGACGCTGGAAGATGAGCCCCTCAGGTCGGAAGGCGCCCAACATGCGACTGAGGAAGAGTGGAGGACAAGTACAAGTAGCTCCAGAGCTAATGAAGTGGTTGGGCCAAAGCCGAAAGGATGCTCAGCTGCGGACGCGCCTGGAAGTGAAAGGAAAGTCCGATGCTGCAAAGAAAAATACTGCATAGGAACCTGGAATGGAAGATCTATGAACCTTGGTAAGCTGGATGTGGTCAAACAAGAGATGGCAAGAATAAACATTGACATCCTGGGCGTCAGTGAACTAAAATGGACGGGAATGGGCAAATTCAATTCAGATGATTATCATATCTACTACTGTGGGCAAGAATCCCGATGGAGCAGCCCTCATAGTCAACAAAAGAGTGGGAAAAGCTGTACTGGGATACAATCTCAAAAATGATAGAATGATTTCAATACAGATCCAAGGCAGACCTTTCAACATCACAGTAATCCAAGTTTATGCACCAACCACCGATGCGGAAGAGGCTGAAATTGACCAATTCTATGAAGACTTACAACACCTTCTAGAACTCACACCAAAGAAAGATGTTCTTGTCATTATGGGGGATTGGAATGCTAAAGTAGGGGGTCAAGAGATAAAAGGAACAACAGGTAAGTTTGGCCTTGGAGTTCAAAACGAAGCAGGGCAAAGGCTAATAGAGTTTTGTCAAGAGAACAAGCTGGTGATCACAAACACTCTTTTCCAACAACACAAGAGGTGACTCTACACATGGAAATCACCAGATGGGCAATACCGAAATCAGATTGATTATATTCTCTGCAGTCAAAGATGGAGAAGCTCTATACAGTCAGCAAAAACAAGACCTGGAGCTGATTGTGGCTCTGATCATCAGCTTATTATAGCAAAATTCGAGCTTAAACTGAAGAAAGTAGGAAAAACCACTGGGCTAGTCAGGTATAATCTAAACCAAATCCCTTATGAATACACAGTGGAAGTGAAGAACAGATTTAAGGAACTCGATTTGGTGGACAGAGTGCCTGAAGAACTATGGATGGAGGCTTATAACATTGTACAGGAGGCAGCAACAAAAACCATCCCAAAGAAAAGGAAATGCAAGAAAGCAAAGTGGCTGTCCAACGAGGCCTTACAAATAGCAGAGAAGAGAAGGGAAACAAAATGCAAGGGAGATAGGGAAGGTTACAGAAAATTTAATGCTGACTTCCAAAGAATAGCAAGGAGAGACAAGAGGGCCTTCTTAAATGAACAGTGCAAAGATATAGAGGAAAATAATAGAAAGGGAAAAACCAGAGATCTGTTCAAGAAAATTGGAGGTATTTAAGGAACATTTTGTGCAAAGATGGACATGATAAAGGACAAAAATGGTAGGGACCTAACAGAAGCAGAAGACATCAAGAAGAGGTGGCAAGAATACACAGAAGAATTATACCAGAAAGATCTGGATGTCCCGGACAACCCAGTGTGGTTGCTGACCTTGAGCCAGACATCATGAAGTCAAGTGGGCCTTAGAAAGCCTGGCTAACAACAAGGCCAGTGGAGGTGATGGCATTCCAGTTGAACTATTTAAAATCTTAAAAGATGATGCTGTTAAGGTGCTACACTCAATATGTCAGCAAGTTTGGAAAACTCAGCAGTGGCCAGAGGATTGGAAAAGATCAGTCTACATCCCAATTCCAAAGAAGGGCAGTGCCAAAGAATGCTCCAACTACCGTACAATTGCACTCATTTCACACGCTAGCAAAGTTATGCTCAAATCCTACAAGGTAGGCTTCAGCAGTATGTGGACCGAGAACTCCCAGAAGTACAAGCTGGATTTCGAAGGGGCAGAGGAACTAGAGACCAAATTGCTAACATGCGCTGGATTATGGAGAAAACCAGAGAGTTCCAGAAAAACATCTACTTCTGCTTCATGGACTATGCAAAAGCCTTTGACTGTGTGGACCACAGCAAACTATGGCAAGTTCTTAAAGAAATGGGAGTGCCTGACCACCTTATCTACCTCCTGAGAAATCTATATGTGGGACAGGAAGCAACAGTTAGAACTGGATATGGAACAACTGATTGGTTCAAAATTGAGAAAGGAGTACGACAAGGCTGTATATTGTCTCCCTGCTTATTTAACTTATATGCAGAATACATCATGTGAAAGGCTGGACTGGAGGAATCCCAAGCCAGAATTAAGATTGCCGGAAGAAATATCAACAACCTCAGATATGCAGATGATACCACTCTGATGACAGAAAGTGAGGAGGAATTAAAGAACCTCTTAATGAGGGTGAAAGAGGAGAGCGCCAAAAATGGTCTGAAGCTCAACATCAAAAAACCGAAGATCATGGCCACTGGTCCCATCACCTCCTGGCAAATAGAAGGGGAAGATATGGAGGCAGTGACAGATTTTACTTTCTTGGGCTTCATGATCACTGCAGATGGTGACAGCAGCCACGAAATTAAAAGACACCTGCTTCTTGGGAGGAAAGCGATGACAAACCTAGACAGCATCTTAAAAAGCAGAGACATCACCTTGCCGACAAAGGTCCGCATAGTCAAAGCTATGGTTTTTCCTGTAGCGATGTATGGAAGTGAGAGCTGGACTATAAAGAAGGCTGACCGCCGAAGAATTGATGCTTTTGAATTGTGGTGCTGGAGGAGACTCTTGAGAGTCCCCTGGACTGCAAGGAGAACAAACCTACCCATTTTGAAGGAAATCAACCCTGAGTGCTCACTGGAAGGACAGATCCTGAAGCTGAGGCTCCAATACTTTGGCCATCTCATGAGAAGAGAAGACTCCCTGGAAAAGACCCTGATGTTGGGAAAGTGTGAAGGCAAGAGGAGAAGGGGACGACAGAGGACGAGATGGTTGGACAGTGTCACCGAAGCGACCAACATGAATTTGACCCAACTCCGGGAGGCAGTGGAAGACAGGAGGGCCTGGCGTGCTCTGGTCCATGGGGTCACGAAGAGTCGGACACGACTTAACGACTAAACAACAACAATCATTAAAAAGAGAACTGAAAATAAAACAGCCAACATTATAATGCCATTTGTAGAAAATGATGGTAAGGACACACCTGGAGTATTGTGTATAGTTCTGGTCACCACACCTCAAAAAAGACATAGTGGAACGGGAAAAGGTGCAGAAGGGAGTGACTAAAATGATTACTGGGCTGGGGCACCTCCCTTATGAGGAAAGGCTACAGCATTTGGAGCTCTTTAATCTAAAGAAAAGATGCGTGAGAAGGGACATAATAGAGACATATAAAATTATGCGGGGGATGGATAAAGTGGATAGAGGGAAGCTCTTTTCCCTCTCACGCAATACCAGAACCAGGGGACATCCACTCAAATTGAGTGTTGGGAGAGTGAGAACAGAGAAAATATTTCTTTACCCAGCATGTTGTTAGTCTGTGGAACTCCTTGCCACAGGATGTGGTGATGGCATCTGGCCTAGATGCCTTTAAAAGGGGATTGGACAGATTCCTGGAGGAAAAGTCACAGGTTACAAGCCATGATGGGGATGTATAATATCCAGGCTTAAAAGGAAGGTACCTCAAAATGCCAGATGCAGGGGAGGAGTATCAGGAGACATGTGTCTAGTTGTCTCGTGTGCTTCCAGAGGCATCTGGTGGGGCCACTGTGAGATACATGAAGCTGGACTAGAGGGGCCCTTGGCCTGATCTAGCAGTGCTCTTCTTATGACTTCATCATCTAGATTCCCTCAGTCACAATAGTCCCTGACCATATTGGCTAAGAGATTGTTGGAGTTGTATTCAAGAAAGCAACATTGTCCATTGCTGTTTCCTAATAAGTACACATACATCAATTTTCCTTGTACATTTACTGTGGTATAAAACTCATTTTATTTAATAGGATATATATCTGAGAAACTAGTGATCAGATAGGTCAGCGAGTTAGGCAACTGGCTGCAGAGTCAGAGGTTGAGGAGTTTGTTTCCTCATTCACACTTGTAAAAACAGCCCTGATAAGTGCTTTGTGGTTGGGTGAGAAATGGTTAACTGATGGGGGGGAAAAGTCAGCTTCTCGGCTTTTCCCTTGCTTTGTGTCACTTTGTGAACAGTAGTGACCAGAAGAGGGTATCCTATAGACCATCTTGAACTGCTGTCATTAGTGTTGTCAACATTTAGGCTGCCCTTTGCTATGAAAAACCTGGCATCCTTTTTCCTGCTGGCATCACAGGTACAATATTGTGCAGCAATATCAGGCAATTTCCTGGCATTTTGCATCATGGATACAGAAGCACAATATCCAATATTCATAAACCAGAGGGGCTATTATTGTTTTTTTATTTTATTTTATTTTTATTAGTATTATTATTTATAAAGTCCATCCGTGCTTATTTAACATCGTGTCACCTGGGTTCAGCTTATAATCATTTGTTATTACAACTACAATACATATTAAGCTCTTAATCTATACAACGTGCTTCTAACCATTGATAAAACAGGTTCCATGTTTAATAATATTCTGCATCCTCCTTTCCTTTGATTTTCAGTGTCAGTCTGTCCATTTCTGCGCAGTCCAATATCTTTTTAATTATTTCTTGATCTGTAGGTGTTTCTTCATTCTTTCAATATTGTGTGAATATAATCCTTGCGGCTGTTAAAATATGCAGTGTTAAGTATACATTTTGTTTATCAAAGCTCTCTGGTATTATGCTTAATAAAAAGAGTTCTGGCTTAAAATCTACAAATTTTTTTACTATTTTAATAGTATGTATTTTTGTCCAATTTTTTTTTTTTTTGCTTTATCACAGGTCCACCAAAGGTGATAATAAGTTCCAAGTTTTTTTATGACATTTCCAGCATTTACTTGACCTATTAGAGTACATTTTAGCTAATCTATTTGGTGGTAAATGCCATCTATAAAACATTTTGTATAAATTCTCTTTATAAGATGTTGCCTTTGTCATTTTATAGTTTCTAGACCACAGTTTTTGCCATTTTTTGAAGTCAATATTATATCAAAAAAAATTTGCCCATTAAACCATTGTTTCTTTGACTTGTTCGTCCTCCATTTTTGAATTTAAAAGAAATTTATATATTTTCTTAATTAATTTATCATCTGATGTTAACATTATTTGGTCAAGCATTGTCTGTTCTTTATAAAAATCATAGATTTTTAAATCCCTTTCATACCTAAATTGTATTTGCATTATGGGCCACCACGATGCATCTAATCCCTGGTCTATAAGGTCTTGTTTCAGTTTTAATCTCCTATCTATATCTAACATATCTGTATAGGTCAAAAAAATTTCAAAATTCAGAAGATTGGGATAAACAAATGCTTCTATAGGTGAAACCCATCCTGGTATTTTTGTGTATATTTTCATTTTTTCCCATATTATATACAATGAGTTTCTAATATAGTGGTTTTGGAAATACCTGTGGGTTTTAGCTTTCTGATACCATAAAAAGGCATGCTAACCCAACTGTAAATCATGCCCAGAGGGGCTGTTATTGTTGTTCTTGTTCTTGTTCAAGAATTGAATTTAAAATTTGGACAAATCTGGATGACTTGGTAAGATGATATCCCAAATCACAGAGCATATCTATAAAAGGTAAAGGTTCCCCTTGACATTTGATCCAGTCGTGTCTGACTCTAGGGCGCGGTGCGCATCCCCGTTTCCAAGCCATAGAGTCAGCGTTTGTCCAAAGACAGTTTCTGTGATCACGTGGCCAGAGTGACTAGACACGGAATGCCATTACCTTCCCACCAAGGTGGTACCTATTTATCTACTCGCATTTTTACATGCTTTCGAACTGCTAGGTTGGCAGAAGCTGGGACAAGCGACGGGAGCTCACTCCGTCGCGTGGATTCGATCTTACGACTGCTGGTCTTCTGACCTTGCAGTCCAGAGGCTTCTGCGGTTTAACCTGCAGCGCCACCACATCCCCTCTATAAAAGAGATTACTTTAAATCAGGGCAAAGCTGGAAGAGGAATGAGTAAGCTAGTCTATTTATAGAGTGTGTTTCACAAGTGTTCACTCATAAAACTTGTTTCATTTTAAATGGATTTCCCCTCAAAAATGCATTTCTATATGTATTTTTATACTTATTCAAGGTGAGAACTGTGCTAGAATATTTTTAATTCTATGTGCTCTCACATGGATTCTGACTTATGGTAACCATTTCCAGGGCTTTCTAAGTATACTCAGATATGGTTTCCCATTCCTTTCTACCAACCTATGGCTCCACAGCCAGATGCTTAACTTACTGAGCCATCCAGCCATTAATAATTATATGTTGTCAAATCAATTCTGACCTAAGGCAATCCTTCCCAGGGTTTTCTAGGTATAGAGTAAGCCAACGTGATTTACTTTCCCTTCTTCTGGGGACATCCTGAGACTGTGCAGCTTGCCCAAGGCTACACAAGCTGGCACTTCTCCCAGAAGGCATAGTTGGGATTGAACCACTTCTGAGTACTCTACCTGGGAAACTCTGAAACAGGTTACTATAAGTGAGAATTGACTTGATAGCACATTATTATTATTATTTGCAGTCTTGCATTTCTTCGAGAAAAAATACTGTGAAACGTCCAAGACATTTGTGAGATTTCCCTCAAGGTAGGTTTCTGGGGGTAGTATGACCTCACACAATGAAATGTCACTGTAAGGAGCAGGGGGATTTTTTTTTCTTAGTTTCTCAATGAGAATGAGTTAACAAGACTCACATCCCTAATCCAGATTTCCCACTACTCTACAGCAGGTTTTAAGGGAGTACCTAGGGCTGCTGGGGGAAGAGTTCTGCTGATTTTGCTGGAAACAATTTGTCCAGTTTCAGAACTCAAGTGAATCTTGATCTCTGCATTTGCAGATAGTTGCAGTTCTTTCTGAGAAAGACATCCATCTATGAACATTTAGTATTTTGCCACTGAGATTCAGTCCTGATTTTGTACATGCTATGGGAAGTAGTGGACTGCATGTTTTACTGTTCTCCTCTGTCAAAATCCCCCTGCTTTGGGAAAACAAGAGTATCTGAGGAAATAGTACAAACTCCAATATGTTATTTTTCTTCTAGGTCCAAAGAATTCAAGATGATAAAGAGGTATTTTTTTAAAGGTTCTAATTTTTTATTTAAATTGAATTTTTATTGTTATAATGCTCTTTATTTTAAAAAAAAAACCTCTGTAATTTAACATGTGTTATAGCTCAGAGGTCTCATTACTGAATAGGGATTATAAATCCATCTTTTAATAATATTATATAGATAATATAGATAATATTATATAGATAATATAGATAATATATTTGTTTCTTTTTTTAAAAAAATTGTAAATAGGATTCAACTGTTCTTGGACTGGGGTCTCAGATTTATATATTCCATAGGCTTCTGCGTAGGTCATTTAGATAAATCTTTCTGTCTCCCCTAGTACCCTGTGTTATAGATACTATTAGAAAAATATGCAGCTCTCAGACTGGGTTGGTGTCTCCAAAGGCACATACATATCTGTTAACGGCAATATATGAAGATGAGAAATAACATAGCAGATCAGCCCCATTTTCAAGCTCCTACTGAGGTAATTCTTGGAGTTTTTCTTTTCTTTTTTTTTTCCTCTTCACATTCAAGTCTCCAGGATTGATTTCAACACTTTGTTTGAGTAATGCTGATTCCTTTAGTGTGGAAATCCTAGCTAATGTCTCTTTCCAAGTTTGTGTAGATAAAGTGAAGCCCTTACTTCTCTCTGAAAGAGAAGTTCCACTGTTCTCAAATAGTGGAAGTGTCAATGAAAAGAGGGTTATTGGAAATGGAGTCAATCTAGGCAAGAAGATTATGAAAAATATCTGTTGTGGAAAGTATTGTTCTAGGCTATTGCAAGCAAGGCTGCACTTAAGAGTGGGGGTGGGAATCACTTGCTTGAATCACATCTTTCTGAGTAGTGATTTAAATCAATGTGATTTGAATGAAATCTACCCTAGATAACAGGAGAAATTTAGACACATGCTCTCTCACAAACACTATAAGATTGTAAAGTCCTGGGGTAGCCTACAACACCCTTTTAGGTCCTTGTACTGAACCAAACAAAAGTGAGTGAGCTAATTTGTAGTGCAGCTCATAACTTTCATTTCAAAGATGTGGCACTGATGACTGATGAAGGCTTCCTGGCTTCTTTGGGTGCTTGATTCTCAGAGGAAGGCTTGTAATATAATTGTTCATAAAATATGGATGAACTTTAAAATGTGATAGGACATACCACGGTCAGCACCAAGGCCTTCCTAGGAGTCTTCTTACTATGTAGAGGAAAGAGGGCTAATTGTTCTTAATCACTGTGATGATGTTCCAAAAACTCGTAAACTAGACATTATAAAAGGATACCACAAACAAATCACTCCTGTGTTAAAAAGTATAAGATCCAAAAGACAACAAGTAGTTGTTGGCTGAGACATAATGCCGGCATGAAGACACAACTACTAGACAGAAGATTATAGCACAAGAAATATCAGATTTTAAAACTATGGATAATGAGTAACCCTAAACTATAGTAAACACAACTCTCTGTTGTGAGAAAGACACATTATTTCCAATATGCATAGAGAGGGACCCAGAAGTGAAACTTTTTCTTCACACCTGATGTATTCCCTGCTGAAAGGGCCTGTGAAGCAAATGCCTGACATTTAGATAAGAAAAGGGAGGTGGGCTATTTTTTTTTACTTCACAGCTCAATAAATTCAGTCACAGTTTTTCTGTTGGTTTCCTGTGGAGCCTGTTAAGGAGGGAAACGGTGTAAGAGGATGTAGGAAGATGATAGCAGCAGGAAAATGTTTTTCCCAATAAAGTTAACAAGGAGCAAATGGGCCAAATGCAGAGGAACTAGGCTTAAAAAATGGTTGTAGAAAGCAAATTACGCAATGTTTATGGCATGGGCAGGATATATTTAATAGAAATAATTCCGTATCTAGGAACTGTTTTGGGGAAAGGAATTAAAATTTCCCCATAATTCTAAATAACTGTTTAGTAAAATAATCACACCCCACAGAATGTATTGTTAGTTCCAACTTGGTAGGACTCGAGCCTCAAGAGCCCCCTCTTACACACATAAATCACACAGAGCGCAATCATTCTGAAATCAGTGTGCACATTATAGATGTGGCTTCTAAACACTCCAGACCTGAGGTTATATACAGGAAAGCCAAAATTAATATAAGTTTTAAGCAGAAAATAGAGTAAATGCTGTTTAGATCATCAAAGTTAAACCATATTAGATTTCAAGTGAGAGAGTTAGCGTGTACAGAATGCAAAAACACATTATACATGGAAAGATATGTACTCAAACATTGCAAGGCAAACTGATTGTTAACATGCAAAAATTATCCCATCAAAAAGAACCTATGATTTAATTCTCATCAATGACTACAAGACATGATGACTACAAGACATATTAAAACTTCAAATGAAACATCTATGGTACGGTAAAGTGTGGCAGACAGACTGAACAGGTTTTTGAACCATTACCTAGCTCTACCTAAACTTCCAACAGTTCAGACTTCTTTAATTGCAAACCTAAAAGTTTCCAGATATATACCAGTGAAGCCAGGCAGTGAAGGGGGGAATAAAAAGAGAAAGCAAAATCTTGTAGTGATATAATCCATAGAAGGAATGTAAAGAACAGTTACGCCTGGCCCAAGAGGGAAATTAGAGATCTGTGCAGGACCCAGGAAGACTTTGGGAAATAAATTGCCATATGTTAAGAAATCTCTGTAGACATTATCTGTTGCATACTGAGTCGAGCAACTTAGTATGCAATAGGTAAGGCCTACAGAGCTTTCTTAATTTACAGCAAATCATTTAGTCAATGATATTTTTTTCTAAATCCCATGGCATATATTGATAAACTGATGTCTACTTTCACTTTTGGAACTATCAAATATGTTCACTTTAGTTAAGCTACAGGGACCTGACCAGAACTG
Organism: Intellagama lesueurii; assembly: GCA_037013535.1. Lineage (NCBI taxonomy): Eukaryota > Metazoa > Chordata > Lepidosauria > Squamata > Agamidae > Intellagama > Intellagama lesueurii. The sequence goes on from JBAJHW010000005.1 coordinate 113,091,651, forward strand.
CTCTGAAAATCAGTGTGAAAAATAAATGAACTAGAAAAAGAAAATGACACCATGAACACGTCTGCATTTGGGGGGTGGACAAAACCAAGAGGAAAAAAGGTGAAGGAAAAAACACAGAAGCTGACTTTTAATGTTCAATTTCAATGTTCATATGTTCAAGTAGTATGGAAAGAATAACGTAGAACACTAAGAGATATATTTTGACAGAAACCTTGCCCTTTCTCTTTGACAAACTTGTCACCAGAGCAGATCAAAATACTGCGGGTGGTGGAGATTCCCTTTGAAGGCCAACCCCGAAAAGTAGAAATGAAATAAAAACTGTCACAAAGCTCCATTTGTCAATGGACAAATGTACTGTAATCTGTATAGGAAGGCACTGAATCGTTACCTTCTTTAATAAACCAAATACTGCTAACGAAATAATCTCCTAAATACTTACTTCCAATGGATTCCCACTGGCATTAATATTCTGAAGACTGAGCTTCTTGTCACCATAGACCTCAAACATGGCTGCACTGTTTTGTCTATTTCTGTTTATCTAAAATCTCAGTGGATTTTATTTAAAATGCAACATTCCTTTGCTGTATTGTTGAACACATCATCCATCATAAAGGGTGGCATGTAGATTAGATTTTAGACTGCTTCCAGCTCTGATAATTTACAGTGTCAGTATGAACATATGCAAAGAGAGAGAAAACATGATCTTTCTCATATTTGCATTCTCTCTTTAATATGGCATTTTACACAAATGAAAAGCAGGAAGTTTAGGCAGTGACTGCCAAATGTAATGACATCAGGTGCAGCTGAAATGTCTTAGTATATCCCTAAGTTATGCAGAATAAAGAACTACTTATAGTATTTGAATTGCATCCAAACCTGTATCTCCAGGGCAATCCAAAACTAGATTTGTTTGTATGTTTTCACTAAATGCCACTGTGCCATATGAGATAAGAGATTGTATTTGAAATAACAGCCACTTCGAATTTTTGGCTCCCATGTAAAGTAAGGTTTATCAATATTGATTGTGCTTATCTGGAATTAGTTGTCAAGTTTCATTAGTTGGTAGGAATCAGACAACAAAAATTCAACATTAGTCCTGAATGACTAGTCCAGCCTTTTGAAAGAAGCATGCATGTACAGTCCTGCTAGGCCTGACCAACTGCTTTTCAAATATCAGCACTTCGATATCAGCACCTATAACAGCTCCCAGTAACTGAAATTAGAAGGAATCAGACTAAGCATCAATTTGAAAAGAAATGTTTGCCTGTGTGTAAGTCAACAAAAATGAAGTGCCACTTATTCATGTAAGAGTCACTGACCATAAGTAATATATTCACTTGGCTATCCAAGTAACAAAGTCTTTATGGGACAAAATCCCATAATACAAAAGTCATAATTTGCCATGGCCTTACATCTAGCAGAGATGTCTTCACTTACAGTTGCTACAACTATATTAAACTTTTTGCTGTTGCCAATGTATTTGAAGCATGACAAGGGTTCCTCTTCCCATGGAACGCACCCCCTGAAATTAACATGATATTGGAGGAGAAGATGGGAGTGCAGTAGCTTCATGTACATTTCACTACATAGTTATTGTGGGAGATTATCCATTTAACACATCCAATTCCCAAACCTTTTTGACTCACAGCTCCCTTGACTTACTGGCCACAGATCCCCTTTTTAATGATCCCCCACTCTCTTATCCCTACTCTCCCTCGATACTTTGGGTGGCGGGGGAGAGTAGGGAGAAGAGAGTGGGGAAGCCTGGCCTGAGTAGCACTTCCATTTTTTCTGCCTGAAAATAATTTATAATTATAGAATTAACAGGGAAGAAAGCTGACAAGACAAAAAAATTAATCCCTTTGAAATGTGATGTTGAAGGACAGCTTGATGGATATCATGAAGCGCCAGAAAGACAAATAAGTAGGTGCTAGATCAAATCAAGCCTGAACTTTCTCTAGAAGCAAAAATGAAAACTAGGCTATCATATTTTGGGTACATCATGAGAAGACAAGTCTCACTGTTAAGGGAAAAGAAAGTTGAAGTCAAACAGAAAAAGAAGATGACTAAATAAGAGATGAAGCAAGAGGAAAGGGACACAGGGTGGTGCCCCCCCAGGCAGACATGGACACAGATACACACACACAGAACCCCCTCCGGTTTACCACCTGTGGGTCTCTGGGTGTCTTGTGGGGCTGTGACAGCGACAACAAATCTGTGTCTCTTTGGCTCCTCTCAGTCAGTATGTTAGTGGGTCACTCGCTGGTTCGCCCAGTCTCTGCTTCAGCCACTCTATGAATGGTGGCAGAGGGAAGAGGCCACTGAGGAGAGGCAGAAAAAGCCCAGAGCTCTGCTTGTGTGTGTGTGCGCGCGTGCGTGTGTGTGCGCACGCGTATGTATGTGTGTGTGGTGGGAGGAGAGGTGCCCAAAAGCCTGGCTGAGGTGAAGTGGGAACATGCCGCCATCACTGCTGCTGTCAATACCAGCCGTAATCAACAGCTGGTTAATCCATTAGGCCCTGGCTGGGTTTCGCAGCAGAGGATTCTGCAATGTTCATGGCTGGGTTTGGTGGTGCCTCGGGGCATTGCGGTGCACAGTTTGACAACCACTGATTTAACAGATAAAGCCAATGATACTTTGGGAAAGATGGGATTTGTGGAGGGTTTAGAATGAAAGGTAATGTGGTACCATGAACATGTCTAGAGAAGAATTTCCCTGCATAGCAGGCAGCAAGAGAAGAGTGATTTCTTTTAATATCTCTGATCACAATGCTTTGGATCTTTTTGCCCCTGGACAGTTAAAATATCCCCTTCCCCAAAGGATAGACTTCTGCATATATCCAGGATAACAATGAGGTAATTCTTTTCCTCCATAGACATTTCATCACTTTATTAAGGCAGAATTCCTTCCCAGATTCAACTTCAAGCACGTCAAGGGTAGTTTGGACATTTATGCTGCCGCCTTCTGCCAATCTCCCTACTGAATTAGGCTAGCAACATTCTAGTCTGGTGCCCTAGCGGCACTGAGCTTTTGAAAACCCTCCTTCCACAGGAATTGTATTCAACATCTTCCAATGAAGCCACTACTAGAGATCAGCACTTACCATGGTTCAGCGCAGTTCAGTGGATCAGGCCCATGGGTATTGTGTAGGTGCCCTGGATTGTGCACCCCACCTCCTCCTGTGGGTGTTCCATCAGAAATACTGCCACTGGCTTTCCTGCCCTGCCTCCTCTGAGTAGGCACCCGTGGGAGGAGGTGGGGCATGGAATCCAGGGTACCTGTGCAATACCTGTGGGCCCAATCCACCAAACCCCACATGGTAAGTGCCCATCTCTAGCCACTACCCATAATTTTTAAAAGGTGGCCATTAGAGATGGGAGTATTTGTATTCACCCTCCTTCCCACTGCCTGGAGTGGCCAGGCGAGCAAGAAGAGAGCTGAGCTCTAGGAGTGATTGGAAGGATGAGCAAGGCTGCCACCGCCGCTGGATGCGTGAGAGGACGGACTGGCCACAGGGGCCGGTCCCTCATTAACTCCAGCTGCACGGGGATATTCGTATTCTAATACCCCCATCTCTAATGGCTATCCATTGATAACTGTCCTGATCAGCAAAGGGAAGTATTGAGTATTGCTTCTTCCTGTTACCTAAGCAATCTGGGCAAGATCCATAGGCCTGGTACAAGCCATACCATTTCCTCTGTGGTGAATACAACTAACAGCAATTATAAGAAGTAAATTATACTTCCTATCTTAAAAGCAAATCACTTTCCTTGTGCCTTTGCTGGAACAGCAACAAAAACAGAACATTTGTTCTTCACCTTTTGGAATCTGAGGAAAAGGCACCAAATAAAAATACCAGCCTGTTTTATTACCCCCAAAATACTTTACATCCTTCATACAGACCCCAGCAAAATCCAGTTTCCTGGTAACAAGCAGATGGCTAGAAGCTAGATAGCCTCTCCCCTTTACAAACAGCTTGTTGTAGCCCAGAGCAAGGGCTAGCCTCAATGTGATGATCACCTCCCTGTTTCAGCACCACAGCAAAAGGGGAAAAAAAGTCTTATCTGACCCTAATTTTTAGAATTTAATACATCTCTAAAGTCAATGTTTAGCATGCCTTTGAAATTTATTTAAACAGGTTTCTCAATTATCTATGCAGACATCCATCCCAAAAACAAATGCTTTTGAATTAGTCCTGTTCTTATAGAAGACAGTACAGTGAAACATACCACTTTTTGAATATCAAATCAGTTACCCCACCCAGAGGTGTTGGTAACAGAGCTGAAAGAGGAAAAAGAAGTGCACCTTAGAAGATGAAACATAACAGAGGGTTGCAGCTTTTTTCTTACTACAAAATGACATTATTTTCTGGGATACCAACAATAATTTCTGGGATACCAACAACCACTTGAACATCTTACGTCAGATCTGATTCGGACAACTGACTTTCCCAGGAGTCCTATAAGATTTACAGACCTCCCAGGTAAAGAGAACAGATTCTATAATTATCCCAGTAAAGGATTAATACCAGAACAAAACCAAATAATCAGTCACAAGCTGTTTGTAAATTCATCTGGGTATCTCATTATGTCTTCACTGCTGCAATAATTCCAGGCCACTCCAAAACCTGTTAATTCTGTACAAGTTCCATTTATTTATATCATTTCTAGGTTTCATGCTTAAAAGCAGCAAATCCAAAAATGTCAAAGGCAGTCTTACAGTTATGAGGAAAAAACTGTAGGCATATATACTTAAATCCAAAAGTCATACATGTAAAAACTATAGGTTAAAAATACTTAAAAATTCAAAAAAAAACCACACACACAAAAAAAACTGAACTTAAGCTTCAAACAAATACTTGTCAGAAAATACATCTCAGTTGTAAGCATATAGCTATACAAAGTCCAGATAAGAACTTTAATCATGCTTGAATTAAAAATACAAAACATTAAAACACAGGAGCTCATAGACTATAAAGGCAGAGAATGCATCTCTATAACACTTCAAATTTTTTAAGAATAACATATTAAAAGCAAAAAAGCCTTATAGTTTTCAATGAAAGGCATGAAAAAATATTTAAGCTTTTAAAAGTCAAAATATACAAAATCAAAAGCATTACTTAGCTCTAAGTATGTTATTAACACAGAGAAAAACATTTTCTCTAAGAAGAGAAAAGCTCACCCTAGCCTTCTCAGCCTTTATCTATGTTATTCCCATGGCTATCTCCTGTCCGCCCTCAGTCTGTCTATGTCTTCTCACTTGTTTGCAAAAAGCAGGTGGCTGTGGTTCTTGGGAGATGTGCTTTGGTAGATGATCTCGTAAACATGATAGAAATCTCTATTTAAATACTTTTGATATTTTGAGTTAGTCAAAACATCATGACGCAGAACTTTAGCTCTCTCATGGGTAAGCAATGCTAGCTTGTTCAGACAGCTAGGGTACAAGACATCTGGGGTACAAGCCAGCTACTAGCTGAGACAGCTACCTGCCTAGACAGCTATCTGCCAAGCTGTGAAGCTGCCCCCACCTTTGGAGTAACTTCTTTAGAACCATATTTGGACAGTATATCCTGAATGACTGTTACATGCTTTTACATTTAAAATATTTCATTCATAAATACTACAGAATATTATATGAGTTCTTACTCCTCATTGTTACCACACTAGATTAGGGAATTATTCATTGTTTGATATGAGGCTAAAGCCTTATTAAATGAATGGAACTTTTTAAAAGGACTTTTCAATTTTAGAGAGACATCTTTGCACTCCATTAAAAATTATATATATTTTCCTGCCACATATTTCTATTAAAAAGCCATAATTAACACATAATTATCCTTTCTTCAGTCATATGGGCAAATAATAGTTCTTTGTTTTAAGTTTCCAATACACACACTTGGGAGATGACAGGAAACACAAACAACATGACCAAAGTCTGACTTCAGCACTTTTGCAACAAAAAAGTTGTGACTTAAAGAGTGATTTTAACATCTTGACCTCATCATCTTTTCCCATATATTTGGATGTTTAAGGAAATCATGTGTACTTATAAAGGATAGGTAGTTGTTTGTGTTAAAGAGACAGGCCATGAATACTACACAAACCAACCTTCCCATGGTATACTGCTCAAAGTTTGCTCTCAGGAAACACATTCTTAGTTTAGACATGTTCCACATAAAGTAATGTTCTACCTCCTACTCCATGGAGGTAGATGGATTAGAATACCAGAGTTTTCACCCCGTAACAGCCACTCTAAAAGGCCCAAATAGAAATGTCAGGCTTTCATGATGCAGCAGGATCACCAGATACAATCATATTATCAGTTAATAATAACCATAATAAGAACAGTGGCTGCTAGAGATGGGCACAAACCAGGGAAATGGCGGTTCATCTTGGTTCGTGGTTCGTCAAAGTCCACAAACCTTGAATTTCCGACATTTTCCCTGATGAACCACGAATTGCTTTGTCCGTTCATCAGCCTTATTATTATTATTATTATTATTATTATTATTATTATTATTATTATTATTATTATTATTATTATTATTATTATTTTAGACAGCCAATGGCAGTTAGTGTGTGTGTGTGTGTCTTTTTAAAAGTCAGACAGGTAGCTGCTAAAAAAAAAAAAGCCAGCTGCTTCAGCTGAGGCTTTTTGTTTCTGTTTAGCAACTGGGTTGCTTCCTGGCTGGCTGGCTGCCTCTGAGCATGCACACCTCCTCTCAGCTGATAGGTCGGCGCATGCACATAGTCGGCAGGCCCAGCTCCCAGAAGGGAAGCCAGGCCACTGTCTCCAGAGACGGTGGCAGTGGCAGGACAAAGTAAACAATTTCACTTGCAAGATACATTGTCTAAGTGCTTTCTCTTTTTTTGGTTACAACATGGTCAGAAGTCAAAATGTCACACTAGGAGAATATCTAGCTTCTCTCAATACACCAAGAACTCCCATAGAAGGAGGTGAATCAAGAAGTAACAATGAGATAAACACAGCTACACATCCAACCAAAAGAAAAAAAGAGTTAACTCCAATAATCAAAAAGAAGCAGGAAAATGTCACACATATTATTCTACTATTCCAAAGAAACTCAGTGGAAAATACTCTTTATCATTCTTTCCAGGAGATTTTGCAGCTTCACATCAGGTCAGTGTCAGCAAACTAGACTCCAGAGTGAGCAGAAATCATGACACTACACCAGAAACCACAACATTACAGCAAAGATCTGCTTTCCTAGTAAGTGTATCTGGGTCTCCAGAAGCTCTTGGATCTGTCCTTGAGTATACTATCTGAGTGTGCTTATTGGTGCAGTCTGCCCTTAGAACTACAGGGACACTTCACCATCCATTCACATATATCATTTTGTGCATTTACAAACATACACAATAGAAAAATGTACTTTTCTTAAACCTCCCAACTAGAATTTGACAATTAAAGGGGATACATTTACCTGTGTGTTGCTGAAAAGAATGTTGCATTCCTTTGCAGGAAGATCAGCGCTGGAAAGAGGCTGCAAAAAAGCAAAGCAAAGCAAAACAGTAAGGTTGCATGAACATAGATAAAAAAAATATTTGAAATCTAGATTGAAATCATGGAACCTGAAAGTTCAGTTAGCTGCCTCTTTATACTCACTGTCTTTAAGTATTGCCTTTTTATGATGTAAACCACCTTTGTATACTCATTGTTTTCAGCTTTAAATATTGTCTTTCAATAATATAAGCCGCCTTGGGTCGTTTTCAGGGAGAAAGGGGGGGGGGGGTAAGAATATTTTAAAGAAATAGAAGTTCTAATATTATTAGAACTGTTGGATAGCGCTAAGAATAGATAGATAGATAGATAGATAGATAGATAGATAGATAGATAGATAGATAGATAGATAGATAGATAGACAGACAGACAGACAGACAGACAGACAGACAGACAGACAGACAAGTCACATTATATGCATCAATAAGGTTCATGTACAGGAACAAGCTCATGAATTCTATCTCTGTCATTTCCAGATAGGACCAATATATCTACATTTCTTTGCCTAATACTTTGGAGACCCACTACTATTATGAGTACAAAATGTTGGTTGGAATGGGACCAACTGGTCTCACTCAATATAAAACAGCTTCATGAGTTCAGACTGAGTCTCTTAAAATCACTCATTTCATGGCTTCATATACATTTTCCTGATCTAAAACCACTCAAACACAGCAGAACAAGAGAAGCAAAGGAGTTACAGATTGAGGAATTCCTAATAATATATATTCTATTTCAAACGTGGTTCAAAATTTAATAAGGAAAGACTATGATGCTTAATTCCTGTGGAAGTTGATAGAAAGACTGTAAAAGAATGGCTTTGGCTGATGTTTTGAATAATTAGATATTTTGGCAAATACTTTTATTGAGAGAAACAACATGTGGCCTCATCTTTAATTCTGTTATATATTCCCAGTGACCCAAATGTATATATTATGTATACACACAGTGTATAGACAGTTTCAAGACAATAGTTCTCCTGATGTCCTTCTCACCAAGGCAGCTAGGAAGGTCTATGAAGCAGACATGAACTACACATTATTAGTAAACAGCACCAATATAGTAGCATAAGATTAAAATCTTAAACATACTTAATAGAATAATCTGATTCAAATATACTGATCTTAATTCTGAGTAAAAAAAAAAAATCTTAGGTTTGAGATGAACTAATCCTATATAAATTGGAATTCTGCTCTGTACTACTGTCTCAAAGCAGTTGGCCAACCAGCAAATTTCTTAGAAGAGTAGGTCAATGACAACTCCAATGATAAGATATTTGTAACCTTGTGAAGTGCAGGAAATAAACAAGAAAAACAACCACATCTATCTAAGCAAGAACTGAGTCAAGCTCTTTCTGTGCAGCACATAAATGCACTCCTCCCACAACCCACATGTCAACAATATTATGAAGCTGTGCTTGGCCTTGCCAAAGGATGTAAAAAAGTGTGGGGGTTTGGTTTTGTTGCATTTCTCTTACTTGTACTCTCCCCAGAACCTTTGAATCAATTTGCTAGACTTCATCTTGTCTTCTCACAAAGCAATTTATTGGGGAGTGGGCATTCATTTTTTTTAAAGAAGTAGGGATTTTTGTGCACTATTAATTTAAGTAGGTTTACATTTTTTTTCAATTGTGCATATTTTAGCTATTCACATTTTTAACACAAACACATACTTTCAAGGCAGGTATTTTGTGCATACCTTTCCTAATGACCACAGAACGGTTGTATTTTTCAATTTGTTCTATTTATCGTCCTCTCCATGGGAAGCAAGATGGCATAGACTCGTGTTGGCATTCCCTTGACAAAAGATGCAACACTTCAGTTTACACAAATCTCTTCATTAGTGTTAATGTTACCTAAATGGAGTTAGTCTGTGATCAAGGACAGAGACACCCTATGAGCCTGCAGGGTATGATATAGATGTCAGCCTGACCAGCATGACACTTGGTCAGTGCCTGGAATGGGCCTGTGCAAGTCAGCTTGGGATTAGACCATTCCTGCGTTGAGCAGGGAGTTGGACTTGATGGCCTTGTAGGCCCCTTCCAACTTCACTTTTCTATGATTTCTATGATTCTATGAGAATACATATTATTGGAGTGGGATCATATTGTTATGAGTGACAGAGTGTGTGTGGGTTCCAGAAAGACCAGCACCTCAGACCTCAGAAGAAGATGGAGAAATTGCAAGGGAAGATGGGATAGTGTGCCTAATACAGAGCTGCAAAAGAAGATGCAAGTTACAGACAGAGACAGTTTCGTTATTAATAAGAGACTGCTGTGTGGGCAAAGGTTTGGACTTTTGCACTTGTTGTGCCCAGACAAGAGGGAAGTGAATTGGAGTAAGAAGTCCAAATATAACTAAAACTGGAGAAAGCAGGCTTAAGAAAGAGGAAGCAGGCTAGCTGAAGCCAAGTCTGTGGCAGATGGAACAAACTGTACAAGTGAAAGGAAGCATTTCTGCATGACAACAGATTGTATCTGCCCAGGAAGCCAGGGTCTGCCCCCGTATGCTTCTGCCAGCCCAGGTTTAGCCCATTGAAACAGCCCACAAGGAAAAGACCTATAAGAAGGATGACCCAGGAAGAGACAGGTGGGCTTCGACAGCGCTGCAACGATTGCTCCCATCACCCTCTCTGAGGACTGATCCCCCATCAGAGGAGGGCCTTTTGGATGAGTGAGTATCTTGTGTGAATTGGAAGTATGAATGAGAGGCCCTTAACCCAAAATTATTGGTGTATGGTCTTCTTGTCAGTAGTCTGGCTGGGCTCTCTCTCTCTCCCCTCATGGTCCCTCTCCCCAGGATATAAAGAACAGTAACCCATTTGGGGTAACAATATGTGATGTGAGCCACTGCCAGGTCAGGACCAAGTACAGTGTTAGCTACTCCACGCGCATATCTGGGAAGCAGGTTAATAGGTAGTCCAGGATCAGACTACATGGGAGACAGATCTGGTAAACTGATTCCCAGTAGATGTGGGGCTGTTGGCATGGGGCAGAAGACAGAAGTGGCAGAGAGGGTTGTCTGAAAGCTAGCAAGATTATCCGTATTGAGACTGTCTCTTCAAATCTGTATGGCTAGTTCCCCGCTGGGAAACTCTTTGGAGTGGGTCCTTTCTATTCTGTTCCTTGGTTGACATTACCACCTAAACCTTTAATTTATTAGTCTGCTGCCAGGATCTTTTTGCTCCCTGCCTCTCCAGTGGTGGTCTGCTTGCCCTCTGGAGCTTAAGAGTACTCCCCAGCTTCAGTTTTCAGGGCTTCATTGTTATTCTGATTTTTATTCTGCCGCCCAGAGTAGACTATCTGTCTAGATGGGCGGGGTATAAATCTAATAAAATAAATAAATAAAATAATAAATAAATAAATAATATTCTTTTGCCTGGTCCCATCTCTCCCCTCCTTTCTGGTGCTAGAAGGCTTACTGGGAGTGCAGCTCCTTTCTCTCACCTTGCTCCTTCTCTCCACAGTATTACAGTTACAGAAGCATTTATTTTCTTTCACCTTTGCGTTTTACCAGTGGTTTCTGTACTCTTCTGCTGGCCATGTCTACATCTCCTCCCAGCATCATGTTGCATGGAGGGGGTGGGTTGGAGAATGACCCTCTACTGTGTTACACGTTTATCTATATTTTTAATTGTTCATTTTAAACTCTAAGCTTTATGGAACATAGAAGCAATGTGGACACATAAAGCTTGTCAAATTAAACAAATTAGCCTAGAATCATTGCAACAATGAAAAGACTTATAACTTGATACACAGATGAATTTTGATATGAATGGAAATGACTGCCTGATTTCATTCTGGAATTAACCCTAAATAGGATAAATTCCAGCTGTGATGAACACAGGCTTCTGATCTCCCCCCCCCCCCCCCCTTACTGGTTATAAAATTCTATAGGGCTCCTAGGAGGATGTTCTGACATCAGATTCCCTGACTTGACACATGGTTTTCTGTGCATTTTATTTCTCCAAAACATTCTCTTTGAGAATAGGAAACAAATTTCACTCATCCCACCTTCTTGTACATATCTCACACTTCTGTGCAAAAATCTGGATTATATATAGTATATCCTGCATGCTTTAAGGAGATTATATGAACACAGGTGTGGCAATTCTGTCCATGCTAGCCAGATGTGCAGCTATATTTGTAAATATAATTAGTAGCATGTTTGTACGATGAATGGCTATGAATGCCTGAATGATATAGTTGCATAGGCTGAGTGGGAGCATGACTGGCAGATGGCTGATAAAATGTTGAGTGCAAGGTTGAATCTAGATTGGTTGGTGTGATGGCAGTTGAGAGAATGCTAGTCTGTTTTGAGAGTCAATTCTTAAGGGTCTGCTGGAGAATCTGGTAGAGAGCAGAAAGAGTCAGGGAAAGAAAGAGAGGGAGAGAGAGAGGCTGCTGTCACACCAGTAAAATGTTTCCAAGTTACTCCTCATTAATTTTGACCCTTTTTGGGGTTCAGACAATGCACGGCCATTACCGATTCTTTTCTTCCCCCTCCGTGCCATCTCCTCATCAAATCCAGCCTGCTGGGAGGCTACTAGTATATTTCTTGTGTTTCATCACACAGTACAACTGACATTCCATTGAGCGTGTACAACTACACTGAGTCATTTCCTTTACATTTGGCATGCAGTCCCACCTCCCCCACCTACTTTGGATCGACTCTCTCTCTTTCTTTTAATTTTCAAATGGGAATGTCGAAGCATTGGTATTCTTCTGTCAATTGCAGCTTGAAGTACAAGAGTGCACAATGGGTTCTCCTCCATAGAGGTTAATGCAGCATGGGAATAGGAAGAAATGGCACAGATTTGTACATGGTCAGGAAGGACGGTTTATATATATCATGTGAGGATTTGGTATGCTTCTGTCAAATGCGGCTTGAAGTACAAGAGTGTGCTGTGGGTTCTCCTCCATAGAGGGTAATGCAGTGTAGAAATGGGGGGAAATGGCATAGATCACTATGTGGCCAGCAAAAGTGTTCTGCTGATGCGTCGATGTCCCCTTTTTAAAAAAAAAAAGGGGGGGAAAGGGGGCAGAGAAAAGAACAAAAAGAGGAATGGGATATATCCCGCTGCAGGGGTGTAGACAAATGCATCACAACTAATTTACCCCCCAAAAGGCAAAATGAGTAAAAAAAGTATGAACCACTATCTCAGCATATATGTCACATGACCTCAACATGCGACTATAAGGAAGCAAAAGACGTGAGAAAAAACGGATACATTTTACTGGTGTGACTAAGGCCAGAGTTAGTGAGAGAGTCTGTCTTGTGATGGAGAGCTGAAAAGGATCTTATTGAGAGTGTGCTGTGTAAAGAGTCTGTGACAGTAGTAGTTATTTTGAATGTGAATACTAAAGAATATATTTATATTTTATAGTAATTTTACCCATATCAATATTTATTTTTATGATTAACATAGAAGTTATTAAGAAATAATAAGAAAGCACTACATCCATATTACACAAAGTTATGTAATACCAGAGGGAACAGAAGAGATTAAAAAAGACTCAATTCACTCAGCACCTTACGTAATATAAAAGATATACCAGCTTCAGGCAAGGAACCTTTAGTTGGGGCACAGTAAAAGGGGCAACCCCAAATACTTGATAGAGGCTTTGGGGTGGTTGTCCTCTTAGGCTAACTCCTGTCCTAGTGACACTAAATGGTGGCTGGGTTTAAGATGAAAGTGCCAAAGGGGTGCTTGTAACTACCTGAGCAGTGTGTGACTCACTAGTGTGAAAATTAGTGGGAAGGCAACCTGCCCAAGGAAGAATGTCACAACACAACTTTGCCTTATTCAATATTTGACCTTTGGTCAGAAAAGTCCAGTATCATGTCTCCTCTCTCAGACTATGGCTCTCCAAGATCCTGAGATCTTCATAACTTAAAATATGAGCTGTTCACCCTGGAGCTTTCTGCATTTAAAGCATGTATAGTACCACTCAGCAAAGGCTTCTCTCTATGCATCCTTAAGTGGGACACAAGAACAGAAGACTCTCCAAGATATTTTCTTAAGCACACAATATTGTAGCAGTACAAACATAAACATATTCAGAAATCCCTGAGAAGCCCATTGTTTAATTTCTCTACAATCACAAATATTCACTGTTCCAATATTAAATATCAAGTTTTTGCCTGTGTGCAAGTTTATAAAAGCATGGTGGTTTATATTCCAATCTTATTCATAATGACTCAATAAATCACTTTAAGCTCAACAGAATGTGTTTCTAGTAACTGAATTATACTTAATGGTAGTTTTGCAGTCGCGTAAATAGCTTCTGCCTATACCAGAAAGGACACCTTAGAATCATAGAATAATGAAATTGGAAGGGGCCTATAGAGTCATCGAGTCCAACCACCTGTTCAATGCAGGAATCCAAGTCAAAGCAAATCTGACAGATAGTTGTCCAATTTTCTCTTGAATGCCTCCAGTGTTAGAGCACTCACCACCTCCTGAGGTAATTGGTTCCGTTGTAACACTGCTCTAATAGTTAGGAGTTTTTCGCCCCTGATATTCAGCCTAAATTTGGCTTCTTGTAGCTTGAGCCCATTGTTACATGCTCTGCACTCTGGGTTGATTGAGAACAGATCCTGCCCCTCCTCTGTATGACTATGTTTCAAGTATTTGAAAAGTGCTATCAGATTTCCCCTCAATCTTCTTTTCTCAAGGCTAAACATGCCCAGTTCTTCCAGTCTTTCCTCAAAGTGCTTGGTTTCCATTCCTCTGATCATCCCCATTGCCCTCTCTGAACTTGCTCCAGTTTATTGGCATCCTTCTTAAAGTGTGATGTCCAGAACTGGACACAGTACTCTAGATGAGGCCTAATCAGTGTTGAATAGAGGGGAACTAGTACCTCACAGGATTTGAAGATGATACTTCTATACTTCTGTTAATGCATCTTAAAATAGCATTGGCCTTTTTTGCAGCCACATCACACTGTTGGCTCATATTCAGCTTTTGATCTACAACAATTCCAAGATCCTTCTCACTTGTAGCATTACTGAACCAAGTATCCCCCATCTTGTAACTGTGCATTTAGTTTTTTCCCCATAGATGAGGAACTTTGCATTTATCCCTGTTAAATATAATTCTGTTGTTTTTAGCCCAGTGCTCGAGACTATCAAGATCTTTTTGAATTTTGTTCCTCTCTTCCAAGGTATTAGCTATTCTACCCAATTTTGTTTAATCTGAAAATCTGATGGGTATTCTCTGCACGCCCTCATCCAAGTCATTAATAAAAATGTTGAAGATCACTGTGCCCAGGACTGAGACTTGGGTTACCCCATTTGTTACCTTTTCCCAGTTTGAGAAGAAGCCGCTGATGAGCACTCTCTGAGTACGATTCTGTAACTAACTATGCATTCACCTGACACTTGTTCTATCCAGCCCACAGCTAATTAGCTTGCTAATCAAAATATCATGGGGCACTTTGTTAAAGGCTTTGCTGAATTCAAGATCTATTATATCTACTGCATTCCCACTGTCTATCAGGGAGGTTTTTGTTGTTGTTTAGTCGTTAAGTCATGACCCCATGGACCAGAGCACGCCAGGCCCTCCTGTCTTCCACTGCCTCCCGGAGTTGGGTCAAATTCATGTTGGTATCAGGGAGGTTACCAATCAAATAATGAGATTAGATTAGTCTGGCAGGATTTGTTCTTGACAAATCCTTGTTGGCTTCTAGTTATTCCTGCATTGTTTTCAAGGTGCTTGCAGAGTGACTGCTTTATAATCTTCTCCAAAAAAATTCCCTAGGACAGATGTCAGGCTGACCCGTCTGTACTTCCCCATTTCCTCCTTTTTGCCCGTACTTTGCTCCACATTGTTCCAGAGGGTTCCCCAGCTTTTCACAGAGGATAGAAGATTTCAGTGTGTGGACCGATCAAAGAAAATAAGCTACTCAGCACTGCATTTGCGAAAATCTTTCACCAATACAAACTCATGACTGGATACCAAATATTTTGCTTATATGTGCAGCCATAAATTGCAGTCTTACAAAATCTATCTAGGAGTAAAATTATGCAACTCAGTGACTTAGGTGCAATTTTAGTATACTTCAAGTAGACCCATGAAATCAATGGAATATTAATAGCCATGTTTGATTTCATTAGATCTGCTAAATGACAGAAAGCCAGTTTGGTACTGTGGATAGAGTATTGGACTAGGACATGGAAGACTTGTGATTAAAGTCCTGCTTTGCCATGGAAACTCAATAGGAAGTGGCAATGGTAAACTACTCCTTTAACATCTCACATACCCTGAAAACCCTATTAGCGTCACCATAATTTGGAAGCGACTTGACAGCACATAACAACAAAGTAAATAACCAAGCAACATATCTTCATGGAGTGAAGCAAACCTATTTCCAGTGTCCTAAACTCTAAACACATTAAGCTAAGAGTCACACAGAAGACAAATAGATTTGCCCCTGTATAAGAGAAGAAGCAGAGGTAAGATGTGTACAAATGTTATGTGCAGAACTAGTTGCCTCCTCTCTTTCCCATTTTGCTTAATCTGATTGGTCCCTCTAGCATTCTACAACTTGAATTAGTACACGATAAATTTCAGTCCTCTTAGTATGCACACAAACAAGCTAGCAAAACACTAAATTGACTCAGTTGATTAGTTTTTGTCAGTTACAATGCATATTTATCTATAAATGTAACCTCTGCAAGATCAATATATTTATTGAGTTCATTTTTCAATAAAGTCTGAGCTAGTTTCAATTAATAGCTCAAAGTGTAAACTATAAAAAACTTTAACTCAGTATGCTTTCCAGCACATAGCAAAATAGACAAACACAGTAGACAAAGTATAACTTCGAGACCATCCCCACTCCTGGCAAGATAGCAAGAAGATCTAACTCATTTTAACAGCAGTGTGAAAACTTTGCCTATTGGTTTTGAGGCTATTGCTCCATTTTAAAGAGTATCAGCACACAGTCAAAGCATTTAGCTCCTGACTAAATGCTCCTTCCCCACATAAGGACTTTTCTGGTTTGCATGTTAATTCATATCTATTACTATACATTGGTCCCCTTGGCTTTACAGGAAAAGAGATGCATTTATTTTAAAATGAACATGGAGTTGTTAAAAGTATGAATAGTATTATGGGTGGAAAAAGTAGCTGCTTACCTATGCCAGGTTTCCCATTTAAACCAATGACTTTATGTGCAGTACTTATTTAGTTTTTCACAAAGCCTCAACAATGTTTCTAGAGGTCACCTAGTTCCCCATTCAATGATCTATTTTTTAAATTAAATAAAACTTATGGACCATGCAAATTATGGCTGTGTACCACAATTTCTCCAAAGTCATACAAACACATTATGCATTTGGTGTCTTAGACTAGACATTAGGGGTATGCAGGTTTGTGGCACAGCTGCCTGACTCTTCAAAGATTTGTAGTCCAAAAACAAAAAATTGCACACCTGTAATACAAACATTCATTTACTAGTTTATTATTATTTGAAATAAAACAGCCCCGAGATCTCCTATTTATTTGGGGCATAAAAGAAATCTCCTTTATTTTTCTTGTCATGCAAGCAGATGTCTTGTTTTTTGGTTCATAAGTTTCCATACTGCTGTCAGTTTCATTTCTTTTAGGAAACTCAGTTGCTTGCAATGGAAATAGGTGTTTTGCTTTTTGTTTTTTAAAGCCAATAGAGTAAAAACACAGTACTTCAGTATAGTTGGTTCTAACTAGATGCCTCTAATTCAGCATATGTTGTCATTTTCCTATGGCATTCCCAATGTTTGAAGAGGTGGAAATAACTTTTAAAAACATAGATTTTACATTCCAAGGATGCCTGACTTTAAAATAAGGAGTTCAGATATCTGAATAGACTAAAAAGTAGGAAAACAATAAATACATAAAAATGCATAGGCCTCCAAAGTATCCATGCAGTAAAACCAGTAAGATGAAAGATAAGTCCTGTTTAAATAAACAACCTTCCTCAAATATAAGGGAAGTAGGATGCTGCCAATCTTTTGTGTGCTGTACTAATAATGTGCTAAAAAGCTGAAAATTTTTAAATCACCTGTAAAAGTTCTACATACACATTGTATGTGGTTTATGTTATTTTTGAGGTGCAAGTTTTCAGACTGCATTGTTAAATCAGTTTTTAAGTGATTAATTGATTAATGATAACTTTTATCCTTAGGGCTGATAATTACAGTCAACCCTCGACTTACGAACTTAATCCGTTCTGGAAGGACGTTCTTAAGTCGAAAAGTTCGTAAGTCGAATCAGCATTTCCCATAGGAATGCATTGAAAACCAATTAATCTGTTCCGGCTGTTTTTGGTTCTTAGGTCGAGGGGCGGTTTGTAAGTCGAACCATTAGTTCCCATAGGAACTAATGCAAAGCCGGTTAATCCGTTCCTACCACTAGGGGCAGAATTTTTTTTCTTTTTTTCCTTTTAACCTAAGATGACTTAGGTTAAAAAAAAAGGAAAGGAAAGAGGGAGGGAAGGAGGGAACAGACACCTTTTCAACAGAACACCTTGAAGTTCAAATTTCGCGCTTTCCCCGCCTCCCGCGCGTTTTTTTTCGGTTCGTAACTCGAAGCAAAGTTCACAAGTCGAGGCTATATTTTTCTATCAGAGTGGTTCGTAAGTCGAAATGTTCGTAACTAGGGCCGTTCGTAAGTCGAGGGTTGACTGTATGGTTACAATTTTTAAATTTTCAGTTTATCATAATTCTCTGGGCTATAAGAGAATGAAAAAAAGAAATATTAACAAGCACCTCTTGTAACAGCAATGAGGTGTCTTTATTCATGAACATTCATAAAATGTATTTTTAATATGCACTAATTTTCAAACAAACAGGGGTGGCTCTGTTACTGATCAGGGGCCAAGGCTATTGGGAGGCAAGACACATTGCCTCCCGGCATGAATATCACAGCAAGGAGATTGCTGGACAGTTCTAGTGTGTGTGCATGCGCACAAATATACACTTTTGTGTTTATCATGTTTTAGATTATGCTGAATGGTCTTCTGATTTGATTGAACAAGAAGGAATTTGATTTTGTTTTCACTTTTCTATCTCTAAAAATGTACATGATATGTTATTGTTGACCAATATGAAGTGCCAGGCATCAAGGAGTAGAATGGCAGATTTCAATGGAATCAGATATAGGGGAATCTTTTTCCCCATTGTGGCCTTCTCTGTGCTTCAGAACCAGACATCACAAAGAGAAAGCAAGGGAATGACCTTGGATTTAGCCTGTTTCCAACAAGGTAGTTGTCATTTGGTCCCCAAACATTTGCAACGAAATAAAACAGGTCATGTTCCCACAAAAAATGTTCCCATTATTGTACTTCTCTAGACATTTGTTGAAATTAACAATAGATCCAACATTGGCAGTATCCATTCCCATAAGGTTCCGAATAGGACCCTCTTCTTTTTCTCCGTCACCCCTGAAGTTCACACACTACTGAGCAACATTATGAGAAGCAACTACTTCACTAAATTCTTCCATAAATCATTCTGTGTGTGTATTGTTTGTTTGCATGTCACAATCTTGACATGACATAAAATCATATATTATCCCCCCCAAAAAAATGGTTTAAAGCAAAAGGTTATGACTGAACATATTCCGCCCAAAACAAAGAAATTAAATATTTAAAAGAGAGAGAGAGAGAGAGAGAGAGATTGACTCCCTGTTCTCACTCCAAACATAGGCACACTGAGCTATCTTTTTATATCTTAATGTCTATCAAAGTGAACACTATAGTATAATCACATTTGCCATTCCACTCCTTACAAAGCACATCACAATTGGTGTGGAAGAGCTCTACCTAATTGTGTGGAAGAGGTGAAATAGGCTAGTGTCAATATCTACAAATCACAAGATTTGCAGCACGGTCCTATTCAAAGTTACAAATCCTAACTAGCTCAGTCCAAGTGATCCTTATTTGGAGGAAGGAAGTCTCCTCACGTTTAAAGAATTTAGTCTTATATAAGAAGTTTTGCTTCCCACTCAGTCCCCCCACAGTTAGGAAGAAAAGAATGACACTCATCTCATATCTGCCTGAGCTGGAAGGTGTAAAAAGGGTGCATCAATGTTCCCTTATTTTGAGCCAGGAGACTGAATTTATTTGATTGGAAGTATAGCTGAAGCTATACTTCCAATCAGTTTAAACCAAATATTTTTGTTTGTTTGTTCTGGTCTTTGGGAACTTTCCCTGCTGCTTGCAATGTATGAACACCAGTAACCTGCTTGGGATTTCCATGCTCACAATAAGCAAGCAGCTGTGCTATTTGGCAAGGTTTTCATTGTGTACTCTGGAAAACCAGGTGAAATCTACAGTGACTCCTGTTGCTTCACATGACACAAGCCTTATTACAGTTTTAAAAGGACATTCAATATGAACTTTTGAAAACCCCAGTAGGGCTTGCATCCAGTTTTGCACCCCTTGGAAGGCTTCCTCAGATGGAAGGCTTTGGGGAGCCCATGAACTGAGAGAGAGAGAGAGAGAGAGAGAGAGAGAGAGAGAGACATGAAGTCACATGGGCCCAGGCCATTGGAATGCTCCAGAGTCACTCAATGGGTGAAAGTTCACCCTTGGGACTTTGGCAAGGCACCCCTTCCAGAGCTCTTCTGCCTCTGTCTTTGAGCACCTACAGCCGAAATCCCAGACTATTTCAGGTACTTACTATTCAGACCCCTGTATCATAATTATTCTGTTAGCTGCTAGTGGCATCTTGGTCATTTTTTGCCTCAACAACAAAACAGTTAATTTTCTGGAAAACATAAATGAAAACACTGTACTGTCAGCCTTCCCCAACCTGATGTTCTCCAGATGTAGGTGACTATAATGCACATTCCCCAGGCTGGCTGAGGAGAATAGGCATTGTAGTCTAACAGATATGGAGAATGCTATGCTGAAGAGTTTTAAATGAAGATTTGTAAACCTTCATTTCTTTGACTTCTCTGACATTCTACAACTTTCATAGCATATATTATTATGGATTTACAAGAGGCACACTTATACCATAAAATCATCAAGCTTGAACACATATTTGTAGATAAATAGGAGTGTAGATTAAACTCTAAACAAGAATTCTGAATCATTGCAAACTGCATAAATCTTTATGTGTTCCAGGATAAATCTGTATCTTCTTGAGCTTTACTTGAAGGGTGACTAAACTTGCCATCAGGATTTTGCTTAGTTAAGGATTTGAAAGAATTTCAATACTCTTTTGAAGGAGATACAGTAAAAGGTGAAAGATCTTGCCTCTTATGTTGTTAAGATCTTGCAAAAGTACACATTTTGACCCTTAGCCACAAATTTGTACTGGGCCAAGAGAAATTATGTTTGGTCATAAGAAGCAAAACTTTGGAACCTGAAGGTACCTCAAAGAATACCTATGGAAACCTCTAAACCTCTTGAATTTGTCTGATTATTTTGAAATTTTAGTTTTACAATTAATTGCAAATTTTGATATTTAGTGAATAAGCCGTCTCAAAGCAAATAATACAACTAAAGAATTTTAGATACTAAAATGTATGGATGTATTGCCAGTCTTCATATTTTGCATTTTACTATATCAATCAATATATGACAATGTATTGTTTTTCTTACTTCCTTCAATATTCCTCTTCTTTCAAAACAAACATATCCGTCACATCAAGTCTGTAAGAACAGAACTGGGGAAGGTTTTTCTGTCTCTGTACATGGTCAAGCTCCAAAATACACTGGTGTGTTTTTCGCAGCTTCCCACCAAGATATTCCACATCCCTCTGCATCAGGGTTTCAAGTTAACCGCTAACAGATGAATACTCCCCAAAGGTGGCTTCTGGCACAGCTGCAGGGTGTGAGATAATTGGTATAGTCTTTGCTCCTTGGCTGATACATAAATACATGCACACCCACATCTGTCTTTGGAGGGGAAACACCCAGGCTAAGAAAGTGAGACAGGCCCAGTAATCTGTCTGCAGGAAAGTAAAAAAATAAAAATAAAATTGCTGTCTGATTATAAAGATATGGCTAAGGAACAGCTTTGAATATTGGAAGAAAAAATGTTTGTGTCCATAACAGATGACACAGCACTCATTTCAAAATTGACACACTTGGCATTTTTGATTGTGTTTTAATTTTTAAAAGGTCAGCTAGGAAGCTTAATGCCAATATTTACTGCTTACAGTGGCTGCTACACCTTCCATCATGAGAGACACCAACACTAGAATATGATTGGAGAGGTGAGTTTCTCAAATAGCACCCTGAGCATCTGCTGAGAATCAAGCTTTCTTCTTTGAAAGTGGACACAGGATGACCTACCGGTGCATCATTTGGATAAAAGGTTATATAGACATGATCCTCTGTATATTTTCATCATTTTATACATGGCCTTTCAACTGGCATTCTCAGTTTTCTGTAAAACCACAAGAGCAACGGCATCTCAACAATTTAAAATACGATATCAAAATGTTTAGACAACTGGAAAAAATAAACTTTGGAAACATTTGCAAATAAAGGCAAATGTTTGTCTAAACACCTGAAATTGTCCAAAATTAATGTGTAGTGGACTTATTTAAGTAAAGTGTTTCACACCTGGGCTGTGCTCCTGATAGCAGAAGACTAAACTGGAGGGAGGTAAAGGAATCTACAGCAAGTGTGCACTAAGGTGTGCTTACAGCAGGAAGATTCAGGTTGGGGGGAGATATTTCCAGAATACAAAAAAAGATGTAGCGAAGTATGCTATCCTATGCATACTTACATGGAAGTAAACTCATTTTGCCATCACATGAGAGAACTCCCTCTGTCCGGTTGTTTTTCTTCAGCTGTAGCACCACACAGAACTTAGAAAATTTCCTTTTTTTATACAATAAGTCACAGATTGCCCCAACCTGCATGCTTTAGGCTATAAGACTCAGAAACACACACACACCCCAGCCACCATGATCAATATACTATAGTGGCTGAACACTGTTGGACAGCTTTATGTCTCACAACAAGGATGACATCGTCAGCTCTGGCCATGCTTTGGCCATTTAAAGTAATAAAAAGCTTCCTAAATACACGCACCAGTTTCAGGACCACTGGTGGCCATTTTCTGACTTTAAATCATTTCCCCCTCCCATTCAACAGCTCCTGAAGGCTGCCCCATGATGAAGGGGATCTGAGGTATGGGGAATTGAGGAAAGTTTTTATTGCCCCAGAACAGTCACAGTACAACCATGGCTCATGATGTCTTCCTTGCTGAGTGGTGCAGCTCTGCCAACAGGATTTCAGCCTATGTATAACAGGCAATGCAAGAAATGAAGAAAGATGAGATGGGGATGCTATACGTAAAGGACTATGAGCAGAAAGATAAGCTCAGAGTACCTTCCTCCAAAACAACAACAAACCAACAACAAAACCATTGTTTTCTTAGATCACAGTCTGCTGGTGTCCATCCAAGGGCCGGTATGTTCAAATACAGACTTCAGACAGACTCAACTGCTAGATTTCATGGGAAAACATCCCTTTTAATCTTAAACTTCCCATCTCAAGCCTTTTACAATCCCTCTTATGCATTGAGTGAGTAGTCTAACTCTTTCTGAGAAACCTTTCCTGCATTCAACCTCAGGAATTGTTATAAACCGTAAGCAAGAGAAGCTCGTTGTGCCTATTTTTAATTTAATTTGTTCTTATTTATATTTAATTCTAAAATATAAATTAAAAATTATAGAGGATGGGATTGATGGGAACAGATGAAGAGATACGAAAGTTTCTCAAAATATACAAACTGGAGGGCATAATAGCAAAACATTTTGGGATCTCTGCTGCAGGGGTACATGATGAATCTAAGACTATTGCACACAATAAATTGAAGATAATTTTATTTATTTATTTATTTATTTATTTATTTATTTATTTATTTATTGTATTTATATCCCGCCCATCTGGTCAGTTGACCACTCTGGGCGGCTAACAACATTTAAAAATAAAACAATTTAAATATAGCAATAATATACAACATGAATAATCAATTGTTCAAGATAAAAAGGAAAAAAAAGGATAAATCAAATAGTGGCTGGAGGGAAGGCCTGCTTAAACAGCCAAGTTTTCAATTGGCTTTTGAAAATGCCCAGCGAGGGGGCCATACGGATCTCAGGGGGGAGTTTATTCCAAAGGCGAGGAGCCACTGCCGAGAAGGCCCGGTTTCTTGTTTTTTCCTTCCGAGCCTCCCTCGGCGTTAGGCTCCTCAACCCCACCTCCTGGCTAGATCGAGTGATACTGGTAGATTTTGGTGGGAGTAGGCGTTCTGCCAAATATCGAGGCCCTAAACCGTTTAGGGCTTTGTACGTAAGCATTAAAACTTTGAAATCAACGCGGAACCGAACGGGCAGCCAATGCAGAGCGGCCAGAGTGGGAGAGATATGATGGTATTTTCTCACCCCGCTAAGAAGTCTGGCCGCCGCATTCTGCACCATTTGGAGCTTCCGCATCAACCTCAAAGGTAGCCCCACGTAGAGCGCATTACAGTGGTCTAATCTTGAGATTACAAGCGCATGTACCAAAGTGGTGAGCGCCCCAACATCAAGATAGGGACGCAGCTGGGCAATCCGCCAAAGATGGAAATAGGCGGAACGGACCACTGACACCACCTGCGTTTCCATGGTGAGTGCCGGGTCCAGATGGATCCCCAAGCTGCGAACCTCACTCTTCGCGGTGAGAGTCACTCCCCCAAATGAGAGGGAGTTTCCCAGACCGCTGATGGTGGGGCCACCCACCCTCAGGACCTCCGTCTTGTCCGGGTTCAACCTCAGCCCATTTTCCTGCATCCATTGCAGTACAGCCTCCAAGCAGCGCTGAAGGGACAGAACGGCATCCACTGCAGTTGGTGAAAAGGAGATGTAGAGCTGGGTGTCATCAGCGTACTGATGGCACGAGGCCCCACACCCCCTGATGACCCCACCCAGCGGCCTCATGTAGATATTAAACAGCATTTACATTTACATTTAATTTACATTTAATTTACATTTAAAGACCTGGTTGAAACCAAACATTCACATAGCTCTCTTTCTAACTCTGCCCATTTCAAATTGTGAAGGAAAAGGAACATTCTCCGTATTTGTTAAATGCCTTCAAGTTGGAAACAACTTATAGTGACCCTAACAGGGCTTTCAAGGTAAGTGAGATATTTAAGTAGTGGTTTTCCCAGTATCACCTCCCCAGTGAGTTTTTCATTGCCAAGCCAGAATTCAAAACCAGGCCTCCTAAGTTTTAGTCCATTACTCTGTCCACTACACACACTGGGTATCCCATTCTTCAGTGAATTAGGAATCTGGCTGCACACCTAGAGGTTGGGAGTTCGATTCCCCACTGTGCCTCCAGCAAGTACAGCCAGCCTTTTTGGTTTTCAGCAAGCTGCACACTTCCAGGGCACCCCTAGAAGAAGGCAACAGTAAATGATTTCTCAGTACTTCCTACCCAGAAAACCCTAAAAAGGGTCACCATAAAACAGAACTAATGTGATGGGACACAATTGTTCTCCATACTAGCCTTTATTTAAAATACAGTAAGTTTCATAGTGGTACAGTGAAGACTGTCTTCATCCATTTTATCCAATGAATGGGATCTTCTGAGAGAAAGATCATTCAATAATCTCATCTCTGAAATTATTAACAATAAAAGTAAGAAAAGACAGGAGCTATATTCTGAATGCAGTTTGTCATTACATGTAAATATTTTCTTCTAGTTACAAAATCTTGACATTCTGATGTCAAATATAGTTGTTTGTTTCAGCTAATGGGAAAAAATGATATAAGGTGCTTTGAGAAGGAAATGAACATTCTACTCCAAGCCTCAGTGTTTTATAAAGGCCCTGGAATCAGAGATAAGGAGCTATTTATATCTTGACAGGGTTTTGCAATGAAATGAGCTCTGCTTTGCAGACCTGTAAGATTTTGCATGGCATAATAGCTCTGAGGTACATACTGGAAAGGTTTTGTATGGATCAGCAGCTCTGCTGTTCAGACTGGCAAGAACCTGCATGGAAGAGGAGTTCCAGTGTGCAGTCAGACTATGGCTTTTTAAAAAAGTAATGTTTAACATAATGAATAATACAACAAATCAAAGTTCCCAGTAATAACATTAACAATAATGGAATAAATTTTGGAGCTACCTAACAATTAACAAGTCAAACTTATTTTTTTTTGCTGACAACCTGTGCTACTACCCAACTCTAGACATATTAAAATTTAGTTCCATTGGAATAGCCACTACTAAATGCCCAAGGAGACAGAACAATTATATGAACAACTGAGCAGAGAGTGCCACCAAACGAAAAGCAGATTTCCTGGTTCACTAAAGAACATTATTTATTTGATTTATATACCGCCCATCTGGCAGCCAAGGCCACTCTTACAACAAATAACAAAAAACAACAGAGTAACAAAATAGCAAATAGCGACATTAATACATAGGGGTGAAAATCAAAAAATCATAAAGTGAGGATAAAATTATAATACAATAAATACAATTAAAAGCATAGAAGAAAATAAAAACATGGGAGTATGATAGAAGTTATATTATTGGACACTATTGTATCAGAGTGTAGTTTATTCAGGGAAGGCCTGTCTAAACAGCCAGGTTTTTTGTAGCTTTTTGAATTTGCCCAGTGAAGGGGCCAGGCGGACTTCAGGCAGAAGAGAGTTCCATAATTGTGGCGCTACCACCAAGAAGGCCCAATTTCTAGTGGTTGTTTTCCGGGCCTCACTTGGGGTCAGAACTCTCAGCCACCCTGCCTGCAATGATCTTATAGGACGGGCAGACCTAACTGGAAGGAGGCGCTCGGCCAGATATCAAGGTCCCAAACCATTTAGGACCTTATAGGTTAGTAACATCACCTTGAAACTGGTACGAAAGCGAACAGGTAGCCAGTGTATGGCGGCCAGGGTGGGAGAGATATGTTGGTATTTTCTAAGCCCATTCAGAAGTCTGGCTGCTGCATTCTGGACCTGTTGCAGTCTCCGTAGCAGTCCCAAGGGCATCCCCACGTAGAGGGCATTACAGTAGTCTAATCTCAAGACTACCAGTGCATGGACCAGCATGGTGAGGGACCTGGTGTCAAGGTAGGGACATAGCTGGGCAATCCGCTTTAGGTGAAATAAGCGGAACGGACCACAGACGCTATCTGAGATGTCGTTGATAGCGATGGGTCCAAAAGCACGCCCAAGCTACGAACCTCATCCTTCATGGAAAGAGTGCCCCCCCCAAAAGACAGGGAGGCACCCAGACCATAGACACTAGGGGCCCCCATGCACAGGATTTCCGTCTCGTCCGGGTTCAGCCTCAGTCTGTGTTCCCTCATCCATCCCAGCACCGCATCCAGGCAGCGCTCAAGGGACGGGATAGCATCCACTGCAGAAGGGTGGAAGGAGAGATAGAGCTGAGTGTCATCCACGTATTCGTGACACAGAGTTCCAAAACTCCTGATGACCTCTCCCAGCAGCCTCATATAGATATTAAATAGCATTGGGGAGATGATTGATCCCTGTGGGACTCCACAATTGAGAGTCCACGGAGCGGACAACATCTCCCCAAGCTGAACTCGCTGAGGATGGTCCTCCAGGAAGGATCGGAGCCAGGCCAAAGCCTGACCACTGATCCCCAACTCCAGAGAGCCTCCCCAGGCAGATACCATGGTCAACGGTATTAAAGGCCGCTGAGAGGTCGGGGAAGACCAGCAAGGACATTTTGCCCCTGTCGGCCTCCCTCAAGAGGTCATCTTGCAGGGCGACCAGTACTGTCTCCATGCCATGACGTGGCCTGAACCCGGACTGGAACGGATCAAGGGCATTGGTCTCCCCCAGGAGAGCCTGAAGCTGGTCAGCCACCCCTCTCTCTACCAGCTTGTCAATAAAGGGGATATTGGCGACTGGACGATAGTTGTTAATATCATCAGCCGCCAAATTGGGTTTTTTCCGGATAGGCCTAATGAGTGTCTCCTTGAGGGCAAGGTGGACTCTTGATAATAGCCTCCGCCCACTCAGTTGTTATCAGCCTGGCTGCTTTCAACAGCCAGGCTGGGCAAGGATCTAGTGAGGAGGTGGTGGCCCTGCAGCGATCAAGGACCCTGTCAACCTCAACTGACGTCATGGGCTGAAACTGTGTTAAAATTCCCGGGCAAGGCAATGAGCTGGACGTCTTGGCTCGATCCACTGATAAAGAGGAGATATCTAGGTCCTGGCAGATGGCCTCCACTTTTTGTTTAAAGAAGGCCGCAAATTGGTCACAGGAGATGCTACTGGGAGGCCTGTCACTGTGACCAATTCCAGATAAATCGTGTACAATGTGGAACAGTTCCGCTTGGTGGTCCTGAGCTTCACTTATCCGGTGAACAAAGTAAGATTTTCTTATAGCCTTCACTTTGGCTAAATAAATATTTGACACGATTTTTGCGGCATTTAAGTTAGCTACTGTCGGGGCCCATCTCCAAATGCCCTCTAGCCTCCTCCTATTACGCTTCATCCCCCGCAGCTGTTGGTTATACCAGGCAGCTGGCGGGGGTTGAGAGTGGAGGGGGCATGTAGGAGTGATCCTGTCAGCCGCCCTGGTGGCAGCTGCATACCATTCATCCACCAGAGCTTCGACAGGAGCGCCAACAAGATCAGCTGGGATCCCCCGCATTGCATCTTAAGAACATAAGAACATCCCTCCTAGAACATATGATAATTACATCTAATCCAAAATTCTCTTTCCACATTAATGAAGCAGATGCCTAGAATCAGATTGCTCCACTCCACTGTATACACAGCCATATTGCCTCCAATACTAGAGACTATTAACCACTGAATGACATCATTTTCTTTTCCATGATTTTGTCCAAACACCTTACAGATTTGAGGTAACTTGCTCAGACAACCCTCCACTCTGTCCCTGATGTTGTTAAATGCCAGATCTGCCTCAAATAAAACTCAACTAATCCAGGACTTTATCTTGGATGAAACAGCAGATCTGGCTTGTATCACTGAGACCTGGGTGGCCACAGAGGGCAGTGTAGCCCTCTCACTAATTTGCCCACCTGGATATTCCATCCAACATCAGGGTAGACTGGAGAGTCGGGGAGGGGGAATTGCCATCATCTATAAAAACACCTTAGAGGTTGTCAGGCTATCTGCCTTGAGTATCCCGGGCCTTGAGGCCCTCCATGTTTCGGTGGGGACCAGGGATAGATTTGGCATGGTGCTGGTTTACCGTGCTCCCCGCAATCCAGCACTCTCCTTTCTGGAGCTGGCAGACTTCATCTCGGCAGTGGTGCTAAGGTCCCCCAGACTCCTTGTTCTTGGTGACTTCCATGTCCATGCCAAGGTTGGGGTCACAGGTCCAGCTCTTGACTTCTTGGAAACCATGTGTAGCGATCACCCTGCCTATGCATATGTATGAGTGTATCGGCATGCACCAATAAGAGTTGTTGGGAGGTGGAGCCAGTAGAACATAAAGGGAGGGGTGAAGCAGATAGGAAGAGCAGCTAGTCAGTGGGGAGTTGAAAAGCAGTTAAGAGTGTGGAACTTAGAGAGAGTTAAGTGTGGAATAAGTTATTATGAAACTACTGAAAGCTTTAACATCTTTTAGGAATCTACTTATGTGAAACTCAAGATTTGAACTGCATCCAATAAACCTGGTTTTGTTAAAAGTTACATGCAGTATGGACCTCAGTCTTTCCAAATAAATAATGTTGACAGAGATCAACTGTGGCAGTGTAAATAGGAACGTGGCGTGGGCCTTAGATTAGTGAAATAATCTAGGGACATGCAAGGGGCACGTCACAATTGGTGTACAGTGGCGGGATACGAAGTAATCCAGTGAAGCCAAAGTTTGAAAGTGAATTTTCTGGAGTCGTGGGTACCTTTTCGTTAGGATCTGTGATAAAGAAGTGGATAACCTGCTAGAGCTTTTGTGGAAAGGCTTAGTGGTGGGGCTTCTGAACCCAGGTCTGAGGGAACTTAAGATAGGGAACCGACTCTAATGAAAACTTCTTTTTACCTCAGGATTTGAGAAACCCAGTGGGCTAGCTCGAAATCTGGAGCTCTGAGAGAAAGGGAGCAGTGGTGGATAAGAGTGGAAGCCAGAGTCAGGACAGATCTGAGGTGACAGGAAAATAAAAATCTAAAAAGAAAATTATTCTGGTGTCTGGAGGCAGGAATTGCTCAGACAAGGAAACATAGTAACGAAGGTTGTGAGCTGGAGAGCAGCCAGAGAGAGCTGCTAAGTAAAGTGCAACATAGTTACTAGAAAAACATCGGAAAGAAAGGTCCTTTAAAAAATAGTAAAAGAAAGTAAAAACCCAGTCCACTTTAACTCAAATATGCCCCCAAAAGAACAACAACAAAAAATCAGTCATGGAGGAAGTTGAACCTCAGGAGGCTGAGGGAAATGGAGACCCTCAAGTTCAAGAGGAGGGAGCTGAGGAACTTATAGCGATTGCCTCAGAGAAAGAAAGTGTTCTAAGCCCCCAAGATTTTGAAAGATGGAGGTTAGAACAAGAATATAGACTCAAGGAATTGGAAATTAAAGAGAAAGCCAGGGCTGAAGAGAGAGCTGAGGCCAGACCAATGAAATTAAAAGAAAGTGAAATGCATTTTCAACTGGAGATGAGGAAATTAGAATTGGAGGCCCAGAACAATAACAATAACAATTCAAGTGTGAATGTTATTCCCCCCAAGACTGATTTAAAGAAATCCCCTCAGTATAGACAAGGAGATTGCCCTAAATCCTTCCTAATCTCATTTGAAAGAACTTGTTGGGATTTTGGAATTAAAGATGGGGAAAGAATGGTCATTTTAAGATCTCAAATAGGAGGAGTTTTAGAAGAAATATATTCTCAGATGCCTCTGGAAGAAGCAAGAAATGTTGAGGCTTATAGAAAACTTGTATATTCCAGATTTGGGATTGACACTGAACACCTCAGGTGGAGGTTCAGATCAATTACTAAGAAAGCTGATGAATCATTTGCCCAATTAGGTATGCGTATGAATCAATTTTTGAATAAGTGGTTAGAACAGGAACATGTAACCTCCTTAGACCAAATCAAAAATGTATTTGGGTTGGGGCAATTTTATTCTATTTTACCAGGGGAACTTCGATATTTAGTAAAGGATAAGGAACCCAAATATATACAACACACATCTGAATATGCTGACTTTATTAGTGGGATCATGATTTGTTTATCATTAGTGGGATTAGTTTATCATGAGGGAATGAAGGGCACTGTAGTTCTTGATGGCTCAACATCAGATCCCTTTGACATCCGAAGTGGAGTGAAACAGGGCTGTGTCCTCGCGCCAACCCTGTTTGGGATCTTTTTTGCTGTCATACTGAAGCACGCCTTTGGAACTGCAACAGAAGGTGTCTATCTCCGGACTAGATCAGATGGAAAGCTCTTTAATCTCTCTAGATTGAGAGCAAAGACCAAAGTCCAACTGAAATGCATGCGGGACTTCCTCTTTGCCGATGATGCAGCCATTGTTGCCCACTCTGCTGAAGACCTCCAACAACTCATGAATTGTTTTAGCAAGGCCTGCCAAGACTTTGGACTAACAATCAGCCTGAAGAAAACACAAGTCATGGGCCAGGGCGTGGACTCACCTCCCTCTATTACCATCTCCACGCAAGAATTGGAGGTTGTTCATGAATTTGTGTACCTTGGCTCAACGATCTCTGACACTCTCTCCCTAGATGTCGAGCTGGATAAACGCATTGGCAAAGCAGCTACCATGTTCTCAAGACTCACAAAGAGAGTATGGCTCAATAAGAAGCTGACGGCATACAGCAAGATCCAGGTCTATAGAGCCTGTGTTCTGAGCACACTCCTGTACTGCAGTGAGTCCTGGACCCTTTGTGCATGGCAGGAGAGGAAGCTGAACACGTTCCATATGCGTTGTCTCCGACGCATTTTTGGTATCACCTGGCAGGACAAAGTTCCTAATAGAGTAGTCGTAGATCGAGCTGGAATTTTTAGCATGTATACATTACTGAAACAGCGATGTCTACGTTGGCTTGGGCATGTTGTGAGAATGGCTGATGGTCGGATTCCAAAAGATCTCCTGTATGGAGAATTAGTGCAGGGAAATCACCCCAGAGGGAGACCACAGCTGCGATACAAGGATATCTGCAAGCGGGATCTGAAGGCCTTGGAAATGGACCTCAACAGATGGGAAACCCTGACATCTGAGCGTTCAGCCTGGAGGCAGGCGGTACAGCACGGCCTCTCCCAATTTGAAGAGACCCTTGTCCAGCAGGCCGAGGCAAAGAGGCAGTCACGAAAGCAGCAAAATCAGGGAGCTAGACGGGGTACAAATTGTATTTGTCTTCAGTGTGGAAGGGATTGTCACTCTTGAATTGGCCTTCTCAGCCACACTAGACACTGTTCCAAGTCCTCCATACAGAGCACGATACCATAGTCTCTCGAGCAGGGGTCTCAAACATGCGGCCCGGGGGCCATTTGCGGCCCGCCGGATGATAGTTTGTGGCCCCCGCCTTGCCTGCCCCCCCTGAAGCGCCCATGCATCCTCTGCTGTCAAGAATAAAAAAAAAGCCTCGTGTCACTCGCCAGCTGTCTCACAAGACAGCGCCTCTTGCACCCTCCATCCGGAACTGCAGCCAGCCCGCCTGTCTGCCGGCTGGCAGGCTGCAGTTCCGGATGGAGGGTGCAAGAGGCACTGTCTTGGGGGAGAGCCGGTGAGCAAGGCGCGCTGCCGGCCCTTTTCCCCGAGCCACCGCTGAGCGATGCCTGATAGCGGAGCTCGCTCCCGGCCCGTCCTCGAAGAGCGCCTCCAAGCCGCCAGCAGCAGCTGCCGCCGCCGCCTCTTCCAGGGAAGCAGCTCTCTGGCTCTCTTTCTCTCTCTGCACCCCCAGCACCAGCCCGGCCAGCGGCTGCCTCAGCGCCTGGCGGTGCTTCCTTCTCCTCCTCCTCCTTGTCCTGCTTCAGCCGCCTCGGCTCTGGAGGCTGCCTGGACTCGCCTCGCAAAGTTTGCTCCTCTGTCGTGGTAGGGGTAGCTGCTGCTGCTGAGTATGCCTTTTTTTGAGGGGGGCCCTCAGAGGAAGGTTGCTGGACCTCCATGTGTGTGTGTGTGTGTGTGTGTGTGCGTGCACGTACCTGTGGGTGCCCCACCCCGTTCTGTTTAATTTCGCAGGTACCAATGGGGGCTTTTCTCCTTTGGCAAGGCGATTCTGTGAGGGTTTTTAAAAAAATTTTATGTCGTGCCCTCCTCCCCCCCGCTAGGCAGTCGCCGGCGCTCCCTCCCTTCTCCGCTTCTTTGTCCTGCTGGTGGTGGTGGTGGTGGAAGTGAAGAAGGAGCCGGAGGGGGTCATGGCTGGCGACGAGGGCTCGCGCGCCCCTCCTCCTCCTTGGAGCCCCAGCCGGGCTAAGGAAACTCCTGGGCGGCTTCCTCAGGCTCTTGCTCTGCTTGGCGGAAAATCTGATGCGGCCCAGCCTCACCCAGCCTCTGCCTCCAGCGGCCCCCAGGTAAATTGAGTTTGAGACCCCTGCTCTCGAGACTGAAGGATGCCTAATCAATTAGTGGGATCAGAGATCCTAGGTTTTCTGAAGTAAAATTTTACAGACAGGGTTGGGGCAACAGCAAGAAGCAGTCCAATAAGAATTACCTCAGTCAAACGTCAGATAAGGAGAGCCAGCTTAAACCCAAACATATGTTTCCAGAACCAGGTCCACAAAAAAAAATTAACCCTGAAGGAAAATTGGATAGGTCTCTTTATTATGAACGTAGAGCTAATAAACAATGTTTCAACTGTGGAGATATAGGACATTTTTGGACTAATCGTGTGAAAAATAACAAAAATAAAACTGATAATAAAGTTGACTGTCAGAACAGAAAAGTGTTTTGCATGAAGCCTATGGAGCCCATGACAGGTGGAAACAGTAACGGTTGCTCTGTTACCACGACAACGGACTTGGTACTTGTTCTTGTTACCAGAACTGCCAGAAGCCCAATTGGTACAATGTTTCCCTATTAAATCGGACCAGGCATTGCTGGAGAGCTCAGGGGAGTGGATTTTTTATCAACGATACAAAGTATTTAGGTATCAAAGGTACATGCTCGCACATAATCTTATGTCACCCAGACATGGTTTCCAGAGAACAGATGATAGAAAATGAGACCATTACTATCAAAGGCATTAGTTCTGATCCAGTAACTTTACCCATTGCTGGTGTAAAAATAAATTATCAGGGATGGGTTGGAGAATGGAAAGTTGCTATATCTGATCAGATCCCAGCTCCTTGTTTGATCAGTTTAGATCTCTCCAAACATGTGCAGAGTGTTTATGTAGTAACTCGCTACCAAGGTAAGCGGTTTACAGTCCCTGAGGAAAGATTGGGATCCCTAACCTTTGAAACCAACCTGGAAAGCCCAGCTTAGAGGAAAACCCTGATATAGAAGAAATTGCTGAAGTGGTGTTATTGAAAAATCCTAACAGTTCATCCTTTATTAGAGAACAAAAGGAAGATACCACTCTGATTCAGTGTTTTGAAAAAGCAAAGGAATCTCCCTTCCCATGATCACCTGAACACCCAGAGAAGTTTAAGGTCGATAAAAACCTGATATATAGGGAAGTTTTATTAGCACCTCATAGGGGTGGAGATGGACATCTCAGACAATTAATTGTTCCTGTGAAATATCTGGAGAAGATCTTAGAGAAAGCTCATAAAGATGTGTTTGGAGCACACATGGGTGTATCTCGCACTAAACAAACGGTTGCACAAAACTTTTATTGGTCAGGAATGGGTCAGCAAATTAGGCACTATTGTCAAACGTGTGATACGTGCCAGAGGAGAGGTACTGGAAATGACAAAACTAGGGCTAAGCTGTGCCGATTATGTTATTTCAACCCCATTCCAGTGTTTAGGTTTGGATCTAGTAGGACCCTTACCCCAAGCCACCAGACGGGGAAACAAGTACATTCTATCAATTACTGATTTTGCCACGAGGTACCCAGGAGTAGTACCCTTACGTAACATTGAGACCGAGATGGTAGCGGATGCTTTAATCAGTTACATGTGTAGAATGGGTTTTGCATCCAAGGTAGTCACTGATCTAGGAACCTCCTTTACATCCAAATTAATGAAGAGGCTGTGGCAAGTCTGTGGAATTTCCCGTGTAACATCATCCCCTTACCATCCACAAATGAATGGATTAATAGAAAAGTTCAATTGAACTTTAATGAGGATGATACGGGCGTATGTGGCAGAAAACCCTAGTGATTGGGACAATAAATTACAATCCCTACTCTTTGCGTAGAGAGATGTCCCCCAAGAAAGCACAGGATTCAGTCTGTTTGAACTTCTATTTGGCAGAAAAGTATGCGGGCCACTAGATCTGTTACGACAGACCTGGGAGGAACATAAGTCCCATCTAGAGCTCATCCTGCAAAGGATACTGAGTGCTGGTTTGACAATAAAAGCAGCCAAATGTCAAATTGGTAATTCTGAAATAAGGTACCTAAGACATTTTGTGGAAGACAGGAGGGCCTGGCGTGCTCTGGTCCATGGGGTCACGAAGAGTCGGACATGACTTAACGACTAAATAACAACAACAACCTAAGACATTTAGTCGGAGGAGGGACGATCAAGCCCCTAGATGGAAAGATAGAGGCTATTGATACGTGGCCCATCCCAAATTCCAAAAAGAAAATCAGAGCTTTCCTTGGACTAGCCGGATATTATAGGTGATTTGTGCCCAACTTCAGCGAAATAGCTGCACCTTTATCAAGTTTGACCCGAAAGAAGCAAGCGGAGAACATCTCGTGGACTCCAGAGTGCCAGGAAGCCTTCGATCGTCTAAAGACAGCGCTGACCTCAAGGCCTGTTCTTGTTGCACTGGACTTTGACAGAGAATTCACCATTTACACCGATGCATCAAACGTTGGACTTGGAGCTGTGCTGTGCCGGTCAAATGACAGCGGGACTTTACACCTGGTAATGTATGTGAGCAAAAAGCTCCAACCTAGCGAAAGACATTTATCTACCATCGAGAAAGAATGTTTAGCCATTGTCTGGACACTGCAGAAACTAAAGCCCTACATATGGAGAAGAAAGTTCGTTCTCTGCACCTATCATTCGCCTTTAAAATGGATAAGAACTATGCAATTGAACAGTAGTAAATTGACCAGATGGGCCCTGATTCTACAGGACTTTGATTTCGAGATCAGAAGTGTCAAACGGTCTCTGAATGTGGTTGTGGACGCTTTGTCCTGAAGGCCTAATGATTAGAAAAATTCTATGTTAAGTGCAAATGTTTATAACTGTATTGATTGTCATAAATGTTTAAAGTGATACATTTTACTTAAGAAACATAGTATTAGAGAGAAAATTTAATATAAAGTATTTATAAGAGTTGGAAAAATATTGTTAAATTTACATGTGTCTAGCTGTTTGACTTGAACCCTGGAAAAGACCCTGATGTTGGGAAAGTGTGAGGGCAAGAGGAGAAGGGGACGACAGAGGACGAGATGGTTGGACAGTGTCATCGAAGCTACCAACATGAATTTGACCAAACTCCAGGAGGCAGTGGAAGACAGGAGGGCCTGGCGTGCTCTGGTCCATGGGGTCACGAAGAGTCGGACACGACTTAATGACTAAACAACAACAAGCTGTTTGTTTATGAGGGCAAACTGGTAAGTTTCCCCTCATAAAACAAACTTATTAAGGGGGAGAGGAATGTAGCGATCACCCTGCCTATGCATATGTATGAGTGTATCGGCATGCACCAATAAGAGTTGTTGGGAGGTGGAGCCAGTAGAACATAAAGGGAGGGGTGAAGCAAATAGGAAGAGCAGATAGTCAGTGGGGAGTTGAAAAGCAGTTAAGAGTGTGGAACTTAGAGAGAGTTAAGTGTGGAATAAGTTATTACAAAACTACTGAAAGCTTTAACGTCTTTTAGGAATCTACTTATGTGAAACTCAAGATTTGAACTGTATCCAATAAACCTGGTTTTGTTAAAAGTTACAGGGAGCAGGGACTCATTAATACGGTCTGCCCCCGCAAGCTATTGGATCTCATTGGATTCCAAGATGCAATGCAGGGGATACTGGCTGATCTTGTTGGCGCTTCTGTCGAACCTCTGATCTGCAGCCACCAGGGCAACTGACATGATAGCTCCAAAATGCCCCTCCACTCCCGACCCCGGCCAGCTGCTTGGTATAACCAGCAGTTACGGGCATTGAAGCAAAACAGGAGGAGGCTAGAGAGCATTTGGAGATGGGCCCCGATTGCAGCTAATTTAAAAGCTGTAAAAATTGTGCCTAACATCTATCTAGCCAAACTGAAGGCCACAAGAAAATCTTACTTCGCTCTCCAGATAAGCGAAGCCTGAAACCATCAAGTCGAACTTTTCCATATTGTACATGATTTATCCAGGACTGGTCACAGAGACAGGCCTCCCAGTAGCATCTCCTGTGACCAATTTGCGGCCTTTTAAAAACACAAAGTAGACGTCATCCGCTGGGACCTGGATTTCTCATTTCCATCAGTAGATCGAGTCGAGACATCCTCTGCACTGTCTTGCCTGGTAACTAACACAGTTTCAGCCCATGATGTCAGTTGAGGTTGACAGGGTGCTTGATCGCTGTAGGGCCACCACCTCCTCACTAGATCCTTGCCCAGCCTGGCTCTTGAAAGTGGTAAGACCGTTAACAACAGAGTGGACAGCAGCTATTATTAATGAGTCTCTCCTTGAGGGCAGGGTTCCCCATGCCCTCAAGGAGACACTCATCAAGCCAATTGGGAAAAAGCCCAACTTGGCAGCTGATGATGTTAACAACTATCAGCCAGTCGCCAACGTTCCCTTCATTAGGAAGTTAGTGGAAAGAGTGGTGGCCGATCAGGTTCAGGCGCTTCTGGAGGTAACCAATGCCCTTGGTCCATTCCAGTCTGGGTTCAGGCCTGTCATGGCATGGAGACAGCATTGGTCGCCCTGCAAGATGACATTTTAAGGGAGGCCAATAAGGACAAAATTATCAGCGGCCTTTGATATTGACCATGGTATCCTGAGGAGGCTCTCTGGGTTGGAGATTGGAGGTCAGGCCATGGCCTGGCTCCGGTCCTTCCTGGAGGACCGTCCCCAGCGAGTACAGCTCAGAGAGATGTTGTCCGCTCCTGCCGGTGGAGGCCCCTAGTATTTGCAGTCTGGGTGCTTCCCTCTCTTTCGGGGGAGCTACTTTTTCCGTGAAGGATGAGGTGCGCAGCTTGGGGATACTCTTCGACCCAGAACTGTCAATGGAATCCCAGATAGTGTCTTCCATCTTCCTACTTCCATCTAAGGCGGATTGCCCAGCTGCATCCCTACCTTGACACCAGGTCCCTCAGCATGCTGGTTCATGCATTGGTAGTCTCGAGATTAGACTACTGCAATGCCCTCTACGTGGGGCTGCCCATGGGGCTGCTATGGAGACTTCAATGGGTCCAGAACTCGGCAGCCAGATTATTGAGTGGGGTTAGGAAACACCAACACATTTCCCCCACTTTGGCTGCCTTGCACTGGTTACCTGTTCGCTTCCATACCAGCTTCAAGGTGATGGTGTTAACCTACAAGGCCCTAAACTATATGAATGGCTCATATGTATGCTATTCTCCTTCTGGTTTACCAGAGGATGACAGAAACTTATGAAAGAACTAAATATTACTGAATTGTAGCCCAGCAACAGCTGATGTACTCATCTAGAAAATTATAGCTCTCTATATGTACACCATCAATATGTAACTTCAGCTTTTTTCTCAAGGGCAAGAATATCTGGCGTGTTTCATCTTATTGGACTATGACTAACAATCAGGAAATTTATTTAAATGGTGTTTTGTTTTGTTTTTTAATACTGATTGATTCAGAGTATGCTTACTGGAAGAGAAACATTTCCTAGATAAAATATTCCTTTGGAAGTTCATTAAACGCACCTGCTGTGTGACAAGTAAAACTGAACACACGCAGATCATGTAAAACCTGAACTTATTATGTTAACATTTATTGCTTGGTAAGAGAAAGTATGTTAAAAACATCAATGGAGCAATTTCTGAGGACAGCTTTCTCTGATCCACTTTGGGGATGAGGTCATAATATGATTCATAATAGTGCCTTCAAATCACAGTAGCAAAGAATTTCTCAAAATATAAATATGGCTATGGAGATTTGGTTCAGCATTATCTTTTTTCAGCCTGTGGCTTGCATTCAGGTTATCAATTATTCAGTCAACCATTGCATCTCTTCTTTCAGTCTTACTCTTCCAAATAAATGGGCTGGCCACTTTAACTGTTTTGGAGAAAGGAAACCAATAGTATAACTTTGTTTCTTTTAATACTGTAAGCCACTTTGGATCCTTTAGGAGAAAGGTGGCATATAAATATTTTATTTATTCATATACATTTCATATTTATTTACACACACACACACACACACACACACACACACACACACACACACACACATTTATATTTATAAACACTTCATATTTATTTATATACATTTATATACATTTCATTCATTCTTTATTAAATATTTTAAACAACAACAAAAAAACCAAAGAAATAATAGTTGACGTGGCATTCATCTCTGGCAAGTCAGACAGAACCACCTATCTGTAACATATTCGTTTCTTGTTGTTGTTCTTATGTGCCTTCAAGTTCAAACCAACTTACAGCAACCCAAATAAGGCCTTCAAAGTAAGTGAAATATTTAAAGAGCGGGTTCACCAGTTCCACACCTGAGCTTCCATGGCCCAGCAGGGATTCAGTCCCAGGCCTCCTGAGCCCTACTTCACTAGGTCCGCACAGCTGACCACTCTGGCGAGGAAGTGGATGACGAGTCTCCCCGCTCAGCTGCTGAGCAGTTAGCTGTGCGGGGAGGCACCAACTGGGTTACTTCTGTGATTGGTGTGACACGGACGACAATGGCTGTGCATGCTGTAAGTGTATTGGCCGGTTCTGGGGGGAAGTTCTGGTTTCCCCAGGCAGCTGTGGTGCCGATATTCATATTTGTATCCCTGTGGATACAAATATGAAGCTTTTTGGACTCACAGCTCCCCTGAGCAACGGCAGCAGTGGCAGAGCAGGAGGAGTGGTGAGGGGTGTGGGACAGAGCAGGAAGCAAATAAACCCAAAGGAGCTGGAACTGGAGCTGGAGGAACAGCAGCAGCAGCAGCAGCAGCACTGCCAGCTCAGTGGAAAAACAAAGAGAAGCTTCTATGTTGCTCCTGGCTATCATGGTGGCACATCAGGGAGCCAAAGGGTGCTGTGAAGCACTACAGCGCACACCTTGGGAAGCTCGGCACTACACCACACTAGTGTTCAACCTCTGGTCAAATGGCTGCATCAATAATGAAGAACAGGTTGACTAGCTGCATCAGACTCTTCCCCAACTCCTCTAGCATATTGTCTGCTTATTTCCCCATCCAGAAAAAGGTCATCTAATACTTACTCTTAAGTAAACCATATATAGGCGTACTCCCAAAGAATACTGTGAACTGTACTTGTGTGCAAACTGTTTGCAGTTCTGTTCTATTTGTAAGACAATTATTTATCTATTTATTTACTAAACTGACAGACTAATAACTATATGTGGGCTGATTTGCCCCCTCCCATCTATATATTTGCCCTTGTAAAGCTAAAGATGTATAGAGAAGATATGGCCCCATAGTTTTATCCTGAAGAAGCTATGACTTAAGCTAGCAGTTTATTATGCATTTAATGTGGCAAGCTCTACTGATCACAGGAGATACAGGAGTCCCACGCACCTGCCACCGTAATTTGTCACTTGTGGTCTAAGACACTCTCATTACTCAAAAGGCATGAAAGGGAATCATGCTCCAATCAGGCTGTGAATTGGGGGGAGACTTGCAGTAAGAGCCAGGTGTGTATTTACTGCAGATGTGCATCAGATATAAATGAAGCCCAAACCCAAGCTAAACTAGATACCTTCAGATCACTTTTGGTGCTTCCCAAGGTGAACCAACGTTCCCTACACACACATATCACAAAAATGATTCCGCTTGTGTGACTCAAGTTTTATAGGCATAACCCTCCCTTGTGGTTGGTACACATCCTCAACATTTATGCTTGTAAAATTGACTTATGTACCTACTGACCCTACTGTCAAAACAGTTACAATAATACTTTAGCAGAAAAAGAGCTGACATTTTGTGCGCAGAGAGTCTAGGACATCCTGATTACTTGGATAGTCTGACCACATCTGCATAACTGAAGACATAAAATAACAACAGCCAGCATAGAACAAGTACAAGGCACAGTTAGTATTAAATATTGGGCTGTACCAACTGCCAGCTCATCAAATTTCTGCTTTATGCTAGGAGGACAGGACAAACAAGGAAAATGAAATATGCATTTGCGAATTGAAGATTATTTGCAAAACGTAATAGACTTACAGAAGTCATCTTCCTCATTGAAAACGCATAGCATATACTAAGTACTGTGTATGTATGATATATCAATTAACTATTTCACAAGGTCTAAAAATATGCAAATTGCTAGACTTCAATTAGAAAAACCTGCATCCTTGGAGAATACTGTAAATCAGGAAATTTGGGAGACATTAAGAGTAATCAGTGAAGGAAAGCATGCACTCTTCCCTGCATCCTATTTTTATACATACATAATGAAATAATTATAGCCATCCCTTTTTATGGCTCTGCAAAAATATTAGAATCTTAAGATCTTTACAATGATAAATTTAAACCACAGTACGTTTGCTGACTACATTAATTATATTTTTAAAAATCTATTATCCTTCAATATAAGTAAGTTGAAACTAATTTGGACATGTAAATTAGAAATATGACTTTCTGTAGTTTCAATGCGTAGGAGCAGTTGTTTTGATTAATTACAGTGATTGTTAATTTGAAAATGCAATAGGTGTTTCCTGTAGAGATAGAAAATCAAGTGCTTTCAGTTAGTTTCTAGCACACAAATAGTATTCTATATATCAAGACAATGTTTATGTTTATCTCTCAGTACTTGTTACCATTTTTTCTTAATCTTAGGAATATCTTCTTAGACCTCAAAACCATAACAGAAAAGCAGATTCAGATTTCAGGCAAATATGGCTATTATCTGTCTCACAGATATATATGCTCAGTGAGCAATATAAAAAAAATCAGAGTAAGCTCTTCTTCAGACTGTCCACATGTATAGAGTTAGGACACCACACAATGGCTAAGCTAAAGGGCTTTTCCT
The DNA here is from genome assembly GCA_037013535.1 of Intellagama lesueurii. Classification (NCBI taxonomy): domain Eukaryota; kingdom Metazoa; phylum Chordata; class Lepidosauria; order Squamata; family Agamidae; genus Intellagama; species Intellagama lesueurii. Next base: position 113,133,365 of record JBAJHW010000005.1, read on the forward strand.
TCATGCAGAGTCACATTCATACCTGGGTGTCCACCTGTACAACATTACCAGCCTTATGCATGAATTAGCCCTAAAGAAAGTCTATCTGAAAATTTGTTATGAATGCTCACTTTTGATTTATGACAGTAATCAATGAAAAAGTATTACTACTGTATTTCACATAAAATCAAACATGGTTCTGTTCCAACTGATGAGATGGGAATGTGCAATATGGGCATTTTGTTCAACATCACAAACATGATATTTCAACCATATTCGTGTTCCTAGGCCAGTGAGATTAGTCACTAGGCACAGGATTTTCAGACTTCATCTCCAGAAGTCTGTAGGAATTCCTCAGGCAGACTTCTGGGGGCTTTAAGCAAGAAGTCAAAGTCTTGCTTAAGAACTGTTTTCAAGTTCTTAAGCTGATGAATTCAGATTGTGGCAACCATTTTCATCTTGTTGAAAAGACAAGGGAAATGGATAGCCTGAGGAATTCTTGCAAACTTCTGGGGCCGCAGCCCATGAATTCTGAAAAACCCATATTTATAAGTCAGTGGTTATTAATACCTATGGTAGTCAAGCCGTCTTTGCAAAGCACCATTCAAGGTGATTGTGAGCCGCCTTGAGTCCTCTATGGCAGGGGTTCCCAACCTCCAGTCCACGGCCCGTACTGGGCTGTGGCCTTGGCAGGACCAGGCCGCAGAGACAGATCTCCCGCCCCCTGCACTCACACAACCCCTGCACGCACACCCGCACGCACGCCCTGCCCACCCGCGCATATGCACATGGGTGCCCTGCCCATCCCTCCATGCATGCCGCCCACCCGCGCATGTGCGCAAGCATGCCCGCCCACCTGCGAGTGCCCCCATGCACACATGCGCCCCCGCCACCTGCAAACATGCCTCCGCCCACCCACGCATGCATGCAAGCGTGCCCCGCCTACCCGCTTGCGCCCCTCACCCACCCGCTCGCAGGGGGTGCCCCCCACGCATGGACCCCACCCCCCCAACCGGTCCGCGGTTTAGAAAAGGTTGGGGACCACTGCTCTATGGGAAGAAAATAAACAAATAAATAAGGTATTGGTACCTTTGCTCAAAGCCTGTAATAACATGGGAGACTATTACCCAAAAGAGCACTTCTCACAATACTGATCAAGCCATAGTTTAAGGTTGATTGGGGTGTCCCGTTCATGATTCCACCTGTGATAATTGCCTTAAGATAGTTTTGATATGAGACAGGGCCTTCTTGGCACCTTTGTTTCATTTTAGAACACAATTAAAAGATGTGTGTTCACCTAGGCTTTTGAGATGTGGCTTTCAGAGCTTACTACTCTAAGACTGTGTACATTGTACTATATTGTTACTTTAGTTTTATGATTCACGTTGTTAATTATGAAAAATGATATATTTTAACTATGTTTTTGTACCACACCAAATCCCCTTGGAAGAAAGGTTAGTGCATTTATTAAACAAACAAAGAAATATACATCAAATTGTGACTTGGCTACTGGTCCTCAGCTTTGGACTCCCAAATTCCATCTTCTCCTGTTATCCTCTGCTCAAATTCCTTTCATTGCTTCCTCGTGCAATTGGATTAGCTACAGTTCTGCCCAAAAAAGGAAACCAAAAATTAAAAATTCTGATCTGCAAATGAATCACGGTTGGCCCTAAACCATGATTTACCAAGTTAAAATAGCAGAGTTAAGATTTAAGGAATCTGGAAATGAAAGAGGGGACACTGGAGCAGGTGGGAGAGTTTCTGGGCACAATTCAAAGTGCTGATTCTATAAAGCCAAAATGGCTTTATAGGTTAGAAAAGCTGTCTAAAGGACTGTGTCTCCCTTTATGAGCCTGCCTGGGTGTTAAGATAATCAGGAGAGGCCTTTCTCTAGGTCCTGCCACCTTCACCTGTGAGCTTCGTGAGTACACAGGCTCCATCTTTACTATATTTCTGCAAATAGGCAAAGACCTTTCTCTTCAGGCAAGCTTCCCGAGTGATTGGCTGCCTTAAATGGATTATTGTGTCTTACTGTTTTGAATGTGGTTTTGCTTTTGCTTTTGTTTACTGTTTCTTTGTGTGGTATTTGTTCGATCCTTTTAAATATTTGTATACTTCCTGTTTTTAGCTTTAAATATTGTTTTTTAATAATGTAAGCTACCTTGGGACATTTCTTTAAGGAGAAAGGTGGGGTAAAAATATTTTATATAAATAAATAATATGTGAGCCTCGGGTTTGGACCCAACAGCTAATCCTTGACTTGCACTCTGTCCAAACCAGCTCTGAGCACTTTAGGGCAGTTTTACAACAAACACATGTTGCCAGTTTTCACAGTGTTCTACCTTCATTCCACAAACCTGCTCTATCTGTTTGATGTGTGTACTGATATATCTGCCTTCAAATACGTGTTTATCACATTCATGTTTTACAGTTTTAACAGGAATTCTAAAAAAATATTTCAAGTGTACTCTTCAATTACTGTCATGTGTGAAGAGTCCCTTATATCCAGTTCAGTAAAACAGGATGCATTGTTCAGCATCTCTAGCAGTTTTTATAGCAATGTAGTGTGTCACTACAGCAGTACAGTTATATATCTATGCTAAATAAGTGATGTAGAATTATTTGTGTATATAGGCCAGCTTTATTTAACCAAATGAGATCTCCGATAAACATGCAAATAGGAATTTTAACAGCAATTTATAAACCACAAATACACTTCTCATTACTTATGCAAACCTTCATAGTCTTGTCATGCTTTACTTCATCACCTTATCATTTTATCTATGGTATTTCCCCTCGCTTGCCTTCCATTCATCCCCTCTGTCATCTACATTTTCTGGGTGCCTTTTTAACATCCTTCTCTCTGTTATTTTACCCTTTAAGGTAATATAGGATTTGACAAGAACATCCTGATCTCTGTGCCCCCCAAAATCATACATATGTAACTAGAGAATAACTAGAAGAGCTTTAATTTGTGATATATAATTACTGGAAAGGTTAAAGATATTATCAAACTTTAGCATGACCCTTAGGGCATTCTATTACATACCTAGATTTTCCAAAATATTTGATAATCTTAGTTTAAATACTGATTACATTCACAAGTTTGCTTCAATGTTTATCCTTTTCCTCCTTTCTTATTCTTTGGGCCAGCTCATCATGCAGAAAAATGTTCTTTCTTTACACCATTTTTGATTAATATGACAAAACACTGAAGAATGCAAGAATAGCTGTTCGATAATTGACCAGAATACAGAAGAATAGGATCAGAATCAGAAATCTCTGAGTTAGACAGAATCACAAATCTTAAGCATTATGATCACAACACACTAGTGCTACACCAGTTATACCATCTCCCAGAACAGTTGCAGGCCCACCCACTTCACAATGCTACTTTTGACCTAGGGCAGTTATTCCCAAATATTTTGGACTCGCAGCTCCCTTGATTTACTGACCACTAGCCATGGCTCCCCTTTTTTGGACAGCCTATCAGAGGTCTCACTGCCACCAGGAGTACGATCTTGACACCCCTTGACATCCCATCTTCTCTCCCCACCCCTGAGTATCCCCAAGAGTCCACCTCCTTCCAGGTCCTGATGCAGGAAACTCTCAAGGACACCCAGCAAGCACCACTACCGGGGACCATAGAGATGAGGCAAGGAGAGGCAGGCACACAGCCTCCACTTTCTGTTCCTCACATAGAGATATGAACAGCTTATCCTATGAGCCTTCATACCTCTATGTTCCATCCTTTTCCCAATGGGATTCCTGCCTCGTATCCCGGTGCCCCACAGAGCCACAGCACACAGTTTTGGAACCCCCTGACTTAGGATACCTGAAATACTTCCTACCTCTAGGGCTGAGATTCCTGTTGCTTAGCACAGTATTTGGCAAGTAGAATAGGTCTATTGAATCAATTGAACTTATGGAAGAGTTGCCTCACCAAATCCCCACTGATTCAAGAGGCTACTCTAGTTGTGACTTACTACGCTAAACAATAGATTTGAGCATATATATGCCAAAAATAAGATAAGATCCTTTGTTTTGGGCTTTCTTCAGCTGCTCTATATAGCCATTATGGAATGTTCTTCCTATAGATGTCCACCTGGCACTTTGTCCTTTAATCACTAGACAAAGGCTGTTTTATTTCCCCGTGCCTTTTGCTCTTAATTTTACCCATGCAGATTACTTTTATCTTGATCTTGAGATCTAGCTCTCACTTTGTGTTTTTGTGGTTGCTGGCTTGTTTTATCTCCAATTTAATTGTTTTTCTATTTCCCTTTTATGAATTTAACCCAGGGATTTTCTGTTACATCAATATAGGAAGCCATCACAACAAAAAAGACATAACACACCTCTCTGCAAATCAGGTTTAGTAAGCTGGGTTCCATCTTAGCCATAATATAAAACAACTTTGCTTCAGTCTTGCTTTCTACACAACTTAAGGTGTGGCTGACAAGGAACAGGAATTTGTGCTGATAGAGAGGCCAGAGAGCACAGATTCCTGTGCTGTTTTCTCATTTGCAAACCATGGGTTACTGGGACCTAGTGGTATTTCTGCCCTAGACATCTCAGCAAAAATTTAAAAGGAAAAGAAGGAAAATAACCTAAAAAATTCTAATATTCACAGGGAAGACGTATAATATAAATTACACTTGTTCCTGTTTCTAAACATATTTTTAATCCTACAACTTTGCAGTCTAGTTATTTAATAAGTGGCTTTAAATGTTAGTTGAAAAAGATGCTCTTTTTGAACAGTAATTATAATGTAATGCAGATGGCAGTAATAACAATTGCACAAGATAAGGTCTCTCAGTGATCTTCACAAAGCAAAGCAAAGTAGCACTGAGTCATAAAAAATCAAACATGAAGAAGGCTGCAATGCAGCAGTTATCAGTAAGTTACTACATCTGCGGTGGCAAAACTGATGGAGTAAAACTGCATACACTGAAGGGAGCAGACACAGCAAAGGTTATGCACTTCATATGTTCAAAGGATTCTTAACCCTATACTAATCCTTTTCTGTCTCTATCTGAGCTTACATTTCATACTATATTGAGTATTAGACGAACATTTGTTTGGAGATTTGATTCTCATCTCCTGGTTCAGGTTTTACACAAGCATAATCAGTTTGCTGTTTTACTGACTAAGAGCTTGTTTACATTTACATTTGCCTTGCAATAAGCTCCATTCTAAACGGAATTGATTTAGAAATCATGTGGTGTCATGTGGTTTTTGGGTCAGTGTGTGCGTTCTCTTAGAAAAACTTAGTTTTAATCCACTTTTAAGCCGTATTGTATCTCGGCTGAGCGGGCTACACTGGCTTTTAGAATTGTTGCATTTGAGGCTTTGTTCTGCATCCACCCGCCCTGCCCTCATGCTGGCCACGCCCCTGCTGCTGTGGGGAGGGGAGGGAGGGAGAGAGAAGGCAAAAGCTGCTTCTCCCTTTAGAGCAGTGTTCCCCAACCTTTTCCGGTCTGCGGACCGGCTGGGGAAGGTGGGGCACCCCCCCGAGCGCGCATGCGCGAACAAGCGCGCGCGCCCTTGCACAGGTGCCCGCGCAAGCGCACGCTGCCATTTTGCACATGCCCACTCATGCGCATGCGCAAACGGCGCCCCCGCGCTTGTGCGGGCCCGCGCCCGTGCGCATGCGCAAATGGCGGCGCGGTGCTCATGCGGGCATGCTGGAGCGCACGCGCAGGCGCAAACAGGCGGCGCGGGGGTGAGTGCACGCGGGGGCGGCGGGGGGAGGTCTCTCTCGCCGGCTCGGTCTGGCCCAGGCCAGGGACCGGCACCGGGCCAGGGACCGGGGGTTGGGGATCGCTGCTTTAGAGAGCCTGGCTGTTTCTGTTCCTTTAAAAATGCTCCAGCTGTTCCCATTTGGACCCACAGAGTACATCACCGAAAAGAAGGATGTCTGGCTTTGCAGTGATGCCAAAACACAGATCCAAGCATGGATCCTCCTGAAGCCACATGATTTTAACGTTGGATCATCCCCAAGTCATTGCCCAAACTGTGGGCAGAGATGTTGCCTATGATTGTGATGGTTTGGGGGATGATCTTACATAAAAACCATGTGGATCCATGAGGATCTGTGCCTTTGTTCAATCCCCCCCCCCCAAAGACAGACCTTTGCTCATCCAACCCTGCACCGGACTGGCCATGTCCTCCCCTTCCTCTCAGGCTCCTTGTGTCCATCCATCTCTCCTTCCTCCCCTCCCCTAGAGCTCTTGTTGCTGCCACCACCTCTCTCACTGCCTCTGCTGGTTACCGAAAGATATAATTTGAAGCAAGAGAGGTGTTTAGATATGCGGAATTGATTGAAATAAATCAGGGTTCCTTACGCATACTAAAATAAATAACCCCTGGTGGAAGAGTATTTTACACAATTTTCCAGTCAGAAAGCACACTTCCCTGGCAAAGTAATCCATGTTTCCATTTACGTCATGGAGACACCTTATTTTAAACTGTTTTTTTTAAATGCAGAACATGATACAACAGTGTTTCTTATTATCAGTAGGAGCAAGCCCAGAATTTATTTTAATCTCCTAAAAGTTGTTGAAACACTGTAATTCCTTAAGAATAATTAATCTCCATTAATGGATGACTTTTAATATTAGTTAATCTAAGAGGAAAAAATCAGGTCACAATGTCATGTTTGTAAATTTATTTATTTATTTTAAAGTATCTAGGAGTTAGTAATAGACTGGGAGTCTTGTGTGCTGAAAGGTTATTCTCAGCAGACTGTGCTGGTTTTAAACCATCCGCTTGAAGAAAATTCATCTTCTTTAAAAACTCTGACAAGCATCCTTAAACCTGAATACAGCCAGAGCAGGTGTAGTCTCAGACCCACAAGGAAAAAAAAAAGAGAGAACACATTGTGGATATCACCTGATCTTTGTTGTTTTCCAATGCATAAAAATAACCCATCAGCTACATTTGGCGGGTCATTTTTATCAAGTTGCAGGCCAAAATGAAGTTTGACCTCCATTTTCCAGCTGCCCTGGTGAGGATAAATTCAATGTAGATGGGCTGAATGAATGGGAAGTTCCTGGCACATCAGGTCTGTATAGGTGATTGGTAGTATAGATCTCTTCTCTCTACATTTCACATTGTATTGAATGTGCCATTCTTTTCCTATGCTCTGAAAGGTAGCTTTTCTGTTTTACGTTAGGAATTCTTAACAAAGAAATACACATCCTTTCAACTCTCAGCTTATTTCATCATGTGATTGATTTAATTAGCACATAGATTAGCAACCTCTGATCTACCTTTTGTAGGTCATCTTTTATCATGAACTCTTGGTACTTCTCCAGGTCAGGAGTGATCATATAAAGATTTAAGTAATCATAAAACAAGGGTGGTGTTTATATGCCTGAACACTATGAATTGGTGTTCACTGTTTCCATAAAGGAACATAAGGTCTTGGTCTTGAACTGGCTTTGCATGAGAATTACCAGTTTCTCATATGCAGTGGCTTTCTAATGACTCTTGTTTGTCTGACTCTCCCACATCTCCTTTGTTCTTCGACCCCATCTGTTCACCCATATTTCTGTCTGCCCATCCAAGCTGCCTTGTTCTCAAAGAGCCAGGCCAATCAGCTGTTCCATAACACTAAGAAGCCAGCAGTGTGCAATTGCACACCTTGTGTGTTCATACTGATAAGCTTTAACTTTAGAACCCGATCCTCAGCATCCCTCCCTCCTGTTTTCCTAGACTCTGGGAAATCTGCCTTGCATTTCATTTTCCCCAGTTTCTGAAGAGACAAACTATAATCCAAGAGAACAACAAAGTCTGATATCATCTTGTCTCCTATGATGAATCTCCCTTTCTTCCTTAATCCCATTCTTCTTCTTCCTGAGAGAGAGAAGACGGCACCAACTGAGTATGAAGACAGCTGACAGGAGGCAGATTCTGCAAGCAGCACAGTGGGTAAAAAGTGATTATATTACCTCTCCTATATTATTCTGATAAAATATGAATTTCCAGAATCATTGCTGATAGTATCTTCTGCAGTCCTTTCATATATGTATCTTCCTTCTGAGACAGCAAATGCTAAAGTACATCATTTTGTTTTCATGCATCATTAGAAACAGGTACATCTCCCAAAACTGCAATCATAAATTTAAAATGTTTAGCTCTCTCTTTTTTTCTCATGTGCTTTTGAATTGTAATTTGCAACAGCATATCAAAATAAAACTATACAAATTGTGCATCAATGCCACAGTTATGCAGTATTACACAGTTTATACCAGCATGTACATTACTTGATTACTCAATAGGTAAAGGTTCCCTTGACATTTAGTCCAGTCGTGTCCGACTCTAGGGCGCGGTGCTCATCCCCGTCTCCAAGCCGTAGAGCCAGCGTTTGTCCATAGACAGTTTCCGTGGTCACGTGGCCAGTGCGACTAGACACGGAACGCCGTTACCTTCCCACCGTGGTGGTACCTATTTATCTACTCGCATTTACATACTTTCGAACTGCTAGCTTGGCAGGAGCTGGGACAAGCGACGGGAGCTCACTCCATCGTGTGGATTCGATCTTACGACTGCTGGTCTTCTGACCTTGCAACACAGAGGCTTCTGCAGTTTAACCCGCAGCGCCACCATGTCCCTATGATTACTCAATATTCGCAACCAAATGTTTGATCCAGCTCCACTAAGGGGGCAATCAGAGGAATATATTTGGTTTACTTTTGGTGCAGTTTGTTTTACCCTATTTTCCAGTGTCCACATGTGGTTTAAGTAAAAGAGCCCCTTTTGTGACCTGTTCCACTCCTTTCTGGTACAGTGCTAGGGCTGCACTTTATTGTGTGTGATTGGGAATGCTCCTAATTATCCTGTTCTGTAGTCTGTGTGGTTGCTTATTTCACTCCGAAGTAGAGCTGTTGGTGGCGTTCGCTTTGGTGACAACCCTGTGATCTATGCAGTGGGTTGTGACAGTATAAAGGATGGTGGGGAAACTTTACATTGTATTTTCTTCTTCTTATAATTAAAAAAAATGTTCTCCTATGTTATGCAATACTATATCAGATATAAGGGATTATCCATGCTAGGTTAATATATTGCTGTAGTGCTATACCACGTATTAAAAGAAAGAAAAAAGAAGTTGATGCAGCCTGAAGAATGATAGTTGCAACAAAAGATGGGGAAGAGTTAAGGGAGGGGTGTCAGTAATCAAAAGGGGAAGAAATTGGAGTGATCTGAAATGCTGTCTGCATCCTTCTCCCATGTGAACAGATCAAATGTGAGACAAAACAGATCACAACAAAAATAATAACCTTTTAAATATGACATGAATCACCTCAAATTCCCCTCTCTAGTCATGTCCTGAGTCCTGTGCTTTGGTTATGTGAGGTGATCTGAAAATCCTACATGTTCTGGTAATCAGTGACACCCCCACACTGGTTTACATGTATCACCTTGGTTTAAGCCTGAGGTGACAGAGCAGGTTTTACTAGTTCAAAAAGCAAGTGGGTATATGAACTTTTGTATATTGGCTCCTCACAAGAACAAGGCTAGCACAAAGGATTGTGAGATAGTCTCCATCTCATTCTTTCTCTTTCCCTTTCTCTCCTATTTTATGCTGACATTTGCAAGAAGGTTTTGCCAGTTACCAGTAGTCTCAAATGATAAATATACTAAGCCTTAATATGTTCATTCGCAGTTTCCCATCTCATTGTGCAGCATGTAGAGACCCACTCTCATTCACACATACATGTATTTGCAGAGTGTCTCAAAAATAGTCCTGGTATAAAGGTGATTAATATAAAAATAAGTTTCTCACACATACACATACCCCAGCAAGAAACATGACAGGGGACGTTAGGAGAATAAAAAAGCCATGTTTGTGAACATAAAAAGCAGAAACCTGAACATATAACATCTGTGCATTCCACTAGGAGTAAGTAAAGAAATAAGTAAAATTCACTAACGTTTCTCTATATTCTGGTTATGTAAAATGAGTCCTTACAATAAGAATTTAACATAAATGCTTAAACAGAAAAAGTAGATGAAGTTGAATGGCTCATAGGTTCCACCTGGATACAGTTTACATCATCCTAGGGAGACTCCCAGTTATCTTTGACATTCAGCCTGATGGCATTTGGAAGCTGTGACTTACTGCCAATGTAAATCTCAGGCTCCCTTGCTTAAGAAAATGTGTGTTTTATTATTACAGCATGATACCCCACTAGAGAAAATTTAGCACCAATGAGAACAACGGTGAATATATTTCTTTATTACTATTGTGTATAGGGCATATGGGTTGTTACAGGAACATCTGTCCTCTTAATCTATTTTATTTTCACTTTACTTACTATATCCAGCCAGGGACAGAACGTATACCATGGATCTGTCCTGTCTCTGTGTGTTTCCAGGCATGCACACATGAACCCTAGGTAACAGGGTGATTAGCTCACACTTGGCAGATACCTTGGAGGGTGTGTGTGCTTCCTTTAAAAAAAACCCCACCCATTTGCATTAACCTTTAGGCTTAATCCTAACAATGCAAAACTCCTTTTCTTCCCACATATCCCAGGTCACATTATCCCAACAGTTCCCCTTCCTCTTTGTTATCCTTGACACCTGTGGCTGTTTTTTCTGTGTTTAAAATTCTAGGATGAAATCTCCTTTGAACCAGGGTGCTGTCTTCTTTTGTTTAATAATAATCATCTTTGAACCGCAGAGCTGGAAGGGACACTACGGATCATCAAGTCCAGCCCTTGTCAAGGTGGCACAGTGGGGAATCGAACTCCCAACCTCTGGCTCCACAGCCAATGACCTAAACTACTGAGCTATCCAGTAGTTCATTTAGTCAACAATGTGTTACATACATTAATGAAGATAGATTAATTAGATGTCCATGTCACAAATTATCAATTTTATCAGAAAATGCATAAAAGACCTGAGAAAAAGTACTGGCGGCAATTACACAAATCAAAGGAAATGGTTAGCCAGCTCTGGAGGAGCTAGCGGAGAGATAAAGAACTACTGAACAAGAGATGCAAGCATTCTCTGCTTGGCCTGTCCCTCAGTCTCTTGTTGTGTGGCAGTGATCTTGACAGGGTAACTCCACCTTTTTTTCCACAGAAAGAGATAAGGCAATTGCCAAGTGTACCGGGACAGTACCAAAGCCCTCAAGTCAGTCAGCCTTGTAAAACATCTGTTCAACCTTCCATTCGTATCACTGCACTAACAGAAGGCAGAAGATCTTTGTACTGTATTTCACCATATGAACTGCACAAACATAGAGGAAACTCTGGAAGTTGGTGTTATGCTGCTGCACTATTAAGTCATGTGCTTTGTTTTTAAAAAGAAAATGCAAAGGTTGCATAAAGTGAGACTTCACAGTAGTATATTCATTACCACAAAGTATTTCTTTTATACTTTAATAAACGGAGGTATAAGACAGGGAGGCAGACAGAATGACACACCAGCTGAAGAGCTACAGAACTGTTTCATGTCCTATTGGCAATATACCTAGAAATCTGAAAGTGAAAAATAAAGATTTATCAAGAAATAAAGGAATGGAAGAAGAATCTCCTCAGTCACTAAAACCCCACTTACTTTATGTGAGAAATGAAGTGTCAATAAAAGGAGGGGAATCCAGGAGCTGAATGGGCAAAGATGTTGCACAGAGATGTGTCTGGGAAGGAACCACAATGGGTAGGGGGAAAGGGAACAGGGAAATGAGGAGATAATATGTGTAAGACTAGATGAGAGCCACTGTAGTGTAATGGGAAGCGTTACAGATGAGGACTCAGGAAATCTGGCTTCAAATCCTTGCTTGGCCATGGAAACCCACGGGGAGGTGGCAAGGGTAAAAAAAACTCCTTAAATATCTCCCCATGTCATGAATGACAGAGCTGTGGACTTAGAAGGGACCCCAACAATCGTTGAGTCCAACCGTCTGTCAAAGCAGTTAAAACAAAAACAAACAAACAAAGAGGGAAGAAAAGCCTCTCTTGGTCTTTTAGTGGTCATTATTATTTCATTTTTGTTTACAACTCAAAACAAACAAATAAGCAACAATCCTATTTCTAATTCAGATGGACTAGGCAAAATAAGTGCCTATCATCTCAAGTTCATCTTCTGTTGTTCTATAGTTTGTTTCATGTTCAGAATCTGGATTTGCTTTCATAGCAGCATCTACAGATTTTGATCCTAGAAACCCACACAAGTCATTTCCTCTTTATTGTTCTGCTTCTCTCACATATACCATTCAGTGTCAATTAGGCAGAAGACTGTGAAGGACCTGGTGCTTCTGAAGCGAAGATTTCTTAGCTAAACATCATCACAGAGAGCAAGACATTTTTCTGCTGCACTTTCTATTCTCAGCAGGCCCATTTTCAGCTTAAATCCTTCGGAGACTGAACTAGTCTCCTGCAGAGGTACAATGAAGAAGAGAGTTTTTATAAAATCCCTTGAGGAGAGATAGTGCTAAGGATCAGATGGTTTTGCAAGGTTTGCTGGATTTTCAGAACATAAGAGAAAATAATCTTGTTAAACAGAAACTGTCTATGGAATCTAGCTTTGCAGAATACTATTGAGGGAAAAGGTATACAGGAAAAGGATGATAACACCAAAATAACACTTTTAAATAATATATTTTAAAGTATTCCCATTAAATACCACAGGGCTTCTAGTGACCATAGGGTTTCAGAAATTATCTTGCACCAGTTTTGCTACACAACAAATTGGCCAGGTCAGTTTGATCCAAGCTGCCATGTTATTTCTAGTAAACAGAGTTTCAATCCTGAAAATAAATGTTAAGGGCCACAATCCACCTCAAACTCAATAAATAATGATGAGCTATGCATGGGATACTGAATCCCATCCCCCATAAGTGATCCCAGATATTTTAGTGGAGCACAGAAGAGCACCTGAGTTCATGTAACAACCAGCTGTGGTCATCACACTTCTTTGTGCAGGTCTCTGTTCCTGAACTATGGAAATAAGTCTGTAGCCCAGAAAAATAAGAGAACAATATAAGGTACAGAAGAAAGGAAATTTAAGGAGGCTGGAGGGTCGCTATGTTCTGCTACATTCATTTGGTCCACATGGCAAAAAAGGAGAGGGAGCTTTCCTATGTACAAATTGTGTTATCAGCTGATAAGTTTTGAATTGTGCTTTCTCTATTTGTTTCACTGTGCTATTTCTTTAAAATATCAGTACAACCAGGAGAACAGGTGGAAATGCATTTGGTATAAGAGAAAATGTAACAGCAGAACATTCAAGCTATCAACTGTTTTTACAGCTGCCAACAGTCTAACAAACCACATGAAGATAAAATTAGCAATGATCTACATACTTGCATGATGCATCAAAAGTCAGCTATCATCACAAAACAGCTGGAGCAATCCATAGCAAAGGACTTCAGTAGATAACTACAGCCTTGCTTATAGCAGGGTTTTCCAAAAATACAAATTGGATCAGATGCTCACGGCCAGGAAATTAAAGAAAGGTTGGTATGAAAATAATGAAAACAAACTCAGCTTCCTGTAACAATATTTGTCATCTTCAGTTTTCTATAGTTTTTGCAAATATCCTGTAAAATACTGTAAAATAACAAAGTGGTGGACATTTTTTTAAAACGTTAAAACTATTTTTAGAGTTCTTTAAAGGTAAATCCTTTCAAGGGTGTACAAGATGAGAACAGTAAAAAATACAGAAATATATATAGTTGCTTGTCTTTCCCAACAGGGAGAATACTTTCCACTGGTTTTCTTAAGCTCAGCTGTATTGAATCCAATCATGAATTTTGCACTAGTGGAAAGCATTTATACTTGCACAAGTAAAGGCATCTAATTCTCATTGATTTCCACATCTACTGTTGCCTTGTTTGCTACATCCACCACCCAGGGAAGCAGCTTTTTTCGAAGAGGGCTCTACCAGGAAACAGTAGATGCCCTCCCTTGCATGTGCAGAAATGCTCTGCGCTAGCCCTAAGCTATCAACATTACATACACTCCACTCCTACCTTACTTCCCCTTTCTCCCCTCCATGATCTCTACTAACCATATCATCGGAATTGCTATCCCAAGTTTCTTGGTTCAACAGCCTGTCATTTTTGTCTCTTCTGTAAAGTACCACACACACTGACAGCATTATATAAAAAGTGATTATCATCTCCATCATGACAACAGTTTTAAAGTGTCTATGAGTGATTATTTTAGTTTATTTTAGTAATACTATTTATTTTAGTTTCAACAGGCAATTGTGCTATCCAACACACAATTTCCTATGTGTGAGAGTGTGTTCCAAGTTCAAATATATGCTGCTGCATGTAGGGGAAGGATTTTGTTCATCAGTACACTAGATGTACCATCAAGTACAAGATCCCACAGCATGAAAGAGCAATAGTGAGGTGAATGAAAATGGGAATTCTATCCTACCTGTGAATTCCAGTTCCTGTGATGGGAAGGGAGATTAGACATCCTTCAGTCTCAAGAGACTATGGTAATGTGCTCTGAATAGAGGACTTGGAACGGCATCTAGTGTGGCTGAGAAGACCAATTCGAGAGTGACAATCCCTTCCACACTGAAGACAAATACAATCTGTCCCCTGCCCAGCTCCCTGATTTTGCTGCTTTCGGGACTGCTTCTTTGCCTCGGCCTGCTGGACAAGTGTCTCTTCAAATTGGGAGAGGCCATGATGCACCACCTGCCTCCAGGCTGAACGCTCAGATGTCAAGGTTTCCCATCTGTTGAGGTCCATTCCTAAGGCCTTCAGATCCTGCTTGCAGATATCCTTGTATCGCAGCTGTGGTCTCCCTCTGGGGCGATTTCCCTGCACTAATTCTCCATACAGGAGATCTTTTGGAATCCAGCCGTCAGCCATTCTCATGACATGCCCAAGCCAACGTAGACATTGCTAGAATGGGGATGCCCCACCCATCTGGGGCTGAAGGACTGCATTCCCCATTCCTCCCAAAAGAATGTCACTTGAATCTTCAAAAAAAAAAAAAAAAAAAAAAGAAATCCTACAGTTCTAGGCAGTACCCTCTGGTATTAGGCAAGTTGGGACACTGCAATATAAATGTTGGAATACCCCTTTTGCTCTGTGTCTCAGGAAAAATGACTTGCTTTTGCATGGGAAATAGTAGAAAGGAGGTATGCCTAAAATTATCATCGTGTCATTAAGCAGTGAAGGGTACTGGCTGGAATGGGGATATTCTAAAGTCATATACCTCATGTGATTAGCTGCTGGTTCCCCTTCCCATCTGGGAGCTTAAGTTTTTAGACTCCTCTAGCACATGCCTGCCAAAGGTCCTATGAGAGAGTGTTTTGATCTTTGCGATGAATGAGGCATCTGGCCTAAGGACCGCCTTATCCTTTTGCAAGACACAGCTGTCACCCTCTATGCAAAGGGCCCCCAGCTCAAAGACCCTTCTGCTCTAGATGATAGCCAATAAAAAGTCTATCCTGAGGGCAAGAAATGAGGGGAATGAACCCAAGTGGCTCAAAGGGTGGCCTAGTTAATTCCCTAAGGACTATGTTTATGCTGCAGATGGGGAACACACGGCTCACTGTGAAGAATTTTCATGGCATTCTTCAGATAATGTCGCTCCGAGTCACTCTATCTTTGATACTGTAGTTTATGCCAGCCCTGTTGATGTAATTTTGACTCCTTGTCCTGTTATAAGAGATACATTTCAGTCTGTACAGCCAGAGGACGTGGACAGGATTTTTGGAAAGGTGAAAGCCACATTGTGTGTGATGAATCCTTGCTCTTCCTGACTTATAAAAGCAGCCTGGGGTTGGTAAGAGGAGTGCTAAACACTTCCTTGCAGCAAGACAGGCTGCTGGTGTATTTAAAGGAAGCAGTTGAAAGCCTATCTCAAAAAAGCCCTTCTGAGACCCCACTGTATTAGATAATTTATTGACCAGTCTCCAATATTCTGTTTTTCAGCAATATATTATTAGATGCACTCTAATAATATATTAGAGTGCATCATGACTTCTCAATACTAAGGACTCCTGGATAAAATGGATTATCTAAATCCATTTCAGTATTGCACCAGGCCTGGTCATGGAACATAGACACCTTTGATCACCTTGGCGGACGGCCATACACTAGGAACTGGACAGGATGTGTGTGTCCCTATTGGTTCTGCAGGACCTCTCAATGGTTTTCTTACCATGAATCATGACATTCTTCCAGGTCATTCTCCCTGAGATGAGACTTGGAGGCATTGCTTTACAGTGACTCTTGTCCTTCCTGGAGCAACAATCTAAAAATGTGGTGCTGGAAGACTCCTGCTTGACACACACTGCCTGTTCGAGGCAAAGAGGTACACCATGGGTCTCCTGAAATGTCTTGCCCATTCACTTGGGTCAGTAATCTGCCAATGCAACTAGCCTGTCAGTAATTTCAGGAATCACTTGAGGTTTTCTGCTTTGATAGGAAATTTGTGTTACAGGCTTACTGTTCACTACCATTCACAAATTGACACCAGTGAGGGGAAAATCCCAGAAAATCCCAGACTCTTTTTTTCCATCAGATAACCAATTCTCACTCAACACAAAGAAACTGTCAGGGCTCTTTTTCAACAAGTGTGAATGGTAATGAACGCAAAGGGGTATTCTGTAGACCACCATGACTGCATGGTAAACATTTAGGCTGCCCTTTGCTTTGTAAAGCTTGGCATTCTTTTTCCTGCTGGCAACATGGGCATGAGATTGTGCAGCAGTATTGGGCCATTTCCTGGCATTTTGAATCATGGACAGAGAGGAACAATATCTCACATTCACAAACTGGAGTTTTTTTTTTAAAAGAACTGAATTTCCTGGGTTTTTAAAACAAAAGTTTAAGTATATATACACTACACACAAATTCTAACAGAAACTTCCCTCATGTAGAATTATCCAGTGGTACAGGAACCCAGAAGGTGAGTAAATGATCTGTACTAGGGTTTCTGGGAGAGGATAAAAGCAAGAATAGCTGGGAGATGGCTATAATCCCTTTGTGCCAAAATATTCTGAAGGGCTGTTTTGGACATAATGAAACAATGAAACAAAAGTGTGAATGAATGCAACACATACAGTGAAGAAACATACACATCTTTTAGCTTCCCAAGTAAACTAATGTTGCCATGCCCACTCCGCAGAATGCAGACTAGAAAATTATGTTCCAGTTTCCAAATCCTTTCCTTGGGGTAGGCAACCCAAGGAAGAAAAACTATATTGGGCCAAAAGCTCTACAAACATGTTGTGTGCATGTTTTCCAAAAGATGACCCCATCACTTTCTGAATAAAAGAGAGAGAGCTGGGAGTTAGCAAAGACTGCCACTAGAAACCAAGGTCAAAATAATTTATACTATGCAAAAGAAAGACAGTGACGAAAGATTCATTTGAAATGTAGTGTTGGAGGAGAGGTTTACAGATACCATTAACAGCCAAAAAGGCAAATAAGAGGGTGCTCGATCAAGTCAACCCTAAATTCTCACAAGAGCAAAAATTAGTAGTCTGAGGCTAGCCTACCATGCATATAAAATGAAAATACAGTACAGACCATAAAAGACCATATTTCTGGGAAAGGGGGAGGGGTGCACAGCTGTTTCTTTGCAAGACCTGATCAGAACTTACTGGAAAAATACAATTTTTCTAGGAAGTGGGGGCAGTAAGAAGATTGGACAACGTAACATGAAATGCTGATAGTTTGCAAGATCCAGACCTCAGTGATGATGAGTTGACACTTAGAAGACTGCATAGAAAAAATGTGCATCTGGCTTTATATTCCAGCTAAATTCAGAAGGAAGATTCCAGATTGCTGCTACCCTGCGTGACCTGTCCACCTGGCATGATTCAAGCATTTGTTTTGCTCAGTTTTTGTTTGTCTTTGTAATATTAACCTAATATTTTTTTAAAAAAATTGAAGTGTTTTCTGTATATAAAATTAAACAGTAATTATGATTTATGTAAATATTGTACAACTTTAGATGTTCTCTACATCATTTCCTAGTTGTTCCTAAAGTGTGCAGGACCCCTTCTAATCAAACACTGAATGCTACCCGAGAACCACAAACAACCTTCTTTTTTATTTCCTGACCTATTCAGTGTTATTGAACTACATATCTCTGTCCTGCTTAATATAATATTAATAGATGCAGACAGACAAAGCATCAGGGCCATCATAGCCTCTCACTGGCCGCTAGAGGCATTAGAATTACCCTCCCTGCCCTCCCAGATATTAGAATGAAATATGAATGTTGACTTGGTGGAAAGGGTAGTCAGAGAAAAAGTATGTGACACAAACAGGGATAGATTAGACGTTATGATACGACGCCTTTAGTGAACTCTGCTATAGCATCAGAGACCTGGTAGAAGACTTAGGGATTCAGTTTGTACAGATGGACATGTGGACACAGAGAGAATGAGTATGAGAGAAAGACTTGGAAAACCGTTGGAAGAGTTAAAGCAAGTGTTGCTTCTCTACTCTTATAAGGACTACTTTGAGTGTTAGAAAAAGGCAGGAAGAGTCATGGAACTCTACGTCAAACATACATCTAATTCAAGAAATCCTGTCAGAGCATGAGCAGTGATTGACTGCAGCTCACTGCTTTGTGGCCAATAGCCTGTGTAAAGAGTGAAATGGCTTTAAATGGCCCTCATAATAAGGCGAGCATTGGTACAGAGGTGACAGCTAACATGTAAAATGCATGTTTCAAATATGAAGGAAGCATGTAGAATTCAGGGTCTGACCATGAAAAAGTATCAATGTGCTAAGCACTGAAAAAGGCACATAGGAATTTAGATAAGAAATGAATGTGAAATCAAATAGCACAGTTTTGTTACAATCTGTAATATCAGCAGGATTTTGTTTGTTGTTTGTGGGTTGCTAGGGTATATGGTACATTACAGCAAAGCATCAGCACTAATTCTACATGGCAGCTCCTCAGAATACCATCTGCTTCTCCCGTAACTGTTAATATAATTGTAATTATCTACTTCTAAATAGTTTATTGGAATATCATTTGCAAATTAATCAACTCCAGACCGGTAAAACAAATGACATGCTTGTCAGAAGACAACAGCATTATTTCAATTTCTCTAAAGATTCAGAAATATTGGCTACTGCACAAGTAGGAGCATAACAGCAGAGTTATGTTTAATGTTTCAAAATATAAAAGGTTGCTTCAAAAGCTCAACATACATACTGGTGACCTCAGGGGCCTGAACTGTTCGCTATCCAGACTATTTCAGGTTTGCTGAGCCAGCAGGTAGGTACTTAAAGTGGGATGAACCAATTGCTGTGCCATCAGAACATGATGGCAGAACATGGCTAGCACTGAAAGTGTGCTACTGTGGGGGCAGAGGCAAATAAAACAAAATACAAAAAAAAGGCACAGTATTACTGGAGAATTTTAATTGAAATGTCGCTTTGTTGTTCTTCAAGTGGAATTTGAAGAAGAAAAGAATCAAGCTCTATTCCCAAGAGCCCTGCTTCAATATTTAAAGCTTACTTTAAATATGAGAGAGTTTATATTTCCCCCATTTTTATCCAAGCTACATTTTTCACTCACCATACAAAAGCATTCAGCTGTGCCTATGAATACTTTGTAAACACTATCACCATTTTATAGAAGAAGCTGACAGGAAAACAAATAGAGTAGAAGGCTGGTTTGTCTCCACTAATGTTACTGTTTAATAACTGGGGTGCAACTGCACTAGCAGCAGAGAGCAAGCTAGTGTGCGCTGCTTTGGAATGGTTGGGTTTGATTAGAATGATCTAATCAAACTTGGCAGTTCACATGGAAATGGCTCCTGCCAATATTGTGAAGTGGCTTAATAAATGAGACACTTCAGGATATTGGCAAATTAATCACTGCTTGACAGAGAGCAAGGGAAGTGAAAAACATTTTTTTTTACTGTATGTAGACCATTGCTGATGCTCTGCATCAGCTACAAACTACAAAAATAAAAATAAAAATTCTTTGCCTGTTGAGAAACTGCCTGCAGCTGAAGCCACTGCTGTAGATTTGACTGCAGGCAGTTTCTCAACTTGCCCTGTAAGACAAGGCAAAGGGGGGGAAATGTATATACCTGATGTTGTGCATTAGCAGTAATAAAAGTAACATCTATAGAATTTTATATTATGGTTGCACCTACGGTAATTTCCTGCTATCATGAAACCTGGGTAAGCAGATAAGAAAGTAAGATGAAAAGGAAAACAATTGTTAAGAGTTTTAAATAGGTGGAGATAGGGCACAAATGATCAACAGGACATTTATCACATCATCACAACTACATGCTGCTTTAGGTAACAAACTTCAAAGAACAACAATCACCATGGATGTTCCTCCACAGACTTTAATTGGTATGGCTGGGTGAGCAATGTAAGAAATGTATTATTTTTCTATGTGTGCCCCTCAAAGGGTAAGGAGGCTAATTGTCTTTAATATATTTTTACTTTTAACATCTTGGGTGTTTTTAATATGCTCTGTAAGTATTGCTAAAGAGAACTTAAAGTTACAATGCTTTTACTTTTCAATTATGTGTTTTAGAGATGTATTCTCTGCCACATTGGGCTATAAGCTCTCGCATTTTTAGAATGTAACTTGAAATATTCTTTTTGATAGTTTTCTGTATTTTTGATATTTTCCTGTATTTTATACTCAAGTATGACCTATAATTTATATGTGGGACAGGAAGCAACAGTTAGAACTGGATATGGAACAACTGATTGGTTCAAAATTGGGAAAGGAGTACGACAAGGCTGTATATTGTCTCCCTACTTATTTAACTTATATGCAGAATACATCATGCGAAAGGCAGGACTGGATGAATTCCAAAACGGAATTAAGATTGCCGGAATAAATATCAACAACCTCAGATATGCAGATGATACCACTCTGATGGCAGAAAGTGAGGAGGAATTAAAGAACCTCTTAATGAGGGTGCAAGAGGAGAGCGCAAAAAATGGTCTGAAGCTCAACATCAAAAAAACTAAGATCATGGCCACTGGTCCCATCACCTCCTGGCAAATAGAAGGGGAAGATATGGAGGCAGTGACAGATTTTACTTTCTTGGGCTCCATGATCACTGCAGATGGTGACAGCAGCCACGAAATCAAAAGACGCCTGCTTCTGGGGAGGAAAGCGATGAGAAACCTAGACAGCATCTTAAAAAGCAGAGACCTCACCTTGCCGACAAAGGTCCACATAGTCAAAGCTATGGTTTTTCCAGAAGCAATGTATGGAAGTGAGAGCTGGACCATAAAGAAGGCTGACCGCCGAAGAATTGATGCTTTTGGATTGTGGTGCTGGAGGAGACTCTTGAGAGTCCCCTGGACTGCAAGGAGAACAAACCTATCAATTCTGAAGGAAATCAACCCTGAGTGCTCACTGGAAGGACAGATCCTGAAGCTGAGGCTCCAATACTTTGGCCATCTCATGAGAAGAGAAGACTCCCTGGAAAAGCCCCTGATGTTGGGAAAGTGTGAGGGCAAGAGGAGAAGGGGACGTCAGAGGACGAGATGGTCAGACAGTGTCATCGAAGCTACCAACATGAATTTGACCAAACTCCGGGAGGCAGTGGAAGACAGGAGGGCCTGGCGTGCTCTGGTCCATGGAAAAGAGTCGGACGAAGAGCTGGACACGGCTTAACGACTAAACAACAACAAATGACCTAGAATTTAAGTTTTAATATTTGCATTCTTTTATGAGGAAAAATGTTTTAAGTATCTGTGCCTATAGTTTTCTTTATAGCTGTAAGACTTTTATATTTTACAACAACTTTGAAATAAGTTTGTGTATATGGAACATAGACAAAATCTAGATAAATAAAGCTTGTAGAATTAGACAAGCTGATGTTGCCTGGAATTCTTGCAACAATTAAAAGACTAATACTTTGATATTAGATGAATTTTAATTTGATTATCAAAAATGTTTTAGGTTCATTCTGGTATTAACACTTTATTGAGATGAATGCCAACTGTGAGGAACACAGGCTTCTGGTTCCCCCTGCCCGGAGGTTTATGAAATGTTGTAGGATGCCGATTGGGGGAGTAGGATTCAGGTATAAGCAGAGCTAACTAGACAGGAGGGTGACTTATCGCCACTATAATCCTTATAGGACAACATATTCCCTTCACAGAGCACAAGCTGCCTTGCCTTATCACAGATGTGCCACTATTAAAGCGGAATGCTGCATCCATATGTGGGAATCTGGCAATCCTTTATTGATACACTTTTTCATAATTTTCATAATCTCAAAGTGAGTTTTACCAGAAGTAATGATAAACCATAACTGAAAAGTATCATCTACAGTTAGAAGTTTCCAGTTGGCAATTAGCCTAATGGGTTGCTCCTCTCCTTCTTTAAAGCCACGATGGGCTTTTGTGTTGCTATCAAGTTTCCTCATGCAGATAGCATAAATAACTGTTACACAGTAACACTGTCAAGTGAGAGATTTTAAAATTTGCCCTACTTATAATTTGTGAAATATAAAAAGACTTACAAAAAATACAATATTCTACTTCACTGAGCATGTAATATATAAGCCATGTTTTCTGAAGCATCTCTTTGGATGTTGTTTCTCTGGCAGTAGTTAGGTTAGGCTCTTATGAATAGCAAAAAAGCAGGACGAAGCTGAACAGTGATCACACTCTGCTATTTCTATATCCATGGTTGAGAACTCACAAATAAAAGCAAATGGGTTATATGCTTTGTGATACAAGTGTCCTTGTATGACTGAGTTTCAAAATTTCACTATATTTATCTTGCAATACTTTTTATTGGCACTTACAAAAAATCCCATAGTGTTTTAATTATATCAGTGGTTAACAGGAAATCAATTTCTTCCTATCACTCTCTAAGTGCATGTGTGTAAAAACAATAAAAAAAGAGTTGCAAACCTAAATTACTATATAAAGTCAGAGTAATACAATGTACAATTTAAAATTAGAATCAAATTACATGATCAACAGTCCCCTGTGATGCTGTATAGGATGGAACAAAGTATCATCCACAGAAAAACTCCTGCTGAAAAATATGGACTTACTATTATTACATTTCTTTTCTAGCTGTGTGTTTCCACAATTAATCCCTACTCCTCTGTGATATCTTTCTCTCTGTGCAAAGGAGCTTCTATTACTCCATGCTCGGGAGGAGTACAGTATTGGAGTGACTGATGGATGGACATTAGACTGCTCATGCGTGGTGGTGCTGGGAGCTGACTGGTTGGCGAGAATGAACAGGGGAAGAGATGTGACTGGCAGTTGGTTTGAAGTTGGTTAGAGGGTTGGGTCTGAGGTGGTTGTGTTTTGGGGGAAGTAGAGACTAGTCTGTATAGGTGTGTGTGTGTGTGTGTGTGTGTGTGTGTGTGTGTGTGTGTGTGTGTGTGTGTGTGTGTGTGTGTGTGTGTGAAGGAAACAGAAAGTTGAAATTTACTGTTACTCCTGTTTCTGTATCTAAAGAGTTTTCCCTTCTCCCTACATGTAACTTTTTAAAGCGTTATTTGAAGTGTCACTTTTCCCAGTAAAAACTGCTTATATAAATTTTTACTCACTCTTACCTGGAGTCCATTTGTACATTAGATATGCCCTCTATCATACAAACATCAGCTTGCTGCTTTCATGAACTCTTACTTTCCAAATCATTGAGCTTGTGATCCAGGAAATGGCCTGTGTGCATACCACCGTCAAAAGCCTTTTAAGATCCAAATGCTGAAATCTTGTTGTGTTGTTCCATATGTGCAACAGGGTGACATCATCACTGGTGGCAAACTGTTGCTGATCAAAGGCAAATTGCAGTTTATTAAAGGTAATTTGGGGGTGCACACGACTTGTACACAAAGTACCTCAGATTGTTAAAGAAGACTTTAACCAGCAGCGATTTGCAACTGCTACATCATTGCTGTTGTGCACACAGAACAGCACAACATAATTCAGCCAACAGGGAATAGGGTTTTCAACATCCACCCTTGCAAATGAAAGACAAAATGGAGTCTTTAAATTGTTCATATTGTTAGTGTCCTGTCACTTCTGGGCAAGAAAGCAATGCCTTGTTGCATTCAGGATCCTACTTTTTTTCAGTATCTAGCTTTTTGGGCCTTAACCCCGCATATCTAACCACAGGGACTTTAGGACTAGAAAAATTCACCCTGCACATCCAGCCAGCCAAAGTCCTGCTCTCCTAAACAAGCAACATATGCAGAGAGTATCTCTGCTGACCTTTTTTTACACACATCCATGAATGAATGGTGGCATGTACTGCAGGGATGCTTTCTTCATTACTACAGGGTAAAGCACACTCATAACCAGTTCTTGAGTGTTCATACCAATGGTTGACATAATATATAAACTGGACACTAGGAGAAGAATGATGAGAAAAGTAGCTGAGCTAACTTCTAGAC
Source organism: Intellagama lesueurii (assembly GCA_037013535.1). Classification (NCBI taxonomy): domain Eukaryota; kingdom Metazoa; phylum Chordata; class Lepidosauria; order Squamata; family Agamidae; genus Intellagama; species Intellagama lesueurii. Next base: position 113,157,701 of record JBAJHW010000005.1, read on the forward strand.
TTTTGGTAACAACAAAAAGAGAACCTACATGGATATTTACAAATAGCTTAAAAGAATCTCAGTTTAAAACCATTATTCCAGATTTTCAGTGTTTGCGAATGAAACAGGGTTTGCTTATTTGCCTTGTAAAAGATATTGCTTTCCATATATTAAACTACAATAGCTAACACCTTTCTGTATATTTAGTATAAATATTTTCCTGGACAATCTCAGAAATGAAAGTACTGCATTTTAATATGCATCTTTGAAACTTCTTATGCACAAAGTATATACATGAACAAGTTTATAAAGAATAAGATAAAACAAAGCACATTATAGGGAGATACTGAGACAAGCTTCACAGTTTGTGATTATCATATTTGTCAATACTGGAACAGTGTTATATTGATATTCCTCACAGTAAAAATATCAAAGCTCAAAAACAGATACAAGTTGTTCAGTATGCAAACTATGCATGAACCTAAGATGCATAGCCAATTACAATCTTCTGGCACACATACATGCTTATATAAACACATAACCACCATTCAACAGTTTATTATTTGGAAAAAAATGTCCAAAGTGATCCAGATGAAGCTCACTCATCACAAGTAATTTACATTAGAGTTTGAAGAGGCAGGTCCACCATCTATACTTCACATGTTTGTGTGGGAAAGTATGCAGAACCCTTGATCAGCACAAACACCAAACAAGCTAAACAACCACCATACTTCTGAAAAGTTTGAAACATATTAGTGATATTTCTGTGCTACAAACAGCTTACTTCTCATTCCTCTCTGGTTCTAATCTTTGTACAGATTAACACTGATTTAAATCTCTTTAGCTAGACTTACCCACATTATTCCCATTGCAGCCCTATCGATTGCAATGCTGCATTTAGCATCACTTATTCCAATTCTATCATTCTTGGTCATTCGTGCATGACTACCTGCTTATGGGCAAACTGTGCCATTTCAATTAGTATATAACACAAGAAAGGAAGCATGCATTAAACTAAAATAAAATTGTAATGACTGATGTTAAACTCCTTAATGACACATATCGTTGTTCATGACAGCATTTTTCTGAATACTTGGTCTGATTCAAAGATTTTTAGTACAGACATTTGCTGTTTTTTATTGCAGTTCACACCTAGCCAATGATCTATTAAACCTTGAAAACAACTGAAGCTGTTTGTTAAAGGTTACACATACTTAACTATGCTGGAAAATGTTCTGGAACGTACAAAAATTGGCCAAAAAGTTAAAAAAATTAAGTACAAACACACTACAAGTAATTTCTGATCTCTATAAATCTTCTCAAATAACATCATAAATAACTTAAACATAAAGGCCAAAATTTAACAATATGCCTTCATGTTCAACCCCAATGCCATTGTACTTTCTTTCCTTCTTCCTTCTGCTGAAGGTCTCTGCAATAAATTGTTGCAGAAAGATGTCCAGCACTCTGACACTGTTTTCAGGGTACAGTAGGAAAGAGGAGTGTTAATTCTGCAAAAGCACCACAGTCCACTAGAAGCACCTTCAATCTTGGGCAAACACAGGGCAGCCAGGACACACTTTCAAGTTACAATTTTGAGACTTCTCAAAGGCAATAGGAAACCCAATCACATCCATTGACATGGCATCAGAAAATCATAAGAATTGGACTCATGGCCTCATAGCTATTACTTCTGTTAAATCACGACACCGTAATACCCACAATCAATGTGCAACACTGTGTAGTGGTACAAAAACAGTATGATATCAATATATGTTTGAAGTGATGTTCTGATTTACTTGGTTGCTCAAGATATGAAAGAAGGCCTAAAGAGGACTGAAAAATGGGGAAAGCTGATCAAGCATGCTCACCATTTTCTTACCCACTGATGTAAGTTTGGTGAAAAAAATGTTTTTTGAGCACCCAAAGCATTTTTTCCCCTCCTCGATCCCTGAGGACTCTCTGTATGGAGTCATTGGAGTGATCAAACAGTTCTGGTTCTCTGTACATCAGAGTGAACTGACAGTGGCAGAAAGAGGCAGTGCCAGTTCATGCTTCTGATGTAAATTTACTCCTGGTATTTATTTCTCTCAAAGTAAACTACGAGTTTTAGAAGTGTAAAAAAAAAGTGTAATAATCCAAATAAAGTTAATTCCAAAAAGTATGAAGACTAGACATATTATATATATATATCAGTGTGATCAGAATTTGGTCAAAAAAGCATAAACAGTAACATAGGGAACACAAACGTAAGGGGAACATGCACAGAGTTGTGTAGATGGAATTACTAGAATCATCAACAAAAATTACTTTCTTGAGGGTATGGAGATCTGTAACTAGAATGGAAATGGATCTGAATGGATCACTAGTGGTGATTTTCAGACCCTGTGTGTATGTTAGGATTCTACTCAGGATAATTATTCGTATTCTGTACATTTGGAGTTCTATCATTTTCTTCTTCATATTTTATTCTTTGAGTAATACCTCAGTATCACTGCTCAGGTCAGAGCTTGGAACTAGCTATTCACAAGTAACTAATCAATTGCAGTCAGTGCCTTCTCTCAATAACCAAGGTATAACTACATTACTACATTACATTCCTATTATAATTTAGCAAGAGATCATTCCTTTCAGTGTGTAACTGTAACTCCCAGCTACTGTTATGGCAATAAGAGTGTAGCTTTACCTAATAGTGTAAGCAAAACAGCCCATGATTTCGGTCCTGACTTCTGCCTCACGCCTCCTTGAATGTGTTGAAGAAACAACAAAATAGACATATCAGTATCTTTGGTATCACGAGTGAGCAGTTTGTTTTATTCAGATATTTTTTTAAGTAACTAAAAATCAACTATTAAGGGAAATTATTATTTTTTAATTGTGACTATAATGTTCTAATGATAATATAATATATTAATATAATAAGTAACTACTTTGGGGGCTGTGGAGCTATAACTGTAAATGATTACTTTTACATTTTAGTTTATACTGTAAGCTCTAGCATTGTGTGTGTTTTGTGTTGTCAAGGTCCTTTTGTCTATAGCAGTGATTCCTAACCTTGGGTAACCCAGGTGTTCTTGGACTGCAATTCCCAGAAGCCTTCACCACTACTTCTGCTGCCCAGGGTTTCTGGGAATTGCAATCCATGAACACCTGGGTTACCCAAGGTTGGAAACCACTGGCCTATAGTGACCCTAATATGTGTTTGAGTTACGTTCAATGTTCAAGAAGTAATTTACAGGGATGGGGACTAGTGACTTGCAACTCGTGGTTGAGTTCGACTCAAACTTGACTCAGGTGTTGTTGTTTTTAAAAAAAGACTCAGCCTCAACTCACAACTCAGAGCCATTAGGTCTGCAGATCTCCATTAAAATAATAGACACCTGAAAACGTGAGTCCAAGTATTTAAAAAAATGGAGGGGAGGGAGGGGGGATGGTAGCCTCCACTTTTCTTGGAAGAGGCAGCCATCTTCTGGGCGAGCCATAAGGGTGGGTGAAGTCTTTGTGCAAGCCTCCACCCCTCCACTAGTGGCTCTCTTTCATGATGCCTTCACCGTCTTGCAAGACTGCTTGTTACAAGAGGGTGAAGGGCCTGCCCCTTCACCTCCTCTGCCTTGGGCTTCTTGGGGTAAGGAAGATGAGGAGAAGAAGATAGCCCCAGTGCAGGTAAGAGGGGGTGCATTGGAGGAGGCAGTGGCGGCAGAGGAGTCACAGTGGGAAGTCAGGGCGGCAGGGGGTCACAGTTGTCGGTCCAGAGCATGCAATGCTTCCCTTCTTACTTTCTCCTCAGTGGAGAACGCCATCTTCAGAGGCAGCAGGCCTGGCTTCCCTTCCAGGAGCCAAGGTCCTGCTGCTTGCACACAGGCACCCACTGCCCAGCTGATAGGTGGGCATGCACAGAGGCAGGGGCAGGCTGGGGAAGGGAAGTTGGCCTACTATCTCTGTGCATGTGCTTGCCTATCAGCTGGATGGCGTGCAGTCCACGTCCTGGGTCCAGTCTCCAGTCTCAAGCTGGGGGGCGGGGCAAATGACTCAAGACTTGGACTTGAGACTTGGGCCCCAAGACTCGGACTTGGGCTGGAGGACTTGCCAACATCCCTGACAATTTACCATTGCCAGCTCGTCCCCACTAAGCCAAGCAGGAACTTGAACCCTAGTTGCCTGAGTCCTGGTCCAACATTCTATTCACTACAGAATTCACTATTCACCACACTGACTTTCAAGCTATGACATTACTCTGACAATTTTCTCTCCATCACTGTTTAAATTATTTTTGATGATATAATGGATTTTGTGCATTTTACAGAACTGCTGCTCTATATACCATTCCAGACAGGCATTGAACAAGCAGCCAGTCTCTTGTGGCAGTGATGTTGGGTACCATACGTGTTCACTTCTCAGTCCTTGTTCATTCAATGCTGACCACATATTGCCTGAGTGCATCTGTTTAGGACTGATAAAATTTCTTACCACTGATGATGCTAACTATAATCCGCAGCTAGGTAACTCATAAGAAGGTCAACTTCTTGAACAAAATATAATGGGTGAAAAACTGAGTGCCCCCCAGAGAATACAGAATGTGGCCATCCCCACTGTAAACACTAACAGTGGTATTATTCCTGGTATCAAAGGTGTACGAGATACAAAATTACCTGTAATCACAAGTGACTAGTGAAAAGCACAAGATAGAGAGCAATGGAATGCCTCAGAAACACCCTACACTTCCTTATCTACACAGAACAGGGCTTGTTGATTCACGATTACAGTCCTCAATCAACAGCCTCTGGAACATCCTGAGCAAACAAGGCAAGATAAATAATTTGCATGTATCCACTTACTTTGCATAATTCATTCTGCTTCCTAAATTAAGGGTTTCAAAGAATTTATTATTGTTTGCAAAGGCTTGCATACAAATAAGCAAGTTGGAAAGAAGGGGACACTACAAGAAGCAGATGCCGATTGGGGATTAGACAAGTATTTAACTCAGTGGGCCACTGAACGTGTCACTTAAAATAATGTTAAATTCCAAAGTGGGGAGCAAGGGGCATGACTGTTTCCTAAGCTTCAGAGGGAAACTGGTACTCCAAATCAGTCTGTGTTATGGAGTAGGTGCTGGTGCTGGCAGCAAAACACCAGAAAGTTCCCAATTGGACTATGATAAAGCACTCAGTGCAAGGTTGTGAATGAAGATCGTGGAGGATGCAGCTTTGTACACCTTGAGCAACACAAAATGTGCAACACAAACTGCTCCAGGCACATTTCTAAGTGCTTCTTCTGACCTCATGGGAAACAATCCGAGGAGGAGGCCTGAGACGTTTTAGAACTGTGAAAAACAGTTTCCTCCTAGCAGCAAATATTTGGTCATATTAGCTAGAAAAGACACTACAGACATAAGGAAATGTTGGAATCTTGGAGCACCTCAGTCTTTGTGCCCTCTATCTTCTTTCCCCATTGACTGATGTTAGAAGGGAGTGCGAGCTTCTCTTCTCTAGGCCTTTTCTAATGAAATTTTGGATTAAAGTCCCAATCCCAATGCAGCTGTGGGCTACAGACATGCAGTTGTGTCTGAGGATTCAGAGACATGGCTGCCATGGGGAAATAGGTACAGAAGGTAGAATACATTTAAAAATGAGGCATACTTTTTTTTGTGAAATGAAAAATGTGCTTGTGAGAAAGTGGACAGGGGAGAGGATCCCCCTGTCAGTGTGCTGTCTTCCCCACTGGGCAAAAGAGGCAGCACCAGAATCACATTAGTCTAATGAAAGGGAAGTTTCTGTGATCACTCTCACCATAGACTTGGATAAGCCGGGGAAGGAAGAAAAGACGGGAACAAGAGAACTGACAGGAGGGGCAGAGCTAGAGCATGAGGGGAGAGCTAGAAAAGAGGAGGGCTCCACAGGGAGAAGGGAGGAAGGAGAGAAACAAGCAACAAGCAGTTATATGGTATGGGGAGGGGGAGGGGAGGGGGAGGAAGGTTGTACCTGGATAGTGAAAGAGGATCCCTTCACTGGGAATGGGTCAGGTTTTATATTCTCAAGAGAGAGTCAGAAAAGGAATGGTTGCGAAGACCTCCCCATAAGACATCATATTCTGGGGAAAGAGAATGGAAAGAGCACGTACGCAGAGAGAGAGAGAGAGAGAGAGAGAGAGAAGACTGAGAGGAAAGAGCCACAGAGAGAAAAGGAACCAAGGATACAAGAAGAGAGAGATTTGAGGCAGGGAGGCATGAGTGATCTTACAACCTGGAGTGTGGACCCTGCGGGACCCCTGTTTCAACAAGTGTAGCCCCTTTTGACATATTTGCCTCAGGGAAGGATGAACTGGGGAGTTGGGAACATTAAAAGGAGTTGCCCACATTAAAAATTGAGCGACACAGAGGAATTAACAAAGATACCCAGGCTGTGAAGGGAACAGCAAGGGTATGGGATTTCTCATTGATGTGTGTTGATTTGCAGACCCTGAAGAGGTGATTGTTGAAAGTCATTGTGGAACTAAGATTAAACAGTTGAGTTAAAAGAGGAAAAAGTGTATCTTCCTGTTATTGGGGGTGCAAGGGGATCCGCTCACAGTGCTGTAAAGGTTAGTCAGTGGTGAGGAAAAATGGGAGTTCCATTCCAACAACATTTGCCATCCTCATCTTACATGTCTCCGACTGCCCACTCCTGTATGTTTGTATTATTGCAGGCTAGTAAGGACAGTTCTGCTATTAGTCGTGTCCATACAGGTGAGGGTGCAGTAATTTGGAAATGTTACTGGTCATGCTGGCTAGGGGATTCCAAGCTTCAGGCACAGAGTAGGATATTCTCAGCACTAGCTCCCAGTTTGCAGAGCACACATTCTTCAGAATTCCATCCTCCCTTTTTTTCATTTAGCTGCCTGGCAAAATTGTTCCCTTCTCAGTGGCATTTTCCTCCAACGTACTGTATTGGGTGCAACATTTTTAGCTGTTGGTGCTTTATCTCACTCTTCTGACTTTGACTTCTTAGACTATTTTCAGGTACTTAGGAACTTTTAATCTTTTATTTCACTGCTGCAATGCCATTTTTCAAAGAAATACTTCAAGCTTCACCCAAGAATGTCCCCAGGATTTTTCTGGAGGGACGGAAAGCAATACAGCATCATATTAAAATAATTAATGCATATAGTGCATGGTGGACATGGTGGCTAAAATCTTCTTGGCTAAATTTGCACCAGATATAACCACCTGGTGATGGGATTTTTTAAAAACTTAATTGAAAGCTTCCTGTTTCCCTCTTTCAGATTCTGAGGCTCCCTAGCTAGGGTTCCCTTTTGCCCTGAGAAGATTTTGAGAACCTTGAGATGGTGGTGGTGGTGGGTTTTAACAGCCAAAAATCTCCATTGGATCACCAACTGAATTTCAAACAGTGTTTCTGCCTGTGTACATTTAAATAATAAACAATAAAATAAATAGATAAATAATTTAAGGATCCTGAGGTGGATGTTTTCTCCCTTGCTTCGCCAAGCACCCCTGGTGCTTTCACCTGCATTTTAAAAGAAAGGATAACTCTAACTCACGTACATACAGAAATGCTTGTTTTGTTTTATTTATTAGTTCTATTTGTATCTCACCACCCCTTCCTCCAATGAATCCAAGGCAGGACCTTTTCACTTTTTCCTTACCAATAATCATGGAGACATATCACTCAGAAACTGGACAACTACCACCTAGTGAGTTAAGTGGCTCAGGGGGGACGTGGGCCTGGATCTTGAAGGTTCATATTGGATCTTCAATAGTACACCACACTTGCTCTCTGTTTGTGTGCAACCTTTTCTGGATGGGAAATCACTTCCCCAGAATCCCAGTCTAGCATTCTAACATTTGTACAATACTGGTGACAATTATAAACCCAAATTGATTTCAAAGCAAGAGGGGGGAATGAAACATACAACTAAAACTAGAGTAAAAGAATTGATATGGTTGATGAGTATTGAGAGGTATGTAAAGCAGTTACATCTCCATCTGGCCTTGCGGATTTTTCATTGCCAGCACTACATACCATGACCCCTACTAGCATTTTATAACTGCTATTCCCTTCAGTCACCCAGTGAATCTCTTGGAATGATTTCAGTGCAAGACAGCAAAAACGTCAACTGGCCTTTTTAAAAGCAAAAAGAAAATTAGCCAAATTATCCTTGAATATTTGACTACGTGCTCATGCATAAGCTGCCTATAAAAATATAGCAGCTGCAATAATCAATAGAGGCACCACACAGTAAATGCACTTTGATGAATTCAGATGGGAAACACTGCTTGGCTAAGAGATAATGTGGCAATATTGGTCCTTCTTTGCTGTTAACAGCTTAGAAGCATTTCAAAAGTGCCCCCTGCTTCCTCCACCTTTTCCTACAACCAAGAGGAGATAAACCTTAACACATATGTGACAAATTTGGTCCAAGCTGAAGCAAGGGCCCAATGGCCTGTTCCTGCTTTTTTTCTTTCTTTAAAAATTTTTTTGCAGTAGGAAACCACCAAGGACACACACATAAACACCAAAGATGTTTTTTTTAAAAAAACCCGTAACTCCAAGTATACTGTAGTCAATAAAATAAGTGGCTATGCCGCTCAGAGCATTCTGGGATCTGTAGTCTAAAAAAGTAACTTTCCACATCCCAGATATGCATGCAAAATTTTGATGAAGAAAAATGATATATAAATTGTTCCATGTAACTTGTTCCTGGACCTCTTACATAGGAATTGATCCATAAATCAGCAAGGATGGAGTCCATGTTGTGAACCTAAAGATCTATGGCACAACACTCTTTCTGCTTCTTGAAATCTTCTGTAAGACTGGCAGTGTAAAGCACCCACCAAACAAGAGGAAATACACCTCTGAAAAAGAATACAGATGCACATAAGATTTGCCTACGCTAACTGTCCAGGGGTGGTAATGGTGAACCACTCCTTGAACGACTGAAACACAAGTTCTATTAGGGTTGCCAAAAGTTGTAATAACTTGATAGCACACAGCAATAACTTACATCTATAGATGCAATTTTAGACATAATAACTGTTAAAAGAGAAGAGGGTTGCAACCAACTGACCTTTGTGCCTTCTCAGTCTGTTTTCCGGGTGCTAACTATTGATGGGGAACTTTAAGACCCCAGTTCTCCTTGTGTGTATTATGTGCCATCATGTCACATGCTACCTATAGTGACTCTGATAGGGTTTTCAAGGCAAGTAAGATATTTAAAGAGTGCTACCTCCCTCCAGTGTCTATGGCCAAGCAGGAATTTGAACCTAGGTTTCCCAAGCCTCACTCCATCATTCTATCAACTATACCACACTGAATGTCATGCTGTCATTACCTGTCCTTAAATTAGACTCGGCTGGGATGAAAAGTCTTCAAACAGAGGATGCCTTAAAAGAGATGACTGTCCTTGCCCAGCTTTTCAAGTCCTCTGAGCAAAATGATTGTGCTGAGACAGCCCACCAATGATGCTTCGTACACACAGAGCACATGCATACTGTATTCCAAGAAAACACCACTCCATTCCATTGAAGAAAGTGACAACAAGAAAAGTTAGGTATCAGAGAAACTGTCTCTATGGAACTCAGTGCTTGCAAATGTTATACATACAATATCACACTCTAGTCTTACAGATTAAAAGGCTTTTGGGTTTTAAGGGTTTTTTTTTAAATGCCAAGACACTCTAGTTCAATTTTAAAAAAACCTAGAGTGTCTTGACAATGAAAGCTAACACCCATTTTAGAAACAGAGTGGTTTGAAGTGAGGCTTTTCTCATGGGATTGTCATTATGAATGGAATTTTATAGAGGCTTCAGACAATACTGTCCACCATTTCCAACCTTTCCTTACTGTCCCACCAGTTACTATATTAAATTTATTAAGGATGAAAAAGACAGAATAGCTGCATAATGCCTTCTAACTGTAACTGGGTAGAACCCTTGATCTGGAAATTCTTGAGGAATCAGAAAAGGTGGAAGAGGTGGAACTGAGTAAGGGCAGCTGAAGACAGAAAAGTCTATGAAAGTAAGTCTGTGAAACTGCCCCACAATTGGGGCACAGGAGATGATGCCAGTCACATACACCATGAGCTGTGCAGTAAGTGGTCCTGTGGGTTCTGAGGGTGGGCGGTAATCAGGCCAGCCACCTGTGCCGGTGGGCTTCGGCAGGCTTTGTATTTGTATACAAATACAAAGCCCCCATGTCTACTACAAAACCATGCATCCTAAACCAAGGACATCACAAACAAGCTTCTCTCTCTCTCTCTCTCTCTGTGTGTGTGTGGTGTGTGTGTATATATATTTGTTGCCACTCCCTAGTTTCCTAGTTTACGACCTCACATGCTGTCTATAGTTTGAGTGACTGGGAGGGACTTTTCTGGGCTGGGGTGATTATCTATTTACCCAGCACTAACCAATAATTTCTTCCTGCTTTTGAATTCAGACGGTCCTGCCTCTCTGCTGAGTGTTCTATCCCTTTATTTCGTAGACTGGTGCCAGTTGTTTTTGTTGTTGTTGTTTTTTTGCTGTTGATCTATTTGGTTGGTTATTAGTATGTGTGCAGTAAAAAACAGAACTCTGCCACAGTTTTTACCTCCCCACCAACCCCATCTCATTCTATTAGTTAAGTGCTACTAATTTAGTTTTGAGAATTCATGGAGTAATTTAAAAGGAGGAAAAACTCTTACTTCCTTTCAAACTATCCCAAAGATGTGACATCTTTCTCCTCTTCCTTATTGTCCTCTGCTTCTCTTTCTGACTTATTTCCTCATTCTAATTAATAGCTCAAAACTTAACAGTGCTTAGTTCAAATTTCCCTTATATTGTATGAGGAACTGAGATCTCAGGGTATATTATCTTCTCTGATTAACGGCTACACGCCTAATTTTCACAGCAGTATTAGAGACAGATTGGTCCAATTCTGAAATAGAGGCTTGAATAACTCTTCTTGTTGTCTGACTGCCTCTGCCTATTAAAAACACCCCCCCCCCAGCACTTAGGAGTGACCTTCTAGTTGGAACCAATTAGCTGGACATACCTTCCCCTTGCTCTATAGTAAGCTGAAATAGGACCCTCCATCCTATCATGCCAGTTTTTCATTTTATAATCAATTTCATATTCTCTCATTCCTGAACAAGAGCTGTTTTTCTTCTACTTTAGTGCATTTTTAATGTGCTTCTGAAAACTTTAGGGTTCCCCAAACATACCAATATTTTATATTCTTTTTCAGGAAACTCATTTTGGTTCCATTTACATCAACATTTATCACCCACATTTACTGTTAGTCTGCGCCTGGAACTGGCCACAAATGAGGGGAAATATGCTAGCTACTCATAGTTAGTTCTGTTTCATTACATTATACTATAGTACAATTGTAACTTAACAAGAGTTATCATTAACTCCTTTTTGAGTATGACTAACTTTTTAGTTACTTCTATAGTTTGTGACTTTACTAACTAGTGGAGGGGGAATTTCCAATAGTTCAACTGCTAGCCTTGTGCTGCTGCCTCATGGTTTGTTCAAGGTACCAGTGAAGTGAATGGGAGGAGAGCATGAGTTAATCCAAGGGCCAATGGATTGTATCGCTCAGATTTTTTAAAAAAAAATCAGTGGCCAGAATCTTATTGCTTACGTATATTGGTATAACAGCAACGGTGTAAATCTCAAAAGCAAATTATTCCTAGTTCAAAAGTCAATGATTATATTCCTTGTAGCACACCAAATCACACAACTGGTACATGATAAGGAATCCAACTAATGATTTCTTAATTAGTGATAATTTGCTGCTGAGATATAAACCATTGCACTAATGCCAGCATATATAAGAAACAGGAGTCTGGCCACAATTTTGTTTTGTTTTTAATCTATTTACTTAAACACTGGACAAAATCCTATTGCATAAATTTATGCTGTTGAAAGCAGATGATGTTAACATCCAGTGCTAGTTAAATTAAATTTAAATTAATTGAAATCTTTCTACCTCACCGTTTCAGGTTCAAGGCTTCCTATGGTTTCCTTTTGCCCTGGGGAAACGTTTGGGAGCCTCAGGATGGCAAACAAGCTTTTAGTAGCCAAAACGTGCCACCAGATCACTGCCAGTGGGATCAAGACATCAACAGTGATCCAGCAATTATTTCTGACTATTAATGGCTCCCCCCTCCCTGTCAACTGCCCTGAAGCTCACAAAAGCTTCCCCTGGGCAAAAAGAAGCCTCAAAAACTAAAAGTGGGGATAGGAAGCTTTCAATTAATATAAATTAAATTTTACCATCACCAGATGATATCATCAGTTTCCCCTACCATAAATTTATGCTAATAACATTTTGGCCATTGTGATTTATTTTGGCCATTGTGATTTATTGAGAAAGCAAAAATTAAACCCCTTTTAAAAACTCTAATGACAATAGCATATAGCCTGGGAAAATAAAATACAATAGCAACTTGGCTGGATCTATAACGATTATTAGTCACCTTTTAGAGTAATTTTCTGTGTTGAAGGAAGGAAGTTCACACACACACACACACACACACACACACACACACACACACACAGGCCACCAAGTCAGAAGGTTATTTCTGCCAAGGAAAAGCAAGGCCATGATATTTCAAGTTTAATCAGTAGGAAAATAGTATTTCATTAGGGAAGGATAGCAGTCACAGAGTTCTCAGTTATATTCAGTATATTCTAAACCTGCTCTCCCACTTAAATGGTTCCTCATACAAATAAACTCATTGTTTTCCCTTCTAAATATAGAAACAGACATCCATACAGGGCTTGTGTGTCTCATGTTCTCTCAGTTTAGCACGGTAATAACTTTAGTGAAAACCAAATGCAATAATGTAAAGGTTAATAGTGATATTAAGTAAACCTGGGAAAGTCTCAAGAAGCAAAAAAGTAAATGTTCTAGTACTACAGAGAACGGATTGGGTTACTTAAGTATTTAATGCAAATCTTCAGCAAAACACATGAAACATTTTGTTTGCAGGGGAATAAAATCTGGATGTGTGCATGTGAAGGTGTTGGCAAAACATTTCCAGATAAGAAAAAGAGAAACCACAGAAGAGCACAGTGCCCTTGGAAATACCTATAATTAAACATAAGCTGCTTTCACAATGGAAAATGAACCTTCAAAAGCTCCTCTGCTGCTACTGATACTTCAGTTTCTGATCCACTCTATACTTGATGCAATGTAAGCAAAGGGCAACAACCAGCTAGAAAATATATTTCAGCCTTTGGACCAGTGCCACGAAATCAATAATGGTGGAACAAAGTGAATTACAAGACGCTGTACCTTCAATCACCAGAAAAGTAGACTTGGCCAAAAAAGACATATTGCAATTTTGGTGTTGAGGAGCTAGATATACTGAAGTAGAGCTCATTAACTTTGGCAGGAGAGGAGGGCAGAGGAAACAGTCATGCTATTTTAAACCTTGCAGGGAGATAGGCATACACAGGGCCACAAAAGTGTGACCTGAAAGCTCAAAAAGTATCTTTTTAATAGCAGGAGTTCTAAAACTCTGGTCACCAACCAGTTTTCCTGTGGGGAAAGAAAAAAGGGTGTGCTCACCAATACCTAAAGTAGCTTACCGGTAAACTATGTTGATAGAGCTGCTATTTTCTTCTCAATATATGTTTCTACACCAGGATTGGGCGAATGCATCCCTCGAGATGTTGCTGGATTGCAACTCCCATAAGTCCCATAACAACATTTGGAGAGCTGTACCTTGACAACCTCTCCTCTAGGGTGACATTCAGCAGTCATATGTACAGTATTTCTTAGAGAGCTTGATTTGACCCACATGACAAATACTATTCTAAAATCAACAGGGTATGAATAAAGTACTTCTGAATACCATTTGCTAGGGGGCAAAAAACCGAAGGTAATATACTTCCCAGAAGGCATCTACCTTGACTCTTTTGGAAACACATTTTGGAAAATGCTAATTATGTCCTTGATCTGATCTAGAAAGGCAGTCCCCTTGAAGTTTTCTTCTATAGTGCCCCATGACTCCCCACACAGATGTTTTTCCAGTAAGGTATCCATAAGATACTGTTTTCAGCATCATGCATAGCCAGGTGATGGCTGGTGACATTCTAGTGATGTGTTTCAATAAGAGTTCGAGTAGCCACAAGGGACTAAATGAGAGAAGGCATATGTGATGTCTGGAGATTTCTCTTTTTCCTTCTCCTCATAATGGGGAAAAAGAGAGAAGGCGAATGGGCTGTTCTGCTCATTTGGAGACTGCATGTTTACAATTATATAGGTTACGTACATCAGATTTCTGTATGTTTTGAATGCCTGTGTTGTGGATGGACATAGGGTGCTGTGGTGACCGGCAGTTGAGCAGCTGAATGGTGAGTGGTGGGCATGATTAGAATGTTGTGAAGGTGTGGTTTGGGGGTCTGGTGAGAGTTGAGATATGACTGTCTAGAGAGACACATGATAATGTCAGAGCAGAGAGCTGAAGTCGGTTTGAGAGTGCTAGTTTGTGGTAGAACTTATGAAGAGAAGTCTGTCTATAGTTGTTAGAGAGTGTATATAAAGAAGATTGAGAATCTGTGAGATAATTATTTTGAACTTTAAATTCTGAAGAAATATATTAAAAACTTGTTGTTATGGGCCGTCAAGTTAGAACTGACTTATAGAGACCCTAATAGGGCTTTGAAGGTATATTTAAGCAGCGCTTTTACTAGTTTCACTCCCCCAGTGAGTTTCCATGGCTGAGCAGGGATTTGAACTCAGGTCTCCTGAGTTCCAGTCCATCACTCTATCCACTACACTATACTGGGTATCTGCACTGCTCTGGGTAAGTTATTTTAACCCTTATCAGTTATATCCAAGAACCTACCCTTTTCTTCATACCTAATATCTATAGTCCGTAAATAAAAATCCTGTTTGACTGTTTGAACCAATCTGTTCTCTTTATTTGTTTTATATGGAACAAAGAATAGAGAACCCAGACTACCAATAAAGGAAAACACAATCGTACCACAAGAAGCTATGTTTTGCCACTAGGAACACAGAGTTTTATTTAGATTAAGCAATCTTTTCACAGAACGCCTGAATTATTTGGGATAACAGCTTGGAGCAAAAGAGGCTCTGGCTGGAACATCATAAAAGGAACTATCCCAAATACTTGGAAGAGGGTTTGGGAGAGCAGTTGTTTTTGCAGTTTAAGAGCTTCTCTAGCGGCACTCAAGGATTTTAGGCACTAATTGGTGTAAAAGGTTGCCTGAGTGGTACCTGTGATCACCTGAGGAGTCTGTGACTCAGGTAATGTGAAAATTAGTAGAAAGGTCTGCACCTCCTTGGAACACTGCAAGGCCTATATGCTAGTAAACTTCTATCAGAATATAGACTTAAAGCACGGTTACAATACTGAAGTATCACAAAATATGCCACAGTGTTATTGGAATCAATTTATAGTCATGTGGCAGTCATGTGGTATTGGATTTGCTATGTGGATCCCTTGGGGCAACTCTTTATCTATTTTTTTTTAAGTGCTGAATCAATGTCAGAGACTACACTCATTTACATAAGGATCTTGGATCTCTGTTTTTTTGTTTAATATTTCTAAAGTGGCACAGGATGGCTGTTTCAAGCCAAGATGATTTTCAATCACTGGTGAAGTTGCACCCCATCCTAATTCCATTGCACAGGGGAAGCCAAGCCTTGCTCTCTCCCCAAACTCACTGGCATTCCCCACCTTGTCCTTCTGTAGTCGAAACTAATTCAGGAAAAATTTATGCCAACAGAGGTGAATTGCTAGAAAATTTATGCCAACAGAGGTGAATTGCTTGAAATTAAATCGAAATTAAGTCAAAACAACCCTCTGGTGGAAGAGTAAAAAAAAAACCTCACTGCAACTCAAAAAAACCCCATGATTCCCTGTCAAATTAATCTGCTCTTCCACATGCATCATGTATTCACCCTTTTTTACACTGATTGAAAACATACTAAACCCGATTTAAATATGTGTTTTTTGTTTGTTTGCTTGCTTTTACTTGTAGGAATCCGCCATTACACAGCATGGCTGCGACATGTGCACGGGATAGGGCGAGGCCACTTCTGTGCTAGCTGTTACCGGGCAGTTTGTACTCGACGCCCTATTGGTTAATGTGAACTGTTATGTAACCTGTTGTGCTAATAAAAGGAGGTGTCCAGGATGGCTAGGGGGCTTTATGCTGGAACACGCTTTTGAACTCCGTATTAAGTCTGCAGACTGTTTTATTTCAGAGATCTCTCCCCACACCGCTTGTGTTGGAGCCGGACTCCGACATTTACTAATGTAAACATGCTCTTAGGCAGAGAATTCACTTCGCTCTCTGCAGGAAATCTTATGGAATTATAGGTTTTCCTAGGTATTTGATCTGTTGATAGTACTACTTCAACTGAGCCCCTATGTTATCCTTAGCTTGTGTATACGTGTAAATAAAACTTTGTATTACAAAAATGCTGGGAATCTCTAAGGAGCACATGCTAAGGAAACTGAATCATGAGAAAGCTTTTGTACTCCTGAAAAATGTCAGAAGTAAGACACACATACAAAAATGCTTAGCTTCTGTCAGTTATCTTATAATACATTCACTCCTAGCAACAATATCAAAAAACACATCAACTGAAATAAGAAATTGGCATGCCTGTAACTGAGAACACCAGGACAGAAGCTCATGACTATGGTTATACTGGTGGACTGGGACTTGGGGCACCCCGGTTCAAGTTCTCACTGGCTTATGAAACATGGTTGGCAGTCTTGAACCCTTTACTCCCTCAACCTGACCTACCAGAACGGGTTGTTCTGGGAGTAAAATGGGAAAGGGCAGAGCCATGCATGCCATGTTGAGCTCAATGGAAAAGAAGAGTGATACAAACAACCAATAAACAAGCAAAAATTTGTCATCATTCCTAATAAACTCTCCATCACTGGGAATTTTTTTAAAAAAAAGAAGCTGGAGACTTCCCTTTTGAAATTCTTACACTGACAGGGGTTTGGGCAAGATGATCTTTGGGGATCCATTCTAGCTGTAGAGTTCTGTCATTCTGTGGCTCTACTGCAACATTCTCTACTTCCTGTTCACCCATACAATTGTGATGCCACAAACAGAGGTTAAAAATAGAGGTAAACGATCTACAGTCTCCTCCACCTCAATTTTGGAGACCTCAGTTTTGTAGGCAGAACCAGTCTTTTAAAAGGAGGACGGGAGGATAAGATGCAAAGGAGAAACAGTGATAACCTGGCTGCTAGGAGATGAAAATGCTGTTTGCATTAAACCTTTTGGATTGGCATGCCTCTTCCTTAGGTTTAGCACCATACTTTAAACACAATCTTCCTTGGACTATTGTTTTTAACAATAAAGGAGCATCTCATTTCTTATTCAGCTGTGCTGCCTCTGTAAATGATACCTCAGTGTCGAATAGAATATATCTGCATCCATTTTGCACAGGCCACTGTGTGAACACTGACATGTGCTTACACCTGCATGACTACTGGGTTGCACTAGAGAAGATTACATTAAACTTTCATGGCTGATGCTGAGATCAAAGCAACTACAGTATGCTACATTAGCATCCACTGCACTCTCTCAGATGCAGAGCAAGGTACGCAAACATGTATTAACATTTACAAATACAAGTGTCTTTAAAACGGATACAAGTAACATAAGATTACTTGAAACACAACACAAAAGAAGCAGAGGACATTTACCGAGTTGCCCTGTAAGATGCTTTGAAATACAAATATTCAAAAAGTGTGTTTAAAATCCATAGGCAAACCCCTTTCATTTTTCTTGCCAGTTAAAGACTCATTTTGTACTGGTTGAAGAAACTGAAAACGTCTCCTTTTTTTCCCCTGACTCCCAAGTGTTCATGGTAAATATCATTTTGAAGTATTATTTGCCACATGCTTTCAGTGAGGGAATATATTACAAACAAGTCACTGTAAATAATTACAAGAAAGGTCCTGCATGATCAAGGTAAACTCCACCAAGTCTGGCCTCCTATATCTCACAAGAGAAACAGATCCTTCCATTGACAGGCATGAAAGCAACTGCTTTAGACTGTTACTTGCCCCCTCCTGTAGCAATAGGCATTCAACACCATATTCAAGGCCAGACCAAGATGTGCTGCTGCCTGAGACAAAGGTCAAGATGGTACTTCTCAATTCTGATACCACCTTCAGATACAGGAGCCAAACACATAACAGTTTAAGCTGTACTTCAGCATTTGCAACGGAGCCATGGGCAGCCCAGCAATTAGCCAAACACAGGCAGTTGTCCCAGGCAGCAAAAAACTTGGGCGCAGTAGTGGCACCAATGCCACCCACTCTCTGCTGCCTAAATTGTGGCCAAGGCATTATTTATGCAGCTAGCTGAGGAACAGTTGGGGCACGCAGGTGCAGCGGAGAAAGGCACAGACTCCACCAACCTCCTCCTCTTCTCTCCTCTCATTGAATGCTATGGGTGGGCATCAGTGCTTCTCTTTTCTTTTCAGGTGGCAGGATACCTTCTGTCTGCACTGAATCACGCTACACTGCACCTCAGGGAAGGGATCTTGTTTAGGCAGGAAAGGCCATAGCCCCCAATAACAAACCATTGTTCCCTTCCATTTCACTTGACAGCCCCTCACTACCTACTCAAACAAACACAGTAGAGCAGTGGCAGCACCAGCATGTCTCACAGGAGCAGTTTCTGCCAGAGTATATGCTTTGGACTGACTCCCTCTCTCTCTCTTTGTTCAAAGGCCTGTCTGTGATGACTTGGGAGAACATGACCAAGTGAGACCACCAGCCAGCTGAGACCAACAACAAATAAATAATTGTTGCTATCAATGCACTTGGCTCGGTAGTATGGGAACAGCCAGGGAAAGACTGGGGGAGGGAAAGGGTCTCTAAACATAGAACAAGAGTCCGGTGCTCGAAAACCTATGCTAAGAAACTATTTCTTTCTTTAGCAGCCAGTGAAGCACAGAGATAAATTCCTAGGTGCCACTTTGACCTACAATGGACAAATGCCTTGTTTTGTCAGCACTGAACTTCAGGAATCCTGACCAAAACAGGATGGATAAAGATTGTATGTCAGATGATCAGGAGCTTATTAAGACAATGACAGCTTAAAGTATTTGATGAAATTTGAGTCAATACAGCCTGATGACATTCATATGAGAATTCAAAACAACTTGATGGGGCAAATGCAAAAATATTAGTGATCAGATTTAAAGTTCATAGAAAATTCATTGGCCACAGAAGCCTGGAGGAAAACAAATACAGTGTTCATCTTTACAGTGGAGAAGTGAATAATTGCAAGCAGTTACAGCTTTTTCATATAGGAAGTATGGATGTACAGACAGTGGTGTTCCTCAACCTTGTAAATGGATGTCTCAATACATCAGGGCAATCCATATCAATATTCACACAAAACTATCTTTTTACATGAAAAACTCATATTTTACATTTTAAACCTTATATTTCATAGCAAAATCCTTGGTTTTCCATGCAAAATTCAAGGTTGTTTTGCAAAAGATACAAGGTTTTCTGTACAAAGTAAAGGATTTTTGTGCAAGACTTCAACCCTTTTTTTGCCAAAAGGTGCAAAATTTACAAAACTTTCTTTAACTTCACCGAGTAGAGATAAAACTGATGAAACTTTTCATTCTTGCCTGTAATACAAGCAAATATTTAGTAAAAAGGACATTTGTATAGTTTGTTTATTTAAATCTCAGATTGAGACCCTATACAAATCAGAACTAAAGCAATAATAATAGAAAATGTAATAAAATAATAAAAGCTTCATTAAAAACTGCAAAACAACTTTTAAAGACAAGTGTAAAAGATGTGCCTTGATGTGCTTCATGAACACAGAGAGAGCAGAGACCAGCTGCAACTCCAAAGTGAAAGTATTTCAGTTTGGGTGCAACTCAGACGAAAGTCTTTTCCACATACCTGACAAGCAGGCTTCTGCAAGCAGTGCTATGTTAAACAGGGCCCTTCTTGTTGATCTGTGAGAATCAAGAAGGTTTGTACAAGGACAGACTATCCCTTAGAAAACACACTCCTAAGCCATTTGGAATGCTGAAGTTAAACGAACTTCTTGAAGAGCCTGGAAAATATCTGGCAACAGATCTTGCACTATTATAGTGGTGTGATTACACTGGTGCACACCAGTGAGCAGCCCAGCTTCCATAGTCAAGGCTTCTAAATGGTCTTCAAGGTGCTTACTGTGATAGTTGAATCATGGTGTGATCATGGCATGTATAACCATTTCCAGGTCAGACTGATTTAGACATGGTTGCATGTTGTGCAACAAATGTTATTGTGCAAATGCACTCCTCACCACCATGACCTGAAGACTGCGGGACAGTGTAAGATCAAGGAGCACTCCAAAGCTACAGACAGAAGCAGATTAAACCTACTTGCCTGTTGCCTTGATATATGCCTATTATGGGTGAGTTGTGAGCAGCAGATTGGCTGAAGCAGGAATCATGAGACAACCAATCACTGGGGAGCCATCCAGGAGCAAAATATAGCTCTGTGCAAAAGTTTCTCCCATTACATGTTTTGGCCATTTTCTTCCAATTTTATAGAAAGGAAATTACAGAGAAGAAAACAAATTCCCTTCAAAAAGAAATTCAGAGGGGGAGAATTTTGGAGAAATTCTCATGGGTCAGGTTCAGGTCCTTCTCTTACTTATTGGCTGCCTGAGAAGTACTGTATGTGTATATATCTTGCCTTTCATTGTACTATCATCTGCCTGCAGCTGGCAGTCCCTCCTCCCCATCCCAGCTTCCCACACTTCAACTGAAGCCAAGGAAGAGAACTCATAAGTAAGTTGTTCCACAGAGTTTTCCAGACCAGAAAGTATGGCGAGCTAGGGAAACTGCAGGATGGCAAAGAGATTTATTTATTTATTTTATTTATTTATTTAACTTATATGCCGCCCACACTACCCAAAGGTCTCTGGGTGGCTTACAACAATTAAAATACAGTAAAACAACAACAACAACAACAACAACAATTAAAATACAATTAAAATATATACTCTAAAAATTGCCATCAGGACCCACAGTTGATATTATTTCAATTAAAAGCCTTCTGGAACAGGAAGGTTTTGACCTGGCACCGAAATGTCATCAGCGTCGGCGCCAGACGAATCTCAATTGGGATGGCGTTCCATAGTCTGGGGGCAGCTGCCGAAAAGGCCCTTTGTCTACAAGCCATCCCTATTACCTCCTAGAGGGACGGCTCTTTCAAAAGGGCCCCCTGGCTAGATCTTAACTGTCAGGTAGGTTCATATGGAAGGAGGCGGTCTTTCAGGTATCCAGGGCCCAAGCCGTTTAGGGCTTTATATGTCAAAACAAGCACTTTGAATCGGGCAACAACTGGTAGCCAATGTAATTTAAACAGAATCGGCTTGATGTGTCCCCTAGCGGCCCCACCACTCACCAGCCGCGCAGCTTGATTCTGGACCAGTTGCAGTCACCGGACCGTCTTCAAAGGCAGCCCCACGTAGAGAGCATTGCAGTAATCTATACGAGATGTTACCAGTGTGTGTGTAACTGTCATGAGACTCCGCTCGACCAGGTAGGGCCGTAGCTGGTATAATTTCCGCAGCTGAAGGAAGGCGCCCCTGGCCACTGAGTCCACCTGGGCTTCCGGAGTTAGGACTGGGGTCCAAGAGCACCCCCAGGCTGCGGTCCCTGTCCCTTAGGGGGAGTGTAACCCCATTCAGGGCAGGGAAATGGCCCTCCAGCCTGTCCGGCGAATCACCCACTAACAGCACTTCTGTCTTGTCTGGATTGAGTTTCAATTTATTAACCCTCATCCAGTCCATTATCAGATCCAGACACAAGTTCAGCACAGAAACAGCCTCACCTGGATTGGTGGAAAACGAGAGGTAGAGCTGAGTTGTCGTCAGCATATTGCTGACTCGTCAGCCCAAACCTCTTGATGACCTCTCCAGTGGTTCCATGTAGATGTTAAACAGCCATGGGGGACAGTATCGAGCCCTGAGGAACTCCATGACATAAACGCCATGGGACAGAGCAACTGTCCCCCAGCACCACCCTCTGGACACGGTCAGCCAGGAAGGAGCGGAACCACCGTAAAGCGGTGCCCCCAACTCCCAACCCAGCCAGCCTATCCAGAAGGACACCATGGTTGATGGTGTTGAAAACCGCTGAGAGGTCCAGGGAGTATCAACAGGGTCACACTCCCCCTGTCTCTCTCCCAGCAAAGGTCATCGTACAGGGGTGACCAAGGCAGTCTCCTTACCAAAGCCCGGCCTGAAACCTGAGTGAAATGGATCCAGAAAATCCCCTTTCATCCAGCAGCGCCTGGAGTTGCCCGGCCACAACCCGCTCCAACACTTTGCCCAAATAAGGGAGGTTCGCCACTGGTCGGTAGTTAACCACCAGCCTTGGGTCCAGGTTAGGCTTTTTTAGGAGTGGGCCGAATTACCACCTCTTTCTTTTTTTTTCCCTTTTTTCCCCTTTTTTTATTATTATTAACAACTTGGGATAAGGTAAGGGGTCCAGAAGGTAAAAGGGGGATATGAGGGGAGAAAAAAGGAGGGGGAGGAGAACACAAAATGTACTGACATCCAATCTATTCATGTTGCGATATCAACTCGACTTTCGCTTTTCTACTATTTGATTGCCCTCCAGGTTTTAACTTACATTTACATCCTAGTTTTAATCTATGTTATTCAAGTACTATCTGGTGACTCAAGCCATTTATATAATAAATCCCATCGTTCTGTTGCCTTTTGTATTGGACAGTCTTTCAACACTTCTGATAAGATATCCATTTCTGCCGCTTCCCCATTTCTTCCAATTCTTGGCATAAAGAATTCTGGCTGCAGTGACTATATATATAACTAAGTAGTTCTTTGTCTTACCTATATTGTCTGGTATAATACTCAGTAGAAACAGTTCTGGGGTTAGTGGAACCTTACAAAGCAATATTTTTTTGTACCAGAGTATGTACACCTATCCAAAAATTGTTTCGCTACTCTGCAAGTCCACCACATATTGGTAAAAACTTCCCTAATGTGCTTCATATTTCCAACAAACATTTGACACATTTTTTTTTGTTTCTCTTTCAAGGGTGGTAAGGACCACTCCCTCTCTCAAAGAGGCGTTCATGGCCTCCTGGACCCAGGTGCGAACCCCCCTGGCAGATCTTCCAATTAGCCAAGATGGGTAAGGGTCGAGTGGAGTGGTAGTAGAACGACAGATCCAAGCACCCTGTCCACATCCTCAGGTCTCAACAATTGAATCTCATCCATTAATACTTGACCTAAGCACGGCACACTGGACACATCCTCTGATTCTGCAGTAATGGCGGAGTCCAACCCACTGCGAATCTGAGCAATTTTCCCCTCAAAATGAATGGCAAACTCATCACAGCGAGCTGATGAGCAGTCCGGGACCTCCACCGGATTTCCCGGTGAAGAAGATCCCAGACCACCCGAAACAGCTCTGCTGGACGACATTCTGAGGAAGCAATATGGCTGGAGAAATATTGCCGTTTCGCCAGCCGTATTACCACGAAATAGGCCCGATAATAGGCTCTAAGTCGTGTTCGATCGGACTCCCAGCGGGATTTCCTCCACCTGCGCTCCAGCCGTCTCCCCTCTCACTTCATCGCCCGCAGTTCAGAAGTATACCAAGGAGCTAGTCTGGGCTCTGCGTGCAGGGAGGAGGGCGCTTAGGCACAATTGTGTCAACCGCCCGGGTCATCTCCCTATTCCATAGGGTGACCTGAGCTTCGACAGGAGCGCCAATCATATCAGACGGATAATCCCCCAGAGTATTCAGGAAACCATTCGGATCCATTAGTCTCCGAGCGGATCATCTTAATAGATTCCCCCACCCTTGCAGAGGGGAGAAGAAGCTAATAGACTAAACTTGACCAGGAAGTGGTCTGACCATGACAATGGGGTCACAACCAGCCCCTCCACATCCAAACCACCATCTTCCAGTCCCATTGAGAAAACCAGGTCCAAGGTATGGTCCTTCTCATGTGTCGGGCCGATGACACATTGAGACAGCCCCATGGTTGTCATGGCGGCCATGAAGTCCTGAGCCGCCCCAGTCAAGGCAGCCTCGGCATGGATGTTGAGGTCCCCCAGCACCAACAGCCTGGGAGTCCTCAACACCAGGTCCGAGACTACCTCCGTCAACTCAGGCAGGGAGACTGTTGGTACGCAGCAGGGGTGGGGGCGGTACACCAACAGAATCCCAATCTGTCTCATAAGCCCAACACACAATACAGGCCCTCAAGACCTCCTCTCAAAGGGATAGGAAGGCCTGGTCAAAGAGATAGAACTCCTATAGAGTATAGCAACTCCCCCTCCCCGACCCTCCGAGCGACATTGGTGCTGGACTGAGTACCCAGGCAGACACAGCTGGGAGAGGGGGACACCACCCTCCTCTCCCACCCAGGTCTACAGTAATGCACGCCAGGTCAGCACCCTCATCCAGAATTACATCATGGATGAGGGCAGTCTTATTTGTACTGACCTGGCGTTCATCAACAGCAGCGTGTGGCTCGAGGGTTTGCTGATATGGTCACCTGATACCATCTGGTTGGGGGTAGGAATAGAAGAGGGGATAGAGGTAAGATATCTAACCTCTCTTCTCCTACAAGGGCATGTTCTAACCCCACCGCCATTCCTTCCCTACCCAGCACTACCTCAATGGCTGCCCCCTCCAATGTGTGATGCAAAGACAAAAAACAATGAGCAACACTCTCAGCCCCATTACAATGTTGTGCTAAGATTTAAAAAAAAAAGAATCAAAATAATTCTAAAGTAAATTCTAAGAATGAGGCCGGGGGGGGGGGGGGGAGAGAATGGAGCTCCTTTCATGAGAAAAAAACACTTTGGGGAAATGGGATGACAGTTCGTACTATAACACTACCTTCAACTTATTCCTTAATTTCAACAAAACACTACCCTCCCTGATACTGGATATGGGATGTACAGGAAAGGTGCTGTATTACAAACAAAATGTATCTATAATGACCCATCCAAATGTAAGTTTTGAAAGTTCTGGGGAATCTTCTAAACACTAAAGCATGACAAGTATTAAACCAAATGTTTTTTCTGATATTCTGAGATTTTCCTTTTTCTTACTCTTCCCCAAATTACTGTTGTGCAGAAAATTCCTCCTATGAGAATTTCAACCATTCTTATACAGTTTGGTAGAAAAAATATTGCCTTCAAAAAAGAATTCCAAAGGAAATTCTTATGAAGAAGTTCAAGATTTTTGTGCTTATTTTGCTTATGAAGTGGCCAAAAAGACTGTGTTCGCCTCTTGTCTATCATTACGCAATTATCTCTGTGCCCCCTAGCAGTCTCCGTAGCTTCTCCCACAACCATTGAACCCCAGGGGAAGATGCCATAAAATAATTCCTTCAACAGAGCCTTTTCAGATCAGGAAATGGGGGCACCCAGGGAAATTGCAGGGTGAGGACAAAATATGTAATAGAAGGCAAGAAAAAAAAGTAATGCAGCATGTGTGGCCACCTTTTAATCTAATGATAAGTTCAGAAATTCCACCAAAAGAAACCCGAATAGGCCCTGCCAGCAAGACAGCAAAATAGAAACTTCTTTCATGGGAAGATTTGTTTGGGAAACTGAAGAAAAAATTGGCATGTATTGCACTGTTCTCTCCGGAGCTGGAGACTATGTGGCTCTTCCTCATGCCTGTTACAGAACTTACAGGGAAAGAAGTGTACTATAATCAACTGTGACAGAGATAACCACCTTGGATCCTTTTGGGGAGAAAGGTGGTATAGAAACATTTTAAAAGATAAATGAATTTATCTACAGTGACTCCCTCAAAAATGTAACATTTTTGTGTAGTGGCAAGTGTATATTCCCTAACACATTGAGTCTGTCCACAATACATTAGAATAGGAAAAAAAAAACACATTTAGGATTCTGGGGAGGCAAGTACATACAATTTCGCATCCGCTCCCCCAGCACCTATAATGGGGTACACACCCACACCCACCAATAACTCCAATATCTGGTAGCAAATGCCAGAGAGAGCAAGCATTTTGCTTCCTTTAAATTGCTTGTAGCAGCTGGTTGATGAAACTGGTGGCATGACACAATTCAAATCATTCAACGCAAGTAAAATTATTGTTATAAATGTTTTCCCCCTCATTTGCAGCTGAATTTTAGTGACAAGACAACAGACTAAATATTAAATATTTAAATGAGATTCTGGAAACTATCAAATTCAAAGGATTTCTTCTTTATACATAATGAGATCTTTTTTTTTCTCAGCTAATATGTTTCACTGATTTAGGTGGCAATGGGAGAACATTTCATAAGGTTAACTTCAGTGCCAGGAGCGTCTTCATTGCATGTGCACTTGGAGAGAGAAGAATTAAATCTCCCTTCTCGAACATTGCATTCATGATAAAAAAAACAGGGTCTCCATACCTGGCTTTTTTTTTTTGCGGGGGAGGGAATCATCCCATTAAATTAACATCTGGTTTGACCCTCACTTTCCATATAAGAAGCTCAAAATCACATAATCAGGAGCTTACCTCAAAACAGCAATCAACATCTTTCACAAGTAATCAAAAATCTTGCATCTAAAACAAATCTAAGAATTGCTGAATCACTTTCTAAATTCAACTGAGATCACTATGATAGAAACCTGAAAGTAATCCTGTGATGCTTAGGAAAACGTTGAACTCCATTTAAGTGATTTTACAGACATAAGGTTTTATGTTCACAGGCATCTTGATAAGGAACACATCATTAACACAAACTCCAAAAAGATTATCAACGGTGGTTTCTGCATGACTGGATAAACCTGGATTTAGATGTTGACCTATTACATCAACAAAGACCAGCCAACAGAGTCTAAAATTGAAATTATGAGATAATGGCTTCTTCTGATCTCTTATGCTGGGGTGTAATTCTGTCTCTAATATTAGCAGTCCTAATGTATTTAAACTGCTAATATTCACTGCAGTGCAGAAAAAGTGATAGGCTCAACACTGATTCCCTCTCCCATATTTAAAACAGAACCCAGGTTTAATACTCAGCCCCAGCACACAACTCCTCTGAACTGATAGAGTTGAATTGTGTAAATGTGTGATGTACGTTAGTGAAATGGCATGGAAAGAAAAAGGACAAAATACCAATCCATTTTGGAGTCCCTTTACTTGTTCTGGTTATTGTCTTTTAGCTGGAAAACCTAATGGCATGTCTGGACTTTTAAGGGTGGGGGGGGATGCAGGGCAACCAGAGAGGGAGAAAGATACACATCTGCACATTCAAGCAGTACATATGACAAAAAGGACTGCTGGTAGAGATCTACAAAACAATCCCACACACTACACCAGAACCCAGACAGAGTTCTAGCTCCTGTCATCTGAAGATGCCGGCCACAGAGGACTGGCGAAACGTTAGGAAGAAAAACCTCAAGAACACAGCCAGACAGCCTGAAAAACCCACAACAACCATCAGATCCGGCCGTGAAAGCCTTCGAGAACACATCTACAAAACAGTTTAACTTTAACTATACAAAAGTATTGATTACCAATTTATTAACAGCAGCTAGATTAATAATAGCTAGGAATTGGAAATCAAAGTCTGAATTTCTAATGGAAGAATGGTATAATGACATATGGAACATTGCTATAAATGATAAGTTAACTTGTAACTTAAAGGTTAAGAAAGGAGAAATGAAAAAGAATAATTTCTATGATATATGGGGCAGATTTCTTGAATATGTGCTAACAAGAGGAAAAGGGGAAAGCTCCAAATCAAGAATCAATTGCAGTTCTGGAGAAGAGGACAATAAAGGAAGAAGAAGAATAAAGATAGAGGAAGAAGAGGATTACTGCAAGACTATGGTGGTGGGGAACACAGTCGATTTGTATTTTGGTTTATGTATTTTATGTTTATGTTTATGTTGTAGTTTAAGAAAACAACAACAACAAAGTATTGTGGGCTGCACAGAGGGTCCTTTATGACCTGAAATTTCATTCCGTCTATGAAACCCTAGAAGAAAGTGAGCAATTAATTAAATGGCTGTTTACTCTTTCAGTCATGTGAACTTCACAGTGTTCACCTTGCCCTTTTCAGCAAAAAGTGGTTGTGGACAGGGAAGGGGACATCCTGTTACATATAATATTTGTTGCTTTTTAAAAATGATACTTTGTACAGAATATCCTACTTTAACAACAGTGGCTGAAATATTATTGATGATTACCTGGGTGTTATATCAACTCTCCTTCCAGAAGAGTTTAGGTTTTTTTAACCAGAAAAAGCACAATCATAAAATAAATTAAAGTATCCCAAACACATGCT
This sequence comes from Intellagama lesueurii, assembly GCA_037013535.1. Classification (NCBI taxonomy): domain Eukaryota; kingdom Metazoa; phylum Chordata; class Lepidosauria; order Squamata; family Agamidae; genus Intellagama; species Intellagama lesueurii. The sequence continues at coordinate 113,185,997 of JBAJHW010000005.1, forward strand.
GCCTAATTAAAATAGCCACTGCAGGAGGGCAAAATAGCTACAAGGCTGAAGTAAACATGATTTCCACACCCACCCACCGCAGTACTATTAATTTTATTTTCTATTTACAAGTTATTTGCTAATATCATCAAAAATGAAAATAAAGCAATTTTTGCATTGATTGATTAAAGACTGTAAGGTGACAGGAATTCAATTGTTTTAAGCTTCCAGCAAGGCACTTTAGCATGTTCACGACTTTTCATGAGTGAAATTAAATCATCTGCACCAGCCATTATTTTGAGAATTCCTATCTAGAGGAGCCAGAGCTTTGATGTGATAAATCTCCTAAATTTCCAGCAACAAGGATCTCAGGTAACACAGCTAAGCCACTTGTCTGGAGACTTGAAAGAACGAATGCTGATTGGAAGAGGAACTGATGAGACAGATAAATCACTGGTCTGTATCACTGTAAGGCCATTTATGTGATTCACCCAGTCATTATCCCCTGACTCCTCAGTTACAACACATGTGTTGGGTGGTTTGAGTGTGTATTTAAAATAATGCAGAAAACATGCATTGAATTTCATATTGTTCTTACACATTTGGCAGTTTGTCCATTCCTGACACCACACAACCCATTTCCTTCAGAACCTCAAAAACTGAGCAAATGTAGGAACAGATTATACCTTGCACTATCACCACTGTCACATTTCCCCATGGCCAGCATTTCTTTCAGTTACCTATCTTACCATGCCTTTCTGTAAACTATGGCTTTCGGCTAGAGTATCTGGATGGCTGTCTCCTGTGGTATGAACCCAGCACATTTTTAAGAACCATACCAGTGGTTCTTCTCTGAATGCTCTGGCCTTCAAAGGCTGTGAAAGTCCTGGGAGAAGGTCTACTCAGCAGTAGCATCCCACTTATTGAATATCTTCCACAAATAGGTCACATGCATATACCCTAGCCTTAAACTGACACCAAGCAAAGACATTTTATTAACCATGCTTTTATTCATTGCAATGTTGAATACTGATTTGCTGATCTGTCATTTTATTAATTTTGCACTTTTACTGCCTTTGCCTTTGCCTGTTTCCTTTTTAAACAATATTTGTTTTATACTCATATTAATATAATATAATATAACATATTTTAAAGTAATTTATTAATATAATTTATATTATATTAAATTAGTGTAATAATGGTATGGCTATTTCATGTTTTCTTATCTTAATTATTGTATCATCTTATTGGCTGAAATTCTGTTGAATAGCTTCTGGGCATAATTTGATATTATGCCCATAGTAGCTGCAATTGCACTAAAGTGGAAGAGCTATTTACGAAGCATTTCTGCCGGTTGCACTGTGTAATCAGTTGAAATACGAACCATGTGACAGGTTCCACTGCAGTCTTGTTGCTGGGGCAGAACACCTGCACATTTTATGCAAGTGTAACATTACATTAGAGGGACATGGTGGTGCTGCGAGTTAAACCGCAAAGCCTCTGGGCTGCAAGGTCGAAAGATCAGCAGTTCGAATCCATGCAACGGAGTGAGCTCCCGTTGCTTGTCCCAGCTCCTGCAAACCTAGGAGTTCGAAAGCATGTAAAAATGCAAGTAGATAAACAGGTACCACCACGGTGGGAAGGTAACGGCGTTCCATGTCTAGTCGCGCTGGCCACGTGACCACGGAAACTGTCTACGGACAAATACTGGCTCTATGGCTTGGAAACGGGGATGAGCACCGCACCCTAGAGTCGGACACGACTGGACAATTTGTCAAGGGGAACCTTTACCTTTTACCTTAACATTACATTGCACCTTAAAAAACAAGATTCTGGCTCATGTGAACTATTTTGCAGACTATACAGGGAAAACTAGGATGCACATACTTAACACATACCTTGTTTCCCCGAAAATAAGACCTAACCTGAAAATAAGCCCTAGTATGATTTTTCAGGATACTCGTAATATAAGCCCTACCCCCAAAATAAGCCCCAGTTAAGTGAAACCCTGCCCTCCACCATTGTGCAGCAACCAGAAGAAGATGACATGACTGTATTTTAATAAATGTAGATTGTTGTACATGAAAAAAACAAAACATCCCTGAAAATAAGCCCTAATGCGTTTTTGGAGCAAAAAGTTAATATAAGACCCTGTCTTATTTTCGGGGGAAACACGGTAAGTAACCTGATTAGTTTGAAATTGCTTGTCATGTTACCACTTGAAAAAAATTACAGAGAAGGTATAATAAAACATTACCTAAAAACAACATTTGAAGATTGTTTCGAGAATCTTGGCAGAGGAAATATATCACAAAGTGGCATTTGAATAATATGTCCACTTTATGTATATAAACTGGTCCTTATTGAAACATTCATTTAAAGTCCTTGTTATATTTTATATATTGTATACTTCAAAATAAATAATAGTCTTTTCAAAGCATATAGCATTTCTTTACAAATAAAATTTCTATTTGTAATTGAGATGGTTGTGAACAAATAAGGTAGAGTTGAGGAAGAAAACTGAATTATCCACTTAGGTTTAATGGATAGGATAGCTACATTTCCAGAGCTAGTTCAAATCATTATCCCCCTCTCCCTGAAAGCTCAACAAAGAAGGCTCAATAATTTCTATCTGAATTCTATTAAAAGTCAAATTGAATATACTGCCAAAGGCATATAGATCTAGTAATAACTTAAATCACAAACCTTGGACTGTAGAAGTACAAAAAGTTATGTGACATGACATACTGTGATTTAGTTACACAACAAATGTAACATCACACCATAACAAGTGATCTCAAACTAATAGATGCAAGAGAAACATGAAATCATTGAACATCGTTGCTCAATCTTGTTATTTGGTTTCACTGCCATTTTAAATATGTTCTTACATACTGTAGAAATTCCTGTGATTTTGGAAGCTTCCATGTTGCCCCAACAAGTAATGCCAAGTAAAAGCTTCAACATGCAGGGTCCCTTTGGGGGTACACAAAAGATAGAGTTTCCAATCTGACACAAAGGTTAGGGATCTGTGGCATATATAGTTGCCTTCCTCCTGTATAGTCAGTAACCTTAACTGAACTTCAAGAACCTTAATGAAGGAAAGCTTCATGACAAATCACTCACACTACCAAGAAAAACATTAACATCCATTCACATTTGTTAAGCTTACTTTGAGAGCTAGGCTACTTTGTGAGCCATAATTTTAAAGGAACAGCCCCTATGCAAAGTTTTAGATCACAGCAGATCTGAAAGGAAAATACTTTTTTAATTCTCTTGGCCTAGGAATAGGTAATTCTTGCATTTCAGTCTCTTCTTTTTCCCTCCTCATCTTCCTTCTGTGCACTAAGTACAGGGAGGTTTACTTGTGACTCCATAGGACTAGTATTTGCATTCAGTTCTCTGTTGGCACTGCTAGATTTCAGCACAACCTAAATAAGCCACAATTTAGGGCATGAAAATACTATTAAATTATAGGTTTTGCACAATTTTTAGAAATGGATTCATATACCTTTTTTTCCTAATGCTGTGCGGCCTCTTGAACTTAACATATCTTAAGACCTCATTGCATGTTAATCTGTCCTTACCAACTATCACCCTATACTCCAGATATCTTTATTAAGACTGTCTCCTACCCCTTCCACCCTATCTAAAGTTCTCATGCACTATTGCATATGTTTTTGTCTTCTTTATTTAGAAATCTATTGAACAGCCAACTCTTTTATCTCATTTTGGCTCTGAATTGCTACTAAATCCTCATTTTAAGAAATCCACTTTCAGGTCAGTTCCTTTTTCCCAGTTCCTGCTGCTTTCTGCAATGACTTTAATCTGAATACATTAATGGTGAGTGGTTTTGCCTAACCATGTGAAGATTTAATATAAAGACAATAACATTTTGAATACTTCCCAGGTGCAAAACCATGAAATGTGGATCATAGCAGAATGGGTCACTACTGCTGTCACACACAAAAACACATACAGTACAAAGTCTGCAGCTCTTCTGTGTATTATGCAACTACACTAGAGATGGGGATGACTCACCATTTTGGCGAGTCGTCCTGCTTCATGATTCATCAAAAGTTGACAAAGCACGAAGCTCCCCCCATGAACACACGAAGCACGAATTTATTCATCGATTCGTGGGGGGTTTACAAAAAAACCTGACTCCCCCGCTGCCCCCATGCCATGCCGCCCCCCCGCCATGCCGTTGCCCCCCACGCCCCCCACCGCCGACGCCCCCTGCCAATGCACCCCCACCGTAATCACTGCTGCCGCCACCACCGTCTCTAGCTGGCTTCCGCAGCCACGGCCTGTAGAAAGAGACACTGGCTGCCCTTTGCAAAGATGGCGGGTGCGGCTTCATTTAGGATAGGGAAGCTGCAGCTGCCATCTTTGCAAAGGGCAGCCTGGATTCCCTTAGCCTAGCCTTCCTTCTCTTCGTATGGGGGACGAATAAAAATGGGGAAATATTTATCCCTTTGTATTTGTGGGGGTCTCTGGAACCCACGAATATGAAGAGATGAATATTTAATGAATCAGCGATTTCTGATGAATATCGCGATCTGTTTTTTTATTTGTCCCCATGTCTAATCTACACTAGAAATTCAACTCAAATCAATCTAATTCAGTTGCCAAAAGGTTTGACAAAATATTCGAAACTATGTGTCGTGCCAGACTTTTACATGGTTACCCACCCAGCTCTGTGGTGAAAGAAAATAGGGAAAGATAGCTACAATATATTGTACTTTATATATACAAGGAATATTGTCTTCACTGAGGCTTCTAATATCTGCTTACTACTGACTTCATATTTGATTTCTTTCTCTCTTCTGGGACAAGTAAAAAGATCTTCTCTGCAACACAGTTGGCAATAGCTTCCAGATAGTAAAACACAGTATGTTGGAGTGCTAACATCGTTAACAAAATATCCAGCTTTTTGATTTGGAGTCAGTGTCCCGCCCGCTTCCTCTCTCTCTCTAGCCCTGGTCAGATGAGGGAAATGTTCTCTAGTTCTTCTGATACTTTCCATACTTCTGTTGTACTGATTCTCGGTCACATGGTATATACAGTGGTGCATCGACGTACGACCGTCCCGACTTACGACCATTTCGAGTTACGACCAGCTCCGGCCGCAAAATTTTGCTTCGACTTGCGACCGGAGCTTCGAGTTACAACCAGAAAAAAGGCAGGGAAAAAGGCGGGGAATTCAAACTGCTAACCGTTGGTGGCGAAGAGGCTGCTTCTTTGTAGCTCTTTCACCCCAACGGTTAGAGAGTGTGCGTTCGGATGAGGCTTCGGACTGCCTGGTAAGGTGCTGCTTTCTACTTTTTAAAAACTGGCTGTTCTGGGTGGGTTTTGCAGCATGGGTTTGGGCTGGGTGGTGGGGTTATGTTTCTATGCTGTGATGGGTCTTGCAGGGTTTGTTTGTTTTTTGGTGATTTTTTTTTTTCATTTCCGATGGGTCTTACAGTCTCTGTTTGCTTTTTGGGTTTTTCTTTTTGCATTTCCGATGGGTCTTGCAGTCTCTGTTTGCTTTTCGGGGGGTTTTTTTCTTCGGCCGGAACGGATTAATCGCGTTTCCGATGGGTCTTGCAGGTTTTGTTTGCTTTTCTGTTGTTGTTTTTCTTCGGCCGGAACGGATTAATTGCGTTTCCGATGGGTCTTGCAGTGTTGTTTTGTTTTGGTGATTTTTTTCTTCGGCTGGAACGGATTAATTGCATTTCAATGCATTCCCATGGGAAATGGTGCTTCGACTTACGACCATTTCAAGTTACGACCATCATTCCGGAACCAATTAAGTTCATAAGTCGAGGCACCACTGTATACTGGGACGAACATCCCGAGGACTTTTCTTTTTTAAAAAATATGCACGCCACAATAAAGGCGGCAACCTTCCTGGCTTTGATTCTGAAAATAAGTGGGGCAGGTTGTGCACACAGGTAATTCTGGTAAGGAATGCACTGATACAACAGAGGTAAAAAATAACACAACCCTCCTGGGAGTGGAAAATAAACCACAGTTACACCCCTGCCTGGAAAAATATTTTGATCCTGACTGTACATCATGTGATGGGGGGGGAAGCAACAATCTAACTGGGGGATGACTAGAGAACATTTCTGTAATGTGATCTGGGCCTCTGTCTGTCTTTTAAAACACACATTACAAAAAGAGGAAGTAGACACCACATCTGGAATGGAAAGGAATATACTAGGGATGTAGATCTTCACAGGTTTCCCATAGTGAGTGAGAATGAAAAGTGTCAAATGTTTTGCTTGGCAAGATTACAAGATGATCTGAGCCTTTCTCACATTTCAAGACTTCCCCCCCCCCCTCAAGAAATTCATAAAAGTGGGGTTTGCAGAAAATTCTCACCTTTTCTAGCTAATGCAGCTGTTGACCAGCAACTCAGCTATTTCTACATTAGATTTATTTCAAATATAGTTTTAAAAAACTCATCAGGACTATTACTCAGTCAGAATGTACAGCAATGCTGCATACTACCCATTAATGTCATGAATATCCTTCAAAATTATTTAATTCTGAGACAAGGACCACAGTTGTGTTTTTTTTAAGATAAACTTTAACGTGATCACGCTGCCATTAAATAATTATTGTGTAATGTTTTCTAAATTCATCCAGACATGCAGCCACCAAAAACTTCTAAAAGCAGTTGAGATGCAGCTTCACTCTGTTGATTTGTGTGACATGAGATTATACTATAGTCTTATTTGTAGCAACAGTAAAAAAATAAACAACAGAGAACCAACTATGAAGAAACACTTTTCTATTGAGTATCATTCAACTGCACTTTATAAGGAATCTTTCTTTCTTTCTTTCAGAAAAAGAAAAAAAGGAAACAGATTCCTAGCAAAACCAGATAATATCAGAATATGTGTACCATGTTAAGCAGCCTTCATGTTTCCCCTCCTCTCACATTCAGAAGCAGGTAGTTATTGTGAATCCAAACTGATCATACACTGATACTTTCCCCAAGGTTATGGACATCTTGGCAACTATGCCACCGTGCTTCTAAATAAAGCAGATGTCTTTCTTATTTTAGTTTCTGTCAGAAAAACACACAAACAGCTTTGCATCATGTGACCAGAGGCTAGTGTGTGATGCGATACCAAGACGATTAATTCCAGAACCTTCTGGAATGTGACATTTCACTCACATAGTACACTGAGTCTGAAGCCAGTGAAAGCCCCATGAACTTTTCATTTTCCATCTCCTTCTACTCAGCTGTTGCAATGGAAGCATGTTGTAGAGATTAGGTTTCAAATTATGTAAAGCCAGGTTTCCACCTATACAAATGTTTTCAGGGCATACTTGCTAAATCTTTTATTAAGCATGACCTTAACAACATCACAAATGGCAAGAAATGTGATGATGTAATCTGGGGGGGTAGCAATGTGGAACCATGTTTGTATGCTACTCCCTGAATGAGTTACCCCGGGCCTATATAAAAGAAACAAAATTACAGAGTAGGAGATCTCCTCTATGAACAGAAACAATTGCATTCTTATATCTCATCAGAAGCATAGCTATATCAATGGCTGTTACTAGATGTATCTGTTTCTTTTGCATCGCTGAGAGATAGAGACAGCTCTTCCTTGCAGGTTTATGCAAACGGGAAACCTTTGAATATTTTGAATGTAACTCATGTGCTTTGAAATTGTGCATCAGTAACATGATCATCTACAGGTCATTTTCATTTGGGGGGTGATATCTTGAAAATTCTGGCATCTCAGGGCTGGAGGAGTGTATAAAAATATAAGTCTGCTGTAGAAAAATTGCATGTAGCCACACAAACTGTCCTGACTCTAAAAAAGGATGTTTCCTTTTTGAGGTTGGTTTTCAGCCTCTGCAGTTTCTATATGCAGCCAGATACATAGCAGCATTTATTGTGAACTTTATAAACATTAAATGGTGTCATTGTCAGAGCCCTTAAAACCAAATATTATTGCAGAGAGAGCTTTAAATCCACTGCACATAACACCTTGGAGCCACATATTCACTGGACAGCAGGCTCAAAGCTGCCAGCACCTCCCCCAAGCAAACCTCTTATTGCACGTACCTACTGACAACTGGACACCTAATACCTTATCCCTTTCTTGGGCACAACTCAACCAAAGAGTACATTTTGCAAACGAAAAGGATACAGCATCAAGAGTATTATTGGCAGGCACGTGATATCACTGACAGCCACAAGGAAAGCTTTGAGAAAGCTGCAAATCCATGTCATAAGAAGTTCAAAAATGCCCATCACAAAACAACCTGCATTTCGGTGTATCTGAAATCCTTACAGCTTTACCTGGCCTGTCAGAGTGCAGCAGTGGCACCTCTAAACTCCTGCTGAAGTGCTTCCTTCCTGAAATAAATCTTAGTAGTGACCTATGGGATTTAAATAACCTTTAGGGAATATACAGAAGAGAATAACTGCAATATTTTTTGCTTGTCACATTTGACAATCAGCAATCATACTGTCACTCACCCAGTAGCTCTCTAGCAAATGTGCTAGCAGGAAAGAAAGGTAAGCCATCTCCAATTTTCAAATCCATATTATACTTTGGCAGTTCCAAGACCAAACTTTGGAAAACTATGGTTGCATATATATTATGAGAATTTAGGAGGTAAAATTTGCATAGCAATGATGTTTTCATTAACTTGGCTACTTTTTAATTCACAGATATGGGAATACTTTAAGTAGAACAAGGTTCTTCTGAAGCATCGTTGTTATTTCTGAGTATTCAGGACACATTTAGTTCTTCACTTTTTACTCTCAGCATTATGTGCCAATGTTAAAAGTAACATTTTTTCACTGTAATCTTCATTGCATTTCCACTGCAAGAGAAATACCCAATCTGCAAGCTCTATCAAACAAATGCATATCAAGTTAGGCAGTTTCTCCAGCTGACTAAATTTACTGATTTAAAGAAGACTTTTAACAATGTTAAACAGTGTTTCACTATTTACTCTTCCTCACGCCCATATTTTGTCTTCTTCCAGATGTAACACAATTAAAACTCTAGAAACAGGAATACTAACAAGAACTTTGAGTTAAAGATGCAATTTCAGAATATTTCGACACAACATGGGAGTTTGCTCATACTCATTCATATAGAAAAGGACAAAATCTATTATTAGTTCTATAGTTCGTCATATAGTTTGTTTCATTTGCTCACAAACTATGACCACCTCTAACAAGTACAAGTATTAGCAGCATGGCAGTTCATAGGCAGCTGTCTGGTTAGCTCAGTATCTGGCTGCAGAGCCAGTGGTTGGAACTTAGATCAACTCTCCACTGTGTGTTAAGGAGCCTTGTGGTACAGTGATTGAACTGCAGTACTGCAGCCAAAATTCTGCTCACAACCTGGGTTCAATTGCTGTGGGGCGGTATATAAGCAGCATGCTTTGCAAAAGAGTCATCCTGTGTAACCTTGAACAAGCTGCACAGTCCCAAAGCTACCATAGAAGTAAACAGTATACCACTCCTGAATATTCTCTGCCTTGAAACCTTGGAAAGAGCTGTCATATTTTGGAATAGATTTGACCTACATACTATCATCTTTATGGCTACTCCTATATCAATTTGAGCAAATGTAATGATACCCAGCCTTATGAAAGATGTTGTCATATTACCTAAACATGGCATCAAAAGGAATAATGGGAATGGATAAGATAGTTCAGCACCAAACAATTGCAGAAGTAACAGCAACATGTTTATGCAAACATTTGCAAACATTTCTACATTATTATCTCTAGAATATTCCATATTGGAATAACTGGATTATTATTCAATTACTGGAGTTTAAGAACAGCATACGTAATGGATTCAATGTTTCTTTTATCAGCAAAGTGGTGGAGAGGGTGGTGGCCGATCAGCTTCAGGCTCATTTGGATGAAACAAATGCCCTGGATCCATTCCAGTCGGGTTTCAGGCCGCGCCATGGTACAGAAACGGCATTGGTCGCCCTGTATGATGACCTATTGAGGGAGGCCGACAGGGGAAAAACGTCCCTGTTGGTCCTCCTTGATATCTCAGCCGCCTTCGATACCGTCGACCACGGTATCCTCCTGAGGAGGTTCTCCGAGTTAGGAATTGGTGGCCTGGCATTCGCTTGGCTCCAGTCCTTCTTGGAGGACCGTCCTCAGAGAGTACAGCTTGTGGAGAGGGTTTCGGCCCCGTGGAGCCTCAATTGTGGGGTCCCCCAGGGTTCGATCATCTCCCCAATGCTGTTTAATATCTACATGAGGCCGCTGGGTGGGGTCATCAGGGGGTGTGGGGCGTCGTGCCATCAGTACGCTGATGACACCCAGCTCTACATCTCCTTTTCACCAACTGCAGTGGATGCCATTCTGTCCCTTCAGCGCTGCTTGGAGGCTGTACTGCAATGGATGCAGGAAAATGGGCTGAGGTTGAACCCGGACAAGACGGAGGTCCTGAGGGTGGGTGGCCCCACCATCAGCGGTCTGGGAAACTCCCTCTCATTTGGGGGAGTGACTCTCACCGCGAAGAGTGAGGTTCGCAGCTTGGGGATCCATCTGGACCCGGCGCTCACCATGGAAACGCAGGTGGCGTCAGTGGTCCATTCCGCCTATTTCCATCTGTGGCGGATTGCCCAGCTGTGTCCCTATCTTGATGTCGGGGCGCTCACCACTTTGGTACATGCGCTTCTAATCTCGAGATTAGACCACTGTAATGCGCTCTACGTGGGGCTACCTTTGAGGTTGATGCGGAAGCTCCAAATGGTGCAGAATGCGGCGGCCAGACTCCTTAGTGGGGTGAGAAAATACCATCATATCTCTCCCACCCTGGCCGCTCTGCATTGGCTGCCCGTTCGGTTCCTCGTTGATTTCAAAGTTTTAATGCTTACGTACAAAGCCCTAAACGGTTTAGGGCCTCGATATTTGGCGGAACGCCTACTTCCACCAAAATCTACCCGTATCACTCGATCTAGCCAGGAGGTGAGGTTGAGGAGCCTAACGCCGAGGGAGGCCCGGAAGGAAAAAAACAAGAAACCGGGCCTTCTCGGCAGTGGCTCCTCGCCTTTGGAATAAACTCCCCCCTGAGATCCGCATGGCCCCCTCGCTGGGCATTTTCAAAAGCCAATTGAAAACTTGGCTGTTAAAGCAGGCCTTCCCTCCAGCCACTATTTGATTTATCCTTTTTTTTTTTCTTTTTTTTATCTTGAACAATTGATTATTCATGTTGTATATTATTGCTATATTTAAATTGTTTTATTTTTAAGTGTTGTTAGCCGCCCAGAGTGGTCAACTGACCAGATGGGCGGGATATAAATACAATAAATAATAAATAAATAATAAATAATTCAAGTTTTGGAAAATCATCTTCTCTGTATAATCCAGGCTTGGAATTAGCAGGACTTTGTTGTTAAATTTGCTTAGCTTTGTAGCCTCTGGATTGACTCAAATATGCATATTAATGCAGTGATGTGGACAAGATAATCAAGTCTATCTGATAGAACTTTTAATACTTCACACCTAGAAGAATTCTGAAGCAATGAAAGCTTTTCTTTAGCAATAAAGCTTATTTTAAACCACAATCTTGGGTTTGTACAAGTTTGGTCTCTGCTAAAATGAGACAATGTTCTTGTATTATTCCTTTTCCCAGCCATGTGGAGGAGAGGGGGCTATATATAGCTGAACATATCCTCGCTTGTGCACATAACCTGGTTATCTAAGTTCACGGCAGCAGCAATATTATGAACATGAAATTCCTGGTTCACATAGTGTAGCCATATGCCCTCCTTTAAGGATGGAAGTCCTCAATTTGAAGAGCTGTTATGTGGGTGGCTGCCCTGCCACCCTCCCAGTGAGGTTCCCTGGCCAAGCAGGGAAAGTGGGGCTTTTGATTGGTAAATGTATCTATTCAGCCCTTTGCCTTTTTCTTTTTTAAGTAAAATGGTTTGGAGAGGGGTGCATTTTGTAAGAAATGATACAGACTCGAATTACTGATCTAACTACTGATGCATGACAGGAAGGACATGCTGTGGTATGTCAATTCCATATGAACTTCAGTTATAAGGTTAGTCCTGGAGCAGACATTCTGAAAGCAGTACCCAAACCATTCCTCTGAAAGAAATGATTATTGCCTAGCTACATATTTCAACAAAACTACAGTGACCTATGTTTATGTTCTTTCTATATATATTCATTTTCAGAAAATACAAGGCACAGGGAATTTCAGACTGTTATTAAACACCACATCTTATTTGATTTATATCCTATCTTTATTGCAATTCTGTGTCCCAAGGTGGTTACCTAGTCAGAAATTTGTGCTATACGGTGAGCAGCAGTGTATTTCCACTTAAATTACTATAAGTATCTAACCACGACATTTGCATCTTTTACTTTAAATTAGCATGTGCAAATTTAATGCAAAATGTCCCTTTTTTGTGAAGAATGTCCTCATTTTTTGAGTTCTTTGTCCTTCACATCCTCCTTTTTTGGTGATGTCTGTCCTCCTTTTGATGATGGTACAGCCAATTGGGAACTTTTGTCATGCTCAGGTTAGTTTCAAAGAATTCTGTACAATCTACATCTAGATTATCTTAGACGCAGAGTAGCATGAGATCTATCAGAAAATCAGTCATATAAATTCCTAAAAACAGTGGTGCTGTTGGAGAAATTGACTAGTCGGGTCAGATTATACAAAGAGGAGATTCAAAAGGATAACTGTATGGAGATATGGCATCCCCTGTTGAAATCTGATATTGAGTAAAAAAAAACAGAGTAAACCAAATGGACAATGGGTTGGACTGCTGGTTATTCTAAGAGACTATATGAAGACATAATGTAAAGACATAATGTAAACAGTATGCATATATGAAGGTATAAGAATTTATGAACAACAAATTTACTATTATTATAACACAATAGGTATTGTTCTGTTATGATTTTTGAATGAACTGAAATAAAGATTTAATTTTTAAAAAATCAAATATATATATAAATTCCCCATCCTAACCCCATTTATGTTCTGAGACTTCCTAGGGCTTCCTTTTGCCCTGAGAAGCCTTTGGGAGCCTCAGGATGGGCTGAGGATGTCTTTAATAGTCAAAAATCACTACCAAATTGCTGCCGGTCGCCCCGATCCCAGAGGTGGTGGTCTGGTGGCCCTTTTTAGCTATTAAAGGCCCCCCACCCACTCCTTCCCTGAATCTCCCAAAGGCTTCTTTGGGGCAAAAGGGACCCTAGGGAGCCTTAGAATTGTAAGGGAGGGAGTAGGAAGCTTTCAATTAATTTAAATTAATTATCCCACTTGCCAGATCATGACATCCTATTTGTGCCGCACAAAGTTGTGCCAGAGTATTTTGGCCTATATTAGCTTAAAAGAAGCAAGAAGGCTGCACAAAACGGCCCTGATCCACAGAGTGCTTGATGTATGCCAACCTGTTCCACTTAATTGCACCGTGATGGAGTACAAACTGCTCTCCCTGAAGGTGCAGCACTTAGTTCCAAAAGCTCCCCAAAACACTTTCGATTGGAGAGTGAAAATGCTGCGGGACTAGGCTGTAAATCCAAATTTATTTCACTGCAATAAATCATGAATACATTTAACAGAGATATCACAGAGAAAAATACAAACCCCATAAAGCCAAATAAACATAAAGCATCTTTTATTCATCTCCTACTTTATTTGATGGTTGCATCTGATTTGTGTTATCATGAATTCAAAAATGAAAGAGGAAATGTAAGACTGTTTCTAAAACATAACATGCAAGACATTTCTGCTTGCTCATAAATGTGAATAGACATGTGGAAAATGAACAGAATGGTCTTGATTAGGGTTTTATAATGTGCTTGCCATAGACATTCTTGGCCAAGATTTTCAAATAACTAGTAGGGAAGCTGTTGATTATTTGGTATGTTAGAAATCTACATAGGTTTTTTAAGGAAAGACATTTTGGTTTTGAATAGAGATGTAACACTCAACAATCTTCATTGGTTTACACCCAACAGGAGGTTCTTCTTTTAATCTCTATCCTCATTCTGTGGTCCCTCATCCTCAGCTAACTACTACCAGCCTGTCTACATTTGATCATTGCACCTATTACTATCTCATCTCTCAGACGGCTGGACGCAAAAACAAAAGATGGTTTACAGAATGCATACTTGTCTACTAAGGAAAGGAATAACTGATACCAGTCAGGGAAAGGCACATGACACTAGTATTGGGACAAACTGAAATGGCTATCTGTACTGTTACCATCCCTGGATTCTGGCCCAGAAACAAAATTAGCAATTTTGCTACCCAGGGCAAGCCATGTAAAATGCTTCTCCAAATCATAATTCCACATCATAATTCATGATGTGGAAATAATATGGGAAGTAATAATTACAGCACTGAACACCCTCCCAGCATCTTCCTGAACCCTGCGTAGACCTGCCCTCCACTGCCTCAGCAAAGCTTGATAGGCTTACCATGCTTGCTCTCCCCGGTGGTCTGTTCATACAACTGTTTACTATTCATACAACATGTCCCCCTCCCCAAGGTCACCTCAGGGGCCTGGTCTACTACCATTTTTGTCCTATGGCGGCACAGCAAGCTGCCGTGATAATATTGGAAGTCTGGGGGAAAGGGTACAATCTCTCTATGTTTGGCACCCCGGCAAGAAACCCAAGTTGCCCTATCCAGGCTGCTGCCTTTGTCCTCACTGGAACAGCAGCACAGACCTTGCATTCTTGGTCTGTATTTGGCACAGTAGTGCCAGAATAGTGAGCAAGAATAAGCAGCAAGATGATGAGTGGTACTCCATTCGGTGGGTAGACTGATTATCTTTGTTCCTTCAAGGTAGACCCACTGTTATGAACATTACTGTTTATCCCAGCCAAGTTCTTAGACTGTCTATCTTTTCCCATCTTCCAAGAAATATAGTCAAATTCTCTAACTACCACTAAATGATGCTAGCTGAAACAAAGCAACAAGAGCAGTAACCAATCTTATTGAAGGGAGGATGCAGGATTCTTATGTTTGCATAGTAATACCTGTGAGAGAACATGCTTAACATGCTAAAATATTTATGCTTGCCTGTGTGCAAGTGTGTATTTTAACAAGCAAATATTTTCTACATTGTTAGTTCTTCTAGATGCTTATGACATGACATCTTGATTCTTTTGCTCTGCATTAATGTTGAATTATTTCCATGGATTCACTGATTGCCCTTAAGACCAGGGACTCCTGTCACCAAGGTTTCCCATCTGTAAAATAGACAATAATTTTCCAGAATACCTTTCAAATGCTGACAGTCTTAATAACATGTTCCACTGTTCCACTGCCCTTCGGAGTGCAGCCCTTGAGCAGCTAGGGCTGAAAAACAGCCCCCAGCCCTGCCAAAGTTGCCCACACCTCTGCTACAGCACTGAGAGCACCACAGTATTTTTGTCAGAAAAAGGGTGTCCTTCAAAAAAGCAAAAGCTTAGTAATATGATCTTATAAAGTTTGATCGTACAGTGTTTATTTGTATTTTTCTCTATTATTTCAATTGCGATTTTTAAAAAAATGAATGCTTTTAAAACACTCACTTCCAACAATGCCATCCCTGCTTGTATCTGTGTAACACAGTTCTTTCTAGCACCATGCCCTACTTCAAGGATTTCACCATCCTCCTCAGATCTTTTTTTATCCCATTGATCCACCACCTTTTCCAGTTGGTCCTCAGCCATCCTGCTTCCAGACATCTCTGTCGTCCTTTATAGCATCACTCACAAAATAAGAACATAGTGAAAAGAATTACTAACAGACAGTTGGAATGCATGGTCTACCTGCAGTTCTTTATAAGAGTGCCCATGATGCCAGCGCATAAACTGATTGAAAAGGTCCCTTATTAGTTACACCTCAACTTAATTGCTCTCCCCAATTAAACTGTAGAAAATGCATGTGAAAGGAGTTTAAAAAATTTTTTTTTAAAGAACTCTAAACAGGAAGCTTTGACTGCACATATAGGAGAAATCTTAAAATTACTGTTAGGGTTTAGGTTTCGCAAACTGATTTATATAACATCATTAGCTATTGACATGTTAGCATAACAGCAGATTGATCTGTGACCTTAATTTCCTTGGAGCAGGGATAGTACTAACCAACAAGTATTACTTTAAAGCAAATCTGTTTTCTCTATGGGAAATGTACTTTTGTTCTTTAAACAGAATTAATAAGAAAAAGACTAACATGTATGTATTATGATGTCCTAAACACAGAGATTAGGTTAAAATGTATGTTGAACACACTAGGGTTTTTTTTCGATGTCTACACGTGTAAGGTTGTGATGTTAGCAAAGTTTGAAAATGTTATTACAAAAGCTAACATGTTAGCACAATGTTTTGTAAGTAACTAGGTATGGATATTACTAGAGATGGGGACAAACTGCCAAAATGGTGGTTTGTCGTGGTTCGGCAAGGTAGACAAACCACAAACCACAAACTTCCCCTGGGTTTTTCAACAAACCATGAATCGGTTAATCAGGTTTATTTTAGACAGCCAGTGGCTGTCTTTCAAAAAAAAAAAGCTGAACCCCCACCCCCTGCCTGCCCCCTTCACCTCTGTACCTTGTCCTGTCGCCGCCGACACCTCCACCAGAACAGAAACTAGGCTGCTGAAATGGAAAACACCTCCTCTCTCGGCCTCTCTGCACGCCAAACAGCCATAGTCAGAGAGAGCAGGCTAGCCAGCCAGAATGGTTCTCTGACTCTGTGCACGTCGAGCAGCTGATCAGTATGCCCAGAGACAGAGAGAGCAGGTTAGCCTGCTGGAACGGCAACCTAGCTTCTGTTCTGGTGGTGGCAAGACAAGGTAGGTAGGGCAGTGGAAAGGGGGCAGGGGGCAGGCTGTGGGGGCAGAGAGAACAGCTGTTGGGCATGCCCATAGGCAGAAAGTCCAAACTATGCTGCTTGAATAGCCATTCAGGCAGCCTAGCTTGCTCTATGGCCCAGCAAAGGGATGAATAAAAAGGGTAAATATTTGTCATTTCGTATTTGTTGGGGCCTCCAGAACTGACAAATACAAAGTGACAAATATTACCAATTATCACCAATTTCTGATGAATATCACAATTCATTTTTATTTGTCCCTATGTCTTTACTACTCACAAGTAACCCATATTATTTATTAATATGTTACTTACACATATAGTTGATTCTAGTTTCCAGTATTAGTCCCAACTAGAACAGACTCAGTGAAATGAATGGGACATGTTAGTCAGCAGTTATGTAAGTCACTACTTATGCATGTACTTTCAGAATGTCTGCTCTGTCTGGGACTAAAATTGGATTTATCCTATTATTTTTAATTCTGTTTTTTTAAACAAAATCACATAAATACAAAAAATGATTAATAGCTAAATGACAGCACCAAAAACCAGTATTTTGGAATAATGAATAAACATTACATACACATTCTAACTCCATTAGACATTTTTGTTCATGTAGACCTCCCCACCCATCAAGTATTGTTACTCTCTCTTCTTTACCCCCCAGTCCTGGGTGTTAGACATGTTATTTCATAGTTTTAGGATGCATCTATTACTATGGAAATAACATGAAGTAAGAATAAAGAATAACTAAAGGAAATCATATCAGGCAAAACCCAAAGGAAAAAAATAACAAAAAATAAAAAAGACTAAACCTTGTGGCACCTTAGAGACTGTTATATTTTAATGTGAGTTTTCATGGACAATGCCACTTCTTCAGACATATGAGGTACATACAGAGTTATACAGTAAAACATTTGTGCCCAGCTTTAAGATACAGTGATGCATGGTTGCATTTCACACATGCAATAATTTATTATCTATGTTTGGTGTTGAATTCTTTTGAAGCCTGGTTTTGTAGAAATTGCCACAAGAAACAAGAAACAAGGCAAAAGTGGGGAGGGGGGAAGAGGGACTGTGGTACCTTAAAGACCAATTGTAAGCAGTAACATGATTAAAGGAGACAGCAGAGGAACAATGTGTGTTAATATAGAGAACATTAACAATTTTTACCTTTGAAAATAACAGTAGATAAAAGCATAATTATTACATTTGTTAATGACTTAAGAAACCTAGGCTTAGATTCAATCCATTTATATGGGCACCCATTAAGTGTATAAATTTTATCTCAGCTGGTTCCCTCGGTATTCTTGTTCCATAGTGTTTCTTTTCCAGAATAGCAACTTTCATAACTTGTGAAGAATGTCCTAGTAGAGTTTTGTAGATACTTGAGTTTGGAGTATCTATCTTTTGGGTCTGAGCAGATGTGATTGTATCTGAGGGCTTGGCTGTAAACAATAGATTTTGTTCTGTGTTCAGGATGGAAGCTGGAAGTATGCAAGTAGGTATATTGAAAGGAAATCTGTAGATCTTATACTCAGAACTTTAGGAAAATGCAGCCTCTTATGAAGCAACTACAAATCTGAGGGTTACTTGTGGGTGAGGATTTGTTTTAACTTGCTCATAACTGTAACAGGGAAATGGTTTTCATTCATGCATTAGACAAATGTTAGCACTGAAGTGATAAAGAAAAAACAGAAAGCACAAGGAAGGAAATAATAAAGTGGATATTGCAGATTCCATCATGAAAGTACAGAGAAAATTAAATAGAGAAGGTAGCAGATAAGGAGCAAAGATGGGTTTCTTTTTCTCCCTCTCAAATGGATACAATTAAAGTTTTGTCACTAAAAGGAAAGCACTAATGTTATTTTTAGAAAGAAACATGTTGGAATAGCATATGTGCAACTTTTAGGTAGTAAAAAGGTAGGTGAACTTTATTCAGAATATGGTGGCAAGAAAACAAAAGCACTGTTATTTCTATAACATATTTACACAAAGAAAACTGAAGAACAATGGACAGATTGAGAGCCAGTGCCTTCTTTCTGAAGAGATGGAATCATTGCCAGAATTACTTCAGGAACAGTTTATGTTCCTAGGGAAGGACAGAATACAGTACATCAGAAATGCTTCTTTAACATTCCCACTGACTTTACAAAAGGAGAATTTTTGATAAGAATATATATCAATAGTTTGCCTGCCACTATAATGGGTAAGTCTAAGAAATGAAATAGAGGTTTGTTTACTGTACCAAAAATGTTTAAAGCAGTATGAACTAGGACACACTGAGGTTACTTCATAACTTGGAGGCAGCTAATTCTCACAAGACAAAAGTACTCCTTTTCTACCATGTCACATGATGATTATAAGAACATCTGGACAGCTCAATGGTTTAGGTATCTGGCCGCAGAGGTAGAGGTTGGGAGTTCAGTCTCCCACTGTATCTCCCTGACAGGGGGCTGGACTTGATTATCCATAGGGTCCCTTCCTTCTACAGTTCTAATATTATTATTATTCAAAATTATCAGGCACAATCAAAAAAATCATTGACTGGTTTTATATAACAGATACTAGTTTTAACCAAAAACATAAGTATCTGTTAAATATCAACATAATATATATGCTGTTCCTAATTTTGCTATTTCTGTCTCCTAAGTTATATTCTATGACAGTTTAACTGCTGTGCCATGAGAAGCTTCATGGCACAGTGGTTAAACTGCAATACTGCAGGCAAAATTCTGCTCATGACCTGGGTTCAATTCAGGTAGGCCACTCGAGTTTTACTCAGCCTTCCATCCTTCCAAGGCGAGTAAATTGAGTACCCAGCTTGCTGGGACGGGGCGGGGGGGGGGGGGGAAATGTGTAGCCTGCATAGTTAAAATTGTAAACCGCCAAGAGAGTGTTTTAAGTGCTATAGGGTGGTATATAAGCATTACATTTTGCTTTTTGCTTTATTCATGTGCTGTCAAGTCAATTCTGACGTATGGTGACCTTTTTCAGTGTTTTCCAGGAAAAAAATACTCAGAAGTCATTGCCAAGTGTAAAATGCTACAGAGAATGTATCAACTCTGCTGTGGTTATACAATGCCTGATGTTCCTTTACCCACAAGGCATTATCACTTTTATCAAAGCTTCAAAGGGGGGGGGGCACTTAAAGGGGCTGAATATCAATCAGGTCTTAAGTCATTATTAGACATGGGGACGAATAAAAAACGAATTGCGATATTTGACAGAAATCACTGATTCATGTAATATTCATCATTTTGTATTCGTCAGTTATGGCGGCCCTGACGAATACAAAGTGATGAATATTTATCCTTTTTATTCATCCCTTCATTTGGCCTGGGCCCAAAAAGCAAGCAAGGCTGTTCTGGCAGCCTAGCTTTCTCTCTCTGCCTATGGGCCCACTGAACAGCTATTCGGTGGCCCTCTCTCTCTCTCCTCATAGCCCACCTGCTGCCCCCTTCCCACCATCTCCCATTGCCTCCCTATCTTGTCCTGTTACCGTCACCACTGCCACTGCCGGCAGAAAGGAAACAGCCATTCCAGTGGGCTACCCTGATCGTTCTGCCCCTGTGGGTGCCAATCAGATGACTGGCACCCGTGGAGGCAGAGAGAGTCTGCTGGTACAGTTCTGTCTGGCTAGTCTGCTCTCTCTGCCTATGGGCTGGGCCTGTAGGCTAAGAGAGCAGGCTAGGTAGCTGGAACTGTGCCTGCTGGCCAGCCTGATCTCTGTGCCTCTATGGGCACCAATCAGCTAATCAGCACCCGTAGAGGTAGATAGAGCAGGCTTGCCTGCCAGAACCACAGCTTCCATTCCAGTGCCGCCACCGCCACTGGCAGGCCAAGGTAAGGAGGGAAAGGGGGGCAGTGGGAAGGGGTTGGGGATGGGGGGCCTGTCTAAAAAAAATCCCAATGAACCAATTTGTGCTTCGTTGGAAATTCCTGGGGAAATTTGTAGGTCATGGGTCATCAAGGTTGACAACCCACAAACCACAACAAACTGCCATTTTGGCGGTTCGTCCCCATCTCTAGTCATTACCAAGTGTGAAATGCCAGACTGGCTCACACAATTTGCATCTTTTGTGTACTGTACTAACCAACCATTGAAACGTTGTCCTGTATCCCAACATGGTTATGGGGCCATGTATAAATGATTGCCATATAGTCTTACTCTGACTTCTGAGGAATTCGGCTTGATCTACAAAAGCCCACATTAAAATATAGCAGTCAGTCTTTAAGGTACCATAACATTTTTGTCTCTTCTTTTGTTTTCATTTTATTTTGCTTCTTGTCTGATATGCTTGCATGGACGAAGATAGCTACCACTTCAAAAACTACAGCTGTATATACAATACCAATGGTGTCCAACCTTGGGTAACCCAGGTGTCCTTGAACTGTAATTCCCAGGAGCCTTCACCACCATCTGTGCCGGGATTTCTGAGGGTCTCCTTGAACTTATCTATCAGTAAGGCCAAAATCTAATGGGGTTTTCTGTATGTGTGTTGCCTTGCACAAGGGAGTGTTCAATCTCTCCCTGGGCACACATAAGCCCCTTGTTTTTAACAATATGATGACTGGCTTGCAGATTACTGGAGCTATTCACAGAAGACTCTATCTAGGAAGCAATTACCTTCCACAAGTGCTAATTGGATTCTGGCCTGAATGAATACACTATTTTAGATCACAATAGAATCAGTAAATATGAAAAAGAAGTGAAGTCATGTTTCATATTTTTACCAGAAATAACATCTGCTTCTATTCAGGATTCTAAGGAGATGTTTGCAACAGCATATGGATAGAATCACATCTTGCATGGGAAAAAAAGGATAAGATGCGAAGATTACAGGTCTTTACAAAAACAAAAAGACAACAAATAAAGCCATGCAGAAACAGCAGACTTTTTAAAAGAGTGTGAAGCTCTTTGTTCTTCCAGATTTACAGAAAGTTCTGTAACTACAAAAAATGACTAATTAAAATTAATCAGTGATTACTGTTGGACATCAATTTTTTTAAAACAGAGAAATAAATCTGATAAACTCTTATTGTATTAACTGTGTCTCATTACACAAAGAAACTGATACTGCCAACACAAAAGCCATCTTCAGTTAATTATTGGGGACACAACTTCACCAATGCTACCATCTCTGAGGTCTTCTGGCTTTCTTGCCCCCACCCTTTGATAGTCACATACTGAGTGTAGACGGTCACTGGGAGAAAAGCTACACAGAGACCTTGATGTCCATAAGCTTCACTTGGAGACAAGACTACAACAGATTAGAGTTACTGTGCCATTAGTAGTCTACATCTACAATGATCTATACCAGTGGTTCCTAACCTTGAGTAACCCAGGTTTTACTGGACTGCAACTTCCGGAAACCCTGGCTAGCACAGCTGGTGGTGATAGCTTCTGGGAACTGCAGTCCAAGAACACCTGGGTTACCTAAGGCTGGGAACCACTGATCTAAACCAATCCCTCTTCAGATGTGCAGACTCATTACAGGGATAGTTGTAGGTTTTTTGGGCTGTTTGGCTGTGTGCTGGAGGGTTTTCTTCTTAACGTTTCGCCAGCCTCTGTGGCCGGCATCTTCAGAGGACAGGAGTTAAAACTCTGTCTGTGTTCTGATGTAGTGTGTGGGATAGTTGAGTATTTGTAGCTGTGAGATCAGCTTTTTGTCCTTTTCAGGAGATTGGGTGATTATGATGATCAGGGTGTTGTTGTTTTTTAATGTTTGTATTGTTGTGATAAGGGGGGGGGGGAGATGATCTGTCACTGTGATTGATGGGTGTTGTTAGCTAGTCTTTGGTGTGCAGTGACCACCCAGTCATGACTTCTCATTTTTTGGCTGATATTGATGTGTAGGAATAGTAGTTCTTTGTCTGTGGAGTCCAGTCTTTTGCAGCTTTTTTTTAGTGGGAGGATAAGTGGCATGCCCCTATTTCCTGAATTATTCTGAGAGGGATTAAAAAATTGTGGTGATTTTCCAATGCATGTGAAGGAAATATTATAAGGAAATATTACAGAATCAGGTTAAATTATGAAATATTATACAATGAAATAAAGCAAGAAACCTCTGCCAAAACATGATCATCTTTCAAAGAAAATGGAATTATCTGGATGAAAATACTATAGTTATTTACTAAGGTGATAAAGAATCTTGTAACAAATGGAGAGGTGGGGTTTCATCATGGCGAGAGCTCCTGAAACTGACCAAGACCCCTTGGTTTCGGGGGCCCCAATGAAGGGGGCAAAGGATGGTCCACTAGGAAAAGCAGTGTCTGAAGCAGCAGAGGTGACAGAAAAGGGAGGGAAATTGGTGGAAGCTGCTTTCTTCCCCTGAGGTATTTTCTGAGTGCACTGACTGAGGAGGAAGCCATGTTGGGCAAAGAGCTGGGAACACCCCTTGCAGAGAGCAGAGGAGTACAGAAGGTTTTTGAAAAATATCCTGACCAGGGCTCTAAGTAAATCAAGATATGTATTTTATATAAAGAAACCTTTATGGACCTTAAACAATGACACAGAAAAAAGTTGGGCTTAACAAGTTAATGAAAGCGGATTACATCCTGTAACCCTTTGAGCTGTGGTAGAAGTGACCCCCCCTTCATGGATTGCTGCCTTGTCGTGGCGAAGGGGCTTGAGTAATTCAGAGAACCTATGGGCTATGCCGTGCAGGGACACCCAAGACGGACAGGTCATAGTGGAGAGTTCTGACTAAACGGGATCCACCTGGAGCAGGAACTGGCAAGCCACTCCAGTATCTTTGCCAAGAAAACTCCATGGACAGACACAAAAGGCTAAAAGATATGACGCTGGAACATGATCCCCTCAGGTCGGAAGGCGTTCAACATGCTACTGAGGAAGAGCGGAGGACAAGTACAAGTAGCTCCAGAGCTACTGAAGTGGTTCGGCCAAAGCCGAAAGGACGCTCAGCTGCAGACACACCTGGAAGTGAAAGGAACGTCCGATGCTGCAAAGAAAAATACTGCATAGGAACCTGGAATGGAAGATCTATGAACCTTGGTAAGCTGGATGTGGTCAAACAGGAGATGACAAGAATAAACATTGACATCCTGGGCGTCAGTGAACTAAAATGGACGGGAATGGGCGAATTCAATTCAGACGATTATCATATCTACTACTGTGGGCAAGAATCCTGTAGAAGAAATGGAGTAGCCCTCATAGTCAACAAAAGAGGGGGGAAAGCTGTACTGGGATACAATCTCAAAAATGATAGAATGATTTCAATACGAATCCAAGGCAGACCTTTCAACATCACAGTCATCCAAGTTTATGCACCAACCACCGATACTGAAGAGGCTGAAATTGACCAGTTCTATGAAGACTTACAACACCTTCTAGAACTGACACCAAAGAAAGATGTTCTTCTCATTATAGGGGACTGGAATGCTAAAGTAGGGAGTGAAGAGATAAAAGGAACAACAGGTAAGTTTGGCCTTGGAGTTCAAAACGAAGCAGGGCAAAGGCTAATAGAGTTTTGTCAAGAGAACAAGCTGGTCATCACAAACCCTCTTTTCCAACAAGAGGCGACTCTACACATGGACATCACCAAATGGGCAATACCGAAATCAGATTGATTATATTCTCTGCAGCCAAAGATGGAGAAGCTCTATACAGTCAGCAAAAACAAGACCTGGAGCTGATTGTGGCTCTGATCATCAGCTTCTTATAGCAAAACTCAAGCTTAAACTGAAGAAAGTAGGAAAAACCACTGGGCTAGTCAGGTATAATCTAAACCAAATCCCTTATGAATACACCGTGGAAGTGAAGAACAGATTTAAGGAACTAGATTTGGTGGACAAAGTGCATGAAGAACTATGGATGGAGGCCCGTAACATTGTACAGGAGGCAGTAACAAAAACCATCCCAAAGAAAAGGAAATGCAAGAAAGCAAAGTGGCTGTCCAACGAGGCCTTACAAATAGCAGAGAAGAGAAGGGAAACAAAATGCAAGGGAGATAGGGAAAGTTACAGAAAATGGAATGCAGACTTCCAAAGAAGAGCAAGGAGAGACAAGAGGGCCTTCTTAAATGAACAGTGCAAAGAAATAGAGGAAAATAATAGAAAGGGGAAAACCAGAGATCAAGAAAATTGGAGATATTAAAGGAACCTTTTGTGCAAAGATGGACATGATAAAGGACAAAAATGGTAGGAATCTAACAGAAGCAGAAGACATCAAGAAGAGGTGGCAAGAATACACAGAGGAATTACACCAGAAAGATCTGGATGTCCCGGACAACCCAGATAGTGTGGTTGCTGACCTTGAGCCAGACATCCTGGAGAGCGAAGTCAAGTGGGCCTTAGAAAGCATGGCTAACAACAAGGCCAGTGGAGGTGATGGCATTCCAGTGGAACTATTTAAAATCTTAAAATATGATGCTGTTAAAGTGCTACACTCAATATGCCAGCGAGTTTGGAAAACTCAGCAGTGGCCAGAGGATTGGAAAAGATCAGTCTACATCCCAATCCCAAAGAAGGGCAGTGCCAAAGAATGCTCCAACTACCGTACAATTTCACACACTAGCAAGGTTATGCTCAAAATCCTACAAGGTAGGCTTCAGCAGTATGTGGACCGAGAACTCCCAGAAGTACAAGCTGGATTTCGAAGGGGCAGAGGAACTAGAGACCAAATTGCTAACATGCACTGGATTATGGAGAAAACCAGGGAGTTCCAGAAAAACATCTAGTTCTGCTTCATTGACTACACAAAAGCCTTTGACTGTGTGGACCACAGCAAACTATGGCAAGTTCTTAAAGAAATGGGAGTGCCTGACCACCTTATCTATCTCCTCAGAAATCTCTATGTGGGACAGGAAGCAACAGTTAGAACTGGATATGGAACAACTGATTGGTTCAAAATTGGGAAAGGAGTACGACAAGGCTGTATATTGTCTCCATGCTTATTTAACTTATATGCAGAATACATCATGCGAAAGGCTGGACTGGAGGAATCCCAAGCCGGAATTAAGACTGCCGGAAGAAATATCAACAACCTCAGATATGCAGATGATACCACTCTGATGGCAGAAAGTGAGGAAGAATTAAAGAACCTCTTAAGGAGGGTGAAAGAGGAGAGCGCAAAAAATGGTCTGAAGCTCAACATCAAAAAAACCAAGATCATGGCCACTGGCCCCATCACCTCCTGGCAAATAGAAGGGGAAGATATGGAGGCAGTAACAGATTTTACTTTCTTGGGCTCCATGATCACTGCAGATGGTGACAGCAGTCACGAAATTAAAAGACGCCTGCTTCTTGGGAGGAAAGCGATGACAAAGCTAGACAGCATCTTAAAAAGCAGAGACATCACCTTGCCGACAAAGGTCCGCATAGTCAAAGCTATGGTTTTTCCAGTAGCGATGTATGGAAGTGAGAGCTGGACCCTAAAGAAGGCTGACCGCTGAAGAATTGATGCTTTTGAATTGTGGTGCTGGAGGAGACTCTTGAGAGTCCCCTGGACTGCAAGGAGAACAAACCTATCAATTCTAAAGGAAATCAACCCTGAGTGCTCACTGGAAGGACAGATCCTGAAGCTGAGGCTCCAATACTTTGGCCATCTCATGAGAAGAGAAGACTCCCTGGAAAAGACCCTGATGTTGGGAAAGTGTGAAGGCAAGAGGAGAAGGGGACGACAGATGACGAGATGGTTGGACAGTGTCACCGAAGCTACCAACATGAATTTGACCCAACTCCAGGAGGCAGTGGAAGACAGGAGGGCCTGGCGTGCTCTGGTCCATGGGGTCATGAAGAGTCGGACACGACTTAACGACTAAACAAGAACAAGAAGTGCGCCTCCCCCCCCCCATCCCTCAGCCTTGATCAGGAAAGGGAGGAGAAAGAGAAGGAGAAAGAGGGAGAAGGGGAGAAAGTTATTTGGTGAATGAACTGTTTTAATCAAAAGCAAAGACTCGCTCCATTGAGATAGTCTAATCATAAACTGTCTAATTACAATGCTGGTGGAGGAAACTAGAATCAGAAAATAGAACTTTTGATGTTTAGAACTTAAGAAGAGTCTTAGATTGTGTAACATCACCGGATGAGAGGCACCTTTGTTTCCTTTGGCACTGCAGTGGAGGCGACCCTCCCTCATGTAGCCCGGAGCAGCCTTGATTGGAGGACCTACCCCTAATTACTGAGGCTGGGGATTGAACTGCTAATGTTACTTGTCTCAAGGCATTGTTTGTTATCTTTAACATTCATTGTTTTGACTGGGGGCTGCGAGAACATTTTGACAAGAGAGAGGTGCTGACCTATGTTTTGGATGGGCTAAGTAAATGCTGTTGTTTGAATGAAAGGTGGGGCAGCAGTGACAACAGTAGGGAAAGAAACCAGATAGCATCTTTAAAAAATCTGGAAGAATAATCATAAAAAAAATATTGGAAGATGACAGCAAAAGGACAAAAGGAAAAGGCCACGAGAGGCTCGCCTGTGCAGGAACAAAATCTGAAATTGTTGGGGCAAGAGACACTTAAGGATGGGCAACAGAACATTCAAAATATGTTATCTGCAGGATTACAACAGATACAAGCAGGAATGGATCAGCTATCTGAACAAATTTAAGATTTACGGTTGCAAATGACTGCTATCAAACACCAAATTATACAAAATAAAAAAGAAATAGCTAAAATAGAAGAAACCTTTAAAAAAATGAAAAAAAGGAGATTATGAATGCAGAGCTGGTACTGATACAACATCAAAGAAAACAAGATGAAATCAACCTGCTAAAGTTACAAATGGAGGGAGCCAACCTCATATTTAGATTCCAGAATCTTCCAGAACAAAAAGGTGAAGACATAGTGCAACTGGTAACTAGCTTTTTAGCTATTAGATTATTGGAGATTAGTATATGAAATGTTGAAAAAAATTGTATTTTGTGAGATATCATTTAAAGTGGAATTGTGTTAATTGAGTATTACGTCTGATATCGTAGGTAAAGAAATGAAACATTTGATAATACTCGTAATTACTGTAGCTATAATATGGGAAACATTGGAAGAAAACAGAAACACTGTCATTTAAAAAAGGACGCAATTATTTGGAATGATTTTATAGCTGGACTCGAAATATGCACTGGGAGAGATTAGTAACTATAGTAATTCTAGTAAAAGCTCTTAAGTTGTTCATTTTTATTTTTTATTCTAGTAGAATTGTATAAGTAGATGTAAAAGTACCCTCTCAGTCTCTGGAATTTTACCCTTCTCCTACCCATGTCGACTCCCCCAGCCCCCTATCCCCTATTGAAAATGAATAAAAATTAAATTTAAAAAAAATCTTGTAACAAATGGAAACCATGGTGGATCAGACAAATAACTTATCTAGTTAAGCATTTGGTCACATAGTGGCCAATTACATGTCTGTAGAAAGCTCACAAGCAAGGTGTGAACATACATTTTTCCATGTTTCTGATCTTGGAGGCAACATAAAGATATTCCATAAATCTGTGTATTCCATCTTTAACATCAGCCACGCTGGTGGTCATCACAGTATCTTATGGTAATCAATTCCATACTTTAGCCATGTACTGGAGCCTCATGGCACAGTGGTTAAATTTCTGTACTGCAGCCAAAACTGTGCTCACGACCTGGGGTTCAATCCCACGTAGCGGCTCAAGATTGACTCAGCCTTCTATCCATCTGAGGTCAGTAAAATGAGTACCCAGCTGGTGGGCAATGTGTAGCTTGCATAATTAACTTGTAAACCACCCAGAGAGTGCTTTAAGCACTATGGGGCAGTATAGAAGCAGCACGCTTTGTTTTTACTGTAAAGAGACATCTCACGAACCATCTGTAATTCAACTTCAGTTGATGGCCATGAATTCTTCTTTTCTGAGAGGCAAAACGTCTTTAATAATAATGAATGGCTATACTTGTCCAATTTTAAGACATTTATTTTAGATTTCCTTTTTCTTTTTTGTTCATTTTAAACCCAGGCTGGCTGAATGGCTCAGTGATTTGAGTACCTGGCTAGGTGCTGATTTAACAAATCAGAGTCATTCAACAGACCTACTCTAGTTCAGATCCCAACTAGAGAGTGAAGGGAACTTTCTCACCATAAGAATTGCAAAATTGATCGTGGTCATGCAATCCTATACCGACCTACCAAGAAGTAAGCCTCACTGAACTGAATGGGGCCTGTGTCAGCACAGACATACAGTATGTACCACTGCATTGCCACTTACTATATTCAGATCCAAGCAACAGTTACAAAAGCTAAATTGCTGCTTTCATTTTTTTTTCCAGATTAATTAATGACCAGGATTTTAAATGCCAGCAGCTATTGACACAACTTGAGATAATAAACAATTCAGGGTAAAAAAGCAAACAATAGTAAGTGATAAGGTGATATCTCTTTTCTTAATATTAAAGGGCTACATCCACTGTTATTTCCAATTAGAACAGACCTGAAACTTCTGCTAATTGTGACTAACGAGCCCCATTTATATCAATGGGTCAACTCTAGTTGGTATTTATACAAAATTTGGCCCCTAATGTATTATTCTCAGTATTAAATATGTTTAATAACCAAAAACAAAGCAAGAATTATAATAATAAGATTTAAACTTTGATTCACAATCCAGATATACTCTTGTGCAGGCAAGGGAAAATTACTTCCCAGTATTTTATGAACGTGGGATAATTATCAAACAAATCTTCAACAGTGCAAGTTGATGCATGTTTTGTTGCCATGTACTGTCAAATTACTTCCAATTTATGACAGTCCTAATACATTTTTGAGGTATATGAGATGTTCAAAGAGTGATTTACCATTGCCAATCTCCAGTGAGTTTCTACTGGTTTGGAACCTAGGTGTCCTGTGTACTAGTCCAACATTTGATCCAGTACACCATATTGACTCTCACTAGTGAGTTTATTTGTGTAGTGATACATGCATGTTTTCTTGTATAGTAGTGATAAATGAATTCCACTCTGTTTAAAAAAAGGCTTTACTTTAAGGTAAATGTGGCAAGGATTACAACCTACATCAATGAAAATCACCACTGACACCATTGTTAATACTGATATATATCTGGACATAGTCTGTAATCTAATGTACATTTGCTCTGAAGCAAGTCCAACTGAACTGAGTAAGGTAGTTTTAAGTAGCCGTGGATAAATAAACTTTATTACAGTCCATGACCAATATCCGAAATACAAATAAACCATAAATATATTATTCCTGCAATACTATCACCCTAAAAACTGAAGAATAAAATAACTAAAAATCTCCTAGAAACATAATTAGCACTGAATGGGGACTCTTAGAAAGTTGCTGCTGTTAACTGAAACTAATTGTAAATATACTAAACTCTTAATTTGTTAATTTTGACTGTGGCCATACAAAATTTCACCACATTAAACAACATACTTATATTCTGCTCTGAAAGCAAAAAAAAAAAAAAAGATTGTAATATGACCATCCAGGAAATAACTTTAAACAAGGTTTATCAAGATTAAAAGGGCAATATAAAAGAACATGAGTTATTTGAAGGATCGTATCACCCCACAAGAGCCTTCTCAGCTTTTAAGATCTTCTGGGGAGGCCCTTCTCTCAGTGCCACCATCTTCCCAAACTTGCGTGGTGAGGATGTGAGAGAAGCCCTTCTCAGTGGCTGCTCCCAGACTTTAGAATGCCCCAAAAAGCCAGCTTGGCCCCTTCCCTCTTCTCCTTCCATCATCAGGCAAAGATCTTCTTCAGGAAAGCTTTCAAGCAGTAAGTTGCCTCAGAAATGCTGATTTTAACTTACATGGGTCATCGTGGCTGGCTCCTCCAGGATGGAGACACACGATCCCGCCATAATTTCGCCACAAAGATGGATCCAACATTTCTCGGACCTCTTTTTCAACAAGGACATAATTCCTAGTGCCCCTATCATACTCTCTTCACTTCACTTACCTGTATGGCCATCAGTAACCACTGAAGAGATTAAAGAATTAATCACGCATCTGAAAGTAGGGAAAGCGGCTGGTCCTGATGCCATTCCTCCAGACTTATTGAAATGTGAACCGGGCTGGTGGGCTTCATTACTTGCTCCCCTCTTTACCGCTATAGACAGCACAGGATTTATACCCAAATTTTGGACCAACTCAGTTATTGCCCCTATATATAAAAAAGGAGACCTTCATGTCCCAGATAATTTTAGACCAATTAGCTTGCTGTCAGTAATTGGAAAACTTTATGCAAAACATCTATTAAACAAACTTACTTCCTGGATTAATAACCAGGCTATTCTTGGCCCTGAGCAAGCTGGCTTCAAGAAAGGAAAGGTCACTGCAGATAACTGCCTAATACTTTCACACCTCATCAACAAAGAGGTAAGCGGGGGGGGGGGGGGAATCTAAATTGTATGTAGCCTTTCTTGATCTAAAAGGAGCCTTTGACTCTGTAGATAGAGAGTCCTTATGGGATAAACTCCAAAATTTGGGTATAGATAAAAGACTTCTCTCTCTCATAAAACATTTACACTCTGGCACTACCTGTCAAGTTAGATCTTCTTGGAAGGGCGAATTAACCAACCAGTTTCCAACCAACAAGGGGGTGAAGCAAGAATGCATCCTTGCTCCCTCCCTGTTCAACCTTTTTATGAATGATCTAGCTCCTTATTTAGCAAATGTGGATGGTCACCCTCCCAAGTTAGGGGTATATTCTGTTCTGCTACTGTTTTATGTGGATGATGCCGTTATTATCTCATGCACCCGTCCTGGTCTGAAACATTTGATTAATAGATGTGTGAAGTATTTGGATAAAAACAAAATGCAATTGAATTACAAGAAGTCTAAAATACTAGTTTTTGCTAAGTCCTGGAATCAAATACAGTGGAAACTAAATGGTAACAGTATCAAACAGGTCAAACAGTATAAATATTTAGGTATTCTTTTTCACTATAAACATTTCTGGGTTCCTCACTGCAAATCTGTCTTAAACTGATTTCTGTGCAGTCCATACTTCGATTTTATTACAACATTGGCAACCGATATGTCCCGGCAGCCCTACAAGTTTTTAAATCTAAAATCATCCCACAAATTCTGTGTGACATCCCAATTTGGCGAAATGCCATGGATTGCTCAATCGAACAGCTACAATCCCACTTCTTACGTAAGGTATTAGGCCTACCGAGGTGTGTTCTCTACTCAGTACTCTGTCTTGAGACCCAACTATCCACACTGGAAACGATGGCATGGCTGAGAACTTTTCAATTCTGGCTAAAAATGTTTTATAACTCAGACCAAGACAGCTTATTATATCAGTTTCTGCAAGATTTCGACCCTCCTTTTTGGTCTATTGAACTTTTAAAAAAACTGAAAATGATTGGGCTAGAAATTGACTCTTTAGGTTCACTAAGTCTACAGCTAGCATTTCAAATAGTAAAGAGACGAATAATGGACATTGAGTTTCAGGAATTATGGAGCACAGCTGATAAGACTTGTTCCCCATTGTCTCTCCACATCCCCTTCAAAATGGACAACCAGCTGCTTTCCTCATGCTCCTTAAATGTCCACAAAACCGCAGGGCCTTTTCTCTGGCCAGATGTAACGTCATGCCTGGTGCTGTATCATATGGTAGGTATAACAGAACCCCTTATTCTGAAAGATATTGTCCATGTGAGCAGGGTGCTTTGGAAACCCTCACTCACATGCTCTTGCACTGTCCGCTTCATCAGGACTGCCACAAAAGTATGTCACCTCAATATTATTAGAGCTGGAGGGGAAATCTGATCCAGACAAGGTCCGTTTTATGTTATCAGTGGAGGTGGTCGACATTATGGAACAAGTAGCTGTTTTCCTTGAGTCAATTGTTAGGAGGCGAAGCCCTGAATCTAACAAACTAGCTTGACTATGTTTATTTTATATGCCAATAAAGGTTTGTTATTATTTTGTAAGCTATGTTGAGATTGTTTTGGTAAACTGAGAGTATAACTAATAAATTAAATTAAATTAACATTTTAACTTACAAATTTCTAAATGTTTTAAAATTGTTTTTAAACTTGATTTTTATAATCTTTATATCTATGTTTATTTTTTTTTAAATATGATATTTATATAGTATTCTTAAATCTGTTTTTTATCTGTTGTGAGCCACCTTGGGTCCCCACCTATGGGGAGAAAATTGTATATAAATAATATAAACAAACACACAAACAATTTGTCTCTATTCTTCCAGAGTTATAAGGACATTTGTATTGACGGTATGGGATCTTTTTAAACTTCTCCTTCTAAACTGCTGACAACAGAGCATTTAGCCAAGCAACAGTGAAAGGTGATTTTGTATTGATAGTAAATAAAAATAATTAGCTGGTTGAAAAGGCAGCAGCACTGTATTGATAAGAATATTGTCTGAGGTTGCAGCTACATCATGTTGCCTCTTGACCTCTGCAATATGCTGTCCCATGGTTAATCTAGCTGCATCATATCACATATGATAATGATAATGATAACATTAGAACTGCAAAGCTGGAAGGGACTCTATGGATCATTGAGTTCAACCTGTAAAGGAGAAATAGGGGGAACTGAACTTCCAAACCACTGAGCTATCCAAAATTCCACAGAGAATCTGTATCCTCTAAGTTTAGCAAATAGAGCTTTCTTCCACACTGACTGATAACTATCTTGTAGCATTAGAGAGGTTAAGCCTATTGGGGGAAAAATAGCTTCAGCCAAAAACTAAAGATAACTAGCCAAACCCTAGTTAGACATGGACAGAACTGAGATATTAGTAGCTATTAGATTTGTATTAATGCAGTAGAGCAGAGGTCATCAACCCCCGGGTCGGCGACCCATTGCCGGTCTGTGGCTTAAGCCCAACCGGGCCGCCAAGACAGACCTCCCGCCCCACCCCCCGCACGCACTCACCCCCGCAAAGGCTGTTTGCTCCTGTGCACGCGCTCGTGCGCCTGCGCAAACGGTGGTGTGGCACTTGTGCGGGCACACTAGCGCGGGGGGTGCCCCACCTTCTCCAGCCGGTCCGCGGACCGAAAAAGGTTGACGACCTCTGCAGTAGAGTATTATTCTACAATCAAATTGAATACATACTACAGTAAAAACTGTAATAAAACAAATCTTTAGATATAATATGCAATTTTATGTCTTTCAACAAGCACTAATAATGCAAGACTAAATCCATTTGAGATTTATTCAGTGAATCAGCTTTCAATGGGACTAACAACCGGATTAGGTCCATAATGTATCCAAAAGATAGACTTTTTCTATGGTTGTATTCACTAGGATCCAGAATTATGTATGATAGATACTGAGGACTCTCACAGACATGTATCATAATTTTTTGGACTTTTGTGTACAACTTTTCTGCACCATCTATGAAGGGGGTATGCTTCGAGTTTGAGGAACTGAATTTCATCCATGAAAGCTTGCTATTTGATTGATTTTTTAGTGGTCTTTCATTTGTATAACCTTGGAGACCACACAGCTTTATCCTTGCTCCTTCTGGGGTCAAGCAGAATCTCCAGTTGGAGAAATGGTTTAACAAACTACACGGGTAAGCATCTATGCAAAGTTAACTAGCTGTACTAAAACCTATTTTACTATCTTCATTTTGAAAAAAAAAATCTTATTCTTTTGTAACGGTTAGTCAATCATGAAGTTAATCATTTTACCTTAAAATAGAAACAGAAGAATGAGAGTAGATGGGGGGGGGGGGTAGAGTGAAAGACTGAGATGGGATGGGAACTTTCATTGGCACAGTTAAGCAATGGCCAGTGGGGCCTATTGTAACTTATGAGATTTTGAGATGAATCTAAACAGGTATCTTTACTCAACCAGCCCAACAAATTAGTCCATCTTAAAAGTGGAATAACTTCACATCAAAACACGGAAGAGTTATTTTTTTGGCTATATAAGTTAGGAGATTTTCAAACATGCAGCCTCCCCAAATGTAATTGTTCCAAAGTCAACCTTACCTTAATTACGTCACTCAGGTGGGAAGCTGTTCGCTCCTAAGGTTGGTTTTACACATAAATCAGTAATATAATATATGTAAATATTAATCTTACACGTTCCAGGTGAATACTATTCTCTCTCCTACTACATTGCAAACTATTAGACACTCAAAAATGCAAGATTCGCTGTTTCTGTTTTTTCAATCATTTCACTTCGTTCAGACATTTCACTCAAATAACTCTAAACAGAGATATTGTTCATCAGTAAAAGTGGCAGATTTCCTAAGCTGTGATTTTTTTTTTAAATCCCCAGTCATTTGAACTCCAAAGAGATTTTGAGGCAATCAACATTCCCTGATAACAGAGCAATCAACACGGGGATATCTAATGGGACTGGACAGAATCCAAAATCAGATATTAGGGTAATGGTGAGCTACTGACATAAGGTTATGATGTTAATTCTGTAGAAGGAGAGTAATGTCTGTTTCCAATAGCCAAACCTGTGACTGCTGTCACATTAACATAACTGCCTTTTCTAAGTACAAGACCACTGTGTCTCAGCTAAATTTATATAGGTAAATTGAATAGCAGCCTCATATATGTAGCCATATCCAGAACAACAAAAGGATGTTGAATTAGAGCCCAGTTTAGAAAATTTAGGACTATAATTCCTGGTAGCTGGGTTTGAGCACTGGGCTGAAAACAACAGAATGAAATTCAACTGTGGTGAGTGCAAAGTACTGCACCTATGAAAAAGAAACCAAAAACTCAGTTACAGGATGGGGGATACCTGGCTAAGCAATATTACGAGTGAGAAGGATCTGGGAATCATTGTAGATCACAAGCTGAATATGAGCCAACAGTGTAATGTGGCTACAAAAAAAGCAATTGCTATTCTAGGCTGCATTAACAGAAGTATAGTCTCCAGATCCCGCAAGGTACTAATTCCCCTCTATTCAGCACTGGTTAGGCCTCATCTTGAGTATTGTGTCCAGTTCTGGATATCGCACTTCAAGAAGGATGCTGACAAATTGGAACAAGTTCAGAGAAGGGCAACAAAGGATTATCCAGGGGCTGGAGACCAAGCCCTGTAAGGAAAGACTGAAAGAACTGGAAATGTTTAGCTTTGAGAAAAGAAGACTGAGGGGAGATATGATAGCCCTTTTCAAATACTTGAAAAGCTGTCATACAGAGGAGGAGCAGGATCTCTTCTCAATCATCTGAGAGTGCAGGACATACAACAATGAGTCAAGTCACAGGAAGCAAGATTTTGGTTGAATATCAGAAAAAACTTCCTAAGTGTTAGAGCAGTACAGCAATGGAACCAATTACCTTGAGAGGTGGTGAGTGCTCCAATACTGGAGGCATTCAAGAGAAACTTAGACAACCACCTGGCAGATATCCTTTGATTTGCATTCCTGCATTGAGAAGGCTGGACTCAATGGCCTTAAAGGCCCCTTCCAGCTTCATTATTCTATGAAATTCTCTTCTATCTATGAGCTTCCGAGAGATGTAACGCCCACCCCCAAGAAGATTTTCCTAGTTCTGAATAAAATTGTATTATTTTCATGAAGAAATGTTGACTTTCTCCCTACACCCACCCTGCAATGCCCAGCATGGTGAAGAGTCCTACTAGACTAGAAAGTAAGTCTGTGTCTCTTTTTGAGATTTCAGTGGTCTAATAAAGGCTAATGCAATAAATACTATTATTTTAGTTGTAAGATTCAAATTGGATACCATCTACTTAGTAAATTCAGTTTAAATATTATTACAATGAATTTACTAAATAGGTGGTGTCCAATTTAAATTGAAAAATAATGAACTAAAATAATGAAAATAATGAAGACTGAATAACAATAAGGTACTTTGGAGTGTTTGAAATAATTGTCTCAGTAATCCATATAAAACCTGCTTAAGGATACTCTGAGTTCACAGCGGAGGTGAGAATTTATCTGGGGATTTACAGTGCTCATATTTTCAGTGTGACACCATTATTACACCTAAGGAGCTACATTGTAGGATCAAAGACATACAGCCCAGGAAGCCTACTATAACTGCAGGTCATGTAGAAGTAATATTCCTTGGATTGGGCCACTTCATTGACCGTCCTGAAAATCTTGCTACCCAAGCAACTGTTCAAGTTATTTTGTACTGTTGGGCCAGTGCTGCAGAGTCAACACTATATCACTTACATACTAATTACATAAAAATTTCTATCTATCTCTTGCATTAAAAGACAAAACAATGCTATTTAGACAATAACATAGGGATGAACCAAATGTTACAAGTGACATAGAAATGTTGCTTCTCATCTTGTTAATAAACTGTATGACATCACAATGACTAGAGTTGGGCTATTCATATTTGTATCCCTGAGTAGGGAGACTCTTCATCCTGCCTTATTGCCAGAGTGGTTGGCTGCGCAGGAAGGTAGGGAAGCACTGGCTGTGCTACGTCTGCAATTGACGCAACAACGTGAACGACAGTTACATACACTGCATGGTAACCAGTGAGTGGACTGGCCAGTTCACGGGGGAGAGGTTGGATCTCCGTGGCACCTGTGGTGCTGATATTTGTATTCCCAGGGATATGAATACAAATAACCCAACTCTAATGATCATTTATCAATATCAGTGCCCTCCATTGCTGTAATGCAAAAGCCAATGATATGAGTTCTGGGTTAGAAAGCAAACACACAGTAGGATGTCATCAAGTCACTGGATGCCATAAGAATGGGGAAGGAAGACATGACAGGAGCCTCCATGGCACAGGGGTTAAACTGCTGTACTGCAGCCAAAACTCTCCTCACAACCTGGGTTCAATTGAGGCTCACTCAGCCTTCCATCCTTCTGAGGTTGGTAAATTGAGTACTCAGCTTGCTGGGGGGGCCCGCAATGTGTAGCCTGGATAACTCAATTGTAAACCACCCAGAGAGTGCTTTAAGAGCTATAGGGTGGTGTATAAGCAGCATGCTTTGCTTTTGTTTTTTTAAAATGAAAACAGTTCTATGTCTTTCACAAGAGCAAGATTAACACATGGTTTGTTGCTTGCAGTTTGCTGATTTCTGGATTATTATTGTTTCCAAATCCATCCCCACAAATAATGGTTGGTTAGCCAGTCACAAACCACAGTTAGAAGGCATGGATTGATGTTGGTTTATGGCATCTCACTTGTTTAAACAATGGCTTTTTGCTACACCCAGACTCACAGAATGTCACTGGTCTTTTTTTCAACTGAAACAGTGAAGCAGAAAAAAGGAGCAGGAGAGGAACAGACAGACATCAGAGTTTATTTGGTTGTCTGGGGGATGCTATGGCTGAAGCAACAACATCTAGTTAACATAAAACATGGCTAAACATGAAGGGTGAAGGCAGTAAATGTTGCAGAGTCTTCAATTTTGGTTGAACTCCTCTAGCAGCAGAAGTGCAGGGATTCACAGAGCAGATTGATTGATTGATAGATAACATTTCTGCCCTGTCTTTCTCCTTAAGAAGGAAGGACCTAAGGTGGAGGCGGGGTTTCATCATGGCGAAACCGGCCAGGTTTCAGGAGAGCTCCTAAAACTGACCGAGGCCCCTCGGTTTGGGGGCCTCAAACTTAGGGGGCAAAAGGATGGTTGCTAGGAGAAGCAACATCTGAAGCAGCAAAGGCGACAGAAAGGGGAGAGAAGTTGGGGGAAGCCTGTTTTTCTTCCCTTTAAAGTATCATCTGAATGCACAGACCGAGGAGGAAGCCATTTTGGGCAAAGAGCTGGGAACATCCCTTGCAGAGAGTGGAAGAGTACAGAAGGACTTTGGAAAATACTCTTGACCAGAACTCTAAGTAAGTCAAGATGTTCGTTTTATATATGGAACTTTAAAGGACCTAAATAATGATACAGAAGAAAGTTGGGTGTAATGTGTTAGTGAAAATGAAAGTGGATTAGACCCTATATCTGGCGACTCACAAAAGAGAGAGGGGGAGAAAGTGACTTTGTGAATGAACTGTTTTAATAACACTCACTCCCGTGGGGCAGTATAATCATAAACTGTTTAACTACAAAGCTGATGGATGTAACCAGAACCAAAGAATTAGAGACGAGAACTTTTGAATCTAGGAAGAGTTTTTATTTGTGCATTAGTATTGGAGAGGAGGCACCATGGTTTGCTTTGGCGTAGCGGTGGAGGCGACCTCCCCTCCCTACGGCCTGGAGCAGCTTTGAGTGGATGGGCTGAAGGAACGAGAAGGACATTAAATGAAAGAAAATATTTCAAAAGGAGACAAAGCCCTACTCCCAGCTAACTACTGCTAATTACGAAGGCTGGAGAGAGAATTGTAAATGTTACTTGTCTCAAAGCACTGTCTGTTCCTTCAAACACACATTGTTTTGACTTCAGAACTGCGAGAGTACTCTAAACAGAGAGAAGCCCTAGTCTAAGCTTCAGTAATGTGAATGAAAGAAAAGTGAGCAACAGTG
The DNA here is from genome assembly GCA_037013535.1 of Intellagama lesueurii. Lineage (NCBI taxonomy): Eukaryota > Metazoa > Chordata > Lepidosauria > Squamata > Agamidae > Intellagama > Intellagama lesueurii. The sequence goes on from JBAJHW010000005.1 coordinate 113,225,163, forward strand.
CCATCTGCTGGAAAGATACTTAGATAACACCCTTTAAAAGAGACTCAGATAGCACCTACAAAAAAGAGGGGGATTTGAAGCATGGCAGCAAAAGGAGTAAAGACTCCAAGAGGCTCTCCTGCTCAGGAACAAAGCCTGGGTAAATTAATGGGATAAGAGACACTCAGATTGGCAAAAGAGTATTCAAGATTTGTTATCTACTGGATTACAACAGATACAAGGAGGGATGGCTCAGCTATCTGAACAAATCAAAGATTTAGAGACGCAAATGATTGATATTAAAAACCAAATTACAGAAAATAAAAAGAAAATAGCTAAAATAGCTAAAGTTTCAATGAAGACAGGGAAAAAAGGGGAGGTCATCAAGGCAGAACTGGTAGGGACACAAGAGGAAAGAAAACAAGATGAAATCAACTTGCTAAAGTTACAAATGGAGGGAGCCAACCTCATTCTTAGATTCCAGAATTTTCCAGAACAAAAAGGCAAAGACACAGTGCAATTGATTTTTTAGCCCCACCTATGGAGATGTGACCAGAAGAAGTACAGCAAAATATAAAGAATTAATGCAGCCTATACCAGGAATAATAAAGTCCCCAGAGAAATTCATGTTAAATTCAAGAGAATATTTCAAGAAAAAGTTATAAAGATCATGCAATATAAAGATTCTACTATAAAAGGGAAAGAAATCAAGATTCTGAAACATATTCTGTGGCAAATAAGACAGAAAAGGAGACAATATGCAGAGTTGACAAAGCTCTTCAGAGCGAACTCAATTACCTATAAGCGGCTGATACCTGAGTGTCTTCTTCCAATATCAATCACAGAGATATTCTATTAATTCAGCAATGAAGGCAGAAGATTTTATGGGGAAAAAAGGGGAAATGGCTGGGTAGGAAAGAAGAGGAAAAGGCAGATGAGAAACAGGAAGAGGAGCAATCGAGTGGATCATCAGGACCAAATTCAGGAGGAAGCTCAGAATCTGAGCCAGAAGACCAAACAGGAAGTGCCAAAGGAAAGCCCACTATGGAAACAAGAGGATCTAAGAGGAGGAAAGAAAACCTTAATAATAAAGATGGATCAAATGAGCAAAAACCAGCTCAAAATTCTATCAGTTAATGTGAATGGCCTAAATTCACCTCAAAAATGTAAAAGAATTTACCAACAACTGCAGGAATTAAAATTGGACATTATTTGTCTCCAAGAAACTCATATGAAAATAATAGATCAACATCTATTAGAAAATTAAAAAAATTAGGAGACTTATTCATAGCAGCAGATTTAAATAAGAAAAAGAGAGGTGTGGTAACCTATATACAAAGGGTATTGGATGCAAAATTAGTTTTTGCCTCTAAATATGCAAGGGTACTAATGGTGGAAATCCACAATGAGGCAAAAGGTTGTTGATTGTGAATTTATATGCACCCAATGAAAACCAAGAACCGTTTTAAGAAGAACTTCAAAAAGAAATCGTAAGGAGAGAATATGAAGAGTATTGCATTCTGGGAGATTTTAATGCCGTCTTTGATAGACATTTAGATATAAACTTAGGAGAAGGAAAGACAAAAACAACAAGAAGAAATATGTTACCAAAACACTTCCTACAGCTAGCAGAAGAGCTTAATATGGTTGACGCCTGGATAACAAGGCTTCCAAGTGCAAGAGACTTTACATTTTACTCGGAGAGACATAAAACCTGGTCAAGAATTGATGTATGTTGGGTCTCATTAGGTTGGATGAAAGAATTATTGGAAACAGAAATTTTGCCTAACACTTTTGCAGATCATAGTCCTATCTTGGTGCAATTGGAAATGGGATCTAAATCTTTATATTGGAGATTAAATACATTTCTTTTAAAAACTGATATATTCACAAAACAAATAAGAGAAGAGATGGATATATTTTTCAAACTTAATACGCTTCCAGAAACATCAATGGTAACAGTATGTGAAGCAAGTAAAGCCTTTTTTCCAGGTTTAATAATAAGAATTGCAGCAAGACCAAAAAAAGAAAAGAAAAGAGAGAGAGAGAGAGAGAGAATGGCAAAATACAGAGAACTAGAAAATACATTGTTTTCATGTGAAAAACAGTTAAAGCAAAACCCGAGCAAGACACAATTGAAGATGAAGATAAAATTAACAAAACATCAACTGAATGTTTTGATGACAGAAGAAATGGCAAAAAGGATAACATTTGCAAGACTTTTTTTAAAAAATGCAGATAAACCAGGAAGTTGGTTGGCATATAAACTACAAAAAGAAAGAAGAAAATTCATAATTCAGAACCTGAAAGATGAGGAAGGAGTGATAAAATACAGAAAAGAAGAAATAAAGAGGATTGTAGAGAAATTCTATCAAAATTTATATTGGGAAAAGGAGACCACCAAAGAGAAACAGAAAGAATATCTGGAGAAACACAGCAATATAAAGTTGACAAGTGAACAGAAGCAGACTTTGAACGAGCCATTTTCATTTAATGAAATAGTAGAAGCCTTCAGGAAGCAAAAGAATGGGAAATTCCCAGGAGGAGATGGGATTCCGGCAGAATATTACAAAACTTTTGAGGATATACTACTTAAACCATATATTTAAGCCATAGATCAAGAAGGGATAATCCCACCAACATGGACAAAAGCATTAATTACCACCATTCACAAAGAAGGAACTGATGCTATTGAAATTAAAGACTATAGAACAGACCTGGGCAAAGTGTGGCCCGAGGGCCACATACGGCCCACGAGCCGCTCCTGTCCGGCCCGCCGGACATCAAAACCATTTATAGCTTTTTGTCTAAAGTTGATCAGTTGCTTATCTTTAACATACCGCAAAAAAACTCTTTAGTATTTGTGAAGATTAACAAGTTTAAAATAAAAACAATCATAACATCACTGTTTCATTTTATTTTTAAGTAAAGTTGGTTCGGCCCCCGAACACAGTTCAGATTTTTCATGTGGCCCCCTATAGAAATTAATTGCCCACCCCTGCTATAGAACAATGTCACTCTTAAATGTGGATTATAAAATTTATGCTACAATATTAGCAACCAGACTCAAAAAGGTTCTTTCACAAATAGTTCACGAGGATCAATCCAGCTTCCTTCCAAAGAGGCAAATAAGAAAAAAATCTTAGAATGATTCTAAACATACTGGAATATTATGAAGTGCATCCAGAGAAATCAATGGCTATGAACCTTTTAGATGCAGAAAAGTCATTTGAGAATCTGAACTGGAATTTTATGATACAACAACTAGAATTGATGGACATGGGGGAAAGATTTATCATGTTAATAAAGACTATACTAAACAAAAATCTAAAATCAAAATTAATTGAGACTTTACAAAAGACATTCAAATACAGAAAGGGACAAGACAGGGCTGTCCATTATCTCCACTATTATTCATACTCTCATTGGAAGTCCTCAATGAGCAAACCAGGACTAACAAAAACATAAGAAGGCTAAACTAAGGGGAGAAGAATATAAATTACAGGCATTGGCTGATTATCTATGTCACGATCCCATGTGGCCCCTGATTGTTTCACCAAACTAAAAGCTCATGCTACGTGTCTTTCAGCTGCCACCAGTTTATTACATCAACATTGTTTTTTTTATTAATAATAGAAGCCCAGGCAAGGTGTCATTTTTAAAAGAACCAAATAGAAATTGTTTATTGTTACAGATGATGATAGTTCAAGTAATGTCGTTAACTCTTAACAAACATCCTCCTTCATCCACTCTCAACCACCACTCTCCCACTCAAACTCCCAAAACTCTTTAACTCTCTCTAAACTCTCAATCTCCCTAACTACCTCCTCCTCCTGCTGAGTCTCTTATATCTCGTGACTCTGCCCCTCCAGCACTCCCATTGGTCTATGCAGATATCACATTAATATTCATGACCTGGGCAGATGCCACAATCTAGTTTTTATTTTGGAAGAACCCAGTAAATTTATAGATGAACTGATGGTAACACTAAAAAACTTTGGGAAAATGGCAGGAATAAAATGAATCGACAGAAAACGAAAATTTTAGGCCAAAATATTTGAACAGAGGAGACTCACAAATTGATAAACATGATGGCCTTCCAAGAGGAAAAAAGAATTAAATACTTGGTAATCCAAATAACAAACAAGACATGCACATTAATTAAAGACCATTATATCAAACTTTTTAAGGAGATACAGAAAGATTTGGAAAAGTGGGACAAGTTTCATTGCTGGGAAGAATAGTGGTAATCAAAATGAATGTGCTACTTAAATTGATCTTTCTTTTTCAGACAACATCAGTGATGTTAAAGCAAACACTTCTTCAGAACTTTAATGAAATTTGTTTGGCAAGAAAAAAAAAAGAGGATTAAAGTGAAGGCATTACAAGACTCTAAACAAAGGGCGGGTTTCGGTCTTCCGGATTGGGGTATCTATTATAGGGCCTGTGTACTGGCCTGGATTAAGGAATGGGTTACTCTGGATAATGAGAGGTTGCTTAAACTGGAGGGACATGATCTTAGCTTGGGGTGGCATGCTTTTGTATGGTACCAAAAAGCTAAAGATCATAAAGTCTTCAATAATCATATGATAAGAAAATCTTTGTTATGGATTCGGAATAAGACACAAAAGCAAATGTATAGTAAAATTCCAGGGTGGGTGTTGCCATCAGAAGCATTTATACAGTCAACCTTAATGGACTTAACAAAACTTTTGAGGTATAGAGATTTGCTTAAGAAAGACTAGAGAGGAGTGAGAGGAGCAGAAAGTATTTCTAGATTGGTGGACAAAATTACAATTAGGCTCCAGGTACATAAAAGATAAAATAGTGAGCTTTTATGAAGAACAAACAGCATTTGACAAACTACTGTTAGAGACAAGTGATAAAATAATTAAAAGAATGTACGAATATCTCCTAAATATGAAAATGGAAGATGAAGTGGTGAAAGATTGTATGATAAAATGGGCACAAAATATTGGTCATAATATTGATTTAGAACAGTGGGCACAAATTTGGCAGAATAATATTAAACTTACAAAATCAGAAAAGTTTAAAGAAAAAATATATAAGATGTTTTATAGATGGCATATGACTCCAGCTAAACTGTCTAAAATGTATGAAAATATCTCCAACAAATGTTGGAAATGTAAAATACAGGAGGGTACTTTTTATCATATCTGGTGGACATGCAGGGAAGCAAGATATTATTGCAGATAAGTACATGAAATGTCACAAAAAATTGTATATTGTGCAATACCATTTAAACCAGAATTGTTTTTATTAAATATTGTGCCTGAAATTGTAGATAAAGAAATGAGATATTTGATAATACATGCAATTACTGCAGCGAGGATACTATGTGGGAAACATTGGAAGAAAGAAGAAGTACCGTCTCTTGAGGAGTTGATAGAAAAGATACTGGAAGTGGCAGAGATGGATGTACTAACAGAAGCATTAAATGAAAGGTCATCTCAAAAAGGATAGAAAAACTGGGAATGACTTTATAATTGGATTTGAAATATGGACTGGAAAGTATAGATAAAAGAAGAATGTGAAGGTCCAAGGGAATGGAGAGATTAGTAACTATAGATACTCTGGTAAAATGGTGGTTATAGGTTTTTTGGGCTGTTTGGCCATGTTCTGGAGGTTTTTCTTCCTAATGTTTCGCCAGTCTCTGTGGCCGGGGTGATTGGATGATTATGGTGATCAAGGTGTTTTTTGTTATGAGTGTATTGTTGTGATAAGGGGGAGATGATCTGTCACTGTGATTGATGGGTGTTGTTAGCTAGTCTTTTGTGTGTAGTGATCACCGGTCCTTGTGGCTGGATAGAGTTCATTGATACAGCCTGCAAAAAGGTCAACTAACTCTACCCGGCCACAAGGACCAGTGATCACTGCACACAAAAGACTAGCTAACAACACCCATCAATCACAGTGACAGATCATATCCCCCCTTATCACAACAATACACCCATAACAAAAAACACCCTGATCACCATAATCACCCAATCTCCTGAAAAGGACAAAAAGCTGATCCCACAGCTACAAATAGTCAACTATCCCACACACTACATCAGAACACAGACAGAGTTCTAACTCCTGTCCTCTGAAGATGCTGGCCACAGAGACTGGAGAAATGTTAGGAAGAAAACTCTCCAGAACACAGCCAAACAGCCTGAAAAACCTACAACAACCATCGGATCCTGGCCGTGAAAGCCTTTGAGAATACTCTGGTAAAAATTGCTAAATTGTTTCTTTTTTGTGATCTTCCTTTTTAGCACAATTGTGTAAGTGGATGTAAGAATACTCTTTCGTTCTCTGGAATTTTACTCCTTCCTGATCCTTACCCATCCCCCCCTACCACCTGTACCCCCATCCCAATTCCTATTCCCACTGAAAATGAACAAACAAACAAAAAGGACCTAAGGCTGCCCACACCATTCAAAGGCAACATTTAAAGCAAAAGACAATTATAGTATACAAACATTAAAACAAATACCACAGTAAAAAGGTAAGGATAGTAAACAGAAGCAACATCTAAACAAATTCAACACAGTATGGCACAAGAATCTGTTTAAGAACCCTACTCAAACAGCCATTAATTAAGTGAAAGCTTGCTTGAAGAGAAAGGTCTTTGTCTGCTTGCAGAAAGACAGCAAAGACTGTCTAGTCTCCTCTGGGAGGGAGTTCCAAAGTCTGGGGGCAGCAACAGAGAAGGCCCTTTCCTGTGTACCCACCCAACGCACTTGTGAAGGTGGTGCTAGTGAGAGAAAGACCTCTCCTGATTATCTTAACACCCGAGTAGGCTCATAATGGAAGACATGGTCCTTGAGACAGCCTGGACTCAAACTATTCAGCGCTTTATAGTTTTGGACCACTACTTTGAATTGTCACTGAAAACAAATTGGCAGCCAGTGGAGCTGCTGTAACAGGAGGGTTATGTGATCCTTGTTACCAGCCCCAGTTAGCAATCTGGCTGCCACATTTTGAACTCACTGAAGTTTCCAAACACATTCCAGAATTAGTTTCAAGTGCCCCATAATAGTCCATTCCTTCTTCTCATTAACTGGCACTTATAGTTTTATCAACTCACTCTGAGACATTATTAGAAGAAAAAAAATAAAGGTTTTCATTTACTTACAGTGAATAGATAACAGTAAGCTAGCAACATGGCTGACTGTTTTCAGCAAAGGCCTCAACAGACTACTTTCAAAACACTGAGGAGAGGGAAAGAAATACACCGAGTAGAGAGATGGGGCTCTCTTTGAATTCAGAGGCAGAGAAGGAATGATTGGTTACTGCTGGATAGACTGACAGTCACTGCAGCTCAGAAAGGTTTCCCCAGACACACCTACTAAAGGCAGCATGCAAGTATGCAAAAAACTCCAGCAGTAAATACATAGTTCTGCCCTTAGTTTTCATAATTAGTAGATAGCACTAAAAGTGTTCTGAAAGAGCAAAGGGAAGAGAGAAATTTAAAAACAATGTCATACCACTACAAAATATATTTCCATACATACATACATACACACACACACACGCACACACACAAAACACACACATTTCTAAGCCCAAAGGACAGAAATATAGTTTGGTTATTGTCCACAGAGGCACTATAGACTGATCCCCTATACAACTGAACATCCAACTGAAAGGCAAAACAACTTGGGTTTGTTTAGCTTAGGACATCTGCATTACACTTATAAAAATCATAAAAAAATATGTCTAGTCATATCTATCTGTGATTCTTCTTTAAAATGTTAGATCAGCACATACTTTGGACTAGAGATTGGAGCTTCGTACTCATATATGAATACAAAGCCGCCCCCCCCCCGGCACAGGTGGTAGGCCTGATTACCTCCCACCCCTAGGCTCCACTGGACCACTTACTGCGTGGACTGCAGCACACGTAGCCGACACTATTTCCTTTGCCCCAATTGCAGCAGTAGCTTGGCTGCCACAGCCCTGCCTCCCTGTTCACTCAGTCACTCCGGAAAGCGGGTGGGAGGACGACTCTCCTTCCTCAGCCGTGGAGTGGCTGGGTGAGTAGGGAGGTAAGGCTGCAACAGCTGAGCTACTGACACGATTGGGGCAGAGGAGATGTCGCCAGCCACACATGCTGCATGGTAAGTGATTCAGCAGGGTCTGGGGGTGGGAGATATTCAGGCTAGCCACCTGTGCCAGGGGGCTTCGTATTCGTATCCGAATACAAAGCCCCCATCCCTACTTTACACACAGCATTTCGGAGATGGAAAGGAAATGTAGATGTGTAAATTAGATGTAAATGGGTAAAGTAATGAGAAATACTCATCCAAAACAACTGCCATTTCAAGTACAATCATGCTATACCAACTTGTGAAACATTTATAGTCAGGAAAACAGGTGGAACACATAGATTTTCAATATTAATTAACTATTGGGACACCTCCCATTGCCAAGGATTGCCTAACAACGTAATGCAAGAGGAGAGAGAGAGAGAATGACACGCCAGCACAGACCTTGTTACTTGACAAAAGCATTAAGTTTGTCTATATTTTCATTTTTAAAAAGCAAATAGAGAAAATGAGTAGAATCAATAAAGGGACTTAAAAAATAAAAGGTGGGGGAATATTATCTTGAAATAGTATCCAACTCCTGCTGGCATTAAGTGGATTTACACAGCTAAATCCCCATACATCAAGTTGACACTATAGTCACAGAAGTTTTAAAATCAGAGTATGACTCTACAGCATGGCATTTTTGTTTTAAAAATAAAAATGTTTATCATTTAATAGAGTATACATGTATAAACAGGTGAACAGTTTGGGGATTTATCATATCCATATAATAATAATAAAGTCTTTAGCTAGTTGAAATGATATATTTCTTCCTGCGTGAGCTATTCAGCAACTAACATAGGTAGCAATTGGCAAGAAAAAGGGATTAAACAAGCATTCACCTATCACAACTAGAGATGGGATATTTGTATTTGTATATGAATATGAATATCTCGGACCCAGATGGCCAGGAAGCCCCATCCTGCCTCCCCAAACTGACCCATCCACATATGGGTCAATACGCAACACATGCAGCCGGCATCCTGCTTGTAACACCGATCTCAAACATGGCCCGGTTGGCACTTCTCCACTTCCATGCGCTTCTGGCCACTTAGCAACTAAGTGGGGAGACTCGTCATTCTGCCCCCTGGCTGGAGTGGCCAGCAGTGCAGGGAGGTGGAGAAGCGCTGGCTGGGCTACAGCCAAGATTGGTGCCAGGAGCAGGATGCCGGCTGTGCATGCTGCACGGTGACCCATAAGTGGACTTTGCAGTTCGGGAAGGTGGGACTATATGAATAACCCATCTCTAGTCACAACACTGACCTTCCAGCAATGGACTAGAGGTAAGCTGGTGCTGAAATATGTAATTATGCAATCAGTACTAAGAATGTCTTAGGCCATAGTGATCTAAAATGATACTGAAAAGACAAGCACTATGCCCTCACAGCTCGTAAGGGGAGAGAAGGTTAATATGAAAAAATCTGTCCATAAGAGTTTGTTTAACCCCAAAGCTTTTGGAAAGCTTACTAAGTCCTAGCCCAGTCAAAAACTAAAACACAAACTTCTATTGTATCCTCTACCAGCTTTCCCATGGTATACAAAATCACTTTGTCATTTGATACAACATTTTGGGTGCAAAATAATAGTCACTGAAAATGAAGATTTCTGGGAAAATATTTTGTGTTTCTGAAAAGTCTTAACATAAGCTAAAGAGGTAAAGGAAACACAGAAATGGGCGAGACTGTTAGCAAAAGCCCTGGCCAATAATCTAAACTGAAAAGTATTCTTGCTGCAGTGGATATGGAATGGGCAGAAGCCTTCTGTGCCAGCCCACCTCTCTTGTGCTGAGTAATCTGGGTAAAGCAAAAGACTTGGGTGTCATTCATATACCAATGACACCTCAGAACAGATCTCTGGATGACATCTCATAATATTTTCACATACACATTAAATAGCATCAGAGAAAGTATAATAACATGTGGAGCACCAAAGCATGAATGCCAAGGTATTCAGCAGCAGTTCCTCAGCATCACTAAATTCTGAAATGACCATCCATGGAAAAGTAGAACAAAATGATGCTCCTATTTTCAACAGCTGACCTAGACAGCCATGAGAAGGAAACTGTAGCGTTCTCCTTTAAATGTGGTCATGGCTCAGGTTTAGTTAGAGTGAGTCATGCATATTTATGTTGCTGAGAGGCGGAGCCAAGAGGCAGAGTATAAGAGGCAGAGCCTGAGGGGGAGAAAAAAGATCAGATCAGAGTTTTGGAAGGAGTTTGATTAGAGAGTTCAGAGATTTATGTGATTGTGATTAGACTGATGAAAATATAGTAGGAGATCTGAGAAGTGATTGACCAGTGACTGGAAGGGAGAAGGAATAGATCTGAATATTATAATACTGAAACAAATAAGCAAATAAACTAAAGATCTTTCTATTTCATTAAAGAGTGGACCTGATTCTTTCTAAAGGAGTTATGGGGATCTAGGGATCTCCTGGTGGCAGCAGTGGAAGAAAGGAAAGAGTTTAGTTTGGCCCTGGTGTGCTCTGAGGTCTGAGTCTAGGTGGACAGACCAAGGCACGAGTGGGTCCAACGCCACATAGGTTCCAGAGGTGTGGGATCTAAAAAGGGTCAAATCGCGACAGAAACTGTGGCTGATGTTATAGAAAGCTGCTTAGATGAAACAACCCTTTGAACTATTAAATTTTTTAAACTCCTCATTCATTTTAGCTCTCTGTATTTTATGTTTTGGTGTTATGCTTTATTGAAAATAACTGTGTGTCAATTATAGATTTTTTTATATAGGAATATGGGGCAGGAAATATATATATAATCTGAATGAGGTGTAAAGGTGTTGCTCTAAAATTGAAAAGTCCTTTTAAATTTTGCCTCAGAGACATGCCTAAGAAGTGAAAGTATTATTGAAAAACTACAGCTTGGAACAAAACCAAAACACACCCAGTTTGTTTTCAGTACATAGAGAACAAATAAGATAAGACGGCAGAAGCAAGTTCATTGAAACAACGGAAAAAAATGGAGTGCTGTTTAATTTGGCGCTTGAGTTACATTTGTCTATAATGCTAATTAATAAAGAAATACCACAAAATAGATAGGGAAACCTATCACACACACACACATATATTGGTTTTTTGACAAGCAAGCAGAAAAAAAATGTTCCATTTGTTTTAAAAGATTTTAGCCTCAAAATAAGTACAGTGGTGCCTCGACTTACGAACGTCCCTACTTACGAACTTTTCGACTTACGAACAGCTCCGCTCACAAAATTTTGCTTCGACTTGCAAGCAGAGCTTCCACTTACGAACACAAAAAAGGCAGGGGGGAAAGGCGGGAAATTCAAATTCATAGAGGCCCCGGCCAGAGAAGCCGGGAACCTGGTGGCAGGAGAGAAAGGGAGCCTCAAAGCCTGGCCGAAGTGAACGGGGCCGGGACCGGAGACCTGGCCGGGGCGGATTCGGGTGGGTGGGTGCCTACTCCGGAGCTGCCCTCCCTTCGGGGCGGCGGACTCCCGGTTCCCGCTCAGCCCCCTCCGGGTGAGGGGTTCCCGGCCAAGGGCAACGGCCTGGGTGCCTCTTCCAGATGGACTCCCCCCATCCGCCCGCCGCCTCCTGCTCCGAAGGGAGGGCAGTTCCAGAGTAGGCACCCACCCGCCCGGATCCGCCCCAGCCAGGTCTCCGGCCCCGTTCACTTTGGCCAGGCTTTGAGGCTCCCTTTCTCTCCTGCCGCCCGGTTCCCGGCTTCTCTGGCCGGTGCCTCTTCAGTTTCTGCCCCGCGCACGGACAGCCCTGGGTGCCAGAGACCTGCAGGAGCCCCGGGGTGCTTTTTAAGGTAAGGTGCTGCTTTTTGCTTTTTAAAAACTGTTCTGGGTGGGCTTTGCATGGTGGGTTTGGGCTGGGGGGGTTATGTTTCTGTGTTTTGTTGTTGTTTGTTTTTTGGTGTGTGTGTGTTTTTTTTTTTAATTATTATTATTATTATTATTTTGCAGCCCCAGCACGTTCCTATGGGGCTTGCAGTGTTTTATTTTCATTTTAATTTTATTTTTTGGTATTTTTTTTTGAAATGCTGGAACGGATTAATCCCGTTCCCATGCATTTCAATGGGAAATGGTGCTTCGACTTACGAGCATTTCCACTTACGAACACCACTCCAATATGGATTAAGTTCATAAGTTGAGGCACCACTGTAATTAATAATTCTTAATGTAGTGTGATAACAATGAGGAGTATGAACTCATAAAATATTCTGTAGTATTTATGTATGAAACAATTTAAATGTAAAAGTGTGTAACAATCATTCAGGATGTACTGCCCCACTATGGAAGTTACTCCAAGGGGGGACAATTTCTCTGCTGGTAGCTGTCTCAGCTAGTAGCTGCCTCGACATGCAGGTCTCCTGGCTGTTAGATATCTCGTACCTAAGGGAACTGAACTCTTTGAAGATCCATGTTCCTGAGAGAGCTAAAGTTCTGCATCATGATGTTTTGACTAACTCACAACATCACAAGTGTTTAAATAGAGACCTCTATCATGTTTACAGAATAAAAAAAGGGACAAGATCAACTCCGAGATCATATCTCAAAGAACATCTCCCAAGAACCATGACCGCCTGCATTTTGCAAAAAAAATGGGAAGATGCAGATGAATTGAGAGCAACCAGGAGATAACCATGGGAGTAACACAGATAAAGGCCAAGAAGGCCGGGGTGAGCTTTTCTCTTTTAGACAAAATATTTTTCTCTATGTTAATAACGTGCTCAGAGCTAAATAATGCTTTTGATTTTGTATAGTTTTACTTTTAAAAGTTTAAATACTTTTTCATGCCTGTCATTGAAAACTAGAAGGCTTTTTACTTTTTATCATTTTGTTCTTAAGAACTCTGAAATGTTCTAGAGATGTATTCTCTGCCTTTAAAGAGTATGAGCTCCTGTGTTTTAATGCTTTTGTATTTTTGATTCAGGCATGACTAAAGTTCTTGTCTGGACTTTTTATAACTGTAAGCTTACAACTGAGATGTATTTTCCGACTTAAGTATTTGTTAAAAGCTTAAGTTCTGTTTTTATGGATTTTTAAGTATTTTAAGCTTACTGTTTTACATGTCTGTATGACTTTTGGATTTAAGCGCATGTGCCTAGTTTTTTCCTCATAGCTGTAAGACTGTCTTGGATAATTTTTGCATTTGCTATTTTTAAGCGCTAGGGACGTGGTGGCGCTGCAGGTTAAACTGCAGAAGCCTCTGTGCTGCAAGGTTGGAAGACCAGCAGTCGTAAGATCGAATCCACACAACGGAGTGAGCTCCCATCGATGTTCCCAGCTCCTGCCAACCTAGCAGTTCGAAAGCATGTAAATGTGAGTAGATAAATAGGTACCACCATGGTGGGAAGGTAACGGCATTCCGTGTCTAGTCGTGCTGGCCACGTGACCACGGAAACTGTCTTCGGACAAACGCTGGTTCTACGGCTTGGAAACGGGGATGAGCACCGCCCCCTAGAGTCAGACACGACTGGACTAAATGTCAAGGGGAACCTTTACCTTTACCTATTTTTAAGCATGGAACCTAGAAATTACGTAAATAAATAGAACATATAGAATTAACAAGTTCTGGAGTGCCCTGGAATTATAGCAACAATGAAGGCACTTATAATGAGATACCCAGATGAGTTTACAAACAGCTTATGACTGATTATTTGGTTTCATTCTGGTATTAACCCTTTACTGGGATAATGTGAGCTATGTCAAATCATAGAATCTGTCCTCTTTACTTAGGAGGTCTGTAAATCTCACAGGACTGCTAGGGGAGTCAATAATCCAAATCAGGATCTGACAAGTGAAAAATGAACACCTAATTTCCCCCCTTATTACTCCTTGCTAGTAGGAAGCAGAATTGAGCCAACCTAAAACAATTAGAGCCAGTGTGGTGTATGGCTGGCTAGACTGTTGGATTCAAATGCCTGCTCAGTCGTGGCGGTGGCAAAGGTAAACGAAACCTTGGGTATTTCAAAGACTTAAAAACCCTATTAGGGTCACCATAAGTCTGAAGCAACTTGACAGCACATAACACAAAATAATGTATTCTACATCTCAAGTGTGTATTCTATATCTGAAGTCTGATCAGTTTAATGAAGCTAATCAACATGGAATTATATAAAGCTACTTTGTGTTGAACTATTGACCTGAGATGTTTAAATGTGTTTAAATTTATGTAATTCTATTTAAAGGTGCTGTGTTAGCTGAGATTAGTTGCCAGAAGAGATAAAAAGGTGGGAAGAGAAAGGAAGCAGCTAGAGAGGACCTAAGTTACACTAAATCCAGAACCCAGACTCACATCCATCATGCACAATATTAAGCCAGAGTCAAGGTAGTCCAAAGTAATTTCCAATACCCATAGGCCATTATATGTTTGAACATTAGGAGTGTCACTGGACTATTCTCTAGCACCCTGCAGGGGGGAAAGGTTGCTCTTCAATGGCATGAGCAGGAGTTTGATTTTCAGTCTTTGGATTGAAAATGTATGTTATTTTAACCTAATTTACTTTTCTTACAATATAGTAATATTGCAATATTTAATTTTAATATTCTTGCAATATAGTAATATAGTAATGTTATGAAAATTCCATACTTTCACAAAGAAACTCCTATGCTGAGAATTCCCTTAATGCTATGTAGATTGTTTCACAAAAAGCCCTGAGAGTTATTGCTGAAGAATATTAAAATTGTTTTAATAATGGCTCACTTAAGAACAACAATGCGAACGTGATGCTGGATTCTGATCCTGTTTAGTCCACTGTTCAGTTACCACAGTGGCTGTGCAGATGCCTACCAAAAGTCCACAAGGAGACCATGAGTACAATGTTATCATCTCATTCATGTTTCCCGACAGCTGGTATTCACAGGCATCCTAAATACATAAGAAATAATACATTGAAGGTACTAGAAATAATGCACAATCATCATGACTAGTCGTCATGGATTGACTTATCCTCCATGAATTTAATTCCCTCTTAAACTCTCCAAATTGGTGGCAATCATAATATCTTTAATTCTGTACTTTAACTGTGATGTGTGCAGAAGTACTTCCACAATAATAAAAATAACAACATATACTACTGTATATTAGTAACCTCTTACTGAATTGAGCTAAGACCACTGCAGCCATCACTGAAAGAGGAAGAATTCTTTTGTTTCAGTTAACAAGAACATAAGCATGTATAGATGAAACATGCCTTACCCAGAACATAAAATAAATTGGATGATTCTTTGGGGCTGAAACTATACTGTTCCTGCTTAAATTTAAAGGGAGATGATGCCATTAAATTTAATAAGTTTAAATTTAATGTACACAATGTTGCCTACAATGATTTGTCATAACTGAGATTTTAACTAGAAACTTCAGCCCCTCACTAAGCTATTGAGGTTTGCTGAGTCCATAAAAGATGCACTGAGAACCCATTCAACCTCTTTACAAATCTTACAGACCTAGAGTACTTGGCTATAATGTTTAGAACTTGTAGTATTTCTACAGTGGTCTGTTTTAAGGATTGAAAGTGAATCTTTGTTACATACCAATAAAATGCTAAAATTGATCTCTTGCATTACACTGCTATTCCCAGCTAGGAGAAGAGAACCAAATAGCTATGTTTTCATCTCAACTTGCTGTTTGATTTTTACTGACAAAAGATTAGCCAGCCTATGCTGATTATTTGGATTATATTTTGATATTTCCCTTTATATAAGAGAAATATCTTTTTGGAAATTTCTTCTTACTTCTGTAACAATTGGGTTCTGCATCTTTTTAAGCCCAGATAACTGTGGCTTCATGAATAAGCAAATTGCTACTTGGCAAATGCCTAGCAAGTAGTTGTTCAAATCAATAATGTTACATAACATATTAACTGGCATATTCCATTCTTTTTGTTTTCACCACTAACAGTATCTTTTATCAATTCTGTTGTTTTTGAAAAATGATTTAAAATAAAAAAAATTGTTGACAACATGAAAGCCTGGATTACTGCAGTGGAGCTACCTTTGAAAGTGGTTCAAAAATTTAGTTGGTTCAAAATAGTTACGTGTGTGAATTCTATGGTTTCACATATCAGGACATAATAAAAATAATCTGGTCCTTAGCAGGTCTGAAAATTAGGTAAATACAAGCTCAGATGAACAACCACATGACATATTAGATTGCGTCATGATTTATTTAACAAAAATGAAGCCTTGTGTGAAAAACTAAGTACACCTTATGATTCAATAGCTTGAAGAACCATCTTTAGCAGCAATAACATGAAGTACCGTATTTTTCCGTGCATAAGATGCCCCCATGTATAAGACGCCCCCCGCTTTTCTAACCCAAAATTAAGAAATCTAAGTGGGGCTTAGCAAGTGGAGGGGAAAGCAGGGATCAAAGCCCTGCAGGATCACTTTGATCCCTGCTTTCCCCTCCACTTATTTTTGTTCTTTCCTCAGCTTACTTCCATGTATAAGACGACCCTCAATTTTTAGTCTAAAGATTTTAGACAAAAGTATAGTCTTATAAACGGAAAAATACGGTAATCATTTTCTGTATGACTTTATCAATCTCTCTCATCATTATGGAGGAATTTTGTCCCACTCTTATTTACAAAGTTGCTTCAGTTCATTGAGGTTTGCGGGAATTTGTTTATGCTCAGCTCTCGTAAGGTCCTGCCACAGCACTCCAATTAGGTTGAGGTCTGGACTGTGACTGGAACATTGCAACACCTTGATTCTTTTCTTTTCTAGCCATTCTGTTGTAGATTTGCTGGTGTACTTGGGATCATTGTCCTGTTACATGACCCAAGCTTTAGCTGTCAGACAGATGGCCTCACGTTTGACTCTAGAATACTTTGGTATACAGAGGAGTTTATGGTTGACTCAGTAAATGCAAGGTGCCAGGTCCTGTGGCTGCAAAACAAGTCCAAAGCATCACCCCTCCACCACCGTGCTTGATAGTTGGTTTGAGGTGTTTGTGCTGATATGCTGTGTTTGGTTTTCACCAAACGTGGCTGTGGCGGAATGCCATCACATTACGTCACTCCTGTCTGTCCATCATGTAAGCTCAAAAGGAGGAGCCTATGATAGGGCAGGAGGGGCGGAGTCAAAGAGACAGTTGAGGAGTTAGAATGACAGTTATGGAGTTAGAGAGAAGCGGGGAGAGATAGAGATTTGAAGAGGGAGAGTTAGGAGATTGAATTGAGAAGGTTAATACATAGATTGAACAGTTGGAGTGATAGAGAGAATAGGGAAAGAGTTATAAGGAATAGAGAATAGATAACTAGTAAAAGTATATTGTTGTTGTGAATAAAAATACGTTTAAACTAATGCATAACCAAATCCTATTTAATGAGTGATCCTGAACATCTGATTTTCCCTTTGTGATTTACATAACAATAAAAGAACATCTATAATTTACTCCTGTGATTCTCAAACTTAAAAGTTCAATAAACCTGTTATAGTTGGCAGCACACGTTTCTGAAATACGTATTTGGTATTGTGTGAATAATACTTGGTGGCAGCGTGCAAAGAGGAAACGCATCCAGGGGGTGAACCTATGTTTAAGAGAGAATACACAAGGGACACTGGGTGGACGCGACAGTGGCACTTTGCATTTTGGCTAAATATCTCCTTTGGTCTTGCCTGTCCAAAGGACATTGTTCAAGAAGTCTTGTGGTTTGTCCAGATGCAACTTTGCAAACCTAAGCTATGCTGTCATGTTCTTTTTAGAGATATGAGGTTTTCTTCTGGCAACCCTTCCAAACTAACCATACATGTTCAGTCTTTTTCTAATAGTACTGTCATGAACGTTAACATTTAACATGCTGACTGAGGCCTGTAGAGTCTGAGATGTAACTTGGTGTTTTTGTTTGTTTGTTTGTGCAATTCCTCTGAGCATTGTGCGGTCTGACCTTGGGGTGAATTTGCTTGGATGTCTACTCCTGGGAAGATTGGCAACTGTCTTGAATGTTTTCCACTTGTAAAGAATCTTCCTCACTGTAGAATGATGGACTTTACATTGTTTGGAAAGAGATTTATAATCCTTCCCAGATTGATGGGCAGAAACAAGTGTTTATCTATGATCAATGCTCATCTGTTTCCTCCTTGGCATTGTGTTAACACACACATGAAGGTTCCAGACCAGCAAAACTGCTAAAACTTTGGCTTTTACAGAGGTGGTCACACTTGCTGACTCAAAGGCATTTGATTAGCAACACCTGGTTACTACTTAACCTCTTAATTCCCATGGAAGCAGTAAGGGTGTCCTTTGTTTTTCACACATGGTTTCTCTATTTTGGTTTTATTTTTGTAAAGTAAATCATGACACAGTATAATATGTCATGTGTTGTTTTTCATCTGAGGTTGTATTTACCTAATTTTCAGGCCTGCTAAGGAGCAGATGATTTTTATTATTTCCTGATACGTAAAACTATAGAATTCAAGGAGGGGTATACTTTGTATTCTCGAAGGCTTTCATGGCCAGGATCTGATGGTTGTTGTAGGTTTTTCGGGCTGTCTGACCGTGTTCTTGAGGTTTTTCTTCCTAACGTTTTGCCAGTCTCTGTGGCCAGCATCTTCAGAGGACAGGAGTCCAGGGATATACTTTCTTTTTCACATGACTGGGTGCTCATGTGTAGTCAACACTCCACAGCTGCACTGGTTCCAATCTATTCCTGTGTTCAATTCCAAAAGGTTTTTATGACCGTATAAACTGAGAACTAGGAGCTTATCTAGCTTACAAAATACCTGGTTGCTGCCACACACGCTTGACACCATCTGAACCAAATAAGTTGATCTTGGTCTCATCGGACCACAAGACATGGTTCCAGAAATCCATGTCCTTAGTCTGCCTGTCTGCAGCAAACTGTATGCAGGCTTTCTTGTGCATCATCTTTAGAAGAGGCTTCCTTCTGGGACAACAGCCCTGGAAACAAATTTGATGCAGTGTGCGGCGTATGGTCTGAGCACTGACAGGCTGACCCCCACCCCTTCAACCTCTGCAGCAACGCTGGCAGCACTCATACATCTATTTCCCAAAGCCAACCTCTGGATATGACGCTGAGCACGGACACTCAACTTCTTTGGTGGACCATGGCGAGGCCTGTTCTGAGTGGAACCTGTCCTGTTAAACCGCTGTATGGTCTTGGCCACCGTGCTGCAACTCAGTTTCAGGGTTTTGGCAATCTTCTTATCACCAAGGCTATCTTTATGTAGAGCAACAATTCATTTTTTCAGATCCTCAGATAGTTCATTACCATGAGGTGCCATGTGGAACTTCCAGTGACCAGTCTGAGAGAGTGAGAGTGATAACACCTGCTCCCCCTTCACACCTGAGACTTGTGACACTAACGGGTTTCATGACACCAAGGAGGGAAAACGGCTGCTTGGGCCCAATTTGGACATTGTCACTTAGGGGTGAACTCACTTTTGTTGCCAGCGGTTTAGAAATTAATGGCTGTGTGTTGTGTTATTTTGAGGGGACAGCACATTTACACTGTTATACGAGCTGTATACTCACTGCTTTACATTGTAGCCAAGTGTCATTTCTTCAGTGTTGTCACATGAAAAGATATACTAAAATATTTATGAAATGTGAGGGGGTGTACTCACTTCTGTGATATACTGTAGCTACAAGAAAGAGCAGGCATTCCATCTGTGAAAGCCTGTCCATGAAGGAGGATCAACTAGCACCTATACTTCTGTAATTCTGGTGTTGTGCAGGGCTGCTAGGGTCTTCATGATGCTACAAACCATGTGCATGTGCTGTCAGGGGGCTAGGAAGGCAAGGGTTGTGATGGAGCAGAACTATCAGCAGACAATGAAAACAAGCATAAGGAAAATCTTGGCAAATGACCCCAAAATCCAGCTAATTTTGAGCTAAACATATTACCAAGAGCTGGTGGGGGAGGACTCACAATTTTCTGCCAAGTTGTTATACCACTTACTACCATCTCCACTGGGAGTGGTTCTATCCCATATGGCCACAACTATAGAACACATGACATTTGGCAGCTTTTCCTGGCCTATGCTACTGCTGGAGTCTTTGGAAGGCTCACAGATAGTTAACAGGGATTTCTTTTTCCAGGTTCTGCACTGCTACTGCCAAACATTAGGCAACAAGAAAGGTTCACCAACTGCAATGCTAGCGTTTCAATCCTTCCCTTTTATCCAACAGTACAGTGCTCTCAAGTGGAATCAGATCTCTCCACTGTCCCCTCTCCTTGCTCTTGGACATTGCACAAGCTGGTATGAAGCAGCAAGCTCTGGCCCCAGCTGGAAGGTGGTGGGGTTGGGTGCTCAGGCTTTCAGGCCACCTTGCACCTTTTTACATCTCTCATTTAATAATTAGATTTGAGAAATTAAGTACAGAACCCATTTAAACTGAAACAGTGACGGCACTTTAGAAACATTTACATGAGCAATAAATAAGACAGCATGAAAACTGTCAAAGCAACTTAGCATCCCGATTTCCTTTGCGCTCCATTTTATTAGCTAATCAAGTGTCATATTGCTTCTCCTGGCATCTATTTACTTCCATGTAATTCTGATAAGGGCACCATCTGTATTTATAAAAGAATTATCTTAATAGCTGTCAAGCAATGTACAAACATAGGTGATATTTAACTTTTCTTATGGGATCAATTTTAAACCAGGCAAAAGGACTGATATAAGTCAACATGCTTATGCTAACACAAGGCAGGCTCTGCTCAGATCTTCCTGTGTTGGATGAACTTATCTCAGATTTGCACATAAAGAAAAAATACCTTTATACAGAACGATATTAAATGTGCTTTGATTAATTAAGACAAGTTGCCACTAGTATTTATAGTAGAGAGGGATACTGTTGCACACATTTCTAGAATGGAAAAATATCTTAAAGGATATATTTTCCTACTAAACAATGTTTTAAGGTGATAACAGTATAGCCATTATATATACTAAACTGTGTAACTGAAGGAATTTTATTACACAGTGCTCCCAGAGAGAGATGTGTCTGCTCTACCTAGTTACATCCATTTGATACCAGTTTTAGACCACTTGATACCATCGTCATGGCACCCTCCTGTAGATCCAATGATCTGTTGTTTGGTGAGGTACTCAGAATTCTCTGCTGATGAGCTCTACTGCACTCCCACAAACTACAGCAGAGAATTCTAAATATGTTGCCACACTATTCTAGATTGCCTTAGGGCAGAATTGCAATTAACCATGGCTAGCAGTACCACCTGGATGCCCAGTGTGTAGGGGACAAAATTATAGCCTAGAGCTATATCTCACCTTGAAAGCCCTATTAGGGTCACCATAAATTGGTTCTGATTTGTCAGCAGATACCAGTATAACAGCTGCACCATCATATCACAACTATGTTGTATCTAAGTATTAAAGTTATGTAGTCCTTATTAAAAAGGTTTTTTTCAAAGAAAAAGGGAGGGATTGTGGGGTCTGTGGAGTGTGTGTGTGTGAGGTCTGAAACTTGTGGGGGGCAGAGAGTTTGGGTTGGCCCCACCCTAATCCTGCCCCCAGTCAGCCCCTTTTCTCTCCCCCGCCCCGTTTTTATTTCTCCAGGGGAGCCAAAAGGCCCAAAGAAGACTTACCCAAGAGGTTCCTGCTCCTGCTCCTTCTTCCTTCTGGGGGTGGCAGCACAACAACATGGATGGGCAGCACTGAAGGCAGTGGCCTGGTGGGGCAGGCACACCATGACCCCTGGGCAGTGGTGGGGGAGGCCAAGCCACCCAATCCATGCCATGCAGGAGCAGCAGCCAGAGCCAGAGCTAGGGTGGTGAGGAGCAGGCAGTGAGTGGCAGGCTGGCCTGGGAGGAACCCTCCACATACCCATGCTAAGCCTCCAAATTGAGCCCCATGAAGGAGCCAGGCAGCTCCTGGAGGAGCATGAGAAGGAGAAGATGGTGGAGCCCCCACAAAGGACACAGCAGCCTTGGCACAGGTAAGAGGAGGTGCATTGTGGGTACTGACCAGGCAGCCACCCCATCCCATTCCATCTTGCCATAGGGGTTGAAGTCCCCAATCTCCCTGCAGCGGCCTGGCCTCAATCCCTCTGCCCTCCTAGGCCTTGGTTGGGCTGCCCCCCTGGGACAGCCATGTCAACTGCTCAGCTGAGGCACGTGTCACCAACCATCAAGCATCTGCCCTGTGCCTCTGCCATGGGGCCAAGCTCCAAGCTCCATTGCCGCTACCCTGCAATGTGCCCCCCCTTACCTGCGCTGGGGTTGCTGCGTCTTTGGTGGGGGCTCTATTGCTTTCTAGGGACATGGTGGCGCTGTGGGTTAAACCGCAGAAGCCTCTGTGCTGCAAGGTCAGAAGACCAGCAGTCGTAAGATCGAATCCATGCGACGGAGTTAGCTCCCATCGCTTGTCCCAGCTCCTGCCAACCTAGCAGTTCGAAAGCATGCAAATGCAAGTAGATAAATAGGTACCACCATGGTGGGAAGGTAATGGCGTTCCGTGTCTGGTCGTGCTGGCCACGTGACCACAGAAACTGTCTTCGGACAAAACGCTGGCTCTACGGCTTGGAAACGGGGATGAGCACCACGCCCTAGAGTCGGACACGACTGGACTAAATGTCAAGGGGAACCTTTACCTTACCTATTGCTTTCTCCTCCTCCTCCTTACCCAAGAGGCCTAAGAAGAGGAGTAGGAGGAAGGCTGGCCCTTCGTCCTCTCACAGCACTCTTGTGAGAGGAAGCCATCTTGAAAGAGAGCCATCAATGGAGGGGTGGAGGTTTAAATAAAGACTGATGATGGCTGCCTCTTTGACTCAGAAGGTAGGTGAAGGTTTCCCTCACTGTCGCTACTTCCTCCTTTTTTAAAAAAATACTTGGACTCGTGTTTTTGAGTCCCTATTATTTTAATGGAGATCTGCAGGGACTCAAAAACATGACTTAGAAAATTCGGTTCAAGTCACAATTTGAGCCTGAGTCATTTTTTAAAAAACCCAAGTTGAGTCCAAGTCAAGCTGCTGGTGCGACTTAAGTCAGACTTGACAGTGAGTCATGAGTCCCCATCCCTGATTACCACTAGTGACTAGTATGGAAACCCATCATTACCACCCAAACTCAAATGAAAGTAAGGCAGAAGTTAAGATTTCCTACTGGCAGCAGCCCCTTGCACCTAATATGGTGACACTGCAGACAGTTCCTTACCAGTGAGGCATTAAAAACATGGTGGGTTCAGCAAGTATAAGGCTAGCCAATATTATCCCCATATTGCAAAGGTGAAGCTGGGATTTGTCTAAGGACATGGTATGTTCATAAGTGTTGTGAGTTATGAATTAGGAACTTCCTGCTTCACAGTCTTTGCTGTTGTTATATGCTGCCAAGTTACAACCAACTTATAGCAACCTTAATAGGGCTTTAAAGATAAGTGAGATATTTAAGGAGTGGGTTTACCAGTTCCACTCCCCCACTGAGTTTCCATGGCCAAATGGGGATTTGAACCCGGGTCTTCAGAGTCCTAATCCATCACTCTATCCACTACACCACACTAGGTATCCAGTTTTTAGCCGCTATATTATCAATAATTAATTTATAATTAATCCTAAAAACAGGGATTTTGTGAAATATGTACATTAAACAGGTGATGGAAACTCATAGAGCTGGACTCCCTTGCATATTGACTTTGAATTTATATCCTTAGTTTCTCCCTTGCCCAGTTGCCATGGCACCCAAACAAACTAGGAAGGGCTTAAACATTTACAAGTACAACACAGATGTCAACGTGTTATATGGCTGTTTTGTGATCTACCGTTATTAAGGCACATATTATTGCATACAGTAGCATTATACAAATATAGGCTAGCAAAACTATCCATATACAAGAATATACCTCCCCTGCTGAATTGGATGAAATATACAGTACCTCTGAACAGAAAGGTTCCATTAAAATATAATGGCAAATAAGCAATGATTGATTCATTATCCATTAATACAAAAATATATTTTAAACTTTAAAACAGATTTTAAAACAAACAAACAAGCAAGCAAACAAGAAATAGCTGTGTGAGGAAGAGGGTGGAATACCTCTCAGTGGGCCCTCCCGTCACTCCCCGGGATCCACTGAGTTCAAAACATCCAGTTCTTTAGTAGATCTGGGGGGAAAACTATGACAGACTGTTCAAGCCAGGCATTGGAGGAGAGCTTGGGAGACAACCACAGTTCCAAAAAGGAAGAAAGAATAGGAAAAGGAAAACAATCAGAGGAGGTGGGAAAAGACTCATGAGAAATGAATGGCATAAAGGAAGAATTGGTGGGAAGAAGGGGAAGGACGTGCTGAAGGGACGTGCTGAAAAGAGCAAAGGAGCTAGTGATTAAGAAAGAGAGAGAAACTTAGAACCTGGTGAGGAAAAGGTAAAAGGAGGAAAAGGTAAAAGGAGGAAAAGGTAAAAGCAGAGGAAGAGGGCACCTGGGAAGATGCTGTAGAAACTCAGGGTGAAGAGGTTTTCTTCTTGGAAACAGAGTCAAAGAAAAACTCGGAGTTACCTCAGTAAGGAATTCTCATGGACCGGGGAATTGGTACATCTGAGGATCTCAACAGAAGAAGCAGAGAGACAGTGTAAAGCCCTGCTTCCCCACAAACTGTCTTATTGGGGAGAGAGGGAAAGGAGGGAGAAGAGACACTAGGCCCTGGAAGCTAGAGAGAAGGGGTGGGGAACAGCGATAAGAAAAAAAATCCTGGAGAGGTAACAAAAGAGAAGGCTTGTCAGACCCCTTGATCTTTATTTCACTGGGGAAGCTACCAAGGGAGCCCTCAAATTTGTATTCATTGTAAGCATAAAGACCATCTCTGTTATGAACCCTGCTGCCTAACCTTCAGTCAGAAGGGACACATGTAAGACAAAGTGACGCTGATACTTGCTATAAGGGTAAAACCAGAATCCTTCCAAGACAGAACTCAGGGAAGAAGTTGTTTGAGATATACCCTGTTAATACTTGTTTAAAGAAAGGCCAAGTTGCTGATGTTGAAAATGTGCATGTTCAATTAATACATCTTGTTCATTTGCATGAAGCCAAGTCTCTTCATGCAAGTCATCTGCATGAAAACAAGTAATGAATTAAACCAATCCTAATGGTCCCCTTGTAACTGGGTGGAACCACAGAGACACCCAACATGGAGCCTCTCCCCTTGCACCAGGCATAGCCGAATAGTGGTAAATGTGAGCCAGAGAGAGGCAGGAACTCTTAATTAGACAAAAGGCAAAATAACATGGCTTGGTAGTACAGTTGTTAGCTGCTCAACTGAAATCTGCAGGAATAATGCAAGGAAATCCAACCAGGACCATCTGGCTCCCTTGGAATCAACAGCCACTATTAATTATGGTACATCATCAATTATGGCTCCATAAGACAACTCTGAAGATTTCTGAATACTTTTGAGAGGGTAGCACAAGTGACAGGATGGCCAAGAGACCAATGGACCCTCATACAAGCACCCTGTTTAACTGGAGGTTGTGGATGCTCTAAACTCGGGTATTGTGTCTGATTATAACAAAGTTAAATAGGCAGTCCTAATTTGCCAGATGAGATGTACTGGAGACCGTTTACAGAACTATATTTGAAAACTGGGATGCATCCACAAAACTTAGCACAAAAATGGGGTACAATGGTTAAAGCCTGCAGTGCAGTCAGCCAACAAGATGGTGGATCTAGTTGGACTAGAGCAATTGGTAGCTACCTTGAACCACAGCTCCAGAAACTGGGTGAACTGCCATTAACCAACCAACCCTGAATATGTGGTGATGTTGTTAGAAGCTTATTGGAGTGCGAAAGAGAGTAAAGAGAGAAGAGTAAAGTGAAAGAAAAGATGACCACACCAGCTCCCTCAGGACCTTTGTGCCAGTCCAACAACAGCCCCAGCCAGAGAGAGCAGGTTTCAAACCATCCGATGGACCCCCTATTACAATGGAACCGGGTATCCCACAGCCTTCTCCAGGCTGGTCCACAAAGGGGGCAAAGAAGCCCCTATGTTTCAAATGTGGTCAAGAGGGATATCTATGCAAAGACAGACCACTAATGGAGTGCTCATAGGCAAACATGTTAGCTGGCTTCTTGCAGGTCCATGATCAGGAAAGTCAAGGGTGGGAGGTTGAGGCCCTAATGAATGGTGTTTGAAAAAAGGTGCTAATTGATACTAGGTGCAGTAAAAATTGGAGAAGGTAACCTTGATGGGCTGATGTGTTCACAGAGATATAAAAACTTACAAGACAGCCTGGCCACAGATAGAAACTGCAGACCTACTAGTAGAAAAAGTCCCTGGGTTTTCATGGGAGATGTTGCTAGGATGAGACTGGGAGGGGGGTAGAATTACTGACCCAATCCACTCAGCTGGTATCAGCAAACATCAGGGATCTTTCTTCTGAGTTTGGATGGATAGGAGAGGTAACCAAAGAGCAATTCAAGATATGGCAGCAGAGGACTGGATTAATGTGCCCTCTAGAGTCAACTCAGCCAGAAGGCGCCATTGTGTCAACTCAGCCAGGATTCAAATTATGGAATGGCTTGTTGCATCAATTCTCAAAAGGGGAGAGTAATGAAGAGACACAGCAGGTAGTTCCTCAAAAGTTGAAAGGAGCAGTGTTGCAGGTGACACATGACTTGCTTATTGCTAGATATCTGGCTATTGAAAAAACTCTAGCCAGGATAAAACAGCAGTTTTATTCGCTGGGAATATAGAAGAATGTAGAACAATATTGTAAATTGTGTTCAGAATGTCAATGAGCTCAGCCTTGCAGTATGTCCAGTTGCACCTTCAAATGCAACTTCTATACCCTCATTAACTGCTGTATAAGAATCAGACTCCTTGAACATGTATGCATTAGCCCAATCTACTGCTTTGCACTGAGATACCTTAATAAGATGCTCTGTTGAAGATTTTAACACCATGAAGCAAAGTTAAAGTATAGGAAATAAATTCAGACTTCTATTTATGTGACTATTAAGTTTCATATATATGCAGAACAATTTGGGTTCAATAATTTGTAATATATTTTGGTGTTAACTGCCATCTCCCATTTGACATAATAATTATATGTAACTGAATAACTATTAAATTGCTGCCTCATATAGCAAATTAGTAATTATACTTGTAAACATTAACAACATTCCATATATAAAATAGTGATTTGTATGCTAAAATGAATTAGAAATAATTGTAATGTATGATAATTAAAATTATGCAAATATTTGCCATATAATGGTTTGGTGGTACATCTGAATCTTTTGCATTAGCAGGAAGGATGGAACCCAAACCTTTGGGACGTAAAGAATTTTCCTTCACACATTGCTTATAAAAATTCAGGTGCATAGCAACAATGCTAACTTCCATGCATTAATTGCCCCAAAGTCTGTGTTACTAGCATGACCCACATGGAGAGCTTGTAGCAATTCTCCTCTGTGAATGTCTGTACTTCTACTGTGGAGCAAAAGGAAAGTTATCAAATTGAAAACTCTGGAACAGGTCACACTAAGTCTTTAGCTTTGTACTCAGAAACTAATAAGATATTGTTCCTCCAAAGATGCAGACCTTCAAAATAGTGGTGTCTGCACAATCAACCTACAAATGAAGCCTCTATCTATTTAATGGCCAACCATCATACAAAAGCAAGCTAGGTTGTGGAACTGAGAAACCTCATGATTTGATCTCTTAAAGGAGCTTCAATTCTGTAAATTGTTTTGATCCCCATCAATCTCAGAGCAAAGATTTAGACCTCATCTGCCTGATCAAGGCAAGAGAAACTTGTGAGATTCTAGCACGGAACCATGCTATAATCTGAAAGAGTAATAGTGACTTTTTTTTTTTTGCTCACATTGTGACTTTGAACAAATTGCTATAAAATGCACACATGCCCAAAGAAGCTTCTATTTATTATTTTCAGGCAGCAGACAAGTGAATCAGCAGATACTGATCCCATGGATATGAGGGGTCCTACTGTACTTTAAACAACCTCTCTATCAGAATGAAATTAACTGTAATAACTTGAAGTAGAATACAAAGACTTGTCTGCTTAAAGAAGCAACAGGAGGAGCATAAAAAGAGAATTCCATTTCCCACACAGTTTTGGTTTCTGGTGAGTTATTGTAATAGGAAATACAAAATATAATTATTAAAAATAGCTTTTTCTTATAATAATCAATGATCTATTAAACTGTATATTATCTTATACTTCACTTAATATAGCTGTCTGGATAGCTCAGTGGTTTAAGTATCTTGCTGCAGAGCCAGAGGTTGGGAGTTTGATTCCCTCCTGTGCCTCCTGTGAGTACAGTCAGCCTGTGTCGCCTTGGGCAAGCTGCACAGTCCCAGGGCACCCCCAGAAGAAGGGAATAGTAAACCACATCTGAGTATTCTCTACCTGGAAAATCCTGAAAAAAAGGGTAATCGTAAATGAGATTTGATTTGATGGCACATTATCATTATCATTAACATGTCAAAAAGCCACCTATATTGAGATTCTGGTAATATGCAAATAAATTGATGTAAATTAATTCAATTAATGAATTGGTCAGTTAGAGAGCGCATGATTAATCAGCTGAAATTGTTTAAATGCCAGTGGTTCAAAATTGGTGATGATAAGATACAAATGTGGGCTCCCATATAGATCTGTCTTCACCATGGCTACAAACTGGACAATATCAGCCATGATTCTGCCCCACTAAAATTAATACAGCAAGTTATACATA
Source organism: Intellagama lesueurii (assembly GCA_037013535.1). NCBI lineage: Eukaryota > Metazoa > Chordata > Lepidosauria > Squamata > Agamidae > Intellagama > Intellagama lesueurii. The sequence goes on from JBAJHW010000005.1 coordinate 113,253,891, forward strand.
ACTACCCTATATACTCGAGTATAAGCCGAGTTTTCCAGCACAATTTTTTTGCTGAAAAAGCACACACACACCCTCGGCTTATACTCGAGTCAGTGTCAAAATTACATGTTCTCCCCTGCAGTGCGGGTGTTCTCTGGACTCCCCTGCTCATCTATGGGTGCCTGCAGCCTCTGTGGGTGGTCCGATGACCCGGGTTAAGTACACTGCATTTTTCAGACTCCTCAGGCAGACACCGTGCTGGGAGGATAATAGCAGTCTATGTCCAAATGAAGGAGCTGTAGATGAAAACTTTTTTCCCGGCAGCGTGTCAGTATTTCAAAGACCACTCTGAACAGAGGTCACAGTGAGGGCATCTTTGTTTACAAGCCCAGGGAAGCCCATTCACCCCCCTTCTTCCCTGTCAGCTATGTCTCTTAAAGATCTTTACGGGAGTGTCCACTTCCAGGACACTCCCATCCTCCTCCTTCTGCATATTCTATGTACCCACCTTCCTCCTCCCAACTTCCTCCTCCATCCTCCATCTCCCTCCATCTTGTTACGCAGCAGTAGAGCAGTAGATAAGCGCAGCAGTAGAGCAGTAGATAAGTGCAGCATCCGGTATGAGTCGTCCCTCCGCAGGCAGTGAAGTGTGTCTCGCAGCTCAGAAGGGCAGTATCTACTGTTGGATCTTTCTGAGCTGTGAGACACAGTTGTGTATCTATTTTTATTTTTGAAATTTACCAGTAGCTGCTGCATTTTCCACCAACGGCTTATACTCAAGTCAATAAGTTTTCCCAGTTTTTTGTGGTAAAATTGGGTGCCTCGGCTTATATTCGGGTCAGCTTGTACTCGAGTATATACGGTAACTTAAATTTGGTTGATTTCAACAAGGCTTCAGCATGACTAATGATTGTAATAGTTGAATCAGGGCAACAGTCGAGTGTAGTATTTCATGGTTTTCACTGAAAAGCTGTACAGGAATATGCTTCTACCGAATAAGAAACTACATCAATAATTTATATTACACAGCAAAGTTATGCTTCTTGAATATCTGAAGTAATATTACTAGAACACATGATGTCTAACAAGGCTATTTACTATCCAAATGCCCCCAAAGTGGTTTTGAGACTGCAGTTCTTATGCATGGGGTACATCAGGTGGACAAAAATAAGACTGTGGTCTACCAGCAAATCACTGGGTGATTCACTGAAGATCTGCAGAGGCTCTAACTCCCTCTGTTCTATCACATCACCACCAACAAAGAGTTGAATACCGCAAACCTTAAACTAGGTGACTGAAATTGAAAACGTCAAACAGGAAACCTGGATTTGTGTATTTAAGGACTATAATACCAGTTCTGGTACTGAACACAACTTCTAGGCTTAGCATATGTTCAGATGCACCCCTTTCCATAATTCTAAATGCACGACTCCTTTCCTCTAGCCTTTGCTTTCCAAATGGACATTGGGGTTCTAGGGTATTGTTTTGTTTTGCTTGTTAAAGAAGTAAATTTAATAAATCTTACTATCCTCAAGTTATATGCTATATTCACCCTCATCCCCATAATGAGTATCCTACCCAATTAGTATCTCAGTACTAATGCCAAGCATTCCTAAGTGATTATGGCTTTCTTCACCCCCTTCCACATAATTGGCAACCACAGTGGGACAGAAAAATATCTGATTGCTGCAATAAGTGATGTTACAGTAAGTGATGTTAGAAGATCAGTGACTACCATGAGTGCATTTATGAAAAGGACCGACGGCCCACTATCGCGCATAGCAAATAGGTTGGCAATGAAATGATGATCAACAGCCCATTTACTATAATCCACATTTTTCTCCTCCTCCTCATTCTGAGACTGGGGCATCAGCCAGACCATGATTGAGCATTAAGATTAAAATACACAGAGCCCTTCTCAGTTAAATGTATAAAACATGATTTCCATGACAGGAAGTGAAATTTCTGTGCACTTGGGATTTGTCTTCCTTTTGTTGCTCCATGTATATAAATAGATCTTAACAAAGAGACAGACATTTAATGTCTTGTAGGCCAAACCCAAGTGCCAGCAAATAAGTAATCTCAAATCAGTATTAATCTTCCATTTCTATGACAGAATAAAGAGATGTTTTAATTTAAATATATTTCCAGTTTCCACACAGCAAAAGCCTATTGACATCAGTATATTACAAAAACCAATTTTCGTACATCAACTCACATCTTCTAATTCTGTTCTATAGCTCTGGGGAGTTCCTACCATGTCTGCGTAAAGCAAAAAGTCTAAATAACATTACAATGTCTGTTACAGAACTAATTTATATACTAATATCCCAGTTGAATACAATATCCTGTTTATTTATTCAAGCAAAGTATCCAGAAATGATATGTCACATCATAATGCAGTTCTCTGAAGGTGTTTTGGGGTGGGAGAGGAACAGTGACAATGGAAAAAGTACAAAATAAATCCATGCCGTAATAAATGCTTAGGGCAGCACAACAGAGGTTTCCAGCTGCTGCCTATTGGACTCCAAACTACAGTCTCTACAATCTCAAACTGAATTGTTTGCTCTAAAACTCAATTGTTGACAAATTGAGTATTTTACATGAAATTTACAACTTTGAAATGCTGCTCTTATTAATGCTAGCTGCTGCAAGCTATATGAACGTAAACCTATGGGCCAAACAGATGTTGCCCCATCAAATGTCTTTAATAACTCCATTTCCCTCTTAAATTGAAGAACAGTGCTTTGAAACATTTTTGTAAGCACATGTGTTCAGTGCAGATGCAGCAATGCATCTAAACTTTGAGGTTAATAAAATTCAGGTTATTTCACTGAATGTGGAATTTTACCTATTATTTCATGAAGCCTTTAGAAGGAATTCATCAGGAAACACCCAACAATGTACCAAGATATAATGCTACAACAGTAAAGAAAAAGAGAGGCTACTTACCTATAACTCTGGTTCTTCGCGTGGTCATCTGTGAATTCACACTAATGGGTTAATCTGCGCTTGCGCAGAGGTTTCCGGAATCTTCTAGAGCTTAACACTCGTTCACCAGGACCACCCCCCTAGTGCACGTGGTCCGCCCATCCTGGCTAGTGCCTCAGTTCCCAAACTGCCCACCGCTGAATAAAATGAAACAGACGTGACGGACAGAGGGGAGGATGGGCGGGAAGTGTGAATTCACAAATGACCACTCGAAGAACCAGAGTTACAGGTAAGTAACCTCTCTTTCTTCTTCATGGTCTCTGTGAATGCACACTAATGGGTGATTAACAAGCTTACCTGACCGGAGGAGGGACGTCACGGAAGAACAGACAACAGGACTGCTTGTCCAAATGCAGCATCCGACTTAGCCCGGAGGTCCAAGCGGTAATGAGAGGCAAAGGTAGACGGCGTGGACCACGTAGCAGCCCTGCAGATATCAGGGACAGAAACGCCTCTGAGGAATGCTGCAGAAGTAGCCACTGCCCTCGTAGAATGAGCCTTAACTCCAACTGGAAGAGGCTTCTTAGCCAGCTGATATGCCAGGCAAATGGTTGATACAAGCCACTTAGAGATGGTTTGGGAGGAGATAATGCATCCTCTGTGTGGTAAGTGCGGAGAAACAAAAAGTCTCTTGGATTTGCGGAAAGAGGCAGTCCTTGAAACATAGAAGGCCAATGCTTGCCTAACGTCTAAGAGGTGGAGAGAACGCTCCAAGTCAGTAACAGGCGATGGAAAAAAGGTAGGTAAAATGATGGGTTGCTTAAGGTGGAACTCAGAAACAACCTTTGGAAGAAAAGAAACATCGGGATAAAGAGTGACCTTGTCTGGGTAAAATTGAAGAAAAGGAGGGTCGACTCTAAGCGCAGCAAGCTCTGAGGCTCTACGAGCAAAAGTAATGGCCACAAGGAAGAGGATCTTGTAGGCAAGAAGGCGATTGGACGCTGTGGCGAGAGGTTCAAAAGGCCGTGCCATTAGGCTTTGTAGAACAGTATGTAGTGACCATTGCGGAGGGAGGTGTGGTCTGGTGGGTTGTAGATTGGAGACCCCCTTTTAAAATTGTTTTATCGTAGGGTGACAAAAGAGCGAAGATGCTTCAGAGTCACACAGCTGATGAGCTACTATAGCGGAGAGATAGACCTTGATAGTAGACAAGGACAAATGCTTGCTAAAGAGGTGAGTAAGGAATTGTAGCACGGTGTGAAGAGATGTAGGCGCAGCAGGGAGATGACGTTGATCTACAAATTTAAGAAAAGCAGCCCATTTATAAGAGTACAGCTGCGTGGTAGCAGGTTTCCTAGCCCGTGCTAGGATGGCAGCTATTGAGGGTGAATTCTCCACGCTGTTAGGTGGAGTGTGCAAAGATCTGGGTGGAAGGTTTGACCACAATTCTGGGTGAGAAGGTGGGGTATTGGGGGGAGACGGATTAAGTCTATGGAGATAGAGCGGAGCATGGTGAACCATGGCTGTCTCAGCCACCACGGGGCAATGAGGATTGCATTGGACCGCTCCTGACGCAGTTTTACAATAGTCCTTAGGAGCAGAGGGATAGGAGAGAAGAGGTAAACTAGACCTGACGTCCATGGTGTCATCAGAGCGTCTCCGATGGAGCCGGGGCCCATCCCTGCCCTGGAGCAATAGAGAGGACATTTTGCGTTTTCTGTTGATGCGAAAAGGTCCATGTGTGGTTGTCCCCATAGAGTGGTTAGTTGATGAAAGATGGAGTTGTTGAGGGACCGTTTGTGTGTCTGCGAACTGAGTCTGCTGAGAGAGTCCGCTATACGATTGTGGTGAGTGGAGATATGAACCGCTATTGGGAATATGTGGCGCTTGAGACACCACTCCCAGAACTGGACGGTAGGGTAGAGCAAGGGAAGAGAGTGTGTCCCGTCCTGTTTGTTGAGATAAAATAGGGCCGTGGTGTTGTTGGTCGTAATTTGAACGGCGGTGCCGGTGACCAACGGTTCGAATGCGCGGAGAGCCTTGAAGATGGCTAGAAGTTCTAGGTTGTTTATGTGAAGTAGTTTCTCGGAGGGAGACCATAGAGTGTGAAAGTGCAGTCCATTGCAGTGAGCACCCCATCCGGTTGGGCTTGCGTCAGTTGTTATCTGTATGGTAAGTTGGAGAGGTGCAAAGGGTCTGCCTATGAAAAGATTGGCTGGCGTGTTCCACCATTGGAGCTGTGCTGCACGTTCGGGTGTAACCCTCAATAACATGGAAGGTGGGTCCGACATGGGACTGAAGATGGACAGGTACCAAGCCTGAAGCGAGCACATCTTCAGGCGGGCATGTTGGATGACAGACGTTGTAGACGCTATGAGTCCGAGGAGGCACTGGGTCTGAAGCGCGGTGACTAATGCATGTGGCTTGAAGTACTGAAGGGCAGCATGGATCTTTGTAGCGCGGTCTTGGGGAAGGTAGGCTCGCGCTTTGCGGGAATCTAGAACTGCGCCTATATAGTTCACCCGCTGTGAAGGTGTAAAGGTGGATTTGGCCCTGTTGACCTGTAATCCCAGGTTCTCGAGGAGGGAAAGAGTGAAATTCACGTCGCGCAGTGCTTGAAGATGGGAGGGGGCCACCAGTAGCCAGTCGTCAATGTATGGGAAGATGGAAATTCTCTGAGTGCGGAGATAGGCTGCTACTGGGGCCGTGCACTTTGTGAAGATGCGGGGAGCAGTAGAAAGGCCAAAGGGAAGGGCCTTGAATTCGTAGACAGTATTTTGGAGAGAGAATCTGAGAAACTTTCTGTGATCCTGGCATATATTGATGTGAAAATAGGCGTTGGTTAGGTCGATGACAGCGAACCAAATGTCGCCCTGGAGAAGAGGTAAGATGCGTTCTAGAGTAACCATGCGGAAGCGTTGCTGAAAGATGTAGTAATTTAGGTCCCGTAGGTTGAGGATGGGGCGGAGACCGCCATCTCTCTTGGGTACCGTAAAGTATCTGGAGAAACCCCCGAGGTTGGTGTCTGGTGAGGTGATGGGTGAAATAGCATCTTTTGAGAGAAGGGATTGAACTTCTAGGCTGAGAACATGGGATGGTGGAGTGAGGACTCTCCTCAGAGGTGGGAGGACAGCAAATTCTATGGTGTAACCAGCAGCAATGATAGTGAGGACCCACTTGTTGGTGGTGATGGCAGCCCAGGATGAAAAATGGGTGGCGAGGCAAGTTTGATGAGGATGTGGTAAGTGGAGTGGGGGAGACCGGGTGACTTGAAAGTCAAAGATTTTGCTTTGGTTTTTTGTCAGGTCGACAAAAAGACTGACAGGGACGTTGACGCTGAGCAGCATGGCAAGTCTGGAAAGTGGATGTAGCCTGTGGTAAGTATCTCTGTTTATCAGAAAAGGATCTGTATTGCTGGTAAGGATATGGGCAACGCGATTGGTAGCGCTGGGGCCTGTAATAAGGTTGAGTATTGTAAGATCTTGCAGTTTTCCTCATTTTTTTGGAGATTATCAAGGATCTCATCAGTCCTGGTGTCGAAATGGTAGATCCTCAATCCACATGCGAGAATCATCAGGGATATGGGCTGAGTGGAGCCAAGCATGTTTTCAAAGGGCAACGGCTGTGGCCATGTGCTTCAAAGCAGCTTCTATTACGTGCCTTGCTGTGATGTGCTCCTGGTGCGCGACAGCCATGGCCTCTTGATGGAAGGCGAGGCCTCTAGATTTATATTCACCCTGAGCCGATTGAAGAGAAGGAAGTGCTTTGTTCCATAAGAAACGGTTGTATACACCCATGGCTGCAAGGCAGTTAGCAGCGCGTAATGTGAAGGATGCTAGGGAGTATACCTGACGACCAATGATGTCGAGTTTCCTGCCTTCCTTGTTATTCGGTGTGGTGTTAGACCGATTCTTTGCTCTTTGAGTTGCATCGACTATGACCGAGTTCGGAGGCGGATGCTTGGATAAAAAAGCTGTATTGTCTCCATGAGTCTTGTATAAATTTTCCACTCATCTGGAGATTTGTGGCACAGAAGATGGTTTAGCCCAAGATTGTTTAATCAGTTTGAGCAAAGATGGAATAAACCCCATGCGGAGTGGGGGAGTTTGGTCCTCATCAATGTCCTCGTAAACCTTGTCAGACTCAGACTGTACTGGTTGTTGTACATCGAGATCCATCGCTTTAGCGATACGTAGGACTAGTTGAGAATACGACGTGAAGTCCTCTGATGGAGAGGGAGGGTTCACGTCGGCGACCAGAGTCAGGGGTAGGCAGATTAGGAGGAGACTCCGGGAGTACCATGGAGTCAGAGGTGTCAGAATCTGTTGATGATGAGGACACGGAATGACCTGGAGAAGATGGGTCATCAACTGTATCAACCGGTGTGGTGGTTTGTTTGTTTGATGCTTGTTTAAGAGCTGGATCCCGAATGGTAGATTTATGTGGTTTAGCTCGATTAGATCAATGAGCATGAGCGGTCTCATGAGATACTGGTGAAGGACCAGCATAGGTGGTGGTGACTTGAACTGATGATGGCCGAACCTGCGGACGGGCAGCGGGTTCGGTGCGTGGTACTGAGTGCTTGTAGGGTAGTTTAACACGTTTCGGTACCGGTGTGGTAGAAGAAGGATGCGAGGTATGCTTCCTCTTTCTGGAGGACTTCTGAACTCTCAGTATCGGTACCAGTATCGAAGAGTCATCTGCCGAGGAGGACTGATCATGGTATCGCGGTTGGTATGGAAGAGGAGATTCAGAACCAGAATCAGAATAGTAGTAGGAGTATCGAGGGCGCTTAGGCTCCATATAGACCTTCGTATCGGGGTGCCAGTACCGGTATGGATGGTGTCGGTATCGCTGTGGTGGGAGCTCATAATATGCTGGTGGCTCATAGAGGGTAACCCTCTTGGGATGACGGTACCATGAAAGTGAATCATGGGATGCAAGTAATCCTGTCAATGTCTGTGGAAGTGGAGCGTCGACATCAGTAGGACCAGTCTCTGGTGTATGATGTGCCTTTCGGGTCCGCTTGCGTGGAGGTTGCAGATCAGCGATGGAAGCTGAATCCAACTGACACTCAAGAGACAGAGCAACCTGAAGGGCTCGAATGGTCATAATGAGGCAGTACCGTAACCTCAGCCGAGGTATTAGCCCACGAGGGGGACTGAGCCAAGAGAAGTGAAGGTGGTTGGCCTGAAGGCAGAGGCAAATAATCGTCATCTTCCACAGATATAGAATCGAGGCAAATAGTTTGCTGCTCTTGTAACGGGATGGAAGAGGTCGTCTTCTCCTTTTGGTGTTTGGAGGATCGAGAATCAGAGGACGATTTCTTAGGCTTATTTGGTTTGGACTGTTTGTCCGGTACCGGAGGATACTTAGGTACCGGTGTAGACTTCGGTGTCGAAGCACCCGTGGTAGACTTAGTGATGGTCTTAGACTTAGATTTCGATTTCATCGAAGATGCAACCAAGGCTCCTGGGGAAACCGATTGAACCTGAGAAGGTGGTGCAGGTTCCATAGTTGGTATGGGATGAAGGGAACGTTCCCACAAATAAGATCGTAGCCGTTGCTGCCTTAGCTTAAGTGCCTGTTTCGTAAACTTTTTACAAAAAGGGCAAGAAGCCGGTTGGTGAGCTTCGCCCAAACAGAAAAGGCAGGAATTGTGGCCGTCGGTGAATGGAATTTTATTGGGGCACAAAGTGCACCGTTTAAACGGTCCAGAGGAGGCCAAAAACAAATGAAAAATAAAGAAAGGGGATTCAAGGGGGGGGGCAGAAGGAAGGAATAACAAAGATTCTCACTATCCGAAGATCTCTAACGAGAAAATTCCTTTTTCAATGCAGGAGGCGAACGCAGCTCATCTGAGAGAAGAAACCTCAGCGGCGGCAAAAAGGAACTGAGGCACTAGCCAGGACGGGCAGACCACGTGCACTAGGGGGGCGGTCCTGGCGAACGAGTGTTAAGCTCTAGAAGATTCTGGAAACTTCTGTGCAAGCGCAGATTAACCCATTAGTGTGCATTCACAGAGACCACGAAGAAGAAGTAAATAGACTAAATGATTTACAAAACATATAGGGAAAAATGCAATTCAGCTGTCACCGTTTGATAAGCCCACTTAGTCAGCTGGCACAGAGATGGCATTGTATAAAATTTCAGCAGATGGCAAAAGCCTATTTATATAGCAGAGTGTGATGCCCAGAAAACGGAACTGCTTCAGTTCCCAGCCAACTTCATTGCCACCTTGGAGGCATTGTGTAAATCATGTTATACTAAGTGCTTAACCTCAGTGCTTGACCATTTTCCATCAGCACCTGGCATCCAGCAAACTAAAGACAGCTTCTGACTAGGATTCTCTGGCTATTGCTAGAAGTGACATAGGGAGGGTTATCATTCAGATTCCTTATATGTTTGCTTAATTTGAAGAAAGGTTCTATGGCACCTCAGAATACAACATAGTTTCTTTGAAACTATGCCCAAAAACGCTATTACAGTGGTGGAAAGCCTGTTACTTAGTGTAGTAAGTCATAACTAGGTAAGAGTAGGCCTATTGACTCAATGGAACTTACAGAGGAGTTGACCCATCAAATCCATACTAATTCAATGGGTCTACTCATGATTTACTATGCTATGTAACAGGATGACACTCACCAGATAGCTACAAAGTAAGGAGAATGTGAGAACCCAATCAGTCTTTACCAAGCACCCATCTAACACAGCAGTTTGTTTCCAACAGCAGCCAATCAAATACTTCCAGCACATCCATATGCAGTTTTTGGAGACAAAAGCTACACACAAACACACCTGCTGCCATTTGCCCTTCAGAAATTGGAATTCAGAGGAATACAACCTCCAAGCATGAAGGTTCCAGGGAACTGCTAGACTGATAACTATTAGTGAAATGATCTTCCATGGGTTTGTCTCATCATCAAGACAGCTGAAGACATTTTAAAATAAAAAAAGCCAATGATAAAATTGGTAGTAAAAGCCGTGCAGATGTCTAAACAAACCAAAATACTCTCAGTGAATGTTAAAGGGTTGAATTCACCTCAGAAGAGGAAAATAATATTTAATAAACTCTCCAAAGCCAAAGAAGAAAATATATTTATTCAAGAGACTCATATCAAGGAAGCAGATAAAAATTTGTTAGAAAATTGGGCAAAGTCTTTATAGCCTCCGATCAACAAAAGAAAAAAGGGGTAGCAGTGTATATAAAAAAGGAGCTAAAACCGAAATTAGTGTATGCCTAACAGATGGAATAATATTAATGGTGGAGGTTTTTAAAGACGGAGAAGAAATACTGCTGGTGAACATTTATGTGCCAAATTAAGCGCAAGAAAATTTCTATGAACAATTGGGAAATCAGTTGATACAAGGACTTGAAAAGAAAATATGTATCATGCGGGATTTCAATGCAATAATTGATAAACAAAAAGACACCTCGGTGATAGGCGGAAAGGGGAGGAGAAAGAGGAGAAATATGATCCCCAAGGGTTTTTTAGAAATGGCAGAAGAACTTAATCTAATTGACATCTGGAGAACTAAGTACCCTCAGAAAAGAGATTATACATTCTGTTCAAACAGAAATAATTCATGGTCAAGAACAGATAATTGCTGGATCTCAGCGGAGATGACACACCAAGTGCAAGAAATTGAAATATTACCAAATACATATGCAGACCATAACCCAATAATGATGACTCTAGGACAACCCTTAAGAAGAGGAGGATGGAGACTTAACAGTTACTTACTGAGTGATGAAGCCTTTTTGATCAAAATCAAAAAAGAATTAGAATTTTTCTTTCAAATTAATAAACCCCAAGATACAGAAATGACAATCATATGGGATGCAGCGAAAGCATACTTTCGGGGCCTGGTGATAGATTTTAATGCACAAAGGAGAAGAGAAAGAAAGAAACAATATCAAACATTAATAACATCCCTGAAGAAAGAAGAAATGGAACTGGGGAAAAAAACTACAGTCAAGTACCTATAAAATAAATATATTACAGCATAAAATTAATTTATTGGAATAGGAAGAAATGGGGGGGAGAGAATTAAATTTGCAAGGAAATTTTTTTTGAGAATGCTAATAAACCAGGTAGATGATTCGCATACAGAATTTAAAAAGAGAGAGAAAAAACAATGATTAATGTAATAGTGGATAAGGAAGGGATGGAAACATACCAAGCAAAATAATACAGAATTTTTATGCTAACCTCTACAAAAAGAAAGAAATTGAGCAGGAGCAACAATGGAACTATTTGGGTAAACTCCCTGACTGGAGATTTAGCCCCCAACAATTAGAAAACCTAAATAAATCAATCATGACAAGTGAAATCGTGGAAGCATGGAAAAAACAGAAAAATGGTAAAGACCCCGGACCAGATGGTCTCCTGGCTGAATACTATAAAGCATTGGAAGAAACTATAACTCCACATTTTAAAAAGTTAGTGGACTACATTGAAAGTAGAGGAAAAATCCCGGACTCATAGAAAGAAGCACATATCGTCCTAATACATAAAGCAGGGATGGAAAGGAAACAAATTAAGAACTACAGACCAATCTCTTTTTAGAATGTTGATTATAAGATATATGTGACCATCTGGGCAACTAGATTAAAGAAGGTACTTATGGAAATGATACATAAGGACCAAACAGGCTTCATCCCCAAACGGAAACTAATGTCAAATATAAGATCAATAATAGACATTTTGGAATATTATGAAACACATCCAGAAAAACAAATGATGCTGATCTTCCTGGATGCAGAAAAGGCCTTTGATAATGTGAAATGGGAGTTTATGTTATTGCAATTAAAGAAGATGGAAGGAATTTTTTTACAAGCAATTAAAGCAATATACACTAAACAGAAGGCTAAAATCAAAGTCAATGGTCAAATAACTGAAGATATCCAAATCGAACAAGGCACGAGGCAGGGCTGCCCCCTATCTCCGTTGCTATTTATTCTAAAACTAGAGATTTTGAATAGACAAATAAGAGGAAATAATGGAATTAGAGGGCTTAGAATCAGGGGAGAAGAATTTAAGTTACAAGCATACGCTGATGATTTAGCATTGATACTAGAAAATCCCCTGGATAGTATGGAAGAACTATTGGGAACTATAGAAGAGTTCGGAGCTGTCGCAGGACTTAAAATAAACTACCAAAAAAAATTAAATTTCTGACTAAAAATATGAATAAAGAGGATGTGGAAAAACTGATAATGAAAACTAGTTTTGAGGAGGTACAAAAGGTTAAATATTTAGGAGTCACTATTACAAAAAAGCCCCTTCACGGATTGCTACCTTGTCGTGGCAAAGGGGCTTGAGTAATTCAGAGAACCTATGGGCTATGCCATGCAGGGACACCCAAGACGGACAGGTCATAGTGGAGAGTTCTGACTAAATGTGATCCACCTGGAGCAGGAACTGGCAAGCCACTCCAGTATCTTTGCCAAGAAAACTCCATGAACAGAAACAAAAAGTTAAAAGATATGACACTGGAAGATGAGCCCCTCAGGTTGGAAGGCGTCCAACATGCGACTGAGGAAGAGTGGAGGACAAGTACAAGTAGCTCCAGAGCTACTGAAGTGGTTGGGCCAAAGCCAAAAGGACGCTCAGCTGCGGACGCGCCTGGAAGTGAAAGGAAAGTCCAATGCTGCAAAGAAAAATACTGCATAGGAACCTGGAATATAAGATCTATGAACCTTGGTAAGCTGGATGTGGTCAAACAGGAGATGGCAAGAATAAACATTGACATCCTGGGCGTCAGTGAACTAAAATGGACGGGAATGGGCGAATTCAATTCAGACGATTATCATATCTACTATTGTGGGCAAGAATCCCGTAGAAGAAATGGAATAACCCTCATAGTCAACAAAAGAGTGGGAAAAGCTGTACTGGGATACAATCTCAAAAATGATAGAATGATTTCAAAACGAATCCCAGGCAGACCTTTCAACATCACAGTAATCCAGGTTTATGCACCAACCACCGATGCTGAAGAGGCTGAAATTGACCAATTCTATGAAGACCTACAACACCTTCTAGAACTGACACCAAAGAAAGATGTTCTTCTCATTATAGGGGACTGGAATGCTAAAGTAGGGAGTCAAGAGATAAAAGGAACAACAGGTAAGTTTGGCCTTGGAGTTCAAAACGAAGCAGGGCAAAGGCTAATAGAGTTTTGTCAAGAGAACAAGCTGGTCGTCACAAACCCTCTTTTCCAACACACCAGATGGGCAATACCGAAATCAGATTGATTATGTTCTCTGCAGCCAAAGATGGAGAAGCTCTATACAGTCAGCAAAAACAAGACCTGGAGCTGATTGTGGCTCTGATCATCAGCTTCTTATAGCAAAATTCAAGCTTAAACTGAAGAAAGTAGGAAAAACCACTGGGCTAGCCAGGTATAATCTAAACCAAATCCCTTATGAATACACAGTGGAAGTGAAGAACAGATTTAAGGAACTAGATTTGGTGGACAAAGTGCCTGAACTATGGATGGAGGCTTGTAACATTGTACAGGAGGCAGCAACAAAAACTATCCCAAAGAAAAGGAAAGGCAAGAAAGCAAAGTGGCTGTCCAACGAGGCCTTACAAATAGCAGAGAAGAGAAGGGAAACAAAATGCAAGGGAGATAGGGACCGGTACAGAAAATGGAATGCAGACTTCCAAAGAATAGCAAGGAGAGACAAGAGGGCCTTCTTAAATGAACAGTGCAAAGAAATAGAGGAAAATAATAGAAAGGGAAAAACCAGAGATCTGTTCAAGAAAATTGGAGATATTAAAGGAACCTTTTGTGCAAAGATGGACATGATCAAGGACAAAAATGGTAGGGACCTAACAGAAGCAGAAGACATCAAGAAGAGGTGGCAAGAATACACAGAGGAATTATACCAGAAAGATCTCGATGTCCCGGACAACCCAGATAGTGTGGTTGCTGACCTTGAGCCAGACATCCTGGAGAGTGAAGTCAAGTGGGCCTTAGAAAGCATGGCTAACAACAAGGCCAGTGGAGTTGATGGCATTCCAGTTGAACTATTTAAAATCTTAAAAGATGACGCTGTTAAGGTACTAAACTCAATATGCCAGCAAGTTTGGAAAACTCAGCAGTGGCCAGAGGATTGGAAAAGATCAGTCTACATCCCAATCCCAAAGAAGGGCAGTGCCAAAGAATGCTCCAACTACCGTACAATTACACTCATTTCACACGCTAGCAAGGTTATGCTCAAAATCCTACAAGGTGGGCTTCAGCAGTATGTGGACCGAGAACTCCCAGAAGTACAAGCTGGATTTCAAAGGGGCAGAGGAACTCGAGACCAAATTGCTAACATGCACTGGATTATGGAGAAAGCCAGAGAGTTCCAGAAAAACATCTACTTCTGCTTCATTGACTACGCAAAAGCCTTTGACTGTGTGGACCACAGCAAACTATGGCAAGTCCTTAAAGAAATTGGAGGGCCTGACCACCTGAGAAATCTATATTTGGGACAGGAAGCAACAGTTAGTGTCACCGAAGCTACCAACATGAATTTGACCAAACAGTGGAGACAGTGGAAGACAGGAGGGTCCATGGGGTCACAAAGAGTCGGACAGGACTTAACAACTAAACAACAACAACAACAATATTACAAAAAAGACAAGTAATTTGATAAAAGAAAGTTATCTTACAATTCAGAAAGAAATACAGAGAGACTTGGAAAATTGGAATAAGCTACAAATCTCAATGATGGGACGAATCTCGACAATAAAGATCAACATTTTACCATAATTGTTATTCTTGTTTCAAAACTTACCAATTCTATTAAATTATAAATACTTCAAGGACCTGGACAGCCTGATCTCGAAATCCGTCTGGAAGGCCAAAAAACCAAGAATAAAATGTAGAGTACTACAAGACCTAAAAGAGAAAGGAATACTAGGACTGCTGAATCGGCTATTATACTACAAGGCCTGTGCTATGGTTTGGATAAAACTAGAAAATCGAAGACTGTTGAAATTGGAAGGTCATGATTTAAAGATGGGTTGGCATGCATATGTATGGTATGGAAAATTCAAAGAACAGACACATTTCTCAGAACATATTGTGGGGACAGCGTTATGTTTAATATGGCAAAAATTCCAAGTGCAAAGTTATAAGAAAATTCCAATATGGGTAGCCCCAATAGAGGCCTTCACACTGAAAGTGTTAAGCCAGGAGGGAGTTTTACTCACGTATAAAGACTTGTTAACTAAAGATCAAACTCTGAAAAATAAACAAGACTTAGAGAAATTGGGTCTATCAACAGATTGGTGGTCAATGTTGAAATTAGAATCAAGATATAAAAAGGACAAAAATATAGGCTTTTTTGAGGGTTCAGGTAGATGAACTATGGATCTACACAAATGAGAAAATAATAATAATAAAATGTATACATATCTATTAGAGTATGACCTAGAAGATGAGAAGGTGAAGGAGATGACGGTCAAATGGGCACAAAACTTTGGTTATAATATTGATATTGATGACTGGACAAAAATGTGGAAAGATAATTATAAGCTGATTAAGCCAGTTAATCTTAGAGAAAACATTCTTAAAATGTTTCACAGATGGCATTTCATTAAGATTGGCAAAAATGTCAGAAGGGATCAGCAATGTTTGTTGGAAATGTAAAAAAAAATCCAGGGACTTAGTATCATGTATGGTGGTCATGTGAAAAAGCAAAAAAAAAAAAAAAAAAAGATTGTTACAGGTTTGGGAAATGTCACAAGAAATTGTTCAGCAAAAATTAAGTTTTAAACCTGAAATGTTGTTATTGAATATAATGCCAGAGATCATTGATAAAAAAAATAAAATAAAGTCTACTGTATATATACATAGCAGCCAGGTTACTCTGGGCCCAAAAATGGAAGAATGGAGAAATACCAACGATGGAGGAGCTATTAAAGAAGGTACTGGACATTGCAGAACTAGATATGCTTTCAGAGGCAGTACGGGATCAACTGAGATACTTTGTAAAGGAAAGCTGGAAGCTGATATATAATTGGGTCGAGAAACAGACAGGAACTTAGGGGAAGAAATAGTCATGGCGAACCAGTACTCACAAGAACCCTTTGATGATATTGGATGACCAGACGATGGCGAAATCTCTGATCTATATATGTACAGTGGACCCTCGACTTACGGATGGCTCCACTTGCGTACTTTTCGAGTTACGGACTTCTCCGGCCGCAAAATTTCACTTCGACTTGCGGCCGGAGAATCGACCTACGGACCGGAAAGGGGAGGCGGGGAAAGCGCCATAGGAATGCATTGAAATTTAATTAATGCGTTCCTATGGGGAAAAAAAGTCAGAAACAAAAAAAAAGGCAGAAAAAAGTCACTTACCAGGTACAGTAGACCCAGCCCCGCTCCTCACAGTGCCTTGGTAGCCCTGGAACAGCCGGACTCTGTGTGAGCAGAGCGCCGAAAAGCTGAGAGTCGGCAACCAGCAGAGAGGCGGCAGCTATTTTGAGAGGCGGCAGCCATTTTGAGAGGTGACCACATGGCTGCTGCCTCTCAAAATGGCTGCCACCTCTCCAAAATGGCTGCCGCCTCTCTGCTGGTTGCCGACTCTCAGCTTTTCGGCGCTCTGCTCACACAGAGTCCGGCTGTTCCAGGGCTACCAAGGCACTGTGAGGAGCGGGGCTGGGTCTACTGTATCTGGTAAGTGACTGTATTTTCTTTTTTTGGTGGTGGGGTATTTTTTCTTTGGCCGGTTACGGATTAATGGGTTTTCAATGCATTCCTATGGGAAATGGACCCTCGACCTACAGACTTTTCAACCTGCGGCCACCGTTCCAATACGGATTAATTCCGTAAGTCGAGGGTCCACTGTAGTATGGATGTTTAGCTTTGCTGTCTTTTATTTGTGTTATTTTTGTCAGGATTTATTTTGTTGTTCTGTATGTTTTGTATGTATGAGTAATAATAATAATAAAAAAGAAGACATTTCAAAATCACATTTCATGGCAATGAATCTACATATTAATTACACATGCTTTTTTCCAAGAACTACCTGTCCCCAAGTGGTCAGATAAAAATCCCTTTGTCACCTCTAGTTTCTTTCTTTCTTTTTAAAAAGCCTTTCAAGGCCTGGGGAAATTACATCTATATGGCAAATTCAGACTTTTTGGGGCCAAAACTGGGGAGATGTCAGAGAGGTGCAACCCCCAAGACACAGGGAAAAGCAAAAATAGCTCACAGGCCCTGAATGTTGCTCATTAAGCTACTGTACATGGGAATCTCTTTCTTGGGGGTTCTGGTAAACAAGCCACTGCTTCATCCTTTAATGGCTCTTATAAAATGCGGGACAAAATAATTAAAATAAACACTAAATTAAAATGCACACTTTTTCCAATATATTCTACTATCTTCTAGCACTGATGCTTCAAGTTTCTTTAGTTACAGAGCAGAATGAACCGGGGGGAGTTTTTTCCAGGAGGCGAGGTGTCACTGCTTGGATGATGAGCAACTGCTCCATACGTATAAATGTACTTCTTAGTAGTTTTTATCTATTTTTCACTATAATTTGTGGTGCCCATTAGCTGCAGCTGTATAAGAAGTGGCTTTTCATGGTATGAATTTATGTAGTAACTTCTGCTCAGGCAGCCCATTGCATAGGTCTTCCCATGGAACTGATTTCCCACAGAAAGTCACATCATTCAGATACAACCCACAGATGCATAACATCAGCTCATGCAAAAATAGGTTTCATGCATCTGACTTCACAGTCAACTAATTCTGTTTTCAGGCCTGGTTTCAGAGTTCTGCTTGTATATGATCATTCCTTCCAATGTTTAATGGGCAGTTTTATGCCATCCTCCCCCTGAACATACTTACCAGTTTCAGTTCTTGGTCCTCTTTATATATGCCATTTTCTAATGTGTCTCCCAGTATGCTCACTTGTTTTCATGTTGTACTTCATTATTTTCTTCCATGACAATGCAGACTATTTTTTTTTCCTGTAACCATGGATTGCACTTCACAATAGTGTATTTGGTCATTTTCTATATACAGTAGGACCCATATATCTGTGGGGGATACCCTGTATCTGTAATTTTTATCTCAGTGGGGTCTCTATGAGTAAGAACCAAGTTGAAATCTTCTCTCACTCCTCAACATGCTGAAGAGTTTCAATGACTCTGCAGGTTTTCTTGCCCGGAGGTGCTGAGGAAGGGGTTGGCTGGGAGGCAGGAAGAACAGGAGATGGGAAACCTCTCCTAGGAGGCAGTTTGGCTTAGGTTAGTGCCCCTCCTGCCTTGCCAGCCAACTCAGCTCTGAGTTTTACAACAACGCTGCTCTGGAATGTAGAGGAAGCCGCCTTGAGTCCTTTTAAGGAGAAAGGCAGGGTAAAAAAATTTTTAAAATAAATAAATAAGCTACCTTGAGCTGTGGGTAGACTAGGTGATATTTCGATTTTTTTCCATGTAATATTTTTAAACCTGTATTTTCAGACCGTGTATAAGTGAATCAGTGGATACTGATCCCATGGATAAGGGGGTTGGCCCTAATGTAATGGTGAAATCATGCAACATTTATTAAAGTGTAAGTCCCACAGAACCTACTAGAGTTTAGTTCTGAGTAGATTTAGGATTGTACTGTAAAGGTCTCAAGAATATCATAGAATTAACAAGAGCAAAACTAAGATGATTTGCTTTCCCTCAAACTACCATACATCTCACTTTTTCTGCCTTAATGTTGGTGAGTTATCCAAACCTATGACCTCACTTGTAAACTGATAGGTTATTAATTCTTAACTTATTTGGCTAGCAAAATACTCCTATTGTGTTGTCTTTGCCTATGCTGCTCAATAAAAGCTGCCTTGAAACCTTTGCTTGTTTAATACACAAGGAAAATTGCTCTAGACAGCAGCATGGCCAGATGCTCCTAATTATATAAATCAGGGCTCCAGCATATGCACATGGTACATAGGGCCACTCTTAACAGTAGGAGAGATAAAAAAGCAATATGTGTGATCTAGGCCTCCTAGAAGCAAGTGATTACACATTATTTTAACATGGGCAATTCCTGGTCCCTAGAAGGATTTTGATGGCTTCTGTTGCACTAAGTCTCTGCAGTTACAAAAATTAGGGGAACTCTTGATAAAAACAGGCAGAATCAGATGCACTTAAACTGAAGTGTTATGCTCTAAGTAAAAGGTGAACAAAGCATGGCCTATAAGGCTGGTTTATTTTCTTCCCTCCCCACCTTCTCTACCCCCACCTATTTTTCTGACAAAAAATGTGAATTGAAGCTTCTGGAAACTTTCAGGAGTAGCAATTCTCCTTTTAAATAGAACACAGACTAGTTTAATATCCCAAATTACCTTCTCTTCCAAATATACTTCTAGGCATGCCTATTTTCATTTCCAGCAGTCTGTGCAGCCTCTAAAGGTCCAAACCAAGGATGCAGTTGAACTGGAGCATTGATTCATCTTAGTCAGTTGGTTGGGTTTTGCAGACAGATCTCAGGTGAGTCTCAAAAATCCAACATGCACACAGGCTCTTGGGTCCCACTGATTGTCTCCAGTTACCAGCACCTACATCAGTAGGAGCAAAGGAAACTGCCAGATGGAGAACCACTGAGGCAGAGGAAGTATTGTGGTGCAGTGGTTAAGCTGCAGTACTGCAGTCAAGACTTTGCTTATGACCTGAGTTTCATCCCAATGGTCTCAGGTAGCTAGCTCAAGGTTGACTCAGTCTTCCATCCTTCCAAGGTTGGTAAACTGAGTGTGCAGCTTGGGGGGAGGGGCAATGTGTATCCTGTATAATTAAACTGCAAACCATCCAGATAATGCTTTAAGTATTATGGGGTGGCATATAAGCAGGACACTTTACTTTTTAGAGAATAGGGGAGGGACAAGAAAGAAAGAAGAGGGCACTCCTTTCTGTGTACTGTACATTGTGTGGACCAATCTTATGCATTTTCTGTGGATTCAGGCAGATGGCAGCTTAAGCGAAAAGAGGGCTCCACACAGGGAAGAAGTGAGCAGCTTAGCAGCTGCAGAATCACTCCATCTGATTTTGTTTGTGGGTTTCCCAGAAAAGATGTCACCCTCCACATTTTTTCCTTCTGCTCTCACTGCTCACAGCTCCTTTACTTCAAAGGGAAACAAACGGTGTGCCCCCATCCTCACTCACTGACAAAGGCAGATAAACAGTGCTCAGCAGTGCATGAAAAACTCTTCAAAGGGCTATCAGACTAGCTGAACCCCCAACATGCATGCTGGTGCCCTCAGTTTCTCTATTTGCTTGATGCCTTGGTATTTTTTCTTCAGCTACATTGGGGTCCAAATAAACACAGGGGGGGATGTCCTCCTCAGAGGTGGTTTTGTCACAGGCTTCACAGTACTTCTTAATCTTAGTGTTACTCCCACATTATTAAGTATATGGGGAAGACAAAAAAGCAGGAAACTCTCCTCCCACCCCCAATTACTTTCTAGCTGGATTACTGCAACATGCTCTATGTGGGGCTGCTGATGGAAAGCATCTGGAAACTTCAGCAGGTCCCCAAAATGCAGTAACCAGATTGCTGACTGGGGCTGGTTACAAGGATCATATAATCCCTGTTACAACACTGGCTGCCGATTTGTTTCCAGGCACAATTTAAAGTGCTGGTTTTAACCTATACAGCCCTAAATGTCCTGGGTCCAAGCTATCTCAAAAATCATGTCTCCCATGAGCCACCTTGTGTGTTAAGATCATTGAGAATGGCCTTTCTCTTGGCTCTGCCACCTTCACAGTTGGTGGCCTTCTCTATTGCTGCTCCCAGACTTTGGAACTTCCTCCAACAGGAGGCCAGACTGGCCCCATCTTTGCTCTCCTTCTGCAAGCATGTGAAGACCTTTCTCTTCAGGCAAGCTTTTCCTCAGTGACTGGCTACATAAGTGTGACTTTTAGATGGATTGTTATGCATTACTGTTCTGACTGGGTTTTTAGTACTAGCTGTGTTTACCCTATCTTAGAGTGGTATTTATTTATTTCTTTTTAATATTTGTATACTTATTGTTTTAGCTTTAATATTGTATTTTAATGATGTAAGCTGCCTCTTTATACTCATTGTTTTTGGCGTTAAATATTGTCTTTTAAAGAAGTTAACCAATGTTGATACTCATTGTTTTCAGCTTTAAATATTGTCTTTCAATTATTTCAGCTACCTTGGGTCGTTGAATTTTGTCTTCTTAACATTACAGTGGTGCCTCGACTTACGAACGTCCTGACATACGACCATTTCGAGTTACGACCAGCTCCAGCCGCAAAATTTTGCTTCAACTTGCGGCCGGAGCTTCAAGTTACAACCAGAAAAGGCAGGGAAAAAAGGTGGGGAATTCAAATTGCTAACTGTTGGTGGCGAAGAGGCTGCTTCTTTATAGCTCTTTCGCCTCAGCAGTTAGAGAGTGTGCGATTGGAGGAGGCTTCGGAGTGCCTGGTAAGGTAAGGTGCTGCTTTCTACTTTTTAAAAACTGTTCTGGGTGGGTTTTGCAGCGTGGTTTTGGGCTGGGTGGTGGGATTATGTTTCTATGCTGTGATGGGTCTTGCAGGGTTGGTTTGTTTTTTGGTGTGTTTTTTCCCCATTTCCAATGGGTCTTGCGGGGTTTGTTTGCTTTTTGGGTTTTTCCCCCCCATTTCCGATGGGTCTTGCGGGGTTTGTTTGCTTTCTGGGGTTTTTTTCCCCATTTCCGATGGGTCTTGCAGGGTTTGTTTGCTTTTTGCTTTGCTTTTTTTTGCATTTCCGAAGGGTCTTGCACGGTTTGTTTGCTTTCTGCTTTGCTTTTTTTGCATTTCCGAAGGGTCTTGCACGGTTTGTTTGTTTTCTGCTTTGATTTTTTTTTTTGCATTTCTGAAGGGTTTTGCACGGTTTGTTTGCTTTTCTTCCCCCCCCCCCCCCTTGGCCAGAACGGATTAATCGTGCTTCCGATGGGTTTTGCAGTGTTTTTTGTGGGGTTTTTTGGTGATTTTTTTTCTTCGGCCGGAACAGATTAATTGCATTTCAATGCATTCCTATGGGAAATGGTGCTTCGACTTACAAGCATTTCGAGTTACAACCAGCGTTCTGGAACCAATTCAGTTCGTAAGTCGAGGCACCACTGTACTTGCTTCATTGGCCAGTATCCTGATCAGTATATTTACACAACCATGGTGCTGTGGGAGCACAACTGTGGGAGCTGCTCTGGCAATCTGACTAGGTGCCAGTCATGTGTGACTAGACACATGACTGGCACTTTATCAGATCACCACTGCAGCTTACACAGTTGGAGTGGTGTACAAAAAAATAATAAACAGCCCTCTGGCTACTGGCTTTATCATGCAACTTTTACAGATCACCTAAATTGTCTGCAAGTAATATATCATTCACATAGCAAATATTCTTGATAACCTTTCCACTGACAATTATACTGTCATTTGAAACACCAAGTGCTTCTCTGAAGATGTTCGTGGAGTACAAATTGAAAACATGTGGCAAGAGTATACACTGAAATTCTACATCCTCTGATCAACTTTCATTACCGATTTTTGTTGCTCCTACAGGTTTGCAACTAGTACAGTATATCTTGAGTTGAGAACTTCGGTGCTAACAATTCATCCAGCTTGCTCTGTCTCACTTTTTCAAAGTTTTTTTTTTTTTTTGGCAGAATATTGCATCCTCAATTTCAAAACCTCATCCAAATTGCCCTTAATAAATCTTAAGTTAATGGCTTTTTAAGTCTATCATTCAGTAGCTACCAGACGTTTTTGTATTTTCCTTTTTGGGATACTGTAATAAAGGTCAATCTCAATCAAATTTCAAGAAGCATTCCTGTAGATCAGTCTCCCTTTGCCTCAATTAATAAATTGCTCATTGCAATTACAGTTATAATAATTATTAGTCTTATTAATAATAGCACTAATACTCATTTTCAAGGGCACAATAGAATAAACATCAATACTTTTTCCTAATACATATAGATCAACAGATGTGGACAGTAAATAACTGTAATTATCTAAAACAATTAATCATATGTATATAGTGAAGGGATACTGAAAATCTTAATGAAAAGATAACAATGACAAATTTGCATAAATTATGGATTTTAGTATTTTCTGATTTGTGTTGCACTTTGTTCTAAGAGCACAACCAAGTTACAGACAACCTGAGTGCAAATGCATACTTTTAACTGTTGACAGATTGCTTGCTCTCAATAGGGGATTTTGTCTCTTACCTAGCTAATATGGATGGCACAAAAAATGAACTAAGGAGAGTTTTATATATTCTCCAAATAATTTGCACAGCCTCGTAATGGGAAGAATTAACATGTGGCTATGAGGGGCATGGTATGATCACAATGAAGGGATGCTAAACTTCTGAATCTTCCAGTACTCTAGTGCAGAGGTCGTCAACCCCCGGTCTGCGGCCCATTACCGGTCCGTGGCTTGAGCCCGACCGGGC
The DNA here is from genome assembly GCA_037013535.1 of Intellagama lesueurii. NCBI lineage: Eukaryota > Metazoa > Chordata > Lepidosauria > Squamata > Agamidae > Intellagama > Intellagama lesueurii. Next base: position 113,277,246 of record JBAJHW010000005.1, read on the forward strand.
AACAAAGACAGACCTCCTGCCGCCGCCCCCCGCATGCACTCCCCTCCCCACAGCTGCTTTGTGCACATGCGTGCATGCCAGTGCTGGCGTGAGCGCTCCCTCACCCCTTCACACAAGCGCCCCCGTGCACAAAGCAGCTGTGGGGAGGGGAGTGCATGTGGGGGAGCGGGAGGTCTGTCTTTGTGGCCCGGCTGCGGCGGCGGCGGGGAGGTGGTGGCAAAAAAGCCGGGAGGCAGATGGCCAGGTGCTCCGGCTGCTGGCCTCCCGGCGGCGGCGATGGCGACGGGGGGGGGTGGCAAAAAAGCCTGGAGGCAGATGGCCAGGTGCTCCGGCTGCTGGCCTCCCGGCGGCGGCGGCGGCGGGTGGCAAAAAGCTGGGAGGCAGATGGCCGGGTGCTCCGGCTGCTGGCCTCCCGGCGGCGGCGGCGATGACGGGGGGGTGGCCAAGAGCCGGGAGGCAGAGCATGGCCGGGTGCTCCGGCTGCTGGCCTCCCGGCGGGCTCCAACGAGGCCGGGGTCAGCGCTCCTCGCCGCCCTCAGCAGGCCGATGCCGCCGCTGGTGCCTCCAGCTCTGGAACCGGCACCAGCGGCTGCATTTGAATTTCCCGCGGAGGGCGGCGAGGAGTGCCGACCCGGCCTCGTTGGAGCCCGTCGGGAGACGAGCGGCCAGAGGGAGCCCCCTGGCCATGCTCAGACTCCCAGGCTTCCGCCACCACCGCCGCTGGCACGCACTCCCTCACCCCTTCAAGCATGCGCCCCCGCGCAGGGGTGGAGTGGGTGCGCGGGTGGACAGGCGCTCCTGCGCATGCACGAAGTGGTGGGGGAACGCATGTGCGCCTATGGCACGTGCACTCCCCAACCACTTTGTGCGTGCATCGGAGAGCACGAGCTCGAGCGGCCGCCCCACCTCCCTCAGAGGCTCCGCCGGTCCGCATTACAAAAAAGGTTGAGGACCTTTGCTCTAGTGATTCCAGGAGAAGTATATTTTCTCCAACATCTGTCCAAGTTACTTATCCTTCATCCTAGCTGCCTCACAATGTTCACAGGACACCTTTCCTTACTCATTATTTTAATGGTGACTGTATCACTAGATTAGATTTGTAATTAGAACCAGGGCTCATGCCTTGTAAACTCCAGTTTGCAATCAAATTGTTTAAATTGTTTTAGGGTGCAATCAGATGGGCATTGGTCCTGCTGTTTGGTCCACTGTGAGCATGGGCTGGTCTACCCTTTTTTCCAGTGACCAGATGATGTAATTGCTAGAGCAAACCAGCCTGTCCTCAAGAGTGTTTCTACCTGCACCTTCCCAGGTCTTGTCAGGGACTAATCCTTTTTTTATGTAGGTAAGATCACTCCATTTCGGTCTGTTTCCAGTTTATGTGATTGCTGGAAATAAAACAAAGTGAGCCTCCTGCTTTAATTTCCCAGCTAGTTTCAATATCCTCTACCATTAGTGGCTTAAACAGACAGCTTAACTACTGAATGATATGGGGAGAAACACATTTATAATGTGTTTAGATTCAGGCCCAGATCTAAACATCTAAACAGCCAAATCAAGCATCCACTTGGGTTAAGCAGAGGAAATTCACTTGAACCTACTTCACATAGTGGGGCTGGGGAATCTTGTAAGGTTACTGGTGTTCTGAAGTTCTCAATTTGAGTTGAAAATCTTTTCCAAAATTTGCAAAATGTAACAAAATTTTAAAAATGTGTTTATGATACGGGTATTTTCTCTGTCAAAATCTGTTGTTTTTACAAAGTAAATGGATCATCAGGAGATGGTCATAGTAGTGTCATTGTATACTTTTTTTTCTAATTCTTTTTTCTTTTGGCCTTGCTGTGCTTCAGGATTATAAGCACAGTTGAAATAATGATCTTCCACTTACACACACACCTGCAGTTCAGGATACTAAAGCACCATTTGTGCAGGAAGGGGGGAAATGAAATCATATTTGCATTGAAATATCCCCTCAAAGAGCATTTCTATACAACTCTCTGAACCCTAAGACATATGCATTTCATGAGATATTTATAATTTTCATGCTCTACTAATTTCCATTCTTGCATGCCAGCAAGCATGTTATATATTTAGCATGGCAGTTATATATTTAGACAGAAATCCAAAGAGCTGCTTGGGCTCACGCAAGGGGCTTATGCTAGCCCAGCAGGATGCTTGACTTCTGCTTTGAGACCTCATGCACTATTGCAAACTGCTTTTGAAAATGAGTTTAAAAAGCAGTTTTTCATAAGCAGCCTTGCACACTTGGTGCACCTTTGAATTCCTCACAGAATCATCTGTGTGCATGTATGGATTCAAACAATTAGAACAAAAAGGTGGAAGCAGGAGAACACCAAAAATTCCTTGTAGAAATTACTGTGATGTTTTCCTATAGATTTTCTGAACATAATCTGTGAGGACCATTCCATACATTATTTTGATATGCAATATGCACAGTGAGAAACATGATGAATGTGAACAACCACTTGTGTGTGCATGTTTTGAGACAAAGCTCTCAAAAAAAATATTCAGTCCATTTCTACTATAGACAAATGGCAGGGAAATGGGACTAGCTGGGGCACATGATGATACACAAACACTTAATCCTGTTTGAAGCGGTCCTGATACATCCATCAGCCTTAGCTGGTGAGCCCTGTATGAATTTGTCAGTGATCCCCTGGAAACCTTCAGGGATATGCACACTGGATAAAATACAGGACCACTGATATGCAAGGCAAAAATTAACTGTTTTCCTTAGCCCCTGCACATTACCACATTACTCTACTCTAGCTTTAGTTTTAAAGCCTACTGATCACTGGGCGGAAACCTTAATTGCTATGAAATCTCTCCTAGAAAAGAAGATGTGACTATTAAATACAGGGGCTTCCATGAGGAGCCACTTCCTATGATTATTTACTGAAATGCTGTGAGAAAACCCACGTGGGCAGCAAGTGTAGGGAGCCAGCACAGGCAGTGATGTAAAACAGTTGTTTTTCACAAGCATTCTCCATCTGCTTCCTCTGGCATAAAAAGAAAGGGGAGGTGCAGAAAGGGGAAATTAGAATTGTTATTATTTTATGACCCCAAACTTTGGAATAGTTACACATTCCAAGGCAGGATACCATGTAGAGGAGTTCTGATGAGAAACGGAGCCCAGTCTTAACAGCCTGCCTTTCAAAAAGTACCATTCCTTTCTTTGGTTCATTAAAGCCTGTATATCAGACCCTAGGGCCTCAGGTTGTGATGGCAGCATATATTAGTTATCTTTTCTGCTGGTCTAGATTGCATTGCTTACATGGCACTTACGTTTGCATTGTCTGTTTTCCCTCATTTACCCTGGTCAAACATGTTGAGTTACAAAAGAATAAACCAGCTATTCCTCAGGATGGATGGGCAAAGTTTGTATGTTACCCTCTTAGATCTCTCCCTCCATTAAAACTAAAAAAGTTGCTGGACCATCTGATGCTATTGTATACTCACAGAATTGTAGGATGAATAAGCAGAAGTGGCAGGGGGAAGCTGTAAATGAGGCAAACAGTATCACAAAGACACAATTCATTATCTTCATCACAGCTGACTCCAGGTTCCATGGGCTTCTCAGCAAAAAGTCTGCTGCTCATCCAGGCAAGAGCTTGAGCAGCAAGAAAATGTTCCTTGCCCACTTTCGTGATTCTTAACCCATGTCTCCTGCTAGCCTCCTGAAGGCCAAACATCATTATACATGAAGTTCTCTGAAAGTTTTATCTGACTTTTGTTTGGTGGGAGAAAAAAAAAACCTAACAACCAGTAGAGGTCCCAACTGAGAGGGTAAGGGAAGATGGGAGAGAGGGATATAATGGCTACTTCTGTTCAGTTCAAAGTCTTCTATTTATTTATTTTTTCGTATCTTAACAAGTTGTTGAATTACAATACAGTTTTTGCTGCTTCATTTTTTTCATGTAAAATATAATTCTAAATTAAATCTGTATCCTGTGTTATATTCACAAATATCCAAAGCAGTGTACAGGCTAAGTTCATATAGAAGTCAATAACAATCAGAAACACAAAACATACAATAAATCTAAAACAAAACAAAACAACAGAATTACAGTAGGATATCCTGGGTATTGTTTCAACAATCAGAAAATGCTTGTTCCATTAAATGCAAGTTGGTGATACCACTGTTGATAAGAGACTATTCCAAAAAAATGGGTGATTTCCCAATGAAGTCCATCTTTTGAGTGATTCGAAGAAGAAGAAGCAGAAGCAGAAGAAGCACTCCCCTGCATCTGGAATTTCGAGGTACCTTCCTTTTAAGCCTGGAGATTATGCATCTCCATCATGGCTTGTAACCTGTGAAGGACTTTTCCTCCAGAAATCTGTCCAATCCCCTTTTAAAGGCATCCCTGCCCACATATTATCACAGCTGTTCCATCAGCTGAAACTGGTAAGAAGCATTGCAGCCACTGTGATTTTTCAGGAGTATTGACATATCTAGGAATACTTCCCCATTACGTACATACTCCTTCCAAGAAAACACTATTCAGAACAGACAGTTCATCAGAGTTGGGAACCACAGGGTTTCCATCTTGCCATGATTCAGTTTCCGTTGATAGAGCATCATTAAGCCTACCATTACAACCAGGCACTGACCCAACTGCACTGTCACTAGAAGCCACACATACCTGATCCAAATACTACAGAGAAACAGCTCATTACCACCAACATACTGATGGTATCACACTTCAAATTTCCTAATTATCCTCCTTCAATGGCTTATGCAGATTATAAATAAATGTGCCATTCTTTGGAAGTTCCATCTTTTTTTATTAATCACTGTAACACAGTAAAACATTTGAAAAAATCTAAATATAAAATTGATGGATATTTATATTCTGCCAAAATAAATGGAATAACTGCAGCGAGTCCAGCGGAATAGGAGTGATGAGAACAGCATGGGAGAAGAGGGAAAAGTTATTTTCTGGAGCCATTGTGCTACGTTACTGCATGTATCTTCTCTTACTGATATGTCCCTCTCAAACTAAAACACACAACTAATGTTTATAACCTTACATTGATCAGAACACACACAATCCATCAATAGCTGGTTACAAGTGAACACACTGAAATCTATGGGATTTGGTTTAGTAATTCATAGCTCACATTAATCTGCACACAAGATAGCAAGAGAAATGCCAACTATTGCACAGCTGCTTCCCCTGCAGCTGTTGCTTCTGCCCTCTCTATCACTCCCATACCTCTGCCATTCTTACCCCCTCCATCAGGATTTTTGACATGTCATTCTCTCCCTCCCCTCGATACCTCTGCCTCTCCTTCATCCCTATATCTGCATACTTCCTTCTTCTCCCCCAGTACCTCTGCTACTTCTTTCTTCTTGAGCTTTCCCTTTCTAACACCTCTACCTCTTCTTCCCCTCCCTTGGCACATGTGCCTTTGCTCTCCCTTTCCTCTCCCCATCTGTGCTTCAATGTCTCTATCTCATACTCACTTTCTGGAACATTTGAGCAGAGGACAGCACAAGTGAACTTATCTCTGCAGAGCAAGCTGTTATCTAATGGTCAGGTTTTGGATACCTTTCAGACTCAAGCATTTTTACAGGCCACCCATAGACCATTTCTCCACAGAGCATAGACAATTTCCCTGCACAGCTCATGAAAAATGCCTGGTGCTAAGAGCCCTTAAGGACAAGGCAATTAAAGAGCAGGTACTCAAAGTAAATAGCACCAACTCTCCAGAGTTCTGCAACTTCAGGGATGGCAGCAAATTTCCCACCCTTATTGATTAGCCATCTAAAGCAGCCATCTCACTTCAGCTAATGGCAAGACCAGCCATGCAACAAGGTTATGTGGTAAAGGTCTCTCTAGACTTTAATGGCCTAGTATAGCTAAACCCCTGACTTCACATCTTCTTTCTATTATGCTCATCTTCAGGTGTACTTAAATGTGAATTCTCACTTGCTATCTTAATTATAGCAGCTAAGGAACACTTGTACCATGCAATAATTTTTTATATAAGAACACTTAAGTCTCAATTAACTTCAGCTAGCTTTTGCCCATTTTGCCTAGTTGATTCATAAGAAAGCTATTTCCAGGACTTCCGGCTTGACGCTGCAACAAGACAGCAGCAGGAGGACGGAGCTCCGTCTCCTGGGCTGAATTCCAACCTGTTTGGGACTCCCCAGGGGGTTAAAACCACCCCAAAGAGGTGGTAAAATGGGGGAGAAGCCTGTTGATCATGGGGGGGGGATGGCAGTTACCCATGTTTGATCCAGGAAACTCCCCAATCAACCAGCGGGTGGAAACAAGCAGCTGAATAAGCCTGCTTGCAAGTTGGCGGCAGCCGGCAAAAGAAGAAGCGATAAACCAGCCAAACTAAACATTGTTGGTAACATTGGGTGAGATACAAAATCTGAATTATATTACTTTATAACTATCCCTGGATGGAATAATCCCTTTAACAGGAAAAAAAGAGAGGGTCTCTTAGCCCCAACTCTAAATTAAGCAGCGGTGGATCTGGAGAAGGGGAAAGAGACGCAAAAAGAAGCAAAGAAAATAAATTGGACATTAATTAAACACTTAATCATACTGCAAGGAAAGAAGTTCTATATTACTTTGGTGTTAAACTTAAGAAATCTTCCTCTCAAATTTGTTTTTGCAAACAGCCCTCAGAGTAATGTCTATCTACAGTGTTGGCAAATAGCCTAGAAACATGACCTTGAAAAAGCCTAGAAGCCTGATTGGAAACTCTGTTTTGTCTTTCTGGTGTTTTCTTTTTCTGAGAACTGACTAAAACATAGACAATTAACTTTGGAAAGTCTACTACAAACATGGAGTGAATGGGACTGTCAAACTACGTCAGAGACTGGATTCAATTAACCCTACAGGTGATCAACTTACTGAGGCAACTATTGATGGAACTGGACTGACTGCTCTAAGCTACTGGACATTCTTCACCTGAAGTGCAAGTGCCTGGCATCTGAAGACGTGATGTCACAACAAGGGAAATTTTGGGAGGAGGCAAGATCTACCCTGCAAGCAATCTTAGAAATAGTGAGATCCCAGAACCAAGACATGCGGTCATTCACAGAACAACTTAGGAAGGACTATATTCAACAAGAGACAGAAAATATTGAACAAAGAAATGTGAAGGTGGAGGACGATGTATGCCAAGGAGAAGAGGGACTGGAGGAAATCGGAGGGGGAGGCTTGGGAGAGCCGAGGAGAAACTTGGCTGTGTTGGGGGAAGATAAGGGGGGGGGGGGGAATCAGCAGCATTAATTAAAAATGGCCTGGAGGACCTATTGGAGATGGATCCAATGCATAAAGATCTGTTGGAGATTGTTCAAGTGTACAAAATGCTTTCAGATTACACAAGGGACGGCAGAATATTTAGGGAGATAGAAACAAGAATTAGGAAAATACAAATAAGAGACGGAATCACTTAGAAAAGATGAAAAAGGGGAAAATATTAAGGTGGCCCCACTGTTGAAAGCATGCATATATTTTACTTCTGGAATTGTAAAGGGGCATATCTTATATATTAAAAAAAGGGAATTAAACTGAAATAAGGGATCATTAATCAGGGTAAAGGAATAACATGGTGGCTTTTAAGGTAAATTGATATAAAGATGCGGCAAAACAAATAGTACTTAATTAATATATATTAGATATGATGTTGATATAGACATGACAGAAAATGTGGAGATAGAAATGGCTAAACAATTATATAAAGAAAAATTGTATAAAAGTAGTCAATATTGTATACTAAAACACACACATGAATGGTTTAAATGTTTAAAAAATGTTTAGATTGTGAAGAGATAACTGAGAAGACACCAATACGCAAAGAACAAATGATTGTAAGCAACCCATGTAACACGATGTTTAATAAGCACGATTAAATGTAGATAGATTGAAAAATTAATAAAATGTTTACAAAAAAGAAAGAAAGCTATTTCCAATTAGGGGTAGTTAGTATCCAAATATGTAGCAGCTTCTACTTTTCCATCACTCGATCCTATACTATTGCAGTAGTATGTAGGATGACTGAATAATGTAGTGTCATCAGGCTCACGAAGAACTACCAGCATCAGCACTGACTGTGCAGTCTGAATTAGGAAATGTACTATGATGGATAATATCAACCATAACCTTGGTAATTCCAAAAGGTTCTGTGCTTCAGATATCTCTTATTAACAAAAGAGTGCAATCTACTCAAGACTAGTATTTTGGTTTTATAATCTCAAAACCTTTTTTCTACAACAATACCATAAAAGACAATGATAAAAACAGTGGGGAAAGTATATGATCACCAGGACTGCGTCCTATAGGAACTCAGTTGCTGTTTTTCCGGGCATACATCTGTGCATTTTTTAAATACATGGTGGTTTTTCCTTTATGCACAGATAAAGGAGAAAAACAGCCCATGGTAAAAAGTAACAGAGAGGCAGTGCAGATGTGTCAGAAAACATGACAGAGAGAGTTGCTGTCCTGTTGTTCTGTTTTCCAATATTGACTGAACTTAACTCCTGGAACTTTTTCTCCCTCTTGACATGTTATAATGATGGGAATTCTTGGAAGTCTATTAAAATCTCCAAGATTTCGTTCTGCAATTTCCTTGAGTAATGCGGATACCTTAGAGCAGCAACCCTAGTCATTGTCCCTCTCCAACTTGGTGTAGGAAAAGACAACCCTTTACTTTTATCTTTGAAACTACGTACAGGCGATAGAATATTACTGGAAGCTGAATCAATCTAATCTAGAAGTCTGAAAAATAGGTATTTTAAAATACATTATTTAGGTTATAGAAAGCAAGCGTGTGCTTTTTGAGGGAAAAACACATGATTAAACTTAGTGTTTCTGAGGAGTCATTTGAATCAATTGGATTTCAATCAAATCTGCCTTGCTGATTTATTACACTTAAGTCCTATTTGGGAGAGCTGGCTAAATAATTTACTGGGTTAGATATCTGGCTGTGGATTGGAGTTCAATTTCCTACCTTATGGTCAAGGAGAGCTAGCCTGTGTAGCCTTCAGCAAAAGTAGAGTCAGGGTGCCCTCCAAAGAACGAAATGGTAAACAACTTCTTTGTACAACTCACTGCCTAGAAACAACTGAAAAGAATGGATCTGACAACACTGAGTTGATTATATCATAATAGTTGTCATCATCATCATCACCCTTTGGGCTCTAAGAAAGTTACTGCAATCTTTTGAGATACATGTTTTTGCCAAGGGCAGAAATTTCTCGAGATTTAAAGAATTACAGGTCTTGGGAGAATAACAGAGGAGTTGGGGGCAGTTTGGGAATTGGTCGTTCTTATGATTTTCCCAAATATCTGGAATACACCAAGAAAGTTCACCTAGTGCTGATAGCATCAACTCAGGCTTTAACTAATAATTTCACATTTTATCTTAATAAAATGTATTTATTTATTTAAAATATTTCACCCCACCTTTCTCCTTAAGAAGGACCCAAAGCGGCTTACAGCATTAAAACATAATATTTAAACCTAAAAATGTAACCATTCAAATACAGTAGGACCCCCTTATCCACGGGATCAGTATCATCTGATTCACTTATCCACAGTCTGAAAATATTAAAAATCTTAAAAGAATAATACACACACACACACACACACACACACACACACACACACACACACACACACACACACATATATATGAGCTGACCAGAACTGGCTACTAGAGATAGCCAGAGACCATGCTATATTTAGAGTTTGCTACAGAAATTAGAGATGGGTATGAATCAGAAAAATGGTGATTGATTTTGGTTCATAATTTGACAAGGTTGATGAATCACAAATTACAAATTCATGATTTTTTTTGACAATACAACAAATTAATTCATTTTTGAAAATTTTAAAACCTATTTAAAAGGCCCCTCAAGCACCTTGTTGTTGTTTACTCGTTAAGTCGTGTCCGACTCTTCGTGACCCCATGGACCAGAGCACGCCAGGCCCTCCTGTCTTCCACTGCCTCCTGGAGTTGGGTCAAATTCATGTTGGTAGCTTCGATGACACTGTCCAACCATCTCGTCCTCTGTCGTCCCCTTCTCCTCTTGCCTTCACACTTTCCCAACATCAGGATCTTTTCCAGGGAGTCTTCTCTTCTCATGAGATGGCCAAAGTATTGGAGCCTCAGCTTCAGGATCTGTCCTTCCAGTGAGTACTCAGGGTTGATTTCCTTCAGAATGGATAGGTTTGTTCTCCTTGCGGTCCAGGGGACTCTCAAGAGTCTCCTCCAGCACCACAATTCAAAAGCATCAATTCTTCGGCGGTCAGCCTTCTTTATGGTCCAGCTCTCACTTCCATACATCGCTACTGGAAAAACCATAGCTTTGACTATGCGGACCTTTGTCGGCAAGGTGATGTCTCTGCTTTTTAAGATGCTGTCTAGGTTTGTCATCGCTTTCCTCCCCAGAAGCAGGCGTCTTTTAATTTCGTGGTTGCTGTCACCATCTGCAGTGATCATGGAGCCCAAGAAGGTAAAATCTGTCACTGCCTCCATATCTTCTCCTTCTATTTGCCAGGAGGTGATGGGACCAGTGGCCATGATCTTGGTTTTTTTGATGTTGACCTTCAGACCATTTTTTGCGCTCTCCTCTTTCACCCTCTTTAAGAGGTTCTTTAATTCCTCCTCACTTTCTGCCATCAGAGTGGTATCATTTGCATATCTGAGGTTGTTGATATTTCTTCCGACAATCTTAATTCCGGTTTGGGATTCATCCAGTCCAGCCTTTTGCATGATGTATTCTGCATATAAGTTAAATAAGCAGGGAGACAATATACAGCCTTGTCGAACTCCTTTCCCAATTTTGAACCAATCAGTTGTTCCATATCCAGTTCTAAGTGTTGCTTCCTGTCCCACATATAGATTTCTCAGGAGATAGATAAGGTGGTCAGGCACTCCCATTTCTTTTAGGACTTGCCATAGTTTGTTGTGGTCCACACAGTCAAAGGCTTTTGCGTAGTCAATGAAGCAGAAGTAGATGTTTTTCTGGAACTCTCTGGCTTTCTCCATAATCCAGCGCATGTTAGCAATTTGGTCTCTAGTTCCTCTGCCCCTTTGAAATCCAGCTTGTACTTCTGGGAGTTTTCGGTCCACATACTGCTGAAGCCCACCTTGTAGGATTTTGAGCATAACCTTGCTAGCGTGTGAAATGAGTGCAATTGTACGGTAGTTGGAGCATTCTTTGGCACTGCCCTTCTTTGGGATTGGGATGTAGACTGATCTTTTCCAATCCTCTGGCCACTGCTGAGTTTTCCAAACTTGCTGGCATATTGAGTTTAGCACCTTAACAGCGTCATCTTTTAAGATTTTAAAGAGTTCAACTGGAATGCCATCACCTCCACTGGCCTTGTTGTTAGCCATGCTTTCTAAGGCCCACTTGACTTCACTCTCCAGGATGTCTGGCTCAAGGTCAGCAACCACACTATCTGGGTTGTCCGGGACATCCAGATCTTTCTGGTATAATTCCTCTGTGTATTCTTGCCACCTCTTCTTGATGTCTTCTGCTTCTGTAAGGTCCCTACCATTTTTGTCCTTTATCATGTCCATCTTTGCACAAAATGTTCCTTTAATAGCTCCAATTTTCTTGAACAGATCTCTGGTTTTTCCCTTTCTATTATTTTCCTCTATATCTTTGCACTGTTCATTTAAGAAGGCCCTCTCGTCTCTCCTTGCTATTTTTTGGAAGTCTGCATTCCATTTTCTGTAACTTTCCCTATCTCCCTTGCATTTTGTTTCCCTTCTCTTCTCTGCTATTTGTAAAGCCTCGTTGGACAGCCACTTTGCTTTCTTGCCTTTCCTTTTCTTTGGGATGGTTTTTGTTGCTGCCTCCTGTACAATGTTACGAGCCTCCATCCATAGTTCTTCAGGCACTCTGGCCACTAAATCGAGTTCCTTAAATCTGTTCTTCACTTCCACTGTGTATTCATAAGGGATTTGGTTTAGATTATACCTGACTAGCCCAGTGGTTTTTCCTACTTTCTTCAGTTTAAGCTTGAATTTTGCTATAAGAAGCTGATGATCAGAGCAACAATCAGCTCCAGGTCTTGTTTTTGCTGACTGTATAGAGCTTCTCCATCTTTGGCTGCAGAGAACATAATTAATCTGATTTCAGTATTGCCCATCTGGTGATGTCCATGTGTAGAGTCGCCTCTTGTGTTGTTGGAAAAGAGTGTTTGTGACGACCAGCTTGTTCTCTTGACAAAACTCTATTAGCCTTTGCCCTGCTTCGTTTTGAACTCCAAGGCCAAACTTACCTGTTGTTCCTTTTATCTCTTGACTCCCTACTTTAGCATTCCAGTCCCCTATAATGAGAAGAACATCTTTCTTTGGTGTCAGTTCTAGAAGGTGTTGTAAGTCTTCATAGAACTGGTCAATTTCAGCCTCTTCAGCATCGGTGGTTGGTGCATAAACCTGGATTACTGTGATGTTGGATCACAAGCACCTAGAGACACCAAATTTGCAGGGATGTGTCCCCTGATTCTCCACTAAAATCTCTCCAAGTTTGGTGAAGATTGGGTTTGAAACATTCAAGTTATACACCCACTAAAAAGTTAGTTTTTACTAGAGACTCAGACTTGGGGCTCGGGACTTGGTACGAAAGACTTGGACCTGGACCTAAAGACTTGCCAGCAGCCCTGTATATTTGCATATAGAGGCAGATGTTGGGAGTTCAATTCCCCGCTGTACCTCTTTGACAGGAGCCAGGTGAGATGATCCATAGGGTCCCTTCCAACTCTGCAGTTCTAAGATATATAACATTTTATGTATTAAAACTTTTATCACCTGGTTATATTTATTATGGATCTGTTGATCCATATTTCTTTTTTGTATATATTTTCTTTTGGAAGTGGCAGGAAGAGAATAATAATTTTAATAAACAAAAGAATTAATAAGAAAGGCCAAAGGAATTGAAAAAGATGATTTATACACATATATTTATTTGCTGTCAAGACGTCTCTGACTTATGGTGACCCTATGAATAAGCGAAAAGGGACGTGGTGGCGCTGCGGGTTAAACCGCAGAAGCCTCTGTGCTGCAAGGTCAGAAGACATGCAGTCGTAAGATCGAATCCACGCGACGGAGTGAGCCCCCGTCACTTGTCTCAGCTCCCGCCAACCTAGCGGTTCGAAAGCATGCAAAATGCAAAATGTGAGTAGATAAATAGGTACCACCACGGTGGGAAGGTAAACGGCGTTCCGTGCCTAGTCGCGCTGGCCACGTGACCACGGAGGATTGTCTGCGGACAAAACGCTAAGCTCTATGGGTTGGAAACGGAGATGAGCACCGCCCCCTAGAGTCGGACACGACTAGACAAATTGTCAAGGGGAACCTTTACCTTTACCTTTACTATGAATAAGCGATCTCCAAAATGTCCTCTTGTAAACTCAACCCTGTGGCTTCCTTTGTGGAGTCAATCCATCTCGCATTTGGTCTTCCTCTTTTCCTGTTGCCTTCCATCTTTCCCAACATTATTGTTCTTTCCAGACATTGTCTTTTCTACACACATATATAGACAGATTAAAATATATTGGTAGCTCAGAGAAAACTTCAGTCCCAGAAGAATAAAACACAATGTCATAGAGGAACTGCTGGATAGCTCAGTGTTGTAGGTTTCTGGCTGCAGAGCCAGAGGTTGGGAGTTTGATTCCCCCCTGTCCCTCCCTGACAAGGGCTGGATGATGATCCATACGGTCCCTTACAGCTCTGCAGTTCTAAGATGGCGATGATGATGATTGAACAATTTACAGTTTATTTTACTTTACCAGCAACCTAGCTGTTACTAACGTACCACATTTCATTAAAAGTCTTTAGGCAAGACAAAGTGAGTGGTGACCTTGATCAGTTCTTGTGCAATAGGTTACACAATGGTAGGGAAACTGTGGCTTTCCAGGTGTTGCTGTACAATTCCTATCAACTCACTTTTGACTAATTAGAGCTGATGGAATTTGGGAGTCCCATAACACCTGGAGGCCTACAGTTTCCCTAACCTGACTGGGTGGATGTTTCATCCTATAACAATGATATTACATATGTTTCTATTGACCAGGATTTAGAATTGTTTGAACTCCATCTGTTACAAGGTATCTGTGTTATAAAATATGCTTCAATCATTCAGCAGGCAGAGCAGCTCATAAATGTCTGACTTCCTGCTGATTCACTCATCAGCATGAGCCATAGAATGCTTTAATGCTAGAATAATTAATAGTTATGATATTTGATGCAGTGCGAGAAGGTTCATTTCATATCCTCAGAACTGTTAAGACTCACTAAAAATGTGTTCAGTATAATAGCTGTTATTTTGCTATGGCATAATGAGCTGCGGGTATCTTAAAATGGTAGCTTTTGAGATTAACAATATAAACCTATGACTAAGCAGCCATAAAAATCAGGATGGTGGTTTAATCAATAGGGGTAAAAAGGAGCCAACAAAAAAATGCTAGGCTGTATGTTAACCAGACTTGCAAAAACAAAGCTGTTTTGTAGCCAGGGGCTGGCCTTACACCTGTACAATTACTTTAATCCAGTGGATGTGACAGATCAGTTTACAGTGTCTTCATGGTATCTATCTAAACTATATTCTGTAGGTCTACCTATCCCACTAAATGTGGAGGATCCATTCTATCTGCTGTGGACTATCCCACTGCATTGTCACTAAATGGAAAATATTTATCATTTTAAGACCTCAGACTGTGTATCCCTGAATAGCGAATATATCTTTTTAACCTTAACCCTTTTCTTCTGCAGCCAACTAGTTCTACTTACAACCCTAATCTTTATTCTCCAACTATAGACATGAAATAGAAAGAGCAGGGTATGTCTTTTACAGATGAGGTCAACAAAATTATATAATGAAAGGAGAGAAAGAAAGAGAGAGAGAGATCATTTAGAGTAGAAAAGACATTACTCAGCTGATTGTATATTAAAATTAGTTTGTATTCAATGTTTGTTTAAAATGCTTCTGTAGTTTCAAGGAAGGATCTGTCTTCTTAAGCTGTCGTTTAATATGACATCTAGACTAAAGCAACATTTCTTCCTTTCCATTGATTAAATAAAGGTGCTGGGGCTCAATTTTTTTTTATCAGAAGTGTTCCACAAGTTTATTCATTGCCTCCTCATCTGTGAGCCCTTGAAACCACAGAGTGAGAGAGAGAGAAAGAGAGAGAGAAAGGAAAGGAAGGAATCCTCCGTGTGTACATACTCTATATCAGCGTTCCCCAACCTTTTTCGGTCCGCGGACCGGCTGGGGAAGGCGGGGCATCCCCGCGCTCGCGTGCATGCTCAAACAAGTGCGAACAAGCGCGCGTGCACTCTCGCACGGGGGCGTGCGCCCGCACGAGTACCGTGCTGCTGTTTGCGAATGCGCGCTCACGCGCTCGCACGCATGCGCAAACGGCAGCGCGGTGGTCATGCGAGCGCGTGCCCACTCGTGCGCATGCGCGAACGGCAGCGCAGCGCTCCTGTGGGCACCCAACCGCCTGTGCGCATGCGCAAATTGCGGCACAGCACTCGCACGGGCGTGCTGGAGCGCGTGCGCAGGTGCAAACGGGCGGCACGGCGGTAAGTGCATGCGGGGGGGACGGGAGGTCTGTCTCGGCGGCCCGGTCCAGCCCAGGCCACGGACCGGCACAGGGCCGCGGACCGGGGGTTGGGGACCTCTACTCTATATCATGTAGAATCATATAAACATTCATCATATCTCTCAGCCTGAACGAACCAAAACCGAACACTGGAACTTCTCTCAAAAAGAAATTCATCAACTCTCTGATCTCTCTGATTCTCTTTCTTACATTGTCTTCTGCTACATATTATTATTGCTGTACTCTTGTGAGGCAGAACAAATCAACATTCTACATGGCAAATCTAAAAATGGGGGCAGCCTAAACAAAAAATTATGACTTTTAAACTGGGCTTCAGATCAGCACCAAATCTGGCACACTTGTAGCAGACAGTCTGATCGTGCTCTGTGCCAAATTTGGGAAAGTGTGATCAAAGGGTTTCAAGTAATTATTTTTTAAAATAGTAAAACTCCCCCCATTTAGAAATAGGTGACTCCAAACCACTGCAATTTTAAAATAGCTCACATAAAATTGGGGGGGGAAACCTAATCTTGCTTATCTTGAAAGAGAATAGTTAGCTTCACCCACCTTTTTCTTTTTGGAAATAATCCACACTGCAGGGACAGAAATATTGGTCCTCAAAAAAGTCATTTAAACTATGAGAAACATAAATTTGTTATAGCACTGAGCATGTCAGTAAGAGCTTCACAAAACATACATACCCTGTTTCCCTGAAAATAAGACCTACCCCAAAAATAAGCCCCAGTTAAGTGAACCCCCGCCCTCCTCCATTGTGCAGCAATCAGAAGAAGATGACATAACTGTATTTGAATAAATGTAAATTGTTGTACATGAAAAAAAAAAACATCCCCTGAAAATAAGCCGTAATGCATTTTTTGGAGCAAAAATTGATATAAAACCCTGTCTTCTTTTCGGGGAAACACGGTAGTAGCTTCATGGGCAGGGGAGGGAGATATTGAGAAAGCTGCATGGCAACTTAAGGTCACAGAAGCAGAGTCAAAAGACAGGTTTCTTTAAAGAGTCAAAAAAGCACATTTGCTTTAACAAAAGTGACACAGTGACAGGTCTCCAGAAAGGGACATTTTGCCATATATCTCCAGGAAATTAGTAAACAATTTTGTAAGGCATATTCATTACAAAAGCACATCACAATAGTATTTTTCCCTGCCCTGAGTGCTTTCAGGAAACATTATCTCCAGATTTCTGAGACCAGCCTCCTGCCACAAGTCTTCAAAGTGGATATCAGTTCCAGGGCTACGGGGTGGGGATCTGAACTTTTGATCCGGTCAATCAGGACCCAGTTAACTGACTCTCAAGAGAACGTTTTAACTCCTTCCTGGCCAAACCAGGCTGTTTGGGACTCATGCTTCCAAGGGGATTAAGTGTCTAGTTGTAAAAATATTGAAAATATATATTTTTAAAAATTAGAAAAGAAACATTCAGAAGCTCACCCATTTAAGCTGTGAACTTACTGTTTTTGATTTGTGATGGTCTTACTTAATGGTAGCAGATCCTTTTTGTGTCTGTATGCTGTCATAGTCTCCAGTTGGTAGTTGGGTACCTCAATCATTCTGTCTTGTCACTTGCTTGGTAATTAAAAAACCCTCTAATGTTATTTATTTTGTTTATTATATATTTTATTCCTAGCAATATTGTCTTTTTGAATAAGTTCTGTTCAGGTCTTGCAACTAACAGCTGTAGCTTTTTTTATTGAGACAAGCTGTCACATGTTAGGTCTTCCTCACTTCCTACAGATTAAAGCAGAACAAAGCAGATCAACATAGATGACTGCACACAGCAACAGAAGCAAGAAAGCTGCAAATTTTCTCAGACAGATGAGAACCAGTACAACTTGAGTACCTGAGATTAGGTGATGAACTTGTTATCATCAGAGATCTATAGATAAAATTATTTTCATGGGAAAACTGGCACAAAATTGAATGAGCTACTTCTACCTTCTTATCTGATCAGTTACTTTATATACCAAAGCAACTGGAAATAAGGTAAACAGTTTTCCCCATATGTTGTTTTTCAACAATACTTCCACTTGTACTGCATCTTTCTGAAGCACATTTTAAAAGAATTTTCAGTTTTAAGGCAACACCTTTGCACCCCATAAAATCATGTTTTGAAACTCTAGCAATCCCCCGACACACTTTTCCCAGCAATGTTTTCCTTTCCATTCAGTTCTGTATTTGCATATGGTCAAAGCAGGATAATCTCAGTTTACCCGTTTTTTTCTCTCATGAGAGTTCAGGCCTGACATGATTGAGCACTCATTTATCTGTCTTTCTGGTCTTCTGTGGTGTCTGTGAGGCTCTCCTCCAACACCACAGCTCATATGAGTTGATTTTTGTCCCTGCCTTTCTTCACTGACTTTATTTCATATAGTATGGATGAATTTGACTTTGGTTCTCAGTAACAATCTCTGCTAATTCCCAGCACATCCTTTTTTTTATTTCAAAAGGTGAGGAAACAACTTTTTGAAAACATTCAGGTAACATGTTCATAGAGCTTTTGGACCTATATAGCTTTCCCCCCTCAATTTGCCTACCCTAAGGAAAGGGTTTAGAAAATGGAAGATAGCTTTCTAGTCTGCATTCTGCGGAGCGGGCATGGCAACATTAGTTTAAGCGAGAGGTTAAAGGGTGTGTATGTTTGTCCACTGCACATGTTGTACCTACTCACAGCTTTTTCTTCATCATTTTATTAAGTCCAAAACAGTCCTTTTGGCACAGAGGGACTGCATCCACATCCCAGCTATTCTTGGTTCTGCCCTCCCCCAGCAACCATAGTACAGATCACGTGATCATCCTCTGGGATTTTCTAGCACTGGTAATTCTACATGAGGGAAATTCCTATTTGATTTTTGTGTAGTGTATACACACACACACACACACTTCCATTTTAAAAAGCCAGGAATTTCAATTGTTCAAAAAACAAAACAAAAAAACCCAACCCACCACTCTAGTTTCTAAATTTGGGATATTGCGCTTCTGTATCCACAATCCAAACATGCCAGGAAATAGCCTTATATTGCTTCACAATATTGTGCCCACATTGCCAGCAGGAAAAAGAATGCCAAACTTTACATAGCAAAGGGCAGAAATATGATGAATTGCTTTATGTTTGGGTGAGAAGTGGTTACTTCAGGGAAAAAGGAGTCAGGTTCTGGGATTTTCTCTTGCTTGGTATCTTTTTGAGAATGGTGACAAGCACAAGAAAGTATCTATCCTGTAGACCATCTCGACTACTGCCGTTGATGTCATCAACATTCAGACTGTCCTTTGTTATGTAAAGTTTGGCATCCTTTTTCCTTCAGGCAATGTGGGTGTGATATTGTGCAGCAATATCAGGCTATTTCCTGGCTTTTTGAATTGTGGATGGAGAAACACAATAGAATTGAATCCTTTCTTAAGACAGGGAAACCAGGACATCACATATTGTCCACACTCTGACAGCTTGGTCTCCCTTTTGTCAGTTATTCAGAAAACAAAGGCAGAGTTCTTCATTTTCCACACTAAAGACTCCCTCCCTCCCTCCCTCCCTTCCCCTCCCTCTCCCTCTCTCTCTCTCTCTCTCACACACACACACACACACATTTTTTGTAATCTCCTATTACCAATATTTCACCTCCTTGCTCTCTAGTGGTCCAACAGGCTTTGTTTTTATTTTCTTTCTGCTGCTGCAAAAAGAACTATTTTCAATAATATGCCCTTCAAATTCTTCTGTTGATTACCTTTTGATGAACTATTTATTTTGCCAAAATTTGTGTTCCAGTTTCTTCTCTTATTTTGAACAAGGCCTCAGTTTTTGTGGAGAGCAGTCCACCAGATACAATGACATACTTTTTTTCATAATTTCTCTTTTATATATATAATTCTGGATGTTCTGCCAACTTTCAGCTAGTTTATGTGTTTCTTTTAAGAGTATCGTGGACATGTTTCCCAGTAAGAGTTGGTTAGTTAAATTTTGGAATGTATCGCTGAAATCCTGTTGCTTAATGTAGTAAGTCACAGTACAGTAGACCTATTGAATCAGTGGGTTTTTTAAAAATCAACTCTGTATGTTCCACTAATTCAAATAGGCCTACCCTAGTTCTAATTTAATATGGTAAAATAAGTTACAACTAGAGTAGGCCCGTTTGAATGAATGGAATTTACGGAAGAACTAACTCACCAAATCCCCATTGATTCAATGGGCCTACTTTAGTGCACCTACTACACTAGGTGCACTAACAACAGGATTTCAGCCAATAGTTTGTTTTATTGTACGGGGGGGGGGGGGAGTCCTGATAACTGGCCAATAGCACAAATTGAAATTGAAAGAGGTTGTAGCCCAGAAAAGATTTAATGGGAGACTAAAAAAGAAAGACAAAAAGGCAGGCAGGCAGGCAACATAGCTGCATAGACGTAAGTATGTTAGGCTGCAGTCAGACTAGAGAAATGCCCTCCTTCTTTCTTGCGTCTTCTGGTTCCTGTATGGTCGCGCATTGTGGTTACGTGACATATAACCTGTGAGATTGTTTCATAGTTGTTTAACAATTCCACTTTTTTAAGGGTAAATTAGATGCAGTACATTTGTCTACACCCCGCAACTAGGGCATATCCCCTTCATCTTTTTTTCTTTTCTCTGCCCCCTTTCCCCCTCTTTAAAAAAAAAATGTGTAGGTACATCGCTGTGTTGGCAAAATGCTCTTGCTGGCCCTCGCAGCTCCCTGGAGCACTGCCAAACCAGCCAGGAGCAACACCGAAATTTTTCTTTGTTTTTTCATGGAGCCAACAGCAGCGTTGCTGCTACTGCTGCTCTTCTGGCTCCGGCTCCTTCATGCTTCTTTGCTTCCAGTTCTGCCCTACACCCCTCGCCAATCCCCCTGCTCCACCACACCTGCCGCTGCTGCTCAAGAGAGCCGCGAGTGGAAAAAGTTTGGGAACCTGATGCTCCACATGCTTCCTTCTGGCCATTCCTGGAGGAATTTGGAGGAGTGTCCAACTATTATGCCTGTCCCCTCTGCTTCTCGGATAACCTTCAACTTCCTCCTTCAACTTCCCCCATTGACCCCTATGGCAATTGGCCCTGTCACTCCTGCCACTCATTCTCAAGAGCTTATTTGCATGAGCCTATGAGAGAGCTGGAGAGGCGGAGTCAATTGATATATGAGGTTTGGCTGAAGGAGGAGCAGTCAGATAGGGATGAGTTAGGGACCGGTTAGGAAACTGATGAGGAGATAAAAAGAACTGGCTAGAAAGAGAGGTTGGCGACGTGTTATCAAACTGTAAACAACGAGAAACAAAGTAATGAGGGAACTGATAAGCTAAGGCCAATGAACTTTGATTCCTGAAAGATTTCTAATACTGTTTGGAATACTGTTTCACTTCAATAAATAAGTTCTGTTTCCGTTCACAACACAAGTGTCCAGTCATACGTTAATGGTATTGTGGATTCAGATAATCCACTGGTGGCAGAATAAATGGAACAAAAGAATCAGTAATGGCTGTACATAGTCTGAACCAAAAGAAAAGAGTTGACATTCACAAGGAATAACTCGGAAACATCTTGGAGGTCTGATCGCAACATTAAATGGTTTGAGCAAAACTAGCCATGAAGACAAAATAATTATCATGCTACATTTAACATTAGCAAATTGTACCTACAAATTTCCTTTGGTGTGAACTGCCATGGATTACTTTCCATTTCTTCTGACAAAGAAGTGGATTATAATCTACAAAGGCTCAGGTAGAATTTTTTTTTTAGCTTTAAGGTTGTCATAATACTTACGGTTTTTTTTTCATTGTCTCTGAAGGGAAATCTCCAGTAAAATCTTTGATCCCACCTACCCACCCCGCTCCTCCTTCTTATTCAGAATCTTTGGGCTGCACCCACTTTGGATCTAGGAAACTGCAGTCCAAACAAGTAACTTTTCCAAATTCTGTGTATTTCCATCAATCAGTCTCTTATCTTTCCATTCCAAGTTTCATATTCTCATATTTGTATATGTTTTTGAAATTTTGGTTTTTCCCCATACATATCACCACAGTGTTTCTCATCACAAATAACAAACAGAAAAGAAACATTAGGAAAAGATGATGGAACACTGTGTAGTGCTTGGGCCCAAATGATTTTTCTTTCATGCATCTTACTTGGGCCAATACCCCAATGAAACCCACTTCACAGAGTTGTCATAATGATAAAATGAAATAACATCATTGTAGCGTTCTCCTTTAAATGTGGTCATGGCTCAGGTTTAGTTAGAGTGGGTCATGCATATTTATGTTGCTGAGAGGCGGAGCCAAGAGGCAGAGTATAAGAGGCAGAGCCTGAGGGGGAGAAGGGAGATCAGAGTTTTGGAAGGAGTTTGATTAGAGAGTTCAGAGATTTATGTGATTGTGATTAGACTGATGAAAATATAGTAGGAGATCTGAGAAGTGATTGACCAGTGACTGGAAGGGAGAAGGAATAGAACTGAATATTAAAATACTGAAACAAATAAGCAAATAAACTAAAGATCTTTCTATTTCATTAAAGAGTGGACCTGATTCTTTCTAAAGGAGTTATGGGGATCTAGGGATCTCCTGGTGGCAGCAGTGGAAGAAAGGAAAGAGTTTAGTTTGGCCCTGGTGTGCTCTGAGGTCTGAGTCTGGGTGGACAGACCAAGGCACGAGTGGGTCCAACGCCACATAGGTTCCAGAGGTGTGGGATCCAAAAGGGTCAAATCGCGACATTGGTGGCAGCGGTGGGATACGAAGTAATCCAGTGAAGCCTATTGAAATAATCCAGTGAAGCCTATTGAAATAATCCAGTGAAGCCTTTATAAAAGAGTTTATTGAGTCAAGGGTACCTTTTAGACAGGATCTGTGGCAATGAGGTTTGGTTCCTGCTAGAGCTTTTGGGAAAAGCTTAGTAGCGGGGCCTCAGAACCCAGATCAGGGGGGTCTAAGATAGGGAACGACTCTGTGAGGAAATTTCTGAGTTTTACCTCAGGATCTGAGGATCAGAGGTCTTGCTGTGAAATCCCAGGCTCTGAGAGAGGAGAGCGCTGTGGATAAGGCAGAAGCCAGGTCATAGCAGATCTGAGGGAGAGAACCTAAGGAAAAGGCTTGAATTCTCTGAGAGGGAATTTCTGAGTTTACCTCAGGATCTGAGGATCAGAGGGCTTACTGTAAAATCCCAGGCTCTGAGATAGGAGAGCGCTGTGGATAAGGCAGAAGCCAGGTCATAGCAGATCTGAGGGAAAGTACTAAAAGAAAAGGCTTGAAATAAATTTATATCAGTAACTGGAAGTAAAATAAGAAAAACAGGTCCTTTTAAAATTTTGTGAACGCTGCTCTAATCACCCAGAAAGAAAAGATGCCTCACAAACGCGCCACAAGGGGGAGTCCTGAGTCTGAAGAGTTACCTCAGGAATTGGAGGGAGAACAAAAGGAAATAGGCGTTGAGGTTACCTCAGAGGGACATAAGGAATTAAGCCCTCAAGAATTTGAGAGATGGAAACTGGAACGGGAATTTAAATTTAAGGAACTACAGCTCAGAGCTGAGCAGGAGGCCAGACAATGTGAGCAGGAAGAGAGAAGAAGAGAAAAGGAAATGGATTTTCAACTACAGATGAGACAGCTAGAGATTTCTACTCTAAACAATAACAACAGTGGGGGAGGTGGAATCCTGTCAAAGATAGATTTGAAGAAGTTTCCCCAGTACAAAAGAGGAGACTGTCCTGAATCCTTCCTCATTGCTTTTGAACGCACCTGCAATGACTTTGAAATCAGAAATGAAGATAGAATGATAGTTTTAAGAGCGCAGGTTAGCGGAGATCTGGCAGAAATATATGCCCAGATGAATCCCGAGAAGGCAAGAGATTTTGAGGCATATAAAAAGATGGTTTATTCAAGATTTTGTCTGAACTCTGAACACCTGAGGTGGAAATTTCGCTCTCTCTCTAAAAAGCAGGATGAATCGTACTCTCAGTTGGGAGCTAGATTGGCGCAGACTCTGGAAAAGTGGATTGAAAGAGAGGAGATCACTTCTTTAGAACAGTTGAAGGATTTAATTGGGCTAGAACAGTTTTACTCCCTATTACCTGGAGAACTACGGTATTTAGTAAGGGACAAGAATCCTAAAAATTTATGGGAAGCGGGAGAACAAACTGATTTGATTAATGCTTACAGGAACCCTAGATTTTCAGAGCTGAGAGTAAATAAACCAAACTGGGACAATAACTAGAAAAAGCCTTTTAATAAAAATTACCTCAGCAGGAATCCTGAGAGAGAAGGTCAGGGCGGGACTTCCCCAAAGTTGCCAAGGGCTAGCCCACCAAAAACATCAAACCCTGAGGCACGGTTCGCCAAAGTACCTCAGAATGACAAAAGGAATTTTAAATGTTTTAACTGTGGGCAACCAGGCCACTTACAATTCCAGTGTAGGCAACCATACCCCAACTTGCAGAGAAATGATTCTCTAACCAAAAAGGTGTATTGTGTCAAGCAAGTGGAATCAGGGGAGGAAAATAGTAGACAGAGACCTGATCCCATAACCACCACCACTTCTACTGACCATGAGGAGGAAGATATTCCTATAGCCCAAGTAGTCCATTGTTTCTATATCAGCAATGACCAGACCCTTCTCAGAAACGCAGGTGAAGAGATAGTTGTGAAAGGAAAGAAGTACATTGCAATAAGAGATACAGGATCTCAAATCTCCATTGTCCATTCCGATTTAGTAGCCCAGGATGACATTATTCCAGGCAGAGAAATGTCTTTAAAGGGAATTGGGAAGGAAACCGTGGTTTTAAAAGTGGCTGAGATACCAGTAGAATACCAGAATTGGTCTGGAAAGTGGCAAGTAGCTGTGTCAGATGAAATACCAGCAGCTTTTCTCCTTGGTTGGGATTTAATAGAGCATGTCAAGAGTGCGTTAGTGCTTACCCGCTCAAAGGGGGGTCAAAACTCACCCTCTGCAGCTCAAACCGATACTGTAGCAGAGAAAGGCCTAGGTGGAGCGGTTACCGTGGCAACCCAGCTTGATGATAGGGCTGAGGCAGAACTCATGCTACTACAGAATCCCAAAACAAATAACAATTTTGCCCAGGAGCAGAAGGAGGACATTAGCTTGGGAGTTTGCTTTGAAGCTGCCAGGACTCCCACTGTACTGTCTCCTGAGTGCCCTGAGAGCTTTAGCTTAACCAAAGACCTTCTGGTTAAGGTAGAATTTACAGACCAAAGAATTTTTTAGACCAAAGAATTTACAACCATACAGAAATCACAATCATGAACTTTTACATAAATAATTAACTGTGAATTATAGTCCATTTCCGTTTATAATAAAAGTCCTGGTATCATTCATCTAGCCTCCTGGAAAGCACATCTGCGACAACGTTGTGGGCTTTCGAGGCAAGAACAGAGTCTCTGTTGCAAAGGCAAAATTTGCAGAGTCTCTCACTTTTCCGTCGTAGTCTGCCGCACCATGGACTGGTCCGGTTGTGGTCATCTCCTTCAGCTGGACACACCTCGGCTGGTACTCAGGAGTCCCTCTGTTGACCACTGGCTCCTTCCTCCGCACCCTTTTCCGTCGACTGGCGGTCATCGGCCACTCGGTTGTCCACAGGATGTCATCTGCTGGTCGTTTTAGTGTGACGTCATCTTTAAGTCTGGCTCGGGGCTTCACTTGCTCAGCTAGGGAAAGGGTAGGCAGTTCCCTCTTCTCCTCCCGAACATCTTTAGATGCATCCCTCTTTAAGGCATCAGGGCCTTCCTCCTTCTGTATCACATAATTGACATTGTTCAATTTTGTCACTACTTTATAGGGATCCTCCCAAGCTAATTGTAGCTTGTGACCTTTGTCTGGCCTAAGCAAAAGAACTTCATCTTCAGGCCCAAAAGTTCTTTCACGGGCTTTCTTGTCATACCAGGTCTTCTGCTTAGTCTGGGCAGCCCTTAAGTTTTTTCCGGCTATCTCTAGAGACCTTTGCAGGGTGTTTTGCCACCTGTGCATATATTCTACCACTGACTCTGGGTCACTTTCTCTATGGTCTTCCCAGTTCATGCGGAGCAAATCTAAAGGTCCGCGCGCCTTTCGTCCTAGCAGTAACTCAAAAGGACTAAATCCCGTGCTCTCTTGAGGGATGCTCCTATAAGCATATAGTAAGGGTTGTATTTTGCAGTCCCAATCATTTGGGTTCTCTGCTACATACGCCTTAATCATGCGCACTAAAGTGCCATTGAATTTCTCAACTAGCCCGTTGGTCTCTGGATGATATGGAGTCGAATTGATTTGGGTAATTCCACAAGCCTTCCATAACCTTTTGATCAGTTTGGATGTGAAACTCATTCCCAAATCGCTGACTATCTCACTGGCAAATCCCAATAGGCTTATGTAATTGATTAGGGCATCTGCCACGGTGTCAGTTTCCATGTAGCGCAAAGGAATTGCCTCGGGATATCTAGTAGCAAAATCCATTATGGTTAAGATGTATTTATTTCCCCTACGGGTGGCATTAGGTAAGGGACCCACTAGATCGATTCCCAGCCTTTGGAACGGTGTAGAGATGACTGGCAGAGGACATAATTTGGGTTTGGTCCTGTCCTGCCCAGTCCCTCGTCTCTGACAGACATCACACGTTTTACAGAAACTAGTAATCTGTTTGCCCATACCTGGCCAAAAGAAGTTCTGGCCAACCCGTCTTTTGGTTCTGGTGATCCCCATGTGAGCTCCAAATAAACTGCTGTGAGCTTGATTAATGATTTTCTCCCTGTATTTACTAGGGACCACTAATTGCTTTCGGGGTTCCCCTTTTCCTCGGTATGGAGTAGCTAACATTTCCCTGGTGTGCTCTGAGGTCTGAGTCTAGGTGGACAGACCAAGGCACGAGTGGGTCCAACGCCACATAGGTTCCAGAGGTGTGGGATCCAAAAGGGTCAAATCACGACAATCATAACATATACTTTCCTGAGCAACATAAAAGAAACAAAATACACAAATGTCAAAAAAAAAAAGAATAATTGAATAAAATCAGTTTTAAAAAACAAATTCTCCATGAAGAAGAGAGAGAACAATGTGGAAAATAAATTCTCACCAAAATTAATCGATAAAGAGGTAAAGCATAAACATTCAGGTTACATCAACAATTAACAAGAACAATGTAAATGTAAGATCTGACTGTAATCAGAATAAAAGCCATTTAGTCTACAAATGACTGTTTCAGTGGTGTAAAAACAAAATAGCTATAGTCAAAATAGCTATACGTAGTTATTAGGTCATCACCCTTCCACCCTTTAAATTGAAGCAAATGAAGAATCTCAGATTTCAAAGATAATGACAAATCAAAATTGTATTATGTTATCTGCTGAGACATAAATGGAAAATAAATACTGTTAACCGTCACTTTCCATTAGGTAACAGAAATTCAATTACCTTTCAAGCAAGCTTCCATGTCAACAGACTAAAAATCTGTTCAACAAATGAGCAGGAAACTATTTGTATTTTCAGCTTCCCAACAAGAAAAGGAAATAACTCTCTCTCTATATATATATACACACACACACACACACCTGCCAGGTGTTGAAAAACCTAGTTATTGTTAGGCAATAAACAGAGGTAGTTTATAGGGCCCCAAGCAGGCAATATTTGGCTCTGTAGGTCACAAGTTGTACATGCTTTCTGTAGCAAGCAAAGGAGAAAATGTAACATTAGTGATGATAAAGGCTGGAGGATACTTGCCTACATTTCTTCCACTTTCCTATTATCCCTTGCATTTTTACCTTAGCAAAACAACATTAAGAAGTGAGGGTATGAGATCATAAAGAACAAAAACAGCAGACTTGTTGATGCTTATAATCACTGTAAAACAATGCTTTTAAAATAACAGCTTACTGCTACTCTCCACCAAAGAGTAAAGTCACTGAGTAAAATCCTGAGTAGTAAATTGACACTTATGTAGATCCTAGTGAGTCAATGAGTCTACTCTAGTTGTGTCTAGCAATATGCTAGTGGCCAGTATTCTAATTTATTTATTTATTTGTTTATTTATTTATTTGATTTATATACCTCCTATCTGGCAGCCAAGGCCATTCTGGGTGGTTTACAACAATAGACAATAAAATGACAAAATAATACCACATCAAAAATAAAGTGCAAACTAAAATACCATAAATACAGTGAAAGTCATAGTGAGATACAATACAATGCATTACAGTCATATAATTTAAAAGCATAAAACATGGTGGTATGTGTAGCGAACACCCTGTCTTCCTATATATATAATGATATTGGCCTGCACCAATGGGAGCTGTTGGGAGGCGGAGCCAGATAAACTAGAAGGGAGGGGTGAGTCAGAGTCTAAATCAGTTCAGTCAGAGACAGAGAAGAGAGAAAGAGTTTGGGGGTTTGAGGCAGAGAGAGAGTGTTTAAGGAGTGATTAGTCAAAGTGTGACCTGTATTAATTAAGATAGAAGAGGTTAAAGTAAAATACTGAAGCTTTGTGTAACTGTAAGAATGTGCTTAAGAACTATTCCTAAAACAACGTGTAATCAATAAACCTGTTTCTGTTTAAAAGTTCAGTACTGAATGGACCTCAGTCTTTCATAGGAAATATAGGTGATAAAGAGATCAACTGGTGGCAGCATGTTAAAGGGTGTGTTGGGATACTCGGGTGAGCTCTTTGGTTGGTGAAACAAGCAGGGGCTACGGGGGTAAACGTCACAGTATGTTAATACGTTATCGGAGGTACTGGTGCATCAGGTTGTTATTTACTCTGGAAAGGCCTGTCTAAACAGCCAGGTTTTTAATAGCTTTTTAAAGATGCCTAGTGAGGGGGGCAGGTGAACTTCGGGTGGGAGGGTATTCCACAAGTGTGGGGCTACCGCCGAGAAGGCCCGATTTCTGGTGGCTGTTTTCCGGGACTCTCTCAGGGTCAAAACTCTCAGCCATTCTTCCTGTGACAATCTTATAGGGCAGGCAGATCTAACTGGAAGGAGGCGCTCGGCCAGATATCGAGGTCCCAAACCGTTTAGGGCCTTATAGGTTAATACCATCACCTTGAAACTGGAACGGAAGCAAACAGGTAACCTGTGTAAGGTGGCCAGAGTGGGGAAAATATGTTGGAATTTTCTAACCCCACTCAATAATCTGGCCGCCATGTTCTGGACCTGCTGCAATCTCCGTACCAGTCCCAAGGGCAGCCCCACATAGAGGGCATTACAGTAGTCTAATCTCGAGACTACCAGTGCATGAACCAGTGTGGTGAGGGACCCGGTGTCAAGGTAGGGACGCAGCTGGGCAATTCACTTTAGATGGAAATAAGTGTATTAGACCACAGATGCTATCTGTGATGCCATTGATAGCGCTGGGTCCAGAAGTATGCCCAAGCTACACACCTCATCCTTCATGGAAAGAGTGCCCCCCAAAAGACAGGGAGGCACCCAGAACACAGACACTAGGGGGCCCCACTCGCAGTATTTCCATCTTGTCCAGATTCAGCCTCAGTCTGTTTTTCCCTCATCCATCCCAGCACTGCGTCCAGGCAGCGCTAAAGGGATGGGACAGCATCCTCTGCAGAGGGGTGGAAGGAGAGATAGAGCTGGGTGTCATCCGCATATTGGTGACACGAAGCACCAAAACTCCTGATGACCTCCCCCAGTGGCCTCATATATATATT
This sequence comes from Intellagama lesueurii, assembly GCA_037013535.1. Lineage (NCBI taxonomy): Eukaryota > Metazoa > Chordata > Lepidosauria > Squamata > Agamidae > Intellagama > Intellagama lesueurii. Next base: position 113,306,496 of record JBAJHW010000005.1, read on the forward strand.
GAATAGCATTGGGGAGATGATTGACCCCTGTGGGACTCCACAATTAAGAGTCCACGGAGCGGACAGCATTTCCCCTAGCTGATTTTAAAATCAGAGAGATTACTATTTGGCAAAATGGTGTACATTGTAAAAATGCGCCTTCTAGGCAAGAATTCCAGCGGCTTCAAACAAAGACATACTGGTGCCTAAATCCAACATAATGACCCTGTGCAAGTACTTGTATGACTAGTTCCATCACCCTTATTCAGGAGAGAAAATGTGCAACCACCAGTGCAATGGATCTTGCATAAGTACAGTGATATCACTGGATACAAGCCAGAATGAGGTTCAACCCATCTAAAGCATATTGAAGGCCAATTTGAAGTGTTAATCAAAATCTGGGCAGAAGATGAATAAAACAGAAAGGAAGATAGAAAACCTCTTCAGGAACTGGTTCATGCTAAGGCTTTTTCTATAGCCATGCCTTTCCACAGGTTTGCACTTCAACAAAAAGCTGCAACCCTTCCACCATTTATTTTGATATATCCACACTTGTGGGGGGAGCAAAAAAGAGACCATAAGAAGAAAAGACATGTGAGCTAACTGTTATTACTATAGACAACACTTCTCAGGGATTAAAAAGATATGGAGTGAAACAAAAATCTTGTTCAAAGCCATGTTGTTATTGTTCTATATACAGAATGCAATTATATAGCCTAAAGGGGTGGTTAAGAAATTAAAATCCATGCAAAACAGCATGGAGGCAGCTAAAATAATACCTTATTAGAGTCACAGCAGGTTTGCATTTCCAGAACAAAAATAATAAGTAAAACAGTATTATTAAATAACAAAAAGAACAAGACTTTATTCAGGCCAGTGGTTTGACCTTTGCAAATGGAAGGCTACTTTGACTCTAAATGAAAAAAACCAACTGACATTAGCAGGAAAAAAAGAGAAAACTGTGATGACTAAGTAGCAAAAAAACAAGGCAAATCTATCAAGGCAATTAAGAGATTCTTTAATTAAACTTGAATGAAGGAAAAGATGTAACAGTGCCAAATGGGTGTCCGTCAGGCCACTACACATTATGAACAGGGCAAAAAACAACAAAGACGGAAGCGGCTTTTAGACAACTCAAATGTTAATGCCAGTACAGAGTCCCTCTGATGGACTGTTCTGGCTCGTTTACCTAAGTGAAAGCCAATACACTTTATAGGCTAAGACGGCTATGGAAATTTCCAGTTTGAATCTCACTTCTGCTATGGATTTGCTAGGTGGCTAAGGTGATTCACACTCTCTCAGGTCTACAGGCCTCAGGTCTACATGTGGCAACCATAAATGTGATCACAGTACAGTACACACAGCATCATCTGGTGGGGGTCAGAACTTGCCTGTTCCTTTAATGGCTTCAAATGTTTTATTCATTGGTTATTTACTATCATGGGTGAAGTCTCAAGTTAGGGCTCTCCGGGATATAGTAGATGCAGGGAAGTGAAAGAGAGAGGGGATGCTTCCAGATAGGGGATTCTGAGTGCTATGAGCTAGATGGTTTTGATTGACCATTGTGTCTTTCTATTGTGTCTTAATCGAGGCTAAAAATGTCCTCCATTAAGAAAAAGGGTGAAAAAAGCCATGGGGAAATATGGGAGGACTGCAAATGGAAGACACTCTTGTCTGGGATACCTTCCATTAAAAATCCCATAAATGAGATAGAACTATAGCAGAAATCTTGTCCAATAGTTCCCACTGAGAGATATGAGGATTTCTAGATGGACACAGAGAAGTTTCTAAGTATAGTTGGGGGGTGCACAAGCTTGGTTGCATAGGAAAGAGAACAAGATACTTTTCCCTTCTAGTTTTGTGGAATGTAGCCACCTTAGGATGTATCCAAGTGTTAAGGGAATGTGCTGTCTGCTGACAGCAGGAGTGTCTGTTTGCCTCGCTTCTCCTCTGCATACCCTGTTTTCCTGAAAATAAGACCTAACCTGAAAATAAGCCCTAGTATGATTTTTCAGGATGCTCGTAATATAAGCCCTACCCCAAAAATAAGCCCTAGTTAAGTGAAAGCCCGCCCTCCACCACTGTGCAGGAACCAGAAGATGACATGACTGTATTTGAATAAATGTAGATGGTTGTACATGAAAAAAATAAAACATCCCCTGAAAATAAGCCCTACTGCTTTTTTTGGAGCAAAAATTAATATAAGACCCTGTCTTATTTTCGGGGAAACACGGTAGATGTTTATAAGCCAATTAAATATACAGTACATTGAAAACTTTATCTTTTTGAATAATAAAATCATTTTTTGCTTATTTTTATTATAATAAGCTACCACATATTCAGAGAAGAGCAATCAAGATATAAGAGGTCTGAAAATCAAACACACAAAGAACAGTTGAATGAGTTGAATATGTTTATACTGGAGAAGAAATGTTTGACATTATAGCCATCTTCCAATATTTGGAAGGCTATCATGTAGAATAGGGGTCTCCAAACTACAGCCCACGGGCCACATCCGGCCCGCCTTGCCTTTTTATCCAGCCAGGGCATAGGAAGAGAAGGGAAGGGGGACCCAAGCGATTCCCCACCCCCGCTGTCTTTGCAAAGACAGCAGAGGTGGGGGATCACTTGGGTCCCCCTTCCCTCCTTTGGCCCTCGAAAATGTGTAAAATATATGATGTGGCACTCATACTGAAAATTTTGGAGACCCCTGATGTAGAAGATGGAGCATGCTTGTTTTCTGCAGTTCCAGTGGGTAGCCACAAACTAATAAATTCAAATTACAAGAAAAAAGATATTACCTAAATACTAGGAAGAACAGTAATAGTTATTTGACAAAAAAAACACCCACAAAAAAACCAGACTATTCAAGATGGTGGTGGACTCTGTTTCATAGGAGGCTTTTAAACAGAGGTAGGATTATCACCTATCAGGAATGCTTAATTGCAGACTTCCTGCTTTGGCAACAGGTTGGTCTCAATGTAGACCTCACTGAAACTACAATTCTATGATCTTGGGGGGGGGCGGGGGAGATAAGAAAAGGGAAAAAGGCATATATGTCAGGAAACTGCGTTTTCTACCTGAGGAGGAAGACAATGAAATAAATCACAACTAAGGACCTAATCACATGGACCATTAGAATTGTTTCTTTTGCCTCCTTTTTTTATATTGATATATTTGTATGTATAGTTACATGGTATATATACCTCTGGGCCTGTTCACATGGCTGTGAGTTTGATCAGTAAATTTCTTGTTATTTGTATCAGTTATGTAGGCTACATGTGCCATCTCATATAAATTGATTCAATTTCCTTCCTGTTTCTGGGTCCCTTCTGCCCTAAAATTTTCTTTTTAAAAAATTGTAAGTGATATATCATTATTTTCCTGTCACTTCCAACTGTTTATCAATGTGCCACCTCATGGGACATGTCACCTGCAGTCCTCCCTCCCTCCCTTCCTTCTTAAAACTGGGTGCTGAGGGATGGGGGGGGGAAGGCTGTCTCCTTCTGAGCAATGTAGTTCATTTTGTTGCTGCTCCTGCTACAAGAACTGTTCGTGGAAAGTAAGCAATTTATCACTAAGGAATTTTTTAAAAATACCCAAAAAAGGGTACATGTGTGGTGGCCATGCAGTGGTGATGGCACTCAAAAACCTGACACATTTGAAAAATAAATATATTGACAGCAACATTCACACATGGCAAAACGATAAGGATTTAAGCAGGGATCAGATCATTTTTAAAAGGCCAGGCTGGTGAGGTGGGGAAAAACCAATAGGTTGGCCAAATGAATCAATGTTACATGTGTGTTGTGTGAATGGAAAGTTATAAAACAATTTAAATAATGGCAGAATTGATATAACTGGAGTTCTTTTGGCATGTTTGAGTGCACCCTTACTCTAAACCAGATAATCTAAATCTGATTAAGATAAAACAGTACTTAAAGTTCATTTACTGCAGATGATAATACTGCCTAGATATGCACACAGGACAGGCATCTGAGCTCTGTCCCCTTATGAAAATAACAGGGGTACAAAATAAATGTACATAAATGTTTACATATTGTGCTAACTACAGTTTAAAACGTGTTCAAAACTGCTTTTAATCATCTTTTACAAAACAGATTCAGAAGCTTGTTCACAAATGAAATTTTAGGCTGAACTATGGTTAGGGAAAACATCAGTGCAAAATGTCATGCTAGCCACAGTTCTCTGCAAAACTAACGGGGAAGGAAAGATCTGTAGGAAATCATAGGGGAAGAGCAGAAGAGCAGGAGTACACGTGTCCTTGAAATGCTCAGGATTGCTAAGCAGAACTACAGTTCCATTGAGTTGTTGTGGGTACAGCATCTTATATGTACAATTACAGCATTTTATACAAACTTAATAAGTTCAACGGCTTAAAGCTTCTTATCTGTACAAAATCTACATCTGGAGCATTTGGTTCATTAAAAAATAATAAACCAAAAATAAGCTTCATTTATAAAGGCCAGCTAAAATGTCATGAAGTAATGAGCTAGCTTTCCGGTAACCCAAAACCCTTCTTCAAGAAGGAGGAGGAGGAGGAGGACAAAAGAACAACCCAAAATATAAAAGTTATATTATAACAGTTATCCACCTAGCAACTGAAGCAGATTAGAATAACTGTCTCAAAGGGAAGTAGCCGTTATATCTTTTCTTATTTAAGAATGGTGCAGCCTACTATCTGTTTCACACTATCTGCAGAATCCAGCCTAATTTACTACACAACTTCAGAACTCTAGGCTTTTCAATCACACCCACTTTACCACTGAAACTTCTTTCATCTTTGGTGTAGTTTTATTCAGCCTTCCAATTTTGCTTAACATCCATTCAGAAGAATTCCAACATTTACTAACTATTTTGTGACAGTATGACCCAGCTGTATAGCTCGGTGAGTTAGGTAGCCAGTTGGGAGTTTGATTCTTCACTACTCTCTCCTAGGAAAAGAGCCAATTTGTGTATCCTTGGACTAGCTGTACAACCCTAAAGGACCCCCAAAAGATGGGAACAGTATATAATTTCTGAGTATTCACTACCTAGAAAACCCTGGAAAAGGTTGCCACAAGTTGGAATTGACTTTATGACACAGAATTATTATTTGTGATAATATAGTTGGTGGTCTGGCAAAAGCATCATAAAGACTTAAGCATCATAACAACATATTGCCATTTTAATAATGGGCATTTCATAATGAAGTTTAATTTGCAAATACATAGAAAAAATGTTCTATGAGTCAATATGAGCTGAGAAAAAGGGCTTAATAAGAGAGTAAATCTAATTGTTGACATTGTACATTACCTAAAAGGTCATTCTTTAATAAATAGCTGAGTCTCCTTTCTCGGTTCTCAAAGGGAATATATGGCTGTTGATTCTAGATGCCCATTCCTTGTGTTTTAATGTCACTTTCAATATCACCTCACAGGGCAATGTTATGTTTTGGACACTGCAAGTTTTTCTGTCCTTGGTTTGTTCCCCTTCTGCTATCCTCTGCCCACCCTTCATCCCTGTGTTGTCCCTTGAGTCCTGTGCAAATCGTACTGCAGAGGTTATACTCACACTTTGTCTTGTTTCAATATAATAGGCTAATCAGTCATTAAACACTGCCTGCACATACAAGCAACCTGGGTTCTCTGCGTAACTGCAAGAAGGACTGGGAGAATGCAGAGGTGGAGTTGCAGTAGTCTATTCTGATTCCATCTCCCTTAAAAGCTGCTACATCCCACAGTTTTCTGAGTTGTGTACCTGAAAATGGGCATCAGGGACAGAATAGGGATTCTGTGGGTGTATTGCCTACCCACTTGAACAACAGTCTCCCTTCTTCAGGTAACCAAGCTGATCTCAGGGGTTGCATAGGAGTCACCTCAGTTTGTTATGCTTGGGAACTTCAATGTCCATAATGAAGCAGCCTTGTCAGGAGTGGCTCAGGACTTCATGTCCTCCATGATGATCATGAATCTGTCTCAAGTGGTATCTGGCCCACATGGTTCAGGATACACTCGGGGCCTGTCTTTTGGCAATGGGTGAGATGCTGATGATCTGGCTGTGGAGGAACCCTTTGTAGTTCTATTGTCATGGACAGATCCTTACCTGGTCGGGTTTAGACTCACTGCAACTCAAAGCCTCTGCAGCGGGGGGGGGGGGGGTGATTAAGATGATATAACCCAGAAGGCTGATGGATCCAAATGGTTTACTAATGGCTGTTTGAGAAATTCCTATTGCTTTGACAGGAAGTTCCATCAAAGTGTTTGAATTCTGGGATGGGGAAATGGCCAGGGCAATGGACACAAGTGCTGTTAGAGTGGAGCCAAAGTGCCCTCCAATGTATTAGGGAGCTGCTGGCACTGATACAAGTGAAACAAAGACTAGAGTGATAATAGCGGAAAACTTGGAGCAGCTCTGATTGAACACAGACTTTTAATCAACCTATTGGGAAGAGTTTGATTGACATTGCAGAGAAAATCACTCAGACAGTTCTGGTAGTCTTCATAGACAATCTATGCTAGAAACTGGACAGGAGGACTGTGTCCCTGCTGGTTCTGCAGGACCTCCCAGTGGCTTTTTATACCATCAAGCATGGTATCCTTCTGAGCCATCTCTCTGGAATTGGACCTGGAGGCACTGTTTTGCAGTGGCTCCACTGCTTTCTGGAGGTGGAAGCTCAGAAGGTAGTGCTGGGAGAATCCTATTCAATGCCCTGGCTCTTTGTTTGCAAGGTTCCTTGGTGCTTTGTTAATACACACACACACACCAATTATTTAACATAGACATGAAACCACTAAGAGAGGTTATCTGGAGTTTTAGAGTTGGATGCCACCAGTATGTGGATGGCACACAGCTCTATTTTTCCCCCCATCCAATTCCAAGGAAGCTGTTTCAGTCCTAGGAAGTGTCTGGTGTCAGTTATGGACTGGAAAAGGATGAACAAACGAAAGCTTAAACCCGACAAGACAGAGGTATCCTACTTGGTCAAAATGTATAACAGGAAATAGGGATCCAGACTGTGCTATAATGGGTTACAGTGCTGCAGCTTGGATGAGATCATAGATTTATCCCTGAGCATGCATATGCAGGTCTTGGCGTGGCCAAGAGGGCATTTACACAATTAAAACTAGGTGGTCAGCTATGCCTGTTCCTTGAGATGTGTGTTCTGGCTATGGTGACATGTGTTTTAGTTACACTATAGTTACTATAATCCATTTGAAAAATGTTCAGAAATGTTGGTTCAGGATGTTATAGTTTAACTAAAATTGGTTAGAGGGAGAACAACAGGTTACCCATCTGTAATTGTAGTTCTTCGAGTGGACCTCTGTGATTCACACCCTGGGTGATCCGCACCTGCGCGGAGCCTCATTGGAAGATTCTAGAGCTTCTGCGGTAGCAACAAAAATATTAGAATAAGCCCCTCTCCCCATATAAGTACCTTGGGGCCAAGACTCTCCCTTCAGTTGTGTCAACCGCCACATGATTAAGCAGCATGGCGTGACAGTGCGGAGGTTGGGTGGGATGTGTGAATCATAGAGGTCCACTCAAAGAACTACAATTACAGGTGGGTAACCTGTCGTTCTTCTTCATGGCTTCTGTGAATCACACCCTGGGTGACTAGCAAGCTGTCTTACCTGGAGGCAGGGTGTCATGCCAAGGCAGAGGCTAGAACAGCAGGTCCAAAGGCCGCATCAGACTTCTGCCGGAGATTGAGTCTATAGTGCCGGATAAAAGTGGACAGCTGTGCCCATGTGGCAGAAGCGCAGATGTCTGGAAGAGGTATGCCGCGAAGAAATGCTGTAGAAGCTGCCACTGCCCTGGTGGGGTGAGGGCGAATCACCTTTGGGACTGGTTTCCGAGCAAGTTGGTATGCCAGGTGAATGGTTGAGGCCTAAATATAGTTTGAGAGGTCACCTGACAACCCTTTGTAGGTGATTGGTGACTTATAAAAAGGCGAGGTGAGCGCCTGAAAGGTTGGGTGCGCTGCAGGTAAAAGGCAAGGGCCCTTCTAACATCCAACGTATGGACGGTTCTTTCTTGAGCTGAGGATGATGATGGGAAGAAAGAAGGAAGGACAAGCGGCTGGGAGAGATGAAATTGAGATACGACTTTGGGGAGGAAAGAAATGTCAATGGATAACTTTACCTTGTCCGGAAAAAATTGTAAATAAGGATAGTCGTAACGTAAAGCTGCTAAATCACTGGCTTGTTGAGCTGAAGTGATAGCAACAAGGAAAACCGTTTTGAAGGTAAGTAGTCACAGATCAGTTGCAGCTAAAGGCTCGAAAGGAGCTTTAGTGAGTTGTTGTAGTACAAGGGTTAATGACCATTGTGGAGAGGGTGGACGAGTATCTGGGTATATATGAGATAGACCCTTAAGAAATAGTTTCAATGTTGGATGCTTTAAAAAATCAGCTGCTGGAGAGTTGGGTGGCTGATAGGAAACTATTGCGGAGAGGTAAACTCTTAATGAGGAGAGGGAAAGACCACTAGATTTGAGATGAAGTAAGAAACATAGAACAGTGGTGAGTGATGGATTGATAGGAGGCAATGAGGAAGCTTCAGTGAAAGATTTAAATTTCTTCCATTTATACAGGTAAGCCTTCCTAGTGGAGGGTTTTTTCGCTTGATGGAAAACGTCCATTAGGGAGGCGGAATCCTCCACACTGCCAGGTGCAAAACAGGTAAGTCTGGGTGGAGTACTTGGGAGTTGTTCTGTGTGAGGAGGTGCAGTAGGCGAGGGAGATGGTGAATGTCTGATGAGAGATTGTGAAGGACTGGGAACCAGGGTTGCTGGCCACCAAGGGGCTATGACGATGGCATTGGGTTTGTCTTGTAGGCGAGCCACAACCTTGTAAAGGTAAAGTTATCCTTGTGGAGGAGCAGGAACGGCGCAAAAAGGTAAGTGAGGGTCTTGGGCCATCGGCCAACAAATGCGTCTCCTTGGGAGTGCTTGCCAATTCCGGCTCGGGAGCAGTAACGCTTGCACTTCCGATTCACGTGGGAGGCAAAGAGGTCGAGAGTTGGTTTGCCCCAGCACTTGCAAAGACGAAGAAAAACTGATTGGTCTAATTCCCACTCGTGAGCTTGAGAATTTGTGTGGCTGAGGAGGTCTGCCAGGTTGTTGTTGTGGCCAGCGATGTGTAACGCTGTGAGACAGATATGATGTGTCAGGCACCGCTCCCAGAGGTCGACTGCTAAGTAGAGGAGACTTGGAGAGTGGGTGCCGCCTTGTTTGAGGATATAATACATCGCTGTGGTGTTGTCGGTGGCAATTTGTACCATCTTGCCAACAAGAAGGTTTCTGAAAGCTTTGCATGCTTTTATAACCGCCAGTAGCTCCAATTCGTTTATGTGGAGCAATTTTTCTCTGTGAGACCATTTGGCATGAATTTTGAGGGACTTGCAGTGTGCTCCCCAGCCTGAGAGGCTGGCGTTGGTGGTGACCTATATTTGTGGATGTGGTTGTTGGAACGGTCGTCCAACGGAGAGGTTGGGAGGAAAGCGCCACCATAGGAGTTGGGAGGTGAGTTCTGGAGTGACCCTTAAAAGAGTGTGAGGAGGGTCTGTCAATGGGTCGAAAAGGGCAAGAAACCAAGATTGGAGAGATCTCATCTTTAGACGTACATGTTGTATAACTGATGTCATAGAGGCCATGGTGCCTAGTACATGGTGTACGGTTAAGGCGGGTATCATAGCATGAGGGGTGAAACCCTGAAGCAAGGCGATTAAATTTTCCCTTTTGTCAGAAGGGAGAAAATCACGGGCTTGCACGGAGTCTATGAGTGCACCTATATAGTGGACAATCCTTGTAGGTTTTAAGTTTGATTTTTGTTCATTGACAGCAAGACCGAGATCATGAAGGAGGGTAAGGGTGAACTGAGTGTCTCGTTGAGCTTTGCAACAGGAGTGAGCTACAAGGAGCCAATCATCGATGTAGGGAAAGATGAGAATTTTTTGAAGTCTGAGGTAAGCGGCTACCGGTGCCATGCACTTGGTGAATACTCTTGGAGCTGTTGCAAGGCCGAAAAAGTGGACATGTTGTCCCAAAGGAAACGTTGGTATGCACCCATGGCTCCTTGATAATTAGCAACTCGCATGGTGAATGCTGCTGGTGAATAAAGCCATCTGCCCATGGAATCGATCCTTCTACTCTCTTTATTTGGTGGTATGAGAGTTTGTCAATGTTGAGATCTGGATTGTGAGGCTTCAACAAATATAGAATTTGGGGCTGGTTGTTTCTGAAGGAACAGAGCTACCGGGTCATGGACTCTGTAGAGATTATCAATTCGTTTTGACATCATATGGGAAGAGGCTGGTTTTGTCCAGGATTGTTGTGCAGTGCTAAGGAGAGAAGGTAACATCAAAATGTGTACTGGAGTGGTTGTGTCCTTCGAGATCGTGTCGTATAAATGATCGGCTGGTTTCATCGAAGGACGGTGGATCTGGAGCTCCAGTGACTTGGCCATACGGATCATAAGCTGGGCGTAGGTTTGGAAGTCTTCTGCCGGAGATGGTGGGTCGGCATGTACAAGGTCAGACTGTGGTGAAGTAAGTAATATTGAAGATGTTTGAGGTCTGGATCCCTGATCGGAATGTTCAGGATCGCGTCGAGAGTCGACAGATTGTCGATTGACCTCGGTGTCGAGAGGTTGAGAGTCATAATACTGACGTTTGTGACTCGATGTCGATGGAGGTGGCATGTCCATGGACATTTGTCGATATCGAGAATCCTCGATGTCGAGTGATGTTAGCCGAGTGTCCATGGACACTGTTTGATATGGCTGGTCATCAGTCTCGAACTCAGGATCATAATGATGTTGGGTTTGATGTTTAGGGTCTACCGGGCGTCGGAGACCGTGCATCGAGTGTCGATGGACCAGGATGGGTATCGAGGATCATCGATATCAGAGCCTGTATCTCGATGAGTGCCTGCCTATCTTGGAAGAGTTGGACAGCGAACAAACTTTAGCAGAAATAAAAGCGGCCTTGGATTCCCTCACCTCCAGCAAGGCACCTGGGAAGGACAACATCCCTGCTGAAGTGCTGTAAAGAGATAATCACCACCCAGCTATATGAAATCTTTTGTCTTTGCTGGAGGAAAGGTGGAGTACCACAGGACATGAAGGATGCAAACATCGTCACATTGTATAAGAACAAAGGAGACAGGGGCGACTGCAATAACTACCGTGGCATCTATCTTCTCAGCATTGTAGGGAAGCTGCTTGCCTGTGTTGTGCTGAAGAGACTCCAGATCCTTGCAGATAGAGTCTATCCAGAATCACAGTGTGAATTTCGAGCTAATAGATCCACCACTGACATGGTATTTTCCCTCAAGACAGTTGCAGGAGAAATGTAGGGAACAACGACAGCCACTCTTTGTGGCCTTCATAGATCTCACAAAGGCCTTTGATTTGGTTAGCAGGGACGGCCTTTTTAAAATACTTCCCAAGACTGGATGTCCACCTCGACTCCTTAACATCATCAGGTCCTTTCATGAGGAAATGAAGGGCACTGTAGTTTTTGATGGCTCAACATCAGATCCCTTTGACATCCGAAGCGGAGTGAAACAGGGCTGTGTCCTTGCGCCGACCCTGTTTGGGATCTTTTTTGCTCTCATGCTGAAGCACGCCTTTGGAACTGCAACAGAAGGTGTCAATCTCCGGACTAGATCAGATGGAAAGCACTTTAATCTCTCTACATTGAGAGCGAAGACCAAAGTCCAACTGAAATGCATGTGGGACTTCCTCTTCGCCGATGATGCAGCTGTTGTTGCCCATTCTGCTGAAGACCTCCAACAACTCATGAATCGTTTTAGCAAGGCCTGCCAAGACTTTGGATTGACAATCAGCCTGAAGAAAACACAAGTCATGGGCCAGGGCGTGGACTCACCTCCCTCTATTACCATCTCCACACAAGAATTGGAGGTTGTTCATGACTTTGTGTACCTTGGCTCAATGATCTCTGACACTCTCTCCCTAGATGTCGAGCTGGATAAACGCATTGGCAAAGCAGCTACCATGTTCTCTAGACTCACAAAGAGAGTATGGCTTAATAAGAAGCTGACGGCATATACCAAGATCCAGGTCTATAGAGCCTGTGTCCTGAGTACACTCCTGTACTGCAGTGAGTCCTGGACCCTTTGTGCACGGCAGGAGAGGAAGCTGAACACGTTCCATATGCGTTGTCTCCGATGCATGTTTGGTATCACCTGGCAGGACAAAGTTCCAAATAGAGTAGTCCTAGAACGAGCTGGAATTTTTAGCATGTATACATTACTGAAACAGCGATGTCTACGTTGGCTCGGGCTTGTCGTGAGAATGGCTGATGGTTGGATTCCAAAAGATCTCCTGTATGGAGAATTAGTGCAGGGAAATCGCCCCAGAGGGAGACCACAGCTGTGATACAAGGATATCTGCAAGCGGGATCTGAAGGCCTTAGGAATGGACCTCAACAGATGGGAAACCCTGACATCTGAGTGTTCAGCCTGGAGGCAGGCGGTGCAGCACGGCCTCTCCCAATTTGAAGAGACACTTGTTCAGCAGGCCGAGGCAAAGAGGCAGTCCCGAAACCAGCAAAATCAGGGAGCTGAACAGGGGACAGATTGTATTTGTCTTCAGTGTGGAAGGGATTGTCACAAAAGCCTCTCGCGCTGAAGAGTGTTGCTCGACCGTTCTGGGCTTTTTAGATGCCAGGTAGGGAGCAGTTTGAAACCTGTGTGGGTCATTGTGATATGGCCGTTTCGACACCGATGGTTGTCGAGATCGAGGCCCGCTCTGCGAAGTTACCACCGAACCGGGTAGAGCAACTGGTTGATTGGTGGTTGTAGTTTGTCTGGACAAGCACTGGTCGGGGCAAATGGCAACCCAATGGGAGTGCTGAACATGGGTCTGAGCCACACGTGATGGAACAGGTGCCTCATAGGAATGTTGAGGTACAGTGGTGCCTTGACTTACAAACTTAATCCGTCCCAGAAGATGTTCGTAAGTCAAAACGTTCGTAAGTCAAATCAGCATTTCCCATAGGAATGCATTGAAAACCGATTAATCCGTTCCGGCTGTTTTTTGTTCTTATGTCGAGGCGCCGTTTGTAAGTCAAAGCATTAGTTCCCATAGGAACTAATGCAAAACCAGTTAATCCATCCTCTACCACTAGGGGGAGAATTTTTTTTTTAACCTAAGATGACTTAGGTTAAAAAAAAAGGCAGGAAAGGAGGGAGGGAGGGAGCGAACACCTTTTAAACAGAACACCTTTAAAACCAAGCAGCTTTAAACCAAACCAAGCATCTTTTAAACCAATTTTTACATTTTAAAATTACAGTACTAGGCAGTACCAGGCAGTCCAAAGTCCATTTCCCGCTTTCCCCGTGGGTTTTTTTGTTCGTAAGTCAAAGCTCCGTTCGCAAGTCAAAGCAAAATTTTGCGAACGAAGCTGTTCGTAAGTCGAAATTTTCGTACGTCGGGGCGTTCATAAGTCAAGGCACCACTGTATATGTCTCGGAGGAGGCCGTGGTAGGCGATCTGATGCTACCGAATAGGGCATAGTTTCCAGTTGCTATTCGGAGTCAACTCTGTCAGGTGAAGCAACTACAGAGGGGTTGCTTGAAGGAACCGAGTGTTGAAGACTAGGAGGAGACGACGTTAAGAGGTCAACTCTATTGTCCCATTCTGGTGATTGACAACAGGGTTGATGAGACAGAAGTCCATCATCGTAAGAAGGGGAACCAACACAGATTAACTCACATGGTTCTTGAGGCTGCTGAGGAGTAACTGTTGATTTAGTTTTGTGTTGTTTGGGTCTTTTCAGTGGAGAAGGTTCCGGAGCCGAAGAGGCTTCGGTGGACACTTGACGTTTAGTGGAGGGTTTCGATATCGAAGGCTTCGGTATCAAATGTTTCGATTTGTGAGTTTTTGTCACGTTCCTAGAGAATTCAGCAGGCGAAAGTCCAATAAGCCAGTCCAAGATCAGAAGTCCGGGAGACACAAAACAGATGCCAAATTGTCAAAGCCAAAACACAAACCCAAGTCAGAGTCCGAAAGCCAAGGGTCAGGAGAGCAAGGTTCAAGATAAGCAGGAGTGTGGACGCGAGCCAGGGAATTGACTTGTTGCTTCCACGAGCTTCCAAGCCTCTGAGTACAAATTATATAGCAGCAACAATCACCTAATTCCTAGAAATATTCCATCCTGTTAAAACTCTGGGCTGGTCGACCTGATGTTCCTGTGAGAAGCATTCATGTGACCCTCAGACCTCCATGTTGTGAGTCTCTGCCGAAGCTTATCTCTCACTCTGGCTAGTGGGGGAGGAGAATCTGGTGGTGATTCAGCTGTCTGTGATACTAATTGCCCAGCATTTTCCTCAGCTGTAATTAACCCCTCTGATTCCAGGCCTTCTTCAGCTGAACTCATGACAGTTTTGGAGGTTTTGGACGAGGTGAATGGAGCGTCAGAGTGAGATGGCGTGGCCGATGGACGTTGTTTCGAAGATTCAGAAATGGCTTTTTCCATCGCTTTGGCCTGAGAGGTGGTCTTACAGGGAGGTTGGGCCATCTTGGTTGGTTGAAGAGATTGCTCCCAAAGACGGAGTTTCAACCTCAAAAGGCGAGAGCGGAGAACTCTGCACTTGAAGTTTTTACAATGTGGGCAAGAGGACATTTGCTGCGCCTGCCCCAAGCAAAAAAGACACTTGGTGTGGCCGTCGGAGAATGGTATTTTGTTGTCACAGACCACACAGTGTTTAAACGGACCCAAAGGGGCCATGAATAGTAGGAAAAACGATTTAGAAAAGGAAATAACGGGGGGGGGGGTGCTGTGGCCAAAGGCCGAGCGCGAAAAGGTAGAAAAAGGAAACAATAACTTTGGTTATATATGATCTATAATTAAATGAGAATAGTTAGAAAGAAAAAAGGAATCAAGAACAAACTCTCTTTCACTTTCGACTCACAGAAGCAGAATACGAGGCTCTCAACATGGCGGTTGAAAGAAAACTGAAGGGAGAGTCTTGGCGCCAAGGTACTTATATGGGGGAGGGGCTTATTCTAATATGTTTTTTGCTACCGCAGAAGCTCTAGAATCTTCCGATGAGGCTCCGCGCAGGTGCGGATCACCCAGGGTGTGATTCACAGAGGCCACGAAGAAGAACTGAAGCTCCCTATTACCACAGTTTCACTTGTTACTGGTCCAGCTAGTTTTGACTTTAAAAGCCCTAAACAACTTGGGCCCAGGCTGAGGGATCATATCTCCCCATACGAGCTTTCCTGCATTTTAAGCTCTTCAGGGGAGACCTTCCTCTCCGTCCCACAGCCCTCATTTAGCATGGAGAATGCCTTTGTGGTGGCTGCTCCTCAGCCATACAATTCTTTCTGCTGACAAGAAAATAACTGTCCTTTTTAGCATTTTTTCAGGAAGTACATTGCTCCTAAAGAAAGGATTTTAATGGTAAGTTTAATGGAAATTTATTCAGTACTTTTTAATATTCAATTTGTTTGTTTTAATGATGTAATTTATTGTATTTTCATTGATTTAATACAATGTAATTATAATAAATTATATTGTAATGCTTTTAAATGCTTTGTAAGCCACTTGGGCCTTCACACTGGGAGAAAAGTGGGAACTTGATGGAGAGATAGATAGGGAGAGAAAGAGAGTGAGAGAGCTGCTTGGGTCTTGCAGATTAAAGACTAGTCAAAGCTGTGACACCGGACTAAGATGTATCCGAGTGGTTTCCAAACCCTTTTGACTCTCAGTTCCCTTTACTTACTGGCCACTGGCCATGTCTCCCCATTACAGCAGGATTTCCATATCCACGGGATCAGTACCCATGGTTTCACTTGTAAAAAAATAAAATAAGGGGGAAAAACATGAATACACCTTCCCAGGGTGTATTACCAGGACTGACCACTAGATGGAACCAAAGGCTATGCCATATATGGATAGCTTAAGGGAAATGCCCTTGTGAAGCAGCTTCTGGAAAAATGGAGAAGTTGTGGGGGTGGTGAACAGGAGGGCATGAAACCCAGTTGTGGGCCAGGGTTCCCTCTCTCCACCATGCACAGACAGCAGAGAAACTGCAAGTAAGTGCAAGTATGATACTTTGGGTGAAGGAGAGAAAGGGAGGGGGAAGGATGCGAGGATTCTGTGGCTCCCCGGGTGGATTTCCTAACACCCCATGGGGCCATGGCTCACACTTTGGGAAACACTGATGTATCCCTTCTCTTCAAGAAGTAATGGTTGCACTACCAGAAGATAAGTGGGATGTGGTGGCGCTGCGGGTTAAACCACAGAAGCCTCTGTGCTGCAAGGTCAGAAGACCAGCAGTCGTAAGATCGAATCCATGCGACGGAGTGAGCTCTCGTCGCTTGTCCCAGCTCCTGCCAACCTAGCAGTTCGAAAGCATGTAAATGTGAGTAGATAAATAGGTACCACCACGGTGGGAAGGTAACGGCATTCCATGTCTAGTTGCGCTGGCCACGTGACCACGGAAACTGTCTACGGACAAAACACTGGCTCTACGGCTTGGAGACGGGGATGACCACCGCCCCCTAGAGTCGGACACGACTGGACTAAATGTTAAGGGGAACCTTTAACTTTTACTTTACCAGAAGATAAATAATAGTTCCAGTGGAGATGGGATGGAGAAATTCTTGAATTACATCTACAAGGTAGTAGTGACACTGGCAGAAGATCATTTATAGGCAATGGCACAGATACGTTAGTTAACTTCTGTTGTTACAGAAGGAGGAAAAAACTACTTCTGAACATCTCATATCTTAAAAGCCCTACAATGAAACAATGCCTGTTTACTCACTCTGTGATCAGTTGGGTTAACTCCCAGGTTAGTATAATACACATGTTTAGATTTCTATGTCTGAAGAAACGGATTCTATCCATGAAAGCTTGCAGCGAAATAAATTTGTCAGCCTTGACGTAATAAAAATAAAAATAAAATAAAATAAAAGATTCTCTACAATTGCAAAATATTACATCAGTCTTCATCCAAAGTTTGCCTCAATTTAATCCTAAATTCTGAAGAACTGGTCTGGGTTTGGCAGCAAACCTCACATATATTAAGATAAAACTAACTCCAAAGAAGAGGAGATAGGATGTACCAGATCAGAGAGAAGCTGTTTTTAAAAACTATTTGACTTTGCAGTTTATAACATTTCTAAAATGAAAGCCAACTAATATTTGATTGTCAGTCTATCGCCTTGTGGAGTCTTGTGTACCAGTGTAATGCATAATCTCTGTGATGACAAATATAGTGATTCCACAATGACTTGATAAATTTTCCTACAAAGAATAACCAGAGGCAAGTATTCTAATAGGAGCTACATTTTTTTCCCAAGTGGAAAGCCAAAACTAATTTGAGCTTGAAAGGTCTATCCACTGAGATGACTATATATTAAAAAAACGGGTATAAACTTGCTTTGCAATACTACTGCAAGAACATTTTTAAATGAAATGTGTTTATTAAACTGAAATGTTTAGCATTAAAACTCATGGACCTTATAGAGTCCTCTACACACTACTCTGTCTACTCCAGTCTTTGTGGAATTCTTGTATGAAACTAAAAACTAATTTTAGGAAACAACAGCAGAAATCCTTTTCATACAAGTCCCATGGTGTAACGCTAATGACGCTAATGGCATGTTTTTGACAGTAAGCATTTCCTTCACCATCTCTTCTCCCCCACAGATCACAAGTAATATCTTATTATTTTTGATAACTCATGAGGGTTGTGGGGTGGGAGAGGGAAGTCTTTCATGACTAAAAATCACCACCAGAGGATGGGAGGAGGAAATGTATAATTTCTACAAAGTTGCTTTGCACCATAGAACTTACACATACAAGATTTCAACAACCTTAGGCTCATACAAAACCAAGCCAAAAAAATCAAGTAGTGTAAGGTAAAACAGAAGTCAATCTTATATAGCACTAAACTTCTGAGAAACCTGATGAGTACTCTGGACTCCAGCCACAGACACCCAATATGAACTCCTTCCCCCACCTACAGTTAAAGACTGTAGGAGAAAGTGTCCCAAAAAATAAAGCAAGGAACAAGAGAATCTACACTTCAAAGTAGAACTAAAACAAACATCTCTGAGGTATTCTCCACTCCATACAATCTATGCAAACTTTGCATTGGCTAAACTATATTGGCTAATCAATGCTTTGACCCTCAACAGCTGTTATTTCTCACAAGGAGGATAAAGACACATGGTTCAGAAATGGGCATGATAAATGCCAAGCAGTCCACTTCAAACATTGTTAACTACTGGCCAAACATGAATGATTCCTTTTAGCTTGCAGCCTTGTCATGTGAACAGAACATGTAGTCAAGTCCTTCAGGTTCCTCTAAAAAAATGTCCAAAGCAAAGTGATATTATCTTAGCTGTCAGGATCATGACTAACCTCTACCAATCTAAGGTAAAGGCTGCTAGTCGATCTACTTCGCTGTCTGGATAAGCGAAGCCTCCAACCAGCAGGCAGAACTTTTCCATATAGTCCGCAATCTATCCGGAGTTGGTCATAGTGACTGGCCTCCCACTAGCATCTCACCTGACCAATTTGCAGCCTTTTAAAAATCAAAAGTGGAGGCCATCCGCCGGGATCTTACCCCCTATTTGAAAACAGTGGATCGAGCAGAGACGTCCAGTGCTCCGTCTTGCCCGATGAGACTTAACCACTTTCAGCCTGTGATGTCAGACATGGTGGACAGAGTGCTTGACCGCTGTCGCACCACCACCACCTCCCTTGACCCTTGCCTGGCCTGGCTAATCAAAGCAGCCAGGCCTATAACATCTGAATGGGCTACGGCAATAATTAATGGGTCTCTCCTCAAGGAGACATTCATTAGGCCCATTAGGAAGAAACCGAGCTTGGCGGCGGACGATATTGGTAATTATAGGCCCGTCGCCAATGTTTCTTTCCTCAGCAAGGTAGTTGAGAGGGTGGTGGCTGATCAGCTGCAGGCTCTTCTGGATGAAACCAATGCCCTGGATCCATTCCAGTTGGGCTTCAGGCCGTGCCACAGCATGGAAACGGCATTGGTCGCCCTGTTTGATGACCTACTGAGGGAGGCTGACAGGGGCAAAATGTCTCTGCTGGTCCTCCTCAATATCTTAGCCGCCTTTGATACCGTCGACCACGGTATCAGAGAGTGCAGATTGGAGAGAGTTTCTCGGCCCCGTGGAGCCTCAATTGTGGGGTCCCGCAGGGCTCGATTATCTCTCCAATGCTATTTAACATCTATATGAGGTCGCTGGGAGGGGTCATCAGGGGACGTGGGGCTTCGTGTCA
Source organism: Intellagama lesueurii (assembly GCA_037013535.1). Classification (NCBI taxonomy): domain Eukaryota; kingdom Metazoa; phylum Chordata; class Lepidosauria; order Squamata; family Agamidae; genus Intellagama; species Intellagama lesueurii. Next base: position 113,325,770 of record JBAJHW010000005.1, read on the forward strand.
TCAGTACGCTGATGATACTCAGCTCTACATCTCCTTTTTTCCAACAACAGTGGATGCTGTTTCGTCCCTTGAGTGCTGCCTGCGGGCTGTTCAGCAATGGATGCAGGTGAATGGACTGAGGCTGAATCCAGGCAAGACGGAGGTCCTTCGGGTGGGTGTCCCAGACATCAGTGGTCTGGGAAACTCCCTCTCCTTTGGGGGGGTGACTCTTACCACCAAGAGTGTCTAATAAATGCCCAATTTATTTTCCTTGTGTCTCCCTCCGTCTCTTCCTCTCCCCAGCTTCTCCGCAGCTCAATCAACGATGATGGAGAGCTATGAGATGCTATTTCTGCCGTAGAAGTTGTCTTATACAGGGATAGTAAATAGATACAGTTTTTAAAGATGTTTCTCACCCGTTTGTAGCATGATGTTAATTAGGCTGCTTTATCGCTTCTTCATACCCGGCTGCCGACGACTTGCAAGCAAGCTAGTTCAGCTGCTTGTTTCCGCCTGCTGGTCGATTGGGCAGTTTCCTGGATCAAACGTAGGTAACCGCTGTTCCCCCGTGATCAACAGGCTTCTCCCCCGTTTCAACACCTCTTTGGGGTGGTTTTAACCCCCTGGGAGGTCCCAAACAGGTCGGAATTCAGCCCAGGAGACAGAGCCACATCTTCCTGCTGCTGTCTCGTCGCAGCGTCAAGCCGAAAGTCCCTCCGGAACTTTTCCATATAGTTTGCAATCTATCCAGAATTGGTCACAGTGATAGGCCTCCCACTAATATTTTACCTGATCAATTTGCAGCATTTTTAAAATCTAAAGTGGAGGCCATCCACCGGGACCTTTCTCCTTTTTTGAATACAGTAAATCGAGCAGAGATGTCCAGCGCTCTGCTTTGCCCGATGAGACTTAATCTCTTTCAGCCTGTGACACCAGATATGGTGGACAAAGTGCTTGATCACTGTTGTACCACCTCCTCCTCCCTTGAACCTAGAACCTCTAGGTCTTTAAGAAAAAATGTAATTAGCAATTGATTAGTACAGGTGGAGTTAATTAGTCACTGACTACGTGACTAGTAGAACACAGCTGTGTGAAATAAGCTACCCTGAAGTAAACCACTAATTTGATTGAAGGAAGTATAAATTAAGGGACTAGCTAATGTGTTCTTTACAGTTCATATTTGACTGTCATGGTTAAATTCTGTCCATTTGACTGCTGAATGTTTAAGTTCCTGTGAGCACTATGTAAGTTTGTCTAGCACATAAATATATTTCTCTGCGCGCATTCCTGCTGTCTGTGTGTCACTTACTGCGCTGAAGATTCTAGTCAAAGCTGTCGTAAGGAGAAAGCTTCTGCTGACCCTTTAAAGCTAACAGCCTGGCCTGGCTAATCAAAGCAGCCAGGCCTATAACAACCAAATGGGCCACTGCAATAATTAATGGGTCTCTCAAGGAGACACTCATTAGGTCCATTAGGAAGAAACTAAGTTTGGCGGCAGATGACATTGGCAATTATAGGCCCATCGCCAATGTTTCTTTCGTCAGCAAAGTGGTAGAGAGGGTGGTGGCTGACCAGCTCCAGCCCTTCTGAATGATACCAATGTCCTGGATCCATTTCAGTCGGGCTTCAGGCCATGCCATGGTACAGAAACGGCATTGGTCGCCCTGTTTGATGACCTGTTGATGGAGGCCGACAGAGGCAAAACGTCTCTGCTGGTCCTCCTCAATATCTTAGCCGCCTTTGATACCGTCGACCACGGTATTCTCCTGGGGAGGATCTCCGAGTTGGGAATCGGTGGCCTGGCTCTTGCCTGGCTCCGTTCCTTCTTGGAGGACCGTCCTCAGAGAGTGCAGATTGGAGAGAGTTTCTCGGCCCCGTGGAGCCTCAATTGTGGGGTCCCGCAGGGCTCGATTATCTCTCCAATGCTATTTAACATCTATATGAGGTCGCTGGGAGGGGTCATCAGGGGACGTGGGGCTTCGTGTCATCAGTACGCTGATGATACTCAGCTCTACATCTCCTTTTTTCCAACAACAGTGGATGCTGTTTCGTCCCTTGAGTGCTGCCTGCGGGCTGTTCAGCAATGGATGCAGGTGAATGGACTGAGGCTGAATCCAGGCAAGACGGAGGTCCTTCGGGTGGGTGTCCCAGACATCAGTGGTCTGGGAAACTCCCTCTCCTTTGGGGGGGTGACTCTTACCACCAAGAGTGAGGTTCGCAGTTTGGGTGTACATCTGGACCCGGCACTCACCATGGAGACCCAGGTGTTGTCAGTGGTCCGTTCCGCACATTTCCACCTTCGGTGGATTGCCCAGCTGCGTCCCTATCTTGATGTGGGGGCGCTCACCACTTTGGTCCATGCACTTGTAGTCTCAAGATTAGACTACTGTAATGCGCTCTACGTGGGGCTGCCTTTGAGACTGACGCGGAAACTTCAGATGGTGCAGAATGCGGTGGCCAGACTTCTTACAGGGGTGAAAAGGTACCAATATATTTTCCCCACGCTGGCCGCCTTGCATTGGCTGCCCATTCGTTTCCACGTTGATTTCAAAGTTCTTACGATTACATATAAATCCCTAAATGGTTTAGGACCTCGATATCTGGCAGAGCGCCTTCTCCCACCCAGTTCTGCCAGAGTCACTCATTCCAGCCAGGCCGGGCGGCTGAGGGGCCCAACGCCGGGGGAGGTCTGGAAGGAAAGAACGAGGAACTGGGCCTTCTCGGCAGTGGCCCCTCGCCTTTGGAACAACTTGCCAGTGGAGATCCGCCTGGCTCCCTCTCTGGGTGTTTTCAGGAATAAACTTTAAACCTGGCTATTTGGGCAGGCTTTCCCTCCTGCTGTATCTTAATTTCTTATACTTTCGCCACCTTGGATCTATAATATATGTTTTTTGGTTTTATTGTTTTTAAATTTGTAAACCGCCCAGAGTAGATCTTTGGTCTAGATGGGCGGGATATAAATCCAATAAATAAATAAATAATAAATAAATAAATCATTACATACTGTCCTCTAAGAGGGAAAGGGGAATGTATAAGAGCACTGCAAAACTGCATAAGTGCAGTATTCACAAAATACTACTGTGCCCAGGTTTAGAGACCGGGCAGAATTGAAGACTAGTTTAGAACTGTTAGCTGAGTTGATGAGTTACCTTCTTATTCAAGAATCCTGTTTGATTAAAAACTACATCTTCTATGAAATAAAATATGGAGGAGAGAAAACCTATTGGCCCTGCAATAGTCAGGATGGTTCACAGTGGTGCCCAACGTGGGGCCCCTATCCTCACACCTGGCATGGCAGAACAGTGGCTAGCCTGTGCCATGGAAAGGCAGGAACAGACAAATGGCAGAACAGCAACAAGTCTTGGTGGAACAAGTGCTGACAGCCCAAACTGAAACTTTGCAACAGGTGACAGGGAACATGCAGGGAAGTGCAGTTGGACAAATCCATTCATCATGGATTCAGGGATCCCTGACCCACCCCACAATGGATGTGGAGGAGCAGCGAGAAACGAGTGAGAATGGCTCTTTCAGAGGGGGTAGGAGTGATGTATATGCATAAAAAGAAAGTCTGCCCAAAGTTGTACAGAAGTAACTAAGAACTCCAGTTTGCCTGCAGTTCCGGTTCATATTAAATTTATCTATCTATCTATCTAAGGATTAAAATTTATCTTTAAGGATTAAAATTTATCTAACTAAGGATTAAAATAAAACAGTATTGTATATATAATATTTAATATAATAAATATAAAAATAATTGCAACTAAAAATACCTGTAGAGACACACACACACCCCCAGAAAACACTCATGAGCCCCCCTTGGGGATCACAACTCCAGGTTGGGAGCCTGTGATTTAAACCATTTCTGGGCAGTGTTAACTGAACTCAGGAAAGACAATTTCATAGTAAAGCTTAGTAAATGTAAGGTGTCACAAGCCCAAGTATATTACTTGGGACTTCAGGTTAAACGAGGGCTAGTTAAGGATAAAGTTGGTGGGGGTCACATATGGGAACAAAGCTCTTGAAGTTCTGCATTAATTGGACATTCTGGAGAAAAAGTACATTTTCCCAATTCCAATTAATGTTACTCATTCTAAAACAGATGGGCCAGGATCTTATTAGTATTCAGATAAGATTTGTGTAATTTGCTGCAGCTAACTGGCAAGGTACTGCAGCACATCTTGGTTGCATAACCAGGCATGTGATTATGAACACAACCAAAACACACCTTAACACTTTGTCAATTAGCCACAATTAGTTGGAGCAAATTATACAAACCTTATATGAACACCAACAGGATTCTGGTCATAGCAGATCAACAAGATGCTGAGGTACTCTGAGATTATTAGTGATGTCATTTTCCATTGTTGCCTAGGCAGTTGAATGATGCCATTCAAACAGCTACATGCAGTTAAACCCTGTTGAAAACTTAGTTACATGATTAGCCAATCATCAACTCTTAAAATCTTCTATTCCAAGGACTTATGAAGCCATTTCCCTTAAGGCATATGGGGACACTCTGTGATAGATTAGCACAGGGTTAGTTTCAGTTCTACCCCTCACATATGCACCTGATTAATATATTTCCCTTCTACTTAAAGCATAAAAAGTTAATTAAGAAACATTTGTAGAGACTGAAAGCCTGACTGATATCTTAGTTATGATAAGTGAACCTGAAATACTCAAGAGGCATCCATCTTGAGAAATCTGTTGATTGATTTGGTAAGAAGAGTGTTTTGTCACATACTTCTCTAAATGATTTTAGACATGCTCATTAGGGTTTTTTTTATTTTATTTTAAACTATGTGATCAAGGAGAATGATCTGCACGAAAATGACTATGCAATCATTTCAGGTGATGGAATATTATTCCTTTTATAGAGTAATTGGGAATAATAAAAATGGAACATAAATATTATTCAGCAGAGTGCCAGGCCTGCTGTAGCCAGCTCTTTGAATCACTGTGCCACATGCAAGATCTTCTTAAGTGAAAGCCAAATTTTGCAGAGGTTAGTGTTTTGGACTATAACTCCAGAATCCCACAACTAGAATTTCCAAAATGGTAACTTCATAAAAAGCAACTCTCACAAGCCCAACTGTCAAGATTGGTGGATTTACAGGACTACTTCTTAATCTCTCTATGGAGTCAGGAAGTATTTCTTTATGTCTTTTATTGTGAACAAATTTCTTATGGGTATACCCAGTGTCAAACCAAAAAACACCACAGAGACATCTGTTACCCAAAGGACAGGACTTTATCCTCAACTTTGTGCTCTAAAAAAGTGGTTCTTAACCTTTTATTTACCATGGACCCCCTTTAAATATCTTGTTGCTGCAGACCACCAAGACTTAACTCAAGGTTTAAAACCCTCAAATGCATCAAATATTTATTTAAAGTTTATCATGAAAGGTCTCAACAGACATTCCTTGTTATAACGGTGACACTTTTTAAGATGACTGAAAGAAGCTTCATTTTGCTTTGAACAGGATGCACCCTCATCAACAGCATCAGTTCTTTACATTTCAACTTCAACCAGCGATCCATTCTGAGGCTCAGTCAAAATGTATTGTTTTGAAATTCACTGCAATAATATCGAAAAGACACTTTACCTGACAATAACCAAATGGTTTTATTAGCAGAAATCAAAGAAGAAACACGATCACAAAGTCCGTCCGAACACGGACTCACACTGACACTGACTGACTACGACTCTCTTCCCATGGCTTCTGACTGTCTGGGCAGTAGCAAAAAAGTCATGTGCTCTCACTCAGCCACTCAGCATCATTCACTTGCATGTTCTCACCATGTGCAGAAATATCAAACAGTTATTTGCTATTAAACAGTTATTTTCATAACCGATTTTTACTTTTGTTTGTTTTTAATGGAGGCGGTAGGTTAGAAAAGTTTTACACAAAGAAACAAGGGAAATTTATATTTTTTTTCAATGTTTCCTTTTCTTTCGTTCTTTCATTCTATTTTAACTGCCAAAGATCATAACATTTCTTCAAATCTTTGCGGACCCCCTTTGAGGACACTACAGTCCCCAAGGGTCCACGGTTAAGAACCTATGCTCTAAAATATAGCGTGAAGCTAAGTGACAATTTCCTGCTCCTGTCCAATAAAATGCTCAGAGCTACGGAAGGGAGTAGGAGGAAAGCCTTCCACTTGGCAGCCATTAATAGCTGGAGAATAGCCAGAGGTTTGCTGTAGCTTTTTGCTTGGCCCATGTTGTGAAACTTGGAATGTTGGCAAGGCACTGAGGAAGAAAAATGTCCACCTCTTTCCAATACATGTACACTCTGCCCCCAAGCAATGTAACAATTTCTCTCTTCCATCTTAGTACCAAAACAAATCCCAGGCTTCACCCAGAGTTTAAGTATGGGCAGGATATGAGGTTTATCTCCTCTCCTCTCTAACGTCCTCCATCTTCAAGTTCATATGACGCTTCTGTTTCTCTAACACAGCTACCAATTTTAAGTTCACTATCCACCAATTGCAGTTACTTGTTAAGCCCAAACTATGGTTAGTATTAATTTCAGTTAAGGGACCAAACTGCACCAGTTTTAGGTATCTGTATTTTTAATTCAGTAACAGGCATCTCAGACTTTTCATTATCCTTTCTATCTAAAGACAAGTGCCCATCAAATTGGGTACCTCAAGGATTTATCTCTAGAATTTAAGATTTGCAGGCAGATAGTTTCCTTCAGTAATAACAACAAGAACTGTTTTTTTTAAAGTTGTGCAATATTTAATTATATTTCAATTATGACATTGATTAAACACAGCATATGAGAATATGAGAGAGATTATGGTTGCAAAGATTTTTAATGGTTATTAAATTGACTCATAAAGCCTGAGGTGACAAAATTAATGTCACAACTAGATTTTATTAAGTTCTTTTCCAACAGAACTATACATAGCAGCAGCTCTTCTTCACACCATTGATACAAATGAAAATTAAGTACTTAAAAATTGCAAGATGAATGGCTGATATAGTTTGCTATACTATACATGGGAATAGGCTGTGCACAGAGTTTCAGGAAGGTGGCAATAAAAAAAAATTACCATACAGCACTTAGCTGGAGTTTTCATTCCATCACCATCTTCCTTCTAATACTTTGAACTACTTCACAGCAATGAAGCACGAATCAGCAGCCAAACAAAGAGCTATGATCATTTTCTGAGTAACAATCTAGCAGAAGGACCAAGGAATTACCTAGAGTTACCAAAACCATTACGAAGGCTCAAAGAAAGGACTGTGTAATACCTTTATTAGACCACTGAAATCTCACAAATGGAAGCTAGCTTTTGACTCTGTGGGAGACTTCATCAGACGGGGCATTACACAGCTGAGGATGATATAGAAGAAACATAAAAGTTCCAAAATCAGTGGTCAGATGAGCAAGCCAGGTTTTATTGTCTAAAGCAAATTCCAAAATGAGGGTCCAGAATTCACGTAGAGGTGGCAGGTTTCAGATTTCATCACTTGCAGTGTGGATTATGAATTATGCATTACAGTATATTAATTAAAAATTTTAAAGATTAAATGACCTGATATAAACTCAATGATATCCTGTTATAGAAAAGAAATCACCCAACTGTCAACTCCTCTCCAAAAAAGGAGGTCACTTGTATTTTAAATTAATTTAAACAAAGATGGACCAATTTTTAACAGAAATGAAAAAACCTACCCATCACCTTTAAATCAATTATTGCATCAATTTATTTAGAGACATTTTAAGCCATTTTCTGATAAAGGACAAATATAAAATGATACCTTCATAAAGTTATTGAAAACAGTTAACATAAACATACCAATCACTTGTGGAATTTCAGTAGAACACCCTACTCACTCCTGACCCAATCCATTAATCATCTTTATTTTTAGAACTTGTTCTGTGTTCCTGAAAAAATAAGCCAGGGCAAACAGTTGAACAATAATAATGATTAGAGATGGGAACCAAAAATAAAGAGGAGTTAGGAATGGGAAAGACTCCGCATACCAAAAGAAGAAGCAGATTATAGGAGAAGGAGAAAAGTGACCCCGAGACCATCCTATTGGGGTGAGACTGAGGCAAAGGAGTGGAGGAGAAAGTTAAAGGAAGAAAAGGAACGGGTTGAGAGGGAAAGAAGGGAGAGGATTGAATGGAGGGTGATGGAGACCCAGATGAGGGGATACCCGTCGGACCGTGGCAGACCCTTACGCCCTCCAGGGAACCTGCCTGGGTGGACCTCCGGGATGAGGACACCGTACCCCTATTGGAAGGAGAACCCGGACCACTATTGAATCCTAATTTGGCAATAGACTGGCCGGGACCATGGAACTCTGTTGGGGGAAACCCCTTTAAAGAAGAAGAATGGAAGCCCCTCTCTGACCCGTTGTTAGGAGGTGACAAAAGTTGGAATACGTTTGCAGATACTAGTTTCATGTTAAATTCGGCAATAAATGTTACTCTGATTTCCAAACCTCGTAAGTCGACTAATTTATTTGGGGAGAAAGCAGAGCCACTTACAGAACCCTCACATATTGGCGCCCAACGAGGGGGGCCTTCCACATCAGAAGGCTCAACAGAAGATTGGCTCCGCAAAGGTACAGAAGGACAAGAGGCACTAATGAAACAATTAGCAGACCAACAGAGGGGGTCATAGTTTGCCTGACTGTTCTCTGTCTAAGAGATGGGCCATAAATTCCAAAATGCTAGCTGAGGAAGAGCTTGAAAACAACTTGCATTCTGCACTATCTCCTTCTAAGAAGCAAACCTGGCTTCAGCATCATCAGCCATATGAATGTGGGACATTAATAACAGCATATAAGTAGGAACTACCCACAAGAACGTCGATGCACAAACTTGAAAGAGATGATTTATCATTGAAACTCGCTGTTTTTTTGTTTGTTTTATATTCTTAATGGTTGATTAAAGGTATCACCTGTTCCTGTATTTGTACTGTAACCTAATAGTAAATGCTGATATATGATTCAACATATGAGTAGAGAGAAGAGGAATCTCTGTACCAACATGACTCTCAGGAGACCTGGGCCTCACTGTACATACATGGGTAATTTGACTACCTGGTATAGCATCTAATTTAAAAAAGAATTGTATTTTTAAAAATAAAATTCTCCTAGATTTGTTAAGCACAGACATTGATATGTCATTATTAAAACCTTTCTGTTAAAGGTAAAACAGCTGACTACTGTATGCAATAAATAACCTTACACACCATAACATAGGAGACAAAACAGAGCCCCGAGGGACTCCACAGATCAGTGGCCAAGGTTTTGGAGTCCCCCAGCACCACTTTCTGAGTTCTCTCATCCAGGAAGGACTGGAGCCACCATAAAACAGTGCCCCTAAGTGCCATACCAGAGAGATGGGACAGGAGGATATTGTGGCTGATAGTATCAAAAGCCACTGAGAGGTCCAGCAAAACCAATGGGGACACAGTTCCCCTACCCAGTTCCCATCATAGGTCACCTACCAAGGCAACCACAGCTGTCCCTGTCCCATAACCAGGCCTGAAGCCAGATTGAAATGGGTCTAGATACTCTGTCTCATCCAGGAGCCTCTGGAGCTGAGAGGCCACAACCTGCTCTAGTACTTTCCCCAAGAATGGCATATTAGATACTAGGTGGTAATTATTCAATATTGTGGGGTCCAAAGAGGGCTTTTTAAACAACGGTCTTACTGTTGCCTCATTTAAGCAAGATGGGATCCTACCCTGTTGCAAGGAGGCATTCACCACTTACTCAATCAACCAGTCCCTTTCTGGCAGCTTTTATGAGCCAGGAAGGGCAAGGATCCAGCAGGCATGTGGTAGCCCTCACCTCACCAAGGATCCTGATCATATCATCAGGCTGTAGCAACTGAAAGTCATCAATTAACACAGGGGAAGCAGGGGTCACAGCTGCATTCATAGGACCTGAATCAGAACAGATCTGAGCAATTTTGCCTGCAAAGTGTTGTAACAAATTTTCACATCAAGCTACAGTGTACACCACTATACACCATACAGGATATTGTACACTCATTATTTTCAACTTTAAATATTGTCTTTCAATGTTGTAAGCTGCCTTGGGTCCTTTTCAAGGAGAAAGGCAAGGTAAAAACATTTTAAATAAATAAACAAACCCTTCTTAATGGAAAGGTTTAATCCTCACATTCATATATATCCCGTGAGAAGCCTAGTGCTACATTGAGGATGTAATGTCTCAACACAAGTAACACTGTCAACAATATAAGTTTTCTCCTGCAGGCTACATGAATATGGACTCTACTGTTATTTTTTTATCTGTTACAGTATACTCAATGAAATTCTACCAGGAAGGTGCTGATTGCCTCATATCAAATGTTATTTAAACCATGGGGCTATATCAATGGAAACATTAAGAAGAGATGTTCGTGCTGAACTCTGAATAAATGTTTAACTCTTGTTTTCTAATGTAATATAGTAGTATGTGCTTGAGGATTTAATCAGATAACTGAGGTATGGAAGTGGAGGGTATTCCAAGCAATTTGAGGAGAACATCAAATGACACCTTATTCCTCCTATTCATTCTTCTGGTTCCAAGCATAACCAGTCTTTGGATGTGATGGTGCTGTTGTTGATCAATCCAAACTCAAATCAATCCAAACTCAAATCATTGATTATTTGATTGTGAATGAAAATGTATATCATCAAGGCCTGATTGGGAGAATTGGGTTAACTCTGTGTTTCCTATCTATGTCCTTGTGGAAACTTGTGGCATTTCATCTCCCCCTCAAAGCATCGTACACGAGTAGAAAGAGACAGTGTGTGTGCCATTTCTGAGGATTTGTGATTTACAAACAATTCTAGACAGCCAAATCTGAGTGCCTACATCTTCTTTTTAGTACCTAGGGCAGCTAAGGGATTCTGGTGGTATACTTGCTATCCTTCAGTCCAACTCCCAAAGTTGACATAGATGGTTTCAGATTTGTTGTTGGGACCCAGGGTTGAGGTTACCTGGAAATATGGTCCTGAAAGATCTTACTTCCATGCTGAGGATACCAGGTCTCGGATAGGAATGAAACAAGAGAAGATATGGCTGAAACACCAGTGAATGTAGACTTAGTTTGAGTCCAATCCAACACAGTTTAAACTTGTATATATCACTATTGATTTTGTGGGGACAGAATAAAATTGAAAGGTCTTAATCATTCTTTTTGCATCTTTTTAATGCTCATCAGAGATTTTATGGCTGAAATCCAGTAGTCAGTTGTAATCACAGCAGGCCCTTTAAATCAATTGAATTTACATAGATGTTGATGCATCAAATTCCCACTGATTCAATGGACTTACTTCTGTTGTAGCTCACTAGAGGATTTCAGCCCATGAGTGGTTGGTACTGCTGAGCCAGGAAGAAACATGTTGGAATCCTAGGTGGCATGCTGTGACAAGTTTTCAAGATCATAAACTCACTTGCATCCATAAAGACTTGGACTTTATAATTAATGCAGTTTCCTAAGTAGAAGTGTCCAGAGCACAGACTGTTCTGATTTACTGTATGGGTTGTCAGTACTGAAATCTGAAGATATGAGCAATACCCACAAAGTGCCAACTACAACCTTTACCCCTGCCTTCTATGGTTTATTATATCTAATAAAGAAGGCATGGTTAGCTGAGTGCTCAGCAAACCCCATCCTGATGTTCTGTTCCACACTGAGTCGAGTGAAGTGCCAGCTAGTAAAGTACAACCTTCTTGGACTCAGCTCCTGAGTCCCATCATCCATAGGAGCAGGCTCCTGTGTCCCCAGGGGTCTGGAATCTGCAAGCTCAGGCTCCTGGTTTTCTTAGGGTCCAGGATCTCCAGAGCCAAGGACGTCCTCCACCTCATCAGGCATTGGAATCTCCAGTTCCTCAGGCTCATCCTCACTCTAGGACTTCTCTGCTGAGTTTGGGACACCTGGACACAGAAGATGTAAACAACTATAGGTTGGTTGCCAGTGCATCTTCCTGGGCAAGAGCTTGAGTGCACGGTTGCTGGTGAACTTTAGATATTCTTGTAGAAAACTGATTTTTGCATTGCCAATATTATATATTTCAAGAAGAGGTATCTTAAAAGGAAACTATTTCAAAATTTGTTGGGAGATGATGGAGTCAAAAATTAGTAAGGCATAATGGAAATCAATATTTATTGGAGGGATGGCAAATTCAATTTGTGTCAATTTGAGGAAGATTTATTCTTTATTGATTTCCTGTTGGTATCTGACACTTCTAACACTGACTAAAATTTAAAATGAGAACTGTATATGCTAGAAATTGGGGTTACCATCAGCACAATTTCTGCATATGTGAGATTATGAGAGCTGTAACAAAAATTTTATGATATAACTAAAACTTTGACCCAAAAACTCTTTATTAACCACAGCAATTTGATTTATTCTGTTGAAATTAAAATATCTTCATATTTTAATATTCCATAACTAAATATATTTAGTGTATGCATGTTTTGGTTTAATTTTAATACATTTATTGTATATGAAGCATCAGATCAGGTAAATTGCTCCTGAAAAGCATAGGTTTACACTCAGTGGTTTGGATTACAATGATAATACTCTAACAATTGTCATGATTTTATTCGTGACAATATTTAACAAACAATGAGAACTAAACAGCACTTCAGTCAAGGTTTCCTGCATCTGGTTTGAGGAATGCAGTTAATCACTAAAACATATATACATTTGTAAGAGTGATTTACAAACAAAAGTATTTAAGCAAAGCGTTTGAGCTTCCACTTTCTTCAGTTGCTCAGATAAAAGTTTTTCAGACAACATTCAACTATATACGCACTGTTTCCTATCCATGATACTTTTAAAATTTTTGGTTATTTTACACTGTATATGTTATTGCTTTTGTATTTTTATGTGAAAATGGAAATTTTATTTATTTATTTATTTATATGCTCTATCACACAAGATTTCTGGGTGCATCACAAATGAATATAATATTAAAATGTAATACAAAACAATTTTTTTAAAAGATGCAAGAAGAATAAAAGCTATCTTTTTGGTTATTATATGGTACCTAACAGCTATTTCACAATTTTATCTAGTGATTAAACCTCAGTGAGATAAAGTCTTTATAACCACCTGTCAAATATGTCATTATTATACTCTCATGCAAGAAGGTAAAATAACATACTATCATATACACTTTTAGCCACTTTACTATAATCAAAGTGGATTTTTGCATATGTCATTCCCGTGTAAAGTAGCTTCTAAGGTAAAACACACAGGGAAGTTATATATCAAGCTTACAAAGTCTTGGAGGAGTTATTTTTGCAAACAGACAATGCATATATCAATTGCTGTAACTCTTATGGTGAATTGTAGTTATTCTCACCACTTTTAAAATGACAGGAATCAATGTAAGAGCAATCTGGGGTGTGTTTTTGGCTGTTCAGTTTCCCATCTCTCAATGACTTGGGGTTGTGATTGGTGTTTTTTTTTGGGGGGGGGGTTGTGTCATGATGATATATTCCTTCTGGGCATGACTGTGTATGCATTTGTACTTCCAGTCTGCCAGGCTTTCTCCTTTTCTCTCCATGGCACCAAGCACCAGCTGTAAAAGAAATCCACGGTACGGCGAAAGCTGTTCCCTCCACTTTGCCACCATGGGGGCCTTGCCTTCAGTCCTGTGTAGCTCAAGGTGATAATAAGGAGGGGAGGGGAGAGGAGGAGAATATTGGTATGCTTTGTTTATGAATTCCTTGCATTCATACCTATACCCTTTTTGTTGCAAAGTTTTATTAGATTTCTTTAGCTATGCAGTAGAAGTACAGAGACTTACAGAAGAGAATGGCTTCAAGTTCACCAAATAGTCCACCCCTTTCTCAATAAATGGCACTTACAGTTTCAATGACTCACTCTGAGACATTTGTAAGAGAAAGAATAAAAACATTTCATCTCTTACAATTGTGAACAGATCAACAGTAGGCAAACCAAACAATCTGACTACTTCTTACAGACCAAATAACTGTAATAATCATGTAGCATGAAGTCAATTCTGACTTATGACATCCTTTTTCAGGGTTTTCTATGTGTGCGTGCGTGTGGGGGGGCATGCAGGCGTGCGTGCACGCACATATGCGCTCATGCTCGTCTTCCTTCAGCCCTTGAAAATCTGGAACATATATGTTGTGGCCCTCACTCTGAAAATATTGGAGACCCCTGATGTAGAGGATACTAAGAAGTGGTTTACCATTCCCTTCTTCTGGGGGCACCTTGGGAGTGTGCAGTTTGCTTAAGGCCACACAGGCTGGCTCAGGAATCACACTCCCAACCTCTGGCTCTGCAGCCAGAGACCTGTACCAGTGAGCTATCCAGCCAGCTCTAACGGACTAAAGAGAGAGAAAAAGAACACTCAGAAGAGAAGTGGGGATCTCTTTGCATGCAGAGGTGGGAAAGAAAAATATTAGTGCTGGATAGATTGACAGTCTCCCCAGCCCAGAAAAGTCCTTCCCAGTCACTCAAAACACAGGCAGCATGTCAGGTATAAAATCTACAATACTTTCCCCCTATCCATTTCAGAAAGAAGAAAGCAGGTGTGTCACTTGGCAAATGAAGCACACAAAGGTGGAAAGGCTTTGTTAGCTGTGGGTATGACTTCAGCTGAAAGTGGGATCACATGAGGAAATAGATGACAATTTGTACTGTTTATGGAATGATCCAGTGCAATCTACTTCACGGCGATCACACATTGCATGGGGAAATATGATCCAGCCCAACCCTGATACATGCCCAAGCTGAACCTTTTTGTAGCAGGACCTTCTACTTTGGGGGAGGAGGAGCTGGAGCAAATCCCTGGCAGATGGAAAAGTCACTTTAAGGGAGATTGCTCCATTAAAAGCAACCCTTTCCAGTGTGATCAGAGATTTGTGTTTGCAGCTGTCTGATCACACCCTGAGTGCCAAACATAAACTGCAGGAAAAGGAAGGAGGGAGAGAGAAGAGGGTGACCAGTGTGGATGGGACATACAATTAGCTATGTTTGGTAAGTTGTTTGAAAGGGAGTTCGATAGTGGTGGAAAGTGGCAAAATAAGAGCCAGCATCTGTTTTTCATCTCTGCTTTTTTTAAAAAGACCAAAAGAACAATTGATATACCAGTATACCAGATCACACTTTCAGTGTCCTGCTTCACTCTCCTAATCCAAAATCTCCAAAAAAAAAAGTGAACCAAAATCTACAATACATAACCTAATCTAACATAACAATTTAAATACACATTTTTAAAAATACTTTTTATTCTCCCTTTCTCTTTTCCAACAACAAACTAAAGATTACTTTAGAAACCAATTTAACCATTTCTTCTGCAGGCTACACCATGTCCCTGATTAGCGATCAATATTAAAGAAGAAAAACACGGAGTTGTACAGTTAAATCAGTGTCTAACTGCCCTGTGAACGAAATCTGAAACCAGCGGCAATAGCCACTAGTGCCTTATCAAGTGAATCAGCACTCTGACATATTTATTGCCCTTGCAGACCAATACTCCAGAGCAGAGTTTCTGTTATGAAAAGAAGAGATGCCATAAGCTGGTTTTCTACATTTCAGAATACTCCTTGGTTTGCCTGATATGAATGTTTGGACATTTTGATATAAAGCCCCCCGCTCCCCGGTTGAAGGGTTAAAATTCCCTTTATTGGAAGCAGCTATAAAGTCAAGCTTCTTTCAATATCCAGTGATCTAATTTACCTAATATGACATGAAAGATGCTAGATGTTGTTGTTGTTTAGTCGTCAAGTCGTGTCCGACTCTTCGTGACCCCATGACCAGAGCATGCCAGGCCCTCCTGTCTTCCACTGCCTCCCGGAGTTGGGTCAAATGCTAGATACTAGATTTTAAATGGTTTTTTAATGTCAAATGTTTTTATAAGGTATTTAGAGTTTTGGAAACTGGAAATGTCTATGTTTTTCCCCCCTGTGTGATTGGTCTAAGGACCGTAACAATAAGCTGTATTCAAAATGACATAAAAGATGCTAAGGTCTTGGAACTATCTACTAATACCAAGGGCCTGGTCACACTGCTGATTTGTATTGATTTCAGTCCCAACTAGAGATGGGAAGAGACTGCCGGTTCTGCAGTTTCTGCCAGTTTGGGAGACAGCTGACCAGGGGTCCTGTGGTTTGGCAACCCACCTCCTCTGGCAGGCACCCACTTGAAAGCAGTGCCACAGGTTTCCTGCCCCACTTCCTCTGGGTGCTGCCTCTGAGTGGGTGCCGATGAGAGGAGATGGGATGCCAAACTGCAAAAACTGCAAAACACCTTTTCGGCCATCTGCCAAAGTGGCATGAACCACCAAAGTGGCGGTTCATGCTCATGTGTAGTTCTGATGTATTATATACCGATGTAAAGTCACATAGGATTTAAATCAGTAAGTGTGTTCACTTTGAAGTTAATTAATCCGATATAATTTTGGTATTTAAAATTGCTTTGGGAAACTACACTGTATGAAATCACTTCATTTACCTTTTGGTTTGTGGACTACACAGTTCCTCTAATTTTTGACTTTTTTTTTTAAACTGAGAGGCATAGTGCTGCATCAACAACTGCAATTATCCAGATTAATTTCAAATTGCAAGGAGCAGTTTGGAGAGATGGTACATACTGTGTTCTGCAAGGAACTGTAGGGGAAACACCAGTGAGGAAACAAAAAAAAACTGCTTGATGAAAATGTATGGTTTCATTGGACATACATAGAAAATGGGATACCTGGTTTTCATTTGCAACATACTGTATTTTTCTATGTATAAAATGACACTTTTTCCTAAAATAATTAAAGGGAAAATTGAGGGTTGTTTTATACATGGACGTAAGGGGGGAAGTAAGACTTTTTGGAACTTTTGGAACCTGCTTTCCCCCTCCACGTTTTGCAAAGAAAATGGAGGGGGAAAGCAATTCCTGCTTTCCCCCTACATTTTTGTTGCAAAAAGCAGCTTTCCCCCTCCACATTTTGCTATGAAAATGTAGGGGGAAAGCAGGACGCAGCTTTCCCCCTCCACTTTCTTGCAAAGAAGGAAATTTTGGGTTAGAAAAGTAGGGGGGTCTTATACATGGGGGTGTCTTATACATGGAAAAAATATGGTATAGATGAAATGATGAATAAACTTTATGAATAAGCAAAAAAAAAATTTTTGTGGCAAACAGTAGTAGATTTTAATAACACAAAACTTGATTCAACAGCAGTTCTTACTGGCAATATAAAACACGTCCTAAGGCAAATTAACTCTCCAGTAACAGGAGACTAAAGTTAAGCACAAAACTAGCCCTGTCACTTAAAATATAATTCCTGGTCTTCTCCAAATTCCTTTTGCCAAATGACTTTTCTGCACAGAAACCTAGGTAAGGGGCAGTAATCTGTTCCTTTATGCAGAAAACCCAGGAAAAACCATTTAGATGAGATATTCATCATGTGAATATGTACATTCAGGAAAGAGGACAACTCACAAAGGCACTTACCGAGGAATTCTCCCTCTACCTCTTCTCCCTGCACACTTGATGTGTAACATTTTATTATTTCAACCTGGAAACAAAGTACTGCACTAAAAAAGCTAGAGCCTCACCATATTTTGTTGAACACTGACTTTCAGAAGACTGTCAAACATCAAGAATAGCTTCTGCTTCATCTTATTTGTGCTCTCAATTCACTCATATACCCACAGATACTGCCATCTCGAAAACATAAAAGAAGGCAAGTAGGAAGCCTGGGGACAGGCCTGGAAGGCAGCACAGGGGCCGGAGCAGGTGAGGGGCTCGTGCAAGGGGTGGTGGGTGGTCAAGTCTGCTCTATTCTCTTCCAGGCCTGCTGTCTGTGGAGGCCTGGAAGGTAGCACAGCAGCAGGAGCAGGTGGAGGGGCCACGGTGGCGGGAGTCAGGCCTGCTCAGCTTTCCTTCCAGGCCCGCTGTTTGTGCAGGCCTGGAAGGCAGAGTGGCAGCAGGAGCAGGTGCGGGGTTAGCCTTGCCCCGGGTCCTGGCAAGCCACACTATGGCACTGTATGGAGACAACACAAAAAGGCAACTGGTTTTGCAAAGGTAGATGAATTTGGGCCATGAAAGAATCCACCAATACAAATAACTCCATAGGAAATTAGTGCAGTGTACTTCACAGCAGCTTTTTCAAAGGAAACTGGACAAGCATTTGTGAAAGATGATTTGGGTATAGTGGTTCAGAAGTGAATTAGAATGAAAAGTCCTCTGAGCCATCTTTCACTTATAACCTATAATTCTGTTATTCTTAGCAGAGGAACTTTACATTCCCACAGAGGATCCTGAAACCGACTGTTTCTTGAACAAAGTTAGTTCATCATGGAAGCAAATAATTATGCTGAAAATCTATTTTATATAAATAATTAGAAATACCTTTAAGCAGTTCATTCCTCAAGAACTGTACTGAAAATACAGTGGTACCTCGGTTTACAAACGCCTCGGTTAACGTAATTTTCAGTTTACGAATGAAAATCCATTGAAAATAATGCCTCGGTTTATGAATTTTTTTTGCAATACGAAGCAAGTTTCCCCAGGATGCATTGCGCCTGGGAGGTTTATAGCGCCACCCCCGTGCATGCTGGAGTCTGTGAGTAGCACGTGGCATCGAGTGTGGAGGTGTTGGAGCAGTTTTTGCATCAAGTTTTGGAGCCATTTCTCATTCTGGAAAGAGTGCAGGACATGCAACAATGGCCTCAAGTTAAAGGAAACCAGATTCTGGTTGAATACGTATCAGGAAAAACTTCCTAACTGTTACAGCAGTACAGCAATGGAACCAATTACTTCATGAGGTAGTGAGTGCTCCAACACTGGAGGCATTCAAGAGAAATTTAGACAACCACCTGACAGATATCCTTTGATTTATATTCCTGAATTGAGCAGGGCGTTGGACTCGATGGCCTTATAGGCCCCTTCCAACTTCATTATTCTATGATTCAATGATTCTATTAATCTATTATTTTATATCTACCTCTTCATTGTTGGTTACTGAAATGCAAAAATACTGTATGTATGGTAATTAAAATGGAATGCCCATTCAAAGACACATTTACAGACACACACAGTCTGTGTTAGACTTAAGTGCTGTGTTAAATATACTTTTAAAATCTCAAACCCATTCATTCACCTTACATTAATTCAGCAGCCCACTCAGCTGATATCTACAGAAGTAACGAGTTATACCGCTGCCCCTGCATGGTCTTCTCTACATTAAATTTGCCATTATGTAACTCTCATACTTATTAGAAGATAATGCGATACTCTCCTCTCTGCTCTAAAGTTATTAGCAGAAGGAAACTAAGTACAAAACCCAACATAAAAAGTGTCTCCTTTAAAAATCCCATTTATATGCATTTATAAGCAAGGGCTGGCATTACTCACTCATATAGCAAATGATTCTGCCTGCACTAGAAGAGTCATAGGTCAATAGCTTTCATATTTGCTAGCCAAACTGTGTTTTGTTTTATAAATAATTAACCAAAATTAAAATTGTCACCATCCCAAAGTCAAAAAGTCAAAGCCCAAATTTTTTCCTCCAAACTTCCATTTGAGGCATGATTCAATGCACAACCCCAACTTACTTTTACAAATTTTACTTGTTCTAAGTTCTTTGATAATAATAAAGCTGGCTGGATAGTTCAGTGGTTTAGGTATCTGGTTCGGAGTTCAATTTCCCACCATGCATCCCAGAAAAGCCAGCCTGTGTGGCCATGGGCAAACTGCAAAGTCCTAGGATGCCCCCAGAATAAGAGAAAGGTAAATGACTTCTAAGTATTCTCTACATCAGGGGTCTCAAACATGCGGCCCGGGGGCCAATTGCGGCCCGCGGGACGATAGTTTGTGGCCCCCGCCTTAATATGAAAGTTTAAGGAGCGGGAGCAGTGGCGGTGGCACCTACTTGGCGAGCGTGAGGCTTCCTCCCCACCTTGTAGGGTCTGGGTCCTGCCTGCCCCCCCGAAGCGCCCACGCGTCCAGAAGGGGAGCCCTCTCCCTGCCCGGCAGTCTTCTCCCTCAGGGGTTTGGCGCCACCGGGGCTTCTGCTTTTAGGTCTCTCTCTCTCCCCCCCCCCCCGCTCTTTGCGGGTCACCTGGTGAGGCTGCTGCTGCTGTCGCCTCCTCTCTGCGCTTCTCCTCTCCCCCGCCTGGCACTCCTCCGCTCTGTGCCCAGACGTGCCACGGGAGGGGGTGCTGCCGAGAGAACAGCCTTCTCGCGCGCGCTCCCCTCCCCCCCCCCGTCTCCCTGAGCCACACTGGGCAAGACCACGGCATCTTTTCAGAGTGGGAGTCAAGAAGCCCCAGGAAGCCCCATTAGCCCTTGGGTAGGGGGGAGAGATTACTCTGCTGATGGGGCCAGCCTTGCAGAAGGGGTGCGTGCAGCTGCTAGGGGTGTGTGTGTGTGCAGGGAGTGGAGGAGCGCCAGGCTGGGGGAAGGAGAAGCGCAGAGAGGACGAGGCGACAGCAGCAGCAGCCTCGCCAGGTGACCTGCGAAGAGCGGGGGGGGGGGACGATAGAGAGACCTAAAAGCAGAAGCCCCGGTGGCGCCAAACCCCTGAGGCAGAAGACTGCCGGGCAGGGAGAGGGCCCCCCTTCTGGACGCACAGAGCCACATTTCAAATTTTTGCGGACCCCTTCTCCTTTGATGTGCAAGATGCCCCTCCTGTGCTTCAAATGGAGCTCATTGACCTGCAGTGCAACTCTGAACTCAAAGCGAAGTTCAGGGAGGTGAGTGGAAAAGCAGACAAGCTTGGGCAATTTTTGAGAGAATTGACCCCCAGCTTCCCTGAGCTTTCCCGAATGTTCAAGCGGACCATGTGCCTTTTTGGGAGCACATACTTGTGTGAAAAGCTCTTCCCCACCTTGAACTTCAATAAGTCCAAGTACAGGTCCAGACTTACTGATGATCACCTTCAAGCCATACTGAGGGTCTCAACTGCTTCCTCCCTCAAGCCAAATGTGGCTCGGCTATGCAAGAGGAAGCGCTGCCAGGTCTCTAGCAGCAAGGAGTAGGCAAGAGAAGCCATGTTCAGAAGAACAGTTCATGTTCTTCAATGTTCCATTCATGTTCAGGACAATTCATGTTTAGAAGATTAAAGGTTAAAGAACTGTTAATGCAGACATTTGAATCTGAATACAGCAGATATAGAAGACTGAAGAAACCACATATAGTCGCTCACTAGAGAAATATTATTATTATTATTATTATTATTATTATTATTATTATTATTATTATTATTATTATTATTAATAATAATAATAATAATAATAATAATAATAATAATTACTGATTTATTTATTTATTTTCTTATTAATTCTTAATTTGTTTATTTATTTTTTCATCTTATTTTGTGTTAAAAAAATAAAGAGATTTGAGAAGATTGGAATTTTTTTAACAAAGCTTTTCTTGTGGAAAATCTGATGCGGCCCAGCCTCACCCAGACTCTGCCTCCAGCGGCCCCCAGGTAAACTGAGTTTGAGACCCCTGCTCTACATAGAAAACCCTTGAAAGGGTTGTCATAAGTCAGAAATGACTTGACTGCATTGACTTAGTTTTAAGTGCTTTGATTACAGATCTCTCAAAATGTCACTTTTCTACTTGAAAGTGTTCAACTTTCATATATTAAACATTAAAACTAAAACACTAGTTTTAATTCTGCTTCTGTTCCAGAAGAACATTTTTGTCTCTTTCATATACTGTTTTGAATTAAAACGACAGCCAAAAATAAGGCAGCAGGTATCCTAAGGATAGATGTAATTTTGGGGTATTCCAGGAGTTATTAGATAA
Source organism: Intellagama lesueurii (assembly GCA_037013535.1). Lineage (NCBI taxonomy): Eukaryota > Metazoa > Chordata > Lepidosauria > Squamata > Agamidae > Intellagama > Intellagama lesueurii. The sequence continues at coordinate 113,347,528 of JBAJHW010000005.1, forward strand.
AACTTGGAAGAGGGAGTTAATTATGAGGGCAGGGAACCAACTGTTTCTCCTTTGGCCAACAAACCTAATAGGCTGCTGCTGACTTTGAGATGAGTTAAATTTACAAGAATCACAAGGAAATGATTGCTTTTTCATATATTTAAAATTAAATTGGACGAAAGGAAAAAGAACAGCAGTATATATTATGAACTAGCCTTGTGGCTTAATTTTTTTAAAAATATATAGTTTATATGTTAATATGGGAGATGCAACAAATGCTTTGAAAGACAAGCAGCAAAGAGATCTACATATATTTGCATGCAAACCTAACACATAGGTTCAGCATTCATATACATATTCATTAGTTTTCTAGGGAATGACCGCCTTTCACCATCTTATAAAGACACTCTTTTTCTTCACTATTGGGGCCCAAGAGGGCCAATATATTTTTTGCTGACAGCAGGATTCAGCATTTTGTAACCCAACTCAGAAAATTGTGATTCCCAAACAAAAAAATGCAACTATGAAGCTCGATCTGACTACCATTCCCACTGGTTGAAAAACAGCCCTGATAATAGTTTTGTGTTTGGGTGAGAAGCAGTTAAATGATGGAAAAAAAGAGTCACATTCTAGGATTTTTCCTTGAGTGGTGTCACTTTGCGAATGGTAGTGAGCACAAGAGTGTATCCTGTAGACCATCTTGACTGCTGCCATCAGTGCTGTCAACATTCAGGCTGCCACTTGCTATGTAAAGCTTGGCATCCTGTTTCCTGCTGGCAATGCGGGCACAATATTGTGCCGCAGTATTGGGCCGTTTCCTGGATTTTTGAATCATGGGTACAGAAGCACAATATCCCACATTCATAAACCAGAGGTTTTTTTGAAGAATTGAATACAGCTCCTTGTTTGTACTATGTAATGAATGAAATGGCCACAACCTCTCTTTCTCTAGTAAACTGCAGCATAATAAGAAAAGCCTTTACACATTCTCCACACGTCTTTACTTTTCACCATTTCAAGATACTACTTTAGAGGAAGTAAATGGTATATAAAATCAAGTGCATAAATAAATACTACCTCTTCTGCAATACTGCCTCTGAAACTGGAAGCTCCATATAGCCATCAAATACAAAGCTTAGCAAACTATCTCAGTCACCTCAGATGCTAGTCCCTTCCTCCAAACATTACTAAGGATCTTGCTACATGCAAACGATCCTCCTCATCCTTATTCAATTATTTTTAAATAACAAATATATAAACTAACTCTCGAAAGAGGTTAAAAACAGGGAGCACAACATCTGTAATTAGTTTCTTGTTTTTAGGCTCCAAACAAAGTAAAAGTAACCCCAAATATGTAGAAAGAAGACAGACACAACATTTTTATGGTGGTAGAGTTGGTTTGATTCCTCTTCTACAAGCACGGCAAATAAAAGTGATCCCTCCATCAACTTCTGGAGGGGCAAGGATGCCTAGAAAAACAGATACTGCAAGTTTTGAGCTTGAATAGGGAAAATCACTACAGGGTGGGTAGTGATTTTCCCCATCCTTAACCTCCTCCTACGTTCCCATGCCACAAAACACTCACATCTGTTCACTGGCTGATAACAGCTGGTGAATATGTCTTGGGAGAAACTGAAAGCTGAGTAAATCATTGTATGCATGCTCCTTTTGAAATAAATAAATGGCATACAGCCTACTGGATACAAAAGAAGAGGTCCAGATTCTGGGCTAATCCAGCATTTAACTTAGGTTCAGCCTTAGCTTGCATTTAATTGTGGTACTCCCTTAAGAAGTAATTGGTATTAATTTACCAAAGCACATGATTTTCCACAATTTTGTATATTGCATTCCAGGGGTTTTATTTAGTGACTGATCATCAGAATGTAAACCTGGGCTTAATTTTCAAGTCTGATTGCCGAGACAGACACACAGCTCTGAGGAAATCCTGTAACAGATAGGAAAATATGCTAATTGTAGAAAACACACAATCCTCTTAATTTTATCCTTACTAGTAAGCATGGCTGAAAAACAAAATGATGCAGTGAGTTCTTAAAATCATAAATCTGTTCTCAATGACAATATAGTCCCTAAACTCTCCTTGGCAGTGGCCTTTAAAAGGCTGGAAAATGGAATGGAAAATGAAAATAAGCAATCAACAGCAGAAGCAGAGTTCTGTTTAATTCTCTGCTCACTGATTCCTTTTTATATTTATATTTATTTCTATATTTGTAATAATAAATGCATTAGCAATACCCAGAAACCAGTCTTACACATTCTATTTATTTTACTTCATTTAAAAAATAGATACTTTACTATTCTCTAAGAGCCATGATCTCTGCTACAGAATGAAACCATTATTTCCACTGAAGAAAAACTTGTAAAACTTCCTTTATTATCTCCATTATATTACTAAATACACAGGGAAATAAATATGTTGCTGTAATGGCCAAAATTTTGTTGGTGTAAAGTTGCAGAGCCAGATGATGGCATTAGTCGACTCAACACCAGTCATATTTAATTTAAATTATTTTAAAGTTTCCTATCCTCCCCCTCCACTTTCAGGTTCCAAGGCTGCCTACTATTTCCTTTTGCCCTGAAGAAGCCTTTGGGAGCCGGGGGGGGGGGGGGGGGGGAGCAGAGCCTTTAATAGTCAAAAATTGCTGTCATAGTCAGCAGCACCATAGCTGGTGATCCAGCAGTGGGCCCAATTCTGGTGTTGATTTTGGACAATTAAGGCTTACATCTTACATTATTAAAAGGCAATATTAAAGCTAAGAACAATAAATATAGAAAAAAAATTTAAAATGCTACTCTGAAAAATGGAAAACACAAGGCTTGCCTGAAGAGAAGCAGGTGTTTGCCTGCTTGAGGCAGGACAGCAAAGATGGGGCTAGTCTGGCCTCCTGTGAGAGGGGGTTCCAAAGTCTGGAAGAAGATCCACTGCATCTACCAGACTGAAAAGAACTTTTTGATATAAATGAATAATTAATTTAGTTGTCATTCCAAAGATATAAAGACTGGCTCAAAAAATACATGAAGCTTCTGTTGCAGAGTTCTGAATTTCTGGTAAAATTCCTTTTGATATGTAGAACTACAAAGATCCACAGAGGAGAATAGCTACAAGCACCCCTGAGTTCTCTGATGGCAGAAAGTGAGGAGGAATTAAAGAACCTCTTAATGAGGGTGAAAGAGGAGAGCCCAAAAAATAGTCTGAAGCTCAACATCAAAAAACTAAGATCATGGCCACTGGCCCCATCACCTCCTGGCAAATAGAAGGGGAAGATATGGAGGCAGTGACAGAGTTTACTTTCTTGGGCTCCTTTACTTTCTTGGGCTCCATGATCACTGCAGATGGTGACAGCAGTCACGAAATTAAAAGACGCCTGCTTCTTGGGAGGAAAGTGATGACAAACCTAGACAGCATCTTAAAAAGCAGAGACATCACCTTGCCGACAAAAGTCCGCATAGTCAAAGCTATGGTTTTTCCAGTAGCGATGTATGGAAGTGAGAGCTGGACCATAAAGAATGCCGACCGCCAAAGAATTGATGCTTTTGAATTGTGGTGCTGGAGGAGACTCTTGAGAGTCCCCTGGATTGCAAGGAGAACAAACCTATCCATTTTGAAGGAAATCAACCCTGAGTGCTCACTGGAAGGACAGATCCTGAAGCTGAGACTCCAATACTTTGGCCATCTCATGAGAAGAGAAGACTCCCTGGAAAAGACCCTGATGTTGGGAAAGTGTGAAGGCAAGAGGAAAAGAGGACGTCAGAGTACGAGATGGTTGGACAGTGTCATCAAAGCTACCAACATGAATTTGACCCAACTCTGGGAAGCAGTGGAAGACAGGAGGGCCTGGCGTGCTCTTGTCCATGGGGTCACGAAGAGTCGGACATGACTTAACGACTAAACAACAACAACCCTTGAGTTCATCCCTTTCTCATTAACTGGCACTTAAAATTTCAATAACTCACTCTGAGTCATTTGTAGGAGAAAGAATTAAAAAACATTTCCTTATTTAGAGTTGTGTCCATGCTGCTTTCTTTCTGCACATATACTGGCAACCAATTGAACAGATCAACAGCAAACAAACAATTGCCACCAATGAAGGAAAGAGAGGTAAAGAAAACACCCAGCAGAGAGGCAGCACTCTCTCTGAATTCAAAGGATGGAAGGAACAATTGGTTAGTGCTGGACAGATAATCATCCCAGCCCAGAAAAGTCCCTCCTAGTCAAACAAACTACAGGCAGCATATGAGGTTGCAAAACAACTCAACAGTTTCAGACAGTAACTTGATTGAGATGACTTAAATTGCCCTTTTTCCTTACTATTTGGATCACTTTGATTTAAAACATTTCACTCCTTTTGTTCTGGAGATTTTTTTTTCTTCCCACTCTTCACCCCTTGTCACTAAGAGAAGAACTAATGAAGTGGAACAGAACACCACAATGAGCAACCCTTCTGGATCAAACTGAAGGTCTGCATCATCCAGCAGTCTATTTCTAGATACAGATAGATCACTTACATAGGATTGCAAAGAATACAATGGCTCTTGACCTTTTTAGTCCAAGTCGCCAAGTACACTTTCAGAAAGACATTCACAAAAGCAAAAAAGAATATATATATATATATATATATATATATATATATATATATATATATATATATATATATATATTATTCTCAGTTCGAATCCCAAATGGGGCTACAACAACTTACCTCTGTTTATTCATTGGGGCTTTGGATCAGTTCCTGAAATCAGACTAAATCATATGCCAGTGTAAGGATTTTTTAAAAAAATCTTTCTAGTATCAAAGGTAAAATAATAAGCAAGGGAGGATAATAAATAAAAATAATGCCACACACTCAGATCCTATCAGCAACTTTTACTCATCTCTAGCAGAATACGAGGCCACACAGAAAACAGCTGTCTATTCAAGCACCATGATGCATCTGTATCAGCAATGGAGGTGCATAAAGCCACAAGTCACAAAAATACAGAGCACAGTATGATTCCTGACTGTGTGTCAGCACAGATCTTTGACAACTGATTTAAGCCCCATAAATTTCCCAAAGTAATTTGTTAGCTTTTTCTTGTATTTTGTTCAAGGCACCCTGTTTTCACAGAACCCACACACTCTCCTTAGTCAACTGAAGTGAATCTAACATAAGACTAAATATGACAGAAAAACGTGTCCACTTTTCACACAAAGATACTGTTCATTCCACCTGTCCTTCACAATTGTTAGCATAGTCCAAGGTATTTAGCAGCTAACACTTGCTACAAAAATCTCACCCCCACCAGAGTTTCTTTCACACACAAGCCTTAGCCCAAAGTAAAAACTGCCTCTCATTTCTAACATCAGCACATAATTGTGCTGAGATTTTCAGACTAAAGTCGGCTCTTCTCTCTCTCTCTCTCTCTCTCTCATACATGCACACGCACGCACAAGCACACAAAGGGAAAAATCCTGTTGGTATAAAATTACACTATGTAAACCGGATTTGGCACTGGAAATAATTAATTAAAAGAATTTAAAGCATCCTCCCCCTTCCCCACTTTTTAGGTTACACAGCTCCATTGGGTTCTTTTTTTTGCTCCAGGGAACCCTTTGGGAGCCTCAAGAGTTGCAAAGGGGCCTTTAATAATCAAAATATGATATTGGGATCCGAACCTGTTATTATTATAGATTATTAAAGTCTTCTTCCTTTCACTGGAAACAAAAATAACTGAACTGAGATTATATGACAAGAAAACTAGACTCACTATAAAAAAACAATGCCAGGAAAATTAAAAGGCAATAGGAAAATGAGAAGACTGAACATGAGATAGATTGATTCAACAAAAGAGGCCTCAGCCTTTGGCTTGGGAGACCTGAGCAGGACTGTTAATGGTTATGCCTTTGGAGGCAAGCTTGCCATGTAATACCATACATATAGAATCATAGAATAATGGAGTTGGAAGGGGCCTATAAGGCCATTGGGTCCAACCCCATGCTCAATGCAGGAATCCAAATCAAGGTATATCTGACAAATGGTTGTTTAATTTTCTCTTGAATGCCTCCGCTGCTGAAGCGCTAACCACCTCCCAAGGTTATTGGTTCCATTGTTGTACTGCTCTTACAGTTAGGAAGTTTCCTGATATTCAACCAAATCTGTCTTCCTGTAACTTAAGTCCATTATTATGTGTTCTGCACTCTGGGATGTTTGAGAACAGATCCTGCCACTCCTCTGAATGACAATCTTCCCAGTATATCTCCCCTCTGTCTTCTTTATAATGAGCCAGGCAAAAGACTGAGGTAGTTAAAGAGACAGCATTAGTATTGTGCATGCAGCATATGAACGTATAAGAGTGTAAAAAAAATACTTTGATTGTGTTATTAAATTATATGTTTCTATTATGTTATTTTTAATGGATTGTCAATTTAAAAAAATTATTTTTTTTTAAGTGTTGTGACTGAGTTCCTCACTTTTGTCAGTTTGAGGGAAAAGATTATAACTTCATTCTCCATCTATTCCTCCTTCATATTCTTGTTTCTCAGCTGTATTCGTTCTGGACTCCCTATCCCACAGTTTAGGCATATTCTGTGTATTTGTTTTGAGCCTTTAACCTGTCCCTGCCTGAACTTTTAGTCCCAGCCAAGATTTTGACAGACAAGGATCCCACTGATGCACCACGTGCTGGTTATTCTTACGCATATCCAGCATGCAGAAGGGAGCTCCCATTTTAAATTTTGTGACCCTGGGAACATACATGGAAGATAGTAAATGCTCTGACCCAGTGGTCCCCAACCTTTTTGATACTGCGGACCGGTTGGGGGGGATGGGGTCCGTGCGCGGGGCATCCCCGCGCTCACATGCATGCGTGAAGGGGGGTGCTCGTGTGGCGCGCATGCACTCACGCACATGTGCAAAGGGGCTGTGCGGGTGGGCGTGTGGGGGGAGTGCGTGTGGGAGGGAGGAAGATCTGTCTCCATGGCCTGGTCCAGCCAAGGCCACAGACTGGCACAGGGCCGCAGACCGGGGGTTGGGGACCCCTGCTCTGACCTATTGAAGGATTTGCAAAAAATCTCACAATATTAATCAGCAGTTTACATGACATGGGGAATCTAGTTTGAAGGAACAAATATACTTTAAATTGTTTCCTGTAAGCTTCATCTTTTATTTGTATCTGCTGAAATCTGCTCCACTGGAGTTTTCTGTGACCAAATATTTTAACTCATTAATCAGCTAATGCAGTTCCAGAGATAAATGTCCACTTTGCTCTTGAGAGTTCTCAGATGCTGTTATTTTATGGCTTAAACAGAAGGGTTTTTAAAAAAGTGATAAGGAAACTGCGACCTTTTTACTTGCATACAAATTTAGCACATCACCCTTTTTAATCTTTTGCTTTCTATGCAGGCATTTTCAACACTTATATCAGATTCAATATCAGTCTTTGGTGCTTGAAATTTCAGTTTCTTATCAGCACATTTCTTGCTCAAACAATTACTTGACGACTTACGCCTCTCAATAATTTTTTGATATGTTCCTGAAGGAGAATTTTTAAAGCTGTGTGCATATGATTATGTATGTCTGCAGTGATTACAGTACACCTAACATGAAAAATCTTGTAAACTGCACTACTCTTGATAGACTGTGCAGTAAACTGTATAGTATTTTAATTAATTTCTTAATTAGAACCCTAAAATGTGATACTTGAAATGTAACAGCCATGTACAGTGTTTCCCCGAAAATAAGACAGGGTCTTATATTAATTTTTGCTCCAAAAAACACATTAGGGCTTATTTTCAGGGGATGTTTTATTTTACAGTCATGTCATCTTCTGGTTGCTGCACAATGCTGCACAATGCTGGAGGGCAGGGTTTCACTTAACTAGGGCTTATTTTTGGGGTAGGGGTTATATTACGAGCATCCTGAAAAATCATACTAGGGCTTATTTTCAGGTTAGGTCTTATTTTCGGGGAAACAGGGTAAAGAAGTACTACTGCTTTACCTTGACAGCTGAAAAGCAGGGAAATGAAAAAAAGAAGGCATATGAGGAAATAGTTGCTGAAAAAAGGGAAAGAATTATGCAGTTATGCTGTTCACTGCTTGTGTGACTGCTTTCCTCTTGTTGCCTGTCTCACAGTAAAACCCAAAGCACTTTTATTTGAATATAAATATGTTCAGTGAGGTTTATTTGCTAATAAATGTATTTAAAATTGCATCCTTAATGGTCTACACTGACCAACTATAAAACATTACAGACAAGAAACCATATGGGTTTATATTATGCTTCTGCCTCCTATATTGATACAAGAGGTATCACTTGAGATTTCTTTATCCATACATGTCCCTCAGCCTGATGAAACATGCACTATGGTCTGAGATTAAGTGGAGGTTTTCTACATCACAATAGAACCAGCAAGAAAACTAGAATGTAACCATATGTTCCATTTTTTTTCAAATTTGGACTTCCATCCCAGAATGTTTCATGACAGTGGTGGATTTGTTCTATTTTGTTATTAAGTGTCACATTTGCTGTTGGCATACTCATTAATTCAAAGGCAACTCTCTTAGGGTGGACCACCGCCTAAGGATGAGTCAGCAGTGTGCTGAAGCTGCCAAGAAAGCCAACACAGTCCTGGACTGCATCAACGGGGGATAGCCAAGGTCACGGGAAGTGATAGTATCACTCTATATACCATGCTGGTGAGGCCGCACTTGGAGTGCTGTGTCCAGTTCTGGTCACCACAATACAAAAAAGACGCTGAGGCCCCGGAAGGGGTGCAGAGAAGAGCAACAAAGATGATAAGGGGACTGGAGGCTAAATCCTATGAAGAACGACTAAAAGAACTAGGTATGTTCAGCTTAATGAAGAGAAGACTGAGGGGAGACATGATAGCAGTCTTCCAATATCTGAAGGGTTGCCACAGGGAAGAGGGCATCAATTTATTCTCCATTGCGCCTGAGGGTAGGACAAGAACCAATGGGTGGAAACTCGTCAGAGGGAGATCCAGCTCCCTCTGAGGGAGATCCAACTTGGAAATATGACAAATTTCCTGACGGTGAGAACCATTAAGCAGTGGAACAGCTTGCCTCCCGATGTTGTGGGTGCCCCATCACTGGAGGTTTTCAAGAAAAGATTGGACAGCCAAGAAAAGATTGGGCAGCCATCTGTCCAGGATGGTATGAGGTCTCCTGCCTTGGGCAGGGGGTTGGACTAGAAGACCTCCAAGATCCCTTCCAACCCTACGACGATTCTATGATTCTATTATGATTCTTTTTCCTTCTGTGCTCTAATTCCTCCTTCTAGTGTCCAGTGCTGCTCAACTGCTGGTTAATTTCCCAGCTTTCACTGATGGATGTTTTCCATTACTCCTCTTTCATCTACTTCCAATATCCCAAAGTTTCTACAATAAGTAGTAGACCCTTTCTTCACAAGGCAGCTGTTTACTATAACAGCCCATCATTTCTCAAGTAAAGAAATAAAAATAAATCCACCGTACATGTACTCTGCCCCCAACAAAAACCACAACACAGTTGTTTTACAAGGTACAGATCAGGTGGTGAATGTTCTTTTGGAAAAAAAATTCTTCTCAGATAAACCATAATGTCAAAGAACACATGAGTTTAAATAAAGGGGGGGGGGAGAGCCTCAAGGAATTCACCTCTGCACTCAATTATATCAGCTTCTGAAGTGCATGATTTGATCATATAGTAGAGGCAGAGAATCATAAACACCTAACAGAATTGATAGGGTCTATAACTAAAATGTTCCTAGCACAGAAAGTTCCTCTCAGCTTTCTTAACTCCTGTTCTTTCATAGACCAATACCCAATCATTTCCAATAATTTACATACTTCTATTTCCTCTTCCAAAATCACTCTATTGAAGACCTAATTTCACTGATTAGAGAAAACATCTTGATAGCCTCACTTGGTTTGCTAAAACTAAATTGGCCAGATCTTGTCTCTCAGTTCACATGAGTCATTGTGGAAAGAACAGGGGCATCAAGAGGACAGCATCTGAATATTCAAAATGTTTTATCTCCTTCCTGGAGTTGCTCAAGGAAAATCTAAATAAACAGTCAGAAGCAAGAAAGCAAGCTACTTTCTGTTTGCTTGTACACTGCCATTGCTTTTGCTTCTATGATCCATCAGGCTCCACCAATGCTAGATTGGGGGGCAGAGGCATAGCGCAGCTTGCTAGCACACAGGGCAAGGCAAGTATTGTACCCCGAGACCACAGCTCCCATGTGCTGGGGTGTGCCCATGTGTGTCCCCCAGTTTGGCCACCAACAGGAAGGATCAGGCAGTGGCTTGGGCTACAGCAGCCCCATCCGCACCAGCATTCATTGGCCAATGGTGGCTGGCCAATTGGCCACCCAGGTGGGGTCAGCTGGCCTGCTGCACTTCCAAGGAGCAGGGAGGTGGCCAGCCGTATCCTCTCTCCACTTGACAGGTAGAGGTGAGGCGGCTGCCTCAGGTGGCAACTGCTGGGAGGCAGCTGCACAGTGTCTGCGGCCAGGGCTGCACCTACATTGCCTTCAGGTGGGGTAGGGTGGAGAGTTATCCCCAAGCCCCCTTTCCACTGCCTGAGGAGAGACATTCCATGCACCAATGGGGGCTCCAGCCAAGACTGATCCTGACCTGCTCCACCATGGAGCAAACAGGGAAATATGGTGTGCTGTGTGTCTGGCAGCCAGGTATCAATACAGCCTTGGTGGGGCTGCCACTGGTCCCTTACCCAGTCCCACTCCAGCTCTCATCAAGTGACCAGGCCCATTAGCAGTGGCCCTGAAATTTTGAAATTTTGCGTCCCTGAGATTTTTACACCCAGGGCAACCACCCCTGTGAGCCTCTCCACACTATGCCACTGATGGGGGGGGGTTACCTCAGACAGCAGATTAGCGGACAGCAAAATCACCAACTTACTAAAAATTCCTTCTTTGCTCTGACATTCCTGTCTTAGATGGGAGTCCAGGGCTGATGCAAAGCTTTCTATAGTGCGCTCTGGGAGTTCGTACCAGCTGAAATCATTATTATTGTTTATACAGAAATGTTTAATTATCCTACGAAGGTGCACAAAAGAGGGTCAAATTAGTTACATTTTGCATACCCTTGTCTACCATTATTCCTACCCTCTTCCCCTCTCCTTTTTTATTTGGTTTACAAAGTAAGAAAGTGCTCATTGACAAGACATGACTACCTCTAAATCACTATTGCATCTATCTGACATAGTGTTAAACTAGTAACATGCTTAATTTTCAGGGGGGAAAAACTTTTTAAATGTGGTGTAGACCTGAGACATATGAACTTGAAAGAAGAAATGCTGGACCATCATAATTTACTGAAGACATAACCCTCAATGTAATTAGGACATGTATGTAATCACCTATGTTGGTCCTTTGGGGACCAACATATATATCCCAGACTTGTAATAGGTAGGGCATTGCACTGAACTTTCAGACTAACTTGCCCCACAGGTAAATTGCAAGAATAAAGTGAGGAGGAAGAGAGCCATACATATTGCGTTGGCCACCTTGGAGGAAAACCCCACTATAAATAAATAAGTATATGCTTACTGAGTAAGTAAACAAATAATAAATAACTTCCTACATAATACTAACAAATGAGGTTTACACAATTTTGTTGTTTACATATACACACTAATTTTAAAAAGTTTATATAACCAAATAAACTATTTTCACTACATTAGAAGTTTACTGCAAACCTCGACCTGTAAGGTATAGATTTTATACATAAGGATCTGCTGGCAACAAACCATTCTTTCAAATGAATGAACATCTGTGAATTATGACATGCAATTTATTGCTTAAAATTTCTCTTTGAGAAGCATAACCAGAGAAAGAGGGGTGGTGGCAGTACATATTTTTGTGCCCTATGCAAAATTGTTAAATTTGGCACTGGGCTCCATCAATGAGTTGCCATATTCTAGCCCTTAAACCAACAAGTACTTTCTTTTTGTAGGCTGTGGCCCTGCCCTGCCAGAACTCCATCCCCAAGGAGGATGGCCACATGTCCTCTTTTACAAACAACAACCCTCTATTTGAAGGGCTTCCAGAGGACAGTCCCCTTTAAGAAATATTCCTTATTTGCAAGGCTCTTTTGTCCAAGCCTGATTTAAAGATAAAGAGTCAAGAAGAGGGAGACTGGAGACTTTGATTTTGCCCATCCACAGCTAAAACATGGACAGCAGACTCAGCAAAGACACAATTGTTCCTCTTGGGTGAGATATATCTCAACATTAACCCCCCTCATTCTTGAGAAGCCTTTGAGAACCACAGAACATGGTAGGGAATGATTTAAAACTGGAAAGTCACCACCAGCAGTCCCAGATCTGCCACCAGGACTGGTGGAAGCAAACTGGAGGCTTCCCTACCCCATTTTGCAACTCCCAATGGCTTCACCAGGACAAAGAGGATCGCAAGGAATTCAGGAGGAACTAAGAGGTTTTAATTATCCTGATACAGCTGTGACACTACTATGGCAGATGATATTATCCAAACTGCATGGTATAGCTCTGCCAACAGAATCAGCAATGTTCTAATTTTAAATCTGTACACATAAACTGGCATATGCAAATCAGGGTCCTCTTTTGTTAGTTATGCACATCCTGTTTTTTGGTGTTGTCTATAACCAGCCTACACCTTAGCCCCAAGAATCTCCTGTGGATGCTTCTACATCTGAACCTCTGTGGGACTGGCAACACTAGCCACTAGCCAACAGACCATAAAGTGACAAAACTGAGTGATCACTATTTCTAAGTGGTACCATTTTAGGGAAAAATTGGAGAATAATGTATTTGACCACTTCTCCATGAAAACGCCTCCATACACATTGAAAATTAAAATGGAGGAGAAGAGACTGCAGACTTTTCCCCAGTGTCTTACTTTCTTTGAACAGGATTGGAAAATAGTAGGGGTTTTTTAAAACTCTTTTTTTTTCAGACTGTAATCATATCCATGTAACACATGGCAATAAAATGTGTGGGACAGAACTGCCTAAGAGTGTGACTACACAGCAGGCAGAGGGAATTTAGTTCTCTTCAATTTAAGTGGCCACACATATATGCCTAAGAGTGTGACTACACAGCAGGCAGAGGGAATTTAGTTCTCTTCAATTTAAGTGGCCACACATATATAGGAGCACAGCCTTCTAGCTGCAGTTTTATTGAAGTTCCACTTGAAGTGCCAGTAAGTGGCTTGGATCAAAGGAGCTGCCTTAAGAAGGGTTTTCCTTCTTCAGTTACCAATTACTCATCTTATCTTGCAGACCAGAGAGCTTGTTAAACTTTAAAAAAACAAACAAACAAACAAAACAGGAGCTCTGCCCACATGAGACAAGCTGTAAAAAAAAGAAAAGGAAAGAACAAGGGTCTTAGGAGAGAGGCTTTGCAAAGAGAGGTGCGTGCTGATACTGTGTATGCTTTCCTTGTTCTCCCTCATGAGGCAAAAAGCAAAGGGGAAAATATTGCCAAAGCACTGCTCTCTCTGTGTGTGTATGTGTGTGTGCGCGCGCGAGCTCATATGCTCAAATGATCGTTCCTTTCTGCATGAACTATAAAATGACCACTCAGAACCTAAGTGAAAGGATTTAACTTTTCATAAAGTAGAAGGATCTCTGCTGGGGAGGAAAAACTATGGATTTGGGGTGTGGGACCCCAGTTTGATTTGCAATTCCTGTTGCATCATGTGATCAGCAGGAAAAAAAATAAGAACCAGCCCACCCCAACCCCGTAGTAATTCTTACATTTTCTTCCTGTGTAGTTGGGCTCTAAGCCAGCCAGTGACAAATGGGTAAGTTCTGAACTGAAGACAAGCCAATTCATAGCTCAATCTGTTATGTTACCTAGAATAGCTGCAGAACAATATTGTCTAAATTTTCTTGAAAGATTCCTAAAAATGAATATAGACTGTTTTCCAATGCTTGCAAAAAGAGTCCTGCTTGATACACATGCATCTAAGCAGTGCACTGCAGAGGTTTTGAATTTTAAAAAACTCTAATAAGGTGCAGTCTCCTGAGTATACATTTATTTCTGCAGTATAAAATAAAATAAAATTCTTCAACCTCAAAAACTATTAAAAGATAGTATTTAAAATGCATGAAGCATTAAAACAGACATCAAAATTAAAATAATCTCATAAATCTCTTCATTTAAGTCTTTCGAGAATACTGATAGAGACAGAAAACAGCTGCCCTATAGACTAAAGCAATAAATTGTCAGTATTTTAAGTGTTTTTCATTTTCACCACAGAAATTTTTCCACAGACAATGCAATAAGAATACACAAAGGCAAACCAACTGCCACTTTATTTAAAAAATAATAGCAGAATATCTTTCTGTACTTCAAGAAAGATAAGACATATATTCTTCAACCATTCTCCAGTTGGCAGGAACACTTCTAGGTGAAATAAATGGACAATAGTAACTGAAAAAAATATTTTTGTTTGCAGAAATTTAATCAATGAAGTCATATATCATGTTAGGAGTATAATAAATTTGATGACAATAAAAAGAAAAGTGCCATAGATTTCTTCTCTCCAACTTATGTGGCATGATGTTAACTTGCAAAAATATCTGTCCTATTCAGGCATTTGGAATCTTATTGATTGTAATCTACAGGGTAGTTTTTACTCTAAGAACCAGGAGTCCTTTCCAATAGCTAGAAGAAGAAGAAAAAAAATCTCAATTTAAGTTCTAATTTTAAAAAAAATACAGACAAACTTAGATCTAAGTTTAATTATTAATGTGTCAGCTTTAGCATTTTTAAGTCACACTCTTCATCATTGGCAACAATAGAAATGGCATCTAGGACCTTTTACATGCAAGCCCCAAGTCCCACACTGTATTACATCAAACTCTCTGAAGGAATAGTGTAGTTAACAAGACTGTACATAGTCTGAAGGTGGGTCTCAAAAAATGAATAAGGATTGAGATCCAAAGAACTAGACACCCAGGTCAGCAAGTTCAAAAAGTTGGTTGGAGTTTTTTAGGGTCATCTATCTTCCTTTCCACCTGGCAAATGTGAGAAAGTGGTGATAATTTCAAAAGCAGTGTACAAGATGCTATGAATAGGATTTTGGGTGTGGAGGGGAGAATAAAAAGTCCCACTGATGGTGGTCTGTAGTAAGTTTGGTGAGCTGCAAACTTTGCAGACATAGTACAAACACTATAACAGAAGAAGCCAGTGATACAAGGAGGAAGTACACTGTAAGGTGTTTCTCAGGACTAACGGTGAGATACTAACTGTACAAATCATTGTCATCATCATCAATTCAGTAAAATAAGAAGCAGCATGCTAATCAGGGACAATCAGTGAGAAATTGCACAAGGAGATGTGGCACACATTACTTCCTCAACCTCTTTTCAGAGACAAATCATGCAAAAAACAGTTTCTCCTAAGATAAGGAAAAACTTGGTCAGCACAAGATAGCATCCAAAAGATGAAAATAAGGATCTTTCTTATCAATCAGTATATCTTACTAATTTTAAAATGAGTGACAGGCACTTCTTTTAAAAAAAATGCTTTTTTCCCCTCAGATTATCACTCTGGATCCACAATTGGATCAAAGTTCCAATTAAGGTTTCCAAATTATTGCTCTTCAAAGCAACTAAACCCAGCTTATGGATAAAAGAGAGAGAAGCCTAGTGGATCAGGAAACCAGACTACCTGTTCATTGTAAATTATACAAAATATAGCAGAACAGACTAACAAAAATAAACTCTCCAATCCTCAAATTAGAGAGTTGGTTTGTGAAGGAGAAAACAGTCTGGCCAGCTAAGAGTGAGATCAGATGGGTTCAGCAGGTTGTGTTGGGGACAGTTTGGTTCACTCCTTTTCCCCGTTACCATATGATATATGTACCATTGTGAACCAGCCTGGCCCTGACATATGCCTGCCTGCACCATTTTGAGTCCCTGTTAGAGGCTACTGTGTGGTTTTTTTTGGAGGGAGGTGCAGACCGGATCACTCCTCAATTAAACATTGAAACTAAAAGACCTAAAGTATGAACAACTGCGCTCATGTGGTCTAAACAGTCTTTACAATGAACTGGGGAACTTCTCTTTTTTGCTTTCAAATGAGCCAAAAATAATCCATAAGGTGCAAATGGAAACCTAATGGTTGAGTTCATTCATCACTTTTTAAAAATATTCCAATGATAACTAAGAATTGGAAACTAAAATATGTTTTTAAATTAAATGAATGGTATAAAAAGCATGGAATGTAGCTATTAATGATCAGCTAATGTGTAATATTAAAGTAAAGAAGAGATTGTTTTAAAAGTTTACCTTTTATTAATTGATTATGTGTTAATAAAGGGGAAGTGCACCCTCACAAGAGTTACTACAGTTTTGGAAAGGGAAGGGGACGCAAACAAACAAACAAACAAACATATTCCATGTAAAATCCAAAGATATAAATTGCATTACTGGAAGTATGTTACTGTTTCAGGTTAGTTATTACTAGATGCTTGTTTGCTGCCTCTTATCCCCACTCTGCACTTAATACATACATGACCCCTTTCTCAATTTTCTTGTTAAAGACCCTTTCTTAGAACTCATCTTTTTCATAAAGCCCTTTCTTTAACCCCTTCATCCTATGTTCCCAGCTTTGATTTCTACTTGCACACACATTCATCCAATACTATTTGTGTTGAAAGCTTGAAAGTAAAATGACAAAAGCTAACTATATTAGCTGTTATGCATTACAAAGGTATATCAAAAGAATTTTGCAAAATAATGTAATTTTAATTACTTTACTGATAATTTGATTTTTTTTATTGTAACAGGTTACATATACTCATTGTGTGTGTAATGTTATATGGGAGGGTGTTTGGAGTCCCTTTGGTAATTTGTCTACTATTCAAATCTATTTTTACTAAAAAAAAAGAACACAGAATTACTTTTGTAACACAGTTCAAATGTTATAAAGCAAATAAGATTCTACAATTGTAGAAAGTGATGTGAAAATGGCTCTCAAACCAATTGGAAGAAATGAATCACCAAGAATAGATAGGATAACAGCAAAGTAATTTCAACTCATAGGAACTGAATCTATCAAAATCCTAACAAGAATACGCCAACATACATGGAAAACAAAACAACTGCCTATAAACTGGAAACATTCAAAATACATTTCAGAAAAGAGATTCTAAAAAATTTAGTAACTACAACAGGACCCCATATCCATGAGATCAGTATCTGCTGATTCGCTTATCCACTGATGACATTAAAAATATTAAAAGAAAATCCCAGAAATATATATTTTGAAAGATGATGAACTGGTCACTAGAAGGAGCCAGAAACCATGCTATGTGTAGCCTTTGCTATTAAAATAGCATTTGCTATAATCTGCATTTTCCAGGCTCCACAGGGAAGCGGGACTTGGAACGGATCCCCCGTGGATACGGAGGTCCTACTGTATAAGACTGTTGCATTAATTTCACATGCCAGCAAAGTGATGCTCAAGAGTTCACAAAAAAGATTGTTGCCATATATAGAATGAGAAATGCCAGATGCTCATGTTGATTTCAGATGAGGAAGATGTACTAGAGATCATACTGCAATTATGCATGTGCTGCTGTGCTGTACTGTGCTGTACTAAAGAATTTCAGAAAAAGATTATTTCTGCTTTACAGATAACAGTAAAGCCTTCGATTATGCACTATTATGCACTATTCTAAAAGAAATTGATACTACAACATTTTATTATCTTGATGCATATCCTATACTCTGGATAAGATACAGTTCAGACAGAATATGGAATAACAGGATGATGTCCAGTTATCAAAGGGATTGGAAAAGGGTGTATTTTAATTATTCTTTTCAATTTATATGCCATCCTGTTTGGCTAACAACACCTTGAAATTGCTAAAGATTTTCTATACCTTGGTTCAGTCATCAATCAAAACAGATAAAGTGGCTAAAATCAGAAGAATACTGAATGGAAGCTATAAAGGAAGCAGAAAATATTCTTGTGCAAAGATGTGTCACTGTTGCTGAAAACCAAGGTGAACATAATCATTCTATTGTATTCCCACTTATACACATATGTGAAAGCAGGACAATGAAGAAAGGTGAGAGAGCAAAAACAGATTCATGTAAAATGTGGTGTTGGAGGAGGACTACAGACACCATGGACTGCCAGAAGAACAAATAAATAGGTGCTAAATCAAATCAATTCCAAACTCTCACTATGTGACAATACTGAGGGTACAATGAGATAGTGCTTCGGGTGCTGTCAGACAGGGATTTTTCCTGCAGTTTGGTACAGTTTGGGGACAGCCTAGTTCACTCATTTTTCTGATGACCACATGTTGTTTGTTGTTTAGTCGTTTAGTTGTGTCCGACTCTTCGTGACCCCATGGACCAGAGCACGCCAGGCCCTCCTGTCTTCCACTGCCTCCCGAAGTTGGGTCAAATTCATGTTGGTTGCTTCGATGACACTGTCCAACCATCTCATCCTCTGTCGTCCCCTTCTCCTCTTGCCTTCACACTTTCCCAACATCAGGGACTTTTCCAGGGAGTCTTCTCTTCTCATGAGATGGCCAAAGTATTGGAGCCTCAGCTTCAGGATCTGTCCTTCCAGTGAGCACTCAGGGTTGATTTCCTTCAAAATGGATAGGTTTGTTCTCCTTGCAGTCCAGGGGACTCTCAAGGGCCTCCTCCAGCACCACAATTCAAAAGCATCAATTCTTCAGCGGTCAGCCTTCTTTATGGTCCAGCTCTCACTTCCATACATCACTACTGGAAAAACCATAGCTTTGACTATGCGGACCTTTGTCGGCAAGGTGATGTCTCTGCTTTTTAAGATGCTGTCTAGGTTTCTCATTGCTTTCCTCCCAAGAAGCAGGCGTCTTTTAATTTCGTGGCTGCTGTCACCATCTGCAGTGATCGTGGAGCCCAGGAAGGTAAACTCTGTCACTGCCTCCATATCTTCCCCTTCTATTTGCCAGGAGGTGATGGGGCCCGTGGCCATGATCTTAGTTTTTTGATGTTGAGCTTCAGACCATTTTTTGCGCTCTCCTCTTTTACTCTCATTAAGAGGTTCTTTAATTCCTCCTCACTTTCTGCCATCAGAGTGGTATCATCTGCATATCTGAGGTTGTTGATATTTCTTCCGGCAATCTTAATTCCGGCTTGGGATTCATCCAGTCCAGCCTTTCGCATGATGTATTCTGCATATAAGTTAAATAAGCAGGGAGACAATATACAGCCTTGTCGTACTCCTTTCCCAATTTTGAACCAATCAGTTGTTCCATATCCAGTTCTAACTGTTGCTTCCTGTCCCACATATAGATTTCTCAGGAGATGGATAAGGTGGTCAGGCACTCCCATTTCTTTAAGAACTTGCCATAGTTTGCTGTGGTCCACACAGTCAAAGGCTTTTGCGTAGTCAATGAAGCAGAAGTAGATGTTTTTCTGGAACTCTCTGGTTTTCTCCGTAATCCAGCGCATGTTAGCAATTTGGTCTCTAGTTCCTCTGCCCCTTCGAAATCCAGCTTGTACTTCTGGGAGTTCTCGGTCCACATACTGCTGAAGCCTGCCTTGGAGGATTTTGAGCATAACCTTGCTAGCGTGTGAAATGAGTGCAATTGTACGGTAGTTGGAGCATTCTTTAGCACTTCCCTTCTTTGGGATTGGGATGTAGACTGATCTTTTCCAATCCTCTGGCCACTGCTGAGTTTTCCAAACTTGCTGGCATATTGAGTGTAGCACCTTAACAGCATCATCTTTTAAGACTTTAAATAGTTCCACTGGAATGCCATCTCCTCCACTGGCCTTGTTGTTAGCCATGCTTTCTAAGGCCCACTTGACTTCACTCTCCAGGATGTCTGGCTCAAGGTCAGCAACCACACTATCTGGGTTGTCCGGGACATCCAGATCTTTCTGGTATAATTCCTCTGTGTATTCTTGCCACCTCTTCTTGATGTCTTCTGCTTCTGTAAGGTCCCTACCATTTTTGTCCTTTATCATGTCCATCTTTGCACAAAATGTTCCTTTAATGGCTCCAATTTTCTTGAACAGATCTCTGGTTTTTCCCTTTCTATTGTTTTCCTCTATATCTTTGCATTGTTCATTTAAGAAGGCCCTCTTGTCTCTCCTTGCTATTCTTTGGAAGTCCGCATTCAATTTTCTGTAACTTTCCCTATATCCCTTGCATTTTGTTTCCCTTCTCTTCTCTGCTATTTGTAAGGCCTCGTTGGACAGCCACTTTGCTTCTTGCATTTCCTTTTCTTTGGGATGGTTTTTGTTGCTGCCTCCTGTACAATGTTACGAGCCTCCATCCATAGTTCTTCAGGCACTCTGTCCACCAAATCTAGTTCCTTAAATCTGTTCTTCACTTCCACTGTGTACTCATAAGGGATTTGGTTTAGATTATACCTGGCTAGCCCAGTGGTTTTTCCTACTTTCTTCAGTTTAAGCTTGAATTTTGCTATAATAAGCTGATGGTCAGAGCCACAATCAGCTCCAGGTCTTGTTTTTGCTGACTGTATAGAGCTTCTCCATCTTTGGCTGCAGAGAACATAATCAATCTGATTTCGGTATTGCCCATCTGGTGATGTCCATGTGTAGAGTCGCCTCTTGTGTTGTTGGAAAAGAGGGTTTGTGATGACCAGCTTGTTCTCTTGACAAAACTCTATTAGCCTTTGCCCTGCTTCGTTTTGAACTCCAAGGCCAAACTTACCTGTTGTTCCTTTTATCTCTTGACTCCCTACTTTAGCATTCCAGTCCCCTATAATGAGAAGAACATCTTTCTTTGGTGTCATTTCTAGCAGGTGTTGTAGGTCTTCATAGAATTGGTCAATTTCAGCCTCTTCAGCCTCGGTGGTTGGTGCATAAGCTTGGATTACTGTGATGTTGAGAGGTCTGCCTTGGATTCGTATTGAAATCATTCTATCATTTTTGAGATTGTATCCCAGTACAGCTTTCCCCACTCTCTTGTTGACTATGAGGGCTACTCCATTTCTTCTACGGGATTCTTGCCCACAATAGTAGATATGGTAATCGTCTGAATTGAATTCTCCCATTCCCGTCCATTTTAGTTCACTGACGCCCAGGATGTCAATGTTTATTCTTGCCATCTCCTGTTTGACCACATCCAACTTACCAAGGTTCATAGATCTTACATTCCAGGTTCCTATGCAGTATTCTTCTTTGCAGCATCGGACTTTCCTTTCACTTCCAGGCGCGTCCACAGCTGAGCGTCCTTTCGGCTTTGGCCCAACCGCTTCATTAGCTCTGGAGCTACTTGTACTTGTCCTCCGCTCTTCCTCAGTAGCATGTTGGACGCCTTCCGACCTGAGGGGCCCATCTTCCAGCGTCATATCTTTTAGCCTTTTGTTTCTGTTCATGGGGTTTTCTTGGCAAAGATACTGGAGGTGGCTTGCCAGTTCCTGCTCCAGGTGGATCGCGTTTAGTCAGAACTCTCCACTATGACCTGTCCGTCTTGGGTGTCCCTGCACGGCATAGCCCATAGCTTCTCTGAATTACTCAAGCCCCTTCGCCATGACAAGACAGCAATCCGTGAAGAGGGATGACCACATGACATACAGGCAATTGTGAACCAGCCTGACCCTTATCCATGGCTACCTGCATATTTTTGGGTCCCTATCAGAGGCTCCTGTTTTCTTAGGGTGGATACGATTGTTCCATTTTGGTTCAGTTCCACCACATGTGATCACTGATATCAAACCAAAGTGTATCACTTACCTGTCATTTTCCTTAAGCTACTAAATATCTAACTTTCATGGAGGCAGAAATTATTAAACACAGGTAGAAAGTATGCCACTTATTAATAAAGATGAAGTTCCCCTCCCATTCTGTCCACCATGAGAATGTGGAGGATTTTCATTAAAAAAAATCCCTTTAATCCAGTGCTGAAGTGATTGGGTGCCGAGCAAATTCAGCACAATGCCACTACATTTTCTTTTTTTAAATGCAGCTTTCCCTTGCACAGTCAGTCAGACTGGAGGGAACATGGAGGGGTGTGTGTCTTTTTTGTTATTTTATGTGTGGTTTTTTTCTTTCTGTTCTACAGTTTGGTTTCCTGACCCCAAACTACCCAGTTCTTGTATGTGGATGTAAGAATCACCCCAAATGGCATACCACACTTATATGTGACCTTATATTACCCTGTTTAGCCAAATCCAGCCCAGAACAATTTGGATATTAGTCACATCCAGAGGCTATCATATTTGAACATAACATGAGGAGAAATAACTAAATGGAAAAAACAATAATGCTACCCTGTTTCCCTGAAAATAAGACCTAACCTGAAAATAAGCCCTAGTATGATTTTTCAGGATGCTCGTAATATAAGCCCTACCCCAAAAATAAGCCCCAGTCAAGTGAAACCCTGTCCTCCACCATTGTGCAGCAACCAGAAGATGACATGACTGTATTTGAATAAATGTAGATTGTTGTACATGAAAAAATAAAACATCCCTTGAAAATAACCCCTAATGCGTTTTTTGGAGCAAAAAATAATATAAGACCCTGTCTTATTTTCGGGCAAACACGGTAGAAAATGGAGGACAGAACTTTTTATGAATTGACCCAATAAGGGAAGCCATGGCCTCCTTTAGTTTGCAAGACATAAGCAGGTTGATAATAAAAACATTTGGAAGTCTTTAAACTCACAGGGTAACTATAAGTGTCTTGAAAACACAACAGCAATTAAAATGTAACATATAAATGCATTAGTCTTAAAGCAGGAAGCAACATTTACATGCTACTTTGGAGGGGTGAATAACATTTCATGCTCTTCTGCACTCTCATCTCTCATTATCCATATGGCTACTGTAAGCTCATGTTGCACTGTTTTTACTGTTTTACTTTTGCAAAGCACCATCTGTGTTGACTGTAGTGTATGAAGAAGAGGAGATGATGCAGTTTTTGTCTTAAACAGTTCTTATTCTAGGATTTTGGATTTTCCATTGCCTAAACCATACTAATCAGTATAATTTAAAAATAAGCATAATTTAAATTTTATTTTAAGACATATATGCTCTGCAAACAAATCAATTTCACACATCTCTAGAAATAATTCCCATATAAAATATGAGTGCAGCAGAGGCTTATCTCATTTCACTTAGATCTGACAAGCAACATTATTATTATAGGCTTAACTGACTTGGTTGTAGAATGTAGATTTGTATACATTTGTCAAAATAGTCAAATGCATGGTAATGCAATTAACTTTACAGACTTTTCTTTAGAAAATCCAAGAAAAAGCTAATTTTTTAATTAGAGCTAATGTTGATATGCAAGCTAGAAGTGCCTGTAAAAAGTCACCGAGTAATTATGTTTGCTCACAGTAATATATTCATCTTTTAACTTATCTGACACTTTTGATTCCTGTGGAATTATATTACAGCCAAGCTCTCACTGCTATACATTTGTGCCTGCAACTGCATGAAAGAATAATGCTACAGTGATGCAGCCCCAACATTTCAAGGATTCACCATACAGCTGAGCTCCTACACAATGGCAGGAACTACATATTTCAGATAACCCACAGTAAGCTTTTAACTGTGGGTTATCTGCAAACAGGTGTGAAACCCCGTTTTACATGTCCTGTTTTAATATGAATCCTTTCATTAGAACAAGACATGGAGCAGTAACTGGTCTATCAGCTGTCCAGTGCTGGGAGCCTTCCTGCCACCACTGACAGTGCTAGGGCTGGGGCAGCAGCTGGTACAGTTTTTTAAATTTATTTTATTTTAATATTTTAAATATTAGCACTGTTTCAAAATGGTACCAGGTCTTATGTCATGTGCGACAACCAAAGTTGCTGCAAATTCACTTCTGGTTTTCTCTAATGTATAGTTACAGCCACTGTTGACCTTCCAAGCTGCCTCTCTATTGCAAGCCCTCAACAGTTTTAGGCAGCACAGAGGGCTCACCAAAGAAAGGAGGGAGGTTATTTTGTAAATACATGGGCATGTTATTGTAGCGTTCACCCCTTGTTATGCAAAATAAGTCATGTATTATTCATGTACTAGGCAAATGTGGTGGAGAGGCGGAGCTGAGAGAGAGGTTAAAAGGCGGAGCCTGAGAGGAGGAGTTAGGCAGTCAAGAGTCAGGAGTGAGTCAGTGAGTTAGTCAGAGGCAGAAGAGATAGAGATTGAGTTAGAGACTGGTTAAGATAATTAGATAGAGAAGGTGGAAATTATATGGCAAGAGAATAGTATGTTGTACATCTGAAGAACTTCTGTGATTAATAAATTGGCTTCACTTTAATAAATAAGTTTTGTTTGCATTCACAATACAAGTGTCTGATCAAACATCATTTATTTTGTGGATTGAGGTAATCCACTGGTGGCAGTGAAAGGAAAACACGACTGGAACCTTTGTGAGGGCACAAAACGTAGGTGCTTCAAAGAGGTGATCGTCACAATTGGTGTCCAGCGGTGGGATGTGAAAGAATCCAGTCAAGCCAGAATTAAAAGTGAATTTTCTTTGAGTCAAGGGTACCTTTTAGTCAGAGGTCTGTGGTAAAGAAGTAGGTTACCTGCTAGAGCTTTAGTGGTAAAGCTTAGTAGTGGGGCTTCTGATCCCAGATCTGAGGGGGGACTAAAGATAGGGAAAGACTCTGAAGGGAAAATTCCTTTTGAGGTTACCTCAGGATTTGAACAGACCCAGTGGGCTAGCTTAAAATCCAAGGCTCTGAGAGTTAAGGGAGCGCTTGTGGATAAAAAGCAGAAGCCAGGGTCAGAACAGGTCTGAGGTGAAAGGAACATAAAAAGCAGAGGCTTGGAAAAAGAATTTGTTTTGTGTCTGGAGGCAAGAAGGTTGTCTCAGACCAAGAAATATCGTGACTGGCGTGGTGCCAGAAAAGTGTAGCCATCTTTAGCTGCCGAGTGAGAGCTACATAGTACCCCAGAAAAACACTGGGAAAAGAAAACAACAGTAAAAAAGTGTGTTTTAAAAAGAGGCCTGACTAACTCTGCAATAGAAACCAGCTCTTCTCTAAGAAGTACACATACTTATGCCACCCAAAAGAATTAGAAAGCCAGTAATGGAGGTAATTGATCCTCAAGAGGCACAAACTTTACCTCAGGAAGTGGAGGGAAATGGAGACCCTTTAGCTTCAGTGGAACAGGAGGAAACTGATGAAAATGCCTCAGAGAGACAAAGGGATCTAGGCTCCCTAGATTTTGAAAAATGGAAATTACAACAGGAATTTAAATTGAAGGAATTAGAAATTAGAGAAAAAGCCAGAGCTGAGGAGAAAGCTAAGGAGCTACAGCTCAAGGAATTAGAGATTAAGGAGAGAAAAAGCTAGAGCTGAAGAGAAAGCTAAGGAGCTAGAGCTCAGGGAACTAGAAATCAGAGAAAAGGAGAGAGTTGAGGCCAGACAAATAGAATTAAGAGAGAGAGAAATCGCATTGGAGCAAGAAAAAAGACAAATGGAATTTCAAATGGAAATGAGAAGATTAGAATTGGCTGCTCAAAACAATAATAGTAATAACAATAACTACTCTAGTGAGGGAAATCTCTCAAAACTCGACTTAAAGAAATTTCCCCAATATAGAAAAGGAGACTGCCCTGAATCTTTCCTCATATCATTTGAACGGGCATGCTGGGACTTTAATGTTAAGGATGATGAAAGGATGATGGTTTTGAGATCCCAAATAAGTGGAGCTTTAGCTGAGCTGTATTCTCAGATGCCCCTGGAGCAGGCTAGAGATTTTGAAGCATACAGAAAAATGGTATTTTCTAGATTTGGTATCAATGCAGAACACCTGACGCAAAAATTTCGTTCCCTGACCAAAAAGCCTGAGGAATCTTATTCTCAGCTAGGGGATAAACTGCTGCAATGTTTGGAGAAATGGATGGAACGTGAAAATGTCACTTCTCTTGAGCAGATGAAAAATGTGATTGGGTTGGAACAATTTTATTCTATTTTGCCTGGGGAATTGCGTTATTTAGTTAAGGACAAAAATCCTAAAAATCTATTAGAAGCAGGTGAAACAGCTGATTACATTGGGGAGATTCGAAACCACAGGTTCTCTGAGGTAAAATTTAACAGGCAAAACTGGGACAACCATAAGAAACCCTTTAATAAAAATTACCTCAGCAAAGCATCAGGGAAAGAAGGCCAGGGTAGTACTTCACCTAAATTAGCACGGCCTAGTTCTCAGACCCAAATGAACCCTGAGGAAAAGTTAAAGTTGAACAGATCTCCTCAGAGTGAGCGAAGAAGACAGTGCTATAACTGCGGGGAGTTTGGTCATTTACAATTCAATAGTATGAAAAACAAGAATAAAATTGGTAAAGATGATAGTCAGATCAAAAAGGTTTACTGTTTGAAAACTGTCAAAGCCACAGAGGGAAGTTGTAACAATGGTGGTTCTGTCTCCATGGCAACTGGCCTGACAGAAAATTCTGATCTGCCACTAGCCCAGGTCGTTCATTGTTTTCTAGTAAAGGCAGAAGATATTTTATTTCATAACCCTGGTGAGAGGATTCTTATTAATGAAAAGTCTTATGTTGGAGTGGTTGATACTTGTTCTAACATAACCCTGTGTCATCCTGAGGTGATTCCTAAAGAACAAATTCTCCCAAACCAGACCGTTACCATCAAGGGAAGAAGTTCTACTCTAGTGATTTTACCCATGGCTAAAGTGAAAATAAACTATAGAGATTGGATCAGAAATTGGGACGTGGCAATTTCTGATCAAATTCCTGCACCTTGTTTAATTGGGCTAGATCTCACTAAGCATGTGCAGAGTGCTTTTGAAGTAACAGGTTCCCTGAGAGAGCAGTTAACAATCCCTGAGGGAAAAATGGAATCCCAAACCTCTGAATCAAACCAGAGATGCCCCAAGTTAGAAAAGAACCATGAGGTAACTAAAATGGCTGATGAGGTTATTTTGAAAACCCCTAATGATCCTTCCTGTATTGAGGAACAGATGGAAGATAGTACTTTGAATGATTGTACTACAAAAGTTAGAGAGAATCCCATTCCACTGACCCCTGAACACCCTGAGAGGTCTATGACTGATAAAGACCTGACATATAGAGAGGGTTTACATTTGATAGAGCATGTTAAGAGTGCTTTTGTACTTACACGCTCACAAGGGGGCCAGGAATCACCCACTGCAGCAGGAATGGATACAGTAGCAGAGGGAAGCCTGGAGGGAAAACGTCTCTTTGGAAGTCAGCCTAATTATCGTCCAGAAGCTGATCTTATGCTTCTAAAGAATCCAAATAAAAATAGTTTGGCTCAGGAGCAGAAGGAGGAAATTAGTTTGGTAGGTTGCTTTGAACCAGCCACCAGTACACCCACTTTATTATCTCCTGAATGCCCTGAAAGGTCTTGCCTGGATAAGGAGCTTTTATATAGAAAAAAGTCCTTAGAAGTGGCAGAGCCAAGCTTGGGAAGTACTCCTGGAAAAGAGAAAGGCTTGTATGAGGCCCAGGAAAGAGTATTCTGTCCTGAGGACCAAGTAGTAGAACTGAGAACTATAGAGGGGAGAAACTTGCTTTTGGCAGGGGCAGAACAAGTAGTCCTTAAATCCTTGCAAGGCAACCCCCTATCTAGCGTATCACTGAATAAAGAAATAGAATCAGCTAACATACTCAGTGCATCTAAAACAAACCAATCGTTGATTGCACTTAAGAGAAACTTGCATGAGAATATTAAAGTGACCCATGATAGTGGTCCCCCACATAAGGAAAACGTTTCAATGAAAGTACCTGTGGGTGAATGTGTGAGTGAGAGAAAGGCGTAAGCTCTGACTTCTTAAAGAGGGACGCATCCAGAGATGTTCAGGAGGAGGAGAGGGAACTGCCTACCCTTTCCCCAGCTGAGAAAGTGAAGCCCCGAGCCAGACTTAAAGCAGACGTCACTAACAAACGACCAGCAGAGGACATCCAGTGGACAACCGAGTGGCCGATGACCTCCAGTCGATGGAAGAGAACACGGAAGAAGGAGCCAGTGATCATCAGAGGGACCCCTGGGTGCCAGCAGTCGTGTGTCCAGCTAAAGGAGGCAGTAATGACCAGACCAGCCCACGGCGCACCTAACTACAATGGGAAGGTGAAAGACTTGGACTTTGCAAACCACAGAGTAAAAGAGACTCAGATCGTGCCTCGAAAGCCAAATGACTGATTGGGGGGGGGGGGGGGATAAACCAAGCTGATAATGTTATAAGAAATGTTCTGTTTGTGTATAGTGTGGAAAAACTGAATATTAATGAACTGAAACATGGAGAATGATTCAAGGACTTCTAAAATGAACTGGAATGGACTATTGATTTACTGGTTAATTATCTATGTAAAAGTTTCCTGATTGTGGTATATTTCTGTAAGGTTGAAAATGTTAAAGGCAGTAAGTATAACTGATAAGGTAAAGTATATTATTGAATTGTATTGGAATGTTTAGACTAAAAGAGATTGTGATAGTTATAACAAATATTGTTATTGCTTGCAAAATGATGCCAGAGGGTAAGTAAAGTTTCATGCAATGATGCATGTTTGTTTGGGATGGAAAACGTGTTTCCCCTCCCAAACAAACATATTTAAGGGGGGAGGTATGTAGCGTTCACCCCTTGTTATGCAAAATAAGTCATGTATTATTCATGTACTAGGCAAATGTGGTGGAGAGGCAGAGCCGAGAGGTTAAAAGGCGTAGCCTAAGAGGAGGAGTTAGGCAGTCAAGAGTCAGGAGTGACTCAGTGAGTTAGTCAGAGTCAGAGGCAGAAGAGATAGAGATTGAGTTAGAGACTGGTTAAGATAATTAGATAGAGAAGGTGGAAATTATATGGCAAGAGAATAGTATGAAGAACTTCTGTTCTTCATCTGAAGAACTTCTGTGATTAATAAATTGGCTTCACTTTAATAAATAAGTTTTGTTTGCATTCACAATACAAGTGTCTGATCAAACGTCATTTATTTTGTGGATTGAGGTAATCCACTGGTGGCAGTGAAAGGAAAACACGACTGGAACCTTTGTGAGGGCACAAAACGTAGGTGCTTCAAAGAGGTGATCGTCACAGTTATTGCCAGGACAAAAATCATCAATACTAGCTGTCAGTTTTATGACCAACTACCCATGACAACCACAATTTGCACACAGCCCAAACTAAACAATAGTTTATCTGTAATATACTCTATCCCTAGGTCACAGATTTAGATATCTTTGTTCAGTAGTTCAATTATGCTACTTAAAAGAAACATAATGTGACAAATCATACAAAAACATAGCACAGTCTAGATGTTTGTGCTGGAAAGGAAGAGGATGTTCTTTCTACTCACGGTAGTAAAGTTCAAAGTTATTCTGCTGGTATGGACAGGTCACTATAAGATAAGAGTTTAGCTTCCTTGCACTCATATACTTTTAAAGTATTTTTTTTCCACTTTAGCACAAGAATACAGTAATAAAATCATTTAAAAACATTAATTATAAAAAATACTATATACATACTAAATATGTATATATGCCACATACTATATTTACACATGGATATGTACATAAACACACACACACACACACACACACATTGTATTTGTGTGCAGCTTATAATGTGTGTGTGTGTGTGTGTGTGTGTGTGTGTGTGTGTGTGTGTGTGTGTGTGTGTGTGTTCAGTATGTATGTATTAGGGATTCCCAGTGTGGTGTTATGGATAGAGTGATGAACTAGGACTCTGGAGAATAGGGTTCGAATCCACACTAGGCCATGGAAACTTGCTGGAGAACTGGAACTGGTAAAAATACTCCTTAAATATCTCACTTACCTTGGAAGCCCTGTTAGGGTTGCTATAAGTATGTTGCTATGGCCTGTGTGCCACACAATAAACTTATTTTGCTTGCTTGCTTGCTATAAGTCAATTCCGATTTGATGGCCCAGAACACACACACACACACGCATACATGTATTACATAAAATTGACATATAAACATGACACTGAGCCCAGATTATATTGCTATGTGTGATGTTGTTCTCATAATGCCCCAAGAACATCTGCAGCTTCCATTTGTGCAGTCAGCATATATCATGTGATAACATGCAACATACAGAGTAGGCATGTGATAAATTACACCACTTCAAGTGTGAAGGGAACCCTGGCTAATCTGCTTGCTAACAGGGTTAGCTGGGTGGTGTATGTAGTCAGAAGGGGGAGGGGGCTAGAGGGCTGGCGTAATGAAAGAGAAAGAAGCTTGGAGGTTTTGAGGGAGAAGAGAAAAAAGATATAAGGGTTAGGATGAAAAAAGTTAGGATGAAAATTTATAAAATTTAGAATTGAGCAAATGTTAAAGCTAAGGAGAAATAAAGAACTTCTGGGTATGAATAATCTTAACTGTTGTTGCAGCTTAAAAAAAACCTCAAGCTCATATTTGTTCCAGTCTAATGCTCATGTAATTAAAAGTTATCATTTTCACTCTTTAGCCACCAAGTCTGATGTGGTTAATGGCTAGTGTCAGACATGCTACTGGAAAGATGTTGTAAATTTTTTGGTCCTTTTCTTCCTTTTTTCTTCTGTTTGACATGGAGTGGATGGCCTGCCCCCCCCCCCCCAAGGGGCCTTCAGAACATCCGAGTGATTACGGGTAGAGGGAGATACAGCAATGGCACAGTTCCTACTCATTGCAGAAGAATGGTGAAGAGATGTTTGAAGGCTGTTTACTGTTCTGGCACTGTGACCAACTGTCAGACTCGAGGTAGGCAGATCAGCCGTTCCTCCACTCTAAATCTGGTGTTGTTGAACGCCAGATCTGTATCCAACAAAATTCAGATTATTCAAGACCTTATTCTAGAAGAGGATGCAGACCTGGCATGCATAACTGAGACTTGGATGGGCAGGGAAGGGGGTGTTCCCTTGACTCTTGCGTGTACTCCAGGTTATGCAGTCCAACACCAGGTTAGACTGGAGGGGCAGGGGGAGTAGCCATTGTCTATAAAAACACTCTAGAGGTTGTTAGGCACTCCACGGTGGTGACGCCGGGTCTTGAGGCCCTTCATGTGTTGATTGGGGCCAGGGATGGTATTGGGATCTTGCTGGGTTACCGCGCTCCCGCGACCCAGCCATTTGCTTACCGGAGCTGGTGGACTTCGTCTCCGCGGCACTGTTGGAATCTCCAAGGCTTCTGGTCTTGGGTGATTTCAACATCCATGCGGAGGCAGAGGTTTCTGGTCCAGTTCTTGAGTTCTTGGAAACCATGGCTTCCTTGGACATGTCCCAACATGTCAACGGCCCCACTCACATGGGCGGTCACACGTTAGACCTGGTGTTTTCCCCCGAGTGGAGTTAGTGTGGTCTGATGGTGACTGACCTTGTGTCAGTCCCCTTGTCATGGTCGGATCACCGCCTAATCAAATGCAACCTCTCAGTGGCTCTGCGTCTCCGCAGGGAGCAAGGACCTATTTTAATGGTCCACCCTCGAAGGCTACTGGATCCTATATGATTCCAGGACTCCATGAGAGGAATTCTCCGCTGCAAAGCTCGTCCAGCACCCTGGGTTAACCAGCAGCTGCGAGCTATGAAGCAGAATAGGAGAAGGCTAGAGTGCAACTGGAGACGAAAATTGGAAAACTGTCAGGATCACAACTAACCATTACCTTACCAAGTGAGGGCTGCCAGTTGAGCTTACTTCGCTGTCCGGATAAGCGAAGCTTCGGATCAGCAGGCGGAACTTTTCTTTTCTTTTTTAAAAAAATACATTTTATTGGTTTTTTAATCTATCTACATTCGGTTCATGCTTATCAAACATCGTGTTACATGGGTTGCTTACAATTATTTGTTTTTTCGTCTTGGTGTCTTCCCAGTTGTCCCCCCAAATTCCACACATCTTCCGATCATTCAAACCGTTCATGTATGTATTTTAGTATACAATATTGGCTATTATAATATTACTCTCATAGTATACAATGTTTTCAAAATCCTCTAATAACATACAGTGGTGACTCGACTTACGAACGTCCCTACTTACGACCATTTCAAGTTACGACCAGCTCCGGCCGCAAAATTTTGCTTCTACTTGCAACCGGAGCTTTCACTTACAAACAGAAAAAGGCAGGGGAAAAAGGCGGGAAATTCAAATTTCTAACTGTAGGTGGCGATGAGGCTGCTTCTTTGTAGCTCTTTCGCCCCAGCAGTTAGAGAGTGTGCGTCGGAGGAGGCTTCGGACTGCCTCCTTCTGCTTCTGAGTGAGCGTGTGTGTGCGTGTTTGCAGGGAGGCTTCGGGCTGCCTAGTAAGGTAAGGTGCTGTTTTCTGCTTTTAAAAAAACTGTTCTGGGTGTTTTTGCAGTGTGGTTTTGAGCTGGGGGGTTATGTTTCCGTGCTGTGATGGGTCTTGGGGGGTTTGTTTTTTGGTTGTGTTTTTTCCCATTTCCGATGGGTCTTGGGGGATTTGTTTGTTTTTTGGGTTTTTTCCCCATTTCTGATGGGTCTTGGGGGGGTTGTTTGTTTTTTGGCTTCCCCCCATTTCCGATGGGTCTTGGGGGGTTTGGTTCCTTTTTGCGGGTTTTTTTTCCCCATTTCCAATGGGTCCTGCATGTTTCCCTTGCTTTTTCCTTTGTTTTCTTTGCATTTCCGACCTGCCCCCTTTGTTCTCTGTGCATTTCCGATCTGCTCCGTTTGTTTTCTGTGCATTTCCAATACGTCTTGCACGCTTGATTGCTTTTCTCCCCCCCCCCCCTTCGGCCGGAAGGGATTAATCGCATTTCCAATGAGTCTTGCAGTGATTTTTTTTTTTTGGTGATTTTTTTCTTCGGCTGGAACGGATTAATTGCATTTCAATGCATTCCTATGGGAAATGGTGCTTCGACTTATGACCATTTCGAGTTACGTCCATCTTCTGGAACGGATTATGGTCATATGTCGAGGCACCACTGTACTTAATAAAAGTCATCCCAGTTCCAAATCTATATAATTTGAGGCAATTTAACTGACAAACTTTGTAATTTATACCAATGATAACTGAGTAAGTTCTTAACACGTAATAGATATTATCTAGAGCATCTTATACAGATTTTCTTTGTTTAGCCATTTCTATCTCCACATTTTCTATCCTGTCTATAAAAAAATCATATCTAATGCATGTTCATTATGTACTATTTGTTTTGTTGTTGTTTAGTCGTTAAGTCGTGTCCGACTCTTCATGACCTCATGGACCAAAGCACGCCAGGCCCTCCTGTCTTCCACTGCCTCCCGGAGTTGGGTCAAATTCATGTTGGTAGCTTCGATGACACTGTCCAACCATCTCGTCCTCTGTCGTCCCCTTCTCCTCTTGCCTTCACACTTTCCCAACATCAGGGTCTTTTCTAGGGAGTCTTCTCTTCTCATGAGATGACCAAAGTATTGGAGCCTCAGCTTCAGGATCTGTCCTTCCAGTGAGCACTCAGGGTTGATTTCCTTCAAAATGGATAGGTTTGTTCTCTTTGCAGTCCAGGGGACTCTCAAGAGTCTCCTCCAGCACCACTCAAAAGCATCAATTCTTCGGCGGTCAACCTTCTTTATGGTCCAGCTATTTGTTTACCCCAACCCTATATCTAGCTTCAATTTACCTTAAAACAACAACAACACCATATTATGCCTTTACCCTGATTAGTGCTCCCTTATTTCAGTTTCATTCTCTTTTTTAATATATAAGATATGCCCCTTTGCAATTCCAGAAGTTAGGTATATACATGCTTGCCAACATTGAGAGCCACTTTCCTGTTTTTCCCTTTTTCATCTTTCTATGTAATTCCTTCTCTTAATCTTTTTTCAATTTTTGTTTCTGTCTTTCTAAACATTCTGCCATCTTTTTTGTCCTCTGAGGCCATTTTATGCATTTGATTTACCTCCAATAGATCTTTATACACTTAGTCTATCTCCAATAGATCTTCCAGGCTATTTTTAATTGATTCTGCTGATTTTCTCCTCTTATCTTCCCTTAAGACTCTCCTTAACTCCACTAGGTTTTCCCCATTAATTTCCTCCAGCCCTTCTTTAGGTTGGCATACACCATCCACCGCCCTCTCATCTCCTTGTTCATTATTTCCTGTCTCCTGTTGATTATAATTCTTCTTCAACTGAGCCGTGAATAATTTTGCCTGTTCGTTGTGGGATCTCAGTATTTCTAAGATTGCTTGAAGGGTAGATTTTGTTTCCTCCCAAAATTGTCCTTGTTGTGTCATTATGTTCCAATTGTCAAAAAATTGTATTCCAAGTTAAAGTTGTCCATATGCTTAAAGTCATCAATCCACTTCCATTAAGCTTGAATCCAGTCTCCAACGTAGAGAATTTTCCCTGCCTAAAGGCTCAAGGTCCCATCCAGTTCAACATCCAGGATACAGTTTGTAAGTTCCACTTTGGCTAAATTAGGCTTTCTAGGGTTAATTTGTCTTCAGTTCCGTCGTCAAAGAGAAAGGGAGTTCCAAACAGTCATAGAACATTCAAGGCTATTGATTCTAGGCATTTTGCCAGTGCCTTAGATAGCTGTTACACATAGCATAAACAGATTTTATTTTCCAAAGTTGTTATCAGTAGTGTTTTCAGGGGAAAAAATTCTTAAGTTTTAAAACCATACTTCCTTCCTTTAAGTATAATTAAGTGTCTAATTAATGCCCAATTTATTTTCCTTGTGTCTCCCTCCGTCTCTTCCTCTCCCCAGCTTCTCCGCAGCTCAATCAACGATGATGGAGAGCTATGAGATGCTATTTCTGCCGTAGAAGTTGTCTTATACAGGGATAGTAAATAGATACAGTTTTTAAAGATGTTTCTCACCCGTTTGTAGCATGATGTTAATTAGGCTGCTTTATCGCTTCTTCATACCCGGCTGCCGACGACTTGCAAGCAAGCTAGTTCAGCTGCTTGTTTCCGCCTGCTGGTCGATTGGGCAGTTTCCTGGATCAAACGTAGGTAACCGCTGTTCCCCCGTGATCAACAGGCTTCTCCCCCGTTTCAACACCTCTTTGGGGTGGTTTTAACCCCCTGGGAGGTCCCAAACAGGTCGGAATTCAGCCCAGGAGACAGAGCCACATCTTCCTGCTGCTGTCTCGTCGCAGCGTCAAGCCGAAAGTCCCTCCGGAACTTTTCCATATAGTTTGCAATCTATCCAGAATTGGTCACAGTGATAGGCCTCCCACTAATATTTTACCTGATCAATTTGCAGCATTTTTAAAATCTAAAGTGGAGGCCATCCACCGGGACCTTTCTCCTTTTTTGAATACAGTAGATCGAGCAGAGATGTCCAGCGCTCTGCTTTGCCCGATGAGACTTAATCTCTTTCAGCCTGTGACACCAGATATGGTGGACAAAGTGCTTGATCACTGTTGTACCACCTCCTCCTCCCTTGAACCTAGAACCTCTAGGTCTTTAAGAAAAAATGTTGTAATTAGCAATTGATTAGTACAGGTGGAGTTAATTAGTCACTGACTACGTGACTAGTAGAACACAGCTGTGTGAAATAAGCTACCCTGAAGTAAACCACTAATTTGATTGAAGGAAGTATAAATTAAGGGACTAGCTAATGTGTTCTTTACAGTTCATATTTGACTGTCATGGTTAAGTTCTGTCCATTTGACTGCTGAATGTTTAAGTTCCTGTGAGCACTATGTAAGTTTGTCTAGCACATAAATATATTTCTCTGCGCGCATTCCTGCTGTCTGTGTGTCACTTACTGCGCTGAAGATTCTAGTCAAAGCTGTCGTAAGGAGAAAGCTTCTGCTGACCCTTTAAAGCTAACAGCCTGGCCTGGCTAATCAAAGCAGCCAGGCCTATAACAACCAAATGGGCCACTGCAATAATTAATGGGTCTCTCAAGGAGACACTCATTAGGTCCATTAGGAAGAAACTAAGTTTGGCGGCAGATGACATTGGCAATTATAGGCCCATCGCCAATGTTTCTTTCGTCAGCAAAGTGGTAGAGAGGGTGGTGGCTGACCAGCTCCAGCCCTTCTGAATGATACCAATGTCCTGGATCCATTTCAGTCGGGCTTCAGGCCATGCCATGGTACAGAAACGGCATTGGTCGCCCTGTTTGATGACCTGTTGATGGAGGCCGACAGAGGCAAAACATCTCTGTTGGTCCTTCTCAATATCTAGCAGCCTTCGATACCATCGACCATGGTATCCTCCTGGGGAAGCTCTCTGAGCTGGGAATTGGTGGTCTGCCGCTTGCCTGGCTCTGATCCTTCATGGAGGACTGTCCTCAGAGAGTACAGCTTGGGGAGAATGTATCGGCCCCGTGGAGTCTCAAATGTGGGGTTCCGCAGGGCTCGATTATCTCTCCAATGATATTTAACATCTATATGAGGTCGCTGGGAGGGGTCATCAGGGGATGTGGGGCTTCATGTCATCAGTATGCTGATGATACTCAGCTCTACATCTCCTTTTTTCCAACAACAGTGGATGCTGTTTCGTCCCTTGAGCGCTGCCTGGGGGCTGTTCAGCAATGGATGCAGGTGAATGGACTGAGGCTAAATCTGGGCAAGACGGAGGTCCTTCGGGTGGGTGTCCCAGACATCAGTGGTCTGGGAAACTCCCTCTCCTTTGGGGGGGTGACTCTTACCACCGAGACTGAGGTTCGCAGCTTGGGGGTCCATCTAGATCCGGCACTTACCATGGAAACCCAGATAGCATCAGTGGTCCGCACCGCCTACTTCCACCTTTGGCGGATCACCCAGCTGCGTCCCTATCTTGATGGTGGGGTGCTCACCACTCTGGCCCATGCACTTGTAGTCTTGAGATTAGACTACTGTAATGCGCTCTACATGGGGCTACCTTTGAGATTGATGCGGCAACTTCAAATGTTGCAGAACGCAGCGGCCAGATTTCTCACCGGGGTGAGAAAACATCAACATATCTCCCCCACTCTGGCTGCCCTGCGTTGGCTGCCCATTCAATTCTGCATTGATTTCAAAGTATTAATGATGGCATATAAAGCCATAAACGGATTAGGACCTCAATGTCTGGCAGAATGCCTTCTCCCACCTAGATCTACCCGTATTACTCGCTCTAGCCAGGAGGGGCGGCTGAGGGGCCTAATGCCAAGGGAAGCCCGGAGAGAAAGAACAAGAAACCGGGCCTTCTCGGCAGTGGCCCCTCACCTCTGGAACAGTCTACCCCCAAAACTTTGCCTGGCTCCCTCTCTGGGTGTTTTTAAGAGCAAGCTTAAGACCTGGCAGGCCTTCCCTCCTGTCATTATTTAATTTATTTTTGCCATGTTGAATCATATTAATGTTGTTGTTTTATTTTATACTATTACTGTATTATGAATTTGTTGTTAGCTGCCCAGAGTAGACTTTCGTCCAGATGGGCGGGATATAAATTAAATTAAATTAAATTAAATTAAATTAATAGACCTTTGGTCTAGATGGGCAGAATAGAAATCCAATAAATTAAATAAATAAATAAATAAATAAATAAATAAATAAATAAATAAATAAATAAATAAATAAATAAATAAATAAATAAATAAATAAATAAATAAAAGGTGACAGGCCTGTGTTGGGGCTGATCACAAAAGTGGTGGCAGTGGTGAGATCTGAAAATCCAGTAGAGATTTTGAAGATCCAGAAGAGGTCTTGGAAGGTCCTGAGTGGAGGGATTTAGAGACCTAATAGCTGTAATTGTAACTCAGTGACCGAGTTTAGAATGTGAGAGAAAGGTGTCTGTTGACCTGTCAGTTACAGCTATTCTCTGAGATGAAAGTTTGAGGTAATTTAGTAAGAGGAAGACTAATATACTGATGCAGTGACCTCCTGAGGTAAAAATCTTGGTAAAATAAGGAAGCACTAATAAAACGTGGCCTGGAAACAGAGACAAATGTCAGGAAGATTTTAAACGTATTTCCTGAGGTAACAGTTTTGGGGCAATTGTAAGAAAATACAAATACCATGTTTCCCAAAAAGATAAATCAGGAATGGAAACGCAGATTTCTGAAACAGAACCAGCTGTTTTGAGAAAACTATGGAAGTCATACTCACAACCCCTGTTGATGTTCCAGAGAGTTTGGAAATCTGGAAAATTAAAAGGGAAATTGAAAGAGAACAGATAAGTTTAAGAGAGTTAGAATTAGAAAAAGACAAGGAAATGGTACAGATAATATTAAGAGAGAAAGAAATGTATTTTCATTTAAGAATGAATGAACTAGAATTGGCAGCCATCTCTTCAGGAAATGAAAATGGAACAAATAGATCTCCTTAGATAGACATGAAAAGATTTCCTAGATACTATAAAAAGAGGATGATGTGTACTCTTTCCTTGCAATCCTTGACCAAACATGTGGGGAATTAGGAATTAAACCTAAGGAAAGAATGGGTTATCTTAGATCTCAGGTTTGTGGGGGCTTATCAGAAATTTATGGAAAATTAGATTGGAAGAGGCCCATGATTACGAGTTATATAAGAATGGGGTAAAACAAGGGTTTGAATTAACTGCTGAACATCATAATAGGGAACTGAGAAATGTAAGGAAGAAAAATTATCAAACTTACACTCAGTTAGGTTGTCAACTAGATTATTTACTTACTGGTTGGACTGAAGGGCCAGGTGTCAAAACTAAAGAAGATATGGTAAATTTAATTGAGTTAGAGCAACTCTATAATAATGTTCCACAGGGATATTGATGGCATATACAAGAAAAACAATCAAGAACAGTTGCTGAGGCAGCCCATTTAACTGACCAATTAGTGACTTTGAGAGAAGTCACTATTTGAGAAGAAAAATGATAAAAAGTGGCAAAGTGGCAAAAACAAGGTGTCTGAAGACTGGAAAGTAAAAACAGAGCAGACTGGAAAAGAAAAATCTCAGCAGAATGAAGGCATGGCCAGGGAAAAACAGTTTGCTAAGGGGAAAATAGGAAATAAAGTCTGTTTTGGATGTGGTAAAGAAGGACATTTTTGAGATTCCTGCCCAGAAAAGGTTATCGGACAGAAAATGTACACAGAGAAATCAGTTTACTGTGTCTCAAAGATCCTGAATCCAGAGATAAATCGCTGGCTTAATGAAGAAACTAGCAGGCCAGTTGTTATAAAGACAAGAATTTCAGAACTGAATGAGGCTGGGCCAAGTCAGGAAATAAAATATGGTTTATTTATTATGGTAAACAAAGAGTTAGTTGAAGAATGTGGAGAGAGAATTCTAATTCGAGACAAAGGTGTGTGGAGTGTGAGAGATACATATTCACAATTGTGTGTGTGTCACCCTGGTGTCATTCCTAAGGAAAATATTTTACCTCTGAAAGTATTCTGGTAAAAGGATTAGGAGCACCATCATTTCCTGTACTTGTGGCCAATGTAAACATCCAATATAAGAACTGGGAAGGGGAATGGAAGGTAGCTGTGTATGATGATATCCCAGCCCCATGCCTAATCAGAAATGATTTGGCTAGGCATGTAAAGAATATGCATGTGAGATTACCTGATCTCAGAGGCATATCCAACCCTTGATGCAGTCTGAGACCAGAATTAAGGAGGAACCTTCTGATAAAAATGATCCTGCTCAAAATAATAATCATGAACCTGCTGGGGCAACTAAGCAGACAAAGGTAATCTGTATTCTTTTAACAAGCAAACTTCCACGGAACTGGCCACAGAACAAAAGCTGGATGAGTTTTTAAAACTTTTATTTGACTTGGTGAAGCCAGAGTTCCTTCAACTGTCACCAGAAAACTCAGAAAGGTTTATAATGGTGCAGGATAAATTACACAGGAAACTTATGAAACAACCCCACAAGGGACAAGGGGGAAGACATCAACAGTTAGTTGTCCCTAGAAAATACAATGGGAGAATATAGGAAATGACTCATAACAGCGCATTTGGGGAACACCTCGGAATCTCCAGAACTACCCAGAGAGTGACCCAAAATTTATTCTGGCCAAAAGTGGGGCAGCAAATTAAACAATATTGTAAAACCTATGATACCTGCCAGAAAATGGGCAATAAAAGGGACAAGACAAAAACCAAATTATGTCCTATGCCAGTCATTAATCAGGCTTTTAAGAGAATTGACATAGATATAGTAGGTCCCTTACCAAAAGCTACTCAAAGGGGAAATAAATACCTCCTCACTGTGTTAAATTATGCTACCAGCTATCCAGAAGCTGTTCCCTTGAGCAATACAGAAGCCAGTACAGTGGCTAACGCCCTGGTAAACATATTGGACAGACTGGGATTTGAAATTGAGATTGTTTCAGATTTGGGCACAAACTTTACATCAAAATTAATGCAAAGATTGTGCAAGGCTTGTGGCATCAAACATTTAACTTCTACTCCACATCATCTGGAAACTAATGGACTTGTGGAAAGATTTAATGAGACATT
This sequence comes from Intellagama lesueurii, assembly GCA_037013535.1. Lineage (NCBI taxonomy): Eukaryota > Metazoa > Chordata > Lepidosauria > Squamata > Agamidae > Intellagama > Intellagama lesueurii. The sequence continues at coordinate 113,387,774 of JBAJHW010000005.1, forward strand.
GAGTGAGATGATTAAAGCATATGTGGCTGACAATCTGAATGATTGGGATGTAATGCTACAACTTCAATTATATGCCTATCGAGATGTACCGCAGAAGAGTTTGGGATTCAGCCCCTTTGAGTTACTGTATGTAAGAAGAGTATGAGGATCTCTTGACCTTTTGAGACAGAACTGGAAGCAAGAATCCAAAAAGATCCTGAATCTTTCAAACACTTTGAGAACTGCTTCAAAGGCTACTGGAGAAAACCTACAATTTGTGCAGCAAAGGCAAAAGAACTGGTATGATCAGAAAACCAGAGAAAGACAAGGTGGTGATGCTTTGACTGGTGAAATGGAATAAATTGCAGTTGGCATGGACTGGACCTGTTAAAATAATAGCAAAAATTAATGATATAAATTATATTGTAAAGAGGGATGATGGGTGCACACCAATATGATAAAAACCTAATTATAGCACAGAAAACCTGGTGTTATATGCCATAAAAGAAAGTTGGGAGGAAGACCCATATTTACTCTGTTGGGAGAGAGCAAGTACTCCTACGTGTGATCCAGAAGGGGTTAACCTTGGTGCGTCTTTGTACAAAGAGAGGAAGTATCTGGCACCCTGAATATTTATTTATTTATTTATTTATTTATTTATTTATTTATTTAATTTATATCCCGCCCATCTGGACGAAAGTCTACTCTGGGCGGCTAACAACAAGTTCATAAAACAACAACAGTATAATATAACAGCAACATAATAGGATTCAAGATGGCGAAAATGAATTAAATAATGACAGGAGGGAAGGCCTGCCTAAAGAGCCAGGTCTTAAGCTTGATCTTAAAAACACCCAGCGAGGGAGCCAGGCAAATTTTGTGGGGTAGACTGTTCCAGAGATGAGGGGCCACTGCCGAGAAGGCCCGGTTTCTTGTTCTTTTTCTCTGGGCCTCCCTCGGCGTTAGGCCCCTCAGCCGCCCCTCCTGGCTAGAGAGAATGATACGGGTAGATCTAGGTGGGAGAAGGCGTTCTGCCAGATATTGAGGTCCTAAACCGTTTAGGGCTTTATATGCCATCATTAATACTTTGAAATCAATGCGGAATCGAACGGGCAGCCAATGCAGGGCAGCCAGAGTGGGGGAGATATTTTGATGTTTTCTCACCCCAGTGAGAAGTCTGGCCACCGCATTCTCCACCATTCGAAGTTGCCGCATCAATCTCAAAGGTAGCCCCACGTAGAGGGCATTACAGTAGTCTAATCTCGAGACTACAAGCACATGGACCAGAGTGGTGAGCGCCCCAGCACTTTAAAATAGATTTTAAAGTTTGTTTTCAACTCTCCCAGGGAGAGCTGAAGGGGTTCAACACTGCATAGAATGCTAACCCTTTTGCCACCATGCCATACCAAATGACTGGGAAATATGCAGGGGAAAATGGGGAAAAAAGAGATATAGGACATGTTAAAGGCAGGAATAATAGTAAAATCAGAGCTTCCTCAGGGTAGCACCAGTCATATTAATAGATAAACCTGACCATACAGTTTGATTTTGTGTAGACATTTGGAAGTTAAATCAAGTCACAGAAACAGATGCATATCCAACGCCCAAATTGGGTGATTTAATAGAGAAAATGTACAGAGTAAATTTCATTATAAATGTAGACCTAATAAAGGGGTACTGGCAAGTTCCCATGAGTCCCAATGGATAACACAAAACAGCCTTCATTACATCCCAAGGCCTTTTTGAATTTATTGTATTACTCTTCAGCATCAAGAATGCCCCAACTACTTTTCAGAGGTTGGTAGATAAGATTTTAAGAGGATTGGGGGAATTCTCTATGGCCTATATTAATGACATTGGGATATTCAACAAACCTGGAATGATCAAATGTCACATTTGTAACAGGCACTTAAGAGGATTAAAACTGCTGGTTTTATAAAAGCCCCAAAATGCCATGTGGGGAAGAAAGAAAGAAAGTATTTGGGGTATACTGTGGGGAACAGACACATCAAACTGGTTGAGTCTAAGGTGGAAGCTATTGAAAATTGGCCAGTTCCCACCTCTAAGAAAAAAGCACAAGCTTTCCTGGGCCTAGTGGGCTATTACAGATTTATCCCAAATTTCAGCACTATAGCTGCTCCTGTGTCAGAGCTAACAAGGAAAGGTTACCCTGAGAAGATAATCTGGACCCCTGCTTGTTATAAATTTGAAAAATGACGTAACATCAGCTCCGGTTTTAACAGCACCTGATTTTGACAAGTTATTCATTGTGACAACCGATGTTTCTAATGTAGGATTAGGGCAGTGCTCAATCAAATCAGTACAGATAGATTGTTACACTCAGTTGGGTTTATAAGTAAAAAGTTGCTAGCCCAAGAAAAACATCTGGCTACTGTAGAAAGGGAATGTTTGGCAATATTTTAGGCCATAGGCAAACTTAAACCTTATTTGTGGGGAAGAACGTTTGTGCTTCATAGTGAGCATTTACCTTTATCCTAACTAAACCACCTTAAATAGTAAGTTGTTAAGGTGAAGTTTACTATTGCAGGATATTGACTTTGATATTCAAACTAGCAAAGGTAAAGAGAATGCAGTGACTAATGTTTTGTCCAGACAACCTGAGGGAGAGATCTAGGTAAAGTATGGTTATATAAAGGAAAATCTATGTAGTGTTGGTAAGTATGTATATGGATGTTTTGAGAACAAATTGTTAAAGAAATACAAAAGAAATAATAAACTTGGAATGTAGTTTAACGTGCTCTGGAGTTAATCGCTCCTTTTTGAGAACTGTTTGGAGGATCTCAATGGAGCAATGATTTCTAAGGAGGAAGGGAACCCTGGCCAATCCACTTAACAGGGTATCAATGTGATTTGTTGAGTGGTGTATGTAGTCAGCCTGTGTTGGAGCCTGAAGGGGGAGGGGGCTAGAGGGCTGAAAGAGAGAGTAATGAAAGTAGTGAGAAGCTTGGAGGTTTTGAGGGAGAAAAGAATATATATCTAGGGAAAAAGATAAGGAACTTGTGGGTATGAATAATCTTAATTGGTTGCTGTAGCTGAAGAAAAACTTAAATTTGTTCCCAGTCTAATGTTCCTATGTAATTAAAAGTTATCATATTCATTCTGTAGCCACCAGGTCTGATGTGGTTAATGGCTGGTGTCAGGCACGCTACTGAAAATATGTTTTAAAAGGTGGCAGGCCTGGGTTGGGGCTGGTCACACCAAGTAATACAATCAATGAAATGTCTGTTTCTGTTTTAACAAACAAATTGAACAAAATTTCATATTTGAAAACAGAATTTTCACATGCTTGTCTTGTTATTTTCATTTGGATTCCCATTCTTAGTTCACAAAACAACGAACGGCAGGACTAGTATTAAAAAACAATGTTTACTTAAGAATTTAAAAAGTTATCCAGATAAAAATTAACCAACAGTGAATGACTGGTAACTCTTGACAAGGAAGAATTGGGACGGGGGATTGAGAGAGAAATATCAGATTTGTATGCAAATTTGATTTCCCTACAATAATCTAGAGCTATTCTGATAGAAGGAATTATCTCTGCAGGCTGGCAGCTGCAGTAAACAGTGAATTAAAAATGGCTCTCTATATGGGAAAATCTGTTTTACAATCAGTGCTATTCTTAGAGAGGACATCAATCTGAGATAGCTCCCACAATGCTTTCTTCAGGTGAATGACATGCAAGCATGAGGCAGAGAAATTCCCATTACATCACTAGCACTGGCTTGGTAACTACAGAACATGGATTGAATAACACACATAGAGAAAATATGTGTGCATGGATCCAACAGCTTCTCTGTTTTCTGTCCTCTTTTAAGAACCTTCAGCAACAAAATTACTTAAAGGGGAGAAGGAAAAACATATTTTGAGTTATTAATCTAGTCTTTATTAAAGTCTCTCCAAGTCCACTAGAATGCACCATAGAGTTGCTGGGGTTTTGCTCACTGTAGAAATTCAAAATCAGCTCCCAGATCACAAGACACAAGCATCGGAAATGTTATATGAGCTTGCTTTGTACATTGATGAGACGTGCTTCAGAGAAGTATTTTAAGACATAAGCAGCCACTGTAGTTCTTCACATAAAATGCCATCAGGCTTTTAATGAGGCAGCTGTTGATTAAGGAAATAAGCATCCAAGCAGGAATGAGTTTGTTTGTTTTCTAAGTATGCATCTACCAGGTTGTGGACACTATCATGAATACTTAGTGGCTGTAAATAAACAAACTTTTACAGGCAAAATACTGATTCCTTATCTGTAAGGAATTATCTATTAAAAATGTACAAGCTGCCATAGATTCCAATTCTGGGAGAAAGGTGGGAACAAATGAATGAATTAAACAGACACATTTTCAAAACAATCTTTATCTGCATTACTCATTACTGATGTGTGAGTTTTTGAAGTTTTAATTCTTTTACCGTGTTTCCCCGAAAATAAAACAGGGTCTTATATTAATTTTTGCTTTAAAAATGCATTAGGGCTTATTTTCGGGGGATGTTTTATTTTTTTTAAGAACAACAATCTACATTTATTCAATTACCATCATTTATTTTATTTATTATTATTAATTTATTCCCGTTCTCCTTCCCCTTCTTTAAATGTACCTGGTGCCACTTCCTCCAGGGGTGCCTCTGCCGCTGCCAGGAGGCGCCACGGTGGTGGCTCGGGTTCCTCCAGTGGGCTGAGGCTCCCGTTGGGGCTGGCGGGCACTGGGTTTGTTTTGAGGGAAACAACGGCAGCAGTGAAGGGGGAGGGGTTGGTGTGGAAGGGGGCGGGGTCCGAAGCCCGCGAGCCCAATTGAGGAAAGGGTGGTGGCGGCGGCTTCAACATGTGGCCCTGCCAGCAGCACCCAGCACTGAAGAGGGAGCCGAACAAGAGGAGGGTTAAAAGAGTTACGGTAGGAGAAAGAGGGGAGGGGAAAAATAAAGGCAGGGCGGGGGGCTGGCGGGCTGGCGGAGGCCGGAACTCCAAAATCGCCTCCCCCCTTCCAACCTTGTGCTTTGTTAGCCTCACCTGGGCGAACGCTGGAGGGGGGGAAGTGCGCACATTGCAGAGGCGCGAGCGCCAAGAGCCGTTGGAAACTTAGCAGCCAAGAAGCAAGTTCCTGGCGGCACGCAGCTCCTTCCTCCCTGGCTGCCCAGCCCCTCTGCAAGCGAGGGAAGTGGGAGAGGAGGGGAAGAAGTTTTAAGTCTCTCTTGAGGGCTTGGGAGGATCCCGGTGAGTCCCTGGTGGAGGGCAGGGTTTCACTTAACTAGGGCTTATTTTCGGGGTACGGCTTATATTAAAATCATCTTGAAAAATCATACTAGGGCTTATTTTTGGGGAAACATGGTAATTCTATTTTATTTTCAAATTGCTATGACAGTTTGTTTTAATGTATATTTTATTATGGTTTTAATTCTATTTTTTAACACTGTGAGCTGCCTTGAGCCCCCCTTATTCGGAGAAAGGCGACCTATAAATAAGACAAAAAAGACAAACAGACAATGCCAGGAAAATCTGAAGACAATAGAAAAAGATGAAGCCGTAACATGAGATGGTTTGACTCAAAAAGGCAAGCCATGGCCTTTAGTTTGCAGAACCTAGGCAGTACTGTTAATGACAGAACTTTTGGAGATAAATTAATTTCTAATTAACCATCATTTCCCATGTTTCCTAAACATAGAAACTACTGTTACCAGAGTTAGGAAAAGCCAGAATCCTAAACCCCACAATTTAAACTTGTTTTAGGATCCTGGCTTGTTCAAAAGATTGTAACCAGTTTGTAAAGTTATGACATGTTGCATATGGCATTGGTACCCAGTATGGTGTAGTGGACACAGTGAAAGATTAGGACTCAGAAGACCTAAGTTCAATTCTCCACTTGGCCATGGAAAATCACTGGGGGGATGGAACTGGTAAAATCACTCCTTAAATATCTCACTTACCTTGAAAGCCCTGTTAGGGTCGTTATAAGTCAGTTTTGACTTGACAGCACATTACAACATGACATATTAAAGCTTTCCACTCTGGCTTGATTGTTCATGTCCAAAACATTAGCAATGGGGTTGCGAACACAGAAAAAAGGTTAGTTTATTTCACGGTTTAATAAACTGAAATACCAAAGAAGGACAATGCGTAATTAACTGAAGGATTTCACTACAACATTAACTATATAATTGTCACTAGCTTTAAAAAAAGGATTAGACACACTCGTAGTGGAAGCTTAATGACACAGCAAAACAGAATCTCCAGGCAAGTATATAGCTGAATATCAGATCTAAAAATAAATGAAGGAATGCCATGTGTTGATGCTCTGCTTTGGGAGCTTCAAGGAGCTTTGACTGGCCACTGTTAGAAACAGGATGGTGGACTGGGTGAGGCTTGGTCTAATTCATAAGGTATTTCGTATGTTCTCCATGGGGACAAGCATTAAATGCAACATTTTTCTTTGCTCAGACTGCCCAACTTCCAACAGTCCAACATCCAATAAATCCAAAATGTCACAGAAGATACACAGTAAGTCTTCTGAAAAAAAAGATCGCTATTTAAATATCTGAACCTCTAACAGATGTTCTAAGAAATGGGGAAAAGATATTTGCTTTATCCCAAAGGTGAAAGAATCAAATTTTCAGAGGAACAGCAATATTGACACAACATTCTCCTTACTATTACACATGCTCAGTAGGTTATGGCTTCTGAAGGTGAGATCGTAGATCTTTAGGGGCTACTGTTGCTTACCATGTTTTCCTTGCCTACTTTGTGAAGATTAGAAATCTCATCACTGGACACCTTTAATTTTACCCTTTATTTCTCTTCAGTGTTTGTTCTGCTCAACAGTTGTCTCTAGGATCTAGCTCTTTTCCAAAGTCACTGCTGGGGGATTCAAACTGTGATGCCTTTCTGGACATCCTTTCCTATTGGGAAGCGCTGTTGCTCTGGGTGGCAGGCAGCTTCTGTTTCCTGTTTCATCACTTCTTTATTTTTCCCTCAGAACTTTTTCTTGGCTTCTTCTTCAGCCATTGTGCTCTCTTCCTGTGGCCTGGAGATACCACTCTCCTGCCTCCACAAAACTTCAGCTGTGTTGATGCTCAATAGCAGTTCAGCTGGAATTCAGGCTATCATCACCCTGGTCTGGCAATGCCATAGTACACTGGGCCTCTTCATTTTCACTTACAGATGTACTGGAACATGGAACTGCTCACAAGCATCCTGCACTACTGCTCACAACAGTGACTCAAGTCAGTATTTTTAAATAAAAGTACTGAGGTAAATTGGTTAAACTACATGGCAAAACATACAAATCTTTAAAAACAGAGATATTTAATTTTCTCAATGGTTCACTAAAAGTGAGGCATTTCCATTCTAAAGTGGAGTCCTGCAGTACCAAAACAAGTTGGCTCTACTCCTGAGTTGATGCCCATGAGTAATGCCATTGTTTTCTTCCAGGAATTTGTCACTATGGTAACCTGTGCTCTCCAATAGCACACATGTATACTTTTCATCCCCTCATATAGAGACTGAGTTGGTATTTCCTAATGTAAAATGATGATGCTAAACACATTACCACTTTAGTGAGAGTTCTGAGCTCAATGGCTTTATCACGTTAATTTAAAAGACAGCTGCATCTATTTGTCGTGTTGGACAAATTGCAAATTACATTTGGAAAAAAAAAACCCCAAGTTATTTCTGCACTTTTCAGCTGGCATCCATATCTTGCTAAAAAAGAACACATAATTTACAACAACACCAATATGTGGCCCCATTCCAGAGGTCATAAAAGGTTTTCTATCTCACTTTAGTGCCAGTTTAGCAATCAGAGGGGAAGTTTCATAATCTAAATGCAAAAATGAAATGCTCACGTTTTAGCTGAACATTTCTAGACTATGCTGTCAAAGAACAGGAGTTTCTAGGTCAGTCAACGAATTGAAGAAATCTTAAATTGTAATACTAAGTGCATTTACCATAGAGTAAGCCACAATACTTTGGCCATCTCATGAGAAGAGAAATCTCCCTAGAAAAGACCCTGATGTTGGGAAAGTGTGAAGGCAAGAGGAGAAAGGGACGACAGAGGACGAGATGGTTGGACAGTGTCATCAAAGCTACCAACATGAATTTGACCCAACTCCGGGAGGCAGTGGAAGACAGGAGAGCCTGGCGTGCTCTGGTCCATGGGGTCACGAAGAGTTGGACACGACTTAATGACTAAACAACAACAAAAGCCACAATAAATACATGGGACTTATTTTTGAGGAAGCATGCATAAAAATGTACTGTACTGTGATTACTTGTATGTATTCTGACCAATAAACTAGAAAATCCTACTTAAATCTGCATAAGAATAAAACACAAATTTTGAAGAGAAAATATATACACTATGGTTTCTATATGGTATCTGTTATTTGGGGAATGGAATGCCTCTTTTATGACAGCACTTGCACTCTCTTGTTTTTAATCAGTCTTTATATTTAAAAAAAGAAAAAGGAATTAATTTGGGAATTAATTGCAATTAATTGGAGGCAGCTTTAAAGACAAATGTTTTTCCATTGCTTGTTTGTATTATGTGCCATCAAGTTGGAACTGACTCATAGATACCCTAATAGGGCTTTCAAGGTAAGTGAGCTATTGAAAGAGCAGTTTTACCAGTGCCACTCCCCCAGTGAGTTTCCATGACTGAGCAACTCCTAGTTTGTCACTCCATCCACTCACTTGCATTGCTTACTATAGCTACTAGTGTGATCTTCAAGACATATGAAAGTCACATTGAGTTCAACAGAAGTTATTCTTATGCCAAACTGCTGTATATACCAGCTAAATATTGCTACAGTTGAAGCAGCAGCAGCACTAGAAATCAGATTTGGAGTCCCTATGCCTTTTGTGGGACTACCTCAATTTTACAACCATCTGCCTTTCAAAAATGAAAGGGAAGTGGATGTTTTTCAAGATTCATCTATTCGCCCATGAGCCTGTTACAGATATACTCATGTGACACATCAAAAACTGACAAGCTGTGCCTAGCTCCTGCTAACCGAGGCTGACCTTCCAGTAACCTGCAGCATTGATTTAATGCAGGGACTGAGAGAGAAAGCTATGAAAGCCCACATTCAAACCTCACTGGAACTATGAACTTACAGTACTTTGCCACCACTCTTCCACCTCAGTTTCCCATCTACAGTATGTTGTTATGTACCATCAAGTAACCTCTGACGTATGGTGACACTATGAATGGGTAATCTCCAAAATGTCCTGTCCTCAGGCACCCTGCTCAGCTCTTGTAGACTTGAGTCTGTAGTTTCTTTTAGGAATTCAGTCCATATTTGATCTTCCTCTTTTTCCTGCTGCCTTCTCCTTTTCCCAGCATTATTGTCTGTTACAGAGAATCCTGCCTATAGGCCTTGGCCTATTCCCATGTGCCTCTTAGCTTAATTTGAAAAGCCCTCAGTTAGCAATCAGTTTAGACCTCAGTAGGAACAATCTAATACCCAGTAATATAGTCACAAATTCTGAAATGTAGGATCCCTCCATGAGACTTACACACACATATTTTTCTTCCTGAGCATCCATGCACACACGTTAACACGCTTCAAATTACATCTTATCTGCAACTATGGGGGTGGGAGGCAGGGATCGATGAGGAGAGAAGGGTGAAGCTGACATCCAGAGAACAGACCCCCCTGCACAGGGAGAGACAGATATACAAAGAGAGAGAAAAGGAGTGCTCTAGCCTAATTTGGGCTCTCATCCTAATCACTGGTTTCAGCCACAGCCCCCATTCAAAGGTAGTGCAGGTCCTCCAACATATTAACCCCAAGGAAATGGAATCCTCCATAGTAGAAATATTCCCTATTTCTGCAGTAAACAGTTAAGAACCAGAAATCAGCCAATAATTTCCCCTAAGTGAAGTAGTTGGTACCATAACACCATCCTTGTCCATAATATGTAATGTAACATATACGCCAAAGAGATTTTGCAAGATTTTGTATCTTTCCAGAGCTTTTTTTTTTAAAGTGACCTAAGCTGGAAAAAGGATAAAAGAAAAGTGTTTTGTGCACCAAGATCAATGCTTCTATAACACTGCTTTCAACTCTGTTGAAAATTATTATCTACTTTCAGCCCTGCTCCTTCCAACTTTCTTAACTTTACTGCCTGGTTCACCTGATCACATAACGTTCAATACTATACCTGTATGAGGGCACTTTAGCATGGGGAAAATCAGAAGTTGTATGGATATCATGTTGTTGTCACGTGCTGCCAAGTTGGAACCAACTTATATACACCCTAACATAGTTTTCGAAGTAAGTGAGATATTTAAGGAGTGGTTTTACCAGTTCCACTCCCCCAGTCAGTCATCATGGCTGAGTGGGAATTCAAACCCAGTTTGACAGAATCCTAGTTCATCACTCTATCCACTACACCACACTGGACATCATACCATGATATTAATCTGAGTTCCCTTTTGCTATGGCTCCTCCTCATATAGACTACAGTGATGAATAAGAGAAACATTGTTCTTGATGTTCAAAGCCACTCTTCCGAACACCCTCCCAGCAATACACATAAGATGCCTGGAACCCAATTTAATTTCCAAGAGAAGGAAAGCACTAGGAAAGTATGCAAACTGAAGGACTATTTTCTTCCTTACAATTTTTGAGGGTTGTGCATGGCTCGTTCTCTTGCTGTGGACTCCAAAATGAAGTATTGGGGGGATTCCTTTATCTCCCTCACCTTTATTTCTGATATCTGGGTTCTTCCTATCTTCTCTGTAAAACACGGGAAAGAAAATATGAGAATTACTTTTCCTATGGCAGAAAATAAAATAAGTCTCAGCCATGTTTAATGGGATGTTACTTGGTCTTGGTATTATTGATGCATGGGCGTATCCTATAGACCATCTTGTTGTCAACATTCAGGATGCCCTTTGGTATTTAAAGCTTGGCATCCTTTTCCCAATGGAAATGCGTGCACGATATTGTGCAGCAATATGGAGCTATTTCTGGGATTTTTGAATCATGGGTATAGAAACACAGTATCCCACATTCATAAACTGGAGGTTTTTTGAAGAATCGAATTGTATAAGGAAAGGAGATACTACAAGCTGTGACCTGAAAGATAATGTAGCTTTTTATAACAGTAACACTGAATGATCTCAATTATTTTACCAACCTGTCCACACAGAAAATCTATAAAGCACCATAAATACAGTATTTCTGATGTTGTGTAAATCACACACAGAGACACACATCTCTTTTAGGACTCTTATACTTGTGGTTCTGACCTGAGGACTACACAAACTTCTGAACTTCCTATTCCTTTGGCATGTTTTTTTTTCAGGTATGCCTGTACTGACCTAAATGCATGGCTTTGCAGTGGCACAAAAACATAAATCCAAAGCATGGATCCTCATGGATCCACATGATTTTTCCTCAGGACCATCCCCAAATCACTGTCCAATCACAGGCTCCATCTCTGCCCACACACACAAAAAGACAGAAATTGTGGGTTCCCTAACCCATAGCTTTGCAGTGGGGCAAAACTACCAATCCAAGACACACATCCTCATGGATTCACATTATTTTTATGTAGAATTATCCCCAAACCTCTCTCCAGTCACAGGCCCCATTTGTGCCCGTAGATTATAACACATAAATCATGGGTCCCTGAGTGCAGGGGTCCCCAACCCCCAGTCCGTGGCCTGGTGCTGGTCCGTGGGCTCCTCGGAACTGGGCCGCGGAGACGGATCTCTGCCCCCCCACCCTCCTGGCGTGTCTCGTTCGGGGGGGCGTGTTGCGCTCGCACAGGGGGCCTGTTCCGCTTGCGTGAATGCCCGCGAGCGCGACACACCCTTGTGCGAGCACAACATGCCCCCCCGCGAGCATGACACGACCCCTGTGAGCGCGACACTCCCCTGCAAGCACAACACGCCCCATACGAGTGCAACACGCCCCCTGTGCGAGCGTGACACGCCCCCCCAAGCACAACACGCCCGCTGCGCGAGCGCAGGGGTGCCCCCGCCCCCGGAGCCCACCCCCCCAACCGGTCCGCGGTCCCAAAAAGGTTGGGGACTGCTGCCTTAGTGTATGATTTTGCACTGGTGCAAAAACAGCAATCCAAGGCGTGGACAAAAACAATGACGATAACAATAACAACCTTAGAACTGCAGAGCTGCAAGAGACCCTATGGATCATCAAGTCCAGCCCCTGACAAGGAGGCACAGTAGGGGATTGAACTCCCAACTTTTGGCTTCACAGACAGCGACCTAAATCACTGAGCTATCCAGCAGTTCTTGGATCCATATAATTTTTACATAGGATCATCCCCAAACCAGTATTCATAATAGGGCCCATCTGTGCCCACAGACTACACCACATAAATCATGGGTCCCCCAGCGCATGGTTTTGCAGTAGTGCAAAACACGGATCTGATGCACAGATCCTCATGGATCCACATGGTTTTTAACTGGGATGATCCCCAAACTACTGTCCAGTCATAGGCCCCATTTGTGCTCATAGATTAAAACACTGAATCATGACTCCAGATACATTCTAATTGGACAGAATGCTATGCTATGCAAATTGTTCAGTCATTTAGAATTTTCACATTTCTGTTATATGTGCATGGTAGGATAGACTCAGGTTACTGATTTTTGCTTGAGTGAGAGAGAGTTCAGGCTTGACTTGATTGAGCACCCAATTTTCTGCTTTTCTGGATATCTTTAGTATCTCTACCAACACCACATTTCACATGATCTGATTTTTGTCCCTGTCTTTCTTCACTATCTTCCTTTCACGTAGTATGCATGACTTTGACCTTGGTTTCCAGTGACATTCTTTGCTAACTCCAACCTCTTTTCTTTTTTCTTAATTTCAAAAAGCAAAGGGACATATTTTGTAAAACATGTATATAACATATCCATAGAGATTTTGGTCTAATACAGATTTTCTTCCTCAGCTTGTCTAACTCAAAGAGATACAAAATTGGAACATAGCTTTCTAGTCTGCATTTGGCGGAGGGGGTATTGCAACATTAGTTTAACTTAGAGGTTAAAGGGTGTGTATGTTTCCCCACTGTATGTGTTTCACCTATTCACACCTTTCCTTCACCATTTCATTAAGTCCAAAACAACCCTTCAGAATATTTTGGCACAGAGGGAGTATAGCTACATCCAAGCTGTTCTCCCTTCTGTCCTCTTCCAGTAACCATAGTACAGATCATATGTTTATCTTCTGGAATCCTCTGCCACTGGGTAATTCTATATGAGGGAAATTTCTGATTGAATTTGTAGGTAGCATATATATATTTAAAGTCCCATTTTAAAAAGCTAGGAAATTCAATTCTTCAAAAAACCTTTGGTTTATGCATGTGGGACATTGTGTTTCCATATTCACGATTCAAAAATGCATGAAATGGCCCGATATTGCTGCAAAATATTGCACCCACATTGCCAGCAGGAAAAAGGATGCCAAGATTTACATAGCAAAGGGCAGCCTGAATGTTGACAACACCAATGACAGCAGTCAAGATGGTCTACAACAGCGGTCCCCAACCTTTTTGGGGCCACGGACTGGCTGGGGGGAGCAAGCTCCATGCGCGGGTTGAGAAGCGGTTAATTGATGAAAAAGGAGTCAGCTTCTGGGATTCTGCCAATGACATAGTCAGGAAAGATTTCATAACTTCTTGACATACAGAACTTCTAAGGATGTTTCAAGTCATACGATCACTGGGAAGAAGGAGTTGATGGTTGATGCCATAGAAAGATTAATAGTATCTGCTTATGGGTATCCTTGAGAAACGCACAAAAAATTATTCTTTGAATATTTTTAATAATAGAACAGGCAACCTCTGAGGGACTGGGAACTCTTGTTTCCCACACCCAATGTTTGGTGGGCTGCACCACAGCCTCTCAATTTTTAATGTCTTCCAGAAGTCTCAGGAAAACCATTTGCCATTTAAATGCAACATATTTAGTCACTTCCATTTTCTAAAAATTGCTAACTGTGGATTAAATGAGGCCTGAAAGCAAAATTATATTTAAATGGCATATTTCATCCCTTGTCGAGTTTGCAGTTAATTTGAGGGTGGGGGTGGGTAACCACATGCTGGGGCCCTGAGAGACTGAGAGAAGGGCCTCCTGGAAGATCTTAAAAAGTAGGTGGAGCTGGGTTTCATCAGCACACTGGTGGTACCAGACCACAACATTCTAGACAACCGCTTTCAGGGTTTTCATGTCTATGTGAAATAGTATAGGAATCATGGAACCCTGAGACATTCCACAGGTCAAGGTGTTGAACACAAGTCCCCCAGTATCACTACCATTCACTAAGTGACACCACACAAGGGAAAATCCCAGAAGCTGACTCCTTTTTTGATCAGTTAACCGCTTCTCACCCAAACACAAAACAATTGTCAAGGCTGTTTTTCAACAAGTGTGAATGGCAGTGAACAGAAGAGGGTATCCTGTAGACCAGGGGGTCTCCAAACTATGGCCCGTGGCCCACATCCAGCCCGCCTTGCCGTTTTATCCACCTGTGCACGTGGGTGGGGGGGGGGGGATGCATGCATGCATGTGTGCGGGAGGGGTACATGTGTGTGGGGGGTGGGCATCCATGCAGGCCGGGGCGTGCGTAGGTGTGTGCATGCATGTGGGGTGTGGGCAGGGGGTGCATGTGTGCAGCTGCATGTAAGCACACACGTGCATACCTTCCTGTTCCTTCAGCCCTCAAAAATGTTGAAAATCCGGTGTGGTCCTCATAGTCAAAAGTTTGGAGACCCCTGCTGTAGACCATCTTGACTACTGCTATTGTTGTTATCAACATTCAAGATGTTTTTTGCTATTTAAAACTTGGCATCCTTTTTCAAAATAGAATATAATAAAACAAATAAAACACATAGAATTAAATGCACAAATGAAAATGGTAATAGTCCATTTAAGAAACAGTAAAATAAAAATGGATTTATGTTAAAATACAGCATAAACTAGTCTTAAAAACTGAAGGGGAAAGATGTTTTTCCCTGGTTGCTGGCTTCATGGGGGAGGGCATTCTAAAGGCATAGAGCCACCACTGAAAAGGATTTTCCTGAAGTCTCTAATTATTTCAATTCAGACAACTTGGAGGACATTTGGAAAAAAGCCCTCTGACCAGAGCCTGGCATCTCCAAATGAAAGGATCTCCATTGCCTGACACTTTGAACTAATGTCAGCCAGAGGAAACAGTGCCAGAGGAAAGGTAACAGAGCCAGATGTTTTTAAAGTGCATCTTAGAAGAAAAGGCTCATTAGTGATGTCACAGGTAGCTGCCATCTGATGTAACAGAGAATCAGATTCAAGATGAACCCTTCCCCCAACTGCACAAAAGAATACTTTTCTCCCTAAACCATCCCAAGAGAGAAAATGTATGTTTGAATGGAACCATTAAGGTACAATCAAGCAACCCCTAACATTCCTAAAATTGGTACTGGCCAAAGTCATTTTTCTGCCTCAAAACAAGGACGAAGTTATCTTCTCTGCCTTCAATGCCCCAAAACCAAAATGCCACTTGAATATTATATTATATTATGGAGCACGGCAGAGACTGGGTAGCACAAATAGCTCCAGCACTTTGTCCCTGCCCGTTCTCTTTTCTACATGACACTTATTTCCTGCTCAGTTTGCACCATGTGAGAGACCAAGATACTTTCAATTGCTCTTTTCAAAAGGAGATTATCAACACAATATTATACATGTCTTTTCAGAAATAAACTCTACTGAGTTGAAAGGTTCTTATGGTGTGACCAGACATGTTGTTGCATGCTCTCTGTACTGCATAGTCACAGGCCATACTGATTGTACAATTTGCGGGTCCATCAAGATTTTTTAGCCCAGGATGCTGCATTTCAACTGTGCCCACAGAGGGTGGGCACAATGTTTCTCCTCTAGCCCATCCCATCTTTACCCACCCTCCTACTCTGCTAATATCACCACCCTCTTCTCCACCAGTTTACATTTCCTTTTACATCTTCTTCATGCCCTACTCACTGCCTGGTGCATAAACCATAATTTTTGGACACAGAGGTATATCAAAATGTTTTGTTATACATGTATTTCATGCTTCTATACAACATCCTTTTTAAAGGATGCCGACCTTTGGTCTAGATGGGCGGGGTAGAAATCCAATAAAATTAATTAATTAATTAATTAATTAATTAATAATGATACAGTGCTGAAATAGTTTAGTTATATAGCAATGTATAAGAAGAGCACAAAACTTGTTCATGTTTTAAACCAGAGCAATCATTTAACTTACAACTGCATGCTTCCAAGACACAGATTTACCCCCAAAAAACTGTACTCTGTATTTTATATACCTGATGATTCTACATTCTTAAAACATGTAGTGCTGAAAAGGTTTGGCTGTACATCCTTCTAGTGTAAAACTTTGTTTACTATGAACCTGAACAGTTCTTGGAGACATGACTCTTCTCTTTTCTTTTGCATATCTCACATGTATTACATGCATACCGCTGTTCAGTTAAGATCCCTAATTTTTTTTTAAACAACCAATACAGCACTGAGACAGTTAAGCAGTATATCAATTAGATATGGGCACAAACCAGAAAAATGGTGGTATGTAGTGGTTTGTGGTTCATAGCTACTCATGAGCCATTAACTTTCTGAACTTGTAAAAAAAGAACCACAAACCGGTCTGTTGTTTTCTTTTAAGTTCGTTTCTGGAGGGAGGGGAAACTAAACCCACCACCCCCTCTGCCACCCACCTGCCCCTTCCGACTGCCCTGTTGCCTCCATACCTTATGCTGCTGCCTCCTCCTCTTCCTCCTCCACCCAATGTTCCCTCTAATTTTCCAAAGTGCTGGACGGAGCCCCGCCCTGTGCACTGGGGTTCCCAACTGCAACCAGAAGCAAATACATTGCCCCGATCCAACGCCATGCAGCCACACAGCTTAGAGGGAATGTTTCCTCCGGCACTGCCATCTTTATAGAGAGGTGCACACATGCACAGAGACAATGGTCTGGCTTTTGTGAGCAAGGCCTGCTACCTCAGAGCATGCACAGAAGGCAGTGCCCAGGCTGCTGGAAAGTTGCATTGCAACCAGTGTGACTGCAATGGAAGAGGAGGAGAAGGCAGCAGGACCAGGTAGGGGTTGGAAGGTACAGTAGTTTGTTGATTCCGTTTATTTTGGTTTGTCAGTTTTGACGAACCCGAACCAACTCAAACCAATGAACCCGTGATTTTTAATGAACTCCTTCATTTGTTTTGTTTGATTGTTTGTTTGTTTATGCCCATCTCTAATATCAGTGTATGACTATAAGATAAAATGTGTTTACATTAGAAACCAAAGCAATCATTTCACCCTGTCAACTGATCTAGCAATGAATTGTTGTAGATTTTTTAAATTAATAATTTAATAAATAAAAGGAAGTTGTTGGATGCAATCCTGGTGTCATTTGTTACAGTGCATAAGGCTGATGATGTCAGAAACTAAACAGATCCAGTGTCTCCCCCCAAAGGTCTCATGACTCCTGTGTAATCACTTCCATTGTTGAGAAGTTTTCAGAGCTTTGGAAATGGAGGAGGAAGTATTTAATTACAAAAAATCACCACTGCTGGGATGACTTTACTAGCAGTGGGAATTTTCTGTACTTAAAGACTTCCCTCTCCTATTCTGTGGCACCCAGGAATTTCCCAACAATGAAAGAGATCACATTGGAGTCTCAAGACTTTCAGGGGAGAAATCAGAAATGTTTGAATTTTAAAAAAAATTACCTCTGCTAGTGACATTATTAGTCATACATGATGTACCTTAACTTATACAACAGGATTCCAACCACTTTTTTTAAGCAGATGTATGTATGTATGTATGTATGTATGTATGTATGTATCTATCTATCTATCTATCTATCTATCTATCTATCTATCTATCTATCTATCTATCTATCTAACTATCTAGGTTGGTTGGTTGGTTGGTTGGTTGGTTGGTTGGTTGGTTGGTTGGTTGGTTGGTTGGTTGGTTGGTTTCTTTGTTCCTTACATTTATAAACTGCCTAATGCACAGCACTATTCTGGGTGGTGTACGTATAAAACAAGGAATACCTCAATCAAATAAAATATAAAACCAATCAACATGAAAACAGAATAGGTCAATATTAGGCCCTGATGGCGCAGTGCTTCCAAAGAGGAGTGCAGGGTATGAAAAATCAAAAGAGGCAGCCACTGGAGGCCTCTCAAAAGAGAAGTGTCTTCAGCAATATCCTAAAATTAGGGAAAGAGGGGATAGCTCCACTGGGAACTGATTCCAGAGTCTTGGTGCCACCATTTTTTGTCGAAGATTTTCTGGCCTCTTTCAGTGTGGCCACCCAGAGGAACACTGCCTAGGAGGATCTGGTGGCACAGACCAGTAGGAGAGAATAGGCAAACATGTTCACTCCTGCATCCTGACTCACTGTATTCATCTTGATCTTGAGACACTTCCAGCAATGTTTCAATTCTGAACCAAAAAAATTCAAGAGAAAAGACAACAACAATAACAAAAGGAAAATGATTGGCTGAATGAAAAGTACCAAATATTCACATAAAAAGATCAGATCTATATAGATTTAGGAGTAACGTTGTCTGGTCATTGAAGAAAATATGGAAATGATTGGTGAATAACACAGGGCAAACAGAACGATAAATGCCCAAACAGTTACACTCTTATTCTCAAATTGGTGCATACAAGATTTTAATCTAAAGAGTCTGGATTTAATGGGATTTGCTTTTGATCATACAGTATATGTATAGGATTGTGTGATTAGTCTTGCATTTACTTCAGAGCTCTTTATTACACTGCATAGCTTCTAATTTTAAATACAGTTTCTTGATATACTTCCCTAAAAGTTTTTTGTAGACACATAAAAGAATGGACTGGAAACAGCTTGCACAAGTTCAAATGGTATAGTGGAGATGCAACCATTTCACACACACATAGTTTGCAAAGTAGGTAGCAGGAAACATGTTCAAATAATAATAATAATAATAAACATACCACAAAGCTAGAAGTTTATGGCATTAAACATCTTTAGCAAGATCAGTCTTTGGAGTGCAATGAAGTTTCTATCCATTTCTGCAGGTGGTGACCCAGATGCTTCTATTTCTTTCCATTCTACGGTTCATCAAAACAGAGACATTATTACGCATTCTTCTGTTCCAGAATGGTTACAAATGCAGCACTCTCAGCCTCATTAACAATGTTCTAAATTCCAAAATTACTGCATACCCCATTTTCAATCATTTATATGTTTATGGTTCACAGTTCAGAAATCTCAAGGGATGTGCCTTTTAAAAAAGTTTGCCTCTTTATTACAGCAGACTAAAGAAGATCTTTTGTTGTATAACCTGCTGTCTGCTGTTTTTTATTAGAAATTTTAAAAATACTGCATTATAATTTGGGGACATCATTTTAGTTGATCAAAGGTTTAATTGATTCATCTTATTAATTAAACATTGCATCTGCCAGGCTTAATTCTGATGCTTTTAGAGAGCCAGTCAAAGGCGACAACTCTGAAATTGGAGCCCTGGGAATTCAGAACTGTCTCCTTAGTCCTTATCACTTCTGCAGGTAGTGAGAAGAGAGAAATGAAAGGCACTTGGGAACCACCTACTGTTACTCTGTTCACTGTCAAATAACATATACGAACGTATATCGTACGAACATATACATATTCTGAGACACACCTGTGAAGGATCTTTGAACCATGGCAGTAATGTGTCTGACCACAGAGTGGGCCAGGCAAATCACATCCACATAGAACTATACAGGAAGGGAAGATTACTGGAAGCATAAGAATTAATGGCTGAAATCCTGATGCACAAGTATCACATATAAGGCTGACATCATCAGTCACAATGATTTTTCACAAATTAAAAATCTCCTATTCCTCCCTTGGGATCCCCTTCATCATGGGGAAAATGTTGGGGGCCATGGGATGGGGGGTGTCTTTAATTTCTGAAAATCACTATTGCCAGTAAATCATCATCATACAAGCAGGCTCATACATGGAGGAAACAGATGGGGAGGAACCAATGTGAAGGGACAGTACTTCTAAAGATAGATTTGTTGTGACAAATAACCTCTCTTCAGCCTTGTTAAGACTATCTTGAAGCTGTAAAGTATCGTAACTCATTTGGATCAATGCACAGAAAAGAAAGATCGGGGCCAGAGATCCCAGGAGAGGACAGGCTAACAAAAGTCCTAGGCCTGATGCAGGAATTTGAGAGGAAAATAGGCTAATTGGGTCTCTAGCTAAATCCAAGATTCTGGGGACTAAGAAAGTGATACTAGCAAGACTGCCGTATCAGGAGACTTCTAGGAACAGGAAGCAAGCAGCTTTAGGCTGAGATGGAAACAGCATGTAGACTATAGCAGAATGAAAAATATGTCCATCTCCTGTCTTTTTATGAGGTGGCTTCCTAAAGCATATGTTCCCTCCTCCCATTGTCAGTCATGTTGTGCTCACCTCTTCCTTTCCCACTGATTCTGACCTGATTGTAGTTCTGCACACTTGGCTGATGCTTTCTGATGGCTCTATTCTGCCAAAAATACCAATATGTCCCTATATTACCACGTCCCCACCCGAAAGGTTTACTACCTCTCTTTTGAATATATGCCTGTTTTATGGGTGTATAAAACCATCTATGAATAAGTTTTAAAGAGGTCTGTCTGATAGCTGCAGGCACAGAAGAAAAAGGTTTTGCAACCAACTTCTATGCCAGCTGGTTTAATCAATTTCCTTTCCTAGGTTCTGTTCCCAAACAAGTGTCAAGACAAGAGAATAGGAAAACATTACAGGCATTGTAGTTGTATATATAATTGAAACCATCCCTTGAACACATAATACTGGAAGTATTAGAACCTACTCAAAGTGAGACAAAGATTGAGCAGCTGGAGTACATATGTAGGAGTTGAAATAAGATGACTTAGCTGACACATTCTTAACCAGTTTAGTTCAGTGTGATGCACTTTGTTTGCTAATTGAGATTTAGTGGGAGGGACATCTTGTTCATAAAGGTCTTTTAACAAAAACAAATCTCCTTTGAACACAATTTCAGAAGAGGCCTCTTTATCACCAGTTTTATATTTTGGATGGTAAGGGAAAAGGTATGAGTAATAGGTGTCAATATCTTATCATTAACAGTTCTGCTCTGATCTCGCAAATCAACAGCATTTCATATTAAGTTGTTCTCTCTTAATATTGTCCCCCTTTTAGAAATATTGTCTTTTCTAATAAATTCTGTTCAAATCACCCAAACTAGCTAGCAGCTGTGGCTTCCTCTATTGAGTCAACACATCTCATGTTAGGTCTTGCTCTTTTCCTATTGCTCCACCCCAATATCTGTATTTCTGTTATATGTACATGGTAGAATATGCTCAGGTTACTCAAGTGAGTATTTTTGCTCGAGTGAGAGTTCAGGCTTGAACTGAGGGAGCACCTGATTCTTTGCTTTTCTCACTGTCTTTTGTATCTGTATGACTCTCTTCCAGCACCACATTTCAAATGAGTTGATATTTGTCCCTGTCTTTCTTCAATGAATTTCTTTTACATAGTATGGATGATTTTGACCTTGGTTTCCAGTGAAACCAAGAGTTTCCACTCTTCGCTAACTCCAACCTCTTCCTTTTTTAATTTCAAAAAGCAAAGGGACATATTTTGGAAAACATGCACACAACATATCTGTAGAGCCTTTGGCCTGATCCAGCTTTTCTTCCTCAGCTACCCCAGCTCCAGGGTTTGGAAATTAGAACATGGCTTTCTAGTCTGCATTCTGTGGAGTGGGCATGGCAACATTAGTTTACCTGAGAGGTTAAAGGGTATGCATGTTTCTCCATTGTACATGTTTTACCTACTCACACCTGTGCTTCACCATTTCATTACATTTAAAACAACCCTTCAAACCATTTTAGCACAGAGTGACTACAGCCACATCCCAGCTGCTCTCACTCCTATCTTCTTTCAGCAACCATAGTACGGATCACCAGTTCTTAACCAGGGGTGCGTGCACCCTTGGGGTGTGTGAGAAAACATTGGTGCGAGTGGTAATGGGTGTTGTTTTTTTAATTTCTAGATTTATAATATAAAATTTAAAGCTGTCTCTATATAACTTTGACTCGACTGTACTATGTACTCACGGCTGATGTGAATACGTACATATCAGCAAACACTATGACCAGATGCTACGACGATATGATCTCCACTACTACCCAACCTACTTTTGTCACTGTGCATGCATTCGCCAGTATGACAAATTGCTCAAAACGTGCACTTTGTTGTGCACAAACATTAACAAAGCAGGTCAATGCATAAACAAACACTAATTTTGCTTTGTTTTCAGTAAGAATTACAATTAATTTTTGTTTACATGATATTTTATAATTTAAATATCAAATATATTTAATTTAATACATATTAAAATGTGTAGTTAAAATAAAGTGTGAATATTACTTTATTTGTAGTAACACTTGCCATGTTGAAAAGACTCCAATGGAGAGACGATTGTGTTGCTTACGGATTCAGCTGTACAACAGAGAAAGACGGTACTCATCTACCACAATGCATTTTATGTTGCAAGATATTTTAAAACTCCAATCTCAGAACATTTCAAAAATCAGCATGGTGGTGAAGCTGCACGACATACACTTAACATACTGAAGTCTAAGAAGGCATGATAGGATACCAGCGGTACTATAACAAAAACTGACTTTGTGGCACTTCAGAAGCCTTTGTTAGAAGCTTCTTATCAGGTGGCATATCTGTGTGCTAGCGAAAAAAAAGCCTCATACAATAGCTGAGGATTTGGTAAAACCATGTGCATTGGAAATTGCAAAAATTGTATTAGGTTCTGAAGCACATAAGAACATTCAGGAGATTCCACTATCAAATGATCTGATTCGATCACACATTCAACACATCAGTCAAGATATTTTACTGCAAGGAGTACAAGATATTAAATCCAGTCCTCTGAAAGTGAGTATTCAATTAGACAAGTCAACTGATGTTGGTAATTGCAGTCAGCTATTAGTACTTGTACAATACATAAAGGAAAAGGAAATTTTGGAAGAATTTTTATTTTGTGTTCTCCAAGGCTTTCATGGCCGGGATCCAATGGTTGTTGTGGGTTTTTCAGGCTGTTTGGCCGTGTTCTAGAGATTTTTTCTTCCTAATGTTTTGCCAGTCTCTGTGGCCAGCATCTTCAATAAAGTCTGGCTCCCAGCACTGAAAAAATACTCCCTGCAAAAAGGTCAATGAACTCTACCCAGCCACAAGGACCAGTGATCACTGCACACAAAAGACTAGCCAACAACACCCATCAGTCAGAGTGACAGATCATCTCCCCCCCTTATCACAACAAAACACCCATAACAAAAAACACCCTGATCACAGGAAACACCCAATCTCCTAAAAAGAACAAAAACCTGATCCCGAAGCTACAAATACTCAACAATCCCACACACTACACCAGAACACAGATATTCTAGCTCCTCTCCTCTGAAGATGCCAGCCACAGAGACTGGCGAAACATTAGGAAGAAAAACCTCCAGACCATGGCCAAACAGCCCGAAAAACCCACAACAACCAATTTTTATTTTGTGAGCAACTGGAGTTGACGGCAAAAGTAACTGATGTTTTCAATCTCAGTAAATACTTTTTTTTTAAAACCCAAATACCAATGGATGTAATAGGCTCAATTTGCACTGATGGTACCCATGCAATGTTAGGCAAAAATTCCCAAATTTTTGCATATATTAAAAAAGAACTACCACAAGATACAATAACACATTGCATGTTGCACCGCTATGCACATGCATCGAAAACTTTGCCAGAGAAGTTAAAACAACACTTAGCTACTGCAGTTAATGTAGTAAATTATATCCGAGTATGCGCCCTTAACCATCGTATATTTTGTGCTTTTTTAGAAGAAATTGGTGCCGACCATACTGTTCTTCTTTATCACATTGACATTAGGTGGCTCTCTTAGGGATGTATGCTAAGCAAGGTTTTCGAAATGCGTGAGGAAATTATTCAGTTTATTACTAACTAAAACTGTAATTTAGTTAAATTTGAAAGAAGAGATGCAATACTTCAACGGGCCTACTTAGCAAATATATTCACTCACCTGAATGAATTAAATATACCAGTGCAAGGATATGGTAAGAACATGGTAACGGCTACTGCAAAATTATCTGCTTTTATTGAAAAACTAAAATTTGGATACATCGAGTTGAAAATGGTAATTTTGCAAACTTTCTCTTGCTTGATTAAATCATTCTGGAAAATGAGAAAATCACAATTTTACCTGACCTTGTAATATATTTGCAACAATTGAGTGCATTTTTTCATGGATATTTTTCCATAGGAGATATTGGAAAACAGCAGAAAAGGATACTGGATCCATTTCTTTTTTACCTTAATTCTATAGATGATAGTCACTTAATAAAAGGCAATCTTATTGAACTATGGGCCAATGCACATATTCAAATGGAATTTGAAAAATTGGACTTAGAACAATTCTGGTGTGCTCAGTTAGAACCATTTCCACAACTGGTGAAGGCACATTACAGACACTTCTACCATTTGCTATCACCTATCTGTGTGAAATGGGATTTTCATCACTTTTGCATATAAAAACAAAAACCAGAAATCGTTTAATGCAAGTGATGACATACACGTAGCATTTTCAAATAATATTATGAAAAAAATAACAAATTAGCTACTAAAAATTGAGAAATTATTTTAATTTTATGTCAATACATATATGTGTATCTGTTTTTCAGTAAATAAACTGTTTTGCAATAAATGTAATTTTCTAACAAATAAATTGGAACACATTTTTCAAGGGGATGCAAGAATGTATTTTGAGATTCAGTGGGGTGCTGATCACTAAAAAGGTTAAGAATTTATGGTATAGATCATGTGCTCATCTTCTGGAACCCCCTACCTCTGGGTTATTTTACATGAGGGATGTTTCTGTTTGAATTTGTGTGTAGTGTATGTATAGTTAAACACCAATTTTAAAAAGCTAGGCAATTCAATTCTTGAAAAAAAAACCTCCGGTTTATTAATGTGAGATATTGTGCTTCTGTACCAATGATTCAAAAAGTGAGGAAATGGCCCAATATTGCTGCACAATATCGTAACCGCATTGCCAGCAGGAAAAAGGATGGCAAGCTTTACCTATGTAAAAGTAAAGGGCATCTTGAATGCTGACAACACTAATTGCAGTAGTCAAGATGGTCTACAGGATACCCTCTTCTGTTCACTGCCATTCACACTTGTTGAAAAACAGCCTTGACAATTGCTTTGTGTTTGGGTGACAAGTGGTTAATTGTTTAAAAAGGAGTCATCTTCTGGGATTTTCCCTAGCGTGATGTCACTTTGTGAATGGTAGTGAGCACAAGAGGGTATCCTGTAGACCCCCATTCCCTGGGGGCCCTGGCACATTTGAAGGGGGGCACAGACTGGTAACAATTCTTCATACTCCACCTTATAAGATTCATTATGCAACTTATACCATCCTGATTCAGCCTATATTTCTTTCATATTGTGTTTATGGCCGTGGCCAAAAAAAGGTTGAGAATGACTGCTATAGACCATCTTGACTGCTGCCATTGGTGTTGTCAACATTCAGGCTGCCCTTTGCTATGTAAAATTTGGCATCCTTTTTCCTGCTGCAAATGCAGGTACAATATAGTGCAGCAATATCGAGCCATTTCCTGGCTTTTTGAAATATGGGTACAGAAGCACAATATTCCACATTCTTAAACCGGGGTTTTTTTGCTCAATTAAATTAATAGGCTCAGCTGGCACGGATCAAGATAAATCCAGCCTACTCCATGTTGAAAATGTATAACAAAAGAAGCTGCCACAGTGCTTCTTTGGAATGGAACCTTGCTGTCCTTAAGCTTCTAGAGCAGTGGTCCCCAACCTTGGGCCTCCAGATGTTCTTGGACTACAACTCCCAGAAGCCTTCACCACCACCTCTGCTGGGAGTTGGTCCAAGAACATCTGGAGGCCCAAGGTTGGGGACCACTGTTCTACAGACATTGTCTCCTCAAAAACTACAACACCCAGGAAGTGTCATGAGTGCAGCTGAAGACCTGGAACCAGAAGGGTTAACTGTGGCTGAGGAGAATGCTGAGCAATTAGAAACGCAAACACCTGAATCACCCCCAGATTCTCCTCCCCCAGTAGACAGGCTGAGGGCCAGGCTTTGGGGAAGACTTATGACAAAAAGGTCAGAAGATCGCTCGAAGGCTGCCCACAGAAACATCCGATCAACTAGCCCTGAGTACTGACAGGATGGAAAAGCTTCCAGCAGCTCAAGGGGCTGTTTTACTATATAAACAGCTCTTAGTCGGCTAGAAATCCGTGGAAGCAACAAGTCAAATCTCTGGCTTGCATCCATGCTCCTGACTACCTTGAACCTTGTTCCCTGGACCTTTGGCTTTGGACTCTGACCCCGGACTGTGTGATTTGGCTTTGGACCCTGACCTTGGATTACGGTTTGTGATTTGGCTTTGGCATTTTGGTATCGGCTCTGAACTTGGACTGGCTTATCGGACTCTGCTGTTGAAACCCCCGGGAAACGTGACAGGAAGCACCATGTTAGGTTGCTTTTGTAACAGGAAATAAGATGCACACAGATCATGCCACTTCCAAAACAAGTCCCTGATCCAAGTGAGTGAAATGTAAGTGTCTGTATGTGTGGGTCTGTGGCCTGGAATGCCCAGAATACTGCCTGGGGAATTCTTGGAGAATTTTCAGAGTTCAAGTCCAAAAAATCCAAATGGCACATTCCTCGTGATCACACAGCAACACTCTTCTCAGGAAAACAAAGAATACCTCTGCTCCAACTGCACAACAGCATGTCTAATTCCTAGTTGTGTGCCAAGGCTTGCAAGCTCTCCAAACTCTCCCCAGCTGACAGCATTCTTTGGAATTATCATCCAATCCTAATTTACAGGCAGTAGCACTTTATATTAAAAGCAGGTAATGGTACAATTTGTTCTTATTTTACTTGAAATTTAGCATACATTAAGGTTTCTAGATGAAGCATAGGTTTAAAGTGAATTTAGAAAGTAACCCCTTATCTTTTTATCTTGGCTCACTGAAGCAACATAAAATTCTACAAATGATGAACAACGTCAAAGTTATTGATAATAATTTTTGTGTTCTACTGCAGACATATAAAATTCTATCTGCATTATCCTGACAGGCAAATCAAGCCTTCTTGAAAAACCTATGTCACTAATTTAAAAAACACTTCATAGAGTTTTATTTTTTATTTCCTTATGAAATAACATGATTTTATGTCATACAAACCTTTAGTTATTTTTTAAAGGAAAACTCAAAAGAAGCACAAAGCAAGAACATAGTTGTTTGTATAAGATTCAAAATCAAAATTCAATCTATATAAATCTAAGCTAATTTAGAAATGTTTGCAAATTAAATTTGGGATACAACTTTTCTTTAAGGGTTTGGAAAGGGAAAGAAGAGGAGGAAAAGGGAGGAGCAGGAGGACAAAGAGACTTCTCAGGTTCTCAGGCAATAGCATTGGGGTATCTGAGAAAATTGGGGAAGGTAGTATTTTGCAGGAGTCACGGCTTCTCTCCTGTATGAAAAGCTGCTACTTTGTTCTAAACATTTAAAGGTATGTCCTATTCTATTATCGTCCTCATGCCAATACTGGAGCAAGTTAATGCTAGAGATGGGGGTATTCATATACGAATACCCCTGCACAGGTGGACATAACAAGGGACCGGCCCCCTGGGGCCAGACTGTCCACTCACGTGTCCGCTGCCGCCGGCGGCTCCACACTCCACCCTTCCAATTGCTCCGGAGCTCACGGTCGACGAGCCACTAGTCAGCCTGACAGGGAGGCTCATCTTTCCTCCTTATGTCCACCTGTGCGGGGATATTCGTATTCATATACAAATACGTATACCCCTATCTCTAGTTAATACTCAAGCCAGATCACCATATGCAGCAATAAACTATAAACACAGAATGAAAGCCTACACATTTGCCACTCTTTTCTGACCAACTCCATATCTTCCACAATACGTTTTTTATTTTCCTGTCATTGACTGAAATCTAAAAGTAAATCACAACTAGAATAAGGCCATTGAATCAATGAAACGTGACTCAAAACCCCCCATTGATTCAATGGGCCTACTCTAGTTGCAGCTTACTACTGGATTTCAGCTGATAACTTACAAAGATGATGAAAGTTTTCAACTAAAACCATTTTCCTCCCATAATTTCTCCCCATTTATATTGTGTTCCTCATCTCCCCAGATACAAATTAAATAATTTACCACTTTCCCCATTTATCTCCATTTTTAAAAATTTCCACAAAGCATTTGGGATCCCTTCACACAAACAAGTTTCATGATATACAAATGTTAGAAAACACACTATCTGCAGACGTTCTTTTGTTAATGTTCCCATTTGGATGTGTCATGGGCCTAAGGGAGGCGGAATATTAAAAAAAATTGACTATCATCCTTCATCACAGTTTTTCAACCTTTTGAAAATCAAACAGAAAAATCTATATGATGTGTGTTTAGATTGATGAAGTGTTTGAATTTCAATCGATAAGCACTCAGAGATTTGAACTGTTGGCACCTGCTGGATATCACTTATAAGGCCGTTCTGTTCAGCTTATAGGTAGTTCAGTTGTTCATTAACTACATGAGATCTCATATTATGATCAGGCAATCTAATATCTGATTTCTGGTGATTAATTTCCTGAGAGCAAGTAAATAAGGAAGATTATAGGTGTCCTTGATTATACATGTAATTATAATGTCACTTACCATTTAACACATACATTTAAAAACTTCTCTGGAATTATGTACTTAATTGTAAAATTGTAAATTCAACCATCTTGCAAACACTTACTAATCCCTTAAGATGCCACCATTGCAACCATTTCCTATATTCTGTGTCTTCTCTGTAATTTTTCTGTTGGAGGAAAAATGTGTCATGATGATAATAGAAGCTTCCATGGGCTGTTCCATAGTAAGAAGCACAACCATATATATGAGTTGTAAGCTATTCAAATGCCACAGTCTAGTTATAAGACATAAATGCAGAGAAAGCACACTTTCTTCCATACCCCTCCTTTCCTCAAAACACTAAATGGTTGTAACTCATGAGATTCTTCTTCCTATTGAATACTGTACTATACAACACATACAGTTGTCTTACAAAAGTCTGAAAATAGTAGAAAAGCTGTTCATAATAACAGTAATGTGTTCAGTCATTTACCAAACAAATAATGACCAGTAGTCAGCTTAAAACTTCACATTACAGCATAAGTATTACGAGAAGATGTGCAGCTGCTAAATCAGTAGTTTTCTTACTATAAATGTGCAAACTTACAATATGGACCAGCATACACGTATTTCTACTTCTTCCTCTGTTATCCCATCAGGTATCTCTAAAATTACTTGGGAAATGCCTACTTTGAGTAATACTGCAAGAGCTGAGAAGAAAATATCAAGACCTACATGGATGAAATAGCTCAGAGAAAAATGGCTAGCCCAGTAATGTTTGAAATATTTGCTTTTATATTAGATTGGTCTCAGTGATAACTCCTGCATTGAGAGCTGAAGGGCACTGCTCTCCCTAAAAGCAAAGGGAAAATAAAATTCAAATAACTGAATCACCTTGTTTGTTTATTTATTTTGGTCATCCTAACTAAACTTCAGTCCGAGCTGTAACACAAGGAGACATAATCCTGAACAATGAATCCCATGAAGACTCAGAGAGGATCCATTCTGTGGTGATTTATCATTATTGAACAAATTGTTTCACAGATTATGACCTTAACTCACACACTACCCAACCCAGCATGGCCAACACCAATGCTGGCTGAGGTATACTGGGAGTTTTAGTCCAAAAATGAAACTTTATCTCCTTCTGGCTTCTTTCTTACTCATCACATGAAATTTCATCAGAACAGAGGCAAAAGTACAGAAATATGGAGGCCAGAATCTTATCCATAACAGAAGAGTGTAACCATCTCACTGATGGAGTCCTCCATTTTCAATACATCCAAGCTTACAGTTAATCAGCTCAGATTAGCCTGATGCTTGCACAAGATGGTAGTGAGCACCCCTTTTCACAGCTGATATATTTTAGCAGCTGTGTGTGTCATGGGACCATTCCATACCAGGAAGAAAACAAGATTCTGGCCAGAGAGACTATACTAATATTTACTCTGGAGTATGTTCTAATCAGTGCAATGGTCTTATTGCCTAAAAGGTGTATGTATGTATGTATGTATGTATAAATAAATAAATAAATAAATAAATAAATGTCTCTGTAGCTTCAGTAGTGCAAAACATGGAGAAGAAGGAGAAGCAGCAGCAGCACAAGAGGTCAAGGCTTGATTGGGCAGAAGAGAGACTGGCATGCAGTTAGTAGAGAAAACATTATTGAGGTATATGAGAGACTTTTTGCTTCTTCAACTAGCCAGATGGAAGACACACCACCCTACAAGAAAACTGTTTTTGTTGTTATATGCCATACGTTATATTGACTTATAGCAACCCTAACAAGGTTTTCAAGGTAAGTAGATATTTCAGGAGTGGTTTTAGCAGTTCGACACATTCAGTGAGCTTTCATGTCTGAGTGGGGATTCAGTCCTAGTCTGTCATTCTATCTACTGTGTTTCCCTGAAAATAAGACAGGGTCTTATATTATTTTTTGCTCCAAAAAACACATTAGGGCTTATTTTCAGGGGCTCTTGTTGTTGTTTTTTCATGTACAACAATCTACATTTATGCAAATAGAGTCATGTCATCTTCTTCTGGTTGCTGCACAATGGTGGAGAGCAGGGTTTCACTTAACTGGGGCTTATTTTTGGGGTAGGGCTTATATTACGAGCATCCTGAAAAATCATAGGTAAAGGTAAAGGTTCCCCTTGACATTTAGTCCAGTCGTGTCCGACTCTAGGGCGCGGTGCTCATCCCCGTTTCCAAGCAATAGAGCCAGCATTTGTCCGAAGACAGTTTCCGTGGTCACGTGGCCAGCGCGACTAGACACGGAACGCCATTACCTTCCCACCGAGGTGGTACCTATTTATCTACTCACATTTTTACATGCTTTTGAACTGCTAGGTTGGCAGGAGCTGGGACAAGCGACGGGAGCTCACTCAGTTGCGTGGATTCAATCTTACGACTGGTGGTCTTCTGACCCTGCAGCACAGAGGCTTCTGTGGTTTAACCCGCAGCGCCACCACGTCCCCTTGAAAAATCATACTAGGGCTTATTTTCAGGGTAGGTCTTATTTTCGGGGAAACAGGGTACTATACCACACTAAGCCAGTGAGCTCTGACACTATTTAGGAATGGAGAGGCATCCGGGCATCAGAGCCACTACCCAAGATAAAATAAAATATTCTCCTTCAGCACTGTTTCTGTGAGATTTGTCTCCAGCCTAGAAGGACAGCTTTTCTCTAACAGAAAAGTACTCAAGCTGGTGCCTTGAGACCTGGCAAACCTGACAGAAGCATTTCTGGAAGTGGTGTCCCCCCATTTAATTTAGGCCACAGAATTCTCACTAGCTGAAAATGCTGCATTCCACAAATGCAATACTGGCAGAAAGGAATTGTCAGGGCTGTTTTTCAACAAGTGTGAATGACAGTGAACAAAAGAGGTTATCCTACAGACTATCTTGACTGCTGCCATCAGTTTTATCAATATTCAGGCTGCCCTTTGCTACATAAAGCTTGGCATCCTTTTTTCCTGCTGGCAACGCAGTAATGAGATTGTGCAACAATACTGGGCCATTTCCTAGCTTTTTGAATCATGGGTTTGTTGTTGTTTAGTCGTTAAGTCGTGTCCGACTCTTCGTGACCCCATCGTGGGTACAGAAGCACAATATCCTGTCAGGATTTGTTCCTAACAAGTGAACAATGGGTTAAATTTAATATTGTTGGGTGAATGTAAAATGGATGACAAATGCAAAGTCATGCCTGTAAGAGTCAATGTAAAATGGATGACTGATGACATGCAGCTGGAATAAGCTTAGGTAGTGCTGGTTAACTACGTTCAGCTGCTTTGTGTATAGTGATAGGCTGCTCTTACTATATAAGCAAAAGAGTAAGAACAGCACATTGCCACAAAGTAGTGAGTCTGGTGGCCTTTACTTCTTTAAATGTCTATGTTGTTCTAAGAGATTTATGTACAAGCTACAATAAATAAATAAATAAATAAATAAATAAATGTCTCTGTAGCTTCAGTAGTGCAAAACATGGAGAAGAAGGAGAAGCAGCAGCAGCACAAGAGGTCAAGGCTTGATTGGGCAGAAGAGAGACTGGCATGCAGTTAGTAGAGAAAACATTATTGAGGTATATGAGGGACTTTTTGCTTCTTCAACTAGCCAGATGGAAGACACACCACCCTACAAGAAAACTGTTTTTGTCGTTATATGCCATAAGTTATATTGACTTATAGCAACCCTAACAAGGTTTTCAAGTAGATATTTCAGGAGTGGTTTTAGCAGTTCGACACATTCAGTGAGCTTTCATGTCTGAGTGGGGATTCAGTCCTAGTCTGTCATTCTATCTACTGTGTTTCCCTGAAAATAAGACAGGGTCTTATATTAATTTTTGCTCCAAAAAACGCATTAGGGCTTATTTTCAGGGGATGTTTTATTTTACAGTCATGTCATCTTCTGGTTGCTGCACAATGGTGGAGGGCGGGGTTTCACTTAACTAGGGCTTATTTTTGGGGTAGGGCTTATATTACGAACATCCTGAAAAATCATACTAGGGCTTATTTTCAGGTTAGGTCTTATTTTCGGGGAAACAGGGTATGTATATAATGCCATGTATATATGTCTGATCTATGCTGACAAATAATATATGAAGTCTGAATATATTATGTCATAAGCTTTTATCAAACTCTCTCGGTGTTTTTCCTAAACTCTCCGTGTCTTTACTCTGCTTATTAGAAGGGAGGATTTGAAGCTGCCTGATAAGGGACTCTGTTTAACCTGTTATCTTAGGCCCAAGGTTTGTCTTCATCAACAGAGTGCTCTTAGAATTTCAATATCCAAACGCTGACTCCAAACTTCTGGAGAGGCAAATGCCACATCTGTTTTTGGAGTTGGCACCCAGCCAACATATCCTACATTCAAAAACTGGAGGTTTTTTTGAAGAATTGAATTTACCTTGATAAACAAAGGTCCATGGAAAGCATTCTTTAGTTGCCCCCATATACAAAAAAGGTGATAAAACCATTCCAAACAACTACAGACCGATTTGGCTTCTGGCAGTGATCAGCAAGCTTTACTCATCACTCTTATGAAGAAAAATTACATGCTGGATACTGGGTGACAACAAGCAGGCTTTAGAAAAGGTCACTCCTGCATGGACCATTGTTTCATTCTGGCCTTGCTGATAAGCAAATACGTGTTAAATACACCTGGTACTTTATATGCAGCCTTTATTGATCTGAAAACTGCTTTTGATTCCATGTTGCATGCATGCTTATGGAAAAACCTAAATGCCATGTGGCTGCCCACAACACTGTTAAAATTAATAATTACTCCAGCAACTCCCTATGTGTTAAAATAAACAGGGACCTATATAAAATTTTATACCTGTACAAAGAGGTGTTCAACAGGGCTGCATTCTTGCATATCATTTATTTAATCTATATTTAAATGACTTTATCCCAGGCCTACAAACCATCTCCACTCATGCTCCATGTCTCAGAAATCAACCAGTCCCTGACCCGCTATATGCTGATGACCTTGTTTCCTCTCAGGAACTCCGGTTGATCTAGACGTGCCATTAAAGAATTTACTGCCCACTGTAATGAAGAGTTGCTAGAGAACAAATATAAAATTATGGTATTTACAAAGTCAGTAAGATAGTCAAACAAAAGATGGAAATCGGTGCATACAAATTATTTATTATATTTATTTATTTAACTTATATGCCGCCCACTCTACCCAAAGGTCTCTGGGTATAATTATAATTATAACAGGTCAGTGAGTTCAAATATTGAAAGATTGTATTTCAACCAAATCCAAATGGTCCAAGCACACTCAGTGTCTTAAGCACAAAACTGAACTAGCCATGCTAGCCCTTAAATTCTTCTATATTCAAGGAACTCAATATGTACCTGTGTTCCTGATGGCATACAAAACTAGAGCTGCCACATTTATTGTATAGCTCCCAGATCTGGGTTTTGGGTTGAACAGAACAACTTGAAAAATTCCAGTTAGCTTTCCTTCGCAAAATATTAACCTTGCCACCATGTATTGCATCTGCAGTGGCACAACTTGAGTTGGGACTCCCAAAGATTTCGACCTTGGTCTGGAAGGCCACAATCAGGTATAAATGTTGACTACTAAATGCTGAAGATTTTCCAGCCTTCACTACATTAGCAGCACAAGAATGCTGCTGGTCAAAATGGAACGATGCTATTGATATGAAAGCAAGCAAACTAGGCTTACAGAAAACAGAAGACCTAAACAAGAGAAAGCAAAGACTACTTATGGAAAAACTGATTAAACAAGACTGGAACGTCCTTCAAGAGGATGCTAGATGGAAATGCTCCCCATGCCACCTGAGAGTTAAATATTCTACTTGATTTGATCTGCCTCTTTATCTTAATATTCTGACAGTCCCAAAGCTAAGGCGGTCATATATGATCGTTCACTACAATGCACTTCCAACAGCCGAGATGAGGGTATGATTTTTCAAGATACCCTCGACCAATGTTATTGTGACTGTCTCCTGTTAGAACCTGATATGCCATCCCATATCTTCTTCCACTGTCCAAAATATGAAATAGCAAGAGAGCAGTACCTTCAAAAATGGCTATTGAAATATTCATCCTTCTCAGAAACCTCAAGACTAAAATTACTCTTGAGCAGCCTTTGTAAAACTTATTCTGCAGATGTGGCAATTTTTGTCTTAACTTATTTTTAAACTCTGGATGTTGACATGGTGTATGGCCTATGGGCTATTAAACCTAAATAAACTTGAAACTTGAAATTGAACTAACAGTTTCCACAGGTAAACAGCAGGACGTTACACATCATGTCTTCAACTCAGCAAAGCCCAAGTTTCAGATGGCTTCTACTGATTTTTTAAATAATTTTTATTGAAATAGTCAGAACAAATCCACATAATCTATATAAAAATTAATCCAGTCAGCTATTCATCCTCAACAAGAAATATGTCTAATCAGATGCTGATTTAATGTCATTTCATCTGGAGATAGAATTTTCTTTTGGATTGCCTAATCTCAGTCACCTCTCAATGTTTTCTCTGGCCTTTAGAGTATAGAAATAAGTCCTATCTATCCAGAAGCACCCTCTGCATGTTAAACCCATGGACGAAGATAATACAAAAGTACCATGGATTGTTTTTAATGAGAACCCTACTTCCCCACCCCTCTTTCTTTTAAAGCCAAACATTACTAATAATTTATACATTAATAATATTCTAGTGACGAAAGATAGGATTGTTAATTGCTGCTCTGGTGTCATGGAATTCCTGTCCAGAGGATTATTTTTCAGCCTGTGTAGCTTCTGATCTTGAAATGACACCACATGCCATTCATTGCTATCTGTGTCAATGGCTATATCAGGGAGAGCAGCTGGCTTGGGAGATGACTAATGGAATATGAAATGTTTCACTTCTAGGTCAGTAGTTCAAGCTAAGATCTGAGCAACACACAACTTTAAATTTGTTTTTATGCCATGTCTATTTAATGTACCTGTGTGAAGTCTAGAACTGAATGGCCACAACTCAAAACTTAAGATTTGTTCAAAAGACTTCACACAGCAAAATGATATATGCTATCTCCACGCAGATGAGGACAATGAAGCTAGTGGACATTTTGGAAGCTTTCAAAGTTCTACTCTGAAACTGAACCCTTCTTTTAACATATTAAGAACTCTAAACAAACTCCAACTGTGTGTACTTGAGTGTCTGAGTATTGCAGCTGACCCTCTATGACAGTGGTTCCCAAGCTTTTTAGAGTTGTGACCCACTTTTAAAATAGCCAAGTAATCTGTGATCTCACCTGCATTAAAAAGGCATTTTTAATGGAGAAAAGTCATCCTTTCCCAGAACGTAGAGGCTTCTTTCTCCCCCAGAAGGCCTGTTTCTCATACATAGCATGTATATCTTTAATATCTGGCTCAAAGAAGAAATTATTTAATGAGGACTGTAGCACATCTAAGGTGACTAGTGATCCCCCAGAAAACACTTTGCAACCTCCTTAGGGGTCCTGACCCCCAGGTTGGGAAACACTGCTCTATGAAATAGGTATTTAGTTCCTAGAAGTCTGCCAGTGTCAAATCCATCTCCCTTGCTCTCTCCCTGTACATTAGTTCTCAGCTCAGCAATTTCTTCCACAGCTAAAGCTCTGCGGCAAAGGCACAGGAGGCATGCAGTTCAGTTGATTGCTGTATCCTGAAACACTAACTGTGCATGTCTTTTCATTCATTAACTGACCCTTAACTTAAAAAGTGGTTGTTATTTTCTCCTAAACTTCATTGAAGCTCAGATCCCAGATCCAGTATCACTGGAGGACACAGGTTCTAACCGATTCTGAGTCTCCTGCCATTGCCACTGCACAAGTCTACAGACAAAAACAAAAAATACAAAAATAAAACAGAAAATAAAACATAGTCTCTTTCCTCGCATCCTATTCCATGTCAATAGTGTGCTTGAAACTAGGGAACAATGTTCTTTATTAGTTGTAATTTGGAAGGAAACTTCTTGAAGCCCTTCTGTTTTCTTCACTTTTTATTTGTAACACATAGTTATATCCATATTTTCTTATGATATTACTGGAAACTGAAAAAAATTCTCTGCAAATGAGAATTACATGCCTGCTACCTCAAATGCTAAAGCAAGTGGGACCATAATCAGCCTGAAGGCCACATGCAGCCCCACCAGGGGCCATTTTGCATCCACCAGTGTCACCAGAGCCCTACAACCATCCATACTCCCTGTAAATTAATTTAACCCTCTTTCCCACCGAAAATCCTATGCTGACCTCTAAGGCATGTGGGCAGAAACTGTCCTACATTTTGAGGGGGAACAGCATCACTAGGGCCCTCAGATCCTCAAAGTAATCTTGAGAATAGACTATTGCAACATTCTGTACACTGGGCTGCCTTTGACAGTCTGGAAGCTGCAGCAAGTGCAGAACACAGCAGCCAGGCTAGTTTCTGGAACATCACAATTTGATCATATTTCACCTGTTCTAGCTTGTCTGCACTGGCTGCCTGTATGCTTGCGGGCCAAGTTCAAAGTGCTTATGCTAACATATAAAGGCCTTAATGGTTTAGGGCCTTGCTACCTATCTGAGCACCTCTCCCTCAAAAGTCTACCTGTCTCGCCTGTACCTCATACACTGGGATGATGTGAGTGGTGAACCTGAATCTGCCACTTGAAACTAAGCCTTTTCAGTGGTCATTCCATCACTTTGGAACTCACTCCCACTCGAGGTATGATTAGCTCCGACCCTCCTTGGTTTCCGGAGACAACCCGGCTTTTCTCACAAGCCTTCTATGGCCTTACTCCAGAGTAATCTTGCCAATCGATGGGGCTTTTTTCCTCCTCTCTTTATGCATCTGCCCTGTTTTGGCCACCTTTATTGTATTTAATATTTTATATATATATTTACTAGGTATTTTATATGTTGCTACTATCTTTTACAGTACATTCACCAATTATGTGGGTCTTATTGGGGTTGTGTGTATTTTGTTATTATGAGTTGTTTGCCACCCAGAGTAGCTGCTCTGCCACTAACTGGGAGGGATAAAAATTTAAATAAATAAATAAAATAAAGTGTTTTTTAATTTGAAAAAAATTGGCCACTTGAGGCTAGAAGGGAGCTTTTTAAAACCTTTTTCTGAACTAAACCCATTTTTAGTTAACTGCTAATTCACTTTTAGTTAACAAAAAAAAGAACCCTCTGTCTTTTTAAACAATAATTTATAAAAAAACAGATTCACAGATTAGTCTCTTTGGCCATACCATGACTGTTTAGATCCACCCACCTTGAAATGTGGCCCTTCTGCTCCAAGAAAATCTGAAAAATGCAGTCTAGCCCCCCTGAAACTGCCCATTGCTGAATTAGATGATGTGCCTATGAAACCCACTGTTTCTCTTTAAATTCTGTTTTGTTCTACCCATTTCTCTAAAATGCTTGTAAAATTTTACATCCTTTAATAAATTTAATTTTAACTTTTTTTTGTACTCATTATAAACTCACCTACTCTCTTACTACAGCAAAGTTCCACTACCAAAAAGAGAGAGAAAAGACTGAACTTACTTTGCTCCTCACCCAAAAGTATTAAAGGGTTTTGTTGAAACGCTTTGTAGAATTATCAGGTGCTGACAGCTACTTGACACACCAGGAGATTTTGAAGGCACTTTGGGGACACAACTGGACTTCATTTTCATCCTATAATCTCCTCAGTGCTCTCTGTGTTTGATTTTTAAAAGGGAGAAAGACTTGTAAAATCCTGGTTCTGGTACTTCTATTGCAGTTACTGGTCAAATCCTGTTGAACTGAACCACTTCAATCTTCAGTAGGGATCACATGGATAAATATTTCCTGATGAAGTCTTCCGGGTTGGGGGGCTCCTTGTGTTTCTACTTCAACTGTTCTGTTTCAACTTCTCAAAGCAATCTTTTCTAATAACTTTTCTAAACAAAGGCAAATGTTTTACTTGGTTTTTCAGGGGACACTGCAATTTTTCACCACTAGCATAGTATGGCCATGGCTATGTTTATATTCACAGAGAGAGAATGAGAATTCCTTATGTCTTGTTGTTGGGGGATGGGTGAGGACAACAAGGAGAAGGAAAGGCTAACTAAGTGATGGAAGCAGATGGAGAGAGAAACCTTTGAGAAAAAAATGACTGGGAGATACAAGTCCCATATTGTCCAGCTGACTTCTTTGTAACTGAATTCTGGTCATGTCAGTACCTGCTTAGCTAGACAGGATTCCCAGATTTCATTTCAAGAGTGTGCATACATGCACATACACTGCATAGTCATATCAATTTCACACCATTTCAGTTTGATACCATGGAATCATCTTAAAGAATCATGGAATTGCAGTTTGGCGAAATATTTAGAAAGCTGAGAAGAGAGGACATGATGATGAAATCAGTTTACATCTATAGTTTAGATACACACTTAGAAAATCTAATTCAGGGGAGTGGATTAAAAAACCCCAGCAGAGAATTTGAAGTACATCATCAAAATGCAAACCCCAGAATTCCTTAATGAGGAGCTATTTAAATAAATAAATAAATAAATAAATAAGTTGAAGTGGTATGGAAAAACACGTAATCGCATAGTACACACACAACTCATGTCTCTAAACTTTGCAGAAGCCAACATAAAAGGCAAAACGTTTGGTCCAATAGTTTTCTACAAAAGAAACCTAGTACAGCCAAGAAGTGAAATGACATATATGACTCACATTGCATTTTTGCACCTCAGATGTAAAGGTGCAGAATGATCCAATGATCTGTTGGAGGTTTTTGCAACCTTACATGCTACCTTTAGCAATTTTGGCTGGGAGTCACCTTTCTGGGCTGGAGTGACTGTCAGTCTATCCAACAGTAACCAATCATTCCCTCCTGCTTCTGAATTCAAAGAAAACCCCACCTTTCTACTTTTGAGCTCTTTCCCTCTCTAGAGTCTGTTGAAGTCTGTTGCTGAAAATAGACATGCTTGTCAGTTTGCTGTTTGATCTGTTGATCTATGAATAAATGAAACATTTTTTTATTCTTTCCACTACTACTGTTTCAGAATGAGTTGTTGAGACTGTAAACACCAGTTGATGAGAAAAGGGGGTGGTCTACTCTGGGGAACCTGAAGTTATTCTGCTCTATGATTCCCTGCACTTCTGCTGTGCAGCAGAAAAGGGAATTTAGCCCCCAAAAATCAAAAACTCTGTAATGTTATCTTTCCTGTACAGGTGCACATTCTTTGCAGCTACATTATATGGCACTGCTATTAAACGGTCCAGGTGAAAGCACTCAACTGTGATGCTAGAACAGCCAAAGCATGTATTATGGGGCTTCTTACAGAACTGCACTGTTAACTGACTTCTCAAAAATAAAATAACTATATCCACTGTGGGAAGGCTTTTGTAAACACTGAGCATCAGTTGCTCTTGGAGTCAATTTTTGAAAACAGAAAATATCTTACAAGTGTGTGTTGTTTTTAGCATAGGAGGCATTTTTCCTAAATTAGCTCACTGACCTTTATGGGAGTCTTAACTCTGGGTAACTAGAATATGGAAACCTCAGGTATCTGGTAGGTCTGAGAAGGAGAGTTGTTGGGAAAGGGAGAAATAAAAGGATTTATGAGCACCACAGGAAAGACTGAAAGACCAGCATGGGGGAGGAAAAAAAAGAGAGAGAATGTAAAGAGGAAAAAAAGAGTTGCTGGAAAGATAAAAAGCTAAGGCAGGGTTTCCCAACCTTTTTCAATTCAGGACTCTGTTTTATAATAGCCTAGTAACCTGCAACCCCCTCCACTACATTTGCATAAAAAGAGTTTTAATAGGGTAAAGAAAAAAAAATTAAAAATAGAGTTTCTAAATATAATTCTACCCTAATATACTAATTGGTTGGACAGTGTCATCGAAGCAACCAACATGAATTTGACCCAACTTCGGGAGGCAGTGGAAGACAGGAGGGCCTGGCCTGCTCTGGTCCATGGGGTCACGAAGAGTCGGACACGACTAAACGACTAAACAACAATATACTAATATTAATATAATAATACACAATGTGGGGGCTTGTAAATCTGCCTCTACTAGATAAGATCTGAGAAGGAAAAAAATGTCTATACACTTTTGAGTTTAATTTACCCTTTTGGGTGTGGAGATGACCCTTCCTTCTTTCATGTCTCTTCCCCACAAAAAAACTCTTTCAGTGAAGAGCTTCTCCCCCTCAAACTCAAATAAACTCTTCCTCCATGGGGCATGCCCCATTCCCCACACTTCCTGGTTCTCCTCCCTCACCTTTTTGCCCTTCTTGCCTTCCTCCTCCATGACACAGGTATGACCCAGAGACATCTCCCTGCCCAGGTCCTCTCTCTTTTCACTGGGAATAGCAGAAGACTCATGGGGAGTGAAAGGCACCACTGCTCCTGCAGCAACAGTATTTCAATCCTGCTTCCTTCTTCGGCATTAGAGTTTCTGGTGTGCACTATGCACTCATTTCATTCAGGCCTCCTTAAGCTGGGCTAACACTTGGTTTCAAAGTCTGGCATCAGTCCTGCAATGATGGATGTGGAGGAGCAGAGAGAAATGAGCAAGAGTGGCTTTTTCAGAGGGGGTAGGAGTGATGCAAATGCATAAAAAGGAAAATCTGTCCAAAGGAGCATAGAAATAACTAAGAACTATAGATTACCTGCAGTTCCAGTTCAGATTAAATTTATCTATCTGTGGGCCAAGAGGATTAAGATAAAACAGCGTTGTATATACCATATTCAATATAATAAATATAATTACAACTAAAATTAACCACGGCAACCCCCCAGAAAACACTTTGTGACCCCCTTGGGGGTCCAGACCTCCAGGTTGGGAACCTGTGAGCTAAGGGATTGATGGGGACTCAGTGGGAGATAAGCTCTGACTTGAAGAGAAAAACCAGCAAGAAAAAGAACACTGAGATGGAGCTGAGCTAATGAGGTTTTGAGTCCAAGCAACACTGGGTACTTTCACTCTTCCATTCATAGTTTTCCCACTTCTACTATTTGTGGAACTAAACCTCTAGCTAGACTTCATATTCATACGACAAAAGAAATACAACTGAATTCAGTGTAACCTAATTCTAGGTATGTACTGTATGTTTAGGATATGAATATATGCTCTGAACAAGACACTGCTGAATAATAAGTGTAACTAGCATACAGGTCAATATCTACCCCAATACTACTTTTCTTAAACTTTTCTATGCCACATATAATATAGGAATCCTAAACTTCTATTTGCATGGTAAAGTCTAATCCAAAAATAAATTACTAGAGATTGCTTTTTTTAAAGGTGCTCTGGAACAAAGAGTCTTGTTTTTGTCCAACTATGAACATTCAGAACTAAACACTCCGTTACTTATTTCCTGAAGACAGCTGAAAATGGCTTCTGTGTAATGATGTTTTTCATGCCACTATTATAATGGGTAGCATTGCCTTCATGGCTCTCTATAAAGAGAAAGTTCATATGAACATTGTGGCTTTTGAGAAGTGACCAACAATGGCAGAAATCTCTCTACACCAATTAGTAGAACAACATGATGGTCATGATGAAAGCAAGTTATCACATAAAAGCAGTTTCCATGTGATTCAAGCACTCCTACTCAAAAGATACAGAGATAGCTTTGTTGTAGATAACTGCATTTCAAGAATATGCCAAAAACTTTTAATAGCAAGTAAAATTGTTTTAACCAGAATTGTGTATGCTGAGATCTAAGTCTCCCAAACTATTTTAGCTTAGCTTTCATTTTCTTGTTGAAGGAAATAAACTAGGAATAAAAATGTGTCTGCAATAAAATGCCTACTGTTTTGAGATTAAAATAATGCATTTGCTTGTCAATACCTTTCCTTTGCCTCTGAGGCATGAAGCATAAAATCCTCAGTTACTTTTCTATTATGTAGCATGCAACAAATTAAGTGCCATGGAACTCAGTTTCTCTCTTGTTCTTATCACAAATCTAATGTATCTCTTTCATGCATATTTCCTGAAGGGCAGACTGCTTTTCTAATATATGACTAGCATACTTGCAGATTTAGTTGGGTAGGGGATGCATACATATTGTGAAACTGAGAGGTACTATTATGATATTCACTTTGACCCAGCCAGCACATTACTAAACGGTGCTAGCGCTGGGTCTTCTTACAAGTGGATGCAGAAGTATGGCTAGAAAGTTTGAGCAGTTCTCCAACAAATTTCTGATTCAGATTCTGCCTCAGCCATGAATTCATTATATTGTTGCAGGTAAGGCATTCTTCTCCAAACCTCAGCCCATGATTTATGACACAAAGATACTACTGCTAGCCTACTTTGCAAGGGCCCTTGTATTACTTCCTGTTCATTGCATGTGAGGAATTAGTCATAAGTTATGTCAGTGCCCTTCTGTTTCTCTCTGGATAAGTGGCGACATAGTAAAGTTTTATTTGGGAAGAGGAGAATGTTAATTTTTTTAATGTTTTCTTGATGATAAAATTTATATCATGTTACTGAAAGTAAAATAAGACCTGTTCAAAGAACGCAAGCAAGTTACATCAAGATACCAAAACCTTTTGTATTTTAATGCATTTAATAGGCAAAGGTTTCAATGTAAAAAATAATGCACAAACGGAAACTTTCAGAAACAACAATCAGAGAGGAAAAAATAAGCCAAAAAAATTACATGCTGATCTTTGCATCTACTTCTCATTGCATCATCTTCAGTCTTTCTGTGGATGGTGCAAGCAAAGATATGCTTCAGGCAAGCCTATAACACTATATTAGAGAATTACCCCACCAGAGAAAGTGTTACCATGGTTATATTCCTTTCAGCAATTATACCAAGAGAGGTAATATTTAGGCTACACAACAGGAACTCCACAGGCTCCAAGATGAAGGCTGCTGCAGGTAGGTACAAGAGAATTGCTATGGACACAGTGACGTACACTTCAACAGTAAAGCCAGTGAGGCATTAAGTTTGGTCTTGAACAGCGTACTATCATCAAATGGGCAGCTTGTGTAGAGGACTATCAAGTGGCTCAGCAGCTAATCGGCTGTCATCCCTGAGAGCCTCCTTTGGCCCAGTCCGCTGACCTACAAAAGCACCATGGACTTCGGATATGGAGAAAGGATGTCACATATGAAAACAGCCATGACTCTGTGATTGGTCCCACACTTACTACTGCCCATGGAGCCCTTTCTAGATACAAGATCTCTG
Organism: Intellagama lesueurii; assembly: GCA_037013535.1. Lineage (NCBI taxonomy): Eukaryota > Metazoa > Chordata > Lepidosauria > Squamata > Agamidae > Intellagama > Intellagama lesueurii. Next base: position 113,431,734 of record JBAJHW010000005.1, read on the forward strand.
GAGAAAGTTTCACACACTGTTTATTTTGCAGACAGATTCCGTGCTACTTCCTTTAAAAATCTCCCTTCCTTCCTCTCAACATAAAACATGCACAATATTCCCCCCTGAAGCTGTGTATTCCAGAGAAAGTAAGTAGGCGTGAGCAAACTGTCTTAGTATCCTGCTATCACCAATGAGAAAGTCCGGTGTTCTCCAAATATTATATTATACTACCAAGTAATGCAAAATAGATGCTTGTAATTTTCCATTTCCTTTTCCACCTTTAAAAGGAAGTCAGTCTTCTCACATCATTATGACAATGGGCCACATCCTGTATACAAGACTAAATTTTTTTACAGTCATTGTAAGGGTTCTTGTTGCTAGCTCCAAGTTTTCTTTAGGACAGAAAACTGACCTCATATGGCGGAGTTTTGCTGCTTTGTTTTGCTGTTTGTTTGTCTGCTTTTTACAAACAAGACAAATGTGTTGATGCCTGCTTGCTTTTTCTTCTTCTTGCCAGCTGCTGCTTTAGCTGATTCAGCTTCCCAGATCAAGAAATACACATCTTAGGAGAAAAGGCATCAGATCTCCCAATCTGTTGTTGCTGGAGTTTGACTACAGGCAGATGATCCTCTCCCCCCGCCCCATACAAGGAAGAGGTAGAACACTGTGATACTGCCATTTTTGCCTACAGCACATCTCACAGTTGTCTCCATTTACACATGTTGCACTATTTGAAAAATGTGACCAGAAAAAACAGTAGGACAGGGGGAATGAATATTTGATATACATGTGGTACAAATACACAACCATATAACCACAGCTTCTTAAAAACTAATCATGTTCTACCACATTTTCATTCATGTCTCACTATTTTTTTTCCCTTCAAGGCCTATTTAGGTCGCTTTCTGACTAAGATCAACATCTCTTGTTGCCACAGCAGCAAGCAAGCACCACTGCACTCAGGCAAAACTTTATTCAATAAACAAAAACCTCTGGTAGGTCCTCACAGTTACAGGTATAACAGAGCCAATTCAAACATGCAGAAATGCCATTTAGCTCAGTTCTTCCTACTGTATTCTATTTTTTTGTTGCTGTATAGGAACTGCCTGTTTAAAACGTTTTCTTTATGTTTAAAACAGATAAAACCTAAAAAATCAAACTCCCTATACCAGAAAAACTACCATATCACAAAAGAACAAAGTCTTTAAAAGTGCTCAGGCACACTACTGTTACATAATAGGCTTTGTGGCTTTGTTTTATTTTAAAATACTTAAGGACATTAAAATGTGCCATGTCATTTAATTCTTCACCTATATAAAATAAGAATATTATACGTATGAGCTACCATCTTTACAGCAGTGTTCCAGAAGCTATGCAATGATTTCTCAAGTGAGATCAGGTGTCCTTATTCCAGAAACATCTCACTGAGGCTCTCTTTTTTGTTGACATGACTCTTCTAATGGCTACTGTGACATTTTAAGTATTATTGTTTAAATTATATTTCAACTCGTTTTAAACAACGGAGTAAATAATAATTTAAGACACAGAGGTGTAGCTCAGAGGTAGACCACAAGTCATAAGTCCAAGTATTGCCAGGTCCTGCATATAGCTAGGAAAGAATCCTGGGAAAGATCAGATTCAGTAAATTAGTAAATAAATAAATATTTTAAAAATCTTTTGGAGATCTCTCAATTTCATCCTATCTGAGCAGCTCTGAATATAGGAAAAACAGCATTCAATTTATTTAAAATTATTAGTTTATTTGCTATTCAAGCACCCAACATTTTTGCTGATACCAGGAACTAGTGTTTGGCACTGTTGATCTTGGAAGCAAATGTAAGAATCAATTCAGTTGTGATCACACTGTGATCTCTGAAAGCTGACCTCTAATCTGGAATGCTAAGGATCTGAACTTTCAGTTTTTAAAAGGAAAGGCTGGGAGAGATCTTTTCCATTTTTTTCAAACACAGCTTTTCAGATTTTCTAGGGGGAAGATGAGAAAAATGAACATAGGTGGGAAAACTCCTATAAAATGCATGAATTGTTTTTGAAGGCAATTTTTCCTCACCCAAAATGCCACAAATTGTGCTCTATGAAGTTCTGCATGGAAAACAATCTACAGAATTAGAGAATGGTAAATTCAAATGCAAATTTAGATATATACAACAATGAAATCTAAAACGCATTTCTGTGTCTAATGAAGACTAACATCTTCATGAGAGGTGGCCTTCAATGATTATGGATTAGGGTTTACCTATGTCTGGTGACATTTTTTTCTAGTTTGGTCAAGACAGTTACAGTAGAAGCAACATTGTTTCCATCCAAACAATATACTTTAATTTGTTTACTAAAAAAATGGTGGCTTCCATTTTGATTTTTCTCTACTGTTCAGATAGCAAAAACTAAGACACGCTTAGATACCATAGGTTGCAGTAGACTGTCTCCTTTTTTAGTTTGGGGCATAGTCACTGGTTTTTTAAAAATATTATTTTTATTTAATTTAATTTAATAAATTTAATAAATACCTTAGGCATCCTTCAGTCTCGAGAGACTATGGTAACGTGCTCTGTATGGAGGACTTGGAACAGCGTCTAGTGTGGCTGAGAAGGCCAATTCGAGAGTGACAATCCATTCCACACTGAAGACAAATACAATCTGTCCCCTGTCCAGCTCCCTGATTTTGCTGGTTTCGGGACTGCCTCTTTGCCTCGGCCTGCTGGACAAGTGTCTCTTCAAAATGGTAGAGGCCGTGATGCACCGCCTGCCTCCAGGCTGAACACTCAGATGTCAAGGTTTCCCATCTGTTGAGGTCCATTCCTAAGGCCTTCAGATCCCGCTTGCAGATATCCTTGTATCGCAGCTGTGGTCTCCCTCTGGGGCGATTTCCCTCCACTAATTCTCCATACAGGAGATCTTTTGGAATCTGACCATCAGCCATTCTCACGACATGCCCAAGCCAACGTAGACATCGCTGTTTCAGTAATGTGTACATGCTAAAAATTCCAGCTCGTTCTAGGACTACTCTATTTGGAACTTTGTCCTGCCAGGTGATTAATAAATACCAAACCACACACACACACAAACCACACACACACACGCAGAAAAAAAACACAATAGCACCACCCCTAACCCCAGGGACGATCCATTAATGCAATACATAGATATATTTTACAACAACGTTTCCTTTTAAAAGACCCCTTATCCCTTCCAGAAATACATATATTTTTGAACTGGCTTTTGCCCTTTTCCTTTATTCAGTATGGCATTTATAAAGTCACCCCATATTCCATTAAATTTATTGATCTTTATCACTCCTTTTTTAAACTTAATTCCAGATTTCATTATTCCATTCATGCGGCTGAAAAATCCAGTTCTTCCAGTTTTTTGCTATAAGTAATCCAGCAGCTGTTATCATATTTATAATCATTTCTTTCTTTGAGTTATTTATGTTATGATTATCTAGTAACAATAATAATGCTGTTCTTGATGATGCTTCAATTTTGACTTCCAATATTTCTCTAATTTCTTTAAAAACTTCCCTCCAAACCTTTTGTATTACTTCCTAATTCTTTATTGCAGCAATCCCCAACCTTTTCCGGTCCGCGGACCAGCTGGGAAAGGCAGAGCACCCCCGCGCTCGCATGCATGCGCGAACAAGCACGCCCCCCGGTGCGCATGCGCAAACGGTGGTGCAGCGCTTCTCTGGGAACGCTTGCGCTCGTGTGCATGCGCAAACAGCGGTGCGGCACTCGCACAGGCGTGCTGGAGCGTGCGCACGGCTGTGCGGGGGTGAGTGCGTGCGGGGGGGCGGGAGGTCTGTCTCGGCGGCCCAGTCCGGCTCAGGCCACAGACCGGCACCGGGCCGAGGACTGGGAGTTGGGGACCTCTGCTTTATTGCATCTTCAGCACATCTTAGAATATTCAGAGTCTATTTTGTTTAATTTTACCAGTGTTAAATACCATCTCCACATTGTTTTATAACCATTCTCTTTTATTCTAACTGACATGTTTTAAAACCCTTCTGTTCCGTACATTTTCCCATTCCTTTTTATATATTTTTCCTAAATCTGCCTCCCATATTATTTTTATTTTATTTTGTTTGTTTGTTTGTTTGTTCCATTTTTACCCCACCCATCTAGATTCGGGAATCTACTCTGGGCGTCTTACAAAATATAAAGATAATAAAAGCAGAAAAATCAATAAAGAAAACAGGATCCAAGATGGGATAAAGAAGCTATGTAATGGGAGGGGGGAAGGCCTGCTGGAAAAACCAAGTCTTCAACTTGTTTTTAAAAATTCCCAGCGAGGGTGCCAGTTGAATCTGCGGGAGTAAGGTGTTCCAAAGATGAGGGGCCACTGCCGAGAAGGCCCAGTTTCTTGTTTTCTCCTTCTGGACCTCTCTCAGGGTTAAGCCCCTCAACTTTCCAGTCTGGCTTGATTGAATGACACGAGTAGAGCTAGGTGGGGACAGGCGCTCTGCCAGGTATCAAGGCCCTAAACCATTTAGGGCTTTATATATAAGCATTAGTACCTTGAAATCAATGCAGAAGCAAATGGGTAACCAGTGTAAGGCTGCCAGAGTGGCGGAAATATGTTGGTGTCTTTTCATCCTAGTTAATAATCTGGCAGCCGTATTCTGGACCATTTGTAGCTTCTGCATCAGTCTCAAAGGCAGCCCCGCATAGAGAGCATTGCAGTAGTCTAATCTCGAGACTACGAGCGCATGGACCAGAGTGGTGAGCGACCTGACATCAAGATAGGAGCGCAGCTGGGCAATCCGCCAAAGATGTAAGTGGGCAGAGCGGACCACAGATGCCACCTGGGACTCCATAGTAAGTGCTGGATCAAGAGGGACCCCCAAGCTGAGGACCACACTCTTCGTGGTGAGAGTTGCCCCCCAAAAGATAGCAGGCTTCCCAAACCACTAATAGAAGGGGTGCCCACCCTCAGGACCTCCATCTTCTCCGGCCTCAGTCCATTCACCTGCATCCATTGCAATACAGCTTCCAGGCAGTGCTGAAGGGACGAAACGGCATCCACTGTTGTTGGGGAAAAGGAGATGTAGAGCTGGGTGTCATCAGTGTACTGATGACATGAAGCCCCACATCCCCTGATGACCTGACCTAGAGCCCTCATATAGATATTAAACAACATTGGGGAGATAATCGAGCCCTGAGGAACCCCACATTTGAGACTCCACGGGGCCGATACATTCTCCCCAAGCTGTACTCTCTGAGGACAGCCCTCCATGAAGGATCGGAGCCAGGCAAGCACCAGACCACCAATTCCCAGCTCGGAGAGCCTCCCCAGGAGGATACCATGGTTGACGGTATCTAAGGCCGCTGAGATATCGAGAAGGACCAACAGAGACGTTTTGCCCCTGTCGGCCTCCCTCAACAGGTCATCAAACAGGGCGACCAATGCCGTTTCTGTACCATGGCATGGCCTGAAGCCTGACTGAAATGGATCCAGGACATTGGTTTCATCCAGAAGGACCTCTGTCTTGTCCGGGTTCAACCTCAGTCCATTCTCCTGCATCCATTGCTATAGGGCCCCCAGGCAGCGCTCAAGGGACGCAACGGCATCCACTGCTGTTGGAAACAAGGAGATGTAGAGCTGCTTGTCATCAGCATACTGGTGACACGAAGCACCACATCCCCTGATGACCCCACCCAGCGGCCTCATATAGATATTAAACAGCATTGGAGAGATTATCGACCCCTGCAGCACCCCGCAATTGAGGAGCCACGGGGCCGATACATTCTCTCAAAGGTGGACTCTCTGGGAACGGTCCTCCAAAAAGGATTGGAGCCAAGCAAGAGCTAGGCCACCAATCCCCAATTCAGAGAGCCTCCCCAGGAGTATACCATGGTTGACGGTATCAAAGGCGGCTGAGATATCAAGGAGAACGAACAAGGACATTTTGACCCTGTCGGCCTCCCTCAAAAGGTCATCAAGCAAGGCGACCAATGCCGTTTCCGTGCCATGGCGTGGCCTGAAGCCCATCTGGAATGGATCCAGGCCATTGGTCTCATCCAAGAGAGCCTGCAGCTGATCGGCGACCACCCTCTCTACTACCTTGCTAAGGAAAGAAACATTGGCGACGGGCCTATAATTGCCAATGTCGTCCGCCACCAAGCTCAGTTTCTTCCTAATGGGCCTAATGAGTGTCTCCTTGAGGGCAAGGGGAACTTTGCCCTCCTGGAGAGACACATTTATTATAGCAGTGGCTCATTCATTGTTACGGGCCTGGCCGCTTTGATTAGCCAGACCAGGCAAGGGTCAAGGGAGGAGGGAGATCCTAACTGATCTACCTCTTCTGTCAATATTCTAAAAATATTACCAATTCTCCCTTTCCCCTTTTTTCCGTTTGCCTCATTCTCCATATTCTTTTTTAAAAAAAACATATTTTTATTATTATTATTTGGATATCTTGGGTTGGGGTGTGGGATACAAAAGGTAAAAGGGAAGGAAAGGGAGATTTAGGTTAGGGGGGGAGGAGAGACAAAAATATACTAACGTCCATTCTATTCATATTGCAATATCAAGCTTCAAACTCTGCTATTCTACTATTTTCTGCCTTCCATATTTTAGCTCACATTTTGATCTATGTTATTCGAGCATTATCTGATGACTCTAACCATTTGTGGAATAAGTCCCATCTTTTTGTTGCCTTTTGTAATGGATAGTCCTTCATCACTTCTGATAAAATGTCCATTTCTGCCGTTTCCTTTATCATTTCCGTAAGATCTTCTTGTTTCGGTACCACCTGACTTTTCCAATTTTTAGCATAAAGAATTCTAGCTGCAGTAACTATATATATAACTATACATTTCTTTACTTTGTCTATATTATCTGGTATCATGCTCAATAAAAACAGTTCTGGGGTTAATGGAACCTTACAAAGCAATATTTGTTGTAACACAGTATGTACTCCTATCCAATATTGTTTCGCTACTCTACAAGTCCACCACATATGATAATCGCATCCCACATGTGTTTCACATTTCCAGCAGACATTTGATACATCTGTATACATCTTTGACAGTTTTTCCGGAGTCATATGCCATCTGTAGAACATCTTATATATATTCTCTTTAAAGTTAACCGATTTTGTAAGCTTTATATTATTTTGCCATACTTGCAACCATTGATCAATATCAATATTATGTCCTATATTTTGTGCCCACTTAATCATACATTCTTTAACCATCTCATCTTGCATTTTATTTTCTAACAAATGATTATACATTTTCTTAATTATTTTATCTTTTGAACCTAGTAAAGCTTTATCAAATGTCGTTTGTTCTAGATAAAAACCCTCTATTTTATCTTTACTGTATCTGGATTCTAGCTGTGTTCTAGACCACCAGTCAATGTATATATTCTGTGTTTCTAACTCTTCTTTAGACCTTAGTTCACAGTCCTTTTTCAATAAATCTTGATATCTTAGGAGCTTCACTTTCATCATAAGATTGGGTTGAGTAAAGGCCTCTATAGGTGATACCCATACTGGTATTTTTTGGTAGATTTGTTGAATAGTCTTTGTCCAGGTTCCTAATAAAGCTCTTCTTATCATATGTGCATTAAAATGTTTTTGTTCTTTATCTTTTTTATACCAAAGAAAAGCATGCCAACCGAACTGCAAATCATGTCCCTCCAGATTGAGTAATCTATCATTTTCCAAAGTTATCCATTCTTTTATCCAGTCTAGTACGCAGGATCTATAATACAGAACCCAATCTGGAAGACCAAAACCCGCCCTCTGTTTGGCATCTTGCATTGCTTTAATTTTAATTCTTGTTTTTTTACCTTGCCATACAAATCTCATAATTATCTTATTGAGTTCTTGAAAAAAGGACTGTTTTAATATTATAGGTATTGTCTGAAATAAAAATAAAACTTTGGGCAAGACATTCATTTTAATAGTTGCGATTCTTCCCATCAACGATAACTGTAGTTTGTCCCATCTCTCCAAGTTGCTCTGTATCTCTTTAATCAATTTCATGTAATTATCTTCGAATAATGTGCTCGTCTTCTTTGTAATTTGGATCCCTAAATATCTGATTCTCTTTTCCTCTTGAAAGTTAGTCTTTTCTGTTAACTTCTGTCGTTCTTGTTCTCTCATATTTTTAACAAGTATTTTTGTTTTCTTTTGGTTTATTCTCATTCCTGCCACTTCACCAAAGTTTTTCAATATCTCCATCAAATCTTCTATTGAGTCCAACGGATCTTCCATTAAAATGACTAGATCATCTGCAAAAGCTTGGAGTTTATAAGTATGACCTCTTACTTTCAATCCTTTTAATTCCTTTTTATCTCTGATTTGTTCAGTTAATATTTCTAGGGTCAGGATAAATAGTAATGGCGAGAGTGGACATTCCTGTCTAGTACCTTTCTGTATTTGTATTTCTTTCGTCAACTCTCCATTAATTTTCACTTTTGCTTTTTGCTGAGTATAAATTGCTTTGATTAATCTCAAAAATCTTTCTCCGACTTGTAGCGCTTCCAGCTGGTATAGCATAAAATTCCAATCCAGGTTATCAAAGGCTTTCTCCGCATCCAAGAATATCATAGCCATCTGTTTCTCCGGGTGTGCTTCATAGTATTCTAAAGAGTTTAAAATTATCCTTATATTATTTTTCATCTGTCTTTTTGGGAGAAATCCGGACTGATCTTGATGTATTAGCTGTACTAAAATTCTTTTCATTCTAGTTGCCAACATGGCCGCATATATTTTATAATCCACATTCAAAAGTGAAATTGGTCTATAGTTTTGTATTTCTTTTGCCTCCATGTTTTCTTTGTGGATAAGAGAAATTATCGCTTCTGTCTCATTCTCCATATTCTATATCATATGTTCAAACTTTGTCAATTGTTCAAGCTGTATCAAATTTAACCAATTTAGGTTTTCTTCTGCAAAAATACCTCTTAATTGATCCTTATTTTTTATTTTATCCTTCCAATCCTCCCATTCATACATCTTTTTTCTTTTTAGTTTGTTAATCAACTCCTTTATCCCGTATTTTTGAAAAATTTCTAATTCTACCACCAGTGAAAAGGGATATTCCAGGACATAAAGCCTGTCTCCATTTATTCCAGATCTCAAGTACATTCTTTATAAAATGATTCTGAACCTTTTTAATGGTTTTTTTAATATTCTTTTTTTACCAATACGTCTCTTGTGGGTCTCCCAATTCGTATAATTTCTGTAATGCAATATCACTCCATATTAATTCATCACTATACATCACTGTACTATAACATCCAGGATGATTCTCAATTGATTTGCTCAATAATAATTACTAATATTCAGTAATCCCAATTCCACCCTTTTTTGTGGTAGATATCAAATCTTTTTATTAATCCTAACTTTCATTCCTCCAATACATAGTTAATTTATTATCCATTTTATTTATTTTAATTCCTGTTCTGAAAACTTAAGGGGGATATTCCAAAACAAAAAATTTAATTTTGGTCATATTTTCATTTTGCAAAGTACAATCCTGCCAAACCAGGATAATTTCAGTCTTTTATAGTTCTCTGACTTGTCTTTTACTTCTTTATTCTTTCCAAATTTGTTTTATTGAGATCTTTTATATTTTTTGTAAAGTCTATACCCAAATATGTAATACTTTCAGTCACTTTGAATTTAAACTTGTCTTTCATCTTTCTATTTCCTCTCTAGAATATTTGGATACCATCATTTCAGATTTTTTCTAATTTATTAATAATCCACTTTGTTGTTGTTTAGTCGTTAAGTCGTGTCCGACTCTTCGTGACCCCATGGACCAGAGCACGCCAGGCCCTCCTGTCTTCCACTGCCTCCCGGAGTTGGGTCAAATTCATGTTGGTAGCTTCGATGACACTGTCCAACGATCTTGTCCTCTGTCGTCCCCTTCTCCTCTTGCCTTCACACTTTCCCAACACCAGGGTCTTTTCCAGGGAGTCTTCTCTTCTCATGAGATGGCCAAAGTATTGGAGCCTCAGCTTCAGGATCTGTCTTTCCAGTGAGCACTCGGGGTTGATTTCCTTCAGAATTGATAGGTTTGTTCTCCTTGCAATCCAGGGGACTCTCAAGAGTCTTCTCCAGCACCACAATTCAAAAGCATAAATTCTTCGGCGGTCAGCCTTCTTTATGGTCCAGCTCTCACTTCCATACATCGCTACTGGAAAAACCATAGCTTTGACTATGCGGACCTTTGTCGGCAAGGTGATGTCTCTGCTTTTTAAGATGCTGTCTAGGTTTGTCATCGCTTTCCTCCCAAGAAGCAGGCGTCTTTTAATTTCATGCCTGCTGTCACCATCTGCAGTGATCCTGGAGCCCAAGAAAGTAAAATCTGACACTGCCTCCATATCTTCCCCTTCTATTTGCCAGGAGGTGATGGGACCAGTGGCCATGATCTTAGTTTTTTTGATGTTGAGCTTCAGACCATTTTTTGCGCTCTCCTCTTTCACCCTCATTAAGACATTCTTTAATTCCTCCTCACTTTCTGCCATCAGAGTGGTATCATCTGCATATCTGAGGTTGTTGATATTTCTTCCTGCAATCTTAATTCCGTTTTGGGATTCCTCCAGTCCAGCCTTTCGCATGATGTATTCTGCATATAAGTTAAATAAACAGGGGGACAATATACAGCCTTGTCGTACTCCTTTCCAAATTTTGAACCAATCATTTGTTCCATATCCAGTTCTAACTGTTGCTTCCTGTCCCACATACAGATTTCTCAGGAGATAAGGTAGTCAGGCACTCCCATTTCTTTAAGGACTTGCCATAGTTTGCTGTGGTCCACACAGTCAAAGGCTTTTGCGTAGTCAATGAAGCAGAAGTAGATGTTTTTCTGGAACTCTCTGGTTTTCTCCGTAATCCAGCGCATGTTAGCAATTTGGTCTCTAGTTCCTCTGCCCCTTCGAAATCCAACTTGTACTTCTGGGAGTTCTGGGTCCACATACTGCTGAAGCCTACCTTGTAGGATTTTGAGCATGATCTTGCTAGCGTGTGAAATGAGTGCAATTGTACGGGAGTTGGAGCATTCTTTGGCACTGCCCTTCTTTGGGATTGGGATGTAGACTGATCTTTTCCAATCCTCTGGCCACTGCTGAGTTTTCCAAACTTGCTGGCATGTGGAGTGTAGCACCTTAACAGTGTCATCTTTTCAGATTTTAAATAGTTCAACTGGAATGCCATCACCTCCACTGGCCTTGTTGTTAGCCATAATTTCTAAGGCCCACTTGACTTCACTCTCCAGGATGTCTGGCTCAAGGTCAGCAACCACACTATCTGGGTTGTCCAGGACATCCAGATCTTTCTGGTATAATTCCTCTGTGTATTCTTGCCACCTCTTCTTGATGTCTTCTGCTTCTGTTAGGTCCCTACCATTTTTGTCCTTTATCATGTCCATCTTTGCACAAAATGTTCCTTTAATATCTCCAATTTTCTTGAACAGATCTCTGGTTTTTCCCTTTCTATTATTTTCCTCTATTTCTTTGCACTGTTCATTTAAGAAGGCCCTCTTGTCTCTCCTTGCTCTTCTTTGGAAGTCTGCATTCAATTTTCTGTAACTTTCCCTATCTCCCTTGCATTTTGTTTCCCTTCTCTTCTCTGCTATTTGTAAGGCCTCGTTGGACAGCCACTTTGCTTTCTTGCATTTCCTTTTCTTTGGGATGGTTTTTGTTGCTGCCTCCTGTACAATGTTACGAGCCTCCATCCATAGTTCTTCAGGCACTCTGTCCACCAAATCCAGTTCCTTAAATCTGTTCTTCACTTCCACTGTGTATTCATAAGCGATTTGGTTTAGATTATACCTGACTAGCCCAGTGGTTTTTCCTACTTTCTTCAGTTTAAGCTTGAGTTTTGCTATAAGAAGCTGATGATCAGAGCCACAATCAGCTCCAGGTCTTGTTTTTGCTGACTGTACAGAGCTTCTCCATCTTTGGCCGCAGAGAACATAATCTGATTTCGGTATTGCCCATCTGGTGATGTCCATGTATAGAGTCGCCTCTTGTGTTGTTGGAAAAGAGGGTTTGTGATGACCAGCTTGTTCTCTTGACAAAACTCTATTAGCCTTTGCCCTGCTTCGTTTTGAACTCCAACGCCAAACTTACCTGTTGTTCCTTTTATCTCTTGACTCCCTACTTTAGCATTCCAATCCCCTATAATGAGAAGAACATTTTTCTTTGGTGTGAGTTCTAGAAGGTGTTGTAAGTCTTCATAGAATTGGTCAATTTCAGCCTCTTCAGCATTGGTGGTTGGTGCATAAACCTGGATTACTGTGGTGTTGAAAGGTCTGCCTTGGATTCGTATTGAAATCATTCTATCATTTTTGAGATTGTATCCCAGTACAGCTTTTCCCACTCTTTTGTTGACTATGAGGGCTGCTCCATCGGGATTCTTGCCCACAATAGTAGACATGATAATTGTCTGAATTGAATTCGCCCATTCCCGTCCATTTTAGTTCACTGGCGCCCAGGATGTCAATGTTTATTCTTGCCATCTCTTGTTTGACCACATCCAGCTTACCAAGGTTCATAGATCTTACATTCCAGGTTCCTATGCAGTATTTTTCTTTGCAGCATCGGACTTTCCTTTCACTTCCAGGCGTGTCCGCAGCTGAGCATCCTTTCGGCTTTGGCCCAACCACTTCATTAGCTCTGCAGCTACTTGTACTTGTCCTCCGCTCTTCCTCAGTAGCATGTTGGACGCCTTCCGACCTGAGGGGCTCATCTTCCAGCATCATAACTTTTAGCCTTTTGTTTCTGTTCATGGAGTTTTCTTGGCAAAGATACTGGAGTGGCTTGCCAGTTCCTGCTCCAGGTGGATCGCTTTTAGTCAGAACTCTCCACTATGACCTGTCCGTCTTGGGTGTCCCTGCACGGCATAGCCCATAGCTTCTCTGAATTACTCAAGCCCCTTCTCCATGATAAGGCAGCAATACGTGAAGGGGAATAATCCACTTAATTCCCCAAATTCCTTTAAATGTGTTTGGATTCCATCTATAGCTTCTCCTGGATTTTCTACTGTCAACAGTCATCTGCAAATAAGCCTATTTTAGTTTTTTTTGCCAAATTCAATCCTTTTTATTAGATCATCTGTTCTTAATTAGTACCTCTATTATTAAAGCAAACAATATTGGGGATAGAGGGCATCCTTGTCTTGTTCTTCGACTTAGGTTTATTACCTCTTTGACCCCATCATTTACCATCACTGTTGCCTTATTTCCCGAATATAACTGATGAATTATATTTCTAAATCTTGTTCCAAATCCCATTTTATCTACTAATATCTTCAGCATTGGACTTTCTATGCAATCAAAAGCTTTGTAAATATCTAGTGCTAATACAGCTGCTTTTAATTCATTTTTATTTATATAATAGTTTATATTTAAAGCTCTCATAACCAAATTTGACATTTGTCTTCCTCCTACAAAACCACACTGATTATTTTTCACATATTTAGCTACAAATTTACTCATTCTACCTGCCAAGATTGCGGTAAATATTTTTACATCTTCATTCATTAGTGATATTGGCCTATATGAATCGGGACCTGTAGAGTCTTTATTTGGCTTCAATTTAAAATTATCATAAATTGTTTCTATGAAGGTGACATTTCTTCTCCATCTAATATTTTGTTGAATAATATTTTCATTTTTGGAACCAGTATGTGCTTAAATTTTTTATAATACTCGACACTCAATGGATTCCATCATCTAATTATATATTTTTCCCAGTATATAATTTTTTTAAAAAAATTGATGAATCATTAATTTTCCTTTCATTGTATTACACTGTTCACTCTTCTCATTCCTTATTGTGCCAATTATATTTTTTGCTTTTTTAGTCTGAGTGGCCCTAGCCAACATTTTCAAATTCTTATTACTATTTTCAAAAAATTCTCTTTTAAATATATTAACTTTTTTTTCATTCTTTCTGTCTCCAGATTTTGCAACTCTTTCCTTATACCCAGAATTTCCATCAAAATATTTCTCTCTCTATTCTTTATATATTTTAAGGATGTCACAGTTTTTTTAAAATTCAAACCTAAGGTTTCTATACCTTTAATTTTAAAAAATATGCCAAATAGTACAATATTACATACTAAGTTACAAAGCCTTTTACATTACTAAAGCTGTAAGGCTTTGTTACTTACCTGTAATTGTAGTTCTTCAAGTGGTCATCTATGAATTCACACATATAGGTTTTATGGCTGTGCAGAACACCACATGGGACCTTTCAGAGCTGAATAACCTTAAGAGAAAAAATTATCCTCCCCCACCCTAGCATGCAAGCACCACCTGTCAGGAACAGTTTACTCATTCCTCCTCCCCACCCAGTGCCTAACAGCTAATCACTGTGACATGACAGACAGAGGTGGGAAGTTTGTATGAATTCACAGATGATGACTCAGAGAATTGCAGTTACAGGTAAATAACCAGCCCTCCTTCTTCATGGTCTTTGTGATTCACAAGCTCAAATACCAGCTAATAGTTTGTAGCACCAAAACAGAGAATAGTACTGCATGGTCAAAGGAAGCATGCATTGGGCACAGATATCTAGTCTACAGTGCTTCACAAATGTTTTGGTTGAGACCATGGTGCAGCTTTACAAATATGCTGAAGTTGTACATCTCTCAGGAAGGCTGTTAATGCGGCCACTGCTCTTGTGGACTGACTTCTCAGAGATACTGGTAATGGTACTTTCACTATGTCATACACCAATTCAATAGTGGTGACAATCTACTTCAGTAAGCATTGGGATTACATAGGTGTACCTTTATGTGGGTCCTGGTAACAGAGAAACAATTTCGTTGTTTTTCTAAAATCTTTAATTCTTGAAGAAAGAAAGAAAGACAGAGCACCTGCAAACATCTAAGGAATGAACTGATTTTTCCAGATATCTTTGGGATGATAGATATAGCATTAGACAAATCAGTGACTCTCTCTTACAAAATTCTGATACTGACTTTGAAACTGGAGTTATGGTAGATTGTGTCTAAGAGCGCAAAGCTTGCTAGCTCTCCTCAAAGAAGTTACAGCTACTGTGAATACTGTCTTAAGAGACAACAAACAAAGTGACCTTACTGTGCTACATTAGATATGAGCATGAGAGAAATGTTTTCAAAGACATACTGTTCATTCCCTTGTTGGTACACTGAATAAGTATTTAACAGCTTTATAACATCTCATGACATAGATTGGTTGAAATGTGTTGGAATTAGAACAGATGGGGCACAAGGGAAAGCTTACTTGACTTGTAGCACGGATTAAGGAAATTGTACCATCGGTGACTTGATACCATTGCTGCATACATAGGGAAGTGCTAGTTGCTAAGAAGATACCAGGAAAACTAAAACAGAGCTTAAATGAATAAGTCAAAATTGTCAATTTTATAACAAGGAAATCACTGAATTCAAGACATTTGAACAGCTTTGAAAAGATACGGGCAGTGAACACCATCAACTTCTTCTGTACTGTGAAGTTCACTCGCTATCACGAGGTAAAGTTTTGTCTCGTTTTTGGGAACTGAGATATGAGATATGATTATTCCTCATGGAGAAGCAATTTAACCCTAAAGATCATTTGACAGATTTTTCCTGGTTAGTCAAATTAGCATAGCTGTGAGATATCTTCACCCATTTAAATATGCTCAACTTAAATCTTCAAGGAGAAAAGGTTAGTTTTTCATGTTGAAGACAAGATTGAAGCACTGATCAAAAAATTGGAATTGTGGCATTTTCACCTATTTAACTGAAACTATGAGACATTTCTAAACCTTACCAATTTTCTTGTTTCCACTGATGAAGAGTTGTCTGAGGACACATCACATATCACACAACATTTGGAAGATTTGCAGTGTATTTTCTGTGAATATTTTCCTATTCCTGATGCATGCCAAAGCTGGATTAGAGATCCATTTTCACTTAATATATATGAACTAGAAGAGGTTGCCGCAGCAGAGGAAGACAAGCATATAGAAATATCCATGGACGTGTTCTGAAATTACAGTTCAAGGAAAAGTCCCTTCCAAATTTCTGGGCTCACCTACAAGCAGATTTTCCAGATTTTCCCTTTTTTTCCACCCATCTTATGTTTAACGAGGTATAATTTTGTACAAATGATTATTTTTCTTTTTTAATTTTATTAATAAATTGTACATACAAAACAAAACTTTAAAAAGTACATACATTCAATGTGTTCCCCACCCCACACTTCTTTATGCCATTCATTTAATTGGAGATCTCACTTAACTTTCTAATTCTTTGCTATTACTAATTTAGCTACTGTTACTAAATTTGTGATCAATTCTTTCATTGTCTAATTCTATTGTTCATTCTCAAGTATCAATAGAAGTGCTATTTTAGGACATGTTCTTAAATTTGGCTTTAATATTTCACTTATCTCTTTTAAAAACCAACTTCCAAAACTTCATTATATATTCACATCCCCACCACATATGGAAATAGGCTATTTCCTGCTCACATCTCCAACATATCTTCAGTTTTTTTTGTCCATATAATTAAATTTCACTGGTGTTAAATACCGTCTCCAAACCAATTTGTTGTATAAATTATATTCATGTCATTTTCTAGCTTTCATTTTCATGTGACGTTTTGTATAGGTATATCATATTAATGATTTCATGTCCTTGTAATTTCAGTTTCTCCAGCAGGAATTAAAGACTATTATTATTATTCAAAAATTCCAGGCAAAGTCTATCAAAATTATAAAAACATTGACTGGTATTCTATAACAGATACAAGTTTTAACCAAAAATCTATCTGTTAAGCATTGGCACAGTATATATGCTGTTCCTAATATTGCTGTTTTTTGTAGCTCTGATGGTGTTATTTCTGAGATCTGCAACTGCTTATAATATTGCGTGAAATTTCTTTATAATGTTCCCAAAGCCCCAATGACTATGGGGACCACTGAGAAGTGTGTTTCCTCCACAAGCGAAATGTTTTGATTGCCAGATCTCTGTATTTTGTTAGTTTTTCCAATTCATCATCATCATCATAACCTTTATTGGCATAAAAACATACAGCAAACAGCAGTCTTCAAATAGATGGGGGATATATACCCCGTATGAAACAGATCAAAAAACCTCAATGCAAGCAGAACATAGCAGTACATAGTTAGTTTCAAGGTAACACCCAGCCATTGTTCATAATCTGTAACTTATACAGAAAGGAATAATTAATTGTATCCAATAAGATTAGACAGGTGTGATGTTGCAACCAATTCCGTTAGCCTTAACACACTCAGTTTTGAAATCAAGCTATCTTGGTCCAAGCATGAAGGAGGACATTGAGAGTTGTTTGAGACCACAACTGAAGTTGTTTAAAAATTTTTTCCCAAAGACAAAACTTCAGTCTTGTTTGGTGTTTCTTCATTTTCTTTTTTTTAAATGAAATAAAAAAACATGTTTTATTTAAATAGTGATATATCGTGATATCATTATTTAAATAATTTTTAAAATAATTTATTTTATCCACTCTGAAGAGAAGAATAAGAGGACAAAATGACTTATAAGTAAAGAAGGCAGCTTTTTTTTTTAAGAGAGGAAACTCCAGTGTGTTCTGCTTGAGTGGCAGGCAGAAAAGGACTGAAAAAACCATTAACTACAATTGGAACTTACACGCTGGGAGGCGAGATTTTTTTCTCATATGGCTAATTAGCTCTGGAAGGCTCCATATGATGTTCTGTGCAGGCACAAAACTCTTGTGTGTGAATTACAGAGACCAAGAAGAAGAACATGGCCCAGGCGGTTGACACGATTGCACCTAGGCGCCCTCTCCCTGCCCGCAGAGCCTATATGGCTCCATGGTACACAGAGGAGCTTCTGGCTATGAAACAGTTGGGGAGACGGCTTGAGCACAGATGGAGGAAATATCGCTGCGACTATGACCAAACACAGCTTAGAGCCCATTATCGGGCCTACTCTGTGGCAATACGGCTGGCGAAACACCAGCATTTCTCCAGTCGTATTGCTTCCTTGGCGTGTCATCCAGCAGAGCTATTTCGAGTGGTCTGGGACCTTCTTCAGCCTAATAGTTCAGTGGAGGTCCCGGGCTGCTCAGTGGCTCGCTGTAACGAATTTGTTACAAACTTTGAGGGAAAAATTGCTCAGATTCGCGAAGAGTTGGACTCCACTGTTGATGCAGAGCCTATGGTTGTGTCCAGTGCTCCGGACTTATGTCATAATTTATTGGATGAGTTTCAGTTGTTACGACCCGAGGATGTGGACAGGGTGCTTTGATTGGTTCGTGCCACCACTACGCAACTCGACCCTTGCCCGTCATGGCTAATAAAGGAATCTGCCAGGGGAGTTCGCACCTGGATCCTGGAGGTCATCAACTCCTCATTAAGAGAGGGAGTGGTCCCCGGCCCGTTAAAGGAGGCAGTGATTCGCCCACTCCTAAAAAAACCTAATCTGGACCCAGGTCTAGTGATCAACTTCTGACCAGTAGCGAACCTCCCTTTTCTGGGCAAGGTGTTGAAACGTGTGGTGGCTGAGCAGCTCCAGGCTCTCCTGGATGAAACGGATTATCTAGATCCATTTCAATTGGGTTTCAGGCTGGGTTATGGGACAGAGACTGCCTTGGTCTCCCTGTTTGATGACCTTTACTGGGAGAAAGACAGGGGGAATGCATCCCTGTTGATTCTCCTGGACCTCTCAGCGGCTTTCGACACCATCGACCATGGTGTCCTTCTGGACAGATTGGCTGGGATGGGAATGGGAGGCACCATTTTATGATGGTTCCGCTCCTACCTGGCTGATCGAGTCCGGAAAGTGGTGCTGGGGGACAGTAGCCCTGATCCATGGCGGTTGCGTCATGGGGTTCCTCAGGGCTCTATACTGTCCCCCATGCTATTCAATATCTACATGAAACCGCTGGGGGAGGTCGTTAGGAGGTTTGGGCTGAGGAGTCAGCAATATGCTGATGACAGCCAGCTCTACCTCTCATTCTCTACCAATCCAGGTGTGGCAGTCGCCGTTCTGAACTCATGCCTGGACTCGATAATGGACTGGATGAGAGTCAATAAACTGAGGCTCAATCCAGACAAGTCGGAAGTGCTGCTGGTAGGTGCTCCGCTAGATAGGTTAAAGGGCCATTTCCCTGCCTTAGACAGGGTTACACTCCCCCTAAAGGACAGGGTCTGCAGCTTGGGGGTGCTCCTTGACCCAGGTCTGACCTTGGAAGCCCAGGTGGACTCGGTGTCCAGGGGTGCCTTCTTACAGCTGCGGAGAATATATCAACTTCGCCCTTACCTGGATGAGCGGAGCCTGGCAACAGTCACACATGCACTGGTAACAACCAGACTGGACTACTGCAATGCGCTATACGTGGGGCAGCCTTTGAAGACGGTCCAGCGACTGCAACTGGCACAGAACCGGGCTGTGCGGCTGGTAAGTGGTGCCACCGCACGGACTCATATAACGCCGGTTCTGAAAAATTTACACTGGCTGCCGGTTGCTGCTCGGGCCCAATTCAAAGTGCTTAATTTGACATATAAAGCCCTAAACGGCTTAGGACCTGGTTACCTAAAGGACCGCCTTCTTCCATACGAGCGTGCCTGTTCTCTAAGATCAGGCCAGGAGGCCCTTCTGAAGGTGCCATCCCTGAAAGAGGTGAGGGGGATGGCATGTCGAAATAGGGCCTTCTCAGCTGTTGCCCCCCAACTTTGGAATGTCCTCCCTATAGAGATCCGCCTGGCTCCAACACTTTTGGCTTTTCGGCGCCAGGCATAGACCTTTCTGTTTAGCCAGCATTTTAATTAAACAGTATTCTTTAGCTGGCCATATGAGCAGCAGGATTTATTAATATTAATGTTTTAATGATTGTTTTTAATGTAGGATATTATTATAATATTGCCTATTTTAATGGTTTTAATGTTTTTAAAGTTTTAATATTGTTGTACGCTGCTCAGAGACCACTGGTAATGGCGCGGCTAAAAAATCTTGTAAATAAATAAATAAAATAAATAAATAAACATACATTTAGGTTTGATATATAAATCCATCCCCCCCCCCAAAAAAAAATTCCTGTCTGGAAAAAATATATTTAAAAAGCAAAAATTTTCACATGGCTTCAAAATTTTCAGAAACTGTACATCTGTATCCTGGTATAGTTTTTTATATCCACCCACTAGCAGTGAACATTGACAGCATGGCTTCCAAGCTGTGAACTCTACCTCCTAGGGCAAAAATCCCCAGCCAAGACAAGTAGATCCCCCATTCAGAGTTCCTTGCTTATAAGCAACTGGTTAGAAACCTACTGTGGATTTGTGCTGGTGTGACTATAAAGGCATAGTGGTAAACTGCCAGTAATTAATCAGTTACCAATCACACTTCTAGTGGTGCACCAAATCACACAACTAGCATGTGATTAGGATTCCAAGAAAGTCGCTTGCTGCTTAATAGCAATTTTCCACCACAGTATAAACCATCACATTATAACAAGACTCTGGCCAAGGCATTTTATCTAGACTGAGTTTAGGTTCACTGCATCTGATCTTATGCAGAAGGATCCTTAAAGAAAAAAAGATATGCAACAGTATGTTTATTTTAAATCATATTTGTGCCATCTTATGCAGTTCCCCCCAAGACAGCTAACAATCAAAGACAACTGGTTAGCAAATTGAATTCACAAGTAAAATTTGTGCATGTCATCCATTTATTTCCATAGCCATGGCACTCAGATAAAAAAGATTACAAAATATGATATATGCATAAACATTCAAATTGTGTAGCTTGCTTAATCACATATACATAACAATCCGCCATGTTAATTTTTACAAGCTTAGCAAGTAGGACAACAAATAAAACTACTTTCCAGATAATTATATTACGCTTCCCAGTAGGACAGAGCTCAATTTTTACTTTGAGAGATTCTTAATTAGTCAAAAAGATGAATCTATGGTTAGGAATAAACTTCCTAGCAACATTGGTAGGGACAAACATATATCAAAATAATCTACTACTCCAATACTTCATGAATATCTCCTAGTTTCTACACAGACCAAAGGTCTGGTCTAGCAAGCACTGGGTAGACCTGCCCATCAACAAGGAAGGCCTGGACCCTCCACATTGTATTTTATATTGTCCTTCTACCCACCTTACAGAAAACCAGCAAGATTTGGGACTTCCGGCTTGACGCTGCGATGAGACAGCAGGAGGAGGATGGAGCTCCGTCCCCTGGACTGAATTCCGACCTGTTTGGGACTCCCTAGGGGGTTAAAACTACCCCAAAGAGGTGGTGAAATGGGGGAGAAGCCTGTTGATCAGGGGGCGGATGGTGGTTACCCCCGTTTGATCCAGGAAACTCCCCAATCAACCAGCAGGCGGAAACAAGCAGCTGAATAGCTCACTTACAAGTCATCAGCAGCCGACAATAGAGAAGTGATAAATCAGCTAATTAACATCGTTGTTACCACTGGGTGAGAAATATTTTATAACTATACTGCTTTATGACTATCCCTGGATGAGACAATCCCTATAACAGAAATAGTGTCTCTTATCCCCATCACTTATAGAGCAGCGGTGAATCTGGAGAGAGGGAAGAGATGCAAAGAAAATAAATTGGACACTAATTAGACATTTAATTATACTTCAAGGAAGGAAGTTTGGTATTACTTTGGCGTTAGAAACTTAAGAAATCCTTCTCTTAAAATCATTATTAGCTAAACAACTCTGGGAGTTAAACTTGTTATGTTATGGCTATCTAAGCGTTGGCGAAAAGCCCAGAACACATGACCTTGAACACTCTATGGTGGCCCTAAGCTGGGAATCTGTTTTGACTCTCCTTTTTTTCCCCTGAGAACTGACTGAAGCATTGACAAATTAACCCTGGAAAGTCTAAGACTATTCATCTTGGAATATATATCTGGCTAATGTGGACCTATGTGGACCAATAAAAACATTTGGATGTATCCTGGACCGCTTCTGGGGCTGGATTACAAAAGACATCAGGCCATGAATACAAACATCAAGTGAACTATTTGGTGATCAAGTGTCCTTGAGCCTCCAAGCGGGGGAAACCCTTTACGTCTGAGACTGGATTCAAGTTTAGCCCTAAAGATGATCAATCTATTAAAGTGGACCTATTGAAGCAAGTATTGATGGAATTGGACTGATTACTTTAAGCAACTGGACAACTTTCACTTGGAATACAATTATTTGATATCTGGGACATAATGCTACAACAAGGCAAATTTTGGGATGAAACAAAATCTACCCTTCAAGCAATTTTAGAAATAGTGAGATCCCACAACGAAGAGACGAAATTATTCAATGAGCAGTTAAGGAAGGACTATAGTCAACAGGAGACAGGAAATAATGAACAAGGAAATGAGAGGGTGGTGGATGATGTATGCTAACCAAAGGAGGGACTGGAGAAAATCAGAGGAGAAAATTTAGGAGATCTAAATCTAACCCTGCAGCCGAGGAGAGTCTTAGGTGTGCCAAGGGAAGATAAGGGGAGAGAACCAGCAGATTTAATTAAAAATAGCCTGGAAGATCTATTGGAGATAGATCAAGTGCATAAAATGATCTCAGATGGTACAAGGGATGGCAGAATTTTTAGAGAGATAGGAATAAGAATTGGGAAAAGACAAACAAGAGAAGGAGTTACTTAGAAAGAT
This sequence comes from Intellagama lesueurii, assembly GCA_037013535.1. NCBI lineage: Eukaryota > Metazoa > Chordata > Lepidosauria > Squamata > Agamidae > Intellagama > Intellagama lesueurii. Next base: position 113,454,359 of record JBAJHW010000005.1, read on the forward strand.
AAAGGAAAAAAAATATTAAGGTGGCCTTCAACGTTGAAAGCATGTATATACCTAACTTCTGGAATTGTAAGGGGACACATCTTATATATTAGAAAAGGGAATCAAACTGAAATAAGAGATCACTAATCAGGGTAAAGGCATAACACGGTGGTTCTTAAGGTAAATTGAAGCTAGACATAAGAGAGAGGTAAAACAAACAGTACTTAATTAACTTATATTAGATATGATATTGATATAGACATGACAGAAAAATGTGGAGATAGAAATGGCTAAACAATTATATAAAGAAAATCTATATAAAATGCTTTAGATAACATTTATTATGTGTTAGGAACCTGTTTAGTTATTATTGGTATAAAATACAAAGTTGGTTGGTTAAATTGCCCAAGATCTTTCATTACAGACATTTTTGAATAGGATATGGCAAACGCTCTTGATGGAGAAATTGATCAATAAGATCAGAATATATAGAGGAGAAATAACACACAGTCAATTTTTTGAAACTTGGTAACCTCTATTAAAATATACGAATGAACTAAATGAGAAGTCACGTGATTTAGGAAATAATCTAGATTGCTTAGATTTTTGGTCGGTACCTTTCTAGGATGGAATGGGAATTCGAGATTAAGTGTAATTTTGTTAAATGTTGTGAATAGCTGGTGTTTAGAATGTTAAAATATTTAATAAGTAAGATGAATAGTTAATTGTATTATCTGTTTGTAATGTGATGGATTGTCTAAAATAAAGTTTTGTTTAATAAAAAAGGAGGCAAGATAGTTCAACATGCGTGTTTGATTTGGCACTTACTCAGGTTCTCTAGAGAGAAGCACGGTTTGAGAAGCTGATAATCACTGAAGCCACTGGAACACAGTTCACTCTGCATTCCCTTTGGAACAGCATCCTAATTAAATGCATTTATTGCAGTAACCAGTAAAAACTCTACAGTCAAAGAATCTGTTTTGTTATTTTTTTTTCTGAATACGAGCAAAAGAGGATGACCGTGATATTGGTGCAAAAATAAGTGATACCTTTTTAGACCCCTAAAAAAAATAATCATACAATACATCAGCTTTCATGGATAAAACACCTCCTCATAAGGTTTGTACCAGTGTGAAGAACTTTAAGTCCAAAAGTTCATGGCAAAATGGATTTTACCAGGAAAGTTATTCTAAGATGTAAAGTCCAAAAGTTCTTAGCAGGATAGAATTCACCAAGCAATTCTCTCTTAGATGTATGTCAGGATGTATATGGTTGCTGTTTTATGGTTGAAGCTGAGGCAGCTGTGGATTGAAGGTAACAACCCAGTTCTCTAAAAAAAAAAAAAAAAAAGGCATAGACCATGTGCATGTACACACACCTCACCATTTGGCCATTCTTTGAAACAGACATGTTTCTGCTTGGCCAGAGAAGGGGTGGTGACACAGAAAACGTGAGTCCTCCATCTGAGAATTGGGGTGATAATTTAGTATACTCACTAGGATTTAGCCAATTGGGGTCAGATTAAAGCCAAAGTGATATTACCTAGTGGCTGCAGTCCTGCTCTGCTAATGTGGAGAGTTTATCTGTCTTCTTGTTGGTACACGAGGAGGAGGGGGTAGCTATTTATTGGTATCCTCATAATTCTATTGAAATAAAGGATAGCTGTGTATTGTTGTGTAATATCCCTATTACACAACAATGACAACAACCTCTTAGGTGCCAATATGAACGATTATGATTTACAGGGCTAAGGATTTCAGGGCAATGTCTTAAGTCTTAAAGCTAGTAAGTCTCTTCACAGGTCAGCATGGATGGAAGGAAGGGAACATACCATGCTTGAATTCTTATAATACCAAATAAAGTATTTGTAACAAAGGATTTGTTGGTGTCGATGTTTTTGTTAAATGTGCATTCAGTTTTTCAATTAATACCAAGGTCCACTCCCTCTTCCCCCAAAAGAGCAAGACAACTGTCCTCTGCTCCTTTCCATCAATGTATCATTGTCTGTCTAGCTGGAAAACACAGAAAAGTTATTTTAGAAGAGGTAGCTGTGTTTACGTATTCATTTTGAAGGAAATCAACCCTGAGTGTTCACTGGAAGGACAGATCCTGAAGCTGAGGCTCCAATACTTTGGCCATCTCATGAGAAGAGAAGACTCCCTGGAAAAGACCCTGATGTCGGGAAAGTGTGAGGGCAAGAGGAGAAAGGGACGACAGAGGACGAGATGGATGGACAGTGTCACCGAAGCTACCAACATGAATCTGACCAAACTCTGGGAGGCAGTGGAAGACAGGAGGGCCTGGCGTGCTCTGGTCCATGGGGTCACGAAGAGTTGGACACGACTTAACGACTAAACAACAAAAAGCTGTGTTAGTCTGTGCTAGCATATCAGGTGAAAAACAAAAGAAAAACAAAAAATATAAAACACACAAATGTTGTGCCACTTAAAGACTAACTGCTATACTTCAATGTGAGCTTTCATGGATGAGCCCACTTCTTCACACAAGGAGGAGCCTTGTGGTGCAGTGATTAAACTACAGGACTGCAATGAAGACTCTGCCTGAGTTCAATCCTGGGCTCAGTTAGCTGGCTCAAGGTTGGCTTAGCCTTCCATTCTTCCAAGGTCAGTACACTGAGTACCCAGCTTGCTGGGGGGCAGGGGCAATGTAGCCTGCATAATTAAACTGTAAACCATCCATAAAGAACTTTAAGCACTATGGGACAGTATATAAGCAGCACAGTTTGTGTTTGTTTTTGCTTTCAATATTTTTCATGAAGTTCTGCTACAGCAGAAATAGAACTGGAATCAAACATTAATCCTTCTACAAATATCAGCAGATATCTTCCATATCGCATAAACAATGCACACAAATCGCAGTCCAGGAAATGCAAAAATCTTTAGCATAATTATGGAATCTTGGAATCATTGTAGATCACAAGCTAAATATGAGCCAACAGTGTGATGTGACTACAAAAAAAGGCAAATGCCATTTTAGCCTGCATTAGTAGAAGTATAGTCTCCAAATCCCATGAGGTACCTGTTCCCCTCTATTCAGCACTGGTTAGGCCTCATCTTGAATACTGTGTCCCATTCTAGACACTGCACTTCAAGAAGTATGTCAGAACAAGTTCAAAGGAGGGCAACAAGAATGATTAGGGGACTGGAAACCAATCCCCATGAGGAAAGACTGAAAGAATTTGGCATGTTTAGCCATGGGAAAAAAAGACTGAGGGGAGATATAACAGCATTTTTCAAATACTTGAAAGGCTGCCATACAGAGGAGGGGCAGAATCTTTTCTCTATCATCCTAGAGTGCAGGAAACACAACAATGGGCTCAAGTTACAGGAAGCCAGATTTCAGTTGAATATCAGGAAAAACTTCCTAACTGTTAGAGCAGTACAGCAATGGAACCAATTACCTCAAGAGGTGGCGAGTGCTCCAATACTGGAGGCATTCAAGAGAAATTTAGACAGTCACCTGGCAGGTAACCTTTGATTTGTATTCCTGCATTGAGCAGGGGGTTAGACTCGATGTTACAAACGTCTGAACTGTGTGATCAAGGCAGTTTCTCCCTTTTCTCTACCATGACTTCCTGCATAGCTTTATCAATTTTGATGGTTACTGTCTCCAACCTGCTCCAGGTCTACAGCATGGCCTCAGGAAAGTAACTCTCAGCCTTATCAGTTCAGTGCCATGTGCAAGAAACATGCACATATGGCATGCATTATATGTAGAAAAATGACCTGCTATGTCCTTTCCCAAACTAAAGGAGGAACAGGAAAGCAATTATAAACGCATGCATTCATATCAACCACAATATAAATCAAACCACCACTTTTTCTGTATTACCAGTTAAAGCAAGAATGTGGCCAAACATCCGTTATTTACCAAAGAAGTTACACCTTTTTCATTTGTGCATTAAAAGAAGAGGCACTCAAAAGAGCTTATACAAATAAAAATGAAACACACAATGAAATCTAATGAAAAACACACCACCGCAGATGAAAAGGAAGCAGCGGAGGATGATAGGAATTTTTTAAAAAACTCCATTCTAACTATGAGGTAAATTAAAAGGCAAGGTCTTCTGTCAACTGTGGAACACTTTAATAGAGAAAGAGATAAGCAAACTTCCCAGAGCAGAGAATTCCACATTCTGGCTGCCAGAAAAGAAATCCTTTTGCATGTTTCCAGCAACAATATTTCAAAGGATAGTGGGGTAAGAATCTCCTTTGTTTGTATGAATCTAAGGGTTGTATCTGTTGCAGAGTTTTGAATTTTTGGTTAAATTCCTCTAGCTGCACAGCAGAAGTGCAAGGATTCACAGAGTAACCACTTACAGTTTCAATAACTCACTTTGAGACATTAGTTGGAGAAAGAACAAAAAAAATCATTCACTTACAGATCAACAGATCAAACAGCAAACTGAGAGGCATGACTGCCTTCAGCAACAGATCTCAACAGACTGCAGGCAAACTACTGAGAGGGAAAAAAAACACTGAGCAGAAAGACACAGGGCTGTCTTTGAATTCAGAGGCAGGAGGGAATGATTGGTTAGTGCTGGATAGATTAGCTGTCACCAGCGTCCAGAAAGGTCCCTCCCAGCAAAACCTACTAAAGGCAGCATGCAACTTGCAAAAACTCCAACAATATCCTCATTCTCTTTTTCTAGTTTCCACAACAGCTCATCAACTATAGCTCTCCTTCTAGGTCCATAATACGTCTTCTTCTAGTCTCATCAGTAGGCAGTAGAGATACCTGGGTGGGCATGGCTTGAGATACAGTTAACACATAGCCCTGGAAGAGTCTTGACCAAAATATAACTAGTTCTTAATAACAAATTACCCACATTTCGTGTTTTACAGGACCTCCTTTTTCACAAATGTCCTTTTTCACAAATTTTTCACAAATGTAAGTGATACTTTTTAACAGACTACTAAAAATCAAACAAATTGCAAGCTTTCATGAGAAGATTCCACTTAGTCCAGCTAAGCACCACCACTTCATGGATAGCACAGAAAAAAATGTAGAGTCCAAAAACTGATAGTAGATGTCTGTGAGAGGTGATCTCAGATTCAGCTTTCAAAAGTAGTCTGGGGGTGCAGTCTCAAGTACAATCCCTTGCAGCATGGTTGAAATTTTACACCCCCCCTCTTAAGACTAAAAGGTCTGCCAATTACTCTCTGATTGCCCCTCCCAAGGCACTGATATTAGGCTTTTTCCACAGATCTTCTGCCTATGTTATCAGTTGAATACAGTTTTAATTCCTTAATAGGAAGTGTACCTTTTAAAAAACTGACTTCTGATCTGCAGTGGGCTTATTCTGCTAAATGTTGCTTATTCTGATTGTTAGCATTAAGTGACTACAAATAGTACAAACTTCTAAAATCTGCTGAAATATATTACATGAGTTATGTAGCTTCCCACACCGTTTGCAAATCTGAGTTGTTGAAATATAACACAACCAATCTGTTGTCCTCCCAAATTATTGGAGTGATTAAAAATCATGCATTGAAACATCTGTTTTGATTCTTTTTATCTTTCTTCTGGCATTATAATATTTAAGCATTGCATTTTCATATTTTAAATATTTTACAATACATGTTAAACATGAAGAGGTGCATGAAGAAAGGGCACTTTCTCATCTCTGATTCAAAAGTATGTATTTAATGTGCAATTAAAACTAGCAGTATAATGTTAAGAAAAATGGCAACAATGTACACTCATCCTTTTATCATTTTAGACAAACTATGTATGTATGCATGGATGTATGCACGTATTTATTTATTTAAAATATTTTACCCCATCTTTCTCCTAAAAAAGGACTAAGTTGTTGGCATGGATAGCGTGACAGACTAGGACTCAAAAGCCCTGGGTTTGAATCCCTGCTCAGCCACGAAAACCCACTGGGTGCGTGGAACTGATAAAACAGCTACTGTACTTAAAATATCTTACATCAAAAACCCTATTAAGGTTGCTACAAAGCAGTTCCAACTTGAGGGCACTGAGGAAGACACGTTAAAATATAGTAGTTAGTCTTAAAGGTGCCACAACTTTTTTGTCTTTATTTTTTATTTTTGTTTTCTTTTTGCCTGATATGCTAGCATAGACTAACATAGCAACCTCTTCTAAAACTACTTTCATGCTCCCATTAACTTTTCTTTCTTTCTTTCTTTCTTTCTTTCTTTCTTTCTTTCTTTCTTTCTTTCTTTCTTTGGTCTTTCCACAGGCACAACAATCCTGGCAAACTGCCTTCTTTATATGATTATGTCCTCATGAGGTGCTTGGTCAGTCATAAAGCAGTGTGACAATCCTCTCAATCGTATGCAGCTTCTTCAGGAATATTACCTGGCACACTTTTCAATCTTGGAAGTGCATCAAAAAGCTGTGGCAGAGCATTCTGCACAGAAGCACCAGTTGGGTGGAAGCAGTGCAATGCAGCAGGGCCTAATAGTTCAATCTGGTCCAGTGAACAGCTGCCATTTCCCCCTTTGCTGCTCCTTTGTATCTGGTGTTGTCTTCATTACCTGCCCATCTCCCTCTCACCCCATTCCTTATGGATATCCAGGAAGTTTGACAAACAGCCAATGAGATGAAGGTACAAGAAAAAAGTCTCAGGTGGAAAAGGGAAACTGACACAAACAGTCAGTGGGCTCAGAATTTCCTGAGTACATAGGCAGAGAATTCTTAAAAGCTGCAGTGTGCCTGATTGCTGTACACATGTGCATGCTGCTTCTCTGCTATCATATCTGCATAGCAGAAGCAACCAGAAGAAGCAGAGGTATTGCTTATAGTATGCTACTCACAGTAAGTATTGTGGTTGAGCATGGGTGGGGTGAAAAGTCTTTGCTTTCCTTTCCCCCTACTTTTCTTACAACAGTGAGAGGAAAGAAAAATCCCACTTTAGCAGTTAAGAATGCATGTTTATTCTGCCCTCAGACTTTAACCTCCATAGAAGTCAGATGTATTTCAAGGGATGGCTACGACAACTGGCCTGATATGTATCTCCTTTCACTCCCTTCGGAGTTGGGATGAAAAAAGATGCAAGGAGGTTGATGACTTGGCCCAAAAATCCATGACTAATTATGATGATAGTGATGATTAATACACTGAAAACATGACCATAGCATTTAAAGTTGCAATACTAGATGCTCTTTCGCTGAGAGTAAATAAGTCCCATTGGGACATAAACTCCTTATTAAGGGAGAGGTGGGGACAAGTGCAAAGGCTCCCCCTACCAGCTGACAGGCCAAATAACTGGGGGGGGGGGACTAATTAAAAATATATTTTTATTTTTTAGTTAGCTGGCCTATCAGCTGGCTAAGGGCCATCTGCGCTTGTCCCCACCTCCCTGAGCAGTGACCTCTCAAGATGGCAGCAGCAGCAGCTGCAGTGGAGGAGGAGGCAACAGCAGGAAAAGATAGGGAGGCAACGTGGGAAGGGGTGGGGCCAGACTGTGGGGGCAGGCAGGCTGCCAAGTGGTCGTTGTTGTTTTAGACAGCCACTGGGCTATCTAAAAAAAAATAAATCCCAAACAAACCAACATCCTGGTTTGTGGTTCTTTCAGGAAAATTTCATAAATTCATGGTTCGTGGACTTCCACAAACCATGAATCAAGACAAACTGTCATTTTGGCAGTTCATGCCCATCTCTAGTATTCAAACAACATGGAGGGCATTTTTCACATGGGCTGACTATGCCCTATGCCTGACACTGATTTTGCATGAGTTAATTTTTCCACGCCAAAGTTAGTATGTAATAACACATTTTGTAAGTGCATGACATGTTGAAATGACATGCAATTTCTCAGGCTCAAGGCAGGCAGAAATTTTATGATCATAGAAGTAGCAGAAACTTTTCCCCACTCCAAAAGCCAACCAGTTCATCAAAAGGTGGAAGTGTCTCTGTGTCACCACTGCACAAAACACCATGTTATCATTGTTTATACACCGACTATGTTGGCATGGCATGCATTAGTTGGGAGTTTTATTTGCAACCTCACATGCTATCTCTAGTTTGTGTGACTGGGAGGGATTTTTTTGGGCTTAAGTGATTGTATATCTATCCAGCACAAACTAATCATTCCTTCCAGCTGTTGAATTCAAAGAGAGCTCCTCTTTGCTGTGTGCTCTTTCCCTCTTTTTCCTGTGTTGGTGGCATTTGTTTCTTTACTGTTATCAGTTCAGTTGGTTACTAAGTATGTGTGCAGTAAAGAAAGCAGCACACACAAGTCTGTAATTTCAAGCAACTGTAAGTAAATTAACTTGGTTTTTTTTTTTACTCTTTTTACAAATGTTACAAATGTCTCAGAGTGAGTTATTGAGATGCTAAGTGCCAGTTAATGAGAAAGGGGTGGACTCTGGGGGACATGCCACTATTCTCCTCTGTAGATCTTTGTATTTCTACTGTGTAGGAGAAAGTAATTTTACCAGAAATTCAAAATTCTGCAACATCTTTCAGCTGATTGAAAGAAACAAATGAATTGATGACATTAGAAGCCACAAGCTAACATTATTTGGCAGCTCAATGACCAAAGAATCAAAGGAACACAGGTCACTTGAAAGGGAAATTAAAATAAATGGGTCAGGACTTTGTTGGACACCAGTGAAGTATAAAGAGGGCTTTATACTTCACTGGTCAGTGCACTAATGCAAGATTTTGCACTTTTAATTTAGGGCCATTATGCAAGTGGAGATCCCTATTCAGAAAAGCCATCTTATGTTTGAACAGGGAGGTATTAGACAACTGAGGGAGAAAGTAAAATTGCTCAAACTCTGCCAATTAAACAATTATTTTGACTCTTAGCAGGATCCCAGCCACAAAGCTCTTTTTACTGTTATCCTCCATTTTTTCAAACATGAAAATCAGATTTGCCTTCCCAACCCTGGAATGAAAACGCGAGACAAGAATTATGGGTTAATCATGGGCCACACTTTATTAAACATAATCCATGTTGCCATCCTTTGGCAAAGGGGGGTCCTGCCGTAGTGCGGAATCAGGTTTAAGCACAGAGGTCTCAAAGGACCCCTTAAGCAACAAATGGGTGAGTCCCTGGCCCCATGTTCTCGCGGTCTTAAAGACAGCGAGAACCCAGCCGGCCCCAATTTGACCACCCCCGGGCCTCAAGCCAGCTTGTCCTTGTTGACTGTTGGTCCGGGTGTGGCCCCAGCGCATCTTTTCCCCCCAAGCACTGTAATCGCATGATTCGCAGCGCGGGGAGGTCAGATGGGCTATAGCTTACCTGATTTTGCAATGGGACTCACCAACAAAACCTGTTATATCCGCACTACCCGCCACAGCATAGGGACTAGCCAAGCTAAGTCCCATGCCCGCCATCGAGCTCACCAAGCTCCAACAGCAGGCCCCCCTTGATGTCTTCAAGGAAGACATCCAAACCTCATTCGGACGGATGTACACCATCGTTCTGAAAAAACTCAGGCCTATCCAAGTGGATCCTCTGGTGACCAATCACCGATCCAAGGCCACTGCAATCAGCTCTGCAGACTACCCTGCTAACACTACTTTGTGCAGCGTTAATGGGCCAAAAATGCCTCGCATCCCTCCATACCAGCTGAGGGATGGTCGTCGGCCATACAGTGTTCATAGCATGATACAGTGCCTTCACCGATCGGAAAACTCAGGCCTATCCATGGATCCTCTGGTGACCAATCACCGACCCAGGCCGCTGCAGACAGCTCTGCAGGCTACCCAGCTAATACTCCTTCATGAAGTGTTAGCGGGCCAAAATATGCCTCACATCCCGTCGTGCTAGCTGAGGGATGATCATTGGCCATACACTGCTCATAGCAGGGTACTGTGCCATCACCGCTCAGAAAAAATTCAGGCCTATCCATGGATCCTCTGGTGACCAAGCACCGATCCAGGCCACTGCAGACAGCTCTGCAGACCACCCCGCTAACACTCTTCCGTGCAGTGTTAGCAGGCCAAAATTGCCTCACATCCCTCCATGCCGGCTGAGGGATGATCATTGACCATACAATGTCCATAGCAGGGCATGTAACCCTCAACCATGTGATGTCACGAATTGCATCAAGGATCAGGCTTTTCTGCAGATCCTGGTCCGGTCGTTACTGCCCAAGTGTATTACCAACACATCTGGAGGATGTTGACCAAAGGCAGCCGCACGGCAAGGTTGGCCTCACAGCATCCTACGGCGAATCCTTTCCATTCGATAAGGCTCTAGCTCCAAGTCCGAGACTGCTCCCCATGGGGACGTGGCAGCGTAGTGAGCTGCCCAAAAACATAGATGAGGCCAATGATCATGATGTGCTTCCTTCTCATCATCGTTATGGTATCTGCAAGATAAAACAAACCGGGCCCCTACCTAGACGTCAGGGGGTGCCTTGCTGATCGGCCTTGGATCGGCGGATGCGAATCTGCATCATCCCGTTGACTACCCTAACATCCTGCCATTGCATAACTACTCCGATTTTATCTTCCTTTCCAGTGGCAACACTTCGCTAATCCTGAGGGTGTCAAAAAAGTTAATGACACCACCCTGAATAAAGCAACTTCATAGATCATCTCAACAGAGAGCCTACCACTGCTTACCAATGCTTTCTAATAGTCCCGGCGATATGGGTACTCTCAAATCTTTAACTCTGCCTCTTTCCTTAGACCAACCTTCAATCATTTTCCTAAAGTGGTCGTCTGAAGAATAATCCTGATACCCATTAATTTTAGCGTAGAAAGCCAGCGCCAATAACCTACCCTGTATAGATTGTGGCGCCAAACCCTTCCTGTTTAGATACACAATGAACTGTTGAAGATGCTCCACTGGGGCAGGCCACGCTGGTTCTAAATCAACTAAGTTCCTAAACTCCAGAAACTCTATACTCACTGCCGAGTACCCTGTTCGAGTCCCCGGTGCCAGGCCAGGCCTATTGTCCTTTCACATCATCACGCCAATTTGCCAAACCTCTGGGGGAAGAGTCTCCGTGAACCCGTTGGCTCCTGGATCTAACTTCCCTGAACCGCTCAATCCCTTCACGTGATAATGCATCAGCTAAGCTATTATCTACACCTGGTACATGTCCAGCCTGCACCAGTATCATGACCCGGTCTGAATGCATGTGCGGTTATTAATTTCGTAGACCACCGCCAGATTGTCCACCAAAACGTACAACAGAGTTCGCCCATTCCTCTGCCCAAAGCCACAATGCACCAACTATTGGGAAGAACTCGGAATTGTCAAATCTCTGGTGATTCCCACATGGTGCCATTCCACCGGTCATTTGCCTGTGCACCATCTGCCGCTAAAGTAAATGCCGAACCCTAAGGAGCCTGCAGCGTCTGACTGGACCTGAGATTCAGCCTTAAGTGTCTTGTCTCCTCTCCAAAAGGAAATGCCATTGCACTCAGCTAAGAACTAACCCCCCAAACCTTCAAATCCTCTCTCATACCATATGCAACTCTAGTCCTGTGAAATGGGCGATGGAGCCCTTTCACCTTGCAAAGCCACGCAGAAAGGCGCGACCCGGCGCCCCGACTTTACAAGCAAAATGTAAATGTCCTACCATCTCCTGAAGCTCCCTCAGGGACACTTTTCTCCTTTGCAACATTGAAGCTACTCTGACCTTAAGGTCAGCCAACATGACGTCTGGCAGCCTAGACACTTGCTGTACCATGTCCACTTCAATGCCCAAGAGCATCAGGGATGTTGTTGATCCCTCTGTTTGTCCTCAACCAGAGGTACACCTAACTCTTCTGCCATTGAACGAAAGGTATCTAGTATAACTTTACACCTTCCCATATTCCTTTCACCACAAAAGGATAAGCATCCCAATAATGGGCCGCAGTTACATCCCACTCTACACCTAAGTTTCCACTCAAGAAGTTCCTGAGGGATGGTATCGCTAACCGACTTCCCCTCGGGGTAGGAGAGATGATGTATCGATCTAAACTCACCTTGTACCTCCTTTGTTACCACTTCCAATGGTGAGACCCACCGGGTCTCCAGTGGAGCTGTTGCAAATGGTCCCAACACTCTCCTTCCTGTGCTACTTTGGCCATCTTTTCTCGACTGCAACCTCCATGCCACGTACAGATTTAAGGTTTTGGGCAAAGAATGCCTTGTGCTCCCCAACCGCCGGTATCCTAGAGCCTTTCCTAAAAAAAACCCTCCAGTAAATAACTTGCCCCGCTTCTACTCAGGGATTCTGATTCAGGACAGTCTTTCTAGTAAGGTGTCCACTATCAGTCCTGTCACCTAGATAGAGCCTGGCTGGGGTCATAGACTGCAGCCAGAGGCCGGGCAGGGGGTCATAGACTGCAGCCAGAGGCCGGGCAGGGGCTCGTCCCAACATAAATTTGGGTTAATGGCCCCCCTCCTGCGGAACGATCCATCATAGACAAGCCATGCTTGTCCTGCGAAGTCCACATATGCCTTATAGATCAAGTCTAAGTACTGGAATAAGTATTGCGCCCATCAAGGCTTGGAATTTACCACAACCCCAGTGTATATTAAGAACCTGGGCAGCCGATTCGCCCGTGTCCTGTCTGGTCTCTGCCCCCTGTGTTTCTCTTTGTCCTTGTCATCCTCCTCATCCAAATCCTTCTTTTCCACATCTCTGTTCAGCAATTAAAATAAATCTACCTATTCGCCTTTTCAAATCTTTTCTTTAGACGCTGGGGTGAGGTGATCACCCAGGGGCATAGCGTGATCCCCAAATGGCAAGGCTTGCAATGGCGCGGTGTTCTAACCCGTGTCCGAGACCGATGGTTATGGCCAAACCCCTACACTCGCCATTGTATTTATCGGGGCTGGAGATGTAACGGGTCTGGAGTAGTCCAGCTGCCAAACTGCGCACTCATACTAGGCCATGGAGTATTTGGAGCCCTAACTCTGAGTATTATATGCTGAGTAAATTGGGGAATTTAATTGTCCACTGCCTGGCCAAGGCCAAGCAGGTGACGGTGGAGAAGTGTCTGGTGCAGCAGTCAACTCACCGGACAGAGGCGTTGTCGCAACTGGCTCTTCCCTGCCGTGCATGGAGTCCAGACCAACCTCACCCATTGCCTCCTGCCTGCTAAACGCCGCCGTACTGATTGGTGCCGTGATCAGGGCCAGTCTCCCTTCCTCGACACACTGCTGTAGTGGCGTTACTGCCGCCCCATCTGCTTCCCACCTGGACGTCCCATCAGCCTGCATGTTCCGCCTCTGATAAAGGTGTCGTCGTGACTGGATCCTCCCTTCTGTACTGGTGGTCTGGACCTGCCTCGTCCATCACCTCATGCCTGCTCACTGTCGTTGCCATTGTGCTGGTTGCTGCATGGATTGGGGTCGCTCTTTCTTCCACCACGCACTGCCGCAGCGGTGTGACTGCTGCCCCATCTGCTTCACTTCTGGGCATCCCCGCAGCCTGTTGTTCCGGGCATCCCCGCAGCCTCACGCCTATACGTCCCCTCCGTCTGTTGCTCAGCTATGGTGCCAAATCAGATGAAATCCCACATGTTAACCGCCGTGAGGGGCACCTGCTGATAGCTCTCAACTGTAACCTGCTGCACAGAAATGCAACCCTACCTTTACAGCAATTTATTTATATTATGCAAATATGCCTCCTACAAACCAGTACCCATATATTTATCTTGTAAAGGAGCACTTATTTATTCACTTACTGTTATTATTATTTGTCTATAATTATCTATGGAATGATTCTAACAATCAATTCCTTATGCCAGATCTTGTAATTTATTTATTCAATCGATGTAAATAATGAAACCAATTCACTTAATCAGTTCTAATTAATCAAGCCCTACTGACCTACCAATTTATGTGACTATAAAATAAGTTTAAAATTAATCTACGATACTAGCAATGAATGATTACAATATCAGCTTAAAACGTAATTAATTCTTCCAATTGATATCCTATTAATTAATCAAGTCCCCGCTGAATTACCAATTTATCTGATTATAAATAATTTTAAATTAATCTACAGTACTAGTAATGTATGATTACAATATTAACTTAAAACGTAATTAATTCTCTCAATTGATATCTTCTTATTGATTCTTTATTATTATAATATTATTTATTTATTTATATGATAGGCCACTAATTTGAGTAGGCCGGCGAACACCGTCTATGCCACTTTAAAATGGCGTTGCCACCCTACGTGTGTCTCCCGACCACAAAGCACGTGGCGGGATTCAAAAACGAAGCTCCACCAGGGCGCTCCAAAAGCCTACCTTTGGAAGGTGGGGGGTAAATGTAAGAGACCGGAGCACCCAAGCGGCCGAGAAGTCAGGCGGCCGCACCGCACCGCAGCCACCCCCTGCCTACCTGGCCCTTGCCAAAGGTAAGGCGATGGGCTGGCGCCCAAATGCGGCAGCCCTCCCCCCGACTCCACTAAGTAACCTGCTTTTCTGCTGATAACTCAGACCAAAATGATTTCTTGAGCTCTGATCGCGCGGCAGCGTGACCCGCGCAATGCGCATGCTCGCGACCCCCCCCACTACTATATGGCTTAACAACAAACAAATATGTAATAGAAAAGGAAATCAAACAATGTTGGAATAAATCCCAGATGATCACAAAAATCAATTAGATTAAACCCAAAGTAAACAAAGTGGACAGTCACACCACGAGAGGGAGCCGATGCTACCCCCCCAGACTCCTAAGTTGATCCTCGGAAGCCTCTCGCTCGGTGACGCAGCTCGCAAAGACACCGAGCAGCGGAGCTCTATCCTGAACCGATGCCAGCAAAGGAAGAGGAAGAGGAATGGGGGGAACGTCCCTTAAATAACCTAGCGTTTCCCCCTCTCCTCCTACGTCATTGTCGTAAGTTGAATGAAGTCTCGCGCTATCTGGGGAGGGAGGCAAAGGTGAGTTGCGCTGCTAAAGTTCGACGCAGCAGCGGCTTGAGCATTCTTCTTCTATTGTCTGATGAATGAAATAAAAACTCCCCAGTTTCCTGGAGTCACTACAGCCCTACAAAATGCAGAGCAGTCTTGATCCTGTGCTTCCTGAGAAGAAATTGTGGTTAGCCAGAAAAACAGCTAGAAGGCTCTGTGGCTCTCCTTCTACAGTCAACCCAACAGGATTCTGGCCCCTTGGATTTAGGGTTATAGTCACAGCAATCTCCTACTATATATAGACATGATACATTTTGTAGTGACCCAGAGATACATGGCATGCACACAGGGGTACAGTTTATATGACTCCATTATTATTACAGTAGTTTTTGTGCTTTTATGAAAAAGTGTTCACTGTGAAACATTTGTGTGTGCTACTGTGCTGACACAGACAAATCAAAGTTAGTGCATCTGCAGATGTGTATTATGTCCAATATTTCTGAGCATTTTGCTAAAAAAAATTAACCTAACATTTCCTCAAAAACTAACTTAATATTTGCAATTATGATATATGTCAATATATCAACTATATTATATTCTACTAGGCTCAGATGTTAAATTGTCTACATATACATAAATATGCAATGTCACATGCTTGCATTATTTCAGAATTATCATTATACATTCGTACCGAAATAATGTAAGTTTGGTGCTTGGCACACAGTTGGTTAGCTATGCTGTTGCTCTATTTATGGAAACTTCTAATTTTTTTTTTCAGATAGAGCCTTCCTTCTTTAGCGCTGTGTAACTGAAGTATACTGACACTCAGGTCTCAGGTGTATTAGACCACAGAAATGGTTTCCCACTAACAACAACTTTGCAATTCGTGTTTCTGGAGTGCAGTGCACAATAATACACTTCTCTGCATTTGTAGGGATGACATAACTTCTGAAGGAACAGGCTTAATTTATCATTTACCCATTTCCCTCCTCTATCCTTTATTGCTTGCACACTCCATCTTCTGAAAATGTCCGATTACACACTCCAGCAACATCTAGAAAGAAAATCACTCTACACTCATATTTATTTAGGCTTCAGGTAGGCATCTACTTGAAATGCAACAATGCAGACTGCAGATAAGATATATTTCAGCATTTCACCCCAACAGCATAATTTACCAGTTTCCACATTTTCAATACATTTCTCTCCACAGGGACAGTATGACTCACTTACACTAGGAGGGAAATCAGTCCCAGCATCAGACAGTTGGAACAGTTCCAGTACCTAACACTAATATCATTATGATTTTATTACTAGTAACATCTATTGCCTCAAAAACAATATGTTATCCCATTATCCATTTATATCATCCCACACCTCTATTTTTTATTTTATTTTATTTTATTTTGCAGGAGATTTCTTGCTAGTACATTCTCTCTGACCACCCCTATGGTGCTTTAGTAATTTTAAGTGATCTTTAGTTATTACATTTCTGTAATGCCTGCCACTGTTTAGAATATCTGCCTGGCTACTTAACACAATATGTTCCAAGGTACACACCTAACTCATAAGGTGTGCTTGTTGTGGGTGCATATTTTCAACATGCATTTGTATTAACAATTGTACCTATGGACACTGGGAGAAAATATGTGCTCACTGCTACTATGTGCATGAAGCAGCACTTAACTCCAACAATAATGCCATGAAGAAATTAATTCCTATATCCCAACTCAGTTTAATACAGCATGGTTCCAGTAAACTTGTACAACAGAACTTCAATTTTTTCTCTTGTTACTTTAAGACATCTCCTTGTTGTTTTTTAGTCGTTAAATCGTGTCCGACGCTCCGTGACCCCATGGACCAGAGCACGCCAGGCCCTCCTGTCTTCCACTGCCTCCCGGAGTTGGGTCAAATTCATGTTGGTAGCTTCAATGACACTGTCCATCCATCTCGTCCTCTGTCGTCCCCTTCTCCTCTTGCCTTCACACTTTCCCAATGTCAGGGTCTTTTCCAGGGAGACTTCTCTTCTCATGAGATGGCCAAAGTATTGGAGCCTCAGCTTCAGGATCTGTCCTTCCAGTGAGCACTCCGGGTTGATTTCCTTCAGAATGGATAGGATTGTTCTCCTTGCAGTCCAGGGGACTCTCAAGAGTCTCCTCCAGCACCACAATTCAAAAGCATCAATTCTTCGGTGGTCAGCCTTCTTTATGGTCCAGCTCTCACTTCCATACATCGCTACTGGAAAAACCATAGCTTTGAATATGCGGACCTTTGTCGGCAAGGTCAGGTCTCTGCTTTTTAAGATGCTGTCTAGGTTTGTCATCGCTTTCCTCCCAAGAAGCATGCGTCTTTTAATTTCGTGCCTGCTGTCACCATCTGCAGTGATCATGGAGCCCAAGAAGGTAAAATCTGTCACTGCCTCCATATCTTCCCCTTCTATTTGCCAGGAGGTGATGGGGCCAGTGGCCATGATCTTAGTTTTTTTGACGTTGAGCTTCAGACCATTTTTTGTGCTCTCCTCTTTCACCCTCATTAAGAGGTTCTTTAATTCCTCCTCACTTTCTGCCATCAGAGTGGTATCATCTGCATATCTGAGGTTGTTGATATTTCTTCCGGCAATCTTAATTCCGGCTTGGGATTCCTCCAGTCCAGCCTTTCGCATGATGTATTCTGCATATAAGTTAAATAAGCAGGGGGACAATATACAGCCTTGTCGTACTCCTTTCCCAATTTTGAACCAATCAGTTGTTCCATATCCAGTTCTAACTGTTGCTTCCTGTCCCACATATAGATTTCTCAGGAGATAGATAAGGTGGTCAGGCACTCCCATTTCTTTAAGGACTTGCCATAGTTTGCTGTGGTCCACACAGTCAAAGGCTTTTGCGTAGTCAATGAAGCAGAAGTAGATGTTTTTCTGGAACTCTCTGGCTTTCTCCATAATCCAGCGCATGTTAGCAATTTGGTCTCGAGTTCCTCTGCCCCTTCGAAATCCAGCTTGTAGTTCTGGGAGTTCTCGGTCCACATACTGCTGAAGCCTACCTTGTAGGATTTTGAGCATAACCTTGCTAGCGTGTGAAATGAGTGTAATTGCACGGTAGTTGGAGCATTCTTTGGCACTGCCCTTCTTTGGGACTGGGATGTAGACTGATCTTTTCCAATCCTCTGGCCACTGCTGAGTTTTCCAAACTCACTGGCATATTGAGTGTAGCACCTTAAAAGACATCTCCTACTGGCTCACAAGTATTTAGGTTTTTTTATATACATTTTATTGATTTTTAATACAAAACAAAATATAACACAACTTCCCCAAAATAAAACCCCTTAAAAACAGAAAGACAACACAATAATGCCAGGACCATCTGGAGATATAAACAATTTTCGTTCTTTACAGTGGCCTGTTCCCCTCGCAAAACTGAATTGATTCTGTTGAAGGCATACAATCCTTCCCTTTTTAAAACAAGAACTTAATAAAACCTCTCCATATATCACTAAACATTTATTATGTAACAATCTCTTCTTAATTTTTACATTACATGTCAATTTATCATTAATAGCTATATTCGAAACTTTTTTATACTATTCCTCTAATTAAAAATATACTTACTACCATTAATCTTGCCTCTGTTAATAAATTCGAAGTTACTTTGTTCCTTGCCCAACTCCCTTGATCATTACCCAATATTGATAAAGAGCTATCTTAGGGTAAACCTTTACAGTTAACTTTCTTTCTTTCCTTCTTTCCTTCTTTCCTTCCTTCCTTCCTTCCTTCCTTTATTTATTTATTTAAACAAATGCATATTCCAAAGATTCTCAAGTAAAATGCTTCTTCCCCAGTTGGAAAGAGGAACCCAGAAACTCACAGCTTTCCATTTATTACCACATTTGACAACAAGAGTAAGATATTGGGAGATTTTAGTAAACTTCATTTGCATACTTCATCTACTTTCCACAATATTACAGAAAAACAATAGAAGAAAAATAAACTCCTTCTAGAAGCACAACCCCTCAAAAATATTTTTAAAGCATCATCTTCCTAGCATTCCTGCTATGTAAGCTCCTCTTTTCTCAGTGTCTGGTATGAATTTGGTGATGCTCAGTGCTGTATGTCACCGAAATAATCTCTCTCAAACACATATACATTAATAATACTTTTCTCTTGAGCACACAATAGTCTTCTTCAATTTTTTAAAAAGGGTTATACGTATACATTTTCTACCAATGAACATAAGGCATGTTGCAATCTAAATAATGTGTAAAATATAATAAAAACAATAATATGTAAGTTTACCAAAAGTAAACAGCAGGCACTCATCTAAATCAAGAGCGGGAATAGAGGGGTCTTTGCTCCCCACTGCAATCTTATTTTAGATTGAATACACCATGCCTGCTATTTGCAAGAGGTATCCCACTGACAGGAAGTAATGCTTTATATCCAGTACATATTGGCAGACATAGGAAGCCTGATCCTGATCAGGACATGAGTCAGCTATTAAAAAGTCACCCCAATTGCTAATGGTATGGATAGCCCTTTAATCTGGTCCCGTTTGTTCATTCGTTATCCTCCCTTTCTCACTTGCAGAGTGGCTTACAACACAATAAATTAGAATATCAGTGAATAGGGATGCAACCTGTGCTGGATGGGGCAACACACACTCTGAAAATACAGGTGTGCAGCATGGAGGTGCTCCCTGATTTCTCTCTGAGTCTGGATGCCCAGATTTCAGTGGTGGCCATGAGCACTTTCGCGCAATTAAAACTAGTGTGACAGCTGCACCCATTCCTGGAGACATCTGATCCAGCCACAGTGAGACGTGCCTTATTTACATCCCATTTGGATTACTGTAATGCATTCTATGTGGGGTTACATATGGAAAGTGTCAGGAAACTCAGCAGGTCCAAAATGTAGCAACCAGATTACTGACTGGGGCTGGTTACAGGGATCACATAACCCCCTATTACAGCAGCTCCACTGGCAATCTGTTTCCAGCCCAAAATGAGGTTGTTGGTTCTAACCTACAAAGCCCTAAATGGCTTCAGCCAAAGCTATCTCAAGGACTGCATCTCCCTTTATGAGACTACTCTGGATTTAAGATAATCAGGAGAGGTCTTTCTCTCAGTCCCACCACCTTCACAGGTATGTTTGGTGGGTACACGGTGTCATGATGATGGGATATGTAGTCAGAGAAATGTAAAATGGAGTCAGACAGGTTCTGTGTGAAGATGATTTGAGAGACTTTGGAATGTGTTTTTCTAAGCACCATGATAGCATTTTGAAGGCTGAAAGGAGAGGCCCGTGGAAGACTCAACATTCCAAGCTTGTTAGAGAAGAGATAAACAACACCTGGACTCTCATGGGAATAAGGGAAGGAGAGAGGTGGTACAACCTCTAAAGGTTAATTGGTTAACAGCCAGAAAGGTCATGAAGAAGGGAGGAGTTAAAAAGCTAGAAAATGGACGATGGGTTATGTGAATGTGTTCAATGGATTCTATTCTGTTGGATGATGGATTCGACTCCATGAAGGAAAGAGGATGTAAGTAAGGAGAAAGAAGGAGGTGGGGCTAGCCCACTATAGCCCACCTTAGTTTCGGCTTTTTAGTGTTTATTATTTTAAATGGGAAACAGTTATTTTATTTAACTGCAATGATCTTTGAATATGTTCTTGATGCTAAAGCTTGTGCAATATAAACTGATTTCTAATGAAACTCTATTTTTCTAATAAAAATTAATTATAAAAGTTCTACAAAAGGACTGGTCTCTTGAACAGCAGGGTCTGGCTAAATCCAGGAGGTGGAGAGGGCCACAAACTAGCTATCATTTAAGAGTCCTACCTAACTGAGCTTTGGTGAGTTCTAAGGAATCACAAAGCCCATGTGCCTGTATTTGCAAAGTGCTAAGCAAGTGTTAAGTGTTCTTTTTAGGTCAGACTTGTTCAAAGGAATTATGCTACGCACTGCTGAGGTCTTGGGACTTGCCCCAGCACAAAAGTGATAGATAAGTGCCTGTCGAATTCTCTGGCCGAATGCCCAGTGGCCCTTCAAACTCCTAATTACATTGCTAACCGACTCTGGTTATCGGCAATCAATCAGATGACTTATTACATGAATATTTGGAAGTCATGCTTTTGTGAACATAAACAAGAATTTGAGAAGGAAAGGAGACTCAAAAGCAAAAAATATGATTTTTCTGGGGTATGAGAACAATCATGCATACAGGTTTGCAGATTCTCATAATAGAATTATGGTATCTCGTTCAGCTGGAAGGACAGATCCTGAAGCTGAGGCTCCAATACTTTGGCCATCTCATGAGAAGAGAAGACTCCCTGGAAAAGACCCTGATGTTGGGAAAGTGTGAGGGCAAGAGGAGAAGGGGACGACAGAGGACAAGATGGTTGGACAGTGTCATCAAAGCTACCAACATGAATTTGACCCAACTCCAGGAGGCAGTGGAAGACAGGAGGGCCTGGCGTGCTCTGGTCCATGGGGTCACGAAGAGTCAGACATGACTTAATGAGTAAACAACAACAAATCTCAGCTAATTTTTCTGAACACAGAAACTGGAAGAATTTGCAGGGAGACAGTGAGTTAATTTTGCCAGCTGAAAGCAGCTGGAAAGCTGAGTCTCCAGAGCAACCAGTTAGAGATAAAATTTCTGCAACTGAACATGAGCATTATCAGTTGAAACAGGAGGAGGAGGTGGAGGAGCTAGAAGCTCCAAGACAGTCACAAAGAAAGAATAAAGGTATACCTCCGAAATGATTCATGTATGAACAAATTAAAGCCTTAAATGTAAGGTACACAGAACCTCAGAATTATCAAGAGGTGTTATATCTTCCCATGGAGGAACTTGAGAAGTGGGAACAGGCAATGCAGGAGGAAATGGATTCCATGAATAAACACAATGTGTTTACGAATGTAAAACTCCCGGAAGGGAAGAAGTTAATTGGATGCAAGTGGATCTTTAAGAAAAAGTGCAAGCAAATTCACAGCCACGATACAAGGATAGACTTGTGGCACAAGGTTTTTCACAGCTGAAAAATCTACGTTTTGAAGAAGTGTTTTTGCCAACAGTAAAAGCAGAGTCAATTAGGTTGGTGTTAATAATTGCTGCACATAAGAAGTACATAGTGAATCATTTTGATATCATGACTTCATATTTAAATGCTCATTTAGAGGATGAATTATTTATGTCCCAACCTCCAGGATATCAGAAAGGTGATTTTGTTTTCAAATTAAATAAGTCAATTTATGGATTGAAACAGTCAGCATAAAATAGGATTCCTCATGCCTTTTGGTAAGAGAACGAAATTTTCACCTCAGGTGTTCTGCATTAATGCCAAATCTAGAATACACCAATTTTCTATAGGCTTCAAAATCTCTAGCCTGATCTAGGGGAATTTGAGAATAAATATCAAGCAAATCTCCACTTATTTGGGATCTCAGCACTATCATCCTTTCATCACCCCTGATTTTAAAGTCCCAGCAAGCACGTTCAAAGGAAATGAGGAAAGATTCTGGGCAGTCAGCTTTTCTATATTGGGGAAATTTCTTCAGATCTATCTTTGAAAGATTTCCCTCATTAGTGCTGTTATTATTGTTGTTATTTTGAGAGGCTAACTCTAATCTTTTCATTTCCATTTAAAATTCCATTTGTTTTAACTCCATTAGTCTGTTCTCTTGCTCAGCTTTTTCTCTCATCTCTAATTCCTTGAGCTGTAGTTCCTGAGCTTTCTCCTCAGCTCTGGCTTTTAATTCTAGTTCCTTCAATTTAAATTCCTGTTCCAGCTTCCATTTTTCAAAATCCTGGGAACCTAGATCCCTTTGTCTCTCTGAGGCATCCTCCTCAGTCTCCAACTGTTCCCTTGAAGGGTTTCCATTTCCCTCCATTTCTTGAGGTAATAAACTTTCTGCCTCTTGAGGATCATCAGTTTCCACAATTACTGGCTTTTTAGTTCTTTTGGGTGGCATATTTATCTGGGTTACTTAGTCTTGAGTGTTTTTCTAATGAATCTAAAAAGGACCTGTCTTTCTTCTTATTCTGGTTACTGAAATAAATTTCTATTTCAAGCCTCTGCTTTTTCTTCTATTCCCTCAGATCTGTTCTGACCCCTGGCTTCTGCTTTTATCCACCAGCGCTCCCTTCTCTCAGAGCCTTGGATCTTAAGCTAGCCACTAGGTCTCTCAAATCCTGAGGTAAAAACAGGATTTTTTTTTCCTTCAGTCGTTCCCTATCTTAGCCCCCCAGATCTGGGTTCAGAAGCCTCGCCACTAAGCTTTTCCCAAAAGCTCTAGCAGGTAACCTACTTCTTCCCCACAGACCTCTGTCTAAAAGGTACCCTTGACTCAAAAAAAATTCTCTTTAAACTCAGGCTTTACTGGATTGCTTCGTATCCCACTGCTGGACACCAATTGTGATGTTTGCCCCTTGTTGCCCCTGGTTATCTTCCAACCACAGAGCACATGAAGGCAAACCAAACTCCTTTTCACACACTGCCACCAATTGATCACTAAATCAACGTACTTTGCCTAAGAAAGATGAAGGTCCATTCATCACTGTCTTTTAAATAAAACAGGTTTATTGATTACAGGTTGTGGCATTCACCCTCGTCCCCTTACTTGACCGTCAAGACTCAGAGCACACGAAGGCAAACAATCCCCTCTTTTCCACTGCTGCCACCAGGTGATCACTAAATCACCATTACTTCAGGAAGATGATGCAGGTCCACACTTCAAAGTATTTTAAATATAACGTGTTTATTGTTTACAGAACTTGATAATAATTCATGAATATCTTCTTTAGGTAAATTTATTATTAATAACAATCTTCTGTTTGATAATACACTCCTAACTAGAATCACTCCTCAGATTTCCCCAAACTCCACACTCTATCTCTACTCATCTCTCTCACTATCTCTCCATCTCTCTCACTCTCTCCATCTCAGGCTCCGCCTCTTATACCATCTCTCTCGGCTCCGCCTCTCAGCAACATGAATATGCATGAACAATTAACATAACCAAACCTAAACCATTGACATAATAAAGGGGAACACTACACAGGTGTTTCTATAATAATTCATCAGTATCTTCTTCAGGTTTATTAAGCATCAATCACAATCTTCTATTTGATCTTACAGGTTACTATTCACTCTTCTGACTAATCACACCACAGATCTCCCAACTCTCTCTCTCTCTCTCTCTCTCTCTCTAACTCTCTCCACTCTACTCTACTCTGACTTCTCTGACTGACCCTCTTCTTCTCAGGCTCCGCCTTTTTAACCTCTCTCTCGGCTCCGCCTCTCCACCACATCAGCATAACACATGAATAATGCATGACTTATTTAACATAACAAGGGTGAACGCCACAGTAATGTTACCTGATTGGCCATATGTACTAGATATTGTACAGAGGAACACACATGTAGTGTGGAGAGTTTGGAGATTTGCTAGAGGACATGCTGTTGGAGTATTTTGTGAAGACTGTACAGATGTAATATAAGCTTTAAGGAAGAAGCTGTTGTCTCGTGTTTTTCTTCTCTGAGAGGACCTTGAAGGCTGGTTGTACCCTTACTTTGCTCAGTGCATCCCAATAATTCCTTGACAATTCCCACCTATGGGAGGTTAGACTGGCCCCATCTTTGCTGTCCTTCCACAAGCAGGCGAAGGCCTTCCTCTTCACACATGTTTTCTCTTAGTGACTGGATACCTGAGTAGGGTTTTTTAATAGATTCTTGTTTGATCTTTTTTTAGCATTTGTATACTCACTGTTGTTAGCTTTAATATTGTCTTTTAATGATGTAAGATGCCTTGGTTCCTTTTAAGGTGAAAGGCGGGGTAAAAATAGTTTACATACTGTGATTGGGTTCTTTCTCTAAGAGGGGCGGACCCTTCAATTGAGCGGGAAAAAAGGACGGAGAAGATGATAATGGTTCAAACATGGTTTCTTTATTCTTTTGCATATTTTGGTTGCTAACATGGAAAGGATCTAAGTAACTTAATTCAGGCATCAACTTGTAACTCTTTACATGAACTGTATTGGAATTCTTTTCCTCTGTTATTTCTTCACCAGCCCAAGCAGACCTTGTTCTGTTTGCGGCCATGTCGGGAAGCTCAGGGAAGTGCAGACTGTCCCGCAACAGGGGTGTTTCACTAAATTCCCCTCTAGATAAGGAAGGTAGTTGGTGGTACCAATGAATGTAATTTTCTTCCCTCTGTCTTGGGATCGGGGTACCGCTACCATGTTCCATTCCACCTTGGGTCCTATCTTTTCCCTGTCAGTAGTATTAAGTAGGTCAGGTAGTAGACCTCCACGAGTTCTCAGGTTTGGAAAATCCCGGGCTAATTCTGTCATTCCATACCTTTTCACCTCTGTCTCTTCTGTCTGTGTACTCTTAACTTCTCTCTCTATCTCCCGTTCTCCTTCTACCCCCTTCCCTCTCTTCTTCCCCTTCTTTTATAACCTCTTCCCATCTTATAAGTTCTAGCTCCTCCCCTCTCCTTGCTCGCCTGGTCTCTGCCAGAAATATCTCCACAGCTCTGTTTCTGCCAGTCTCTCATTCCTCTAGTTTGATTAATTCTTCTACCACGCAACCAGCTGCCATCTCCTGTCTGATCTCAGTAGAGGACGGCACACTAAACATCTCTCCTTCACACACACACACACACACACACACACACACACACACACACACACACACACACACACACACACACACACACACACACACACACACACACACACACACACACACACACACACACACACACATATATAGAATAGCAGTCAAAGGCCTGTCTCAATAAAAATGTATTTTCCTACTAGAAGGGAGTTCCATGGCAGGGGAGCAGAAACTGAGAAGACCATATTTTGTGTCCTCACTAAACATGCTTTCAAGGGTCACAGGACAGGGAAAAAAGCCCCTGCCAACTATATTCTTGGCTAAAATAGGGGGGTATTGGCTCTTATAGAGAAATATAGACATAGCTTGGAGCCAAGTGATGTACACTTTTACAGGTCATAACGCTGTGCTTTGAATTGTTCCTAGAAAGGGACTAGTACCCAGTGAAGTTATTTTACCAAAGAATTCATATATATTTTTCTTATCTATAATCAGGTTTGGTCAACAACTCAGCCACAAGATGTTGGACCTGTTGAAGATTCTGTACTCTCTCCAAAAGAGACCCCATGTGCAGTGCATTACAGTAACTCAAACCTTTTCAGAAGTTTTTGGCATTCTTCAGATGCACCCTTCTTCATCTTCAGCAAAGTATGGATTAATTATATGGTTTTGGAAACATACTCTGCAAAGTGTGGCCAATTTTTGGGCTTAAGGGAGTATGTGCTTAAGGGAGAAGTTTTCTGCAACTGTACTTAGCCATTCTTTGTTTCGGGCAAACCTATTAACTCTCAATCTGTTTTCTGTAGGTATAAACAAAACACTAGTTAGTACAGTACTCACTCACCCTCTCTCTCACACACACCCATGCACGCCAGCTCAAAATCAGAAACCCAGAGAGTTTTATGGCCACTAATCTATAATGATCCATCTGTGACTGAACCTCTGAAAACATTCTGGGAATTGGTTCCTATGCCTTTTTAAGTCAACTGATTATACAATATAAAAACTTGTAAACACCCACACAGCAAGTAATTGGTGACTTTGGCAGATATTTTGTTCCCTTTCAAGGTTTCCTTCCATGTGTTAGCCTCTCTCATCTGTAACAGGGTATTGCATGTGACTAAATCTCTGCAATGTTCTGAAGATGTTATCAGTTGGTTACAGACAGACCTGATTTAAGGTTGCATTTTTAGAAATGCTATACAAACACACGGGGGTTCGAGGGTCACTCCCACTTGGCTTCCTGTGCCAGCAGCAATGGGTAAAGAAAGTGCAGACCTTCTGCCTATGGTTTCTTCATCATGTTCTGTGAATTAGGAATTCTTCCCCAGGGAAGTCAAAATCATAAAGCAATAACAAATTTGATTTTCAGGGGACATAGTTCTTGTTTATTTTGATTGAACCAAGACAAAAACAAGGGGAGAGACAAGCCTGTGGTCCTAGTTTACTTGTCACAAAAAATCAACTCGGGGCAGAGGAAAAGTCTATAGTGTGTTCAACCACACCTGCTTACACGAGGAGCCATGGAAACACACTCACAGAGAAGTGAAATAGCATGGATAGAAGCTTTATTTGGACCTAAAATGACATGGAAACACGCAGAGAAGCATTTGTAGGCATATCAACTGAGGTACATGTTGAGAGAAAGGGGTTGAAATCTACTTCCAAAAATACTGACATTTTCCTCTCCCTTTTATCACAGTAGAGGTTCATTATATATCACAACAGCAATAGTGTATCTTACTCATAAGGCTGCTCCCCAATCAATATCAGTGATCATTTTCAAACACATTCCTCTGTATTCTAGGTAGTCACTTGACTCTCCAGTGAACCTGTTTTAATCTCCCTGATTACCTATGCTTTTTAATAAACAACACTTATGCTCACAGCTGGGAAGGACACACTTACTAATGCAACACAAAATTCTCAGAGGTTCGCACAGCATAATCATAGTCACTACATAAGCAAAGACCCCACAACACAATCTGAGCAAAATCAGTTATTTCTAGCATAAAACTACACAAGATACAGTTGACATTTCTGCACAGTTTTTCAAAAAAAATGTATGCAGAGGAATAGAGGGGCAGTTCTATCAATCAAGAGGATTATAACTCTCTAAGAATGCTCATATAGAATTAATCTGCTTCTTCACAACAAATTCTGCAGGGGTTTTGCTTCTGAAAATAAAATTTCCTTTACAAATGTATTTCCAATGCAACTGTGATTATGAATGTCAAGAAATCAATTAATAAAAATGCCCCAGCTCTTTATAAAAAGGTCTAAAAAGACGATGCCTTCTTAAAACAGCATATTGTTTAAATCCAGAAATAACATCAAATACTCACACTTTTTGGGGGTAATCTTTTACATAATTTAAAAAAAAAATCTTTTAACAGTGTCTTCTATTGCCAGTCTCTCTCTGTACTCCATATGCTATTACCACTTCGTACACTTCCGTATGATTTTAATCCTCAAGCAATTATGAACCTTCTGGACTCCAATTTTTTAAAAAAGTACTAAACACAGTGTTACTTTTGTTTTGCCTAATAAATTCAGCTAGCAGTTCATGCCCTCATTGGTTAAAACAGACTCCATACTTAATTATGTGTCAAATTAAAAGATCTTTACCTCAGCGGCAATTATCTGCAACCTGTTTTTCCTTAAATGTCAACATGTTAGCAATGTAAATAGTAACCAAATTCCAGTTCAGGTAATCGGAAACAATATGCATAAAATATATAATATAAACTTAATGATTTTACATTGTATTTTTCATTTCCTTCTTAAACCCAACGTTTTGTTTTTAGCAGCATACAAATGTATCAAGTAAAGAGCAGTGTAGCACCTGGACAATGGAGACAAGGCCAAAACGTTTTTGGTAACTTCCCATTATTAAGTTCTCAGTCTATGAGATACTTACCTATTTATTTATAGGAAAGACTGATAATATAGACTGCTTGTTCAGTTCTATCAAATCTGTACATAGTGGCTTTATGCAAATGAATTTCACCTGAATCAGCAGAACTCAGAAGCACAAGTAACCACCCTGAGGATGGAGGAGGACTGGACAGGGGTGTTGGACATTCCAATGGCAGGACATGGACCAGTGCAGCAATTTTCAAGCTTTAAATAATTCTCTATCCTGTTCTGCAGCTCCCAAAGACTTTGTAGGATGAATGGATTCTCTCAGGATCCCCAGAACCTGGTGGGTGCAGAATGGGAAGCCTTTAATTCCCTTGTGTGATGGAGTTGAAGCAGTATGGGATATGTAGTCAGAGAAATGTAAGATGGAGTCAGACAGGTTCTGTGTGAAGATGATTTGAGAGACATTGGAATATGTTTTTCTAAGTGCTATGAGAGGGTTTTTCTGAAGACCGGCACAGCGTGGTTCGAGATAAAGCTGAAGGTCGGACAAGGAGCCCGTGAAAGACTCAACATTCCAAGCTAATTGGAGATGAGATAAAACACCTGGATTTTCATGGGAATTGAGGGAGGAGGGAGATGTTATAGCCCCTCGAGGCTAATTGGTTAACAGCCATGAAGTGTCAAGAAGAAGGGAGGAGTTGGAGAATGTAGAAAATGGATGATGAGTTATGTGGAAGAAGTTCAGAAGTTCTATTCCATGATGATGGGAGAGAAAAAGAACTTGATGGTTTGAGTATGTGGCTTGAAGGAGAAAGAATGTAAGTGGAGAGAAAGGAGGTGGGGCTAGCCCACCCTAGCCCAGCTTAGTAGTGTTTTTTTTATTTTAATGGGGATTAGTTATTTTATTTAACTGTAATAATCTTTGAATATGTTCCTTATGCTAAAGCTTGAGCAATATAAACTGATTCTATGAAACTCTATTTTTCTAATAAAAATTAATTATAAAAATTCTTACAAAAGGACTGGTCTCTTGAACAGCAGGGTCTGGCTAAATCCAGTGAGTGGAGAGGGCCACAAACTAGCTATCTTTAAGAGTCCTACCTAACTGAGCTGTTGTGAGTTCTAAGGAATCACAAAGCCCATGTGTCTGTACTTGCAAAGTACTGGGTAAAAGTAAAGTGTTCTTTTAAGGTCAGACTTGTTCAAAGGGCTTACGCTACGCACTGCTGAGGTCTTGGGACTTGCCTCAGCGCAAAGGTGGTAGGTAAGTGGCCTGTTGAACTCTCTGACCGAGTGCTAAGCGCTCCTTAGGGAGGCTTGGGCACCACACCTTGAAATGGCATGGCTGCAGCTGAGATCAACAGAGCTGCAGCATGATTCATGCCAACAGGATTCCCACCAAAATGTATTTTCTAAAATGTCATAAACCTGTATGAATATAACTTATCTTGAGTTTTTTAAAATTCCCATATGACCATATTTTCTGTATATACATATCAATTTAATCTGCATATTCAAGATAGCCATCCTGTACAATTATTTTGCCTACAAGAGAAGCTAATAAAGAGACACATATTTTAATGTCTTGTTCCTCAGGAGACTTTGTGGACTGCAATCACAGAATCATTTATCTTGCTCACAAAAATTAAGAAAATCTTGCTTTGTTCCCCTTTTAAAAGAAGTATATTGTTAATATACATTCAGCTTAACAATATTTGTGCAGGTAACTAGCTTAACACAATGCAAGTCATGTTTGTTAGATTTTTTTTTATACAAGCCAAGTTACCATGAACAATTAAACAAGTGTCAATAGAATTCAATATACATTGTCTTTTTTTTTTAAAAAAAAAATCTAATTATTTGCACAATGCAACCACTACCCCTACCACTTTTCTATGTGGAGGTTTGTAAACTGTTTCCATCTGAGAAGTAATTGAATCCATTTTTATCACTAGTACTAGTTTATGTGGCTGGTCTCATCCAGCAAGATGATAACATCTATTTGCAGCAAATTATACATTATAATTCCTCATTCAAAAGCTGTAATGGAAAACAAAAATGCTAATTTATGTTGTAAACGGAAGTGGAAAATCATAATCATTCATTGTTAACATTAAGGACTAAAATTGCTCTTGCAAATAAATAATAAAATAGAATAAATAAGGGAGAAAGTGAGAGCAAACACAAGAGACAATTATGAAAAGGAAGAATTCTGGCACATAGTTATCTGAGAATTGATGAAATAAACTGTTTTCATCAATCCAAGAGGCAAATCTTTGAGGCAAGAATGATTAAGGTACATGAGATGTTTGTTCTATTCTTCCCCACCTCTGCCAAATCTTCCAAACATGCCTTGGATAAATTAATGCACTTCAGTTGTGATTTCTCAATGAGAAATGTAAGTGGACCTTGCTTTCCCAAGCTGTACTACATCTTAAGGCCTAGTGATTCCTAGAATATAGAGGTTATAACCCATAGTGTGCAAATAGCCACTGAATCCAGATATGCAGGTGTCTTTGGTTCTATAGCATGTGCACTGAGGCAAACAACTACTCATGCAAGATAGGTTTCTTCAAATCATATAAGAAAAAATGGTGGTTTAAATTCAGGTCTATATTTATTAATAGGCAGAAGAAACCCATATGTAGGATCTCAAAATGCATGAAGCGGGTGGGGAGAGATACGATTACGCAGATCTCTTCAGACAATCCCTTTGAACAAAACTGATAACACATGAGAAGGTCTCAATACTCTGTACTTCCGCCACCACAATTCATAGGTTCAAAGTGGTATTAAAATAACTGAAACTTATTAGGAACGGATCCGGCCCTGATATCCTGTTCCAATCAAAATAGATCCCAGGTATCTTTAAATATAATAAGCTTGTCTCTGTTTCTCTCTCTGCCTCATTTTCTTTGGCTCCTTATACAAAATATGGCTCTGATGACTTTTTAATAAATTACAGCAGTGGACTCTGATACAAGTTTGAGTTTGGAATTAGGACCTCAATTTTTAGTATGACTGTGGTATCCAAAATCTTAAATACCAAACTCTTTGCCTTGATAGTGGTTTAGGTTTAGGCTGGGGAGTCAGAGGTTGGAAGTGTGATTCCCCACTGTGCTTCCTGTGAATCCAGCCTGTCAAACTGCACAGTACCAGGGCGCCCCCAGAAGAAGATAATGGTAAACTACCTCTGAGTATTCTCTACCTGGAAAACCCTGAAAAGGGTCACCATAAATCACAATTGACTTGATGGCACATCATCATCATCATCATTATTAGCCTTCATAATGTAAAACACTAACAACAAGAAGTGAAGAGAATAATTCCATAGCACTCCAAGAGAAGTACAATAAAATGTCACTGCATATGTCACTGCACTTTTATGGTACTCTCAAACCCTTTTACTTGTTCTCAGTGCCTTCAATTCAGTCCCACCTAGAAGAGACCCAATGGCTGAAATCCTGTTCACAGAGCTGTGTGTCTTAATGCTGATGATGCCATCAGGAGGCAATATTAATCCTTAATTTAATTTAATTTAATTTAATTTAATTTAATTTAATTTAAAACATCCTATTCTGCCTCCCTAAATTCCAGGACTCCCTAGGGATCCCTTTTGATACAGAGAAGCCTTTGGTAGTTTGAGGGCCAGGGGCAGGGTCTCTACTTCCTGAAAATGGCCACCACCAGCCGCTTTCCTTATTTTTGATTCATTTCTGTCCCAGTTCTTTGGTCAGGTCCCAAAACCTCCTTTCAGGGTTTCATGGTGAGCAGCTGGAGAGCTAAGGGAGAATTAAGGGATAAGAACATTTTGCTTGCTTCTAATTGTGTTTCTTTGAGTGGTCACTTTTGGCACTCACACATATGGTTTATGCCGTGCAGATGCAGGAAAACTCATATCTGCCTCTACACAGAGATCAGGAAGAAGAAAGCATGTTTTTCCAAGACTGAGACATAACCACAAAGCATAGTTTGAACAAACCTACAGCAAACTGTGGGTTTCAGTTTGCTAACAAGTCATACTTTGTTTGTGGATCTGTATAAGAAATGGGACATGGAGGGTACTGCCCCTGTCAGTATGCCATCCCCTCTTCCCACTGAAACAACAGAAATCCTAACCTCCAGATCCCCTATAGAGAAGGCAGAAACTCTGATTGGACTCAATTCCCTGGAAAGACCTGAATCCTTAAAAGCCCAGGGAGAGAACAAGTCATGGAGAAGGAGTCAAAGGAGGAAGAGGGATAAAAGGGAAAGAAAAGGCAGGAGAAAGAAAGATTCGGTGGGAGGATGCAGGGTGTCAGGAATCAAGAGGCTTGCTTAACTGAAGTAGAGAGTGTTAGGAAATTTGCATGCCCCCCCCAAGGATTGGGAGTGGGTGATGTAGGAAGATCCATGGACTCATGGGGAGTTAGTTCCGTTCAGGGTTCCCCAGGGAAAGGCAGAATGGTAAAAGAAACACCAGCTTCCCCCTAAACCATCATTTTGAGGTGAGAAGGAGAGAAGTGAATGCTGGAATTTTTTGCAGCCTTGCATGATGCCCTTCGTTTGGCTGAGAGGGAACTTTTCTGGGCTGGGGAGACTGTCAGTCTATCCAGCACTAAACAATAGTTCCCTCCTGCCTCTGATTTCAAAGATAGCCTCTCCTCTCTGCTCTGTGTTTTTTTCCCTTTCTATAGTTTGTTGAGGACTCTTGTTGAAAGCAGTGATGTTTGTCAGTTTGCTGTTGATCTGCAAGTAATGAAAAGTTTTTTTATTCTTACAAATGTCTCAGAATAAGTTATTGAGACTGCAAGTGCCTGTGAATGAGAAAAGGAGATGGACTAATCTGGGCAACTTGAAGCCATTCAGTTCTGTGAATCTCAGTGCTTCTGCTGCATTAGCTAGAGGAATTTAACCAAAATTCAGAATTCTGCAACAGTGAAAGTCAGTGGGCAAAAGGGAACCTCCACATCCTATGGAGGAACCATGAAACCACACTCCAGAAAGTGGCAACTTAATCTCATTCTGAGGGGGGAAAGGGGGAAATAATGAAAAGGGGGGAAATAGGGAAAAATTGGAGATGGGCTAGATGTCTGTTTCAACACTCCTTGCTCTGTGGGACATCATCCTTCCCCCCAGCAAGACTGAACTGGGGGATGTGCCAGGAAATAAAATATGGAAAACTGGCTATCCAGGGAGACTGTATTGTTAAGCTATTGGCACAAAATGTTGAAGATTATCTAATCACCCTTTGTCTCCAATCACTAGTAGAGGACTAGGAGAAGGTGGCTTGGAGGGGATGAAGGGGGATCACAGTATGGGTTCGAAAAGCAAACCAAAATGCAACAAAACATATTGCCTTATTTCTGTAGGTGAACCTGGTCAATGAGAATGCCTGGAAACTTTTTTTGTATGTGTAAGCTCAGTTGTTTAGGCATCTGGCTGCAGAGTTGAGAGTTTGATTCCCTACTCCGTCTTGAGAGTTTGATTCCCTACTCTGCCTCCTTGATATGGGCTGGAATCAGTGATCCATAGGATCTCTTCCAGCTCCGCAGTTCTGCAGTTCAAAGACTTGTTATCAATAGTATCAGGCCATATTCATCCATTATTTTGCCTAGGATCATATTCAGTCATATACTTAAACAATTTTCACTCTTACAGAAATTTTAGCTTTTTGGAATCTGTGGAAGGAAAGATCCAATCTACCTTGTATAAGCGGATCCCTCTTCCACCAGCTGCAACTCTGCCCCTCTACAAGTCAAGAATGAGAACCTAGGGGAACTGGAGGCTTCTCAGTTCCTTTGTTGGAAACGCTCACCAATGTTCTGGCTGCTACTAGAGCCCATTTTGGAGCCCTCTTCACCCCAGCTGTCGGGGTGACAGAATTCTACAGAGAGGGGTGGCAAGGAAGTGTAACAATCAGTTTCTTAAATATGCTTAAGTGATTCACAGAGATACCTTGTGGCTTTGTGTCCAATATACATTTTGAAAACAATGAAAAGGTGCCTCCTTTTGGAAACACTGCCCTTGGTTTTTCCAGCTGCAATACTGAAAACAATGAGAATATCCCAGTGTACCATAGAGCATGGTACCACAACCTTCCTGTAAACCATGGATATTAGTATTTCTTTATTTCAGAGGACTGCTATCTCCTATACATGGCACCAAGAACTGTTTTTTTTTAATGCTAAACTATTTTATAGCAAATGTTTAAAATGTAAAGACCATATTACAGCAACTGGGAAACTGAAATCAGCACCACGTATCTTCCAAATGAAGCAGTTATTCCTTTACATGCACTTTCTGTTTTCATGAAGTTCTTCCCATCTCTTTGGTATTAACTGACAATTATCACCACCAAGACAGGAATAAATCACAGGGAGGAGCATTTGGCAACCTGATAATTTTTGTCTATGTTAAATTACATAAAAACAAGATATAGAAATAAAATAGTTTGAATGTAATCATTGTATCCCCAAATTAAACATCATTTTGTGGATAGCCAAAAACAATTTTCTCTGCCACAATGTACTAAATGATTCTACTGCTTCTCTTTTATATTTAATACGTTTCAGCAGTACACATTTATCTCTACACTAGCAAAGTGTACTCATTGATTTCCTATGGTTATGTTGAAAGAAGGTTCTGCTTCCCTGATGATGAGTACAAAGAGTGGATGACCCCATTCTCTATGCAATGCAAACCCTGCACTTTTACATTTCTGCTAACCCACCTAAACATGCAACCAGCTAAGAATTCTCTGTCCTCTTCATCTAACTGTGAAACAGTTAACTAATAAAATGTCTTCCTTCTCCTGCATTTTTAAAGTCAGTTTCTCATTTCTAAAAGTTAAAATACTTCTAGACAAGCATATTTTATTATATTTCAGCATTAAATTCTTCTTAGGTAAACAAAGATAAGGTCACATACTGATAGTGTGGAGGAGTTCCTTTTTAACTCACTAAATTGGAGGTTTTGTTAAGAACTGACATCATATTGTTAAACTGCATCAACTTTTCATTGTTTCCTCTGTAGCACAAGTAAGTTTTCTACATCAATATTCTGCACTAAACTATGAAGAGCTTTACTAGAACAATGAATGCAGGCTTGCAAATAACAGCTTGCCAGAGGCAAGTAAGGATAATCTCCAAGCTACTAGGCACAGGAGGTTTTGTAAAACAAGAATTGTTGCATTATTGTTACCTGCAGAGTAACAGACTGCTACTCTGTTACAAAAGACAGGCACATACACACAAAGAGATCCATGTAGACTAGTATAACTTTATCAGACCTGTTGCAAGCATAAGTGCTTTTAAAAAACAATCTATGTTTATGTAGAATGATAAAACACTTGCATATTTTAACACACTCAGCACAAATAAAAACAATTCAAAATAGTTTTAAAAGGGGACATATTGCTAACCTCCTATTTCTGTAAAGCTTTTTACTATTGGTGCACTTTTATTTTCTCTAGGTGGTTTCAGAGTCAGACTAAAAGCTGTTCCAGTCAGGGAATGTATTTCATGTTAGTGTATCCAACTGGTCCCCACATTTTTTCTACTATTCAGATGGTTCAAGGCTTGGCCCAGTATAATCAGTGACAAACAGAGACAGGACCCATGGCCAATTTTCCCTCCTGAAATATAAATTTATTTATTTTCCTCAGTTTTTCCTAGAGTAGAGTTTAGCACTCTGGTGCTTGTCAATTGATTTCTGAGATCAAAGGCTGGTTGGAAGCTTTCAATTATTACATGGAGTTTTTATTTATTTTGCATATGTTGTTTTTGGATTTGCCAGTCCAGTAGCAAAGCTGGGAATAGTAAAGTGAACACAAAAAGATGAGCAGCAGTGGTGTGCAGGGAGAGGTCACCCCTCCTCTCCTGTGTTCCTTAACTCGGGGGGGGGGGGGTTAATTTTAATTATGGCATGACTGCCTGCCAGCCTAAAAAGTGAGAATACATTAGCACTCAGGGAGATCTACAGTACAGTTTATTGTTACGGCCCTTAGACCAATCACACAGGGGGGGAAACATAGACATTTACAGTTTCCAAAATTCCAAATACCTTGTAAAAACATTTGACATTAAAAGACCATTTAAAATCTAGTATCTAGCTACCATAACATTTCAAAATTTCATGTACTTCATTTAAAAAAAAGCATTTGGCATTTAAAACACAATTTAAAATCTAGTATCTAGTTACCATGGAATTTCTGAGACCTGAGTATTGCCATACAAAATCTGGCTATTTGATAAGTGATCTTGGAGTCTATATCAAGAAACTCAAGTCTATTTTTTCTTTGATCAGTGAGGTGATGATCTCCTTATAAGCCACCTCGTAATCAATCAATTCTTTATTTACAGTCCTTAGACCTATCATACAGAGAAAAGGACAACCCAGATCCACACAGTCTCTGCAATACGTAAAAACATCAAACACAGACATAAAACAAACAAACAAGTATAAAACAAACAAGTATACAAGCAATTCAAAACCCTCCATACCAATACCAGAGTCAAGAATGGGGAAATTTCTGAAACTTGAGAATTGCCAGACAGAACCCAGCTACCTTGTATGATATCTTACTATCCCTGTCCGAGAGGAGATATTCAAGTCTAGTTTTCTCTGATCGGTCAGGGATGTTTTCAATCAATAATCTGATTTCGTGCTACTGCATAATGCGGGCAGTGGAAAAACGTGTTCCATGGACTCGACCTCGCCAAGGGGGCAGGAACACAGCCTCTCAGCAAGTGGGACATTCCTGTACTTCCCTTCAAGCATAGCAGAGGGGAGGGCAGCACACCTTGCCAGAGTAAAAGCTCTCCTAAACCCTTTTACTTCCAGAGATGTTAGATAATTAGCTGGTTCTATAACATTTTTAATATAGGCCCTTGCCATAGTGTTTTGTAGGCTGGAAAGATCTGATTGGTGCTCAATATCCTCAATTCTCTGCTTAACAGGTGTTGGGGGTTTTTTTGTGTGTGTTTTTGGCCTGGTCTAATCCATATAATAAAAGGGCATGGGGATGGACACCAATTTTCATCATATAGCTCTGAACAGATATGTCCCAGTTCAAACTCAGGGAGATCTGATGACTTCTCTGCCCCTTTTTGGATGTGGATACTAGTGAATTGTACATTTGGAGTGCCTTGGGGAACAAGAAAAGTGGTTAAAGGTGATGCAAATTGGCCCCATCTGGGAGTACCAGAAGACAAGGGTGTTGATATAGAAAAAGTATTATCAGCATTGCAATATGCAAAAAAAAATTCAGATATTTAAAATAATTACAATGAACTCTTCTTCTTTTTTATTAGCTACAATTCTGAAGACCCACCATCACCCACCCTGCCAGGCAAAGAAAATAATCTCAATTTGATATGAGCAAGAATCTTTTTGACAGTCATATGCAGACAGTAGTTTTGTAAAGTGAGATTGTGGCTGTAGAGGGAGGGCTTAAACTTCCCCATACAATAAACTGTGGACCCAATTATAATCCTGCCTCCTGGTACATATAATAATAAAGAGAGGGGTTAATCTCAGACATAATTGCTAATCATACTGTTAGAAGAAAGATCCTTTATATCTCCATGATAACTAAACACAGAACGCACAGAAGAGGAGGAAAAGCAGAGCTGTGGGTGGGGATGTTTGACTTGGGCAACCAACCCTGTGATTTATAAATGACTGTTCTCACACTGGAGCAATGTAAGCAGTGGGACACCTCCCACGTCAATAGTTAATACAGGCTTTTTAACATATTCATAAATGTTCTGATTGTTTAAAAACAAAAATAGACAATAACAAGCTCCAAAATGAACTCTACAAACTAGGGAAATGGGCATTAAAAACGGCAAGTGTTTTTATGTGTAAACGCAGACTGATACCTACTGATGAAGAATCCCCCCCAAAAAGGCTGAGGTTTACCTAAAAAGGAAAGGAAAGGACATAAGAAGCAATAATCCCAATAATTTCCAGTTAAGAATGTATTTGAGAAATGCATGAAATGTAATGTCAGAACCAAGACAGAAATGGCCTATGAGATAATATGTATGATGCAGAATGGGCAATATGCCTTAAAAAGTTCTTCAAACTTAACTAGAAAAGATTACTTGTTGCACTAATAAAGTAACTTCATTCTCCCTTGATGCAATGCTTTGAAATGTAAAAATATTACTCCTGCAACACCTCACCCCACTGTAATTTGCAATGGGAAACTATATACTTGTAACTTGTTTCATTTGCTCTCAAGGGCTGATAGAACTATAAATGAAAAATGAGTGATTCAGTGAGTTTGGGGTCAGTTTCCTATTCCTGGAACCACAAAGGGCCCAACTAAAAGGCACTAAAACAGAAACAGTTGTGACCAGAAGTCACTTCCAATTTTTATATTCTGGAGGCCCAAACCAAAGCACAAAGGAGCCACATGCATAGGACTGTCATGTTTCCAGGAGCACACTTCTTTTTTTAAAAATATATATATATTTTAATGGGAGACCATTGGGAAGCCTCCAGAACTACAAAGACAGGTGAATGCTGCATGCAGGATAATTTTATTTTTATTTTTATTTATTCGATTTCTATCCCACCCTTTTAGACAAAGTCTACTCCGGGCGGGTTCCACCAAACATTATAAACTAAAACAGTTAAAAACAATTCAAAACAATAGTGATTAGTAATGCTCAAGATGGGAAAACAGAAAATTATAATAAGAGTAAGAATAAAGTCAAGTATTGACAGGAGGGAAGGCCTGCCTGAAGAGCCAAGTTTTTAATTGGCTCTTAAAAACACCCACCGAGGGAGCCAGGTGGATCACTGATGGGAGGCTATTCCATAGCCGAGGGGCCACTGCCGAGAAGGCCCGGTTTCTTGTTCTTTCTCTCCGGGCCTCTCTTGGCGTTAGGCCCCTCAACCGTCCCTCCTGGCTATGGCAAGTGATTCGGGTAGATCTAGGTGGGAGAAGGTGATCTGCCAGATATCGAGGTCCTAAACCGTTTAGGGCTTTATATGTCATCATCAACACTTTGAAGTCAATGCGGAAGCGAATGGGCAGCCAATGCAAGGCAGCCATAAGTCCTTCAAGTTAGAGCAGCAGATGGCAAATTTGGTCCTTGGTATATTGTGTTACTACAACTCCATCACTTCTACCACTGACTACAATGACTGAGGATTAGAGATGGAAACAAACCTCAGTTTGGAGGTTCATGTCAGTTCATATGCACAGCACCACAGGTGCCGTGTGTTGCCTTCCCCCACCTTCCTGGTTGGAAGCCCAACAGCTGGAGGGCCACGAGTTCTCTACTTGATTAAAGATAGCACACAAAAACAAACTCACATTACAGATATGGGAACCTGCAGCCCTCCTGTTGTTGATGGATTACAATTCTCACTAACTCTAGCCAACATGATCGGTGGTCAGGATGGTAGTTAGGGTCCAACATAAAAAGAATCTTAGTTTCTTTCACAGACCAGACATGGAATTATCCTTCAGGATATAAAACAGCAAAATACCTAATATTTGAAGGCATGCCAAATATATAGATATAAAGGCATGAGTGAATGATAGGTTTGTTATAACTAAAAGTTCTGCACATCTATATCAAGATTTATATATTTATATTCAAATAAACACTCCCTGGAAAAGACCCTGATGTTGGGAAAGTGTGAAGGCAAGAGGAGAAGGGGACGACAGAGGATGAGATGGATGGACAGTGTCATCGAAGCTACCAACATGAATTTGACCAAACTCCAGGAGGCAGTGGAAGACAGGAGGGCCTGGTGTGCTCTGGTCCATGGGGTCACGAAGAGTCGGACACGACTTAACGACTAAACAACAACAAACACAATATATATATAGGTAGGGTAATGTGAGAAACTTCACTAGCAACTATCAGTGTATTTTCTAGCTATCTAGCTATCCATCCATCTAACCATCTGGCTATCTGTTCTACTTTCTTGGTTTACAGATGTAATACTTGAAGTGCAAATAGCACAGCTGTTTGTTACCTGTATCCTCTTCTGGTCATGGGGATATGTATAATATAGAGAATATGTATTTGCATTCTTTGTGCTTGAAGGAATAGTTTTCGATTCACAAACACTCAAACTGAAATAAATATGTTAATCTGTAAAGTGCCACAACATTTTACTTTATTTTTTCTTTTCTTTTAACCTGTTCAATTTTGCCAGCAGCATAACAGTGACACCTAGTGACAGAATGCAAGTATTATTTTGTGGTATGATAGAAATTTGGATCAGCCAATCCTGAGAGAAGGAAAAGGCAGAATAATCCATGGGTTCCAATCTAGAAAGCATACATCATCACCACAACCATCATCACCATCACTAATGAACATGCATCACACACTATATCCAAAAAGTGATGTGGACAGAGTATATTTACCACAAAAAAT
The DNA here is from genome assembly GCA_037013535.1 of Intellagama lesueurii. NCBI lineage: Eukaryota > Metazoa > Chordata > Lepidosauria > Squamata > Agamidae > Intellagama > Intellagama lesueurii. The sequence continues at coordinate 113,495,022 of JBAJHW010000005.1, forward strand.
TGGAGGCTGTGGATTACTGCAAATACAGGCTTTCAATTTACAAATGTCCTGGATCAAACACTGAACACTGAATTGGTATTCTATTTTGCCCAGTGCCAGCTTTTGCAGAAAAAAGAAAGACTACTTCCTCCTAATAATGAGCCTAAAGAGGAAGTCATCGATACATTGGTATACCTTTCTAACAGGCTCACTGCTCAACTTCTTATATATAATGTACACTTTCTTAATCGATTCCACAGGATAGATACTGAAATTGAAATTGTCTGGTTACAAGTTATCTCGTGACTCTTCACTGTGGACTTGAAGAGATCTTAAGCATTACTCCTCTTTTATCAATGTCAGTCCTGATGTCCAAAGACAAGACCATATGATTTTGGAAATATATTTCTCAAACAGCAGCTCCACATGTGGCAGGGCAAATTGCATTTAAAACTTGGAGTTTCAGCAGTGTTGGCCAGAATCCTACCAGAGATTTACACATGTGTAAGTAAAACTGTGTCAGTCACAATAGTGAATTGCCACTAATTAATGGAGTACTCATTGCACTCCTAGTGACACACCCAGTTGTGCAACAGGCACACAACCAGGAATGCAACTGGTGTCTAGGTAATTAGCAACAATTTGCTACTGAAATGTGTGTGATTTCATTACTGTATGCGTACATTGCCAGTAGGATTTCAGACATTGTGCAATATGACACAAAATTAGTCTTCTATTCAAAGAAGTGGGATGGGATTTAAAACTCTTGCACAGGTAGCACTTTGGACCCCCGTTAATTTCAACAATAAAATGCAGAAATGAAACAACAAGCCTCCCTGCATTAGAACAGTCAATTTTGTAGTTCCATTATGAAATGCAATTTCCCAGGTACAGTTAGTCTGTGACAATTTTATACACAGTACAAAGAGTACTTCATTGATGAATACTCCCAACAAATCATGTCCAAAGCCTGATGCTGAAAGAGAAAAGTTTAGTGCCAAGGAAATGGCACTGAATATATAAATGTGTTATATTCAAGTTAATACCTGAATATAACACATTTCAGAAGAAACTGATGCTATGATTTCAAGTTAGCAGGATGCTAAATGGAAGTTACATAAGGTTTCTCCTCTTCTTCCATTCCAGAATTTATTCTACTCAAGTGTTGTTGTGTTGTTTTGTTTATGTGCAACAGTGTTACAGTATATATCCTGTTATGCCAGGAACAGATTTAGCAAGTCCTGGTTGAAGTTCTATCGATATTTAAAAAGGATGCTTTTATATGGTATTAGATGTTCACAGAGTGCATTATATTGATCTACAAATAAAAAGCTATTTTTCCCCACTACAGCTTGCTTGCCCTTTGTAAGACATTTTGTGGTAAACTGAAATTTGAGGATTTCCTCCCCTAAACCAAATTGTACTATTACATATGACAAAAAAAAAAAAAAAAAAAGGTAGATGTTGTTGCTATATTTAGAGAACAGATAGCTTGCATACTTTTTGGCATAACTTTAAGCAAAAAATAATGTAATGCAACTGTATTTTATATTTAGGCCATGGTTAGATTACCATGTTAAAACACAGCTAATAAATTAATTACACATTTTTAGCTACTTCGTGCTTGCACATAGTGTACAACCTCTTCCTATTCTCTTTTTGAAGAGTGGGGCATGGGGATGGGGAGAAACTAGAACAAATAAACTTCCATTCACAAATGCAGCATATTTATTCACCATAAGTTAGTAACATTTCAGCTGGTCTAATGCAATGCTTCCCAGCCTATGGTCCAGACAGAACAGAACAAGTATTCATTTCACAAAGGAGAACAGTTAGACATGGATTGAAGTTCTTAAGTGCAGCTCAACACAACAGTGTCAATTCTGAGAGAGAGTAAAGCAGTTTTATTCTACTCTGAACAGTAGCTATTCTGAAGGAATGAGTGAGTGAATGTTAGAGATTTGTGCTTTTAGGGAAACCAGCAGCAACCAAAGAGATATTTACCCCAGCTTATTTAAGTCAGCATTCTAGACCTAAAAGGATTTTTCCCTCTTTTATTTTTATCTCCCCACCCCTTTCTAATTTTACTGGACCATTACAAAAATTCTGCTGTGGCTGCTCTGGGAAATTTGTTTTCTTTTTTAAAAAATAATATCTATGTTGCTGGCAAGCAATGCGTTTTTGTGGTGGGCTTTGATTCATTAACTAGTAGGTGCCCTGATTTTTTAGTCATTTCTGGGTAGGCTTTGTGTCCTGAATATGACGATGATCTGGATTTGGCTTCTAGTAATTTGCTGGACTTTGCCCTTAATATCTATTTTAATGATTTATTTTGACTTGGCCTTTGAGACCTATCTGAAGAGAGGTTATGTTGCAAAGGGCCTTTGGGAACTGTCTTCATTTGAGAGATAAAGAATATCAACTCTGAGAGGCCTTGCGCAGGTCTAGTCCCTCTATCTCACTGGGTTGCTCTCATGATCTTAGCCTCTTGATTCTATTTCCTTTTATGTGCAACATGGTTTTTTTGAAGGAACAGAAGTACATGCCTCTGAAGGAGATCTCCAAATGTCACAAATGTTTCAAATGACCTGATTGGTATAGAAAAGTGTTCACCTCTATTGATTCGTATAAAGTGGTGCAGTAGCTAAAGTGCAGCTGGAGTTGGCAACCACTGGTCTACTGTAATGCACTCTACATGAGGTTGCTCTTGGACACTACTCAGAAATGTCAACTAAAGCAGAATATTGTTGCCAAAATTCTGACTAGGGTAAACTGATGGGTTGTGCTCTGTTCTATCAGCTGCACTGAGTGCCAGTTTATTTTTTTTTAGTGCACTTCAAGGTTTTAATGCACTGTAAGAATTGTTGCCTTTAAAAATGTTACAGATCCAGATACTTGATTATCTACATCTTAGCATATGAATTCTTCCTATACTTTTCAGGTGTGCTATTGCGCCTGTCTTTCCTGTGCTATTTCTTTCTGAGACATGGTTGGTGGCAACACATGAAAAGCCTGCGTAGTCATTCTGGATGTGAAGGTCTTTGTGCCAAGAGCTTAGGTGTTCACCTTCTTTAACTATACTCCACCAGCAGCTGAAGAAAATTCTCATTGGACAAGTGTTCTGAATTTGTTATTGTTAAATTAAATTTATTGTTCATTTTAGATTATTGTGCTTTAGTTCTTCAATGATGCTTTTATTCTGGAAAGTGTCTTTAATTATTGCTAGTTTTATGTTTGTTCTCACATTTTGTGAGCCACTTTGAACAGTGCCTTGCTCAGAGACAAAAGCCATGTAAACTTTTTTGAATAGATCACAGTTTCTGAAAAAGAAAACTAATATACCCATCCTTTTTGTGTCAATAACAATAATTAAACTTTCTGTTACATATCATTAACTTCCACCATTACATATATCTAACTGGAGTTTGAATACCACATTTTAAGAGTTTGTATAACCTAAAACAAAAACAAAAAAGAACACCTCCCCAAATTATTTCTCTGATTCCCATCTGAAATAAAATTCAACAGGTTTACTTGCAGTGAGTAACAACACTTACCAGCAATTTCCCTCAGATTTCAAGCTGGGCAACCATTTTTTTACTTGGAAAAAATGATACACATTTAAAAGGCCTTAACAATTGACATTTATCCATTTATACGATGCTGACACTCTTGAGGAAAACCATAGAAAAGAAGCTGGTTCAAACCTGTTATTATCAGATTGTATCATCTGCCTACCAACACCCCTGTAATCAGCTTAAGTGTTTTTACATACCGGAAATAAGTATTTTATAAATTATACTGCACAATAAATTAGACATACATATTTTCAAACTATTTTACCATATTATCAATAGAAATACTAGAGCCCAGTGATAAAGAGCCCAGTACCACACTATGGCACCCATTAATGCATACAGTTCTGAAAGAAAGCTTTCAACAGAGGCAAAAATGAGAAAGCAAAATGAAGAAAGTCCTAAATCCTACTGTTGCAGTATGGATGACCACACAAAGTGACTGTTTTTAATTATGTTCGCTAAAGTTAATTTCATGAAACCACACTAGATTGCAATGCATGTAGAAAGACTTTTCTTAGAATGCTAGGGTTTGTAAGAAGAAAAGATAAAATAGCTGGCATCATTATTTAACTAGAAACCCTTCCTCATTGCCCACTCTAGACTTGCAGAGTCATCCATCAGACTGACCTGACACTAGGTACATTCCTCAGTTCCTCATCGGGTGCAGATAAATACTTCCTCCCACCCAGAGGCACACTAAAGAGTTCAATACTTATTCCATTGCTTAAGGTGAAACACAACACAGTTGTCAAGGCTTGAAAAAAAAACCATCAATAATAATACAGTGTGCCCTGAGCAACCTTCCTTCTCTTTCTTTCCGTAAATGTCTGATAAGCTCTCAGACTGGTTGCTGAAGAAAGTGCATTCTGTATTAACAACTCCTAGAGGCAAGAGGAGGAGGTGAGGGTGGAAAATGGGCAGTCTTGATCCTCTGCTTTCAGGAGTAACCTTAAACTGCCATGTGTTAGTTTAGGAGAGCTTAGTTTCCTGGAAAACAGGGCTGTGAGCTGCACCACTTTCCATAAGGTCAGCAATGCAATAGTCTGCTCCTAGGAGAGAATGTGTGTGTGTGTGTGTGTGATTGTGTGTGTGTGTGTGAGAGAGAGAGAGAGGACCATCCAATACAAGAGACTTGCTGGCCCCTCCCCTGTAAGTATCTACCACCTGACAGGAAGGCACACTGCCAAGAGGAGGGGGGCATCCTTCACACCCACTAGGAAGCAAGAAGAGAGAAAAGGTGTTGCCTGATCTTCTGTCCTCCTCCAATACTACCTCACCGATACTGCCTGCTGGAGCATCTCACCTTCTTTAAAAGCCTGTTATTCTACCAACAAGTCAACTCACACACCTACACCCCAAACTGTCCATAGTTCCCGAAGTCAAGCTCATTGCACAATAGTTTCTTAAATTACTGGTTGCCTGTGGACTTTCACAAAACAAGCAGTGGGGGCAGCAAAAGCCTACTACAGAAGCTATTTAATTCAGAAGATGTTTGGGAAGCTCACAAAATCTCTTTCATACTCAGACTTTAGCCAGTTCTTTCCCTCACACTGTATTATTATCACTATAATGGCACCGCCACCACCACCACCACCACCACTACTACTACTACTACTACTACTACTACTACTACTAAAAATAATAATAATAATAATAATAATAATTCACACAAACGAAATTTAAAAGGGGGAGACAGGAAAAAGAAAATGGAAAGGGGTTTGTAGTTCTTTGGATGCAAGCTCCGCATTGCACAGTCATCAAAGTTAAGTACGAGGTTTGGGGCTTGGTGAAAAAGACTGGGGAAAGCCCTAGAATGGTGGTTGGTTGTGTTTATATATATAATTGGGGGGGGGGGGGTTCTAAACATGTGGAGGCGTATCTTCAGCCATCCTAAATGGTTGCCAGAGAACACCATTTACAACTGCTTATAGCAGAGAGGAAATTATGAAAAACCGGGCAGAGGAGCAAAAAATAGGTCTTTGGCACTTTCCGCTTTCGAGGAAAGGGACTAAGAGGCAGCCCCGGCGCCGGGGAATTCACCTCAGCTAAACTCTAACCTCCCTCCCCGGGGTAAGGGGAGAGGAGAGGGGAGGGAAGGGACAGGAAGCGACTTGGGAAAGGTTCTGCTCGAGTTGCCTTGTTGTGCCCTGGAGTTGTTCTGGGTAACGCGCATTTGCCTCATTCCCTCAACTCCCTTCGACAAGGGTGTCTGAGCTTCTTTCCCCTCGCACATTAGAGAAAAGGAACGAGGACAAAATAGTAATTGGTATATCATGGACGTAGATACTGTACAGAACAGCCCACCCAAGAAATCCAGCCTCGCTTACTGTTGCCCTGCTCAGAGCACGAGACCAACAGGCACGGAAATAAGAGGCACAGTGGCATTTTTTTTTTAATTGCGCCCTTTCCCTCTGAGGAAGAGAACGCCTCTTCTTTCTCCTTCTCGCTCTCTCTCTCTCTCTCTCTTTTTTTTTTTTTTTTTTTTTACCTGATGGCTGAAAGGGGCTTCCCAGGAGGCGGCGAGGTTGCAGAAGGAGGAGCAGGACGAGGAGGTGGCGGTGGTGGAGATGGAGAAGGCGGCATCTTCGGAGAGCCCGCAGCCAGCCATGCCTCCCTCTCGCTCCCCGAGTGCACAGAGAGCGGGAGAGCGAGCAAGGGAGCGGGAGAGACCGCGAAAGACGCTCGAGCGCTTGGCGAGGAAGACGGCGCGCGCCTCGGCACCGGGCTGGCCGCCTCGCAAAACTCTTTGCCGCTCGGGCTGCCGGGCGGGGGGGGGGGAGGGGAGGGGTTCTTGGCGGCGGCAACTCAGAAGGCGAACGCGAGGGAAGGAGCGAGACAGGAGGTCGGCTGGCCGGAGAGCACAGCAAGCAGCGGGCTCTCTGGACGCTGCCTTCTGGTGTGCGGCTCTGTGGAGAGGCGCTGTCAGGAGCCGCCACCGGAATCACGTGGGCGCGCTCACTCCGCCGCCGCCGCCGCCGCGGCTGCTGGGGACAGGCTGCGCGCTACCAGCTGCCCGGTGCCGCTGCCGCCGCCGCCGCCGCCGCTTCTCTAAACCACGCAGCGGCTGAGCCAAAGCGGCGACCTTTTGCCTTCCTCATTCTCCGCCGCCCCTCCAAGCGAGGCTCCCGCCTCTTCGCCACGCAAAGGGAGGTGCGGAAAGAAGGTCCACTTGCCCAACCTGCGGCACCCAACCCCTCCCCCGAAGGCCCCCAGTGAACGCACTTGAACGGGGGGGGGGGAGGGGAGCGAGCCCTAAGGCAAGGTGGGATTTGCTTCGGAGCAAACACGCCCGCATACCTAGGGCCGCAGAGGGAACGGAAAGCAAAGGCAAGTTGGGAATGCCGCCGCCAGGGTCAGTCGTCGCCTTTCAAGCGCAAGGCTCCCGTGAGCGGGCTGCCAGCCGCCCCAGAAAGTGCACTCTTTCCTCCTCCCCCCCCCCCTTCCGCGCCCCGGCCCCCAATGCCCACGCCGGCTTCCTTCCCCTCTTCCCCAAATGCGAGGACTCAGAAAATCTGTGGCCAGGAGAGCAGCCTTAACTGATGCCGGTAGAATTTAAGTCTAGCAAACTACAGGACTCTGGCCTAAAATGTTTAGTTAGGATCGCCAAGGTATAATGACAGCGGCCGATGGCTATCATAAGTGCCAAATGAAAAGCAGGTGAGGTGTGCTACTTCTGAAGATTTTATCAAGTAGGTTCCACATCCCACTGCCGCCCCACCTGCAGAAAACAAATATACAGGCAGAGCAAATGTAGACTGAGGAAATTAATGACCCATCTACTCTGGAAGAAAAAGCCAGAATAATCTTTGAGGAAGTGGCACCACATTGTTTCTCGCCTCCCCTCTCCCCCGCCAGCCTCCACTACAAGGCACTGAGAGTGGTTATGCATTGTAGAGCTCAAGCTGCAAAATTAGGCTTTGGGAGGGTGTACATTTAGTGCATTTAGTATTAGACCCAGCCTTAAGGACCTGCACATGTCTGTCCAATGCCAAGTCAATGTAATATTTTGGAGTGGGGGCAGAGCAGGGGCCTGTCTGCCCAAAATAAACTTATTCGAGTTTATTTCTAACAGGACATGGTATCTCAAAGGCAGTGTATTTTAAGCAGTATGCTTCTCTTCAACTCTTTCCCCCCATTCATACACTTCTACCACGACTTAGATAACAGGGGTAAATGTGGATTCCAGCCAAACTAAATATGCAGGTAGGCATATCACAGGTTATACATGCAAATCACATGATACCACTTGGAAGAGCAAGAACAAAGTAAAATGTACTACTTATATACTTCCCCATAGCAGTATATAAGTAGTACTGCCCTACTACTGTCTCTGGGCAGTTTACAATTTAATTATGCAGGCTATACATTGCCCCCCAAGCAAGCTGATATTCAATTTACCGACCTTGGAAGGATGGAAGGTTGAGTGAACCTTGAGTAAGCTACCTGTGATTGAACCTGGGATTGCAAAGGCAGATCAGAAGTGCCTAGAAGTAAGGGTCTTGTTTTTGTCACAGGAGATTAATGTGTTGCTACTAAATAAGGCACTTTTCAAGCATCCCTAGGCAAGGCTTATGTTTTGCCTACGGTTGGGTGGAGGTCTAGTACTTTCAGGAGCAGGATGCAGGTCAATTCTGAGGGAAAGAATTCATGTTAATTTCACCATATACACACCAAAGTTTGTACAAAGGCAGCTAGTGGGTCAGTATATCCCCTTTAAAACACATTTTTCAGCATCAATTCCTTGATCATATTTGAAAGTGAGGTTTTCTTGTCTTTATTGATAGCATTATCAGGCAGTGTACTGCAGTGAGAAAGCGGAATGCTTTTCCAGGCAGATGATGCCTCATGGGGGTTTAAAAATAAATTTTATATAATGGCTGTTCTTCCTTCCCCATGCTATGTTTTGTGTAAGATTATCTACAAGATGAAGCACCTCTAGATTTCTTAATCAAGCTGGCTGAGAGCTTGCTCCACACAAAACAGAGCCACAAGTGTATTTGTCATCTTACACTTGACGCTTAACAGTTTGTTAGGTGTGGTTTGTAAGCACACACCAAACCTATGAATAGTGGGAAAAGATGACCATTTGTATTTCAGTGGTTTTTGTTGTTTTAAATGCAAGGTCTTACACAAAATGCATACTTACACACCAAGGCAAGGGCACATGCAGCAGCCTGTGCATCACCCTATGAAAGTCTTTCATGTTAAAAAAAATTCAGAGCAGTACATGTAGTTGATAAGCAGATCTAAGTTGGGCTTCAGAGAAAAGTGATAAAATTATGAAAGGATAGTGAGGTCCTTTCCTTTATGTAGAAGCTGTACTTTTATATTAAAGATAATAATACTCATATATCCTCCTGTTGATACTTTTAGGTGCCATCTATCACCTATGTCTCCTAATTTCCGCAGAAAAAGACAAAATAAGTTACATTTATTTGATTCCTGCTGCCATTATGTTGTTTCCTACCCTGTCTTAGGTAAGGAACACAAGTCATCCAATCTTCCTTGCTTCCTAATGCATATACGTATCATATAATCATAGAATAATGTGTAGTTCTCTCTTGAATTACACTAGTTCGAGCAGCAGGTTTTGGTTATGCACGGATTTCTTTAAATAAATAAATAAATAAATAAATAAATAAATATTCAATATTCAATATAATCAAAAAACACTGTGCTGCTATTTGTCTCCAGGAAATGGTCTGAGAAAGGTGGGTCTTGGACTTTCTAAGGTCCCTGCTGTTGTTGGTGCAGTAACCCCCCATTCCAATGGCAGTGGCCTGGCTGGCCCCCTTTCCTGCCATGGCACCTCCACATGGCAGCTGGGGAGGCTGACAGGGGGCAGGGGAAGTCTGTCTGTCTGTCTCTCTGTCTGTCAATCAGCTGTTTATGCTTTGTAGTTGTGTTTTTCCGAGCATAAGTTATACACAGATTTTGAACTACACGAGGGGTTAGTACCCCCAGCATTGTTGAAGGGAGAAGCATCGTTGGAAGGGGATTATAAGGCTATTGAGTCCAACCCCCTGCTCAGTGCAAGAATCCATATCAACATATATCTGACAGATAGTTGTCTAACTTTCTTTTGAATGCCTCCATGTTGGAGAACCCACCACCTTTGAGGTAATTGCTTCCATTGTTGTACTACTCTAATGGTTAGAAAGTTTGTCCTAATACTGAATCTGGCTTCCAGTTGAGGAGGAGCCATTGAAACGCACTCTCTGAGTACAGTTCTATAACCAATTGTGTATCCACTTGATAGTGGATACACTATTTAGCTTACTAATCAGAATATCATGGGGCACTTTGTTAAAAACTTTGCTGAAGTCAAGATATATGACATCTAAAGCATTCTCACTATCAGGGAGGTTTGTTGTTGTTGTGTTCCATCAAGTCAGAATTGACTTATAGCAACCCTAATAGGGCTTTCAAGGTAAGTGAGATTTACATGACTGAGTGGTGATTTGAACCTAGGCCTCCTGAATCCATTACACCATCCAGTACACCAAATCAAGTATAAGATTAGTCTGGCAAGATTTGTTCTGGACGAATCCATCTTGGCTTCTAGTTATTACTTCATTGTTTTCAGGGTGCTTGCAGAGTGACTGCTTTATAATCTTCTCCAAAAAATTTCCCTAGGACTGATGTCAGGCTGACTGGTTTGCAATTCCCAGGTTCCTCTTCTTTGCCCTTGTTTAAAGATAGGGACAATGTTAGCCTTCCTCCAATCATCCAGCACTTCAACAGTGGTTCTGAGAGTTCTTCAGCCAATTCCTTCAGTACTCTTGGGCCATTTCATCAGGCCCTGGAGATCTGAAGTTATTCAAAATTATGAGGTATTCCCTGACTATTTGTTTATCAATGTCAAGCTGCAATCCTGTCCCCTTCATTTGTACTTCACATTTGCCTGGAAGGTCATAGAGTGTCTTTTGGGAAAAGACTGGGCTAAAGCAGGAAATAAGCAATTCTGCCTTTTCTTTGTCATCTGTTACCACTCTTCCATCCTTACTGGGTAGCTGAGCCACTATTTATTTTCTCTGTCTTTTGCTATACACCTGCCTGAAGAATGCTCTCTCTCACTCACTCTAGCACTCGCTTTTAGTGTTTCTTGTTAAAAGCTCATTCTCAGCTTTTGCCATCATGTCATTGTGGGGGTGGGCGCGGGCTGTGGGCGCGATGCCCCCTGTGAGCACGTGACATGCCCACCGTGGGCGCGACATGCCCCACGCACAAGCATGACACACCCACCGTGCGTGCGGAGATCCGTATCCACGGCCCAGTTCCGGCAAGCCCACGGACCGGCACCGGGGGTTGACGACCCCTGGTATAGAGAATCAGGAGATGTGAGTTCAAACTATTTGGGCACTGTTGAGTGGCAATGGTAAATCAATCTATGAACATCTTACATACTTCAAATACACTATAGTGTCACCATGAGTCAGAAGTAATTTGATGGCACATAGCATAGAAGCAGAAAGTAAAACTACAGCAGCATGTCTCAATTTGTTTCCATTGTTAACTTTTCCTCCTGCAATGTTGAGTTTCAGTGGCTAGTGTGTTTTGTGATATGATTGGTGATGAAACTGCTGTGGGCATTTCCCTCGATTGGAAGCCCATCCTCCTTACCATCCAATGTTCTCAGTTTTGTTCTTACTTCCTCTGGGACAGTAGATCTCCTCTCTTGCAGTAGGAAAATGTAGATGTCACAAGGGCTGTGTGTGTACAGTAACTTGGTTACTCATAACTTCCCTCTGTTCTGTTAGCTGCCAAGAGCAGTGGTTCTTCCACTAGTTGGGCAGGATAAAATGTAATAAAACAAAACAAAACAAAATAAATACCACTATTCCTTCCTTGGATCTCCAGTAAGTCCTCCTCCCAGTGTGGGAGCTTGATATTTTAGTAACACACTGGTGTTATTGGGGGTGGGGATATGTTATTGCTATGTCACTGTGGCGGTTGAGTGTCCTGCCACTGCCCACCACCCAGCTTGAAATACTTGATTCCCCCTCTCTTATGAAACCCCTCCATGGTGGTGCTGTTGGGTTATATGTCTCTGACATCAATTTCAATAACTGTCTTAGTTCTGTTGCTGCAGGAGAATGGGTGTTACTGCTTTGCAGCTGCTATGATACTGTGGCATTATGACAGAAAGTTGATGTGGTGTTTTCATACCATTGGCAAGAGATTAGTGGGACGTTCCCCGTGGAGCGCATGCTCCGCCCGCCTGAAGTCCCCTCAGTTCCTAGAAAGTCCGCCGCTGTCAGAAAGGCAAATAGAGACGACAACGTGACGGACAGAGGGGAGGACAGGCAGGACGTGTGGATTCACAGAGGACCACTCAAAGAACCATGGTTAAAGGTAAGTAACCTTTCTTTCTTCTTCGTGGTCTCTGTGAATGCATACAAATGGGTGACTAGCAAGCTCACTTACCGGTTGGTGGGCGTCATGTCAAAAAGGAAGTAAGAACAGCCCTGCCGAAGCTAGCTTCATTCTTAGCTCTGACGTCCAGCCGATAATGAGTGACAAATGTCGAGGGTGTGGACCAGGTAGCAGCTCGACAAATATTAGAGATGTCTATACCGCGAAGAAAGGTGGTAGAGGTAGAGACAGCCCTGGTGGAGTGGGCTTTAATAGTGTCCGGTGGCGGTCTCCCCGCTAGTTCATAGGACAAGGCAATAGACTGAACTATCCATCTGGATAGAGTCTGTGATGAAGTTGGAGAGCCATTGCGTGGACCATGATAGCAAAGGAATAGACAAGGAGACTTCCAGAAAGTCTTTGTCCTGGAAACATAAAAGGCCAGGGAGCGTCTGACATCCAGAGTATGAAGCATGCACTCTAGATCTAATGTCGGAGAGGGGAAAAGAGAAGGGAGGACAAGAGGTTGATTGAGGTGGAAGTCTGAAATGACCTTAGGTAGGAAGGAAACATCCGGATACAAGGTGACTTTGTCAGGGTGGAATTGGAGATATGGTGTGTCCGCTCTGAGAGCTGCCAGCTCACTAGCTCTTCTAGCACACGTAATAGCGACGAGAAAGAGAGTCTTAAGTGAGAGAAGTTTAAAATTAGTAGTGGCTAGTGGTTCAAAGGGAGGATGGGTCAGAGCATGGAGGACGATTTGGAGCGACCATTCTGGGAGTGGTGGTCTTTGAGGAGGACGAATGTTGTGGAGTCCTTTTAAAAATCTCTTTAAAGTAGGGTGAGAGAAGAGCCGAGAAGAATCCGAGCCTGGTGGCTGGTGTGCTACGATAGCAGAGATATACACCTTCAAGGTGGAATGCGAGAGTCCAAGGTGAAAAAGGTGGAGAAGGAAGGTAAGAAGAGTGCCTAGGGAGGCAGGTGCTGTAGAGAGTCCTTTGGAAGCAGCAAAGGTGGAAAAGGTTCTCCATTTGTAAGAGTACAAGAGTTTAGTGGAGGGTTTCCTGGCTTTGTCTAGAACAGCCGTTATAGAAGGTGAATCCTCCACGTTGTTAGATGGAGGGACTCCAGGTCTGGGTGAAAGAGTTTGCCCTCGTTCTGGGTCAGCAGATGAGGGAGGAGGGGGAGCCGAAGTAGGTCGATCGACATTGTCCTGAGCTGGGTGAACCAAGGCTGACAAGGCCACCAAGGAGCTATGAGGATGGCGATGGAGCGGAATTGTCAGAATCGGATTATTGTTCTCTGGACTAGAGGAATGGGAGGAAAGAGGTAGAAAAGGTTGGATCCCCAGTCGACCATGAAAGCGTCTCCTAGAGAGTTTGGTCCCTTTCCTGCCCTGGAGCAGTAGTGGTCGCATTTGGTGTTGTGCTCTGTGGTGAACACATCTAGGGAAGGGGTGTCTCAACGATGGCAAAGCTGGGTATATACTGTATCATCAAGAGCCCACTCGTGGGTACGAGAAGTAAGGCGACTGAGGTGGTCTACTATGGCATTGTCCTGAGTAGCAACGTGGACCACGATGGGAAAAATATGGTGGGTATAGCACCATTCCCAGAGATGAACTGCAAGGTACAGAAGAGAAAGTGAGTGAGTGCCCCCTTGTTTGTTTACGTAGTAAAGGGCAGTCATATTGTCTGTGGCAAGTTGAACAACTTGATCTACTATGAGAGGGTGGAAGGCACAGAAGGCCTTGATGATGGCGAGGAGTTCTAACTGGTTGATGTGAAAAGTCTGTTCCCGTTTTGACCATAGGGCATGGATTTTGTGACCCTGACAGTGAGCGCCCCATCCAGTGGGGCTGGCGTCGGTGGTGAGCTGGAGTGGAGAGAAAGGACGACCGACTGTGAGTTGTGGAACAAAGGTCCACCAGGTAAGTTGATGTGCCAATTCTGGAGTGACCAGCAACAGTTTGGAAGGGAGGTCAACCGTGGGGTCGAACAGAGAAAGGTACCAGGCTTGGAGAGATCTCATTTTGAGCCTGGCATGTTGGACTACTGCTGTAGTCGAGGCCATAAGGCCGAGCAGTTGTTGAGTCCGATGAGCCAATACCAACGCAAAGGGTCGAAAGGGCTGTATTGCAGTTTTCAATTTGTCTATTCTCTGGCGGGGGGAAAAAAGCTCTGGCCATGGACGAGTTGAGGGAAACCCAGATATAATCTGCAGTCTGAGAGGGTTTGAGACAGGACTTGTCGAAGTTGACCTTGAGCCTGAGGTCTGCTAGTGTGGAAAGAGCAAAGTGAGTGTCTTTTTGAGTCTTTTGATAAGAGTCCGATACGATTAATCGTTGATGTAGGGAAAAACCTTTATGCCGTGTAGGCGGGGGTATGCTGCGACTGGCCCAAGGCATTTTGCAAAAGTCCATGGAGCAGTGGAAAGGCTGAAGGGGAGGGAGCAAAACTGGTAAGCGATGCCCTCGAAGTAGAAGCGGAGGTACTTGTGATGACGAGGATGGATAGAAATGTGAAAATATGCGTCTTGAACATCTATTATGACAAACCAGTCTCTGGAGGAGAGGAGCGGGATAACGGTGTCTAGAGTGACCATCCCGAAGCATTTGGGCTGGATGTATGTGTTGAGGCATCTGACATCGAGGATGGGACGGAGGCCTCTGTCTCATTTTGGAACCGTGAAGTATCTGGAATAGAAGCCGGTGTGAAGATCTTGGTTTGGAACTCTGTGAATAGCTTGTTTCTGTAGAAGAAGAGAGACTTTGTCTCGAAGAGCAGGAGAGTATGGAGTATGTCTGAGGTGACCGACAGGAGGGAGTTCTACGAATTTGAGAAGGTAACCGTGGTGGATGTGTTGCAGTGGGGCCAACTCCAGAGGCTTGATATGGCATATTGCCTCTCCTGAAGCTTGGAGTCAGATTCGGATAATGAAGCTTCCAAGAGCACTCTGTTAGGGAAAACAAACCTTGGAGCCCAAGATAACAAGTTACACAGAGTCTCTTATCTGGTAGCTTCAAATCCTCCCCTTAATAAGCAGAGTAAAGACGCGGACGTATAAGAAAATGCAAGGAGAGAGTTCTAATAATACTTATAGCATAATATATTAAACTTGGTCAGACATATATACATGGCAATATATACATTGGCATAGATATCTCAGAGCAACATAGCATTCACATTCAAGTAAGGTAATGACCACCAGACTCACAACTGAGTGGCGAAGTGCTGTTCTCACTCACTTGCTTAAATAGTGAGAGCAGCCTATCACTGCAGACATAGCAGCTGATCATGGTTGACAAGCATTACCTACGCTTGTCCCATCTATATGCTATCAGTCATCCATTGACTTGACGTTACAGGCATGACTTTGCATTTTCACTACAATATTAAATTTAACCCTTGTTCACTTAAAGGAACAAATCCTGGAAAGTACCCAGTGGTCGTTTGTGATACGGGACCAATTTCGGAAGAAAGGGAAAAGGCGTATGCAGAAAGGTATATGATAGCTGACCTTGGGCTGGAGAAAGTCAAACATATTGTTCGCCCTTTCTTTGGGGGTGACGGAAAACTTGATGGCATTGAGCCTGAGGCTGGGGTTGGAAGGTAGACGATGTGGAGGTAGATGGCCCGGTAAAGGGTCTGTCCGATGTCTGAGGTTTGTATGGACAGTATTGTGGTTGTTGATACGGTTGGTGGAAAACGGAGGGTCAGCGCCACTGGGGTCGTTGGCATCGATATGGTTGTTGGGTGGAGTAGGATTTAGCTGTTTTCCTGATCTTGTGGAGGTTATCCATAACTTCATCCGTTTTTTCATTGAAAAGCCCTACTCCGTCAAAGGGCAGGTCCTCTATGCGAGACCTGGCATCATCTGTAATGCCTGCTGAATGAAGCCAGGCATGACGCTGAAGAGCAACAGATGTTGCCATGGCCTTTGAAGCAGAATCAGCTGTATGACAGGCCGCTATATGCTGTTGTTTTGCCAGGGTAGAAGCTTCAAGATGGATATTAAGAAGTGAAGCTCTGGAATCCTCCAAAGACGCCTGCAAGATTGGGAGTACCTTATTCCAAAACTGGAATATAGACGACGTCCCAATATGTCTAATTTTCTGCTCTCTCTGTTCGTTGGGGCCACTGAAGATCTATTTCGAGCCAGCGACTGGTTCGACTTGACAATAATCGGGTTAGGCGCTGGATGTTTAGTAAGGAATGAAGTATCGGAACCATGAGTTTGTAATGGTTCTCAACTTGTCTTGAGACTTGAAGAGAGGACAGTGGCTTGTCCCAGGATTCTTTTATGAGGTCAAGCATGGCAGGTATGAAGGCTAGGCTGAGAGGTGGAGACTTGTCCTGATTTATATTATCAAACACGAGGTCTTGCTTCGGTGGTGGAGGTAGCTCGACCTCGAGCTCAAGAGACTTTGCCATACGGAGAACAAGTTGAGAGTAGGAATCGAAGTCTTCTGATGGAGAAGGTGGATTATTGTCCGCCACATCAGAATCAGGTGTGGGCAAGTTCGATGGGGACTCTTGAGAAGCTTCGGAAAGAGGATGATGTATATCAGAAGCTGCCAAGTCAGAAGAAGGAGATCGATGCTGAGGTTTTGAATGGGTGGTCTGAGTTGCAGGAATAGAATGAGTAGATAATCCTTTATCGAATCAGCTGGAGCAGGAGGAGGTCCTCTATACGTGGTGGTGACTTATAGAGATGAGGAACAAACCTGGGAAAGGGTGGTGCTAGGTTGGGAGGCAGAGGTAAAGGTTGGTATGGAGGACGTACGGGAACGTTTCGATATCGGTTGGTCAGATGGCTGAGAAGAGTGGCGTTTAAGAGCCAATTTAGAGGGGATCGAGCCTGTTGCTGTGGGTTGAGGCTTTGGTTGACGAGACTGATGGTGGTGTCGAGGTGGTGAAGGTGACACCGATGGTGAAGACTCAGGTAGATAAGTGTATGCATATCAAACCCTCTTCGGTTCATCATAGTAGTAGGTCTCTGGATACGGATCGATGTTGTCCTCACGGTGTCGAGACTGACCATATCCCCCATGGTAAGGGTCTCGATATTCAAAAGGAAGATGATGTTGAGACAGCTTATGGACATAATAGATCTCTCGATGTGGAGGATCTTGGTAAAGTGGTGAAAGATGCCTCTTCGCCAAATGTTTGCAAGGGGGGGACTGATGGAAAGAGGATTCCGAGTTAGACAGCTGGATGATTGTTGCCCGCCCTGGAGATATAGGGCTAGAATGTGCCGAGAATGAGCTGGAAGGAACATCAGCCACCGAGAGGCCAAGACTAGGCGAAAGGCTTGTTACGGAAACGGGAGCCTGGCCTGGAGGGTCCTCCCCTTCCGACAAGGAGTCAGGAACATCTCTCGAGGATTCCTCCAAGATCGGTGAAGGGAGATCTAATGGAGGTTCGAGAGGTTGAGAAGGCTTAGATGGTTTTTTAGCCTTCTTGGATTTAATGTGCTCCTTCTTCTTTTTAGATGAATGATCCTGAGGCCGTGCGGAGGATGACTTTGATACCGACGCCGATTTCAACTTCGAAGAGGATTTCAAAGGTCCCTTTGGTTTGGTCAGGTCCGACATGGATTCAGGTAATTCCTGCCTGGGCACAGGATTTGAGGTAGGCTCCATGGTGGTTGGTTGGAGGGATCTTTCCGAAAGAAAGGAGTGGAGACGCTGAAGCCGGAGTTTGAGGGCTGGTTTAGTCAGTCTCTTGCACTCTGGGCAAGATTGAGTTTGGTGTTGTTCCCCCAAACAAAAAAGGCAGCGGTCGTGACCATCGGATAGGGGGATCTTATTTGAACAAGACACACACTGCTTGAATGGACCCGGAGGGGCCGTAAAAAGACGGGAGAGGGAGGGCGGGAGAACGAAAGTATGAAAAAATATGGGAAAGAGAACGTAAGAAAAGAAAAACTCATGGGGAAACGTCAATAAGAAGTAAAATGAAGCCTATAAAGGCAAACAAGATGATAGGTGATCACGACTGAAAAGTTAGTTGCTCTAGTCGTCGAGAAGGTCTGACCTAAGCGGCGGCTAAAAGGAACTGAGGTGCCTTCAGGCGGGCGGAGCACGCGCTCCATGGGGGAACGTCCCACTAATCACACGTCTTTAAGCTCTAGAAACTTCCGAGAGGTCCTGCGCAGGCGCAGATTAAACCCATTCATGTGCATTCACAGAGACCACGAAGAACATAACTAGTGTGGATAAATGATTGCATGAACACATGTAAAAAAGAGAAGACAAAACCAGCAGGGAGAAAATCTTAATAGCACACCAAAGTTTCCCATATAAAATATCTCAAAATACACAAGACCAAAAATAATTAAGAAAATATAACTAAGATTGGGAATTCCAAAGCTTGTGAATGTTCGAAACGTTGGTCTTGTCACCATCCAATTTCTAAACTGGGATAAATATCCTAAATAGACAATAAGCAGTTCTATCTGAAATATTCTTGATTACAATGAAAACACAGATACAGAAATTGATAAATGGTATATTAGTGACAGCCTCAAAGGACCATGGTATAGAAACAAAAGACAGATTATCTTTGGGAAAACAAAGCTAAGAAGGCAGTTCTTTTAAAACCTCTGTGAAACTAATGTCATGATTAGAAATTCTGCTCATTCAAGGGACACATTTTCTCTCATTAGAACATTATCAATTTAGTTCTTTTTCCTGTCTAATATGAAAACTAAATTTTTTCATCATGCCCAAATTCTATTCATTGAATACACAGCAATGTATTTACTCCTTATAAACATTTAGTTATCTTCTTTCTCAAATACCAAAATTACAAATGTTAGAGAAATCAAACATTTTTTTATTTCTAATATTTCTCACACATTGTAGAAAGCAGCTAATCAATATTCCTTGTTCAATGAAATAGCAATGTATGAATTGCTCTTGACCGAAAATTAAGGTGATAGGAAGCAAACAAGTAAAGGAAACATTCATTGAAAGTAAATTGAAAACTGCCAAGAGATAAGAGAACAAGATAAAATAGATTTTGTTGTTGTTGTCCTTTCAAGGTACATAAAGATCTCTTTGGATTCTACATGATTGAGTGTGCAGCTGGATAAATGTTTTGTCTCTTCAAGTGGAAGCAACACTGATGAGTCTAATAACCTACCCGTAATAAGAAACTTTCAACATTACTGTAGTTATTAAAACGAAGTCATAATTGAATGCCCTCCTTAGGCCTTTTAGCAGTTCTTCTCCATCAATGTAATTGATGGTTAGTCTTTTGCACCCCAATAAATGGAAAAAATTAACAATTACGCTATTAAAAGTGACTTGCTGGCAAAGCTCTGAGTTGCTTTACAAAAGCTGCAAGTCTTTATTCTGTATCAAGCAGTACAATTTAGTGTTAAATATATGTTAAAGGGCCTATTGTCAGGCCCAGCTAGAGTAGACCTAATGAATAAGTGGGGATTTGTTATGTCAACACTTCTGTAGGTCTCTTTGATATAATGAGTTGAGATCACCAATTGATGTAGCTTAAGGTATGCAGCATCCCAAGGTCATTCATTTTTTATTCCTCTCCAAAGTCTTTTATCTCTTTTTTACTCATAGGTAAGTCACTGCTTTTGCCAGACCACCAACCAGAGAATTTCCCATACTGAGACCCTGCAGATTAAGCTATCTTTCCCGTGTCTTGTCACTGTGGGGAGAAAAGGAATCTAATGCAGGACTGGACAAAGCAAAGATACTCTTCCCCTAGAATATCAAAGTGGTTAGTGCTTAGTGGTTTTAATCTAGTGACCCTGCTATAAGGTGGCCAGCTTTCTCTCTGATACTATTCGTTCCACTTAACTGAAACAGTGGCAGTATATTTTTGTTTACTACTGTGATTGTGATAATCCAAGAACTAAAACAGATTTTTTAAAAAGAGCTAACTACAAACAGCTGGCTAAACATCCCATTGGTTTAGGTATCTGGCTTTGGGGCCAAAGTTTGGGAGTTAGATTCCTCATTGTGCCTCCTGGGAGAAGAACCATCCTGTGTAGCCTTGGGCAGTCTCAGGGTACCCCCAGGAGGGAATGGTAAACCACTTCTGAATATTCTCTAGCTAGAAAACTCTGGAAAGTGTCAACATAAGAATTTACTTGACAACACAAAATTAAGTACAAAAACATAGGGTAGTGCTGCTGCCAAATTATATGCTACCTAGGTCAGAGAAAGGTTAGCTTTTTTGTGTTTACATTGTGGAAAGACACGTTTTCAAATATAAAAGTTTTAAGAGGACTCATCAGCAAGCTGTAACCTTATAGCAGGATCTCACTAAAAATCTGCAGACATGGCCAAGACTGTACACCACAAAGTGGGAAATCAGATCAACAGAAAAATAGCAGTTCAGGTGGCAGAGAGGGTGTGCCCCTTGCAATGTATAGAACAGTTATTTACTGAACCATAATGGTTCTGTTCATGCATAGTCCGTAACCATTAATGTACATCATCGGAACTGTATCTCCTGTTGCCCAGAACTGCAAATACAGTCATACACTGAAGTTTTTTAGGTCTCTGTGCACAGATGTGAAATGTAATGGCCCTGTGGATTTGCATTTGTGACCTCCAAGCTTCCACCCCCCTTCTCCAAATCTTGATAAAATGGCAAATGTGTAAAAGCACCAATTAGAGACTGTTCTGTAAATGTCGCCTAACAACTCATTAAAGTGTTTGGAAAATACAAAACCTACAATAGTTGCCAGATACAGCTTTTCAATTTCTTCCTGGAGAGCTTCAATAAAGAGGATCCATGAAAAGTCAATCCAACTTTGCATCAACGATTTCATATTCTGAGATTTGAAATGTCAAAAACCTGGTTTCAAGTTTTAGTGCTTTAGACTACTGCATGAATTTTGATATTAAAAACAAGTACCGTCAGGGAGCGGAAAGGGCTGCCATGCAAGAGGGGAAGCCTATTTACCAATATAAAATGAAAAGCTGTTTTTATCATTCAACTGAAAACATGTGAATTGATGAAAAAGGCAGCTACACAGGCAACTCTGTACTACATAAAGCCTAGTAACTGCAGAATGGTTAAAGTGCTTATTTGCGGTGCTCTGAGCAATGAGAAGAAGAGAGCCAGAAGAACAAACACAGAATAAAAATATAAAGCAAACATATGGGTGCTTTATGCTTTAAAGTAATAATTTTAAAAGATGAAACAATACACAAAACTGTAGAAGAGACTATAGGATTTTAGTAAAATAATTACAAGATACTTCTGGAAGTGAAGGGTTGGCTGGCTGCACGCTGTTGCCAAGGAGACACCTGAGTGTACGCACAATGCTTTCCCACTCTCAGGGAGGCTGCTTCTATGTCCCCTCCTAGGATGTGTCTATAGTTGCTGAGAGGCCCCACAACCAAAATGGAAGTGCCATTTTTGTAAGACCAGGTATTATAGTCCACTCAACAGACTGTCCTGAAGAGGACAACGTAGAAATCTTGACAGTTGAACTGGCTGTATGTATAGTAACACTGATTTATAAAACACTTAATATACCATTCTGCTTTAAGAAGCCATCTAATATGGAAAACCAAAACACTTGCTTCCTAGTTGGAGATTTCAAGAGCCACAGAAATATTTGGGCCTATTAACATGATGATGAAAATGATTAAGTTGTTATAAAATGAGCAGAACCCCATTCAATGTGTCTTATACATGATCCTAAACTACTCAGTTCATTTAACATTGGCTGATGGCAGAGAGGCTACAATCCAGATCTAATTTTTATTAGTCAGCATATAGCCCAACCATTAAGAGTGTGGGTAATCCAATCCCAAACACTCAGCACAGTCCCACTGTATGTCAGATCTACTCAGCCATCCAACCTCAATGTATACCATTCCACAGGAGATATAATTTAAAAAAAGCCAACTGGGAAACGTTTACAACAATGCTAGATGCAGCTGTG
Organism: Intellagama lesueurii; assembly: GCA_037013535.1. NCBI lineage: Eukaryota > Metazoa > Chordata > Lepidosauria > Squamata > Agamidae > Intellagama > Intellagama lesueurii. The sequence continues at coordinate 113,516,870 of JBAJHW010000005.1, forward strand.
CTTCAGGCTGCCCCTCTACCAGAAACCTTAGAGACTACTGAAAAGACTGAACAATGATCCAAACAAAAGGACCCGGTATGCAAATATAAACCCCATTCAAATAGCACACCAACTGCTCCTGGTAGGGAAGATCAACCAATGCCTAATAAAAATAAAACGTCAAAGGGATATTCAGAGGGAATCCAATGAACTTTCTGCTGCCTTCACATTGGCGGAACCTGAAGAAGCCATAAGAAGATGTAGGAATCACAAAGCGGTGGGACTTGATGATATCCGAATCAAGCAAATTAAACATTTCAGGCAAAACACAAATGAATGGGTCCTTCAACTCTTTAATAACTGCTGGACGAGGAAACAAATTCCAAAAATGTGGCAGAAGATTAAAGTAACGGCTGTACTAAAACCAGCCAAAGAACCATCAGACTCCAAAAGCTACAACCAGTCTTCCAACTAGGCCACTTACACAAAATGTTTGAATGAATGATAGATATTAAACTGTCTAGCCCCTAAAATTGAACCTCTTCTAATTTCAGAACAGACAGGCTTTAGACCTGGCAAGAGTTATATGGCTCAAATCTTAAATCTAACCCAGCATATAGACATTGGTTTTGAAACACATAAATAACTGGAGCAGCATTTGTTGATCTTACAGCAGCATATAATACTGTCCACCGTGAATTGCTACTCAGAAAGATTTATCTCCTTACTAAAGATTATGGACTAACAGAAATGGTCACTGTTCTACTTTAAAAGCAAAGATTCTCTGTCGCTGGATAAATCAAAGGAATGGTTTTCCACAAGGTAATGTCCTGGCACCATTACTTTTTAACATTTAGACAAATGATCAACCAACATTCCTGTGCTTCAAGAGTTTCGTCTATGCTGATGATCTTGCCTTAACAGTTCAGGGGAAAACCTTTGTAGCCATCGAGCACCAGCTAACCTCTGCATTAGAAGATTTTCCCTTATATTATAAAAACAACCAGCTAAACCAAACCGTGTTTTTTTTAAAAAGGTTGTTTTTTCTTCCACTTAGAGAAGCAGAGAGGAAACTCTAAGTTATGTAGGAAGGCAAGATTTGCGAACATTGTCCTATCCCAAAGTATTTGGGCATCTCTCTGGATTGAACCTACAAAAAACATTGTCTAAACACCAAACAGAAAGTTGAGGCCAGACATAACATACTTAGGAAACTGTCTGGGTCAGACTGGGGTGCACACTCACAAGCAATAAGAACAACAGCTTTGTCCCTGTGCTACTCTACAGCAGAATATGCTACTACCATATATTTTAAATCAGCACGTGCCATGTAGCTCATAATATATCATGTAGAACTGTTACTAGTTGCCTAAAGCCTACCCCCATTGAAAAAAGTCTATTATTTGGCTGGCAAGTACGTTGAGAGATGCTAGCCGATAATGAATGAGCTAACAGAACAGCAAACCCATCCACTTCGTGGGCACCACCCTTTTGAGTCCAGATGACAGCAAAAATTGAGGAAAAGTTTTCTGCACACCGCTCAAGCTCTAAATATTAAACCAGAAGAGACTAGGCTAAACCTATGGAGAACAAAAAGAACACACCTTGACGAATGGATGACTGCTGAAGAGTGTCTCCTTACAGGAGAAGTCTTTGGCTGGACTATCTGGAAGTCACTTAATAGACTTCAAAGTGAAGTAGGAAGATCAAAGAATGGTCAAGTGAAATGAGGCTACTTGGATATAGGACAAATTTTCTGTGAATGTGTAGAAATTCAATCAATGAATGCAATTTATGCCCCACATTGTGTACGAAAGATCTAGTAAATGGCTGAGATAACACTATTGAAGTAGCCCACTTCTGGTCAAAAATGGTCTTAATTATCCTAACATTTAAAGTTGTTTTTAATTTTACCTATAATTTTTATATATATATCCATAATGTTAAGCTGTGCAATGCTCTGATACAAATAAAGAAGAATTAACTACCGTATTTTTTGCTCCGTAAGACGCACTTTCCCCCCCAAAAAAAGTGGGGGGGGGGAAGTGTGTGTGTCTTATGGAGCGAATACTGTAAAACACAGCTGCTGGCGTAAGCGCTCCCCCACCCCTTCACACATGCACCCGCGAGCTCCCGCGCAAGCTGGGGGGGGTACCCTGCCTTCCTCAGTGGTTCAGCCGGTCCACGGTCCTAAAAAAGTTGGGGACTGCTGCTTTGGATCATGGGAGCCTTGCCCCAAAGAGGACTCTTCTTCCCACAGTGCACAGAGTCGGCAGTGAGTAGTTTCTGGGCCGTATGGCCCCATGGGAATTGCAGTCTCTTTTCCGCCCGCCATTTTACTCCTCTCAATGCAAAGGCGCCCATAGAGAGACTCCAACTCCCATGCTGCCTCACGCTTGGGGCTTGAAGGCCCTGATGGAGGATTGTTATTGTGGTGGCCTGGCCCCCTGAAGACTCCTCTTAGTGTTTAAAGATGGCGGCTGCAGCCGCGGGAGGAGGAGGAGGAACAGGAGCAGGAGGAGGCAGCCCGCTTCCCCGGGTGGCCTGGCGGGTGCCGCGCGTGGGGTGCAGGAGCTGGGAGTTGCGTGCGGGTCTCGCTCCTGGCGCCGCGCTTGCTGCTGTGGGCCGCCTCGGGGGAAAGCGAGCGGGCCGCGGCGGCGGACGCCACCCTGGGGAGCCTCCTGAGCCTCAGCCGGAGCTGGTGTCGCCTGCAGGGCCTGTTGGAAGACAGCAACGGCAGTGAGGAAGAGCCGGTGAGGTTTCTTGCAGCGGATGCTGGCATTTGGGTCCTTGGAGGTGGTGGTGGAGGAGGAGAGGCGGAGGCGGCAGCTGGAGCATTAGGAGAGCCTCTCTGCCTCCTTTGCCCCAGTGATGTGGGGTCTTCCCCGTCTCAGCCCACCCCTTCCCAAAAGTGGGTCTGCTGTTGAAGCCCTCAGGCTGTGTGGGGGCCAAGCAGCAGCCGCTGCCAGCCAGAAAGCAGAGCAGAGCAGAGCAGAAGGCAGCGGAGAGGGTGTCCAGGCAAGCTTCCTTTCCGCGCGGGCGACGAGGCAGATAGTTTCCAGAAAACTAGAGTACTCAAACCTTTAAGTCTCTCCATTTGTTAATGACAGTGGTAATGGTTCTCAATTATTATAGTTTATTAAATATTTTATTACACTATTTGGTTCAGAATATTTTTTTTCCTGTTTTCCTCCTCTAAAAATTAGCTGCGTCTTATGGTCAGGTGCGTCTTATGGAGCGAAAAATACGGTAATTGATAGTCAACTATTATTGTGATTAACAGGCAGAAATGAAAGCTATGGATGAAAGTTTACTGAGGATATTCTGGTCCCAGTGTGTATCTCTAACAGGGGAGATATATAAGAAAGCATATAGGTGGCCATCCATTTTAACTGTGAGTGGTGGTTCTCAGCTATTAGGCTGATGATTTTATACCTCCTTCAGCATTTCCAACATATCTTTATTTATACTTTTAAATATAATATGCAGTGCAATCCTTACACAGAAGTCCCATTAAAAAGAGGTTACCTACCTGTAACCATAGTTCTTCTAGTGGTCCTCTGTGAATTCACACAAATGGGTCTTGTCTGCGCCTGCGCTGACGTTCTCGGAAGATTCTAGAGCTAAAAGTAACAATTTTGTGGGATGATCCCCCATGAGGCACATGCTCCTCCCACTCAAGATTCCCCTCAGTTCCTAAAATTTGTCCGCCGGGCACAGGTGTTACATAATACATAGGATACCAGTGACGGACAGAGGGGAGGATGGGTGGGATGTGTGAATTCACAGAGGACCACTAGAAGAACTATGGTTACAGGTAGGTAACCTCTTTTTCTTCTTCGTGGCCTCTGTGAATGCACACAAATGGGTGACTAGCAAGCTTCACTTACCGGAAGGTGGGACGTCATGGTAGGAAGGATGCCAACACAGCTCTGCCAAATCCAGCATCATTGCGTGCTCTCACATCTAAGCGGTAGTGCTTCACAAAGGTCGATGGAGTGGACCATGTTGCAGCACGGCAGATGTCAGGAACTTCAGTTCCATGCTGAAAGGCAATCGAGGTGGACAGTGCTCTGGTGGAATGCGCTTTCAGTTGATCAGGTGGTGATTTACCTGACAGTTCATAAGCCAGAGATATAGTCTGGACTATCCATCTGGAGATGGATTGTGGTGAGGCTGGGCCTTCCTTGTGAGGACCGTGAAAACACACAAAGAGTTGTTCTGAAATCCTTGGTCCTGTCCAAATAAAATGCAAGAGAGCGTCTTACGTCGATATTGTGGAGCATGTGTTCTAGAGCACTGTTTCCCAACCTTTTCCGGTCTGTGGACCGGCTGGGGAAGGCGGGGCACCCCCCACGCGTGCGCATGAGCGAACAAGCGCGCCCCTTGCATGGGTGTGTGCGCCCGTGCGAGCGCCGCCATTTTGCGCATGCACACGGGCGCTCGCGCACATGCGCAAATGACAGCGCGCTTGTGCGGGCCCACGCGCATGCGCAAATGGCGGCGCGGTGCTCGTGCGGGCATTCCAGAGCGCACGCGCAAACGCAAACGGGCTGCGCGGAGGTGAGTGCACGTGGGGAGGTCTCTCTCGCCGGCCCGGTCTGGCCCAGGCCAGGGACCGGCACGGGCCGGGGACCGGGGGTTGGGGATCGCTGTTCTAGAGGAGATGATGGTGATTTGAAGAATGATGGTAATATGATAGGTCAATTAATATGAAAGTCTGACACAACTTTAGGTAAAAAGGAGACGTCAAAATACAAAGTCACTTTATCAGGGTGGAACTGGATAAAGGGTGGATCAGATCGTAGAGCTGCAAGCTCACTAGCTCTCTTAGCAGAAGTAATGGCCACTAAGAAATCTGTTTTGAAAGAAAGTAATTTCAGGCTTGAAGAGGACATAGGTTCAAATGGTGGGTGCATCAGCGCATTTAAGACGATTTGGAGAGACCATTGTGGAACAATACGCTGACGCAGAGGACGGATGTTATTGAGTCCTTTAAGAATTTTTTTAACCGTAGGATGGGATAAAAGTCTTGCTGAGGCAGAGTTATCTGGTTGATGGGCAACGATGGCTGATATATACACTTTCAAGGTTGAGTGAGAAAGTCCGAAATCAAAAAGATGGAGTAAAAAGGTAAGTAATGTTTTTAAGGAAACAGGAATGGCAGGTAAGTTATTTGCTTCTGTATATTTGATAAAAGATTTCCATTTGTTGTCATACAGGAGCCGAGTCGATGGTTTTCGGGCTCGGTCTAGAACGGACCTCAAGGCGGGAGTATTCTCCAAGCTGTCAAATTCAGGGATGACAGGTCCGGTTGGTAGACCATCCCTTCGTTCAACGTGAGGAGGTCGGGAACCAGAGGGAGCCGAAACGTGTCTGTCGACATCGACCTCAGGTAAGTGAACCAGGGCTGTCTCGGCCACCAAGGGGCTATGAGGATCGCGTTCGACTGGAAGTGACGGAGGCGGATGACTGTCCGCTGAATTAGTGGTATTGGTGGAAAAAGGTATAGCAGATTCCCATTCCAGTCCACCATGAACGCGTCCCCGATAGAGTTCTTGTCTGCTCCGGCTCGAGAGCAGTAGACCTTGCACTCGGTGTTTGAACCTGAGGCAAAGACATCGATGACAGGCATCCCCCAACATCGACACAGTTGGTGAAAAACTGTATCCTTGAGAGACCATTCGTGGGTCCTTGAGATCATGCGGCTTAGATGGTCGGCCAGCTAATTGTCGTCTGTGGAAATATGAACTGCAATAGGGAAGATGTGGAGCTGGCAGCACCATTCCCACAGGTCGATGGCTAGATATAGGAGGGATAAAGAGTGTGTGCCTCCCTGTTTGTTCATAGTACAGGGCAGTTGTGTTGTCCGTTGCCAACTGTACTACTCGGCCTTCGATGATTGGAAGAAAGGCATGGAAAGCTCTGATAATTGCCATGAGCTCTAGATGATTGTTGTGGAGCAATTTCTCTTGTTTCGTCCATAGCCCGTGAATCTTGTGGTTGAGGCAGTGTGCTCCCCATCCCGACGAGCTGGCGTCAGTGGTAACCTGCATCGTCGGTTGAAGAGCTCTGAACGGACGTCCGACTTGAAGGTTCAGCACCGAAATCCACCAGGTAAGTTGGGCGGCTAACTCCGGCGTGACTTGCAGCTTCATAGACTGATGGTCCGTGATGGAATCGAATAACGATAGGTACCATGATTGGAGTGATCTTAGCTTGAGTCTGGCATGTTGTACTACGGATGTCGTGGATGCCATTAGTCCAAGGAGATGCTGAACATGGTGAGCTGTAACTAGAGCTTGAGGTCGGAATAGACGAATCGCCTTGTTTAGTTTTTCTATTCTCTCCGCTGGAATGAACGCCCTGGCTTGTACGGAGTCGAGGAGCGCTCCGATGTAGGTGATCGTTTGAGATGGTTGAAGATGGGATTTCACATGATTTACCCTTAGTCCGAGGTTTTGAAGTGTGGTGAGCGTGATGTCTGTTGCTCTCATGGCATCGTGGTGTGACTTCGCGACTATCAACCAGTCGTCGATGTATGGGTAGATGTTTATGCCTTGCAGGCGAAGGTACGCCGCGACAGGTGCCATGCACTTCGTAAAAGTTCTCGGTGCTGTTGAAAGTCCGAACGGCAGGGAACAGAATTGGTATGCGGAATTGTTGAAGTGAAATCTGAGGAATTTCTGATGAGATGGGTGGATCGATACGTGAAAATACGCATCCTGGAGATCGATTACTACAAACCAGTCTCCCTGTGAAAGAAGAGGGATAATGGTATCGAGAGTCAACATTCTGAATTTCCGGGGTCGAATAAAGTTGTTAAGGTCTCTGAGATCCAGAATTGGACGGAGACCTCCATCCTTTTTTGGCACTGTAAAATATTTAGAATAGAATCCATTATACAAGTCGGGTGTTGGTACTTGTATTATGGCATGTTTTTTGAGAAGAGTGGAGATCTCTTCTTGGAGAGTTTCAGAATAAGGCGTGAGTTTCAAGTTTCCCATAGGCGGGATGGTGTCAAATTCTATGGAGTAACCATAGGTAATGATGGCAAGGACCCAATGGTCATTTGTAATATATTGCCAAAAAGGAAGGTAGGGTAGTAGCCTTGTGCGAAAAGAGTTGTCAAAAGTGATTGGGTATACAAGAAGGGAATCAATATTGTTGGTATGCCTTACCCTTCTTCTGCGGCTTGCGAAAGGCTTGGCGTCGTTGCTGCTGGTTTTGGGGCCGAAAGGACGATGTCGATGGTCCTGGACCTGAGTATGATCTATCTGATTGTTGTGGACGAAATTGTTTATAAGGTTGGTTATCTTTGGTACTGTTGCAGATAGAACTGTGATTGTCTATACTGAGGTCTTGAATAACGAAAGGACTGCTGGTTTGTATATGATTTTGCTGTCTTCCTTATTTTATGGAGATTCTCCATTGTCTCATCAGTCTTTTGATTGAAGAGACCAGAACCATCAAACGGAAGATCTTCAATTCTGGCTTTGGCGTCGTCGGTTAAGCCAGTGGATCTTAGCCAGGCATGTCTACGAATCGATACCGAAGATGCCATGGTTTTTGAAGCCGCTTCGGCAGCATGCCTGGCAGCGATCCTTTGCTGTTTTGCCAGAGATGTAGCTTCGGCATGGGCGCTGATCAGTTAATGGATTCTGGGGCAGATTCCAAGATTGGCAAAATCTTTGATCATAACTGACGTTGGTAAGCGCTCATCGCCGCCTGGTAATTGGCCACCCGAAGTAAGAAGGATTGAAGCGAATAGATTCTTCGTCCAATCATGTCAATTTTTCTTCCCTCCTTGTTGGTAGGGGCCGTAGAGGATTTGTTTTTTGTTTTGGATAAATTAGACTCTACAATAATTGAATTAGGGTTAGGGTGCTTTGCTAAAAATTCTATGTCCGTACCGTGCGTTTTGTACATGTTCTCCGTCCGCCTGGAAATCTGTAGGTTAGAAGGCGGCTTGTCCCATGCATCCTTTATAAGCTTCAGCATAGAGGGTATAAAGGCTAAGCTAAGCGGTGGTAATCGTTCTCGATTGATGTCGTCGAATATGAGATCGGTTTCTGGAGAGGGAGGTTCTTCTACTTGTAAATTTAGCACCTTAGCCATACGAGAAATTGTGAGTACGAGGTGAAGTCCTCTGAAGGGGATGATGGATGGTTGTCAAGCGCATCAGAGGACGGGGTAGGAATGTTGGCTGGCGATTCATCAGAGGAGTCTGTTTCCGTGTCATGATCAGATACCGATGATGAAGATGAAGCTGTTGCCTCATTAGACATAGGAATTTGTAAATGAGCGGAAGGTTGTGGAGCGTGGGACGCTTGTTGGATTGCAGGATGCGGACCAGAGTATGTTGTAGTGACACGGATGGTTTGTTGGCCGTTAGATGAGAGTTTGACCCGTTTGGATTGTTCGGCATGATGGGATGGTGCCGAACGTTTCTTGGATACAGTCGATGCCGAAGTTAAAGTTGGTGTCAGTTTATGTGATCGATGTTTGTGCTTAGACTGTTGTTGTTGAGGAAGTACTGGATAGGCTTCCATGTGATATGGCATAGTAAAATGAAGGACTCCATCCATGCCAAATTGGGGATATCCAGGAAAGAAGGGGAACTGGTAATACTGTCCGTACGGAGGCATAAAAGTGGGCTGTGATAAATGCTTCCTTTTCTCCTTCCGTTTTTTGGGAGAATGCGGAGGTGGTTCTGACTCCGAAGGTTCACTCTCAGTCGCCCGCCCTGATGTAGGGCTCGAATGGGCCATGGCCGGACTGGACAGCAGCTCAGTCACAAGATGGCCAGTTGGAGAGGAAAGGGTACCTATCGGTCCCGGAGCCTGTGCAGATGGGGCTTGCACTTCTCCCCTTCAGATATCGACTCCAACGCCTCTCTCGAGGACTCCTCCAAGATAGGGGATGGCAGAGACGCCTTAGGAGGCTCGAGAGTTACTGCCTTAGTTTTCTTTGATTTTTTAATGATAACTTTCTCCTTTTTCTTAGTTGCCTCATGCCCTCGGGCGACCTTCGACATCAACGCCAACTTAGGCTTGGAGGACAAATTTGCCTTTTCCGATCCCTCTTTGGAGTGAGGGGATGGGGTCATCTGGCCGGGAGCAGACAGGGATGATGGTTGTCGCTCAACCAGTGTCTCTGGTGACTGGACAGCCGGTACAGTCGAAGTTGCCGGATTCATTGCAACTTCCCAAGGGTGAGATCTGAGTCTCTGGAGCCTTTGTTTAAGCGCTGGCTTGGTAAGCTTTTTACAGGCTGCACACGACTGGGTTTGATGCTGTTCACCCAGGCAGAAAAGACACCTTTCGTGTCCGTCTGAATAAGGTATCTTACTGTTACAGCCAACGCACTGTTTAAAAGGTGCCGAAGAGGCCATAAATGACGGGGAAAATAGAAGGGAAAAAACGGTTGAAGAGTTGGGGGGGGGGCGGAGAGCGAAAAACTGGGAAGCGAAGAACCGAAACAACTCACGGGGGATCGCTGATTAGATGATTAGAAAAAACAAGAAGTATTCAATTTAGTTGAAATCAATAGAGGAAGTCTCTAATAAACACTCTAATTCAATCTAAAGTTGCTCTATCTTTCCTGAGAACCAAACAGCTCGGCGGAAAAAAGGAACTGAGGGGAATCTTGAGTGGGAGGAGCATGTGCCTCATGGGGGATCATCCCACAAAATTGTTACTTTTAGCTCTAGAATCTTCCGAGAACGTCAGCGCAGGCACAGAGAAGACCCATTTGTGTGCGTTCACAGAGGCCATGAAGAAGAAACATAGTCTTATCACCAGAAAATGGAGGATTGCAATCTCAATTGATTAAAAAGTAAAACAAAACCAACTTGCTTCTAGTTGGCTGACAACTAAAGTATTTGTTACTAACATTAATCTTGGTAGAGCATTTGTTTCTATACAGTCAAGCAATTTCTGCATATATATTGGCTGGAATCCAGAAGTGAGTAATCACTAGAGTAGACCCACTGAATCAATGGAATTTATAGAAGAGTTGACTCACCAAATCCCCACTGACCCAATTAGCTTATTCTAATTGCAACTACTGGATTTCAATCATTATTACGAAGTACAAGTTCTACTGAGAATTGAAGGCAAAACACTTAGGCCTACTGAGCATGCAAGAACCAAAGGGCCAAGTGGTACTTAAAATATGAAGCTTAACACAGCGATCCTGTACATATCTACTTAGAATTAAGCTCCATTGATTTTAACAGGGCTTAGTTTTATATGTGCATAAGACTGCAGCCTGTCACCTAATATCTATGTTATGACATATTATACAATTATAATCAATGGTTTTCCAAGCCAGTTACCAAAACCACATGACTGAAACTCATGAAACAAAGCAAAAATTCAGGTTTCTGAATGGAAAAAAGGAGACAACAATGTAAGATAGTTTTCATCATACATTAAAAAAAAATATTACATTTGCAAAAGAGGTAATACTCATTTCCAAATCAACATTTCTCAGTCCCTCAAGTTGTCTTAATGAGACTAAATTAAAATATAAAATAAATAATAGCTTTTAAATAGAAGAACCTTGGAAGGCTACCAGGAGGTCTTTCTTTAAAGATCAGTGAATAGCTGACAAATTTGCCCCTGAAGTAATGTACAATCACAAAAGGACTGAGAATACTCTAGATTATACTCTCAGCCCATAGTATTGGTCCAACTGGCTTAGTCAATGACCTGCATCAACTAAATGAACATTTCCCATAGTCCTCTGCAACATATCAGGTACCACCGTAAAGATTTGTTGGGAGGCAAGTTGATGCAGCATGGGATACTCAGCAGCTGCAGATTAAGAGCACAGCTTTAGGACTATGCTTTTGTATCTCTAATCCATAAATGCAAAAGCGAATTTTCCTTCCATCAAATATAATTTATGCAAAGTTCTACAACTAATAGGTTCCAGGCTTTCTATTTACAGATACTCCATCCACCCTCAGAAATTATTGCCTGCTGTGAAAAAAAATACCATTGTATGAGTATTGGCTCTGTAAATAACCATCATTTACTGCTTCTGCACAGCAACATATGAAGTATATGGAGTAGATAGATTTAAGCTGGTATTTTCTTAAAAACACATGCAAGCCGGATGGATTACATATTTCTCCTATAAGATCTAATACGGAGTAGGCACCATGGGTACAATAACTCCCACAAATCTGTGCAACTAGGAGCTTTAGTCAACAATAATGAAAGCTGTCCAAAACATTTATAGGGCACGTTTTAGCAGTTTTTTCAAAGCTTTTTGGGTATGGGAAACTCTCTCTAGTCTGTCTCACAGCTTTGAGGACATAGATTGGTAAAGATTAAAATGCTTTTATATAGTCTTTTGGCACATTATACAAAAAACAAACAAACCCAGTTGTGGTATAAAAATACAAAAAAGGAACACAATAATTTACATGTTATGATTTTTAGTGTTTATATTACACTTCAGTATATGTGCATTTTGCCTCTAACTAAACTTACTTTCCTACATTTCTTCACTTGTAATGATGACTAGAGAAGGGCATGAACCAAACCAGAAAACCAACAAATCATTCGTAGTTCAGTTCACAAACTAGTTCGGGGATCTTATTTTGCCAAAGCAAAATGAAGCATTGCACTTTTTTCTGCTTGTTTTGTTTTGTTTGGTGAAAGGGGATAACTACTCACCCCCTTCCCATTGCCCCTGTTGCCTCCCTACCTGGTCTTGCCGGCTACCTCCATGACGGCTGCTGCTGTCATCCTCAGATACAGCAGATCCGGCTTCCCTTCCTGGAAGCCTGGCCACTGCCTCTGTGCATATGCCCACTGTAGGCAGGTGACAGGGGCAGTGGGAAGGGGATGAGTAGGCAGGCGGCAGAGGATGCAGAGGCAGGAGGTAGGTCCCTCTGCAAGCATGAACCAGAAATACTAAACATGAACTGTTTCATTTTTGTGATGGTTCATGGCTAGCCATTACAAACCACTGGTTTTCTGGTTCATGCCTATCTCTAATGATAACTCATAGCCTTAGACTCTCAGTTTTAAAGAAACATTGGATTTCATGCATCCATTTTTTAAAACTAAAATGGTTTAAACTTACTGTACCAATGCTAAGTCCAAATGTGATTTTACACTCTTTGGTTTACTAGCACATCTAGCGGTCGGTTGAACATTTAGACAGAATTGCTTACGTACAGAGAACAAGGAGGGTAAGAATTCATCTACTCCAATTTGTACATTCAATCCACTGCAACAGATAGTGGAAACCAAGCCTCATTTGTCCTATGTACTATAATCAAAAGCTCACTTCCTGCCCACATTATACAGGGGGGGGGAGGAAAGATGTTTAGACAGGACAAATTCCCCAAACTAGATTTCAAGGAAAAGTATATTACCTGCAATAAACCATTCTTCTCAAACACACATGACTCACCCTGGCATATTAAGCCCATGCTTATCTTCCAATGACTGAATAAAGACTAAAGCATCCTAACGCAGAAAATGTAGGTGAGGAAAATTTTATGCTGACAGATATTTTTCACATAGAAGTAACATCTCTGTACAACCCCCCCCCCCATGTTAAATGTATAATGGAATTTGACCTTGGTGCTTGCAATTCAAAGGTCAATGTCAGCTCTGATGCATATTCCAGAACTCTATATTTGTAGACATTTCAAAAAAGAAAACTCTAAAAGGATATCAGACACTTGCACCCACTTGTTCTGGAGCCTCATGGTACAGTAGCTAAACTGCAGTACTGCAGCCAAAAACTCCACTCACAACTTGGGTTGAACTGCAGGTAGCCAGCTCGAGGTTCACTCAGCCTTCCATCCTTCCAAGGACAGTAAATTGAGTACTCTGCTCACGGGTGTGTGTGTGTGTAGCCTGCATAATTGAATTGTAAACTGCCCAGAGAATGCTTTAAGCACTGAGGCAGTATATATTGCTCCTCATAGCTATCCTTGAAAATGTTTATGACACTCTAACAGTATTAACTAAAACTACTATATCTTAAGTAAAAGGACTTTTTATCCTGTCTCATACAGTTGCTGCCTTTTAATCTTTTTGAGATACACTCATTAATGCCCACATGTTGCCTATGAGTGGTTAGGTGTATGTCTAGTTCAATGCCAACATATGGCTGGAAACAGCATCAGCGAAACATGCACAGTGGCTGTCAAACACTGCTTGCATTTATCCATTTACATTTAAGTCTTGATATGAAATTTTGCAAAAACATTAGGATCATGGACGACATTACTGATCCGAATTCAAACTTATGTTTCGGAAAAGCAGCAGTACATCTTTTGAAAATCTACTCATCAATTTCTAAGACAAATCGGTTCCTCTGGGCAATGAGAAATATAAATGGAAATATTTCACAAATTCCACTCAAGCAAGGAGTATTCTCTTAGGAGGAGGATTTTTTGGTCAAACTCTATGCATGGGCTTCTATGGCACCCCCAAACTTGCTCTAGAAACACCTTTTCATGAGCCTTTGGAGGAGAGTTTCAGGACTGCAGTGGGTGGCAAAGGTGAGGCAGATGGGAAGAACGTCTGGATTTTATTGGTGGGAAGAGTGGAATCCAGAAGTACGCTGTAATTAGATCCTGAGCAAAATCAAGATATATTCATTAACCAGTATTGGTGTATAGTTAAACATGCTCCTTACTCATCTGATCACATCAAGCCAAATAGATTATTCAAATGTTGATTTCACTCTTTGGGCATTTCGTAACCAATGGAACAGAAATAACAACAGCCAAAATTTTAGTATAAATAGACTTTATTGAAGTCAGTACCTCTGTACTGAAGCTGAAGACTGTGTCTACATAAGTACGTTGTAACATTTCACAACTTCTAAAAGGAATGTCAACAATTACAACGATCATGCATACCATGGTCGATAATCACATTTTAGAAGCATTTTCAACCATTTCTAAAGAAATGCTTATAACATTGTTATATATATATATCTCTTGAACTACTTTTAATAAACTGCAAAACATTGATCAGCTTTTCCAGTATGAGCTATGGTGTGAACACAAAAAGTAGGCATACATGTTTAATTTATGAAATCAGAATGGAATATTTACTGTAAAGAAAAATTAAAAAGCTTTCAAATAAAGGCCATTATTGAACCAAAGCAAAGAGCACAACTTGGAACTTAAAGAGTTCATTCATTGTTTTAAGCTGTCCTCTGAGCAACCTCAATTCAAATAATAAATTCAGTACTGTGAGTATTCCTTGGACTGAAGCTTGGCAATTATGCGATCCAACTGTCGCTTTGCTTCACACTGTGGGAAGTTGCTCATGTCATAATATTGGGGGGCAATTTTCACCAACCTATCAAAGAAAGAAATGTTTGTCAGTTCTGCAAAGATCTGAACATCATGGAGGTGATAGCTATGGCCCAATTAGTAGCCAGTTAAGATAATTAGATAACCAATCTATTTACTAATCTTTGCAAATACAGAAATTCATTTTATATATCAAAAGGATGCTAACTAGTAATACTGTTTCAAAATAAAAGACATTTCCAAGTATCAGACACAGTTATTATTCTGAATATTACAAAAATGTCTATGCAAGAACCTTATATTATGCAGCAACCGTTGAAAGAGATTTTTAGAATTTATGTTCATGTGACTATAAGAACATAATTGTGGTACCTATAAAAACAGAAAACCAACTTTTTTTAAATAGACATGGAATAAAATCTAAGACAAAAACAATTATTTGAATATTTAAATATAAGGCCACCATGCAGTTGTGAATATTGTAGACATCAGTTCTCAACAGCAAGATTAAATAATATATAGCACAGAGTGTCACAGAAAACCATTAATCACAGGCCAAGCATCAGGCAGTAACCCAAGTGGCAAGGATATAAATATAATGACTGTGCATTGATACACCTGAGAAAGAAGACATTTTAGCTTTATTCAAACAGAAGACTTTGTCACAGAGATGTAACGGAACAAATACTTCCCTCCATCTTTTTAAAAGTTTTGCAATTCAAAATGAATGTGAGAGTTATATCTGCATTTAAGTCTCCTACCAAAAAGTCTTATTTCTGTCAAATTCTGTGGGTTGATTCATATGTAATGCTGCATATCCTCCAGGCCACAGCAAGAGAACTAGAAATATGTCATAGGCTCATGTATTTTCTTCTCCCATCATGCATTGTCAATTCACAACTTTCTGGTTTTATAATCTGTCATTACAAGTGAATTGGATAGGTATTAACTTTAAATACACCATAGGTTTGCTTGCAAAACAGAATTAGAAACCAAATCAAACCTAAACACAGGTATAAAAAATGTGAGGATAATGGAGGAGAAAGCTTCCTGTTTCAGAAAGACAAGGCATGGAGTTTCTTTTCTAGAATGATAATATCTAGCAAGGCGGTACACAAGTCTTTTGTTACAAAGGCCAAAATACAAATGGAGAAAAAGCAGTGCATAAGGACAATTGCACAGTAATTTCTCCTCTCGTGCTAGCTCCCCTTTGCATGACAGATCGTGCCACAAACCTAATTTGACAGCCAATGCAAATCTGGATGCACAGAGATGAGCCTGCAGGCAGAGGTGGGGGAGGATGGAATGCATACATGATCACTATTATGAGATCATACAAGCAAACAGGATTCTGGCTGATGACTACCTGCAAGTTTACCTTTCAGCAAGGTTTAGCTTTATGTCTCCCCCCCAAAAAAGTCATTTATCCAGATATACTCTGTATTTCAGAAATCTTTGCAGAAAACTGATGGTTGTTAGAAAGAACAGAAAAGGCTTACCATTCTGGCTTGATGTCTGTACAAGTGCGGATATAGTTCTTTGTGGTAAGAACAAATTCATTGTAAAGCACCCATTCAGGCTTGTGATCAAGAACTGTAGAAGGATGCAACTGGACTACCTGGTTGTCTTTTACCGTTAGATAATGTCCTGTTCTTTCCAAATGTGCTACCTGTATTAATAAATGTTACATTCATATCAGAAATATGATGCCTATTAGATTTCACTCACAATGTTAAATGTTTTAGCAAAAGTGGGAAGTGAATGTGTAAGGGTTTTTAGTCCAGTAACTTTGCAAATTTTGATGGCAGATACACATTTACTTTCTCAAACTCCGTTAATTAACTGTTAACTCTTAAATTAGGACAGCACATATTTTCAACCTCAAGATCTTGATTTGACTTGACTTTTGGACAAAATAACTGGCCCCTAAAATAAATGGAAATGCAATAATTTTTCAAAATGTGGACTCTAAACCCTCATTAAGGTACATGTTTATAATAATGGCAACTTTTAAGAAGTGGATAATGTGGTAAGACTAACAAGTAAGTAAAACCAAGAGTGACACAACTCCTCCACATCAGCTAAAGATTAATTATTTCACATAATACTTTTGCAAACATGGCTGAAATCCTGTTGCACAACTTTACACCACATAAGGCTGATGATATCATCAGCTGCACCTATTTTTCAGGAAATGAATTTTTCCAAACCCCCACACCCAAGTTCCAATGCTCCTTCAGTCTCTTTCATCCTGGGGAAGCCTTTGGGAGCCTCATGAAGTTGGAAGTCTTTAATGTCTGAAGATTGCTGCCGCCAGTAAAATCATCTTAACAGTAGCAATTTTCAGATATTAAGGACTTTCCCCATTCCTCAGCTGTCAAAGGCTTCCCCAGATGAAAGAGATTCCAAGGAAGCCTTAGAACCTTCAGAAGTGGGGTTGGAAACTGTTAACCCACCCCCAAAACAGCCAGGGGTGATGAAATCATCAGCCTTATGTGGCATAAAGCTGCACAATAGGATTTTAGCCCATGACCACTGCACTTGCTGCAAGCTTGATTTCACACACATACCAGTGTGCTCACACAGATTCCTGAGCATGAAAACAACTGTGTATGGTTCTGCTCCCTCTGCTGAAGTACTGAGACACAATCTGCAAACAGGGTTGATTCTTGAAGAAAAAACATCAGAGTCCAAACAGAATCACTGGACTAGGGCAAATTCCTGCCAGCAAGGACCCAGCAGC
The DNA here is from genome assembly GCA_037013535.1 of Intellagama lesueurii. Classification (NCBI taxonomy): domain Eukaryota; kingdom Metazoa; phylum Chordata; class Lepidosauria; order Squamata; family Agamidae; genus Intellagama; species Intellagama lesueurii. Next base: position 113,533,894 of record JBAJHW010000005.1, read on the forward strand.
AGGCAATCCAGAAAGTAAACACATACATAAAATCATCTCAAAGAAATAGGTCTTTTAAAAATGGTTAACTGGTGAGTTTAAAAAAAAGAAAATTATCTATGTATCTACAATAAATTCATGAAGACCAGTCACAATTTTAACAGATGAAACAGAGATGGGGATTGACTCGCTAAATGGTAAAGATTTTTAAAGCCTGCCTGTTTGCTCAGCTCTATGCTATTATCTTTAATTTTCAATATGGATATAAAACAACTTGGAAAAGTCATAAAGAGATCTGGACTTTGGCACCATGACTTACAGCTCTGCCTCTTTTCCATCCCCTTTTCCAAACTGCCAGGGAAGCAATGGACCTCCTGAATAATGTCTAGATGCAATATTAAAATGGATGAGGGACAATAAGCAAGAGAGTTTTATCTATGGTTTGGGAAGTGAGCTCATCTGAACACTAATGTAGAATGGATTCTAGACAGGATTACAACAGCCTAGGGGTCTTTTGGACTCCTCACTATGTGGAGAAGTCCAGGAGATCACAGCCCTTTTTAGCAGCTTAAACTGGATGAAGCTCAACAGCGGTCAGGCCAGCAGAGCAATTATAAGCATGCTAGACAGTCATCTCCAAGCAAGATTACTGTAATGCAGTTTACAAAGGCTGCCTCTTAAAACCATTAATAAACATCAGCTACTACAAAATGTGGTCAACTATATGCTGGTCAGATAATAATGTCAAAAAACATGTAACACCAGCTTCATTTGATTGCCTAGGTGCAATTCAACGTGCTGTTATCAAAATTAAAAAACATGAATTTGGACCTTGTCATATGAAAGATGAGCTTACCCCATGTGACTGTGCCTACACACTGAAATTTGCTTCAGAGGCCCTGCTTGTGAAACTTACCTGTAAGGTCTCTTAGGCTACAGAACATGTTGTAAAGGATCCTAGCTTGAGTGGTTTCTCAATTTTAGTGCACCCTGCCAATGGAGTTGTGCTGTCTTCTAAAAATGAATTATTTAAATTAGCCTTAAAATCTCTTGACACATGGCACATGAGCTCATATGCCAAGGAACTGTCTGCATGAGGTTTCTTCCCCTGATACTGAAATACACCTTACTCTCTTACATATTACTGTCCCTGTCATGTATGTGGCTTTCGGTGGATGCTACCCAAATAATTGTTCACAAATCCTTTAAATAATACTTTAGAAAATTGAAGTATCAATCTGTATTCATCATAGCTAAAGAGCAATGCATTTTTTAAAAAAAAACCCTTTTGAAGGTATTCAGAACTGGAATTCTCCAAGTCTTTTATATGCACATATACCTGCATGAAGTAACCAGTGACTAAAGCCTTTCTTATATTGATGTAATAGTCCCGGCTTGTGAAGTCTGTGCTTCTACGTGGCAAATTAAATCTGTCCATGATTCGTGACAGCTGCTGGCGTACATTGTCTGCAGACATCAGGGACCTGTAGTTAATGAAGTTGTCATAACACCACTGAACCGATTCATGATCTGCAATGTTAAAAAAAAAGCAATGAATCATCTAAAAATGAGCATTTTACCAAATTAAACAACACAAACCAGCTGAATCGTCAATCTAGTGAGCCATTCAAAATACTAAACATACTCTTATTTAAACAACAATTGCTACACCTTTTCAACAGCTTTTAATTTGGCTGTACAGTCTTTACATGACAAGGTTATATTTATACTAATACATAGAAGTGAAACAAATGCTGAACTGTTCAGGTATTTCATAAATTAGGTCAAGGAGCCCAGAAGAACATGAAGCCACATGGGATAATGAAGTAAACACTACAAAGTCATGATGGGCTCATACATACCACTGGTTCTACAAAAAGTCCTATGTTCCATTCTTGGAATTTGGCTTGCCCTACATGAATACACAAGTTGCTTCTATACTAGGAGACGGCTGACAGAAGCCACTTTCTGGTACAGTAAGTTTAAAGAACATTAACCCTGGTCAATATCAAATAGGTAGAGCAGCTCAAGGTTTTATTTTGATTTTTAAGTGTACCTTCAAGTCGATTCCAACTTATGGTGACTCTTTCCAGGGTTTTCTGGGTACAGAGTACTCAGAAGAAGTTTGCCAGTCCCTTGTTTTGGGAGTGTTCTAGGACTGTGCAGCTTTCACAAGGATACATAAACTTGCTCTTCTCCTAGGAGGCACAGTGGGGAACTGAACTCCTGACCCTTGGCTCCGCAGCCAGGTACTCAACACCCTGAGATATCCAGCCAGGTAGGGTTGCAAAAGCACAATGCTTTAATAGATCATGCTACTCAGTTGTTCAGTTGGGAAAAGAGAAAACAAATCCACATTTATTGCACTCCAGCTCCAAACAGCTGATAAGTATAATTCCAGCTTCTCTGAATGAACTATATGAATGGAATCTTGGACACTAGATTGACTGAGGTAAGTATGCAGGACAAGATGTGCACAAGATTCGATTTCTACACACAAAGATATAAACATCAAATACTATGCAGCCTGGGAAAGTAAACACTGAGCTTTTCCCAGCTGTGACTCCATTCATACTGTTTCAAAGTACTGGTTAAATGTGGAAATGTGCTGGTGTTATCAAATGGAACAAATTTACATTGTTGAAGAAAAGAAATTTGAGGATCATCTATAGAACCCTCAGAGACATACTTGTACCTGGGGATCCAACCACAGACAAGAAAAGCAACAATTGCAGCAGAAAAATACACATTTTTTAAAAAGAGCTCACAAAAAAAAACTCCAGCTGAAATCCTGTTGCCATTAACTACACCCATGAAAGGCTGAGGATGTCATCAGTAAGGAGTAATTTTCGGAAATTAAACACTTGTCCTGTAGCTCCTACACAATGAAAGGGATTCTACAGGAGCCACGGAACAGAAGTAGTAACTGTTTAATTTCTGAACATTGTTCCTGCTGATGACATCATAGGTATAGTTAATGCCAACAGGATTTCAGCCATTTTTTTGCTATAGAATTCAGTGGTATCTGACATTAAACTTTGAACTCTCAGCTATACTTTAAAAGCTTTTCACATCTTTAAAATCATTATTTTCAACTTTCAATATGCAGATTATGCTAACAAGTACAACTACTGTGTTTAAGATTTCATGGAAGCTGAGCAATTTAATGTTTCATAGAGATAGGAATCAGTTTTGACATCAAAGGCTTTGATGTAAAATAAGAAATCAAAACCTAGTTCACTGGAAAAAGGAACTGCTTTTGTCACTTTGATCTTGGGTTTAACCTCTCACACAGACCTGATTAAAGACTGATGTTACCAGGAGAGTGAAAGCATTAGAGCAAACACTTATGGAAGCCAACAATATTCATGTGACGTTACTCTCTGTATTGTGAATCAACACTTAAACACTCACTACTCAGTATCATTCAGAGTAACTTTATTATTCCAAAACTTGGCAACTACACCAAGTAGCTGACTCATCTACCTGTGACTGATCTTACATTTAGGAGTCCAGAAGAACTTTGGTCATGCTCTTAGCATTCTAGTTAACCTACCACTCCCCAAATTCTTCCACAAATTCTAAATATGAGCTATGAATGTTCTTATCACCTGCAATACTATTTGTATTTTGAGTAACTCTACACAACGAAAGTTTTCTATTGACTGAGCACTCAATGGCAATTTAGCAGTAAGCAAGAAAATACACGAGCATTTCCTTTTTATGTACAGTTAGCAGTTCATGATTCTGGCTGATCTTGGTTGGTAACCATTGCTTTTTTCTATTGAGACATGAAGTTCAAGCCCACCATGATTTTATGAAAGCATATCCCTTTTTGAAAGAAGTATCAGTTAAATCAGATGGACTAAGACATATTAAGCAACAACTCAGGCTTCATCTTGTCAATGAACAAATGAAGCTATCTTTTTACTTTAGTCACACTCTCCTCCCACTTTTCAAAGCTGAATCCCCTACTGCCCCATTTTGCTTTTCCCCACATATCCAACTCTGTCAGAAGATTAAAGGGTTCATTGCTTTTTGGGTCAAAATGCTGTAAGTCTAAACATACATTTTAAAACATACCAGCAAATATGAGCAGTGACAGGGCCATTATATGAGCCATCAGACTCTTAGAATAAACTCTCACAAAAGTACACAAACCTAAGAAAACCATTTCTTTAACAAGCTGAAAATGCAAAACTACCACCAACGTAGCACTTGCAAAGCATTTCAAATACATATCCTAGTAATCTCTGCAACTATCAAGAAAACAAGGTCACTACTGTTATCCCCATGGTGCAGACAAAGCACTGAGGATGAGAATGTGTTTGCCTTGCCCTGTCTACCTAGTGAGTTCAAATCAGACAGGACATTGTACTGTCTCCCAACCCTATGCAACATTGACTCAAGGCATTTCCCCTTTAAATACTCTCTTCTTTGTGAGCAGAAATTACAATATAGCAACTGTTTCCACAAGAAGATTGCCAACTGCAGTTAATACACAAAACTTAACTGTCAACTCCCTACATTAACAAATATACATGAATCCCATGTTTATACTCACTTTGTTTGAAAGCATGGTAGACATTCAGCAACGTCAAATGATCTCCATCTATGTGGGCAAATCTCATCTTGGCCTCATCTGCTGCTTTCTTGGCTTCCGTGGGGCGAACAAAACACTGTGGGACTAAACAAGGTTGGTATGGGCCCAACACAAACGCCCATATCGATGAGTCACGCATTCACAGATAGAGGAACAAGGCCTAGCTAGGTCAGTTCACAGAGCATAGGGCAGGGCAGGATGGCCTCCAACTGCATCTTGGACTGTCTACTACCTTGATTTGGTACATCAACACCTAACCACATCTGCAAGACAAGAGGGTTTCAAAGCTACAGAATGCCTGATTATTTTGACTAGAAGTAGGCATAAAAAGATCTGCTCTGAAGGCCATCAAAATTTCAAAGATGTGTACTAGAAGGATCATGACCTCAGTGCAAACCAAATGCTGATAGCTTTACCTAATGCAATGGAGACAATGCAATTTTAGAGTAGTCGTCTACAGTTAATAGCAACCTGTGTGAACAAGGGCTATTCAGCAAGAGGAGCTCCTGAAAAACACTGGCCTGAATCCCACTTTCTGGTGGCATAATACCAGCAGTTTAAATTTCAGTGGCAAATTACTCTAAGTTAAGAAATCAGAGTAAGCATTTCCTAACGTACACTGAATCATGTGATTAATGTATGAAAACAATTACCTACGCCAACTTCTTAACTTATAGTGATTTGCTGCTGAAAGTTATGCTGCAGCCATTATACCAGTAGGCATAACTAACAGGATTCTGACCATTGTGTTAACAACTATTCTATTGACAGAGAATAAAAAAAAATTGTATTATAGGTCTGTCACCAACAGCAGGCATTGCTATCAGCACTGGAAAACAGAAAACATATATGAAGAATTATACGTATATATTGCTGTCCAGGGCTATGATAATAGCGGCAGTGGTGGAAGGTAGACTGCCCAGCAGCTTTATCAGATTGTAAGAATAACATCTGAATTTGATAGTTTGAGGCTATGCTCATTTTCTTTACATGTAGCTAACACTTTAAATAGTATTTTTTCCTGATATATTCAGGAGATCAAAACGAAAGATATGGAAGACCACCAACAATGGTGATTTCTTTTTTAATAACGTGAAGCCCCTTCATAAAGGGGCGCATCTGATGAGTTAAGAGCTATTTTATATACATTATAAAATGTATTTCATACATGAAAAAAGCACTAATTCTTTTTACTAGAGAAATATAAAAATATAAAAACAATATTCCACTTAAATACATATGTAGCTTTTAAGTGAAACTAATCATTATGGAGAATGAAAGAACGAGATGGGTGTCTATCTGCTCCTTCAATTCCATATTTTTCCTTGCTTGCAACCCAAGCTCATAGAAACCTAATAAGCCCCCCTTTTATTAATAAAAAGGAATAATAATTATAATAATCAGTCAGATTTAAAACTAATAGTACAGACGCACTAGGAAAAGATAGAAAAATGCAGAAATTTACTACTACACATAACTGCAATATGCCAACCGCAATACTGCAAGAGCCACACTGTTTACAGCGTATCAATAACCAAAAATAATAAAAAAAAAAATTAAGAATCCAAAGTCAAAGAGGAGAGGTGCTATAAGATCAAGTATAGTCCACCACTGAGAAATAGAAAGTGTTTTAAACGTTGTGGATCTAAAGCTAATAAAGACCTTTCACTAGTACAGCATAATTTCATTAACTGAATGATGTAATAAGTAGTAATTACAGATAAAAATTAGTCATGTTTATATTGCAAGTTGTAGAGCAAAGAGCAGTACTAATTTTTATCAGCTACAAGTTATCGTACTGAGGGCTTAATTTTAAAAAATAGAATTACTTCAATTCAGCCAGCTTTGATAAGAAATATTAATATCCCATTCATTTTTCTATTATTTATTATAACACAATATAGCTGTTATCCTATATCCTTTCATATGAGAGTAAGCCAAACAGAACTTAATGAGGCTTTCTTCTGTGCAGAAATATGAATTCTAAACTTGTCATTATTATATACTCCCCACATGCATTTTGTTCAACATGTTTTGTTTACTGGGCCCATTGATATACTTTGTGGAAAACAACAGGACTTTAAAAAGTTGTAACTTAACTGCATCCAAATAGGTATCCAATAAAACAGATTTCTTTCTGACTGTCTCTTATTAATAAAATGTGTTCTCATTGTTGTATACACATTCTCAACTAAGAACAGGATATATAAGAACAGGATATATATAAGAACAGGATATATATGTTTAAATCCTGTTTATATATAAACAGGATTTAAACATAAGCAATACATAGCAAGAGTTTTGATCAAGTAGTTTGTTTTGATGAAAATAAATGGCAAAGAAAGGCAGGCATCAACCTACCACCACCTCCGCAAATAAGACTACAATTTATATGAAATAATCAGATACTGCCCTGCCCATCTGCTCTGAGTCTGAACTGTCAAAACTCTGCAATACACATTGTTGCTTGTTTTTAGAAAAGTATTGTTATAATGCCAATATGCTGAAATATAGTGATAATTTGTCTTACTCAAATTTTTTATCTTATGATCTACTGCAAATCTGCTAATTTCAGGGATAATCAAATGTGGTCAGTGTCTGCAATTACTATAATGAACAGTTGACATCTTGATAGTTGTAGCACACAAGCAGAAGTTGCTAAGTAGGAGAGGAGGTTTAGGCATATATAAACCGTTTCCCCCCTGCACTACTTTTGCACATGTTTTCCTTGGAGCAAATAGTTTTAAGCTGGTATCCAGAGAAGCACACTTTAGTTTTGCAGGACCAAGAGAGATCTGGACTTATTTTTCAAACAAAAGTTTGCCCGCGTAAAAATTTTTTTTTGAAACTGTCAACTATTCAGAGTTTAAAACCTCACACAAGGAATGCCCAAATGCTTGGATCCTCCCAGGTGATTCTCCGGATCAAAACTCAGTCAAATTCATCCACTGAAACAAAAGACTGCTATTCAGACAAGTCCTTTTTATCATGTCTGCATCTTCTAATTTAGAAAAGAATATGAAGTAAAGGTATTAGGAAGCTGCTTCTCCCTTTAAGATTCCCTTTAACAGTAGACATTAGGGAAGTTTATGCAATGTGCTTGAATTTTCATACAAACAACTAGAATTTATTAGTTATGTATCTGGAAACCACACATTCGAAGACTGACAACTGAAGTGGATGATTGTTAATACTGCTCACTCTGTTAAAAAAAAAAGAATAAGCAGAAAAACAATTTTGATAGACAGAAGTGTGTTCTATTATCTGTAATATAGATTTCTCCTGCCATGAAATGAGTTAGATCACCATTTAACACACAATAACTTCTTTAGCTTCAGTGTTGATTTCATTTATAAACTTTACTCCATTATAAATCATACTATACAGTAACTTTGAGAGGCACAATTCAAACTTTTTAAAAGTTTTAAGTCCTGTTGGAGGAACAGTAATACAAACTTCCCCTAACTGGAGATCTGTGTTTTGATTGGCATCTCTGTCCCTGCTATTACCTGACAGCATGGCAGTAATAGACAGAATCTCATTAGAACAGTTGTAGTCGCAACTTGCAATAACCATTTTAGCCAGCTGTGGATCAAGTGGAAATTCTGCCATCATGGATCCCAGTTCAGTCAAGTCTCCATCATCATTTAAAGCAGCTAGGTAGTTCAAAAGCTCTAGGGCTCTCATCAAAGTTTCTGGAGCTGGAAGAAAAAGAGGGGAGCATTCATTAGTTAAGTTGCCTTGAATAAGTAAAAAAAACAAAAAACAAAACCTCACCAACCCCCGATTCCAATAAGTAGTTATGCGCAATCACATTTTTCATTTGTTATATGACCAAATTGAGAATATAAACTGTTGATATCTAGCAACCAGTGACAAAAACAAAACAAAACAACAAAAACAACCCCCTTAAAAACCAACCCTAGAGTTGGCTTAAGGATTCTGCTCCATGAACTGGGGTATGGGTACAAAAATGCTGATTTATGGGCTCTTTTCTATCCATTTCACACTTGTAGATGAGAATATTTATTACACTGCATTTGGCAAAAACTACTTGCCACAGCCTATGCATCTTCTTAAGATGTTCAAAGAAATATTTAAAGCAACTCAATGCTTTCATTAAAAGGCAAACTATCAGAATAACTCATAGGACAGGATCAACACTGCCTTCCATACTAAGCAGTGGAATAAAAAATTGCTGAACTGCAAGAATAACCGTGACAAATATTGGGCTGTTTGTTGTTATTCACTTTTCTCCTATTTTATATGCCATACATTCCCATTTGATCCACAATCTTAGCAGGAAGATTGTAAAGAGTATCTACAGTTCATTTATCTCACTGGTCCCCAACCTTTTCCGAACCGTGGACCGGTTGGGGGGGTCCGTGCGCGGGGGAACAGGGCAACCCCCGCTCGCGGGTGGGCGTGGTGCACTCACGCGCATGCACAGATGGGTGTGGAATGCTCGCCAGTGAGGGGTGCACTTGTGCGCATGCGCAGGTGAGCGTGGCGCGTTCGCGGGTGGGCGTGGTGCACTCACACGCATGCGTGGATGGGCATGGTGCATTCGCAGGTGAGCGGGGGGCGCTCACGTGCATGTGCAGGTGGGGCACCCATGCGTGCAGGTGGGCGGGCCGTGTGTGCATGTGGGCGTGCGGGGGGAGTGCGTGCGGGGTGGGAGATCTGTCTCCGCGGCCTGGTCCTGCGAAGGCCACGGACCGGCAGCAGGCCGCAGACCCCTGCTTTGTCTATTAAAGCAGTACAGTAAGATCCCCATATCTACTGGATCAATATCCACTGATTCACTTATCCACAGTCTGAAAATATTAAAAAATATTAAATGAAAGTACGGACAAATATGGATTTTCAAGATGTAATTATCAAACTTGCCTCTAGAGAGAACCAAACACTATGTTATATAGGTAAGCCACCACCATTTCGCTTAGTCCCAGAAGCCTGAGGCAGCTTCCTTCCAAAGAAGGATCATAAGACTCAGCTGGATTGGCTGACATGGCAGGAAGAGGGGTGCTAATGTAAGCCAAACTACCTCCTGGGAGAGGTTTCCCACCTCCCACTCTTTCTGCCTCCAGGCAGCCCCTTCCTCAATACTCCTTAGCAAACAAGGAAATGGATTCTTAATTGAAGAAAACCCGCAGAGCCATTGCAATTCTCTGTGTGTGCATGCGTGCGTGCGAGCGAGAGCGACGTATTCAGCACAGGAACGTGAGAAAATTTCAACTCTGCTATTATTCATAGAGGCCCCATCGAGATAAAATTACAGGCACATGGGAGTCCTGGGTCCAACAGATTGTTAGCTATAATCCATGCTTTTCAGTATCCGCGTGAAGGCTTGGAACTGATCCCCCGCAGATAAAGGTGGTAATCAGTTCCTACAGTGCTTCTACTCATGTTTCCTGTTTAGACTAAGGATAGCCCATCACCAATTTTGTCAATGTCTCCTCTCAGAACCAAGGCGTACCAATCCCAGCAGGAGCCTGCCTGGCCCTTCCCCACACAGCTCACCACTGATCAGCTGTGTGGGAAGAGTCCCCATCCTGCCTCCGCACCAAAGTGGTCAGCTGTGGGGGGGGGGGGGGGAAGAGCTTCTGCCAGGATTGGCACACTGCCACCAAAGGAGGACTGCAGCGTCACATGGAGCCCAGTGAGTGGGCCAGTTCTGGGGGACGGAATTGGGCCCCAGCAGCACCTGGGGTGCTATGGTTCATATTCATATCCCCAAGACACAAATACGAAGTGCCTCTCTCTACTAGCCACTTGTTGCCCTACTGCAGAAAGAGGAACACAGTTTCTAACTGTCAGATTCTAATATATTTTCTTGAATGACAAGTATAACTGGGTAAATGAGAGACAGAGCAGGTGAAATAAATCTTCTCAACATGAAGATTTAAGACACTATATAATGAGTTAGAAAATTATTACTAGATACATTACAAACAATGGTTAAAATTTAATATTAAGTTGCAACTAGAGCAGGCCCACTGAATCATCAAATCCTCACTGATTCAAAGGACCGTCTCTTTTCAAAAGTAACATGTTTTGGCACTGGCTTTTACATGTCCCAGCAAGGGCAGTCAGAGTACTCATTACAGTTATATCAACTTGGTATATTTAAAAGCAAGTGATCCCTAACTGAAAAGGAACAAATGGTCTGGGTATTGCTTATTATATATCCACAAGCATAATTTTTTTGAAATTCATAAAATGTACCTGGTGGATCCATAAAATCAAAGTGTACCAAATCATCTATACCAAGTTTCTTCAGTTGTAATACCACGGAACCTAAATTGGACCTCAAAATCTCAGGATACGTGTTGTCCTAGAAAAGAATGTTTGATTTTTTTTCTTCATTTTAGTAGTAACTTTGTAAATTTTCTGAAGATTGACAAATATCAAATCAAATAAACATCACAATACTAACTCCAGAAAAAATGAAGATTGACCATACAGCAGATTTGGAAGGCTTCAGCTACAGATGCACAATTACATATATTGGTATCCATTTACACACTTAAACAAACTGAAAACTACATGAAACAAGCACAAACCCATAATCACCAAGGAAAAAACCACCAACAATGGAAGAACTGCCCATTACAAGACTACCAGAATATAGTGTATTACGAGAGAGAGAGAGAGAGAGAGAGAGAGAGAGAGAGAGAGAGAGAGAGAGAGAGAGAGAGAGAGAGAGAGAAATTAAGTGTGCAAGTAAGTAAAGTAAAGAAAGAAAGAATTTAGGGTTCAACCTTGTACGACAGCAAAAGCTCTATTTTCTATTTATAGTTGTTATTATGTTCCATCAAGTTGCTTCCAACTTATGGTGACCCTATGAATGAGCAATCTCCAAAATGCCCTGTCCTCAACAGTCCTGCTCAGCTCTGTGGCTTCCTTTAGGAAGTCATTTCATCTCCTATTTCTATTTACTTAAAGTAAAAAGTTGTGTCTGGACACTCTTGAATGCAGTATATACTGCAATTAGAGATGGGGGTATATTCGAATACCCCCACACAGGTGGACATAATGAGGGTCTGGCCCCCTGGGGCCAGACTGTCCACTCACCCTTCTGCTGCTGCCATGGGCTCCACACTCCCTTCCTATTGCTCCGGAGCTCGCGGTCAACTAGCCACTCCTGGCAGGAGGCGGAACGACGAGCCTTACTGCCAGGTCAAAGAATACGAATACCCCCATCTCTAATTGCAATGCCAGATGGAGTTGCATTTCACAGTTTGGGATTGATTCATATAGGTTGTTATGAAACACTTTTTGATAAATTTTATCAAACTACAGTATGATTTGCCTGTAAAGAAATCTAGAAATTGCAAATCACATACCTGCATCTCAGTTTTGTATGCCTTCTCTGTGTATAGCCGGAAACATTTACCTGGTCTAGTACGACCAGCACGGCCAGCTCGCTGTTGAGCAGAAGCTTTACTTATTGCAGTCACTAGGAGAGATTCCACTCTTATTCGAGGATTGTATACCTATTTGATGGAAGAATCAAATGCAGAAAATATTGCCTTAAATTAGCACATTTTTGTAAAACCTCTCTTTTAAATGTCTATAAAATAATTACATTTTTTCTATATATTTTCAACACTTCTACAAAATGGCAAGACTACCCATAGAGACTGCAAGCAATAAAATTTACCAATTATGATTTACTACAGATTTTCTTCCTATCAGTAAAAATAATCTACACATAGCCCAAATTCACCTGCCTGGTCACACTGGCATAACACAAACAGCATAATTTTTGGAGGCAGCCTGCCTTAAGTTAAAAAATCACTGTAGACACTGGACAAAATCTTGTTCATGCAGGTGTAATATAAAGTTACACCAGCATAGATGGGCCAAGCATTACGCCTGGCAACAAACAAAGAACTGTACAATTGGTTGCATGTCCCTCACACAACCAGCTGTGCAATGCTGCAGTGGAAGTATGTCATGGATTGTATTCCCACCTTGTAACTACCACATAAATAACATCAACACACACCTGCACAGTTAAGCCTCAAGATTATGCCCATTACCTGTTGCATACTCAACTGTACGACACAGTGTGCAACTGATGTTGTCTATGGTGGTTTCTTAATTTGGGGTAATTTTCTTCCCAAAGGTACATTGATTGCACAGCTACACAAAAGGATTTTGGGAATTTTTTAAACACTGTTCACAGCTTTCTTTTGTGAAATATCCAGATTGCAAGTTGATGAATTGCATAGAAATAAAACATTTTATAAATAAATAATCTTTGCTTCAAACCTATGTTAAGAAATAATTTACAAATATATGGGCATTTTCAACACTGTGCTTCACTATTCCTAAAAAGTTTGTAGTTGTTTCAAAATTCATATTTGAATATGTCTGAAGTAATTTGTTCCGAAAGGTTGCTTTAACTTTAAGGAACACAAACGGAGAAAAGTCATAGCTAACCATCAACTAAATTTACTAAATTTACTTAAATTGTGTCAGAATTTAATAAATGGATTGCTTATTTTTAAAATTTCTTTAAGAAATAACTTTGAAATCAAAGATGCTTTTTTACAGTAAAAAAAAAAAGCAAAAGCAAAATCTGACTGAAATCCAAACTAAATCCTCCATAAGCTGAAAACTGCTATATAACCCATTATAGCTGTTCAACATTTTTTAAAGCTTTTGTAATGCACTGCTTGCCCCCTCTCTCGCTGACTTAAGGTTCTAAAGACCAACTCTATTAAGCAAGAACAGAGGTAAAACAGACCAATTTTACAGTATTTCCACCTTAATTTTAGTGAGAGAAGTCATAGAAGAACCAGCATTTACCTTCTGTTTAGCAAATCCAGGATCAATGACAAATACAACACCATCTATCGTCAATGACGTCTCAGCGATATTAGTTGATACAACAACCTGTTGAAGAATATAATCATTTTTCTTCTGTGCATAATATAAAAGGACACAAATTGTGCCAGCAAACATAAGTAATTTAAAAATGCCACATGGGTACAAAGATCATTATTCCAATATCCTGTTAAGGTACATAAACTATCAATAGGTTGTTAATTACATCAGATAGCAAATGCTGATACTCATAGTATTGTGATTTAACATAATCACAAGTAGTTTTAATACCTTTGAAGTTTATGCTTGCATCACACTGTTCAAGCATTTTCTATGACTCTAGCCTAATGTGGACATCCTACCAAATCACACTTGAGTCTAATGATGGGGTTTGGTCTGATACCTAGGTGTCAAGTCACAGTTATCACCATCAATCAAAAGGTGATAACCTCAAAAGGTTTGTGGCAACACACTGCATATTAGAAAGCAGTGTATTGAGAGAAGAGAAAGCAAAAGCACTGTAAGGCAAGACCTGGTCATTTTATACTTTGAAGCTACAAAAATTATTTAATTGTGAACAATGCAGTACAGTAACTAAACTAATCCTGTGTAAATTTATATAAGGTTTTCAAATAACACAGTCAAGTGTTTCAAAACAGGATTTCCCCCCCCCCCCTACAAAACTTGCCTTGCAAGTCAAAGATATATTGCTTGTACTAACAAGTTATGGGACTTAAAGGAAAACTTATAGGAAGAAAATCAACTTACAGAACATAAATGTACTCTCTGAACTACACACATTTTAACCTGAATTTGTGTCCTATGTTTTCTCAAAACATAACAAAACAGAGGATCAGGCTAAACAGAAACTGCCACAGGCAAAGTGAAAATCAGAAAACCAAGACACATAACTCACATCTAGCAGCTTTAACCAACACCACTTAATAGCCATCCCCACAAAGTGACATTGTAATTTATTTATTAGTATTTTAAAAGCTCTAAAACAGTATAACTATCTACTGCTGCTATGTTTTCAAGAGTAACCTATTCAAAGCAGACATAAAAAATGTCATATTCATGACTCTACAAAACTAGTTTTCAGAGACTACAGTGTCAAATAAGAAACATGAACATTGCTTTTGTTGGTCAGTTGCTCTTTTATGCCATAATCTTGAATAAATTATTAACAGCCCAAGACTGTTTAAAGCACAGGGTGAGTTTAAAGGGAGAAGGGGTCCAAAATAATGGTGACACAATGGGAGAAAACATTCTCAGATGAAATAAGTTAATAATGCATTTTATGTCTTTATTCACTGCATCTGACACAATTAAATCTGTCCACATACTTGATTAACATTTCTGTGTGTCAAATGCCCATCCATCCATCCCTCCCTCCCTCTAGGCGGCTCACAACAATTGCAGGGATAAAACAATATAACCAAACAAATAAATTAAACACATTTTAGACAAATTAAAAATTGGTGGAAGTTAAATAATATGCTGAATGTCAACAATTCTTGAATTGGCAGATGTTGAAAGGCCTGACAAACAAATGTGTTTTTAACCATGTCTTGAAGGATGCCAAAGAGGAAGCCAGGCAAATTTCAGTTAGTAAGTCATTTCAGAGGTGGGATGCAACCACCGAGAAGTCTCGGGCCATAGTTCTCTCCTTCCAGGCCTCCCTTGAGGTTAACATCCTCAGCCGTCCAGCCTGGGAGGAATGCATAGGATGGGCAGTCCCTGCTGGAAGTAGGCATTCTGCTATGTAACAAGGTCTCAAACAAATTAGGGCTTTGTAAGATAGAACCATCACCTTGAAACTGATATAGCAGTGTACAGGAATCCAGTGTGCGGAAAATGTGGTGGTATTTATTTATTCTCCTTACTAACCCGGCAGCCATATTCTGGACCTGTTGAAGCTTCCATATCAGGTTGGAAGAAGAGATAGAGTTGTGTGTCATCCACACATTGGTGATACAAAACTCCGAATTTCTGGATGATCTCTCCCAGCAGTCTCATATAGACATTAAACAGCGGGGGGGGGGGGGGGGAGATGATTGATCCCTGAGGGACTGCACAATTTAGAGTCCAAGACAAAGAGAGTGTCTTAGCCAACTGCATTCGGAGTCAGGCATTCGATCTCTAACCCCAAGAGCCTCCCGAGGATGATACCATGGTCGACTGTATCAAAGGCCACTGAGAGACTGAGGAGGACCAACACGGACACTTTACCCCTATCGGCCTCCCTCAGAAGGTCATCATGCAGGGCAATCAATGCCGTTTCCGTGCCATAATGTGGCCTGAACCCAGACTGGAGTGGATCAAGGGCGTTGGTTTCCTCAAAGAATGCCTGAAGTTGATCAGCCACCACTCTCTCCACTAGATTGCCTAAGAATGGAATATTGGCAACAAGTCTATAGTTCTTACAATCATCCACCGCCAGATTAGGTTTCTTCTAGATGGGCCACAAGAAACCTAATTCCACCCCCCTCCAAGTATGATATGTGCCGAAATAACCTGGAATACAATGAAGCTGACTCTCAAACTTGTCTTCACAAAAAAAACACCTTACTAATATACTTACTTATTCAAGATCTATTCAAGATTAATACTCTACTTGCAAATACTCCAGATAATAAGCCGCTACCACCTTTCTGAAACTATCTCTTAAACAATCAAGTTAGAGTTGTTAGGTGCACTACATGTTCACAAAACACAGAAAAACTAAATGCCTATTAAAATGTTTCTTTATACTCACTGCAGAATTATCTCAGGATAAGTTACAATATACACAATGACAAAACCCAGGAAAAATGTACAGCAATCAGTATACAGTGGTGCCTCGACTTACGACCATCCCGACACAACCATTTTGAGTTGCGACCAGCTCCAGCCGCAAAATTTTGCTTCGACTTGCGGCCGGAGCTTTGAGTTGCAAACAAAAGAGGCAGGGAAAAAAGGTGGGGAATTCAAATTACAGGACTAACTGTTGGTCGGCGAAGAGCTTCTTTGCAGCTCTTTTGCCCCAATGGTTAGAGTGTGTACGTTTGCAGAGAGGCTTCGGACTGCCTGGTGCTGCTTTCTGCTTCTGGGTGAGTACATTTACAGGATTTTGCAGGGTGGGTTTGGGCTGGGGGGGTTATGTTTCTGTGCTGTGATGTTTTTTGGTGTGTTTTTTTCCCAGCCCCATCGCGTTCCGATGGGGCTGGCTGTGTGTGTGTGTGTGTGTGTTTTTTTTAATTTTCTTTTCAAGGGCGGAACGCGATGGGGCTGGCTCTCTGTGTGTGTGGGTTTCTTGATTTTCTTTTCAGCCCCATCGGAACGCTGTGTGTGTGGGGGTATTTTTTTAATTTTTTTTCCAGCCCCATCGCGTTCTGATGGGGCTTGGTGTGTGGGGGTGGGGGTTTTTTAAATTATTTTTCAGTCCCATCGCGTTCCGATGGGACTTGCTGTGTGGGTTTTTTTTTATTTTTATTATTATTTTCAGCCGGAACGGATTAATGGGGTTTCAGTGCATTTCAATGGGAAATGATGCTTTGACTTACGACCATTTTGAGTTACGACTGTTCTTCTGGAACAGATTAAGTTTGTAAGTTGAGGCACCACTGTACATCAAAAATTCCTAATATCAACTATAAAATTCTAATGCACAGGTCTAACTCTCATTAAAGGCTCAGTGAAAAAGGATTGTTTTCATCTATTAAAATTGGTGCCAGTTTAACTCTTCCACTGGTGTGATATCCCACTACATTCCAAGAATGTTTGATTGTGAATCCAAAAGCTTAAACGTTATGCTATAAGGATTTTCTCAGCAGATTTCAATTCATAAAGATAACAAACGAGAGCCTCCACTTTAAGAAGGCAGGCTACAAATTATTTAGAGATTTGTACATTAAAACTAGTATACTGGTGACACATAAACAACCAGTTGAACTTTCGAAGGGCTTATACTGTGTGGTCTCTACAATCAAAACAGCCGAAGCCTGTGTAGCTAACTTTTGCATAAGTTGTAACCTACGTACTCACGTCCCCAGTCTTGAGTTGCACAGCAGGCCCCCACCCCAGAAGAATAGAGGGGTCCTTTTAAACCAACAATTTCCCAGCAGTTTGGATAAAAATTCAGTTCTCACTAAGGAGGACTGCATTATGATCCCCCAAAGTACATACCAAGGCTCAAGCCTAGTAAAGATCATCAGCGTTTTTAATGTAAACATACACACAACACTATAATTTGTTCATATTGGAATAATACCAGCTTGCTGCTTTTCTACTTTTGCTAACTTCAATTTGTAGGTGTTGACCCTCTTGAAAGTCTAGCAAACAGACAAAAAGCAAAACAAAAACGACAAAAATATTGTGGCACTGGAAAGACTATTATATTTTAATGTGAACTTTTGTGGATCAGAGTGAGACTATATGACTATCATATTTATACATGATTCCATGACCAGGTAAAGATACAGATAATGAACAAAGTGACAATGGTCTACAGCCAAAATGATTCCAAAATAAATCAGACTTTACTAAAACTTTACTAGTCATATTAATTCTGGGTCACAGAACAAAAATGATGCTTATAATTGTTGATTGGCTCTAGTTTTCAAGATATGCTATTGGGTCAGTATATACAATCCTTGACTTGGGAATGGAGGAAGATCAGTGAGTTACAAAGGGATGGGATGTCAATTTAAACCAGAAATGACTGGAATACATCTTTGACTTAATCTATGAATAAATCTATGACTGGTTTTGGACACTACTTGCTTTTCAAGCAAACCAATGAATGACGCAATCTGAAGCGTCATACATGATATGAATTGTATGTTATTCCTAGAAGTCATGGATGATGCAATCATAACAAAGTTTACATCACTCTGCTGAAAAAATTGCCGTAGAAATCATACAATGTTGTGCTCTCTTATTTGTCAGTATTTGATTTTGCAAAGGGACACATTTCTGTTTAGCCAAAGTGAGCACAGATGCCTTGTACTTGTGCGAATGGTGTAGATAACTTCTACTATATTTGTGGTGAAGTGACTTTTGTATCAGAAAAGTGCAGTATAATAACTATGGTTAAGAAAACCTATCACCTTTATTTTGGCTATAAAACTGGAGATTGGGACAAGAGGTAGGCCCCACACATATGCTGCAACACTTGTGCAAAAAATCTTCATCAGTGGTTGAACAGGAAAAGGAACTCTGTGCCTTTTGCAGTGCCAGTTATTTGGAGAGAGCCAACAGAACGTACGAAAAATTGTTACTTCTGCGTGATGCTTTGAGTTGGGAAAGGTGTGTCAAAGAAGAAAAAGTGGACTGTGCATTAGCCAAACATTCCATCAACTATATGGCCAGTACCCCATGGAGAAGGACTGCTGGTTCCTGATGCACCAAAATCACTCTCACTTGAGTCAGACGAGGAAACAGTTATTTACCTGTAACTCTGGTTCTTCGAGTGGTCATCTGTGAATTCACACTATAGGGTTTAGTCTGTGCTTGCGCAGAAGTTTCCGGAATATTCTAGAGCTTTAGCACGCGCTTGCCAGGACCGGCCCCCCTAGTACACATGGTCCGCCCATCCTAGTGATTACCTCAGTTCCTAGAACAGCCCGCCGCTGCATGAGAGAGATACAGAACGTGACGGGCAGAGGGGAGGACGGGCGGGAAGTGTGAATTCACAGATGACCACTTGAAGAACCAGAGTTACAGGTAAGTAACCTCTCTTTCTTCTTTGTGGTCTCTGTGAATGCACACTATAGGGTGATTAACAAGCTGACTTACCGGAGGAGGGACGTCACGGACGGACAGAAGAGAGAACGGCTCTGCCAAATGCTGCATCTGTCTTTGCCCGAAGGTCCAGGCGGTAGTGGGTGGCAAACGTAGAAGGAGTTGCCCATGTGGCCACCTTACAGATGTCAGGAAGAGGCACTTCATGAAGGAAAGCCATGGAAGCAGCAATGGCTCTAGTGGAATGAGCCTTAATGCTCACAGGCAGAGGCTTTTTGGCAAGTTTATAGGCCAGAGTTAGGGAGGAAAAAAACATCTGGGTAAAGGGTGACTTTGTCGGGGTGAAATTGTAGGAACGGAGGGTCGACTCGTAGGGCAGCAAGCTCAGAGGCCCTGCGGGCAGAAGTAATGGCAACGAGGAAAAGAGTCTTAAAGGCCAAAAGGGATTCGGAGGTGGTCACCATTGGCTCAAATGGCGACCACCAATGCTCTCATGCTCCCTCAAATGGAGGGAGCATGAGACGTTGAAGAACTCTATGGAGTGACCACTGCGGAGGAGGTAAGGGGTCGTATATTAGAGATACCCCTGAGAAATTGCTTTAATGTAGGATGACGGAAGAGTTGTGCTGTGTCAGAGTCATGTGGTTGATGTACAATTATGGCGGAGACATAAACCTTAAGGGTGGAGAGAGAAAGCTGGTGCTGGAACAAGTAGGAAAGGAACCTCAAGACCGTCTGAAGGGTTGTTGGTATGGATGGAAGACCATGTTGGTCAGTATATTTTCGGAAAGCGGACCATTTGTAGGTGGCTTGCAGGCAATGGCCAAAATGGCTCAAACTAAAGGCTCCACCTCATGCTGTGAGGTGGAGACTGTGGAGGTCGGGGTGATACGTCCTTCCTTGATGTTGTGTCAGCAGGTGAGGAATGGGTGGTAAGTGTTTGAAGCTGGTTGAGATAGAGTGGAGCATGGTGAACCAGGGTTGCCTGGGCCACCAGGGGGCTATGAGGATGGCGTTCAAGAGTTCATCTCCAAGTTTGACAATGGTTTGGAGAAGAAGTGGGATTGGTGGAAAAAGGTAAATCAATCGATCTGTCCATAGGAACATCAATGTGTCTCCTAGGGAGCCAGGGCTGACTCCTGCCCTGGAGCAGTACAGGTGACACTTTCTGTTCTGGGGTGATGCGAAAATGTCTATGGTGGGACTACCCCAGAGTTTGCAAAGGTCGAGAAAGACTGTCTGGTCTAGAGACCATTTGTTCGTGTCCTGCTGAGAGCATCTGCCACGTAATTGTCCTGCGAGGCAATGTGGATGGCAATGGGGAAGACGTGGCGCTCGAGACACCATTCCCACAACTGCACGGTGAGGTATAGCAGAGGGAGCGAGTGTGTACTGCCCTGTTTGTTGAGACAGAAAAGTGCCGTGGTGTTGTCTGTTGTGACTTGAACGGCTGTGCCTGTGATAATGGACTCGAAGGCACGGAGGGCCTTGAAAATAGCTAGGAGTTCCAAGTTGTTGATGTGTAGGGTCTTTTCGGTTTGAGACCAGGGCGCGTGTATATGGTCATCGCAATGCGCCCCCCATCCGGTAGGGCTGGCATCTGTGGTAACCTGAGTTGTCAATTGTAGGGGTGCAAACGGTCTGCCTACAAAGAGATTTGCTGGTGTATCCCATCAGAGTAGTTGGGCTGACAGTTCGGGTGTGACCTGTAGGAGCTTTGAGGGGTGATCCAGCAAGGGGTCGAAAAGGGACAGGTACCACGCCTGTAGGGAACGCATTTTCAATCTGGCGTGTTGAATCACAGATGTCGTGGAGGCGATGAGGCTGAGTAAACGCTGGGCCTGGTGCGTGGTGACGAGAGCGTGAGGTGAGAAGTTTTGAATAAGAGTGTGAATTTTGTCTGCGAGCTCTTGAGGTAGGAAAGTGCAACCTCGTTGTGAGTCCAGAATAGCTCCAATGTAGGTTACTTTCTTTGTTGGAGTCAAAACAGATTTTTCTTTCTTGACTTTCAGGCCTAGATCCGCGAGAAGGTGACCCGGATATCCTTCAGGGCCTGTGGACGTGAGGGGGACACCAACAGCCAGTCCTCGATATAAGGGAAGATGGAAATCTCTTGAGTTCAAAGGTAAGCTGCCACTGGGGCCATGCACTTGGTGAAGACCCGTGGGGTTGTGGAAAGCCCGAACGGGAGGGTTTTGAATTCGTAAGTGGTGTGACCAAGGGAGAACCTGAGGAATTGGCGATGATCTGTGTGGATGGAAATGTGAAAGTAAGCATCGGTTAGGTCGATGACTGCAAACCAGTCGTTGTCTTGTAGGAGAGGCAGAATTCGTTCTAATGTCACCATGCGGAAGCATCTTTGAGTGATGAAATAGTTGAGATCACGAAGGTCTAGGATGGGGCGTAAGCCTCCGTCGTGTTTTGGGACAGTAAAATAGCAGGAGAAGAATCCGGTGTGTGATGGAGTTGAAACAATATGGGATATGTAATCAGAGAAATGTAAGATGGAGTCAGACAGGTTCTGTGTGAAGATGATTTGAGAGACATTGGAATGTGTTTTTCTAAGTGCTATGAGAGTGTTTTTCTGAAGATCGGTACAGCGTGGTTCGAGATAAAGCTGAAGGTCGGACAAGGAGCCCGTGAAAGACTCAACATTCCGAGCTAATTGGAGACGAGATAAAACACCTGGATTTTCATGGGAATTGAGGGAGGAGGGAGATGTTATAGCCCCTCGAGACTAATTGGTTAACAGCCATGAAGTGTCAAGAAGAAGGGAGGAGTTAGAGAATGTAGAAAATGGGTGATGGTTATGTGGAAGAAGTCAGAAGTTCTATTCCATGATGATGGGAGAGAGAAAGAACTTGATGGTTTGAGTATGTGGCTTGAAGGAGAAAGAATGTAAGTGGAGAGAAAGGAGGTGGGGCTAGCCCACCCTAGCTCAGCTTAGTAGTGTTTTTTTATTTTAATGGGGATTAGTTATTTTATTTAACTGTAATAATCTTTGAATATGTTCCTCATGCTAAAGCTTGAGCAATATAAACTGATTCTATGAAACTCTATTTTTCTAATTAAAATTAATTATAAAAATTCTTACAAAAGGACTGGTCTCTTGAACAGCAGGGTCTGGCTAAATCCAGGGAGTGAAGAGGGCCACAAACTAGCTATCTTTAAGAGTCCTACCTAACTGAGCTGTTGTGAGTTCTAATGAATCACAAAGCCCATGTGTCTGTACTTGCAAAGTACTGGGTAAAAGTAAAGTGTTCTTTTAAGGTCAGACTTGTTCAAGGGGGTTACGCTACGCACTGCTGAGGTCTTGGGACTTGCCTCAGCGCAAAGGTGGTAGGTAAGTGGCCTGTCGAACTCTCTGACCGAGTGCTAAGCGCTCCTTAGGGAGATTGGGCACTACACGGTGCTTTGGTCTTGTGGATGGACCAGTGAGATAGCGTTTTTTGAAAGGAGGGTTTGTATTTCTTGGTGTAGAATGGCTGATGGTGGAGTTAGAACGAATCTTGATGGTGGTGTTTGAATGAACTCTATTGCATATCCTGTGGCGATGATGGTGAGGACCCAGGAGTCTGTAGTGATGGCTGCCCAGGATGGTAGATGGGCGGAGAGGCACGTAGTGTTGAGTGGGGTTGGAGTGAGGGTGTGAATCTGAGCGACTGAGAAGTCAAGAATTTTGCTTTGATTTTTTGTCAGGGCGCCGAAAGGATTGCTTGGGGCGCTGTTGTTGCAAGGTATAGCGTGATTGAAAGGAGGAAGTAGCCTGTGGTGTATAGCGTTGTCTATCAGGAAATGGTCGGAACTGTTGGTAAGGCCGACGCCATTGAAAACATTGAGGTTTGTAGTATGGTTGAGTGTTGTATGACCGTGCAGTTTTTCTTAGTTTTTGTAAATTATCGAGAATTTCATCGGTTTTATTGTCAAAAAGAACAATACCATCAAATGGTAGGTCTTCAATTCTCATACAGGAGTCTTCTGAAATATGCGCCAAGAGGAGCCAAGCATGCCTGAGGAGGGTGACAGCTGTGGCCATATGTTTAGAGGCAGCCTCAATGACATGGCGCGTGGTGATGTGTTCTTGGCGCGCAAGAGCCATGGCTTCTTGATGGAATGCAAGGCCTCAGGCTTTGTATTCACCAGGGGCCGACTGGAGAGATGGTAATGCCCTATTCCATAGAAAACGATGGTATGTTCCCATGGCTGCTAAATAATTAGCCGCCCGAAGAGTGAACGATGCAAGAGAATAGACTCTACGACCGATAATGTCTAATTTTCTCCCCTCCTTGTTGTTAGGCATAGTGTTGGAGCGATTACACGCTCTATTTTGAGTCGCGTCCACAATGACTGAGTTAGGAGGAGGGTGCTTAGACAGGAAGCTGGTATTCTCTCCATGAGTCTTATATAGATTTTCGACTCGTCTTGACATCTGCAGTACAGAGGAAGGCTTGGACCATGATTGCTTGGTTAGTTTCAGGAGCAATGGTATAAAACTCATATGCAATGGTGGTGTTTGGTCCTCATTGATGTCTTCATATACTTTATCTGATTCAGATTGAGTTGGTTGTTGGACATCTAAGTCCATAGCCTTAGCAATACGGAGGACAAGTTGTGAGTAAGATGAAAACGCCTCGGACGGAGAGGGTGGAGTGGCATCTAAGACAACAGAGTCCGGTGTCGGAAGGTTAGCGGGAGAGTCAGGAGGTGGTACAGAATCTGAATTATCAGAGTCAGAGGAGTGGACAGCTGAAGGTGGAGAAGGTTGCTGATACTGAGTAGACTTGTTTGAAGTATGTTGGATCGGAAGAGGTTGATCTGTAGGCTGTCGAGGTTGGTGATGTTTTGCCTTGAGAGGTTTTGTATTGTCAGGAAGGGAAGGAGGAGGTCCAGCATATGTAGTCATTACGTGCACAGAAAATGCATGGACTTGTGAC
Source organism: Intellagama lesueurii (assembly GCA_037013535.1). Classification (NCBI taxonomy): domain Eukaryota; kingdom Metazoa; phylum Chordata; class Lepidosauria; order Squamata; family Agamidae; genus Intellagama; species Intellagama lesueurii. The sequence goes on from JBAJHW010000005.1 coordinate 113,557,972, forward strand.
AGCGCAGTTGTGTCAGTAGGCGATGGGTGAATCTTAGAAGATAGTCGAGAGCGTTTCGGTATCGACTGGTGTTGACCAGTTGATTGTTGGATGGGATAAGACCTTTTCCGAGATTTGGAGGACTTTGGTACCGGTGGTGGAGGTACGGTATCATCATCAGAGGAGTAATAATCATGAGACCGGGGTCAGTATGGAGATGCCAAACCCGATTCATCCGATGGATAGTAGTATGCGTACCGGGAGCAATGAGGCTCGATGTAGGGACTGGTATTTGGATGCCAATATTGATATGCTTGGCATCGATGGCGCTTAGCTGGAGGTTTGTAATATGTCGGTGGCTCATAGAGCGTGACTCGTTTCGGGTGTTGATATCGAGTCAGCGAATCGTGCGATGCCAACAACCCCGTAGAGACCGGAGGTTGTGTAAAGTCGGCATCGGATCGGCCAGCCTCTGGTGTATAGTGAGTCTTCTTAGACTGCTTTCGCGGAGGAGACGGGTCAACCAAGGGAGATGGTGACTCCAAATTACACACAGAGGCAGAGCAACCCATGGATTTGGGGCTCGAATGTGCCGATTGTGATATAATTGTCACGTCTGCAGAGGTGTTAGCCCAGGATGGAGATTGGGCAAGAAGCGGAGAAGGAGCTTGACCAGACAGCGGTGGTATAAGGTCCTCGTCAGAAACCTCTAGGCAGAGAGTCGGTTGATCTTGAAGAGGAACCATCGGGGTTAATTTCCCGATAGACATCTGGGCAGACTTCTTGGAGGCTTGAGACTCAGATGGAAGTTTCTTGGTCTTTTTAGATTTGGTATGGCCGGGTACCGAAAAAGGTTTCAGTACCGGGGTAGATTTGGTTGACAGTTCGGAAGACTTAGATTTAGAGGCAGTCTTAGATCTCGATTTAGAAGAGACGGATCTTTGTGTCGGAGAGGTAATAGCGACTCCGAGAGACGTATCTTCAGGTTAAACGGTTTAAGGGGCATCCATGGTGTTTCGTGCCGGTAGCAGGAACCGTTCTCAGAGAAAGGATCTTAAACGTTGTTGTCCAAGTTTAAGAGCTTGTTTAGTAAAGTTTTTGCAAATCGAACACGAAGATGGTAAATACGATTCTCCCAGACAAAAAAGACACATGTCATGTCTGTCTGAGAGGGGAATTTTGTTTGGGCACGAAGCGCAGCGTTTAAATGGGGCTACGGGTGCCATAAAAGGTGTAAGGGAAGGGGAAGGGGAAGGGGAGGCGATCAGGAGAAGGAGAAACAGTTTGAAAAGTCTCTTACTGTAATCCTTATATTTAACTCGTTTTTTAGGAGAATGAAGAAAGGCAAGTGGAGAGCTCGTGAGAAGAAACCTCAGCGGCGGCAAAAAGGAACTGAGGTAATCGCTAGGACGGGCAGACCACATGTACTAGGGGGGTGGTCCTGGTAAGCGTGTGATAAAGCTCTAGAATATTCCAGAAACCTCTGCGCAAGCGCAGACTAAACCCTATAGTGTGCATTCACAGAGACCACGAAGAAGAGGAGGATGAAACTTCTGGTCCTGAACCATCAAGATCACAGGACCCACATTTTCTCCCATCTTCTCCTGTGAAACACACCTCATAACACAAGGTGAACTGAATGACCTTGTCAGGAATCTGGAACTACCCAAGAGTAAGGAAGATGTTGGGCTCCATACTACAGCAGTGGAATCTCCCAGCAGGATTTCCATGTTCTATGACCGTCAAAAGGATCTTGTCCCATTCTTCTTCATGGAAGGTGATCTTGTAGCCTGAAACAATATCGATGGTGTGATGGCAGCCCTCAACATTGTTCACAATCCAGATGAATGGAGGCTGTTCATTGATTCATCAAAGAAGAGTCTTAAAGCTGTTTTTTTTTTTTGTTTTTTTTTGCATAGTGGCCATCAATTCCAGTTGGTCTTGCAGTCCATATGAAGGAAATGTGTGACAATATGAAACAACTTTTAAGGTGCATAAACTATGACCAACATTAATGGAAGCTTTGTGGTGATTTGAAGGTTGCATCCACCACTTGTTGAATCAAGGAAGGTTTTATTACCACCTTACACATCAAGCTGGGTCTGACGAAGAACTTTGTCAAGGCCATGGAAAAAACACAAGCAGCTTTCAAGTACCTCCATGGAAAATTTCCAAGGTTAAGTGAAGCTAAGATACAGGAAGGTGTCTTTGTTGGTCCTCAGATTTGTGAACTTCGAGAGGGTGCATTTTACTATGCACTGTGTTCCAAGCAAAAGACGGCATAGATGGCATAGAAAGCCTTCTAGTTAGTGGCAATGAATTTTCTCGGAAACAACAAGACAGAGAATAACAGGCTGTTAGTAGAAAGCCTCCTCAAGGCATACAAAAGCTTTGGTTGCAACATGTCACTGAAGAGACTTTTTTTCACTCTCATCTAGATTTTTTTCGACCAAACTGCAGAGCAGTGATTGACAAGTAGGGCAACCAATTTCACCAGGACATTGCAACAATGGAGAAACGCTATCAGGGCAAATGGAGCCCATTGATGCTTGCACACTATTGCTGGACAGTAACAAGAGAGGCTCCATTCAACGAATACAAAAGACAAGCCAAGAAGCACCGAGTAGACACTGAATAGGATTAAACTGTGTACCTAATAGTTTTTTTACCTTTTGTTTCATAATGAATTTTATTTATATAACCCTTTTGCTGGATTTTAAACTGTTACATAAAGAGAACAGGTGAAATTTTATAATGTAAAGCAACCATAAACACATGAAAAGACCTTTCTGTTCTTTAGTTGTTAAGTCGTGTCCGACTCTTCGTGACCCCATGGACCAGAGAACGCCAGGCCCTCCTGTCTTCCACTGCCTCCCGGAGTTTGGTCAAATTCATGTTGGTAGCTTCGATGACACGGTCCAACCATCTCGTCCTCTGTCGTCCCCTTCTCCTCTTGCCTTCACACTTTCCCAACATCAGGGTCTTTTCCAGGGAGTCTTTTCTTCTCATGAGATGGCCAAAGTATTGGAGCCTCAGCTTCAGGATCTGTCCTTCCAGTGAGCACTCAGGGTTGATTTCCTTCAGAACGGATAGGTTTGTTCTCCTTGCAGTCCAGGGGACTCTCAAGAGTCTCCTCCAGCACCACAATTCAAAAGCATCAATTCTTCGGCGGTCAGCCTTCTTTATGGTCCAGCTCTCACTTCCATACATCACTACTGGAAAAACCACAGCTTTGACTATGCGGACCTTTGTCGGCAAGGTGATGTCTCTGCTTTTTAAGATGCTGTCTAGGTTTGTCATCGCTTTCCTCCCAAGAAGCAGGAGTCTTTTAATTTCAGGGCTGCTGTCGCCATCTGCAGTGATCATGGAGCCCAAGAAAGTAAAATCTGTGACTGCCTCCATATCTTCCCCTTCTATTTGCCAGGAGGTGATGGGACCAGTGGCCATGATCTTAGTTTTTTTTTATGTTGAGCTTCAGACCATATTTCACCCTCATTAAGAGGTTCTTTAATTCCTGCTCACTTTCTGCCATCAGAGTGGTATCATCTGCATATCTGAGGTTGTTGATATTTCTTCCGGCAATCTTAATTCTGGTTTGGGATTCATCCAGTCCTGCCTTTCGCATGATATATTCTGCATAGAAGTTAAATAAGCAGGGAGACAATATACAGCCTTGTCGTACTCCTTTCCCAGTTGGTTCCCAATTTTGAACCAATCTGTTGTTCCATATCCAGTTCTAACTGTTGCTTCCTGTCCCACATATAGATTTCTCAGGAGATAGATAAGGTGGTCAGGCACTCCAATTTCTTTAAGAACTTGCCATAGTTTGTTGTGGTCCACACAGTCAAAGGCTTTCGTGCAGTCAATGAAGCAGAAGTAGATGTTTTTCTGGAACTCTCTGGCTTTCTCCATAATCCAGCGCATGTTAGCAATTTGGTCTCTAGTTCCTCTGCCCCTTCGAAATCCATCTTGTACTTCCGGGGGTTCTCAGTCCACATACTGCTGAAGCCTACCTTGTAGGATTTTGAGCATAACCTTGCTAGCGTGTGAAATGAGTGCAATTGTACGGGAGTTGGAGCATTCTTTGGCACTGCCCTTCTTTGGGATTGGGATGTAGACTGATCTTTTCCAATCCTCTGGCCACTGCTGAGTTTTCCAAACTTGCTGGCATATTGAGTGTAGCACCTTAACAGCGTCATCTTTTAAGATTTTAAAGAGTTCAACTGGAATGCCATCACCTCCACTGGCCTTGTTGTTAGCCATGCTTTCTAAGGCCCACTTGACTTCACTCTCCAGGATGTCTGGCTCAAGGTCAGCAACCACACTATCTGGGTTGTCCAGGACATCCAAATCTTTCTGGTATAATTCCTCTGTGTATTCTTGCCACCTCTTCTTGATGTCTTCTGCTTCTGCGAGGTCCCTGCCATTTTTGTCCTTTATCATGTCCATCTTTGCACAAAAGGTTCCTTTAATATCTCCAATTTTCTTGAACAGATCTCTGGTTTTTCCCTTTCTATTATTTTCCTTTAATTTTCATTTAAGAAGGCCCTCTTGTCTCTCCTTGCTATTCTTTGGAAGTCTGCATTCAATTTTTTGTAACTTTCCCTATCTCCCTTGCATTTTGTTTCCCTTCTCTTCTCTGCTATTTGTAACGCCTCGTTGGACAGCCACTTTGCTTTCTTGCCTTTCCTTTTCTTTGGGATGGTTTTTGTTGCTGCCTCCTGTACGGGCCTCCATCCATAGTTCTTCAGGCACTCTGTCCACCAAATCTAGTTCCTTTAATCTGTTCTTCACTTCCACTGTGTATTCATAAGGGATTTGGTTTAGATTATACCTGACTAGCCCAGTGGTTTTTCCTACTTTCTTCAGTTTAAGCTTGAGTTTTGCTATAAGAAGCTGATGATCAGAGCCACAATCAGCTCCAGGTCTTGTTTTTGCTGACTGTATAGAGCTTCTCCATCTTTGGCTGCAGAGAATATAATCAATCTGATTTCGGTATTGCCCATCTGGTGATGTCCATGTGTAGAGTCGCCTCTTGTGTTGTTGGAAGAGAGTGTTTGTGATGACCAGCTTGTTCTCTTGACAAAACTCTATTAGCCTTTGCCCTGCTTCGTTTTGAACTCCAAGGCCAAACTTACCTGTTGTTCCTTTTATCTCTTGACTCCCTACTTTAGCATTCCTGTCCCCTATAATGAGAAGAACATCTTTCTTTGGTGTGAGTTCTAGAAGGTGTTGTAAGTCTTCATAGAATTGGTCAATTTCAGCCTCTTCAGCATTGTTGGTTGGTGCATAAACTTGGATTACTGTGATGTTGAAAGGTCTGCCTTGGATTCGTATTGAAATCATTCTATCATTTTTGAGATTATATCCCAGTACAGCTTTTCCCACTCTTTGGTTGACTATGAGGGCTACTCCATTTCTTCTACGGGATTCTTGCCCACAATAGTAGATATGATAATCGTCTGAATTGAATTCGCCATTCCCATCCATTTTAGTTCACTGACGCCCAGGATGTCAATGTTTATTCTTACCATCTCCTGTTTGACCACATCCAACTTACCAAGGTTCATAGATCTTACATTCCAGGTTCCTATGCAGTATTTTTCTTTGCAGCATCGGATTTTCCTTTCACTTCCAGGCGCGTCCGTAGCTGAGCGTCCTTTCGTCTTTGGCCCAACCACTTCATTAGCACTGGAGCTACTTGTACTTGTCTTCCACTCTTCCTTAGTAGCATGTTGGACGCCTTCCGACCTGAGGGGCTCATCTTCCAGCGTCATATCTTTTAGCCTTTTGTTTCTGTTCATGGAGTTTTCTTGGCGAAGATACTGGAGTGGCTTGCCAGTTCCTGCTCCAGGTGGATCGTGTTTAGTCAGAACTCTCCACTATGACCTGTCCGTCTTGGGTGTCCCTGCACGGCATAGCCCATAGCTTCTCTGAATTACTCAAGCCCCTTCGCCACGACAAGGCAGCAATCCATGAAGGTGTGAAAAGACCTAGGGCTACAATTTATGACTAAAACTCTACCTACACAGTATACATAGACATAAAACGTAAAAACATAAATATCTTGGAAACAGTAGCCAATCAATTGTTTTACCTGTCGTATTTGAATTCAACACATCAAAATACATAATAGCACATTTTACATCTGAAGCAGTTGACTTCTAAAAAACTGTAGACCAGTGTTAGTGAAGGAGTAAGCTACAGTATCAGGCTGTGAACAGCAATACACAAGTGGCACACTGTGTGAATCAATGCAGCATTCCACAGTTGGTATTGACTTAATATTCTTTTATTAACTTACAGTCATCTTCCTCCCAACACTACAGAAAGAAGAACTCTTATGTGGAATCCTGGCTGACACATCACAAGAACCTCAACCAGCCACCTTCCATCTGGTACCAAAAGTGCACAAACCAGACAACCTTGGCAGACCCATTATATCAAACATAAATACTATTATTGATAATACTATTATTGGGGTGTCTGGATATTTGAATTCCATCCTCAAATCATATGTCACCTAGAAACCCAGCTACATGAGACACTACAAACTATCCAAGGAAACTGCAGTCCACCCACAAACTCCCTGACAACACCATCTTAGCCAGTATAGATGTATAAGCTCTCTACACTAACATCCTACAGAGACAAACTATAGGCCATCAAGAATACTATCAAAATGAGGACACAGCACACCACCCTCTCTGACTTTGTGCTCATACACAACTATTTCAACTTTGACAACAAAGCCGATCTCCAGATGAATGGAATTGCCATAGGTACCTGTATGGCACCACAATATGCAAATATACTCATGGCTGAAATGGAACTACATTTTTAAAACTGTTGTAACCATACACCGCTCCTTTATTTGCCGTTCACTTATGACATTTTTATAATCTGGACCCATGGAAAAGAAGCCCTGGAGAAATTCCACCAGGATTTCAATAACTCTCATTCTAACATCAACCTCAGCTTGGACCAATCTACACAACCAGTGCACTTTCTGGACACCACTGTAAAGCTATAACATGGACATCTTAGCACAACACTGTATCGAAAATCAATATACCTATCTGCATGCCTCCTTTCATCCTGAACACACCATTAAATCTATCATGTACAGCTAAACCCTTGGGTACAACTACCTGCTTGGAACCATAAGATAGAGACTCCAAACTCAAGGAAGTACAAAGCACATTTCTCAGACTATAATACTGATCAAATATAGTTGAAGAACAAATTAACCAGGTAAGACAAATACTGAGAAGCAACCTACTGCAAGACAGACCCAGAAGGGAAAACAACCAAATATCACTAGTTGTTACCTTCAGCACATAAATAAAACAGTCATATAATTTCACTCTTATGTCTGAAGAAATGGACTTGATCCACAAAAGCTCTTATTAAAATATAGTAGTTAGTCTCTTAATGCTACAACATTTAGTCTCTTGTTTTTTCCCCTTTGTTTTTTGTCTGATATGCTTGCACACATTTGGCTCTAGTGATCTCTTTCCCCCCCATTTTTAAAGCCAATTAAAGGGTTAGTTAAAGGCTTCCAACTGGGAATGTCTGACACAGATACCGTGTTTCCCCAAAAATAAGACAGGGTCTTATATTAATTTTTGCTCCAAAAAACGCATTAGGGCTTATTTTCAGGGGATGTTTTATATTTTTCATGTACAACAATCTATATTTATTCAAATACAGTCATGTCATCATCTTCTGGTTGCTGCACAATGGTGGAGGGTGGGGTTTCACTTAACTGGGGCTTATTTTTGGGGTAGGGCTTACATTACGAGCAACCTGAAAAATCATACTAGGACTTATTTTCAGGTTAGGTCTTATTTTAGGGGAAACAGGGTATGAACCTTGCACTAAACTTGTATTCCTACAAGAAAATCACAGTTTAAAATTATACAGGTTCCCCAGGTATTATTTGATCTCCCAGGGATATTATTTAATCTCCCATGCTTTATTTGATCTTCCCAGGGAGATCAAATAAGCATGGAAGACAAGGGCAAAAATACTAATCTGATTGAATTCAGCCTTGCGCCAGCCAGGAAAAATAAAAATAAAAAAGAATGCTGAATCAGGTACTTTTGCCTCTGTGAGGACAACAGTGGTGTAGTCATGCCACTTGGGGTGGGTCGGTGGGAATCAAAGCTAACACTTTTCCTGCAGCAAGTTCCCTCCCATGTCTCTCTGTACTGGCCCTGTCAAATCACTCCCTGCCTTCCGTCCCTCAGGTAGCCAATGGCTCATGTCCCTTTAGACTACCCGTGTGTGTGTGTCACAGTGCCCTACTGCTGAGGCCAGGAGGAGGAAGAAAGGGCAGAATGGGAGCACAGGGGCTGGTAGCAGGAAAACCACATTTCACAGGTTGTACAAGAAGAAGGTGGGGTGGGGCTAGCTCCAGACAGCAGCTTCTCTCCATGGATTTCAAATCCTCCATAGCTGCAGCTATGTCATAATTTGAAGTATGTGAATGTATTTGCACAAGCACTCAGGAAGGAAAGAGCCAGTTGTGTATATGTGTAACTCACATGGAGGGATCCTGCACTTCTAAATTTATGACTACACTACTTATGACAAGTCCTACAAATGATTTACCTCCTTTTAACAGACATTAATTAAGCTTTAATTTCTATATTTAAAAAGTACAGTGCAGAAATCTCAAAACTACCTTTTAAAACTCTAAGAAATAATGAAAACAGTAAAGAACACTGTAAAATACATCTGGAGGGACATGACTGGAGAACAAGAAGAGAGCAGAGGAAGATGCTTTTCAAGTATCAACAATATTAACGTATAAGGCCTAGGGCTTACCTTTGTTGTAAATCTAAGTTAACAACAGCTTTATAATATAAACACAGAATTTCAAGAAGTTGACCCTTTTCAGCCAAATTTATCAGGATTTGTAGTGGACTTTAGCTTTCTACTCAAAAATATTTTTGCATATTACAATATATGCATGACTGAAAATACTGTACAGTACAAAACTATACAACACTCAGAAATTAATCCAATGGAATTCAATGGGACTCACTAAAAGAGTACAAGATTACAGCATTAGTAAACTTACCTTTCGTCCTATTGCACCATTTGGTTTTTTTGGAGGGGGTGGCTCAAAGATTCTCTGCTGCTGCTGCGGTGGAAGTGTGGAATATAATGGAATGATCTTAATGTCACCAACTTCAGGGCCCAGATCATCGATTTCACGCTTTATCCTCTTACAGGCTTCATCTATCTCCTACACAGATGAGAGTCCATGAAACTTTTAAAGGGTTTTTCCCCCCTCAACTTGATTGCTATGACTTGGAAAAAAAGTCTTGCTACAAAACAGGTTATTTTTAAACTAATTTAGACACTTATTGAATTTTCACTGGGATTTCCACAGCAGTCCAAGACACCTCGTATTCTTTATTCCAATGAGCATAACAGCCTTATTTGCATTCAACACACTTTTTTTAGTCGTATTTCCTAATTAATTCTCTACAAATTGTACTAAAATTGAAATCTCTCACCCAGGAATATTAAACTGCACTCATGACCTTTTCAATTTTCACAATCTAAAAGAAATTGATGTGCAAGATATTTTAAATAAGCCAATTAAGCTTTAATGTCACGTATCACTAATGCAATTATATGGAAGATTTGCTTCATTGTACCTAATGAGAACAAACACCTTTACAGTACAAACACAGATTTTCAAGAAGCAGATCCCTCTCAGTGCAAGTTACCAGGGCTTCTAATAGACTTTAAAATTCTATCAAAAAAAACTATTATTTTTTGCATCTTCTCAAGTAGAGGCTGCATCTTGTGCCTCTAATACTTTCTTAGCATTTTCAGCTACTCTTAATGATATGAGCAACTTTCTCAAGATCTAATATAATCTAATAATCTAAATTTCTGTGTGCATAACAGAATAACATATACTGGTTCTGCCAGATTACTTCACATTAAATGGATAAACACAACGAACAACAGAGTGAAGTCACTGTCTTACTCAAGAATAAAGTTATACCACTAGAAGCAAGTATCGTTAAGAACTTTGTAAATATAAGTCATAAACTATCATAGTTCTACTGAATACTTTAGACTTGTAACACCTACCAAACACCTTATAGGTGCAGCCCATGGAGTCTACAGCCCATGCAGAACTAAACAAACCCCAAACCCCATCAGCCTTCTATTTCTGTATTTGTATTTTGGATCTGTATTTTAAAATCACCTTGTAATGAAACGAGGGATGAACTTTTTTTTTAAAAAAAATGCAAACTCTTTTTCTTCAGTCTTTATTAAGCATCTTTTTGCAAAATGACTTCAACATATAAAGGTTAAATACCTATATTTCTGGGTTAGCATGCCCCCTACTGGTTTAGGAAATCAGAAATATGATTTTACATCCGCTGAATATATGATTTCACTATTTTAACTCTTTGAACTGTGGCCAAAAACAAAACAACAACAACAACAACAAAATCTCCAACAACACCAGAACAGGCCAAACCATCCAAAAACGCTACTGAACCAATAGCACATCAGTTTTCTTAGGATCACAATCATGTCAGAAATAATAACCACACATTCCAAAGTTTACTGCTTATACTCATTGCTTTTCAACCACTATACAGTCTCTTGTAAAAGAAGTGCAAGTGTACTCTGAAAATGGTAGTACAAAATGGACCACGTAAGTGCTTAGTAAGTATATTTTTGCCCAGTTCTGTGGAAGTCATAGAGTCAATATACAAGCATTTAATCGGAAGCTGAAGTTGATGGAATGCCAAGTCTGATACTAAATAGGGAGACCTGATGGACTGCAACAAAAGTACCTTACAGACACAGTCATGTACAGCAAGATTTCTGTTGATACTAACCAGAAAAAAATGAAGCTTTCAATTTGATCATATGCAACATAATGAAATTTATAAACTCTACAGATATCAGAATGAGACTGGTCCATAAGAACACAAAATATAGTTTGAAGATGGGAAGGAAGTTTCAAGTGGCTGATGACTACAGTTAGTAGTTCAGTTTCCCAACGGTGTGCCAAAATCATAGATTTTATAAGTATCTTCCTTGGAAACCTATCTGATCTAGACAGCTATTGGGGAGCTAATTGGATACAAAAATAAAGGTCATAACAAAACCACCTCTACTCCTAGCAGAGTTGGGCCTTGCTATCTCTGCTACAGAAAATACCAGAACTGCTGTTAGAATATCAAGTGCAACTCTAAAGAAAATACATTATTCCAGCACAGAAGAGTGGAAAACAGGGCCACCAAATCAACTACATAGGGTCCTCTGTGCTTTCAAGGAAGGTTGCTATGCAACAGTAATAGCCTTGCAAGGTATTCGTTTCTTCTGGTCATACCAGTGAGATGAAGTGTCAGCTCCCCAAGGAGAATGGAAAGAAAAAAACCTTGCCTTTACTTCCTCTGTGCTACTTTGAACAGTGCCTCCACTTCTACTTCTAAATTTTCATTTCCTTACTTAAGAAACTTCAGCTATATACGTTATAGAAAACAATACTGAGAAATTTCAAAGCATCTGGTATCTATGGTGTTGGATATCATTTCTAAAACACAAGCCTCTAGCCCTGAAATAATTTATGCTCATCTACAATACACACATATATATCCACCCACCCACACATGGTGACATGCAAAAGAAAAACTTGTAACAGCTATATTTGTCTTTCTGTATGCATGCATAAATGCATGTACGTATGAACTTTATATTCCACTTTTTTCCCAGTCAAGCGACTCAAGGGGTGTACTAATACAAGGATCAAAATCCTCCTGCACAAATTTACAGCAAACAAGCTGGACAATATTATCCTCCAGCAATGAGAATACAGTACTTAAATTAACTGAAACCTTCCTATCTCCCCCTTTGAGATTCTGAGGCTCCCCGGGGCTCCCTTTTGTAACTAAAAAAATGTGTTACTGTAGCCAAGTCAGACATTTACAGGAGTGGGCGCAGCTGGGGCACCAGATTTTAGTGTGCAAATGCACCCCTAGATATCACTGGCATTTGGATATCTGGGCTCAAGGATGAATCCAGGAATACATCCAAGCTTCAAACCTGACTTTTCAGAGGGAGTGTAATTCCAACTAACACGGGATGGATCCTTATTCCCTGATCTGCCATATGAATGATCAGGAGCACACCTGTGTTGCCAGGATTAAGCTTCAATTTCTTTACTTTCATCCAGTCCATTATAGATACCCAGCTCTGGTTTAGAGTCAAGACAGTGTCCCCACCCTTTACAGATTTATGCAGCTGTACCCGCTGCAAATTCTCCTGGTCAGGGAAAGAAGAATAAAGCTAAGGGGCAGAGACACATCCCACATGTCAGATGTCCCAGTTTAATCTGAAGCATCCCTAGACAAAGCTGGGAAAGACTTCTGTTCAAAATCCAAGTGTGCTGCTTATATTGTCAAGAGTGCACAACCTATGTACCTCTAGATGTTGTACTTCACTCCTATCAGCCTCAGCTGTCATGACCAAATATGAGATATGGTGTAAATTTTAATCTAACATGTAGCAAGTCACAGATTATGCACTCCTGAGCTGAGTTAGATGGGCCAATGGCATGACTCCTATGATCCTAGACAACCCTCCTACAGCTGTGTGTGTCCTATTAAGATTCAGATGAGATTACTACCATCTTCTTCCAAGAAAGTGTGTGCACGCATCAAGAACCTCAAAGATTCTAGTTCAAGGGTTTTGATGCAACCTTTTGATGCAACCAGAATTTAGCAATATAGTTTTTAAACAGACTATTTTTTACTGTGCAGTCTTCTATTTTCAGAGTTCTTACTACAGGCTTCTACTTTATTGCTGCTGTTGCCATATGCTGTTTTACTATAATTTTATGCTTTTATTATAATTTTTTCTCAGTTGTAATAAAAGCATAAAATATATGCTTTTATTATAATTTTTATAATAAATATATATATTACTGCCCAGAAACCTTTGGGCTGGAATACATAGTTGACAACTCTTGAATTTAAAAAGGCAAAAACTACAAGGCTATCTTAGTCATAAATCAAATTGCTTTTGAGGAATATGAGCACTATTCTTAATCTACATGTTTACTACTATTTATAAGTTCAGTATATTTCAACTGTCCTCTGCTCATAATCAATTGTTCTTAAATTCAGCCAATACTGAAAAATGGTCAAGCAGGAACTGAAAACAAAAAATGCTTCCTGTATATGCTACAAAACCCCTTGCATATGACTAGCTACAATCTTTATAAGAATGAATTATAAAAATATACCTCTTGTCCAGTAAGAAAAAGCAAAAGATCTCCTTCTTCTTCTTCACACATATGAATCTGGATTACTGTACGAATAGCAGCTTCAAGATAATCCCTTTCTGGTTCTGGAGTATAAAAGATCTCCACAGGATGCGTACGGCCCGGGATGGTGAGGAGAGGGCAATTATCAAAATAAATCTGGAACTTGCCAGCATCTAAAGTAGCACTCATAACTATAACCTAAAATGTATTAAAAAGATCAGCATCATTTGATGATTGAACCCAATAAATTAATTCCTCAGCATGCTAAAATGGAATGTAAAGGTGAAATCTCACATGAGAATACCATGATGTTTTCTTTTATTCAGATTACAGTGCTATGTAAACATACTTGGGAGCAAGTCTCATGAAATGCAGTTAGACTTGCTTCTGAATATATACATACAGGATATAGGACTGTTTATATGTTAATACAGCAAATACTAAGGAGAAAGTAGGAGAAAGAACATGCACAGCAGTTTATAAACCTAAACTATTCTGTGAATCATAAAGTTCCCACTAAGTTTTAGCCAAAAATACAAAATATCAGCTTTCTTTAAGAGTGTGCTAAGTGATCAGTGTTGAGAACACAAATATATTTGATGACATTCTACATATGATATATACTACTGACCTTTAAATCAGATCTTTGTCTTACAACCTCTTTCAGAACTCCCATCAAAATATCAGTAGCCAGTGTTCTTTCATGGGCTTCATCAAGAATTATTACTCCATAACGTTCCAGTAAAGGATCATTCATAGCTTCACGCAGTAGCATACCATCGGTCATGTATCTAAATAGAAAACCAATATTTCAATTCCAGCCACAGTGTGTTTTGTTGTTTCTCTTACCTCACCTTCACTTACTGAAAGAATCTGGAAGTTGAGTCATGGCAACTGGACTTTCTTGTTAGGTTGAAATGTTTCGCTATTCATCCAAGTAGCTTCTTCAGTCTGAGGAGAGTTGGTAGGAGATCCCTGATATATCCTGCACATTCTTCCAGTCTCCTTTTTTACAGTTGTTAGGGCATTGGAGGTGGGAATGCTGGTGAAGAGGGAGGTGATATCAAAGGATACCATGGCTTTATCAGTATTTAGTTTCAGTTCCCTGACCTTGGACATTGCTAAATACATGAGTTGTGAATGTGGTGGTCTGAGTGTCCAACCAATGGTGCTAAGATGGTGACCAGGTATTTAGCAATGTTGTATGTTACTCCTGTATGTTTATACTCCTGATGATGGGTCTGAGGGGGGGCTCCTTCCTTGTGTATCTTGGGAAGTCCAGAAAGATTAGGACCACACACACCAGAAAGACCACTGTTAACTACTGTTAACGACCCATGACAATGGGTGGAGAAGGACTGTAGAAGTGGGATTATCCCTCACCCCCAGTCCTTTGTCCTTCTAACGAGCCTATTCAGACCAGGGGGAAGTGAAACCAATGTGGAGGATACATCAGGGATCTCCTACCAACTCTTCTCAGACTGAAGAAGCTACTTGGATGAGTAGTGAAACGTTTCAACCTAACAAGAAAGAAGTCCAGTTGCCATGACTCAACTTCCAGATAACCTTACCTGGATGACTGAGAATCTTCACAGATTTACTGAAAGAATGTTTTTAACTGTGTTCATCTGATTTTCCTTGAGACTTAAATATTAAACTATACATAGTTCTCTGTTTCTGGCAGTGATAACACCTCTCTTACAACACATGAGTGGGTGAGCACACAGAGGAGGTGGGAGAGGGAAGTGCAAGGGTCCCATGCCAAACCACTGAAATGAGTTTCATGCCCATCTCTACTCCACAGAGAAATCACAATGTATTATGATCACCTCTGGAAATTCACAAACTCATCCCATTCAAGTAGGTATAAAGTAAGTAGTTCATTGGACTATGACATATATATTCAAATTGTTTCTCAAACCAATGAGTCAAAAACTCCTATTCTTGCCAGAGCTGGGTCCCAAGATATCAGGCTCAAATAAAAGCAAAATATACTATAATGCAGTAATGTTTCTCTTCCCATACACCAAGGAGACAGACACATGAATACCAAAGGGTCATTTCAGGCTGAGGTCACTTCTTGGAATACAAATTAGCAAGAAGACAACTTCCAAAGTCATAAAATGGAAATATTTTGGTTTAGAGACAGATGGTAATCAATACTTACTTCAGTATGGTTTTTGCACTACTGCAATCCTCAAATCGAATAGAGTAGCCAACCTCTTGACCTAACATAACATCCATTTCATCAGCAACTCGCTGGGCTACGCTCATTGCAGCAACTCTCCTGGGTTGAGTACATGCAACACCTCTCTTTGGCCCTGGCAGAGACCGCATATAATCAACACACCACTGAGGGATCTGTCAGATGGGGAAATACAGTTTATTATTAATTTCTTACAAATGCATCATGGTTCTTTTCAAGTAAAGCTAATTTTAGAAGCTTTGAAAAATTCAAGTACAAAAAAAGACAATGGTTACAAAAACATTTATATGCAGGAACAACTATAGGTGCATTTCAGGTACATTAGGAAGTACAATCAACTTGGGAAAGCACTCAAGCAATTTAAATGTATGTTAAAATGACCCAGAAGCAAGGGCAACTAGAGAAAGCATGAAAATGATCCAACAGAGTATCCATGAAGAGATTTGCTTTTCCCATGTCTTCAACTACATGGGCAAAACAAATCACTTCATGGTTACTCTGTTGGCTCATTTTCAAATATGAAGATAAATATTTATCTTTCAGACACAGTTACTATGTAGTGGATCTGCAACAATGAATTCAGAGTTTGTGGCTTCATTAGTCAAACACTTGGCTCATACAAACAATATTGATATATGTTATTCAAAGCTGGAAATTAACATGCAAAAGTAATAATAGTCCCAACAGCAGTGAGAACAATCTTAGCAGGGGTGGTTTTGGGTTTTAAATCATTCCTTATCCCCATTCTGTGGTTCCCAAAGGCTTCTTAGGAAGAAGGAGATATGTGGCTTTTGGTTTCCTAAAAACAGTCGTAGTTGGTAATGTCTTTGGAGTTCCATGGTGTAACACGTGCGGCACAATTCTACCCGTTAAATCATAGATTCGTACAGCTGTGCAGTTAGAAAGGTCCCAACCACTGTCAAAACAGAGTCTTCAGCAGAGTTCTAGAGTCTACTGTATATTTAAACTCCAAAATGCATCAAAACATAGCACTACTTTATGGCAAACAGCCACCACCACCTATCCCACCATCTTTCCCTTTCAAATGTCAGAACACAACAGTACCAACTCAAAAGCAGCTATAAGCTGGCCCTCAAACTGCAAATAATGTGCCATTCCGCAGGGTGTATTACAAGTAAAGTTTAACATCCACCTGTAATACAGACTGCTGGTTGAGAGATGAAAGATGGCAGCAAAAAAAAAAGGCACTGGACTAGCTCTAGGGTCAAAACTCTTTAGCATAATCAGCAACTGTATACAGTGATTATCTTAAATGTATTGAGTCTGAAAGGACTAATGTCAGGAAAGGAAATTAAAAGTTTAGTTGATTAAAATGTATATGAGTTAGTGGAACAATGGAGTTCATCTCCATATTTGAAGATTGAAAAAAGTCCTCAGCTACACAGACGTAACTGCCATGTTCAGCCTAAGACAATGGTGGCCTTAAGTAACTGGTTGAGCATGAAGAGACATAGGATACTTTTAAAAAGACACCTGATGCTGTTAAAACCAATAAACAGCAGAAAAGTAAAAAAGACACATGTAATTCATGTATTCAAACAAGTTGATGACCTCCTAGAAAGTGTCTTCTGACATGGAGTGTATATTAAACGAGCAAAAAAGAAAGGTTACTTAGCTGTAACCATGGTTCTTCGAGTGGTCCTCTGTGAATCCACACAAATGGGTTTAATCTGCGCCTGCGCAGGACCTCTCGGAGGTTTCTAGAGCTTAAAGACATGTGATTAGTGGGACGTTCCCCGTGGAGCGCATGCTCCTCCTGAAGTCCCCTCAGTTCCAAAAAGGCCACTGCTTTGAGAAAGGTAGATAGAGACGACAATGTGACGGACAAAGGGGAGGGACGTGTGGGACGTGTGGAAGAGGACCACTTGAACAACCATGGTTAAAGGTAAGTAACCTTTCTTTCTTCTTCGTGGTCTCTGTGAATGCACACAAATGGGTGACTAGCAAGCTCACTTACCGGCTGGTGGGACGTCACGTCAAAAAGGAAGTAAGAACAGCCCTGCCGAAGCTAGCTTCATTCTTAGCTCTGACATCCAGCCGATAATGAGTGACAAATGTCGAGGGTGTAGACCAGGTGGCAGCTCGACAAATATTAGAGATGTCTATACCGCGAAGAAAGGCGGTAGAGGTAGAGACAGCCCTGGTGGAGTGGGCTTTAATAGTGTCCGGTGGCGGTCTCCCCGCTAGTTCATAGGACAAGGCAATAGACTGAACTATCCATCTGGATAGAGTCTGTAATGAAGCTGGAGAGCCATTGCGTGGACCATGATAGCAAAGGAACAGACAAGGAGACTTCCGGAAAGTCTTTGTCCTGGAAACATAAAAGGCCAGGGAGTGTCTGACATCCAGCGTATGAATCATGCACTCTAGATCTAATGTCGGAGAGGGGGAAAGAGAAGGGAGGACAAGAGGTTGATTGAGGTGGAAGTCTGAAACGACCTTAGGTAGGAAGGAAACGTCTGGATACAAGGTGACTTTGTCAGGGTGGAATTGGAGATATGGTGTGTCAGCTCTGAGAGCTGCCAGCTCACTAGCTCTTCTAGCACACGTAATAGCGACGAGAAAGAGAGTCTTAAGTGAGAGAAGTTTAAAATTAGTAGTGGCTAGTGGTTCAAAGGGAGGACGGGTCAGAGCATGGAGGACGATTTGGAGCGACCATTCTGGGAGTGGTGGTCTTTGAGGAGGACGAATGTTGTGGAGTCCTTTTAAAAATCTCTTTAAAGTAGGGTGAGAGAAGAGCCGAGAAGAATCCGAGCCTGGTGGCTGGTGTGCTACGATAGCAGAGATATACACCTTCAAGGTGGAATGCGAGAGTCCAAGGTGAAAAAGGTGGAGAAGGAAGGTAAGAAGAGTGTCTAGGGAGGCAGGCGCTGTAGAGAGTCCTTTGGAAGCAGCAAAGGTGGAAAAGGTTCTCCATTTGTAAGAGTACAAGAGTTTAGTGGAGGGTTTCCTGGCTTTGTCTAGAACAGCCGTTATAGAAGGTGAATCCTCCACGCTGTTAGATGGAGGGACTCCAGGTCTGGGTGAAAGAGTTTGCCCTCGTTCTGGGTCAGCAGAAGAGGGAGGAGGGGGAGCCGAAGTAGGTCGATCGACATTGTCCTGAGCTGGGTGAACCAAGGCTGACGAGGCCACCAAGGAGCTATGAGGATGGCGTTGGAGCGGAATTGTCGGAGTCGGATTATTGTTCTCTGGACTAGAGGAATGGGAGGAAAGAGGTAGAGAAGGTCGGATCCCCAGTTGACCATGAAAGCGTCTCCTACAGAGTTTGGTCCTTTTCCTGCCCTGGAGCAGTAGTGGTGTTGTGCTCTGTGGCGAACACATCTAGGGTAGAGGTGTCCCAATAATGGCAAAGCTGGGTGTACACTGTATCGTCGAGGGCCCACTCGTGGGTACGAGAAGTAAGGCGACTGAGGTGGTCCACTAAGACATTGTCCTGAGTAGCAACGTGGACCGTGGTGGGAAAAATATGGTGGGTATAGCACCATTCCCAGAGATGAACGGCAAGGTACAGAAGAGAAAGCGAGTGAGTGCCCCCTTGTTTGTTTACATAGTAAAGGGCAGTCATATTGTCTGTGGCAAGTTGAACAACTTGATCTACTATGAGAGGGTGGAAGGCACAGAAGGCCTTGATGATGGCGAGGAGTTCTAACTGGTTGATGTGAAAAGTCTGTTCCCATTTTGACCACAGGGTGTGGATTTTGTGACCCTGACAGTGAGCGCCCCATCCAGTGGGGCTGGCGTCGGTGGTGACCTGGACAGTGAGCTGGAGTGGAGAGAAAGAATGACCGACTGTGAGATGGTGAAACAAAGGTCCACCAGGTAAGTTGATGTGCCAATTCTGGAGTGACCAGCAACAGTCTGGAAGGGGGGTTGACCGTGGGGTCAAACAGAAAAAAGTACCAGGCTTGGAGAGATCTCATTTTAAGCCTGGCATGTTGGACTACTGCTGTAGTCGAGGCCATAAGGCCGAGCAGATGTTGAGTTCGATGAGCCGATACCGAAGCAAAGGGTCGAAAGGGCTGTATTGCAGTTTTCAATATGTCTATTCTCTCGCAGGGGAGACAAGCTCTGGCCATGGACGAGTTGAGGGAAGCCCCGATATAATCTGTGGTCTGAGAGGGTTTGAGAGGGGACTTGTCAAAGTTGACCTTGAGCCTGAGGTCTGCTAGTGTGGAAAGAGCAAAGCGAGTGTCTTTTTGAGTCTTTTGATAAGAGTCCGATACGATTAATCGTTGATGTAGGGAAAAACCGTTATGCCGTGTAGGCGGGGGTATGCTGCAACTGCCGCAAGGCATTTTGTGAACGGCCATGGAGCAGTGGAAAGGCTGAAGGGGAGGGAGCAAAACTGGTAAGCAATGCCTTCAAAGTAGAAGCAGAGGTATTTGTGATGATGAGGATGGATAGAAATGTGAAAATATGCGTCTTGAACGTCTATTACGACAAACCAGTCTCCAGAGGAGAGGAGCGGGATGATGGTGTCTAGAGTGACCATCCGGAAGTGTTTGGGCTGGATGTGTTAAGGCGTCTGAGATCAAGGACGAGAAGGAGGCCTCCGTCTCCTTTCGGAACCGTGAAGTATCTGGAATAGAAGCCGGCGTGAAGATTTCGGTTTGGAACTCTGTGAATAGCTTGTTTCTGTAGAAGAAGAGAGACTCTGTCTCGAAGAGCAGGAGAGTATGGAGTATGTCTGAAGTGACCGACAGGAGGGAGTTCTACGAATTTGAGAAGGTAACCGTGGCGGATGATGGAAAGTACTCAGTGGTCGTTTGTGATACGGAACCAATTTCGGAAGAAAGGGAAAAGGCATGTGCGGAAAGGTATATGGTAGCTGACCTCGAGCTGGAGAAAGTCAAAGACACTGTTTGCCCTTTCTTTTGGGGGCGACGGAAAGCTTGACGACATTGAGCCTGAGGTCGGAAGGTAGACGATGTGGAGGTAGATGGCCCAGTAAAGGGTCTGTCCAATGTCTGAGGTTTGTATGGACGGTATTGCGGTTGTTGATACGGTTGGTGGAAAACGGAGGGTCAGCGCCACTGGGGTCGTTGGCATCGATATGGTTGTTGGGTGGAGTAGGATTTAGCCATTTTCCTGATCTTGTGGAGGTTATCCATAACTTCATCCATTTTTTCATTGAAAAGCCCTACTCCGTCTAAGGGCAGGTCCTCTATGCGAGACCTGGCATCATATGTAATGCCTGCTGAACCAAGCCAGGCATGACGCCGAAGAGCAACAGATGTCGCCATGGCCTTTGAAGCGGCATCAGCTGTATGACAGGCCGCTATACGCTGTTGTTTTGCAAGGGTTGAAGCTTCAAGATGGATATTAAGAGCTGCAGCTCTGAAATCCTCCGGAGATTGGGAGTATTTTATTCCAAAGCTGTCTACGGTAAGCACCCATAGCAGCTTGGTAGTTGGCTACATGCATAATGAAGTTAAGGAATAAAGACAATGTCCCAATATGTCTAATTTTCTGCCCTCTCTGTTCGTTGGGGCCACCGAAGATCTATTTCGAGCCCGCGACTGGTTCGACTCGACAATAATCGAGTTAGGCGCTGGATGCTTAGTAAGGAAAGATGTATCGGAATTATGAGTTTTGTAATGGTTCTCTACTCATCTTGTGATCTGAAGAGAGGACGGTGGCTTGTCCCAGGATTCCTTTATGAGGTCAAGCATGGCAGGTATAAAGGCTAGGCTGAGAGGTGGTGACTTGTCCTTATTTATATCATTAAACACGAGGTCGTGCTTCGGTGGTGGAGGTTGCTCAACATCGCACAACTTTGCCATACGGAGAACAAGTTGAGAGTAGGAAGTAAAGTCCTCTAATGGAGAAGGTGGATGATTGTCCGCCACATCAGAATCAGGTGTGGGTAAGTTCAATGGGGACTCTTGAGAAGCTTCAGAAAGAGGATGATGAATGTCAGAAACTGTTGAGTCAGAAGACGGAGATCGGTGCCGAGGTTTTGAACAGATGGTCTGAGTTGTAGGAATAGAGTGAGTGGATAAGCCCTTATCGGAATCAGTCAAAGCAGGAAGAGGTCCTCTATACGTGGTGGTGACTTGTAGAAATGAGGAACTAACCTGGGAAAGGGTGGTGCTAGGTTGGGAGGCAGAGGTGGTGGTTGGTATGGAGGATGTACGGGAACGTTTCGATATCGGTTGGTCAGATGGCTGAGAGGAGTGGCGTTTAAGAGCCGATTTAGAGGGGATCGAGCCTGTTGGTATGGGTTGAGACTTTGGTTGACGAGATCGATGGTGGTGTCGAGGTGGTGAAGGTGACACCGATGGTGAAGACTCAGGTAGATAAGTGTATGCATATCAAACCTTCGGTTCATCATAGTAACAGGTCTCCAGATACGGATCAATGTTGTCCTCACAGTGTCGAGATCGACTATATCCCCCATGGTAAGGGTCTCAATATTCAAAAGGAAGGTGATGTCGAGACAGCTTATGGATGTAATAGATCTCTCGATGTGGAGGATCTTGGTAAAGTGGTGAAAGATGACATCTCTTTGCCAAATGTTTACGAGGGGGAGACTGATGGAAAGAGGATTCCGAGTTAGACAGCTGGATGATTGTTGCCCACCCTGGAAATATAGGGCTAGAATGGGTAGAGGCCGGGCTGGAAGGAACATCAGCCACCGAGAGGCCAAGACTAGGTGAAAGGCTCGTTACGGAAACGGGAGCCCTGACCTGGAGGTAGTGGGAGCGGATCCTCCCCTTCCGACAAGGAGTCGGGAACATCTCTTGAGGATTCCTCCAAGATCGGTGAGGGGAGATCTGATAGAGGTTCGAGAGGTTGAGAAGGCTTAGATGGTTTTTTAGCCTTCTTGGATTTAACGTGCTCCTTCTTCTTTTTAGATGAATGATCCTGAGGCCGTGTGGAGGATGGCTTCGATACCAATGCTGATTTTGACTTCGATGAGGATTTTGAAGGTCCCTTCAGTTTGGGAGATAGCGTGGTTGGATCCGACACGGATTCAGGTAATTCTTGCCTGGGTACAGGATTCGAGGTAGGCTCCATGGAAGAGGTGGTTGGTTGGAGAGATATTTCCCAAAGAAAGGAGTGGAGACGCTGAAGCCGGAGTTTGAGGGCTGGTTTAGTCAGTCTCTTGCACTCTGGGCAAGATTGCGTTTGGTGTTGTTCCCCCAAATAAAAAAGGCAGTGGTCGTGACCGTCGGATAGGGGGATTTTATTTTAACAAGACACGCACCACTTGAACAGACCCGGAGTGGCCATAAAAAGGGGGGAGGGGGAGGGGGAAAAGGGAAAAACGAAAGTATGAAAAAATATGGGAAAGAGAACGTAAGAAAAGAAAACCTCACAGGGAAACGTCAATAAGTAGTAAAATGAAGCCTATAAAGGCAAAAAAGATGATATGTGATCGCAATTGAAAAGTTAGTTGCTCTAGTCGTCAAGGAGGTCTAAGCGGTGGCTAAAGGGAACTGAGGCGACTTCAGGCAGGCGGAGCATGCACTCCATGGGGGAACGTCCCACTAATCACATGTCTTTAAGCTCTAGAAACTTCCAAGAGGTCCTGCGCAGGCGCAGATTAAACCCATTCACGTGCATTCACAGAGACCACGAAGAACAACCATCCTGATCTTCATGTTTTGGTTAAAGTGACACTAGTGTCTAGGAAAAAACAGTATGTATCTGCCAATCAAGGAGAAAAATAAGCTTTCTATTTTTCAGAAAATCTTTATAGCAGGTTTTAAGGGAAAGACGTGCAATTGTGTCCATCCCATATCAGTTAGTGAGGAGAATGGATCAGCAAAGCATTTTTATTTTCATGCCTTTGTATAATTAATATGTTTTAATACCATATTTTTAAAAATTGCATGTGTATTTAAGTTTGTGTTGTGAGATGCCAAACAATCTGTGAGAAAGGTGGAAAATAATAAAATTTAAAAACATTTTTAAAAAAGAAGAAACAACATCTACCATCAAAAGCCCCTTCCTCATCAGTCACAAAGTGAACAAAAGCCTCCCTGCATAAACATACTTTACTAGAAGAACAACAGGGAGGGGGCAGCCTAATGTCCCTCTGCTCTACTTCAAACAAGTTTGTAAGGGTAGTGGGACAGAAATAAAAGCCTCTCTTGAGGTGCGCAAGACCCAGCCAGGCTCATAAAGGAAGATACATGTCTTCAGATAACCTGGATTCAAGCCCTGCAGAGCTTCATACATCACTACCAGCACTTTGAATTATGATTGAAACTGAACAAGTAGTCAGTGAAACTGCTGAAGTAAAGAACCTCTGTTTGTGATATACTTTACCATGAGCCTGGCTACATCATTTTGGAACTGCTGGAGATTCTGAACACCTCTGAAAGCAGCCACATGTGCAGTAATCCAAATGGGGTACAACTAAGGCATGTGTAACTTTGGCCAGATCAGTTTTCCCCAGGAATGGGCACAGCAGGTGCACTAGTTTTAATTGTGCAAACATACTCTTGGCCAAAACCTATGCATTCAGATATGGGACTGAATCCAGGAGTACACTGAAGTACACTGTACTCCTGGATTCAGTGAAGTACAACAAAAATCTGAATTTTCAAGGGAAGTGCAATGCCATCTGACATACGTGAAACCCCATTCCCTGATATGCCTTTCAACTAATGAACTAATCTTGTCTAGATTATGTTCAAATTTGTTCATTCTCATTTGTTATCCCCAATACTGGTATAGAACTGAGATAGCTTCCTCAGATGTGAATGGAAAGGAGAAATAAAGCTGGCTAACATCTGCATACCAATGGTACCAAACACCTCTTTCAGTTGTTTTATGTACATGGTAAACAACATGGACAACAGAACCCTGAAAGACCCATAGGCCAGCATGTTGAACAAGAGTGCTCCAATGCTACTTTCTGGGTTTAGCCCACAACGAAGGACAAGAGCTGCAGTAGAACAGTGCCTCTATCTCATTCCAGGAAGACAACCCAGAAAAAATATTATGGCTGGTGGTAGCAAAAGCATATTGAGAGATCCAGCAGAATCAACAGTGACACACTTTCCTGTTAAATTTCCCACATAGGCTGTCCACTAACAGAGACCAAAGCTGCTTCTCTTATACATCATACTGAAATAGATCCAGATAATCAATCTAATTCAGGAACCCTTGGAGCTGGGACACCATCAGATGCTCCTTGCCCAAGAAAAGAATACTGGAGATGGTTCAATAATTATCCAGTAAGGTAGGATTCAAGGAGAGTTGTTTTAATAACCATCTTACTATTGCCTCCTTAGGCATGCTAGAACCCTGCTATTATGTAAAGAACACACTGACCACTTTCTTTATCCATTCACTAAGTGTTCTTGGGTGTTCTTATCAGCCAGAAAGTGCTGATAAGAACATAGTTGTAGTGGCTCTCATCTCTTCAAAGGATCCTGTCCACATCTGTAGGCTACATAAACCAAAAAGTAGTCATTATCTCTGGTCCAACAGGGTCTAAATTTACATCTGCCAAACTTGTATCAAATACTGGCCAGCACCACTGACAAAATGAAATCTTGATATGGGGCAAAGAAAGCTATACATAAGGCTCATCTGCAAACCTGTTGTCCTTGTGCGTTTGGTAAGCAGTCTCAGAGCAGCCTTCATGAAAAGAGATGTAATAAACTGTCATTCTAGTAAGATGGAGTTAAAATCACCCAAACTAACTATTTAAGACTGGATAGCTCAGTGATTTAGGTATCTGGTAGTGGAGCCAGAGGTTGGGAGTTTGATTCTCCACTTTGCCCCCTGTGAATAGAGCCAGTCTGTGTGGCCTTAGGCAAGCTGCATGGTGGTCCCAGGGAGCTCCCAGAAGAAGAAAATGGTAAACCACTTCTCTATTTCGAAAATCCTGAAAAGGGTCACCATAAGTCAGAATTGACTTGATGGCGCACGGGTGTGCACACATACACACACAAAATTGTTTAAGACATATCTCAATCTAAGAGGAAACATCTAAAGTCTACAGATCTGAACAGCAATAACTGTACTGCCAATTAGAAATACTTTCTGGCAACAGCTCAGTCTATTGCTATAAAGTAAAAAACTCTACCCAAAATTGCAGAAAAATTACTTGATGGAAGTATGGTTTTCATGGAAGCCAGCCAGCCAATTTAGTATGTTGACAAAATCCAAAACACTGAAAAGGCTAGCCCAAACACATTATGATAAATCTTACACTGTAGCCCTGAAAAACACAAGCACACGATGCATATGCACTCTCCTGCTTTTGAAATCTATTTGTGACAACTCCTTATTTCACTCTAATCAAATCAGCAATGTAACTGGTTGCTGGTTTGGTTAGGGTAAAATAACTGAAGCAGCTGTTCAAACCACCCACTTCCATACCCACAAAGTGGAATTGGACAGTTGGTACTGGGGAAAGCGTATTAGTCACCAGCCTACATAATCTATCTGTAAAAGATTTCACGATTGAGTAATCACAATCAAGAGCCTCAGATGGAGAATCAAGGTTATGCCTTGTCTTTAGTCTAAATATGGAACTCCCTCCCACAGGAAGCCAGGCTGCCCTGTTCTTCCTGTCCTTCCACAAGCAGATGAAAACCTTTCTATTTGGGCAAGCTGTTTCTTAATGATCGGCTGCCTAAAAGTCGTTCTTAAAATGGGACTGCTATCTTTTGTTGTTTTTAGTGTTTTTAGAACTGTTTTTACCTAACTAACTTTAATACTATATCTGTTTAATTTTTAAAAAATACCGTAATGATTTTTTTCTGCTCTTAATACTGTTTGTTTTTAATACAGTAAGCTGCCTGGAGTCCTTTCGTTAGAAAGGCAGGGCATGAGTATTTAAAATACATTAATTAATAATATTTAAATTGACACTCCCAACTGCTACACTGCATTTTTAAATTCCACTCTAACTGAAGCTGTCAAATATAATAGATAACAAAAATCCAAGATTTATGTAGTCAGTACCATTAACAATTGTTAATTTAACACATTATTGGCAGAAAATCTGGTAAACTGACCATCTCACAAAGTGATGTTAAATCTACATTTCCCTACTTTTCTGTAAGTCTGGTCACATCTAGAACTACTTTTTCACTCATTACTTGGCAGGATAACAGAGATAACGTTGTTACTAACTGGTTATATACACACTGTGGCAGGTCAGTCAGCATTACAATAGAATATGTCAACAATATCATTTTGTAGCTTACATGTTTATTTCTTTCTGGTGTAATTTATTTGCAAGAACAAAAGCAAGGAGACCTTGCCCCCAACGCTGTAACAACTGGAATCAGACCAGCAGCATGGCAAAGCTTCTTCCACTAGCAACAGTAGCAATCTTCAAAAAAGGAATGCCACCAGCCACCAGCTACAAAGACCACCAGGATAACTGAGATCCAAATATTTACTCAGCCAGACACAGTATTAGCCCAGTTATATGAAGCCTGAGGAAGAGGACAGAAAAATTAATGGAAACACTTTTTTCCTGTTTTTTTTTAATAGTCCTTAAAGATGGGTTTGAAAACAATGGAAGTAATGGGAAAAAAAGAGGAGGAAATATTTTCTTACAGAATGATGAATAAAATATTTCAGGGAATGTGTTCATTTATTTAAACTCTGTAAATGTTTTCCAAAATTTTTGAATCAGATCATAGAATTCTTGTGCACTGAGAACAAGTCCTATTTGGATTGTAAACCAAGATTTCCGTTGCTGTCATGTGCTGTCAAGTCGCTCCCGACTTATGAATAAGCCAATGAATAAGCAATCTCCAAAATATTTTGTCTTCGACAGCCCTGCTCAGCTCATGCAAACTCAAGCCTGTGGTCTTTTAGGAAGTCAATCCATCTCATATTTGGTGTTACTCTTTTCCTGCTGCTCTCATTTTTTCCCACCATTATTGCTTTTTTCCAGAGAATCTTGTCTTCTCATTATGTGCCAACCTCAGTTTCAACATTTTTTGTCTCCAGAGATCAGGCTTGATTTGATCTAGGACCCACCTGCTCATCTTTCTGGCAGTCCAGGGTATCCATAAAGCTCTCTTCCAGCATCATATTTCAAATGCAACATTTTTCCCTGTCAGCTTTCTTTATTGTCCAGTTTTAACACCTGTACATGGTGGCCAGGAATACAAGAGTGTGGAAGATCTTGGTCTTGGTCTCCAATGACACATCCTTACACTTGACTATCTTTTCTAATTCTTTCACTGCTACCCTTCCAAGTTTCAGTCTTCTGATTACTTGGCTACAGTCTCCATTTGGATTAATGACTGAGCTAAGGTATATAAAACCTCTGACTAGTTCAATTTCTTCATTGTCAATGTTAAAGTTGTATAGGTCTTCTGCAGTCATGATTTTCGTTTTCTTAACGTTCAACTGCAGTCCTCCTTCAGTACTCTCACTTTCAATAAAAGCCATTTCAAGTCATTGCTGCTTTCTGCTAGTAAGATGGTGTCTGTCATCTACATCTTAAATTATTGATGTTCCTTCCACCAATTTCCACTCCTTCTTCATCTGAATCTAGTCTGGCTTTCTGTATATGTTCTGCATACAGATTGAACAGAGAAGGGGAGACGTTCACCCTTATCTGACCCCTCTGCCTATAGGAAACCATTCTGTCTTTCCATATTCTATCCCAAAGGTAGCTTCTTCTGCATAATACAAGTTACATGTCAGGACCATCAAATACGAGGCACACACATTTCTTTCAGAACAACCCATAGTTTCTCATGATCTACATCAGAGGTCCCCAACCCAGCAGCGGTCCATGGCCTATCTAGGACCAGGCCGCGGACACAGATCTCCTACCCCCCCGTGAGCGCCATCCCACGCATGCGCGCAAGCACCCCCCGCAAGCGTGATGTGTGCATGCACGCGAGCTCCGCCCCTCTGTGGGCGCGACACATCCCCCCCAACTGGTCTGCAGTTGGGAAAAGGTTGGGGACTACTGATCTACATAGTCAAAGGTTTTGATGTCGTCTATAAAGCACAGACTGATCTTCTTTTAAAATTCTTCGGTGTGCTCCTGTACCCAGTACACATTTGCAATTTGATCTCGAGTGTCTCTTCCTTTTCAAAATCCAGCTTGAACATCAGGCCCTTCTTGCTCCATATAAGGTAAAAGCCTTTATTGCAACATTTTGAACATCACTTTGCTTGCATGGGAAATTAAAGCAATGGTCCTGTAGTCGCTGCACTCCTCAGCATCTCCTTTCTTGGGAACTGGAATGACCAGGAAAAAAATTTAAAAAAAGTGGAAACAGTATACAGAAGTAGTAAAGATAAAAGGATGGCAGACTCCTATGAAGAGGAATCCTGTGACGAAGAACCTGCAGTTCAATAAAGTGAACTGAAAGCTGCTCTGAAAGCACTAGGAAGAAATAAACCACCAGGGATAGCTGGAATACCAACAGAACTATTTCAAGCCACAAGAACTGAATCTGTCAAAATTTTAACAAGAATATGCCAACATATATGGAAAACAGACTGGAAACAGAGATTATAACTGTCAAATACCACAGCAACACACATTTGTTACTCTAGGGGGGCACTGCTATTGTCACAAGAGAAGGAAGCTTTCAGTTTCTTCTTTGCCTGTGGGCTTCCATTTCTTTGTATAGCTTGTTTTATGTGTTTTCTTCTACTTGTTTAGGTCCCAAACTGAGAGAAAGCACACAGCAACAAAAAAAGGAATGGAAAACTCACTTATTTGAAAGGTAAGAGTTTAAATTTATCAGAATTGAGCCTGAATAGTGTTTTATCTGTATTAGTTACCTTCATAACCTTTAAGTAAATCATGATTTAATTCCTTTCCAATCTGATGTTTTGGAATCCCCTATAGCTTAATGTGTACTGGCAAGCTAGCCATTACATTACTTTTTCCTTTCTCTCCTCCTCAACAAAATGGTGAAAACTGCATCTAGTATGTGGAAGCATTTTCATATGGCAAGCTCTTTTGAGGGGGAAAAAAGTGATCTGTAAACATTGTCAAGTAAAATATGAACTTCCAAATGCTGCTAGGAATGACACTATATGAGGGGCATGATAATGATGAAAGTATATGTAGTTTTTCCAGTGTTCTCATTCTTCCAAGTCCTCTTCCTGTTCTTTCCAGACCACCAGCATCACTACAAAGAGTTTCCCAATCAAAAACACCATCTTCAAGTAAACAAACATTGCAAACAACTGCATCTCAAAAATAGCTTCATTTCTAGAGAAGATGATACCTGATGATCAGGAAAAAAAGTGACCAAGCTCTTGTGACAGCAATATATTCTTCTGAACCCTATTAAAAGTAACTGAAAAAGCACACTGGCAGGAAGCTTTTAAATTACTAAGACCATTATACCATTTGCACAGTTGATGTTCCTTGAATCTCTTTTAGAATCAGAATATCAACATGTAATATAATCTGAGCAAGGAAAAATCAACAAAGCACTGCATCTTGCAGTACTTACAGATGGAAGAACAAATGTGTGAGAAGAAATCATAAACTTTATGAGAACACTGCAATCAGGTGTTTTTTTCTTTACAAAAGCACTGAAACAGAAGAGGACAGACATACTGCAGAGTATATCAAATGTAAAATACATGAAGTCCCACAGAAAACTGGGAATGGTAAAGCATTTGTTTTGCTGAGTGAAAATGCAAATAATAAGAAAGCAGCTGGGAGATCATAAAGGATAAGTATCCACATATTACTGCAGTAACAAGTGTGTGTGATGGGCTAAACTTTCTTTTTAATGACATAATGAAGCTCCCTGAAAGAGCTACAGAGAAATGCATTTCCAGTTACAAGTATAGCAAAAAATGAAAGATTTTTTTTTAAGAAATAGAAAGAATTTTACTGCTATCAAATTCATGCTACTGCAAATCTGGTGGGTTCAAAGCAGAAATGTAAGTGGTGACAGCAGCTTCTACATTTGACTGGATTACAAAAGGAGCAGCACAATACTGCCTAATACCGAACATCTTTAGGGATGTGGTCCAGGAATAGGTCAATGAATGAGACTGATTAAATTCTGCCAAACCTATTCCTTGCAATGGCAAGGCCTTTGTACAATACAATCTCTGACTGTTCTTGCTTCTCACCTAGCTCAGATTCCTCAATCTTCCGTGGCACGAAAAAGAAAGTTGCCAATATCTGGAAATACCCACAACTAAATCAAAAAGGGTAGAGAAGCTTGTTTCATACCAAGTAAGCCCTCAGTCTATGATAGGTATGATGAAAAAGCAGAAACTGAAAATAACGCGAAGAGCTCAGAAAATGAGACTGATTAAATTTTATGTATATTCATTGGGTCTTGGTGCAATTCTCCACTTTTTCCCCTCAATTCTTTTGAGGGAAAAGTGATTAATATCTGCTTGACACAGTGAAGGAGAGAACTAGAGAAAGTAATTTACTTTGTTTACTTTTACTAATAGTGATGGTTTCTTCTGTTTTTCCCCCCTGCTCCTTGCAAGCCAGCAAAACCAGAGGTTTCTACAATTCAATATTTCTTATAGTTTAGGACTTAAACAACAAAAAATTATAAAGTAAAATCAATTCATACTTATTGTCTGAATAAATTATGTTTATTATTATTATTATTATTTATTTCATTTATACCCCGCCTATCTGGTCTTGCGACCACTCTATGCCAAGCATAATAATTTCATTCCATACTCAAGTTTTATATATATTTTATGTTCCTAAAGAATCAAAATAGCTTCCTTTCCATAAAGAGTGCTACTGCTAATGCTGCTTTTTCTTCAATTTGTCCAAAATTCGATGGGTTTTTTTCCTGAAAAAATAGGAAAAGAACCCCTCTTTTTTTCTCCCAATGGTTTCAACATTTCTGGAAATGTTACATCCCTATGTGGCCACATACTCTTAATATAATCTACTTCACAGACTTCTGAGAATCAAATGGCTGCCGGGGAAAAATATACATGCCCATCCTGACCTCCTTAGGTGTGTAAAAAGAAACAATCCAGCACTTTTTAAATTGACATTCCTCTTTCTCAGTAACAGATGTCTGATTTGCTATTCGTGATTTATTTCATTATATGAATGCTTTAGAAATACTTGTCCAGCCAACTGACCAAGTCTAGCTAAGCTACTTTTTGCAAGTTGGTACCTGCATGGACACGTCAATGTTCTACTCAACCTGTGACAACTGGCTCCACAGTACGATAGCTAGCTGCTTCCACTATACAGAAAGCCTAGGATTTTCAGAATTCTGCATATGTGGGAGGCAGCTGTAATATGTGCCCACAGAATGACACTACACTCAAATACAAGGCAGGAAAGCTGCCGAACCCCTGATGAAATATATATTTTAGACATCTAAGATATTAGCCCTTTACAGCTATTAAAAGGAACACAAGTATTCACTATATCATACTTTCCTGTCTTTGTTTTAGCACCAAATTATTTCCCAGAAGACTGACTGTTCTAAAGCAAAATATATTAACATAACAGGTCACTTCTTTGCCTGCATGAGTATGTGCTATCATAATGCAGGAAAGAATTTCTGAAGATCTGCCTTTGACAGAGATTATAAAGAAAGGCCCAAGCAAAACACATACTTCATTACTGCCAGCAGTCCTATTGACACTTGTAGAATTAATGGTGGCTGTAAAGCTGATGACATGAGGAGATATATGTCAAATGTGAACTAAGAGCAAGTATATCAGAATACTTTGTATTTGTAACAGGATCACCTCAGTGGCACATTTACAATATTTTATCCTTCCTGTGAACTCCCAGATAATATTGTTCCCTGCACCTATGACTTTTGAAAGCAATATATTTACCACACCTCTGTTAGCAACACAATTCTTGCTAGACAACGAGATCCCAGTTCCAAACAAGAGTGTAATCTAAATGAATGGTAAACACTTTGTATTTCAAGAATTTAAGGCAGAGAAATTCATTGATACCAATGAACTAGGTTTATAATGACAACAGAAGACAAGGAAAAGGCAGAGGTGCTCAATTCCTATTTTAGTTCAGTCTTTTCCCATAAGACAGACTATGAACTTCCAAACAAATGGGAAGTGCAAGGGGGGGGGCAGGATTCCAGCTGGAGATAAACAAATACCCTGTTTCCCCGAAAATAAGACAGGGTCTTATATTAATTTCTACTCCAAAAAACGCATTAGGGCTTATTTTCAGGGTATGTTTTATTTTTTTTCATGTACAACAATCTACATTCATTCAAATACAGTCGTGTCATCTTCTTCTGGTTGCTGCACAACGGTGGAGGGCGGGGTTTCCCTTAACTGGGGCTTATTTTTGGGGTAGGACTTATATTACCAGCATCCTGAAAAATCATACTAGGGCTTATTTTCAGGTTAGGTCTTATTTTCGGGGAAACAGGGTAGTGAAGGAATACCTTACCACCTTGAACGAATTCAAATCTCCAGGGCCAGATGAACTGCATCCAAGAGTACTGAAGGAACTGGCTGAAGAACTCTCAGAACCACTATCCATTATTTTCTTGAAATCATGGGAAACGGGGGACGTACCAGAGGATTTGAGGAGGGCCAATGTTGTCCCTATCTTCAAAAAGGGCAAAAAAGAGGAACCTGGAAACTACAGGCCAGTTAGCCTGACATCAATCCCAGGCAAAATTCTGGAACAGATCATAAAGTGGTCACTGTGCAACCACCTAGAAAACAATGCAGTAATAACTAGAAGCCAACACGGATTTGTCAAGAACAAATCCTGCCAAACTAATTTGATCTCGTTTTTTGATCAGGTAACCTCCCTGATAGACAGAGAGAATGCTGTAGACGTAGTATATCTTGACTTCAGCAAAGCTTTTGACAAAGTGCCCCATGAGATCCGGATTAGCAAGCTAACTAGGTGTGGGCTAGATAGATCAAGTGTCAGGTGGATACACAATTGGCTATAGAATCGTACTCAGAGGGTGATGATTAATGGCTCCTTCTCTAACTGGGAGGAGATAACAAGTGGGGTAGCGACAACGCTGTATATTGTCTCCCTGCTTATTTAACTTATATGCAGAATACATCATACGAAAGGCTGGACTGGATGAATCCGAAAACGGAATTAAGATTGCTGGAAGAAATATCAACAACCTCAGATATGCAGATGATACCACTCTGATGGCAGAAAGTGAGGAGGAATTAAAGAACCTCTTAATGAGGGTGAAAGAGGAGAGCGCAAAAAATGGTCTGAAGCTCAACATCAAAAAAACTAAGATCATGGCCACGGGCCCCATCACCTCCTGGCAAATAGAAGGGGAAGATATGGAGGCAGTGACAGAGTTTACCTTCCTGGGCTCCACGATCACTGCAGATGGTGACAGCAGCCACGAAATTAAAAGACGCCTGCTTCTTGGGAGGAAAGCGATGACAAACCTAGACAGCATCTTAAAAGGCAGAGACATCACCTTGCCAACAAAGGTCCGCATAATCAAAGCTATGGTTTTTCCAGTAGCGATGTATGGAAGTGAGAGCTGGACCATAAAGAAGGCTGACCGCCGAAGAATTGATGCTTTTGAATTGTGGTGCTGGAGGAGACTCTTGAGAGTCCCCTGGACGGCAAGGAGAACAAACCTATCCATTCTGAAGGAAATCAACCCCGAGTGCTCACTGGAAAGACAGATCCTGAAGCTGAGGCTCCAATACTTTGGCCATCTCATGAGAAGAGAAGACTCCCTGGAAAAGACCCTGATGTTGGGAAAGTGTGAAGGCAAGAGGAGAAGGGGACGACAGAGAACGAGATGGTTGGACAGTTTTATCGAAGCTACCAACATGAATTTGACCAAACTCCAGGAGGCAGTGGAAGACAGGAAGGCCTGGCGTGCTTTGGTCCATGGGGTCACGAAGAGTCGGACACGACTTAACGACTAAACAACAACAACAACAATCTTTATAGGAAGCATCCAAAATATAAAGTTTAATTTAGAAATAATTTTCATTTTACATAATGCTACTCTACCAAATCAGGAAATTATTAATTTCTGATAATCTTTTATCCTTCCAATTATCTCTTTTTTCAATCTATCCAAATTTATTTTAATTATATCCTGTAAATTCCAGGTAATATTAATCCCTAAAAATTTAATAACATTTCCCATTTTTCCTTCAAATATTTTCATTCTTCCTTTCTCCTCATCCGAGTGGTTTAACAATAAACATTCTGACTTTCCCCAATTTACTTTTAATCCCATTATATTCTTGAATTCCTCCAAATGTGATTTAAGCCTCTCTGTTGTTTCTACTGGATTTTTAACTATTAATAATGTATCATCAGCAAACAAGTTTATCTTACCATTTTCTTTATGTTCAATCCCTATAATCTGTTTATCATCTCTTATTATCTGTGCCAATAATTCTATTATCAATGTAAATCATACAGGAGATAAGGGGCAACCTTGTCTTGTACCACGGCCTAGGGTGTATTGTCTCAGTTATTCCATCATTTACTATTACTCTAGCTGTATTCTGTGAGTATAATTGGTGAATTATCTGCCTAAAATTGGGTCCAAACCCTAAATATTTAATTAAAAGCTTTAACGTATCCCATTCCACTGAATCAAATGCTTTAAATATATCTAACGAAAGTACTCCGGCTTTAGAATTAGTTTCTTTAGGTAAATGCATTAAATTAAGTACCCTTCTCATTAAATCTGACATTTGTCTACCTTGTATAAATGCATTTTGATCTTTTTCAATATAAGTCCCCATAAAGTTATTTAATCTCTTTGCCATTATTGCCGTGAATATCTTAGCATCTTGATTTATCAGTGATATGAGTCTATATGCTTCCATATTTATTGGATTTTTATCTGGTTTCAATATTAAAACAATCAATGACTCTTTCCAAGATTGTGGGGTTTCTTCTCTTCTCCCATTAATATCTTATTAAATAACACTTTTAACTTTGGTATGAGAGTCTTTTTAAATACTTTATAATATTCTGGGCCTAATCCATCTGTTCCGGGGGGCTTTCCTGTCTTTAAATTATTTATAATATCCTATATTTCTTTATCAGTAATTAACTGTTCCATTTTATTTTTATCGTCATCTGACAATTTTTTATTAAAATTATTTTTATATAATCTTCAATTTTCATTATAGAAGGATTTTTACTAGTATATAAAGTTTTATAAAATATTTGAAATGCTTCCAATTTCTCCTTCATTTTATTACACCTTTTCCCATTCAAATCTTGAATTACTCCTATATTACCTTTATTCTTTTTTATAGAAGTTGCTTTAGCTAGTAACTTGGAGTTCCTATTACTGAATTCAAAAAATTCTCTTTTTAAATAAATTAAATTTCTTTGCACCTTTTCCAGATGAATCGCTTCCAATTCCTTCCTTTTTGCTTGTAATTCTATTATGGCTTTCTTATCCCTAGTTCTTATAACTATTTTTTCTAATTCCCTTATATTATCTTCTAAATCCTGTATTCTTCCCCCTGCTGTTTTTTAAGTATATGAGACGCTTTACATGCATACCCTCTTGCCACAAACTTCATAGTGTCCCAGATTATCTTAGGTTGCCCTCCTCCCTTCTCGTTTATTTCCCATGTCTTCTAAGGTTTTTTTTTTAAAGTTTCAATCAGGTTTGGATACCGAAAAATATTCGTATCAATTTTCCACCTTAGAGCCTCCTTATAATCACATTTAACCATCAATTCCATATTCACTCTAGCATGATCCGATATTTGAATGACTTCAATAGCTGTGTCGTTTACCCTTGGCAATAGGTCTTTAGAGACAAATATATAATCTATTCTTGAATATGTATTATGCACCTGTGAGTAGAAGGAGAACTTTCTTTCTTCACCCTTTAATTCTCTCCAAACATCTTTCAAATCTGTTTTATTAATTAATCTATTTAATATTGTACATTTAATCTTCCCTTCCCCAATTTGCAATTTTGATTTATCCTTCTTCATATCCATTACCATATTAAAATCTCCTGCTACTATCACGTAACCTTTCCTCAGTTTATCCAGCCTTCTTAATATATTTTCAAAAATTTCTTCCTGTCTCTCATTGGGTGCATAAACAGATGTGCTTTGATTGTATTCCTGCGTTGAGCAGGGGGTTGGACTTGATGGCCTTGTTCACTTTTCTATGATTCTATGATAATGCAAATATATATTAAGATTTTCCACCTAGTCTGTAGTCAGTTTCAGAAAAATCAGAATTTGAGTACCTGCCCTCATTTGCTTACCATTATTATAAGACCACATTCGAGTAATCAGAATAGCAGTTATTTGTAGATTAATACAAGCTTGTACTGAGCAATTTAAACCTCACTGAACCTTTTACAAAGAGGTAACAGACCCTGAAGACACAGACAGACTACCAGAGATGAGGGAGGCAAGTGAATTCTCATTACATCATTTTCTAGTCATTAAGCAACTGAAAGGTTCATTAAACAGATCTTGCTCAAAGGGTAAGACTTGCGATGTGTCATTGCACAATGAATTTCTTTAAGGACACTGAAATATTGCTAGCAGAAGAGTGAATAATTTCATAGAATCATTCAAAACTGTTAACATAAACCAATTTACACATATCTTCACAAGTCAACAATAAAGCCTAGACAAGAACTCACCTGTGTTGTTTTACCAGAACCAGTCTCACCAACAAGTACAAAAGACTGGTGTCTGATGAGGATATCGGTAAATCTCTCTTTATATTCCCAAACAGGGAGTTGAAGTCGTTTCTTTAAGATTTCATAATAACGAGGTGTGTGTGGTAGGTTTGTAAATGGATTAATACCCTGCGGAAGTACAGCTGGTTTTAAAGGTGGCAACCCAACACCAGTAATGAGTGCAGAATTAGTTGGAGGGCGTAGATCCTTCTCCTTGTCTCTTTCTCTCTCACGATCTCGATCCCTGTCACGGTCTTTGGAGCGGTCATCTCGTTCACGTTCACGATCTCGATCCTTCCTGAATGTTTTTCAGAATAAATAAATATAGTATTAAACACACTAAACATTTCCTACCGCAATAAAGAAAATGGGAAACTAAAGCAAAATTGTCTTGATTTTTTAACAAAACTGATTAATCTGATATAATTTTCATACAACATATATGCTTGTAAGGACCAATTCCTCTCCCCAAGTAATGGAGGTGGAAGGGGACAGACAAGATAGCCCCAGCAGGAAACCATAACTCATTCTACTTCTAGCAGAAGTTATTCAGTCAACATGATGCAAGTAGCTCACAGCCATATATTTGGCTGTTAGTTTTTGTGTCCCCCTCCCCGCGGATTTATTCTCTCTCTTTTTTAAAAAGGTATGTGTGAAATCTAAAGATTTCAAACCTCATAGTTTAGTGAAACTTCTTCCACAGTGAGATCACCCCAAAATCCCCATTCCATATTCTAGAAGTATTCAGGGTTCCCAATCAATTCACACTGGATTATTGGCCATGTCACTGATGTTTTACAAGAATGGGGAATGCACCTAGAACACATCCAACACTGTCCTGAAGCTGCCTGCTTCAAGGGTACAAAACAATGGTCTCTCAGGGAGGCTGTCATCACTGGTCTTATTGCAGAGATTCCTGAAATGCTTTCAAACTGACCAGTGGACCAATGATTTCAATCAAGTTGTCACTTTAGAGATTTCCTCAAAAAGTATGCAAACTAGATGGTGGCTATAACATAACTGTTAAGTTTACAACTTAAAAATATCCATATCACAGTGTAGTGTCCATGAACGTCACCATGCTTGCAGATATTCCTTGCCACATGCCAAACCCCTGCCCCTTCTGACCTTTTAAAAATATTTTTCTGTAAATAAAAATATTTAACTGAGAGGCCAACATGTTGCAAAGAAAATGCAAGAGTGGGTATAGCTTTATTAGACCACTAAAAATACAAACAGCTTCTGACATTTATCTGTCTTTCTTAGGACGTGCACCAAAATTTTGTGGATAGTGCAGAATAGTCCCAAAAATCATGGCAGATGATTGTGCCAGGTCTGCTACTTAGTGCAAGTTCAGATGCAAACTACAAATGCCACTGGGGTATGACTTCAAATTCCACCCCAGATAGCAGTTGGCTGGATTACTCCTCCAACTTCTCAAACAAAGAATCAGCAATTAATCTGCATTTACTCTCCTCCTCCCAAATTGCCTCGTTTTGAAAAGCAAGGTTCCTATTTGGCTAGGGAGAAAATAAGTGATAAGCTTCCATCAAAGAACTGGGATTAAAATTTAGTCTGCCCACTAGGAGAAGCCAAATGAAAGCCAAATTGTATTGTATAATGGATGTTGTCTTCAGTTTGCAGTCCTGCTTGACTGATGTTAAAAGTTCATGTTCTCTTCTAGATGGTGCTCTGGGTGGCTCAACAGGTATCCTCAACAGTTCAGGAAAAATTAGAAAACTCACCTTAAGAAGCAAACCTGGCACAATCATCTGCCATGAATTTTTGGGACTCTCATATATTTTTTCCCCTGCACTATCCACAAAATGTTGGTGCACAGCCTGAGGAAGATGGATTAACATCGGAAGTTAGCTGTTTGATCATTTTTAGTGGTCTAATAAACGTATCACCTGCTCTTGTATTTGTATTGTGTAATGACCACATGGCCTTTTCTAATTTTTTTTCTGAACTATATTGCAAAGCAGACTACCAATCTTATGTGCAATCTTTCAGCCCCAATCATTTCTTAGGGCTGTTCTAGACCCCAAATATAATTCTTCAATTTACAAAACTGATGAGTGGCTGGCTACAAT
The DNA here is from genome assembly GCA_037013535.1 of Intellagama lesueurii. Lineage (NCBI taxonomy): Eukaryota > Metazoa > Chordata > Lepidosauria > Squamata > Agamidae > Intellagama > Intellagama lesueurii. Next base: position 113,597,176 of record JBAJHW010000005.1, read on the forward strand.
TCTTCACCTTTCACTCAGCCAGTCAGTCACCTAGCAAAAGGGGCATAGTAAGGGGCATACTAGGAGGCCAAAGGGCAATCAGTGATATGCTTCATCCATTTCGTATGTGTCCTGCCTGGTTTTCATATATTGTTTATTGGAAATATTGTGTATCATTGCTTACAGTATCTGTATATATTATGTGCCTTATTTATTTGGGTTTGTGAGGAAGTGGTGCCAGAAACCACTGGCCCCAAGAGTGTGTTGTCCACCAATTGGTTGTGGAGGGGGGGTACGCAATGGTGTAAAGCCTCCTGCCTCCCATGAGAGAGATACATATAACCCTTACATGAGAAAGAGGTGAGGGGAAAGAGGCCACTGAGATGGGAGAGGCATACCCTGGCGGGAAAATGGTGGGAAACAGTGTTCACTCTAAGTTGTGCATGCTTGCCCAGAACTCCGTCACCACTGTGCACAGGCAGCCAGTTTACTTCCTATTTTGAATGAAGCCCCACCCACCTCTAAGCACACAGAGCGAGGCTCCTGTGCAGCGGGACAGAAACTTTGAGGGAACATTGGTGGGAAAAGAAAAGGAGCCAATCATAGAAGGATTTTTGATGGCGGGAAAGGAAGAGCAGGAAGTTGTAATCAAGGAGGAGATAAAAGAGAGGTTAGACTGGGGTGAAAAGGAAGAGAAGGCAAGGATCAGGAGGGCCAGGAAAAGGAAACAGATGACTTTCCGATAGGGTGGGGTTGAACAGAGTTCATCTGGACCAAGGAGAGGGTCCAGATGAAACTCTCTATCAAAGAGACAGATAGGAGACAGAAGAACAAGCCAGCACTAAAGCCTTCATATTGGGGAGAGAGGGAAAAGAGAGAACAACGTAGATGGTGTGTGTGTGTTAATGTCCATCTGTCGGAGCCAGAGGGCCTAGAATGGATCATAATGGTATACCTCAAGAGAAGGGGTTCCTTGAGTAAGGGTGTACCCTTGGCCAAGACACCTGACCTAGAGAAGTCAGCTAAAGGGGAGTGGGCACGTCACCCCTGTTATGGAACCCTATGTGCCAGTTGCAGCACAGCCCTCCGCAAACCCACCAACTGGGAGAGATTTGGTGGGAACCCAAGGTAACAGAGACTGGACTTGAAATGGACAGTTGGTTATGTTATCCCAAGTTGGAAGACCCTTTAGGTCCTACCCACCTTGTTATAGAAAAAAAGTTACCATTAAATAAAAGTTTTGTACATTCACCCTCAGACTCTTCTTTCAAAAGAATCAAATGGAGCACCATTCCCTATACTGGAACCCACTCACAGGGTTGTGGTTTTGTCTTGGCATGTGTACATGTGTGTTATGTGTGTTTGCCTGGAATTTTGCGGGGAGTTCCATTCTTAGAGATGTACTTTGACTGACCAAACTCCACTTCAGTAGCCATTTTGTGACTGGGGAAGCCATTTGCCATGCCACTGATAGCAACAATCCAAATTCCAAATGGACCTACAAAATGTGTGCCCGTGTAAGAGACTCAGAAATAGTTACAAAATTAAATATTCTGTTTATTATTTTCCCCTACACATCCTGCCACTCAGACCAATGATATCAAATTGGGGGTGAGGAAACATACATCATGATGATGACATACAGTAAAGAATTCTACCTGCTGGGAAGAAATATGGGAAATTGATATGAGAATGCAATGTTCTATGTCAGCTCTTGACTGTGCATCCTGCAGTTCTGCTCATAGCTAATGAAAAAAAGTGTGTACTCTTCTAAGGGTGCAGCTGTACTATGAGGAAAATGCAAATCTGCTTGATCCACAAGCTGTGAAGTTGCACTGGGGAATTCAAGTTTGTTAGGGTTAAGTGGCCACAATGAGAGAGAGGTAAAAAGCCTTTTTTACACCTTATCTGCAACTCTATTGAAGTGCCTGTAGGAGGTGCAGTTCAAAGGAGCTTCCTTAATAAGGTGCAAAGAGAGTAAAAGGATCCCCCCCCCCCCCGGTCCTTTCCTCATTGATTAGTTGGCACTGAATAGTTTTTTAAAAATTTATCAGTAAAGCTGCAGCCTTTAAACTGTTTCTCCCAACTTGTTTCCTCTCTTGATTTTCTCAAACACACTCTTTGCCTGCCTGGCATTTTTTTTTTTCTCTGCAGCATTTTACTAAGTATAACAATGTATACCCTGGATATAAATGCTATGAGTGGACGTCCCTAAAAAATAAACATTCTACTTAGCAGTTAAAAAGAAAAAAATAAACATTGCTTATTGTTTCTGATGGCTTTTCTGCTTCAGTTCAAGCAATCACATGCTTGATGAATGAATGCAAACTGACTTGTGGTAAAAAAGCAGAACCCCATTAGAAGAGAAAAACTGGATTTGGGGCAGTGAGACTGTAGATGGATTCGCATTTCCCTTTGTGTCATGTGATCAAATAAATATTTGTGAATCAGCCTCCCCAAACCAGCAGCATCTCCTGCATTCCCCCCCATGTAGTTGCTGCCTAAGACAAAATGTTACTTCTTGCAACCTACTTATTCTTCTACATTTTTGTAACTCTAAAAGCCTTTCACAGGTTTTACCGTGTTTCCCCCCAAATAAGACAGGGTTTTATATTAATTTTTGCTCCAAAAAACGCATTAGGGCTTATTTTCAGGGGATGTTTTATTTTTTTCATGATCTACATTTTTCAACAATCTACATTTATTCAAATACAGTCATGTAATCTTCTTCTGGTTGCTGCACAATGTTGGAGGGCAGGGTTTCACTGAACTGGGGCTTATTTTGGGGGTAGGGCTTATATTACGAGCATTCTGAAAAATCATACTAGGGCTTATTTTCAGGTTAGATCTTATTTTAGGGGGAAACAGGGTAAGTATAGTGCTTTGGTTCTCAGACATCTTTACATTCATATCCAAAAACACTTTTAGCCACATCTTTCCAAATAAGATCCATTTCTAATTATTTTCATTTACATGCACCTCTTTCTGTCTCGTTTTTTTTTTTTAAAAATAAAGCTAAAGAATTGTATCAAAATAATATTGCTACACTATTAAACTTGGCAGAGGTACAAGCCACTTTCAACTCACTAGCCAAAAACTACTACTACCTTCTACATATAGCAAAAACCCTATAAGATAATGAATTCAGGTAAGTACTTATATTACAGGCAGAATGACACAAAATATTTCAAATAAATACAATAAGCAACAAAGTGGCAGAATTTCCAGCCAACGGGAACGTCATTCTTCTCTTTTCATTGCAACCACCCAAGCAACCTACAGAACTGGATTTCAGGCTATTCTAAAAGCAATAAGATGGGGACAGGGAGAGAAAATCCCACTCTGCTGACACATCATGACCAGCAAGATACTGGATGTAGTTCTAAGACAGGAATATTTAATTAATTTTATAGATACAGTAAAGATCTCCTGACCAAGTGAAAAAAAATGAGTTGATCTACCAGGAAGCAAATACATTGCTATTAATTATTTTACATGTTAGATCTTACAAGAATATCAAGTTTTCAATTTTTTCTTACACCTCATAAAAATGTGCACATGCTATTAAAAAAGGAAGGTCACTTCTTGTTTCTAAAATACTTTTATTTATATGCACATTCATGCAGATCCAACCAAAAAATTAACTGATTTCCTTAACTAGTTACCCCCTTACTTTAAATACAGGTTTTATTTGCTAATTACAGTCACTTATGTTCCAAAATCCCCGATTTACTCTTTCAGACACATACTTAGAATGGATACAAATATTGCCAGTTCTATTCCCTCAAGTGATATGTAGTTGCTTATGTGACAGTTAGAATCTATTCTGGCTCTCTGTGGAAGCCATATAATACTGGGCTGTAAAATAAATTAACATTAAGAATGGGGGGGAAAAGAAAAGAGAAGAGAAGGCATGTCGCCAAACCAAACCAAAACAGGGAAGTCCAGAATTTGGAGGGAAAGTCGTCTGGCCAAACTAACTTAGCTGACACTTCCATTTTGAAGGCTACAATAATTGTACTGTCAAAATCTAAAATGTTTATTTCTTTATTTCTCCATTAGTTGTTTAAATATTTAACCAATTGTAATCTCAAAGCTTTTTAAAGAAAATTTAACTACATACACTACATATTACCAATATTAGGCATTCCAGGAGCCCAACTGTGCATTGTAAAAATGAAGCATAATATGGGCATTTTGAACTGGCAAAATCAAGTGCCTGACTCACATCAAATATTAACTGCTTGTTTTAATGAGCTACTAAATCAGAGGTAAACACATTCCAGCAATGTGTTTCCTGACTTTTCCCCAAAGAGTATGGAGAAAGACCTTGTTAACTTCAGGACCTTAACAAGGGTATTTAGCTCTAAAATATTTAACAATCATTAACAAAACAAATCCTTTCATCTTAAATAAATGCTAATTTTTTTAAGGTATAAATACTTTTTTTTTTTAAAAAAAAGGAGTGGATATTTGAATGAAATGACAATGAGATCAGTTTAATTCTGGCATCTGAAAAAAAATATATCCTGGACTAAGAACATGACTAAAGCCATCTCTCCTTGAAAATTCTAACTCATATATTTTAGACCTGACTTCTGTTGGTGACAGATGGGGGTGGGGTGAGAGCGAGCGAGCGCGAGAGAGGAGGAGGAGGAAAGAAAGTGGATCTGACTACAGTGGTGCCTCGACTTATGAACGTCCCTACTTGCGACCATTTCGAGTTACGACCAGCTCCGGTTGCAAAATTTTGCTTCTACTTGCGACGGGAGCTTCCACTTACGAACAGAAAAAGGCAGGGGAAAAGGCGGGAAATTCAAATTTCTAACTGTAGGTGGCGACAAGGCTGCTTCTTTGTAGCTCTTTCGCCCCAGCAGTTAGAGAGTGTGCAGCGGCAGCTTGGGACTGCCTCCTTCTGCTTCGGAGTGAGCGTGTGTGTGTTTGCAGGGAGGTAAGGTGCCGTTTTCTGCTTTTTTAAAACTGTTTTGGGTGTTTTTGAAGCGTGGCTTTGACCTGGGGGGGTTATGTTTCTGTGCTGTGATGGGTCTTGGGAGGTTTGTGGGTTTTTTGGATTTTTGACTTTCTTTATTAAAACAGAGAGACTGGGCTAGGTGGGGGGGTTATGTTTCTGAGCTCTGACGGGTCTTGCAATGTGGATTTAAAATGTGAAAAGTAGACTGTAATATTAAATTAAAATTAAATGTGAAAATTAGACTGTAATTTTAAAATGTAAAATTTATTTATTTATTTTTGCATTCTGTGGCTCCTAGGGTTTGTGTACTGTGACCTCTCTTTTGTTTTAAAATGTGTGGGTTTAAAATGCAACTCCAAAGTCTTTTTGTTTTAAAATCAGAAAATTTTCTGCGAGGGTCTGTGGTGGCTGGCATGCTGTAAAATGGAGTTTAGACTCCAAAGTCTTTTTGTTTTAAAATCATGGTGTAAAATGGGGTTTAGACTCAAGTCTTCCCCCCCCCCCCCCATTGTCTTCTCTCTCTCTCTGTGTGCTCTTTTTGTGCTGAGGGGGTCTGTTTGCTGGAACAAGGTGTTGGTGGGTGGGTTTAAAATGTGCTTGGTTTTAAAATGTGTTTTGTTTAAAAGGTGCTTGGTTTGGTTTAAAATGTGTTTTGTTTAAAAGGTGTTTTAGACTCCAAACTCTCTCCCCCCCCCCATTGTCTTCTCTCTATCTTCTCTCTTTTTGTGCTTAACAGCACAAACCTTTGTCTGAGGGGTCTGTGTGCCCCAGTGATGACCTTCTTTCTTTCCTCTTTTCCCCATTGTTCCTTCCCTCCCTCCCTCCTTTCCTGCCCTTTTTTTAACCTACCGTATTTGCCGGCGTATAAGACGACTGGGCATATAAGACGACCCCCCAACATTTCCACTCAAAATATAGAGTTTGTTATATACCCTTTCCCCTTGCCTTCGGTAAGGCTGCCGAACAGAAAAAGTGAAAAAAAGAAAAAAAAAGAAAGCCTTTTTCCGTTCTGAGCCTTACTGAAGGCAAGGGGAAAGGGCCCGATCTTCAAAAATGGTGCTGGGCTAGCCTCTGCAAGCGCCCCTCGCCGGCTTTGGGGGTCCCCCGGGGCTTACCTTGCACCATCCCAGGACTCGCGGGGGTCCCTCCGCGCGGCGATGGGCATTTGCAGAGGTTTGCCCGGCACCATTTTTGAAGTTCCCCGCCCTTTCCCCCTGCCTTCGGCAAGCCTCGGAAGGTTAAAAAGAAAAAAAAGAAAGCCTTTTTACCTTCCGAGGCTTGCCGAAGGCAGGGGGAAAGGGCGGGAACTTCAAAAATGGTGCCGGGCAAACCTCTGCAAATGCCCATCGCCGCGCGGAGGGACCCCCGCGAGTCCTGGGATGGTGCAAGGTAAGCCCCGGGGGACCCCCCAAAGCCGGCGAGGGGCACTTGCAGAGGCTAGCCCAGAACCCCCGCGAGTCCTCTGATGGTGCAGGAAAAGCCTCCGAAGTGCTCTGAAGCCGGCGCGCGTGGTTGCGGGGCACCCCCGCCAGTGTTCCGATGGCTTTCTCTGCACCATCTGGTGCAGAGAAAGCCATCAGAACACTGGCGGGGGTGCCCCACAACCGCGCACGCCGGCTTCAGAGCACTTCGGAGGCTTTTCCTGCACCATCAGAGGACTGGCGGGGGACCTCCAAAGCCGGCGACGGGGCGCTTGCAGAGGCTATCCCAACTGAAGTGCACCCGGCGTATAAGATGACCCCCCCCCCACTTGGAGGTATGTTTTTCAGGGCAAAAAAGTCGTCTTATACGCCGGCAAATACGGTAAGTCACCTTAGGTTAAAAGAAGAAAAATTCTCCCCCTAGTGGTAGAGGACGGATTAACCGCTTTTGCATTCGTTCCTATGGGAACGAATGCTTCGACTTGCAACGGGCGCCTCTACATACAACCAAAAAACAGCCGGAACAGATTAAATGGGTTTCAATGCATTTCAATGGGAAATGCTGATTCGACTTACAACCATTTCAACTTACGACCATCTTCTGGAACGGATTATGGTCGTAAGTCGAGGCACCACTGTATCCTGAATTTTGCTCACACTTGTACTAGAAAATGATATATGACAGATTACCACAACTGCAAGACATTTGTGCCTTTTGTATTAGCAAAACTAATAGACCAAATAAAATTACTTCTTTCTTTCTTTACCACCCATCCAGTAGCAAGCCACAACAAATTAAAAAACTCCCGACCCCACCCCCAACCACCCTCAAGGAAAGAGACATAATTCAAACAAAAGGAAATCCCCTGATGGCAACGACAAATGGCAAACAAAATGACAGACATGGCAGCATAAACAAATCTGCTGTGGAGGGGGGAGGAGAAATTCTTAGCCTCTTTAAAGAGCTGTTTTTATGAGCTTTCAAAAGTTTAGGAGAGGGGGCCTGGCATACTTCCACAGACAGAGCATTCCAAAGTGTTGTGGCCACCACCAAGAAGGCCCAGTTCTTAGTTGTAGTTTGCTTGGCCTCTTCTCAGGGTGGCTGCCTGCAGCATCAAAGCCTGGGAGAAATGGATGGAACGGGCAGAAGATTTTAGTGAGAAACACTCTAACAGGTATCAAGGACCCAAACTGTTCATGGCCTTTTAAGTCAATATCTTGAATTTAATTAATACCTTACCTGTCAATACAGCACCTATCAACATTACCAGATCAGTAACAATAGTGAAGGATATGGCAAAAAAAGTATGTGTGATGAGAACCCTAAACAATCTGCTTGTTAATAGGAAAGCAAGGTGATAAACTGATTACAAGCACCACCCAGCCAATCTGGGAGCCTGAAGGAGGAGGAATCTGGAGGGATAGAATGTGATGAGAAGAATATAACTGAATAAAAGGGTTGTTGTATCTGAAGAAGAACTAAAGCTTAGATGTGTTCCCAAGTGGATGTTCTTATGTAATAAAAATATGTCATTTTCATTCTTTAGCCACTGAGTCAGCTGTGGTTAATTCCTGGTGTCAAACACGTTACTGGGAAATTATTTTAAATAGTGACAAGCCTGGGTTGGGGCTGGTCACAGTATGCAACATATATGATCAAAGAGGAAGAGCTGATAAATCAGGATTGAAACCAGGGAGAAATTGATTTACTATTTAATTTTTTTTTAAATTTAAATTTAAATAGTGATTTAAATTGTATTTCAATCAATTTGAGTTTTTAAAAAATCACTGATTTTTATCTACCCTAATCAGCGTGGCTTAAATTCACAGGGTTTTGTTTTTTTTGAAAAAAAATCAACAATGTTTTTTTAAACCTAAATAAGATTTTTTAAATTTAAATCGGATTTTTTAATATTTAAATCAGATTTGTTTTAATTAAATGTTTTGGGAGGAAAAATCTATCTAAAGAGTTTTCATTTTAAGATACATTATAGTTCAAAGGTTATTCAGCATGAAATAGAGCTCAACGTGGAGCATGAGGCTGTATATTCATGCAGTATTTACATTTTCGGTAAACTAATTCAATTAATCCAAGTTATCCAAACTGAGATAATATGCACTTTTTCACAGTAAAAATGGTATAAAATAAACATAGTTCAGGAAAAGACCTTGATCCCATTCTTGTTCTGCAAATCTATGTACAAACAATGAACACTTTACAGCAGGACCATGGTATGCCTGGGGGATTGGTTCTAAGCTTCCTTGCAGATGCCAAAAAATGCAGATATAGCGAACGCTATACACTGCATGGTCTCTGGATCCCTCTAGTGGCCAGTTCTAGCAAATACATCCTAGAAATACCTATAAACACATAAGCAAGGAGCTTAAAGGTGGAAGCAAGGAGCTGGAGCTAGCCGGAAGAGCAACAGCAGGGAGCCACAAGGGGTGAGAGGCCCACTTTGGGAAGTTCAGGCATTGGTCCTGGTTGGTTTGGCAGCGGAACGAGACAAAGCTGAGAAAGGGGATTCCCCAAGCTGGAGCACTGGTCATATATCTGAGCAGTCAACAGGTAGGTCGTTAAGTGAGGAGTGGCTGTATGTACTGCCCCCCCCCCCGATATTTAGTATTTTCAGGTAGCAGATAAGTGATACAGCATATTCTAATTCCACAGATGAGGGCAGGTCCTACTGTAACTTAAATGCTAGGTTTGAAGACTATTTGGAAGATAGTTGGCTTTAAAAAAAATATTTTGTTTAACCACTTCAGCTAATGAACACTGATGTTTAAGCAAATGCAAAAATACGTATACTATATAATGTTATTGTTCAAGTTAAATAAAACAATTTAAGTAGTTCTCCAAATATGAGTGATTAACCTACTAAACTAAAATCAGTTCTGGTGTACCTGTTTTACTAATCTGACAGGTTATTATTCTAAATATGAAATCTTCATCTGGCTGCAAATATTAAATATTGTAACTACCAGCAAGAATGAGTCTTTACATTTAAAAATCATGACTTAAATTGAGTATTACTAGTGATTTAAATAATGATTTAAATTGACTAGATTTAAATGAAATCTACTCTGACCCTAACTGAAACACCAGTTCGCTGATTAGGACCTAAGCATGTTTAAAGGAGGTAATAGTAAGACCACTGTTCAAAAAGCCCTCTTTGGATCCCACAATACTGAATAGTTAACGACAATTCTGGGCAAGGTGCTGGAGTGGGTTGTGGCTTCTGAGCTTTAGGGGTTCCTGGATGAGACAGATCATCTAGATCCATTTCAGTCTGGTTTCAGGTCTGGTTATGTGATGGAGACTGCTTTGGTTACCTTGGTGGGTAACTGATGCTGGGAACTAGACAGGAGTTATGTCCCTGTTGGTTCTGCCGGACTTCTTAGCAGCTTTCAATATCACCAACCACTATCCTTCTGGCCCATCTCTTGGGCTTGGAGGCACTGTCTTATGGTGGCTCTGGTCCTTCCTGGAGGAAAGAACTCAGAAGGTGGTGCTGTTCGACATCCTGGCTATTGGGGTGTCCCTCAGGGTTCTGTTTTGTGCCCTACGCCTACGCCATTTAACATCTACAGGAAACCACTGCGATAAGTTATCCAGTTTTAGGGTTCCATGTCACCAGTATGCAGATGACACCAAACTCTCTCTCTCTCTCCTTTCCATCTAAATCTGAGGAAAATGTTTAAGTTCTAGATCGGTTCTGGTGTCAGTAATAGACTCGGTGAGAATGAATAAACTGAAACTTAGACAAGAAAGAGGTGCTCCTGGTGAGTTGAAAGGCAGATCAGGGATAGGGATCCAACCTATGCTGGATGGGGTTCACACACTCTGAAAACACAGGTACGTTGCTTGTGGGGTGCTCCTGGTTTTGTATCTAAGTCCAGATGTCCAGGTTTCAGCAGTGGCCAGGAGTGCCTTTGCACAGTGTGAAGGAGGAATAGGCAAGAGAGAGAAAAGTGAGAGTGAAAGAAAAGGAAGGATTGGTTGTTGAGGAAAATGATGGGAAGGAATTGAAGGAGAAAGAAGTAAAAGTAGAAGTCTGTCTGGTAGAGAAAGGAAAGGGAAAGGAGGAGGAGTTAACCCTACCAGTGTGGGAGGAGGATATAAAGGATCAAGGGGGAAGGAGAGTTTTCAGTGTGCCGTGGGAAGAGAGAAAGGAGGAGGAAATAAGGGAGAGGGAGAGGAAGGAAGAAGAATTCAGATATGGAAAAACATGCGAGTTGTTAGAAGACTTTCCCAACTTAAAGGTGGGAGGATTGTTGCCTGATCCCGATCTAAAAGAAAAGAAGGTGACGGTAACAGACACAAGAATGGACGGTGGTAGTCTTCCCTCGAGGGCAAGGACACTGGAGGAGGGTAATCAGGCCGGATTCAACTTTCAATCAGCCACCGCGCGAGGGAGATTGGGCCAGGCATCCTTGTTGCGGCACGATATGTGCGGTGAGGAGCGCTCTGCTGAGGAAGCCCACGGACAAAGAGCGATTTGGACCAGCCCCTCAATAGACTCTCCTAAGTTACCGTTCGGATTTTTACCTTCTCCCTATGAACAATTACCTGACCTTAGTTGTTTTGACCATGTTGAAGTCATTGTTGAGTCACCAAATGTTAGTACAAATAAATCTGTTAATCATTCAAACGGATCTCCGTGGTTATTTCCCGCCAAAAAAGAGGAACTGCTTCAGTCTCCTAACGAACACAATCACACACAGTTAACATTAGTGTGCTAGCTGCACCCACTCCTTAAGAGGCCTGATCTGACCACTGTGACCAACGTTCCCTCTAAGCTGCGCTGGTGCATGGCTACCCAGCACTGTATTGGTGCTGTGCACCTGCAGTCAGTGTTGCTACTCATCTGGTTCCAGTCATGGCTTGAACTTTGAATACGGGGGGATGGGGAGGGGGTGGAGTTTCTGCTTAGTACTGGTGGAAAATTAGAGGGAATGTTGATAATGACACTTGCTTGTTACATTTCACCTGGATTACTATAACATGTTCTACATGGGGCTGCCTTTGGAAAGTTCAGAAACTCCAGTGGGTCCAAAATGCAGCTGCTGGGTTGCTAACTGGGACTGGTCACAGGGATCACATAACACGAGTTACAGAAGCTCCACTGGCTGCCAATTCCTTTCCAGGCACAATTCAAAGTGCTGATTCTAACCTATAAAACCCTAAACAACCTGGGTTCAAGCTATTTCAAGGACTGCATCTCTTTTTATGAGCCTGCCAGGCTGTTAAGATCATCAGGAGAGAGGCCTTTCTCTCGGTCCCACCAACCTCTCAGATGTGTTTGGTGGGGACCTGGGAGAAGGCCTTCTCTGTTGCTGTTCCCAGACTTTGGATCTCCCTTCTGCAGGAGGCCAGCCTGGCCCTATATTGGCTGTCCTTTGACAAGCAGACAAATACCTTTCTCTTCAGGCAAGCTCTCTCTTAATGACTGGCTGCCTGACTGGGATTTTTGAGTGGATGGTTGTGCCTTGCTGCTTTGAATGCATTTTTGGTGTTGTTTTTGTTTACTTTTACTTTGGTATTTGACCATTTTTAGTATTTGTATACTTACTTGTATACAGCTTTCAATATATAGCTTTCAATATTTTCTTTTAATGATGTAAGCCGCCTTGCGTCCTTCTTAAGGAGAAAGGGGAGGTAAATATATTTTAAATAATGATGGTGTCAGATCTTTCATAAAGTCAAAAACTGTCTTATTTAAGTTGTAACAGTCTTTTTACTGTATCATGGTGTCATCTCAGAGCCATGGCACAAAGGAGTCCCTTGTTTGCAAACTCAAGTGAATGCAAAGTGTTCTGCTTCTTACCACATCATCTTAATATGTGGAGTGGCCCATTTTTCCTAAGATGGACTACTGAGCCATGGTAGTACAGTAGGATGTGCCTTTTGGCAGGGGAAGTTTCTAGAACCATGTATTCTGTCCCTTGTGTGTCAATGGGCCCTCTGTATGCAAAGCACCAGAGGCTGCTAAGTGACAAATGCAATTAGGCAAAATGCCTCCCTTAGGGAAGTTTTCCTAGGTTTTTGTTAAGAGATTCATAGTGGTTCGTTGGTCCTTTCGTGAGGTGTATTTAGTGAAAATTCCATATTGAAAAAATATGGTTTCACAGATGTCTGCAGACTGGACAAAGAAGTTGAAAGTACAAACTGAACTCCCTCCTCAATAATGAAACAATTACCTACCACTCTACAGTTCAGCATCTGTAATGTTACTGTCATCCTAGGCTCAGCAGCTGGCTGCCAAGAGGAGCACCAGATTCCAGTTTCTGGACAGACAAACGTGTTTTTTAAGCAAAGGGCAGTCCCTCTGCACATGCATAATTGTGCATTTAAGAGCTTTTAACAAGTGCTTTTTGCTGTCCACGTGGTGGCGCTGCGGGTTAAACCGCAGAAGCCTCTGTGCTGCAAAGTCAGAAGACCTGCAGTCGTAAGATCGAATCCACGCGACAGAGTGAGCTCCCGTCGCTAGTCCCAGCTCCCGCCAACCTAGCAGTTCGAAAGCATGCAAATGCAAGTAGATAAATAGGTACCACCACAGTGGGAAGGTAACGGCGTTCCGTGTCTAGTCGCGCTGGCCACGTGACCACGGAAGATTGTCTTCGGACAAAACGCTAGCTCTATGGGTTGGAAACGGAGATGAGCACCGCCCCCTAGAGTCGGACACGACTGGACAAATTGTCAAGGGGAAGCTTTACCTTTAGCTTTCACTGCGCAATCAACAGTGCAATCAAGAAATAACTGGGCACAAAGTGACAGCCTACAAAGCCGCTACCACTTGTTCATTTGGCCTTCCCTGGTTGTATAATCTAGCAGGATTTATATTATAATGTTTTAAAACAACAACCTCAGAGGTCACAAGTGTACTGCCATCAAGACGGCATTTGCTATGGCTAGAAGGGAACCTCCATATAATCCGGTACAATGCTCTGTAGAGCTTCTGGGAGGGTCTGGATTCTGTTCTTGTTGCTGTTTTTAATTATGTATAAACTTGACTACCATACTGTTCAGAGGGGTGCAAATGATCAAATACCTAGTCATACAAGAAACTTTGCCCAAACACAAAAACATGCCATATCACTATATTGACAGCTCTGAAACTGTGCATGTCTAGGGGATGCAGTTGAAATGCAAAAAGAAAAGACTTTAAATTCCAAAATGTCTCCTGGTTCTCAAAGTTACTAAGGACTAACATCACTTTAAACTAGTTTTCAAAACAGGTGAACAATACAGGTATTTAAAGTTCATGATTAGGAACGCGAGATAATGACTTATTTGTATCTTCCATCATAAAATCTGATCCCAAAAATTTTGCAATTTTTAAAGTGACAATTCAGAACATGGAAAATACATCATAAAAAACTGAATAAGACACATTTTGAAAGCAGACAAATGATGTGAACAAGGGGTTGTTTTTATTTATAACCAAGGAGGGCAGTACATGACTCCACTTCCCTCTCTTCCTTCTCCACGCAGCAATCATGTTAGGTTCTGACTGTGAAAGAACCCAGCACGCGCTGAAAATTAGAGGGTACGTTGTTTATAACTGATTAGTGTGATGTTTAAGGACCATACGTTCCTAGAAGCTGAGACTACTGATAATTCTCACAATTTACCCATACAATTCTGCAAACTACATCTGTCATTCCACATGTGATAGGCTGCGGACCAGGAGAGATGTTGAAGAGAATTTACCACAGTTCTTGTTAAAAACATAGAAACCAAATTGCCAGACCTCTTAATACCTTCAGAAGAAGTTACACCACAGGAACAGGAACAAGGAGACCTGACTTCAAAAACATTGAAAAAATACATAAAGGAGAAGAAAATAAAAGCCAACTCCTTGATTTCCAGTATAAACACAAAGTTAACAATAATCTGATTCTGGAATAGTTACATGAGCAGAATGACGATTGTATGCCACCATGTACCAATGGGCAGAGCAAGAGCTTAAACTTCTTACTGAACTCTCAGAACTTCCAATGAATACAATGGGACTTATTCCCTGTAAAGTGTCTACTGGATGATGATTTAAAACTCTGTGAGCTCACATTTCAGATAAATCATGCATTTTCCCATGTATATTTTCTCCACACCTACAGCTGCAAAACCAATTACTGCTGCAATATTGTGCATAATTCTGGCTGCCAGATATATCCTACTGCTGCAACAGGTGCAGAAGAAAGAACACAAATGGTCAGGAAATTGGAAATACCATTCCTGTGAGAGAAATTGAATGATATAGGGATTAATTTTTTTCCTCTGGTAACAAAACTTCAGCTCACCTAGGTGACCTGATTAGTAGTAGAACTAGATCAACTAAAAAGCAATACTGCTTCAGTAAAGTTATATTGGATTTATAGAACTTGCTGTCACAAGATGTGAGAGTCACTTGTTTGGACTGTTTCAAATGGATAGAATCAAGTTGAGAAATTGCACTTAAATTTGATTAATAAAAATTACAGTTAAATGAAACCTTCATATTCAGAGGACATAAGACACTGAATACCAGTTGCTGGCACAAGGGTCAATATGGGAGAAAGTTGTCAACTTGATACTTAGCACGTGGATTATATAGTTTCATCAGATTGGCCACTATATAAACACAGAATAGTGAACAAATGAATGTTTAGCTTGAACCAATAAGGATGTGGTGCCGACCTACAGCTATGCCTTTGCCTTGGTTATAGTTGAACCTACACTCTCATTATTTAAAATACCAATCTTTCAACATGTGTATTTATGCACCAAGATGATTCCAGGTACCTCGTGTTTCTTCCACAGCATCTTATCTGTTGCGCAATAATTACAGTCCCCTCCCCCCACCCACCCACCCATTTCTTGTGAGAGGAACAGCCGTGCACCGAATCGGACGACTGATTCCTCTCGCTCAGAACCATCAACTTGGAAGTGCAGAAAGTGCTTCTAGGCATTCAGAGAGAATCGTTTCCCGACCCCACCCGGAGACGCCAACGACTGAAACCTGGGCCTCTGGAAGCAAAACATGTGCTCAACTTGACAGTCTCAACTCTCCTCCGTATACATTTTTAAGGCCACTCGCTTTCAAGACGTTTACATTAAAGGCAAAACCGAGGCCGCCAGAATTCTGGTGTTTGTAGGCAATTATGAGAGCCCGGCTCAGAAACAGAGACTTAAAGCCAGAGCTCACCAAACAAAGAGGCCGCCAAGCCCGACCGCCGGCCTATCTCCAGAGAGCGGCTAAAAAGGGCCGAAAAACACTCGGCGACCAGAGCTTCCAAAATCTAGGGGATCTCGCTCAGGCAC
Organism: Intellagama lesueurii; assembly: GCA_037013535.1. Taxonomy (NCBI): domain Eukaryota; kingdom Metazoa; phylum Chordata; class Lepidosauria; order Squamata; family Agamidae; genus Intellagama; species Intellagama lesueurii. The sequence continues at coordinate 113,612,852 of JBAJHW010000005.1, forward strand.
ACACAGGAGCGCCCCGGGGCGCCCATGGTCTCTACCCGCTCTTTAACCTCAATGCGGCCTCTCCAGATCCGCAAAACAACGTCGTGTGTGTGTGGCGGGGAGCGCTCTCCAGCGGGCGGGAAAGCCTCCCTCCCCCCCCAACCCCTTCCCTCCCCCTCGCTTTGCGCCAACGGCTGCTCCTTACCCGTCGGCGGCGACTCGCTTCTTGCTGGAACCGTAATCGTCCCCGAGGTCGAGACGGTGACGCTTGGACATGGTGGCAGCGAGGAAGCAAAGAGGCCGACGAGAGAGAGCGAGATCAACTAAAATGGCGGCAGGAAGGAAGGAGCAGCCCCAAGGAGAGACTTTCCCCGCATAGAAAGCGGAGAAAAAGGAAGCGGTACGGTGCTACCCAATTAGAGTCCGTCTAGGAAACCGTTCCCTGCGCACCCTTGTTCCGTCATGCCGATTCGTTCTTCTCCCAGTTTCTGTGCCTTATAACTTTTTTTTTTTAAGCGCGAGACCGAAAAGGAGTGGAAAATGTTTTCATACCAACTCATTCCCGTCGGGGCAGTAACGATTTCGTCGTCGTTGCTGCTGCTGGTATGTGCCCTCAAGTCGCCTCCGACTCATGGCGACCCTATGAACAAGTAATCTTCAAAATGTCCCGCCTTCAGTGCCCTGATCAGCTCTTGCAGACAGAATTCCGTGGTCTCTCTTTTAGGAAGTCAGTCGATCTTTTATTTGTTATTCCTCTTTTCCTGCTCCCTTCCACCTTTCCAAACATTATTGTCTTTTCCAGAGAATCCTGCCTTCTCATGATGTGCCCAAAGGGAAAGCCTCAATTTCAACATTTTTGCCCCCAGAGATAGTTCAGGTATGATTTGCTCTAGGACTCGCTTCTTCCCGTGTTTCTGGCAGTCCAGAGTATCTGCAAGGCTACCCTTCAGCACCACATTTCAAACAAATCATTTGTTTTCTTGTCAGATTTCTTTACCATCGACCTTTCACATCCATACCTGGTGATTGGAAATACAATTGTTGTTGTTTAGTCGTTAAGTTGTGTCCGACTCTTCCTGACCCCATGGACCAGAGCACGCCAGGCCCTCCTGTCTTCCGCTGCCTCCCGGAGTTGGGTCAAATTCATGTTGGTAGCTTCGATGACACTGTCCAACCATCTCGTTCTATGTTGTCCCCTTCTCCTCTTGCCTTCACACTTTCCCAACATCAGGGTCTTTTCCAGGGAGTCTTCTCTTCTCATCAGATGGCCAAAGTATTGGAGTCTCAGCTTCAGAATCTGTCCTTCCAGTGAGCTCTCAGGGTTGATTTCCTTCAAAATGGATACGTTTGTTCTCTTTGCAGTCCAGGGGACTCTCAAGAGTCATCAATTCTTCGGCGGTCAGCCTTCTTTATGGTCCAGCTCTCATACATCGCTACTGGAAAAACCATAGCTTTGACTATGCGGACCTTTGTCGGCAAGGTGATGTCTTAGCTTTTTAAGATGCTGTCTAGGTTTGATATCGCTTTCCTCCCAAGAAGCAAGCGTATTTTAATTTCATGGCTGCTGTCACCATCTGCAGTGATCATGGAGCCCAAGAAAGTAAAATCTGTGACTGCCTCCATATCTTCCCCTTCTATTTGCCAGGAGGTGATGGGACCAGTGGCCATGATCTTCGTTTTTTTGATGTTGAGCTTCAGACCATTTTTGGCGCTCTCCTCTTTCACCCTCATTAAGAGGTTCTTTAATTCCTCCTCACTTTCTGCCATCAGAGTGGTATCATCTGCATATCTGAGATTGTTGATATTTCTTCCGGCAATCTTAATTCCGTCTTGGGATTCATCCAGTCCAGCCTTTCGCATGATGTATTCTGCATATAAGTTAAATAAGCAGGGGGACAATATACAGCCTTGTCGTACTCCTTTCCCAATTTTGAACCAATCAGTTGTTCCATATCCAGTTCTAACTGTTGCTTCCTGTCCCACGTATAGATTTCTCAGGAGATAGATAAGGTGGTCAGGCACTCCCATTTCTTTAAGAACTTGCCATAGTTTGTTGTGGTCCACACAGTCAAAAGCTTTTGCGTAGTCAATGTAGCAGAAGTAGATGTTTTTCTGGAACTCTCTGGATTTCTCCATAATCCAGCGCATGTTAGCAATTTGGTCTCTAGTTCGTTCCTCTGCCCCTTCGAAATCCAGCTTGTACTTCTGGGAGTTCTCGGTCCACACACTGCTGAAGCCTACCTTGTAGGATTTTGAGCATAACCTTGCTAGCGTGTGAAATTAGTTCAATTGTACGGTAGTTGGAGCATTCTTTGGCACTGCCCTTCTTTGGGATTGGGATGTAGACTGATCTTTTCCAGTCCTTTGGCCACTGCTGAGTTTTCCAAACTTGCTGGCATATTGAGTGTAGCACCTTAACAGCGTCATCTTTTAAGATTTTAAAGAGTTCAACTGGAATGCCATCACCTCCACTGGCCTTGTTGTTAGCCATGCTTTCTAAGGCCCACTTGACTTCACTCTCCAGGATGTCTGGCTCAAGGTCAGCAACCACACTATCTGGGTTGTCCGGGACATCCAAATCTTTCTGGTATAATTCCTCTGTGTATTCTTGCCACCTCTTCTTGATGTCTTCTGCTTCTGTGAGGTCCCTACCATTTTTGTCCTTTATCATGTCCATCTTTGCACAAAAGGTTCCTTTAATATCTCCGATTTTCTTGAACAGATCTCTGGTTTTTCCCTTTCTATTCTTTTCCTCTATTTCTTTGCACTGTTCATTTAAGAAGGCCCTCTTGTCTCTCCTTGCTATTCTTTGGAAGTCTGCATTCAATTTTCTGTAACTTTCCCTATCTCCCTTGCATTTTGTTTCCCTTCTCTTCGTTGGACAGCCAGTTTCCTTTCTTGCGTTCCTTTTTCTTTGGGATGGTTTTTGTTGCTGCTTCCTGTACAATGTTACGAGCCTCCATCCATAGTTCTTCAGGCACTCTGTCCACCAAATCTAGTTCCTTGAATCTGTTCTTCACTTCCACTGTGTATTCATAAGGGATTTGGTTTAGATTATACCTGACTAGCCCAGTGGTTTTTCCTGCTTTCTTCAGTTTAAGCTTGAATTTTGCTATAAGAAGCTGATGATCAGAGCCACAATCAGCTCCAGGTCTTGTTTTTGCTGACTGTATAGAGCTTCTCCATCTTTGGCTGCAGAGAACATAATTAATCTGATTTCGGTATTGCCCATCTGGTGATGTCCATGTGTAGAGTCGCCTCTTGTGTTGTTGGAAAAGAGCGTTTGTGATGATCAGCTTGTTCTCTTGACAAAACTCTATTAGCCTTTGCCCTGCTTCGTTTTGAACTCCAAGGCCAAACTTACCTGTTGTTCCATTTATCTCTTGACTCCCTACTTTAGCATTCCAGTCCCCTATAATGAGAAGAACATCTTTCTTTGGTGTCAGTTCTAGAAGGTGTTGTAAGTCCTCATAGAATTGGTCAATTTCAGCCTCTTCAGCATCGGTGGTTGGTCCGTAAACTTCGATTACTGTGATGTTGAAAGGTCTGCCTTGGATTCGTATTGAAATCATTCTATCATTTTTGAGATTGTATCCCAGTACAGCTTTTCCCACTCTTTTGTTGACTATGAGGGCTACTCCATTTCTTCTACGGGATTCTTGCCCACAATAGTAGATATGATAATCATCTGAATTGAATTCGCCCATTCCCGTCCATTTCAGTTCACTGACACCCAGGATGTCAATGTTGATTCTTGCCATCTCCTGTTTGACCACATCCAACTTACCAAGGTTCATAGATCTTACATTCCAGGTTCCTATGCAGTATTTTTCTTTGCAGCATCGGACTTTCCTTTCACTTCCAGGCACGTCCGCAGCTGAGCGTCCTTTCGGCTTTGGCCCAACCGCTTCATTAGCACTGGAGCTACTTGTACTTGCCCTCCGCTCTTCCTCAGTAGCATGTTGGACGCCTTCCGACCTGAGGGGCTCATCTTCCAGCATCATATCTTTTAGCCTTTTGTTTCTGTTCATGGGGTTTTCTTGGCAAAGATACTGGAGTGGCTTGCCAGTTCCTGCTCCAGGTCGATCGCGCTTAGTCAGAACTCTCCACTATGACCTGTCCGTCTTGGGTGTCCCTGCACGGCATAGCCCATAGCTTCTCTGAATTACTCAAGCCCCTTCGCCACGACAAGGCAGCAATCCTTGAAGGGGGGAAATACAATAGGCAGGTCTTGGTCTCCAGTGACACATCCTTACACTTGATAATCTTTTCTAATTCCTTCATTGTGGCTGTTCCAAGTTTAATTCTGATCTATTGGCTTCAATCTCCATTTGGATCGATGAGACTTTCACCAATCAAGGTGTACAAAATCCCTATTTCAATCTCTTCAGTATCTGTTCTAAAGTTGTATAGTTCTTCTGTAGTCATGATCTTTCGCCCTCATAACATTCAACTGCAGTCTTGCTTTCACAGTTTCTCCTTTCACTTTCCCTAACAGTTTTTCAATTCATTGCTGCTTTCTGCCAATAAAATAGTATCATCTGCATATCTTAAATTATTGATGTTTCTTCCAGCAATTTTCACTCGTCCTCCTTCTGAATCTAGTCTCGCTTTCTGTATATGTTCTGTATACAGATTTAGTATATAAGCAGCAAAATACACCCTTGTCTGAGCCACTTTCCTGTAGGAAACCACTCTCTCTCTCCATATTCTACCCTAATGGTAGCTTCTTGTCCACAACACAAGTTACTCATCAGGACAATCAAGTGCTGAGGCACACCCATTTCTTTCAGAACAACCCATAGTTTCTCATGATCTACAGTCAAAGGCTTTGATGTAATCTATAAAGGATAAATTGATCTGAAATTTTTTGTTGCTCTCCAGTATCCAGTTTGTATTTGAAATATGAATCCAGCTTGAACATCAGCCATTTTTTACTCCATATAAGATAAAAGCCTTTGTTGCAACACTTTGAGCATCACTTTGATTAAATGGGAAATTAAAGCAGTGGTCCTGTAGTTATTCATTGGCATCTCTCTTTTCTTAGGGATTAGAATGTATATTGATCATTTCCTGTTTGTAGGCCAATTGTTTTATTTTTCATATATGGTGGCATATTCTTGTTATGATTTTGACAGAATCAGTCTCTGTAGCTGGAAGCAGTTCTATTGGTATTCCATCTACCCTGGTGGCTTATTTCTTCCTAGTGCTTTTAGAGCAGCTCTCACTTTGCTTTCTAAAACTGCCGGTTCTTCATCATAGGATTCCTGTTCAAAGGAGTCTGTCATCCTTTTATCCATTTAGTCTACTGTTTCCACCTTCTCTTTATTTTCTCTTTATTTAACATTTTTGTGCAAAGATATTAGCCAAGAAAAAGCTATTCTCTCCCTGCAGTCTATGCATCTTCAAATTCTTCCAAGGCTTATTTGTGAGGTAACTTGAAATGTATCTCAATCAAAACACATATGAATCGTGTAGTACATTAAAAAAAATACATTTATCATATCATAAGGTTCTGCAGAATATAGGCCATTTCTTTTTTCAAGACAGACCTTTTGAATTATAGGATGTAGTATTTTATTTTTCCTCCTCTTTGTCTTTTTGCAATTTCCTTTAGCCTCTCTTCCCCCTTCCTCCTTGCCCTCTCTAATCTTTTCTTTAGACAAAAAGCATAATTTGTCTTTCATAATAATTTTGATCTGGCTTAAGAACTGTGCTTAAGAAGATAGATTCTGAGATTCTGAGACACACAGATACTTCAAATTAGTCTTCTAAGTACGTAGTAAGCACATCTTGGGTATATTTGTGGAGCAAGTAGACCCCTAAAGCAGAAGTACGGAGCCTTTATTAGCCCAGGAGTTGGAAGCCCCATTCTAACTAATTATGGGGGGGGGGGGGGCAGGGGCACTACACCATCGTATCACAGCATACAAACATATGCACTAGTGTTATCAGTTGCAAAAAAAAAAAAAAGGAGAAACCCATAGGAGCATGTTATTATCACAGCAACCCTCATTATTCACACAGCAACATGCCCCAACACACAAGTCTTACTAAATGCAGACAGATGAATCAGTTCCCCTTTTCCCATCTACTTTCATACATTGCTGCAATCTGTCTTTTTTATCTTAAGAAACTGGTTCTATGAGAAGGTAGCTTTTGTTGAACTCTCTTGCCTTAATTTTTCAAGGACAATGTAGTCAATGGGGGACTCAAAAGGATGGTCTACCCCATGACGGTGTACTGGGTCCTCTACACCAAAATTAATTGCTTCCTCAAGACACCAAAAGTTTTATTTATGAATCACAGAATAATTGAGTTGGAAGCAGTCTATAAGGCCATCAAGTCCAACTTCTCTGCTCAGTGCAAGAAACCAAATCAAAGTAGATCTGACAGATGGTTGTCTAATTTTCGTTTGAGTGTTGGAGTGCTTACCACCTCCTGAGGTAATTGATTCCATTGTACTGCCCTAACAGTTAGGAGATTTTTCCTGATATTCAGCTGAAATCTGGCTTCCGGGAACTTGAGCCCATTATTATGTGTCCTGCACTCTGGGATAATCGAGAACAGATCCTGCCTCTCTGTATGACAGTCTTTCAAGTATTTGAAAAGTGCAATCATATCTCTCCTCAGTCTTCTTTTCTCAAAGCTAAACATGCCAATTTCTTTCAATCTATCCTCATAGAGCGTGGTTTCCAGTCCCCTGATCACCCTCTGGACTTGTTTCACTTTGTTGGCATCCTTCTTAAAGTGTGGCATCCAGAACTGGTCACAGTACTCTAGATGAGGCCTAACCAGGACTTTATGGGATTTGGAGATTATACATGTGTTAATGCATCCTAAAATAGCATTTGCCTTTTTTGCAGTCATATTTATTTATTTATTTATTTATTCAATTTATACCCCGCCCATCTAGACCAATGGTCTACTCTGGGCGGCATTACAAAATTTTAAAAAAACCAATAGCACCAATAAACATGCAAGAATCCAAGATGTAAAAAATGTAAATATTAAGATACAGCAGGAGGGAAAGCCTGCCTAAATAACCATGTCTTAAGTTTATTTTTAAAGACACCCAGAGAGGGAGCCAGGCGGATCTCAACGGGCAAGTTGTTCCAGAGGCGAGGGGCCACTGCCGAGAAGGCATATTGTACTACTGGCTCATATACAGCTTGTGATCTTCAACAATTCCAAGATTCTTCTCGCTCGTAGTATTACTGAGGCAGTTATTCCCTATCTTGTAATTGTGCATTTCCCCCCACCCCCCCAGGTGTAGAACTTTGCATGTATTCCTGTTAGATTTCATTCTGTTGCTTTCAGCCCACTGCTCAAGCCTGTCAAGATCTTTTTGAATTTTGTTCCTTTCTTCCAAGGTATTAACTATTTCACCCAGTTTTGTGTAATCTGCAAATTTGGTAAGTATTCCCTGCACCCTGTCATCCAAGGTAATTAATAAAAATGTTGAAGAGAACCAGGCCCAGGACTGAGCCTTTTGGGACCTCACTTGTTACCTGCTCCCTGTCTGAGAAGGAGCCATTGATAAGCACTCTCTGAGTACTGTTTATCCACCTGACACTTGTGCTATCCGGCCCATACTTAGTTTTCTAATTAAAATATCATGGGGCACTTTGTCAAAGGCATTGCTTAAATCAAAATATATTATGTCTACAGCATTCCCATCATCTACTAGGGGGGTTACCAGATCAAAAACTGAGATAAGATTAGTCTGGCAGGATTTGTTCTTGACAAATCCATGTTGGCTTCTAGTTATTACCATATTGTTTCCAAGGTACTTGCAGAGTGGTCACCTTATAATCTGTTCCAGAATTTTCCCTGGGATTGATATCAGATTGACTGGTCTGTTGTTCTCAGGTTTGCCCTTTTTAAAGAGAGGGACAACATTAGCTCTCCTCCTGTCCCCTCCCTTTGTACTTCATATTTGCCTGGAGATTCATTGAATGTCTTTTGGGAAAGAGCTGAAGTAGGAATTCTGCCTACCACATCTGTTACCATTTTTCCATTCCCATTGAGTAGTTGAGCCACTGTTTCTTTTCTCTGCTTTTGCTATACATGTACCCAAGGTTCCCTCTAAGCTGTGTGTACACATGCGACTCTGCCTTCCTCCATGCAACTTTCTTCTCTGCGCAACGTCACGTTCAACCCCTTTGGTTCCGGTCATGACAGCCAGTGGAGCTGAAAATTAGAGGGTACGTTGCACGTACCCAAAAAGAATGCTTTTTAAATTGCTTTTAGCATCTGTTGCTAACCTCAGCTCATTCTTAGCTTTCTAACACCATCTCTGCAATTCTTTGCTGCTTGTCTGTACTTCTCCTTTGTGGCCTGGCCTTCCTTCCACTTCCTGTATTTGCCCTTTTTTCATTTTCAGATAGCCTGGACCAAACTGTATAAAGCTTTATAGGTAACGACCAGTACTTTGAATTGGGTCTGGAAATGGACTGGTAGCCAGTGCAGTTGTTGTAGTGGGCGTTATGTGTTCCCTATAACTCACCCCATTCAGTAGTCTGGCTACATTTTCAACCAGCTGAAGTTTCTGTACCATCTTCAAAGGCACCCCTTTGTAGAGTGCATCACAATAATCCAAATTGGATGTAACCAATTAGGAGTGATGCTTGTGGATTTTCTCTCTTAAGTGCCCAAATATTCTGCCTGGCTTGGGGTACTATGCAGCTTGACTTGGTTAGGGGGAAGCTACAGTTTCTTAATCTATTGCAGGCAACAAAATGCCCTTAATTGTCTCTGTGTTTTGCATAATACTTTTTACCAATTATTTTTTATTCATAATGAGAGGTTGTTAAGGATGACTCTGTATAACCGCATTCTATAGGCAAAATATAATTGTGGAGATGAGATCGTCTTCTATATACCTTCTTCAAATAACTGCAAATTGAAGCAGAAGGGTTTTCTTTCTTTACATCCAAGCAGTTTCCACTTTTGTGGTAGCAAGTTACACTATGTAGTACTGATTGTTACGTATTGTCAGAAGCCATCTTTTTTTCTTTCTAATCACATATTAAAAACTAATATACATCTAAATGTATGGATATTTTTACATGCACCAACATGTCTGTTAGCTGAATTTCCACAGTGCAGCACCTACTTCCTTTGCAGGCATTCACTAGAGACTTATTAATGTTTTGCCGTATTTGCATCCCTTTTTTCAAAGACAGGATTGCTTGAGTCCGCTGTTTGCATAACAGATCTCCAAGGGGACCTCCATCCCGAAAGACAGTTACTTTGTAGCCTTTTTCATGCTGACTGGGAATGATGGGAGTTGTAGTCCAATACAGATGGGGGATAACAGGTTGGAGAAGGCTAGTATAGTCCAAGTTTTCACCTGTCTCGGTCATTCTTAGTCTGCCTCAAAGTGCAATCTTTGTCTAACTCAGACTGCCTCCGTTATTATTTTTCTAATGCGGACAATTTTATTACAGCATCCTTCATTGGTGAGAAAGATAATCCTGTCCTTTTTCTTCTACATAAATTGTCAGCTGTTTCCTAGTGATTGCAGGGCATTTACTAACACAAACAGATACTTGGCAATTTTGCCAGTACTATTAAGGCAAGCTCTGAGGGCAGGCTCCCTCTGGCACCCAGATCTCAGCTGATTACAATATGTAAGGCAATTCAATGAAGAAGAAAGAAATGGGATAATTTTCTTTTTAGCACAATTTCCCTTTTATTACAACTTTATTAGCTGTTTATTTGCACAGTTACCATTATATTGCATATTCTATTTAAGCCCTGCAAGGGCACTTAGTGATTGGAAGTGGCGGCAAAAAGGCAAGTCCATACTATGACAGCTATACTGTAGTAGTGCGCCCCAAAGCAGAGATACCAAGCCCTCTACTCCCTGGCTTCTAAATTGGCAGGTAACAATTTAGAAGGCATAGACTCAGCCCAGGAATGCAGGGCTGACGCTATGCCCCAGCTGAGCCTTACATTGCACTGCTATGGAAGCATGCCACTACCCTTCATTCTCCAGAGTGGTCACCCATGGCTTAGGGGGGATGCACTGTTTATTAAGCATTTAAGGAGCTCTTCAACCCCACTATGTTAATTCCTCTGGCAAGATAAAAATAATATTTCATTAGAATGGTTTTTTATTGATTTCTTTGAAATACATTGTCATACTACAATAGTGCCAAATAGATTGACCTGATAAGAAACACCTGGTGGGTTAATTAAGCCTGAAGTGCTGGAGGCTGGACTATATTTCTGTGGTGAGGACAAGGTGAATGATTAGCAGCACTGAAAATAACAAAATTGTACTTACCAGAAACTCTAACTGAGTGCTAGAACGAGGTCTAATGCTGTATTTGGCTTGTTTGTGACACTGGGAACAAAGTAATTTCTAGAAACTATTTATTCAGACAGGTAGCCTGTGGAGCAAAATCAACTAAAAACTGATGATACTTTAAGGACTAATCAGTTTTTTTTTCATATAAACAGTTATAAATAGCAGGTCTGTTCCTTCAAATTTATTTACATCTGAAGACGTGAACTGCAGTCACTGAAAGCTTATGCCAAATAAAACTTCTTAGTCTTTCAAGTACTTTTCATCATTTTTTTTTAATTCAAATGTCAACAAATACAGCTTGAAATGTCTACCATTATTGTGAACTCGCCACAGTACACCTGCTTTTCGTGGAACCTATTAATTCTAGGAGATTCCTTGAGGTGTTTTATAAAGTAAATTCAGTCAATTTGGGCAATTGGTTCAATTTCTTAGCCTCACCATTCTATATGAACCAATTCAACATTTCTGTTAGTACCTATTTAGTACTCAAGGCCAAGTGACTGGAGAGGGCACTGCCCAATTCTGCAGTAGTTCATTCACTCACCTGAGCTGCTGTCAGGGCTGTAGTAATGTTAGCCAGCTGTAGCTCAGCTTCTCTCTGCACCTTTTTTTTTTCGTCCCAGGTCTCAGAAGACTTTGATTTAGCAGGTGGATAAACTGCTTGCAACATGGGGAGGGGATTCTCTTTCGAAAACACATCATTTGCTGAAAAGTTGCCTTGCAGCTGTGTGGGAGGAGTACACGAAGAGCTTCTCTGGACAGTCTGTGAGCCATGCTGGACAAGTACGATGCGTAGTTAATTAGTCATTACATTAATTAGTCACAAAGCATTTAAAGTAGTTGCCCAATCCTGACACTTGACAGGCCAGTTTCTTGAAGAGACGTTACAGGCCTACAATAAGAAATTCGTTTGGGATATGCAGTCCCTCACAAGCCATGTGGAGATGATACACACATGATGGAACTGGATCCTTGTTTTCAGTGGCAGAAGTGAGGAAATCAATTAAAAATTAACCAAAGTACAAAATAGAGAGATATGGGAAGGAATACGAATAACCAAAAAAGAAAAAGAACCTTGATAAATCAAAATCAAAATAAATCAACAGTCCAGCACGATCCTATCCACTTCTTCAACAAAGTATTACCATTTCACATCTTACCAATTTTATCCGCTTTATATCCCACTCATCCTTTAAGGAACTCCAAATGGTACACATAGGGGGCAGGTTTGCATTTTATCTTTATAACACAGCATATTATTAGATCAGGCCAGGGAGATGATGACTTGCCCAAGGCCAGCTGCTCCAACTCTTCTTGCTGTACAATGGAGGAAAGGAGGCAGGCAGGAATGGAACAGACTGGGAATCCTATGAGCCTGTGGCCAGCCACCACTGGTGACATATACTACATAAGTGAACAGCTTTCCTGAGTTGAAATGAATTGCAAACAGGGTCAGGGAGGGGATGTTGTGGGGACAGTTTAAACCCAGGTCACACTGCTGCAAATCCAAAATACTATCCACTACAGCACAATATGAAAGGAATATAGGATGAATCAGGATTGTATAAGTCACATAAAGAACATTATAACGTGGTGTGTGAAGAATTGGTTCCAGTCTATGGCCCTGGTCAAATGTGCTAGGGCCCCCAGGAGGCCATATGTTCCTCACTGAGAATGGGCTGCACTACAGCATGCTAAGTTTTTATTCACTCCTTTGTTTTGTCTGTGCTTTAGAATGTATAGTTAGCTGAGGGATTTCCCTCCATTATTTAATTTGTGAGACTAGTAGAAAAATAACTAATGAAGGCTGTTCTCCTCTTAAGCACCGGGGCACAAAGAATAAGATGGTATTTCAATGGCTACTTAGCTGCTGAGCAACCTTACCTTTGCTGTTAAGGTCAGTGTGAGATGTAAGTGCTCAGCTTCAGCGCTTTTGAAAGCTCAGACCCTTCCTGTTGGCACAAACATTTAATACTCTTTCTCCAGTCTCTTATAGTGTAGCTCCCAATAGAGAATTGCCTGTGTAGAAATAAATTGACTTTTTTGTTGCTTGTAATTACAAACCATAAAGCTCAAGCACCAGACACACACTCAGTGGGGCAGGATTGGCTTTCTGTGGCCTCTCCTTTTAAGAGCTTCCTTTGCAAGTCTGACAGTGTTCAGTGTGGTATCATTCTATGGATTTAATAGTATATAAATAGTATATAAACAGGAAGCGAAGATCTTCTTTAACAGTGTTATGGACAAAGCTGTTCTGCATTTCAAATTTCATTTGCTAGCTTTGGCTTGACTACCAAGAACAGGAGCTAACTAATGCAAAGGCCATCTAAGCATGCAGATCACACCTACATGCCATGGTGGAAGACGAGACTAGTGGCAAGAAATTAGCCCAGGAAAAGGAGGAAGAGGATGCATCCTTCAATTTCAGAAAAAGAAAAAGAGGCACTACAAGAGTTTGTAGTTGCTTTGGAGGGACTGATGCTCCAACAATGCTATGACTGCTGAGGTTAGTTAGTTTGTTTTTTATTTTACCATCTCTGCTGCCAAGCTTTAAAAGCAGTCACAGAAGCAGACATTTAACAAGGAATACTTCCCAAGACATATATTTGGGTCAGTAAGAATTTCTACAAATTTCTGCTTGTCAGAAGCAGGACTCATGAAGCTTGGAGGGCCTGGATGCTCATTTTACAATCCCTGGATCCACCACAGTGCATTACCCCTCCTGTTCTAACTGGAAGTGGCCATAAGTACACTTCCAGGTTTTTTGGGGGAGCTCCCAACCCCTTTTGAGGGGTGCACCTAGGTATGCTTCCTAGAGCATAATTCTCTATATTTAAACACATGCACACATACATGTACAGTGGTGCCTCGCTAGACGATTGCCTCGCAGGACGAGGAAATCGCTAGACGATGCCTTTTTGCGATCGCTACTGCGCTTCGCAAAACGATGTCTCTCTATGGGGAATTTTCGCTAGACGATGAGGTTTCCCCATAGGAATGCGCCGACTAGTGGTGAAAAGCTGTCAGTGCAGCTGTCAGTGCATTCCGACGGGGACCCTCACTCGCTAGACGAGGTTTCCCTATGGGAGATTTCGCAAGACGACGAGTTTTCCCTTTGGAACGCATTGAAGAGATTTCAATGCATTCCAATGGGAAAACGTGCTTCGCTAGACGATGTTTTCGCTAGACAGCGATCTTCGTGGAACGGATTAACATCGTCTAGCGAGGCACCACTGTACTTGAAGTGTTCTCATGGTGCAAAAAAGGCTAGAGGTAACATGCATTCTATCGGCTCCGTGATTTCCATATATCTGTTAAAAGCTTAGAAGCAGGGATTCCCCACCCAAAGCAATTCTACTTTTATCATTATGTTTGGCCTGCACCTCACCATCTTTTTAGTCTGGCCAAGTCAATATCAGCTGAAAAAAAATTAGCTGTCTTTTCCCCTAAAGCAAGGTAAATAGCAGTTTTGGAAGGCAGGGGGGTGTTAAGTCACGTAAAAGCCATGAAGGGAAAGGTGAAGCACAGCCTCTCTTAGGACTACTGCCTTTATTCAGTTTTGGCTCTCTTTTGCTTTTAAACAAACAAATCTGAACATGAATCTCTTGCGTTGTATCTGCTTCAGCCCAAGGTGTGCACTTTGAGGAGCCAGGCACATCTAGGCTGTTTCCTTGAACTGCCAAGTTTCACCCTTTTTGTCCTACAAACTATCAGTATATTCTCTCTTTTCTCACCATGATCACTATCCCTCCTCCCCATTCAGCTTTGTTTTCAGGATCTACCCCTTGCATCTCAAAATCTGAAGCTCAGTGTATGATAAGCCTACAGACACTTGGGCTTTCTGAGGTGTCTTCCTAGAACTAGCAAAACCCATGCTAGTCATCACTTGGGAGAAACGGCAAGGTCTTTGGAAGATAAACTCAAAACTTGTAAGTCTGATTGCTGAGGCATTCATTTCTGAGGAAATTCTGTTGCAAGAGAGAGAAAACTAGCAAACATCCAATCTGACCTTCAGCCATCGCAGACTCCATTGGGAATGTGATTTTACTTTAAGAATCAACCTCAGCATAGCAATACAAGTCATTGTAAAGTGTGTGCCCATCCACACATGTCTAACTGTTACTATCTTGGCTTTGCATTTCTTAACTTGTCACTTCAATTAATTTCAAAAACAACAACCAGAATAATGAATTTCACTGTATTTGCCATTGCATTTTAATGAAAATATTATAGACAAACAGAAATATATAGCAGCATGTTGTTATGTGCTATCAAGTCAGAACTGTCTTGTAGTGACCCCAGTCGAACTTTCAAGGAGAGATAAATAGTGGTTTTCCAGGCTCTACCTCCCCAGTAAGTTACCATGACAGAGTCAGGATTTGACCCCAGGTCTTCTGAATTCTACTCCATCATTCAATGCACTATACCACACTGGGTATCTCTATATGCATACCTCCCATTAAAGAAACTATAGCAGCATCCAAAGGTTTTTGTTTGACATTTGTTTAATGGGCTCACTTCTTGGCCTAACTGGTTAAAACTAAATAATGGGCACAATTTGGTGGAATATGTTGGGTTAAAATTCTGAACTGATTCAATTTGATTAAGAGAAGGAATGCAAGTTGTTTATAGTGGAGGAGGAATATTATATCATCTGTGGAAAACTACCTTTTTCTTGAAGCTAGAATTCCATTAGTGTACATAGTAATTTACAGGCTAAAATAGCCTGTACCCCAAGGAGTTTACACTGTAAAACTGAACAACAGGAAGACATGAAAGGAAGATGCAGAAATGAGAAAAATGGGGATGTTCTGGATATGAACAAATGCAGTTGCGTAAACATAGGCTTTGTTCCAATTAGGGGTTAAAATGAATGAGTTAAAAATGACAAGATTTATAGAAGAAGTTTATTCTTCTTCGTGGTCTCTGTGGATCACACATATAGGTTCCTTTCACACCTGCGCAGATAACTTCGCAACCTTCTAGAGCCTAAGGAAAGCATTAAGACATGTTCTCTCCACCCTGCATGCTCCCCACCACATAGTTAACCTTCAGTTCCCTTTTACTGATGCCAAGATAACAGCTTGGGAGTTTAGAGCCTTTTCTCCTCACATAAAGTTTGTATATACCCTGTTTCCCCAAAACCAAGACCTAACCTGAAAATAAGCCCTAGTATGATTTTTCAGGATGCTTGTAATATAAACCCTACCCCCAAAATAAGCCCCAGTTAAGTGAAACCCCGCCCTCCACCATTGTGCAGCAACCATAAGAAGATGACATGACTGTATTTGAATAAATGTAGATTATTGTACATTAAAAAAATAAAACATCCCCTGAAAATAAGCCCTAATGTGTTTTTTGGAGCAAAAATTAATATAAGACCCTGTCTTATTTTCGGGAAAACACTGTAGTTAATCCTGTCCACTTACCTTCTCCGTTCATCCCTCTCTGTCCTTGTTTTTTTTCCTTTTTACTATCTTCATTGTTTCCCCTTCATTATTTCTTTCTTGTGGTCTTCTCGCTTTCTATGGCCCCAGTTGGCCCCTTTAAGAAGTGTGCCTCCCACACCAACAAAATTCCTGTCACAGACAAATGCTCTAAGTGCCTGTACTGCCTAGGTGAGGGACACCAAACAGAGACTTGCCAGTTTTGTAAGAAGTTTACAAAAGGAGTCATCAAAGATTGCTCACAATCTGACCAGTCACAATCGTGATTGGTATCAAGGTCACCAGAGCCAAGAAAGTACCCAAAGAAACATTGCTGTACTGCCTAGTTGTTTTTGACACTTTGAACCCTAACTGTTCAACATCAATACTTTAAATCCCCGGCGCTGAAATCCAAGAAGGGAGAGTCTTTGGTGCTGGCATCATCTACAGCAGGGGTCTCAAACTCAATTTACCTGGGGGCTGCTGGAGGCAGAGTCTGGGTGAGGCTGGGCCGCATCAGATTTTCCACAAGAAAAGCTTTGTTAAAAAAATTCCAATCTTCTCAAATCTCTTTATTTTTTAACACAAAATAAGATGAAAAAATAAATAAATTAAGAATTAATAAGAAAATCAATCAATCAATCAATCAGTAATAAATAATAATAATAATAATAATAATAATAATAATAATATTTCTCTAGTGAGCGACTATATGTGGTTTCTTCAGTCTTCTATATCTGCTGTATTCAGATTCAAATATCTGCATTAACAGTTCTTTAACCTTTAATCTTCTAAACATGAATTGTCCTGAACATGAATGGAGCATTGAAGAACATGAACTGTTCTTCTGAACATGGCTTCTCTTGCCTACTCCTTGCTGCTAGAGACCTGGCAGCGCTTCCTCTTGCATAGCCGAGCCACATTTGGCTTGAGAGAGGAAGCAGTTGAGACCCTCAGTATGGCTTGAAGATGATCATCAGTCAGTCTGGACCTGTACTTGGACTTATTGAAGTTCAAGGTGGGGAAGAGCTTTTCACACAAGTATGTGCTCCCAAAAAGGCACATGGTCCGCTTGAACATTCGGGAAAGCTCAGGGAAGCTGGGGGTCAATTCTCTCAAAAATTGCCCAAGCTTGTCTGCTTTTCCACTCACCTCCCTGAACTTCGCTTTGAGTTCAGAGTTGCACTGCAGGTCAATGAGCTCCATTTGAAGCACAGGAGGGGCATCTTGCACATCAAAGGAGAAGGGGTCCGCCAAAATTTGAAATGTGACTCCGTGCGTCCAGAAGGGGGGTCCTCTCTCTGCCCGGCAGTCTTCTCCCTCGGGGGTTTGGCGCCACCGGGGCTTCTGCTTTTAGGTCTCTCTCTTCCCCCCCCCCCCCCGCTCTTCACGGGTCACCTGGTGAGGCTGCTGCTGCTGTCGCCTCGTCCTCTCTGCGCTTCTCCTTCCCCCCGCCTGGCGCTCCTCCACTCCCTGTGCACACACACACCCCTAGCAGCTGCATGCACCCCTTCTGCAAGGCTGGCCCCATCAGCAGAGTAATCTCTCCCCCCTACCCAAGGGCTAATGGGGCTTCCGGGGGCTTCTTGACTCCCACTCTGGCAAAATGCCGTGGTCTTGCCCAGTGTGGCTCAGGGAGATGGGGGGGGGGACGGAGCGTGCGAGAGAAGCCTGTTCTCTCGGCAGCACCCCCTCCCATGGCACGTCTGGGCACGGAGCGGAGGAGCGCCAGGCGAGGGGAAGGAGAAGCGCAGAGAGGACGAGGCGACAGCAGCAGCAGCCTCGCCAGGTGACCCGCGAAGAGCGGGGGGGGGGGGGGAGAGAGAGAGACCTAAAAGCAGAAGCCCCGGTGGCGCCAAACCCCTGAGGGAGAAGACTGCCGGGCAGAGAGAGGGCTCCCCTTCTGGACGCGTGGGGGCTTCGGGGGGGCAGGCGGGACCCAGCCCCTACGAGGCGGGGAGGAAGCCCCACGCTCGTTGCTCCCGCTCCTTAAACTTTCATATTAAGGTGGGGGCCACAAACTATCGTCCCGCGGGCCACAATTGGCCCCCGGGCCGCATGTTTGAGACCCCTGATCTACAGCCATCACCCAACATTGGAGATCTTCTTCTGGCTTCTCTTCATCATTGAAGTCCCCAACTCCAAGGTCAAATGAGGCCCACATCCTGGAATGTCAACCTGGTTTGATGAAGTACACCCAGATACGGAGATCCTGGGACTGAATCTTGTTATTTCAAGGGGAACAAGCTATACTTTCCACAAAAAAGCCAACTGGCAAGCAATGACTCCATGCTGCCGATACCCAAAAGGTCTCTTCCAAACCAAAGTATCTGACATTGAAAAAGATTCAACTCTTGCTGGTCTTACCTCATTTCTATCTCATTTATCCACAGGTAGAAGTAGCAAATCGCCCTCATGCAGAGCAAGAGCAGCAGGAATTCAGAGATGGCTTGAACTCTCACAAGTCAGATTCTGATGTTGCATCCTCAGGTCCATCTCCCTCACCTGAGTCAGATGTGGGAGACACCAATGTTCCCTCCCCATCTGAGGACTTCAGGTCTTACTCAGATCTCATTCTCCATATGGCCAAGTCTTTCAACATGTAAGTCCAACAGCCACCTCCATATCAGACCTAGTCTGCAATCAAATGAACAAGAATACTGAGACTTCTGTTCACATTGGCATGCTCCCTTCATGTTAGATCTTGTGAAGAAATCACAGCAAAAACCATCCGCCTTACTGCCAACCTCCAGATACTTAGTGGATTTATATAATAAGATAAATAACAAGGAAACAACTTCCCTACTAAAACACCCGCAGCCGAATTCTGTCATAGTCGAGGCTTCCCATACTAAATCCAAAGTGAGCCAAACACAGCATCCAATAGCAAAGTGGGCATAAGATGGATGTCATTGGCAGGACAATTTACTCCACTGCTGCTCTTGGCATCAGAGTGGTGTATTTCCAAACAGCAATGGGTGCTTATCACATATTTCTTTGGTACAATAGGGGTTGAGTTTTGTGTAATTACACAGCAAAAAAAGCAGATAGTTATAGGTTTGGAATTATAAGCAAGTTCCCCAAGAATTCCCTTTATATAAGTAGACCATCAAAAAAAAAAAGTCAGACAGTAATAAAAAAGAAGAAACAATATATACTTACAAAATTATGTGCTCAAAAACTTGACATGAAGACATGGGATTGTTAGTATTAAAAAGAAGAAGTCAGGTTTTCACACATACCATGCTGGGTTGCTACATATTTCTACACCCCTCCTCAACATGGCATGCAGTAGAGGCTTGGTCAGCATATCTACTATCATCTCTGCAGCTGGACAGTGGATCATCTGTACGATACCTTGCTCAGTCACCTTACATGTCATGTGGTGTCTCATGTTGATGTGCTTGGTGTGCATGTTCATGTTTTCACTCAGCAATAGCTTGATGCGGCTCTGATTATCTTCCATCATCTGGAGAGGCATCTTCTCAAATCTGAAGTCTCTCTGCGATTTCTGCAGCCATAGCAGTTCTCTGCATGCCGCTGCTGCTGCAATGAACTTAGATTCCGTAGAAGATAAAGCTAAGACATCTTGTTTATGACTGGTTCATGAAATAGGTGCATTACCATACAAAAATAATAACTCACTAGTAGATTTGCAATCTGTGGTATCTCCTGCCCAGTCTGCATCAGTGTACCCTACTAGCTTTGGGTTTTCACTAGCTAGCAGTTTTAGCGTAACGTGTATGGTTCTCTTCAGATATCTAGCTACTCTTTTGCCTGCCGCCCAGTCACTCTGTGTTAGTGAACTGATTTTTCTGCCAAGTATTCCAACAGCAGTAGCTATATGTGGTCTAGTAGTGGTTGTGAGATACAGCAGCTTTCTTACTGAATGTTGTTTGTTGTTCTGTACTGAATGTTGTTTGGTAGAGGTTTCCTTCCCTTCTACACTTATCATCTGATGTGTCCTGTTTTTTCTTCTCTACCTTTGAGAATATCTGTTTGCATGGGTATTGCAACTTTTATGCATCTTGAAGACCTAGCGTATCTAAATGTTCAACTGTCATTTATTTCTGATATAATACGTATGAGCCAAATGCCTTTTTCTCAGTCTGAATGTCTAAATAGTATGTTGCTTCTCCCAGCTCCTTGATCCCAACTTCTGTGCTAAGCTTGTGTCTATCTCTTTGCATTCCTGTTCTCCCTTTCTCTGGGTACAGTAATTCCTGTAGGTACAATAAGGTCATCAACATAAGCACGAATGTAAGCAACATGTCCATTTTTGCATCTGGTGTAAAGGCATTGATCTCCATCACCTTGCTTACATCCTTGTTGAAGTAGCATCTTCTTGATTTTCTCATTCCATGCTTTTGCAGCTTGTTTAAGTCCATATAAACCTTTATTCAGCTTACAAGCAAATTCAGGATATTTCTGCTTGACAAGACCTTGTGTTTGTTCCATATACAGCCCTTCTGTGATTTCTCCATGTAGGAATGCAGTCTTGACATCAAGGTATTTGACTTGCGTCTTTCTGGGGGCAGCTATGCTCAGGAGCATTTCATGGTGCTGTGTCTAAGAATTGGATCAAAATCTTTCTCTTTGGGTATGTAGGTACATGCCTAGCTTCCAAAAACTCCTATGGTTTTCTACCATATCATAGCTCATATGGTGTTTTTGTGGTGTATTTGGTTGGCCATTGGTTCTGGAGATACATTGCCTTCATGATTGCTTCACCCCAAAAATATTTGGTCAATTCTGCATCAGCAAGCATGCATATTGCTGCAATGGATGCAGCTGAATGGGTTGAGGTTGAACCCGGACAAGACGGAGGTCTTGAGGGTGGGTGGCCCCTCCGTTGGCGGTTTGGGAAACTCCCTCTCTTTTGGGGGGGTGACTCTCACCGCAAAGAGTGAGGTGCGCAGCTTGGGGATACATCTGGACCCGGCGCTTACCATGGAAACCCAGGTGGCGTCCGTGGCCCGCTCCGCCTATTTCCACCTATGGTGGATTGCCCAGCTGCGACCCTATCTTGATGGTGGGGCCCTCACCACTCTTGTCCATGCGCTTGTAATCTCGAGATTAGATCACTGTAATGCGCTCTACGTGGGGCTACCTTTGAGATTGTTGCGGAAGCTTCAAATGGTGCAGAATGCGGCGGCCAGACTCCTTAGTGGGGTGAGAAAATACCAACATATCTCTCCCACTCTGGCTGCCTTGCATTGGCTGCCCATTCGCTTCCGCATTGATTTGAAAGTGTTGATGATGACGTATAAAGCCCTAAACGGTTTAGGACCTCGATACCTGGCAGATCGCCTTCTCCCACCTAGATCTACCCGAATCACCCATCATAGCCAGGAGGGATGGCTGAGGGGCCTAACGCCGAGAGAGGCCCGGAAAGAAAGAACAAGAAGCTGGGCCTTCTCGGCAGTGGCCCCTCGGCTTTGGAAGAACCTTCCATCAGAGATCCGCCTGGCTCCCTCGCTGGGTGTTTTTAAGAGCTAATTAAAAACTTGGCTCTTCAGGCAGGCCTTCCCTCCTGTCAATATTTGATTTTATTTTATTATAATTTCTGTTTTTTCTCCATCTTGAGTATTATTAATATTAATATTATTGTTTTGAATTGTTTTATTTTAATTTTAATTGTTCAAGTGTTTTATACTTAATGTTTTATGGAACCCGCCCTGAGTAGACTCTGTCTAAAAGGGTGGGATAAAAATCGAATAAATAAATAAATAAATAAATAAATAAATATTGTCATCTCCAAAAGATAACTCAGTTTCTCTTCAGCTAGTCCATTCTGCTCAGGAGTATAGGTGACCATCCTCCTGTGCAAAATGCCTTGTTCTTTTAGAAATAGTCTGCTTGTAGTGCCATGAGTCTTCTTTGCAAATTGTTATTGACCATGGCGATATTTCATGAGCATATAGCGTATCTGTTTTTTCTCCTTGAGTAGGAAAGTCATGCAGTACCATGAAAAATCATCCATGAACATTAGAATTTATCTATAGCCACCCATTGATGGGATATGGATTGGTCCTCACAAATCACTATGAATTATGTCTAGCACTCTAGTGCTCCTTTGGGTGTTACTTTGCTTAAAGAATGCACCCGTTCAAGCTGTCATCATGAGATCTTATCCTGAAACCTGTTCTGCAGTTCCAGAATAGAATCTTTGTGTTCAGATCTGCAATGCCATATCTGCAAGCTGGTCTCATCTTCTCTTTGAGGTTTTAGCCAAACATCATTAAACAATGAAGTTTTGATATATATTTTATAATTTCTCTGTATTGAGCACTTCCCATTTTCAAAAATCACTTCAAAACCTTTCTTATCTAAAGTTGATATGCTTAGTAAATTGCAATCAAGCTGAGGAATGTACTGTTTTTCACTCACACTGTTCTGAAATAGACCATTTGTGTTCTGCAATTCAGAACTCCTGTACCTTTTTCATTACTGTCATGTATTCTCTGCTACCCTCACATTGCCAGATTCATTTTTAAAAATAATTTTACATTTTTAACAGAAAAAATAAACAAAACCACAGATTTACAATACACTACAATAAATCAATTAAAGTGAAACATAATTAAACATACAACATTTCTCAGTCCTGTGCTACCCTCCCCCTCAGGACTAGATTCATGTTCTTTATCCTTGCATTTCATACCACCTCATTTCTCTCCAGAAACACACTGATTCTTCTCCTGGTGTATACCCCTTCCCTTTCTGAAACACATATACTAAAAATGCATTCTATATTTCTTTAAATTATTTACTTTTCAATATTCTGATTTTCATTTCACAAGTCAACTTGTCATTAATTGCCATATTCCACATTTCTCTGTACCATTCCTCAATGTTAATTTGGTTATTATTTATTCTTTGCAAATATTATCTTGCCACAGTCTGTAATAATTAATTCCTTTTCTTCTCTCTTCATTTGGTTATTCTTAACCATGTTCAACAAGGCAATCACTGGAGACATTTATATATCCACACCAATTAAAAACCATTCTTCAGGTATGTGCGAAGCAAAAAACAAAGAAAAGAAATAGTGGCACAGCTACTCAATGGAGATGAAAAATGGTAATAGATCGCAAAGAAAAGGCAGAGGTGTTCAATTCCTATTTTAGCTCAGTCTTTTCCCATAGGACAGACTATGAACCTCCAGACAAATGTGAAGTCCAAGTGGCGGGGACAGGAATGCAGCTGGAGATTGATAGACAAATGGTCAAGGAATACCTTATCATCTTGAACAATTTGAAATCTCCAGGGCCAGATGAACTGCATCCAAGAGTACTGAACGAATTGGCTGAAGTACTCGCAGAACCATTGGCCATTATTTTCTTGAAATCATGGGAAACGGGTGAGGTATCAGATGATTGGAAGAGGGCTAATGTTGTTCCTATCTCCAAAAAAGAGGAACCTGGGAACTACAGGCCAGTCAGCCTGACATCAATCCCAGGCAAAATTCTGGAACAAATTATAAAACAGTCACTATGCAAGCGTTTAGAAAACAATGCAGTAATAACTAGAAGCAACATGGATTTGTCAAGAACAAATCCTGCCGGACTAATCTGATCTCATTTTTTGATCAGATAACCTCCCTGATAGACAAGGGGAATGCAGTAGACATAGTATATCTTGACTTCAGCAAAGCTTTTGACAAAGTGCCCCATGATATCCTGATAAGCAAGCTAACTAGATGTGGGTTGGATAGATCAAGTGTCAGATGGATACATGATTGGCTACAGAATCATACTCAGAGGGTGATGATTAATGGCTCCTTCTCCTACCGAGAGGAGATAACAAGTGGGGTACCCCAAGGCTCAGTCCTGGTTCCGGTGCTCTTCAACATTTGTATTAATGACTTGGATGAGGGAGTGTAGGGAATGCTTGTCAAATTTGTGGATGACACAAAATTGGGTGGAATAGCTATTACCCTGGAAGACAGAAACAAAATTCAAAATGATCTTGATAGGATGGAGCACTGGGCTGAAAACAGCAGAATGAAATTCAACAGGGATAAGTGCAAAGTACTGTGCCTTGGAAAAAGAAATCAAATGCACAGTTACAAGATGGGGGATACCTGGCTCAAGTGAGAAGGATCTTGGAATTGTCGTAGATCTCAAGCTGAATATGAGCCAACAGTGTGATGTGGCTACAAAGAAGACATATGTTATTTTAGGCTGCATTAACAGAAGTATAGTTTCCAAATCCTGTGAGGTGCTAGTTTCCCTCTATTCAGCACTGGTTAGGCCTCGCCTTAAGTATTATTTCAAGTTCTGGACACCACACTTCAAGAAGGATGCTGACAAATTGGAACAAGTTCAGAGGAGGGCAACAAGGATGATCAGAGGGCTGGAAACCAAGCTCTATGAGGAAAGACTGAAAGAATCGGGCATGTTTAGCCTTGAGAAAAGAATACATGGGGTGATATGATAACACTTTTCAAATACTTGAAAGGCTGTCATACAGAGGAGGGCCAGGATCTCTTCTCAATCATCCCAGAGTGCAGGACACGCAACAATGGGCTCAAGTTACAGGAAGCCAGACTTCAATTGAATATCAAGAAAAACTTCCTAACTGTTAGAACTCCAACACTGGAGGCATTCAAGAGAAACTTAGACAACCACCTGGCAGATATCCTTTGATTTATATTCTTGCATCGAACAGGGGGTTGGACTTGAAGGCTTTATAGGCCCCTTCCAACTTCACTATTCTATAATTCTATGATTATTTCCCTACTTATCTCCTTTAAAATTATTATCCATTCCTTCTTTCTTATTTCACAAGACCACCACATATGTAAATGCATCCCTTTTTATTTCTTACACCTCCAGCACAGAGATGATACATTTTAATTAATATATTCAACTTTACCCAAGTTAAATACCATCTCCGCCCTACTTTATAACAATTTTCTTTAACCCTTATGGGCATATTCTTTATTATTCTTTTGTTGCACATTTTACTCCAGTCTTCCCCTTTAATTTCTTTAACCAATTCTTCTTGCCAAGTCTTTTAACACAAGGGATTTATATTCCACCTGTACTAACAATTTATATGTTTTGCTTACTGCCCCCTTTCTATTTTTCATTGTTTCTAGTTTCTCTCTTTTCCCATAATCTCTTCAAATTTTGTCATTATTCTGCCCTCTCTTTCCTTTATTTTACATTCTTTTGTCTATTTTTCTAACTGAACTATATTTTACCATGAAATCCCCTCTTCTCCCATTACCTCTCCTATTTGTTCTCTATCTTGCATCAGTTTCATCCAATCTTTTATCCTGGTAAGTCCCTTACCATTCAATACTTTTTATAGTTTCCTTTTAAGATTTTTTGGGAAGTTTCTTAACCCAAGCACCTGGGTCAGAGGGGAGGTTGGCAGACTCAATGCTCCCCTATAGTCTTCCCAGCTTTCTAGCATGCTTTTTTAAAAGGGTTATCAATCTTCTTGATCTTTTCCCTAATTCTTTCATCTAAAAAATGTTCTCTATAATTTCCTCTGTTTCATGCAGTTCTAAGTCTTTCCATATTATATTTTTATTATTTGTTACAATACCTGGAATGTGTATCAATTTGTTTGCTGTATAATATAATTTAATTTTGGGTATACCAAGACCACCTTCTTTTTGTGATACATACAATAATGTCTTATTAATTCTTGCTCTCTTGTTACCATTACAGTACATATTGATCAGCACCTGCCATTCTTTTATCTGCTTTTCAATAATC
Source organism: Intellagama lesueurii (assembly GCA_037013535.1). Lineage (NCBI taxonomy): Eukaryota > Metazoa > Chordata > Lepidosauria > Squamata > Agamidae > Intellagama > Intellagama lesueurii. The sequence goes on from JBAJHW010000005.1 coordinate 113,638,309, forward strand.
TTTATTGGTAACATCCAGAATAAAAAGTTAATTTAGGGATAATTTTTATTTTACGTAATGTATTTCTGCTAAACCAAAAAATTCTTAATTTGTGGTATTCCTTTATCTGTTTGCTAATCTCTTTCCTCATCCTATCCAAATTCATTTTAATTATATCTTGCAAATTCCAGGTAATATTTATCCCTTAGTATTTTATAGTATTTTTCAACTTTCCCTCAAATTTATTTTTCAACTTCACCTTCTCCTCTTCAATGTAGTTTAACAATATGCATTCTGACTTATCCCAGTTTACCTTTAATCCCTTTATTTCCTCAAATAGTTTTAGATGCACTTTAATTCTCTCTATAAAAGCAATAATGTACGTATCATCTGCAAACAAACTGATCTTATTATTTTCCCTAAGTCCTATTCCTTTAATTTTTTTATCATGTGTAAACTAACATTTCTATTCATGTAAATAAGACTGGAGATAAGGGGCATCATTTCCTTGTTCCTCGGCCTAGAGATATTAGCTCTGTTATGCTATCATTTACTAACACTCTAGCTGTGTGCTGTGAATATAGTTGTTGAATTATATGCCTAAAGTGAGTGCTGACCCCAAGTGTTTTGTCAACATATTTAATGTGTCCCATTCCACCAAATCAAATGCTTTAAAAATATCTAATGATAACATTCCTGTTTTGTATGTTGTTTCTTTTGCTAAATGTCTTACATTGAGTACACTTCTCATTATGTCTGCCATTAGTCTTCCTTGTAAGAAACCATTCTGGTCTTTATCAATATAATTCCCAATAAAGCTATTTAGTCTATTTGTCAGGATTGCAGTAAATATCTTATCATCTTGATTTATCAGTGAAATTGATCTATAAGCTTCCATATTCATCGGATTTTTGCCAGGTTTTAGAATTAATACTATTACTGATTCCTTCCAGTACTGGGAGATTTCTTCCCCTCTTAACATTTCATTATATAATACTTCTAACTTGGGTATAAGGACCTTTTAAAATATTTTATATGTACACTCTGGACCTAGTCCATCTGTTCCAGGTGCTTTCCCACCTTCAACTTATTTATAATTCCCTCTATTTCCTCCTCAGTAATTAATTGTTCCATTCTATCCTTATCCTGTTCTGTTAATTCCTTATCAAAGTTTTTCTCTATATATTCCTTAATTTTATCTGGAGATGGATTTTTACTAATATATAGGTTTTTTATAAAAACTTTGGAAAGCTTCTAGCTTTTCTTTCATTTTGTTGCACATTCTCTCATTCTGGTCCTGTATCACCCCTATATTACCTTTATTTTTTTTAAATGAGTAGCTTTTCCTAGCAACTTAAGAGTTTTTGTTGCTAAATTCTAAGTATTCACTTTTAAAATAGATTAAATTCCTTTGTACCTTTTCCAAATGAATCCCCTCTAATTCTTTCCTCTTCGCTTGTAGTTCCAACAAAGCTTTCTTATTTCTAGTTCTTAAAACTACACTTTCCATTTCCTTTATATTTTCTTCTAATTCTTGTATTCTTTTCTCTTGCTGTTTTTTAAAACTATACATGCCACTTTGACTGCATATCCTCTGGTGGCCTAGCATCCCATGTTAATTTAGCTTGCCCTCCTCCATTCCCATTTATTTTCCAAGTGTCTTCTAAATTCTTTTGAAACATCAATTATATGTTCATGATGGTAGATATTTGCATCAATTTTCCATCGTATAGCTTCTTTATAATCACAGTTTATGTTCCATATTAGTCTAATGACTAGATGGGCGGGATATAAATTCAATAAATAAATAAATAAATAAATTCAATAAATAAATAAATAAATATTCACTCCATCATGGTCCAATATTTGTATTATATCTGTATCTGTGTTATTTGCCCTTCACAATAAATCTTTAGATATAAATATATAATCTATTCTTGAATATGATTTGTGTACTGGCGAGTAGTAGAACTTACTTTCATCATCTTTCAATTTTCTCCAAACATCTTTCAAATCTTTTTTTTTTAATTATTCTGTTCAATGTTGTATATTTACTTCTCCTTTCTTCTTTTTGTAATCTTGTCTTATCTTTAAACACATCCAAAGTCAAGTTGAAGTCCGCTGCCACTATAACTCTAGCCTTAACCCTTTCCTTACTTTATCTAGCATATTCAATATATTAGTCAAGAATTCTTCCAGTTTCTCATTTGGTACATAAACATTAAGTAGGGTGCATTCTTCTCCTTTTAGCTTACCTTAAATTATCAAGTATCTACCTTGTGTATCCTTTTCGAATTTTTCAATTTTCAATTCACATATATTAGATATTAAAATAGCATATCATATGTTAAAAATATTATATATTGCTCCCATTTCTCTTCTTCTAAGCAACCATTTATTACCCATAATGCAAATGTCTAGTTAGCCTAACTTTAGAAGCTTAGAATTAGTTCATCCACAAAGCATCTCTCAAGAAACAATAAGGCAGTATATACTTTGGAAATATTCTCTGCTGACTAGCCAGAAAGAACACAAGGTCTAAAGAATATGCGTAACCTTGCTGAAAGACCAGAATTGAGAAAGAACATAGGGGAAGTAGCAAAACCACCTAAAGATAATGACTAGGTAAGCATTAGCAATACAAGATACATGACTGTATTTACAATATGCCTTTCTATTCTCAAAGGGCTACAATTGTCCGAACATGATCAGGGCAGGCCCAAGGACATTGTCTGATGCCATTTTAGAACAACATTAACTATTTCAAAGGATATATGTAACTTTATGTAACTTTAGCAAGGATGCTTATAGAAAACCCAGAACTTGTCATTCTGGGACTGACAGCATCATTTATTCCATTGTTTTGATAAAGTCCTCTACAAAGTATGTATGAATCTCTGTAACCTTTGAGCTGCTTTTATTAGTCATTGACTGACAGCACTCCACCTTGCAAGGCTCTCTTTCCTTTTTTCCTTTTATTTGTTTTTCTTTCCAATAAACCTCTTACCTTAGCTTAGTTTCATCTTCCACCTTGGATCATGACCATGACTAAGCCAGCTCATGCTATCTGCTGTGAAGAACTCTGTATGGGCTTGTATGTATATCTTAGTGAGTTAGCTTTTCTTTATTTTCTGTGGAGATAGCATGTTTTGTTCTTAAAATTGCTTGGGCTCATATGTCTTGGGCTGAAGGCAAGCCTATTAAAAGTAAGGGCATTTTAAATGTGATTAGCGTGGGTGAAGGCTAGTCACATTAATTGGTGGCAGTGAGCAAGATATGAAAAATTCAGTGGCGATTTTTAAAGAGCCAGGAAAGAGCTGGAAAAATTCTAGGATTTAGAGACCTGGTAGAGGAGCAGGATCCAAAGATCTAGTGAAGATTTTGATGCTCCAGAGGAGGTCTTGGGAAAATTCTGTGTGGTAGGATTTATAAACCTCTTGGCTGAAAATTCTAACTCAGTGAAGGAGTTAAGAATTGTGTGAAAAGCGTATGTTGCCCTGTCAACTAAGATGATTCTCTGAGGTAAGGTTTGTGGTAAATGATAGGAGAATCATTGGAAAGCTGGGAGAGACCCCAAATTATTGAAGCAGTGATCTCCTGAGGTAAAAGTTTTGGGTAAAGTAAGAAGACTCTGAGAAAGCTTAGTCCATCAAAGCAATTCTCTGAGGGTAAACATCTGAGGTAAATTGGTAGGAGAACTGCTAGGAAGCTGAGTGAGACCAGTGGTGCAGTGAACTCCTCAGGTAAAAACTTTGAGTAAAGCAATGAGTCACTGAGAAAACTTAGCCTGGACACAGAAGTGTCAGGCATAGTTTCAATGTATTTCCTGAGGTAAACATTTTAAGGTAATTATAAGGAAATATGAATACATGTCTCCCAAAAAGACAAAGTCAGAAATGGAAACCCAGGTTTCTGAAGCAGATCAAACTGGTGTTAAGAGAATGGAGGAAGTTATGCCCACAAGCCCTGTTGTTCCACAGAGTTTAGAACTATGGAAAATAAAGAGAGAGATGGAAAAGGAACAGATCCAATTGAGGTTAAGGGAATTGGAAATTGAGAAGGAAAAAAAGGCAGAAAAGGAACAGAGGAGATTAAGGGAACTGGCAATTGAGAAGGAAAAAGAAAAAGAAAAGACAAGGTTAAGAGAAAGAAATGGATTTTCAGTTAAGAATGAGGGAATTAGAATTGGCAGACATATCCTCAAATAATAACAGTGGTACCAATAGTTATCCTCAGATAAGTATGAAGATATTTCCCAGATATTATAAAGGGGATAATGTTGACTCTTCCTCACAAATTTTGAAAAAACATGTGCAGAGTTAGGAATTAGAGACCAAGAAAGAATGGGTTATTTAAGATCTCAGATTTGTGGCGGTTTAGCAGAAGTTTAAGGAGAAATGAGATTGGAGGAAGCCCAGGATTATGAATTATATAGCACAGAGTGAAACAAAGGTTTGGATTACCATCTGAACATCATAGAAGAGAACTGAGAAATTTTAAAAAGAAATATGATGAAATGTACACACAACTAGGCTGTAGATTAGATTATTTACTGACTAGTTGGATTGAAGGGTCAGGTGTTAAAACAAAAGATTTGATACAGTTAATAGTGCTGGAACAGTTTTATAACATTGTATCCCAATAATATAGGTGGTATATTCAAGAAAAGCAGCCTAAAACAGTTGCTGAGGCAGCTGACTTAAGTGACAGATTAGTAACATCGAGGGAGATTAAACACCCTCAGTACAGTAAGAAAAGTGATGGCCAGCCGATAGAAATAAAGCATTTGAAGGATGGAAAGTAAAGGCAGCATAGAGGGGAAAATCTCCTCAGGAGAATGAAGGTGGCCAGGGAAAAACAGTTTATCAAAGAAAAAATGGGAAATCTGTTTCCAATGTGGTAAGGAAGGGCATTTCCAGGTCAACTGCATAGAAAAAGGTGTTAGGGAAAAAGTGCACCCTGAGAAGGCAGTTTATTATGTTTCAAACTTGGAAATTCAGTTAAATCGCTCACCAAATGGAGAGACTAACAGGCAGGTTGCTATGGAAACAGGACTGTCAGAGAGGAGTGTGGCCAGGCTGAGGCAAGAAGTGAAACATTGTTTGTTTGTTACAGTAAATACAGAGTTAGTGGAAGAATATGGAGAGAGATTCAGATTCAGGACAAAGTTGTGTGGGGTGTTAGAGATACATGATCACAAGTGTGTGTGTGTGTGTGTGTGTGTGTGTGTGTGTGTGTGTGTGTGTGTGTGACCCTGATGTGATACCCAAGGAAAATACATTATTTCATGAAAGTGTCCTATTAAAAGGGTTAGTAGCACTACCATTTTATGTGCCAATGGCCAAGGTACATATTCAGTATAAGGACTGGACAGGAACTTGGAAGGTAGTTGTCACTGATTATATTCCAGCCCCATGTCTAATAGGAAATGATCTGGCTAGACACATAAAAAATGTGTGTGTGATGACCCAATCTCAGGGCTTAATTCAACCCTTGATACAATATGAGAAAGGAACTGAGGGAGAACAATCTGATGAAAATGCTCCTCTTCCAAATAAGCATCTAAACCCTGATGAATCACACAATCAAACACAGGGAAAAAGTAATCTGTACAGTTTTAAAGAACAAACGGCCTCAGAGCTGGCAACAGAACAAAACGCAGATGAAAGTTTGAAACCGCTATTCAACGTGGTGAGGTCAGAGCTTCTGGAACTGTCACCAGAAAACTCAGAAAGGTTTATCTTGGTGCAGAATAAACTATATTAGGGAGACTCTGAAACAACCCCATAACGAACAAGGGGGGAAACACCAGCAGCTGGTTGTCCCAACTAAATACAGATGGAAAATATTAGACATGGCTCATAATGACGCATTTGGAGGACATCTGGGAATCTCCAGAACTACCCAAAGAGTAACTAAAAATTTCTTTTGCACAGAAGTGGGGCAACAAGTTAAACAATATTGCAAAACGTGTGATACCTGCCAGAGAATGTGGCGTAAATGGGACAAGACAAAAGCAAACTATGCCCTATGCCAGTCATTAATGAAGCTTTTAAGAGAATAGGCATCAATATAATAGATCCCTTACCAACAACTATCCGAAGGGGAAATAAATATCTCCTCTCTGTGTTGGATTTTGCTCCTAGGTATCCTGAGGCCTTTGATTGTGTGGACCACAACAAACTATGGCAAGTCCTTAAAGAAATGGGAGTGCCTGACCACCTTATCTATCTCCTGATAAATCTATATGTGGGACAGGAAGCAACAGTTAGAACTGGATATGGAACAACTAATTGGTTCAAAATTGGGAAAGGAGTACGACAAGGCTGTATACTGTCCCCCTGCTTATTTAACTTATATGCAGAATACATCATGTGAAAGGCTGGACTGGAGGAATCTCAAGCTGAAATTAAGATTGCCGGAAGAAATATCAACAACCTCAGATATACAGATGATACCACTCTGATGGCAGAAAGTGAGGAGGAATTAAAGAACCTCTTAAGGAGGTTGAAAGAGGAGAGCGCAAAAAATGGTCTGAAGCTCAACATCAAAAAAACTAAGATCATGGCCACTGGCCCAATCACCTCCTGGCAAATAGAAGGGGAAGATATGGAGGCAGTGACAGAGTTTACTTTCTTGGGCTCCATGATCACTGCAGATGGTGACAGCAGCCACAAAATTAAAAGACGCCTGCTTCTGGGGAGGAAAGCGATGACAAAGCTAGACAGCATCTTAAAAAGCAGAGACCTCACCTTGCCGACAAAGGTCCGCATAGTCAAAGCTATGTAGTAGCGATGTATGGAAGTGAGAGCTGGACCACAAAGAAGGCTCACCACCGAAGAATTGATGCTTTTGAATTGTGGTGCTGGAGGAGACTCTTGAGAGTCCCCTGGACTGCAAGGAGAACAAACCTATTCATTCTAAAGGAAATCAACCCTGAGTGCTCACTGGAAGGACAGATCCTGAAGCTGAGGCTCCAATACTTTGGCCATCTCATGAGAAGAGAAGACTCCCTGGAAAAGACCCTGATGTTGGGAAAGTGTGAAGGCAAGAGGAGAAGGGGACAACAGAAGACAAGATGGTTCGACAGTGTCATCAAAGCTACCAACATGAATTAGACCCAACTCCGGGAGGCAGTGGAAGACAGGAGGGCCTGGCGTGCTCTGGTCCATGGGGTCACGTTGAGTCGGACACAACTTAACGACTAAACAACAACAACAATCCTGAGGCTGTTCCATTAAGCAATATAGAAGCAAGTACAGTGGCTAATGCCCTAGTGAATATTATGTGCAGATTAGGATTTGCGACTAAAATTGTTTCAGATTTGGGGATGAATTTTACATCCAGATTAATGCAAAGATTGTGGCAGCAAATAACTAACATCTACGCCTTACCATCCAGAGACAAATGGACTGGTAGAAAGGTTCAATGGGACCTTGGGTCAGATGATTAAGGCCTATGTGGTTGAAAATCCAAATGATAGGGACTTAAAACTGCAACCTTTGTTATATGAGCATCGAGACATGCACCAAGAGAGTTTGGATTCAGCCCTTTTGAGGTGCTTTTTGGCATGGACCTCTTGATCTTTTAAAACAAAATTGGGAGCAAGGATCAGAAAACGATCCTGAAGCTGTAGCTATGTATATAGACATTGTGTTAAATATTTTAAGGTTAGCTTTAAAAACTGCTGGAGAGAATCTACAGCATGCACCTCGAAAACAAAAGATGATCACAAAGCCAGAGAAAGACTTCATGGAACTGGAGATGAGGTGCTGTTGCTACGACCAGCAAAAGGGAACAAACTACAACTGGCATGGACTGGACCAGTTAAAATAATATAAAAAATGAATGATGTAAACTGTGTTATATACAAAAGGATGATGGAAGCATTAAAGTGGTTCATACCAATATATTAAAACCATATTTTAACAGGCAAAACCTGGTACTGTATGCTGTGAAGGAAAGTGGGGAAGAGGACCAGGATTTACATATGTGGGAGAGAGTTCGTATTCCCCCATATAATCCAGAAGGGGTTAACCTGGATGCTTTGTTGTCCCCAATACAAAGAGAGGAAGTAATGAAGGTGTTGAATAGGTTTAGAAGTGTGTTTTCAAATCTACCAGGGAGAGCTGAAGGGATTCAATACTGTTAATACTGGAGATGCTAAACCTATTGCCATTGCCCCATACAAAATGACTGGGAAATATGCAGATGAAATAGCAACTGAGATAGAGGACATATTGAAAGCAGGAATAATTGTGAGATCAAAAAGCCCCTGGGCAGCCCCGGTGGTATTAGTAGACAAGCCTGATAATACTGTTAGATTCTGTGTTGACTATTGAAAGTTAAATCAGGTCACCCAATCAGATGCGTATCCGATGTCCAGATTGGATGATTTAATAGAGAGAATGGGCAGAGCTATTTTCATTACAAATTTAGATCTGGCAAAAGGATATTGGCAGATTCTGCAGTGTCCTGTTGAACCAACCCAAAATACATTACATTTAGTTAATCATACTAATGTTCCTATAGTTCCTATAGTTGATATTTTTCCCTCCTCAAATTTTATCTCGTAGAGGCAGATTTACATACACACCCATAATTATGTATTATTGCTTTACTATTAATGTATTAGGATAGAATTATCTTCTGAAAAATCTATTTTTAATGTGTTTTTGTTATCCCATTAAAAATGTCTTTTTATGCAAATACGACAGATTTCTTGGCTATTATAAAAGAGGGCCACGACTCAAAATAGGTTAGGAAACCCTGGTCTAATATATGATCACAAATTTAGACTTATTTTAGTTTGACTTGACAAGTAGCAGCAGCAGATGCAGTTGCTGTGTCCACAGCTCTTCTGAAAGGGGTTCAGCTTGACACAGCCTTCAACATTCATTAAATGTTATAAACTGGACATCAGGGTGAAGCTTGATGCTACATTTTGGCAGAGGAGTGATCTCTTCCCTCTTGGTGTGACATCCCACCAGCTGGTAAATGAGCTTGTCAGTCACCCATATGTGTGATTCACAGAGACCACAAAGAAGGAGGACAGGTTGTTTACCTGTTACTGTAGTTCTTTGAGTGGTCATCTGTGAATTCACACAACCCACTCATCCTCCCTTCCGTCTGCTATGCAACTCCTGCTTTTCTTTATAAGTGGTGAACTGTGGGAACTGAGGGTTAGCTGCGGGGTGGGAAGCAGGCACGGTGGAGAGAGCATGTCAGTGCTTTCTGTAGGCTCTAGAAGGTTCTGATATTGTCTGTGCAAGTGCGAAAGTAACCCATATGTATGAATTCACAGATAACCACTCAAGGAACTACATTACAAGTCAGAACTTTTCCTTTTACAGAGGGATTTGAAAGACAGAGAGGGATAGCACTGCGTGAGCCCTTGGGGAGATAAATCCCATGCTATATTCCTCCAGCAACCACAGCATGTCAGTTCAGTAAAACTGTTGAGTGGAGTTGTGCTGTGCTCCCCTGTTGCCACTGTCCTTGGGCAAGCCAGTAATTGAGAGAAAGTGCATCTCCCTTGTCAGCTTCTGCTTGTTTAAGGCAAGCAGCAAGGAAATCAAGAGAAACTCCAAATTCCCTCATGCCTTTCTCTCAAGTTGTGTCCTGTTTAATTAATTGACTAGAACTTGTTGCAACAGAGAGTCCTTTTCTTGCTGTTGTTTACAACTAATGATTCCAGGAAGAAAAGAAAAGGACACAAAAGTGTGACTCTGACAAGTGTGGAAACCCTCATACACCTAGGCAGATTTCCTTAAAAGAAGATAATTGCTGCTTATTCTTTTTTAGTTATTTTAGCATCTGCCCTGCCTGGTATGGCTATAATTCCTGGAAACAGCTGCAAGTACACTATAAATATGCCTGTTTGTTACTAAACATATAAGTTTTCTTACCTTCACTATCTCAGCTTATTCTTTCTCAAAAGCAGCACCCAAAATAATAAAGGGAAGTCTCAAATTGTCAAAGAACAATCTTTCTTGCTTTCGTATGTAACACATTCTTTGTTCTTTCTTGCTTCCATTTCCTGTAGTAGGGAAAGGAAGGCGAGCAAAGAGAAACACATACCTACAACCACATTGCTGCCAGTGGATGTCCCAACCCCCAAACCTCACTCCTTTTTTCTTTTTTCTCAAAGGAGAAAGCAAAAAGATATGTGGTAATTTCCCCAGCTCTTTGATGCCATCCAATAACCTAGTGAAGTGACAATCCTGCCGTGAAGGAATGCCATTTCTCCACCTAAGAGGTTCTGAATTGTCTATTGTACTCCCATCCAAAGATTACACCAAACAAATGAAAAGAAATGAAAACCCAGAGCATCCTCCTATCACTGCTCAGTTAATGGATGGCTTCAATGTGCCACAATACTCCTTAATACTAACTTTCCAAACTCTGCCCTGAATTAAACATAAAAAGGTCACCTTTCAATTCCATACTTTTGTCTAGCTGTGAGGGTTCAACTTTAGGCTCCTTTCTTCGTTCAAATAAATCAGGAGATTTTTGTAATTTAGAAACAGGTGTGATGTTTATTGGTGTGTTCAACAAATAACCGGTATCAACAAAATTATTCCAACACTTTTCTCCTTCTGACAACGGGTCAGTCAGGGGCTTCCATTCTTCATTTAAGAACAAGTTCCTTTCAGCCGAGTTCCATGGACCCGGCCAGTCTATAGATAAGTTCAGATTCACCGCCGGTCCTGCTTCGCCTTCCAGCAGGGGCACGGTGTTGTCGTCCCGGCCATCCATCCACACGGAGCATCCAACGGGTGTGTGGGTCTTCCAAGGTCATCCCTGTATCCCTCATTTCGCTCACCCTCCATTCTAGTCTCTCTCTCCTTTCTCTTTCTACTCCCTCTTTTTCCTCTTAACTTTCTCCTCCACTCCCTGGCTTCTGCTTCTCCCCAGTAAGAGGGTCTCGGTGGGATTTCTTTCCTTTTCCTGTAGTCCGCCTCCTCTTTAGGGTCTCTTTTCTAAATTAAAACTACCTAAAAAGTAGGGTGAGTGTAAAGAAATTGAATAGTTAAAACTCCCATAAAGCTAGATTGAAATCAATGGGCACTAGACTCAGGACAGACTGTCTCTTGTTTTCCCACCTCTTCTTCCATCTTTTTTAAATCACCTCAGAAGACCTGTTAAGAAGGAAAGATAGAATAGTTACAAAGTGTCTCTGCTGGCATAATAAAATCCTCCTTCTGAACTGCTCTAGATTGGCAAGTGCCTCTGACTTCAAGTAGTTTTAACAATAGCAATTGTTGTTTTAACATAAAATTGCAAGTAACAGAATGGCTGATGTTGTGCTAATCACTTCCCTTTCAGACTCTGTATTCTGCATCTGTAATATATGAATATGGATTAGTTGCCTTTGACCAAATAGCTGTGTAGCTGTGCTGGCCTATTTAGTGTTTTGTATTAGAATCCCTGATACTCAGCAATTCTAATATCAAATTAGTACTTGTCTACATAGGCCATCCCAGATATACAGTATAGCTCATGGGCTGCAATAAGGAACTGGCTTCACCTGTAAGATATAGTTTTCCCTCTGGCACTGGTAGGCAGACCTCAGGGTTTTGGCAATGAAATGAACATTCAGACCATCCAAATCTGAAATCTACTCACTGTAGCAGAAAGCCACAGCAGAATTGCTGGTGTTAAGTGGAATAGGGCAGTGGCTCTTAACTTTTCCATTACCATGAACCCCTTTAAATACCTTTTCTTGCCATGGACCATCAAGACTTAACTCAAGACTTAAAACTCTAAAGTGCATCAAATATTTATTTAAAGTTTCTCATGAAGGGTCTCATCGACAGATATTCTTTGCTATAACAGTGACACTTTTAAAGATGACTGGAAAAGCTTCATTTTGCTTTGAACAGGATGTACCCTCATCAACAACATTGGTTCTTTTACATTTCAGATTTAATCAGTGATCCATTTTGAGATTCAGCCAAAATGTATTGTTATGAAACTCACTGCGATAAGATCAAAAAGTCACTTTACCCAGCAATAATCAAACTGTTTTATTAGCAGAAATCGAAGAAGAAACATGATCACAAAGTCCATTCGAACACTCATTCACACTGACACTGATTGACTCAGAATCTCTCTTCCCGCAGCTTCTGACTGCGCAGTAGCAAGAAATGTCACTTGCTGTCTCTCAGCCACTCAGCATCATTCACTTGCATGCTCTTACTGTGTGCAGAAATATTAAACAGATATTTGCTATCAAACAGTTATTTTCATAACCATTTTTTTTACTTCTGTTTGTTTTTAATGGAGGCGGTAGATTAGAAAAGCCAAGTTTTACACAAAGAAGCAAGGGAAATTAAGATTTTGTTCTATGTTTCTTTCTTTCTTTCTATTTTAACTGCAAATGATCATAACATTTCTTCAAGTCTTTGCAGAACCCCTGTGAGGATATTGCGGGCCTCCTGGGGGTCCACAGACCACAGGTTAAAAACCTATGGAATAAGGGATACTGGTGTGAAACAATGTGGCTCCCTAGAAATATCTGGTCATGTTGGAAACAGGATATTGGACTAGATGGACTTTCAGTTTGATCCAGCAGGACTTCTCATTTGTTGTTATGCTCAGTTGCACAGATCTGAAACTGAAGATGAGTGGAGTATAAATTATACCTTTTTCATGCTAGAGAGAAGCAAAGAGACAGCAGGACATGGAAATGAGCTCCTACCTTTGTAAACTGGCTCTCTTTTTTTAAATATATTTTTTTAAATTTTCATATCAGGCTAGGGAACGGAGGGGGAACAATGAGGATAAGGATAGAAGGGGAGTGAGATTGAAAAGGTACCTTGTTGTTGTTGTTGTTTAGTCGCTTTGACTGATATTGATTTATATGGATATTTCCATCCAGTCTTTCTCTGATATACTGATATTCAAATTAGTTTCCCATGTTATTTTAGATCCCATACCCCTGGGAAATGCTTTCTCAACCAAATGTTTATAACTGAAGTTATTCCCTTCCTTTTATTTCACTCTTTTTCTATACTATATTGTTCTAGTTCCATGAGCGTTCTCATAGATCCATAACTTTGGTATAAATGAGTTGCCAAATTTCTTACCTGTATTAATTGTAGCCAATTAGTTTTTATTTCCTTTGTTTTGTCCTCTAACTGTCTAATTGTTATTGGTTTCCCTGCGTCAAATAGGTCTCTTATTCTATGAATTTCAATTCTTTTCCAATTTTTGAATTGTACATATTTCTCTCTTGATTTAAATTTTGGATAGTCCAGCATAGGGCATAGAGGGGATATAGGTGGAGCAAATAATCTCATGCATTTACGCCATATTTTCAATGTCACACAAGTATAAGGATTTTGTACTTGCTCCTTCTTTCTAATTGATTCCATTGTATAGATATAAGTGTTAACTACACCAATATCCTCATCTCTTTCCATTTCAACCCAATCTGGGATTTCTTCTGTCCGTATAAACTTTATTACTTGAGTAATTTGAAAGGCTTCATAATACTTTATATATTGTGGTATCCCTAGCCCTCCCTTTATGCTTTGACCATATTTAACACTGTTTATGAACATTGATTTTTCCCCTTTTCCGCCAATAAACCTTTCTAGTTGTTTTTTGCCATAATTTTATTTTTTTAAATTTCAGGTTGTAGTGGTATATTTTGAAATAAAAATAAAAATTTTGGTAATATATGTGCTTTAACTAATGCTATTCTCCCTAACATTGATATATTCAATTTAGTCAAACTTCTGATTTTTTTTTCTTTTACTGATTTGAATAGTTTTTTTGTAATTTCTATATATTAATTGGCTTATACTTTTTGTTATCCAAATTCCCAAATATTTGAAACTTGAATAACATAAGTCCAGATTTGACTTCTTTTTAATTTCTTTTTGTTCTGCTATAGAGATATTTATACATAACAATTCGGATTTTTGATAATTAATTTTTAGGCTCATATAATAACAATGTTCTTGTACTATTTGTTTTAGTGTTTCTATGCTTTTATTGGGTTCTCCAGAAATAGAAGCATGTCATCTGTGTAAAGGTTTATTTTATGTTTTCTATTTTTAAACACCAAGCCTTTAATATTTTCATTTTCTCTTATTTGTGCAGCAAGTGGTTCTATTGCTATTGCAAATATAATTGGGGATAAGGGGTCACCTTGTCTCGTTCCTCTAAATAGAGTAAATTTGTCTGATTCTATTCCATTAATGAGTACTTTAGCCTCCGCCCCCACATATAATTTTTTAAAGACATTAATACATTTTTCGCCCATACAGTGGTGCCTCGATTTACGAACGTCCCGACATACGACCATTTCGAGTTGCGACCAGCTCCGGCCGCAAAATTTTGCTTCGACTTGCGGCCGGAGCTTCGAGTTGCAAACAAAAGAGGCAGGGGGAAAAGGCGGGGAATTCAAATTAGAGGGCTAACCGTTGGTCAGCGAAGAGCTTCTTTGTAGCTCTTTCGCCCCAACGCGCATTTGCAGAGAGGCTTCGGATTGCCTGGTGCTGCTTTCTGCTTCTGGGTGAGTACATTTACAGGGTTTTGCAGGGTGGGTTTGGGTTTGGGGGGGGGGTTATGTTTCTGTGCTGTGATGTTTGTTTGTTTTCTTTTTTTTGGTGTGTGTTTTTTCCCAGCCCCATCATGTTCCGATGGAGCTGGCTGTCGGTGTGTGTGTGGGGGGGGTGTTTGATTTTTTCCCCCAGCCGCATGGCGTTCCGATAGGGCTGGCTGTGTGTGTGTGGGTTTTTTTTTTTCCCCAGCCCCATTGCGTTCCAATGGAGCTGGCTGGGGGGGGGGTTATTTTTTTCCCAACCCCATAGCGTTCCGATGGGGCTGGCTGTGTGTGTGTGGGAGGGTTGATTTTTCCCCCCAGCCCCATGGCATTCCGATGGAGCTGGCTGTGGGGTGTGTGTTTTTTTTTATTTTTTCCCCAGCCCCATGGCGTTCCAATGGGGCTGGCTGTGTGTGTGTATGTGGTTTTTTAAAAAATTTTCCCCAGCCCCATCGCATTCCAATGGAGCTGGCTGTGGGGTGTGTGGTTTTTTTTAAAGTTTTTTCCCCAGCCCCATGGCATTCCGATGGGGCTGGCTGTGTGTGTGTGTGGGGGGTTTGATTTTTTCCCCGAGCCCCATCGCATTCCGATGGAGCTGGCTGGGGGGGGGGGTGTTTTTGATTTTTTCCCCCCAGCCCCATGGCGTTCCGATGGGGCTTGGAGTGTTTTGTGTGTGTTTTTTTTGGTCTGGAACAGATTAATCGCGTTCCAATGCATTCCTATGCGAAATGGTGCTTCGACTTACGACCATTTTGAGTTACGCCCATCTTCTGGAACAGATTATGGTCGAAAGTCGAGGCACCACTGTATTCATTTTTTTCTAATAATTCAAACATATAACGCCATTCTACACGATCAAAGACCTTAAGCGCGTCTAATGAGAGTATTGCTAATTTACGTTCTTCTTTATTTGCTATATTTATGACATTCAGAACTCTACGTATGGCATCTTGCATCCTCCTTCCTAGCATAAACCCATATTGATCCGTTTGAATATATTTAGTAATAAAAGTATTAATTCTCTGTGCCAATATTGAAGAAAAAATCTTTTGGTCTTGGTTTTGTAATGTTATTGGTCTATATGATGAGGGGAGTACTGGGTCCTTTTCTGGTTTTAATATAGTTATTATCCTAGCTGTTCTCCATGATTTTGGTATTTCTTCACCTTCCAGTATCGAATTAAACAATTTTAACAAATGCCTTATGATGTCCTCTTCCCAAATTTTATAAAATTCTGCTGTAAACCCATCACAACCTGGTGATTTACCCTTTTTAATTTTTTTAATAACTGATTTCATTTCCGTTACTGTTACTGGAGAATTAAGTAGCTCTTTATGATTTCCTATAATTTGACTAACTGGTAATGCATTTAGAAATTTCTTAATGTTTGTATCTGGTGTCAATTCTGTCTCATACAATTTTTTTATAATACTCCATAAATGTTGTTACTATTTCTTGTTGTGAGGTTACTATTGTTTCTTCCTTTGTTTTCACAGAGACAATTGCCCTCTTTATTGCTTTCTTTTTTACTGCATATGATAGCAACTTATAATTCTTATTCCCATGCTCATAATAATTTCTCTTTAGATAGTTCATAGCTGTTTGGGTCTGACTTGTATCTAGTGCCTCTAATTCTGTTCTGGCTCTTGTTAATTCATTATATACCTTGTTTGATCCGGATTTTTTATGTTGCTCTAATAGATTTTTTATTTTATTTTCCACTTTTTCTTGCAATCTATTTCTTTCTTTTTTTTTAATCTAGAGCTTTCCATAATGAACTTTCCTTGTAAGGCTGCTTTTAGAGTGTCCCACAACAATGCAGGTTTCATTCCTTCTTTATCATTTGTTTCATTAAAAAAATCTTTATATCTTCCTTTATTTTTCTAATAATTTCTGTATTTAAACATATATTAGAACTTAATCTCCAGATTCTAGTTTTTTTTTTTTTACTTCTTTATTAGACCAAAGAACTTTTATTGGTGCATGATCAGAGGTCATGATAGGGGCAAACTGTATATTCTCTATATGGGATACCAAATTTTTTGAAATAAAAATATGATCTATTCTTAAATAAGTGGCATTTTTTTTGGAAAAAAAATGTATAATCTTTCATTTTAGGATTTAAATATCTCCATCCATCTATTAAACCAGCTTTTTAAACTAGTTTTCCAATTTTAATTCCATCACTTGACACCTTTCTCTTTTTTTGATGTTGTATCCAACTTTTGACTTAAAATACAGTTTGTGTCCTCTCCCAAAATAATATCGCCCCAGGCAAAAATTTTTACCTCCCTCAATAATTTTTGCATAAATATTGCTTGCCCTGTATTAGGGGCATAAGAAGAACCTAAAGTCAGCAATTTATTTTCTAGCTTTCCTTTCACTAGAATATATCTTCCCTCAGGATCTCTTAATTGGTCCATCACTTCAAATTTTAAATTTTTCCTAAGGATTATAGCCACTCCTCTCAATTTAGTTGTCCAATTTGCAGTATACTGATCTCCTAGCATTGGGTGCTTAATAATATCTTTTGTTGTTGTTGCTTTTTTTGATGTGTTTCCTGTAAAAACAGAACAGCTGCCCCCAGTTTTTGAATAGTTTTCATAACTCTGTACCTTTTAACTGGCGAGCCAAGACAATTTGTGTTATAATATACTAAGATTGTCTAACATTACATACTTTTATTATATAAGCTATACTTCTAATCAGCCTAATTTTCTGAAATATTTTACTACTACTACATGCCTTATAATTATACACATCTCTTTCTAAATTGCATTGTCTATCTAAGGTCTCCCTTGTTCCCTCCCTCCACCTCTTCCCTTGTGTCCCCCCTCCCTTCCCCTCCCCACAACCCCACTATAGGCTGTGAGATAAAACCTCCTAATTAATCTGAGCTGAGCCTTGTGTGGTGATGTGAAGCCAGGAGCTGTACATGCCCCTGTGGGAAGATCGCCCCGTCTCGCAGCCCACTCTTGCCCTACTATTTTATATTAAGTTTGACATTTTCTTAACTCATGGATATATTATACTGTACTTATGTCTACGTCCTACTGTATTCACTATCTATTACACATTTTATTTAACTACTTACACACTTAGACACTACTTCTTATTTATATCTTAAACTTGTATAAGTGTAAGCTGTTAGCTAATATTACATTGTATTACATTACATTATATTTTCTTCTCTTTTTAATAAGAAATCTTCTTACATAGTTTCTGAAACCACATGTTTAGCAAACAGCAGGTGTCTCATGATTTTAATCCTTGCTGTCTGTTGGGAGTAAATAATCTTTACTGATTCAGCGAAGTTTTGTCCTACCCCCATTTCTTCCAATTGAGATGTCATAAAGTTCCAATTTACATTATCAAAGGCTTTCTCCACGTCAATGAAAAGGATTGCCATCTGTTTGTCAGGATGTGCTTCACAGTACTCCAGGAAGTTGATGAGATTTCTCACATTTGATCTTAGATGTCTCTTCGGGAGGAATCCTGCCTCATCCTGATTAATAACTTCGACCAATACTATCTTTAATCTTGTTGCCAATATTGTTGCAAATATTTTATAGTCTACGTTCAAGACAGATATTTGTCTATAATTCGATATTTCCTCCACATCTGTATCCTTTTTATGTATAATAGTAATAACTGCTTCCCTCCATGTTTTGGGAATTTTTCTCTCTTGACGTATTTCATTAATCATTTTTTTAAATGGAATAGCCAGGACATCTTCAAATTCTCTATGATACACTGCAGGTATCCCATCACCTCCTGGTGACTTCATCGTTTTCTGTTTGCAAATGCCTCTGAAACTTGATGCATCGAATATGGCTGGTTCAGAATTTCCTGTTGATGTTTTGATAATTTAATATGGTTTTTCCTTTTAATATATTCTCTCTGTTCTTTGGGTGGCACGCCTCCCTCTGTATATAACTTTGTGTAGAATTCCTCCACAATTCTCCTAAGTTCTCCGGGGCCTGTGACAACCTCTCCATTTTGGTTTTTAAGGTTTAAAATGAAATTTTTGGATCTTTCCTTTTTCAATTTATAAGCCATCTATCTCTCTACTTTATTAGCATTTTCAAAGTATGTTTGCTTTGCAAATTTCAATTCATTTGCTAAGTCTTCTGTTATTAAAGTTTTCAGTTTATGTTGTGCAACCTGAATCTTCTGTTTTAATTGTGATGCTGTTGGATTTTGCTTCAGTTGCGCCTCTGCTTTCTTTAATTCTACTTCAAGTTCTTTATATATATATTTTCCTTTCCCTCCTCTTTGTTGCTGTAATTCTAATGGCAATGCCTCGGAAAACTGCTTTGCTGGCTTCCCATATCATCTGTGATGACATTCCCTGTGTAGAATTTCTCTGAAAATAGTCCGTCATTTCTTCCCTGAAAGTCTTCACTACTTCTTCATCTCTAAGGATGTTTGTATTTAATCTCCACTGTGATGGTTGTTTATATGTCTGAAGTTCAAATGTTACTGTACAATGGTCTGACATTGTTCTGGGCAATATCTGTGTTTCCTGTATTTTATCCATCCGTGTTCTGGGAATCCAACATGCATCAGTTCTTGACCAAGATTGATGCCTATCTGTAAGTCTTTAGATTTCGAATATCTTGTTCTCCATACATCAACCAGAGATAGCTCATTTGCAAGCAAGAGGAATGCTTTTGGTAATAAAGTGCGGCTTTCTTTTTTATTTGTTTTACTAGAGTCCAGTTCTCTTGTCAAAAACTGCATTAAAATATCCTACAATACAGCATTCCTCATATTCTCCAAATCTTGTCTCCTTATGTAATTTTTCAAAAAACTCTTTCTGATTAGAATTGGGGGCATAAATGTTAACAATCAATACTCTTACATTCCCTTTAGTCACTTCTACCATAAATGTTCTTCCATCTTCCAAGGCGTGGATAAATTTTGGTTGGAGTCTCTCCATAGATTGCCACCCTTTTCTTCTTTTTCCCCTTATCTGAAGCCGAAAATAGAATTCCCAGTTTTTTATTTTCAATTAATTTTACATCTTCCTGTTTCAAGTGTGTTTCTTGAAGACAAATTACATCCATCCCTAATTTGTGCAGATGGCAAAATACTTCCTTTCTTTTTTGAGGGGAATTCAGACCATTGACATTTATTGAAGATAATTTCCACTTGCCCTTAGACATCTTTACGGTTTTTTTTTACTATCTTTATATCTCTCTCGTTCCTTCTTCCTTGTATTTATAGGACTTTTCATTTTTAACGCTGGTGCTGCCGCCCCTGCCAATTCTTCCTCTGATTTAGGCTCTTCTTCTTGTGATTGCTCTTCCACTCCCTCCAATTCTGCAGTTTTCTTTGTTTGTTCTTCTTCCACTTCTGAGTCAGTTTCTTTGCCTCCTAATTTATCTAAGTTCTGTTCAGTCGTCATGGTCGAGTTGTGCTTGGTATTCGAATGTTAAACCTTCTGGAATTAACCATCTATAAGTAATTGAATTGGTTCTTTAAAAAATAGTTAGTTTATCATACATTTTCCTTTTATTTCTGATTTTCCAAGGAAAATGTTTCAGTGCCTTCAGGTTCCTTCCATCTCAGATCAGCTGTTTGTCTTGCGTTGCTTTCAACATTTTATCTCTATATGTAGTCTTTATGAATTTGATTTGTAGTTCTCTTGGTAACTGATTTTTTCTTATATATACTGAAAAAATCCTTTTCACAGAATCAGTGTTGGACATAATTTCTTCCTTCTCATAATTCGACCATTCTGCTAAGACATTTGTAGCCACTTCCAGGACTTCCTCATCTCAGACCTCTGGTACATTTTTCAGTCTCAAAAGATGAGACGTGTTGTCCATCTGTATTTGCATCATTGATGTCTCATCTTGTAGTCTTCTGGTTTCAACTTTTTCTAAATCCTCTCTAATTTCTTCAACTCCCCTCTCTGCTTTCTTTGCTATTTTAGCTGTTTTCTGTATCTCTTGATTTTGCTGTGCAATGTCTTTTTTCATCTGTGTTAACTGTAGGCTAATTTCTTCCTGTTTTTTTGTAAGTCTATCCATTTTCATTTTCATTGCTGCAATGTCGGTTCTCATTTCTTCCAATTTTTTATCTTGGTTGGTAAAATATGCTGTCTGTTGAGCCATCATAACGTTCATCAACTTTTCAAACGATTCTTGTGTTGATGAAGTCTGGGGTTCTTGAGTAAGCCTTGCCAGTGTGGACTCCAAAGCAGGTTAAGACCTCCCACTCCCCCCCCCCCCCCATTTTGATGCCATTTTATTTTACCTGTTTCCCTTCCTGTGAGTAGGAGACCAGGAGGGAAAAATTTATTGCCACACAGCACCTCTTAACAACTTCAAAGAAACCCCAACATAACACAGTTTTATCAAAGTTTCCAATAAGGATCCAATAGGAGTCAGATTTTCCCTTCTTCTTCAGCTTGCTTGTCATTCTAAATTTTATATTTAAGTCTCAAATATAGTTCAAAGAAATGCCTTCACCGTCACCATTAACAGGGAGAGTCCATTAGCTTTCTTGTAGACCTCCAGCCCTATCAAGCTTTACATGCCTGCAGGGAATTCAACACGTCAACAAAACTTTAAAGAAGAAGAAGAAAAGGATTTCTTCTCTTTTCATCACGTCGCCACCACAGGGTCCCAGGTTCAACAAAAAGAAAAGGGGGGGAAAAAGGGGGAAAAGGGAAAAAACCTACACAAGGCCGTACAGCTCCACCTACAAGTCAGTAAAAAAAGGAAAAAACAAAAACAAACCATCTTTTGTAATCCACCAGGTTTTGTAATCCACTGAGAGATCGCCCGGTTGCCACCTCAAGCCTTTTGTTTTCCCACGCTGCCAGCAGGAGGTATGTGCTTGTTTTCTTTGATTTCCTCCAACAAAAGGAGCTTCTGAGTGGGCTCCAGGGCATATCATTTAAAGAGTATTCAGCAAAGGCTTGGGGAGTTTACAGATAGTCTCCGATTCTCCATTTTTCTTTATATACTTTGCTTTGCCGCTCCCCCCTCTCTTTGCCCCTCTCTTTGGCACAGGGCGGCTGCTCTATCGCTCCCCCGCTGATCAGCTCTTGCCGTCTCAGCCTCTCTCAGCCCCTGCCTCCTCTCTCATCTGTACTGTATTTAGTTCCAAGTTGTTCAGCCCAATAGTAAAGGAAAGTTCGCTTTCTAATAGTGTCTGTCCTTTTTTTTTTGGAAAAAAATAGTCTTGTACCTTTTCTCTTTCAGTGGCCTCGGGATGTCACCATCTTTTTTCAGGCTCTGTCGGAACTTCGCCAGGGAAAATCGCAAACCTTGGGATAGGTGGCCACTGGACAGGTCTCCCTTTAAGAACCCCAGGTGGACTAACCCCTCCGGATTTCACCGCCTCTCCTGAGGGTAGAAATCGGGCTATCTCAAGCCCACAAAACTCCCATCAGCAGCGGCGGCTTAAAGGATCCCCCTTAAGACGCAGCCATTGTCCTTCCTGGCTTCTCCCCCCCCCCCCCAACTGGCTCTTTTTGTAGTTATCAGTTCCACCCCATCAAGCCCTCTAGCAGTGATCTTGCACCACTGACCCAATCCAAGGATCTTGCAGCACCCACACCCTCAGTAGATGCGATCCCCTGATTTCTCTGTGAAGGAGGCAATAATCAGTTCTGGTCAGAACAATTTTGTTGCTGAAACTGAAACTCATGTACTTTAGTCACTGTAGGGATGAATAATTTACAACTAGTGGTACTTGACATTATACAGGGCTCTGGCCACCATATATCTATGGTGGATGATTGGTTTTCATGTTGTCTTCCTCATAGAAAGAAATGGTGGAGACTGTGCCTTGGAGCAACCTTTTTATTATGGCCGATATTCACTTATTCTGTAATTCTACCTTTTAGTCATGTCACCTTCTGATAGCTTGAGGCGATTGTTTCTTATCCAAATGGACAGTATGCAGGGGAAATTACAGGGTGGAAATTGTTTTCAAACTTCCCTTTTTGTTAGGACTAGATTTTGGTGGATCACATCTGATTGAGTCTCCCAGTGAAAACTTGGAGCAGTACATCTGTGGTAATGTGTACAGGACCTGTTTCTTTAAGAGACAGGTTTAAATAACAATGCCCTTTGCTTTGTGAGCAGATGCGGTTTCTATAGAGATCCAGAGTACAGATAGGACTAGCTTTGAGAACTTAATTTCTTTTCTACAGTGTGTTTGAGGTTTATGTTGCTGTTGACAGTTGGTTTTTTTAATGTTCTCTATTTGTGTGTGTGTCTGTCTATGTGTGTTTAATTCTCTTACCCTGTGTAAACTCCATAAAGATTACTACTACACACACTTCTTCCTTCTTCTTTTTTTTGCCTTCATAGTTCTTAGCTTCCTTTGCATATATTGCTACTGGGTCCAGTTAGAGCCTGTCCACACTAACATAGATATGATCTATGGATCATTGAGTGCATAGTTTGGCTCAGAAAAAAAAAGGTCACATCCGCTTCTGTTTATATTTAAATCAAGTCATCCTTCCCCTTTAAGAGTTGTCACGGACCTTTCTGGCTCAGTGGTAGGGTGTGCTTTTCTTTTTTCTTTTTTTGCATGCTCTGTTTAGCCAGGTGAAAGCACCCTCCAGCAGCCTCAGTATTGTGATTTAAGTGAAGCATTTCTCCTGTTCTATGAAGAAGAGAAACTACAAGTTGCTTTTCAAGGAAATAACTGTGTTACTGTGTTGTAACAAAGACAACCAGGAAACCTATAGCCCCTTTCAGACTAACAAGTTGTATTTGGCATGAACATTTATGGCCACAGCCCACTTTTACAGAGGCGTAGAGCACAATTTTCAAGCCACAGGCTTATATGCATTCTGGTTATAGCTGTGGGTCAGAATGAAAATTACAACTGGATTACTGACACTCGTGATACATTTTCAGTGGCCTCTTCAGCATGAACATTCTGGCAATAGTACAGTTATTTACACAAGGTGATTACTGGATGGGATTTTTGGATTTATTGGGCTACAAATCCCACAATTCTCTATTCTGGGATATCTACCTGACCAACAGACACCTAAATGTGGTTCACTTGGAAGAAAGGCTTCAGCTGGAAGGTTTTAAGGTTTAACTAAGCCTAGTTCTGCCTAAGTGTCCTGTTCCTGCCCCATTTGAGGCCTTTCTCTCAGGTGAGGCACATCCAAGTGGCTGTCAGGTAGAACTTCCAGAAGGGAGAATTATGGGATTTGTAGTCCAACAAATCTGAAATTTTCATTCGTATCAATTACCCTCTGAGGTGTTGGAGTAACAGTTCCCACTTACAAGAGAGCATTTCAGCTTGAAGGCAGATAGTTGATCTGTATACCTGATGGAAAAATCTTTTAAGGTATATTCTGAGGATGGCCAATATGTGGGTCCCCAAGACCTTCAGTACCTGGGATCTTACATTACCATGAAACCCAAAACTGTTTTTTAAAAATTTGTTGAAAATTTGACTTGTGTCTCTTGTGCCCTTTGGGTATTAAAGGGGACTATTTTTTCAGTGTTTCATGGGTACTTAACCTCTCCTCAACCCCCACCTCAGTTTTAAAATATTTTAAAACATTTGGCCACTAGAGGGTGTAAACAGATTTTTAAAGACCCCTGATCCCCGGACAAAAGTAGGTGCAGGTGATACCTAATCTCACTGGAACAGCTGTGGATGCAGCCCTCCAACTTCCAGGGATGGGCATGTGTGGCCCCCAGAGTTTTGGAGATTGCCGACCCCTGCTATACACAAGCTCCCCATGAATGACCTTTTAAATACAGATTATGAGATTTAAAGTGCCTATCTTTGTTTAATTTTTCCAACAGGACTATGAGACAAAACAGATCACTTCTGCCTTCAGCTAAAAATGACACTCTCCAGTAAGCAGAAAACCACTGCTTTAATGCTTCTAGGTTAACTGAATTGTGTAACTGACTTTCTTGTTACGAGGATGTTTATGCTCGCTAGGGTTCTCGTAATTTAGCACCTGTGTTAATAATATAATTCTCATTTTCTGTATCTCATTTTATTCTGTCCCACATCCATGACTTAAGCCACGGTGCATATGGTTGGAGAATATGCAAGCAGTGGTCCTGGAGCAACATTAACTTGTGCATTCAGCCCTTCGAATCCCAGAATGATCATCTGAGCACACTTCCTCCTTTGAAAAGGAATCACATCCACACTTCAAGAAAATGAGAAACCTTGTGTTTATTAGAGAACTACACTTGGGATAGGAAACATGATAAGGTATCCTAGTTCTAGCTACCCAAGAGTATGGTTACACTATGAAAATAAATTAATAGCTTGATCAGGTTTTTTAAAATAAGGTTTAAGTCTCATGGTAGTCACGTGGTATTTGGGTCAGTGTGTGTGTCCTCTTGGGAAAACTAAGCTGTTTTTAAGATGTACTGTATATTGGTAGAGAAGGTTACGTTAGCTTTAAAAATCCGTGCAACTGAGGCTTTGTCCTGTGCCACTGTCCTTTTAAGAGTGCTTCTACTGTTCCCTGGGAGGTAGAGAGAAACAGCATTTAGGAAAACAGGCAGAGAGAGAGAGAGGAGAGAGAGTGCTGCTAGGAACTGAAAGGAGAAAGAAGCCGGTGCATGGCTCCTGAAAATATTCTGGCCCTTTTCAGTTCCAAAAAAACACCAACCCAGGATGGACTGTGGGTATCTTACAGGTTGATTCCTTTTGACCTGACAGGAAGCATGCATTCTCCTCCTTTCATCTTAAACACTCCCCACTGTCACTGCCCTTTTCAAAAAGTTTCCAAATAGGCAAGGAGGGGACCTTGCAAGACTTGATCTGTCCCAAACCACTGTCAAATCATAGGTCCCATTTGTGCCCATACACTACACCACAGAAATCATGGATCCTTCGGTGCATGGCTTTGCAGTGGTGCAAAAACACTGATCCAAGGCACAAGTCCTCATGGATCCGCATGATTTTACATGAGATCTGCCCCCAAACCATTGTCATATCATAGACCTAATCTGTACTCACAGACTACAGCATAGAAATCAAGAGGTCTTTGGATGTATAGCTTTGAAGTGGCACAAAAACATTTTTATCATGTGGATCCCCAAACACTGTCCAATCTGTGGGCAGAAAAGGGCCATTGAAGAGTGGTTTGGGGATGATCCCATATAATAATCATGTGGATCCATGGTTTTGTACCATGGCAAAGCTATACACCCAAGGACCCTTGAATTCTGTATTGTGGTCTGTGGGTATAAATGGGACTTATGACTTGACAATGGTTTGGAGCAGATCCCATGAAAAAATCATGTGGATTCATCAGAATCTCTGCCTTGGATCAGTGTTTTTGCAAAACTGCAAAGCCATGTACTGATGGATCCATGATTTCTGTTGTGCAGTGTGTGCATACAAATGGGACCGATAATTTGACAGTGGTTTGGGGCAGATCCCAAATACAAATCATGTGCATCTGTGCCTCAGTTTCATGTTTTTGTGCCACTGCAAAGCCATGAGCTGAATGACCCTTGATTTCTGTGTTGCAATCTGTGGGCACAGATTAGGCCCCACTGCAAAGACAGCTCTTTGCTCATCACTTAGGCTACACATCTCACCTGCCTCTTGCCTCTGACCCTGCACCTCAAGCTTTCCCATTTGCCTACATTACACTTTGTTAAAATACAGTGAGTGATGGGAATGGCAAATCCCACAGACACAATTTACACTGACAGAGGGCATTCTCACATGCAAAATGATTCAAGCTAAATCTATTTCCTCCTCAGTAAAATACCTCATTTACTGACAAAAATACATGCTTCATGGTGGGGGAAAATCTTAGCTTCCATGTGCATCATGTAGTCACTAGAGATGGGCATGAACCCCGGTTCAGAGGTTCGTGCCTGTTTGTAAGCGCGGCACCACATGTATCATGTGTTCCTTTCTCCCCGCCTCCCCAGCTGGATTCTCCCATTCACTAGCCTGCATGTGCTCCTCTCCTCCTCCTCTTCAGCCAGTCTCCGGCAGGAACACGGGCTTCCTTGCCTTGCCTCCTTGGCTGATCACCCACTCAGACAAGGAGGCAGGACAGGCAAGTCCATGCTCCTTCCGGGGACTGGCTGAACAACTGAAGAGAAGGAGGAGAGGAGCATACACCGGCTGGTCAGTGGGGGAATCCAGCTGGGGAGGCAGGGGAAGGGAGTACGTGGCACCAGCACAAACCACTGTACCAGGGTTTGTGCCCATCTCTAGTAGTCATCTTTTAAAAAATTGATTTAAAACATGCTAAAACCAATTCAAATACAAGGTTTTTTTCCTAATGTAACCTCACTCTAATTTGGAAATTTCAGGAGCTATGTCCGCCCCTTTCATCTCCAGAGAATAAATTCAAGATGTCTCCTCTTTGGAAGGACCAGAGAGAGGTTTGAGAAGGAAGGAAGTGACACCCATAAGAGAGTAGCAACCATGAGAGTAGCAGTCTAAGGCCAAAAGACGGTCAGCACAGGTCAGGGCAGGAAAAAGACTCTCTAGGAAACCTGAGGAAGTTCCCCTCCCCCTTCCTTCTCTATCCAAAGACATGCATCTTCTCAAGTATAAATTGAATTGCACCCTGACACTTCCAACACATATAAGCCTGTTGCTTGACTACTATACCAACTGCATCTGAAGAAGTGGGCTGTGTTTGTGAAAGTTCATGCCCCCCCCCCCAAAAAAAAGGGTAGTCTTAAAGATATTACAGAACTCTCAATTGTATTTACAATTCAATTGCGGCATAATATTGTTCCTGGGTGGAGAGAGGTATTTCTGGTTTTGGGCAGGGAGTTAGATTTAAAACTCTTCCAAATCCATAACTTTATGAGCGTAGGTCTTGTATCTAAACTGAGAATATAAGCACATTCAAACATTGATTCATCAGGATTTGGGGAAACTCAGGCCTTTAAGGTGTAGTATTATTTATTAAATGCTGCTTAAGAAATGCATAGTGTAATTAAGAGGATTTCTTATCTTGCTGAAATATTAAATATTCTTTCTCCTTGTGGTTTTTAAGTCAAACAGACAAAAGACATCTGAAGGCAAAACAGGCAATTTCCTCTGAGGTCAAGGAACTCTGCTGCTTTTTGCACTGGAGTGATTGAATGATCTAATCATATTTATTGCAGAATTTCCTGCTCCCAATGTAGACTGATAGCTGGAAAGTGAAATTTGAGCATAATTCACAGGAGGTAGCTACTTTTAGAAGTCATTTTAGCAGTTTTCTTGCTACACAGTAATTGGCACACAGTTTTGAAGCTAACTAGCAGATTTATTTATGGCAGTTAATAAAAAAAGAGTATTCCTTGACTTTATACTGAATCAAAGTGTTATGTTGATGGATGTTTCAACTAGCTGTTGCTTTGCCTCTTTAGTGTCCCTCCCCTTTGTTTTTTCCTTATTGTGTATTATTGTCATTTGGTTCCTTTGTGCCCATGTGCTGCTAACCAGGTTAAGTGCTAAACTTTTACTGGAAAGGCAGGCTTTAAAATTTCATAAACACTCCCTCCCCTTTTTGTTTTTACACAGTTTCTTGTCACATATTGAGCTGTTCAAGTAATATTCTTGAACTATCAGCATTCATTTCAGTGAGTGCACACTACAACATCCTTGGCACATTGGATGCTACATTAACAATTAGAAATAGGAAGTGTTATTTTGATTTTTCAGTTCAGACTCTAAAATAAAATAGCTTTGACAACTCACTACAAAGTAGCAGACCTAAACCTCACAGTATGAAGGGTTTATGGAGAAACAAATATCTGCCATGGTCAGGTCTGGGGTTTTTTTCATCTTCAGCAGATTGCACAGTCCCTATCTGGACAGGAACTCCTTAATCACACTGGTTCCTGCTTTGGTAATCTCTAGGATCAATTACTGCAATGCTCTCTATTTGGGAGCAAATTAAGCATCCACACAGACTGCAGAATAGAGTGATCAGGAACATTCCCAGTCACACCAAATAAACTGCAGCCCTAGTGCTGTGCCGAAAAGGAGCAAAACAGCTCACAAAATGAGTGGGATGGATCGCTCTTACTTGACCACACATGGTCACCAGAAAATAGGAAGAGCCAAAATGCTCCAAAAGCGAACCAAATAGTGAGCTGTATGCTCATCTGATTGCCCCCTCAGTATGATTGCTCTTATTTAACCTCAGTTTGCTCATGTGTGGGACCCTGTGCATGCTCACTTCCTTTCATGTTTGCTCATAAGCCAGAAAATATGTAAAATCCAAACTCTTGGAAGAAGATATAGATCCAAAAGCAAAACGTTTTGTAAGAAATTTCTATACCATTTTATTCAATAGATTTAGCCATTCAGTCAACAAATTTAAACAGCTTCTTATGCCAAAGTAGCACTGACAACATCATTTGATAATGTTGCTGCAGAGCATAAATAATAATGTCAACAGAGCAGAGCTGTGTTGGCTCATGACCCACCAAAAATATGAAAAATATCCATCTTTGCAAAGAGACAAATTGCAAACAATGTGTTATCTTAATGCATTTTAACTTGACATTTCAGCTTCAGCTGGGAGGGCCACATTGAATATTAGGAATAGAGGCTGTCTAAAAATGTCTAATGAACAAAAATAACAATACTAAAAACTCATTGCCATGTCAAGCTTCTTAGCACAACCCAGAAAACAAAAACAAAAAAATTTAACAATTCCTGAAAATTTTAGCAGCAGTGTATGTCAGGGCAGAGAGACATGCTTCCCCACTGAGAATCTGCCAGTGTCTTTGTGAGAGCCTTTGATCAAGCATACACCTCAAAGAAGGTTAGGTACACCTCCTGCCCAACTCTAGACATGCATCCAATGGGCTTGTGATTGTTTCCTTAATGCCTGCTTCTCGTTCTCTCCCTCTGTACCTCACCCCATACATCGGTAGCTTGTTTTAGTACCTTCTAATTCTTGAGTCACTTACAATAAAACCTGACCAGCTTCTCCAGAAGCCAAGATGATCTATATCAAGATTGGTGGGTCAAGTACCATGTCTGCTGTCTGCCACTAGAATGTGTCAATGCTCTCCAGAACTCACACATTTCCGGAACGGGCAGATATATTCCTGCCAAACACCATTTACAAGCACTTCCTTCTGTTTGAACTTGCCACATTTTTAAAATCTTCATCTGAGCCCTAATTTATGTCCCAAAACTGAAAGGAACTAGTTTGATGGGAACACAGGATGAGGCCTTTTTAAGTGACAGTATTATAACTGTGAGGCTATCTCCCATGGGGAATTAAACTAGTTCAAAAATATAGAGCCCCCAGACATTTTCACCTAGTATTTCCCATTAGCCTTATGCAGCTGTTGCTGTTACTATGGTCTTTGTGTCAGCAACACATTCTTTAATACGAAGCTTCAACACAGAGTTTCCTGGAGACATCCAAGATCGAAGCATTGGCATCAGCTTGATTTGATCCTCACTAGATGCTCTAGCCTTCCTAGTATTACGATCACACACAGTTATCAGGGTGCTGATTGCGATACTGATCACTCCCTGGTGTGTAATAGAGTAAAACTGTGAACAAAAGAGATTGTATCACACGAAAAAGGAAGGAAGACCACGTATTGACATCAGCAAGACTTGCGATCAAAGAAAAGTGGAGGAATTTGCCAAAGCGCTTGAGGAAACCCTTCCAGGGCCGGCTGATGCAAATGCACCTGAACGATGGGAACATTTCAAGAATGCTGTTTATAACACCCCCTTGTCCACATTTGGCAAGAAGACCAAAAACATGGCAGACTGATTCGAAGCCCATTTGGAGGAGTTGATGCCAGCCCATCGAGGGAAAAAAGGAGAGCTCTAGCAGCATACAAAGCCTGTCCTAGTGAGTACAACTTGCAGGCTCTTCGAGCTGCTCGTAGCAAAGTCCAACAGGCTGCCAGGAGATGTTCTAACGATTATTGGCTTCAGCTCTGCTCTCAGATACAGATAGCAGCGGACACAGGTAACATCAAGGGAATGTATGACGGTATCAAGCAGGCTTTAGGTCCAATTACAGAAGAAATCTGCTCCTTTGAAGTCTGCTACAGGCGTGATCATCCAGGGCCGAGCACAGCAGATGGAACGCTGGGTACAGCACTACTCTGAGCTATATTCCAGAAAGAATGTAGTAACCGAAGAGGCATTAAATGACATTGAGTGCCTGCCTGTCTTGGAAGAGTTGGACAGCGAACCAACTTTAGCAGAAATAAAAGCAGCCTTGGATTCCCTCGCCTCCGGCAAGGCACCTGGGAAGGACAACATCCTTGCTGAAGTGCTGTAAAGAGATCATCACCACCGAGCTGTATGAAATCTTTTGTCTTTGCTGGAGGGGAGGTGGAGTACCACAGGACATGAAGGATGCACACATCATCACATTGTATAAGAACAAAGGAGACAGGGGCGACTGCAATAACTACTGTGGCATATCTCTTCTCAGCATTGTAGGGAAACTGCTTGCCCGTGTTGTTCTGAAGAGACTCCAGGTGCTTGCAGACAGAGTCTATCCAGAATCACAGTGTGGATTTTGAGCTAATAGATCCACCACTGACATGGTATTCTCCCTCAGACAGTTGCAGGAGAAATGTAGGGGACAACGACATCCACTCTTTGTGGCCTTCATAGATCTCACAAAGGCCTTTGATTTGGTTAGCAGGGATGGCCTTTTTAAAATACTTCCCAAGATTGGATGTCCACCTCGACTCCTTAACATCATCAGGTCCTTCCATGAGGAAATGAAGGGCACTGTAGTTTTTGATGGCTCAACATCAGATCCCTTTGACATCTGAAGCGGAGTGAAACAGGGCTGTGTCCTCACGCCGACCCTGTTTGGGATCTTTTTTGCTGTCATGCTGAAGCACACCTTTGGAACTGCAACAGAAGGTGTCTATCTCCGGACTAGATCAGATGGAAAGCTCTTTAATCTCTCTAGATTGAGAGCGAAGACCAAAGTCCATCTGAAATGCATGCGGGACTTCCTCTTTGCCGATGATGCAGCTGTTGTTGCCCATTCTGCTGAAGACCTCCAACAACACATGAATCGTTTTAGTAAGGCCTGCCAAGACTTTGGATTAACAATCAGCCTGAAGAAAACACAATTCATGGGCCAGGGCGTGGACTCACCTCCCTCTATTACCATCTCCACACAAGAATTGGAGGTTGTTCATGACTTTGTGTACCTTGGCTCAACAATCTCTGACAATCTCTCCCTAGATGTCGAGCTGGATAAACGCATTGGCAAAGCAGCTACCATGTTTTCTAGACTCACAAAGAGAGGATGGCTTAATAAGAAGCTGATGGCATATACCAAGATCCAGGTCTATAGAGCCTGTGTCCTGGGTACACTCCCGTACTGCAGTGAGTCCTGGACCCTTTGTGCACGGCAGGAGAGGAAGCTGAACACATCCCATATGCGTTGTCTCTGATGCATTTTTGGTATCACCTGGCAGGACAAAGTTCAAATAGAGTAGTCCTAGAACGAGCTGGAATTTTTAGCATGTATACATTACTGACGTGGTGGGGACGTGGTGGCGCTGTGGGTTAAACCGCAGAAGCCTCTGTGCTGCAGGGTCAGAAGACCAGCAGTCGTAAGATCGAATCCACGCGACGGAGTGAGCTCCCGTCGCTTGTCCCAGCTCCTGCCAACCTAGCAGTTCGAAAGCATGCAAATGCAAGTAGATGAATAGGTACCACCTCGGTGGGAAGGTAACGGCGTTCCGTGTCTAGTCGCGCTGGCCACGTGACCACGGAAACTGTCTTCGGACAAACGCTGGCTCTATGGCTTGGAAACGGGGTTGAGCACCGCGCCCTAGAGTCAGACACGACTGGACTAAATGTCAAGGGGAACCTTTACCTTACATTACTGATACAGCCACGTCTACGTTGGCTCGGGCTTGTTGTGAGAATGGCTGATGGTCGGATTCCAAAAGATCTCCTGTATGGAGAATTAGTGCAGGGAAATCGCCCCAGAGGGAGACCACAGCTGCGATACAAGGATATCTGCAAGTGGGATCTGAAAGCCTTAGGAATGGACCTCAACAGATGGGAAACCCTGACATCTGAGTGTTCAGCCTGGAGGCAGGCGGTGCATCATGGCCTCTCCCATTTTGAAGAGACCCTTGTCCAGCAGGCCGAGGCAAAGAGGCAGTCCCGAAACCAGCAAAATCAGGGAGCTGGACAGGGGACAGATTGTATTTGTCTTCAGTGTGGAAGGGACTGTCACTCTGGAATTGGCCTTCTCAGCCACACTAGCCACTGTTCCAAGTCCTCTATTCAGAGCACGTTACCATAGTCTCTCGAGACTGAAGGATGTCTAATCTATGCAACATAGCTAGTGGAAAGGAATTCTGGGAGTTGTAGTCTGAAATATTTGTAGGGCCAAAGGTGCCCCACTCTAGAAGCAGCCTACTCTTTGTTTGTTCTCCAGTGGGAAGTAAAACCTTTTTGTTTTGTTCAGCCTTTAATCATTGCTAAGGAGCTCAGAGCTGGTCCTACTTGTATGTTTCCTGATGCCTCATTTTTATCATTTTTCTTTTCACATCTTCTTTTAAAATATTTTTATTATTTATCCCACATTGAGGATAGTATTAAAATGTCGTAATAAAAATTAATAATAATTTGTCCTTCCAAATTCTGTACTTTCCTTACATAATTCTGAATATAAATGTTAATCTTTCAGTTGTATTTATACTTGCTTTTTGGACTCCAGTACTATGTAGCTAACAAGACTGGTCAGACGGGTAAACAGACTAGGTTATTAGCAACTGTATGGGCTGAAAGCACTCCTGGCTACCGCACTGCCAGACTTAAAAGAAGGGTGTGAAAGACAGACCATTAAACACTTTTTTGTTTTGGCAGAGCAGCTATACAGCACATTTTACTAGAGCTAACTTATCTTAAATTACAGAACATAACCCCCCCCCCCCCGCCATCCCCATTATACAAGTTTCATTCTTTGTATCATGGGGGCTGTGCCAAAGAATTTTTCAGAGGGCTTCAGAATGAAAAGAAGCAAAGCGCTGATTAATGAGCTGTGTTTGTTCTGTTGCATGTGATCAAACAGGCCAGCACTACAGTCATTGATAAAAGCAAGCAAGGCACAGTTATATCTACAGACTGCTATATTTGTCTGTTTAAAATTCAGTTGATCTGAGTGCTGGAATAATTTGTGCTGTACCATCTGGCAGCAACGAGGTGTGTGTTGGGAGGGTGAGAAATCCCAGTATGTAGAAATACTGTATGGGAGTTTGCAATTTTAAATTATGGATAAACAGTTCACTATATATAATAAGAATTACAACATTCCCGCTGCTGAACTGTAAACAATCCTACAAATGCTAATCTTTGGAACATTTAGAAGCAAACTTATCACACAACTGCAGCAATGCCTGGACTTTTTATGTGGATATATACAGCATATTAAAGTCCATAAACAACCGTACAGCAAGATACATTGACTGCAAACACATACATTTAAAAATCCTGCCCTCATATCGAATATGCATACATCTCTACTGTCATCAATATGAACAAGGTGAACTTGGAGAACAAATCTTATTCTTGCAGATATAACTTCTGCATAACAGTTTTCTTGAAAAGAAGTTCCCTACCACCACCTCTGTGCCGACCAAACAGTCTTCCTCCATTAAATGTTAGAAATAAGTGTTGTTCCCACCAGATTTCTGAGATCACTGTTTCATGTAGAGGAACTAGAAATAAAATAGGTTTTATGCCACTTGGATCTCTTTGCCCTCCCCTAGAATCCTGGGAATTGTCGTTTGGTAAGGTGCTTAGAATTATCTGCTCCTTAGCACTTTGACCTGTAATTACAGTTCTAAAGGAATTAAAAATTACCAGGAGGGTTTTCTCTTTGATGTTTTTGGACTGCAAACCACAAACTTCCCCAGGCAGCACCTCCCAGAATTGGACTGCAACTCCCAGAGTTCTCACAAGAATTTCCCAGGAAGAATTCTGGAAGTTGTGGTTCAGAACCAAATCTGTACACCTTTATATCATCAGCAGAGGAATGGAGGAGAAAATGATAGTCCTCCACCCAATCCAGAGGGAGACTGAAACCCGGTGCATGTTCTAATTGGCTCACCCTGAGCACCTCCCCCTCTGTTTCTCCACTTACAGTGCATAAGATGGCTGCCCTTTTGGCCTTGCACGCTTCTAAGCTTCACAGGAGGAAGGCCACCTGGAGGGCCTGATGAGGAGCGTCACATTGGGACCTTTCAGGCTAGGGTGGGAGACAGGTATGGAGAGAGGTCCAGTTACCCCCCCCCCCCAATACTGGCTACAGGCAGTGGGGGCACCAGACCTTTCATTGTCATGGTTGCCATGTGTGAACTGAGCCCCTGCCTTCCCCTCATTCATTGTCCTGGCTCTATATCACTAACTATTACCTGGTGTTGCTTTGATGGTTCTCTCGATCTCCCTCACAGTGCAGCATCTTTGTTGCTCTCTTCTCAGCACCGCCAGCAGCTTCCAAGGAGGAAGAGGAGGAGGGTATGGGCACATTACAGCTACTGGAGGATTCATCCTGTGGGCAGTAGCAGAAGTGGTGGGAGGAGGTGCATACCAGTGGAGGTATGCAGATTTGTTTTTGGACCACAGGTCCCAGAATTATGCCCAACCTGATGAATTTTAATTCTTATCACATACACACACCCATCAGCATGGTGGCCCTTCCAACGAGGGAAGGGGATTTGTATTTCAACATATCTGGAGGATGGCAGAGATGGGGTTGGAAAAGTTATGTTTATCTCATATAAAGGGGGTTGAGATGAAAGAAACGCAAAAGTTAGAGCCAGAAAGTGAAAGACTGGAAGTTGGTGACTCTAATGCACAGGGCAGTGAATTTGCTGCATTTTAGTCTGCACCTTACAGGATAGATCCATGGTGCTGAGCTACATATCTAAAATAGCATTTTGGACAGCTTCTTTGAAGTTCAGGCTAAAATGTGGAGTGGAATCACTGCCCTTGCAACATTGGAGTCACCAGCCTCCAACAGTGAGAGATGTCCTACAGTGGATGACAAGGCGGAAATGAGTGTCTGGCCAGTAGGGTGAAGGAAAATGATACTTAGGAGGCAGTTTGTTGTGGAACAGAAGTGGGGAGAATTCCAAGGATACTTCTACACCATAAATATATTGGTATTATGCCAGTTTAATTGTCCTGACAAGTATCTCAAACAATCTCTGAAAATGTGTTTTAGTCTTAATTATTCAACCTTGTAAAGCTAAAATCAGGAACACATTTATGAACCTGTTGTTGTTCTTTCCAAGCCTACCACTGGACAGTACGGGGAACTCTCTTCTGCCTTAATACCTGTGTTCAGTTTCTGTGAGTCATTTGAGATGTCTCTCTTAATCTTGCCAATTGTGTGGAGGAATTATGAATGTGTAATTCTCTTCCCTCCTACCCGAAGCATAATTACAGTGGTGCCTCGACTTATGACCATAATCCGTTCCAGAAGATGGACGTAACTCAAAATGGTCGTAAGTCGAAGCACCATTTCCCATAGGAATGCATTGGAACGGGATTAATCCGTTCCAGCAGGAAAAAAAAATCACAAAAAAACCACACACCAAAACCACAGCCAGCCTCATCGGAACGCGATGGGGCTGAAAAACAAAGCAAAAAAAGCACACCCACACCCACGGGGCTGAAAAACAAAGCAAAAAAGCACACCCACACCCACGGGGCTGAAAAACAAAGCAAAAAAGCACCCCCACACATACAGGCTGAAAAACAAAGCAAAAAAGCACACCCACACCCACGGGGCTGAAAAACAAAGCAAAAAAGCACCCACACACACACAGGCTGAAAAACAAAGCAAAAAACACACACACACACACCACAGTCAGCCCCATCAGAACGCAATGGGGCTGAAAAACAAAGCAAAACACACACCCCACAGTCAGCCCCATCAGAACGCAATGGGGCTGGAAAAAAACACACCCCCACACACACACACAGCACAGAAACATAACCCCCCCAAACCCAAACCCACGCTGCAAAACAAAGTAAATGTACTTACTCATGAGCAGAAAGCAGCACCAGGCAGTCCGAAGCCTCCTCCGACACACACGCTCTAACTGTTGGGGCGAAAGAGCTCTTTGCCAACCAACGGTTAGCCCTCTAATTTGAATTCCCCGCCTTTTTCCCCTGCCTCTTTTGATCACAACTCGAAGCTCTGGCCGCAAGTCGAAGCAAAAATTTGCGGCCGGAGCTGGTCGCAACTCGAAATGGTCGTATGTTGGGACGGTCGTAAGTCGAGGCACCACTGTACTCTGTTATCCCCACAAATCCATTAGGAGACAGAATGTCAAAATATGATCCACATATTTAACATCCAATGCTCATAGGCCAAAATTATGTTGTTAATCCTCAAAAACAAATCTGGTAACTGTATGTTTCTGGCTTACGGATGCTGCTTACTATAAAGGCAAGCCATAATCAATATTCTGTTCTGTGCTGATGTGCAGGGACAGTAGAGACAGATTAGGCATGCCTTATTGGTGATATAGTAGGCAGGTGCATACACATTCCTCTCCCTGTGAGGGGCTGTTAAACACTGACAAGATCAAGGAAGAAGAGCAATAGCCTTTTCTCATCTCGTCTTACCCGTGTAAGTGGCCATAGAGGTTGGGCCTAAAAAGAGAGGACAGCAGCAACAACAGTGAGCAGTAGATTAATCTTACCCAGGAAGGGGTCCCACTGAGATCATCTTGCTTCAAGGCCCCTTATGTCCTGGAGGCAAAATTGTCATCCACTGGTAGAACCAAAGTTATTTTGGTGCAAAATCTGATTTAACTAAGATTGAAACTGCTCTAGATAGTTTATGTAATCCAACAGTACTTGACATTGGGCTGGCCAAAATGGAAGCATTTGCGACAGGGCAATAGTTCTTAAGGTGTAATTTCACAACCATTTCCCTTATGTTGACTGGGATGACTCTTTCTCTCCACCTCCCTCTTGGTTGAGGAGGCTTACATAATCTTCTGGACCCACTCAGGCAGTCCCGTGTTAACAACCAACATGGTCAAGGGTTGATTAAGTGAGATTAACTTCAGCTACATAGTCCTAAAATAAAGCTCCTAGTACAAGTTGCTATCCATTAGGTTGCTGCATTGTTTTTCCTAATGTTGTGTTCATAGCGTTTGATAGAAGCAGTTTGTCTGGAATTCCACCCATATTAGTTCCCCACTCCCAGAACCAAATATTTTCATGAGCAGTCTGGCTGTTGGCTTGTCCAACATATTAAAAAAGAAGAAAAAAACGTATTCTTGAAGGCTTTCACGGCCGGGATCTGATGGTTGTTGTAGGTTTTTTGGGCTGTTTGGCCGTGTTCTGGAACACGGCCAAACAGCCCTAAAAACCTACAACCATCGAAGAAAAAAACCTTCCTATTCTATTCCTATTGGGAGGAAGCTAGAGAACTTGCCTGCCCACTTTTTGCTTGCTGACAGTTGGCCTCTACTAATACCACATCTGTGTACCTCAGGACAGGTGCCCTCACTCATTAGCTCTTTGCTGTAGATAAAAGAGCCACAGAACCTGTGGAAAGATATTTTTTCCAAAGTGACTGGCTTTATGAAATGTGAAGACAAAAGTAAAGTGACTTGATCACAAGCAGAACAGGATATGTGGGACTTGGTGTGGTCTGTTGTAAAAGAACAACCAAGATCCTTGTAAGGTGGAAAAGGAAAAGGAAGATAAATTAGAGGGCTGAGCAGTCACAGGGGCAGTTTCCCAGATGAAGTTGCATGGCAATATGTCAGTTGTGTGGGTTTGTGGTTGGTGTAGCTAAGGTTACTGGGTCACAATCCAGAGAACCCAGTTTGAATAGCATCAATTGACTGGTTTTGGTTTACTTGTTCTTAAATATTCTAAAGCATAGTTGTGACCAAAAAAAAAGGGGGGAAACCCTAAAGTTGGATCATGTAGTTTTTTTATGAAAACAATAAAAATGTAATTAACACAAATGAAATGTAAAAAAAGAAAGGATCAAAACAGTAGCGGCTACCCCTTGTTCAGCACTTGACACTGCTCATCCTCCTCCCTCATGACCTAAGCAAGAGGGATGTTAATTGTGCACTACAACTGATGGGGGAGATGAGTAAGTGATGGATCATGGGGGGAAATAGAGTATGAAGCACAGCAGTGATAACTTCTCCATCATTGCATCAGTAGCAATGCTGAAAGGAATGTAGTCATTTAATTTTGCATTCATCCTCATGAGATGTTGAAGGCTGTCTCTTGTTTCGGCTGAATTTTCAAAATCAATAATGAATATATTTGCACAATTTCAATTAATATTCAGCACTCTCCCCTGGCTGCTAAAGTCTTTTCTCTGCACTATTCTTACGTTACTTGACCGTGTTTGGCTTCATTTGCTCCCACTGCAATTTAATCTGACTGGCTATGGAGACCCATGTATATCGGTTTACAGGCATCTGTGACATCAGATGTAGCATTGTCTTCCGATTTAAAAAGTCACTTCAGTCACAGACCATTGGATTTAGTGGCAGTGAGGGCAAATGAGGTTGAGGAGAGTGAGAATGAAGAGAAAGACAAATGGCATTAGGCAGAAAGCACGGCCACTGGGGGGGAAATGGGTGCCAAACAGTACAAATGTTTGGTAAGATTAGAAGGCTTTTGTAATTAATTTGGCTGCATTAAATATGCTAATTTAAAGCGATTATCAAAATTAGTGAATATCTGGCACAGCTTAAAAGGAAAGGTAGGTTCTGCAGGTTGCAACCTAGCAACCTTAGTTTTAAGTCCCCTTTAAAGCAAACAGAAGAGGCCAGTTTTGACTTTGCCAGTTGTAACTGTTGTGACCAACTGCTCCATACGGCCTCCTCCTTTCAGCCACCCCCACAAGTCTTAACTTGTTTTTCACTAATTCTGTGGTATCGCTAAGTATAATAAATGAAATGTACCCATACGGCCTAAAACATACTGCATGTCTTTCAATAACGAATCACAGCATGGAGGGAGCCCACATTAGTTGCTGCCTCAGAACTCCCAGGGTGACAATATATTCGAGGCCCACGGTGCCGTTCACCCTTCAATTTGCTATTTCCCAGCTTTTATTGTGCGCATGCTTTTCTCTCTTCTCCAATTTCAATGCTACCTCCATGTACTTTTAATATGTAAACATATTTATGGATGCAATAAAGGTTATGTGCAAATTTGTAATTTGAGGTCTCTGTTTTAAACAGCTGAAATCTTCCAATAGACCAGTCACACCTTATAGCATATTGTAGTACAGAGTCAAATTTCAAGGCTGTTTCTTTGTGGTTCACAAATTAGAATCAGAATAGTAGAACAAGAGCAACAAAGCCCAAAGCCACTCTTTAGAAAGTTGCTATTCTTACTTGCTTGATGAAAAGCTGCCATTTGCACATATAGTAAAATCATACGTGTTGTGCTGTTTAAAGATATAGCACAATGCAGTGGCTTCTGAGGAGATCTGTAGAATATACAGTAGGACCCCCATATCTGCTGAGGACTAGTTCCAAGCCCCCTGTGGATACTGAAACCCACGGACAATAGCAAACTGGAGGAGAGGTTTATGGGTACCCTGGACTGCCAGAAAGATGAACAAATGAGTTCTAGAGCAAATGAAGCCTGAACTATGGAGGCAAAATGTTGAAACTGAGGTTGTTCTACTTTGGGCACATCATGAGAAGGCAAGATTTTGTAGAAAAGATCATAATTGTGGGAAGGGTTGAAGGTAGCAGAAAAAGAGGAAGACCAAATACAAGATGGATTTACCCCCTATATGAAGCCATAGGCTTCAGTTTACAAGAGCTGAGCATGGCTGTTGAAGACAGGACATTTTAGAGATCTCTAATTTATAGGGTCACTATAAATTGGAGGCAATCGGGTAGCACATAAGAACAACAAATTGTAACTTTCACTAATAGTTTTTGCTTGTTAGTATATGTTATTGAATAGGAAGACTGATCTGCAAATGCCCCATTGTTGCTATTGTTTTGTACTCCCTTACTCCCATCACTTGTGTCCAGTGCTAATCCTATGATTAAGTAGAGGGAGCCATTCAGGCACTAGAGGCTGGTGGTGAATAGCATGGCACAGTTAAGTGTTGGAGGACAGAGCTGTTCATATCAAGCATCCTGGCCTTATTCCCTAATCTGTCCTGTTGCTCTCAGGTGAGGTGGAGTACACTGTTTCTTTACCAATGTCAAAGTATGATTCTTCTGTACAAAGAAAAGAGAATGCCCTATTGTCCCTCACCTCAAGCAGCAAAACACTTGGGCTAGCCCTGCTTTTGTCATATTTACATGGCAGGCTGTTAAAGGCATAGGGGAAGTATCAAGAAAAAGCTGTCAATACTTCAACATGGTCTCATTTATAAGGCAATGTAGTCCAGCATTCTGTTTCCTAGAGTGGTGATTAGTTATTTCCAGGAAACCCTTTCTTTGCCCCATAGCAACTGGTACCCAGGCCTGGTATACTCATATAGGACTAGCCCAAGGTAAGTTGCTGCAAAGAATGCATGTCAAGTTAAAGGTCAAAAAAGTCCACCCATATTCCCAGGTCCCACTCATGAGCTGATTCTAAAGAGTCAGGGAAATCTGTGAATAAGTGTCATAGCAAACATTCCTCTTCTCTGAAGATTTTTTACTTGTGTAGAGCCCAGTTAATTTGTTTGCATTTTAATAACATCTAGATAGCTTAAAAATAATTTCATCCAACTTCTGGGCAGAAAAATGAATTGTAAAACAACCAGGCTGCTACTATTATGTTTTCTTTTATTTAGCAAGCTTATGTGTCAAATACAGTAGCAAAACCATTTCAAGAATGTAGAAGATAATTATTATGTAAAAAAAAGTTAATAGTAAGTTTAGTCATACTTAGGAAAAAAAGAACTAAGAGTCATAAACCAATTATAACAATTATAGGCACACCATGATAATTAATAAAATGGTATTTTCTTTTACTCTAAAATGGAATATGTGCACTGGAGTAGGCCCATTGAATCAGTGGGGATTTGATGAGTCAAGTCCTCCACTTAAGTTCCATTGACTTATTATAGTTGTGACTTAGTGACTAAAATAGGCCCATTCATATCAATGAAACTTATAGAGGAGCTGTTCACTAAATCCTCACTGATTCAATGGGCCTACTTTGATGCAACTCAATACAATAAGTAACAGTTCAGCCTCAATTTCTTTTATGGTCTTTTGTTCCCGTTATTGGAAATTGCATGTCATTGCAGACAATTTAATTTCATCCTTCTTTCTGACAGTTCTTTAACAACTAAAAATTATCTGTCTCATTTTCACATGTAAGAAGGCATTTTAAGTTTTTAAAAAGGAAGAAAACATTGGGGGAATGGAGGATACAGGAGCAAAAATAGTCCTTCATTGTTCAGGGATGGGCATATAGTATGTCCCCTGGAAACTTTGCTGAAAGTATAGTCCTACTGAAAAACTGCTCAGCTTCCCCTGCCTTATGTTCTCAGCTCACAGCAGCCAATTACCACCATACCACTCCCATGGACATTCACATAACTGAAAACTACTGGTTTCCAGTTCCCCTTAGATAGAAATGCTTTTAAAGTTTCATTTTGACCAAAACCAGTAAGTAGAGGAGTAAGAGTGGTTTGAATGGTGTGACATCCCCAGTTCTCCCTTAGTTGTGTCTCCACCTTACAGTAGCACACAAGGTCCCTGCTAGTACTCAGACTGGCACCCAGTTCATTATTTTACAATTATCTAAAGTAGCAACTGGGACTTCTGGACCTCCACTTCACCCTGTGAAATGATTTTGCTTCAGACTTTTGTGAGGTCCTCAACAAAGCGTGGTGACACTGCGGGTTAAACCGCTGAAGCCTCTGTGCTGCAAGGTCAGAAGACCTGCAGCCGTAAGATCGAATCCATGCGACGGAGTGAGCCCCCCTCGCTTGTCCCAGCTCCCGCCAACCTAGCAGTTCGAAAGCAAGCAAAATGCAAAAATGCGAGTAGATAAATAGGTACCACCTCAGTGGGAAGGTAAACGGCGTTCCGTGTCTAGTCACGCTGGCCACGTGACCACGGAGGATTGTCTGCCGACAAACGCTAGCTCTATGGGTTGGAAACGGAGATGAGCACCGCTGCCTAGAGTTGGACATGACTGGACAAATTGTCAAGGGGAACCTTTACCTTTACCAACTCTTTGGTAATGCTGCCACAATTACTTAACTTTTTTTTTTAGTAGTTGGTTAATTCTTCTTGATCATTGCCTATTCTGAGGAGTGTCATGATGATGGGATATGTAGTCAGAGAAATGTAAAATGGAGTCAGACAGGTTCTGTGTGAAGATGATTTGAGAGACATTGGAATGTGTTTTTCCAAGTATAATGAGAGTGTTTTTCTGAAGACCGTACAGCCTGGTTCGAGATAATGATGAAGGCCAAATTGAGAGCCCGTGGAAGACTCAACATTCCAAGCTAAGTGGAGAAGAGATAAACAACACCTGGACTCTCAAGGGAATAAGGAGAGGAGAGAGGTGGTACAGCCTCTTAAGGTTAATTGGTTGACAGCCAGAAAGGCCAAGAAGAAGGGAGGAGTTTGGGAGAGTAGATGGGTGATGTGGGAAATGATCCTATTCAATTCAACTGAAAGTAACAGTATGTGATTCTGATGGTTCGTGTGTTACTCTGATCTGGATTCGAGAGGATGTAAGTAAGGAGAAAGAAGGAGGTGGGGCTAGCCCACTATAGTCCACCTTAGTTAGCTTATTAGTGTTTATTATTTTTAATGGGAAATAGTTATTTTATTTAACTGCAATGATCTTTGAATATGTTCTTGATGCTAAAGCT
Source organism: Intellagama lesueurii (assembly GCA_037013535.1). Classification (NCBI taxonomy): domain Eukaryota; kingdom Metazoa; phylum Chordata; class Lepidosauria; order Squamata; family Agamidae; genus Intellagama; species Intellagama lesueurii. Next base: position 113,681,655 of record JBAJHW010000005.1, read on the forward strand.
TGTGCAATATAAACTGATTTCTAATGAAACTCTATTTTTCAACTAAAAATTAATTATAAAAATTCTACAAAAGGACTGGTCTCTTGAACAGCAGGGTCTGGCTAAATCCAGGAGGTGGAGAGGGCCACAAACTAGCTATCATTTAAGAGTCCTACCTAACTGAGCTTTAGTGAGTTCTAAGGTCCTCAACAAAGCATGGTGGCGCTGCGGGTTAAACCGCAGAAGCCTCTGTGCTGTAAGGTCTATAGATCTTCAGCTATAAGATCGAATCCACGCGACGGAGTGAGCACCCGTCGCTTGTCCCAGCTCCCGCCAACCTAGTGGTTCGAAAGCATGCAAATGCAAGTAGATAAATAGGGACCACCTCGGTGGGAAGGTAACAGCGTTCCGTGTCTAAGTCGCACTGGCCATGTGACCACGGAAGATTGTCTTCGGACAAACGCTGGCTCTATGGCTTGGAAACGGGGATGAGCACCGCCCCCTAGAGTCGAACACGACTGGACAAATTGTCAAGGGGAACCTTTACCTTTACCTAAGGAATCACAAAGCCCATGTGTCTGTACTTGTAAAGTACTGGTTAAGAGTAAAGTGTTCTTTTTAGGTCAGACTTGTTCAAAGGGCTTACGCTACACACTGCTGAGGTCTTGGGACTTGCCCCAGCGCAAACGTGGTAGATAAGTGGCCTGTTGAACTCTCTGACCGAATGCCAGCGACCCTTTAGGGCAGTGGTCCCCAACCTTGGGCCTTCAGATGTTCTTGGACTTCAACTCCCAGAAATCCTGGCCAGCAGAGGTGGTGGTGAAGGCTTCTGGGAGTTGTAGTGCAAGAACATCTGGAGGCCCAAGGTTGGGGACCACTGCTTTAGGGGGTCCGGTGCATCACAAGGAGTTTTAAGGTTGTTGTTAAATATTGTGTTGCATGTTTGTACATTATTGATTTTATTGGAATGCACTCTGGTGTAGAGAGCACTAATAATAATAATAATTTCCAAAGTTGAAATCATTTTTCAAAGGTTATGTTCTTCTTTTCTCTCCCCCTTTGCTGAGCTATGGTCAATCAGTCAGTATGGGTATTTATTACTTGATAACTGCCAATAGGAAATGAAGAGATGCTTGTTGTCCAAAGCAAAAGCCATTTGCCTTTTATAAAGGAATATAGTATGAAGGATTTGTTAGAGATCATCGTGTGTTCTGACCAATTATCTTCAATGAGCTAAATTAAGTACAGAGTCAAAAACATGGAGTTAACTTGTAATAACTTTATAAAAGGTTTAACTACAGACTTTAGTAGTTTAGTAGCAAAGGTCAAAATATAGTATTTGAGTGAAAAACAAAGAAGGTTTTTGTCTTACATATTCCAGGCAAGTTTCTTTAGCTTTGAAGAACGTTTCTAAACTGGGTAAACCACCCCCTAAAGCTGAATGGCATGGATGCAAGTGTGGATGGAGAGAGAGCAATCAGATAGCATGTGCTCAGGCAATCTCCATCTTGGAAAAGGGCCTTCTTCAAGGAAGAAGGCACACAAGAGAGAGGAGGGGCAGGAAGTGATCAGTGCACAATAGCGCCCCAATAGCAGGGTAGAACTGAGTGATTGGCAGAATCACCCACTGCATACTGAGACACAATTGATCTGCATACTCCAACAGGATTAAGATAAAAACAATGTAGTTAGGTCACTTATATTTCATGTAACCCTCCCCCATGTATTAATTCATTTTTTTACAACTTAAATTTTCTTCATCTCATATTAATTCTAACCTAAGCCTTATTTGTCTACAGTTTACAGTCATAACAAATGTAAACCCTATATTGTATCTAATTTTCAAAATTCTTACAAAGGTTCCTAATCCTGTCTGATTAGGCATCCTTCAGTCTCGAGAGACTATGGTAACGTGCTCTGTATGGAGGACTTGGAACAGCGTCTAGTGTGGCTGAGAAGCCCAATTCGAGAGTGACAATCCCTTCCACACTGAAGACAAATACAATCTGTCCCCTGTCCAGCTCCCTGATTTTGCTGGTTTCAGGACTGCCTCTTTGCCTCGGCCTGCTGGACAAGTGTGTCTTCAAAATGAGAGAGGCCATGATGCACCGCCTGCCTCCAGGCTGAACGCTCAGATGTCAAGGTTTCCCATCTGTTGAGGTCCATTCCTAAGGCCTTCAGATCCCACTTGCAGATATCCTTGTATCGCAGCTGTGGTCTCCCTCTGGGGCGATTTCCCTGCACTAATTCTCCATACAGGAGATCTTTTGGAATCCAACCATCAGCCATTCTCACGACAAGCCCGAGCCAACGTAGACGTGGCTGTTTCAGTAATGTATACATGCTAAAAATTCCAGCTCGTTCTAGCACTACTCTATTTGGAACTTTGTCCTGCCAGGTGATACCAAAAATGCATCGGAGACAACGCATATGGAATGTGTTCAGCTTCCTCTCCTGCCGTGCACAAAGGGTCCAGGACTCACTGCAGTACAGGAGTGTGCTCAGGACACAGGCTCTATAGACCTGGATCTTGGTATATGCCATCAGCTTCTTATTAAGCCATCCACTCTTTGTGAGTCTAGAAAACATGGTAGCTGCTTTGCCAATGCGTTTATCCAGCTTGACATCTAGGGAGAGAGTGTCAGAGATTGTTGAGCACAAAGTCATGAACAACCTCCAATTCTTGTGTGGAGATGGTAATAGAGGGAGGTGAGTCCACGCCCTGGCCCATGACTTGTGTTTTCTTCAGGCTGATTGTTAGTCCAAAGTCTTGGCAGGCCTTGCTAAAATGATTCATGAGTTGTTGGAGGTCTTCAGCAGAGTGGGCAACAATGGCTGCATCATCGGCGAAGAGGAAGTCCCGCATGCATTTCAGCTGGACTTTGGTCTTCGCTCTCAATCTAGAGAGATTAAAGAGCTTTCCATCTGATCTCGTCCAGAGATAGACACCTTCTGTTGCAGTTCCAAAGGTGTGCTTCAGCATGACAGCAAAAAAGATCCCAAACAGGGTCGGCGTGAGGACACAGCCCTGTTTCACTCCGCTTCGGATGTCAAAGGGATCTGATGTTGAGCCATCAAAAACTACAGTGCCCTTCATTTCCTCATGGAAGGACCTGATGATGTTAAGGAGTCGAGGTGGACATCCAATCTTGGGAAGTATTTTAAAAAGGCCATCCCTGCTAACCAAATCAAAGGCCTTTGTGAGATCTATGAAGGCCACAAAGAGTGGATGTCCTTGTTCCCTACATTGCTCCTGCAACTGTCTGAGGGAGAATACCATGTCAGTGGTGGATCTAGTAGCTCAAAATCCACACTGTGATTCTGGATAGACTCTGTCTGCAAGCACCTGGAGTCTCTTCAGAACAACACGGGCAAGCAGCTTCCCTACAATGCTGAGAAGAGATATGCCACGGTAGTTATTGCAGTCGCCCCTGTCTCCTTTGTTCTTATACAATGTGACAATGTGTGCATCCTTCATGTCCTGTGGTACTCCACCTCCCCTCCAGCAAAGACAAAAGATTTCATACAGCTCGGTGGTGATGATCTCTTTACAGCACTTCAGCACTTCAGCAGGGATGTTGTCCTTCCCAGGTGCCTTGCCGGAGGCGAGGGAATCCAAGGCTGCTTTTATTTCTGCTAAAGTTGGTTCGCTGTCCAACTCTTCCAAGACAGGCAGGCACTCAATGTCATTTAATGCCTCTTCGGTTACTACATTCTTTCTGGAATATAGCTCAGAGTAGTGCTGTACCCAGCGTTCCATCTGCTGTGCTCGGTCCTGGATGATCACGCCTGTAGCAGACTTCAAAGGAGCAGATTTCTTCTGTATTGGACCTAAAGCCTGCTTGATACCGTCATACATTCCCTTGATGTTACCTGTGTCCGCTGCTATCTGTATCTGAGAGCAGAGCTGAAGCCAATAATCGTTAGAACATCTCCTGGCAGCCTGTTGGACTTTGCTACGAGCAGCTCGAAGAGCCTGCAAGTTGTACTCACTAGGACAGGCTTTGTATGCTGCTAGAGCTCTCCTTTTTTCCTCGATGGCTGGCATCAACTCCTCCGAATGGGCTTTGAACCAGTCTGTCGTCTTTTTGGTCTTCTTGCCAAATGTGGACAAGGGGGTGTTATAAACAGCGTTCTTGAAATGTTCCCATCATTCAGGTGCATTTGCATCAGCCGGGCCTGGAAGGGTTTCCTCAAGCGCTTTGGCAAATTCCTCCACTTTTCTTTGATCACAAGTCTTGCTGATGTCAATACGTGGTCTTCCTTCCTTTTTTGTATGATACAATCTCTTTGTTCGCAGTTTTACTCTATTACACACCAGGGAGTGATCAGTATCGCAATCAGCACTCTGGTAACTGCGTGTGATCGCAATACTAGGAAGGCTAGAGCATCTAGTGAGGATCAAATCGAGCTGATGCCAATGCTTGGATCTTGGATATCTCCAGGAAACTCTGTGTTGAAGCTTCGTATTAAAGAATGTGTTGCTGACACAAAGACCATAATAACAGCAAAACTCCAGCAAGTGTTGGCCATTTTCATTTATCTTCCCAATGCCAAAATGGCCTAGACAAGTGGGCCAAGAATTGTGATCAGCACCAACTCTAGCGTTAAAGTCTCCGAGAATGAACAGTGGCTCTCTCTCAGGGACTTTTTTGATAATAGCTGCCAGATCGTTGTAGAATTTGTCTTTGACTTCTGTTGTGGACGACAGTGTTGGTGCATATGCACTAATGAGGGTGATCGGTCCCGCTGATGAGTGGAGCTGCAGAGACAGGATTCTTTCACTCCCCACAGTAGGTGGAACAATGGATCTCAGCTGAGTATTTCTGACCGCAAAGCCAACACCATATTCCCTGGTCTCATTCAATGGTTTTCCCTGCCAGAAGAATGAGAAGTTTTTTTCTTTGACAGATCCCATGTCTGGCAATCTCGTCTCTTGCAGGGCAACAATGTCCATCTGCAGTCTACTCAGTTCCATGTCGATGACAGCTGTCTTGCACACGTCGTCTATTTCCTGCAGGTCGTCAGAAAAGCCAGGGGTCATTGTCCGAACATTCCAGGTGCCCAACTTTAGGGCAGAAGTTTTCTTATGATTGTTGCATGGTGCAGGGTTATCGATCTGCTTGTCGGCTTTCACCATAAACCCCACGCACCCCATGAGGTTAACAGACTGTGGCGAGGTAGCACCTTACTGGCTGGGGACTGCTCAGCTTAAGGCGGGCGGTAGCTACCTAGTGAGGTGCAATGACCTCTCCCACCGTCGGAAGTAGCCCCTGGCGTCATGCTCTACGCCAATCGAGCAAAGACTTATAACCGGTAACTGCTACTTCCCGTGTTATTTCGACGCTGTATGCGAAGCTGTAGTGTCTTCTCCAGAGCACGAAGCCTGAGTAAAATAATATGGAGGATAGGCTGTTACCCAAGCAGCACATCCCCCCTCTCCACATCGCTGAAACAGTCCAATGGAAAGGCAAGAGCCAATACAACTGGTTCCAGCGACGTTGCAGGAGTTGCCAGAACGACATGAACTGCCTCCGGGACTCCGGCTCCGGATTTTGCCTCGAGGTTAACTCCTGAAGCCTTTTCCATCAGTGAATATAGCCACAAGGCAGTGGTGGTTTTTAATCCTGTCTAAATGAACTAAAAACCTGCTCAATTTTATTAATACTTTCTCCTGCCCCCATTCCATCTGTGGACTGGGGAAAATGTCCAGTCGTAACTAAATTCCACCGAGGCAAATTATTTCTCTCCTCTGCAACTGTTACAATATTTCTGTCACGCAGTCAGCACTCATCTGTTAATCAACCCATACATTCTGTCATACAACCAGCTAACTTACTTCTACATATACAATAGCAAAAAGCAAAACAATCAGAAGGGAACTGAATGTGTAATACATGGCTTTCTCTCTTTGTAGACATTTCAGTAGTTCTATTAGCTATGTTGCAGCAAGAACAGATTTTAACACATTATTTCCAAGCTCTGGGTGAAGGATAACACTTTTTAAAGTTCCCTTTTGTTTTAAAAAAAGTATCATAAAGTGAAAGACAGATATTAGGTGCACATAAATTAGAAGGGTATGATGCCAACTCGTTGTTTTGTTAGGCATATATGCAGGGAACTTTTTATAGAAGGGACGGTGCAAAAATGTGATTCTGCATCTGAATTTGGAAATGGAACAGTCAATATTTCATTCTCTTTCTACTGCATATGTATACAGGCTTTTGGGGCATAGGGCCTTTAGCATAGAGTAACTGTTCAAGACGTGGTGGTGCTGCGGGTTAAACCGCAGAAGCCTCTGTGCACCAGCAGTCATAAGATCGAATCCACGCAACAGAGTGAGCTCCCGTTGCTTGTCCCAGCTCCTGCCAACCTAGCAGTTCGAAAGCATGTAAATGCGAGTAGATAAATAGGTACCACCACGGTGGGAAGGTAACGGCGTTCCGTGTCTAGTCGCACTGGCCACGTGACCACGGAAACTGTCTTCGGACAAACGCTGGCTCTACGGCTTGGGGATGGGGATGAGCACCGCGCCCTAGAGTCAGACACGACTGGACTAAATGTCAAGGGGAAGCTTTACCTTTACCTAACTGTTCAAGAATACTGAAATATCATGGACATATGAAGTTGCATTACATTGAGAGCAAGCCCAGTACAGTAGCACCCCTGTATCCATGGGATTTGTATCTGCAGATTCACTTGTCTATAGTCTGAAAATATTTTTTAAAAACCAAACAAACCAGAAATACATATGTCTAGTTACCAGAACTGGCCACTAGAAGGAGCCAGATACAGTGGTGCCTCGCTAGACGATGTTAATCCGTTCCACGAAGATCGCTGTCTAGCGAAAACATCGTCTAGCGAAGCACGTTTTCCCATTGGAATGCATTGAAATCTCTTCAATGCGTTCCAAAGGGAAAACTCGTCGTCTTGCGAAATCTCCCATAGGGAAACATCGTCTAGCGAGTGAGGGTCCCCGTCGGAATGCACTGACAGCTGCACTGACAGCTTTTCACCACTAGTCGGCGCATTCCTATGGGGAAACCTCATCGTCTAGCGAAAATTCCCCATAGAGAGAATCGTTTTGCGAAGCGCAGTAGCGATCGCAGAAAGGCATCGTCTAGCGATTTCCTCGTCCTGCGAGGCAATCGTCTAGCGAGGCACCACTGTACTATGTTATGTATAGGGTTCACTATTATCCATAGTTTTCAGCATCCATGGAGGTATTCTTGGAACTAATCCCTGCGGATACGGGGGTCCTACTGTATTCTGCTTGACAACAGCTCTCTAAGGCCATTGTGTAAAGGCTTCTTCTAGATCTGCCACCTGTGAATGTCTGACTGGAAATGCTGGAGACTTTTGATATGCAAAAAGTTATGCTCTACCACTGAGCTGTGACACCTACAGGTGTCACTTTATTATTAGAAAGGGAAAGGCAGTCACGTCAGGCAGCAGATGTCAAGGGGCATGGAGTCATGGCAAGGTGTTTGAAGCAGAGCTGTGTGCACCAGCCTGTCCTGAATCCTCTAAGTAAAAGCCTCTCCAGTCAGGGGAATTTGGAGTGGTCTGATTTGCACTTTAAATGTTCTTAAGTGAGATCTATTTTATCTCTCACTTGAGCAATCCTTCCGTTCAGAGTGGAGATGTTTATTCTCTAGTGAGAAGGGTCCACACAAGTCTTTGGGTTGCTGTTTAGGTGTACTTGGTTTATTTGCAAGTAAGGAGGCAACAGCAGATGTATTGGCCCAAGAGAATAAAGTTGAGGTGAAGGTTGGGAAGACAGAGGGAAGGTACCCCCCCTTTCCCCTGCCTTTCTCCTCAGCCAGGGTTCTGCTGGGGCTGCTCTGCCTTGTAGGGGGTGGAACCCATGGAGTTGACAAAGCCCCCATCAATGCCTTTTCTTGCAATCATCATTCAGCCAGCTATAGTGGTGTTCCTTCTTTTGTTGTTGTTAAATAAAGTTAGTGGCATTGTGAGAGAGCAATGCATCAACCTAGCATGGTACTAGACTTGTGCTGTGTAAGTTAGGAAGATATTTTAAAAAGAAGACAACAATGGAGGAGGGGGTCTCTCTGTCCTCCCTTTTAATGTCAAAACCCACCTATTACATCACAAGGTTATCGCTTCTGATAATGCCACCCACAGCTCTATTTGGGTGCAAATTAGTCATCTGCACAAGCTACACAATGGGATAATTAAGAATCATGCCAAAAAAACAAGAGCCCCTAGCTTTGTACCAGAAAGGAGTGGGAACAGCTCTTAAAGGGACAGCATGGGTCGATCCAAGAGGAAATGTGTGGACAAAGCAATTTGGTTAGAATTAAACCATACCAACAGCAATACTGTACAAATACTAATCTATACACCCATCTGGACAGACCCTTGGTTTGCTGCCCTGAGATTTAAGAGAAGACACTGTTCTGTCTCTTGTGTCAGAGCTACAATAAACTGCCAGACTAGTTGGTTTCTGTCCATGGAATCATGAGAGCCACCATCTTGTCCTTTGCTTCAGACATTGAAGTGTGTTGGACCAGCTCTGGATCCTTCATAGTTTCTTTACTCAGAAAGTATACTGTATACATTTAGAAATAAACAATCTAAACTCTGGAGGAAATGCATTTAATTTCAAAAAGATGTGAGGAAAGTTGTTTCTTTTGCAAGTGTTTCCTTTTCTGCCTACTCTTCCTTGCTCCTTGCTTCCTCAATGAAGTCAGTGAGTTCAAGCTAATGTGAGTAGTTAAAGGACTGCAGCCAACATAGGGAGGGGAGACTGAGCCTTCAAGTCTAATTATCAGTAACATTTGCAACAAGTTTGCCATTAGGGTACAATATATCAAAGCTTTATTGAAATTAGAATTATTCATTCATAAAAACAAAACTAAAGATCCACATCTGAATAAAATATTCCCACTGCACATTAATGTACAGTTAGCTATCTTCCAGATGTGTGCAGAAGAACCAGATATTAAGGTTCATTAGTAGTAACTGCAAATTAAACCCTGGACGTAGGCAAGGAATTTTTATTGACAAAGTTACAGCAGAGAATTTGTTCAGCATCTAAAACAAATCACTAGGGGACTGGACAAATGATATTTACTCTCTTTTAATTACCCAGAAAGATTAGTGTTTGTGGTCTGACTAAGTAGGTCACAAATGCAGCAATGAAAATTAATTGTGTTACAATGTGGTAGTGATTTATACATTTTTTAGGATATAATTCTGTATCTGTATATTAAAGCTCTGGCTTCTCAAAGCCATTCATTTTTAAAAGATCTATTAGCATCATAAAGTGAGTATTTTATTATGTATAAAATACACAGTTGGTTAGTCACCTTTCTTTTGCATTTATCATCTGCTACATCAATGTAAATTTGCCCTCTATGACAGTCTGTGTCTGCAGGATAAAGATTCTAACGCACAATGCCCGTAAATTTCCACATGGTATGTGTGTGTGAGAGAGAAAGCAAGCAAGAAAAACAGAGAAATCTTGTTTAGTCACTACCTCTTTACCCTCTCACATATTCCTCCAGTTGTATCCACGTATCCCTTCAAATTATGTATGCATTCTTTTCACACATTCTATACTCTTCAATTTGCATCTGCCAATTCATATTCTTATCCCTGTTTTTCCCTTTCATACCAATACACTATTCAAAAGTTGTATGTATGAGTTGATCAGAATTTTGCTCTCCTCCTGCCCCAACTCTCTCAAAATGAAACCTGAAAAAACAGATGGAAGCATCTTGGTTCTTCTAGCACACATGTATGTAAAAGTATGGACATGCATGCCAAAGTGCCATGTAGGTACACAGCAGCTGCATCAAGAAAGGTATCCTTTGGACAGCTGATGATGTATCTTGCTCTTCCAACCTCTTCACCAAAATTGCCTTCTTGGCTTTTAAATCTTTAGATCAAAGCCAAAGAGAGAGTAAGTAAACAGCATACAACCAGCAAGTGTAAAGTCTTTGGCAGATTAACAGTGGAAGGATCTCAGAATGATCTGTTCTGTAAAAACTGTGATGTTACGAGCATCTTCTTTTCATCCATAAAGAACAGAACTTGGCAGCAGATCTTGGGGAAAAACATTGTTACTGGTTACTTTAAAAAACAAAACAAAACCAAAGAGTTTTGATGAGCAGATGACTGATGCTAGCTTTTTTGCATAATGAGTATGATTTACTGGTTACTGCAAAATATTACAAGGGGTGTGTCATTTGGGGTCCTAGTTTGTAATTTTTTTTCAAAGACTTGTTATTTTCAACAGCAATATGTGACACATTACTAATAAATAGCATTATTTGTTATTCACAAGTAACAAGCAATAGGCAGGGGATTTTTTAAAAAATAATCCTAATGTTGAGACATTATCTTTTCTTGTAACATTTCCAAGCTCTGAGGATTGTTAGAGGGTATCGTTCCTTGAACATACATAAATCCCACTCATACTTGTAGTCTGAAAGTTAGACAGTGGTGCCTGCTCCTCTCTCTGGTGAACAGCAAAAGCCTCTCCTCCTTCCTAGGTCTTGTATGTCCCTAGGTTTCCACACTTCTAAGCAGCTGGAATACTCATTCTGTTGCACCACTGGTATATATTACAAGGGAAGGCTTATTTCAGTCTTCTGAGCTCCCATAGCCAGTGGCTATGGATATCTAAAAGACTTCAGCCTGGTTTGGTTTCAGATATTCTCTTTTGCACTGTTCTCCTGATTTTTCAGAAGAATTTGACCAAATCGCAACATTGCCAGACATCTTTCTGTGCTTTATATCACAATTATATGCATGCTTCATTAAACTCAGTTATGTTAACTCCCAGTTGCATGTGAAGAAAGAAGACTTCAGCTTTACATTGCAATTCTGTTGATGCCTACTGGGTGCGACTAAGCTCAACCTGAAAAAGCTGCATGTTCTTGCATGGGGAGATGCCAATAGAGAGAAAGACCTCCTCAGGTTTCTTAGGCTGTCCTTCACATTCTCTTACCTATGCTGATATTCTTGGGATTCCTGATGTCATTTCGCTCTTGAGTGTTTCTGGGAGAGGGCAAAGGAGACATTGTGCCTTTGTTCTCAATAGGCTCAGGAGAAACCATAGTTCCTTGCATCTGTACCTTAGCTAGAATTTAGGATTCTTATCTTTCCTATCTCAATGTTGTTGGTGTTTTTTTGTATTTTCTTATAATAGTAAGGCATGAATGTAATTTATTACCAAAGGAGAAAGTGTTCTCTGCTAAGCAGTCTGATTTGGCTGAATCCACCAGTTATCTCAGTTGTTGCTCACCTTCCTAACAGATAATAGGCCCAGATCTCCAAAATGAATTGATTGTTGTGCAGCAGAAGTCAGAAAATGTGATGTTCGAACAGTCCATAACAACTGAAAGCAGGTTGGAACTTATAGCATTTTTCAAAACAAAAAGAAGGTAACATGACAATTAGGAAAGAAAAAAATAGAAATCATGGGCAGAAAAGCTAAAGGTGCTGCTGGCCTTACTGACAGCAATTGTGGGCTGAATAATCACAGATTTTTAGTCAGATTGTAGCAGAACTTTTAAAGAGGCAAGCAGAAATTGGTAGCCAAGATACAGATAAAAGTGTTAGTATTTATTCTCCAACCCAGCTGATACAAGAAATCCAGTCAGATGCAAATCGATCTCTGAAGAGAAAGGATACAAAAAGTGTTAAAGCTAGAAATAGCTAATGCTTTCTATGTGGGTGATGGTTCTCACCGGAAAAGGACTGCCCAAATGCACAAACAAACCAAAATTCCAAGTAAAAAAAAGTTACACATAGTTCTACTCATAGAAATTTACAAGTGATGTTTACAGAAGGAACAGAATAGACTTTCTATCTTGGTTCAGGGACATCAAAATATATGTTTGCAAGGAAAGACTTCTTAGTATACTGAGAAAAAAAACCTCACAAGTGAATATATGGTACTTGTTGATGACAGAGGACTAGAAGTTGAAAGAACTGGCAAAGGAGTTTTGATCTGTGAAACTCCAGATGGTCCTAAAGATATAATGTGCAATGATGTGTTGTATGCACCAGAAATGACAAATGGGGTTATATCAGTGAGTCAAATTACAGACAGAAGATATAAAGTTTCATTTGAAGGAGATTAAGGTGTGCTAAAACATGACAAGTATATTGTGTAGGCTCCAGAACAAAGAGTGTGCATGAACTGAACTGTATGGTAGAGCTAATGTAGTAAAAGATTGTACCAGCAATGAATGCATGCATCTGTAGCGTCGCAGATTTGATAGGTTTCTAAACTAAAAGACCTACAGAAAGGACAAGGTGTGGAAGTTGCACCCTGCAAAACAGAAGGCAGGTGTGCATGTTGCATTAAAGCCTAGGGTGCCAAAGCAGATGAAACTTTCCAAAGAAGATTAAAAGAAATTGAAGACACAAATAGTATCACAGTTTGGAAATAAGCATGTACTTATCTTAGTTAATGAATTTTCAAAATATGCAGTTATGTATCTTTTTAAAAAGAAAAGTCAAATGCTTGACAAACTTAAAGAATATGTAGCAATAAATCTCATTACTTTGCACTGAGACATACCAGGTACAACATAGCAGTATCTCTGTGAATGAGGAACTGAGTATCAAACTAAAATATCTTCCAAACTACAGCAAAATGGCACTGCAGAGAGGAAGAACTGCATACTCATAGAAATGGTAAGATGTATGCTGAAAACAACTACCTGTAAAATACTGTGGTGAAGCAGGATTTATAGCTACCTACCTTCAACACCATCTACTAACTAAAGTAACACCATATGGCTCATTGTGGTGATTTTCCATTGTTTACCGGGTTTTTTTACAGGTTTGCATTTTTCTTGTACAATAAGTGACTTGGGTTGATTGACAGCTCTGTGGAGCATATGTGCCAGGAGTGACTGCTATAGCAATAAAAGAAAGTTTATGAAATGGAAATGCAAGCTAATTGGTTTGTGTTGTGGAAAGATTCTACCTGTATGTAAGGTGGCAGCGGCAGCTGTGTGTTATGAGAGGATATATAACAGTGTGGTCTTAAATAAAGGCTTTTGGGGGTTCTCCCCAATAAAATTCTTTTGGGGAATTATTTTATAAATAGCATTCATAAGGTGTAACACCCAGCTATACTGCTGGTCATTGCTATGATGCACAGTTTATGCAGTGTCAACAAAGTAAACCAGGCTGTGTTTTACTAAAAACATTTGCCCTTTAAAAAGAGATATGTGAAATAAGACCTTAGTTTTAGCAGAGTTATAACAAGAGTGTAAAATGAAACACTGGTGTTTTGCTATTGTTGCTGATGGAGATAATTCAGAAGTAGGAAGGGTCCCTGTTCATAAGTTTAAAGAGCAACCTCAGACTTGGTTTGGGTTGGGGGAGTTGTCATTTCTGTGTCAGCCAACATGGGTAAATAAAGTTTGTGACTGCCACTTCACCTTCGGGTTTTTTACTTGTAATGAAAACACTCTCTGTGTTCAGATATTCAGGGTCAATGGCTTATCATGCTTTTGCCTTTAACTTCACTAGCTAGATGGAGCTGCTAGCAAAAAGTAAAGCAAAATTAAATTGAAGTTTCACAAACATAATCCTTATACTTTTGACACAAATGTAGACAACCATATCCTGTAACAGAAGAGATCCAAATTAGCTAAAGACTGGCTGAAATCCTGTTGTACAACCTAGGCTGTGTAAGGCTGACAATGTCATTAGCCATGAGAATTTTTCAGAAATTAAAATCTCCAATCCAACCCCACCCCCTGAAGGTACCAAGGTTCTCTTGCAATCCCTTTCATCATGACAAAGCTGCTGGGGTCTGCAGGATGGGGGAAGTGGAAGTCTTTAATTTCCAAAAATTCCCAACTGATTCATAGCAGCTTCCTTGTAATGAAAGGAATCCCAGGGGATGTTTGGGTCCTTTTGAGGTGGGGTGGATGAGCATTTTTAAATTTCTAAACAATCACCTTATGCAATGTAAGTTAAAACAACAGGATTTTAGCCAATGAATAGTAATAGGATATTCTAAGAATACAAAGGGATACCGAATAATTGATTTCAAAACAGAGAAAAATATAATCAGCAGAGCCATTTGCTTTGATGAAGACGAGAGATCATGCCACTCAGAAGGGTCATCCTTTCAATTAGACCAGCTCAAAGAAAAATACAAAGAAATTGATGGTGACTCAGAGCACAGGGCTAATGAGGACCACAGTGGCTTGCCAATACCAAAGAGCATGAGCCAGAAGGTGGCACTGATTCAGATGAAACCAGAATAACAGATGGATATTCAACTTGCTTAACCAAAGGCATACCAGTTCCTTCACTGCCAAGCTTTCCAAGGGAAGATGAAATCCCTGAATCTTTACTATGGGAAGAAATTAGCCAAAGAAGAAGCTGAGAAGTTAAAAGAGACAGCCAGAAAAGATCTGGATGTGCTCTACAACAAAAAGATCTGCAAACTGATCAGGTTGCCATCTAGAAGAAAAACCATGGGATGTAATTGAAAAGTGAAGAAAAAGCATGATGTTAAAGGCAAGGTTGAGCAACAAAAGCCAAGACTAGTTGCCAAAGGCCATTTAGAAAAATATGGTGAAAATTATGACCAGACTTTTGCATCAGTAGTCAAACACATTGCAATCAAAACATTTCTAAATGTTTCAACTAACAGAATTATGCATGTGGAACATACAGATGTGAAGACAGCTTTCAGGGGTGGTGACATACATGAAGATATCTACATCCAGCAATCTCTTGCATTTAAAATGCCTGGAAAAGAACATTTCATATGTGAGCTGCAGAAAAGCATCTATGGACTAAAGCAAGGTGCTAGCTTTGGGACCCTAAGCTGAACAAAATGCTGGTAAGAGAAGGCTTTGAACAAGGCAATTCAGGTCTATATCTCTATAGAAGACTCAGAAACAACAGGTTGACCTACATTCTGTGTCATGTAATGATTTAATTGTGGCCTGTGAAAAACCAGATGACTGTGGAGAACTAATAATTCACTTGAACAAAGAAGCAGAAGTGAAATGTCTAGAAGACATAACTTTCTACCTCAGTATACAGATTGAACAAAGAGAAGAACATGGTGCTTTATTACCAAAACAAAAACAAAAGATTGAAGAGGTCAGTTCTGGGATGTCAGTTCAACTCTTCAACAAGTAGCAGAGTGACCCAGTGCAATCACAGAATGATCGGGGACAACAGCATAGGGATGAGCCCAAAGAGAAACAAACAAACAAACAAAAAGCCTAGTAAGAAGATCTGGAGAGTACAGAAGGCAGTCCATCCCTCCACCACACTATAGTCCCACAGTATTTGTTGTCAAATTTTAATATAATTGAGCCAGAAGCCTGAAAGCAATCAATCCTGTGCTCATGAGTCCTAACAGACATGTACCTGTCAAGTATGAAGTGAATCTCAGTTTAAATCTCTGCCCTTTAGGAAGTGCTGATGCAGTACTAATTATAACTGTGCAAATAGCATTGATATAATATATAAAATAAATAGATACAGCAAAAAAAAAAAAAAAAAAAAAGCCCTGAGATCTGTATTTCCTTACTACCATGTGATTATGAGTTGGCAGGCAGCATCAGGAGGGCAGGAAGGGGAGAGAGCAGTTGGCTGATACAGCATGTGGTGGGGACGTCTTTGCTGACATTGGCAGAGTATATTATGTTGTGCTAGCATTGTTAGGAGAAGTGTCTGAAAGTGAGAACGTTGCAAAGTAATGAACTTTGGAATGCTGTGGCAAAACAGATTACATCCATGTATGTGTAAAGAGGGATGGCTGGCAGAAAGACTATAGGCATGTGCTTTGAATTTAATGTACATTTTATAAAGTTAACAAAAGTTCCTGTGCTCTTCCCGCTAGCATCTACACTGATGCAGGCAGAACTTAAGAACCCAAGTTTGTCATTTCCCCTGGTTATTCTTGGGCTGTTCTGGTTATTCTGGTATTTATTCATCGCAGATTTGAACAGATTGTCATAGTATTAGTGTTAACAAATACCTTGTGGGGGGTATTTATTGCTAGATATATTGGGATGAACTGGACTTTTGCCTGCCCACACACATCTGGAACGGCTTCCAGAGGTCTTACTCCCAACACTAAAAGCGGTAACATTGAAAAAAGAAAAGAAAAGAAGGCAGGAACAACAACAACAATTGTGGGATTTCCAGATGCAAACTGATAGACATCTTGAACATAACACACCAGATATAGTAGTAATAAAGCAAAGAAATCTCTGGATCATTGACATTGCAATTCCAGGGGATGGCAGAGTTGAAGCTAAAGAACTGGAAAAAATAACAAAATACAGAGACCTGGCAATTGAAACATCTTGCTTATGGACGAAACACACTTCAGTGGTCCCTGTAGCCATCAGGGCTTCGGGAACAATATCAAGAAATTTCACACAGTATTATAAGCAGTTGCAGATCCCAGAATTAACACCATCAGAACAGTGATTTTAGGAACAGCATATGTACTGCACCGATATTTAACAGATACTTAGGTTTTTGGTTAAAACTTGTATCTGTTATATGATACCAGTCAATATTTTTGTAATTTTGATTGACTGTGCCTGATGTTTTTAACAACAACAACAACAACAACAGAACTGCAGAGCTGGAAGGGACCCTATGGATCATCAAGTCCAGCTCCTGTCAAGGAGGCACAGTGGGGAATCAAATTCCCAACTTCTGTCTTCATAACTCTTCTCCCTTCCCTCCTTATTTTACCCACCCACAAGCCCTAATGCTTTCTAACTGGTTTTTAATTTTTAGTTTTCACTTTAAGCTGGAATACAAGCTATTTTGATGTTCTGTTTGTTTTAAATGTTGCAAATGAAAAAATTCAGAAAGCACTGCAATAAAAGGCAAAGGTTTGAGAATGGTGGGTGTGTAAAGCAAGGAGGGATGGGAGGAGAGGATGAAATAGGTGGGCATTGTGGGAACAATGGCAGATGGATAAAATCCATGAGATAGTGGAAAGAGAGCCATATCTGAATACCCAAAGTTAACAACCCAGCATTCCCCCAGACAGACATACCCTAGTGTTACCAGCCAAAGGTGATTATCTAGCTAATCTTTCTTTTTCTTTTTAACATATTTTTTGTGAAAAGAAAAGAGATGGAAGAATCAGTGGGAAAACACCAGAAGATTACAAGATATCACCATCTGGATATCTTCCCCTTCAAATTCTATGAATAAACCAGGGTGATTGCTTGATCTGAACGCACCCTCTGTTATTAAATCACTAGGTGTGTGGAAGACAATCTTTGACATAACTCCTTAAATACGTAGAATACTGTTACTCAGTGTATCTTTTCTCATGATGAATGCCAACATTATTACTTTTAGACACAACAATGATGTTATTTTATTCTGTCTCATAGTAAGTATTAGTTCTTGTTGCTTTATCTGTTTATTCAAGAGTGATCTGAGAGTTTGAGGAACATCTTTTCTAAAAAAGCACACTTGTAATGAGTTATCAGTAAGCAATGCTTCACACTGCTTTTGAGGTCAAAAAGAGTAGCAACAATGAATTATTTTCCAAAGTAACATCAACACATTAGCATTAAACATAAGGTTTCCAAGCAATGCTGTTGAGCAGGTGGAGGCTGCAGTAAAGGAATTTGCTGTCAGTTCCACTTTGGGGAAGTGGAAGGGCTTTGGTCCATAATCCTTCTTTGCCACATCAAAAGCTTGCAGCTGACTATGGCTATCTCATCCTTTTGATCACAAATTACCCACCACTGGCCACAGATGAGCAAGCTTGCAAATTGATGTAATTTTCAAAAGAGGTTTATTTATTAATTTTCACTTTGCCACAGCTCCCAGATTCATCTTTCTAACAGAATGAGAATGATGAGCAAACAAGTGATGCATGGGCAATTCCTCAAGGTGCTTCAATAGAATGTAGTCTTTTCAAAGACTATTGACCTCCCAGTGATCAGCTGTTTCAGCAGGAGGAGGGCTGAGTCCCAGCTAGCATTGTTCCTTATACCGACAATTGGCAGTATTCCAGCTGTTATTTAAAGGACTGCGTATAAGAAGTCTTAATTCTAGGCATCCTCTATGGATCACAGTCAGTGGCTATACTCTTGTGTGTGCATATTTACACGGAAGTAAGTCCCAGTGAACTGAGTGAAATTTATTTCTAAGTCAAGTTGCATGGGATCAATGTATTCTGCAGTGACTGAATACAAATCTTTTATGCTAGCTATCACCATCTTTTGGAATAATGGTTGAGAATGGAATTTCTTTCTTCTGCTTTTCAACTTCACAGATATTGGGTTGGATCTAGATTTACCCACACTTAGAGCAGACATACTTTAATCAGTGGGACTTAACTGAGTAATGATGAACTTACGTAGGCATCCTTCAGTCTCGAGAGACTATGGTAACGTGCTCTGAATAAAGGACTTGGAACAGCTTCTAGTGTGGCTGAGAAGGCCAATTCGAGAGTGACAATCCCTTCCACACTGAAGACAAATACAATCTGTCCCCTGTCCAGCTCCCTGATTTTGCTGGTTTCGGGACTGCCTCTTTGCCTCGGCCTGCTGGACAAGTGTCTCTTCAAAATGGGAGAGGCCATGATGCACCGCCTGCCTCCAGGCTGAACACTCAGATGTCAAGGTTTCCCATCTGTTGAGGTCCATTCCTAAGGCCTTCAGATCCCGCTTGTAGATATCCTTGTATCGCAGCTGTGGTCTCCCTCTGGGGTGCTTTCCCTGCACTAATTCTCTATACAGGAGATATTTCATGAGTCTCCTCCATGTATGACAAGCCTAGATCCACTTCCTTAAAGAGAAGGGATCCTGAACTGTGCTGTAAGCTACCTTGTATTGCACACTGATTAATCTTACTCTCTTTATTAATGTCTTGTTTGGACCCCTCTCCTTTATATTATACAACTGATAATTTTCTACTCTTAAATGGTACTCCAAACCTGAGAGCTGAAGAGCCAACAAAATGTTAGAGACAAATGTGTGTGGCAGAGCCAGTGTTGGGTTGTACATTTTTCATTGAAAAGCAGCCTCAGAGGGTCCATTCTGAGTGAAGGAGTTGATCTCAAAATTTAAATGTGTAATGGTTTAATCGCCTCCTTTCCCGGAGTACTCAAAACTATAAACTTTTGAATCTAAATTTTAAAACCACGATAAGATGCAGAGTTTTGTTGCATGCATTTGAATTACAGCTGTACATTAGTGCATCTGTTATTGTGTTGCAGAGCCAATCAGTATTCTGCAAGGCAATTCTAAAAATGGGAGCAGCCGAAACAAAAATTTATAACTTTGAAACTGGAATTTCAATCATCACCAAATTGGTAACGGATATAAGCAGATAGTCTGATCTTGCTCTGTGCCAAATGTGGGGAAGTTTGGGAAAAGGATTTTTGAGTTATGCTTTTTAAAAACTGTTTTACCCACTATGCAGAAACAAGTGACCCTAAATAGCTCATAAAAACTGAAAAGACCAATCTTGCTTCTTTTGAAGAGAACGTTGGTCCTGCTCACTTTTTAAAATTTGGAAAGAATCAAGGCTGCAGGGGCTGAAAGGCTCACAAAAGGCCTTTCAAATGGAGAAAAGAACCATTTTGTTTTAAGACTGGGAATGCCTGGAAAAGGTTTACCAACAATAGCCTTCCAAAGTAGATACATTGTTGCGGCTCAATGAGCTGTGAAGGGAGATGTTTGGAGGACAAGAAAAGGTTACAGAAACAGTCAAAAGACAGGGGTGGGTGTTTTTTTTTTGTTTTTTTTTGTTTTTTGAAGAGTCAAAAAAATCTCCAGGCTTGCTTCAAAGAAAATAATGTAGTGACAGTCCTCTAGAAAGGGACATTTTGCCATGTATCTCCAGGGAATCAGCATATACTTCTACATTATTTCTGCATTACAAAAGCACAGAGCAGTTACGTTTGTCCCAGTCCTAAATGCTTTCATTAAAGATTCCCTCAGGATATCCGAGAGCAGGCTCCTAACACAAGTATTCAAAGGGGAAATTAATAGGCAAGGATGGCAACAAGCCCTTCCACACTTGAAAAAAAAAATTCTAGATGCAAATGAACAACTTTTGATCTTCAGTTGTGTGCACTGCCATCTCTGTGAGTTCACAGTCATGCTCATATGTCTCCCTACCAAAAACACTGCTAGCTGCCTTATGTTTATGTGCGGAATAGTGTTTTTCTTCCCACAGCCAGCAAGGTAATCCTTCTGTCCTCCCAGTGAAGATGGATATTGGCAGGAGACAAGGTTGATAAATACTTCCACACTTCAGTTGGTATAATCTCCGGTAAGTAGCTGCATCTGAAGAGCTAGGCAATATGCAATCTTTAGGGGTGACAATGTGGTCCCTGCAGGAAGTTCAGCCTTGTTGAGATCATGGTGACACTTACAATTTATAGACATTTGTAGCTGCCCTTGGTTGCTGATGGAAAGCCATGGTGATGATTTTTCCCCCTTTTGAAAAGGACATTTTAAAATGGCCAAACTGTGTGTGTCAGCTCAAACACATGAAGAATATGCATAACAGTGTGGCAGCAGATGCCCTGCAGGCAGTTAATGATAAAGAACAAAGACATTTGGATCAGCACACACAACATTTACCTGGAATAATTGTTATGGCAATAGAAAGATGAAGTACTGATCCTCTGAAAAATACACAGCAATATTCTTCCACAATGTATAGAAGGAAGGGCATTTTGGGGTCAGTCCTAGATGGGACACAAGGATGGCTAAGAATTGTTTATGCTTTTGAAAGAAAGAACTTACCCACATCCTCAAATTTCTTGAGTGACAGGCTAAAAGCAAATTCAGCTTTTTAAAATTCCAACATGGAAGAAAGTGTCCTGAACAATTTTAAACAAGCTTAGAATACCTGGCTTTTAAAAAATCTTTTGAATCTGTACATATTTAACCAGTTCTTTGGTTCTGAGTTAGGTTTGCCACCTGCTTCCCCCCACCCCCAGAAAAGCTCCACACCTTCTGCAGCGACAACATAGTAGCAAGGACGAACAATGGCCATCTCCTTATGATGGGAACAGCTGCACTTATTAAATTTATTTATTTATTTTTATTTATTTATTTGATTTATATACCGCCATCTTATTTCAGTTGTTTATTCTGTCCTTAGAGGTAGTACTTTAAAAAAAAATTATATATGTTCTAACCCTACAGTTATTCAAACTAACCAGCATTTTAGCCCATTTTCCAATTGATCTCCTGCACCAGAGGCCAACTAGGGATACCATACTTCCATAAATTTATCTTGTTTTATTTCACCTCTATAGAGTTTAATGCAATAAGTCAGTTTTTCCATCAGAGCCAGTCTCCATATTCTATTTTGAAATCTTTGCAAGGACAAGTCCTGAGCGTCCTTCCAGTGTTGGGCAATTTCATTACGGGCTCCTCCTAATATAGTCTCAATTAGTTCTTTATTCACAATGTTTTTGTTCCGTCCCATAAATAACGAAAAAAGTAGCAAAGTTTCATTTGAGATTATATTTTCTTTTGTTATACTTTCCAACCACTTAATTACCTCAGACCAGAAAATTTCCACTCTTGGGCATGTTAACCACATACGTTACAAAGTTCCTTTATTCCTGCACTTCTTCCAACACATGTCTGATATTCCTTTATTTATTCTATTTAATTTTACAGGATATAAGTCCATCTGTGCACTACTTTTAACACAGTTTCTTTAGCTTGAGATGAAACTGATTTGTAAGGTTGAGAGGTCCATATTTTTTCCCCATGTGTTTTCTAATATCACAGTTTTTAAGTTTGTCTCCCAAGCTATCTTGGATCCCATATTGTCTCCAAGTTGTTTATCTATAATACTTTTATAAATTACTGAAATTAACCCTGTTTTCCTTTTATTCCCTATCTCTATACAATATTTCTCTATTTCTGTTAATGGTCTATTTGATCCCGGTGTTTTATGCAGCTGAGTTGCCAAATTTCTAATTTGGGTTATCTGATACCAATTAGTTGCTATATGCCTAGTTTTCTCCTGGAGCTGTCCGATTGTAATAGGTTTTCCTTGTATAAACAAGTCTCTTATTCTATACATTCCTGTCTCTTTCCATTGTTTAAATTGTGCATATTTATCTTGAAATTTAAATTTAGGATGTTCTAATATAGGACATAATGGAGATGTAGGGGGAGCGAAGATTATCATATATTTCCTCCATATCCGGAGTAATTCTTTAATAAAAGGATTCCGTATTTATTTCTCATTTGTCAAGATTATTTCTTTATATAAATATACATCCAATGACCTTCGTTGTTCTTCTCTCTCCATTTTTGCCCATTCAGGAGTCTCGCAATCTTGTAGATAGAGATTGTACTTGAGAATGGGAAAATCAAGCCTGAACAATTAGAATGTGTTCCAATGCTTAAGTGGAAGGTGCTGAATTCCTCTGAAACATATCTACTGTAACAACTGTAGCCAATACAAATGTTGCTTACCTATTATCGTTTTGAAGCACAGGTTTTTGATTGTGTGTCTTTTACCTCATGCTGAGTGGCTAAACCGGTGCTGCTCAATGTTTGTCCTGTCAAATATATTTCTGCAGCGGACAATATTCTCCTCTGTTTTCAATGTTCAGAAATCTGCTAATTAAAATGTCTTACTCACCTCATACAGAGTTCTCCAGTCATCCATTTAGCACTGATGGCATAAATCTACTTTTTACTTTTCCTACAGCAGTATACTGGAAGACACCTAAATGGCTGTCTTGTCTGACCTCTAGTGGTAATTGGGGGGAGGGGCAAGAGAGCAGTCTCTCCTGCCATGCTGAAGATCACGTGTGGTTATGCTTCATCGGCATATACACTTCTGGCCAGTTCATTGGTTCTAAATACTGAGTGACTATTTTTATAACAATTAAAAGAACCAGTGTACTAAGTGCTTAGAGTCCAAGGTACAAAAGCCTATGCTAAAAACACATATGAATGAAGCATGTATGTGTGTAAATTCTGCTGACCATGGAACCAAAGCAAAACTGTTATCCATTTTGCAAGCACATAGTTTATACTGTTACAGTTACCACAAAGTGTAAAGAAATTATGGGAACAAATATTTTCCTTTTTCTTCAATCAAATGTTGACTATATCTCTAAGAGGGTTTTTGAATCATGGGCCTGAATCCAATTATTCGTTCCAAACAAGAGTCAATCCATTAAATTAATGGAACTTATATGAATGTTGAGAAGTTTCCATTGTTTCAGTGGATCTGTTCTAATTGGGGACTAATAATTAGGTTTAGAAGCATCAAGTTTCTCTTCACTACTGGAATCTCAAATGGTGTCCAAAGACCTGTCTTATTCATTAGTTCTCAAATGTTCCACCTGTGCAATTTAAATTATGGATTTATCATTCATTTATTTTATATATAACTAAATAAAACACACAGATACCACATAAATTTATAGGTTAAAACCAGCACAATTTAAAGCTATCTCAAATACCATATCTCCCATTATGAGCCGGCTCAGGTGTTAAGATAATCAGGAGAGAGCTTTTTCTTGGTCCCACCACTTTCACAGGTGTGTCTGATGGGGGCACAGGAGAGAGCCTTCTCTGTTGCTGCACCCACACTTTGGAACTCCCTCCCACTAGAGGCCAGACTGGCACCATCTTTGCTATCCTTCTGCAAGCAGGCAAAGACTTTTATCTTCAGGCAAGACTTCCCTCAGTAACAACACAGCTACCTGTGTGTGATTTTTAGATAGATTGTTATGCATTACTGCTTTGACTGGATTGTTAATACTACTTGTTGTGGTGTTTGCCCTTGTGGCCCCTGCTTGTCTTTCCCTCACAAAGTCTCACTTCGCATTTTCTTCTCGCTACCACCAGTGGATTACCTCAATCCACAATATTAATGACGTTTGTCAGAACACTTGTCTTGTGAACAGAAACAGAACTTATTTATTGAAGTGAAGCAGATTGAATAATAACAGAAGTTCTTCAGATACACATTATACATAAGCAATTCATCAACAGTTCTCTCAGTACATACTTCTTTTCTCTTGCTATATCATTACCACCTTCTCACCTATTTTCCTAACCAGCTCTATCTCTCTCAGTATCTGTTCCCTCTCTCTCTGACTAACCAGCCCTATCTGACTCCTCCTTCTCCCGCCAAGCCTCATGTAGCTGCTGACTCTGCCTCTCCAGTCCTCTCATAGGTTCATGCAAATCAGCTCATGAATATGAATGGCATGAGTGACGTGGGCGATCATCACATTTGTGTTTTCCATTTTTGTGTTTCCATTTCTCAGAATGTCATTTTTAAAATTTTTGTTTCCTTATTGATCTTTGCCTGAATATATAAACCGCCATTGTATACTCATTGTTTTCAACTTTAAATATTGTCTTTCATTGTTCTAAGCCGCCTTGGGTCCTTTTCAAGGAGAAAGGTGGGGTAAAAATATTTTAAATAAATATAAAACAAATAAATAAAGGTACCAGAAGAGAAAATAATTCTGGATGACTCGAGAAAGCAAGACAAGTTATATGCTCTGGGCAAGATAAAAATATATATCTAGCTATTCTCAGTACAGATCATTGAGTAAGCAAGCATGGTTCACAAAAGTTAAGAAAAATGAACATTATTTTGGTTTGTTCCCCAGTATAGAAAAAAAATTGTTGGATAATGATACATGGGATGAATGCCATGATAAATCATCTATAAATTTTGTCCTTTCCTCTTCTGCACACTGCACAGCCCTCAGGAGCTTAAGTTAATGTTCCAGTAAGATGAAAAAGAGATAGAGTTTGGGAGCTGGTACCACCTACCCTCCTGTTCAATATCAGTGTCATTTATTTTGCCTGACATGCTAACACAAATATGTTAAACTTCAAGAAAATTAGCTTTTCATCTTGCTCTAGGATGGTAGATTTCAGGTTTGGAAAGAAATCACGGAGCAATTCTTTATTCGTTTGAAAGCAGCTAACAAAATAAAGTGATGCTGCAAATAGACCCATTGATCAAAGTTATTTTCATTGCACAGGCAGGACTGGGTTTGTATTTCTTGTTCCCCTCCTACCTCTGTTGCCCCCTCCTTTTCTTCAGTGGTTGACTGAAGTCCAAAATAACATACAATTATTGTAATCTATTCACAAAAGCCACAGCTGAGAGCTGCTGAAAAAGATGGTTTCCTACAGTATTGACTACCTACAATATTGCCTGCTTGCATGAACGATTATTGTTGAAGCCAGGAAGACAAACAGCAAGTATCTTTAATCTGGTCTGGCAAAAAGGGTTTTGGGTAATTTAGGTAGGTATACTTTCTTAGTGGATATCCAGTGTGGTGTAATGCAGCCATTCTCAACCTTTTTTTTTTTTTTTTTTTGCCACGGCCAGAAACACAATATAAAAGAAATATAAGCTGAATCAGGATTATATCTGTTGAATAAGAAACCTTATAAGGTGGTGTGAAGAATTGTTTCTAGTCTGAGGCCCCCTTCAAATGTGCCAGGACCGCTGTTGAGAATGATTGCTGTAGAGGATAGAGTGATGGATGAGGACTCAGAAGACCTGTGATCAAATCCCCACTTAGGCACAGAAACTCACTGGGGTGATGGTGAAACTGGTGAAACCACTACTTAAATAACTTGAAACCCCTACAAGAGCCATTATAAGTCAATTCTGACTTGATGGTATGTAACACATACCATACTTCATTATGGAACTCCATGACATTAATTAATTATAGGCAGTCTCCAGTATTCTTTTGATGGGCAAGGGGAATGTGTTGTGGCCTCTCAGCTCCAGAGGTTTCTGGATGAAGTGGATTATCTAGATCTATCTCAATTAGAGATGGGGGTATTCGTATACGAATACGAATATACCCGCACAGGTGGTGATAACGAGGGTCCAGCCCCATGGGGCTGGACGGTCCACTCACCGATCTGCTGCTGCCATGGGCGCCGCAATCCTTCCAATGACTCTGGAGCTCGCGATTGGCGAGCCACTCTTCAACCTGGCAGGGAGGCTTGTCCTCTCGCCTCCTTCCAGGAGTGGCAAGCCAATCACCAGCTCTGGGGCCATTGGAAGGATTGCGGATCTCAGTCTGGATTCAGACCTGGTCATGGGATACAGACTGCTTTAATTGCTTTGATGGATCATCTATACTGGGAAAAAGACAGCAAGACTGTATTCCTGTTGGCTTGATAGACCTCTCCGTAGCTTTTGATATCTGAGATGGAGATTGGGGGTACTGTTTTGCAGTGATTTGGTTCATATCTGGAGCAACAGAGTCAGAAGGTGGTATTGGGGCATGCTCCTGTTTGACTTCTTGGTCATTTGCCTGTAGTCTCCCTCAGGGCTGAGTTTTATCCCCTGTGTTGCTTGACATCTACATGAAACCACTTGGGATTGTCCTGAGATCTGGGATTCTTTGCCATCAGTATATTGATGATGCCCCGCTGTATTTTGCCTTTCTATCTAAATCTGAGAACAATGCAAGCAAGCGAGCGAGCGAGCTAGCATGAGAAGTGCTTTGTTGTTGTTTAGTCGTTAAGTTGTGTCCGACTCTTCGTGACCCCATGGACCAGAGCACGCCAGGCCCTCCTGTCTTCCACTGCCTCCAGGAGTTGGGTCAAATTCATGTTGGTAGGTTCGATGACACTGTCCAACCATCTCGTCCTCTGTCGTCCCCTTCTCCTCTTGCCCTCACACTTTCCCAACATCAGGGTCTTTTCCAGGGAGTCTTCTCTTCTCATGAGATGGCCAAAGTATTGGAGCCTCAGCTTCAGGATCTGTCCTTCCAGTGAACACTCAGGGTTGATTTCCTTCAAAATGGATAGGTTTGTTCTCTTTGCAGTCCAGGGGACTCTCAAGAGAAGTGCTACAGATGCCAAAATTCTCCTTTTGCACTATCATTAAAAGTACAGTAACAGTCTCCACTTTTTAACTTTATCATCCTGGACTTCCTTGTATGTTGATCTATAAAGCTGGATGAAACTGCTAGCAGCATCAATAATTAAAATTATATAAATCTTCTGGCTTTCTGTAACCTAGAAAAGGAAGATGGATGATTTTAAATAGGAGTGTCACTGACAGTAGGGTTCATAACAGAAAAAGAGAAATGCAAAAATATTTTTCTTAGAAATTAAAAATCTCAGTCTTGTATCACAACGATGAAGACAGGTGGAACAGAAATTTTTATAATGACTAGCAGAATAATTAGATTAATAATAATTAATATTTCCCAAACTCTATCAACTCTTCAGTGCTTTTAATAACTTCACTGGTACCACCACATTTATACCACTGCAGGCCATGCTCTTCCCTCCCCACATATCTGAGAGTAATAGTGATGATGAAAAGTTTTCATTTGATGTCTCTTTGCCTCCATATTGGTCTATAGGATGCTAAAATTAGGGTGAGAAATGTAGTTTTCTGGGGTACCTGAGTACTTAGCATGAGCATATTTGATACACGTCCTGAAGCTCATTGTACCTAGGATAATCAGTAGGCACAGGACTTTTGTATTTCTTGGACTTCAGCCTCCAGAATACACCAGGAATTCCCCCAGAATTTGGGGGGGGGGGGAGTTAGCTAAGAAATTAAAGTTCTCAAAGACGTTTTCAATTAAAACACAGGTGGACAATGAAGGCTCTGGCAGCAATTATCTGCCTGTGAGGAGGAAAGAGGAACTTCCTGGGAGAGGCTAAGATCCATGGGAGTATCAAGGGATTAGGGGACTGGTAGTCTCTCTGCAGCTGCAGTTTTATTGGCACTTAAACTTATTGGCCAGAGAGTATGGCTCAATAAGAAGCTGACGACATATACCAAGATCCAGGTATATAGAGCCTGCGTCCTGAGCACACTCCTGTACTGCAGTGAGTCCTGGACCCTTTGTGCACGGCAGGAGAGGAAGCTGAACACCTTCCATATGCGTTGCCTCCGACGCATTTTTGGTATCACCTGGCAGGACAAAGTTCCAAATAGAGTAGTCCTAGAACGAGCTGGAATCTTTAGCATGTATACATTACTGAAACAGCGACGTCTACATTGGCTTGGGCATGTCGTGAGAATGGCTGATGGTCGGATTCCAAAAGATCTCCTGTATGGAGAATTAGTGCAGGGAAATCGCCCCAGAGGGAGACCACAGCTGCGATACAAGGACATCTGCAAGCGGGATCTGAAGGCCTTAGGAATGGACCTCAACAGATGGGAAACCCTGACATCTGAGCGTTCAGCCTGGAGGCAGGCGTTGCATCATGGCCTCTCCCATTTTGAAGAGACCCTTGTCCAGCAGACCGAGGCAAAGAGGCAGTCACGGAAGCAGCAAAATCAGGGAGCTGGACAGGGGACAGATTGTATTTGTCTTCAGTGTGGAAGGGATTGTCACTCTCGAATTGGCCTTCTCAGCCACACTAGACGCTGTTCCAAGTCCTCCATACAGAGCACGTTACCATAGTCTTTCGAGACTGAAGGATGCCTAATACTAAAGTCTCTCTGGTTATTAGACTCTGCAAACTCCTAATCTTTTGCAGCTCCCATGGAACTTAGTCCTTCCTCTTTCTTCCACACGAACAGATAATGTTTGCCAAAGTCTTAATTTCCCACCTGTGTTTTACTGAGAACTCCTCTGAGGACTTTAATTTCTTCTCCCAGAATTCTGGCTGCAGGACTTCCTGGTGTATTCTGGACCTGAAGTCCAAGAAATACAAAAATCTCATGCCTACAGGTCAGCCATATTCTGTTCTCCAAGGCTAAAACCTGAGACCAGGGCGCAGGTTCTTGTGATGTCAAATTACTTGGGATGTCATAGAAGCAGGTCCTTGTGATGTTAGAAAAGTGGGGGATGTAAGGCTCTGGTTTATGTTGTGATGTGTTCTGAACTGTGCCAGGAGTCAAATCTTGAAAAAGGATATAGCCAGAAATCCATCTCTTAGCTGAAACAAAATGGTTGAAGGTTTATGACAATGACTGTAGGCAGGTGAAAAGATGCTGAGAATACTGTAGGACTGCCATCTGGCTGTAGTCATACTATTTTCCTCTGCTGTTTGCAAAAATTACAAGAGAGATTGAAAGAGCTATTATACTTCTTTTATTTGCATTCTGTCCTACTAATGATGACTCCTGTGATCAAACTCTATTTTTATGAAAGGTGTAACAACAACAACAACAACAACAACAACACAGATGGCCCAATCCTGCACATCACCTGAATCATTATCACCATATAGACAAATACTAGCCAGGATAAACTGCAGCCAAGCAACCGAGCTAATGGGTTAAGATGTCGCTCTTCAGCCATGAAGCAGTTAACATATACAAAGTGTCCATAATTAGCCTTCATATTAACTTGCAATTAAGGTGAGTGAGAAACGTACACGCCACCCTTGATGCTATTAGATCAGTCTATTTGGTTGGCAGACCAACCTGACCGTTGTGTGTCCTTGTCTTAGGAGCCAGCTGTCCCTGTTCAGGAGAAATCATTCTTCTTTGCTTTGTCATTCCATTCTCTTAAAACCATCTACCAATTTCTGCATACGAGAATAATGGCCAGTGGCAGAAGAACCCTTGCCCTCCCCCAACAATTGCTACAGTTTCTAAAATTATTATCAATTGACATTTACATTTAAAACTTGCTTTTAGTACTTTTCATTAAGAAGGGTCATTGAAATAGTTTTTAAGAGAAATGAAGATGTTTGAGTTACACTATGGTTTTTTAGGGAACAAATATTCTTCCCCCTCCATCTTGTGTAGCCACATTCTATGATCAAACGGCTTTTGAAAATTTTCAAATCCTTCAAAACTGACCCAAAGAAGTATGTATGTACATTAGTATGTAAGCATGTTTGTAAATCCATATGTATGTATTTGTCAGATTTGGCCCAATCTAGCAGCTTCTAGATTGATTGACTGACTGTTTTACATCCTGCCCATGCCCCTGCAAAGTTACCTGCTTCGGCCCCACCCTCCCGTTCTCCCAGAGGGCCTGAATTTTATAAATCAAAAGTTGGCTTCTTTAGATAGAAAGTAATAAACCATTACATTTGATCCCTGCAATTACAACCATCTGGACTTGCTGTTAGTTGGCAGGATTTTGTTTTCTCTTGATTTTAATGATAACAGTACTAGACCTCAAGTCCTTTCATATAGGCTACCCAGCAGGTATTTAGTATCCATCAAAGGTTTAGTTGCCGTTTAGCTTTGGGGCTTGTTTTTTAAGCCTCACCATGACACTGGAGAGTTTCCACATTTCATCAGTAAAATGCCATAGAGTCTTTAACTTCCACCTGGATAGCCACCAGAGGCAAATAGAAAGGACCTTGAGTTTAATGTTTCATCTGAGGGACTGTTACATTATGTAGCCTTCATTATTCATAGCAGAAAAGGCCTTTGTTTTGGTCAAATGGGTTTAATGTGTTTTCTATGCTACATAAATTCAAACTTGATGGTTCATTTGTTTGTTGAATTGCTGTTTTTATTCAATCTAAACTAAGCTCTGGGATTTAGTAATAAGTTGTGTTCTGTCCCTTGCTTGTTTGAGAAGAGCAGGTGGCTAGTTTGTTCACCACCTTCTTCCACTGTCTGTTGTTATCGTTTGGTTATTAATGTTTTCAGGACCTCTATTGACATAACTAGCAAGAAAAACAATTTTTCACTTGTAGATAATTTTTCTTTTGTTTTAGGCTACAAAGGTTTGGTATTATTATTGTTATAACCATGTTATTGTTTCTTCAACAGGATCCTATGTGGAAATGAGGGGGAAAGTACCTTAGAGCAGTGGTCCCCAATCTTGGGCCTCCAGATGTTCTTAGACTACAACTCCCAGAAGCCTTCACCACCACCTCTGCTGGCCAGGATTTCTGGGAGTTGAAGTCCAAGAACATCTGGGGGCCCAAGGTTGGGGACCACTGCCTTAGAGTATATGAAGTCTCAAAATGCAAGACAGTAAGCCTCAGTAACTACCATTTCTAGAGCAGAACTTTGGATTTTATAAAATAGCCTGCAAACTGGGAACACACTCTATGGATTTGTCGTGGGATAAAATCCACAAAATATTATGCCAAGTAAGGACTTGATCAGACAGGCAATTTGTCCTGCTGTTTGGTGCACTGTGGGAGCGGATTGGTTTGCTCTTTTCTCCAGCAATGACATGGCCTAATAGATAGAGCAGAACAATTTCCCCCCAGATTGCCCACTACTTGCACCTTTTTGAGCTCCTGTCAGGGGCTTTTACTTTTTTGGTGTGGGTTCATGCACTCTAGTTTGATTTGTTCCTGGTTCATATGATTGCTGGAAACAGATCAAAATCAAGACTTGCAGAGCTGCCAAGGCTCCTTCCAGTCTTAATTCCCAGTATAATGAAGTGGCTTAATAAATGAACCAATTCAGATTATCAGTAAATTCAACACTTTTCCTGCTCCTCTGCAGAGGGGCAGGGGATGTGGGGAATTTTTTTTTAACCTCTGCTAGATCATTGCTGATGCACTGAATCACTTAGATTAAATTAACTTTTTTCTTTGCTTTGTATGAAGTGCCAATAAAACTGCAGCTGCAGGAAGTTTCTCAATTAGTACTATGCACAAAGCAAACATTTTTTAAAAACGAAAATAATCTAAGTAATTTAGCACACCAGCAATGGCCTAGCAAAAGAAAAATTGATAATAATAAGTTCACTTCCCCTGCCCCTCAGCGAAGAGCAGGAAAGTGTTCAATTTGCCAACATCCTGAACTGGCTCATTTCAGTACTGGAAACAGGGTCACTTGAGGTCGATATGCCATCAAAATGAGGTATCTCTCTCCCCCGCAACGTCAAGTAACCATATTTAGACTGCACCAAAAGGGATTTATGAGTGTCATGAGATGCTTTTCATGTGTTCGCTGCAAAAGACTAACACAGCTATCTTCCTGGAAATTTCAAAAGGTGTTCCATTGTGTAAGACAGCTAAATAGAAAGATACATACATAGACAAAGATATTTCAATGATACTGCCTAAATACTGTACATCAACTACACCAACTTTCCTATACAGTATTTTGTTTTAGGTTCTCAGTATAAATCTTTTTGAATTCCACTCCTACTAGCTTCTGATTTGTTTCGCTGCTACATACTACACAGAATAATAAAAGAGTATTGAAAGGAGTCCAGTCTCTGTCAAGTAGGAAACCCGACCTAAGACATTCCTGCCAGATGGTCACCCAACATCTGTTTAAAGCCCTCCCGTGGTGAAAAATCC
This sequence comes from Intellagama lesueurii, assembly GCA_037013535.1. NCBI lineage: Eukaryota > Metazoa > Chordata > Lepidosauria > Squamata > Agamidae > Intellagama > Intellagama lesueurii. Next base: position 113,713,838 of record JBAJHW010000005.1, read on the forward strand.
ACCCCCCCCACACAGTAGTCAATTCTGTTGTCAAACAGCTGGCACTATAAGGAATTACTTCCTAATGTTGAGTCAAAATTTCTTTCCTGTAATTTAAATCTATTACATCAGTTCCTACTCTCTGGATCTGCAGAAAACAAGCTTGCTCCATTTTCCATGTGTCACCTTTTCAAATATTTGAAGATGGATATCACGTCATCTCTCAGTTTTCTCTCCAGACTAAACATACCCAACTCACTCAACCATTCCTTTCAGAGCTGCTTTCCAGACCATCCATCATCCTGATTTCCACCACATTCATCACCCTTCGGACACATTCCAATGTCTTTTTGTAATATGGAATTAGATTCATATTAGACCTTGGAACAGTTATTTTAGGACTACAGCATCCAGAATCTGTCAGTCAGAACAGTCACTCACCATGTTGACTGGAGGATTCTGGGAGGTATAGCCCAAGGGTTTTATTTTTTCCCCAATCCTTGCTTCCTAATGGATACAAATATATAAATCTTGTTTGCACATTTACTGAGGTGTGACTCATTTTACTCAGTAGAACATATATGTGTTGCCATGACTAGAAAAATCATCCATCTGGCCCACCTGCCTCACCCCTGATAGGATAAAACAAATGGGGTCTATACAAGAGCACTTAGGTCCCATCATTGTAACAGAATGAAAATGACACTTGGATTTTCTACCTTAAAGAAAGAAGCAAACCTTTCTTTGTTTTCTCTCAGGATTAGAGAGGGGAACGAATCAAAAAATGAATCGTGATATTTGTCAAAAATCGCTGATTCATCAAAAATTCATTGCTTCGTATTTGTTCAATATAGAGAGCCTGATGAATACGAAGTGACACATTTTTACCTATTTTTTATTTGTCAATTTGTCTACCTCTTTTTGTGCCAGCTGCAGCCTGCTGCTGCCAATCAGAAGCTATAGGTAACCCTGGGAAGGACCTAGACTCCTGGATTGGCCGGGCAGCCAGCCAAACGTGTTGCAGAAAGGGCTGTGGGGGAGTTCCTTGTTCAGAGACTATTTAAAGCATTTTCCCTGCAGCCATTTCCCACTTCTGCTCTGAGTTCTGCCCTGGGTAGTTGAGCTGCTGTGCTGTCTGTGTGCTTTAAACAGCCAGAAGTTTTTCACAGTTGCAGCAAAACATTCAAATTAGATTTAAATTTATTTCATTCATTATTTCATTCATTATTATTTGAAATAGTGGGAATTTGGGGAGGGCTTTCTTTAGCTGGGTAGTAGTGGTGGCTGTGGTACATTTTATTTCAGAAACTAGTAATTTTTTGCAGTTTAGGGTTAGGGTTTAGGGTAGGATAGGTAATCTCTGGTGTGTGTGTGTGTGTGTGTTTTATCCTCCCCCCTTAAATTCCAGAGTGTTTGTGTGTGAGGGGGGGGGGTTTACTGGCTGATTGCTTACTTGCTGGTGCCTGTGTGCTCCAACCAGTACTACCGTTTTTGCTCAAAAAGCACATATTCAATTTAAAATACTTTATTTCTTTATTATTTTCATTAGTAGGACACTGGGGAGGGCTTTTTTTTAGTCTAGTGCATTTTAGTTAAAGAATTAGTCATTTTTGCGGCATGCATTCAGGCAGGGTGGGCGTGTTTTATCCTTCCCCCTCCTTAAAGTACAGAGTGTTTGCATCTATGTGTGGTGGGGACTGGCTATTTAGTTGTTTAGGGATATTAGTTTTCGTGCTCCTTCCTCCCCCCCATTACTCTTAAAAAAACCTACCTTCAATTCCTCCCCCACCATCCTGTTTCTCCTTTTAAACACAAAATGTATTATTACACCCTCTCCTATATTATCCCACTTACTTTTTCCTTCCCCCTTTATTTGAAGTGTGGTTTAGGAGGCAAGAGAAGGTGGAAATGAAGGGCAGTGGGGTCTCTAAGGGGGGAAAGTCCCTTATTAGAACAGCCACCACCATTGTTCTTCCTCCAGTGACCTTGCAGGTGGGCATGGAAGTAGAGATTCCTTCGATGCCCAAATAACCTCTTCTTTCTTGAGGAATCTGAGGAATTACTGGTTCCAGAGGATCCAGAAACCTCCCACTCCTCAGAACCAGTAATGGCAGGGCAGGTTTCCTCAACATCCCCACCCCTGTCCCCAGACTTGTCTCCTCCATCCTCCCATAGCTGCACCATTGGCACACAGTCTTCCCAGGCCAGCAGCAGTCAGGGGCAGGCAGTGGATCATTGTAGTGCCAAAAAGGGCGGAAGGCCCCTGTGGGATCATTTCACTATGGCGAACGATGATGACCCTTGGCTGGCATGCTGCAATGGTTGCCTTGTGGTGGTCTGGAGGGGGTCAGATCTCAGGAATCTGTCCTTCACCGCCCTCCATCTACAGCTGGAGAAGCACCCCCGAGATGCCTGTCTGGGGAAGGCTGTTTGTTGCCATTTGGGGGGAGGAAGACAGCAGCCCCGGGGGGAGAAGTGAGGAGGCAGAAGAAGGCACCTCCTTCCAAAAGGACAGCCACAGAGGTTGCTGGGACTGGGCGCATGAGGCAGGCCACGCTCCACCAGGTTGTACCCATTGGGTCTGCACTGACCGTCAGCAGGTGGTCTAAGGGAAAGGCACAGGAGGCAGCCACTCATCTTGTTGCCAAGACAATTGCCCTGCTTGGGCTTCCACTGTCCACCATGGAAGCCCAGGCCTTCCTCCAGTTGCTGCATATTTTCACCTCATGGAAATAAGCCCACCACGGAAAACCTTCAGTTGCAGAGTCCTGCCCTTGCTCTATGACTTCCGGTGGGAGGTGGTCTGTGACCAGCTTACACGGGCACAGGGGCAGAAGGTGCACTTCACAGCAGACCTCTCGCTCACAGTCCACTGGTGGCAGCTGGAGGACCTGAGGAGTGGCAGGGCATTGGTGACAGGGTCACAGTGGGAGGCTCTTGTCCTGCCACCAGGCTACAGGGCTGTTCTGCTACAGGCACAACATATGGAGGCTCAGGCAATGGAGAGGAACATCACTGATGAGTTCCTAGCCATGCTGCAGAAGTGGGCACCAGAGAGTGAGGTCATCCATGGCCACATGGTCAAAGATACTGAGTGCAACCTATTGGTGGCACTGAAAGCAGTGGGATTGGAGGGCATAGTGTGCATGGTGCAAAAATTACACCTGGCAATGTGTGATGCCATTGGCCTGGGAGCCATGTCAAGCCCAATTGGGATGCAGGCACCCAGGAGATGTGGGCACTCCTGGAGCAATGCTGCCAACTGGTGGACCATTTCTCACACAGCCTGAAAACTGTCCATCAGCTGTGTGAGAGGCAGGATTAGTTGGGCCAGGAGGAACATGTTCTCTTGTTGGACCTGCCAACCAGGTGGAACTCCACCTACACTCCTGGTGAAGCAGAACTCTGTTTTGGAGAACATCATGTCCTCCATGCCCATTTTGCCCAAGGGAAGAGAGGTGGGCATCAGTGCCATGGATTGGCTGGCCCTCTCCCAGATGGTGGAGGTGTTCAAGCCATTCCAAGAGACCACTGATGTCCTGTGTCACCACATGACCAGCCTAAGGTAAATCATCCCCCTGATTTGTGCCCTTGACCGGTCCCTGGAGTCTGCTCTGGCTCAAGGATCCTCCCTCCTTCCGTGGACCAGGGCCTTGGTGCAGAGGTTACGGGCAGGCATGCGGAAGCGACTCCATCCTATCTGCAGGGACAGAGGATGCAGATAGGATGGAGTTGCTTCCACATGGCCCGCCTGTGTGATCCTTGCATCAAGGGTGGCTTGGCGGCATGCACCGTGGAGCTTGAGGAGTGGAGAACAGAGCTCTCCACTGAGGTCCGTAGGGCGTTGGGAGCACACCACGTGTGTGGGGAGCTGGGGATGCCAGGGCACAAGTCAGATGAGGGGGAAGGTGGTTCACAGGAGCCACAGGCAGGGACATCTGGTGGCAAGTGCCCCAGCCCCCATTACTGGATCTCAGTGGTGAGCTGGGTGGTTGCTGCAGAGAGCAGACAGGGAGCAGATGAAGAGGACACAGCAGAGTCCTTGGTGTGGGAGTACCTGGCAGAGCCCACCAGCCCTCCCGATCACATCCCCTCCATTTCTGGATCCAGAAAACGGTCATATGGCCAGAGCTATCCAGTGTGGCCACTGACCTCTTTTCCATCCCCACCCCCACCAGCGTCGAGATTGAGTGGGTCTTCTCCCATCTTGGAGACATGCTCTGACCACGCCACTCCTGTTTGGATCCTGTGATTGTGGAGAGACTGTCTTTCATCGAGGTGAATCTTCCCTTGTTAGGGTTCTCCTCATTGAACCCAACAAGGTAGGAATCCCATTACGGTCTCTCTGCCACCACACTGCCTGCCTGCCTGAGTCTTCCAGGTCCAGCATGACAGTCTCTCTGCCTCTTTCTGTTCCACTCAGGGCAGAAACTGAACTCAATGCTATCCACCTCTGAACCTGGGTGCAAAACTGAACTCCATCTATGCCAGCCTGCTTCAATGTCCCCACTATTCATTCATAGAATCATAGAATCGTCGTAGGGTTGGAAGGGACCTTGTAGGTCTTCTAGTCCAATCCCCTGCCCAAGGCAGGAGACCTCATACCATCCCGGACAGAGGGCTGTCCAATCTTTTCTTGAAAACCTCCAGCAATGGGGCACCCACAACATCGGGAGGCAAGCTGTTCCACTGCTTAATGGTTCTCACCGTCAGGAAATTCCTCCTTATTTCCAGGTTAGATCTCCCTCTGATGAGTTTCCATGTGTTAGTTCTTGTCCTACCCTCAGGCACAATGGAGAATAAATTGATGGTCTCTACCCTGTGGCAACCCTTCAGATATTGGAAGACTGCTATCATGTCTCCCCTCAGTCTTCTCTTCGTTAAGCTAAATATACCTAGTTCCTCTAACTTGCCTGCCTCAATGTTAAACCGGTACTTTGGGTGCCTGATTCCCACTTTCTCCCACTTCATGGTTCTATGTGGCTGATTTCTGCCACTATGTCACCAGGGGAAGAAAGAAGCCAGTCTAACCCAGAGGGAAGAAGAAGAAATCTGCCCATCAGCCAGTCACCAGCCCCTCAAACACCCCCAAGGCCACATCTATTCCAAACGCCTCTGTGCCTGGAGAAAAACTAAAGTACCTCAATGCTGTTCCTACCTCAATGCCTTCCGCCTCTGTGCCTGGTGGCAAACCAAACTGTCTCAGTGCCATCCACCTCTGTGTCTGGTGGCAAACTAAAGTACATCTATTCCAAACGCCTCTGAACATGGTGGCAAACTAAAGTATGTCTAATGCCTCTGTTACTGCTGCAAACTAAACTACCTCAATGCCATCCACCTCTGTGCCTGGTGGAAAACTAAAGTACATCACTTCCAAATGCCTCTGTGCCTCATGGCAAACTATGCCAGCTGCCTATGTCACTTTCCTGGGGGGGACCCACTTTGTGGGTGTTTAACTTGGACGTCTGAAACCCAATCTTCACCAAACTCACTGGGCTTGTAGAGGAGAGTTAGGGAACGTTTCACTGTGATATTGGTGTTTCTAGATGCCTAGGAGGGCATTTTATAGCATTTTAAAGTAAAGACAAATTGATGAATAAATTCATCAGAAAAAGTTTGTAACATCATGATTTGTGATTCATTTACTTTGATGAATTACAAATCACGATGAATTGCTTTTAAAAAAAATTTGTGTCTATCTATACTCAGGATTCCTGAATACTAAAAATCAAGCTTGCTCAACCCCCGCCCCCAGCTTTCTACAACAGGGGTCTCTCTAACTCTCCTCAGTTGCCTTGAGCTCAGGATCTTTGTTTTTCAGGCACCTCAAGAGAAGAATCTATCATTTTTTCCTCAGGCATCAGAGGTTCTCTTCAGATGCCTCAGGCAACAGGCATCTGCTTTGACTGAATGGGGCCTGATTTTTTCTTCAGGTACCTCAAGCAAATGTGCCCCTACTTCCTTTTCAGGCTTCTTCTCACATTAGACTCATCAAGTAAGAAGGTCCCTGTTCTTCCTTTGCAAGCAGCTATGGAAAGGAATGAGCCATAGGCAGCTCATGACTGAGAAGGGAATGCCTCTCTGAAATGTTGCAGTGATCCTCCTACCTCATGCTCAGTCAGCAAGTCACTCTTGATAAAAGCTGAGCAAATTAGGGCAATTGTGTGTGCTTAGGGCCCAATTAGTAAAGGGCGAGGACTGTTGCTCTAAAGAATTTGTAGAAAAAAGTAGGTTTTGAGGAGGGAAGAGGAGTCCTCCCCACTGCAGTGCTCTGGAAGGGTGTTCCATGAAAAATTGATGGTAAGGGAGAAATGCTGTCATCAGTGAATCAATTTATGCAAAGTAGTAGTTTTGTCCTTCATGCAAAGTTTACTGAGGCAACATCCTAATTCTGTTAGAATACGCCCTTCTCCTTTCTAGCTACTCAGTAAGGCAAGCCTTATCTAAATAAATCTAGCCTTTGAAGATGATGTGTGGCTTTTAGCTTCTGATCGATTGTTGTAGTTGGGACACCTGTTTGCCCACCTCACATAGAAGCATTTCTGGGACTAGTGGACCATAACACAGGAGGCAGCTTTTTGCGTTAGCCAATGCGATTAATTTAAAATACAAAACTCCTAGTGGTAAAATTCTCTTCTTTTAAATCAAACTCTATGTGTGTCAAAATTGTGCTGGAGAAAACTCAAGGGAAGACACAATCTCTTGTCATGGTCTTGAAATCTGTAGGGCTGGCAAATCAAGAGGAAACAAATATCCAGGTGCTGGAGTTTTAGGCTGGATTTAACAACCTTCTGGTTCCATAAATGGTGAGAGAATAGTGGTAAATGGAATCATCTTTCATTTTGAGAAGCAAGGTGGGGTAAAAATATTTTAAATAAATAATAAATAAATAACCCTTTAGCCATTTTGCAAATAGGTACACAACTATTTTGAGAGGAACACAAAACACATGAAGCTGCCTTTTATTGAGCCTGACTATTGGTTCATTGAACCTTGTATTGTCAACACTGGCAATACAAGGGGGTTTAAACACAGATTGGATCTGTTTGAGACATGCTTATAGATATAATCAAGCTAGAATGTGTCCAGAGGATCACAACCAAGGATGGTAAAGAATCTGAAAACAAAACCCTACAAGGAGTGGTTGTGGGAGTTGGGTATGTTTAGCCTGGACAAGAAAAGACTGGGAAGTCATATGACAATCATGTTGAAATATTTTATGGATTTCCACTTGGAAGATGCAGTAATCTTTTTCTTTTCTTTTCTGACGCTCTAGAGGATAGGAACTGAATCAATGTATTCAAATTATAAGAAAGGAAATTCAAACTAAACATTAGGAAGATCTTCCTGAGTGTAGAAACTGTTTGACAGATTACTTCAGAACTGGATGGCCATTTATAAAGGACATTTTAGCCACAGACTCCTACACTGGCAGAGGTTTGAACTAGATTATCCTTCAGGTCCCTTTTATAATTTAATATCTATGTCAAAGGGCAATACCGTACTTGCAAGACAAATATAGAGTTAGTCTTACCCAAAGGACCTTACATTTCCTTATCATTATTTGAAATCTCTATCCAGAAATCTAAGATTCACAGCAACTGTGAAATCAATAAAGTGTAATAGTACGAATAATATAAATATATGTTCAATAATTCATCATCGTCATCATCACCATTCCTTCCTGAGGTCTGTCTCTGGCTGTTGATGGTAATCTTAATGTGGTGGATCTTGGCCTCATCTGGCAAGGCAGATTAAAATCACAAATAAGATGCAAATTGTATAAGAAGAGCTAGAAGAATCCCCATCACTTGAGTATTTCAGCTCAAATACATATAGAAGTATTTATTATAACTTCACCAGCAATTCTGGATTTGCTACACGAGTTGCTGGATAGAAGTCAGTGGGCTTTATAATGCAGTTGGTTATGCTAGGTTTTTATAATGGTATTTTCTGTGTTTAAAAAATCTATAAAAATCTTTTACTGAAACTACTAATAGTAGCTTTCAAAAAATGAGAATGACATACTGAACAATAAACATTCAGAACACATTACACACATTGTTTAGCTTGTCTGGAAAATATTATATGCTGATAATAAGAGAATACGTAATGAATGTACCTGAAAGATAGATCACGTCTAATGTGAACTCTTATTTTGTTCCAGTCGGCATGTTTTCAATACTGCCTAGTAATGTAATGATTTATTTTCTGTAGAGTGCAAATTTTACACTAATTCCAGACTTAAAATCCCATCCACAGCAATTCAAAATGAAAGAAAGTGGCAAGACTGCAGCTATTGCCCTTAGATTTATGAAGACTCCTATTCATCCCTTCAGCCATACATCTTTCCCTAGAAGACACTCCTTCTGGTACCTTTATTCCTTTATCTTTCTCAGTATTTAGTGTACAAATTAAACTGTGAAATTTTAATCAAATGCATTTCATTTTATTTTGTCCAGTTTGACAGCTATCTGAAGGGCAAGATAAAAATAGTAAAATACATTTCTAAAATGTGATGAGGGTGATCACACTTAGGCTAGAGGTGCACAATCCATGGCTTTCAGGATTCATGAGTTCCCAGTCATTTCTATATGCTCCATTTTGCCATTAATCCTTCCATGGACCATTAGGATTGCTATGTTTGCACTACTAAAAGTGTGGGGGACAAAAATCCCCAAAGCAGGGTCACTGGTGGAGAAGGAGACGTTAGCTTTCCCCTCCTCAACAACCTCCAACCAAGCAAAAGCACTGCATCTGCACCACTCATGGTGGTATGGAACTAGTAATCCAGATTAGGATCACTGGAAGGGCAGGAGCATTGGGAGGTAGCTGCCTCTTCTTCCTTTCAACAATCTAAAAGCAGCCATTCTGATCACGGTTGCTGGAGGCAAGGAAAGCTTTAGCTTCCCCCTCCATCAACAACTGCAAAGTAGCTCCAGCAGTCTTGCTCAGTGTCATTGGGGTAAGGTATATCCATCTGTATATCCATCCATTCATTTCACACGCTAGCAAGATCATGCTCAAAATCCTACAAGGTTGGCTTCAGCAGCATGTGGACCGAGAACTCCCAGAAGTACAAGCTGGATTTCGAAGGGGCAGAGGAACTAGAGACCAAATTGCTAACATGCGCTGGATTATGGAGAAAGCCAGAGAGTTCCAGAAAAACATCTACTTCTGCTTCATTGACTACGCAAAAGCCTTTGACTGTGTGGACCACAGCAAACTATGGCAAGTTCTTAAAGAAATGGGAGTGCCTGACCACCTTATCTATCTCCTGAGAAATCTATATGTGGGACAGGAAGCAACAGTTAGAACTGGATATGGAACAACTGATTGGTTCAGAATTGGGAAAGGAGTACGACAAGGCTGTATATTGTCCACCTGCTTATTTAACTTATATGCAGAATACATCATGTGAAAGGCTGGACTGGAGGAATCCCAAGCCGGAATTAAGATCACCGGAAGAAATATCAACAACCTCAGATATGCAGATGATACCACTCTGATGGCAGAAAGTGAGGAGGAATTAAAGAACCTCTTAAGGAGGGTGAAAGAGGAGAGCGCAAAAAATGGTCTGAAGCTCAACATCAAAAAAACTAAGATCATGGCCACTGGTCCCATCACCTCCTGGCAAATAGAAGGGGAAGATATGGAGGCAGTGACAGATTTTACCTTCTTGGGCTCCATGATCACTGCAGATGGTGACAGCAGCCACGAAATTAAAAGACGCCTGCTTCTTGGGAGGAAAGCGATGACAAACCTAGACAGCATCTTAAAAAGCAGGGACATCACCTTGCCGACAAAGGTCCGCATAGTCAAAGCTATAGTTTTTCCAGTAGCGATGTATGGAAGTGAGAGCTGGACCATAAAGAAGGCTGACCGCCGAAGAATTGATGCTTTTGAATTGTGGTGCTGGAGGAGACTCTTGAGAGTCCCCTGGACTGCAAGGAGAACAAACCTATCCATTCTGAAGGAAATCAACCCTGAGTGCTCGCTGGAAGGACAGATCCTGAAGCTGAGGCTCCAATACTTTGGCCATCTCATGAGAAGAGAAGACTCCCTGGAAAAGACCCTGATGTTGGGAAAGTGTGAGGGCAAGAGGAGAAGGGGACGACAGAGGACGAGATGGTTGGACAGTGTCATCGAACCTACCAACATGAATTTGACCCAACTCCGGGAGGCAGTGGAAGACAGGAGGGCCTGGCGTGCTCTGGTCCATGGGGTCACGAAGAGTCGGACATGACTTAATGACTAAACAACAACATATCCATCTGTGCATGTAGGCATGCACATCTGCACAGAATCCTCCAGCTCTGCTGCCAGTAGCTAATGTTTCCTCTGAAGCTGAAACCATTGTGCATTTCTGGCTTCTGCATACCTTTTAGAAAAAGTCTGGTTTTAGAAAAAGTTTTAGAAAAAGTCTGGTTTAGGCCACCAAAGCACAAAAGTCCAGTAAAGCTAAGAACTACAAGAAACCAAGGGCTGAGTTAGAATTAGGGTGGTGAAGCTCTGCCTCACCAGATGTTTTGAACTGCCATTCTTATGATCCCTCACCATTGACCTTGTTCTTCTAGACCAATGGTTCTCAAACCGGGGTTCCCAGATGTTCTTGGACTGCAGTTCCCAAAATCCTTCACCACTTGCTGTGCTGGCCAGGATTTCTGGGAGTCTGAGAACCACTGTCCTAGACTTCTGGGTACTAAAAGCTGAAACAGCTAGAAAGCAAAAACTTACTCAACCCTGAGTTAGAAAATTAACTGTGCCAAAGCTGTTGGTCTGGACATAGAACTGTGTTAAGCAATTTCAGATTGGAGTCAGGCCACAGCCAATAGTTTTATGGAACTCAGAAAAATCCTGTGGGTCCCTAATGGCCCCTGATCTCTGCAAGATGTCAGCTGCACCACTACTTCCATCCACACTTTGGGGACTGTATGGAAGTGTGGCAGAGGAAAAAAAAGTATCTCCTTCAAGGGCAAACCATCACAGTGGCTCAGAAAATAAGATGCTTGAGTCTTGCACAGACCCATCTTTAAGCCCCATTTGCTGTGCAGGTTTGGACTGGAGGAGTTACAAGGGTGCTGTCAGCCTCCAGCTTTTTTTCTGAGCAAGTTGGTCACTTGGAGCTTCAGGGAGTGTTGCAATTCTTGCCTGTTTTGTTGTTCCACCAAGCCACCCAAGCTTCTTCTTGACAGCTCAGAAGGAATCCAATTTTTATTATGTTATGTGCTGCCAAGTTGGAACAAAGTTACAGTGACCCTAATAGGACTTTCAAGGTAAGTGAAATATTTAAGAAGTGATTTTACTGGCTGGATAAGTCAGTAGTTTAGGTATATGGCTGTGGAACCAAAGGTTGGGAATTCAAATACTTGCTGTGCCTCCTGTGAGTAGAGCCAGCTGGTGTGGCCTTGGGCAAGCTGCACAGCCCTTGAAGTGCTCCCAGAAGAAGGGAATAGTAAACCAGTTCTGAATATCTCCTACCTGAAAAACCCTGGAAAGGATTGCCACAAGTCAAAATTGACTTGATGGCACATTATTGTTGTTGTCTGTGAAGATTCTCAGTCATCCAGGTGAGGTTATCTGGAAGCTGAGTCATGGCAACTTGACTTATTAGGTTGAAACATTTTGCTACTCATCCAAGTAGCAGACTGAAGAAGCTACTTGGATGAGTAGCGAAACGTTTCAACCTAATAAAAAGGAAGTCCAGTTGCCATGGCTCAACCCCCAGTGAGCTTCCATGGCTGAGTGGGAATTCAAACCCAGGCCTTTTGAGTCCTAGTCCTTTACTCTATCCACTACATCACACTGGGTATCCCAATTCAACTTTATGTATGTTAAAAACAGGCTTGTCTTTTAAGAACCATAGGAAGTGTCTTCTGCAAGGCAGGTTTACAGATTCCTTAACATCACATAACGAGTGCAAGTAAAACTGCCAGCACAAATTATTCAGACTTGTTCTTGTTGACAAAAAAGGATATTAAAAAAAGGATAATCCTCTAATAAAAACATTCAATCCGTATCTGGTTTCTACAGAGCACTTCATAACCTTATAATCCTCGGTTTTAATAAAATCAGTAGGCTTTTGGGTATCAGACCAGTGAGTGACAAATAGATGACAGCTCCTGGGAGGGAATTTTGTGCATTGGAGGTGGAATATCGATTTGTTACCAGCCAAGAGACTAGCTTCAAAAGATAGTGTTTTCATTTTTCACAGCTATTTTTAGGCTGCATTCTAAGCTGAAAGCCTTAACTTCTGCAGAATCATAAGAACATCCCCTCCAGTGATTTTATGCTATTGCCTGCCCTCACACTTAGACTTCCCTGTCACAGGCATACCAGTATTAAGTCCCAAGCAACAGATGTCCATGTCCTTTTTCTCCCACGTACCTCCCAAAACAACTTACTGTATCCTGTTTAACAAGAATTGCAAACAATACCCCTCTCTCAGAAAAGCAGCCTTTCACTATCAAAAATTGCAGCATTAATCCAATTTAAAAACAATTATCTTTATGCAATTCAAATAGAGTATTGTATTCCTTCAGATGTTGCTATTAGAGATGGGAGTATTCATATGTGTATACGAATTCCCCATTTTATCAAGAACTTTGTCTCATTAGGTATAGCAACTAGAGATGGAGGTATTCGTATACAAATATCCCTGCACAGGTGGCAATAATGAGGGTCCAACCCCATGGGGCCGGATGGTCAACTCACCGATCCCCCACTGCCGCGGGCTCCGCTATCCTTCCAATGACTTCGGAACTCGTGATCGGCTCGCCACTCCTGGGAGGAGGCAGGACGACAAGCCTCCCTGCCAGGTTGAAGAGTGGTTCGCCAATTGCGAGCTCCGGAGTCATTGGAAGGATTGTGGCACCCGTGGCAACAGCGGATCAGTGAGTGGACCGTCCGGCCCCATGGGGCCGAACCCTCGTTATCGCCACATGTGCAAGGATATTCATATTCATATACGAATATGCCCATCTCTAGTTGCTATACCTAATGAGACAAAGTTCTTGATAAAATGGAGAATGAGTTCCACTCTCCCAGGCTTGCTGTAGCCAGCTTCAGATAACCCCAAAACCTGGTAACTCTTTTCTAGACTGTTGTTTATGTACTTCTGATAAGAAAGATGGCGTTATTGCTGTTGACAAATTGGTGCACCTGTACTCCCAGCTCTGAGAAGCAGAACATGTTGCAAGACACCGTTTGTCTTTCCCCCCAAGGTAGCAGCACTACCACTTGGCTTTTTAACCATACCTGTGCACTGGATAAACAAGAAACTGGGCTTACACACTTATAGAGAAGCACAGATTAGTATTTAATTGGGAACTGGCCATTAGGGTCACTATAACTCTGTTCCAACTTTAATGGCCAGATTAATTCAGCCACCATGTGGGTGAAGTTAGCTCTTAGTCAAATCAATACCAGTTCCCAATTAAATACATTTATTAAAGTCTTAGTCAAAAAGACCCTGAGAAATAGACAGTTGTCATTAAAATAAAATGAACATATAAACCAATAACTAGCTAAACTTACCATGACTCCAGGACTAACTCACCAGAGCATTTTTCAAGAGGGGGATCTCCCTGTCCTTGCCCATCCTATCCATTTGAGGACAAAGGAAGACTCTGGGGGAAATAGGTATCCCCCTGTAGACAGGATGTCTCCAGGGGAGGAAAGCACAAATGGCTATCAATAGCCATGAAGACCTTGCTCATGAGTTGTCCAAAGTAGCTATTTAACATAAGTCAGTGGGTGGGGTTTCTCTGTGTCTGGGCATCTCTTTTGTAAGAAGCATTTCTGAAAAGTAGGTAACAGAGGGAAATGTTGACTGTCAGATGGTCATCCTTTGGATATTGCTTCAGGGCCACTGCCCTGGCCAGGATCCAGGAATAATAGCAGAATGCCCTGTATAAAACTGCATGATTCCATAAGCCAGGTTAAGCTGGAAATGTGTCCTAAAATTTCAATAACCTATTTAAAACTGCTTTTTAGAAGAAGAAAAAGAGTGAAAAAAACACCAAAATAAATGTGAAAATGAAGCTCATAGTATGGTGCAAAAGCTGGTCATTTGTTAAGGATTGTACATGGCACATAAGATGTATACATTTCACTTCCACCCTGGCAAGTTCTCCACAGATATGAAAATCTGTAAAATGTGAATATATTTCTCTATTTTTACTTCAAGGTTCTTGTCTGTATCAGATTGCGAGGCTTGTTGTTATTGTTCTGCATTTAAATCTGTTTCATAAATCTTTCTGCATAATACACATACACATGCTGAAATAGGCGCAGTTTACCCACTGGTTAAACCATGCTGTTGATTTTTGAACATATCCATTTTTAAAATATGTGGCATTTCTGAACATATATTTCTGTTATTCCATGAACTACATTACATCATGAATTTCAGACTGCAGACTGCATTTGGATCAGTGTTTGATTCCAGAGGTAAGGCCTGGATACATTCTGATCACAAGCAAATCAAACTGTATTGCTCACTTATCCCCAGTTTTCCACACCTTTCCTAGGGTGATATGGCCAGCAGCTGCATTTCAGTCTGTCTTACATTGCAATCCAAGGCATTTGCTGCAACTCTCTCCAGCTTCTTGGTCTGGCATAGTGCACCCTTCCTTCAGATTGCCACTATTACTGTTGTGTGTGAGAGGGAACTCTCAGGGTCTTTCCATCCTTGATTGCTTACAGCCATTTCTCACTGATTTGATTCTTACCACCTCCTGGGTCAACAACACACCTGCCATTCTTTTGTTCTCTTGTATTACAAGTAATGAGGAGCCTCTGGTGTGAAATCAAATGCATACTTATTGAATGGTTGTGTATTCATTTAAATACAGAGCCCTTTCTATAAAACTCATTTTAGCATATAACCAGTTGTGCTCCAAAAAAATAACTTTTCTCTTCTAATGCTACAATAAATGTATTAGTTGCCAAAGTGCCTTTGGAATGCTTGTGGATTCCTTGTAGAGTTTTCTTTATTTGTCAGGATTTTTTTTAAAGTCCAGTTGCAATGCCAGGTAATTGAGGCATGCACTATGTTCCAGCAAGCTTTCTGTATCATGTCAACTCATACAAAAAGTGCTTCAGAGTGAAGGCCAAATAATCTACGAGAGTGAGTATCAATATAATACGGAAACAAAACGTACAGCACAACCCTACAGAGTACGTAAACTTCTATGTTATATGAAACTGATCATCAGGCTGGACAGTAAAAAATGGAGGAGAACAAAAAAGTGGAAGTCCAAAAAACTACCAATGTGGTTTAAGCCGTGAAGATCTTCAATTAAATTCAGTTGCAAGATGAATAGAGAAGAGTACTCCTTCCTGGGACTGAGTTTAATTCCATATTTCCATGACTTAAAAAATCTAGCCAAATTGTTCAAGCTCTAACCTTTTTACTCTCATTTAAAAGAGAAAAAAAAGACACCACCCAGTTTGATGGAGAGTTGTGGAGAACTTGAAATACTGCACATTTTGTGAATGTGTAAGTTGATCCTAATAAACACATTTTCCATTTGTGGACTTTGATTTGTTTCTGTAGCTCCACACAGCTGCAATATTTTTCAAAATGCTATAGAGTTTTACTGAGAAGGAGGTCCAACAGGATTCAGTAGGGTTGACTAACAGATCAATGTGTATAGGTGCACGATCCTAAGAACAAAAAGAGATTACATGAGCCCCCAGCACCCATACAGCTTCTCAGTGCTTCTACCTCCCCCCAATTTTATTTTTTAAAATGACTTTGGCTCAGTCCCCTCGTGCCCTCTAAGACATGCTAAAGAGGGCAATTTTACCATGCTTTAAGTCACACCAGCACCCCTTGATTCCCCACACTCCATTTCCTCCCCCCCCCCAAATTGGTTGTTCCCCACTTCTAATAATACTTTCCATACGTTTGTATTGAATCGTGTTAATGTGGTATATATACTTGGATGAATGTCCCAATGTGTTTTAACGTTACTGATTCATTTTCTCCTGTTTGAATCATTATGGCTGGCTACACCGTGGTACCAATTTATTTTCTCTCTTGTTTTCTGATGCACTGAAGCCCCTTACTATAACTTTTTAAAAATGATACATCAATATGTCGGATAGGAGTACCTGTTCAGTGAAATTTCCTGTTGCACCAGCACCTCTGGAAGAACTGCACTGCACTCAATGGGCCCAGCACCCCCATCCAGGGCTGTGTCACTTGCCAGATAGTAGGTGGAGTGATGCAACATCTAACAATGCCCTGGCGTATCTGGCTGTTGACATATGTTTACCTACATATTGACATGTCGGCTGTGAAAATTAAAAAAAATATATAGCAGGCAGTAACAGTGGCTGCCTTCCCCAGTGATTTGGCTTCAGAAAAGAATCAATAGGGCTGTGCACACATGTCATACTGCTAAGGAATATATTGAAACACCATCAGAACAAAATAATAGAAGCCTCGGAAGAGGCGGGGCTTCGTCGCGGTGCTGCCAGCTCCAGGGAACAGCTCCCGGGAAAAGCTGGAACCGCCCGGTCTGGGGTCCCTCTAGAAATGGGGGATCGAAGGAGAGACTAGGAGAGGTCTCTCTGAAGCAGTTGGTGAGCAACAGAAGGAGGAATATTGGGCAGCAACCCGGTATTTCTCCCCTCTGAAATTTCACCCGAGCACAGATCAGATGCGGGAGCCATTTTGGCAATGAGCTGTGAGCAAACCCCACCCCCCCCGGAGGAGAGGAGAACAAGTAATACGGCGTTGAAAATATATAATAACAAAGTAAGTTGAAGCCTTTGATTTATGAACAACCCCATTAAGCTGAAAAAGAAATCAGAGTGAAAATATTTGGCCGAAAGAAGACAAGGAGCGGCGAGTTCTGCTTACCAGCCTGCTTATCAGCCTGCTTTTTCAAAAACGAAACTCTCTTAAACAGCAGGCTGGTTCAAGGCCGAAAGAGAGACAGTGAGACGGAAAAATTTTTTGTTTCTGGAAAAAATCCCAGAGTGAAATACCACTGGACAGGATTTAAGAGACTGAAATTTTGTGAATGCTGTTTAGCCTGGACCTTTCTCCCTAGACTGTGTGGGTCTCTGATAATAGAATTTTCTTAGGTTTTTGGAGAAGAAGGAATAAGCTTGTAGAAGCAAGAAAACAGACTGAGAATCATCGAGACGACGTGGGTGACTGGACTGAGGAGCTAGGAAAACCAGGACTGGAGTTACTTTTTTTATTGAATCTTTGGATTAATGGATTAATGGAAAGAACATTAGACGGATTATAAGGATATCTGTTGGAGAGACTGACCCCCTGTGACTGCTGTTTAGTCTGGATTTTCTTTGGCTGGACTGTGTGGGACTCTGATAAAAGAATTTTGTTAGGTTTCTGGAGAAAAAGGGATATTTTTGCCACGGTTGTATTTAAAAGTTGATTTATATATTATAATATTGGTGTAAGGATGGGAGGAAGAACCTAGGGGAGGTTTATGATTGTGGGTTTGGTTTGTTGATAAAATAGTGGAAATGGCCTCCGAAAAATTAAAATATCAAATGTTGGGGAATATGTCTGCCCAATCTCAAAATTTGGGAATAGTGGCACAAAAATCAGACAAAGAATGACAGACTACCATGCAAAAGATAATAACAGCAGGATTTCAGCAAGTAAATGAACGTCTTAGCCAGATAGAAGATCTGATGAAAGAGAAGTTATCAGATGTTAAACAACAGTTAAATGAAGCTGTATTAACTCCAGAACTGCTTTTATTGAGTACGATACCAGGTAACATAGATGGGATAAATAGTTACCCAGTGAGCTATTTAGCTACTACAGTTAGAAAATGTTATGTTAAAAATTGGACTGCTGTCCTGGATTCATCCTTCTCTTCCAAAAATTGGAAGAAAGCAGAGTTACGGAAGCAAGAGGAGCTTACTGAGAAAATACGGGAAGTGACAGAAATGGATACTCTTTCAGACGTGCTGAATGACTGTCCAAATCAAAAGGAAATTGAACGATGGGATTTATTATACAAATGGCTTCGGTTCCCTGATAGTGTTGGAGTAACTTAGATTTAAACTAAAACATAACTGTAAGTTGATAGCTGGAGGGTAATCAAATAGTAAAAGAAAGAAAAAAGCAGAAAGTTGATTTGGTATTGAAATATGAATAGATTGGATGATTGCATACTTTGTGTTCTCCTATCCCCCAAACCCTTTCCCTTCCCCCCCATTTCCTTTTACCTTTTATATTCCCTACCCTATTCTTAGTTGTTAAAAAATAAATACTTTGGATTTTAAAAAAAGAACAAAATAATAGAAGCCACCTGGCGAGGGGGAAATAAACCACAGTTACACTGCTAGCCGGGTTAATGAGTTGGTAATAGTTGTGTGTCATGTGACTGGAAATTTCTACAAGGATCTAACAGGGGTATAATTAGGGAACATTTGTCTTGAGTGATCACTTACTTATTTGTTACAGTTATATCTGCTTTTCCACCAGGAAACTCAGAATAACATCCAGGGATCTGCCCTCCTCATGTTATGCTCATGACAAGCCTTTCAAGTAGGTTGAGCTAAGAAGTAGTGATCTTCACAGAGCTTCACAGCCAAATTGGGATTGGAACTTAAGCTTGGACAGTCAAAGTCCAACACTGTGTGTTTGTTTGTTTGAACAAGCATTCTAAGTCTTCTTTCTCCCATGCATTCAAGATAAGAAAAGTGTAATACCTGCAAATACGCATGCAATGTTTACACAAACAGCAACAACAGAAACAAAAGAAGGCCAACACATCAATGATCTCATTTGTAACTACATACCAATCTGTATTGTACACTAGACAACACTATTAATAAGATCTTCTGAAGGGAAAAAACAGTGGTGTGGTAGCTAAGAGCACTACCCTGGGAACTCGAACCAAAAAAGCTATGTGACAGTGAAAATAATTTCATTAGGATGGAGGAAGGCATGAAGCAGGTTTTCATCCCTTGTACCTGCTGGGTCAGTGTGACACAAATGTGACTACTGGACTTCTGATAAGATCTAATTGTTATGTGCCATCAAGTCCCATTTGACTTATCATGACCCTAATAAAGCTTTCAATATATATATAATATTTGAGGATTGGTTTTACTATTGCCATCCCAAATGCATTTCCATGGTAGAGTGGGAATTTAAACCCAGATCTCTTGAGTCCTAGTCCATCACTCTATCCACTACAGCACACTCGCTCACCTAAAAGATGTAATACCTCAATCTTTTTCCACAAGTTTATTTTTGTTTTTTAAAAGTTAAAATGAGACATTTCTTCCACTGGGAGTCCTATTCACTGGCTCTTTAAAAAGGCATTCCCAAAAGCGGAATTTAAATAAACTTCCCCAGTGCTTATGAAAACCTCATGAAATCAAAAGATGTTAAGGCCACAAGAGAGGTCCAGACCCTCTGAAGTGTCAGGCTGTAAATAGGATTTAGGACGTTGCATTAACCAAGACAATGGAAAAATAATTAACACATACTGCTAAACTTCATTAGTCTCCCAGGGTTTAAATTATGCTTGCAACATCAACACATTAAAGTGAATACTGTTTAAAAAGGTGGGAAGCCACGTTGTAATGAACATTTCCGAATAACAATGCCCCTTTTCTCACTGCATAATTGCCTTCCAGATACATCTACTGAATATCATTCTGATATCTGAACACCCTCTGAAAATTTCTTCAAATATGAATGCACAAACTTTGCTACCTGTTGTGTCTGTGCATTCATTCAAAGCAACTCTCGCCCTTAACAGCCACATCTTTGCTGACAAATGAAGTTTTATAAGCTATGAGAACATAAGCTGACTGCCATCTTGAGCTAAGAATCTAGGTATTCAAACATGCCTGCTAGTATTTGTTGTTGTTTAGTCGTTTAGTCGTGTCCGACTCTTCGTGACCCCATGGACCAGAGCACGCCAGGCCCTCCTGTCTTCCACTGCCTCCCGAAGTTGGGTCAAATTCATGTTGGTTGCTTCGATGACACTATCCAACCATCTCGTCCTCTGTCGTCCCCTTCTCCTCTTGCCTTCACACTTTCCCAACATCAGGGTCTTTTCCAGGGAGTCTTCTCTTCTCATGAGATGGCCAAAGTATTGGAGCCTCAGCTTCAGGATCTGTCCTTCCAGTGAACACTCAGGGTTGATTTCCTTCAAAATGGATATGTTTGTTCTCCTTGCAGTCCAGGGGACTCTCAAGAGTCTCCTCCAGCACCACAATTCAAAAGCATCAATTCTTCGGCGGTCAGCCTTCTTTATGGTCCAGCTCTCACTTCCATACATCACTACTGGAAAAACCATAGCTTGGACTATGCAGACCTTTCTCGGCAAGGTGATGTCTCTGCTTTTTAAGATGCTGTCCAGGTTTCTCATCGCTTTCCTCCCAAGAAGCAGGCGTCTTTTAATTTCGTGGCTGCTGTCACCATCTGCAGTGATCATGGAGCCCAGGAAGGTAAACTCTGTCACTGCCTCCATATCTTCCCCTTCTATTTGCCAGGAGGTGATGGGGCCCGTGGCCATGATCTTAGTTTTTTTGATGTTGAGCTTCAGACCATTTTTTGCGCTCTCCTCTTTCACTCTCATTAAGAGGTTCTTTAATTCCTCCTCACTTTCTGCCATCAGAGTGGTATCATCTGCATATCTGAGGTTGTTGATATTTCTTCCGGCAATCTTAATTCCGGTTTGGGATTCATCCAGTCCACCCTTTCGCATGATGTATTCTGCATATAAGTTAAATAAGCAGGGAGACAATATACAGCCTTGTCGTACTCCTTTCCCAATTTTGAACCAATCAGTTGTTCCATATCCAGTTCTAACTGTTGCTTCCTGTCCCACATACAGATTTCTCAGGAGATAGATAAGGTGGTCAGGCACTCCCATTTCTTTAAGAACTTGCCATAGTTTGCTGTGGTCCACACAGTCAAAGGCTTTTGCGTAGTCAATGAAGCAGAAGTAGATGTTTTTCTGGAACTCTCTGGCTTTCTCCATAATCCAGCGCATGTTAGCAATTTGGTCTCTAATTCCTCTGCCCCTTCGAAATCCAGCTTGTACTTCTGGGAGTTCTCGGTCCACATACTGCTGAAGCCTGCCTTGGAGGATTTTGAGCATAACCTTGCTAGCGTGTGAAATGAGTGCAATTGTACGGGAGTTGGAGCATTCTTTAGCACTTCCCTTCTTTGGGATTGGGATGTAGACTGATCTTTTCCAATCCTCTGGCCACTGCTGAGTTTTCCAAACTTGCTGGCATATTGAGTGTAGCACCTTAACAGCATCATCTTTTAAGACTTTAAATAGTTCCACTGGAATGCCATCTCCTCCACTGGCCTTGTTGTTAGCCATGCTTTCTAAGGCCCACTTGACTTCGCTCTCCAGGATGTCTGGCTCAAGGTCAGCAACCACACTATCTGGGTTGTCCGGGACATCCAGATCTTTCTGGTATAATTCCTCTGTGTATTCTTGCCACCTCTTCTTGATGTCTTCTGCTTCTGTAAGGTCCCTACCATTTTTGTCCTTTATCATGTCCATCTTTGCACAAAATGTTCCTTTAATATCTCCAATTTTCTTGAACAGATCTCTGGTTTTTCCCTTTCTATTATTTTCCTCTATATCTTTGCACTGTTCATTTAAGAAGGCCCTCTTGTCTCTCCTTGCTATTCTTTGGAAGTCCGCATTCCATTTTCTGTAACTTTCGCTATCTCCCTTGCATTTTGTTTCCCTTCTCTTTTCTGCTATTTGTAAGGCCTCGTTGGACAGCCACTTTGCTTTCTTGCATTTCCTTTTCTTTGGAATGGTTTTTGTTGCTGCCTCCTGTACAATGTTACGAGCCTCCATCCATAGTTCTTCAGGCACTCTGTCCACCAAATCTAGTTCCTTAAATCTGTTCTTCACTTCCACTGTGTACTCATAAGGGATTTGGTTTAGATTATACCTGGCTAGCCCAGTGGTTTTTCCTACTTTCTTCAGTTTAAGCTTGAATTTTGCTATAAGAAGCTGATGGTCAGAGCCACAATCAGCTCCAGGTCTTGTTTTTGCTGACTGTATAGAGCTTCTCCATCTTTGGCTGCAGAGAATATAATCAATCTGATTTCGGTATTGCCCATTTGGTGATGTCCATGTGTAGAGTCGCCTCTTGTGTTGTTGGAAAAGAGTGTTTGTGATGACCAGCTTGTTCTCTTGACAGAACTCTATTAGCCTTTGCCCTGCTTCGTTCTGAACTCCAAGGCCAAACTTACCTGTTGTTCCTTTTATCTCTTGACTCCCTACTTTAGCATTCCAGTCCCCTAGAATGAGAAGAACATCTTTCTTTGGTGTCAGTTCTAGAAGGTGTTGTAAGTCTTCATAGAATTGGTCAGTTTCAGCCTCTTCAGCATCGGTGGTTGGTGCATAAACCTGGATTACTGTGATGTTGAAAGGTCTGCCTTGGATTCGTATTGAAATCATTCTATCATTTTTGAGATTGTATCCCAGTACAGCTTTCCCCACTCTTTTGTTGACTATGAGGGCTACTCCATTTCTTCTACGGGATTCTTGCCCACAATAGTAGATATGGTAATCATCTGAATTGAATTCGCCCATTCCCGTCCATTTTAGTTCACTGACACCCAGGATGTCAATGTTGATTCTTGCCATCTCCTGTTTGACCACATCCAACTTACCAAGGTTCATAGATCTTACATTCCAGGTTCCTATGCAGTATTCTTCTTTGCAGCATCGGACTTTCCTTTCACTTCCAGGCGCGTCCACAGCTGAGCGTCCTTTTGGCTTTGGCCCAACCACTTCATTAGCTCTGGAGCTACTTGTACTTGTCTTCCGCTCTTCCTCAGTAGCATGTTGGACGCCTTCCGACCTGAGGGGCCCATCTTCCAGTGTCATATCTTTTAGCCTTTTGTTTCTGTTCATGGGGTTTTCTTGGCAAAGATACTGGAGTGGCTTGCCAGTTCCTGCTCCAGGTGGATCGCGTTTAGTCAGAACTCTCCACTATGACCTGTCCGTCTTGGGTGTCCCTGCACGGCATAGCCCATAGCTTCTCTGAATTACTCAAGCCCCTTCGCCACGACAAGGCAGCAATCCGTGAAGGGGGCCTGCTAGTATAGAAGATGTTAAAAGCCTCCCTATGATTTCCTACCACTGCCCCTCAAGGAAGAATACAACAGTGATGCTGTCCACAAAGGTTCAAGTTCACTACAAGCAGGCAAAGCAACACAGCCTATGCAAGCGATTAGTTCTGAGGCACCACTACAAACTGGGACAAGGATTCCCTTGGTCCCTCTGGCAAGAAGTAGCAGGGTGCTGTGTAGCAATGATGGCAGGGAAAGGGGGTGGGGTGCCAGTGCCTTTCTTCTGACTCAGGGCAGAGAAGGAGGAGAACAGAGAAGATGCTGGACAAGACATCTCATTTCATCAGCCTATGGTGAAACTAGAACACACAGCAGCCCCAGAGGTTTCCTCCCCTATAGTGAAAGATGGATGCTGCAACTTTAGATAAGGAAGAACCTATGTCTCTACAATAGCTGTCCCAGTGCTTTCCAACCTTTTTTGAGTTGCAACCCCCTTTTATAATAGCCAACTAACCTGCAAACCCCCCCCCCCATATTTGTATAAATAGGTCATTGTCATCATTCCGCGACATGGCAGCACCATCGATGTGGCTTCTGCTTGCCCTCCTCCTGATCCTGCCACTGACTGCACCACCACCACTCCAAAACTGGGGAGGGAACAGGCTGGGGGAAGTTAAAGTTAGGGACAAGGGAAAGCAAAGGATTTCAAAAATGGGCCAGGGGATGGAAAGACATTGTGGTACCCAAGGAAGGGGCAAAACCTTTGCAGAGAGAGGATTGCCCTCAGAAACCAGCACAAAGCTTTCCTTGCACCTACTGCAGAAGAGGTGGGCCATTTGTTCTTCTGTCCACCTCCTGGGGGTTTGTACTATATGTGAAAGTTTTTTCTTTTTTTCCCTTTTCCTCCCCTTCTTTAGGCTCTCCGGAAGTGAAGTGTCATAATTAAAATTGACAGGTTACCTACCTGTAATTGTGGTTCTTTGAGTGGACCTCTGTGATTCACACTGTAGGTAATCTGTGCATGCGCGGAGCCTCTTCGGAATATTCTAGAGCTTCTGCGGTAGCAAAAAGATACATTAGTGCAGACCCCTCCCCCTTGGTATATGTACCTTGGTGCCAAGGCTCTCCCTTCAATTAGGTCAACTGCCACATAAAACAAATAGGGCGTGACAGAGGGGAGGCTGGGTCGGGATGTGTGAATCACAGAGGTCCACTCGAAGAACCACAATTACAGGTAGGTAACCTGTCGTTCTTCTTTGTAGCCTCTGTGAATCACACTGTGGGTGACTAACAAGCTGTCTTACCCGGATGGAGGGTGTCACACCAAGGTAGATGACAATATAGCATGTCCAAAAGCAGCATCAGATTTCTGCCGAATGTCCAATCTGTAATGGTTGATAAATGTGGATGGTTGCGACCATGTGGCAGAGGCGCAGACGTCTGGCAGAGGAATGCCACGAAGAAAGGCCGTAGATGTCCCCAATGCCCTAGTAGAATGGGGGCGGATACTTTGTGGGCCAGGAAGTTAGGCCAGCTGATAAGTGAGCTGAATGGTGGAAGCAACCCATTTGGATATCCTCTGCGAGGTGACTTGAAGACCTTTAGCAGGAAGTTGATAGCTGACAAAAAGTCGAACTGAACGTCTGAAGGGTTGCGTACAGGCTATGTAAAAGGCAAGAGCCCTTCTCACATCCAAAGTATGGAGGATTTTTTCTTGAGGAGTAGATGGAGACGGGAAGAAAGACGGAAGGACCAAAGGTTGGGATAAGTGGAACTGGGAGACAACTTTGGGTAGAAAGGAAATATCTACAAAGAGTTTAACCTTATCTGGGTAAAATTGGAGATAAGGGTAGTCAGATCTTAAGGCCGCCAGCTCGCTAGCACTTCGTGCTGATGTAATAGCCACAAGGAACGCCGTTTTAAAGGTGAGTAACCTGAGGTCAGTTGATGCAAGGGGCTCAAATGGGGTCCTTGTAAGTCGCTGAAGGACTAATGTCAGAGACCATTGAGGTGGTGGCGGACGTACGTCAGGATACATGTGTGATAGTCCTTTGAGGAAGCGTTTTAGAGTGGGGTGTCTGAAAAACGTAGCTGCTGAAGAAGTTGGAGGCTGATGAGCAACAATTGTAGAAAGGTAGACCTTTAGAGACGAAAGGGAAATGCCGTTAGTTTTCAGCTGTAACAAAAAACGAAGAACTGTGGTAAGTGAAGGATTGGTTGAAGGTAGTGATAACGCAGCAGCAAATGATTGAAACTTTTTCCATTTATACATGTAAGCTTTTCTGGTTGAAGGTTTCTTTGCTTGATGAAGGACATTCATCAGGGAGGCAGAATCCTCCATGCTGCCAGGTGAAGGGCAGGGAGATCTGGGTGGAGAATTTGACCTTTGTGTTGTGTAAGCAGGTGAGGCAGGCGGGGCAGGTGATGAATGTCGGATGACAGCTGGTGGAGAACCGGGAGCCATTGCTGTCGTGGCCACCACGGGGCTATCAGGATAGCGTTGGACTTCTCCTGTTGAAGATGGACTACAATCTTGTGAACGAGCAGGAACGGTGGAAATAGGTAAGTGAGGGTCTTGGGCCAACGGCGTGGAAATTAGAGGCTTTTTTCTCCCCCCAAAGAATCTGTTTCTCATACATACACATGCACACTAACTTAATATCCTTGAAAGGTCAAGCATGAAATTATTCAACAAGGGCTACAACAGATATAAGGGAACCCACAACCTGCCAGAAAACACTTTGTGACCCCCTTGGGAAACACTGATCTGTCTTAATGAAGTTCCCCCTTTTATGTAGATTTGTAATCCTTATTGTTACTCCCAACATTTACATGATAAAACATCACAGGCATAGCTGAGTGGAGATGAAAGGGGAAAAGACAAATAAATTTAACAGTAATTGATTGGCATGGGAGAATCAGAAAGATTACATTGAGAACAGTGCATGCTGATATCTCTCTAATGAGTAAAGTATAAATTGAAGAGACCCAGACTTCAAAAGAAGCAGTTATATGATGCGAGTGTGATAACCATGAGTTGATCATCTACAAACATTCTAGTCTTTTGGACTCACTGTTTACACTTCTTGTTTTGTCTTGTCTGCTTGTATATATGTGCATGCACACTGTGTGTGCATGTATGTCTATTTTTTTGCTTATATAATTCATGTGCAAGTCTATGTAGTACTACAGGGGTATGTAGAAGATAGTGTCTCAGTGCCTCTGTCTATATAACTCCTCCCTGCCTGTATCTTTGTTTTTGCCTATCCATAGAATACAACATACAGTAGAGGGTAGATCAGGATCTGTCACTATATGGTTGGCCACAGTCATTTTCCAAGGGGGAAAGGGGGACCTTATCCTTCTAGGGGGAAAACAGTGTGGTGTAAGACTCTAATTTATCTCCTAATTGTTTAACTATAGCAATGACAATAAGGCATTCCTTTACCTTAAACTGGGTTGCTAAAATGAAGAAAACCAAGAGTACATTTTTGTATGAAAGAGCAGATCTGGTGCTTAAACAAAAATACACCTTGTTCCTTAATTCTCAGATAGGATTTCCCTACCCACCACAAATTTTGCACTGGATAGATTATGGAATTCAAGTGAAAAAAACACAGTAAGTCCTGCAAGCTTGAAACATGCCCAGCCTCAGAGACACATTTCTGCCAACTGATAATAAAAGTTCATACAACTCAGCAACTGGGTTCAAATATACAAATGCTTATGCTATAACAGGTCTGATATTTAGTGGGTAGCACACTTCTTTCTGGTGTTTGTTGTAACACAGTTCTGTAGTATTTGTCTAAAAGTTTAGGGTAGTTCTGGACATAGTCACAGTATTCGTATGCCACCATCTGTTCACCTAAACCAGAGTCACAATCAATCTGAGCTCCTTGGCAAGTATGCCTGTATGATATATGCACCTACAAATACAAGAGTAGTGCAAATGTGTAATGTATTTATATGTCACATCTAACAATAGCCAGGAATAGGGACATGCCCTACTGGATCTTGGACAATATACATACTGTATGTGCCTGCCGTTAAAAATTGGATTTGTTCATTAAAAATATTAAATAGGAAGTAAATCCCTAAGTTGCTTATTCAGAAGTCAAACAACTTTGAAAGTCTAGAAACAGTTCCATGAATAAAGTTGCATGTGGACTTTGGTCAAAACTTGCATTTCATGATCTAGGCTATCTCAGAGGTTATTTTAAGTTAAAAAAACCCAAACAAATAAAAAAAGATAAAAACATGGTGGCACCTTAAAGACTGTTAGATTTTAATGTGATCTTTCATGGACAAATCCACTGCCTCAGACATAAGAGGAGAGAGATATAATATGGAAAATATTTACACTTGGCATCAAAATACAGAGATTGTGGTTGGGTGGTTGGCAATAAAGTCAATCAGTATTTAACAGTGGAGTGCTAACCTCTTTGATATACAGTACAGGTATGTTTCCATTGAAACTTGTACTGTAAAGGATGTAAGAACCTCTGTCATGAATAGCAATGGTAGAATGTTAATAATATTGAGGAGACAGACCTTTTTCAGTTGCTAATGACCTTTTCTTTATAGGAGGTTGTCTGGGGTAATTCACACATCACAATTATGTGTGACTTATCCCAGGCAATGGATGACCACAAGAGCAACATGGCAATGAGTTAAGACTCTCTGGTTTACCTTTGACATTTTTTAGGTGGATCTGTTGAGAAAGAAAATATTTTTGCCTGACACAGTGCAGTATAATCATTGTAGTGTTCATATTTGTATTGCCCTAAAAAGTCTTGGCTTATATTGAGTCCACTGAGATAGGTATCTTGCATGTGTATATATTTTATCTCAGCTGTCTCTCTCTGAATTCTTGTCCTATCATTTCTTTTTCCCCAAATGGCCGCTTTTAGATTGTGTGTAGAAAGTCCTGGTGAATTAATAGGATGTGAAATGGGTTTCTCTGTGTTGCCATTCCTGATATCTGATTTGTATCCATTAATTGTTTTGCATAGAAAGTCCCATTTGTCCTATCTAGAATTAATGGACACAAATCAGACATCAGGAATGGCAACACAAAGAAACCCAGTTCACATCATTTTAATTTACCAGGATTTTCTACACATGATCTAAAAGTGGCCAGAAGAAAATAAAGAGAAGGTGGAAACAGTATACCAAAGACCTATGTAGAAAGGACAAAAGGATGACAGAGTCTTTTGAAAAGGAATCCTATGATGTTGAACCTGCAGCTCTAGAAAGAGAGTGAAAGCTGTTCTGAAAACATTAGGAAGAAAAAAAATCACCAGGGGTAGATAGAATACCGATCGAACTGTTTCAAGCCACAGAGACTGAATCTATCAAAATTCTAACAAGACTATGTCAACAAATATGGAAAACAAAACAATGGCTCACAGACTGGAAACATTCAATATACATTCCAGTCCATAAGAAAGGAGATGCCAAGGAGTGCAGTTAACTATAGTACTATTGCTTTCATATCCACCTTACTGACAGAAAGCAGCAGTGACTTTCTGTGAAAGTGAAAGAAGAGGTTGCCAAAGTAGGACTGCAATTGAACATTAAGACAAAATTCATGACTACAGAAGAACTGTACAATTTTAACAATGACAATGAAGAAACTGAAATAGTCATAGGTTTTGTATACCTTGGTTCAATCATCAAGCCACATGGAGATTGCAGCCGAGAAATCAGAAGACTGAGAAAATATCAAGTGTAAGTATGTGTCACTGGATACCAAAATTAAGAACATCCACATTCTTGTATTCCCAATCACCAACACTACCAGAAAGACAAGCACGTCGGTCCTAGAGCATATCAAGCCTGAACTATCTCTGGAGGCAAAAATGTGGAAACCAAGGCTGTCCTACTTTGGATACAGCATGAGAAGGCAGGACTCTCTGGAAAAAAACAATACTGTTGGGGAAAGTGTAAGGCAGCAGGAAAAGAGGAAGATCAAATAAGAGATGGACTGACTCCCTAAAGGAACCACAGGCTTGAGTTTACAAGAGCTGAGCAGGGCAGTTGAGGACAGGACATTTTGGAGATTGCTCATTCACAGGATTGCCATAAGTCAGAGGCAACTTGACAGCACATAATAACAACAAATGGCATACTATATCAGGAGATAAGGTAGGTGACTAGTTTGTAGTAGTACATCAGTTGTGCACCTCAATCCAAAGGAAGGCAGGTTGGCTCCATTCATGAGGTTCTGATGAACACCCAAAATACGTTGTTGTATGTGGTCCATGGTTTTTAAAACTGGTTTTAAAATGGGCTTTTAACGTTTTCAATTTGTTATAGATAATATTTTATCTATGCTGTTGTACATTACATTGGAAAAATAGACAGAAAAGTGATAATATGAATAGATAAACATTTTATAATGATGCACACATTTTGGAAGGAAATCCTATTTATGGCAATACAAATTGTTCCCAAACAAACAGGGAAGGCTAGAGCTCTGAACTGCAGCTGGATAGGAGCTTCTCAAGGTTGTGTCTAAGGAGAAGAAAATGACATTATCGGTCTAGGGCAGTGGTTCCCAATCTTGAGTTACCCAGGTGTTCTTGGACTACAATTCCCAGAAGCCTTTACCACCAGCTCTGCTGTCCAGGGTTTTTGCGAATTGCAATCCAAGAAGACATGGATTACTCAAGGTTGGGAACTACTGGTCTAGGGGGAAGAATAATGTAATATAAGAAAAATTCTACTTGACATCAGTCAAAACATAGATTTCATCATCTCACATTTTTCCATGCTATGGAAAAAAAAAATTTTTTGGACAACATTTCCTAGAATATCTTGGCTCAGGAATTCTGGGGGCCATACTTATTGAGCCCTGCATTTTTTCTGAACCAATTTTGGCCTTGTGGTAGGTTTCTTTTCTTTTGTACATGTCAAAGTCAATCTATTCAGTTGCTCTTGACTGAAATGGTGCTCATATTTAGATGATGGTAATATCCCTCCAACTGTTCCTTATCTAAATTGCTCCTGCCTCTTTTATAATCCTTGCAAAGGGTTTATCCCTACCTCATAGTTCAAAGGAATTTAAAGAATGTTCTCTACGGAGCAGCTAGCAAGCCTTGGTCTATGTTAATCAGTTCAAAAAGAAGGTGAACTGTGAGCTGGAAAGTTTCTTGTTAGAATTTTACCTCAGCCATGAACTTAATAGGCTGACCGTAAGGAAAACTGTTGTCTCTTGGCTGTGTATCTGCACCAGAAATCTAGGGATCATATCACTGCTCTTACGAAGTGAAGACTGCTCGTAGAGTCTACTGAGATCATCACGAAGCACTTTGAGCATCTACAAGGCTGCTAAAAAGAGAAAACTATGACAAACAGAAAATGCATTTAGAATGTCTGAGAAGTGTTCATGCAGCTGCTAAGTGAAGACTTCCAAATATTGGTAGATGTGTTTTTTTGTTTCTCATGGTCTGTGCTATACATGCCCATTCTAAAATAAGTCCCATTAAGTTCAGTGGAACATACTCCCAGGCAAATGTATACAGGGTTATACTGACACAAAGCCAAACTCTACACTTGGCCATGCAGTGGAAGGTGAAATCCATTAATGTTCCAGAGATGTGATTCAGGCAGTCCTTTATGACTAAGCAATGAGACCAGCAAATGAAGCTTGTGCTTGCCTTCCGATAACCAGTCACAAAACATGCTAATCTGTAAACAGTGGGAAATGCAGAAAACTCCTGCTGCAACAATCAGACTTCTCAACACATATGACTATCATCAGTCATGAGTGTCATAGGGGACACTCCTCCAAAATCTAAATCTCATATTTATTTAAATGTACACAGGTACATCTTAGATACATACACACTCCACCTACACAGGAAGAAGTGCAGGTAGAGTGAACACTGAGACTAGTGAGAGCAGTGAGAGACTAGCAGGCTCCTTGCTCCTCCATCCCAAATTATATCTGCAGACACCCCTGCTATCTATACCATACAGTTTGGTCCTCTCACCCATGTATTCACCATTCACACAATTCCTCATATACCCACCTGTGTGTCACTACTTACCCATCCCATTTACATCTGTTGGAGACAAACAAGGCATATAATTAATTGTGTGTTTGCCCAGTTTCCCAATGGACATGCTGGCTGAGAATTTGAGAAACAAAACAAAACCCATTCCTAAAGTTCCTGAGTTCTGATTTTTCTAGCCTTATCTCCTGTCACAACATTCCCCATTCCCCTTTCTCATGTTCTCCATGCCTGGACCTATCCACCATTCTCTAGGTCCATTCAACTGCCTGGTCACTCTTGAGAATACAGGCAGCTCAGTTAATACTAGGTACAGATTCATGAATAAAAAACAATTGCCCATGGCAAGATATAACCCTTCAAAAGAGACCTGGCTGATTGCTACAGAGATTATGATTGCCCAGACTGCATGTGACAAGCAGGTAGACAAGCCAGCCATTGCCAGAGGTTTTGCCATCAAAGTTTTTAATTTAGATGAATGTAATAATAATAATAATAATAATAATAATAATAATAATAATAATAATAATAATAATAAATACCCTCCTTGGGCACAGGCCTTGTTGAGGCAGAGGGGTTTCCATGCTTAAGTGAGGTTGGGAGCTATGCTGGCGGCAGTGTCATTACCTGAAGGGTCTCCCAAGCCAGACAGGTCTCAGCTGGGAAGCCAGACCAACTGTGTCCACCAACCATCAGTTATGAGGAAAAGAAATAAACAGAAATCCATACTGGATCGGTCGTCGCCCAGGTCAACAAGGACCGCGTCAGATGCTATAGCCTCTGGACATTTGGTGACAAATGGGCTACTGGGCTCAGCAAACCCTGTTGAGGAACTAGGACAGGCTGCTGCAAAGCTACTGGAACAATGTAAATGCAAAACTTGGACTCCCACTGAAAATCAAGAAATTATGAAATGTTATTACAAGGCAAACCCAACAACCCGTGGTTTTCAAAAAAGAATGATGGAAATTTGGAAAAGGAAACTCCCAAACAGTGACATAACTGAACAATGATTAATGGACCAGAGAAGGTTTATCATCCGGAGTAAAGTGTTTTCAGAACTGGAATTGCAAGAACTAGAAAAGGTGGCAAAAGAAAAATCAACACAAAACAATGACCATAGTATGGAAGACAAATGGAGGCTAGAGGTAGACACAGCAGTGGAAGAGGAACAACAATAGAGGAACAACTTGTGGAACAACCCAGAAATTATGAGTTGACAGAATAGTAAACATCATTGAGGGGAAAAATAGTAACCCATATTAGCCAGAACACAGAAAGAGAAAGGCTCACCAATTTGCACCAGTTACAAAGTAAACCAGTAAAAGATCTACCGACAGATCCAAATGTAGTCATCAAAACAATCGCAACCAACGTGCTAAAGGAAACAAACCAGCTTATATATAGCACAGCTGCCATAATAGCCATGGAACTTGGTTACAAGCTGCAAAAAAACCCCAGAAAACACCTGGCACTCCAAAATGGAAAATTTAGCTGGAAAGAAAAATAAACAAATGATGTGCAGACATTAGCAACTTAAAACACTTGAAAGATTCAAAACTTAAAAATGAAAAAGTAAAAGCCAGACTATGCAAAATATATGACCTAGAAAGGAAAACAATTGTTGAAACTATGGAAGAATTAAAACAGCATGTAACAGCTACAGCAAAGAAAATTGAAAGATATGACGGACTCCTGAAAGAATATAGAGAAAACACTCAATTTTGAAATAACCAGCAATTGTTCTATACATCCCTAGGAGAAAATGCAAAGCAAAAGAAATTAGGCCCATGAAAAGATGATGTTCTAAGATTTTGGAAAGAAATGTGGGAAAGCCCAACCAGACATAACAAAGATGCCTCATGAATTAAAGACATTTGTAAAGAAACTCAAGGAAAACAAATGGATAATATTGTAATAAAAACTGAAATGATTAAGGGGCAAGTAAAGGCTGTGAAAAATTGGTCCAGATGAGCTGCACGGATTTTGGTTAAAGCATTAAACAAGTCTCAATCAAAGTATAGCAGTGCAATTTAATCACTTACTCCAAAATTCTACAACTGAAGATTGGATGGCAACAGGCCACACATTTCTGTTAATAAAAGATAATCAAAAGGGCAATGAACCCAGTAATTGTTGACCAATTACATGCCTTCCAACAATGTTCAAGCTCCTCACAGGAGTACTGGCAAGATCAATATATAATTACTTAACTGAAAACTCCCTATACCCAACTGAACAGAAAGGGAACTTTAAAAAGTCAAGAGGCACGAAAGATTTATTGATAAAATGATATTGAAGAATGCAAAAATATGAAAAACAAACCTTAACATGGTGCGGATAGACGATAAAAAGGCATCTGACTCATTGCCACAAAACTGGATTAACACCTGCCTAAAAATGTTTGTTAATCCAGTTTTGTGGCAATGAGTCAGATTTGGTGGACAGAGTGCCTGAAGAACTATGGATGGAGGCCCGTAACATTGTACAGGACGCAGCAACAAAAACCATCCCAAAGAAAAGGAAATGCAAGAAAGCAAAGTGGCTGTCCAACGAGGCCTTACAAATAGCAGAGAAGAGAAGGGAAACAAAATGCAAGGGAGATAGGGAAAGCTACAGAAAATTCAATGCAGACTTCCAAAGAATAGCAAGGAGAGACAAGAGGGCCTTCTTAAATGAACAGTGCAAAGAAATAGAGGAAAATAATAGAAAGGGAAAAACCAGAGATCTGTTCAAGAAAATCGGAGATATTAAAGGAACATTTTGTGCAAAGATGGACATGATAAAGGACAAAAATGGTAGGGACCTCACAGAAGCAGAAGACATCAAGAAGAGGTGGCAAGAATACACAGAGGAATTATACCAGAAAGATTTGGATGTCCCGGACAACCCAGATAGTGTGGTTGCTGACCTTGAGCCAGGCATCCTGGAGAGTGAAGTCAAGTGGGCCTTAGAAAGCATGGCTAACAACAAGGCCAGTGGAGGTGATGGCATTCCAGTTGAACTATTTAAAATCTTAAAAGATGACGCTGTTAAGGTGCTACACTCAATATGCCAGCAAGTTTGGAAAACTCAGCAGTGGCCAGAGGATTGGAAAAGATCAGTCTACATCCCAATGCCAAAGAAGGGCAGTGCCAAAGAATGCTCCAACTACCGTACAATTGCACTCATTTCACACGCTAGCAAGGTTATGCTCAAAATCCTCCAAGGTAGGCTTCAGCAGTATGTGGGCGGAGAACTCCCAGAAGTACAAGCTGGATTTCGAAGGGGCAGAGGAACCAGAGACCAAATTGCTAACATGCACTGGATTATGGAGAAAGCCAGAGAGTTCCAGAAAAACATCTACTTCTGCTTCATTGACTACGCAAAAGCCTTTGACTGTGTGGACCACAGCAAACTATGGCAAGTCCTTAAAGAAATGGGAGTGCCTGACCACCTTATCTATCTCCTGAGAAATCTATATGTGGGACAGGAAGCAACAGTTAGAACTGGATATGGAACAACTGATTGGTTCAAAATTGGGAAAGGAGTACGACAAGGCTGTATATTGTCTCCCTGCTTATTTAACTTATATGCCGAATACATCATGCGAAAGGCAGGACTGGAGGAATCCCTAAGATTGCTGGAAGAAATATCAACAACCTCAGATATGCAGATGATACCACTCTGATGGCAGAAAGTGAGGAGGAATTAAAGAACCTCTTAATGAGGGTGAAAGAGGAGAGTGCAAAAAATGGTCTGAAACTCAACATCAAAAAAACTAAGATCATGGCCAGTGGTCCCATCACCTCCTGGCAAATAGAAGGGGAAGATATGGAGGCAGTCACAGATTTTACTTTCTTGGACTCCATGATCACTGCAGATGGTGACAGCAGCCACAAAATTAAAAGACGCCTGCTTCTTGGGAGGAAAGCGATGACAAACCTAGACAGTATCTTAAAAAGCAGAGACATCACCTTGCCAACAAAGGTCCGCATAGTCAAAGCTATGGTTTTTCCAGTAGCGATGTATGGAAGTGAGAGCTGGACCATAAAGAAGGCTGACCGCTGAAGAATTGATGCTTTTGAATGGTGGTGCTGGAGGAGACTCTTGAGAGTCCCCTGGACTGCAAAGAGAACAAACCTATCCATTTTGAAGGAAATCAACCCTGAGTGCTCACTGGAAGGACAGATCCTGAAGCTGAGACTCCAGTACTTTGGCCATCTCATGAGAAGAGAAGACTCCCTGGAAAAGACCCTGATGTTGGGAAAGTGTGAGGGCAAGAGGAGAAGGGGAGGACAGAGGACGAGATGGTTGGACAGTGTCACTGAAGCTACCAACATGAATTTGACCCAACTCCGGGAGGCAGTGGAAGACAGGAGGGCCTGGCGTGCTCTGGTCCATGGGGTCACGAAGAGTCGGACACGACTTAACGACTAAACAACAACAACAGATGTTTGGGATTAGTAAAAATATTCAGAAGTTCCTCAAGAAAAACATGGAAAAATGGAAAACTATCTTAATGGCACATGGTGAAGAAATTGGTAAAATTAGCATCAAAAGAGGAATATTTTGAAGGGGATTCTTTGTCACCACTGCTGTTTAACATTTCACTAATTCCCATGTCAATAATCTTAAATAAAACTGGATTGGGCTATCATATTTCAGAACAAGCAGGGAACATCAATCATCTGTTATACATGGTGACCTAAAACTATATGAAAAAAGTTCCACGGAGACAGAATCATTGCTAAACACAGTGCAAATATTTAGTGAAGATATCCAAATGAAATTTGGAATTGACAAATGTGCAGCTGTCTTTACACCGTGGCAAGATCCAAAAACTAGATGGAATAGAGTTAAAAAATGTCAATATTAAAAAATCACTATCAAGTGATGAAAATTATAAATACATTGCAATACTAGAAGCAGATAACATTATGCAAACAAAAGTTAAAGAACTGACAGAAAGGGAATATATCAAAAGGCTGCAGAAAATCTTAAAATCAAAATTAAATGGTGGAAATACAATCAAAGCCATAAACACATGGGCAGTTCCAGTAATTAGATACCCAGCTGGAATAATTGATTGGACTCAAAAGGAATTAGATGAATTGGATCGGAAAACATGGAAACTAATAAACATGCATCATGCACTACATCCAAAAAGTGATGTGGACAGATTATATTTACCACGAAAAATCGGAAGCTGTGGATTACTGCAAATACAGCAGGTAGTAGAGGAGGAAAAAAGAAGCCTAAGTGATTATATCAGTAGAAGCAGAGAAAAATTACTTAAGACAATGAAAATGGAGAATATTTTGAAAACAGAAACAAAGGCTCAATATTAGGAACAACAATTTGAAAATAAATGAAACAGATGGGAAAATAAACCACTACATGGACAATGCCTGAGAAATATTGATGGAAAGCATGATCATAATTCAACATGGGCATGGCTAAAACTGGGGACCCTCAAGAAAGAAACCAAAGGCTTGATTTTGCTGCACAAGAACTAGCACTCCAAACCAACATGATGAAAGCTAAGAACCAAGGAATTAGTGCTAACAGCAAATGTAGTCTCTGCCAAGAAAAAGATGAAACTGTGTCACACCTCATCTGCGCATGTCCGAATATTGCACAAACAGATTACAAAATTAGACATGACAGAGTAGCAAAATTAGTGCACTGGTCATTATGCAAAAAATATAACTTGCCAGCCTCCAAAACCCGTGGGAACATCAGATAGAGAAGGTATCAGAAAATGAGGGAGTCAAGATCTTGTGGGATTTCTGAATCCAAACAATATCTTGAACATAACACACCAGATGGTTGGACAGTGTCACCGAAGCGACCAACATGAATTTGACCCAACTCTGGGAGGCAGTGGAAGACAAGAGGGCCTGGCATGCTCTGGTCCATGGGGTCACGAAGAGTCGGACACGACTTAACGACTAAACAACAACAACAAATACTAACAAAATACAGAGACCTGGCAATTGAAACATCTTGCTTGTGGATGAAACACACTTCAGTGGTCCCCATAGTCATTGGGGCTTTGGGAACAATATCAAGAAATTTCACACAGTACTATAAGCAGCTGCAGATCTCAGAAATCACACCATCAGAGGTACGAAAAAAGGAAATATTAGGAATAGCATACCGTGTTTCCCCGAAAATAAGACAGGGTCTTATATTAACTTTTTGCTCCAAAAAACGCATTAGGGCTTATTTTCAGGGGATATTTTATTTTTTTCATCTACATTTATTCAAATACAGTCATGTCATCTTCTTCTGGTTGCTGCACAATGGTGGAGGGCGGGGTTCATACTAGGACTTATTTTTAGGTTAGGTCTTATTTTCGGGGAAACAGGGTACATATTGAGCTAATATTTAACAGATACTTTCGTTTTTGGTTAAAACTTGTATGTTTTATATAATACCAGTCAATGTTTTTATAGTTTTGATTCACTGTGCCCTGTGTTTACAACAGCAACAGCAACAACTGTTTTTTTAGTGCTGGATTGGGTTTCCATAAATTGCGACAGCATGGATATTTGTCAAATATGGAGAAACTTGCCAGAATTTTATTGCTTAGTTACATTGGTGTGAGTGCAGTGGTATAAATCACAGCAGCAATTTGCCACAGGTTAATGAGTTGATGCTTGCATCCCTAACTGTGCATCAACTCATGCTATTGATAATTGATCATTGGACCAGCAGTGGACCAAACAGTGGGACAAGTGCCCCTCTGATTGCACTCACAGTTACTGCAGTATACATGTTATAATTATGGCCATTTGGGTCTGCAAATCAAAATTCTTTACTAAGCTAGGGCTTATGCAGAGATTCCAAGAAGGCTTCGGAAGAGGGAAAGCTTTGCCACCTAGTTGAAATAATTTGGTATTAACCCATCAGACAGATTGAACAATAGCAGCAGTGTTACCATGTAAATATTTTCCCATTACACCATCCTGAAGCTTTTTTGCTTTCGTACAGGAAATAGAGGAAAAAATGACTTAAACTCATTTTTTTTTGTTCAGAAAAATCTGTCAGGATTGGATTCTGAATTTGTTTTAAACAACTCTTTAGTACCCTCCCCCTTCTCTCTCCAATGTTTCATCAAACCACTCCCACAAGCTAGTGTTACCTAACTTTTACACAAACAGGCACAGCTCAATACGCATAGATTCCAGAGAAGTCTGGAAGCTGGACTTGACTGTCTGCTACTAATTGCATGACAAGATTGCAACTAGCAGGGAAGTGTTTCTGGAAGACAGGATTGAAGGAATCTTGTGCTGAAGGTAGGACATTCACAGTTATACTTTCAGAATCAACTGTGTAGTAAAAGTGCTCATTTCTCTCCGGGAAGCACCAGAATTCAAATTACTTTCAGAGCCCTCAGGTCTGTGAGATACAGACTTTCTGAATGAGATTAAGTACTAAATCTGCAACTCCCTCATGAACCTCTGGAGGGAAAGATCCCAGTCTTTGGATTGTTTACCTCAGAAAGTCAAAAGGTTAGAAATGGTAGAACTCCCTTGTAATTAGCTAGTGTAGGGTGCTGAAGGACTAATTAAATGAAATGCAGAAAAATCTGTGATTGTATCTCCTGATGCTTTCATTCTCATTGTATTGTACTGGCACAGCAAATCAACATTCTATAAGGAAATTCTAAAGATAAGGGGAGCCCAACAAAAAAATCATAAATTTTAAACTAGACTTCAGAGGAGCATCAAATTTGGCATAGTTGTTTGAGATAGTCTATTTTTGCCAAATTTAGGTGAACAGTTTTGGAGTTTTGATTTTCTAAAAGTAAAACTGCCCCCCCTCCCCCGTTGAAGAAACAGGTGGCCCTAAACACTTTCAGATTTAAAACAGATCACATAAATTGAAAAGGCCAATCTTGATTATCTGGAAAGAGAACCGTTGGCCCCATCTGTTTTTTTTTTAAATCTAAAAGGAATCCAGGCAGCAGAGACTGAAATATTGATCCTCAAAAAAAGGCCTTTCAACAGGAAAAAACAGCCATTCTGTTATAAAAAAAATTGCAAAGATGTTACATGCCATCGTCACTTCTGATATCTGGTGACTATATGAGTTAATGACCTCTCCAATATCATTAACAGCTCTGCTCAGATCTTGCAAATCAACAACATCTCATGTAAGGTCATTTTCTCTCCCTACTGCCCTGTTTTCCTAGCAATATTGTCTTTTCCAGTAAATTCTTTTTAGTTCTGGCAAACTAACAGTTTTGGCTTTTTCTACTGCCCCCGCCCTTTTCCCAGCAATATTGTCTTTTCCAGTCAGTTCTATATTCTCATCACGTGTTCAAGATAGGATAACCTCAATTTACTGTATTTGCTCTAAGGAACTGGTTGAAAAAGCTGAGGGCTGTTTTTTGTTAATATATTTTTATTCATTTTCATAGGTATAGGGGTTATGGTACAAATAGGGGGCCAAGTAAGAGGGGGGGAAAGGTAAGAAAGGATACAATTCCAGAGAGCGAAAAGTATTCTTACATCCGCTTATACAATTGTATTAAAGATGGAAATCATACAAAGAGAAAAACAACATTATAACAATTTTCCATAATATTTATCATTACTAATCTTCCATTTTCTTGGACTTTCTCTTTCTTTTTATCTTTAAGTTTACTAGTTTTATAGGTTTAATATTATTCTGCCATCTTATATCTACTGTTCTAAATTGCTCTGTTGTTCTAAATCACTGTTACGTATAACCATTAATTTGTGTTTATCATATATTCTTTCACCACAAAATACCTTCTTAGATTTAACAACGTTTATCTCCACTGCTCTATCTCCATATTCTAACCGATATTTGTGCCAGTAGTGCCAATCATGTGCTCAGCTTATGGGATCGTCTAGCACTGGGTAATTATCCATGAAAGTTGCCATTAGAATTTCTGTGCAATTTCTGTATACTTAAACTTCTATTTTTAAAAGCTAGCAAATCCAATTCTTTAAAAGACCTCTTGTTGGGACATTGTGCTTCTGTATCAACAATTCAAAATGACAGGAAATGGCCCAATATTGCTGTACAATTGTTTGTGTTTGGATGAGAAATGTTTAACTGATGAAAAAGGAAGTCGGTTTCTGGGATCTTCCTTTGTATGGTGTCACTTTGTGAATGGTAGTGAGCACAAGATGGTATCCTGTGGATCAGCGGTCCCCAACCTTTTTGGGACCGCGGACCGGTGGGGGGGCAAGCTCCAAGTGCGGGGGGGCAGGGGCACACCCGTGCTCGCTGGGGGGCATGTCGCACTTGCGCGCGAGCGTGACACACCCCCTATGCAAGCGCAACACGCCCCCTGCACAAGCATGACACCCCCCCTTCACAAGCGCGGCACGCCCACCGTGCGTGCGGGGGGGGGGGGAGGAGATCCGTCTCTGCGGCCCAGTTCCGGGAAGTCCACGGACCGGCACCGGGCTGCGGACCGGGGGTTGGGGACTCCTGCTGTAACCCATCTTGACTGCTGCCATTGGTGTTGTAAACATTCAGGTTGCTGTTTGCAATGTAAAGCTTGGCATCCTTTTTCATGGATACAGAAGCACAATATCCCACATTCATAGACTGGAGTCCCCCCCCCCCCCCCCCAAAGCATCTAAAATGAGTTCATGGAAAAAATTCAGGCACCATACAGGCTATTGCTGTTTCTGTGGGGGCTTGGAGAATTTTGTTTGGAAAAACAATGAGGGAGAAAGGTGGGAATAATAGAGCTTGGATTTGTTTGTTCTCTCTCTCTCTCCCCCTCCCCCCCTCTCTCCTAGAATCCCCCAACCAGCATGGATATTTCCCAACTGGGAAATTCCCCACCCTTTATTACTGTTATGATAATTTATGGAGCCTCTCTGCTGCTTTTACGTAACAGTGAAAGTTCAGAAACTTGTCTCAAAAAGGCTCAACCGTGAACTAGAATACACAACACATTCTGACATTCACATCTCCCCTCAGTCCTGAACTTTCTAGGTATCTTTAAGCAAGTCTTAGACAGCTTCTTCCCATATCCATTTGTTGAGATAATAATATTGACCTACTTCCAATGCTCTTGTAAGGATTATTAAGATAATACATGTGAAGTAATTTGACCATTCAGCAGTAACAACTAATAATAATACTCCAGCAATATGGTGGATTATTAGAATGATAGAATATGAGACTGGGAAGTAGAAGATAGAACTCCCCACTAAGCCATGAAGTTCACTGTATTACCTTGGACCAGTCATTTTCTATCAGCTTCACCTACCTCACAAGGTTATTGTGAGAATAAAGTAGAGAGCAGGAGAGACATGTACAGTATGTCACCTTTAGTTTATTGGAGGAAAGGTGGGATTTAAATGCCGCTAATGACTATATCTCCTTCTATGAGTCTGCCCGGATGTTAAGATAATCAGGGGAAGCCTTTTTCTCAATCCCACCACCCTCACAAGTGCATTGGGTGTGGAACCGGGACAGGACCTTCTCTGTTGTTGCTCCCAGACTCTGGGACTCCGTCCATGGGAGGTCAGGTTGGCCCCACTGTTGCTATCCTTCTGCAAACAGACAAAGACTTTTGTCTTCAGGCAGGGTTTTCCTTAGTGACAGACTGTCTAGGAGAGATTTTTAAATGATATGGTTTGCATTCTGCTGCTTCTAAAGCTGTTTTGCAGTAGTACTTTACCTAATATTCTTAATATGATGTTATTAATTCATTTAATATTTGAACAATTCACTGTTTTAGCTTTAATACTGTGCTCTAATGATGTAAGCTGTCTTGGGAG
Source organism: Intellagama lesueurii (assembly GCA_037013535.1). Taxonomy (NCBI): domain Eukaryota; kingdom Metazoa; phylum Chordata; class Lepidosauria; order Squamata; family Agamidae; genus Intellagama; species Intellagama lesueurii. The sequence continues at coordinate 113,755,666 of JBAJHW010000005.1, forward strand.
AAAGGTGGGGTAAAAAGATTTTATATAGATAAAGAAATAGATAAAGGAAGGAAGGAAGGAAGAAAGGAAGGAAATATTGCTATTTGAAAGGCATCAGTATGGTGCTTGTACTTTTATTTCATCCAGAAGGAGATAAAGCCACTTACTTCTATTTTTCTTCATGATCTTCTGCAGGGTCTCAATATCTCCACCATGTTCCTGCTTCTGTTTATTGCTCCAGGCTTGATTCTTTGTGATTCTGATGGCACACCAGCAGATGTCCAGCCTCTTGAACAAAGCCCACTTGAAGACATTCAGAAAAAAGTTAATGACTTATGGCTGAGTTTGCTTTACCCCCAGTTCTATGAGGAGCTGCTGGTAACCAACCAGACTGCTTATGCCGTGTGTGTAGTGAAACCCAACACCAAATTGGATGCAGACAAGCCACAGGTGATTGGGCAAGTTCTTTTCAAGCAAGCCTATCCATATGGAAAATTGGAGGCTGTTTTCTATTTGGATGGGTTTCCTGCAGGCACCAACTTGTCTGGCAGAGCTATTCATGTTCATCAGCATGGAGACCTCAGTGACAGCTGTGACTCTGCTGGGGGACACTACAATCCTTTCAAAGTAAATCACCCTAAACATCCTGGGGACTTTGGGAACTTCTACTCTAAAGGAGGCAAAATTATAAAATACAAGTCCAATCTCATGGCCACTCTTTTTGGTCCACACACCATTATAGGAAGATCCATTGTGATCCATGAACAGGAAGATGACCTTGGGAAAGGGAGCAACAAAGCCAGTCTGGAGAATGGAAATGCTGGTAAACGTCTGGCTTGCTGTGTCATTGGAACATCCAACAAAAACCAGTGGGCAAATCAGTTTTCTGAGATTCCAGCAAAGAGGAGGAAAAGGATCACAAAATGAGCACAGAACAGCTGGGCCTAGGTGAAGACCGAAACAGCGAGAGGCACTCACAATAGATTTCATATCTGGCAAGCTGGTTGCTAAACAATAGAAAAGGTTTCTGCTTCCCTAGAGAAAGTGTTAAGATAGGCCACTGTTCCATCATAGCCACCCATTCCGTAAGCAGATTAATAATAAAAAGCAGCAGCATATTCTTTCGAAGTTCATATTCAAGCTTTTTTTTTTCCGGTTCCAAAGTTAAGTCTTGATATATTAAGAAGGGCTCTGTGCTTTGCTACTGAAATCTTGAGCAATCCCTGCTTATTGTATGTTGTATCTTTAGAAAAAATCTCAAGAACAAGAAAACTAGAGGAACAAAAGATAAAAATAAATGTGTTCCACTAAGATGGTGTGCTGTGTTTTCCTACATACCTGAAATGCATAAAGGTATTTCTCTCCCAACCTCTCCATGGTTTGAGAATAGGCTGGCAGACTGTGATAACAGCTTTTCTCTCACAGCTCAGGTAGGAGTTTGCACATTATTTCTTTTTTAAAACTTCAGATCCATTATTTTATCCCACTTATATTTGCAGGTTTGCTTCCTAACTCTGTTAAGCCTCTTAACTGGTTTGAGTTATCCTCAATCCCGTAGCTGTATCACACTGTTTAAATTTGAAATCAGAGTTTGCAAGAACATTCCTAGATTTTTCTTAGTGAAGAAACTTTTGGAAAAAAATCCAGTTTGATGCAAATTGCGTAGTACTCTTTGCACAATATAGATAAGAATGGAGTGCATGCACATTAGGCTTTTTTCAAATGCTTTCTAGAGCCCATACAACCTCTATAACAGGGCAAAACACATTTTTCACTTTAACTGTTTTGCTTTTATAATTTTGAAAAACTTGTAAACTTACTCCCCTTCAAGTTAATGGCTAGCCCTGTTAAAAAGATAGTTGGGAGTTCTGCCTCTAAGCAAACTTGAATTATCAGCTGAATATTGATAGTGCAAATAGTGCATTGGTTTATTCACTTTAAAGTCTCAAACCATAATCATATTGCATTGAACTAAATATACACATCAGTTGTTTCTTATACAGTTCCAAAATTGTTTGGATGTCCTTGCAGCCTTTTTTCCTGACTCATTACATTTTAAAACTTTGTATCACGATTTGTGGGGATGCTTGGAAAGCTTTTGATTTAAAACTCACCTATCTGTGGCCACAATCCAAAATAACAATGTACACGTATGCATTAGGCACAGAGGAGAGTTAAAACAAAACCAGGCTCACTCTTCAGCCTATGGTCTAAGTATCCAAAGAAACTCTCCGCTTATCACCATCACTACCCTGCTCCACATTTTTTTAAAAACCAAGATTGCAAAGAGCACTTGAAAGTACAGGAGAGCCACTGTGTTACATAAACCACAGTTAAAAGCTAAGTGATAAAAGGAGTTATACATGTTTTGTGAAAACAAATTAAATACGACACAAAATGCAGATAAATTTATTAGGAAACTTTATTAAAACTGACAAAATATATTTTATTACTGGAGGACAGCTTGCAACAAAAGCAAAGCATGCAAATAAACAGGCCCACACATTTAAAAGAAACTATTAATTAGTAGTTTTAAAAAAGCAATATATAAGTTTTAATATTGTTTTAACACTATTATTAAAATGTATTCCTGAGATTTGAGAGATTAAAGACAGATTTTCTTGTACATAAAATTTTCCTGCACATCTAAAGGATCAGCTTTTTCTGCTTTCAAAAACAAATGCTCCCTTTTGAACATTTAATATCTCTACAGCTGAAGGGTCCCTCAATCATTTGATAAAAGATGCTTAAAATGTAAAATTTGCCTCCTCCACTTCTTATTGTATTTCTGCAGAAATATGGAGAACCTGTAAAATCACCATAGTAAAACAAATAAACAAAAAAGAGTTTATGAAAGTAGCCTGAATTTCTGAAAGTTTTCCAACATCCAAAACAGACAAAATAAAAAATGAGGAGGGCCATCACCCACCCAACCAAGTGATTTAAATCCAGAGACGGAAGAGGAAGGAAAATCCCTTTGTCCCTACTTAGGCTTTTTTACAGTTGATTTGGTACAATTTGCATACCTCCTACTTACCTGATGTTAATGATGATGATGATTGTGGCCAAAGGTAGCAGGTGAGATGATGATGATGATAATATATTTATTATTATTTAATATTATTTATTTACTATTATTTCAATAGTGTTCATATGGTGTTGGGAAGCAGTCTAATGACGGCCCTGATGAGGTTACCACAGGAAGAGTCTGTATCCTGGGTCATTCAAAATCGGAAACAGACAAGCTTTGTCCCTAAGTATTATGCTTATGTTGTCCATCTAGAAATAAACAGAACCCATTTAACTATAACATAGAAAGTACAGGCATATAGTTGGACTCCATCTATGGCAAAGTGATGCCTATCTTCCCAGCAACCTCAACTTGTAGGGTGGAGAATTTTTTCCTTACCTAGCCTGTCCCAGGCTGCATCCTATTTACTGTCTTCCACAGAACTCAGGAAAAGCTATTTAGAATGGCATCTCTGGGCTAAATCCAATGTTAATCCTAACTAGAGTAGACCTACTGTAATCAAGTGCACCCATGTTACCTGAATGAGTCAACAATTTTGCGGGATGAACAGCAGATTCAGCCCTAGCTGTCAGTGTTTCCTGACTGGGTTCTGTTTCTTGGTCACACCTGAGCATCTGACTCACGCTTGGCAACTATAGAGGTAACCCTCAACTTATCTGTATTGATTCATGCTGTTCTTTATTTACTCACAGAATAGAATCAACAACTTATTATACAAGTCAAACAAAAAGTTGTAATATAGCATTATTGGAAAGCTTAGGAGTTAAACCTGTTTCCTGCCTTTAATAATTCCAGATATACAGAATCATGCTTATTTCTGTACAGTTGCATACCTCTAGCATGGAGGCTGTTTCTTGGTCATCCTAGAGCCGTATTTAGGCATTTGCCTGAACACACTGAGAGCTTAAGCTGGGGATTGAGATTGAACATGCAGTGCCAATGCCCTTCAGCGTCGGAGACCTTTGCAAGTGGAGCACAAAGGTCTGCAGAAGGCTCTGTAACTAAGTTCAGCAGTAAAAACAAACTGACCTCATCGTTACACAGTGCTCTGTAGACCAAAGGTTCATGAAGGGTTTTGATGCTACAGGGTACAGTGCCCTAAATAGTGTGAGGCTTGCATGCATTCATATGTTCCCATTTCCATTTTAATAAGCCCTGTTTATGCTCATGTGAATATCTGAACATGGCTAAGACTGACTGAATGTAGGAAAATGGGTTCTGTATATGATGTGACATCTCTGTGATCAAAGGTGCTTATATAGCATGAGTAATAAAGGCAACAGCCCCTACATAGTCTGTCCACTGGTTTTCATCATCACTGGCATTTTTTTTCTTGCAACTGATATGCCAGGGCTATTTATGGGGCTTTGCAGTGCTTTCAATCAGGAGATGAATGAATAGAACTGTAATATTATAATACAGAGAAGTAGCAATCAGAAATAAACAGGAAAGCTTGCTAGGATTTTGATGAGGCAAAATTCCCAGCAAGAAAATATCAAGCCCAAGCAAGGAAGCAGGAGTGACTCATTATGGCCTCTGCAAGAAACAGCAAAAACGGTACTATTCTCAGATAAACAAGCCAATGTTGTTAATGTTTCAGCTGTGAGCTTAAAACACTTGTTAGGAAGTAACACGCACGAAGAACAGGGCCTTACTTAAACACAAAAATGCACAGAACTGTGATGTCCAAGTGAGATACTACAAGACACATGAAGTACTGCTGCTCCATCACCTTGCCTTCGTTTCATTTCTATAACATATTATTTAATCTGATATCCTTCTACTGTGTCTCTCCTCGTGCTCTCATTGGCTGGTAGGGAGACAAGACAGTGTGATGATTCCACATAATGAGCTCTTTGCAGTGTACACAGCAGGGTAAAGATAAGTGAGATGATAAAAAATGATGGACAGTTATCCTGTTGTGGAGTTTTGCTGGTGCAGTGGAAATGACATCACCAGCAGTGACAGATCATTTTTCTCTTTTAGAGTGCATGTAATGAGATGAAGTAGCATGCACCCCAAAATCGAAAATGGAAGAGTCTAATTAGTTACCAAGAGTACCTTTTTCAATTTTGGGGCGAGTGCAACTTTGTTTCACTGCATGCAAGTCACACACACTTTGAAACTGAAAAAGAACTCTAATTAGTGCCAAATGCTGGAGACGTCATTCCCTATACCAGTATAGCTCCTCAAGAGGATACTGGTCAATGCAAACATAAGGGCTTTTTAGAAGAGACAGAAAAGACTATAAAGAGTGGCAATAGAACCTCTCCTAAAACTGAACTTAGATGTGTGTTCAGTTACATGACAGGCCGTGTATCTGATTGGCCTGACAAAATCTCCTAAAACTCTGGATAATCAGAAGTCTAGAAATGATAGCAAAGATACTGGCATATCATTATACATAACAGTTCTGTGACTATGATGAAAGGAAATGAAAATGAAAACAGCCATTTCAACAAAGTTGCTACAACACTTTTTCACCAGTTTCCTTTGAGGTCATCGAACCAACCCTGCTTTTTCAGTTCCTGAAGTTAAGATCATGGAGGGTTTATAAGAGACCAACATGCATGCTATCGTAATGGCTACATGTGCCAATTTATATCTGATTTTATTCTTGCATATATTTGCTCTTACATATTTACACAGGACCTCAGTTTAGTTTCTCCCAATAATAGCATTCTTCCAACTCAACTGAAGCCACTGAAATTAAATGCCAAAATTTCAGTTGGCTCAGCTGATCTTCAAATGAGACTTTGCATAAAAAATGCAAATGGCAGCCATAATTTAAAACCATGACCATTTACATTGGCCATTCATGGTGTGGTTGTGTTTACAAAAAGCTGCCCTTGCTCCCTGATGACTTTTCTACACTACGAGTTCATCAGCATTAGCTGTAGTCCTTATCAGGCTGTGACAAAGCCAGAAAGAAATATACATCTGGAAATGAACAATAGGATGTGGAATGTCTTATTTATGATAAGCAAAATTCCAGAACTTCATATTCATGAGCTTGGTGCATATTCATTACTCTTCCCGCTGTATCAGTTCTGTCATTCCTATCACAACAAATTGAGACAATAAGGCTATCTGTTATTTTTCCAATAAAAGTACAAACACTATGCCAAGTTGGTAACATTGTCAGCTACTCTATCAATAAAAGCAACAGTATCACAAATTCAAGAAATAATATAATCCTCCCCCTTCCCCATACTGCAGTATAAGGAATGAAATTATGCAAACTAATAAATGGTTTAACTTTTTTAAATTAATGCAAGAGTAAAAAAAAAAAAGTTTAGAATAGACCTTTGTTGCTCAAAATGGCTGGGACACAGAAGTATGATGACATGCCAAAGACCATTGCAGATGCATGTTATTTGGCCTGCATAAAGAAATAAAACAGATATGCTGGGAGGGTTGTGGCAGAATAACATTTATACACAATTTTCTTGTTCTGAAAATACTATGATTTGATCTGTTCATATGGAATCAATTCATCTTTGGCCTGAAAAGAACCTCCCTGAGTATGATGATCAGCTGAGGGTCCTCTACTTCCTACCTTCCCCCTTCTGTGATTTTCTTTTTTCCTTTATGTGAAGGATGAGCCAGTTATACAGAGGGCTGCAACAGAAGCAGCTGAGTTGATGCTCACCTGTCAGAGTAAAGCACTTTTAGCTGGACAGAGGGTTCTGACTCAATGGGCACATATTTACAGACCTTCGTGTTCTTTGGAGTAAAACCTGCTTGGCGTCCTCTGATCAAAACAACATGTGTCAGTTTGATCAACTGATTTCCAACAGGTGTGGGCAACCTGTGGCTATACACATGTTTTGGGAGTGGAACTCCCATCATTCCTCACCCTTGGCACTGCTGAGTTGCAGTCCAACAATATCTGAAGAGCCACAGGTTGCCCACTCCTAGTTTCAGCACTTGGATTTGCCAGTTTCCAACACAAGCCTGGCTAACAAGTGGACTGCAACAAAGTGCAGCTGGCAGGTCTTTATTTTGTCAAATAAGAGCTCAACACAGGAAGGATTTCCTTGCTTCTTATGAACGGTATTGTTAAATTGGGATTAATCCTCTCTCCAATTGGTTTTAAGCTCTAGGAGTGAGAAATGAACATTTACAGGCAATTAGGTTCCCAAGCCAGCAGGAAAATTGCTTCTACGGCTGGAGGCCCCGACAAGCTCTACAGCTGCTGAGATTGTTTCCTAGTTTGGAAAACAATAACACCACCAAAAAAAACCCGCACAGAAATCAGAACTTCTTTTAGTTTAAAAGCTGCAAAACATCCATAATAAATATTCTACAGTCGTGGTCTTACCAGGAACCATAGAGAAACACAACAGCATCATGAGAATCAGGCTACGCAAGGGTTCATCCTGCAGGCGAAGGAGGATCTCAAGAGCCTCTCTCACAGAAAGGAAACTGATTGCCAGACCAGGAAAACAGGAAATGGCTATGAAAGGCAGAAATTTAACTCTTGTTCACAGGACTAATGGATCAAAACAGAAAGAAATGCTTTTTCTTCTCTCTCATGAGTGCTCTGGAAAATCCAAAAGGGAACAATCTTACCTTCTACTTCAGAACTGTATGGGTGCTATCTGACATCATACAAAACATATGCTAAGAATAGAGGTACCAGTGAGCTACAGATGTTACTGTTACATACCATACAGAAAGAACAAGAGGAGGAACTGAGAAAGAGGGAGAGACGAGAAGTAATTTCTTAAGGAACAAAAATGGGGACTAGAGATGGGACAGGAAAAGAGGAAGAGGACCCAGAGTAGAAGAGATGTTAGTCTGCTCTTGGCCAGGAGGCTCTGAGGAGCCCTTGCCAGTGTAATTGAAGTCAGGCATATATGTGCTTCGGTTCATTCAGAAATAGGAGTTGTGGGATGGGGACTTCATAAAGCCTGGCCACAGCCCATGGCCGGTATACTGTTGCTTAGCACAGTAAGTCACAACTAGGGTAGGCCCATCCAAATCAATGAAATCTATGGAGGTCTTCTCACCAAATCTGCACTGATTCAATGGGCCTACTCTAGTTGTGATTTACTGTGCTAAGCAGTAGGATTTCAGCCTATATATATTACATACATTTATATAAAGCAGCCAGTTACAACTAAGAGAATTTGCTGTCTAATATTAACCTCAGTGTGCTGGGGATCAAAATAAGAGAGACCGAACAAGCTCAATTAAAGCCTTTGCATTATACTGTCAGTGCATCTATCTGTTTAACTAAGGACAACACCACTCCCTTCTTCCTGTTGTAGGTTCTCAAGATACATTCAAACAGGCACCATGCCAAAAATATGCATACTAAAGAGACAGAGACATAACTGACATGATAAAGCATAATGACGGGGTGCCGAGCCCCATTACTCACAATTATGTCACTCTCTCTGGTAACGTTAAATATAGCAAATAGGAGAGACCAGAGTTTTGAAGGTCATCATTATAATTCTGTTCTTTTTAAACTAGGGTTAGTTTTTTATATATATACCAAACTGCTGGTGTATAGAAAGAAAGAGTGAAAGAGCGAGCGGACGGACGGACGGACGAAAGAAGGAAAGAAAGAAAGAAAGAAAGAAAGAAGCATAAAAGGAGGTAACTTGTAGGCCTGGAAATATATTCCTCCAGGAAACAATGCCATGGTTGAAATAGTCATGAAGAGTCCAAATTAGGAGAACTGTCTGTCACTTTCACAACTCCAGGGTCATCCTCTAGACTGTGACTTAAATCTAGGGTTGAAACAGTTATTTCTTTTCCATCTTTAATGTCCATGATGCCACTTTTTCCATCCTTTTTGTCACCAAGTTTCTCAGAACAGCTTTCTAAGCTTCCTGTCTCTTCCACTACAGCCTGGGCCTTATGTGCATGTTCATTCTCTAGGTTGGATGGCTCTGTGGAATCCAACAGATGAGGGCTGGGCAAGGGGGATTCATCTTCAGATAAGCGGTTGAGCTGCGGCTGACGTGCTGTTTGGCTCGCTGTTGAACATTCTGCTCTGCTCCTGTCCACCTCTGTGGCTGTCTGTTCCTCCGTCAGCTCAATTGTTTCATTCCCAAACTCATTTCCATCATCTTCCTCAGAAGGAAACTGGGGTAATGATGGATGAAAATGATTGTGTTTGTCACCGTTGTTTTGTTTTGTGGGGGGATTGTCAAAAACTTCAGCCATTTCCTCTAAAAGTGACGATGAGGTTTTAGCAGTACACTTCTCCAGTGCCCTAGCTTGTTCTTCTAGAAGAGAAAAATTAGAAAATGTAAGATTTTTATGGACATAATTTGCAGTTTCAGGTTCTTGGAAATGAACCAGCAACCTGAATATACATAGTGCAGACAGTAAATTAACTTGTAGCCTTGTAGTCTTAAAAATAAATTCATCTGAAAAGCTGTGTTAGAAGACAGTTTTTGCCAAAAAGACAAATAAGTGAGTCCTAGATCATATCAGGGAATTCCCAGTGTGGTGTAGTGGATAGAGTGATGGACTAGGACTCTGGCAAATAGGGTTTGAATTCCCGCTCAGTCATAGAAACTCACTGGGAAAGTGGAACTGGTAAAACCACTCTTTAAATATCTCACATACCTTGAAAGCCCTGTTAGGGTTGCTGTACATCGGTTCTGACTTGACAGCACAGAACACACACACAGATCAAATCAAGCCTGAATGCTCAATAGAAGTTAAAATGACTAAACTTACACTATTATACCTTGGCTATAACATGAGAAGATAGGAGTTATACTGGAAAAGACAATAATGACCAAAAAAAAGTTGAAGGCAGTAGGAAAACAGGAAGCTTAAAATGAGATGGATTTATTCAACAGAGGAAGCCAGAGCAATCAGTCTGTAAGATCTGAGCAGGGCTCTTAATAAAAGCACTTTTGTGCAGCCCCTAGTTTATAGGGTCCCCATAAGTGACTTGTGGGTCACAGAACAATAGCAAATCTTCAGGGAAGAACATTCTATTCAGGAATGACGAACTGAGAAGCACTTCAGATGTTTGAAGACAGCTGAAAGGGTCTGATCCACAAAGATATACAAGGACAAGAATATGACCCTCCCCACCAAGGTTATGTAGCATGAGAAGCAGCACAGTTATTCATAATTCCTTTTTTCTCTACCACCTTTGAACATCCCAAGTGTCTGTCAGAAAAAGTTAGAATGTTCTGTTCTTATCAATGAGATAGTTCAGATACAGCAATCTGGGTCTAACAAGTATTGTGCCCACTTGCCCCTTCATTCTTCTTCTTGGATCACTTTGGTTTAATATTCTTGTCTGTAGTCTGTGATTAAAAACACATTTACTAAACTCCAGAAAATTTAATTTGGAAGTATACAGGGGAAGCGGGGAGGGAGGAGGGAACAGATGAGCACATTTATCCACCGTCTAATAAATTAAAGTTTAATAAACCAACAGCAACTGGCTGGATAGCTCAGCATGATGGAGTACTGGGCTGCAGAGCCAGAGTTGGGTAATTTGATCCCCCAGTGTGCCTCCTCAAAGAATAGCCAGTATTGGGCAAACCATATAATCCTGGTGGGCCACCGGAATAAGGGACTGGTTAACTACTTCTGAGTATTTTTGTATCTAAGATAAGATTGACTTAAGAGCACATAATTATTATTTATTATTAGACCAATGGCATTTCCTCTGATCTGGCCCAATGCAATACATTCTACTCACTCAATTTTAATTAGACATATAATTGCGAACCTGGTTCTTGGATCTATGCATTACCTGAGCAGTGTGGGAAAAAGCAGTAATAAAAGGAGTTTATGAAACACTACAGTAAATTAAGAACTAGCCCTTACAGCTAAACGAAAGAAGCATTAAGGGATGTGTTAAGCTGAGAAAGAAAAGCTAAGCTAATTCTGGCTTACTTGAATTCCCATTACACTGTTTGAGAATTATAGTGAGTCTAGAGACAGCCTGAGGCAATGACTAAAATGCCTGAGCCTTCTTATTAATTAGTGTGACAACCATTAACTATTATTATTTCATAGAACCACAGAATAATGAAGTTGGAAGGGGCTTATAAGGCCATCGAGTCCAACCCCCTGCTCAATGCAGGAATACAAATCAAAGGATATCTGCCAGGAGGTGGTTGTCTAATTTTATCTTGTAAAGGTAATTGGTTCCATTGCTGTACTGCTCTAACAGTTAGGAAGTTTTTCCTGATATTCAACCAAAGTATGGCTTCTTGTAACTTGAGCCCATTGTTGTGGGTTCTGCACTTTGGGATGACCAAGAACAGATCCTGCCCCTCCTCTGTAAGACAGTCTTTCAAGTATTTGAAAAGTGCTATCATATCTCTCCTCAATCTTTTTTTCTCAAAGCTAAACATACCCTATTCTTGAGTCTTTCCTCATAAGGCTTGGTTTCCAGCCCCTGAATCATCCTTGTTGCGCTCCTCTGAACTTGTTCCAATTTGTTAGCATCCTTCTTGAAGTGCAGTATCCAAAACGGGACACAGGACTCAAGATGAGGCCTAACCAGTGCCGAACAGAGGGGAACTAGTACCTTGTGAGATTTGGAGACTATACTTCTGTTAATGTAGCCCAAAATAGCATTTGCCTTTTTTGTAGCCACATTACACATTGGCTCATATTCAGCCTGTGATCTATGAAGATTCTAAGATCCTTCTCACTTGTAGCATTGCTGAGCCAGGTATCCCCCATTTTGTAACTGTGTGTTTGGTTTCTTTTTCCTAGGTGCAGTACTTTGCACATCCATGTTGAATTTCATTCTGCTCTTTTCAGACCAGTGCTCATGACTATCTAGAACATTTTGAATTTTGTTTCTGTCTTCTAGAGTATTAGCTATTCCATCCAATTTTGTATCATCCGCAAATCTGATTAACATTCCCTGTATCCCATGATCCAGGTCATTAATAAAAATGTTGGAGATCACAGGGCCCAGGACTGAGCCCTGGAGTATCTCACTTGTTACCTCCACCCAGTCTGAAAAGGAGCCATTAATCATCACCCTCTGAGTACGATTCTGTAGCCAACTGTGTATCCACCTGACAAGTTGTTCAATCCAGCCCACACTTAGTTAGCTTGCTAATCAGAATATCATGGGGCACTGTGTCAAAAGCTATGATGGAGTCAAGATATACTATGTTGGCTTCTAGTTATTACTGCATTGTTTTCTAGGTGCTTGCATAGTGACTGCTTCATAATCTGTTCCAGAATCTTTCCTGGAATTGATGTCAGGCTGACTGGTCTGTAGTTCCCAGGTTCCTCCTTTTTGAAGACATCAACAACATTAACCCTCTTCTAGTCATCTGGCACATCACCCATTTCCCATGATTTCAAGAAAATAATGGACAGTGGTTCTGAGAGTTCTTCAGCCAGTTCCTTCAATACTCCTGGATACAGTTCATTCAGCTCTGGAGATTTGAACTTGTTCAAGGTTATTTCTTGACTATTTGTTTATCAACATCCAGCTGCAATCCTGTCCCCTCCACTTGCACTTCACATTTCTCTGGAGGGTCATAGTCTGTTCTTTGGGGAAAAACTGAGCTAAAGTAAGAATTGAGCACTTCTGCCTTTTCTTTGTTGTCTGTTATCATTTTTTCATCTCCACTGATTAGCTGAGACACTGTTTCTTTTCTTTGTCTTTTGTTACACACATACCTGAAGAATGCTTTTTTGTTGCTTTTAGTGTCTCTAGCTAACCTCAGTTCATTCTCAGCTTTTGCTCTTCTAATGCCATCCCTGCAATTCCTTGCTACTTGTCTATACTATTCCTTTGTGGCCTGGCCTTCCTTCCTATGTGTGTCCTTTTTTGTTATCAGGTCCTCTCTGAGCTTTTTGTGAAGCCACACTGGCCTTTTTTGCCTCCCAGAGGGAGCAGGGCACCAAACTACTGAACACCTGTTGTGGTGGCAAACAAACTGGCACAAACTGCTGAACTGGCTAATTGTGCCCATCTCTAATCCCTACTTATGACAAGCATCTCAGAGAAAGATTGTGTGAACAAGTCTCAGATTCCCCCTGAACCCAGATGGCATAGAATTTATACAAAACAGAACCCTGTGTTTTGTTTTACCTTTCAGAACTGTGCAAAACAAAACACAGTAGTAAGAATAGGAAGGGTAAAAACTGGTATTGCTAAATAAAAGGTAAACACTTTCATTTCTTATGAGGACACTGTGGTGAAACTTTCTTCTTGGCAACATGTGCTATTATATTAAGCTCTATGGAAAAAAGAGACAAAACAGTTTATGCTGTATTCTCCCTATGACCCTGGATGCTCACCTTCTGTCTTCTCTTGTGGCTTTTCACTGAAAGTTAGCAATGGAGACTGAGACCTCTGGATAACAGGAAGAGGAGGGTCATTGAACATTATGGTATCTTTGCCACCTGCAATTTAAAGGACATGGAAACATTAACTCAGTAAGACAAATGAAGTATGCCTTTTCTTTATTTTAAACAGAGCATTTACATTTAAAGAAAAAACATTGTATCTTACATTAAGATATCACTATATGTTACAGAGTAAAATGATCTCAAAAGTCATAGTTTCAGTGACTCTGTTCTGCAGGAAAGAAAAAGTTGTTTCAGGACCCAAAAATCTCCAATTGAACAGTATTAAACTGAACAAGTACATTTTGTGCCAGCATGTGTAGTTTTGCCTCTACAGCTATCTCATAGGTCATATTCTGGGTCAGCATTTTCACATAGATCTCATTTATATAGGGAAAATAGAACATTTTATTTCATGTGCTTCACTTTCTTTTTTAAAGAGACTCCTGTATATTGTCCTTGCAGCTTTTTCAGGATGCATGCAAGACAATGTTCCAAGATATTTGGGTGGGTGGATTTCAGCCCTTAGACTTCAAAAACATTTTTTTTTCTGGAAAAAAAGACACTCACAAGGACACTTTCAAAAAGCAAACTTTGGAAAAACAAAACTAAGGGGCCTTGAATTCATAGAAGATCAAAATAAGAATAAAACATTTATGCAAACAGTCCAAATTAGACAATGTCAGCACAGCAGCCAATAACGGCAAGCATTGGAAGCCTAAGGTTCTAATTTTAGCAGGATTTACAAAGATCACTACTGTACCATTGATATCTGAATACAAGATGGATGAGTAAAGTCAAGCTGTAGATGAAGTGGAGATGGCTAAGAGCATAAACTATGGATTGCAACTACAAATCTCTTACTGCTTTTGAATCTAGGCATGCCACTCCTTCTCACCAATGTCTCCTTCAATATAAGAATAATGAGACATAAGAATAATTTTTTCAGCACTGTAGAGATTACTGAGATCACGGGGCTCCTGAAAAGGCAGTCTATAAATGTAGAATATTATTAGATTAGTGCTGCATTCTATTTTTAAGAGCCAGTCTCCCACAAATGAGAAGTGCCTGCAAAATTATGGAAGCATCCTTTGTACAGCTGATTTTTGTAGGATTTTTCTACAGCTTTTGTATTATCAGTAATCCAAAGATAAAACCAGACACTTAGGAGTTTCCCTCTAATGAACCCCAGGAATATAAAGAACCAATAATATATAAATAGTACCTACAATGGACTAATATCTGCAATCATAAAACATATTAACTTTCTGTTTCTAGCTTGAAACACCCCAAATGAACCCTTTTTTCAGTATTTATTGACATTTGTCCTTTCAGAGTCTGCTCCTTGTCTCATTTCAAAAGAAAAACCAACATGAGTCACTTCTGAAAGCACAGTCATAAGCCTTCTGGGATAAGAACAATTATGTGTCTAGAGAGTGTTTATCAAAATAGCCCTATAGGCAATAACACAGGAGATGTCAAGAATGCTGATGCTAATGGATTTTTTTGGAAATGTCAATATTAAAATAGTAACCTATTCTTATCCCAGATCTAATAACTCCTTCTTGCTGCAGCTATCAACATAATCACATTAAAGCCATGATTCCATGGACAATTATCAAACTAGAGAAAGTATATGTCTGCCCCACATAATGTTCACGCACCAAAGGAAATTTCCCTTGACATAGGGAAAAGCTGTTAGAAATAGGATTGGGGGAAGCGAGAGATGGTTTAAAAAGAGCAACATTTCTCAGAACAACAAACAGATGATAGCCGTATTATGCCAAATCTGAAGAACTAAATATATGTTATACACAAAGACGTGACAGGCCAGGTGTAGTCCTCCAGCTGATACTGTACTCCAACTCCTATCAGTCACAACTAGTATGGTCAATGGTCAGGGTCAAAAGAACAGCCCCTTGTTCTCAATCTCTGCAACAGAACCTTTTGTTTGAAAAGACAACACAGGCTGGAAACTATGTTGGTGCTAGTGGGGTACCCTTGGGGCAAACAGGCAGACAGTAAGGAAAGAGATAAGTATGCTTTTCCCAGACTCTGCTGTTTCTATGAGAAAAGAAAAGAAACCTTGCCTCTAACACACAGGTTTGTATGTTGGTGATTGAAACCCAGTAGTACTGTATTTTTCCGTGTATAAAACAACACTTTTTCCTAAAATAATTAGAGGAAAAATTGAGAGTCGTTTTATACACGGAAGGCAGCAGCAGGAGACGGAGGCAAAGGAGCAGACACGCTTGGCCGCCTCTCGCGGCTGCCCATTGACTGCCGCCGCCACCGCCGGATCGCCTCCTCCAGTGACCGTCTGCTTCGGGCAGGGGACAAGGCGGCGACGTGAGATGGAGGTAAGCCCTGGCAGGAGGAGGCGGCGATTGGACAGTGGCGGCAGCAGTCAATGGGCAGCAGCGAGAGGCGGCCGAGCTTGGCTGCTTCTTTGCCTCCGTCTCCGCCTCCTGCTGCTGCTGCAGTCTCCTCCAGTGCCACTCGCGGGCTCAGCAGCAGCAGCAGGAGGCGGAGGCAAAGAAGCAGCCGCGCTTGGCTGCCTCTCGCTGCTGCCCATTGACTGCTCCTCCGCCTCCGGCAAGGGTAAAAATTAGGGGGTCGTCCTATACATGGGGGGGGGTCGTATACACGGAAAAATACGGTAAGTTGCAACTAGAGTAGGTTCACTGAACCAATGGAACTTACACAGGTTTTGGCTCACCAAGGCCCACTGAATCAATGGGCCTATTCTAGTTGTGA
Source organism: Intellagama lesueurii (assembly GCA_037013535.1). Classification (NCBI taxonomy): domain Eukaryota; kingdom Metazoa; phylum Chordata; class Lepidosauria; order Squamata; family Agamidae; genus Intellagama; species Intellagama lesueurii. The sequence goes on from JBAJHW010000005.1 coordinate 113,771,750, forward strand.
CTTCCTACTAGATTTCAGGTACTATGTAGCTGCCCTCTCAGGAAAGCTATAGTACTGTTTGCCTAACTACACATTGACACCAGCGTGTCACAGCTCTTTCCTGCAGTACCAGGCCATGAGACGGAACTCTTGCAACTCTTCCCTGTGCTAGAGTCTCCCCCTCTCATAAAGGGAGCACTTTTGGAACAGGGTGGAATCACAGAGGATGCTCACTTCAAAATGAAAGGTGCTTCTAGTTTGTTATTGCCTTGTGAGAACATAAAACACTATTTTGATCATGTCATAAAACCCAGAGAGAAATGTCTATGCATGCAAAAGTAACAATTGGGAAAACCAAGTAAGTTGTAGTCTCAAAAGACCAGCCTCTCTACTTGGCATTTTTCCTTTACAAGACCTAATGGAGGGACATACAAGGGTCTAACTCTAATTAACAACTGCAGCACATTAATCCGTGTTTAACAAATGAAACCAAAAATATGACATTGACTCTACTCAAATGAAAGGATACAAGGGTGGCTTTTGTTCCTAGCTACGTAATTGTTCAGGGTGATTCACACACAAAATATCTGAGTCAATATTGGGAATGCTCATCTGATAAAAAGTTATGTTGCACAGTGTTAATATTTTAAGAGTAGAATTAAATCAGTTACTCTACATTTATCTTCAGTAAGATCAGCTGTACACTAAATCTTTGGCACAAGGATTCTGCAAAAATGGCATCCTTGTGGTGACTGACAGCCTCCTCCCTTAAATGCCTTAAAACATCTACTGAACAAAGGCAAATGTTAGAATGATGTCTTCTACTGAGTCAGACTATTAGTCCACTCTAAGCAGTTACAGTGGTGCCTCGCAAGACGAAATTAATCCGTTCCACGGTTAATGCCGTCTAGCGAAAATTTCGTCTTGCGAAGCGCGTTTTCCCATAGGAATGCATTGAAATTTAATTAATTCCTATGGGGAAAAAAAGTCAGAAACCAAAAAAAAGTCAGCAAAAAGTCACTTACCAGGTAGAGTAGACTGAGCCCAGCTCCTCAGTGCCTTTGTAGCCTCAGAACAGCCGGAAAAAGAGTGCCAAACAGCGGAGAGTCAGCAACTAGCAGGGAGCCGGCAGCCATTTTGTGTTCCTCTCCCGCTGCTGCCCCCCATCCCAGCTGATCGGCGCAAGCCTCGGGCCGATCAGCTGCCCCCCCTCTCCGGCCTCTCAGCTTATCCAGGCTGGGTCTAACAGGCTTCCGGAGGCTTGCCTAGCAGGGAAAAAGCCTCTTAGACCCAGCGCCGATCAGCTGAGAGGCGGGGAAGGGGGGCAGGAGCAGAGACGAACACAAAATGGCTACCGGCTCCCTGCTGGTTGCTGACTCTCCGCTGTTTGGCACTCTTTTTCCGGCTGTTCTGGGGCTACAAAGGCACTGAGGAGCTGGGCTCAGTCTACTCTACCTGGTAAGTGACTTTTTGCTGACTTTTTTTTGGTTTTTGACTTTTTTTTCCCCATAGGAACACATTAATTAAATTTCAATGCATTCCTATGGGAAACGCACCAAAAATCTCTCAAGACCCTTTCGTCTTGTGAGTTTTTTGTCCTGCGAGGCATTCGTCTTGCGAGGCACCACTGTATTTGGAAATGTCAGGAATTGAGTCTGAAAGTCACCCTGCATGTACATCTTTACCTCTGAGCTATGGGGCCCCCATTATTATACACTGCATTGACAGCCGTCACCACAAGTAGTCTTGGCCCAGCAGCAAATGTGGGATATGAGCAGGAGGTGGATACCTACAGTATGGTGAAACAATCCATCAGATAGGAGAGACAGTATTTGCCAGATGTCATTTTTGGCATTATTCATGCATCAAGGGAAATGTGTACAATAGCTAAAAGGGCCATGATACACTAAAAACAATTGAACAACTTTCAGTCAGTGGTGAAGAACTGTCTGCAGTCTCCATTTACCATTAGCATCTGTACATTATGTTTGCATTGAGAAGGTGTAAACCACAGGAAGCAATCTTCTGGAACTGAAACATACAAAGCTATCCTGGAGGGCTATTTCTTAATCACCAAGATAAAAGGGTAAAACTGTATTGAATTTCTGCTTAAATAAAATAAAGTTAAATAAAATAAAGTCAAAAACACAACATTCTGCAGAACTCACAATTTTTATATTTAGAATAATTTAATATCCTTCCTCATTACCATTTCACCAATTAAAAATAATTTTACACATTAATCTCTGTTTCTCTTGTGGCCATCTAACTTAGCTGAACGTCTTAATCTGACAGCTAGAGGGGGGAAAAGCCACATAATCAGATAACATTTCCATTTATTTACATGCAGTGACAATACTTAATGCACTGCTAAGATTAGTTACTAAAAATACATATGTCAAGCAGAACGTACTCCCAAATCCCACTGAGACATTGTAGCTCAGACCTTCAGGCAGCAAGAAAAAGAAAGAAAGAGAACAGTTATTATATAAATATCAATTTAATGTCTAAACAGAAACAATAGAGAAAGATACTGTGAGATCAAGCCTGTCTTATCATTGCTCTGTTTTAAAAGTCTAAAACACTTTATTTAGTGGATTATGAACTCCTTGGGAGAGAAGACCAAACCAAGAGTGTGAGCAGCAAAATAAACTGACCTCAAAGAAGAAATGATGGCAAAGAAGGGTGTAAAACAACGGCTTGCAGCATGTTTGTAAATAATATTTTGCTTTCCCCATGATTAAGCATTACATCTACACCCAGCAAAGCATATTTAAAGTATTTTCATGACTGTTCTGTTTGCAAGCTGACAAACAGGTCTTACTGTAGTTTCGCCCTGTACATAATTTCTTGACAGTAGGGTTCACCTCGGCTTTACTATTTGATGTCTTAGAGCAGGTTAAATCAACAAACCATGATATCTGGCTTTGATAAGGGTCAAGCTTCAGGCACCTGAATTACAGGATACTGGTTGAACTGGCTGTCAGAGCACAAGGGCAAGAATCAACTGTGTGAATCAAAACAGGCAGCGGTCAAGCTGAAGGCAGCAATAAGAAGGGTAAGAGACAGATACATAGGCAAAACCAAGCAAAGGCTGAGACCAGAGGCTTGTCTTTTCACACAACAAATGAGTTTCCGGACAAAGGAACAAGTTTTGAGGTTAGGCCTTTCAACAGCCTTCCCACTGAATGTATCTTCCAGGTAAACAGGCACAATGGTGTTCAAGAAGACTTTGTTTCTGGTGCCTTACCCTCCCCAAGGCCAAGAAAGTTAGCATGCAGCTGAAGGCAGACGTGTATACGGTGTATATACGTTCAATGACAATAAATTGAATTGAACTGAATTGAATTGAACACCTGATTCTGCCAGAACTACAATTCCACAGCCCTCAGGAGCCAACTGGCATTGAGTGTGCCCTTTCCACCAAAGAAAATGCAGGGAAGGAGGGGGTCTCCTTTTTGTGTGTGTGCACAAATTATGAACACAGCATTACAGGAGTGCCTAATGTAAGGAGCCAAACTGTATCCAGCCTGTATGGACTCCTACCAGATTGTAGAAGTCTACATATAAAAAAACATGGGTTTGATATGCAACAAAACTATCTGGAGGTGACAAACGACACTGATTTACCAAAGACTACAACTATAATTTGTTACTCTATTGTTATGTGCTGTCAAGTCACCTCTGACTTATGGCAAGCCTATGAATGAATGATGCTGGCTTGGATAGCTCAGTAGTTTAGGTATTTGGCTGTGGAGCCAAATACCTAAACTGTGGAGAGGTTGGGAGTTTAATTCTCCTCCGTGCCTCTTGTGAGTACAGCCAGCCTGTGTAGCCTAGGGCAAGCTGCACAGACCCAGGATGCTCCCAGAGGAAGGAAACGACAAACCACTTCTAAATACTGTCTACATGGAAAACCCTGAAAACGGTCACCGTAAGTCAGAACTGACTTGATGGCACATGATGACGATGAATAAATAATCTCCAAAATATCCTCTCCTCAACAGTCTTGTTCAGCTTTTATAAACCTAAGCCTGTGGCTTCCTTTATGGAGTCAATCCATTTCATACTTGGTCTTCCTCTAATCTGCTATATGCAATTATAAATTGTCCTACTGGTGTAGAATAAGATGAAAACAGTAGAACAAGGGGCAACAGTAAGACAAAAGCACACACACAAAATAATTACATGGTACAGCTTATGACACAACATGCATTTCTTGCTCTGTCAATTTCATTGTGTAGGGGGAGATCGCAGATTTTAATGGGCTCCATAGCAATGTTTCTTTCTTTCTTTTTAAAAAGTAAAATAACATAAAATTAAACAGTCATTCTTAAGAACAAGAAACTTGATACAATAATTTTCTATGCATGTTACATTTTTTTAAAAATGGGGAAGCCTTATGGAGCAGTCAAATGAAATAATTGATCATCATTTAACACCAGTGACGTGTTTTTGCTTCAAGTGATGGAAACTGAGAAAGAAAAGACAGATACCTAAGGCTGTATGTTCTCCCATACAAACACACTATTTTAATCTTGCTAGGGTATTATTTCCAGCTCTAATGTATTCTCACTTCCTACTGGATCTCCAGAAAACATATCAAATTGTGATCATTGGGGAAGATATATTTCTAAATACAATTAAATTATAGCTTGATCCTACAAATGGTTATTTGAAAGCCAAGTTTCACTGAGCAGGGTTGATTCTAAGTTAGAGGTGGCCTTTTGCAAAAGCATGTGGTCCCTTCTAGGTCCCCAGCTGCCACCCATTCCTACCACTGTGATCTTACTTGACAGCAGCTAGGATGACAGAAGCGATTTTAAACTGCCATGATACTCTGGAGTGGTCCTATGTTGCCTGCTGTGGGAACTGTGGAAAATTCAAAATGACCGTCTACTTTCTGGCCATTGTCACCGAATAAGAACCTAAAATGAGACCAAAAAACAATTTGGTCCAGCATTCTGTTCTCACAGTGGCCAATCAAAGCACACTAGCAGGACATGAACACAACTGCCTCCTGCAACTCATCCTCTCCAGCTACTGATATTGAGAGGTATGGTGTCTTTGATACTGGAGGTAATAAGACCTGCCATACCAGACAGCTACCCATAGTCTTACCCTCTATGACAGGAGAGCAGGAAAACCATTGTCACTGGTGGCCTCTGCCACGGTGTTTGTGCCTTAACAGCTACATGATGATCTTATGTATTGTGGCTTTATCTGTCACTGCATTCCAGAGTAAGCCTGTTTAGGACTGCAGCCATGTCTGCAACCTCTTTCTTTCATCTGAAAAACTGAAGGCACTTCAATCTAACCGTGGAGAGCATAATAACATCTATTTTTATCTTACTTCCGTATTAAATATCACTGCCTGAAGAAGAATGCTGTTTAAAATGGATAACTGCTAGTTGGTCCAGTAAAAGGAATCAGTTTACAGGATCTATATTTCTAGGCCTTATCTACATAATCCTTTTTGGATTCGTGAAAACAAGTGGCAGAAGAGATTTATGGATGTCAGAGCTGCTGAATAGCTCAGGGACAAAACATATATAACATTCCTTTGTATATATATTAAATGCCATAAAGCCAAAGCAAAATATTTGGCAGCTATGAAAAAAATCACATAGTTTACCAGAAGTATTTCCCAGAGAAAAATGTCTAAGTCTGAATAGTTTACAGATTAAGAAGGTTTGTTGTTGTTGTTGTTTAGTCGTTTAGTCCTGTCCGACTCTTCGTGATCCCATGGACCAGAGCACGCCAGGCCCTCCTGTCTTCCACTGCCTCCCGGAGTTTGGTCAGATTCATGTTGGTAGCTTCAGTGACACTGTCCAACCATCTCATCCTCTGTCGTCCCCTTCTCCTCTTGCCTTCACATTTTCCCAACATCAGGGTCTTTTCCAGGGAGTCTTCTCTTCTCATGAGATGGCCAAAGTATTGGAGCCTCAGCTTCAGGATCTGTCCTTCCAGTGAGCACTCAGGGTAGTACTTCCCATGTTGATGATATCTTTAGCATTTTATTATATCTGAGTTATAGGCAGTGGTGTAGCGTGGGTTGCCGGTACCCAGAGCAAGGCAAGTATTGTGGGGCACAAGTCATGTGCTGGCTCTGTGATGCATGAAGTAGCTGCAGAGCCACTTGAAGTCTGTGCTGCTGCTGGTGGTGGCAGCGGGCCCAGCGTCCCTGGCAGCTTAGACTCAGACTGCCAGAAGCGGGAAAAAGAGCGTGAGGAGTGGCTGCAGGAGCTCACTTGGCAGGGTGGTCCACGGGCCCCTAGGAATTTTGTGCCCAGGGCAACCACTCCTATAGCCCCCCCCCCCCCATACTACGCCACTGGTTCAACCAACAGGAGCATTCAAACATGTACCACCAGGAGGCCTGTAGCCTACAGACCTGAAGGAGAACCAGATACCTATATAATGTGATTTATGTTTGGCAACAAGAAAAAGGGAGCTCACAGTGGACAGACTTTGGCTGTCAGGCTGAGATCACCAATGGACCAATTGAGGAAGAAGATGCCCTCTCTCTAAATCAGTTGCCTTTGTTCTTAATGGCATCAACACAGAGATTTGTAGCATTATTCAACACAGAAGATTATAGCATTATTGCCACATGATCTTTGCTTGGCTGGGATCACACTAGAGAAGAGAAACTTAGATTGAGGGAGAAGGTGAAGGGAGAAATAAATATGAACCATCTTACAAAAGGAGAATTATTACTCCTTTTCAGTATACAAAAACATAGCCAATCCTTTTTGGGGATTGAACATCAAAGCAATTGAACGTACAGCCATATACACAGTTTCCTTATGTGAGCTGAGAACAACTTATTCTGTCCCTTCTTGAGAAGTAACTACCTTCCACACAGATGATGACTGCAAAAGAAAGCAGCAAAATTTAACCTAAATTCTGTGATGAGAAAAATTCTTCAAACTCTGTTGACAAGAAATGTTACCCATCTCCTTCTAGGCATTTTGTGTTCACAGCCATCAAGGATTGAAGGTTGTTTATTAAAAGCACAAGGCAAGATGCTGGATTCAGGTGCTTCTGCACAGAGATTTAACTATTTCTTTTCTAGAGGCCTAGGAAGGACTAACTCCATTTGACAGCACTAAACCTCGCCTTCCTTGAGGGAAAACCATAAATGTGTTTTACACACAGAGGAAAAAGTCCTTTAACTCCCCCCCCCCCAATGAGAAAACCTACATCTGAACAGCACATAAACAGCTACAGCTGCAATGCTTGGGAATAATCCTCACTGAGCATAATAGGACCAACTTCGGAGTAAAAATTTAGAGATGGCAGTATTTGTGGTTTCTCTTTGCTTTTGGGAACTAAGCCCAAAGAGAAGAGGTTTTGTGATTAAGAATTTTGAGGTTACGAGAAGTCTGGAGGCAGGGGAAACATAATCTGAACTACAGAAAGAGAAGAGAGATTATCCCTATTTTACCCTTCCTGTGTATACTTAGAGAAGGAGAACTGGATTTAAACCAATGGCCCAACCTCTATTGTCTCTGAAAGTTTACAAAAACTTCAGTAAATGGGTCTCTTCTTTACAGATGTTCCAGCAGATGGTGGAGTGGGGCTGGTAGCAAAGGACAGCTCTCTGTGATGTCCACATGCTGAATAATATACCCACAAACAGGACTAGATATGATCTGAGACCCAAAATATAAAAAGGTTTCACTTGCATGGAGGAGTAACTGCAAAACCCCACTCAAACCTGAATACATGTGAATATGTAATATAGCCATTTTTTTTTAAAGAAATAGCATATTAAGTGAACTCACACCAAAACAACTGGGTGCAACAGAATTAAAATAAAAGATCTGAGATGTGTACGACTACAGAGATCAGCAATATTACTCTTTTGTACTACACCTTCCAGAATACTGCAGCAATCTTGAGCAGTGGTCAAGCTGGCTGAGGTATTCTAGGAGATATAATTCACAAACTAATTTCCATCTTTTTTCCATTTACACAGTTCTAATGAGAAAATGAGTCTTTATTCCGTATCAGGACTCTATAACAACAACAAACTAATTTTAGTAATGAAATATCAATTGTTGTTTTCAAATATTGAAACATATGGTTTTATAATAGATTTACCATCTTTTTGGTATGTACGTATTAGAGATGGGGACGAAGCACCAAAATGGAATAAAAACTCACTTTCTCATTAGAACTGTGTAACTGGAAAAAATCAATTCGTCGGTTCGTCGGATTTTTTTTTTTTTTAAAAGACAGCCCATAGGGCTATCTAAAAAAGAGAGCCCCGGCCGGCACAGCCTGCCCCATCTCTTCCCACTGCTGCTTACCTTCCCAGCTGCCTCCTCCTGTTCCGCGGCAGCTTCCACGGAAACAGAAGCTAGACTGCTGGAACTGCGGTTTCAGTTCCAGCAGCCAAGCTTTTGCAAGGAGGAGCGGGGAGGGCTTCCCTTTCAGCAAGACTGACGGAGGCTATTCCCCCCCCCCCCCCGGTGTCTTTGCAAAGACAGCGGGGCTGGGGGATCGCTTCTGTCAGGCTTCGCTCCTCTTCCTATCCCCACTTGGACATAGTGGAGGTGGGGGATCATTTGGGTCCACCTTCCCTCCTCTTTCTACGCCTGGGCGGGCACAGAAAGATGGGGGAAGTGGGATCAAAGCAGGATCAAAGTGATCCCTCATCCCCACTGTCTTTGCAAAAACAGCGGGGAAAATTCCTTTGGTCAGGCTTCCACAGTGTATGCCGCAGGGAAAGACAGGGTAAGCCTGAGGAAAGTGATCTCCCCGTTTTTTAAATAGAGTGGTGTGATTCCCTTCAGGCAGGCTTTAACCCGTCTATGCTTATGCCCCCCAGGAACAGCTGATCCACGGGGGCATAAGCAGATAAGGATAGATGAAGGGATGAATATAAAAATGTTACATTCGTCGGGGTCTCTGGACCCCAAGAATATAAAGCAACAAATATCTGACGAAACAGGGATATGCGTTGAATATCCCGATTCATTTTTATATTCATCCCCATGTCTAGTATGGATGTATATTTTAATACTGCCCCATAGTAAACAAGCAGTCTCTGATTTTCACTCTCCCTCAGTTCATAACACTCAAGGTTCACATATATGGTTTTTTTGGGGGGGAATCCAAAATAGAATACTTTGTAGCATTTCAAGTACTACTAGGTACAGGAATGGTGTTGCAAGTTTGAGCACTTCTGTATAAAATCACTCCTACTTTTGCAAAGCTAGCATATCAGGGAGAAAGATTCTAGCTTAAGTTCCCCAATCAATCATAAGTAGCATTCAATCATGCAATCTCCTAGCAGCATTTGCAAATGGCATAGTTCTTCAAGTTTTACCACTTGATTTTTTAAAAATATGTTGACCAATTCTAACATGTATATGACCATGAAGCTTTTGAAAGTGACTTATGTGATCAAGGCACCTTTAGAAATGGTTGTGTAAGAAAAGTCTTGCTACTTGTTAGTTGTAAATATATATATATATCTTTAGCTGATTTATATCAGCTAAAGAAATATATATATATATCTTTAGCTGATTTCTACACTGCCTTTCTTGTAAAGTCTTACAATAAATAACAAAGGAATTTCTAGTTTTAGTTTTAAGTACAACATGCACCCTAAATACAGACTTAATTAGTTATACTACTGCAATTGCTGAGACTTGAATTAGAGACTAACTGAAGTCCCACTGATTTCAACAGATCAACTTTAAGAATGACTTGAAGTCTACTTGAAGTCTGTCTATCTTCAGACATGCAAATAAATGAATAAATATGAATCTAAGTTTTTACTAACCTGGGAGACTCCACAAACCAGAAACTTCTAAAGTTCTCAACTTTTTCTCCAACTCTGCTACACGATTGCCTAGGATCCTAAAATAGAGATATATTTCATGACACAATGCTTTTAAAATGATGCCAATCCTAGAATGATTAGGATATGTTCTGTTTTAAGGTTTTATTTGCAAGGTCTGATACACATTCCCGTATGAAAATACTTTATTTCTGATACATGCCCTTACACTTATAAAGATATATTATACATGAATACTCTACATATCATTGTCATCATCACCATCCCTTTATTGGCATAATAAAGCAAAGTAGAAAAAATAGTATATAAAGCACCAATAAGCAAAATAGAATAAAATAGTAAACAGAGAACCAATAAACAAAATCCAGCTACTCAAAGATTACTATAAAGGTTACATTAAAAAGTGTAAAGCCAACGATCAAATAAGGCCCCGTTAACTAGATCTGGGTAGCATCCTTCTTCTCTGGATAATCAATTTCAAGAAAATTGACACTTTCTCTGATACATCAGCATTAGTATATGAAAGAGTATACCTTATTTTCTCCAGATCTGCCCAGCCCTCCCTCTTCTTAAGGCACCTCTCCAAGACACCAGAGCAAAGGTCCTTATAGAAGGGGCAGAACAAAATCATGTGTTTGAAGGAATCCTTCCCACCTATTCGACAAACACAGTTTCTCTCCTTAGTAGAGATTCCTCTAAATCAGGGGTCTCAAACATGCGGCCCGGGGGCCATTTGCGGCCCGCCGGATGATAGTTTGTGGCCCCCGCCTTGCCTGCCCCCCCTGAAGCGCCCATGCATCCTCTGCTGTCAAGAATTAAAAAAAAGCCTCGTGTCACTCGCCGGCTGTCTCACAAGACAGCGCCTCTTGCACCCTCCATCCGGAACTGCAGCCAGCCCGCCTGTCTGCCGGCTGGCAGGCTGCAGTTCCGGATGGAGGGTGCAAGAGGCACTGTCTTGGGGGAGAGCCGGCGAGCGAGGCGCGCTGCCGGCCCTTTTCCCCGAGCCGCCGCTGAGCGGTGCCTGATAGCAGAGCTCGCTCCCGGCCCGTCCTCGAAGAGCACCTCCAAGCCACCAGCAGCAGCTGCCGCCGCCGCCTCTTCCAGGGAAGCGACTCTCTGGCTCTCTTTCTCTCTCTGCACCCCCAGCACCAGCCCGGCCAGCGGCTGCCTCAGCGCCTGGCGGTGCTTCCTCCTCCTCCTCCTCCTTGTCCTGCCTCGGCTCTGGAGGCTGCCTGGGCTCGCCTCGCAAAGTTTGCTCCTCTGTCGTGGTGGGGGTAGCTGCTGCTGCTGAGTATGCCTTTTTTTGAGGGGGGCCCTCAGAGGAAGGTTGCTGGACCTCCGTGTGTGTGTGTGTGTGCGTGCGTGCACGTACCTGTGGGGGCCCCACCCCGTTCTGTTTAATTTCGCAGGTACCAATGGGGGCTTTTCTCCTTTGGCAAGGCGATTCTGTGAGGGTTTTTAAAAATTTTTTATGTCGTGCCCTCCTCCCCCCCCGCTAGGCAGTCGCCGGCGCTCCCTCCCTTCTCCGCTTCTTTGTCCTGCTGGTGGTGGTGGTGGTGGAAGTGAAGAAGGAGCCGGAGGGGGTCATGGCTGGCGACGAGGGCTCGCGCGCCCCTCCTCCTCCTCGGAGCCCCAGCCGGGCTAAGGAAACTCCTGGGCGGCTTCCTCGGGCTCTTGCTCTGCTTGGCGGAAAATCTGATGCGGCCCAGCCTCACCCAGCCTCTGCCTCCAGCGGCCCCCAGGTAAATTGAGTTTGAGACCCCTGCTCTAAATCTTCCATGTACCACCTTGGAGGGCATAGTGTTACTTCTGGCTCGGGAAAAGGCTCTCTGGGATTAGGACTTTTTAGGGAATAAAAATAATCTGCCATATGTCTGCACCTGACCTGAAGCTGCATGTATAAAGGTGAACAAATCTTATTGGCAGCACTCAACAGGTCCTGGTGTTCAATGTCTAAAAGTCAAAGTTTAATAAAATAGTACGAATGTTCCAATTTAAGAGCTGAAAATTTCCAAGTTCAGACCAATGGCTTTAATTTTCCTTTCAAAAAGACACATTTCTCTGGAGGGCTCAGCTTCTTGTAAGAGGTGATAGAGCAGGCTATTGTGATTGGATGTGTAAAAGATTCTGAGCCCATACTTGAAGAATCTTAACCAATGTCTCCAGCCTGAGTATCCCTGTCTCTAAACAAAGCACTACATAGGCTATACAACCTGGCAATCCAAGGATTTTACGTAGAAAAGAACCCTGGATCTGTTCCAAGGAACAGTCCCATGAATTCAGCCAGATTGGGACTCCATAAAGGGCTAGGGGGATAATTTTAGCTCTATAAACTTCAAGATCTGGCGGGACGGACATATGAATTACCTCTCCTGTATAAAAAATGTATAATGACTTGGGCTGTGATCTTAGGGTTATTCCTGATTGCCCTATGTTGTGCAGTCCAAGAAACGTTAGTTTGAAATAGGACTCCTAAATACTTGAATTGTTTCACTTGGTCGATTTTGTTTCCATTGATATTCCAATTGAAAAGTTTCCTTGATTTACCAAAGACCAAGAACTTAGACTTATTGTAGTTGAATTGGAGGCTGTTCTTTTCTAGATATTCCATACATCTCAATCAGCAAACATTTCAAACCAATAAGAGTCCTAGAAAGAATAACTGCCTCATCTACATAAAGCAGGAGAGGAAGAAAAAAGGAGCCCAGTTTAGGACTCTGGCCATCTACCTCGGCTAGAAAGGGGGCTAGATCATTTAGAAAAAGACTGAATAAAGTAAGTGATAAAATGCATCCCTGTTTAACCCCACTATTAGTCAAAAAGGGCTCCGACAGTTCCCCTTTTTGGGGTCACCCTAAACTGCAGCTGGTCTTCACATACAGATTCCTAATTAATAGGAATAACCTTCTGTCTATACTATACCTAAATGCAAGAGTTTGTTCCAGAGAATATTCCTATCCAATGAATCAAATGCAGCCTTCAAATCCAAGAAGGTCACAAACAGTTTTGACTTAGCTCTAAAGATCTGTTTCTCCACAAAGTATGACAGTAAGGTGCAATGATCTAATGTAGATTTCTCCTGTCTGAATCCGTTTTGTTCACTTCCAAGAATGGACTCATCATTAATCCACTTCACAAGTTTATTTAGTAAGGTGTTTGTTATATAACTTGCCAATAACAGAAAGTAAACGTATTGGTCTGCAGTTGGCCGGTGAACTATGGTCAACCTTTTTGTAAATTGGAATGATTATAGCTTTTGCTCAGTCTCTGGACATTATACCAGTTCTATCAACTGCTGCGAAGAGGCTGTCCAACATCACGGCCCACCAGTCCAATTCATCTTTTAACATACTGGCTGGTATCACATCAAGGACTGGCACTTTGTTACTTTTAATTGCCTAATAAGTTCTCTAGACTCCTCACTGGAGACCGGTGGCCATTGAGGGAGGTTAAGGAGAGCGAAATCATTTGAGAGATGAGTTCTATTTCACTCAAAGAACAGAGAGAAATGCTGTATCCAAATATGTAGTGGGATCATTGAGGGATCTCCTTCAAACCTGTGAAAGGAATCTGAGATAACATTCCAGAATATTTTACATTAATAAAGTCTTTCAGTTGTTTTTTCAAAATGGGAAGTTGGGATAGGGTCGCAATTGTGTTGGACTCTTTAAAATGTTGGTATGTCTGTCTAATGAGATCCTTTAAAGTTACACAGTCCTTGTCGAACCAGCTCCATTTGCTGGAGAACCTTCTGTCATTATAGTAGCTAGGAAAGTGGCCCAGTTTGGCCACCATACGCATGATTCACCCTTCATAAAATTTGATATGCTCTAGTGGGTCATCGGTAAAGCTGGATGAGATACCCAAGTCAGGCAATGATTTCAGTAAGTAACAGGCTTTTTGTTTAGTAGAGGTGTCCATCCTGATTTTTTGGTAAGATTTCCAAATCCTTCCTTGAGACAGTTAAACCCATATTGATGGGGTTCTCTATTTCTAGATGGCAGTCATTAATAAAATAGTCACCTATCCATAATGTAGGGTTTCAAGGCCAGGGGAACTGAAAGATAATGACACTGGCACCTTGTCAAGATACAAAGGTAAATTCCCCTGCACTTTTGAAGTCAGCCTGTTACAGCAGGTGCTGTTGTGCTGAAAACAGAATCTAGTCAAATGAAGTCCTGCCATGTTAGATTACTTGCCTTTAGACCATCTAGTAAGCAGATAGGGAGTGGGCAGTGTGTCTTTACCTATTTTTCATATCAGGTTAGAAATGTCTTCAACACTTCAGAGGGGACTGAAATAAAATATATTATATGGCTGCACAATTCACCTCTTGGTGAAGTTGCTATGTGCTCTCAGGACTTGTTCATGTTTCCCACAGCATTTGCAGAGTACATGAATTGGTCCAGTGAATTGTTATAATTAATCATTAATTTATTCCCTCACATTTGGTCAAATCTTCTCATCCCTTGCTATTGTGCATCCAGTCAATACATTCATGATTCCTATGGGACTTGTACTCACATAACTCACAGTAGGATCTGTATCTGAAGAGGGGAGAAGGAGCAGGGAAGCCTGACACTCTATGATATTTTTCCATTAGAGATATATGGAGCATAAAATATCAAGTTAACTCATGATATATATCACAAATTCAGAGTGGGGGAGGGAAAGTATCAGAGCTGAAGAAAAGGAGAGATTGACCACTGGTTGTAAAGGAAAATTTAGTATTATAAAGGTGAAGTATTTACAAGGATTGTGAAGACTGTTGGAAAAAGAAAAGGAAACCTCCCCACAAAATACTGTAGCACTTTAAAGACCAGGTGAGGATACAACAAAGTGACAAAAACAAGCATTATGTGTTTCATCAAACAGCATTAATTCTGCTGTTCCTGTGCCACACACAGACATACAAAATGTAGTGATGATACTTCATAGAGGTAAAACAAAGATCAATGACTTTGCTATATCAAAAGCTTCTGATGTGTTGGGTTATTTGGTAAAATTGTGAAGATTTGTGATTTTTTAAAAAATGTAGCAAGTGTTGTTCAAATATTAGAGCCAAATTTAGATTATATCTTTACATTTTGAGAAAGTAAAATGTGAGAATTAAGTGATTTTTTTTCTTTGTCATGGGACCATTGTAGAAACATAGAGGACCCAATGCTTCTTCAAATGATGGGGCATATGCTTAGCATGTAGAAGGTCCCAGGCATGATCTCTGGTCTCCTCAGTTAAAAAATAATTTCAGGGAAGGGACATTGCCTAAGCCATGAGAAAAATAGTCAGAAGAGAGTGGTAGATGGGCTAAGGATCTGACTTAGCATAAGACTGCTTCGCATCTTACTGGTCAAAATCCTGTTGCTTAACATAGTAGATCAAACTAGGCCCACTGAATCAATGAGGATGTAGTTAGTCAACTCCTCCATAGGTTCCACTGATTTAAATGGGCCTACTCTAAGATTTACTATGTTAAAGTAAGTCACAGTTAGAGTAGGCCCACCTGAATCAATAGAACGTATGGAGGAGATGACTCAGTAAATCCCCATTGATTCCATAAGCCTATTCTACTGTGATTTATGATACGAAGCAACAGGATTTTGGCCACTATAACATAACCCAAGCTATCAGAACAAAGATATCTGACTCTTAAAAAAAAAAATGTTCACTGCTGAATTTAAATATTTTGACATGTTTTTTCTACAAAATATTTAAATATTTAAACATGTCACCATCTCCTCAGAAACACAATTGATTGGCAGTATTCTTAATAATAATATACTCAAAATAATATCCATGAATTAGTTCCATTTATTTAAAATATACGTACAAAAAAATAAGATATATAAATATCAGTTAACGATTTCCAGCACCGATAATACCAACATCATATTCATGTAAACAATTTACACTGCTTCAATTGTTCTCTATTTAAGGCTCTCACTTAAAAGAAAAGCTGTTCATACAACAGATTTCAAGCTTCAGTTAATTGTAAATGAAAGTACCTACTTGTTAGTTTGCCTCTGATGCTGAATGACCATGTTTTTCTCATGGATTGTCTCTAGTAAAGCAGTAGCCAAAGATTTAAGGTCAGAAATAGACTGTGGTGTGGCTGGTAGGCTACATCCATGGTCTTCTGATAATAGCTCTTGGACTAGAAACATTTAAAGTGAAACAAAAAGGTTTGGAACTGGCACATCTATTAATAGTACGCACAGCACTTAGAAGATCTGTGATGTCATGAATGCGCAATGTGGGTTGTCCCTCCATCGATGAAAATCATCATTATTGCATATACAATTGTTTTTACCAAACTGTCACCTGGAGATCAACCTTCTGGTGATCAGCCTCTCTTGACAAAAGACATCTAGTCCTCTTGTGGGGCCATACATGTACAAAAAGACTTACTACCTGGTAGAACATGCATAACGCTTACAGACATAGTCTTCAAGAACCCTGGGTCACCATAATGATACAATCACAAAGTGCAGTAGGAGTCTGGATATAAACAACAATTAGAAAGATATAAATGTTGTGATTCTACAAGTTGACTTTTGTCTCCTTTGTGACCATCTTCTGTGCAAAGCCTGCTCAGGAAGAAGCACCCTGAAGAGTGTAGATACTTTCACAACCAAATCAGAGAGACTGTAGCCTCAATTATATCTCATTGGAGCAATCCAGATAGCAACATTTGAATTTTTTGCCCAAATAATGAAGTTAGACTGCATCTGGCAGCCTAATGAGCATTTCTTGACTATATGTTCATAAGGTTATCCACAGCCCTCGTGTTCCTGCATACATGTCAACCTCTTTTCAAAGTAAACAAAAACACCATACAAATACTTTGGAATGCATCCCATTTGGGGTGAAAGTAATTCCAAAAATATTAATATAAAAATGCAGTAACATTAATAATACATATCCCAAAATTAAGATTAATACTTAACATTAAAATGTAACAACTGTAAAATAGCATTTAGGTAACTCTATTTAAACGCATTTAAGATCTAAATTTAGACCTTTTAACAGAATATGGATTTACGTATATTATCTCACGGGTATATCATTTCAGTATTTCAGGACCACATTGATAAATTACATTTCCAACTGTTTTTCTACAAGGATGATAAGTCCATATCAGATCTCCAGTGCAAGATCTTCACATAGACCGGAACAGTGCTTTGCATTAATGAGGTGGTATATAAAATAAAGAAATAATAATAACAACATTACATCTGAACTCAAAGATTACATTTACCTTTGTGCTACACATAAAATACCCACATTTTCTTTTAGAGACATCAGGATGCCCTAGGAAAAGCAGAGCTAGCCTTTGGAAAAAGTGGTAGCAACAGATGTATCCCATCCTAAAATCAGCTTGGTAGCAGATGACAGAACTAGTCTTTACAACACCCACTGAACTCTTTCTGATAATAGGTTAAAGACAACAGCTAAAATCCTGTTGATTAGTGCAAGTCAAATTGTAACTTCCAGTCTGAATCTTCCCAGTAAACATACTGCCCATGCTGTAATTCTCAGGGGCACACATATGTGCTGGCTTGGTACATGTCTGTGCCCCCACCCCACACTCCTGAGAATCACAGCCGCAATGCTTTGTTTTGTAAGGGAGACTGAAAAGTAGGATGTAACTTATGTTAAGCAAGAGGATTTTGATCAATGTTTCGTATTTATTAAACAAACAATATTGTCACATCAATCTGCATTTCTCCACCCTGACAGCTAACGGTGGAAGGCAAGTACAGAGAAATGAACAATGTGATGACAACTTATCCCATGTTATATTACACCAGACATTATTAGAAAGTGGAAGTGGAAGAGATACAGAGCAGCAGCAGCCCTGGTTTCAATATCTAGTTCTGTTCTGACCTGTGGGAGGTATTAAGGGAACTGTACTACCTGGCAACTAAACATTCTTTAAGGCAACAAAATCTTTGCTGTTTTTACTGTAGCTGCAGAATACATCTAGAATTTGCCTTTTTTTTTTTTGAAAGGAAAAGTAAAGTCAGTATCTATACAGTTACCTTGCTTTGCAGAAAGGACTCCTGTTAACGCACTGCTATTTGACTTATTATGAGACTTGGAATTTTTTCTTCTCTCTAGAGCATTCTAAACAAATGAACAAAAATCAACCAAGAAAAGTTGGTCATATATAAACATAGTGAGTATGGAAAGCAAAAAGCCCCTCTATTTTTAAAGAAAGAAGATATTGCAGTACCATAGTTTCCATTTATTTTCTAGGTCGAAGCCCTTCAAACTTCTGATTACATTAAGAGGTCTGTATTTTTTTCCCTTGTCTTGGTATGTATACAGAGAAAGACAAAGAGAATGCACATGCCATATAAGAATTAATATATCCTAATTTTTATAATTTACTGTAGGTAGCTTCTTAATCTTGTAGCTTTATTTCAAAATAAAATTAAAGTCTGTGGGAAAGGAGATGTTAATAAAATGTTTGGTTACATAGAAATTTGGGAACCAAGTTTGTCCAAGTGTCTAAAATGGTTTTTAAACAAGCAAACAAACCGATGGAATATGTACTATCATTTAACACAGAGTAGCTACCAAATTTAATACAGACTGAACCACAAGCCTGCATGGAAGGTAGCACATGTGTGCAGTTCCTCTTCATTTAAATGAGGATTGTGCAAAACATCCCAGTACCTTGCTCTGTCAGTTGAACCTGGAGACTGATTTACAGTGGAGATACCATGTTTATTTTGGTTTTTTTTACAATGACTGAAATCCATTGGAGTAAAGCTGGGCTACGTAAGGCTAATGATGTTGTCAGCCACAGTCATTTTTGGAGAATTATAAGTTTCTGATTTCTCCTCTCAAGGTTTTGAGGGTTATTTTGATGCTGCAGGACTGAGGGAAGTGGTTCTTGTCCCTAAAAAGCACTGTTGCTGTGACTGGCAGTGAGACCAAGATCAGCAACAGTGATTTCTGTAAACTAAAGACTTCCTCCCTTCCATGGCTGCCAAAGGCTTCCTGATCATAAAAGGTATCCTAAACCAAAAGGGAGACTCAGAAGCTTAAGAGGAGAAATTGGAAACTTTTAATTCACCAATAGTCACAGCTGATAATATCATCAGCCTTACATGGCATAATACAGGCAAAATGTACAATTCTTTCCAGACAGAGCATTTTTGAGCAGAGTACAACAAACTAAAACTAAAAGACAGAAAAGAGTTACACCAAAAGAATGAATACACTAATAAAAGCTGTGATTGGGGTTTATCAGCTCATCTGATGAGAAAACTTCTGCAAAGTAGTTGGGCAGAGGTCTAAGCTGAACTAGAAGGATATTCCAGATGGGAGCTGATATACAAAGGTCTGACTCATGGTGGACTCCAAGCAATTTTTTAGACCCAGCTGGAACCAGCAATCTTCCTCCCTAGAAGACCTTGGCCTCAGGCAAGGATGACAGAGGATAAGTGATATATTATTTGTGCCTGCGAGGGGAATCAGCATTCTGCAAGCCAACTGAAAAAACAGTGGTGTCCCAAACAACAAATTATAGCTATGAAACTGGATCTCAGATTAGCACCAAATTTGGCACAGATGTACCAGAACGCCTTCTCTTCCTCTGTGCCAGATTTGGGGGCCTTTGGGCAAAGAGTTTTCGAGTTGTCATTTAAAAAAACAAACTCTTTTTACCCATGCAGATGCAAGTAACCAGAAATGTACAGTCACTGAAAGATGAGACATTGATAAGACAAAATTTGCATACCTGAAAAAAACACATCTCTTTTGGCCACTTTTTTTCTTACAAAATGATTGAGCCATTCATGGCTCTAATTCAAAAATTTTAATTATTGCTTTTACAGTTTGAAAACCACTGAAATCTGCTCGCTATCTATAACTTTGAACATTTTAACCTGACTTATTTGCACAGTACAGCATTCTGACCAATCAGAATGCGGCTCTCAGACACACATCTACGGATCCGCGGCAAATTCTCTTCTCTCCACCCCGCCCCCTTTCCTCCTCGCTTTGTGGGGGGGAGCAAGCATTGCGCTCGAGGCCCCGCTGAATCTGCCAGGAGCAAAGCCGCACTGCCGCCACTGCAGTGCATTAAAAAGAGGCGGCCTGTGCGTGTGGGAAAGAATAATATGTCTCACGCAAGGCCTGCAAAGGAGGAGGGTGTCGTTTCTGCAACGGGAGCTTTGCAAAGAGAGCCAACAAACAGCTCCCAGGTGCGCGGCGGAAGGGGCGGGGGTGTTGGGGGCGGCGGAACAGAAGGCGAGCAAGAAAGGCCCGGGCACGCCGGGCAATGCGCCAAGCGGGGCACCCCAACGGGAAGGGCCCGGCGTCGCTCCCCCTTCCCGGTCGGGCACTTGCATTCCTGGAAGGGGTGCAAGCGGAGTCGCTGGCTGCAGCCGAGGCCGGCGCCCTGCCTCCCGCACCTCCTCCTCCTGCTCTTCCCAGGAATCAGCCCATGGAGCTCCCCCGCCTGCCCCGGCGAGGAATGAAGCAGGCAGGGAGGGGAGGAAGGGAGGTGGGCAGACGAGCGAGGAAAAGCTCCGCTGACCCCGCCGTGGCGCTTTCTCCTTCAGCTGCCTCGGCACCCGCCTCGCCCTTGCTTGCCCACCGAGGAGCGGGGCTGGTCGGGCAGCGTTGCTGTCGCGGCGGCGGCGGCGGCAGTTCCTAGTCCCTCCCGTTTCCCTTCCTCGACTCACTCCCGCACATCCTCGCCCGCGGTCTCTTCCCGGGGATGCCTGCGGGCTGCTACCGCCCGGCCATCTCCGCGTCCACTTTCCACGCCTTGTTTTATTATTTCTATTATTTCTCTATTCCAACCAAATAAATGGCAGCCTGTGTTTCTCTCTCATTCAGACTCGTACATTCGCCTTTTTTCGCACCCATCATACCTCAGGCTACTTTTACCACATTATGTTTTTATACGTTCATATATTATCTGTGTGGGAATATAGACTATATATGCATGATTTTTCATATTTACGTTACATATGAGAATATAAATATATTGAATATTATAATATGCTATTTCTGTTATATGATTTTTCGTATGAAAAAGACTGTAACAGAAATAGCATTATAGACACATACATATATTATTTTTACATGCTCTTTATGTTGTATGTAATTTACATATGTTTTTGGCCTGACATAAACATCCAGGGAGGTCACTAATTCATAGTCACCATAATGTGTAAGTGACTTGACAACACATAATAAAAAAAAGGGGGGGGAATATAGATGCTTATAATTTACATGCATAATAATGTATTTTTAAATTTTAATTTATATGCCACAATTGGAGATTAAAATATGTTACCTTAATTAATTAATTAATTAATTATTAAGGCAACCCTTGCCAGGATTCCCTCGGTACAGAGTACTAAGAAGTGGTTTACCAGACTCTTCTTTGGGGACTGATCTGGGATTGTGTAGCTTGCCGACGGCCACCCAGGCTGGCTCTTCTCACAGGAGGCACAGCCAGGAAGCAAACGTCCAACAAGTATTCACTGACTTCCAGTCCAGCCAGCTACGAGGTATATTACATTTATATATGTTAAAACTGAATAAAAATCTATTAATAATATGTTAATAATATAATATATATTTATGTACATATATGTATGTATTTGTTTTGGGTATGCGTATGTAGAATCTGAACAACGGGCCCATAGCCCATGAAAGCTTACACCAAATAAAACGAGTTAGTCTTTGGCATTTTGTTACAAGAGTGACAGGGCCACGTCCTCACTCATAAGTGAGGGAAAAAAGTTTGTGTGAACGCATGCCTGCATGTACAGTTCTGAGCACAGTTTTCTAGGAATAAGACCTACAAAACTTAAAAGAGCATACTTCTGAATAGCAGTTAATTGGCCTGTGCTGTTTATAGGTGGCAGGCAGCTATACAGGGCAGGCGTCACAGGTCTGTCACTTTTAACCCTGCTGCGGTGTTCAATGTGAAAGGAAGCATTTAACTCCTTCCTGGCCAAACCATTTTAAATCCACCCTGTGAAAATATTTAAAAAGATCCATTCAGGAGCCAGGGACATACTGAAATTCTGATGCAAATGCACCCCTCTAAAACGTCTGGCAGAAACTCTCTCCTGATTACTCTTTCCCCCTTTTCTCCGGTTGCTTGGCCATACATTGCCATGGCTGCAGCTCTTTGCAGCCAGGCTTGCTGGCAGTTGGTTTCAGCCTCCTGCCTCTGTGCTTGAGTATATGGACAGATCTTCATGATTTCATATGCTTTTTAGAAGTAATCCTCTCTAAACCACAGTCAGATCATAGAACCCATTTGAACCCATAGACTGCACCACAGAAATCAGTGCATGGCTTTGCA
Source organism: Intellagama lesueurii (assembly GCA_037013535.1). Classification (NCBI taxonomy): domain Eukaryota; kingdom Metazoa; phylum Chordata; class Lepidosauria; order Squamata; family Agamidae; genus Intellagama; species Intellagama lesueurii. The sequence goes on from JBAJHW010000005.1 coordinate 113,793,889, forward strand.
GTGGTGCAAAAATATGGATTTTCATGGATCCACATGATTTTTCTGCAGGACCATCCCCAAACCACTGTCCAATCATATGAATCAGTGCCCACAGACTACAAGACAGAAATCATGGGTGCTCCAGTACATGGCTTTGCAGTGGTGCCAAAGAGCAAACCAAGGCAGAGATATTCATGGATCCACATTATTTTTCTGCAGGATCATCCCCAAATCACTGTCCAAAGGAGGGCCTCCAGGAAGATCTCAAAAAGCAGACGGAGATGGGTGTCATCAGCACCCTAGTGGTACCAGACCACAAAATTCCGGACAGCCTCTTTCAGGTTTTTTTTAATGTAGACGTGAAATAGTATGGGGAATCATGGAACCCTGGGACACTCCACAGGCTAATGGTCAAGGTGTTGAACAGGGGTCCCCCAGCACCACTACCATTCACCAAGTGACACCAGGCAAGGGAAAATCTCAGAAGCTGACTCCTTTTTTCATCAGATCACCACTTCTCACCCAAACACAAAGCAATTGTCAGGGCTGTTTTTCTACAAGTATGAAAGGTAGTGAGCTGAAGAGGGTATCCCGTAGACCCTCTTGACTGCTGCCATTAGAGTTGTCAACATTCAGGCTGCCCTTCGCTATGTAAAACTTGGCATCCTTTTTCCTGGTAGCAATGCGGGCACAATATTGTGCAGCAGTATTGAACAATTTCCTGCCTTTTTGAATTATGGGTATAGAAGCACAATATCCCACATTCATAAACCAGAAGTTTTTTTAAAAATTGAATTTAGATATAATTCAGTACTACTATAAAGGTGAGCTGTCCCTTCCTGGCGATATTTAAAACAGAAGCTGGATGACTATCTGTCAGAGCTGTTGACAATGCTCTACATGGAGTTCCCTTTCAGAAACAATGGGACAATTCAGCTGGTCCAAAGCTCTGTAGCAAAAATGATTGCTTGGAGCCAGTGATAGGGAATATATGACGCCTTCTTGTATAGTAACCATTTCTGTGCAGAAGTCAAAGTGCTGATTTGTAATATTTAGGGGTGATGTTCTATCAGATTCTTGGAGAGCTCATAGGGATTATGCTGAAAAGAAACCTGAACAAATGTTTGGCACTCTTAGATTCTAAAGAACTAGAAGAGTCTGCTTGGTACCCTGGTTTGGGAAATGTTCAAAATGAAACTACTCTTCAGATTTTATATTTGAGGGTCTGGAAATTTGCAGCCCCTAGATTTTGTCCAAAACAATTTTGCCCACTTACTGCTGGTAGTACCCCCTTTCACATTATCAGCTCTAGCTAGACTTGAATTATCACCACTTCCAATTATTCCAATCATGACTTTGATCTACAAAGCAATCATTAATTACTGTCTGAACATTCTTTTTCCAGGTCTGCTAATATTTACATACAGAGAGATAAGATCTCAGAGAGCAGTTTTGTATGGATTTCAGTTGCTAAACTTGGACTTTCAGAACCTCAGAAATGAGAAGCCTCTTTTTATGTACAGCTAAGCCCTCAATAAAGCAAAGGCTGCTAGATCTGAGCTTTCAAACAGATGTAAGATTACTCGGCACCTTGAGAGCCGCTGTCTTTTATAAATGGATTTCTCCTCTCCTGAGTTTTCCCATCTTATTTTACTGATATTATAAATTTTGATCATAGAAAGGCCTCTAGTAAGGCACTTTGAAATATACTGCCACTTGCTGCGTTGGAAGGCCACTGTAACCAAGCAAACAGTGAAATGGACTTCCTTTGTGATGGTAAGGCTGTTGAGGAATTGGATGACATGATACTTTGGCGTCCTGTATGTGTAGCTGAGCATGAAACATTTTTGAGGTCCATCTCAGAACTAGCCTGACATCCTCCATATATTGGACCACAAATCCCACTGCCCTCTAAACAGTACAATGAAAGATGAGGGGATTAAAATTTTAATCTAATACATCCTTTCTCGTTTTCTTATTGATATTTCTGTTTTATGTGGTTTTAGGGGGGATTTGTTTTTTTCATTACAGCATCACTTCTATCTTACTGCACAGTCCCAGGTTGCCCCCAGAAGAAGGGAATGGTAAACCACTTCTGAGTACTCTCTATCTAGAAAATCCTATGTCAGAATTGACTTGACAGCACATTATTATTATTATTATTATTATTATTATTATTATTATTATTATTATTAAAATTCAAATAAATTTATTGTCATTGTAAGTATATACATAGTATACACATACAACGAAATTCACACAGACACCCAGAGGCCAGACCCACATGCACACACATAAAAAATCCCCAAACACTCCCCCCACTAAGAATATTTATTATTATTATTATTATTATTATTATTATTATTATTACTACTACTACTACTACTACTACTACTACTACTACTACTACTACCTTGGGCACTTAGTGGATAGATGGTGTGTATATACTGAACTAAATAATATACAAATAAATGCTGCATTGCATTCTAGACTGTGGATTCTGCCTCTGAGCAGGAGGCTGAAGTGGATGACTCTGCAGGGCTCTTTCCACGCTATAATTTAATTTGCTCAAGAGGAACTTTCCAGGAACTTTCCACAGTAATTTCTTTTGTAGCAAATCTATCATCACAGAAGGAAATGTTAAAAGAAATTAAGCAAAGAATGTGTAATTCTACTCTAAGAAGCAACTGATTAGTTTTTTCTATATGGCAGGTAATTTTAATTCCAATAAGATGAATTAATTCCCCAATACTTGCATAATATATGATGTTCAAAACTGCCAAAACTCTTCTGCAAAAGTATACAGCTGAACTGAACATTACCCAATCATATTTTATAACCAATTGTACTTTACAATCACTTTACAACAAGTATCAGTCGTCCATCCCCCCGAGCATTTCTTTGAATGAATTAATATATATTCATATCAATCAAATATTTGGATAAGCATTAGAAATGAAAAACAAATCAAAATCTGTGTTATAATATAAAATATACATTACATTGTAAAAACAAAAACTACCTTATATTTCACAATATTTGATTTCAGAATGTTGACCTCTTCTTGCATTTGCTTTAATCGCTCATGAAGGTACCTGGGAAGTGAAAAAAGAGATAGTAATGTATTGCTCTGAGGCATCTGTATTCCAGAAAGCACCTGAAGAGAGTTCGATCAATCAATTCTTTATTTACTGTCCTTAGACCTATCATACAGAGAAGTGGACAACCCTGATCCACACAGTCTCTGCAATACGTAAAAACATCAAACACAGACATAAAACAAACAAACAAGTATACAAGCAATTCAAAACCCTCCATACCAATACCAGAGTCAAGAATGGGGAAATTTCTGAAACTTGAGAATTGCCAGACAGAACCCAGCTACCTTGTATGATATCTTACTATCCCTGTCCGAGAGGAGATATTCAAGTCTAGTTTTCTCTGATCGGTCAGGGATGTTTTCAATCAATAATCTGATTTCGTGCTACTGCATAATGCGGGCAGTGGAAAAACGTGCTCCATGGACTCGACCTCGCCAAGGGGGCAGGAACACAGCCTCTCAGCAAGTGGGACATTCCTGTACTTCCCTTCAAGCATAGCAGAGGGGAGGGCAGCACACCTTGCCAGAGTAAAAGCTCTCCTAAACCCTTTTACTTCCAGAGATGTTAGATAATTAGCTGGTTCTATAACATTTTTAATATAGGCCCTTGCCATAGTGTTTTGTAGGCTGGAAAGATCTGATTGGTGCTCAATATCCTCAATTCTCTGCTTAACAGGTGTTGGTTTTGTTTTGTTTTTTGCCTGGTCTAATCCATATAATAAAAGGGCATGGACACCAGTTTTCTTCATATAGCTCTGAACAGATATGTCCCAGTTCGATTGGAAGTTATCAATGAATATCAAGGGAAGCAGCCCTTGCAGGCATTTAACCATGTGTATATAGAGAGGATGCTAATCCAGGCTTCTACTTTTAGGCATCCTGTCTCCAGTCTTATCCTGGCATTTGAGACATCTGGGGACCTGAAGAGAGTTTATAAGCATTAATAATGTGCAAATTGTGGCATATTCAAACTTTGAAATGAGAACAGAAAGAAAGGGCACGTGAATGCGATTCATTTTATCCTGTATCAACCCTAAATCCATAAATCCACATAAGTGGATAAGTGTTGTATTGATATGAGAAGGTGGACTCATTCCTACTCCCTCTCCTACTCATTCAGGGAAATGTGTCCAAAGACAAAAACCTCCACCATCTATGGAGCTCTCCATATGAGTCGGAAACTTGGACCGTCAGGGTACCATCTCTCATAGACAGCCTCCACAGACTGCAGAAACTCTGATTCAAAGTGTTCCTGATGACTGTACTAGGATGGGGCAGGATGGGCACATTACATCTTCTCATGTGTGAATACAGCATGTTTGTAAACAAATGAAGATTGCTTTAACCATACAAACTTATTCTTGTAAATAGACTTGGGAAAATGAAGGCATGGGATTAGGCCAATCTGTAGATTTCGTCCCTAAGGCCTGTGAAATCCTAAACATGTCCAGTGGGCCCATTGCCACTTCTTCCTCACATAAAGGCTATGTTTAAATGGGAAGAGAGGAGAAGATGAGGTGATTGTTTATAGTAACAATCTGAGGGGTTTTGTTTAATTTTGTTCTTGAAAACCTGTGCAATGAAACCCAGACTGATGGTGGTTAGACTGGACCAGGACTGAGATGGTCTGAAGCACTACCCCTCAGTCAATCCTAGGAAAATGGCTGTTTGGAATAGAAAAGGGGGGTATATTCTTTCCTTTAAAGAATGGAAATTAATTAATTAATTCCTCAGTAAAACACTATTAGTTCCTAGTTTTCTCAGAGAAAACGTAGGGGTGGAGGAGGGGTCCACCTAATTACTTTGCCTGGTACTCTGGCCAGTAAAACATAACACATACCATCACAAATACATTGTTATGCATTTGGAATGTGGTTTCTAATATAACAAAAACATAAATGACAAATAGAATCACAACTCAAATATACAGTGTAACCCACCACCATCGGGAATTTTATATGGATTATTGTGGAAATATATATATATATAAGCATTTAGGAATATTTAATATAGAACTCTCAGAACCCTCATATAATGACTAGAGTATACGAATATCCCCACACAGATGGCGATAACGAGGGTCCAGCCCCATGGGGCCGGACGGTCCACTCACCGATCCGCCGCTGCCACGGACGCCACGATTCTTCCAATGGCTTCGCAGATCGCGATCGGCTAGCCACTCCTAGCAGGAGGCGAGAGGACAAGCCTCGATGCAAGATTGAAGAGTGGCTTGCAGATCGCGATCCACAGACCCCCATTATTGCCACCTGTGCGGGGATATTCGTATACAAATACAAATACCTCCATCTCTAATAATGACAAGTATCAAAAGGAGAACCATGAAAGGCAGACACATTTCAAATCAATACCAAATCAGTCTGTATTTGTAGAGGATATCCAGTTCTGAATAACAGGAAGTATTTTACCATTTTGAAGCTAATATTTAGAATTGCACAGGATTACTGCTGATCAAATTCATGAGGTGACCATGACAAATTATATGTAGCCCATTTTCTGAAGAAATAATGGACATTATTATACTCACCTGTTCTCCATACAAAGAGCATCAATGTCAATAATGCGGTTTACATGTCCCCCGAGAACATGGTTAAGCTCCTGGTTTAATCTCTCAGATTTATCTTGGTAAAAAGAGCATTCCTGCTTTACATCTTGGAGCTCATCCAGCGCTGCTTGAAGATCATGTTGCAGAGCTTCAATCTGCCAAGAAAGCCAGATTTAAAAAAAATTAATTTGCAATGCACTGTGCTGAAGATCATATTAACCTGTGTACAAAATCACTTGTACAGACAAAGGTTTTAACAAGAGAAGCTAATGATTGAGTTGTCTTTCTTTTTTACAGCCAACACTGCTAAATAAAGTTGCCCGGAAATGTCCCAATGATGGTGCAATTTAGGACCAGACTAATGAGGGCAGTGGCAAATCAGTTTATTCAAACCCAAATCACCTACAATTATGTCAAAAGTAGGTCTGGATGGAATAAAATTAATTTTAATAAGAAGAGACAAGGTATAGAGAGGGGTTCAAGACATTTCCTCACACAACATCCTGCAGCCATGATCACCAGCCATTATTAGTTCCCATGCAGCCTGGCTGACTAAAAGAGAGAAGACAGGCAGAAAAAAGCTACAGATGGAGGGAAAATTTAGTACACATCACCCATGCACTGCAAAAACTAGATTCCAGTCTAAGAGAAAGTATTTTGTCACATAACATAATTAATTTATTTACTCATGGAACATAGGCAAAAACAAAAGAAAAATAATAAATATTAAATAAAAGAAATTGAAAACTACTCATGGTATTCACTGTTACAAGGTGTAATAATGGCCACTAGCTTAAACAGCTGCAAGTCATGATGGCTACATGGAAGATCTGTGTTTAGAGGATCCATCTGCACAGCACTGAGAAATAGCTGGTAGGGAGCAACTAAAGTAAAGGGATTTTAAAATGCAGGCCTTAGACCAATTGATTGATACCATATGACAAATTATCCAGCTGAACATTTAGTAATAGTTGATTCATTTGGTCCTGGGATGATGTGTTGTTTTACATTACATCTTCAAGAGGGTTACCATCTTGGGTTACAACTACATTGGCCAAATAATCTGAGACTTTTCTCGGGGTATTTTATTAATACATATCACATGTTCTTTGTGCCATTGTCCCCATGCTCATGGGGCAGCCTCAACTGAACTGGGTTTATTCAGTGCAGGGAACTACACCACTCTTTAAATGGCCTTAAACAGACCTGGGATTGGCACTTTAATACACCCATGGGTCTGTCCTGACTCCATCTACATTCTGTCCTTGTCAATAACTGTCTTCTCCAAAATTACTTTTTTCTCTTCTTTATTCTGTCATAGCGCTGCATCAATGTTGCAGACAGAAAGACTCTAGCATCTATGTGATGCAGCAGTTAAGTTGAACAGTTTATTTAAATTTTTTTTTTGAAAGGGACAGCAGACATGATTTTCTGATGGGAAATCATCCCAACCACCTCAAACACATCAACAAGACATCAGGACAGGGAATGCCCACCACCACCACAGAATACAACATGACCATTCACACAACTGAAAAAATGCCAAAAACCAGCAAGATGTAGAGTGATTTAAAAGAAACAACCTCCTGACAGGTGTTCAAAAAGAAATAATTTCTTGAAGAAAAGTTCATGTTTCCCCCATACTTACAATAATACTGTGTAGTGAGGATATTTTGAATCAATTTGCATCATGCTAATCCCAGAATAACTGGAGAAGTATATTGCAATATAGTCACACCTTTGGTCTATTGTAACAAGAATCTTGTGGCACTTTGAAAACTAGCAAGTTTTATTTGACACAAGCTTTTGTGAACTGTAGACCGCTTGATCTGTTTCATGGAGGGTCACCTGAATAGCCAGATATTTATACATATGCTTGGGTAGAAATGGGATGAAAGGAACAGAAAATTACAAAGACTGGTGATTTATCTCCACCAGATTAACAAGCAGCCATTTAGAAATGACAAGGACATGCTATCGTATATATGGTGATTTTTTTTTTATCCTTTTATAGTCCATGGCTAAAAGGCAGAGGGAGAGATTCAATCCACAGACAAATTCTGTGTGGGAGAGTGTAATCAAAAGGGCAAGAAGAAACAAAGGCAAGCATTACAGGCAGTGCAAATGCGTTAAACAACGGTCATTAAACAAGCAAAAGTTGGTTGCTGATGTAAGTCATCTATCAACGTTTGCTGATTAACACATGGAGTAAGATGAAATGCCTTTATTTCTCAAGTCACAGGAGACAGAGGCAAATCTCTTGATTAATTTTTATTCAATGTTTCAATGGGAACAAGAACATTGATAGAGTTCATTTACAGGTCAAATATTTTTCCTGCCCCTTCTTATACACAGATTGTAGAAAAACCTTTCATTACAATACAGGCATGAACCTCTTTTCTACATATGTGAAGATGTCCTTGTCACCTCCCAATAACTACTTGTTAAACAACCACTGTTAAGATCAATGTTTGCAGCTTTTGAATTTTCAATTCCCCTTCATTCCTCTCCTGCCCCAGTATGTGTAAAAATGTCTCCCTGCTGATGCTATACTCCATACATCTGATGAAGTAGGCCACAGTCCAAGAAATGTAACACTAAATAAATCTACTTTGTTTTGAAGATGCCACAAGACTGTCTGTGTTTATATTACGTATTAGTTTTTATTCCTTTTTTAACTTCTGTATCAATCTTTGCTATGCTCAGTGACTTTTTAAAAAAAGAAAAACCAACCAGGGAATAGTATAACTAATAATATTTCCAGGCAGCACCTCACTAGCCAAAGTGGACAGTTGTGCTGTCAGAATAAGTCTTTGGGTCAAGAGGCTAGAAGTTTAGGATCCCATTCAACAGAATGAGCATGAGGGCCACCAATACTAGAGAATGAATTGTGTTGGACTGTATGAAGTAGAACACAGTGCCATCTCAAGGGTACCTGAAAGACAATCAGTTATTTGTAAGGCTGCCAAGTCCAGAATCGAAATATTCTAGCTGCAATATTAGCTGTGGGCAAGAGGACTGTGGATGAGGTAGATGTTTTGCCTGATGGAGCAGATCTCCTCTTCTTTTCACTTCTGTGACCCGCCCTACTTGACAGCTCTGAGTCTATACTGGAGGGATCAGAATGTATGACCATATACTGTGCACATTGTTTAATTACTTGTTCTCTTGCTTTCTCCAGCTGCTGGACAAGATCCTCCCGCTCATGTGCTGCAAAATGGCGTGCTCCAACTTCCTCATCTCCAAGTCTTTGTTTAGCTATTGTCATCCTCAGGAGCTGAAAGAAACACCAGAGACAGTACAGTTAGCCCATGAATGAAAGCAATTTAAAGAGAATTAAAGGAGTCAGTAAAAAGTTTCTTTAAGCATCATACAGAGCTAAGGCCATCCTTGCCACAAAGTGTACTTTTTATAGGTAATTCCAACCAATGTCAGGTTCCACCATGGACACCTGACCTTTCTGATTTCCACATCCGGCAACAGACACATTTATCTTGGTAGATGGCTACAGAGAAAGAAAAAAAAACATGCACTGAGGAACTCTGTACTATATAGTGTAATGTACAGCATGCTGTCCACACAGCTCTCCTTGCTCAGAAAGGAAGAACAGATCATATGAAAATATACCTGACACATTTTTAGTCTTACATAATTGACATTAGGCAGAGAGGCAAGTATACTGATTCTTTTCCATGCATGGCACTATCTTCTATGACTTACCTGTTCTTCCTACCAAGAGGCTGCTGACCTATTAATTTTGCTACGCATTCTGTAACAAGAAGTTAATACACACATACTTCGATCTCAAGCAATGACTGATGTGTCAAATGTCCTTCACAGATTCAAAACAAATATAAGCCTTTGTGTTTTGCCTTGCCACTCTAAACACATTTGATCTCACCTGATTTTGGAAAATATGGAAGATCAGACCTAGTTAGTAGCCTGATGGAAGGCCACCAGAGAATAAAAAGGGATTCCCAGGTACAGTCAGTAAAGAATCCTGACTGAAGCCTTGGGAAAGTGTTGTGTTGCTCCTCAGAGTTGACAATACTGGACCAAATGGACTGAGGACCTGACTTGGTATAAGACTCTATCCTACATAAGAGACCAAATAAAGTATTTTTCCATGGTGAGAGTATGCATGCTAATGCTGTTGTTTTATTTTATATTTGTTATTATTTGGATTGCTGTTAGCCGCCCAGAGTAGACTTTGGTCTAGATGGGCTGGGTATAAATTAAATAAATAAATAAATAAATGTGTGTATGTGTGTGAATCTTATCAAAATGCATGAACTGCATGATCACAAGAAGGAAAGTCAGAAGTATGGCTAAACATAAAGCAGGGAAGACGCACCCCAACATTTTGGGATGCATTCTCTCCAACTCTGCTTGGACCATCCGTTACCTATAGGCCATAAAGTCTGCAAAGCTACAGCTGTAGTCTACACAGACTTGTTCAGTGCCTCTGATACACCAGCGTGTTTATGACTAAATTCCCTATATTAGAAAAACTATTAAGACCTCCATCAAGCAAGATGTGTCAAACATGAAAAACAATAACAAATATTTCAACACTGCTAATACGATCTTTGAGAGCAAATGTGCCAAGTAGCATGAACTCAATTAGAATCCAACCTTTCCCTACCCTACTGTCAAAAACTATTTGGAGGACTGAAAATAAAGTACACAAGAAACTTGCAAAATGATGAGGGCATAGCAGATGTAACCGTTTAATTTTTCTCCCTACTTTGCATAGCTGGAAGAAAAAAAGAATTACATCTCAGTGGTCCAATTTGTAGAACTGATGCAGAGGCATGAGGAATCTGCAGTGAAAACTCCCATGTCTTAACACTTTGCAGCTGCGCTCCAGAATTAATGCACATCATTATATTTCATGAATTAGGAGATCACTCTTCTGAAATTGAGCAGTGCATATTCAGGCTACCTAAAGCAATTTCAATATGCCAATCACTGAAGTACCTACGGGCCAATTAAAATATTGCTGATGCAAATGACCACAATGTTCTGCTTCAGCCCCATTAAGCCCATGCTGCTGCGACTGCTATTCTTCATTTGACAAGCTCTACAGGGTGACAGACTTGCAGACCTGAGTGAGGCAGTGACCCCCATGTTGCTTTCATTTTGGCAAATTGGGTTATTTTTACAGACCCAGCCAGCAGAAAAATGGGAGGGGAAGAAAAGTGCAGTTAAGGTTACTTACTCTGTGTGTGTGTGTGTGTGGGGGGGTGATGCATGGCCGTCCTCCTTGCAAACTCATATAACAAGGAGTTGCTGGTACAGAGGTAATGCTGATGTTCTCTCCTGCACAGTTAAGTGATTGGAAGTGGGTCTTCCTCATCCACCTCACTATAGCTTCAGGCTTTATCATATTGTATCAGTGCCCACACTGACCATAGTAAACAATACATGTGGCTACAGTAACACATGTCTTAGTTACATGTCTTAGTTGGATTACTCTAACACACTCTGTGATGGCTGCCTTTGAAGACAGTTCAGACAGAAACTTCAGCTGGATCAAAATGTAGCAGCCAGAGTACTAACTCGGGGCAGTTATAGGAAGCATAGAATAACCCAGTTACAACAACTGCACTGGCTACCAGTCCGTTTCTGGGCCGAGTTTAAAGTGTGCCAAGTACAATGTGGCCAGAAGCCACTGCATACCTTCTTCATATCCCCAGCCATGTGACATACAGCCAGGAAGGAGCCCACAGGTATGGGGTCCTACCCATATGTTGGTGGACTTTCAAATGTTACCAAAGCAGAGTGAGAACAAACACCGGGAGGCGCATGCTGAACTGCACGAAGGGTATTCACCCCAGATGATCATGAATTATAGTTAGTGTCAAAGCTAATTCAATACTGGTAAGGCTGCTACTGAAGGTCATGTCCAGGAGAGCAGACAAGAAAGGATGAAGTACCTTTTCCTTACTATTTTTCTATAGAAGAGTTTGTCAAAGCTTTAAATGAGAAAGCAGCTTCACAGCAAACCTTACTCATGATGCTTTTCTTTTGCATGTTCCCTCCCTCCTGCACATCATGCCACCCCCTTTTGGGAAGCTGTTTTTAAAAAAAGAAGAAGTGGCTTGGGGGAGAAGCTTTGTGGAGAGAATTGAATGCTGCTGCTACAGACAGACACACACACACACACACTCCATCTTTACAACAATGTCTGCAGGGGAAAAAGCAAGATTGAATATTTCCATCATAAACAAGTTTTAGCCCTCTAGAGGGAGAGAAAAAATTGTCTGGCAGCAAATAGGCTGGACCAATTCAAATCAGCCTTGTATGTCATGCAGACAGTAAAAAAAAAACCCCTGAATTCTTCTGTTTTATAAGTGGAGCAAGTTCTGTGGTCTTTGACCATGTAGCTGTCCTCTAAAATGGAATACTGTTGCACTAAAGCACCATAAAGTTTTTGTGGTTAACAGCATTTAACAACATAACTCCATAATACAAAGAATGACAGTAATTAATTTCTGACTGCTACTCCGATTTTCAAAATAGTATTTCTCTGCAATCATTCTTTTAGAAGATCCCAGTTCCTCCTTTCTTTTCGTCCAGTTTCACCGTTTTTCCTAAAGGCAGCACAGCAAGCATTTTGGTTTTTTTACTGTTTCACATTCAGCTCCCAAGAAGCACATTTCCTCAGTAGCAACATGAAACAAATATCACCTTAAAACCTCAGAAATCTAGGAGCACTTCTGGTAGTATATGTCAGACTTGATAAGAGATTGTGATCAGTAATAAAAACAAACAGCCTTAGAACTCTGAGTGCTTGCAAGCTGCACCCTTATGTGTCACCAGAACTCTGTCAACAGCAGTCACAATCTTCGGAAGAGGCTGCCAAAAAGCTTTTTTTGGTTACTTTATAACCATTTGTAGCCATTTTGGTTACATTTGAGAGGCAGCTAAATAAAGGATAAAACTAAAACATTTCTTAAAACAATATTATTTAATTAATTTGCCTTTGTAATATAACCTACTGAATTCATGTTTTTAGCAACTAACATATTGGCCATCAGCTAAAACACATTCTTCTCCCAATTCCCAGCCAGCTATTAAAACTGTGAAAAACAAGCCTCTGCTCCTCTTGATGGATATGTCTGCAGAAGAATTTCCCCTCCTCCCCACTGTGGCCCACTTTGCTTTGGGGAAAAACAACTGTATGAATCACACACATAGCCAGGCAGAGTTCATCCATAAAGCATCTTTTCAGGCTGCAAAAGCAGCTGCCGGCTCATCTCCTGCCAGAGGTTACACCTTCAGAGACCATTTGGGCATTCAGTCCCCACCACTTTGGAAGAGACAAGAGCATAGCTTTCAAAAGTATACAGAAATTATTCTTTGGTGTGTGCATGAGTCTGTGTAGTTTTCTAAAAGAAAAAATATTCTTACAGTGCTTTATTTGGAATCTCAACAAAATCAACAATTTGCCAACACAACAGGACTCACTCTGCCAAACCCAAGAGGTTCAAAGGATTAACCTGTAAAACGTCTGTTACCAAAACTGAGTGAAAATAAAATTCAGCTGGCCTGCCAAGCAAGCAGGTCCAAAAATGTGTTGGTTAAATAGCTGATCTGAAGAATGTGATAAGCAATTTTTAAAAAAGAAGTTATACAGTCCAAGATTTGTAATGTCTAGCACATGAACCAGCATGACTTGCCTTTCTTTGGTGTGTGTTGTTACAATCATCCTCACACCACTGGCACTGAAGCACCTCTCTTTTCTGTGCAGTTATGGTTGATTACATACACACAGTTTCTGGCAACTGCCTACTGCTCCCCAGCTGCTGGTCTCAGGAACAACTGCCAGCTAAATACTGTAGTCACAATCCAGAGAACCACACAATTAGCTCTCTGTAACAGCCTGGCTTCTGTAGTTTTGGGGATGAGAGCACACACCTCACCGTGTATCCTTGCAAGCTGCTTCTGCAACCTGAATGCTGATGTTTTTGTTTGGTTTTCATATATGGCTTGGTTTTAAAGACAGGACATATGATGTTCAGGGTAAAGAAGTCGGGCATCATCAAGTGCACTACAAAAATTCCTAGCAGTAAAGAAGGGTTCCTCCCCCCCTTTTTTTAAAAGCAAAGGTGGCCAAATGGCCAAGTAGAGGCTGCAAGCGTCCTAGAAACAGCATGCCCAAAAATGAATTCTGCAACTAATTTACAAACAGAACAAATTATGTAAGTGACTAATCATCAAAAATCAACCCAGTTTGGTTTTACTGGACATTAACTGTTTTTGGCATATGATTAAGATCCTACAGCATTGGTAAAAATTGGTCCTTCTCCATGAACAATGCCATATTGTTTTCTTCACCATTTGTTTTTTCCTGCTCTCATTTTGCTTTGTTTTTCTTTAACTCTTTGACATTTGTGTATTTCCCTTCTCCAGCACAGAAGCAGTGGCTATTGAGTATTATTTTTAGCCAAAGACCAGCTATCCATCCCTCACAAAATGCCTACCTTTCCCTGGGATTTAAATCACCCACTTTGGATTTCAGCAATAAAAAAAATAAAACCTTACTGCATTTCTTTTCTAAAGATACAAACAAATGCACTAAAATTTCTCAGAAAAAGCTGAAGGTTAAACTAAGTAAATTAAGCTAAGCTGAACAAACAAGTTTGCAGCATTCAGAGGTAGGTGAAGTCTAGCAGCATCATGGATTCTGCCTTGGGCTAGCACAGCCAGTATGAACAGGTGGTTCTTATCCATTTGTTTTACTCACTGTTTTCCTCCTCTGAGTAGACTAAGGTTATCACAGTTTGGGCAAGAAAGTACACAATAGAGATATACGAAGATTTAGCTCATGTTGGGAAATTTCCACTTGAGAAGTACTCTACATCAGAGGTTGTCAACCCCCGGTCCGGTGCCAGTCCGTGGCCTGAGCCGGACCGGGCCGCGGAGACAGACCTCCCTTCCCCCCTCCCCACAGGTGCTTTGCGTGCGCGCGCATGCCAGCACTGGCATGAGTGCTCCCCCACCCCTTCACGCATGCGCCCGCGCGAAGGGGTGGGTGGGCATGTGGGCGGGCGTGCATGCGCTCCTGCGCATGCGTGAAGGGGTGGGGGAGCGCTCATGCCGGCGCTGGCGCGCTCCCCCACTGCTTTGTGCATGCGCCCCCCCGTGCGGGGGGGGGGTGCCCCGCCTTCTTCAGAGGCTCAGCCGGTCTGCGGTCCCAAAAAGGTTGGGGACCGCTGCTCTACATCATGAAAGGAGGAGGAGAAAGAAGACTAAATACAGATGCATTTGGTGTACCTGAAATAATGGAATATAACACCAAAGCAAAGTGTGCTGCTTATATACCACCTCATAGCACTTAAAGTACTTTCTGAGCAGTTTACAATTTAATTATGCAGCCTACACCTGACACCTCCCAGCTCAATTTAATAACCTTAGAAGGAAGGAAGGAAAATTGAGTCTACCATGAGCTGACTACCTGTGTCAATTGGGACTGAGCTCAGGTTATGAGCACAGTTTTGAATGCAGTACTGCAGTTTAACCACTGCACCACAAGGATCATATATATATATTGTTATGTACCATCAAGTCCAAATCGACTTACACAACCCTAACAGGGGTATGTGAGCTATTCAAGGAGTGGTTTTACAAGTTTCACACTTCCAGTGAGCTTCCATGGCAGAGCTGGGGAATCAAACCCAGGTCTCCTGAGTCTAGGTCCATTACTCTATCCACTACACCACACTGGGTATCCATTGGAATATCTATTTGTCTGTCTGTCACTGAAAGCAATTTATTTCTGAATATTATATATATATTACTTTTTATTTTGCATAAGCTTTGTATAACAGTCATATAGATAGTTTCACCTATATTAGCCAAGTCATGGACCTAGTTAATCTATAATGGAACTTCATGGCTTCTTGTTATGAACATGCAACATGGGAAGCCCTAGACTCACATGCTCCTCCACAGGGCATGCGGGAATCCTCTGGAGAGTGTTGCTGTATGTGAATATGCAATGCTGTTTGGGTCAGACTAACTTTAGTTATAACAAACTCAGATCAAACCATAGTTCCCCACTACTTCTGAATTAGAAAACTGGGACTAATCTTGTCATATGCTGTTGCCTATAAAATTACAATAAAAACAATAATTCAATATACACTCCTATTGCCAAGAAAGGAGATGCCAAGGAGTGCAGTAATTACAGGACCATTGCTTTAATTTCCTGAATTTTGAAATGGAAGAGGCATTTTAGATCATATTGCAAATAACGTATTTGGTCTTCCTCTTTTCTTGCTGCCTTTCTCCTTTCTCAGCATTATTTATTATTATTACATTTATAGCCCGCCCATCTAGTCATATAGACTACTCTATTGTAGTCTATATCAGTGGTTCTTAACCTTTGTTACTCAGGTGTTTTTGGACTGCAACTCCCAGAAGCCTTCACCACCAGCTGTGCTGGCTGGGGTTTCTGGGAGTTGCAGTTCAAAAACACCTGAGAAACAAAGGTTAAGAACCACTGGTCTATATGACTAAATACTACATTATTGTATTTTCCGCAGAATCCTGCCTTTTCATGATGTGCCCAAAGTAGGACAGCCTCAGTTTCAACATTTTTACCTCCAGAGAGAATTCAGGCTTGACTTATTCTAAGACCCACTTGTTCCTGTTTCTGGCAGTCCTGGATACCACAGCTCTCCTGCAGTAACTCATTTCAAACAAAGATTTTTTTTTCTGTCAGCTTTTTTTACTGTCCAGCTTTCACACCCATACACGGTAAATGAAAATACAAGAGTATGGATGACCTTGGTCTTGGTCTCCAGTGACACATTCTTACACCTGATTATCATTTCTAATTCCTTTATTGCTGTCCTTCCTTCTCCCAGCCCTTCTTCTGATTTCTTGGCTTCAGTCACCATTACAATTGATGAATGGTAGTGAGGAGAACAGGGGAATCCTATAGACCATCTCAAAGTTATAATTTTTTCTGTTTGGGGCACAGCTTTGGAAATAGCTTTGAAAATCAATGTTGTGATGAAAGAAGCTGACATTTGCAGGCCTGATTGGACTCCTGGCACCTGTTTCTTACCCTTTGTGCATTAAACTTTTGAACATCATTATTGCCTATGCAGTAGTAGGGATTTTCAATGCAAAGTGAAGCTCCCACCTCTGTTTTTAAATTGTTCTTCTTCATGAGATGGTGCCCCAGGAGATATTTTGATGTAGGTGAGAAGTTTATATAGTAATTTGACTTTGTCAACCCCTGGTCAATCTCCATGACCAAGCGGGAATTTGAACCTATGCTTCTTCTGACTCTAGAGCCCATCTGTAGCTTTTGTACCTCTAGAGAAGGGCTCTGAGGTTGTTTAGCTGCACCACTCGTTTCTCTGCCCTTGCCTCCTGCTGTTGATTTATAAAAAAGAGAAAGAAAGCTGTAGCAGTGCTTCATGGGAGTCAAACTTTTATGGGAGATGCTCTCTATAAAGCCTAACAGGTAATAACACTAGAACTCCCAGGAAGCACTGTGGTTGCTTTCTCACAAAAGAATGCTATCTGACTTTCTTTTTAATGACAATTTATTAGGAAACACTAATTAAAACTATGAAAGCCAAGGATAATTTAACTAGAAAGAGTATTACATACATATGTCAAGCTTCTTAAGGTCTGCTGTTTAGATCACTGCATATAAAAATCTCTAGCACAAACTACAGGAAATCTGAAGGAAGCAAATGGGGATCACTTTGAGATAAGGGAAGATGCTTTTCTCTGAGTGTCCAAACCTTACTGTGGGCTAGCTGTTTGGGAAAGTGAGACCTTAAAATGCTGGTGCTGACAACTCTAATTTTTGACATTGGACGTGGAGCTGCTCCATGATGGAAGAATTTAATTGAAGAACTCCACCAAAGGCAGTCTTCCCCAAACTGATGGTCTACCTTTGTACTGTAAATAAAGCACCCTAGAAAGTTACAGCCACTATAAAACTTCAGCAAAGGACTTGCAGTCACTGTATCCTTATGCGATCTGACATGTACCCTTTATATTATGTCAGCAATTCAGTTTAAGATATAAGGTGGTAAGAATATTAGTTCTGATGGCTCATTCACTCATGAAGTCAGCAGTGAAAAGATATTGTTTAACTCTAAGCCATCACAACATGTAACAAAAATCAATAAAGACAATTCTGAGTAAATCCATGACATTTCAAATATGAGTCCATTTGCAGTTGTTATAGAAGTCACTATGACCACTGTGATACCAGCCTTCAGCTTCATCACCAACTCATCTCCCAAACATCACAACCCATAGCCAGCATTGGTCTTTCCTTCTTCCTCACCCACTTTCCTGATTTCAGAATCTATAAAGCCTTCTTTTTATAGAACAGAACAGAACAGAACAGAACAGAAGAGAACCGATAAAAAGCTTTCTCTCTCTCTATCAAGCTAATCCCTAGGATTAGCTTTAGAGAAAGGTTTTTTTAATAGATCTTTAAATGAAACAAAGACAATAATTTAGAAAACTGCATGCAAAACATGATTTAATTGCAGCTTGGCTAATGGACTATAAAATAATCTTCTTCAGTTATAGAGGGTTTTCTTTTGGATGAAATTTGCACAATACCTTGTTGTCCCCTTGTACTTCTCCCAACCTCTGCTGAAGTTCTTTGATTTCTTCTCCAAGGTGCTTATTTCGATCCCGAGAATCGTTCAAGAGTTGAGCAAGATTGACCTACAAAAATTGCAAAGTTTAATTAAACATGAATGTTTCTGAAGCTGGATTATGAGGTTCGTTTAGCTCTATTCAGCTCTGCATCTGTATTTAGTTTATTTAGTGGGGCAGGTATCCAAATGATTAATCAGGCCAAAAAGCACCATTGCTATAGCTAAAATTACTGTGAAAATAAATAAATATGTGCCATGTGTGCATATAGAGCTTGAAGATTGTACATAAACAAAGACAGATGGCAACACAAATATTGGTAGACACCAGCAGTGGAAAAAAAAATCTTGCTACATTTTATTTACTAAGGGGGACTGAGAAAATGGTTAAAAATTGCAATGCATAGCATCACCACCATAATTAAGATGAAAAGGTTATGAAAATATAGTTTATTTCCTTTAGTTGCTTAAAATATGCGAAGTGCACCTTATCAGCAGGCAAGAGTATACTGGGCACTGGTAAATCCTTCCATTCAAAGTCACTGAAGTGAATATTACCAAAGGGTTTTACAAACCGAAGAGTATTTAACATGTTATTGCCACACTCCCAGTCACGGTAAGAATGATCCAATGGGGCAATTCCACTTTTAAAGGACAACTTCCAACTTATTTTAAGGTACTGTGCAAGAAAAATGCTACTGAATCTACAATGTTCTGCTTCGCACAGCCTCTTGCAGAAGTGGAAGCAAGGCTATTTCCTACCATACAACCTGCTCCATTATAGTATTGCCTGAATTCCTCTGTGAACTCTTCCACTAGAATCTGAGACTACAGCCCTATTCAAGCATTATTATCCATTAGAAAGTTCATGAGAAGAGAGGTCAGCTCTAGCAATACTGTCCCCTCCAACTCAGCTGGAGCATGAAGACTCTCCACATGAGTTGAATCCTGATTTTTCCAGCAGTACACATACCATCTTCACAGACAGTGAAGGTGTACTGTCAAGATGTGAAATTTTGTGTGTATAGAGTGTTAAAATATAATTAAGTGGCGTGTGGAAAAAAAAGTGAAACAAAGTTGAGGCTTGAACAATAGTTTACTAAAGTTATTAGAAAAAAAATTAGCCAGCTCTCCAGCTAAGCAAGGTCATTGAATTATAATATCTTGACAGTTGAACATGTTTTACAAATGACAACAAAGTATAAACAAAGGATGCACGTCTTATAACTTGCACTATCTGTAGCAACAATATTCTGGTTTTTCAGGACTCTGGTCTTCTAAGATGCTGGTGTACTATATACTTTATGTTACAAGCCTTTATTTCTCTAGTCTTTGCAAGATAAGGATGTTTATCATAATACCGGCAGCTTGTGCGCACGCGCACACACACAAAAATTCAACTCATTGACATATTACAACAACACTTTACGCCACACCACACACAAAGGATACCAACAACAATCATGTAGCAGCATAGCAGCAGACTTCATTTCCAGATGCCAGCAACACAAACAAAATGGGTTTTCCTCCATAGATGCAACCTGGCACAAAGCTGGCTTGGCTGGGTGAGAACATAATTTAATTATTTTTCATGTGTGTTATTAATCTGCTCAAAAGCTTAGAAATGCTTTTTTTACTTTATATATTCTCAATTTTAAGAACTTTGGTATTTGGAGATGTATTCTCTGCCTTTTGCTCTTTAAATCTGCCCTTTTAAGCTATAAGCTTTTGTATTTTTAGAATGTAAGCTCCTGTAATTTTGAAACATAATTATAATATTTATTAAGTTCTGTCTATGACTTAAGTTTTGTTTTTAAATGTTTGCAACTTCTCAGTTGTAAGAATTTTGGATGGCAATCACAGCTTTGACAACTACAGGCTTCTGAATTTTCCCTAGAGATCAATAAAGTTCTGTAGGTTTCTTAAAGAGATGTTCAGGCATCAGAATCCCTGACCTGACAGTACCCTCTTCAGACTGGTCACTCTCCTTAGACGCAATTATAAACAGTGGGGCTATAATATTCCCCTCTTTTATTAGTGAGCTTTCTGCACAGATAATAATGCCTGAAGAGGGCTTATGTTTGTTCCAGTAACAATTCTTCAGTCCAATCCACTGATCTTTTTCCAGCTGGCAATAGGAATAACGCTTTGCTTTAACTTGAAAAGTGTTGTAACTTCATAGAAACTACTATGGAATAGCAGTCATATGAGTTTGATAACAAAATTCAATATTGAGAGATCACTCTTC
This sequence comes from Intellagama lesueurii, assembly GCA_037013535.1. Taxonomy (NCBI): domain Eukaryota; kingdom Metazoa; phylum Chordata; class Lepidosauria; order Squamata; family Agamidae; genus Intellagama; species Intellagama lesueurii. The sequence continues at coordinate 113,814,426 of JBAJHW010000005.1, forward strand.
CCTCGGAAAGAATTATTTGCAACTGATTTTATGGAATACTTTACATTGCTATTGGCATAAACAAATATAGTATAGATATATGTTTTAGGGAAGGCTCTGTGAATATAGGCAATGCAATATATGAATAAATCATAATGTTTGATATACTTAGAATGATCAGAAAGGCAGAATATATCTGGGCAAGTAGTTAATCATCTCAAAACTTTATCAACTGTGCAATGTACCTGTAGAATGTCTTATTTGATCGTAAAGGTATGCAATTTTTAGAAAAAAGATTATCACAGGAAAAAAACCATGTAATTGGAACACACCTGGCATATCAAAATGGAGTTCATTATTATTGTTATTTTATTTACACATCAATACATGTGCATTATTGCTGTTTTTATTGTATTTTGTAATATATTATGAATTTATTATACAGTTCAGTTGACTGTGTACTTCTCCCTTGCAGAAAAACTTTCCTTTCAATGAATAGAAATAGTACCATCCACTAACAACTAGCTGATGTTAAGCTTATGTTAACAAACAGAACTGTGGAGGCCAAGTAAAACTTGCTAGAGTAGGCCTAACAAATATTTTACAGGATCTCCAGGAAACATATCATACAATCTTTAGAGCACTGAAGGACGGATAAGAGAAGATAGATAATTGTTGCATCAGGAACCCAATGGACATAATGCCTTTATCAAAGATCGTTTGATAACTATTCCCATATACAGCTACAGATGTAGGGCAGGAACTGAAGAACAGACTATGGTTTGCTGATATGGATCTCTAACTGATCATCAAAGAGTTGTCTCCTTCCCAAATACTGCACAGAAAACTTAGAGGAAATGGGGAAGGGGGAAAAGAGAGAGACCAACTTGTGATATGACACCAAGGGGCTCCTGTTCCAGTAAGTGCAGAAGTTGTGGGGCATCCCTGAGCTAGAATCCAAATTCAGATGAGTTTTCTTCTTTGCTTGTCATAAACTGCTAGGATCTGTATGTCATGTGGTGAATCAATTAACTGAGATTAAGTGCCTTCAAAACCTGGATTAATTTGTCCAGGCAGGCCTCTGACTGTTACCAGATAGGGAGGAGTATAAGGCAAAATACATGTACAAGGGTACTGGTTCCTCAAGATTAGCAGAGGACACTGTGATCCAATGGGGTTTACAAACCTGGCAGAACACACAGAAAAAGCATATGGTTTTCTATCAGAGCAGAGCCCATTGAAAAACAATGTATCACCACTTCAATGGCAACACTAGTTTTTTTGTTCATTTGTTTGTTTACAAAACAATCTTCTCAACATTTTCTACTGTACAGGCCCCTTCCAATGGACTTTCCATTTTAACCACAACTGAGGCTGCCAATGTATGGATAGCTACCTGTTTACCTAGGTGTACCCAAACAATGAGAAAAATATAAATATACACAGAAGCAAGACACTTAGCAAACAGGAGGCAAAGCAGCAACAGACATCATTACTAGAAGCAGGCAAGAGGCAAGAGTAAGAGGCATCTAACATGGATTTCACTCCATAGGTTCAAACTGGCAAATAGCTGTCTTGGCTCAGTGAGAACATTATTAAATCATTTTCTTGTGTGTCTATGTAATATACTAAAAGGCTAAGTAATATGTTCTACTTCTGCATATTTTTACTTTTAAGAACTTTGATATTTTAAGAGGTATACTTGCTGCTTTTTGATTTGACATTTAAGACTCTAAGCTCCTGCATTTTTAGAAAGTAATTAAAACACTCTCCTGGTACTTTTTGATTCTTCGACTATATTTCCACTATACGTACTTTTATGCTCCAGCATTTTGAAATAAGATTGAAACATGACTTAAGTTTTTCTCTGCAAACTTAATTTTATTTTTAAGCATCTGTACCTACAGCTTTTCTCATAGCTGTAAGAATGTTGAATGATTTTCAACTTTCAACATTATTACAGCTTTACTTAGCAGCAATAATGGATTTATGTTGAAGAATTTACACCTGCATAAGTTTAATGACTGGATTTGTAACTGATCCTATCTAAAAACTGCAGAGCCATTCAAAATGACATAATCACAAATGCCTGCCTCTCAGTTAAAAACATCAGGAAAGAACCAGAAAACATGCAATGCCTGCAATTTATTTCTGGTTCTTCTAAAACATCTATGCACCAACAGAAACTGTCTAATCCTAAATAGTATTCTGTGGGTTGATGTGCAAATACTTTTTCACCAATGGCCTCACCTGGTATCAAAAGCAGGTTCTTCTGGTAAAACACAATAATAACTGGGAGTCTTTGGGGAATGGGGAGTTCAAGCTAACCTAAAATAAACCAAAGTGCACTTGCCATGTGGCAATTTGATTTATTCTCTCATTAACTACCGGAGCAGAATCTTAACCAGTGAGAAGGAACCCAGTATCTCAAGCAACATTTTCCATAAACCACCTACTACCCTAAGATTCAATTCCTTTAACACAGTTTCCAAAATCCAGCCACAAAAGTTGTTTTGCTTCAGACTACTGTGAACATGATGGATAGCAACACAAATGTAATGCACCCTTAACTCCTCTGCACATAAATCTTAGCTGGCACACACAAGTTCCCATCCTATCCCATGGCCCTAGCTTGTAAACTAGGTTACAGGAGAAGGTGGAAACAAACAGGGGCAAAGGTGAGTGACAACTGTATGAAAACTACTTAGAAACATTCTGACATTCTCAAATCTCTTAGAAGCTTACAGTATTTTATATTCTTTAAGCCCCCATTTCAAGTTAGAGAACTGGAACAAGGAAGAACAGACAGAAAAATCTGATGAAACCTCAAGTACACTTCAGAAGTATGATTGATAGCAATTTATATTGCAATTTCTACTTCAATGGTTTTGTATGACTGTAACACCCAACTTAATACAGAAAAACCCAATTTGCTTAGTAAGAGACCCCTGAGTACAACACCAACACAAATTGATGGTATCTGCTAGCACTACAGTTTTGATATGGAAACAAACTTTGATCCATTAATTTTCCAGTGATGAAAGTTACCTGTCAGAGTCTTTTCACAGAAATGAAATGCTTTTGATGCTCTGGCAAAGATATTCCCAACAAAATAAATAATCAAGAAGAAATGCACACTGGAGTAAATTAAGCTCATCACTGTGCATCAGATTTTACAGAGAGAACCACTTGGTGAAGAAATGCTAAGCTTGCCTGCTTGATTGATTGATTGATTGATTGATTGATTGATTGATTGATTGATTGATTGATTTTCTACCCTACCTATCTAGTGGCAAGCCACTATTCCGATCCTATCAGAGCCTTCCATTTAATAAGGCTCCAAAGCCAGAAATCTCTCACAGTCTTGTAGTGATGCTCAAGGTTCTGTAAAACAAGGCATGCTTAACTTTCCCACTATTTAAAGGCTTCTGGCCCTATTCAGAAAGGAATGAAGATAGATGTAAACCAAGTTATTATTCTGCACTCTCTACTTCCCAGAGGACCAAGGCAGCATATCATTTCATCTGAATGAGAGAACACTGAAGATTTCTAAGTTGTTATACCAACAACCATTCTAAGTTGTTATACCAACAACCACAATCATTTAATTTATTTACACAGGAACTTGTAGGGTATATTGAGGAAAAGCCAGGAGGTGTTTTTCAATTTATTTGTTTTTAAGAGTTACATCTTGTCACAACTCTGTGGGTGCTGCTTTGGAGCACTGGACCAGATCCAGTCAGGGGAATTGGGTCAGCATGCCCATCTTTTCAAACAGGCTTTTAACAATCATGATTGAGTCCCTGAATGCCATTTTTAAGTTAAGATAGTTTTTAATGTTTACCTGCTTTTAATTATTCAATTGTATTTTAATTAGTGTACAGTTTAATTGTTTTTTCATGTTTAATTTATGTTTTAAATTCTATTCTTGTAATATTTTGAGCTGCCTTGGCTCCCCTTATCGGGAGAAAGGCAGCCAAGGTAGCTCACTGGTTAGAACACCTAAACTAGTTAGTACAAAGGTATGGGATTTCAGTGATGCTTTGCGCTTTATACATTCGATGTAGGAGTTTAGGAAAATGCTAGATCTGAATTAGCTTTTCCTGGATAGGCAGTTAATGCCTGAAATCCAGTTTTAAGTTGCAAATAGAGCAGATTCATTGAATCAGTGAGGATCTGATGAGTCAAAACCTATATAAGTTCTACTGATTCAACAGGCATACCCTTACAGTGACCTACTACTGAATTTCAGCCAATATGTGAGTCCCACCTCCAACAACTTCCAACTTGACTTAATTTCTTCAATTTTGATAGATAACATGGTAGCTGCTACACACTTTTATGTGTTTGTATTCTCCCCTTTATTGTTTGTTAGCAGATTTGTGAAACTGTCTCTGAAAAGCCAGAACTATATTGTGAATAGAGAACTGTGCACAAGGTTGCAATCACAACAATCTGATTTAACAATCTATATTTTCAATGATACTAAACTATGACATGCACATACAAACAGAAATAGATCTACCTGTTTTCTTTTTTCAGGAGGAATCGATGGGTCCCCATCCTACAAGAAGATATAGTTTACATGTTTTTGGTAATAACAACACAACTTGATCCATTAATATAGCTTGCCTTAAGTAATTTAGTGCAGCATTACAATGTTGCAATATTATTGAAATTATATATACTCCTTATTTCTCCTCAAGAGGACCAAAGGTACCTTGCAATATTAAAACATAAAAACTGGATGGGAGGAAGGGGCAACAAGAAAAAAACAGCATCCCTGCCCCCCCCCCTTTGGCAACCATAAGCAAGTTCAAACATGTTTATGAGTAATCTCGCCTTTCTCACACGATTACTCATAAAAATGTTCAAACCCACCCATAAGCCCAAACGTGGGTTGCAGAAAAAAAAATGACATTTCATAGAAATCCTCCCCATTATTATTATTATTATTATTCAAACACACCAGGCACAGCCAAAATTATAAAAACATTGACCGGTATTATATAACAGATACAAGTTTTAAACAAAAACCTAAGTATCTGTTAAATATCGGCGCAGTATATATGCTGTTCCTAATATTGCTGGTTTTTGTAGCTCTGATGGTGTGATTTCCGAGATCTGCAACTGCTTATAGTACTGTGTGAAATTTCTTTTTTTATTATTATTAATTTTTATTCATTTTCAATGGGAATAGGGTTTGGGGTCGGGATATGGAGGGTAGGGGGGATGGATATGGGTAGGGAAAAGGTAAAATTTCAGAGAGCGAGAGAATATTTTTTACATCCGCTTTTATTTATTTATTTACAAGATTTTTCTAGCCGCGCCATTACCAGTGGTCTCTGAGCGGCGTACAACAATATTAAAACTTTAAAAACATTAAAACATTATATAGTTATACTAAGAGGGAGATCACAAAAACAATTTGGCAAATTTTATCAGAATTAAATGTATCAGTTAATAATCTCTCCGTTCCCTACTTGGACCTTCATACTCTTCTTTTATCTATACTTTCCCATCCATATTTCGAGTCCAACTATAAAATTGTTCCCAGTTTTTGAGACTTTTTGGGATGAACTTTCATTCAATGCTTCTGCTAGTACATCCATCTGCGCCACTTCCAGTATCTTGTCTGTCAGCTCCTCTAGGGATGGTACTTCTTCTTTCTTCCAGTATTTCCCATATAGTATCCTAGCTGCAGTAATTACGTGTATTATCAAATATCTCATTTCTTTATCTACAATTTCAGGCATAATGTTCAATAAAAACAGTTCCGGTTTAAATGGTATCGCACAAGATACAATTTTTTGTAACATTTCATGTACTGATCTCCAATAAGTTTTTGTTTCCCTACACATCCACCAGAGATGATAAAAAGTACCCTCCTGCATTTTACATTTCCAACACGTGTTGGAAACATTTTCATATATTTTAGATAGTTTAGCTGGAGTCATATGCCATCTATAAAACATCTTATATATATTTTCTTTGAAATTTATTGATTTTGTAAGTTTAATATTATTCTGCCAGATTTGTGCCTAATGTTCTAAATCAATGTTATGACCAAGATTTTTGTGCCCATTTTATCCTTCATCTTCCATTTTCATATTTAGGAGATATTCATACATTCTTTTAATTATTTTATCACTTGTCCCTAACAGTAGTTTATCAAATGTTGTTTGTTCTTCATAAAAGCCCATTATTTTATCTTTTACATACCTCGAATCTAGTCAAAGTCTCTTCCACCAATCTAGAAACGCTTTCTGCTCCTCTCTAGTTCTTAACACCCTGTCTTTCTTAAAGAAAGATATGTGGGTATCTTCACTTTAGGAATGAAATTTCTTGATATTGTTCCCAAAGCCCCAATGACTACGGGGACCACTGAAGTGTGTTTCATCCACAAAGAAGACGTTTCAATTGCCAGGTCTCTGTACTTTGTTAGTTTTTCCAATTCTTTATTTTCAACTCTGGCATCCCTCAGAATTGCAATGTCAATGATCCAGACATTTCTTCCTTCTATTACTACTATGTCTTGTGTGTTATGTTCAAGGTGTCTTATCAGTTTGGATCCGGAAATCTCACAAGATCTTGACTTCCTCATTTCCTGACACCTTCTCTACCTGATGTTCCCATGGGTTTTTGGAGACTGGCAAGTTATATTTTTTGAATAATGACCAGTGCACTAATTTCGCCACTCTATCATGCCTAACTTTGTAATCTGTTTGTGCAATCTTTGGACATTCACAGATGAGGTGTGACACAGTTTCATCTTTTTCTTGGCAGAGACTACATTTGCTGTTAGCACTAATTCCTTGGATCTCAGCTTTCATCATATTGGTTTGGAGTGCTTGTTCTTGTGCAGCAAAAGTCAAGCCTTCAGTTTCTTTCTTAAGGGTCCCCAGTTTTAGCCATGCCCATGTTGAATTATGATCATGCTTTCCATCAATATTTCTCAGGTGTTGTCTATGTAGTGGTTTATTTTTCCAGCTGTTTCATTTATTTTCAAATTGTTGTTTCTTATATTGGGCCTTTGTTTCTGTTGTTTTCAAAATATTCTCCATTTTCACTATATTAAGTCATTTTTCTCTGCTTGTACTGATATAATCATTTAGGCTCTCCCCCCCCCCCCCCTACTACCTGCTGTATTTGCAGTAATCCACAGCCTCCAATTTTTCATGGTAAATATAGTCTTTCCACGTCACTTTTGGATGTAGTGCATGATGCATGTTCATTAGTTCCCATGATTTTCAATCCAATTATTATAATTTGTTTTGAGTCCAATCAATTATTCCAGCTGGGTATATAATTACTGGAACTGACCATGAGTTTATGGCTTTGATTGTATTTCCACCATTTAATTTTGATTTTAAGATTTTCCACAGTCTTTTGATATATTCCCTTTCTGTCAGTTCTTTAACTTTTGTGTGCACGATGATATCTGCTAGTATTCCAAGGTATAGACAATTTTCATCACTTGAGAGTGATTTTATATTGCCATTTTTAAACTCTATTCCATTTAGTGTTTGGATCTTGCCACAGTGTATAGACAGAGCTGCACATTTGTCAATTCCAAATTTCATTTGGATACCTTCACTAAACATTTGCACTGTGTTTAGCAGTGATTCCATCTCTGTGGAGCTTTTTGCATATAGTTTTAGGTCATCCATGTATAACAGATGATTGATGTTTCCTGCTTGTTCTAAAATATGGTAGCCCAACCCAGTGTTATTTAGAATTACTGACATGGGTATTAGTGAGATGTTAGACAGCAGTGGTGACAAAGAATCCCCTTAAAATATTCTTCTTTTGATGCTAATTTTGCCAATTTCTTCACCATAGGCCATTAAGATAGTTTTCTATTTTTCCATGTTTTTCTTGAGGAACTTCTGAATATTTTTACTAATCCCAAACGTTTTTAGGCAGGTGTTAATCCGGCTGTGTGGCAATGAGTTAAATGCTTTTTTATAGTCTATGCAGGCCATATTAAGCTTTGCTTTTCGTCTTTTTGCATTCTTCAGTATCATTTTATCAATAAATAGCTGATCTTTCATGCCTCTTAACTTTTTAAAGTTCCTTTTCTGTTCAGTTGGGTATAAGGAGTTTTCAGTTATGTAATTATATATTGATCTTGCCAGTACTCCTGTGAGGAGCTTGAACATTGTTGGAAGGCATGTAATTGGTTGATAATTACTGGGTTCATTGTTCTTTGATGATGATGTTGATTCTTATTATATATAGTACCAGAGACAGTAAATCAAAATTATAAAAATATTGACTGGTATCATATAACAGATACTAGTTTTAACCAAAAACCTAAGTATCTTTTAAATATCCGCATAGTACCCTGTTTCCCTGAAAATAAGACCTAACCTGAAAATAAGCCCTAGTATGATTTTTCAGGATGTTCATAATATAAGCCCTACCCCAAAAATAAGCCCTAGTTAAGTGAAACCCCGCCCTCCACCACTGTGCAGCATTGTGCAGCAACCAGAATATGACATTACTGTATTTGAATAAATGTAGATAGTTGTACATGAAAAAAGTAAAACATCCCCTGAAAATAAGTCCTAATGCATTTTTTAGAGCAAAAATTAATATAAGACCTTGTCTTATTTTTGGGGAAACACGCTATGTATGCTGTTCCCAATATTGCCATTTTTTTTATTTTTTTGTTCTAATGGTGTTAATTCCAAGATCTGCAACTACTTATAATACTGTGTGAAATTTCTTAATATTATTATTGTTGCTGCTGCTGCTGTTGTTACTAAAAGTATTTATACCCTGCCTTCTCAAGAAGCTCCAAGGTGGCTCACAATTTCATTTTATATTTCCACCAGTTGATGAGTTTTCTTATATTGTTGTTTTTCATTTACATTTATTGTTTTAGTCGATTGTTTACCACCCAGAGTAGTCCATTTGTACTAATGGGGCAGTATACAAATAAATTGATTGATTGATTTAATAAATGCATAAATAAATAAACTGGAAGGGGAGAGGAACAAACAAAAGAAAACCAGTAGCTCAATTGTTAGGCAGCCAGTCACTGAAGAGCAAGGCCTTTGCCTGCCTGCCAGTCTCTGTTTCATGCATTTTATCACACACACCCCAGCTCCAAAGTAATCCAGGGGGTCAGTTTGGCTTCATGTGAAGGGGCACTTAGGAGAGATCATGTCAACTACCCCACACATTTCAGCTGGGTATTTGATAGGATTACCTGCTGAGGTGACAGGAAACTCCTCAACAGCCATCAGGAAACCATTTGGATCCATTACCCTCCTAGAACGGACCATCTCAAAAGGACCCCACCCATGCAAAGGCTTTGGGTTCCAGTGAGTCTAAACCTCATCAGACAGCAATGTGTTTATGGCAATGGAACCACAGAAAGGTCCCCTATATCCAAATCATCAACACCTTCCCCTGTACAGAAAGCCAGGTAGGGCCAGATACCATTTGGGTCATCATGGAGGAATGGAGTCCTGATCCATTCCTGCATAAATATTGAAATCCCCCCAGCACAACAATCCGTGGGGACTCCAACCCAATCCTTGAGATTACTAGTTTTTTCAATGATCAAAGCTGTTCTTATTTTGGCTATAAATAAATCTGACTGCATAATTGCTACGTAATAGAAAGGAACAAGATTTTCATCATTAACATGGATGGAAAGGCTTATGTGAAAGGGTTTAACAATGCTTTTTGCACTTTTTCAAGGAAAGGGTTTTATATTACTAAACAGGAACAGAAAATTTTCAAGCCATCTACATACAATTAGTTCCCGGTATTTCTTTTTTAGTGATTGGTGCTTTTCCCGCAGTTGATTAGCCATAAGCTTGTACTGGTCTCTTTCCTGTTGACACGTATCCAACTCTTTGGAAAGGATTAGGAGAGCTTCCTTCTTACTTTCTAGCTTCCTTCTACATACCAGATACTGCCAAAAACAAAACAAAACAAAATGTTAAGGCAAAGAATATGTACTGTACATGCCACCTGAAAACAAAGCAAATGAAAACAGGAAAGGTGCATTATCTAAAATTCCTAGTTTCGGGGGAGGAAAAACCATTTAAATTGTTTCAAAGGAAATTAGGGCTGTGTCAGTGTTGGGGTTAGATTACAATGCTGTAACCTCATGTCCACTGATCTGTACTCATTTAGAAGGAGTACACATATTTATGTTCAGTTTGGTTGTGACTAGAGAGGCATTTGTCCTGTAGTTCGGTTGAGATTGGGGATGGACTGGTTCGCTATTTTTCTGAACCACCACATAACATACATGCCATTGTGAACTAGCCTATCCCTGATAAATGCCTATCTGCACCTTTTGGGGTCCCTGTCAGAGGCTACTGGTTTGTTTTGTTTTGGGTGCAGATAGGTTCTTTCTGTTTCGGTTTGATCCCAGCATGTATGATCACTGGGCTCGAGCCAAAGTGGATGGTTTAAGCCATCCCTTTATTTAAGCTGCTCAATGATCTTGAGAAATGGAAAGCTTCCTTCTCACTTCCCTACAGAGAGGGAGGGAGAGGAAAATTTTCATTTATTTTTAATTGTTGCTAAGGCATCAGTGATACACTGAAAAACTGAATTGCTTTTAGCAGCAATTAAAAAGAAATTGAAAACTCTCCTTTCCTCTCGGGAGGTGGTAAGAGAAAGCAGGAAGGTAGCTTTCCATTTCTCAAAATTATTAAACAGCTTAAGCAAAGCACAGAGGGGGAGACATAAGGTTTTTTTTTTCCTTTTATTTTTGTTTTCTTTCCCTTCTTTCCCTTTAAAGTTTAAATCATGCTAAACAGGGTCACTTGAGGTGTGGTGTGGTCACCACAAATGGCATACCATGTCTCTAAGTGACCCTGTTTAGTATAACCTAGACCAAGTCAGGTGAGGATAACTGGGCCATCTACTTGTACCCTTTGTTAGGCTACAATTCTATACATACATACCTTGAACTAAGCCCAATGAATATAGTGAGACTTATCTGTGGCAAATTTGCACGTTAGAAGTAACAGAGTATTTTTCAGAAGAACAATATTATAATACTTTCAGATGAAGCTTTTCTCTAGCTGCCAAAATGGGCAGGTTCTTGACCAGACCTTTAAGAGAAAAGCAAACAAACAAACAAAAAACACTTGTCCCCTCCTGTCTCCTCCCATTTCTGGGAGGACGTTATAAATGTATTTTTAAAAAGTGATGCAGCACATATACACTAGGCTAATAAACTTTAAAAAAAATAACTTCCTAGATCCTCCAACAGAGCCAAGGAAGTGTTTGATTTGCCAATATCCTAAAGTAGCTATCTTCTTAAGCCACTTCGTGATATGACAAATTGTCAGGGGAAGGCTAGCTTTTGGTTCATTTCCAGTGATGACATGCACTGGAAATGAACCAAAACAGAGTAAATCCTACCCGCATCAAAAAAAAAAGTAGAAGCCTCTGATAGGGGTCTGAAAGGTTCAGGTAGGAATGCTGTGGGGGCAGGAGTGAATCAGTCCAACTTTGCAGTGGACCAAACAGCAGGCTTTGCTTTGTTTTGACACTTTTTTCCGAAGCTAGAATACATCTCTAATTTGGTGGATTATCGAACTGAGATGCTGTGTAATGGAGAAGGACAGTTTTGTCAGATTGTATCATTCTACCTTAATTTCGTCTTCACAGTCATACTGATTCTCAAATCTTAATTTACCTTAAACAGTTAGTTATCTCAATCTAGCACACTAGGATAAAATGCTTTTCAGGTTTTCTATAAGAACCCTCCAAAACTCACTGTTAATGCTTAATCACCTACCATTTAACACACTCAAGGCTACTTGTTCCAGCTATTTACTGGTTGTGACAAGACCAGTCCAATATATTCTGCTGGCTGAGGCAGAAGACAAGATGGTGCCTCTCTACAGTGCTAAGGATCCTTCCTACTCCTTCCTATATTTCAAACAAGAGTAAAACTTCTGCACAGAGAAAAATAACTCTTTCTTCTCTCATGATTTCAACTTCTCCTACTTTAAATGCTTTCCTTCTTAATGTGGTATCATCACTGCACACTCTTCTTGGTCTGCTACTATCTCATTTAAAAAACTGGGTTTATAGTAGATAGCTGAACCTTAGCCTTAAGAGTGGACTCTGACTATAACAGGGTGGATAAAAATCAATGTTTTTTAAAAAAATCAAATTGATTTAAATCATGATTTAAACTGTGATTTAAATCAATTTGATCAATTTTGGTTTAAATCAAATCAACTTTGGGCTATAACATCCAGAAGCCTCAATTAACACAGCCAAGAGTCTACTGTATTTCTCAGGGCTTCTGGAAGTTACAACCCAAGACCTAACACCTCCAGTTAAGTCAATAAAAATGAACAAAACTATTGTAAATATTTTTGTCACACCATGTGACATACATTATACTTTTGCATCAATTCTCATTGTCAGTTACAAATCACACTCACACAACTTCAGAAAAGGGCAAATAAATATATATTAGCAGCATGTAGATGAGTAGCACAAGCAGATATGAAATTTTGGGGCGTGCCAAATCTAAAGGAGAAGTTAGGGAAATTCTGGCAAGTCCTCTCTGTGATTAGGTAACCCTCAGTCCTCAGCAATCTTGAACAACCACTAGTAAGCTGAAACCAGGGAAAAAGCACTGTGCCTGCTGCCACGGAAAGTGCTTAAGGCAAATGCTTATTTCTTACAACATCATCCCCATTCATATCACGACTGTGTGCTTGAAGTATGAAATGTGAAAAAACCAAACAAACAACTCAAACATGCCATCTCTCAACTGACCAATTATAAAAGAAAAGCAAGCTAATTTGTCAAACATGGGATGAGGCAAGTTCTTGTTAGAATAAACAGACCATCTGTCCTTCTTAAGGATGCACTGCTTCTAGAAGGGCTATCAGTATCTGTTCTAGTGAGGCCCAGAAATTGGTGTCATGCAGCAAGACTCCTGAGAACATATAAAGCAGAGGAATGGTGCATTTAAAGCTGACCCTAATCATACCGCCCACCTTTAGATTTTGGAGATTGGATTTCCTTTTCTTCCTGTTGGCTCTCCTCCTCTTCCCTCCTTCAAACTGCAGGAGGCATTTTCTGGGTGTGGAGGAACCTTGTGCAGCAAACAAGGTGGAGCAGGGGATTTGACTGTGGCTCTGGAGCACCTCATCTACATATTTTGAGCTCTTATTTCCCAGTCAGGAAGCTATGCTCTCAGTGAAGGTACAATTCACTATAATGACAAAAGGCACTGTCCTTCTGTTGTGTTCCCAGCTTCCCAACCTAAGTCACAGCCTTGCAAACACTAGCCATGCCAAGGGAATTGGAAGATAATGAAAGCTTCCTCCATCTATCTCTAGTGGTGACTCACCTGCAGAACTGTAACTTTTATGAACTCTACCCAACTGTTTCTATTCCTCTTGAGCATGAACCACACACATCACCTTCTCTTCCCTACAACAGTCTTGCAGGCGCAGGGAAGAGAGTTGGTGGGTAGACCACAACAGGGCTCAGAAGTGAGTTCCAGCCAAGCAGGCACAGGACTGCACTATTTGGAAAATGTGGTGAGAAATCAAAATGTGTAGTCAGATTTGTAGAACATCTGTAAGCCAGTATTCTAATTAGAGCATAACAGGTGTTTCTTCCTTTCTTTTAAAACAGTTTTAAAAATAAAACTTTTTGTCCAAGCCTACAAGCTTTAAGTACAGCAACTTCATGCCAAAAGTCTGTCTTGATTATAAACTTGGAACCAGAGATTAACAAATGGTATGGGTAGACAGTTCCAGTGATTAGTATGATCTAGCCTGGAAAGCTAGCCTATGTAAATTTATGCCCCAAAATATGTCTTGAAGAGGCCACAGGATTCCTGCTTCTTTGAAAACACTGTCCTTCCTTTTTGAAAAGCTTTGTAGCCTTTTATAAAGGGTTGGAAAATAAAACATGGACCTCATTGGTTCTAATCCATATTTTCATCCACATGCTGTAACTGAAAATGTTAATCCTGTTTCTGAGCATCTGAGTTTTTACTAACAATTGTATCATATATTTACCAAGAAGAAGGGAGAAATATGACTTAAAATGATAAAAACATTTAAAAACTCCTGAAATGAATAACTTTTAGAAAAGATAATTTCGTATTAGAACATATTACATATAACAAAGATCTACCACTGTGTATTCAGTACTACATGAGTGCTTGAAGTTACATATTACATATTATTCTAATCCACTATACCAGTGATTCTCAAATTTGGGTCCTCAGATGTTCTTGGACTGCAACTCCCATGAATCCTGGCCAGCACGGCAAGTGGTGAAGGCTTCTGGGAACTGCAGTCCAAGAACATCTGGGGACCCCAGTTTGAGAACCACTGCACTATGCTACACTGATAAATTAATTACATGGTGGCTTGCAGAAATACACAGGCACAAAGACAGACTACTTTTCCCAAGGGACTTACAATCTCAATGCCTGAAGCACTTTTGATGGAAGATAATGGAGCTCCTTCAACACTCTGTGATTTTTCTCTTAGGGCAGAAGGCCTCTATCAGAGACACTCTCTCCCAACCTATATATCATGCATTCATGAGGCAAATCAAACACTGAAGGCTGTAAATAACAATTGTAAGAACTGCTATAGAGACCTTCTTAATACTTCAGGAGATAACACACCACATTTTTACTTTTTCAGCTAAAGGACACTAAACCTCTACATACTTTCTGCAAATAGCCACTGTTACTGTTTTTTTTTTTTTAAAAAAAGAACCCTCTTGTATATATTTGCATGTATTTTTGCATGTGAAACTTTTAGCAAGTTTCACTAGAAAGTTTTCAAACATGTTACTTTGTTGTTATACTGTGTCATGAAGTTGGAACCGATCTATAGTGACCCTAAGAGGCCTTTCAAGGTAAGTGAGATATTTAAGGAGTGATTTTACCAGTTCCACTCCCCCAGTGAGCTTCTGTGACCAAGTGGGAATTCAAACCCTGGTGTCCAAAATCCTAGTCCGTCACTCTATCCACTATACCACACGTGTTACTTTACTATTTAAAAAAAACCTGTCATCTGTGGGTCATCTGTTGCTCTATCAGTATAAATATCTTCAGAATACTTCTTCACAGCTGTTCAGCCACTTTTATATGGTACCTACTCATCATCACAGCAGACTTCAATTGCTATAAATAACTGGGTGCCATCAAGCAAGTTCTGATTTATGGTGACCCTTTTCAAGGTTTTCTATAGAGAGTTCTCAGAAGTGGTTTACCGATCCCTTCTTCTGGGGGCATCCTGGGACTGTACCCTTTGCCCAAGACCAAACAGGCTGGCTCTTCTGGAATGCACAATGGGAAACTGAACTCCCAACCTCTGGCTACACAGACAGATACCTAATTCACTGAGCTATCCAGCCACCTTGCTATAGGTTCATAATAAGTTAAGTCAGATATATTGAATTTTATATTATTGCCTTACAACCTGCTAATTACTCTGAAACAAAGCAAAATGATGAAGGTGGACATTTCAGGAAGGTGAGAAGGCTATCAAATGGTCATATGTGACCTCAGCTATTTTTAGTGACAAATCTGCTTAGATCTCATAAATTACCTTATAAACAGATCAAGCCAGAACACGTGTTAAAGTGAACCACACACTCAGATCCTTAGTGATTTTGCAAACTGGGAATACAGTATCACTGATCAGCTTTGCCTCCTTCCTCCAGATACAGGCTACATATCTTCTTTTCCTGTCAACGGGTTAGCATAGCGTCAGGATTCCAGACACTTTGACAACATTCTATCTAGAGCCAAGGCAATTAAGTTCCAGAAGTTACATACTTGGTGAACATGTTGTGGGAAATGGACTGCTATACAGATTCCTGTTGGGTGTTTCTGCCTCTTTGAAGTATACAAAACTCTTTTATGGATTAAGTGTTTTTATGCTGAATGAATCAATGTTGGTTTCAGTGGATTTCTGGTTAGGCATAAAACACTTGTTAGTAATTGGATGCCTATAGTGTTAAAATACATTAAAATGTTAACTGTGCTCAGTAACATTTGATAAAACAATTTATATGCTTAGCATTTATTCACACATTGTACCACTGATGACTCACAGCTGAATATGGTGGCAAACTGAATTTATGCTGACATGAGGAGATGCAGTGATGAGGAAGTATAAACAATATCCAGAGCTGAAGATACGGGTGTACTGGGTGTGATTTAACATGAGAGTAAAAATGTGCTCTAGAATGAATTCCCCCATTACCAGCAGAACGTGAAAAGCCATAAGGGAGATTTATATATAGTCATATGAAAAAGGAAGTAGACCATCTTTGAATTCTATAGTTTTACGTATCAGGACATAATAAAAATCATCTGGTCCTTATCAGGTCTGAAAATTAGGTAAATTAAACTTCAGATGAAGATCAGCACATGGCATATTACACCGTGTAATGATTTATTTTACAAAAATAAAGCCAAAATGGAGAAGCCATGTGTGAAAAACTAAGTATGTCCTTACTGCTTCCAAAGGAATTAAGAGGCTATGTAGCAGCCAGGTGCTGCTAATCAAATGCCCTTGAGTAATTGATCATCATCAAGTGTGACCACTTCTATAAAACCCAAAGTTTTAGCAGTTTGCTGGTCTAGAGCATTCAAGTCTGTGTCAACACCATGCCAAGGACAAAACACATCAGCAATGATCATAGAGAAGCAATTATTGCTGCCCATCTATCTAGGAAGGGTTATAAAGCCATTTCAAAACAACTTAAAGTCCATCGTTCTATAGTGAGGAAAATTATTCACAAGTGGAAAACATTCAAGATAGTTGCCAATCTCCCCAGGAGTGGACGTCCAAGCAAATTCATACCAAGGTCTGATGGTGCAATGCTCAGAGAAATAACAAAAAAGCCTAGAGTTACATCTCAGACTCTACAAGCCTCAGTTAGCATGTGAAATGTTAAAGTTCATGGCAGTACAATTAGAAAAAGACTGAACAAGTATGGTTTGTTTGGAAGGGTTGCCAGGAGAAAGCCTCTTCTCTCTAATAAGAACATGGCAGTATGGCTTGGGTTTGCAAAGTTGCATCTGGACAAACCACAAGACTTCTGGAACCATGTCCTTTGGACAGACGAGACCAAAGTGAATATGTTTGGCCATAATGCACAGCGCAATGTTTTGTGAAAACCAAATACAGCACAAACACCACATACCAACTGTCAAGCATGGTGGTGGAGGGGTAATGGTTTGAGCTTGTTTTGCAACCACAGGACCTGAACACCTTGCAGTCATTGAGTCAACCATGAACTCCTCTGTATACCAAAGTATTCTAGAGTTACATGTGAGGCCATCTGTCCGACAGCTAAAGCTTGGCTGAAATTGGGTCATGCAACAGGATAATGATCCCAAGCACACCAGCAAATCTACAACAGAATGGCTGAAAAAGAAAAAAAATCAAGGTGTTGCAATGGCCCAGTCAAAGTCCAGACCTCAAGCTGATTGAAATGCTGTGCCGGGACTTTACGAGAGCTGTGCATAAACTATTGCCCACAAACCTCAATGAACTGAAGCAACATTGTAAAGAAGAGTGGGCCAGAATTCCTCCACAACAATGTGAGAGACTGATAAAGTCATACAGAAAACAATTACTTCAAGTTATTGCTGCTAAAGGTGGTTCATTGAATCATAAGGTGTATTTAGTTTTTCACACATGGTTTCTCCATTTTGGCTTTATTTTTGTGAAATAAATCATGATGTGGTGTAATATGTCATGTGTTGTTCTTTGTCTGAGCTTATATTTACCTAATTTTCAGACCTGATAAGGACCAGATGATTTTTATCATGCCCTGATACGTAAAACTATAGAATTCAAAGGGGATGTACTATCTCTTTCACATGACTGCATATGTGTGCCGTAATATGCATGTGCATTATGTAGAAATATTTGATGTTCACTTATGAGCAGGTGAGTATGGCATGCAGGTAGTTGCCAACAACTTTCATACAGATATATTCAAAAGAAAAACAGTGGAGATACTGGTGTTCCCCTGCCAAAAGTTCAGAATCCAACAGAAGTGGGCCACTGTGTAAGCACTGCCTTGTGGCAAACACAGATTGGCAAGTACAGAGTATGTAAAATGGCTCTCAAGAGGTGCCTGCTCCAAACATATATTGACTAGGCAGAGGGAGGCTGTACCTTTTGCTATATTTAATCATTTGAACCATGGGCTCTAGCCTGCAGGCAGTCAAGTACACAGGAAACTTTGTACAGCACATTCTTAAGAAGCAAGTGCAGATGTAAGCTTTAAACAAGAAATACTTCCTCAAAGAGCCTAACAAGTTCAATCATCCACTACAAAATAAGTTTCAAAGCTTGTTTCTAGAAGGCTGCTTTATCGCCATGACATCAGTGCCAACTCTCTGGATCAGCAGAACAAATGTACAGAAATAGAGGTGGGTAAGAAGAAACTGGCAGCTTGATCTTAGGAACATTTATTTGAAATAAATCCTATTTAGTTCCTCTGAACTTAAACCAAGTAATTCTATCCACATTTATTGGTAAATACTACTGAAATTACTGAGACAACCCTCTGAGTACGCATGGATAAAGTTTCTAAACTTTATCTTATGAATGTGAAAAACAGGAGGGAGGAAAACCTTTTAGTTAGAAGCGAAAGCATAGCTCAACCCATCTCATTCAAAATATGGCTGCATCCTTTTTTATATCTTAAAATCTATCTTAAGTAAACATTAGTTTAATCCTATCACTACCACATTAACAGTGGTATGGAAGAGCAAAAACAAAAGCTTTGACAATGTCAACATCTACAAACAACACATTTGCAACACAATCTTATCCACATGTACATAATTTTTAGTGCAATCCAGCTAATCCATATCTGGGGGAGGGAAGTCTAACCGTGTTTAACTGTGCAGGCATAGTCCTAGCTAAGTACAGTTCTGTCTGTCTGTCTGTCTGTCAAAGAGTAAAGGCCACCTCTTTTGTCTACTTGCAGTAAATGTTAACATATGTATTAAAAGGGTGCATCAATGTGCCCATATTTTTAGTGAAAGGTCTTTCTTGATCTGTGGCCATAAAATGATAGAAAATGGAATTAGAAGAGGTATATAAGACCACTGAGTTCAAACCCCTGCTCAATGAAGAAATCCAAGTTAGGCTATATCTGAAAGATGTCAGTCTACCTTTCTCTTGAATGCCTGCAGTATTGGAGAGTTCACCACCTCCAGAGGTAATTGGTTCCATTGTCATACTGCTCTAACAGTTAAGTAGTTTTTCCTGATACTCAGTTGAAATTGGCTTCCTGTAACTTGAGCCCATTGTTACATACCCTACACCCTGGAATGATTGATAACAGATCCTACCACCTCCTCGATATGACAAATTTTCAAGTATTTGAGTGTTATCATATCTCCCCTCAGTCTTATCTTCTCAAGGCTAATTATGCCCAAATCTTTTAGTCTTGCCTCATAGGGCTTGATTTCTAGTTCTGATCATCCTTACTGCCCTCCTCCAAACTTGTTCCAGTTGGTTTGTATCCTTTTTAAAGTGCAGTGTCCAAAACTGAACATAGTACTCAGGATGAGGTCTAACCAGTGCCAAACAGAGGGGATCTAGAATGGGATTTGGATACTATACTTCTGTTAATACAGCCTAAAATAGCATTTGTCCTTTTTTGCACTCACATCACACTGTTGGCTCATATTCAGTTTGTAGACTACAACAATTCCAAGATGCTTCTTGCACGCAGTATTGCTGAGATAAGTATCCCCTATTTTCTATGTGCGCATTTGTTTTCTTTTTCCTAGGTGTAGAACTTGGCACTTATCCCTGTTAAATTTCATTCTGTTGTTTTCAGACCATTGCTCAAACCTATCAAGATTGTTCTGAATTTTCTGTCTTCCAGAGTATTTAGCTATTCCATCCAATTTTGCATTATCTGCAAATTGAATAAGTATTCCCTGCATCTCCCAATCCAAGTCATTACTAAAAATGTTGAAGAGCACCAGGCCCAGCACTGAGACTTGTGTTACCTCCTTACATTTTGAGAAGGAGCCATTGATAAGCACTCTATGTTTCTGTAACCAACTGTGTATCCACCTGATCCAGTCTACATAGTCAACCATACCTTTTTGCTTTAGACTGAATGTTGAGAATAGAAAGTTTTTACTGAAGGCAAGTGAAAAACTGTTAAAGCCACTAAATGACAAAGCAAACCATCATCAACAGCTTTAAATCTCAGAATCATTGTGGAAAGCAAAAAAATTATCCAAATTATTATTTATTTATTTTTTGCTCTTAGGAGACTCCACAATGACAAGAAGGTGCTATCTAAGTCTATCTTTTAAAAAAAGGAACAGGCCCTGCATACTACTGTCAGTGTGCTGCTCAAAGTTTCCTTAGGGATATACACTCCAGGATCATTTGTGTTCCTTCACAAGTTATGTCTGTGCATGTGTCTGTGTCTTTGATAGAAAGAGAAGGAGAGATGTGCTGTGACATCCCTTCCAACTTAATGGCAACCCTTATAGGATGTGTCACTGGAGTCCAAGGCCAAGATCATTTACAACTATTGTATTCCCAATTACTATATAAGGGTGTGAAAGCTGGACAGCAATGGAAACTGACACACACACAAAAATGATTTGTTTGAAATATGATGCTGGAGGAGAAATTTGCGAATACCCTGGACTGCCAGAAAGATGAACAAGTGGGTCCTAGAGCAAATCAAACCTGAACTCTCTCTCAATGACACTGAGGTTATCATACTTTGGGCGCATTATGAGAAGGCAAAATTATCTGAAAAAGGCAATAATGCAGTGAAAAGCTGAAGGCAGGAGGAAGAGAGGACAACCAAATGTGAGATGGATTGACTCCCTAAAAGATCCATAGGATTGAGTTTACAAGAGCTGAGCAGGTTGGTTGAAGACAGGATATTTTGAAGATTGCTCATTCATAGTGCTGCTATAAGTCAGAAGCAACTTGACAACCCATAACAATAGGGTTTTCAAGGTATGTGAGATATTTAAGGAGTAATCATATCATTGCCACTCTCAATGAATTCCCACAGCTAAATGGGGATTTGAACCCAGGTTTTCTGCTTCCTACTCCAACATTCTGTCCACTATCCAATGGGGTTTTTGGTTTGTTTGTTTTTATTCATTCATTCATCCATCCATCCTTTTTCCTTAAAAAGAGTTGGTTGCAGAAACACAATTTTCACCCCATAGTTGACACTGATAAGTCTCCATTTGGGAAAAAGATGCACGTAGAGATATCATAATTTTCATAAGATCGTGGAACTGAGAGACAGACCTGCAACCAGTAATATGTAATAAAAAGGTTGCCAAAAAGAAGGAAAAAAGCAAATAAAAAAAAGTTTGTTTGGAGGGGACAACATGGACACCACTCATCATTCATATCTATGCAGTGGCTAGTATCATAAACTTTTATTCCAAATAATTCTCTCAATTATTTATTTTTCTTATTGCCCATATAATTTATATCCTGGGCTTTGTTCATAGGGTTAATTATTCTAATCTAGTCCTTGTAAGGTAGAATATGACAGGCCCAACAAATTTACATTTTGATCGAGCTTTGGAGCATTTAGATTATGTTATGCTCTCTCACAATCTGCTGGGATCGGTATCTGATTTTAAAGTGGACTGCCATCCAGAAAGTGATCATTTACCTTTGACTTCGAATGTGAAATTTAAAAATTTAAAAATGCATGCATATATGGAATTAGCATCACTGGCTTTTATTGAAAGAAGAGCTTCCTGTATTGAGTGGACACAACTGCCTCACTCAGAGGTTTACCTGCATTTTAGTTCCTCCATCACATCAGCAGATTCTACTGAGATTGTATTAGAGGTATGTGGAAATTTGATACACTCCTTGCCGAATTTCCTAATATATAAAATTGAACTAGCAATCACATTCCTATTTACAATTCTAAACACTGGTCTGATCATGAATGTATCGTAGGAAAAAAGAAATTACTAGTGAAATACAGATCACATATGGAACAGAATATGGCAAGGATTCCTGTTGGTTTGTGAGTAAAAAAATATGAAGTTTTAATTAAGGGGGGGAAATTCAGGCAGAGACTTATGGTAGCATTTGATAACTGCTTCAAAACTAAATGATTCAGCCTCTTTTTTGGAGGATAGTCACAGGAGGTTTACACAATCATATAGCCAATCTTGACTCCTGTATTCCTGTGAATACGTGGGAATCATATTTTTAAAGCATTTATGCACTGGATCATTAATGCCTCCATATTCTGCAGAATAGTTTGGATTGTATAAAAGAAGGGACGATAGTCCCAGGATGTAAAATGGGTATCAATACTTTATTCAAAGATAAAGTATTGATACCCATTTTACATCCTGGGACTATCGTTTCTCCTTGCTTGACAGCTTCAGTGGATGTACCAGTCCTTTTTGTTCTTGTATAAAAGAAGGGCCATCCATATCCATCTCAGAAACCATCAAGTTGATCCAACAGTTAAAATCAAGAAAAGCTTCAGATGCTGATGATATCCCCTCTGATCTGTTAAAGGCCCAATTTAGACTGGTAGGCTCCAGACCTGGCATCACTGTTCATATGGTTTGACTGTATAACATGTATTCCAGAGGACTGGGGTTTAGACATTATTATCCCAATTTACAAGGAAGGAAGTAGATTTAATCCAGACAAACACTGCCCAATTAGTTTGCTAAGTCAGCAAACCATATGCATGCCAACTGCTTGAAAAACTATTGGACTAGTTAAAAACTAGTTGCTGTTTAATGTCTATCTGAGGCCGCTAGGGGAAGTCATCCAGACAGTCGGAGTGGCATGTCACCAATATGCTGATAACATGCAATTCTATTTAACCTTCCACCCTTCTGCAAGGATGCCATCCCGTCCCTTGAGCGCTGCCTGGCTGCAGTACTGGAGTGGATGGGGGCCAACGTATTGAGGCTGAACCTGGACAAGATGGAGGTCCTTCAGGTGGGTGCCCCACCTGTCTGCGGACTGGGTGCCTCCTTCTCCTTTGGAGGGGCTACTCTCTCCACTAAGGATGAGGTTCGCAGCTTGGGCGTACTTCTGGACCCAGCATTATCAATGGAGTCCCAGATAGCATCTGTGGTCTGCTCCGCCTAGTTCCATGTGAGGCAGATTGTCCAGCTTTATCCCTACCTTGACACCAGATCCCTCACTGTGTTGGTCCACATACTAGTAATCTCAAGATTAGACCACTGCAACACTCTCTACACGGGGCTACCTATGAGGCTCCCACAGAAGCTTGAACAGGTCCAGAACACGGCAGCCAGACTATTGAGTGGAGTGAATAAATATCATCATATCACTCCAATTCTGGCTGCCTTACACTGGTTACCTGTCCGTTTCCATGTCAACTTCAGGTGATGGTTTTAACCTATAAAGCCCTAAACGGTTAGGGACCTCACTACCTGGCAGAACGCCTACTTCCAACAAGATCTGTCTGTCCTACAAGAACATCCCAAACATGTTTGCAGGTATGATGAGGATGCTAAACCCCAAGAAGAGAGGCCCAGAGGGAGAAGACGAGAAACTGGGCCTTCTCGGCAGTTGCTCCTCGGCTGTGGAATGAACTCCCCGCCTGCAATTCATTTGGCCCCTTTGTTGGCAATATTTAAAACGTCACTAAAAACATGGCTATTTAGGCAGGCATTTGAAAACATCATACCTGCAAACTCAGCTGAGTCTAATTAGCCTATCTGACCAACATCCACCATCGTAAATGTTTTAATTTTTTTACATGTTTTATTTTGATGTATTTTTATGCTTTGAGTTTACTGTTTCTTTGTATTTTATATTTTCTATTGTTTGTTATGTTAAATTGTATTTGGTTGCATTTAAATGTTGTAAACTGCCCAGAGTGGCCTCGGCCAGATGGGCGGTATGTATGTATGTATGTATGTATGTATGTATGTATGTATGTATGTATGTATGTATGTATGTATGTAAGGGGACGTGGTGGCGCTGTGGGTTAAACTGCAGAAGCCTCTGTGCTGCAGGGTCAGAAGACCAGCAGTCGTAAGATCGAATCCACGCGACGGAGTGAGCTCCCGTCGCTTGTCCCAGCTCCTGCCAACCTAGCAGTTCGAGAGCATGTAAAAATGCGAGTAGATAAATAGGTACCACCACGGTGGGAAGGTAACGGCGTTCCGTGTCTAGTCGCGCTGGCCACGTCTTCAGACAAACGCTGGCTCTATGGCTTGGAAACGGGGATGAGCACCGCGCCCTAGAGTTGGACACGACTGGACTAAATGTCAAGGGGAACCTTTACCTTTACCTATGTATGTATGTATGTATGTATGTATGTATGTATGTATGTATGTATGTATGTATGTATGTATGTATGAATAAACAAATAAACAAACAAATAAACATTCTTGAAGAAGAACAGGGGAGTTTTAGAACAGGAATGTGAACAAGGGATTTATCCATCAACATCTGGTAGACAAATATGCCTCACCAAAAGGTGATGCCCTTTTCACAACTTTTACTGATTTCAACTCAGCATTCGATCTTATTCCTAGAGATAAATTATGGAGCAAATCTGAGAACATCAATATTAATAGATACCTACTATTGTTTATTTGACACTTGTATGAACATCACAGAGATGTTCACAGAGAACATCACAGAGAACAGCAGAGACATCACCTTGCCGACAAAGGTCCGCATAGTCAAAGCTATGGTTTTTCCAGTAGCAATGTATGGAAGTGAGAGCTGGACCATAAAGAAGGCTGACCGCTGAAGAATTGATGCTTTTGAATTGTGGTGCTGGAGGAGACTCTTGAGAGTCTCCTGGACTGCAAGGAGAACAAACCTATCAATTCTGAAGGAAATCAACCCTGAGTGCTCACTGGAAGGACAGATCCTGAAGCTGAGGCTCCAATACTTTGGCCATCCCATGAGAAGAGAAGACTCCCTGGAAAAGACCCTGATGTTGGGAAAGTGTGTGGGCAAGAGGAGAAGGGGACGACAGAGGACGAGATGGTTGGACAGTGTCATCAAAGCTACCAACATGAATTTGACCAAACTCCAGGAGGCAGTGGAAGACAGGAAGGCCTGGTGTGCTCTGGTCCATGGGGTCATGAAGAGTCAGACACAACTTAACAACTAAACAACAACAATGAACATACAAGACTACAAGTGAACTGCAACCATGCTGGAGGCTTGTATAGACCAGCTCCCACATTTAATGGAGTTAAACAGGAGTGGCTTGTAGCCCCAAACACTGTTTAACATCTACAACAACTCAATAGTGAAAAATTTGTCAAATCCTGACTTTCATCCTCTTAAGTTGGCCACTCGTCCACTTTTAATCCTCCTATATGATGACATTGTGTTACTGTCTCTAACTAGCACTGGTTTGAGGTGATTTTTGAAGACTCTTTGAAGGCACAGTGAGGAATTTTTAAGTAGCAATTATTCTAGCTCCTGGCATTCCCAAGTAGTAAATGCTCAGAAGAGTGTTCCAGGACTGAGAATTTTTTTCTGTACAAAAGGTGAGCAAATATTCCTTCTGTTCTACAAGTATTTATAGCTAAGATCATCGGCAAATGATGTATAGATCCCAGTTGTGTAATTATGATAACTTTAAAACTATTAAGAAACTATTCAGACTAAATTTTTA
This sequence comes from Intellagama lesueurii, assembly GCA_037013535.1. Taxonomy (NCBI): domain Eukaryota; kingdom Metazoa; phylum Chordata; class Lepidosauria; order Squamata; family Agamidae; genus Intellagama; species Intellagama lesueurii. The sequence goes on from JBAJHW010000005.1 coordinate 113,840,079, forward strand.
TTTCCATACTATGTTTCTAATATGGCTTTGTGCCTAGAGGCATGTCTAATTCCTGATGAAGCTCATGCCAGGACATACATGATAAACTAGTGGCTAAAACTTTTTTTTTGTTTGTTTTTACTTGCACCACTGACACTGATTGACACCTTTCAATCTAAATGGAAAAGGCACCTGTCTAAGGAATTATTGTCTCTGGGATTTCCCCCCAGCACCTTAGTAATGCTTGTCTACTCTGAAGCCAAATCATTTGGTAAGCAAAAAATCTGGAATAGACATGGGGACAAATATAAAAACAAATCGTAATATTCATGGAATATCGCTGATTCGTCAGATGTTCATCCCTTTGTATTCATCAGTTCTAGAGACCCCAATGAACACAAAGGGATGCATATAGCCATTTTATATTTGTCCATTAGTAGAAGATTCCCTCTCTGCCTATGCTCCCATGGATCAGCTGTTCCTCAGGGGCATAGGCAGAGAAGGAAGACACAGCTGCTGTTTGCAAAGCCACCCAGGCTTGCCCTATGCATCTGCCGAACTAAGCTGATCGGCAGGCACATAGAAAGACTGGCCAAGCCTGGGCGGTTCGTCCACAACTCTAATCTGGAACACAGAATTAAAAGACTGTTTAAGGTTGCTGACTAAATATAGTGCCTTAGGCAATAAGACCTTTGTGCTCTCTACCTGTTGATTTAACTTTTCCCAAATTCAGGAAAGCCTTTTACGCTAGCCCAATTTAATGCTTTGCTTCTGGGCTCTTGGAGGGGAGATATCATGGAGTATCTTGTTGGGATTATTTATATCCCTATGATAGTAGAGACGTGAAAACTGTGGGACATATTATTTTATACTGCTCTTCTACTGGGACCTTCGTAAATGGATTTCTTTTATCTATTTTTCAAAAATTCCCAGGCAGAATGTTATATTTCATTATTACTTTCTGATCAAGTTCTGCGTATTACTAATAAAGTGGCACAATTTTCTACAGCTGCCATAGCTTGCCACAGTTCTCTGGTAAAACAGTGATTTTTTTTCCCTCCTGTGTTGGATGCTAGTGATACAAATTTTTTATACTACGTGGATGTTGTGTTTGGCTTAATGTGTGCTGCACGTTCTGTTTTATTTTGTAGTGTACTATTTGTTTGGTGCTGGTCTTTGACCGTAATAGTGTAAATTCAATTCAATTTACATTCTGGCGATTTCCCATCATTGATGGCTTAATATGTCGTATCTGGCTGGAGTGTGGGGTGGGAGTTTAGTTCCCCAGTGTACTTCCCAGAAGAGCTAGCCTGTGTGGCCTTGGGCAAGCTGCACAGTCCTAGAGTGCCATCAGAAGAAGAGAATGGTGGTAAACCACTTCTGAGTATACCTAGAAAACCCTGAGAAGAGTCATCATTGAATGGGAATCAAAATGATGGCACATAATTATTATTATAATTTTCCATCTGAGAGCAAAGAAAAACAATTCATACATTAAAGTATGAATTTCGCATGTACCACTTTAAAAAAAATGATAGTACAGTGGTGCCTTGACTTACGAACTTAATCCGTTCCAGAATGGTGTTCGTAGGTCAAAACGTTCGTAAGTCAAATCAGCATTTCCCATTGAAATGCATGGGAGCGGGATTAATCCGTTCCAGCATTTCAAAAAAATACCAAAATAAAAATAAAAATAAACAGAACAAAAATAAAAAAAAACAGTCCACGCTGGGACTGCAAAAAAAAAAAAAATCACCAAAAACAAAACAACACTGACCCTCAATCCCCCCCCCCACCAACAAAACAAAAACTTTTAAAAAAAGCAGCACCTTACCGGTCCGAAGCCTCCTCAGCCTCCCGGGCTTCCACCGCCGCTGCGACCGCTGCGGCCAGGAGGCTTGAGCCTGGCCGGTGTGCTTCGGCCGCTTGCCTCCTGGGCTTCCACCGCCGCGGCCGGGAGGCTTGAGCCTGGCTGGGGTGCTTCGGCCGCTCGCCTCCCGCTCGCGGGCCGATGGCGGGAAATTCAAATAGCCTCCCGGCCGGGCTCTAACTCCCGGCACTGGCTCCGTCCTCGCTGCTCGCTTCCAGGCCGGGCTCCGGGAGGCAGAGCCCGGCTAGGAAGCGAGCAGCGGGGACAGAGCCAGCAGTGGGGATGGAGCCCGGCCGGGAGGCCATTTGAATTTCCCGCCATCAGCCCGCGAGCGGGAGGCGAGCCGGGAGGTGAGCGGCCGAAGCACACCGGCCAGGCTCAAGCCTCCCGGCCGCGGCGGTGGAAGCCCGGGAGGCAAGTGGCCGAAGCACCCCGGCCAGGCTCAAGCCTTCCGACGCTGGGCCACCCCCGCCGCCGCCGCCGCCACATCCCTTTCCGGAACCGTTGGGGTGAAAGAGCTACAAAGAAGCAGCCTCTTCACCACCAACGGTTTTAATTTCCCGCCCTTTTCCCCTGCCTTTTTTTGTTCGTAGGTCAAAGCTCCGTTTGCAAGTCAAAGCAAAATTTTGCGAACGGAGCTGTTCATAAGTCAAAATGTTCGCAAGTCAAGGCGTTCGTAAGTCAAGGCACCACTGTAACTTTAATACATATTTATGCAACTTGGGACACAAGCAACTCACCATGGGAGAGGGGAGAAAAGACACAGCTTCCTCCTACCACTACCTCCTGCTCCTAACAAATTGTCTCTGCTTCCTTTCCAGTCTTCATCCCAACTTGGAAATCCTGAATGTGTATCAACATTGGTTTTTCCACAGTTTAACAGTCAAAAGCTTTTGGAGACGTTTGAAAGCAGATTCTCTCTTTCTGAAACCATTTCCTGTGCTACTGGCTCACAGGGCGCAGACCTGGTCTCAGTTTCAACAGAAAAAGGCAATAAATAAATGCCAGCAATGAATACCAAGAGAAGAGAATATGTGCACAAGACTATGTGCCCAACAAAGAATGGCCTATGCAAAGTACAGATGACCACTGCTTATTCCCAGAACTTCCACTGCAAGGCACTGTGGCTTGACCCATATGCATAACAGCAGACTGGGGTGGGAAAATTCTGAGGTACAGAGTAACCTGTACCATTTCAGGATGCAGATAAGGGATGCTATTTTTAACACCTCAATTAAAAAAAAAAGCAGCACAGCAACATTTGTTGTGCTAGTTGTTTTTTCACTTACAGAGAACATTTTCCTTTTTTTGAAGCACAGGGCAGGCTGCAAAATATAGCCTCCCAGTCAGTCTACATGACAGGGGGACGGTATCCTTCCCACATCATCCTCCAGCATGTATAGGCCAGGCTTTACTAACCAAGTCCTTCTGAGTGACATACTGTTCCATTAAGCTCCTGTTAGCACAGGATGCGAACCATCTGTGGTTTGAGTACCAAGAAAAAATATCTTGCAGTCATAAATCCTCAGGGTGAGGCTCAGAAGCTGCAGCTTGTTGAAATAAAGACAGGGGCAGCTAACAGGTGGAAACAGAAACACTGGAGCAAATAAAAATGGTGGCAGATTTTTTATAGAAAGCGTTTTCTATAAAAAAAAGAATAAAAGTAATATAGGAGTAATACAAGATTTGAATGGAAAAAGATGTAATAAAATGAAGGAGAAATTGGAAGCATTTCAAACATTTTATAAAACTTTATATACTAGTAAAAATCCTTCTATAATGAAAATTGAAGATTATATAAAAACAATTTTAATAAAAAACTGTTAGATAATGATAAAAATAAAATGGAACAGTTAATTACTGATAAAGAAATAGAGGATATTATAAATAACTTAAAGGCAGGAAAGACCCTCGGAACAGATGGATTAGGCCCAGAATATTATAAAGTATTTAAAAAGATTCTTATACCAAAGTTAAAAGTGTTATTTAATAAGATATTAATGGGAAAAGAAATCCCACAATCATGGAAAGAGTCATTGATTGTTTTAATATTGAAACCAGATAAAAATCCAATAAATATGGAAGCATATAGACCCATATCACTGATAAATCAAGATGCTAAGATATTCACGGCAATAATGGCAAAGAGATTAAATAACTTTATGGGAAGTTATATTGAAAAAGACCAAAATGGATTTATACAAGGCAGACAAATGTCAGATTTAATGAGAAGGGTACTTAATTTAATGCATTTAGCTAAAGAAACTAACTCTGAAGCTGGAGTACTATCGTTAGACATATTTAAAGCATTTGATTCAGTGGAATGGGATACATTAAAGACATTAATTAAATATTTAGGGTTTGGACCTAATTTTAGGCAGATAATTCACCAATTATATTCACAGAATACAGCTAGAGTAATAGTTATATTTGGAATAGTAATAGTAATAGTTAATGATGGAATAACTGAGACAATATACCTAGGCTGTGGTACAAGACAAGGTTGCCCCTTATCTCCAATATTATTTACAATGATAATAGAATTATTGGCACAGATAATTAGAGATGATAAACAGCTTGTAGGGATAGAACATAAAGAAAATGTTAAGATAAACTTGTTTGCTGATGACACATTACTAATAGTTAAAAATCCAATAGAAACAACAGAAAGGCTTAAATCACATTTGGAGGGATTCGAGGGTATAACGGGATTAAAAGTAAATTGGGGAAAGTCAGAATGTTTATTGTTAAACCACTCGGATAAGGAGAAAAAAAGAATGAAAACAATATTTGAAGGTAAAATGGGAAATGTTATTAAATATTTAGGGATTAATATTACTTGGAACTTACAGAATATAATTAAAATAAATCTGAATAGATTGAAAAAAGAGATAACTGGAAGGATAAAAGATTATCAGAAATTAAAGATTTCTTGGTTTGGTAGAGTGGCATTATGCAAAATGAAAATTATTTCTAAATTAAATTTTATATTTTGGATGCTTCCTATAAAGATTACAGAAAAACAACTGAAAGAATGGCAGATAATGATAAATTGTTATTGCAATGGAAATAAACGAGTGAGGATTAATAAGAAATTATGGTATGTAACACAAAAAAGGGAGGTCTTGGATTACCCAATTTAAAATTATATTATACAGCAAATCAGCTCAGACATATTCCAGATATTATTAAAGGTAATAAAAATTTAATTTGGACAGAAATAGAAATGCAGGGTAAGGAAGAAAGAATTGAAAGTATATTGTTTAAAGAAAAATTGGAGAAGAGATTAAAAAGATTACTAACCCTTTCCTTAAAAATATGTTAGAAAATTGGAAAAGGTTTAGAGGTATATCGAGCCCACCGATCTCTCCTTTATCCCAGGTGGTGGATTTAAAGAATTTTCCAGAAAATCTTTAAAAAAAACTCTTAAGAATATATTAAAAAATAAAGGGATAAATAGGATAAAAGACTGGATGGAGAATATGAGAGATAAAGGAAATATAAAAGAGATTTTGGGAGGAGAGGGGATTTCTTGGTTTAATATGATTCAAATAGAAAGGTGGACAAGGGAATGGAATAGTAAGGAAGGGAAAAGTAGAAAAATGACAAAATTTGAAGAGATTAATGAAAAAAGATTGAAATTAGAGGAAAAGACAGAAAGAAAGGGAACTGTAAGTCAAATATATAAATTATTAATTCAGGCCGAACAGGATACACAAGGATTAAAAACACAGTGGCAATATGATTTGGATAAAGAAGTAATAGGGGAAGAATGGGATAAAATGTGGGACCAAAGACTTATGAAGAACATGTCTGTAAGGATAAAAGAAAATTGTTATAAGGTAATATGGAGGTGGTATTTAACACCGGTAAAACTGAATATAATAAATAAAAATGTATCATCACTATGCTGGAGGTGTAAAAAAGAGAAGGGGACATATATACATATGTGGTGGTCATGTGAAGTAAGAAAGCAAGAATGGAAGCAAATTTTTAAAGAAATAAGGGAAATAACTGGATTAAATATTTGTCCCCGTCAATGGCTTTATTGAATTTGGTTAAGAAGGATCAATTGTTGAAAGAAAATAAGGATTTAATAGTAATAATGATTACGGCAGCAAGGTTAATTTTTGCAAGAAACTGGAAAAATGATAACCAACTCAATTTAGAGGAATGGTATAGAGAACTATGTGGGACGTGGTAGCGCTGCGGCTTAAACCGCAGAAGCCTCTGTGCTGCAAGTTCAGAAGACCGGCAGTTGTAAGATCGAATCCACGCGACGGAGTGAGCTCCCGTCGCTTGTCCCAGCTCCTGCCAACCTAGCAGTTCGAAAGCATGCAAATGCGAGTAGATAAATAGGTACCACTGATACCGAGGAAAGCTGAAACTATATTTTAAGATTGATCAATGAATTAGTAACTGACAGTACATTCGGAGGAAAACCAGGCCTCGGGAGAATTCGACCCTGAAACATTTACAGATAACCCTTAGCAGAGAAGAACACAGGCCTCAGAGAAACTAGGCCCAGGCAATACATAGACATAGCAATAGATAAAGGGATACTCTATGCCCCAGACAGGCACATCATCCCTGCTGCATCATGGACATAGGTCAAGGGAAGATGGGGCATAATATATTTTCTTACATTTTAACCAATAGATTAGCTAGTTACCATTAATTATCCAATGAGGGACTGGATCCAAAGTTGGAGTACATTTAACCAATAGAATTGTAGTACTTTTAGAACTCTTTGTATCATATAAAACATGTGTGCACTGTATTCTGGGGGTCTTCTCTGCTTTTAAGAGAAGTCCCAGCTGTCCTTTCTTTGCTTTTTGAATAAAATTGGACCTTTGGTTCAGCTGCCGTGTCTCTGCCTGATTTCCTCGCCGGAAAGCCGGAACCCAAAATTGGCTGGTAACACCACCACAGTGGGAAGGTAACGGCGTTCCGTGTCTAGTTGCGCTGGCCACATGACCACGGAAACTGTCTACGGACAAACACTGCCTCTATGGCTTGGAGACGGGGATGAGCACCGCGTCCTAGAGTCGGACACGACTGGACTAAATGTCAAGGGGAACCTTTACCTATAGAGAACTATGGGATATGGCAATTAATGATAAACTGACATGTGATATGAAAATAAGAGGCCTATAAAAAATAATGATTTTAAGAAAATATGGAGTGTATTCTTGGAATATGTATTTCGGAGAGGGAAGGGGTATACACCGAGGGAAGAAACAATGAAGTTTTGGAGAGAAAATGGACTGAATGAAATTTAAAATATTATTAATGCTAGCCCTGAGGGTGATGGTAGCACTGGTGTATTATGTAATTGTATTTTATTGTGGTGTTAGGTTTATGTTGTTTAGGTCGGATGTTTAATAAATTTAGTTTTTTTAAAAACGGTGGCAGATGACCCACACATACCAATAAGCCTTTGAAAACTCTGGTGCAGTGAAATAACATCTTGTTGCACTTTTGAGACTAACAGATGAATTACAGCACAAGCTTTCAATGTATTCAGTGGAATGTCCAGAGTGGATTTTAGGTGCATATGGCTGTATGAGATTTAAGACTGGAGTTCAGTTCTCCAAATATTTTGGCCTATAACTCCCACCAGCTCCACCGAATATAGCCAATGGTAAGTGACTGATATTTGTACTCCAAATGATCTTGAAAGTCAACATTGAGATAGCTCAGTGGTTTATGTATTTGGCAGCTGAGCCAGAGATTGGGTGTTTGATTCCCCACTGTGCCTCCCCAACAGGGGGCTGGACTTGATGATCCACTGGGTCCTTCAGCTCTGCAGTTCTAAGATCTCTCATCTACCAGCAGCAGACTGTACAGACATTGAACTCAACGCACACAGTCCTCCTGTTCACTCTGTACGTTTGTTTTGTGTGAATTGGATCTGAGAAACTCTAAATCAGAATTACATTTCAGGAAACCCTCATAAAATAATCCTGGGGAATCTCAGCCTCACCATTTTTTTTAAGTAAATAGAAAGTAAACTATTTTAATCACAATTTCTGATTAAGCCAGAGGTCAACAGGTGCCCACCATATGTGCGTGTGTGTACACAGAAACAATAGTTTCCGCGGGATCTGTGGGCAACAAAACCAACAAACCTTAATATTGAGCTTAACAGACCAATTGAATAATTTGTCGCAAGAGCTTTAGCAGGCCAGAGCCCCTCTGATCAGATTCCTAGACCTGCAATCCTATGCAGGCTTCCTTGGAAGTAAGCCTCCAAGAACACACATATGACGTATTTCGGGGTAGCCGTGTATAACACAAAATGAGTTGTAAATCTCCGCGCATCAAAAGGAGAAAGCAGCCCGACCCCGACCCGACCCCCCCCCCCGGCGAAACTGAGAACCAACTGCAAGAGCTGAGGGGTTACTTCCGGAGACGCTAGCATCCCTGCAAGGTAGAGGAGGAAGCCGGGAATCCGGCCGCACAAATGCCGCCTCGGAGAAAGCCGTCCCCTGCGCGCGCTCTGAAAGCCCAAGAGGATATGCTAAGCCAAACGCCGCCGCCCCCGCCCCCCGCTCCCCCCCCCCCCCCGCAGCGAGACGTCGGCAGGTGTTTCTGGTTTGGGAATTGCAGGGGGGGGGGGAGAGAGCTGCAAGGGGGAGGCGGCTGTGCCCGGTTTCAGAGGGGGTGGCGGGCAATGACAGCTCCGCCTTCCCGTCCGGGGCCTTTTCCTCTCACCTCGCTCACCAGCCCTTGCCAGTCGCTCTCGGTGCGGTTGGAATTCATGGCGCTGGCTGCCCAGGAAGCGACTCGGCTCCCGGCCAAAAGCCGTCGTGCTCTCCGGCCGCTGGCAAGGCGGCTGCTGCTGTGGCGGCGGCGGCGGCGGCGGCTCCTCCTCCTCCGGGTGCTTTTGCGCGACGTGGGCTTCGGAGGAGAGCAGCCTGCCTGCGGGGAGGCGGGTCCCTGGCCGGAGCCTCGCCCGTCACCTGCTGCGCTCTGCCGCCCCGCTGTGCCAGGCGGGCTGCTTGCTTGCCTGCCGGCCGGCCGGCCTGCCTACCTCGCGGCCCCTTCGGAGGAGGCGCTGCAGCCTCCGGCCAAGCTTCGTGCCGGCCTGTGGAGGCGTGTGTTTCCCCCCTCCCCGCGCGCTTTTCTTTAAAAACCGTAGAGTGCCTCTGAGCGCGTGAATAAACGCCGCCTCGCCTCGAGGGACATAGAGAGGTATCTTGTAGCGCAGGCAAAAGTGAGCTCATTGAAAGCTGCACACCGTAAAATATTTTGGAATAAGAACGTAATGCGACTACTATTCACCCTCTCCGTATCATTCTCTCCTTGTACAGTATTTAAAAAATGTTAAAATACCAATTTAGGGAGTTTTTAAATGTACTTCCTAAACGACTCGGGACCTGGATATTTGAAAGAGCGCCTCTCCCTATTTAAACCTGCCCAGTCGCTAAGATCTTCCTCTGTGCCCCATCATCAAGAACAGTTCATTAAGTGGACACGGGGGTGGGTAGGTGGGTTGGCGGTTTCTGCCGGAGCAGGCCAGCTGTGGCATGTCCTCCCCCAGGGGAATGGATTGGTTCCGACATTGGCATCCAGTCCTTAGCGGTTGAGGATCTCAGCCTTTAGTGCAATGTTTTTGATGTCTCAGTATTTTTAATTTTGGGTTGTATGAGTCTAAATATCTTTTTGTTTTAAATATCTTATGTTCTGAAATTGTTTTTTACAGTTCTGTAACCTGCTCCAAGATCCTATGATATATATAGCGCAGGCTATAAATGTTTATAACAGTGTCATCGAAGCTACCAACATGAATCTGACCAAACTCCAGGAAGCAGTGGAAGACAGGAGGGCCTGGCGTGCTCTGGTCCATGGGGTCACGAAGAGTCGGACACGACTTAACGACTAAACAACAACAAAAATTTATGTTTAAATAAAATAAATAAATACAAAATATATTTTTGCATTTCTGTACAATAATAGGTCGGAGGGTGACTAACATAGCTCATTAAAAGAACTCTAATATATAATAATACAACAACAACAAAATCAAAAGAGGAGTCACAACATAGTTGATAGCTAAAGCCAGTCATCTGCTCCTAAAGCGAATGCATGGCTGAATGAGGGTTTTTCACCCAGTACCTAAAAGTGACAAACAAGTCAAGACAGACTCAAGGCAAGGAATCCTACATTGGGATGCAACTCTTGCAACATCCTTATTCTGTGCTCTCAGTCATTGTACGTGAGTAATGGCAGGTCATGAAGAAGCACCTTCTCTAATACTCAAGCCATGTCAGTTCATATGGTATGAAAGCAAAGCACACAGATAGTGGACTTACTTTTCCTTTCCTTTTAAGATAGTCCTGGTGGTGTCCTGATAGCTGTTCATTCTACTTTGGCAGCTGACCAGCAAAATAAAACTCTTGTAAACCTGTGGATAAATGTTGCAGATTTAAAAAAACAAACTTATACCAGGAAATGTAAAAGAGAAAAAGAGCAATAAGCCAACTGGAGCACACAAAAAATAAAGGCAGAAGTACAGTGAAAAATTGAAAAAAAAATCTATACATAAGGTTCTCTGAGAGGCTTCCAAATATCTAAAAAATACCTCTATATGAAGTTGTGTGTATGCCATGCTTTTATGTGGTGGTAGAGTGGTAAGGTCCTTAATCCGCTGGATAGGAGGTAGGCATTTATCTTTCTAGTGTTGTAATTTAAGTCTTTTAGCAACAGTAAGGACACAGAGAAGGGGCAAGTGATATAAAAGCATAACAGTACCAACAAAAGTTATATAATGCTTTAGTACGAAACTAGTACAAGTAATGTTTCCTCCTTCTCCCACCCCTCAAAAAGAATGCAGAACTGGACATGACTAGATCATATGTTTTAAAGATACATCAAGGCGTTGCAGTGCCGGCAATTAAGACAATTTTCTAAAAAGGTGGTTTGACATCCAGTGTGTCCTAAACATTTTTTTTTTTTGCTGAATATGTAACAGTCTGAGATTCCTAGAGCCAGCAAGTATGAAAACTAAAGCCACCTTCCCTTGATTTTAGCAACTTACGATGACCCTGTGAATGAAGGGTTTAATAATACGAGGGTTCTGCCAGAACACAGACAGAGTTCTAACTCCTGTCCTCTGAAGAAGCTGGCCACAGAGACTGGCGAAACATTAGGAAGAAAAACCTCCAGAGCACGGCTAAACAGCCCGAAAAACCTACAACAACCATAATGTTTATTCTTTTTGAAAAGTTATCATCCTCCCATGATGCAGAAATATGACTAATTAAAAACTGAAGACCCCTCAGATTCCTCCTCTGTTCAAATGTAGAAGTGATGTCTTTAACAACTTGTGCTCTCTTAAGTAAAAACTTTTATTTGATAACACTGTCAGTGGCCAGAATCATATAGGGATTGTGCAGTACAAACCAGAAATCATATAACCAGTGTGTATGATCATAATACCAGCCATCTGTTATGTGCTGTGATATGCCCGAGTTGCATGGTCAGTTGCATATTCAGTCAAATTGAAAACTATTTCTACTCTAATTTACAAGCATGGTATCACAACAGGATTTTGGCCAATGTCTGAGTGAAAAGTTCAGCAACAATCAAATTAAGTTTCTATTATAAAAATGCATTGTATTGCTGTCTAACCATTTTCAGATGTATCTGTAAAAATGCTTTTGAAGTGTATCTTTGGTCTAGAATAATGGAGTTTATTTTTACTACTGAATCCATCCTTGCTGCTTCTGACTGCAACTCTAAAACAGAACTGATTCAGTTTTCCATGAAATTAAGAATCTGCTCACCTTCTTCCACACACATTCATGGACACTTAACTATATAAACTGTATATTCCATATCAGTTGATCCTAAATTATGTGCTAGAAATGTCCCTAGTTCAGAATTCAGGGCTGGAATGAATAGCATCATTAAAAACATTGCAGCAATCCAAATACTTTTTAATCCCTAGTACACTGGCAGGCTTGTATTTTCCCCTAGCTGTCATTATTTAAAGTGACTTCTAATGAAAGTTTGGAAAGTTACTTTTTCAGAGAGATTAAAGTCATTAATTACAGTTACAGTCTCACACCCTCAGAAGTAGATTGTACTATAATTATAATTTAAAAAAACTTATATTCTTGTCCATTTCTCAAAAGTAATACAAATGTTTTCGGGGGTTTTTATAAAACACTGAATTGTACTGACCACTGCTCTCTACTACAAAACACAGTCTCCTCCCATATACCTTGTTCGTATCATTAGGCAACAGCACAAGGCAGAACCAGAGCCAGCAGTTGTAGCATGTGAGTTTTCTGCTGTATTCAGACAACCCATGGTCCAAGAGTTCCATCCTTAAAACATGAAGGTGGCGTGGCTCCTCCCTCTCCTGCTCAGATCATAAGCCACCAGTATCCTCTCTCAGTTTGTCAGGTCACACCTTCATAACTATAAGAGTAACATGTGTTACACCACTTAAGTAATGAAGTTATCCCTTTGTATGGTGCCACTTTCTGTAGCTAGCTATACTTGCCCCTAGAATTTGGTCACTAAAGCATAAATGCCAAAATGGAAATCCGATGATATTTTGCTAAAAATGCTATCAAAACTGGTCATTTTGTCAAGGTTTGAAACCTTGTGTGTTTAAAGATGTTAAAATGATTGCGGGGGTGGGGATGTCAGGAAAAAAAGTGCTTTAAAAATGAAACTAATCTTAAAAGTGCAACTTGAACTTCATTGTTTTCAAAACAACCTGCCATTTTGCAAAACAATGAGCCTGCTCCAAGAGAGCAAAGTCACTGAATTCATAAACAATCTTGGCAACTGTATGAATGTTTTGCTTTTGAATGAATGTTTTGGTTAGAATTTGCAAACATAGATATGAGATTATAGTAAACAAAATTGTGAATGAAAGAAAATAGTCTTATATCACTGTCTTTTGGAAAAAAATAAATATATGAATTATAGGTTTTTCTGGCTTTGAAAAATGTTAGTCAGGAATTTGGCTTTCAGTATTTCCTGTAGTAGCAGAATAAAGTCAGAATGTAGATATATGATAACATTTCAGTTTTAAATACGGGAAAATGAGAAGAAGTAAAATCTATGAGATTTTAAATTGCCTTTGCTCATCCATTAATTCCTGGAGTTGAAAACTTGTATAAGCAAACATAAATTGTTTACAGATTGTGGAGATGTGAACAACTATAAACATGTGTAGATAGGACACACAAACAGGACATATGCCTTATTCATAAGAAGATGGCTTCATGTTACACTACGCACACTGGATATCAACAACTTTGACATCATGTAGCAGACCAGCTAGACAGAGAGGCACCTTATATTCATCATAAAATTTCCTCCCTAAACTGAAATTGATATGGCTAGGTGAGCAAGTCCTTTTCTCTGTGTGTGTGTTCTGAATATGCTTAAAGGCAAAGAAATTTTTTTTTACTTTCTATTTTAAGAGCTTAAATATTTTTCTAGGCATTTTCAAGAAAGCTTTTCAAGCTTTAAAAGGCTTTTAAAATGACAATGATTTTACATTCAAATGACGTGTTCTAGAGAGGTATTCTCTGCTTTTATAGGCTATAAGCTTTTGTATTTTTGCAATGTGTGAGACTGGCAGGATTTGCTGACACAGGCAGGCCTCCTTGCATGTGGGCATCCTGCCTCGGGATACCTCAATGCTGATTACATGCAACTCACCAATTGATTGGGGTGGAGGTCTTGATGAGCTGTGAGGAACACCTGGGGTTTTATAAAGGGAGAGGGGCAGTGCCTGGAGAATCAGAGGCACACCTGATTCTTTTATATTTCTTAAAATATTATATATGCTTTGTCTTCCCCTTTTGATTCTTTTTGAGCTTGCTAATGTCCATGAAATGTCACATTAAGCTCAAAATTAACCAAGCAGAAAAAAAGAACACTACTATGTCTGTTTCTTCAGAATGTAAAAGTGTGATCACATAGGCATATAGTGCACATTTTGCACTGCTTGTAGTGCAGTCAGATGCCATCTGTTTCCTTGCAATTGCATGATATATGGAGAATAGTAGCCCAACCCCAATCCATGCCCAAGCTGAACCTTTTTGGTCCAGCAATAGGGCTACTACCTTTGGGAACTGGGCTGGGCTGATTCTCTAATGGACAGAAGAACTGCTTTAATGAGATCATTCCCAGCAAAGCAACCCTTTTCTGGTTTGATTAGATGTACTGTATATCTAATAGGAAGCCTATGGAGGGAAGACAAAGAAGAGTTGGAAGTTGATAACCCCTAGCCTCCTGACTGTATTTGTGGCTCTTCCTTCCTCCAGGTATAAAACAACAGCTAACTGCCAGAGGCAGTGCCTCTGCATTGTGCAAAGTGCATCACTCAGTCCACCCTTAGCGTCACACTTGGAATTACAGGAGGAATCATGTGTTAAGAACTGTGGATGCTGAGCCTCAAGCAGATCTCTAGGAGGACCCTTTTGGCAACTTCCTTTTTGTATTCCTTCATTCCCTGTACTTAATATATCTTAACCTTCCCAAATACAGTCAACCCTCGACTTACGAACTTAATCCGTTCCGGAAGGATGTTCTTAAGTTGAAAAGTTCGTAAGTCGAATCAGCATTTCCCATAGGAATGCACTGAAAACCAATTAATCCGTTCCGGCTGTTTTTTGTTCTTAGGTCGAGGGGCGGTTTGTAAGTCGAAGCATTAGTTCCCATAGGAACTAATGCAAAGCCGGTTAATCCGTTCCTACCACTAGGGGCAGAATTTTTTCTTTTTTTTCCTTTTAACCTAAGATGACTTAGGTTAAAAAAAAAGGAAAGAAAAGAGGGAGGGAAGGAGGGAACAGACACCTTTTCAACAGAACACCTTGAAAGTTCAAATTTCGCGCTTTCCCTGCCTCCCGCGCGTGTTTTTTTCAGTTCGTAACTCGAAGCAAAGTTCGCAAGTCGAAGCTATATTTTTCTATCAGAGCGGTTCGTAAGTCGAAATGTTCGTAACTAGGGCTGTTCGTAAGTCGAGGGTTGACTGTAATCCCCTCCTATTCTTGTTTATTGTGGAATTGTTGCCAGCCATGGCCAACTCTGGGGAGAAATTGCTGTTGGGAGGTGGGGTTACAGTGGTCTATCGTGATACCGTCTCCTTCAACAAATGTCATGGTTTCTGGGTTTGAATGTATTATAAAAAAAAATTTAATGTTTGTATCTGAAAGTGGGATCCAGGGACAGAATCAGGATTCTGTTGGTGTCCCGCCCACCCTACCCTTTCTGAGCTGGTCTTGGGGATGGTGTTGGAGGCTTGTTGTGCTGGAAGAGTTCAACATCTATGCTGAGGCAGCTTTGTCAGGAGTGGCTCAGGATTTCATGTCCTCCATAACCACCATGGATCTGTCCCAAATGGTATCTGCTCCCACTTATGCTGCAGAGCAGACTTTAGACTTTGTCTTCTGTACTGGGGTACATGTTGGTGATCTGGGTGTTGAGAACTTCTCAGTAGTTTTGTTGTCATGGCCAGATCATCATCTGGTGGGGTTTGGACTCACTGGAACTCAGACCTTCTGCAAGTGTTGGGGAGCAATTAAGATGGTCTGCCCCAGGAGGCTGGCGGATCCAAATGGTTTTCTGATGGCTCTTGGGGAATTTCCTGTCACCTTGGCAGTCAATTCTGTTGAAGCCCTGGTTGATCTCTGGAATGGGAAAATGGCCAGGGCTGTTAACACAATCACTCCTAAGCATCTCCTCCCATGAAGCAGAGTCAAACTGGCCCCTTGCATTACCAGGGACCTGGTGGTGATGAAACGAGTGGGATGGAAACTAGAGCGATGATGGCAGAAAACTTGAAGTGAATCTGACTGAATATGGGCTAGGGCCCATTGGAAGACCTATTCTGTGGCAGTGGCAGCAGTGAAGAAGTCATTCTTCTCTGGCACCATTGCACAGAGTCATCCGGTGGAGCTCTTTCAAGCAGTCAAGGGCCTATTATATGCTTGCCCGCAGGAAGAAAATGCAGACCACATTGCCACTCACTGTGAAGAATTTGCACAGCATTTTAAAAGCAAAATCACCCGGATTCACTCTAACTTGGATGCTGTAGTTAATACAGGTCCTGGGGATGTAACTATGGCCTCTGCTTGTCCTGTGTTCATGGACAAGTTTCCAGTTTTTGCAGCCTGATGATGTGGACCGGACCCTTGGAGAGATGAAGGCTACCACATGTTTGTTGGACCCTTGCCCTTCCTGGCTTTTAAAAGCTGTCTGAGAGGAACTGGCCAAGTGGGTACAAGGAGTGGCGAATGCCTCCTTGCAGCAGGGTACGATCCCTGCTGTATGGAGGCAGTAATAAGACTATTGTTGAAAAAAGCCTCCTTGGATCCCACAGTATTATTTAATTACTGGCCAGTTTCTAAAGTTCAATTCTTGGGCAAGGTCTTAGAGCTGGTTGTGGCTTCTTAGCTCCACAGGTTCCTGGATGAGATGGATTATCTAGACCCATTTCAATCTGGCTTCAGTCCTGGTTATGGGACAGAGATAGCTTTGGTCGCCTTGGTGGATGACCTACTCTGGAAATTGGACGGGAGAGTGTGTCCCTGTTGGTTCTGCTGGACCTTTCAATGCCATCAACCATAATACTCTTCTAGGCCATCTCTTTGGGATGGGGCTTGAGTGCAGTGTTTTTCAGTGGCTCCAGTCCTTCCTGGAGGAAAGAACTCAGAAGATGGTGCCGGGGGATTCCTGTTCAACTGATGTGTGGGGACCCTCAGAGTTCTGTTTTGTCTCCTGTGTTATTTAACATCTACATGAAGCCACTGGGAGAGGCTGTCCAGAGTTTTGGCATTCAGTGTCACCAGTTATGTAGATGACACCGAACTCTGTCCTTTCCATATAAATCTGAGGAAGCTGTTTCAGTTCTAGATCAATGTCTGATGTCAATAATGAACTGAATTAGAGTGCGTAAGCTGAAACTTAATCAAGATAAGACAGAGGTGCTTCTGGTCAGCTGAAAGGCAGACCAAGGAATTAAGATTTGGCCAGTGCTAGATAGGACCATGTTCCCTCTGAAAACACCGTTGGGCAGTTTGGGGATGCTCCTGGGTTTACCTCTGAGCCTGGATGCCCAGGTTTCGGCAGTGACCAGGAGTGCATTTTCAGAGGTAAAACTAATGGACCATCTGTGTCCATTCCTCGAGAGGTTTGATCTGGCCATGGTGGCACATGCCTTAGTTGCTTCTCTGAAAAGAATTTAACAGATCCAAGTGATAATAGAGGAGGTCATCATCATCCACGGTTATGTATTCTTTACTAGTCCAATCCAACTGATCAATATTTCAGATTTTTCTGTTTAATGGTCTTAGACCTAGGGAAGCTGAGGGTTTTCCCCCCCTCATGTGGGTCTCAAACAGTAGAGCTCACTTCTTGTACTCAGTTGTAATAAATGTTGACATAAAAGTATGCACACACATGCCTGTGGATTGAATAAATATGGGAAAGACTGATCTGTGATTTGAATTTTCTTGCTTTGCCAGGATATAGCTTCAACTTTATCTTTTTTTTCTTTGAACCAAAAGCTCTTGGGGGAATTTCCCCGTTTTTTGAAATGTAGGAACATAAAAATTAATGTTGGAAAAGGAATGTCCTTTTTTACTGAACACCATAAGGTAAGGGCTGCTCTTGGTGAAGAGGGACACTGTTTAAATAAGCAAAGCATAAGACAAGTCCTGCATCCTATAAGATATTATTCATAAATCTGCTCACATAGGGTGCTGGTGTGCTGTTCAAGGTTTTCCCCTGAGAAACACTGATACTGACTCCACAAGCAGACATGTTCCACTAATAGTTAGTCTTATGCAAGGGGTGGGAACTAGGAAACTGCTCTACATAGATCATTTAGGTAAAAGGCACGAGTAGGCCAAAACTATATGTTCTGGAAAAACTAGGTGGAAGTTTCAGAGACTCCTGTTGTTGCACATAACACAGGCCCTAAAACTCAACCCAGAGTTTTTAAAACTGTAATAGGGCTTCTGTAACTCTACACATGGACATCACCAGATGGGCAATACCGAAATCAGATTGATTATATTCTCTGCAGCCAAAGATGGAGAAGCTCTATACAGTCAGCAAAAACAAGACCTGGAGCTGATTGTGACTCTGATCATCAGCTTCTTATAGCAAAACTCAAGCTTAAACTGAAGAAAGTAGGAAAAACCACTGGGCTAGTCAGGTATAATCTAAACCAAATCCCTTATGAATACACAGTGGAAGTGAAGAACAGATTTAAGGAACTAGATTTGGTGGACAGAGTGCCTGAAGAACTATGGATGGAGGCTCATAACATTGTACAGGAGGCAGCAACAAAAACCATCCCAAAGAAAAGGAAAGGCAAGAAAGCAAAGTGGCTGTCCAACGAGGCCTTACAAATAGCAGAGAAGAGAAGGGAAACAAAATGCAAGGGAGATAGGGAAAGTTACAGAAAATGGAATGCAGACTTCCAAAGAATAGCAAGGAGAGACAAGAGGGCCTTCCTTAAACGAACAGTGCAAAGAAATAGAGGAAAATAATAAAAAGGGAAAAACCAGAGATCTGTTGAAGAAAATTGGAGATATTAAAGGAACATTCTGTGCAAAGATGGACATGATAAAGAACAAAAATGGTAGGGACCTAACAGAAGCAGAAGACATCAAGAAGAGGTGGCAAGAATACACAGAGGAATTATACCAGAAAGATCTGGATGCCCCGGACAACCCGGATAGTGTGGCTGCTGACCTTGAGCCAGACATCCTGGAGAGTGAAGTCAAGTGGGCCTTAGAAAGCATGGCTAACAACAAGGCCAGTGGAGGTGATGGCATTCCAGTGGAACTATTTAAAATCTTAAAAGATGACGCTGTCAAGGTGCTACACTCAATATGCCAGCAAGTTTGGAAAACTCAGCAGTGGCCAGAGGATTGGAAAAGTTCAGTCTACATCCCAATCCCAAAGAAGGGCAGTGCCAAAGAATGCTGCAACTACCGTACAATTGCACTCATTTCACACGCTGGCAAGGTTATTGTCAAAATCCTACAAGGTAGGCTTCGGCAGTATGTGGACCGAGAACTCCCAGAAGTACAAGCTGGATTTCGAAGGGGCAGAGGAACTAGAGACCAAATTGCTAACATGCGCTGGATCATGGAGAAAGCCAGAGAGTTCCAGAAAAACATCTACTTCTGCTTCATTGACTATGAAAAAACTTTGACTGTGTGGACCACAGCAAACTATGGCAAGTTCTTAAAGAAATGGGAGTGCCTGACCACCTTATCTACCTCCTCAGAAATCTATATGTGGAACAGGAAGCAACAGTTAGAACTGGATATGGAACAACTCATTGGTTCAAAACTGGGAAAGGAGTATGACAAGGCTGTATATTGTCCCCCTGCTTATTTAACTTATATGCAGAATACATCATGCCAAAGACTGGACGGGAGGAATCCCAAGCCGGAATTAAGATTGCCGGAAGAAATATCAACAACCTCAAATATGCAGATGATACCACTCTGATGGCAGAAAGTGAGGAGGAATTAAAGAACCTCTTAATGAGGGTGAAAGAGGCCAGTGCAAAAAATGGTCTGAAGCTCAATATAAAAAAAACCAAGATCATGGCCACTGGTCCCATCACCTCCTGGCAAATAGAAGGGGAAGATATGGAGGCAGTCACAGATTTTACTTTCGTGGGCTCCATGATCACTGCAGATGGTGACAGCAGCCACGAAATTCAAAGATGCCTGCTTCTTGGGAGGAAAGCGATGACAAACCTAGACAGCATCTTAAAAAGCAGAGACATCATATTGCCAACAAAGGTCCGCATAGTCAAAGCTATGGTTTTTCCAGTAGCGATGTATGGAAGTGAGAGCTGGACCATAAAGAAGGCTGTCCGCCGAAGAATTGATGCTTTTGAATTGTGGTGCTGGAGGAGACTCTTGAGAGTCCCCTGGACTGCAAGGAGATCAAACCTATCCATTCTGAAGGAAATCAACCCTGAGTGCTCACTGGAAGGACAGATCCTGAAGCTGAGGCTCCAATACTTTGGCCATCTCACGAGAAGAGAAGACTCCCTGGAAAAGACCCTGATGTTGGGAAAGTGTGAGGGCAAGAGGAGAAGGGGACGACAGAGGACGAGATGGTTGGACAGTGTCATCGAAGCTACCAACATGAATTTGACCCAACTCTGGGAGGCAGTGGAAGACAGGAGGGCCTGGCGTGCTCTGGTCCATGGGGTCACGAAGAGTCGGACATGACTTAATGACTAAACAAGAGCTGCCTGACATGGCAAGGAGATGCCAAGGTAGCTAAGAAGCCTTCCAGAACTGGCTAGCTGGAAATGTTGTTCTTCTTGTTGAGGTGGCAGTAAGTCCAGCGGCTCAATTTCTGCAGCATGTTGAGTGGGTGAGGATTTACAGTGGCTGCCCTAACTCCAGTGTCGTAAGTAGCTGGGAAGCTTCCCAGCTCTGGCTGGCCAGTGACATCCTGCTTTAATGAGAGGAATCACATTAAAACAGGTTGTGTGTTGCAAGCAGGTTTGTGCCTGTTTGCAGCTCACCAGCAATCAATATCTTTGCTGTGAATTATTACAAAAATCTAGTTCCAGCCATAGATTTTTCAACAGCAGCAGAACTGAGAGGCAGCATCAGTGAACAAATGATATATGGAAAAGGTTGTGAAAAAAGAAAGAAAGACATATCCACAGGGCTTTTTTCTTTGAGGGAGATAACATGGAAACCTTCTATTAACTATACAAGTATGGTGGCTAGAACCACTATACGGTATAATGTTAGCTGTGCTCCAAGCATGTTCTGTATATATTCAATGTGCTTTCAGTTCTTTTCCACATGAAGCTACAGACTTTTAATTTCAAGAAAGCCAAGGCAACAACATACCAAGAACAGGTTTGTTCTGTAGGTCATTTTCAGAATTGCAGGTTCTCGACTTCCTTTCTTTTTGGTTTGTGGCCATTCTGCCATACAGTATAATACATACACGTATAGGCACAGCACTGGAAGACAGTGAGATACGCTGTGAGATATCACTGCTGCCTGAATTTCAAGCTCCAGAAACTGATTAGACAGAACTAGAGCTTCTCTGGTGGTAACAATGAAATTGTGTGACATCCCTCATCAGGGCCATTCCTCAGGTCAACTCCAGTATGACTTTTTAAGAGATCTGTAAAGCTGTCCTTATTCTGCCAAGTCTCCTAAGCCACATTATGCTGTATTTTAAGATGCTGTTATAAGTCGCTTCATGTTTTGTGTAAATTAATTCTTTATGCTTTTATAAGAGCTATAAGCTGGCTTTATGACTAAAAAACAGCCTATAAATTTCTGTACCATGCTTATGAATGCCCAGAAACCTCTTGTTGGCACAGCTGGAGACTAGATGTTGGACCAGCTGTACCTTTGGTGTAATTCAAATCGTGATTTTAACATGAGTGCTGCAGACATTTTCTACCTCCTGTTAGTGGTAGATCATCTCTTCACCCAGGATGCTTAGGACCAGAGAATCCCAGTTCTGGCAGTAACTCCATACGTGTCTTCCTTGAAATAGAGCAGTCTTTTCCAATGTGTGTGCCACGACGCTTGGGTGCTTCACCGAGCATCCTGAGGGGCGCTGTGGGAAAGGGAAGGGAACACAGAGCAAAGTCTCTGCCCCCTCGGCTGTAGCTCCTCCCCAGCACCTGGCGGTTCTGATCCCAGCCAGTTCCTTGGACGACGTTACTCTTGCCTCACCTGGCCACCCTGGCTGTGGCTGCTGGGGCTGGCGCCACCCTGGCTGCTCGCTTGTGGGTGGACTGGGCTGTCTCCCAAGCTGCCTGCTCCCTCACCCAGCTGCCCACAGAGCTGCCTGTCTCTGACCCCAACCAGTGGCTCCACTCAGCCATGACTCTGCAGACTATCAATCTGTGGGCCATGGAAAGCAGGGCTGGTGGGAGGAAGGCGGGCGCCCCCACAGCACTGTTGTCATTGCCCTTACAAGAGGTGGCTTTGGACAGCTCCACACCCTTCCACCTACCTCCCGCAGCGGGTGAAGGGGCCAAGCCACCAGGGGTGGAGATGGATAGCAGCGAGAGCTGCTTTTCTGGCTCTGCCTCCATGCGAGGTGCTATGGCCTGGTGGCTGCCCTGAGGCAGCAGCGGTGCAGAAGGGATCCTGCCTGACTGCCTGAGACTGAAGGCCCAGGTGAGCAGGCCGGGAGCCACACCTGGGGAGGAGGATGAACCGTGTGTGAGGAAAGGGCGCCCCATACTCAGGATTGGGGAGGAAAGGGATCTGAGTTGAAAAAGTTTGGGAACCACTGAAATAGAAGCAGGACAATTGTTCTTAATCAGTGGTAATTGAACCATTGGTCACACACACAAAAAAAAATAATAAAGTGAAGTAGGATATGTGTAGCCTTATGTAATGCCCATAATGATGGTCACTTGCTTAGCTGGCCACCTCCCTGTTGACTTTCCACTGGCAAGCAAATCACTTTTTATTCAGGCAGACCTTTAGAAGTTAATAGGGATGATGTAAAAGGTGCTTTTAATCCAAGCAGATGCTATCTTATTGATTTCTTTTTAATTGGTTTTAAAGTTGTGTGATGTTTTAATTAGTTTGTTTTATGTTTTTAGCCTGCACTTGTTTTACTTTATTCACTTCATTGTTAGCTGCTTTGAGTCTAATTTTCTGGGAGAAAGGAAGAATAGAAACAGTCAAACAATGAATCAAACAAACAAATATCTGCAGACTGAAGTTGTACAATTCAGGAATAATTTTGTGCTTCACCTGCTATTTGTGTATGCCAGGACTGATCTGTGTCAGAGGAACCAAATCTTAATGATTCTTTCTCCTCTGGCACTATTAACAGAGAAGGATTAAGAAAAGTCAAGGCTTAGCAGCAGCTTTACCTCTTTTAAGAAACTCATGTAATTAATTATAGCTTAACATAGACATTGTAGAAATAAATTCTGCAGGGTTTCTTCTTCTAGAAGGATGTGGTTTCTCTTGTCAAGATGATTGTCTTGTTCCTCACCAGTTCCTGTTTTCCTCAAGAATGTCTTATTTTATCAATGTAGCCAGGAAGAGTATAATCACAAATTTGAAGACAGATGCTGTTCAGCGGTAAAGACAGACACATCTAGAATATATAGCTGTGAAATGTTCTCTTAGTAGAAAGAAAATAGGATTCAGTTGTATCAGATTATTTTGTGCTCTCCTTTAATTTATTAAATATTAACAGTAGTGAAAATAGATAGGAGACGTGGTTATTTCCCCACACCACTAATTGATTTTCTCAGGTGATGTAGTATTCCAAACATTTGGAAAGCCAAATCACATGATGATACAACAGAACTAAATGTCTAAAGTTGACTTCTTGTCCGCTTTGGCAAGTATTTTGGTCCAGTGAAATCCACGGATCCTGATGGGGACAGGTGTCCATAGTTGATTCACTTGTATCACATGCACATAAAGGCCTGCCATAAAGGCTCGTTTCTCCACATCAAGACTGAAAGAATCTAGAGATCCTAAAAAAATATTTACAGCCTGTTGCTCCATGGTTAGGTTATATGATTACTGTAGCTGACAGGACCCCAGAAAAATATGGAAAATATGTCACCCCCAGTTCTAGGTGATTGTGGGTTACAGGTACCAATGGTGCAAATGTGGTATCCATCAATATTCCTGTCATCCACCTGCAAATTCAGCAGTTATGATGAGAGCTGTACAAAACTATAAGTACTGTAGATTGCTCTCAGTTCTGAAAAAATAGTACCTGTATCTGTTGTTTAAAATAAATGCAGCATCATTGTATTGGAAGAAACCAGTGATAAACAGGCTGATAAACAGAAAGACAGCCAGGTGCAACTGGGCAGGGCATCTTGGCTTTTCTTTAAGAAAACTGTTTTGTTTCTTTTTTTGCCTTTCATCTACAGGAGTGATGCCTCCATGTTGGCCTTTAGTGCACTTGCACATATCGAAACCAGTACCATGACCTTGTGTACTCCAGTCTAGGTTTTATCCTGTTTGTCCTGATTTCATAGAAGAATAAGTATGAACATCCTGAATGATTGCTCCTAGTCCTAATTCATAGCATTTGCTTATCTTACTAGTTTGCTGAACTCTGCTAGCATAATTACCATAGATTCCTACAAGTTGCGGGTCCAGTTCCTGTATCTGTGAGCTTAGAACAATGATCTAGATCTCATGTTTCTCATAGCATAGTCTACAAGTTAGTAATTTTAGAATTCAAATCTTGTTAACCACTGCCACTATATGGCAGGCATGTCATTTCTTCAAACCATTCAGCTACCCTTCTATAATCAATCCTGGCAGACAAAACAAATCAGAAAATTACATATATATATTTTAAAAAAGACTACTGGAAAATCCAATTGTGTGAACCACATTAAAAATGGAATTGCACAATGTACAATGGTTTGTACAGAACACCTGCCTACATCAATGAATCATTGGCCTTCATATTCATCAGCACCATCTGCAGGGACAACCAGTTAGTATCCTCTGTGTTGCATCATAGATAGAATGAGCTTCAGTAACACATGTAGCGATGTTCTCACAGCAATTTAGGGCATAAAATAAAAATGTAAAAAATGTCATAAAGGAATTAGGAACATGAAAATTTCCAGTGGAAACACTTCCAAGGAGAATAAATTCAGATAAATAGAGGATATAAATCACATCTGGCATTTATAATACTTAAAAGGATATTCCTACGGAACATGAGAGAATGCAGAAGTATTAATCCCATGCTGAAATTATCATAAAGAGGGGCAGTTGACCTCAGGGAAGGGGGAATTCCCAGCCAGAGTGCCACCACCAAGAACATCCTTTCCTTGGTAGACATACGTATATTTCACTTCACTTGTTGGGGGAACCATGAGCAGAAACTCTGAAAGGATCTGAAGGTTTCTAGTTAGGTAAATATGGCAGAAGGTGACCTTTACAATATTCTGAACACAAGCCATTCAACCTTAATGATTTAAGGGCATTGAAATTTTTTGCTTAGAAATGGACTGGAGCCAGTGCAACAGATGAAGCATTGAAATGGTACAAAAATTCATCCTTTTAGCAATCCTGCAGCTGTGCTCTGGACAATCAACAACTTCTGGACAGGTTGCAATGACATCTTCCCTTTCAATGCATTAATACATTGAAATAATCTAAATGGCAGGTTACAACATTATGAGTAACCTGCAGCTTGCCTATTTCAAATGTGTCCACTATTGGCATATCAGGCTAAGCTGATGAAAGGAGCTCTGTGTCCAGAAGCCACTTGTGTAATAGGGATATCAACAGGTAGTTGTGGTTACTACATTATTCCTGCTTAGCTATATACTATGACTATAGCTATACTTATTTCTCCGTAACGAGAGAGCCAACATAGTATAATATATGACTAGACTAGGGACTGAGAAAACCTGGCAGAAATACCTGCTCAATTCTTAAACCTCAGGCCAGAAAGAGACAAGTTTCCAGCTTCATAATTAAAAGGTGATAAAACAGTATCTACACACACACACATCTTGCTTCAAGGGTTTCATTGCTGGGCAATCAAACTGTGAAAGCAAGCCATACCTACCTTCAGGTGACTAAAAGCATGCTAATTTGCATCTCCTTGAGCTGCAGACATTTCTTGATGAGAAAAATAAATATTAAGGAAACTCAATTTAAATTTATGAAGCTTTTGTCTCAACCGTTTCCGCTCTTGCCATGTCAACCTAGACAACTCGCCATCTCCCAGCCTACCTTCTCTCATACTACCCTTGCTCTACCTATTGTTCTGAGTTTATTGGACAATTGGTAAGATGAAAATTAGGACTGCCAACCAATTAAATATTTTAATTATAAATTTTCCCCTTTGCATTATGATCAACCATTTAATTTAATTTGATTTTTATTTACAAAAAAGAGCAGAATGCAGAAAGAGGTTATATCTTCTCTGTCCTCTCTCTGCCTTCTTTACTCTCTCTTTCCTTCTCTCCTTGTTTACCAGCCCAACCTTTCAAATTTTCACCTTTTGGCTATAGCACTTTCTAATTTTATTTTATGTTTTTATTTTTAGTTTTTCTGAAGAGAAGGGTCTTCGCCTGCTGACGAAAGGACAGCAAAGATGGGGCCGGCGTGGCCTTCAGTGGGAGGGAGTTCCAGAGTCTGGAAGCAGCAACAGAGAAGGCCCTCTTCTGTGTCCCCACTAGTTTCAGCCTTGCGTCATGTGGAGATGCACGAAAGATCGAACAAATGCCCATTGTGGTCCAGCCTTCACATCAGGGGTCTCAAACTCAATTTACCTGGGGGCCGCTGGAGGCAGAGGCTGGGTGAGGCTGGGCCGCATCAGATTTTCCGCCAAGCAGAGCAAGAGCCCGAGGAAGCCGCCCAGGAGTTTCCTTAGCCCGGCTGGGGCTCCGAGGAGGAGGAGGGGCGCGCGAGCCCTCGTCGCCAGCCATGACCCCCTCCGGCTCCTTCTTCACTTCCACCACCACCACCACCAGCAGGACAAAGAAGCGGAGAAGGGAGGGAGCGCCGGCGACTGCCTAGCGGGGGGAGGAGGGCACGACATAAATTTTTTTAAAAAACCCTCACAGAATCGCCTTGCCAAAGGAGAAAAGCCCCCATTGGTACCTGCGAAATTAAACAGAACGGGGTGGGGCCCCCACAGGTACGTGCACGCACACACACACACACACGGAGGTCCAGCAACCTTCCTCTGAGGGCCCCCCCTCAAAAAAAGGCATACTCAGCAGCAGCAGCTACCCCCACCACGACAGAGGAGCAAACTTTGCGAGGCGAGTCCAGGCAGCCTCCAGAGCCGAGGCGGCTGAAGCAGGACGACGAGGAGGAGGAGGAGGAAGCACCGCCGGGTGCTGAGGCAGCCGCTGGCCGGGCTGGTGCTGGGGGTGCAGAGAGAGAAAGAGAGCCAGAGAGCCGCTTCCCTGGAAGAGGCGGCGGCAGCAGCTGCTGCTGGCGGCTTGGAGGCGCTCTTCGAGGACGGGCCGGGAGCGAGCTCCGCTATCAGGCATCGCTCAGCGGCGGCTCGGGGAAAAGGGCCGGCAGCGCGCCTTGCTCGCCGGCTCTCCCCCAAGACAGTGCCTCTTGCACCCTCCATCCGGAACTGCAGCCTGCCAGCCGGCAGACAGGCGGGCTGGCTGCAGTTCCGGATGGAGGGTGCAAGAGGCGCTGTCTTGTGAGACAGCCGGCGAGTGACACGAGGCTTTTTTTTTTATTCTTGACAGCAGAGGATGCATGGGCGCTTCGGGGGGGGCAGGCAAGGCGGGGGCCACAAACTATCATCCGGCGGGCCGCAAATGGCCCCCGGGCCGCATGTTTGAGACCCCTGCTTCACATACTGTAAGCTGCTTTCTGCTGCTTCCATATGGAACAGGGGACTATATTCTAGACAATAAGGAAAGCACAGAGACTTTAGCAGACAAGCCCATTTGTATAACAGACATACTGTACCAATTTTAAGATCTCATTTCTGCAAACTTACACCCACTAGTTTTGGGGTTTTAGGGTGTCAGAATTTTATAATATTTATGGAATTTGCAACATTACGTAAAAACAAGCAGCATTCTTCTGAGCTGCCTGCTGGCCTATGGAAGCTCTCTTCCAGACCAGTGCAGAATCCAAGTCTGGCAATTCAACTCCCAACAGGAGCAGATCTCAAATATAAACTCTCTTGCTAACTAACTTGATTGTGTGTCTGTTTGTATATATTGCAATAAATAAGTAAATAAATTTAGGATTGCAAGGATGAGCACCCCACACGCTTACAGACACTCACAGAGTAGGGTACTTTTAGATTCCACAAGCAGGATCCCAAACCTCCTTTCTCTTGCAGTTGCAGAGAAAAGAAAAAAGTGGGGTTGTGATGCAATTTGTTTTTTAAAAAAAATACTATTGGCATGAATTCGGCACTCTTGCATTGAATGCAATGAATCTAAGAAAACACAACTATTTTTCTTTTAATAAAGCAACTTTGACTGGAGTGTTTGTAAGTGGAAGTAATGTATGCTAAAAAGCCCTTTCACCTACCACACTGATATTTGAATAATAGGCAAATAATTTATGTAATATACAAATGTGACTGCCTAAAGTTGGGCAATAGAAATATTGAAATCCTAAGACAGAAGCTCCTGCTTCCTGGTAAGGGTGAGAAGGGGCAGGGAAAGAGAAGACCAAATGAAAGTGTCATGGAGGAAAAGACCAGCCAAAAAGAAAGAAAATGAGTTGCAGAATGAGAGAAGAAAGTTAACAGGGGAGATGGGAAAAGGGAATTTCTAAACACTGGTACAGACCGAGCAAGCACTGTGGTGAAATGAGGTTTGAAAGGAGTTGAGAGAGGAGGAAGGAATAAAGAGAACAGCAGTGGGATAATGGTTCTTGAACACAAATGAAATCGGGTGTTTTCTGTCATAGATACAGAACATAATACAAGCTATTTAATTCTTAAACTATTGAAAATACCTGAAGCTTTTATTTTTCTCTTTATGCAAACCACTGCAGTCTCAACCTTGAACATCTGGCGAGATCTATGAATGGTAAATATTGGTCAAATCACATTCCTCATAATCAATGCAATCTATGCATGGAAAATGTGACACTAATGACTATATTCCGCACTTGTCATGTGGTTCTATGTTAATTTTGCTCCACAATTACAATGCATTTATTTCTATGTCGTGTTTTATCAGGAGCATAGATGGTGTTAAAAATAAAGTAAAAGTGGTTAATAACCTGCTGCCACAAATCAAAGAAATTAATATGTACATGAGATGTGTGTATAAGTTTGGAATGCCAGAACAGTCAGCCTGTAAAATGCACAGTTCTTGTTTCAACAGATGTGCAACAAAGTATCTTCCCACCTTTCCCAGTATAGTAGATGAATCATACAATAGCATATCCTACCTTTAATTGTGCCATTAATTGTTACATCTTACTGACACCATCGGTTTCCTGTGCCTAAACCAATTTGTATTCAGTTTCAGATGTTGTCCCTTCTCCTCTGCTGTCTGTCTTTGTAAATCTGTCTCGCAGTGTAGTCATTTTGACAAATGCTTTCCTATAATCTGGATGGATTATATTGATGGTTTCATCTTTATCCTTTCAATAATGTGCTGAAATCACCCTCATACGTTTGTCGCACATGATCTTCTTTTAACTGGCCAATGCTGACCAACCTCTTAGTAAATCATAACCTTAACTGAATTACAGTCTTCTCCTTTATAAATGGTTCCATTATCTTTTCCACGATTAACATTGAGGTGTAGAAATCTGGTTTTTGCTAGGCCTTCTCTGGGCATTTTTCTGACAATCTTAGGAGTCACTCAACAATCAACTGTGCTTTATATAAATGACACAACTATAAAAGAAGAAAAATTACTGAAGTCCTGAAAAACTTAATAGTTGTATATAAGTGTTAGATGTAATGCATTAGAAGATGGTGGATCTCTTTACTGCTGGCAAGCTGTGACATTGATGGATTGTAGCATAGCCATTCACAATGTGCCCAAATTATTGTGCTGTGTAGGGTTCTTTACAACAGCAGTTAAAATGGAGTTAGCTGATTAGATGGAAGTTTAAAATATAATGAAGACCAAGATACCAAATCAATTTAATCGGCCATTTAAAGGTGTATGGAGAAAGCAGGCTTCTCTGTGCTATTTTCAAAGATGCAGTTTCAGCTGGGTCTGTAAATCTAGTGCAATTCTGAATGTGAAAGAAAAGTGTGTTGAATTTAAGACCCATCTTGAAAAAGAAATATATGACTGTGTCAGAAGTGAGCAGCAAGTCCAAAACATAATCTGAACATTATAAGAGACTATAAAACTGTTAAGAGGATGTTCTTGAAAAGAATAAAAAATGTGATAAATGTAAATGATGAACTCAAAGAAGTTCAGGGCAGAGACAGGTGATAAGGCAGGAGACTGTAAATAAAAGATAAGTGACATAGAGATGCTACATAATGGATACTATAACAAATGCAATGCCAAGAGATGGATTTCTGCCTATCACTGTTGAACACAATAAGCTCTAATACTTTACTATTAATCTGTATGTGTTATGTGCTGCCAAGTCATTTCCAACTTATGATGACTCTATGAATGAATGAGTCCTAAAAGGTCATATTATTAACAGTCCTGCTTAGTCTTGCAAACTAAAGACCGTGGCTTCCTTTATCGAGTCAATCTACCTCATGTTTTCCTACTGCCTTCTCTTTTCGAAACATCATTGTCTTTTCTAGCAAGACTTTTCTTATCTTTTTTTGATGTCTCCAAAGTACAGCAGCCTGTTTCATCATTTTCACATCTGTAGTTAAATCTGGATTTGATCTGGAGTCTTTGCTGCAAAATCTGGATACTATTTAGTTTTCATGAGAAGATAATGCAGATGGTCTTATAGTTACTACAGTTTTTGGCATCTCCTTTCTTTGCAGTTGGAACGTTTCTTTGTAGTTCCTGTGTATGGACCATTCCTTTGTTTTCTGTATTTATTGGCTTATTCTTGTTAGGATTTTAATAGTTTCAGTCTCAAGGACTTAAAATAGTTATATTAGCATTCCATTGTGATTCCTGTCTTCCAGGTACTTTCACTTCCTTTTCTCAAATTCTAGGTTTTTCATCAGAAGATTCTTCTTAAAGAAATCTATCATCCTTGCATCTCTTCTGCAAAGTTCCTCAGTATATTGTTTCCATTTTTACTTTATATTTTCCTGTTCAAATATTCTCCAGTTGATCTTTCAGCATCCATAGTCTTGGTTTTCAGTTTCCTTTGATTTGTTAGATTTTATGGCATAATTCACTTGCCCCACCCCTTTTTTTGGTCCTCTTTTATTTCTTTGCACTGGTCCTTATAATGTTTCTTTTCACCTTTATGTGATAGTCTCCAAAAACTTCATTTCAGGATTTTGACCCAATTTCTCTCACTTTTTACTTTTGTTTCCTGTCTGTTTGCAAGAATTCTAAGATTTTGCTCAATAATCCATCATGACTTTGCTTTTGACTATAGGAACAGTCTTTTTTCCCCATTCTTCCCTGATAATAGTTCTGGTTTCAAGCCATAGTTCTCCTGGTCCCCAGTCTACTGAGTTTAGTAATGCAAATATTTTCTTTACATGGTCTTCTAAATTTTTCAGAAAATTTAAATTATATTTAGGCATTATGGTTGTTTTAGTGTTCTTAAACTTTATTCTTTTTTATATTAACAGTTCATGGTCCACACTGCAGTGCACTCTGGTCTTGATTTTGCATAGAGAAAAAATTTTCTCCATTGTCTGCTTCCAATTATATAATCTATTTGCTTTCTAAAGACGTCTTCCAGCGACATCCGCTTGTACAATTGTCTGTTCAGCTGCCTTAAGCACATATTTGTAACAAACCAATTGTTGCCTTTACAGAATTCTATGTAACTGTACTGCCTCCTTTCTGATTCCTAGGCCAAATTCTCCAACAACATTTGATTCTACTTTACTACTGTTTCATTACAGTCATCTATGACACTAATACAACCCATTTTGGTCTGTGATCATTTTTCCCTGGACATTTGCATAAAAGCTTCCAATTTCTTCTTCTTCTTAATTTGTAGTTGGAGCATAGACTTGAATGATGGTTATGTGGATGGGCTTTCCATGAAGACTGATTGATATTATTCAGTCAGACTTTACATTAGAGCCCCAGTCTGCTTGCGCTCTGCCTCACCTCACTATTGAGCCATACAATTTCTTTTGTCTTAATCAGTTCCAGATAAAACGTTGTGTATTTATCTGATTGTTTTAATATCATATACTGCTCCAACTTTAGTTAGCTTGCATCAAGTATTAAAATGCTTAAACATTCCATGTTTTACTGTTTCAATATTGCCTTGATTCATAGGTTTTACATTCCATAGTCCAGATATAAGTGTTATGCAACACTGGACTTTCATTTCATATCTGCAATTGGATGGCCTTTCAGCTTTATTCCAGTTGCTTCATTAGCAAAATCATTATTCATACCTATCCATTGTAATTCCTTTCTGACCCTGAAATCTCATCTTCTAACACTATCTTTCCTTTCCTTTGGGATTGTCTCATCATAGGGTTAGCGGTATAAAGTATTCAGAAATGTTTTACCATTGTCTTCTCTTGAACAGTACTAACAAGAGTTAGCTTGTGTAATGGCGTCTATGAAAGTTTCTTCACCAGTGCTACTTTCCACTACTCCTGCTGCCCAGTAACTGCCCTCAAGACATTTGTCAGCCCACCCCCATCACCATTGGAACTACCCATTATCTTATGCGGATTTGACTATCAGTTCTTGAAGAGGATGGGTGTATCTTACTCTGCTGTTTCAGCTCTTTCAGTCTAGAATGATCCTGTTAACAGTTTAGATTAGTGATGGAGTCTACCCTTCTGACAGTATTGTTTTCAGCTTTTCTGACACATTCAAGCTTCTTTGCCATATTAAGGTGTACACCCAAGAGGGGAATATCAATCTAATTGGATCAGTAATCCACTTCAGACAGGGGGTTCTTATCTTTATACAGTCCTGGAAAATCATGTGTGCAGCAATAATGAAGTGATTGTCATACTGCTTATGCATAACTTCCTAAGGCAGAATCTCTCTCTCTTTTTTAATCTCTTAAATTAAATTGTTGTTTTATCATATAAGCATTATGTACATATGTACATATTTAGTACATAACCTGTTATTTTGTTCCTTTTCTCGGAACATTCTGGAATTCTCAGAATACCAATAATTTGTTAGAAGGTACTTGTCAGCATATAGGCATAATCACTATTTTAACTGAAGGGTTGTGCCTACTCATATATATTTGAGAAGGTAATAAATCGCACTAACTCATTACTGCTTATTCAAGACAGGGTCGCCTGGGGTTTTTTGGGTTGTGATAAGATCCATAATTCATTTCTTTTCCACATTTGAAGTCAGGAAAGCATTTTGCCTTGGGCTTGTCATTCAACACATGTCATATAATACCAACAAATAATACCAACAATATCTGCTTCCTCAAAGTTAGGGAGAAGAATCATTTTATGTTTCTGGATTGTAGAGATATTAGCAGACCAAAGCTGTCATCGGCAATAGGTATATTTTGGGTATATTAGAGATACAATATGAGATAGAGAGTTTTCTCTGTTAAATACCTGAAGTTGTCCTGCCTGGCTGTTTATTATTTACTGATTTTTCACAGGTATATACTTTTACACTTTTAAGAAAATAGCAAAATAAAACATTTGATGAAACATCCCTACAAATAAATGAAATGAATTCTGCAAAAAATAGTTTCCTTCAGGACCCACAGAGAAAACAGACTGATATGAAAACAGTTAATGCTAACATTTTCAATAAACTCTCTCTGTGTATATTTTCAGCTGTAATGAAAATGAATTAAAAATCAAGATAAAGAGCATACTTTAGAACAGGTATATGCCAGTTAATATGTGGAGTACAAGATTACTGTATAGCATATTTTAATTGCCCCAGAATTTGCCTGTAAAATGCTTGGAAAGTATATGGTTCCAGTGAAGAGCAGCTAAATCTGTTTCTGCCTTCTGTCTGAAAGCTGGGCAATGAAAAACCTGACAGGAAAAAATTGATTCCTTTGAAATTTGGTGCTGGACAGAGCATTGCATATACCGTGGACTCCCAGAAGACAAAAAAGCAGATTCTAAATCAAATCAAACCTGAACTTTCAGTAAAAGCTAAAATGACAAGATTGAGGCTATGCTGCTTCAGATGCATTATGGGAAGACAGAAGTCACTGGAAAAGACAATAATTCTAGGAAAAGAGGAAACCCTGAGATGGAGTGACACAATAAAGGAAGCTACAACCTTTCATTTGCAAGACCTCACCAGGGCTGTTAATGATAAGACTTTTTGGAACTCATTAATTTATAGGGTTAGTGTAAGTTGGAAGTGATTTGTCCACACATGACAACAGGAATATGGCAGGTGACCAGCCTCAAGTGATGGATGTACAAAGTGTAAGTCTATAGTACTTTTTCTTTTTTACTTGTATTTCTAGCTTATCCTCAGTTTTTAAAAAATGCAAAAATGGGTTGGAATAATAAAATAATAAAACATAATCAAAATATGTTTGATTTCTAAAAGCCTTCGAGAATACATTGAACGCCTCTACGGAGAGGAAACGGTCAGACAGACCTGGAGACTGGAAACACTCCGAGGCAAAAGAGCACACCTACTATGTTCCTTGAAAGCCTGGCTCCCAGCACTGAAAAATACAGCCTGCAAAAGGTCAACGAACTCTACCCAGCCACAAGGACCAGTGATCACTGCACACAAAAGGCCAGCTAACGACACCCATCAATCACAGTAACAGATCATGTCTCCCCCTTATCACAACAACACACCCACAACAAAAACACACTGATCACCATAATCACCCAATCTCCTGAAAAGGACAAAAGCAGCTATAAATACTCAGCTATCCAACAAACTGCAACAGAGCACAGACAGAGTTCTGACTCCTGTCTTCTGAAGATGCCGGCCACAGAGACTGGTGAAACATTAGGAAGAAAAACCTTAAGAATACGGCCAAGCAGCCCGGAAAACCCACAACAACCATCGGATCCCGGCTGTGAAAGCCTTCGAGAATACAAATCAGGTTTTCGTCCAATACAAAAACATCAGTGAAGTTGATGCCATGCACACATGTATTCCAAAGATAGAGTTACATCACAGAAAATGTCATATTTCAGACTTTTGTAGGGTTTGCATAAAGATTACTCCAGTAAAGAGACCTGCTCACTTGTTTTTTATATTATATTCATGGAGCTCAAAGGAAAGCACAGAGGATACATTGTATTCTTGAAAAGCAACACTCTAGTGATCCTTGTTCCTCTGAATACCATTCCTATCTGATGCTCTTGTTGTGTATGTTATTTTGGAGATTGTGATTTTTATTATTTTTGTATAGCC
Organism: Intellagama lesueurii; assembly: GCA_037013535.1. Lineage (NCBI taxonomy): Eukaryota > Metazoa > Chordata > Lepidosauria > Squamata > Agamidae > Intellagama > Intellagama lesueurii. The sequence continues at coordinate 113,874,863 of JBAJHW010000005.1, forward strand.
TCTTATTAAAATATTTTTAAGGGTGGGGGGAGAAACGCAATGCCCTAAAATAAATTAGACTGAGACCTGGTTAAGGCTGTCCAGTGTGCTCCAGGGATTATCATTAACCTGGATTTTCCACTTCTAAGATCAATGCTGTAGCATTAATATCATTCTGCCTCTTATATATGGCATTGAAACAACAAGAGCCTGAGTGGACAAAGATCAGGCTGAAACTGAACATCCAAACTTCTTTACATGGTCTTCTAAACTGGATGACATCTGTCTAGGTCTCCCTTGATGTTGTTTGCTATGGGCAATGGTTATTCCACCACCAGCTTTGTCTGCCTGGATCCTAAATGAATGCAACTGACATCTGGAAAGCACAGAATTGAAATCAACCTTATTGGTGTCTCATACACTAAGAGTGCACTCCTCATGCTCACATAACCTAGGGATAATGAAACTTAACTTCCCATAAACATGGAAACAGATTTGTGGTTTTTTTTGTTTTGTTTTTTCTTAAACTACAACATCATGGATATAGATTTGTGCATGATGCTCCCTTGTAAAAGCTCTATAGTCTTCCGAGAGTGAGAATGTAGCACAAATTGTACAAAGGAAATGGTAGCATAGTTGCTAAGAGCCAGAAACACACACATACCCCTTTCAAATCTTACCTGTTTCATCAGCTCATTAGTTGGGTTTCAGAAAGCCACAATCTCTCAGTCTCAGTACCATGTCTTTAAATTGCAATAATAATAGTGACCTACTGTACAGGGTTATATCTGTGAAGATTCTCAGTCATCCAGGTGTGGTTATTTGGAAGTTGAGTCATGGCAACTGGACTTCTTTCTTATTAGGTTGAAACGTTTTGCTATTCATCCAAGTACAGTGGTGCATTGACTTACGAACGTCCCTACTTACGACCATTTCGAGTTATGACCAGCTCCGTCTGCAAAATTTTGCTTCTACTTGCGACCGGAGCTTCCACTTACGAACAGAAAAAGGCAGGGGGAAAAGGCGGGAAATTCAAATTTCTAACTGTAGGTGGCGACGAGGCTGCTTCTTTGTAGCTCTTTTGCCCCAGCAGTTAGAGAGTGTGCATCAGAGGAGGCTTGGGACTGCCTCCTTCTGCTTCTGAGTGAGCGTGTGTGTGTGTGTTTGCAGGGAGGCTTCAGGCTGCCTGGTAAGGTAAGGTGCTGTTTTCTGCTTTTTAAAAACTGTTCCGGGTGTTTTTGCAGCGTGGTTTTGAGCTGAGGGGGTTATGTTTCTGTGCTGTGATGGGTCTTGGGGGGTTTGTTTGTTTTTTGGTGTTTTTCCCCCCATTTCCGATGGGTCTTGGGGGATTTGGTTGCTTTTGAGGGGGGTTTCCCCATTTCCGATGGGTCTTGGGGGGGTTGGTTGCTTTTGGGGGGTTTTCCCCCCATTTCCGATGGGTCCTGCATGCTTCCCTTGCTTTTTCCTTTGTTTTCTTTGCATTTCCGACCTGCCCCCTTTGTTCTCTGTGCATTTCCGATCTGCTCCGTTTGTTTTCTGTGCATTTCCAATGGGTCTTGCACGCTTGATTGCTGCCCCCCCCCTTCAGCCGGAAGGGATTAATCACGTTTCCAATGAGTCTTGCAGTGATTTTTTTTTGGGTGATTTTTTTTCTTCGGCCGGAATGGATTAACCGCATTCCCATGCATTCCTATGGGAAATGGTGCTTCGACTTATGACCATTTCGAGTTACATCCATCTTCTGGAATGGATTATGGTCGTAAGTCGAGGCACCACTGTAGCTTCTACTGTACAGGGTTGTTATAAGGTTTACTGAGATAGATTTGAATGCTGGAAATTAGGTATCTTAATGATACTGTAAATATAATCTAAAAGCCATCAATACAGATTCCTGCTTAGCCTGTTTTTTGTTTCTAGATATCTGAAGTGTCATGGTAAAACAAGTCAAAACAGCCCTAGCGTACAATAAACAGGGAAATACTTGATCACAAAAGCATCTAGTGTGCCGTTCTGGGTTTTACCCATCCCTAGGTTCCTCCCAGCTTGAGTGACAGATTTATCAATTCCCAGTTTGCCTCTCATATTAGATAATTAACTTGAGTGATAAGAGAGGTTGATTAGCAATAGCCAATTCCTAATAGCTGTTTCACACATCCTAGTAATAGCTATAATTATCACATGGTAATGAGCCTGAAGAATTAGTAGAAATACGAAGATATGCTACTTCAATATTAATATGCTACTGGAATGCAGCCCAACTATTTTGTGGTATGGCACTGATGCCATTTAAAAACTGAAGATTCTGCTGATTTTATTTGAGCCTTCAGTTTCAGACTCAATTCTTCTAATGTGGCAATGGCATGGTTAGTGTGAGTTCAGTACTGTGTAAAACCAGATCCCACAGGAAGTATATTTGGGGCACAAAGAGTTAGGCAAGTGAATACACAGAGGGAATACACAAAGGAACTGTGTGATCCATTCATGGGAGCAGGGTTGGGTAGAATTTTTAGTGGGTCAGTAAAAATTACAAATATAGCAAGTTTTCAAAGTCCCTAGAACTCTTCATCAGACAAAGATGATACAAAACCTGGGATTAAGGCAAATAATTCAGAAATAGGGCCAGGAAGGCAGACTACCAACAAAGCAAAATGGGGTTTTACAGAATTTTCTCGCAGTGGTTTCCTGTGTCATTGATGGTCTGACAGCAGCCTCCTTCTGTCTGCCACCCTTTGACTCCCAGAAATAATCCATTCTGAAATTCACTGTTACTTCTTTTGGGGGTCTTTCTACCTGGCTGAAAATACACACTTGTGTACACTGGCATCAACAACAATGAAAAATGCAAGCAGGCTGGCCAGGGTGTATGTTGAGCAGTGGTTGTATACTCCCCTAATGAAAACAATGAAGGAGCCGCTGACCACTTGCTGGTGAATTCAGATGTCAGTGAATGAGTGCAAAAACAACTTGAATGGGAGAACAGCAGAGGATGTGGCATGACAATCAATAGTGGATATGTGACTGAAAGAGGGGGGGAAATCTTATAAAGTAATTAGCTCTGAAATGAGAAAATTTGAAATGTGTTTAGGTAGGTGCAAAAAGTGTTTTCATACATCTACCAAAGAATCAAAAGAATAACTGGGAAACAGAGGGACAGTGGTTGTGGCATGATCACCTTGTGCATATCCATGCAGACAAAATGGAAGAGAGATAAAAGCAATTCAAAGCACTGATTCAATTAGTTGTGAATTCAGGAATCTCCAGAAGCTCTTAATTTACATTACAAATGCCCTAGGTTGGAACTAGGATCAAAAGAGCCAAAGCAAGACAAAAAGCTTTGTTTTCTGGGGGGGTTTTACACCACAGTTGTGTACAATTTACTTCTGTGCACTTCAGCATCACACTGATGTGTGCTGATCCATGCACTTTGTGGGTGTGTATTGTCTGATGGTATTTCCTTATGGATACGTTTCTGCTGGTCAGTCTCCATCCCTCTACACTTGTTGCTCCTGTTTGGTTTTCTTGGGATATCAGCAGTTCCTGGGTTCTGCTTTTATAACTTGATATGATAGTACAAGAGTGGAACAGATTGTGGCAAAAGTCTTAAGGTGTGAGAATGGTGGAAGTGTTACCGGCCAATTCTGAGTTCTATTTTCCGGCGAGGAAACAGGCTAAGACGCACCAGCTGAACCAAAGGTCCAATTTTATTTTGCAAGTCAATAGCAAGAAAGGTCAGCCGGGCCCTCCCTTAAAAGCAGAGAGAGCCCCGAGAATACAGAGTACATATGTTTTATAATAGTTATAGACAAAGAGCCATAAAACAGAACATTTTTATTGGTCACCTGTACCCCAAATCTGGATCCAGTCTTCCATTGGGCCGATGTTGCCCATTATGCCCTTTCATTGGTTGCCAGAAAATATCCATATTGTGCCCCCATGTTTCCTTGACCTATGGTCAGGATGCGCCTGAAAGTCTGGGTGTAAGAGTATCTATTTCTCTTATCTATTGATATGTTTATGTGTGTTCTTCCTGGGCCCTGGATATATGGCCTTCAAGATGGTGCCTCACTTGCAAGTGTTAAGATACTGATTGTCGGCTTCCTCCTCCCTACATTCCAGTGATGGGCCATCTGTGCCATATGTTACTTTTAATTGGCCGTTCTTGAGACAGAAAAAGAGTTACATTGTTATTCTAGATAGGCTGTAAATACTTTCTATATGTTATCTGCTAGGTGCTAAAGTCTTTGTGCTAAACTTTGTGAGATTTGTGAAACTCTGTGAGGCCCATCAAGGCCTGGTTGGTGTGGCCTGGTATTTGCAAATGTTAGTTGAATCTAAAATATAGCTTCTTCAGATTCTGAAAATGCAGAGTCTTCTCTCTCCGGTATCAGAAGGGTAAAACAAGGTGGGAAGGGAGAAGAGAGAGAAGTTGATGGAGAGAGGTGGAAGAGATGGGCAAAATGGCATGGCAATCTGTGTTGAGAGTGAGACATCAAGGAACAATTCTGGACATGTGTGAACAGATGCCACTGGGATAACACAATGCATCCTAGACAATGGTCACACCTGCAAAATGTTTCCCAGTTATTTCTAAAAGATTTTAAGTTTGTTTTTTGTGTTTAGACGATGCATGTCCATTACTGAATCTTTTGCTCTGCCTCCGTGCTATCTCCACATCAAATCGTGCCCACTGGGAGACTTCTACTTTTTTGTTCCGTGTTTCATTTGCAGTGCCATCATTTGTGTATGACTGAAGTAATACTTTTTCGTGCAAGCCGCCGTGTGCTGCTCCTGCTACTGATGTCATTCTGGTGTCTGTATTTAAAGTATTAACTGTCTATTCTTCTTTAAAATATATATACAGTATACCACAGAAGTGAGTACACCCCCTCCCATTTCATAAATATTATAGTATATCTTTTCATGTGACAACACTGAAGAAATGACACTTGGCTACAATGTAAAGCAGTGAGTATACAGCAGTGCAAATGTGCTGTCCCCTCAAAATAACGCAACACACAGCCATTAATGTCTAAACCTCTGGCAACAAAAGTGAGTACACCCCTAAGTGACAATGTCCAAATTGGGCACAAAGTGTCAATATTTTGTGTGGCCACCATTATTTTCCAGCAGTGCCTTAACCCTCTTGGGCACAGAGTTCACCGAAGCTTCACAGGTTGCCACTGGAGTCTTCTTCCACTCCTCCATGACGACATCACAGAGCTGGTGGATGTTAGAGACCTTGCACACCTCCACCTTCCATTTCAGGATGCCCCACAGATGCTCAATAGGGTTTAGGTCTGCAGTCATGCTTGGCCAGTCCATCACCTTTACCCTCAGCTTCTTTAGCAAAGCAGTTGTCATTTGGGAGGTGTGTTTGGGGTCGTTATCATGTTGGAATACTGCCCTGCTGCCCAGTCTCTGAAGGGAGGAGATCATGCTCTGCTTCAGTATGTCACAGTACATGTTGACATTCATGGTTCCCTCAATGAACTGTAGCTCCCCAGTGCCGGCAGCACTCATGCAGCCCCAGACCATGACACTCCCACCACTATGCTTGACTGTAGGCACGACAAATTTGTCTTTGTACTCTTCACCTGATTGCCACCACACACGCTTGACACCATCTGAACCAAATAAATTTATCTTGGTCTCATCCGACCACAGGACATGGTTCCAGAAATCCATGTCCTTAGTCTGCTTGTCTGCAGCAAACCGTATGCGGGCTTTCTTGTGCATCATCTTTAGAAGAGGCTTCCTTCTGGGACGACAGCCCTGGAGACCAATTTGATACAGTGTGCGGCGTATGGTCTGAGCAGTGACAGGCTGACCCCCCACCCCTTCAACCTCTGCAGCAATGCTGGCAGCACTCATACGTCTATTTCTCAAAGCCAACCTCTAGATATGACGCTGAGCACGGGCACTCAACGTCTTTGGTCAACCATGGCGAGGCCTGTTCTGAGTGGAACCTGTCCTGTTAAACCACTGTATGGTCTTGGCCACCGTGCTGCAGCTCAGTTTCAGGGTTTTGGCAATCTTCTTATAGCCTAGGGCTAGGCCATCTTTATGTAGAGCAACAATTCATTTTTTCAGATCCTCAGATAGTTCATTACCATGTGGTGCCATGTGGAACTTGCAGTGACCAGTCTGAGAGAGCGATAACACCTGCTCTCCCTTCACACCTGAGACTTGTGACACTAACAGGTCTCATGACACCAGGGAGGAAAAACGGCTACTTGGGCCCAATTTGGACATTGTCACTGAGGAGTGTACTCACTTTTGTTGCCAGAGGTTTAGACATTAATGGCTGTGTGTTGCGTTATTTTGAGGGGACAGCACATTTACACTGTTATACAAGCTGTATACTCACTGCTTTACATTGTAGCCAAGTGTCATTTCTTCAGTGTTGTCACATGAAAAGATATACTATAATATTTATGAAATGTGAGGGGGTGTACTCACTTCTGTGATATACTGTATATATATTGTGAATGGCGTGTCAATGCATTGGTTAACTTATGCCATCATCCATTGCGTTTCATTGTGGGCTTGTAAGTAGCCAAGGGCATCCACCTAGCCTTCTACCCAATGGAAACTTTTGCCAGGTGGTGCTAATTAGCTGGAGCAGTGTAGAAGTTTTCTTTTGGGAGACCCATGGTGGAGCTGTAATGCCAGCTGATGAGAAAACAGCCCACCAGCTAAACATCTGTATTGCCTACTGGAAGTTCATTACAACATTATGATGCAGTTAAAAATCATTTCCAATTTCACATCCCCCTTTGCCCACAGACAGCTGTATCTTCCACTGACCCCATTCTAAACGTTAGCTTTATGTCACATCATGGGTCAAGGCATGCTGCACAGCCATAGAACCATGCTCCAGCCATTTCATGTAGTGTGGAAAATATTGGCATTTTTCTCAGGGGCCACAATGTATTGCATCACTTCATACACAACTCTGCTCTGCTGAAATTCCTTCTCCATTTAGCATTTCCACCAGCCACACTTGGTGTTCCCCCTCCTTCCTCCTCCCCTCTAAAACCCTTGGTTACATGCGCTCCTCCACAAAGAGGAAACCCTTTTGGTCCCTTCCATGTATGCTTCCTCATCCTCCCTTTGTCCAAAGGGAAGAAAAAGGGGGGTTAGGGGAAACGCAGATGAGGGGGTCGGACAAAAGGTGCTGCTGACAATAGAGTTTCGGCACATCAGTGTTTGTCTGTGCTTCCAGCGGGTTTCTGGCAGCAAGGCAGATGGTGCCAACAAGGGCAAACAACACAGAGGGCACCACTTGCTACAGTGACTTCATGGGCAGGGAACAATAATGGAGCCTTTAAATACACAGGAAAAGCCTGCCACCCTCAACCTACCACCTCTGCTTGGTGTACATATTTACAAATGTCAGTAACTTCTAAGTTTTTTTAAAAAAATAACATCCCAGGTGACAGTGGACTATTTTAAACACCAAACCAATGAAATAAATGCACAGCAGTACACGAGGCTAGTAAGACAACATGGCATTTACTATATATTTTTTAAAAGAATGTAAGCAACAGTACAATAACTTAATAACTTATAAGTGCAGGTAACAAAAAACCTCCAACTGGCTATTAGACTTTTTTCTCATCTTCACTTTAGAGGTTGATGTGATCTTCCCAAGGTCTCCACCCTTCATTTTAGCTCCTGCACTGCATTGGGGGTGAGGGAGGGAAAAGGGTGGGAAATTGTAAGGGCATCATTAACAGTAACCGCTGCAAACCACATAAGATTATTTTTCTTTAACGCATGGGATCTGTACCTTTGCATATAAGTGACCTAAATCATTGATGGTGCTTGGGTTGGCACACTCCGACTAGCATACTTCCACATGCCCAGTATCCACCATTAGTACCTGGATCTGCACCAGTACCTACTGTAACCATTGAATCAATAGCTAACAGGAGTGTGACCCATAATACGTACATAGTACAGCCAAATTCATAAGATTACATTTTCCCATATCCCATTGCTAAATTGTTTAAATTACATCATCTGCCTTCTCATGACTTACCAACAGGGTAAGCATGCTTCTCGTCAGGCTTTCCAGCCTCTGTCCACAGCTGGTGCAGTGTATCAAAGCAGTGTGACCTATGTCCAGCTGGGGGGCTGCCACCCCATAGGACCACTCATCTATTAAACTCTGCCACAGAGTCTTCCATTTTGAGTGGATCTGGTCCATGGTTCTTGGGTAGCCTGCACTGCCCATCTTCTTTGAAGGCCTTGCCATGGCTGCTCTGCAGGCAAGAGGGGTTGAGGAAATAAGCAGTCTTAGATTGCAGCTGCACCTTATATCAGACTATAGCCCCTCAAGCTCATCCTGAGACCAGTAAACCCTATGATAACCTGAAGCCATGATATGTGAGTTCATGTTGGACAACGGAACTACCAGAGCCTCCAGGCAGGAGGCCGGGCTTGCTGTGCAGTTCCATATATATACCTTGGCACCTAGTGCCCCCAATATCAGCGTGTCATGATTTTAAACAAAAAGAAATTATTTTAGGTGTTATGTTTTTTTTATTGACCATTTAGGATAAGGTAGGGGATACAGAAGGTAAAGGGGGGATATGAGGGGGGGGAAGTAGGGGGAGGAGAACACAAAATGTACTGCCATCCAATCTATTCATATTGCCACATCAACTCGACTTCCCGCTTTTCTACTATATGATTGCCCTCCAGGTTATAACTTACATTTACATCCTAGTTTTAATCTATATTATTCAAGTACTATCTGGTGATTCAAGCCATTTATATAATAAATCCCATCGTTCAGTTGCCTTTTGTATTGGACAGTCCTTCAGCACTTCTGATAAGATATCCATTTCTCCTGCTTCCCGTATCTTCTCAATAAGTTCCTCTTGTTCCGGTATCACCGATTTCTTCCAATTCTTGGCATAAAGAATTCTGGCTGCAGTGACTATGTATATAACTAAGCATTTCTTTGTCTTATCTATATTGTCTGGTATAATACTCAATAGAAACAGTTCTGGGTTTAGTGGAACCTTACAAAGCAATATTTTTTGTAACAAAGTATGTACACCTATCCAAAACTGCTTCGCTATTCTACAAGTCCACCACATATGATAAAAACTTCCCTCATGTGCTTCACACTTCCAACAAACATTTGATACATCTGTATAAATCTTTGATAGTTTTTGTGGAGTCATATGCCACCTATAAAACATCTTATATATATTCTCCTTGAAATTAACTGATTTTGTGAGCTTTATATTATTTTGCCATATTTGCAACCATTGATCAATATCAATATTATGTCCTATATTTTGTGCCCACCTAATCATACATTCTTTGACTATCTCATCTTGCATTTTAATTTCTAACAAATAATCATACATTTTCTTAATTACTTTATCTTTTGAGCCCAGCAGAAGTTTGTCAAATATCGTTTGTTCTGGGTAAAAACCTTCTATTTTATCTTTTCTGTACCTAGATTCCACTTGTGCTCTCGACCACCAGTCTATATATATATTTTGTGTCTCTAACTCTTCTTTAGACCTTAACTCACAATCCTTTTTTAAATAAATCTTGGTATCTTAGAAGTTTTGCTTTCGTCATAAGATTAGGTTGTGTAAAGGCCTCTATAGGTGATACCCAGATTGATGTTTTTTGGTAAATCTGTTGGATGATCTTTTTCCAAGTCCCTAGTAGAGCTCTTCTTATCATATGCAGGTTGAACTGTTTCTGCTCTTTATCTTTTTTGTACCATAGAAAAGCATGCCAGCCGAACTGCAAATCATGTCCTTCCACATTGAGTAATCTATCATTTTCTAAGGTTATCCATTCTTTTATCCAGTCTAATACACAGGATCTATAGTACAAAACCCAATCTGGGAGACCAAAACCCGCCCTTTGCTTGGCATCTTGCATTGCTTTAATTTTAATTCTTGGTTTTTTACCTTGCCAGACAAATCTCATAACTATCTTGTTAAGTTCTTGAAAAAAAGACTGTTTTAATATTATGGGAATTGTCTGAAATAAAAATAGAATTTTAGGTAGAACATTCATTTTAATGGTTGCTATTCTTCCCATCAGCGATAGCTGTAATTTGTCCCATCTCTCCAAGCTATTCTGTATCTCTTTCATCAACTTCATATAATTATCCTTAAATAATGTACTCGTTTTCTTTGTGACTTGGATTCCTAAGTATCTAACTCTCTTTTCTTCTTGAAAATTAGTCTTTTCTATTAGCTTCTGTCGTTCTTGTTCTCTCATATCTTTAACCAATATTTTTGTTTTCTTTTGGTTTATTTTCATTCCTGCCATATCACCAAAATTTTTCAACATCTCCTTCAGATCTTCAATTGAGCCCATTGGATCTTCCAATATTATAACTAGATCATCTGCAAAAGCTTGAAGCTTATAGGTATGACCTCTTACTTTCAATCCTTTTATTTCCTTTTTACCTCTAATTTGCTCAGTTAGTATTTCTAGAGTAAGGATGAATAATATTGGAGAAAGAGGGCACCCCTGTCTAGTACCTTTCTGTATCTGTATTTCCTTCGTCAACTCTCCATTGATTCTTACTTTTGCCTTTTGCTGAGTATAGATTGCTCTAATTAATTTCAAAAATCTTTCTCCAACTTGCAGCACTTCCAACTGATGTAACATAAAATTCCAGTTTAAATTGTCAAAAGCTTTCTCTGCATCCAAGAATATCATAGCCATTTGCTTTTCTGGGTGTGCTTCATAGTATTCCAGAGTATTTAAAATTATCCTTGTATTATTTTTCATCTGCCTTTTTGGAAGAAAGCCCAACTGGTCTTGATGTATTGTCTGTATTAAAATTCTTTTCAGTCTAGTTGCCAACATGGTTGCATATATTTTATAATCCACGTTCAGTAATGAGATCGGTCTATAGTTTTGAATTTCTTTACCCTCCGTGTTTTCCTTATGTATAAGAGAAATTATCGCTCCGGACCACGTTGGTGGCAGTTCTCCCTTTTCTTCTACAAATTCCAAGAGTTTCTTATATGGTTTGAGCAATACATTTTCTAATTCTTTATAATATTCCGCTGGCAGACCATCTGGTGATTTCCCGTTCTTTTGCTTTTTGAGGGCTTCTATAATTTCTGCATATGTTAAGGGCTCATTTAAGGACTGTATTTGGTCTTTAGTGAGTTTCATTTTATTGTATTTCCTTACATATTCTTTCTGAGCTTCTTTGTCTACTTCCTTTCTATTGTATAAATTCCAGTAGAAGTCCTCAACAATCTTTTTTATTTCTTCTTGTTTAAATTTTTCAGTCCCTGTTTCATCTTTCAATGTTCATATTATTGTTTTCTCTTTCTCTTTCCTTAATTTATATGCTAACCATCTCCCCAGCTTGTTTGCATTTTCAAAAAAAAAATGCTTTGCAAATTTAAGCTTCTTTGCAGTTTCCTCAGTGAGCAATATATTTATCTGGTGTTGTACTAACTTTATCTTCTCTTTCAGTTCTGTATTTGTTGGGTTTTGTTTCAGCTGTAGTTCATCTGAAGCTAATCTATTTTCCAAAATCTTATATTTTTTCTGTCTTTCTCTTTTGTTTCGATGCAAATCTTATGGCTACTCCTCTAAAAAATGCCTTACTTGCCTCCCAGACCATTGTCATTCGTGTTTCTGGCCTCATATTCTGTTTGAAGAAGAAATCCATGTCTTCTTTTACTTGCCTAATAAATTTCTCATTTTTTAGATGTGAAGTATTGAGCTTCCAATTAAATTCTCTTGATTTGCTACCCAGTTGTAATGAAATTGGACTGTGGTCTGCAAATGTGTTGGGTAAGATGTCTATTTGCTCCAGTTCTTTCATTAAGCTTGTTGAGATCCAGCATGTATCAATTCTTGACCACGATTTATGTCTGTTAGAATAAAAGGTATAGTCTCTTGTTTTTGGGTTACATGTCCTCCATGCATCTATAATATTTACTTCTTCTTCCAGTTGTAGAAAATTTCTTGAGATTGTTCCTCTCTCTTTTTTTGGTTATTTTATCTGATTTTGTGTCTAGTTCTTTATCAAAAACAGCATTAAAATCTCCTATGACACAATAATGGTCATAATCTTTATTTGTTAGTTCTAGTTGCAGTTGTTTAAATTTTTTTTCTTGATTTCCATTTGGCACATAAATATTAATGATTAGCATTTTCTTTGATTCTCTTTGGATTTCCACCATTAGTATCCTTCCATTGTCTGAGGCAAATATTTGTTTTGGTTCTAGTTCTTTCTTTATATACATACCCACACCTTTCTTCTTTTTACTTATGTCCGAAGCTACAAACAATTTTCCTAGCCTTGAACATTCCAGCAGTTTCTGATCTGCTCTTTTCATATGGGTTTCTTGAATGCAAATTACATCAGATTTCTGTTTCTGCAATTGTAGAAAGGTCTTTTCCCGTTTTTGAGGTGAGTTCAGGCCATTTATGTTAACTGAAAAAATCTTCATTTGTTTTCTAGTCATCTTGTTGTTGATTACTACCTTTCTGTTTTCTCTTCGTCATGCCTCTGGTACGTCTTGGCTCCTCTACTTCCTGCTCTCCTAACTCTGTGTCTGATTCTGCTTGTGATGAGTGATCTGATTTCTCTTGAGGTCTTGCTTCTGGTTTCCCCTCCTTCTTTCTTTCTCCCTGTATTTTCAGATTTTTCTCATTTTTTTCCATAAAGTCTTGCGCTTTCATCAGCGATGTTATATTATATCTGTGTGTGTCAATTCGAAAAAATAGACCTTCTGGTGTCAGCCATCTATATGAAATTCCATTTTGTTGAAGTAGTGATGCAAGACAGGAGTATTGCTTCCTTCTTTGCCTCATTTGCCAGGGAATTTGTTTTAAGACATTTATTTTCTTGTCTTCTATTATCAATTGTTTATCTTGTGAGGCTCTTAAAACCTTGTCTCCGATTGATTTCTTCGTAAATCTCACATGAATTTCTTTGGGTAGCTTATTCCTTCTGGTGTATGCTGTGTTCACCCTGAAAGTTGCTTCCAAAAAATGATGAAAGTCAGCTGCTTCCATCCCTATTTCTGCAGCCAGGGCTTTACTCATTAGTATCTCTAGGTCCTCCCCTTCCTTTTCTGGCACATTTTGAAATCTGAGCATCTTCGATGCTCTCTCCATCTCTAGCATTATTAATCTGTCATCATTTTGTTTTTGATTCTTCTGTACTGTCTGTAACATTTCTTCAGTTTGGTTCACTCTAGCATCTGTGCCTCTCACTTTTTCCTCAAGATCTTGTGTTTTTGTTTTGACTTCAGTTATGTGTTGTTTTGCTTCTGATAACTCAGTTTTCATCTCTTTCATCTGATCCGCTATTTGGCTGAGATGTTCATTTATTTGTTGAAATCCTGTTGTTAGTAAATTTTTCATGGTAGTCTGCCATTCTTTGTCTGGTTCTTGTGCCACTAGTTTTCCCAGACTTTGAGACTGGGCGGGAGAGGTTCCAGGCGTTTGGGGCTTTGGTTTTTTGGAGGCCATTTCAATATTTTCCGTAACAATATCTCAATATTGTTTGTGTGGAGAAAACTGGAGGGCGGAGCAACGGGCAGCGAGAACAGGGGAATTCTCAGGGCTCTGAGAACCCCTGGGTTTTATTCTGAGTCAGCGGACCCCCCGAGAAAGGGAGGGCAAGTTTCCACAGGAGAAGTGGGCTTGCAGCAGGGAAGCTGGAGACGCCGGAGAATTCAGACTTGCAATCTGCTTTTTTCGGGAGTTTCTTTTCCTCATCGCAACTGACTCATGAAGTCGCCATGATGAATTGGTGAGTAGCTGCCCGGAGAAGGGGGAGATATAAAGATTTATGATCCGACTACATGAACAGAAGTTGAATGGCTATTTTTTATGGCAAGTAACAGATCAGATGTTGTTTTTTCTTGGAAGCTAATTGTGAAGATAGATCTCTAAGCAGCAGAGAATCTTTGGCAATGTTGGAGTCTTTTTTTACTGCGTCACAACTGAGAGACTTGAGAAAGTGAAACTAACTTTTCCACCTTAACCCTCCCTCCCTAAGAATTTGGCTTTTTATAAATTAGAAGCTTGAGAACCTTGAATATCTCTGAATAATTTAATCTATGGAACTTTGCTCTGAGCCATAAAGGTGGATTATAAATCAAATAGTCATTTTTATGACCAGAGTGTCCTCCGCAAGACTTTGAATTTCGGGCTGACCAAGGATCCATGAGGGGAATTTGAGCAATTAGTCTGTTTGACTTTTATGGTTACGGATGGGAGATTGAGGGTGAGACTCATTATTGGAATTTACAATGGAGGCCTGTCTTCAGGAATTTCAATCCGATCTCATCAATCATCTCAGAACTCAGATTTTAGAAATGAAAGCAGAAATTCAGACAACATTTCTTGGCTTGGATATTAAGACAGAGATAGGAGACAAACCGACCAATTTCACTGAACTTACTGAACTGCCATCATCGGAGACAGATGGACAGACTATTGTTCTTGGGAAGCAGGAGATGGGAGACAAACCGACTGATTACATTGAATTCACTGAACGTCCGCTATCGCCAGAGAGGGAGAGAAAGACTGTTTTCCTTGATGACATCTTTAAAGATGGGAAAAGGAGGGGTGGAGATAAGGGGGGAAAGCATGTTGACATTATTTCGATTGAAAATAATGTAAAAGGGAAGGCATGGGTGAATTTAGGGGCAGAAATTTATGATCAGAGATCGGATAGATCTGCGTTGCTTCAAAATCAAGACATCGATTATATTAGGAGGAAATTAGTAAATCGGATAGAAAATGCCTTAAAGAGATTTCATAGATGGCATTTTAAAACTGGCAAAAAGGGAGCAAGAGACGAATCTTGGAAATATGATACTGGAGCTGAGAAGCAAAAATAAAAAGGGAGAAAGTAACCTGCTGATTAAATGATTAAAAAAAAAAAGGGAGAAAGTAACCTGTTGATTAAATGATAAAAAAATTTTGGTTTGAGAGATATATAGTCACACATAAAGCAATATGAGTAATTATATTATGAGCAATTTTGGCCAGGTGGGAATCTCAATGGTAGATAAGCATATGTAATTATGAATTTTAGAAAGGTCGATGAAGAATAATAATATTAGATGTTTTTGTGTCCATGGTACATATATAGAGATTAAATATGTGTGAATTATTATGGTGATTATATAGACAAGATTAGGTATACAATATCTTTTTATCTGCAAAAGTGGAGATCTCTGAGAAATGTTTGACCTGGCTTGGAGTTTTTTGGTGGACAAGCAATCTTTAAGATGAAATTAGGAATGCTTATGATGAGTATTGGATAGAGGGGTATGCAGGTGAAAGAATTTATAGAGATTTCATAGATGGCACTTCAAAGCTGGTAAAAAGAATGCAGGAAATGAATTCTAGATTTTCAAGGCTATAAGTAATCAGAAATCCCTGGTCTATACATGGAGCTGAGAAATATAACAAAAATTGGAAAGTTACTTGCTGAATGTCTCAAATGGTTGATAAGTACATATAACGCTTAAATTAGAATACATATTTTGATTATAATTGTTTAGAAGTTATTGATGATAAGTTAGAAACATAAAGACACCAAGTAATATATGAATCATAGTCTGTCTATGCAGTTAAGAATGGTTTGAATATAAGATCAATATAGATCTAAGTTTATATATTAGATAATGTATGTATGTTAATTATTATAAAGCTAGGAAGTCATTTTTTGATCTTAATAATGGTTTAAATATGTTTAGTAGGGTAATATGGTTTATGTAGTCAGAATTATATACCAGATGGATAAGGCCTAAATATGTTAGTAGGGTAATATGGTTTATGTAGTCAGAATTATATACCAGATGGATATATGGAAATTATCTCCCCGCGTATATGTCTGTGTTTGTTTTGTATGTCTGTTTGAGTTATAATAATAATAAAAAAATTATGGGAAAAAAAAATATTGTTTGTGTGAATTTTACTATACCCTTTACCAAAAAAAAAACAAAAAAAAACAAAAAACCAAGCCTTAAATACACCACTTACTCTTTCAGAAATTTCCCCTATTTAACCCATAAACAAAACCCACAGCCAACCACCTCTCCTAAGATCTTCCTCCAATCTTTACCCAGGTATGTTAGTATATAAGTCAGCTTTTAGCCCAGCAATTTAAAGAACAACCGTATAAAAATGTTCCTTCTTCTCAAAAATCCTAGCGGTGATGTTATCTCTCTCAACCTCTGTTACCGAGTCCCATGCAATCCAACGAAGAAAATCCAAGCTGACAACAATTACAGGATTTCAAACCCCAATATTTGTACAGTTCCAGCCTGAATGCGATTTTCCAGAGTCCCAAACAATGTTCCAGATGTCAAGATGAAGCTAGGAAAAATCTCTGGCTATCCCACCTCAGTATTTGTACGGTTCCAATCTCAGTACGATATTCCAAAGTCCCAAAGGCTTCCGACGTATAATATAGGAGGTGTATTGAGACTGTCACTCAGCTTTCCACCAGAAGGTGTCCTTATACTCCACTGTATGCTCCTTCCACCATAAATCCAACCGACAACTCCAGTCCTGGTTTTCCCAGTTCCAGTCTATTCTCGGAGACCGTATCTTGCCAGTATCTTCTCACAGTATATAAAATAGCCCTTTACAACCGTAGCCTCGGGGGGGGGGTCTCCCACGGCTTCCCCACTCCCGGGATATTTATACAGTTCCCAAGTTTTGATAGCACTGTTGAGAAGTCTAGTAGCATGACATTATTATTATTTTCCCAGTTTGTTTTTCTTACTGATAAGAGTTTTAAGTCCTGTCCGTTGTTATTTAATTCACCCTGGGATTTTTCCAGGATCAGATTTTTTCTTCTCTCACTCTCTCATTTTTTGGCCTTGACCAGCCTGCATTCCAAAGATAGCTTCAGTTTTGAGGGAGCAAGCCGGTAAGTAAGCTCACCGCTTCTTCCCTTCCTTTCGGCCAAATATTTTCACTCTAGTTTCTCTTTCTGCTATTAGGGCTATTCATAGATCAAAGGCTTCAACTTACTTTATTGTTGTAAATTTTCAACGCCGTATTTGTTTGTTCTCCTCTCCTCCGGGGGGGGGGTTACTCACAACTCACTGCCAAAGATGGCTCCCGCATCCGATCTGTGCTCGGGTGGTCTCTTTAGAGGGAAGAAATACCAGGTTGCTGCCCAGCTTCCTTCCCCTCTGTTGCTCACCAGCTTCAGGGAGACTTCTCCTAGCCTCCCCTTCGAACCCTCATATCCTGAAAGACCCTCAGACCGGGCGGTTCCAGCTTTCCCCGGGAGCTGTTCCCAGGGGCTGCTGACTGCACTGCGACAAGCCCCGCCTCCATTTTAGGTGTTATGTTAACAAATGCTTAAAACTTTATTTACACTGTTGTTGCCTCCTCATTGTATTCATTGGTTCTCCAAACAGCACCAGCAAATTAGTTACCAATGCTGATTACACAGTTAATTGGGCTGACACATTTGAGTGTCACCTTTTCATCATATCAATAAAAAGGATCCCTAGCATGCAGCAGTTCAGAGCCTATTCCTTTTCTTGGTATCGAAATGCAGGTATTGTGTGGTTGACCCTTTCTCCCTCCCCCCAAGGATAATTAGCATCCCTTGCCCAATACAGCCTAACAGTTCCCATGTTAAATCACACTGTGCTATCTCTGCAGTGAATCTCTTTGAATGAGTCACCATCAAGGGCCAATATATTTTACAATACCCAGTTGTGATGCCTCACTGCAAATTGGATACTCACAGGACACATAAGCAAATGTTGACCTTTCCGGAGCAAAAAGCATGGGAGGCAGAACAATAACTCACAATCACTGCTGCTAGCAGAAGAGTTGATCTCTGAAGATATGGTTCACGGCAGCCATCCATCTTCTCTGTTTTTAAACCACAACAGGTTATAACATCTACTAAGAGCAGTTTTCTAAAGTAGTTGCAACTTGGACAGCTGATTGTCCCTTTAGTCTTCTAATGATGTAAAAGCACTCCACAGATCAATGTGTTCTGCATAGGAGACTGCCCTAAGAAGACAGTGATCTGTTCCCCTAAAAGTAATTGCTGGTGAGGGCAAGGACCCATCTTGTTCCCTTGCCATAACACTAACCCTGTGGCTACATGTAACAGTGAATATTATTTTCTAGTGTTTATGGAGAAATCGCATTTGAGAAAAAAAATTAGCCATGGAAGACAGAAAGATTATCTTGTGTCGACATGATAACATTTATATAATGGGCTCTCAACCACTTCATATGTTTAAAAACTTAATATATTTATTTATATACAGAAAATTATATCATACTGAAAATAAATGGGCTTTGAAATAAAAATTATTCCCATTCCCCATGCCCACCACCCACGTTCCCCTCAGGTTCCAGATGGTTTCTTTCAACCTGGTCCTCCAGGGCCAACATTCTTTGTTCAATATCTGCAACTGTAAGGAAACAAGAAACTGAAATTAAAGCCTGGGCACCCAAGGTCTAGTCTGTTTCCCAACCTGAATTCAGAAGTTGGTAGACAAATGTAAATGTTTTTTGAAAGAGTAATGCATCTCTTTCTGATACTTCCTGTAACATTATCAGAACATCCTCCAGGAGACTTCCATGGTCCAGTCTTGTTTCTCCCTCCCCTGACCACTGGGAGCCATTTCCTGATCTTTCTGGGGCTGGATGAAAGGGCAGCATAATAAATAGGAGACAGATTGTGTCTAAGGCCTCCACCCCTGTTGAGTGAGGGATTTTCTATATGCACATGTATTGCCTCTCTGACCCCTCTCTCAAACCACCTATCTCCTCCGTCCAAAATGAGTAAGATCAGGACCACACCCACCAGAAAAAAACACTGTTAAAGACTGTTAACAACTCATGACAATGGGTGGAGAAGGACTGCAGAGGTGGGATTTTCATTTACCACCCCACCCCCAGCCATTGTCCATCTAATGAGCCTATTCAGACCAGGGGAAAGTGAAACTAATGGGGACGATATATCAGGAGTCTCCTACTAACTCTCCTCAGACTGAAGAAGCTACTTAGATGAATCGTGAAACATTTCAACTTAATAAGGAAGAAGTCTAGTTGCCATGACTCAAATTCCAGATAACCTCACCTGGATGACTAAGAATCTTCACAGATACATGGCAAGGTTGCTTCTTGTTCGATAGGGGTAAGACTCACCATCACTTTGTGATCCGACCTGGGATCATCTATTGAGAATTATTCAAGGGTGACTGGCAAGTCTTCCTAAGTGTCTAGTATCTCTGTTGGAAATTATAATGGAATTTAATAGCAAGGCCATTTCTTGGTGAAGAACAAGTACATATGTTAAACAGAACTGGTTCAACTTACCGAACATAGATGTTTCTCTGGTGGCTTGTGGCTGTCTGATATACGCAGTGGCCGAACACTTCAATCCCCCTTAGAACTTATCTAACTCATCATAGAACTGGCAGCATTTTGGATTATTGCCAGAGCAACTGTTATGTTCAGTTGCTTGCTTGTTTTAGATCTGCATTCAGCTACCCCGCTTGAGTATCCCAGTTTTCTCATCTCCCTTGCAATATCCACAAAAGTGTCGATATTCCTATGACTAGAATGCAATTCCTTCTGCACTTCCTCTAATTCTAATTAGTGCCAATGTTTCTTTCCTCTACCAAGCTGCCCCTCTTCTACGTTTAATTGTTGAATCTTGAGATTGGGTAACAAATTCATCAGTTCCCTCTATTGTGAAACCCTCCTCTACTCAACAATCAAAATAAGTATGATGTTGTAAATGTTGGAGCAAATTTGCAGCGTTTAGCAGCGTTTTGTGGCAGTCCAGTTGAATAACACATACACAGGCAGCTTCTTCCCAACACCACGTATATTTACAATATATACAGAGTTTATGCAGTACAAACCGGCAGCATGACAGCATGACATTCATCAGAAGAGATCCTACATCTTCTCCAAATGTCCACGCATTTATACACATGCACATTTACATATAGCCAATCAGTAAGGACATTGCATCACCCCAGACACTACTTCATTTTTAATACACATCCTGCATGACTCAGCAGTTTGCCCACTGTCCAATATGGCTGCTGATTATCATAGGCCTGGTTCTGCCTCAGTGTGGAAATTATCCTTGACAGTAAATACAGTGATGAAGATTCAGTGCCTAAATTCTTACTGGGTAGAAAATGGAAACAGCCAATTGCATTACAAAAGGCAGCAATGCCTACCAAGCACCCCTTAATTTACATTAATTCAGAAGACCTGCCATAGTCTGTTATTTAAAATATAGGGTCAAAATGTTTCAAATGCTTGCTTGTGTTTCAAAAACAGGGCACATTTCTCAATCACATTTTACAGAGAACTCAGCCAGTGATATGTAAAACAAAGAAACAAAAAAAAAACCCCATATAATCCTTCAAAGAAACCCCCCCTCCTTTTCACAGTATGCAGAGCAAGTGACACTAAAGTGTTAAACACAGTTGACATCTGCATTCTGGCCTGCCAGAGATTTCCTGATTAGTTTTCTTGGACTTTTAAAAAAAAATAAAATGATCTAAAAATCATTACTATCTGCAGACATTAACCCCCGTCCTACTTTGCAGGAATGGGGTGATGGAAAAGCCAGATAGTATTATTTAAAGCACTTTCTGCTTTTTCACTCTTTTAGGTTAAGTTAGGGAAGGAAAAAATAAATACGGTTGATGTTGGGAACTGGCAAAGGAATGGAATGTATAAGACTGGGAGGGAAACCAAGAAATCATAACTTTATGTCCTCATAGTGAAAACGTGTAGTATGAGGGCATGACTGACCCTTTTGTTTCTGGCTATTCCTTATAACTGATTCTATATGCCTGTGCCTTTCTGACTATTTAATGACACAGGAAGAATGACCAAGAGATTTCAGATGGGAGAATCAAGTATCCTAATAGCTGAATATAAGAATGAACAAGATGTCAGTAACATTACATTTGAAACATCTCTGAAGGATGAAAACGCTTTTTTCAGTATGTTTCTCTGTATATCTGCTTTGCAGTTTAATCAGATGCACGAATTTTCCATTTATGACCATATGTTGAACATCCCACCCCAACAGCCACTCTCCGACTGTTCTTATCTACTCCCAGACATGCAATACCACCCTACATAGTTACTAGTGCAATGAGTGGTCAGTCTGTCGCACTCTACCCGTCCTAAGCACATACTGCTGTGTAACCACTCATAAATGCATGACAGTTTTTTAATAGAAGAATGGTAATAGTGAAGTTCTCTCACATCAATATTGGGAGAAAGTATTATACGGAGAAAAACAAAATACATACAATGTGCCTGTTGCTCATGTCATGCCTCTCAAAATGTTCATATAGACAAGTTTATTTAATGACTTATTTTAATTATATCTAATTATCCTATGGATGACTTGGAGATGTTATCATTCCCCAAGTAGACATAATAATACATTCCCAATCTGAAAAGAAATGCAAATCACTTGAAGGGCTGCACAGACAAAAGCATAGCACACATCAATCAATGCTCCCTACTAGGATAACCCCAAGATGTGGATAGATGTGTTGGCTGGAGAGTTGAGAAAGTTGGAACTTGGCTGCAGAGTCAGTGCCTTTATTAAGAATTATAAACTATTTTCTGTGCATATTTACAGCTTTATCTAGATTCCTTCATCATAACATTCTTCCATACTCTGGACACTGAAGGATGAACATGCAGTATATTTTGCCTCTTGGGAATAAGCTACATGCTGCATTAAATATATAGTATGGTTGATGCATCTGGGTCTTTTCTCTTTTCTTCTTTTGTGGCCAACAAGCACATAGAGAATGGAATCTAGATCAATATTTGCCATAGGTGATATGTAAGCCTTTGCTATAACCGTTCATCTCCTTTAAAGAATGACCAGTTTCCTAGAGATAGTGCATTTAAGGAAAATAAACTTGAAGGACAAATAGTAATTAATCAAATACCACTGCGCTGGAGTCCCAATCCATGCTTGTACTTTTATGCATTTACTGTACTTGGAATTAGGCGGATGTCGGGGGGGGGGGGAGAAGGGATTTGGTTTGGTGAGGTTCTTATCTTCTTTATGAGCTATTTTAACTGAGCAGTCCTTCATTTCACACTGATTGACATTTTCTCTTCTATGGGGAGTGTCCAGACAGGTCTTAGGTTCATTGCCTTCCTGTTATTATTCATTACCTGGGTAAAAATCAGGATGAAAGAATAGAACTACTGTATAACTGAACAAGCAATGTTTAGAGCGTAATTCTTTCCATGTTTAATTTTAAGGAAGCCCTATTGTATTCAGTACTACTTTTCCTTAGGTAAGCAGCCACAGGTTGGGATCCTTAGTAACTTAACTGCCAATTAAAGGCTGTCCAATTATACATCTGCAATTACATCTGGGCCCTTTTGACTTCTAAGCTTCTGATGTCAACACCTGATTGATAATATTTATCACCAATCCTGCCTTTCAAAATTAAAATTAAAGAGTGAGAATTCATCCCCAAGCAAATTCCTTTTTGTAATGAAACATAGAATTGTAATGTAAAGGGTGAAGAGATATATTTTAAAGAAATACAGTTTGGTAGATCACACCATGTCCTTAGGTCCTGAGATATGAGGGCTTTTTTTTATTACGTGACCTCATATACCTATGACACATGTGTTTATTTCACTTGGAACTCTGAAGGAGGCAAGTCTGGTTGATTCATGATGCTGCTACCATAATTTGGTGGAATGATGTCTGTGAAACTGCCTACTGTATTTTAACTGGGCATCTACTTAGACAAGTTCTTGCACTACCAGACCTTTCGTTAAGGTAATAAGGGGAACCTTTGCATGTGCCCTGTTCTATAGTAACTTTGCCTTGTATTCTCTGTCCTCCATATTGTTCTACGTGTTTAGTTAGTTCTTTTCCAACCCTCGCTGTTACTTTTGGCCTACAGTACTTGTATATGTCAACACCAAGAAATAAGATTGATTTTAGCCACATTTCAGGAAATCAGGCTTCTAATACTCCTGCTACATAAATGCTGAAGCCAAACGAGCAAAGATGGTTGATTTGTGTTGCTCCATATGTGAGTGGCTGGTTAGCTGTTGCATTCTATTTCAAAAGAGATTTCATCTCTTGCACTCTTGGTATTTCTCCAATGTTTACGTTTTTGAAAAACAGGAATATTTGTTGTTTCTAGAAAACTGAAGAATTATTCAATTGATTTGACAGAAATTCCAACTGAGAAGAAATGTAACTGTATAATTCTATGGACCATATTCAGTATTTGTTGTTTTTCAAATGCTAGGAGTCCATACCAGTGTCCCTGGACTGTATGATGCATACAATTGTTGGTGTGCACATTGCCCACCTCTCCTCCCATATCATTTTCAAAGACAACACATGAATTCCATCAGGACTCTCCCAAGTCCTTTCTTCACACATTATACATTTCAACACCTATGCTCTCATCTCTCTGTTTGGATCAATTATGTTCTTTTGTGTAAGAATTAGGTGTGCATAAAAGAGTTAGTAAGGATACATTGTTTGGTACCAGAAGAAATTGCAAGGCCTAATAAAATGGTGCATGTTTCTTTTTTATGGTGTACATGCCAGCATGGCCCAAATACCATTATGGAGATCAACATACAATGTTACTTTGTTTAAACTGGAATTTACTCAGAGCAGTAGCTGGCCTGCCTTTTGAAGAAGGTGAAAGAAGGAAACACATATGTCTTTGATGCTGTGTTTTATTACTGTTTGCACTGGTAGGCACAAGCACACATTTTAGCTGGTTGTTTACAAATATCATAAATAGGCTTCAATTGTGGCTCGTACTCTTTCTCCCTCCAAACGAGAGTTCTTGTTTACACGCCAGTCTTCAGGATGAGCCTCCCTATCCATCATCGTTAATTCTGAACTTTCAGTCTCAGCAACTACTATGTGGCCCTTTGACTCACAGACATTGTGCAACAATAAACATGAAGCAATAACAGAGTTGAAATTCTCCTGTGTCACTTCTAGATGTGTCGATATCCTTTGCCGTCACCTCTTCAATCTCACAAAGGCACATTCAACAATATTGTGTGACTGATTAAAAATATGGTTGAACTTCCTCTCTGCCTCAGTTGCTAGGACTGGGTATGGCTTCATTAGCCATGGACACAGCAGATATGCATTGTTGGCCAAAATAAATGGTGAAATCTGAAATCGTTGAGAGTTAGATGTGGGTTCCTGGGAAAAAGTATTCCCTCATCCCTCATGCTTCTCAAGGATGATATTTTTAAAACATATGCATCATGCGCATTACCCAGAAATCCGATATGACAATTAAAGAAGCATCCAGTGTGATCTGTGGCATCCCGCATAATCACAAAGTAGAACTATTTTCTGTTCCAGTATTCATTAACCTGATTTTTTAGACAGAGAACAGGAATATGACAGCTGTCCACTACCTCACCCAGTGAGGAAAACCCAGGGCATTGAAGCTGGTTGTCATGAGTGCAGCTGAAGACCTGGAACCGGAAGGGTTAACTGTGGCTGAGGAGAATGCTGAGCAATTAGAAACGCAAACACCTGAATCACCCCCAGATTCTCCTCCCCCAGTAGACAGGCTGAGGGCCAGGCTTCGGGGAAGACTTATGACAAAAAGGTCAGAAGATCGCTCGAAGGCTGCCCACAGAAACATCCGATCAACTAGCCCTGAGTACTGACAGGATGGAAAAGCTTCCAGCAGCTCAAGGGGCTGTTTTACTATATAAACAGCTCATAGTCGGCTAGAAATCCGTGGAAGCAACAAGTCGAATCTCTGGCTCGCATCCACGCTCCTGACTACCTTGAACCTTGTTCCCTGGACCTTTGGCTTTGGACTCTGACCCCGGACTACGTTGTGTGATTTGGCTTTGGACCCTGACCTCGGATTACGGTTTGTGATTTGGCTTTGGCATTTTGGTATCGGCTCTGAACTTCTGATATTGGACTGGCTTATCGGACTTTGCTGTTGAAACCCCCGGGAACGTGACAGATTGCTTCCACCCCCACACTCTCTCCATAAGATGGAGGAGGAGACAAGCGAAGGTTCCATTCAGCTGCATGCTGTGCTTACTCAGGTGCAGTTTCTGACTCAAACGGTGGCACAGCTTCAGCAGCAACAGCTGCAATCCCTAGCCAATGCTGCTTCTCAGGTCAAGTGCCCTGTGCTTCCTCCAGAAAAGTTTGGAGGAAAGGTGGAGGAGTTTCCAGCATTCCTGGCACAGTGTAAACTGTATATTGAGCTGCGTGCCAGAGACTTTCCCACGGACAAAACCAAGGTATGCTTCATAGTCAGCCTTCTCAAGGGACAGGCAGCTAAATGGGCTACTCCTCTACTCCTTGCTCCTTCACCCCTGTTAACCAATTACCAGAGTTTTCTGGACCATATTTCAGCAGCTTTTGCTAATCCCTTGCAAGCTGCTACTGCCAATAGGAAGATTCGGACCCTGAAACAGGGTAAGGGTTCAGTTTCCCAGTATTCCACTGAGTTCAGACTCTTGGCTCAAGACTTGCTCTGGAATGAGGCAGCTCTTGTGGATCAATATATGGAGGGGTTGGCTGATGGGATCCTAGATGAGCTGGCACGTGTAGATCGACCCAATACACTGCAAGAACTAATCACTCTATGCCTTCGCATTGATGGCCGCCTGGAGAGCCGACGCCTAACTCAGGGTGGTTCCCGTCCCTTGCAGCCACCCCTGACGCCCACCAACACTAGACAAGAGGATTCTGAGCCCATGCAGTTAGGGGCTGCTCGGCCACGCCTCACCCCCGAGGAAAAAACACGCCGCCGCTCCCAGAATCTCTGCCTGTACTGTGGGGGAGCAGGACACTTCGCTTCCGGCTGCTTGGTTAAGCAGCGTAACCCCGGCTCCGCGCTACCACCGTCAGTAAAAGATTTGCCCCATGTCTGAGTGGACCCCCAGATGTGGGGCACTTAGCTGGGTCCCCTGAACCCTATGTTAACATCCCAGGTCCATTCCTCGTACCAGTGAAACTTTGCTTGCCGGATGGACGCTGGCTGTTTATTTACGCCATGGTCGATTCTGGAGCCGACCGCTGTTTCATTGACACGGCCTTTGTGAAACAGCACCGGATCCCCATACAGGATAAAGAGACCCCGACCCTAGTTGAGTCCATAGACGGGCGTCTCCTCCGCTCCGGCCCAGTGACCCAGGAAACCCATCCGGTCATCCTCCAGGTCCAACACCATCAGGAGCAACTACAATTCAACGTTGCACGCATGCCCCGTTTCCCGCTCATTCTGGGACTTTCCTGGCTCCGAACACATAACCCCCTAATGGACTGGGCACAAGGGGAGTTGCGTTTCAGGGACCCGTGTCCGCATCTGGGTCCACCGGCTACCTTGGCTGCAGCAGGGTCAACAGATAGTCCCATGATACCCTTGGAATACAAAGACTTTGCTGATGTCTTTGAGGAGAAGGGGGCTGACCAGCTACCCCCGCACCGACCCTACGATTGTGCTATCAATTTGGTGCCTGGGGTACCCCTTCCTGTGTTCGCGGATCTACCCTATGTCTGAACCAGAACTCGCGGCCTTGCGGGCCTTTCTTGATAAAAACCTGAAACGGGGATTCATCCGGCCATCCACGTCGCCCCTGTCTGCACCCGTTATCTTTGTTAAGAAGAAGGGCGGAGAGCTCCGCCCCTGCAATGATTACCGGGCCTTGAATAAAATAACCATTCGAGACCGCTACCCCCTGCCGTTGATCGGTGAACTTCTGGATCGCCTTAAGGGGGCACGTATTTATACCAAGTTGGACCTCCGTGGCGCCTATAATTTGGTGTGAATCCGTGCTGGTGACGAGTGGAAGACGGCTTTCGGAACTCGTTATGGCCAGCATGAATACCTGGTCATGCCTTTCGGTTTAACCAACGCTCCAGCTGTGTTCCAGCAGTTCATGAACGTCATCTTTCGGGACCTGCTTGATTGCTTTGTGATCATCTACCTGGATGACATTTTGATTTACTCCCAAGACCCCGCTCGGCACACGGAACATGTTTGTCAGGTCTTACAACGATTACGAGACCACCGACTCTACACCAAGCTGGAGAAGTGTGAATTCAACTTGCAGGAAGTCGAGTTCCTAGGTCACATTGTATCTCCCCGAGGGATCCAGATGGACCCAAAGAAAATAGAGTCGGTTCTGACCTGGCAGAAGCCCCGGAACCGTAAGGATGCACAGCGGTTTCTCGGCTTTGCGAACTATTACTGCCAGTTCATACCAGCCTACGCGGACATAACCACGCCGCTGACCCGCCTCCTCCGGCCCAAAGAGCCGTTTCTTTGGACTCCGGAGGCAGACCATGCTTTCACCACACTAAAAACCCGCTTTACCACCAAGCCAATTCTGCGCTATCAGGACCCCCGACTACCGTTTACTGTGGAGACGGATGCCTCCAGTGTCGCTCTGGGTGCAGTACTGTCCCAGCGGGAGGACCCCTCGCAGCCACTGCAGCCCTGTGCTTTCTACTCCAGGCAGTTCACACCCCCAACACGCAACTACACCATCTGGGAGCGGGAACTCTTGGCCATCAAAACCGCTTTCGGGGTTTGGAGGCATTACCTCGAAGGGGCCCGTCACCCTGTCCAAGTATTGACGGACCACCGGAATCTGGAACACTTGCAGACAGCACGACGCCTTAATCAACGCCAGATCCGGTGGTGTCTCTTCTTCTCCCGGTTTGACTTCCGCATTACCTACATCCCGCATACTCAGAATCGGAAAGCCGATGCCTTGTCCCGCAAACCGGAATACGCTGTTCCAACCTCTGAAGAGTTTCCGACTACACCTATCCTATCCCCTTCAGTTTTCGCAGCCACTACAACTCGCTTGTCCCTGGCTGAAGAAATTCGAGCCAGCCAAGCTCAAGATCCCTGGGCCAAGCAACGCTTGCAGGAACTCCAAAAGGACCCTGCCGGAGACTTTACTAACCACCAGGGTCTCCTATTACACTGTGGATGCCTGTACGTTCCTCCAGGGCCCCTCCGAACCAACGTGCTCTATCTGACCCATGATTCCCCTCCTGCAGGACACTTTGGTCGGTACAAAACTCTGCACTTACTCACACGGGAATTCTGGTGGCCCCAGGTTCGAGCTGACGTCGCCCGTTACGTTGATTCCTGCGAGGTTTGTCGTCGAGCCAAGGACGTACCAGCCAAACCTCCAGGGCTGCTACAACCATTACCCGTACCAGCCGGCCCTTGGGACACAGTATCCCTAGACTTCATCACGGATCTCCCACGATCACAAGGGTATACCTGTGTTCTGGTAATAGTGGACCTGTTCACCAAGATGGCTCATTTTGTCCCGTGTTCCAAGCCTCCCACAGCTCCTGAAACAGCCCAGCTCTATCTTCATCATGTTTTCCGTCTACACGGGCTTCCGACACACTTAATTTCTGATCGTGGTTCCCAATTCACCTCCCGGTTCTGGCAAGCTTTACACACCAGTTTGGGTACCCAAGTGCACTTCTCGTCGGCGTATCATCCCCAAACAGATGGACAGACTGAGCGTACTAATGCCACTCTTGAGCAATATCTCCGTTGCTATACCTGCTATCAGCAAGATGATTGGGCTACCCCGCTACCCCTGGCTGAATTTGCCTACAATAACGCCATACACTCATCCACAAAACAGACCCCATTTGAAGCCAACTATGGGTACCATCCTCGCTTTTTCCCAGCTGCCCTGCCGTCAACCGTGGTTCCTGCTGCTGATGCCCATATACGCGAGTTGCAGGCTCTCCAAGACTTACTCCGAGAGCAGCTTCAGCAGGCTAAGGAGGCTTATAAGACAGCGGCCGACAGAAAACGGCAAGAAGGGCCACCTCTGAAACCAGGGGACCAGGTCTGGCTTTCCACCCGTTATCTCCGCCGACCTGGCCGGTCCCATAAGTTAGACCCTCGGTTTATAGGACCCTATGTAATCCTGGACCAAATCAACCCTGTTGCTTTCCGGCTACAACTTCCAGATACTCTCCGTATCCACCCGGTTTTCCATCGATCTCTCCTTGTTCCTGTTGCAGCACCGGACCCTGCCCGACCTTCACCCCTGGCTCCACCTCCGCCCATTCTGGTCGATGGCGAGGAAGAATACGAGGTCTGTCAAATCCTGGACTCCCGAATCCAGCGAGGAGGTATCCAGTATTTCGTAGATTGGGAAGGTTATGGTCCTGAGGATCGATCATGGGAACCCGCCAGCAATCTACACCCCCCCGATTTGGTACGGCAGTTCCATGCTACCTATCCTGATCGACCCGGCCCATCTGAAGGGGGGAGCCCTGGGGAGGGGGATAGTGTCATGAGTGCAGCTGAAGACCTGGAACCGGAAGGGTTAACTGTGGCTGAGGAGAATGCTGAGCAATTAGAAACGCAAACACCTGAATCACCCCCAGATTCTCCTCCCCCAGTAGACAGGCTGAGGGCCAGGCTTCGGGGAAGACTTATGACAAAAAGGTCAGAAGATCGCTCGAAGGCTGCCCACAGAAACATCCGATCAACTAGCCCTGAGTACTGACAGGATGGAAAAGCTTCCAGCAGCTCAAGGGGCTGTTTTACTATATAAACAGCTCATAGTCGGCTAGAAATCCGTGGAAGCAACAAGTCGAATCTCTGGCTTGCATCCACGCTATTGACTACCTTGAACCTTGTTCCCTGGACCTTTGGCTTTGGACTCTGACCCCGGACTATGTTGTGTGATTTGGCTTTGGACCCTGACCTCGGATTACGGTTTGTGATTTGGCTTTGGCATTTTGGTATCGGCTCTTCTGATATATAACTTCTGATATAACTTCTGATATTGGACTGGCTTATCGGACTTTGCTGTTGAAACCCCCGGGAACGTGACACTGGTCATAATCTGCATGGACAAAAAAGAGCACAGAAAAAATATACAAAATGATCTGGATAGGTGGGAAGTGTACCACAGGAACCGATAGGTGTCTATAGAGAGGAGAACAGATAGTTTGTGAAAGATGGAAGGGGAGGGGATGCTGAAGCTCCCCACAAAGTGATCATAGAATTTGGATTTAGTAGTAGCAGACCTAAAATGAATAAGGAACTTTGGTTCATTGTTGACAGATTAAAATGGTATGGACAGTTTTATGAGTTCAGTAGGTCACCCCATGTCCACTGCTGTTTGGTTAGACACCCCCCCATAGATACTGAAAACAGTGGATAATAACAAATGTTAAATATACTGTATATATAGCATGGTAAAGGTGGGGGAGAAATATCTTCAAATGCATTATGAGAACTGTCTGGCTCCCTGTAGTGACCCGTTATGGCAATACATGTGGAATTAGCTGTTTCTGCCTGTTTTCTTTTCCATAATATTTTTAATATTATCATAACATGGATAAGTGAAACTGTGGATAATGATCCCATGGATACTTGGGAGTTACAGTAATCTCTTGAGAAGGGCAAGTAGAAGAACGATAGTGATTAAATCGACATAGGTAATCTAGTGCTAGAAGCATAGATAGTGCAGAAAGTGATAGTGATCACTCAAGTAGTCCAGAACAGCAAGTGTACTTACACCCTGATGTTGTAACATGTTGGAAAAGAAATGTCATAATGTATCGTGCCTTAAACTACAGGTCAGGAAGCAGAAGATGTGAGAAAACAGGGAGACATTTCGCTAGTGTGACCATGGCCCCAGTACATCCAACAAGAAATATCCTCCCTATGTGCGGGAGCCAATACTAGGATAATTTATTGAAATCTGCAACAAAAAATACCAAAAGGACCCAAAGCAATCCTGGAACAAATGCTGATAACACAAGTATACTGTGGATGAACTCTTAGAATACACATGAAAAGAAAGTGACAAAGGTATCAATTTATAATTCTTCGTGACCCTGAAGGTAAAAGCCTGGCTTGCCCCTCCACACATTTACCAGCTGCATTGAGTGAGGCCACAGATCTATTTGTTAACCTGGAGAAATAAAAGATGAAGCAACCTCTCACTGTCTCCATCAACAAAATAAGAGGATACAGGGGACGGTGTTCACCTGAGCCCTCATCTGGATGCAGATCTGAGGCTGCTGCTTTGGCTGCTGCTGTTGGCACTCCTTTTGCCACTTTCTTCTCCAGTGTTGTAGCTACACTGGGGTCAGTTCCCTGTCCCCAACCCAGGTTGAAGACAATATAAAATGCCACCTACATGAGGATATTCTTCAATTTATAAAATATTTAATGGCACTAAGTAAACACTGGAATGGAACAAAACAGGGGCTTCTTAATAAAAACTGATGCAAGTCTCGGACAAACATCCAAATAATACTTTTGACCTCAAACCCAATGAATATTGCTCTTTCATTAATCTTTTATTACCCCCAAACCCACCAAAGTGGAACACAATGGCCCAGAACAGCAAAAAATAGCCCGGAATGGAGACTTTTGAGTAAGACAGTCCAACCACATTCACCAGATCCATCCAACCGGACAGGACTGGTGGAACCAGGCATAAAATGCACCCAGGAACAACATTCCAGTACTCATTCTGGGCAGAATATTGGTATTGTCAAAAACAGACTGGAATGGCAACTTCCGAGTAGGATAGCTCAACAAAATTCACAAGACTCATCCAGCTGTGAGGGGACTGAAGCAAGCAGCCAAAAAATGTTCCCAGGATCCACATTCTGGTACCCGTTCTAGGCAATAAATTGATTTGGTGAAAAACAGCCCAGGACAGCAACTTCTTAGTAGGACGACAGCCCAACCAAATTCATAAAGTCCATCCAACTTGAGGGGACTGATGCAACCAACCACAAAACATCCCCAGGATCTACTTTCCAGTACCCGTTTTAGGCAGAAAATCATTAATGCACAAAACAGCCTGGAACAGTGGTATTCATCTTACTCATAAAATGAAAGAGATATGCTGTAGCAAACCAGAAAACATCCTCAGGAACCACATTTCAGTATTCATTCCAGACAGGAAACCAATAATGTGTAAGATAATCTGGAACAGCAACTTCCAAGTAAGACAGCATGACAGGATTCACCCCTTTCTTCGGACTAGAAGGGACTGATGTACCAAACAACCTCAGAAATCACATTCCTGGGCCTTTTCTGGGCCCAAGTTCCATGTTTTAGAAATTGCCCATGAACAGCAGCTTCAGAGTTGGTGACACCAACTAATTTATCAGTCACTGGATGGGAGCAATGCATCAAACCACCAACCTTCTACAGGAACCACAATCCCCATACAGAAACAGAGATTGTGATTCTCTGCTTCCTCAGTGGTAAAACTGTAAAGTATTAGTGCTCTTGGTTTAATAAGAGGAAGAAATTCAATTGAATTAGGTCAAATGTTATAGTAAACAAACATAATAAAGTGTGCTGCTTATATGCCACCCCATAGCACTTAAAGCACTTTCTGGGTGGTTTATAATTTAATCATGCAGGGTACACATTGTCCCCACCCCACAGCAAGCTAAGTACTCTACTGACCTTGGAAGGATGGGAGGCTGAGGCAACCTCAATCCAGCTACCTGGGATTGAACCCAGGTCATGATCAGAGTTTTAGCTGCAGTACTGTAGTTTAATCAATGCTCCATGAGGCAACATCTGCTAGAGGTGATTGATGTTGTAGGGTTCAAACTATATCTAAGAACTATATTCCAAAATCCACTGTGTCCCAAAATCTGTATCCTAGAAAATAGCTTGGAGCAGCAACTTCTAAACAGGAGAAGCAGCCTCCTTTACAGCCATACAGGGCTCAATGGTAGTTAAAGAACAAGCCACAAAAGATCCAAAGTTAACATTGTCTGATATTTCTTCTTGGCCAAAGACCTACATTACAGAAAGCACTTTGGAACTGCAACTTCTAAATAAACCATATTATCATGTAAATCATAAACAGCCACATATGAACCATAAGAACCATACAAGGGATCTTTTTCTGGGCTAAAAATCTGTTTTCTGTATAACATCTCAAAATAGCAGTTTATGGGAAATCCAAATTCAGAATGTATCTGAGTGCTTATGTGTCACACCTTTTCTCTTCCTAGCACTTCCAAGCACCTTACACATAAATCTGGAATTATGCAGAAGACGTTACGACCAGTCCTAACCATATGGGCATATGTAAGTGAGAATACTGTTCACAACACAGTTCATTTCAAAAGTAACCATTATAAAAAAATCTAGGTGCCAATACAACATATTTACCTATT
The DNA here is from genome assembly GCA_037013535.1 of Intellagama lesueurii. NCBI lineage: Eukaryota > Metazoa > Chordata > Lepidosauria > Squamata > Agamidae > Intellagama > Intellagama lesueurii. The sequence goes on from JBAJHW010000005.1 coordinate 113,908,083, forward strand.
TTTTAAAAAAAGATGAAAACAAAATAAAATATGAGCAGTCCAATAAATTCTGCAACCTGAATTGAAGAGTCATCCTCCTGGATAAGATCATGTTAGAAATAGTTACAGAAATGTTTGAGGGACAAAGTTCCTGAAGGCTACATAGATTGTCTGGTTGATGTTAGTGTCTTATCTTTTCTTTTAGTCAAGAGGACTGGACATTTCTCTGCCATCCTATTCATCTTATTTATTTTCAAGGCCACAGTAACTTGAATGTGGTAATTCTTCATCAAGTGATACATTGCTGTCATGATTATATCCACTGACAAAATTTTGCTCAAAGCGGGTAGTCTTTCAAGTCTTCAGTGCCGCCCAGTTTATAAGAGAAAAATTTGGATGGAATCAAAGGCGTGCATGCCGAGGTATCTCAGAGGAACCCAGCCGGAACTCTGTGCAGTGGGTTTCCAGTACTCATGGCAGGTGCATTGCTGGTAGATGAGGCCAGAGATACAGAGGGTGTCTCCCTAGATCTGTCAGAGGGCAGAAACAGACCTGCCGAGAGCCAACCCAAGAAATATTGTTGCCTGAGGCAAAGTGTCCATCAATGTCTTTATTTTGTCAATTGACCATATGGCATTGACGAAAAGGCACAAAAGAAAAATATGGCTGTATAGCTAATGGTAACATGGCAAGAGAGATCAGTGCAAAATAGCACATGGTCCTGTATCACCCTAGCCAAAGGCAAGATTCAGAGACTGGCTAAGTTGTTTCAACACTTTTGGGGGGGAAATCTCACAAAATTCATTTCTCTGACAGTAACAATACAATATTAAAATTATACTGTCCTTTCATGGCATCCCACTCTGCCCAATGGAAGCAATCTAAACTCTAGACCTGATTGGATGGGGGAGAAAGGATGGAAGATGTCCTGAAGAAAGTGACAGAAGAGAAGCATATACCTGAGGTCACCTCACTGACCATGCCTTCTTCAAGACAATCTTACAAGTGCTGGATAGCTAAGTGGCTTAGACCTCTGGCTGCAGAGCTAGACGATTCCCCACGGTGCCTCCCTGACAGGGGCTGGACATGATGATCTATAGGGTCCCTTTCAGCTCTGCAGTCCTAAGATTATAAAATCTCTGACATTGTGACAGTCTCTCCTTCTGCAAAAGGACCATCTACTGATGACTTTTCCCAGACATCTCCTGCCTCACAGGAATAGCCCCATGTATCATTACTTCTACATTTCCATAAAATGAAACCTTCGAGGCTCAACCAATTCCCTTTGTGTAAAGAAGGCCATCAAGTGTATTCAGGTGCATCTTCTAATCAGTGAAAAATGCAGTGACAGAGCTGGTGTTCACATTATGACACCAAAAGCATATTGTACCAATGTTATGGCATGTCCACTTTCTTCTTGTAGGAGTACAATCTTGGCTCAAAATTCTGCTTTGAATGAATGGCTTGGTCCTACATAACCTCATGATTGTCTCCAATTATCTGGCAGTTTTCAAGGACCATTTCTTGTGTTGAGTTTTGCTGTCATGCACAGCCCTCCAGTGACAAAGTCTCTCACAAGCAAAGCATTATATGTGAAGGGCACCCAAATGTAGAAATGGCTGCAGTTTCTTTTATAAAATACAGAGGAAAGGATGATAAGAACTTCCTCTGAAAATCATTTAAAAACTTTTCTCATTGTGGGGAAAAAAAAAGATTAACATACCCCTGAGATAAACCTTTTCATCACCTGTTGTGAAACTCCATCTTGACAATGGTCCACCACATCTTGACTATTAACTGTTTCTCACCTTGTCAAGAACTGGAATGAACCCTGATTATGACATCAGAAATGATGTCAAAATATTGTGTTTGCTTTTAGTCCAGGCTGTCTTCAGGACAATATTAGTGTCCAGCAAACCTCTGTAATTAAGTAGCCATTAGGTTTACTCACAGCCTAGGCCTGAAGAAAAAATTAGTGTGACCTGAATGCCCTTAAGCTGATGTGGTTAATTCCCTCTCACCTCTTCTCAGTGGGAGAGAAAGATTTCTGAAACCAGAAAATAGGTAACAACAAACAATCAAGCAAACAAAAACCAACCACCCCCACCTCCTTTCATCTTCTCCACTATAAGCCATCAAGCCTCTGGTTGTGCTACTGACTGTCACGTATCCCCTGCCCTTGGTCCTTAAGATTGCTTTCTCCATATTGTGACATAAATCAGCATCTTAAGATCACTTCTTTTATGAATGAGATGCTGATTCTCTCCCAGTCAATTTATTAGAAAGAAAGAGGCATTAGAAAGATAGAGACATTGCAATCTGACAGAGAAATTGTTGGCTTGAGGGATGTAATCATTCCTCAAGCAGATAACAGGCCAAAAATGTATGACTGGGAAAGAAATATTTTGAGTCACCCTTCTCCTTCTCCCTCTCCCTCTCCTTCTCCCTCTCCCTCTCCTTCTCCTTCTCCCTATCCCGCTCCTTCTTCTCCCTCTCCCTCTCCCACTCCTTCTTCTCCTTCTCCCTCTCCTTCTCCTTCTCCCTCTCCCACTCCCACTCCTTCTTCTCCCTCTCCTTCTCCCTCTCCCTCTCCCACTCCTTCTTCTCCTTCTCCCTCTCCTTCTCCCTCTCCCTCTCCTTCTCCCTCTCCCACTCCTTCTTCTCCTTCTCCCTCTCCTTCTCCTTTTCCCTCTCTTTCTCCTTCTCCCTCTCCCACTCCTTCTTCTCCTTCTCCCTCTCCCTCTCCTGCTTCTCCTTCTCCCTCTCCCTCTCCCACTCCTTCTTCTCCTTCTCCCTCTCCCTCTCCCACTCCTTCTTCTCCTTCTCCCTCTCCCTCTCCCTCTCCCTCTCCTTCTCCCTCTCCCTCTCCCTCTCCTTCTCCCTCTCCCTCTCCCACTCCTTCTTCTCCTTCTCCCTCTCCTTCTCCCTCTTCCTCTCCCTCTCCTTCTCCCTCTCCCACTCCTTCTTCTCCTTCTCCCTCTCCTTCTCCTTCTCCTTTTCCTTCTCCTTCTCCCTCTCCCACTCCTTCTTCTCCTTCTCCCTCTCCCTCTCCCGCTTCTCCTTCTCCCTCTCCCTCTCCCACTCCTTCTTCTCCTTCTCCCTCTCCCTCTCCCGCTTCTCCTTCTCCCTCTCCCTCTCCCACTCCTTCTTCTCCTTCTCCCTCTCCTTCTCCCTCTCCCTCTCCCTCTCCCACTCCCACTCCCACTTCTTCTCCTTCTCCTTCTCCCTCTCCCTCTCCTTCTCCTTCCTGAATGATATGAATGTCCAGAACCATCTTTAAGAGAACGTGACAGTAGTAGTGCATTTCCTAGAACCCGTTTACTTAAAAATATATGGATGAGGCCTGAAAGAGGAATGAGAAGGCATACAGGTAGATAGTGATGATCCGAAAAGTAGCATCAGCCCCTCGAAAGCAACAGTACAAATTTTCAGCACCCCTCACTCTTATGCAAGATGCCATTTGTGAGGTGTAGTTTGACAGACAGTTATTCTGAAAGAAACTCTCTGTGAACAAATGGGAGCAGAAGAGCAATCGTATTTCTGGGTTACCTCATGTTGACTGATTTCTTCTAGGCATGTGGAACCATTGTTGATGCAATGGATTGTGATTGCTGTGTGTCGCTGGTTTTGCCAGTGGGTTCTGTGAGAGTGTCTGTTGGTTTTGCTAAAATGTATCTTGTATCTATTGGTATTATTTTTGTTTCTACTTTGTTTGTGGGAGGTCAAAGGATAAAATGACATCATGCCAGCATAGCATTTGCCAGCACAGTATAATGAAAGGATTGGCCTGTTTATTCCAAAGAGCTACATCCGGAATCAAGACATCATTTACCTACTTGTATTATCTAGACTGTAACACAATATTTATAGTACAAAAGTGTTTACTTGTTAATAAATCCACCAGAGGGAGCTCCTATGGTATTCTAGGTATAGGAGAAGCTGTAGATGGTAACAGACAAATATGATCAGAATGAAAAATACATAGGAATAGCAAAATACTTATTTTGCATACCTGCCCAAGGGGAATCTATTTTTGTTACATATTTGCAGCATCCCAATCCAATGGGGATTCTCATATTCTATAACATATATTTTCAGCTTAATCATGGAAAGCATTACTTAGAAGCAACTGGCACTGATTACAGGTTATGCTGATTATGCTGCCACATAAGTAAGTATAAGATAGCAGCTTTATATATACCCAATAATGTATAATTGCTATTTTTTGCTACCAGATACAATTAAGATTTTATAAGATTGAGGTTATGGACCAGATCAGGGGCAAGCAACTTTCCAGATGTTCTTGAATGCAACTCCCATCATCCTTCACCATTGTTGGCTAGGGCTGTTGAAGCAGCAGTCTAACAACATTTGGAGGCCAGAGTTGCTCACCCCATGGTATGTGACATACTATGGGTTGCTGCAGCAGTTGACACGTGATGTGCTGGTGCATGTGCTGCTATGTTCACATACTTAGAGAGAAAGAGTGAGAGAGAAAAAAACAACTTAGATTATAGCAAAAAGTTGAAGCTGTACCCCCAAAAAGGAAATCTAGACCACATATCCCAGAGAAGGAGTTGCCATTTCTGCCTCGCTTAAAGAGGCAGGTGCTGCAGATTATGAGGTGTTAACATGGGCAGCGCACCCATCCACCCCATGAGGAGTAAGTGCACTGTGTAGTGTTTCCCCCTGGAAAACCCATTCTCAGTTCAGGTATGTTACACCAAAAGAGAGTCCTCTCCTCAGCTGAGGTATTAGAAAAGCACAATTTTACCTCATATGTTTTACCCCCACTCTAAGTTGTTAATTTGGGTAAAAGGCAGAAGTAGAAGCTGCAGGCTTTCAGGATATGGCCAGACTGAGAGATAACATGGAATCCTCTTATCACGCATAATCACAGGATGGCTAGAATCACTATACACTGATCAGGCACAACATTAAAACCACCTGCCTAATATCATGTAGGTCCCCCTCATGCTGCCAAAACAGCTCTGATGCATTGAGGCATAGACTCCACAAGACCTCTGAATGTGTCCTGTGGTATCTGGTACCAAGACATTCACAGTAGATGCTTTAAGTCCTGCAGGTTGCGAGGTAGGGCCTCCATGGATTGGATTTGTGTTCCAACACATCCCATAGATGCTCCAACTGATTGAGTTCTAAGGAATTTGGAGGCCAAGGCAACACCTTGAACTCTTTGTCATGTCCCTCAAACCATTCCTGAACATTTTTGCAGTGTGGCAGGGTATATTATCTTGCTGAAAGAGGCCACTACAATCAGGGAACACCATTGCTGTGAAGGGGGTGTAAATGGTCTGCAGCAGTCTCTAGGTAGGTGATATGTGTCAAAGTAACATCCACATGAGTACCACGACCCAAAGTTTCCCAGCAGAACATTGCCCAGAGCATAACACTGCCTCCTCTGGCCTACCTTCTCCTCATAGTACATTCTGCTGCTATCTCTTCCCCAGGTAAACGATGCACACACCCCTGGCCATCCACCTGATCTAAAAGAGAACATTATTCATCAAACCAGGCAACCTTCTTCCATTGGTCCATGGTCCAGTTTTGATGCTCACATCCCTTTGCAGGAGCTTTTTGCAGTGGACAGAGGACATAATGGGCACTCTGACCAGTTTGTGATTGTGCTGCCCCATATGCAGCAAACTGCAATGCACTGTGTACTCTGACACTTTTCTATCATGGCCAGTGTTAGGTTTTTCAGCACTTTGAGCCACAGTAGCTCTTCTGTTTGATCTGACCAGACAGGCTAGCCTTTGCTCCCCACATGCATCAATGAACCTTGGGCGCTCTTGACGCTGGTGCCAGTTCACTGGTTTTCCTTCTTTGCACCACTTTTGGTAGGTACTAACCACTGCATACCGGGAACACCTCACAAGACTTGCTATTTTGGAGATGCTCTGACTGAGTTGTCTAGCCTTCACTGTCTGGTCCTTGTCAAAGTCACTCAGATCTCTTCGCTTGCCCATATTTCCTGCCTCCAACACATGAAATTCAAGAACTGACTTGTCACTTGCTGCCTAATATATCCCACCCCTTGACAGCTGCCATTGTAACAGTATAATCAATGCTATTCACTTTACCTGTCATTGGTCTTAACGTTGTGGCTGATCAGTGTATAATTAACTGGCATTGCCAACTGCTGCGGCCCTTTCCTTGGTGCTGTTGTCTCCTCCAGCAAGATCTCTGAGCTAAAAAAAACAACACGTTCTCCAGCTTTGTGGTAGAGGTATGTTTACTCTACAAACACATTTAATCTGAGCTTCTTACTCAGGATACTAATTTGAATTGTCAGTTTGTTTGTATGTCTCTTGGGAGAAATAGTGCCTATAGTTGGGCCTTGGTGTGTACTTTCATGTAGAATTGGGGTACGGAATGGTGGCAATCACTGCAACTATCGAGTGCAGTTTTACAACTGTCCAACCTTGTATGGCATCACAAGACTGCTCTTCACCTCATATCTGGCTTTGAATTCCCAGGTCAGTAGTATCCTCAGGGAATAGGATACTACTGACCTGGGAAACTTAATGGGGACAATTATATGGGGTTTACCAGATGGATGAACTTCTGGGGCTTCACGGCTAGAGATTTTTTTTCAGTGTTGTTTTTTTTCAGCACTTGTTTCTAATGTCTCTCTCAAATATCTGATATCTCACTGCACACTAGCCCAAGATTTTTTTTTAATCTGTTTAATTCCTTATGCTTAATTTTGCTCCCAACTTTAGTTGAAGATAAAGCCTGCATGTAAGAAGAGACTGAAAATTAAGCTTCAAACAAATTATCTTTCAGGATTTGGTGAAATCTTATCCAGTTGGAAATTAATCCACTGTGCTTGTTTTAGGGCTTTAGCAGGCCCTCTGATATTTTTTGCAAAAGGAATGGAGTCCCTGTATTGTAGACATACAAAGACACAATTGACAACTGTTGACATTCTGTTACTGTTTTCCAATTGGAAACAAAGTGGACACATCAATATATTTTTTTAAAAAATTGTACACTAAAAATATCAAGGAAATTTAAGTGAAGACAGAATTGAAGGCAGATACAATTCTAACCCCCTCCCCGGAGAAACAGGAGAAGATGTATCTGGTGGACTGTCTACATCAGGGGTCCCCAACCCCTGGTCCGTGGCCTGGTGCCGGTCCGTGGGCTTGCCGGAACTGGGCTGCGGAGATGGATCTCTGCCCCCCCGCACGCATGGTGGGTGTGTTGCGCTCACGTGGGGGCGTGTCGCACTCGCGCAGGGGGCATGTCACGTTCACGCAGGGGTGTGTTGCGCTCGCACAGGGGGCATGTCACACTTGTGGGGGGCATGTCATGCTCGCACAGGGGTGCCCCTGCCCCCCTGTACACGGAGCCCGCCCCCCCACCGGTCCGCAGTGGGACCGCTGGTCTACATCAAATAGGCACTCTCATGATTCAAATCAAATAACTGAGAGTAGTTATGTGTCTGCTTGACAGAGGACAGTTGTTGTTTTTATTTGAAGGGCCATCAGAGGATAGTCCCTTGCTTCAAGAGCATCTTTGTTTTAGTGGCTGTCCAAGTATAGATGAAAACAACCAAAGGAGAGCAGGGATCTTGGCATTTACAACTAACATTTAGCACCAAACTGAGAGATTTCAACAACTTTTGAGAGTATTTTGTTGGTCATAAGGAAAGTATTACCTGTTAGGATTATTTGGTACAGAATTTTGCAGAATGTGCTGGCCAAATACAAAGCTTTTGACTATTCAGAAGAAGTAATCACTCTGGAGACTAGTTGTAAGGCACACTTTAGGAAGCTTACTGTTTATTGCCTCAGTACAGTGGTTCCCAATACTGGGTAACCTAGGGGTTCTTGGATTGCAACTCCCAGAAACCCCAGCCAACACAGCTAGTGGTGAAGGCTTCTGGGAATTGCAGTTCAAGAACACCTGGGTCACTCAACGTTGGGAATGACTGCTTTAGTATATCTAAACAGAGATAGTGGTGGAGAAAGGTTCATGAAATTATTTGCAGATGCACTTAAAGTTGGCTTCCATCTAGAAATGGGCACGAACCTCTGCCATATGTTCCCTTCCCCCTCCTTCCTGTCCAATGACTCACTCACCAGCCGGCGCACACTCCTCTCCTCCTCCTCTTTGGCTGTTTGACCCATCCTCAGCAGGAGCACGGGTTTGCCTGTTCTGCCTCCTTATCTGAGCGGGCGATCAGCCAAGGAGCATGTGCTGGCTGCTGAGTGGGGGATGAAGCCATGGAATTGGGAAGGGAACGTGTGGCATCACAGGTGCCAGCGTACGAACTGGCATGAACCTCCAAACTGAAGTTCATGCCTGTCTCTACTTCCATCTGTGCATGAGTGCCTCCCTAACGAAAAATGGAGGCACAAAAAGAAACATAAGGTGACCCTAGAGATAGAAAGGAGAAGAGAGATGAAGTTTTCCAATCTTCCTATAAAAATAGAAAACAAGAGTTGTGCTACTGATCTGCCAATTGCCCCTCTCCCTGGGGGAGATCACTTTCTTACATGTGTTGGTGTTCTATTTCAACATTTTCTGATAGTGGATTTTGGATCTGATCCTAGGGCCATTTTGAAACACAGACAATTCCTATGGTGGTGTTGACGTAGGCTACAAGCATATTGATTTGTTTGTTTGTTTTATATGCCTCCTTTTCCCCAATATAAATGATCCAAGGAAATTTGGGAAAGCCTCATGATTTTAATCCATTTTGGAAACAGTAACGAAAAACTACTGTGTATTTCCCAATGCATTCCAACAGCTTTAACAATTTCAATACTTCTAACAACTAAAGGTCACTTTGTAAGCAAGCATTTCATTTGAAGATTGTGCCTAAAAATCATTCAAGATTTTCAGTAAAAATGGTCCCTACAAATATCCAATGATTTCTCATTTCCGTTTGGAAGGAAACAATGCATTGCAATGATTATTTGGCGTCCTGTTTGGTCAAAGGAATCAACTGCAGAACAGGAGAGTGTATTGTAAAGAGGAATTACAGCAGTGTGATAGAGTTAACAAGGAAGCCAGCCATCTTGTAGCAGGTGCCACAGCTGTGTCCTGTGCAGCTGTGCAAGTTATTTTGCTCCCCTAATTATAGGACTGAGCAGGATGCTCATTAAGCAGAAGCCACCCTCTCTTAGTCACAGGAACACTGCAGATTCTCAATATACTTGGAAAAGCAGCATATTTTTCTGTAAGGAGCGTATGTGTCCTGGGTTATATGTGTAAGCAAGTGTGAAATACATTGCGAGTTCTCAAAATGTATTTTACACTATTCTTTAAAAGAATATTGTATGATATAAAGAAAAAAATAACATTTACCATAGATTTTTAAAAATTAAAATTTTATAAAGGCTTTCAAAGACGTACAAAGAACATAAGGGGCTGAGATTGTTAGCCTATGGCAACAATGGAGTCTTCTGGCACTTTGATGATTGATAAAGAAGTGTACAAAATCTTTTTGTTTGTTTGTTTGTTTGTTTGTGTATTAGACTCCGCTGTCTGAATCTCACTGTTTTACCTTTGTGGTCTTCTTCCCTGTGTTTTGAGCTACTCTACTCTACTTCATTAGCCTATTCTTACCTTACATTTTTAATGTCAGCTGATTACTTTTTAGCAACAATAACAAAAACTCCAGTCAGTATTCCAGGGGCTCAGAGGAGCAGTGCAGCTCTGTTACTTCAGCACAGAGAGAGAACCTTCACCAAATACTGCACTGTCTGTTAGAACCTGGTGCAAGCCTCAGAATCCTGGTGCTATCAGTGGGTGGAGTAGAGTGGTGCCTGGAAGACCTAAAGATTTCAGTCCTCAGCCTTCACCCCCAACTTTCCAGCTTCAGGGGCTCCTAGACTGAGCCATATGGTGCCTCTATTGGTAAGTGCTATTCTTCCAAAGGTGCACCCCAACAAATATAAACCAGGCAGCAGAGAGGATCTTCCTCAAAAGAAGTTCAGTAGTTTTTGGCTCCGCTGGAGCGCTTCCTGATAATTGTGCACAGGCTTTTCTATCCCTAGGGTCTATGTGATGTTTTGTGCAAGTCATTTTCTACTTGGCTCCTCCTTTCTCTGCCACCATGTCCCTTTGGGTCCCTTGTTTTCAAGCCATTGCCTACAGTTTTCTACATTTAATTAGCCATTCTGTTTCTTGATGAATATCCTGAGCCCACGTATCTCCTGCAGTTGTCCCACAACAATCACTAGCTTTTTCTGACTAAGCTCTTCAGTGCTCAGTGTTACTTCAGTTCCCTGTGCCTCTGTTCTTTTCCTACCAGTTTTTGTTCTGTTCTGTTTGTTTTCTTTTGTTTCTTGTTTTTGCTTTGCTGTCCCTGCCTTTCTTTCCGGGTCCTCTCATCAGTCCATTGCCCAGATTATCTCACAATGTTAGCCTGACTTCTGTGGTTCTGCATGTGAGAAAGGAGATGAGGAGAGGAGAATGGGACACTGGACTGCTCTCTGGGGAGGCAGATATTTGCCCTTCAAACTTTCTAGTTCCAATGTTACAGCAAGGAGGGCTAAACAGAAAAAGCAAACACAGAGAAAGTGAGAGAAAATGGGCTCATTGCTTGTCATAGGGTTAGGGAGATATTTCAGAAAACCATTTATTTGTTAAGGTTGAAATCTACATAACACTCAATTGCTAACTATGGCTTTTTGAATAGGCGGCCTTTGCAAAGGCTGAAATTGAAGAGTTGCTATTATAGAGATAGCTGTTATTGCAATTAGTATGCAGAGGGCTTTGACCTCCCCACACATCCGCTAACCATTTCTCCAATGGACATTCAAAATCAGGAATGTATTGATAATACCAGATGGCAAGTGTTTTATTAACCACTGACCTTACATCAACCACAGCGAAGCAGAGAAAATTGCAACAAAGCACCTGCAGCTGGGTGATGATTCAGACTGCTGAGTTACTTACGGAAGAATTGAAACAGCCATGATAGTTGGGAAATGATGGTTTTTCACACAATCCAGTACTAATGTCCAAGCAGTAAATAGAAATAAGTGTGTCAACAGATAAGTCCACGTATGCAAATGAGCAAATATTATAAGCTAGATGTAATTGTGGCGATATAAGCTTTTACAAAATGACCTTCAGAGATTCACAGTCACATTGGAAAAAGCAGAGTAAAAACAGAGTTTTGCTGAAATGGAGAAAGTTAAGGATTAACTAGAGATTCTGACAAAAGAAAGGCTCAGATTGTATTTTCTGCACAACCTTGAGGCTCTGCTGAAATCCAATAAAGAGCTATGAAGATAATAAGGGATTTAGGGTCTCCATAATCTTTACACTATTCAAGAGGTTAATTTGAAATGTATGCATCTACTGTGAGTCTCAGAAAACATCTACACTTGTCACTGTATGTCAAACAAGGTGCCCTCTGACTGCCAGAGGACCAGCAACAATTCAATATGTAGCCTTTGCTAAACATAGATCTGCAGGAATGGGCAAAGGTGGGCCTGTTGAATTTCTACCTCATATATGCACTTTTCATCAGACATATTCATTCCTGAATGGAATGTGCCTCTAAAACAGGGTGTACTGCCATTTGGCCCAAGGGCTATATCTGGTACAGTGGTGCTTCAACTTGCGAACGTCCCGACATACGACCATTTCGAGTTACGACCAGCTCAGGCCGCAAAATTTTGCTTCGACTTGCGGCCGGAGCTTCCAGTTACGAACAGAAAAAGGCAGGGGGAAAAGGCGGGGAATTCAAATTGCTAACCGTTGGTGGCGAAGAGGCTGCTTCTTTGTAATTCTTTCGCCCCAACGGTTAGAGTAAGTGCGATCGGAGGAGGCTTCGGACTGCCTGGTAAGGTAAGGTGCTGCTTTCTGCTTTTTAAAAACTGTTCTGGGTGGGTTTTGCAGCGTGGTTTTGGGCTGGGTGGTGGGATTATGTTTCTATGCTATGATGGGTATTGCACGGTTTGTTTGTTTTTTGGTGGTTTTTTTCCCCCATTTCCGATGGGTCTTGCGGGGTTTGTTTGCTTTTTGGTTTTTTCCCCCCCCATTTCCGATGGGTCTTGTGGGGTTTGTTTGCTTTTTGGGTTTTTTCCCCCCATTTCCGATGGGTCTTGTGGGGTTTGTTTGCTTTTTGGGTTTTTCCCCCCCATTTCCGATGGGTCTTGCGGGGTTTGTTTGCTTTTTGCTTTGCTTTTTTTGCATTTCCAAAGGGTCTTGCACGGTTTGTTTGCTTTTCTTTTTTTCCCCCCTTCGGCCAGAACGGATTAATCGCGTTTCCGATGGGTCTTGCAGTGGTTTTGTGTGTTTTTTGGTGATTTTGTTATTCGACCGGAACAGACTAATTGCATTTCAATGCATTCCTATGGGAAATGGTGCTTCGATTTACGACCATTTCAAGTTATGACCGGAGTTCCGGAACCAATTAAGTTCGTAAGTCGAGGCACCACTGTATTGAGGGGAGCTGCATGCATATACTGAAGCACATGTGTGAAGTCATACACAAGCACACCCACACCCACAAAATTCCTTGACATTTTCAGTGCACGCACGCACACACGCACGCACACACCCCTGCCCATACCTCAGTGATCTTCCACTAAGATCAGTTTATCTGATGGCATTAGAACAGTGCCACTGCTTGGTAGTTCAGGTCACCAGCAGAGTTGTGAGGAAAAGTGGGTGGCATCTTTTGGATTTGGGGGTCTTACAGGTAGCACATGAGAACTGCATAAGACCCAAGTCCAAAGGCTTTGCTTTAGAAGCATTAATATCCATGTGGAAACCATTATAGGTATGATCAAGTTGAAGTTATGCACTGTCCAGCCTAATTATTTTGTTTACGTGGCTGAACTCCTACTGAATGTGCTGACTGGACCCTGCATAGTCCATTCATTCCAATGGGAAGGATTTACAATGATTCTAAATGGATGTATTTTAGCTAATCCCACGGATTACAATGGGACTTGCCTCTGAACACAAATCTCTAGGAATGTAGTCTTCAGCCAATATACAACTCTCTCTTTGAAATCTATATTAAGGTTGTTGTCCACAAAGTAGAATTCTCAAAACAGGAAACAAAGTGGAGGAGCAAACACCAAGTTGATCATTCAGTTGTCTCAAGGCCCTAGGAGATCCAAGGATCATTGTTTGAAAGCCATATATCTCTTGTGACCCCTTTCCCAGCCTCTGTGCTTTTTAATTTTTTTCTCGTAAACTCAGTTGTAAATAATTGAAAGCAGGTACATGGAGACCTGCCAATGGATGGACAGATCAGTGCCAGCAAAGCCTGGAAGTTCTGTTCTTTCACTGAACAAAAAAGGATACAATTGTGCTTTTCAGCATGGTGCCTCTGTCCTGGATTTTGTATGGAGTGTTTCCAGAATGAAGCTTTCAAGATGTTTTCCACTAAATTAATGAGCCTGGGTTTGGTGAAAAAAAGTTGCACAAACAAAACAATTAGGAAAATCTTAAGCATTCACTGTGTAGTCACAGCTGTTTCATAAGTCAAATAATCTAAAGCTAGTATTAAGGAGGCTGGATTTTATCCTGACTGGGAAGATTAGTGTATTTCCTTACAATAAATGTTATGTGAAGTAGGTTTTATTAAGTTCTGCCCACATATGTAGAGTTGCCAGGTCAGAGCATCCCATTCCCTGATGGCTTTGGGGGTAACAGAGGTAGCAGATGAGGGCTGCATGAGGCCAATTCCCCGAGATTCCAGGTGTGGGAGCTTCTGATGTCTCAGAAGCTGGGCAGGCTAGTAATGGGATGACAGATCCCCCACCCCACGGTCTTTTTCTTTAAATCTTTTTATTAGTTTTTTGAAGAAGTATATAACACATGAATACAGATGGATACATTAGTAAATGTACAAAAAAGAGAAGAGAAAAAGAGAGGGAGGGAGGAGAAGAAAATTGAAAACATGAGGGGAAAAAGAGAAAAGTGAGCAAAAATAAACCCTAGGAGTATGGAAGAAAAGGAGAAATGGGCATGAGGTCAGGCCTTTTGACACACGATCAGTTGCCAGTGAACCAACGATTCCTCAAATCAACAATGCCTGATGCCTACTGGTCCATATATGCATCCCAAATACATTTGTATAGGTCAGAGCTTAGCATATGCCAGTATAATACATGTTCAAAAGATGCAAGTTCATTTAGTTGTTCTGTCCATTGATTAATTGACAGTGAATTTGGATTTCCATCCCTGCAAGATAAAATACTTGGCAATCAGAAGAACCCATAAAGGCCATCTGTGCTGTCCTGTAGAGAGGTGTCAGGCTGCTAGGATGCATTTCAACAGGGCCTGTAAGGTTGATATCTCAAATTGTATCCAGTACCATTAATTAATTCTGATTACTACAGCTGCCCAGAAGAGAGCCACCACTGTACACAACCACATCATGTGAAGAAGTGAAGTTCCCCCACTCCCCACATCTCCAACATCTGTCTGAAGATAACATCTGTTTACACAGTAGTCTTTGGGGTGCCCAGTATACACAAAATAGAAGTTTTGTTTTTGTTTTTAATGTGTCAGCTTTAATCTAAGGTCTGGGGAGCCAAGACACACTGAGGCCAAAATGGTTTTTCATTGGCTATCTAATATGGTGCATTGTAGTCCTCCAGTCCACTTCTCCTGTGCTGTTTGACCTGCAATGTTTATATAGGGCTATTGAAGACTTGGAGTGAGAGACTTTAATCTCTTTAGCAACTTAGGGGTCTCAGGAGTACTCAGAGCAGAAGGACCAAGTGCAGGCATTGCCACTTAGTGCTAGAAGGCAATTAATATTTTTGCTGCATGTTCTCAATGGGCAAGGAATCATCTTTCACTCCAATTAGTTGATCAAGTGTACAGAAGGACCCTCATATCCACAGGGGATTGCTTCCAAGCTCCCTCACAGATGCTGAAAAATACCAATTATAGCAAATGCTATACATAGCATGGTCTCTGGCTCCCTCTAGTTCTGATAACTTCATCTTTTGAAATATATGCGTATTTCTAGGATTTTACTTTTAATATTTTTAATATTTCCAGACCGTGGATAAGTGAATCAGTGGATACTGATCCCACAGATAAGGGGGTCCTACTGTAATAATTCCACTAGTAGCTCAAATCTTCCAGAGGAATGGTCAGCCAGCAATCTATACCAAACGGTGAGCTTCCTATTTGTGAATAGGTTGAACCAAAATCATCTTGCCAAATCTAACCAAAGTGTATGTGTTGCTTCAATACCAGGTGATGTTTTGCTAAGTTTGTTAAAATGGTTGGAGCCCTGTATCCTCCAATGAAAGGGCAAGTCTAAAAAGTCTGACTCCAGCACAGCCCATGGGGAGGGGTGTCTCTGAAGTCATTGACATAGTTCAGCCATTCACATAAGAGAGCAGTAGAACGTTATGGTAGAGCGCAAGTTTGGAAACTCAAAGTCTCCCTCCTTGACTGGCAGTTGTAGCTTTTGGAGGGAGAATCTAGAGGGAGAGGATCCTCAAATGAACCTTTGAATAGTTCATTGAACCTCTTAAATATCCCTTTAGAAATGAATATTTCTCAAGACCTAACTGAGAGATGTTCATATTCAGAGTGTTTATTCTACCCCAAAGAATAAGTGCAAAGGCCTCCTATCTGTCTAGATCTAGTTTTACTGTGAATAGTATTGGCTTTAAATTCAATTTAATTAGTTGCCCAATGTCCTTAAGCACACAAATTTCGAAATAGATGAAAGCTTTCAGGCACTATCGAAAAGGTCAGATTCAAGACATCTCTCGTGATCCATGTTTAGCCATTGGCATCGGGTCTGATTTATTTTATACCCAATTTCTTTTATACCGAAAGAGGTGCCCAAAATCCTCATGCAAGTGTATCCACAATGAAATGGAGATTTGAGGATCACTAATAAACAGCAATATGTCATCATAGACATATCAGCATATGAGCATAGTTTTAAATTCCCTGGTTCCTGTCAGGGATTCTAGACAGAGGAAAGAGCAATGGTGATACGGGACAGCCTGGTCTTCTGCCCCTTTTGAATAGAAATAATTTAGATAGCATGCTATTGGTGATATAACTAATGACATTGGAGAGGCATACACAAAGCAGATCCACTGCATAAATTCAGGTGGAATGCCAATTTGTTTGAAAGCAACATGAAGAGAAATATCCAATTGTGAGTGGGTTTAACCTCTCCCTCAGGATTTTCCTCCCCCTTTAAAGGAACTATTGTAGACAGTTCATGTTTAAATTCAACAACACTTATTAGCTGATGAAGTAACATCTCTACTACTTCAAATGGCTCTAACTCTCAGCTGTGAAACTCAACAGGGAAACAACATTGATGCATGTGAGATAGAAATGTGTAAGCTTAGTTAGTGGGGTGCAAATGTGCCAGACATCCACAAGGCCATGGTGCAACATGTACGTACCCTCTCAGCTGTATAGGAACCACAGATTTCAGATATGATTCTGCCCAACATTGGAACTAAGATATCATTAACAACTCCTCCCACGATTACATCATCATACAAAAGTGAAGCTAATTGCTGAAAGCAGTCATGCAGCACAGAGGAGGATTCCTCATTCGTGCCATTGAACTCAAGCAACCCATAGTGGTACTCTTCATAGCTACCATCACAAATCTATCCTATCCATCTTCAAATGATTGTAAAACTGAAATGGAAGCAAGTTTTGTTTGTTAGTTGGCAACACCTTCAGGTCTGTTTGCACTCCTCCAGTGTCCAAAGACAGGGCCATCTCATCATTATAGCTTCTGTAAAGATGACGTCAGATGACCCGATTCTTGTACCATAACACAAATGCTCAGATAAGCCTTTTTGGAAATATCCCTCAGAAAAGGAACAAGAGCAGAGTGGAAAGAGAAAAAAAGACCACCTCTCAATAATAACAACAAGAAGACAATGACAACGAAGAAGAAATGAGAAAATAAGACGGGTGTGTGTGTGTGATATGATAGGACTTTTCAAATATTTGAAAGGCTGTCATACAGAGGAGGGGCAAGATCTGTTCTCGATCATCCCAGAGTGCAGGACACACAACAATGGGCTCAAGTTAAAGGAAGCCAGATTTCGGTTGAATATCAGGAAAAATGTCCTAACTGTTAGAGCTGTACGACAGTGGAACCAGTTACCTTGGAAGTTGGTGAGTGCTCCAACACTGGAGGCATTCAAGAAAAACGTAGATAATCACCTGGCAGATATGCTTTGATTGTATTCCTGCATTAAGCATGGGGTTGGACTTGATGGCCTTGTAGGCCCCTTCCAATAATAATAATAATAATAATAATAATAATAATAATAATAATAATAATAATAATAATAATAATCCATCAAGTCAATTCTGGTTCATGGCGACCCTTTTCACGGTTTTCTAGGCAGAGAGTATTCAGAAGTGGTTTTTCATTCCCTTCTTCCAGGGGCTCCCTGGGACTGTACAGCTTGCCTGGCTCTTGTTCAGGAATGCAACAGCAGCAGCAGCTCTCAGCTCTTCAAGACCCTGACAGGCACTGTGGGAAGTATCAGGATTTGGAGAGAGAGCAGCAGGGGTGTGAGGGAGAACAATTAGATAAGAGAAAAGTGATATTTTTGGACGTGGAAGTGCAAGACAGAGATGAGAAAAAATAAGAAGGGGGGGAGATAGGAAGAAGCATACACACATGCATAGATACATAAATGTATGTGCCACCAAAATAATGAATGTCACTGCCAGATGTTCTGCTGCAGACAGAAAGTGTCCAGTTTTCCTATAGGTGTAGGAATGACATACTCAAGGATACACATGTGAGGCTCAAGGAACATAGTAGGGTCAGTGGGCAGGGGTTGGCCACAGTCCAGTACAGAAGTCATCAAACGTGGGGGCATTTGTCATTCTCAAGGCAGGGCCTTCAGGGGTGTGGTGGTGATAAGGATCCTCTGCCATATTGAATTGGAAGCTTTCTATAGCTCCAACTAAAGCTTGAGGAAGAAATCCTTAGGGAAGTGGAATGCCTGTTCTAGTATGTTCACCACCGTTCCTCAAGAAAGCACCTAAATTTCTAAAGCAGAGTTCCTAATAATCCATGGATTTGGGCAGAGGGGATTATACCAAATGGGGATGGGCCTCTGTGCAGAACTGGCATGGTGGGTCCCCACTGAACTAAAGTTCTAAACTGAAGCTTCATGGGGAGACATTCAGCTTTTTATGTCCATCTTGTGGTGGTAAGACTTATAAAGGGATATTTCTCCTTGCTTCCTATTTGATATTCAGACTGGAGTACAGAGAAGCTGTGGAATAGCAGTGAAACCGTGAGCTACTGATTCTCTTACAAGTGCCTCTGCATGGGATGAGTAAGATGTGGGGCTTTTGCAGCAACAAAAATATTGTTACCATGTGATTTCATACTAAGTTCTTTTCTGTGACAAGGAAGGACATGCTACACTCTCCTCCCAGTATATATTTTGTTTGACCTTTGCAGAGAGCAGCAATAAAAATAGATGTGAATATTTGCTGTGGAAAACAGTAGACCCAGCTCCTTTTTCATAAGTAGATTTGCAGAATGGGAAAGCTCCAGTTTCCTTCATCCAGTGGCACCTCAGGTTGCTGCTCCCGTCATGAGTGCAGGCCTGGAAAAAGCTGAGTTTCAGAAAGCAGTTTTGGACCCTCTGTGGCAGATGATGGGAGGCGACTGAAGAGAGAGAAGATGTACTTGTGAGGACAGCTTTTGGCAGCAGGTGCTATGACTGCAGAGCTCTGAACAAAGTGAAGAGGCATGCTTCAGGAAGACCTCTGAGATAATGCTGGCCCCTGGTGTTTTTTGCATTAATTTTTTAGAGCAGGGGAGAGCCCTCAGTTGTTGTTGAACTCCAGTTTCATTTATCTGCACTGCAACTGGCTACATTAACTATGACTGATGGAAGTTACAGACCAACACCATTTGGATGGCCATAAGTTGCTCACTCATGTTTTAACTTGTTGACTGGTAGGGTGGGTGGGGGTGTCTGAGGGAGGAGAGGGCATCGCAGTTCTGCTTCTGACAGCAGAACGTAATGGGCCAGCAGTGTCTAGTTTGAAAGATCCTCCTCCTCAGATGACTAACAGGGAAGTCTTCTCCATCAGCCAATCTGTACTCTGATATTTAAAGAGAACCCATCTCCTTTGAAGCCCATAACATTCAGTTTTTCATGTGCTTCCAAGTTGACCATTTTAGCAGACAAAAGAACACTCTTTTGCTAACTTTTACTTTATTCACATACTAATAGAGTACATGTATGCATAAGTAGCACAGAAGGTAATTGAACTCTGTCCATAAGAGAGCTAGATGTATGTACAGCTTTTAAATGCTTCTGCTGCTACAAGACCATTTTACACTTTTATAAACTACTGCATTTATACATGATACATAAAAACTGTGCCCAATGGCAGCGTGTTTTAATCACTCCTCCTTGCAAATGCCTTTAATGTAGATATTTTAATGGAGGTATGAGGTATGCATAGCTATTCACTCGTTCTTATATAGACACTGTGATCCAGCCAACATTAAACAGTTTTGTTCCATTCATTTCAATGAAACGAAAAAGTGTATGTTTTATTTTTGCACTGAAATCAGAGAGACTTACTGTAAATACTGAACTGAATCATGTCCATTGCTCTTTCACAAAACACAGGCAATGGAAACAACATTTGGATTCACCTAATTCTAAGCTGTCTTCACAATCCTTTTTAAAAAATTATTAATTCCACCCTGCAACATGTATTTTTTGTTTCCCACATATTTCACTTTTTCATGCTTGAATGTTAATATGCTGGGGGGGGAGTGGAAGTGTGATTTGTTTTTTAAAGTTTCCCCCTTTGAACTGTGGTTTTCTAAAGAAGAAGAAAGAAATTGCACAAAGCTAAATGTGGTTCCCGCTCCGTCCCTTAATTGCTCTAATTATGTGTCTCCTCTACCCTGACTTTTTCTGGCCCCTGAAATCTTGGTGCCTTCCGGGCCTCAGCCAGCACTGATCTGTTCTATTTGGAACACCAAGGGCACACGCTGGAGCCAAAGTTAAAGTTAAATGTTTTCACATCCCATTACTTTTAATGTGAAAATTAAGCATACACTTTATGAGAGGGTTATGCGTTTGTTTTACTGTTAACACTGGAAGAAACTGGACTTGAACATTTTTCCTTTTGGCCAAACTGTGTCCTTGGTGCTGATTTTGTGATCTGGTTATTGCAACAACAAAAAATCTGCATATTTTCAAAATCTTGGTTTCTTATAAACACCCATCAGCATGACCCAAGCTGTTCAAATGTAAAGCATTTTTATTTCCCATTGTTGCCTGTGACAGAGTTAAGCATGCATCTATTGCATGTTAGTTGATTCTCGCCCATTAAAATCAGTGGAGCCTGCATGCATCTAACCTTGGAGAGATTATAGCTGATGTTTACTTGAAAGCAGATTCTGTTTATTTCATTGGGACTGATTTCCATGTATACTTAGTTATGGCTGAAGTCTTCCAGGCAGAGTTGGGAGTAGCTATTTTTTGGAATTAGAACTCCCACATGGGAAGTAGCCATGCAGGCTTGGGAGATTTTTAAGAACTGTCATAAGCCACAAAAAAGTTTTCCAAGTACTGCTTATAACACCATCATGGTTAGAGGTAAGAATGCCTATCATTACACAGAATCAGCCTGTTAACAACCCATGGTGACCACCTTATCTCCAAATGAGCCAAAGTGATAAAGCTACTATTTGAAAAGTGGCATTCCATTTACATTATATGGGTGCAAGATGAAATAAAGCCTACTGAAATTGGTGGTGTTTCCATGAATAATTCATTGTACTTTTTGTGTTGATTCAGTAGATTTATCCATAATCCTTTACTATTGAAGCTGGGTGGATTTGGGGGTTTCCCCCCTCAGTTTTTGTTGTGTGTTTAAGAGAGACTTTTTTTGCTGCTTTATCTTACTTGCTGTATGAACATATTTTAAGTGCATTTCAATGTTATCATAGAATCATAGAATCACAGAGTTGGAAGAGACCACAGGGGCCATCGAGTCCAACCCCCTGCCATGCAGGAACTCCATCAAAGCACTCCCGACAGATGGCCATCCAGCCTCTGCTTAAAAACCTCCAAAGAAGGAGACTCCACCGCACTCCGAGGCAGCATATTCCACTGCTGACCAGCTCTGACTGTCAGGAAGTTCTTCCTGAGATTCCTGTGGAATCTCTTTTCCCGTAGTTTGAAACCATTGCTCCTTGTCCTAGTGTCTGGAGCCGTGGAAAACAAACCTGTCCCTTCTTCGACATGACATCCCTTCAAATATTTAAACATGGCTATCATGTCCCCTCTTAACCTTCTTTTTGTAAGGCTAAACATTCCCAGCTCCCTAAGCCGCTCCTCATAGGACATGGCTTCCAGACCTTTGACTATTTTGGTCACCCTCCTCTGGACACGTTCCAGGTTGTCAACATCCTTCTTGAATTGAGGTGCCCAGAACTGGACACAATACTCCAGGTGAGTATTGTGTCCAGTTACAGTTTGTTGCTTTTCCCAGTGACAATATCAGTGTTATGTTCTAGTAGTGCTTACCCTAGCCTTGACATGACATAGGTAATCCATATGACCAGTGACAAACTTAGTTGGAATCAAATCTGTTCACATAAAGGGACCACATTGGTTTCAGATAAGTCCCATTCTAGTGTATTTAATTTGGCAACTAATTTTTGCTGGACTGTGTATGATACAAGTGTACACTATGAACATTTAAAAGTGCTATGTAGATACTATTGATTGTCTTCCTCCTATTGAGATGGCTTTATGTGCATAATCATTGACATGCACAATACGTTTCCCATAGCTAGAACTGGATCAGAAACAGTGTAACATTTTAGATGTTTCCCTAGGCTGCATGCAGACTTGGAAGCAAATTTGACTGAAATCTATGGAGCCTGAAATAAGCATGTTTTGGACTGTAGTGTAAAATTATTATGTGAACATTTTTATTGAGAATCCCTGATTTTAATATGTACCTGTTTATGTATTTATAGAAATACATTTTCAATAGCTTTCTAAGGGAGGTGTATTCATGGAAAAGATGCAGCTGGCTGTCAACCATGTTGCTTTATATATCTTGCTGCATTGAAAACATTCATGTAACTCAGGGAATCTGAGAGAGAGATATTAAAAAACAGAGAAGGTCCAAATGAAATACGGTAGTGGCAGTACAGAGCAGTTGATTGCAGGGGTGGGCAACTAGGGCACTTAAAATGTTGTTGGAAATCTTTCTCAGATGAAACATAGGCATGATGCAGCCAAAAGGAGGTGGTGTTCAGCCCCATTGATTTCAGTGGAGACTTAAGCTAGTGTGGTATAGCAGTTAGAGTGTTGGACCAGGTCAGTGAGACTCAGGGTCAAACTCCCAGTGAGCCATGAAGCCCAGTGGTCAACCTTTGGTTGGTCACTGTGTTTCACTCAAATAGCCAGTTTGTTTATTTATTTATTTATTAGATTTGTATCCCGCCCATCTAGACTACGTCTACTCTGGGTGGCTTACAGTAAAAACATGAAAAACAACATATAAACAATTAAAACGACAATTCAAATCAATAATATTAGTGGCGTTCAAGATGGAAAAGCAAAATGGAAGTTAAGATAAAAAGAAAATCAAGTAGTGACCGGAGGGAAGGCCTGCCCTTTTATGTCATGAGCATAAAAATCTGGAGTGGGGGAATATGTATGCTGTTTTAAATATTTTTGAAGGAAGACAGGAAATAGATGAAATGAATTATTTTAATATATAGTAAAATAATTTATAATAAAAGAAATAGATTCTAACATTGACTGGATTGTGTCTTAAATCATTGTTATGAAAAACCAGATGGGTTTTCTTATACCATAGATTAGAAACCACACCAGGTCAGACTCCATTTTCATTATTGCAAAAGATTCAGTTTCCATATTATTACCTGATAACATATTAACCTATCATTATCTGTGTTCTTTGTGTAGCACATGTTGTAATATAGAAGTCAACAGTCAGGCTTATTGCTGGGCATGCTGCTCCCACCTGTGAGCAGGATAACTGAGGCCAACTAATGTTACAGTAAAAGGACCATGCTTATAGTGGGATTCTTGTATGATTTCTTGGGTGTAGCAGACATGCCTTTTTAATTTTATAATAGAATGATATTACAGAAGGCACACTGGAGAAAGACATCCAGCGATCTTTACATGCAATTACAATCTACTGAAATGAACAGAGCCAAACAATAAAGCAGTTAGTTCTTCCTGATCCCAGTGGGAGCATTTATATTTGCTGGATTACAGAAACAGTCTATTGCAGCAAAAAGAAGAATGAGCTTTATACCACCTTAAAGGCTACTAGGTTTATTTCAGGGATAAGCTTTCATGGCTGCATCTGCCACAAGCTTATGGCACAATAAATCTGTTAGACTTTAAGGCATCACAAGATGTTTAGTTTTTCTTTGGATTTGGGCCACTGCATGTATTGCTCTTACATGCCAGATATTGCTATATCCAACCCCTGAGAGTGGTCTCTGATCCATAGATTTCTGCAGTGGGAAAAGGGAGAACTGGACAAACTCTATTTTTGCTCATGTTTTTCCCTCTGTTGACAAAAGATAACTGGCACTGGTATATAAGATAGCTTTCCTCTGGAATCCAAAGGGGAAAAGTCTGCTTGTTTGGGTGAACATACAGCCTTTTGTTTGCCAGCCATGACCAAGTCTCCACACACTGCAGGGCCACTCTAGCTACGATGAATGAAGGGCACAACCTTAATTCTGTAACCTGTAGCACTTCTTTTGAAAGCCTTTTGTACAATGTTTCATCCTTGAATGATGCACTGGAGTTGCATCATTTTGGCATCAACAGCTTTTTAACAGCTAGATTGCCCAGAGTGACTTACCACTAACATTTTCAGTGCTTCATTTAACTCCAATGGGAACAGCTACCACTTTACTGGCTTATCTCAAATGGGTGGGGATATAAAAGAATTTGGCTCACACAGTGCAGACACGTTATGTAAAATATAGCGCTCAAAGCAAGAGTCTGGAGCCAGCTTGAAGAGGCTGCCTTGACCCCAGGGTTCAGCGTGTTTGCAAATAAAGAATCTCCAGACCTTTCCAGTCCAGCCACAGAAAAAGTCCATGTTAAGGAGAGATTTTGTCATAAATACTGTTCTCTGACATTTGGTTAGTGTTGTTAGCACTATTGTTTATTAGGGTTGCCAGGTTTCAAATCAGGGGTTTCAGGTTGTCTTTAGCCAAGAAAGTTCATGTTGTGGGGCAAAATTGAAGATTCGTTTGCAGGAGAGAGAGAGAGAGGAAGTTGAAGTACAGAACCAGAGAACATGCAGTGGTCACCTGTCCCATTTCTACATATAAAAGTACGACCTCTAAGTTGCTGCCAGCCCAAGTTACCTTATTACTGCTTTACAGTTTGCAGAAATGGGGAAGGTGGTGGTGCAAATTCAGTTATACTGAACTCTGCACAGACAGATGTACATCCAGCCTTGCCTTCTACACAGATATGTATCACAAACTCTCTTTAAAACAAAAGTAGTTTCCTTGAAAATTAGGTCCCCTTTCTGATTTGTGTAGGTGTGGATAAGGGAGAATGACACTAAGCTGGGAAGTACCAATTACTATAACCTGGAAAGTACAAATTATCACTTTGCTTTATATATATTATATAATATGTAATAAAGTGATGATATTTTTTCTGATAATGCACTGTGGATGATATATTGCATAATCTTATATTTATAAGCCTTTAAAGGATGGGATTAAAGGGGATAAATGATTGTCATTACTGTTATCACAGTGTTCTTTTCTGTTTGTAAATATTTGTTCCCTCTGGGAAAAGAATTGATACTAGTTGGAAAAAGGAAAAAATAATTTTTGACACCCCACCCTACCCATCCTGAAAGCACCAAATGTCAATACAGCTTTTTATTTCATTATTTTGATGTGGGGAATTAGATACACACAAAGCCTTTTTTCGCAATATATAGAGAAGGATCTGATAACTGGAAGCTGAACTGATTGTTGCATTGCACACAGCCTTCCGATCTGCACAGTTGCCTGACCAAATTGCCTAATCATCCTTTAAGACAAGGCTCTTCAGATTTTGTAAGATTTACAAAGAAGATTCTTTAAAGCATGCAGTGAATAAAGTACATAAAGCAAAGAAGACACAAATTGATTAATAGCACACAAAAGGTACCAAAAACACAGGTCCTAGTGGTTAGTTAAAAACTAATCGGGAATCAGATAAAAGGGATGATCCACCCAAGCAAACAGACTATGAATTCCCACATCTTGGCAGAGTTAAGCATGTGTTTAATACTTTCCCACTGAAATCAATGGAACTTTGAAGAGTTTTACTTTGCCTGGATGCAGATCCAGCCATGGGAAAAGACAGTAAAATGAATGAGAAAAAGCTATATGTGATGGCATCCCTCCCGTGCATCTTTTACTAGACACTGTCAGAGAAATGGGCTGACAATAGATATATGACTCTCATTACAACTGGGTAGATCATAAAAATCATAGTATTAAGCACAGGTAGGGTGGCTATTAACTGAATTGGTTCAGAGCCTGCTGGGCTGCTGAATGTAAGTCTGTGACCTAGCAACTTTGGGGAGATACCTTTAGGAGTGGATTACATATGCACCATGTCCTTCTTCCCAAAAGCTGACCAGGCATTCAAACGTTAAGAAATGAGACCACTTTTCAGTACATCAAAATTCATCAATGCCCTCTAGAGGCTTCTCTTGAAATAGCTGCTTTCAAGGGCCAAGAAGGATGCCAGGACGTATGATCTTGACTTACATTGAAGCGAAGATGACAAGATAGGCTTTTTCATCTTGGTGATAACTTACAATTTGCAAATAAGCATGTGGTGTTGCTTGTTAAACACCAGTTCTGAAAAGGTCAGCTGAAAGTTGGGTTACTCCCCACATTGAAGTTCTTGTCTTCTTAAGTTTCTGCATAGTGACTTTCCAGACTTTTCTCATTTTCCACTTCCAGCTACAAATTTGAAGTGTTGTTTTAAGTGAGTTAGGATTAATTTTGATGCATTGCACACTTTCTCTGAATAATAGTAGGATTACCAGTGGTAACATGAGCATGGCATGCAATTAACCAAGTTAATGCAATCCCTGATTAAATATGCAAACTTTTTAAAAGTTCAGAAAACTGCTGACTAATAGGATGGCCACATCCTCCCAACAGGAAGTGAGAAAAACCTGTCATTTCATTTGTTTTTCTGAGAAAATGTCATTATGCATGTGTTGTCCCCTCCCACTTTCTTTCTGCAGCTTTTTCAGCTCAAACTCAAGTCAACAATTTTGTGTTCAAATATTTGTGTGTGGCCTTTAAAACTGGAAGCAAAGAAAAATTCTCTACTGTCTGTTGACACAGCTGTGAATGAGCGAGGTGCCTGCACGTAGATCTCCTTAAAGATTTTAAAGATCTTCTTCTCATTATCCCACTGGAATATTTGGGAGAAGGTATAATCACTTCCCAATGCTAGGTAGTGCTTATTCTGGAAGGAGAAGGGCTGAAGGGTCATTGCTCCCCGGGAAGGGAGAGCTTGAATCTCCACAAACTGTTTGCTATTCCATTTCATTACTCTTGAGTCACCAATGTATCTTGTGAGTGAGATATACAGGGTATCTTGAATTCGAAAGCTTTTCACAGCCAGCACATCTTCCATGTTGGGGATATCACTATGTGGGAGAAACTTTCTTGAGTTTTTGTTCCATTGAAGGATAATGGGGATCTGTGACCGGCTTGACAAGATCAAATGAGATTTTCCATCTATATCAACAAACTCAGCATCTGTGTCTCTGAACCATTCATGCAGGGACTGGTAAGAGTAAAATCCTTTGTTGTTCCATTTATAAATTGTTGTCAAACCAGCTTTTGAACTATCTGCGATGATGAAGAATGTTTCACTTTCTATCTGAAAAAGCTCTATATCATTTGGCTTTGAAATGCGGGAAACTTCTATATCCTGGAATTTAACAAATTTTGTCCAGCTTTCCTCATACTTATAAATGTGTGAGCCACCAAAAAGTTGAGCCACCACCACGAAAATCTGGTCATCAATCAAGATAGCTTTGCATCCCACTATGGACTGACCTGTTGGCTCAAACAAAGCAGCAGTATTAGCAGGGTACAATTAAGTCAATATGTTGGCAGTGCAATGCATGTACCTCTTTTGGACAACAGAAAAAAAAAATCACTATCAGTAAATGGTGCATAAAAATTTAATAAGGTAAAACAAAACATAGACAATGTTCTGTTCTAATACATCATCTCTCACAGTTAGACAAATGGTATGAATTGTTATGCTTCTTTCAGAAGGGATGAGATACTTAAGTAACTCTTGCTGGTTCATCCTGTAAAGAAGGGCTAGGCATCTTTAGATCCTCTAGGTATTGTTGGGCTATGCACTATGCTGTGAAAGCTGATGGAATTTCACACCAACAATATCTGGAAGATCAAAACTATCCAGTCCTGTTCTAATGCCTGGTATGTGGATGTTCCTATAAAAATAATCTTGAAAATATCCCCTGAAGCAGCCTTCTCTGATCTGTTGCTCTCTAGATGTGTTGAATTACAACTCATGTTATTCCCAGAAAACATGGTAGATGGGAACTGCAGCTCAGCACATTGGGAAGGCACCATCAAGAAGAATATAAGGACTTGTACAATATGCAAAACTAATGCACAGCTACTGGGTTTTTAAGAACTGCTTTCATTTACTGATGTGCAAATCAATTTAGTAACTTGTCAGCCTTCACAACAGTGTGTTTCTGAAGGCCAAGACAGACAAAACTAGAAGGAGACCTGATTTAAGCAATAAGGTGTGTTTGATCATCCTCTTAGCAGCTTTTTTATCTTTGGAAGTTGCAAGTTAACTTGCTTTTGTTTGTTGATTGGTCAGTGAGAGGGAAAAAAACAGGCTCTGTTTACATATTGATTTTTCTGCCGTGGTATCTTTGAACACACATCTCTAGAGGGATATCTGTGAAGATTCTCAGTCATCCAGGTGAGGTTATCTGGAAGTTGAGTCATGGCAACTGGACTTCTTTTTTATTAGGTTGAAACATTTCGCTACTCATCCAAGTACAGTGGTGCCTCGACTTACGAACGTCCCTACTTACGACCATTTCAAGTTACGACCAGCTCCGGCCGCAAAATTTTGCTTCTACTTGCGACTGGAGGCAGGGGGAAAAGGCGGGAAATTCAAATTTCTAACTGTAGGTGGCGACGAGGCTGCTTCTTTGTAGCTCTTTCGCCCCAGCAGTTAGAGAGTGTGCGTTGGAGGAGGCTTGGGACTGCCTCCTTCTGCTTCTGAGTGAGCGTGTGTGTGTGTGTTTGCAGGGAGGCTTCGGGCTGCCTGGTAAGGTAAGGTGCTGTTTTCTGCTTTTTAAAAACTGTTCTGGGTGTTTTTGCAGCGTGGTTTTGAGCTGAGTGAGGGGTTTATGTTTCTGTGCTGTGATGGGTCTTGGAGGGTTTGTTTGTTTTTTGGTTTTTTTGTCCCCCATTTCCGATGGGTCTTGGGGTTTTTTGTTGCTTTTTGGAGTGTTTTTTCCCATTTCCGATGTGTCTTGGGGGGTTTGTTTGCTTTTTGGGTTCCCCCCCCCATTTCTGATGGGTCTGGTGGGGTTTGTTTGCTTTTTGCTTTGCTTTTTTTTTTTGCATTTCCGATCGGTCTTGGGGATTGGTTTGTTTGTTTGCTTTTTTCCCCCATTTCCGATGGGTCTTGGGGGGTTTGGTTGCTTTGGGGTTTTTTCCCCCCATTTCCGATGGGTCCTGCATGCTTCCCTTGCTTTTTCCTTTGTTTTCTTTGCATTTTCGACCTGCCCCCTTTGTTCTCTGTGCATTTCCGATCTGCTCCATTTGTTTTCTGTGCATTTCCAATGGGTCTTGTATGCTTGATTGCTTTTTTTTTCCACCCCCTTTGGCTGGAAGGGATTAATCGCGTTTCCAATGAGTCTTGCAGTGATTTTTTATTTATTTTTTTGGTGATTTTTTTCTTCGGCCGGAACGGATTAATTGCATTTCAATGCATTCCTATGGGAAATGGTGCTTCGACTTACGACCATTTCAAGTTACGTCCATCTTCTGGAATGGATTATGGTCGTAAGTCGAGGCACCACTGTAGCTTCTTCAACCTGAGGAGTGTCGGTAGGAGATTCCTGATATATCCTCCACATTGGTTTCACTTCTCCCTGGTCTGAATAGGCTCATTAGGTGGACAATGGACGGGGAGTGGGTGAAAATCCCACTTCTGCAGTCCTTCTCCACCCATTGTCATGGGTCCTTAACAGTCGGTAACAGTGGTCTTTCTGGTGGGTGTGGTCCTGATCTTCCTGGGGACGGATAAAAGGGCAGCATGATAAATAAGAGACAGATTGAATCTAAGGTCTCCACCCCTGTTGAGTGAGGGATTTTCTATATGCACATGTATGACCTCCCTGATCCCTCTCTCAAACCACCTATCTTCTGGGTCCAAAATGAGTCTGAAAAGCTCAAAAGGATTTTTGGTAAACACCACATACCCGTGCACTACAAACACACTAAGGCAGAAACTCGTCCACCTGAAAGACTGGACACCAAAACACAGCAGGAGCAATATAGTATATGCAGTCCAATGCAAAGATGAGTGTTCGGAGAAACCAAACAGCCACTAAACAGGAGAATGGCCAAGCACAGGAGGGGCAATGACTCAGGACCACAATCAGCAGTGTTCCTTCATTTGAAGGACAAAGGATACTCATTTGATGACCAAGATGTACTCATTTTGGACCGAGAAGATAGGTGGTTTGAGAGAGAGGAGTCAGGGAGGTCATACATGTGCATATAGAAAATCCCTCACTCAAAAGGGGTGGAGGCCTTAGATTCAATCTGTCTCCTATTTATCATGCTGCCCTTTCAGCCATCACCAGAAAGATCAGGACCACTGTTACCGACTGTTAAGAACCCATGACAATGGATGGGGAAGGACTGCAGAGGTGGAATTTTCACTCACCCCCAGTCCATTGTCCATCTAACAAGTCTATTAAGACCAGGGGGAAGTGAAGCCAATGTGGAGGATGTATCAGAGATCTCCTACCAACTCTCTTCAGACTGAAGAAGCTACTTGGATGAGTAGTGAAACGTTTCAACCTAATAAAAAAGAAGTCCAGTTGCCATGATTCAGCTTCCAGATCTCTAGAGGGATCGAGATATTAGCATCTCCAGTTGCTGAACTGCCGAGTCATCTGTTTTTGGCCCTTAGAAAGCCGCTTCTACCCTTCAAGAGGATCAGCAAAATGAAAGTGACTCAGGGTGCAATTTGAATCTATTCCTGTTCCAACTATTTTTATATTGGATTCAAGTCACATGGTATATAAATAAGTAGCCGTATTCACTTTGACTAAAATGAAATGAATTTATTTCTGGTAATTAAAAACTATGTTGGCAGCTACACTAGTGAAATCAACTCATTTCCTTTCTGTTTCAGGAGCATGCTTTTCATAAACTTTTTGACTTATTTTGTATTGTTTTTAAAAATAAGTGATACAGTGATAAATCAGTGGCTACATTCATCTGACATTAAAAAAAATGTGGCGACAGTTCTCTAAGTGATACATCGCTAAACATTTCCATAAGATTTAAAAAAAAAATAGGAGAGGAAGAAACATGGTGCCAGTGCTGCTGACATTCAACAGAGGCACAAAGTAAATCAGCAACAGTGTCCACAGCCACCAAACAGAACTGAATTAAACTGAGGTATTTTAAAAAGCCCTTCTGGCCAGTTGAAATTCTTTTTTGCTCTGCAACCAAATATATTGATTTCACCCATGTGTTGTGTAAACACAATTTTATAAATCAATTTAAATAACACTTAAATCTATTTAACTGCAGCTCTTATTGGCAATGGGACTGCACCCTGAAAGTATCTGCATTTAAAGTAATGCAACAGTCTCCTTCTGCTTCCTTGCTAATGACAATTCTAAGTTTCTACAAGACTGTTTTAATAATGTACTGACTGAAATCCAGTGTGCCAGGGATGGGGAATTGTGACCCTCTGGAGTCTTTTGAACTGCATCTCCCATTGTCTCTGTTGGCTATCCTGGCTATTTCTGATGCTAGATGCAGTTGAAGAAAATATGGTGTGTTGACTACCTTTGCTATATATACTTCTCTGTGAATAACTGTGAAATCCTGCACATGTCTACTGAATCAACAGTAGGTCCCAATGTGTTAGCTGAGTATAGGGTTGAATCCCAGATTCCACTGAATTCAATAAGACCTACTTCTGAGTAGACATGCTGAAAACTTTTCTGTCAACCTTTTATGATGACTGTTGGGCTGGGATGGTAGATTTACTCAAACCACTGGCCTTTTGAGACCAAAGATACTGTGAAAGTGGGAGATGTAGGATCTCAGTGCAAAATTACACACCTCCATCCCATGCCCATCATCTTTATATATGGCTCTTTCCTGCTCCTATATAAATTTACATTTTTTGTTAGGAAATTTGATGTGTAGAATCAAGCAGCCACTATATACAGCCCACAGCATCTGCTCTAGGCTGTGCTTTCTTGAATTCCTGACTTTGGAGCTCTTCCTTTAATTCTCACACCCTTTTTATGTCTTCATCCATCTTTGCCACCACATAGCAGGGATGGCCAGTTCCCCCCACTAATGTCTTCCTTGCATACAAGTGGTGGACTGGAATAGAACAGGCCACACATCAAACCAGAGCTGAAGGCTGACTTTTTTTTTTTTTTTTTTTGCTTGTTTCATTTCCATACTGGATGAGGAAAAATGAAGCTTCCCTGTTTTTCTGCTCAGCACAGCCTTACAGCAACTTACTTTTGTTTTTTGATTTATAATTTTCTTCCTTATTCTCTCTGATTTGTAACTTTGCATCACACCTTTGGTCAGATGCCTGGGCCCAACTAGTCAAACTGTTTCCTTTTCATTTTGCTGATCCTTTCAAAGTGTAGAAAGGGCTTTCTAACAGCCAAAAAGATGACTGGGTAATTTAGCAATTGGAGCTGCCAACATAATCCAGATGCTTCTTTTCTCCCTTGTCCTAACAGTGTCCTGTGTAAGAGACTTTATTTATCCAGAATAGGCTTGCATCCAGTGCTGTGCCCCTCATGCCCAAAGTCTAATAAATACACTGGAGAGTGGATCACCTCTGAGACTATCCTACTTTAGTTCAGAGTGCAGATTTTCTGACAGAGATTCATTCCCATGTGTGGAGATCCACTGAACTGGAATAGTTTCTAATGCTACTGGACCTGTGTCTATTATAAGAAGATTTAACACAACTAAGTAAACACCAGACTGTCATCTATTAAGTAAGGTGCATTAATCTCTTAGACAAGAAGGAGATAAGAACTGGGAGCAGCAATCTGAAGCAAACAATATGGTCATATCCTATGGTAGCAACAGCACCAAGAACAGAACATGGAGAGATATGTGGACCCTCATTCCCAAAGGTGCTTTCCTGCTGGTTAGAATATTATATAAAGGGTGAATAATTACATCTACTGTAATTGAATCTGTTTTATTACTAAGTTTTATTTTTCTGTGCAGCACATGCAACTCTTTATTAGAAACTTGTTAAGAAGCCAGTTCCCCAATTCCAGCTTTTTTCATAAGTCACTCAAATAAGATTAGATACTGGAGGTTAATGAGCCTTTTTTTGTATGTCTTTTAAAAATATCCTTAACCAGCTGACTTTCAAAGTTATAATTGCAATGTTCTTGCAGGAGCCTGTTCTTCAGATGGTGACTTTGATTATGAGGTTTTTTTTAAAAAAAAATGTTTTGCATCCCTGTGGAAGGAAGGAAGGAAGGAAGGAAGGAAGGAAGGAAGGAAGGAAGGAAGGAAGGAAGGAAGGAAGACTGACCGACCGACCGACCGACTGTATGTATGTCCAGACCAATTTACCCTCTAATTTTCAGCCCCACTGGGTGGGGCTCCAACTCTTGCGCATGCAACTTCACCCCTGTATGTGTGCGCGAATCTGCCCCCCCCTGTGTGCAGGGTTCCATTGCGACTGGAGCCAAAGGAGTTGAACACGATCACTGCACAGAGGAGGAAGAGAGCTGCGCGGAGGGAGGTGGAGTCTCGCCCACCTGCGTGCCTGCCCAGCTTAGAGGAAACCTTGGTCTAGACCTTTATGTGCAATAATGGCTCCAGGCTATCTGTATGGTCCCCTTCTCCCAAGTCACAATGAGCCTTCTCTCTCTCTCTCTCTCTCTCTCTCTATATGTAAATTCTTGTTTTGAACCCCTCCCCCACCCCCAGCCTGGTCCCTTTTGCAGCTTATTTGAAATTATTGAAAGTAGAAGCTCCATGAGGTC
The DNA here is from genome assembly GCA_037013535.1 of Intellagama lesueurii. Classification (NCBI taxonomy): domain Eukaryota; kingdom Metazoa; phylum Chordata; class Lepidosauria; order Squamata; family Agamidae; genus Intellagama; species Intellagama lesueurii. The sequence continues at coordinate 113,941,425 of JBAJHW010000005.1, forward strand.
AGCATGATAAACCTGCTTAGCTGAAGTCCTCTTAACAATGAAGACAAAATTTATCTATGTTGTGATCAGGAAAATGTACCCTTGCATATGGAAATGGTGAACACAAGATGAAACTAGCCCTAGACTCTTTGCAAGGATCCTAGGACCAGCTAACCAGTAGCCCATACTTAGTCTGGTGCAAGGATGGGCAACCTATGACCTTCCAAATCCTATCATTCCTCATCATTGGTGATACTGATTTCACAAAAATACTATGTCAAAAAAGGTAATAAGCAATTAGGTAATAACACAAAGGCATTGAATTTTACCAGTAATGTTGTCATAGCTCCTGAAGTTCTTCTCAATGTGATCCCATTCTAGCACCATGCAATTTTCCATGCTGGGTTGGGCAATGGCTACATACACATCATTTTTCGAGTAGAATGTGTCAATTGAAACAGATTCATAGGGTAAAATCTGATGAATCACAAAATCTGAAAATACATTTTCATTGAAAACATGCACATGTTACAATTCAGCTTAACAGGAAATATGAAAGAAGTGCTTTGAGATGCTCATTTCTGTCTCAAAATAACCTGGCTGGAGGGGAATTTCTTTGGAAAAGCAAGGGTGAAGCTAAGACTTTTCCTGCCCCTTGCTCCATTTGTTCCTTTTCTGCTGTATATCATTCTTTTTAGGTTTGGGGCTAGCTCTGTATATTTTGGCCCTTTATTCCAAGGGTACATGCTAAGAAGAGTCTAGTCTTCCTCACACTGACTCATTAAACTGGGCAGAAAACACATACAGTGGTGCCTCGCTAGACGATGTTAATCCGTTCCACGAAGATCGCTGTCTAGCGAAAACATCGTCTAGCGAAGCACGTTTTCCCATTGGAATGCATTGAAATCTCTTCAATGCGTTCCAAAGGGAAAACTCGTCGTCTTGCGAAATCTCCCATAGGGAAACATCGTCTAGCGAGTGCGGGTCCCCGTCGGAATGCACTGACAGCTGCACTGACAGCTTTTCACCACTAGTCGGCGCATTCCTATGGGGAAACCTCATCGTCTAGCGAAAATTCCCCATAGAGAGACATCGTTTTGCGAAGCGCAGTAGCGATCGCAGAAAGGCATCGTCTAGCGATTTCCTCGTCCTGCGAGGCAATCGTCTAGCGAGGCACCACTGTACTTGAAAAGGAGTACTTACTACTGATGCTTTTTATTTTTAAGGAGAAGAAGCTGTGTCATTGAGGAGAAATGAACAATTAATGGTCATCTCTCCCCTCGTTCCTTGCTGTTTTAGTGAAGATAGAAAAAGAACAAGTCTATGCCCTTCCCTGCCCCCCCCCCCCCCAGCAGCACTTTCTCTGACCTTTTGGCATCTCCTCTGCGCTTCCCCACTTAAGGGGTGACAGAGAAGTACACAGTCTCAAGAAGGCAGAGGCTAGGTCAGAGGTCCTCTCTTCTGAGGCAGAAGGAGAGTTAGAGATTCCCCCAAAACACTATAAATAGCCTGTTGTCAGCGTTGAAAGCCCATTAGTCTTCCTATGAATCCTGTACTTAAGGCCTGAAGACCATATAAAAAACAAGGCAAGCTAACTGGGAAATTATGTGAAGTGAGGATTATGTGAGATGAGTTAAAGAATTCACTCTTGTGATGATAAATTATTGTTTGAATGTGTTTCTGCCCTTCCTTTTCTTCTTTCGGTGCCATAGCAGCATGTGTATTTCCAGAGCCAGGCTATGATTGATCATGTCTTCCCTGCCTCTTCTTAGATTTTGGTACACTGATTAAGGCCACATGCTTTATGGTAGGACATTCTGCACTAATTCAGGAATAGGACATCAACCAATAATCACCCTGTTTCTGTGATGTGCTGAGAATAAAGAGGTGAGGGCAAGGAAAGCAAAAAGGGAGATTAAGTGATACATCCAGTTTGCTCTGGAGTGGTAGAAGTCAATGGCAAAGGAGGCCGTCTCAGCAATTTGGTTCACAGCATGTGTTTTAAAGAATTCCACTTCACACTGCTGGAAAATCACATTCCTATTCTAGAGGTGGGCTGTGAGATTGTTCCTTCACTAATGGCATTGCTCTGCTTTCTCAGCATTTTTCTTCTGCTGTTATTTGAAAAATAGAACACGTTTTGCTGATTTTATCCCTTTTGAGGCACAGACTGTTTTCCTCCTGTTGCTGTTCAGCTCAAGTATCAGCTGTGTTGCTGGAAAATCTCCAAACCACCTTGCCTTATTGTCTCTCCAATAGTGAAGTCCAAAAAGTCATCCATCAAATATTACACAAGTTTCAATCCTTTTTCTGGCACATGGGGTAAAAATAATAATTTTTCTCATTGTTTCTCCTACATTTTTTTTTGTAATTCGTATAACACTATAAAATAGAGTGATATTATAATTTACATTTTGCGGACACAGAGCTGAATAGTAAACAGAGCTGAATAGTAACTTCCTTATGGACCCTCCTCCCTGCCCCTGAGTTCATGGCTGGGGTGAATCAGGCCATGTCAATTCACAGAAAACAGTCAAGTACACAACCAACAAATGCTCCAGAATGTGAGTTGATTAGATACGTTTTGTTTGTAGGCAGTTAATATGTTTTGCAAAATCCCTAGGGAATATGTACAATCACCCCCAAATGGCTAGCCAATACACATACTTTCTACTTAACAATGACCATTTGTGCATTACTTGGAGATTTAAGTACGTTGACAGGGCAATAAACAAACTCCCCTGCTTGTGCTATCAGTGAAGAATCTCCATCTTTTCCTGTGAATACACACCACCACCAGTACATTTTTCCACTGCAGTCTACTGGACATACAACAATTAATTTATCCATAATGATCGATCACAGGTAATAATAACTTAAATAATTAATGCACAAGCAATATATCCACAGCCACAAATGGTTCTGCACCAACAGTTATATACCCCTTCACACATTCCTGAGTCCTTTTAATTGATATTATACCTCCCTTCATATTTACTGAGATTTTGAAAATATTCCCACTGAATAATTAATCTTCCTGCATTTTGAATAATATTTCATATTTTGTCTTGAGATCTTATTCTATTAGTAAATCTACCTCTGTCAGCCCTGAACAGCCAGTCTCAGATCTGACAGTTTTGTAAATCTGGAAGGCACAAAGTATTTTTGCATAAATGCGATGTATTTCAATGGCTTTATACAAACAGCTTACATCTCCTGCTTTTACATGGGAACATAGCAATGACAATAGTATATTAGGGCAGGAAAAAAGGACATACATAGTTAAGAGAGAACTATGACTTTGCTCAGAGCTCTGCTGGATTTTTTCCTCAAAAGCAATATGAAGGAAAATAGTACTTTTTATATTCCATCTATGAGATGGGTTGTTGATGAACAATGGTTAGTCTCTTATCTGTCATCAATGTTCATGTAAAGAATAATGTGGTGATTAAAAAATAGGACAGTGTTACAATTTTAACAAAACAAAAAGGTCTGGAAAAAGACATTAGCAGACACAAGAAAAAATACCAGCACTTTTGGCTCCCAGACTGAGGTGGCTCACAGTACCCCTGTTATTTGTTTCAGTAAAATATACTTTAGAGAATACCTGTTGTGGTGCATTCATCATCAAAACTTGAGACATCATTTAATTTCTTGTCCTGAAATTCCTCTGGGCCAACACACAGGACATCAGAAACAGTAGAATTTGTCATCTTTAACCACAAAAACAACCACTTGGCTTTGCAGTCACACTCAAGCTTATTTCCCCTTAAATCTCTAAAAAGACACATAAAGAAACATATTTTAAAAGGCTGTTGTTAAGTCAAAACCTAAAATTTCTTAAATTTCTTTAATATTCAATTTTAACATTTTTGAACAGTCTAGAACCGACTGTGGTCAAAATATAGGCACACCAAGCTCTTGTCCCTGTATTTGTACCATTTTTATGATGCGGGTGGGTAGGTTTGGCTGTGCATATGTACATGACAGATGGAACTGAAGCGCTGAACAATGCTCATTGGGATACATTATGCCAATACACACAGGTACCATGGATAGCTCATGGTCAGAGCAGAGGAGTGCTCTTCTGAAAAAATTGGGGTGATGTGCACAGCCAAACTCCCTGATTAGCTTTGTTGCCCTCCTCTGAATTTGCTCCAGTTTGTTGGCATCTTCTTAAAGTGTGGCGTCCAGAACTGGACACAGTACTCTAGATGAGGTCTAACCAGTGCTGAATAGAGGAGACTAGTACCTCACGGGATTTGGAGACTTCTGTTAATACATCTTAAAATCACATTTTTTGCAGCCACATCACACTGTTGGCTCATATTCAGCTTGTGATCTATAAGAATTCCAAGATCCTTCTCACTTGTAGTATTACTGAGCCAAGTGTCCCACATCTTGTAACTGTGCCTTTGGTTTTTCCCCCTAGGTGTTGAACTTTGCACTTATCCCTGTTAAATTTCATTCTGTTGTTTTCAGCCCAGTGCTCAAGACTATCAAGATCTTTTGGAATTTTGTTCCTGTCTCCCAAGGTATTAGCTTTTCCACTCAATTTTGTGTCACTTATAGATTTGATGAGCATTCCCTGCACTCCCTCATCCAAGTCATTAATAATAGATGTAATATTTATCTCACAAATTTATATAATATCCTTCCTTCAAGGTCAGGATGCTTTATTCTGCTTATCTCAACTATTGTCTTGTGAGATGGGTTAGACTGAAAAGAGTGACCTTCAAAGAGGGATTTAGGACCAGCATCCCTGGTCTAAACCCATTACTGTATCCAATATAACAATTACTATGTTCTGAGGTGGTGCTTTATTTCCCAGATAGTGCAGCAAAAGACAATAGACCAAATCTGCATTTTGTCCCACAAACTAACCTGCTCATAAAATAGCCAGAAACCTTAATAGGGCTTGTACCACTTATCAATAAGGTCTTAGCAATTAAGGAAGGCAGTGACATACAAAACCTAAACCTAAACAGCGATGCCTTACCAAAGTAGATGTCATCTTTTTCTCTTTTCCTAATGAGTGAAAGTGCCCCAAGTCTTTTTCACAAAGCTCAAATAAAACAGCCTTGAGGGCCATAATGAAATCACAGATCATTGACCACTGACCACTGACTTTTCTTCCAACATAAACTCAGAGGTCACCAACGGATACCCTTGCAGTACAAGGGTTTCTAAACTCAATTTAGAGTTGTTTTTAAAACAAAACAAAACACACACTATGCTGAGCTTCCTTTGTGATTAGAAATCAATTTATATATATTAAAAGTGTGCTGCTTATACAATTTGCATAATTTATTACTGACATAGGATTGTGCAAAAATGTTTCCTGGGAGGAAGGTTACTAGATTATTTTTATGTGTAGTGATCTAGTTATATCATTGTTGCATGTTTTAGGTTCCTGTGGAATGGCAGCTGGATCTTTATGTCTTTTCAGGACTTCTCACTAGAAACTCGCAGCCAAATATTTGGCTGGTTCTTTCAAATCAATATGTGATTCCTTACCTCTACTGCTCCTGGCCAAAGCATCTTTCTTCTCTGCCTATTCTTTTTTCCCTTCCTCTATGACTTTCTTCCCATATTCTTCTGTCCTATTTCCTCTCTCAATGCCCAACACTACTATTTGCCTGGCCTGTTGCCACCCTGGCATCTAATTACATAGGTTCATACTTCCACCTCTCTGCACAGCTTTTCTGCCTGCTCTGCTTTTCTTTAGGATGTGCTCAGCTCAGCCAATGGAATCCAGAGACTCTTCATTACATTAGGGTTCTCAGTTGACGGGGGCTAAATTAGGGGTCAATTTTAGTTTGAGCTAGAGTAGACCTTGAACAAGAGCATGGGGAGGAGCCACCACACTGTGGCCTCTTTAGACAATTTATTCTGTGACAGCTCTAAAATAGTCAAGAAAAAGCTTTCGTTTGCTCAGGCCAGCTCATGGTCTGAATATGGCCAGGTGAGATGCCCCACCCCTTGAGTATGGCCACTGGGCCACAGCTGACTATAAGCTTCACATCCTGTCCCAGTTGGAGTCGTCTTGAATTCACCACACAGCTGTCAAGATCAGAGCCACAAGTAGCAATTTCAACAAGTGGGACTTTGCTGCTCTAGTGGCTAAGCTCCTCTGCAGTTAATAGATCAAGATCCCCAAAATTTCTTGTGCAACTTTCCCCATATTCTTCTGTGGTACATAATTATCTATGGGATCTAACTCTTATAAAGAACAGGGTCTCCTGTTCCAGTTCTTGTACTCTGAACACCACATGGGAAGTGAAGTCCCATTGCCTCTGTGGAAGATAAGAGTGTGGGAGGAAGGGATGGACACATTCCTAACAAAATAACCTTACTCAGGTGAATGCACATACATGGAGGGGAGTGTTCTAGATCCAGTCCCTTCATCCTGAAGAGAGAGTGCTCCACTATTCATGGGCCTCTCCATAGGATAGAGTACCCTGATTTTCTATAAATAGTAGTGTCTCTCCCTCTTCACACCCATTGCCACATGTAGAAAGGTGATGTAAGTGATGACAGAGAAATAGGGATAGAATGGTCTCCTCGACATGTATTTTCCACATTTTTAGATTCATGTCACTTGTTCAACTCCACCTTTAAGAGAGATGCATCTCAGTCTGAAGAGAAAAACTGGGAAAAGGGCTTTTAAGCAATTTTTTTACATTGTCACAGCCCTGCTTGTCCCATCCTTGTTACAGCTCTAATCAAGTTTTTTTGAAACAGAATGCTAGCAACTCTGCACTGGACCAGCCCATTGCTAGAGGCTTCATCATCATCACCATCACCCTCTTTTGAAGCATTGTAAGAAAGTTAGGTCATTATTTATCCAGTTGTTACAGAGTGATGTTGTGGCTACAATGTTGTAGTAAAAGTGAGGAACCCTGTGTGCAATTCCCCAGCAGGACCATGCATTTTGCTGAACGACCACAGGCCAGTCACTGTCTCTCATCCTAATCTGCCTCACAACTTCGTTGTCAGAGTAAAATGGGGGTGTGAGTGACTTGTAACATAGCTGCTGCCCTGAACTTCCTGGACAGACTTCTGTATGGGAGGTTCCTTTATTTATTAGCTCCAATGGCATGATGATCTTGGTGGCATTGGATTCTAGAGATGCGTCAAGTGTTTTTTCCCAGCACATTAGAAAATATATATACAAGAAAGTGTTTGAACTACCTTTCTCTAAGGAATCTCTTGTACTAAAATAGAAATGTAGTCAATTGCCAAATATTTCTGCTGAATATGAGCTGGTACATCTGCTCTTTTACATGAATTGTCCAGTAAGTGCTTAAGCGAGGGCTTTTTCTCTGCTGCAATTGTGCAGTGTCAGGAAACATGGATATGACTCAGCACTAGATCATTGTACCACTTACACTTCAAAACCCTGAGAGAAAACCGCCCTAGACCTACGATACAGATTTATGTCACTTTCCCGTGTTTTTAAAAACTAAAACACAATCAACAACTGCAGCAAAAGTTGGGAGGGGGGTCAACCCTTTTACTTCCTGCTATTTTTCAATTAAAAATTACCACCATCACCACTTCAGCTGGGTCTCATCCTTTTATCACAAGATATATGGACTTTATATATCTTCTGCTCAAAGGTGAGGTTGGCTGAGGATGATGGGAACTGTAGGTCCAGAACATCTGGAGGACACTGTGGGGGGGGGAAGGCAGCTTCCAAATAATACTGCTTCTGGATTTAAAAGAAGGTGTGGTGAAAAGCCTAAAAGAAATCCATTTAACATCCCATTTGCTTCCCAGAGATGGGCTGGAAAAAGTGTCAACAGGTTAGGAGTCTCAAAAGGTGTCAGGTAGAGACCAGACCTGAAAAAAGTTTTAACGGGGAATGTTTTTGACTCCTAAATACCCAATTGCCCTTTTCTCAGTATTCCCTACTGCTTTTAAATGTCGTGGTTTACACCAATCCTACTAATTCATATGATTTATTTCCATCTTATTATTCAAATGTATCCACATCCCTTCATGGATAATGTCAATTCAGATTACAACATTGTCATAAAAGCTGAATATCAAGCCAAAAAATTTGGAAGCCAGAAGAATAGACCTAAACAAATGTCAGTTTAAAAATATTATCTGACCAATGGGACAAAAAGCCTGCCATTTAAAATTCTCTGCTAACCAGCAAAAGATAATTAAACAGAGAGGCATTCAAACCTTATACGACAAGGTATTCCACAACTGACATGCAGCTATTAAGAAAGCAATTCTCAATTGTGCTTTCATCAGAGGCAAGATACAGGAAGAGCCTTTAGACATAATCCAGAGTAGCAGATGGGTTGTATGGGAGGATGCACGCGGCTGCAGGTTCTGTGTATATTGTCCCATGGGTGGAAGCCCACTGAGTATGATATAGTTGCAACTGCATTCCGAAACAGCTGAAATATCTGGAGACTCTTCATAGGTAGCCCCATGTAGAGGGGCTTTGTGTTACCATAGCCAGATTTGACCACCTCAGGAAAGCAGGTATTTGGCACACCTGGCCATCTGTGTATGCCTGCTCAGCAGAAAGTCTCCTTGAGTACAATGATACTTAACTCCCAGATAAGCATGTATCCAATTGCAGTCTAATGCCTTGAACACTAATGCCTTAAAAATAATCAGCTAAACTACAAGCATTGTTTAAGTAGCCTGCTAAATTGCAAGCTAAACTAACAGCCTTTCACGACCAGACTTGACAGGTAACATCTGAACACTTGAAATGAAGTTTCAAATTTTACCCAAAATTAAAACTGTACCAACTTTGATTTCAGCTATACTCATCAATCATATTAAAACACATTTAGTTTAAAACTTTGCAGTCTCTAATGCAAACCCAACTCTGAATGCATTGTAATTACATCTAAAGGAATAAATGGATATTAAGTGTGACGTAGCAGGCAGTGATGGACTAGGGCTCAGGAGTCCTGTCTTGAATCCCCTATTGGCCATGGAAACCCATGGAGCAGGGAGTGGAGCTGGTAAAACTTCTTAAACATTTCCCCATGAAAACCTTATCTGATGACACATAACAAAGAAACAAATACTTCACCTGTTATTTCTCATGCAGCTATTCATTTCTTAGCAGAAACTGCTCTGGAAATTTAGTGTGAAATGTAGTTTAAATTAGAAGAGAGAGTTTGTTGTATTGAAGTCCAGCTGAAATTAATGGATTTACTATGCAGTCTTACATGTACCTACTTATTCAGATGTAAGTCAGATTGTACCCAATAGGGTACAGTTCAAGCTAAATATATAGGGTTGCAACAGGAAATGCACTTAAGCATAAAACTCTCTTCTTACATGTAAACCAAAAACAGATGTGCAAAAATGATGGAGGGAGAGGGCTTAGGAAAAGCAAAACGCATGAAACTGAGGCTGTCATGTTTTGGACACATCCCGAGAAGGCAAGTTTCTCTGGAAAAGACAATAATGCTAGGAAAATTTGAAGGCAGTAGGAAAAGAGGAAGACCAAATATGAGTTGGATTGAGTCCATAAAGGAAGTCACAGCCTTGAGCTGACAAGAGCTAAGCAGGGCTGTTGAGGACAGGACATTTTGGAGGTCACTCATTCATAGGGTTGCTGTAAATCAGAGCTGACTTGATGGCACGTAACAAAAACATCAGCGTATGGAACCCAAAATATACTGGAAATTCTTTACATTAAAAAAAAACACCCTGCAACTGCCAGCAACTCAGAACCTGGATGTGTGCATCATGCTCTTGCCTGCCTCTCAGCATTAATAGCCAAGAATGTTGTGCAGGTACACACTCACAGCCTTCTAGGGCTGGAACTTTGGCTGAACAAAACAAGCACCCTGCTTTAGGTGCACCATAAAAGATTCCTATGCCCTCCCTCACCTTTCCCACATGGTGGTTTTTTTTTAATGTGACAGGGAATACTGCTGGATCTTGGAAAGCAAAATATTCTGCAAGACCTGATCCTCTTAATAGCAAGGTCCATTGCCACCATAGTTCAAATGAGGAGCTAAGTAGAGAGGCTGCAACATCTCTCTCAATGTAGCTAGGAAATATGGGTGACACAGAGAAAGAGGGAAGAGACAACTTCTTGTTGCTCACTCTTTCTTCCACCCCTCCATGGACATGAAGCTTGCAATAACAACAACAACAACAACAACAACAACAACAACAACCCTAATCCCAACAGGCCTTGCTGAGGTGGAGGGGCTTGCGTGCTTCAATGAGATTGAGAGTTATGCTACTGGTAGTGTCTTGAAGTGTCTCCCAAGCTAGACAGGTCTCAGCTGAGAAGCCAGACCAACTTTTTCCACCAACCATCAATTATGATGAGAGGGAAAAAAAAAATCCATATTGGACCTATCATTTCCCGGGTCTACAAGGACCACGTCAGATGCTGTAGCCCCTGGGCATCTGGTGACAAATGGGCTACAGGGCTCAGCAGACCCTGTTGAAGAACCAGGCCGCTGCAAAGCTACTGGAACAATGTAAACGCAAAACCTGGACTTCCACCAAAAACCGAGAAATTATGAAATGCTGTTACAAGGCAAACCCAACAGCCTGTGGTTTTCAAAAAGGAATGATGGGAATTTGGAAAAGAAAACACCCAAATAGTGACATAATGGAACAATGATTAATGGACCAGAGAAAGTTTAGCATCCAGAGCGAAGTGTTTTCAGAAATAGAATTACAAGAACTAGAAAAAATAGCAAAAGAAAAATCAACATAGCACAATGCTGGAAGACAAATTGAGAGTAGAGGTAGATGCAACAGTGGAACAATACATATCAATAAAGGAACATCTTATGGAACAACCCAGAAATTACGAGTTGTCAGAACAGCAGACATCACTGAGGGAAAATTAAGTAACCTATATTAGCCAAAACACAGAAAGGCAAAGGTTCCCCAGCTCATGTATAGCACAGCTACAATAATAACCATGGAACTTGGTTAAAAGCTGCAAAAAAAACCCTGGCTCTCCAAAATAGAAAATTAGGCTGGGGGAAAAAACTACGTGCAGACATTAGCAACTTAAAACACTTGAAAGATTCAGAACTTAAAAACTAAAAAGTAAAAGCCAGAGTATGCAAAATATACAACCTAGAAAGGAAAACAATTGTTGAAATTAAAACAACAGGTAACAGCTATAGCAAAGAAAATTTAAAGATTAGAAGAATTTGAAACAATATAGGGAAAACATGCAATATAGAGAAAGCACACAATTTCAAAATAACCAACGATTATTCTATAAACTATTAGGAGAAAATGCAGAGCAAAAAAAAAAATTAGTCCCATGCTCTAAAATTTTGGAAAGAAATTTGGGAAAGCCTAACCAGACATAACATAAACACCTCATGTATTCAAGACATTTGTAAAGAAACTCAAGGAAAACATATGGATGATATTGTAATAACAACTGAAATAATTAAGAGGGAAGTAAACACTGTGAAGTCACAAAGAGTCAGACATGACTTAACGACTAAACAACAAGAACAAAACACTGTGAAAAACAGGAGTGCACCTGGTCCAGATGAATTGCAGATGAATTTGGTTAAAGCATTTAACAAGTTTCCATAGAATCTTAGAAAAGTTAAGTTGGAAGGGGTCTATAAGGCCATCAAGTCCAACCCCCTGCTCAGTGCAGGAACAGAATCAAAGCATATCTGCCAGGCGATTATCTACGTTTTTCTTGAATGCCTCCAGTGTTGGAGCACTCACCAACTCCCAAGGTAACTGGTTCCACTGTCGTACTGCTCTAACAGTTAGGACGTATTTCCTGATATTCAACTGAAATCTGGTTTCCTTTAACTTGAGCCCATTGTTGCGTGTCCTGCACTCTGGGATGATTGAGAACAGATCTTGCCCCTTCTCTGTATGACAGCCTTTCTATCAACATATAGGAGAGCAATTTAATCACTTACTTCAAAATTCTACAACTGAAGATTGGAAGACAACAGGCTGCACCTTTCTGATAATAAAAGATCATCAAAAGGGCAATGAACCCAGTATTATTGACCAATTACATGCCTTCTAATAATGTTCAAGCTCCTCACAGGAGTACTGGCAAGATCAATATATAATTATTTAATTGAAAACTCCCTATATCCAACTGAGCAGAAAGGGACCTTTAAAAAGACAAGAGCCACAAAAGATCAGCTGCTTATTGATCAAATGTTACTAAAGAATGGGAAAAGACAAAAAAAAGATCTTAACATGGCCTGGAGAGACTATAAAAAGGTATTTAATTCATTGCTTCACAGCTGGATTAATGTTTAGAATTAGTAAAATTATTCAGAAGTTTCTCAAAAAAAAACATGGAAAAATGGAAAACTGTCTTAATGTCCTATAGTGAAGAAATTGGCAAAGTTAGCATAAAAAAAGAATTGTCTGTCTGTCTATCTGTCTGCTTGTTTGTTTGTTTGTTTTTAACCTGCCTTTCTCCTTGAAAAGGACCCAAGACAGCTTACAACAATTTCAAGATGGTTTCAATTTCAACCATTTCAAGGGGATTCTTTGTCAACACTGCTGTTTAACATCTCACTAATGCCCATGTCAATAATTTTAAATAAAACTGGGCTATCATATTTCAGAACAAGCAGGAAAACTTAATCACCTGTTATACATGGAAGACCTATATGCAAAAAGTTCCACGGAGATAGAATCACTGCTAAACACAGTGCGAATATTTAGTGAAGATAATCAAATGAAATTTGGAAATAACAAATGTGCAGCTCTGTCTATACACTGTCTATACACTGTGGCAAGATCCAAAAACTAGATGGAATAGAGTTTTAAAAGGTGATACTATAAAATCACTCTCAAGTGATGAAAATTATAAATACCTTGGAATACTAGAAGCAGAAAACAACCCGCACACAAAAATTAAAGAACCGACAGAAAGGGAATATATCAAAACACTGCAGAAATTCTTAAAATCAAAATTAAATGGTGGAAATACAATCAAAGCCATAAACACATGGGCAGTTCCAGTTGGAATAATAGATTGGACCCAAAACAAATTAGAAGAATTGGCATGTATCACGCACGACATCCAAAAAGTGATGTGGACAGATTATACTGTATTTTTCCATGTATAAAATGACACTTTTTACTTAAATAATTAGACAAAAAAATGAGGGTCGTTTTATACACAGAAGGCCTGGCATTTTTGAATAATAATAATAGTAAGCAACTACTAGCCTTCAAAAGATGATTAAAAAGACAGGCATCCAAACCTCATAAGCCAAGGTACTCCACAGGTTATATGCAGGCATTGAAAAAGCCTGAACTTTTATCACAGCCATTTATGATTCCACCAGGAGGAAGCTGGCAGGCTTGTATGGGATGAGGCAGTGCTTAAGGTAATTAACCCCACACACTTTGAATGGTGTCTGGAAACAAACAGGCTTTCACTCATGCTATTTAGTCGGGATATATGCTGTTCAGTGGAACAAGTTCACACATTTAACTCTGAGTTCTTATATTTTGAATCATTAGGCACTGACATATCTGTACATGGGAAGTCTCGATATCTAAATTTATGTGGAAAATTGTAACTGAAAAACAGGTGCCAATTTTACCCAAACATTAGATGAAGCATTAACAATTAATTTCCATACACTAGATTCAGAATATATTTAGTAGAGACCTACTGAAAGACAAAGAGCAAATAATTTTTATTTAATTACCTATCCAGTTCATATCCCAGTTTTCTAGCACAAATTGGACTCATGTTTGTTGACGTTCTTTGCTGTCAAATCAGAACGGACTTATAGCGATCCTAATACTTTTCAAGGTAAGTTAGGTATTTAAGGAGTGATTTTACCAGTTCCATCCTCCCAGCAAGATTCCAGCTGATTTGACTCATGTTAGTCACAATTTATTTGTCCAACACATTACAATGGATCTACTCTGAGTATAAGTTGGGGTCTAAACCCACCTTTAGTATTAGTATTATAATTAGTATTAGTTTTAATGTAATATGTTAATGTATATTTTTTTTTAAAAAAATGCAAGCTTTGCACTTTAAAGACGAAGGACAGAGGCTGCCAGAAAACAATCGTCAACTGAGCCATTCATTTTTCACATGGTTTTAAGGGGGAGACTGAAATTCAAATTCAAATTTGAAACTCAGTTTCTGAAACCCATGGGAAAAATAACAAGCTTTCAATGATAATATAAATGGTTTGGTTTTACTTACAGTTCAATCAGAGAATCTAAATCAGCAAAAACATCCCTTGGCAGAGCTTTAATCTGGTTATTGGCCAAGGAACTGGAAAAGAAAAGTTAAGTGTTTAAAATAGTTGAAGAGATGATAATAACTAAATAGAACATCACTTAGCTAATGTTAACTCTTGGATGTTTCCCAATTCCCAGTGTTAACAATGAATAATAGGATTATGAATAAATGAACAAAGCCTTTCAAAGTGGCAATCCATAACACTCTGATTTAGTTCAAAAGGAAGGAAAGTCACACTGTTTTTATTCTTTAGGGTAAAAAATTCACATACTAAGGAGTGTATATAGAATTACATATCTTAAGAAATAAACTCACTGAGTTTATGCATTTGCCCCCTTTTAGCTAGATGTACATCCTTTCTGACAGAATCAAGATCAAGAATAGCCAGTCTCTCTTGTTTTCATCATGCACTTGAATGCATTATACATATGAAAGTACAGGTAAAGATGAACACCTTCCTGAAGCACAGTGGGGAATTTCTGTGAGTAGGCATGTCTGTGGCAAGATAAAGTTCAAACATAGGTATTATCACTTGATGACTGTGTGTTGGGCTGGCATTCCCACAATCTAGAGGGCAACAGTTGTAACATTGGCAGTGGTCCCTAGAGTATTTTACGTGAGAACACAGAGCAGAAAGACCCAAATGGACCTAAGTGAATGTGCCTTCAGCTCACAGTGTTGTTTTTTTTTTAAGGAAGCTAGTGAGAGCTACAAAGACAGTGTTTGGAACACTGGGAAAGAGTTTGGAGGGAAACAGGCCAAAAACAAGCTGTGCTCCTTCCTGAGCATTGTTTAGACTAATGGCTGCGAACAGGGGCTAGTAATCATGTTATTCCGACTTCCATCTCTAAAGCCAACCTCACTGTTCAGCATAAGGGCTGCAAGGGCCCATCGTAGTGTGCCTTTCCTGGCAGTGCCCGAGTACATGGCTTGCAGAATGCAGTAACAACTGCTGACTTGTTTTTGTGCTAATCTGAGATCCAGCCTCACAGATAGGCATTGGAAACTGGCAACCATGCATGTGTTAATAAGGATGAAAATAAATACTGGATAAAAGCATTTTATAATGCAGTAATTTAAACGTTATCACTCAGCATAGAAGTAGGCTGTAAGTCTTGGCTGTAAGTCTGAAACTATATACTTCTGAGAGGGCCACTCTTATGCCCAGATTCTTGGGCTGAATCCAGTTTTTGTGGTCTTAAAGCACTGCAGACACCATAGTCCCCCAAACTATTCACCCATCCTTCCCCCACAGGTTCCTTTTGCAACTTCTTACTAGGAAGAAAAGGGAGGACAAATAAGTGATCAGAGGGCAGCAGATAGCAATATTGTATAGCTTCATCATGGTGGAGTATGCAAATAAAGCTAAACAAAACCAATTTCAGGGGCTCTGATTGACTGCTTACAAGTCCCCCCTTCCCTCACTACTGTTGCGATGACTCCAGCAGTTCCCTAATGATGCCTGCTGCTAATTGCCAGGTTTAACTCAGATTTTTACAAAACCGACAAATCCAAAAAGTCTATTCCCCACTTTACAAACAAATAAACCTGTTCATGCTATGGTGATTTGCAACAATGGCCTAAATCAAGATGTTAGCCCCTAATAATCCATGCAAATGCTGACTTAGTGATTTCTGGTTGATTCAGTGGGTAAACCCTCATTGTGCCAAACAACTGGATTTAGTCAATGTGATTTTGTCATATAGAAAAAATAAAAAACCTTAGTGGTTTTTGAAGCAGATGCCTTGAACAGTTCAGAATACACTATGTTCACACACACCCCAGTTCAATGTTCATTTAATTCTTTAGCTCTACTTTCATGCAATAAGGAGGCCCAAGATGTTTATTATTTTATGAAACCAAGGAACTCAAGGAAACTAGATTCCAGACTTTTGCCCTATACTAGTGTACACAGGGCAGCCCAAAACATTTCACTACCTGCTGAGACAGACAGTTTAATCTTATTTCAGCACCAGTGAAAAGACAGCAGCTCCTGCTGCACTTGGGGGGCAGGACGAAAGCTTAGAAGAACACAGAGCAGGTCACATGGTACATATTGCTCTAGATACATCATTTTAAAGCAAGACAGAAATAATACAAATTAATATTAAAACACTTACAGATGTGTCAAGTCTCGGAGGCCACGAAATGCATTTCTTGATATGGTTTCTATTTTGTTTCCTTCAATAAACCTAAAGAGAAAGATTTTACTTTTTTAAAAATTAGGAAGGACAGGTTTTAGTGCTACACAAAAATGGCCAGCTGAATAGCTTGTTTTCTAGTCTTAAGGGTCCACTGTGATTTGATAGGACAGAAGCCTCTTATCAACCTGCAAGTTACACGAGACAAACATCACCACTAAACAATGCAGGAGCCCCATGCAAACTTCATAGCTCTTGGGAGATTTTATATCAGGCTGCAAATATGCTTACAACACTTTTGGTTTAACAGCTGCATTCACAAGCTGAGCATATGTTGCTGGACTGATGGCCAAAATTTTTCATTCAATCTGCGTTCACAATATGTTGACCTAATGAATGCCCCCCAGTTTCACAAGGCAGATCTGACCACAGTTTCATGTTGTGAACGTTTCATGCTGCTGAAAGAAAAATATAAACATACATTTTGAAGAATCACTAGATGCAAAAGAATGTGCAGCAATTAGGAATTCAAAGCATCTGGACTACAATGATCTAGTTACTTGAAATATTTATGTTCTTCCTCTTTTGAGTTCATGGTATCAGTCCATATAACAGCTATTAAAAGCAGTAGTAAAACAAATTTAGGGAACAATTCAGTCAAAGCTAAGCACATTTATGGTCCACCAATATAAGTTAGAGATATTTAAACATGTGCTTAATTTTTCCTACTGAAAGCAAAAGGATTTCATTTCAAATTACTTGCTTAAACATTTATACCCCACTTTTCTTTATCAAACACAAAGCAGTTTGCAAACAAAGTTTTTTTTAAAAAAAATGCCTTTAAACACAGTAAAGATAGGAAAAATTATAAAAGTTCATTTGATGTATTAAAATCAAGAGTGGGATAAAAATTCTAAAATAATCAATGAATCAATAAGAGGCTTATACACGGGAAGATTTTGATTTAAGAATTAAAATATATATTGAAAAAAATCAATGATCAATCAGAAGCCATCTAGGCCATTTGCCAGAAGGCACTGCTTCTAAGACACTACAGACATGAACATAATAAGGCATAAAAATAGATGGGAACACATAACAGCTCAGAATATGTTTTCTTTTTGTAAGAATCTTAGCACTATGGAACAGTAATATTAAGGACATTAGCGGTTGCTCTAATCTTTATTTGCACATTCTGACATTAATCCTATTGCACTAAAGTAAAACACATCAATCAGGATGCAAAGAGCATGTGACTTGAGTCGGGGGAAAATAATGCTTTTTTACAGTGAAATTCTTCATTTTTAATGAACCCCCCTTCAATTAACTTACTATAATTGAGCTTTTCAATATGATTAGCAGCACAATTTATAAGAATGAAATATTTTCATCTTGAGTCCATATATAATATAATCGCAGCAGGAATGAGATCACAAATTTAACACCAGCTCTTAATCATCAGCACACTGGCTGGAATCCAAAGAACTCCTTTAGGCTTGCCCAGAGGCACAATTATGCCCAGCAGGATATTTAAAATTTGCTTTAAGCAGCAGGCACCAACCCGCCCCATGCCATAACACAATCTGCTTTTGAAAAATGCCCTCAGTTTTAAAAGTAGTTTCCAGTGTGGCTTGAATGAATCATTAGCAGCAGAGAGACTGCAGTTTAAGAAGGCCAATTCAAAGCCTTCTTTGGAGTGTGGAACTAGCACTGCGGTACTTTGAATTGCACCCTTTAATTTTAGGGTGCTTTCATACACAGGGGGTCTTAGCACTGCCAATAAAAATGTATCTATTTGGTCTTCTTCTGTGTAGATTCTTTTTGTAATGAAAAAAGGGCAGAAGATGCATTGGGAAAGAATGGGATACAAATCAAAGGCAATGTCTGAATGCCCTTCCTGGTTAAAATTCCAGGGTAAAATTTCAGGCAGGGGAAATGCGGAATAAATGCCTCATCTGGAAGCATCCCAACATATAAAACTATCCTAGAGCATTAAATATGTGTGTTAAAATAAACTGCAACTTCTCCAGTTTTATAAAAGCCTTCGGTGTAGAAGGCCACTTTGCAATTCATAACTTGCAGAAAAAAGCAGAAAGCCATGACTACATTCCAGCTTTCCACTTAGAGTTGCAAGCTTCGTACTTACAGTTGCCCCCTGTCTACACACACATGAGTTCTTCTTGTACATCTGGACCCCAGGCATCTTTTGTTGGAGAACTGCACTTGTTCATAATTCACACATTACAACTTGTAATGGAAAATGGAAATCTGTATCCTTCAAACAGCCATTTGCCCCCATGACTTGCAACATGCAGTGTTGTGGAAAAAAAGAACTTGAACTCTGTGATGGCTGTAGAGTAAGGAGATTTCTCCTCAAGGTCAGTGGACTTGATAGGAAAAAATTCATTTATCTCAGAAGGCTTAACATAATACAAATGCATAGAAACACACACACAAATTGACTTACAGGTATTCTAGATGGAAAAGACCACCAAAGGCATCATCTGCTATGACAGTGAATGAGTTTGAATTCAAAAGTCTAAAAATGAAGAGAGGAAATAATCAAAATATGTTACTCATCAAATTACGGCATTGTAAAGGAATTCTCAATGCTGAACTTCCCTTAGTGAATTTCTTGACAATACACAAGAACAACTCAGAAAAATTAAGAGATTGGCCCCAGGGAAGTTAGGAGAGTATTCATTGCTCCTTTACCACAGAATTGAGCACACACCACAATTGGCTCTATTAGCAAAGTTCTGCAGTATTCCTACACATACTGTTGCTTAGCATAGTAAATTGCACTAGAATAGACCTAGAAGAATGGAGGATGATATGGAAAATGAGGGTGTTAAGATTTATGTCAGTAAGAATAAGGGAAAAAAAATTTAAACTTAGTTTAAGATGGTATTTAACACCGTCAAAATTAAATAAAATTAATGTCAATCATCCGAATGTCTGTTGGAAATGTGGGAAGGAAATTGGTACATACTTTCATATGTGGTGGGAATGTGAAAAAGTGCAAAGATTTTGGAAACAAATTTTTTAAGAATTAAGCTACATATGTGAAAAAGATATAGAATTTAATGCTGAGATTGCTTTGTTATCAATATATGAGAATGTGGAATATGACAAAATGACTAAAGAATTGATAACCAATTTATTAACAGCAGCTAGATTGATTATAGCTAGGCAATGGAAATCAAAAGTCGAATTGCAAATTGAAGAATGGTATAAAGAAATATGGAATATAGCAATAAATGATAAATTAACTTGTAACTTAAAGGTTAAGAAAGGAGAGTTGAAAAAAAATAACTTTTATGAAATATGGGGTAGATTTTTGGAATATGTGTTAATAAGAGGAAAAGGGAAAGCTCCAAATCAAGAATCAATGCAGTTTTGGAGAAGAGGACAATAGAAGAAGAGGAAGAAGAAGAACAATAAGGAAGAGGAAGATTATGGCAAGAGGTCCCGCATATGGTGGTGGGGAACACAGTTAAATTGTATTTTAGTTCGTATGTTATATGTTTTTGTTTATGTTATAGTTATATAATAATAATAATAATAATAAAAATATTTTTAAAAAATAGAATAGACCTATTGAATCAATGAGGATTTGGTGAGTCAATGGGCCTACTCTAACTGCAACTTATTTTAGCACAGTAAGTCACAGCTAGAGTAAGTTCATATGACTCAATGGAACTTATGGAGGAGTTGACTCACTAAATCCCCATTGATTTAATGGACCTACTCTACGTCCTGGATGAGATGGATTATCTAGATCCATTTTGATCGGTCTTCAGGCCTAGTTATGGGATGGAGACTATTTTGGTCACTGTGGTGGATGACCTCCAGTAGGAACTGGAAAGAGGGAGTGTGTCCCTGTTGGTTCTGTTGGATCTCTCAGTGGCTTTCAGTACCATCACCAATGGTATCCTTCTGGACCATCTCTCTGGAATGGGGCGTGGAGACACTGTTTTATGGTGACTGATCATCCCTGGAGGGGAGAACTCAGGTGGTGGTGCAGGGGATTTCTGTTTGACACCCTAGCTTTTGGACTGTGGTGTCCCTCAGGGTTCTATTTTGTCTCCCATGTTATTTAACATCTACATGAAACCACTGGGAGAGGGTGTCCAGAGTTTTAGGATTCGTATCACCAGTATGCAGATGACACCAAATTCTCTCTCTCCTGTCCATCTAAATCCAAGGAAGCTGTTTAAGTTCTAGATTGATGTCTGGTGTCAATAATGGACTGGATGAGGGTGAATAAATTGAAACTTAATCCAGACAGGACAGAGGTGCTCGTGGTGAGTTGAAAGGCAGATCAGGGAATAGGGATCCAGCCTGTGCTGGATGAGGTTACTCTCTCTCTCTGAAAACACAGGTGTGCAGCTTGGATTTGTCTCTGAGCCTGGATGCCCAGGTTTCAGCAGTGGCCAGGAGTTCATCTGCACAGTTAAAATTAGTGCACCACTAGTGCAAAATTAGTGCCTTTTCCTAGAGATGTCTGCTCTGGCCACAGTGACATTTCCATGGTTGTTCCCAGTTCATGGGTTGGGAACCCACAAGTGGGCTGCAAAATGTTTTCTGGAGAGTTACTGTGGTTATCTAAGACTGTGCTCACAGGAGAGAGCAGCTGGCAGCAGCAGCAAAGGTTCTCTCTCAAGGCATATTGCCTCCTCCATGGGAGCAGCCTCAACAAAGCAGCAAGCAGAAACGGTAGCAGCAGCTGCCCACCAGAGAAGGAGGAGGTGGCAACAGCTGGGCAAAGCCTTGCAAGAGGCGACAAGGCAGGATTTTGATACGGCTTGTTGTGTGTGGCAGAGACTGAGCTCCACCCTCTTACTCATGAGGGGAGTACCTGCCTGGTGGGGTCCTTTTTATACAAATATGGCAAGGGGGTCACAGGTTACTTGGTTATTATAAAACGGGGTTATGACTCAAAAAAGGTTGGGAAATACTGCCCCATATACATCCCAATTGATTTACTGTAGCGTCTTCTACATGGGGCTGCATTTGGAAAGTGTTCAGTAGACATGGGCATGAACCGCCAATTTTTCAGTTTGTGCTGGTTCATTTAGCAGCCGGACAGGTGTTCAGTACTTCAAAACACCCCTTCCTCTGGCAGGCACCCACTTGGAGGCAGCAACCTGGCTTCCCTGCTCTGGGCGCTGCCCTTGAGTGGGTGCCTATTGGAAGAGGCAGGGCATTGAAGCTCCAAACACCTGTTTGGCCACTAAGCAAACTGGCATGAACTGCCAAATCAGTGGCTTGTGCCATCTCTAGTGTTCACAAACTTCAGCTGGTCCAAAGCACTGCAGCTAGATTGTTAGCTGTGGATGGTTACAAGGATTATGTAACTCCCCTCCTACAGCAAATCCACTGGCTGCCAGTACATTTCCAAGCACAATTAAAAGTGCTGGTTCTAACCTATAAAACCCTAAACAGCCTGGGTCCAAGCTGTCTCAAAGACCGCATCTCCCATTATGAGCGTGCCCTGGTTTTAAAATCTTCAAAAGAGGCCTTCTTCTCTGTCCCACCCCCTTCACAGATGTGTTTGGTGAGGACATGGGAGAGGGCCTTCTCTGTCAATGCTCCAAAACTCTGGAACTCACTCTTAAAGGAAGCCAGGCTGGCCCCGCCTTTGCTGTCCTTCCACAAGCAGGTAAACACCTTTCTCTTCAGGCAGGCTTTCTTTTAATGACAGGTTGACTAGGTTTTTTTAAAGGGACTATTGTATTTCTGTTGTTTTTAATGTGTTTTTAATACTGCCTTAATTTACAAGTTCTAATATGGTATTTATGTAATTCTTTTTAATATTGTAATCATTTATTGTTTTAGCTTTTAATATTGTTTCTTTAATACTGTAAGTCACCTTGGATCGTTTTAGGAGAAAAATGGCATGTACAGTAAATATGACAGACAGACAGACAGACAGACAGAAATAAATAAATAAATAAATAAATAAATAACTGGTGTGATTTACTATGCTAAAGAATAGGACTTTGGCAATTAAACTGCAGGACATGAAGGTGGCAGGCAGAGATTTTGAATAATTCTTCAGTCATGCCAGATGTGGACAGAGAGGGGGAAAGGTGAAAGAGGAGGGGGAAAGTAAGAAACAGGAACTGTTTCTACTCTCTGATCTTATTGTCCAAGTAAACAACAGCTGGAGAATAAAGAGTTTATTAAATTAAATAGTTTCTTCATTAATGAAAGCTACATTGATTCTTCTGTGATCTACCTACATGTGGCTCAGAATCAAAGTTTTGTCTCGACTCAGTGAAAAATAACAATACACACTCAGAAGTTGTCATCTACTGAAACAATAATTCCAGAAAGATGGACCTGAAAACATCTTTTGTCAACTGACATTTCTTTGCAATAATAAAAGGTTCTCATATAGGCTCTAGTTAATAACAAACATTGGTTCAATTAATTTGTCCAGTTGACAATGAACTAATAAAGTACAGATGAAACACAGCAGGGTTAAAGAAAATAAAAGAAAATAAAGGAAATCTAATTAGCCAGGCTTTGAGAAATATTTTCATATTCAACCAGAAGATAACAGTATAAACCCTAAGCAATATAAGAGGTACGCATATTTCAATATACAAGAGCAGCCTGGTCTAAAATTTCTAACAGTGCATCTTCAATTGTCCCATGCTCCACCAAGTTGCTCAGTGACAAATGTTACAGCAAGAAGGTGGGGCTGATAGTTCTTCCAGCCGTTCCTTGATATGCTTAATCCATTTATTAACAATCCATCAATGAGATGTTCTTATTAATCCAGATTTGCCTAAACTCAGCTAAATGACACTTTCCTTCCTCTTAAACAGATCTTGAGAAAGTAACTTTTTTGACTTCCAGAATTCCCAACCCTGCATGGCAAATAACTTTCGGAAGTATGGCCAACTGTAACATCATCCCCAAAAGCAGAATGAACTTTTATTTGGGAGGAAGTAAAAGGGTATGTTCAAGAATATCTTTAGAATGGGAACAAGATCTGCTCCAGGCTATTGCTGGTCCTGTCTATAAAGGATCAGCCCGACTCCTTTTGTCCGCATAGTCCCTATCCCAGGTTCTAGATTCTATTTCTTGATACCATTAGAAAGTATTTGAGTGTTGGGAAAAAATGATGGACTGTTGGGCTCTAATTGATAGATAGGTGGATGGCTATGGTTCTACATCAGTGTCAGACATTTACTTAGCATGGCCGTGCCAGTTTTGCTGACTCAGGCTCGTATCGTCTAATTTATGTTTCATAGCCTATCTGATTTTTTGATCGTAATAAAGGAATTTCAATCATGAAGGCAAAGACAGCTGAGTAAAACCAATCTTTAAGGAGATCAATCACAAAATATAGCAATCATTTAATAAGAGCAGAAAAATATTAATAGGAACATCCATTTACCAATTTGGATGGAAGATACTTTGAGCCTGAGTAGAGCAGGGCCAAGTGAAACCAGTTCTAGAGAATGGTACCATGTGAGGTGACTGAATAAAGAAAAGGTCAGTATTTATTTTATTTATTTATTTATTTATTTATTGGATTTTTACCCCGCCCCCCTAGACAAAGTCTACTCGGGGCGGCTTACAAATATTATAAAAACATCATTGTACAATAAATATAAAAAAATCATTAAAACATCATAATTTTAAACAATTAAATTAAATCGATACCAAGATGGGAATAATTGAAAAGACAAAAAATAGAAATCAGTTATTGACTGAAGGGAAGGCCTGCCTAAAGAGCCAGGTTTTTAAATGGCTTTTAAAAACACCCAGCGAGGGTGCCAGACGGATCTCTGTTGGGAGACTATTCCATAGCCGAGGGGCCACTGCCGAGAAGGCCCGGTTTCTTGTTCTTTCTTTCCGGGCCTCTCTCGGCATTAGGCCCCTCAGCCGTCCCTCCTGGCTATGCCGAGTGATTCGGGTAGATCTAGGTGGGAGAAGACGATCTGCCAAGTATCGAGGTCCCAAACCATTTAGGGCTTTATATGTCATCATTAACACTTTGAAGTCAATGCGGAAACGAATGGGCAGCCAATGCGAGGCAGCCAGAGTGGGAGAGATATGCTGATATTTTCTCACCCCACTAAGAAGTCTGGCTGCCGCATTCTGCACCATTTGAAGTTTCTGCATCAATCTCAAAGGTAGCCCCACGTAGACATTACAGTAACCACCATCTTGGTATGGTCACCAAAGGCAATCAACTAGGTGAGAGGTCTCACCTCAGCGTTTTGGGCTGAGGCACACCCTTCCCACACTGGTCATGAGCCATCATCTAAGATGATGTATCTATCCAGTGATGAGCTTTAATTATCTATTTTAATTAAAACTGTAGAATACTTACAACAAATGCAGGGAAGGAAGATGAGAAAACATTCTTTCTTTTATTTCAGGAAAGGTTCCGTTTACCAAACTTCTGAGAGGAAGAAAAACAAGGAAAAAAATAAATTCACAGGAACCAATCAGAACACTTTTTATTGTATTGCTGTGTCAACTTGGCACCATTCAGGTGCATCAAGCTACAATTCTCACCATGCCCAAAAACATGTTGACCAGGAAGGTAGGCATTGTGGTTTAATGCATCTGAAGAAGGGTTGGCGGTTAAGGATGGCTTTGGCACTTTCTTTTCCATTGAACATGTCTCCTCCTTTCATTCTACCTAGTTTCAGATGTAACGGGTCCATCACTACCCAGGCCTCATTCCCCCCCCCCCGAAGTAGTCTACCATGGTTTTCTTTCACCATACCCACCAAGTGATGTAAGCCAGTGTAGTGTGATAGATAATGTTGTACTGGTATTCAGGAGATCTGGGTTCAAGTCCTTGCTCAGCCATGAGAACTCATGGGGAGAGGGTTGTACTGGTAAAACTATTCCTATAATACTTTACATACCTTGAAATTCTACTTAGGGTCACCATAAGCTGGAATCAACTTCACAGCACATAACACACCATCCTAAAAACTATACTTTTCTCTGCTTGTCTTTCTCTTCAGAAGTGAAAGGGGGTCCCCTTACTGTACAGCTTTTAAAATTATTTATTTACAAACTGGTTTTGCAAGAAAAAGTAGTGGGCATATGAAACAGGATTAAATGTTGACTGAGATCACAATTTTATACCTGTATTTTCAGTGATAATTCCCACATAGTTCATTAAGGATTGCTTCCAGGTAAGCAAAGAGAGGACTGCAGCTTTACCTGAAGGTTTTTGATCTGACACCTGCCCTCTCCTCAAAGTGATTCAAGTTGAAAAGCCTTTTATTTCCAAACGCAGTTAATTTGCTCTCAACTTCTGGAGCTTGAGCTATTTTTACTCCCAAAATAGTTAATGTTAGATACTTAACCATTCAAATGTAAATGATTTCTTTCACACTTCGGTACTCAAATATGGCCACACTTACTCTATGAAGTCCTATTCATAGAGTAAGTGTGGCCCATTTGGCCCTACGTTTCTGTTCTCTGAAGCTGGCTTTTCACTCTCAGGCTTAATAAAATAAAATAAAATAAAGACGGACCTTTGGGACAAAATAATCGCACCCAACTGCCAGCTCCACAACGATTTTAACAAATAGCCACGAAGACGCCAGACACTACTCGAGGTAACATCTCTTGGCTTTGAGCGTCCAATCCAAGGGGAAAAGTTAAAATGCACGCCGTCTTGAACTTAACGATCCCTTCCGGAGGCGGCCGGCCGGGGGTAGTGGGGGTCTTTCCTCCCGCCCTCCCGCCCCCCCCCCCCACTCCTCTTGCCCACGCAGAGCTCGGCGGCTGCCTGAGCTTGACTTACAAGGAGCTGATGTCGCTGGGGATGCTTCGCGGCACGCTGGGCGATCCGACGCAAATGATAGATTCTTTGGTGCAGGTGCATTTGGCCGGGCATCGGACCGGCTTCCTCACCTGGGCACGCTGCAGTAGGCATGCCGCCGCCAGGACCAGGAGCCAGAAGGAGCCGCCGGTGCCGCCCCGCAAGCGAGCCATGCTGCCCCCTGCTCTTCCTCCTCCACCAGCGCCGCCGCCGCCGCCGCCGCCGCCGCCTGGGGGTGCCCCTTTGGCCCTGCGCTCTTGGCCTCAGCAATGCCGGTGCCGCCGCCGCCGCCGCCGCCGCCGCCGCTGAAGAGGCTGGAACTGGAACGGGAGCCAGGCAGCATGCTGCACCCCGATGCTCAGTCTCTCGCTCTCTCTCTCTCTTTCGCTCCCTCTCTCTGCAGCAGGCGAAGCTGAAGCTGCAGCAGCAGCAGCGAGGCTTCTCCGCTTCCCTACTTCCTGACTGACATCAGCACTCCGGCCTTTTTCTGCCTCATGAATAATGCATCAAAGGCTCCTTTGCGAGGGAGAGTTTAAAAATAATCCCCTCACGCCCTTTCTCTTTCTGTCTCAGCAACGAATCTGGTGGTGCTTTAAAGACGATCCGGTTATTTGACCAAAGCGCTGGTGGCGTGCAGCTCGCTGGCTACGGAAGGCTCCCCGCCTCCCCCGCCCCCCCCGCCCTCCACCCCGCTGCACAGGCACACATCAGTATCTTCAAAGAGACCGCAGCTTCCACCTAACTTTCCCTTCCCCAGTCTTTCCAGTCTTCTGGGGAGGGGGGGAGGGGAGGGGGAGGGGGGGAGATGGTCGATGTTCCCATCCATGGCAACAGAAATCCACTTGCCGTCCAACACAGCGGATGGTGGCCTTTCAAGCTTGGCGCACAAGAGACCGTTCGGCCCTTCAGCGCCCCAGGAAGTCTAAGGGAGAGCGGCATTTGGTGGGCCACCCAACACCATCAGGGGTAGCATTGAACAGGGTTTTTGTTCTTGTTTTCCTAAATGTGTTCCATGGGCATACCTGGCTCTTACTACAATGCCCTGGGCAAATTGTTCCGCTTGGGTCAGGGAGACCTGGGTGGGAATTCCTGTTTGGCTGTGGTGTTCACTGGATGACTCTGGTTCAGTGACTCCCTCTGCATCCTGGGTTGATTGTAAGGATAACATGGGGGGTGGGGGTGGGGAATGACACGCTTGTCACTTGAGTTTCTTGGAAGAAATTTGGAACACAAATTACATAGTCTTACTGAGCAATGTCAGATTTCACAGTTCTGTCAGTAAACAAAATCACATGACTCTTAAATTGATGGACACATAATACACATTCATAGTACTACAGAACATTTTCTTCTTTCATACTTACCCTGAATGTGTTCACTGTTGCTCTTTTCTGTCTGTTGTTGTTGTTCAGTCGTTAAGTCGTGTCCGACTCTTCGTGACCCCATGGACCAGAGCACGCCAGGCCCTCCTGTCTTCCGCTGCCTCCCGGAGTTGGGTCAAATTCATGTTGGTAGCTTTGATGACACTGTCCAACCATCTCGTCCTCTGTCGTCCCCTTCTCCT
Organism: Intellagama lesueurii; assembly: GCA_037013535.1. Classification (NCBI taxonomy): domain Eukaryota; kingdom Metazoa; phylum Chordata; class Lepidosauria; order Squamata; family Agamidae; genus Intellagama; species Intellagama lesueurii. Next base: position 113,969,159 of record JBAJHW010000005.1, read on the forward strand.
CTTGCCTTCACACTTTCCCAGCATCAGGGTCTTTTCCAGGGAGTCTTCTCTTCTCATGAGATGGCCAAAGTATTGGAGCCTCAGCTTCAGGATCTGTCCTTCCAGTGAGCACTCAGAGTTGATTTCCTTCAGAATGCATAGTTTTGATCTCCTTGCAGTCCAGGGGACTCTCAAGAGTCTCCTCCAGCACCACAATTCAAAAGCATCAATTCTTCGGCGGTCAGCCTTCTTTATGGTCCAGCTCTCACTTCCATACATCGCTACTGGAAAAACCATAGCTTTGACTATGCGGACCTTTGTCGGCAAGGTGATGTCTCTGCTTTTTAAGATGCTGTCTAGGTTTGTCATTGCTTTCTTCCCAAGAAGCAGGCGTCTTTTAATTTCGTGGCCGCTGTCACCATCTGCAGTGATCATGAAGCCCAAGAAAGTAAAATCTGTCACTGCCTCCATATCTTCCCCTTCTATTTGCCAGGAGGTGATGGGACCAGTGGCCATGATCTTAGTATTTTTGATGTTGAGCTTCAGACCATTTTTTGCGCTCTCCTCTTTCACCCTCATTAAGAGGTTCTTTAATTCCTCCTCACTTTCTGCCATCAGAGTGGTATCATCTGCATACCTGGGTTGTTGATATTTCTTCCGACAATCTTAATTCCAGTTTGGGATTCCTCCAGTCCAGCCTTTCGCATGATGTATTCTGCATATAAGTTAAATAAGCAGGGGGACAATATACAGCCTTGTCGTACTCCTTTCCCAATTTTGAACCAATCAGTTGTTCCATATCCAGTTCTAACTGTTGCTTCCTGTCCCACATATAGATTTCTCAGGAGGTAGATAAGGTGGTCAGGCACTCCCATTTCTTTAAGAACTTGCCATAGTTTGCTGTGGTCCACACAGTCAAAGGCTTTTGCGTAGTCAATGAAGCAGAAGTAGACGTTTTTCTGGAGCTCTCTGGCTTTCTCCATAATCCAGCGCATGTTAGCAATTTGGTCTCTAGTTCCTCTGCCCCTTCGAAATCCAGCTTGTACTTCTGGGAGTTCTCGGTCCACATACTGCTGAAGCCTACCTTGTAGGATTTTGAGCATAACCTTGCTAGCGTGTGAAATGAGTGCAATTGTACAGTAGTTGGAGCATTCTTTGGCACTGCCCTTCTTTGGGATTGGGATGTAGACTGATCTTTTCCAATCCTCTGGCCACAGCTGAGTTTTCCAAACTTGCTGGCATATTGAGTGTAGCACCTTAACAGCATCATCTTTTAAGATTTTAAATAGTTCCACTGGAATGCCATCACCTCCACTGGCCTTGTTGTTAGCCATGCTTTCTAAGGCCCACTTGACTTCACTCTCCAAAATGTCTGGCTCAAGGTCAGCAACCACACTATCTGGGTTGTCTGGGACATCCAGATCTTTCTGGTATAATTCCTCTGTGTATTCTTGCCACCTCTTCTTGATGTCTTCTGCTTCTGTAAGGTCCCTACCATTTTTGTCCTTTATCATGTCCATATTTGCACAAAATGTTCCTTTAATATCTCCAATTTTCTTGAACAGATCTCTGGTTTTTCCCTTTCTATTATTTTCCTCTATATCTTTGCACTGTTCATTTAAGAAGGCCCTCTTGTCTCTCCTTGCTATTCTTTGGAAGTCAGCATTCCATTTTCTGTAACTTTCGCTATCTCCCTTGCATTTTGTTTCCCTTCTCTTCTCTGCTATTTGTAAGGCCTCGTTGGACAGCCACTTTGCTTTCTTGCATTTCCTTCTCTTTGGGATGGTTTTTGTTGCTGCCTCCTGTACAATGTTACGAGCCTCCATCCATAGTTCTTCAGGCACTCTGTCCACCAAATCGAGTTCCTTGAATCTGTTCTTCACTTCCACTGTGTATTCATAAGGGATTTGGTTCAGATTATACCTGACTAGCCCAGTGGTTTTTCCTACTTTCTTCAGTTTAAGCTTGAATTTTGCTATAAGAAGCTTATGATCAGAGCCACAATCAGCTCCAGGTCTTGTTTTTGCTGACTGTATAGAGCTTCTCCATCTTTGGCTGCAGAGAACATAATCAATCTGATTTCGGTATTGCCCATCTGGTGATGTCCATGTGTAGAGTCGCCTCTTGTGTTGTTGGAAAAGAGTGTTTGTGATGACCAGCTTGTTCTCTTGACAAAACTCTATTAGCCTTTGCCCTGCTTCGTTTTGAACTCCAAGGCCAAACTTACCTGTTGTTCCTTTTATCTCTTGGCTCCCTACTTTAGCATTCCAGTCCCCTATAATGACAAGAACATCTTTCTTTGGTGTCAGTTCTGGAAGGTGTTGTAAGTCTTCATAGAATTGGTCAATTTCAGCCTCTTCAGCATCGGTGGTTGGTCCGTAAACCTGGATTACTGTGATGTTGAAATGTCTGCCTTGGATTCGTATTGAAATCATTCTAATATTTTTGAGATTGCATCCCAGTACAGCTTTTCCCATTCTTTTGTTGACTATGAGGGCTACTCCATTTCTTCTACGGGATTCTTGCCCACAATAGTAGATATGATAATTGTCTGAATGGAATTCGCCCATTCCCGTCCATTTTAGTTCACTGACACCCAGGATGTCAATGTTTATTCTTGCCATCTCCTGTTTGAGCACATCCAGGTTACCAAGGTTCATAGATCTTACATTCCAGGTTCCTATGCAGTATTTTTCTTTGCAGCATCAGATTTTCTTTTCACTTCCAGGTGCATCCACAGCTGAGCGTCCTTTCGGCTTTGGCCCAACCACTTCATTAGCTCTGGAGCTACTTGTACTTGTTCTCCGCTCTTCCTCAGTAGCATGTTGGACACCTTCTGACCTGAGGGGCTCATCTTCCAGCGTCATATCTTTTAGCCTTTTGTTTCTGTTCATGGGGTTTTCTTGGCAAAGATACTGGAGTGGCTTGCCAGTTCCTGCTCCAGGTGGATCGCGTTTAGTCAGAACTCTCCACTATGACCTGTCCTTCTTGGGTTTCCCTGCACGGCATAGCCCATAGCTTCTCTGAATTACTCAAGCCCCTTCGCCACGACAAGGCAGCAATCCATGAAGGGGCTTTTCTGTCTACTCATGCCTTTTTCGCCAGCACACATTCTTATTAGTTTATTCAAAGAGACAGCTCCTCCTTCACAGAAAATAGAACCCAGTTCAAATCTCTGCTTGATACAGACAGATAGCTTCAATTATAACAAAATCTTCAGGGATGCTGCCAAGTCTTTGGGTCTGAGTCCCAAGTCCGAGTTTTTGGTACCAAGTCCTGAATCCCAAGCCCCAAGTCCAAACCCCTATTAAAAACAAGCTCTTTTCCCCAGAAAAAAAGGGAGGGGTGGGTGGGTTCCGAATCCTGAGTTGAGTTCAAGTCATTGGAGAAAAGATAACCCCTAGTCATGTTCAAGTCATGTCACATCACCGAAGTGACTTCAGTCTGACATGACAGAGAGTCCCGCGAATCAAGTACCCATCCCTGAAAATCTGTAGTAATTATTTGTGCTAAAATAGGTGCAGGGTGTATTCTCATAACTCACACTCATTTAAAATAAGAGGACACTTTTATGAATCTGCTGTCCACAGGAGAACTGGAGAATGAGGAAAATATTTAGAATATTTTGGTTGCACTAGCAAATACTAGCATATTATTATTGCCATAGAATAACAGCAAGTGTTGTAGCTCATGCAAAACAGAATGGAGAGGAATACGACACTTAGAAATTAGAGGCTACAGAAATGGGGGAAGAAGAAAGATAATAGTGGGGCTCCGGGTGGAGAACAATTATTGCATTACCATACAATTGCAGGTACGTCCATTTGGGTTTGGAAGGAATCCATACAGGATGCAGTTATAACAATGTTGCAATAATCAGTATTGATGAAGATTACAGGCAAATCCCTTCAAAATTTTTATTATATTTCTGGAGGACTGGTTGTACACATATCATTACCAGAGAATGCAATCAAAGTGGTGGTGGTGGTGGTGGTGGTGGTGGTTGTTATATGCGGTCAGATCACCTCATAGTGACCCTAAGAATGTGATCTCCAAAATAAAATCTCATAATACACCACTGTTACTAGTCATACTAATGACAATGATGTTGTTGACAAACAGAAAATATGTCCTGGCCTATATTTCCCAATTAAGCGAAATATAGAACACGGGAAGAAATAGCACATGATGGAAGCTGCATGATCTGGGAGACTGCATACATGCCTTTAATGCTCTATCAACAAATGCTATATACACCATACATTGAGGTAGCTGTGCATTTGATGAACAACTGATGTGCATTCTTTGCTTTACACCTAGATACAGTAGTTGAATTGTGCAAGACACAAGTGATCGCATTACTCTGTTGCTGCTTACTACTTTTCCTAGTCTGGTGCCTGTCTACTATCCCATCTAGACAGTATCAAGTTTAGAATTGCTGAAATGATAGAAACCACGTTCCTTGATTCATCTTTATATTGTCACAGGCCAGTTCAATCCACAATAGGACCTATGTTGCCACAGTGTCATAAATAGCATATGTACAATGTTTAGTTCTTCAGTTTTCTGGAAACCTGTGTACTATGTCCCATTAAGTCAGTTCTGGATTTTTGACATATGCAAGATGTTCAAAGAGTGGTTGACCATTACTACCACCAGTCAGTTTCCATGGCAGAGAGTGGATTTGAACCCAGGTCCCAGTATGGTGTAGTGAATAGAGTGGATAAGACTCTAAAGAACAGGGTTCAAATCCCCACTTGGCCATGGAAACTTACTGGGGGAGTGGAATGCTGATTAACTGTGTTGCACAATATCTAGAATGCTGATTAGCTCTGTTGCACAATATCTATTGCTGCACAGGATAATATATCAGATATATTTTGCCAAATAACAGGCAACCTTAAGAGCACTAGGGACAGCTACCATCAAATATTCCATAGTGCATATTAAGAGGTTAAGTGCACATAGAGTACACTGACATATGTGCAAAGTTGCCTGTTCTTGTCCACACTCAGAAAGTACTGTGTGAGTGCAAAAACTCTAAGTATCTCACTTACCTTGAAAGTCCTATTAGAATCACTACAGGTTGGCTCCCACTTAATGGCACAGAACACAACACACATTCCTAAGCCCTAGTCTTAGTCCACTATACTGCCCTGGCTCTCACTGGTAACATGCAGGAAATAAAAGAACTACATTGCTAGATCAGATTAAGGTATTTCTAGTTCTGCACTTCTGCTTCATAATATATCCAAGCAATAGGCCCCAGAAAGCTTACAGTACATGGTGAACATCCGTGAGTCTTCTTAGTCCCTAGCAACTCTATAATCAGAATAACCTTCCTTCAAAAGTTATATATTGCATTTATATGATTTATTGAAGAGCCTTCTGGCAATCATTGCATCCTGAGGCAAATAATTCCATATATTAATCATCTGTTATATGAAAAATATATACTGCCAAATATCATAAACTTATCATTACTACTCCAGGCTCTAATATTCTGAATGAGAGTGCTTCCTCTGTCTTCACTCTCTTTACGTCACTCAACATTTTACAAACCTCTATCTCCTGTACATTGTTTTTTCTTCTAAATTAAGAAGTTCAACATTCATCTTGAACGAGCAAAATCACAGATTTTTCATTAACGTTTAAGGACAAAGCCACTGATAGAGGACCCAAATGGATGGTCTACCCCAAGGCCGTGAAAAGGGGCACCAAAAGTTTTATTTATGCTGACAACCTCACTCTTCCTGTTCTTTTGGACAACTTTCAGATGGTAGAATATCTTCTGAGATAATTGTTAGAAGAATGGTGCATAGCATGATAGAAGTCAACTTAAACCAAATGCTACTCAGACTCAAATATGTACCTTTCATCTGAGAAACAAGTAGACTTCTTGAAAACTTTAGGTTACCTGAAAGGGTGTCCAGTTGGATCATAGTTTTGCCCCCCAAATAAATACCTAGGTGTTACTTTGGGTCATAGACTGACCTATAAGAAACACAGGCAGAACACAAACCAAAATGTCTCCCAAAGGAACAATATTCTTCGAAAGCTATCCAAAATGAATAATCACAGACACTGAGAACTACAGCCTTGGCTCTATGCAAGTGAATACACCAGCCAGCATGGTATAGTTTAGCTCATGCAAAACAGGTAAACATAGCATTAAATGAAAGCTGCAGAATATTTACTAGAAGCCTGAAGCCAGTTCTTATTGATAAAATCATTTACCTAGCAGGCATTGCACCCAGTGATTTACACAGGGGAGCAGCTACTAGTGAAAAGTTCAATGCATATACATCAAATGCACACCCACTCTTCAGCTATCATCCCATCCCTCCCAGATTAAAATCAAGTACATGGTTGTTTTTTAACATCTAAGAAAAAAAATAGTGGAGAATGCCAGGACTATAACGTGGAAAGAAAGAACAACCCACCTCTTACAATGGATGGAACCTCAGGAAAGTCTAGCCCCCACTCACAAGGACAAGTAGATTACTTGAAAGTAACTTAATGTCTGAAGTTACTTTGATGTCTGAAGCTCAACATCAAAAAAACTAAGATCATGGCCACTGGCCCCATTACCTCCTGGCAAATAGAAGGGGAAGATATGGAGGCAGTGACAGATTTTACTTTCTTGGGCTCCATGATCACTGCAGATGGGGACAGCAGCCACAAAATTAAAAGACGCCTGCTTCTTGGGAGGAAAGCGATGACAAACCTAGACAGCATCTTAAAAAGCAGAGACATCACCTTGCCGACAAAGGTCCACATCGTCAAAGCTATGGTTTTTCCAGTAGTGTTGTATGGAAGTGAGAGCTGGACCATAAAGAAGGCTGACCGCCGAAGAATTGATGCTTTTGAATTGTGGTGCTGGAGGAGACTCTTGAGAGTCCCCTAGACTGCCAGGAGAACAAACCTATGCATTCTGAAGGAAATCAACCCTGAGTGCTCACTGGAAGGACAGATCCTGAAGCTGAGGCTCCAATACTTTGGCCATCTCATGAGAAGAGAAGACTCCCTGGAAAAGACCCTGATGTTGGGAAAGGGTGAAGGCAAGAGGAGAAGGGGACGACAGAAGACGAGATGGTTGGACAGTGTCACCGAAGCTACCAGCATGAATTTGACCCACCTCCGGGAGGCAGCGGAAGACAGGAGGGCCTGGCGTGCTCTGGTCCATGGGGTCACGACGAGTGGAGTTGGTAGAACCAAAGTGAACCTAAGAAAATTGGGTTTGTGGGGCAACTTCTTACCTATGTCAGTGTATTCTCTGTACACGTAACTCTTTAATATGTACTATTGAAAGTTTGATGACAGCTGCCTCTAGTGTTCTTAATGCTGCCTGTTATTGGGTAAACATTATCTGATAACATTATTGCTGCACAGGAGTGCAGCAATAGATATTGTGCAACAGAGCAAATTAATATTCCACAAGGCAATTATAAAACTGGGGGCACCACCACAATTATAACTTTGAAACTGAACTTTAGATTAGCACCAAATGTGGCACAGATATAGCACAGTGTCTTCTCTTGCTCTGTGCCAAATTTGTTTGGGCAGTTTTTGAATTATTATTTTTTTAAAGTAAAACTGCCCCTCCATGCAGACGTTGATGATCTTTTTTGTCTGAAGATTTAAAACTGATCAAATACATTGAAAAGAACAAACATTTTGGCACAAAGGGACTACAACCACATCCAAACTATTCTTGCTTCTGTCCTCTCCCAGCAACCATAGTACTGATTATGTGCTCATTTTCTGGAATCCTCTAGCACTAAGTAATTCTGTGTGAGGGAATATCAGGCAAAATCCAAAGAAACAAAACAAAACAAAAGACAAAAATATGTGACACATTAAAGACTATTATATTTTAATGTAAGCTTTCATGGACACATCCACTTTATCAGGCATTAAGAAACAGAATATAATGGAATGAAATGTAGATGAAATATCAGTTTCATATTCTAAATGTTCATTGGTTACATGCAGTAATTAGGCCTATGTTTGTTTTAAACTTTCTAGTCTGCATTCTGTGCATGGTAGGACAGATTTGTTTTAAACTACATGAGGGAAGTTTCTGTTGGAATTTGTTTGTAGTGTATGTATATTTAAACTCCCATTTTAAAAAGCGAGGAAATTCAAATCTCCAATGTACCTCTGATTTATGAATGTGGGATATTGTGCTTCTGTACTCACTATTCAAAAAGCCAGAAAATGGCCTGAGATTGATGCACAATATCGTGCCCACATTGCTAGCAGGAAAAAGGATGCCAAGCTTCACATAGCAAAGGGCAGCCTGAATGTTGACAACACCAATGGCAGCAGTCAAGATGGTCTACAGGATATCCTCTTGTGCTCACTAGCATTCACAAAGTGACACCACGCAAGGGAAAATCTCAGAACCTGACTCCTTTTGTCATCAATTAGCGACTTCTCACCTAAACACAAAGCAATTGTCACAACTGTTTTTCAACAAGTGTGAATGGTAGCAACCTGAAGACAGAGAGTGTCTTTTATTGATTGTATGTGAAGCTGCTTGGCTACTGCTTTTTTTTTTCTGAGGAGGGAGACAAAATGTTTCAAACAAACAAATCAACAAACATGCATTATATTGCTGGTGCTACATGAATAATAAATACATAATAGGGCAGTAAAATGGAAGAATCAGGAATAGCAACAGGAGCATGGCAATGCAGCTTTTGTAAGCAATGGGTTTTTGTTAGATTTCATTTTCTTTCTCAGCATTTTTCACATCTACATTTGTTCACTTAACCGCTTTCTGCCCTTCCTCCTGCAGTGTATGAATTACTTCCTCAAACTATGTATCCAACACATGGGGGAGTGAAGTAATATGACTCTGTTCTGAATACGATGCCATCTGCTCACTTGCTTGCTGGAATGCACGTAAAGCATATTGTCTGTCTCATTTTCTGTCCACCTGCAGATGGGCAGGAGGCTATCCTGGCCACCAGATACACCTGTAACGTCCCCAGTAAGAAAGGAACAAAGGGGAGGGGAGGCACCATTCACATCTGCTTCTTTTCAGTTGAATGAAATGTTAATCTTGCTTTAGGTTTGATAAAACAACATGATATTAACCACCAGCTGCTTCTGAAAGTTCTGTATTTCCAGGGTTTGTTGGGCAGGTAGAATGAGCAGTTGCAAAAAAATAATGGATTGCCCTCTGGGTCTGGATTGCATTTCACTCCTAGAGTGGTTATGTCTGAAAGGTTCTGAAATGTCTGGAGAAAGTGGTAAGGGTCCCAGACAAAACTCCATGATAGCCCACAGCAGACTGTGAAGTACTGAATCTCTAACCTCAGGGATATCTGTATTAGCAAGGACATGTTAGTAGGGACAAAATTATGAGCAAAATCTAAAGGCTTACCCTTGGATATATTCAAGAGTTACAAAGAAGTCAAACAACTGAAGAAAACAAAAGGGCACATTCCTGCCCTGGGCTGCAACAAGGGTGAAAGAACTAAAATCTGGAGATGAATCAGCTAATGAATGTTACAAAAATAAATGGCAACCCTTTCTGGCCTTATTCACTTTTCTTTTCTTTTCTTTTTTTTTAACTTTCTGAAAGCATAATGTTTTTTGGGATGCCACGTTTTCTTTTCTTTTTCTTGAGGGAAGCCCTGTGCATCAGGGAAGAGTAGGTGGGAAACACTGATGATTGCCCAGGTACCAAAGTTGTGATTTATGGCCATGTTCCTATGAAAAGGATGCATTTCAGTCCATTTTCAGAGGATAGACGTAAATGTCTCCTTACATTTCCCACTGCATTTAGTGAGACTTCACATTTATTATCATTATTACAAGGTATTGCGAACTAACCCCAGCAAATGATCTTAAAGTGCAGTGGGCAAATTCCAGCCAAAGGGAAGCACTTTTAAAGTACAAGTCTATAGTCACCTTTTCCATGTTTTAAGCATAGAAAGCTTGGGCACTTTGATGCATTTTTAGTAAATGTACTTTATTTCATCAGCTACAGCAATAGCTAGTCAGCATATAGATGTGTTTTGGGCAGAAATATAAATGACCTGTTTCAGGATGTCAGATAGGATTGGGAATTTATAGAGATAGGTTTAGTCTAGGATTAGATATGAAGAAGATAAAATCAGAGCTGTGATAAATGAGATCTGTGATGAAAAAAGTGTGACTGAGTGACATGAGTAAAGAAACAGAATGGGAAGTTGATATGATAGATAAAAAGACTATGAACGGTCTATAGCCTGCTTTATTGTTGTTATCACCATCCTTATTATTAAATCTGTTCTAAAAATAAAAACACATTTTGTTTTGTACAATAAAGCTCTCTTTATTTCCTAGCAGCAGTTATTAGATAGTGAACACCCATACTGGCTGTTGAGCCGTAGCTCAGCAAGGAGGAAGTAGAAGGAAAAAAATTTAAAAATGTAACTATTAAAAGGCTTTTGGTTTGGGAATCAGTGGTGGCAGTGTTACTGAAAGGTTGGAGTCCTAACAAAAGGCTAACATAAAAGCTTTCCAGTGGGTCAGGAAGGGGTCCAGAGGTGTCAAGTACTTAAACAATAATGTGAAGGAGTACACTGAGTGTCTGAGTAGTAACTGGGACAGATCCATGGACAGATTCCCCTGTGGGGTGCCAACCAACTGAGGGAGGCTGGGAGTGGTGACATAATTGGCTTCCATCTTGTTTCCTTTCAACTGAAGATATACTTCTCTGCTTCTGGTCTTTGCTCAACACCTTTCCTTTTATATCAGGCAGAGAGAGAGAGAAGCACTGTAGCACCTTAAAGACTAGTATATTTTGATAGGAGCTTTTGTGGGTCAAGTTCACTTCTTCAGTTATTAGTCGTATTTATATATGGCCCCATTACCAGGTGAAGATACAGATAATGGCCAAAATTACAATGGTTTGTAATAAAGGAATAGGATTATAAGGCTGTGAAGAATTTCAGTTATCAGTGTCTGAGTCTATAAGGTAACAATAGCATTGTTGACATAAGTGGTAACCTGTGGGAATCAATGTAGGTAATGAGTTAGGAACCCTTGATTGATTTTGAGTGGGTGGCCAGCATCCATATGCATATGTATGCATTCATCTGTTTCTCTTTCAGGATCTAATTCTGTAGTGGGTTTGTTTCCTAAGACAGTGACTTGCAAGTCATTTGAAAACTACCCTTTCCTTTTAGAGAAGCAACTCCCTTCTGTTCAATCCCACCCAGTTTTATTAATGTATTTTTAAAAATCTCACTTCCCTGAACTTTGTTCTTTTGGTCTATTGTACACTGCTTCAAAATATAGAGTGGATGATAGATAGATAGATAGATAGATAGATAGATAGATAGATAGATAGATAGATAGATAGATAGATAGATAGATAGATAGATAGATAGATAGATAGATAGATAGATAGATAGATAGATAGGAACAAGCACATGACTGTAGGAATAAGGCAACTCCAGAAGTTCCAAAATAGCTGAACAAGTAGCTCAAAAATAAATTTAGAGGTCACTGGTCACACTTATTTCTAAAAGACAGTGTTGGAACACACAGTTAGTGCTATAAAGCTGTTCAAAAGAAAACAATGGAGTCTGTGAAACTATTTATTACCTAATCTGACAAGGATAGCTTGTGGCCTCAGTTTGACACAGAGAGCTTGATTTAAAGGATGTATTTTCTAATTATTTAAACTTTAATGCTTGCTTACATCAATTGGTTTAGGAGGAGGATAAATTTAATCCCTATGATGCAACACTAAGCAGTGGCAAGAAATATTATGGATATAACAATACAAATAATCTGGGAGGATTTTTTTTTTTTTTTTTGCAAAGTACAGGCAATATTTACTCAAGTTATTAGGATATAGAAAATCGGTGCATGAAAGTATAAAAAAGCTTTTTCACTGAGTCTGTCAGCAAGTTTGTTATTTTTTAAAAAAAATCAAGCAAGCAAGCATTAGCTGAGTCATATAAGTACACTTCTCATAATTTGGGGACCATAAATAACAAAGGAGAACCAGTGTGCTATAAAGGATGGAATTTGAGACAGGGTCTCCAGAGATCTGGCTTCAACTCCCAATTTGTTAATGGATGCTTACTGGGGGTGGCAGTAGTACACCACTCCTTGAACATCTTGCTATGAAGAAGTTTGATAATCCCTAACAATCCCTAGGTGTGAGTTATTGCTAAGAGCCATTTGATAATCAAGAGATATAGAAAGCTAACCTGAGAACACTTTGTATCATCTGAGATGGGGCTGTAAATTAGGTATAATTCACAGCTGCATTCAGGTGAGAAATAAAAGTGGCTACATGCAAAACAGCTGGTCTTCTGAGAAGTCCTGGTGGAGAGACCCATGGATAGGCTGAGAGGTGTCATCTAATTAAGGGTAGAAATGTATAAGAATGGGTAAGATCCAGAGCAAGGGGAAAATATGTGCCTTGATATTTCAGCACTTTATTATGCTAGTGAGAACTGCAGTCTCTGTGAGCTCAGAGATATGACAATGGGTAGAATTAGACAGGTGTTTAGCCCACTGTTTGGACCACTGTGGGGATGGGTTGGTTAGATCCTTTTGACAGTGATCACATGTCATAATCGCTGGAGCAAACAAAATCATTCCGAGAGCATTCCTACACACTTTTCTGGCCCCTGTCAGAAGCTTCTATTTTTTTAATATGGGTTGGATCACTCTGTCTTGGTCTGTTTCCAGTATGTGTGATTGCTGGAAATGAACAAAAAGCGATTCTTCCTCTTAATTTCCCAATATTGTGAATTGGCTTAAGAAGAGAGCCACTTTAAGATACTGGCAAATTAAACATTTCTTGGGCTCTGTGGAGGGGCCGAGGTAGTGATTTTTTAAAAGTATGTATTAAGGCAGCACGTATGCACTGCATCACGTTAAAAAATAACAATATAAATGGGAAGCTTCCTCACAGGAGCTTTTGTTTGCTTTTTTCTTAAATGTCTGGTCATGAACCAGCCTGGTTGCAGAGAGGCTGCTTGAAGAGACCGGCTAGTTCTCTTATTTTATGTGCGGGCGTTCTTTATCTGTTGCTTGCTTATAATTATCTCAGTTTGGATTTTTCCCATTTCTTGGAAATGGTTTACTAATCTAAAAGGATTTTCTCTTTTGTAATTTGGCTTTATTTTCCTATTCTGAATTTTTCTATTTTTCTCTTCTTAACATTCTCCACATTATAGGCTCTTTAGAGTGTGGCTGGGAAATCATATGGTCCTAAATTCAATGCTTAACCACTTGGACTTGTTACCATGTACCCTCCCAGAACTGGAACAATTTGAAATGGAGTCTTGGTCTTCTTTGCAGGGCTTGCATTAGCTCTGTAAGAAAGGGAGTCACTAGACTTGTTGACCCCAGGCTAGAGGCAGCAAGTGCTAGTTGACTTGAACTTCCAGTGCTTAGCCTTGTTACAAGTTTTTATTCATTTTCAATAGGAGTAGGGGTTGGGGTGTGGATACAGGGGAATAAGGGAGGGATGAGTAAGGATGGGGAAAGGGTAAAATTCCAGAGAGCAAAAGAGTATTCTTACATCCACTTAATGATGCTAAAAAGGGAAATCACATAAGTAAACAATATAACAATTTTTCCAGAATATCTGTCGTTACTACTCTCTCCGTTCCTTTGGACCTTCTCATACTTCTTTTATCTATACTTTCCAATCCATATTTCAGATCCAGTTATAAAACCGTTCCCATTTTTTGAGACCTTTTTGAGATGATCTTTCATTTAATGCTTCTGTTAGTACATCCATCTCCGCCACTTCCAGTATCTTTTCTATCAATTCCTCAAGAGACGGTACCACTTCTTTCTTCCAATATTTCCCATATAATTTCCTCGCTGCCATAATTACATGTATTATCAGATATCATTTCTTTATCTGCATTTCAGTCATAATATTCAATAGAAATAATTCTGGTTTAAATGGTATCACATAAGATAAGATTTTTTGTAACATTTCATGTATTGATCTCCAATAATTTTTTGCTTCCCTGCACGTCCACCAGATATGTAAGTAAGTATTTATTTACGGTTGTTAACCCAATCTTACAAAATACTAAGAGATATAATACAATAAAACCTTATAAAGATATGGTTTGCAGAACTAAAACCTCTGGCAATCATACATCTGCGGGTGAGCATAGCAGCATTACAGAATCTGGCAACACAATTTGTGGTCTGTAACAACCTGTCCAAAAGAAGTAGTTTCACATAGAATTCAGTGGGCCTCCCAGGAAATTTGTGAATAACTGGATGAATAAGTTTCTTACATAGTTCTTGATAGAAAGGGCATCATAAAAGGACGTGGGTCACGGTTTCTACTTGGTTGCTTTTGCAAGGACATAAACACTCTGAAAAGGGGATATTTTGGAATTTCCCATCCAGACGTTTGGAAGGGAGCATATTCAATCTAGCTAAGGTAAAAGCTCGTATTATCTTTGTGGACATTAGGCTAGAAAAATATGAAGACATTGTAAAAGCACTGTATGTAACTGCACTGTTAGTACCCATCTGGCTCACATGATCCTGAAATTCTATATCCAAAATCCTACATTTAACTGCCGCTTTGGCGTTGTTGTAGCCCATCGCTGTAAGGGTATTGGGAGAGAAGCCAATTTGTTGTATTTCTTTGACTACAAAGGATTTCCAGTCTGACTGGAAAGCATCCAAGAGGGTCAATGGTGCCAGACCTTCTGAGAAAAATACAAGTTTTAACCAATAGTTAATCATAAGAACTTTGACCTGAGCTCTTATGGAAACTAGACCGGCCTCCAAGCGAAGGGCTACATTAGGGGTACAGGGAGGCACAGCCAAAATTGATCTCAAAAATTTGGTCTGCATGATTTCAAAGGAGTGTAGAGTTGAGTGTGCAAATATTTGGGAACCGTATAACAATTGAGAAATAACCTTACCCTTAAAGACTTGAACTGCTGAGGGGATGTGTCATCCACCTTTATAGAATAAGAATCTAATTAGAGCTGCTGTACTTTTCTGAGCATTCAGTAACAAATGTTTTAATTGGGAAGCCGAGGAGCCTGTGGTGGTAAATACTATGCCCAGATATTTATAGCACGAGACCTGTTCTATAGGGTGATTATTTATTGCCCATTTATGTTTGATTCTCCTTCTACTGGTTACAAGTATTTTTGTCTTCATATAGTTTATACCCAATTGTTCCTGGTTACAGTAAGAGGAGAAGGCCTTCAAAAATCTTCTAAGACCAACACAAGCTAGAGACAGTAATACTGCGTCATCAGCATATAGTAACATGGATAAAGGGCGTGAAAATAATTTGGGGGGATGGAAATCAGGTTTTGATAAGTTGTCCACAATACCATTTATATAGAAGTTGAACAGAGTGGGGGCCAAAATAAAGCCCTGTTTTACCCCATTATACACTGGGATTGAGTTGGATAAAGCTCCTGTTGAATTACAAAGGACTCGCAAGCTGGTGTTTTCATAGAGGCATTGAATTAACATAAGGAGCCTCCTGTCTATATTTGTATCTTCAAACTTGGCCCAGAGTATGCATCTTGGGATGAGGTCAAAGGCTGACTTAAAGTTGATGAATGCAGCATACAGGGCTCCGCCCTTAGGAGACGAGTATTTGTGTGCAGGATGGTGGAGAATAAGTCCCTGATCCAAGGTGGACCTTCCTGGCCTAAAGCCGGCCTGCTCCTCTGCCAATAGGTTCTCTGCTTGTAGCCAATTGGTTAGTTTACTCAGAAGATGGCTAGCATACAGCTTGCTGACAGTACTGAGTAAGCTTATAGGCCTATAGTTGGCCAGATCCCCTCTGTTTCCCTTTTTGAATATTGGGACAATAATGGCAAGGCCCCAGTCCTCTGGAATATGTGTTGTTTGGTTGATCCAGGTGAATACAGTACAGTAGGCATCCTTCAGTCTCAAGATACTATGGTAACGTGCTCTGAACAGAGGTCTTCGAACAGCGCCTAGTGTGACTGAGAAGGCATCTCTATTCCAGGTGAATAGAGATGCCAATACTGGAGCCCACCAGTCAGAATTGGACTTTAAAAGATATGTCGAAATATAATCCATTCCGGGGCCTTTGCCTACTTTCAATTTCCAAATCAGGGTGGTAATTTCCATAGATGAGACTGGGGGCCAATCTCGGAGATTTCCCTTGGCTAACAAAGAGCTTTGGGCACTATCGGGGTGTATAGCGTATATATTCTGGAAATGTTCCTCCCAGGCACTAGATAGGATGTGGGAAATATGTCTGAGGGAGTGTTCCCGCATTCCCCCTGACACTAGCCTCCAGAAGGTGGCTGAGTCTTTAAGATCGGCTGTGGTTTTCAATCGTTGCCAGGTCTCTTGCTGGGCTTGATATTTTTTTCTTTTTGATCAGGGCTTTATAATTTCTCTTAAGGGAGAACCAGTCGGGAGGAATTCTGGCCAAGTTCTGTTCTCGATATCACAATTACAGGTGATACTCCAGGAAAATTCACATTTATGGCAGCATCCAAAGCTAGCACAATTGATTACATCCTGGTGTGCAGGGCTCTCTTTTCCATGGTTGAAACTTTCCAAGTACTTCCTTACATGGAGGGGGATCACTTCCCCCTACATCTAAGTTTTCACCTAAACATTAGAAACCTAAACACAGAACCGAGATATCATACTGAAATTACAGCATTAGAAAGAGTGGGCTGCCGAGTAAGATGGTCACCTAAACTGGCACAAAATTAAAAACAGCTTCTAACCTCAAAAAATCTGATTGACTCCCTTAATCCAGTAGGAAGCCAGCCAGTCCACCGGAATCCTATAGATATGCCCTCCTAAAACTATTGATACATAAAAAAGAATACAAACAGCGGATGCACCACAGTAAAAAAGAACACACTAGAGCAGGGGTCCCCAACCCCCGGTCCGCGGCCCGTGCCGGTCCGCGAGGAGACATCAGCTGGGCCGTGGAGACATAGTGGCAGCCATTACAAAAAAGAGCCCGGCGGGGAGGCCATTCGAATTTCCCAGGCTCCTGCCTCCCGCCATTGGGCCCGTCCGCGCTGCTGGCTTTCCAGCCGGGCTCTGCCTCCCGGAGCCCACCTGGAAAGCCAGCAGCACGGACGGGCCCAGTGGCTGGAGGCAGGAGCCTGGGAAATTCAAATGGCCTCCCCGCCAGGCTCTGCCTGCCGCCATTGGGCCCGTCCGCGCTCCTGGCTTTCCAGCTGGGCCCAGCGGCTGGAGGCAGGAGCACGGGAAATTCTGCTGGCTTTCCAGGCGGGCTCCTTGGCTGTTCTCCCAGGAAGCCATTGGGCGCCCTCTAAGAGAGGCAGGAGCAGGTGGAACAGAACTGCCGCTCGGTGCCTCTTCTCCTCACAAAGGAGAATGCGGAGGGGAGGGAGTGCTCCTGCGCGTTCTGCCCGGCTTCGCTCCCGGAGAGCAGGGGAAACTCCGCATCCAGTGTCAGGCCGGGTGAGAGAGTTCAAGGCAGGAGACCGTCGGGCTCCCTACCAGAGGACGGAAAACCACCCAGCCCTGAGCGGGCGAGGCGGGCTTGCCACCTCCCCCTCCCGCCTGTTCCTACTTCCCTCCGATGCCGGTGAGCGAGCGAGCGAGCTGAGTGAGTAAAAGGCTAGTTTTTCATCTCCAAAGGGTGTTGCCGCTGCCTGGGATGCCCTGGCAGACACTCACAAAGCCAGACGTGGAGCGAACTCCTTTTTTTACAATAAGGGATTCCACCAGCAATTTCTCCCTCCAAAGGTGCAGATCCACGTGGATGTGGCGGTGAGTGCCCAGCGACACTCTGTGTCCCCTCCCCCAGTTCCCTTTGTTGATTGTAACCCGAGCATGAAGAGGGGTGCATGAAATGGCATTTGCTTGTTGTTGCAAGCAATGCTCTCAAGCCTTAGGTGGTCCTTGACAGGTTGGCATACGTTCATCAGATGTGCATGGCTCAGAGACTCTTTGTTTTCTGTGCCTGTTTCTTTCTGTCTGTGGAAGAACCTCTTGTAACTCCAGTGTCTCTTATCTGCCATATCGTTATATTTGTAGCTGAATATTTCTTCCAGCCTATTTATTTTTAGCCCTGAAAATAAAGGATTTAGTCTGCTGACCTTTGCCAGTGCAAAGGCGAAGGCACCACCGCCTGGGCTCCCGGGCTCCAGTTTGCGGGGATCGGCAACAAGGCGGCCCTTTTCCCCAGTCGGCGTTTTCTCTCCCACCCCGCCCTGATCAGCTTCACAAAGCGGGCTGGCAACACCCGCCGCCCCGGCTGTTGGAAAATAGGCCAGGCGGAGGGAGAGGGAGAGGGAGGGAGGCAATGACTTCTTCCTGCGGCCGATCGCCTTTGCAGCAACAGCCCCCCCATGCCAAGGGGGCAGGTGTGTGTGTTTTGGCAGGGGAGAAGGCGGCAGTGGGCCCGTGCTTCCAGGCAGGCAACCAGGAAGGCACGGGAGGGCAGAGAAAGCCAGGCGATCGGGGGCGCCCAGGGGAGGAACCATGCAGCACCGGCGAGAGCAACGACCAGGGGGAGTGGGGGCTGCACTGCCGCCTTCCCTCGTGTCTGCCACGACTGGCCTCGACGCGAACCGGGGAGCAGCCCCTTTGTGCGCTGCGAAAGAGCCCCGGGTGCCGCTCTCGGGGCGTTTTCACACGTGAGGCTGAAGAACAGCAGCGCCCTGCCTGAGCTCGCGGTTGTAGGTAGAGGAGAGGGACAGACAAGGATGGCTGTGGTGCTTGGCGTGAAAGAGGGAGAGAAAGGGAGAGGGAGGGAGGCGATGACTTCTTCCTGTGGCCGATCGCCTTTGCAACAACAGCCCCCCCACCGAGGGGGCATGTGTGTGTGTGTGTGTGTGTGTGTGTGTGTGTATGTGTGTATGTGTGTATGTGTGCGTGTTTTGGCAGAGGAGAAGGCAGCAGTGGGCCCGCGAGCATGACACGCCCACCCGCAAGTGTGGGGGTGCCCCCGCCCCCCCACCGGTCCGCACACGGAGCCAGTACCCCCAAAACGGTTCACGGTCCCAAAAACGTTGGGGACCGCTGCACTAGAGAACTATGGAGGAAGGTGATAGAAGCAGCAAAAGACAAAAATCCATCCCTTTTCTGGAAACTAATTTCAGGCAGACTATCGGAGCCCAAACACCCATTATCCTCTTGTATCCCACCAGATAAATGGGTATCCCACTTTACAAGTATGTATGAGGATGTCATTGTACCCCCCTCTCCACTAATGCTTGGAAGCACTTCCAAATGGCCCCCGGTGACCCCAGGTGAAATTATAGCTCATATAGATCAGCTGAAAAATGGCAAAGCCCCAGGCCTTGACGGCATCCCACCAGAACTCCTAAAAGAGAATAAGACATGGTGGGGCTCCTTTCTAGCACCTCTTTTCACACATATCAATGACACAGGCCATATCCCGTTATCATGGAAAATGGCCATAGTGGTCCCATTCTACAAGAAGGGGAAAAGGGAAGACCCAGCCAACTACAGTCAACCCTCGACTTACGAACGGCCCTAGTTATGAACATTTCGACTTACGAACTGCTCTGATAGAAAAATATTGACTTGACTTGCGAACTTAGATTCGAGTTACGAACCGGAAAAAAAAAGCCTAAGTCATCTTAGGTTAAAAGGGAAAAAAAAATTCTGCCCCTAGTGGTAGGAACGGATTAACCGGCTTTGCATTAGTTCCTATGGGAACTAATGATTCGAGTTACAAACCGCCCCTCGACCTAAGAACCAAAAACAGCCGGAACGGATTAATTGGTTTTCAATGCATTCCTATGGGAAATGCTGATTCGACTTACGAACTTTTCGACTTACAAACTTCCTTCCAGAACGGATTAAGTTTGTAAGTCGAGGGTTGACTGTACAGGCCAATAAGTTTGCTGAACATTATAAGCAAACTATACACAAGGCACCTCCTAGATAAACTCCTGGATTGGCTCGAAGTAAAAAATATCATTGGGGCAGTACAAGCAGGCTTTCGGTCAGGGAGATCCACAATAGATCAATGCCTAATTATACAACATCTTATTGAGAAATACTCGGCCAAAGGAGTAACTTCACTCTATGTCGCCTTTGTGGATTTTAAATCAACATTCGACTCTATATCTAGAATACACCTCTGGGACAAATTAACAAACTCATCTATAGGCAAAAGACTTTTATATTTAATCAGGGCCCTACATGAAGAAACATACCTGAGAGTCAAGTGCAGCAGACAAGGACACCTCACAGAATCTGTGCAAACACACAGAGGTGTTAGGCAAGGCTGCCTATTGGCACCAGCATTATTCATCTTTTATATAAATGATCTATCAAGCTGGCTTAACACCACTGATCTTCATTCCCTTAAACTTGGAGACAGAACATTGCCAGTTCTACTCTATGCTGATGACACAGTAATTCTATCCAGAACCTCCATAGGGTTGAGGAGGGCACTTAAGAAGCTCGCCTCATACTGTGAAAACAAATCCCTGACTATTAACTATCAGAAGACCAAGATAGTTGCCTTTGGACATAGACCCAAGATTCAGTCATGGCAAATAAATGGACACAGTATCGAGCAGGTGAACAACTTCAAATATCTGGGGGTAGTTCTACAGGCCTCGGGATCTAGGCTTCAGCATAGTAAATATGCAGCAGATCAGGGAGAAAGATCGGCAAATAGTATAGTAAAATTCCATCTCTCCCAAGGAGGGTCCTTTATACCAGCAGCCCTCAAACTCTATAAAGCAAAGGCTTTAGCTCAGCTGTTGCACGGCTCATTCACAGGGCCACCCAGCTCTCACTTTGCATCACAAGAAATAGTTCAATCTAAATTTCTAAGAACTATACTCCAGGTCCCAAGATGCGTGTCAAATGCAAGGATAAGGCTAGAAACAGGATGCCTTAAAGTAGAAGCCTGGATTAGGATCCAATCTATATATATGTGGCTAAAGGGACAGTTAAAACCAAAAGACATATTTTCTTTGATATTTAACGATAATTATCAATCCAAGTGGGTCAAATCTGTCCAGGGTTACTTGGGAAAAATTGGCCTCTCGCCCCAGGCACTTATATCTTCTGGAATAGAGCAGGCAAAACAAATAGTCAAACAAAGAATAAAGGACAATGAATATCAAACAGACCTCTGTAGCATTCAAAACATGGCAGTAAGGAGTTACATCAAAAACTGTATGGAACCGTCCAAATACTTAACATCTCTGGAAATTAAAGGAACTAGAAGAGCCTTTACCTTGGTGAGGTGTTTGGCCCTCCCCTCTGCTGTACTAGAAGGAAAGTATAAAAATACTCCTTTTGCTGAAAGGTTATGTTCCTGCCACCTGAGGGAGATCGAGACCATACAGCATATGTCTTTCACCTGCCCATTGTATGACGTAGCGCGCAAAGAGACTATTACCCCCTTAATAGAAAGAATCCCAGGACGTTCAGAGGGAAACAGGCTTGAGTTCCTTCTCTCGGATGTTGATACGCAGATCATGTGTCAAGTTGCGAAATTCTGTGTAGCAATACTTCGATTGCGGAAGTCAAATTCCAACTAGATAGTAGCTCCCAGCTGTATGCATGCCAACATGTTCTAATGGAATATTGAAAGTTAGAAATTATAAGGTTTTATAAGGTTTTATACATATGTGACTGGTCTAAGGACTGTAAATAAACTATTCGTTCTCGATACCATTAATACTTGACCTTTAACTCCTTTTTTGCCATTTTACATTCATTATCAAACCACGTTTTTCCCTGGACTGCGTTGGAGGGAACAGAATTTGTATTTTTGTATCTTAGGTGGGGCTGTAGATCTTGGACCAACTCATTATAGGCTTTGAGAGCAGTCGAGATTGAGTCTGCAGCTGTAATTTCTGTACCAAGATAGGAGAAGGGGGTCTGTCAGTAGCAATTGTTTCATAGAGACATCCCTTTCGGTGGACCACTTAATGTGCAGCTCTAATTTCAGTTGAAGATGGAAGTGCCATTTCACTATCGGCAAGCCAAGGTACACGAAATCATGAACAACCTCCAATTCTTGTGTAGCTATGGTAACAGAGGGAGGTGAGTCCACACCCTGACCCATGACTTGTGTTTTCTTCAGGCTGATTGTTAATCCAAAATCTTGGCAGGCCTTACTGAAACGATTCATAAGTTGTTGGAGCTCTTCAGCAGAATATGCAACAACAGCTGCATCATCGGCGAAGAGGAAGTCCCGCATGCATTTCAGCTGGACTTTGGTCTTCGCTCTCAATCTAGAGAGATTAAAGAGCTTTCCATCTGATCCAGTCCGGAGATAGACACCTTCTGTTGCAGTTCCAAAAGCGTGCTTCAGCATGACAGCAAAAAAGATCCCAAACAGAGTCGGCGCAAGGACACAGCCCTGTTTCACTCTGCTTTGGATGTCAAAGGGATCTGATGTTAAGCCATCAAAAACTACAGTGCCCTTCATTTCCTCATGAAAGGACCTGATGGTGTTAAGGAGTCGAGGTGGACATCCAATCTTTGGAAGTATTTTAAAAAGGCTGTCCCTGCTAACCAAATCAAAGGCCTTTGTAAGATCTATGAAGGCCACAAAGAGTGGCTGTCGTTGTCCCCTACATTTCTTGTGCAACTATCTGAGGGAAAACACCATGTCAATAGTGGATCTATTAGCTCGAAATCCACACTGTGATTCTGGGGAGTCATATGCCATCTATAAAACATCTTATATATATTTTCTTTAAAATTTACTGATTATGTAAGTTTAATATTATTCTGCCAAATTTGTGCCCACTGCTCTAAGTCTATATTATGACCAACATTTTGTGTCCATTTTATCATAGTCTTTCACCACTTCATCTTTCATTTTCATATTTAAGAGATATTCATACATTCTTTTTCTTATTTTATCATTTGCCTCTAACAGTAGTTTATCAAATGTCATTTGTTCTTCATTAAAACTCATTATTTTATCTTTTGCATACCTGGAGTCTAATTGTAATCTTGTCCACCAATCTAAAAAAAATGTCTGCTCCTCTAACTCCTCTCTAGTCTTTAACTAGTCCTCTTTCTTAAGCAAGTCTCTGTACCTCACCAGTCTTATTGAGTCCTTTAAAGTAGGCTGTGTAAATGCTTATAATGGTGACACCCAGCCAGGAATTGTATTATATGTTTGCTTTTGTATCTTATTCCAAGTCCCTAACAAAGACTTTCTTATCATATGGTTATTGAAGACTTTATACTCTTTAGCTATTTGATACCATATAAAAGCATGCTTTCCTAGGTTAAGAGCATGTCCCTCCAATTTAAGTAGTCTCTCATTATCCAGAGTAATCCATTCCTTAATCCATACCATTACACAAGCCCTATAATAAATTTATCAATCTGGAAGACCAAAGCCCACCCTTTGTTTAGAGTCTTGTAATGCCTTCATTTTGATCCTCAGTTTCTCCCCCTGCCAAACAAATTTCATTACTTTTCTATTGAACTCCTGTAGAAGTGTTTGCTTTAAAGCGCTGGTATTGTCTGAAAGAGAAGGATCAGTTTAGGTAACACATTCATTTTAATTTACCGCTATTCTTCCCATGAATGAAAGTTGTAGCTTATCCCACTTTTCCAAGTCTCTCTGTATCTCCTTAAAAAGTTTCATAGAATTATCTTTTATCAGTGTACTTGTTTTGTTTGTTATTTGAATTCCGAAATATTTGATTCTTTTTTCTTTTCGGAAGCCTGTCATGTTTATCAATTTGTGAACCTCCTCTGTTCGGATATTCTTAACTAAAATTTTGGTTTGTCAATTCACTTTCATTCCCACCATTTCCCCAAAGTTTATTAGTGTTTCTATCAGTTCATCAATAGATTTACTGGGTTTTTCTAAAATAAAGACTAAATCATCAGCAAATGCCTGTAATTTATATTCTTCTCCCCTTATTTTTAACCCTCTTATGTTTTTGTTAGCCCTAATCTGCTCATTAAGGACTTCCAATGAAAGTATAAATAATAGTGGGGATAAAGGGCAGCCCTATCTTGTACCTTTCTGTATTTGAGTATCTTTTGTAAAGAAGTTAAATTAAATGGAAATTAAAAACTACAGTCCAATATCACTCTTAAATGTGGATTATAAAATCTATGCTATAATATTAGCAATTAGACTGAAAAAGGTCCTTTCACAAGTAATCCACAAGAATCAATCAGGCTTCCTTCCAAAAAAAAAAAAAGACAAATGAGAAATAATCTTAGAAGGATTTTAAACATACTGGAATACTACGAAGTGCATCTGGAAAAATCAATGGCTATGATCTTTCTGGATGTGGAAAAGGCTTTTGACAACCTAAATTGGAATTTTATGATACAGTAACTAGAAGTGATGGAAATGGGGAAAAGATTTATTATGTCAATAAAGACTATATATACTAAACAAAAAGCTAAAATTAAAATTAATGGAGACTTAACTTCCAGTGCTTAGCCATATATGGCTTTGTGGGGCTTTGGAAGAACCCAGGAGTCACTGGATGTGTGTACACACAGGGAAACATTGTGATAGCAGTTACCATTTTGTTGGGCTACTGTCACACTCACGTACCTCAAAAACCATATTAGGGGCTGTCACGATCCCCATGTGACCCCTGCTTGTTTCACCAAACTAAGAGCTCACTCTACATGCCCCTCAGCTGGCACCAGTTGATGACATCAACATTACATATTATTAATGATAGATGTCCAGGCCGTATGTCATTTTAAAAGAACCAAATAGAAATTGTTTATTTTTACAGACGTTGCTAGAATAAGCAATGTTCAATTTGCCTCCCCTGAGAGCAGGTTGGTATTAAAACAATCAAACAAGAAGCTGGGATTTGATCTTTTATTTATTTATTTATTTTATTAGATTTATACCCCACCCATCTAGACAGATAGTCTACTCTGGGCGGCTTTACAAAATTTAAAAACAATAGAAACAATGAACATGCAAAATCCAAGATGTAAAAATGTAAATATTAAAATACAGCAGGAGGGAAAGCCTGCCTAAATAGCCATGTCTTAAGTGTATTTCTAAAGACACCCAGAGAGGGAACCAGGCGGATCTCTACGGGCAAGTTGTTCCAGAGGCGAGGGGCCACTGCCGAGAAGACCCGGTTCCTCGTTCTTTCCTTCCGGGCCTCCCTCGGCGTTAGGCCCCTCAATCGCCTGACCTGGCTAGAACGAGTGTCTCTGGCAGAACTGGGTGGGAGAAGGCGCTCTGCCAGATATCGAGGTCCTAAACCGTTTAGGGCTTTATAAGTAATCGTAAGAACTTTGAAATCAACGTGGAAACGAATGGGCAACCAATGCAAGGCGGCCAACGTGGGGGAAATATGTTGGTGCCTCTTCACCCCAGTTAGAAGTCTGGCCGCGGCATTTTGTACCATCTGAAGTTTCCGCGTCAATCTCAAAGGCAGCCCCACGTAGAGCACATTACAGTAGTCTAATCTTGAGACTACGAGCACATGGACCAAAGTGGTGAGCGCCCCCACATCAAGATAGGGACGCAGCTGGGCAATCCGCCGAAGGTGGAAATGTGCGGAATGGACCACTGACGACACCTGGGTCTCCCTGGTGAACGCCGGGTCCAGATGTACACCCAAGCTGCGAACCTCACTCTTCGTGGTAAGAGTCACCCCCCCAAAAAAGAGGGAGTTTCCCAGACCACTGATGTCTGGGGTGCCCACCCGAAGGACCTCCGTCTTGCCCGGATCTGACACTGCTACTTTCCATATACCAGACCACTCCTGATAATTCACTGATATTTTGGCCATAAGTAATTCCACCAAATCAGAACTAATGCCTTTGAGGGTGATGACCTCATGTTCTAACATTTTTTTCTTTAGGAATGAGGTCTGAGTGACAAATAGTAACCTGGGAACATGTATCTTTTAAACCTAAATACTTCATGTTGTCAATAAAAATAGTTTCTCCAGAGCTATCCAGTAAATCTTGATTGCACTTGATTAAGTAACATTGTACCACTCTGGCTTCAGGAATTTCTGGGCTCTCTGCCAAGTCCGTTTCCTTAGCAACAGTGCTGCTTCTAGTTTCAGCTGCCGAAGACTGAAGGCAAAATACTTTTTTAGTCTGACTGAAATTCTTATCCTTTTGATTTTCACATTGGGCCCAAAAATGTCCCACTTCCCCAGAGGAAAAACATTTCTTATTGGTTCTAGGTTTAGAATAAAGAGTTTTATTAACTTTTCCCTCAGGATTATTTGATTTCAGGGGACTGTGGTCTGGGGATGAGGGTTTGTCTCTAAAATGGCTTCCCTTAGCTTGTGCCTGGCTGAGGTAATTTCCACTGGATTTGGGATGTTCTCCTACTGTTGTCCCATCCTTTTCTGTCAATTTTTACCTCAGAGAATCGAGGATCTGTGATCTCACTAATAGAATCAGCATATTCAGACGCTTGTAGCACATTGTAGCACATTTTATTTAACTTATATGCCGCCCAGAGACCTTTGGGTAGTGTGGGTGGCATATAAGTTAAATAAATAAATAAATTTTTAGGATCCTTATCCTTGACCAGATAACATAACTCCCCTGGTAAATTTGAATAAAATTGTTCTAGCCCAAACACATTTTTCATTTGGTCTAAGGAGGTGACATGTTCTTGTTCCAGCCATTTATTGAGATACTGCATCAAACGTGCCCCAAGTTGGGCAAAAGACTCCTCAGGTTTCTTTGAAATTGATCTAAATTTCCTTCTGAGGTGCTCTGAATTAATCCCAAATCGGGAATACGCCATCTTTCTATAAACCTCAAAATCTCTAGCTTGCTCCAGAGGCATCTGTGAATAAAGCTCAGGTAAAACTCCACTTATTTGTGACCTTAAAATTACCATCCTCTCATCATCTTTAACCGCAAAGTCCCAACAAGCTCTCTCAAATTAAATCAGGAAAGATTCAGGACAATCCCGCTTCCAATATTGGTGAAATTTCTTTAGGTCTATTTTTGAGAGATTTCCCACACTGGAACTATTATTATTATTTTGAGCAGCTAATTCCAATTTCTTCATCTCTATTTGGAACTGCATTTCTCTTTCTCTTTGCTCAAATTCCCTTTGCCTGTTTTCTTGCTCAAATTCCCTTTGCCTTTCAAGTTCTCTGATTTTTTCTCTTTCCAATTCTTGCACAAATTCCCTTTCCCTTTCTCTTTCTTTAATTTTTTTCCCAATTCTAATTGGTTTTTCATAGCTAGCTCCTTCTCCTTCAGTTTAAATTCTTGTTCTAGTTTCCACTTTTCAAAATCTTGGGAGCTTTGAATATTTTCTCCCTCTGAGGCAATCAATAAAGGTCCCTCAGTTTCTTCATCCTGTTGAATTTGAGGGTTCCCATTTTCCTCAGCACTCTGGGGCTCAACTTGTGCCTACATAACTGACTTTTTACTTCTTTTGGGCGGCATAAACAATATAATTTATTATTAACCTGGGCTGGGTCTTTTCCCTCACAAAAGCCAAAAGTACAAGCCTTTTTTCTCTCTTTCAGTAGCTTTCTTTGTAACTAGGTTGCGCTTTTCCAAGCAGTTGGCCTCAGCTTCTCCCAAGCTCACAACCCTTGCCACAATATTTCCCTGTCCGGGCGATTCTTGTCTCAAAACACAAGAACAACTTTTGCTTAGCTTTTATTATCACCTCAGATCTATTCTGACCTAGGCTTCCACTCCATCTGCCACTGCTCTTCATTCTCAGAGCTCCGGATTTTGAGCTAGCCACTAGGTCATGTAAATCCTGAGGTAAAAATGGTTTCTCTTGAGTAGGTATTTTCCTTATCTTAGGATTCCCCAGATCTGGGTTCAGAAGCCCCTAAACTAAGTCTTCACCAAAACTCTAATGGGTAACCACTTCTTACCACAGATCCTAACCCCCTCTAGCTAGGAATACCTTTAAACTCAAGCCCATTCAACTTTTCACTGGTTTGCTTCATATCCCATTGCTGTGCCACCAATTTGTCACGATTCCCACATGGCCCCTGCTTGTTTCACCAAACTAAGGGCTCACGCTACGTGCCCCTCAGCTGCCACCAGTTGATTACATCAACATTACCTATTATTAATGATAGATGTCCAGGCCGTATGTCATTTTAAAAGAACCAAATAGAAATTGTTTATTGTTACAGATGTTGATAGAATAAGCAATGTTGTTAACTCTTAAACAAACATTCTCCTTTATCCCTCTCAACCACCACTCTCCCGCCCAAACTCCAAAACTTTCAATCTCTTCAACTCTAACTCCCTATCTAAACTCCCCCTCCTCCTGCTGAGTCTCTTATATCTTGTGATTCCACCCCTCCAGCACTCCCATTGGTCTATGCAGATAGCATATGAATATTCATGACCTGAATGGACGCCACAGGGGCATTATAAATCAGAAGTGATTTGATACCACATGATATTTCAAAAGGTCATTCCAATTAGCCCTTTGCTCAAATGCATAATTTATCTGTGGAATTCCTCACCACAAGATTAGCTGATGGCCATTGGTCTAGGTGACTTAAAGCTAGTAAAGCACAGTTTGCAACCTTCCTTATTCCTTCTAGCATATTGTTGTGTCTCTTTCCCATACTCTGTTGAACATTAATTGGGGAGTGGGACAAGCTTGTGTTCAGGCTTAAAGTGGAGAAATATACTGATAAAGCTTTCATTCTGATCTGCCAGGGATCAAGGGAAATATTACACAATGTGTGGTTTGCATTCCTCCTGCTCCCCTTGAAAATGTGTGTATGGGCTGAACTGGCATTTTCAGATTTAGACACAGAATTAGGACTTGTTAAGACATACACATCAACTTTCATTCTGTCATCTCCAGGTGCAAACAAATAATGTTTCTCATTTATGAAGTATTCCCCATCAGTATGCATATTTGTTTGTTGTATACTATCGCCGTTGAACATTGAAATAGGAGAATAAAATTTGATATGGACTTTGGGACAAATGTTTTTGTATCAACTTTCAAGAGCATCCTCAGACATGTTTAACTTTTCACCATGATTTTATTTTATTTTAATGCTGCTTTTCTTGAAGAGAAGGATTTTTATCCTGCCCAACTAGTAGATAAGCTCCTACTCTGGGTAGTAAACACAACTAAACATAACAATAATAGAAAGAAATTTTTAAAAATCCAGTAGGAAAAACATGAAATCCCAGGACCACGATAGACGAGAACTGATGGCTGCAGTAATGTAACAGGCCTATGGGCTGCAAAGGAAATCACAGGATGCAGACCAAGAGGCGAAGGTAAGATTACTTTGGAGCAAGAAAGGCTTGGAAGAAAAAACAGGTCTCGAGTTGCCTCCTGAAACCCAGGAGGGATGGGCCTACCCGCACCTCTGGTGGAAGGGAATTCCAGAGTGAAGGGGTCACCACAGAGAAGGCCTGATTGTGGGTGGAAGACTTCCAGGCTTCCCCTGGGATGGCCACCCAGAGTATTCCCATATAAGAGGTGTGGGTGGGATGGGTGGATATTTTCAGGAAGAGGCTCTCAGACAGGTAACAAGGTCCTAAACCATTAAGGGCTTTAAAAGCTAACATAAGCATCTTGAATTTGGCCAAGAAGCATACAGGCAGCCAGTGCAGATGGGCCAGGACTGGAGTTATGTGGTCATATTGAGATATTCCAGAGACCAACCTGGCAACAGTGGTGTGCATCAGCTGCAGCTTCTGAACTGCCTTCAGGGGCAGCCCCACATAGAGAGCATTGCAATAATCTTTTGTTGAGATTACAAGTGCATGGACCAGCATTGTGAGGGATTTCCTGTGGAGATAGGGGAGGAGGTGTGCAATCTACCTCAGCTGGCAAAAGGCAGACTTAGCCACAGCTGGCATCTGATATGCCATTGTGAAGGCCGGGTCCAACAGCACACTAAGATTTCCCCACCTTCAGGGGAAGTGTGACCCAGTACAAAACCAGGCAGACAGCTACTCAGTCAATCAGGAGTCCCTCCCAACAACAGGACCTCTATCTTGTCAGGATTCAATTTCAACCTGTTAGCCCTTGTCCAATCCATAACCGTGGCCAGGCAGTGCTCCAGGGTCTGCACAGCTTCCACTGCTGAGGAGAAGGATAGAGTTGCATGTCATCAGCATACTGATGACAGCAAACTCCAACACTTTGGATGAGACCCAGCGGTCTCATATAGAAGTTGAAAAGCATGGAGGAGATGATTGACCCTGTGGGACACCACATTGCAGCACCAAAGGGGATGAAACAGCCTCCCCCAGCTGAACCCTCTGGTAGCATTCCCTGAGGAAGGAATGGAGCCAACTCAATGCTGAACCTCCAATCCCTAACCTTGAGAACTGGTACAGGAGGATACTGTGGTCAATGGTATCAAAGGTCACTGAGAGATCCAGGAGGACCAGCAGGGTCACGTTTCCTCTGTCAGCCTCCCGGAGAAGATCATCAAGCAGTGCAACCAATTAAACATAATGATATTAAAACACTAATCTAAAAACAAATTTTAAAACATAGGAACATCAAAAAGACATGAAAAATGATATAAAAGCAGCAACAATAAGGGCATATAACTCATGTTAAAATTAGATACTAAAAGCCTGTCTGAAAAGAAAGCTTTTTACTTGTTGCCAAAGGACAGGAAAGAAGGGGCCAGCCTAGTCTCAAAGGGAAGGGCAATCCATAACTTGGAAGCAACCACGAAGACTCTTTCTTGGGTCCCTTCAGATATGCCTCTCCAAGTGTTGGATTGAGAGGAGGGGCTCCCCAGAAAATCTTTACAGCCAAGGAGGGTTATGTGGGGAAATAAGGTCCATCAGCTTGGACCCAAGCCATACAGGGCTATATTGATCAAACTAGCACTTTGAATTGGGCTTGGAAATAGACTGGCAGTCAGTGAAACTGCAGTAACAGGGGGGTTATGTGCTCCTGGTAACCAGCTCTGTTCAACAGTCTGGCTGCAGAATTTTGTACCAGTTGAAGCTTTCACATAGACTTCAAAGATTGGATTCATCTCTGAGCCTGAATGCCCAGGTTTCAGCAATGGCCAGCAGTGCCTTTGCACAGTCAGAACTAGTGCGCCAGCTGCACCCGTTTCTTGAGAGGTCTGATCTGGCCACGGTGACACATGCCCTCGTTACATCTCAATGGGATTACTGTAATGCACTCTACATGGGGCTGTCTTTGGAAAGTGTTCAGAAATTCCAAATAGTCCAAAATTGTCAACTGGGGCTGGTTACAGGGAACATGTAACACCCATTACAACAACTCCACTGGCTGCCAATCTGTTTCTGGGCACAATTCAGAGTGCTGGTTTGAACCTACACAACTCTAAACATCTTGGGTCCAAACTATCTAAAAGACCACATCTCCCTCTATGAGCCTGCCCAGGCATTAAGATAATCAGGGGAGGCCTTTCTCTCAGTCCCACCACCCTCACAAGTATGCTTGGGGGAAAACAGGAGAAGGTCTTCTCTGGGCTGCTCCCAGACTCTGGAACTCCCTCCCATGTGGGAAGCTAGGCTGGCCCCATCTTTGCTGTCCTTCCGAAGGCAGGCAAAGATCTTTCTCTTCAGGCAGGCTTTTCCTTAATGACTGGTGGCCTGAGAGGGGTTTTAAATGGATTGTTGTGTCCTGTGGTTTTAAATGTGTTTTAATGTTGATTTTAGTCACTATTTTAATATAATACTTGTTTAATTCTTTTTAAATACTGTATTTGTATCCTTACTATTTTAGCTTTTAAATACTGTTTTGGTGATGTAAGCCACCTTGGGCCCTTTGAATGAATGAATGAATGAATGAATGAATGAAGGAAGGAAGGAAGGAAGGAAGGAAGGAAGGAAGGAAGGAAGGAAGGAAGGAAGGAAGGAAGGAAGGAAGGAAGGAAGGAAGGAAGGAAGGAAGGAAGGAAGAAAGAAAGAAAGAAAGATGCCAGACACTGGTTTAGAACAGGAACAGCTTTCTAGGAGTAAGATTTAAAAAGAGAGGTAGAGTTAGGTGTCATCAGTGTACTGATGGCACCAAACTTCAAAACTCTCAACAACCTCTCTCAGCATTTTCATGCAGGGACAGTGCTACAGGGAGTTCCTGAGAGTAGACAGTAATGGTGAAGTATGGCACAGAGCTCTATCCCACATCAGAGAGAAATGGTGGAAGAGGAACAGTCAAAAGACTGCTATTTCTTTCCTCCACATATTTGCCATCTGAATTAGTTACACTTTTCTGTCTAACAAGAAGAGCTGGCCCTGGGTTCACAGAAATACAGTATTCTGCTACTACTGTTAAAGTAATATTAACTCTCAGTCCAATTTATTTCTGAACATGGAAGAGGAAAGGTGTTATCTTGTATTTTGCCCCAGGCTATGAACTGTCCTGGTCTGGTCCTGGAGGGAAGGTTGACAAAGCCAGTTACTCTCGAAGACTTTCACAGCCGGGATCTGATGGTTGTTGTGGGTTTTTCGGGCTCTTTGGCCGTGTTCTGAAGGTTGTTCTTCCTAACGTTTCGCCAGTCTCTGTGGCCGGCATCTTCAGAGGACAGGAGTCAGAACTCCTGACTCCAGAGCACAGACAGAGTTCTGACTCCTGTCCTCTGAAGAAGCCGGCCACAGAGACTGGTGAAACGTTAGGAAGAACAACCTTCAGAACACGGCCAAAGAGCCCGAAAAACCCACAACAACCATCAAAAGCCAGTTACGTTGTCTTTCATGAAAGTTCACCTGCCATTACTGTTCTCCTTATCAAGAAAATTTCTGATAAGCTTCTGAGGAAACCACAGGAAGAGAGTTTAAAATCTACTAAATAAAACCAATTCACACTAGGTAAGTCTATCAATAGTTATTTGTCCCAGCTGCTCTTTGTGACAGCATTATGGGTAAAAGCAAAAGCACTGTCAAAAGACAGGCAGAATCTGTCCACATGTCTTACAATGCATGGAGAAAAGAGGGCCTGAGCATAATCTTGGCTGTTTGTAGCAGAACTGTATGTTTTCTAATCTCAAGTGTTTCAGTGAAATTTGATTCAGTCAATAGTTCATTTCGCTCAGGCGAACACACAGCCTCCCTCAACGTTCCAAGGACTGGTTGCTGGGTAAACTCTTAGCAGGGGAAGCTCATTTGTATTCCACACCCTGAGTCCTGACGATAAGAAGCCAAATACTCCTAGGAAGCTGCACAAATGAAATATGGCATGCGGGAGGCAAGATATTTATAGAAACAAAATATCAGCATTTTCCACACATTTTCACAAAGCAATTTTGGGCTTTTCATGAGGAGAAAAAGAGCAACACTGCTGCTCGTTCATTTCTCTTCCCTGAAGCCTCTCATTTTGCCTGTAGTGCTCCAATTGCAGAGGAGTTCTTAGCGAATGGTCACTGCAGTTTAAAGACCAATGACAGCATATTATAGGGGATGCCATATTATCATTGCCAATATGTCTTTGTAATTTTTTTAAAAGGGCTTATTTTATGCAATAATCAGATATAAAGGGGAGGCGTGCTGAAGCACTTCCTATGCATTAGGTTTGTCTTTAGAGTGTAATTCAGCACAGAGTGCAAAAAAACTATCGCAATTGTCCTTGCCAGGACCCGTCTGGGAGTTATTTGGGCCTTTGGATTAAGGTTTTCAATTTGTTTTGTTTTGAGGTAAACCTGCCATTTCTCAGAAGCTTGTAAGAGGTTCATTAAGGAAAATACCAGTAATTGTGGAAGGCTTTCTTGAAAACTACCTGCCCTTTGCCACCAATCTTCCTTGCCTTACACCACACGGTTCTTTTACACTGCAGATTATAGAGCCCGCATTCTTTTGCAGAGAATACCAGGCAGTGGGGTCATATAAGTCTAGCCAGAGCTATGTATGAACTTTGCACCTCCTAAGATATGCCCTCAAACCCTTTGCATCTTTTTCCTACATTCATAAATCTAGGCAAATGAGGTCACTGGAACTGCACACAGGATGTGCAACATGACTTTAAGGTTTCTCTGTGGAATGAGGGAATATTCTCAAGTATTTCATCATAGTTCATCACTTCTTCCTGTTGACAGTCATGCCCCAGGCAGAAAAAAAAGAGTACTAGAAGTGAATAACTAGCAGCAGTAGTGGCTTCATGGACCATGATCTACATGTCCACAAAGAATGACTTCTGGTAAAAGATGGGCTGTATCCCAAAGGGTTGGGAGAATGTGTTTGCTAGGAATCTCATAACCCTGATCAGGAGAGCTTTAAATTGAATCCTATGGCAGAGGGCAATAGGGAAACTTCAAGGGGACAAGAAAACACCAAGTACTATGCTCAATAGCATTAATGATGCTTGGGAACCTGGAGGAATGGTACAAAAACCCACCAATGATTGCGTGGAAAACAACAGGGAAGCAGCTGGAAAGAATGACCCATAATTTCAGTTCTCTCTGTGCTGATGCACAGAGCATGGGAAATAAACACAAGAAGGCAAATACAATTTAATAGGCATCACTGAAACCTGGTGGGGTGGAACTGATTCCTGTTATGTAGTAAATGAGGAGTATAACCTCTTCAAAGAGAATTTACTTAACAGGAAGAGCGGTGGAATAGCATTATATATAAAGGATGTGTACATCTGCAAAGAGATTAATGACTTAGATCATGGCTTGGTTGAGAGCATTTTGATAAAAATTATGGGAGAGGGAAGCACAGTGAAATTACTGTGAAAGTCTGTTACAAACCCCCAGGCCAGAAGTGAAGACTTAGAGAATGCCCTTCTAGATCAGATTACAAAGCATTCAAAGAAAAGACATGCTGCAGTAATGAGAGAGTTCCACTATTCTAATATCTGTTGCAAGTTCAGTTCTTCCGAGAATCTACAGTCCAACAAATTCCTCACTTGATTTGGTGACAATTTAATCTTGCAGAAGGTGAAAGAAGGGAATCAGATGCTCCGGATCTGTTCCTCACCATTAGGGAATAAGTAGTCAACGTCAATGAGATGAAAGTAGTGAGAACTTTTCATGGAAGTGACCACATTTTCTTTGGATTCATTATGCAAAGGAAAGGGAAAGCTAAGCACAATTTAGATACGCATTCTGTACTTTAAGAAAGCTAATTACAATAAACGTAAGGG
Organism: Intellagama lesueurii; assembly: GCA_037013535.1. Lineage (NCBI taxonomy): Eukaryota > Metazoa > Chordata > Lepidosauria > Squamata > Agamidae > Intellagama > Intellagama lesueurii. The sequence continues at coordinate 114,004,155 of JBAJHW010000005.1, forward strand.
AATACTGTGTAAGATCCTATGGTCAGAAATACTCACAGAGAAAGGAATTCATGGTGAAAGGCACAATCACAAACAATGCAACCAACAAGGAAATCTCAGAGTGAGTTCAAGTTTAGCAAAAGGTAGTGGTGGTGGTTTTCATTGATGTTCATGGAAAGAGGAAGAATGAGGAATAGGTAAGCCTCCTGCAAGGAAAAGATGGAGAAATGCTAATGGGTGGTAGAGAGCCAAGATTTTGAAATTAGAACCTAGCAAAACCTGGAATGACTAAAAGCCCCATCTTCATTTAATAGAATTTCTTTTGGTCTGCTAAGGTTTAAAAAGCCATTAATGTTGACAGAAAACTTTGATGTTTAACTTTCATGTTGACAAAGAAAAAAAAATGAAATTCTCAAAGATCTTTTATACCCTGGTGTGACCAGCCTTCACCTGGACTAATCACATTTAAAATGCTCTTACTTTTAATAGGTTTGCCTTCAGCCTAAAAACAAATGAGCCCAAGAGGTTTTAAGAATAAAATATATAAGATCTTAATTATAACATAACTGATAAACTAAACTTAAGTGTAAACTTAAGTTTACACTTAGTTACATGCTAACTCTCAAACCTTCAACCTCTTTTTCAAGATACAAACTAACACTCCGTTTACAGCCCGCTCTTAAGCTCCTTGAGATACAATTTTTCTCCCTCATTCTCTTCAAATCCCCTTCACTGCTCCTCCTGCAGGGTCTTCTCAATTAGATCTTCTCCTGCTTTTTTCAAGCCAATCACCTTATTTATGTTGTTGCTGGGTAAAACTGGTGGGGGTTCTGTCACACTTGGTTCAGTCATCAGTCCAAAAAGAGGCTGCAGCCAAGAAATCAGAAGCTAAAACTAAGGCTTGTAAGGGCAACTATGAAGGAACAAGAAAAGATCCTGAACTGTAAGGAGTGTCACTGGAGACCCAGGTGAAGTTAATCTATACTATAGCATTCCTGATTACCATGTCTGGGTGTAAAAGCCAACATTAAAACAAAAATCAATCCATTTGAAATCTGATATTAAAGGACAGGTTTACAGATATGATAGACCATCCAAAAACAGATAAATGCTAGACCTAATCAAACTAACTCTCTCTAGAAGCAAAATGACTAAACTTAGACTATTGTACTTTGGACATGTTATGAGAAGACAAGAGTCAGTAGAAAATACAATAACACTAGGGAAAGTTGAAGGCATCAGGAAAAGAGGGATACCAAATATGAGTCTCCATAAAGGAAACCTTGACCCTGAATTTGCAAGTTTTGCATAGGGCTATTAAAAACAGAACCTTTTGGAGATCATTCATACATAGAGTTGGAAGTTGGAAGCAACTTAAGAGCCCATAACAACAACAAAGGGACCGTTATGTAGCATATACTAAGATTATTTTTATTTTAACAAGTATAGTAGAGCCAAGATCACAGGGTGTGAGCACCAGGACAATTATTACATGTCTCATGTTTTCCTAGGTCCACTAAATTTAGGTGTGAGCCTTCAAAATAGTTGAGTGGGAAATGAAGTTCCAAAACAACTATAAATTCTTTTGACTTGTCCCTGTTATTATGGAAAATATAATTGTGTGGCAATAAAGACCCATAAGGTATACAAAAGGCCTTTTTTGGGGGGGAAATTGTCTAGTTTGTTGGTATGGGGTAGTGCAGCTGTCTGCCTTTTAGGCTACTCCTTGGAAACATGGCTGGGGGTTTGTCAGGATAACCACCTATACTTCAAAATTTACCACTGTAACAGAGTGTTGTGTAAATATTTGTGGAAAGCTATGGAAGAGATCTGGAGAAACTGGAAACACTGGAGAAAAAGATTTTCGTTCTTTGTGCAAAACCTTTGAAACCATAACTAAATTTGTTCAAAGGAACTACTAACATACAGCACTTTTATACCAGACTTTTATCATTGCCTTTTCATTAAAAATAGGTTAAATAAAGGGCACGAAGAAATAGCAGACTATTGGGATTCTCGTCTTTGTTTCAGTGGAGGTGATCAATATTCTACTTATGTTCCACTCCATTTGTGAATGTAGGTCTGCCTGCAGTGTAAGTTCATTTTTCCCCATCCAGCTGATGCAGCATATTGTTCAAATGTTCATGTCTGAGGTCCTTTAATTCTCATCCATACACCTTACTATTTCTCTGTGTGTGATGAATTGCTAGGGCTGAGTAGCTGTCAATGACACTTAAAAATCACTTAGTGCTCTTAGAATTTATGTCAGAATTAGATCCTTCACCACAGAAAACCTTTATAAAAATACACTATGTGTTCAAGAGTAAATGTTCTGGTTTCATGTGCTTTTGGGGCACTTTGATGATGCCATCACATCCACTGTTTTGGTCAGAATTAGAAGTATGCTCTTTCATGATTTTGGACTAAAACCCTCAAATTTTCCGAGAATTCTAAGAATTTCCACTCACAGATCCAAATCAGCACAATTGTTCATTTCACCTATCTAGAGATCAGCTTCTTGGGAGTCACAGTTCTCTTGGGGGGGGGGGGTTGCCCTCTATGAAACCTAAAATGTTAGATTAACTCAACTAATACCTGAAACTTTCCTAAGTGTCCTGAAAATTTTTATAGACCTTCGGGGGGCGGGGGGAGGAATAAGAAGCCTGTGTTTGTCACAACTGGCATTTAACCCAGTAAAGGGTTAGTTCCAAAATGAAACCAAACTATCACAGCCAATCAGATAAAAATTCACCTGGGTATCAAAATATAAGTCTTTTCACTGTTTCAATAATTCCAGGCAACATTAGCTTGTAAAATTCCACCATTTTTATTTATCTGTATTGCTTCTATGTTCCATATACACAAAATACTTCAGAGTTGTAAATAGAGATGTCTTACAGCTATGAAGAAAACTGTAGGCACAAATACTTAAAAATATATGAAAACTGAACTTAAGTTCTAGGCAGACACTTATGTCAGAATTCAATCTAAAACACAGGAGCAAAAGTACAATAAAATATCAAAAAATAATGTTTTAAGTTAAATTCTAAAAATGTAAGAGCTCATAGCTTAAAATGAAAAATCATTATAACTTTAAGTAATTTTAAGCTTAAAAAAACATGGAAAAAATACCAAAGTGTTAAAAGTAAAAATATATAAAGTAAAATCCATTACTTAGTCTCTAAGTATGTTAGGAACACACACAGAAAAATAAATTTTCTACATTGTACACCCAGTTTTACCAACTACAAGTATATGGGGGGAAATCCATGACTTCTGTGTCTTTTCTCTGCACTGTTTCATTATCTTTTCTTCTCCCCAGCTCTTTGGCTCGGCTATATGTTGTTGTTGTTGTCCGGTGTGTCGTGCAGTATAAAGCCCTCTTGTTAAGATAAGCTGAATGCCTTGTTTTCTTGTGTTCTATCTCCACATATTTATAACTCTGACCAATTGTTTTTCTTTCCTTCTAACTGTAGACATATCTTATCTGCAGGTCTTGTAAGCCCAAATGCTTAAAGATCCAATAATACTTTTTTCAATGGGAAATTTTATTATAACTCTAATTGGCTGTGAACTACAATCCAGTATAGCCATTATACTGACTAATGAATTTTATTTTGACTAACAATTTTTGCAGAACATATGCAATCATAGTCCTGTAGAATTAAAGATTTGAAAACCTACATTCTTGTGAGACCAAGATATTGCAATGAAAAGGCTACACAGAGTGCGAACTATCAGACATACATACAGCATCTCTTAAGTTTACAAATCATTGTTTATACATTCATTGATCTTGCTCAGATGGAGATGGCTAATTATTTTAGTACACTTAAAAATGTTTTGCATTGACTACAGTAAACAAATTCCTAGCCATATTTTGAATGCACTTTCATTTTCAAAATGTTTTTTCTATACACCTTTAATCATTTTTAACACTCTTACATACAAAATGTCAAACCTTGCCAAATGGACTGTGAGACTACAACTCCCATGAGGTGCCAAGGCAGATTTAAAAAAAAAAAACAAATCAACTGGAAGTAGATGCTGAAGAAACCATTTGTGTGGGGGAAAAACCCCAAAGCCTTTGTCTGGAAGGGGTGAGACCTAGAAGTGTGCTGAAATGAGTTTGTGGGCTGCAATTCTTGGAATTTTTAAAGAATTCTGGGAATTGCAGTCCAAAAACATGAAGGTACACACTCCTTGTCAGAATATACAGTCTCCTCATTAGACTGTACTCAGGGCACAAACAGACATTATAGACAACTTACAACTGGAGCTGAAAGCACAGTACTGTTGGAAAGATGTGATTCAGCCATACTTTCATGTTTGAGAAATCAGGCTTCAAAGGAATGTAGTGCAGAAGTACAGATGGTCAGTCACAAAACAAAGCAAAGCAATTAAGAAATTGCCACCACATCACCATCAAGGAATTCCTTCTAAAGACAGATTATCTATAATTTCTCTGTTTATTCTCAGAAGAAATTAATTCTTCTTGTTTCCTGCGGAAGCTAGCTATGCAGAGTGTTGCTTGGCTGGCTCTTTTGACATCACAAAGTAAGCTTCCTCATCCTTTCACAAACCACATCATCTCCCCTCCAAAACGCCCAACTGGTTTAAAAATAAAGTAGTCCATGAACAAATGTTTTATTTTTGTAAGTTTGCAAATTGCTTGAATTGGTAATTGCACTATTTGTGCTTTGATCTATGTTTCAGTCCTTTATTTCTCTGTTCAGGATCAGGAAGCATTCCTGTCTGAAGCTCAGAAACAGCCACTGCCAAGTCAGTGTAGACAATTGAAGGACATGAAATCAACACTAGATTCAAAAACAGCTATGAGTGCTGAGTGAGGAGAGAAGTGATGGCATTAAGTAAACATGACTGGGAACACCCATATTAAATCAGTCAAGGTTTCTCTAGTCATTGCCTAATATAATAATTATGCTGTTATCTACTGTTATTTTCTTTCACAACTTTGTAGTTGTTGTTTAGTCGTTAAGTCGTGTCCGACGCTTCGTCACCCCATGGACCAGAGCACGCCAGGCCCTCCTGTCTTCCACTGCCTCCCGGAGCTGCATCAAATTCATTTTGGTAGCTTTGATGACACTCTCCAACCATCTCATACTCTGTCGTCCCCTTCTCCTCTTGACTTCACACTTTCCCAACATCAGGGGCTTTTCCAGGGAGTCTTCTCTTCTCATGAAATGGCCAAAGTATTGGAGCCTCAGCTTCAGGATCTGTCCTTCCAGTGAGCACTCAGGGTTGATTTCCTTCAGAATGGATAGGTTTGATCTCCTTGCAGTCCAGGGGACTCTCAAGAGTCTCCTCCAGCACCACAATTCAAAAGCATCAATTCTTCGGCGGTCAGCCTTCTTTATGGTCCAGCTCTCACTTCCATACATCACTACTGGGAAAACCACAGCTTTGACTATGCGGACCTTTGTCGGCAAGGTGATGTCTCTGCTTTTTAAGATGCTGTCTAGGTTTGTCATCGCTTTCCTCCCAAGAAGCAGGCGTCTTTTAATTTCGTGGCTGCTGTCACCATCTGCAGTGATCATGGAGACCAAGAAGGTAAAATCTGTCACTGCCTCCATATCTTCCCCTTCTATTTGCCAGGAGGTGATGGGACCAGTGGCCATGATCTTGGTGTTTTTTTTTTATGTTGAGCTTCAGACCATTTTTTGCGCTCTCCTCTTTCACCCTCATTAAGAGGTTCTTTAATTCCTCCTCACTTTCTGCCATCAGAGTGGTATCATCTGCATATCTGAGGTTGTTGATATTTCTTCCGGCGAAGTAGATGTTTTTCTGGAACTCTCTGGCTTTCTCCATAATCCAGCGCATGTTAGCAATTTGGTCTCTAGTTCCTCTGCCCCTTCGAAATCCAGCTTGTACTTCTGGGAGTTCTCGGTCCACATACTGCTGAAGCCTACCTTGTAGGATTTTGAGCATAACCTTGCTAGCGTGTGAAATGAGTGCAATTGTACGGTAGTTGGAGCATTCTTTGGCACTGCCCTTCTTTGGGATTGGGATGTAGACTGATCTTTTCCAATCCTCTGGCCACTGCTGAGTTTTCCAGTCTTGCTGGCACATTGAGTGTAGCACCTTAACAGCGTCATCTTTTAAGATTTTAAATAGTTCCACTGGAATGCCATCACCTCCACTGGCCTTGTTGTTAGCCATGCTTTCTAAGGCCCACTTGACTTCACTCTCCAGGATGCCTGGCTCAAGGTCAACAACCAAACTATCTGGGTTGTCCGGGACATCCAGATCTTTCTGGTATAATTCCTCTGTGTATTCTTTCCACCTCTTCTTGATGTCTTCTGATTCTGTAAGGTCCCTACCATTTTTGTCCTTTATCATGTCCATCTTTGCACAAAAGGTTCCTTTAATATCTCCAATTTTCTTGAACAGCATTCCATTTTCTGTAACTTTCCCTATCTCCCTTGCATTTTGTTTCCCTTCTCTTCTCTGCTATTTGTAAGGCCTCGTTGGACAGCCATTTTGCTTTCTTGCATTTCCTTTTCTTTGGGATGGTTTTTCTTGCTGCCTCCTGTACAATGTTACGAGCCTCCATCCATAGTTCTTCAGGTACTCTGTCCACCAAATCTAGTTCCTTGAATCTGTTCTTCAGTTCCACTGTGTATTCATAAGGGATTTGGTTTAGATTATACCTGACTAGCCCAGTGGTTTTTCCTACTTTCTTCAGTTTAAGCTTGAATTTTGCTATAAGAAGCTGATGATCAGAGCCGCAATCAGCTCCAGGTCTTGTTTTTGCTGACTGTATAGAGCTTCTCCATCTTTGGCTGCAGAGAACATAATCAATCTGATTTCGGTATTGCCCATCTGGTGATGTCCATGTGTAGAGTCGCCTCTTGTGTTGTTGGAAAAGAGTGTTTGTGATGACCAGCTTGTTCTCTTGACAAAACTCTATTAGTCTTTGCCCTGCTTTGTTTTGAACTCCAAGGCCAAACTTACCTGTTGTTCCTTTTATCTCTTGACTCCCTACTTTAGCATTCCAGTCCCCTAGAATGAGTAGAACATCTTTCTTTGGTGTCAGTTCTAGAAGGTGTTGTAAGTCTTCATAGAATTGGTCAATTTCAGCCTCTTCAGCATTGGTGGTTGGTGCATAAACTTGGATTACTGTGATGTTGAAAGGTCTGCCTTGGATTCGTATTGAAATCAGTCTATCATTTTTGAGATTGTATCTCAGTACAGCTTTTCCCACTCTTTTGTTGACTATGAGGGCTACTCCATTTCTTCTACGGGATTCTTGCCCACAGTAGTAGATATGATAATCATCTGAATTGAATTCACCCATTCCCGTCCATTTTAGTTCACTGACGCCCAGGATGTCAATGTTTATTCTTGCCATCTCCTGTTTGACCACATCCAACTTACCAAGGTTCATAGATCTTACATTCCAGGTTCCTATGCAGTATTTTTCTTTGCAGCATCAGACTTTCCTTTCACTTCCAGGCGCGTCCCCAGCTGAGCATCCTTTCGGCTTTGGCCCAACCACTTCATTAGCTCTGCAGCTACTTGTACTTGTCCTCTGCTCTTCCTCAGTAGCATGTTGGACGCCTTCCGACCTGAGGGGCTCATCTTCCAGCATCATATCTTTTAGCCTTTTGTTTCTGTCCATGGAGTTTTCTTGGCAAAGATACTGGAGTGGCTTGCCAGTTCCTGCTCCAGGTGGATCCCGTTTAGTCAGAACTCTCCACTATGACCTGTCCGTCTTGGGTGTCCCTGCACGGCATAGCCCATAGTTTCTCTGAATTACTCAAGCCCCTTCTCCATGATAAGGCAGCAATCTGTGAAGGGGTCTTTCACAACTACCAGACCCAAATTTCAGAACAAGACTCAAAGGTATAGTCTGTCATTTTCTATATTAATACACAATGTTCCTGTTGTTTCCTTTAATCATGTTATTGCTTAGAGTTAGTCTTTAAAGTTCTTCTCTCTCTTTCTCTTTTTCTCTCTGCTTTTTCCTGGTTTTGTATCTCTTGCTGGAATGTTTACAGAACTGAAAACTAGACAGGGGTAATAAATTACAGCAAGTGTGAAATGCAACCAGACACCACTGACTCTTAAGAGCCCGGCATAAATGCTTTAGGGTATTAATCCCTGTTTTCCAGCTCATTTGTCTGAAGAAGTGGGCTAAGAAGATCCATGAAAGCTTGTGTTGAAATACAGGAGTTAGTCTTTAAGGTGCCATGATACTTTTGTCTTCTTATTTTCCTTCTGGTTTTGCCTGATATGCTTGCACAGACTAACACATGTACCTCTTTTAAAACATGACTAGGAAGAGAGTTCCATCATTTGAATGCCAAAAAGATCCTCTCTCTAACTAGCTTCAGTATGTTTGCCAGGTATCAATGTTCTGGCTGAAGACTGAAGGAATTGCTGAGCTTCCCTAGCTTTCCAAGCAGAAAGGCAAATCCCAGAGTAAAGTGTATCGGAAGACATAACATTTGATTATTGTTCATGAGCTGTCTTTAAAGCCTCACACCTGTCTCCATCCATTCTAAGCTGGAACCTCAGCTCCCTGTCCCAGTGCAGGGTGTTTCTATGTGTCTTGTACTTGAAAATTGTTGGCATACCAAAAATCCAAACATGCAGGAAGGGGGTTAGGGAGAGACCCAGTGGGTACATGCACTTGGCCCCATGATGCCATTTGGAGCAAAGTTGGGGATGGAGTGTGAATGCTGCAGTGTGTGAGTCTTCATGTTGCACAGTCCCTGGCATCAGCAACACAGGGCTTGAGTGGGAAACACTCAGTGGGCTAGTGGTGGGTCTTCCACAAGTCCCAGGAGCAGCAGAGACCCCAGAAAAGCTTTCTGCATATCATGTGCTGTGTGTAAAGCCACACAGGATGGGAGCCCCAGCAGGAATGGAGGCTATTGCATCAGGAGCTGGCCTCATTTATGTTGCACAGTTTTGAATTTCTGTTTTAAGAAAATTATTATTATTATTATTTTGCTATGCAGCAGATGTACAGAGATCTACAGAGAATAGCTGAAAGTTCCCCTGAGTCCACCCCTTTCTCATTAACTGGCAAGTCTCAATAACTCACTCTGAGACATTTGTAGGAGAAAGAATAAAAAAACATTTCTTTACTTACAGCTGCTTGAAATTGCAGACTTGTGTATTCTGCTGGCCAAGAAGCAGTTTCAGCCCCTTTCGCAACACTTGCCTGCCTGCCTACCTGACCTCTATAACATCACAAGGACTCACTCTTTGGTCTCAAATTTTGGACCTGAAATATCAGAAAATGGGATTGTGCTAATCTGGCAACCTAAAGCTCAGAAAGCAGGAGATGCACAAAGGGAACATTAGAAAACAATTTCCATTGAGGGCAGTTTAGATGCTCAGATTATTAAATGCCTCTAAATCAGTCTGAGCCCAGCCTGAGTCAACAGGTGCCTCTCCTCCATTCCCAGATCCATGGACTTGACACTGGATGAACAAAGAAGGGTTTATTAAAACTTGGGCAAGGGTCTCAACAGAGTCTGGAATAAGTGTTTTAGGGAAAGGAACCATGGTGGGGCTAATTGGCTTCAGTAGTCCCATTTCAGTACTGCTCCCGTCCCTTGAGTTGATAGCACTAGGGTATGGATAACTCCGTCCTTCCTTATGGGCAAGCACCACAAGGCACTGAAACTGGAGGCCCAGAGGAGCAAGGGCCAATATGCCTGCAGTGAGGGCAGGAGATGGTGTTCACCTGAGTCTCCATCTGGATGCAGCTCTGAGGCTGCTGTTCTGGCTGCTGCTGTTGGAGACGTCTCTGGTGCTCTTTTTGTTGCTTTCTCCTCCTGTGTTGCAGCTGCTCTGGGCTCAGTTTCCTTGCCCCCAACCCAGGTAGAAGATGCTGTCTGAGCCTTTTCTTGCCCCAGGAACTCAGGTGGTAAGGAGATGGAGGGTGTTGATGTTTTTCCCCTTTGTCCTTGGGCATCTTCAGCTCCACCAGAGCCCCATCCAGGGGTCCTTCTTTATTACATAGTCCCACTTGCCCTCCAGCTCTGGAGTCTCCTCCGTATTATAAGCTTCTTTGAGCTCTTCTTGGGCATCACCCCAGGCTCTATCTTCCTCCCAGCCTCCTCTCCTTCTGTCTCCCCTGCTACTTCCAGGGCCCCTTTAATATCCCTCACATCTATTCTTGCTTCACTTTCTACTTTCTCTTCTAGGAGGTCCTCTGCTTCCCCCCTGCCTCATTCACTGGCTTGCTGATTGACTCTACCTTCCTCTAGTACCTCTGACTCCATTTGGGTTTGCACATCCTGAGCCCTGCTCTCCTCAGCCCCCATACTATAGCTGGTGGCTCATGTGTAGCCTGCACCCTGGATGTTGGCTTGGGGATAATAGTTACTGGGGTACCCTCACAATCAGGGGTGGCAATTTCCAAAGTTCTGGGGTTGAACCACAGAAAAGCCTCTCACACCCTCTAGTGGTGAAAAAATTCAAAGATTAATGGGGACAGGGGACTCTAGGGGTGCTTGGGAAGCTCAAAACATGGCAAAATTTTCTCCTGGAGGGCACAAGGGGACTTTCTTTCATAAACTTGGGGTGTGTGTATGTGCTGGGAAGCTACATAACACAACTATTATTTGCCCATATTTGGGCAACCATACGCCAAACTTTGCTGTGAGTTTTAGCAGACTTGTTGGAATTATTTTGGTTTCTCACAAAATCTGCAAATGTTTTATCTGGGGAGGACCTGCAAAACACCATGTTTTGCTTTAAGTGAAATCTATTGACAACCTAGAGATGAGCAGAAACAACAGAGAAATTCCATGAACCTTATTGATGGGCTGGCTTTTCTGAGACCTGGCCATACCTGTAGGCAGCTACCTGAAGCAAAAAAATGTCATGGCTGTCATGAATCAGTAGCAAATTCTTAGGTATTTATTGTGGTTCCATCTATTCCACCTGGATGGGGGAGAGGCATTTGATGGCCAGGTTAAATAAACAGCTTTCTAAAGGCATCACAGCCAATCATGTCATAGCATACTAACAACCAATTAAGTAAGAGAAGAAGATTTTGAATGCTGGAGTGACAGTTTTATTGGCAGACAGGGTCTAGCTGTTGACGAGTTGATATAGGCTTTGGCTATCGAAGTGGGCAAATAGGGCTGAGGCTTTAGTCAAAAAGTGTTTCTGGTACCCCAGAGACCTAAATAACTCTTGAAAACTACTCAAAAGAAGAAGAGGCAAGGCAATAGAGAATCAATCTACTCCAAAAGCAGTCAACAGTACTGGAGAAAGAAAAACTATCATCAGAACAACATAAGTGAAATGCCCGAAAATGTGCCTAGCCAACAACAACAATCACTAACACAGTCCAGTGGCACTCTCCCACAATCAGAAAGTTCACTCCTGCAGCTCCACCAGTCCCCTTAAAAGTAAACAAAAGAACCTTTTCTAAAACCCACTAAAATATACACATTAAATAGAATAAATATATAGCGGATGAAATCCTGTTGTTTAGCATAGTAAGTCACACTAGAGTAGGCCCATTGAAAAGAGATGGAGGCACAACAAGCAGTCAGGCAGGCAGCAATACAAGATGAGGGGCATCAGGAACTCAGCACGCAATAATCCCACAAGGAAGCTAGAGTACATTTCACTGAGACCCCTTTACAGATTCAAAATTCCCACTCCTCCCCTCCTGGATGTTCTTATTGGCTACTATTGACAGTCCTCACAATGCTATTGGATGAAAAAGTTATCAGATACTTTGACAAACAATGAGGGATGCAAGGGCACAAAAATGTTAAATGAAAGAGGAAACAGAAAAGAAATACAATACTTTGTGTAAACCCTCTTTCATAAACATGAAATAATTTGTGTTTAGAGGCTCTCTTTCAGCAATCACTGCAAGAACGTGAATTACATAAAAGCATGCCTGCTTCATGTTTTGGGTCTTTCATTTAAAAATGAAAGGCCCATCCCTAAACCACATCACTGTGATTTTGACATGAAACTGTAGTTACCCTATATGAAACTCTCTACTTCATAACCATGAGGGTCTAGTTAATGTGTCTTACTTCACTTTATTCCCAACATTTTAGTAATTCTTTCTTGCTCAATTGGTTTGTGCACTCTGTCTGTTTGTTCTGTTACATTTTTCTGTATTGGAAATTTTCTCTGCCTTAAAATAATTTTTTTGCAAAAACTGTTATTGTTTTCTTGCTTGAGCAGTCTGTGGGCCTTGGCACACAGCAGGAATGTAAGTCTGCAAATCTTTCCCTGCTCTAAATTTCACATTTGCAGTGTGCCTCCAGGAGGATCCTGATGAATGGCAAAGTTGTACCTGTTGAATAGCTGCATCTTTTGCAACTATTACAGGCACTAGAGCCCTATGGGGAGAATAGGTGATAAAGGGAAGGGGTCATGGGGGTTGCACAAAATACCATGGACCAAAACATCTACTTCAGATGTAGAGAATCTAATCCATTTTTTGTTTCTTCTTTTTAAAGCAACTTTCAAGAGAATGTATCTGAATGGGAAGTGTGTGTGTGTGTGTGTGTGTGTGCTGTTTGTGCACCCTTCCATAAGACACCACATGGCCTGCATAATTAGCAAATTATTTGCATTATATGCAAATGAGGCTGCCTGGGTTCTAGAAGCTGGACTATGGAAATTGTAAAAGACAGAGGGAGAGAAAATTCTAATACTGTAACAGTAGGGCCACACGAGAGGGAAAAGTTGAGGGAGGACTGGCGTGAAGAGACCAAAATACTAGTAAGGAAGTATAAGCTTTGTGGGAAGAGAAAGAGCATTGGGGCATGGGTGGAACAACCAGGTTTTTAACCCAGGCAAAAGTGAGTACCTTTGCTAGTAAATAATAAATAAGAATACTATCCATCATCGTTGCTGTTGTTGTTTCATTTTATTATTATGCCAGTACAAGGCTACATTTATTGCTTGAATATTTAAAATCTCTAAGAGCACTGCTTCTAGGAAGTATTCTTGCAACTTGACTGTGCACTCCATTCTTTTCCAGTGACTTATTTGCCTACCTTTGCAGGAAAATTAATAGCTTTCCTGGCACTCAGACTGCAAGCAAAACATTGCTGAAATGGAATGCAATGCACACATTTGAAGATGCTGGAAAGCAGCAGTACCTAGAAGTCTCTGAGCTGCAAAAAGTCATCCACTGGGACACTGTTCCAGGGACATCCCACATGTTTGTATAAATAAAGCCCACTAAGGCCAGTGAAACGTACTCCAGAGTAACTGTGCATAAAATTGTCTCCTTACTGGAGTCAGGAGACCTTCGGACAGTAGTCCCAGTGGTGGCCAGTTGTGAGTCCCTTCTGCTAAGGTTTTGGCTGAGTAGGGTAACCTATGCTGCCAGCCTCTAACACCAGCCCTGCATTTTTGTTCGTTCCCATTTTTCTGTTCGTATATGTGTTTTAATGTGGCTTCTGCCAGAAAGAGTTTAGATCTGACATGCATTCTGTGTATCAAATTAATATATTAAATTTTATTTATTTATTTATTGTATTTTTACCCCGCCTATCTGGTCAGACGACCACTCTAGGCGGCTTCCAACACGCATAACATACATAACAAAATATAAAAATATATATAAAAATATAAAATATAACATCAATAGACAAATAATTCAAGATGGAGAAGGGAAAAGGAAAAGAGAAATAAAAAGAAGAAAGAAATCAAGTGTTCACTGGAGGGAAGGCCTGCGTAAAGATCCAAGTTTTTTAATTGGTTTTTAAAGGTGCCCAGCGAAGGGGCCGCACGAATCGCCGGAGGAAGGTTATTCCAGAGGCAAGGAGCTACCGCCGAGAAGGCCCGGTTTCTTGTTTTTTCCTTCCGGGCCTCCCTCGGCATCAAGCTCCTCAGCCTCACCTCCTGACTCGATCAGGTGATCCGGGTAGATTTTGGTGGGAGTAGGCGTTCCGCCAAATATCGAGGCCCTAAACCGTTTAGGGCTTTGTACGTTAGCATTAAGACTTTGAAGTCAATGCGGAACCGAATGGGCAGCCAATGCAAAGCGGCCAGAGTGGGAGAGATATGCTGATATTTTCTCACTCCACTAAGAAGTCTGGCCGCCGCGTTCTGCACCACTTGGAGTCTCCGCATCAACCTCAAAGGCAGCCCCACGTAGAGCGCATTACAGTGGTCTAATCTCGAGATTACGAGCGCATGTACCAAGGTAGTGAGCGCCCCAACATCAAGATAGGGTCTCAGCTGGGCTATCCGCCAAAGATGAAAAAAGGCGGTACGGACCACCGACGCCACCTGAGTTTCCATGGTGAGCGCCGGGTCCAGATGGATCCCCAAGCTGCGAACCTCACTCTTAGCGGTAAGAGTCACCCCCCCAAATGAGAGAGAGTTTCCCAGACCGCTGACGGTGGGGCCACCCACCCTCAGGACCTCTGTCTTGTCCAAAACATATTGAAACATTCAACAACCCTCATTAATTTCCAACCCAGACATTTTAAATCACAAGAAATATAGCATACTGTACAACATGCACATTCACCAACACTTTCAGCTGAACTCTTGTTTGTAGACTGTTATTTATTTATAAAAAGTTTCATACTGGCATTCAGTAAAATTGTCAGGATGGCCTATAACAGAGTAATATGACAGATCTATGCACAGAAGAAGGTAGATAGATGGGGGTCCTACCTGGCACCTCTCCCTGCAGCCCACTGTGTCTGCTCCCTGGGGTTCCTCTGGTGGTCTGGTGGTATGTGTGAACAGGGTGGACTGTTGTGCAAAAAACTTCCAGGGAGAGTGGAATCAACAATCTGAATTCCACTTGTGCAAAATGCTTCAACCCAGTTTTGGATGCTTCACTCCAGTATCTCTCTAGGCCACAGGACAGAACTGGGGTGGAGTAACCAAGACCTGAAAAGATGCTTTCTGGAGGCAGGGAGAGATTGAAATCAGCTTCCATTAACATCTTCCTATTGATACATCTCAAAATTGAAAGATTTTGACATGTAAGGATTAACAATGGCAAAACTACTTCTGGGGACCATCCAGACTGTGATAGAATTGCCAGATACATGTTTGTTAGGGAGACTATTTATTGATCACCCTTGTTGGTAATGGATCTTGGTAGCTGACTTTGTTAGATCTTGAGAATGGGGCAGAAGCAGAAAAGGATAATTGAAATGCCAAGTGTCTATGAGGTTGTAGCAGCCTCTCTGGAGATCAGTGGATGGGATAGTGGATTTGATTGTTGGCTCAAGAATTGCCCCAACTGACCTCCCTTCCAAAAGAGAGCAAACCAGAAGAATCTGCAGAAAGTGTTGTATGGTGTGGATGTGTTTCTTTGCTTATATGAAATGAAGACAAATGCTGGATACTTTTGATATTTATGCATGATGTAGCATCCTTTATAGAAAAGCCTCTCAGTTGCATATTCTTCCCCATGGGCTACTACCAATGCTTCTCAGGCAGCATGCAGGTTACAAAAGTGTACCTTACTTTAAAGGAGTTGAATACAATCATTGGAAGACACCTACATTGTGCATCCAATCTAGGAGTGGGCAAAGTGCTGCCCTCCAGTGTTTTTGGACAGCAACTCCCAACATTCCTCAGTCATGGAAGACTATGGAGTCTTCTGAAGGAGTCTAATCCACTTTTTGTGGGTTCCGTATTGAAGGTGATGGCAAATTCATTTGTGTTCTATGGTCCTTAAGACTTTTCTGGATTAACTCCATTTATTCACCCTCATCTCACCTATCACTTCAAGCACTAGCTCAGAACTTATAGTGCCTCCATAGGATCTGAAAGAAAAGATACACAGGTGGCACAAGACCACGTATCTTAGACAATCTCTCACAGTAGTGTCATGTAAATTTCAAACATCAAACCTTGAAGGCCCCAAACCAATGGACTAGTATTATCCTCCTAAATTCATTCTTCAGATCAGCCTTGAATACATATTTCTCTAGGATATGCCCAAAAAAGTGGCTCAGGAGAAGACCACTGAAAGCTGATAATGTAAAAACCTATTCAATAGCCAACAACTACTAAAACTCCCCAATCTGTTTCCTGGAACAGTTTCTTCACCTAGGACAACCATAGTAGTTACCTATAGCATGCCACTATGATATTAATTAATTATTGTACATTAGATATTAATCTAATAATTGTATATTGCTTAAGGTTGCAATATCCCAGCCCTCAAAATCTGGGTGCTTTGTTTGCATAACTTATATGATTTTTGGATTGTAAAAATTAAGCATAATCATAGTTGCATTGCTTTTCTACCAGTATGTTTCCACCCTGGCATCATTTACATAACTCCAGATCTGAGAGAGCAATATAGTATTAATGTTTAGAGTGTTTGACTTGGAACAGGGAAGCCTTAGTTTGAATCTCTGCTTAGTCATGAACTTTATTTAGTATCCTTGAACCAGTCACTGAGGGCAACCAGATGGGTATTTGGCTCACTGTTTGGTCCACTGCAAGGACAGGCTGGCTCGCTCCTTTTTCTGGTGATCACATGACATAGTCACTGGCGTGAACCAGCCCATTCCCAGAGTGTCCCTACCTGAACCTTTCTGAGTCCCTGTAGGGACTCAGAACATGTGCAATTACTGAAAATGAACCAAAATGGCTGTCAAGGCTCCTTCTGCTATCAGTTTGGCATATTGTGAAGTCGCTTAAGAAGACAGCCACTTCATGATATTGGAAAATTAAACATTTCCTGTGTGGAGGAGACAAGAGGAAGCAATGAGGTGGATGTTGTTTTTCTTTTCTTTGTGACTTGTCTTAAAGGTCAGGTCAAGAACCTGCCTGCAGCTGAATCCACTGCCAATGGCTGGACAAACTGCATACATTGGGGAGGGAGAGGATGAACTATAAACTCCTTCAGAGAAACATGCACAGCATTTTAGTGCAGTTGGAAAATATCCTAGTTTGTTTCTTAGTGATATTTGACTTTTCTCACACTAACAACAACAACAACAAACTACTGGAAAAAATAACAAAATACAGAGATCTAGCAATCAAAACATCTTGCTTGTGGATTGTGATGGAACCCTAACCAGCAGAAAAAAGGTGATTGGCTGGAAGAATGCAGAACGGGAGCCAATCCAGAAGAGCCTGCAGGTAGGTGGAGTGAAGAAAAGCTGAAGAGAATGAGAGAGCTAAATTGTATCTTGATGAGGGAGGTTGGATTTTAAGAGTGGGCTGTAACTTGAAAGAGTTATTTTGTATCTGGGAGAGGGAGGTTATATGTTTGAGAGCTGACATGTAAATCAGTGTAAACTTAAGTTGAACTGTTTATAACATAAGAACATAATAATGAACATATTTTATGTTTCATTCTTAAAACCACTTGGGCTCATGTTTTGGGCTGAAGGCAAGCCTATTAAAAGTAAGGGCATTTTAAATGTAATTAGCCTGGGTGAAGGCTGGTCACATGGATGAAACACACTTCAGTGATCCCCGTAGTCATTGGGGCTTTGGGAACAATATCAAGAAATTTCACACAGTATTATAAGCAGTTGCAGATCTCAGAAATAACACCATCAGAGCTACAAAAAACAGCAATATTAGGAACAGCATACATACTGCACCGATATTTAACAGATAGGTTTTTGGTTAAAACTTGTGTCTGTTATATAATATCAGTCAATGTTTTTATAATTTTGATTGACTGTGTCTGGTATTTGGGTGGGTTTGAACATATTTATGAGTAATTTGGTGAGAAAGGCCAGATTACTCATAAACAGGTTTGAACTTGCTCATGGGTTCAAATGTAGGTTGCAGAGAAAATGCAAAATTTCATAGAAATCCTTCCCCTAATAATAACAATACCATTCATGTCCCATCAAATCAATTCTGATATATGGTGACCCTTTCCAGGGTTTTCTAGATGGAGAATACTCAGAAGTGGTTTACCCTTCCCATCTTCTGGGAATGCCATGGGGCTGTGCAGCCACACAAGCTGGCTCTCTTGGGATGCACAGTGAGGAATTTACACAATTTGACTTATGCTGCCATATGTAAGTAACAGTATTCTAGCCACTGTGTTTAAATCCCCAAAACAGAGTGCTGGTGGTGATGCTCAAAGGCCTAACCAGTTTCAGCCATAATATTCAAAAATGTCCTGATGCCATGTGATCTTGTCATTTATAGCAGGGCAGGTGCCTTGCCTTTACCAGAGGATAGGTTAGAGCCTCTCAAACCCAAGAGGGGTGGAGAATTGCCAGATCCAGCCGACCCAATCCCCAGATGAAGGTGGACCTTTGGAGTCCAGGAGTCTGAGCTCCAGATAAAGGCAGGTGTAGGACCAAGACAGAGGAGCTGCCCCTCCCCCGCCCCACAAACAGTACAGATTAAAGACATGAGCCCAGAGAGAGATTGTTGAGAGAGTTTCCTGGGAAGGAGTGGCTGCCTTAAGAAGGGTGGTGTGCATGTAAATGTGCATGTGAAATAAATCCTGGCACACTCCAGTAGATACAGTTTTATCTGCAAGTTCCTAATGCTCATAACAAAGCCTCGGTGTAGTTTTCTTCTTTATTCACCTACAAGCAGTTGCAAACTTCAAAAGAGGATGTAATTGTTCATCAGATTGCATGGAGATGAAACAACTATCTGGATAGAAAGCACATGTTTGTGATGAATTCTGAGCAAAGTTTTCAGAAAAGCGGGACACAGAGATTTACAGGACAGAAATTACATTATGTCAGATCAGCCTTGTGAAACAAACCCAATTTTCTGTTTTTGCTTTGATTGTTGAACAATTAACAAAAATGTGAGAACTTCTGTCTAATACTTAACAAATTAGAAATAAATAAGACACACAGTAGATTCAAAACTAGCTACAATGAGGAAAGGCAACTGGTTCTGCCCCTGGTGCCAACAACCATTGAGCCAAGATATAGATGTGTAATGAATGTTGGAAACCAAGTTGTTTGGGGGTTTCTGGTCATAATTACACTATTCCCTGTGCTCTAACAGACATTGTCTCTTTTAGTGCTGAAAGCCATTCTCAAGGAGGATGGGGCAGATGGCTTCACTGACCAGAATCCCGAAAGCTGCCTTGATAACCCGAAGCACCTGGGTCATGTTCTCCATGCTTAAGATTCTATTGTTTTCTATTAATTTCCACAATATACTGCCCAAAAAAGAAGATAGGAGCAAGCACTGAGACTTCCCCTTAGCAGCTAAATGCCCCTTGAGTTGGTGAGACTAAGAAGTGCATTTCCTGAATATCTTAACACTTACACAAGTTTATGTAGGACAAGACAATCTTCAAAATAACTGGCCTCGTTCCATTCTGGGCATGAGACCAGGTTATTTTCAATTTAAGTATTTGGTAAGTTTCAGTTGTTCCTGAATATGGACTGGTAGCAGATGAAACCCCTTCACGGATTGCTGCCTTGTCGTGGCGAAGGGGCTTGAGTAATACAGAGAAGCTATGGGCTATGCCGTGCAGGGACACCCAAGACGGACAGGTCATAGTGGAGAGTTCTGACTAAACGCGATCCACCTGGAGCAGGAATTAGCAAGCCACTCCAGTATCTTTGCCAAGAAAACTCCATGGACAGAAACAAAAGGCTAAAAGATATGACGCTGGAAGATGAGCCCCTCAGGTCGGAAGGCGTCCAACATGCTACTGAGGAAGAGCGGAGTACAAGTACAAGTAGCTGCAGAGCTAATGAAGTGGTTGGGCCAAAGCCGAAAGGATGCTCAGCTGCGGACGCGCCTGGAAGTGAAAGGAAAGTCTGATGCTGCAAAGAAGAATACTGCATAGGAACCTGGAATGTAAGATCTATGAACCTTGGTAAGCTGGATGTGGTCAAACAGGAGATGGCAAGAATCAACATTGACATCCTGGGTGTCAGTGAACTGAAATGGACGTGAATGGGCGAATTCAATTCAGGCGATTACCATATCTACTATTGTGGGCAAGAATCCCGTAGAAGAAATGGAGTAGCCCTCATAGTCAACAAAAGAGTGGGAAAAGCTGTACTGGGATATAATCTCAAAAATGATAGAATGATTTCAATACGAATCCAAGGCAGACCTTTCAACATCACAGTAATCCAAGTTTATGCACCAACCACCAATGCTGAAGAGGCTGAAATTGACCAATTCTATGAAGACTTACAACACCTTCTAGAACTCACACCAAAGAAAGATGTTCTTGTCATTAAAGGGGACTGGAGTGCTAAAGCAGGGAGTCAAGAGATAAAAGGAACAACAGGTAAGTTTGGCCTTGGAGTTCAAAACGAAGCAGGGCAAAGGCTAATAGAGTTTTGTCAAGAGAACAAGCTGGTCATCACAAACCCTCTTTTCCAACAACACAAGAGGCGACTCTACACATGGACATCACCAGATGGGCAATACCGAAATCAGATTGATTATATTCTCTGCAGCCAAAGATGGAGAAGCTCTAGACAGTCAGCAAAAACAAGACCTGGAGCTGATTGTGGCTCTGATCATCAGCTTCTTATAGCAAAATTCAAGCTTAAACTGAAGAAAGTAGGAAAAACCACTGGGCTAGTCAGGTATAATCTAAACCAAATCCCTTATGAATACACAGTGGACGTGAAGGACAGATTTAAGGAACTAGATTTGGTGGACAGAGTGCCTGAAGAACTATGGATGGAGGCTCGTAACATTGTACAGGAGGCAGCAACAAAAACCATCCCAAAGAAAAGGAAAGGCAAGAAAGCAAAGTGGCTGTCCAACGAGGCCTTACAAATAGCAGAGAAGAGAAGGGAAACAAAATGCAAGGGAGATAGGGAAAGTTACAGAAAATTGAATGCGGACTTCCAAAGAATAGCAAGGAGAGACAAGAGGGCCTTTTTAAATGAACAGTGCAAAGATATAGAGGAAAATAATAAAAAGGGAAAAACCAGAGATCTGTTCAAGAAAATTGGAGATATTAAAGGAACATTTTGTGCAAAGATGGACACGATAAAGGACAAAAATGGTAGGGACCTTACAGAAGCAGAAGACATCAAGAAGAGGTGGCAAGAATACACAGAGGAATTATACCAGAAAAATCTGGATGTCCCGGACAACCCAGATAGTGTGTTTGCTGACCTTGAGCCAGATATCCTGGAGAGCGAAGTTAAGTGGGCCTTAGAAAGCATGGCTAACAACAAGGCCAGTGGAGGTGATGGCATTCCAGTGGAACTATTTAAAAGCTTAAAAGATGACGCTGTTAAGGTGCTATACTCAATATGCCAGCAAGTTTGGAAAACTCAGCAGTGGCCAGAGGATTGGAAAAGATCAGTCTACATCCCAATCCCAAAGAAGGGCAGTGCCAAAGAATGCTCCAACTACCGTACAATTGCACTCATTTCACACGCTAGCAAGGTTATGCTCAAAATCCTACAAGGTAGGCTTCGGCAGTATGTGGACCGAGAACTCCCAGAAGTAGAAGCTGGATTTCGAAGGGGCAGAGGAACTAGAGACCAAATTGCTAACATGCGCTGGATTATGGAGAAAGCCAGAGAGTTCCAGAAAAACGTCTACTTCTGCTTCATTGACTACGCAAAAGCCTTTGACTGTGTGGACCACAACAAACTATGGCAAGTTCTTAAAGAAATGGGAGTGCCTGACCACCTTATCTATCTCCTGAAAAATCTATATGTGGGACAGGAAGCAACAGTTAGAACTGGATATGGAACAACTGATTGGTTCAAAATTGGGAAAGGAGTAAGACAAGGCTGTATATTGTCTCCCTGCTTATTTAACTTATATGCAGAATACATCATGCGAAAGGCAGGACTGGATGAATCCCAAACCGGAATTAAGATTGCCGGAAGAAATATCAACAACCTCAGATATGCAGATGATACCACTCTGATGGCAGAAAGTGAGGAGGAATTAAAGAACCTCTTAATGAGGGTGAAAGAGGAGAGCGCAAAAAATGGTCTGAAGCTCAACATCAAAAAAACTAAGATCATGGCCACCGGTCCCATCACCTCCTGGCAAATAGAAGGGGAAGATATGGAGGCAGTGACAGATTTTACTTTCTTGGGCTCCATGATCACTGCAGATGGTGACAGCACCCACGAAATGAAAAGACGCCTGCTTCTTGGGACGAAAACGATGACAAACCTAGACAGCATCTTAAAAAACAGAGACATCACCTTGCCGACAAAGGTCCGCATAGTCAAAGCTATGGTTTTTCCAGTAGCGATTTATGGAAGTGAGAGCTGGACCATAAAGAAGGCTGACCGCCGAAGAATTGATGCTTTGGAATTGTGGTGCTGGAGGAGACTCTTGAGAGTCCCCTGGACTGCAAAGAGAACAAACCTATCCATTTTGAAGGAAATCAACCCTGAGTGCTCACTGGAAGGACAGATCCTGAAGCTGAGGCTCCAATACTTTTGCCATCTCATGAGAAGAGAAGACTCCCTGGAAAAGACCCTGATGTTGGGAAAGGGTGAAGGCAAGAGGAGAAGGGGACGACAGAGGATGAGATGGCTGGACAGGGTCATCGATGCGACCATCATGAATTTGACCCAACTCCAGGAGGCAGTGGAAGACAGGAGGGCCTGGCGTGCTCTGGTCCATGGGGTCACGAATGGACACGACTTAACGACTAAACAACAGCAACAAAGCAGATGAAAGAGTAAATGGCGAATCACATGTTGCCAGCCTTGTATTTCCAAATGTACAGGGGCAGTACTAGGCCTGTCATGTTACCTTCTTCGTAGAGTTTCACAGGGATTTTAAGTATGCACCAGATGCCTATTCAGTCTGTCAGCTGGCTCAGATTCTAACCTTTCTTTCATTCTTTCTTTAAATCTCTAGCCATTAGAACTAGAGATATAAGGCAGAACATGCGGTCATTGTTTTAGCTATTGTTTTGCAAGAATGAAAACTGTCCTTGTGGTTAGCCAATGAATAAAGCCATCTGGACTTTGGCAGGTCACAAATGTATAAACCAAAGATTGTGGGTTAATGTTAAAGTTGTGGGAATGCTTGGTTCTTGCAGACCTGTCAGCAAACAGTGCACATAAAGTAGGTAGCTCTTGGCAGTGAATACTGGCTAGGGGATTATGTGAGCCACAATCCAAAAAAAAAGAAGAGAAGAACTTTTCCAAGATCTTACTGAATTCCCTATTGGACCCAATGACTCTTGGACTCTAAAATTCTCTGATTCTATAGATCTGTGGTTCTATGGTCTTCGAGAAACATCAATTCTATTTTATCTTCCATAGGCTTCTGGGAGTTTAGCCAGGAGCTTAAGTAAGTGCTCCTGTGAGAACAGGAAGAATTGGCAAAATGTAGAGGGAGGAGTATAAATTATTAGACATTTTGTTGTTGACATTGATCTTATGGTTGTAGTGACAATAAAATTTCTAGCAGAGATTTCAAATGGATAAGTAAATGATAATGTCCTTTCCAAATAACCAATTCTGCGTGCATTGTGGATTTCTAAACAGCTTACTCTGTCATATATTCTACAGAATTAAATAGATCCTACAACTCAGTAAATGTGTGTAGGAAATGGATCTATCTGAATTTATTAGCAATCAGATTGGTAAAGTTACTTTCTTGGATTACAGTTTCAAGAATCCCCTAACCACTAGGTTAGTGACTATTCTGGCTGGGGATTCTTGATGGTGCAGTCAAGCATGTAATTTTTCAGCTGGGCTAATAATCTTTTCCCCCAGTACAATATAGTCCGTAGCAGTGAAACAAAACAGAAGCTAAGGGCAATGGGAAGTTAGGAAGGGGCACCCCACTAGAGTGGCACTTGCTTTTATGTGTGTGTTTGGCTGGATAACTCGGTGAGATAGGTATCTGGCTGCAGAGCCACAGGTTGGGAGTTCTTTAAAAATCATTCTCTGTTGCATGCCAAATCATGTGACTGGTGTGTGATGGCTGAAATCCCGTTGCACTGCTAAGCATGCAAAAGGTGTAACATATGGAGACAAATGGCCGTAAGAAATCTATGGGGACATTACCTGCTGCACACCCAGTCACATGACTCAGTATGCAATCGAAAATGTCTGCGGAGATTCTGTAACATGAGGCAATCTGCCTTCAAAAGTTACGCCTTTTGCATAACAGTGCAACAAGATTTTAGCCATTGACTCCTTAATTAGTAAAAATTCACAGCTGCAATTCATGTTGTCTGAGTTATGCTGCCATATGTAAGTAACATGAGTCTGGCCACTGGGAACCAATAAGAGCGACTTACATCCTCTGAATGTGCATACTGATGATCCAGAAATAGGATGACCAGGTGAAAAAGAGAACAGAATTTGTAATGCTCCCGTCTCCCTAAAGAGACAAAGATTGCGGTCAGGGAGTCCCTCTGGGTGCAAAACTACCACCTTTATATCCTGAGGTAGGTCCTTTAGGCCTCAGAAGTGCGTAGTAAGCCCCATAGACAACCCTGAACCTTAAAAGTAACCTTGATTGATTCCAAAGCAATAAAACATAGACTATGTGTTTCCTTAGAATACACACCAGCCTTGTAAAGTAGAACAGTAGGACCTCTATTTATAGTAGCCACTATTAACCTTCTTTCATCCACACTGGATTTAGTTATAGCCCTGCTGTATCAAGAGACTAGTCCTCTGCTGAAGAATTATATTTGTTTTATTAAGAAAATAAAGTAGATTCATTAGATTACAGTTGTCGCTTTAAAGCTTAAGCATTAGGCATTTTCAGACAGTTACAATGATTAAATAAACTTACAATTTCTAATTAAAATAATAAATAGCTAAGTCTAGGCTAGGTAATCATCTTGGAAGATGAGCTATCCCCCCCTTCTTCTTGAAAAGCAAAGCAAACCTCTATGTCACATTCCACAGCATTCACCGAACCCTCCTTTCACATACACAAACCCTCTCATTTTACATATCTTTAGGACCTCCTTCTTCATTACATTTTCAAGCTGTCAACCAATTAAGTCCAAGTGGGTGTAATTCAGAGCACTCTGAGCACCGCCCAAAGGTCTCATGATCCATGCTCCAGGTGTCTTATCTTCTCCAAGTTAGTGGTTTTTGTTGCGTCTCTTCTCTCTGGACTGTTCGACCTTGTGACTTAGACAAACAACTCTGCATAACAAGCTCCTGAAAAACATCTCTTTTTAAATCCATCTTACACAGAACCTAACAGACTCCATTTTAGTATGACTACAATTCCCAGTTTTCTTCCATTTCCTTACAGAGTTCTTATAACTTTAATGGTTGCTTTGAAAGAAAATTTCAACAGGAGCAGTTTCTAATGCAAGCTACAACTGCTGAAATTTCTTCTTCAAAATAACTATTAAAGGTCTAAGAGGAACTCTTGTCCTCATCTGGTCCACCTGAAGAATGAAATTCAGTTAGGACTACTTTGGCTGGCCTAATTGACTCGTTACCTCAAAACCTGTACAAAAGAAATCACACTACAACAGCCTATATGATTTGACTTCCAGGAGTAATAACAAACACCTAACATGCATGTTGCCTCTCTCATGTCACCTTCTATATAAAAAGAACTGTGAACTCTTCCATGTCTTCATTCCAGAAATGAATGAATCTAATAGAACTCATCACAAAAAGGAACAGAGATGAGTAAAGACCCTCTAATTATCTAGACTTCAAATTATTCCATTGTATTCATTAACAAATCAAGGCACTGGATATGTCAAGGTAGATTGTTATTTCAGGATGCTGTAAGATTTGTGGCAAATCTTATATCCTGAAACAATAATCCACCCTAACATATCCCAGTGCCTTGACCTGTTAATGAACACAAGGGAATTGGAAATAAAAGAGGCAACTACTAAGGGTGCCAATTTTTTGTTTTTATTTTTTGGTCTGATGGAGCTTCCTCACCTTGAACAAGCAAACATTTGGAAAGTGACTCCATAATTGCATTTCCATGGCACAGAAAATTTTAGAGACTGGCTGCACACCATATAAAGACAAAGGAGGATTACAGAATACACGTGCTGATATTAGCAAACTTTCTTGTTTCAGTCATGGACAAATCTGGTTTTCCCTTTGCAAAATATTTTTTTCACAGCCTCTGGTGTACACTGAGTCATTACCTTGTCACACAGAAATACATAGTCAGCTTGCATTTTCTCTGGAGGACTGACAGATAAATGGACAGAGGAGTAACCCAGTGACATCTGGAAAAAGCCACGTGATGACCAGCTAAGCTGTCCATGGTGGTAATTAAGAAAGAAGGTGCATGAGAAGATTGCTTATCTTCTGCCTCCAAAATGATATGTCCCAATTGGCTTCTTAATGCCGCTCCTGCACCCACCCCGGTCAAGAAATGGGAGGTCAGCATTCCAGCCAGCTGATTCCTAGGCAGTCTTTAGGAGAAACTGCTTACTCTAGAATGAAATACTGCAGAGAAGAAGAAAATAGTAATAATGATCTTATCAAGGGAAAACAGATGCTGCGGTCACCATTATCAAGGTTGCTGGCATTTTTTAAATCTATAAACAGGGATTTTTTTCACACCAAGAGACTAGAAGACCAGTTCTGTGTATTTGCTACACTGTTTCCCTGAAAATAAGACCGAACCTGAAAATAAGCCCTAGTATGATTTTTCAGGATGCTCGTAATATAAGCCCTACCCCAAGAATAAGCCCTAGTTAAGTGAAACCTCACCCTCCACCACTGTGCAGCAACCAGAAGATGACATGACTGTATTTGAATAAACGTAGATTGTTGTACATGAAAAAAATAAAACATCCCCTGAAAATCAGCCCTACTGCTTTTTTTTGGAGCAAAAATTAATATAAGACCCTGTCTTATTTTCGGGGAAACACGGTATTATTCTTAAATGTACCCTTCAGAGTGCCCAATGTCAATCTGTCAGGGACAAACTACAATATGTTTGATATTCTCAGGTTTTTAATGTGAGGGGTGGGAGACGATGGAAACGTTGGCCCTGAGGACTCGATCAAAGGAAGGGTTAAACAAAAATGAAGTTTTGTGTATGGTGTGGCAAATGGAACTGTCTGCAAGATTCATATTCAGGGAAGAAACAATAATGCTTACAAATTTCTGATCTTAAAAAATGTACTGGCTGCTTCAAAAGGTTGAGCCCATCATTAGTGACAGGTAGGGCATGGCAAGCCTGGAGAAGAGTCCATTTGTGTGTAGGGGGTGGGAACCTCTCCTTCGAGTAGTTTTGACATTTATTCACTTTTCAGAGTCTGGTACAGGTTACCTATCACAATACAGATTTATAATGGAATATTACATCTACTCTCCAGAACATTTGTTGCTGAAGAGCAAGATAGAAATTTTAAAAAGAATACAGAGCAGGCCAGACACAAGAAATGCTGATATCAGACAGAGCATTTGGTAAGCTTCAGAATTCCAGCCATTTTTGCAAAAACTGATCACATGGTACAGATCTTTTCACTAGCACGTTAAGCTACAGTGCCAACCTTTTACACTTAACAGCTTTTTGCTTTCCTCTACACAAGGCAGTTGCTGTATTTAATAACTTTTACTTTATTCTAGTTAATGCCGTCCTGTAACTAGTCCAAAAACTAGCTAAGATGTGCAAATATATTTTGCCTTGGATCATCTATTTTTGGGGAGCCACTTGTACCCCCCGTTTAGCTACTCAGTATAATAAACTCAGAGCCATTGCAGCAGCAACCATAAATGCTTTTTAAAACTATGTTGAGATTGGTTGTTGTAGGTTTTTCGGGCTGTCTGGCTGTGTTCTTGAGGTTTTTCTTCCTAACATTTCGCCAGTCTCTGTGGCTGGCATCTTCAGAGGACAGGAGTCAGAACTCTGTGCTCTGGTGCAGTTTGTGGGATAGTTGAGTATTTATAGCTGTGGGATCAGCTTTTGTCCTTTTCAGGAGACTGAGTGATTATGGTGATCAGTGTGTTTTTTGTTGTGGGTGTATTGTGATAAGGGGGAGAGATGTTGAGATTTTTTAAAAAATGCAGCTTCCTGTAATCTTTTTAGCAACAAGTGTGGCCCCAATCCCCCAGTTGGTGGATGAGCTTAATCCTTCCCTCCTTTGCACATGGCTGTTTAAAAGGGGGGTAGGACCCCTCTCTGCAGAGACAGAAGGGATATTTTGCTGAGCTGCTGTGAGGGAAGGTTTAAAACCTCCACACTTGCATGAAGTCCTGATCTGAATCAGGCCACCAAACCCTTACTTTCAAATAAATAAAAACAAACAGAAGATAACACAGCAAGCTGTATGGTATATAACAAGCTAGCAAGCTGTTTGACTTTTAAGAATCCATGGAACTATGGTGAGGATATAAGAATGGGCCTGTGCAATTAAGAGGCAAAGCTGGGCATATTCAGAAGGACAGTGATAATAATCATGTGTGCCATCAATTTGATTGAGTTATGGTGACCCTTTCAAGGGTTCTTGGGGACAGAGTACTCAGAAGTGGCTTACCATTTCCTTCTTCTGGAGACATCCTGGGATTGGGCAGTTTCCTCATGGCCACACAGGTTGGCTCTTCTACCAGACAGAGGGAGAAATCAAGTTCCCAACCCCTGGCTCTGCAGCTAGGTGTTCTGAGCCCTTGAGCTATCCAGCCAGCAAGGCCAGTGATACTATAATAGATACAACAATAGAAAATTATTGTTCTGAGACAAGATTAACATGGCCAGAGATTGTATGGGCCCTTCTTTAAACCACTCCACCTAGTATCCATCTGCACACATCAATTAATCTGGGTGTTGTGGCCAGTTACTTATGACTCCACAAAGTCACCATCAGCACCTGACATTCAAGGATAGCTGCTGGGACCCCAGTCCTCCAGTACAGCCTTGCAGTGCTTATGTTTCCTTGGGTCTTCATACAGAGCAACTGAGCCTGTAAATCTCTATTTTAACTTTCCCCAGTAACTGAGGTACATTTGAGGAAGTGCACTAGGACATAGCTCTCAATCTCCCTTGGAGTGTCATTTTCACCACCGCCGAGGTCTAGCAAGCTTGGAGATAGCCTAGCAATTTCATTTGTGGTCATGTGCTGTCAAGACACTTCTGACTTATGGCAACCCTCTGAATTAGTAACTTTCAAAAGGTCTTATCATTAATCACTCTACCATCAGCAACACCAAAGACCATGGGTTCCTTCAGGGAGTCAATCTTTCTCACACTTGATCTTCCTCTTTTCCTACTGCATTCAACTTTTCCTAGTATTATTGTCTTTTCTAGTGTGAGCCTGTAAATTAATTGCCAATTAAAAGATCTAGTCCACAGCATTCAGATGAATAACTTAAGTACACAGAAGACAAGAGAAAGACTTCACGGCACACATGCCAGCTTCACAATAGCTCTGGTATCATTGAGCAAATTATTTCATTTATGTATCAGTCACTGAATATCAGACTTTGTTATATACAAATGCCTGTCACAGACGTAGCGTACAACCATACCTGTTGTGGAAAGAAAACCAATACACTTAGCTACTTCCACCCTATTTAGTCTTTTCAACACAAGCCTTGATTCACGGCTACGATTTCTTTCTGGCTATTCTTGTGCTGCTAGACTAACATCTAAGTCTGACAAACTGTATGGAACGTTATGTGAGGCAAAACCCACTCAGAAAGACAAGAATACTGGCCATGTGGGGATGAAAACCTCTGCCCACCTTTATAGATTACTACAACAATAAGAAATCCAGGTCAGAGAAGCAACAGCGCCACCACCAAGGGGGTAACAATCAGACCAAAGAAGTGTTGGTTTCCACTTGGAGGAAAGCAAAGCATAGTTGCATGAAAATCTGTAAAGGTTTCATCTTTTAGAAGTCTGGTAACTGGCAGGGGAGGAGAGGGGGGGCTACTGAAGCCTGGCTGTATTAAAAATAAGAAATACATCATACAGTGAAAATTAATATCTTCTGTCAGTGAAACTGCTTTCAGTGACACTCATAAAAGTGTTCCTGAAACTGAGTCCCTAAGGTAGTGAATAACCTGTAACTGAAAGTTAACTTTGCTTGCAGTCTTTAACTGAAAAGCCCCTTGTGTAACAACAGAGAAAGCAGAGCTGACTCTTTGACCACTGAATGAGTTGTTTAATTAAAAATAAAATCTGTTTCAATATTTCTCATTTATTAATGCATAGGAATGAGGAAACAACAAAAAACTGAGAAGTGGGTCTTGAAGGTTTAAAAAGAAGAACCTATATATTCTAAATTTTAAAAATAAACCACAGATAAACATTTTAAATAATGAAGGCTATGAAGCAAAATGTTGGTATTCAACAGGCCTTTGACTTCTGTATTACGTTCTTTCTGTTTTGAGTTTGGTTTTATTGGGGCTGCCACTGTGGTCAGCACCATCCCTGACAATGTTTGTTCCACATACATTATGAAGAGCTTCTCCTTGGGAAGCCAGAACGCACCACCACCTCCTGCACAATGTTGACCTCCAGGCGACGGCATTAAAAAAAAAAACACTTTTGAATGTATGGGAATTCATTGCATCTGTTCTAATTCTTGCTAGGCATGACACTGCAGAGAAACATGTCAACTTCTTTCTAAACTGAACTTGCTCTGTCTGAAATTCTGAGAGTTAAGGTGGAGGAACTACAACCACCCAAGTTTCCCAAAAAGCACTAAACTGTGTGTGCAGTAATCAGGTCCCTCCTCAAATCATCCTTTCTCTACTGCCGAAAAGTTTTAAAAATACTTCATTGGCACAGATGGAGACTTTTAAAAAGCCTAACTACAGTGGTGCCTCGCTAGACGATTGCCTCGCAGGACGAGGAAATCGCTAGACGATGCCTTTTTGCGAGCCCTACTGCGCTTCGCAAAACGATGTTTCCCTATGGGGAATTTCGCTAGACGATGAGGTTTCCCCATAGGAGTGCGCCGACTAGTGGTCAAAAGCTGTCAGTGCAGCTGTCAGTGCATTCCTATGGGGACCCTCACTCGCTAGACGAGGTTTCCCTATGGGAAATTTCGCAAGACGACTGCGTTTTCCCTTGGAACGCATTGAAGCGATTTCAATGCATTCCAATGGGAAAACGTGCTTCGGTAGACGATGTTTTCGCTAGACAGCGATCCTCGTGGAACGGATGAACATCGTCTAGCGAGGCACCACTGTACAGGGTGTATATGAGAAAGAAAGAGAGATAGATATTTACATTGGGGAGCATACAGGAGCAGTGGGATGAGGCTGCTCACTTCTGGCATGTACCCCAAAAACATCCTCACTGTCTCTCCATGGGGATAGCTTGAAGACTGCACAACCTAGCAGGACACTCCCTTGTGTAAGTCCCACTGAAATGAAAGAAAGATGTGAAACTAAATACCCTATACTGTTGTCCCACTTGAACTTGTTTCAATGGAGCTTATGCAGGAAAACGCTGTGCAGGATTCTGTGTTGTATGTGTTGAGTAAATTGAGACAAGTACATATAAACGTTTGGCAAATGAAGGAACACTTCAGTCCAGTTCATGCAGTACTTTAGCAGTATGGTAGCCAGTGGTTTGGAAGAGGTGGTACAATATGGGTGAAGCATGACAGGGCTGTGTTTAACTAGGCTAGCTAATCATTCGAAACCAAGGTAAAATGCAGAAGATTCAGGGGTTAGTTCACTATATACACAGGACTATGTTGTAAATACTATGCTATGATATTTTAGAAAGTTCTAATATACTCATGGAAGTACTATAATATTTCAACTGTGAAAGAGTTTAGAATAGATCAAAACCCCTACATGTGATTGTACTGTGAACTGTGTGTATAATGAACTGATCCCTATAAGTCATGATATAGCCAAGTTGTAGCACTTCCTTCACAGAAGAGGTCTCACATGATACCATTTACTGATGATGACCATGCTGCTTCAATAATGCAAGAACTGTGTCTCTTTATTTCACACACCGACAGCATTATTTTCTTGTTTTAAGTCAAAAGGCTGTACTTTTCAACATGTCTTGCCCCTTGCCTACAGCACAAAAGCAGAATTATATGTATCCTACATATTGTAAAGGGTATGTACTATTTCTTAAATACAGACATGAAACTTGCTTCAAACATCCCTTAATCTGAAAGTTCACTTTGTGTACGATCAGGCAAGACTGCCTCTTCCAAATAACCAATTCAAACGAATTGACAAGACAAATGCACACTTCTACTGCTCTCATTCATTTACATTTTGGTTGTTTTTATAATTAATTGCACTGCACAATACAGCCCTGACATAAGCTTTGCACATTATGAGCTGGAAATGATTTTCCACAATCTAGTCCTTGGTTTCTTCTTCAGCATTGCTGCATTTTTCCATATCAGAGACATCTTCATGCACTGGAGGTGAATCCATCCCATTATTCTTTCCTTTCCTTAGAGCCTTCAAACACTTGTCAAGCCTTTTCAAGAACATGTCTACGTCTTCCTTCTTCATTCCTATGGCTGAAGCAGCATTGAGGTATGCGCAATGGTATTTATTTGTATGGGACATGAAGCTTTTGAAAGTGTAACCGCTCACTGTTTGGACAGTCCCAAGGGAAACCACCCTGAAAACAAACAAAGATAAATATACAAAAACATCTGAAAAAGCGGAGAACCTGAATTATGAACAACCTCAGACCAAAACCCAGTGGCAGAGCAGGATCAAATGCAGAATGTCTCATATTTGATCCCTGATTTGTCCAAGGCTGGAAAAACTCCTGCATTAAATCCTAAAAAGCTGCTACCAGTCAGAATTGGCAATACAGGCTAGATGGACTAACAGAGTGACACAGGGTGACAGCCAGTTCTGGTAACTGAAAGGAAATGTAACCCACGAGGCCTGTAATTCTCCAGGTACCTGCTTGAGGATATACCCCACTAAAGTCAATGGGACTTACTTCTGAGTAAAAATGCATAGGGTCAGGAAGCACATGATCTCTGCCCTGCCAGATTCTGCCCCCTTTGCAGTCATTTAGCAACAAGAAGGCATCGTCCACAAAGATTTTGATTCACTGCATTTCTGAATTTCAGGCAATAACAGAAGTACTTACCTTGCTCCAGAAACTTGTCTGGTGAAAAGCATTGATCCAAGCTGTGTAACAGCTGCATCACTTTGTTCATCTAGCTCTTTGAGGGAAATTGCTGAAAATATATGCACTATGTTAACCTTGAACTTATTATATAATTACTGCTGACTACAAAAACATGTTCTACCATGGCAATTTTTAAGTTTAGGAAGCATTACCTAAATTAAAAACCAGAATATATGGTTGCAGAATATATATA
This sequence comes from Intellagama lesueurii, assembly GCA_037013535.1. Lineage (NCBI taxonomy): Eukaryota > Metazoa > Chordata > Lepidosauria > Squamata > Agamidae > Intellagama > Intellagama lesueurii. Next base: position 114,037,282 of record JBAJHW010000005.1, read on the forward strand.
AAATCAAAGGCAAACAAAGCAAACACTTTTTAAGTTGTGATCTTCCATATCTTAATACAGTGTCAGTGCAGATATTGTATGTAAGATTTAACAAAAGCAGTTGAACAAGTTAATTAAAACAGCAGCAAAATCTGAAACACAGAACAAGAAATAAAAATGGAAAACCAAAGAAGTGTCACAGATTGAATTAATTTGTAGAAGTTTATGATAACTAGATTTCAAAAGAAAAAAATATTTACAGAGTTCTACAAGGCAATGAGATGTTCCAAGAGAAACATAATCCAAAACCATAGACTAATAAGGAAAAAATGTTCCAAACAACCACCTGCTTCAGCTCAGAAGGTGACAGGCTTGTACAGCAGGGCCTCATATCAATGGATATGTTTGTAAAGAAGGAGGCAGTTCATAAAATATTTTGATCCCAGCTATCTAGGGCTCTAAAGATTAAAAAACAAAGCCTTGCAGCCAACAGGTATCAAACAAAATAGTATTGAAACAAGATTGTCCATGCAATTAACTCCCATAAGGAATTTCACCACTGCATTTTGTACCATTTTCAGCTCCCTGATATTCTTCAAAATCAGCCCTACACAGAGAGCACAGCAGCTGTTAATAGGACCAGTGCACATCTTGACCTTTGCTCTCTCCCAACAAACATTCCTTGTATTCACAGTAATATGTAGTATTAAGTATAAGGAAGCAGTGCATGCACAGCCACAGCACCTTCCAATGTCAAAATAGCTCAAGAGTGTTGCATAGTAATGGACAGTGATTCAATCACTACCATGCGCAGGCACTGCTCCCACATAATTACAAGCATAAGGTGGTCCAGAAACAGCCACACAAGTGACCCATTTATCATATCAGAGCAAATCTGCTGCCACAGAGCAAATACAAAACAAGCTCTTCTCTTCATTATCATAATTTCTTCTACAGAAGAGCAATCATCCCATGATATTGTCATTACCTAAGGAGATAGGATTGTGAGGTGTATCCAGAAGTCTTTCATTGTAGACTTCTGCTAATTTCTTCATTTCACTTGAAAGATATGAAAACATTTCCTAGGGAAAGAATGAGAGAAGGATCAACTGCTTTTGTCTTACATGCTTTTTTTTTAACAAAATGTTTCATTCTTTCAATAATGCTATCAAACATTTTGTATATAATAATTCAATTGGCGAGCTAAAACAAAACCAATAGCAAGCAGATCAAGGTATAAACAAGGTATAAACCTATAAACAAGTGCTCCAAGTAAGAACTGTTGACCATCCTCACAAGGTTCTTTTACAAGCAATATTAGGGAGAGTATAATTAAAGAAAGCAAACTCAAAATAGGGAAAGTGAAGAAGGAATTCCTGATAAGTAGAAAGTTCATAGCCCGCTTTCCAAACAATGCAATGGCACAAAGAGCTAAAGAAAGTGGCCAGGGAAAGTTTCCTCACAAAAGATCAGCACTATGACATTTGAAGAGCAGCCAATTACCCAACTCTCTTAAGGCCCTTGATCCTTCCTCAGCTCTCCCTCTCTCACAAACATCCCCACTGGATTTGGCACAGGCTCCTGCCCCTGCATTGGTCAATTTCCACAGCAAGGCTAATCCTAGATGCAGAAACTTGCCCAGCTGGGCTATTACGGTAGTTATTTCACAGAAGTAAAATCAACTAATTTAAAGCCAGGTTATTAAAAAAAACTAACTGCATGTCTGTGGGTTGGCTGAAATGACACGGTGAAACAAGGAGAAATGAAACTGTAAATGCTTGTGATTTATTAGATGACCTGCATTTTGGAATTATGTTTTCCCCATTTCAGTAAGCTTCTAGATCTTACAAACAGCTAGCTAAGCAGTTTGCTTTACAATAAATTAACAATACTTTGTACTAGGCAATACTTCGGTGGGGGTCAAATCCATAGCTAACCTCTATTTAAAAAGCCAGCTATTGTCAGAGGAATTTATGATGACTCCAAATACAAGTCTTACTTAAAAGAAATGTAAGCAATTCCATTGATTTTTCTGCATTGCTAGTACTATATTTAACTCAAATGCAAAAGACCTGTATCATACAGAAGAGTATTGAACAATGTATGCACCAAAATGTCAGCTGAATTTGCAGTGGAAGAAGAGATTAAAAAGCCAATGAAACAATACATTAGGTGAGAACAACAGCATGCTCAGGAAAAAAGATTAACTCCTCAAATGTGTGGATTAGCCTTTCAAAACTGACTTTTAATCAGTTCTATAATAGTATGTTCCAATACTCAGAAAACCAACTCACAAATGACAATTTTCTGTTTCACAAAAGGGAACACATTATTTCATGTTAATGTCTGGCACTTGTGCTAAACTATTTATGCAAGTGGGTTATTTGCAGAAGCACTTTGCTAGCTCTCAAAACTGAAGCCATTCAGACCTCATGCAGAACCTTTGTTTGGCGTTCTGATGATGAGATTTGAGCTCTCACTTTCCTTCCTCTCTTTCTTGTTCCCTTTGAGTGCCAAGAGTAGAAATATTTGGTCCCATTTTGTAGCAGATGGTAAATGAGTTTGCCGCAAACCCAGGAGTGGAGATTTCTAGTCTTGACACATGGGAGCAGAAGAGAAGGACAGAGAATAGGCACCTGAGTTCATACTCAAAATGTCAATTACATATTGCTGTCACATCTTATGAGACTCTCAAATCTCAGAAGAACATGGGACATTGCGCTCCTAAGAGTGGTTCAGATCCAAAGGAGACAATGCGGGTGTTCTGAGGACATTTATGCTGTCATCTCAAGCAGCAACTCATATTTTTTTTGCAATTTTTGCAAAGACTGCTCAAGAGTACTTTTAGTCTTGTGGTATCCGAGAAGGCTGAACATTTCAGTAGCCATTTTTGGAGGAATCACTCTCTGGCTGTTGCATATTTCAGACAGTAAAAGAAGGTATGCGATGGTGGATAAATATTACTGTTAAGGTTAGGACTCCCTAGCTAACTCATATGCCTGCTTGTTTCCCACCACATCTACCGTATTTTTCCGTGTATAAGACACCCCAATGCATAAGACGACCCCCACTTTTCTAACCCAAAATTAGAAAATTTGCTCGCTGCTTTCCCCCTCCTTTTGCTAAGCTCCGTGGGGCTTAGGAAGTGGCGGGGAAAGCAGCGATCAAAGTGCGGCAGGATCGCTTTGATCCCTTCCCCCCTCCACTTGTTTTTGTTCTCTCCTCAGCTTACTTCCGTGTATAAGACGACCCTCAATTTTTAGTCTAAATATTTTAGACAAAAGTATTGTCTTATACACGGGAAAATATGGTATCTGTCTATCTGCAAATAAGACATGGGGAAATTGTTGGAAAACCTCTACTACTTTCTCTGGTCATGCAAAACAGAGGCAGGAAAGGTGTGACCCTCTGAATGTTATTGGATTCAAATGCCCATCAGCCATAGCCAACATCATAGTGAGAGATGGGAACTGCAGTCCAACCACAACAGGAAGGCTGTGTCTTCCTATGCCTATGGTAAGGGCTGCCACAGGCATAGGGTATAGAAAGGATGAAATATTTTCCTTTACACCATGCCAAAGGTGGGGAGTCCTAGCCTGGGTTATCTGGTTCTGCTGCAGAGATTACCCTCTCCTTTGCAAGATACTGGTTGGGCTTTTTATTGATATGAGCTCAAATAACCTGCAATAAGATTTGATGTGAGGATAAGGTAAGAAAAGAGAGAAAATTATTCTGCTGCTTTTTTTAATAGCCTGACTTCTTTTTTGAGTAGGTGTAGTGGAACCAATATAGAAAAGAGCACTCAATGTCAAGCTATAAATAGCTCCTGCTGAGAACATAATAGCTCTGCCTCAGCCGTCATAGAGCAAAAGGCAATAAACCAATGCTATTAAATTTTACCATTCAGTAACATGCACATTGAAAGTACGCTACCTAAAAAAGGAGTGGTTCTTATTTCTATAACATATGCAATAACAGAAACATGTTTACAATGTTTAAAGAATCATATTGTATTTATAGAGCAAAACTACAGTTTCAGTGGACAACTGGCTTTTTGACTGAAATGATGAAACAGTGAACATTTTATACACTACAGAATTCATTATGGTATTGTATAAAATATGAGATTGCTTTTTAAAAGAACACTTAATTCACTGAAAATACCTGTCAAATAATGCAATTCAAAGCAATTCATAATATTCCCCAATATTTATTTACTGTCATGCAAATTTATATCAAAATTTGCAAAAATGTACACTTAAAGTGTGTACCTTTTTTGGAACAAGATTGACACAATGAAGTTGGTTCTGTCTTTAAATGATCACGAACCCTTTGAGCATCAGCAGGATCTTCCCATTTTCCAATACCCACCATACACCACTAGGACCTTTTTAAAATAACTATGGCATGGTTTCTGCTTCTCTGTACATCAGGATGGGCAACATGTGCCTCTCATACACCCCCAGGGTCTCCTACCATCTCTACATCTTATAATTTTTTAAAACAAAATTCAGGGGAAAAAATTCCCTGAAGTCCCCTTATGCCCCTAGGGGGTGTGGGAAGATATTTTTGCAATTCTGAAGCCCCGCCCACACACCTACCACCCCAGATTGTACATCTAAATAATTCTGTGGCTGCTAGAGGGCAAAAGGGAGCTTTTTCAGTTTAAAAAATTGTAAGAAAAGAAAATGGAGGCTGTGGATTGGAATAACTGTCCTCCAAGGGCCAGACATGGGTATGGGCAGCCCTAAGACTTTTCCAGGTTTGCCCACCCTGGCTGATGATTCTTACTCAAATGATAAGGCAAGTCACAACTCCTCCTCCTCACAGTATTAAAAATGGGAAGAACAGGTCAATGCCTCTCCTGCAAAGTCTTTTAATGCCTTTGGAGAAGTCCTCTTCTTAGCTTTTCTGCATGAGTCACTAATCTTCCTGAGCCTTCTATCTTAGAAATCCACCAAAATGACTCATGCAGGAATGAAACAGGCAGTCTCTTTTGAAGGTGGGTAATGCTGCTGCATTATTGCAGCAACAGTGACCGACTGCTCCAATCATATCTGAGACAATCCTAGCAGAATTACATCCCCCTCTCCTGGAAGGAGAGAAGACCAGACTAATCTCGCAGGTGGCCTTTGTGGGTGTCTCTGTGTACAGGCAAAATATAGTGGTTGGCAGGAGCCTTTGGTTATTATTGATGTTATTGTGCCCTAGACAGTTCATTGCTTAGAAATTACTGACCTAGCTTTTGTTTCCTGATATTTCTATACCAGCCAGAAATAAGGAGGCGGCACCATATTAACAGGGCACTTCCAGCAACTAATGTACGGACCACAGGTTGGATTTTTTTTTTTTTTTACTTTACAAAAAGGAATTGAACAATGCACTGAGGCATCAGGCATGAATCAAAGCAAGGTCTATTTTCAGCAATAGCAAGTTACTTTGCTTCTATTTAATTACATACAAGAATAGCTCTACAGTTGCAAAAGATCCAAATTTAAAAATTAATTACGCAAGACTTGAGACATGCAAGAACTGAAGTAACGTGAATTGGGCTAAGGTTCCTTAGATTAGCAAACCAAAAGATCTCACACAACACATTAGGGAGGAAAAAAAAATCAATAATATGGTATTTGTTGATGTACTGGCAAAAAAGGTCAATTATTAGAGTCCCACAAAGCCACTTTAACTTATACCATGAAACTTATGCACACAAAATGTGGCTATCATCATTTTAAAGCTTTTCTTCCTGCCTCTCCTGACTGCATTTTGATCTGAAACATAAAGTAAGGTTCCTGTTGCCCTAGCTTCATTGGTTCTACAAAGCTCTCTCTTTTACAAGACCCTTCGAAGACAACATCCTTTTCTATCCCTTGCAATACTCTGCCCATTAGTCTAGTCTTCACTTGCTATCAGTGTCAATTAGCACTGTCATCAGATTCAAGGGGTAAAGTTCTTCCGGACTGTAAATCTCTAGGAGCAAGGACGTGTGTGTGTCAGGAGGCGTTTGTAGTACTTTTCTAGGATTCTGCTCAGAGCAAGAACATACAAAGCTAGTCTGGGAGCAGAAAGAGTCTACTCTAGCATTCTCCAAATTCACTAACGTTCTATGCTCAGGGGGTCTTTTTTTATGCGTTCCAAGAACTACTCAGTCAGCTAATTTCCCCTGCTGCAATAATCTGAAGTGATATAGGGAAAGGAATCCAAGGGGGGAAAAAAACTGATTCTGATTATTTAAGTGAAAAAGGCATAACAGACACGTAAATAGGTCATATACAAGTAATTTGCAACAAACTATAATGAGATTAAAAAGACAGACACAAAGGGTGCAGACTTAACACTGAATTTCTGACCTTAGTTCTTGCACTTCCTGGAGTTCAAGGGCTTTGGAGTGTGATTAATGAGTTGTTGACAAAATGGTCCCTCTGGAGCTTCAAGTCCAAAGCAATATTAACAGTTATCGCCCCTGCCCCAGTTCAAGATAGGATGTTGCACTGAGACTGCACTTGTGGTCATGTTTGACGATTTTTTAGCAAACAATCAATAGGGGAAATTGCACACTACTGATCTTATTGGGTCTGGTGGCAGCCTCATTCATCATGGATGACAAAGGCATCTCAACTGCAGGATGTGGTGACTGCCTGCAGGAACATTCCAGAATTATTTTACTCATTTCTGTGACAGAAATCTCCAAGGATGCTGTTGGATGACAACTTGAAATGCCTTCAGGACCTTCCTTGCAGGGTCCTATTTCCCAGCTCCATTCTGATCAAAGAGTAGGAAGGGGCCTATAAGGCCATTGAGTCTGACCCCCTATTCAACGCAGAAATCCAAATCAAAGCATATCTGACAGATGGATGCCTAACTTTCTCTTGGATGCCTCCAGAACTGGAGTGCTCACCACTTCCTGAGGTAACTGGTTTCATTGTTATACTGCCTAACAGTTACAAAGTTTCCTGATATTCAGCTTAAATCTGGTTTCCTGTAACATGAACTAATTATCATATGACCTCCACTCCACGATTATTGAGACCAGATCTTGCACCACCTTTCAAATATGTGAAAAGTGCTATCATATCTCCCCCCAGTCTTCTTTTCTCAAGGCTAAACATGCTGAGTTCTTTCAGCCTTTCCTTATAGGGCTTGGTTTCCAGTTCCTGTAAAGGACGATGGTGGTTTGTCACACGATTCTTTGATGAGCTGTAATAAGGCTGGTATGAGGCTTAGACTAGGTGGATGGACCTTGTCTTGTTCCAAGTCATTAAAGACTAAGTCCTATATCTGCTGGGGAGGCTGCTCGACATCGAGGTGGAGCGTTTTAGCCATACGTAGGATGAGCTGAGCATATGAAGTGTAGTCCTCCGAAGGGGATGGAGGGTGGTTTTCCAGAGTACTAGAACTTGGGGGAGGAATAGGGGTAATGGAATCATTCGAGGATGAAGATTCTCCATCTTGAGAAGAGGTGGAGAGTATGGAGGGGGAGGAAGGTCTGTCTCCGTATCCCCTCGGTATAGGGTCATCCTCTGGTACAGTAGATATCGAAGCCGGCTCTATGTCATGCCCAGACGGCCCAGAGTAAACTGTAGCGGCGTCGACAGTGGCCTGCTGGCATCTTTCTTTGCGTTTCTTGGTCGGTACCGAGGGTTCTGGGGCTGCCGGTCTCTTGCGTGAGGGTTTCTCCCTGTTTGGAGGGAGATCAGGGTGATGTCCAGGCTGGTCTTGATGTGGTGATCTGCTGGGTGGGTACCAATGTGGAGGTGGATATGGTGGCCTCCTGTACTCATCAGGGTAAGTGAAGTCATAATATCATTGATAATAAGGGTCATAATGGTGATATGGGTAGTAGCCGGCGTGATAGTAAGGATCTCCATATCGATATGGATCGGTTGGAGGTACATGATCTTGCGGCCGGGTTGGAGAAATGTGTTTTCGTTTCTCCGTACGTTTTTTCGGAGGATGTTCCGGAGTTCCACCTCCTGATTCGACACCAGCATTTGCCCGCCCTGGAGATCGAGGGCTATCAGGGGCCAGGGCCGGGCTGGAAGGTTCATCAGCCTGCGAATGGCCAGAGCTGGGAGATAAACTTAGAATTGTCCGATGAGGTTGAGCGGATGAAAGGATATGATCATCCCTGTCTTGGACGATAGGAGCCTCCTGAGAGTGCTCTTCCAGTATCGGTGACAGCAGAGAGGGTGGCGGATGGGTAATGGAAGCCGTCTTAGTTGTCGTCTTATGTTTCTTTGCCTGCTTCTTGTTTTTTGCAGGCTCCGAGGACCGAGGCTTAGATTTAGCCGAAGTAGACCGGGATTTGGAGGGTTTCCGCGGCTCTTTAGTCTTGGTGAGTACCGGCGTAATGCCCGCGGTGGAGTGAGTAGCAGGAATGGCGGTAGATGGTTCGGATATAGCCAGTTGGGTTCCTGGAGGGGAAGCACTGGTTTCCATAGTTGACTTGAAAGATTGTTCGTAAAGATAGGAGTGGAGACGTTGAAGTCTCAGTTTAATCGCAGGTTTAGTAAGCTGTTTGCAGGCGAGACACGAGTGTGTCTGATGGAATTCGCCAAGACAGAAAAGGCATTTATCGTGCCCGTCGGTAAGAGGTATCTTTTTTTAGGCACGTGGAACACCTCTTGAAGCCCCGAGGGGCCATAAAACAAGGAAAAAATGAAATGGGGGGGGGGGGGGAGGCGGGAAAGGAGAAAAAAAATCGTCGAAAAATTATTATCATTATTTTTTTAGAGACTGATTAAGTAATAACTAGGAGAATTATAAAATTAAGGAAAAAAGGAAAAAGGATTAAAGCTAAAAATCGATTACTTTCCTGAATAGTTAGCTCTAATGTTCCTAACGTCCTGTAGCAGCGGCGGAAAGAAAGGAACTGAGGGGAAGGTTGAGGAGGCGGAGCTTGTATCCTGGGGGGGGGTATCTCATTATTCACTCTTTTTTAAGCTCTAGAATCTTCCGAATGTCCTGCGCAGGAGCAGAATAAACCCATTTGTGTGCATTCACAGAGGCCACTACGAAGAAGCTAGTTCTTTTGTAATTGTGGGAAGTTTGGAGGGATGGTGAACCATGGGGTTGAACAGGGTAAGATACCACACCTGGAGCGATTGCATCTTGAGGTGAACGCGTTGAATAACTGCAGTGGTAGAGGCCATTAGGCCTAAGAGATGCTGGGCGAGATATGCTGTGACGGCTGCGTTGGGTAGGAAAAATCGTAGGAGACAGCTAAGATCTGTTTGTCTCTGCTTTGACAGGAAAGCTCTGCCTTGAATCGAGTCGAGTACTGCTCCTATGTACATGGCCCGTTGGGAGGGCTCGGCATCGATTTGGACAGATTGGCTTGAAGGCCCAAATCTGATAGAAGGGATAGTCAGATTGACATCATGGCATGTTTTGGCGCGAGACGGGGATACTAGAAGCCAATCGTCCAAATACAGGAAGTCGGTGATGTCTCGGAGGCGGATATACGCTTGAGAGTGTTTGGCCTTGTGAGAGACTAGATTTCTTTTTCTTCCTAGCAGTGTCCGACGGTACCGAGGTTGATTTCGGTGTCGACATGCTGGAGTGGGTTGAGGTGGGCTTCGACATTGATGCCGAAGGCTTCAGTTTAGATGTCTGTTTAGCCTTCTTAGTGGACTGAATCGGAGAGCGAGTTTGAAAGGTAGGTGAGGCCTCTGTAGTTTGGGCCTGGTTTGATTCCATGGTCAAGCGCAGAGGCGGTTGAAGAGATTTTTCCCAGAGGAAAGATCTTAGCCGCTGGAAGCGAAGTTTAAGTGCTGGCTTTGTCAAATTTTTACAGGCCTGACATGAAGTAGTTTGGTGTACCTCACCCAAGCAGAAGAGGCACTGGGAATGCCCGTCAGATAGAATTATCTTGTTTGGGCAAGACTCACATTGCTGAAGGGGCCTGAAGAGACCATAAAAGAGCGGAGGGCGCAGGTGGAAAAGGGCGGGAAAAATAGAGATTACACTCTACTCTCTCTATTCTTTTCTTTCTTTCTTTTTTTTACTCACGAATGACGAAATGGAGGAAGGTCCTGTAGAAAAGATCCTTATATATTTTATTTCCTTTATAGTTAGAACTAACAAAGCTCTGTAGCTGAGGAGCTGCAGCAGCAGCAAAAAAGCAAATGAGGCACTCTGTGCCATGGGCAGGGCAAGCGTGACGGGAGGGAGGTCCTAATGGACACATGTAAAAGCTCTAGAAGTTTCCGAGAGCTTTTGCGCAGGAGCAATGAAACCCATTTGTGTGCATTCACAAAGACCACGAAGAAGAAACCTGGCACTTATCCCTGTTTGATTCCATTCTGTTGTTTTCAGTTCTTTGCTTGCACCTATCAAAATCTTTTTGAATTTTGTTTCTGTCTTCCAAGGTATTAGCGATTCCACCCAATTTTGTGTCATCTGCAGGTTTGGTAAATATTCCCTGCACTCCCTCATCCAAGTCATTAACAAAAATGTTGAAGAGTATTGGGCCCAGGACTAAGCCTTGTGGTACACCACTTTTTACTTCCTCCCAGTTTGAGAAAGATCTGTTGTTAAGCACTCTGAGTACGATTCTGAAACCAACTGTGTATCTACCTGACAGTTGTTCTATCAAGCTCCAAGCTAACCTAATTAGATTGCAGAAGTCAAGATATATTACTTCATGAGGGTGAACTTAATCTAGACAAGACAGAGTTGCTCCTGGTCAGTCAAAAGGCAAAGTAAGGAATAGGGATGGATGGAGTTACACTCCCTTTGTTAACACAGGTGTGCAGCTTGGGGTTGTTCCTTGATTCTTCTCTGAGCCCGGGTGCCCAGGTTTAATTAGTGGCTAGGAGTGATTTTGCATAGTTAAAACTAGTATGGCAGCTTCACCTGTTCCTGGAGAGGTCTGATCATAGTGACACATGCCTTAGTTACAGTATATCACAGAAGTGAGTACACCCCCTCACATGTCATAAATATTTTAGTATATCTTTTCATGTGTCAACACTGAAGAAATGACACTTGGCTACAATGTAAAGCAGTGAGTATACAGCTTGTATAACAGTGTAAATGTGCTGTCCCCTCAAAATAAAGCAACACACAGCCATTAATGTCTAAACCGCTGGCAACAAAAGTGAATACACCCCTAAATTGGGCCCAAGTAGCCGTTTTCCCTCCCTGGTGTCATGAGACCCGTTAGTGTCACAAGTCTCAGGTGTGAAGGGGGAGCAGTTGTTATCATTCTCACTCTGTCAGACTGGTCACTGGAAGTTCCACATGGCACCTCATGGTAATGAACTATCTGAGGATATGAAAAAACGAATTGTTGCTCTACATAAAGATAGCCTAGGCTATAAGAAGATTGCTAAAACCCTGAAACTGAGCTGCAGCACGGTGGCCAAGACCATACAGAGGTTTAACAGGACAGGTTCCACTCAGAACAGGCCTCGCCATGGTCGACCAAAGAAGTTGAGTGCCCGTGCTCAGCGTCATATCCAGAGGTTGGCTTTGGGAAATAGACGTATGAGTGCTGCCAGCATTGCTGCAGAGGTTGAAGGGGGGGGGGTCAGCCTCTCAGTGCTTAGACCGTACGCTGCACACTGCATCAAATTGGTCTCCAGGGCTATCGTCCCAGAAGGAAGCCTCTTCTAAAGATGATGCACAAGAAAACCCGTATACGTTTTGCTGCAGACAAGCAGACTAAGGACATGGATTTCTGGAACCATGTCCTGTGGTCCGGTGAGACCAAGATAAACTTATTTGGTTCAGATGGTGTCAAGCATGTGCTGTGGCAACCAGGTGAGGAGTACGAAGACAAGTGTGTTGTGCCTACAGTCAAGCATGGTGGTGAGAGTGTCATGGTCTGGGGCTGCATGAGTGCTGCCGGCACTGGGGAGCTACAGTTAATGAGGGAACCATGAATGCCAACATGTACTGTGACATACTGAAGCAGAGCATGATCCCCTCCCTTCGGAGACTGGGAAGCAGGGCAGTATTCCAACACGATAACGACCCCAAACACAGCCCCAAGCGACCACTGCTTTGCTGAACAAGCTGAAGGTAAAGGTGATGGACTGGCCAAGCATGTCTCCAGACCTAAACCCTATTGAGCATCTGTGGGGCATCCTGAAATGGAAGGTGGAGGTGTGCAAGGTCTCTAACATACACCAGCTCTGTGATGTTGTCATGGAGGAGTGGAAGAGGACTCCAGTGGCAACCTGTGAAGCTCTGGTGAACTCTATGCCCAAGAGGGTTAAGGCAGTGCTGGAAAATAATGGTGGCCACACAAAATATTGACACTTTGTGCCCAATTTGGACATTGTCACTTAGGGGTGTACTCACTTTTGTTGCCAGCGGTTTAAACATTAATGGCTGTGTGTTGCGTTATTTTGAGGGGACAGTACATTTACACTGTTATACAAGCTGTATACTCACTGCTTTACATTGTAGCCAAGTGTCATTTCTTCAGTGTTGTCACACGAAAACATATACTAAAATATTTATGAAATGTGAGGGGGTGTACTCACTTCTGTGATATACTGTACATGTTGGCTGGATTACTATAACACAGTGTACGTGGGGCTGCCTTTGCAAAGTGTTCAGAACGTTCAGGGTGTCCAAAAAGCTGCAACCAGATTATTGATGGGGCTGGTTACAGGGATTACTTAACACCCCCACCACCCCAGTTACAGCAGCTCCACTGGCTGCCAATCCATTTCCAGTCACAATTCAAATTCAAACTGGTTGTAACCTATAAAATCCTAAATGGCTTGGGTCCAACCTATCTCAAGGGCCATGTCTCCTTTTATAAGCCTACTTGGGTAGTAAGATCATCAGGGAAGCCACTTCTTCTGGTCCCTCTACCTTCATAAGTGCATTTGGTGGAGAAATGGGAGAGGGCCTTCTCTATCTGTGCTCTCAGACTCTGGAACTCCCTCCCATGGGAAACCAGGCTGGCCCCATCTTTGCTGTCCTTTCACAAGCAGATGAAGACCTTTCTCGCCAGGCTGGCTTTCCCTTAGTGACTGGACTGTCTGAGAGGGGTTTTTAAATGGATTATTGTGCCTTGTTGCTTTTAAGTGTTTTTAGTATTGATTTATTTACCATTTTTAATATAATATAGTTTTAATTCTTTTAAAATATTTGCATACTTTTTTAAATTTTAAATATTGTCACTTTAATGATGTAAATTTAATAAGCATCCCCTGCATCTCCTGCCTTGGGTTGTTTTTAAGGAGAAAGGTGGTGTAAATGTATTTTAAATAAAATAAATAACAGAGCCATGCTAGTTGGGGATTTCTGGAATTACATTGCACTGCACCAAGTTGCTGCAGAGGTAAAATTAGGGAATCCTAGGCTCAAAGGTCCAAAACCACAGAGAGGAGGGATGCTGAAGAAGTCAGAAATGTCTTGGGAAAACAGAGCTTGACTGGTAGTCCAACAAATCAAAGAAGAAGAAAGGGCTGCAGCCTGAGCTAAAGCACTTTAGGCTGGACACAAAGCTTCTGCTGCTGAACATAGCAGTGAAAGCTACACAGGTGTTTGCTACAATTTAAGATTGTAATTTGCCACCAGTTAATATTGAAATATTACCTTTCTTTCTTTTAGCAGCTGTTGGTACCCCTTTGTGCCCAAGGTTAGCAGTGTAATGAGAACATCTAATGAAGGAGAAGCTGATGCTCTTCCTGGGAGGGGAAAAATAAGATATCAATCAGTTCTCTTTTTACAGAGGAGAATAAGCTATTTCAGTTTCTTTTAGAGTTATTTCCTGAAGAAAAACAAATTTAAAAGCTAGGTACCTGGGTACATTTTGCTGATCTCTTGTATGAAGGAGCCATTGAAGCCAGCAATGATAGCACCACCTACTGGAACCATAAAATTTTTGTCCAAGCTTTGCACAAAAGCATCTATTCTGCCTCTTCTTGCTCCCTAACAAGAGAGAATCAAGATGAGAACCAAGGTGATCCTGCCTCCATTTATATAATAAGCATAGCATTGGTTCTTAAAAACCCAACAGAGCTCATGTGAGCAAAATTTGGTGATCATGGGTACATGTCAACAAGAAAGTTCAAGCCTGCAAATCCCACCGAGATGTCCTGGAGAAGGAACAACTTCTTTCATACTTCCCATTCATTTCAAAGGACCATGCAATTAAGAGAACTATCAATAAATTGTAGCAGTTTTATTTATTTACATTCAATTTTTTAACTGTTGCCTCTTGCTCTTTTCAAAAAACAATGACAAATAGCAAAGACATTAGCTATGCAATTTCGGTCTAGTAAAAGGTTTCTGTAAGACCACAGATACTTATCATACATTTTACTAGTGGTGTAAGTATTTTGCAAATTGATTTGGATATTTCAATTTGTGAAGAGTATGAACATATGGAATTCTACAATCACTTCTGGCACGCACTGTGTGGTTGGACTGAAGCATTTTATCTTTTTATTACTCAGAATAAGGAATAAAGCCGGACAATTTACAAATTTCCAACCCCTCCCCCTGGGTAAATCTACCACTTAAGTAACGCTATCCCCCCCCCCTTATTCTAAGGAAATCAACTGCCTTTGTGCAACAAAGCCCAGATGGACAGTAAACACATTTGTTGTTACTCTGTTGCTTATTAACTGTGTGCAAAATGGTCTGTTCTGTGTATAGTTCCTGCTTTCCTGTTGTTTTCAACGAGCTGATCTCCAGCTTGCATAACTGCAAGCTGGAGATTGCTGGGACAATCACAGAATGTTCCACCCACAGTGTATTTACTCTCTGCATCTGCCAGCAGGTTTCTGGTGACTGTATTTCTGCTCTGAGGCTCTAGCAGCATCTATGTATGTTTACTTAGAAATACATCCCATTAAATTCAATGGGACTCACACCCTACTGTGTTTCAGGGTTGCAGCCTAAAGCAAAATTAAGGAAGGGCAGCTTCTTAAACATGTTCAGTTTATTTTTTATATTTGTAGTACTCCCCATCAAGGAAATTTACAAAGCAGATTATTCAAACAAAGTAAGGCAAAAGAATGAATGAAAAAGCAAATCTAAAAGAACTGCTAACAGCAACAGCATTAAAAGAATAACCCAAACTGAGATTCTTATGGCCAAAATCCAATCACCAATTAGAGAAGATCTACTAATCAGTGGAACATACGTACTGACTTACACAACTGATTCAATAGACCTGCTCTGGTTGGGATAAACAACAACTGTATTTAGAGAGTATTGGAAACATTAGTAGAAAAGACTTAACCATGTTTCTTTAACCATTGCTGAGCTCTAAAATCTATTCTGGAAGTTAATACTGATTGGAGGAATTTAGTACATTAAATGTTCCTTATGTTTACCATTCATATTAATGATAGAAACCATGGGACTGAAACTAGCATATAATACTTCAGTTGACACTTGCCTGTCAAGTGGCACATGTAGCTATTGGTGGCTTGAGACAAGCTCTTTTGAAAGTACGTATTAAGTTGTCTTCCCCAACGTGGTGTTTTCCAGCTGCACACAATTCCCACAATCAGATTGCTGGATGGGGATGTTGGCTTTGTAGCCTTACAGATGGAAAGAGCGAGACTGGTGAAAGCTCCTCTTAAAACTATGGCTGAAATCCAATAGCATAAACGTATACAGCATATGATTGATGAAAACCATCACCTACAGCAACTTTTTAGAAATCAAACATTTCCAATTGCTCCCTTACCTAAGGTTAAATTTAAGACTCCCTCCAATCCCACAGCCTCCAATGGCTTCTCTATGACTAAAGGGATAACAAGGGAGCCTTGTAGTCTGGTGTGTGTGTGTGTGTGTGATTGGAATTTTTTAATTTCCAAAAAAACCCACAACCAAACCCATTGTGGCTAATGATGCCATTAGTTTTACTCAGCATAACTTCACATTACACGATTTCAGCCATTGTGTCCAACAACTTTATCACTGATCTGATGCATCTCTTCCCATCTTTCCATCCCCACGTATTTTGGCAACATACATACCATTCACTAACTCTTCAAATACAGTGCATTGTATGTAAAAAAAAAAAAAAAAAAGGCATAAAACCTGAAAACGTTTTGGCAAAATGCCTCTAAAAAGTCTTCAACTGTTTTTAAAAAAATAATTGTAACAACTGCTACATTTGCATTCTGCATTTCTCCTTATACCATAATTAAAACTTGCTCTACTTTTGAAACAGAACACTGTTGTGCTGTCATCACAAAAGCAAAGTAACTTGTTATAGGCAGCTGTGTTACTTTGACATGACCTTCCACACTTGGGTTCAGGCCAAAATCATCAACCCTGTGTTTAAAAAAATGAGGCAGATAGTATTGGCTGGTTGCCTTATACCCATAACTGCAGGCCACTGAGAATGCAGGTGGGTGTTCCACAGGCAAACTGCCACCCAAGAAAAGGTCCTCTCTCCTGTTCTTCTCCGCTTCAGTTGGTAGGAAACTGAGAGAAAGTTTTCTTTAGGTATTTTCAGGGAATGGACAGGTTCATATTAGCTGATGTCAGGATAAAATATGTGGCTTGGCTTCAGGGCAAAACTAGCGTTTGTATCCAAAATCATACAGGAATCCTGCATGGGCTGGATCTCACAGCACTCCTGATCTGTGAACTGGATGCCTTACAGGAGACTGCAAGCCCATCTGAAAAAAGATTGAATTCCCTCTCCCACGTACCAGCAGCACCTCTGCCTTGTTTGGATTTAGCTTCAGAACCTATGCCTCTGCTCTATAGCAGCAAATTCTTCCACTGCTGTTTCCAGGTCAACAGACTAGATCTCTATTTCCCACAACCAAAGTGAAAAAATTCAAAATAAAAAGTAATGTCTTTGAATGTTTAATCATACATCATATAAAACTGGGAGTATATGTGACCCAGGGGACTAATATATCAGTTGTATCATTAAGTTTTCCCCTAAAAAGGCAATCATTAGAAATGATTTATTATTTCTATTACAGGAAGTCAAAGTGAACATTTTGTTTTGACTGTGATATCCTCAGCTGGAAAAGTAGAGCCTTCCACACAACACAAACATTAGTTAAGCAATAGTTATTCCAACCAGCCTTATGAATACGTCTGATAGTAAGGAGTGGGGGGGGGGGGGCGACCAATGTGGCGTCTTCTTTTGTTGTTGTTTAGTCGTTAAGTCATGTCCGACTCTTTGTGACCCCATGGACCAAAGCATGCCAGGCCCTCCTGTCTTCCACTGCCTCCCGGAGTTGGGTCAAATTCATGTTGGTAGCTTTGATGACACTGTCCAACCATCTCATCCTGTGTCGTCCCCGTCTCCTCTTGCCTTCACACTTTCCCAACATCAGGGTCTTTTCCAGGGAGATTTCTCTTCTCATGCTGTCACCATCTGCAGTGATCATGGAGCCCAAGAAAGTAAAATCTGTCACCGCCTCCATATCTTCCCCTTCTATTTGCCAGGAGGTGATGGGACCAGTGGCCATCATCTTAGTTTTTTTGATGTTGAACTTCAGACCATTTTTTGTGCTCTCCTCTTTCACCCTCATTAAGAGGTTCTTTAATTCCTCCTCACTTTCTGCCATCAGAGTGGTATCATCTGCATATCTGAGGTTGTTGATATTTCTTCCGGCAATCTTAATTCCGGTCTGGGATTCCTCCAGTCCAGCCTTTCGCATGATGTATTCTGCATATAAGTTAAATAAGCAGGGAGGCAATATACAGCCTTGTCATACTCCTTTCCCAATTTTGAACCAATCAGTTGTTCCATATCCAGTTCTAACTGTTGCTTCCTGTCCCATATATAGATTTCTCAGGAGATAAAGAAATGGGAGTGCCTGACCACCTTATCTAAGAACTTGCCATAGTTTGCTGTGGTCCATGCAGTCACAGGCTTTTGCGTAGTCAATGAAGCGGAAGTAGATGTTTTTCTGGAACTCTCTGGCTTTCTCCATAATCCAGCGCATGTTAGCAATTTGGTCTCTAGTTCCTCTGCCCCTTCGAAATCCAGCTTGTACTTCTGGGAGTTCTCAGTCCACATACTGCTGAAACCTACCTTGTAGGATTTTGAGCATAACCTTGCTAGCGTGTGAAAGGAGTGCAATTGTACGGTAGTTGGAGAATTCTTTGGCACTGCCCTTCTTTGGGATTGGTATGTAGACTGATCTTTTCCAATCCTCTGGCCACCTCCACTGGCCTTGTTGTTATCTGTGCTTTCTAAGGCCCACTTGACTTCACTCTCCAGGATGTCAGGTTCAAGGTCAGCAGCCACACTATCTGGGTTGTCCGGGGCATCCAGATCTTTCTGGTATAATTCCTCTGTGTATTCTTGCCACTTCTTCTTGATGTCTTCTGCTTCTGTAAGGTCCCTACCATTTTTGTCCTTTATCATGTCCATCTTTGCACAAAATGTTCCTTTAATATCTCCAATTTTCTTGAACAAATCTCTGGTTTTTCCCTTTTTATTATTTTCCTCTATTTCTTTGCACTGTTCGTTTAAGAAGGCCCTCTTGTCTCTCCTTGCTATTCTTTGGAAGTCTGCATTCCATTTTCTGTAACTTTCCCTATCTCCCTTGCATTTTGTTTCCCTTCTCTTCTCTGCTATTTGTAAGGCCTCGTTGGACAGCCACTTTGCTTTCTTGCCTTTCCTTTTCTTTGGGATGGTTTTTGTTGCTGCCTCCTGTATAGAGCTTCTCCATCTTTGGCTGCAGAGAACATAATCAATCTGATTTCGGTATTGCCCATCTGGTGATGTCCATGTGTAGAGTCGCCTCTTGTGTTGTTGGAAAAGAGTGTTTGTGATGACCAGCTTGTTCTCTTGACAAAACTCTATTAGCCTTTGCCCTGCTTCGTCTTGAACTCCAAGGCCAAACGTACCTGTTGTTCCTTTCATCTCTTGACTCCCTACTTTAGCATTCCAGTCCCCTATAATGAGAAGAACATCTTTCTTTGGTGTCAGTTCTAGAAGGTGTTGTAAATCTTCATAGAACTGGTCAATTTCAGCCTCTTCAGCATCGGTGGTTGGTGCATAGCATCGGTGGTTGGTGCTTGCTTTACTTGCTGCCAAACCACAATCTTTATGCTACTTTTCATCAACCTGCTGTCCTCCAGATGTGTTAGTTAACAATGATCTAGGATGGCTGGGCATAAAGGGAATTGTAGTCCAACACATCTTGAGGGCACTAGGTTGGTGAAGGCCTCTATACACATACATCATTCCCAGCATTAAGGAACAGAGGGGCAGAATGGGAAGACATGCAGGGTATGTGCTGCACCCAGCATGAATTTTTAATACCCCAACCAACCTAACTACAAAATTGTATCGAAGAATTCTCTGGTATCTCAACTCATTTTGGGGGTATTCCATCCTTCTGGAATTTCCTGTGCATGACACCAAGACCTCCCTTTCACTCTTTTTCATCCGGTTGGCAAATCCAGAACAGTCTTGAGGACATACATTCCAGCCATCAAATTCCAACCAACTGTACTTTGCTGATGTTAATCATGATTTAATTACAGGTGCACTGATGACCCAGAATTTCATCACTCTGCTTGAAGGAGATTTGCAAGCAGTGGTTAATATCACTACCCATTTTAACTCTAACAACAGTTGACACTAGCAAGTTGTGTACATGTGCACAAGACAGAAAAAAAAAGAGAAAATCATGATCCTCAGTCACTTTTAACTACCATGACTTCTCCCTTTTTGGTAGAGCACACTCTGTCCAAGGTAACAACCAAGGTACCAGTTACACACCTCAAGTAAGCTAGACATTTGAGACTTCTGAAAGCTGAATATACAGTAGAGAATTGCAGAAGGAGTACCTTAATATTTGTGTTCATCTTTTCTCTCCTTCCTCAGCTGATCATTTCTTTTGTTGCTACATTAAATAGAATTAGCACTAAACCAAGAATGCAACACTGAGTGTAGCAGCAAAAAATACAGCCAGCAGCTGTACGATTCCATCAAAATGTATCTGCCTTTCTCCAAAGAAGGCTTATTGATCTCAACAATCAAATTCAGCTTACATGAGACCACTTTGTTCTTGACGTGAGGTCAGACAAGAAAATGCACACTTTCTTGTTTTGGAACCCCCAGAAACATAACAAGTATGCTCAGATGTTCACAAAGTTTGCTATAAGGCCCAAGTTCATCTACACAGGCAAAGACAGTATCTGAGGTAAATATATCTTACCTGTTGAATGAGGTGCATGCATTTGGAAGACTGAACTCCATATGCATTATTAACAATATGGGGGATGTCATGCTTTGCACATATCTCAGCTAATTCTTCTATTCTGCAAATATAAAATTGACATTTGGGTAAACACACACAAGGACAGATAAATAATAGGCAGGACTAGATAGGTAAAACTAAAATAAACTAAAAGGAGAAAGAACGGAAAGTGAAGTAGATTGGCTATCTTAAATATATCCATGTTATTGCCCTAGTATTCAGGACTGGACAAAAACTGCATCTGGAATCCAAACAATTTCTTAAACTGCAACAAGAGGTTTATGAAAATCCAAAGACATGTCTAGCATTGGCCAGATGACTAATATGATAAATCACCAAGGGGGTGGGGTAAGATTTGGAGGGATCCAGAGCAAAGGCTTTTCCAGTGCTCTGTTGCCACCCTCACCACACTGCTCATCCTGAAATTAATTATGTAGCAGGAGCTACAGTAAACCGATTCATTTGATGGTGTTTCTTCTCTACTCAGCATCAGGCTGAGAGACTCCCCCTTGTGACACTGTCCCTCAAGTATGTACCAAGTCACAGGAGGGAGGGATGGTGCTACTTCCCATCACCAAGAGGAGAAGCACCAAGCGAAGTGGCTGAAGCAACCACCTGCATTTTCATTCTTATCAGAGACTGCTGGGAAGAAAAAAGGGGAAGGGTTGCAGTCCCACCCAATTCTTCTCTTTATACTGCCTTCATCTACAGCAGCGGTCCCCAACCTTTTTGGGACCGCGGACCGGCTGAGCCTCTAAGGAAGGCAGGGGGACCACTGCAGGTGCGCTCTCTCGGGTGCATGCGCGAAGTGGTGGGGGAGTGCCCGCCCACCCGCCAGCGCTAGCGCTCCCCCACCGCTTCACGCATGCGCAGGGGCACCTGCATGCCCACGGGCGCTCGGGCACATGCACGAAGTGGTGGGGGAGCGCTCGCCCGCGTGAGCGCTCCCCCACCCCTTCGCGCATGTGCAGGGGCGCCTGCACACCTGCCTGCCCACCCCTTCGCGCGGGCACTTGGGCGCATGCGTGAAGGGGTGGGGGAGCGCGCGGGCGTGCAGGCGCCCCTGTGCATGCGTGAAGGGGTGGGGGAGCGCTCACGCCGGCGCTGGCACGCGCGCACGTGTGCAAAGCACCTGTGGGGAGGGGAGTGCGTGCGGGGGGGAAAGTCTGTCTTCGCGGCCTGGGCCGCGGACCGGGGGTTGACGACCTCTGACGTATGAGTGCTGCCAGCATTTGGACATTGTCACTTAGGGGTATATTCACTTTTGTTGCCAGAGGTTTAGACATTAATGGCTGTGTGTTGTGTTATTTTGAGGGGACAGCACATTTACACTGTTATACAAGCTGTATACTCACTGCTTTACATTGTAGCCAAGTGTCATTTCTTTACTGTTGTCACAAGAAAAGATATACTAAAATATTTATGAAATGTGAGGAGGTGTACTCACTTCTGTGATATACTGTAAAAACAACACAGTACAATACAACACACAAATTAAAAATTCTACATTTAAAAAAAACCAGGATTTTAATCTATTCTGACCCAAGATATGAATAATGGCACTTTTGAGATGTATGTTCAACTGAAAGCTACAAGTAAAAACACTTCCCTCTATATAGTTTAAATGAGTTGGTAATCTCAATATGTATTCTAGTAAATAATCCTAACACAGAACAGCAAGATCTCTCAATTTTGCTACAGGCCTTTACTGCTGAAGAAAGGAGAGTGAAAGTTATGAACTGTAATGGAAGGTGGCACATCATTCATCCATTTAGAATGGCTGGAATGCTATTGGTGTTCATGAAGAGATCATGAAACTTGCTGTAGCTAAATAAGGCTACTAGAAGAGATGGCAGGGTGTCTCTCAGTTGTGACTAGGCACGCAACCAGGGCACACCATGGAACCTTGTCAATAAGATTCAGTTAGTTAGGGCTAATTATGCAAATCTTACATGAACGTCAATATGATTCTGACCAGTTATCTAGGATTTCCATCCTGAAAAGTGGACTATAAGAAGGTACTGTAGTGCAGCCGACACACTCAGGCTATGGAAGAAAGAGTCATCATGAAATAGTGGATAATATGTTGGATTTGTAAGAGGGAGGCCAAGGACTAGATGCAGTTATTAATCCCAACTAGAGTGAATGGGACCTCTTAAGTCAACACAAAGTCCTATTGATTCAATGGGGGTATCCTAGCTGGGACTAACAACTGGATATAGCTCTAAGAGTCAAAGCTTCATAAATGTTCCTGGAAAGAAGGGCGGCAACAACTGCCCCATTTCATCCTCAAACAGAAATCCTAACTTGAAGAAACATAGTTTGAATGTTCTTTATATCCAAAGAAATATTACTGGAAGAAATTACTATATAATATGGGAAAGAAATGCCATTGCATCTGATACAGTTAGGCATCCTTCAGTCTCGAGAGACTATGGTAACGTGCTCTGTATGGGTGACTTGGAACAGCGTCTAGTGTGGCTGAGAAGGCCAATTCCAGAGTGACAATCCCTTCCACACCGAAGACAAATACAATCTGTCCCCTGTCCAGCTCCCTGATTTTGCTGGTTTCGGGACTGCCTCTTTGCCTCGGCCTGCTGGACAAGTGTCTCTTCAAAATGGGAGAGGCCATGATGCACCGCCTGCCTCCAGGCTGAACGCTCTGATGTCAGGGTTTCCCATCTGTTGAGGTCCATTCCAAAGGCCTTTAGATCCCGCTTGCAGATATCCTTGTATCGCAGCTGTGGTCTCCCTCTGGGGCAATTTCCCTCCACTAATTCTCCATACAGGAGATCTTTTGGAATCCGACCATCAGCCATTCTCACAACATGCCCAAGCCAACATAGACGTCGCTGTTTCAGTAATGTATACATGCTAACAATTCCAGCTCGTTCTAGGACTACTCTATTTGGAACGTTGTCCTGCCAGGTGATACCAAAAATGCGTCGGAGACAACGCCTATGGAACGTGTTCAGCTTCCTCTCGTGCCGTGCACAAAGGGTCCAGGACTCACTGCAGTAGAGGAGTGTGCTCAGGACACAGGCTCTATAGACCTGGATCTTGGTATATGCTGTCAGCTTCTTATTAAGCCATACTCTCTTTGTGAGTCTAGAGAACGTGGTAGCTGCTTTGCCAATGCGTTTATCCAGCTCGACATCTAGGGAGAGAGTGTCAGAGATCGTTGAGCCAAGGTACACAAAGTCATGAACAACCTCCAATTCTTGTGTGGAGATGGTAATAGAGGGAGGTGAGTCCACACCCTGGCCCATGACTTGTGTTTTCTTCAGGCTGATTGTTAATCCAAAGTCTTGGCAGGGCTTGCTAAAGCGATTCATGAGTTGTTGGAGGTCTTCAGCAGAGTGGGCAACAACAGCTGCATCATCGGCGAAGAGGAAGTCCTGCATGCATTTCAGCTGGACTTTGGTCTTCGCTCTCAATCTAGAGAGATTAAAGAGCTTTCCATCTGATCTAGTCTGGAGATAGACACCTTCAGTTGCAGTTCCAAAGACGTGCTTCAGCATGACAGCAGAAAAGATCCCAAACAGGGTCGGCGTGAGGACACAGTCCTGTTTCACTCCGCTTCGGATGTCAAAGGGATCTGATGTTGAGCCATCAAAAACTACAGTGCCCTTCATTTCCTCATGAAAGGACCTGATGATGTTAAGGAGTCGAGGTGGAAAATTTACTCACTTGAATCACAGCTATGAAAATAAAAGTGACCTGATCTCAAGCCATCTGATACAGAGATGAAACAAAATGTTTTAGGAGAGCTGAAACATATAAAAAGGTATTTCATAAGGTTGTAGCAATGTGGGTAAACTTTTTGAAAAGATAAATGTGTGACCTTCAGGGGCTGACAGCAACCCTTTAACAAAAAAACAAAAAACAAAAAAAAGGTCCTTCAAATATCATTGCATATTTTAAATTCACAGCTCTAGGAATAAGAGAGAACACAACAATATTCTAGAGGGAAAAAGGAGCAACAGAGCAATGAAAGGAAAATTGAAATGGCTTGAGATCAGGTCACTTTTATTTTCATAGCTGTGATTCAAGTTAGTAAATTTTTCAGCTCAGTTTAGATAATGTTCATAGCACAAAGACAGAATTATTAGTCCTGATTTATACCTTTCTACCATATACTTGAAGAAATGTATGTCAAATCAATAAATCAACAATATATTTAAAAATAAATCAACAGTACATTTAAAAACTCTATTCAGACTACACAGACTAATTCAAAGTCTTATTTTGAAGTTTAAATTTTATGCAACTGTGTTTCTAAATGTGAACACTTCTGAGAACACTGCAACTTCCAGGCAGTTGTGTAACCTGAGACAGAACAAATTACAGAGATCACAGGGTGGAAGGTGGGGATCAGAAGGGGATGGGATATGGCATGAAGGGCTGTGACAGATGGACCTAACTGAGCAGAACTTTCCCCAAACGTAAAGTCTTTGCCAGATCCATCTCCGTTGTTATTTGAGTAGGTTAATCCATCATGTCCATAATGTTCTGTTGTCAAGGAAGACCTCCCATTCTAGCTCACATACCATTTGTTTATATATGTAAATATTGTGCAACCCAACATGTTTGTCTGTGTGTGTGTGTAAATTAACTGAATGGTTACATGTTTTTTACTAGAGTTTGTGTATATAAGAATGAGCTGTATGCATAAGAAAATGTGCAA
The DNA here is from genome assembly GCA_037013535.1 of Intellagama lesueurii. Classification (NCBI taxonomy): domain Eukaryota; kingdom Metazoa; phylum Chordata; class Lepidosauria; order Squamata; family Agamidae; genus Intellagama; species Intellagama lesueurii. Next base: position 114,062,119 of record JBAJHW010000005.1, read on the forward strand.
CCCATCAGACTGTGTCTTGTATGAGTCAATAGGTGTTTAGAGGATTAACTGTCAGATATTTTAAAAAGTGTCAGTTAGGATGAGGTTTGTCTGTTGATAAGTTAGTTTTTCCCTTAGGTTGTCTGTTGTTAGGTTGTCCACTGTTAGTATGTTTGTTATTAGTCTGTAACAGTTAGTAAGGAAGGTGTTAGAAAACTGATAAATGCCTGTTATGAAACTGATATAAGAAGTCTGTCAAGAACTGAGTCTTCAACATATTTTAAGTAAACATTCTTAAAGTTTACTATGACTGAATGATTATTCTTTTATCTGCTGAAAATATTATATTATCTGGGTTTTTTCCCAAATTCACGCTCAATCTGTTGTGTGAAAACTCACAAAAAATCTACAGCATAGAAAGAAAATTCTAGGGCAGCGATGGTGAACCTATGGCACGTGTGCCACAGCTGGCACGCGGAGCCCTTTCTGCCGGCACACAAGTCATAAGTCGCCGGATCACTACTCCCCCCCCCCCGCGCAGCCAAACCTGAGAAGGCGGCTGCAGTCGCGGTGATGGCGCTTCAGCAGGCGGATCTGGAGCAGCTGGCGCTGGCAGTGGATCCAGAGTGGGGTCTTGAGGCACCTCCGTGCCGGGATTTCCCCTTCAGCTGCCACTTCCAGTTCCGCCGCCACCACTTCCAGTTCCGCTGCGGCGGCACGCCGCCCGCTGGTGTTTTTTTTTTCCAGTTTGGGCACGCGAGCCCAAAAAGGTTCGCCACCACTGTTCTAGGGCATATTTTAGATTTCACTCATGAACACACTGTTGATATATTTCTGTACTGGGCCTACTGTCTCATTGTAGCCCCATATAATTGAAGAGAGACCTACTATACACTCAGGACTCCAATGGACCTATACATTGCAGCAGAAATGGGTAGTAGCAGTCAGGCTGTATTCAGTGCAGCTTCTCCACTGTTACTTACTTTCTTACTCCAACATCCCTAAGCTCCCAAGAAACTCCAGGATTCTCTTGGAACTGCTGACCTATCAAACCAATAATTTATAGGCAAGAAGCAGAATACTCTGGAAAGGGGGCACCATATTTGTGAGATACCAACTGATGAGATACCAACTGCATTTTCATTCAAACAGAGAAAGGTAATATAGAAATGAAAATGAAAAGAAAGAAAAATTAGGGCAGGATAAAAGTCTAAAGATGAAGTCAGTGGTAAACTAAGAAAGAAATGGAGACTATAATAAGGAAGTAAAGGATTTTTACTACTCCTATAATGTGAGAACTGAAAATGATATAAACATGCTAATAGGCATAATTAAACTTATAACAACAGTGCCTATGCTTCTTATTTCATGACTGGAGAGATATTCAAATATTTGCATAAATTAAATGCATTCATTTCCAACATATGTCAGATGTTATTTCACCATTACTTGAAAGACAATACAATCTGGAAGAGAAAGAGCCTCATTATTCCGTAATCAAAATTTACTGGTTTCTCTCTGTCTCCTATTCACAAGCTCAATGCACAAAACTGTAACACAATCTGACCTTGTATACAGGAGGAGGAGGGGTTATGTCCTCTTATCTTGAATATTCTATTTAGTGGTGTTTGTTATTGTGGCTATACAAATTTTGTTGACAGATTCAAAGTTCACAAAATGAGCTTTCATGCATCTTTATAGAATGCCAAAGAAGTTTAAATATTTTTATTCTGATCATTTACTGCAGAAGTGCTAAGCAACTGTTGCTATAAGCTCCATCACTAAACCATCATTAGAAAAACAGCAGAAACAAAACATATTAAAGAAGTCACTTATCATCAAATAGTGCAATCATTAATCTAAACTTAGTGAGATAGCATTCCTCTGCCCACCTTCTTTGTTTTGGGCTATATTCCCCTTATGTTATTCATTCTACATTCTTCCTACTTAAAAAGCACTCCTCTTATCTTTTTGAATTCTTGAAGAAGACCAGATAAAAGCATCCAAAGATTACACTGAGTGGGACCCAACAAGGTTCTTTTATGGACTGAATTACTTCTATTGGTCAAACCACGAGAGGGGGGCAATTTCTCCCTCCATCCTGCAGCCTTCCATATGCCCAGGGAAATTGTGGGGTCCTCCTGGGGATTTTGGGCAGAATCAAGAGCTGCAAGAGAGAGGAGCATTGAGGGAAGTCCAGTAATGCTAGCAGATATCTACTACTACAGTGTTTGACTTAGGCTACTTGCTGAACAGGTCAGCATGTAAAATCTCCATGCATATGTAAGGTAACATACGAGGGAGAAGGCTGGCCTAAAACTCCTCTTCTGAAATGCTAGTTTTCTGTATGTAGGAAGGTTTGTCTCTCTAGGGGAGAACAATTCCACCCCTGCACTCTGAAGTGGTAAAAGAACAACTGTACCAATCGATTCTTTCTTTCTTTCTTTCTTTCTATCAGCACATAGCACAATTTAAAATTATGGATTTATATGAAATATGGGTAAAATGAAAGCAACTTAAAATGTTAAGATAATTAGACTATTTTTGACAAGAAGCGAGCTACATCAATAGCATTATCTCAACCATTTGCCAGATCTTCTTTTGTACACATGGCGGGGCATAAAATCCATGCACACAAGTGCTACACTGATTACAAAAAATTGTCCTATATAGTCTTATTTTACTTGACTATTCTTTGACCTTCCTACTTCACTTTGAAGTCTATTAAGTGACTTCCAGATGGTCCAGCTAGAGTTTTGTTCTAGTTGGAGACACTCTTCAGCATTCATCCATTTGGCAAGGTGTGTTGTTTTTGCTCTCCGTAAATTTAAGCCCAGCCTCTTCAGGTTTAACATTCAGACCTTGAGACGTACACAGAAAACTTTTCCTTTATTTTAGCCATTGTCTGTGGTACCAGTTCTCAGTCTTGGGTCCCCGGATGTTCTTGAACTAAAACTCCCTTCACCACTAGCTGTGCTGGCCAGGATTTCTGGGACCCAAGCTTTGAAACCACTGGTTGGTGTCCATGAAATGGATGGGTTTGGTACTGTATTCCTTTATTTCATTCATTATTTGCTAGCACCTCTTGATGTACTTCTAAAGAGGCAATGCCGTCCAAATAACAGACTTTTTCAATGGGGTAAGTTTTCTGGCAGCCAGTAATAATCCTGCATGATTCACTAACAGCTACATTCACTTGCTTGGCATGTTGTCATTTATGCCATAGCATATTCTGCTGTGAAGTAGCACAGAGACAAAGCTGCTGTTCTTATTGTTTGGGGATGAGTACCGCAGTTTTATCCATCTAGTTTCCTAACTGTGTTATTTCTGACAGCAACTTTCTGTTTGGTGTTTAGATATTTTTTGTAGGTAGGGTTCGATCCAGAGTGACGCCCAAATACTTTGGTGTAGGGCAATTTTTCAAAATCTTGCCTTCCAAGCTAACTCAGAGTCTCCTCCCTGCTTCTCTGTTCTTTAAGTGGAAGGCACAGACCTGTGTTTTTAACTGGTCTGGTTTTAGCTGGTTGTTTTTATAATATAAGGAAATATCTTCTAATGCAGAGATTGGCTGGTGCTCAATGGTCTCCAACATTTCCCCCTAGACTGTCAAGGCAAGATCATCAGTATAGATGTAACTCCTAAAGTATGGGAATACTGGCTGATCATTTGTGTAAATGTTAAAAAGTAATGGTACCAGGACGCTAACATGTGAGAGACCATTCCTTTGATTTATCCGGTGACTATGCCTCCCTTGAAATTCAACGAAGAGCCTTTAGTTTTGAAGTAGAATAACCATTTGTGTTAGTCCATGATCTTTAGTAGGGAGGTAAAGCTTTCTGAGCAGCAGTATCATATGCCACTGTAAGATCAACAAACACTGCTCCAGTTATTTTATGTTTCAAAACCATCTTTTATATGCTGGATTAGATTTAAGATTTGAGCCATATAGCTCTTGCCAAGTTTAAAGCCTGTCTGTTCTGGAATTAGAATAAGTTCAATTTTAGGGGCTAGGTGGTTTAATATCATTCATTTAAACACTTTGTACCAGAGGCATAGTAGGGAGATTGGCCTGTAGCTTTTGGGGTCTGATGGTTCTTTGCCTGGTTTCAGTATGACAATTATTTTCATCTTCCACCAAGTTTTTGGAATTTGTTTGCTTATTCTGCTGGCTGTATATCTCTTATTTGGGTTCCAGCAAGAAAAAGATCAGCTTTGAAACTTGACTAGAGATGGAGGTATTCGTATACGAATACCCCCGCACAGGTGGACATAATGAGGGGCCAGCCCCATCAGGCCGGACGGTCCATTCACCGATCCGCCACTGCTGTGGGCACCACGGAGCCCTTCCAATGGCTCCAAAGAGCGTGTTTGGTGAGCCACTCTTTGACCTAGCAGAGAGGCTTGTCGTCCCTCCTCCTGCCAGGAGTGGCGAGCCAAACGCGCTCTTTGGAGTCATCGGAAGGCTATGCGGCGCCCGCGGCAGCGGTGGATCAGTGAGTGGACCGTCCAGCCCCATGGGGCTGGACCCTCGTTATGTCCACCTGTGCAGGGGTATTCGTATATGAATACGAATACCCCCATCTCTAAACTTAACCATAAATATGCTAATTATTTGGATCCTCATCATATGCCTGCATCAAATATCAGGCAAATTATACCAAATAAATGTATTATTAACCTTCCTTCCTACTGAGCTGTGGTCCATAAGTACTTCATGTTTCTGCTAACACTCCCTAGTTTTCATTCTTGTCTAAAGTGTCTTCCATATACCTGCTCTACTTCTCACTGCTGGGGACCACTGCTTCTTCCAGTACTTCTTCCGCAACTCCCCCTTCAGTACTTTCTTTAGCTTGTTCCTGTCTTCTCATCATTAAGCTTTTACTTGCCTAAATCCTTTGTCTGCTCCATCCCATTCTAACTTATAAACAGCTCAGTCAGTGAAAAACAGAGGTTATTTTATCTGTCATAGTCCTTACAGAAGCCCAGCCAATCATGGCCAGTATCTTCTCTATCACCTTCAAACTCACAATACTGATTATAGCTACCGAATATTTACATATGGATTTATTTACCTGTCAGGTACCCTGGGAGCAAAACACGATGTGGTGGAATGAACACAAAGAATATTATCGGCCCCAAGATCCTGGATTTTAGCTTCCACTGCCTTGAGGTCTGTACGCAGTTCATCACCTTCTAATACATTTTCTATCACCACAGGCTCAAAACCTAGTCCAGCCAACAAAAACAATATATGAGTGGGCATCAAGAATCCTTCATTTGAATGTTTAAACTATCCCTTTCTTTGTTTGCCTCATTTGTTCACAACTTTCCAAATTCAGCATTATTTTTTTAAACATCAATAGACATGGACACTTCATATTTGTATCTCGGGGATACAAATATCACCCACAGGGGCCCAAATTCCTCCCCCAAAACTGGCTGGGCCACTCACTGGGCTCTGTGAGGCCCTGGGGAGTCTTGGCAGCACGCCAAACCCAGCAGGAGCCTGGCCGGCCCTTCCCCGCTTCCCCACACAGCTGACCATTCATTGGCTGAGCGGGAAGACTCCACGTCCTGCCTCCGCACTGAAGTGGTATCCCCGAGATATGAATATTAAGTGCCCATTTCTAGATATCAGTAATCAAGTAAATAGATAATGCATTAAGAAGCCAGAAGGTCACCCTGCTGCCATCCATTGTACTCCAGATCTCTGGTGAGAAAACTTTATGGAAGCCTAAATGAAAGTGGAGCAAACGATACAAAGTGTGTCTGACTGATCCCTCTACTGCAAATTTTGTGTAGCTGAATTTTATGTAGACAAGACACATTTGATGCTATTGTACTGATTAATTTAAAAAGTGTTGTCGAAACTTTTCCCTGGTGGAAAAAAACAGTCAAGCTTCTAGTAAAAAAGTGAGTATTACCTTTTTAAAAAACTGGCCTTGCTCTACATGCCTGCAAGTGCACAAATAAATGAATACATATATCAAAGGGCCCCTGTAAGTTGACTGTTCTATGCATGCAAGCTTCTCTGGTGTTATTTTTTTTAACCAAACAAACAGGCAATCCCCCAGTTCCTGTAAAATGGTTACTTTCATACAAAATAATAGAAAATCTAGATAGACGCTAACATGTAGAAGTCTTTGAATCAGTCTTATTGGCTACAACCTGGCACATAGTTATTTTATACACTAAAGTTCTTCCAGCAGTTATAAACACGTGGCATCTTAACAAGCCAGAATACTGAAGAAGTTCAGCATATCATATAATCCTAGAATTGTGGAAACGGAAGGGCCATCAAGTCCAAACTCCAGCCAAAGCTGGAAATCCACAGCTAACTTTGCATATCAAGGCCTACTGACACTTGCTTTGTCGAGCTAGGACTTCCTGCAGCAGCTCCAAAGCCTTTTGGCCCCTGTCATTTTTCTCCCAACAATATACTGTGAACCAATCATGCCTGCTGTCCAACTGCTTCTGCTTGGCTACTTCTGCAAGCAAAAAACACAGGCCTTTTGCCCGTGCTTCCTTAATGTGTCATGAGAACCAACATTTGGTTTATCTCTTCCCTGGCAATACAGCTAGCCTTGTCTTTATGTGCTCTTCCGGCAGCACAAAACGTGCAGCTCCCTCTCTTCCCTTTGGTGCTATAGAAACACCCCATCAAGCCCACCAGGCAAAAAAGGTGCCCCACACTGGAGGCAGCAGCACTTCTGCCCACTTCTCTGCACACTGGTGCTGTTGGGGAAGGAAGAGGCAACTGGAATGGCAGCCAGCTCTTCTTGCCTCCCTTTTTAAAAATTCCTGGCCCTAAGGGCTCTTCTCTAAGTCAAGGCTCAATAGGGAGGATGTCCAGAGAAACTGTTGCGATTTTAGGCAATCTCTCTGGATGCGCCTTCCATCACGCCTTATCTCTCAGAGGATCCCTCAGAGTCAGGAATTTTTAAAAAGCTGGTTACTGCACTGCTTACCTCTTCCTTCATCAGCCCTACTGGCAGCATGAAGGGAAGTGAGCAGAGGTGCTGCTACCTCCAGTGTGTGTGTATGTCTCTGAATTACTAGCAGATGACATAGCAAAGATGAAAATCTTATCAATTGTGCAGGTTGCTGAAAATCAATGCCAGATCTGCTCTCCACTTTTTTATGTTTTGTTCTGTCATTGCTTGTGTTATTCCCCCTCTCCCCAATATATATGTACTGCTAACAAGTGAGCTATTTTTAACTTAAAGATTAAAACTAAACAAGAATTTCAGCACTCACTGTGACAGAGTTAAAATTTTGCCCAAGAAAGCATTGTCAGCATATTTCAGCTCCACTACTTCAACAGTGGTGTCCATGTATATACATGAGTGCACTGTTTAAGAATTCTTCACTTGGTATTTAAAACACAATACACATACATCTTCTAAACTTTAATATAGAAAGTGATAACAGTCATGACATTATTTTATACAAAGTATGCAGAGATACAGTACTGAAATTTTTTTCTCCTCCTTTACATCTCCTTACCTACCTCCAAATCATGCTTCAAGACTGTTTGGAGAAGTGTTCTTGTAATAAGGATTACCAGAGATTTCCCTGAGACCTTACACTAGGTAATAAACTGCAATATAATTAACCAGACTGTCTGGATTCTTCTCGTAAATACTGAAAATCTCGTTATTTAGGGGATAGAGCAACCTTTCTAAAACTGACTGAAGTTTAAAGTATAGCTATTACCTTGGCTCATTATAAACTAATGTTTCAATATAATCATACTAAATAAATCAAGCATCTCCTGCCATCTCCAAGTGACTCCCAGCCTAGCCCTAGAAGAGGGGAAACTGAGAAAACAATAAGGAGATACACACATGGCCAAAACCAGGATTCAATTTTTTTAAAAAAACCTCTGATTTATAAATGTGGGATATTGTGCTTCTGCATCCATGATTCAAAACACCAGGAAATGGCCCGATAATGCTGCGCAGTATCACACCCCCACTGGCAGCAGGGAAAAAGATACCAAACTTTATCTAGCAAAGAGTATCCTGAATGTTGATGAAACCAATATCAGCAGCCAAGATGGTCTATAGCAGGGGTCCCAACCCGTGGTCCATGACCCGGCAGTGGTCCGCAGCCTAGGACCACTGCCGGCCTAGGAGACACAGATCTCCTGCCCCCCTGAGGGCGAGACACATGCATGCACACAAGCGCGCCCCGCCCCCGTGAGCACAACACGCCCCCCGTGTGCACACGCAACTGTGTGACACGCCCCACGAGCGCAACACCCCCCGGATGCGCACAAGCGCGACACACCCCTCCGAGCGCGACACGCCCTGCGTGAGCGCAACACCCCCCGCGAGCGTGACATGCCCCCCCCCCCAAATGGTCTGCGGTTGGGAAAAGGTTGGGGACCACTGGTCTATAGGATATCCTCTTGTGTTCACTACTATTCACAAAGAGATTCACAAGGAGGGGAAAATCCAAAAAGCCAACTCCTTTTTTTCATCAGCTAACCACTTCTCACTCAAACACAAAGCAATTGTCAGGGTTGTTTTTAAAATGTTCTCCTCCTCAGTGTCAGCTAATTGGATCTTGACTGACAGGTTCAAAAGTTCCGACTGCCCCAGACCTGAAGTTATTATCTGTTTTTAAAAAATTGTGTCAGAAACCTGGTCTCAGGAATCCCTAGAGAATATTTACTGAAAGCGCTCAAGGCTGGGACAAACACACCTGCTCTGTGCTTTTGTAAGGCAGAAATACTCTGTATATGCCTTACAAAATTATATACTACATCTGGAGGACTGTCACTCCATTACTTTCTTTGAAACAAATTTGTTTTTCTTGACTCTAAAGAACACCTGTCTTTTAACTGTTTCCCTTACCTTTAGTTGCCCTGCATCCTCCAAATATCTCCCTCCCCCACCCACAAAGCTATAATGTATCATAGCATAACTGAGTGGGAAGGGGCCTACAAGGCCATTAAGTCCTTGCTCAATGCAGAAAGCCAAATCAAAGATTTGATAGTTGGTTAACTAATTTTCTCTTGAATGCCTCCAGCACTGGAGCACTCACCACCTCCCAAGTTAACTGATTCCACTGACATACTGCTCTATTAAGACGGTTTTCCTGATATATAGCCTAAATCTCGCTTCCTGTAACTTGAGCCCAATATTACATGTCTTGCATTCTGGGATGACTGAGAATAGATTCTGCCCCTTCTCTGCATGACAATCTTTCAAATATTTAAAAAGTATTTTTTGAGTGCCAATATTTCAGCTTTTACAGGCTGGATCTTTCCAAATAAAGAAAAGCGGGTGAGGCCAATAGTTCTTTCAAGATAAGTAAGAATGAATTTTTCAATTTATGTCAGCTATTTTTTGTTTTTCAATGTATGTGATCTATTCTAAATCTGGGGTTGTTTGGGGTTGCCTATTTCTGAGTTGGGGGGTAGGAACAACACATGGTGAGGCCCATACGAAAGCATCTAGATTGTGTCTATGAAAAGGACCAATTAATGAAGAGAAGGCAAACATAATATTTTAAGTGTGGTGAAAATGCTTGAACACACAATCTCTGCTCTGAAAACAAATGCTTCCAAATGCAGTGAATGTGATAGTCATTCCACGATACTTCAATCCATCTTTACACTTATATGACATAAACCTCTATATTTTTTCACAAACTTATATTATGCCCATCCTTTATGAGCTTACTTCATTTATTTTTCCCAGCAGTTATTAGATATATAAAAGGCTAAATCTAATTATTAGTCCCTTAAGAAGCCCCATTCCATTTATGGAAATTCTACAAATGCTGCTTAGAAAAAAAGTTCCACTGATTGAATGGGTCTGTTCTAGTTGACAATTATAACTGGATATATCCATGAGATCCTCTGTCACTAGTGTTTCTCAGCAAGCTCCCTCTTAGTCACAGACCAAGCAGCTGGGATGCTACAAAATGTTCACAAATGTTGTAATTTCTGAAGTGGAAAGATCAGCAATTACATAGTGAAAATCCATATGTTTTCTATAGAAGAAGTGTAGGGCTTACATATCTTCAGAATAATCCTCAATGAGAGCCCGGCGATAAGAAAGCATATATTGCAGAGTCGATTAGAAAATCAGTAAATAGTAATAAGAAGATGAAGAAACAGAATTGTGCATATCATGTGGTGATTTAGAATGGTTGATTTCAGGCTTCTAACAAGCTATATATTTAATGCAGGTCTTTCAAAACATCTGAACTATCAAGCCAAGCATCCCAATGGACTTGTATTACTAAATGTGTCATCTCAGTAAGTTAACTTGTGTAGACATGATTTACTGTATGTTCTGAAGAGGTGAGAACCACTACTGTCTGCTTGTATAATACCACACCTACAAAGTATAAGCTTGAAAGCAACAATGTATGTTAAGTAAGTTGCCAGTATTCCCATTTATACAGTTCATTACCTGCAGTAATCATTGACTTGAAACAGGATTTTTGGTCTATACGGGGCCAGATAATGTACTTTGCCTTTGGTCTCTTGTGCCGCAGTGTCAAGAAACACAATGTTAGGCTCATGCCAGTTGCCATGGGGACCACAAAGCAGCTAGCTGCTGTCTTGACACCTGAAAAAGTAAAGTGCAAATCACATATGAACACCAAATGAGTGTCAATTATTATGTACATGTAAAGAAACACATGTTTGGCTTTCCTCCTTACCAGCAAGTTTTATAACATCCAAGACAATTGAATTAGTAAGCTTGTTCAAGAGACTAGAGCCTGCTGCTTTTGGCTGGACAGCAGAAATATCACCTGACCGTCCAATCCCATGGATCAATCTGGAAACAGAAAAGCATGTTGGTTGGGGAAGAAAGGCATAATTTAACAATGGCAAACACTACAAGGTATATCCAACTAACCCCTTCCACTGACATAACAGCTTCCTTCAGTGGAAAGAGAAGGAGGTGATCCTTCTATCATTGGCAATGCCCCACAAACCCTCAAAATCTGTTCTGAAAAATTGAGGGACTTGTGAGGTAGAGAAGAGGGGAACATCTTGCTACATAAAAGGAAGACCACTTGAGCAAGATCAGTGTCCTCCCTAACTAGCAACATCACAACAGGTATCCTGAAGTCATACAAAGTCATGCACTGTGACTAAATGAAATCCAGTATCATGAATTTTCCGGTGATCAGACTCAATGTATTCAATTACCTGTGAAATCAGTTACCATATTCACCACTGTAAATATGATACAGATGTAGAAAGAACATGATTCACTGGTCAAAATACTACTAAGAAAAACTGCATGAATGAGAGTCTTTCCTGCCAACCCAGACCTCTGTTGTACAACCGTCACGTGACCGTCTTTACAATCAGTGAGAGACCAGGTACAATAAAGGAAGCCTGCTTGAATGGGGAAATGCTTTCATGATTTCCCATCCTCTCTATGTTTCTTCAGTAGATTTTAGCCATTGAACCAAATGCAGCCAAAAAGGAGACTTGATAGCTTTCCTATTTTTGCCACCCTCATGGCACTACAAGCACAGAAAGGCTTTTCAACATCCAGAAGATCATAATATATGGGTGGTGAGCTGTATTTGGCTTAGGGGGTCTCATGTTTTGCAGCTTCATCCTGCAGAAGCTTGAGCCTATCATTATGTGCAAGCAGCATAATACATAATTATTCTTATGGCTAGAGATGGGCACAAACTGCTGGTTTGGTGCAGTTCATTTCCTGGCCAAACAGCTGATCCACGGTTCGATGCCCCACCCCCTCCAATGGGTGGCCACTCAGTGACAGAGCCTGTAGGAGACAGGGTGGGGAGCTGCTGAGTGCGTGAGTGCTGGAGGGGGAGGGACGCTAAACTGCAGATCAGTTGTTTGGCCAGGAAACGAACTGCACCGAACAGCCAAACCAGCGGTTCATGCCCATTTCTACTTATGACCCTGAGAACTGATGCAGGGAGATCTCCAAGTACTGATACTTACAGCACAGCAGTAGGCAATCATTAGGGCTGCCACTTCAGTGCAAAGGAGATCCTATGACAGTTTAAGAACTAGCACTTTCCCTTTGCTGATATGACAACTAAAACAATAAACACATACTCTTTGGATATCTGAAGATTCTCAGTCATCCAGGTGTGGTTATCTGGAAGTTGAGTCATGTCAATTGGACTTCTTTCTTGTTAGGTTGAAACGTTTCACTACTGAAGAAGCTGCTTGGATGAGCAGCAAAACGTTTCAACCTAACAAGAAAGAGGTTCAGTTGCCATGACTCAACTTCCAGATACTGCCTGGATTAGCAAAATAAGCAGTGTTTTAAAATGCAAAGTACTTCTCAACAGAAGAGAAGCATGGCATGGAGCAGTAAACAAAATAATTGGGATAGGAAGAGAGAGAGAGGCACAAAGCCACCACCGGTTATCATTAAGGCTTGCGGAATTCCCCTCCCCAAAATTCCAGCACCACAACAGTCTAACAAATACTGTGAGTTACAAACAGTTCTCTTAATATTAGAGGCCAATATGAAAGACCTGCCTAGACTTCACCTCTTCCTCTCCCACAGCATGGTTTGAATAGCTGCTGCTGCGCTGGGACACAGACCCAGGGACCTTAATATTCCCCATATGTTGCAAGTCTCTCACACAATTTCTTCCCTTTTCTAAAGTGAAATAAGACTGCTGCCCTCTGTGCATGCCAGGACAACTGGAGGCAGAAGATGAAACTTATTTCATTTCATGAGTGGTTTCAGCACAAGACAGAAACAAGGTAGGTATTTTACACCGACTCTGCTTTCTGCAAAGGCCACTTGAAGGTGGATCAGTTCTTCTCCTCCCTCTGTCATATGTTGAGGACTTGGAGAATGACTGTGTATATATATCAATCAAAAAAAAAAGTTCAATAGTTTAAAGAACTAGAATTTATACTTTACTGAGATGACAACAGGAATAAAAATTGCATACTGTTTGGAACAACACCATAAGCATATATTTTGAAATGCATTGTTTATGGAATTATAAAACAGCCAAATCAGCTCTAAATTATAAAGTAGCCCAATTAAGTAGCAGATGACCTAGTACTTCAGACTATTAAAGTCTGTTGCCCATAAGCTCTGCTTCATTTGAATAAAATCAATTTTAATGGGCTTTTGTTCATGTTAGCAGCAATTAATCTGTCATAAGGGTCATTTAAAAATGCAACTCCTATAATTCAATATCTCTGCATGTAACTGATGTTCAGTACATTTTTGCTTTAATATATAGAAGGCAGAGGCAGAATTCTGATTAGTGTTCCGCTGTAAAATTAATTAAGTTGAAGTGCAAAAGAAGAATACATCACTTGTTTCTTCACCCAAAAATTCAATTTCACTAAGCTAGCACTTGTTAACATACCAGCAAGGAATATTTTTCAGATTTTTACCGTACCAAAAAGTGCTTCATGCGAGCCAATTTATGCACCTTCAGTTGTTGCTGAACTTCCCATTCCTGACTACTGGCTAGCACTGCTGCAAGGTGAAGTGCAAGAACTGGAGGGGCACAAGTGCTCCACTCAACAACAAACCAATGAAAACTGCCAATGTTCAGTTGGAAATGCTACCTGGGTTGTTTAAGTTCAAAATGAAAAGTAAATATATACAAATATTTTAAGTTATCTATAATGAAAATCCAAAGACCCTTAAAAAGCAGTATTTACCTGTAATGCCGGCGGGCTACGAGCCCTGATGCAATTCTTCCTTCCCTTTCACCTACACCACAGTTGCCCAGAAAATTATTGCTATCCATAATTGCTAGTTCATGAAGAAAAAGTTCAATAGTGCTTTCATCCCATCCGTCTTCAGGACATTTGCCCTTCAAAAAAAGAAACAAAAACAAAAAAATAAAAATAAAAACAAAACAAAAAACAGCACAAGTAAATACAATGCCGGTGAAGCATACATAATCAAACAGTGATCTTTTTTCCTTCTTTTTTCCTTACATAAGGGCTGAGGAACATGTGTTTCTTTAGATGTTGTCAGTCTTTAACTCCTAGTGGTTAGGGATGATAAGAGTTGAAGTCTAACTACACCTCAAGGACCACAAGTTTCTCAACCCTAGGTGGCTGAACTATTTTAATCAGTATAATCAGACTTACATCAGTTTCATCATTTTTGAGGCTAACACACTCAAAGTTAGTCACTGCTTTCAATGAGATTTAGTTATATCTCATGATGACAGCTGAATCAAAAGTTGGTCTTCACAATTCTATGGGCATGATGAAGAAGAAAAAAACAATCCAAGAACTGAATGCTACAGGCATTTGATTTGAAGAAGGTTCTGAGTTTTCCTATCCTCAACAGCAGAAACAAAGCACTATAGCACTTTTACTTTCTTCAAGGGTGACTGGGGCTATTGCAGTCTCACTAACACTTTGCAAAAAAGAAACATCACACTCCTAGATTACAGGGAAGAGCTGATCATTATTCCTCCTGAGCAATATTTCCTGCTGGAGCAAAACTATGTGCCTAGAAAGCTTCCCCCCTTAAACAGTAGGACCTCCATATCCATGGGGGGGGGGGGGAAATGGGTTCCAAGTCATGTTCCGATGGATTCTGAAAACCACATATAATAGTGAATGCTATACGTAGCATGGTAAAAGAAAAGAAAAAACAGAAAAAAGTATTTTCACCATGTATTACCAGAACTGGCCACTACAAGGAGCCAGAGACCAAACAAAGCTTTCTTTAATAATTCTTTAATACTCTCTCTCTAATGGCCAATTCTGGTAAATACTGTACATTGTGAAAATATGTACAGTAGGACCCCCATATCCGTGGGGGTTTGGTTCCAAGCCCACTCCCCACAGATGCTGAAAAACATGGATTATAGCAAACATCTCCCTCTCCAAGCCAGACACCTGCTCCAACTATCCAGAAGGTATAGAGACAAAGCCCCTCTTCTGATCCACGCAAACCTGACTCAAAGGGAGGGTGGAGCGCAGAGGCCTCCACCTTGGGAGGGACGCTCACCTGCATGCTGAGCTGTTTGCCAGCATGCTCTCAGGCCTCAATGCAAAGCAAGTTGGGTGGAGGCACCCCCGTCCCGCCTAGATTGCCCTGCCCTGACACTTTCCCCCCCCTCTGGGTAAACCAACAGGCAGGAGGAGCTGCTCCAAAGGCTCCCAGGAGAAAGCTTGCAAGAGAGAGGCTTAAGCAGCCAGAGACCCTGCTATGTATTTGTGACGTTTACCCACGTGGCCCTTGCTTGTTTCACCAAACACAGAGCTCACGCGAGTATCCCAACACGTCCTTTACCTCGCTGCCACCAGTTGACCTCTGTCAACACCCTTTAATTAGAAAGATTGAGGTCCAAGCTGAGTATAAAGTTGAACAACACAGGTTTATTCATTACAGTTCGCTTAAACAGGTTCTTCACAGACTTGAATGTATTCATTTGATTAATAACTTGTTTCACTCTTAACTCTCTTAGCTCTCTATAAGTTCCACTGGAAGACAGGAGGGCCTGGCGTGCTCTGGTCCATGGGGTCATGAAGAGTCGGACACAACTTAACGACTAAACAACAACAAAGTAGTCCCACACTCTTAACTCCTCACTCTGCTACCCTCTCTAACTACCACAGACTAGCTTCTACTTCAGACTCTCATCTCTGACTCTCTCTCTCTTCCCTATCTGCTCCCTATCTGACTCCTCCTTCTCCAGCCAAGCCTCATGTAGCTGCTGACTCCTCCTCTCCAGCCCTCTCATAGGTTCATGCAAATTAGCTCATGAATATGAGTGACATGAGTGACGTGGACGATCGCCACAGTATTCTTCATAGCACAGTCCCCAGTTCCATCCAGTGGCCAGTTCTGGTAAAACATTTGTGGGCGGGGTTTTTTTTTTTTTGCATCTTTTAATACTTTTAATATTTAATTTAATATTTGCAGACCATGGATAAGTGAATCAGTGGATACTGATCCCACAGATAAGGGGATCCTACTGTTTTTCAATTTTTTTAAAAAATATTTTTAATATTTTCAGACCACAGATAAGTGAAACCACAGATACCAATCCCACAGATATAGGGTCCTACTGTATATCTACTGTATATTCTCTATATCAAGATGCAGATGTCCAACATACACACAATTACTACCAACTCTGAATACAAGTGAGAGGTGACTTATGCAACATTCATGGAAGAGGACAGGCCAATTTCCCTACATTGTATAAAGCACAACCCCCAGATTCTCAACTCTCATTTGAAAAAAAAAGTTACTAGCTCTTGTGGAAGCCAACATATGAGCCAAAATGTGCAGCCACTATTCTATCTGTTTTTGTAAGCACCTAGCATTCCCTCACAGCATTTTTCTTTTCACTAAATTACATCACAGCAATAATAGACACGTCTGGAGTATTCCTACACTATACCGTTGCAGCAGTCTGACACCAGTTTAACCGTCAGGCCTTCATCTTGTGGAATCTTGGGGCTTGGATTTTGGAAGAACTTTGAATTTTCTGCTAAAGGGATCTTGTGCATTTCCCTAACATACAGCAGAGAATCCACAGAACTTCCCCAAACTACAAACTCCAAGAGTCCACAGGATGGAGGTATAGCAGTTAAAGTGGTATCAAACTGCTTTCACTATGTAGTGGAGACACTGAATAAATAATGTTCTGCTTTGCTTTAAAGCTATGTAAATAGTCTTCCTAAGTGGAAAATGATTGTCATTCTACAAAAAAGTAGAAACACATATTTCAGTGTAGCTTGGATATGGCAGTAGAGGCTCTCTCTTACTCAGCCCTCTAAAAAGACTGCAATGAAGACATCCTGGGAAAATTGTAAGGAAAAAACAAACAAAGAACAAAATGTATTCTCGAAGGCTTTCATGGCCGGGATCCAATGGTTGTTGTGGGTTTTCCGGGCTGTTTGGCCGTGTTCTTAAGATTTTTCTTCCTAACGTTTCGCCAGTTTCTGTGGCCGGCATCTTCAGAGGACAGGAGTCAGAGCACAGACAGAGTTCTGACTCCTGTCCTCTGAAGATGCCGGCCACAGAGACTGGCGAAATGTTAGGAAGAAAAACCTTAAGAACATGGCCAAACAGCCCGGAAAACCCACAACAACCAAAGAACAAAATATTGTGGCACTTTAAAGAGTGACAGATTTATTTCACTGCTAGCCCCAAAATAAAGAGACAGTGGTCAGTTTACTGATTCATTCACTGTGTGAGCTTTCATGGATCAAAATCCACTACTTGATCAACAAAAGTAAACACACTAAAATAGATATGTTTGTCTTTAATGTGTCACAGTATTTTGTCTCTCTCTCCATATCTTTTCCCAGCTTTTTTCCTTTAATTTCACCAACATGTTGAGACAAACTAACATGGCTACTACTTTGAAAATAACAATAAAACCAGCAACTTATGATACTTCCAATTCAAGTCCAAATGTTGTTTTTCCTTCCAGAATGTATAAACATTTTTTTTAAATGGCCCTGTTAATTAATGAGAGGGGGAGGAAACCATCTTACATTACCGGGGCTTTTTTTCAGAAATAAAGTGTGATGTTACAGAAACATTTGACCAGTTCAAAATTCAAGTAAAGACTGTTTTATGTTTCCTAATGTATTAAGTTACCCAGTGTGGTGTGTAGTGGATAGAATAATGGACTAGAACAGTGGTTCCCAGCCTTAGGTAACCCAGGTGTTCTTGGACTGCAATTCCCAGAAGCCGTCACCAGAAGCTGTGTTGAATGAGGTTTCTGGCAGTTGCAGTCCATGAACACCTGGAATAACCAAGGTTGGGAACCACTGAACTAGAACTCAGGAGACCTGGGTCTGACTTCCTGGCTCTGCCATGGAAACTCACCGCGGATGAGGAGGTTTAGAGGTGGAACTGGCAAAAACACTCCTTAAATAACTCAGTTACCTTGAAAACTCTATTAGGATCTCTGTAACTCCATTATGACTTGACAGCACATAACAACAAATGTAGTAAGTGGCTGAGAACAATACAAAAAGTAAAACGAGCAGACCAGAATTCTCTAGAACTCCCTCCCCCATTTATCAAGTGCACTAATTCTTCCTTCTGCTATCATCACCAGAGTGCTCAAAGCTGTTTCCAAGATGGAGGGAATCATTCTGGAATACAGGGAGACTTTTCCTTGGTTTCAAGACTGCTCTGCTGAGCCTACATACTTGTTTTCTCCTCCCCCTTTTTTAAAAAAAAAAAATTCTAAAAAACTTATGTTGGGAGTTTATGATGCAACACTCATCTGCATTAGAATCACAGAAACATAAAGTTGTAGAGTTGGTAGCCCAAGAGCCCATCTTGTGCAGTCCTGTGTCAATATGGGATCCAAGAGCTGATTAGACACAGGTCCTGTCCAGTTCTCAGGATTTTATTCTGAACTGTGTAGCAGACATCTAAATGTCTGTTAACGCACAACATGTGTCCACACCCCAAAAATGACCACTTTTGCGTGCATTTTCTCCACGTTTTATGCCAACGGCCCAGATATGTGTAGTTTTATTCTGTAATTCCAGGCAGAGAAATGTATACAACATTCATTGCTCAACTTCATAAGTCACACAGTTCAGATCCTGTCTACAATTTATAGGGGGATCCTGCAGCCCTCCCATCATTCAAGACCTTTTTGCTATCCTGTGACTGGTGGGAGTTACACTAGTGCAATAAAAAACACATTTCAGTCTGCGGTTTCACAAACCACAGCAAACCCTGGATCCATGCACCCGTCTCTCGTCCTCCTCTTCCACAGGGTTGGACGCGAACTAGGAAACCCTGCCAGGCCACCAGCCAGTCTCTTTCAGGCTGAGCTACCCTGCAGGACTGTTGTGAGAACACAAGGGAGTCGTGACGAGCAGTGCACATCGCCCTGACCCCACGGAAAGAAAAACAGCATAAAAATCCAAGACATGCACAAAGCAAACAGAACATGGAAAGTGACGGAGGCGTCTCCTACCCCCTCGCACAACCTTTCGTTGCACAGACAACCAACTCCACCCTGAACGCGAGGGAACCACCAGGGGGCGTGGCCTCGATGCCGATGGGGGCGGGTCTCCAGACCCAACTCAGCCCCTTCCATCTGCCCCGCAGCACCCACGAAAGCAGCACTCCCGCCGGTATTACCTGCTCCAGAAGAGCGCGCAGGCGGAGCTCGTGCGCCCGACGGCCCTGCGACCCCTGCCTCACGTAGGCCGAGTTCACCAGCCTTTCGCTGCTCTGAAAGTTTTCCGCATTCATGGCGGAGATCAGGGAAGACCAACCAGGCAGTGAGCGAACTTCTGTGCGCATGCGTACTTACCTAGAGTAACTGCGCCGCTCCACCCTCCATCGGATTGTGAGGGCTGTCGGAGAGGTACGGGCGACGTTGAGCGCCCTCTGTAGGCTGGGAGGGCGAAAAGGAGCTGAGTCCTAGTCTACGGAATGGTGACGTCCTCGTAGAATTTTTATTATTTTGTATGCTTGATATTTCAAGTCTGTGTATTTTTCATGGAGGGAAACTATTTTTGAATTCCCAAAGTACCAGTGGTGTCATATCAATAGTAAGAACAAATAACCTCGGGAGCAAAAATGTCCCAGAAGTCTCCCTAATGCTGGGTATAAATAAAACGATAGATGGAGAGGAAACTAATCTTGACAAAAAGTACAGTTCGAGCCCCTGTACTTACACGTAACATTTCCGCAGACTTACTGCTCTCGTCAGTAATCCCTACTTTTGTAAATGTGCAGTTTAAATTGTCATGACGACGTTTTTGCGTTTCATGAAATTTAGGGTACTTGCACTGTTTATTTGCCCCACCTCTCATCTCTGTACTTCCAAACCTGTCAGCTAAGGACAGCACCTCAGAGGTTTTCAGGAGCAAATGTCAGCATATACCTGATAATGTCAACACCTTTTCATAAAAATCTCTATTATAATCAGTTTGTTTTCAAGTCTATTGCTTTTGTTTAATATGGCTACGCCTCTGGACTGGAAAGCTGGACTAGATTCAGAAGAAGGAGGAGTAAAATTGGTGGAAGAAACATCAATAATTTAAGATACACAGATTACACCATTTTACTGTCAGAAACCAGCAATGACTTGAAACAACTTTGTGAAAGTGAAAGAAGAAAGTGCCAAAGCAGGACTGCAGTTGAACATTAAGAAAACAAAAATCATGACTACAGAACTACACAACTTTAGTATTAACAATTATTTATTTATTTATTTTATTTAAAATATTTTTTTATCCCACTTTTTCCTTAGAAAGGGCCCAAGGCAGCTTACATCATTAAAAGACTGCTAACAATAGTGAGTATACAAATACTAAAATGGTCATACTAAAAAACATAAGCAACACTAAAACACATTCAAAGCAGTAAGATACAACAATCCATTTAAAAACCCACGCAGGCAGGCAGTCATTCAGGGAAAGCTTGCCTGAAGAGAAAGGTCTTTGCCTATTTGTGGAAGGATAGTAAAGATGGAGCCTGTGTACTCACGAAGCTCACCAGTGAAGGTGGCAGGACCTAGAGAAAGGCCTCTCCTGATTATCTTAACACACAGGCATGCTTATAAAGTAAGATGTGGTCCTTGAGATAGCTTGGGCCCAAGCCAATTATAGGTTAGAACCAGCACTTTGAATTGTGCCTGGAAACAGATCAGCAGCTAGTAGAGCTGCTGTAATGGGGGTTATACCCTGTGACTAGCCCAAGTTAAGCAATCTGGCTGCAGTGTTTTGTACCCGATGAAGTTTCCTGACACTTTTCATAGACTGCCCCATGTAGAGTGTGTTACAGTAATCCAGCCGGGATGTAACTGAGGCATGTGTCGTCGTGACCAGATCAGACCTCTCCAGGAACAGGTGCAGCTGGTGCACTAATTTTAATTGTGCAAATGCACTCCTGGCCACTGCTGAAACCTGGGCATCCAGACTCATAGACTAATCCAGGTGAATATATGTGGATTATGGTAGTTGTTCTTTATTAAGATCCAATTGATTAAGTACCTATTCAATCCGTTTCATGGACAGCATTCTGTTCAAAATTTATGCATGTGCAGACCTCCAACTGTGGAAGCTACCATGTCAATATGATGTCAGTTGTGTGCCATGAAGCACACTGCCAGCACCTAGTCAAAATGCTGTTTCAGCTTCCCTTGTTGGAAATCTGCATTGGCCAGAATATCACCAGAGGGCGCCAACCCACAATACAAATCAACAGAAAATTATTTCCCCTATATATCTGGTATCTGTAGTCTTGGAGGGAATATAAAGAAAGGAGTATATTTAGGCAAATGAAAATTATTAGCTTGAAATCTATTTGAAATCAAATAATAGCTGGAATTCTATTCTATTGGTGTTTACCTAAGGTTTGCATTACTAATTGACAGGATGCTAGGGCACATCTCAGTTGTGCAATCTGGCATATAATCAGGCACATGGCCAAGACGTACCTCAACAACTAACTGAGGCAAGTTATGTAAACCTTATGTGAACACCACTAGGATTCTAGTAGGTATATTATTCAAAAACACAAATGAATCATGATTGCATGATAGTAGATGCAAATACTCAAACAGATGAGGAAATATTGTTCAGCCTCACCTTATAAAGTATCTACTATATATGGCTTCACTTTTAATCTAGGAGCTATTATGTCCAGAGCAATCACAGCATGTGTACTTTAAACTAGACGTCAGTGGAAACAAAATAGAACATTGAGCAAAACAAGAGTAAATTCAAAAACCATAAAAGAAACTGTTGGTGCTGTTTCAAAACTGGCAAGGTGAGTTCCAGCCCAGCATTTCTGATTGCTAGAGCTGGCAGCCTAGAGCACGTATGCTAAAAGTCATATTCGGGACCTGGTGGCTTGAGCTAAAAGGATCACATAGGAAATAATATATAGAATAATATGTTTAGGCATCCTTCAGTCTCGAAAGACTATGGTAACGTGCTCTGTATGGAGGACTTGGAACAGCGTCTAGTGTGGCTGAGAAGGCCAATTCGAGAGTGACAATCCCTTCCACACTGAAGACAAATACAATCTGTCCCCTGTCCAGCTCCCTGATTTTGCTGCTTCCGTGACTGCCTCTTTGCCTCGGTCTGCTGGACAAGGGTCTCTTCAAAATGGGAGAGGCCATGATGCAATGCCTGCCTCCAGGCTGAACGCTCAGATGTCAGGGTTTCCCATCTGTTGAGGTCCATTCCTAAGGCCTTCAGATCCCGCTTGCAGATGTCCTTGTATCGCAGCTGTGGTCTCCCTCTGGGGCGATTTCCCTGCACTAATTCTCCATACAGGAGATCTTTTGGAATCCGACCATCAGCCATTCTCACGACATGCCCAAGCCAACGTAGACGTCGCTGTTTCAGTAATGTATACATGCTAAAGATTCCAGCTCGTTCTAGAACTACTCTATTTGGAACTTTGTCCTGCCAGGTGATACCAAAAATGCGTCGGAGGCAACGCATATGGAAGGTGTTCAGTTTCCTCTCCTGCCGTGCACAAAGGGTCCAGGACTCACTGCAGTACAGGAGTGTGCTCAGGACGCAGGCTCTATATACCTGGATCTTGGTATATGTCGTCAGCTTCTTATTGAGCCATACTCTCTTCGTGAGTCTAGAGAACATGGTAGCTGCTTTGCCAATGCGTTTATCCAGCTCGACATCTAGAGAGAGAGTGTCAGAGATCGTTGAGCCAAGGTACACAAAGTCATGAACAACCTCCAATTCTTGTGTGGAGATGGTAATAGAGGGAGGTGAGTCCACGCCCTGGCCCATGACTTGTGTTTTCTTCAGGCTGATTGTTAGTCCAAAGTCTTGGCAGGCCTTGCTAAAACAATTCATGAGTTGTTGGAGGTCTTGAGCAGAGTGGGCAACAATGGCTGCATCATCGGCGAAGAGGAAATCCCGCATGCATTTCAGCTGGACTTTGGTCTTCGCTCTCAATCTAGAGAGATTAAAGAGCTTTCCGTCTGATCTAGTCCGGAGATAGACACCTTCTGTTGCAGTTCCAAAGGCGTGCTTCAGCATGACAGCAAAAAAGAATAATATAATAACATGTAATAATATGTAGAATAATATGTAGAATAATAATATAATAATATGTAGAAGCTTTCTAAGAGCAATGTGAGCTGCTGCCATAGGAGGCAAAAGTTGTGGACAGCTTGCTATTGTCATGCTTGTATAAAAGAAAATAATAGTAAGATTATAAAGCAGGAATGCCATATTAGAAATGGAAGTTTGGGTGGTTATTCAAGAGTGGTGAACTTATACATTGTGTCTGATACCATAATTATGAATATATACTTGTAGAGTAGTATTGCTATTGCACTGATAAGGATTTATTATAGTACAAAATAAAGCTGACGGTGCTATTTTCCTAATTAGAAGAGGATGCTTACTCTCAATATGTTGAGGTCGTTAAAAATAAATGTGTACAGTAGTTGTTTACACTGGACATTTCTTTTTCCCCAAGATACCGTAAAGCATTCTTTATTCCTTAGTTTTATATTTGTTGTTAAAGTTCCCTTGATACAGGATAAGAAGAAGTGTTACCGACGGTCCCCCCGCAGGTCATTCCTCAACCACCCAGAAGAGCATCCCCGACGAGGGCTTCCATTCAGGGAAGCACTTTTGGAAGGGGGTTCCCCTCACAGCCTCCCTTTCGTCCCCGCGCCTGCGCAGTTAGGAGTTTGCATTGCCAGCGTCAAGTTGTGTGGCCGTTGAGCGTCCTTCTCTGGGCGCTTATGGGGGTGGGCGCCGGCGTGTGAAGGGGGTGGGCGCCAGTTTCATCGTCCCCCAACCCCCCTCCCCTCCCCGCCACATGGCGGAGTCTGGCCCCGGCCCTGAGGAGGAAGCCGATGAAGAGCTGCTGCAGCTGGGGACGGAGCCGCCGTCCGTGACGGTGAGCGGCAGGGCCGCGAGAGGAGCCCCCGGCGGGGCCGTCAGGGTCAGTCTCGGCCGGGACCCCGGGTCTGCCGCGGCGCCGGAGCCGGGCCACGGGGGGGGCGAGGAGTCGGACGAGGAGTCGGAGCCGCTCCTGGGCGCGGGGGCCGGCGCGAGGAGCCGCCCCACCCGGGAGGGCCTGGCCGCTCCAGGTGAGCGACTTCCGCGCTGACGCTCTCTGCGGGGCCTTGTTTTCACGAGGATGCAGGTTTACACCCGAGGAGGCCCATGGTTTTGAATAGTCCGCTGCTACAAGAGGGGGTTTGGCCTGGCGCTGTGTTTCAAGGCGCGTCAGGCTTTCGCTTCGGGCATTTTCCCCCCCTTTGGGAACGTGGCCCGTCGACGCAGTCTGAAGTTGTGCCGCCCATACAGGCACGCCTGTAAACTAAGATGTATAAGTGTTGTAAATAAATCAGAAACAAACGCTCCTTGTGAGGCCTAATGTGAATCGTATTTGTTAATAAATAAAATAGTAGCTTCTGTCCTGTTCTGTCATTCTTCTGCATGTACAAAGTTTCATCCGTCCTTAGAAATGCTCTGTTACACAGGTCAGAGTTATCTGGAAGTTGAGTCATGGCAACTGGACTTCTTTCTTGTTAGTTTGAAACGTTTTGCTACTCATCCAAGTAGCTTCTTCAGTCTGAGGAGAGTTGGTAGGAGTCCCCTGGGATATCCCACCTGATATATATATTGGAGGATATATCAGGGGTCTCCTACCAACTCTCCTCAGACTGAAGAAGCTACTTGGATGAGTAGCAAAACGTTTCAAACTAACAAGAAAGAAGTCCAGTTGCCATGACTCAACTTCCAGATAACCTCACCTGGATGATTGAGAATCTTCTCAGATATACAGGTCAGTGTTGTTTGTATATTGCCGACGGGGCGGGGGTGAGCTCACAGCATAAGTGAGATGTGAATTGGACACTCATAAATTCGAGCTCACAGCATAAGTGAGATGTGAATTGGACACTCATAAATTCGTGCCTTAGACTTTTAGCCACTGCATTACAGAAAACTTTCCAGGCTCAAATAGTAAGTGAGATACTTCTACACACATAGTAGTGTATGAAGACAATAGTTTTATTTTGTTCTCAGCATATGGTAGATACAGGCATATTGGGATTCCATTGAGCTGTCATAGTCAGTAATTGTGAATAACATGGAGTTTTCTTTTAGTCTCCATGAAGTTTTGTAATCTTTCTTAGTCACTTCCGCCCATCCCAAACACATCCTACTTGTTTGCCTGTATTGTAATTCTGTCCAGTTGTGTCTGGAGTGTACAAGGGTTGATCCAGTCTGTTGCACTACCTCATAAGGGCTTGCCTTTTCTTTGTCATATTGTCTAAGTGTAGCATTTACTTTTCAGTGAAGGAAAGAAAAATCAGAGTGAAAGTAAGGATGCAGTCCTGTATACACAAATAAAGCAAAGTAAGACTCTTTTCCGTTCAGAGGACATTTCTGAGTAAATGGAACAAGGGTGCAAAAGAGGATATTTTAAAAGCATTTCATGAGATAAAGGTTGAAGAGAAATTAATATAGGTAGGACATTTTTAATTAGTGGGGCGATAGAGGCGTATTTCATATATTTGGTTCTGATGTGTTGCCATAATTACATTCCAACATGTCAACTGTGACTTGCAGCAACCATCCCATATAGGAAATAAATCACCAGTCCTTGCTTCTAATGGCATTATAGCATCACTACCAACTTGCGGAAGGCCACACAGGTGGCAGGGTAGTTAACTTCATCAGCCACACATGTTCAGGATGATTGGGACTGACCCCTCTCCCAGCAGGTACAGTAGTGATTTGAACTCCTGTGCACTGAGTTATACCAACTCACACTGCCATAACAGAGAATGAAAAATAAAATATTAAATAGCAATGAGTGGCAGCTGTCACTAGTATAAATAGCTCAAAAGGCAGTTGTAATAAACTTCTTGGTCCTTTGTTGTAACTGTCTGAATTTACTTACATTCTTTCTCCCTGATCATTACTTGTTCTTTTCTAGCTTGTCTAGCTGTGAGTCTACAGTCATAGGTTGTCTTAACTGTTACATTTCTGCATGACTCTTAGACAACTTTATGTGCTTAATGTAAGCAATAAATAGTACTTTGAAGTGATCAATTATCTAAAATTATTTCATCAACTGGCAGCCCTAATTTAAAATGCTTATTTAATACACACAGGAAATGTTGGATGTACAGCACAGATGAATTTCTTTATGGATGATGATCCTGAATTTGCTGAAATCATGCAGCGAGTGGAACAAGCCATAGAATGTGGAGTTTTTCCAGAGAGAATCTCCCAGGGGTCCAGTGGGAGCTATTTTGTCAAAGATTCTAAGAGGGTGAGAATGTTGTTACTCAGATAAGTTTCTCTTTGTTTCAAAACAGTGGAGTAATTGTATTGATAATTTGCCATGGTTAAATTAAGTACGTATATGTTATGTCAAACTTGTTTAGTTAATTTCATTTGTGGTTTTATAGAAACGATAATCTTGAGAAAAAAATTTTTTTTTCTTAATTGTAGAGGTTCAAATACGTTTGCAGAATATTAAACTTATCTCTGTAATATATGATGGAAAGCACTGATTTGTATAGTGAGAAGTGAAGGGATGAGTATTTTAAGAGTGCATGTTTATAATGTATGAAATGTGTGAGTTAATTCCACCAGGAGCATATTTTTGAAAGAAAGCCACTTGAAGATCCATATTAAAATGCTTCAATGATGGTGAATATTTCAGGCTTCAAGTGGGACTAAGGAGGTTAAATCCAAGATTTCCAGTTGAATTTACTTGGGTATTGGGAGCAGAAGGGTCTGTTCTTAACTGGTGCTGGCATTGCATATTGACTAAATATGTTGCACTGGTTTTAGATGTGAAGTGCTAGTTGTGGACATTTTTGTCAGGTGTGGCATGGTTTATCTGCTGTCCTAAAACTGAATAGATTGAATTAAACAGATAGAGAACATTTCCTTACACAGAATATCACTATGGTGGCAAATGAGTCACTGTATCATCTTGCTCAATGCCAACCCCTCCTTCTTTAGATGTGCACAATTTTGTTAATATTACTGAGACTCTCTGTGTATTAATTTTATTGCACTTCAATTGCGTTTCAAGTTTTAACAGTTTGAACACAGAACATGCTTAAGAAAGTGTTAGTGATTTTATTCAAATTGAGATGAGATTTAAAGGTAATGATTTAAGTTTTATATGTCACTTTTTTGAAGTATAATCCTGGTCGGAGGAATGTGCTAATAAGAGTAACAGAAGAAAGCTTAGTGTGGTAGGTGATGTTATTAAGAGGGATAACAGGAAGGAGTTCACAGCTTTTCTACTCAGATGTTGTTGGACTATAGATGCCACTATCCTCTCCTGGCATGGCCAGTGATTAGTGATTATAGGAAAAGTTGTAGTACATCATGTAGGAAGCCCTAGTAGAGAAAGTATTGCAGAGGTATGATAGTTCAGCTTTAGCATTCTGTGATATATCTGAGAAATGAGGGTCATGTGACTCTCCAGATGTTCCTGGACTGGAACTCCCATCATTTTCACTATTGGCTGTGCTGACTAGTGCTGATCAGAATTGCAGTCCAACAGCTTCTGAAGGGTCACAACTTCCTCAGCTCCAGTATGGAATAATATAGAAGGTGGGTTTTTTTGTTTGTTTGTTTTTTATCTGGAGCTAGATCAGTCATAGCCCCATATATGTGCAAAGGATTGCTACAGGAGATTGGCCAAAGAAACAAAATTTATAAACCACTTTCAGTTGTTTTGCTGAGATATCATGTATGGATCTCATCCACTGATGCTCACAGCATATCCCATTTAGCAATGAAGGATGGATATGTAAGGGGTTGAACATATTGGTAGGTTGTGGGCCCATTAAGTCTTATAATTTTTTTGTTGATTTACCTCAGATAGCTGTGAGCGCTGTTTCTTATTTTCTTAGATGAAATCACATAGGGCAGCAGAAGAGAGTCTTGTTGTTGAGGAGAACAAGGGGTGCAGGAAAATATATGCAATGTTTATTTTCATATCAAAATTAAAGTCAATTTACTGCTTTACTAAACTAAAATGGTTCATAAATCAGGCAGAAAGGAAAAATAATGACATTTTAAAATATAAATGCCTTGGTTTTATACAAGCAAAATTGAAAGTATCCTATAAACTAGACATAGAAACAGGCTCACCTTATGCTCTGCAATACAAAACCATCAATGGATGAGTGTTATTTCTGGTGGCAACTTTCTCTTTCGTGCTTAGATATATTTTTTTCAGGATTCAATCCAGAGTGACACCCAAATACTTTGGGGTAGGACAGTGTTCTAAAATCTTGCCTTCCCAACTAACTCGGAGCTTCCTCGCTGCTTCTCTGTTCTTTTAAGTGAAAGGCACAGACATGTGTTTTTAAAGGGTTTGGTTTCAGCTGGTTGTTTTTATAATATAAGGAAATATCATCTAAAACAGAGGTTGGCTGGTGCTTGATTATCTCCAAGATTTTCCCCTAGACCATATTCAGCACTGGTTAGACCTCACCTTGAGTACTGTGTCCAGTTCTCAACACCACACTTCAAGAAGGATGCTAACAAATTGGAACAAGTTCAAAGGAGGGCAACAAGGATGATCAGGGGACTGGAAACCAAGCCTTATGAGGAAAGACTGAAAGAATTGGGCATGTTTAGCCCTGAGAAAAGAAGACTGAGGGGTGATATGATAGCACTTTTCAAATATTTGAAAGGCTGTCATACAGAGGAGGGCCAAGATCTGTTCTCGATCATCCCAGAGTGCAGGACACGCAACAATGGGCTCAAGTTAAAGGAAGCCAGATTTCGGTTGAATATCAGGAAAAATGTCCTAACTATTAGAGCAGTATGACAGTGGAACCAGTTACCTCGGGAGTTGGTGAGTGCTCCAACACTGAAGGCATTCAAGAAAAACTTAGATAATCACCTTGCAGATATGCTTTGATTGTATTCCTGCATTAAGCAGGGGGTTGGACTTGATAGCCTTGTAGGCCCCTTCCAACTTAACTTTTCTATGATCAAAGCAAGATCATCAGCATAGATGAAACTCCTTAACTATGGGAATGTTGGCTGATCATTTGTGTGAATGCTAAAAGTAATGGTGCCAGGATGCTATCCTGTAGGAGATAGGATGCCTGAGGGTGGGACAAGAACCAATGGGTGGAAACTCGTCAGAGGGAGATCCAACCTGGAAATAAGGAGGAATGTCCTGATGATGAGAACCATTAAGCAGTGGAACAGCTTGCCTCCCGATGTTGTGGGTGCCCCACGCTGAAGATTTTCAAGAAAAGATTGGACAGCCATCTGTCTGCGATGGTATGAGGTCTCCTGCCTTGGGCAGGGGGTTGGACTAGAAGACCTCCAAGGTCCCTTCCAACCCTACGATGATTCTGTGATGATTCTATGATGATTCCTTTGATTTCTCAAGTGACTGTGGCTCCCTTCAAATTCAACAAAGTATCTTTGATTTTGAAGTAGAATGGTGCCTCTTTCTGTTAGTCCATGACCTTTACTAAGAAGGTAGAGCTTTTTGAGCAGCAATTGATGGTGGACAGTATCATATGCTGCTGTAAGGTCAACAAATACTGTTCCAATTATTTTACGTGTTTCAAAATCTAACATGTTGGGCTAGATTTGATACAACTCAAATCTTAATCTGCCTATTCTAGAATTAGGAGATGTTGAATTTTAGGGGTCAGATGGTTTAATATCATTTGTTCAAACACTTTGTAGAAATTGCATAGTAGGGAGATTGGCTGGTAGCTTTGGGGATCTGATGGTTCTTTGTCTGGTTTCAATATAGTGATTACTTTTGTCTTCTACTGTATTTTTGGAATTTGTTTACTTATTCAGTAGTTATTAAAGAGTTGAAGGAGCCATTCCTTTGTGTTTTGCCCAAAACGTTTAATTTGAGTCAGGTAGCATTGAGTTCTGCTGGTTTGGCATTCCTACATCTTATGGCTTCATCTAGTTCTGCCATTATGAATGTAGTAGAAAATTCATTGGATTCACACTGAATATGCCTTTGATATTCTATTTTTATTATATGTTGGTTGGTCTTCCCTGCCAGGAGCAGTGGGTGTGCTATTTGATTGGGGGTTATATTTGCATACCATGTCCTTTTGTTTAGATTGTTGTTCAGTCTTTTCAGTAGTCTCGGTTTCTGGTGACTTCTTGCCATGTCAAGCTCTGTTACTGTATCTATCCAGAGAGTTATTTTTGTTTCTGCAAAGTCAAGATAAAATTTCTCCAATCTTTTACTGTATGTTCACTAAAAGGATTTTCTTCAAAGTGTGAAATACAATCTAAGCATTGGTCATGTGATTCTGGAATGAGACCTAGGATCTAGTTGGTTCAGCACCTTCTTGGAATGGAGGCACAGGAACATTCCAAAATAGAAGTTACAAATAGATCATAGTTCTCTGTTGAGGGGCAGCCTGAAGCACAGCTGCATCTAGCATTGTTGTAAACTTCTCCTAGTTGGCTTTTTTGAAATTATACCTCCTATGGAATGGTACAGATTGAGGTTGGATGGCTGAGTAGATCTGACATACAATGGGTCTGTGCTGAGTGTTTGGAATTGGATCACCTACACTCTTAATGCACTGTTGGGCTATATGCTGACTAACAAAAAATAGCCTCTCTGCCATCTGCCAATGTTAAATGAACTGGGTAGTTTAGGGTCATGTATAAGACACATTGAATGGGATTCTACCCATTTTATAACAACTTTGTCATTTTTATCATCATGTTCATAGCCCCAAATGTTGCTGTGGCTCTTGAAATCTCCAACTAGGAAGCAAGTGTTTTGGTTTTCCATATTAGATGGCTTCTTAAAGCAGAATGGTATATTAAGTGTTTCATAAATCAGTGTTACTATACATACAGCCAGTTCAACTCTCAAGATTTCTACGTTGTCCTCTTCAGGACAGTCTGTTGAGTGGACTATAATAGTCTTACCAAAATAGCATTTCCGTATTGGGTGTGGGGCCTCACAGTAATTAGACACATCCCAGGAACTTTTGGTTGATGCTGATCTCTGTGAGTTTCTTGGGCACAAAGGACGTCACATTTCCATTTGTGGCAAAGTGAAGTTAAGAGATGAAGATGAACCCTCTATGTTAATAGAAATCATTATCATTTGCGGTCCTGAAATGTGTTGAGAGTTCTGGGAACTTGCTTAAGTTCCAGTAAAATGCACAGCGGAAGGCCAGCTCTTAAGGTTAGAAGTAGCTGTAGAAGTCCCCTTCTTCTACCCAATTGTTCCTGGTATCCACCCTCACGAAAGCCTAGCACTTTAGGAAATAAGACTCAGGAGGCGATCTTTAAGTAAAAAAAAGGTTTTGTGTATTTTACTCACTTAATAGTCCATTTCTAAAACACGCACACATTAGGCTTAAAGTTGATAGAAAGAAAAATTTAAAAATAAGGTTTGTTTCCTCAGCCCACGTGGCTGGGAGGATCTCTAGGGTGCAGAGATCCAGCCTGGAGATCTAGCATCTTCCAAGGTGAAAAAGGGTCTGAGACAAAATGGGGTCTCTCAAAATTCATGAGGAGGAGAAGGGAAGAAACGGGCAGATTTTCTCTAGCCCGGCAAAAACAAGCCCCTCTGATTAGTTAGCATGCAAACAAGTTAGTCTGTGATGGAGGCCCTTCCTCCCATATCTTGAAATTTACATCAAGGTTGGTAACTAGCCAACACCCCTTCTCAATCTAGCATGCATAAATTTCAACAATTCCCATCATTCTTCGCAGGTTCTGAAAGCGATCTCTTGGTAGAGGTTTGGTCAGGATGTCCGCTGTCATCTCAGTAGTTGGACAATAGGTCATCTGGATGGTACCCTTCTCGATCAAGCACGAACTCGTATCTCACATCAATATGCTTGGTGCGTGCGTTCATCTTCTCTGCCTGTGATAGCTTGATGCAGCTTTGGTTGTCTTCTATCATCTGGAATGGTGTTTCTTTGTCTATCTCAAAGTCCATCAGCAGTTTCTTCAGCCATAGCAGTTCTCTACATGCTTCTGCTGCTGTAACAAACTCAGACTCTGTGGAAGATAAAGCTACAATATCTTGTTTATGACTGCCCCATGAGATAGAGCCATTACCATACAGAAACAGAAAGCCACTGGTAGATTTATGACCTTCGCTATTTTCTGCCCAATCTGCATCTGCCCACCCTATAAGTTTTGGGTTCTTGTTAACTGGCAGTCTTAGCTTAAAGTCCATGGTCCCTTTCAAGTATCTAGCTACCCTTTTTATTGCTGTCCAGTCACTCTGTGTTGGTGAGCTGACTTTTCTGCTCAGTATTCCTACTGCAGTAGCTATGTCAGGTCTCACAGTAGTTGTCAAGTACAAAAGCTTCCCTATAGCTGCTCTGTACTGGCTATTGTTGGGTAAAGGTTCCCCTTTCTCTTTATTTTTAAGAAAATCTGTATGCATGGGTGTTGCAGCACTGTGGGCATCTTGCATATCCAACATGTCTAACAGTTCAAGTATCTTTTGTTTCTGACTCAACAGATATGAACCATCTGCCTCTTTCTCAATTTGAATGCCCAAATAGTATGTTGCATCTCCTAATTCCTTTCTGGGAATTATGGAACCTCTTTGCTCAGTTTCTGTACTACACTCCTGTTCTTTTTTTCTCATAGGTGGCCACAATCAGGTCATCAACATAAGCTAGAATAAATGTGAAATGTCCATTCCTGTTCCTAGTACAGTGGTGCCTCGACTTACGAACGTCCCTACTTACGACCATTTCGAGTTACGACCAGCTCCAGCTGCAAAATTTTGCTTCTACTTGCGACCGGAGCTTCCACTTACGAACAGAAAAAGGCAGGGGGAAAAGGCGGGAAATTCAAATTTCTAACTGTAGGTGGCGACAAGGCTGCTTCTTTGTAGCTCTTTCGCCCCAGCAGTTAGAGAGTGTGCGTAGTCGTTGGAGGCTTGGGACTGCCTCCTTCTGCTTCTGAGAGCATGTGTGTGTGTTTGCAGGGAGGCTTCAGGCTGCCTTGTAAGGTAAGGTGCTGTTTTCTGCTTTTTAAAAACTGTTCTGGGTGCTTTTGCAGCGTGGTTTTGAGCTGGGCGGGTTTATGTTTCTGTGCTGTGATGGGTCTTGGGGGTTTGTTTGTTTTTTGGTTCCCCCCCCCCATTTCCGATGGGTCTTGGGTTTTTTTGTTGCTTTTTGGAGTGTTTTTTCCCATTTCCAATGAGTCTTGGGGGGTTTGTTTGTTTTTTGGTTTCCCCCCCCCCATTTCTGATGGGTCTTGGGGGGTTTGGTTGCTTTTTGGTTTTTTTCCCCCCATTTCCGATGGGGGGTTTGGTTGCTTTTTGGGGTTTTCCCCCCAATTTCCGATGGGTCCTGCATGCTTCCCTTGCTTTTTCTTTTGTTTTCTTTGCATTTCCGACTTGCCCCCTTTGTTCTCTGTACATTTCCGATCTGCTCCGTTTGTTTTCTGTGCATTTCCAATGGGTCTTGCACGCTTGATTGCTTTCCCCCCCCCCCCCCTTCGGCCGGAAGGGATTAATCGCGTTTCCAATGAGTCTTGCAGTGATTTATTTATTTATTTATTTTGGTGATTTTTTTTCTTCGTCCGGAACGGATTAATTGCATTTCAATGCATTCCTATGGGAAATGGTGCTTCGACTTACGACCATTTCAAGTTACATCCATCTTCTGGAATGGATTATGGTCGTAAGTGGAGGCACCACTGTATACAGGCATTGATCTCCCTTTTCTTGCTTGAAACCTTGTTGAAGTAGCATCTTCTTCAGTTTCTCATTCCAGGCTCTGGCTGCTTGTTTCAGCACATATAGGCCTTTCTTCAGTCTGCAGACAAGGTCAGGGTGTTTCTTGTCAATAAAACCTGGTGGTTGTTCAGTGTAGAGTTCCTCCTCAATCTCTCCATGTAGAAATGCAGTCTTGACATCTAGGTGCTTGACTTGCATCTGTCTGGAGGCTGCTACACTCAGGAGCATTCTTATGGTGCTGTGTCTGACAACTGAAGCAAAAGTTTCATCAAAGTCTTCTCCATACTTCTGAAGAAATCCTTTGGCAACTAATCTTGCTTTGTAGCGTTCCATTCTCCATCTGCTCCCTTTTTCTCTTTGAATACCCACATGCATCCAATTGCTTTCTTGCCTGGTGGTAGCCTTGTCACTGTCCATGTTTCATTCTTATGTAAGGCTTCTATCTCCTCCTTTGCAGCTTGTCTCCATTTGGCGCCCTCTTGTGCTGGCATCTGTTCAACTTCTTCCCAGGTTGCTGGTTCATCTGTCTGCGACGACTTTGCCAAGGTAGGACAGGCGAGGGGGCGGCACACCTATGTTGGATCGCGATGAACGTCTGACTGCTGGTTCTGGAACCTCTGTGGCATTGTGTCATCTTCCAGTTCTACAGCTTTGCCGACTGCTCCACCTGTATCCCCTTCTTTTGGTGTACTGCTCTCATTCTGTGCCTTGTCCTCATCCTCCACTTCTTTTGGTTTAGTTTGTGAGGGCACTGGCATAAGTATGTCCAGGAGAGGCTGGTTGCGTTGATCCTGCTCATTAGAGCTGTCTAGCACAGTCCCTCTCTTGTCAGCCTTCCTTTGTTCATCAAAGTGAACCATGTGTCTTGCACTGACTTCACCAGTTCTCAGATTCATGACTGTACCCTTTGACACCGGAAGCATATCCGATAAGGATTGTTTGTTCAGCTCTAGAGTCCAATTTATGCCTTTTCTCCTTGGGAATGTAAGAGTATGCGATGCTCCCAAAAACTCTAATGTGTGAAATGTTCGCGATTCTACCATGCCAAACTGTTGGCAATCTGTTCTGGAGATACATTGCTGTCATGATTGCATCACCCCAAAGCTTGTTGGGTAGTTCTGCATCTGCAAGCATGCATCTAGTCATCTCTAGAAGAGACCTTAGTTTTCTCTCAGCTATTCCATTTTGTTCTGGTGTGTATGGAATAGTCCTTCTGTGTAGAATACCTTGTTCCTCAAAGAATGTCTGTGTGTGGTTTGAAATGTACTCACCACCGTTGTCTGATTGAAACGCCTGAGGTTTTCTTTCAAATTTGTTGCTCACCATGGCCACATATTTCCTCAGAAGGTTGTGGGTCTCACTCTTGTCCTTTAGTAGGTAGGTTACACAATACCTTGAAAAATCATCCACAAAAATTAAAATATATCTGTTGCCTCCCATTGATGGCACATTAATTGGCCCACACAGGTCAGTGTGAATTAATTCTAACACCTTTGTGCTTCTTTTCTCAGTATTTGAGTGAAATGAGGGTCTGACCCCTTTTTCTGTAAGGCAATTTATGCACCTCGTTTTCTTGTTTGTGTCATGTGGCTTTACCTCAATACCTTTGGCTAGGTTCTTATTGTACAGTTTCAGGATCGCATTCATATCTCTATGTGCAAATCTGCGATGCCACAGGTCCAGGCTGTTCACATCTTCTTGCACAGTCTGTGCTGTGTTGATTTGCACCTGTTCATCTAAGAGACTGACTTTATAGATGCCATTAGATTCATAACCTTCCAAACATATCTCATTGTCCTTTTCAACTATGCATTTTTCACCCTCAAAATGTATCTTAAAACCCTTTTCCCCAAGAGTTGACACACTTAGCATGTTGCATTCCAACTTTGGTACATACAAAACTTCCTTCACAGTATTTTCATAGATTGCATTTGGCACTGGACATAGCAAAGTCCCAGATCCCTTGCCTTGGATCTCTACACAGTTCCCATCAGCAACTCTAATCTCTCCAGTGGTATGTGAATCAAGAGTTTTAAAAAATGTTTTTTCATTGCTTATAGTACTGTGTAAGATTTCTTGATATTGTTCCCAAAGCCCCAATGACTACGGGGACCACTGAAGTGTGTTTCTTCCAGAGGCAAGATGTTTTGATTGCCAGGTCTCTGTACTTTGTTAGTTTTTCCAATTCTTTATATTCAACTCTGGCATCCCCTGGAATTGTAATGTCAATGATCCAGATATTTCTTCATTTTATTACTACTATGTCTGGTGTGTTATGTTCAAAGTGTCTATCAGTTTGGATCTGGAAATACCACAACATCTTGACTTCCTCATTTTCTGGGTTTTTGGAGGCTGGCAAGTTACATTTTTTGCATAATGACCAGTGCACTAATTTTGTCTATCATGTCTAAGTTTGTAATCTGTTTGTGCAATCTTTGGACATTCACAGATGAGGTGTGACACATTATTGTTGTTGTTGTTGTTGTTGTTGTTGTTGTTTTTATTACATTCCTGTTATGTGGAGTTTCTTCTTAAAAATGAACCATGATGTTTCTTTGCTGCTTTTGTGTTTTGCAGTTGTCTTTGATTTTTTTTAAAGTTTGCATTAATAAGGTGGTTTTCATAACTTTGTCATTGTGAGTTATTTGGAGTTTATTTTTATAGAGGGAATTGAGATATAAGTCATCTAAATCTGTCTGTTTTTATAAGAATTGATAAACTGCATTGCAGTTATTCTGGTATTGGATTAAAAAACATTCTAGTCTGTGACTACCACACAGAATGTTGGTCAGAATAGATGTAAAAAATTAACAGTCAAATCTTGTCAAGTAAATTCCAACTTACGGAGACCCTTTCCAGGGATTTTTAGGCATAGAGTATTCAGAAGTGGTTAACCATTCCCTTCTGAAGGCATGCTGGGATTGTGCAGCTTGCCCAAGACTGGCTCTTCTCCCATGAGGCACAATGGGGAATCAAACGCCCAACCTCTGGTTCCACAGAGAGGTGTTCCAACTCAGTGAGTTGTCTGGCAGCTCCCAAGACAGAAGTTAAATTTCTATAGCTGCAGCTATTGTTATCTCAAGATGTAAGAGATAGCAATAAACGTTTTCTATTTGGAGTTGAAAACTCATTTCCTTGTGGCACTATGTAAACTGTTATTTAGTCCTGGTAACAATATGCGACCCTTTTCCCCTGTGAAATGTGTGCCACTGGCTGTGAAAGAGAAAATAGAGTACTGACTTAGCTCTTCTGAAGGGTTTAAATTTGAAGTCAGTGTTTCTTGTTTACAGGCCAATATAGCAAGCAGAATGAGAACACTTCACTTGTATTCAGAAGCTAATGGATTGTAATTCTTTGGAGAGCCATGCTGCTGTATAGAATCCAGAAGGCATTCTACATTATGGCCCCTAAGAGACAGTCTGATTTGCTGTGACATGAATTTTTAGCTTGTCCTTATTAAATAGGAGCTTTGCTATCTTTATTTCCCTATCTATTGCACTGTGGTGGAAGTAATTGCATATTATAGCCACAGCAGATCGAAGCAGACAGAGACTGTGCTGCTGTTGTAGTGAGGTCTATATTGAGTGCTACTGCACCATGTTTTTTCAATATGGAAGAAATTATTATTGCTTTATAACACCTTCACCTTTGTCTCACTCTAAAAACTGTAAAGTAGCTTTCACATAGCTGAATAGAGATTTCCTGTCCAAAGAGTTAACCTGGAAGCCTGGTAATGTCAGGAGAACTGATATAGTTTCATTACCATTTGTATTTGGGTTCCCTTGGTAGCTGTATTACTCAATTCTTGTCATTAAGGCACAGTTTCCTTATCACTTGCAGGAAGTGAACTGAAATAGGGAAAATGCTTGTGTGTGTCTACCTGAGCATAAAGCAAGCTAAGAATATGCATGCATAAGAGGAGTATATGCCTTTTTTTTTAGAGCTAACCTGCAGATTTTTGAACCAATTTTATGTTGATACTTCAGCTTGTTCTGAATGTTGAGTTTTTATGTTTTCATCTTGTGGCAAAAAAAGAGAGAGTTGCTGCTGCTGCTTCTTCGTGGTCTCTGTGAATGCACACTAATGGGTTTAATCTGCGCCTGCGCAGAGATCTCCGGAATATTCTAGAGCTCAAACATGCGTTCGCCAGGACCGCCCCCCTAGCACACGTGGTCCGCCCATCCTGGCGATTCCTCAGTTCCTTTTTGCCGCCACAGAGGTCTCATCTTTTGACGAGCTCTCCGTTCACACTTGGTTCTTTTTCTCTTGAGAAATAAACGATACAAAAAATTAATCCTATAGTAGACTGAAAATACTTCAGATTTGTAAGAGACTTTGATCCTTTTTTCCTACCTCCCCCCTTCCCATTCCCCCTTTTACCACCCTTTATGGCCCCCGCAGGGCCGTTTAAGAGGTGCATTTCGTGCCCAAACAAATTGCCTCTTTCTGATGGCCACGATTCTTGTTTATTTTGCCTGGGGGAATCTCATCAACTGGCTTCTTGTTATTTTTGTAAAAATTTCACTAAACAAGTCCTCAAACTTCGTCAGCAGCGACTTAAGTCGCTGTGGGAGTGATCCCTATGTCCGCCACCTACTATGGACGAAGCACAAGCTTCACAGCCACACCGGCACCTTCTGACATTAACTCTCCGTTACCGACAACCACTAAAACCAAATCAAAATTGCCTAAATTGAAGTCCTCGGGATCAACATCTCAATCAAACCCGACACCGAAAGCTGTTTTGAAACTGGTTGGTTCCAAACCGAGAAAACCCAAGAAATCTTCCATTGATTCTCAGCATCCTGTTCAACAACCTGCAACTCAAGATCAGCCTACTATACAACTAGATTCCGACCGTGACTCCATTCCACCTCCGTCCGGTCAACCACCCTCTCCTCTGTTGGCCCAATCTCCTTCATGGGCAGATACCTCGGCTGAGGTAACCGTTCTACCACATTCGGCCTGTTCGAGCCCCAAGTCTTTGGGTTGCTCAGTGTCTGTGTGTGAGTCTGACTCAGCATCTATCCTTGCTGACCTGCTACCCTCGCGTAAGAGGAAGGCGAAGCTCCACCATGTACAAGACACCGGCCATTCCGATACCGGTCATTCACAGCCTCCGACACATTCGGGACTGTCGGTATCGCAGGGCTCTTGGGCTCAACACCATCAGCCTAAATGAGTCACTGTCTATGAGCCTCCTGTCTATTACAAGCCTCCACCCAAGCAGTATCTACATCGCTCATACCGATATTGGCAGCCCGACACTGGGCATTACATCGAACTCAAGCGTCTTTGATACACGTACTATTACCCCTCCGACTCTTCGGACTCTCCATCACCTCCTCGATACCATCCGAGGCAGTCCTACGATCAGTCATCGGACGATGATATCAGTCATCCTCCACCTCATCCGGTACCGAAAATACACAATGCTCATAAACAATGCCATGCTCAGGCTACCTTGAGTCAGCCGTCCTCAGTACCGAAGAAACCAAGACCATCGACTAAGGTTTCCTTACCGTCGGCTGAATCGGCTACGCTCTCCCAGGTTCGATCATCCTCTTTACAAGTTACCACGACTTATACCGGATCCTCACCAGAACCCGTAGATAACACCAAGCCTCACTAACGTCTCAAGTCAAACCAATCTACTCAACCGGTACCATTAAAGCACGGTACCATAGCTTCGAAACACCACTTGTCAGAGGCCCTTCCCGATACATCAGCCTCTTCGTACCGACAAGGATCCTCACCGTCACCCATACAGTTTACCAATACCGACTCTTCAGATTCGATGGCATTACAAGAATCACCTCCTAATCTTCCAACACCTGATTCTGATGTGGCTGATACCAACCCTCCATCCCTATCGGAGGACTTTTCTTCATATTCTCAATTAGTTCTACGCATAGCCAAAGCCATGGATCTGGACGTGCAACAACCCGTTCAATCGGAATCAGATAAAGTATATGAAGATATTAACGAGAATCAAACACCTTCTGAAGGACAAAGGGGTAGTGTGCCGTCCTTGGTGGAGGATAGACAGGAGGAGACATCTGGATGTGTAGAGGGAGAACTTATAAAGATAGAGGAAGAGGAATCTAGAGGGAAGAAGGCGATAGAGCTATGCTTGGCGGAAGATAAGGAGGGAGGCAAAGGGGAGGAGCAAAATCTAATAGTATGGGAGGAGGTTATAAAAGGGGAAGAAGAAGTGCGGGAATTTAGAATCGAAATGGGCAAGAAAAAAGGAAGCAGGAGAGACTGAGCGGTGCAAACTGATAGTGTGGACGAACAAGCTAACAAGGTCGGTGTGACGGACAGCTCAGAACACTCCTGTCAGTCAGGTCAGAGCTCTGATGTGGTAGCCAATGACATGACAGGAGGGGCGGAACCAAGGAAATAAGAGGAAAAAAGAATGACAGTTAATGACAGTTTAGACAGTTAGGGAAGAGAGTTGGAGAAAAGTGGTTGTGGAGATAGGGAATTGAAGTGAGAGAGTTAGAGAGAAGAAGGAGTGAGGTTGCTGAGAGAAATAGATAGTCAGAGATAGAAAGAGAATTATTACAAATAAATATACACTGGTTGAAGGGAAAATAAGTAAACAAGAAGTGATCTAATGTGGAACTTAAAATATGATGTTTCAGTGATTGTGATTTAATGAAAAATTCTAAACATCTGTGATTTCTCCTGTGATTAACATAACATATATATTATCAATAAATCTGTTGTATTGGCAGCACGTATCTATGATCTATTTGGTATTAAGGGAATAATACCTGGTGGCAGCGTGAAGTGAGGACAAGCATCCAGAGGGTGGACTTGTGTTTAAGGGAAAATAAACAAAGGACACAGGGTGTACGTCACAAAGTGGTGACCAGCGGCGGGATACGAAAGAGAATCCAGTAAGCCAAAGAGATTCAAATATAGTCCAGTAAGCCAAAGTAAAAAGTGATTTTCCTGAGCTTAAGAGACCTAGTAGTCTGGTGCTGTAAGTGCAGGAGTGGGACCCTTGAAAGTGGCTTGGTGAAAAGCTTAAAAGGGACTCCTGATTGCAGACCTGGGAAAGACTAAGGATAGGGTAAAACTCTGAGGAAAAGTCAATGGTTTAAAATTACCTCACGCTTTAAGTGAAGACCAAGAGGCTAGCTTGAGATCCCAAGCTCTAAGAGCGAGCACTGAAGGGACAAGCGGAGGCCAAGGTTAGAATAAGCTGAGGGAAATTGAAAACAATAAAGGCTGGGACTATTTAAAGTGAATATTTCTGAGTACGTTTGGTGGCTAGAGGCAAATAGAAACATTGTCTCAGACCAAGGGACTGGCTGGGTGCCAGAAGAAGAAACAGAGTAACAGTAACTCTCTAACTCTCAAAGGAAAAAAGCGCTTTGAATTGAGGCTTGACTTTGCAAGATTATTGAATTCCCTAGAATAAACCAACTAATTCAAAAGAAAAACAGTTGGGCATGCCTTCCAAGAGAGGGAAGAAGGCAGTTATGGAACTGGCTGAGAGTCAGACATTACCTCAGGAAGGGGGACTTTCTGACCAGGAGAGTCAGGAGGAAGGTGATGGCTCAGGGAGAGAAACTGATTTAACCTCCCAAGAGTTTCAAAAGTGGAAATTGGAACAGGAATTCCAGCTGAGACAAAATGAGTTCCAGCTAAGACAAAATGAGTTAGATGTAGAGAGAGAAAGGATTAAGGCTGAGGCCAGGCAAAAGGAGCTAGATTTAGAGAGAGAGAAAGAAAGGGCTGAAGCAGAAAAGAGACAAATGGCCATGAGGGAAAAAGAGATGCAATACCAGTTGGAAATGAAGAAATTAGAATTAAAAATCCAAAACTATAATAATAATAAATCCAATCCTGATGGGTATATATCAAAAACAGCGGATTATATAAGTAAGAAACTCAAAATATTCTGAGGGAAAATTTGGTAATAGAAACTGGGAAGATAGAAGAAAAGAGCCCAGAGATTTCCACCAAAACAAACAAACAGATGGAAGCCAGTTTAGGAACAAACCAGAGCAAAATCAACAGAAATATAAAAGCAGTGAAGGGAAGGGAGACAAGCCCCCTCTCTTTGAACAAAGGGATCCAAAAGTTGGTTATGGCTGTGGGAAACCAGAGCACTTCATTTCTCAATGTCAAACCTCAAAGAGTAAAGACTTTAATCTACAGAAAGATGTGAGAAATGAGCCTAAGAAAGTTTACTATGTACAACAACAGAAAGAAAGTTCGGAGACAAGGCAAAATGACAGTTTAACTGACACAACAGAGAGTCAGGAAAAACTGCCTCTGGCAGAGATTGTTCAATGCTACGTTATAGAAAGCAACATGGAGTTGATGAAATGTTCTGGTGAAAATATTTACATTAATAATACCAAATATTTAGCAATGAGAGACTCTTGTTCTCAGATAACTATATGCCATACAGATATTATTCCACAGGAAGATATCATTCCAAATGAGAAAATTACAGTTAAAGGAATTGGGACAGAATTGATTAATCTACCTGTAGCTAACGTACAGATAAAATATAAAGAATGGACTGGTAGGTGGAAAGTAGCGATTATAGACCAGATCCCTACACCTTGTTTAATTGGGCTAGATTTAACTGAGCATGTCAAAAGTGTTTTGATCAATACGCACTCACAGACAGAAAAGATAGAAAATCCTGATTGTAATGGTGAAGTTCCTGATGAAGATTTAAGAGTACGTCAATCACCTGAACTTGCAGAAGGTGTAGCTGTGACAAATTCTCAGGAAAAAAGTATTAAACAAGAACAAGAAAATGATTTTGCTTTCCAGCAATATTTTAATGCAGTCAAAGAAGAACCAGTAAATCAAGAA
Organism: Intellagama lesueurii; assembly: GCA_037013535.1. Taxonomy (NCBI): domain Eukaryota; kingdom Metazoa; phylum Chordata; class Lepidosauria; order Squamata; family Agamidae; genus Intellagama; species Intellagama lesueurii. The sequence goes on from JBAJHW010000005.1 coordinate 114,104,616, forward strand.
TCCCCTGAAAGATTCTTTATAGATAGAGGTTTAATATACAGAGAAGTTTTGATAAACCCTAGAAGAGGAGAGGATATCCACAAACAAATAATTATCCCGTTGAAATATAGAGAAAAGAAAATCTATAATGATAAATCCAATAGTGATGAAAAGAAGAAAAGTGATAGTTGCAATGATTATATTGTAAAAAGTAATAATAATTTTAATCAACTGACCCATGAACACAGAGAGATGTCTGTAGTTGATAAAGGGAGTTGGAAGGAGATGAAACAGGTTAAGGGTGGTTTCGTATATACAAGCTCAAAAGGAAGTCAGAAAGCACCCACTACAGCAACAGGAGAAAGTTGGGGAGAAAAAAATTTCCTGGAGAGTCAGATTAATAATTGGTTTGAAGAGGGTTGTAAGATTATGGAAGAAAACAATGAAAGGAGTTTTGCCCAGGAGCAAAAGGAGAACAATAATTTGGAGGGTTGTTTAAAAGTGTCCGAAAATCCCACTCTATTAGTTCCTGAAAGGCCTGAGAAACTCTGTAGGGACAAAGATTTTATACCTAAGGAAAAGTCCTTAGCAATATTAGAGCCTAGATTAAAAGTGAATCCTGGAAAAGAGAAAAACTTACATGAGGTTCAGGAAACATCATATTATCCTGAGGTTGTGAAACTGAAATCTTTAGAGGGATGTAAATTGCAGTTAACAGAGGCAGTACCTAGGGAATTGGTGCAACTAAACCGGAGGTCTGAGAATCTTGATCACTCTGTATCTGCACAAGCACTGGAAACCCTGCAATGCAAACCTCCATATAAGAAACGGAAAAATAAAGAAATAGAACTAGATGAGACTATGGGTACATCCAAAAATAAGCAAGGAGGTAATATGGCATTTCAAGGAAATTCTCCTTTGAATCTGAAGGTGATCCAGTATAGTGGTTTCTCACCTAGAAAGAAACTTGGTGAATTTATGGGTGAGAAAAAAGGCGTAAACCTTGACTTTTTAAATAAAGAAAATTCCAGAGATATAGCCTTGCCTTTAGAAAAAATAAAAGCTAAAAGAAAAGATAAGAAGATCCAGTGGTCGAGCAGAGGTAAAGAGACCTTAGAAAAGCTGCAGACTACATTAAAGAGAGGTCATCGTAGTATCCAGAGAGGTCATCGTATCCAGAGACGTCGTCGTGTCCAGAGAGGTCGTTGTGTCGTGAGAGGTCCAGAGTTCCGGAGGGACTGCACCATCATCGCTGATGTGTCCAGATTCGAACCAGGAGCCGTGCTGAGCCAGGTGGACAACAAGAGAGACCGAGCAGGTGAGAGACATTTATTTGACAACTGGAAGGTGAGATTGTCGATTGATGGGACATTGCAAAGACCGAAACTCTATGTGAGATTACGAACTGTGAAATACAAAACCAACAAACTTGCAAGAGGGACACAAAATCTGAAAGACTTTAATTGTGAGACCCAAAGAAAAAGAAAGACTCAGAATAAGATTGCAGACGCATGGTCTCGAAGACCCAATGGATAACAGAAAGCAATGAGACGCGTTACCAGAAGACTGAAGAGTGAAGAAGAAAAACCTGTAATGACTAATATTAGAAGTAATACGGTAATCAAAAGTTCTGGTTATGTTCTGCGATGTTGTGTTCTGCAATGTAGTGTTAAAACTTCAATGTTATAAAATTGTATTAAAATGAAAAATGATTAAAAATGTAAGTATATAGAAATAAATAGTAAGTAAAGTTGGTGAAATGTATGATGGAAAAAAAAGAAGAGTCATATAATGATAAAGGTAATTTAAAGATAAAGTAAAAATATTAATAAGATGGTAAATGTGTTATAAGAATAAGTATATATATGTTATAAGAATAAGTATATATATAAAATATGTCTCTAATGGTTAAATGGAAATTGTCTGTTTGAAAATAGTAGTAAGTAATTGCAATTGTTGTGCATAAGGGTAACCTACTATAAGTGTTACCCCATGGCACAAACCTTTCCAAGGGGGAAGGTATGTGACGGACAGCTCAGAACACTCCTGTCAGTCAGGTCAGAGCTCTGATGTGGTAGCCAATGACATGACAGGAGGGGCGGAACCAAGGAAATAAGAGGAAAAAAGAATGACAGTTAATGACAGTTTAGACAGTTAGGGAAGAGAGTTGGAGAAAAGTGGTTGTGGAGATAGGGAATTGAAGTGAGAGAGTTAGAGAGAAGAAGGAGTGAGGTTGCTGAGAGAAATAGATAGTCAGAGAGAGAATTATTACAAATAAATATACACTGGTTGAAGGGAAAATAAGTAAACAAGAAGTGATCTAATGTGGAACTTAAAATATGATGTTTCAGTGATTGTGATTTAATGAAAAATTCTAAACATCTGTGATTTCTCCTGTGATTAACATAACATATATATTATCAATAAATCTGTTGTATTGGCAGCACGTATCTATGATCTATTTGGTATTAAGGGAATAATACCTGGTGGCAGCGTGAAGTGAGGACAAGCATCCAGAGGGTGGACTTGTGTTTAAGGGAAAATAAACAAAGGACACAGGGTGTACGTCACAGTCGGTGACCTGATGAGAGAGTTCCCAAACCTTAAGACGGGAGGAGGATTGCTACCGGACCCCTCTTTCCCCAGGGGTGAAGAGAGGGTTGTGAAGCCACTAGAATGGACAGTTGTAGTTTACCCCCTCACAACCAAAGTGGAGGGAGGAAGGTAATCCGTCCCGGTCCCACATGCAACACCCCACCCTTGGAGGGGGATTGGGCGAGACATCCGTGCTGTGGGATGGTGTGTGCGATGAGGAGTACCCTGACGCGGCAGATGACCGATCGCGAGCGCTTTGGTCCAGCCCCGATGTGAGGAGAGGAGTGTTTACGTCAGAAGCAAAAATATTGAGTTATGGACCGATTCCGGAGTTAAGCAGTTTTGACCCGTTTGATATTGTTAATCAAGGAGCTGATGAGAATAAAGTTAAGTTTGTTGAACAGTTCAAATCGCCCCCGTCTCTCATTCCCGCCAAAATGAAGGAACCGTCACCAATTTCAGAAGAACCCAATCACACACCTCCACTCCGGATGGGGTTCATCCCATCCCTTCTCAAATTAATTAAACAATCGTGGACCAAACCATCCTTGGTACCTCAAATTTCTCAAAGAGTCGAGAACTTATACAAAACCCATGGACAAAATACGGAATTTCTTCCAAAACATCCACCCCCCCCAATTCTGTGATTGTGGATGCGACACAAAATAGAGCACACACTCGCTCTAACGCTACTCCCAATAATAAAGAAGGCAGGAAACTTGACATTATTGGATGTAGAGTTTACTCTCTGGCATCATTCACCCTCCACACTGCCAACTATCTAGCAGCGATGGGAGCTGTCACGCACCCCCAGTTCCCCTGTTTGTTTTTCTACACCTCCAGGTTCCCTTTCGGGCACGACATGTACTTCTCACCCTTTTTCGCTGCCACCAGAGGATATGTTCCTCTCTGTACCAAATATGACTATTAGATCAGTGTTGTCAAATATAACAATGTTTATTTATGGGTTTGTAAGTAAATCATATAAAGAAAATCATGGATGGTCTTTTATTATTCATTCAATAAACGTTGCTTTGATTACATTTATGTTTGCTTATGTAGATTCACTTTAATCGAGGTATTTATATATTCAACTATTTATTTCTTAGCAATTTTAACTCTTTCCAATCTTAACCACATAAACTTTCCAAGACTTGTCCTATTCATATCTCTTTATCTATCTCTCTATTACTCTTCTCTCTAACACAACTACGGCCCTAACTGCCTAAACTGTCATTAACTGTCTTTTTGTCTCCTCTTATTCTCTCGGTTCCGACCCTCCTGTCCTGTCATAGGCTCCCACACCAGAGCTCTCTTGACTGACAGGAGTGATCTGAGAGCTGTCCGTCACAGGAGCCTATCATAGATATCTTTGGAACAAGGCTCTTCCGACCTTACAGTCAGCCCCGGGAGAGTATAAGCCTCGCGGCCTCACTTTTCATCAAGAGGCTATGGCATTAGCATGTCAAGAACACATAACAGCGCGTCATATAATCGAGGCAGCTTCTAAACATATGGCTACTGCTGTGGCTCTACGGAGGCATGCTTGGCTCCACTCTGCCCACATCTCTGATGACTCTCGCATGAGTATTGAAGACTTACCTTTTGATGGCGTCGGTCCCTTCGACGAGAAAACAGATGAAATTTTGGATAACCTATAAAAGATGAGAAAGACGGCTCGTTCGTACAATACTCAGCTGTATTACAGGCCCCAAAGATATTAGTGGCGCTGCCCGTATCCTTTTCATCAATACAAATCTTTTCCAGAGAAACAACGATACCTACCTCAATCATCTTCTATGTTCCAAACTCGACAGCACACTCAGTGACAACGTCCTCGACAATCCTTCAGATGATCTGATAAGAAAATCAAACAGAATCTTTGACTCCCCTATCAACCAGATCCGCTCACTTCATCTTCCAGTATTCACCACCACTTGCCTAGCAGCTCATTTTCCATCTTGGGCATCCATCACCACCGATTCGTGGGTCCTGTCTATAATATCCACCGGTTATGTGATAGAGTTTGTTTCCCTCCCACCACCAAGGGTAGTTCTAACTGCACCATCAAATGCCCTGGAACAAGAGATTCGATCGCTCCTCTCAAAGGATGCCATTTCAGTGGTCATCCCACAAGACGACGATCCAGGGTTCTTCTCCCGTTACTTCCTTGTTCCCAAAAGAGATGGAGGCCTCTGACCCATTCTCGACCTCCGAGACCTAAACTACTTTATCTTTCAGAGGCGTTTTCGCATGGTGAGTTTAAAACACATTCTTCCTCTTCTTCACGGAGGCGACTGGTTCGCTGTCATCGACCTGAGCAATGCTTACTTTCATATCACTATCAGACAGGACCACCGCAAATTCCTTCAATTCTCCCTCGGTCATACCACTTACGAATTCAAAGCCCTCCTGTTCGGTCTCTCCACCGCACCGCGGGTGTTTACAAAGTGCATGACCCCTGTGGCAGCCCACCTCTGCACTCTAGGAATCTCGGTGTTCCCGTACATCGACGATTGGCTGCTAGTAGCCCCATCACACTCTCAAGCTCTATGCGACATCGCTCTCACTCTTTCTCTTTTAGCGGATCTGGGCCTCAAGATCAACATGGACAAGTCCGTCCTAACTCCCTCACAAAAGGTTACTTATATAGGCGCCATCCTAGACTCTCGGAGAGCACGGGTATTCCTGCCTCAAGAACGAGCGATGGAGATACACTCTCTTGTCCAATATTTTCAACCTTATGCGTTCGTAACTGCTCTTCAAGCCCAACGCCTTCTCGGATTCATCGCCTCCACTACATCAGTTATACAGCACACCTGTTTTAAAATGCACTCATTGCAAGCTTGGTACTTCTCCCTTTTCGACCCCCTCTCCGACCCACCTACCAAAGTTCTACAGGTCACTCCCGAACTCTCAACTCAGTTGATATGGTGGATTACTCCGATCAACCTTTTCCTCGGCAGAACCTTTGCACCCCTTCAACTGACAACTCAAATTGCCACCGATGCCAGTCCTATTGGTTGGGGTGCGCATTGCAGAGGCCTACACATTCATGCCACTTGGTCTCCTTACGAGAAGACTCTTCATAGCAACAATCTCGAGTTACTTGCAATCTTCAAAGCTTTCCGCGCCTTCGAGCCTCTCATTACCGGCACCGCAGTACAAGTGACTACAGACAATACCACAGCACTCTACTATATCAACAAACAAGGCGGAACACACTCACTACCTCTCCTGTACCTTGTCATTCAGTTTTGGGAATGGTGCCTAGACCGCCATGTTTTTCCCATAGCGGTCCACATTTCCACTCAGCACAACCAACTAGCGGATACTCTCAGTGGGCTTCACTCTCAGATGCACGAATGGTCTCTCGATGGCTCCATATTCCTCCAGCTCTGCGACAGATGGGGCCATCCCGATATAGATGTTTTTGCCGCAACACACAACACCAAATGTGCCCGATATTTTTCCAGGGCAGGCATAGGACCGAACTCTCTCGGCGATGCTCTCATGGCGAGGTGGACCTCGCATCTCCTTTATCTCTTCCCTCCAATTCCCCTTCTCTTACGAACCATCGTCAAACTGTGACAGGATCCCTCAAATGCCATCCTCATAGCCCCTTGGTGGCCAAGACAACCCTGGTTCACCATGCTTCGGTCGATGGCGTCGGACACCGTCCATCTCCCCCTGATTCCCCACCTTCTCACTCAGCACCAGGGGCAAACTTACCACCCCGATCTCCAATCTCTTCCCCTTACAGCCTGGAGGATCCACCCTCTTTAAACACTATTCTAGCTCATGCAAGAAAACCTTCTATTAATCAACTTTACGCGTATAAATGGTCTGCATTTCAAAAGTTTGCACGTCAGAGGGACCTGCCTATGACCCCAACTACTCTCTCGGCAGTACTGGCTTTCCTTTCTCATCTCTTTGACTGTCACCTCTCATTATCTACGCTTAAAGTATACATATCAGCAATTGTAGCATACCAGCCCAAGGACTCTGCTGCTGCCTCGTTATTCAGACATCCTACTTTAAAGCAGTTTCTACGAAGTGTCGCTAACTTGTGACCGTCCAGACTCTTTCCACTGCCACAGTGGTCCTTACATACTGTTCTCTGATGCCTCACATTGCTACCCTTTGAACCTCTTGCAACCTTATCTGAATGTCTGCTCTCATTTAAAGTCTTATTTTTGATGGCTATTACATCAGCCCGTAGAGCATCTGAACTTGCAGCTCTATGAGTGGACCCCCCGTTTCTGCAATTTCACCTGGACAAAGTTACGCTCTATCCTGATATCACCTTTCTCCCTAAAGTTGTTTCTGATTTCCACGTCCGTCAGCCTATCATCTTACCTACCATCTTCCTGCGGCCAACGACAAATCTCGAGCGCTCCCTCCATCTCTTGGACGTGAGGAGAGCCCTAGCATTCTATGTGAAGAGAACGGCTTCTTTCTGCAAGTCTAAGAGACTATTTGTGTCTACACATTTGCCACATAGGGGAACTCCTGTCTCCCCTCAAACTATTTCGCGTTGGATTGTCCACACCATATGCCTTACTTATGAACTCACAAAAAAGCCTTTGCCTACTGAGATTAACAGTCCACCAGACCAGTGGCTACTTCTATGGCTTTTCTGAAGGGCGTACCTATTCCTGATATATGCAAGGCTGCTACTTGGTCTACTCCATCAACCTTTGCATCTCACTATCGATTGGATGTGAGGGCCAAGTTGGATGCTGCCTTCGGACGAGCAGTTTTATCTTCTGTTCTTCTGTGACATCCCTCCTCCTGAGAGGTAGCTTGTTAGTCACCCATTAGTGTGCATTCTCAGAGACCACGGAGAAGAAAGAGAGGTTACTTACCTGTAACTCTGGTTCTTCGAGTGGTCATCTGTGAATTCACACTTCCCGCCTGTCCTCCCCTCTGTCCGTCACGTCTGTTTATTTTATACAGCGCAGGCTGTTTGGGAACTGAGGCAATCGCCAGGACAGGCGGACCACGTGTGCTAGGGGGGTGGTCCTGGCGAACGCATGTTTGAGCTCTAGAATATTCCGGAGATCTCTGCGCAGGCGCAGATTAAACCCATTAGTGTGAATTCACAGATGACCACTCGAAGAACCAGAGTTACAGGTAAGTAACCTCTCTATCTCACTGATTCCTGCCTTGTATTAAATGTATTTCATGCTTTAGTTGTACTTGATCATCTTGAAAGGAGTGCAATTATAAAGTAGCCTTTTAGCTACCTAATAGAAGTCTCAGCACATACAACTAACAAAAGTATCTATTCAGTTTTGGTTTAAAGTGTGTAGAGCCACATCCATATGCATTGAGAGGAGTGGGCTAGCTCTGTCTCAGTCATCTACTTATTCACAGAAGCACAAGTGTTTGAAGAAAGGGGTGGGGCATGCTGCCCAGTTAGCCTGTCTACCTGAGTTTGAAGTCTGAGTACTGAGGCCTGCCCCTCGTTAAATAGTAGCATTTTCTGTTCCGTTATTAAAGAGACAATGGAAGTGATGGGGCCATAATTCATGTGTGCGCCACACATTTTAAAGCATGACTGAATAGAGCTGTGACCTAGTTGTTTTTTGTCATGTATTATTTAATCACTCAGTGTGATAGCAGTAAGTTAACTTTGCTGGGTATTAGAGATGGTACAAACTGGTGGTTTGTCCCAGTTTGATTACCACCATAACAGGTGTTTGGCAGTTTAGCATCCTGTCCCCTCTGGTGGGCGCCCACTCAGAAACAGTACCCAGAGGAGGCAGGGCAAGGAAGTTGGGATGCTGTTTCTGAGTGGGTGCCTGTTGAAGGCGGTGGGGTGCTGAACCACCGAACACCTGTTGTGACAGTAAACAAACTGGGCCAAACCGCCAAACCGGTGGTTTGTGCCCATCTCTAGTGGGCATTATATGGTGGCTGAAAGCTGTAGCTAAACTGAATAACAACAGCCTGTCATGTTGAAGGTGGTAATTTGTTAACTATTGGAACAGAAGTATCCTATAGATTATGAAATGCCAAATTTACATACATTTCTTAAACTCATTTCAGAATGAAGACATTTTAATAATTGAATTGAAATGAGTTTTTGACAACTTACTAATTCTTTTCTTTGCTCTCTTTAGGACACTATAGGAGTGTTTAAACCAAAATCGGAGGAGCCTTATGGCCACCTAAATCCAAAGTGGACCAAATATTTTCACAAAATTTGTTGCCCTTGCTGCTTTGGCAGAGGCTGTCTCGTTCCTAATCAAGGATACCTCTCTGAAACTGGTGCCTATCTTGTGGACAGTAAATTGGGGTTAGGAGTGGTACCTAAAACAAAGGTAAGAATGTTTTGCAGCAAGATTCAGTCCTGCAGAAATAAGATGTTACACCTTATCTCAAATTCTTGGTATTAACTTCAAAAATAGAAGTTACAGCTTCCCATTTCCAGTATTTCAGGTTTTTATTGTGCTTCATCACACTTCAGTGAAGCCTTTCTTGTGAATTTCTGCAGACAAACGCCCATTTTGGACCTCTGTAGATATGTCCATTAAGGATGGCATTTTCTGATATCTTGGACTACAAATCTCATATTTTTTTATTCTCAGAATTCTGCCTGACAGACAAGGCACCTCAATGTGGCTTACTTCAGAAAAGTCCTCAATTGAAACGTTTTGAGGCTTAGCCTGGCCTAGCTCTACCCAAGCTTCCTGTTCAAAAAGAAAGTTCCCAGCTAGTAGCGTGTTTCCCCGAAAATAAGACAGGGTCTTATATTAATTTTTGCTCCAAAAAACGCATTAGGGCTTATTTTCAAGGGATGTTTTATTTTTTTCATGTAGAACAATCTACATTTATTGAAATACAGTCATGTCATCTTCTTCTGGTTGCTGCACAATGGTGGAGGGTGGGGTTTCACTTCACTGGGGCTTATTTTTGGGGCAGGGCTTATTTTTGGGGAAACAGTACTGGGACAGGAACAGGAAGTTTGGACAAAGCCAGGCCTAGCAAAGTCTCAGAGCCTTCCAGCTGAGGCCTTTCTCCCAGGTAAGCCACATTTAGGTATCTGTGGCCTGTCTGTCTGTCGCTCCCAGAATGGAAAGTTACGGGATTTTTAACCTACTGTGATATCTAACTTAGATCTGTTTGGCTGATGTGCAGACTGCTGTCTTGCTCTCCATTTTGCTATTCTAAACCCTATAAATAGGTCTTTGTTCCTCGCATACTGTTTTGCCTAATAAAGAGTTCTGAAGAACTTGAAAACTCACCTTCTCTATAACTTTTTTTATTGATACAATACTAAAGGACTACTTAGCCCAGAGTTCAGGTTCTGTGGGTGGACCATACGGCTTACATTTTCTGTTTACAGTTAAATCAGTATTTTCAACCCACTAAAAATGACATCCAGCAATATAAAAATCACTCTTCTGAGCAGTCTATTTTACTGCTCGAACAAATGATGAAATAAAAATGTTTTTCCATCTTTTCAGAATGTAAGAACAGAGCTAGTCTATTGAGGTTCCTTGGGAAGAAAATTTCAAAATGAAGAGACCATGTCTAAGAGAGTGTTGTTTCTTGTCTTTGCAGATTTCATCTATCTTCATGTGGGGATTTGATGTAGGGCAGCTTGAAGATCTCAGTTTTAGGGAGGAAGACTTTGGTTAGACAGCTAGAATATTCTAAAGTATCAGCCCTTTGGATTGTGTCTGTAAACAAATAAGGAGCCTATCAGTGTAGCTGTTTTGACATCACTGTATGTTGCCTTCATCTCATTCTTGTAATTAAAAGTGCAGCTTCTGTTTGAGCTAACTCATACAGCTGGACAATCTTCAGAAGCAGCTCAATTAAAACAATGTGCAATTAAGTAAATTCTGACTTACAATGACATTTTTAAGATTTTCTAGGTACACAGTACTCCAGGGTGGTTTACCATTCCTTTCTTCTGAGGGCATCCTGGGACTGTGCAGCTTGCCCTAGGCTACATAGGTTGGTTCTGGGTTGCACAGTGGGGAATTGATTTCCCAAGCTCTGGCTCTGCAACCAGATACCTAAAGCACTGAGCTAGCTAGCCAGCTATTTCAGCCTAGACAGTACTGAAATACATATCACAGTACTGTGATCATCAATTCTTAGGAAACAGCCATGCTTGGTAGGGATGTGCCATTTGTTCTTTTTGTTTCTGATGCCAACTCCCAAAATTCTCCAAGAATTTCCCAGGCAGAATTCTGGGACTTGCAGCCCACAAAACCACACCTACAGATACCTCCATTTCACTCAACTGCATTTCACTCAACTGGACCAGAATCTAGCTCCTATACTGAATGGCCTATCTCCAGCCTTGCTTCCTTTTGGTAATATTGAAAAAGAAGTTGCTGCAGTGGTTTATGAGAATGGTAGTTATTCACTAAGCACCTTGTATAGAGAGCAGCGAGACTACCACACCCAGGAGGCACCGTGGCAGTTTCTTTTCTTTTTCTTCTTCTTCTTTTTTTGTTCCATGAAATTGATAGGTTCATTAGGATCTTCAGACTACACATCAGATCCTCTAAGGGAGCATGATTTGTCCAGCATACAAAGCCACCATTAAATCAGTCAACATGTTTTTAATTGACACAAAGCCATTGGTTCAGTTAGTTTAAGAGCTAGTTCAAAGAACTGAGTGTCTATAGAATATTGCTAATGGCCATTTATGGATAATGCACAAAAAGATGGAATATTCTATCTGACTGTTGATTTTATGTTTTAAAATTCTTAAGGACTTTTATAAAGATATCACTGTAATAACTGGAATCTCCAAAGCCGAATGCTAATACATTTTGCCTTACATGTTTAAAGGTTGTCTGGATTGTTAGTGAGACTTTTAACTACAGTGCAATAGATCGTGCAAAATCAAGAGGCAAAAAATATGCTTTAGAAAAAGTGCCAAAAGTTGGCAAAAAATTTCATCGCATAGGACTACCTCCTAAGGTAAGTTTTTTGAAAATATTTGAATGTTTTGTTCTCATAGTATCTATAGGGAACATTATCCTTTTGGGGTGCCTAGGAGCCCTAGGGGACGTGCATAATGGCCCAAATCCTATTACACAACTATGCATGTGCAACTTGAAGTTCTGCCTATGGTAGCTGAGCAAGCACTGAAGCAGAAGTGCTATCCCCAAAGCACTTCTGCCAGTGCATTGCCCAATTTGTTGTACCAGGAGTATGCATCTGATTGCACTGTTAGAGAGTGCAACTCCTTGTTGCCAGGCATGACACTTGGCACATTTATACCTGTGTAACATTAGGTTATGCTCGAATGAATAGCATGCTGACCACTGTCCATTGTTATATGTTTCCAAGTTACTTCCTACAGATGGTGACCCTATGAGTTACCTCCAAGAGGTCCTGTTATTAACAGTTCTGCTCAGGTCATGCAGACTAAAGATTGTGGCTCCCTTTATTGAATTAACCCATCTTGCAGATTGTGAAGGAACTGTAGAGGAAAAGGAGAAAAAGCAGAGTGAGCCATCCCCTCAACTAGAGACGCCCGATCAGAAGAGAGCTATGAGAACAAAGGGGGTAATGGAGAATGAAGAACTGACTGTAGAGAAAGAGAAGGGAATGGAATCAAAGGAAAAAGGGGAACAGATTGAGATATGTCTGGTTGAGGAGGGAGAGAGAAAAGGAGAGGAGGAGCTAATTTTGCCTGTATGGGAAGAGGATATAGGGGAACCAAGTGGGAGGAGACAGTTCAGTGTACCGGCGACAGGGGAAAGGAAAAAGAAGGAAAGAGAGAGCGAAGGAAACAGAGAATTGGAATATGACAGAATGAAGGGGTTGCTAGAAGACTTCCCTAACCTAAAAGTGGGAGGATTATTGCCTGATCCGGATGCACCTAAGGGAAAAGGGACATCTGTAGAGTCTTTAGAATGGACAGTTGTGGTCTATCCGCAGGGACAAGGTCCCTTGAAGAAGGTGATCCGGCCGGACTCTTCCTTCAACCACCCACCACCGGAGGGAGACTGGGCCAGACACACTTGCTGTGGCATGATTTGCGCGGTACGGAGTATGCCGATGAGGAAACCCACCTATTGAGAGCGTTTCGGGCCAGCCCCTCAGTGAATCCTGTTAGTTTTGGGACAGAGTTGTCGTCCTCACATTATGGACAATTATCCGACATTGGTTGTTTTGAGCAACAGGTCTGCTGGGAGCCCAGAGTTCCTGCTGCTCGATGCTGGGTCCGCTCCCTTTTCAAAAAAAATTTCTGTTTCTTATGTAAATGCAAGATTTATTTTAATTTGCAGGTTGGCTCATTCCAGCTGTTTGTTGAAGGCTACAAAGAGGCTGACTATTGGCTCAGGAAATTTGAAACAGACCCTTTGCCAGAGAATACAAGGAAGCAATTTCAGTCAGAGTTTGAAAAATTGGTTGTGCTTGATTATGTCATCAGAAACACTGGTAATTAATTTTTTTGTCACTGGTACTAGATCATTCTATGATAGCAATATTCTTTTAGTGCATGTTTCATAGTGGCTGAAAGCCAGTAGTAAGTCACAACTAGAGTAGGCTCAGTGAATTAATGGGAATTTTGTAAGTCAACTCCTCTAGAAGTTTCATTGAGTCAGCATCCCTACTCTAGTTGTGACTTACTATTATGTTTCTGCCATAGAGAGATAAAATTTGGTATGCTGGAGAAATCCATTCATAATATAAATGTATGCACATGGTGTTAAGAAAATGGCTTATTATGTGAATGTCTGTTTTGGGGGGGGGGGGGATAAAATTGTTTGTATCTGCCAATGCTGCAGTTAGGGAAAAGCCCTGCCATATTGGCATCCGTGCTATAATTCATCAGGGATTGCTGTTGCTCAGCATTTCATGGTACCACCAGAAGTGAGAGAGGTTTTTGGACTACCACTCCCATAATATCCAAGATGACATGGCTAGTGACTATGCCAGCTGGGGTGTTCTGGCAGCTGTAGTCCAGAAAATTAATTTACTCACATCTCTTGAGTACTAGATTAGACAATATGTGTTTTGGTTGAGATTATGTAAGGTAGCTGCTCATAGGTAAAGATGTAGACACTGTTTTAACTTCACAATCTTTGTAATACTTTTGAGGAGGAAAATGGAGTATTGACTGATCCCAGTGCAGACTACTGTGTCATGCATAATGTGTGGAAGTATTTCATGATCAGGGTCCTGCTAGTGTCTGAGCTGGTGATCCTTCAGGGATTCAGAAAGTGAAATGCCACAAATAGCACACTGCTAGAATGACAGTAATGTTACCTGCTGCTTTACTTCTCTGACAGAATATAGGATTAGCAAAGATAAACCAAACTTTGATGCTGTTTCCAGCTGTTCTGATGACTGAAGCTATTTCCCTCCCTTCCTCAAACCTCCAATGAGCAGAAGAGGTTCTAAAGTGCATTTTCCATTATAGAAAGTGAACATGTAAACCAGGCAATTCTTACCCAGTCTGAAAAGGGCCCCCAAAATATTTCTGTGAGATCTGCTTTGTCACAAAGAAGACAAGCTAAGAGTAAAGGTGGGGAGACATGAAAACTCAGTGGAGCTCAAAAAATTTGATGAAACATACATGATCTAATGAATAGTGCTTTATGAAAAAAACTATTTTGTAGTTTTAATACAGTTTTATTTATATAATGCATCTACTTCATATGCTTCTGAAACATTACTTAGAATGAGTTATTCCAAAGATATGATGAGATGTTTGAGTAACCATATTTCCCCCTAATTTCTTTGAAGACAGAGGCAATGACAATTGGTTAGTCAGATATGAAAAGCAAAATGATGGGATTGAACTTTCTGATAAGGTAAGACAAATGTGTTCATACTAACAACATGAATATTGCAGAGTGATAATGTATTTTTACACAGTTTCTTTGCTTTCTGATTCTATTCCTTTATGGAATGGGATATTACTCAAACAGAAAAGTATTAATAGTATTAAAAAGAATAGCAAATGCTGTAGTTAAAGTGATAAACAAATATTAATCATGCTATGTATATACAACTTTATTATTTTTAATATCTTTATTCACAGCAAATGTTGAGAATATTACAACATTCATTAAAATATCTAAAAAAACATACCTATGACTAGTCATATAATATTGTTATAAAGGCAACATGCTGTCATATACATTGTTCCATAAGGTGGCATATGCTACAGGGGGAGAATATGATGCATAGTTATTTGTGTAATTAATAAAAGGAGACCATATGGCAATGAATGTATCATGACTAGTTGTCTTTTACAAGATGTAAGCTGCCTCTATATACTCATTGCTCTTAGCTTTAAATATTATCTTTTAATGGTGTAAATCACTGTTGTATACTCGTTGTTTTCAGCTTTAAATATTGTCTTTTAATGATGTAAGCCACCTTGAGTCCTTTTAAAGGAGAAAGGCAGGATAAAAATGTTTTAAATAAATAGTGTGCTCACATATATTTGCAGAAATTGAATTCATGGGAGCCTTTTTTCTCAATGAGGATCAAACTGAATCTTTTGTTGTGCAGTTTAGATCTTTTCCTCATGCACTTTTCAGCCCAAATAGAGTGTGGTAGGAAATGTCTTAACAGCATAGCATAAGAGTTTTGAGGTAAGACCTCTCCTCTCCTCTTTGGATTGTAAAATGGGACTCTCAAATGTTGTCAGTAGCCAAGTACCGCATTTGCCGGCGTATAAGACGACTTTTTTGCCCTGAAAAACATGCCTCCAAGTGGGGGGGGGTCGTCTTATACGCTGGGTGCACTTCAGTTGGGATAGCCTCTGCAAGCGCCCCTCGCCGGCTTTGGAGGTCCCCCGTAAGTCCTCTGATGGTGCAGGAAAAGCCTCCGAAGTGCTCTGAAGCCGGCGCACGCGGTTGCGGGGCACCCCCGCCAGTGTTCCGATGGCTTTCTCTGCACCATCGGAACACTGGCGGGGGTGCCCCGCAACCGCGCGCGCCGGCTTCAGAGCACTTCGGAGGCTTTTCCTGCACCATCAGAGGACTGGCGGGGGACCTCTAAAGCCGGCGAGGGGCGCTTGCAGAGGCTAGCCCAGCACCATTTTTGAAGATCAGGCCCTTTCCCCTTGCCTTCGGTAAGGCTCAGAACGGAAAAAGGCTTTCTTTTTTTTTCCCTTTTTCCGTTCGGAGCCTTACCGAAGGCAAGGGGAAAGGGTATATAACAAACTCTATATTTTGAGTGGAAATGTTGGGGGGGTCGTCTTATACGCCGGCAAATACGGTAGTTTGTGCTGCATTCTGACTTTCTGTATGTATTTTTTTCAACAGGATATCCAGTGGACTAATGAAAAAGAGCCTATTATTAAAATTGCAGCAATTGATAATGGTCTAGCTTTTCCTTTCAAGCATCCTGATGAGTGGAGAGCTTGTGAGTTTTTTAAAATGTTAATTATGTATTGTTAATTAACTGCTTGAATCAATGGCTTTCCATGTATGTTAGCTTCCCTTTCTAAAGAAAAAAGTCTTGTATGGTGTGGTTCATGGTAGTTACACATTTCAGTCATACATGATGCAAAATGTCAAATAGTGTTATCTCTGAGGTAAACCTTCTTGGGTGCTGAGTACTATTGGGGATGCCAGCTCTTTAATGTCTCTTGTAGTGAAATGGGGTAGGGTACAGGGGTGACACATTTGTGATAACTGCACATCCCAGTGTGTAAATTCATGTGAAAGTCAATGCTGAGCTTTCATGATTTACATAGGCTTTTGAAGATGTGTAAAGTACGGCTATCTCTTATTTATGGTTGGTTTTCTTTATTTGTATGCTGATTTTCGTTATCTAATTGGCAATAGTGTAACACAACCATAAATACAAACAATTTTTTTCTAGTTACAAGATATGCTTTCAACATGATGGACAGTTACTTATTAGCAAACGTAAGCAAGACTGCCTATATCCGAAATGCTATTCATGAAAGTAGTAAACAGTGTAATGCACCTAAAGTTTAAGTTTAGTATGTTAATTTGAAAAATGTTTTTTCACTGCCTCATTTTTTTCCTGTGCCCTGCTAGATCCATTCCACTGGGCTTGGCTTCCCCAAGCAAAAGTCCCTTTCTCTCAAGAAACAATAGATTCGGTTCTTCCCCGAATTTCTGACATGAACTTTGTACAGGATCTTTGTGAAGATCTTCATGAACTATTTAAGGTAATTTTAAAATTGGACAGAATTGTTTAATATAGCTTTTATTACCCAGGGCAGAAAATGTAAAACTTTACTCTTCTGAGTTAGTTGTACCTATCAGAATGAAACACTAGCAAGCAAGTTAATTGGAATTTTTCTCCATTTTTGTGGTTTAATATGACAGGCATACAATCAAATTTGTGATTAAAGGTATGTAGGTCTTGTGTAGGACTTGGATTATGAATCTGTCTTAATTTCTTGAATTTCTTTCATGAATGAATTTCTTTCTCTTTTACTAAAGACTGACAAAGGTTTTGACAAGGCTACATTTGAAAATCAAATGTCTGTGATGAGAGGACAGGTAAGTATGGTTTCTGTTACCACTATGTTTTTAAAAATGGTTCATTATTTTATAACTGCAGAGAATTGGTCTTGAGGCTGCACAGGACTACACTCTTTTCTGGGACTACAGAATTATAATGTAAACTGCATTGTATAGAGGTAAAAGTAAACTGGCAGTGTCAATAACCAATCACATTCCTAAATATCCTGAAATGGGTCGGTTGTCTGCTGACAACCCTACAGAGCCTCCCAAAATAAATTGGAGAGTGTGCTGACAATCTTGCAGATCTAGCAAAGGTCACCATCCTCTCAGCTCCAACTGGCTATATGACAGGTTTGGTTTCCATGTACACAAATGGTTGGTAGCAGTGTAGGTTAATATGGAAGAGGATCTGATTGTGTAAGCCTGCTTCCATATAGTGTTCATTCTGAATTGGAGCAAACTTTTATTTTAGGAGTCCTCACTAAAGGTCCTGAAATTCTAATGATACCGATTTTAATGTTTGCAGATACTTAATCTTGTGCAGGCATTGAAGGATGAGAAAAGTCCTCTTCAGCTTGTTCAGATGCCTCGTGTGATTGTGGAGAGAAGTCACGGGGGAAGTCAAGGACGAATTGTTCACCTGAGCAATGCTTTTACTCAGACTTTTCATAGTCGAAAGCCTTTTTTTTCCTACTGGTAGAAAAAAGTAAATGTTTTCAATGTAGCAAGATTTACTGCTGCGTAAAGATACCAGAATAATGTAATTCTGTTGTACACAGTGCTGTACTGCCAAAACCTCAGAACTTAAGTTATATATTTTGAATGTAATAAGTTTACAGTTTGTTTAAATTGTGAAATTTTACATCAGGGAAATGAGAAGTGTGTCCTATACTGTATTTTTATAGAAAGCTTAATTTTCTGTATTTAATATTAAAAGGGAAAAATAAAGTTTACAGATGCCAAAGATGACTTTTGATTACATTGTAGGAAAGAACTGTTTTGTTGTATACAAATGTAAGAAACCATAGTTTAACTTCGTTTGAAATGAAGCACAACCTTTTCGTTCCTCCATTGTAAGAAAGCTACTTGAAATTCCACCTTAACAATTACTTTGTTGCTACATGGATTATTACTGATTTGTGTACTTGAATGTGAAAAAATTGTCTCTTGATCATCTTAGTGAGATCAGTGTCATTATACTTTTAGAAAATAAAAGGATATGTGATGATAGATTAAATTTATATAGTAGATGCTGGTGCATGCTTCCCGTTCATGCCCACTGTAAGTTGAGATGATTAAAATGAACCAGGGACCTTCTGACGGTGATTTGTTTGTGACGTATGAACCCTGTCTTGTCTATTCCCAGACAGTACAAAGTCATTAAAACAAATCGTGGCAAGCTGGAGTTCCTAGTTTATATGTCACAACAAAGTAGTCAAGACTACTTTAGGGTTAGGGTATCCTTAGTTAGAATGCAGACACAGCTTAGCTTTTGTATGTGTTTTATGCATTTATTAGCTATGTTTTGATCTCCAATTTCGCCACTCCTACGGATGGTAGTTCTCAAGTAGGACCAATCAAAAATATATAGCAATATGCTGGTTCATTTGCAACTGGCTGAGACCTCTTTTAAAAGTGTGGTTGGATAAGCCATGTGAGCGTGACCTGTGCCACAAATCCATTTAAAAAAAAACTTTCATAGGGTTCATTTCCTATCTACACTGAATGCAATCATCTCTGTGATGTGGTTCACACCTGAGCCTTGCACCAAAGGTTTGCTAGTATGTAGATATTAAGGCCAATTGTAATCTGTTTTACCAGCACTTAAAATATGGTATATGATGTGTAGCCTATACGTGCATTGTATGCAGAGGTGCTGTCCCTGCTATAAAAGGAATAGATGGCTTAAGGGGGTCCAGTGAGTATGTGTATATTCTCATACATATATTAGTGGGTCCCAGGCTAATCCTTGGGGCTAGACATAAATTTGGGGATGCTCATGCATGCACTCATCCATGTGTAGACAGCACATGCAAAGCCTGAGAGAACCAATCAGTTTGAGGTATTGGCCTTTCTGTTTTTTCTCCACAGTGACTGAGCCAGCCAAGAGGCCCTTTTTTTCATATTTACAAATGTCCTCATGAAGAAAGTAAAAGTATGTTAAATGCCCCTCTAGTTACTGACTTAAAATCTCTGCGAAGTCTTGTTTCTGTTAATGTTACAGATCATATTCAGGGTTAGGGTACCCTTGCTTACAATCCACATACATCTTAGCTTTTGTCATTGTTGTATGCATTTATTTGCTATATTTTGGTCTTGAATCTTGCAGCTCATTTGCAAGGATGATTGATAAAATTATTTTCATAGTTATTCTACAACGTCTTCTGCAGTTTCATCTCACTACTATATAGCATTTAACCACTGCTATGACCAATTCATGCATATTGTACCCAACTGTAAACCTTCAATTACTGTTCATTTGATCCTTCTTCCCTGGCCACTGGGTTTTGGTACTCTACCCATGCCATGCAAACTACTGTGAAGCATAAGACTGCAATTTGCTTTTTGAATTCCTGACTATTTTGACATTGCTCATCAGCAACTCCAATCTGTTTTGTTGGCCTTAATATATGTGGAGTATAAATTGCAGGATAATTTTATGGACAACTAGAAATTAATAATAACCAACTCTAAATTCAGTGTTACACTATGAGGACCATAAGTAAGTAGTAGCAAAAATTGCTTACAGGAAACCTATGTATGTTATTGATTCTAGCAATGCTGTATCTTAAGCTTCTGAGCAATACACATGAATTGCCCAACTGTGTATTTTTTATTGATTTGAAGGAGTGGTGGTAAAACAATGTTGCAACAGTTCACTTGATACACTAAAATGTCTATGCCTTAAAATGTAACATTTACTCTAGGTTTAGAGGACAAACGTATCATGTTCATGAATTCATCATGACTTCAGTTTTCATCAATTCAAGTAAGTTTTAAGGAATGTATAATTATCACTACACTTCACTCTTGTAGAACAATAAAAATAATGGACTGAACACTCATCTTTTTGCCACAAGTGTCTTATTGATAGTTTATTTGATTAAAATCCCTATTCTCTGCAGAGGTTGGGGTAGCTGGCAACAGTCTTGTGAAATAAGACTGTAGATAAGTGGCATAAGGTTAGCCAATGAACTTTACAGTTGAACGGAGATTGGGAAGAGGACCCCCCTCTTGCAAGTCTGAACTTGTACTTACTGCACTACACTGGATATTTTCATTGTATAATCATTATACTAGAATGCACAAGAGACCAAAACCACTTCCAGTCTTTGTGGTCAGTATCCCAAGAGATCAGTATAGCCATGTTTGGAAGAGGAGAAAATATTTTTTTCTTTCTCAGCTATTCTATCCAAAGAAGCAGCAATTGTTCACAATTTTATTCCATGATACCAATATCCTGAAACTCATAAGTAGAGGAACTTGGAGGAGGAGGAAATGTATGCTTGAAGTCTGGGGCATGAACATGGCTCAAATGAAACTGGCAAGTATAATGATTTTGTAGCACCTTGCTTGGTTTCAATCTATTTTATTTATTTTTATTTATTTTTAGATTTCTACCCCGCCCCCCTAGACAATGTCTACTCGGGGCGGCTTACAAATATCATCAATATATAAAACATTAAAACATTAAACAATAAAACAATTGAAACAATAATATAAAGTATTCAAGATGGGAATAATAAAAAACAAAGAACTAAAATTTAAGAATTGACAGAAGGGAAGGCCTGCCTAAATAGCCAAGTTTTTAAATGGCTCTTAAAAACACCCAGCGAGGGTGCCAGGCGGATCTCTGTTGGGAGGCTGTTCCATAGTCGAGGGGCCACTGCCGAGAAGGCCCGGTTTCTAGTTCTTTCTTTCCGGACCTCTCTCGGCGTTAGGCCCCTCAGCCGTCCCTCCTGGCTATGCCGAGTAATTCGGGTAGATCTAGGTGGGAGAAGGCGGTCCGCCAAATACCGAGGTCCCAAACCGTTTAGGGCTTTGTAAGTCATCATCAACACTTTGAAGTCAATGCGGAAGCGAATGGGCAGCCAATGCAATGCGGCCAGAGTGGGAGAGATATGTTGGTATTTTCTCACCCCACTGAGCAGTCTGGCCGCTGCATTCTGCACCATTTGAAGCTTCCGCAACAATCTCAAAGGTAACCCCACGTAGAGTGCATTACAGTGGTCTAATCTCGAGATTACGAGCGCATGGACAAGAGTGGTGAGGGCCCCCCCATCAAGGTAGGGCCGCAACTGGGCAATCCGCCACAGATGAAAATAGGCAGAACGGGCCACGGACGCCACCTGGTTTTCCATGGTAAGCGCCGGGTCCAGATGTATCCCCAAGCTGCGGACCTCACTCCGTGCGGTAAGAGTAACCCCCCCGAAAGAGAGGGAGTCTCCCAGACCGCCGATGGAAGAACCACCCACCCTCAAGACCTCCGTCTTGTCCGGGTTCAGCCTCAAACCGTTCAGCTGCATCCATTGCAGTACAGCCTCCAGACAGCGCCGAAGGGACGGAACGGCATCCACCTTTCACCAAAGTTTACAATTCTTGCATTTAATAAAAATTTATTTAACCATGTAAGTGGAGTGCATAAATCATTATGGAAACAACCAGTTTTGGTCCAGTTTTTCATAATTTTATCCAGTCTCAAGACCTGCCAGGTTAGTAATATCTTTGGGTATGGACCAGACATGAGAAAGCAGATCAGGTCTCATCACACCCCCTATGAATGGGACGTTCGCATTAATGTAAACGACTTACTGCACAGATTTCCTTTTTGCTTTTATTTTACAACACTAGAAATGCTAGCATACAATTGTAACATTAAAGGGAGGCAAAGTAATTTTTTTTAAAGGCAGTTCTAAGTGGGAAGCAGACCAATTTTTCAAACAATCTGTAGTAAAATATATTGTTTAGGAAAACTTCAATTTACATTCATTTTCTAAAGGAAACAAGGTTACCTTTCCCATTCATGCTCTCATGCTAACCATGTTTTTTCTTAAAAATTGTATTGATTCTGAAGACATTAATTTTGAACACTTTTAGGTATAATTAACCTGATATACTATACAAGCTTTAAAGTATAATATTTAGGTGGTGGTTGTGGGTTTTTCGGGCCCTTTGGCCGTGTTCTGAAGGTTGTTCTTCCTAACGTTTCGCCAGTCTCTGTGGCCAGCATCTTCAGAGGACAGGAGTCAGAACTCTGTCTGTGCTCTGGAGTCAGGAGTTCTGACTCCTGTCCTCTGAAGAAGCCGGCCACAGAGACTGGCGAAAGGTTAGGAAGAACCACCTTCAGAACACGGCCAAAGAGCCCGAAAAACCCACAACAACCATCAGATCCCGGCGGTGAAAGCCTTCGAGAATACATATTTAGGGTTTAGAATGCAAACCACCACATTCATCAGATTACTGTCATGTCAAATTTTATTACCTCTATCGATTTTTAAAATAAAATCTGTAAGACCGCATGGTCTAAACTTTTCAATACAAGTTTCTTACTGATTTTTATTATTATTATTCATGTCTGTATCTCAGCTGTACAGCCATGATGCTTCCGATGCAGTTTCCACAATGTCCCGCGCCCCCGCCGTTGGGCACGGAAGCTACCTCCCTTTCACATGGGCTGAAATCTAGTGGTAAATAAGCTGCAAGTGGAGTATCAGTGGAACTTACAGAAGAATTGACCCACCGAATCTCCTGATTCAATGGACCTACTCTAGAAGCAACTTATTGTTGGATGGCTGACGCTAGCAGTGGAACGAAGGTCGGACTCAAAAGAGGAAGTTACGGGGCGGGCTGTTCAGATCTCTATGGTTTGTTAACCTCTCGCTGTGGAGGAGGAGGCTGGGAATAAAACGTAGAGATAAAAGAAGAGAGACAAGAGAAGGCTCACTTCTGGTTTCTATTTGAAAAGCCCTACAATACGGCGTGTGTGAAATCTCTCAGAGAGAGAGAGAAAGTTCTAAGTGAAGTAGCTTCCCGTGATGTCTTGCTGTGTGTGTGTGTGTGTGTGATTGTTGTGGATCGGCCGCCCAACGCCTTCGACTGACAACGGGAAGTGCTGGTTTCACCGCGGAGGTGCGAACTCTCTCGGAGGGAACCTTTCGGGGGCGGCGAGAGCGGCGCGAGTGCTCGCCTTTCGAAGGATGGCCCAAAGCCCGCGTCCCGGAGTCGCGGTGGTCCTTGACCGAGAGCCTTTAACGCCACCTCCCCACTGCCCTCACGGTGAGCTCGGTCGGGCACGGGGGGCGCCCTGTTATCCTTCCCCCGGCCTTCCCCCCCCCCGGAAGTTCTGCCTTTTCGATTGTTTGTTTTTGCGTATTCGCATTCATTCCCTCTTTCATTGACTTCAGTAAAAAAAATAGGAACATAGGTTAAAAATAACGGTTAAGATACATTTTTAAATAACGGTTAAGATACATTTTTAAATTAAAGACGGAAAATCTGGTGGCGAATCATCAGTCCTTGGGGGAGTTGCTAGAGTTGTAGCGCAAAGGGGACGGGGGGGGGGTCCCCTTTGGGCGGGGGAAGGGAGAGAGAGAGAGTTCAGAAACTTGGTCGGTGTCTCTCGAGCCGCAAGATGTTGGATGCAGGCCCGGCGAAGAGGAAAGGGCACGGGACGTCAGTGGTTATAACTTAGGTGGATGATCGATGAAGGTGGAGGGAGTCTTTTCCTCACTGGAAGCGAGAAATGTGCTCTCATGTGTGAGAAAGAATTCTAGAGTACTCTAAACTAAAGCTCTCGTCCTTTTGTAACACGGAGTGTAGTTCTCTTCTTCTGAGGCATTTTCAAGGTACCAGAAGAGTTTTTGGCCGTAATCCTATTGGTGTTTGCATAATTTGCTGCCAGTAATTAATGAGGTGCTGGTGAGTGTATTGGTTGCAGGCCTGGATATGCGCCTTATTGCATAACTGAGATTGGTCCCAGCGTCTCATCCATTAGCTGCAATTAATTGCAGCAGGTTACATACAAGCACCAATAGGATTCTGGTCTTTGGTGTTTTTGCGCCAACAGACTAACACCCCACTCTCCTTGGGGAAAAAAAAAACTATGTTGACTATTACAGCAAATTGTGCAAGTTTCTATAATACACCCCTTCAAATACTTAAACTTTTTGTTTTTAGGTCCAACTCTTCTGTTTGCAAAGCTTGTTCAAGGAAAAGAAGAGGAAAGAAGATTTTATGCTTGTTCTGCCTGTAGAGAAAGGAAAGACTGTAATTTCTTTCAGTGGGAACATGAAAAGGTATAATATAAGGATAATAGTTTTAACAATATTGTTAATCTAATAACCCTCAAGGGCATGATCAACACAAAGGCAAGCACTTTTAGTTGCATTTATTTCAACTGGAGAATTAAGCATATACTTAAATTTCTTCCCTTAAAATCAGCTGACCTCAAAATATTTAATCTTGTATGTCACATGACCACTTCCCTTGAGCTAAGGGACTGTTAAAGAATCAAATCCTTTCCTCCCCTGAAAAGACTGTGGGTGGGGAATCTGCAGCCCCATCCATTGTTTGCAGCCACGTTAGATGACAGCTTCCATCATCCCTGCCTGTTGACTATGACACTCAAGGGACAGGTGACCCTCTCCATTGCCCGTGTTGTGGCACCTCCTGTCTCTCCCACCTTCGTGGAGTGCTTGAACTAGTGAAGGAAAGAGGCTTTCCCCCTCTTCCCCGAGGCAACCCCAGAGGGCTGTGAGGGCGGCCAATACTTGGACTTAAGACATTAGCATCTGGTTGATGCAGAGTTTAGCAAGGCCCATAAATCATTTACTTTTTGAGCAACCTGTTGTGTTGTCATGGAAGGGGTTCAGCAGAGAAGAAATGAAAGAGAGAAAGGAGGTAAAATGAAAGTAAGTACAAAAAATAAATTGTACAGAACTGCATTTTGGTTGCAGCTTTTAAAAATCAAACATCGATCCTTTACTATCTTCATTACCAGATGAAAATAATCCTAAATAGTCTTTCTTGAATTTGGAATGAAGACTAATAAGAAGCCAAACATGGATTTTTCTTCTCTTGTTGAGACATAAATTATGAAAAGAAAATTTGAAGTGTGGCTTGACTGAATTCTTGAAAACGTATCAGTTGTTTTATTCTTTTATAGATATGTTTGTCACATTTGTGTTTATCAGGTATCAGAAGCCAGACTTTCAGCACGGGAAAAGTACAACCAAAGTCACCAACCAGCTTTCTCTCACAGAGACAACATAGAAAGGTACTGTGTCTGTCTATGTTTATTTGGCATTCCTTTATTTTTCAAAATGTATAGCTTGATTATTTTGTGATATTTGAGTCTCCATAAAGAATGGCTATTGGACTTCTTTAATTACAATGTCAACATTAGACAGTTGACTAGAAATTAAGGACTGAGCCAAAATTTGAAGATACTAATTTTTCAAATCATCCATGATCCCACGGGTAGGGGAGTGAGGAGCAATTTAAGTTCAGTTGTTGCTTCCTCTCTTGGCTATATAAATGTCCCATGACAGCCAACTGTAATATTTTCTATGGGGCTTCCAAAGACCTTAGGAGTTATTAGTAACTGCCAGTGTTTGCCACCTTTCTGATACTTCTTGTAGTATAAATCCGTTAGTATAGTTTGGTGAATGGGACCGGAAGAGATGATTGACACAGGGACAACTCACATATTGTCTATTTTCAGTTTAAACCTGTGAGGGGCTTGGAAAAGCTGTTTTGGAGGACTACAGCTCCCAGAATGCCGCTCCGCCAATCAGCATGGAAATTCTAGGGGCTGTAGTAAAAAAAAAGTACGTTTTCTGAGCTCTGCACTTGTGATTAAGCATATGCCTACAACATAATGCAGAGATAACATAAACGTGCATAGATGTACTTAGATTACAACTTAGTTCTAATGCCCTGTCTTGTGCATGTAAGTATCAGAATGTTGGGTTTGACACTACAGTTTACACTGAATTTTGAAAAGCACTGTGCAGGACTAAAATGCAAAAAACATTGGAACATTGAAGCTGCAGTTCTGTGGATCTTTGGGACTAAATGAGTAAATTTGGGAGTTGGAACTTAACTTCTGCTGTAGTGAGTAAGCACGGGATTGATTGACTCACACATTCCCATTCAGTGGAAACAAAAAATACATCTTAGATTCAGTCGGAAGTGCATCCCACATCTGCTGTATCTAGAGGAGTCCTGAAAGAAGTTCACATCAGCTGAGTTGGAATCTTCAAAATTATTCCAGTAATTCCTTTGTCAATCCAAGATCAGCAAATAATTTAGCTTTTAATATCAGGTTGTTAGGTTGTCCAGCTTCATGTATAACTGCATGGAAACATTTCCCTATCTGTGCTTTAATAAACTGTGCTTTAGATTATTTTAACTATATTTGGCTGTGAAGTTGAATCTTCACTTTCTTTTAATTAATTTAATATGTAATTTAATGCAAACATAAAATGAAATTTAATTTAATAAACAATCGTAAAAGGTAAGAGTTTTGGAGATTAGAATGCAGCTGGCTTTCAATCTATTATAGTACTGAGTCATTTTCTAAGAGGGGTTGGATAAAACTATCATGTCCTGCTGATCCACCATCTTCATATACTCAGAGCATGGGGAATTTCTGATGTAGGCCTCTCTCAGACAGGTTCCCCATCCCTGATCGTAGTGCAATGTCTGCTGTTTTAGAGTACAGCCTAGCCAAAGTTCAGCTTTTTTGGTCCCCTTGATTGAAATGGAAGCGTTAAGCTTGTACATCCGTTGGCCTCTGAAATAAACGACTTCTGAATGAAATGCATAGAAGTGAAATGGGGGAGTTGCTCTTCTTCGTGGAGTGCTTGCAAGGTAACAAGGAAAAGACCAGTTCTTGCCCAAAGAACTGGCAGTATAGATGGTTGGAGACAAACACCCTAAGAGGCAGGACATGTATAACAAAAGATAAAGTTAAACAGATTCCTTTTGAATAGCTATGCCTATTTTCTAATTTTGTTTCCTAATATAAGGTTCAAAGAGTTTGTCACCTTGCCGCTGTCAAAAAGGAAGTTTTGTAAAGAATGCCAACAGCTGCTGTTGCCACCAGAATGGAAAAGCCACTCTGGACATCAGTTACTCAGTGATGTCTCTGTGGCCCAGCTAACAAGACCCACCAGCTTTCTCAGCCCTCTGGAGAACAAAAAGACAAATGCACAGTATCTCTTTACTGACAGAAGTTGCCAGTTCTTACTGGACCTAATTGTTGCACATGGATTCAAAAGGGTGCTTTGTGTTGGCACCCCAAGGTAAGACATGGAGTGCATTTCCTCCTGGTAACTCTCTTGAACACATATAATTGGCATCTCTGGGATTTCAGCTGTAAAAGGCTCAAAGCACCTAGTATTGCTTCAATCTGATGTTTTTGATCTGTAGCTTTAGTATTTGTTCACTATTGGCTATGATGGGTAAGATTGATGGGAATTGTTGTCCAGCAGCATCTGGAAGACCACATGTTTCCCAACCCTGGGCAAAAAAGGATTGATGGTCTGTCATCTGCATAAATAGCACTAGACTTATTTTGTAAAATAACAAGAAAGTGGTTGTGAGCAGGAAAAAAGTTGGGCTAAATCTAGTTTATTCTCAAAAATTTGCCCAGATGTTGTATGATAGATGCCAGATGCCCTAGATAGCACAACCAGTGATCAGGGTTTGTGTATACATAACAACATGGTAGTGTAACGACACCTGGAGATTGAAAATTGGGAACTACCAGTATAGCATTTTTGGTCTGGTAAGGGGAGTTCTCTACTATGGTGCATAGTTTTACATGTTAGCAAGCATATCTTTGCATCTCTTAGAAAGGAAGCAAGCTACCAAGATACAAACAATAAGTAAGGTTAGAAGGGTGTTTGAGTGGCTACTTATTTACTTTGCATGCAGAAAGATCACAGATACGCCTTAGAGCACTGCTGCAAATCATCAAAGGCAAAAGTAGAATAAATGGTCTGAGTAGAAGGCTACCTCATATACTGATGTGTGCTGCTGTTAGCTGAACGATGTTGCTATGTCCATGGCCTGTCAAATTAACTGCATAACAGCATAAGAAGAGAACCACTGGGTTATGCTGTTCTGTCCCGCCCACCAGACTTGCTCTACTTTTTGCTCCTTCCTTGTGCAGATGTAGAATTTCAGATATTCAGATTGTCAACAATAAACAACAACTATTATTTATTTCAAACAGTGTGGTAAACTAAATATGCCTCTGAGTGAGTGACAAGTGCCTTTATGTTTAGCCTGTGACAGCATTAAGGGGGAAACTGCTGCTGGACAATTTTCACTTTCCATATTAATGCACAGGTTTTTGCTGCAGACTTCAGAGAAAGTAGTTTGTTCCTGTTTCTAGAAATGGGAAGTTTCCTGTTCAGAACCTTTTTCTTGAGAGCTTCAGAGATTGCCTGGTTCATGAGGGGTTTGCCACAGATACCACCTCAACATAGAAAAGTGCTTTCTGTGATGGTTGCAAAGAATGGTATTGCATGTTTTGGATACTGGGGCTGGAGGCTATAGTCCGGAAAAGATTTTTTCTGTACAGAACATATCTTTACTGGTTCTTGTCCGATGTTGTATATTGTATATCCGATGTATCTTGTAGATTTAGTTAGCTTCATTATTTTTATGTTAATTTTTAGGCTTCATGAACTGATCAAACTCCAAACATCACAGAAGCAGAAGATCTGCATTAAGAGCCTTTTGTTAGATATTGATTTCAGGTAGGGTTTTATTCAGAGTTTGATATCTCTTCATTTAGAATTTGCTGTCTTCTGTACAGAAGCCAATTCATTTCCTAGTTTGCTCCCTATGTTGGCTATGGGACCATGGCAGTTGTAGTCCTGCTCAACTAGAGGTCACCAGAAAAGGAAGGGTTGCCCTGGGCTGCATAGGTGACAAATTAATGCGTTCTTAAACTACAAAGGCAAAGCATTCATGCTGAGAGTTTGAGTAATTTTTGTATTGCATTGTGCTTCTGGTTGCTTCTGATACTAATTGATTGAATTGGTGTAATGTCAGGGAATGGCTTGAACATTCTTTTCTTAGCAAACAAGGTGCCAGAAAGTGGATGAGAAAAGGGAAAACAAGCCGTATGGGTGACTGTAGGGAAAGTGACTGCAGGAAGAGTGCAGGTTAGGCAATAGCAAAGAAAGAGAGTGGTGAGGAAAAGTAGGTGACAGGCACAATTTGGAAATATTCCTGTTTTAAACTACAACTTCTAGAATGCTCAGTCAGCATGGGAATTATGGATGTTGTAGTCCAAAAAAGGAACATTTTCTAACTCTGGTAATAGGTAAAAGAAAACTTAACTTGGTGACCTGAACTAATGGAGCCTTGTGGTGCAGTGGTTAAACTGCAGTACTGCAGTGAAGACTCTGCTCATGACCTGAGTTTGATCCCAGGTTCAGGTAGCCATCTCTAGGTTGTTGAATTGAGTACCAAGCTCGCTAGGGGGCAGAGCAATGTGTAGCCTTGCATACTTAAATAGTAAATCACCCAGAGAGAGCTTTAAGCACTGTGGGACAGTATATATGCAGCACACTTTAATGAACCAGCACTTGATAGCAGATTTTGTATGTTTTGAATGTGATGAAAATTATTGTTTTGTAGGTATTCTCAGTTCTATACAGAAGAGGAATTCTGCCACTATAACATGTTTAACCATTATTTCTTTGCTGGAGAGGTAAGAGCCCTCAAGGTTATTTGAAAAACTTATTATTATGGAGCAGCCACTCATAAAACATAATGGCTAAAACCTTGTTACTGAGTGCCGTAAATCAGCCTAGAGTAGACCCATTGACTCAATGGGGATTTGGTGAGTCAACTTCTCCACAAGTTCTGTTGATTCAAATAGGCCTAGTTGAAGTCACAGTTAATATAGGCTCATCTGAATCAACAGAACTTACGGAGAAGTTGACTTGCCTGATCCCCATTGAGTCAATGAGCTACTCTAGTGCGACTTACTGTTCTAAGCAGCAGGAGTTTGGCCATTTTGAAACAACAGAGCTTATGGTTAGAAAAAGTGTAACTGGGACTTTCTTGTGGGCAATTCTAAAAGGCTTGTGTTATACTCCAAACTTTTTTCCCCTCCACCTCTCAAAGTGGCTAAGCAAAAGTGCAGTAAATATACCAAATCACATACAGTATGGTTCTTTGTTTTTAAGTCACATTTGGGTTGGGAATCCTGCAAATAGAGAACACTCCTTTGCAAAGTAGGACATATGGACACTGCATTTGTGGTTCTTGAACAGCAGCCTCATGTACCACATAGACAGCTGCTTCGGAACCTGATGAAGTTTCCAAAAGCGTCTTGTGATAGGGCTTATTGTAAAAAGAAAGAAGGCAGTGTTCTCACACTATTCCACAAATGCCTAAAATAGCAGTTTGAATGCCACAAAGGTTTGAAATGGAACTTCACTGATGTCTTCCAGGCAGCTTATGAAGTGTGTCAGAAATTCTTGCAACAAGACAAAGGTGAAGGTGTCATAATGGTGGCTGATCCGCCATTTGGAGGCTTGGTTGAAGCTCTCGCTTTTAGCTTTAAAAAGCTTATTGCCATGTGGAGGCAAACAGGAAGCACAGGTAACCATTTTCCCTGTGGTGGAGTGATTATATGATTTTAGGAAATGGTGGCAACTTTGGTGACTGTCCTCCAATTCCAGGTGCTTTAAGATATTTCAGATGGAGAAGAAGAAAGCAGCAGTGACCAGGATCCAAGAGTAGACATCTGCTGGTAGAATGGAAGATTGCAGGGGAATTGGGAAGAACAGTTCCTTTCAGCCAGTGCAAACTCCCCATGCAGGCTCCAAACTGATCAGCAGGCTGGGAGAATCCTCCATGGTTGGTTTTTGAGCTACAGTGAGGGAGAGAAAGTTTTGTTGTACTGGTGTCCATCCACTAGCAAAACATCAGATTTAGTTCAATGTTTTCAGTGAATTGATTTAGTTCAATGTTTTCAATGAATTACAAGATATTTCAAGTGCATACCTTGAGTACAGTATGAATAATAGTGAAGGCAATATTTGTAATAAACTGCAGGCATTCATTACAATATGCTCCAGTACACCTTCAGCTAATGCATTTGACCCAGGGTCCTCAACCCCCAGTCTGCGGCCCGGTACTGGGCCTTGGCCTTGGCAGGACCAAGCCACGGAGACAGATCTCCCACCCACCCCGCACGTACGCCACACACGCACGCATGGCCCCCACGCAAGCGTGCATGGGTGCCCCGCCCACTCCCATGGGCGCCCCGCCCATCCGTGCATGTGCGCACTGGTGCCCCACGCACTCGTTTGCACGCCCTGCCCACTCTCGTGCATGCCCCACCCACTCACGCACACACACGGGTGCCCCGCCCACCAAACTGGTCTGCAGTTCAGAAAAGGTTAGGGACCACTGCATTTGACAATTACCTGAAAACCAAAGAGGAATGACTGTGACAAAACTATAAAATCAACATGCACTGGGGTATTGTGCTGCCAGTGAATTTTATTATTTATTCCTTTTAAAAGAATATTTCTTTTGTGTGCTAGATGCTGTCAGCAAAGAGTTACCCATGCTTTGGATATTTCCATACTTCTTTGAATCACGCATTCTTGAGTTTTTTCCATACTTCACAATGTTGGATTATCAGGTATGGGCAAAGATAATTGCTGGGTATTATGAAGTAGAAAAAATGAATCAGGTTTGTTGTAAACGTTGGTGCCTCTGTGTTCGAGATGTTCATTGCAATGCCATGAACATTAGTGGAACACTCACTCCTTAATTCAATGCTTGCTTTGAAGATTTCTTGTTATACATTCGTCTGCTTTGTTAAATAATTTTCTGAATCTCTCTGTCTCACACACATACTCTGGCAATCCTCCTTTTTTTGAGGATGATCTGAGGGCCATTATTCTCAGATTTGCCCAACATGTTTTTGATTTCTGTTTGAAGAAAAGTCAAATATAAGTGTCATTCTTATGTAAAGCACACTTTTTCATGATATTCATAATCTCCAGTAATTTATTTTATGGCTGTTGTGGGTTTTGTCTGACTCCTGTCCTCTGAAGATGCTGGCCACAGAGACTGGCGAAACGTTAGGAAGAAAAACCTTAAGAACATGGCCAAACAGCCCGGAAAACCCACAACAGCCATCGGATCCCGGCCGTGAAAGCCTTCGAGAATACAAATTTATTTTATACTGGCAATAGAGTTTGAGTATGCCCACTGGGAGCTTTCTGTTCTGACAGCAGCTGCTTGTTGGAGGGCATCTCTGGAGGACTGCTCACTCCAAAGATGTGTGTGTGTGACTGTGTGTGCGCGCGCACAAATGCTGTTTTAGGCTGCATTAACAGCAATATAGTCTTCAAATCCTGTGAAGTACTAGTTCCCCTCTATTTGGAATTGGTTAGGCCTCATCTTGAGTACTGTGTCAAGTTCTGGACACTGCACTTTAAGAAGGATGCACACAATGGGAACAAGTTCGCAGAAGGGCAACAAGGATGATTAGGAGACCGGAAATGAAGCTTTATGGGGAAAGACTGAAAGAATTGGGCATGTTTAGCCTTGAGAAAAGAAGACTGAGGGGTGACATGATAACACTCTTCAAATACTTGAAAAGTAGTCATTCCAGAGTACATGACACATAATAACAGATTCAAGTTACAGGAAGCCAGATTTCAGTTGAATATCAGGAAAAAAAATTATAACTGTTAGAGCAGTACAACAGTGGAACCAATTACCTCAGGTGAGGGGTGAGTGTTACAACGATGGAGGCACTGAAGAGAAAATTAAAGAGCCATCTGTTAGATATACTTTGATTTGGAGTCCTGTATTGAGCTGGGAGTTGGACTGGATGGCCTTATAGGCCACTTCCAACTTCATGATTCTATGATCCTATAAAAACTTGACTTATAAAAACCTTATGTCTCCTCTCCCCGACACTCCCTTTGCTTTCTAGGTGGACTATCACAATCATGCACTGTATAAGCATGGGAAGACTGGTCGTAAACAGTCCCCAGTTCGTATTTTTACCAACCTTTCACCACATTTGATAGTGCTTCCTGTGGAAGAAGGATATAGGTAAGATTTTGATCACCGAAGTAAAATTAAGTTTTATTCTAAAAATGTTTTTGTTATTAATTAGTATGTTTACAAAAGCAGTGATGTGGCTTAATTAGTTATCACTTTATTCAGTTTTAATGATGCACAATGAAGTAGCCCTGGGATAAGTAGACAAATAATTGTAAATGGTTTCCTTGACAGGTTTTGCTCTGTCTGCCAGCGATATGTCAGTTTTGAAAATCAGCATTGCAAAATCTGCAATTCATGCCCATCCAAAGTAAGTATGTATGTCTGTTTGTGTTCAGGAAGACATTAGCAAGAGCTAGACCAATGGTTCCCAACCTTGGGTCCCCAAATCTTCTTGGACTACAGCTCACGGAAGTCCTGGCCAGCACAGCTAATGTGAAGGCTTCTGGGAGTTTTAGTCCAATAACATCTGGGGACCCAATATTGGGAACCACTGAATTAGACCTTAACTTTGATTCCACATTAATAACTTTGAATTTCAGGGCGGGGGTGGTGGTGGGAGTCAGATAACTTCAGAGAGCAAGTTAGAGCTACAGTCCTATGCTGATTTTGAGATTAAGCCTCATTGAAAACAATGGGAATTATAATTATAGGCTCTGTATTTCTTCAATATTAGATAATATTATTGCTATAGCTGTAGCAATATCTGGTTTATCTGGTTGCTGCAGAAGATAAAGAAAAACAATCTCTCATCTGTTGGTAGGAATCCATATCCTTTGTGAACCCAGTGTTCAGATCTAGCCGCATTGGAAGTGAGGCTTTACAGATAGGCCTACATGCCCAAGAAAGAAGAGGCCTTTTTGTCCTTGTTATGCCATGTGCTGTAACCCAGCATTTTCTGTATGACTGAAGAGACTAAAAACATGCTTATTTTAAATGTGCACAAATTTTCCCTCTCCAATCAAGTAAGTAACTCTAAGAGAGGTTCTAATAATTAAAGTGAAAAGACATGGGAGTTTAGATTAAAAGCAGGGAGTAATTAGAATAAAAACTAAAGAACTAATGACACTTGCTTTAAATAAATACATACATACAAAAACACAAATAAAAGTAAACATTGTTTTTTTCTAATAGGATGGGAGACAATGGAGGCACTGCTATCTTTGCAAAAAATGTGTAAAACCTTGTAAGTATTTTAAATCACATTTTCAGCATTCACTTTGCAGTTGGGAGAGATAAAACTCAAACTAGTATTAATGTTTCTGTGTTTCTGTACCCAGCCAGTAAAACCCACTTATATACAGGAGAATATGGAAGGAACACTTTGCAAATAACGACATGTAAAATTTGAGGCAGTTAGGAGAGCAGTTGTGGTGTTTTTTGCAAAAAGATTGGTAACATCAACTGAAATCCTGTTCCATAAATTACACAACATAAGGTTCATGATGTCATCAGCCACAGCAATTTTTTGGAAATAAAATATTTTCAATTCTTGCACACACCCCTCCCCCCACCCAAAGATATGGAGGCTCCTGTGGAATCAGTTTCGTTCTAGGGAAGCTATTAGGGCTGAGGGACTGCAAGAGGGGGGAGTCTTTAATTTCTGAAAATTTCTGCTATGGTTGATGATGTCATCAGCCTTTTGCAGTATTACTTGGGGGACAGGATTTCAGCCACTATTTCTTTTCTGTTCAGCAAATAGTGTTTACTCATTAGTCCCAAAACATTGCAGTTGTACTTTGGGAACATTTTTATATTTTTGTTGTTGTTAAGTCGTGTCCGATTCTTTGTGACCCCATGAACCAGAGCACGCCAGGCCCTCCTGTCTTCCACTGCCTCCCGGAGTTTGGTCAAATTCATGCTGGTAGCTTCGATGACACTGTCCAACGATCTCGTCCTCTGTCGTCCCCTTCTCCTCTTGCCTTCACACTTTCCCAACATCAGGGTCTTTTCCAGGGAGTCTTCTCTTCTCATGAGATGGCCAAAGTATTGGAGCCTCAGCTTCAGGATCTGTCCTTCCAGTGAGCACTCAGGGTTGATTTCCTTCAGAATGGCTAGGTTTGTTCTCCTGGCAGTCTAGGGGACTCTCAAGAGTCTCCTCCAGCACCACAATTCAAAAGCATCAATTCTTCAGCGGTCAGCATCCTTCTTTTTTTTTACTGTAGTTTAAAAATAATATTTTAAAGTAACAAAAATGTGATGCTTAACGAATGAGTTGGTCTTAAAGTAGAAGCAACAAGGACAATGAGTAGCACATTTAAAACAATATTTAAAACTTGTTGGCAAAATGAAAGGCAAAAGAGAAAAGGGGAAAAGGCCAAATATTGTAGCAGTTTAAAGATTTATGTTAGTGTAAACTCTCATGGATCAAAGTCTGCTTTTTCAGACTTCAGGGGTGAACTATGGTCCATGAAAGCTCACACAGTGAAATAGATGTGTTAGTCTTTAAAGCACCACAATATTTAGCATTTTTCTCTCTTTCATTTCCCCTTCACTTTTTCTGCTTTCCTTTTCCCAATATTCTAACACAGGTGCTGATGTGAAAAATTGCAGGTTTGTTTACAGGTCTCAAAAAAAAAAAGGACACATGTATGAGAGATTGTGTTAGAAATGAGATGTTTTCTATGTCATGGAAGAACTCAGATACTTGTTGTGACGATCACCTCCTTGAGGCACCTACGTTTTGTGCCCTCACAAAGGTTCCAGTCGTGTTTTCCTTTCACTGCCACCAGTGGATTACCTCAATCCACAAAATAAATGATGTTTGATCAGACACTTGTATTGTGAATGCAAACAAAACTTATTTATTAAAGTGAAGCCAATTTATTAATCACAGAAGTTCTTCAGAAGTACATACTATTCTTTTGCCATATAATTTCCACCTTCTATATCTATTTATCTTAACCAGTCTCTAACTCAATCTCTATCTCTTCTGCCTCTGACTCTGACCAACTCACTCTCTCTTCTGTCTGACTCTTGACTGACTCTTGACTGACTCTCCTCCTCTTAGGCTCCGCCTTTTAATTTCTCTCTCGGCTCCGCCTCTCCACCACATTTGCCTAGTACATGAATAATACATGACTTATACCTAACAAAGGGTGAACGCTACAGACCTCCCCCCTTAAATATGTTTGTTTGGGAGGGGAAACACGTTTTCCATCCCAAACAAACATGCATCATTGCATGAAACTACTTACCCTCTGGCACAATTTTGCAAGCAATAACAATATTATAACCATCACAATCTCTTTTAGTCTAAACATTCCAATACAATTCAATAATATACTTTACCTTATCAGTTATACTTACTACATTTAACATTTTAAACCTTACAGAAATATACCACAATCAGGAAACTTTTTTTACATAGATAATTAACCAGTAAATCAATAGTCCATTCCAGTTCGTTTTAGAAGTCCTTGAATCATTCTCCACGTTTCAGTTCATCAATATTCAGTTTTTCCACACTATACACAAACAGAACATTTCTTGTAACATTATCAGCTTGGTTTATCCCCCCCCCCCCCATCAGTCATTTGGCTTTCAAGGCACGATCTGAGTCTCTTTCACTCCGTGGTTTGCAAAGTCCAAGTCTTTCACCTTCCCGTTGTAGTAAGGTGCGCCGTGGACTGGTCCGGTCATTACTGCCTCCTTCAGCTGGACACACGACTGCTGGCACTCAGGGGTCCCTCTGATGATCACTGGCTCCTTCCGCGTTCTCTTCCGTCGACGAGGTCATCGGGCCCTCTGATGTCCACTGGACGTCCTCTGCTTGTCATTTGTTAGTGACGTCTGCTTTAAGTCTGGCTCGGGGCTTCACTTTCTCAGCTGGGGAAAGGGTAGGCAGTTCCCTCTCCTCCCGAACATCTCTGGATGCATCCCTCTTTAAGAAGTCAGGGCTTACGCCTTTCTCCTCACTCACACATTCACCCACAGGTGCTTTCATTGAAACGTTTTCCCTATGTGGAGGACCACTATCACGGGTCACTTTAAGATTCCCAGGAGAGTGTCTTTTAAGTGCAATCTTAAACGATTGGTTTGTTTTAGATGCACTGAGCGTGTTATCTGATTCTATTCATTCATAGATAAGCTAGGTAGGGGTTTGCTTTGCAAGGTTTTAAGGACTACTTGTTCCGCCCCTGCCAAAAGCAAGTTTATCCCCTCTATAGTTCTCAGTTCTACTACTTAGTCCTCAGGACAGAATACTCTTTCCTGGGCCTCATACAAGCCTTTCTCTTTTTCAGGAGTACTTCCCAAGCTTGGCGCTGCCACTTCTAAGGACTTTTTTCTATATAAAAGCTCCTTATCCAGGCAAGACCTTTCAGGGCATTCAGGAGACAATAAAGTGGGTGTACTGGTGGCTGCTTCAAAGCAACCTACCAAACCAATCTCCTCCTTCTGCTCCTGAGCCAAACTATTTTTATTTGGATTCTTTAGAAGCATAAGATCAGCTTCTGGATGATAATTAGGCTGACTTCCAAAGAGACTCTTTCCCTCCATGCTTCCCTCTGCTACTGTATCCATTTCTGCTGCAGTGGGTGATTTCTGGCCCCCTTGTGAGCGTGTAAGTACAAAAGCACTCTTAACATGCTCTATCAAATGTAAACCCTCTCTATATGTCAGGTCTTTATCAGTCATAGACCTCTCTGGGTGTTCAAGGGTCAGTGGAATGGGATTCTCTAACTTTTGTAGTACAATCTTTCAAAGTACTATCTTCCATCTGTTCCTCAATACAGGAAGGATCATTAGGGGTTTTCAAAATAACCATCAGCCATTTTGGTTACCTCATGGTTCTTTTCTAACTTGGGGCATCCCTGATTTGATTCAGAGGTTTGGGATTCCATTTTCCCCTCAGGGATGGTTAACTGCTCTCTCAGGGAACCTGTTACTTCAAAAGCACTCTGCACATGCTTAGTGAGATCTAGCCCAATTAAACAAGGTGCAGTAATTTGATCAGAAATTGCCATGTCCCGATTTCCGATCCAATCTCTATAGTTTATTTTCACTTTAGCCATGGGTAAAATCACTGGAGTAGAATTTATTCCCTTGATGGTAACAGAATTTTCTGTCATGCCAGTTGCCATGGAGACAGAACCACCATTGTTACAACCTTCAGTAGCTTCTGCAGTTTTCAAGCAGTATACTTTCTTGGTCTGACCATCATCCTTCCCAATATTAAGTTTATTTTTCATACAGTTGAATTGTAAATGACCGAACTCCCTGCAGTTATAGCACTGTCTTCTTCGCTCACTCTGAGGAGATCTGTTCAACTTTAACTTTTCCTCAGGGTTCATTTGGGTCTGAGAACTAGGCCGTGCTAATTTAGGTGAAGTACTACCCTGGCCTTCTTTCCCTGATGCTTTGCTGAGGAAATTTTTATTAAAGGGTTTCTTATGGTTGTCCCAGTTTTGCCTGTTAAATTTTACCTCAGAGAACCTGTAGTCTCGAATCTCCCCAATGTAATCAGCTGTTTCACCTGCTTCTAATAGATTTTTAGGATTTTGTCCTTAACTAAATAACGCAATTCCCCAGGCAAAATAGAATAAAATTGTTCCAACCCAATCACATTTTTCATCTGCTCTAGAGAAGTGACATTTTCACGTTCCATCCATTTCTCCAAACATTGCAGCAGTTTAGCCCCTAGCTGAGAATAAGATTCCTCAGGCTTTTTGGTCAGGGAACGAAATTTTTGCGTCAGGTGTTCTGCATTGATACCAAATCTAGAAAATACCATTTTTCTATATGCTTCAAAATTTCTAGCCTGCTCCAGAGGCATCTGAGAATACAGCTCAGCTAAATCTCCACTTATTTGGGATCTCAAAACCATCATCCTTTCATCATCCTTAACATTAAAGTCCCAGCATGCCCTTTCAAATGATATGAGGAAGGATTTAGGGCAGTCTCCTTTTCTATATTGGGGAAATTTCTTTAAGTCGATTTTTGAGAGATTTCCCTCACTAGAGTAGTTATCGTTATTACTATTATTGTTTTGAGCAGCTAATTCTAATCTTTTCATTTCCATTTGAAATTCCATTTGTCTTTTTTCTTGCTCCAATGTGATTTCTCTCTCAATTCTGTTTGTCTGGCCTCAGCTCTCTCCTTTTCTCTGATTTCTAGTTCATTTGCTCTTAGCTTGAATTCCTGTTCCAATTTCCATTTTTCAAAACCTTGGGAGCTTAGATCACCTTCTCTCCTTGAGGCACCCTCATGAGTCTCCTCCTGTTCCACAACTAGAGGGGCTCCATTTCCCTCCACTTCCTGAGGTAAACTTTGTGCCTCTTGAGGATCAATTACCTCCATTCTTAGCTTTCTAATTCTTTTGGTTGGCATAAGTATGTGTACTTTGATAAGAGCTGGTTTCTATTGCAGAGTTAGTCAGGTCTCTTTTTTAAAACACTTTTTTACTGTTTTCTTTTCCCATTGTTTTTCTGGGGTACTATGTAACTCTCACTTGGCAGCTAAAGATGGCTACACTTTTTCTGGCACCACGCCAGCCATGACGTTTCTTGGTCTGAGACAACTTTCTTGCCTCCAGACACAAAACAAATTCTGTTTTCAAGCCTCTGCTTTTTATGTTCCTTTCACCTCAGACCTGTTCTGACCCTGGCTTCTGCTTTTTATCCACAAGCACTCCCTTAACACTCAGAGCCTTGGATTTTAAGCTAGCCCACTGGGTCTGTTCAAATCCTGAGGTAAACACAAAAGGAATTTTCCCTTCAGAGTCGTTCCCTATCTTTAGTCCCCCCCCCCCCCCCAGATCTGGGATCAGAAGCCCCACCACTAAGCTTTTCCACAAAAGCTCTAGCAGGTAACCCACTTCTTTACCACAGACCTCTGACTAAAAGGTACCCTTGACTCAAAGAAAATTCACTTTTAACTCTGGCTTGACTGGATTCTTTCGGATTCCGCCGCTGGACACCAATTGTGATGATCACCTCCTTGAGGCACCTACGTTTTGTGCCCTCACAAAGGTTCCAGTCGTGTTTTCCTTTCACTGCCACCAGTGGATTACCTCAATCCACAAAATAAATGTTTGATCAGACACTTGTATTGTGAATGCAAACAAAACTGATTTATTAAAGTGAAGCCAATTTATTAATCACAGAAGTTCTTCAGAAGTACATACTATTCTTTTGCCATATAATTTCCACCTTCTATATCTATTTATCTTAACCAGTCTCTAACTCAATCTCTATCTCTTCTGCCTCTGACTCTGACCAACTCACTCTCTCTTCTGTTTGACTCTTGACTGACTCTCCTCCTCTCAGGCTCCGCCTTTTAACCTCTCTCTCGGCTCCGCCTCTCAACAACATTAGCATACAACATGAATAATACACACTTGTAATCTTGGTTGTCCTCTGTTTTCAGGCTAATTGGAGGCCTGCTGAGAATCACTGCGCTTAAGTGCTAGGGATATACTGGAACATTTTGCTGCAGAGCCCACTCCTGAAACATTGTTTCCAAATTAATGTGTTTTAAAGTGATTTGTTTTGAGTGGCCTTTTTCAACCAGGTGCCCTTTAAACATATTGGACTACACCCCCAATTGGAGAAAGCAGCTCTAATGTTTGAAATGCTCTTGCTACACACTTTCATTTTTATCCTTTTCAGAACTCTAAATTATTCCTTTATTTTGCAGCTTGGATTCATTGCAGTGTTTGTGACTGCTGTGCTCTGCCAACTCATTCTTGTATGAATGCTGATGTTGGATGTTTTATTTGTGGGGCTGCCGATCATAAACGTACAACCTGTACTAATCGGCAAGTAGCTGGGAAAGGTGACCGGTAAGTTTGTCATGTGAATGCATTTGTTGGGTTATCTTTCAGAATGTGCAGTCTAGCAGTTTTCCCCATGAAAAACAGAGGGGCCAGATTTCCCAAATAGAGTAATGGAATTGGGAAGCCATGACTACTCAATATATTGTTTCCAAGAAAGTGAAAACTGCATATACTTTTTAGTGTGAATAAGTATCATAAATATTATAGTGAACTGTAGAAGTAGATTTGTGGATGTGCAGTATTTTTAAGGTAAAGTTCAAAGCAGCAAGTTATACTGTATATTCTGCATAAATTGTTCAGGCTGTTTAATACGTACTAATATATTTATTTCTTAAATCTTTATCCCACATTTCCAGTAAAAATAATGCTGTCTGTGCTTCTGAGCCACTTATTTGATGATTAATTAAAAGTATGTACACAGCTCAGTAAATTTTCAAGATCTATTTTGTGAAAATCTATATATCTGGGTTCTAATGATAATGTACATTAAATATATAATCCTACAATGCACAA
Organism: Intellagama lesueurii; assembly: GCA_037013535.1. Classification (NCBI taxonomy): domain Eukaryota; kingdom Metazoa; phylum Chordata; class Lepidosauria; order Squamata; family Agamidae; genus Intellagama; species Intellagama lesueurii. The sequence goes on from JBAJHW010000005.1 coordinate 114,145,986, forward strand.
AGGTGGAAGTTATTCAAATAAGTTCCACGTATCCCTTGTAAAAAGACATGGGAGAATAAAGCATCTTTTTTGTTGGGAAATTTTGTATGTTTGACCAGAACAATTCTGTTGTTCCAAGACTGCCTTTGCCAAGTGCCTTTTAAAATGACCTACTAAGTTTCAGAACAGTGGTGTGAGATTTTGGAAATTTTTAGAGGTTTCAGGATCTCTGTTATATAATAAAATTTCATCCATCCAGTTTTCTAAATTAGAAAATTCAGTAACTTGTCTTGTTTTGCAGAGATGGCAAAAAGGCAAGGCCAAAGAAGAAGGTAAAATTGAGTGTTATGAAGATAACAGGCACAAAGAAGATGAGAACTACAAAACGAAGAAAAAGCAAGAAATAGAGAAACTCACTGAATCCCACAGTTTACTCTGTTAATTTAGTGTTCTGCAGATGTGCTCTTAAGAATTCAAGTAACAGAATAAATGTTAATATATTTTGTATATAAAAAATAAAAAAGCCACTGTCTTTTTAACTCTTTCAACATTATTCTTCATTAGTTAAGAGATAAAACTGCATCCCCAAAAATGTATTACAAATTTGCTGGCTGGGCAAAAAGAACTCAAGAGGAAGAGTATAGTAGTAAATAAAAACAGTCAGTCGGTAAAGACCCAACCTAAACTAGGTCTTGTAAAGTGGATCTTCCTGGATGAGAACAGAATATGGTCCGTAGATGATCAGTTGACTCTGATTTACAGATCTTGCATTCATCAGGTGATTATTGGAGTGGTTTACCTACATTTGCATACCTCAAACGTTTGTGTAAATGGACCACTTCTGGGGTATGAGTAGAGGCAGCCTTGTAGATTTCAGCTGTCCATATTCTGACTATACCTAGAAACTATTAACAGGGCTGAAAGCTGACTGGCTTATTTCTGTTATGTTTTTACCACTATACAATCATGAGAAATTAGTCCTAGGGCCACTCTGTGCCTACAAAACCTGATATTTGAGTTGAAAGCTACTTTAACCATGTTCAGGTGTCCAGCATCTTTGGATGTTGAATCTCTGTAGACTGTTTCTGCCTACCGCCCATCAGTGTGTGGCCAGTATCCATAGATAATGAATGTCTGAAAAGATAGTACTTGAAATCTTCACAGGGCTGGAGTGTAGTCCCCAGTGATAAACTCATCTACGGGTAAAACCAAGAAAATTGGGTTCTAGAAATAGCATTTTTCTGGAGGCAATTGTCCAAATCTCATGCCTGTGAAAGTATTTATCTACTGTTTCTTCCATTTACATCCCATCTTTCCTCCAAAGAGCTCAAAGTGGTATACCTGGTCCTGCGTCTTCCCCCTTTATTTTACAGTAACTTTGAGGTAGTCCAGGTTAAGAGAGTGACTGGTTCAAGGTCATCCAGGGAATTTTATGGCTCAGTAAAGGCTACAGCTGCAACCTAGATTTCTGATTTCAGACCAGCACTCTTGGATGCTCCACCACACTGGTTCTGCTTATCAGTTGTGCTGAAGGGAGGGCATGCTGTGGATGAATTCATCCCGAGTTGCTTCATGTGTTCTAGGTTTAAGTCTTAACACTGCATTCTGGGACTTCCATTATGTAACAACTGAGGGCTGTGTGACATATGTACATCAGCGCTTAGAAACCACCCAAACAAGCAGTTCAATCTAGTAATCTGCCAGTGCAGTGGGTGTGAGGTAGGACTGTCTAGCACCACCTTCGAGAATTGCCTCCTCCAAGCTTATTTTAACTTATTGTAATTTATAATTAAACGGTTTTACAAGGTTTCTAGGTCATGGTAGCAGCAAGTAAGTCCTCCAGTATTACCATGCTGAAAACTGATAGTCCTCTACAAATGCTGTAATATTTGTAAACTCCAGCATCACCATTGCTGCCAGTCCCATTATGTACTGCTAAAGACTTGCCGTCTTTCCTCACACTGGTTTCTGAACCAGACTCTGTTGACTTTGTAAAGGTGCCAAAGCTCCTGTGGCATCTCTTTTTTGTCATATGGAAGCTTTTGGAGGACTAGGGTAATCTTTAACTTCCTATAATTATTTTACCTACAGCAGCAATTTTTTAAAATCAACCTCTTCCCCATTCCACAGCCCCCAACAGCTTTCCCACAATGAAAAGCTGGGGGGGGGGGGGTCAGAAATGTTTTATTTCCAAAATAGCCTCACCACTGATGACATCAACAGGCTTGTGGTATAAGTTATGGAACAGATTTTCAACCAGTACCTTGTAACAACAACAAAAGGATTGCGTTTTTCAAAAAACAGTTTAGAAGTTACTTAATTTCGCCTAAGGTAAGAGGCAAATGTGTGAATTGTAACTTGCCTTAGTGTTTCTAGAAATGGAGAAGTGCCATTTCCTCTCTACCCAGAAAACCCTGGGTAGGGAACCAGAAGTAGAAATTGACTTGATGGCACCCAATTGTTAATTAGCTATTAACTGTGAACTTCATGGCTATAACATCTGACAAAATCTTTGGCATCTCTTCCCTTTCCCCATCTATTTTTTTAATGCCATCCAGCCTGATAAAAGTTCTGGAGAATTTAAAACCTTGCAGACTTACAAAAAATTTCAATGTGCCTGGAGATTTCAGTAAAATATATATAAGCTACTCCAATATGGTTAAATAATAACTAGATTTACTTTCTGCTTTCTCTGGCATCCGTCTTTGAACCTATCCTAAGAGACATAGATCTGAACGTGCTCGATTGCAAACTTTCTCTCAACCAAAGGTCGTGCGGCACCTTTGAGACCCTTGGATTTATTACAGCTTTTACCCTTTACGGCCTCCCTTAACAAAACGCATTTCTCCGTTGGCCACTAGGTGGCGCGACAAAATGCCTCTTCACAGGAAGTGACACCGCTTCCCCGAAGCCGGAGGAGGAAGCGCCGCCGATTGGGCGGGAGGGTCAAGCTGACCCGGTTATCCAGATAGGAGCCGGGCTTCTCTTGGTCTCCTAGTAGCTGCAAGCCCTTGGCCAATGCCCGAAGCGTCCCGGGGAGGAGTGTTGGTAAAACGGAGGCCAGTGAACAGCTCGGGCTGCTAAGTGAGGAGCGGGAGAGGGTGGGCTCTGACGATGGCCAGGGGCGGGGCTCGTGTGCATTTAAAAGGCTAGTCAATGGCAGAATTTCACCAGGTACTGCTGCCCTAGCCTGCAGGATGCGGCAACGCTGCACCTGTTGAGTTTTGGCTATCTGATTCTGAAGAGCACCAAAGACGCCCCCTCCGCCTCATACAAAGATGCCAAAAAAAAAAATCACTCTCGGAAGGGGAGGGAGCAAAAAGATCTGGCTCGATTTAGTGTCGTTCTCTTTCTTCTCATGAGCAGAGTCTGCCTTTATTAGGCGCATGCTGGGTAAAACTTCATCAGGAGCTGCTTTTCCTGGCACTGAGTTTTAGTTATGTGCCACCCCACCCCCCCCACCCCCGGCAAGTGCTGAGAAATGCCAGGTTTGGAGTAGAGGCCTTTTTTTTTTTTTTTTTTTTTTTTAATGAAAGAACGAAGCTGGAAATGTAAGACAGCTTTTGGGAACCTTTTTTATGACAGACATATAAGTGGGATGAAGCAGAAGCTAAAATGCACCAAATAAGCAGATGCTCAGCTGGTAGCCCTTGGCATGGGAGCTCTGAAAAAGAGCAACTGTTGCAGATGTCTTTAGCATGGCAGGGACCTAGAATCATCCCCAAGTCATTAACGACCTTTTAGGCCTTAGTTGGACATTTGTTCATAGTGATTAAGAAGGAAGGGTATTGTGTCATCTTAGAGGCTAGCAATGCTTATTTGACACAAGCTTTTGTGGACTGACAAAGCCTCAGCTACTCAATTTCTACCTGACATGCTGCTATTAAAAGTACAAGTGTGTCGCTATGACTGGTTTTAAGCACATCTAATATCAGTAATTATAGAAGAGGTAGCCATGTTTAGTCTGTGCCAGTATTTCAGGCAAAGACAAAAGAAAAATGAAGACAAAAACGTTGTGGCACCTTAAAGACCAACTGCTGTATTTTAATGTAGCTTTTGTGGACTTAGTCTTTGTTGTCAGGAAGTGGACTGGTCCATGAAAGCTCACATTAAAATATAGTAGTCTTTTAAGTGCCACAGTGTTTTTGTCATCTTTATTTTTTCTTTTTCTTTCGTTTTTGCCTGACATAGTATCAGGAGGCTTCTAACTTTTATCTCTCAGATTTCTGACTGTGTGGGAGACTGCTAAGCATGTCCAGTCTACTATGCTTCTCTAGCTTGTCTCCCCTTACTGCATGATATCAAGAGAATATTTTATCCTGTCTGCCCTGTCCTCTTTGTAGCTTCAGTCCATATACATTCAGGCAAATGTATGAACAGGGTTTTTTTTTTTGCTTTGTAAATGAAAGTGTGGGTTTCAGAGTAGATTTTAGTAACTCTTTTTTGCATGTCATAGAATGAATCCCTGCTGTGCTATATGTGGCCCTACTTTGTCTATTATGCTTCTTACCTAAATTTATTGGTAGTAAGAGCTGAATTGGTGCTTAGGACCAAGCAAGATGCAACACACAATCCTAAGTCTTTTCTGTCCTCAGTTTGGAGACAAATTCAGCAGGAGGAGATCTTTCAGATTCTTCTGCTGTGTGTTTAAAATCTTACTCTCCTTTCTCACCTTATCCCTAAAAGCAACCAAGGGGGAACAATTGTGAATGGATTGTTGGAGGGAAAGAAACAGGAATATGAGGACCCACAGACAGTGGCATCTGCCAGGCAGCTGGTGTATGTCAAAATATCATCCTGGCTGCATGTTCAGGATCACTTCATGTTTCACTGAGTGATGAATATAGAAGGGCTAGTAAAAGAGGGAGCTGAAGGATGATATTTATCTGTATGAGTTTTATTAGAATGCTGAGCAATAATAGCTAGTTTGGATTAATGTGTGCTTGTGTAGCCTGATTTCTAAATATGAAATGTTTGAGAAGTCAGAAATTGAATGTAATTTCATCTTGACTTGCACTCCTTGGCTTCAGGGCATTGCCACATCTGCAATCATGCCTGCTTTCCGGCAGGTTGGAGAGAAACAACTTCCTCAAGAAATAATTTTTATGGCCTGGTCTCCGAAGAGGGATTTGATTGCTCTTGCAAACAAAGTTGGAGAGGTAAGGAAGAACAAATGGTGTTACAGACAGTAGCATGTTGTTACTATGGGCTGCTGGAAGACTTTAGGTTTTATTTGTGCACTTTGGTTACAAATGAAATCCCTCTCAGAAGTTCTGAAAACACTCTCGGAAGGCGTAACAAGCAGTACTTAAACTGTGTGATAAACCAATTATAAGCCAATTGCCATAGCTAGTGTTTTTTAAAATCCTTAAATGCAGTGATGTGTTTTTATCAGAGAAGCTGCTTTTTTTTGCTGTGGTTTTGAAAACTGTTTCTGCACTAGATGAATTGTATTTTAAAGTTTTGTTGTTTCTATATGATTGATTAAAAAAAAACTATACTGTGTTAATAAGATAATTGCTGGCCAAAGTCCTATTAAGAAACACCAGGTGTGGAAGAGCAATCACACAGCTGTGTCTTCCTGCAGTTTGCTGTCTTTTGCACTGTTGGTTGTGCATCTAATTCCACAGTCAGCATGTGACTTGTCATGAGAAGGAGAGTTTGACCTTGGGAAAATGTTTATGTGATAAGTCTGTGCAGTCACATAAATGAACAGGATTCTGTCGCTCATGTTTTTGTTATGTTCTGCCTTTGATGGACTTTGTCTGGAAAAACGGCTAATCAGTGTGTAAAAAAAATACTCTATACTATTTCTATACTGTTAAAGATCTGAAAAGTTAAAACACTAATTTGAATTACGGTAGGTTCCATGTGCTTTGTAGATATCATGACTTTTTATGTTACATGCCATCAAGTTCATTCCAACTTACTGTAACTAATTAATTCATTCATTAATTATGCTAAAAATATTTGCTGTCTTATCTGCATTAAGTTTCAGTTTGTTTGTCCTCATCCAGTCCATTACTGACAACAGAAAATGGTCTAGACTCAAAATAGCTTCCTTGGAATCAGATGGAAAGGAGGGATAAAGTTAGGTGTCATCAGCATATTGATGACACTGGACCCAAAACTCTGGATAACTTCTTGCAGTGGTTTCGCATAGATGTTAAGTAGCATAGGAGACAGAATGAACCCTGGGCGACCCCACAGGCCGGTGGCCTGGGTGTCAAACAGGATTCTACCAGCACCATCTTCTGAGTTCTAGAGTCATAACAGAGTATAGCCTCCTGGTTGTGTTGCTGTTGCTTTCAGTTTTCCTGACATAAATCGACACCCTTACCATTAAGGTGTACATCCAAGATGGGGACCAATGTGTTAAGTGGATTATGTGTAGCAAAAGTGAAACAAAATAGATATGGCATACTCCTGTTGCCATCACACTAGGAAGATCTGTTTTGAGGGTTAGGCACATGTCTCTTTAACAAATAGTGACAGTAGAAAAATGTATTCAGTGTTATACACCATGACATGAGACCGGTCTTACCTTATATCCAGGCAGCTGCCCATGAGTAGAAAGAAAAATGTGAAAATCTTCCCTTGGAAAGCCATCTCTCCCATCCCCTTCCTTCCTTCCTCTTTCCTCTCCCTTCTTTCTCTTTGACATACTCAGCTATGCCAAAAACATGAATCTTTATTTGTGTGCCTCCACAGGAACTAATGATGTCTACATTTTATAAGATGTGTGATGTGTTGGATTACATGTTCACAATCATACTCAACCACGTTTTGTTTGGGTATTCTTAAGAGAGGAAAGAGTACCACATTGGTCTTTTAAATAAGATTGATTGCTTACCTGTTTGGGGACCATGTAGTTCCCTTCACTGTCACCAGTGGCTATGCTGGCTGGGTTGATGGTGACTGTAGTCCAGTAAAATCTGGAGGTTCACATGTTCTCCTCTATAGTATAATGATCTTCCTGGGACAGTTATAAAATATATTGTGAAAAAACATTTTTTAAAATAATTAGCATCAGAGAAGGGGGAAGCACATGAAGAGGAGTTTGTGCCAGTGGAGCTTCTGTGACATTAGCTGCTTAAGTGAAAGTCATCTCTCCCATGCTCTGTGTGTTAGTGTGGAGGTGGTGCTTCACCATCCCTACACATCTTAGTGACACAAAAGCCCTGGCTAATGCACTCACACATACTCTTTTTTGGAGACATGAAATCTGAACATTTCTCCCATTCTTCTGAACATCTTTCTAGGTTTTACTTCATCGGCTTGCAAACTTTCAACGTGTCTGGAGTCTTCCACCAAGTGACAGCACGGGGAAAGAAGTGACAACTCTTGCATGGAGACCAGATGGCAAAAGTAATGTCCTTTTGATGTTGAATTAAATGGTGCTCTTAGGGAACATGTCATCCAATAATTCTGATGGATTAGTGATGTTTGCTAGTCTTTAAAAAAAAGAGTTCAGTTCGGTATATGGAAAACAGGTGACTAATCTGGTTTGTAGTGGTGGCTGTGTTAGCTTGCAGCCCAGATTGTGCTTAACTTTTGAAATTAAATTTTAAAAAACTTTTTGTAACGTGTTGCTTTTTGCAGTTGATATGTACTGAAGTGATTGTCTGCGGCATGCTATATATTTAATGTTTTACCCTTACTCCTATAGTTTTGGCTTTTGGACTTGCTGATACCAAGAGAGTGATCCTGTGTGATGTAGAGAAACCAGAAAGCTTGCATTCTTTCTCAGTGGTTGCTCCTATTACATATATGCATTGGATGGAAGTTACAGAAGAAAGTAGGTATGTATGAGGCAGATTTGCTGATGACCTCTCACCTGGTAGCTGATGTGATAAGACAAAGCAGCATGACCTACCATTGTGCCAGGGCCAGATTATACATGCTGAGATGCCAAACTATGTCAAATTTAAGAGGCCGTATACAAAAAAAATATCATTATATTCTAACAGTTAAGTAAAATTTGTGATTTAATAGCTTCATTTGGAGACTACCCATATTCTGAGGCCCCTAAAATGTAGTTTGGTTGGCTAGTGAATAAATCTAACATTGCATTAGGCAAAGAGAAACAGGTACCTCAGGCAGCAGACTTCCATTATTATGAAAAGGCAGCAAATTGTTAGTTATTTCAGTGTTGCTACTGAGTGAGTGATGTCTGCAAGATTTTCTGTCTTGTGTACCAAAATAACATGAATGGCTTTAGATATGTTGTACCTTAATTGGCAGGAGGGGTTGAAGTGTCATTTGATAGTCTACCCAATGCAAAAAAAAAAAGGGAAAAAAGAACAGCTCTGGCTATTATGAAAGTATTTGTAAACTGTATATTTGCAAACATTCAAATAATGCAGACATTGCTCCAGGATGCATCATTTTCCATTGACTACATGATGCACAAGTCAGTGCCAACCAGTCTGGAGTTTTAGCCCTTGATTCGTAGTTTTTTCCTCCGCTGCTGGGAATTCTACTTTTTTGGAATCAAATGCATTTGATTCAGACAGTGTGATCACTTGAGCCAGTGTGGAGAGATTTGTAACAGTTCTATCTGAAGCCATTCCAACCAGCTACAGGAGCAGTGAGAGGCAGTGCAGTGGGGAAACTGGCTGCATTTGAATCTTCACCTTCCCATATCTGGTCACTGGGTCTGCTTGTTTTCCTCCTCCCTCCCCTCTCTGTTCTGCTTCTTTTAAAGGCATACTGCCCTGAAAATTATCAGTGAGCCTTGTTTTCCAGCTTATGGAGGTAGCTGTGCTCTAACTATGTGTCCTACAAATGTGGACAGCCAGAACGGAGCTGCCTTAACAAGCTGGAAACAAGCCGGTTTCCTCCCCTTTGTCTGCTGACTCCTGTGAATTATCCCAGGGAAGCCCAACTTTCCAGGTGCAACTTCACAGTGTGTCCATTTGAAATTTCTTGCTGGGTAGTCATGCCCTAATTTGAGTGCTTTTTATAGATTATGATCTGTTCCAGAAAATTGGGGATAGCCTTCTGGTCAGGTTAGAGAATCTAATGCTTAGGACTTCTCTGGAATCCTGTAAAATTTAGTAGCCTTCTAGACAGAAAATCAGAAGCTTGTGTTTTTCACAGCTGTCATTATCCAAATAAAGGGTTAATCCCAGAATAGATTAGAATGAAATTTTATGCCCTAATTATATCTTTTTTTTAAAATTTTAGATATCTTTTACATTATTTTCCCACAGACTGATAGACTGACTACCAAAATATTTCTGAGTTTCCCTCTTTTTTATTTTACCAACAGGCACAAAAAAGGGTGAAATGTTTCTTTAAAAATCTTTATTTACAGAGTTGTTAAATGCAATATATCAGAGATAAACTAATACAAATTTGTGTAAGGTGAAATAATTCAGGGTTATTTAAGTTAATGACTCTCAGTAAGATACAATAGAATTACTGATTTTGGCAAATCAAAAGCATAAGCAGAAATAATTTACAGAATACATTCTTACCCTCCAGCAGAGTCTCTCCCCAGTATATTATTTATTTATTTATTACTTAAATTTGTATACCACTCCCCATTAGTGCCAAGGCCCTAATCCGGGCAATTATATGTATATGTACCCCCTCCTGTTGCAGACACTCCCTGAGAGTTATTTATACCTCTTGTTATCAGTTCTCAACATCAGTCCACTTTGCTATGTTTGCAAATTACTTGACTTTAGTATCTGCTCAATATCTCATCTTACAAAAGTTTCCATTAGCCTTTCTAAGATAGTAAACTAAACCTCTTTCTAACTATAAGGCTGGCAAGTAGCCATCTGAGCAGATAACAGGCTTCGGCAAATCTGACTTTGCACCTATAAAATAAGTGAAGTGCAGTTTCCGTAATTTAGTACAGGAGTACATTAACTAACTCAGTAGATATTATCTCCTGTCTCCATAAATGCATTACATAATTTTAAATATTAAGAACTACATGTTATAATATAAATACCAAATTATAACATATGCATTGTTTATGATCTTTACATTTTCTCCACCAGTTTCCCAGGTGTGCCCTTTCCACAGTTCTCCAACACATTCTGTGTTTACCTGAACTAAAAACCAAGCATTTGTGCTTGGCAAAAATGTGGAATGGTATGTTTGCAATATGCAAGCTAAACAACTTCCCAAGTTGCTGTTGAGACAGAACTGCTTACAGTTTCTGTTTAACTTATCTAAAATGCTGCCTGTTGTAAAAGAACTGTTTAAATAAAGCTGTGTCTTAAGAAAATTTAGGCAGTTAAATTGTAGATAATTCTTCAGAATTACTTTTTGTTGTTCCTATAAAGTAAAATATTATTTTTATGGAAATAACAGAAGCAAAGTGAAGCACTTGTCTTTCATTTCAGTTTTCTTACATCGTTTTATCATGCTGAGGATGAGTCCAATCTTCTTCTCCCTAAATTACCTGCATTGCCCAAGAAGTGAGTATCTAGTTCCCTGGCCTTATAACCAGGAGCAAAGTGGGACTTTATCACTTAGTGAGATGCTGAGACTCTGAAATATGTGCAAGAATAGTTATAGAAAGCAACACTCATTCATTTTTATAAGCCTCTAGAACTTAAATCAGGGAATGTTTATTTTTATTTATGAGACAGATTCTGTTGTTGACCTTATGACTTAGCTTGTTGTTTTATTGTACCTTATATCTGTGGATATCCACAGGCATTAAGGGCTGTCCTCAGATGACCATCTTATTTCTTCTTGACTTCTGTGGAGGTTGGGATGTTTCTTGCTCTGTAGTTTAGCATCCTGATGTTTGTATTGTAATGGGTGATTAGAGTCAACTCGTCCACCCAAAAAAACGGACATCAGCACACAGCAGGAGCAATATAGTATTGACGGTCCAATGCGAAGAGGAATGTTTGGAGCTCTACATTGGAGAAACCAAACAGCCACTAAACAGGAGAATGGCCCAGCACAGGAGGGGCAACGACTCAGGACCACAATCAGCAGTGTTCCTTCATTTGAAGGACAAAGGACACTCATTTGATGACCAAGATGTACTCATCTTGGACCGAGAAGATAGGTGGTTTGAGAGAGGGGTCAGAGAGGCCATACATGTGCATATAGAAAATCCCTCACTCAACAGGGGTGGAGGCCTTAGACACAATCTGCCTCCTATTTATCATGTTGCCCTTTCATCCATCCCCAGAAAGATCAGGACCACACACACCAGAAAGACCACTGTTAACTAATGTTAACGACCCATGACAATGGGTGGAGCAGGACTGCAGAAGTGGGATTATCCCTCACCCCCAGTCCTTTGTCCTTCTAACGAGCCTATTCAGACCAGGGGAAAGTGAAACCAATGTGGAGGATATATCAGGGATCTCTTACCAACTCTCTTCAGGCTGAAGAAGCTACTTGGATGAGTAGTGAAACGTTTCAACCTAACAAGAAAGAAGTCCAGTTGCATTGATTCAACTTCCAGATGTTACTGTACCTTGTTTGATTTTTGTGATGTTTTAAAACATAGTCTTATGCATGTTTATTCAGAAGTAAACCCCGTTACGTTAAATAGGATTACTCCATAGGTCAGTGCATGCAGGTTTGTAGGTTGTTTAACACACTATTTAAGTTACTCAGGCTTACTTCCAAGTGTATTTGAATAGCAGTTTTATAAGTTACCTTGTTTGTCAAGAAATAGGAGAGGCAGGAATGAAGGGACATGAGAAGGTTTCTCATACTAGGCCAGATCCTTGGTCCATCTAGGGTCAGTGCTGTCTACACTGAATGTCAGCAGAGCTCTCCAGGGCCCCAGACCAGAGTCTTTGTAAACTCTTCTTAGAACAATCAGAGGATAAATCTGTTGCCTTGTCCACATTCAGCAGATGCTACACTGCGGAGCAGTACCTTTCTCATGTGTAAATGCAAATATTTTAATCTGACTTTTAGGGGTGACTGTGATTTAGGGCTTACTTGCTGGGAGCAATTGCATCTGGGAGGGGTGTTGTTTTTTTTTTAATCAATGGAGCACTTTTAAATATAGAGTCTCATATTGCTTGATCATACCACGTGCCTGCATTGTGCTAGTTGCTATAAAATCTGTAAGGTTATTTACATAAATTTCTGTGGAACGTTTAGTGAGATGACATCACTAAATTTCATTTTCTTTCTTTCTTTTTTTAAAAATAAAATAGTTATAGTACCACTGCAAAAATTTTCAGGTAAAACACCTTTTTGTTTCTTCCATTTTTTTTGTATTTTGAGAACATATATCTGTGTATATTTCAACTGATACTTTAACATTATGTTTCAGTGAAGAAAAATCTGATGAGATTATGAAACTCATGGGGGACATCAGGTAATTTTTTTTCCAATTAAACAGTTTATTTGCAATAAACAAGAGGAAAGATAAGGACAAATAAGTAAGGAGAAGGAAACCAGCTATGTTTAATTGCATAGGAAGAAGGCAAATGAGCTGTATTTACTAGACTAATGAAATAAACTTTATTTGATTGATTAGGGAGGGGTAGTTTCTAGTTGATAATGCTGCATCAATAGGTCAGCAGTTGTCCCAATTCTCATGTTCTACTGTAACAAGGAATGAAGATGAAAATGTTAATGTAGCTTTAGTTTTGTATTTCAGCCTGTCATTCTCTCATTTACTTCCTGTCTTGAGAGATTTGACAAGTACCCAGCCGTGGAGCAACTAAGTAATACAGTGGTGCCTCGCTAGACGATGTTAATCCGTTCCACGAAGATCGCTGTCTAGCGAAAACATCGTCTAGCGAAGCACGTTTTCCCATTGGAATGCATTGAAATCTCTTCAATGCGTTCCAAAGGGAAAACTCGTCGTCTTGCGAAATCTCCCATAGGGAAACATCGTCTAGCGAGTGAGGGTCCCCGTCGGAATGCACTGACAGCTGCACTGACAGCTTTTCACCACTAGTCGGAGCATTCCTATGGGGAAACCTCATCGTCTAGCGAAAATTCCCCATAGAGAGACATCGTTTTGCGAAGCGCAGTAGCGATCGCAAAAAGGCATCGTCTAGCGATTTCCTCGTCCTGCGAGGCAATCGTCTAGCGAGGCACCACTGTATTTGGAATTGCTTCTTCAATCAGAGCTTGTTCTTAAGAAGGAGGAACATAATGAGATGCTGAAGCCATCCGTAACTGAGTAATGGCAGAGTGATGCAATAGGTCACAGAGCATCATTCTACCACTGCCTAAGTCTGGATGGCTTCAATATATCATTTTATTCATTCTTCTTTAAAAAAAAAACACTTCCAAATTTCTGTACTGGATAGGCCTCTAGCTACTGATTCATGGCTTTAAAGATAGGTTAGAGAATTGCATCCAGAGCTATTGGTCATGATCGCAAAATCCAGATTCAGAGACAAAATGCTTCTACATACCAATTGCTGACAAACTACATGAGAATTCTAAACCATTTTTATCTATTGAATTTTAAGTTATTTTACTTCAGTGTTCTTAAAAAAGCATTAAAGAGAGGTTGAGTTGATATGTGTGCTTATCTAATTTATTGGTTAAAGACAGTCACTTATATAACAGTGCGCACCACACCCAGCTTGCCATGAGCAGAGGGGTGTCAAAGGGTCCAGTGGGGTTGGACATGAACACATGGCACTTGTTTTCACTAACAACATGGCACTAATAACTTTATTAGGGAGCTAGATCCAGTACATGGTTCATAGGAGGTGTACCCCACCTGCACGATCACTGAATACTTACGTTGAGCCTGTCACAGCTATGCCACGGAGTAGTTTCTGTCACTTTCTTGAAGGAGGAGCCTTCCTTGAGGCCAAAGTCTATCACTCTTTAACACTCTTGATAGTGGTTCATGTCATCCCAGAGGGAGCATCCCACAGTCACTGTCCTTCATAAGGTGCAGGCACTGGGGATATCCCTGCCATGTCCTCAGCTTCTGCCAATGTTCATTGTCCCTTTACAGCTTGTTCCAGCCAGCGCAGTTCCTGCACCTGTTGTTGTTGCCGGTGTCAGAGCTGGATGGGGTTGGATACTCCGGGAATCCACCTGTACATGGCTGTTACTCCTCAAAGACTGAGGGTGCCCAGATCTGACATCACCCTGTCTCAGGGCTTAGGATAGGGTTGTTGTAGTTAACCTGGGCCTGGAACTCTTGGCTCCCAGCATGCCATGGGTTGGTGAGTCACTTGTAGGCCTCGCTCCACTAATCTGCCTTGTCTTCCTCTAACTCATTCTTTATATCCCTGTCCTCGCCCCTTCTCAAACCTTTTCCTGGGCTCTACCTCCTCCTGCCCTTTCCCCTAAAGTCTTGAGCTGTTCCCTTGGGGAACTGGGGAGAGGATGTCTGCTTCTGGTCCAGGGTGTGGACCTTCCAGGGGCATGGACCCACTGGTCTGGGTTCCTTCTGGCAGTTTCACCATCTCCTCTATGCTCTTTTCCTGTAGAGGGTGGGGAGGTCGCAGAGGTCAACCCAAGACCCACAATGCCAGGTTCCTGCTCACAAATAATTAATTTGTTGGAAAGGAAACCTGTTTGGAGAAATTGCTGGAGAAATGGGCAACTGTAACATTTCTTTCAACTCAGCTCTTAGTTGCTAGCATAGTTGTAGTTCCTATGCTCAGTGAATTCATGTTTCTTATCTTTCTTTTTGAATAATTTAGGCTGAATGCTCTAGTTCTTGGAGGAAATGCTGGTTTTATTGAGATCTATGCATATGGAATGTATAAGATTGCTACAATAACAGGGGTATGTAAGGTTTTTTTTAATTACAGTTGCTGTACTACAGGTGGATAGGAGCTTCATCATTTACCATTGAAAGATTTTTTTGCCATTTACTGTCATCATTTAATATGACCATCATAGTGCCATGAATGCGCACAAAGTAATTTGACTGAACTAAACAGGATTGGGCCAGATTAGTACTTGGGTAGTAGACCTACAGAGATCTCCAGGTCATGCTGGGGGGGGGGGGACGATGACCCTATCTGGAATCCTGGGTGATTATCACCCATCAGAGTTGACAATTCTGGACTAGATGGACCACAATTTTGTTTCTTTACCAGCCATACAGCTTTAAAAGTGCATGCACATACCCATATACAGTGGCAACCCTAAGCAAAATTAACTGTTGTATAGTTAAAACAGATTTTTGTGTGTGGTAAATACAGAAAACAAACAATTGCGTACTTTTGTGCGGTGTCTTTTACTGATTTAAACAGATTCTCATCTACACATGCTGGCAACAGTCCTATTAATTTTTCTATCAAGCAGAAAGCCTAGATGAACACAGTGCCTGAAATCCTGTTGCACAGCTATGCAAAAACTGCTAGAGATGAATTGCTGTAAGTTAAGAAATCTCTGTAGACATTTTCCGTTCCATGCCATATTTTGCGATATGCAACACATAATGCTTGTGGAGATTTCTTAACTTGATGGCAGTTTGCCTCTAAAATTATGCCTTTTGCATAACTGGATGACAGGATTTCAGCCAGTGGATTTTCATACTGAACTGAATGTATTGAATGTACAGGATTGTGCTTAAGAGTACAATCTTATTTTTTTAATCAGTGGGAAGGGGACAAATGGGAGAGTAGTGTGCAACAGAATTTGTACCTGGACACAGAAAATTAAGTGCATCATTTTTTTGCAGGTGACAGGCTCTTGTCTTGCTTTATGCTTGTCCAGTGACTTGAAATCACTATCAGTTGTTACAAAAGTAGATGTTTCTCCAGAGGCAGAACCAGAAATAACATACTTCCAAGTGAGTGAAATTGCAGAAATACTCAGCAGCAGTATTTTTTGAAATGGTTATAAGTGGTCCCTTCCTCCAGTATGTGTGTGTGTGTGTTGCAGTATGTCTGAGCAAGTATGCCTTGGTGAATGTCATATATTTACCATCTGAGAATCTGTGCTCATGCAAGCAGCTATTTGGTGAGTGCTTGGCCAGTGACTAGGCACCTGCCTGACATCTGACAATCACATAACCAGACAGCTGTTTCTGCACTTGCAGCTCTGCAAACAGTAAGCACCAACGGGATAGAGGCCACAAGGTCCTCTTCAGGTTCTCACTGTGTGTTCTGTGTTGTCAAGTCAGAACTGACTTATAGCAACCCTAATAGAGCTTTCAAGGTAAGTGAGATATTTAAGGAGTGGTTTCCCCAGTTCCACTCCCCCAGTGAGTTTTCATGGCCAAGAGGGGATTTGAACCTATTCTCCCGAGTCCTAATCTGTCACTCTATCCCTACACTATATTGGGAATCATTACCCATACCAAATGTGTGAATAAGCTATGGAGAATGTTGGGGCTACTCCTGCCTCTTAGTTGCTAGCCACAACCTTGGTGGATTCATTAGTGCTGAAGTGCATATCTGCTGGGCTTGTTCCATGTGGATTCTAGTTACACATCACTTTGTACTGGCCAAAGCACACACTGTAATTGAGGGGGAGAAGCTATCCCATATATTTGCATATGTGTCCAACCCCAGCCTAGGCCTTTCACCTATTAAAACATCTTCCAATAGTTTGTCTGACACCAGTGATCAACCACACCAGACTCAGTGGCTAAAGAGTGAAAATGATAACTCTTAATTACATAGGAACATTAGGCTGAGAACAAATTTGAGTTCAAGTTTTTCTTCAGCTACAGCAATCAATTAAGATAATTCATACCCACAAGTTCCTTATCTTTCTCCCTAGCTTTAATATTTGCTCAATTCTATATTCCCCCTTTTCATCATAACCCTTTCATTTTTTTTTTCTTTTCTCCCTCAAAACCTCCCGTCTCCTCTCTTTCATTACTCCAGCCCTCTAACTCCCTCCTCCTTCAGGCTCTAGGATAGGCTGACTACGTACATCACCCAGCCAATCACATTGCTCCCCTGTTAACAAGCGCATTGGCCAGGGTTCCCTTCACAGCATAGCCTGAACATACCTAGTTGACGAACACCTGACTGGTCTGTGAATAGCTTTGTTAATCCTTCCCTGGTGCTGCAGATCTCCGTGCTGCAATATATGCTGTTATTTACAGAGAATGGCTGAAATCCTGTTGCTTAGCCTTGTAAGTCCCACTCAACTAGGCTGATTGAATCAATGGGGATTTGGTGAGTCGACTCCTCCATAAGTTCCATTGATTCAAATGGGTCTACTCTGTTTGCAACTTACTTTAGCAAAGTAAGTAACAACTAGAGTAGGCCCATTTGAATCAATGGAACTTATGGAGGATTTGACTCACCAAATACCCATTGATTCAATCAGCCTAGTTGAGTGGGACTTACAAGGCTAAGCAACAGGATTTCAGCCAGTATTTAATATCTACTGATTGGGACTTTGTTTTGTGGTATAGCTGGACACCAGTCTGCTCTCAACCTATCTACCAGAAGTCACTCGAATGGCCCGAAAATTTACACACATTTCAACCTTACTGCAGGTACAGTAAAATTATCTTTGTGTTCACCTAGTACCAAAGTGACACTCTGAACCAGCTGCTGGCTTGTGTCTTTCAACCAGATTATTACTTCGAGAATAACTGATTCTCTTTTCTAAAAATTTGGTAGTTCCGGTTCCAGTTCAAGAACCTTTATTGGCATCTGGAAGGAAACATATAACACAACAGGCAACAGTCCTCGCCCGAATGAGGAGTGTGTGCCCATTTAGGAAAAAACAAAGAGCACGAGTGCCATAAGTACAGATAAAACATAGCAGAACAAACATAATTCATTTGAAAGACCAGCTAGACATCAGCAGCGAGGCTTTGGCAAACCTGGGGAGTTGTTGATTACATCCCATGAGGGCAGAACAAATAATTTGTTGGAAATTGTGACCTGCGTCGCTGTATTAATAGATTGATAAATTTGGCCATCTGCCTGGTGTCAATTTTGTTCTCTCCTAGCAGGATAGTGTACAGAATTACCTCCTCTGATCGACCAGGTAAACTAGCAAGAATTTGCTCCAAATTAGATGCATGAATATCATTATATACTGTACAGTAAAGAAGCATATGTGCCAGGGACTCAAGGGCCCCAGAATTACAAGGGCAGAGCCATGTTTCCATTGGTTGGGAGTTAAATCTACCATATAGAACATTAGAAGGAAGTACATTGCATCTTGCAAGAGTGAAGGCATGCCGTTCCTGTGGGCTCTCTATAATATGCAGATAGCTAGCCAATTTGTCAATGTGTAGAGGGAGTTGTAAGTGTAAAGGTGAACAAACTTTACTGGCTGCCCCAAAAAGGTCTTGTCTTTCGGTATCCAAGAGCCTAACTTTTAGCAGTCTATACGACTGCATAAACGGTAGAGCAGCCAAGTGGTCTAGAGAAATGCCCAGAGTTTGAACCTTTTGAATGAACAATTTTAGGCAGGGAGAACAGAAGGAGTCAGACAGGATGCCCCTTATTAAGGGGTCTTCGTCTAGCAGAAAGCAAATTCTCAGGCAGTACTTAAATTGTCTCAACCACGCTTGTGTGTTCAGTCTAGTTAATCCGGCCTCCAAGCACAAAGCTGCATATGGCACACAGTGGGGCACAGCAAAGATTTTATAGAGGAAAGAGGTCAAAATTTGGTAGAATCAGGCTGCAATCCGAGGCATCTTTACATGGAAGTTTATTTTGTTGCAATAAATAGGACTTGCTTCCAAGATAATGTGGTGGGAATCAGACTGGTAGCATGATTTTATTTCTTCCTAGTGTGATTCAGAATTGTGAAAAGGAGCATATTTTTTTAAATTTTAACCTTGGTTTTATACTGCTTTTTATTTCTGTGTGGCATTCTATGTGGTTTTGTTTTTGTTTTAGTATCTGAAAATCATGCATAAAGGCAGATAGAATTTAATTATTATGCATAATGATAGTAGAATTTCCTTGGTTTCCAAAATTATTGGGGAAAAATACCAATTGCAATATTTTTCTGTTTGTAAACAGTACATAAAGCTGTCACTGACATGCATGTGTGAAGCTTGGGAAGAAATTTTGATGCAGATGGACTCACGGCTAACCAAATTTGTACAGGTATTGTGTAAGCTCTTCTCTTCTTGATCTACTACAAAACACCTTGCAGCCCAACAGTAGATTCCAGTCCCCCGTTTCCCCACCATGGCCTGTTTCATTAACTCTGTGTAGCAAAGCAGGAGCACAAATGTTTAGCAGTTGGTCATTTCCACACCCACCTCACTGAGTTGATGTAATGTAATGGTTAGGGTGAGTTGAGGGGGAACAATTTCAGTAGGTACGGGAAGTTGGCAAAAGAAAAGGGAAAGAAAGCAAAACGTTGAAGTATTATAAAAACCAACAGTTTTATTTCAGTGCAAGCATTTGTGGATCAAAATCCACTTCCCCAGATACAAATTTGGACATTACAGTCATGTGAAAAAACAAAGTACATCCTCTTTGAATTCTATGGTTTTACACATCAGAACATAATAAAAATCATCTGGTCCTTAGCAGGTCTGAAAATTAGGTAAATACAACCTCAGATGAACAACAACACATGACATATTACACCATGTTATGGTTTATTTAACAAAAATAAAGCCAAAATGGAGAAGCTGTGTGTGAAAAACTAAGTGCACCCTTACTGCTTCCCTAGGAATTAAGTGGCTAAGTAGCAGCCAGAGTAATTGATTATCAGCAAGTGTGGCCACCTCTATAAAAGCCAAAGTTTTAGCAGTTTGCTGGTCTGGGGAATTCAGGTGTGTGTTAGCACAGTGCAAAGGAAACACATTAGCAATGATCGTAAAAAAGCGATTGTTGCTGCCTGTTATCTGGGAAGGGTTATAAGGCCATTTCCAAATAATGTAAAGACCATCATTCTACAGGGAGGAAGATTCTTCACAAGCGGAAAACATTCAAGACAGTTGCCAATCTTCCCAGGAGTGGACGTCCAAGCAAATTCACCCCAAGGTCAAACCATGCAATCCTCAGAGAAATTGCAAAAAATCCAAGAGTTACATCTCAGACTCTACAAGCCTCTTGTTAGCATGTGAAATATTAAAGTTCATGACAGTAAAATTAGAAAAAGACTGAACAAGTATGGTTTGTTTGGAAGGGTTGCCAGGAAAAAGCCTCTTATATCTAAAAAGAACATGGCAGTGCAGCTTAGGTTTGCAAAGTTGCATCTGCACAAGCTACAAGACTTCTGGAACAATGTCCTTTGGACAGATGAGACCAAAGTGGAGATGTTAGGCTATAATGCACAGTGTCACATTTGGCGAAAACCAAACACAATATCAGCACAAATACCTCATACCAACTGTCAAGCATGGTGGTGAAGGGGTGATGATTTGGGCTTGTTTTGCAGCCAAAGGACTTGGGCACCTTGCAGTCAATGATTCGACCATGAACTCCTCTGTATCAAAGTATTCTAGAGTCATATGTGAGGCCATCTGTCTGGCAGCTAAAGCTTGGTTGAAATTAGGTCATGCAACAAGGCATTGATCCCAATCACACCAGCAAATTTACAACAGAATGGCTGAAAAAGAAAAGAATCAAGATGTTGCAATGGCCCAGTCAAAGTCCAGACCTCAACCCGATTGAAATGCTGTGGTGGGACCTTCAGAGAGCTGTGCATAAACCAATGCCCACAGACCTCAATGAACTGAAGCAACGTTGAAGAGTGGGCCAAAGTTTCTCCACAACAATGTGAGAGATGGATAAAGTTATACAGAAAATGATTACTTCAAGTTATTGCTGCTAAGGGCGGTTCTACAAGCTATTGAATCATAAGGTGTACTTAGTTTTTCACACATTGCTTCTCCATTTTGGCTTTATTTTTGTAAAATAAATCATGACATAGTGTAATATGTCATGGGTTCTTTATCTGAGGTTGTGCTTATTCTAATTTTCAGATCTGCTAAGGACGAGATGATTTTTATGATGTCCTGATATGTAAACCCATAGAATTCAAAGAGGGTGTACTTTTTTTTCCACATGACTGTATATTATGGCTAGGCTTCTGCATCTCTTTCTAAAAGCAAACAGGCAGCAATTAACAGAATGTTGTGGCCTTTTTATTTGCTGTGTCATAAACATGTTGTGAAGAAAGAGGCAAACATTTTAGTATCAACTGTTGCTCATGATGGAGTTGATTCTATTGAAAAAGTGGTGTTATCAGTTGTATCGGACAGAATTGGTGCATGATACGATGAAGCAAAGAAGTAAAATTCATCATACTGATCATGTAGGAACAGATCCATTCTTTTGTCTCTAATAACCTAGCCACTGAAAACTGAGTCTGACCCCATCTTCATTTATTTCTTGGTCACTGTCAAGTGTTATGGATGTGTCTGGGACTGATATATTTCTATATGAATAATTGTTTCATATTACAATCTTTACTTGCAGGAAAAGAACACAACCACTTCTGTGCAAGATGAATTCATGCAATTGCTTTTGTGGGGCAAAGCAAGGTATGTGTTACATAGAATTTTAGATATTACCAGATTTATGTAATATTCAGGCAGAAAATTACAATATGTGTGCTTTTATGTAACATTGCTTTACTTTATTTTTGTGTGTAGCCTTGAACTTCAGGCACTACTAATGAATCAGCTAACAGTAAAGGTATGGTGTTGTATATATTAAAATGTTTTAAGCACATATAGTTAAATTGCACTATAAAACAAAGTGTTTTCCAACAGGGCTTAAAAAAACTTGGCCAGTCCATGGAGTCCTCGTACTCTAGCATTCAGAAGCTTGTCATAAGTCACTTGCAAAGGTAAATGTATGCATTAGAATGAGTATTTTAATAAACCAGTGCTTATTAATCTGGTGTTTCCTTGACCTTTCATCATTCCTGACTTGTGTGGCTTTTGGCCTGCACATCTGGAAGGTACCAGATTAGGGAAAGTTGTAGTAAGCATCTCTTTTTTAGATATTTGCATAAACAGAATACCTGGGATACTGGTCAACTGTTAATTTGGAGAACTTACAATATTGACCAAAATCCTGTTGCTTAGTGTAGTAAATTGCACTAGAGTTAGGCCAATTGAATAAATGGGAAATTAGTGAGTCAACTCCTCTGTAAATTCCATGGATTCATATGGGCCTACTCTATGAGTTACTTTGCTAAAGTAAATCACAAAATAGGCCCATTTGAACCGATTGAATATATGGAGAAGCTGACTCACCTATTGATTCAATAGGCCTACTCTAGTGTGAGTTAAAATGCTAAGCAACAGGATACTTTTTTTGTCCTTTCCACTACACAGGCAGAAGAATGCTTTATAACTAAATCCAAATTTTAATCCCGACTAGAATAAATTATTGAATCAGTAAGATTTATGTAAGTGTTGGCTTGACAACTGTCATTCAGTGGGTCTACTCTATGTGGGACTAACAGTAAGGTTTAGTCCTTAGATTAACATGTGTACAAGGAACTCCTAACTGCCTAGCTACACAGAAGTTAATGTTTCTTTAAAACTTACTAATATAGTCTTTTGGAGTTGTGGAGGTGGCTAACCACATAATAAAGCAACATTAAAAGTAGTGTAAAAACAAACCTATTATACAAACTGTACCTTGTTTATATTTTGGTGTCTTCCACCAGTCTGTTAAGTAAATTCAAAAAAACATATGCCTTTGCTTGAGAAAAGGAATCATTGATGTCATTTCTATATCATTGTTCATATCACTGATGTGATGACAGATCTGTCATACAACAATTTTAATTCCATGTTTTGATAGTGGCTCTGAAGCCTTACTCTACCATTTAAGTGAACTGAAAGGAATGGCATTGTGGAAACAAAAGTATGAGTCCCTTGGACTGGATGCATCAGGAATAGAAGGTATTTGATTCTCTTATTGCTTAGCATTGCTGGCAGCAAACTCAGATGGCTTTAAATAACTTTTAACCCTATCTTTACAGAAGCTATTACTGCTGTGGGCTCCTTCATCCTGAAAGCAAATGAGCTTCTTCAGTATGTATTGATCTAGATTGTTCTGTGCAAGCACTTCTTTTTTAAAAACTATTTATGTATTCAATGGTGAAATAAGTACTGATTTTTTTTTCTGAAATACTATCTATTCCAGTGCTTAAAGTCTCTAGCTGGATGCAGGTTAGGTTGGTTGGTCGGTTAGCTTATGACCTCATCCTCATGTTTTTATTAGAAAGGAGATAGTAGGTACCCACTGAAATGGGATATAGCATTCTTACCAGCCGTGAAACTCATTTGCTTCATGCCCCCCACTTGCAAAATAGGGGTGCTGGTTCTCATCAACCTTGTAGGCTTGCCATATTAATTACTAATATCATGCACCAGAAAGGCTTTGAACATTCTGAAGGAAAGAGAGATGGGGGGGGGTGTTACACCTCTGTGCTGGCATCTGCAGGGTCTGCCCTTCCTTGTCCCTGTGTAAACGTGCACATATGTGAGCTGCTGCACAGTGCAACCAACATAGATCAAATCCTTTGGGGCTATTCCTGCCTTAAGGTCTTTATGATTGAAACTAGTCCTATGCCATGTGTGGGCAGAGGGTGAAATACAGATGAATGTATGTAGACATTGCTCCCTCGTTAGACTCTGGAACCATGGACAGAGATTGTAATGAGGGAGATAGCCCCTCACAAATGTCTGAAGCCATCTTTGAAATTTTGAAAAAATAATTTCATGTTCTTCCTATTCTTTGTCTCCAGAGTTATAGACAGCAGTATGAAAAATTTCAAAGCTTTTTTCCGGTGGCTCTATGTAGGTAAGATAAAAATTGTGCTGATTGTATAAACCAGTTTGCAGCATTCTGTCTTATTCTAGCAGAATTAAAAAGCAAATTCCAATGCAGAGATTTTACAGTGAAGGAAGAGCGCTTACTCTCTAATGGGCTGCTAGAGATGCTTTCCTACAAGCAAGCAGCTCTCTTTCACTTTTGTGAAGAAGAGGAAAGCTCTGCCCTTGGAGACCCTGTTGTGGTGAGGTCAGATCTTCCTCTTTATACCGAATGGGTCACCAAACTGAAAGGAAGGACGTCTCTTCTTGCTTCTGAAGGCAGCTCAGGGCCAGGAAGCTGAGTAAATGTATTTTAAAGGATCTCCTGGCCCTCCTCCCCTTACCATGTTGCAAAGCCACATTTGGGATTGTGGAAGAATGAACTTTAGAGGAGAGAGGAGGGATTGCAGAGTTGCTTTTTATAGGTCATTTGTTTCCCTTATTTGTTACAGAGCTTTAAAAAAACAGTTGTTGTCAGTAATGTGTACAGAGTTTAAAAACTAAGATTCTGTTATTCATTCCATTCCTCATTACTTTTTGACAAAAAGCTGATAGGTAAGATGATGGCATCTTGTCAAGATGCCTCTAAAGATGCCTTTCAGAAGTGACATCAGCTGAGAGCTTGTTCACAAAAGCAACTTATCAAGAAATCTTCATAGACATTATCTGTTGGACACTTGAGTTGCACAGTGTATGTGCAACAGGTAATGTCTGTGGAGATTTCTTAGCTTATAGCAATTTATTTTGAAGTTACAACTTTTGCATAACCACAGAACAGGAATTCAGCTATTGAAAAGTAGCTTGAAACATTATTAGTTACACCACTGGTGTAACTTGGTTCACACTGGTTATACGAGTATTACTATTGAAATGTAACTTCATTGTGCCCTAGTTGACAAAAGTGGGAAGGAAAGTAACTTGTTAGAGTTAGCTATTTTATTTTCACTTGTTACTTCCTCTGGGAGAGTGGGAGGAAAATCTCAACCTCCTCTTCCCATACTAAGCAAACCTATTCTGGTCTTTTTTATTTTCCAGCCATGTTGAGGATGTCAGAAGACCACATCCCCCCAGAGCTCAACAAGGTAATATTTTTGTCATCAGTCATGTATGTTCTACAGCACACCTGTGTAACTTGTGAACCACCAAGTCTAGCTCAGTTCTGAAAGCTGAGGACTGTGATCTGCCAGGGCCTTGACACATTCTCCTCCTCACTGGTCCTCTTATTGAAATCACAGACAAGCAGGAGGATAATTGTTGAGTCCTCTTATATGCTTGGGATGTGATCAGTTCTTCACATTGCATGTTGTGTAGGGTCTTTAATTTTTGGGGGATTACTTTGCTCTTAAATCTTGCAAAGATGGTATATTTAAATGAGTTCTAGTGGGTCACTTTTATAAGACCTTCTTGCTACTGGGTGTCTCATGCATCTTCAAGTGGGCTGTAAAGGTAAGCACTTGCTTACCTTGGCCTGTAGCTGAATTACAGTCCTGCTGTGGAGCCATCACAACATGTTCATGGTGCTCTATGGTTGTAGCTGTTAATCACTGATCTTCTGTTTTTATCACAACATTCACTTTCTCAGAGTGGCCAGTTAAGATACTGTGGGATGTTCACAAGCTGGGCATGAATATGATGGCTACCTCCTACCTTTCCCAAGCACCTGATATTCAGAATTATACTGTATTACCTTAATATCAATCAGAAGCCTATTGCCTATTTATGCTTGTGTAGCAGAAATCACCTGTTTTGGTAGCATAGTGCTGCTCATTTGTGAGGTGCCGATTGCCTTAGGAAATGTTATTTGATTTCTGTTTTGCAGTAGTAGAAAATGCAATTAATTAAATCCAGTAATTATTGATCAGGCTTATTTTGGTTTCTCTCTTTGTCATCTGATGTTGTACATTATTGCTTTATACTTTGTATTTAAGAATTCTGAAGGTGTTTTTTTTTTAAAGTTATAATGAATGCTTGGTTTGGATGTACCAGTTTGTAGGAATAATGAGAGCTTTTGTTTTAAGGTATGCTTGATTTTATATTTGTTTTAAAAATGAGCATTCATAATGGTGATCTTTTTCCCTCTCCAAAGATGACCCAAAAAGATATTACCTTTGTTGCTGATTTTCTTACTGAACACTTCAATGAGGTAAGTTGGGTTTTTTTAATTGACTGGGTACTGTGAAAAAGTTATTCCGTTTGTGTACTTCATCTGACTTTTTTTCTTTGATACATTTAGATACATTTGTTAGATACTTGTTAGATACATTTTTGACACACATTCCCACTATGTCTGTAAATTGTATGTTGCCAAATGAAAGCACATATTTAAACCTGTATTTAAAGCTGACCCACGAGTTGAATGTAATCATTTTAGAAATTCCTTTTCCATTGTTCTGTCAAACTAATCACACTTTTAAACTAATAACTGTATAATACGCTCCACATATCTTTCACAGGCGCCTGAACTCTACAGCCGTAAAGGGAAATACTTTAATGTGGAAAGAGTTGGTCAGGTAACATATCTTTACACTCTTTTTTGTGTCAAGAATATGGGCTGATAACCTGTTGCAAAAAAAGGGTGTGTGTTAGCAGGGCTACGTTATAATATGGGTAGCCTAGCATTTTGAATGCTACATTTTGGAATGAAGTTATGGAAATCATATGAATTTATATGAATGTTCAAGTGACTTACATACCCCTTTTTGTGTATTCTGGTGAGTTTTTTCATGCCTTGTTTTCATTATAGTAATATCAGTTATGTATTGTGAGGCGCATCCTTTAAGGTCTTAAAGGCTTCCTAGAGGTATTATGCTGAGTACCGTGGAAGCAGGATGCTGTACTCGCAGGACCTTCTGCTCTTGTCCAGCAAAATACATTTTGTTACTCTGCTATCATGAGAGCTAAGAAATAAAACTGCACCTTGTCAGCTGCCCTCTTGACTCCTGGGTGCTCATACCTTCAGTCTGGCAGAATATTCCTGGACTGATGGCGTTCTGAATGTTCTTATCCATTTGTGATATTCAGGCAGTGTCAAAAACTGCTACAAATCCTATGCAATGATGCCATGTTACAGAGCTAAAGAGTACAGTCAGATTGCCTGCTGTAAATGTACAAATGTTGTGTGGAATGTTTCTGGAGATCCGCCAGCAAGATGACTGCTGGCAAATTTACTTTCAACTGCCAGAACATTTTTCTTGCCCTTCTTTTGCCCCATGGCTTTGCAGAAACCCTTTGGGATTCCCATTTTTGACTCTTTAATTTATGTCACATAAAAGTAGTCACATGTTATCCCCATATAAAAGACTAGAAAAGGGGAAAGATCATTTAGCCAGTTGACAAGAGAAAACCTATTATGCCAAAAATCTGAGAGCAGATCCTTTTGTTTCAAAATTCACATGATGTTCCACACTATGAAGGATATTTTTTTTCTTGGTAACCCAAAGCTCTACATGTATTTACTGTGAGGGTTCAGCTTTTAACTCTTTGCTCTCCACAACAAACTCACGAGTCGTTTTCAACTTTGAACTAGAGGTTAAGTTTATTGGAGTATTTAACAATAAATTCTTATTCAATTCGTTCTCCCAAAACTTTTCTCCTATCGCCAATGGGTCGGATAGGGGTATCCAAGCGTCTCTCCGAAACGGGTTCGAATCATTGTTGCTATTCCAAGGTCCAATCCAGAACGGGACGTCAGTCTCTTTCAATAAATTGGGGGTTCCTTCGTCCAAGAGGGGGACAGTCTCTTCTTCCTCTGGGTTGACCCATCCGGCATCTCAGGTCTCTCCCAAGGGGTTCCAGGGCCCATCCAGCATCCCCTCTTCTTCGCTTCCCCCACACGCCATGCCCAACGTTCTCTTTCCTCCCTCTCTACTCTCTCCTTCTCTTCTCTCAACTTTCATCTCCACTCTCGAGCCTCCGACTCACCCCAGTATGAAGGCTTCTGCGGAATGCCTCTTCTACGCCGATAGTCGGCCTCCTCCTTGGGAACCCGCACTCTCTCTCATTTCTCTGACCAGGGGTCTTGCACCCAGACTGTCTCCCAACCCCCTGGTATTGGGTCTTCCCTCCTTTTTATCTCTGCTGTCCCCGCCTCTATCTCCACCCTCTTGGTTCTCTGTATTCCCGCCAATTCGTCTGGTGTTTGAACCGCTACCGTTATCCCGCTCATTCTTCTTTCTAAATCCCGGGTATCTGTCCCTTGTTGAGCAGTTTCCTTTGGCAGGGTCAATGGTGATGTCTGCACCTCCCTCTCTGTCCTAGGGACGGACGGCACTCCAGCAAGAGCCTCTTCACTCTCGCCTCGGGTCTCACATTTACTCACAAATAAATCCTGTTGACTTGAATGTAGTTTAATGTCTAGGAAATATGCTTAAAATTGCCCATTTAAAATAACATAATGAGAATTTGCATGTTGAGATGTCCATTTGCTCATTGGCTCTGAAAGTTTTAGTGCCTTGAAATCACTACATTTTATTTTCCATGGAGATTCCTAAGATTGAAATAGATATTTGTGTGCAAGTTCAGATGTAGAAATCCCAGTTGTCTTTGGACAGTTGCAAAACACTGGGAGAAAGTTGGCATTCTGAGGGCAGAAGTAACTAGTAGTAGAGAGGATAGTAAAACTTTTGTCAATCTGTCACTACTTCAGCTTCCATTACTTTTCGCTGCACAAATACAAACATATGCCTAGGAACAATAATTCCGGTAGGTGTTTGCAGAGGCAAAATGTTGGGTGACTCATTCTCTGCAAGTAATATCATTGCCTCCACAACTGTTTGGTGGCTGAGATTGTCAGTGTTGTGCTTGCACTTAAATGTCTATTCTGAAGTATTACACATTTGAGCAAGAACAGTATGAAATATTTCTGGTAAAAATATGGTACACTTGTTTCTAGGCATGGAATTTTCAGATTTTGTGGACTACAGCTCCTAGAAGTCTTCAGAACTCTCCCCAACCAGACTTAATCAATCAAAGTTCTGACAGATGTTTTTACAACTAATGAATGCAGATTCTGGCAGCCATTTTCATCCTGTGGAAAAGATAGGGAGAACTGAGTGGGCAGGACTAAGCATCATGGGAGCTATAGGGAATTATGAGTCTGATGAGGTTTTTTTAGAGGCTTAGTGTGCAGAGCCTGATGGATAGAGACTAGCACACCCATAAACCCTTCCAACTCACACAGAGCTTAGCCCCACTAGCCATTTCCTCTGTCTTCTGCATATGAAAATGGCTGTTAGAGTCTGAATGAACATGAAAATACATGTCAGAATTTTGATTCCTTGATTAAAACTTCCAGTAGTCTGCCTGAGGCAATTCCTGTTCCAGTCCACGATATTCTGAAAATCCCATGCCTAGTTCTTTCTAAACATGTTTGCTAAACACTGTTTAGAAAGTACGGTACCACTGGAGGGAAAAAAAGTCTTCACTGCAGATTTATCACCATACAGATAAAAATTAAAATATACAGTGTGTTCACTTAATGAACAACTTTAGATCACAAGATGCTAGTTGTAGCTCCTGGTTTCACAGACCAAAGGTTTATAAATTATAACTGTCTGATAAATTTTTCCACTTTGCTTAGATAATATGGCAATTTGAGTGTGATAACCTCTTGGACACTGAGTAATAAAACACTTTTGAAAGGGGAGGGAGTCACTAAATGTTTAGTAAGTTAAGTTACGTGTTTCAAACTCAGAAGGGGAAAACTATAAGACTAAGAATCGTTTCCTAAGGTTTTTGGTTTTTTTAGTTTTTGTTTTGTTCAGATTTTTATTCAAATAATTTTTCCAGTACTTGAAAGATGAAGATGATGACCTTGTATCCCCACCTAACACGGAAGGAAACCAGTGGTTTAATTTTCTCCAAAATAGCAACCATCTTAAAGGTAATATATGCTGTTAATGCCAGGTGATCTAAATATGCCAAGCTGTCAGTGTTAAAGTATACTTGTATATGGCATACATTTACAGTATAGTGTCGTTATGGATGTGCGTGCACTTAGGACTTTTCATTTTGTGGTTGAAGGATGTGGAAGCTAATTTTATCTAGGAAAAAAATAATATTTTGGAACCCTGTATTAAGGATCATGATAGAGCCGTGGCATTTGGCACCAGCATGCCTCAGATTCATTTGTTCTTCCTTAAAGTAGACCTGTCTTTGAAGATTGAACCTGTTTGTTGGATATGGGTCTTTAAGTAGCCAAAATGGTATCCATCCACACAAGGAGAAATGTTTCTCAGCCTGCTAGGACAAATTCCAGTAACAAAACCCTTAGAAAAACAACAGCAACAAAAACCCCAGATCCTAAGGGTTGGGAAACAGTCCAGTGGGTACATGGGCACAAGATGTTGGTAGACTGCTTTGGAGAGGCTGAGTATCCTGGAAGAAAGCATGGCAAGAATATAGAATAGGAGTGCCACCCAAGGCAAAAGTTTGTTGCAGGTCCTACCACTTTATATTTACTAATTATTTTGGTAAGGTGATTTAGGTGCAGACGTGATATTCAAAGAATCAAACTGAGCCAGCTTTTAAAATAAATTTTTAACACTGTGTTGAAATCTAGTCTTTGGAGTGAGGGCGAAATAATAGTTAAAATGCTGTGGGCTAGTTGTTCTAGAATTTGTGTTTGCTTTCAAAATTATGATAGGAAAGAATACTTTGTAGTGTTAGGGAACTTTCTTGAAGTTAGCCAGAATAATAGCAAGGGGTTTGGAAATTACAGTACAATCCATGTCAACTAGAATAGCTGATAACCATCTAAGATAGGGATATACTGTACAGTATATATCAAGATAGAGAAGCAAGATAATTGAGGGAAGGGTGTCATCCTTTCTGTATATGTTGTGTCAGGACTTTATTCAAGGCCATGTTTTATTTTACCTGGCGCTCCCTATGTTACTTTATCTAGCTAAAGAAGCAGTGTACGTTTGTTCAGATACACGCACAGATCTGACAAGGGGACTTGTGGGTTTTTTTTTTTTTAGCAAAATACAGATTTGCACAGCAGAAATTGTCCAAAGTTTGTGTCAGTCACAAAGTGCCACCACCCCATTTCCAAACCCAAATTGATTGGCAAATTGTTCACATTAATTATGAAGTCAATTCCTTCTTTATCTAAATAGTTTTTAAACTAATTTGAAAATAGTTGTGTGTGCATATTTATATAGATATGTATGTACCCTGTTTCCCCTAAAATAAGACCTAACCTGAAATTAAGCCCTAGTATGATTTTTCAGGATGCTCGTAATATAAGCCCTACCCCCAAATAAGCCCCAGTTAAGTGAAACCCCACCCTCCACCATTGTGCAGCAACCAGAAGAAGATGACATGACTGTATTTGAATAAATGTAGATTGTTGTACATGAAAAAAATAAAACATCCCCTGAAAATAAGCCTTAATGTGTTTTTTGGAGCAAAAATTAATATTAGACCCTGTCTTATTTTCGGGGAAACACGGTATGTGTATGTGTACATTTATAGATTCAATGGATTGCCTTGCAGGGATATTATAAAAGTGTCAGCTGCATAGTGACAATTTGTAAGGCTGAAATAAAATGCCTTGTCTCAGCCACACCCATCTAACTACAATATAGGAATTGTGATGATGTGTGTTGAAGAAATGTTTCACATGTTTTTCAAAGTCATGTTTTTCTTAGTTGGATGATAAATTTCAGGATTTTGTGTCTCTATTTTGTTTATGGGTGAGGCTGACACACAACTCACTGCTTATGTGTATGAAAGCTATCCTGATTTTGCTGAAAGCTACGCTGAGTAGCCACCTTTGTCAGTGTTGCACTCTCCAGTGTTGTGTTAGACTGCTGTGTTTATTGGGGACGATGGGAATTTTGGTCTGACGTCAGGAGGGCAACCAGCTCAGGGAAACTATTTCCTAGGTGTAGCTGTAATTTTTGCCATTGGGGGAGGGGGGAATAAAAACAGAAATAACTCAACCTGCCTCCAGACAGCACTATAGTCAATGAAGTTTCCTTTCTCTAAGATTTTTAACCCCTCTCCCTGACTTGAGCATGCTACTGTTGGCCATGTCTTGAAACCACAACCACCACTGTGAAAGAATTTTTAAAAGAGAGAGAGAAAGAGAGAGAGGAAAAAATAGCCAAATGTCCCAGAAGTTTCATATGTGTGTGTTTGATTAATCATTTACAGGCTATTTGGGCCTTCCTGGACTTATTTGAAAGTTGGGGGATGAAACAGTCTTTCCAAGGCCAGCCATTTTCCAACACATTTTAAGGGCCCAGGTTGGCCATTTTTACAGCACATATTTTTTCAACATGGGGTCAGGAAGGCACTCTGGTTGGCTACATTCAACCCATAGGTTGCATTTTACCCATATTTGCTCTAAAACATAGTAGGTTAGACAAACAGAAAGAAACAAGCAGGATTTGTTCCTGTACATGTGCTTTTCGAGGAGTGAAGGCAAGGGGACAAATATCACTCTGCAGTTAGAAAATTCTCTTCTGCTGCTGTTCACATGTCTGTACATCTGCACTCATGCAGTAGCTGTTTATATGAAATGGGCAATTTGGAAATACAGATTTCCCCCCATAATTGCCATTACTTTTGCTTCTTTCCTTAGAAAGCCCTTTGCTGTTCCCATACTATCCTCAGAAGTCACTGCATTTTGTAAAAAGGCAAATGGAAGGAATTATTGATCGCTGCCTACAAAAGCCAGCTGTAAGTATTCAGTTTGCATGCAAGTTCTAAGACTCAGGAAGCCTCAGGGCTGACGTCATCTGCTTTAGTTTGAAAGCAATTTAGAAGGATGCACAAACAATGCCTTTTATAGGATCAAACCTTCTCCTGACTCACAGAGAGGTATTCTCTAGCCCTGATTCTCTCTGAATCAGAAGTGAGCAACTCTGGATAGCTCAGTAGTTTAGGTATCTGGCTGTTGAGCCAGAGATTGGGAGTTAAGTTCCCCACTATGCCTCCTTAACAGGAGCTGGACTTGACGATCCATAGAGTCCCTTCTGGCTGTGCAGTTGTAGGATTATTATTATTATTATAGCCCTTGGCCTTCCAGATGTTTTGAGCGACAACTGCCATAATCTTTTACCATTGACAAGCTGGCTGGCATTCCTGCGAGTGAAATCGAAAGGACCTGGAAGGTCACAGGTTCTCCACATATGTTCTTAATGGAACTGGTGTTCTGTTACACAGCTTAGAGAAGAAGCTGTAGCATCCATGGAACATTCTGTATTTTGAATGAGAGCTTGTAGTCTTTTCTTCTTCATGGCATAGTTTTTAGAGCTCCTCTGTCAGAGTGAAAAGTTAATTAGACAATACTTTGTCAAAGAAAGCATTGTGTGCACAGACAGAAGCAAAAGAAATAATGTTGGTCACTGGGATTCCTGGAATCCCATTGAGCAACTGGAGCTTCATGTAAACTTGGTCTTTTGGAAACCAAGCCCTATGAGGAAAGACAGAAAGAACTGGGCACGTTTAGCCTTGCGAAAAGAAGACTGAGGGGAGATGTGATAACACTTTTCAAATACTTGAAAGACTGTCATACAGAGGAGGGGCAGGATCTCTTCTCAGTCATCCCAGAATGCAGGACACATAACAATGGGCTTGAGTTACAGGAAGCCAGATTTCGGTTGATTATCAGGAAAAAAATGTAACTGTTAGTGCAGTGCAACAATAGAACCAATTACCTTGGGAGCTGATGAATGTTCCAAAACTTGGAGGCATTCAAGAAAAAATTAGACAATGTTAGACATACTTTGATTTGGATGCCTGCATTGACCGGGGGGTGGATTAATTGGCCTTATAGGCCCCTTGCATCTCTGTGATTCTGTTTATACTTCAAGGATATCTCCATATCTGTTTGGAATGCTGTGAAGGAACAAGTAAAGCTGCATGTCCTCTCCATGTAAGAGCTTCAGATGGGGTGAAGAGTTAGTTACTCTGAAGACTAGATGTTCTGTTTAAAAAAACAGGCAAAAACCCAGTTGGCTAGAAATTAGGAAGTCCTGGGAAAAAGGCCAGAATGGAGCTAGAATTACGTAAGGCCCAAGAACT
The DNA here is from genome assembly GCA_037013535.1 of Intellagama lesueurii. Lineage (NCBI taxonomy): Eukaryota > Metazoa > Chordata > Lepidosauria > Squamata > Agamidae > Intellagama > Intellagama lesueurii. The sequence continues at coordinate 114,179,659 of JBAJHW010000005.1, forward strand.
CAAGTGCATGAGGAGGGGAACCAGTAGAAAAAAGGAGAAAATAGACAGTTATAGGATAAACCAGTACCCGAAGGTGACAACCCTTATATATGTACCCTATAAGTCACCAGCAGCAGCTGGACCCTCCAAAAGCAGGGTGAGTTGCCTCTTACTTCCATCAGGAGGAGCTTCTGGCCCCACTGCCCAGCATACAGCCTTCATGGACTATATCTGGTCTCAGTATATGGTCCTTTCTCGCTAGTATTTCAAGAGCATACTGCATGTCATAGAACATGTGAAACATACCACAGTTCCCTTGTCAAAACCTCTTTCTGTAGTCAGTCAGCCATGTGTCTTCTGCTGATCCTAAGATGGGAGAACTCAGGGTGAGTAGACATGGGGAGAAGCTATGAGTCTTGACTGAGAATGTTTCATGCCTCACCAACCTTCCAGTCTGCTTAACCAGGTGTGTTCTAGGGAGCTTAATGTAAAACAAAGATCCCCAAGGTTGACACACAAAACTAGTGTGCCAAGCTTGTAAAGCAGGCTACACCACTCCCATAAAAATATTTAAAATTCGATGGTTGAGGCTAGGATAGGTATTAGTACCACAGTCATCCTCAGCTAAAAAGTCTTGGATACAATTCTGATCCCAAATTGAAGTAGGTGGATTTCAGCTTAAGGTATCAGTGCTTTTATGCAGATAAAACAAAAGTTGAGCCTTTGACGTTGAAGAGCCTAGGAGTTTGCTTAAACTATACTTTGTTGTGCTTGCAGGCCCTGCTCTGTAACTTGTTAGAGTTAGCACTTCTTAGATTTTCAAGACTACAAGAACCTTTATAATGTTCCACCAATAAGTCATTTACGTTTTCTGCTCCAAAGCACTGTACTGTTCTACAGCATAAATGCAAAATTTTCCTTTTTCTCTCGGACCGTCTTGGTGCTCACAGGCTGAAATCCTGTTGCTTGTTACACATGTGGAAGGCAAACCATGTAACATTACAGTTGGCAGTTAATGAGCTGCCACTAGGATTCTCTGGGAAGCACATGCCTTCTGGCTCAGCATGTGTAATAAACGAACAGGATTTCAGCCATTGTTTATGTGGCAATGGGCAGCCCGAGCTCCTGCCCAGATTGGGGCACCGTCAGAGAAGAAGAACCCCAGCAGTGCATGATGGAAGGTGAGTGGCCCAGGCAGCCCCGGGAGGCAGGGGTAGGATGCGTGCGGCACCTGTGGTGCCGTGCAGGTTACTTCATACAAAGAGGCATGACTGAAGTCGTGCCCATCCCTAATCTTTAGTTTATTTTTGAAGGCTAGAACAATAAGTGTACACTGCTCCCAAATATTATATTGACTGTCACAGACATATTATTGTACCTTTTTTGCAGTCTTTGTGCTGCTTGAATAATTCTCTCTTCTATGTATGTCTTTTCTCTTTCCTTTCTAGGATGTGATTGGAAAATCCGTGCATCAAGCATTCTGTATGCCTTTATACAAAGCATCAACAAGGTAGGGTTTTTATAATAAAGAATGGATTTTTACAAAGGGGGCGTGTGCAAACATGCAACACTGCAGTTTGGCAGTATTTCAGCCAGTCAGTTGTGTTTTCTTCCGGGATACTCCGTTCTGTGCCCCCCTCAGTTTCCATTCCCCCCCCCCCAACCCAGGGTCAGCATTCTGAGCAGGCATAGTCCTTAGTGGGTTCCTTGCGGTTCTCCCTTGTCCTTTTTACCTTTTTCTTTCCTAAATGCTTTTGTTTCCCCAAGCTTGCTAATGCCTCTCTCATGGATCGTGTTGTTTTTTAACTACATAAGGATCCATCCACACAGGATGGGCTTCCTGTTAGTATATAGGATTTATATTTATTGTTCCAGGGTTTATTTGTTCTGACTTCTTTTTCTTTTCCTCGTCAGTGAGGACTTGACTTCTCAACTGTTCAAGCTGCCTTTTTTGTAAGTACACCATTTGCCTACATTTTATTCACCAAGTGTTGATTATCCACTGAAAATATTCTTGCTGTCATTGCAGGTGGAATGATAAATCATCCAATTTGCATTATGTTTTGTTCACAATGAGAAGAAACTCTGTTTCCAATATATATATATTGAGAAGGCATACGGACATTTCAAGGTATGATGGCATTAATGGTATATTTCGCTCTTTGCTTCTTTTGAAAAAAAAGGGCATGCTTCTGCAAATGATGTATCTGAAGTGTACAAAAGCTCATAATGAAGCAACTGTGTTTGTCTCAAAGGTGCCACCATGCTTTTGGATTTGTTTCTGTTGTTGCAAAGTGACCTTCTCTATAGCGTTAGCCAAGTGCGCAGTTGACTAATTTTAAGCGGTCCAAAACTGCTACTTATTCACAAACATTCTAACTTATGAAGAGGAAAGTTCAGTTGCTACATGATAGTGCAGCTTCTGTAAGGAAAGTTAAGTAACACACAGGAAAATATCATGAGGCCAAAAACAGAGGGAATGAGCTGCTTGCTATTGGAAAGAGGAGCATGTAAGAGTCAAGAGCTCCATATTAGGGCATGAAAGTGGAAGATTGCCCAGAAGGGTGGTTGTGGTATGTTGCAAATATCACATTAATTTGAATTAGCAAGCTCATTCTTCGGCTGCACGTACCTAGTACCTTGTTATTACAGAGGAAGAAAAAAAGAAATTCTCTATTTCTACATGACCCTCAACATGTGTACTTTGTGGATAAATTGGGTCTATAGGAATAGGGTTTTTTCCCATTTCATTACATACTAGTTCCTATTGCATTTTATTATCTTGTGACTATGCTTTCAGTAGAGAATATAACTCCTTTGATTTATAGTTTTAATGTGGAAAACATATATCCTTTCCTTCGAAGACTTCATGTGCTTTTGAGAGCAGTGATATTGCAGTTCTGCTTCTTTTTATAAGATTTATGTTTTAGTAATGCCATATTTTTTATTAAGCAATTAGATACTTTATTGGTCATAAAACGCTTTCTGCTGAGCAGAAGTAATGAGAAAAGTAAACAGTGCATTAAATACAAAGGCTAATTCTGCACCAAGAACCACTCAGTTGTAGCCTCTACATTTCATGAAATGATGCAGATTTTACATACTGATTTTGTATAAAGTAGAGGTGGAGAAAGGCATTTAATCCTTCCCCAGTGGCACCACTCGACCATGGCAAGTTCTGCTTTGTCCCATGTTTTACTGTTTTTTCTTAAGCACTGCACATGTTTTGCTAATTCCATTAGCAAATCTGCAGTGTCTAGAAAGATGGAACATAATGCAGATAAGAGTTCAGAACTCACGCAGCCTTATCCTAAGTCCCAACTGCATTTGAAAGGACTTACTTCCCAGTAAGACAGTAGTGCTGTGAATGCTTAAATTCTTGTATGTGTGTGTTTGTCTGTATGAGAAGCAGAGCCAAGGAAAATAAGAAGGATTTAGGAGCCTTTAACTTTGCCTGGATCATCCCTTTGTGGGCTCTGCTGAGTTCTTACAAATTGGAGGTGAACCAATTTAATGTGCATTAGGAATACAAGGAAGAGGATCTTGAATACTTCCCTTGTGTATATGCCTGGAACTGCCTTTTCCTAGATTTTAAAGAAAAAACTTGGGGAGGGGGAACCAGCTTGAGAAAAGTGGGCAGATCGGTCAGCATCTCCTTTCCTCCCACTCGTGCTGCTGCATTTTAAATCCTTCCCAAAACCTGAACAATATATACAGACATTTGTTCCAATCTATATTCTAAAATGTAGCCCTGTGAGAATCTTGTATGATTTCCTCTTCAGAGCTGATAAATCAACCAACACCAAAGGCTGGTTTTGGTCCTCATGGGTGTAAAGATAAGCCAGAGATGTAACCTTTATGTGACCATAACAAAAGATGTTATTTCTATCTCTGCTAGAATATATGCTTATTTATCCAGAAGTGAAGTCATACAGTCTCTTCCCATGATTACAGTTTATCAGATATTCTATAATATCTGTAAGGATCTAGATCTATTATATCTATACATCTACCTATACTTATATCTATATCTCCCCCAGGTCTGCTAGTAATGGACTGCTTGCTATTGATTTTGGAAATTTTCTGAACAGTAGTATTAATGAAATTTCAAGTACAAGGTTAGTATATCTATAGAATTACTAGCTTACAAAACTTGATTTATTATGTGTCTGTAACCTTAAATATGAAGCATCTCTTAAACAGTCAGTGGAGAGAGGCTTGTTGTGAAACTTAATATGATGTTGGTTTGAACTTTACTTGTTTCATGATGTACTGTAATTTCAAATCATCCCAGTAGATGCCAGCATTACAAAGATGATGAGTTAAATTTAAATTTTTGCATCTGAGAAGGATTTGGAGAAACGTATCACTGTGGGTCCTGTTCAGCACTATGCAGCAAGCATCTAAGAGCCTTAAGATTTGGTGAATGAACATATATTAGCCTAAACTCACTTGTGAACCCCAACTAGAGTTGACCTGTTGAATCAGTGGAATTTACATATATGTTGATTTACAGTTCAGCTGTTAATTCAGTAAGCATACTATAGTTGGGACTAGCACTTGGATTTCAGGCATCTTCTTATCTATCTGCCTGTTAATTTAAAATATTTAATGCTTTTCTGCTCATTACAAATGGGATGCTGCTTATGCCAATTGATGGAAGCCTCAACTAGGAGAAGTCCTCATTAAAAGATTGCAGTGCGAGAGAAGATTTGTACTTGAATAAGTATTCTTCATAATACTCTGCGTTCAGGCTATTCAGGTCTCTCAATTTGTTAACACCAGTGTCAGAGCTACTTTCCAGGCAGAAATTTCAGCCTGTGATGGGCCCATTCTGTGCCTCCCATCCAAGTGGTATGTGAACACATAGTGATTATTGTACACAAGTTATATAAAACATGCCATTGCCCATGTCGATTTGTGAATCAGAGCATTAATGGTTAATAATGAAAAGAGAAAGTGAGGTTTTACAGTAAAATATTCAAATAAAATGTTAAGAGTACTTTGCATTACATTACAGTAGTGCTTCTTTTCTTGCCTGAAAAGTGTTTTGAGTTTGATCATAGTTAAAATGCTTTCTCTGTTTCTCACTGTAGTGTCTACAGTTGTCTTGATGCCCGCTTCTACGATGATGACACTATCACTGTCATTCTCGCAGAGAATTTAGAACAAGAGGGGAAGGAAAGAATTTTGGCCCAGCTGCCTTTATCATCTATATATACAGAGGAGAATGCAGAACTAGAATTCTGCTGGAATCCTGGTCAAAGGTAATACTACTGACTACTATTTCAGATTGTACCGGACTCCTTTTTGTATTTGCTGCTTGTTTCCCTCCCCCCACAGGGGAATTTATACTATTAGAGATGGGTGACAGTATCTTTCCATTCATAACATAACGCCAAAATACTGCTGCTGTTTTATGGAAAAAGGAGTGTTACTTTCCAAAACACACTTATGGTTAATACATTTTGTAATGTAAAGATAAGGATTATAATAAGAGATGGTATAAAGTTCAAAAAGTAGAAGGGTTGGGACTTATTAATTTAAGGTTATATTTCATTGCTAATCAATTAAGACAGTGTTTCTCAATCTTGGGTAACCCAGATGTTTTTGGATGGCAGTTCCCAGAAGCCTTCACCACCAGCTGTGCTGGTCAGGGTTTCTGGGAGTTGCAGTCGAAGAACACCTGGGTTACCCAAGGTTGAGAACCACTGAATTAAGACATACTTGGATATATGTCTTTCATAGTCCAATCAATTAATATGGCTAGATATAGAATCAGAAGACTTATATTTGGACCCTGAGAATTTTCTTTTTACACAATATAATAAGAGTATGGTAAAAAAAATACTCAAAATCCTTTTCTTAAAAATATGTTTTTAATTTGGAACAGGTATAGAAAAATATTTGTTCCAACAATTTCTCCACTATATCCAGTGGTAGAGTTTGAGAAATTACTAGGGAATTTGAAACAAAATATGGAGAATTTACTAAGAGAAAAACAAGTTATTAGGGTAAAAGATTGGTTAGAAAAATCAAGGATATATTAAGAATGGAGAGAATATCTTGGTTTAATCTTATCCAATTAGAGCAGTGAACAAAAGATTGGATAAGAAAAATGATAAATGTAGGGAACTTACAAAATTTGAAGAAATGTTATTACAGAAATAAAGTTCAGATGAAAATAAGGTAATGAGAGGGATAATAAATACTATTTATAAAATATTATTAGAAGCAGAGGATCAACAAGATTCTCTTAAAACATGAAGGGAACATGATTTGGGAGAAGAATTAAGTACCTGGGGTTAGGAGAAAATATGGAATATAAGAACATTGAAATCAATGTAAGGATAATGGTAAACAGCGGCAAGATTAATGGTAGCTAGGAACTGGAAAATAAACTATGATTTTCAATTAAATGAATGGTATAAAGAGTTTTGGAATATAGCTATTAATGATAAATTAATGTGTAATATCAAAATAGAGATTTTAAATAAGAATAGTTTTACCGATATTTGGGGAGATTTTACTGATTTTGTATTACTAAAGAGGAAGGAATACGTACCTTCTCAAGAGTCAGTACAGTTTTGCAAGTGGAATGGGGTTCCATAAAAGGAAGAAAAACTGTTATATTTCCAAATGGTCTTGGTAGGGGGAAATAACTTTTTGCATAGTTGTTTTTGATGTTTTGTGTTATTTGGGTTTTTCCTTTAGGTTTATATGTTTGTATTGTGTGTTCATCATTAAATAAAATGGACAAAAATTAAAAATCGACTTTCCTTGTTCATTTTGGCTGTGCATTATAACAATATGAGGCATTTTTCTCTTGCAAAATCTGAGACTGAGTGTTGAAGATATATTAAAGGAAAAAGTTAATGTTGGCTAACTTGCATGTACATTTACTACAAGTAGTACTAAGGGACTTGCCAGTTCCGACAAAACTTAGTGATGATCCTTCTAGCTTGGCTATTTAAAAGTATTTTGTAGTTGTTTTTATTGCTTGTACCATGCTCTTGAGAGCCTTGCACCTAGGACAGCACAGAAATATTTTAACTGATAAATAAATGGTGGGATATTGTGCACAAAAGCTTCTGTGTAGTCTCTGAGGTGGCAAAAGATTCTGATTTTCACCCCGCAACAGAATAATTTCACCTCTTTCTCTTTCTGGAAAATTATTAAATGTAGGCTATATATAAAAGGATAACCTGGTACCTTAAATACACATGCTACAGGAATGAGATGAAATTCTATCACTTTAGAGTTGAAAATGAATTGTTGTTTTACTTTATTTTACTTTTGGTCCAAACCAGGTTGGATATGCAGTGTGATGGTATTCCTACACATACAGTCACCATAGAAGGTCAGTGGAGGGTGCTGGAGAACATGAAAGCTCAGTATGTTGCTGTAAATGGCATTCGAAAAGTTTCTTGTGTGGTAGGTATCACACTGTGGTAGGTATCACATTCACAACCATTTTTAGACTAATCCTGCATGTGTATGCTCTGCAGTGAGTATTAGTGAGTTCAGAGAGAATTGATTCTAAGGAAGTGTGCATAATCTTGAGCTTTTCTGTTTTCATGAATAAAGATTTATTCAAGACCATCTGGATTCTGCTGAATAAGTTACGGAAGTATAGAAAGGAGAAACCTATCTCATGTTGCACTTTTACTTTACCAGGAATTACATAATTTGCTCAGGACATAAATTAAATTTCCGGAGCAGCGTTGTTGTTGTTGTTGTTTAGTTGTTAAGTCGTGTCCGACTCTTTGTGACCCCATGGACCAGATTCCTTCTTCTGCAGCCAGAATCTTTCACATGTGAATAACTTGTGAATTGGGCCTTAGTTTGAGTTAACTTTTTAAAATGCATGCATTCAAAACATATCTAAAGTGATTCTGAGCAATATAATGCGGAGAGCATTTTCAGTATCCTGCAGCCCTTGAAATGTATGTGTCCCAAAAATTGAAGATGGTTCAGTGATGTGGCACATTTTAAAGTTCTTAAGATAGCACACTTCAATGTGTTTTAATGCATTTAAACACCATTTCAAAAAATTAGTATCTTTTAAACTATTTTCTTAGCTAAGTTCAAACCTACGACATATCCGGGTGTTCGAAATGGATGTGGAAGATGATGGAGAAGCTGAGGAGGATGAAGAGGAAGAAATGGGTCAACATGTTGGTACAGATCAGGAGGAACTCAACCAATCCACAGAAAACCCTGAAGATGGTGTCCATGCTGGCTCTGCTGAACCAACAGATAAGGCAAAAGAACAAGAATCAAGCCTGCATGCCTGAGAGAAACGAACTTGATAGTGTTGTTTTTTTCCTGTTGACTCTTTTGGTCTGTGCTGTACCATGCTACTTTCTATATGGTGCATTTGCCATCAGTGGAGGAATTGCTGACTGTTCCTTCTCCCCCCTCCCCCAAGTGTTTCCAAATACTGTTAGTTCTTTATACTCTGTGGCCTCAATAAATGCATCAGTAGAACAAAAGAAAGCACACGATTCTGCAAGAACTAGATTTGCTTTTATAATTCTGTAGTATGTTGGCCATACTTCCCTTTTCCATTCCCATTGCCTTTGTATGCCCCCTTCACCTAACATACTCATAGTACTGCTTCCAAGAGCCCCATTGATGGCACCTGTGAAAGTATCCGTGCTTATCCTCCTAAGTGACCTCTGCAACGTGAGAAATGGCTGGAAAGGCACCTTGAACTCTTTTTTTTAAATTCCTGATCTCTTTTTTGTTATTGGGAGAGAAATTAAACATGTTTTTGATAGTGATTGTGTCACTTTGTATACTGTGTGTTTTGCATTCCTTTTTTTAAAAAAAAAAATTTATTATTATTTTCCAAAACAAATACATCAATACAAAACAATACAAATATACTGACTAACAATCTAAAACCCAGTGCACCCCCATACCCACGGGACCCTTTGGAGTAATTCTTTTATTACGAACCTCTTTTCCAAAATTGTATTGATTGTTGCTTAGAGGCTTTCCCCTTTCCTTTCACTAATACAAATTCAATAACTCTACCCCAAATAGCATAAAAAATATTCAAACTTATTTCCCCTCTTTTCATCTTTAGTTCAGTAATCAATTTGTCATTTAACGCAATGTCCCATACTTTGTTATACCAATCTTCTAATTTGATATCATGTTTGTCTTTCCAGTATCTAGCTATTAATAATCTAGCACTTGTCATAAAATTAGAAATCAATTCCTTTGAGTAATAATCAAGTTCTATCTTATCAAAAATTGACAACAAAGCAATTTTTGAGTTAAATCCAATATCTTTTCCAAATATATCACATATTTCCTTAAAAATCAATTTCCAAAATTTCTGAATCAATTTTACATTCCCACCACATATGATAATACGTGCCAATTTCTTCATCACATTTCCAACAGGCCTTAGAATAGTCTGAATTTATTATGTTCAATTTCACCGGAGTCATGTACCACCTTAAACTAATTTTTAAAAAAATTCTCCTTTATTCTTACCGACATTAATCTTAGAATTCTCATCTTCCAAATTTTTATCCAATCCTCTGTTATAATTTCTGTTTTTAAATCATGTTCCCAAATTGATTTTAATCCTTCTATTTCAATCTCATTTTCCTCCTGATCCAAAATTAGGTTATAAATTTTACTTACTACTCCCTTCTTCAAAGCATCCTTCTGCATGTCTTCATGTGATGATAGAAATTGTTCATACTTAGTACATTCTCTACATTTGCCATTAATCCTCTCTGCATGTCTTCATGTGATGATAGAAATTGTTCATACTTAGTACATTCTCTACATTTGCCATTAATCCTCAAGTATTCATTAGTCCATCTGTCTAATTGGATATAATTGTACCATGATAATTTATTAGTTTGAAGTTTAGCTATAATCTGATCCTTCGAACTCATTTTAACCATCCAGTCCTTCAATCTGGCAACTTTTTATCCTTAAACAAATCAACAAAGCCCTTCAAGTTTGCTGGGAAATTTTCTATTTCAGTCACTAATTTTAGTGGTGAAGTAAAAGGACAACACTTCTTTTTATATCTGTTCCACACATTTAACATGTTTCTTAAAAATTCACCTGATTTATTATATTTCTTTTTACTGCATTGAACAAGTATTTTTTAATATTTCCATGTATTTCTGAAGATTCCATATCCCACCAAATTAATCTTCCTTCGTTATATATAATATCTCCAATAAATCTTAGTTGATTCGCTACATAATAATTTTTTATATTGGGAATACCTAAACCTCCACTTTTTTGAGTCTTATACCAATATCTTTTATTTATTCTTGATTTTTTACCTTTATTACAAAATCCATTAATTAATCCCTGCCAATACTTAAAATCATCTTCTTCTAATTGTATTGGGAGCATCCTAAATAGAAAAGTTGTTCTTGGTAATATTTTCATTTTAACCATAGCGATTCTCCCAAACCACGAAAGATTCAATTTAGAGTACTCCTGGAATTTATCTTTAATATTGCTTTTTAATTTATTAAAATTTTGCTCCTTTAATTTTTGAGTCACTTTGACTATATTTATACCTAAGTATTTAATATAACTACACATTTTAAAACCATATTTATTTACAAACTTTTCTTGTTCATATTTGTTGTGATTAAACATCATTACTTGTGCTTTTTGCCAATTAATAGTTAATCCTGTTATTTCCCCAAATTTTTCTAAATGATTTTTAATTCTATCCATACGTTCTAATGGGTTTTTAATCGTTAATAATGAGTCATCAGCAAATAAATTAATCTTAATTGTATCATTTTTGCCTAATCCTTTAATTAATTCATCATTTCTTATTGCATTAGCTAACAATTCTATAATCATACAAAACAATACTGGTGAAAGTGGGCAGCCTTGTCTTGTGCCTCGGCCTAGAAAAATCCGTTCTGTTAAACCATCATTAACTATTATTTCTGTAAGTATTATCTAAATATAACTGATCTATAACCCCAATATGTTTTGCATTCCAAGGTATATTTGCTAATATATAGTCAAGTGGGTTTTTGAGCATTTTAATGTGAAGATGGATTTTCTTTAAGACTGAAATGCTTTCCTTCTTGCTGATAAACCAGTTGTCTGTTCCCGAAAATATCCTGCTCTCATTTTGGGATGTATTTTTTTCACTGAGTTTTAAGTGGTATATTACACTTAAGATCAGAGATTCCCGAACTCTGGGCCCAAAATGTTCTTGGACTACAACTCCCCTAAGCCTTGATCATAGGGTATACAGTGGTGCCTCGCTAGACGATTGCCTCGCAGGACGAGGAATTCGCTAGACGATGGCTTTTTGCGATCGCTAATGCGCTTCGCAAAACGGTGTCCTATGGGCGATTTTCGCTAGACGAGTTTTCCCCATTGGAATGCATTGACTAGCGGTCAATAGCTGTCAGTGCATTCCAATGGGGACCCGCGCTCGCTAGACGAGGTTTCCCTATGGACGATCTTCGCAAGACGACGAGTTTTCCGTTGGAACGCATTGAAGAGATTTCAGTGCATTCCAATGGGGAAACGCGCTTCGCTAGACGATGTTTTTGCAAGACAGCGATCTTCGCGGAACGGATTAACATCGTCTAGCGAGGCACCACTGTATTGGCTATAACTTTTTGGAGTTGAAGCCCCAAAATATGTGGTGGCTTAAAGTTGTGTTTAAGAAGTGGTTCCTCACTAGCTTCCACTTTAATGTCTGGAACAACTACAATCTTATTGTGCCATCTTTGGGTGTCAAATACAGGCATACCTCGGTTTACAAACGCCTTGGTTAACGTAATTGTTGGTTTACGAAAGAAAATCCATTGAAAATAATGCCTGGGTTTATGAATTTTTTTCGCAATATGAAGCAAGTTTCCCCAGGATGCATTGTGCCTGGGAGGTTTATAGCGCCGCCCCCGTGCATGCGTTCCTGTGGGAAACCGCATTTTGGTTTGCAAATTTTTCACAATACGAAACATCCTGGAGAACGCATTAAATTCGTAAACCGAGGTACGCCTGTATGTGGCTTTTTGCATTAGTAGTTGTCTCTGGATTCAGTTTATGTTCCTGTCAGTGTTCTGATCCTTGTCACTCTCATCAGCTATAGTATTGCCCACTTAAAGCAGAAGTAAGGAGTTTGATATGTCAGGTCTAATAAGAGCAGTGACATTATTTTTGGAAGCTGATGACTCCTTGTTGTTCTTCTGAGTTAACCTGCATTCCTTGGTGTGTTTCCATATATCAACTCATTGTGTGATCATAGCTAAGTTTATACAGAATACTTAGTTTATGTATAAGAGGATGTGTTTATTTGAACATTCAGCAGATTACTCTCCTTGTTACATGGCATCATGTGCAGGGCTGGAAGGGACCCTGTGGATCGTTGAGTCTAGCTCCTGTGAAGGAGGAACAATGCGGAATTGAACTCCCAACCTCTGGCTCTGGAACCACATACCTACACGATATTAAGTATTCCAAATATAAAAATTGTGTTTTTTCTGACTTGTCTACAGTTGGTGAACTCACATCTGGATCTGTATAGAGGGGATGGTAAGAATTAGTCTGCAATACAACAAATTAAACAAACCCTACATTCAAGGACACTGTTGATGACCCATCCTCCCCCCCCCCTTAATTTTTGCTTTTCATGATGGAATAAATTCATTTTTCTTGCACATGTTTGCTGTACAGTTGCAGAAATCTTTTTCTGTACTGCTTTCATGTCAAGAAGCATGTATCCTGAAATGCCCTCAGATTTTCATATTGAATAATTGCTACAGATAAGCAACAAGGGCAAAGGTAATGGCACACTTCTTACATTATTACTTGTTTGTTTTAGACGGGACTGGTGGATTGGTCTAGTGTTACCATGAACTGAAGAGTAATAACATTTTATTGCTTCAATTTAGATATGACTGGGATTCTTTCTTAGAAAACTTAGAATGGAAAGAAGGCGTAGCTAATCTTGGGGAAAATATGGATCAGCAAACATCTTCTGTAGAAACATGTAACTCAATTTTTTTCAGTGGTAAAATCAGGATATGTAAACAATTTAAACAGAATTGCTACCAGCAGGGTTCAAGCTGTGAAGTTAACTGGGTTTGAAAGGACTAGGGCTCAGGCTGCCTCAGTCAGCCTGGTATTCCATTTGAATACTATCATCAAGAAGAAAACATAATAGGAATCCCTCCTTTCCATCTCTGGAAAGTGTGGTTTTGACTGATAAGTAATGTCTGAAGCCTAGAGGGAGAGACAATAATACAAAAGCTTTAATATGTTTTATTAGCTTAGTGAACTTGGAAAGCCAACCCATTTATTTCAAGAGTAGGCAAACTGCATGCAGCCACCAAGTTTATTTTTTGTGCCCCTGGATGCCTACAGAGCCCATTCATGTCCCCTCAGTGCAGTAAAAATGGAGAGTTGTACAGAAATGAGTTCTCCTGGAATCCTTGAGGAGCTACAGTTTGTGCTTTACAATTGAAACTAAGCAACCATCCAAACAATTCTGGTTTTGTGGTGTGTTTGTTTGTTTGTTTGTTTGACTAGTTGGAAGGCCTGGGACTACTGCATTATGTGATGGTCCTGGAGGTAAAGCTGCCTACCTCATTATATGTTAATGGGTAGGAATTTTAATACATTAAATTAGCAGGGTGATTTGATAGAAATCATAAGGTCAACAGATTGCCATGTAATATTTTGGTTAATGCCGTTACCGACAAATGGCACATGTTATTGTTAACTCCTTCAAAAGTATTATCTGGAGAATTTTGGTATGTGTCCCGTCCCCCGTCCCCCGCAACCTGGCACTTTCCAAATGCCCACAGGCTGATTGGGGATGGAAGGCTATAAGAAAACACCTGAGGTATTCTTTCAGTGGTGGCAAAAAGGGAACTGAAGACTGCCCTCAGGGTGGGGAGCATGCATGCTGGAGAGGGTGTGTCCTAACACTTCTCAGGCTCTAGAAGATTCCTAGGATGTCCTCACAGGACACAAAACAACCACTTTTGAGTACTCTCAACTTGGAAAATCCTGGAAAGAGTCTCCATAAGTCAGAATCAACTTGACAGCACAGCTGGATAGCTCATTGACCTGAAGCACTTGCTGGAGGAATTCCCCACTAGTCTTGTAGGAGAAGAGTCAGTGTGGCCATGGGCAAGCTGCATGGTCTGAGGGCATACCCAAAAGGAATGTTAAACCACTTCTGAGTACTGAATACATAGAAAACCCTGAAGTGCAAATCAACTTGGTGGCATGTAATTAGTAATATATATTACAAGCAAGCTTAGTGTCTTAGGCTCTGTGTGTCCTGAGGACATGAATATTGTTTAAGACCCCATATGTTTTAACATGCACCTGTTCACGTTATGGTGCAATCCCTGCAGATGTTATGCAGAAGACCACTAGATACAAGGTCTGGTCATCTCTGACCAAGAGTGCTTTGCCTGTAATTATGAAGACTAAAGATCAACAAGGTCTGGTCATCTCTGACCAAGAGTGCTTTGCCTGTAATTATGAAGACTAAAGATCAATTAATGTGCAATAAAGAATAGTATATAGACTGGCAAAGTAAAACATTCAAATACAAATCTTAGCTGCTCTTTAAGACTGCTTTACCTGCTATGTTAAATATGTAACAGAATTATCAGATTTAAATATATAAAGGGATGAATGGTAATTAAATTGAATGGTAGTTGCTTGCACCATGAGTAAATTTAAATAAATACCTGCTTTTAAAATTGCTTGTTAAGTTTCCATTAGGAGCTGTTATTTGACACACAGTTCCCAGTCTTCATACATACCTGAAAGTTAAAAAGTGCCTGTTCAGTGTGATTAGAGCTATGTTGCAATGAGAACCTGAAACCTTTAGTAAACTCAATGAACTTCAAAAAAGCTAACACCACTTTTCTAAGCTATGCAGCATTTACAGTTGTCCAGGTAGTGATGTAGCATTGCATGTCAGTAGCATTTCAAACAAAACCATTTTATGTCAGTAGCATTTCAATCCTCTATCCACTGCCCTTCCCATTTTTAAGGTGAAGTATTACATCTTCAGCTCTTGCTAGAAACCATGGTGGCTGTCATTGATGTAGTGCTGTAGTCACCTTGAATTAGTAAAAATATAAAAGCAATGAGATCTTTACTCTTGCTCTTATGAGCCAGGAGGAGGTTCTCATTTTATGCTCTTTTCCACAACCCGACCCTGCTGGAATATGAGGGAATTCAAAATGGATAAAATGGGGTGGTGGGGATGTGTGAACAAAATGTGTGATGATTGTTGGATTATTTGTACAGTTCTAAACAATTTATTTAAAATGCTCATTGTTGTGTTCTTTTTGTAGGAATCTTCACAGTAACTGAGAAAAGAAATAAAAAAATTATAATAGAATCAAGAAATAATTTAAAGCAGGATTACCAAAATTATGTGCAGGGAGGCATCTGTCTAAATAAAAGCAATTTTAACAGTTCTATTAAAAAGCAAAGAAGAATACTGTCAACATCAGTGTTTTTCTGGTCCTTATACTGAAGGTGCTTCCCCATATTCTGTGTTGTTTTGCTTTCAGTGTTTCATTTGAACAACCACTATCACTGGAAACTGCTCTCAGGGCACGAGACTGAAAACTTTATCTTGTCTTACTCCTGTAATTTTTAATCCAATTACCCTATTTCCCCGAAAATAATTTGTTTAAAATTGTTTTTAACTGTTTTAATTATAATGTTTGGTGGAACCCGCCCGGAGTAGACTTTGTCTAAAAGGGCGGGATAGAAATCGAATAAATAAATTAAATAAATAAATAAATAAACAGGTATTTTACAAGGATATATCAAAAAGTCTCTTTATTTTCCAAAATACAGACAACATATCCAAGTGACAAATATATCTATAGTATAGTCATCTGTTTCCCCTAATAGATGGTGATGGTGGTGGTGATAAGATAATCAGTTGTATCTTGTAGTTTCCTTTTACAAATTTAAAAATAAAGTATAAAGACCTTATTTGTTAGGATGAGGGGCCTGTAGCCCTACTATATCTGAACCTCTGTGCTGTTGCTGGGCCCATCTACCTGCCTCATGGACTTACTTTGTGGTAGAGACAGCTGAGAGGTTGGAACAATAAGATATAACCTCCTAAAGAACCCAATTAACAAGTTGTTTAACATGCTAATAGGGTTTTTTAGAAAGCTATATCTTATCCACATTAATTTAACAAGTTAAAATATTTTCAAACTTTAATGCTAATAACAATGAGTTACTTTTCCAATTTCTAATATTAGATGTTGTCATGGTCCCGCCTGTCCCTTGGTTGTTTCACCAAGCAAAGGGCACAAGCTACGTGTCGTGTCGCTGCCACCAGTTGATTACATCAACATTAAGTATTATTAATAATAGAGGTCCAGGCCATGTGTCACTTTAAATAGAACCAAATAGAAGTTGTTTATTGATACAGGTGATGAAGGTACAATCAATGTCTTTAACTCTTAACCAAACATTCCACTTCATCCACCCTCAACTGCCAACCCTCTCTCTCCCCACTCCAAACTCCCAATTCCAAAACCTCCCTTCTCAACTCCCTTCAAACTCCAATCTAATCTCCCCATCCTCCTGCAGAGAATCTTATATCTCGTGACTCCGCCTCTCCAGCATTCTCATTGGTCCATGCAGATAGCATATGAATATTCATGACCTGGGCGGACGCCACAGATGTTTTTAAAAGTTAGTTAAAAATCAATATTCAAGGCAGGCAACAGTACACAACCAGGGAATTGTGGTCACTTGGATTGGTCATTGTGTTCAGTTTTGCTATAGATAATATAGGTCCCTTTTTATGATATAGGCTCTTCAGGATCTGTACCTAAGTGCAGTCAAGATAGTCCTTGAAACTGTCCAGAACTACTTCGAAGCATATGTAGTCAGCATTCTGCTAGAAATTTTCCATTGCAAGCCACTACCAGACCACAGTTCTAGTGTTCTCAGAAAACTCAGAAAACAAAATACATGAGGTCTCATTTAAAGTCTAATATAGTGACTTGGAGACTTGCTGAAGACTTTTTCTCCTAATAATATTCTTCTCTTCAGTTTCACATTACCATTACAGAACTAGTCTTTAATAAATGTGCAGTTTACTGAGCATAATTACATCTGAGATAATTATTAAAATATATTTAACAAACTGCAGTGAGCTGCACACACATTAAAGGAATAAATTGCCTCATATGGCGGGTGGGGAGAGAGATGGATTTTTAATTCTATCCATAGATAAATGAGTGAGAAAATGGAGGGGTAAAGGGATAATAGCATGCAGGCTGTTTGGCATTCTTCCATATATAACCTTTCCTTCCTTTGATTTATCAGACTCTACCAGACATTGCCCTGCTTCCATCTGGATTTATGACATCAAGCCCAAGCCCAATTTCATCATAACTGACTTGGCTCTTCCATTTGGCCCCTTTTGCTTTCCCCTCACTCCTTAGTGAAGAGACTATTACAAAGAGACCACTCTTTTCTCCTCACTTAATAATTTGATTTGAAATTATATTTAAAGTATTCTGAAATGGATATAGCTTCAAAATATAATTATCCTATTAACATTTTTACATGTTTTCCCTAAGAGTTGTTAATCCCTTTTAAGAAATTTTAATTTATTCTAATAATCACTGTGAAAAAAAATACTAGGAAAAACATTTGGGTGGTACAAGTTGACTGCAAAACAAACTGCCTTGGAAGGTGGTGCACTCTCCTCCCCTAGAGGTTTCTCAGAGGAAAGTTCCACCAATCAGGAATGTACCAGCAAGTCTTCTGTATTGACACATATTAGGATTATTTTACCTTTGGGATAACTTCCCATTCTATTACTCTGTTAGACTAATCAACTTCTGGAAATGACAGAGAACACCTGAAATTATATTAGAATATTTGTCTGTGGCTGTGGTCACACTGGCAATTTGAATTGATATCAGTGCATGTGAATGCATTCACATGCACTGATTGGAAAATGATTTATTTCTGGTGATTTAAACTGGTTTGAACATCTACACTGCTGAAATTGACTCATTTCCACAAAACTACATTGAATTGAATTGATTTTAGGAGTTAAGTATTTTAGAAAACCCTTACCAGCCAGCTGAAAAAAACTCAAGGCCTGTTTCCTAGTTCCACCCCAGTTAGATTGTTGTGTAGATATCTAGTCACACGATGCATGGCCATTATCGAATCATTTTCCCAGCCAGCAGTGTATCTGTGGTTTATTTTCCCCTTGCTGGGAGGGTCGTATTATTTTGTTCTGATGACATTTCGGATAATTCCTTATCAGTATTGCATGCATGAATGTTAATCCCACTGGGGAAAACAAAGGGAAAGTGGCCAGGACCAAAGTGCTGACTCGAAGAATCACGACTGCCCCTTGGGGTTTGGCGCAGGGGAGGTGTTGGGTACGCCCAGGCTTTTCCAGAGGGAGGCATGGCTGATGAGAGCTGCATGGAGGAGCCTCAGAGTGATCCCATATGGGGAAACTGTGAGGCAGGAATGGACACTGGGGAAGAAGTAACATGGGAGGATGAGTGTTTTGGGCACTTCACCCTGCAAGGTAAGGCTGCTAATGCCCCAGCTCTCCACAAAACCAATCCACATAATCCAGACTACAGCCTAACACAACTGGAAATCACCAATGGAGCAAAGGGCTCAAGAGATCAAGCCATAAGGTGCAAGGGTTAGGGGCTTTAGCCATAAAAGAACCTCTATAACACATCTCTACAAATATAAAGTAAGGGGCTGCACTGCGCCAGGAAACAAGAGAGGAAATAAATTGGTTCCATGGTGTAGCCAGTCATAACATTTCAAATAAGAAGAAATGAGTCAATAACATTAAAACAAATGCAATGTTCACCCTGGTATATATACGTGACCGCTATTCAGTACAACAGAGGTATGAAATGTATCATTAGAACCGGGGAACATTTGGCTGGTGTGATCAGGCCATCACTCTGCAGCCCATATAAATCGATTTCACCCTTGCATCATGTGAATTATAAAATCTAAATTGATTTAAATGATGCTTAAATGAGATTCTTATTGCGAGCATAACTGCAGCCTGTCTTAGTATTGTCATAATGCAGTACTACAGGCTCTCCATTCAGATGGCCATTAACGTGTCATCAGGGAAACATTATCATTGTTTAGTCAGGTTCTTCTGCACTCCCAGGCAACTCCTTTTTTCAGTTTTCGTCCCACTGTCTCCCCTCACTTGGCGACTGCAACTTAAGGTGCTTTTCAGGGTATAAGGCAGCAGTCGTTCCCAACTACTTGCTGGGAAATGGCAAGCACACATGAGCACTCTCCCTGTGGTGTAAATGGTCAGAGGAAGGTCATTTGGAAGATGACAGTGTAGCACAGGAAATATCTTTGACTCAAAAGAATTGAAGGAGAAAGCCCTTAGACAACCTTTAAAATGTATGTTTTCTAAGCTCCCCTCTTCCAGAATCCAATAAACTTTCACCCCTTTCCTCCACAAATACCCTCACATTTCTCTTTGCACTTCACTGGAAAGAAAGTTCTAAAGAAGCTGGGGTGGTGGTGGTCTTACACCCTACCAATTGTCCTTAACCACCTCATACTATTTATTCTGTAGAGCTGGACATTTGTTTTTAAAAGATTGCATTCCAACTGTTTTAGTTTTACTTGGCTAACTTAGGTTAGTTAGTTTGCATTTCATTCAGTATTGTGTATCCTGATGTTTTTAGTAGGTAATTGGGCACGAACCACCGGTTCAGTGGTTCATTTCTTCAAATGCCCCACCTCCTCTGGTGGGTGCACATTCAAAGGCAGTGACGTGGCTTCTCTGCCCTGCCTCCTCCTGGCACAGCCTCTGAGTGGTTGCCCACCAGAAGAGGCAGGGTTTTAAGTGCCAAACACCTGTTCAGCCATGAGATGAATGACTAGTGATTCATGCACATTTCTAATGCCTATTGATCCAATGGTTATTTGTAATCAATTCTGTTCTTTTTTGGAACTGCTCTACTAATACCTGCCATTTTAGAGATTGTGCCAGCTTCTTTTGTAAAAAAAAAAGCATAAAAATAAAAAACAGAAACAATTAAAATTGTTGTCTCTGTAGCGGGTTTGTTTGCCCCTTATAGTTATTATATAGCCAATTTGTGAGATTTAATATAGTCTATAGCAACTCAGCCACATGCCACTACATCCAGTTGAAACACTTGAAATCAGGTGTTTCCAGAGGAAGAAAGAGTGTAACAGAAGATGAATGTACCTACCAAGTTTATGGACAGGAAAAAGTAATTCTCTTTGAACATTGCTTGCCATATAAGGAAACTTTACATTTGATTCTTTGGCTTTACTTTACCTTCTGGTTAGGTGCAAGGAACAGGGTACAGTGTTCTAGTTTTGTTTGACTAATGGCAACTTACACAAACATGTATCCCTGCTTACTAAACCTATCCTGTATTTCCAGTTATTGTGAAATTGTGAAGACTCTCTTCTTCCTGACAGTTTCCCCCAGCATCTTAATTAAATGCGTGATTCAAATACAGGATTGGGAATTCCACATTTGCTTCACAGCTTGAAGTTCCACCCAGATAATGATATTACTCTACAGTCTTGCATATTATTGGGTGATGCCAGCCAGATATGGGACATTAGTATAAGGTTTCCTCCTGGTATAACATCATTCTTTCTAAACCTTTAAAATGTTGTGCCTTTTTTGTTTTTGTTGCTGCTGCTACCACTGTTGTGTTCTCCACTGAGTTTGACAGGCTTCCCTAGAATTGCTTCTCCTTAAATCAGCAGCTACATAAAATAACTCTCCATATTCTTGATTTAGGGATGCTTTTCCCTGTGACTTTAAGCATCTCAGGTCTAATGTCACATTGAGGATTCAGACTGGAATTCATCCAGTTCCTTGTACATGATTTATTCTTGACAGGAGATGATAGAGATGCATTATTAAATCAATCTTCAGAGATGTCCTTAGGATGTAACCTTTGAGTGATTATTACATTCATATGGGATATCAAATCCTTGTCCTTGAATTGTCCATTCATTTTCACATCACCCGTAATGTGTAGAAAGATTCTTGAGTGTGGGCTGGGAAATGAACAGAGATTCTCAGGACAGTCAATTCTTTTCAGTTCCAACACTTGTGCTGTGCAAAGGAGTTCTACATGGCTCTATCTCATACAAAAATAAAACACTAAAAAAACTGTCCTATTAAAACCCACGTAACTCAGTTCTTAACTAAATAAGAGCATGTAGTACTGAATCCCCTTCCAGTGGTATGGGAAAGAAATCCTATCCCACGAGACAGGATTTCTTAACCAAAAACTACTGTTTTTTATGCTGTACAAAACAGTGTACTCCAGTTCTTGGTAAACACATTTTCATATTAAATAGGAAGAATGCATCTAGTTTTATGAGAATAATGTTTTTAAAATAGCATGCTAGTGGTAAAATCATTGCCTTTAAACTTCTAGAAGCATCGATTTAATGAGTTAAATTGACATGTTAATGCATTATTTCCAAACCCTGTGCTACACATCTATCCCTCATATACTCTTTCTTCATTCTCATTATCTCTCTCTCTCAACCATCTCATCCCACTGCACTCTGAACTGACTCTCCTCTGTCTTCCTTCAACCAATCTCCTTTCACATTAAACCCACACTTTACCAATGTCTCCACTCTTCTCTGGAACCTCAATTCCTACTTCCACTCAGCTGTCCTTTTGAGGGTGAGACAAAACTTTCAATTTCTTTTTAATGGTTACTGTCTGACACAGTGCGTCAGTGATGCTTTGACAGGGCTTTAAAAAACTTAAAAGAAATGCAAAACTTCCTGTCCCCCACCATCCAAAGGAGAGTCAAGTAGAATTTTTCCATTTCTCAAGATCATTAAGAGGCTTCTCCAAAGGGACAGCCAGCCAGCCACTTTTGGTTCAATTCCAATGATTACACACACCGGAATTGAATCAAAATAGAGCAATCCTACCCACTTCTTTAAAGAGTTGCTTCATTCTTTTCTTTATTTGTATCAGAGCATTGCACAATTTAAAATTATGGATGTATATGAAATATAGTATATGAAATGCAATAAAAACAAATTAAAATGTTAAGATGATTAGACTGATTTTGACCAGAAGCAGACTACTTTCAATAGCATTATCTCAGTCATTTGCTAGATCTTCTTTTGTAGAAGATGGTGGGGCATAAATTACATGCACAGAAGTGCTGTATTGATTGAAGTTCTCCACAGTCACAAAAAAATTATCCAAGTAGCCCTATTTTTCTTGATTATTCTTCGATCTCCCTCCTTTGCTTCAAAGTATATTAAGTGACTTTCAGATGGTCCAGCTAGAATCATGTCCTGGTGGGAGACAGTCTTCAGTGGTCATCCATTCAGCAAAGTATGTTGGTTTTGTTCTCCATACATTTAGCCTAGCCTATTCTAGTTTAATATTCAGTGCTTGAGCTGTGTGCAGAAAACTTTTCCTTGATTTTAGCCATTGTCTGGGGCAGGTGGAGTGTTAATGAAATGGATGGGTTTGGTGCTGTATTACCTTATTTCAATCATTATTTGCTAGCACCTTTCAGTGTACTTCTGAAGGGCAATGCTAGCCAAATAATGGACTTTTTCAATGGGGGTAGGTTTCAGGCAGCCAGTAATAATCCTACATGATTCATTAAGAGCTACATCCACTTGTATGGCATGTGCTGATTTATATCATATGGGACTATCATATTCTGCTGTGGAGTAGCACAGGGATTAAGCTGTTGTTCTTACTGTTTGTAAGTGGGCACCCCAGACTGACCCAGCCAATTTTCTGAGTAATCTATTTCTGGCAGTAACTCTATCTTTGATGTTTAGTTTTTTGTAGGTCAGGGTTTGATTGAGAGTGATACCAAAATACTTTGGGGTAGGACAATATTCCAAAATCTTGCCTTCCCAGCTAACTTGGAGTTTTCTTGCTGCTTCTCTTTTCTTTAAGTGGAAGACACACACCTATTTTTTTTAAGGGTTTGGTTTTAGCAGGTTGTTTTTATTAGATGCAGATAGATCTTCTAATACAACAGTTAGCTGGTGCTCAATGGCCTTAAAGGTTTCCCCCTAGACTGTCAAGGCAAGGTCATCAGCATAGATGAAACTTCAGGAGTATGGGAATGTTGGTTCATCATTTGTGTAAATGATCAAAACTAATGCTGCCAGGATCCTACCTTGTAGAAGGCTGTTTCTTTGATTTCTCCAGTGACTGTGCTTCCTTTGAAATTCAACAAACACTCTTTGGTTTTGAAGTAGAACAGTGATCATTTCTGTTAGTCCATGGTCTTTGTAGCGAACACCCTGTTTTCCTATATATATAATGGTATTGGCCTGCACCAATGGGAGCTGTTGGGAGGCGGAGCCAGAGAAACCAGGAGGAAGGGGTGAGTCAGAGTCTAGTCCAGCGATGGCGAACCTATGGCACGCGTGCTACAGCTGGCACGCGGAGCCCTTTCTGCCGGCACGCGAGCCAAGTCACCAGATCGCTACTCCGCCCCTCCGCGCAGCCAAACCTGAGAAGGCGGCTGCAGCCGTGGTGCTGGCGCTTCGGCACGTGGATCTGGAGCAGCTGGTGCTGGCAGCGGATCCGGAGTGGGGTCTCAAGGCACCTCCATGCCGGGATTCCCCCTTCCACCGCCACTTCCGCTTCTGCCGCCGCCACTTCTGGTGCAGCGGCGGCGGCGGCGGCGGCGACACAGCGCCCACTTTTTTCCCCCCCAGTTTGGGCACACGAGCCCAAAAAGGTTCACCACCACTGGTCTAGTCAGTTCAGGGAGAGACAGAGAAGAGAAAAAAGAGTTTGGGAGTTTGAGGCAGAGAGAGAGTGTTTAAGGAGTGATTAGTCAGAGTGTGACCTGTATTAATTAAGATAGAAGAGGTTAAAGTAAAATACTGAAGCTTTATGTAACTTTAAGAATGTGCTTAAGAACTAGTCCTAAAACAACTTGTAATCAATAAACCTGTTTCTGTTTTAAAAGTTCAGTACTGAATGGACCTCAGTCTTTCATAGGAGATATAGGTTGATAAAGAGATCAACTGGTGGCAGCGAAGAAAAGGGCGTGTTGGGATACTCGTGTGAGTTCTGCGTTTGGTGGAACAAGCAGGGGCCACGGGGTAAACGCCACAAATGGTGTCCAGCGGCGGGATACGAAATAATCCAGTGAAGCCAATGTTTAAAAGTGAATTTTCTGGAGTCGTGGGTACCATTTTAGTCAGAGGTCTGTGGTGAAGAAGTGGGTGACCTGCTAGAGCTTTTGTGGAAAAGCTTAGTGGCGGGGCTTCTGAACCCAGATCTGGGGGAACTAAAGATAAGGAACTGACTCTAAAGGAAACATTCTTTTTTGTTTACCTCAGGATTTGAGAGACCCAGTGGCTAGCTTGAAATCCAAGGCTCTGAGAGATAAGGGAGCAGTGTTGGAGAAAAGTGGGAAGCCAGGGTCAGAGCAGATCTAAGGTGATAGGAAAATAAAAGCAGAGGCTTGAACATACAGTTATTTTGGTGTCTGAGAGCAAGAATAGCTCAGACAGAGAGACACAGTATCTAAACAGTTGTGAGCGGGAGAACAGCCAGAGAGAGCTGCTGAGTGAAGCGGAACAACATAGTTACTGGAATTAACAGCAGAAAGACAGGTCCTTTTTAAAAGCAGTACAGACATTAAAGACTAATTCACTCAGACTTAAACATGCCACCCAAACGTAGCCAAAAAGGGAGTCAAGAGGCACAAAGTTTACCTGAGGAAGTGGAGGGAAATGGAGACCCTCTAGCTCCAGTAGAACAGGAGGAGACTGATGAGGGTGCCTCAGAAAAACAAGGTGTTCTAAGCTCCCAAGATTTTGAAAAATGCAAGTTGGAACAGGAATTTAGGCTTAGAGAAAAGGAAATAGATCTTGAAATGGAGAAAGAAAGGGCCAGAGAAAAGGAGAGGGCTGAGGCCAGACAAATGGAATTAAGACAAAGAGAATTTGAGCAAGAAAACAGGCAAAGGGAAATGGAATTTCAAATACAGATGAGAAAATTAGAATTAGCTGCTCAAAATAATAATAACTATAAAAACAACTCTAGTGAGGGAAATCTCTCAAAGATTGATCTAAAGAAATTTCCCCAATATAGGAAAGGAGATTGCCTTGAATCTTTCCTGATTTCATTTGAGAGAGCGTGCTGGGACTTTGAGATTAAGGATGATGAAAGGATGATAGTTTTGAGATCACAAATAAGTGGAGATTTAGCTGAGTTTTATTCTCAGATGCTTCTGGAGCAAGCTAGAGATTTTGAGGCCTATAGAAAGATGGTATATTCTAGATTTGGCATAAATACAGAACACCTTAGAAGAAAATTTCGTTCCCTTACCAAAAAGCCTGAAGAATCTTATGCCCAAGTGGGGGCTAAATTGATTCAATGTTTGGACAAATGGATGGAACGTGAACATGTCACTTCTCTAGACCAAATGAAGAATGTGGTTGGTTTAGAACAATTTTATTCCATTTTGCCTGGGGAATTGCGTTATTTAGTCAAAGACAAAAATCCTAAAAATGTATTACAGGCATCTGAATATGCTGATTCCATTAGTGAGATTAGAGATCCTAAGTTTTCTGAGGTAAAATTTTACAGGCAGAACTGGGACAACAGTAAGAAACCCTTCAATAAAAATTACAACAGTAAAATGTCAGGGAAAGATGGTCAGCTTAGTACCTCACCTAAGTTGCCAGGGCCTAGTCTGCAGAAGCGAATGAACCCTGAGGAAAAGTTTGACAGATCTCCTCAGTATGATTGAAGGACATAGACAGTATTATAACTGCAGCGAGTTTGGGCATATTCAATCAAATTGTATGAAGAACAATAAAAATAAAAATGGAAAAGGTGATAGTCAGACCAAAAAGGTTTACTGCATAAAACCAATGGAAGCCACTGAAGGAGGCTGTAACAATGGTTCTGTCTCCATGACAACTAGCACAACAGAAAATTCTGATCTGCCACAAGCCAGAGTCGTTCAGTGCTTTCTTATAAAGGCAGATAATATTTTACTACAGAACCCTGGTGAGAAAATTCTTATTAATGAGAAGTCTTATGTGGGGGTTGTTGATTCCTGTTCCCACATAACCTTGTGTCATCCTGATGTGGTTCCTAAAGAACAAATACTTCCAAACCAAACTGTTACCCTCAAAGGAGTAAGTTCTATGCCAGTGATCTTACCTATGGCTAAAGTAAAGATAAACTATAGAGACTGGGTTGGCCGGACCAGCATTCCTGCTTACAGGGGAGTCTTTTTTGTCATCTGCTGTCCCATAAGACTTCTCATTAATAAGAATTTTCTCACCAGGGTTCTGTAGTAAAATATTATCTGCCTTTATAAGCACTGGGTGAGAGTCAGTGCGGCTGTGCTTCTGCCAGTTGCCAGCCTTCCTGAGGGAGTTTGGCCTGGACTCCCTTGGCCTTGCAGAACTGGGCCCTTGCTGCCTCTGGCTGCCCCACCCCATCCTCAGCATCAGCCACCTGGCTTGGAGGGGAGAAGGGGCTTTAGAAGGTTGTGTTGTTGTTGTTTTTAATTATTATTAATTGCTATCAGGTTACATAGAGACCCACAGTGGATCTGAGGGAACAGGAAGGGGAGAGGGCGTTGGAGGGGGCAGCCATTGAGGTGGTGCTGGGTAGGGGAAGGAATGGTGGTGGGGGTAGAACATGCCCACGTAGGAGAAGAGAGGTTAGATATCTTACATCTATCCCCTCTTCTAGTCCTACCCCCAACCAGATGGTATCAGGTGACCATATCAGCAAACCCTCGAGCCACACAGTGCTGTTGATGAATGCCAGGTCAGTACAAAATAAGACTGCCCTCATCCATGATGTAATTCTGGATGGGGGTGCTGACCTGGTGTGCATTACTGAGACCTGGGCTGTGTCCGCCTGGGTACTCGGTCCAGCACCAATGTCGCTTGGAGGGTCGGGGAGGGGGAGTTGCTATAGTCTATAGGAGTTCTATCTCCTTGACCAGGCTTCCTATCCCTTTGAGAGGAGGTCTTGAGGGCCTGTATTGTGTGTTGGGCTTATGAGACAGATTGGGGATTCTGTTGGTGTACCGCCCACCCTGCTGCGTACCAACAGTCTCCCTGCCTGAGCTGACGGAGGTAGTCTCGGACCTGGTGTTGAGGACTCCCAGGCTGTTGGTGCTGGGGGACCTCAACATCCATGCCAAGGCTGCCTTGACTGGGGTGGCTCAGGACTTCATAGCTGCCATGACAACCATGGGGCTGCCTCAATATGTCATCAGCCTGACACATGAGAAGGGCCATACCTTGGACCTGGTTTTCTCAACGGGACTGGAAGATGGTGGTTTGGATGTGGAGGGGCTGGTTGTGACCCCATTGTCATGGTCAGACCACTTCCTGGTCAAGTTTAGTCTATTAGCTGCTTCTTCCCTCTGCAAGGGTGGGGGAATCTATTAAGATGATCCGCCCTCAGAGACTAATGGATCCGGATGGTTTCCTGAACGCTCTGGGGGATTATCCGTCTGATATGGTCGGCGCTCCTGTCGAAGCTCAGGTCACCCTATGGAATAGGGAGATGACCCGGGCGGTTGACACGATTGCGCCTAAGCGCCCTCTCCCTGCACGCAGAGCCCAGACAGCTCCTTGGTATACTTCTGAACTGCGGGCGATGAAGCGAGAGGGGAGATGGCTGGAGTGCAGGTAGAGGAAATCCCGCTGGGAGTCCGATCGAACATGACTTAGAGCCCATTATCGGGCCTATTTCATGGCAATACGGCTGGCGAAACGGCAATATTTCTCCAGCCATATTGCTTCCTCAGAATGCAGTCCAGCAGAGCTGTTTTGGGTGGTCCGGGATCTTCTTCAACCGGGAAATCCGGTGGAGGTCCTGGACTGCTCATCAGCTCGCTGTGATGAGTTTGCCATTCATTTTGAGGGAAAAATCGCTCAGATTCGCAGTGGGTTGGACTCCACCATTACTGCAAAATCAGAGGATGTGTCCAGTGTGCCATGCTTAGGTCATATATTAATGGATGAGTTTCAATTGTTGAGACCTGAGGATGTGGACAGGGTGCTTGGATCTGTCCGTTCTACCACCACTCCGCTCGACCCTTGCCCATCTTGGCTAATTGGAAGATCTGCCAGGGGGGGTTCGCACCTGGGTCCAGGAGGCCGTGAACGCCTCTTTGAGAGAGGGAGTGGTCCCTACCACTTTGAAAGAGGCGGTAATTCGGCCACTCCTTAAAAAGCCTAACCTGGACCCAAGGCTGGTGGTTAACTACCGACCAGTGGCGAACCTCCCTTATTTGGGCAAAGTGTTGGAGCGGGTTGTGGCCGGGCAACTCCAGGCGCTGCTGGATGAAACGGATTTTCTGGATCCATTTCAATCGGGTTTCAGGACGGGTTTTGGTACGGAGACTACCTTGGTCACCCTGTACGATGACCTTTGCCGGGAGAGAGACAGGGGGAGTGTGACCCTGTTGATACTCCTGGACCTCTCAGCGGCTTTCGACACCATCGACCATAGTGTCCTTCTGGATAGGCTGGCTGGGTTGGGAGTTGGGGGCACCGCTTTACGGTGGTTCCGCTCCTTCCTTGCTGACCGTGTCCAGAGGGTGGTGCTGGGGGACAGTTGCTCTGTCCCATGGCGTTTATGTCATGGGGTTCCTCAGGGCTCAATACTGTCCCCCATGCTGTTTAACATCTACATGGAACCACTGAGAGAGGTCATCAGGAGGTTTGGGCTGAGGAGTCAGCAATATGCTGATGACACTCAGCTCTACCTCTCGTTTTCCACCAATCCAGGTGAGGCGGTTTCTGTGCTGAACTCGTGTCTGGACCTGATAATGGACTGGATGAGGGTTAATAAATTGAAACTCAATCCAGACAAGACAGAAGTGCTGTTAGTGGGTGCTTCGCAGGACAGGCTGGAGGGCCATTTCCCTGCCCTGAATGGGGTTACACTTCCCCTAAGGGACAGGGTCCGCAGCCTGGGGGTGCTCCTGGACCCCAGTCTAACTCTGGAAGCCCAGATGGACTCGGTGGCCAGGGGCGCCTTCCTTCAGCTGCGGAAATTGTACCAGCTACGGCCCTACCTGGACGAGCGGAGTCTCATGACAGTTACACACGCACTGGTAACATCTCGTATAGATTATTGCAATGCGCTCTACGTGGGG
The DNA here is from genome assembly GCA_037013535.1 of Intellagama lesueurii. Taxonomy (NCBI): domain Eukaryota; kingdom Metazoa; phylum Chordata; class Lepidosauria; order Squamata; family Agamidae; genus Intellagama; species Intellagama lesueurii. Next base: position 114,208,848 of record JBAJHW010000005.1, read on the forward strand.
CTGCCTTTGAAGACGGTCCAGCGACTGCAACTGGTCCAGAATCGAGCTGCGCGGCTGGTGGGTGGTGGGGCCGCTAGGGGACATATCAAGACGATTCTGATTAAATTACATTGGTTACCAGTTGCTGCCCAGGCCCAATTCAAAGTGCTTGTTTTGACATATAAAGCCCTAAACGGCTTGGGCCCTGGATACCTGAAGGACCGCCTCCTTCCATATGAGCCTACCCGGCAGTTAAGATCTAGCCAGGGGGCCCTTTTGAAAGAGCCGTCCCTCAAGGAGGTAAGAGGGATGGCTTGTAGATATAGGGCCTTTTCAGCAGCTGCCCCCAGACTATGGAATGCCCTCCCAACTGAGATTCGTCTGGAGCCAACGCTGATGACATTTCGACGCAAGGTCAAAACCTTCCTGTTCCAGAAGGCTTTTAATTGAAATAATATCAACTGTGGGTCCTGATGGCAATTTTTAGAGTATCTTTTTAATTGTATTTTAATTGTTTTGTCTTTTTGTTGTATTTTTATTGTATTTTAATTGTAAGCCGCCCAGAGACCTTTGGGTAGAGTGGGCGGCATATAAGTTAAATAAATAAATAAATAATAAATTAATTTGGGATGTAGCAATTTCTGATCAAATTTCTGCACCTTGTTTGATCGGATTAGATCTCACTAAGCATGTGCAAAGTGCTTTTGTAGTAACACGTTCCCAGGGAGAGCAGTTAACAATCCCTGAGGGAAAAATGGAATCCCTAACTTCTGAAAATAACCTGGAAAGCCCCAGTTTAAAAGAAAACTCTGACGTGGATGAAATGGCAGAAGTTATATTTATGAAAAACCCTAATAATTCATCGTTTGATAAGGAGCAGAAGGAAGATATTACTTTAAATGATTGTATTAGAAAAGCTAATGAGAATCCCATTCCATTAACGCCTGAATGCCCAGAGAGATTTATAATAGAAAACAATTTGTTATATAGGGAAGTTTTAGCGCCTCAGAGGGGTGGAGATGGAATCCTGAAACAACTTATTGTGCCTGAAAAATATAGACAAGATCTTAAGCAAGGCACATAGTGATGCTTTTGGAGCTCATATGGGAATATCGCGTACCAAACAAAGGGTTGCAAGGAACTTTTACTGGCCAGGAATGGGTCAGCAAGTTAAGCAGTTTTGTCAGACATGTGATACGTGCCAAATGAGTGGTACTAGGAATGACAAGACAAAGGCTAAACTATGCCCACTGCCAGGGATCTCGATCCCTTGCCAACGCTTGGGTCTGCAAATGTCCTTAGATACCAGAGCAAAGCTTGAGGAGTGCTCTTAAAAAGCAGAGGGGCTGGTGTGATGAAAAGGCCTGGGAAAAAGCATTCTGTCCCGAGGATGAAGTGGGGATGCTGAAACCCATAGAGGGGAGTGAATTGCAGTTAGCATGGTCAGGACCTGTAGATGTGTCACAACAGTACTGGAAAGCTGAAGGGACTAGTACCGGGAAGGCTCCTCGTGCAGCTGCAAAGGCACTGAAAATCTTGCAAGGCAAACCCCTACAGGAGAAACTAGCAATTAAAAGGATAGAACCAGATTATGAAAGTCTCGACACCTCTGACATAAACCAAGTTCTTGAGATTTCACCTAAAAGAAATTTGTCGGTGAATCTTAAGGTGACCCGTGATAGTGCTTCCTCACTTAGTGTGACTAAAGTTCCCGTGGGCGAGTTTATGGGTGAGAGTGAAAGCCAGAGCAATAAGATCTCAAGGAAGAACGCAGTCATAGCTGTGCTGGAGGAGGAGAAGAAACTGCCTACCCTTTCCCCAGCTGAGAAAGTGAAGCCACGAGCCAGAAAGAAAGCAGGCTTCACCTGGAAAAGGCGAGCGGTGGAAATCCAGTGGACGTCAGAGTGCCAGGTGACTGTCAATCATCGGAAGAGAGCGCGGACTTCAAAACCAGTCTTTGTTGCACCGAACTCAAATCAGGAATTCCTCAGCTGTGTGGGTGCATTGAGCATCGGACGTGGAGGTGGACTGTGCCAAGTGGAGGACAGTGAGAGTCTACGCCCAGTGACTTTTACCAGCAGAAGACTTCAACCTCGTGAGAGACATTTGTCTGCCATCGAGAGGGCATACCTGTCTATCGTATGGACTTGGAAGAAACGTAAGCCATACAGATGGAGAAGAAAGTTTACCCTGTGCACTGACCACTCACCTTTGAAATGGTTGAGAACTTTGCAAACGAACAGTAGCAAACTGACCAGGTGGCCCTTGATTCTCCAAGATTATGACTTTGAAATTAAAAACATCAAAGGATCTTTAAATGTGGTAGCGGATGCTTTGTCCAGAAGACCCAATGATTAAGTGTAAATGTAAATGTTTATGTTTTTATCTGTAATGTGTGATTTAATCTAGAGAAAATGTTTATGAATGTGTGGTTTTCAGGATGATATAATGTGGTAAGTTTAAATAGTAAATTTATTACTTGATAGAAGCTCATATGGCAAGTATGTATAAGTATTGGTAAGTTGTTGTTATATGTGCATGTACTTAGCTGTTTGTTTATGAGGGCAAACTGCTGGGTTTCCCCTCATAGAACAAACTTATTAAGGGGGGAGGTATGTAGCGAACACCCTGTTTTCCTATATATATAACGGTATTGGCCTGCACCAATGGGAGCTGTTGGGAGGCGGAGCCAGAGAAACCAGGAGGGAAGGGTGAGTCAGAGTCTAGTCAGTTCAGAGAGAGACAGAGATGAGAAAAAAGAGTTTGGGGGTTTTGAGGCAGAGAGAGTGTTTATGGAGTGATTAGTCAGAGTGTGACCTGTATTAATTAAGATAGAAGAGGTTAAAGTAAAATACTGAAGCTTTATGTAACTTTAAGAACATTTCCGGACATTTCGTAACCCAGACTCAAACTTCCACCAACCAGGAAGCGAGATGCATACATTAGAAACAAACAAGAACAATCCCTGCCTAACTCAAAAAGAACAGCATCTTATACAGCGGTTGGAGGACATAGAGTTGGCCACAAACTCTGAAAAGGTTCCAGAAACTCAGGCTGAGAATTGTAATGCAAGTAAAGCTGCTGAGGACCTGAATTTAACCCTTTCAAATGTAGACTTCATAGTAATTGATGAATGGCAAGATGTTATCCCAGACGTAAATGGCTCACAGTCCTCATTAATAGTCCCTACAGATAGGGACAACATACTGCCGGACAATACCTACCTACGACTTCTTACGGAAGTAGACTCCGGAACAGAGAAGCCACAGTCTACAGTTTCACCATCCAACACTGTGAGTCATATTACTATATACAACTGGCCTTTAAAAAGGTCAAATAATACATGGAAAACTAACACTGATGTAACACGGGATATCTTGGACATTCTGGGTAAAGATTGGGATCCCTTAATGTATATGCATTGCTCATGTATATATCCTATAAAGCCTGAAATGTGGAGGGGGAGGGTGCATCTGTCATTTAAAGAAAATGGACATGCTTATCATTTTTGGAGCTTAATATATAAGTTTGAAGACATACCAGTATCATTCAAATGGGGAACACATATAACACACCGTAGGCCTAATTTCAAGTCAACTGCAAAACGAAATTTACAAAGACCATTCAAAACAAACAGACAGCCGTATGCTGCGAATCACAGGGGTACTTTTGATGGGAGGGTAATGGTTGATGAATTTGGACACGATGTAAATTTTAAAAGGATTCCAATACCTCAGGGAAAATCAGATAGAACTGTTGAGCCCTCTTCTAATTATGAGTGCTCCAGGTACAGGGGAAATGCCCCCAACTATGTTGGTGTTGCACCCCCTGAGCCTAACTTAAACTATAGAGGGAAAGAAGTATGTCCACCTTTTGTATCTGCCCCCAATAATATCTTGATTAATCAACCCCGTGGTTTCGTAAACATATGTAACAACAAGAGAACACAAAAAAGAGAGGCTCCAAGGATTGGTGTCAACAAGTCTTACAGTAGTCACAGAATTTATCAAACCTCCAAGGGGAAGAGCCACCTACCCAGTCACTTCAGAACTTCCAGTAGGTCTAACTCTGAATGGCACCTGGACAACAGATATGCCCCTCTAGCAGTCCTCTCCCAAGATTGACTACCATCAGATAAGATAGAATGTCAGCCTCTGAATTTTCTATCTTGGAATATTGCAGGATGGAAGAATAAATTGGTTGACTCAGATTTCATACAGTACCTTCAGTCATTTGACATAATTTGCCTGCAAGAGACTTGGCTTCTGGAGAAAGACTCTTTACATTTACAGGGATATAGGACATGGGAATTCCCAGCTCAAAAAAATTCAACTTCAGGCCGAGGAAGTGGGGGCCTGGCTATTTCAATTTCCTCCACTACTGGCTTGAAAGCAATAGAGATAGCTGAACTAAACTCTAGCTATTGGCAAGTCCTAACAATACATGGCTGCAAACCAGGTCCTTTGATCTGTGTCAACGTCTATCTCCCACCAAGAACAATTGGTACTGCTTCAGAGGCTTGGGCTAAATTGGAGGACCTTCTTGATACATTACTTTCTGAATATCCCAACTATTTTTTTATAATTTGTGGTGATTTTAATGCTAGAATGGGAAACAGTGTTTGTATGATGGAAAAAGCCCTTGGCTTGGAGCTTGAAATGGATAAAAGCACCTCCCAAGACAAGGTAATCAACAACTATGGCAAATTCCTCTTTCAATTGATTTACAAATTCCATCTTGTATGCCTAAATGGTTCTCACCTGGACACCTCAAATGGCTACTACACTTTTCTGACAGATAAGGGTGCTAGTGTGGTAGACTATGTTATAGGATCATCTGCTGTTCTCCCTTATGCATACTCCCTAGCAATCGATGACAGGCCAGAAAGTGACCATCTCCCCCTTAGAGTGTCTTTAAGATTCCGACAAAATCAGTCAGGGGTATTAACAGACCATAAAATGCTGGGCCATGTTTTAGGTGAGAAAAGGCTTAAATGGTCTATTAAAACTGATGACAGTATAAGGCAGATGCTGAGCACCAATAAACTCCAAGAGCTACGACAACATGCTCTTCTGGGGACCCAGAACATTTGCAAGGTCTACCAGGATATAATTCTTGCACTTAAACCACACCTAACCATTACACACCCAGAAAGAACGTCTGAAGCTCAATGGTCCTGGTTCGACAGGGAATATAAGACCAAGAAAAAAGAGCTGAGCAGAGCAACAAGACAAGCGAAACATATTGGCACTGATGAAGCTACAGCTTTCCTGCAACATCTACGGAGAGAATATAAATCTCTACTTAGAGGAAAAAAGAAGGCTTTCTACTTAGAGAACTGGAAATCTTTGGGCCAGGCCCTCATTGAGGGTAATGACCCCAAATTCTGGAAGCAGATAGAAAGAGGCTTCTCACAGAAAGCCTTTGAGATTGCCAACTCCATCACACCAGAGGTATGGGTCTCCCACTTCAGTCGCATATTTGGGGGTAGTATTCATACAAACATTACACATGAGACCCACTCTAATTCCCCTGAATGGCCACCTGTTTTCCCTAAAGAAATTGGGGACCTGATTCATACTCTTCGGAATGGCAAGGCTCCCGGTGAAGATATGATCCCTGCGGAGGTTTTTGCTATTGACATTCAGTGGTGGTCTCCCATTCTAGCCAGTCTATTCACCTACATTAATAGTACAGGCAACCTTCCCACAGGTTGGCAAACTAGCATTGTTGTGCCAATTTTTAAGAAAGGCGATCCTCTAGATACTTGTAACTTTAGACCTATCAGTCTTCTCAATGTGGCCTCTAAGCTTTATGCTAGATACCTCCTGAATAGGCTTCTAGATTGGGACAACAAACATTCTATCATCTTCGAAGAACAGGCAGGCTTCAGAGAAGGCAGAAGTACAATAGATCAAGCCTTTGTTTTACATCATGTAATTAGTAAATGCACCAAACCTCCAAACAAATATCTTTACGCTGCCTTTGTGGATTTTTCATCAGCCTTTGACCTGATAGATAGAGAACGCCTATGGTATAAATTGGGAAAAACAAACATTGATAAGAGACTCCTGTGGCTCATACAGCAACTACATAAAGAAAATACGGTGCAAGTGCGTATAGGCTTACAGGGAGCTCTATCACAACAGGTTCACATTAGCCGAGGGGTGAAACAAGGTTGTATTTTAGCACCTTTTCTCTTCAACTTTTATATAAACAGCCTTATCCCTCAAATGGCTTCCCCCACATTCTTCCCCCCAACCATTGGCTGTAGGAAGATCTCAATACTGCTTTATGCTGATGACCTGGTTTTGCTATCTTTGAATAAAATTGGTCTTAAAAGAATGCTGTCCAAATTTGGTCAGCTCTGTAAAGAGGAACGGCTAACAATCAACTATACCAAAACGAAGATTATGGTCTGTGGGAAGAGAGCCCCTAAGCATAACTGGTCACTGGATGGGCATGCTATTGAGCAGGCACACTCATTTAAATATCTGGGCCTTCAATTTTGTGAGAAACTCTCCTGGGAGACAGCACTTAAATGCTACCATCTTGACAGGTCTGAGATGAACCTGATAGGAATTGTTAATACAGTTTTGTGAAACCAATTGTAAAGAGCATGAAATGCTGTAAGTTTATGTAAGGATCTATGTAAAGGAAAAGCCTGAAAGTAATGATTTAAACAGCTGTAGAGATGTATGTAGAAGAATATATGTAACAGCTGTAGAAGAAGCTATGGATTGGCTAAACTTGGGATAAAGCCAGCAGCCTCAGCACACACAAGTTCGTTGGTTGGTGTTGGACGTTGGTTGTCGTGGACGGTTGTTGTGTGTGGCAAAGAAGCAAGAATCGAGGAGAAGAAGAAGGAATGCTGGACTGATTTATGGACATTGACTACTGAACTGATTTATGCCTAAACTCTGTTGATATAGACGTGAATGACCAATGGAATGATCAAGGACAAAGCTGTATGTATAAATCTTGCTACAAACCTGACACAATATATATATTTCTTCACTAAATATTGTCTCTGTGGTTGAAAACTCATTTGTGCAACTTCAACTCTGGAAATTCTGCTTGTGAGCAACCCCTGGTACGTTGCCAACTCTGTCAAAGGTTATGCACCCAGCAAAACGTCCAGGGAAACGCCCAGGAGAACGCTGAACTGAAAGAATCCAGAGGGAGTGCTGCCAGACGAGTTCAAGCAGTAGCAGTAAGTAAAACAGCTTTAATATACATTCCGGAAGATGGCTAGTGATATGCAGATACCAGGACTGTCAATAAAGAAGTTGAATGGGGAGAATTACTCCACATGGCAACAGAAAGTCCAGCTTCTTCTCCAGAGAGAATCATTATGGGATATAGTAGAAAATCCACCAGCTGTGTCAAATGAAAAACAGAAAAAACAAGATAGCAGAGCACTTGCATTAATAGGCTTGACTCTAGAAGATCGTCTCCTAATCCATCTTAGAGGCTTGAATTCTGCAAAACAAGCATGGGAGGATTTAAAGAGACTCTTTGTAAGAGTCAGCGTTGGGAGTCAAATACAGCTTGCTAGAAAATTATTTCGTACCAGGTTACAAACTGGTGAAAGCATGCTGCTCCATTTAGAAAAAATGAAAAGAATGCTTATGGATTTAAGAGAAAAAAATATTGCATTTACAGAGCTGCAAGAAGTTTTCATTATATTTTCTTCTCTAGACCAGACATATGACCAATTTGTGTCAAATTTAGAAGTTTTACCCCAAACTGAACTGACTATGTTGAATGTTACTAGTAGGCTTTTGGAGGAGGAGCAGAAAAGGAAGGATAATTTGCAACTCCGTGACACAAAAAGCTCTAGCCAGTATAAAATTCAAAAAGACAAGCCGAATGAATTTGGGGAGGAAGAAATCACAGCTGCAATTACTCAATCAGGAAGGCGATGTTTTGCCTGCGGTTCAAGAAAACACTTGATAAGAAATTGTAAATCTAAAAAGAAAAGAGACAGAAAGCAGCCACGACCAGACGACGAATCACATCTAACAGAGACTATTTACAACTCTAAAGGAGATAATACGGAATGGATCATTGATTCGGGTGCCACCGCTAATATGTGCAAAGATAAGAAGACCAAACTGTATTTAATCAACAGGTATTCTTGGCAGATGGTGTGAGTGCCAAAATAATGGGTAAAGGTAAAGTGAAACTACCATGTCTAACCAAACCAATTAATGTGATATATGTGCCTAAGCTAAAGCATAATTTACTGTCAGTAAGCTCATTAGCAAAAGAAGGTTTTACTAGCACATTTTACAAGAACAAATGTGTAATTAAAGGGGAAAATAACTCTATGCTAACTTGTTACATAAGAAACAACTTATATAGATTAAGCAATGTAAATGTAAATAATGTTTATGGTAATGTATGTCCCCATGATAACTGCATACATTTATGGCATCTAAGGCTAGGACATGCTAACTATAAAACACTACGTAAAACCATAGAAAATTCAATTGGTGTAAATTTAAAACCATGTGACAAGTACATAAATTGCCAAGCTTGTCAGACAGCCAAAAGCAAATGTGCTCCAGTGATGAAAAATAGCAATGTACAAGTAAAGAATATTCTAGATTTAGTATCTATGGACTTAATTGGTCCAAAACAAGCATCCTTAGGAGGAGCAAAATACATTCTCTCTATACAGGACCAGAAATCAAGATTTGGTTTCTGTTATCTAATGAAGGATAAGAGTTCAACTTATGTAGAATTTGAAAAATGGTTAAGATTTGTGGAAAGAAAAACTGGAAAGAAAGTGAAACAAATCCAGACTGATAATGGAACAGAATTTACAAATGCTAAGTTCCAGTCAATTCTACATAAACATGGGATTATACACAGAAAATCAGCTCCATATACCCCAACACAAAATGCATTTATAGAGAGGAGAGGCCAAACATTACAGAACATGGCTGAGGCCATGATAAGAGGCAGTAAATTGTCAGATAGATATTGGGGGGAAGCTATTCTTTGTGCGAATTTCTATCTGAATATTCTGTGGCATAATGGTATAAATAACATTCCATACACAATCTGGACAGGAAGAAAGCCAAATTTAAAATTCTTACATGTATTTGGAACACCAGCATGGGTGAATATTCCCAAAGAAACAAGAAAGAAAGGTGATAGAAAGGCTAGATTGATGTATTTCTTAGGTTACCAACAAAACAAGAAAGCATTTAGATTTGGTTTGCCTAATACCAACAAAGTAATTATAAATAGCAGTGCATCTTTTAATGAGCATGCATACTGGGACAAAATTAGTTTACCACCAGAAACTATCATCTACATGCCTAAAATGCAAGAAATCAGGGAAACTGAGATAGATGAAGATTTACAGCCAGAAAAAGAAATTAAGCCAGAAAGTGAATCTGACCAGGAAATCCCTTCAGAGGAGAATGAAACTCAGGAGGAGGAGAGAGTAATACCAAAGAGATCAGCCAGGGAGCACAGACCACCAGATAGATTTAAACCTGAGACATATTATTGTCTGAATGTAACAGAGCCAGAAACATATGAGGATATATGTAACATGCCAAAATTAGAACAAGAAAAATGGAAAGAAGCAATGAAGAAAGAGTTGAATTCACTTAGAAAACTTAAAGTATATGAAGAAATACAACAACCTGCTAACTCTAAAGTAATAGGATGCAGGTGGATATTTAAAAGAAAGATTGATGCAGATGGGAATCTGAGGTACCGAGCTAGATTGGTAGCCAAAGGCTATTCACAGACATCTAATGATTACGATCAGGTTTTTGCACCGGCTTTAAGACCTGAAACGTTAAGGTTTGTGTTAACATATGCTGCCAAACATAAATTAGTTACAAGACATATAGACATTGAAACAGCTTACCTTTATGCTGACCTTGAAATTTACATGAAAACACCACCAAGCATAGAAACTGAAGGTAAATGTTGGATATTGAAAAAGAGTCTGTATGGATTGAGGCAAAGTGGGTATGAATGGAACCAGCATCTATCTAAAACACTAAAGAGTAATGAGTTTATTCAGGGGATTGCAGATCCATGTTTATTTATTAAAAGAGATGAGAAAACAATCATTCTAATTTTTGTAGATGACATAGCAATATTTGCTAAGGATGAGAAAACAGCTAATAATGTAATAAAAATGCTAAAAGAAAATTATAATTTAAGAGATCTGGGAGAAATCAGTAACTATCTAGGAGTGGAAATTAAGAGATATGCTAATGGATTTAAAATTTCTCAGAAAAACAAAATATTGAAACTTCTGAAACAATACAATATGGAAAATTGTAAAGGTACAAATACTCCTATGACAATTGAATTTGAAAAAGAAATAATAACAGGTCCTGAGTGTGACTCAGAGTTGTATAGATCATTAATAGGAAGTTTATTATATTTGAGTAGATGGTCTAGACCTGATATTTCTATAGCTATTAACCTATTGTCCCGAGATGTAAGCAAGCCAAGTGAGAGACATTGGCAGGCTGCAAAAAGAGTACTTAGATATTTAAAGGAAACGAAAGATAAAGAATTATATCTAGAGCCAAAAGGAGAGTTGATATTGTCTGCTTATGCTGATGCCAACTATGGTAATGACGTAATTACTAGAAGGTCAACATCTGGCATGACAGTTCATTTAGGCAAGGCACTAATTAATTGGAAAACTGCTAGACAAAAGTTTATCTCTCTGTCATCTGCAGAATCGGAATATGCCTCATTATCGGAATTATGCACAGATCTCATATTCTATAAACAGCTAGCAAAAGATATAGGGATTAATGTACATGAACCGATAGAAGTAAACGAAGATAATCAAGCAGTGATTTTCATGGCAACTTCTCCAGGTATCAAAAAAAGATCAAAACACACAGATATAAGATACCAAAATGTAAAGCAGAGTATAGAAAATGGATTAATAAAATTGATTTATTGTGCAACAGAAAAGAATGTTGCAGACTGCATGACCAAAGTACTTGGATATACAAAACATGAACAAGCATGTATTATGCTAGGAATGAAATAAATAGGATCATGTATGTATATGTACTGAAATGTAAAAATATTGTATAATAATGTAAGAAAATGAATTTATATGGATAAAACAGTATAAACAATTGGAGGAGATTGACAGGTCTGAGATGAACCTGATAGGAATTGTTAATACAGTTTTGTGAAACCAATTGTAAAGAGCATGAAATGCTGTAAGTTTATGTAAGGATTTATGTAAAGGAAAAGCCTGAAAGTAATGATTTAAACAGCTGTAGAGATGTATGTAGAAGAATATATGTAACAGCTGTAGAAGAAGCTATGGATTGGCTAAACTTGGGATAAAGCCAGCAGCCTCAGCACACACAAGTTCGTTGGTTGGTGTTGGACGTTGGTTGTCGTGGACGGTTGTTGTGTGTGGCAAAGAAGCAAGAATCGAGGAGAAGAAGAAGGAATGCTGGACTGATTTATGGACATTGACTACTGAACTGATTTATGCCTAAACTCTGTTGATATAGACGTGAATGACCAATGGAATGATCAAGGACAAAGCTGTATGTATAAATCTTGCTACAAACCTGACACAATATATATATTTCTTCACTAAATATTGTCTCTGTGGTTGAAACTCATTTGTGCAACTTCAACTCTGGAAATTCTGCTTGTGAGCAACCCCTGGTACGTTGCCAACTCTGTCACATCTTATTGAGCACCAGATCAATAGGGCAATTAAAAAGATTTTTCTACAGCAGAGGAGGACAGCTAGTAAATCCTGTTCTCAAGGTGTGTGTTGTCAAAATTCTAGCACAAATGCTCTACGGGACAGAACTATGGGGAGAGGCAGCCAAGCCCAAATTAGAAATTCTGCAAAACAAATTCATGAAGCTGATACTGGGGCTCCCCCCAGGAACTCCCTCAGCTCACCTCAGAGCTGAGTTAGGCCTACCCTCAATTGCCGCTAGAATCGATCTGGCTTATCTTAGATATTGGCATAGACTGAACAGTATGGAGGACTCCTCCCTGACAAAGTGCTGCTGGTTAGAACAACTAAAGTCTGGTGGATGGGCACAACAATGTCACCAAAAATTAAAGGTCCACAACCTTCTGATGGAAAAGTTCCTTAGTTTAAGCTCTCGCGACCTTAGGAACTGGATCTTTGATCTTGATGCTAGTCAGGATAGGGCGGCTATTGTTGGGTCGCATTTTTCTACCTGGTATCCCCAACTTCAGGTGAATCATGCAAAACCAAACTATTTTGAGTCATTGACTTTTCCCCAGATTCGCAGAGCTTTTACAGAACTTAGATTTGGACAGATGGCCTCAGCATACCTTGAAGGGAGATATAAAGGAACACCAGTTGAGGAATGAAAATGTGTTTTTGGCTGCAACCAGATTGAGGATCTAACTCATTATCTACTGTTCTGTCCTCTCTATAAAAATCCTAGAGAAAGATTTCTGTCACCCATCATTCAGATGTATTTTAACTGTACCACCACTGAAACAGTAGTAGGATTGCTTGCTGATACACAGTTGCACATCACATATGCTGTAGCACAATTTGCACTAGCAGCTAAGAAGCTGAGGCTTCAATTTGTCAGGGATCATAATGCCACATAAATGCTGAATACAGTGGATTGACATTATACGTTATGACAATATTCTTAGACCGGGTTTTATTGGTTTTAATGCTTTTAAGGTAATTACCTGTTTTAATTGGATTTTATATGCTACAGTAGTCACTACATTGTAAAGGTCTATGGCCAGAAACAATAAAGTTTATATGTATGTATGTAACTTTAAGAATGTGCTTAAGAACTAGTCCTAAAACAACTTGTAATCAATAAACCTGTTTTTGTTTTAAAAGTTCAGTACTGAATGGACCTCAGTCTTTCATAGGAGATATAGGTTGATAAAGAGATCAACTGGTGGCAGCGAGGAAAAGGGCGTGTTGGGATACTCGTGTGAGCTCTGTGTTTGGTGGAACAAGGAGGGGCCACGGGGTAAACGCCACAGTCTTTAGTAAGGAAGTAGAGATTTTTGAGCAACAGTTGATAGTGGACAGTATCACATGCTGATTTAAGGCTGACAAATGTTCCTGCAGTTATTTTATATTTTTCAAAATAATCTTCTACATGTTGGGTTAGATTTGAGATGTATAGCTCTTGCCAGTCTAAATCTGCCTGTTCTGGAATGGAGGCACAGGAACATTCCAAAATGGAAGTTACAAATTTATCATAGTTCTCTGATTGAGGGGCAGTTTGAAGCACAGCTGCATCTAGCATTGTTGTAAACTTTTCGCTATACAAAATGGTATAGATTGAGGTCGTAGATTTGACATAGAATGGGTGCATGCTGAGTACTTAGGATTGGATCAACTATGCTTTAAATGCACTGTTGACCTAACAAAATTAAATCTGGATTGTAGCCTCTCTGCCACCTGCCACTGTTTAGGATAATGTATAAGGCACATTGAATCAAATTCTGTCCATTCTATATTGGCTTCGCCATTTTCCTGTAGTCCCTGACAGAGCCAAAAAAAATTCTCATATAGTCAGGCACCTAGTTTAGTAAAAACAGCCACTTTGATGATATACCCACTGGATTGACAAGGATCTATTTTTGGTTAGGAAAACAAAATTGGATCATATTTGAAATCTATGGGAAGAGGGAATAAGTTTTCATCAGCTGTAATGTCCGGAGAGGTGGCTACTGAAAATACTGCAGTTGAGAAAGATCTATTGGCTGTTCTGCCAAGCTAAGCCAAGTTGAGCTGAGAGCCAAACCAAACGTCAGCCCTCAACCAGATGAACTGAAAAATAGTTTGTTGACTTGGAAATTTGAGTTTGCTGGTGAGGAATTCATGAGGTTTAGTGTGGAGGAGAGAGACTTCTCTCTTGTATATTAAAAATGTCTTGTAGTACAGACATAAGATCCTATCAGAAAGTCTTTAGAGACAGCATATAACATCCAGTACAATACATACTACTATTCCTACAGTCATAGTTTGCTTCACTTGCATCTGAATCAACTCTTGGGTGGGTGAGTGAGTGTGTGGGGGGTTGGTTGGTTGGTTTGGTTGGTTACCCTTTTCTCCTTAAAAAATGACCCCAAGTGTCTTACAGCAATAAAAGACAATATTTAAAAGCTAAAAACAGTAAGTATACAAATATTTGTAAAAAAATGAGACAAATACCACACAAAACAGGTAAACAAAATCAATATCAAAACACATTCAAAGCAACAAGGCACAACAATCCATTTAAAAACCCCTCTCAGACAGACAGTTATTAAGGGAAAGCCTGCCTGAAAGCATGTGGAAGGATAACAAAACTTCTAGAAGTGCTGCAGATTCCTCAAGACTAGCAAAGCAAAAACAGTTTAGAGTGTTCCTTGGCACATCGGAGTTTCTCAGTAAGATCAAATTGTTGTCATTAATTATCTGGCTTTGTGCTGGGTTCCAAGGAAAAAATTATGTTACCATGGTTAGGCAGGGGAATATAAGATCCATATTCAGGGATCAGTTGTGAAACAGGAAATGCTGCAATTCAACAGCAACTCAAGAGCCTGAACGCTGAGGGAAACCTTCAATGTTAGATCAGAAAATTAATTTGTTCATGTTAAAGAATATAAACGGGGAAATTAATTTGTTTAAGTTAATGTGTAAATAATGAAAATATTTAACCTGTTGAATCAACATTATTAATTTATTAATTACGCTGTTAGCTTTAGACTAAACATGGGATTCACAGAGAATGGCGTGTAAGTTGTCAAATTGACCCCTTTTAGCACTTTAGGTATTGGCTGGAGAAGTGTTTTTATTTTTGCCACTTTAGAATTGTCTTCCCTGATCTGGTATTCCCTCCCCTCCCCCACACACCCTGATGAACTGCACATCCCACAATACAGTTATCTAGCTGGGGACAGTGGTTCCAACATATATTTATTACAGTGGGGAAGTTTTTGTGTTCTGAAACACAAAATCTCATCTCTCCACCTACAGTGAAAGAGGCAACCATACACATCCAAGAAGAGTATTCAGAGCTAATATTTCCTTTGACCAAATCTTCAGCAAAAAATTACAACTTTGCCTAAATGTGTAGTCTTAATTAAACAGCTTTCTGTGAACTGTCTTTTCCGCCCTTACTGTCCTGAAGGTCAGAACAACCATTTCATGCCGCACCTAAAACTTCCAAAGAACATTCACGCAGCTGAAAATTATTAGCTTCTAATCTCCGATGGATATTTAGTTTGACAAACTCTTCTAAAATTTGTATTTAGAACAAAACCAACAAATGCAAGAGCAAATAGGTAATCTGGAATGATGTCCATGGTTCCTTCTCTAAAAGTCCCTGTCAAGATTAAGGAAGCTATTTCACTAGGAGTTGTTCTATGGAAATTAGAAGGTGAGAGTGGTGTGAAAGCTGTGGCTTCAAGTGGGCAACATATGATTTCTTCTCTTTCAATTCTACTCCTCTTTAGGCCATACCTTCCCCACTACCATGTTGGCTGGGGGATTCTGGAAGCTGTAGTCCAGAAAAAGTAAAGTTTTCAACTCTGACTCTAATCATGCAGAGTTCTAAATCATGTGGGGAATTTACATGGGTAGAGTAGGTTTCTCATTGCAGAACTTCTCCCTCCATTGCATCAAGGGTACTTGGGTCAGAGAACAAGTATGTGTCAGAGGGGTGAGGGCCAGAGATGTGACTTGCAATTCATTGGCATGTGATTGGAAATGTATGAGCATGAATACCAATATAGGACTATTGCTAGATACTGATGCATTAAATAGATCAAGGAAATTCTGAACCCCTGGGATCAAAACTTTGGCACAAGTGGTGTAAAGCTACTGCCTCTGAAGCTTATTCAGCCATTGTTTCAGCTTTGTCTGTGGCCCTGTCAGAAAAACTTGAAGTATAAATTCTTTCTTGGAAAGGTGCCAATTCATAGATAGATACATAGATTTATTTTATAGCATTCATTCTACATTTTTCCAAATCTAAATGATAAAGACTTAACTCAGTGCTATAAAATGTGATCATAAAAAACAGCCAGTTTTAAATTGTTGTTGTTATGTGCCATCATGTTGCCTCTGACTTATAGTGACCCTATGAATGAGTGATCTCCAGATTATCTTATCCTCAACAATCCTGCTCAGCTATTGTAAACTCAAGCCTGTGCTTTCCTTTGGGGAGTCAATTTATCTTATATTTCAGCCATCTTTTTCTGCTGCCTTCAACCTTTCCCAACATTATTGTCTTTTCCAGAGAAACTTGCCTTCTCATGACATGCCCAAAGTAGGACAGCTTCAGTTTCATAATTTTTGCTCCCCAAGCTTGATTTGCTGTAGGACCCACTTGTTTGTTTGTCTTTCTGGAGCCCAGGATTGATTGATTGATTGAAATTTTTACCTATCCTATCTAGTGGCCAGGCCACTACTCTAAGCAGCTTACAATCAGAGCATCAGTAAACAGAGACCAAAATTCAATAGTAAGAACAAATAAAATATTAGATAAAAACTTTCCATTATCTCATGAACTGTTATCTTCAGAGATCAGCACCATATTGTAAATTAATTTTTTTTCCTATCAGCTTTCTTTACCATCTAGCTTTCACAGCTGTACATAGTAATGGAATACAATAGTGTGGATGATCTTGGTCTTGGTCTCCAGTGATATATCCTTACACTTGATATTTTGTAATTCTTTCATTGCTGCCTTTCTGAGTCTTCTTCTGATTTCATGGCTGCAGTCTCCATTTGGATTGATGATTAAATCAAGATATACAAAATCTTTCACTATTCCAGTTTCTTCATTGTCAACATTACAGTTGTGTAAGTTCTCAGTAGTCATGATTTTTGTCTTAACATTCAACATTCAGTCCAGTTTTAGCACTTCTTTCTCTTTCTCTGAAAGTTGTTTCAAGTCATTGCTACCTTTTACTAGTAAGATGGTGCCACCTACATATCTTATTAATGTTTCTTCCACCAATTTTCACTCTTCTTTCCTCTGAATCTAGTCCAGCTTTCCGTATGATATGTTCTGCATACAGATTGAACAATATTTTTCCCTATAGGGAAAAGGTGTCAGACAAAGCGCATAAAATGACACCTTTCCCCTATAGGAAACCATTCTGTCTCTCCATGTTCTGTCCTAATGGTAACTTCTTGTTCACAATACAGATTATGCATCAGGACAATCAAGTGCTGAGACACACCCATTTCTTTCAGAACAACCCACAGTTTCTCATGATCCACACAATCAAAGTCTTTGCTATGAAGCATAGACTAATCTTTTTCTGAAACTCTTTGGTGTGCTCCAGTAGCCACCAGATATTTGCAATTTGATCTTGAGCGCCTCTTCCTTTTTGGAATCCAGCTTGAACATCAGGCGTTTCTTGCTCCATAGAAGGTAAAAGCCTTTGCTTGCATGAGAATTGAGAGCAATGGTCATACAGTTACTGCACTCCTTGACATCTCCTTTCTTTGGGATTGGAAGTGTTTCCAGTCTGTAGGCCATTGTTCTGTTTCCCATATTTGGTAGCAGATTCTTGTTTGGATTTTGACAGATTCAGTTTCTGTGGCTTGAAATACAGTAGTTCAGTATACTGTTCCTACCTTCTCTTTATTTTCTTCAGTTGAAATGAGCAATGCAAATCTGTTCCTTACATGGAAATTAAATTCTTCTGGAATGTTGTTTAAATTATATTTTGGCACTATGATTCTTTTACTGTTCTTTTCCAGCTTTAATCTAATGTTCGATATTAATGGTTCGTGATGTTTCTTTTTAAACATCAGTTTTAAATATAAATTATAATTATCCAATAATTTGAACATTTCACTTTATCCCTGCCAAATAGACAATACAGGTTCTGTAACAATGATGGTTGTGTTTAGAGTCAGTAAGTTGTTCTCATTTATTATTATTCAAAAATACCATGCACAGTCCATCAAAATTATAAAAACATTGACTGGTATTACATAACAAATAAAAGTTCTGACCAAAAACCTAAGTATCTGTTAAATATCGGTGCAATGTAAATGCTGTTCCTAATACTGTATTGCTGTTTGCTGTAACTGCAAAATATGGTGCTGATCTGAAGCCCAGTTTCAAAGGTATATTTTTCTGTATGGGCTGCCCCCATTTTTAGAATTGCCTAGTTGAATGTCGATTTGCTCTGACACATGATATCATTACTTCACTCTCATGCAACGTCAATTATAGTCTGAAGAAGGATTCTGAATCTATATTTAGCAGAAACTTCAATGTCACAGATACTGTCACAATCATTACCCCAAGAAAATATTAATGCAATCAATTGGCACAACCATGGTCTCCCTGTAGCATTATGTTTTGTAATGTCATTTATTCTCCTCAAAATGACTTTGGCCCTATATAACATTATTGCTATTCCTTTCATAATCTGACCATTCCCAAGGCAACTTCTTATATTTTATTTTGATCTCAGATACCGTCACCCAATTATAAAATCTCATAAGTAGAATACTGTGGGCATTCAAGTGTAGAATTGACTAAGTATCATCTACAGATTACTTAAAAATGGATAATTAACAATCTTCTACAAAGCTTCAAAAATAAACTTTCTCCCTACAGTAAACATAGCTCCTAAATAAATCTGTCCATCACCTGTTATGAAGATCTATCTTGACAATGCTGAGCCTCAGCTTGGCTGTGAACTCCCTCTCAATTGCCAGGTACAGGAATTTATCCTGATTGTGACATCAGACATTGTATCAGAATGCTGTGTTTGCAAACAGCCCAGGCTCTCTCCATAGTAGTGGCCAGTAAATATCTGCAACCAAGTAACCACCAGGTTGACTTCTCCAGAAAGGTAGAACTTTGATTTGATAGCCTAGGCTAGAAGAAGGTTTAGAGTGACTTGAAAGCTCGCTTAGCATTTTAAAAACAAGCAAGCAAATAAATAAATAAAAAACCCAAATTAATTTCCATTTTTAAAAAGAAAGCTAACCAACTAGTATGCTATTGCTTGTATTTAGCATAAAGCCTGATAGGAAGGTTTCTTATTACTTCACCTGATTGTCACAAATGCTTCATTATAAGTTTGGAGAACATCTTGTTTAAGAGGAAATGCATTCCTCCACAGGGATACAATTCTTCCATTGCAAGGTGGGGTGGAGGGTTAAGAAACAAAAAATTGTATTTTGTTTCTAGTGTGGGTCTTCAGGTAGCAAAACTAGCTTTAAAGAGCCACATGACTCCCAAAGTAGTCTCAGTGCCTTACCCCTTAACTTCTTTTCTACTTTTGTGAAATGTTGGGTTTCCCCTAAGCCTACTCTTACATTTCTCTTATGCATAGATGGTAACATCTTGACTTTTTGGAGATTAAAATTGGATACAGAGAGATAGATAGAAATGATATTCCCTATTCCCTCCCACCAAAGAATAGTTCCCACATCCTCTTGGAGACAAATAATGATTGTGATCCAGCTACTATAGAACCTCACGGGAATGATGGCCTGGCTGAAAAGATTTGTATGTGATTTCTTTAAACTCCTTCCAAAAGATTTCATAAAGACCAGTGGATATAACATCATACAGTACTTAAATCATCCACGAGCTATGAGGTACTGGATAATTATAGCAGACCTGTTCAAGTCTTACACTCAAAGGTAGATTCACCAAACTTTTAGTGCACCACCAACTCTTCCCCTCTCTGTCATTGCTTTCTACATGTAGAAAGTGATGTACCTGCAGAGAAAAGGTTCCTACTCATGTGTAGGCTTGCCATTTTCAACTCTGGCATTCCCTGGGATTGCAATGTCAATTATCTATATAACAGATATTTCTTCATTCTATTACATTCTGGTGTGTTATATTGAAGGTGTCTATCAGTTTGGATCTGGAAATCCCATAAGATCTTGACTTAGTCATTTTCTGACACCTTCTCTACCTGATGTTCCCATAGGTTTTTGGAGGCTGGCAAGTTACATTTTTTGCATAATATCCAGTGCATTAATTTTGCCACTCTATCATGTCTAATTTTTGTCATCTGTTCGTGCAGTCTTTGGACATTCGCAGATGAGGTGTGACACAGTTTCATCTTTTTCTTGGCAGAGTGGACATTTGCTGTTAGCACTAATTCCTTGGATCTTAGCTTTATTTTTATTATTATTCAAAAACACCAGGCACAGTCAATCAAGATTATAAAAACATTGACTGTTATTATATAACAGATACAAGTTTTAACCAAAAACCTAAGTATCTGTTAAATATTGGCACAGTATGTTCCTAACATTGCTGTTTTTGTAGGTCTGATGGTGTTATTTCTGAGATCTGCAACTGCTTATAATACTGCGTGAAATTTCTTGATATTGTTCCCAATGCCCTGATGACTACTGGGACCACTGAAGTGTGTACTACTACTACTACTACTACTACTACTACTACTACTACTACTACTACTACTACTACTACTATTATTATTATTATTATTATTATTATTATTATTATTATTATTATTATTATTATTATTATTATTATTTCAACTTTTATACCACCCCATAATTCTACAGCACTCTGCAGTTTACAACATAGTTCTGCAAGGAACACTTTGCCCCCACTCCAGCAAGCTGGACACTCATTTTACCAACCTCAGAAGGATGGAAAGCAATGTCAACCCTGAGCTGGCTACTTGAACCCATCAGGATTGAACTCAGATCATGAGCAGAGGTTTGGCTGCAATACTGCAGTTTTACAAGGCTATTAATGTACCAGCTATTCTCTCCTTTATGCAGATACTGGTCTAACAACTGTTCTACACGGCTCACTAGCAAGAAATATTTTGCTGATACATTAATTAGAGAGAGAGAGAGAGCAGAGAGAGCAGAGAGAGAGAGAGAGAGAGAGAGAGAAAGAAAGAAAGAAAGAAAGAAAGAAAGAAAGAAAGAAAGAAAAAGAACGCTGTGAGAAAAAGAGCAATTTACCTTCCTCTGTCACTTTTTATTAGAAAAAAAGACATGTTTTAGACTAGCCTCTGCTATTGTTACAGTCCAGGATCTTAGCAACAATCCTACCCTTGCCCAGTAGCCCAGGCCTGGCATAGGACTGGCCCTGTAACACAATGCCTTCAATAAACTCATTACTTTGAGCCGCTTTGGGTCCCTTGTTGGGAGAAATCTGGAACAACAACAACTGCACATTGATACAAGTTTCTACAGAATGGACCTGAGTCCCTGCTGCACTGTCCCTGCCTTGGCTCAAGGGTAGTTCAGCAAGTTCATTATTACAGGAAGACTCAATTGCACAAAGCCCAGTCTGAATTCTTCATGGAACACAGTAACAGCAATCTAATGTTCATGGCCAATCATGTATTTGACTCACCGGTTCTTTATGTCACTTGTGACTCATTCTCAAATGAAGCATTACATATCTTCAAAATTAAAGTAACAGGATTTAACAAATCTCAGCTCATAGTTTCACAAGCTAAAACCTTTCCCAACTAGAAATTTGCTAATTTTTCTTGATGGATGAACAGAAGTTACTTCATCTTCAACATGAAGGCATATTGTTTCAGTTCAACTTCCTCAATCAGAAGCTTTTTCTAGTCAAAACCCCAACCACAAATCAGCTCAGTTTCACCAACTCAGGAATGAGACAGACAGATGTAGTTGTGGATCCCCCTTTTCACCTTTTTATCTATGTCTGCAATTTATGCATTGCCTTTGCATTTACTAATAGCAACATATGAAAGTGGGATGGAAGAGCCAAATAGCACTGGAAGAATGTAAGTCCCTGTACTTTCTCACCTCTTTATATATATATGTAATAATAATCGTTAAACCTGCAGAAAAGGGAATGAAATAACAATGGAAGAAAAATACCAAAGAAACAGAAAATAACTGCTTGGCCTGATAGTTTCCAGTTTTCTTCCACCTATTCAGTGGCAGATCAGTGATTAGATGTGTTAGTTTGAAGGCACAAAAGCAATAAGAAACTGCAACAGTGCCATTACATTGTGCTAGATGAGTTATATTTCATAAATAAGTGAGAAGGAACTTGGCCATGCTTTTTGACTATGCCTCACTGGCCACACACCTGACAGAAGCTAGAAAGCTATCTAGAAAACCTGTTGAAAAACAGCTATGACAATTGCTTTGTTTTGGGGTGGTACATAGCTAACTGATTTTTAAAAAGGAGCCAGGTTGTGGGATTTCCCCCTGGTTCGCATCTGTTAGTGAATGTTAGTTAGTGCTAAAGGGGATACAGTAGGCCATCTTGATTGCTGACACTGGTGTTGTTAACCTTCCACTTAGTCTTTGCTATGTAAAGTGTGGCATCCTTTTTCCTGCTGGCAACGTGGGCACAATATTGCAAGGCCGTGTCACACCATTTCTTGGCATGCTGAACTGTAAACAGAGAAACAATATCTCATGTTCATAAACCAGAGGGTTTTTTTTTTGAAGGATTGAATTTTCTGACATTTTAAAACAGAAATTTAGAAACACACAATACACCCAAATTTAAAATGAAATAAATCATTGAGAAATCTAATCTCCAGTACCATATACACATGGAAATAAGTCCCATTGAATTCAGTAGTGCCTCGAAGTCCCATCCCAGAGAGACAGCCCAGAAGGATACCATGGCCGATGGTATCGAAAACCGCTGAGAGGTCCAGCAGAACCAACAGGGACACACTCCTCCTGTCCAGTTCCCGGCGTAGGTAATCCACCAAGGCGATCAAAGCAGTCTCTGTCCCATAACCAGGCCTGAAGCAAGATTGAAATGGATCTAGATAATCCGTCTCATCCAGGGATCCCTGGCACAACCCACTCCAGCACCTTGCCCAAGAATGGGACATTAGAGACTGGCCTGTAGTTATCTAATACTGTGGGGTCCAAGGAGGGTTTTTTCAATAATGGTCTTACTATTGCCTCCTTCAAGCAAGCTGGGATCCTACCCTGCTGCAAGAAGGCATTCACTACCCCTTGAACTCACTCAGCCAGTCCCTCCCTGGCAGCTCTTGTAAGCCAGGATGGGCAAGGGTCTAGCAGACAAGTGGTAGCTTTCACCGGTCTAAGGATCCTGTCCACGTCATCAGGCTGCAAAAACTGAAGCTTATCCATCAGCACAGGACAAGCAGGAGCCATAATTACATCTGCAGGGCCTGTATTAACTACAGCATCTAAGTCAGAGTGGATCCAAGCAATTTTGCCTGCAAAGTGCTGTGCAAATTTTTCACAGCGAGCTACCAAGTGGTCAACACTATTTTCCTGTGGGTCATGATGTAACAGGCTGTTGACCACTCGGAAGAGCTCCACTGGGCAACTCTGTGCAATGGCGGCAGCAAAGAATAACTTCTTTGCTGCCACCACTGCCACAGAATAGGCCTTCCAATGCACTCTAGTCCGTGTTCGGTCAGATTCACTCTGAGTTTTCTGCCATCATCGCTTCAGTCTCTGTCCCATTCATTTCATCAACAGCAGCTCCCCAGTGTAGTGATCACCCTGCTTTTGCTCAGGTAGAAGATTATTGGCATGTACCAATGAGAGCTGTTGGGAGGCAGAGCCAGAGAAACTAGAAGGGAGGGGTGAGACAGAGTCTAGTCAGTTCAGTCAGAGAGACAGAGAAGAGAGAAAGAGTTTGGGGGTTTGAGGCAGAGAGAGAGTGTTTAAGGAGTGATTAGTCAGAGTGTGACCTGTATTAATTACGATAGAGGAGGTTAAAGTAAAATACTGAAGCTTTGTGTAACTTTAAGAATGTGCTTAAGAAGTAGTCCTAAAACAACTTGTAATCAATAAACCTGTTTCTGTTTAAAAGTTCAGTACTGAATGAACCTCAGTCTTTCATAGGAAATATAGGTTGATAAAGAGATCAACTGGTGGCAGCGAGGAAAAGGGCGTGTTGGGATAACTTCGTGAGCTCTGGGTTTGGTGAAACAAGCAGGGGCCACGGGGTAAACACCACAATTGGTGTCCAGTGGTGGGATGCGAAATAATCCAGTAAAGCCAATGTTTAAAAGTGAATTTTCTGGAGTTGTGGGTACCTTTTAGTCAGATGTCTGTGGTAAAGAAATGGGTGACCTGCTAGAGCTTTTGTGGAAAAGCTTAGTGGCGGGGCTTCTGAACCCAGATCTGGGGGAACTAAAGATAGGGAACCAACTCTAAAGGAAAAATTCTTTTTTTGTTTACTTCAGGATTTGAAAGACCAAGTGGCTAGCTTGAAATCCAAGGCTCTGAGAGATAAGGGAGCAGTGTTGGAGAAAAGTGGGAAGCCAGGGTCAGAGCAGATCTGAGGTGATAGGAAAATAAAAGCGGAGGCTTGAAAATAAAATTATTTTGGTGTCTGAGAGGAAGAATAGCTCAGACATTGAGAGACAGTAATGAAAAGGTTGTTGGCTGGAGAACAGCCAGAGAGAGCTGCTGAGTGAAGCGCAACAACATAGTTACTGGAATTAACAGCAGTTTAAAAGCAGTACAGACATTAAAGACTAATTCACTCAGACTTAAACATGCCACCCAAACGTAGCCAAAAAGGGAGTCAAGAGGCACAAAGTTTACCTGAGGAAGTGGAGGGAAATGGAGACCCTCTAGCTCCAGTGGAACAGGAGGAAACTGATGAAAATGCCTCAGAAAGACAAGTCCTAAGCTCCCAAGATTTTGAAAAATGGAAGTTGGAACAGGAATTCAGGCTTAGAGAAAAAGAAGAAGAAAGAGCTAGGGAACTACAACTTAAGGAACTACAGCTCAAGGAACTAGAGCTCAAGGAGAAGGCTGAGGCCAGACAAAGAGAAATGGAATTTCAAATACAGATGAAACAATTGGAATTATCTGCTAATAATAATAATAATAATAACAACTCTAGTGAGGGAAATCTCTCAAAAATTGATCTAAAGAAATTTCCCCAATATAGGAAAGGAGATTGCCCTGAATCTTTCCTGATTTCATTTGAGAGAGCGTGCTGGTACTTTGAGATTAAGGATGATGAAAGGATGATAGTTTTGAGATCACAAATAAGTGGAGATTTAGCTGAGTTTTATTCTCAGATGCCTCTGGAGCAAGCTAGAGATTTTGAGGCCTATAGAAAAATGGTATATTCAAGATTTGGCATAAATGCAGAACACCTGAGGAGAAAATTTCATTCCCTTACCAAAAAGCCTGAAGAATCTTATTCTCAGCTAGGGGCTAAATTGGTTCAATGTTTGGACAAATGGATGGAATGTGAAAATGTCACTTCTCTAGACCAAATGAAAAATGTGGTTGGTTTAGAACAATTTTATTCCAAGGGAATTCCGTTATTTGGTCAGAGACAAAAATCCTAAAAATGTATTACAGGCGTCTGAATATGCTGATTCCATCAGTGAGATGAGAGATCCTCGATTTTCTGAGGCAAAAATTGGTAGAAAAGTGTGGGACGAGAGGAGGCGAGGGCCCCCACCCAGTAGAGAGTACCTCAGAAGTACCCAAGCCACTGGAAGCCATTTTAGACACAAGCCCTAATCCACAGAGCAGAGTCACCTGAAACATAATAGCTCTGAGGGAAAGGTTAACAAGGCCCTTTATTTTGAACCCAAGGCCAGTAAACAATGCTATGCGTGTGGGGAGAAAGGTCATTTTTGGGCTCAGTGTGAGACTCAAAAGAATAGGGATTTTAACCATGTGTAAAAATGGAAAAGATGAAAGTCAGACTGTGAAGGAGATCAGCTTAGTGTGCCGTCCTCCGAGGAAAACAGACAAGAGTTAGTGACTGGCTGTGCAGTAGGAGAGTTGATCCAGATAGATGAAGAAGAAGTGGGAAGGAATAAAGCAGTAGAGATATTCCTGGCAGAGGGTAGACAAGCCAGAAAAGGGGAGGAGTTAGATCTGATGAGGTGGGACGAGATTATAAAAGAGGAGGAAAAGGGAAAGGAAATATGAAGTGGAGAGGGAGGATAAAAGTACTCAGACGGAGGGAAAAGGACTACAAAGGTATGGACCTGTTGAACTAATCCGCGAGTTCCCGAATCTCAGAACTGGAGGGGGTTTACTGCCAGATCCCCCAAGCTTGGTGGAGAAAGATAAGCCTAAGTTGAAGACAGGATGGAGTATGGTAGCGGTACCACGTTCCCAAGATATAGGGAAGAAGGTAACTTACGTTGGTACCACCAGTTACCTACCATATCTGGAGGGGAACTACGTGAAACATCCTTGTTGCGGGATGATTTGTGCAGCCTTGAGTTTCCCAACATGGAATCAAATCGATTAAAGTCCCCATGGGATGAAGAGGGAGTGAAGGGAGTAAAGAATATGAATGGAACGAATGTTAAGAGTTACAAGTTACTGCCAGAGTTGAGTTTGTTGGACCCTTTTTATGTTGATAACTCAGAAGTTAAAAAGAATAAAGAAGCCATGTTTGTACCGTTATCTTCGTCTCCGTCTGTTCTTCCCGCGGAAAGGAAAGACCCGCCTCCAACAGAGAAAGAACCCAATCACAGTGGCGCCCAACATGGGGCGGGCTTTCAGGCGGGAAAGGAAGAGATTTCGAAATTATTAAAAACCATTGAAAGACAAGAAAAACTAATCGAGAATCTGGCAGAACAAAAGACAATGCTGACCAGGAAGATCATGAAGCAAGAAGCCGACGAAGACAGAAGCGTAAGGAACAATGTGCTAATTAAGAACGGTCTGGTAGCCGGACCAGCTCCTACACGTATTCAAATAATGAGCGGCAGCGATGATCCAGAGGCTTATTTGCATACCTTTGAAAGAGTGGCCGGAGCGGCAGGATGGCCGAAAGAACAATGAACCCTGATCTTAGTTCTGTGCCTGACAGGCTTGTTGCAAGAAGTAGTGGATACTTTGAGCCCCGAGGAGGCGGCTCAGTATGAGATGGTGAAAACAGCTATATTGAGGACATTGAATCTCACAGAAGAAGCATACAGAAAGAGGTTTAGAGAATTAAAAATGAAACCGGGTATGCACCCTCGTACGCTCGTACAGAGGATGAGGGCTAACCTAACCAGATGGATTAAACCAGAGGAAAAAACAAAGGAACAAATATTAGAAACATTCATCATGGAACAGTTAGTGACTACCTTAAGTGGGAATGTTAAAAGCTGGGTACAAAAGAACAATCCCAAACAGTTAGAAGAAGCACTCCGCCTAGTGGAAGATTATTGCATGGCTGAAGACATTGGAAAAGAAAGCTCCACCCCTATAGGAGAACGTGGGAGAACGCGTGAGAAAGCGATGACGCCAAACCTAGGAGGAGGCTTTCGACGAGGCTTTGAGATGCAGGGAACAGTGAAGTCTCATGGTCGCCCCTTCGAGCCGATGGGCCCCAGAACAGTGCAACCCATCACTGTCGATGAACACTTGTTTGCTCCAGGAACCGGTTTGAAAATGGGACCGGATGGGAGACCCGTGTGTTTTAGTTGTGGGTTACCTGGCCACGTGTGACGAGACTGCCCAGGGACAGATTGCTCCTGGGTAGGAGGCCAAAGTGTGACGAAATTACAAGTGGGGATAGAGCAGACAGGTTGGGAGGTGGAAGCATGGGTTAACGGAGAGGAGAAGAAAGCGTTAATTGATACAGGGTGCGGAAAAACTTTGGTTCGAAATCTTGCAGGAGGGGAATTTGAGGAAGGTCTGGTGGTAAAATGTATACATGGTGACACGAAACCGTACAAAACCACATGGGCAAATGTGAAAGTAGGGGAAGAGACTCAGAGAATGAAGGTGGGAATTGTTCCGGGACTATCAAGAGAGATGTTGTTGGGAAGAGACTGGGTGGGGCCAAAGACATTGCTGAACTTGAGAGAGGGTTTGCAAGGAGACTGTGCACAGACTGAAGATGAGAATGATTTTTTACAGGAAACATCAAGAGAACAAACCCGAGCGTGGCAACAGGATAACCCCACGCTGCAAGAACAACTTCAAGCAGCTAGAGAGGTGGGAACACTAAAGAGAGGGGAAAAGGGGGCAGTGATGGATGAGGGACTGTTGTATTGGGTAAATGAAGAAGGGGAGAAACAACTGGCTGTTCCTCAGAAGTGGAGGAAAAAGATTTTAGAACTAGCTCATGATATCCCGATGTCTGGACACTTAGCCCGCGAAAAGATGGGAGCACGAGTAAAGCAGAGGTTTTGGTGGCCAGGGGTGGCTAAGGACATAGATAACTACTGTCAGACGTGTCCAGAATGTCAGAAATCACAAACCAAACCCCGACCAGGAGCAGAACTAATTCCCATGCCCCTAGTAGATCAACCTTTCCAAAGAATAGGGATTGATATCGTAGGGCCTCTGGTACGCTCCGCAGGGGGACATACACATATTTTGGTAATTATAGACTACGCCACTCGATACCCCGAAGCTATTCCCCTACATTCTACGACAGCAAAAGTACTGGCACGAGAATTATTACAAGTATTTACCCGGCTAGGATTCCCCAAAGAAGTTCTGACAGATCAGGGGACGAATTTTATGAGTCAGACGTTCAAAGAAATGTGGTGTTTGTTAGAAGTAAAACCCATTCACACAGCAGTTTATCACCCACAAACGAATGGATTAGTGGAAAGGTTCAATAAGACCTTAAAATGTATGTTAAGGAAGTTGGTCATGGAGAAACCCAGGAGATGGTATTTACTAGTAGCCCCTTTGATGTTTGCGGTTCGGGAGGTGCCACAGGCATCTACAGGGTTCACACCTTTCGAGATGATGTATGGATGGAACCCTAGGGGCATATTGGATTTAGTGAAAGAGAAATGGGAGAGTGGGAGAGACGAAACACAATCTGTGGTACAGCACGTGATTGAAATGCATGAACACTTGAGGAAGGTAGCAGAGATAGCTAAGGATAATTTACGAAGAGTACAAATGGGACAAAAAAGGAGATATGATGCCAAAGTTAAGCTTAGACAATTTGAACCAGGACAGAAAGTGTTGCTACTAATGCCTGCAGAGTCAGCCAAACTATTTGCCACGTGGCAGGGACCATATGAGGTACTCAGAAGGGTAGGACCAGTAGACTATGAAATTTGGATGCCAGACAAGATAAAAAAGAAGGGGATTTTCCATGTGAACTTGTTGAAAGAATGGAAAGAAAGGGAAGCACTTTGGGGGGAGGTAGGAGAGGAGGACTTTGGTCCAGAGGCTAGCAACTGCCTTGAACAAGGTCTTAAGCTTGAGATAAGTCCGGAGTTAGAGAGGTCCCAACGTAAACAATTAGAAGAGATTGAACAGCAATTCCAAGAAGTGTTCTCAGGTCTGCCAGGATATACCACCTTAATAGAACACCCCATCAATACTACTCCCCGAGTAATCGTAAGATCTGGGAGTAGGAACTGGCCTCATCATTTGAAAGAGATTATTAATAAAGAAATAGAAGACATGTTAAAATTGAGAGTAATTGAACCATCTAACAGTCCCTGGAGGAGTTATCCAGTAGTGGTACCCAAGCCAGATGGTAGTGCATAGATTTCAGGCGCTTGAATGAAGTCTCCAAGTTCGATGCTCATCCCATGCCTAAGATAGATGACCTGTTAGAACGCTTAGGAAGGGCCGAGTACCTGACCTCTCTAGATTTGACTAAAGGGTATTGGCAGATACCCTTTAGAGAGGAGGATAAGGAAAAAACTGCTTTCGTTACCCCCAAAGGCTTGTTCCATATCTCGCGCATGCCATTTGGGTTACATGGCGCAGCGGCCACGTTCCAGAGGCTAATGGATAAGGTTTTGGAACCGGTGAAGGAATTCGCAGGAGCATATATAGATGACATCCTTGTATATAGTAATAGCTGGGAGGAACATGTAAGACATCTTAAGGAAGTCTTGACCGAACTGAAGAAGGCTGGGCTAAGAGTTAATCCTACTAAATGTAAGATAGCACGTAGGGGAGTAAAGTTTCTGGGATTTCAAGTAGAACAAGGTAGGATACAACCTGTCTCAGACAAAGTGGACAAAGTGACAGTCTGGCCGAGACCACAGACCAAGAAGGAAGTACAACAGTTCCTAGGATTAGCTGGTTATTACCGTCAATTTGTCCCTAATTTTGCACAAATTGCAGCCCCTCTTAGTGACTTGACTCGGAAAAAGAAACCCCATAAGATCGTGTGGGGTGGACAAGAAAACAGAGCCTTTGAGATGTTAAAAGAGATTTTGGCAAAACGTCCCAGTAGATATGCCCCAGATTTTGATATACCCTTTATAGTTCAAACAGATGCCTCAGATAGAGGAATAGGGGCAGTGTTATCACAGAAGAAAGGAGAAGTAGAGTATCCAGTCATGTATCTCAGTAAGAAGTTGAGCATCAGAGAACAGAAATACGCTACCATTGAGAAAGAAGCATTGGCAGTGAAATGGGCGATACAGACACTTGGGTATTATTTATTGGGAGCTCCTTTTGTGTTGATAACTGATCATGCCCCTTTACAATGGTTAAACTGCATGAAAGATTCAAATCCCAGGTTAACACGATGGTATTTGAGTTTGCAACCTTTTACTTTCGAGATAAAATATCGCAAGGGAAGTGCCCATGCTAATACGGATTATTTTTCCTGACAGGGAGAAGGGGGCACGTGTACGGAAGAGAGGACGGCCCACTCGTTGGGGGGGGCGTGTGAAGGAGATCAGCTTAGTGTGCCGTCCTCCGAGGAAAACAGACAAGAGTTAATGACTGGCTGTGCAGTAGGAGAGTTGATCCAGATAGATGAAGAAGAAGTGGGAAGGAATAAAGCAGTAGAGATATTCCTGGCAGAGGGTAGACAAGCCAGAAAAGGGGAGGAGTTAGATCTGATGAGGTGGGACGAGATTATAAAAGAGGAGGAAAAGGGAAAGGAAATATGAAGTGGAGAGGGAGGATAAAAGTACTCAGACGGAGGGAAAAGGACTACAAAGGTATGGACCTGTTGAACTAATCCGCGAGTTCCCGAATCTCAGAACTGGAGGGGGTTTACTGCCAGATCCCCCAAGCTTGGTGGAGAAAGATAAGCCTAAGTTGAAGACAGGATGGAGTATGGTAGCGGTACCACGTTCCCAAGATATAGGGAAGAAGGTAACTTACGTTGGTACCACCAGTTACCTACCATATCTGGAGGGGAACTACATGAAACATCCTTGTTGCGGGATGATTTGTGCAGCCTTGAGTTTCCTAACATGGAATCAAATCGATTAAAGTCCCCATGGGATGAAGAGGGAGTGAAGGGAGTAAAGAATATGAATGGAACGAATGTTAAGAGTTACAAGTTACTGCCAGAGTTGAGTTTGTTGGACCCTTTTTATGTTGATAACTCAGAAGTTAAAAAGAATAAAGAAGCCATGTTTGTACCGTTATCTTCGTCTCTGTCTGTTCTTCCCGCGGAAAGGAAAGACCCGCCTCCAACAGAGAAAGAACCCAATCACACAGACCAAAAAGGTTTACTGTATAAAACCAGTGGAAGCCACTGCAGGAGGTGGTAACAATGGTTCTGTCTCCATGGCAACTAGCACAACAGAAAATTCTGATCTGCCACAAGCCAGAGTCGTTCAGTGCTTTCTTATAAAGGCAGATAATATTTTACTACAGAACTCTGGAGAGAAAATTCGTATTAATTAGACATCTTATGTTGGAATTGTAGATACCTGTTTCCATTTAACCCTATGTCATCCTGATGTGGTTCCTAAAGAACAAATACTTCCAAACGAAACTGTTACCACCAAGGGAATAAGTTCTATGCCAGTGATTTTACCTATGGCTAAACTATAGAGACTGGGTTGGAATTTGGGATGTGGCAATTTCTGATCAAATACCCTCACCTTGTTTGATCGGATTAGATCTCACTAAGCATGTGCAGAGTGCTTTTGTAGTAACACGTTCCCAGGGAGAGCAGTTAACAATCCCTGAGGGAAAAATGGAATCCCTAACTTCTGAAAGTAACCTGGAAAGCCCCAGTTTAAAAGAAAACTCTGACGTGGATGAAATGGCAGAAGTTATATTTATGAAAAACCCTAATAATTCATCGTTTGATAAGGAGCAGAAGGAAGATATTACTTTAAATGATTGTATTAGAAAAGCTAATGAGAATCCCATTCCATTAACGCCTGAATGCCCAGAGAGATTTATAATAGAAAACAATTTGTTATATAGGGAAGTTTTGTTAGCGCCTCAGAGGGGTGGAGATGGAATCCTGAAACAACTTATTGTGCCTGAAAAATATAGAGACAAGATCTTAAGCAAGGTGCATAGTGATGCTTTTGGAGCTCACATGGGAATATCGCGTATCAAACAAAGGGTTGCAAGGAACTTTTACTGGCCAGGAATGGGTCAGCAAGTTAAGCAGTTTTGTCAGCCTTGTGATACATGCCAGAGAAGGGGTACGGGAAGCGACAAAACTAGGGCTGAACTGTGCCCTTTACCTATTGTTTCAAACCCATTCCAATGGTTGGGTCTAGACATGGTGGGACCCTTGCCCAGGGTGACTAGACGTGGAGATGATTTCATCCAGTCTAGTATAGATTGCGCCACTGGATGCCCTGAGGCAGTGCCCCTAAGAAAAATGGTAACAAAGCTTCTAGTAAAGCTGGATGCATGGGTAAATGCAATGGATCTGTGGCAATTAACTCCTTTGCACGAAGCTGATACTAAGAATAGAGGGGAAGTATATTCTCTCTTGCCAAGTTATGGTACTGACCCTATACTGTTGCATTACCACGATAAAAGTACAATTGATAGGGCTCCAACACGTCAGTTAAAAGAGTGATGGGCATATAAATTTAAAGGTCACTCAGTGCTATAGGCTGCTAAGGAACTGGATGTTGCTCCTGTGAAAAAACACCTTTCTCTTGAGATGGTGAACTTCAAACCTCTCCAAACTCATGAGTCTGCTTTGAATTGTGCTGCTGCATCTCCATATCCCAAAAGAAAGCAGGTCTGAGAGCTGATTCTAAAAAAAGAAGCCCACATTAATGAAAAGACAAAAGATTTCCTAACACCACTTCACTTTGCTGCAGGATGCAGTAGTGTGTCTGTGGTTAAGTGCCTTCAGCAGCATGGGGCTGATGGTCATGTGGAGGACGGGGGGAAACCTTGTTCCTTTGCACGATGCTTGTTCTTATGGACTCTGTGAGGTGGCTGAGCTACTTGTTGGACATGGTGCAGTTATCGATGTGGCTGATTTGTGGAAGTTTACCCCTTTACCTAAAGCTGCTCTATTAACAAGCTTAAAGAGGGTTCAACAAGCAGCTGCAAAAGCACTTAGAATCCTGCTAGGCAAACCCTTGCCTGAGAAACCAGATTATGAAAGTCTCAACACCTGGAGGTGGACTGTGCCAAGTGGAGGACAGTGAGAGTCTACGCCCAGTGACTTTTACCAGCAGAAGACTTCAACCTCGTGAGAGAGACATTGGTCTGCCATCGAGAGGGCATACCTGTCTATTGTATGGACTTGGAAGAAACATAAGCCATACAGCTGGAGAAGAAAGTTTACCCTGTGCACTGACCACTCACCTTTGAAATGGTTGAGAACTTTGCAAATGAACAGTAGCAAACTGACCAGAGGGTCCTTGATTCTCCAAGATTATGACTTTGAAATTAAAAACATCAAAGGACCTTTAAATGTGGTTGCAGACACATTGTCTCGAAGACCAAATGACTAATGGGTGGATAAAAGAGTTTGTAATGTTGTATTAAATGTTCTGTTTGTGTACTAGTTATGAAATACGATTGAAATGCAATGTTTGTTTGGATGTTGATGAACTGAGAGGTGTATAATGATGGTGGAAATACAGTAATTGTGAGTAGCCTTATTAATGTAAAGGTAATGTGATTAATGCAAATGTTTTAACTGTATTTATTGTCTTGGATGTTAAAAGTAGTAATTTTGATTTGGTGAACATAGTAATAGAAAGAAAAATTGTATTATAGGGTATGCATAAGTATTGGTAAGTTGTTATATATGCATGTACTTAGCTGTTTGTTTATGAGGGCAAACTGCTGGGTTTCTCCTCATAGAACAAACTTCTTAAGGGGGGAGGTATGTAGCAATCACCCTGCTTTGGTTCAGGTAGAAGATTATTGGCATGTACCAATGAGAGCTGTTGGGAGGCGGAGCCAGAGAAACTAGAAGGGAGGGTTGAGACAGAGTCTAGTCAGTTCAGTCAGAGAGACAGAGAAGAGAGAAAGAGTTGGGGGGTTTGAGGCAGAGAGAGAGTGTTTAAGGAGTGATTAGTCAGAGTGTGACCTGTATTAATTAAGATAGAAGAGGTTAAAGTAAAATACTGAAGCTTTGTGTAACTTTAAGAATGTGCTTAAGAAGTAGTCCTAAAACAACTTGTAATCAATAAACCTGTTTCTGTTTAAAAGTTCAGTACTAAATGGACCTCAGTCTTTCATAGGAATTATAGTTTGATAAAGAGATCAACTGGTGGCAGCGTGTTAAAGGGCGTGTTGGGATACCTTCGTGAGCTCCGTGTTTGGTGAAACAAGCAGGGGCCACGGGGTAAACGCCACACCCAGTAAACCAGGAGGCCAGTTTGGCTCTACTTCGTGGGAGGGGACACTTAGGAGCGATTGTGCCAACAGCCTTGGTCATTTCCCCATCCCAGAGGTCAACCAGGGCTTCAACAGAATTGCCAACCAAGGCCATAAGAAACTCCCCAAGAGCCATCAGGAAACCATTTGGATACATAACTGTCCTGGGGTGGACCATCTTAATTGGTATACAATGTTTCATTTTGTGTAGCTCCTGTTGGCTAGCCTGTATCACACATGCTTAACAAAGTGGCTGGTTTTTTTTTCATTTTGAAGGAAAAATATTTCAGACCCTGGAGCCTGAATATTTTCCAAATTAAAAAAAAAAAAGCAGATGTGGCCAACCCTTCTGTTTCAAAATAAAAAAGATTGGTCTTTTCAACTTATATGATCTATTTTAAATCTGGGGATGTTTAGGGCTGCCTATTTCTGAATGGGGGGAACTGTTTTACCTTAGAAAAATCATAACTCAAAAGCTCTTTGCTCAAACCTCCCCAAGTTTGGTTACAGAGCAGGAACAGGCTATCTGCTACAACTGTGCCAAATATGGTGCTGATCTGAAGTCCAATTTCAAAGTTATACTTTTTTTGTTTGGTCTGTCAAACATTATTGCCATTCCTTGCTTTCATAATCTGACCATTCCCAAGGCAATTTCTTATATTTCATTTTGATCTCATAAATAGAATATTGTAGGCATTGACTAAATATCATCTATGGATTACTTAAAAATGGATAATTAACAATCCTCTACAAAGTTTCAAAAAGGAACTTTCTCCCTACAGTAAACATAGCTCTTAAATAAATCTTTCCATCACCTGTTATGAAGATCTATTTTGACAATGCTGAGCCTCAGCTTGACTTTGAACTCCCTCTCTTAAATCATCCACCAGCTATAAGGTACTGGATAATTATAGCAGACGTATTCAAGTATTACCCTCACAGGTAGATTCACCAAGCTTTGAGTGGACCATTAACTCTTCCCTTCTCTGTCGTTGGTTTCTATATGTAGAAAGTGATGTACCTGCAGAGAAAAGGTTCCTACTCATGTGCAGGCTTGCCATGTTTCTTAGATTTTCAATGAATGAAATAGCAAAAAGACTACGTTGCAATTTCTCCTGACTAGGAGTGGTAAAAAAAAATTGACAAAGGAATAAGTGCAAATGAGAGAAAAGCAAATTTTAGTTGGTCTAATTCTGAAACTCTAATTACTGTGAAGAAAGTACCCAAGCCCTGCTTGTTGCCCTAATTAGCACATACAAAAAGACTTGACAACTGACAACTGTGAAGAAACAAAGTGATGCAGAGAAAGGTTCACTACATCATTTGTTTATTTTAGAACAGAAATGCTAAATACTTTATTATATAAGGCATACTGTGTGAATGTGAGAGCTGTAATATTTACTGAAATTGATCTGTCTTGGGTAATACAGGAAGAAAGGTGTGGTGGAAGATTCTTGACAAAATGTAATCAGAAGTCCTATTTTAGTGGCATGGGTGTAGCAAAGGGCATACCAAACCTGGAGAGGGACAAAGGTACAAGGAGTAATTAGGAGGAATCTTTACACAGAGATAAAAGATTTTCTGTGTGGAGCATGAAACAGAATAGGAATGAGATGCCAATAATGGGATGAAATTAACATGAATTTTCTGGGAATTGATGTGATTGCTTCCAGTATTTAAGTCAAACTGGTAAGAAAAGGAAAGGGCCATTTTCCTCCTCCATGCACTACATTTGGTTCTACAATTAGACACTCTCAGGCCCTACTTTGTTTGTTTGTTTGTTTAATTTATTTGTCAAGACAATAACCAAAACCTCAGCGGTCACAGCCATCAAACATTAGAGTGTAACATATGGGTTCCTAACCTGTGGGTTGTGTCTTATCTCTGTGTTAGAAGTCATTGCTAGAGCCTGGAGAAGCCTTAGGTCAGAATCTTATTTGCTGGTTTACTGTGTGTGTAGGAGTCAATGGCAAGGCCACTCTAGAGATGAGAGTGGGCTGAGTTCCATGTTGGGGAAGTTGGAAGTGGAGGATTGGATGGCAGCTTGAGAACTTGGGAGCATTTTTTATGAATAATCCCAGATGGTCTTTCAGCATCCCTTTTTCACATCCCCTGGGCTTCTCTCAAGATGGAAGTGTGAGCATGTGCCAAACATTATGAAAAGCTGGACTTCCTAGGGGAGGGGCAGGTAAGCAGCGAGTGGCTGAAGAAAGGTAAACTGCAATGGCAGTACAGCCTTACTTATTTGGAGTCGTTTAATAGAATTTGGGGGTAGGGGATCACAGAAGAGCTGTGAGCGCCCATCCCCAAATACTATTAAACAAGTCCGAAAAAGGAAGGATGTACTGCTATTGCAGTTCATGCCTCATGAAACCCCTATCAAGCATGCCTGTGACAGTGATGGAAGCAAGGTTCTGCTGAAGATCTTAAAATCTGGATAGGCTCCTATGCCTTCACATAGGTCAAACCCAAGTCATATGGGGCATCACAAGGGTGCAGCTACGTTGCAATTTGCCCCACAGTTTGTGCTGGAGTTGGCACAATTACATTAGACAATTTCCCATTGTCTATATGCTCTATACCTAATTATGAGTAAGCATAGCCTTTTTAAATAGGCATTCATTCCTTTTTGTTCACCTAGCATGGGCTAGTGTGTTGTTGTAGCAATTCTGTTCCTATCAGATTTTTGTTGCCTAAGTCCAAAAAGGCAGTGGCTGGTGTATCCTAGGGTGATGCTGATGGTGGTCCAACTTTTCTTTTCTTTGGCAAGTGACATAACAGTGAATTGATATAAGAACTTATAAGCTGCAGTGCTTATCTGATATAGTGCTATACTGGAAAAACACAATAAAAACATTGTTCAGGGGAGAGATGAGGTGCTCTTTTGAAGGATATATTCCCACTGTACAAGCATATGTGGCACATAAAACTACATTTACTGGGATTAGCAGGAAAAATCAGGAATCACTCTTAGATTAGGAGGGGAAAGTGCCTTCCATAGAAGAAGATCCTAACAACCTCTAGAAACGCAGTTCTTTCTTTCTTTTTAAGTTTATAACTGCTCTTGTGCAGGGCCCATTAATTTCAATAAGGAAAGGACCTAACAAAGCTGGGCAAATGTCATACATAGTAAAAGAAATGACTCCATCGACCAACCACGTAGAGGTTGCATGCAAACATAACACTAATATTCAAAAACAAAAATAACAGTTAAATTTAAAAATGAACACTGTCAAGGATCAGTTATTTATGGCACAGTTCCTTGTGACATAAATAAGGAAACTTGTCAAAATGTTTTAGGTCCACTGTTTTTGTTGTTGTTGTTGTTGCTTTATGTATTTGATCTAGTATTTCCTAATCTGAAAAATAAATAATATAGATGGATGACCTTCCCCTCAGGTACTTTCACATAACAGAAATGTTCACATCAAATACTGACAGAATGTTGTTGTTGTTAAGCAAAAAGATTAAATATTTTTTGAAGCTACAAGTAATTCAATTATGAATGACCTTCATGGAGTATTGTATTCTTTATCTTGAATTGTAAGATATTTGAAACTTGTTAACAGGGCCAGTTTCCTTGTCAGGAACAATGAAGTCATAAAATGTGTGTATAGCATTAGACTATCCTGTTATTTGTATGATTTGAAGAATCATTTTTTTACTTACAATTCACAGGCCATTATATCAAAAAACAAAAACACAGCAATATACTAAACTTTGTAAAAGTGTAAACATTGGATATTTGTAGAAAATTCAGAAATCATATGAGGTCTATTGAAAATGGCCACATTCAAAAGTTTGCTCAGTGACTGACACTTGAGTCCTTAAGTAAGGGACGAAGGAGAGTAGCTAGGGAGGAACTGGATGACCGTGTACGTTAGATCCTTCCTAGCCCCTTCAGTGCAGAAGAGCATGCAAAACAGATTTCAGCTCAATGTTGTTGCAAGGGCAGGATCTTATCTTCATTTGGATTTTATTGTATGTGTCATCTAATGCATTGGAAAACAGACCATTCAACCTTTCCAAAGAAAAAGCCTTTCCATATTTCTGAATAGCTACCCATCCTAAAAAAGAGGTATTACCTCTTTACAATAAAGGCATGATAACCGCAGTGACTGAGCGGAACAAGCTCTTGATAATCTCTATCCAGCAGCCTCTGTTCAGCAACTGTTTAAGCACTCATTAAATCCATACATACAGGAAAGATAAGGGGGTAATAGCCCGCTAACGTTTTTTAAATCACAGCTTTTAGTCAAGGAGATTCATTGAAGCCACCCATTATTTCAGAGGCCAAGGAGCTGGGAATGAGCCTAAGACAGCAACAAACCCAAAAGTGGGCAGAATAAATCCATACCAAACATTTTTAAAGAGTTTAGACCCGCTTCCTCCAGCAACACACCTAAGAGCCCTAAATCTTTACTCCCCCCCCCCACACAAACACAAAGAGTCCTTTCCAGTGAACATTTGAAGTAATGAAATCAAGTTGATGCCTCAAAAGCAATCTGGGAAATTATTTTAGTTTTAAAAATCTGAATAGCTGATGAAAGAAATTAACCAACCTGCATGAAAAAAAACAAAACACAACACTCTCCTCCAGAACAAACAGATTAGCATTCCCACACTTTGTTCTGCTTTAGAATGTACCTTCCAGCCCATAATTTTGTTGAACCATATGCAAAAATGTGTATATGAACTTATTTCTTCATATCTATTAGGCCCCATAGCCTCCAAATATACCCTTCCTCTTAAGAAAAAAAATGTGTTGATTTTGGGGTAGGCATTTATTAAAAGGTTATTCTTATTTATTTATTTATTTAACTTATATGCCGCCCACTCTACCCAAAGGTCTCTGGGCAGCTTACAACAATTAAAATACAATAAAAATACAATAAAAAGATAAAACAATTAAAATACAATTAAAATAGATACTCTAAAAATTGCCATCAGGAACCACAGTTGATATTATTCAATTAAAAGCCTTCTGGAACAGGAAGGTTTTGACCTGGCGCCGAAATGTCATCAGCGTCGGCGCCAGACGAATCTCAGTCGGGAGGGCATTCCATAGTCTGGGGGCAGCTGCCGAAAAGGCCCTTTGTCTACAAGCCATCCCTCTTACCTCCTTGAGGGACGGCTCTTTCATACTTACCATACTCAACAAAACTATTCAGCAGCAGTGATGTCGGCAAGTCTTTAGTCCCAAGTCTGAGTCTTTGGTACCAACCCCTAAGCCCAAGCCCTATTAAAAACAAGCTTTTTCCCCCCAGAAAAAAGGGAAGTGGCAGGTGGGTTCCAAGTCGCATGTCCAAGTCACTTAAAAAACAAAACAAAACCTGAGTCAAGTCGAGAAGGCTAAAAAAGGCAGCAAACTTGCCCCTCCAAATCATTGTGTCTGGCATAATGTTAAAGGCACAACATTCCTCAAACAGCAAGGCCTGAAGGGGCATCGAATTGTATCCCTTGTCAGGCACTGATGAGTATGGCTAGGTCGCACCCCTGGATGGGCAATGGCTACTGAGGATGGGGAGTCGTCCATGGGAGTGGGCCATAAGGAGGATAGAGTCATGCAGGTGCCTCCCCATATGTTGCCAGGCCAAGAGGGCTGGTGCCAACTGGCTCCCAATGCCCCAGCGCCACACCGCAGCTACACCATCAGTGTCCAGTGCAGATGTGCCCTCATCTGGATGTGATGACTCCACTGCTTCCTGAGTCCCATCCAAGAAGCTCATCACCACCACCGCTTTCAAAGACACTGCTGAACCACTAGACACCATCTGCACCACTAGAGCTGCCATCTGGGGAGTTTGGCTCAGTGGGTCAACAGCTGGTGCTGGTGTTGTAGCCAAGGCTCCCCTCCCATGGGAGACACCCTGGAAGTCCCAGGATGCATAGGTTCTAAAACAGAAACATGACC
This sequence comes from Intellagama lesueurii, assembly GCA_037013535.1. Classification (NCBI taxonomy): domain Eukaryota; kingdom Metazoa; phylum Chordata; class Lepidosauria; order Squamata; family Agamidae; genus Intellagama; species Intellagama lesueurii. The sequence continues at coordinate 114,249,212 of JBAJHW010000005.1, forward strand.
CAATAACTTCGGTGCCAACTCTTGCAACTGCATTGCCCTCAGCGGCTTGCTTTCCCTATCTGAAAGCCCAGATATATGTGTATGTGTGTGTGGGGTCAGGAACCACCCTAGCTGCTGCCCTGTCCCTTTTCAGAGCCTGAAGCTGGGCCACTATATCAATGAAATCAGGCAAGCCCCCCCTTTTTTTCCCCCCATTGAAGAGGATAACGCAGGTGGGCATTGCTGAGTTGTCTTGTGCCACTCAGGCTGCTTCCCCTTACAGCTACCAATTCTTTTTTGGGCCCCATGAGACCAACACAAGTTCCACTCTCTCTCCACACACACACATAACAAACAATAGGCCATTATGGCCAAACTGAACTCCCCACCACTGGTTCCACAGCCAGATACTTAAACTACTAAGCTACCCACCAGTAAATAAATCATCTTCCACATTACCTTAGAACTGCACAGCTGGAAGGGACCCTTTGGATCATCAGAAGGGGAGTCAGATGCTCAGAAGAATTGACACAGCCATGAGCTACCTCCTTGGCCCGGGGTACTGCACCCAAGGGAGGTAGCACTAAAAGGGGGGGGGCCCTCTCAGCCCTGTACCCCAATCCAGGAGGTGGGCAGACGGCCCATGAAAGCAAAGTCACTCTAAGCATGGGGGGAAGGAGGACTAACCCTACACCCCTGACAACCCCCAAAGGCCAGGTGCAAGTGCACCAAATGCCAATACCCCCCAAACTCTGCTGCCCTACCAGGGCCTGTTGGCCTACCCAAGCCAACAGGCCCTGGTATCCTGCAGCTATGCTGACGCATTGCTGCCACCATAACATCGAGGCTCCCCAGTCTCCTCCAGCAGGGCTGCTGCAGCTGCTCTAGTCTTGCCACCTCCCAGCTGATTTCCACAGGGCTGGCCCAAAGAGAGAATTGCAGACAGGTCTTGCTGAGCAGACGGGCCTTGCCTCATCTCACAAAGAGGTCTGCAGGAGGGTGGGATGGCCTAACAAAGATCTACTTTCCCACCTTCATCAGGCGAGCTTGGGCAGCCAATAGTGTCTGGACTGGCTTGTCTGTTGATCCAGGCAGGGGAGGCAAAGGTGCCTGGTTTGTGCAGGCTTTTGGTGTGCATCTGGAGTGAGGCCATCGTCACTAGAACAGGAGTGGGCAAAACATGCCTCTCCATATGTTGTAGGACTGCATTTCTCAGCATTTCTTGGCACTGGCTATGCTGGCTATGGCAAGTGAGTGTTGCAATCAATCAACCTCTAGTGGGCCCCATTTTGCTCAACCTTGCACTGAAAGAACAGTAAAAAGGGCACCACTGTGCAGCAGTATTGGTAAGAATGATGTCTAAGACCTCAGTTGTTTCAACTCTGTTTTCTGTTCTTAATCTAACTGCCAGTAGCCCATTGTGTTGTTCGACACTGCATCTGCCGCAGTCACCAGATCAGCACTTTGAACTTCCATTATCATGTTGTATGTGGCATCCGGAAGGGTCAAAAGCAATGTAGTTCTTTGTGTGCATGCCAACATCTTTCAATATAGGGTGCTCAAGTGCCCCTAGATCATGGGAGACAGCAGTCATTCTGAGCTGGTTGCATTTTGCTATGATTCCCCTTGGTACTGTGGAAGATCGTCTAAACTTGCTATTTGTGATGCTGCAGCAGGGTTGACTGAGGAAATGGACTGTAATCCACAAAAACACACAGTCTTATTTGAAACTCTGTCCTTCGGGAGAAGGGCTTGGATGAGTCCAGGAAAAATAACAAAATCTTCCTGCAGTCTAATGGGAATATTCTCAATGTAAAAGAGCAGTCTCCCCCAGTGTCAAGAGAACTCTAACTACCTCATTAAAAGCCAACAAGAAAAGAAGTGAGATGTAGCATTACCATTGACTGTGTACTCATTTTCTCCCTTGTTTTCTAAAGCAATAGCCTCTTTGAAAATAAGCATTGTTCTGAGGAAAGTATAATGACTGGTTATTAACCTTTATTATTGAAAACTATTCACATGTTGCAATCATTATTGTTTTGATAACCTTAACATCAAAGTTAGCTGAGCTGCTTTTCCCAACCTGTCTTGCCTTGAGGAAGTATTTCACTGTAAATTAAAACTTAGTACCAGCTGTACTAAACAGGTGGGTGTGTCAATGATGCACTTTTTGGCAAGTCCTATCACTTGGGCTGGTTGTGTTCCTGACCCCAAGTCTCACTGGAATTGTCAAGTGTACTACTTTTGTTAGATATCCAGATCCCGGGAGTGTTTTAAACATTGTGTGATCTAGCATTTGTTTGGATATTTTAGATTCTTAATGGCCTTTTTAGATGCATGTGTGTCCATTTCTGTGTACGTTGTGTAACCTGCTGAGGCAAATACAACATTTCATTTATGTATGCAGGCCCCACCAGAGCTGACAAGCCATTCCTACTTGGAAATAGCCAGGTGGGGCCACACTATGTGTCAAAAATATATATTTCTACATAGAAATACAAGAGGATGGTTTGGTTTTTTTTTTTAAAGGAAAAACAGTGTTTTTTTAATGCATTAAAAAACTTCCACTTCTACAATTCTTGGGCTACATAACACCCACCAGGTTAGCCTTACATTTGAAAAATATTTAATATACTTTCTTTATATACATACAAAGGAAATGAAAGATTTCATTTTGGAACATTTTTGTTTGGAACAAACAGAAATGTATACACATTTGAAGTTCTTTATGCTTAATTGTGCACAAAGCTTACAATTATTGGTTATCCCCCCTCCCACCTCTTCTATTTGTTCTAGCAGATTAGTCCACTGTGCCAATTATTTCTGAAGCAAATATATCTTCCACAGCTTAGAAGGTTACAAACCACCAAAACACTATCAACAGTCTGGCCAAGTCCTGGACTTCATAAGTAACTTGTGAAACACACTCAGAGTTGGTCATAAACTCAGTGGTGGGATGGGAGTTAAAATTTATCTTGTGAGGCCATTGTTTGACTTTCCCATGAGTACTTCCCAGTTCAAACTCTGAGAACAAGTAAATTGCATCTGTGGTAATAGTTCCTTAGGTGTGTTGCTAGGTGTTGAATTTCCATAAATATCTGATATAAAACAGTTAACCAACAGCACTTCAGTGCCTGCATTCTTAAGGATCAATACCTTCAAAACTAGTTTTGGACTGAAACAGTTATGTACTTTTCACCAAAACATGAAATATCTATGTGCAGTAATTTCTGCCATGTAGTCGGTCCATTATTGTTCCACAGCTATATTTGGAAGTCAGAGAATCAACAGGGATGAAGGGTTGCTGTTGACTGGCAATTACTTTCACACTTATTTGAAATTTAAATTTGAATAAACTTTCAGTTAAAAGTAAGAGAGTGCACAGTGAGCTGAAGAGCTCTGACTTCAGACTTTGGTGCTCTGTTTGCTTTCCCCTTCTCCCCCCCCCCTTTTTTTTTAATTTTCCAACAGAAGATTTAAAAACATAGATATATAGCACAATGCACATTTAAACAGTAAGCATAAAGTCTAAGAATCTCTAATCGTCAAACAATAAACAAAGATAATCTAAATGCAAAAAAGAAAAAAAGCCTAAGGCTCAACATAGAAGCAATCTTGTATATTTGAACAATTCTTCTGATGAGATCCTATTCATGACATCCCATTTTTTATTCATTTTCTGTTCCTTTACTGCGGAATTTTTACTTTCCACCAATTATAAAATAAATTCCAGCTTAAATAAAAAGACGATTCTTCTTGTCCCTTTAGCCTCTTAGTTAATCTATCCATTTCTGCACATTCTAATATTTTTTTAATGATCAGATCATCATTTGGTGGATTTTCATCTTTCCAAACCTGTGCCCATAATAACCGAGCTGCTGTCAAAACATGTAGTATTAAATAATAGCTTTGTATATCTACAGTATTTGGTAGTAATCCTAACAAAAATATTTCCGATTTAAATTCTATTTCCTGTTTTGACATTTGCTTAATCCACATGTGGATTTTAGCCCAATAATGTTTTGCTTTATCACAAGTCCACCATACATGGTAATAACTTACTTCATGATTTTTACATTTCCAACACTTGTTTGACATATTTGGGAACATTTTTGCAAGTCTAGCTGGTGACAAATGCCATCTATAAAACATTTTATATACATTTTCTTTGTAGGAAGTTGTTAATGTTAACTTATAATTTTTTGTCCAAAGTTGTTGCCATTTTTCTAATTCCATATTATAGCCAAAGTTTTTAGACCATTTTAACATTGTATCTTTAACTTCTTCATCTTGTGTATCCCATTGCAGTAAAAATTTATACAATTTTTGAATTTCTTTTTCTTCTATAGTAAGTAATATTTTGTCAAATTTTGTATATTCTTTATAAAAACCTTGTGCCTTCTTATCTTGATTATAAATTGATTGTATTTGCATTTGAGGCCACCATGAAAAGACTAGTCCTTGGTTCTCTAATTGAATTTTTGTCTTCAAAAGTCCCTCAGAATTCAAAAGCTCATTATAAGTAGTTATTTTTTCAAAGTTTAGCAAATTTGGGTATGTAAATGCTTCCATTGGTGAGACCCATCTAGGTATTTTCACGTATATTTTAGATTTAACTTTTTCCCAAATCCTTAAAAGAGAATTTCTTATTATATTTCTTTCAAAATATGTATGAGTTTTAGTCCTTCCGTACCATAAAAACACATGCCATCCTACTTGCAAATCGTGTCCCTCTAAGTATAGTACTCTCTTATTTTTTAGTTTTATCCATTCCCTAATCCACGTTAATGCGCTTGCCTGATAATATAAGTTCCAATTTGGCAAGCCAAATCCTCCTCTTTCTTTGGCGTCTTGTAGTAATGTGCGTTTAATTCTCGGTTTCTTCTTCTGCCATATGAACTTTGAAACTAGACTGTTTAATTCTTCAAAAAACTTTTGCTCTAGCTTAATTGGTCAATTCTGGAAGAGAAAGAGTAGTTTGGGGAGGATATTCATTTTAACCGTTGCGATTCTTCCTAGAAAGGAGAGTAGTAGTTTCTCCCACCTTTCCAAGTCTTGCTTAATCTGCAAAAGCAATTTCACATAATTATCTTCTTTCAATGAAGAGCATCTAGCTGTCAAGCAAATTCCCAAATACTTTACTTTCTTTGCTATTTGAATGTTTGTATTTAAGATGAGCTGACCTTTTTGTTTTTGGGTTAAATTTTTAGTTAAGAATTTCATCTTCTCTCTATTGATTCTCAATCCAGCTACCTGGCCAAATTCTTCAATTTGCTGAAGTAAAATTGGGGCTGATTTTAATGGGTCTTCTAAAATAAAGACCAGGTCATCTGCGAAAGCTTGAAGTTTATAAACTTCATCTTTAATCCTTGTTCCTTGTATTCCTTGATTCTGTCTAATTTCTCTGTTTAATATTTCCAATGAAAAGATGAATAGCAACGGGGAAAATGGACATCCTTGCCTTGTTCCTTTAGCAATCTCAATATTTCCTGCTACTTCTCCATTAACAATTATTTTTGCTGATTGATTTGTATAAATTGCCCCTATCATATTCAAGAAGTTTTCTCCAAAGTCCATCATCTCACGTTGTTTCTTCATATATTCCCAGTTTAAGTTATCAAAAGCTTTTTGTGTGTCCAAAAATAGGAGAGCCATTTGTTTTTCTGGGTGTGCTTCATAATATTCTAAAATGTCTACTATAGTTCTTATATTGTTCTTCAATTGCCTTTTTGGGAGAAAGCCATTTTGGTCTACATGTATAAATTGTGTAAGATATTTTTGAAGTCTTTCCTCCATAATGGACGCAAATATTTTATAATCCACATTAAGAAGAGAAATTGGCCTATAGTTCCCTATTTGAGTCAAATCAGCTTCTTCCTTAGGTATTAGTGTAATATTTGCCTCTGACCAAGATTTTGGAATCTTTGCTTCTTTAAGTGTTTGGTTGCAAACATTTTTCAGAGGTCCGGCTAATTCCTCTAGGATTTATAATATTCGCCGGCGAGTCCATCTGGGCCTGAGGTTTTCTCATTTTTTTGTTTATTTATACTTTCCATAATTTCCAGCAATGTTATTTCTGCATTTATTATCTTTTTAGCTTCTTCAGGTAGTTTGAGAAGGTTTGCTTTTTCCAAATAGTCCTTTATCTTCTTCCTGTCTGTTGCATGTGCTTTATAGAGGTTGGTGTAAAAGTCCACTATTATACTATGTATTTGACTTTTTTTAGTTTGTAAAGTACCTTTTATATCTTTTAATCTATTTGTTTGTCTTTTTTCTCTCTGTTTCTTTGTTTATAAGCTAGCCACCTTCCTGGCTTGTTTGCATTTTCAAATTTTTTTTGATGAGTTTGGTTGTCCTGCTGAGAACATCTGGATTAATATAACAGGGGTGAAAAGTAAAAGGAACATGGTAGTTGGAGTCTACTACTGACCGCCCAATCAAGGAGAAGATACAGATGAAACCTTTGAAAAACAAATTGCAAGAACTACAAAGAGTCACAATGTAATTGTGATGGGACATTTCAATTTCAATTAACACCTCTTGTGTACAATTTTTCTGTACTATCCATGGAGGGGTTGTGCTAAGCCTGGTGAAGCGGAATTTTCTTCATGAAGGCTTGCCATTTATTTGATTTTTAGTGGTCAAATAAAATGTATCACCCAGTCTTCCATTTGTGTCATCTTGGGAACCATATGGCCTTTTCCTTGTTCTTTTAGGAGAAAGGCAGCATATGAATATTTTAAACAAAAGGATATTAAATAAATAAATACAAATTAACTTGTTTTATTTGATTATTAGGCGGGGTTCTGGGATTTAGGGATTGTTATGAGGGTGTGTGTGTGTGTTTGGTCTGGTCTCTGAGTGTTCTTTGTGAATTTTGTTGTATGTGTATATGGTGTATATAAATTCAATGACAATAAATCGTTTATGTTATGTTATGATAGTCTTCAGGACTTCAGCACAGGATGACTTTGATTTCAAACACCTGCAAAAGACTGTCTCTGTCATTTCTCTGCAACATTAATGTGCTTTCTGCTCTAATTATGAACTATGTCTATGATATGTTTCTGGCCTCTGTTTGATGAGTCATGGAGCACAAGACTCAGTTGGCCTGCCCTATGATCAATTAAACCTTTATATCTCTTTTGTTTATTTCTTGGACATGAGTAAATATATGGCTTTAATGCACTGCTTCAGGGTAAACTGTTGAAATCATCCTTCAAACAGACAATCGTTCTTACAATGCAATATATCTCTGCAACATTAATGTGCTTTCCGCTCTAATTATGAACTGTATCTAAGATATGTTTCTGGCCTCTGTTTGATGAGTTATGGAGCACAAGACTCAGTTGGCCCGCCCTATGAACAATTAAACCTTTATATCTCTTTTGTTTATTTCATGGACATGAGTAAATATATGGCTTTAATGCACTGCTTCAGGGTAAACAAAGCCAGTAGAACAAGTCCCAACTTTACTATACCTACATTGTCATTTGCTCAATCAACAATACAGTACTTTCAGGATATGCAAGGGATAATAGTGAGTTGCTAGTTTTCAAGGGGGTTGTTTCTCCAAAAGAGCATAGTTCCTACTTAAAAAGGATTAGTATTTGACCTGAATTAGCAAAATGTGTACCAGATACACTGTCAAACTAGGAGTTAGGAGATCTGGGTTCAAATCTCCACTTGACTACAGAAACTTACTGGGAGTGGTGGCAATGGCAAAACCATTCCTTAAATATCCCACTTACTTCAGAAACTTTACTGGGATCACCATAAGCTGGAATTTGACTAGATAGAGAGCACATAACACACCCAACATTTTCAACAATTATAAACCCACCCTACACTTAAGGAAGTATATCAATACTACAATATAATTATTGGTCCGCAAGTAGTAGACTACATTGACTTGCGGTTGCAGGTGAGGAGAAGATAACCCTAGCATATATAAAACTACAGTCCATGAGGCAAAGCTTGAGGAAAGTTGCTATTTCTGAGGTCTAATTTTCTTTTTTCAGAGTATCTTTATTTTCTTTTTAAAGAGGAGGGAGGAGTACAGTTGCCAGGTCTTAAGGTGCCAGCTGAGTCTCAGAGAATTGCCAGGCTTCTCTGGTTCTCTAGATAGGAAGAAAAATCTCAGGATGAGCATTACTGGATGAGGAGAAAGGTTTTCGTGTGTGTATGTGATGGGGTTTTGTAGCCTGGTCACCCATCTCCACTGACTCACAGCTGGTGCCAGGGCTCAGTGGCTTAGTTGGAAGGTGTTTATATGCTTGTTGTAAACCGCCCAGAGTGACCATGGCCAGATAGATGTATGTATGTATGTATGTATGTATGTATGTATGTATGTATGTATGTATGTATGTATGTATGTATAAATAAATAAATAAATAAATAAATAGTTGCCACATCAAGGAGGCAGAGGCCAGAGGAAAGGAACCGGGGAGGGAGCTGCTGGGTGCATATGCTTGGTCCAATCATGCCCCTGAAAGGAAGGCCATGAATGGAGCACCAGTGATTACAGAGCTCACATAATCCCCTGTTACAGCAGCTCCACTGGCTGCTCACCCCGTTCTGGGCACAATTCAAAGTGCTGTTCTTAACTCATAAAGCTCGAAACAGCTTGGGTCCAAGCTATCTCAAGGACCGTGTTTCTTTGTATGAGCCTGCCCAGGAGTTAAGATGATCAGGTGAAACTTTTTTCTTGGTCCCACCACCCTCAGAGGTGTGTTCGGTGGGGACATGGGAGAGGATATTCTCTGTTGCTTCTCACAGACTTTGGAACTCCCTCCCACAGAAAGCTAGGCTTCTTCTTTGCTGCCCTTCTGCAAGCAAACAAAGACTTTTCTCTTCAGGCACATTTTCTCTTAGTGACTGGGTGTCTGAGTGGGGTATTTAAACAGATTTTTGTGCCTTACTGCTTTGAATGTATTTTTGGTGTTGCTTTTGTTTACCATCTTTTCGTATGGTATTTGTTTGATCCTTTTTAGTATTTGTATACTTACAGTTTTTAGAGTTAAATGCTATCTTTTACTGATGTAAGCCACTTTAGGGCTTTTTAGGAGAAAGGCAGAGTAAATAAATAAATGCCCAGATTAAATGAATAAATAAATTGTGAGCCTTCTTGTTACAAAATTATTCGTATGTGTGAAGGAGGCCAGCTTAGTGTGCCGTCCTCCGAGGAGAACAGAGAAGAGTTAGAGACTAATTGTGCAGTAGGAGAGTTGATTCAGTTAGAGGAGGAAGACGTGGGACGGAATAAAGCAGTGGAAATCTTCCTGGCAGAGACTAGACAAACCAGAAAAGGGGAGGAGCTAGATTTGATGAGATGGGACGAGAATATAAAGGAGGAGGAAGGAGAAAGAGGGGGGGAGATACATGAGATAGTGAAGGAGGAAAAAGGTACTCAGACAGAAGAAAAAGGTTGCCAAAGGTATGAACCGGTGGAGTTAGTTCGTGAGTTTCCAAACCTCAGAACCGGAGGGGGCTTATTGCCTAATCCTGTCAATTTGGGCGAGAAAGATAAACCCAAAGTGAAGACGGGATGGACTATGGTGGCGGTGCCTCATTCCCAAGATACAGAGAAGAAGGTAACGTACGTTGGTACCACCAGTTACCTACCATATCTGGAGGGGAACTACGTGAAGCATCCTTGTTGCGGGATGATTTGTGCAGCTTTGAGCTTCCCCACTTAGGGTCAGACCAATGAAAATCCCCATGGGATGAAAGAGAAATGAAGGGTGTAAAGAATGTGAAAGAGATGAATATTAAGAGTTATAAGTTATTACCAGAGTTGAGTTTGTTAGACTCCTTTTGCGTTGATAATCCTGAAGTTAATAAGAATAAAGAAGACATGTTTATACCGTCATCTTCGTCTCCGTCTCTTTTTCCCGCAGAAAATAAAGACCCACCTCTAACTGAAAAAGAACCCAATCACAGTGGCGCCCAACGTGGGGCGGGCTTTCAGGCGGGAAAAGAAGAAATTTTGAAATTAGTAAAAACCATTGAAAGACAAGAAAAACTAATTGAGAATCTGACAGAACAACAAACAATGCTGACCAAAAAGATCATGAAGCATGAAGCCGATGAGGACAGGAGCGTAGGGAGGAATGTGTTAATTAAGAATGGACTGGTAGCTGGCCCAGCTCCTATACGTATTCAAAAAATGAGCGGCAGCGATGATCCAGAGGCTTACTTACATACCTTTGAAAGAGTAGCCGTGGCGGCAGGATGGCCGAAAGAACAATGGACCCTGATTTTAGTTCCGTGCCTGACCGGCCTGTTGCAAGAAGTAGTGGATACTTTGAGCCCCGAGGAGGCGGCTCAGTATGAGATGGTAAAAATGGCTATATTAAAGACATTGAATCTCACAGAAGAAGCATATAGAAAGAGGTTTAGAGAATTGAAGATGAGACCGGGTATACATCCTTGTACACTTGTACAGAGGATGAGGGCTAACATAACCAGATGGATTAAGCCAGAAGAGAAAACCAAGGAACAAATATTAGAAACGATCATCATGGAACAGTTAGTGACTACCTTGAATGGGAACGTTAAAAGCTGGGTACAAAAAAACAATCCCAAACAGTTGGAAGAAACTCTCCGCCTAGTGGAAGATTACTGTATGGCGGAAGACTTTGGAAAAGAAAGCTCCACCCCTATAGGAGAACGTGGGAGAACGCATGAGAAAGCGATGACGCAGAATCTAGGAGGAGGCTTTCAACGAGGTGGTGAGATGCAGGGAGCAGCGAAACCTCGTGGTCGCCCCTTCGAACCGATGGGCCCCAAACCGGTGCGACCCATCACTTTTGACGAGCGTTTGTTCACTCCAGGAACTGGTTTGAAAATGGGACCAGATGGGAGACCCGTGTGTTTTAGTTGTGGGTTACCCGGCCACGTGCGACGAGACTGCCCAGGGACGGATTGCTCCTGGGTAGGAAGCCAAAATATAGTGAAATTACCAGAGGGGATAGAACAGATAGGTTGGGAGGTGGAAGCATGGGTTAACGGGGAGAAGAAGAAAGCGTTACTTGATACAGGGTGTGGAAAGACTTTGGTTCGAACTCTTGCAGGAGGGGAATTGGAAGAAGGTCTAGTGGTAAAATGTATACACGGTGACACAAAGGTGTACAAGACCACATGGGCAAATGTGAAAGTGGGGGAAGAGACTCAGAGAATGAAGGTGGGAATTGTCCCAGGACTATCGAGAGAAATGTTGTTGGGAAGAGACTGGGTGGGGCCAAAGACTTTGCTGAACTCGAGAGAGGGTTTGCAAGGAGACTGTATACAGAATGCAGATGAGAATGATTTTTTGCAGGAAACATCAAGAGAACAAACATGTGCGTGGCAACAAGATGACCCCACACTGCAAGAGCCACTTCAAGCAGCTAGAGAGGTGGGAACACTAAAAATAGGAGGGAAAGGGGCAGTGATGGATGAGGGACTGTTGTATTGGGTGAATGAAGAAGGGGAGAAAAAACTGGCTGTTCCTCAGAAATGGAGGGGAAAGATTTTAGAATTAGCTCATGATATACCTATGTCTGGACACTTAGCCTGTGAAAAGATGGGAGCTCGAGTAAAACAAAGGTTTTGGTGGCCAGGGGTGGACAAGGACGTAAATAACTACTGTCAGACGTGCCCAGAATGTCAGAAATCACAAACCAAACCCCGTCCAGGAGTTGAACTAATTCCCATGCCCCTAGTAGACCAACCTTTCCAAAGAATAGGAGTTGATATCGTAGGACCTCTGGTACGCTCCGCAGGGGGGCATACACATGTTTTAATAATTATAGACTATGCCACACGATACCCAGAGGCTATTCCCCTGCGGTCTACGACAGCAAGAGTGCTAGCAAAAGAATTATTACAAGTATTCACCCAGCTAGGATTCCCAAAGGAGGTTCTGACAGATCAGGGGACAAATTTCATGAGTCAGACATTCAAAGAAATGTGGCGTTTGTTAGAAGTAAAACCCATTCACACAGCGGTTTATCACCCACAAACTAATGGATTAGTAGAAAGGTTCAATAAGACCTTAAAATGTATGTTAAGAAAGTTGGTCATGGAGAAACCCAAAAGATGGCATTTGCTAGTGGCCCCTTTGATGTTTGTAGTTCGAGAGGTGCCACAGGCATCTACTGGGTTCACACCTTTCGAGATGATGTATGGATGGAATCCTAGGGGTATATTGGATTCAGTGAAAGGGAAATGGGAAAATGGGAGAGACGAAACACAATCGGTGGTGAAACACGTTATCGAGATGCGTGAACACTTGAGGAAGGTGGCGGAGATAGCTAAAGATAATTTACAAAGAGTACAAATAGGACAAAAAAGGAGATATGATGCCAAGGTTAAGCTTAGACAATTTGAACCAGGACAGAAAGTGTTGCTACTAATGCCTGCAGAGTCAGCCAAACTGTTTGCTACATGGCAGGGACCATATGAGGTACTCAGGAAAGTAGGACCAGTAGACTATGAAATTTGGATGCCAGATAAGACAAAGAAGAAGGGGATTTTCCATGTGAACCTGTTAAAAGAATGGAAAGAAAGGGAAGCACTGTGGGGAGAGATAGGAGAGGAGGACTTCAGTCCAGAGGCTAGCAACTGCCTTGAACAAGGTCTTAAGCTTGAGATAAGTCCGGAGTTAGAGAGGTCCCAACGTAAACAATTAGAAGAGATTGAACAACAATTCCAAGAAGTGTTCTCAGGTCTACCAGGATACACCACTTTAATAGAACACCCTATTAACACTAACCCCCAAGTAATTGTGAGATCTGGAAGTAGGAATTGGCCTCATCATCTGAAAGAAACTATTAATAAAGAAATAGAGGACATGTTAAATTTGGGAGTGATTGAACCCTCTAACAGCCCTTGGAGGAGTTATCCCGTGGTAGTACCCAAACCTGATGGTAGTGTACGTCTCTGCATAGATTTCAGACGCTTGAATGAAGTCTCCAAGTTTGACACTTATCCCATGCCTAAGATAGATGACCTCTTAGAACGCTTAGGAAGGGCCGAGTATCTGACCTCTTTAGATCTGACCAAAGGATATTGGCAGATACCCCTCAGGGAGGAGGATAAAGAAAAAACTGCTTTTGTCACCCCTAAAGGCTTGTTCCATTTCTCGCGCATGCCATTTGGGTTACATGGCACAGCAGCCACCTTCCAGAGACTGATGGATAAAGTTTTGGAACCGGTGAAGGAATTTGCAGGAGCATATATAGATGACATCCTGGTGTATAGTAATAGCTGGGCGGAGCATGTAAGACACCTTAAGGAAGTCTTGACTGAACTGAAGAAGGCGGGGTTAAGGGTTAATCCTACAAAATGCAAGATAGCACGTAAGGGAGTAAAGTTTTTAGGGTTTCAAGTAGAACAAGGTAGGATACAACCTGTATCCGACAAAGTTGACAAAGTAACCGCTTGGCCGAGACCACAGACCAAAAAGGAGGTCCAACAGTTCCTAGGATTGGCCGGCTATTATCGTCAGTTTGTCCCCAATTTTGCACAAATTGCGGCCCCTCTTAGTGACTTGAGTCGGAAAAGAAAACCTCATAGGATTGTATGGGGTAGACAGGAAAACCGGACTTTTGAGATGTTGAAAGAGGTTTTGGCAAGACTTCCCAGTAGATATGCCCCAGATTTTGATATACCTTTTATAGTTCAAACAGATGCCTCAGATAGAGGGGTAGGGGCAGTGTTATCACAGAAGAAGGGGGACGTAGAGTATCCAGTCATGTATCTCAGTAAGAAGTTGAATAACAGAGAGCAGAAATATGCCACCATTGAGAAAGAAGCGTTGGCAGTGAAATGGGCGATACAGACGCTTAGATATTATTTGTTGGGAGCCCCCTTTGTGTTGATAACTGATCATGCCCCTCTACAATGGTTAAACTGCATGAAAGATTCAAACCCCAGGTTAACACGATGGTATCTGAGTTTGCAACCTTTTACTTTCAAGATAAAGTATCGCAAGGGAAGTGCCCATGCTAATGCAGATTATTTTTCCCGACAGGGAGAAGGGGGCGCGTGTGCGGAAGAGAGGACGGCCCACTCGTCGGGGGGGGCGTGTGAAGGAGGCCAGCTTAGTGTGCCATCCTCCGAGGAGAACAGAGAAGAGTTAGAGACTAATTGTGCAGTAGGAGAGTTGATTCAGTTAGAGGAGGAAGAAGTGGGATGGAATAAAGCAGTGGAAATCTTCCTGGCAGAGACTAGACAAACCAGAAAAGGGGAGGAGCTAGATTTGATGAGATGGGACGAGAATATAAAGGAGGAGGAAGGAGAAAGAGGGGGGGAGATACATGAGATAGTGAAGGAGGAAAAAGGTACTCAGACAGAAGAAAAAGGTTGCCAAAGGTATGAACCGGTGGAGTTAGTTCGTGAGTTTCCAAACCTCAGAACCAGAGGGGGCTTATTGCCTAATCCTGTCAATTTGGGCGAGAAAGATAAACCCAAAGTGAAGACGAGATGGACTATGGTGGCGGTGCCTCGTTCCCAAGATACAGAGAAGAAGGTAACGTACGTTGGTACCACCAGTTACCTACCATATCTGGAGGGGAACTACGTGAAGCATCCTTGTTGCGGGATGATTTGTGCAGCTTTGAGCTTCCCCACTTGGGGTCAGACCAATGAAAATCCCCATGGGATGAAAGAGAAATGAAGGGTGTAAAGAATGTGAAAGAGATGAATATTAAGAGTTATAAGTTATTACCAGAGTTGAGTTTGTTAGACCCCTTTTGCGTTGATAATCCTGAAGTTAATAAGAATAAAGAAGACATGTTTATACCGTCATCTTCGTCTCCGTCTCTTTTTCCCGCGGAAAAGAAAGACCCACCTCTAACTGAAAAAGAACCCAATCACAGTATGACTGACCCGTTGTTAATGATCAATCTTTTTATTGTGTGCCTTCTTATACAAGAAAGGGAGGACAAAGTTGATATTTTAAGAATTGTGGAAGGTTGATAGTAGTAGTGGTGTGGTAATGAAGGGTGAAGAGTTAGGGCTCACTACTGCAGCCCCCATAATCACTCCCCAGGAGATCTCTGTGTGTAAATGCTCATTCATAATACTATTTTTCTATTATTTGTTGTCAGAAGAAACTGGTAAAACATTCTGTTTATTAATAAATGCTAATAAAATAAATCCAGACATCCAAAGAAACAGAATCAATAAAAATCCACACACCCCTAAAAAAAGAAGTTTGTACGGCCCAGCTGCAATCCTGTACATATTTGCCTGAAAGCACCTCAGCACTGCTTACTTTCAACTATACAGATTCAACTAGTTTGTGAAACACACTGAAATTTAACAAAAGACTTTCAGGTAAGAAATGAAAACAGTCCTGCAAAAAATTGTTTTTAAAAAAAAAAAAACAATTTAAGTTTCTAGTATGAAGTGAGAAGCCTGCTGAAGAAAAGGAATGGGCGTATCTAGCCTCTGCTTATTCTCATCTATTTTCCAGTTTCTGTGTTCTGATTTAGTCATGATCAAAGTAAAACCTGAAAGCCTTCTTGTTTCCTCATTAATTTACCAACCCAGCAGGGTCCGTGCTTCAGCAGATATTCTGTTTTGGGTGCACACCTCAATGTGGTGAGAGTATTTTAATATGTCAAGGAAGCTGAGAGCAATACTGTCAGGAGGCTCCCAGCAAGGTCACTCAAGGTGGAATGGTCAAAGCAATGCACATAGAAATGTTAAAAAGAGAGCGAGAGATGCACCCATCCTCTTCAGAAATTAGTGATTGCCTCAGCAAGATAATTGATAGTTCCAATGTTGATAGGAGGAGAAACTCCTGAAGGGCAGGTACTTGACAGCAACAGCAGTGGAAGCTGACAGAAGATATTTCATAGATAAAAGAGATGACACTCAAGCTAATTTGTGTTAGTACTGTTCAGCAGAAAGCCATGGTAAACCACTTCTGTTTATTTTATACCTTGAAAAACCTTTTACGATTCAATCAAAATGAAACATGAGATATTACAGTCAGATGTCTTGGAAAACCTATTAACATAATAACTATGTGCCATCAAGTCAATTATGACTTCTGGTGACTCCTTCCAGGTTTTCTGGGTATACAGAACTCAAAAGCAATGTGCCATTCCCTTTTTCTGGGAGTGCTCTGGGACTGTGTAGCTTGCTTCTCCCAGGAGGCCCAGTGGGAAACACTGCCTCCATCTAACTCAGTGAACTATCCAACTAGCCAACACAACCATCCTTCAAATCTGTGCCCCAACTACAGAAGCTGAAGAACAAGAAAGAAATAGAAAACTTTTATGTAAATGTCCAGGATGAAGCTAACCAAAGACTGAAACAGAGTGGATCCTTTCTAAGAAGAAAGGTGGGATAAAAATATTTTAAACAAACAAACAAACAACGCTCACATTACAATATAGCAGTTGGTCTTTAAGATGCCACAACATCTTGGAGTTCCTAATGTTTTTGCTGTTGTTTTGTTTTATGTTTCTTGTTGATATGCCTACACAGACTAACAGGACTACCACAATTAATCCTGTGAGATGAAACCTGATACCACTACACTTCATGCTGATAATTCTGCACAGTCATTTCAGTATTAAAACCTCCAGGTTTACGAATACACAGTGGAGCAATATAATGCTAGTCATGTACATTATGCAATCCATGTATACCCTTGCAGATCTTATCAAAGGAAAAGTCTGATTTTCTTCTAAGAGTTATTCAGAGTATTTCTAAATAGCAACTTCATTGCAAATGTGTCTGGGGATCAATGATCATATCATCCCATCCCTGTGTATCTTTTCTTTCAGCTTTATCGGTAAATTTAAAAAAACAATCCTGTTGATAATTATACTATGAAGAATTATATATCATACTATTTCAGAATGTGTGAAAATTACATTTCATACTAAAGAAAATTACATATCAGAAATAAGAGGAGTTTGGTTACACATTTCTATATGAGCAACTACATCTGTTGCCCTTTGGTTAAAAACTAGTACATTTTAATGGAAGTTAACAATTTCCATTTTGGTTTCTAAACAGCTTTGTGGATCATGAGATCCAGAACAATGTATCTTCTTATACATTTTATACCATATTAAAAATAATCTGTATTTTTAATACTATTGAAACTATGTCACTCAGATTGTGTGACTGTGGAATCTGATCCATAATTTAACCCGCAGCGCCACCACGTTTACTTTATAAAGTAAATCATAGTTTTAGCCCTCGCAACATTCTGTATTTGATTAAATGAAGAGATACTTCTGTTCAAATCAGGACTGATACACACATAACTATGTTCAGAAAGAAGCTCTGAGACTGACTTTTGAACAGGGTCACTGGCAAGTTAAAAACTAGGTGCCCAGATATTTAACAGTATATTTTAACATGGGGCTATTCACGTGGATTTATTACAGTGCTTTAAACTTTAAAGTAATGAAATAATCACACCAAATTAGATTTAAACTTTAAGGCAAATATCAAAAGATGTAGAAGAATCAAATAGGGTTTTTTTTTTAAAAAGTCTGTGAGCTTTTGGTACACATTTTATCATTACACAGCTCCCCCAGCTTTCAAACCAAAGCAGATGCTGGATGCTGTAAACAGGACCAAAGGAAGGGAAATTTGACAGCGCTACTTGATCCTCCTTCTTTCTAATACAGTCTCTCTCACAGTTGCCCATTGTTTTTCTGTCTTCTAGGGGAAAAAGTGCTACCTGTATCATTTTCCTTTTCCTCCCATTATTAAATTATGCTTTTGGTTGAAACTTCCAGCTGCTTTTCTGTTCCATTCTGTTATTTTCTTTTCCCTATACAATATGTGATTTCCCCCTGATTATTTCAGTAGGAAAAAATTGCATCCTATCAGGTATGAGTGACTGAGAAAAAAAACGCCCCCCCCCCCCATTTATAATCACTGCACTCCAAGGGCTTGGGACCGGTAGCAACATACTCATTTTCCTGCCGAATGCCTTCCTATCCTGGCTACCCAAAGCCAGTTTGAATAAAAACATCTTGCATTGCTTTTGGGCTGGGACAAATCTCTACAGAGTCACAATTCCAAAGTTAAAAACAGCTGTCAAGATTGTGTAACTTTAGAGTCCTGATTTGGCATAAAGAGGATACAGAAGAAAGAACTGCTGTTTGATATTCCCATTCATCTCAAGGACACAGGTCTGTCTGGGATTAAGACACAATCGGTCACACCATGAAAATATTTCATTTTTATGAGCTCAAGTATGTGTCTTTCTTCTTCCTCAGTCCCCACTTAAAACTATTTTTAGAGGCCAAAATTCTATTGTATTTTAACATGGGCTTAATGCAATTGATGCAAAATTTCGTGTTGAATTGTCACAAGCTAAGATATCACTGCAGGCATATGCTGTAGTGTTCCACAGGCAAATGCCTGTGATGACTTCTTGATTTGTACCAATTTGCAATAGAGAGATACTGTATGCCAATTGCATCAAGCCAGTAAGCATAACTAGTTGGATTTTGGTGAATGTATTTCTGTGTTTTTACTCCATTAGCAGCATGGGGGCTGATAGTCTTTCTGTTTTTAATCTGGTAAAAGAAATGGCATATTTATAATAAAATAAAATAAGAGGTGTTATTGTCTTTGGTTTCCCTTAAAGTTTATGTTATCAAATGAGAATACCAAATAGATAATTATGACCAAGGAAACATGTGTCATGTGATCACTTGAGGCCAGATGTTGTTTGTTTTAACATTTATGTTAACATTTTAAAAAGTAAATGTGTTTGTTTTAATATAAAATATGTTATATTATAACATACAATTATATAAATAATGTTAAAATATATAAATATATAAAGAACTTTTGACCCTGTCAGTCAGGACCCAGTTAGCTGACTCTAATGAGGAGAACTTTTTAATTCCAAACAGGCATTCATACTTACAAAGGGAAAAAATATTTTAAAAGATAATTAAAAAAGAATAGAGAACAAATATTCAGGAATTGTGAAATTACTGCTTTAAGCTGGGGATGTTCTTTCTTGATGTTAGCAGAGCTTTGGTCCATATATCCTGTCATAGTTTCAATTATTCCACCCATATTGTCACTATACAATTTTTTGATAATAAAGAAAAAAAACCCTCCAAAGATGTTTTCTTGTTCTCTGTGGTACTGGGAAGGGTCACCTCCAATACCACAGTTGATTTCCCCCCTGTCTTTCTTCACTGCCTTTCTTTTACATGGTATGGATGATTTTGACCATGGTTTCCAGTGACCATCTTTGCTAAATCTCAGCTCTCCCCTTTTCTTTTTAATTTCAAAAGGCGAGGGGAAATATTTTGGAAAACATATGCATAACATGTTTGTAGAACTTTTGGTCTGATACAGCTTTTCGTCCTCCGGTTGCCTACTCCAAGGAAAGTGTTTGAAAATTGGAACATAGCTTTCTAATCTGCACTCTGTGGAGTGGGCATGGCATTAGTTTACCCGAGAGTTAAAAGGTATGTATGTTTCTCAGTTGTATCGGTAGTCATCTTAGAATTGCAGAGCTGGAAGGGACCCTATGGATCATTAAGTCCAGCACTTGTCAAGGAGGCACGGTGGGGAACTGAAATTCCCAACCTCTGGCTCTGCAGTCAGAGACCTAAACCACTGAGATCTCCTGCACTTACTCAAACCTTTGCTTCACCATTTCATTAAGTCCAAACCAGCCCTTCAAAATAGTTTGGCATAGAGGGACTATGGCCACATCCCAGCTGTTCTTGTTTCTGTCTTCTCCCAATAACCATAGTAGAGATTGTGTGTTCATTTTCCAGAATCCTCTAGCACTAGGTAATTCTACATGAGGGAAGTTTCTGTTGAAATTTGTATGTACTGTACGCATACTTAAACTTCTATTTTAAAAAGCGAGGAAATTCTGTTCTTCAAGAAACCTCCAGTTTTTGAATGTGAAATATTGTGCTTCTATATCCGCAATTCAAAATGCCAGGATATTGCTGCACAATATTGTGCCTGTGTTGCCCACAGGAAAAACGTGTACCAATATTTACATAGCAAAGGGCAGCCTGAATGTTGACAACACCAATGGCAGCAGTCAAGATGGTCTATAGGGGCTACATTATTCTTTGCTGGGGGTGCAAAATGAGAGTTCTTTCTCCTTTCAAGAGACTTAAGGAAGTCTCCAATTATGGCAAGCAATCAGCTAGCACTGTCATTGCAAACAGATCTGTCTAGTAGCTTTGTTCCCAACTATTAAGAAATTAGGGAGTACTTCTTATTCTATTAGGTTTTCTGTCCAAATCTGAATTTTGCAACAATGGCCTGAATCATGTTGTGGTTTTTAATGGTGCTACAAACATTCCTAGTCACATATCAGTTGTGTGACTAGGAACATGAGTGGCAACCCATTGATTAGTGGCAGTTTGCCACCACGATTTGAATAATTACAATCAAACTAATGCATAAATATAGAATAGGATTGTGGCCATAGATTGTAATCAGGGAATAGACTATGTAGGCTGTGATAAATCTGTACTTATCACCTTTAGAAATATTTTTGTGAAAGTGTATTCAGCTTGCATTGGCAACTTCATTTCCAATGTCTTTCTAAGTTCATTATTTAAGTGACTGAAATAATAAAGACTAATGCAATGATGAAATAAAAATAAAATAATAAAAACATTTGCTTTGAAAATTAATATGAATCTTCAATACGTTTTTCATCAGGATCCGAATTCTAATATAGTTGGTAAAGTTTTCAATTCACTGGCTGAAATCCAGTAGTAAATCACAACTAGAGTAGATTCATTGAATCAATGGAATTTATGGATGAATTGATCACCAAATCTCTACTGATTTAATGGTCCTACTCTCTAGTTGCAGCCTGTTCAATTAAGCTCTGTCACTGATCAGCAGCTCTCTTCCTTTCTCTTCTCAGCAGCATTTAAGTTGTTCACTTTCTGGAACATCTCTGTGTAGAAGTACATAGCTCGAATCTGACTCTGTTACCATCACAGATTTATCATAGCTTACCATCCAGTGTGCTCCTTCACATTGATGTCTTCACACAAGTGGGATGCCTCGGCCCCTTTTCAATTTCCCCTTTCTCTGAGGAAGATCTTTAAGTCTTTTATTAAAGCTCAGACCTTTAAGTATGCTGTTGCCACTGGTTCCTAAGTCAGAATCATTGTTCTCTCTTGTTAGAGCTGTGTCCAAATAGTCAACATGGGTATTTATGTAATAATGATGATGACAATAACAATAATTATAAGCTAACTCTCACTGCTTATGACACTCTCCATCTAACTCAAATACCTACTCACTTATATATGCACCTTCTCCCCTTTGGGAATGTGGAAAACAGCCAATGAAAATAATGTTCTATAGAGGCATTTCTCTCTGCCAAGGGCCAGAACAGTCTCACCGGGCACTCATCCAGCACTCTTCCTGTCAATCAGCCCACTAATCCTATCTTGCAAGCAGCCAACTTGCCTATATGCACATCATCCAGAAACAAAAATAGACAAGTGAAGACTGAAATTGTCATACCCATCCTTTAAAAATTACGAACTGTTTTTATGTACTAAAGAGGATTAATGAGGAATGATGTCTTTGTTACAGTTAGAGGGCACTCATCCACTGCAATACTGAAGTGCAGCACTAAGTTGCAATGAAGTTCAATCAGTAAATCAAAGCTGGGGAATTCTTAATCAGAAACATGATGAGTACCTCTAAGCAGGTGCAGAACATTTTTCTGCACTACTGAATAGCTCTCCTCTCCCTTGCCACTGACATAGAATTAAGAAGCATAGTTAAAAGTGGAAATCAAGTGTCAACCCACACAAAAAGAAAGTACTCTCTCATCTCTTGCATTAGCGCAGATTCCTCCTCTCCTCTGCCCTCCTTTTCACCTCTAGGAAGATCATGGCAATGGTTTCTCTCTCACACACTCTCTTTCACACACACATACTCCTCACACGATGAGCTCACCTCATAATGTTTTTGGTTGCTTCCATGTGGTAGTCTTATTTATGCTTTAACAAGAAAACTGAAAATAAAAGAGAACCCCCCCCCTTCTCATGATCCTCTCCCCTTCTCCTTCTCCCAGCCTAGCTCAGACTCTTTCTGTGTCTTCAATGCTGCTTATAGCTTAGCAGAACAGATCAACTAAAACTACTTAAACTATTTTTGTTGGTACATATTAAACTAATTAGATCAAGTCACAACTGAGTCACCACCGTGTTATTGATGTTTGGCCCTTGGGTTAAAAGTTAAGAGATTGACCTAATTGGTTAAAACATAATTGACGTATTCCAAGTTCTGGTAAAAGCAACTTACAGAAGTCTCAGAAAACCAGTAAAACACAAACAGAAAAACAACTCCCTCCTAAAAGAGGAGACTGCAGAGTTTTTGAGGCTGGCACCAAAATGACAGTGTAAGGGGTTCCAGGTAACATTCCCCGAGACAAACATTCTACAGGCAGGGTGCCACCACTGAGGGGATCTGATCTATCATTGTAATTCACCCGTATCTGTCGCAGTGGGAAAACCTGAGGAAGGGCATTTGATAATTGCTCCAGTTCAGAGACAGGCTTATATATCCCTTTTAGACCTTTGGATATTTATTCTTAAGCTGTAAAGGACTTCAAAGATAACCCAGCACCTTGAAATGGACCTTGAGAAAGGCTGGGAATCAATGAAGTGCAAGCATGGAGGAAACAAAGTCCCATCTCTTCCTCCTTGTTCCCTAGTCTTATGACCATGTTAAATTTTGCTTCTTAATGTTTCAGAAGCTGAAGGGATTCATTGTCTTTGAGAGTGAGGAACATTTGGACCAAAACAAACTTATTCAGGGATTTCTAAGAAAAGAGGTGAAGAAGAGTAAGAAATTCCACAGAAACAGTAAAGTAGGCATTTCCTTTGAGAGTGGGTTTTTCTGTTTTGATTTTAAAGGCTTGGTCTGACTGTTCTCTCTGACTTTATCACAAAGAGGGAGAAGGCAGTCAGTGGTGGTTTTCAATCTAGGCATCAGCAAGTTCATTCTAGAGAGTATTAGCAACTGAGAGAGAACCTTCATCTGTCCTTAACCCGAATGGGAGATTTGAGATGACTGGCTTTTAAAAAGTGTGTTTGGAACCTCTGACCACCATCTCCTGTGCTAAACCATTTAACTGCAACCTCTGAGGGAATAATCTTCCAGATCTGACCTGCTTCCACCCACCCAGACTAGGCAGGAAAGAATATTAAAGACTTTCTCCTTCATATGAACTTTCCTAGGGCAGCAAGGTGTGTCTCCTGAATGTCTGATTTTGCTTTCAACCTTGACTCCTGGCTTCTTTCCTTCTGCTTTCCTTTCCTGGTTCCTCTTTGGTCCAGAATTTGGACCACTCTTCCTTTCCCCCCTTTCCCCTTTCCCCTTTCACTCTTCCTTTTCCCCCTTTGGTCCTGACCAGGGTTTAGATGAGTACTTAAAAAAATTCTTATATTTGGCAGTTCTCTAAGGCTCACAATGAGATTCTTTGCCAGACTTCTCGCTTCTGTCTTTCATTCTACCTCCTTTCCATCACATTCACCAGAAATCCTGGCATAGAATCCAGGGTGCTTTAGCACTAAGAAGGCGGTCATAGCAAATCACGCATACTTACGGCAGGTAGTGGGAAGCACTTTCACCTCACTTCCCCTTGTTTCTGGTTTCATTACTCTCCTACATGTGGTAAGCAACCAGTCTGAAGAAGGCTAGCTTTCACTGTCTGTGAGGGCTCTTCACGTGAGTTGAAACCCTGGAAAATCAGCATTCCAACTCCTCAGAGATGGCAGAAGCTCTCCTAGTTCTCCATGTGAAGAGTGACAAAACTGGAAAAGGAGGTGGCAGGGCAAAAGAGTTCATTTCCACTCATAGTAAGTTTCCCTGATTTGCTAATGACTGAATAAGGTTATTGTAATCTCTGCCTAAGCATTAGTCACTAAGGAAATAATAGAGGAGTGTGGGCTGGATAGGGTGACCAAACTAACTTAATATCAGGAGTGATATTTAGAAGAAGGAATTTCAGCAAATGTAGTTTTTAAAAGCTCTTCTATAGCATCAGAGTCTCCTCTTCTGGGCACCTATCAGAAAGGTACAGAATTAACTGTCCTATTTTTCCACAACTGTGGTCTTTCTTGATTTTCTATCTATTTAGAGCTCACCTGCCCTTGGTTTCTGTTCATTTAGTTCCTATTAAAACATCCGCCATGATTTCTCTGTTCTTCAAAAGATATAGAAAGCATTTTGGATGGCATAAATCTGTTTTCCCTGTGTTAGAAAACAGGATTTGACAACTTTTTCTTGTATGTATTTTTAAAAATTCTGTTGAATCATAATTATGATCCAAGATGTCCCTGGATCATAATTTGGTTAATTTAGGCTGGATAGTTCAGTGACTTGGGTACCTGGCTGCAAACCAGAGGTCAGGAGTTCAGTTTCACACTCTGTGTCCTAGGAGAAGAGCCAGCCTGCATACCCTTTGGCACAGTCTCAAAGCAACCTCAGAAGAAAGGAATGATAAACCACTCTATATCTAGAAAACCCTGGACAGGTTAGCCATAAGTTGGAGTTGACTTAAGGCACATAATTATTAGTTAATATGACATAAATGGTTGAAAATTTATTTTCTGTTGACAGTGGGCATTCTTTTCTGTTATGAAGTTTTCTATCTAAT
Organism: Intellagama lesueurii; assembly: GCA_037013535.1. Taxonomy (NCBI): domain Eukaryota; kingdom Metazoa; phylum Chordata; class Lepidosauria; order Squamata; family Agamidae; genus Intellagama; species Intellagama lesueurii. Next base: position 114,273,843 of record JBAJHW010000005.1, read on the forward strand.
GCTTAATGGGGTGAATAATACATAAAAATGAACACAAGAATACAAATAAATCAAATAATACCAATAATCAGTCAGTCATAAACAGTAATTCACTACATTTGGAAGATGATTTAAAACTAATTACGATTGCTGAAACAGGTCTTCTTTCAGCCAAGAGACAGGAAAGCTACTGCCTCTCCTTCTGAACTTACGCACTATGTGGAATACTACTAATATGATCAGCCTGCTGGCTAGTTCAGTGAGTTAGGTATCTGCTGCAGAGGGAGATACTGGGAGTTCAATTCCTTGCTGTTCCTCTCGGGAGAAGAGCCAGCCTATGTAGCCTTGGGCAAGTTAACACCCTCCCCCATGGTTAGATCATGTGTGTTCTCTAGCACAAAAATAACGGGTCTGGCTTGCAAAAAGAAAGTGCAATGCATTCTGCTAATGGAACTAATATGCTGAGGACATGAGAAAGGATCTTTTCAGGTGGGTCCTTCCAGGCTGCACAGTCTCCTTCCAAGGGAGGCCAAGTTGGGTCCCTTCCTTGTTGGCCTTGCATGGGCAGTCAAAGACTGTTCTCATCAGAAAGGCTTTTAGCCACTGACTTGCGGCAGCCAAGGAAAGGGTTTTAATGGCAGAATACTTTTTATGACAAAAATATTTTATTCTAGCATGCTTTTATTTATTTATTTTAATTCACAGGTTATTTTAGCATATTAAATTGCTTTTTAAAGGTTGTTATTTATTGTATTTTTAGCTGCATTTGTCTTTCAAATATTCTATAAACCACCTTGAGTCCTTTTGTTGGGAAAAAGGTGGGATATTAATAAAATGAATGAATGATCGAAAGTCTCAGGTTTTGGAATCCAAGTTTGGCTAGTTAGTTCAAGCTCCTTCAAGAGTCCTTCCATTTGCAGGTTTTGATTGGTGTTGAGATCACAACTTGGCATGAGTATTGATGTGGGAATTGTGTAGTTGTTCAGAATGGTGTCATAGGCCTTGCCCAATAGTCTCTGTCTCTAACTCTGATAACACCACATTCTAGATAACTCTCCATATCCTACTAGTGAAGAAAGAATTACATTTTCCCCAAAACTAGTTGATTTCAGCATTTAGACCGCATTTGAGAAGTTCAGAGTAAATATTTTTGTTCAGTCGTTATTTCAGTGTGGTGGCCAAATCACTGCCTTTTGGAGCAATCAGTGCAGGGTGGCTATGAGGATAAAGTGAGGCAAAGTTATCCCATAATGTGCCCAGAGTCTTTAAACTAGAATGGGGGGAATGTCTAAATAAATAGAAGCAATCTCATTGACTGTGCAAATTCACACCACTAATCCAGAGATCTCTGGCCCCCACTGGCTAGCTGAGGTACAGCAACCCAAAATCTGTTTATGATGTATTTCAAGGAAGAGAGAATCTGTTTCCACCTTCCCTAGGTGTGTTTGTCTACCTCCACAATGCTAACTAGTAGATTTAAAGGTGATAAGAGTGAAGTTTTAAGTTACTCAGACAGGAAGCGTCAGCTGCTTATGAGTGAAGATGGCAACTGATAGATGGTATGTACTCCTGTTCCATTACAGAATATTAAAAAGAGCTGTTTCATATGCCTCCTCTGTATATTGCAAATCATATGCTAAGGAAGGTCTAGTTCTCTTTCAAATACATGCTTTAGTTCTTTTGCCTAGCTTGCAATTCTTTTGATGTCATCAGGTGTGTGTTTTTCCCTCTGCCATCAGTAACTGAAATATATTTCTAAAATGCTTGTTTGAAGAGATTTGGCAGCAATGACAGCAATAGCTGAAATGAGAGCCAACGTTTACTATAATTGCTAATGAACAAATAATTGCCTCTGTTTTGAAAGTTTCGATAACTAGGGTAGGTGTTCTGCTTTGTTTTGTTTTGTTCTGTTTTAGTTTTAATCTGATCTTCCCTTTCATCCCTTTTTAGGAAGATAACCCTAGACCACAAACACTGCTTTATCCAGTCAGGGCAAACTTTATCTCAGCACTCTTGATAACCCCATTAAAAGAGAGAGAGAGAGAATCAAGTGACTGACAATCTAGTAAGATGGGTATAACTGCTTCTATAAAGTAGATATAGGTCAGTTAAAGTTCTTTCCGTGCTGCTGATGGGGCATTTTCCAAGTTGTAAATATAGAACAGTCTGAGTTTTTAAAAAATCCTTGCTTTTTTTAAAAAAATATTATTATGCTGCAGGTAGGCAGTGCCTTGAGAGGTTGCGATAGGAATGTGAGCCAATGAGACAGTAGACTTTGGCCAGCAACTGCTCTCTTTATAAACTGTAGCTCCCAGGCCACCAGGATAGCTCTCTGAATCCTTCATTGTCTGAGAAAGAAGGAGGAGGTGAGTGAAAGGAAACTGGAGCTGAAACTTTCCATTCTCTTTACAGTTTCTTGGGTATTTACTTGCCAGGTGCTCCCCTGGTTGGGCACAAGACAAAGTATTATAAAAAAACAAAGTAGCACTTGAGAATGTTTTATTCTTAAGGACCAAACACACTAAGAGCAATAAATTCTTGTTAGTGAAGGTATCTAGAGTCTAAAAGCACTTTTTAAAAACGCTAGATGTTGGGTTGAATTACCTTTTTTTTTTTTTAAGATGTTCCTTCTTTTCTTAAATCAATAAGTCTTCTTTTTAGCCACTGGAACAACATACAGGCAGAGTAAACCTATCACTGCATCTTCAGGGTCTTTTGTTAAAAATATGGTTTCTGCAGATAATTTGTTTAGATGCAATGAGACAAACAGGCTACTTCAGTCTTATGTTGTTAGCTCAATATATGAGTAGACAGAAGTCTCTGAGTTCAGAGGGATGGCTTTTTATATTAGATTTGCGTTCTTTCTGGCTTGAAGAGGTCATTGTGCTTACTTTCTTTAGATTCTTTACTGGGAATATATTATATATTTTTTAAAATTATTATTATTCAAGCTGTTTGTTCTTTGTATGATTTTTGAAGGAAAAAAGAGAAATCCGCTAACATGATGCTTTTACCTGGATCTTTAGCTGTTGATGAGAGCGAGAAGGCTTTTGAATGATACAAAAATCTTGTTTAGTGATGCAATTAGAAAACACAAGATGAATATTTAACCTTTCAGTATTGCATTTCACCTCTCTTGCATTAGAATTGTAGGGCTAGCTAAATTTAAATGTTCATTCTTTTTCTTTTTCTTTCTTTCTTTCTTTCTTTCTTTCTTTCTTTCTTTCTTTCTTTTCTTTTCTTTTCTTTCTTTTTGTTTTTTGAGTCTCAGGGATGCTGGTGAAGCAAGAAAAACTAGTCTTAGCAACTTTAAACTGGCACAAACACTATTCAGAATTATAACATGTTCCATCATGCAAAGTGTTCATGCCAGTGACATCCCATGGAGTTCTGGGACGAAGAGGCTGCAGGGAAAACACAGCCAACTGCTAATTAATTATGACAAACTTTTAAAAAGTCAAATCTTCCAGTATGATACTGTGATAGTTAAGATGGGATCTCATTTGTTACAAAGCTGTCTTACCTTGGAGCTGTTTCTTGATTTATATAACTTCCACAATTTCTCTAACAGTTTTTAAATATGAATTTGGAAACATCAGGTTTTGTGTATTTATATTGATTCTGATTTGTATTTTTGTCTGTTATATATTTGTATCTTTACTACTCTATTTTTGTTTGCCAAATGCTTTATCAAGCAAGAGTGAACAACTGAATGGCAGATTGAGTTTAGATTATGAAGAACTTGCTTCTTTTCCCTGCTCAACAGAAGAGGTTGCTATATGACCCATAAACTAGCCTTATCTCTCAATCTAACTTAAATCTGAGGATTGCTGTGAAGATAAATGGGACAGGGAGATTTATGTTTCCTAGAGTTCATGGTGAATATTGTGTGGTTAATAAACAGTTAAACCAAGGCTCACGTGGGCCTTCTGAAGTAAATTGTTATTAGCCCCATTTTATAGATGTAGAAATTGTAGCTGAAGAAGAATGGCTTTTCCAACCCCAATCTAAAGCTGAACTAGGTGCTATAAACTTGTTGCTACAAATTACTTTTCTTTACAAGTTAAAAGTCATGTAATTATAATCCTATGAGTTTTTCTAATCTCCCATACTTTGCTTTGCTTTATGTTTGGTATCAGGGTGGAGTTAAATACCAGTTTAGTGTACATTCTGGGATGCTGGGAAGTGATTGAATAGCTAAGACATTAACTTCTTTTCTTCTTGTGACTTGGTAACTGTCACACCTGGGACATCAGTATAAGTTTGCTACGTTTAAATAAAATAACTTACACATGAGATGCCATTTACACACAAGATGTTACTGATTCTTACATTTGATTCCAGAGGGCCAATTATGACAGTGCATTGGGGGGGAAAGGAATTTGGAAAGCAGGATTGCTGATGTAGGCTCCAGTGAGAGGGAAGGGTCAGCCTTACCAGTAAAGACAGTGATGTAGCTCCCTCAAGCAACAGATTCTATGGTATGAAGGGGACATGTTGGAGGTCAGAGTTGTGTTACATAGCCTGTCCTATGTTCCCTAAGTGGCCCTGCTGCACCATGGTGGAAGTTATAAATCCAATGCCTCCAGAGCTGAAGTGAAATTTGAGTGGCAGTCTGGTCAGGTCTTGTACATGAAATGAGATGGAGTACCATCTTGTCCTTTATCTGAAACTGTAAATCTCATGGTTTGCTGAGTGAGATGCAGTGGTACAGGGGACAACGATAATCTTGGCTTGAGGTGGTCTGGGTTCAGAGGGTGATATAGCCACAAAGTTCACAGGGTCATCTTAGGAAAGTCAACGTATTTCAACTGAACCCATATCAAAGGATTGCTGTAAGATTAAAAATGTGTGAATCCCTTGCCTACACTCTGAATATTCTGAAGAAAATCTAGGACAATAAGTATGCTATATAACAAACAATAAAGACACAAACTACTATCCTTCTGTATACACATATATTTTCACAAGAGCCTCTCTGAATGACTTGTTCCCCCTGCAAAAAAACAAACACAAAAAAAAAACCAATCAAGAAAAATATGGCTTGTAAATGTTTTACTGCCATGTTTTCATGCTATTTATTTTATTGTATTGTATTTTATTATGTTTCCTATTGTATTTTGTGGTACTTTGTTTTGATCTTTTTAATTTATTGATATTGTTATATTTTGTGATTCTATTGTTCTTACTATTTAGTTGTAAATTGCCCAGAGTGGCCTTGACTGCCAGATGGGCAGTATAGAAAAAATAAATAAATAAATAAATAAATAATAAATGATGATGATGTTTTTAAACTGTATGTACCTTTAATCAAATGGAGGTTTTGCAGTCACATTACAGGTAGAAGGAATGTAAGAAATGATTAAAAGACTTAAATATCCTTTATTAAACCAGTCTAACAGAAAATGTAGATAGCTCAATAACTGCAGATGGAACTTTGTAATGGAACCTTATTCGGACACAGACTTATTTTTATTTGTGTATATTTTTTGGTAAAGAGCAATGCAAACTGGTGATTCTAGACAAGTAATAATGATAAATAATGTCTCTGTAAGTTGAAAAGCAAACCTGATCTGACTGTCTGCATGGAATTCGCATTTTGCATCTGTCATATAGTGTAAACCACATGGTTTGGAAGGTCACATTGCTTATGCATGCAGCATATTTGTTCTATATTTCCTTTTCAGGATAAACAAAAATACAGTAAAGGTGACTAACAATAAGATAACCAAAATGTGATAAAACCAAAATAAAAATAATGAAAGTATCAATAATGTCCAAGTTAAAAACAGCAATAAAGCTGTCTATAACCATCACCTAGAAAGCAGTATGCCCCCACCTCAGCATAGTGTCATCAGCACCACTAGACCAGAAGTAAGTAGTCAGAAATCTGCCCAAAGGAGGAGGAAAAGAAAAGTAACAGAAAAAGACAGCCCTTCCCCAAGCTTCGTTAGAACACCACACCTTGACTAGATGGTGAAACAAAATTAATAATGGGGACAGGTGCACTTCTCTGAGGACTGCATACCAGAATGTTGGCACTGTGACTGAAAAGATCTAGTTCCTCAAATTGATCTTCTGTACTTCAGCAAGGAAGAGCTATGGTCTAAGATGGAGGTAGGGTTAGATTCCTCCCCTGCTTGGACCAGGGATTATGGTTTTCCTCAGTCAGATAGGGACCTCTGATGTTGAGCCACATCTAATGCCTATGTATGAAGACATTAAGATTTAATTATAAGAGCTAGCACCCTGAACTGAGTAAAAAAAGAAAGAAAGAAAAAAGAAAAAAAGAACGAGTAACCAGTGAAGATTAACTCGGGCCAGAATAATATGCACTGTCTCTAGGATGGAGGTTACTTAAGCATGCATGTTGCTCTGCAAGAGCAATGGCCCTCTCATGCGTAAAAATGAATCATAAATTGGGGTGTGGATATACAGGTTCAGCCCTTCCATTGTCTAATAATGGGTGGGAAACATTAGCATGTTATTAAAATGTCTTGCATCACCTCTAAAGGAGGCATGAGGCTGGGTTCTGAAATGTTATGAAGCAGAACTGGTTCTGTGGTTGAAGCATGGCTCCTTTTTCTTAGTCATGCTAGTGTGTGACAGGACCTTGGAGACTGGTTTTATATTTATATGCACAGCATTTTAAATTTGACTTTCATTGCTGCCTGGCTTCACAGACTGGCTTGCAGAGAGATTAAAACATAAGAAAATAAAATTTCAAAAACCAAAAAATAAAAACCACCCTCATCCTGTATATATCTTGCTCCCCAGAGAGATAAATATTCCTACCAACACCAAATGCAGACTGGAATGAAAATATTGAGGTCATATTTATCTTCCTGAGGAGCAAGATCCAAAGGTCACTCTGTGCCTTCTAGCGGAGCATTCTGTGTTGCCTGTAACGTCTGGGCAGGTTCCTAGAGGTCAGGTGTTGGTGGTCCTTCAGATAATGTGTTCCCAAACTGTTTAAGGTTTTAAAGTTCAAAGCCAGCATCTTGCATTGAGCCTAAAATTGAATAGACAGTGCATGTAACTAACACCTAATGGCTGAAATCCTATTCTCATTTTATGCTAGTGTAACACAAATGGCATAACATTTGGAAATGCCTGTGTCACATTACTTGTTGTGTGGCACATCACGTAACTAAGTGTGCAACAGGTAATATCTACATTGACATCTTGGATTGTGGCAATTCAGTGCCAAAATTATACTTACATGTGTAACTAATAGTTTTTTGACCATTTGGTGTAATATGGTTTGAACAATTAGATCTAGTAAGCATTCCACTGGCTGAGTTCCGTACTAGTTTCTGAGCAATGTTCAAAGACAGTGCTGCATAACAAACATTAAAGCATAGTCAAAGTAGGTGTCATTGTAGCTAGGTCAGCTTTCTCTAGAAAGGGCTGCAATTGTAAAATCTATCTAAGCTAGTCAAAAGCACTCTTAGGAACTGATGCCATCTGTATCCATTGCTTCCAGGTCCTGCCCCTTCAAATGGCATATGATCCCAACTAAAATCAGATGTAAGCCTCCATTCAAATCAGCAGATTCCTAAATCCACTATGCTTTTTTCCCACTTGGATTACAGTTCATTTTATTATCCCTTGGTCCTTCTAATTTTTGCCTGCAGACACCAGTGTATACACACACACACCCCTTTATACAGAGGGAGAGAGGTGATATGTATGTTTCTATACCATGATAAATACTATGATAAAACTAAAATACAATTTCATCTAAATTTTTGAAGCATAAAAGATTTGTCCTACTTTAATTCCTTGTTTCTTCCTTGTTTGAGACTTATGAAAGTTTAACTACTTGCTGAGTTAATAAGTAGTTATGTTTGAAAGAAATTGCTCTTTCTGATAGTTCAATTTTACTCTGTTCATTCCCCTGTAATTTTGAATTTTCTAAGTCAGATTGCTTTACTGTACTTCAAGCACAGTTCTTTCTTTCATTAGGTTATCATGAATGGCAAAGTACAAACAATGCTTTGTAGTCTCACACAAGGGATTAGTTTATATACATCCTTGTATTACACCTGCAGATCACAAATCTTCAAGATGAATAAAAACCTTGGGAAATTTAACAAAAACAAAAATGTCACTGGTGGAAAAAGTAGACAGGGTAGGCTACTACACTTCGGTCCAGTGAAGTGTCCCAGGGTTTTTTGGTTTTCAAAAACACAGGATGTACACCTTGTTCTTTTTCATGTCTCATAGCAAACATAAAGGTAGTTCATCACAACACCTTTAAACAAGAAAGGAGCCTGAAGCACACTATTTTGGTGTGGGTTTCACCATTTTGTTTTCTATCACACCGTGTTTTGGTATTCTGGTATTTGAGGTGTTCCACTCTGGGCTGCGATGACATACTTCACATGTATCTCTAGTAGGTGTTGCCATTTGTTTGTGAGTAAACCTCTTTTCAGCCAAAGCCTCATTTGTATTTCCAATCTGTCTGTGTCCCCCTCCTCCCACTCCTCTATACACACTCCATAGTGCTTCCTTGAAATAGGAGAAGCGGAGTGGCCAATGGAAGTTGTGCAAAAATTGTCACATGGTTAAAGAGTCAGAAAGGAGGGACATAAGGAGTTTGGGAACTGAGGGAAATAGGAACCAAAGGTAGTAGCCGATGTCCCTCACTTTTACTGCATTTTTGTGGCGTTTCAGAGAAATAAATGTAGAGTCAAACATTTTCGTATGACCAGCAGTGGCTTTTATCATGCTGTTACCAAATCCAAGTAATGTATTTGTCTATTAATTGTCAGTGTCAGTAACATGTAAGTGAAGTCAGAACAATTGTTTTTTGTGTTAAGAAGGTTACCTGCATATTATTGTTTCACAAGTGAGGAAACAGATGAGGAATATGGCTGGGGCATAGGACGGCAAAAGAATATAATTGCTGCTAAAAGGATTCTCAGAGCATCTGCAAGTCCATTCTTGCTGTGCTGACCACTGTAGTGCCTAATTCACAGATACTTTCAGAGATCTCCATGTGCTTTTTGTGTGTTAAGCAAAAAGCATAATACTCAGTGAACTGACTACCGTCCTAAAATACACATTAACTTTCCCACATAACACTGTCCCTGCCATGTTTATTGGCTAGCTTGTGCTGGCCCCTGTTCAGCATGTCCCCCCTGGTCAATAGTATAGTTTTAACAGTATAGTGTCAACAACATCTACATTGTTCCCTTTATATGCTCTCTCTTGATCAACACAGAACTGATATGCCTCAAAGATGTTTCAGGTTGTTCATGTAAGGTTTATGTAACTTGCCACAGCTTAATTGCATCTAAGTGCAGAGCACACCTCAGTCGAAGAATGGAGTGCATGAGCCAGCACATAGCTGAGTTCCACCCTGATGCCACATCAATTAGCAGCAGTTAGCTACAGCAAGGCATACAAACTATACAGGATTCTGGCTATAATATATGAAGTGAGCTTTTGAATCACACATCAGGTTGGAGATGTGTTAAAGTTAAAATATTACAAAGAAAATATGCTTCTGAAAATGACATGGTATTTTGCTAATAAATCACCAGTGTAGTTTCTTTTGGAGAAGGCATTCATCCATTAAAAACTAATACACATAAATTATTCCTCCAATTTTATATAATGAACCTTTTTTCTAATATTCCTAGCAATACCTTAGAAAGTTTTGGTTTTTCTTTGATGTTTCTTCTCCCACCCTTTCTCACCTCTGCCCTTGTTGCAGGACATGGCTCCGTGGCCTGAACTAGAAGACACAAACAGTGCTAAGTGTATTGAGCAGCCGTGCTCCAAACAAAACCACATTATGTCTGAAAATGAGGTGAAAAATTCCAAAGGTAAAAAACAAAAAAGGGACAAGTATTTAAAATACTTGCTCCTATATATCTAACATAAACAGTTTTTGAAACTTGCCAATTATATCCTTGAGTATTGGTGCTAAACAATTATATTAACTTGCTTATTTGTTGCATCAGGTGAAGTAATTTCCTTAAAGGATCAACTGGATCTCTTACCTGCATACTCCACCATTGCTTTGACAACTGAACTGGATGAGGAAAATGATCCATGGAGTATGCCAGTGCTCCAGAACAGTGGAGTAAAATGGTCAGGTGAGGATGTGTTGTCAAGAAACCAACTGAACGTTATTTATAATTTTCTATCTTCTGCTACCTTCATTCTGATTGAGGAATAGCCCTCCAGAGGTAGTGTGATTATACCTCCTATTATCTGTCACTGTTGGCTGTGGTGGTTAAGGAGATGGAAACTGCAGCCCAACAACATCTGGAGGGGCACATTTTCCCCACCACTGGTATAGTTGGTACTTCATGTGTGTTAGCTTTGTTGAGAAACAGGCACAGAAGTCCAGCAGGAATGTCTTCTAAAATTGTTCTGATTCTTTGTGCTTTTCTGTTTCCACTAGTGATGATCTTTCATTTAGTTTGTTTTGATTTTAAAGTGGACTGCTGGCAGTGTTAGCAAAATGGCAACTCAGTGTAATACCAACAAAGCTAGTCTTCAGTTATAGCCCAATAAATTTGTCAGCTAGAATCCTACTGGGATTTTGTCCTGGTGCAAGTCGAATCACCTACGTTGCAGGTGCTAACTGAAGCTTATTAAAGTAGAGCTGGTCATGTGCCTCATCATTGACTGTCACTTGAACAGGCACACAACTAGAATCTTTTTACTTAGCTTCAGTTAGCTGATATGACTTACGTGATTTTGCTTGCAGCAATGTAAAATCCCAATGGCATGCTGGCTGTCATGTGTTCTATGTTAGACTTAGGAAATAGAGAGCTTCCTTGAGATATGTCTGAAGCTTCTTTCTCACTTAAATGTTACAGAAGGGTTTTTAAATGCTGCTAGGCAACTTCTAGAATGTCCACTTCTCTGTTTTCTTCTTCATAGGTAGATGAACTTTTAGATTTGTTATTATTACTAACTTATCACAGATTTTTCGTTCTCTATCAAGCTTAGAATGGCTTCTTTTGGAGAGAGAAACAACTGATCATATGAGAAACAGTCCGTCAAATCATTCTGGTTTTAAAAAATGATTTTCAAGTCAGAATGCTTTGAATGGACTGTTTTCCATGTGAACAGTCTGTTCCTCACGTGATTAAGCCCCAAATGGCAGAGAAAAAACCCTCTATTGGGAGCAAAAAAATGGTTGGACTGATTCAAAATGACCGTTGTGTCATGTGATCAGTAAAAAAAAAAATCATCAATTTTACACCTGCAGCAAATCCCACAGTATTTGACCATGTAGTTGGATCTTCAGTTTAGGCTTCTAAGTCATAGAAAGTGTTAATTGGCTTTAATCTACTTTTGTGGTTGGAATGACTTGCTTGTAGAAATGAGGAGAAAACATATGTTCACCCTTCCTTCCCAAAGCAGTATTTCAGTCTAAGCCATTACCCCATGTAACCATTTAAATCATGTCAGGTACAGATGATGTACGTTTTTTGTTCTGCTGAATTATTTTTTCCTTTGAAGAAAAAAAAATGCATTGGCAGTTAACTAATCTTCCATATCTCATAAGCACATGGAATTTCTATTATCATAAATTTTTAGTCCTTTTGTTAAAAGGAATCACACTTATCTTTCCAGTCTGAAGACTGTAACACCTATGGATGAAAGAAAGAAAAAATGATCATTTTCTCATTCTGCATTTCCATTAGCCACAATGCATTACTTAGTGTGAGAATGGAAAAACGTTAAAAATATTATCAACCTTTTAACACTTTGTAAGAATCTTTTAGCTATACAGTAGTTAAATTTTAATAATAGGGACATTCCTTCTGGTTTATGATCCACAGAACTGCTGGCATTGGTCATGGCTCCATGGATATGCTGTAAACTGATGCATTTTTGAAAACCAGGCCTTAAGCTCACTGCCGTTTTATACATAAAACCTTGTTTTCTGTTTTGCAGAACTGGATGGAAAAGGCAAAATACTCTGTGTGCTAAAAGGCATTGGGAAGTTTATTCTCTTACTCGGATTGCTGTACCTTTTTGTCTGCTCCTTGGATGTGCTTAGCTCAGCCTTTCAGTTAGTGGGAGGTAGGACAACATTTTCAATGTATCACGTTTAGGTAATGTATTCAGACTCTTGGTTTAATCCTGCAAAAAGATAATTGTAGAATTAAATATCACATGTTAAGAAGAGCGTAGGAAGAACCATGCTGGCTAAAAACAAAGGAGCATCTGATCCTGTGTTCTGTTTCCAGAGATCAGTCAGATGCCCACAAGCAGGACATGGACACAAAAGTCTTTTTTGAAGCTGGAGATAATGTTCAGTCATCATAGCTAGTAGCTGTTGATAGCCTTGTCTCTCGTGAATGCTAAAACTCCTTTATTGGCATAGGCTCTCTTTTCCCCCAAATTCCAAAGTGATATTGACATTAAAGATTAGCAAGCAACAGTACCAGGCTTCCTTACCTTGCCCACCTTCCCTGCTGCATCTCTGCTCTGAACTGCCAACTTGTCTTCTTAAAAAAAAAAAATCAGGAGGAGAGTATGCTGATGGGTAATATTATAACTGCTTATTCATTAAAGCACATGACAACTTTTGAAACCTAACTTTTTGTTCCAATAAGCAAGGTAAGCCATATTCTTTAACTTGCTAATGAAAGAACATTAACAAGACATGAAGAGCTGTAAAATGGTTGGCTTTGTTTCATGTCCAGGTTCTTTAGGCGTATAAAATCCCTGTTTTGTCTTCACAATAGCCCTATGAGGTGAACCATACAGAAAGAAGTGAACTGGCTGAAGGCTTTCCAGTAAACCTTGGGTGAAAGTGCTTTAGAGACATGCCCACAATACAAATTCATGTTAGTTTTATTTATTTGTTCATTGTTTCAACTTGTATACCACCGCACAGTGCTACAGCACTCTCTGGGAGGTTTACAACATAATTATGCAAATAACATTCCCCCCCCTCCGGTGAGCTGTGTACTCATTTTACTGACTTCAGAAGGATGGAAGGTACAGCAACATCTAGATGACCAGAGTTTTCTTGTGCCTAACTTAAATCCTTACTTTAGCATGTAGCAGTGTTTGAAACAATGACATATGGGTAGTGGGAAACGGGATAATTTGCCACATGGTATTCCTTGAGCCACAGAAGACTTTGAGAGCTCATATAGGTTGCCCCTCCCTTCAGATAGGTTTTTATTCATCCTCAATGTTTGTTTGTCTTTTCTCTGAGAATTTCACTGCATCCCTAATTACCATACACAAAAGAACTATAAATTCACAGGAGGTGGCACAATAGGGAAGAAGTTACATATATTGTAACCCTATAGTGTACATATGTCTTTTTAAAATGGTGAACTTGAGAAGAACTGTGTGTGCTTCTAGCTGTTCATTGACAAATGCTGCTTATTTTGAAGATATTGATCTTTTTTGTTATTCTTGTGAAAGCACTTCAAAAGTTCATCAAGTAAAAGGGAAGTTGGGGAGGTTATAGGGATTCTCCCATTCCTCATAATTTTGGAGCTGTCTAGAAAAAAGTAAGAACAGAAAGATGCATCTCTTGCTATATCACTTATAGTGATAGCTGACTCCCTAGTGTTGGGCTCACAGTTATTTATTATTTTATTTATTTAAAATATTTTATACCACCTTTCAATACTAAAATACATTTAAAACAACGGAGCACAATAATCCATTTAAAAACCCCTATCAGACAACAGTCATTAAGGAAAAGCCTGCCTGAAGAGAAAAGTCTTTGCCTGCTTGAGGAAGGACAACAAAAAATGACGCCAGCCTAGCTTCCTGTGGGAGGGAGTTTCAGAGTCTGGGAGCAGCAACAGAGAAGGTTCTCTCCTGTGTCCCCCCCAAGTATGCCTTTGTGGGTGGTGGGACCAATAGAAAGGCCTCCCCTGATGATCTTAATGCCTGGGCAGGCTCATAGTGGGAGATGCAGTCTTTTAGATAGCTTGGACTAGAGATGGGGATGAACCACCAAAATGGCGGTTTGTCCTAGTTCGTTGTCTGTTAAAGTTGATGAACCACGAATTTCCTCCCCAGGAACCGACGAACCACAAATCGGTTTGTTGGGATTTTTTAAACAGCCCAAGGCTGTCTAAAAAGAAGGGGGGAAAGCTGAGTCACCCACCACCATAGCTTGCTCCCTTCCCACTGCCCTTATTGCCTTCCTACCTTGGGCGCGGCCATCCATGCCCGCTGTCTGTACTGCCGTTGTCCACTGGGAAGCCGCAGCCACCATCTTTGCAAAGGGCAGCCAGGGTCCCTTACAGCAGGCCGTGGCAGTGGAGGCTGCTGCTGCGGGCAGCGGCGGATGGCAGCAGCAGTGGGCAGTGATGGATGGCAGCAGCTAAGGTAGGGAAGGGAAGGGGTGGGGGCAGACTGTGGGGGTGGGCGGCTGTGGGGCTTGCTGACTGTCTATGGGCCTGCCAATCAGCTGTTCAGCGGGCCCATAGGCAAAATGGGAAGGCCATAGGCAGAGAGGCAAGGCTAGCCTTCCCTCTCTTCCTATGGGGGATGAATAAAAATGGAGAAATATTCGTCCCTTCATATTCATTGGGGAATTGACAAATATGGACAAATATTAAATGAGTATCACAATTAGTTTTTTTTTAATTAATCCCCATGTCTAGCTTGGACCCAAGCCGTTTAGGGCTTTATAGGTTAAAACCAGCACTTTGAATTGTACCTGGAAACTGATCAGCAGCCAGTAGTTAGGCTTTCTCCTTTTTCTAATGTTGTCTCTAACAGCAGTCCTTTAATTTTCTCCCAGATAAATGAATTGTAACCATACATTTATACAGGAATATCGTGTATAATAAGAAGGGTTCTTTTTAACTCTACTGAGTGGAGACAAAAACTGTTCTCCCTCCTTGATGAATCAAGAATCAAGGCTGCTCTCATCTGCATACCCCTTTCCTATATTTTGTTACTCGAACATGCAAAGTCATAATGCAATATTATTAATTGGTTTTCTTATAGCTAGATTATTGACTGTGTAAACAATGTTATTGATAGAAGCTATCTCACTTTTCCTAGGTAAAGCCGCAGGAGACATTTTCAAAGATGGTTCTGTATTATCAAATCCTGTTGCAGGCCTGGTGATTGGCGTTCTAGTGACTGTCATGGTGCAGAGTTCTAGCACCTCTTCATCCATCATAGTCAGCATGGTGTCCTCTTCATGTAAGCTAAGTCCACTCTACTAGGAATTTTGGAGTTACATGGGTCATCTTGAAATTTGCACAAAGAGAGAGAGAGAGAGAGAGAGAGAAAAGAAAGGATATTAAAACATCTTTTTGTGCTATGTCAGAATTAGCTTACAAAGGGTGGTGAGCCTACTCTCATCACATTATTGCAGTGACAGGAAGAGGCACTTCTGGTGGAATTTTGCCCTTCTATACAATTCTTTAACATTTGGACTTTGAAACCTTAAGTAGGAATGCATTTCTAGGAACAACGATGATGTGGCAAGAGCCAAGGTTGCACAGTTACTTCATCCTGAAAACTTCATCTGCACTCCATCACTAAAAGATTATGGGGAGTGAGAACAAACAGCTGTGCCATTTTAAAATTTAAGATCTAGTTAGTAATTATGACTACTTGGAAATTCAATACTACTGACAAGTTACATTCCGCTGTGAACCCCTTTAACTCAAGTGCCCAAATATTTTGGTTGCTCCCTCTCAGATTGGTGAAAGGGCTTCTGATTACAGTCAACCCTCGACTTACGAACTTAATCCGTTCCGGAAGGATGTTCTTAAGTCGAAAAGTTCGTAAGTCGAATCAGCATTTCCCATAGGAATGCATTGAAAACCAATTAATCCGTTCCGGCTGTTTTTGGTTCTTAGGTCGAGGGGCGGTTTGTAAGTCGAAGCATTAGTTCCCATAGGAACTAATGCAAAGCCGGTTAATCCGTTCCTACCACTAGGGGCAGAATTTTTTTTCTTTTTTTTCCTTTTAACCTAAGATGACTTAGGTTAAAAAAAAAAGGAAAGAAAAGAGGGAGGGAAGGAGGGAACAGACACCTTTTCAACAGAACACCTTGAAAGTTCAAATTTCGCGCTTTCCCCGCCTCCCACGCTTTTTTTTCCGGTTCGTAACTCGAAGCAAAGTTCGCAAGTCAAGGCTATATTTTTCTATCAGAGCGGTTCGTAAGTCGAAATGTTCGTAACTAGGGCCGTTCGTAAGTCGAGGGTTGACTGTATATTGCTTTGTTAAAAGCATGTTTCAATACTACATGAATGAGACTTGTAAGGTGCCAGTGTGGGACATTAAAGGTGCAGTTATCAGAAGTGTATTGGGATGACACTGCTCAGCTTCGAAGCAATCATAGAGGTGATGGTAATTGTATGATTTAGGATACTTTAGTGGATGCATATCAGTAATATTTATTTTGTAGAGTGAACTCTGCTAGGGTTTTCATTAATAGTTAGCCACAGCATCTTTATTTAGTTTGAGTATTAGTATTAGCATTAATTACCCTGCTTTATAACATCTAACTGAAATACATTTTGACCATGGATGTATTTCTGAACTTGTATACAGTGTTTTTACATAACTTGTTTCTGTTCAATGTTGAACTAGTAGAACAATAGATGCAAAAATATATATCAATGCAGCAGTTGAAAGATAAACACAAATCATATTTTGATTAGTATTTTGTGTTAAACAAACATGTACCACTTTCTTTTCCTGAAGAATATATCTACAATCCAGATTCCAGGGACATGACAGGGGATACTAAATTGCTAATTCTATGCTAAGTGCCAAGACTTCCTATCCTTTTAATTTTTCACCCTCTGTTGCTTTTTTATTTTGCAGTACTGACTGTTCAGCATGGGATTCCAATCATAATGGGAGCTAATATTGGCACATCTGTTACAAACACCATTGTGGCACTAATGCAAGTTGGAGACAGGAATGAATTTAGAAGGTACGCAGTGCTTTAACTGTAGGCTTTAACTTGAGAAATAAAGAGAGAAAAGCATATATATAGAACTAGCATCAAAGAAAAAAAAAGCAGGAAAAATATTAAGAAAAAGTCTGGATAAGGGTGTCAACACATATAGGTATGATAGGTATCCCAAATTGATGCAAACCTTTCTATATCAGACTCTGGCATTTAAATCACTGGCAGTGTTCACACAGAAATGTTTAATTATCATGGGAAGGTGCCACACATCACAGATCCCCTCTTCCTCTTCTCTTTTCTGTGCCATGATCACCATCCTCTTACCTACCACTTTTGCTGGCATTCCAATCTCTCCTTTATTTCTTTTCTTGTTTATGTCTAGCAAGTGCAATAGCGCTGAACTGACAAGACATGGTAAGCATTTGAATTAGTGCTATATCAGCTTAGCACTAAACTAGGAGAAAAATATTTTTTAAAATATAGTTTACAGATTGCATTACAGTTGTAGTCCTTTACCAATATGAGTAGAAGACAGGCACTTCCACACCATGCTCTACTTTGCACATCATCAATTATATCATCTGAACATGCCCAGCAGCTGCTTCAAAGTGCCGATCCAAGTGATCACACAAGCCAAACCAAGACAAAATAATAAGACTGGAAATACTGGGGGGGAAACACAAGCCCTGCCTGATGAACAAAATATACCATATACTCATGCCAAAAGATCAGATCTATTTGCATTTAATGCTAACGTTGTGTAATTGATGGAGTTAATATTGAAAGAAAAACAGCACAAACAGCAAAATAAATACCTGTCTAGCTGCTCCATAATTGTACGTAAAAAAAGAATCCAATGGAACAAAAAAAATCAACAGATGATAATTTAACAGATATAAGTAGGAGGACGTCCAGAGGTCCTCACTAGCATTACTAAAATTTTGTCTCTTTAATGATTTAGTTTCTTATAGAGATGCTTAAACTGTTTCATGCTTGACTTAATAATCTTTAATAATGTTTTTGATTTAATAAGTGGAAGTTTGTTTCCTCAACAAGGAACCTGGGTGTTCGTGAGAGCAACATTTAAACTATTTATTGAAGAAAAATGGCCAATATTGTATACAGAGTGGAAGACAATTGCATAAGCATTCTCCCTTCTCTGGCAGAGACTTGTCACATCACCAGTCACACAACAGGTTGTGCGACCAGTCTTGCCACTAGTGCAAGATTGGCACAAGCTGCTGGAGCTGGCCAGGACAACACATGATTGCTTTCCACTCTGTAGAGGATATTGGCTTGGGGTTGTTTTTGTTTTGTTTTGTTTTTGCACATGTCTATATGTTCATGCATATGCATGCGCCTGGGATTTTTTTTATTGCCTAGGGAAAGGAGATTTTTCAGCAGTAAGAAGTCTAAGCACTGGGGCAAGAATCTTTCCATTTCTTAATATTTTTTAATCAGCCATTCCCAGCCTTTTTTTTATTTTTTTATTTTTTTTGGCCATGACCATAAACACAAAGTGAAAGAAATATAGGCCAAATCAGAATTGTATAAGTTGCATAAGGAACCTTGTAAGGAGTTGTGTGAAGAATTGTTTCCAATCTGTGGCTCCTTCAGCCCCACCCCACCTGGGACCATATGGCCCCCGTTGAAAATGGCTGTTTTTAATGTATTTTGGTAAAGAATGCACCAGCTTGAAATGCGTAAGGAGTTGGCTTCTTTCTATTAAAATCATTTTAATTTACCCTCCTAGTGAACTCTGATTATGTGGGGTTACCCTTTTGGTTTATCTTGGTTTTTTCCTGCAGGGCCTTCGCTGGAGCTACAGTCCATGATTTCTTTAACTGGCTTTCAGTGTTTGTCCTGCTGCCCATTGAAGTTGCCTCAGGCTATCTTTTCCACCTTACAGAAGTTATTGTAAAATCATTTCATCTTGAAAGTGGGGAGGATGCACCTGAATTATTGAAAGTCATCACTGATCCTTTTACAAAACTTATCATCCAGGTAGGCTTTTCCTTCACTTAATTAATATTTGCTACAGCATCTCCTAGGAATAATCTCTGACCTGGTCCTCTAATACTATTACCATTTTTATAATGCAAAAGCTCTTGGTAGAAGTTATTGTTATTCCCACATCTTGTTGGAACTTTTTTTTTTTTGAGAAACATGTTATAGAGAATGCCTTTATAATATTTACAGGCTGACCCACAATGTGCAGGGCTGGCTGTACATGTATAAAGTTGATTTATGACATTCCCTTTATCAGGAAAAAGATATATAAAATCTCTATTGCATATTACAGTCATAGAGTTGAAGGGATTTGTAGGCATCTGTTTCAACCACTGCCCATTGCAGAAGACCTAGAAGCTGATTTGCTTCTGCTTGAAGACTTCTGAGAAGGGAAAGCCCGCCATCCCTCCGAGCAATTAATTCCATTCTCAAACCACACTATTTGTCAAGCAGCTTCTCCTAAATTCCACAGCAGCTATCCTCCTGTAACTTAAGGCCATTAGGTCTGGTCTTGCTGTCTGTAGCTGCAGAAATTTTATTATTATTATTATTATTATTATTTTGCCTTTTGCATGACAGGCCTGCATGTGTTTGAAGTAATACCAGGCGTCCATTCCATCTTCTTTTCCCCAGGTTAAACATGCCTGAATCCTTCAACATTTTCTTGTTAAGATTTGTTTTCCATACCCCTGATCATCTTTGCTGCCATCCAGGCAGGATAGGGGAAACAAGTGCTATGAAGAAAGGTTGAAAGTATAACACACTGCTGTAAGGTTGACATTGACCCAGTTAATTTTAATCCAAAGCAATCATCACTGTACCACGCTGTCACTTGCCTTCTTCTGTGTTTGATGTGTTTGCTGCTGTGGGCACACGAAGGAGTCTGTGTAGAGGTATGGTAGAGAAATGCAGTGTGGCTTTCTACACAGGAGACTGTGTGTGTTCTGTACCGATACCTACTGAGCTGTCTGAGGGACCCCTCTCAGTGGAGTTCATAGTGTTTGGTGTTGCAACTATTCACTGCCTTAGCCATTGAGGCATTTCAACCAGTCTGTTTCTAGCTGCATAATTTGCCTTGGATGGAGTTATTTAGTAATAGTAAACAACAACAAAGTGATGAAACTTGGAAACACTGGTTACGAATGATAAAACAGAAAGATCTATGGGAGAGAGAGGGCACATGCCCTTCATGCAGAAAGGTCCACTTTCAATTTCTGGTATCTCCAGCGAGGTTGGGTAAGAAGCTTGAAACCCTAGAGAACCATTGCCAAGTAGTATTAATAGTACTGGGGCAAAGGGACTAATGGTTAATAGTCATCGATGATTCCAAGATTCTAGAACTCAGCAGTTTCCCGGCAAAAAGAAAAAGGACAAACTTTACCACAAAACTCTTCTTTAAAATTGTTATTTTCATATTAATTAAGTTTTTTAATTAATGTTTTCAAGTGTTTACTTCATTTATCCTTGGTTTTGTATTGTCATTTTAACTTTTCTGAGACATCTTGGGGGTTTTTCAAGGGTGGAATGAGTCATAGAAGTAAACCATAGTTTACTATAGCTATGTGTTCTTACAAAATATGATGAACAATGTATTTTTTTTGTTTGCTTTGATTAATAGCTTGATAAATCAGTGATAAGTGGAATTGCTACAGGTGATGAATCAGTAAGAAACAAAAGTCTAATAAAAATTTGGTGTAAAACTGAAACTAATGTGGTGAGTACTATATTAAGATGTCATTTAATATATATAATTATATATATATATAATAAAATAGTCACCTTATTTATTTTTCTTGATACCTGATCTCCATATGGGAAGGGATTATATTTATCTAGTTTAATTAAGTTTTTTTTTCTTAAGAAAAGTACAGATTTAGCACTAGAATATCCTGCCTGCTTTAAATCAACTGAAATCCGAGTATGTGAAAAACAATTTGATCTAATTCACTTATTACAAAATAAAATGAAAATCCTTGATTCATTTTTTTCATTTAACAAAAGACAATGAATAGCAGCTTTGAATACTGGTGTCTTTGTTTGGATTGGCATAGAAATAGTGCTTATCAGTTGTAAAATGGTTTGAAGGGCTCAAAATCATTCACATACATTATTAACATGGCAAGAAAGAAAGAAAAAAGGAAGATTAGTCTATTAACAAGATAGAATGTGAAAGGAGGAAAGAGAGAGGGCCCATGTACTGGCAGTTTATTGTTTCATTGTTAAAATGTTTTTCAAGTGATAAAGAGCTACAGTATATTATAAATGACCAAAAAGTATTGATTTCATTGGCCTGTTCTATTTGTCAATGCCTAGACTGCACTGAATACAACTGTTCCGTCATCTGAAAACTGTACTTCTTCTGACCTTTGCTGGACAATTGGAAACATGACCTGGACCACAAAAAATGTTTCCAACACAGAATATATTAAAAAATGTAAGGAAAAAAAAACTTCTGGTATTGTGAAGGTATTATTATTCTGATTAAGTAGATTCCACGCTATGAGAGCAACTGAGTAAAACAAAGTCTGGGTACACCAGTACGTTCCTTCACAGCCTGGAAGAAAAATTAGAGATCCTGTGATTTTTTTCTCTCTAAATCTTCGTATAGTCATAGATATTACGTGAAACAAAGGTCTGCATCCTATTCAAAGCAAAGCAAAGTGTGCTGCTTATGTACCACCCCATCAGTTTGCACTTTAATTGTGCAGGCTATACATTGCCCCCCACCCCCCACCCCATTAGCTGGATACTCAGTTTACTGATCTTAGGAGGATAGAAGGCTGAATCAATCTTGAGCCAGCTACATGTGGCCATTGGGATCAAACTCAGGGTGTTTCAGAGTCTTGACTGTAGTCCTGCAGTTTAACCACTATGCCCTGAGGCTCCTGTTCATGTACATGTGCAGAGCTCTAGCTGAGAAAGCTGCCGCAATGATCTGGCCTGGTGTGGTCACATGCCTGACTACGTGACCTGGATAGATAGGACAGTTTTGCCTTCTTTCACATTTGATTGGAATGAAATGAAACTCAAGTTCTTTCCATCCCTTTTAGAAAGAAATTTGCAAGTGTTGTTAAATTTTTATTTTTAAAAATGAAGTAAATTATATTATGACTTTTCTATACCAGTCAAATTCAGTAGGTATCGTGGTTCCCATGTGAACAGAATTGTGTTTTTTTATCTGCCTATCATGTAGTTGTTAAAGAGGAAATGCTGGTCAGGAAAAAAAAGGTGGCAATCCTAACTGAACACCATAAACAAAGTTGAATTCAGCTGCAGACTTTTAAATGTTAAGTGTCCAAAACACTCTGAAAGGACAGGTGCATCAGGTTAGCTGCCTCCCAATTTCAGTCTTCTAAAACCTCAAGTTCCTTCTGAAAAATAATATATTTTTTAAAATTCTCATTAAAAAACAACCACAAAGTGAATGACACTCTTAACTAGTGACAGAGCTTGAACATTTTTAAAGGAACTTGTTGCATTATTCATTACTTCTAGACAGTCAGCTTGTCATTGTCATTATTTTGTTCTGTGCAAGTAATTCTTTTTCTTATGACTTGTGTTTTTACTATATATCAAATATATACAATTTCTTCCTTCTACTGGCCAATTCTGTTATTGCACTTTGTAAATATTTACAAAAATACAGAAGACAAAAACAAAGAACAGTTCACTTGGCACTTAGGACTGACAAAAGAATGGCATAAAAGGTTAACATTCCTCTTGAAATATCTCTTAAAATGGCTTTAAAAGTAACTTTTGAAGGTTACTAGAAAACTTTTTTTGTTACACTCAAGTAAATCTGCAATTATTTGTTACTTCTTTTGTCCTAAGTTTGTAACAAGTCATTACAGTACTCATTATCTGAAAAATTAAGCAGTTAAAGGCAATGATGTTACTGTCACTTCCAAGCTCTGGCTAGTGCTTAGGGTTATACATTTAAGTACATGCACAAAGACAATGCACGGTTTGCATGCTAGAATCAGGAGCCCCATCAATGGAGCCATGGTGCATTGAAATGTGTGTGTGATCTGTTCATTATATATATATACATAGGTATTATTGCTTCCATGTGGAGCATCAGCTAGGGGAAAAGTTTACAGGGTGTGGTAATGTAGTATTTGAAAATAAGAAAAAAGGGAGGAATGAGAAACATGTTATGACCAGTTCTCAAAAATACATCAAACCATTTAATTTACTTTATTCCTCTTCCACAGGTCAACACATTTTTGCAGGAACAAGTCTCCCAGATCTTGCAGTTGGTCTCATCCTGCTTGCATTTTCCTTGCTTGTTCTCTGCACTTGCTTGATACTCATAGTCAAGTTGCTGAATTCCGTACTTAAGGGACAAGTAGCAAATGTTATCAAGAAGACACTCAATACTGGTAACTATCTTTTGTGTTTTTAAATATACCAAATGGAAATTACTAACATTTATCAATGTCTGAGTCTACCAAAAACTTTTCCAGCATGTATCCCTGTAAAATGAGTGAGAACTGAGGAAAGACATAGCTAGTGGCAATTGTCTTTTTAATCTATATTTGTGTATCAGTGGGAAGATTTGCCATACAGGTAAAATAGAAATCACAGGAAATTTGCCTCCCTGCTTACATTCACTGAGTGGCACAGAAACTGCTGTTTCTGGTCCTGTTAATGTGGTTGTGTGTCAATAGCATGACTACACGGCTAAAGTCACTTGGGTATATTTCCCTATTGAATACACTGCCCTTATTCTAGCAGAACCCTAGAGAGACCCATCTGTTTCATCCTGGCTGTTCCTTTTCAGCATTAAAACCCACTGTAGCCCAACTCAGGCATTCCAGTGTATAATAGTGGATTGTGGAGACAGGGATCAGGATGCATGTTCCATGTAGGGCCCATCCCAAATGTCCCCATGTCCACCAGATCCTATTCTTTCATCTCACACAACCTGCCCTGTTTACTCTAACTCCTATGCCCTCTTGTCCAGCCCTTACTTTCTATCTCCCAGCCAGTATTTTAAGCCTCTCCCCAAGGGAAGAGTGCATCCCTTTCATTTGTGTGTCATATATGCGGGTAATGATTATTAATGAATGGAGGAAGTAATTAATTGGAGGGGAACTAAGTACATGTTAGAGCAGGATCTGTCTGGGGAGTGGAGGATTAGCTGGATGGGCATCCCCCACTTGATTTGCTTTTGACTTAATGCTCTATCAAACTTTTGAAAGTTCATTTTCCAAAGCAGCCAAGTGTGTGAGCGTGTGTGTGCACATGAGGTAGAAAGTCTCATGAAGGAAATAAATGACCAGCCATTTTAAGGAATTTTTCTCCTAAAAAAGGAGAAAAATCTTTGTAACCAAATTGTAACTGAAAAGGAACAACTGATTTGATATCATTTGGAAGTGGCATCAAATTAACTGAAGGTTTGGCTTGGCTTGGTTTAAATGGAAAATTAACTGGGTCACTTTGCCTTCTATAAAATGTATATCTGTATATTAGCATATGTAAATGTTATACAGCTATGCGTCCTATGTGCTTTGTCCCCAAATTGTAAAAGCACTCAGCGCAGTGGTTCCCAATCTTGGGTCCCCAGATTTCTCAAATGTATTAGTAGTGGTGTGAGCCTCTGTTGCAAAAGGCTCAGATTGGAACCTTTCAATTGTGCCTCTTATCCACTAAAACAAACAAACAAAAATGCAGCATTAAAGATAATTTTTAAAGGTTTTCTTCAATATTTTGGAAGAATTCTTGTGAAAGACAACTGCTTTCCAAAGTGAATAGGCAGTGGATCTCTGCTGGAAAGGGATCAGATCAATACCTTTCAATGTTGGCAGTAATTATTATTTTTTAAATCCAGCATAGAAGGTTGGTTTTGTAACTTATTTTTTGCTCTTTTTGAAATACTTTTGAGTTATTTTTTCCTTAGAGAAAAGAGAAATGGGCTTTAGAAATACACATGGACAAAATTCTAGTATGATCCACATTCTTTTGGCACCAACCAGCATGGAGTAGGAAGAAGTGCTCCATCTGGATGAGCCCTTAATGTCTTGCTAAACAAAAGTACCAGTGGCCTCTTTGTCCACATTTTACGAGACTAGGCTCATTTATCTCACGTTATGTCTCCAACTGTTTGAAGATGTATGTTGCCACTATTTTTATGATTACTCAACAAGCACTCAAGAAAACAGTGAACAAAAATCTACACTTCATTTAGAGTAGCACATTCATTCTCTCTCTCTCTCTCTCTCATTTCTCTCATGCTTTTGTTTTCTAGATTTCCCTTTTCCATTTACTTGGCTGACAGGGTACTTGGCTATGCTAGTGGGTGCTGGCATGACTTTCATTGTTCAAAGCAGTTCTGTGTTCACGTCTGCAATTACACCACTTGTTGGTAAGTGTTATACGGAACTATTTTAAGTAAGGGCTGGCCTAGCTTTCAACTATAGGGTTTAAGTGGCAATGGGCTAATTTCAGTACTTATATATGACCATATTTTGTGTTGACCCCTCATGCTGTACGGTAAGCATCCACCTTGAGCCCTAACAATGGATTAGAATGTTCTCCCTCACTAGCACTACCATTTATGAATTGCTGATGGTCCATTGCTACATAGGCTATGCATATATACACCAGAACATCAAAGTAGTGGATACTACAGGTTGTAAAAATATTCTATAACAATAGAGGACTGGTAATAAAAATACTCTGTAAAACATAGGTCTAATGTAGTATAGCAATGAGCTTGCTAAACTGTTTTAGGTAAACCATTATCTCTTAGATTATAGTTACAGGCTGTTAAAATGTAAGGTTCAGTGTGAAATACTTACGTGAAGAGCTTTGAACACTATAGTGCTATGTAAATGATGTTTCAATGTACTTATCGTCCTCTGATAACCTCTGCACAATGATTACTTAACAACCACCATTAAGGCTGTATGTGTTACTTCCCACTGATTGTTAAACAAACCTTTACAGCCACTGTTAAGACCATCACCTTGCTGCTATCTTTTGCACTTCTATTACATTTCACATTCCCCACTTCCTCACATGTTTGTACATACCTGTGTACTGAGGCTACACTCATGCATCCAAAGCATTGGTCCAGAGTCTATGAAAACTTGTGCTAGCTAATGCTTGTTAATGTTTAAGATCCCCCAAGACCCTTTGTAGGTTTTGTTTAAAAGGCAAACTGCAAGGCTACCACTTTGGCAATAAACAATGATGTAATTATTCATTCTTGATTTTTTTTTCTTATCAGGAATTGGCATTATAAGCATTGAACGGGCATACCCTCTAACTCTGGGCTCAAACATCGGTACAACTACAACAGCTATTCTTGCTGCTTTGGCTAGTCCCGGAAGTACATTAAAGTATTCCTTACAAGTCAGTATTGCTTTGGAGGTTATCTTAAAAAAAAAAAAAGATTTGTAATAAGGTCTTCATGAGGAAATTTAGAATCGATATGAATTTTTCCTGAATTAAGCCTGGAGGTTTCAGTAGAGGAAGGGGCTGCTTAATCTTGAAGAGGGAGGAGCTGTTAAATCCTTTGCCATCCAGTAGTTTTCCTGTTCAGCATGGCGTCTCCATACTTCAAAACAGAATTTCTAAATGCCATAGACAATAAATGGTCTTGCAATTTGAAAACTTTGCAGAACTGAGGTAATTGGAAGGCATAACACAGGAACATAAGATTTTCCTGTTGTGCTCTGTAGATGATCTTGCTGATATATACAGGATGACATCCAGAACCAAGAGGATTGACTTGAAGGGTGGGGAGGGTTCCAGACAAGTTGTCCTCTGGATCCCTTCTAGCCCCAGTTAATGGCTCCCTTCTAGGGAAATGAATCTAGTGGTAGCTCTTCAAACTACCAGTCCCCCCCCCCCCTGTCCACACACACAAAGAGCAAGGGTTGATGGCCGAGCATTCTTAAACCTATAATGGTGTGGTATCCATATGTGAGCTTCAACTTTCCTCGATTCCTCTCCCTTCCATTCCCTCATGCACCCAAATGTATTTACTCTCTGTTTGACACAAGGCACGGTTTGCTCTAACATATGCAATAGCAAGTTATGGTTCATGTTTTGAAATAAGAACTTGAAACTATGCTTTGAGCAGGGTTCTGGATTGGAGAACAAACATGATCCCTAGGTTGGCAAATTATCAGAAGGCTAGATTGTAAGGGGTGTGGTAGCACCCCAAGGTAGGGAGGGGTTCAGGAGGCCCACCAGGGCTGATGCCATCATTGTTCTGAAAGGGAAGACTTCCTCACTTCATCCAAATCCACTATGCCCTTTTTATGTTCTATTTCTTTATATCCAGAGATATTACTAAGATTGAAATTGAAATTTAACTTTTGTAATTGAAAGTTTGGAGAAATGTGTTCTCTTCTGTGATAAGGCCTTTTTATTTTGTATATGTTTTAAGAAAACAAATCAACTGAACTGAAGATTTAGTCTTGCTCAATTCCTGTCAATTTCAATAGGACAAACTGTGTGAAAGAACTGCCAGGTGTTTTTTTTATATATGTAGGTTGGAAGATCATAAATGGTGGGAGTTAGTATAGGGTGCAGTGAAGAAAGGGTGAACAATAATCATTAATGAAATCTAAAATCACATGCACATGTACATAAGTCACACATTTAACAATGATTCTGATATTTCCTTTTTGCTTGACTGCATTGGCTTTCAGATTGCTCTCTGCCACTTCTTCTTCAATATTTCTGGGATTATCCTGTGGTATCCCATCCCATTCATGCGGCTGCCAATCCGCTTGTCCAAGGGTCTAGGGAACATAACAGCCAACTACAGATGGTTTGCCATCTTCTACCTTCTCCTCTGCTTCTTCCTGATCCCTTTGGTGGTCTTTGGCCTGTCTGTGGCTGGCTGGCAGTACCTTGTGGGCATTGCTGTTCCCATCTTGGTCATCTTGATTGCTGCTGTCATCATCAACCTTCTGCAAAAGAAACAGCCACATTTGCTGCCTCAGAAGCTCCGGAACTGGAATTTCCTCCCCAGGTGGATGCACTCCTTACAGCCCTGGGATAGTATCATAACCTCTGCCAGCTCTGCCTGTGGAAAACACTGTTGCTGCTGTTGCAAATGTTGTAGAGGTGAGAATGCTGAACAAATGGCAAAAGAAAATCCAGCGAAAGCTGTGAAATTTCACGAAAACCCAGTTTCACTGGCTGATGAAGAAAATGGCCTTTCAAAGACGCAACAGACAGATAAATCAAACCAAACAGACTTTATCACCACGCCCTTATAGCAGAAGATTGGGCTTTAGAGTTGTGCTCTCAAGGACAAAAACTAGGAGGAGAAAATGTGAAGGTTGAGAAATGAAGCTGAAGGGAAAATATGTCCCAGCTTCTTCTACCTAAGGAAAATAATACACTGGTGGTGACTAACCATTTTTGGCCAACAGGCCACAAGTCAAGTCTAAATGATTAGATGGCCATCCAGAAAAGATGGTGTCCCAGGTGCCTTGTGGAACCTTGACTTTAAATCACTGAGCCAGAGAGAGTAATGCAGAAGTGAAGTCTGACTCTGTACTACAACCTGGCCTCCTGGCCTTTCTGCTTCTGTTTGTTACTGCTACTGCTACCCAAGTTGGTTCTTTCCCTTGGGGGCAAGCATGTTTTCAGCAAGGGAGCCAAAATTTGGGTACGCATAAATCTAAGGTGAGGTCTGCATATAAGGGATGTCTACCGTGCTTCAGGCATAAAGCAGGTAGGCATGCCATTTCAGGCTTGGGGAGTGAGGGTAAATAGTCTTTGATGGCATAAGATTCACAAAACCACCCTGAAAGGTCTGTTCTTGGTGAGATAAATTGCTGATCACAAGGGGAGGATTGGAAGCACTTTGAGATGAACATGCTTAGAATCTTAATATAATAAGAATAATTTTAGAACTGCATAACTGGAATGAACTCTATAATCATCAAGACCAGCCTCTGTCAAAGAGGCACGGTGGGGAGTCCAACTCCCAACCTCTGGCTCCGCAGCCAGAAACCTAAACCTAAGCTGCTATCCTGCAGTTCTATGGACAGAGTTATCTAAATTTTACCTTCTGGCAAAGTGGAAAGTGTGTATCTGCATGAGCCAGTCGAAGGGAAGGGCTTTTGTGTTCTGTTGTCTGCCACAGAACATCCTTGAATTTTTGTGGTAGAAATAAGTGGGGCTTAAAATCTTTATCTATGGCTGAAGCATGCTCCATTTGTAAAAAAAAATCATAAGTATAAACAAAAATTACATGAGTTAGCTATTGTGTATTGGGATTTTAACTTACGTTGGCTAAAATTAGTCAAGATATCCATACAGAAGTATTTTTGTATCCTCTTGTTTCCAATGGAGGAGTAAAGGATGTACTTATATCCCTCCCATTGAAATCAATGAGATTTTAAATATGCTTACATTTGCATTCTGGATTTTGGATCCATCACTCATAGCTAGTATGGCCAATAGTGCTGACGGGAAATGAGGGAATCCAAAACAGCTGGAGTGCACCAGTTTAGGAAGGGCTGGTATAGATCGTACTTTATACATACTCTTCTTTTTTCTTCACTAAAGCTTACATGAAAGAAAAGAGAGAGATCATGCACCCAACCCTGTCTGTGTTTACTCAGAAGTAACTCTCACAGTGTTCAGTGGAGTTCAGTGCCCAACCAATGTTAACTGAAAAACAGTGTTATTATTTTTTTAAATAAATGAGGATCGTACGCTTTGCCCAAGACAAAGAGCTTTTGATAATTTTACAAGCAGTTTTGCTTCCATGATCCTCTTTCAAAGGCACATTTCTTTTCATTTAAATTTAAATTTCATAGAGCCAAGCCATTTATCCATTTTATATACGAAAAATGTGTGATTTTGTGTAGCAAGTTAGCTATACAAACACAAATAGAACAATCCGGCCAAAGTGAAGCACTTTCCATTGTTTTCAGTGGGAGATGAAAACTCATGCTTAAATTTATGCTTTAATCTCTCCTACTTAATTTGATGGGGTGTAACCACATCATCTTTTTATATTCCTTTTAAAATGTGCTAATGTCTGATTTTTGGTTGCCAGTGTTGTCACTCTGGACCTGCAGTGTGTTTTTGAAAAATATTTGTCAGATACAAACGTTAGTAGGATCTTATCATGCTTGGATAATTCTAAGTAAAACTGGCGAGCACATTCATTACCTGCTTCACTTTTGGTCAACCACAGACCACATATTCTGACCTCATCTACCTCCTTTTCTTTTCAGCCTTTATAGCAAGGGTGGGGGTTTATGGCCATACAAATAGTGTCAGCCTCTGACTCTGATCATCCCCAGCCAGCATGGCCAGGGATTATGGAAGCTGGACACCAATACTGGGACCTGCATATCAATAAAACTTCTCAAACAGGAACTATTCCCTTCTCCCTTATTTACTATTAAGAAATGTATCTGGTACCTTGGAGACCACTCATGCACAGGGTCACTGTAACTCAGTGGCAACCTGACAGCAGGTAATAGTAACAACCTTGAGGTTATGATGCACAGCGCTAGACAAGGGCTGGGATGAAACACTAAGAGGAAGCTCATAGGCTTATGGCTTTTTAGGCTTATGGTCAGTTTGTACAACTGGCCAAAAAACAAAACAAAACAAAACAAAAAACCCAAAAAAAGAAAAGAAAAAGAAAAAAAAGGAAACATTTACTGGACTCTTCAGGCTGGGTAAAACAGTGCAAATTTGATTTCTTTCTTACAAAACCAAGTAAACAAACAAAGTTCTCTGCACATAGAAGAAATAAATCCAGGAACAAAACTTAAGCGTGTATTTAAATCCACATCTGGTGTGGATGACAGAGCCTAAATCCAAGGTAACTTCAGTGGAGGAAAATAAAGCACAAATGGAATTTCATTGACTTTCTAGTTGGGCAAACAATATGATTCATTTTGGAGTATTGGCCATTACTCTGCGATCGGTTGTGCAAGCAAAAACAACATCCCCATCTTGTCTAGACTATAGGATGAAGTTTCTCATAGTGGTAAACTACTTGTTTTAGCATTGGGTGTTGGGGAGAGTTCTACACGTCTCCATTCTACCTGCTTTTTCTTTCTTAGACAGAACCTACCAGCCCTCTGCTTTCGACATGCTTGTCTCAGATTCAGAATTAATCCAGCAAAACTCTTCCCCTAGAACTGCCACTTCCACAACTCTCCACCTTCAGGAAAGGCTTTCTTGCTTCATTTCACTGTTTTAGGTGTTTAAACTGAACTGATTACATAGTTAAGACTTACAGCCGGATATAAAAATCCAGGTGAATAATAAGGGCTCATTTCTTGACTTTAGCCAAAAGAATTATATCTGCATCGGTTGCTAGTGTGTGTGCCTAGATGCCTTTAAAAGGGGATTGGACAGATTTCTGGAAGAAACGTCCATTGCAGGTTACAAGCCATGAAGGGGATGTATAATCTCCAAGGTTAAAAGGAAGGTACTTCAAAATGCCAGGTGCAGGGGAGGGGTATCAGGAGACAGGTACCTAGTTGTGCTCATGTGCTCCCAGAGGCATCTGGTGGGGCCACTGTGAGATACAGGAAGCTGGACTAGATGGGCCCTTGGCCTGATCCAGCAGGGCTCTTCTTATGTTAACAAATCTTCCCCCATTCTTATCAAAGAGTTGCTGAAAGTAGTAGTCTTGAGGTGGTGCAGGCTATGGTGTTGTTGGATCAGAGCCATTGCTAGCCCTCTTTGGGCGCTTATCCCTCCTGCAAAAACAATTGTATGTGACTTGAGTGGAGTCTCTTTAGGACAAGCTGTTCCTGTAGTGAAGGTGGAAACCTTTGCTTTCTGTGGAATACAACGTGCCTTCCAGAGTCCCACGCAGATGCTTTGGATGGCAGCGTATCTTTTCTTTCAAGTTTTTACACTATTTATACTTGTTTTTCATGGATAGCTTTTCCATAAGTTCTGTAAGAAATGTTGCACATGACTTGATTTTTATATTGCACATCCCCATATGTTGCACTGTTTGTAAAAAAAAATTTAAAGGAAAGAACGGATATTTTGTAAAACAGCTTTTAAAATAATGTTTTATGTGTCTGAATATTTTTGGAAAGTGTGGGTAAATTATAATGAAATTTGTTGAAAAACAAAATCAATTTTGTTCAGCTTGGAAAGAAAGGAAGAATTGTGTCTATAATGCATTAAAATAGTGAAATATTTCTAGCCACTTTTTGATGTGAATACATATTTTTCTACTATAAAAAGGTTTCTTTATGTTAATTGAGAGGAAAATTATGTATCCCCACTTATGGAAAATGATCTAACTTTGCAACTTGACATTGTTTTGTGTGTTTTTATCTTATGGGGGAAATGATACTGTATGCAAAATTAAAGATTTAAAAACACTATTAAGTGCAAAGGTATGTGCATTTTAATACAAAGTAGGCATTTGTGCACATGTGTTTATTGACTACTGTTTAGGCATTTCCCCTGCCCAGTTTTACGAGCAACATAATTTAGTATTATTTGACGGAAAGAACACTGGAGACTTCTGGAGACTTTAAATCATGTTGGTAGAAAAACAGAGCAGAAATTGTTAATTTGCATAATATACAATTTGCACATGTGCAAATATGGCTACCTAGTTTGCATAATAAGTTAATTTGGCCACTTAGACATGGAGAACTCTAATCATCATCAAATCTTGGTCTAACCTACCTCATAGAGAGGTGTAAACATAAAACAGAAGAGTACGTTTGCACTTATCAGAGGAAAGGTGGATTAAAATGACATATAGTTTGCTGCAAGCTTGTTTATTTTCTAAATAATCTGCTAATGACTGAACATCTCAATCTGCAGCCTTTGTAAAATGTGAACAAACAGAAAGCAGATGAAAAGTAAAAACTTTAGCTACACTGAATGGCTATGAACGTCTGTTGCTCCTTTGGGATCCAAAGCAGGAGTGGTGATTTCCTTCCCGTTACAGGAGCAGCTTTGATTGCCCATGCAATCCCACACCCCACAGATCTCTGTCTTTGTCCCCATCTCCTCCATGCTAGAGACCATATCAGATCTCTCTAACACAGTTTTCTGTCATACCGTGCTTATCATGTACAGTAGTACACTGGCTGACCAAGGACCATGAGGCCCCTGACCCACCCTCATCAAAGCCAAACAGTGTGATCAAGCACTCCCCAGGATCGATAGTACTCACATCATGGGAGATCACCAGCATCCACCTACCCCAGTTCTCCCCCCCCCCCCCGCCGCCCAATTAACAACGAGATGCCTCTTGCTTTAATAACTACCCTTGGGTATCATTCTCATCACATCCAACATTATGCCCATTGCTCTCCTATGGACACATGTATTTTGTCAAGGCCACTGCTTTCACTGCTTCCTCTCACATCAGAGGTAATACAACTCTGTCTTGCAACAGTTCTTGCCTGTATATTTTTAGCCTTTGACACCCCACTACCTCTCTCAACTGCATCTGGTAGTGTTCAACACTACATTCTTCAATACTTCAAGAGGAAATCCTCATTCTACTCCAAAAGGGCCAGTTCAACATAGGACTCTCAGCCATCCCCTTTCAAGACAACATCTATGCAGCCATACACAAGACTCCATACCCACGAACTACAGTCTCCTCATCAACCCAAATTAGTCTGTTCTCAGTCTCTCCCAAACCATGCAGTTTATGATATTCCAGGGCTTCCTGTTGTGCAACAGCCTTGTTCCTTACAATCATCAAGATGGACACTACTGGCAATATCCATCCTTGCAGCCCATCATATCTAAATCTTTCCCAGCATCATGACTACTACCATTGCAAAAGTCCAGCAGTCTTATCTCCTATGCATCCACTTCGGGGGGGGGGGGGGGGGAGTCATCCACACATTCAATCCAGAGACAGAATTGCAGTCACTGTTGCTCACTTTCCCAGCCAACATTTAAGACTCAATCCATCAGTGACTTCACATGCTGACTTTCACCATTCCATTTCCTGCTTTCTACCACACAGCTAACAACTGACACTTCCAGACAAAAATGGGATGGCCACCACAGCCACTGCTCTGTCAATAGTTTCTGGATGCCCAAAGAGCACACACTCCACATAAACATCTTGGAACTCACTATAGTGTGGAAAATTCTGCATGCCTTCAAGTTTTCACATTTACATAGTACACGTCTCCACAGACATCATGATGATAATCTAATAGGGCAGAACATGTTCAGTAACTTTCCTAGACATCACACACTGTATTTGGGATTGGTATATCCTCAAGCCACATCACTCTTGTTTCTATCCATCTACAGTGGAAACACAACACAGCTATAGGCACTTCTCATGAGTGGCACCTACATCCATCTGTAACTGGAAATCAATTCCATTGATGAAGAAAGCCAGCCACAAATCTCTTCGCCTCTCCACAGGACACCCAATGCCCTTGATGCAGCTTGAAAGGTCATCCCACAGCACGTGTTCCTATCACTGTACTTCATATACCTCTCATGATGACAGTCCTCATGAAGACCCATGAAATCCTTGTTCCCACCACTTCTTTATCTTGTAAATCAGAGTTATCTTTGCTTTCCATTTTACCTGGATCTTCTTTTCATAGCAGACGGTTGGATGTATCACCCAGACTTCAAAATCCTATGCCTCACAGTGTGGCAAAGTGAAACAAAGGATTCCCTTCAGACATTTTCTGAGAGCCCAGTTACATTAGTAAAAAACAACAATAACAACAACAACCCTGTTTAAACTGGGTTTGTCATGTTTTAAACTGATGTAAAAAAAAAAAGGATGAACACACGATGCATGTGCAATTGTGGAATAATGTGAAAGGGAATTGTGTTTCTTTTTTGAGCAGTAGCAAGGTTTTTTTTTTTTACACTTTCGCCAGAGGGCCGTTTCTTTTAACTCAGATGTGGAATCGATTCATTAGAATCAATTCCCCATATGTGAACACTTCTGTCGGTGTTGATTTTTAAAGGGCCTTCGCGCTGGCTGACTCTAACACCCATTTTCCCCTGGCTAGTAAGCCAGTTGGGGGTAAGCAAGTGGTGGCATATGTAAATGCCTCTATCCATTTAAATAAAGATTGCTATCACCACCTCCTCCACCAGCAACTTCCCTCCCCGACTTTTCCCTAAACCTCTCTGGTTTTTTTTTTTAAATTCTTGCATCTAGTATAGCAAAAGAACAGACATTTCCTTTCAGCCCTAATGGAGAGCAAAAGAGCAGCCCTGACCACCCCCTACTCCTGTTTCCAGTTTCAAAAGAAGTGTGTGTGTGGGGGGGGGACACCTAAAAACAAAATTATCCAACTCAAACTGAGTGGTGAGGGAAGGGCTGAAAGTGACAAGGCTTGCAGTGGGAGGGGGAGACACACACACACATGCACACACACAGTGAGTGGAGAAGGAGCTGCTGGAGGGGAAGGAAGGAAGGGAGAGAT
This sequence comes from Intellagama lesueurii, assembly GCA_037013535.1. Lineage (NCBI taxonomy): Eukaryota > Metazoa > Chordata > Lepidosauria > Squamata > Agamidae > Intellagama > Intellagama lesueurii. The sequence continues at coordinate 114,309,138 of JBAJHW010000005.1, forward strand.
GTCTGTCTCCCTGCATGTGGGAGACAGCAAGCAAACGTCTGTTTTGATTTTCTTTCTATGTGGCATTCTGTTCTTTTGTTATGTTAGCTGTGAGGAAAAGATCCCAGAGGGGCAAGGGGATGCACATACTGACACCAAAAACACGTGACTTTAAACTGAATTCAAAAGACACTATCCAGGACCTGATTTATTTCATTAATGTAACCCTGCTTTGGAAATGGCTTGTAAACCAATCTTTTTACCTTATGTTATTTTATACTTTAACTTCTACATAGATCCTATAGATTCTATAGAGATCATATAATCCCACCCACATTTCAGGATTATCCTGATGAGTGGCTGGTTATGGACTGTCTATGAGACCAGCGCATCTATGTTACTATCCAAGTTGCTAATTTTCCCTTAGTCACAAAGTGAACACAGGTTCAGTTACTGAATGATACTAAAGAACATTTTTTCTTCTATTTCTCATTGTAAATTCTCTGTGTTATGTGTAAATGGTTCATAAAGTAATAAATTATACTTATTGATATTACATATTGGGCAAAACCCTCTTGTGCAACTTTATGCCACACAAGTAGGATGACATCATCACCCAGCACTGGTAATAGTAAATTTAAAACCAACGGCAAGCTTCCTATCTCCCCTATTTTAGGTTCTGAGGCTCCCTAGGGCTCCCTTTTGCCCTGGGGAAAGCCCTTAGGAGCCTCGAGGAGGGGGGACTTTGGTAGCTAAAAGCACTACCACAGCGATAGGGACTCCTACTGGCAATTTCGTGGTGGTCCAAATCACACTGACAGTGGTCTTTGGCTGATAAAGGCTCTCTGCTCCCCCCCCCCCCAAGTCTTCTCCCGGGCAAAAGAGAGCCTTGGGGGTTTTTAAAACATGAAGGGAGTGAGATGGGTAGCTTTCAATGAATTTAAATCAATTTACTGGTGCCAGATGATGAAATTATCCATCTTTTACAACATAAATTTACACCATTTGGATTTTAGCCATTGATTCGTAAAATGGAAAATATATTTGTGACAGAATAGTACTCCTTAAAAACAGTATATTTATGCTAGGAATGGAAGTTTGCACTTTAGATTTTTTTAAAAAAATCAAATAATAGGCCAACAAATTGGTGATTTGGTCTGTTTTCCTCAGTTATTACTAATACTTATTAGTTATTAGAGTCATTGATTGAAATGAAATACATAATATTTCATAAACATCTGCCTCCTGAAGTGACTGGGAGGCCAATATCCATTGCCAGTTAAGATCCAACAGCTAGTCCAGTTGGCTTCTGTATCTGAAACAGATAGTGACACCATCTTTTCTTTTGCCTTAGGCCTCATAATACCTTGCACTGGCGCTGACTCCTAAGTCAGGGCCTGATCACACCAACCAAATGTAGCCCAGTTCTAATTATTCTTTCCATACCTCTGTTGTACTGAATCGAGGTCACATGGTATATATACTGGGGCAAACGTTCCCATTTGTTTTAACATTACTAATTCATTTCTTCCTATTTGAAATGTTATGGCTGGCAACACCATAGAACTGATTTATATTCTGTCTTGTTTCCTGGGGCAGTGCAGCCCCTTACTCTTGAAGACGTGCTTTGCACACAATGGGCCTGCCTTCCATGCCTTCATCCCTCCCCCTATCTCTAACGGCAAAGGCCGGGCATACCGGCTGCCCCCCTGTGCTGAGCCCCACAGGGTGGGCACTTCTTTGAGGTGGCACTTTGGTTCTGACTGCTTTCAGTTTTCTGTTTCCCCCGATGGGGAGCACAGATGGGAGGCTCAGCAAGGGGACCTGTGCTGTGGGAGTTCTTGTCAGGCCTCCTTCACTAGCTGAACCAGGATGGGACAGGTGCCCAGAGTATGCCTCGGGCTGGATAGGTCTCAAGCTGATGAGTGGCATTGTGCGTGGGCCCACACCCTCCAAAAAGGGGAGCTCCAGAGAGACACCTTTACTGGGCTCCTGGCCTGATGTGAAGGAAAGGCACTTTTTCCACATATAAGTGCACCCGTTTTTTTCTGGTCTGGGTTTCCAGAGTCCTGTTTCAGTTCTTGAATCTATCAAGGTGGTGCATTTTACAGTGAGGGGCATCCCCTTCAGGGTGGCAGCAGCCCCATGGCAGACCAGGCAGGATGTGTGTCTGATGCGTGAGAAAGAGAAGTTAATGCAGAAGGCTGGGGTATCGGGGTGAGGGCATATGGGATTGATGTTCACACATGCAATACCAGTAAGGAATGATCCAATACATCATTAGAACAAAATAATACAACCCTCCCGGCGAGGGGGAAATAAACCACAGATACACCGTTGGCCGGGAAAATGATTCAATCATGGCCATGCATCATGTGACTGGAACTTTATGCGACAATCTAACTGGGCTATAACTGGAGTACATTTGACTGGTGTGGCCAAGCCCTCAAAATGCATAGGGTTGGATTTTCAAAATACGTAGGAAGTAAATATCACTGGACTTTGGTGGTGTCTTGTGAGAATTACTCTTGAACTTCTGGCTTGGACTTTAATACAGAGTTCAAGATTGCCCAGCAATGTTGGGGAACTGTAGTCCAAACCTTAGCAAACAGAAACAGTACACTGGTCAGAGAGTACACTTTTTGAGATAATCTTCCTTCCCAGAATGTCACTGTCAACTGAATGCTAAACTTGTTCTTCCAAACAAAAGTGACTAATCTTCTCCTTCACTGCTCCAAATCCCAGCCCCCCCCCCGTGAATGTACATATTGATTCCCACCCTGACCCTACCTTAAGTTCATAAAAAAAAGACCAAACATTCCCTGTCTTGCTGTGTCTATCCTATGAGCGTATGCATTGGTATGCTCTCCCAAAGACCAAACCAAGAGACAGATTGTGATAACATTACTCAGTGTAAGCCCTGAGAGAAAAGACCAACTGCATGTCAGTTTAATGATTATGGAAAAGAAAGCCTTTGCTTTTCTCTCTCTCCATTATCTAAGGAGGATTGACCTCTGAAACAGAAAATGGTCAGTGAGACCTTGAAGAGGTTTTTTCCCCCCTCTTCTCATGTTGCTGTTTTTTTCTCGATCAGATAGATATTTCAGAAACGTTATTCCCAGAACTTGTTTTGTTACAGCTGAAAACAATGGCTTTGACAAAACAAGATAGATATTTTAAGGCAGATGACATGCCTAGATTAAAACATTTTTTCTCCAGTGAGCAAGGGAACCATAGTTGTCTATGGGGCCAGCTTCAGCTTAAAGTTGAAGCTGGCCCAAGATCCTCTTAATTCTGGTTTGGGAACCAATCGTGTAACCAGTGGTAAGGAAAGCTGAACTGGTAGCTGAGCAGAAGGAAAAAGTACTCAACCTGGCCTCCTGCAGATTATCAAAGGAAGGGAGCAAAAGACAGCAGTATAGGAACGCCAATGTGTGTTTGCCACAAAACACTGAAAGACACCATATACGGTACCTGGGGATATGCAAAATGCCTTTCTGTTGTCATTCAGTAATGGTATCTAACTCCCATTAACATCCTGAGAGCCTCCAGATTATCAAGGGTGGGTTTGAGCCCCAACAATTATCCAGTAAAAACAGGGCACTTGAACTGTAGGCCTGATGTGATTATCTTATTACCGTCTTTTTATTACCACAGACCAATTGGGACTGCTTTTATAGTGTTTTCTATCTCTAGTATCTACAATTTGACGTCACTATTGTCGTCATAGCGGCTGTTCATGCATCTCCAGGTCTTTATTATAGCAATTTCTACAAATGTAGTCTTAATTCCATTTTAACATCTATTTAAATTTGACCTTCAGGACTCAGCAGTTAACCAAATGTATTGGAAATACTTCAGTGGAAACAAGATTTGATAATAGTATGGCAGATAATGCCATGTGACAATCACCATAAAATAAAAAATGTAAGTGGCTGTTTTGATTGTCTGGACCTCTCCTCACCTGTCCTGAGGTATAACTGCGATTCATTTATGTCATTCTCAATTACATGATCCTAGTTCATAAGTTACAGTCAAATACACTGTATATAAGAACACTTGAAGTTCATACATAGCTACATCATTATTGCTACCTACAGTTACCCTGAGATTACTTACAGTTACCCTCTGGACCACTTCGCATGCTGCATTGGTCCCCATGCGGTTAATATTTTTCTCATTACAGGGGTGGCATAGGATGGAAGCACAGGGCTGTATTAGCCTGTTACTTCTGTTCCAGACAATTTGGGTCTTACATCTGAAGAGTCCATTTTGATGCTGATAAAATATTATTTATGTCATTCCTCACTACTGGCCAGGCTGGCTAGGGCTGATAAGAACTGGAGTTAAACTATGTTCGGAGGGAAACAGTTTTGTGCCCACCCCATTTTCCTCTACCTGATGTGTGTCGCCACCAAACAACAACCACCCTTAAATACTTTCACTACATTTGGGGTTGCGCTTTGACTTGTAAAAGGGACTCCTTCCCCTGGAATATTCTTTTACCCAAAGCAGGGAAAGCAGTGTTTCCTTTCCACTGCTGCTTTAACATTGCCAAAATCAAGGGCTGAATTTACACTGTCCTTTCTGGTAAAAAAAAAAAAAGTAAGAGCACTTTTGATTAAACAAATACAACCTATCTTATTGATACACTTTTGACCGTGTGTCTCACTGTTGGTCAGCGATATATGTGGCATAGTATCTTGGGTGCTATTTTCTTCACCACACTACCTTGTGGTGACAATTGAAAACATTTTTCTTCAGACAGGCTTTTAATATTTAATTTTAACATAGCTAGATGTCCTATGCTTGATACCATTATATCCTTTTCAATGTGTTTTTTAAAATCTTTTATATGTTTTAATTTCTTTCTAGATGATTTTAATATTTCATGTTTAATAACTTTTTAATGCTTCATGTATCTTGTTTTAATGATTTTCACCAGGAGAAAGGCAGCATAAAAAAACAATAAAGAAAGAAAAAGAAAATAAGAAACCAGATTTATAAAATAGAAAGAAGTTTATTTTAAAGTTAAAAGAATAAGAAGATTCAATATTACAAACTGTTAAGTTCTAAGTATATAGCTGAAGTCTCTAGAAATCATAGCTTCTTCACAGAAACAAACTTCTCAGTTCTTTCTGATAGCCTAGCTTGTAACAAACTACTTCATAGCTCTTATTCTTTTCCCTCACTGCTTCCAATCTCTCTTAGACTCTGACTTCACTCTAATCGCTTCCTAATTCTTTCTGTCTCTAACTCAAACTCCAACAGAGCTAAGCTCAAACTAAAATCTGAATTGAACTCTTTCTTTCTTACACACACACAACATCTGTACAGTCAGGCAGCATATCAACCATTGGAACACAATTTCATCCATACACATCCATTTCCCCTCCCCAGTGATTCTAACAGACTCTCCTGACAAGCTCCAACTTTCCACTGTCAGTCAAAACCCAGTTACTCACAATGCACACCAACACATATATGCAAGGTACACAGTTTGGAATACCATATGTTCCCCAGCCCTGTCTTAAAAGAGTTATACCGTGTTTCCCTGAAAATAAGACAGGGTCTTATATTAATTTTTTGCTCCAAAAAACGCATTAGGGCTTATTTTCAGGGGATGTTTTATTTTTTTCATGTACAACAATCTACATTTATTCAAATACAGTCATGTTATCTTCTTTAGGTTGCTGCACAATGGTGGCGAGCGGGGTTTCACTTAACTGGGGCTTATTTTTGGGGTAGGGCTTATATTACGAGCATCCTGAAAAATCATACTAGGGCTTATTTTCAGGTTAGGTCTTATTTTCAGGGAGACAGGGTATGTCCATCACACCTGATTTTGTGTGCTGTGAATGGGCAGCAAATGGCTAGTTATTTCATTCATTGCCACTGCTGGGAGAAAGAGTTTGTAGGGTTTTTTTTACTTAGATGCCAAAATACACTCTGTCAGCTTTTGACACTATGCTTTTTTATTGGCACCACTTGCTCTTCTCAGCCTCAGATAGCAAAATGTTTTGGGCCTTTAAAACAAGACAGAATAACAATAGGGCAGAGTTGATTAATATTTTAGAGAAAGGTGCTAAATGTCCATCTAGGGCTGAACAAACAACATTTGTACTCCACACAACAACCACTGTGGTACATTAGTCAGGTTGCTGGCAAATGACGGAAAGATGAACCAACAAAGGACTTTGACAACAAAGACAAATAAGAATCCATGTTTGAAAATGCTAAGAAGATGCTTTTTCAATTTATTCTGGCAGTGTCAGATTAGTAGTGCCTGAAATTAACTGGTTACAAGTAGTATGGTTACCTGTAACTAGTTACTTTTTTGAGTAACCATGATTTGAACCAAGCAACATTTCAAAAGTAATGTCGTAAGTAATTACAAAGTTATTTTTGATATAACAAAAGTGTTTTCAAGTAGTGTTTTCAAATAACATTCAACAGCTGTATCAAAAGGACATTTTAAGGCATTTTAGAGGTATTTTGACAGGAACTGTACTATGCTTAATCTTTTTTTGTAAGCATTTTCATTGTGTGGTATAAGAATTGTCAAACTGAGGGTAGTCTCTATAAAAATGTTTTGTTTAGTGCCAACAATATCAGGAATTACTATTGTGAACAGAACAGTTATAACAATAATAGCAACTTGCCAGACTCAAAAGAAATGCAACAAGTTCCTTAAAAAAAAAAAAGCACCCCACAATTGGGAGTATAAATAGTATTGGAGTTAGAGATATGGATGTTCATGGAGTTTCTAACCCAGGCAAAGCCGGGACAGGCTGAATAACAGAGTTAGGAGAAAAAAGGACCAACTCTGAGAAAAGAACTCTGACAAAACTACTCATTCGCAACAAAACAGTCTGTCTTGAAATGTCAAGGTAGCCTTTGAAGAAATCACCTGCAAGACTTCTTGTCCCTAGTGCATGATTTTAAAAAATGAGCAAGGTTCTTTCCTCACTGAGATTTCTAGTATTTCTGATAAATATTTCTGGACAAAACTAGTCTGTCTGTGAAGCAAATCACACACAAAGCAAACAGATTGACTTGTGAAGTGATCAAAAGTGCAAACACTCAATTCAGTGCCTCTGAAAGTCTAAGTGGCAAAGTAGCAAATGTTGTAAACTTGCACAATTGTGCAGTACTGCAAACATCATTCTTGCAAGTGAGTAACCTCTTGTCAATACTGACAGAAAATATCTCACTGGGCAAAATCTTGCTTTGTAATTTTGTGCATAACTCAGACTGAGCACCGGAAGCATTTATTGTAAAATCATTAAAAGCTTGCTAATTCTTTTCCTTTTAAGTTTCAAGTCTTCCTTTTGCCCTGAAGAGGCCTTTGGGAACCTCAGGATGTGGGGAGGAAACCATTAATAGTAAAGCAAAATCACCCCTGGATCACTACCGCTGGGATCAGGACTTCCGGCAGTGATCCAGCAGTGATTTTTTATTAAAGGTCCCCCCCCCCCCATCACGAGGTTCCCAAGGGCTTCCCTAGGGCAAAAAGGAGCCCTTGGGGGCCTTGGAACCTCAAAGGATGGGGATAGGAAGCTTTTAATTACCTTAAATCAAATGTTTCCAACACCCAACCCAAGGTACATCAGTGCAAAGTTACACCTAAGTTATACCCAAAATCCTCCAAACCTTGGAGGAAAATGTTGGAATTTCTTGTTTTCACACATGAGAGGAAGACAAGCAAAGAATGAACACCATTGCTAACAGCAATACCGCCTTATTCGTATTAGAAATTACAAACAGGGTATTATATGATTGAGGCCTTAATGGTCATCCTCTAGTCATGCTGATGATTTTGTGTTGCACACATTCTTTATCCTCTAGGAAGGAAAAGAACGTCTTAAATGCAGTCCTTTTTAAGGAGAAAGGTGGGATAAAAATATTTTAAATAAATAAATAAATAAATAAATAAGGAAAGGACCAAAGAAACAGGCAGATCTCATGGCTGTATCGAAGGAGGCTCATGCCTTTCTCAAAGATAACTCACCCAGCCTCAAGAAACATGGGAAGAAAGTAGCCATGTCTCCCTGAGAAAAGTATGTGAAGGGCAACACAACTTCCCCAGTACAGCCTAGACCTCTTTGATAGGGAAGCCCAAGTGAAAGGCACATGAACTAAACTGAATAGGACCTTCCAGGAATTGTTGTTGTACTACAGTACCCATCAGGCCCCCTGCTAGCCTGGCCAGTGGTAGTTCAGTATCTGCTCTAGAGGAAAGCTGGAAAAACTAGACCTTTTGAAGCTTGATGCTGTCTCCCTCCCAGTATAACTCAATAATCTCTGTTAGCAAGGTCCTCATGGGGAAGGAAAATGAGTGCTCAGTATGCACTGCTTCCTCCCATGTGGTCCCAGATTACTGGGAGACAAAGAAGGAGCAGCCCAACCAAGTGCAAGAACACTTACCATTCCTCTTCTCTTGTCCTGTGATTGTGGTCTGGTTCTTTGCAGGCAGGAGGCAATGCAAACACATTTACCTTTCTTAAGGCTTCTTTGGCCTTTGTCTCCAAAAGCTGACTAGGGAGCAGCATCACCAGGAGCATTAGATGGAGGCAGATTGTTGCCTCAGGCTGCTGATCCTCAGTTTCCATTAAAAGGCACCAAATTGCTGCCTATCAGTTATTACTGTATTTTAACCGCCAAGGGGAGGTTTGGGGGGGGGGGGGTTCTGCTTCAGGTGCCAATCACAACCTCAACCAGCAAAATGTTTTGGGCTAGCCCTAAACAGGCAGAACTGAAAGCTGAGGGCTGAGTTCACCTCTACAACTTTGGTCTGCAGCAACAGGGGATGCAACTTTCAAACAGCTCCATCCCCATTTATGCAAAAATAGAATGATGCTAGTAGGAAAAGAATTCAGGGCTGAGTTTGTCCTTAAATATTGCAAATTATGATAAAACCAGAGTCTGAAAGTAGCATGCTACACTTTTACTCACTAATCCTAGATCATATCTATGCATTTCTAACATTATAGCCTTAAAATAAGATGTGACAGCAATAGGTTATGGCTTAAAAATAATGGACAATGAGCAATGAAGTATTTTTCAAATCAGGGTCTAAGCTCTAAATATAACTGTTACACACAAAAATTAAACCAGTCTTTTCAAAGCACCTTTCTTCAGATATTCTGCTGAGCTAGTTGTTGTGTCAAACATTATCTGAGGCAATTGCTGTTATAAACAGATATGAATCTGGTATCATACCATGAGAATGATAACAATTTATACATACTTGTTAGTTCAGAATTATTAACCCAGTGCATTTTACTGTTATAAACGGTGCCATCATATGACATGAAAGCAATCACTTTTGTTATTTATTCATTAATTTATTTCAAAGACTTATACATTGTCTTTTTTCACCCAAGATGAGCTCAGGGTGATTTGTCACAGAGCACCTGAAATCCAGTTGCTCTGTTACCTATGTGGAAGGCAAATGGCACAACATTGCGGACCCAGCTGAGATTACCCTGCATGCCCCTTCCCACCATTCACACATACCAATACGATTTAACACTTTCATTTGAAGAATGAATTATAGATGGATGATACAAGGCCAGTTTGTATAGGTTGCAGCAAAACAAATGGTGCAGCATAAGGAGTGAATCAAGGAAATGGGTGACCCATCTGCCATTCAGTGTCAACCTCCCAGTCCCAGGCTGGGCAATCAAGAATGGGTGACCACATGTACTTCCTGGTGGAAGATCAATAAATAGGAGATCCACTGTCATCAGTTGTGGAGGGAGCTGTGGTGGCCCTCCCAAGCTGGACACAGCTCTACCAATCCCCCACTCCCAAATCCCCCCCATAGGGGATCTCTTGCCTAGGACAGGGATGATCATTTGTCTCCCTTAGCATCTGCTCCTATGCACAGAATCCCTACCAGAGGTGAGCTGGAACGTCCCTGGCCTGAATGCCTCTCACAAATATATTCCTGCTACAACCACTCCAAGAGGCCTTGCCTAATGTCCACTAACCTGTCCAAGATTTGAAAGGTGGACTCCATCATCCATGAAGAGGTCAATGCTGGAATGTACAATGTCCCAATGATAGATCCACAGCCCACTGTCTCCTTGAGTTTGCTCCTTGGCCTGCTGCTTGCGTGACTGTTTACCAGACCAGGTCTACTTTTCTGGGGTTCAGGGCCCCACACCACACCCATCTCTCAAACAAGTTGCACCATACCAGAGTGGATGCAGGCATCCACAGCCACAGAAATGTGAAATCTTCTTCTGTGGAGAATATGAGGTCCAGGTTCCTGCATCGCCAGCGTATGTGGGGGACAGGGGCAGGGGCAACATTTCCATACAGCACCAGATCGCAAGCCTCACTGACTCCCAACACATTCTTTTGGTCCCAGACCACTTGATATGAAGTTGACCTACCAAGCTAAGGTGGAAACCCAATGGGAACTTGCTGCATACTTCCATGCTCAAAACATCATACTGTGCCCAAACAACCAGACCATTTTTACTCCTGTAACTGAATCAAAGACAACAGCCATTAACAGTCTTACATCAGGTGAGGCTTGATGTACCCTTTATATACCTCAGAGTGCCATCTGCCCACTTCATGTATCTTTCCTGGGGAGGGGGGGGGAAACCTAATTCCACAGCAGCTGTAGCCTTGCCAATCCTAAAAAAAATGAGCTCTAAATTCTGCTACCAGCAAACCTATCTTGGTCAGCCTTGCCCTCAGGACTGTGTCAAATTAAAAACAGGTAAGCAGCATCTCATCTGGATGAATACAAATAAAACCTTCACCAGTGGGTCAGGGCATCTGAGAACACTGTCATTGCATGGACCAGGCAAACTGCCTCGTTAGCTGTCTTACACAAAGATATGTTCTGCCTGTGGCCCTTCTGACCAGTCTTGCACCTTCAGAGGACCACTCTCCTGTGATCCCTCACCATGGATGCATCGTTAACTTGCAGGGCTCTGGCCATCCTGTCCCATTTAGAGTTGGCCACTACCTCAGCAATTTGCAGAGCACTGAAGAAGGCAAGTGTGAAAGCCACCTGAAAGAGGGACACCTTGTAAGGCTCCCATGATATTTCTGGAAGGCTCTGAAGGAGCCTGGGCTACAGCTGATATGTAATGAGTCTCCAGTAGTTATTCTGATGTGACATGAGCAGCTGCCAATCTTTTGCTGCTTTCTGTGCCTGGACAGATGTGCAAGGATCATTGTCCATACAACTTGCTAAAAAAATTAATGGTGGCTAAAAGTATGGACGTTGTCTTTGGAGGCAGCCCTCTGTCCTTCAGTGCTGCTAAGTACTTAAGAATCACATCTTCTGAGGCTGGTCAGTCCATTTCCCCATGGACCCGAGAGGAATCCCAGAACCCTGCAATTGCCTAGCTGTAAGACTGTAATACTGATGGTGCCACAGGGTAGGATATTCCCTGAATTAGCATTTGTTGCCAAGGCTCCACAGGTCCTTGGGGAATTGATTCAGGTGCAGCACTGCTTTGTGCACCACAGCACAAAAATGGTCCTCCTGAAAGCAAGACAAGGAATCTGTTGTGCTTTTTTCTTTGCCTGGCATATGAGCTGAAAAGGTGATGTTTGCTGAAACAAAAACTAACACAAAGCAGTGCACCAGGTGCATCACCCTGGGTAACTGTTTGTGAGTTCTCAAAGGCTTTCACAGCCGGGATCCAATGGTTGTTGTAGGTTGTAGGGAAGCCATTGAAATCCACAAACACCAGCAGAGCTTCAACAAAAAAGAAGAAAGTCTAAAGCTCAACAAAGCCTGGCTCCTAGCACTGAAAAATACAGCCTGCAAAAGGTCAACGAACTCTACCCAGCCACAAGGACCGGTGATCACTGCACACAAAAGACCGGCTAATGACACCCATCAATCACAGTGACAGATCATCTCTCCCCCTTATCACAACAAAAAACACACTGATCACCATAATCACCCAATCTCCTGAAAAGGACAAAAGCTGATCCCACAGCTATAAATACTCAACTATCCCACAAAACTGCACCAGAGCACAGACAGAGTTCTGACTCCTGTCCTCTGAAGATGCCGGCCACAGAGACTGGCGAAACGTTAGGAAGAACAACCTTCAGAACACGGCCAAACAGCCCGAAAAACCTACAACAACCATGTTTGTGAGTTCATCATTCTGACTACTGCTTGGTTGTGACACCAGAATAAAAACAATTTATTCCTAAAATCCTCCCTCCAAATGAATACGGTTACTAGAATGCGGAAGGATTCCAAGAATGTTAGGTCTTGTGTAATGTTAGAATTAATCCACGCCTCGGGCCACCTCCTTGTGCACTAGATGCTGTGAAAGTAAACTCCAAAACTAATGCTGTCAATCACATCAGAATGAATTTGTAAAGCAGACCCTCCATGCAGGTAATCCTGCCAGAAAGACAACCCATTAAACTGCTCTTGAAACTGAAGCTGCACCTTCATTTCTTCCTTCGTTCCATTCAAAATCCGAAAATGATGATAGGCTGATTGGATTCCCACTGTAACCCTTAGCCAGTCAGGCACAGAAGACTCAACCTAGTGAGACTACTCTACAGGCAAAATTAAGGTGTCCTAGAAGAACCTGCATTTGTCTGATGATACATTTTCTCTACCCAAAGACAGGTCCTCCCATCAGGTTTTTCATTTCTCTGGCACTTTTAAGCCTTGCCAAAGGCAACAAGGTTTACCTCTGTGAGCACCTCCCTTCCAAAGAAACCAGTGGCCTGACATTGCCATGCCACAACCCTGCTCAAGATGTCACTGTCAAGTCACTCTAGGACACACACCCTATTTCGGAGTGACATTGACCACACACGCCAGAAACCAAAATGAAATTTTGCAATCCCAATCATTTTAAAAAAGGGGAAACCCTTGTGGGTCATCACAGAAGTTCTGAATAAACGTGGAGAAAGGATAAGTTTGTTTGTGATTAGCTGTATGTCAGGTACTCCTTAGAAAACAGATTGAACATAACCATCCCAACAGGGGGATACATCACAATATAGCTGAACCTTTCCATCACTTCTCTACAACATTAACATGCTTTCAGCTGCAATTATGGGCTATCTCTAACATGTGTTTCTGGCTTCTGTTTTGATGCAATTGACTGTGTCTTTGCTAGTGTGTAAACTACATTTAATCTGTAACTTTTCTGTTATGGGGTTGCCATGTTTCTTAATGCCTCTGTTTCCAGTGAAAAGAAACTGCATGCTTCAGTATAAGGTGATGGGGAAAGATGCTGAGTGCTTGGCAGTCCATTGTCTATGAAATGAAGAAAGACAATGAAGTATAAAACTGCAGGATGAAACTGATACCTCAAGTTGATTCTAAAAGGCTTCAGATTTCTTTTTGGAATTTACTTTAAACAAAAGAGTCTGGCTCCAACATCTGGACCACACATTTTGAGGGCCTTTTCTTTTTCTTCCCCCATCCCCAACCCTGATGAAGACTCCTGTAGGACTCAGAAGTTAGCTTGTTTAAAAGATTTTAGTGGCTTAAGAAGAGTATCGTCCGCACTACTGCCCCCTCCCCCAATCAATTTTCTGTGCAATATTGTCTTTTCTAGTTAGTTCTCTATTCTCATTATATGTTCAAGGTAGGATAGCCTCAGTCTACTCATTTTTGCTCTCGTGAGCATTCAGGCTTGACTTGATTGAGCACCCACTTTTCTGCCTTTCTAGTTGTCTGTGTGGCTGTATGGCTTTTCTCCAACACCACATTTCAAACGAGTTACTTTTTGTCCCTATATTTCTTTACTGTTTCTTTCACATATAGTATGGATTATTTTGACCTTGGTTTCTAGTGACAGTCTTTGCTAACTCCAAGCCCCTCCCTCTTTTTTTATTTCAAAAGGTGAGGGGACATATTTTGGAAAACACACATAAAACATGGTTGTAGAGCTTTTGGTCCAATACAGCCTTTCTACCTCAGGTTGCCTACCCCAAGGAAAGGGTTTGGACTTTGGAACATGGCTTTCTAGTCTGCATTCTGTGGAGTGGGCATGGCAACATTGGTTTACCTGAGAGATTAAAGCATGTGTATTTTTTCCATTGTATGTGTTGCACTTATTCACACATTTGCATTTCATCCAAAAACAGCCCTTCTAAATATTTTGACATACGTAAAGGGACTGCAGCCACATACCAGCTGTTCTTACTTCTGTCCACTCCCAGCAACCATAGTACAGATCATGTAGTTGTCTGCTGGGATCATCTAGCACTGGATAATTCTACATGAAGACTGTTACTGCCCTTCAGTCCCTTCCCTGGGTAAATTAAAATTGTGCCCTAATTATTTCCCAGTAGCCTAATAATATCATGCTCAATTGAACAACATGTGATTGACTCCAACAGAGAAATTTGGACCAGTAAAAGCTGATTACAGTAAACAAAAAGCAGAAACAACAAAGCAATAGAAAAATAATTTTATTAATGAGTGTATATAAGGCAAACAGGTGAAGACAGATAATGAACATATACCAGATGCATGGGAGTGAACATTTTGCCGAGTAGAAGGTACAAGTGGTAACATTCTGGCCCAATTCTAAAAGCTCATGCCTGAAGACAAGGCATCATGTTCTTCTTCCTGGTAAGACATAATATTTAAAGAGTGCTGCAGATAATATTCAAAGTGCTTCCCATAAATTATCTTTAGAATTTTTAAAAACAACCCTTGAAGTTAGAACAACATGATTATCATTCTTGTGCTGCACTACAGATTGTTTCAATGATCAGCCTTGTAGGATCTTGATAATCATTATCGTGTATTTATAAAGTTTAGTTAGCATGATTGCTAAACTACTTGTCATAAAGTAATATCAAAGTGAACTGTAACAAAAAGTGAAGAATAGACTTAAAATGATAAAACAGCAAATAACATCTAAGCAGTAGAGAACACAAACTAAGGTCAAGTAAACAAGAGCATCTTTCGAAAATGTAAAAACACAAAACAGATGCTGCCTCCCATATAACAAAAGAGAGGAGGTGCCAGAGGAGAAGTGCTATGAGGCAGACAATAGCCATGTGCTCTAGATCTCTTCAGACAATCTTAATACCTTTGCAGGTTTATACAGGGAAGGTGGTATTTTTAGGTGTCCTCAAGTAATCGCCCCCATATTTCAAGTTTGAAGAGGGCTGTGCTGAATCACTTTCCTTATCCTGTCTTCATCTCTGGTGCTGAAACACCTCATTCTTAATGTTTTCAGAAAGTTAAATAGAATATATCTGGACCTACAATATGCTTTGACCAGTTTTATCTTGGCTAGTCAGTCCGCAGACAAGGTCAATCAATGCTACGAACGGAAACAAATAACAATGTGATTCATTTTAAAAGCACAGAAATCCCTGATTGTGGCCCAGGTCACACAATTTCTGAAAGTGTAATGCCACTCCCTTATAGCCCTTCCTTTCAAGTATAGGGGAGTGGGATGCCCACTTCCTTATCAGACTTTGGGCAAAGCCTTCAAGGATGCTCCAAGATCTATTCAGCAAGACACAGGATGCTTCCTATCTTCAGAACTGCATGTGCCCCTACAGTGGAAGTTAAGCCCAACAAATGGAGGTGGCATTTTGCAATTAGCCTGGAAGGGGAAGGCTTGGCTTCCAAAGGCAACACTTATTGAAGACAGTATGCCTGATGTGGGGTGCTAAGGATTTAAGTCACACTCTTCTGCATTATTTGCAGTATGTGAATCTTCTCACTCTGCTGGTCTAGTGTCATGAATGTTTTCAGCTAGAAGAGAATGTTCCACTTGAGCCTGTTCAGACACTGAGGGTAAATGGGGATGAACACCTGTTGGAAAGTACAACAAAATACCATATAAGTACCAATATGTGAAGAGCCGCATATGAAAGTAAACCTGAAGGTGATCTTATTACTTTCTGGCAATCCAGCCCAATACATTTTGCTGCCTGGGGTGAAGGAGATGATGACACCTTCACTCTCCTTCCAAGTATAAAAGTCCATCAGATCAGCAGTTGAATCTTGCTCCAGCAGTACCCACAGAACAGTGTCTTTCATTGCACCTGAGGCAAATGGGCTAATTTGGGGGGACTGGGGTAAAACAAGTAGCACACGCAGTGCCTTATCATTGCTCCCTAGCATCAGGCACCTTACTGCATAATGGTAGGGCTAGCCCTGGCATCTGAAGCTATGATCTGATGAGCCATAATATGCACATCTTACAAACTAGCAGCCTGTTTTAACATTAGGATTTAGATCACAAGTTAATGTGAATGAGTATTTCTTATATTTCTTCTTCTTATAACATTAATCCTTCCACGCATGTAAAATTTTCAGAATTAGAAACTGCTACATGCCTAAGACATCAGGCATGTAAAGAAAACTGTGCTACAACACAAAGGCAGGCTAATTTTCCAACTGAGGATTGAGGCAGATTCATGACAGAATAGACAATCTTCTCCTCTTAAAAATTCTATTATGGAATCACCATCTTACCAAGTGAGGCCATAGTTATCACCTTTGCTGGGGGGGGGCATGCCCAGTGTCTAGAGCCCCACATACTGAATGGAAATATGAAAATATATGACTCAATTCAGTGAACAGATGCACAGGCAAAACCCTCTTTTATTGCTAATGCAGATTACAATTCCAGTGTAACTCTTGAACACAAACCATCCAGAAGAGCACTTAAATAACTCATTTGTTCAGTGTATTTTGTTGGCGGTAACTCCTAGAACCCCTTTTCATGGATCTATTTAGGTTGATATTTAAGTTAAGTTTCTTCTTTAATTTGCAGCATTTTCTCAGTTGGTATAGATAGTTAATTTGAGGCCCTGGATGGTTTTACAGAACATATAAGACACTTTGTCCTTATAACTGAAAACAAAGCATATTATAATTTATTTTAATTATATTTTAATCATATTTAATTATATTTAATCATATATTTTAATTATAAAAGTCTAATCTCTCAAAAGTGGTGGGACATGCAACAGGGCCTCTTTTGAAGATCCCAAATTCCAGACTCATACAGAAAGAGACAATCTCTCAGACAGCTTGGCCCCAAGCTGTGCAGTTTTGTGAGTCAAAATCAGTACCTTGAATTGAGCTCAGAAGTAAAATGGAAGCTAGAGCAGTCAGTTCAGGACTGGTGATATATGATCTCTAAAGTACAGCCCAGACAAGAGTTCTGACTGCCAGGTTTCCTCCTTGCTCTAGCTTCCAAACACTTCCAAAGGGGAGACTCATGCAGAGTGAATTACTGTAGTCTAACCTGAGAGGCGATGTATGGAAGTGAGAGCTGGACCATAAAGAAGGCTGACTGCTGAAGAATTGATGCTTTTGAATTGTGGTGCTGGAGGAGACTCTTGAGAGTCCCCTGGACTGCAAAGAGAACAAGCCTATCCATTTTGAAGGAAATCAACCCTGAGTGCTCACTGGAAGGACAGATCCTGAAGCTGAGGCTCCAATACTTTGGCCATCTCATGAGAAGAGAAGACTCCCTGGAAAAGACCCTGATGTTGGGAAAGTGTGAAGGCAAGAGGAGAAGGGGACGACAGAGGACGAGATGGTTGGACAGTGTCACCGAAGCTACCAACATGAATTTGACCCAACTCCGGGAGGCAGTGGGAGACAGGAGGGCCTGGCGTGCTCTGGTCCATGGGGTCACGAAGAGTCGGACACGACTTAACGACTAAACAACAACAACAACAAACCTGAGAGGCAACTGAGGCAAGGATTGCAAGGAAGGATTGCAGTTGGTGTGTCAGACAGAGGAGGGCAAAGACAGTATTTTACAGAACAGTCCACTGACTCATTTGGCCCAGTGCAAGGTTCACTTGATAAAATTTGTGCTTTAGGAATTTCTAGAGTAAGTCTCCATAGCTGCCTTGGGTCTTTTTAAGGAGAAAGGCAGGATTCTGTAAGCTTACTCCCAAGTGTACATGTACAGGACTTTAGCCTTTGTGCTGGACTGTGGCTGAAATGTCTGCAAAATGAGGTGTGCATGTTTATTTCCTCCCAAATTTATCACTGCAGTTGAAACACTATGACTCACTATGGCCCCACATTCCCTTCCAATTCCACTCTATTAGCTGCCTGAATACCAACTCAATTTCTTATTAATTTTGACTATAGTTTTACACACTTTGCATTATATCCCCCTCCGTACCTCTCTGGACTAGTCAAGGTCCTCTCTCCTGCCCCCACTGCAGGGTTAATTTAAACTCAAGCCAGCAAGGTAACCATTAAATTACATACAAGCTTAGTTTTTTTTTAATGGGCTGATATGTAGTTACAGCTGTTCTCCTTCTCTCCACATGAGATTTCAATAAATTTCTACAGTGAGCTTCATTAATCTGAACAGAGTTTCATTCAGGGTAGATAACCTTAAATTAGACTATAAAACCATTTAATTCACGATAATATGGCTACTCAGACAGTGCCAAAAGGTGAGAAACATGAGAGCTGTAAAGGAAATTACCTCTTCCTGCTACCCATTATCTAGCCTTGTTAATATTCTACCAAGAATTCCTTTTATTTTTTTAACCTTGTGGAATGCTAGACTACTGCTTAGAAACAGGATGAAACTGGTTGTTGAATAAACTGCTCCTTTTCAGACTCACACCTTAACCACAAGTTAACTTTTTTCAATAATAGTTGCAAATAAAACTGTATACAATTTTAGAAAGACACAAAATTGTTTTGTAACCTATTGTGAGAAATCCAGAATGGTTAGATGATGATTATCTAATTAAAAAGATATCTCTCTGTGTGTAACTGTAGGAAATGATGTCTCTTTCAAATTACTTCCACTCCCTCAAAGAACCAGAGAAAGTCATGCTTAGACCAGAATACAGAAATAAAAAAAGATTTATGTTACTATTAATTTGTCTCATTGATTACAATGGATCTATTCTGACTAAATGTAGATTCAGTCTATGAGCTTTATTGAGCATGATGAACATTTGATAAAGAGGCAACATGAGTGTCATCTTCAACTATTTGAAAGGCTGTCACAGAAATAATGGAGCACATTTGCTGTGGTGATCCAGAGCTAAAGGTTTTCCAACAGAAGTTAGATGGTCAGGTATCCAGGATGTTATAATGGGCACTTCCTGCATCAGCAGGGAATAGGAATAGATGACTTTGGACTTTCAACTCTATGATTCTGAGCAAACAGTTAAGCTACCCTGGTTGATTATGGTATATGTTTTCCAGACACCAAGTGGACAGAATTATCTGAATCTGTAGCTGGTGTGTGTCTGTGCAGGCCAAGACCAGACTGTTCACTCACTCACAGTGCAGAAATGCAGCTGAAGTTATAGTATGTCTCAGAGGAAGCTGCTTACTGAAGAATTTGCTCATTTTCCAGTCAGAAAACATGCTCTGGTAGGGGACTGAGGCTGCAACTACACTGGCAAATAGTACCGATTTTTCTGCAGAGGTAGAATGCATGAATTCAAACTTTTAAAAACTGATCACATGACACAAAGCCCAATGCAAATCAGTCCAATCCTTATTGCTTCAGATGCTGAGTTTTTCCCCTGCTGCTAGGAGCTTCCACTTTTTTAAAGCTGGAGAAATTCAAATAGTGTTTTCCCCAGTGATCAGTTGTTTCATTCTCAAAAAGGAGAGGAAAGGGTGTGACTGTGGATGGTATTCTGGTGACATACTAAGGCACAATATTTTGGGTAGCAGGAACATTCAACCCCAACATCTTTCTCCCTAGTTGCCCCAAAGTATTTTTTTTAATCGCTGCATTGAAATATTAGCATAGCACTAGATCATCTCTGCACAGACCCCCCCCCCAAAAGAGAGAGATAAAAATCAATTATGAAATAGAAACAACTCTGATGAACTACAGCAGACTACTATGTTTCCATGGCGGCAGCGGCAGCAGGAGGCAGAGGTTGGCTTTCCAGAGCTGCCACTTCCTTCATTCAGTGCTGGGCTCTGAGGGATCTTTGTTGCCAAGGCTGTATAGGAGGGGTCACCAGAAGAGCTGCCTGCTCTGTGATCCAGGGGGTAATTTTTCTGATTACACGCTCATAGAGACTCCCTGAAAAAACTGCAGGAAGAAGTAGCTTGAGCTGCCTGTAGCTTTTGTGACTGGGTGGATTAGCTGGCAGAGACCAGATACAGCAGCAAGGTGGCTAGTGTCAGCAGCTGTATGGCAAATTTGCTTCCCATGGAAGCCTGCTATTGCCAGAGATGGCCTTGCTCATCTTCATGATGTGCCAGGCTCTCTTCTCCACACAGAAAGAAGCAATATTTAAAGCAACAATTCAGGCAGGAGACACAGGAAGTGGGGCTCTTTGGGATTAAATCTACAGGCTAGAATCTGTTGAAATGGGTGGAAGGGACACTGCAGAACCTGCCGCAGCTAACTGATGAGGAACCAGTTCTGCCCAGCACATAACGAGGCATGCGACATGAAACCAGCACCTTCTTAATTAGATGCTGTGCTTTCCCAATTTCCCTTCCTCATGCAGTCCAGTAGCGATGTATGGAAGTGAGAGCTGGACCATAAAGAAGGCTGACCGCCGAAGAATTGATGCTTTTGAACAAACCTATCCATTCTAAAGGAAATCAACCCTGAGTGCTCACTGGGAGGACAGATCCTGAAGCTGAGGCTCCAATACTTTGGCCATTTCATGAGAAGAGAAGACTCCCTGGAAAAGACCCCGATGTTGGGAAATTATGAAGGCAAGAGGAGAAGGGGACGACAGAGGACGAGATGGTTGGACAGTGTCATAGAAGCTACCAACATGAATTTGACCAAACTCCGGGAGGCAGTGGAAGACAGGAGGGCCTGGCGTGCTCTGGTCCATGGGGTCACGAAGAGTCAGACACGACTTAACGACTAAACAACAACAACATGCAGTCAAAGGCAATAGTACTCTGATTATGTAATTTTGAAATAAGTCATCTCTCACTCCATAGTCTGTGAAACACTGCTGAGGTGCCTCACTGTTGCTAATACTATTCTTATTTCTTTGTGCTGGGAAGGCTTAGAATTACCCTACAGTAATTCCTCAGGAATTCTATACAAATAAAGGAGAAATTTAGGAGAAAAGGCACTAGAGCTCATTTAAAACCAAAGCATTTAAGGCTGAAAATACACAAACGTATGTCTTCAAGAACTCCTATTTCAACACCTCATATCTCAATAGAAAGCAAGTTGTGGATTAATACTAGATAAATCAGAGACATGTGAATTTATTGCATATTCTGTCTAGACAAAAGTCTGGCTTTACAGAGAAAAAACAAACAAAGACAAAATGCCACTGTAAGTAATCAGTAGCACACAGTATTCTGAAATTTAGCTCTGGATACCATTGATATAATTCTATTTCTATTTCTTATTTTTAAAATGATGTTAAATACTTACGGAAGAGCATTTGGAAGGACTGCACGAAAAATGCAACCAATGCGAAGACAAACATGGAACCCATGAAATAAATCTGGAACAAATTCATAAATCGAAATTAGTCAGAGCCAAAGATGCCAGATACCTCTTTAGAGAACAATGGATTAATACACACCAGGCCAGAATGAAATACATCCTGCCAGAAGATCCTCAGGTGAAGATAAAGCAATCCTAGCGTGCACGGGCTAATTGATTCTTGGTTGCTATGATTCCAGCACCTGGGAACAAGAATAAAAAGGCACTGATATACCAATATACAAGCTGATTCTCAATTATCTGAGACACTTTACGGTGGCCAACAGCAAAGTCATCAAGAGCAGAAAGCAAGCCTCATGTCTATGTAGAGTATATGTTATCTCTCTTTTCATACTGCTATCCTGAGGCCATGACCTGGGAGGAAGGCAAGTTGGAGAAGCCATCCTACTGTCATGGGATCTTTCTAATCCACACGTTTTTCTTCTGCTTCACACTGAATATTACATACTCTGGAAATACCACCCTAAAAATATCTACATTTATCAGTGAACATATAAATTGTAATTACATGCTGTCAGGTTGATTCCAACTTATGGTGACCATTTCCAAAGTTTTCTAGTAGAGAGTACTCAGAAGTGATCTTCTGGGGCACGTTGGGACTGTGCAGTTTGCCCAAGACTACATAGGCTGGTTTGTCTCCTGGGAGGTGCAGTAGGGAATCAAACTCCCAACCTCTGGCTCTGCAACCAGTCAATCAGTGCCTATCAACCCATCTCCACTTGCCTGGAAACTGGACCTAGTGATCTCTGCCTTTTTCTGATCTCCTTAAGTTGTTGCTTGTGGGTGTGGGAGAGAAGGTTTTGCTTCCTCCCAAGTAATGTAACCCTTTTTTTACAGGTCAGGGGATATGGGGCATTGAAGGGGGCAGGGACTGTGGTGAGGGGAGGACAAAGCCTGACTTGGTTGGTAAAACTGGTAAGGGAGTATCGATTGGGTAGGTAGGAGTAAAGGGGAAAGGGTAGAAAAAGCATGTTTTGGTGTTAGAACTGGGGGGAAGAATCAAGTCAAAGGGAGCAGGACAGGGCAAAGGGAGCCAGATCAGGCGGGCATAACTAGCAGGAAGAGCAAGGTGGAGGGAGGAAGATTGAGTTGTTAAGACTACCACAGAAAGGGTGACGAGAGTCAGATGGGGCAGATAGGATTATGGGAAACAGCCAGGTTGAATGAGTAAGGTAACTGGGAAATAGATGGAGAAAGACAGGTAGGCTGGGGGAAAGTAATTTGGGAGGGTGGAGAGAGCACGTTTGCATTGGGTGAACAAGTGGGTAGGTGAAAAAAGTAGGGTTGGGGACTTAATGGCAATTGTGGTGTGTGTGTAAGAGAGAGAGGACAGGATAAGGCAAGCAAGAGCAGCAGTGGAGGGGTCTGGCCAGGATAATTAAAGACTAGTGAAGTACTGGGCTCCTTTCTCCAATTTTCCAATGGATTAAAAATTAGAAAAGCAGTTATTCTTATCTGAATGAATCAGGCGGTGTGGTTGAATAATGAACATGGAATGCTACTGTTGATAACTAATGCAAGGTGCAATTAGAAAATACAAGAGAGGATCAAATGCAAAGGTCAGACTGGTTGCTGTTACAGCCCATTTCTTTGGTTACTAATTGGTTTGAGCTCCCATCATCAACTTTATTGGCAGAAACAGTAGTAAATTAGGGGAATAAAGGAAGCTAGATTGCGCTGGGAAAGCCAGCCTTTCCCTAAAGGCATCCAGTCGCTGGCAAGGGTAATCCCTCCCTTCTCCCACCCTATTTTTAGCTCTCCCCCTTCTTATACTCTCACCCACACCACTAGTCTCACCGCACTCTCTCCCTGTGATTGTTATTCACCCAGTTTTGCTCTCTGCACCTCATTCCTACCAGTTCTATGCAGCATGCATGGCTCTTTGCACTCTTTCCCCACTATTCCTACCCACCTGACCCAGCTTTTTCCTCCTTCCACTCTTCTCTTCTTTCAGAACCCATCCCCTCTCATTTAGAAGTGCCTGCCAGGAGCCCTTCTGCCTTGGGGTCTTCAGGTGCAGCTCTGGCATACGTCCTCCCCAATAGCTCAGTGCTGGATGGGGTGGGCTGGAGTGAGGGAATCACACTCAGGCCACTGTCATACTAGAGAAATGCCTCCCCTTGTTTTCTCATGTCTTCTGCTTTCTGTAGAGTCACGGATTGTGCTCATGTGACATATATCCTGCGATAGTGGTTCATACGTTCTTAACCATTCCATATTTTTTTGTTAAATTAGATGTGGTATGTTCGTCTACACCCCTGCAGCAGGGCATATCCCTTCCTCTTTTAGTGCGTTTCTCTGCCCCCCTTCGCCCCTTTTAAAAAAAATGTGTGGGTATATCAATGTGTCGGCAAAACGCCCTTGTTGGCTACCTACTGACCATGGGCATTTTTTCCTGTTTCTGTGCTGCATTACCCTCAATGGTGGAGAACCCACAGCCCCTTTGACAGAAGCATGGCAACACGACAACATTCCTGTCGGAAAATTATTTTTTTAGAAAATTAAGGGAGATGAATGACAGCTAGTGGTGCTGGTGGGACTGCACACCAGATGTAAAGGAAATGAATTGGTTTTGT
This sequence comes from Intellagama lesueurii, assembly GCA_037013535.1. Classification (NCBI taxonomy): domain Eukaryota; kingdom Metazoa; phylum Chordata; class Lepidosauria; order Squamata; family Agamidae; genus Intellagama; species Intellagama lesueurii. Next base: position 114,333,130 of record JBAJHW010000005.1, read on the forward strand.
AGTACACAATCTATGGAATGTCGGTTGTAGTGCAAATATAACAGTAGCCTCCCTGAGGGCTGGATTTGATGTGGAGATAACACGGAGGGTGAACAAAAGAATTGGTAATGGCCGTGCATCGTCTGAACCCCCTCCCCAGGGTTGAAACTCACAGGGTGTAACACAGAAACATTTTGCTAGTGTGACCATAGCCTCAGCCCGAAAAGATCAGCATAGTTGGGGCCTTTCATAGTTTGTGGTAACACTTAACTAAATGTTGCATTCAAGAAGAACCCTTTTCAGATTTTTCAAACCCTTCACATACTCAAAATCTTCCCAATATTTTCTCTTCCATGTCATGTCAGTATTACTCTACAAATCAAAATTCAAACACCCTGTTTAAGACAAGCACATTTCTATTCCCCACCATGAGGTTCTAATTCTTCCTAAACTCAGAACTCAATGGGTGACTTTGGATAAGTCACTCTCTTCCTCTCCGTCTCATTTTCATGAGCAAAATTTGCAGATGCCTGCATGGTGAGAGACGATGGAGCAATAGTTCATCAAAATGTGGAGGCCTTGAACTCCAGCTCTGTCATAGATTAGAGAGAATCAGGAACTCATGTGAGCATTCATATGGCATCCACTTCAGCCTTGTTACTGGCCTTGCTGAGATCACTTCTTAACTAGCTGAGCTAACTCAACAGAAACATGTTTGGAAGATGGGTTTGTTACTAAGGTCAGGTTTTCACTCAGCTAAACAAAGGTCTTTTCAAAATTATGCTCTGATTTAGCACCATGACTGCAGGCAGCCAAAACCAGTACCATGTCCTATGCCTGAGTCCCCTCCCTTTTTTTTTTTTTGAATGACAGAAATCAAGGGCATTTTGATCAGCAGCGAATTATTTGAACAGGTTAATTAAGACCCCTTAGGAGTCTCTCTGATTTTGATAATAAACACTGGTGAACTTGTATGTTTTTGTTTTGCTTCATTTTGGTTTTGCCCCTTAAAATTATTATCATTATTAAAGTATGAGTCATACCTGTGCTTTAATTAGTGGAATATTAGAAAAAAGATTATTAATATTTTTCTGCTGATATACTCAGCAATCAAAAAGAAAAACAAACAGGTACAATTTCCTTAAGGATAGCAGAACTGCTATAACTCAGCTTCCCTGCACCTGTGGCAGACTACAGCCCCCATCATCTACACCCATGGTATGCTGGGGATGATGGGAGTTGTATTCCAACACATCTTGAGGGTGCTGGATTAGGAATTACTGCAGTGGCATACCCAGGGGCCAGAGGTAGAGGCAAACAGTGGGTTTCTGTACACTTTTCATTTTGATCCTTGGGTCAACTCTCTTTTTACCAAGCCCTTGGGGCTCAAGCTACAGGAAGCCAGATTTCGGCTGAATATCAAGAAAAACTTCTTAACTGTTAGAGCAGTATGACAATTACCTTAGGAGCTGGTGAGCGCTCCAACACTGGAGGCATTCAAGAGAAAATTGGACAACCATCTGCCAGATCTGCTTTGATTTGTATTCCTTCATTTAGCAGGGGGTTGGACTCGATGGCCTTATAGGCCCCTTCCAACTCCATGATTCTATGATTCTATGGTCTCCTCTTCTCTCTTTTAAAGAGCTGCTTCTGTCTCTCAGGGTGGGTGCATGAAATTAGCTGGGAAGACCAAGAGCACCAGTCTAATGACAGGGGCTGAAGGAATAGGACTGGGTCAAGCCCTACACTGTGTTCTTGTGGCCCAAGAAAGATTCTGTGTTCAGGCTGACCCACAAAACCCACTGCACAGCATTTTGAGAGGATAAAGGGAAAAGAAAGAGGAGTGTGAGTGTGTTTGGAATGCATGTAGACGAATGAGCTGAATGGGTGAGAAAAATTAGGAAAGAGACTGAGTTTTGCTGAAAAGTTTCTTTGACATAAAGTAGTACCATACAGTTCTGGAAGATCTTTTTCTCCCAGGGCTGGAACAAACAGAGCTGGAACAACATGCTTTAGTTCTTTGTGAGTCAATATAGATATTATTTGTATTCCTTTCAGTTTCACACCACTTTTAATCTGATTGATGAAAGGTTCAAAATAAACAGGATTATTCAGTTCTAAACTCTCTGCACCAAATGAAAAAATCATAACATCCTCTGAATGCTATAACTATTTGGGAAAAAAGAGAAAAAAGCATTGATGAAGAAGAACAATGAAACCTCACCTTTCATAAAGCTCATGGCGAAGAGTTGTATTACTGGCATAGATGGCTCTGTCAATTTCTAAGTGATCTAAGATGTGACTGGGGATGGAATAGCCTTCTTCCAGAAGAAGGGCCAAATTAAAGAATCCCTATAACATAATAGATTAATTAATGAATTGTACTGATAGAACTTCTTGCTTTAAACTTAAAGATCTTAATAACAGGCCTTCACAACATTTCTATTGGTTGCATTTCACACATGAAGAATTAAGAGAGATTGTGTGGCTTGTGCTGTGCACATGTTTGATGCAGTGCACACCACTGGTACAGTATCCCATTCTTAATTAATAAACGGAAGTATGACCTTGCCAAGGCATTACTGTTTTTCTATTTTTTCAAGGCAGATGTGGAAAAGTTTTTTTCTTGATGAGGTCTATTTTATTTCTGTCAAAATGTGTCAGCAACCACCACATTCCAGTAGTTGGTGTGGCTAGCACCAGAGGCGGGTGGGAGAAGTCACAGTTGTAACTTTTTTCAGTGCATAACTTTTTAAAAAGTTACTGGAATCAAGACATTCTCACTCCATCAGTGTTGCATCCGGAGGACAGAACAGACAAGGCAAATCATATTAATAACTTGGGGGAAGGCAAGTTTTGGGGAAATAGGCATAACCTGGTGAGACAAAGAGAGCAATCAGAGAGCATATTTGATGTGCTTCGATTTGCCCTATTTTCCAATGACCATCTTTGTTTTAAGTAAGAGCGATCCATCCCATCCTTTTTGTGAGCTGTTCCACTCCTCTATTTTACTCTTCTCACAATTTAAAAAAAATATTCTCCTAAGTCATTCAGCATTATTTCAGATATAAGGGAGTATCCACATTAGGTTATTGTATTGCTGTAACATTATGCCACTTATTAAATTAAACAAAAAAAGGGGGAAGCCACTGCAGCCTGTGGAAGGACAGCTGTGACAAAAGGCAGGGAAAGGGGGTGAGTGTGCTAATAACCAAAAACAGGGAAAATTGGAGCACTCCGAAGTGCTATCTGGATCCTTCACAGAAGAAAGTCTCCTCTGTAAATGGAAGAACTGCAAGTGAGAGATATAATAGATCACACCAAATATAAGAGCCATTTAAACATGTCCTGGAATGCTCCAGATTTGCCCATCTAGTCATGCCCTGAGAGGACTAGATGTTCATGTATGACCCATGTGCCCAAGTTCCCACCAATGCTTTAAAAGGGAACAATGCACACTCATATTTTGAGGATATGCACTATGTAAACCTCAAACAGCACACACACACAAAAAACAAGGGGTAGGAATGAAAAAGTAGCACCTCATTGCTCTGTGAGGTAGAAGGAACAATGTGAGCCTCTGACATAGTTTTGAAAGGTCTCCACCCACACTTGGGTTGCACATTTTTCAAAAACCAAAACATTATGACACCTATTTTGTAAAATGAGCTGGACAATGTGTTAGAGCGCAAGGGCTGAAGAAAACAAGTGGTACAGAGCTAGACATGAGGGATTCATCTTTGTTGACAAAGTCGAATCTTGCCAGCACAGGTGGCCAGCCTGATTAACACCCGCCGCCAGAACCCGCTGGACCACTTACCATGCGGCACATGTGGCCAGCATCATCGACAGCGCTCCAACTGCTCCAGTAGCCCGGCTAGCACAGCCCCGTCTTCCTGCTAGGCTGGCCATTCCAGCAAGGGGGCAGGATGACGAGTCTCCCCACTCAGCTGCTGAGTGGCCAGTTGAGGAGGGAGGTGGGGCTGCACCAGTTGGGCTATTGCCACAATTGGCATGCTGTCGATGATGCCAGCCATGCGCATCATGCGATAAGTGGTCCAGTGGGTTCTGGGAGCAGGTGTTAATTGGGTTTGCCACCTGTGCCAGCGTGATTTATCTTTGTTGGTGAAAATGAATCCCCCATGTCTCATACAGACAAAGGTGCATAAGGCCTCAGCACTGAGCCAGACAACCAGAAACTCTCCAAGACAGAGATTTTCAGAGACTCAATCCAGCTAGCACTTGGGATCTGGCATCTCCATGCCCCAAGAACCCCATTCTTCACAAAGTCTCCTTGCTAGCACAAGCAACACAATAAAGAGGCATAATAAGTGATACAGTGAAAGGCCTCAGGGCTGATGGATTAGGGTTGTGGCAAAAGGTTAACATCCTTTCCTGTCAAACTATTTTCCTAAGTAAGCCCAGTGTCATCAAAATGACACTAGCTAGTTAATTAAAAAATAAACTATTCAAGAGCAAGGTACATGTCAGCTATCACATGCCCATTGGCCTTAACACCAAACTAATAATTTAATCCTTATTACATAACAGAACTGGAAAACTAGAAGTGACCATTCTGGAGAGTTATCAGTTTTTAAGTTTTAAGAGTATCAATATAACAAAGAGTATCAATATAGTCAAAGAAATAAATGTGCATAATCTCAGTAATTTAAGTGTCCTTAGATGGCCACTATGTAGATGTACCTAATGGTTTATTCTGGGATACAAAAGCAGCCACAAATACATCAGTCTCACTGCCTCTTATGGGTATCATCTTACAAGCCCTGTAGATGATTCGGGTCATACTAAATGTACTAAAAATTGCAATACCACTTTGCAGCTCTTGAAAAGCCTCAAGACATCCACAGGCTTTACGCTGCATATCAGGACACAACCTACCTGGGCCTCTCCATTTAAGGCTGCTTGTGCATACATCTGCATTGACATTTCCAGATTTCTGGACTGGTTCTCATATCCATAGTAATAGAAGTCTCCCACTTTCAAAAAAGCTATGGAAAGAAGCAATGACATTAAAGACTATGAAAAAAATAGTTCCCTTCATAGTCAACTCATGGAATAGCCACCAGCATTCTCAAATTCTCAAAGAATTAATTTTTCCACCCACTCGCAAGGCATCATTTTGCATCACCAAAGAGCATAATTACACAATAATATTTCACAGATCTGTATACATACCAAATGTGGGAGTGTTGCTTTGAAAAACTGATAAATTATAGTATCTCCAAACACAGTCAGTAGCCAAGTATCTTTTTGCCAGATTCTGGAGAGAATGGGAAAAGAATGGCTCAGTATGTCCGTTCTACAGGCAAAATATTTAATGATTTAAAATGAAAAAAGAGCATTCACCTCTACCAGCCTGCCCATATTCTGGAGTCATAAACATAACTTGCCTGCTGCCAAGAGCAGTTAAATTGATGAAACAGCCTCACACTTTCAGGAAACATGTAGCTGTTTCCTTCTTTCAGACCTTCAGGAAAGTTCTGAAGACCCCCTTTGTTTGCATAAGCATTAAAAAAAACAGTGCCTTGGTTTTATTTGCATCTGCTGGTTTTATGGAGTTTTACTGTTTTGTAGCATACATATGCAGCTTCAGGAAGTTCCATCCCTAAAGGCAGCTTAAAACATATTTAAATTTGACTTTCAACATTAAATGAATAGACTGAGAAGACCTTTACTTACTGGCCTCTCTTCACAGAGGTGTGCTAGATTTGTCTGCGACACCTCAATTCCAGTTTCTGCAGACAGTATGTAATACAGCAGAGCTTCATGCCTAAAGTTGGAAAATGGAGTGAGAATAATAGGGGGAAAGAAATAAAAGAGAACAAGAAAGCATCAGAAATGGTTCCAAATCCTGAACTTCTATGGGAGCTTCTCGGGGTATCTCAACAAGAGGATCAGTAGCAATTCACATATTTCTCTGAAAATTGCCTTGTTCATTGCTACGGCTATCCCTAAAGTGGATCATTGCAGAGGGTATATTTTTGAGCCCAATCTCCACTCAGGCATAGCAGCAATGAGGCTCCACATGATCAGTGTGCCCATCTTAAAATATCTCTCAGAATCGTATACAGAATACAGGAGTTCCTGGGAAGATGCACATGCAGATAACAATCCATGAATATGGAAAGTTGGAAATGAACTAGTTTAAATATTCATAGTCCCAACAGGACATAGCAGTGGCATGACCAAAGAAAACTCATGCAGAATCAATACAGACTGGGAGAGGAAACCTTTTTATGACATAGTTTGGAGGAGAAGATGAACACCCACCCCAAGCAATGATAAATGCACTATGTGCTGTGTAATTTTGGTTTTGGAGCCCTACTGAAGAGAAAACAAATAGCTGCTGAGTTGTTTCAGGAAAGAATGTAGAGAACAGAATGAATAAGGATTCAGTTCTTATCTCCTGACATCCCTATCTGCCTATCCCTACCCTCAAATGCCTATAACACTGGTGATTTCCTGATTCTGTTACTGGGTTTTTTGGATGTGGTTGTTTGTTCTGGACTACAAATCCTGGAATTACACCCAAGTAATGTCCTGGGAGTTGCAGCCCAAGACAATGTTCTAGACAATGATAAATTCCCTAACTACCATGCCATTAAAAACAAAACAAAACAGAACAAAACTTGGATTGGGACCATGCTGGGTATATGGTTTTTAAAGGTTCCTAAGACCCTGCTAAATTACAAGCTGCTATAAGCTCCAGGACAGAAGCTTCCATTAGTGCTTTCTGCTGGTGCTGAAAAGTTTGTGGTTGTGCTTAGAAAGAATGAATGAATAGGTCTTCAAAGCAACAGCTACATCTACAGGACAGATTTTAAATAAAAGAACCAATATTAGCTGAAAGCAAGAGTGGGTAATACCGTTGTTAGACCACTAACAAATCACATATATAAGCATGTTTTGAACCCCATTTGGGTCTTTATCAGGCTGAGCACCAAAGAGCTGTGGGTGTTACAGAAAAAACAAATTTGTTTTGAGTAACAGAGTTAAGAATTGCCCCAATCAACAATGGTTTTAAATCAGCTGATATCCAACACCAGCTTAGACAACAGAGTTCCCATTTCATATTTCTGTTTCCTCTTGCTCTCATCTGTGAGAAGAGCGAGGCTCTGGGAAACACAGTGTTATTTCACTGCATACACAAAAACTGACATTCAGTTACAGAAACCTACCATGACAAATCCAGATAAGCATTTAATGCTTTTCGGATGACGTGGCCTAAATAGCCATTCTTTTCTGCCACATATTTTGCCCAGCTGTAAATCAAAACAGTAGCATTAAAACCGGAGACCTGCAGCTAACATTATGAATGTTTACAGTCTGCCACCATTAGTGAACCATTTCATTCCTCCTTCCTCCTTATCCCCGTATGAAAGGAGAAGACCTGTATGGCCTAGAGACATTGTGAAGGAGATGCCATCTCATATATTTCTGGAGGAGAAGATGGAGGAAGAAGGATAGAGCTCTTCCCAGCAACACAAGAAGTGGGAGGTGGGGTGGACTTTCCCTTCCTCCCCCAGAAGCGTATAATTAAAGCTTCACAAATGAAAATCCTCTTAGCTTATGAAGAAAAATAACAAGTAGGGAACATAAAGAAGCATAGATTATGTATATTAAAGCACAATATGTTGTTACACTCACAATCATCCCTGCTTTAAGAAATTAGATTTTTGTTCTCCATAACATTACCATTACTTACATTACTGCTTTCTCAGGGTCTCTGGGAAAGTTTGCTAAATTTCCTGTGATATAATATTGAGAACACCGTAATGTCCCTTCCATATGGCCTTTTTCCGCTGCTTTATAGAAATAGTCGGCAGCAACAGTCTGTTAAAAAAAAAGCAGTAGTAAAGTGTACATTTCTTTTGTTTACTCTTCCATTGGTTTTAATAAGCTGTAAATCGGAGGAAATGTACATTACAAAATATTGCAACAAAGGATGTTGCTACAGTTCATGTTCACTAATTGACTTGCCCATGCCTTCCTTCTACATCTAAGAATCTAGACAGCAAAATATTGTTTAATACTTAATCTGTGCTACAATATAGCCAGAAATAAAGTAAATCCATTTGTGATGATTGTCCACAAGTTTGCTGCCTCATCTGAGACTAGAAATCAGGAGCAGTTTTTAAGATAACTAAAGCTATCAATCACTTCTCACAATGAATACACACACACACACCATAATCACTACTGGCAAGACAGATTTTGCACGGTTCTTCAACCATTCAAAACCCTGCAAAATCTGTGGGATCAGGATGAAAGTGAAACAATCCCTTCTTCAAACTGCTTAAATTTTTTGAAAACATTATTGCCTGTCTCTAGCCTTAAAGTGTCTCCTTATATGAAAACTGTGGCCATTCAACAGGGATCCCAGTTACCACACTGGTCTCTTTCTCCTAGCCTGAATGTTATCTCGAGCATGACAGCTATTGCTGGAGATTCTCTCTGACCCAACAGAGTTTTGACAAAAGAAGCTAGCAAATCTGAAAATATGGAACTGGGTGTTTTCAAGAGTTGTGCCCAGGTTGTTCGCCTCTCTACTTGGAATGGGGGCTGCTCCCTTGCCTTCCCTTGCAGTTTCTGCATGTTACTAAATTATTCTGGCTCCCTTTGTTTCCCCTTCTGCCATTTTATTATTTGGCCTTTTGTTATTAGCTTAGTTTTATGGCCTGCATCTTGTTCCAACACATGCAGTGAATTGCTTGTGGAGCAGAACTAAAATAATGTATAAAGGTAAAGGTAAAGGTTCCCCTTGACATTTAGTCCAGTCGTGTCCGACTCTAGGGTGCGGTGCTCATCCCCATTTCCAAGCCGTAGGGCCAGCGTTTGTCTGTAGACAGTTTCCGTGGTCACGTGGCCAGCGTGACTAGACATGGAATGCCGTTACCTTCCCACCGTGGTGGTACCTATTTATCTACTTGCATTTGCATGCTTTCGAACTGCTAGGTTGGCAGGAGCTGGGACAAGCAACGGGAGCTCACTCCGTCGCGTGGATTCAATCTTACGACTGCTGGTCTTCTGACCTTGCACCACAGAGGCTTCTACGGTTTAACCCGCAGTGCCACCACGTCCCTGTGAAAAGAATGTATAAAAAGGTAAAGGTTCCCCTTGACAATTTGTCCAGTCGTGTCCGACTCTAGGCGGCAGTGCTCATCTCCGTTTCCAACCCATAGAGCTAGCGTTTGTCCGCAGACAATCCTCTGTGGTCACGTGGCCAGCGTGACTAGACACGGAACGCCGTTTACCTTCCCACCGAGGTGGTACCTATTTATCTACTCGCATTTTTGCATTTTGCATGCTTTCGAACCGCTAGGTTGGCGGGAGCTGGGACAAGCGACGGGGGGCTCACTCCGTCGCGTGGATTCGATCTTACGACTGCAGGTCTTCTGACCTTGCAGCACAGAGGCTTCAGCGGCTTAACCCGCAGCGCCACCACGTCCCGATGAAAAGAATGTATACTCAAATATAAATAAATGTTTATACTCACATTATTTCTAGCAGTTTGTCCTGGATAAACTCCATCTAAATACAGGACCACCAAGATTGAAGGATGCTTCAGGACTGCCCATAGCTTCAGCTTCTAGCCAGTATTTGGCTGCTTTTGCATAGTCTTTTTTAAAGTTATGATAATACCAGCCCAGACCATTTACTGCCTGAGGAAGTCCCTGTAGTTAAAAGGTGAGCAAAAAGGGTATTCTTAAGAATGTGGAGAGTGTTGCAGGTCCACACTGTTCTTGACTGGACAAAGCAAGTGTTCACAGAGAAGCATAAGTCCAAGCCACAAGGCTGGCAAAGCATGGTGGTGGTGCCAGTTAAAACACTAAGATATTTTTCACACTCTGCACAGAGTGATGAAGAATGAGTTCAAACATGAAGACAGCAGAATGCCACATTCTTCTGGAAAGCATTATAAAAGGGTCCCAAGAATGTGTACTGATCCAAAAACCCTTCCCTGATGGTCTAGCTTTCCACAGGGAATAGATTTTTGACATGAGATAGCATATTAACATGTAACATTTTCTGTCTTCCCACTAAATAGTATAATGGCTAAGCTAAAAATTGGAAAGTGTCTCCCTGAATTGCATCTTTTTTGTCTTCCACAAGTCCACTGAGAGGCTTTATAGGAAGGATGGGCAATATGTGGTCTTTAGGCCACACGCAGCCCCCAAAGGGTATTTTGCACCTTTGGTAAACACAGGTAATCTTTGTGTGAGTGAAACAAGTTATCCAAAAATTGTCACTGGCTCAAGGCTGAAGCCTTTGTCCATGGGTGCAACCCATGTTTGGGAGATGAGAACTCAAAAGGTGTGTCTGATCTTTCCAAGCTGCTTGCGTATTTCCAATGTAAATGCAAATCAGGTACCAGTTGTGCCTTCTCATGAAGCAGCATCTACCATGCCATATGCAGCAAACCCCTGTAGCTAATAATATTTATTCCCAGATATGTAGGTGCAGGACTGCAGTTTTAAGTGTTTTCTAATCACAGCCTATCCCCAGGAATATGCATTTTACTGAACAAAATGATTATAGAAAATAAATAAAATATCTGGAGAAAAGACAGACTATGTGTTATGTAAATAATAAAGAAAGGCATCTGTAAATTGGAATAAGAACCTAATAGGAATTACTTTTGAGTAACACTAAATCAATTACACAAATGCAGTTCTATGAATATTCTTCTTGTGATCATTGAACATTGAAGGCTCTGCCTTGGTATATGTGCAGAGTGCAAAACTTTAAGTGAATGAGTGCAAACCTGGTAGTCTTCATTATTTAACCAGCCTTACAGTACAAGTCTAAAAAAATTAAATCAACAGTTAATAAGGAGGGCTTGAAAAAGCTTATTTGTATCAAGATGGTGGACTATTTGTATTTTACGTTAGACACACAGAGGCTCCTTATCTGGCCCAGGAAACTGAATTTTGACTCCTTGAGACTATTCCTGGCATACACTTGGGAATCAGTAAGTTAAAAACAGAAGGGTTAGGAGCCAAAATGATGAAGGAAAGGAAGAGGGAAAGCAAGAGAAAAATTGTAATGGAGTTGGTGAGAAATGAAAATTTAAAAAGTTCATGCAGCTGTTTCCTTCTCTCCAAATGTCAAAAGAGAGGTTGGGGAGAGGAGTAAAGTAACAGGAAAGATTTCTCTACTTTTTCTCATGAGGTTTTATGGTAGTCATCTATGGCATTTTGTCACCAACATAACTTAAAAATTTGCCACATCCAACTTAAATGTAACTAAATTACATGTTTGGGCTCATTAAGAGAGTCAGTGTGGAACTGATAAAGTACCACACTAGATAGAGTGACACACTAGGATTCAGGAGACCTGGCTTCAAGTCCATGCTCAGCTATGAAAACTCACTGGGAGGAACTCAATGATAAAACCACTCAATGGTAAAAACATTCACTGGGTTTTAGAGCACTCCTTAACTAACTTACTTATCTTCAAAAACTTTATTAGGATCACTGTAAGTCAGCACATAATACAAATAGTTTGGAAAACTGTTATCCTTTCTCTGCACACTTTTACATTTTTGGTTTCATCACCTATCTGGTGTTAGTTTTGGTAGTGACAAAAGCAGCACAGAAAAAGCTGCTCTTTGAGTCCTAGGAGCCTAAAATTTTCATCTCCTTCTTGCTGGCCTTGTGCCCTCCCCCTGGGGTGCTCCTCTTTCCTCTTTAGTTCTTATGAATGGCTACTGGAGCAAACTGCTCCATCCATCTGACAGACCAGGTGCTTCTAAAGAGGGTTTAGGGCTGATTTTGGTCTTGAAATTGCCTAAGTCACTCTGAGGGATGATGAACTATGTCACCAGAAAGACAAGAGGAGTGTAGCCCTGTTAGTTCTCCTGGACCTCTTGACAGTTTTTGGTACCATAAATGTTTCTGGAAACAAATGATACACTATAATGAGAGATAGAGAGATCTAAGTTGGGCCAGTGTTCAATCCACAATATTAAGCAGTTACCTTGGAGGCAGCTTTTCTCATCAGCTGTACCGCAAGTCTTCTGTTCTTTTTCACACCTTGGCCCTGAGTAATGAGAAAGTAAGTTATAGAGATGTGCACTGAAATAGACATTCCTGGTGGGTTTTTTGGGGGTGGGGGTTTGACAGCTGGATTTGTACATAATGTATTTGCTTTTGGACTTACTGCCAGTTCCACCTGGGGGAGGTGCTGGACAAGACACTCTCATTACACCTCCCTCTCTGTGTGGACCCTCCTTTTCCTTCATGGAGCTGCTATTATTACCCATGTACAGTATGTAACAGTTTCTCTGGGCCTGATCCATGCCTCCTCACAGAGGCCTGCAAAGAGCTGTTGTTCCTTCTCTTTGATCTCCTCATTGTTCCTTCCATTGGAGAGGGCAAGCAAACAGGCAGCAAGAGTGAGGAGGAGGAATAGGAGGACCAAGGGGCTCCAGGGACTGGCATGGACCATGGGTGGTGCCCAGTGAGGTCTATCATGGACACCAGGCCTCTTCAGACTGTAGAATTTCCTTTCTGGTTTTATGGTGTGATTTTATAGATATAATTATGGGATGTTACCGAAACCTCTGTCTTCTTCTTTGTTTTAGCAATTTATTTATTTTTATTTATTTTATTAGATTTATACCCCGCCCATCTAGACAGATAGTCTACTCTGGGCGGCATTACAAAATTTAAAAACAATAGAAACAATGAACATACAAAATCCAAGATGTAAAAATGTAAATATTAAAATACAGCAGGAGGGAAAGCCTGCCTAAATAGCCATGTCTTAAGTTTATTTCTAAAGACACCCAGAGAGGGAGCCAGGCGGATCTCTACGGGCAAGTTGTTCCAGAGGCAAGGGGCCACTGCCGAGAAGGCCCGGTTCCTCGTTCTTTCCTTCCGGGCCTCCCTCGGCGTTAGGCCCCTCAATCGCCCGGCCTGGCTAGAACGAGTGTCTCTGGCAGAACTGGGTGGGAGAAGGCGCTCTGCCAGATATCGAGGTCCGAAACCGTTTAGGGCTTTATAAGTAATTGTAAGAACTTTGAAATCAACGCGGAAACGAATGGGCAACCAATGCAAGGCGGTCAACGTGGGGGAAATATGTTGGTGCCTCTTCACCCCAGTTAGAAGTCTGGCCGCGGCATTTTGTACCATCTGAAGTTTCCGCGTCAATCTCAAAGGCAGCCCCACGTAGAGCGCATTACAGTAGTCTAATCTTGAGACTACGAGCGCATGGACCAAAGTGGTGAGCGCCCCCACATCAAGATAGGGATGCAGCTGGGCAATCCGCCGAAGGTGGAAATGTGTGGAACGGACCACTGACGACACCTGGGTCTCCATGGTGAACGCCGGGTCCAGATGTACACCCAAGCTGCGAACCTCACTCTTGGTGGTAAGAGTCACCCCCCCCAAAAGAGAGGGAGTTTCCCAGACCACTGATGTCTGGGGCACCCACCCGAAGGACCTCCGTCTTGCCCGGATTCAGCCTCAGTCCGTTCTCCTGCATCCATTGCTGAACAGCCCCCAGGCAGCGCTCAAGGGACGAGACAGCATCCACTGTTGTTGGAAAGAAGGAGATGTAGAGCTGAGTATCATCAGCGTACTGATTACACGAAGCCCCACATCCCCTGATGACCCCTCCCAGCGGCCTCATATAGATCTTAAACAGCATTGGAGAGATAATCGAGCCCTGCGGGACCCCACAATTGAGGCTCCACGGGGCCGAGAAACTCTCTCCAATCTGCACTCTCTGGGGACGGTCCTCCAAGAAGGAATGGAGCTAGGCCAAAGCCAGGCCACCGATTCCCAACTTGGAGAGCCTCCCCAGGAGGATACCGTGGTCGACGGTATCAAAGGCGGCTGAGATATCGAGGAGGACCAGCAGAGACATTTTGCCCCTGTCGGCCTCCCTCAGCAGGTCATCAAACAGGGCGACCAATGCTGTTTCAGTGCCATGGCGCGGCCTGAAGCCCGACTGGAATGGATCCAGGGCATTGGTTTCATCCAGAAGAGCCTGTAGCTGATTGGCTACCACCCTCTCAACTACTTTGCTAAGGAAAGAAACATTGGCGACGGGCCTATAATTACCAATATCGTCTGCCGCCAAGCTCGGTTTCTTCCTAATGGGCCTAATGAGTGTCTCCTTGAGAGACCCATTAATTATTGCTGTAGCCCATTCAGATGTTATAGGCCTGGCTGCTTTGATTAGCCAGGCCGGGCAAGGGTCAAGGGAGGAGGTGGTGGCACGACAGCGGTCAAGCACTCTGTCCACCATATCTGACATCACAGGCTGAAAGTGGTTAAGTCTCATCGGGCAAGACGGAGCGCTGGATGTCTCAGCTCGATCTACTGTTTCCAAATAGGGGGTAAGATCCCGGCGGATGGCCTCCACTTTTGATTTTAAAAAAGCTGCAAATTGGTCAGGTGAGATGCTAGAGGGAGGCCAATCACCATGACCAGTTCCGGAAAGATCGCGAACTATACGGAAAAGTTCCGCCTGCTGATTGGAAGCTTCGCTTATCCGGACAGCGAAGTAAGATCGACTAGCAGCCTTCACCTTAGATTGGTAGAGGTTAGTCGTGATCCTGACAGCTATTTGATTATTTTCCGTTGGGTTCCGCCTCCATATGCGCTCTAGCCTTCTCCTATTTTGCTTCCTTAATCGCAGCTCTGGGTTAAACCAGGGCAAAGGGCGATCTCTGCGCCGGAGAGGGCGTTTAGGTGCGATCATGTCAACAGCCCTGGTGGTGGCAGCCAGCCAGCTATCCACCAGAGCCTCGACAGGAGCGCCAGTCAGATCAGCCGGAATCCCTCTCATGGTATCCTGGAATCCTATAGGATCCAGTAACCTTCGAGGGCAGACCATAACAACAGGTCCTTGCTCTCCGCCGGGGGGAGAGCCATTGCGAGGTTGAATTTGATTAGGCAGTGATCCGTCCGTGACAAGGGGACAGACACAAGGTCAGTGACCATCGGAGCACACTCACTCTGCTCAGTGGAGAACACCAGGTCCAGTGTGTGGCCACCCACATGGGTGGGGCCTTTGACATGTTGGGACATGTCCAAGGAGGCCATGGTCTCCAAGAACTCAAGAGCTGGACCGGAAACCTCCACCTCCGCATGCATGTTGAAGTCACCCAAGACCAAAAGCCTTGGGGACACCAACAGTGCCGCGGAGATGAAGTCCGCCAGCTCCGGTAAGGAAATGGCTGGGTCGCGGGGAGCGCGGTAACCCAGCAAGATCCCAATACCATCCCTGGCCCCAACCAACACGTGGAGGGCCTCTAGACCCGGTGTCGCCAGAGCAGAGCGCCTAAAAACCTGAAGAGTGTTTTTATAAACAATGGCTACTCCCCCACCCCACCCCGCCAGTCTACCCTGATGTTGGACTGCATAACCGGGAGGGCAGGCTAGAGTCAGGGGAACACCCCCATCCCTGCCCATCCATGTTTCGGTTATGCATGCCAGATCTGCATCCTCCTCCAGAATAAGGTCTTGTATGATCTGGGACTTATTTGATACAGATCTGGCATTCAACAACACCAGGTTTAGAGTGGAGGGCCGGCTGAGCTGACTACCTCGAGTCTGGCAGGAGGTCACAGTGCCAGAACAGTGAACAGATTTCAAGCATCTGTTCACCGTTCTTCTGTAACGCATGGCAACAGCACCTACACCGTATCTCTCTCTACCAGAGATCACTCTGATGTTACAAAGTCCCCCTCTGAGGGGGCAGGCCTTCCACTCCATGCCAACCAAGGGAAAAAGAGAAAAGCAAAAAAGTTAACGACTAAAGAATAACAGATAATTAATAACAAAGTTAACAAATTAACAAATCAAATCAGATAAACAATCAAACAAACAAACCGTAACATAATAAACGCAATGAAATTAAGTTAAGTTAATAACATAAGCAACTAAAAATTAACACTTAGAAAAGGGGAAAGACAAAACAGAATACCCCCCACCCAGCAAGACAGAATATAAAAAGATGTATAAGCATATTTTTATTTTTATACTTTGAACTTAGTATTCAACGCAGAGGGTGTTCATGGAAACCACTCAGAAAGACTACTGCTTTGTGATATATTCCAGACAAATGCTAAACTGCTACTAAACATATGCAAAGTATGTTGTGGAGTATATGTCTTTGTTCACAACCTTTTCATTTCTGCTGTGATTGTTTTTGCTAGCGAAATAGCTCAGCAAGATGGAACATCTGGAGCCAGGTGGTTTGGAATTAAATTTCCCATTCTGCCTTGCAGCAAAAGGTCTTGAACAACCAATAACATTCCAGAGTGCTCTGAGAAGAAGGGAATGGTAATCCACTTTAGAGTACTCCTTATTTAGAAAATCTTGAAAAAGACTGTGGTAAATTGGGATCTATTTGATTGCACATAATGAAGTGCAGATATGCTTGCTACAGCTTAGAAATGAATGTCAGTAGTTACCTCCAGTGATGACAAGAGGGCTAGGAAAAGATTTTGAAACTTTATGATAAGGGTTTTACTACGGTCAAGATAATCAGAAGAAATGGATCAAGGGCCTTGATTGAATTGGGAATAAAACTGTTAAATATTTTGGTTATATAGAGGAGATATAGGTATATATTTTTCAATAATGCTATACACAGGAGAATATTCTATTGCCTTAGCACCTTATTTCAGCATGAGTGAAACAACTGAATAATAATATATGGAGCAATGAAACGGAAGAGAAAGATAATACAGAATAAAAATACATCAAGAAACATTTCATAAATGTTGTGCTGGCGCAAGAGCCCTTGCATGACGGAATTTTCCTGTCCTCTCCTCTCCTGTCCTGCCCCGCTTGGAACCCTCAGTACTGCTCAAACTCCACCTCTGTAGGGTTTCCAGTGGGGAATAAGCACACAGCTTTTCTGCCAAAATTCTTGCTGAACCTGAAGTACTACCATCAGAAATATGTTTCAGTAATCCAATTTTAAAAGGAGAATATTCTGCATTTAGAAAAATGTTCTTACCTTGAATAAAACAATGGAATAATCATATATGGATATTAGGTCTTCAGTTTCCAAGGCACCCTTTGCATACCATTCAACAGCTGCTTTGGGATTTTTCTGTACTCCTTGCTGGCCCCAGAAAAGCATCTGTCCTAGACGTTGCTAAACCAAATCAAACTAAATGTAAAGATCAGGAACAGACACTCCCTCACACATTCACATTTTTAATGGGGCAACAGAAGATGCTTTAAAGAACTTAGAAAGACAACCAGGTATCCATGTTAGAGATGGGCACAATTTAAAAAATTGGCACTGTCAGCACAGGTGCAGAGTACCAGCTAGCCCATCCTCCCTTTTCACTTTCTGTGTGTAAGCAGGGATACATCCAGAGAGGGGAGGTTCCTGCTGAAGTACAGGCTCTATACATGAGCAAGAGTGCTGGAAATTCTGGGTACTTGTTCACACATCGAGTAGGAATGGGCCAAATGGAAAACTCTTAATTCTCAAGATTCTAAAATGTTTATTTTGCATCTTTCAAGCCAGATTATGTCCTTCCACATTTGTTCAAAAACAAATGTTCTTTATTTTGTATTAGAGAAAGATTAATTCCTAAAAGAAAATTCTTCCTACATGCTCTGAGATGATATTCATATGTACAAAACCTGATTTGGGGGGAATCACAGAGCTCAGTCTCTACTGGCCAGTGGTAATGATACAATCCAGGGATTCCACAGAAAGAGGGACTGGCTTGGGTGGAGAGGTGTCATTAATTAGCTTTCATATATTTTTATCCCTTCTACTGCTTTAAAAAAAGGTTAAAATTCTTGTGCTTGTTGTAGGTTTTTCGGGCTGTTTGGCCATGTTCTGAAGGTTTCGCCAGTCTCTGTGGCTGGCATCTTCAGAGGACAGGAGTTAGAACTCTGTCTGTGTTCTGGTGTAGTCTGTGGGATAGTTGAGTATTTGTAGCTGTGGGATCAGCTTTTTGTTTAAACCTTCAGAACACAGCCAAACAGCCTGAAAAACCTACAACAACCATCGGATCCTGGCTGTGAAAGCCTTTGAGAATACGTTAACTTTCTTATTTGCTTTTATTGGAGGTAGCAATTTGATGTAATTTTAGGTCTAAATTGCATTTAAAAAAAACAATTAAGTATGATTAACTATCTGCTCTGCAGAATTTAGTTATGCTAATTTCTTTCACATGAATGACAAGAACAGGAATACATTTAATGTGGCAAAGGAAGAGACAGATGTTCCTGTGGAAGAGTAGAAACATCCCTTCTAGAGCCTCGTGGCGCAGTGGTTAAACTGCTGCCCTGCAGCCAAAACTGTGCTCACGACCCGGGGTTCAATCCCAGGTAGCCGGCTCAAGGTTGACTCAGCCTTCTATCCTTCTGAGGTTGGTAAAATGAGTACCCAGCTCGCTGGGGGGGGGGGCAATGTGTAGCCTGCATAATTAACTTGTAAACCGCCCAGAGAGTGCTTGAAGCACTATGGGGCGGTATATAAGCAGCACGCTTTGCTTTGCTTTCTACAGACTCGTCCCAACTTGCACAGACAAAGTGCTGAGGAAAGGAGTGGAGCTTGCTGCTCTTCTCCATCCAAACTGATGATGCTGAATTAGGTGATTGAATAGAGCAAGCGCCATCTTTCCTTCATGTGAAACTGAGGGATGATCTACACTACTGATTAACCCCATGGCATTCATAGGAGTTTATTGCTGCAATTTGAAAGTCATGTGTAAAACATACTACCTGCGCAGCAGCATCTCCTCTTGCTGCTTCATGTTTGAGCCACATGAAGAGGTCACCATTTTCTTTGGTTTGAGTTTTCAATAATTCATCATCCTGAAGCCTTATTGCTTCTACAAATGCCTAAAACCAACAAAAAAAAGTATTTCATTAATAGCATTGAAAACACTGGCCATTTTCAAGTGTTCTTCTGCACTCTTCTTATGACTCAAGAGTTCTGACGGAGTTGCCTTTTAGTCAGTGCTACTGCCAGATGGTACAGCAACAGGTTGGTTCCATAAAAGCCCCAAGTTACACTGCTGATATTTCGTATTCAAGGATCACCGACAGCAGAGGTGAGGCAGACTTCTATCCGTCTGACATGTGGAAGCTGCTGCCAGCTGAAGTAAACAATGCTGGGCTAAATGGAAGAACAGGCCAAGGCAGCTTTCTGTGTTCAAACTGAAGTTGATATTAGGATTATTGTTTCAAATCTTGATCAGACACAGGAGATTCAAAGCAAGGTGCAAAGCAGTTCTGCAGGCAGAAAATTCTCCACCGCTATTTCACTCCATCAAAGGATTTCCAGTTTTAGAAAGGCAGAGCATAGAGGTGCTATATTTTTGGATTACATCTCCCAGAATCCCCCAGCCATCAAAACCAGTGGCTGAATTCATGAGAAAAACAGTACACAGAGAATGCATATAATATAAATCAAAACGGGAAACTAGAATGGATATGACATTGGTCAAATCCAAAATGCAAGTTATAATTAACTTTTTTCACATGATTGTTTCTAGAAGAACAAGTACTCGTGCACACAGCTCTTGGCATACCCTAATATTAATACATTAATAGTTTTCAGTGACTTAAGTTTTTCCAGTTAAAATCTGCAAAATATTAAGAAAAATGTATGGTATTGAATTGCTTTATTATACAACATTTGCCAATGTTCACATTTAAATGATTCCATATACCAGTTTGAATTTGTTTGGATACAAAATTTTCAAATTTTGTAAATTAACTTTTTAAACTTTTTTCTACAATGATATATTTCAATCATTTTTTCCTATGGAAACATTTTCAGATATTTAAACAGAATGCAACATTACATACTTCCCCCCCCCCCCCAAAAAAAAAACAAAGGAAAAAAAATGGAAATGTAATCCTGTAAGATATTTTACCTGGTTTTCATCGATCGTATGCTGATCACGTGGTGTCTTGACAGCAACATCATTATAGTAAGCATATGATAGCTCCAGATCTTGGGGATAGTTATGAATGCCTTGGTAGTGCTTATACCCAAGGCTCATCAAGGCCAACCTATCACCGCCCTGAGCTGCAACCAAACTATACAGCAGACCCTGGTAACAATTAATAGATAGGGGTGTAAGTTTAATAATAGCCAATGAAATCTTGCATGCAAAAAAACAGAAATGTAATCATCACCATATTGTACATCTAAATGAGCTAAACAGTAAATACACAATCATGAGCTTTTGATTTTTTGTGTGTGGCTATTACTCTGTTGAAGGAATAAGGCTGGAAACAACCGGCAAACATATGAAACCTTGTTGATCAGAGGCGAAGGAGTGAGTACTCCCAGAACACAATCAGTTATCCCACTTTCGGATGACATACAAGTATGAAAAACAGTCTGTCTCCTGCCGAAGACATCTGATGAGCCGGCAAATACTACCTACATTCTTTTTCAAGTAATCCTGGAGCAAAAGAGAAACATCCAAATTCATACCTGAGCTGGGTCTGTAGACATACTCAGGCCTATTTCAAAGATAACACCAAGAACATAGGAAGCTCTGTGATATCCACAACAGCTGGAATCCATCAAGGCCAAGACAGAAGAGTTTATGTAATGTAGCCCTTCAGCCCTGGATAGATTTTGAGCAACTATCTCAAATAACCAGCGTCCAGTTTCTAACATTGAGTCTTTTTGGCCTTCTCTTGCAACAGCTGTAAGAAAGAATATATAATTAAACTATGGAGCCTTGAAAACAGTTATATTCGGATTAGATAGCTACTCCATGAAGGTCTTAAAACCCAGGACAACCAGTGGTTCTCAGTGCATTCAGGTAGACCAGTGGTTCTCAACTTCAGGTAACCCAGTTTTTCGTGGACTGCAACTCATAGAAGCCTTCACCACTAGCTGTGCTGCCCGAGGTTTCTGAGAGTTGCAGTCCAAGAACACTTGAGTTATCTGAAGTTGGGAACCACTGAGGGAGACCCTAAGACCACCATGAAAATGATAGAGGAAGATGTTGAACAGCTGGCAATGTTGTTGTGTTTTTTTAAAATAAAACAGTAGGCACTGTTAACAGAAAGAAAAACTAAAATGTCCAGTTTAAAATGTAAGAAGAGCTTTTCTGGACAGACCAAAGTCCTTTCTTGCCAAGCAGTCCATTCACACAGTGGCCAACTCAATGCCTACGGGAAGCCAGGAGCTCCCACCCTCCCATCTGTGTGTCCCAGCAACTAGTATTTAGCAACCTCTGACAGGGATGCAACATGTACTCATGATGACTGGTAGCCATGGATAGTCTTATACCATTAAGAATTTATTTACTCTGCCTTTACAGCCATCAGAATTGGCAATGTGCATCTTGCGATAGAAAATTCCCTTGTTAATGGGATTTGTAAAGAAGTACGTTACCTTCTGGCAAATGAAAATCTCTCTCTTGCAACTGTTTGAACAGGCTGTGGTATTTTTCCCTTAGCTCTCTTTCCCAGTCACTGGCAGAACACTTGAGGTTTCCTCTGTATTTGCTGTCCATTTCCAAATAATAGTTCTCATGAATACCTGAAGAAAATGAATCTGAATCATTCTAGCTGCATTTCTGACACTCATATAGAGAAAGGTTCTGTTTCTCTTTATAAAAATGTTAATGTCACCCAGCCCGGGTTGATTTAAGGGTGTCTGAGTGTACAGCACATGCAATAGTAACACTACAGATAAATACAGTTTGATTCTGGGAATAAACGAAAGCAGAACCATCCTGGATTAAATTACTGCTATTCCTTGCTGAATATACTAAGGAATACAGATATAAACTAATTTACAAATGATTCTTTCTTTCTGCAGATGGGTAGTTCTGCAAGTGAGTCTATTTTTATATTATTTATTACATTTCTAGTTCAAACTTCTCCCCCCAAAAATAACTGAAAATGGCTAGCAGTAATAAAATTCAAATTAAATCTAATACAATTAAACACTAAAAACACGGGGGATGGAGATGTGGAGACGGAAAATGGAAATGATATTCAAAGACTATAGCTGAGGCCCAAATCCTAATGATGCTGTATTTTTACTACTGCATGATGCACCACAACTTTCAGAGGTGGTAATCAGGAAAAGAGGTGGGGGGAGGATACCTGCCTCCACCAGTGCCACCTCCTCTATCTAAACTGCCTTTCCACTGAGCTGCTTTGAAATTAATGGCACACACAAATGACAGTGGATCCTTTTCCACATTATGCTTGTTTAGCCCTCCCTACTTACACTTTAGATAGGGACGTGGTGGCGCTGCGGGTTAAACCCCAGAAGCCTCTGTGCTGCAAGGTCAGAAGACCAGCAGTCGTAAGATCGAATCCACGCGACGGAGTGAGCTCCCGTCGCTTGTCCCAGCTCCCACCAACCTAGCAGTTCGAAAGCATGTAAATGTGAGTAGATAAATAAGTACCACCATGGTGGGAAGGTAACGGCGTTCCGTGTCTAGTTGCGCTGGCCACGTGACCACGGAAACTGTCTACGGACAAACGCTGGCTCTACGGCTTGGAGACGGGGATGAGCACCGCGTCCTAGAGTCGGACACGACTGGACTAAATGTCAAGGGGAACCTTTACCTTTACCTTACTTACACTTTTGCTCTTTCTCATCTTGTTTCAGAGTGAATCCTTCCTGGGATGATACGCTCTGGATATCTGTACATTTTTTATGGTAGAGATCAATTCTTTCCAAAATGTCTTTGTTCAGGAAAGGGTTAGAAATCTGGAAGAAATTTAATGTCTGGTAGTATAGGAATACAGGCAAGTAGGATAGGAACTGCAGGTATTTTCTAGAGAGCACTTTGCACACACTCTTAAATGTTTAAAACATAGGTGAACATTTTATTTTCCTGAAAGTAAATAATTTCACATAATCAAATGACCACCACCATTCGGGGGCATTTGGAAAAAATTAACTTTTTATGTTGACAACTTAGAATCCCACCCCCCTCTCTCTGTATGTATATATCTGTGCATATGGCATGTGAGTTGACTCACCAAATTCTCACTGGTTCAATGTGCCTGCTCTAGTGTGACTTACTACACTAAGCAACAGGATTTGAGCAATATGTAAAAACAGTATGTTAATATTTAAGAAGTAAATATATGGAAATACGTGTAAAATATATATTTAATATATGTATTTAATACATTTGGAACTGATAAATAAAATCTCATCATATGCAAATAAAAAGTAACACTGATGAAAAGACTTACTACTGCTGTACTAAATTTCTTCACTAGATTTAGTGGTCTGCTGCCAATGTTGTTTGTTTGTTTGTTTGTTTTAGTGCATACTTTTAAAAGCCATGCTGTGTTTTGTATACTCACCATTTCACTTTCTAGGCTTTTAAGACGATAGTATTTTATTGATCCAAAATATCCTTCAATACCAGATGAATATCCACTGCCTCCAAAAACCAAATAACCAGAAGTATCATCAAAATAGATATCCTCGCTAAATCTAGAAAAGTAGATAATGTGATGCTTTGAAAATTGGTATCCACTGTTCCATATTATTCTTATACAGTGACAGTTATATAGTACAAATATATTGGCTATAATCATATTGTAGGTAAAGGTAAAGGTTCCCCTTGACATTTAGTCCAGTCGTGTCCGACTCTAGGGCGCGGTGCTCATCCCCGTTTCCAAGCCACAGAGCCAGCGTTTGTCTGAAGACAGTTTCCGTGGTCATGTGGCCAGCGTGACTAGACACGGAACGCTGTTACCTTCCCACCGAGGTGGTACCTATTTATCTACTCGCATTTTTACATGCTTTCGAACTGCTAGGTTGGCAGGAGCTGGGACAAGCGACGGGAGCTCACTCCTTCGTGTGGATTCGATCTTACGACTGCTGGTCTTCTGACCTTGCAGCACAGAGGCTTCTGTGGTTTAACCCGCAGCGCCACCACGTCCCTTATAATCATATTGTAGAGTTATACAAATGGTGTAACTTTTAGAGTGCATTGTCTTGTGTTAAGAAATCTCCACAAGGATTCTCTATTGCATATTGAGTTGCACAACTTGGTGTGCAACAGATAATGCTTACGGAGTTGTTGTTTTTTAATTTACATCATCTAAAAGTTACAGCATCTGTGTAGCTGCTCAACAGGATTTTAGCCATTGTTTCTCAGTAATAGCCCCAGTCTTCTCAACTTATCAGGGCTCTAGCTTGCAGTGTGCTGACCAGATAGGCAGCAGCTAGTTCTTGCCATGCTGTCTTCTGCTGCTAAGCAATCTCAATAGCCTCTGTGGGCTTTTCTGAGCCCGTGCACCAGCTGACCAATTAGTTGGGTGAGCAGTGCTGCAGGAGACGGACCAAAGGGAGAAGGTATTCACTCTGATTCATCTACATAAAATAAATTGGCTCACTTGAGGTTTTATGGCTCAGCTGTCCTTAAGACATCCATCCACCCACCCACCCTTCCCTACGACCAGGTGGTATTTATGGGCTTGGCTGCAGGGAAGTGAATTGGGAGATACAAGGAAAGAAGGAGGGAACACGTGGAGTATACTTCTGTGCATTCTGTATAACTCTTAATTCGGTTGGGTATGGTAGCTGTGCGCATAGAACCAAATCCTGTGTGGAAAGGCAGGGGGCAGGAAGGCCCCTATCTCACATTGAAAATCCCCTTGGGGAATTGTGTGGTAAGGATAGCCAAGAATACACCCAACTCAGGGGTAGGACTCTGGATCTTCATATCCAACGGCAGAGGATTCACTCAGTAGTTGTGCGCTCAAGAGTGCCTGTAATTCTGTCATTCCATCAACTGCCAGTACTGGTCTGGGGGCTGCACGGGGCTGCAAGTGAGCCTCCCAATGTTTCAGTCCAGAGCTTTATATTTCACCAGTGTTATTTCTGATATAACCAATAAAGCTGTGGCCATCACTTCAACTGCTTTACAACAAAACATTGATATGTGTGTCATTTGTTTAGGTGGGTGGCCACATGCCCAAGGATGCAAGCTGGCTCCACACTTGCAACAAAGGAAAGAATGAAAAGGCATACAATAGACTTGAAGTTGCACGATACAATGGATCAGGAGGAAATATTACAACCACAGGAGTAGTTTGAAAGTTAGTCTTACATAAATATTTGATGCTGGCGATGTTTCAGGTTCTTTCCAACACAGGTTATTTCTATCTAAAACCAAAATGATTAAATATTAGTTCTGAAAGCTGGCATGCTGCAACCCGATTGAAAATATAATGTTTGTCCAGTCTTGGCTTGCACATTTTTGCCAGAATATTCTGCTGACCTTTAGGGTGAAACCACAAGCATTCACTAAACTTATATATGGATTATATGTAGATAATCACTTGACAGCTCCACATATTTATCCTGAATGTACTTCCTCTTTCTAAATATTTTAAGCAACTATTCAGATGACTTCTGCTTGGATCCAGAGGAAAGTGATCATACGCTTCCCCCTCTTGCAAACATAAGTAAATAAAAGAATAGGGAAGTTCTGTGTTCATTGTGCAGCCTTTCTGACCTTTCTAGTTGAGTTTATCTGCCATTATCTGAGGTGTGGAGAAATTGCAGTAAAACTCCCAGAATTCCCTAGCCAGCATGACCAGTGACACTGAATGACTCCTGTTCCAAATGGCAGACACTCCAGAGGACATGCAAACATACACACAAATTCACTAGAACAACAAGAACAATAATAGTAATAATAATAAATGGTAATATCAGGAAGAACACAAGGCAGAGTGTGTAGGCTTAATGCCCTCTCCCAGTCCTTCTCATTCCCCCAAAGAAGGCTGGAATGAAATACCACACACTCCTCAGTTGTTAAAAGATTAAAACAGAGCAGCAGCACCCAATCTCAAGTCCTCTAGCTGTTTTTGATTTCAGTTTCCATCCGCACCAGTGGCTAAGGCCAATATTCAGGAATCATGGGACTTGCAGCCCAGAACAACAGGGTGGAGGCACCAAGTTGTGGAAGGCTGAAACAGAGACATTCTTGTCCCGTGCATGGGTAAATGGCATTAGGCATATTGTTATGTGCTGTGAAGTTGCCTCTGACTCATGGCAACCCTGTGAAGAAGCAATCTCCAAAATGTCCTATCCTCAACTGCCCTGCTCAGCTCTTGCAAACTCAACCCTGTGGCTTCCTTTAGGGAACTAATCCATCTCATACTTGGTCTTCCTTTTTCCTGCTGGCCCCAACCTTCCCAACATGCAAGTGGGGTTAGGCATGGAGTCATGGAAATATGAACTTATGCAAGCAATGATCTCCTGATGACAGGAACACCAAGGGAGGCCATACACTACACCGGTGGCAGGTCAGTTATGTTTAATCTACCTACATGTACAATTTTGTATTTATACAGTTTAGACAGCAATGAGTGACTAGCCAAAGGTCGGTCAGCACAAAATTCTTAAAGACATATCAGTAGCAATAACTTGCTTTACAGCATATCCAGAGTGCTTCTGCCCTCACCATTGAGCAGCTTGCTTTCTGCATCTCTAATGCAAAATTGTCAGTATCTTTAGCAATCTTCAACTCTCAACAGTCTTTGGGGGAGCCATGACATTTCTATTGTTATAAAACCAAGCTTGTTGTTGTATTGTTACATACCCCCTGGTATAGGTAGCTAGGTAAAGATATTTAGTTGGTTTGTCCAAATATTTTTACAGCAATAATGTAACAATCATTTAAAGCACTTATGTAAATAAAATATTCCTCTTCTGCTCTCAAGAAAGGCCTGATAGCCACCTCAGTGAACCCACCTGTACTGCCTCCAAGGCAGCAAAAAGACCTTGGTCAAAATCCTGTTGCTTAGTGCAATGAAATGCACTAGAGTAGGCCCACTGAATCAATGGGGATTTGATGAGTCAACTCCTTTGTAAGTTTCATTGATTCAAATGGGCCTACTCCAACTGCAACTTAGTCACAGTGTCAATGGTACTTACAAATAGAACTTGGGTGTTGACTCATCAAATCCCCATTGATTCAATGGGTCTACTCTAGGGCAATTTACTACAGTGAGCAACATACTTATGACCAGTGGATCAATGTGATATTAACAGGAACCCAAGGCTTAAAAATCTTAATATAAATCTAAAAGCAAATTCAGTAGAAAATTATAGCAATGTCTAAAGAGATAGCTAAGTGTGAGGGGATTGCCATAACTGACACCCTGAGCATGCCATCAGATCTCACCCAGTGCCTTCTGGGGGACTGCTGAACATAGAGACTACCAGACCTCAGGTGTGGGCTGGGATTGCTGAGAAGAAAAGGCAGCTGCAGGGCATAAGGACCAGCACCTTGTCAGGCAGAGGGGGGTGGGCTGTGTGAGAAGGCGGGGGCTTTAAAGGAGGTAGAGAGAGGAGAAGGACAGGAGCCTGAAGGGATGGAGGCGGGGGACTCAGGCAAACAGGAGGAATAGTGGGTGGATGCAGGAGAAAAGTTGGTGCCCGCCTACTGGATGGAATACCTATCCAAATATGTCTTCAGAAAGGACCCTTTGATTGGGATCCTAGTGGAGCTGTGGGTTCCTAAGGAGACAGTGAGGGCCTGCTCTGCCCCCAAACACTGAAGACACTGAAGACCTTGGTCAAGGTGTCCAGACCATCAGCCAGTTCCTCTATCAACACCCCCACCTGTTTAGACTCTGCACCCCACACAGAAAAGGTCACTGGAGACACCAGTGTCAAAGGGAACACCTGTGGCATCTGCAGGCATGGTTGATGCCCATCTGAGGGTTTGGGAAGTGCTTTTAGCCCTCCCTCAAAGGTACCAGGGGGCACAGACTGGGATAAGGTCTGTAGGCCACTCCATGTTTCCTGTTCTGTACATCCCCAGTGAAGACAACTGGAGACCAGGGAAAGACTGTTCACTAGGGAGGCAGTGTCAGGAACTTGGCTCTTTGACAACAGGATTCATGGGGAGCGGGTTGCTGGTGAAGGAACCAGACCTGTAATCCTTTCCCCCCCCCTCCTAATAAAGTAGGAGTTGCCTCGACCTTCTAGTATGGAGCCCATAGATCCCCCTATTGGGAAGGGGATGCCCACTGCCCCAATTGCTTGAGCAGGCGGCGGCACTCACACCATATTAGAGTATAATCCTAACTAGCCAAGCTGGCTGGTGGCTGGTTAAGCTGACATTCAGCCATCTGAGGCTCCGCTTTGTCCAAACCTTTCCACACCAAGGGCTTTTGGAAATTTCTAGGACAATCCTGATGTTGCCCAATCATTGTACTAGCAATGATTGGGAACATCATGAGCTTTAGCTAAAAGGTCTGCTTTGACAGGTTGGACTTGATGGCATTGTAGCTCCCTTCCAACTAAATTATTCTGTGATTCTATGAAAGGGATCTGGATCTGGCATAACTAAGCTCCTCCCCTGCTCCACCCACCACAGCCTACGTATGTATTTTTGACTTTGGTTGCACTGTCTGTCCACTTCAGTGTATTGACAAATTAAAGAAGAAAAGTGAAAAAAGAGAGGGGGAGGGAAAAGCAAAGGACATGTTGTGGCACAGGTTTGTTTTGGCATGACCTTTCATGGATCAAAATCCATTTCAGAGCTCCCATGGTGAGCTTTGGTCCATGCCTTGGGGAAGTGGGTTTTGATGCATAAAAGCTCGCAGTGAAACAAATTTGTTTTTCTTGAAGTTGTCACAACATTTTGTCCTTTGCTTTTTTTCCCCTCTCTTTTTTGTCCCCCCACAAATAATTTTGCCAACATAGAATCATAAGTAAGAGAAAATGCTTCAGCTGGAGGACCAGCTTTTATTCGTTACTGAAATGAAATCTTACATCTGAAGAATTGGGCTACAGTTTGCAAAACCTTGTACCAAATGAAACTTGGCCGTCTTTGAGGTGCGAGAAGACTCTTTGTTATTCTAAGTGAAAAGACAGATTGATTGTTGGCTCAGTCCTCAATCTTACCCCTTCTCCTCTGCTCCTAGTGTCCTTTCTGTTGTTAAAACTAAGCACCACATTAATGTTCACTTTTATTACCTTATTAATTTTTTTTAAAAGAAAACATTTTGTTTTGAAAAAGTAAAAGTGCTCCGAGCATTTCTGTGCAGGTTTCTTAATGATTATCATGGGAGGGAAGTGCATTTCATGTCTTTGAATGTATATTCACTACACAATTACCATTTTAATTGCTATGGCTGCATCCTGCAGTATCATGGGATTTGTAGTTTAGTGGAATACTTCTCTTTTAGACTGCTTATGACATAAATCAACATAACAATAACAAAAGACTTCACTAGAATAAGATTGTGCTAGATTTCTCAGTGAAGAACCTGATCTACCTTAGCAAATTAAAACCCAAGGATTCCATATGATAGAGCCATGATGATTAAAAAGGTGTCAAAGTACTATAAGTAAGTAATATAGATACACATGTTAGTACAATGTACCATCAATACACATCTGACTTATGGGGACCTTAATACAGTTTTCAAGGTATGTATAATATTTCAGATGTAGCTTTAGCAGCGCTGCCACACACACCCCTCCAGTGAGTTTCCATAGCCAAGAGGGGTTTTGAACCCAAATCTCCTGAGACTTAGTCCAACACTCCATACACTATACCACACTGGCTCTCATATATACTGGTATTTTGCTTCAGATCACCAGAATTATTTATCCCAGAGCCCAGCCTGTGAGAAGAAAAGTATGTTTGGACTGAACTCAGTGAAGGCATTTCCAGATTGTCCTCAGTATTATAAAAATGTTGCTTGTAAACTAGCATGGTAAGCTCCAACCTCCAAAATACATTGTCTTTGCATTCAGCATCACAGATAATAATACCTGCCCTCCATGGACAGAGAGGTCAAGTCGAAGCCACTGCTTCAGAGGAAGGCTGAAAGTGGTTTTTACAGCAATGTCTTCTCCTTTGATGAGGTGCACCTGAATATGAACATGACCTGAAACACACACGCCAAAGAAGAACCCAATCAGTGAAGGGAAGGCAACAAATATAGTGAAGACTGATATGGTCTTCCATCCCAAATATTTAGAAACAGGTAGTCATGTAACTTTATTACTTTAAACAGATACACATATTCATCCCGCTTTGAGGGAATTCCTACTAGTGTCTCATCCAAGAGACTGCTACATCCACACCTGCTTGGCTTCAGTAATGTTACAATAATCAGTTTTCTAAGACAGTTCACGGGGTTCCAAATTGACCACATAGAAACTACAGAGGATCAGTTCACACAAAGCAGTTCAACATAACTATCTTGGGAAGCCTGCTTAAGGGCAAACTTGTGATATGCTATCAAGTCGGAACTGACTTATAGCAACACTAACATTGCTTTCAAGATAGGTGGGGTATTTAAGGAGTGGTTTTACCAGTTCCAGCTGGATGGATAGCTCAGTGAGTTAGGTATCTGGCTGCAGAGCCAGAGGTTAGGAGTTCGATTTCCCCCTGTGCATCCAAGAAGGGCCAGCCTGTGTGACCATGGGCAAGGTGCACAGCCCCAGAATGCCCCCATAAGAAGGGAATAGTAAACCACTTCTGAGTACTCTTTACCCTGAACATTCTGAAAAGGGTTGCCATAAGTCAGAATTGACTTGATGGCACACAATTATTAAATATTATTTACCAGTTCCACACCCCCAGTGACCTTCCATGGCTGAACAGGGATTCAAATCCAGAGCTCCCAAGTCCTGGTCTATCGCTGTATCCACTACAATGCATTGGGTATCCCAAGGGCACAAAGGAGTCATCATTTCTACAAGCTGTTATTTCTACACAGGTCATCTATCTGACCCAGGCAAAATTTCCCATGAAGACAGCACCCCTTTCAGAGTTGCCGCCACTGCAAGACTTTGAGTGGCTGCACAAAGACCACTCACAAAGATTATTCACACAAATTGTGTAGCAATGTGGGGGCGGTGACAAGACCTGCATGTTTCCTGTGGTAGGAACTTGACTTATCTAATGACAGAAAGACACTGATTTCTACCTGGAAAAATGCTTCTCAAAATCTATACTTTTCTCAGTTTTGTATCACCTTCCCCAAAGAATACTGGAAATGCTAGTTTGGTAGCACATCTCTCAGAGAACGGTAGCTTTCCTTTACAGAATTGTGGTTCCCAGGAAAAGGGGCATCAGTTAGAGGTCAACACTGTTCACTGCCTGTTGGTGCAAACAGCATTTCTTCCATGTCCTTTTCCCCTTCCTGCTCGAAGCCTTCTGCACCTCCTGAAATCCTGCTCCAGAGAGTTGCCCAGCTCTCCAGAACAGGTTTTAAGAGGGCACAGATGTTTAAAACTGCCCCCAGTCCTCATTTTGCTGGTGGAAGGTGTCTTGTCAGCAGAACAAACCCTGGTGGATCTAGAGGGTAGATACATCTTGGCTAGAAATTGGACATTTTTGTAACAGTGTCTGGTTTCTTTTTATTCCTTTGATGAAGTGCTCTCACTGAACTATTACCTTCAGGACTAAACTACTCGTGATGCAGTGAAGCCAGAGCTCACAGAACTGATGCTCTGAGGGCTTCTGAGTAGTTGGGACTAGGATGTCATCTGTGATCGCCCTAAGGCTTCCCTCCTCCCCCCAAATTTAGTTGTAATCCTCGCAACAGCTGGGAAGGAGACATTGTTCCAAGTTATCTCTGTGGCAAAGCAAAGTATCTGAGGGTGGTCTGCCTTTGAATAGGCATTAATGTCACAAAATATCTGCTCCTTGAGTATTGCTATGGACTGATCCAACTGCTCATATTTTTGGATTCTCATTAATGATTAGCTATAGGTGCTGTCAAAATGAGCATTTGCATTTCCAAATTTATGACTGCACCACTGTAACCTATCCACTGCAACTCAGACTTCCTAGTCTATGCGATACAGAAAACTCGTGCTCTCCATTCTTTGCATTGATTTTGGTAGAAAGAAGAATACGGTTTTCCACTGGCCACACCGGCTGGGGGACTCTGGAAGTTCTTGTCGAAAGCAGTAACTTTTGCACACTGCAGTTAGGATCACAAAATCAAACCCCTTTGCATATATTTTACTTGCCATGCCTCTGCAATCACTGGGCCCATCTCTCTTCTAACCAACCAACCAACCAACTACCCTTGTTGGGAGATTAGAAAGGATTTTGAACAAGTTTGTGAATTCATTCTTATTTTGGAGAAGAGACGGTGAACTGAAATGTTCTATGTGGGTTTCCCCTGCCCCTTACCTTCATCATTCAGAAATATAGCAGGGGTACCATACATTTCTTCAGAATCTATGAAATACAGTGTTCCACATAAGGACTTCTTGCAGTAACGGAGTAAGTAAAGCCAAACTGAAAAAGTAAAGCTGTACAAACACAAAACTCTGATGAGAGATAGCTTATTGACTACTGAGACAACTTTAACATCAAAGTATGGGGATCAGAATATATTCCAGTGAAAGTTACAAAGGGCCCATTAGACATGTGTTCTGCAGTCTGAGTATCAAGAATCAACCTGACACTGACCCCCTCTTTACCAAACACTCTTTTAGGAGAACATAGTGATGGAATATTTCCCAAGGTAGATGGGTTACATGGCAGAGAAGAGATAAACATCTGCACCACAGAACACTCTACTGTAAATCTCTGCTGGAGTTCAAATGCCAAATTTGATGGCTTGGACAGAAGTTGATATGTTGCTGTTTTTCTTTGTTTTGGTTTTAGAAGTGTTTGCTTGATGCACAGGACTAATTCCATATATCTGTGAATGGCACATTGATAGTTAGTGCACTGAACACTGGTTTTCATAACCATAGTAACTTTGGTCCTTTAGATGTTGTTAGACTACAACTCCCATCAGGCCTAGGCAGCATAGCCAATAGCGGTGGAGAATTGCAATCCAAAGCATCTAGAGAGCCAGAGATGCCCACACCTAGTTTATAACCTCACTGAAACCTTTGCACAGACATCTCACTAGCCACAGTTAAAAATATATATTGCTGAACTAGGTATCTCCTTGTCCTGAATCAGGTAAGACATCTATTCTTATGAATAAAGAGATGGTGAATTAAGACTCCAGTTCTTACACCTTCATGCTAATATATAGTCCACACGGTGACATGTTAAAGAACTGCATCATTTTTTCTCTTTCACTTGGCTGTACCTGTACCTATGCACATATGCGTGCACAGAGCTGTCCAGCACTAACATTGGTGAATCACACAATATAGCCAGATGTAAGAACATAATGCACATAAATAAATGAGAAGCAAAACAAGTATAGGAAGGAACCTGTCATTTTAATATATGGAATTCTTTAAGGGAGATTGATGAACAAAAACATCATCATTAAAACTGATTGATTGAAGAAAAAATAATTTATGGTTTAAAAAGCAAACACCATAATCTTCAAAGTATTTTTATCTGCTTACGTTGGGTAACCAATCTGATGTCTCCTGATTGTCTCAAGTTCTCTGTTTTTAAATTTCTGAAACTTCTTGACAAGTCCAGTCATCTCTCCACTGGACGCATATGGAAAGCTGAGGATCTCCACAACATCTGTAAAACACAACCATCCTTTATTAGTCAGGAACTACAAAGAGCTATTACCATACACAACAATCATGTGTCCACAGTGGAAGAATTAGTCTGCAACAAGAGACAAAGATTCTGCCTTTCCCCCCCCTTTTTTCTTTCTTTCTTTTTGTATACAGTAGTGCATATATATCAGGAAACATTTCCCTGGTCTCCATAAAAATCAGATAGGCTTATTTTAAAAAATGACAAATCATTCAAAATTAGTACATATGTTATAGACCAACTACAAGATGGTAAGATTTTGGGTTTCACTGTCCTGATCCTAGGCACATTTATTCAGTAGGACATATGCACTGATGAATGGCCCCAGGACTGTAGTCTTCTTTCCCAAAGGACCCACCAATAGTTAGACCTTATGAACTATAGCCCTGGCAAACAGCCAAGGCTTGATCCAATTATCAGTCTCAGATAAATTAGATCAATTGAATCAATGGGAATTATATGTTGACACATCATTCACAAACTGATTTATTGGGATTACTGATTGGATTAAGGCCTATGTGTTCTGAGTGAGGGTGGTAAGTAACAGTGGCACTAGGGCAATGGCACAAACTGGAGTTGCAACCTGATTTAGGTCACTGTGCTAGTGGAACAATATGGTCTTATATCTCCAAGCCTGTTACAGCCTTCTCTGTCAGATACCAAACAATAACACTGCATTTGCACTAGAACTAAAACACTGCACAAAACTGGATACAAAGATGTCAGACTGGCAGAGAGTGGGAGGAGCAGTGAGAAACAAGTCTCACATCAGCACATGGTTCAGCAGGTGGAGATGGCACTGTTCATGGCAACAAATATCATTCTGAAAACATTTATACTCAAGACATGCCTAGTCAGCCACACTCATGGTCTCAGATGTTCATGTTGTCTACCTAGAAAACTCTGAATAGGGTCACCATAAGTCAGAATTGACTGATAGCAGACAGTTACTATTAAGAAAATGTGTTTAGTATCAGAGCCTCAGCAGCAAGTTCCATTTTATGCCTCTAGCAGTGACCATGCTGTGATTTCAAATACAGAATGTACATGTTTAGAATACTTCTGTTTTAATTGGGACTGGCAGTTTGCTCTAATGCATCCAGAAATAGCTATACAACATGGAATGGTACTGGTGGGATGCTGAGTACAGACGGTGAAGGGAGATGTTTGTTAGGCTCGTTCACAACTGTAAGGTGAGATGGGTACATAAGACCATCAGGTCCAGAGTACAAAATTACCAAGCCGCACACAACTGTGTACGTTGGAAGGAATTAAATGGATTTTGTGCCACTTAGACTGCAATCAGATGGTGATTTATGCCTTTTGGGCTGTTTTCAGCGTGGTCAGGTTTGGTCCATTTTCCAGCACATATGATATTCCAGCAGTCAGGAACAAGCCTCACTGTTTACCATTCCTAACCACACCTTTTTGGACCCCAGGCAGGGCTGCTTTTAAAAAGCAACAACACACACAGTCAGGAATGCTTGTTTTGGCTCAGTTTCTGGCAAGTGTGATCACTAGGATCAAATCATATCAGATCCTTGATAAAGTGCAAAAATGAAGTAAACTGCCCCCCACCCCCGCTTTCTGCAGAGAGGGAGACAGAAGAGGATGGGGAGAAGGAACTTTTGTTGTTGTTGTTTGGCTGGTGTTAAAAGCCCACAGCTATATCACTTCATGGGTGGCTGATTTACCAGCATGCCCCTTACCAATAAAACTGTTGTGTGGCTGTTCTTATGCATTCTGACTACACCATTCTGTGTCTTGTTACATCTACATCAAGGGTGGACAACTTGTAGTCCTCCAGGTAACTTTGGATTGCAGCTCCTATCAGTACCAGCCAGTGAAGCTAATGGTAAAGGGAGATGTTGTACAGCAACATCTGGAGGGCCACATGTTCTCCACAACTGACCTATGGATTGGATTCCAATGTGGCTCCCCTCTCCCAGTCCAGTTCCATTTGCAGATATTATCCTGGTTGCACACTGAATGACATAACTCCCTTTGTATTGTTTTTCTGAAATGAGGGATAGGTTCCCTATTAATCTGTCTGTGATTTCAGAACAAAGCAGAATCTGAAATGATGGTTTGATCAAACAAACCACATTTTAAATAAGCCACAGCTCCTCAGGAAAAGCACTTCTGGAAAATGGAGGAAAGGAAGTCATGAGATTGCATATGGCAACTTAAGGTCTGTCAGCACAGAGAGAGGACCCCCCCCACACACACACACACATACACACAAAGGCCATTTTCCTAGGAAAAACGAAAAGGCAAGGCTGGGGAGCTCCCGTCTTTCACGGTTAAAATACAGCTCCCATCATTCTTCACTTTTGGTTAGGCTGGCAGATACTATTGGGAACCGGAGTCCAACAGATCTGGGAGGATACAGGTTCCTCAGCCTTGCAGGAAAGAAAAGGTCCTCTCAGTATGCTGTTATGGACCTTTCTTCTTTTCAGCAGCAGCTAAAATGTTCCACTCACCCAAACTCTGTCTGTGGGCCTGGAAGTTCCACTTTCAAAATGTCAAGTTGGTCCAGGCTGCAAAGTTCAAACATTCCCCACTCTGTGGGCATCCCACTATTTGCAAAGTCATACTGCTGCTCCGAAGTAACAATGACTCATCTCCAACAGGAAAATACATACCATTCTCATGGGGACACCAAGGGATTCTGTTTGCCTGGAGTTTCCACATATATTCAAAGCTCCATTTCAAACACACCTTGTGGTCTTTGTATGGTCGTTCGAAGGGTGGAACAGTTTCCAGCAAGATGTAATCCCTGGCAATTGCCCACAGGTAACCTTCTTTTTGTTTCACGTGGAAGAGACTTCCTTGTTTATGGGTAATCCATGCATATAGTATCACTGTATGCACTATTAGGGAACGTTTGATAACATAATCATCTCTGAAAACCATGCTGCTTGGAAACTTCAAGTTCACACTTCTCTTCCTAGCCATGTGGAGGTGGTGGTTGTTCTCCCAATTCTTCTTATATACTGACACACCAGTTTTAAATTCCAATGAAGCTACAGCTTCTATTGTAACAGTGCAAGGTTTTGAGCATAAATAGACAACTGAAATTTCAGTATCATTGCTAACTCTTTTGTTCAAAACATTTAGACTAATGAAATCCTCATGAAATGCATTATATTCAGGCTGTGGAATGACAGGTGTTGTCAGCAATGTTTCCTTTCCAAAAGTTGGCACAGTTTTCTAAGAAAGAAAAATGCATATAATATTAGCTAGTTAATATTTCAAGATAATAAATTGATTCCAAAGCATTAGTTGTTTTATTACTTTTTTCAGTTATACTTTTTTTGGATTTGTAAACCAAATGGCATTTTGTTGTGTATTATGCATATTATCCATAAGGCTAATGATCAGAACATATGAATACTTAAATACATCTTCAGTTACATTAACCTGTTTTTAATGGAGCAGTCTCTCCAAATGCTTTTCTGCCTGAAGTGTTTTTTAATGCATAGCTACTGCTAGAACTTGGTCCATCTCAAATGGGCAAGTTTCCAGTCCCCACAGTATCATGGGAAAGTTAAATAATATGGCAAGAAGGATCAACAATGAGGAAACAAATAAAAGGCCCAAATTCACTGTCTTTCTGAAGAATGGTCACTTCTACATCCATGGTCTCCCAGACTTTCAAGGGCAGAAAACTGATTTGTCTTGGTATACATTCCCAACTAACTCTGTTGGGTCTCAGAGCATCATCCTACCATACATCAGCTAGGTATACGTATTCTTCTTAAAAGCCACATCCCAAGCTTTCAATCTACTATAAATAGACCTCTCCTAACCATGATTACTCAGGAGCAAGTTCATTGTTTTTCACTGAGCATATTTAGGAATGAGTGATCACAGTTAAGTGTTTTACAGCCCCACTGATACCACTCCTATAGATTTCTAGGATACCGACAGCTCCACCCTGCGTTTGTCTACCTGCAAGTTAATCCAGGTGACTTCAGTGGGACCAAAGGATTGTGCATTTCAAGAGGACCACATGGAATTTTATGGATGAGTCTGGACACTCTGAAACCCTCTGGCGTTTTCCCAGTACCTTGCCCGCCTTTTTTCTGACCACCAAAAGAGTAAAACGTGGAGGAAAATGGCAGCAACTCAGCGATGGGTTTTGCCTGGGAGCGTTAGGAGCTGTCCCTGCGGAAGCTGAAATTTGCCGGCTCTGGCGCTGAATGATCGGCATAATGAAACCGAGGAGGTGGGCGATGGGCGCCTGTGCAACTGGCGAGCTCTTACAAGGGCTGTTCGGCAGCTTCTTTGGCAATCCGGAAATGCCCATTCCTCACCTCCCGCAGCTCGCTGAGGGGTAGGCGAGCGACCCCGCTGGCAACAGGGCAAGCAGGGAAGGACTGGCACCGTTTGGCAACTCACCAGCAGCAGCCCAAGGAGGTGAAGGCAGAAGGCGCTGCCGCCCGGACGGCGCCTGGGGAGCCCCGCGGCGCATTCCATGGCGCTGCCCGCGTCTCCTTCTCTCCGCCGGCCTCGGCCCGATAAGGGACATCCTGCCACGGGGGTGGGGGGTGGGGGATCGGATCCTGCTTCCTGGACATGCCTCCGGCTCCGAGAGCCGGGCGGGGGGTGGAAGAGGCGGAGGAGGAAGCAGGAAGAGCCGCCCAGGCGCAGCAGGTGCAGCGATGGCCCGTCTCTCCCCCGCCCTTTCCTTGGCCAGACAGAGGTGGATTGGGCCCTTTCGCGTCCCCGCTCTTGGCCTGCCCTTCCAGCCCTCCTCTCGGAGAGACTCTTCAGATTCCTCCGGCCCAAGGCTTCGCGACGCGCGGAGTGATGGGGCGCCTTTACGCAGGTGCAAAGCCTCTCTCCTTCCCCGACCTCCGCCTGAAGGA
The DNA here is from genome assembly GCA_037013535.1 of Intellagama lesueurii. NCBI lineage: Eukaryota > Metazoa > Chordata > Lepidosauria > Squamata > Agamidae > Intellagama > Intellagama lesueurii. Next base: position 114,371,467 of record JBAJHW010000005.1, read on the forward strand.
GTTGCACCAGCTAACCTTGAAAAGGTTGAGGAAGTGGGCTTGATCGACGACAACTCACATTACAATACAGCCATTTGTCTTTAAGATGCCGCATCAAGCCATAGACATATCCATGCCTACAAACCCAGCTACAGAACTCACAAGTCTGCCATGGTACAACCATGTACCATAAAAAACATGGATCCTGTACTTCACTGAGCCATTATGGTGCAAAACATGGATCCAAGACAGGGATCCTCATGAATCTGTATAAATTTTTGCATGTGGTCACTGTGCTGCCACAATTTGTTTATAGACAGTCCTATCCCCCATCCAATCCCCACCATATACTGAAGTAACAGAATGCATTTGTGTTCATGGACTGAACTACAAAATCACAGGAGCAGTTCCTTTGCTTCATAGCACTGTCATGGTGCAACAGCATGGGTATCTATGCCTTGAATTCATATTTGTGACAAAAAAAAAAACCTTTGATTTTGATGGCTAAGCCCATAAACATGGATGTGTTCTATAACTTGACTATGTTTTGGGTGATGCCACATAAAAATCATGCATTGCAGCCACGTTTTGCACCACAATGGATCAGTGAAATACAGGATCCATGGTTTTTATGGTTCAGTTTGTCAACATAGTTCTATGTTGTTCTATCATTTGATAGCAGTTTGGGGTGGATCTTGTGTAAGGAAGCAGGCAAAGAGCTTTCTCTTCCGACAGGTTTTCCCTTAGTGATTGGCTACCTGAGGGGGGTTTTAAATGAAGTACCTTGTTACTCGGAATCTGTTTTTGGTGGTGTGTTTGTTTGCCATTTTAGTGTGGTATTTGTTTGATCCTTTTAAAATATTTGTATACTGACTGTTTGTACCTTTTGAATATTTCTTTTAAAGCTTAGCCACACTGGGTACATCGTCAATTTGCCATGGTCAGTAACACAAACCTTGTGCAAAGCCAATAGGCTGAAGATACAGGGGTGCAGAAGGTCTAGCTCTCTAGATGTTGTTGAATTCCATCCGCAATCATTCCCTGCCCCTGGCTGTGCTGATTAGGATTGGTGGCAGTTGGAGCCCAACAACATCTGGAGGACGATTTGCTGCCCAGCTGTGATTTAACAAAATAGTTGCAATACAATAATTGGCATGTTTATACAGAAGCAAGACCTACTGATGGGTGACCTACTCACAAGCAAGTATGCATGAGAGGAAAAGAAGAAGAAATCACTAGATGTCAGAAGCAAGAGAACTGTAATTTTGATTTCACTATGGATTGGAGAGTAGTACCTACTACATCTATCCTGGTTCATTAAAAGTGCCTTTGGAGGACCAGCCAGTAGAGGATGGTTGTTCTAAATGTTTCTTCAAAGGAGAGGCATGTCCTAGACTCTGAAAGAAGCGGAAGACATAATCACTGGATCCACCTATTTTAGATTATTTCTAGTTGGACAGCTAACTATTAGTAAAATGGGTGTATCCAGTGATGTAACATCTCTGATGTCAGAGCGGGCTGCGGAGGTACTAAACCATTTCTTGAGTGCAATAATGGCTTGATTGTGGGCTGGCAAATAATTCAGGATTTTGTAGATTTCTGAAACAGAAAAATTCAAAGTATTTTTGTTTGTTTGTTTGTTTTTGTGTTACTGACCGCATGATACAAAGGCTGATTCAAATTGGTCTAGCCCAGTGATGGCGAACCTTTTTGAGCCCGAGTGCCCAAACGGCAACACAAAACCAAATTATTTATTTTAAAGTGCCAACACTTCAATTAAACCTGAATAGTGAGGTTTTACTTTAGGAAAAAAACAACTCATGTCATTTACACATTTTGTCTGTCTGGTTCTTTATTGATTCCTCCAACTGACAGCTCTTTTAGAAAAAAGTCAAGTGCAAAATGCTACACTGAATTAAATGCACCCTATTTATAAAGCTTATTAAGTACATTGAAATCCTGAACTTGTTTCCTCCAAAGTAAGTTACTCTCAGAAAAGCAGCTATATATAGGAGTGCAAATTTTTTAAGTGTATACCTACATTTTATACACTACATAAAGTGTATACACACATTTCACTTATTTGAAATGTAGTGTTGGAAAAGAGATTTACAGATATCATGACTTGTCAGAAAGATAAGTAAAGCAAATTAAGTGTGGACTCTCACTAGAAGCTAAAATAACCAAGCAAAGGGTATTGTACTACAGTGGCATCATGAGAAGACAAGCTCACTGGAAAAGGCAGCAATGCAGGAAAAAGTGCAATGCAGTAGGAAAAGAGGAAGACTGCACATGAGATGGATTGACTCAATAAAGAAAGCCACAGTCTTTTGTTTGTAAGACCTTTTGTTTGGTGTTGCAGTCAAAGCAGGACCAGGAGCAGAGAGACAGGGATTCAGATTTGGGGAATAAACTATGATACTTTTGCCTGCTTTGGGGATGAGAAAAAGAGAAATGTGATTGCTACACACTTCAGAAGCGACCAACATGAATTTGACCCAACTTCGGGAGGCAGTGGAAGACAGGAGGGCCTGGCGTGCTCTGGTCCATGGGGTCACGAAGAGTCGGACACGACTAAACGACTAAACAACAACAACACACTTCAGAAATCTAGTCCCAGGTGTGTTGGTTGTCTTTTACTAGGTGTTTGCTGTTAGTGAGACTCTGCTAACTATTCCAGTTCTGCCCAGTTCAATTTAGAGTCTAAACAGAATCTTGAAATACTGTACTTGCTGTTCTCAGCAAAAATTGCAGAGCTAAATGCAGTGGAGATGAACTTTGGAAGGTTCTTTTTTTCATGGTTTTATTTATATTTATTTATATTTAATTTATATACCACCCCATTAGTCCCAAGGCACTATTCTGGGTGGCTTACAGACAATTACAAACCAGGACAAACAAACTATGGACAATAAAATGTAACAGAAACAGCAATGACAAATCAAAACCGTAAAAGCCAATGGCACCAACAAATTTTCACAATAAAGAGGACCAGATGGGAGGCGCTCAGACAGGGTTGGATTGAAAAGCCTCCCTGAAGAGTAGTGTTTTTTAAAGCTCAACCCCCATCTCTGTTTTCTTAGAAAAGCTACTTTTGTTTTCACTTCATCAGTTTGTTTTGCAGAGTATCCCGTGACTGGTCACATCTATCATGGCAGCGTTTCTCAATGTTCCCAGTTTGGGGACCCTGGGAATCAAAAACAGAGTCTTTGCTGAAGCCTCAGATGATCGGGATCTAACCAGTATCTTAACCAAGATCACCTAAGGAACCTGATAAATGGCATAACTGAATTCAATTAAAGATAGGTGGAGGCATTCTGAATGTTATACTTAACCAATGAATGGATTAAGTACTCATACTGTTACTTCGTCCTTTAAAAATCCAGAAAGATTATTAAATCTATGCACATCACTCAGTTTCTCCACATAAGGCAATAGGATGATCTAGCTTAATCTCATATATGAAAGATTTTTTTATTTCTTTTTTAAATCTGGAGGACAATCAGGGGAGAAGAAAGAATGTGAGAGTGTCTCTCCTCGGGTGTGAAAAAAATAATGTCCCAGCTGCCTACATCACTGAAACATCACCTGCACACAAACACACATTTTTCCATGATTTTGTCATGCATGGAAAAACAGCCCATTCGAATTGTCCTGGCTTGGAAAAATAGAAGGCCTCCAACAGCAGAGGAAAAATGACCCTTTGGGAACAAAAGGGGCTAGACTAGTGATGGCGAACCTATGGCACGCGTGCCACAGCTGGCATGCGGAGACCTCTCCCTGGGCACACCAAGGAAGCCTGTAGTACAATACCCTTTGCTTGGTTTCTGAATTTAAAAATCCAGAAAAATTATTGTATTATTTTATGCTTTTTATGCTTGTTTATAAGTATTTACATTAGATTCCAAATACTATTTTTTAAGACAGGTAATCTATGTTTTTGTGTACAGCCTGATTGGCTACAAAGCAATAAAGAATATATGAGTGTATTTCCCACATTTATGTCCAATAAGGGTATTGGTAGAGGTGGGACACCAGTGGAAGGAAAGAAAGCAGGGGTGCTGTGGCCTGTGACTTACATCTCATCAAGTATCAATGGTGAACTTCCAAATAAATCCAGAGCTCCTATGTGAGCACTGATTGCAACTTCAAGCATCGTACAGGCTGTGAATCAAACTGCAACAAAGCTTTCTAGTGTAGTCACATCCGGAGATTGTTGTAATCACTAGATAATCCCAGTTTGAGAGGACAGACTGTTTTGGATGAGATTGCCTCCCTTTGCAGGATCTGTTCCACAGCCTGATTCATTACTGCTCCTGGATTCCCGGTTGTCTGCAATGGCCAGGAGTTCCTTTGCCCTACTTCAGCTGGTATATCAATTGGAGAAATTCCACAGAAACAAAGAGGTTACATTTAGCTTTATTATACAAGGGCTGTGGTTTCTTTGCTCTTCCGATAAAGTCTCCCAAGGAACCTGCATGCTTTGTTGGAAGGTAAGCATGTAGCAGTATAGGAACAATGCCAACTTGTGAATTCAGCCTTTTGAGACTCAGAATAATTACCTGAGCACACTTTCCCTTTGTAACAGAATCATGTTTGCATTTCTTTTGAAGAAAATAAGAAAGCTTGTGTTTAACTGAGAAATACATAGGTTAGGAAAGATGATAGAAGCCTTAGTTCTAGTCTGAGATATTATAAGCCATGGTTGCCCCTTTCATCAAGATGTCTTTTTCTTGGAGGGACAACAGAAAGGTGTGACAAGGTACTAAGTGATTTTAGCAAACCTAAGAATAGCAATAGAAGAGAGGTCAGTGCAGGTCAGGCAGATAAAGGACAGTCTAGTAAACCTGAGGAGATAAGCATCTTCCTGAGTGTATCCGTAGCTAGATCCAGAGGCATGTGGCTATTTTTGTCTTTGCAAGGAAAGAGAAATGTCTGTCTTGCTCTTTTCCAGTGGGCTTTGCCAGAGGTAATGGGACACTTGCATGGCTCTGACTCATCAAGGCCCAGATCGCATTGGTCTGCTGTCCTTGAAAAGACTACTTGGACTGAAGAAGCTACTTGGATGAGTAGCGAAACGTTTCAACCTAGTAAGAAAGAAGTCCAGTTGCCATGACTCAACTTCCAGATAACCTCACCTGGATGACTGAGAATCTTCACAGATATAGTCCTTGAAGAGTGTTTAGAACTGCCAATAATGCAGGATGCTGCAGCCAGACTTCTTTTTTGTGTGCTCTTTAAGCACTGTATTACCTCAGTCTTCCATAAATTCCATCAGATCCAGTTTGTTTCCAGGCCCATTTCAATGTGCTGGTTCTTTCCTTTAAAACCCTGTACAGCTTTATCCAGCCAGGATATCTGAAAGACTGTCTCCTTCCATAGTTTATGATCTCCAGAGGCTCTGTTGCCTGTTCCATCACTAAGAGATGGCAAATTAAACCATGAGACAGTAGTGTTATTCAAATAGTGGGATTTCCTGCTTCAGGAAGGTAACAATACCTCACTTTTTTTCATTCTTGGGAGACGGGTGAAGACTTGATTGATTGATTGATTGATTGATTGATTGATTGGATTTCTATCCCGCCCATCTAGACTAAAGGTCTACTCTGGGCGGTTTACAAATTTAAAAACAATAAAACCAATAAACATATATTATAGATCCAAGGTGGCAAAAGTATAAGAAATTCAGATACGGCAGGAGGGAAAGCCTGCCCAAATAGCCAGGTTTTAAGTTTATTCCTGAAAACACCCAGAGAGGGAGCCAGGCGGATCTCCACTGGCAAGTTGTTCCAAAGGCAAGGGGCCACTGCCGAGAAGGCCCGGTTCCTCGTTCTTTCCTTCCGGACCTCCCTCGGCGTTAGGCCCCTCAGCCGCCCGGCCTGGCTGGAATGAGTGACTCTGGCAGAACTGGGTGGGAGAAGGTGCTCTGCCAGATATCGAGGTCCTAAACCATTTAGGGCTTTATATGTAATCGTAAGAACTTTGAAATCCACATGGAAATGAATGGGCAGCCAATGCAAGGCGGCCAGAGTGGGGGAAATATGATGGTACCTTTTCACCGCAGTAATGGACCACTGATGACACCTGGGTCTCCATGGTGAGCGCTGGGTCCAGATGTACACCCAAACTGCGAACCTCACTCTTAGTAATAAGAGTCACACACACCCCAAAGGAGAGGGAGTTTCCCAGACCACTGATGTCTGGGACACCCACCCGAAGGACCTCCGTCTTGCCCGGATTCAGCCTCAGTCCATTCACCTGCATCCATTGCTGAACAGCCCCCAGGCAGCGCTCAAGGGACGAAACAGCATCCACTGTTGTTGGAAAAAAGGAGATGTAGAGCTGAGTATCATCAGCATACTGATGACACGAAGCCCCACATCCCCTGATGACCCCTCCCAGTGGCCTCATATAGATGTTAAATAGCATTGGAAAGATAATCGAGCCCTGCGGAACCCCACAATTGAGGCTCCACAGGGCCGAGAAACTCTCTCCAATCTGCACTCTCTGGGGACGTGCCCCCCCCCCCCGCCTCAAGCTGTTACAACAGAAACACACAGGCTGTCTAGCACTTGTTAGCTTTTCTTTGTTGAGACTTGCCATCATTATGTTCTTTTCAATTTATAAGGATTTTAGTTTTTTTTAAAATGGGGCAAACTCCACTTGCTGAAATTTAAATAACAGTATGACTGTTAATTTGGTCTGTTATGAATTTGTTTTTAACACTCTTTGACTTTTTGTACACTTCTGGGGTAGAGAGTTTATGCTGAAGGACATGTTATTAATATATCAACAGTTTTTCAAATAACGCACACTGATAGCTTGGAACTCACAGAAGAAATCTATAAAAAGTAGTTATGGGTAATCATGCTTTCCTGGATGACAGCTCTACTCTTTTCTCCAACCTCAGCTGGACACACTGCTCCACCCTCTCCAAGACTTCTCCATCATGTTACCTCAGGATTTAACCTCTCTCCAGCCACAGCACCTAGTCAGCTATTCCCTATCTCCTGGAACCATCAAATAGGACCAGAGGAGGACTTGGGCTCAACATGCTGGCCTGACTGCACCCTTTATTATCCTTGCTACAGCATGAAGAAGGAATTTGGGCTGGGGCTGGGAAAGATGTTCTGAACTAACTGATGGGAAAAAAATTCCGGTTTAAACGATATCCTACCCCACCCCCACCGTGCCTCAAGCTGTTACAGCAGAAACACACAGGCTGACTAGCACTTGTTAGTTTTTCTTTGTTGAGACTTGCTGTCAAACTGAAAGCAAGCCTTGAATTAAAGACCTGTTCTAGCTGAGTAGGATGGACCAGTCAAACGTGCTGTGCAGCAACTACAATCCTCTCATACTTTTGGCCTCATGCTTTTCTAAAAGCCAACTGCCACAGCTACTATTGCTCAACAACATATTGCAACTTTCACTGATAGCATCACAGACAATCAATCAAACATGCAACATTTCCCAAGCTTTATTCTGTGGTTCTGCCATTGAAACTTATAAGTGGTTCCTCAGTGAGGAGGGCAGTAATGGCAGACAAGCTTGTCTGGAGAACGGGTAACCCACTACTTCCCCTACAGTGTGAAAGATGGGTGGGGTAGGGTGCAATGCACAGAGCACATTCTATGGCTGGGATGAACAGGAAACACTGAGAAATTTATCTGGGATATACTGGTATATTTTAGTAGGCTGGGAAATCACTTTTTAATTTAACAATAGCAAATAGTATAGTTTAACAAAACAACAACCTTTGTAAAGATACCATGTATTTTCATTGTTGGTGCCCCTCACCGGAATTCATTCATTCATTCATTCATTCATTCATTCATTCATTCATTCATTCATTCATTCATTCATTCAAGAATGTTGCAGTATGCAGGAGGTTTGTATTAAAATTCACTTATAAGACATTAAAAACCTTTAAAATATTTTTTAAAGGATACATAAAAATACAACAGTGAATTTGAGTAGTATGTTGCAACTAGAGCAAGCCCATTGATTCAGTGGAACTACTGATTCAATGGGCCTATTCCAGTTGTACCTTATTATTGGATTTCAGCCACAATAAGATTAATTATATATTAAAAGAAAAAGTATTAAATAATTTCCAAGCAAATCATGTTACAATCACATTATTTCTCCCCCTGACAAGGTCTTCTTCAATGCACATTGTAGCCCATAATGAGGAGTGATATAAATGTTAGGCATGGGATTTTTTGATTGTTTGGACTACAAATCCCATGTCTCCATACTGGGAGTTCCAACTGACAACCCATATCTACAGTCACCTAAATGCTCTTACATCAGGAGGAGCAATACCTGCTAGATAGTAAACCCTATCTATGCTGGATGGTTTCATACACTCAATACTAAGTCTACATGCCTCTTTCAGTGCTGGATTTGCATGTTTAGCATGCAAGGATTTATATCACACAGGAAAGCATATTCAGCAGCAGGAAAACACAGGAATGGGGCTGATGTTCACAGAATTTGGGGGCAAGTCCCCCAGTCAGTTCCAGAAAGTTTTCTTAATAGTCTACTCCTGGGAGCTACTTTATCCTTGATGTTTAAACCATGTTTTTTAATAGGTCATGTCTAGTCCAAAGTAGCAACTAAGTATTTTGAAGAGTAACAATGCTGTAGCTGAACATCCACCCCAGGCTATTTGCAACTTCCTTATGGCTTTTCCATTCCTTATATGAAAAATACAGAACTGAGTTTTTAAGGGATTAGGTTTTATTTGGAATGGCTGGATAGCTTAGTGAGTTAAGCATCTGCATGAAGAACCAATGTGATTCCCCACACTGTTCCTCCTGGGAGAAGAGCCAGCCCGTGTAGTCTTGGACAGGTTGCACGGTTCTAGAAGAAGGGAATGGTAATCTCCAAGTAGCAAAAGGTAGGAAGAATTTCATAGTTACATCCCACATCCCACTTTAATTGAGTGGAATTTACCTTTATGTAAGTCCAGAATCTTCAGACACATTGAACTCTGTGTGACAGTGAAAGCATAGTTGTAATTGTAGAAGAGGTAGTCGTGTCAGTCTGTGCAAGCATGATAGGTACAAACAAAATAATTTTAAAAATTAAAAGAACAAATAGAAAAGACAAAAACAGGGTGACACTTTAAAGACGGTTATTTTTTTAATGTGAGCATTTAGATTTGTTTATTAATCTAATGTACGATTGATTTGGTTTCTTAGGAATAAACGGTTAACCCTCCTTTTATTCTAGTACTGTGAGAACCATTAAAATCACTGAAATCTTGAAGGTTACAAAATCCACTGGAACTCTATAATTTTGCTCATCTTTTTTCTTATCACTTCAGTTCGCGTGCAGCAAATAACTTTTTTCCATGCTTTTTAAAACTGAGAATAGGAAACCCTGTGACTAGCCCGCTCAAAACTGCACTTTAAAGGCGTGGCGAGGCTATTCCACGCGAGGGCAGCGTTCGAGAAGGAATAAGCCTAGCCGGCGCGTGTTTCCTGTCCGGGAAACCGTTTCCTGTCAGTCCGCCTAGGCGGGAACAGATTGCTTGAGCAGTTTCCCGTCGTAGCCACGAGGGGGCAGGCGATGAGAACTCTCTCGGGGAAGATCCAGGAGCTCGTCGGGCTGTCCAGTGAGAAGAGGGGCTCGGGCTTAGCACTTGCTCCGGAAGCGGAAGAAGACGCCGCCGACTGCTCACGGCTAGAGCGGCGAAAGGGGAGGGCAAGGGCAAGACGGAGGAGTTGGTTATGACTTTACTTCGGAATCCCACCGTGTTCAGTCGGTACCCGCCGCATCCTGGGCGTCGCCGGGTTCGCGGCCGTGATGATGGTGGTTTTGTACCCCATCTGCATCCGTCCCTTGATGTACGCCAACGACTACAGTGAGTAGGGCGCCCGTCGGCGCCGCCCGGCCTCCGGGTGCAGGCATGCGCCGCTCTTCAAACGCTCGGCCCCCAAGAAAGAAAGGAGCACGACCTGCCGGATAGCGACCTGTGCTGGGGTCCGCGTAGCGTCCGCTCTGGCTTAGAAGTTGTGCTCCTGCCGTTGGAGCGGGCAGGTTCCCCGGCCGGCGTGGCCTGAACGAGCCAGCGTGGCTTTGGGGGAGCAACGTGTTGCCCTCAGAAGACAGCGCCCCGTCAGGAGGGCGCCCCCCGCTTTCCCAAAGCACGCCATTCCAAAGGCACTGACCTCAAACCTCTCACCTGCCCGGACAGGTTGTCACGTAGTGGGCACTTCGGGGGTAACTGACGGGTGGAAAAGCAGGCGTCTGAGGCATGGAGCCTAATGGATGGGTATGGTGTTTATGTCGGATCCACCCTAAACCACCGTGAAATGATGGGGCACATCTTTTCTTGTGAACTCAGCCATAAAAAACATGGTGCCTTCACTGCATCAGGTAGTCATGACACAAAAACGTATCTCTTGAGACACAGATCCTTATGAATCCCTATGCTTTTTACATGAGGCCCACCCACATTTCCATCAAGTCATAAGCTGTGACTGGGCTCATTGTCTGAGGTTTCAAAATCATGTGCTGATTCATGGTGCAAAAACATGAGTGCCAGGCATGGATGCCCATGAACCTCTGGGGTTTTAGAAGACTCTCCCCTTATCCTCACAGAGATCCCATAGCACATTCTTGTCTACTGGCTCAACCATAAAAATATTTTTTAAATTTAAAATATTTTTACCCCACCTTTCTCCTTAAAAAGGACCCAAGGCAACTTACATCACTGAAAGATATTATTTAAAGCTAAGAACAATGAGAATAAAAAGGCAGCTTGCATCATTAAAAGACAATATTAAAGCTAAAACAATAAGTATACAAATATTCAAAAGGAACAAACAAATACCACTCTTAAGATATGGTAAACACAGCTAGTACTAAAGACCCAGTCAGAACAATAATGTATACCAATCCATCTAAAAGTCACACTTACGTAGTCAGTCACTGAGGGAAAGCTTGTCTGAAGAGAAAGGTCTTTGCCTGCTTGCGGAAGGACAGCAAAGATGGCACCGGTGGGAGGGAAGCGACAGAGAAGGCCCTCTCCGGTGTCCCCATCAGACATACCTGTGAAGGTGGTGGGGCCAAGAGAAAGGCTTCTCCTTATGATCTTAACAACCGAGCTGGCTCAAAATGGGAGACATGGTCTTTCAGATAGCTTGGAACCAGGCCATTTAGGGCTTTATAGGTTAAAACCAGCAATTTGAGTTGCGCACAAAAACTGATTGGCAGTCAGTGGAGCTACTGTAACAGTGGGATTATTTGATCTCTGTAACCAGCCCCAGTTAGCAATCTGGCTGCTGCATTTTGGACCCACTGATTTCTTGCTTCATAGTGGTGATGAAAAAGGTCTCAAAGGTGCAGATCCTCATGAATCTATATGATTTTTATATTGAATCTTACTCAGTAGAATCAGATCAGAAAACATATACATGGTTATAGACCAAGCTATATACATCACAGTGCTGCAGCTGTGCAAAGACATTTATGTATCTAATCTGTAAATCTTCATGGATGCACATAAATTTTACATGTACATAATTGTATCGCAGACATGCTCAAATTGTAGAACACATCCATGTCCACATATTCAGCTATAGAAAACATGGGCCCATCATTTCACAGTTACCCTGGCATAAAAACAAATCTGAGGTATGAGTCCTCATGGTTCCATATGATTTTTAAATGAGATCCACTTTGAGCCATCATCTAATCCAGGGGTGGGCAATTAATTTCTATAGGGGGCCACATGAAAAATCTGAACTGTGTTCGGGGGCCGAACCAACTTTACTTAAAAATAAAATGAAACAGTGATGTTATGATTGTTTTTATTTTAAACTTGTTATTCTTCACAAATACTAAAGAGGTTTTTTGCGGTATGTTAAAGATAAGCAACTGGTGGCGGGCCGGACAGGAGCGGCTCGCGGGCCGTATGTGGCCCGCGGGCCGCACTTTGCCCAGGTCTGATCTAATCATAGACCATATCTGTAACCACAGAATGAACCATAAAAATTATGGTCACCACCACTGTGGCAGAAAGACATGGATCCAAGGTGCCGATCCTCATGGTTTTTCTAGATTCAAAAAACAAAACAGGATTGCCCTATTTTTTCTGTCCTTCTTCCAAGAAAGAGACATTGTAACAGCTATTCTGTTTTTAGATACAGTAGCTATAAACTGATATGTTATATTCAAACCAGTCTCAAAGCTTCTTGGAAGCTGAATGTCTTTTCTCCTTTATTTTACCTTATGTAACCCTAACCCCTTAGGTGACTGAAGTATTCTAACATTATATATTTTACATGTTTTATGATTTATTTGCCTCAGCACTTCTTCATTGGTTACTCTCCTGATCCAAGGAATTTTTAGTGCCCTGTGATATGCCCACATTGCTCTGTGATATGTCCAAATGCTTCTATCTTTTATAGTTTTGGAGTTGTTAAAGTCAACCATTTCATGCCATACAAAGGAACTAAGAACACATAGCACTTTAGTATGTGCATTCTTAAAGACAATGTTAATTTTTTGTTTCATCTTAAATTTTTCATCTATGTGCTATAATCATAAATGCATCAGTATCCACAGACTCAATTGTAACAATTGCAGCTCTCTCAATTCCTGCTGTTGCCAGGGTGCAGAACAGTCCGGAGGGTTTTTTAAAATCATGATGGAACTTGATTTTTGTATGATTATGGGACAAGACTTTGTAAAAATCCAAAGGATTGGTGCTGGTCTGCTTTGGGTTGTTGTTTCTGCACAGTGATTTTAAGATTTATTTTATGGGCATAGACATGATCTATTATTTAATGTTGGCTTGAGATAATTCCTATCTGCAACATGTGCAAATGCAGAGTAGCACATCTAACATTCTTGTACACATGTGTGTATTTTGCCCTTTCATGTGCTTTGTCTCCTCCTGTTTGGGTAGTCAGGAAGCACTTCCAGTGTGATGGGGTGAGCACTAGGGATGTGAGTCTCACAGCCTTTCTCTTCTTTTCTCCTCAAAATGAGATTTCTTTGTGCAAACATTTTCCTCCAAGGAAGCCTCAGAGGAAAATCTATGGGGTTTGTCAGATTTTTGGGGGGGGGGTGTCCTTTTTTTCCCTGGAAGAAGCACCAGTCTGTGCAGAATTATTACAACCCCTACAAAAATGGCATCTTTCCTTGGAAAGATTCTGGCTGCACAGGTTTTGGTAATTTGCGCAAAAGAACAGCCAACACCAACCCCCCCCACCCCTGAAAATATTGCTAGTGGCTCAGTAATTAGTCTTGTTGTGATGCTAATGTTCCCTCTAATTTTTGGCCCTGCTGTGCGGAAGCCTCACCACATGTGTGCGCACGGGGGCAGGGTTCCAGCTGAAACTGAAACTAAAAAGGCAGCAACTGTGGCTGCTGGTGCACAGCCCTTATGGAGCTCTGAGTGCGTGTGCGCAGCTTAGAGGGAACGTTGGAGAATCATTGAGAATCAGAATTTTTTCAATTGTTCTCCATGTCCCTAGAGTATGCATATGTACTCCACAGTATTTCTTTTGGTTTCTCCCCTTTTAAACTAATCCATTTAAGTTTTGTGATCAGCACTTTCTCTTTTAGTACCAGGAGAGGGAGCATCAGCCACCTAAATCCACAATCAGAACCTTTGCTATACAGAGGCTGTGTAACATTGTGACGTGCTGTACTGACTATCCTACTTCTCTCAGAAACACAAATGTGCATTTCACACAATTTCTGACTGTCTTCCCTGGGGAAAATGGATTCTGATTTAAAATGTTGTAGGTGAGAATTGACTTGACATCACAGAATCAATCGGCCAGGTCAGGCAAAGAAAGTGAGAAAAGATAGCAAATAAAACAAAGCTGTGAACATCCTTTGAACAGCCAGTTGGAACTTGAAAATGTATTCTGATTATTTGAAAAAGAGGGAAAATAGGAAAATGTTCACTTGGAAGGTATTGTCATTATTTTAAAACAATATTCTACATAAGTCCAAGAAAATTATTATCCAGTTGCCCACAGTTTCCTTGTTAACAGTTATTGCCCCAAACAACCAATTTTTATAAAGCATTCATTAATGGCTGCCTGAAAGCAATTCTGGATCACTTATTATTTATTTATTGCTTTTATATACTGCCCATCTACTGGCAATTCACTACTCTGGGTAGTTTACAGAGTAGTGTAAACTCCTGACCTCCCCCCACCCCCAAAAGACAAATAATTCAAATAAATCCTCCCAGTAAATTTATGTTGTGCTCATCGTTCTCTGGGGAGTTCACTTTACTCCAGGAAAAGCAGTTGCCAGGCTAGATTGTCTGTGCACAAGTCTACTCGGGGAGAGGCAGCATTGAATTCAGTGAGACTTATTTCCTATATAGAAAACAGGAACATATGTAGGAATATAATCCTGTATTTTTTACAGGATTGGTATATAAGAACCCGTTGTTGTTTTAATTTAGATTTGTATTTCCCCCCTCATAATGTGCTTAAAATCGGTAATGTATATTAGAAACTAACAATTATTACAACTTAAAAGCAATGTAGTAACTTCTAAAAAATGTGAAGCAAACAAAAATAATATTCAAGGTGATAGCTCTGTTAGTCTGTTGCACTAAAAACAGTTTGTGGCACCTTAAAGACTAAAATGTTTTATTTGGCATAAACTTTCATGGAGTTGCGGCCTGTGTATTTGAAGAAGCAGGTTACAGTCTACAAGAGCTTATGCCACATAAAACTGGCTAGTCTTCAACGTGTCATAAGAGCTGTAGTTGTTTTTCCAGAAAAATAAGCAATCCTATAATTTCTGATAGGAGCAAAACCAAAACAATAATATGGACACAAAATCACATGGCAAATACCAGTTGGGGACTCTGGGAATTGTAGTCCCAAAATGTAACTTTTCTAGCAGTGCAGATTTGATTTAAGTATAATTGTTTAATATCACAATTTAAATATTAAAAATCAGATTTTTTTAATGATTTATATAAACATGTGGTGTTTTTTTTAATTTAAATCGTGATTTAAATCAATTTGATTTTATAAAATCAGTGGTTTTTATCCACCCTGCTTTCCAGGCTCTGTACACAGAAAGGTCTTTCCTACTGTTTTAAGTGGGTGGTTTTTTAAACTATTGCAATTGGATCATTCAGTCATTCTGAACATAGGACAGAACTACTGACCTGCCAAAGACGCATATCCAGTGACTCACATAATCACTTTTAATTCAGAAAAGCTTGCCTCCACTATCAGAAATTTGGTACATGTTGGCTCAAAACTATGGTTACCTGGAAAATTGGAGGCCATGTGTTTTACAGTCATACTCCTTGGAGTGTTCATGAATAGGATAATTATATATTTTCTCACAAACAGCATTTCTTGTTTTTTTGTATCTTACAATTAATATTTTCTTTTTGGGTGAGCAGTTGGAGTGTGTCAGTGTTTTGAGCTGGGTGGGGCTAACAGTCACCCCTTCGTTATCACAAGACTTTAACTGTTCAGATGCATGAGGATTGCTACTTACTTGAGTATTTTGTATTTGACAGAAAAACTGCAAGCAAAAAATCGAGGTTTTTATACAAATGAAAATGTGCCTCCAGGTATCTATCTGAGATCTTGTTTGTGCTGTTTTTGTACAAATCGTGTTACACATTAAACCAGTGGTGGGGACAAATTTTTTGACAGGAGAAAAAAATCCCTTTCGGTGTCCTTTCATGGGTCAAAGAGTGTTAGGGAGCATGGCTGTGCACCACGATGCCATCAGGTCCTAAGCCAAAGTGCCAGATGGAGCTTCCCCAGCTGGTGCAACCCTCTTCAATCCCCATTTCTCCTGGAATCTGCTTGATGTAAAGGGATCTGTAAATGTTTTAAATAAACAAGTAGCTGTTGTGTTCCAGTATTTGATCCTGAAACAAATGTCTCTGTGTGTACCCCACAATGAGAAGATTACACACAAACCAATGTTTTAAAAGTCATGGTCAAGGTTCCCGCTAAGCCGCATGCATGGGCCCACAACTCCACTTCCCTCCATGGAACTTTCTTCCTCCTCCATGCAGCAGTCATTCTCAACCCCTTTGGTTCCAGTTGTGACAGAACCCTGCATGCGGGGGGGGGGGGGGAGTCACGTGTGCACACAGAGGCGAAGTTGCGAGAGAGAGATGGAGCCCCGCCCAATAGGGCTGAAAACTAGAGGGTACACAAAGTCAATGTATTAGCTTTGTTAAATATGAGATACAAATGTAGCTCTCTTTTTTTTTGTTCACTAGCTGAACTCCCCTGGTGTTAGGGCATGTTTTTTTTTTAGTCAGAAATATTTTCAGGAAATCCATTCTTTAATGGGAACATCTCAGAAACCTACTATACAGTGGGGTGATAGTTTTGTGATTATCTCTTCTGGGTAGTTTGGCCAGTAGGCTGCAATCATAAATAGTTGCTGGATAATAAATCCTGTCAAATTCAGTGGGACTTCTCAGTGAACAAGCATGGAATTGCTGTGTACCTTAGGAAATTGTTTTTTTATTTGAAAAGCAGTATTCTGTACAATCCATAGCCTTTCCTGTAAAGTAGCCTTCCTCAACCTGGTGTCTGCCAGATGTTTTGGATTGCAAATCCCATCAGCCCCAGTCAGACACTAG
Source organism: Intellagama lesueurii (assembly GCA_037013535.1). NCBI lineage: Eukaryota > Metazoa > Chordata > Lepidosauria > Squamata > Agamidae > Intellagama > Intellagama lesueurii. Next base: position 114,388,061 of record JBAJHW010000005.1, read on the forward strand.
TCAGGATTATGGGACTAGCAGTTGAAAAGCTTAGAAGACACCCTGTTAGGGAAGGCCTCTTTTAGAGTATATGAGAATGCTGTGAGGACTTGCTAGATCAGCTTCATATTAAGAGTATGTTATAGTAACCATGTTGGACTGTCAGTATTTTTCCCTTGGTTTTGTGATTTTAAATGAGAAATCTAGATGCTATCCCTGCAGATACAGGGCTTGATCAGTGGCTCAAAACATATGAAGTCCTACTGTACGAAGTATAGCTTTATGAAGAGACTCTGAGGTGTAGAAAAAAGCCAGTTTGCAGCTTGGGGATATTTGCAAAGCATTATGTCACAATTTCAATATTTCTGCAATGTTCTAAAGTGACCTCCCCCCCCTTTTTTTTTTTTTTACTGTCCACAGGTTTAACACCAGCGTCTCGGCTATCTGGAAGCAAATGACTTTGAGAAAGAGTGTGTTCTTCCTTGTTTGATCCTGGATATTCTGACTTCTTTCAATCAACTAAGATGCTGCAGAAAAGAGCTTGCCTGTGTTGGAGTGTTTTATAGCATAGTTTACTTAGGAAGCAGTGGCAGCTGTTGACCATTAAAGATTAGAGACACTTTTGTCCCAATGATCCAATAGTAGGGGGGAAAAAATCAACATTTCTGTTAAGCAAATGGAATAATAGCTTTCTTCTTATTGGAAAAATGGAAGCAAATTACTTGGGTGAATAGGGATTGGACATGACTCTAATAGATTGTCCAGTTGATGTATCTATAAAAGTGCACTGGATAATAAAATGTCTACAAAACAGAAAATCAGTTTAAAATCTGGAAATAATGTCTGTGTATATAATTTCTTAATTCAAACAGAATTTGATCTGCAGTGCATCCATTTATAAATGAAAGCAGAACAGATTGTACTAAGGTGTATCTGGCTATGATGTAAAGAATGGTTAAGTAAGTAATTCCTACCAAAATGGTTGGTATTTTACTTTCTAACATTACTTTCAGGTGAAGGCTAAGAGAGATGGCTTTCCATCTCTTTTAAATAAAAAGAAAGCCTTTATTCATTTTTTTTCGGGTTTTGGAGTTTTTTTTTAAATAGAGGTGTTCATTGTCTCTAGATAGATTTTCAAATATGGAACAACCAGGTGTATTTGTGCTATTCTGGAGCAAGGAGCTAGTCTTTGCTTCCTTGTATCCCATTCAGCATTCATAGGGTTAAAAAGGTGGTTAGCAATTTGAATTAAAGAAAGGGAAGCTGAAAGTAATATAGTAGACTGAACTGTTGACACCAAAGGAGAAGGCAGATGACACCTGAACCCCTCAGTGAAGCCCAAGTTCTCAATAATCAATCCACCGAGGTCACTGCATGGAACGTATTATCCCCTTGCAGAAACTCTGATGGCCGTTTTGAGAGTGTAGGCCAGAGAGAGACTTCCACCACTGTTTATGTACCCTTTTTGCATTCTGGAATATTTGTCTTTTTCATTGTTGTCTCATTCAGCTTAGTTTACTAAACTTTACTGAAGTATTATTACACTGTGAGGATTATGCGTATGAGATTATGGACAGAAAACTGTTGTATGGGCTTTGAGGAGATAGATTAGCTTCTTATGCTAAAGTAAGTGTCCGATAGAATAGGTGCATTTGAAGAAGTGGAACTTATGCAGGAGCTGACTCACCAAATTCCCGCTGATTCAGTTGGCCTACTCTTGTGTCATGTACTATGCTAAGCAACAGGATTTCAACCGTAATATCATAGGACAGAGCAGGTTGGAATGTCTCCAAAGCATACAAGTCAGTTTGGCTCCAATCTGAATGCCTTTTACAAAGTAGGTCCTCGGACTTCTGTACACCTCTGATTTTTAATTATGTATATTATCTGTAATGTATATGATAGAGGAAAAGTATACTATTTCAATATTTTGTTACAAGAAAAAATGGACTTGTAATAATTCAATGTACATAGTTTTAAAAAGCCATTTGAACACATGGATGTTACTTATTTTTAATATACTAATCTGTTTTCGAACTACATATTTTTTTTTCTTCTTTCCCAGAATGTCAGCATATATATACATTTCAATAGTCACCTTGGTAGACCTTAAAGTAAAATAAAATAAGATTCTATTTTCCTGGTTTCTATTTGAAGATGAAGAAGTAGGCAAGTTCTGTATTCTCAGGGCCATCCTAATAGCCACTAAAGCAGTGGTCCAACAGCCGTAAGTATGCTTTGCTGCTCAGATTAGTAACTAATGGGGTACCTGGCATCATGTAAGAGCATGGTATTTTGCCAGCATAGATCACATATGTTTAAGCACAGCATTAATATAGATATATAAAATAATTACATACATAATTTAAGTAAGATGCATTATTAAACTACAAAATTTATGTTGCTTAGTATATAAGAAGGACTGCTACAGTTAGGCAAAATTCTTTGCTGGGACTGGGTTTAGGATCTAGCTGTACATTCTTTATCTAGTAGACAAGTAGCTCTCAGTTTAATTAGCCCATTGTTAAGGATATAAATTGTTCCAAGGTGGCTTTCATGCCAGGTAGAGTGATAAAATCACAAAGACAACTTACCAAGATTCTTCCCACAGAGACACTTGACACCAGTTTATGGTACAGCATCAAAAGAGCACACCGTGGCATCTTCCTTCAACTGCTTCCCAGTTTACATTATGTAGCTGAGATTCTAAACACAAATGTTTGTCCTGCCACTATATGGACTGAGTTGAAAAATATCCAACTCTCCAACTGCATGTCTGTATTCACTTAGATGAAGTTTTTCAGAGTCTCTCAGTGCCTTTCAATGGCTTTGGTTTGAAAGCTGTGTGCTTTTGATCACATCTTTTTGGTTCTGGTTTGCCTACATTGACTTCCTGTTGTTTTCCAGGCCAGGTTCAAGATCCAGTGCTAGACTACAAAGCCTATCATAGTTTGGGGGTCTGCTATTTGTTGGAGCATTTTCCCCTCAGAACACCAGCTTGTGCCTCCCATTCTTCACAGGCTTAGCTTCTTCAGGTTGCCTTGCCAAGAAAGGCAAAGAAGACTATGATTAAAAATTGTGCTGTCTTGGCCATGGCCCCTTCCTTATGGAATGGAGTCCCGGTAGAAGTTTGTCAGCCGTCCTCTCTCCCATCCTTCAAGGGGATACTTAAGACTGTGTTTTTCCAAGAAGCATTTAAGGACATCTGAGTCAATTCTGACTTACATAAATATGTGAAATAAATAAATAAAAGTTTTTCCCCCCTCTGTGAATAAAATGCTGCATGAACATGACATAGTGATGTGTTTTTATAACCCTCTGAAAATTGTAACATTTGGAAGTTGTGGTTTGATGGGACAGCATGAGCCCAGATCTTTAAATGAGAATACATGTGGGAACTGCTAGTGTTCACATTGAAAGTTAAAAAAAAAAAAAAAGCAATATTGTATCATTGCCTAGCACATGTATAAGTGTTCAGTTTAACAAATGAAAGCTGCTAAATGGCTTGATTTGGGGGGGGGGGGAGGGAGAGAGATTCCAGCATCACTGGTTTTCTTCCCTTGCACTCTAGCAATGATTAACTGCCATTTTTTCAGAACTGTGTACAGTCAATCTGACATCAATTATACCGCTACACAGTCAGACGTAAACCAAAAGCAGCTTTATTTGGCTTCTTCTGTGGTGCGTCAGAGCGCAATAACATGTTTTGCAAAAGCAAGGTCACACAGGTTATGGAGATACTAGTATTTCCAAGCTTTTTAGGAAATACAAAGACACAGCAGGGTTACAGCATACAATAGGCTGAGGTAGTAGGAAGAAAAGGATGTACACTGTTAACTATAAATTGTTTACAACTTTGACCAACTAGCTTCTGTTGATAGACTTTATGTTCCAGTATAGCCAACCAGTTCAATCTGGACTGAAGAAGATGCAGAATATGTCTAAGCACAGATGCCTTTCAGCATAAATTAAATTCAAGTAGAACAGCCACTTCCCAGTTTACGTCAAAGGAGATTTCCCTTGTAATCTTTGGTATCTTCCATCATGTTCAAAAGGGTGTTAAATGCTAAAAAAAAAATTGTAGCAAAACATGCTTCGGTTGCTACAGATGACTAAGACTCCCATGTGTACTCTTGCATAACTAAGAAAGGGTTGTGGTTATCCAAAGTAGAAATACAGGACTATATTTTTACTATAAAGTGAATCTATACAGATAGAAAAGCATGGGTGTCTTTTCTTTGTCCACTAGAGTCCTCACTAGGATTATTTTATTGTGCAAGAATTTTAATTTGGCACAGATGTTTCACTTACTAATAACAGGCAAATAATCAGTTGTAACTACTCAGGAGGAGCATAATAATAATAATAATAATAATAATAATAATAATAATAATAATAATAAAATACCTTTATTGGCATAGAAAGCAGTAAGACATAAACTACTTTGTTAAGAACCTGTATTTACAGAATCAGAAAGCATTCAATAATGAGCAGAACATTGCCTCCTAACAATTGATCCCAAAAAATCTGCAACTCTTTCCATGACATCAACCACCTCCAATTATTACATAAAACAAACTTTGACCAGATCAGATTTCCCTTCCAGTTTTAATAAAATCAAGGCAACATACTTTGTATGGTAGTCCTGGTGGAGCGGATAATGCGAAAGGATATGAGCGAGGGTTTCTAATGCACCCAGCTCACATGAACAGCATCTTTCAAGATGGGGGATTCCGTTAAACCTGCCATACAGTAAGGCTGCAGGCATGACATTGCATCTGGCAAGAGAAAAAGCCCTACTGTTTTGTGGGCATCTAAGCAAGGAATCCAAAGCAGCTGGTTGTCCTATTAGCTGCATTCTGTAACTCCTGAAATTCAATATTCAAAATTATTCTTTTAATTTTTTGACTTTAGCTTTTGACTTAATGAACTTAAAGAACTGATAAGAATTAGCTTTTGACTTCATGAACCTAAAGAATCAATGAGAGAGAGAAGAGTAGTACATATGTATTCATACACAAGGTATAAATTATTCAAACACAGTGCTAACGCTCAACAACATAAAACTGCTATTAGCAACTTGTGTCATAGCTATAGTATGAGGCTGTGGTCATAACCACAGTTTGTATCGTGGTGTTGTTGTTTAGTCGTTAAGTCATGTCTGACTTCGTGACCCCATGGACCAGAGCACGCCAGGCCCTCCTGTCTTCCACTGCCTCCCGGAGCTGGGTCAAATTCATGTTGGTAGCTTCAATGACACTGTCCAACCATCTCGTCCTCTGTCGTCCCCTTCTCCTCTTGCCTTCACACTTTCCCAACATCAGGGTCTTTTCCAGGGAGTCTTCTCTTCTCATGAGATGGCCAAAGTATTGGAGCCTCAGCTTCAGGATCTGTCCTTCCAGTGAGCACTCAGGGTTGATTTCCTTCAGAACAGATAGGTTTGATCTCCTTGCAGTCCAAGGGACAATCAAGATTCTCCTCCAGCACCACAATTCAAATTATCATGGTAATATTACTCAAAAACTCTGGAAGGCCAGGGAACTAATCAGTGTAGATACTGATGAATGTACAGTCATCTCAAACTTAGTACACCTCATGATTCAATAGCTTGTAGAACCATTTTTAGCAGCAATAACTTGTAATCATTTTCTGTATAACTTTATCAGTTTATCACATTGTTGTGAAGGAATTTTGGGCCACTCTTCTTTACAACATTGCTTCAGTTGAGGTTTGCGAGCATTTGTTTATGCCCAGCTCTCTGGAGGTCCTGCCACAGCTTTTCAATCAGGACTTTCAGTCTGGACTTTGCCTGGGCTATTGCAACACCTTGATTCTTTTCTTTTTCAGCCATTCTGTGGTAGATTTCCTGGGATCATTGTTCTGATGCATGACCCAGTTTTGGCCAAGCTTTAGCTGTCGGAAGATGGCCTCACATTTGACTAGAATACTTTGGTATACAGAGGAGTGGCCGCAAAACAAGCCCAAATTCGCACCCCTCCACCAGTGTGCTTGACAGTTGGTATCAGGTGTTTGTGCTGATGCCCTGTGTTTGGTTTTTTGCCAGACGTGACACTGGGCATCATGGCCAAACATCTTCACTTCAGTCTCATCTATCCAAAGGAGGATGTTATAGAAGTCTTGTGATTTGTCTAGAAGCAACTTTGCAAACCTAAGCTGTGCTGCCATGTTCTTTTTACAGAGAAGAGGCTTTCTCTTGGTAACCCTTCCAAACAAACCATACTTGTTCAGTCTTTTTCTAATTGTACTGTTAGGAACTTTAACATTTCATGTGCTGACTGAGGCCTGTAGAGTCTGAGGTGTAACTCTTGGGTTTTTGCCATTTCTCTGAGCATTGCAGTCTGACTTTGGGGTGAATTTGTTTGGATGTCCACCCCTGGGAAGACTGGCAACTGTCTTTAATGTTTTCCACTTGTGAAGAATCTTCTTCACTGTAGAATGATGGACTTTACGTTGTTTGGAAATTGCCTTATAACTTCTCCCAGATTGATGGGCAGCAACAATTGCTTCTTTATGATAATTGCTGATGTGTTTCCTCCTTGGCATTGTGTTAACACACACCTGAATGCTCCAGACCAGCAAACTGCTAGAACTTCGGCTTTCACAGAGATGGCCACACTTGCTGATGATCAATTACTCAAGGAATGATATTAGTTAGCAGCACCTGGCTGCTACTTGGCCTCTTAATTCCTACAGAAGCAGTAAGGATGTACTTAGTTTTTCACACGTGGCTTCTCCATTTTGGCCTTACTTTTGTTAAATAAATCATGACATGGTGTAATATGTCATGTGTTGTTGTTCATCTGAGGTTGTATTTACCTGCTAAATACCAGATTATTTTTATTATGTCCTGATACGTGAAACCATAGAACTCAAAGAGGCTGTATTTTTTTTCCACATGACCATACACATTCAAATAACCTACATTTTATGTGACAATTTTTGAATCATCACATTAACAGTTTTTAAATTGACAGTTATCACAGATACTAATCACAGAGGTTGCAACCTGGAGTGTAGGTTGTTTACTATGTACATTTAGATAGTTTGCTAATACCTATGAGTCCTATTTATAAATGTGGCTTTTAGCAATTGAAGATGAGCACAACGGCTGTGTAGGTGGGAGAATAACACTATGAGATAGATGAAGACAAGGTCATCCAGCTGGTGGGTCTATTCCTCTTCATAGATGGTTCAGGACAAATGACCAAACCTTCAAAAATATTTGTATGTTGATAATGGAATAGCTGAGATCTTTGACAGTTAGATTTCAATCTTTTTGAAAAATCACTATATCATGCTCTAAAACTAACAAAAGGAGAACAGTCACCAAACCGGAGCATTGGATTTGTTTCCACGCGCAATCAGGTTTATTTGCTTAAGTCTGATTTTATTTGCTTTCCGATGATTCAGATAGGAGTGCTGTGGTTCTTTCCAAGTGAACTTACATGCTCTGTGTATTTTGAGGCTTCTGGCTCAGTGAAATATGGAAAGAATTGGCTGCTCAATCGTATTTTCCTATCCATTAAAAAAAACTTTCAGAAGGACCTGAAGGAATGTCTCTTCTAAGCAGGGCTATTTTTCTAAGCAGCTTCTGTCTTCTGTTTCTCTTCATTGTTGAAAAACTGCAGAGGACTTTTTTTTTAAAGCCTCAGTTGTGCAATCATGAAAATTGATTTCATTAATTGCTTTACCATCTTTAACTTTCCCCTCATGACCTTTGTAAAATGCAGCCATAGATCTTCCTGCAGTAGGAATTGAGGATATTCTCTTCACAGGCTGTGTAAATTCTAAAGTCTAGTTTTGGTTCTTGAATAATTCCTGTTTATACACATGGGCAATTGATCCCACCAAAGTTAGAGAGTGTCACAGAAATAACAGTTTGCCTGCTAATCCTGGTCATGGATGTACGCTGGCTGCAATGAACTCTTGGCTCTCAGGGAACTCATTTATTCACTTTAGGCCCAGCAGCTAACCTGGAAAAACTGAGAAAGACAGAGGGATTGGTGGATATGAAACTAACCTCAAGAGTGGTGTCCTAGTCCCAGGGTGACAGCTCAGCTGCTGTCATGGAAAATGGGGGTCCCAGGGGAAAAGAGGCATCACTCTGAAGAAGAGGGCAATTATCCCTTGTTATGTGCTGTCAAGTTGCATCAATCTTATTGCCACTTACTTATCAATTTAAGTGAGATATATAAGGAGTTGTTTTACCAGTTCCACATCCTCAGTGAGCTTCCATGGCTGAATGGGGGTTTGAAACCAGGTCTTCTGAGTCTTAGTCCACCACTCTTATCACTTGCCACACTGGCTCAATTATCCCTTAGAAGGGACCTATTACTTAAGGGATAATGAGATAATTTCTCATGCTCAGAATATGCTTTTGGAGAGTAGAATATGCTTTTGGGGAGCCTGTGGTCATAGAAGGCCAGATAATTAAAGAGGCAGCTGAGTTTGTGATGGCAGAGATATATGTTCCTATAATGACGAAGTGGTGATGTTTCTTGACACCCTAAATGACTGTGCTCTAGAATAGTTGGCTATGGAATTGAAAGAAATGGGTAAGTCAGGATTTAATTCTAGTGAGCAAAATGGAAATTGTGACTATAATAGTAAAATTTAATTTAGATATAAATGGAAAATTGGCAAGGAAATTCTACCAAATCACATTTCCTTTCAGAAGAGCATGTATCTCAAAAATAAGGGTGTGGCGTTTGCCCTTGTGGCCCCTGCTTGTCTTTCCCTCACAAAGGCTCACGTCACGTTTTCTTCTCGCTTCCACCAGTGGATTACTTCAATCCACAATATAAATGACGTATATCAGAACACTTGTCTTGTAAACAGAAACAGAACTTATTTATTGTAGTGAAGCAGATTGAATAATAACAGAAGTTTCTCAGATACACATTATACATAAGCAAATCATCAACAGTTCTCTCAGTACATACTTCTTTTCTCTTGCTATATCATTACCACCTTCTCTACCTATTTTCCTAACCAGCTCTATTTCTCTCAGTATCTGTTCCCTCTCTCTCTGACTAACCAGCCCTATCTGACTCCTCCTTCTCCCGCCAAGCCTCATGTAGCTGCTGACTCCGCCTCTCCAGTCCTCTCATAGGTTCATGCAAATCAGCTCATGAATATGAATAGCATGAGTGACGTGGGCGATCGCCACATTGGGGATTATTGAAAAGAAGTGAATGGAAGAGTTAAGAGGAGTAACTCTCTCTCTAATGTTTAGGAGTTAATTAAAACCATAGTATTAGAAGTTTAGTTACAAAGGGCAAGCTGGTCAGAAAAGATCCAAGAAGTCACCATCATTAGCTGCATAATCCAAGAAGTTGCCATCTTAGTTGCTAAAGAATCTCAAGGTTGCTGTTAGAGAAAAGGAGGTTTCCTTCAGAAAATGGAAATTTGCCTAAACTAGAGGAACAAGAATAAACAAAGAGAAAAAAATGCAAGCAGACAGCTAGGGATATAAAAATGGATTTTGGGAAACATATGACTAATAACAGTAAGTCCAACAATAAACAAAATTCTATAAATATGTGAGAAGAAGGAAAATTGCCTGCACTCAGTATAGATATTTTTTCTAATCATTCTTCTCATAATGAGTTTCTGATTATCCTTTGGAGATTGCCACTGAACTGAACATAGAAAAAGCTGGCTCTAAAAAGGAAGAATTGGCTTTGGATTGTTGCAGAGCTTTACATTTTTGGTTAAATTCCTCTAGCTGCACAGTAGAAGTGCAGGGGTTTGCAGAGCATAATAGCTTCAAGTTCCCCAGAGTAGTCTACCACTTTTCTCATTAACTGGCTCTTATAGTCTTAATAACCCATTCTGAGACCTTTGTAGGAGAAAGAATAAAAGATTTTGTTACTTACAATTGAACAAATCAAACAGCAAACTGACAAACAAGATTGCTTTCAGCAACAGACTTCGAAAGACTGCTTCCAACAGACTCCAGAGAGGGAAAAAGCACTCAACAGAGACACCAGGCTCTCTTTGAAATCAGAGGCAGGAAGCAACTAGCGGTTGGTGCTGGATGATGTTGAGGGTGTGGCTAGCCTCTTTCTCCTCTTCTTCCTTCTTCTTCAGGGACAGCACAGCTGCAACATGCCAGGCACAGACAGGTCTGGATTTCTCAGCAGATACTGCCAGCATCCCAGAGCAGTAAGGACCTTTCCTCAGTGGGGTGGAGAGCAGTGAACTTACTGCCCCCATCACTCCACTGTCTGAAGCTCCTACCTCTCTCAGTCTAATGGTAGAACTGATCCAGTTATTTTGTGGACTAAGAGCCAAATCATACATTAGAGATAACTCATGAGAGCTGAAATCACATTACTGTTCAAGAGATATGGCAGAGGCGTGTTATGTCAGAAATGTGAATTCTACTGTGGTCGTTTATGTGTGTTTAGGATTGTGGTCTAATTTCATGCTTGCACACTTTTGGAGGGGATGAGTCTCGCTGAAATATATCAGCCCTATTTCTAACTAAACAAACATAGGTTAACTTTGCGTATTGTGTACCAAAAAAAATTGGTCATTTTCAGGGCTTGAAAAATGCACTCGTCCACTTGTCTGTGACGAGTGAAAAATGCTGCTCGACGAGTCACAGCTCCCTCCCTCCCTGCCTCCTTCCCCTCCGCCTGTCTCTAATCCTGCAGTCCTCCCCTCCCCCCCTCCCATTGCAAAAAGGAAAACTGCCCTCTTCTCACGAGAAGAGAGTTTGAGCGGCACATAGAGATATAGCTCTGCAGGAGAATGTAGAGTAGTCCCATGCTGGAGAATATGGAGATTCCCTGCTCCCAATTTCAACTGAACGAGGACACATCTCGGGGTGGGAGGGAACCGTGGCTCCTTAAGAGGCCGGGTACTTTTGCTTTCAGTTTTATTTTTGCTGGAGAATTCAAAAGAAAGGCATTCAAAATACGAGCTTCATGACCCCACAGGCACGCAGGTAATAAAGCAACCCAAGTCTGAGGGTATAAATCAGTGATTCCCAATCCCAATAAATTGCAAGGCTATAGTCCGGTCATGCTGACTGGTGAAATTTTTGACTGACTGGTGAGACATTCTAAAAATTTTCAAGCCCTGGTCATTTTTTAAAATTTTATGTATTTATAATCCACGCTTTACAATAACTGCTTAGGACTGCTTGCAAAAATTTTGAACAATGACTTCACATAATGGAAAAAGCAATGCATATCTCCTTCAACATGGAGATTAATGTTTCAATCACTGTGTTTCAGTTATTGTACTATTGTTGTGACGTGGTTTAATGAATTACTGAAAAATAATTAATATTTTTCCTTTTAAGGTTAACAAAAACCACCTCACAATGCAGTATTTATTGCCTTAAACATTTTCTTCTATTTTGAGCATTTAAAGCCATTTTTGGCCCCAAAGGCCCTTAAAGTGGCCAACAATGAATTCATTAAAATGTTACAAAAGATTCCTCATTAATACAAAATACACAAACAGCACATCACCTTGAAGTAAACCATGCTAATGAAAAGCATGAAAGCTATTATATGAGTCGTAGTGATGTTTCCAGTTTTCCTTCACTAAAGCAGCTGTCCGTAATAAGCTTATAGCAGGGGTGATATGCAGTTTGATATTTATTTGTCTTACATTTTAGATGATACCAGAAATAAGCAGTATAAGGAATATGGTAGATCCTGGAGTCAAAGAACAGCACTTTTCATTTCAACATAGTGTTCCAAACGGAAATATAAGAACTAGAGCTAATGGTCCAAATATCTTTACCAGCTGTGGAAAATCTGAATCTGGCCTTTTATCTGATGACAGTCCACATTTTTCTGCCTTTATTAGAATTCCACATAACTATATTTTGGAGAAGGTTCAGCTTTGATTTGAATCCACACTGTGTTTCATGGATAAAAGTCCATATTCTTTAACAAGCATTTGGCCATTTAAAATGCTGATGCTTTCCAAACCAACTTTCCAAAAGCTCAGGAGAAAAGACCTTGGAGACTGAATGTTCTAAAATATCCCCAACAGCATAAATAAATATTTTCAAAGTACTGTATATTTTTTAAACTTAGTAACCAATAGTTCAACACACTTTTCATCCACCTAAATATATGAGTGACCCTATGCAGTCCTCACAGGAACATTCATTAATTTGGAAATCATTTCTATTTCTATTTTTTCCTGAGCTGATTTAGAGTATTATAAATAACAGGAAGGAGTTGCCTATTTTTATGAGTTGTTTTTTGCCTTCCTTCCAGCTTGGATCACATTATCATGACTAATTGGGAGGCTGCCATCTTTAAAAACTGGGGGGGGGGGGGTCCCATATGAAACAAGTATGCAGCCTGGATATCTGTTTGCAATTTAAAAGAAGAACTCATGACATTTACTATGTTTATAGCCTGCCCTTCCTTCAAGCATCTCAGGACAGCACACAATGGGGATTTCCCTAATTTTATCCTTGCAACAACCTAACAAGGGAAATTCAGCTGAGGGACAACGAAGTAGAAATGGCTTTCTGGTCTCAGTTGGACTTGGTATCTACTACACCACATAGCCTTAAGTGCTCGCCTACACAGACTTATTTGGTGTGGGCTGGTATGGGCTAAATAAGGTCAGTTGGGTTTGGGTAGAGGTCTGGTATGCAATCCTTGCATCCAAATGGCCTACGCACCTCAAGTGACCCAGCTCCTTTAAGAAGGTTAAAAGAAAAAACAAAACTCTGTCCTTGTCCCTTCCTGTCTCCTCCCACTTTCAGGAGGTAAATTTCATTTTTTTAAAAAAAATTTCTATAAGTGATGCAGCTCATCAGTGCTGTCCTAGTTCAGGTATTGTTGGTTTTTTTAACTTTTGCTTCTGCTGCCCTTCTAAGAAGCGGGAGACCAGGGCTCAAATTCCTGTTTGGTCATGGAAACGTGCTGGGGAGAGGCAGTGGTAAACCCACTCCTTTGACATTTTATCCTTGGAAACTCTGTTAGGATCTCCTTAAGTCAGAAGTGACTTCAGAACATAACAGCACTGAAGATATCACTGTAGCATGGCTTTGGAGATTTGTCTTATGGCAAATGTAGGTTCCTTGCATGTAATATCCACTCTTCTCCCCACCCCACCCCACCCTATGATATTAGGCATTTAGCCAGTGGGGAAGGAACTTTCAGACTTCTGGCTTCAGCAGAATATTCTCTCTTTCAGTCCCCAGAAACACCTACCATCAAAAAGCCTGAAAACTGAGCCTTTGTCCATCATTTCGTTTCTTTGTTCCCTTTCTGTAACTGAAGGTCAAGAGCACAGCTTGGAAAGTTACTTTTCAGAGGAATGCATACAATGACATGCTGGAGCTGTCCATAATTGAGCAGTAGCAGGATCTTGCTACTAGATGGCTTCACCATGACATGATACTTCTTAAAGCAACTTTCCAAGCTCTCGTCAAGAGGTATTTACACTATGGCTTGCAAATCCAGATGTTTCACACTTAGCTGATTGCCAATGACAGGAGCTGGTATTTTACAATTCTGCAAACTTTTGTGGCTGAAAGAGTCCTGAGCATATGTAGTCCATAGTAGCTGAATAAAGCAGATATCAGAGTCAAACTACTCATTCCTTTAAGCATTTTTTAAAAATGAAAGCATGAGCTTAACACTACCACTTTTATCTGGAAGGTAAAGCAGCCAAAGCACATGAAATATGCCCTCAGATCAACCTTTATCATGTGGAAAGAAAATAAGGGCTTAAATCGTTTCACTGTTATGCAAAATGTGTAACTTTTGGAAGAGAATTGCCTCAAGTTAAGAAATCTCCATAGACATTATCTGTTGTATGCCAAGTCACACAACTCTATGTCTACGGAGATTTCTTACCTTGGAGAAATTTGCCTCCAAAAGTTACACTTTTTGCATAATCGTGCAACAGGATTTCAACCAATAAGTAATTAAGATCAAAGTAACCTCATTGGTTATGCCTTTGTGTTTTAGAGATCTAGAGTATTAGATTTTAATACATAAGATGGACCATCCTCAACTTGTACACTGTGTAGAACTGACAAAATAATTTCAGCTACTGGTACCATTTTGTGTTTGCTGCATGGGAAGGAGTGGCTGAAGATGATATATGCTTTTCGGGTGAATGGATTCACATTATTCCAGCAACAAATACCAATGGCCAAATACTTTTGCTTCATTTATACCTATTTGTTCCATCTCCTGTTGCTCTTTCAAGCAACTTTGATTTCTATTCAGCACCTTTAAAAGGCTGTTCATTTGTTTCTAAAACAAAAACAAAAAAAACACCTCCCCTCACTTTCTTTGTCTCCGGAGCCTTTGAGTTCATTCATTCATCTGTGATTTGCTGTTTTTAGCATTTAAATTTCTACCCGGCAGTTTCCAATCTCAACTAATTATTCTTGCTTACTTTGCGCTATGCTCATTTTATTTGTTGTTTGCTTGTTTGTTTTCCCACCTTTCTCCTTAAAAAGGACCCAAGGCAGCTTACATCATTAAAAGCTAAAACCAACAGGTATACAAATATTTTAAAAGAATCAAACAAATACCACACTATAAAGGGCAAATATCAACACCAAAAACACATTCAATATCAACAAAGCAACAGTCCATTAAAAAAACCTCCAGTTAAGAACCTGGCTGCAGTGTTTAGGTCTTGCTAAAGTTTCATTTGCTTCTGTGCTGCTGAAGGAGCAAATAAGCTGTCAATGTATAAATAATGATGTGTTAAAATTGCCCAATCTTTTAGAATGTTTGTGTCAAATATATTTGTGTCAAATATCTATGCCTTCTAAATTGGAATGTCCTGGGTCAAAATCCTGGTTGCCTTCCTCTCTCTATGGCTAGGGCTACTCAGCAGATGTTGCTGGTGGGGAAGTGCAGTCAAACATGTAACAACAAACAATGATCCCTCCCACCCTTCTTAGCCCTACAGTAGAAGCTAGGAAAAAAAGTGGTGGAGGAGGTATTGAAAGTTCCTAGCAAATGGCCATTAAAAAACGTTTTTGGTGGATGCTATTGCACAAAATGGCCCCTCACCAAACCTTAATCAGTTCAACCTTGTAAAGCAGGAAAAGTGGGAGAGAGAAGGGGGAACCATGGAAATCCGCAAGGCTTCTCCCTCCAGTCAGCTGAGGATGGGGAGAGGAGGTGCATGTCTTAACAATCATAACAGCCCTTCTTTTACAAGTGTAGTATATGTTCCTCTTCCTTTAGAGCATGTGTGTTAAGAGCAGGAGAAAGGACTCTTATAGAAAACATACATCCAAATGAACTTTTGGCTGGAGTCTCCGTACTCTCGTTCTCTGCAGCATGACATTTCTTAATTCCCTCAGTTCTGTTCTCTCATTTCTATTTCCTTGCAAGTACAAACAAGCTGAAGCATTCTGGAAATCACTTAATCTCATGGTAATATTTCTTGAAATTCCTTTTCAGCTTTTATATAAGTCATATGTTTGACACATTATGCCTTGGTTCATCATATTCAATTCTTTAAAAAAACAATTCTGATTTATGAATGTGGGATGTTGTACTTTTCTATTCAAAACACTAGGAAATGGCTCAATATTAAAATAATTTTTTCATCTAATGGAAAATTAATTTTAAAAATCTATAATTACTTATTGGTTAGACAGACAGAAGATGAGATAATAAAAGATTGTATGGTGAGATGGGCTCAGAATATTGGTTCAGAAATTCCTTTGGTAGAATGGGAAAAATTATGGAAGATTAATGTTAGGACCACAAAGTCAATAACACTTAAAGAAAACTTATATAAAATGTTTTATAGGTACTGTAGTACTTAACTCTTGATAAATTGTCTAAAATGTATAAAGTAACGAATATTTCTTGGAAATGTAATGAAGAAAGGGGATCTTTTTTCCATATGTGGTGGACGTGTAAGAAAGTAAGAAGTTATTGAGGTAGAGTACAAGCATTTATATCACAAACAACGTTAGTTAATCTTGAGCTGAAACCAGAAACATTTCTACTGTCTATGATCCAACAAAATATGGACGAACATAAGACATTTGTAATGACTCATATCATTACGGCGGCTAGAATGATATATGCACAACTATGGAAGACGAACAAGATCCCTGATGAAAACCAACTAATAATGAAGGTGTTGAACTATGCAGAAATGGGTAAGATCTCAAGACTACTGAAAGCAAACGGACATTATGAGGACTATGAAGAATGATGGTCAGAATTTTATAAATTCCTAGGTCAACATTAAAAGTTAATTTGAAGATCTGCCTTACATATCAGAAATTGAAAGATGAAAATCTAAAGATATATAATTGTGTGAAAAGATACAGAATTTTGTTTGAGACTGTTATAATTATACCTTTCTTTTACCTTTATTGTTGAAGCTTAATAATAATAATAAAAAGAAATGGCTCAATATTGATGCACAATATCATGCCCATGTTGCTAGCAGGAAAATGGATGCCAAGCTTTACATTTATTGTTGAATGTTGACAACAATAATGATTGCAGTCAAGATGGTCTAGGCCACCCTCTTGTGCTCATTACCATTCACAAAGTGACACCAAGCAAGGGAAAATCCCAGAATCTGGGTCTTTTTTTCATCAGTTAACTACTTCTCACTCAAACACAAAGCAATTGTTAGGGCTGTTTTATAGAGTATGACACACTCCTGATTGGCCAGGAAGAAGTTTATTAAAGTTCTCCTCCTGGGTCCTGATGGACAGGGTCAATTAAAAAAAAAGTAAAGTGTGCTTGTGGTGATCACCCTGCTTTGGCTCATGTAGAAGATTATTTGCATGTACCAATGGGAGCTGTTGGGAGGCGGAGCCAGAGAGACCAGAAGGGAGGGGTGAGTGAGTCAGAGAAGAAAAGTTTAGGGAGTTCAGTCAGAGTCAAGAGAAGAGAGACTGAAGTAGAAGTTAGTCTGTGGTAGTTAGAGAGTGTGGCAGAGTTAGGAGTTAAAGGAGGCAGTTAAGATTGTGGAATTTATAGAGAGCTAAGAGAGTTAAGAGTGAAACAAGTTATTAATAATCTAATGAATACATTAAAGTATGTGAAGAACCTGTTTAAGCAAACTGTAATCAATAAACCTGTGTTGTTCAACTTTATATTCAGCTGGGACCTCAATCTTTCTAATTAAAGGGTGTTGACAGAGATCAACTGGTGGCAGCATAAAAGAGAGAACGTGTCATGGGCCTCAGGCTAGTGAAACAACCTGGGGACACGTGAGGGGCGCGTCACAGTGCTGCTGATATACCACCCCATAGTGCTTAAAACACTCTCTGGGTGGTTTACAATTTATTTATTTATTTAATTAATTTATTTATTTTATTTTATTTATTTAACTTATATGCCGCCCACACTACCCAAAGGTCTCTGGGCGGCTTACAACAATTAAAATACAATAAAAAGACAAAACAATTAAAATGCAATTAAAATATATACTCTAAAAATTGCCATCAGGACCCACAGTTGATATTATTTAACTATGGAGGCTGCATATTGCTCCAGCAGTGAGCTGTGTACTCAGTTTACCAACCTCGGAAGGATGAAAGGCTGCGTCAACCTCAAGCCAGCTATCTGAGCCCATCATGATCAAACTCAGGACATGCTGCACTCCTACAATTTAATCACTGTGCCATGAGGCTCCTCCAGATCAGATTGCCCCAGACCTGGAAGTGATTTCCCCTGGGAAGACTTGTGTCAGGAGATTGGTCTCATAAATCCTGAGAGAATGTTTACTGAAATCACTCAGGTCTAGGAGAAACACAACTACACTGTGTTTTTTTAATGCAGAAATACAAAAATATGCCTTACAAAATTGTATACTAGTTCCTTGGAGATACATGGCAAAATGTCCTTTTCTGGAGGAATGTCACTCCATTACTTTCTTTAAAGCAAACCCTTTTTTTTAACTCTTCAAAGACAACCTGTCTTCTGACTGTTTCTGTGATTTTTTATTTCCCTCCAAACATCTCCTTTCTAGGCCCACAGAGCTATGACAATGTATCTACTTCTTGCTGGTTTTATGCACGCTCAAAGTGGTTGTTTTTCCTTTTTGAAAAACCTTTTCTGAAGATCAATATTTCAGCCCCTAACACCTGGATTCATTTCAAATAATAATAATTTTAAAATGCAGGTGGGGCCAGCCATTCTTTTTCAAGAGAAGAAAGATTAGTCTTTTCAGTTATTTGATCTGTTCTAAATCCGGAGATGTTTAAGGTTGCTTGTTTCTGCATGGGGGAGGGTAAAACAGTTTTTAAAAATCAGAACTTGAAAAACCTTTGCCCAAACTTTTCCAACCTCAGCACACAGCAAGAGCAGACTGCTACATCTGTGCCAAATTTGATGCTGATTTGAAGTCCAGTTTCAATGTTATAATTTTTTGTTTCGGCTGCCCATATTTTTAGAATTGCCTTGTAGAATGCTGGTTTGCTCTGCTGTGTGATAACATCACTTGCAGTCCCATGCACTGATAATCAAACATGTTCTCATATTTTAACAAAAGACCCAAATGAAGAAGACCAAGGTTTATCATAATGTTTGCTTTCACGCTGCCTCAAAGAGTAGCACATCGCAAGCCAGTCTTGCAAGGAAAGGGTGCTGGAAATAAACAATGCTGCTGTTGTTGCTGTTGTTGTTGCTAACTGCTCATTTACAAATATAAAGTCAGAACAAATTAGAAGGAAGTAGTTGTGCATACTAGCCCCTGGGCAATATTAGAGCAAGTCCCCTACAAATATTTTAGCAATACCAATATTTTCCAGTAGCCTCTATAAAATCAAACTTCTTTTTTGCTTCAACTCATGTCAACACTGCACACATGACTTCTGTCAGCCATGCTCAGGCAGGTGAGATGTGACCTAAATTCCAGCAGCTTAAACCATTAGGCATCAAATAAGCAATACTCTAATAATTCATAATCAAATGGCAGGTTATATTAAAGGGACATGTTAAGGCTGATCTATTCTACATAATCTTGAGAGTCCCCTGGACTGCAAGGAGAACAAACCTTTCCATTCTGAAGGAAATCAACCCTGAGTGCTCACTGGAAGGACAGATTCTGAAGCTGAGGCTCCAATACTTTGACCATCTCATGAGAAGAGAAGAGTCCCTGGAAAAGACCCTGATGTTGGGAAAGTGTGAAGGCAAGAGGAGAAGGGGACGACAGAGGACAAGATGGTTGGACAGTGTCATCAAAGCTACCAACATGAATTTGACCAAACTCCGGGAGGCAGTGGAAGACAGGAGGGCCTGGTGTGCTCTGGTCCATGGGGTCACGAAGAGTCGGACACGACTTAACGACTAAACAACAACAAATTCTACATAATCATTATATTTACAATGCTATTGGTAATATTCTTTGTTTGAGCAGGCTGGAACAGTACAATCTCCATAGATGAAATGCATCAAATCACAGGTGTACACATAAAATTAAGATCTTTACTATTATCAAATTTAGTATTCCTTCCTTTCAATATGTCCCTCCCATTTGGGGTCATGACTTTCAGTTAGAGAGATGGACATGAAGCAATGATATATGGCATATCCTTTGGCATATCAAAGAACCCTTCTCTTGTTATTGAGCCAATGCTACCTCACCTGAAACACCTAGAGTTAAGAAGCGGGTAGTAGGGTTTACAGTTTTAAAACTGGATGTGCAACTTTTCGTTTCTTATAATATATTCATTTTTCTTCACCCTTATGTTTTAGATGTATTCAAGGGTGAGAATGAAGAAAGTGGAAGAACGAAGTAACACTTTCGCGGATTTGTTGAAAAACATTGATGGGAGCAGTTCTCAAAGGACCCTTCTTGTTCTCAACAAGTTTTTTTCTGGACAGTTAAGAGGAGTATGATTCTCGCTCAGAGAGCACAGAGGTGGTGAAATCTGAAACTCAAGACTTGCCAGCACTATGAGTTGAGCATTTTGCTTCAAATATTTATGTACATGCTCAGAAGATGTGAACTTTGGGAACAGAAACAATAGCCACGAGACCCAAAGAGGACTGCTGGAGACAGCTGAAAGTATAAACTGCCAGAGATGTTAGCTTATTGAGCTTGCGGGGGGTGGGTGGGAAGAGGGGGTATAACTAGAAATCAGGTCTGCAGAGCAACAAGAAACTGACAGTCAGGCCATGTATTCTCTAGTTCCCTTAGCTGGTCTTGGTTAACATGACAGAGCTACATTCTCTTGGGATGAAACCACAAAGGTTTGTAATTAAAGCAGACCCACCCCTGCCCCCAAATGGCAGGATTACTGTGTTGGTTTCCCTATTTACACTTAAGCAAAAGGGGGCAGATGCTATTAGTTCATTTAGCCTAGGTGTCCTTAATGAAACTGAACAAAGAGCAGTTTAGGATGGTTCTTAGTTTTCTATCTTTTCACTTTCCTACACAATAGATAATAACAGAGTAGCTGCAATAGAATGCTGTTGCCTCTGCTGTTAGGAGGCTGTGGTATCCATCGCACTGGGGGATACACTGGAAACCATTTCATTTTGGCAACTATGAAGTCTGAACAGGAATGTTCGTTGTCCTTTTCCAAATTAAAACAGAAACAGAAACAATCAACTGACAGCTCTGGAGTTTACCATAAATAAAAACAAAGTCTTCAACCGGAAAGTTGTGTTATATATTCCATACAACTTATATTGGCATGACTGCAGTTTGCAAATATTGTACAGAACAGTTGGCACCAGCATTACAACAAAACCTTTCAGTTTTACTGTTTCATGAAAGCAGTTGTTCTTATAATGCTCTTGGGCACACATATACATCCTGACAAATTTTTAACACATGCCTGCACTGTCCTTTCAATATAGTTCCTTGAACTGAGTGAGAGGAAGAAGGAAGTTGGATGATTAGACTAGGACTCAGTTATGCATCCATCTGAGAAATGTTATGCCATCTCCAATATTAATAATTTTGCTTTAAATGAATGTCAGCGTAGTCATAACAACAGTTTTTAACTGGAAAAATAAAAACATACAATGTTATCAGGTAATGAAAACTGGAGACCCTTCTTTATACAGAAACTTTAAAACAGAACCAACAGAGAAAAATAAAGAGAAGTGAAGACCACGACAGTTGTGTGTGTTTACAGCCGGGGACATCTACAAATGATTTCCTGTCTGCTGCTGGGGCTCCAATGTTAAGATGCTTGTTTCTATGCTGTGCTATGCATATCAATGCTAAAAGTGTACCATAACTGGCAGCTTGACTATTTGTTTTTAATATTTGCTGTAAGTAAGAATATAGCCCTTCCAGCTCTACACGAGGCTATGATATGGTGTTTGTGATCAGTTCACACATTTGTTTTCCTTCATGTCGGTTCCTGCTGCTTTATGCCATCAACTTCAGGTGTTCAGGGTCCATACAGAGAAACTCCTCTGGCTGCTCCATATCTTCTATAAGAATGATATTTGCTCCAGAATTCAAATCCTTCTCTTCTGAAGAACTGAGGTTGTTCATGGACTTGACAAAGAAGCATAGTTAGGATGAGTGCATGAAATTCAAGACTAGGCCTGTCCTAGCTAGTCATTTTAAAGGGTAAATCTTCTGTACACAATTATTATCATGAGTTCTCAGTATTTTTAGTGGGAGGCATATTAAATGTCACACACTAAAGGAGGATGGCAAAATGGCTACCTCATGGTGGCATTCCCAAGCCATCACCAGCACACCCCGTCACCAGAGGCATGGAAAGGAGGGTTGCTACAAAAAGTGGCTGGTGCATGAAAGAGGACAGCCAAAACAACAGGCAGTGAAAGAGATGGTAGCACTCATAGCACCTTCCATCACAGCAATTACTGCATCAGAAAAAGTGGAGATGGACCTATGCCAACTGTCTGTCTGTATGGAGCTGAAATGTCCTCAAAAACTGGTATTAAGGAACTTCTTCACTCCAGGCAGCTGCATTCACTAAATGAAATCTTTGAGAGGTCTTGGAGCACGGGCCAACTGCCAGAGGACTGGAAAAGAGCTGATGTGGTCCCAATCTTCAAAAAGGGGAAAAAAGTGGATCCAGAAAACTACAGACCAATCAGCTTGACATCAATACCTAGGAAAATCCTGGAAAAAATAATCAAGCAGCAGATTTGAGAGCACCTAGAAAATAACAAGGTGATTACTAGAAGCCAGCATGGGTTTGTTAAAAACAGGTCATGCCAAACAAATCTTATTGCCTTCTTTGATAAACTGACCAAATTAGTGGACCAAGGAAACACTGTGGATATAGTATACTTAGACTTCAGGAAGGCATTTTATAAGGTAGACCACAACCTACTTCTGCATAAGATAGAACAAAGTGGGATAGACAGTGCAACTACCAGATGGATTTGCAGCTGGCTGACGAACCGCACTCAATGTGTGGTCCTCAATGGAACCACATCTACATGCAGGGAAGTGTGTGCAGTGGGGTCCCTCAAGGTTCTGTCTTGGGCCCAGCGCTCTTCAACATCTTCATAAATGACCTGGATGAGGGGATTGAAGGAGCACTCATCAAATTTGCTGATGACACAAAGCTGGGGGGAATTGCTAATACTTTGGAAGATAGACTCAACGTTCAGAAGGATCTAGACAGATTTGAGCATTGGGCTCTATCCAATAAGATGCAGTTCAGTGGTGGGAAAAGTAAGGTCCTGTACGTACTGTAGGCAGGAGAAACCATATGCACAGATACAGGATAGGTGGTACCTGGCTTGACAGTAGTACCTGTGAGAGGGATTTTAGGTGTCCTGGTGGACCACCACCTAAGGATGAGTCAGCAGTGTGCTGCAGCTGCCAGGAAAGCCAACACAGTCCTAGGCTGCATCAACAGAGGGATAGCATCAAGATCACGGGTAGTGATAGTACCACTCTATACCACGCTGGTCAGGCCACACTTGGAGTGCTGTGTCCAGTTCTGGTCACCACAATACAAAAAAGATGCTGAGTCCCTGGAAGGGATGCAGAGAAGAGCAACAAAGATGATAAGGGGACTGGAGGCTAAATCCTATGAAGAACGACTAAAAGAACTAGGTATGTTTAGCTTAGCGAAGAGAAGACTGAGGGGAGACATGATAGCAGTCTTCCAATATCTGAAAGGTTGCCACAGGGAATAGGGCATCAATTTATTCTCCATTGTGCCTGAGGGTAGGACAAGAACCAATGGGTAGAAACTCATTAGAGGGAGACCCAACCTGGAAATAAGGAGGAATTTCCTGATGGTGAGAATCATTAAGCAGTGGAACAGCTTGCCTCCCAATGTTGTGGGTGCCCCATTGCTGGAGGTTTTCAAGAAAAGATTGGACAGCCATTTGTCTAGGGTGGTATGAGGTCTGGGATGGTATGAGGTCTCCTGCCTTGGGCAGGGGATTGGACTAGAAGACCTTCAAGGTTCCTTCCAACCCTATGACGATTCTATGACTCTATAGTCATGAGGAGGGGAGTGATAAATCCACCACATCTAGCAATATGTTACTTGAGGCAGTTGTGTCACTGCATCTCATGGTAGGATTGGCTTGGTCTTTGGCATCTTAAAGACTAACAAATTCATTATGACATACACTATTGTGGACCAGAGCTTAGGTGGTCAGTTCTGTTCTAAGAATCTTTGCATCTTAAAGGCGAACAAACTGATTATAGCATTAGTCTTTAATACATAAAAATATCAAACATGGTAGCAAGGATGATTGTTGTCATAGGTGTGCTTCACACACATCCTTAGATGTTGGAAATAAGCAGATGTAACAATGTATGAGTGATACAGGGCAATAGGTACAGGTGATGACGACAGTTTGTGCATGGTTATTTTCGCTCAAGCCCTGTGGGGAAAATATTTATATATTTCTTCATTAAAATTATTTGAGAAGATGTGAATATTGAAATTATTCCTTTCCATCTCTGCAATTTGCACTTTGTTTGTTAAACATGAATAATATTTTGGGACATTTTGGTACAAGAGCCGTTCGAATTTGATATGATGGATATGATTGTAGCAGTTGTGAGTCTGGGTTTTTTCTCTGACATTTTGGGTTGTTGATTTCCTTCAGAAATCTGTTGAAATGAAAAAATAGGGTGGACATCAATTCCTAGTTGAATGTGAATATGTTGTGATTCTTCCGCATAGAGTAATATTATCCAGTTAAAATTTTTCACACAGATTTTAAAATGCTTCTGCTAAAGTAATATTTTCCCAACACCCTGCACAATCAGAAATTAGAAAAGAGATATCCATAGTAAAATCTTCTATCATTTGGTTTCCTGCTTATACTATGGCTTCCTCCAAAGAACCTTGAAAATGGTATGTTTTTAAGGGTATCAAGGATTCTTAGTTTGAGTTTTTGCCTTTCCCCTTCCCATTTTCCAACATTTCCTGGGAAAAGGTAGAGACTACTAAAACACGTTTAAGTACTGTATGTGGAACTTAAATATATAGATGCTGGGTTTTGGATTCGACAGCAGTGAACATTTGAAAATTAATTTGTTAATATTAAATGACAGAAACTGGAAAACATTTAATTCATTGAATTAATGTTACTAATTTGTTGATGAAATAGATCTGAAAAGAAAAATCCCAGTGAAATTTGTATGGTTCCTTCAGTTTTGACCTCTAATGGAACATATGTCATTAGGGCCTTTTAAAAAATGCTCTCATTGGTGCTTCAAATTACCTCCCCTTATGTTGTGCTTTTTCCTAGGTGGATCTAGAGATGGGAAGACCTGGAAAAAAACCAGAAAAATTGGGGGGAAAACCTGTTTGTTTCTATTTTTTCCCCAGAGCCATTTTTTTGTTTTTTTTCTGGAAAAATTGGGGGGGGGGGGAAAGGAGTGTGAAATACTGTATCACACCTGCCAGCTTTATTCTATATGTATTGATTCATAAGTAAGCCCCACTGAATTCAGTGGGAACTTATTCCTGAAAGGGTGAGTGCAGGATTACAGCCAAATAAGCCATCCTGAGGTACACAGTGTTATATCTCCAGATATGCAGCAGGACCTTGGTACTTCTGACATTGCCACTAACCCACATCCCTTGTGATACTGCATTTTTGTGCAAATGAATAATTGTGAAGTAGGAACCAACTTCAAATTTGCCCTCACCTCAGTCTGCAGCAGATGCTACAGGAGAAACTAGGGCAGCCTGGCCTTGATAGCCATTTGTCTTCCTCCCCTATAAGGCCTTGGGAAAGCACTTGACTTTGACAGCAATGTGCTTTGCATAAAAGTGCTCGAGTAAATCAAGCCTACAGCAAATCTCCCCTTGTCTCTTCCCAGCTCTTCATGAGAATGAGCAAACTGTTTTGTTCTGCTTTCCCTTTTTTATGCCATTGCTTCTTTGTTGAGACAGTTCCATAAGAACGATGGTGCCTGGATTTTCTTTTCCCCTCTGCAGTCTCTTTGGATTTCACATTCGTAAAGATCCAAATGTTCTTAGTGAGGAGATATTTGGGGTATTGCTGCTGCTTTTGGTCTCCAAAACCACATTCAATCTATTTATTACCTCATCCCAGAACTTGCATAGCCTGGGGCACAACCCAAAATACGTGTAACTAATTACTTGGAGAACATCCATAGCTCCAAAGAACATATATTCATTGCTTTAAAAAAAAAAATCAAGAAGATTTTTTCTGGTACCAAGTATTCACTACAGAGAATCTCTAAAAGATAAAAATAGGTTTTCCGCTCATGAGTGCAAAATCACAACTGCTCCCATCTCATTACAGAAGAGCACAAAAGTATGCTTGTTTACTCAGAGGTAAGCTCCATTAGGCTCTGCTGGGCTTGCTCCAAGGTAGATGTGTTTAGGACTAGAGCCCAAATCCACAAATCCCACAAGCTTTTTATCTGTAATTGAAACCTTCTTGTCAAATAAAATATGCCTAAAATCTCAAGAACAACAATATGAATTTTCCTAGTTTATTCAGTATAGACTCTAAAGCCTGGCAGATATTGAGGATATGTTGATTCTTTCCTACCATGTCTTTTTTTTTTAATAGGAAACAATGCTGTTCCCTATAAAGAGTAGACCTTTGGTCTAGATGGGCGGGATAGAAATCGAATAAATAAATAAAATTAAATAAATAAAAACCTGAAAGTATAACTAAAGACTATGAGGAATTCTTCAAGCATACTTGGGAAGGAAGGAGAAGGAGCAGCATTCTTTCTCAGTCCAAATCAGACGGGGTTGCCATAGTCCACTTTTCAAAATGTAGGCAGCCTTATTTTATTATGCAAATTGTGGTATTATTTGCATAGGTTGCTAATAGGGTGGTCTTATGTGCATATCATGCCAATTTGCATACTGACGGCTGTTTTGGTTTTCCATTTTTATGTCTCATCCTTGGTATAATATAACAGCTTGGTAATATAACAGCTACTGATCTGAGAGAGCCAGCATAGTGTAACAGTTAGAATGTTGGACTAGTAACATGGAGGATCAAAGCCCTACTTAATCACAGAGTTTCTTTGGCACAGGAGGAGAGCCCAAAGGAGGAAGGAACATGATGGACATTGTAGTTAAATTGACCAGTGGGAGCAGATGATAGACAGAAAGCCAGGAGCCCTGTATAAGCAGTCTTTCTTCAAACCATCTACTTCAATGGCAGGGTAGAGAAAACATGACCAGCATCCAGATTTCCTTGTCTACTCCCCAGGTAAATGCCCCAGTAAAATTACAGTGAGGCCCATCAACTGAGAAAATAAAAGGGAAAGATATGGCCTCTGAAAGAATAGATCAGGTGTTGGAAGTGGACAATAGAAGGGGAGCATGTGAGAAAGCAGAGTGAAGCTTAGGAGAGAACGTTGTGGCTTTGCCCCAGCTATGGAAGGGCATGGAAACAGGTCTTGTTACACTCACAGCTGTATAATCTCTAGCATTTAGGAGTTACTGCCAGCAGTACTGCAGTCAAGACTCTGCTTATGGATTACCTGATGGATTCGGATAGCTGGCTCAAGGTTGACTCATCCTCCCATCCTTCTGAAGTCAGTAAAATGAGTATCCAGCTTGCTGTGTGTGTGCAAAGTTGTTGTTTGCATAATTACAATGTAAACTGCCCAGAGCGTGCTTTAGCACTAGGAGGTGGTATATAAGTCAAAACAACAAACAAACATTATTAGCATCTAGAGTCCCTTCTAGCTCTGCCGTTCTAAAATTATTATTATTATTACCGTGTTTCCCCGAAAAATAAGACAGGGTCCTATATTAATTTTTGCTCTAAAAACGCATTAGGGCTTATTTTCAGGGGATGTTTTATTTTTTTCATGTACAACCATCTACATTTATTCAAATACAGTCATATCATCTTCTTCTGGTGGCTGCACAATGGTGGAGGGCGGGGTTTCACTTAACTGGGGCTTGTTTTGGGGGTAGGGCTTATATTATGAGCATCCTGAAAAATCATACTAAGGCTTATTTTCAGGTTAGGTCTTATTTTCGGGGAAACAGGGTACTACCTTGAGGCAACCACTTCACCCTGCCTAATGGTAACCACTTTTGGTGGGCAATTGAAGAGCAGGAAGAGGATGTGCAAACCTTCCACTGCCCACCAATTCTCTCGTGTAAATATCCTTCCCAGATGTTTTCATGTCCTCCTTCCAGCTGACCTTTTACATTTACAGTATCTCCATGTGGGCGGGGGTGGCGTCTGAGACATGCTTTGTGGGGGAAAGTTTGCAAGCATGGGAGAAATGAACTCTTGTTCCCAGTAGCAGATCCTTTCTGCAAGTGCCCCCACCATAGGATTTGACTCACTAGGAAAACATGAGATTGGGAACCCTCTCTTTTCCTCTTTATATGAAGCTGAGGAATGACCACAGTGTTTGGATTTCTTTTCAAATTAAATAGTTAGAATACTGTTCCTGACTCTTCACGAAACATGCATGTAGCCCTGTCATGCACACTATAGGGCAAACTGTCCAAGCACAGTATGGAGTTCCATAGACAAAGCCCATTGCTTTAGAAATGTCCCTTCTTTCAAAACTTTGCCAGGCCTCAAAGCACTCTGTTCAAGGAAAATAAACAGTTTGTAATGAGTACAATAACAGCATCCCTAAAACATTCCATATTGGATTGTGCATTGAAACAAAATGCCTTTGAGTTGGTTTCTCCTCATTGCCTGATTTCTTGCTGCATTCCAAATGACTATTACATAGTTTTAATCTGGATTTAATTAGACAGCTATTATCAATACGAAGACATGCAGTAGAAATGGCCCAAGTGCATGATTATGCAATGTCAGGAAGCTTGTTTATTATCATTTGTGTCTTACTTGAGAAGGCCTTGTTCTGCCTTTACTTAGAATTGTCAGGTCAGTTTTTTAAAAAAATAAATAAAAGGGTTCAGTGTAGTGTCTGACACCTGCTGTGAGCAAACAAACTGGGCGAGAGGAGGCAGCTTCATGGGTTCTCTTCCCTGGTCCCTGCAGCCACGTCACCAACAGGGTCCCAGTCCTCCGCGGCGTCTTCCCAGATGTCCTCTTCTTCAGAAGTAGGCAATGACCCTGTGCCTTCCCAACCCTGCCTTTTTGTTCCTGTTGACCCCCACCTCCTCCAGCCATTCCTTGTCAGGTAGCCACCTCTCTTTCTCCTATGTGAACTCCCTCCCGCTGGCTTGGGACTGGGAAAATCTGCCCTCATCCTGGCTGCCCTGTGCTTGGCCAATCGGCTCGCTAGGGATCCCAGTATTTTACCACAAAATCAGTCAATCCTAGTATCCCAGTATTTTGCCACGAAAACTATACACAAAATACAGTGTACGTACAGTGTAAAACAGCCAAAAGAAACCATACTGGTTCTCCATATTCTAAAAATAGCCTCTTGTTCATAGTGTAAATTACACTGAGTATAGAATATAGTATAGAATAGAGATGGGGACGAACCGCCAAAATGGCAGTTTGTCTTGGTTCATGGGTCATCAAAGTTGATGACCCATGAACCAAGACAAACCACCATTGTTGATGACCAACAACCCACAAATTCCCCCTGGTGAACCAATGAACCACGAACCAATTCGTCAGTTCATTGGGTCTTTTTTTTTTTTAGACAGCCCCTGGAGTTATCTAAAAAAAGTCAACTGTCCAAAGAATGCTGTTCCAAAACTAGCCTGGCTTTATAGGGATTTCTTTTGTTTGTTTTGTTTTGTTTTGTTTGTAAAGTCTACTCTGGCCTTTCTATTCTTGCGGCTTATGAATGGTTTGCACCTTGTGATGAACCCTCTGTATTTGCTCTCGTGAAGTCTTCTCTTTAGGGTAGACTTGAAATGTTTAGGAATTACAACCACTTTTATACACAGTAGCCTTATTTCAGGGGCTCAATTGTAACTGGACAAATTAACACAATCATAAATAAAATGTTCATTTTTAACACTTTGTTGAGAATCCTTTGCAGGGAATGACTGCTTGAAGTCTAGAATGCATGGACACAACCAAACGCTGGTTTCCTCCTTTGCGATGCTTTGCCAGGCCTTTACCGCAGCTGTCTTCGTTGTTCATGGGTCTTTCTGTCTTACGTTTTCTCTTCAACAACCTGTTACAGGTTGATCTTAGTTTCACCTGTCCAAAGGAAGCTGTTCCAGAACTCAGTTGGCTTTTTCAGTTTTGTTTGTTTGTTTGTTTGTTTTTTGTTTTTGCGAATTCTAATCTGGCCTTTCTATTCTTGAGGCTTATGAATGGTTTGCACCTTGTGGTGAATCCTCTGTATTTCCTCTCTTGAAGTCTTCTCTTTAGGGTAGACTTGGATAATGATATGCCTACCTTCTGGAGAGTGTTCTTCACTTGACTGGATGTTGTGAAGGTTTTTTTCTTTACCATGGAAAGGATCCTATGATTATCCACCAATGTTGTCTTCCGTGGACGTCCAGGCCCTTTTGTGTTGCAGAGCTCACCAGTGCGTTCTTTTTTTCCTCAGAATGCACCCAAGTGTTGATTTGGCCACTCCAATTAAAGACTTGGCTCTTTAGGCAGGCCTTCCCTCCTGTCAATACTTGACTTTTACTTTCTACTTAATTTTTTGTTTCATATTTTCCATCTTGATTAATACTAATATTGTCAATGTAAATCGTTGTTTTAATTGTTTTTATGAATAATTTTATTGTGAGCTGCCCTGAGTAGACATATGTCTAGAAGGGCGGGATAAAAATCTAATAAATAAATAAATAAATAATGTTCCTGCTATCTCTCTGATGGTTTTATCTTTATTTTATTTATTTATTTATTGCTGCCTAACAATGGCCAGTTTCACTTGCATTGAGAGCTCCTTTGAATGTCTGTTGTGGTTTCACAGCAACAGCTTCCAAATGTGAATGCCACACCTGGAATCAACTCCAAACCTTTTACCTGCTTAGCTGATGATGAAATAACAAAGGAAGAGCCCAAACCCATCCATGAAACAGCTTTTGAGTCAATTGCCCAATTACTTTTGTTCCCTTGAAAAAGAGGGGGCAACGTAAATTAAAGAGCTGTAATTCCCAAACCGTTCCTCCAATTTGGATGTGAATACCCTCAAATTAAGGCTGAGAGATTGCACTTTCAGCCCATATCCATTATTTAACTTTAACCTGAATTTATTTTGGTAAACAGCTGAAATAACATTATCCCTTTACCCCAGAATAAGACACGAGACAACTGTTATGGAATAAACATGGGCCACACTTTATTAAATATTCATATTTATCCTCAAATGGGAAAAAGGGGGGTTCTGCTGTAGTGCAGAATCAGGTTCTGCAGAGGGGTCTCACTGGACCCCTACCAAACTATGGGCAAGCCCCGAGCCCCAAGATCTCGCAGTCGTGAAGACAGCGAGAACCCGGTCAGCCCAAATTTGACCACCCCCAGACCTCAAGTCCCCTCCTTCTTGTTGACTGTTGGTCCAGGAGCGGCCCCAGCTGATCTTCTCCCCCAAGCACTGTAATCGCACGATCCGCAGTGCTGGGAGATCAGATGAGCTATACCTTACCTGTGGTTGTGAGGGGACTCACCGAAACCTGTTTTATCCGCACTACCCGCCTGTGTGACCATATTGCCCACTTCTAAAATGCCACGCACCTCAGCCAGTGTGGGATAGGCAAAAAATCCCCGCTTCCAAAGGCCAATCAGGATGCTGGTCAAAAATTCCTATCCGGCCCTGTTGGAGTCACGAACTTAGCAGGCTGATGGGCTTTGTGGTGATCACCAGATAATTAGGATAGCAAAGAGTCTCTTAGAAATAGAGGTTAAAGAAGTCAGCCACACACACAGGGATGTCTGCCAGCAGTGCTCCTGGTGGGCTACTAGTCAAGGAAGCAGAATGAGAAGACTGATCTCCCAAGGATCTCTGCCCAATGAATTCTGCCCTGCCCCCAGGAGGACTGTGCTTTTATTAACATTACAAGCTCACAGATAGTGACAGTATACAGATAGGTTACAGGGTTCAGATAGGGCAATGGTTACATCATGCCTTTAGGATTGGCCTAGGGAAAGGCAATTAAGCAAGCTCTCTACCACCTATGAGAAAGAGGAAGAATGGTGGTAACTCCCCCTCTCAGAAGCAGCTATGACATCATCCAGGAGAGTTTTCTCTACACTGAAGAATCAGCCAACAGCTTAGCAACTTTGGGGAGAAGCGTTCCCCCACATGGCCCAAAAAGGTGACCAGAAAAACTCACACTAGCGTACAGGGCGGGCGGGTGGGATGCCGAAAAGGAAGAGGCCCAAGGTAGGAGGAGCTTTCCTTTAAATACTCTCCCCCTCCTCTATTTCCAATCGCTCTTGCAAGACTATGATGTCTCGTGTTATCCCGGGAATGGGATAATGGTTGGGCTGCGCTGCCGAAGAGCTCACCAGCGGACTGAGCAAAACTTGTGTCAGTCTTCAATTATTTCTGGACCTAACTGCTTTCAGTTTCTTTGCCACACCCATTCACCAGAATAAGAGGTGCATCCAGGAAGAGGTTTTATCATAGTGTTGAGCATTTTTTCATATAAGCCCTGAGCTGAAGTGTTAAAGTAGAGTTTTATCACTTAATCTGCTTTTTATCAGCATTAAACTATAGTTCTCTCTTAATTTGTCAAGAAAATGCTTCCAAAATGGAAAGCATCCCTGGAAAATAAGTATAAGTGGGAGAAGGACCATGATCCAACAGTTTATGTTAAGATGTTTAGTCCAAACTTTAGATTCATTTCTGGTAGGAACTATCAGAACTATTTTTTCCACAACATAGATCTGAGAAATAGAAACACATACAGACATAACTTTCAAGAACTGTGACCAGCATGCTAATGCAGCCAAAAACACTTGCCAAAACCAATATTAACCCAGCCCTTAAGCCAATCAACAAATGCCTTTACTTATAAGATAGGATTTTTCTTGGTTGAAGTTCAAAGCAAAGCCCTAAGGATTTTGAAAATTATAAAAATGAGAGGGTTTAGCTTTCTAGAAGAACTATGGGTTGCTTTCAGACACTGCGGGTATGCCAGGTCATTGCAAGTAAACATTGCAAGTCCAACTTTCCAGTTTATATACATTTGTTTTCTTCCAAATTTGTATTCAGCCTTGTAATTCTATGATCCTGAATTAAAGCTCTGTGGTAAAGATGAAGATAAACAGTCAATGTCCACATAAGATGTTTACATTGTTTTCCAGATTTTCTGCATCCCTAATTCAGAGGCAATCCTTGCATCAGCTAGAACATTTGTTTAATTTTAAACAGTGGGATTTGATGCAGTAGGAAGAGACATTTTTGTCTCCCAGATACACTTTTTGCTGCAAAGTTTACACAAAACAATGTTGTCCTAAGACATCACCACTTGTACAAAGGCAAACAATGTCCTCAAATGTATGCAAGTTGTCACTTATCTTTCAACAAACAATCTGTCTTAGGCAAAATATATTTTACAAAAGGGAATAACATTTTGTAATACAGGATTTGTTTGGGTTGTGTGTCCGTCCCATCCACTGTGATGTATTTGGACAAAAATAGCCCATTCCTCCTCTGGGGCAAATAGAATGCAGGGAAGCTCAAATGAAGTGCTCCAGTTGTCCAATGGTATGAAAAAAAAGGTCTTTCAAGGAGGGACTGTAGACACTGGAATTCATTCTAGTATGAAAATAACCCACACTACTAGTATTTTCCCCCCAGTTTGAATTAATTCCACCTTGTGTTTTCCGGCTCCAGGTGTTTTGGTATTATATTATTCTGCAAATGTTCTTTTAGTTGTGGGACATTCTTATATTCAGCAATACATTAGAACTCTCAGCAGAGTAGGGAAAAAATATCCCCTGATGCCAGTAATACAGAAGTATAGAATGCAGCATGGAATGGACATTTATTCCTCTCTGCCCAGGCTTTAAGCTGAAATTTTGCAAGAACAATCTTTGGTTTTCCTTTAATTAATCACAAACCATGTTTCTTTCAGAGGCAGCTAGCTGACAGGAAACTCTGAGGTTAAAGTTTTGTTATTCCTAAAGTGGAAGTTGCTGTCACTAGCCTAATTTATTTTCATGCGTATAAGCTAAGATAAAATTTATGGCTTCAGAAGAAATTTGGTCCCAAACTCTTATTTGTTTGAAATAAAAGAAAAGCAATGTTTGGTGACATTTTTTAGGAAAGAATTGATAGATACCTCACTGTCAATTTATTTATTTATTTATTTATTTAACTGCCCATCTGGCAGCCAAGGCCACGCTGGGCAGTTTACAACAACTAAATGACAACAATAACATAATGACAGGAAGCTCGATAACATCCATTAAAATGCAAAAGTTACAAAATAAATTGCCATAAAAATACACAGTAGAACATAATAAATAAAATAAAGAGAAACATGGTGGTAGGTTAGATGTTAAGTTATTGGAGTGACTATTGCATCAAGGTGTTTTTAGATCTGAGAAGGTCTGTATAAATAACCAGGTTTTTAGTAGTTTTTAAAAGGTTCTCAATGAAGGGACCAGGAGAATTTCAGGTGGGAGACTGTTCCACAATTGCGGAGCTACCGCCGAGAAGGCCCGATTTCTTGTGGTCGTTTTTTGGGCCTCTCTCGGGGTCAGAACTCTCAACCGCCCTGCCTGAGACAATTTTACAGGATGGGCAGACCTGATCGGAAGGAGGCGCTCAGCCAGAAATTGAGGTCCTAAACCATTTAGGGCCTTGTAGGTTAACACCATCACCTTGAAGCTGGTACGGACGTGAACAGGTAACCAGTGCAAGGTGGCCAAGGTGGGGGAAAATGTGTTGGTGTTTCCTAACCCCACTCAACAATCTGGCTGCCAAGTTCTGGACCCGCTGAAGTCTCCATAGCAGTCCTATGGGCAGCCCCACATAGAGGGCATTGCAGTAGTCTAATATCGAGACTACCAATGCATGAACCAGCATGCTGAGGGACCTGGTGTCAAGACAGGGAAGCAGCTGGGCAATCTGCCTTGGATGGAAGTAGGTAGAATGGACCACAGATGCTATCTGGGATTCCATTGACAGTGCTGGGTCCAAGAGTATGCCCAAGCTGCACGCCTCATCCTTCACGGAAAGAGTAGCTCCCTTGAAGGAGAGGGAAGCACCCAGACCACAAATACTAGGGGCCCCCACCCACAGCATTTCCATATTGTCCCGGTTCAGCCTCAGTCTATTATCCCTCATCCATCCCAGCACTGCATCCAGACAGTGCTCAAGGGACGGGACAGCATCCTCTGCAGAGGGATGAAAAGAGAGATGGAGCTGGGTGTCATCTGCATATTGGTGACACGAAGCACCAAAACTCCTGATGACCTCCCCCAGCGGCCCCATATATATTGTTGAACAGCATTGGGGAGATGATTGACCCTGGCGGGACTCCACATTTAGGAGTCCATGGAGCGGACAGCATCTCCCCAAGTTGTACTCGCTGAGGATGGTCCTCCAGGAAGGACTGGAGCCAGGCCAAGACCTGATCTTTGATCCCCAACCCGGAGAGCCTCCCCAGGAGGATTGTTGTTTAGTCGTTAAGTCATGTCCGACTCTTCGTGACCCCATGGACCAGAGCATGCCAGGCCCTCCTGTCTTCCACTGCCTCCCGGAGTTTGGTCAAATTCATGTTGGTAGCTTCGATGACACTGTCCATCCATCTCGTCCTCTGTCGTCCCCTTCTCCTCTTGCCTTCACACTTTCCCAACATCAGGGTCTTTTCCAGGGAGTCTTCTCTTCTCATGAGATGGCCAAAGTATTGGAGCCTCAGCTTCAGGATCTGTCCTTCCAGTGAGTGTCACAACCAGCTTCCTGTGAGGGAGAACTTGGTCGGTCGGACAGAGAGTAATTGGAAGTCTGAGTACCCCTACTCAGCTGGGTTGAGTCCTGGTGACCTCAGCCAGGGCGTACAACAAACTCCTTCTTACAAGTCTGCCCTAAAAAGATACTTGCTGACCCTTAACTAAGTTCAGCAGGAAGTTACACATGAGCTTTGTAGTCCTAAGATCTACCTGGCTCAATAAGGTAGGACTCAGTAGCTTAATGTGGCCTTGCTTCCCCCTCAGGGAATAGCTAAGACAGCTTCACTGTTCAAGAGACCAAAAGATTTTATAATTGATCTTTTTATTGAAAAAATATAGATTTACAGAATTAAGTCAGTTTGATGCAAAAGCATAGCAATATAGCGTTTTCAAGGCTTGTTACAAATTACAATTAAAACATCTAATTCCCTTTTAGTTACAAAAGCTCTAAAAATCTCTAAAAGCTTCCTTGGGATAGACAAAAGGCTTAAAGCCCCCCTTCTTCTTTTCCTTCTCTCCCTACATCTTTCCCAGTCTTTTCCCTGCATGGGGTAGCAGGCAAAAAGACCTAGAAAAATCTATGGTTCCATTCAAAAGGAAAAATAGGAACAAGATGGAACACTGCACATGGTAAAAGTTCCTTTTTCTCTCTTCTTTGCTCCTCCTGTCTTCTTTGTCTCCCACGCTGTCATCCAATCACGGTGTAAGGTGGTAGAAGTATTCTCCTCCTCTTCTTCTCGTGAGAAAGCAGGTGTTGTTTGCCTCCGTCTATTCTCTTCTCCGCCATAACAAGTGTCTGGTCTTCTTATCTGGTCCTGGGAGAACTGGCTAAAGGAAAAACATTCTCACAGTCCTCCTGGACAACATTCCCATCATACAAAATCATTCTTCCATAGAACCAATATGGATTTCATTTTACATTGTTCACAACTACATATCCCATCTTCATACATGCTTTAAATCCACATAATCTCAACCATGACAGTGAGCACTCAGGGTTGAGTAGGGTCACAAAGAGTCAGACACGACTTAACGACTAAACAACAATGAATTATTTATGGATCTATTTCCCCTTCTTGTTGCTCTTGTTGTGTATGCTTTCTACATCCTTCATACCAAATATTTTTTTTAGCATTCATGATGCCTCCTATGTATCCTGAATATATTATTATTCTATGTTACTGCTGTTAATCATGTAGCCCAATAAGCAAAGAAGGATATCAGGCATGGTGGGGATGGAAAGGTAACAGGAATAATCTACAGTCCTGCACTGCACGTTAGATGGATTGCACTGGGACCAGGCGAGGAGAGATCTTGTTGAACCATGAGCTGGCTCATCAGCGTACATTATTCTCACTCTGTTTTCCTTTCAAAGTGGTGAGCCTGGGAAATCAAATGAAGACTGCGCAAACCAAAAGAAATCTGCCATACGTTTCAAGTTGAAAATATTTTGCAGAATATTTGAGCTTCTGTTGAGTGTTATTGGAGTGAACCATCTATATGACGTTTATTTCATCTGAAAAACAAATATCCTTTGGCATTCCAGACTTCACTGGGACATTGTTACTGACAAATACACTGGATGTGGTTTTCAAATGAAGAACTTTTGAACTTGTTATTGATTCTTCTAATCCAGTGTTTGATATACTTAAGATTTTTAAGATTTTAAGGTTGTTCTCAACCGGGTACCAGCACTGTCAGGAGGCACCGACCTTACAACGTTAGAATAACATTTTTACATGATAACTTGTCCCACTATCCTACTATCAAGGTTCATTGCCTGTATGCATACTTAAGTCTCATACTGAAAACATTTATTTCTGGTTTGTAAGAGCAAGGAAACATTGGATTAGAAGTGCATCAGATAAGCCTACCATGTGGCATGAGACATGGTATAACTCACTGGAGTAGGTGTACTTTCTGGATGGAAATGTATGTCACATACATAAATGTATGTTACACATAATTAATATAATTGCATTACATTATGTCACTTTATGTATGGTTATTGCAGGGAGTGGCCCTTTGGGCTCAGACAAGTCTTTAATTAATGAATTATTTCTTGTGGCACACTCAGTCTTGTTGCAAGATGCTTATGTCCTCCAACACAAATATTGATCAAGCCTAGGACTATATATCATAAGTGAAGAGAACCTCTGTCCCTGGAGCCTAATCTCAAGATGTTGGCTCTCCATCTTGCCCACCAAAGGTCCAAGGGAAGCCTCCCCACCCTTGCCACTGACCTTCCCAACAGAGAAGACAATGTATGCCAGAGACTTCCACTGTTCTTAGCAATCAGAGGTAACAGCAAGAATCTCTCCTCCAAACAGGAATGCCAGTGGTTTGTGTGTGGGATCCTCAGTGTTACATCTCTGATCACAAATAATAACTGGGTATATGCTTCTCCAGGCTGCTGTCCTCTCCCATGAGGGAAAGCACTTGGTAGCAAAGCGAGATTGACCCATTGATATCAGAAGGCATTATAATAATTAACGCCTGATGCCATCCAATGCAAGGGACTCAGTTGAGGAGTCATCTAGCCCCAAACCTGAAATAAAGTTCTCTATATTTGGCCTATTGCAATTGGCAATGGTTTACTCAAGTCTTGGCCAGCTGGCCTTTCATAGCACTACCCTTTAAACTAGAAAAAACAGAAGTTGAACCTGGTATCATCTGTATGCACAACTCTGTCAAGGAGGTTTGGCCCATCCCTCAGTTTCACTACTGCTCCTTTGGGATGAAGTTTCAAAATGTCTTTGAACATTCCCTACAGATATCTTTCCCAGAACTAGCTGTAGGTGACATGGAAACAAGCAGACTACGTCCATTTGTTCCAAGGATTGCATTTTTATATTCTTATTTTTTTTACTATTGCAATTGAAACTTAGACAGTAAGAGCTGCTGACACTTGGCTGGTTTTCTCTCATTGCTCAGACATTCTTGGCCAAAATATTACTTGTGTGCTTTTCTTTCTTTCTTTTTTCCTTTTTTTTTTTTTTTTTTTTTTTTTTGCATTCTTCTATTCCCAAATGTTCTAAGCAGGATTCTTTTCTAGGAAAACAATCCACGTATTGCTGGCATTAACTTTCTCTTCTCTTCTTGTATCTTCATGTTTGTTTGTTTGCTTGATTGTTTAGCTGTGTCAGCATTCTTAGTATGATAGAACTCCTGGACTAGCGCAAGTCAGGATTTTGATTTCTGGTCCTAAACCCTGCAATTGTTTCTCTTTAATATGTACAAGCTACCCATAACGTCTTGGAGACTATAAGGAGCATGACTTCATCAGCCCCAGGAGGTCACCTCTCTTGCCCTGTGCTTCTCGGAAGAATACACCCCAGCAGCAGGGCAGGGCAGGGCGTCCAAGCACGAGTGAGAAAGAAGAGCCCCAGTTGGAGGGAGAGGCCACAGGTGGAGCTGGATGGTGGGGGCTAGGGATAAAGGGGAAAGAAGGGCAGAAAAGGCAGGTGGGGCAGTGTTGGGGCCAGAATGCTGCTCAGAGACATGGGAGGAGCTGACTCCTATCGTTTGCACTCTCAAGGAAAACTTGCCACTTCTCCTCCTCCTGCAAGGCAGCACATCCCCCCCCCCCCCCCGATCCTCATGAAGTTGGTTGAACTACCCATTGGAGCCATGACCAGAAAAGCTCATGGCTACCCAGAAAAAGTGTTGGGAGCTGGCAATGGCAACACCAGCAGCTCATCCAACTGGCCCAGGAGAGAGATGAGCAGCCCCAGCAGGAGGCCCCTCACTGGCCCAGCACTACCAGCCCTCATTGAGAGGTGTCGGATTACTGAGGGTGGTGCTTAGAACTAAGCCCAAGCCCTTGTAGGGGGTGGGGTGGGCTATTGCCTAAAACTTAGTCTCAGTCATGGTTATTGGACAATGGGGGTGAGGGATTAATGTGGGGAACTAAACCCTAACTGCAGACAAGGGCAAGTGGGGGTTTAGTGCAAAGAACTGAGCCCACACATGTACTGATGGGGAAGGAGGACCAAGATGCATAGTCTGAGAATGCACTCCATCCTCCTGACCCAATAAAGGCTAGCTGGAACTTATAAGAGCTTCTGGAGTCCATGAACATATGGTTGAGGAGACCCTCCAAGTCACCCTCTTGGTGGGGAGGCGAGAGTCATCGAGACATCCTCTTCTTCTGTGATCCAGAATGGTGGCAGGTCCTAGCTATCCAGTTGCAGATAAGTATAGCTTAGAGACAACATGCCTCTGAATACCAGTTGCTGAGGAGTCACTGTGTACATGTCCTGCTCGTGAGCGTGTGTGTGTGTGTGTGTGTGTGTGTGTGCGTGTGCGCGCGCGTGTCCGTGTCCGCATGCGCGCAACAGGGCCATTTAGACCAGGCCTTTCCTCACAGGGGTCTCACCTCAGCCAAGGATATGTATGACTATCACATTCAACAAATTAAAAAAAGAATGTCTTGATACACAAATTTTTAAATTAATTTTTTTTAACCTCTCTTCCCAAGCAATCAGATGGACTCATAATGAGAAATGGCCTGAGCCTCATCTGAGCTTTTGGAGGCAGGGCTGGTGCCAGGCTTTTTTGAGCCCTAGGCAAGACTAACTACTTGCGCCCCCCCCCCCCACCAATTTTCAAAAACAAACAAATTGTAGGAAAAACAGAAAGTACAAAAGTTGAAATTGTGAAAATTTTATTTTAAAATACTGAGAGAACAAGTAATAGAACAGTCTTCAATTTTCTTTCTCAAATACAAAACAGTTTTAGCACACAAATCATTTTGAATAATCCTATGAACTGTAATGTCTCTTAAATGTTTCTATTTTTGCCACATCAAAATCTCATTTTGTGTGCCTTTTCTTTTGCAAATTCTGTCACTGATTCCTTCAGGTCAATGGCTGATGCTTCAGCATGTTCAATTGATATAGTTGCCAAACCAACTAGTCTACTTTGCAGCATTGTTGAGCGTAAATATGTTTTTATACGCTTGAGCTTTGAGAAACTGCGTTCACCACTAGCCACTGACACTGGAAGTGTGAGAAGGATCTTTAGAGCAACAGAAACATTAGGCACACTATCCAGGAGTTTTTGTTGCACTATGAAGAGAAGTACTCCTTGTGCTGGCATAGACTTTGGAAGTCTTCGAGCTATTGCTATAAGTTCACAGCACAGATCTTCAGCATCAATATCTTTGTTTCCATTGTGCATTAATTATTTTTCAAAATTCTTGCAGGCCTTAAGTACATCTTCAGTACATTTTTTGTTGATCTTCTGTATGTCATACAGTAAGCCAAACAAGGAATTATATTGTTGTAGCTGTTGGAATCTCTCTTCAACAGATTGTATGGCCATGTCTAAGACAGCATAATATAAACTTATTTTGAATTTCTGCTTTGGATCTTGTGGTGCCTCCTCTTGTGTTTCATACTCAAACTGCTTTTTTGTTCTTTTTCTAATTTGTTCTGTCTCAAAGTTTGGTAGTATTTCTAGCTCCTTTGTAATCTCAGTAGCATCCATCAAAACTTGTTGAAAACCCACATCACACCTACAGTCCACAAGGTAATTCTTAGTCACTTCCAATTGGCTTGTAGCTGAATTTAAATCATTTTCCTTATTTTGTAACAGCTTGCTTGTAAGATTAATTTCAAAAAGAATGTTGTACCATGTAACGAGGGATACCACAAATTTGAACTTACAAATTGCATCAGCAAGGGCCTTAGCTTCAATTCGAGAAGTATTTCCAGATAAATTCTTTAGGTTTGTTTCATCAAAGATCTCTATTAAAGCATCATATATACTACCAAGATATCTCAGGGGTTTTAAAGCATCGATCCGACTCTCCCATCTCGTTTGACTCAGTGGCTTAACAGTTATCCCTGATACATGGCTAGTTAGAATTTGCCAACGCCGGGTCAATGCAGAGAAATAATTATAGATCTGTTGAATCAAACTGAAGAAACTTGTTGCTTCCAGACAATATTGACTACCAAGTTTAAAGAGTGTGCATTGCAGGGCACAAAAAAGGCACGTGGATTTATGTCTAGGACTCTCTTTTGTACACCATTTTCTTTGCCTTTCATGTTACTCCCATTATCTTAACCTTGACCATGCAGATCCTCAATTGGTAATCCCATTTGCTAAAGCTGTCCAAGAAGAGTTTCTGTCATAAAGGCACCTGCAGTGTCCTTTAGTGGAACAAATCCCAAGAAATGTTCTTTTATCATAACCTCAGGTTTGGACATCTCAGTATCTGATGGTTTGATCACATTAACAAAATGTACAATCATTGTCATTTGTTCAGTATGACTAACATCAGGTGTGCAATCCAGAATAACTGAATAGTATTTGGCTGACTTTATATCTGCTAAAATTTTCTGCTTTATTTTGCATGTTTTTCAAGAAACTAGTTTGTATAAAACTGCTTCTCTCAGGTCAGTTCTGCGCTCCTCTGAGTACAGTTCTGCGACCCTCTGAGGTCAGTTTTGCACCCCTCTCAGGTCTGTGCTCTAGGCGGTCACCTAGTTCGCCTAGTGGTAGCTCCGGCCCTGCTTGGAGGGCCTACCTGGGAATCTTCAGGTACAGAGGGGCCCTCTTCTTCCTTAAGACCATATTGAGGTTGGTCTGGAGGTTGGTGACCAGGTCTTCCTTTCCAACACATTTCTGCTCTGCATCATTGCTCCACAGTCATGGCTGGCTGTGTTGGGGTTCTTCTCCTATTCCTTCTGCCGTTCTTCTGCCCAAGAGCTTGGGGCCCTGGTGGCCATGCCCACAGTGTTTCCTTGTTACTGAACAAATGGCATCTTATGCAGCACCTGCTAATGACATGTATGGATGCTCCAGCAGCTGACAGCACAAACAGGGCTTCAGAAGCAGGCAAGGCACAAGACCAAAATGCAGTGGTCCATAATACCCTCTGACAGCACTTATTTTCAAAGTCATCAGTTATACAAAATATCTTAATGGAGCACAGCATCTTGAGCCATTTATGGTGATTGGGATCAAGGTTTAGAAAAATCGATCTTTGGGATGATAATAACTGCCTGAAACCCCCAGCTATTGTGGTCAGTGGGTGTACTAATGCCAAAAAGTGCATCTCCTTAGCTCTGGGTAAGACCCATCTTTTGTTGTAAATATTCCTTGTTTGTCTGCATGTCAACTGTCTTCAGCCACCATACCATCCTTGAACACATTTCTCTTGTCTCCTTTTGGAAACTAAACAGGCTTGGGCCTGGTTCATGCTTAGACAAGAGACCATTGAGGAACACCAGGGATCTCTGCTTAGGCTCAGGAAAAAATCCAGCCTGAAATCCTGGGGACTCACTGCCAGACAGAGTTGACAAATACTGGGACCAGACAGGCCAACAGTCTGACTAACTATAGGGCAGATTTCTATTTTCCTATGTTCTCCTGACTCACCTGCTCTAGCTAGTTGCAAAACTGAATTTAAGAGTATGGGTTTAGTATGCTTTTAGTTTTTCATCTGTGGAAAACTCTCCCAACTTTTCTTCCCGCACAATCTCTACAGGATAGAAAACTTTATCATGGTTGCAGGCATAACTTGTGACTTCTTGTCAGTCCTTTCTTCTTACATAAATTTGCTATTTGACAAGTAAATGCTGCACACGCCATGTTGCCAATTTAAGTAAAGCTACGAAGCAACCTATAAATCCTGACCTCAGACTAAGATACTCATCTGCATTACAGTTAAAGCTTGAACAAGCTACCATGTTCCACTGTGACTAACAAGCGTGGAAATTAATGGTCATTGATAAATATGTGGCATGTAACCATTAGTTCAGAAGTTATTAGAATGAACAACAATGTGTTGGGAAACAGGACATATGAGGCAGGATTTTGGCCAAACCGGGGGGGGGGGGGGGGCGTGTTTGGGACTACACTCTATGTATTAGAAGAGGGCTCACCTGCCCTTAGGCCATATTGCCTCACATAGTCCAACCACCTGTGGATAGTTCACTGCCCCTCCCATGCAAATACAAACCTCTTGTGTAGCCACAATTGAACTGGCAATTGAACATACCAAGAGCACTGTTGCATCAGAACAAATATTCATCCAATTCAGGGTCAGATGCTCAGCTTGAATTTAGAAAATTGGGTGTTTTTATTCAAAACTAGGTTCATTGTTTTAGTTAGTGACAGGGTTTATTGTACTTTACTGTACTGTATTGTATTTATTATACAGTGTTTTGAATTGTATAATTTTATTGTATGGGAGTGCTAAGACTAATGGGACAGTATATAAATGGAAATAAATAAATAAATAAATAAATAAATAAATAAATAAATAAATACATACATACATACATACATACATAGCCTGCTTTTCTTCCCACAACATGGTTTCCTCAGAGAAATGAGCCTGGGCAATTAGACTTGCAAATCAAGCTCATGTTCACCTTTCAATGACCAATCACAAAGCAAAGCTTGCAGGAATGCAAGATGCAGAGCTGAGTGAAAGCAAGTGTTGGGACAAACAGATAATTTTCACCCACCACTTAAGGAATTTCTCATTTCTAACAACATGCTAACTGCATCATCTAGTTTTCCCCTTGGTGTTGGAAATTGCTATTGACCTCTAATATTGGAAGTTTACACATGTGCGCCTTCTGTTCTGCACTTGTAAAAAGAGCCATTACATAAAGAAACCCACATCACATTTGTATGTAGATTGGTGTCTGATTATGACAAAAACTGCTCTGTTAATCAATACTTTTTAGACTAACATCCATCCTTCAGCACAACTATGATTCAGCTCATTCTTCTTTGATTTAAATAAGAAGATATTTTACCTCCTCTCTTATGTTAATTTTGCTAGACTGATTATTATTATTATTACTTTTCATTTATATCTTATAATCCCCAGTGGTTCTAAGATAAGATTTCAAATTAATAATTACACAACTATTAAAATGTGCTTTCAAATTAATTTCACAAGTTTTAAAATGTGCATACAGTAATTGTAGCTATCTGGTTTATGCTAGCTGGTATACCTTTTTCTCTGTTGGTGGAATGCAGCTATTCCTTGTTCCACCTGAGCACACATCCCTTTTCCAATGGCCCTTTCTATGTGTTAGCTCCAGTTTTCTATGAGAAAAAGTGCTGCCGCCATTTTTTCCCATCTTCTAATCTATAGCTTTGAAACTGAATGTAAATGTCTATACCTTACAAGACAAAGCACATCCTTTTCTCTTGCAGCACACACATATTGGGCAGTGATTTATTTACATAAAACATTACATAATGATATAAATGAAGGACAAGAAGCCTCTCTCTATATTAAGAATATATGCCTGGAATCTGATATACACATTTTTTGCTATATTTTATAAAGGAGAAAACCTAACTTTTAATTATTTTGAGTTCAGTTTTTTTAAAATTGACCCATATTCTCTAATAGTTTGTCTTTAGAGAAAATACAAGGAAATGAAATAATACTGTACCGAACACCCTGCCTTCCCATATATGTAATGGTATTAGCCTGCACCAATGGGAGTTGTTGGGAGGTGAAGCCAGAGTGAA
Organism: Intellagama lesueurii; assembly: GCA_037013535.1. Classification (NCBI taxonomy): domain Eukaryota; kingdom Metazoa; phylum Chordata; class Lepidosauria; order Squamata; family Agamidae; genus Intellagama; species Intellagama lesueurii. The sequence continues at coordinate 114,432,745 of JBAJHW010000005.1, forward strand.
ACTAGAAGGGAGGGGTGAGTTAGAGTGAGACAGTTGGAGTTGGAGTTAGAGGCTTGGGTTAGAGCAATTTTATTCTATTTTACCAGGGGAACTTCGATATTTAGTGAAGGACAAAGAACCCAAAAATATACAACAAGCCTGTGAATACGCTGACTTTATTAGCGGGATCAGAGATCCTAGGTTTTCTGAGGTAAAATTGTGCAGACAGGGTTGGGAGAACAACAAGAGGCCTGATAGAAATTACCTCAGACAAAAGCCAGATAGGGAAGCCCAGATTAAGCCTAAGCATGCGTTTCCAGACCAAGGTCCACAAAAACAAATAAAACCTGAAGGAAAACTGGATAGGTCTCTTTATTATGAAAGGAGAGCTAATAAACAATGCTTTAACTGTGGAGATATAGGATATCTTAGGGCTGATTGTGTGAAAATTAACAAAAATAAAACTGATAATAAAGCTGACTGCCAGCATAAACAAATGTTCTGCCTGAAACCTGTAGAGCCAGGGATAGTTAGAAACAGTAATGGTCGCTCTGTTGCCATGACAACGGACTTGGCAGAAAGCCCAGAACTGCCGGATGCTTGTGTGATGGAATGCCCACGTCACTCCTGTCACTCATAGCTGAAGCTCAAGTGCAGGAGCCTATGAGAGGACAGGACGGGCGGAGTCAGTTAGGCAGTTAGGGGCAGTTAGAGAGAGAGAGAGGAGGAAAAAGGGAGAAGGAGAGTGATAGGTGTGGAGGAGAGAAATTGAATAGTCAAGATAGAGAGATAGTCAGAGAACTAGAGAGAACTGATAGTAATAAGTTGGTTAAAGTGAATAAATCAATAAAACAAATGAAGAATTGAACGTGTAACCAAATATAAGAAGTTTTAATGAGTGATTCTATACAAGGATTAAAAAGAACATCTGTGATTCAAATTCAATCTAAATAAACAAGTTATGTTGGCAGCAAGTGTCTGATTCAAGTATTGTGCAAGTGTGGATAAGGGATATCCACTGGTGGCAGCGAATGAAAGAGAAAACGTTGCCAGAGTGAACCTTGGTTTGGGGGAAACAAACAGGGAACACTGGGTGGAACGTCACAGCTTGTGTGGTACAATGTTTCCTCATAAAAACAGATCAGATATTGTTGCAAAACCCTGGAGAGTGGATTAGTGTCAATAATACAAAATATCTAGCTCTTAAAGATACATGCTTGCATGTCACTTTATGTCACCCAGACGTAGTTCCCAGGGAACAGGTGATAGAAGATGAAACTATAACCATCAAAGGCATTAGCTCTGATCCAGTAATTTTACCTATGGCTAGAGTAAAAATAAATTATCAGGGATGGATTGGAGAATGGAAAGTTGCTGTATCCGATCAGATTCCAGCTCCTTGTTTAATCGGTTTAGATCTAGCCAAGCATGTGCAGAGTGTTTTGATAATAACCCGCTCTCAGGGGAGGCAAAATGAAGCCTCCGAGGGAAGAGCTGAAACTCTTGATGAAAGACCCACTTTAGATGAACATCCTGAAATGAGAGCGATAGCTGATTTAGTGCTAATGAAAAATCCTAATAGTTCCTCCTTTATTAAGGAGCAGAATGAAGATATTACTTTAAAGGATTGTTTTGGAAAAGCTAATGAGAATCCCATTCCACTGACCCCTGAACACCCAGAGAGGTATTGTGTGGAAAAAGGTTTATTATATAGAGAGGTTTTAATGGCACCTCATAGAGGGGGAGGACCCCACAAACAGCTAATTGTCCCTATGAAGTATCGGGAGAAGATCTTAGACAAAGCTCATAAAGATGTGTTTGGGGCACACATGGGGGTCTCCCGCACGAAACAAAGGGTTGCATAAAATTTTTATTGGCCAGGAATGGGTCAGCAAATTAGGCAATACTGTCAGATGTGTGATACCTGCCAAAGGAGAGGCACCGGAAATGACAAAACAAAGGCTAAGCTGTGCCCATTACCTGTCATTTCAACCCCATTCCAATGCCTAGGTTTAGATATAGTAGGACCCTTACCTTGAGCCTCCAGGAGGGGAAACAAGTACATTCTTTCTATTATGGATTTTGCCACTAGATACCCCGAAGCAGTACCCTTATGTAACATCGAGACCAAGACAGTGGCGGATGCTTTAATCAGTTACATGTATCGAATGGGTTTTGCATCCGAGATAGTCACTGATCTAGGAACCTTCTTTACATCTAAGTTATTGAAGAGGCTGTGGCAAGTATGTGGCATTTCTCATATAACATCGTCCCCTTACCATCCACAAATGGGCTAATAGAAAAGTTCAATGGGACTTTAATGAGGATGATAAAGGCGTATGTGGCCGAAAACCCTATTGATTGGGACCATAAATTACAATCCCTACTCTATGCATATAGAGCTGTTCCCCAAGAAAGCACAGGGTTCGTCCCATTTTAACTTCTGTTTGGCAGAAAGGTACGCGGGCCGCTAGACCTGGGAGGATTACAAAGAAATGGACCCAGATTCTGTGGTAGAATACATAGACCATCTGATGAATACCTTACAAAGATCTCTAGAAATAGCAGGGGAGAATTTGAAGGGTGCCCAAAATAAGCAGAAAACCTGGTATGACAGAAAAGCCAGAGAAAGAATTTCAATCCTGGAGATGAAGTACTAATGCTAAGACCTATAAAAGGGAATAAGCTTCAATTAGCTTGGGAAGGACTGTACACCATGGTCTCCAAAGTGAGTGCAGTCAATTACATTCTCCAGAGAGGAGATGAAAACCGCAAAGTAGTTCATATAAATATGATAAAACCATATTATAGGAAAGAAAACCTGGTTTTATTTTCTGTAAAGGAAAACCCAGAGGAAACCCAAAAGTTAATATGTTGGGAAGGCAGAGGAAAGTCTAAAAATAACCCTGCAAATGCGGTCCTTAACACTGCTCTGTCCCAAGAACAAAAAGAAGAGATGACCACTCTTCTGCAAAAATATAAAGCGGTGTTTTCAAACAAACCAGGAGTAGCACAAGGGGTCATGCACAAGATAGATACTGGGGATGCCTATAGCTGTTACCCCTTATCGAGTCACTGGTCCCTATGTGGATAAAATCTGCACAGAACTAAATGAGATGCTGAGGGCCAATATAATCACCCCATCCATGAGTCCTTGGGCTGCGCCTGTAGTCCTTGTAGATAATCCCGATGGGAGTGTCAGGTTCTGTGTGGACTATAGAAAATTAAATCATGTTACAAAGGCTGATGCATAACCTATGCCTCGCTTGGATGACCTAATTGAAACAATAGGTCGATGCCCTTTTATTTCTAGCCTAGATCTAACAAAAGGGTTCTGGCAAGTGCTCATGGATCCTAGGGATCAGGAGAAAACTGCTTTCTGCAGTCCCTTAGGATTGTATGAATTCCGAGTCATGAGTTTCGGCCTCAAAAATGCCCCAACCACGTTTCAACGGCTGGTGGATAAAACCCTATATGGCCTCACAGAGTTCACCATGGCCTACATGGACGACATAGGTATCTTTAGCCAGACCTGGGAAGAACATAAGTCCCATCTAGAACTAGTGCTGCAAAGAATACTGAGTGCCGGTTTGACCATAGAAGCAGCCAAATGTCAAATTGGTAACTCTGAAATAAAGTACCTAGGACATTTAGTCGGGGACGATCAAGCCCCTAGATGAAAAAATAGAGGTTATTGATACGTGGCCCACCTCTAATTCCAAAAAGAAAATCCGAGCTTTCCTTGGACTAGCCAGATATTATAGGCGTTTTGTGCCCAACTTCAGTAAAATAGCTGCACCTTTATCAGACCCGACCAGAAAGAAGCAAGCGGAGAGCATCTCGTGGACTCCAGAGTGCCAGGAAGCCTTCAATCGACTTAAGACAGCGCTGACCTCGAGACCTGTTCTGATTGTGCTGAACTTCGACAAGGAATTTACCATCTACACCGATGCATCCAACGTTGGACTTGGAGCCGTGCTGTGCCAGTCAGATGACAGTGGGACATTACATCCGGTAACGTATGTGAGCAAAAAGCTCCTACCTAGCGAAAGACATTTATTGACCATCAAGAGAGAATGCTTACCCATTGTCTGGACATTGCAGAAACTAAAGCCCTACATATGGGGAAGGAAGTTCATTCTCTGTACCAATCATTCACCTTTGAAATGGATAAGGACTATGCAATCAAACAGTAGTAAACTGACCAGATGGGCCCTGATCCTACAGGACTTTGATTTCGAAATCAGGAGTGTCAAAGGGTCCCTGAAGGTGGTTGCAGACACTTTATTCTGAAGACCTAATGATTAGGAAAATTTAATGTTAAATGCAAATGTTTATAATTGTATTAATTGTCTTAAATGTTTAAAGTGGCAAGTTTGTTAAAGTGATAAGTTTATTAAAGTGATAAGTATTATAGAGGAAAATTTAACATAAAGTATTTATGAATGCTGGAAAGGTATTGTTGAATTTACTTGTGCTTAGCTGTTTGTTTATGAGGGCACAATAGTAAGTCTCCCCTCATAAAACAAACTTATTAAGGGGGGAGGTATGTAGCGAACACCCTGCCTTCCCATATATGTAATGGCATTAGCCTGCACCAATGGGAGTTGTTGGGAGGCGGAGCCAGAGTGAAACTAGAAAGGAGGGGTGAGTTAGAGTGGACAGTTGGAGTTGGAGGCTTGACAGTTGGAGAGTTAACTGTGAAGTGGGGAGTTAGGCTGTGAAGAGTTAAAGGTGGCAGTTGAGAGTGAGGATGTTAAAGGAAGTTAAATAAAGAATAAGTTATTAAGAAGCCAATAAATGACTTAATGTCTTTTAACAATTTATTCAAATGAACTGTAATCAATAAACCTGTTTTGTGTTGAAAGTCCTACAGTGTATGGACCTCAATCTTTCTGAGTAAATTGTGTTGGTAAGGACCAACTGGTGGCAGGGTGAAGTAAAAAGGAAACGTGGCTCGTGTGCCTTGGGTTAGTGAAACAACCTGGGGGCACGCAGGAAAGAGGGTCGTGTCACAAATACTTCATAGGCTGTTAGTGCCTTTAGCTTGTTTTCTGGGTACGGGTCTCATTCACCTGGACTTTTAGGTATCCAGTGTGCACTGTACTAAAACTAAAGGCAATCTTCTCTTTGCCAAGTTCAGTGTGGTTCTAGTGCCTCCTTCCTGGTGGTGCATTTCCTTACGCCGTGGTCACACCAGGAAAATGTTTCCTAGTTATACCCTTCAGTTGTTGCATACATTTCCAGTCACACAATGCATAGCCATTATCAAATCATTTACCCAGCCAGTGGTGTAGCTGCGGTTTATTTCTCCCTCATCAGGAGGCTTCTGCTCGTATTTTGTTTTGATGGCATTTTGATATTCCTTAGTGTGCACAACCCTATTGATTCTTTTCCAAAGCCAAGTCACTGTGGAAGGCAGCCATAGCTTTGGACGAACAGATAAATAAAAACCTATATCTTGGCAATGATGGCAGTAAAGAAATTGTACTTCTCTGTCATTTTTTTATGCACAGAATTGCATCCAGAAGAGCCATTCCATGTGCTAAAAGGGCTTTGTCAAGCAGGCTCACTTTTTAAAGTATGTTTCGAACCCTTGCTTATTGTGATTAATTTGCAGAGTTTTGTTTGGTTTTGCAGATAAAATTACTCATACCTGCTCTCTGGCACCACTGATGTTCCAAAATCAACAAGGTATTTAGTTCTTTCTCTCATCTGATTTTACTGGATGTGTTTCAATTACTATCACGATGGTTTGCTGCTGCTTCTTCAAATTTATGCTGCTTTATGAACATAGTCTCGTTGCTTGCCTGGTTTTATTTACAGGTGAAGTAGACAAATACTGAGATCCCACAGAAATGCCATGCTCAGGTTTTACCATTCACATGTCCATTCTCACCATTAGACAAAGGAAGGTAGTTGCCTTAGGCAGCAGGTACAGGAGGTGTCACCATAATGCTGAAGGAGACAGCTGTGTGCTATACAGGCTGGGCTGTTTCCCTGAAACACTGGTGCCATCAAGTGCAGCGGTGATACTGTTTCATCACCAATGTTGAAGAAAGACTGACCTGCTGGTCCAGTCTGCTTTTGAACATGGGACCAGAGGGGTGCTCTTTGATTCAGGCAGTGAAATGCCTTGGCTTGGCCCTACATATTCTCTCCTTACAAGGAAATACTGTGAATTTCCTTCCAAGTGGGGAAGTGTGTTGGTCAGGCAGGAGACCGCCCATACAAACTAATCTTAAGGATTTGGCACTTGGGCATTTCCTGCCTCTTGATTCACCTTGGATTCACATTTCCTATGAAACCTCACTTATCACGCAGCTCCTGCCATCTTCTAGCTAATGACAACCCCCTCCATTCCCAGCCCGACACTTTGATCCTCTCCCCTTCCTCTTAGCAGCCTGAAGTGATCAAACCTCAATGCCTGCCCCTACTTCTAGTCCCTCTTTTGTGATGCATATACACTGGGGGTTGTGCTTCTTTTGTTTGCCAAGTGACAGGACATTATGCTGCTAGTGTCGGGGGAGCAGGTTGGCTTTATTGTTCTTGCAACTATGTACTGCTGGGTGCAGCTCAGCAGAAGGCGCTGAGTCTGTCCCTGACTGATGCCGACCTGGACAACTGCTCAGACCCCCCAGCAGATGGTGGGACAGGGTCTCCAGTGATCTGGAACTAATAGCCTGTGATATTTCTTTTCTTGTTTCCGACAAGACAGCCGGATTGTGCGTTTCCCTCTTTTCTGTGGCAACAGCTGTATACATGCTACAAGCTGGCAAAATGCTAACTGTCACTTCAAGAGTGCCTCCTCTGTCATTTATAACAACTCCTGGGCAGGGAAAATCTAATTTTTCAGGATTTGTTGATGCAAGGTTCTTTCCACCATGGTCTAGAAGGGGATCACCTCCCAGCTAAGGTACAAATTAAATAAAGTATAAAAGGCAGCAGTAAATGACACATGCACACACACACAATCCCCCCACCCCCAAGTGATATTTCTTTACAATCTTTAAAGACCACAGGAGACCAGTTCTGCGCTAGCTGTGCTCTGTGCTTTTCGAAAGTTGCCCTGACAATTAAACAAACGGAGAAACTCTTTTTAAAAGCTATATGTTAAAAACCTTTTCATAAGTATCTGTTAACAGCCATACCATGTTTAACTTTGTTCGTTTTTTCTTTCAAATTACAACCAATCTTATTAGTTTTTTTACTTCCCCCATACTGCCCTGTCCTTTGGCCCATTTGATCCTCAAAATCAAGATTTAATTGTGTTACAGCCCAGAACCCCAATTCAGACACTTCTGAAGCAGAGTGTAAATATGGGACCATCTCCCTGCAGAGAGCATCTCATGAAGCAACTTGTGGAATACCATTTCCAACAGAAGCTTCTGCAGATGATGAAAGGGAAGAATCCCCAGGGATCATGATTCTTCTATCATCTGCCCCAGGAAATAGCTCCCTGCTGATAATACTGGGTACTGGCAATTCATTTTCACAAGCTGTTCTGTTTCTAAAAGGACTGGTGCCAAGTCTACCCAATATTTTTATTTCCTACAAAATGCTCCCTCTAGAGCATTATCGTAGAGAAACCGATGAAGATCCAGCTGCTTGGAAATGTTCAGACCATCACTTGGAGGGTGAGTTACCATTGCTATTGCCTATTGTTCTCAGATACGTCAGCCAGGAGTCACTGGCAGAGGAGTGCACTTTACTGAGGTCCCTCTCAAACTTGGAGTCTGCCCTGGCATCCCATATGGCACAGCAACTCTAGTCTCAGAGAGGGTAGCAGGTTCCACAAGATTTGCCATCAGAAACAGGACACATACATTAGGGGCATATGTGTAACATTTTAAATTGGAGCCTGATATTCTCCAGGGTAGACATACATACCTTCATTCAACAGTTCACAGAGCAGTTATTCAGCAGTGTGGGATTGCATTTTAGGAAAAGGTTACCATGCTAATGTGTGTATTTGTAAGCCTGAAGCTCCCTTTATCATCAAATGCATTTGGATTGCTATTCAGGTTCCTTATCTAGCTACAGTATTCCTTCTGTGCATGAGTTTTCAGTGCCTCAACTATTAAAAGTGCTACAAAAATATGATGGTGTTACTAGCCAGTCATTTTACTCCTGGAATGGAATATTTTCATCATTTCCTTTGATACAAGTTATCCTTATCAATTGTTCCTAAGCATAAAATTAACCTCATTCCCTTTCTGATCTGGCTCAAAGAGGCATCACATCTTCACTAAATTATCTATCTCCACTGAAGGAGAGGATTGATTGCATCCAAAGCTTGTTAATTAATTAGAACAACTTCTTTGCATAAGAGCTTTTCTTAAGAGGGGGAATCAGATTAATTTAAAAGGTGCATACAAATAATAAACATGTTATATTACTTACAACAGTTCTGAAACACAAACATGGATTTCTCATTGCACATATTGAATGTTATACACACACACACATATACATATATATATATAATATATATATAATAACATTATATAGTTACTATATATCAGATGTGAACTTATTGTAAAAAAAAAAGAAAGAAATGTTGGCCTAACATTGGACAAATACAGCCCTAGAAGCCTCCCAGGAGTGTGACTGTCTATTTCAATGTTATCTCCCTCACAACATGTTTGGTGGGCCCAAATACAATTTTGGGAGATCATGTGGTTACTTCTGGTTTCAAAGAAAGTGATGGTGAAAAATGGACTGACTGTCCACTGTTGCTCTACATGTTCACAACACAGCTACTATGCCTCATTTTGAGATAGCAGTGGCCAGACTGGAATTTCCGCTTTGAATTCAGTTCTGCCAGATGAAAATCCTGCTCTATTGGGTGTGAATTCAGCTGAAAACAAGCAAGCAAGAAAATACCAATAACACTTCATTGATAGAATGGAAAAAGAACATCTTTTAAACAAGAAACATGTTAACACCCTCACTTCCTGCATTTACTTCCATTCTTGATTAGTGGTTTAGACACAGTAGGTCAGCTTCTGAGACAGCTTCTGGAACTACGCACATTCCAGGAGTCAGTGATGCACTCTGTAAAGGAAAGAAAATTATGATTCACAGTCACTAGAACCAAATATTGACTCCAGGACCCCAAGAAGCCTTGTTCAGAAGCTTGGCTAAGAATGCCCCACACATCCATGGTTTCTCTACACTGAGAGGTGAAGTCTACAGAAGACTTCTGCTCACATTCACTTGAAGGGATGTAGAAGTTGCACTGTGACTGGGAGCCCTCCCTTGTTTTAAGATTCTTTGTGAATATTCATAGACACTCCCTCATAGATCTACCTGTTTGATACTGAGGTTTGAGACTTGAGGCAAGGAGACTGGGAACAAGGCTTGTGAAGCTATTTCAGTTCTAGATCAGTATCTGAAGTCAGCAATAGACTAGATGAGGACAATTAATGTGAAACTTAATCCAGATGAGACAGAGGAGTTCTTGCTCAGTTGAAACGCAGACCAAGGAATTCAACCTATTTTGAATGGAATTAAACTCCCTCTGAAAATACAGGTGGACAGCTTGGGGGTGTTGCTGAATTCATCTCAAAGTCTGGATGCCCAGGTTTTGGCGGTAGACAGGAGTGCCTTTACACAGTTAAAATTAGTGCACCAGCTGCACCCATTCCTGGAGAGGTCTGATTTGCCAAGGTGACACATGCCTTAGTTGCAACCTGGCTGGATTACTGTAGCATGCCCTATGTGGGGCTGCTTTTAGAAAGTGTTTAGAAACTTCACTGGGTCCAAAACACTGCAAGCAGATTGTTAACTGGAACTCGTTACAAGGATCACGTAATGCCTCTATTATAATAGCTCCACTGCCTGCTGATCCATTTCTGGGCACAATTCAAAATACTGATTTTAACCTGTAAAGCCCTAAACGGCTTGGGTCCAAGCAATCTCAAAGACTGCATTTCCTTTATGAGCCTGCCTGAATGATAACGTTGTCAAGGGAGGTCTCTCTCTTGGTCTCACCACCCTCACAGGTGCACTTGGTGGGGACGCAGAAGAGGGCCTTCTCTGTTGCTGCTCCCAGACTCTGGAACTCCCTCCCACAGGAAGCTAGGCTGGCCCCATCATTGCTATCCTTCCACAAGCAGGCAAATACCTTTCTCTTCAGGCAAGCTTTAAAACAGGATGGTTTAGGCAAGGTTTTAAAACAGGATGGTTTGTAAATTTTGTTGCTTTTAAATCTCTTTTAGTAACATTTTCAATATGTTTATTTAATTATTTTTCAATTTTTCAATAATTTACTGTTTCTAGCTTTTACTATTGTGTTTTTAATGATGTAAGCAGTCTTGGGTCCTTTCTTAGGAGTAAGGCAGGGTAAAAATATTTTAAATAAAGTAAAATAAAATAAATAACTTACCTACTTGTAGTATTGATTGAGTGATTGATTGACCATCTGATACAATAAAATCTCTAAGCAGTTTACATTAAAATCCATATATAAATCAATAATGTAATAAAATGCAATTAAAAAGCCATATAAAACAACTTAAAAACCATTTTCAACTAATACACTTTAAAATCCCATAAAATCAATACATAAACAGAGTAGTCACAATCATTATGATCCAGACAATACCTATAGAAGCAAATATGTTTTCAGTAGGTGTTTAAAGCTCACCATCATTTCTGTTTCTTGAATGGGGTGAGTGTGTGTGGATCAGAGGGGGGGTGGTGCTATCACCAACAGGTTACCCAACCTCATTTGATTGGGTGTGGAACAGCACTTATATGAGTATTTGAACTCTCAGGGCAGTGATTCCAAACCTTGGGAAACCTAGGCGTTCTTGGACCACAACTCCCAGAAACCCCGGTCAGTACAGCTAGCAGTGAAGGTTTCTGGGAATTGCAGTCCAAGAACATCTGGGTTATCCAAGGTTGGGAACCACTGTCTCAGGAGAATGCACATGCTCATTGTCCAGAAGGCTAGTATTTTACCTGCCTGAAGAACCATCAGACTTACCTAGAAGCTGCAGAGTATCATAGAAGTACAAGGTCAAAGCACCCCTGCTCTCCACTGTAACAGGGCTTAGAACGGCCATAAAGGTCCGTTTTCAGATATAAAGCTTGAGCTGCGCTCTATGTACTGCCCTTAGAGCTGTCCAAGGTTTTCTCTCTGTCTGAATCTGAGCAGGGAGGCAGGCAGGAGACCATTTCCTGCTGTCTGTGTTTTTCTCCCCAGCCTTTCCTCTGCCATTAGCCTCCTACTCACTAGGACTTTTTCCCCACATGCTCAGCAAAGCCTCCATTATTCTTCTCTACATCTGCAGTGCCCAGTCGTCTGGACAATTTTCTGTCCTGAAGTGGTTATCTGTCAGAGCTGAACTCAGCTCTATGCAGCTGTTGAGTAGGAGCCAAGGGTCACACTAAGAGTCAGAGCTGACAGTGTCACGCCAGGAGGTCAAGCCAGGGAGCACACCACGAGTCAGACCACATCAAAGAAAGGGAATCATTGCCCAAGCTTGAACAGAAAGTCTCTATAGCCCTTTCTCTTTATGAAGGTTAATGACCGGGCTATGTTGATGGAAATGCTCCAGTACCCAGGAACATTGCTCTGAGGAGATAAGAAGTATGTAGCCTAGTGGGTCACCACACCACAAAGCAGCTGCATATCAAGATATAAATTCCTGGCACTAATTCCAGCAACTCCTATAATCTTTACAGAGATTTCATTTCTTTTATTTTTATCTATCCTTACTGTTTAAAAGCCTTTAAACTGGCTGACTTCTCAATCCAGCTGGTTCCTTCAAAAGGGATTTTGACAGGTTAAGGCAAAGTCAGAAGAATGATGCAATGGGGAAACACGGTGAAGAGTGAGCCTCTCTTTCCTGATCAGGAGCCAGAGGCTTTGTCTCAGCTCTTGCTAGATTCTTAATTGGGGCAGGTTATAGGTACAACATTAACACCCCCACTCCCCATTACAGTAGCTCCACTGGCTGCCATTTCTGGGCAAAATTCAATGTGCTGGTTTAACCTATAAAACCCTAAACGGCATATGGGAATGTGTGCATGTGCGTGTTCCTTCGGCCCTAAAAAATGTGGAGCATATACGATGTGGCACTCCCGCTGAAAAGTTTGGAGACCCCTGATCTAGCCCATTACTGAAACCAGGCACCGGTTTAGGATATTATTTGGTTCCCAATACCCATAACCCTACAGAAGCTATAGGGAAACTCTGTGGGCTGGTTCTCCAGTCTTCCCATGAGAAAAGGAACAAGCAAAAGAAGAGGACTGGATTACTGTAGACCTTAAATGGTCAAATGTGCAGTATATATTATGTCATAGGTCAGCAGAGGGAGAGAACTGCCTGACCTATGAAGCAACATTCTGGTGAAAAGGAAGAAATCATTGCATCTTGCCCACCAATTATAATGGGATCAAATTATAGTTATATCAATGAAAGTAGAACCTTGTTGATAATAGTGCTGTCTCTACTAAAGTCATGTGAAAAAGAAAGTACACCCTCTTTGAATTCTATGGTTTTACACATCAGACCTTAGCAGGCCTGAAAATTAGGTAAATACAACATCAGGTGAACAACAACACATGACATATTATACCGTGTCATACCTGGGAAATGTTGGTAGTTACAATCCTGAAACATAAAACTGCACAGCTTTACTCACCATTACTCCTGCTCAGAATAAAAGTTCTCCTACCTTCACTCTCCACTACACATTTCCTCCTTATATAGGACAGTTTTGTTGCCACAGACCACCAAGACTTAACTCAAGATTTAAAGCCCTAAAGTGCATCAAATATTTAAAGTTTCTCATGAAAGGTTTTCAAATTTGGAGAGAAGGAACAAGTTAATCTGTTAATACACACACTCTTTTTATAATATTTTTATTGGAATGATTCCATGCAAATTTAACTATTGCTTAATATCTCACAAATCCCCATGTCAATAATTTTAAATAAAACTGGATTGGGCTACCCTATTTCAGAACAAGCAGGAAAAATCAATCATCTGCTATACATTGATGACCTAAAACTATATGCAAAAAGTTCCATGGAGATAGAATCACTGCTAAACACAGTGCAATTATTTAGTGAAGATATTCAATTGAAATTTGAAATTGACAAATGTGCAGCTCTGTCTATACAATGTGGTAAGATCCAAAAACTAGATGGAATAGAGTTAAAAAATTGTGATATAATAAAATCACTATCAAATGATGAACATTATAAATACCTTGGAATACTAGAAGCAGATAACATCCTGCACACAAAAGTTAAAGAGTTGGCAAGGGAATACACCAAAAGACTGCAGAAAATCTTAAAATCAAAATTGAATGGTAGAAATACAATCAGAGCCATAAACACATGGCAGTTCCAGTAATTAGATACCCAGCTGGAATAACAGATTGGACCCAAAATGAATTAGAAGAATTGGATTGAAAAACATGGAAACTAATTAACATGGTTCACGCACTACATCCAAAAAGTGATGTGGACAGATTATATTTATCATGAAAAATTGGAGGGAGTGGATTCCTGCAAATACAGCAGATACTAGAGGAGGAAAAAAGAAGCCTAAATGATTATATTACTACAAGCTGAGAAAAATTACTTAAGGCAGTGAAAATGGAGAATATTTTGAAAACGACAGAAAGAAAGGCTCTATATAAGAAACAACAATTTGAAAATAAATTAAACAGTTGGAAAAACAAACCACTACATGGACAACACCTGAGAAATAATGATGGAAGGCATGACAATAATTCAACATGGGCATGGCTAAAACTAGAGACCATTAAGAAAGGAACCAAAGGCTTGATTTTGGCTGCAGAAGAACAAGCACTCCAAACCAATGTGATGAAAGCTAAGATTCAAGGAATTAGTGCTAACAGAAAATGTCAACTCTGCCAAGAAAAAGATGAAACTGTGTCACACCTCATCTGCGAATGTCCAAAGATTGCACAACAGATTACAAAATCACCCATAATAAGAATGGCAAAATTAGTGCACTGGTCATCATGCAAAAAATATAACTCGCCAGCCTCCAAAAACCCATGGGAACACTGGGTAAAGAAAATGTCAGAAAATTATGGTCAAGATCTTGTGGGATTTCCAGATCCAAACTGATAGACACCTCAAAAATAACGCACCAGACATAGTAGTAAATAAATGAAGAAATGTCTGGAAATTGATGGAAACGATGATGTAAATCTTCCAAATGTTGTGTAATAAGGGATGTGTCCTCCTTAGACAACTCTTTGTTAGTGAAACCAAGAAAACTTGTGAGGTTTGGAAATGTCTCATAGTTTCAGTTCGATAAGCGATGATGCCACAATTCCAACTTCGTTTTGCTATTAGTTGAGAGACTTCAAATGAAGCCTTCACTGCATATTCATTGTTACAACCAGTTGCAATCTTTTTTTTTACCATTTTCTTACTTTCTCGAAGCTCATGCTTCTTACTTCTGAAAAAAAATTGATGTTCCTTGTGGCATGTTCTTTATGTTTAGTATTGAGATGTCTTCACAATTCTGATGGTTTCTTGGCCTCGTTGGACAATATCTCATAACACAACACTGTAGTAGTTGCTTGTCTTTGGAACCTGTACATGTGAAGCCAATCAACAGATATTCTTTGCTATAACTGCAACACTTTTTAAGATGAATGGAAGAAGCTTCATTTTGCTTTAAACAGGATGCACCCTCATCAATATCATCAGTTTTTATGCTTCAAATTCACCCAGAGATCCATTCTGAGGCTCAGCCAAAATACATTATTACAAAATTAACTGTGATTATATTGAAAAATCACTTTACCCGACAATAACCAAATGGTTTTATTAGCAGAAATCGAAGATGAAACATGATCATGAGGTCCGTCCAAACACTCGCTCACACTGACTGACTCCGACTCCCTCTTCCTGTGACTTCTGACTGCGCAGTAGCAAGAAATGTCACGAGCTGTGTCTCAGCCACTCAGTGTCATTCACTTGCATGTTCTCACCATGTGCAGAAATATCAAACAGTTATTTGCTACCAAATAGTTATTTTCATAACTGTTTTTTTTACTTTTGTTTGTTTTTAATGGAGGTGGTCGGTTAGAAAAGCCAAGTTCTACACAAACAAGTAAGGGAAATTACGATTTTGTTCGACGTTTCCTTTTCTTTCTTTCTTTCTTTACTGCAAAAGATCATAACAATTTTTAAGCCTTTGCGGATCCTCTATGAAGACCTCATGCTCCCCCCGGGGGTCTGCAGACCACAGGTTAGGAACCTATAGCATAGACTACTTAGAAATGGTTTACTGGGACTATGCAGCTTGCCCAAGGCTACACAGGCTAACTATATCCAGAAAGCAGAGTAGAATTGAACTTGCAATTGATTACTCTTCAGCGAAGTACCCAACTCATAGAGTAGCTGTTTTAAATAAGATCAGTATCCTCCAAGGTGAAAATTCCTTTCTCAAGCTTATTCTGAGATATTTCAGCTCTGCTTTGGAATTCAGTTTATACAAGAGAGCCTGGCCTTAACATCTCGCCCCCATGATTTTTTGGGACTTTTCTTTTTCTCCTCCCTTCTTTCAGTTCTATACTGGTCTGATGAAGAGTCCTTCAAGTCTCAAAGTGGCTCATGTGTGAAGTGTTAGTTTTCTAATAAGTATATCAGCAACCCTTGGTGTTTTTTGGGGGCGGCGGTGGTGGTGGAATGCTATAAACATCTACCTGGAAGTAAGTCCTTTTAAACATGGTGGAATCGCTCTGAGTAAACCTATACAGGATTACAGTACTAGGGTCTCTCCCAGTTAGATCAGCAAGGTTGGCTTAAAAGTCCTGACCTTTGGCTGAAATGTGCCCAATGCTTATTAATTGCTTCTCCACCAGTGATTGTGTGATGTGCCACACAGGTATGTGAACAAATCTGATATAATAAAAGCCATTAAATGAAGCAAAATAAATGGTATTCACTTCATTTAAAAGAATTTGGCTTTTAAACAGAGAGAATTTGATTTAAATCAAATCAATTTAAATCACTAATCAGTAAGAATTTTTATCAAAAATGCATATTTTTTTAAAAAAACGGATTTTTAAATTTAAATTGGCTTTTAAATTTTAAATATTTTTTTAAATAAAATGATCACTGATTAGTGATTTAAATCAATCCACCTTGCTTTTAAATGTCTCTAAACATTCTGGTTGCTTTCTCCCGCCAAAATCTTCCACGCTACTTCCAACACTCTAGTTTTTCTCATTTACTCCCGTTTATGTTATTTGGACCAGTCCCATCCCGAGCTCCCCCCTCCCCTTTTGAATGGTTTGTTCCACAACCTCTCAGGCAGATGGCACAAAGTAGCTAGGCTGGAAATAGGGCCTCCCTTTCCTTCCTTCGTATTGATTGCTTTCTCGTGCAACTCCTCCGATCTCGCGAGAGATCCTAATTGGTTCCCACGCCTGTTGTGTCTGACTCTCGAGACGCGGAGAGCTGGTTTGTAAGTGAGTAAGTGGGCGAGGCAAAACTGCCAACTCCGTTCCCTCCGTAGCCCCGCCCCTCTGCTTTTTGTTTTTCTTGCTTCTGGTGGTGGTGACAAGAGGTTACTTTTGCGCGTGCGCTTGCTGGCTGGGGGTGGGGAACGGTTGGGATGCGCGCGCGCGGACGCTTGCCTGGTGGACACATTGGCTAGTCTCGCGAGAGTAGGAGTTTTGGCGAGAGTTTGTGGAAGATGGCGCCTGTTGTGACAGGGTAAGTGCGGGGGGGTTCGCGGCATAGTTCCTTCGGGGTCGCTTTCTCTCCCTCTTAAGCGCCTTGCCTGCCGTTTATCTTTTCACTGCGGTTTGTCGGCTCCGGCTTTGGGTCGGAATTTCTTTCTCCGTCGGACCGCTAGAGCTGCTTCGCCCGAGGGACCGGGATGGGGGGGGGGAGGCCGCGACTCTTGGTCACTGAGTGCTGAGGAGTTCGGTTAGTAGGGTGGCGGCTGGAGAGTTGCTGCTTAAGCACGCGCTGTTGTGTAGGTTGGGTCTCTGCTGTGAGGAGAAGCTCTGGGTTTTCCGAGCGCACGGCTGAAAAGAGCGAAGGGCAGCTTTCCCGACGACAAGTGAAGGAAAGAACACATGAACGTGCTTTGCCTGTGTTCGGCTACGGGTCTCTTCGGCTCAGCATGGCGTTGTTTGTGACGTGCCTACCGAGTCGTCCTCGGCAACAGAAGTCATGAGTTCCCATTACGTCAGGGCCAGCAAGAACTTTTTTTTGTTGGGGGGTGTTTGTTCTCGTTACCTTTGGGAAGTGGATGTGTGTTGTTGTTCACACTTACCGAAGGGAAGATGGGATAATAGAGAACACAAGGAAAAATCAGGTGGGGTACCTGATACTTTTGACACTGGGTATGTTGCAATCTCTAATGAGGACGAGCCTTTTAAAGTGAAAGGTGTCATCATTACATGGCTAAACTGGCCATTGTCTGTTGCATAATGTAATTACTTTCCCCATTCTGTAGTTGAGTTATTCCCTGAGATTGGTTTCATCTTGGTACTGTCCAACCTGCTGTGTTTATTTTAGTAAATATTATCAGCAAAAGTGAATTGTAAGACTGCTTTATGAGAAAACAAGTTGGAGTCAGATAAAAGGATTAAAATTGAATTATTTGCATTTGCTAATCAGTGTTTGAACATTATGGTGGTCTCCCTGGAAATTGTGGAGAAGAGCTTTGTCATGTTGCAGGTAGGAGACAGGCATTTAGAGGACATAGACCAGTGTTTCCCAACTTTGGGCAGCCAAGGTGTTCTTGGACTGCAACTCCTAGAAACCCTGGCCAGTACAGCTAATGGTGAAGGCTTCTGGGAGTTGTAGTCCAAGAACACCTGGGTTACCTAAGGTTGGGAAACACTGGTCTTACACATCTGCCTGTAAGGCAGCTCCATCCTCTATAGAAACTGTCCAATGTCAGCCATCTAGGGTATACTGCTTTTAGTTTCTTTTCCCAGTGAGCCATCCTTCGTGGAGGTCAGCAGAGGAAGAAATCTAGAAGCGAAGTAAAGGATGAGATTGGCAGTGTAACTTCTTGACAGCAGTTGGCTGTCCTCGGTCAGTTGTGTATATGGAGCATAATTCTGGAAAGAGTAACCAGCTTGCTAAATAGCTTAAGGGAGAGTGGTTTGATACTGCAGTTTGTGAAAGGAAACACTGAAAGGAAATGCCATGGCTCCAACTTTTGTAGAATCTTGCCTTATTCTACAAAATATTGTCTTATTCTATTAGGAGATCATTTTTAAAAGGCTTGACTTCATGTGTTACGGTGAAAAATAGTTGATTTGTTCTGGAAAATAAAGTTTTGATTTCAATTTTTACCCTTTGCAGTAAAGAAGCATGGCTTCCAATTCCTAGTTTGCTTCCTTTCAGTCATGTAGTACTGAGGAGGAAAGCTGTAAAGCCATACCCAAACACTTGCAACATAGCATGCCAACAGTTATGTCAGCGCAATATTACAAAACTTCCTATTGGTTACTATTGCTGTGGCAGTTTTAGTGTCAGAGGCATGTGTGTAGGGTGTGTAGGGTATCAGGCTAGGGAATACTATTATAATCTTACAGAAATGGTCTATTTTAAAAAAAATGTAGTGTAGAAAAACATCAAGGGCTTTTCAACAGCAAAAGTTTAAAATATTGTTACACTTGCGGTTCTTCCAAGCAGCTGTCTCCAAGAATTCTGTGATTTGGGCTGAGTATTTGCAACCTTTTAAATTTTTACTCCAGTGATTATTTTAACGTATTTTTGGAGAGTAAATTATGTTTTTGATTCTGTAAACAAATTGGCATATATGATGCAGATGAAGATGCACTGCAAACTTGGGCTTCATACTGATGTCTGTTATGCATCCACAAAAAGTAAGAGGAAAATGTTTCATAGTTTTAGATTCTGTGCATAGTGTATACATTTTGGAATATTTTGTTGTCTTCATTGACATATGTTTAGAGATAGTCACACCTGTGGCTCTTCTGAACTTTTGTAGCCTACATAAAACCAAGTGGTATGTGTTTTGCCAGAAATGACTTACATTTGTGTGGATGGAAAAGCAGATAGTCTTGTAATTTTCGTAAAATTTTTGTAAAGCCTCATTATGATATTGGGTTCTTAATGGATGATGCTTAGCATATTGAAGACATGCCTTCCCTTCATGTATTGTGTTCTGCAAGACTGTGAATCACCTTTTTTTTTTGCCATGAAATCGGGCTATGTTTAGAGAATTTTGCTTGTTCCATAGCTAGGAATCACTTTTCTGTTTTTTTTTTTCTAAGAAGAAGAACCCATTGGAGTTCAAGTGAAGTACTTTTCAAAAGTATGTTAAATCTTTCTTAATCTGTTATTTGGTAAGCTGGGGACAAATATGGTAGATACTACTTATGTGTACTATTGTCTCTTTGTGAAAAAAGCCCAGGTACAATTGGAATTCATTATCAAATTATATACCCTGTTTCCCCAAAAATAAGACCTAACCTGAAAATAAGCCCTAGTATGATTTTTCAGGGTACTCGTAATATAAGCCCTACCCCCAAAATAAGGCCTAGTTAAGTGAAACCCCACCCTCCACCATTGTGCAGCATCCAGAAGAAGATGACAGGACTAGATGTGAATAAATGTAGATGGTTGTACATGAAAAAAATAAAACATCCCCTGAAAATAAGCCCTAATGCATTTTTGGAGCAAAAATTAATATAAGACCCTGTCTTATTTTCGGGGAAACACGGTATTATTATCCACGGAGGTTTGTGATGGAGAAACTGAAAAATCTGAATTTACAAATTAGTCCCTGTTTGTTTTTAAGTGAGAGGAGTGATTTCCAAATTGACTTATTAAAAGTTCTAATTGCTTGGGCTTTCATTCTGTTAGACGTGGTAGAAATGCAGGAAACATTTCTGAGTATAGCAGGAGAAAGATAATGTAAGTTGAGAAAGTGAAGGATTAAGTAGTAGCAGTAGATATGTGGTCCACATTTTGAAGAGACATACTACTCAGTGGGTTTTTTAGTTCTTAAATGTTCATTCTTAATATTGAAAAGGCCATGTACTCTTTTTTTCTTATTGTTTTGTTGAAAACAAAACAATCTTTTGCTGAAATGTACAAAAGATTATTTATATTGGCTTCTGAATTTCTGACCTTAAAACGTTCTGCTAGCAACGTAGTAGCCCATGCTCAGTCAGTCATTTTGGTATAAATGTCCCACCCCTTTCATGTGAAGCAACATTGCAGCAGATATCGGGTGTGGAGTTGCAGAATGAAAGAGAAAACGTCCAGAAATTTAAAAGCATTCTCCCAGTAATAATTCCATATAAGATTTGTTCACTGTTCCACCCATTCCCCCCCCCCCCCCGCAAACTCTTGAAATTCAAGCTTTTCTACTGGCGGAAAAAACAAAAAAGTCAAGAGTCATGGGAAAAAATCCATTTCCTTCCCAGTTTTTTTCCTGGGTCTTCAGAACTCTCAATGAGGAAAAGAATGAGTTTGTGACTAGCATGGTGTGGCTTTAGTAAAATAATTTTGGAATAATTTGTGGTATGAATAAGCTGCAATTTCCCATTGAAATTAAGTAATTTCTTTGTAAATATGATATTTTTCAGAATGTTTTCTGTGAAACATTTATTGAATGCTTAAAGCAAAGGTTGCAAACTTGTGTTCTTGTAGGTTTTTGAGGCTGTGGATCCCATCAGCCTCACCAGCATGGCTAACAGTAAGAAGTTGTGGAAGTTTAAATCTGAAATATCTGAAGGATCAAAGGCTCCCTATGCCTCCTAAGTAGCATCACTATTTTGAGAAAAGTTTTTCTGGAAAGAGGAAAAACAATAGCCAGTTAGGTAACCTCTCTTAAAAGAATTGAAAAGATCAGTCAGCAGCATATGTTTAACTTTATGTTATCCTGTGACATGCATGAAGACAGCTATTGGGAACAATGTTTTTGAAATTTAATGTGGGATATTGTGCTTCTGTATTTACTACCATTCACCAAGTGACACCAACCAAAAGAAAATACCAGAAGCTGACTCCTTTTTTCATCAGTTAACCTCTTCTCAACCATACAAGAAGCAATTGTCAGGACTGTATTTCAACAAGCACAAATGGTAGTGAGCAGTACAGGGGATCTTATAGACCAGTGTTATCCAATCTTGGGTCTCCAGATATTCTTGGACTACAGCTCTCAGAAATTCTGGCCAGCACAGCTAGTGGTGAAGGCTTCTGGGAGTTTTTGTCTAGTCACTAGAGGCTGCCCACATCATCTCAAGACACAGATCCTGATCTTGTGCCTTTGCCTTCTCTTTGCAGTGAAAAGCCACATCACCAACATCCTCACTTGTTTTGTGATACAATTTTTACACACATCTCCCGTGTTATGTTGAAACAGTCATTGATGTGAAACACTAGGAGGAAAATGATTGCTTTTAATATGTATTATTTTGTTAGACTTATCCACCTTTGCAGATGGCTGAATGCTCAGTGAGTTAAGTATCTGACTGCAGAAGCTGGGAGTTAAATTCCCCAATGTGCATCACAGAAGAGCCAGCTCATGTGGCCTTGGGCAAGGTACACACTTCCAGGGCATCCCCAGAAGGGAATGGCAAACCACTTCTGAATATTCTCTGTGTAGAAAACACTGAAAAGGATCTCCATAAATCAGAATTAACTTGACAGCGCACAATAAATAAATCCACCTTTACTACAGTAATTTTAAGAAGGTAAAGACGTCTCTGCTTCCACACAACAACCTGCCGAGCTGGATGAGGTTGAGAGGAAGAGAGTCATCTGATCATGATTATTTGTTACATTTCTGCCTTTCCTTTCCACTGCAGAGTAGTGCTCAAGGCAGCTTACAGACATCATAAAACAGAATGAAATCAAGTCATAAAGCCATTAAAGTAAAATGAATTCTATGGTTAAATGCGGAGTTGAACCTGGATTGTCTAAATCTCAATCCGGTATTAATCATTGCATAATATTTTAAGTATGCCCTGCATACACTATTTAGAGCTTTGTAGTACAAAGTCAGCACTTCCCATAATGTTTGTGAAATGTATGTTGCTAGTTAATTGGGATGTTGAATAATATGTAAATGCTTTCTTGGCCATGGTAGGGACTTGCTTTAACCAAGTATCAGCTCTGATCTGCTGATATTCCATGCTATTCCTGTATATAAGCAAGACAAAGCTGAGTTTGTTTTAGTCTAAATTCATTTGAGTTTGTTTTAGACAAATTCATGTTATGCCTAATTTAGCATATATGTAACTTAAGTCTGTTTGGTTACACTTGATTTTCAGTTGGATTCACATCTAGGTAACTTGAATAGTGGATGGGAATCTTTTAAATTCTAAGACATAGTCTTTCATTTTTTTTGTTAACGGTAAGAAAAATGTCATGTGGAAAGGAATGCAACTCTTTAGATAATTTCTTAACTAGAAATCATGGCCTTGGAATTGCACCTGTTAACTTTGCCTTAAAATATGGAAACTGAAGACTTTCAGTTTGTTTACATCTTTGGTGTTGATTCCTTTATTTGTCCAATGAAGAATTCTTGAAGAGAATATCTCAAAATACTTTTCTTGTCTACTTAACACCACTTTTTAGTTTATTATATTTCTTTCCCTGGTATTATGCTGTGCAAGATCAGGGCTTCATTTTGCTGTCTGTGGAAATATGATTTGTATTTATTTTTCAAATTGACATAATTTTTAATAAGGAACCTCTACTGCTTAAAATAAAATATCTTAAATAGCTTTTGTGCCGGGGTTTGGAAGAATAAATTACATTGTTTTAGGTCAGAATCATTTTCATAGTTAAAGTTATTACTGTTTTCATGAAGACATTTCTTTCCAAGTACTGTAGTTGCTTTTCTTGGCATTCTCTGAAATCAAAGCACCCCTATTTGGGTAATATATTTTATTTTGTTCATCTTTCAGTGTTTTGACAGTACATTCCTTTTTATAGGATTCTGTACCCACATGGAAGTTGTGCCTAGAATTATTTCTTACACCTATTCCTTACAAGATTCAAAGTACTTTAACAAGTTCAGTGAACGTTTCAGCTATAATAGGAAGAGACCCTACTGCAAGATGTCATTCACTTCAGGTTTGACAGTGGAAGAAGTAGGTTAATGCAGTAACCAGTGCCTGTTTCAGAATGAGTTTTAAAGCATTTGGCCTAGAGCAGTGGTTTCTAACCTTGGGTAACTCAAGTGTCCTTGGATTACAACTCTCAGAAGCCTTCACCAAAAGTTGTGTTGTCCAGGGTTTCTTGAAGTTGCAGTCCAAGAACATCTGGGTTATCCAAGGTTGGGAACCAGTGCTCTGGAGGGAGAAGATATGTCTTCTACATGTCACTTCCAAAAAATGACCTGGACCAACACTGAACTTTTTAAGGCAGGAATCCTCTTCCTATCTGTTTTGATTAGTCCTAAGCTGTACCTGTACAGTTGGGTGAAATGCCAATAAATTTTCATATGGTGTTTACCTTTAATACCTTTAAAATTGCTTTTCTGCTGCTTCAGGTGGCAGGTTGGCTGGGCGGGGGGGGGGGGAACTAACAGTCAGTCATTTAGATGTTCTCAGAACCCAAGGACTCAAGGAGCTAGGGCTGAAGGAAATCTGTTTCCTTCATTTACTGTTTCATTAGGTGTGCCAAATCTGTGGAATGATTTTGGCTTTGTGTGGAGTTGTGATGATCATGAATTAGTACCACTGACAGCAGCAGAGGTTCTTTCTTCTTAATCTTTTTTCAACGTTACTGTTGTGGAAGGCAGTTGAGGTCTTCTGAATACCTACTAGCCAGTCTTTCTTCCCTATTAGAATTCACTGGATGCAGCACCTTCATCTTATGTGTGGGAGGTGGCAGTGCCCGCCCTACAGTTTTGGCAGTAGTGATGCACTGCGAACACTGGCCAGGAGGAGAGAGTGCAGGTGTCATGTATTAAAAAGAGCTTTGTTTGCTGCACATCCCTTTATTTTAGCCATTTTTTTTTTTTTTTTTTTACTGAGATGGGAATTATATACTATGGCATATGGGTATTAGTCCAACACTCCTAATTGCTTGCAAAGTAGAGTAGGACACTCGTATCCACAGGAAAACAGTTCCAAGCTCTTCCTCCCAGTGGATGCTGATAAAAGTGGATTATAGCAAACATTATTATAATAATGAGCACTATACATAGCATGGTCTCTGACTCCCTCTAGTAGCCAGATCTGGTAACTTCGTTGTTAGAAATATATATTTATGGGATTTTTCTTTTAATATTTTTAATATTTTCAGACCGTGGATAAGTGAATCAGCAGATACTGATCCCACGGATAAGGGGGTCCTACTGTATAGCTATCTGAATATGGAATAAAAAAATCATTTAATGATTTGCCAAGCTGAGCAAGCTCAGATTAAAGGAAAGATACACAAAATGCTTTAAAAAAAAAATCTTACAGTATTTTGAAATATTTGTAGAGTTTTATGGTATGTATTAGCAATTCTTCATTTTCACTCAGAATTTCTTGTTGAATGTACAACCTTTCCACTTGTCTGCAAGGGCTTTCTAATTACACTGGTCTATAATTTTTTAGAAGTTGTCTGCTTCAGAGATAAAATGTGCTGTTTATTTTGTATTTTGATGTGCTATTCAGATATGACAATTAAAACAACTGATTGGCTGCTCTTTCCAAGATATTTAAGTTGTTACATTGTAGGTGTATGTACAGTGGATATAAAAAGTGTACACACCCCATTTAAAATCTCAAGTGTCTGTGATTTTAAAAAATGAGACAAAGATAAATCATTTCAGAACTTTTTCCACCTTTAATGAGACCTATGAACTGGTACAACTCAGTTGAACAACAAACTGAAATCTTTTAGGTGGAGGGATGTAAAAATAAACTGAAATAAAATGGTTGCATCTGTGTGCACACCCTCTTAGAACTGGGGATGTAGCTGTGTTCAGCAGTAAACAGTCACATTCAAACTCATGTTAAGTAGGAGTTAGTACACACCTGCCATCATTTAAAGTACCTCTGAGGAATCCCAAATAAAGATCAGCTGTGCTAGTAGGTCTTTCCTGACATTTTCTTAGTCACATCCTACAGCAGAAGCCATGGTCCGCAGAGAGCTTCCAAAGCATCAGAGGTATCTCATTGTTAAAAGGTATCAGTCAGGAGAAGGGTACAAAAGAATTTCCAAGGCATTAGATATACCATGGAACACAGTGAAGACAGTCATCATCAAGTGGAGAAAATATGGCACAACAGTGACATTACCAAGAACTGGATGTCCCTGCAAAATTGATGAAAAGACTAGAAGAAAATTGGTCAGGGAGGCTGTCAAGAGGCCTACAGCAACATTAAAGGAGCTGCAGGAATATCTGGCAAGTACTGGCTGTGTGGTACATGTGACAACAATCTCCCGTATTCTTCATATGTCTGGGCTATGGGGTAGAGTGGCAAGACGGAAGCCTTTTCTTATGAAGAAAAACATCCAAGCCTGGCTAAATTTTGCAAAAACACATCTGAAGTCTCCCAAAAGCATGTGGGAAAAAGTGTTGTGGTCTGATGAAACCAAGGTTGAACTTTTTGGCCATAATTCAAAATATATGTTTGGCGCAAAAACAACACTGCGCATCATCAAAAGAACACCATACCCACAGTGAAGCATGGTGGTGGCAGCATCATGCTTTGGGGCTGTTCTTCATCTGGGACAGGGACCTTAGTCAAGGTAGAGGGAATTATGAACAGTTCCAAATACCAGTCAATATTGGCACAAAACCTTCAGGGTTCTACTAGAAAGCTGAACATGAGGAGGAACTTCATCTTTCAGCATGACAACGACCCAAAGCATAGATCCAAATCAACAAAGGAATGGCTTCACCAGAAGAAGATTAACATTTTGGAATGGCCCAGCCAGAGCCCAGACCTGAATCCGATTGAATATCTGTGGGGTGATCTGAAGAGGGCTGTGCACAGGAGACACCCTTGCAATCTGACAGATTTGGAGCGTTTTTGCAAAGAAGAGAGGGCAAATATTGCCAAGTCAAGATGTGCCATACAGATAGACTCATACCCAAAAAGGCTGAGTGCTGTAATAAAATCAAAAGGTGCTTCGACAAAGTATTAGTTTAAGGGTGTGCACACAGATGCAACCATATTATTTCAGTTTTTTATTTTTACTTCCCTCCACCTAAAAGATTGGACCTCAACAGATGGGAAACCTTGACATCTGAGCATTCAGCCTGGAGGCAGGTGGTGCAGCATGGCCTCTCCCAATTTGAAGAGACACTTGTTCAGCAGGCCGAGGCAAAGAGGCAGTCCCGAAACCAGCAAAATCAGGGAGCTGGGCAGGGGACAGATTGTATTTGTCTTCAGTGTGGAAGGGATTGTCACTCTTGTATTGGCCTTCTCAGCCACACTAGACGCTGTTCCAAGACCTCTATTCAGAGCACGTTACCATAGTGTCTCAAGAATGAAGGATGCCTACACACCTAAAAGATTTCAGTTTGTTGTTCAACTGAGTTGTACAGCTCATTAAAGGTGGAAAAAGTTCTGAAATGATTTATCTTTGTCTCATTTTTTAAAATCACAGTCACCTGACATTTTAACGGGTGTGTAAACTTTTTATATCCACTGTATATTGTATAGATAGTAGAGTTGTCATAAATTGTAAACTTTGGTCTTTTCATGTGTTTATGGTTGCTTTACTTGATAATATTTTACCTGTTCTGTTTATGTAACACTTTAAAATTAGCAAAAGAATTATATAAATAAAATATATTATGAAACAAAAGGCAAAAAAACTGTTATGTACATAGTTTAGTCCTATTCAGTGTCTACTTGGTGCTTCTTGGCTTGTCTCTTGTATTCATTAAATAGAGCATCTCTTGTCACTGTCCAGCAATAGTCTGCAAGCATTCATGGGCGGACTCCATTTGCCCTGATAATGTTTCTCCATTGTTGCAATGTCCTGGCGAAACATCTCACCATATTTGTTGCTCACTGCTGTATAGTTCGATGGGGGGGGGGGGAATCTAGATGAGAATGCAAAAAATGTCTCTTTAGTGACATGTTGCAACCAAGGTTTTTGTATGACTTCAGGAGGTTTTCTACCAAGAAACTGTAGTTGTCTGCCTTGTTGTTTCTGAGAAAATTTATTGCCACTAACTAGAAGGCTTTCCATGCTGTCTTTTACTTGCCACACAATGCATTGTCAAATGCATCATCTTGAAAAAGTTCACGAATATGAGGACCAACAAAGTCACTTTCCTTCACTTAACCTTATCTTAGCGTCACTTAACTTTTTTCCATGGCAAAATTTTGCATGGAAGTACTTGAAAGCTGCTTGTGTTTTGTCCATGGCCTTGATAAAATTCTTCATCAGACCCAGCTTGATGTCTGAGGGTGGTAACAAAATCTTCCTTGGTTCAACAGGAAGTGTGGATGCTCAACACTTTTTCTCCCAAGCTCCAATGACTGTTGGAGTGGCCAATCTGTCTTGATGTAGTGGGAATCTCTTGCACAACTATCCCATTCGCAGAGAAAACAGCAGTACTTTGTGTATCCAGTCTGCAGACCAAGCAAGAGAGCAACAACCTTCAGATTTCCACAGAGCTGCCACTGATGTTGGCCATAGTTTATGCACCTCAAAAGTTGTTTCATGTTGTCATACGTTTCCTTCATATGGACGGCATGACCAACTGGAATTGATGGCAAAACATTGCCGTTATGCAGCAAAACAGCTTTAAGACTCTTCTTTGATGAATCAATGAACAGTCTCCACTGATCTGGATCATGAGGGCTGTCATCATACCATCAATGTTATTGCAGGATAAAATTGTTCTGCCTAAAAAGCAAGTACTGGCCAAACTCAGTCATAGATTTGTTAATAGATCCAGTCAAAGATGTATTTCAGTCATTTCTGGTTTAAATTGAGATCCCTTCCCTTTATAACTCATCCTCCACCATTCCAAAGTGAAGAGTTGTATATCCTGACCAAATAACATATCTTGAAAACTAGAGCCAATCAGCAATATTAAGCATCATTCTCAGTGACCCAGAATTAGTAAAGTTTGACTGAATTTATTTTGGAAGCATTTTGGCTGTTGACCAGTGTTGCTGTACCCACATGTTCAGTCATTGCAGTTTTTGTTATGAGTGTAGACAGGTTGTGTTATTAGCTCATGTCCTGCTGTGTCCTTTGGAGAAAATGTGATGCTTTCTGGTTAGAAAAGTGTTGTTTTGTTTTGCTTCAGACTGAAATATAATATGAACCAAGTAGCTAAACCACTAGAGTTCTCTGGAGCATCTGCTGTCTCTAAGTAAAAATTAAATGAAATTAAATAGTTTATTATTGTAAGTATAAATCTGGTTAAAAACAAGAGATTTGTAACACTTGAAATATTAGTGTATTTCATTTCGTCTCTGAATTTAAACATAATGGGGGAGGGGCAGTGGCTCTTGCATGCCACTAAAAAGTGATGCTGAACAAAGAAGGTGCACTTGTATTATCCATTTATTCAGCAAATTATTTTTATTCAACAAATAGATTCAGTGCTGGCTTTTATGCAATTTATGCTGATACACATGTTTGAAAATTCAGATACTGAACATATGTTTGTAACTCTTTGTATCTCTTTCAAGGAGAAGGAAGAATAGAGCCAAATAAACAAAGATGACTACAGTCAACCCTCGACTTATGAACTTAATCCGTTCCGGAAGGACGTTCTTAAGTCGAAAAGTTTGTAAGTCGAATCAGCATTTCCCATAGGAATGCATTGAAAACCAGTTAATCCAGTTAAACCAGTTGTAACTCGAAGCAAAGTTCGCAAGTCGAGGCTATATTTTTCTATCAGAGCGGTTCATAAGTCGAAATGTTCGTAACTAGGGCCATTCGTAAGTCGAGAGTTGACTGTATCTAAGACATTTGAATTGGGAAGAAAAACATGGGTAGGAGAATAGCCATTTATTAAAGAGTACAACAGAACTTGTACGTGGCAGTGTGGCATTCGGTTAGGGTATTGGACCAGAGTCTGAGAGATTTAAATAAAAAGGGTTGAAACCAAACATGAAATACTGGAAAAAAAAGTCAGGAGCAAGGAAAACAAGGAAGGGATATAATCTGTTTAGAGAAAATGGTTAAATAGTAATACCTAACAAAGAGACACAGGAATCAAGTCCTATTTCACCAATTTTCTTCTGCAAATGGATTGTATATAATTTGGGAGAAACAGAGCAAACAATATAAGGAGAGATGTTCACCCCAGGATATTATTGAGAATACTCAACTATTTTGAATTGAATTCAGGTATTTACAGCCAAAACAAATTATGTTCCATGGTGCTGAAGGGGCTTACACATACTAAACAGATTATCTTTGCAAATTTTTGGAAAATACATGTGTGATTGGGTTCTTTGGAAAATTGCAGCAGTTCCTCTGTTTTGGCGGGAAGAAAGGACGGACACCTTTTTAAATCTTTCTCAATTCCAACTTTATTAACTGGTGGTGTCTCAACTGTGACACCGATGGGATCAAAACATGACAGATCAGGTATCTGTCCATAACTTGACAACATTGATTGTTCTTGTAAACGAAGGTGATTTACTGTGGGGCTGGACCAAACCGTTCGCGATCCGTAATCTTGCGAAGGGGAGCACTCCGCATCGCACAAACCGTTCCACAGCATGGGTGACGCGCCCAGTCGCCCTCCTTCGGTGGGGTGTTGTAGATTGGGTCTGGACATATCACTTTCCTCCCGCGTCCTTGCCCCCGAGGAAAGACTATCACTGTCCATTCCTGCGTTTCAAAGACAGTCTCTCCTTCTCCTTTTGTCTCCGGGTCAGGTAATAAGCCTCCGACTCTTAGATTAGGAAAATCTTTAAGAAGATCCCGCACTTTCTCATATTCTAGTTTGCTCTTTTCTTTCTCTGCCTCGGCATTGCTCTCATTTCTCTCCTTCTCTAATCTACTCTTGAACCTCCTTTCTCCCCCTTCTTTTATATCCTCCTCCCACATAGAGAGTTTCAGCTCCTCCCCCTTTCTTCCTTCTCCTTCCTCCACCAGGCAAACCTCTACCTCCTTTTTCTCCTCTACTAAGGTTTCTTTCATCTCTGCTATCTCACCCCCGCAGGCTCCTTTTTCCTCTTTGGGTGTTTCTATCGGTGAGGACGGCTCACTTGCCTCCTGCTTTCCTTCACAACATGAGCTGCCAGAAGAGCAAAGATGGACAGATGTTATCTCTATCTTCAAAGTGTGGGTGGATGGGTGAACATAAGAAACTAGAGAGGAAGCTGACTAACATTGATACTGGGCAAAATTTTTGAATAGAAAGAAAAATTGGTCTGTGAACATTTAGAACAGAATGCATTGAAGACAGAATCACTTTTAAGAACTATATTGGTTGGCATGCTGGGTTGAAACCAACAAGAGTTAAACAGGTGAATCTGAAAGCCTGAGTTTAGCTGCACAGAAAAATCAAAAGCATATGTACAAGATCAGGGAGACTTTTTTGGAAGCAGGATATGAGAAAGTATGTAAGTGTCCTAGTTGATCACAATCAAAATATGAATCAGCAGACTGCATTTCCATAAGGATAGTACTAAAATCCCAAGGGATCACAGAGATAAGTTGATATGCATTGGTCACGCTACCCTGTTTCCCCGAAAATAAGACCTAACCTGAAAATAAGCCCTAGATATGACGCTGGAAGATGAGCCCCTCAGGTCGGAAGGCGTCCAACATGCTACTGAGGAAGAGCGGAGGACAAGGACAAGTAGCTCCAGAGCTAATGAAGTGGTTGGGCCAAAGCCGAAAGGACGCTCAGCTGCGGACGCGCCTGGAAGTGAAAGGAAACTCTGATGCTGCAAAGAAGAATACTGCATAGGAACCTGGAATGTAAGATCTATGAACCTTGGTAAGCTGGATGTGGTCAAACAGGAGATGGCAAGAATCAACATTGACATGCTGGGCGTCAGTGAACTAAAATGGACGGGAATGGGCGAATTCAATTCAGACTATTATCATATCTACTATTGTGGGCAAGAATCCCGTAGAAGAAATGGAGTAGCCCTCATAGCCAACAAGAGTGGGAAAAGCTGTACTGGGATACAATCTCAAAAATGATAGAATGATTTCAATACGAATCCAAGGCAGACCTTTCAACATCACAGTCATCCAAGTTTATGCACCAACCACTGATGCTGAAGAGGCTGAAATTGACCAATTCTATGAAGACTTACAACACCTTGTAGAACTGAAACCAAAGAAAGATGTTCTTCTCATTATAGGGGACTGGAATGCTAAAGTAGGGAGCCAAGAGATAAAAGGAACAACAGGTAAGTTTGGCCTTGGAGTTCAAAACGAAGCAGGGCAAAGGCTAATAGAGTTTTGTCAAGAGAACAAGCTGGTCATCACAAACACTCTTTTCCAACAACAGAAGAGGCGACTCTACACATGGACATCACCAGATGGGCAATACCGAAATCAGATTGATTATGTTCTCTGCAGCCAAAGATGGAGAAGTTCTATACGGTCAGCAAAAACAAGACCTGGAGCTGATGGTGGCTCTGATCATCAGCTTCTTATAGCAAAATTCAAGCTTAAACTGAAGAAAGTAAGAAAAACCACTGGGCTAGTCAGGTATAATCTAAACCAAATCCCTTATGAATACACAGTGGAAGTGAAGAACAGATTTAAGGAACTAGATTTGGTGGACAGAGTGCCTGAAGAACTATGGATGGAGGCCCGTAATATTGTACAGGAAGCAGCAACAAAAACCATCCCAAAGAAAAGGAAATGCAAGAAAGCAAAGTGGCTGTCCAACGAGGCCTTACAAATAGCAGAGAAGAGAAGGGAAACAAAATGCAAGGGAGATAGGGAAAGTTACAGAAAATTGAATGTAGATTTCCAAAGAATAGCAAGGAGAGACAAGAGGGCCTTCTTAAATGAACAGTGCAAAGATATAGAGGAAAATAATAGAAAGGGAAAAACCAGAGATCTGTTCAAGAAAATTGGAGATATTAAAGGAACCTTTTGTGCAAAGATGGACATGATAAAGGACAAAAATGGCAGGGACCTCACAGAAGCAGAAGACATCAAGAAGAGGTGGCAAGAATACACAGAAGAATTATACCAGAAAGATCTGGATGTCCCGGACAACCCAGATAGTGTGGTTGCTGACCTTGAGCCAGACATCCTGGAGAGTGAAGTCAAGTGGGCCTTAGAAAGTATGGCTAACAACAAGGCCAGTGGAGGTGATGGCATTCCAGTTGAACTATTTAAAATCTTAAAAGATGACGCTGTTAAGGTGCTATACTCTATATTCCAGCAAGTTTGGAAAACTCAGCAGTGGCCAGAGGACTGAAAAAGATCAGTCTACATCCCAATCCCAAAGAAGGGCAGTGCCAAAGAATGCTCCAACTACCGTACAATTGCACTCATTTCACACGCTAGCAAGGTTATGCTCAAAATCCTACAAGGTAGGCTTCAGCAGTATGTGGACCGAGAACTCCCAGAAGTACAAGCTGGATTTCGAAGGGGCAGAGGAACTAGAGACCAAATTGCTAACATGCGCTGGATTATGGAGAAAGCCAGAGATTTCCAGAAAAACATCTACTTCTGATTCATTGATTACGCAAAAGCCTTTGACTGTGTGGACCACAGCAAACTATGGCAAGTTTTTAAAGAAATGGGAGTGCCTGACCACCTTATCTATCTCCTGAGAAATCTGTATGTGGGACAGGAAGCAACAGTTAGAACTGGATATGGAACAAGTGATTGGTTCAAAATTGGGAAAGGAGTACGACAAGGCTGTATATTGTCTCCCTGCTTATTTAACTTATATGCGGAATACATCATGCGAAAGGCTGGACTGGAGGAATCCCAAACCGGAATTAAGATTGCCGGAAGAAATATCAACAACCTCCGATATGCAGATGATACCACTCTGATGGCAGAAAGTGAGGAGGAATTAAAGAACCTCTTAATGAGGGTGAAAGAGGAGAGTGCCAAAAATGGTCTGAAGCTCAACATCAAAAAAACTAAGATCATGGCCACTGGTCCCATTACCTCCTGGCAAATAGAAGGGGAAGATATGGAGGCAGTGACAGATTTACTTTCTTGGGCTCCATGATCACTGCAGATGGTGACAGCAGCCATGAAATTAAAAGACGCCTGCTTCTTGGGAGGAAAGCGATGAGAAACCTAGACAGCATCTTAAAAAGCAGAGACATCACCTTGCCGACAAAGGTCTGCATAGTCAAAGCTATGGTTTTTCCTGTAGCGATGTATGGAAGTGAGAGCTGGACCATAAAGAAGGCTGACTGCCGAAGAATTGATGCTTTTGAACTGTGGTCCTGGAGGAGATTCTTGAGAGTCCCCTGGACTGCAAAGAGAACAAACCTATCCATTTTGAAGGAAATCAACCCGGAGTGCTCACTGGAAGGTCAGATCCTGAAGCTGAGGCTCCAATACTTTGGCCATCTCATGAGAAGAGAAGACTCCCTGGAAAAGACCCTGATGTTGGGAAAGTGTGAAAGCAAGAGGAGAAGGGGACGACTGAGGACTAGATGGTTAGATAGTGTCATCGAAGCTACCAACATGAATTTGACCCAACTCCGGGAGGCAGTGGAAGACAGGAGGGCCTGGTGTGCTCTGGTACAACAAAAATGATTTTTCAGGATGCTCGTAATATAAGCCCTACCCCCACAATAAGCCCTAGTTAAGTGAAACCCCGCCCTCCACCATTGTGTAGCATTGTGCAGCAACCAGAAGATGACATGACTGTAAAATAAAACATCCCCTGAAAATAAGCCCTAATGCGTTTTTTGGAGCAAAAATTAATATAAGACCCTGTCTTATTTTCGGGGAAACACAGTATATCTAGAATACTGTGTTCAGTTCTGGGCACTAAGGACACTGATAAACTAGAATTCTGAAAATCTTGAGGAATGATGAAAAGAGCTGGGTATATTTACAGGGGGGAAAGAACTGAGAAGCATCAAGACAGCTGTTTTCAAATGTCTAATGTGCTGTGAAGCAGAAGGTGGAGCAGATTTTTTCTCTGTTCCTTCAGAAGATGGAACAAGAAGGAGGTTGCATATATTTTTACTGATAGAACTGCCAAATGGTAACAGTTATCTAAGAGAGGAACAAATTGCATTCAGAGATGGTGGGTTCTCTGCTGTAGGTATTCAGGAGGAGCTAGATGGCTATTTGTCAGGGTTGCTCCCAGATACTCTACTTGGTCCCTACCAGGCTTGTTTGCTTCCTGATTTTGAATTTTATGTTTTTTAAAACCATGGGTGTTTGGAATGTGAAGCACTGATTTCCAGTTGTCCTGCCTCTTTTCTCTCCTTTTCCCCCCCAGAAGGATGGGGCAAATGTCTGGCTCCTGGCAGGTAGTATGTTGCTTTCCGGCCACCTGCTAAGGAGACTGGAGAAGGAGCCCTGCTGTCTGGTGTACAGTGGTGCCTCGCTAGACGATGTTAATCCGTTCCACGAGGATCGCTGTCTAGCGAAAACATCGTCTAGCGAAGCACGTTTTCCCATTGGAATGCATTGAAATCGCTTCAATGCGTTCCAAGGGAAAAAGCAGTCGTCTTGCGAAATTTCCCATAGGGAAACCTCGTCTAGCGAGTGAGGGTCCCCATAGGAATGCACTGACAGCTGCACTGACAGCTTTTGACCACTAGTCGGCGCACTCCTATGGGGAAACCTCATCGTCTAGCGAAATTCCCCATAGGGAAACATCGTTTTGCGAAGCGCAGTAGCAAAAAGGCATCGTCTAGCGATTTCCTCGTCCTGCGAGGCAATCGTCTAGCGAGGCACCACTGTATTTGGATGCTGATAGTAGTAGGGAGCTATCTTTGGTACTTTGTCCATTTCCCTTGTGTTTTTGTTTGTGTGTGTGCTAGATCATTTGGGGGTGAGGATTATGAACACCACCAGTTTTCTGTCTGTGAAATAAGAATTTTCTGCTTAGTTTGGCCAAATAGCTGTTATGGCATTTAAGGCTCAGACCAAAATCTGTCTTGTAGTCTTTGGGCATGTGATAACTTATGCCTCCTCTGTGAGTAAGCAAACTGAAACAGCTGTTTTATGGTGGTATCCATGACAGTTTCTCAGGTTTCCAAATGCACTCACATGGCTCATAACGTTGAGCCCTCCTCCCTGTAACAAGTGCATCATCCTTCATTATAGATCTTGCCATAAACAATGGGTTGCATAACAGAACCTCTAAGCTTCCTTCTAACTCTGGTTTACATTGTAAGTTATCATTTATTAGAAGAACATTCTATCTTTAAATATATTTTTGTTCTCTTGTGAAATAAATTAAAAGAATTGTTATGTCCCATTGTTCGGAGGAATGACCAATGTCATGTGGTGGATAGAATGACAAATTTGGGCTCAGGAGACCTGGGTTCAAGTCCCTGCTTGGCCATGGGAACAGATTGAGAGCAAGTAATGGTAAAGGTAAAGGTTCCCCTTGACATTTAGTCCAGTCGTCTCCGACTCTAGGGC
Source organism: Intellagama lesueurii (assembly GCA_037013535.1). Taxonomy (NCBI): domain Eukaryota; kingdom Metazoa; phylum Chordata; class Lepidosauria; order Squamata; family Agamidae; genus Intellagama; species Intellagama lesueurii. Next base: position 114,468,223 of record JBAJHW010000005.1, read on the forward strand.
GCGGTGCTCATCCCCGTCTCCAAGCCGTAGAGCCAGCGTTTGTCCGTAGACAGTTTCCGTGGTCACGTGGCCAGCGCGACTAGACACGGAACGCCATTACCTTCCCACCGAGGTGGTACTTATTTATCTACTTGCATTTTTACATGCTTTCGAACTGCTAGGTTGGCAGAAGCTGGGACAAGTGACGGGAGCTCACTCCGTTGCGTGGATTCGATCTTACGACTGCTGCTGTTCTGTAATGGTAAAACCATTCCTTAAATATGTTGCATATGTTGCAAATTCTATTAAGGTCATCATACATTGGATGTTACTTGATGCCACATAACATAAGATAAAGGTTGCTTGCAACAGATTGTGTTATTATACTCACTCTGGAAACCTGGTGTCCCTTTGTTTCTCTGCACCACCTATTCTGGGTCATTATATTTTTCTTATTTGTGTTTTATGGTGCTAGTCTAAAGCTCTAAAGAACCCATAAAAACTGCTCCCCAAAAACAAAGTCAGAGCAACAGAGAATTAATCTACTTGAAAAGCAGGCAACAGTACAATCAGCAACAATAACCATCATAAAAAGATTCCCCCCAAACCCCTCACCAAAATATACACCTTTAACAGAATAAATACACAGTAAATTAATCATAACAGTTATAAAACACAGTTTCCCACATAGGGAAAACCAAACACACAGAGAGAGAGAGAGAGAGAGAGAGAGAGAGAGACCCTCTCCTCAAAGCCAAGAAAAGCAAGCAGGCAAATAAAGGAAAGCAATACAATCAAAGCTCCACCAAACCAAAATGGCTAGATACGGGGAGAATTCTTGCCCATCAACACTAAATGTCTTCCTTTTCTTCTCTGAGTCCAGTACAGCAGGAGGCATGGAGCAAACACTCACACACCATGAAGATGGCTGGTGGCTGACCAGCTTCAGGCTCTTTTGGATGAAACCAGTGCCCTGGATCCGTTCCAGTCGGGCTTCAGGCCGCACCATGGTACAGAAACAGCATTGGTCACCCTGCTGGATGACCTGCTGAGGGAGGCTGACAGGGGCAAAATGTCTTTGTTGGTCCTCCTCGATATCTCAGCCGCCTTCGATACCGTCGACCACGGTATCCTCCTGGGGAGGCTCTCCGAGTTGGAAATCGGTGGTCTGGCACTTGCCTGGCTCTAATCCTTCTTGGGGGACCGCCCTTAGAGAGTCCAGCTTGGGGAGAGTGTTTTGGCCCCGTGGAGTCTCAATTGTGGGGTTCTGCAGGGCTTGATTATCTCCCCAATGCTGCTTAATATCTACATGAGGCCGCTGGGTGGGGTCATCAGGGGGTGTGGGGCTTCATGTCACCAGTATGCTGATGACACCCAGCTCTACATCTCCTTTTCTCCAACCACAGTGGATGCCGTTCTGTCCCTTCAGCGCTGTCTGGAGGCTGTATTGCAATGGATGCAGGAGAATGGGCTGAGGCTGAACCTGGACAAGACGGAGGTCCTGAGGGTGGGTGGCCCCTCCATTGGTGGTTTGGGAAACTCCCTCTCTTTTGGGGGGGTGACTCTCACCGCGAAGAGTGAGGTTCGCAGCTTGGGGGTTCATCTGGATCCGGCGCTCACCATGGAAACCCAGATGGCGTCAGTGGTCCGCTCCGCCTACTTCCATCTGTGGCGGATTGCCCAGCTGCGTCCCTATCTTGATGTTGTGGCGCTCACCACTTTGGTCCATGCGCTTGTAATCTCGAGATTAGACTACTGCAGTGCGCTCTACGTGGGGCTACCTTTGAGATTGATGCGGAAGCTTCAAATGGTGCAGAATGCGGCGGCCAGACTCCTTAGTGGGACGAGAAAATATCAGCATATTTCCCCCACTCTGGCTGCCTTGCATTGGCTGCCCGTTCGTTTCCGCATTGATTTCAAAGTGTTAATGATGACATATAAAGCCCTAAACGGTTTAGGACCTTGATACCTAGTGGAATGCCTCCTCCCACCTAGATCTACTCGAATCACTCCTTATAGCCAGGAAGGGCGGCTGAGGGGCCTAACACCGAGGGAGGCCCGGAGAGAAAGAACAAGAAACCGGGCCTTCTCGGCAGTGGCCCCTCGCCTTTGGAACAGTTTCCCTTCAGAGATCTGTCTGGCTCCCTCGCTGGGTGTTTTTACGAGCCAACTCAAGACCTGGCTCTTTAGGCAGGCTTTCCCTCCTGTCACCACTTGATTATTTTTTCCCCCATCTTGAATGATATCATTATTGTTGTTTTAATTTATTATGCTATTTTTATTGTTAGCCGCCCAGAGTAGACTTGGTCTAAATGGGCGGGGTATAAATTAAATAAATAAAATAAATAAATAAGAAAGGAAAAAACAAAGAGCCAAAAGTCCTCCAAGAAATTGAGGTGGTGGTGAGGATCACAAAGATTATCACAAGGAGACACACTGGCAGAAGCAGGCTGCCTGGTGACAGCAGCAAAAACAATCCAAAGAAATGGGGAAAATCCCCCCCCCCCCATCAAGAAAAAAGGACAGGATCCAAAATAGAGAGGCAGGCAGGCAAGCAGTACAAGACGACAGAGGGCATCAGGAGTTTGCAAACCACAAAGAATGAGTGAAACAAAGAAGGAACATTCATAATGAGTTCCAAACAATCCAGGCCCTTTTACAGTTTCAAAATTCCCACTTCTGCCTCCTTGACAATCTGGTTTGTTGTGGACCGAAGCCCTGGCAACTCTATGACATGAAAAATTTCCTGGGCAGTTTGACAAACAAGGGATGAAAAAAAGCTTAAACGAAAGAGTGAAATACAAAGAAAAGCCAAAATGTTCATGTTCCTCTGTTGCTAACATGAAGCAGTAGTGTTTAAGAGGTTTTCTTTTTGGAAGTCAACAAAAGAACATGAAAGTCCCATCCCTAATATTTCCCATAATTTCCTGCTGAGCCTTATAGACACTGACAGTTGAAATTGAGTAATCTTTCTGGTATGGGCAGAAGAACCAAGCTCCTGGCTTTGCATTCTGCCAGCTCTGCTAGGGAATCCTTGAGTTTCATTAGAGGATTTTAGATGCATCTGATGCATTTGCGAGGTACTTGAGGCCTCACCTAATAATGATTATTAATTCTGTGCGCATTTGCTAAATACCAAGCAGACAAAACTTACTCAATTTACAGCTTTTTTGTAAATTAAGTTTAAGATGTCCCCAAATCTTGCAGGACTATTACTGCCATTAGCATGTCCAATGCTCAGTGAAAAGGTGCAGTCAAACATGTGGAGGGCTACACATTGTCCATTCCTGCTGTAGCTCATATAGTTGAATTATAAGCAAGGAACAGTGAGTATGCTCAATAACTTATTTATTTTATTTATTTAGTTTCCTTTGTAGGCTTCTTTTCTCCTAATGAGGGGACTCAGGGAGTTATTGCCTTTGAAACTCTGTATTAGAAATAGTTAAATTGTAATGGCAATCTCAGTAGTGCCTAAGTAAGAGGGGAAATGGTAAAGCTAGCACTACAGGGATGTTTGGATCAAAACATTACTCTTTTATGTACATAGAGCCTTGGACTTCTCAGCTTCTTTGTAGTAAGGTTTGCTGGGACATGATGGTTATTGTCCTTTTAGCTTTTACAAAGTGCTGTGATGTCACATTTTGCCTGTCTATAGTACACACCCATGCTATTAAATTCTGGCTGAAATTGAAAAGGGGGATCTAGTACTGGCTGCTTTTAAAGAGATTCCAAATTTTAACAATAGGACAATTTTATCTTGGAATCAGGAAATTTTACAAATTATCGATATGTAAGGTCTTTCTCATGATCTTTTAAGTGTTTTTAATTTAGAAATGGCAGCACGATACTTGAAGTCCCATATTTTAAAATATGATTTTCGAGCTGACCGTATTTCTACCTGTCTGTCAAAATGTGCACCCTGGTATGCTAAGTTACCTATTCAAACACCTCGCCCACAGTATTTAACTAATATATCACATTTTAAATGGAGAAACGCTTTTACAGCGTTACGTTGCCAGTCTATGAGTTCTGCAGTGGTTGAAGGTCGTTACCAACGGAATCCCTTGGAGGAAGAGTTTGCCTATGTGGAATTAATGCAGTTGAAGATCTAACCCACTATTTATTTGACTGCCCAATCTATAAAGATCAGAGAGTAGCTTTGTTCCAAGAGTTAGGTCTCACATTTGGTAGATCTGGTGCATATTTGATAAATTTTCTATTAGGGGATAAGGTGCCATACATTTCTGAAAAGACAGCCAGCTTTGCTTTTAGAGCAATGGTTTTAAGAAGGAAGTTCTGTAGTTATAATGATCATACTTTAACTGAGGATTGAACTGTTTCACATGGTAATGTTGTTTTTAGACGGTTTTATTCGTATACTATATTTGATATTTTATCCTATTCAAACTTCTTTTGTAATGGCTACAGCTATACACAAATAAATGTGCTTTATTGTTATACATTTTGCCTGTCCATAAACCTCCACTGAAATGACTAAGATGACATGGTTGGAGAAAGGTTAACACAGTTTGAGGGAAATGATGCTAGGTATTATGATATACCTGGGTATGCCACTTCAAAAACAATTTTTAGAGGTAGAAAGATTTTTTTTAAGATTGAATGTTTTCTCTCTGACAATTCACATAATATTTAATTACAAGATCTGTGACAGATCTCTTTACTTTCAGTTGAAACTGCACAGAAGAGATGAAGGTATATTTTCACAAGTGAAACTAAGAACACTTTTCAATTATAAAGATTTTAACATTAAACATTGTTAATATGAAAGACAAAGCAGGAGGATATATTTTAAATTACATGCATCAGTCATCCTCTGCAGCTCTCTTGTCTGCAGGTGACATGCTGGTGAGAAGACTAAGAGAGATGGTACAGCTCTCTGATACTAGCTCTCAGAGCATCTTTTGGCAGATGTTCTAGCCTTAATGATCAAAGAATGGCTTTCTCAGACGGGTTGCCAGATAGGTTTTTCAGAACCAATGTTTGGCATTGGAGGGGCTTAGTAGTATAGGAAATAGTGGTAGGAGACAGTATGGGGGAGGGAACTGTAGCAGGACCATGCAGGAGATTCAGGGGTGATATGTGATGCCATTTACAATAAATTCTGTGATGTGCTTGCAAAACCTTTGAGGGTGTATACTTTAACTCAGGGGTCGGGGAACTTTTTTACCTTTTACCCCCCCCCCCCCAAAATTTATATATGCCAACATTACCCCACCCCCTCCCAGCACCGCCCCCCCACTCTTGCCGTCCGTGGCAGACCCTCCCCTGCGCTCACCCGGGACCTGCCGCCGCCGCCCGGGCAGCCAGTCTGGAGCCGCCACGCCACCGGGAAAGCGTGTCCTTGGCGGGGGAGGCGGGTGCCGCAGGGCCGGCAGGTCCACTGGCCATGAGCTCAGGTGAGGCGGGGCGGGAAGGGGGCCTCCTCGCCAGCGCACCGGGCGGGCGGGCCCGGGCAGGAAGGAGATCCCCGGCCAGGGCTCCGCCGGGCAAAGAGTCCAGCTGGCCCGGTCCGCCGCCCTCCCCCCCCACTTTGGAGGCAAGGAGGGCAGGCGGGTGCCCTGTGCAGTTCCTCGCTGGGGTTCGCTCTCCCCGCGACGGAATGCCCGCCTACACACAGCATCGTCGGAAATAAAATGCCTGGGGGGTAATGAGGACGGTCACGCTGCTGCGACCGTCCTCATTACCCCCAGGATTTTCATTTTTATCCCATTTGGGGTAATTTACCCCTGTTCCCTGACCACTGCTTTAGCTGATTTGCATCTCCCCTTCTGAGGTATCTAGCTGGTTACTGAGTCTCTTCTTTCATTCAGATTATCACTGTTTTTATCACTGTTTTTACTGTGGTTATTCCTTCTTCAAAGCCCTACACATGTTCAGTTTCGAAAGGGAATAATCAGTTCAGTCTTTGTTGTTTTGAGCACTTTGGTCATCCAACTTCCACCAATTTAAAACATAAGTATTATTATTATTATTATTATAGTTTTATTTATATACCGCATTTCTCCCAACAAGGGACCCAAAGTGGCTCACATTAAAATTCACACAATTTAAAAACACAATAAGTTAAATATTAAAAGATAAACAATATATGATTTAAAATACAATTAAAAGATTAAAACATGAAAACATAAAAAAGATTAAAATTATCTGCTAAAATGGGGTTTAGGGATTCAGTTATAACTGTTAAAAGCCTGCCTGAAGAGATACGTACATTCTCCAAAATGCTGGATTAAAAACAAAATATAAAATACAACAAGATTAAAATATAGTTTCAGTATTAAAAACCAAGTCATTTCATGTGGGTCTTCAGATGAGGTATGAGGTATTCCCACGACGTAAAAGTTTATTATAACCACTGGCCATTGAACATATACATATACATTAAAATGCACAATAAAATGATATAACAATAGTAAGGTTGTACATCTGATAAACTATATAGACTTTAATCTGCTTTATATCCTATACCATATCTCTAGTACTTCCTATTCTATCCTTATTATTTAGCCAGTTATCCCTTAGTTTTATCGCCTTCTTCAAAGCCCTACGCATGTTCAGTTTTGAAAGGGAATAAAGTCAATCAATGCACAGTGATAATACCACCTCACTTTTATGAGGTGATTCATTTGTGTTAAACAGTCACACATTAAAAACCCAGATGATAACACATTGGAGGGCAGATCCTATGGGGACAGAAATAAAACTGTTTCAGGACAAATCTGCCTAGCTGCTAAAGATTCATCAGAGTGACTTCCAAAATTAAGGTAAATTATCACATTAACTTGAGATATTCATCATCAAGTGATAGTCTTGTTCAGGGTGGATTTGATTTAAATAATGATTTAAATAAAAAAATTGGATTTGTTAATTTGAATTAAAAAAATTTAATTTTTGATGTAAATTGAAATTTAAACCTTGATTTAATTTAAATTGATTTTAAAAATAATTGATTTTTATCCACCCTGGTCTTGTTGCAATATTCAAAACTTCCATTATTAGTGCACAGACAATATGATGAAAGATATCTAGAACTTGAGAAAAGTAAAGCTGGCTTATACAGGACCCTGGGAATCTATATTGTCTTTGTGCTAATATCAGCCTACCCAGTACATGTCAAACATCATAGATTGTATGGGTCATACGCATTCATGTTTATCTGCCACATTGTTGAGGCTCTTGATTCTGTGTGTTTGTCATTTGTGTGCATATACAGATACCTACACTTGAGATTAATTGAATGAACCCAGAAAAATATTACCATGCCTCTCTATATTCATAACATAGATTCCAGAAGCTTGTATGAATGGGCACTTATAGTTTAAATACAAAAGCATCAATAAACTCTAAATATCTTGGTCCTGTATGTGAAGTGAGTTGAGAGAAAATAGGTAGTGAACATTAAATTATTATTTGGCGGTATTTTTATTGTTATTTTAAGTGTGCTTTTCCTACTTTTTTCTACTAGTTTCTTCAGCTTTCCTTCTACCAGTGTGTGTGTGCTTGTGTGCTGTCAAGTCAATTCTGACTTATGGTGACCCTTTCTAGAGTTTTCTAGGTATGGAATACACAGAAGTGATTTACCATTCCCTTCTGGGACCATCCTGGGACTGTTCAACTTGTGCAAGGCCACAGAGTCTGGCTCTTCTCCCTGGAGGCACAGTGACCTCCAGAATTCCCAACCTCTAGCTCCGCAACCAGATAGCCAAACCACTAACCTATCCAGCCAGCCCAGTTTTAATATTAAATCCTTTTTAAAATATCATAATAATGTATTGATTTAGTTTCTAATATTGTTTCGATAGATAGATAGATAGATAGATAGATAGATAGATAGATAGATAGATAGATAGATAGATAGATAGATAGATAGATAGATAGATAATTCCAGTGTTGTGCTTGATTTTGCAGTCTGAAGTTTTGGGGTTCCACTTAGGTACTCTTTGAAAATTTTTGTGTTGCCTTCCTAAATATCCTATCAGCAGAGGCACGTGTGCATGCAACATCTCATTCTGTTTTTCATAGTTGTTCTTATTATTGAAAAAGAATCCTAGACAGCTTTTAATTCAACCAGTTCAATTTAACATATAGGTAAGGTCAGTACACTTAAAGTGAATTACCTGAATGAATTTCCTGGAGTGAAGCTTGGGGGTCTCTGATGCTTGGATCCATCCTCCCAAGCTCAGATTGGGGGAGGGGGTCAATGGTTTTTATTTAGGTCAGATGGCAAACTTCGGGATAAACTATGCAGTAATGAATCAGGCAACTTTAATGTTATTAATAGAACACATTTTTTGTGAAATCACAGTACCTAAATTTCTATACCACTCAGTGTGTAAAACAGTTCCTTTTTACCAAAGTATTTCCTGAGCAAGATGCAAATTCAGGAAATTCAGTGTGTAATTGGACAGTCGTGACTTTTGAAAAATGGTAAATGAAACTGTGGGGGAATTAAAAGACTTCAAACAGATCCAAAATATTATTACAGCTCTAACAAAAAGTAGCAACTAAAGGCAACTTTCCTCATATTTGCACCCACGAACTCCAGAAGTAAAATAAAATAAACCAAACATTATTTCTCACCTTCTTACCAGAATGCAGCTGCTCTACAAGACTCTTCTCGGCATCAGTGCAAATTTGAAAATAAAGCAGCAGTAGCCTGGCAGTCCCCCTGGCTCAGGCATGCATGTTCATTGGTTGGGACAGAGCCCCATTGGAATCCCCAATAGGTCAGTTTTCCACAAAAGTCAATTCACTGGGTTTGTCAGTCTTAACCTTCCTGCCAAGGCTCCCACAACTTTCCCTTTTACCTCTTTATGGGCTTTTTGTGTGTGTTGTGCCTGTGAGTGTTTATATGGAGGGGCTGAGATATTATGTCAGGAGGAAGCTAACATCTAATTCTACACATTGGATTGACTTTAGATAAGTAATCAGGTAGGAGTAGGCTGACTAGAGGTGGTCCGAGCCTAGTTGGATAATGCACACTTGCCCTAAAGGCCAGCCTCCACTACTCATATTGCTTTCCTGTAGAGATTTGCCACTAAATAGCAGCCAGAATTTGAGACCCGAGTCAGATGGCCCAGAGATAGATCTCCATTCTTCTCAATAGGATGTGTGAATTACAGTGGATATTTGTGTGTTTTTCCAGGTATTCTGTTATGCATTTCCCAAACTCAAGTTAACACTGAATTTAGAAAGTTTCTGTATGTCCTTTTACTGCCCTATTTTTCACTTAAGCAGACGGAACTGTTGTTTTCCAAAGGTGGACTTAATTTTCTTGAACTAAACTTATATCACAAGGCTTATACAGACAGCTGGCAAGTAATGTCTGACCCTATACTCCTCCATAATTAATTTCAGAATCACACTCTCCTGACCTCAGAGACTCCACAGCTAGGTACTCAACTCGCTGATTTATCCAACCAGCATGTATATACAGTACAAGCATTATATTTCCACTCCTGTATCTGAGAAAGTGGATTTTGATCCATGAAAGTTCACACTGAAATAAAAACAGTTAATCTTTAGGATGCTACCTGCATTGATTTACCTTTTCTTTTGCCAATGTTGTTCTGAAAGCTAGCTTAGGATCCAAATCACCTTCTGTTTTATTGTGTATGCTGCAACGTCAAATCATAAGTGGTAGTAAATTGGGTAATTGCTGGATTATGAAAATTGCTAATTAAGACAGAATTTTTCACATTTGTTTAACTGAAACTCTGTTCCTATAGATTTTCAGTAACTGGTAATGAGCTGGCTTATTTAGTTTTCTACATAACCCTAAAAAAGTCACTAGCTTGTTCAAAATTATGCTGGGCAATGAAGGAAGTGGTTACTGTTTCTTGCAGGCTGCCTGATGGTTGGAGCACTCTATCCCTGCATCACCAGTCTGCTTGGACTAAATTATTTATATGAAAAGCAGAAAGAATGATAATTATCTTACCAAAATGAGATAATTTGTGGTTAAATATGAATCCAAGAATGAGGGAGAAGGGAATCAAGAAAATGTCTGAATGGAATCCATAAACTTCTGTCCCCATATAGTGGTCCATGAGGAGAATAAAAGGGCTTTAGAAAAACATTTGTGTGAGAGAGAAAGAGGTAGTACAGCTAGATGAAAAACAGGATTAGAAATGATAATTTGTCATCTGAGCAAACATATTTCAGGACTCATAATACTACTTATGTATTGTCAAGTCAATTCTGAATTATGGCAACCCTTTCTAGGGTTTTTTTAAGGTATAAAATACTTAGAAGTGGTTTACCGTTCCCTTCTTTGGGGAGCACTCTCAGACTGTGCCGTTTGCCCAAGGCTACACAGGCTGACTCTTCTTCTAGGAGGGACAGTGGGGAACTGAACTCCCAACTTACTGAACAACCCAACCAGCATTTCAGGACTAGGAAATATTAGTAATTTTAATAGGATTTTAGTGAACTGGAGAAAAAATTGCAGGAGAGGGAGGAAGAGAAAAGCTAAAAGAAAAATAATTAAAATAAGTACATCCTGGATTTCAGCAATTCTGTATGCTATATAGAGATGCAGTAGAAAATATTTTGAGGTGGACTTTATCAGAATGAGAAGGAATCTCAAAAGAGCAACTGTTTTGTGTTTCTTCTTGAATGATGTGTTGAAGAATAGTTGAATTTTGGATTTGATTGTGTTGTGGATATAGAACATTTATTATTTATATAATAAATATATAATTTCAGCACAAACAAGGAGCTGCAAATACGATGGTATTGAGCAGGAAAGTAATAGAAGATATTATAATAATCTTAGAATTGAACTCCCAACCTTTGGCTCCGCAGCCAGATTCCTAAACTGCTGAGCTATCCAGCTCTATTGATAGAATCATAGAATAATGGACTTGAAAGGGGTCTTAAGGCCATAGAGTCGAAACGCCTGCAGAATGCAGGAATCCAGATCAAAATATATCTGAGAGATGGTTGTCTTGAAGTGGAGAAAGTTACCACCTTCCAATGTAACTGGTTCCATTCTTGTACTACGTTAACAGTTAGGATTTTTCCCCCCTGATATTCAACTGAAATCTGGCTTCCTGTAACTTGAGCCCCTTATTATGTGTTCTGTAGTCTGGGATGATTGAGAACAGATCCTGCCCCTCTGCATGACAATCTTTCAAGTATTGGAAGAGGGCTATTATTGCCCCCCTCAGTCTTCTTTTCTCAAAGCTAATTATATTATTAATTATAATATTATTTATAGAGTGCAAAGCTTTATGTAATAGAACAACTAGAAGATGGTTATGTAGACTTGTACACCCAAACACACACTGAAGCTGGTGAAGATTTACTGGTGAAGGAGTTAAATGCTGCATTTGTGCGATTTTCAGTAGATTTTTTCAGTAGCTGGGTTTTTTAAAGAGATAGATTATGCTTCATTTAATAGAGGAATTATAATAGATTAGACATATATCCCAAGCACAGTATAAAACAAGAGCAAAGAAAGAGGGTAAGAACAGATTTTAAAATTGTAAAGATTGTAAGAAATTACTGCAAGGTTTTTATAGGTTGTATTTTTGGAGTATACAGTATATACAAAATAGATGTATTCTCAGTAAATATATAAGCATCAAATGCAGGGAATGAGCACAGAAAAAATTTATTGAGAATAGTAAACACATCTGTTTTGTCAGAACTGCATATGAAGCAGGACAAGGATAAATACCAAAATAAATAATTATGCAGCTCTCTCAACAGGCAAATGAATTCTAGTATTAAACTGTGTTTTTTTTAAACTTTGGATTTAAAATAGAAATGGATCTTATATAGTGGAAGATGATAGGTAAACGTTTTTTTTAACTGTTTATATACCGCCCCATTAGTGAAAAGCACTATTCTGGGCAGTTTACACCATTAGGTAAAATAAAACACAAGAAAAAAGAATTATCAATATAACAATTAAGCAGCTAGACACAGCATATCACAAGAGGCATAGTTTCCAGATAAAAGGCAGAATAGGAGGCATAAGAATCAACTAGAGTTGCATGAAAAGGCCTCTGAAAAACAACAGCTTCAGTAGCCTTTTAAATGTTAGGAGGGAGGGAGCCAGGCGAAGCTCAACTGGGAACTGATATCAAAGTATAGGTGCCACAGTGAAGAAGGCAGCCGAGCTTCTCATGGAAGACTTCATGGTCTCTGTGTGGATTTCTGTCTGGATGCATTCATGTCCAAGTGCTATAGAAAAAAGTAGAAAAATACACAGTAGAAAAAAATACTGATTGTGTGAATGGAGTATGAGTTCTAAAATGTGGTTTTAAAAACATGATTATTTTCCAAATAGTGTTGCAAATACATTTGGAACCATTTTCTCTAGTGTAATAGTAGAACATATTAATCACTAAAATGGTTTTATAATTATTATATGGTTACTTGTATTATATAATAGTCATGCAACAGTTTTGGTTTATATCTATAATCCATGCAGTTTTGAAAACTGCTGTCAGTGTAGTAGCAGGGTGGATCTCATTCTGACTCACATTGATAGTTCTAGAAAATATTTGACTAGCAGTGGGAATCCTCATATCTTGGTGAAGCTTGGGAAGTTTTTATTTTTTAATATATTTTTTTTAAAGAATAAAACTCCTAAAATCTCTTAGCCAACGTGGCCACTGGCTGGGGGAATTCTGGGAATCATAGCACAAAAACACAACTTTTCCAAACTCTGCTTTAGTCTTTGTCAGAATTTTTTTAAAAATAAAAATGAAAAACTACATGGGATAAGAACACCTGTATGTATATTTTTGTTGAAATAAACTGTGTTGACATAAATATTCTACAAAATTTTGGAAGATTCAAGAAATAGGGCAACTGAGAATCGCATATTTGAAAAGACAGCAAAGCTTTTTACCATCTTTTCATTTGTAATTACAGGAAATTTGGTGAGCGACCTCCAGCTAAACGACTCACCAGGTGAGATTTGTATTATGTATTATTAACTAGAAGCGGATGAGATTGCAAAACTCTTGAAAAAGAATTCTAGCTTAGCTTTTACTCTATACACTTGTTTTTTACGTGCAGCAGTATTCCCATTGGGAAGGGACTTAACCCCACATAGAGTCTGAAAAAAATAGTGTAGGAACAGTTTTGCAACTTCATCTACTGTTGGTATTAACTAGGTCTAAATGTATTATGTATTTTTGTTTTATTCTCTTGTTTTGATTTTAATAAGTATTTCTATTAATTTTATTGTGGTTTTAAATTCTTAGGGAAGCTATGAGAAACTACTTAAAGGAGCGAGGTGATCAAACAGTACTAATCCTTCATGCAAAAGTTGCACAGAAGTCCTATGGAAATGAAAAGAGGTAAGGAACATAATTGGTGTGTGGAACTATATATTCCATTATTCAGTTTTGCAGTTGTGTGAAAAGTGTTTTGCATAAAATGGTGCTTGGTATTTTACTGTTCTGAAATATGTTCTTTTTTATTTCTGAAATAGAATTTGATGAAGAGCAGTAAAAATCAGCAAAATCAGTTCTGTAGGATTCATACACATAGATTTGATTCTGGTGTGTGTGTTTATGTGTTTAAATTCATGGCTGAAAAGAAGTTGCTTGAGACTTAGCAATAAACATGCTCTAATGCTTTGAATGGAGCTCCATCTACTGTCCACATATAAATTTAATTGTGCTTAGGAATTCTTTATCTGGTCATTTAAAATCTGTCAAAATGAGTCATGTCACAGATGAATTTGTGTATGTTTGTTAAACAACAGTATTTTGTTCTCTTTAAAAATTCAGATTTTCCATTCATCACTGTACTTTAAAAATATCTAAATATTGCAATGTAAAATTGTCCGCCTTATAATAATGTAGCCTTTCATGGAGCCATAGAAGCAGTTACTGTAAGAGAAGATATGTCTTGAGTATGACTTTAAATTTAGATATGAGCCAGATAATGTTAAGCATCTTGTCAGAGGAAAAAGAGTAAGCACATGTTTGATTTTCTCCCATTGAATTTGGTGTGGTTTACCAAGTAGCTGCATCATGACCACAACTTACTAGCAATATGTAGCAGTGCATATAATTTCGTATTGTGTTATGAAGCTACCATGTTTCCCCGAAAATAAGACAGAGTCATATATTAATTTTTGCTCCAAAAAACGTATTAGGGCTTATTTTCAGGGGATGTTTTATTCTTTTCATGTACAACAATCTACATTTATGCAAATACAGTCATGTCACCTTCTTCTGGTTGCTGCACAATGGTGGAGGGTGGGGTTTCACTTAACTGGGGCTTATTTTGGGGGTAGGGCTTATTTTACGAGCATCCTGAAAAATTATACTAGGGCTTATTTTCAGGGTAGGTCTTATTTTCGGGAAAACAGGGTAGGACTGTGTATATTCTATAATTCCACCATCATACTACTTTTTCTAAATTCACCCTGAGAATCTCATCTTCATCTTAAAAGGAGTAAGAAAAGTTATGAGTAATCACTTGTAAAACCTTGAACTGAGCCTTTCATGCCCTAGTCAAAGATAATTTTCTACTATTATCTTTGACTACTAGGCAGGAGCAAATAAATTGCACAAAATTAATAATACCTGTAGATTCTCTTTTTTTAAAAGTATATCTATATGTTGCAGGCTATAGTTTTAATTGGTGCAGATTTTTCTAAATGTGTATTTACTTTGCACAGAGAACAAGGTTTGACCACTAATAAGTAAATGACTCTAATGCTCTGAACTTAACCTTCAGGTTTTTTTGCCCCCCGCCATGTGTCTATCTTATGGGTAGTGGGTGGAAGAAAAAAAAAGAACAGATGGAACGGGATGGGTGCTCTGAGCAAGAATCTCAGCCATGCGCCTTTATTGGAATAGGAAATAGTGACCAAGAAATGCAACAGTTAAACCTAGAAGGAAAGGTAAGCTGAGTACATCTGTATACTTTATGAATATGTTTATTTATGTATTGAAGGTAATCTGAATCATTTTTAGGCCAGGTTGACAAGTTAATGTCCTGAACACAAGTCTTCTGTTCTCTCCTTACCCTAGATCAGTGGTCCTCAACTTTTTTTTGGCACCGTGGACCAGTTTAATGTGCAGGCGGGGGTTGCGTCTGAACGTGCGTGTGTGTATGTGTGCGGGAGTACGTCTGTGCGTGCATGGGGGGTAGGGGCGTACATGCATGCGGGGGTGTGCGGGGGGCGTGTGTGCATCAGTGCATGCATGGGGGGCATGAGTGCTTCCATGTGTGCATAGGGGGCGTGCATGTGTGTGGGGATGTGCATGCGTCTGTGCATGCAGGGGGGCGGGAGATCTGTCTCCGCTGCCCGGTCCTGCCAAGGTCATGGCCTGGTACCGGGCTGCGGACTGGGGGTTGGGGACCACCACACTAGATGATTTTTCTCAGAGTAAACAAACTATATATGTAGACTTTCTATTTGTTACAAACAACAACTGTAAACCTCAGTGAATACTCCTTAATATTCATTTTTAAAATTAAAATAATTTTGGTTGTTATGACATTTTAAAAGGGCTGTGACCTTTCCTGATGGTATTATTTGGATCAAAAATGTGGCCAAACCTGCCGCTTGTAAAAACTGGGAGCTTGCATAATTTAATTGCAACAAATCTGTGAAACTGTCTGAGCAACAAAAATATCTGAAATATTTTAGTAGTTCATTGTATATTTTACAGCAATGTGCAAACTTGATTAAGATAAATCATAACGTTATTGTCAGATATGCAACCAATGGAGGTTGTGAAGAAATTGCTTATTAATTTCATCATCATCCCTATTTGCAGGTTATGTGATTCTAACTCACTAAAGAATTTAAAAGGGAAGTGCCATTCAGTTGTGTGGTGTGTGTTTTTTGAATGCCAGCTCCCAAAATTTTCTTAAAATTCCCCAACCAGAATTCTGGGAGTTCCTCCCCACAGACATACACCTACAGACACCTGCAGAAACCTACATTTCACTCACTTGGAATAGAGCCAAACCTTCAGCTCAGTCTCAGTTTCTAGATTTATTTTTCTGACTGATCATGTACTTACCTTTCTGATTTTTAGTATGCTGTTATATTTTGGTAACATTTTATGTAGTATGTGAAAAGTCACATGGTGTCTCAGTGCTATCTATGCACGCAGGTGCAATCAGCACATTTGCTTCTGCTTTGTGTATATGGCTGAAAATAACCAGAAATTGACACCTTACTGTCACATCAGAATCCATAACCCTGGTTTTATGCTCCAAGAAAACCAGGCTTTATAAACCAAAAGCAAACCCTGGCTTTCTGCTCATTTCATGATAGTCTGTACCCTTACAGTTTGACCCATTCTTATAAGGTGAGAAGCAGGAGTCAGCAGCCTGCATGAACATTAGTTATTGACAGGAAACTACTGTACAGTGATGCCTCGCAAGACGAATGCCTCGCGGGATGAAAAACTCGCAAGACGAACGGGTCTTGTGAGTTTTTTGGTGATATTTTTCGTCTTCCGAGGCGGGTTTCCCATAGGAATGCATTGAAATTTAATTAATGCATTCCTATGGGGAAAAAAAGTCAGAAACCAAAAAAAAGTCAGAAAAAAGTCACTTACCAGGTACAGTAGACCCAGCCCCGCTCCTCACAATGCCTTGGTAGCCCCGGAACAGCCGGACTCTGTGTGAGCAGAGCACCGAACAGCTGAGAGTCGGCAACCAGCAGAGAGGCGGCAGCCATTTTGGAGAGGCGGCAGCCATTTTGAGAGGCAGCAGCCATGTGGTCGCCTTTCAAAATGGCTGCCGCCTCTCCAAAATGGCTGCCGCCTCTCTGCTGGTTGCCGACTCTCAGCTGTTCGGCGCTCTGTTCACACAGAGTCCGGCTGTTCCGGGGCTACCAAGGCATTGTGAGGAGCGGGGCTGGGTCTACTGTACCTGGTAAGTGACTTTTTTCTGACTTTTTTTTGGTTTCTGACTTTTTTTCCCCATAGGAACGCATTAATTAAATTTCAATGCATTCCTATGGGAAACCGCTTTTCGCAAGATGAAAATTTCGCAAGACGGCGCTACTCGCGGAACGAATTACTTTCGTCTTGCGAGGCACCACTGTACAGTGAACTGTGTGACTTTGGCTAGAATGTTACTGACTACCTTGTTGAAACTCTTTGGTGTTTTTATATTATTGCGAAGATAATATATTCAAAAGAAGATATTAATCCAGTTTACTTATTGTTCGCTCCCGATGTGGAAGAAAAGGGGTACATATGCACCTGTGATTGTACGAGATTCACATTTCTTATGACCTTAAGTAGATCACAATTCGGCATTCAAATCTCTTTTGCTCCAGTTGTAACAAAGTCTTCCTGTGAACTAATCCATGAGTGATTTAATCTATGGTTGCTTTTTGGAGATACAAAACAAGCTGTTTTGTCCTTATCCACAGAACTATTGCACAGCTAAAACCTTGTACATATCTGATTCTGACAAGCGAAAGCACTTCATGTTATCTGTAAAAATGTTCTATGGCAACAGTGACGATATTGGCGTGTTCCTGAGTAAGCGGATCAAAGTAATCTCCAAACCTTCT
The DNA here is from genome assembly GCA_037013535.1 of Intellagama lesueurii. NCBI lineage: Eukaryota > Metazoa > Chordata > Lepidosauria > Squamata > Agamidae > Intellagama > Intellagama lesueurii. Next base: position 114,485,744 of record JBAJHW010000005.1, read on the forward strand.
AAAAAGAAGCAGTCATTGAAAAATGCGGATTGTAAGTATTTTAAAGTTTCTTACAGAATAGTGTTGCCGTCATGTGTATGTTGTGATTTCAATGAGGGAAAGGTACCTTCAGTCCTATTTTGGAGTGGTAAGTGAAGTAAAATGTAATAAAATAGTAGTTTGAACTTGGAAATTAGCCTAGCCATAAACCATTATAACAAACACAGCATGTTCCCTCTAATTTTCAGCCCCACTGGGTGGGGCTCTGCCCTTTGCACAAGCAATGCCGCCCCACCGCGCAGCCAGAACCTTCAGCCCCACTGGGTGGGGCTCTGCCCTTTGCACAAGCAATGCCGCCCCACCGCGCAGCCAGAACCAGAGGGGCTGAAAACGATTGTTGTGAGTGTATGGAGGAGGAGGAGCCCTCTGTGGAGGGGGTGGAGGCGTGCACACATATGCAGGCATGCACCTTAGAGGGAACCTTGGCAGTGACACTTTTTAACTTCTGAAAAGTATTTTGCTTTTTCCTGCTGCTACCGCACTGTCAAATCTTACAGTTGAAACCCATGTGCAAGAGCCGTCTAGAACATATTTCTTGTTACGTTGCATCACTTTCAGGCTATGGGGTACATCAAACAATTAAATGCTGTCCCATATAAGATATTCCGTAAATACAGAAAACAACGAGAAGTTCTATGCCAGACTTTTTTCTGCTGCTATCCTCAGTATGCTTAGTGAATATTTTATATAACAGAGCATTCAGACATGTTCTACCACCCAGTGTGAAATTGTACACCTCAGCAGCATGTGAAATGGTGCATCTCAGCAGCCCACACCCATAGGGTTTCAGTTTGGATTATACAGAGTTTTTTCATTACCATTCACACGTGGATTGCTTGAATATACTAATTGTTCTTGTCACCTCACAATAACTGTTTATGAACCACTATTAAAATAATCATTAGTGTTCATATATTTTGAATTTCTGTTTCTTTATACCTGCTCCCACCCAAGCATATAAATATCTGCCTATTCAGATCACATTCCATGCAGCCGATAGTAGGCCACAGTCCATGAAAGTTTATGCTAAGTAAAACTTGTTAATCTTTAACATATTAGAAGAGTGTTCATTGTTTTTACTTAACTTACAATAATGACTAAGTAGAGTGGTCACTGTAGAAGATGCACCTGGAAAAGATGAACTGGATGATAGTTGGTTACAACCATGGTGATGGACAGAAGCATGCTTTCCCTGCTTCTGTTAAAGTATTCAAAACGGTAACTCGCAAAGTTTGTGGGTGAACAGATCTGTAATTCTGTTTCATATGCTGCCAGCAAAATAGGATCTGTAGATGTCTGTCTGATGCTGTCGTTTTGCTACTCATTGTTTTGTAATAACATCTAAACCAGAATTTGGGGTGTTGTAACTTATAAAAGAAATTGCTGGTTATGTAGTGCAAATGTGATCTCCCATCCAGACATTGACTAGACCCACAGATACTTAACGTCAGCAAGGTGGGTTCATGTGAAACAGTATGAACCATGTTTGAAGCTTGAGTTTGGATTTTGAAAGCTGGCAATGTGAATTTATAACTGACCATAGTAAGACAGTTGAAATTATTGTGTGAGGTTTATATTTTATTTTGAAAAGCTTGGCTTTCAGGTTTCAAAAGAAGCTTTCCATCAAGACAAGGAGCAACACTTTTGAAAGATGCACATCCCTTGGCATGTGACATAGAATTCCTATTGGGGCCTGTATATACATCAACTTATAATGCAGGCTTTTCCACTGGCAGGGCTATCTAAAGTGTGGCATGTTTAAGTCTACGTCTTCTTTATTGTTTCTTTTTGCAGTATGCATTGCATCAGGGACAAAAGTGGCACTGTTTAATAGACTTCGGTCACAGACGGTTAGTACCAGATACTTGCATGTAGAAGGAGGAAACTTTCATGCGAGCTCACAGCAGTGGGGAGCATTTTACATTCATCTCTGTAAGTAATGCTTAAACTGTTGAAAATCCATATGTTTTGTCCTTGCTGTGTACATCCATGAATAAAGCATTTACATACTTGCTTTTGAGATCATTTGATTTTCTGACATATTAAAACTTTCTCTTCTGTACAGTGGATGATGATGAATCAGAAGGAGAAGAATTCACAGTTCGAGATGGCTACATTCATTATGGCCAAACTGTCAAACTTGTGTGTTCAGTTACTGGCATGGCACTCCCAAGACTGGTATATTTAATTTACTAAATGTAACAACTATCCCTTTTATAAATATTTTTAAAAATTATTTGTCTTATTAAAGAATAGAGAATGAGGATTATAGATTTTGAGTGGTAATTGATCTTCAAATAACTATTAAGTTTAGTGACTGAACTTCATTCTATATTTTTGCTTTATCATTAGTTCTGTGTAAGGTGCATTAGTGCAGTACAATGGAAGGCACCTGTGAAAAGTCCAAACCTGTGTATTCATATGCTTAGTGCTTAAATTAAAGCACTTTATGTAATGTATGTTTAGGAGAATGAAGTCTAAAACGAGCAGTGCCGAGTTCAAATGTGACTTCTATCATTTATCTACTTGATATTGACCCTCTCTCCTTATAGCAATACAGGAATAGTGATACTGGCCACACTTACAGAGTTGTAAGGACTGAAAATCTGTATATATTGTATATCAAGTTTAATGATATCTGAAAGCCCTGAATAAATACAGGTGGGCCAAAATCCTTTTAGATGTGCCTGCAAGCATAATACAAATTGTATAATTTTGGGAGTTAAAATGCCTCAAGAAAGCATTATAGGTACTACTGCACAACTTGGCATACAACAGATAATGCTAATAGTGATTTCTGAACATGAGGAAATTTGTCTGCAAAAATTATTGTTTGTATTATACCAGTGTAACATCCCACTATGTAATAACTGGGACCAGCAGTATCTATATGATGCATGCCTCTTATAATGAGAATCACCAAACCTTTGATTTAGTGGGTTGCCAGCCTTGGGTCTCCAAATATTCTTGGACAACTCCCAGAAATCCTGGCTAGCATAGCTAGTGGCAATGGCTTCTAGGAGTTTAGTCCAAGAACATCTGGAAACCCAAGGTTGGAAATCACTGCTCTATTTTGATGTCAAATATATCATTGTATTAGGCACTGATAAGTGGTGAAACTCATACATTTCAATGCTAAGAAGTAACATTTGAATTCAAAATATGTGTATGTATTTCTATCCTCAGATAATTCGGAAAGTGGACAAACAGACTGCATTATTAGATGCAGATGATCCAGTATCACAGCTCCATAAATGTGCATTCTACCTTAAAGATACTGAACGAATGTACTTGTGCCTTTCGCAAGAGCGAATTATCCAATTTCAAGTGAGTTACTTTATAGATATGTGTGCATGCTAGCGTAATCTCACAGTAGTGTGTGGCAATGTATTCTCTTTGCAGCTGTGCTAGTGCACATGACGTTACAGCTCATAGTCAGAAAAATCTCCTGCTGGCTTCGGTGGAGCATAGCAGCACATTGTAGTGCTTCCTGATGTAGTTGGAACTTGCTGAGTCCGAGAGTGCTAAAGAAAGGTCTTCACTCATACAGCACCCTGTAGCACTGCACACTTTTCATTTTAGAACTAGCTATAGAGTTGACATTGGTGCATGTGATAAAATTGATGCAGAGTGCCTTGCAACAAAAAGTGATCTAAGTAGCTGCTAGAGATTGACAGAAAGAGAATGAGGGAGGACTGGACAACATTTCTCAGAAAAATGTAAGAAAATAAACTGGATTTAACAGGTTTTTGCATCTAAGTCTAGTGACTGATGACAAACAGATAGGGAACTGTACATCTATATGCTTCACTTGGAGGTCTTAACTTCTCACCCTGCTGATAAGCTTGAGTGGGTTATGTATGGATGACTGGTTGATTGGTTAGAGTAGGTGAGGTATGAAAGGGGGAAAGAGCACCCCCCAAATAAAACATTCTGTCTCTATTGAGAATATGTAGTTCAAAAAGCCATCTGTTTTCCATGTTAGAAACAAACTGCATGCCTCTACATGAAGTGCTTTCATTATTCTATTGAGAAAATCCCTCCTCAGTGTAACACTTAATGTATAACCATATGTTATACAACAAATATATTAATGTACTAAAATAGCCATTGAACTCTTCTTGGAATGCAAGTTGAAGGCAGGAAGAAAAGAGGAAGTATGAGATTGATTGAGCCCATAAAAGAAGCCATAGCCTTGAGTTTATAAAGAGCTGAGCAGGGCTGTTGAGGACAGGACATTTTGGAGATAACTCATGTGTATGGTCACCATAAGTTAGAGGTGAGTTGATGACAGGTGACAACAGATATTCCTTATTCCTTGTAGTATGGCTAAGTCCAAAGTATTATGGGTAGCAGCAATTCTCTACAAAGCGTGAAGACATATAGGCATTCCTGCATCTTTTTTGTTGTGAACAAGGCCTCATAAAACAATTAACACAGGCATACTATTCTTTGAATAGACATGCCAAGAACACCATTGCCTGAGAAGGTACCAGATACACTCTGTCTGTCATGTTGGATGGATAGACCAGATACCAAAAGAATGTTTCAGCTGGGTACATCCTGTAAGAAAAGACTACGTAAAAAAAATCTAGTTTATTTTACTTTGTTTATGATGCTTGGTTTAACTTCCTATAAAAACTATCCAGTGCATTCTGGAACTCAGATTTCTGCCTTGGGGTGTGTATGTATTTCCCTGCTAGTATTAATAAACACTTTCCTGATACCTCACATCTGAATGCGCCTCCTGGCAAATTTCTAAGAGAAGGGTCTCAACATTATTAAACTTCATATATTTTTTCTTGAAAAAGGCCACTCCATGTCCCAAAGAGCCAAATAAAGAGATGATTAATGATGGAGCTTCATGGACAATCATTAGCACAGATAAAGCAGAGTATACCTTTTATGAAGGAATGGGACCTGTCCATGCTCCAGTAACACCGGTGCCTGTTGTAGAAAGTCTTCAGGTAAGTAGTCCCCCGTACTGATTTTCAGGTGGAATATCCAGCATGAAGCAGGGAATACAAACCAGGTTTCATTGTTTATATAGTGACTGAGCTATAGTGAGATCTACATGTTTGGCTCTGAATGAGATAGCTAGTCATTGTGCATGTGACCGGTTACAAAAATTAAGCCTGGGAATTGGTGGGGGAAGCTCAGCATGAGAATTTATTTAGAGGTGTGCATGATTCAGCGATGCTCTTATTCTCTGCTTCATATTTATTCTCATATGCATCTATCCATGCATCCATGAAGTCAGGGTGAGGGCATTTTCAAGTAAACAAGAATTTCCTTTTAAAAAGGCAGCTGACAGTTCTTTGTTTTTAGAACACTCAAGAGCTCAGTTGCATACTGCACATTTATCACCTCATCAAAGAGCAACTGCCAATTCTTCCTCCATTTTATTTAGTTACTTGAGTTGTGTTTGTGTGTCTACTTATTACATTTTCCCTGCCCCCTTGTTTCAGACTGTTTATGGTAAAATATTTGAGAAGCATTGTAGAGGTTTCAAAGAAATACATATGCATCTGACATAATGGTTTCTCTTCCATATATCCTCAACTCTGTGAGATTAGTTAGAGTGTGTATCATTTGTCCCAGGCTCTCCAGTAAGCTACACAGCCGAGCTTGGATTTCTTTAGTCTGAGTCTTATGCTCTAGAGCAGTGGTTCCCAACGCTGGTGTTCTTGGACTGCAACTCCCAGAAACTCCAACTAGCCTATATAATTGTAGACAAGTTACATGGTCCTATAGGGCAGTGGTCCCCAACCTTGGGCCTCCAGATATTCTTGGACTACAACTCCCAGAAGCCGTCACCACCACCTCTGCTGGCCAGGATTTCTGGGAGTTGAAGTCCAAGAACATCTGGAGGCCCAAGGTTGGGGACCACTGCTATAGGGCATCCAGTAGGAGGATTTAGTAAACTACTTCTAAGTAGGTAGAAAACCCTGAAAATGCTCGTGAAATTCTGTTTCATTTTATATTTTCTTTCCTTTGTCAGTTGAATGGTGGTGGTGATGTAGCAATGCTGGAACTAACTGGGCAAAACTTCACTCCAAATTTACGTGTCTGGTTTGGGGATGTGGAAGCTGAAACAATGTACAGGTGTGGTATTGTCCTTGTAATCTTCATGTAATAATTCACAAAATGCTAGTGTGTATTGACTTTTGATTAAAGCAGAATCTGAACTGTATATATAATTTTAAACTTTTTGATCACTAACTCTGGATAATTGAATTTTAATATTTGCATGTTTGCAAAACCTGTATATGAGTACTCTTTGGAATTGTAATTTAGGAGTTTGTCTTTAAAATATTGGGGGGGGGGGGGAGTTCTGTTTTACAAAAAGAAGTCCCCAACTAGCCTAAGAAAATAAATGGTTGTGATTTTTTTTTTTACCGATTTGATTTAATTCTTAGTAAACAGCACAATATTACAGTGTAAAATTGAAAAAGCTAGTAGCTCTAAAAGGCCTAAAACATAATTACTAGTTTTATGTATGCTTTGCTTTTGTGGAACAACAGCGAAGTATAGAATGGAGTTTAGGGAAATAGCATACAGGTTCTTGAATATCATAGCTGTTAAAGTATGTTTTTAAACTGATTTTTTGTGCTTATTGGCTGCAAAGGCATGTGACAATTTATTTCAGTCAATAGCTGCTGAAATATAACATCAAGTTGACTGGAGATTGCAACCTGATGGGGGTAGTTCTTATTTGCCCACCCCATTTGGAGCAAAATGAGAAGAAATGTATGTTGTTCTGAAGTTTTTGATGATGAAAACAATAAAAACTGCAAGACATATTGTGACATCTTACATATGAACAAGATTTATTTAGCATAAGCTTTCATGAACTGTAAACTACTTCTTCAAATGTGTGAGGAAATGGGCTACAATCCATGAAAATGTATGCCAAATAAAACTGTTATTCTTGAAAGTGCTACAAGACTCCTTGTTTTTGCTATTGGAGACTAAGAAAGGTGCCCCATAAGTAATAAAGCTAAGAACATCTACTTACTTTATTTCTCTGATTAAAAATACCATCCTTTCTTGTTGCAGAAATTAAGTTGCCAAGGTTTAGATTTGATTTTTTCTGTGGGACAGCCAGGATTTGCACAGTTCTTTTTTTGACGTTAGAATGAAACTAATTCATTCCCCCCCCCCTTTTCCCCAGATGTGCAGAGAGCATGCTGTGTGTCGTTCCTGACATTTCTGCATTCCGGGAAGGCTGGAGGTGGGTCCGTCAGCCAGTCCAGGTTCCAGTCACATTGGTCCGCAATGATGGCATAATCTACTCTACCAGCCTTACATTTACATACACACCAGAGCCAGGACCACGACCCCACTGCAGCGCTGCTGGAGCAATCCTCAGGGCCAATTCAGGTCTCCTGGCATCCAGTGAAACAAACACAAACAGCGAGGGAAGTTACACAAACGTCAGCACAAACCCAACCAATGTCACGTCATCAGCAGCAACAGTAGTTTCCTAACCACTGCTCTTTGTGTGGAACTTCTTAATTGACATTGACATTCGAGTGCTTCAAAGAATGAAACTGAACAACTTTTGTGGTTTCATGGGAGAAACCTCCTCACTGCTCTTTGAACATTTATCACCTATAAGTGCTGATCTCAGTAGAAGCCACAATAAAAAAAACAGTGCATGGGGAGAGAAAAGCCCCTACATTCGAAACCTGTTTTCAGTTGTCTCTTAAAAATGGGCATGATATTAAAAACAAAAGTGGCTGGGATTCAAGTTGAACTAGAAAACATGGATATTAACATAGTTTTTATGGACCAAGAAACACTTTAGTATAAAAGGTACATTTTCACCATGCCTTTTTGTATCACAACATATAATACACTTTTGTTACCAAATAGTTTATATATTTTTTTTTCTCTGAGCATTTGCTCTGAAGTATATTCAGGTTCCAAGCCTGACCATGCTTGTATAATCTAATTACCATACTCTTCCAGTTTTTTAAATATATATATATATATATATATTTTTGGTCTGTGGCTGGAACTGTTGCATTTTTTTAAACTGAAGTCTTGTGACTTTTTATGAACTGAATTTTTTGTTTTTATTTTCAGCAAGTAGAACCTTGTAAAGGCCAGCATATTTTTTTTAAGATTATATGAAGTTTGTGCAAAAGCTTTAAAATGCCTCTGCCTTGCCTGCAATACATGCAATGTATGTTTAGAGCTCCTCTTTCTGTCATTGTGGATAGTTCTTTCTGTATGTTTCTTTTTAAAGTATTTATAGTGTTGAATCATGAGGTTTTTTACATTACAAATGTGGCCTCTTGTGCAGTTTATCAAACTGCTCCTCCTACTGGCATATGTTGATGTTTTAAAAGGGCCTTTTTTCCTTTCATAGTCAAGTACCTGCATCAGAAAATATTTTCAGGATTTCTTCAAGTTGGCTTTTTGTTGTTGTTGCTAATCTTGTACATAATTTGCTATCAAGTGTAAGTTAAATGTGTGTGTGATTTCTTTTTCTTTGAGTGGACTGTTTCCAAAACTTCATTTGGCAGCATGTTTTTTGTTTCAGCACACAACATTTTTAAAATATTGGCCACAAACAGGATTGATAGGTGCACTTCTTCATTGTGAATTGAGAGCCGTCAGAAACTACCATGGCTGTCCTCTGGCGTTAGGCCAAACTCATGAACTAGTCCTCTGTATGGTATGTTTTCTTTGAGTGTAAAGTGATTGTACAGTTAAATGATAGTATTTAGTAATAGCTGATCACAAAAGCACTGAAGTGGATTATACTTTTCCTCTCTCTCTTCCTTGCCAACAGTCTAGTGCAATGCTCAGATCTTCAAAATGCATGCTAAGAGAGAGTCAGTTTACACCACTGCTTGCTTCTCTTTTCCAAAGTGCTTTTTGAAACCTCCTTCTGAGAAGTGTTTGTGAATGGGTCCAATTCGTGGTGACCAGAATCTTCAAGAGAATATACATACAATAATGTCTATGCTCCTTCATGGATATGCAGCTGATAAATTTTCTTGCTATATAGTCTTTCAGGCTACACCAGAAGCCACTGTAGAGGGTCCTTGAAATTTCAGGCATCGCTTTTCACGGGATCCAACTTACTGTAGTACGTTCATGAAAAAGTCTAGTGCATGTCTGAATGGTGATGCATCACTTTTTGGATTCTGGTTGTTACCTTCCCCTGCCATTATAATTCTGACTACCTTAATGATCCAACTTGATAGGCTGCTATATGCTGCCTAAACTCCACAAACATTAGGCCTAGTTACAAGGCTACATATTCACATCAGTCTTGCCAGGGACCTGATTGCCAAGCCCCACTAGTGGAAGAGAAAAAGTGGTTAATATGGGCTTTGAGTTGCACTACATGCCTATCATTGGTACTTTTAATTTGGAATTCATCTTCCCTTCATCATCTACTCTGTTTTTTGGCATTCAAAATGGTAAATTTTCAGTTTGTCCACCAGTACAGCACTGTGATCAGCTCAGTAGTAAACATTAGTCCTCTCTCTCCCCCTCTCTCTCCCTTTACTCTTAAATGAAAAGTTTGAATTCTATGTAAATCTTTACTGTTCTTTAAAGAAGACACTTTGCAGTGGCTAATATGAACCCATGCCTCCTTACAGGGAGGCATCTGTCTACAAGGTGAACATAATTCATTGCTTCTATACAGTTATCAGTTTTAATTATTGGCACTCTTGTTTAGTGTCTCTGAAGTATATTTCCCCCATTTGAAGACTGTATAGTTAAAGGAGTGCAGCTGCTAAACACATTTGGTTTAAACACTGCCACTGTATTAAAGCATGTTTTCTTCCATTGTAGGCCTTTCTCTGTGCTCCTCCACTTTTTACACTGTTTAAACTTTTTTGGACAACATTTTTGCATACAGCTGATTCTTAATATTTTACTGCCTGGCCTCATCTCGCTTTTCAGTGAGCCAAGGGCAGGAATCATTGTGGCCTTATCTCTAGTTTAAGCTGTTTACTGGCATTTACTTGCAAGCCTGTATACTTGCCTGTGTTTAATATTTTCCCTGTATATGACAGAAATCGCTTCACAGTGTATGTTAAAGATATATTAAGTGTTGTGCAGTACTGTTCAACTTGTTTTACTTAACTACCTTTGGGATCACAAAACAATGTTCCAGGTGTTCAGTAACTTCAGAGAAAATAAGTATCAAAATTTTAAATTGTTACAAGCCTTTCAGCTTTCACAGAACATAGGCTGTCTAATTGTTTGTACTACTGAGAGTAGACCCATTGAAAGAATAGGATTTCTTACGTTATCACATATGTTCCATTGATTCAATGGATGCATTCTAATAGTGACTAATAATTGGATTGATCCCTGTGTCAGGAAATTGTTCAGACTTTTCCCGATGTATTTCAACATCCCAAGTTGACTTTGTGCATATCTCTTTGCCTTGCATTGGTATATATATTTTGTGTTTGTATCTTTTAAGGAATCTAGCAGATCACATCTATGTTTGTTCTTCCTTTTTTACACTACAGAGTGAGAGAATGTTGGGAAAGGGGGCATAAATTCAATGGTCAGCAGTAGCTTGTAAACTTCAAATGCATCATTCTTGTAGATTTTTCACAATTTGTTTTCCTTCTGAGCAAAATTAGGAGATTAACAGTAGTGTTCCAGCTGAAGAGGTTCTCAATGAAATAACATTTCCTTTTGAACCTTTTCCTGTTACCCACTTTAATAGACGGATATTCCATTCACCTCTTATATTAGGAGCCCTGGTAATCTAAATCATCTAGCTAACTTTTCAGTCCTTTTTCAAATAATTCTGGAGATGAAGAAACTACCATCCTGAAATTGTCTGCCTCTAGAATAAGCCTGTTGGCCCAAATGGGCAGCCTCAAAATAACCAGGAAGACAATTCTAGCTTCACAATCATAGCCAGCAGAATTTGAAACAGTGTCCTCTCATAGCTCTTGTTTCCTTGTGTAGGGCTATGCAGTACAATTGGCTGAATAATTATTTTTCTGGGCAGCAAATTGCTTCGGACTGCAAGTGGGAAGGAGTGCATGTTTGAAGATTCAGAATCTTCAAGCCTGTAGAATACTAGCATGTTTGGAGAAAAGACTTTGTTAAGCCTAGTCATGGTAGATTACTATGTAAAGGAGGAGGGTCCTTCTTTCTAGGAAGCAGGCTGTGTGCCATCATCAATGGTACAATTTAGGAAGAACTTTTACCACTTGATTCTGCTGATCATGTAACCTGGTCTTTTCTGGGAAATGTTGAGGGTTCCTCCTATTCTGACTGGGATCACACTGCCTGATTTGCTTTATTTTCAATTAGAGAGAATAAGTGATATGCTCTGTTTGGACTGGAGAAGATTAAAATTCAAGTACTGCTCTTACAATTTAGTAAATGTTAAACTTTCTGGTGTATACTTTCTACAGGTCAGTGTGTGGACATGTGTCTCAGTGAGTAGAATTTTTAAAATGCATCTCTGACAACCTTACAACATGTTTCAGACCAAATGGCTTCATAGTTGCTTCCATTCTGAAACAAAACACTTACTTCAGTTATTAATCATGCTATTTACTGGGATTTTTTTTCCTTTCAAAAGCTGTGCATATGATGAGTCTAGAATATCTGTATTTTCCTATGCCAGATGTTTTAACTTGTTTTCGGACACTGTAAATGTGGGATTGAGTGGCAGCTTTGTGTTAGAAACAGAAGTCAGGTTTCTCTCTCTAACCTTTTCTGGAACTGAAATGTTTATCTCTCTCCATGGAAACTGCAATATTGAGGAGCTGCAACAGCATTGTGAATGTTCTGTGAGCCCCCCCATCCCCACATGAAGTTCCCATTTTGGCCTTAGATTATATTCCTCTTATTCTGTTGCGCCTGTGGAGGTGAAGCCTTGGCAGTAGAAAGATTAGCCTGGGAGGAGATTGGGAAGGGGGAGAGAAATGTGTTTACATCCCAATCTTATATTTATTTGGAAGCAAGTTGTATGGAATTCAGTGGGTTTCCTCCCAAAGAACCATGTTCAATGGCTACCTCACAAATTCTCCAGGTGGAAAAAGGCTGTTTCAGTACACCTTCAGCTTAGTCAACCTCTCATGTTGTACCCATAGTTACAGATAAATTGTTTATCCTGGTGGAGATATCGGCTAAGTCTGCCGCTTCCAGTATAAATGACACATGGCTTCCTTAAGAAGGTAGTACAAAGGCTGAAGAGGAGACAGATACAGTGAGGAGAACAGATGCACCAGCAGCCCCAGGTAAACAATCAAGGCTGCAAATATTACATGGAAGCCAGCCTCACTGGATGCAGTTACTTCTGAGTAAACTAGTGTGTGATTGGTTCTGGTGTAATAGTGGTGAGGCATATTCTGGACAAAACATTGGATGTTAGCCTCTAGTTATAATGCATTTTTAAAGCTCTGTGTTTGTGTGTTTGTGTTTGTACACGCTCGTTCAGTCCTTAAAGGGTTTTATTTTACAAACTGCACCTGTAAAGTTTCGTAGCAATAAGATAGAAGACTTATTGAGTCTTCACCATAATTTTGTAGGAAAACGAATCTACTCCATTTCATATTTTATCAAAAATATGAAAGTCTTCAGTATGACCAGTTTGCAGGAATAAATAAAAATAAATGTAAACAACATGAAGTGTGTTGTCACATGTGCAATGTGTAATTTGCATATTCAATATATGGTTTTATAAACATCACTGAGGCTTGTGAAGATTTAAATTTGTTACTTTTCATGTGATTAATTCATAAAAGTACATGTATGATGCTGAGATTGCAAACATGGTGAAATGTTGATGCATTTCTGCATATAAGAAGTCAGTTTCTTTCTGACGGGACAATGAGATCATCTGTGGAAGCAGAACAGCAGAACAAATCCATAGAAGTCAACAGTAATTGCAAGGACCTGTACTCTGGACTCCATTCAAACTGGATATGGAATCTCTTAATACTTGTACAGATTGCAGAAGTTAGACAAGACTGTTTTTTATTCCAATGCTGTAAATATGAACTAGTTCACTTTTTGATATTATTTATTAAATAAGGAAAAATGAATTGTTTACTTTTGTTTAAATTCAAAGCCACTTAGCTTTAGATAGTGGAAATGTGGAAAACAGATTTGGGTCTGGTTGGTCTTTAGTATTTACTAACTATGGTTCAGATGTTAGCTCCAGAAAATGCATTGATAAATTGGTACCTAATCCAAACAATTTGATTTAGATAAAATTCATGTGAGTAAATGTCATAATCTTTTACCCTTGTTATGTTTTAGAATGAATTGCATTATCAAGTGGTGATTGTTTAAGGGAAAAACTATTTTTTCCTGTAATGTGCTCATATATGCACTGGGGCATTTTAAACCACAACCTGTTTCCCAGTCTTCAGGTGGTTGGCTGTCTCTGTGACTGGTACTGTAAGAGGATCTAAAGCTTGGAAGGCGAAAATTGTAGAAACCATGGTGCTTATGTCAAACTGCTTGGGCACATCTACAGAAATATGTGGATCGTAGCCTCCTTGTTTTAATATATTAATACTACACCCTATAAAACTACAAGAATGATTACTGAGACAATAATTTCTTCCACAATACTTTCTGTGCATACTTGCACAATAAAAGTCAGTAACAATTCTAGCTCACTGATAATAGCTTGGATCTCTTTTTCTTCTAGGGAATAATATTCTCACTTTCAGATTTCCCATTTTCATAAAATTTTGGAATGGGCTTTTGTCTTTGCAAGCCTTCCTTGTGATCAAGCCTTTTGTGATTTTGAAGTAGTTAGATACTTCTGATTTGTGAATCGGTTCATTAGAAAAATAAATGCAAACTTAATTTAGGTTTTAGTTTAAAAATTTCAGGCCCTGAAAAGGCCACCTCATTGCCCTAACAGAACTATTCACTTTTTAAGCTTTGGAGATATTTGGTATGTGGTTGACTTTGGTTTTCTGAGCAAAAAAGAAAGAGGAAGAAATATTTCGCCGCTTCGTTTGAACTTGGCTTATTCTTACTTCAAGGCTTTTTTCAATTTGATTCTCATAAAAGATACAGCATTTTTTGTTTCAAGCTCCGCCTTTTTCAAGGAAGATGCACACCGGCAGTAAATTCAGATTTACAAGATTTCAAAAATGTAGATTTCTTGGACACAATTTTAATGATTTATAGTGTTCTGTGTTCAAGGAATATTTACCAATGAAAATTATTCTCAAATTTTAAGGAGTTGATACTCAGAGGGACAGAGACTCTAGATCCCAAAGTATGGTGTTATTTTCTTTGCTATATCTATTAAAGGTCTAGTGATGGAGACTATTTGGCCATCTGTGAAAATTAGGTGCTTTATATGCCTAGTGGATGAAAGGTGTAACCAGAGATGACCTGAGGCTATCCGCAGGTGCAATTAATTTGAAGATTTATTAGAAGCACAGCAGGTAAACAGGAAATAAGATCAACGAAATGAAGACACAATATGAAAGCAAAATCAATGCATTTCTAACACAATGCAATGCAATGATGAAATAAAAAGTGTAAAGCAGAACAACTTGTATTAAAGTATCAGATGAAATTATATCAGCCACAGTTAGCCCTTTATTAAAAAAAACAACCGTACAGTTAGGTCCAGAAATTATTGGAGACTGACACATGTTTTGTTATTCTTCTTCGTGGCCTCTGTGAATGCAAATTGGGTTGTTATGCGCCTGCGCAGGACGTCTCAGAAGTTTCTAGAGCTTAAAGATGTGATTAGTAGGACATTCCCCCGTGGAGCGCATGCTCCGCCCTCCAAAGGTCCCCTCAGTTCTTTTTTGCCACCGCTTTGGTTGGACCTGTTTCGGAACTCTAGAGCGATTATTGAGATCATTTACTGGTTCTTTCAATCATTTCTTTCATTTTCTATTTCAATCATATATTTGTTGGACGTTCCCCTGTAAGTTATCCGTTTTTTCCTTTTCAATTTACCTCAGTCCTTTTTCTCTTCTACCCGCGTTTTTTCTCCCCCCATCACCACTTTTCCCTCCCCTTTTCCCCAACCTTTTATGGGCCCCCCAGGGCCTTTCAAGCGGTGCGTGCTTTGCACGAATAAGATACCACTTACCAACGGTCACGACCGTTGCCTTTTTTGCTTAGGGGAACAGCCCAAACACACTCCTGCCCTGAGTGCAAAAAACTTACAAGACCCGCTCTAAAACTATGCCTACAAAGACTTCACTCATACCTTTGGGAAAAGCCTCTCAATCTGGCCCCCATGGACCCACCAACCTCTCCAATTCCGCATCCAGAGCGTCGAGAAACTACTCACCCGATATCGAGCCCAACGACTCCATCACCTCGTCAAAAAGATATTTCGAAGTCCGCTTCGAAATCGAGCTCGATGTCCACATCGAAAGCTCCAATTCGTCCTGATGGCTCGTCTAGGAAAAAGAAGGATAAGGCTAAACCTAAGAAACCTACGAAATCGACACAAATAGATCCACCTCAACCGGGGCCTCCATTACTGATTCTTGAGGAGTCATCTAGAGATGCCTCTGGCTCGATTTCGGATAGAGACGACCCAACTTTAACACTGGCTCAGGCTGCAGCTTCCATTACCATCCTCTCGCCGAGTACTGGCCTATCTCCGGCTGATGTTCATTCCAGCCCAGCCTCGGCCCATTCAAGCCCTAGATCATCAGGGCGGGCAATACCTATTCAGGTCTCTGGCTCGAAATCATCTCACCAGTCTCCCCGCAAACACCGGGCGAAGAGACGACCCCTTTCTCCAGTCCAATATGCCCCTCCATGCAGGGAAATTTACTATTATCATGAACCGTCTCGATACTGAACTCGAGATGACTATGGGGATCAATACTACCACTACGACCCCTACTATCATGAAGACTGGACTGAGCATGTCTATTATGATGAACCAAGAAGGGTGAGATATGCCTCTCCACCCCGATACTCACCTTCCATATCACCTTCACTGCCACGACACCGACATCGTTCATCCACGATGTATCAAACATTGACTCACCATACATCGGTCCCTACGAAATCAGCTCTCAAACGCACTCTCCCGGTACCGGATTCTCTACCACAACCCGAACGAGCTAAGCACTCTTCCAGATGCTCTCGACATCATACATCTCTCCAGGTCACCACCACCTACAAGGGAGCCCCCTCTCCTCCTGACATCGAACAGCGCCCAGTATCAAGTGTACCTCCAACCCCACCATCACAACCGTGTGCATCAGTAACCAAACCACCATACCGATCACCATCCTCACCAGCCTCGCTTTCTACTCAAGATTCAACATCCAGTATATCCCAGGAATCACCCACTAATTTACCGACTCCATCTTCTGATGTGGGTGAAAACCATCCACCATCCCCATCAGAAGATTTCACATCTTATTCTCAGCTCGTCATGCGAATGGCAAAGTCTTTACAACTCGATATCGAAGAACCACCACCTCAAAAGAAAGACCTGGTCTTCGATGATCTCAATCAGGATAAGACACCACCCCTTAGCTTGAGTTTCATCCCGGCTATGCTCGATTTAGTAAAAGAATCATGGGACAAACTTCCCTCCTCACTTCAAATTTCGAGACGCGTTGAAAATCAGTACAAATCTCATGGCCCGGGCACAGCTTTTCTCTCCAAACATCTGACACCAAATTCAATTATCGTGGAATCTAATCAGTCGAGAGCACGTAATAAATCATCTGTAGCTCCCACCAACCGAGAAGGAAGAAAGCTAGACATTCTCAGGAGACGACTATTCTCTCATGTCATTTATCATGAGGGTCGCTAATTATCAAGCCGCTATGGGCGCGTACCACCGCCAGCTATGGGATAGAATTCTACCTGTCATTCAAGCAGTCCCAGACACCACCAAGAATGAGGCCTTAAATATCCACACCGAGGCCTCAACCTTGGCTAAGCAGCAGAGAATTGCTTCCCGCTATACCGCGGACGCAGCCTCTAAAGCTATGTCCACCTCTATTGCCTTGAGGCGCCACGCCTGGCTGAGATCGGCTGGTATCTCAGATGATACTAGGTCACGAATAGAAGACCTTCCATTTGACAGTGCTGGCCTTTTCAATACTAAAACAGATGAAGTAATGGATAATCTTCATAAACTCCGTAAGACAGCATGGTCATATTCCACCCAACAACCTTACCAACAACCTTACTGGTATTAGCGCCCTCAATTCCGAAGACAGCCTTTCTTTCACCAGCAGTTTCAACCTTACCAACAATCATATTGACCGTACAAACCACAAGCTTCTGCTGGATCCTATCCAGGTTCATCTACAATGCCTACTTTTCGACCTCAACAGCAACAATCACACCGACAGCCCTTTCGACGCCCTCAAAAGAAGGGTAAGCAATATCCATAGACCCCTTCTATCTACATTCCAAACTAGACTTCATCCATTCATCAGTGCTTGGCGCCGAATCACTAATGATCAGTGGGTTCTTTCTATTATCCAATATGGTTATTTCATTGAATTCCAACGTACCCCACCCTCTGGCACCATTAAGACTACTCCATACTGACTTGCTCTCCGTGAAGAAGTTTCCCTTCTACAAAAACAAGCCATACTCATAGTCCCTTCCTCTACCTTGCATGATGGATTTTACTCCAGATATTTTACAGTCCCCAAAAAGGATGGAGGACTCTGTCCTATTCTCAATCTTAGAAACCTTAATAAATTCATTCGACCTAGACGCTTCAGAATGTTGACCCTCGACAGTATCATCCCTCTCCTTTCACAGGAAGACTGGTTTGTCGTCAACAACCTCCAGGATGCGTACTTTCACATCTCTGTTCACCCACATCATCACAAATTTCTACGATTCCGATTCAACGTCTCATACCAATTCTGCTCTCTCCCATTCGGACTTTCCACGGCACCAGGAACCTTTACCAAATGCATGACACCAGTCGCTGCATACCTCCAACTTCAAGGTATTACCATATTCCTGTACATAGACGACTGGTTAATAGTTGCTCCTTCTTATCACGATGTCGTCAGAGCTACCCAACTCACTCTCGATACTCTCCAAGATCTCGGACTCAAGGTAAACTCTGCCAAGTCCCATCTCGAACCCTCTCAGACGGCCACCTATATTGGGGCGTTTTTTGACTCCCTACAAGCCAGAGCCTTTCTCCCTCAAGAGAGAATCACCAAATTAAAGCAAGCCATTCGACCGTTCCGACCCCTAGCTTCGGTATCGGCGTATCAAGCCCAGCACCTTCTCGGGCTGATGGCTTCTACGACGGCCGTTATCCAGCATGCAAGGCTCAATATGAGATCACTACAATCATGGTACCTATCGCTATTCGATCCCATTACAGGCCACCCATCCAAATGTCTCACAGTAACATCAGAACTTGCCAGTCAACTCACCTGGTGGACGTTTCTTCCTCGCTTGTAGGCAGACCCTTTCAGCCACTACAACTTTCGATACAGGTCACCACCAATGCCAGCCCGTCGGGTTGGGGAGCTCACTGTCGACACCACAGGATACATGGTCTATGGACGAGACGAGAACAGTTATTACACATCAACCATCTCGAATTCTTAGCAATTATCAAGGCCTTCCATGCCTCCTTACCTCTCATTGTAGGACGAGCAGTACAGCTAGCCACAGGCAATACCACAGCACTGTACTATATAAACAAGCAAGGAGGTACCCACTCCCTTTCACTCCTGTATCTGGCGGTCGAACTCTGGGAATGGTGCTACCTACATCACATTTTCCCAGTAACGGTCCACGTCGCCATAGAGGACAACCTTCTGGCAGACCACCTCAGTCGCCTTACCACAAGGACGCATGAATGGACACTGAACGACAGAGTTTTTGACCTTCTCTGTCACCGATGGGGTGTTCCGTCCATCGATCTCTTTGCTTCCGAGATCAACACCAAGTGTCAGCGGTATTGCTCCCGAGCCGGTATTGACAGGAACTCACTCGGATATGCCTTTATGATAGACTGGGTCGGAGACCTACTCTACCTATTTCCTCCGATTCCGCTTATACAACGAACCATCATTCGACTTCGACAGTTCCACTCGAATGCCATTCTCCTCGCTCCATGGTGGCCACGTCAGCCGTGGTTCACCTACCTGAGGTTGATATCAACCAACGTGTTCCATCTCCCGTCGATCCCCAACCTTCTGACCCAGGACAACAGGATGATTTACCACCCTGACATAGACTCTCTGAACCTGACAGCATGGAGGATATCCCCGCTATAAAAAACATACTAGATCAAGCCCGAAAGCCATCGACCCAACGATTATACCAAAGCAAATGGAAAGCATTCCTTTCTTTCGCTAATTCTCAGAACTTACCTACAACACCAGTTTCTCTGAAGACTTTACTTACCTTTATCCTTCATCTCTTTAATCTTGGACTATCTCATTCTACCCTCAAGGTGTATATTTCTGCTATTATAGCCCGCCAACCTTCTCAGTCTGACTCGGCTAGGTTTTTCTCTCACCCAACTTTAAAGAAATTCCTGAAGGGACTCCATAATATTCGTCCCCCATGTCAACATCCTCTTCATCAATGGTCTTTGCAGCTTGTCCTCAACGCACTTACCCGACCACCTTTCGAACCGATGGCTACTACTAATTTCAAATTACTTTCCCTAAAAACATCATTCCTTGTAGCAATAACATTTGCTAAATGTGCTAGCGAGCTTGCAGCCCTCAGATCGGACCCACCTTTCCTTCAGTTCCACCCGGATAAGGTTACCCTCTACTGTGATGTGTCATTTTTACCCAAAATTGTCTCTGAATTCCACCTCAATCAACCGTTGATTCTACCAACTCTATTTCCATCTCCTTCTGCACCTCTCAAGTGCATGTTCCACATGCTTGACATAAGACACTCCTTGGCCTTCTACATCGATAGAACTAAATCATTCAGAAAGTCTCCAAGGCTCTTATGCTTTCATGGCCCTCATAAGGGTGCCCCTGCTTCACCTCAAACTATCTCTCGCTGGATTGTCCAAACTATCTCCTTGGCCTATCAGCTCACAAGCAAAACACCTCCGGAACATTTAAAAGGTCATTCTACCAGAGTGCTGTCAACCTCTACTGCCTTCCAGTGTGGAATAGAACTTCCTCACATCTGCTGTGCAGCTACATGGTCTAATCCATCGACCTTTGTGAGGCACTACCGTCTCGATATCCGGGCGAAGAATGATGCTGCTTTTGGCAGAGCGATCTTGACATCCTTTCTACCGTGACGACCCACCATCTGCTAAGTGAGCTTGTCAGTCACCCAATTGTGTGCATTCAAAGAAGCCACGAAGAAGAAAGAGAGGTTACCTACCTGTAACCATGGTTCTTCTAGTGGTCCTCTGTGAATCCACACATCCCGCCCATCCTCCCCTCTGTCCGTCACGTTTTCCTTGATATAGGCCTTGGATAGCAGCAGACTCTTACAGGAACTGAGGGAACCTTTGGAGGGCGGAGCATGCGCTCCACGGGGGAATGTCCTACTAATCACATGTCTTTAAGCTCTAGAAACTTCCGAGAGGTTCAGCGCAGGTGCAGAACAACCCAATTGTGTGGATTCACAGAGGACCACTAGAAGAACCATGGTTACAGGTAGGTAACCTCTCTTTTCAGCTGTTTACCAAAATAAATTCAAGTTACAGTTAAATAATGGATATGGGCTTAAAGTGCAGTCTCTCAGCTTTAATTTGAGGGTATTCACATCCAAATTGGAGGAACGGTTTGGGAATTACAGCTCTTTAATTTACGTCGCCCCCTCTTTTTCGAGGGACCAAAAGTAATTGGACAATTGACTCAAAAGCTGTTTCCTGGATGGGTGTGGGCTCTTCCTTTGTTATTTCATCATCAGCTAAGCAGGTAAAAGGTTTGGAGTTGATTCCAGGTGTGGCATTCACATTTGGAAGCTGTTGCTGTGAAACCACAACAGGCATTCAAAGGAGCTCTCAATGCAAGTGAAACTGGCTATTGTTAGGCAGCAATAAATAAATAAAATAAAGATAAATCCATCAGAGAGATAGCAGGAACATTAGGAGTGGCCAAATCAACACTTGGGTGCATTCTGAGAAAAAAACACACTGGTGAGCTCTGCAACACAAAAAGGCCTGGACGTCCACGGAAGACAACAGTGGTGGATAATCGTAGGATCCTTTCCATGGTAAAGAAAAAAACCTTCACAACATCCAGTCAAGTGAAGAACACTCTCCAGAAGGTAGGCATATCATTATCCAAGTCTACCCTAAAGAGAAGACTTCAAGAGAGGAAATACAGAGGATTCACCACAAGGTGCAAACCATTCATAAGCCTCAAGAATAGAAAGGCCAGATTAGAATTCGCAAAAAAAAAAATAAATTTAAAAAAATCTTAAAAAGCCAACTGAGTTCTGGAACAGCTTCCCTTGGACAGGTGAAACTAAGCTCAACCTGTAACAGGTTGCTGAAGAGAAAACGTAAGACAGAAAGACCCATGAACAACGAAGACAGCTGCGGTAAAGGCCTGGCAAAGCATCACAAAGGAGGAAAACAGCGTTTGGTGGTGTCCATGCATTCTAGACTTCAAGCAGTCATTGCCTGCAAAGGATTCTCAACAAAGTGTTAAAAATGAACATTTATGATTGTGTTAATTTGTCCAGTTACAATTGAGCCCCTGAAATAAGGCTACTATGTATAAAAGTGGTTGTAATTCCTAAACGTTTCATATGATGTTTTTGTTCAACCCCTTGAATTAATGATGGAAGTCTGCACTTCAATTGCATCTCAGTTGTTTCATTCAAAATCCATTGTGGTGGCATATGGAGCCAGAATTATGAAAAATATGTCAGTGTCCAATTATTTCCAGACCTAACTGTATTTGTCCTTAGCCTTCCACCAGCTCTCTAGTTGAAGCTAACTGTGTTCCAGCTGTTTGGCCTAGAGAAAGAAAAACCTCTCTCTCTCTCTCTCTCTCTCTCTCTCTCTCTCTCTCTCTGTGTGTGTGTGTGTGTGTGTGTGTGTGTGTGTGTGTGTGTGTGTGTGTGTGTAAGGGAGGTGTAGAATCTCCTAGGAGGAGTAATTGAATCAATCCATTGTAAAAACTGAAGCTTCTCTCAGAATCAAGACAAACTAAGGCCCAAAGGCCCGAGAGTCAAAATCTGCAAAAATAAAAAAAGGTAAACTGAAAAGCATCGGCATGTAAGTATGAATAGGAGTATGAATGAATGTGACTCTAAGACTGAGTCTCCTTGTCCCAAGCAACAATTGCTTTTTGTTCCACTGATGCCCCTAATTTTCCTTCATTCTGATTGGCTTCCTTATTTTCACCCCTAAAATCCAGTTCTTTGTTGGCAAATGTCAAGTTGAGAAAGTGCATTGTGCCACCTTTCTTTATTCCCAGAAAGTACATCATCCCTTTGTCCTACGGCACACATTGTGACTGCAGCATCTTATCAGGGTACACTCTGGGCCTGGAGCCATTGAAAGTATCCGACCTTGTAACCTGTCCATACTGTTCCATTGTCTTCCAGCTGAACCATACATCTGTCTATTTTGCTCATTCCATCATGTAAAAGTTAAGGCTGGGAGAAATCCTCAGCCCTTTTTGCCTACAGGAAACAGTCAGTCTTGCTGTTTATGAAACAAAGCAAAGATTTCCTTGATGCCATTCCATAGGCTTGATGCCATTCCACGGGTGGGTAATCCAGTCCATAGGCCATATATGTATGTATAAGCCAGTTCAGTCTACATGTCCACAGGCTTTTTGCCCGGTTTTACCCTTATACCTAAAAGTTGGACCTGATTAACAATCTACTTCTGTCATGCTTTAAATTTGTGTGTTTGAAAATCAGCCTACCATGTAAAGTACCATGCATTTGTTTAGAACAAGGTTGTTATGTCTCTGGACACAACACTTACAAGCTTTCAGCATGTCACTTGGGTTGCTGCATATTGATGGTACTACCTCTTAATTTACTGAGCATGTGCATGCTCAGAAAGAATTCTGGAAAAGTTTTAAGCTGCTTTATGTGTGTCAATAATGAGGGACAGATTCCACCTGAAATAATTAAATATGTCTAAATTTAAACTATTAACTGCTACTTAAAGGATTACAGGCAGTTTGCATGCATTTTCTCAGCCATCCTGCATTTAAGAAGTAGGCCAGTTTCCCCAGATTGTCTCTTCCTTATACCATTTACAGAGTCAGGGGCTAAAGCAGTAATTGAACAGGAGAATTTTTAGCCCCCAAGCTCTCACATTGAAGCTATTCCACCAGGACAGCTCTAGTATAGCAAATGGAAGAACAGGAATGACATTTATCAGGACATAGGGATAAAACTTTTCTGTGTTCAGTTTGAAGGGCTATATGATTTGAGCTTTACAATTTGAATGTGTTGGGAAAATTTTGAAGTGTGCCTTTTTCTGCTAGAATAATTGATAGCTCAGTTAGCAAATATTGAGGTTCAGTAGAAGGCTAGAAGAAATTTTTACTGCTCATATTTTCATTCTCTTCCTTACAACACTACAAGAACTCAGTGTTCGGTTGTCAATTGCAGAGTATTAGGGAATAATAGGCTTTCATTATTTTTAATGAATAAAATGCGGAAAGTGGGTCCCGTGTGACGTGACTTTCTATTAGAGATGGGGCTATTCGTATACGAATAATCCTGCGCAACTGGACTTAACGAGGGGCCGGCCCCTGTGGCTGGCCCATCCACTCATGCATCTGCTGGCAGTGGCAGCCTCGCTCATCCTTCCAATCACTCTCAGAGCTCCGCTCTCTTCCTGCTCGGCTAGCAACTCAGCAGCCATGCAGGGAGACTCATCCTCCCTCCCACTGCCTGGAGTGGCCAGGCGAGCAGGAAGAGAGCAGAGCTCCGAGAGTGATTGGAAGGACGAGCGAGGCTGCCACTGCCACCAGATGCGGGAATGGATGGGTTGGCCGCAGGGGCTGGTCTCTCGTTAAGTCCAGCTGCGTGGGGATATTCGTATACTAATACGAATAGCTCAACTCTACTTTCTATATTACTGACTGAAAGGGATGCAGCTCATGTTTTGTAAGTAATAAATTGATGGTTGCTTTTAACACTTCCTCCTCCCACCCTGAGAATATATGTCCTCATAACAGCAAGCAAATGTAAAACATACCTAAGTTCTTGCTGGTAGTCATTGAAATTGAGACATGCTTCCATCTGCCTGAAAAGGAGTACGGAATGAACTACAAAACAGTATATATGGAAGTGCAGTGTACTGGGGAAGTGCAAGATTCTGGCGTGCTGTTTTGGACTTTTTAATGAGTCAGATGCCATGGTGGCTAGTACCCACTGTGTTTGGAGTGGAAGGCACAGTAAGCAGTAGTGGGCAGAGATGGGTCAAAAGTGGCGTATATGTGCACAGAGCCACACATACACAAAGGCATATACAAACATGGAACCAGGCAGGTAAACGCACACACACATATGGGCCATGTACGAAGGCGTGAAATGACTGAGAGTAGATTGAACCTGAGGTACGGCAGTGGACATGCTACCACTGTTCAGACAGCTGGCCTATCTAGCTCCCTGTTGTCTTCTCTGGCTGGCAGCAGATCTCCTGTATCTTTGCTGGAGAATTTTAATCTGGTATCTGACAGGTTTGTGCTCTGTAATAGAGCTGTGCCCATTCCCTGGGTTTTCCAGTGTTCTGTCTTCTTTTCACAGGTGACAAGTCATGTGATCACCTGGACAAAGGTTCTCTGTTCTCTTCAGCCCCTTCCCCATTGAGAAAGCATTTTTCGTTCAACTATCCTCATTATAGAAGGAATATAATTTTCCAGTGAGTCCAGTGACACCTTGAAGATTAACCAGTTTTATTGAACATAAGCTTTTGCAGACAGCAATCTATTTCAGCAGATACAAGCAGGCATATAAAAGTTTATGCCAAATAAAAGTTGTTAGTCTTTGAGGTGTCACAAGACTTACTTTTGCTGCAACAGACTATCAAACTATCTGACTCCTCCTGAAGTAATTTTTCAATGTAATCCTGCACTGTCTTCCCACTACTGATTTTGTCTTTACACACACAGAGACATGAATCCATCAAGAATGACATGACGGAATAGCTGCACACCGTGTTTTGATAAAAGCCCTGTGAACCATCTGTCTGGAGCACGTTGGTTATTTCCACGTTTGCTACTCAATCTGAGTAGTCACATGTGCCAAAAGAACCCCAGTTATATTGATTCTCTTGCTATTTAAAGCATTTTATACATTTCCATTCACACAATGCATGTGTGCCATCAATTCATTTGGCCAGACAATTGGTTTTTTCTCATATTGCCAGCATGGTCTTTTAAAAATGATCCAATCCCCATATCACTTCAATCTTTATTGTTTCGGCACATGTGAATGTTGCTGTCAATTATCTTACTCAGTGCATGGGTTGGGGTTTTTGGCACCATGGCCACTGCATGGCACCATGCTGCTACCTTTTAAAAATTAATGCTTTGTGATAAATTGCTTACTCTCCGTTGAAAGTTCTTGTAGCAGCAGCAGCAACAACAACAACATGAACTACATTTCTCAGAAGGAGACAGCCTTCCCCACTCTCACCTTGGACCTGGTTTTAAAAAGGAAGGAAGGAAGCGCTGCAGGTGACATATCCCACCCATCGACTAACAGTTGGAAGTGACAGTAAAATAGTTATATACCACTTACAAAGTTTAAGAAAAAAATTTACTTCTTCGTGGTCTCTGTGAATGCACACAAATGGGTTAATCTGCACCTGCGCAGGACCTCTCGGAACTTTCTAGAGCTTAAAAACGTGATTAATGGGATGTTCCCCCATGGAGCGTCTGAAGTCCCCTCAGTTCCTTTTAGCCACTGCTTAGATTAGACCTTCTCGATGACTAGCACGGCTGCCAGACCCACACTTGACATATCGATGTACACGATGAACTCCCGGTTGAAGTCCGGTGCAACAAGGACATGTCTTGAAGTCCGCGCTCTCTTCAGACAATTGACAGTCATCGGGCGCTCTGATGTCCTCAGCTCGCCTCTTCTGGGTGACGCCTACTTTCTTTTTGACTTGTGGCTTCGCTTTCTCAACTGGGGAAAGAGTAGGCAGTTTCTTCCACTCCTCCAGCACAGCTATGACTTTGTTCTTCCTAGAAACTTTATTGCTTTTGCCTTCACTCTCACCCATAATCTTGCCCACAGGTACTTTTGTTGCAAAGTTCTCCCTATGTGGGGGACCACTATCACAGGTCACTTTAAGATTTACAGGCAAGTTTCTTTCAAGTGCCATCTCACACACTTGGCTTATTTCAGATGTATCGAGATTTTAATCAGCTGGTTCTATTCTTTTAACTTCTAGTTTCTCAGGTAGAGGTTTGCCTTGCAAGGTTTTAAGTGCTTTTGCAGCTGCAGAGCAACTAGACTCCTCAGCCCTCCAGTGCTGCTGCAACAAATCCACAGGTTCTGACCCTGCCAACAGCAATTCACTCCCCTCTATGGGTCTCAGCCTCACCACTTGGTCCTCAGGACAGAATGCTCTTTCCTGGGCCATTTCATTACACCAGCCCCTCTTCTTTTCTTGAACACCCTCCAAGCTTTGCTCTGCTATCTCTAAGGACTTTTGCAGACCTACGCATTGGCAAGGGGTCGAGATCCCTGGCAATGAGCATAGTTTAGCCTTTGTCTTGTCATCCCCAGTACCACTCATTTGGCACGTATCACATGTCTGACAAAACTGCTTAACTTGCTGACCCATTCCCGGCCAATAAAAAATTTGTGCAACCCTTTGTTTCGTGTGCGATATCCCCATGTGAGCTCCAAAAGCATCACTATGCACCTTGCTTAAGATCTTGCCTCTATATTTTTCAGGTACAATAAGTTGTTTGAGGATTCCATCTCCACCCCTCTGAGGCGCTAACAAAACTTCCCTATATAACAAATTGTTTTCTATTATAAATCTCTCTGGGCATTCAGGCGTTAATAGAATGGGATTCTCATTAGCTTTTCTAGTACAATCATTTAAATTAATATCTTCCTTCTGCTCATTAATAAAGGAAGTATTATTAGGATTTTTCAATATGACCACCTCAGCCATTTCTGCTACCTCAGGGTTTTCCTCTAGACTGGGGCATCCCAGGTTTGATTCAGAGGTTAGGGCTCCCAATCTTTCCTCAGGGACTGTAATTTGCTTGCTCTGGGAGCGGGTTACCACTAAAACACTCTGCGTAAGGGTGATATCCTCCTTCTGTTCCTCATCAAACGATGAATTATTAGGGTTTTTCATGAATATAACTTCTGTCATTTCATCCACGTCAGAGTTTTCTTTTAAACTGGGGCTTTCCAGGTTACTTTCAGAAGTTAGGGATTCCATTTTTCCCTCAGGGATTGTTAACTGCTCTCCCTGGAAACGTGTTACTACAAAAGCACTCTGCACATCCTTGGAGAGATCTAACCTGATCAAACAAGGTGCTGGAATTTGATCAGAAATTGCCAGCAGGAGGACGGAGCTCTGTCCCCTGGGCTGAATTCTGACCTGTTTGGGACCCCCTAGGGGGTTGAAACCACCCCGAAGAGGTGGTGAACTGGGGGGGAAGCCTGTTGATCACGGGGGGGGGGGGGGACGGCGGTCATCCCCGTTTGATCCAGGAAACTCCCCAATCAGCCAACGGGCAGATAAAAGCAGCTAGAAAGCTTGCTTGCAAGTCGTCAGCAGCCGACAAATAGAGAAGCGACAATCAGCTATTCAACATCAGTGTTATTATCGGGTGAGATATATTTTTACAACTAATTGCTTATGATTATCCCTGGACAAGACAATTCCTATATACAGAAAAAAGAGTCTTCTATCACCTAACCACTTATAGAGTGGCGGAAAATCTGGAGAGAGGGATAGTTGATGCAAAGGAAATAATTTAAAGATTAATGGGACATTAACTACTCATTTAAATACATTTAAAATATACTTTAAGAAGCTGGGTATTAATTTGGCATTATAAATCTTAAGAAACTTTTCTCGTAAACTATTATCAGTTAAGCAGCAAGTTTGGCGTTATCTTGTTATGTTATGGCTACCTGAAATCTTTTGGCAGAATGCCCAGAACAGTGACCTTGAGCACTCTACTGTTATTCAAAGCTTGGAAACCTGTTTTTTATTTCCTTTTGATTTTTTCATGACTGGCTGGAACATAGACAAATTAACCCTAAAGTGGACTTTTAACTGTACTTTTGGAATCAGTATATTGGGCCAAAGTGAACTTTTTGGAACCACTTCCGGGGACTTGGAATTTCGGTTTTGGCCAATGCAGAGTTGCGGGAACTAGGCTAACAGGCCATGGATACAACCACTGAATTGGATTGTGAAATTTGGGGTTTTTGAATCTTGGTTCAGGCCTATTTGGCCAAAGTAGATTCTCTGAAACTGCCCCTGGAGCTGGAAGTGTTTGTGTTTGACTAGCTCGCATAAACCTGTGGAATTAGGCCATCAGGCCACGGATACAACCATTGAATTGTACCTTGGTATTTTGGGGGTTTAAATTTTGGTTCAGGTCTATTTGGCCAAAGCGGACTCTTTGAACTAACTCTGGAGACTTGGAATATATGTTTGGCTGGCATCAATTTGCCAGGGATCAATCAGGGCACGGATACAACCATCGAACTGGACTGTGATACTCGGGGGTTTTGAATCTTGGCTTAAGCTCTTGGGCAGCTGGAACATAATGGCACAACAAGGACAATTTTGGGATGAAACAAAATCTACCCTTCAAACAATCCTAGAAATAGTGAGATCCCACTACCAAGAGGCAAAATTATTCAAGGAACAGCTGAAGAAGAATTATAGTCAACAGGAGACAGGGAATAATGAAAAAGGAAATGAGAGGGTGCTGGATGATGTATGCCAATCAAAAGAGGAGCTGGAGGAAATTAATGGGGAAAACCTAAGAGAAACAATTCTAATCTTGGATCCGAAGAGAGTATTAAGGGAAGATAAGGGGAGAAAATCAGCAGAACTAATTAAAAAGGAGATAGACCAAGTGCATAAAGATCTAGTGGAGATAAATCAGATGCACAAAATGGTTTTAGAGGGCACAAAAGATGGCAGAATGCTTAGAGAGACAGAAACTAAAAGTGGAAAAAGAGAAATAAGAGAGGGAATTACTTAGAAAGATGAAAAGGGGAAAAATAGGAAGGGGGCCCTTAATGTTGAAAAGCATGTATATACCTAATTTCGGGAATTGTAAAGGAGCATATCCTTTATATTAAAAAAGAGAAACTGAAATAAGAGAGCACTAATCAGGGTAAAGGCATAATATGGTGGGTTTTTTAAATAGGTAAATTAAACTAGATATAAGGTTGGGGCATGGAACTGGAATTACTTTTATTAAGTATGTTATTGGAAGATCTTGAGAACCTTGTACACTATGAAAATAATATTATGATAGTAGCCAATATTATATACTAAAATACATACATGAATGGTTTGAATGTTTGAAAGATGTGTGGAATTTGGGGGGACAACTGGGAAGACACTGAGATGTAAAAAACAAATAATTGTATGCAAATCATGTAACACGATGTTTGACAAGCACAAATTGAATGTAGATAGAGTGAAAAACTAATAAAATGTATTAAAAAGAAAGAAAGAAAGAAATTGCTATATCCCAAATTCCAACCCAGTCTCTATAGTTTATCTTTACTTTAGCCATAGGTAAAATCACTGGACTATAACTTATTCCCTTGATTGTAACAGTTTGATTTCGAAGTATTTGTTCTTTAGGAACGACATCAGGATGACATAGGGTGAAATGGGAACAGGTATCTACAATTCCAACATAAGATATCTCATTAATACGAATTTTCTCCCCATGGTTCTGTACTAAAATATTATCTGCCTTTATAAGAAAGCACTGAACGACTCTTGCTTGTGGCAGATCAGAATTTTCTGTCGTGCTAGTTGCCATGGAGACAGAACCATTGTTACAACCTCTTTCAGTGGCTTCCACTGGTTTTATACAGTAAACCTTTTTAGTCTATCATCTTGTCCACTTTAATTTTTTTAAAATTTGAATACATTTTGACCAAACATGTCCAAATTCTCTGCAGTTATAGCATCATCTATTATTCCTTTGATTGTACTGAGGAGATCTATCAAACTTTTCCTCAGGGTTCATTCGCTTCTGCGGACTAGGCCCTGGCAACTTAGGTGAGGTACTAAACTAGCCATCTTTCCCTGACATTTTACTGTTGTAATTTTTATTGAGTGATTTCTTACTGTTGTCCCAGTTCTGCCTGTAAAATTTTACCTCAGAAAACTTAGGATCCCTAATCTCACTGATGGAATCAGCATATTCAGACGCCTGTAATACATTTTTAGGATTTTTGTCTTTGACCAAATAACGCAATTCCCCAGGCAAAATGGAATAAAATTGTTCTAAACCAACTACATTTTTCATTTGGTCTAGAGAAGTGACATTTTCACGTTCCATCCATTGTCCAAACATTGAATCAATTTAGCCCCCACTTGGGCATAAGATTCTTCAGGCTTTTTGGTAAGGGAACAAAATTTTCTTCTAAGGTGTTCTGCATTTATGCCAAATCTAGAATATACCATTTTTCTATATGCCTCAAAATCTCTAGCTTGCTCCAGAAGCATCTGAGAATAAAACTCAGCTAAATCTCCACTTATTTGTGATCTCAAAACTATCATCCTTTCATCATCCTTAATCTCAAAGTCCCAGCACGCTCTCTCAAATGAAATCAGGAAAGATTCAGGGCAATCTCCTTTCCTATATTGGGGAAATTTCTTTAGATCGATTTTTGAGAGATTTCCCTCACTAGAGTTGTTGTTGTTGTTGTTGTTCTGCGGAGCTATTTCCAATTGTTTCATCTGTATTTGAAATTCCATTTCTCTTTGTCTTAATTCCATTTGTCTGGCCTCTTGCTCAGCTTTGGCTCTAATCTCTAGTTCCATGGCTTTCTCTTTAATTTCTATTTCCATGGTTTTTTCCCTGAGTTTGTATTCTTGTTTCAACTTCCATTTTTCAAAATCTTGGGAGCTTAGAACACCTTGTTTTTCTGAGGCACCCTCATCAGTCTCCTCCTGTTCCACTGGAGCTAGAGGGTCTCCATTTCCCTCCACTTCCTGAGGTAAACTTTGTGCCTCTTGACTCCCTTTCTGGCTTCGTTTGGGTGGCATGTTTAAGTCTGAGCGAATTAGTCTTTAATGTCTGTACTGCTTTTCAAAAGGACCTGTCTTTCTGCTGTTTATTCCAGTAACTATGTTGATCTTGCTTCCCTCAGCAGCTGTCTCTGCTGCTCTCCAGCTCACAACCTTTTAGTTACCGTGTCTCTATGTCTGAGCTATTCCTGCTCTCAGCCACCAAAATAATTTTATTTTCAAGCCTCTGCTTTTATTTTCCTATCACCTCAAATCTGCTCTGACTCTGGCTTCCATTTTTATCCAACACTGCTCCCTTATCTCTCAGAGCCTTGGATTTCAAGCTAGCTCACTGGGTCTCTCAAATCCTGAGGTAAACAAAAAAGATTTTTTTCCTTTAGAGTCAGTTCCCTATCTTTAGTTCCCCCAGATCTGGGTTCAGAAGCCCCGCCACTAAGCTTTTCCACAAAAGCTCTAGCAGGTCACCTACTTCTTTATCACAGACCTCTGACTAAAAGTACCCACAACTCAAGAAAATTCACTTTTAAACTTTGGCTTCACTGAATTATTTCGTATCCCACCGCTGGACACCAATTGTGACATTTACCCAGTGGCCCCTGCTTGTTTCACCAAACACAGAGCTCACGAAGGTATCCCAACACGCCCTTTAACTCGCTGCCACCAGTTGATCTCTTTACCAACTATGTTTCCTATGAAAGACTGAGGTCCATTCAGTACTTAACTTTGAAATAAAAACAGGTTTATTGATTACAAGTTGTTTTAGGAATAGTTCTTAAGCACATTCTTAAAATTACACAAAGCTTCAGTATTTTCCTTTAACCTTTTCTATCTTAACTAATACAGATAACACTCTGACTATTCACTCCTTAATTTCTCTCTCTGCCTCAAACCCAAACTATCTCCCGTCAAAACTCTGTCTCTGACTGAACTAACTAGACTCTGACTCACCCCTCCCTTCTAGTTTCTCTGGCTCCACCTCCCAACAGCTCTCATTAGTACATGCAAATAATCTTCTACCTGAGCCAAAGCAGGGTGATCGCCACACCACTGTCCTCTCTTCAAATTTCAAGATGGGTTGAGAACCATTACAATACTCATGGTTCTGACACATGCTTACGAAGCATCCAGCACCTAATTTGATTATTGTCGAGTCGAACCAGTCTAGAGCTCGGAATAGATCTTCAGTAGCCCCAATGAACAGAGAGGGCAGGAAATTAGACATTCTGGGACGTTGTCTTTATTCTTTGGCCTCCTTCGCTATGCGGGTAGCCAATTACCAAGCTGCTATGGGTGCCTACCATAAACAGCTCTGGAATAAAGTACTCCCAATTTTACAACCTTTCTCAGAGGATTCCAGAGTTGGAGCTCTTAATGTCCATCTTGAAGCCTCCACCCTTGCAAAGCAGCAACGAATAGCGGCCCGTCATATGGCAGATGCCGCTTCAAATGCCATGCCAATTGCTGTTGCGCTTCGGCACCATGCCTGGCTTTGCTCAGCGGGCATTACTGATTATGCTAGGTCTCATACATTGACCTGCCTTTTGATGGAGTAGGTATTTTCAATGACAAAACAGATGAGGTTATGGATACCCTACACAAGATCAGAAAGATGGCTAAATCCTACTCCACTCAACAACCATACCGATACCAACGTACCCAGTGGCACCGACCCTCTGTTTTCCAGCAGCCATATCAACAACAACAGTACCACCCATACAAGCCTCAGACATCAGACAAAACCTTTACCAGACCATCTACTTCCACATCTTCTACCTTTCGGTCCCAACCTCAGGCTCAGCGCCACCAACCTTTCCGTTGCCCCCAAAAGAAGGGCAAACAATATATTTGACTCTCTCCAGCCCGAGGTCAGCTACCATACATCTTTTCACACACGCCTTTTCTCTTTCTTCCGAAGTTGGTCTCGTATCACACACGAACACTGGGTACTTTCCATCATCCATCACGGTTACCTTCTCGAATTCATAGAGCTTCCATCCGTCGGACACCTCAGACATACCCCGTATTCACCTGCTCTCTGAGACGAAGTCTCGCTTCTCCTCCAAAAACAAGCTATTCACAGAGTCTCCAACCAGGATCTCCACACCGGTTTCTATTCCAGATACTTCATGGTGCCAAAGCGAGACGGAGGCCTCCATCCCATCCTCGACCTCAGACATCTCAACACATGCAGCCCAGACATTTCCAGATGGTCACTCTCGATACTGTTATCCCACTCCTCTCCCCCGGAGACTGGTTCGTCGTGATAGACCTTCAGGACACATATTTTCACATTTCTATTCATCCACGTCGTCACAGGTATCTCTGCTTCTGCTTCGAGGGCACAGCCTACCAGTTTTGCTCTCTCCCGTTCGGCCTTTCCACTGCTCCGCGGACTTTCACAAAATGCCTCATACCAGTCGCAGCACACCTCTGGCTACACGGCTGTGAGCCAGCTACAGCCAGCTGGGGGAAAGGAACTAAGTGCCAGTGTGGGCAGGCCCCCTCAGCAACGGCAGAACGGTTGTTGGCCTTGAAGGAAACTCCTGAGGCAGATGAGGGTGGAGGCCCTAAACCCACCCCCAGAGAAACAGCTGTAGCTGTAGCTGAGGTAGATATAGAGGCAAGTGAGCAAGGAGAGGGGGAGGAGGAACTGGACATTTGGGAGGATGCCTAGGAGTTTCTGTCAACTTCGGAGAAGATAGAAAATAGTCTGCTGGGGGAGACGCTGAAAGGAGCTTCTAAGAGGCCTGCATCTCTGGAGGACAGCTGGCTTATCTGAAGGCAAGTTGAAAGCTGAAAGATAGAAGCTCCCAGGGTCAGCCCGTGCTGCACAGCCTCTTCTGCTTGCTGAACGCCGTGCTGGGGGACTCGGCTGGCAAATATTGTTTAACAGCCTGGACCTTTCAGCCAAGACAAGCTGCCATGGGAGTGAAGTAACTCCCTCGGAGCTGGGGGCTGGGACAGAATATTCTCTCAGCCCTGGAAGGACTGGAAGGATAGAAAGCTACCAATTCCATCCCTGCTGCTTGGGGCTAGAGGCCCCATCCTGCAAAGGACTACAGAGACACTGTTTTTCTTTTCTTTTCTTTGTATGCTGAGTCCAATAAAGCTTAACTGATCACCAGTACCTGCTGCCTCATCATGGATACAGTGGCTGGGGCCGCTCACAACAGCATAACAGTTTTTCCCTACATCAACGACTGGCTAATCATCTCAGACTCTTATCAAAAGGCTCAAAGAGACACTCATTTCACTCTTTCCACGCTGGCAGACCTCGGGCTCAAGGTCAACTTTGACAAGTCCCATCTCAAACCCTCTCAGACCGGGGATTATATCAGAGCTTGCCTCGATTCGTCTATGGCCAGAGCCTTTCTCCCCCGCAAGAGAATAGACAAATTGAAGGCTGCAATACGGCCCTTTCGACCCTTTGCATCGGTCTCGGCACATCAGACTCAACACTTACTCAGCCTCATGGCCTCAACCACAGCGGTAATCCAACATGCCAGGCCCAAAATGAGATCTCTCCAAGCCTGGTACCTTTCTCTGTTTGACCCCATGGACAACCCCCCTTCCAAACGGTTGCTGGTTACTCCAGAATTAGCACACCAACTTACCTGGTGGATCTTTGTTCCACATCTTACAGTTGGCCATCCATTCTCTCCACTCCAGCTCACTGTCTAAGTCACCACCGACACCAGCCCCACCAGATGGTCACTGCCAGGGTCACAAAATCCATGCCGTGTGGTCAAAAAAGGATTCGATTTTACACATCAACCATCTGGAACTGCTCACCATCATCAAGGCCTTCCGTGCCTTCCATTCTCTCATAGTAGGTCAAGCTCTTCAGCTTGCCACGGACAATATGACTGCCCTTTATTATGTGAACAAACAGGGAGGCACTCACTCCCTCTCTCTTCTGTATCTCGCAGTTCACCTCTGGGAGTGGTGCTACACCCACCACATTTTTCCTGTCGCAGTCCACGATGCCATCCAGGACAACACATCGCGGACTACCTCAGTCACATCACTACTCGTACCCACAAGTGGGTCTTGGCTGATACAGTGTTTTCCCAACTTTGCCATCGCTGCGACACCCCTACCCTAGACGTGTTTGCCACAGAACGGAACACCAAATGCACTCAGTACTGTTTCAGGGCAGGAAAGGGCATAAACTCTCTAGGAGATGCCTTCATGGTCGAATGGGGATCGGGTCTTCTATACCTCTTTCCCCCCATTCCCCTCGTCCAGAGGACAATAATCCGGCTCTGACAATTTCGCTCCAACGCCATCCTCATAGCCCCATGGTGAGCTCGCCAACCTTGGTTCACCCAACTGAGAGCAATTTTGATCGACCTCTTTCAGCTCCCTCTCCCCCCCCCCCCATCTACTGACTCAGGACAAGGGCACAGTCTACCACCCAGACCTGGAGTCCCTCCATCTCACAGCATGGAGGATTCACCTTCCATAACAGTCATTCTGGACAAGGCTAGAAAACCTTCCAATAAGCTCTTGTATTCTTATAAATGGAGGACCTTTTCCACCTTCGCTGTTTCTAAAGGACTCTCTACAACACCTGTCTCCCTGGATATTCTCCTTACCTTTCTTCTCCACCTCTTTCACCTTGGACTCTCACATTCCACTTTAAAGGTGTATATCGCTGCCATCATAGCACACCAACCACCAGGCTTGGATTCTTCTCGGCTCTTCTCTCACCCTACCTTAAAAAGATTTCTTAAGGGCCTCCATAACATTTGTCCTCCTCAGAGACCACCGCTACCACAATGGTCACTCCAAATCGTCCTCCATGCTCTTACTCGTTCTCCTCCACTTGCCACTACCAATTTCAAGCTTCTCTCCTTCAAAACTCTGTTTCTGGTTGCCATTACGCCCCGTATCTACAGTTTCATCCTGACAAAGTCACCCTATACGAGTCATCCAAACATTTCCTTCCTACCTAAGGTCGTTTCAGGCTTTCACCTCAATCAGCCTCTTATTCTCCCTTCTCTTTTTCCTTCACCGATATCAGATCTAGAGCGCATGCTTCATACTCTGGATGTCAGACGCTCCCTGGCCTTCTATGTTTCCAGGACAAAGACTTTCCAAAAGTCTCCTCGTCTGTTCATCTGTTATCATGGTCCATGCAAGGGTTCCCCAACTTCATCACAGACTCTGTCCAGATAGATAGTTCAGATGATTGCCTTGTCCTATGAACTAGCGGGAAAACCACCAAACACCATTAAAGCCCATTCCACCAGGGCTGTCTCTACCTCTATCACCTTTCTTCATGGTATTGATGTCTCCAACATCTGTCGAGCTGCCACCTGGTCTACACCCTCGACATCTGTAACTCACTGTCGGCTAGACGTCAGAGCCAAGAATGAAGCTAGCTTCGGCAGAGCTGTTCTTACTTCCCTTTTAACGTGACGTCCCACCAACCTGTAAGTGAGCTTGCTAGTCACCCATTCGTGTGCATTCATAGAGACCATGAAGAAGAAAGAGGGATTACTTACCTGTAACCATGATTTACTTGACTGCCCTGCCCACACAACAATGATATATAGTACTTGTTAGTGTGAATGATATGCACACACATGCACATAAATTGGGGATAAAATGTTGGTTGCTATTTTGTGTGTGATAGCTATGCTGGTAGTGCTAAAAATGTGCAGCTTGGAAGCATGTACTGTTCAACTGTGGAAGCTGAGAAAGAAGATGGTCTACTGCTCAGGATCAGTTGAAGTGCCACCTTAATAGGAAGGCCTGTTGACCAGAAAATAACTTTGTAGATCTAGAAAAAGGCAGTCCCACATGAGCAGACTGTCCTTCCATGGTTCGTCCATCCAGCCGTTTGTCCATCTGTCTGTCCATCCATCCATCTTTCCTTCCTTCATCTCTCTCTCTCTCTCTTTCTTCATATCAGAACATTTCACAGTTTAAAATTATGGATGTATATTAAATATAGCTAAAATTAAAAACAAATTAAAATGTTAAAATAGACTACTTTTGACCAGAAGTGGGCTACTTCAATAGCGTTACCTGAGCCATTTGCCAGATCTGGGTCAGAACAAGAATTCATTCATATTAAGTCATCCCTCCCACCGCCACCATTTCTTGGGTAGTCCCTTCAGCAGGCCAGGGAGATTACAGGAATTAAGTATGGATTCCATATGAGGAAAGATTTGTGATCTATTTTTGCCTCAGACAGTGGTGAGCTTCAAATCAACATGGTGATTTGTGTAGTGCTGCAAGTAGTTCTTTTACGATTAGCACAGATTAGGTCACTCTCTTCTATACGTACTGTGGAAAATCATGATTTCTATTTCTGATTTACCTCTTTTGGAATATTTTGGAGCACCTGTGTCAATGTTTGTGTCAGTTAGTAGTGTTACTCTTATTCACAGCTGCATCTTCTCTCTTAGCTCCCTAGAAGTGAACACTCCAAAGGACCCATGCTTGTAAGGAAGTATCATTTTTACTATGCAAACTGTTTTGATAAGTTTTGAAATGGTCTCATTGCAAGTGAATTGTGTGTATCCTGAAATCAAAGCAGGAACTCTTTAAATCAGGAACCATCTGCCACTGCCACTGATGTCCTTGCCACTGTGCTGGCACAGCTACACAACAAGATACTGGCCAGAAGATAAGTGATGGGAGATGCATTTTCATCCAATGAATGACCACTTACAGGCATTTAAACATGTATAAATAACTATGTAGAGTTGAGTCTGCCATCTTATATCCAGTTGCTAGCAAGATTTGTTTGAGTTGCCTATAATTGCTATCTATGAAAACTGTAGTAGGTTTTTAAAAATATATTTTTATATATAAAATCAGAATGGGGCATATCAATAGGGTTCTTAAACTGGTACAGGACCAATGTTGGAGGTGTGAAGTATTTCTTGCCAATGGTTGCCTGTTTTTCTGTGCTGTGATGTAAGCACGGACTTAAAACAGAGATGCCAAGCAATCCAGAAAACTGAATGAGAAAAGATAGGGGAAGGAGGAGATTACCTAAGGAGCACCTTGCAAATTCATAAGCTATTGTTGTGTCAGTTTTTTTTTAAAGTGGAAATCTGTTTGACCATGTTGCTTGAAAACATGTTTCCACCTAAAAGATGAAGAACTGCATTGTTGGCTTAACAAACCCACAGCCTCCTTCAAAGCCTTGGTTAGCCGCTATCAAAGATAAAAGGAGCACACAGGTGGGGAGAATCTCACAGGCATGAATGGGGTTCAGAGAACAAATTGATGGGCAAATATACCCTTGCAGCAGATGCCAAGGACAACTAAAAACAAACAAGAAGTCTTCTTGGCTCAGGATTGGAGGGGGAAATGAAACCACTGGAGGCCGCTAGCCATAGATGGGGGATGAAATAGAAGTATTGGTTTTACCCAGATGGTGTAGTGGCCTATTTTCCTGGCAGGAGCTTGGGCAAAAGTAAGGTGAATATGCTGAATGGATGTGAACAGCCTGAGGAAAAATTAGAGCAAAAATTAGAGTTCATTTGTGTTGTTTTAAAGCTAAAATCCTTTTTTCTCAGAGAAATATTGAGTTTGCTACACAGCCCAGCCAATTATACCCATTTATTTTTATTTTTTTGCAAGATCTGGAGATATTTCACATCAGGGAAGCACAACCGGTGTCACAGAGGCACAGGTCTTACAAGGTTTTCACTCAGAGTCTGATAAATGCCAAGGGAAGCAAATGTCAATGAAGCTGCTCTGCACTTGGCTCAAGGATCTGTTTGTAGATAACAAGACTGGTTAGTTAGTTGTGTACCATCAAGTCAGAACCAACATATAGTGACCCTAATAGGGCTTTCAAGGAAAGTGAGATATTGAAGGAGTGGGTTTACCAGTTCCACATCCCAAATGAGTTTCCATAGCCAAGTTGGGAATTGAACACAGGTCTCCAAAGTCCTAGTTCGTCACTCTACTGCACCACACTGGGTACTATATAAAGAGACGGATGGTTATAATCCTTTGACGTTTGAAACACCTTAACAGATTGGACCCCTTCACGGATTGCTGCCTTGTCGTGGCAAAGGGGCTTGAGTAATACAGAGAAGCTATGGGCTATGCCGTGCAGGGACACCCAAGACGGACAGGTCATAGTGGAGAGTTCTGACTAAATGCGATCCACCTGGAGCAGGAAGTGGCAAGCCACTCCAGTATCTTTGCCAAGAAAACTCTATGGACAGAAACAAAAGGCTAAAAGATATGACGCTGGAAGATGAGCCCCTCAGGTCGGAAGGCGACCAACATGCTACTGAGGAAGAGCGGAGGACAAGGACAAGTAGCTCCAGAGCTAATGAAGTGGTTGGGCCAAAGCCGAAAGGACGCTCAGCTGGGGACGTGCCTGGAAGTGAAAGGAAAGTCCGATGCTGCAAAGAAAAATACTGCATAGGAACCTGGAATGTAAGATCTATGAACCTTGGTAAGCTGGATGTGGTCAAACAGGAGATGGCAAGAATCAACATTGACATCCTGGGCGTCAGTGAACTAAAATGGATGGGAATGGGTGAATTCAATTCAGACGATTACCATATCTACTATTGTGGGCAAGAATCCCGTAGAAGAAATGGAGTAGCCCTCATAGTCAACAAAAGAGTGGGAAAAGCTGTACTGGGATACAATCTCAAAAATGATAGAATGATTTCAATACGAATCCAAGGCAGACCTTTCAACATCACAGTAATCCAAGTTTATGCACCAACCACCGATGCTGAAGAGGCTGAAATTGACCAATTTTATGAAGACTTACAACACCTTCTAGAACTGACACCAAAGAAAGATGTTCTTCTCATTATAGGGGATTGGAATGCTAAAGTAGGGAGTCAAGAGGTAAAAGGAAAAACAGGTAAGTTTGGCCTTGGAGTTCAAAACGAAGCAGGGCAAAGGCTAATAGAGTTTTGTCAAGAGAACAACCTGGTCGTCACAAACACTCTTTTACAACAATACAAGAGGCGACTCTAAACATGGACATCACCAGATGGGCAATACCGAAATCAGATTGATTATGTTCTCTGCAGCCAAAGATGGAGAAGCTCTATACAGTCAGCAAAAACAAGACCTGGAGCTGATTGTGGCTCTGATCATCAGCTTCTTATAGCAAAATTCAAGCTTAAACTGAAGAAAGTAGGAAAAACCACTGGGCTACTCAGGTATAATCTAAACCAAATCCCTTATGAATACACAGTGGAAGTGAAGAACAGATTCAAGGAACTAGATTTGGTGGACAGAGTGCCAGAAGTACTATGGATGGAGGCTCGTAACATTGTACAGGAGGCAGCAAGAAAAACCATCCCAAAGAAAAGGAAATGCAAGAAAGTGGCTGTCCAACGAGGCCTTACAAATAGCAGAGAAGAGAAGGGAGACAAAATGCAAGGGAGATAGGGAAAGTTACAGAAAATTTAATGCTGACTTCCAAAGAATAGCAAGGAGAGACAAGAGGGCCTTCTTAAATGAACAGTGCAAAGATATAGAGGAAAAGAATAGAAAGGGAAAAACCAGAGATCTGTTCAAGAAAATTGGAGATATTAAAGGAACCTTTTGTGCAAAGATGGACATGATAAAGGACAAAAATGGTAGGGACCTAACAGAAGTAGAAGACATCAAGTAGAGGTGGCAAGAATACACAGAGGAATTATACCAGAAAGATCTGGATGTCCCGGACAACCCAGATAGTGTGGTTGGTGACCTTGAGCCAGACATCCTGGAGAGTGAAGTCAAGTGGGCCTTAGAAAGCACAGCTAACAACAAGGCCAGTGGAGGTGATGGTATTCCAGTTGAACTATTTAAAATCTTAAAACATGATGCTGTTAAGGTGCTACATTCAATATGCCAGCAAGTTTGGAAAACTCAGCAGTGGCCAGAGGATTGGAAAAGATGAGTCTACATCCCAATCCCAAAGAAGGGCAGTGCCAAAGAATGCTCCAACTACCGTACAATTGCACTCATTTCACACACTAGCAAGGTTATGCTCAAAATCCTACAAGGTAGGCTTCATCAGTATGTGGACTGAGAACTCCCAGAAGTACAAGGGGCAGAGGAACTAGAGACCAAATTGCTAACATGCACTGGATTATGGAGAAAGCCAGAGAGTTCCAGAAAAACATCTACTTCTGCTTCATTGACTACGCAAAAGCCTTTGTGTGGACCACAGCAAACTATGGCAAGTTCTTAAAGAAATGGGAGTGCCTGACCACCTTATGGTTGTTCTGAGAATTTCCTGAGATATCTATATGTGGGACAGGAAGCAACAGTTAGAACTGGATATGGAACAACTGATTGGTTCAAAA
The DNA here is from genome assembly GCA_037013535.1 of Intellagama lesueurii. NCBI lineage: Eukaryota > Metazoa > Chordata > Lepidosauria > Squamata > Agamidae > Intellagama > Intellagama lesueurii. The sequence continues at coordinate 114,527,225 of JBAJHW010000005.1, forward strand.
TTGGGAAAGGAGTATGACAAGGCTGTATATTGTCCCCCTGTTTATTTAACTTATATGCCGAATGCATCATGCAAAAGGCTGGACTGGAGGAATTCCAAGCCGGAATTAAGATTGCCGGAAGAAATATCAACAACCTCAGATATGCAGATGATACCACTCTGATGGCAGAAAGTGAGGAGGAATTAAAGAACCTCTTAATGAGGGTGATAGAGGAGAGCGCAAAAAATGGTCTGAAGCTCAACATCAAAAAAACTAAGATCATGGCCACTGGTCCCATCACCTCCTGGCAAATAGAAGGGGAAGATATGGAGGCAGTGACAGATTTTACTTTCTTGGGCTCCATGATCACTGCAGATGGTGACAGCAGCCACGAAATTAAAAGACACCTGTTTCTTGGAAGGAAAGCAATGACAAACCTAGATAGCATCTTAAAAAGCAGGGACATCACCTTGCCAACAAAGGTCCGCATAGTCAAAGCTATGGTTTTTCCAGTAGTGATGTATAAAAGTGAGAGCTGGACCATAAAGAAGACTGACCGCCAAAGAATTGATGCTTTTGAATTGTGGTGCTGGAGGAGACTCTTGAGAGTCCCCTGGATTGCAAGGAGAACAAACTTATCAATTCTCAAGGAAATCAACCCTGAGTGCTCACTGGAAGGACAGATCCTGAAGCTGAGGCTCCAATACTTTGGCCATCTCATGAGAAGAGAAGACTCCCTGGAAAAGACCCTGATGTTGGGAAAGTATGAAGGCAAGAGGAGAAGGGGACGACAGAGGACGAGATGGTTGGACAGTGTCATCAAAGCTACCAACATGAATTTGACCGAACTCTGGGAGGCAGTGGAAGACAGGAGGGCCTGGCGTGCTCTGGTCCATGGGGTCACGAAGAGTCGGACATGACTTAACGACTAAACAACACCACCAACAACAGATTGGGACCAGGATACCTGAAACATGAATTTCTCTTGTACGAATCTTCATTCCTATGTGTTGTCTTATAGCATTCCATTTATGGTGACTTGCAACTCTTACAGAATTTTCAAAGTATGTGAACTGTTCCAGGAGTAGTTTACCAGTGCCACCCTTCCCAAGGTGTTTCCATGACTGAACAGGGATTTGAACCCAGATCTTCTGACTTCTAATCCAGCACTCTATCTACTACACTACCAGTAGCTCTCTGTACATACTTAATACCATATTAACATCAAAATGATAAATAAATTAAATTCTTTAAATATGTGCTGTGAAACAGCAATTTGTTTTTACCTGCAGGTAAGGATGTTGTGTGAAAACTGGACAGGAAAGAAAGCTGACAGGAAAAAGAAAAAAAAGAAATGTGGTGCTGAAGGAGAGCTTTGTGAATACTCTGGATTGACAGAAAGACAAAAAAGTGATCCTAGAGCAAATGAAGCCTGAACTGTCTCTGGAAGCAAAAGAAATGAAAGTGAGGCTGTACTACTTTGGGCAAATCATGAGAAGACAAGATTCTCTGGAAAAGACAATAATGCTGGGAAAGACTGAAGTCAGCTGGAAAAGAGGGAAACCAATTACGAGATGGATTGATTTGCTAAGGAAGCCACAAGCTTGACTTTGCAGGATCTGTGCAGGGCAGTTTAAGGACAGGACATTTTGGAGATTGCTCATCCATAGGGTCACGATGAGTCAGGAGTGACTTGATGGCACATAACCCCAACAAGGATATGGGGCTTTCTCTGGAGTGGGCTGAGCAGTGCAGATAGATAAGATTTAAACCCCCACCACTGCTTCCGCCACCTTCATCTCTGCATTGGGGTTAAAACAGCCATTCATCTCCCCAAGCATCTTAGTCTCATAAAGATTCTGCCTGGCTTCCTACATTTAACATGCAGATATATTTCCATCCTGATAAATGTTCCTTCCAGAGCAGACAGGATTGATGTGTATTCCACAGCAAATGTGAACCCTCACTATGTTCAGATTTGTTTTAATACTCATTCTTACATGCAGCTCAGTCCCTGCATGCACATAACCTCTCTCACTATTGTTGCTGCTCCAGGAGTTAGGGTTTAACAACCATTTGAGGGGCATGGAAACAATTAAAATGGTTGGCCCTTAGCCAACAGATGTGTCAACCGGTACTTGACATTTTGCTTCCCACTGATCATAATGAGGGCATTTTGCTGTTGCCTTGCAGTGCAGTGCAGGATGGGCAGCTGACATTCTGGTCCTTCAAGCGTCTTCTGTTTCAACCACAAAGGTGTTTTGGAAGTGGAAAAAACAGCTCAGGTGGTAGCTATTAATCCCTGGAGACTTAAATAAAGAAGTCATCCCAGCAGAAATACATTCTTCCAACCTCCAGCCCAGAAACTGGCTATCATTACTAGGGCGGGAAACAAGCCTCTTCTGTTCTGCTCTTCTGTTGGAAGTCGGGCAGGCAGTAAAAAACAAAGACATGTGGAACGTAACAAGTGTTACCTCGGTGGCACTTTTGTTCTACTTCCAGACTTGGAAACAACATTTTGGCAACTGTATTGATTATTCTGTACATCAGAATGGATTAATCTACCTTCTTATTTAAAAGGGGTTGGAGGGGAGAATACCTCCTTTCCAGATTCTTTGCTGCCTCAGGCATGCTTTCTGCCTCCACAATCCTTCATTTAGCTTTTAATTGGAAGTTCGAAAAATTCATTATTTGTTGGTCTGAAAATGTTGGTCTTGTTATGTGGCATTAAGTTGCCTCTGACGTATGGCAACCCTATAAATGAGTAATTTCTAAAATATCCTGCCCTCAACAGCCCTGCTCCGCTCTTGCAAACTTAAGCCTGTGGCTTCCTTTAGGGAGTCAGTATATAAACACATAAATGTAAACTGCTGAAATACTTTGGCTATTGTCTACAAAAAGTATTTTTTTCTGGTCAAGAAGTATTCTTGATAATCACGCCTAAGGAGACTGATCTATACTTGTGGTGCGAGCGCTGAGACGTATTTGATCCTGGCAGTAGATTATATATTTCCAGAGCAGTATCCGGACACCTTCCTTACCCTTGAATGCACCATTGGCCCCACTGCTCAGGATCCATATGTTGAGCAGGAAACTTCCAAACAAAGTGGTCTGGAATCTACAATTGTGGGTGCTTCAGGCACCCTACATCCCTGCTTATGTGCAGTGCCTCTACATCAGTGTTTTCCAACCTGGGGAGTTGCAAAGTGTTTTCTGGGAGGGGTTGTGGGTCTCCTTACATGTGCCCTTGTCACATAATTTTTTTCTTGACCTTTCAGAGTGGGATATTAAAGCTAACGTGTATGTGTATGTAAGAGAAGCAGGCCTTTTAGGGGAGAAAGAAATCTCTACTTTCTGAGAAGGGATGACCGGGACTATTTTTTACAAAAAAAGAAATGCCAGCAGAAAGATGTCCTTATGCCCCCCGCCCCGGCCCATCTTTGAAGTTCTTTGGTTTCTCTTCTCCCTGTCTTTAACATCCCTCAGCCTGTTCCATCCCCAGTTTTGAAACGGTGATGGCGGAGTCAGTGGCACAAGCAGGAGGAGGGCCAGCAGCATCAGCAGCAGTGGTTCCAACCAGGTTGGGGAATGACAACGATGGTGTATTTATGCAAATGTGGCTGAGGGTTGCAGATTAGTTGGCTATTATATAAGGGGGTTGTGACTGAAAAAAGATTGGGAACCACTGCTCTATATGGACTATTGTACATATTTGTGCACTATTTTGCAAATGTCTTGATCCATGTAGATATATTAGAGGTGGAGCTAGTGTAGAACACAATAGGCAGCATAAAGTTCTCAGGAATATCCAAATAGAAACAAATTGGAAGCTTCTCATATTACTAAAACTCTATTTCTATTTTGAAAAATAGTCAACACTGGAAAGTAAAATAGCAATGCTTTTTTTAATAGATATATTTGGCATATCACTATATGAAAGTAAGCATATTAAAATTATATAGTTTTATACCTGCAAATTCAGTAAAGAGCTTTCACAAAACAAATACATACATTTAATATAAATCGTGTAATGCCCTTTTGGTCTTGTTCAGGAGAATGAAGACTATGATCTAAAGTTACTCAGTAGATCCAAAACACAGGACAATTAAAACAGACTAAATAATTTAATAGCAATTTAAGAAATACATGTAAGTTCACAATTCATGTTCAGTGATACATTTGTACAGACATACACACTACAATAAACTGCACAAGAAAAGAACAGAAAGCATCTTGCTGTCTTCTTTTGTCTTCATGCTTTATCAGACTTTCATTTCCAACTTCCCATATCTTCCACTGTATAACACTCTCTTGCTTGCTTTCATATAGCTGGAGCAATGTAAACTCTGAAGTAATTTAGTGACATATAACTAGTTCCCCTCTGCCAGTGGAAGAGGGAGGGATGTATTTTTTAGGATTTCCCCCCTTCTCTTTTCTTTCCCAAAACTCTTCACAATCTAATTCTTCAAGACACATATATCTGAACATTTAGCTTTTGTAGACCTAAGCTCCATGAATTCTCCCAATCCCTTTGAAGCCATTTTAAATTAGGGTCTTAATGTCATGTGGCAGTATATTCTACACATTGGACATAAACTGAGGGCTCATTCTCATACTGCTGATTTGTATCGGTTTCAGCTCCAATGTATTTTAAATCAATTTACAGTCACATGGTTTTTGTATCGTTGTGCGCATTCACGTTGAAAGTTATTATTTTGATATAAAGTAGGGGCCTAAAACTGCTTTGGGAAACTACATATGAGATTTTTAATCATTTCATTAATCAGCATGTTTGCAGATATGTTTTCAAGGTTGTAATTTGTTTAGAATTGTTGTATTTGAGGCTTTGTTGTGTCTCTGCCTGCCCTTCCACTAGCTGCCTCCCACTTTTGCTACTTCTGCTGTGGGCTTGTTTTTATTATTATTTTTAAATTTCCAGGGGGGATAATGATAGCCTGACACGACAGTGGAAATTTAGGAGCCACAAGAAAGAGAAAGGGGGAAAGTACTGCCTCCTCCTTCACAAAGTGAAGAACATCCCATTGTAAATTTCTTTAGTCAGTTTCACTTTGTAGAGGAGAAGAGAGTGCTTTCCCCCTTTCTCTCTCTGCTGGCTTGTAAATTTTCACTGTCATGTCAGGCTATTGCCATGTCCCTTGGGAATATATATATATATATAAATTAAAAACAAGTCCATAGCAGAAGCAGCGAGTGGCTGTGGGAGGCAACTAGTGGGAGGCAACAGATGCAATTTATATGACAGAGGCATTCACATATGCCAAACCAATGAAATATAAATTGAGTTTACAATTGCATTAAAATAAACTACCCTCTACTGGCCCAGTAAAATACCTCACTTTCGATTTTTTTACAAAAATTCTGCTCTTCTGTATGTATTATGTAGCCAAGATTTTTAAAATTGATTTTATTTAAGCAAAACACTATTCAACAGCAGTTCCTATTGCCAGTATAATCAAGCCCTTAGTCGTGTTTAGAGCAGACTTATTTGAATCTGTTCTAATAGATTAGAGGATTTCAGTTCATGACTGGCCTAAGTCTCATTGCTTTCTGTAGGTCTGCTCTAAACTACCCAGCATGATGTAGAGATAGGATTACAGACTACGACCCAAGAGATCTGGATTCAAAGTCCTGCTTAGCCATGGAAACTCACTTGGGGGTGGAATTGGTAAATATCTCATGTACTCTGAAAGCCCTACTAGGGTCATTATAAATCAGTTCTGACTTGAGAGCACGTGGCATACACAACTCTAAGCACAGCTACGTCTGGACCCAATGCTGTAAGAGAGTTCCTTTAATTCTGCACTAAACATCTTCTCAGTCACCTTCTTCTGTAACACTCAGTTAGTAGGAATTACATTTTCCAAACTAATCTGTCTGATTTTTCTAGGCACTGGTCTTTAATTGCTTCAAGATAAACAAGTTTTGCTGCTACTCTGTGCAAACTGCAAGCAGTATTGCAAATAGTTTTTGAACAGCATGAAAACTCCTTTTCTAGCTATAATTTTGCATTGAACTAGAAGTGAGGTTTAATACAATCATACATTAACAACTTGTTAAAAATGATTCTTAAAATCATTCCAGTTACTGTCATTTTGGTTGTATAATTAATTCCGATGACTGGAAATGATTTATTTCAAAATCTTCTTTGAAAATACTGATGTACATTGCATCATTGTGTTGCTGTATCATTCTGCTTCTTTTTTATTTAGGGAAAAAACCTGGAGAAACAGCTTAGCACCATTTAAGGATTTATTAACATAAACAGAAGGAATCACATTGGAACACTCACCACAAGGAATGATTATACTGAATATATGCTGGGATCTGAAAAGTTCATTTCCCCAATATGTCACTGCCCACATCAAAAGTCTGTGCCTTTAAAGAGAAGGAAGGGTGTCCACAAGTGTAGGCTGCACTACTCTTTGGTTTTTCTTTGAAAAGGATTTTTTTCCTGTGGTCTGAGAAGAGATGGAAGGGCCACAAAGTAAACAGAGGATGAAGATCACTGAATGACAACACTGTGTGCGTATCTCATTAAAAATGAGTGAATTGGGATGACATTTCCACACTGTCTAATGTGGAAGCACCCTGATGGTGAAAAACAATGTTTTCCTGCCAATCTGTTCATGAACAGTTAGTGCTACCAGGATGCTTAGCCTTGCTCTCTCTTAAGTACGATCATGCCACCTTGACTCTGTAAGATCTAATGTACCTGAGTAAAGTTAATCAAGGAATGTCTTGAAGTCCCAGCACAATGGCATGCCATGATTTGCTTTCCTTTGACTTCAGTACCCTGTAGCTTCCCATTGTTTTACAATGCTTACCAGGAAAGGCTTATCATTGTTTTACAAAGAGGTGGTGGTTTCCAGATATATGCAGTATTTGTTGGTATAAAGTCAGAAGAAGTACACCTTTTTGAATTGGCCAATATGAACCTTGGCAGATTTTCACTGTAAAATAGCCAATAGTCATTAGTTCTTAGTAAAGGGACTTTTGTGGCATCCAAGATAAAAGACTCCCTCAATTTGTCACAAGGAACCTGTGGGCAATGGGGTTTAGAGTCTTTGCTCTGACAGAAAAGGACACACACTTCCAAACACAAGGTTTTTTTTTTTAAGCCTCCAAGAAGGGATGGAATCAGTTTCAAATTCAATTTTGGTCCATTTCCACTTCTTTTCTACCTCATGCTTCCAACTTCAAAATAGTTCATTTTTAGTGATCAGGAGGATTCAACGAAAATCCAGTTCACTTTGCTTGAAGTACTCTAAAAAGGTTTAACTACCTTTGGTCCCTTTGAATGGGTAGAGTAGGGGACTGCACTCTAAAATGATTGGGTGAAGTGCCTCACACCCCTACGCAGAGCACGAGCTGCTGTCAGTGTTTCTACAAACAGTAGGGGGAAAAAACACAAGTGGCAACTTCTTTTCATTGAGACAGGGTGAAGCAGCACTCTATAACTCATGAAGACAGATCCTGACAAAGTCCAGTTGACCTGATCAACCTCTGGTTCACTGAGCCCCCAATACAAAATGTTATCCTATCTGTAGGTAAGGTAAAGGTAAAGATTCCCCTTGACATTTAGTCCAGTCGTGTCCGACTCTAGGGCGTGGTGCTCATCCCCGTTTCCAAGCCATAGAGCCAGCGTTTGTCCAAAGACAGTTTCCGTGGTCACGTTGCCAGTGCGACTAGACACGGAACGCCGTTACCTTCCCACCGAGGTGGTACCTATTTATCTACTTGCATTTGCATGCTTTCGAACTGCTAGGTTGGCAGGAGTTGGGACAAGTGACGGGAGCTCACTCCGTCGCGTGGATTCAATCTTACGACTGCTGGTCTTCTGACCTTGCAGCACAGAGGCTTCTGCGGTTTAACCCGCAGTGCCACCACGTCCCTCTATATCTGTAGGTAAATAGTTGTAACTAATTTCACAGTCTTTCTCTTTCTGACAGTAATTATCTGTCTCATTTTCTTGTTTTTATACTATATTCTTTCTGTGCTGCTCCTCAAGTTGCTCATTTATCCATCACGTTTACCCTGTTACAAAGGTTCCCGAGTCTCTCACATACTGCTTCCAATCCTGATTCCAGTAACTCCCTTGCCTCTACAATTCTCTCCCACCTCTCCACCTTATAAAACAAAACTAATACTTTCAGCTAATATTTGCCTGCACGCTTAGTCATAGTTCTTCATATGTTCATTGAGCTCTCTCCATTAGAATATATGTACCTTTGAATAAACTTTGGTCTGTCCTCTGTTGCTAACGTCCCCTTGTATATGTGTAAATGACTCTAAGTCAATGATTATGGAAACACATGGTCAATGGCTGTATGTTTACACTGTCACATGTGGTCAAGAACATATGTTTACATTTTTACTTAATAGTTAGTGGATAAGGTCTTACATGCAAAGATTTTTTTAAAATCCTGTGTAGAATAGATTTATCTCTGATTAAAATTCAGTAGAGTCACCAGAGCCAAAATGAAATTGTTCTCCCTGGCCATAAAAAGCCTGCAAGCTGTTAGTGGGCCATATCATTTTTAGGCTGAAGCTTGCCCACCCATAAACAAGCCAGTTAAACAGAACTGGAACTCTTCCACTTCAACCACCTTGGGCCAGCAAGAACCCATGTGAAAACATAGCCCTAGTCTTTTTAGCTTGTATTATTTCAAGTACAGAGGTAGTCACAGCATGGTTGCTGACAGTGTGGAGAGCCCAAGAAAGTGGATGTTTTTTGGTCTCGGCTTCCCCTCTCCTCAACCCAACTCAAGAAATTAAAGAAATTATAATTTAAAAACACTGAGAGGGCACAATTGCTCACCTCTGTTACAAAAACAAAGTAGAGGCTGTGTCTGACTCTACAGTAGGGATGGCTAAGCTCCCTCTGAACATGGGAGGGCCATATTTTCCCCTGTGCCATATCTACCTCTGAAATATTTGTCTCCCTTTTTAAAGGCTCTTTACTGAAAAAGCATCCTCACACGTTTTAGTGGTGTTTTTAAAGTTTACCCCCCGCCAAAAAAAGGAACTCACAGTTACAGCTGACTTACCAGGCTGGCTGTACCATTTCACCAAAGAACGTGAAGTTTTATACTCTTTCCAGAGACAAAACTACTCTACTCATCCAAAGAAGTGTGGTTTGACACACAAAAGCTTATGAAAAATAAAACTTGTTAGGCTGTGACATTATGGTTAAATGCTGTGGGATTTGCTCCATTTATAAAATTGAGTGAATTTAAAGTATTTCTTGCTGTTCACATGGCACAAAGGCCCTTTTTGCTTCCAAAGCAGTTTTTTTTTTCCTCTGCCACAATTGTGCTTCTACTTTTTCAAGCCAGAACAATTTGAATGGGCTTTTCCCCATGGGGTTAATTGTGATATATTCTTGTATAGATGGGTGTGTGTGTCTTGTTGCAGAATTTTGAATTTCTTGCTAAAATTCTTTTGGCTACCCAGAAGGAGGACAGAGATCCACAGAGGAGAATAGCTTTGAGTTCCCCAGATAGTCCAACCTTATCTCATTAACTGGCACTTATACTCTCAATAACTCACTCTGAGACATTTGTAGGAGAAAGAATAAAAACATTTCAGTACTTACAGTTGTGAACAGATCAACAGCAAACTAACAACCAGACTGACTTTAATAGACTGAAAAGAGGGAAAGGCAACACTCAGCAGAGAGGCAGGAATTTGTTGAATTCAGAAGTGGTCAGTGCTGGATAGATTGACAGTCACCCCAGCCCAGAGATGTCTGTCCCAGTCACTCAAGCCACAGGCAGCATATGTGGTTGTAAAAACTCCAACATGTCTGTAGGTAGTGTTTCAGTGATGTAGCCAATTGGGGCATGATGTTCAGGACAGGGGGGACCGTGCCTCTGCATTCTTTCCTCTTCCCTGAGCATCCTCTGATTTTTTTAAAAAATTCTTACAGATACGAAATTAGCACTAGATCACACTATTATTGGTGGGTTTTCATTATCATTATTTCCTGTATTTATGCCCTCATCAATTCCCCGTCAGCTCAGCAGAGGTGAGACCAGAGGAAGAAAGGAAAGAAGAGGGGACTGTGAGCTGGAATGCCAATCACATCACATTCAGTATGAGTGGTGAACTCCTGACTCAGTCCACAGCCCCTGTTTGAGCAGTGACTGCAATTTCAAATGGAATACAGGCTATGAATTAAATCCCAGCAAAGCCAAATCACTCCAATTCAGCTTTCCACTGTAGTCCCACCCTTAGTCTGATAGTGCGACATGACTTCTGGTCTCTCTTTTGTCACAATGGAACAAACTAACACAGCTAATTGATAGATTTCATATTGTGCAGAGTGAGGCTGCTGATTTGGCATTTCATAAAAGGGCAACAATAGGGAAAAATCCTGTCACATAACTTTGCACTGGCGTGACCTGGATCAGGCACCAGAAGTGTTTAATTTAAAGTAATTAAATGTTTCCTATCTCTGTCCTTTTAGGTTATGAATCTCTGTAGGGCTCCCTTTTGCTCTGGAGAAGCCTTTGGAAGCCCTGGTATGGTGGTGGTGGTGGGAGCCAAATCACTGCCAACAATCCCATTGAGATGATATGGGAACAATTTTGTACTATTAAAGCCGCCCCCACTGCCATCCCAAGGCTCCCAAAGGCTTCCCCGGGGCAAAAGGGAGCCCCAGGGAGCATCAGAACCTAAAATTACTTCAAATTGAATGCTTTTGGCACACAATCCAGGTTATGTCAGTGCAAAGTACACAACAGGATTTTTCCCATTGTTAATTACTACTGTAGGTTATTGTCAGAGAGGGGATGATATCCTTGTGGATCTTTCTGTATTGTGTGGCTCAAAATAATTGGTCTGGTGTAAGAGAAGGCATAATTTGCTGCTGTGCTTCAGGTAGCAAAATATCTTGGGCAGCCGTGAGGGTTACAACCTTTAATGGGCTGCTTGATCAAGGCAGCTGGGGCTCAGAGTTAAGATGGAAGTGATGTGTGTTTGCAGGGACAACCCAAGACCTCCCACTACCTAAAGGGGAAAGTAAGTGTTATCATAAACAAGTGCTGTCACCGCAGCCCTTCTTCATTGGAGGAGGAACAGAGGAAGCAGCTGGGGTCGTTCTTGCCTGCCCCATAAGGAAGAGGTGGCTGCACTGCCAGCAGCACCTTGCTGGAAAGAGAGAAGGATGTAGAGGTTTTGGTGCCATCACCTATCCAAAATGTAGGTACCATGGTGGAAGCGGCAGCAGTGCTTGGCAGAGAGCACTATTGTCCCTCTTCTCAGAAAACGATGATGACACCAGGGGAGATAGCCACAGCAGTTGCACCCCCACAATCATCACAGGCCATCTCTACAGTGCAGAGCTGTCTCTTTCTAATTCAACTCAATGTCAGAGTGCCTGGGGTTCTCCATGTTGAAGATGAGGGCGGCTACATTTGTATTAAAAGTAATCATTGGGAGCAATGAAATGAAAGATTAGGTAGACTTTGGGTGTCTTGTCCGTCTTGTCCTTTGTACTGATTGCTTCCTCCTTAGTTCAGTGTCACCCCTTTTGTTAAAGGAAAGCATTGTTCTTCTATTCCTCCTTTCTCCTATGATGGAGAGTGAACTAGAAGGCTCCCCCAGGAGTCTCTCCTGCACAGTTTCATATACAGAAACCAGTTCAAGCTTCTCCACTTAAGCCTGGGTTTTTACCCCCATTTTATCCTGGATGGATTTACTGCAACAATGAAGGTTTGTTTTTCTTGAAAGCTTGCCACAGGCATCAAGAGTGATTGCTCCTACTTAACAGTCATCACCTCACTTCAATAGACCTGCTGCACTCTGCTAAAGTAACTGCATTTTTTTAATACACCATTCCTGGTGAGTGGTTAATTTGCAGTTCTTGATAAAGAAGTGTGACATAATTTTCCTATTTATCATCAAAGCTTACTGATATTAAAAATGTATTTTAATATATCATTGCCCTCCCATGCCTAATGGACTAATCATTCTTTTTTAAAAATGTTTCTTTTAAAGATGTTTCTGAAAGGAGATTAGATAAATGTATGGAGAACAATCTATCAACAGTTATTAGCCATGACAGTTCAATGGAACCTCTGTGTTCAGAGGCAGTGTACCCCTGAAAAGCGATTGCTTGGGGAGGACCAATGGGGAAAAGCTGTTGTACTCACATGCTGCTTCCAGGCTCCCTGAAAGCAAAACACTCAGTTGCAACGTTTATAAACAGGAGTAAATGAAGCCTTGATCTGACCTAGCAGGATTGTTAATTAGTCAATCTCTCCCCGCCCCCCAAAACAAATTGACAATTTTCTTTTTTACTTTAACTCTGCCTAGGTTTTGAATCTGTGAATGAAATTGTCATAGATCAAACAGCAGCAATGCACAGGGACAAAGAGTGCAACATGTTCACTCCCCAAACAAGAATATCAACAATAAAATAAAACAAATCCACGCTGTTGCTTCAAAGCACTATTACCCTTCAAATCTACCCTGGAACTCTCTACATCATCTTTCAGTGTTTGTAATTTCAAGGCACTGGAGCCTGAAAGAAAACTAGCTGTAGAAGAAAACAGCCTATTGACTTTTAAATTTGTCTTATAGATGTTTGCCTTTTATTTTATTTTTTGTAGTAGGACAGGGCTGTACAAACATTGATTTGTGCATTGGCCTTTGCTTTGAAGAACCTCAAGTAAAACTGAAGCAGATTTGAACAGGAAAATATGAGCTAATCTAATTCTTGGAAAGACCATTTACCGGTGTTAGTTGCTAATGTTTTGGGCAGGTGTGTGTCTGTTTCTGAGCTCTGGGCATTCTCCACAGTGACCTTTTCTACCCGAGCTACCTTTTGTTTTCTCTGAGAGTCAAAGATGACATCTATTTCTGTCTGATGGGAGATCTTTGATAAATTCTTGAATAGTTCATCTCCTACTCATACCTCCTCCCTGCCATTTTACTGAAGTAGTTTTGTATAAAGCTATGTTCAATAGGTTCAGCTCATCAAAATGTTAGCAGGAGGGGGCATATTAAATTTCCTCTTTTATTGGTAACGTGTTCATGGAGGAGGAGCTGGCGCATTAACATGCGTGTACGAGTACCTGGAAAGTGAGGCTCTGGTGGTTTTCCCTTCTTCTTCCTCTGCCATCTCTGCTCTAACTGCTGGAAGTTTTTGCTTGGTGCAGCAGGTGAAGGTTGCCAGAAAACCCATGCGGAAGCGCTTGTTCATGAAGCAATAGATAATGGGATTCACACAGGCAGATGTGTAGGAAAGCAAATGAATGAAAGAGATGGGGGCTCCCGAGAGGAGGGAGGTTGCTGAGGGACTGTCAAAGGCACGCCAGGTGTTGACACTGAAGACTGGAGTCCAGCAAATGAAAAACAAAATCACAATCACAATCAGCATTCGGATGACCAGCTTCTTGGCCATCAAGTTAGCAGCAGAGCAGCTGCTTCGAGGCCGGTCAATTCTGGGGCTGCAGCTATTTTCTGATAGTTGGTGAAGTGGCATCTTTGTCTTCTTCTTGCTTTTTTGAAGGTAGCATCCATCACCATCTTCATCTTTGCTGCTGCTGGTGCTCACTTTTCTTTCTGTACACACAGAAACAGCAGGTATCACATAAACATCAAACAAACTTTGCCCAATCCTTTCCTAACTAGGGCACAGAGCCCAGCAAAAGACTGTCAAGAGATACAGGCTGATACAGGCAAAAAGACTCGTTGCATACAAGTCTGTGAAATCAGGACAGTGCAGTGTTTCTCAGACTTTGAACAACTATGGCATATCTGTTTCTAAACTAAAAGAGGAAGCTTCAGTCTTACACACAAAAAGGCATACATTTACAGCGTTTGAGGTTAAAAAAACTTGCCCACAAAAGATGGGTATCTGCTTTCTAGTACACAGTTCAAGGGTATCAGGTGAGATGATAGAAGTGTGTAAAATTACTCATGGTGTGATAAAAGTGGATAGGAACACACTTTTTTCCCTCTCTTGTCACTCATCCTCTAAAGCTGAATGGTAGAAGATCCAAGAAAGGCATAAAAACACACAGATGTAGCAATGGGTGCCAAATTGGATTACACATAGAGATGGGCACAAATGAAAAAATGAATTGCAAAATTTGTCTGAAATCATGAATTTGTCAGAAATTTGTCGTTTCTTATTCGTCAGACACAACCCCAACAAATACAAAGTGCTGAATTTTTAGTGATTTTCAATTTGTTGCTTCGTTTACCCATTTTCATGCCACTTCCCCCCCCCCCCATGCCATCTGCAGCCTGCGCCTGTCAATCAGAAGCTCTAGGCAACTATGGGAGGGACCTAGAGACTCCTGGATTGGCAGGTCAGGCAGCCAAACATGCAGCTCAAAGGGCTCTGGGGGAGTTGCTTGTTAAGAGGCTTTATAAGCAGTTTCCTTGCAGCCACTTTGCACTTCTGCTTAGAGTTTTGCTTTGGGTGGTTGCTGGTGTCTGTGTGCTTTTTGAGTAGCCAGCCAGCCAGCAGTTAGTTAGTTTTCTCTCTGTGCTGAGTGCAATCACATTATTGTACTTTTATTTCATTATTTCATATAGTGGGACTTTGAGGAGGGCTTTCTTTAGGCAAGTATATTTTCCCCCCAGTTATTTCTTGAGGTGTGTGTTGGGGTGGGTGAACTGTGCATGTGTGTTTATTCAGTAGGGTTTTCCCCCTCTGTCTTCCCCCACCCCCACCCCTGGTTTAAGTAGCTTACCTTACTTTAATACTTATTTTTTGTTATTCAGTTTCCAGTTACTGACTTTTATTCCATTCAGGTAGTGAATTTGAGGCTCTCTGTCTGTGTGTTTTGTGTGTGGTGGGTACTTTGTGGGTGGATATTTTGGGGTATTTGAGATAGTTTTCTTATTCCTCCCCCCCCCCCTATTTAAAAAAAACTTATTTTTTCCTCCCCAAAATTTACCTATTAGGTTGGCTCCAGTTCTGGGTTAGAGTTGGTGGTTTATGATACTTTTTTTCAACTCTGAGGATCCTCCCTTCTTTCAAAAATACTCTTTTATTACTGGGATCTGCCCAGTTAATTTTTCCTTTTATATGTAAGCAAGCCCTCTCCCCTGCAGACAAGGGCAGTCAGTGGGGTATCGTTGTTCCAGACATGGCAGAGGCTCCCTATCGGACCATTTCACTGCTGTCAATGATGACCCACACATGGTGTGCTTGGTGCGCTGCAATGTCTGCCACATTGTGGTCCACAGGGGCTCCAACCCCAGACATCCCTCCTCCACTGCCACCCACCAACATCTGGAGAGGCACCACCCAAGACTAATATCTGTGGAAGGGTGCTGCCATCTGAGGGGAGGAAGAGACCAGCACCAGGGGGAGAAGTGGAGAGGGTGAAGAAGTCACTGGTGGTGAAAAGAACAGCCACAGGGGTTGCTATAGGTGGAAGCTTGAGGCAGGCCATGCTCCAGGAAGTTGTTCTCACTGGGGCTGCAGCACATGATCCAGGGGCAAGACACAGGAGGTGGCCACTCATCTTGTTGCCGATACAATTGCCCTGCTCAAGCTTCCATTGTCAACTGTGGAAACCACAACGTTCTGCCATTTGATACATTTTTTGCTCCCTAGCATGACCTCTCCCCATGGAGAACCATCAGTCGGAGACACCTGCTCTCCATCTCTGACTCCGTGTGGGAGGTGGTCTCTGACCAGCTTTGATGGGCACAGGGGCGTAAGGTCCACTTCACAGCTGACATGTGGATTGGCAGTCACCATGGGTACCTCTCATTCATGGCACACTGGTGGCAGCCAGAGGACCTGAAGAGTGGCAGAGAATCGGCAACTTGTCCTGCCACCAGGCTGCAGGGCCATTCTGCTCCAGGCACAGCACATGGAGGCTCAGGCAACGGGGAGGACCATTGCCAATGAGTTTCTGGCCACACTGCACAAGTGGGTACCAGACGGTGATGTCATCCATGGGCACATGGTGACGGATGCTGAGTGAGACATATTGGTGGCATTGAATGCAGCAGGCTTTGAGGGCACTGTTTTCATGGCACACGTGTTACACCTTGTTGTGCATGATGCCATTGGCCTGGGGGTCAAGATCAAGCCTGAGTGGGATGTAGGCACACAGAAGATGTGGGCACTCCTACAGAAATGTTGCCAACTGGTGAGCCATTTCTCACACAGCTTGAAAGCTGCCCACTGGCTGCGTGAGAGGCAGAAGGAATTGGGGCGGGATGAACATATTGTCCTGCAGATCTGCAAACCTGGTGGAACTCCAGCTACATCATGGTCTCGCATCTGGTAGAATAGAAGACTGTTTTGGAGGACATCATGCCCATTTTTGGAGGACATCATGTTCATTCTGCCTGGGGAAAGAGAGGTGGGCATCAGTGTCACAGATTGGCTTGCCCTATTCCAGATGATGGAGGTCCTCAAGCCCTTCCAGGAGACCATAGATGTTCTCTGTGGTCACAGTGCAAGCCTAGGGCAAGTCATCCCCCTGAGTTGTGTGCTTGACCAGGCTCTGGAGGCCTCTCTTCCTCAGGGATCCTCCCTACGTCTGCAGCCCAGGGTCTTGGTGTTGAGGTTGCAGGCAAGTGCGTGGAAGCAGCTCCATTCTCTCTGCAAAGACAGAGCTTACCACTTGGCTTGCCTATGTGACCCCCACGTCAAGGGCAGCTTGGCACCGTGCACTGCAGAGCTGGTGGAGTGGAGAAGCAAGTTCTCCTCTGGAGTCTGCAGGGTGCTGGGAACTCGACATGTGTGTGGAAAGCTGGGGATCCAAGGGTGTGAGGAAGATGTGGAGGAGGGTGATTCCCAGAAGCCACGTGCAGGGACCTCCCTGGCAAGGGATCCAGCCATTTTACTGGAGCTCAGTGGTGAGCTGGGCAATTGCCACCATAGGGGAGAGCACAAAGGTGGCAGAAGAGGACTCTGCAGAGGCCATGGTGCCAGAATACGTGGCGGAGCCCATCCAGCCCCCCCAGATCAGATTCCCTCCAGTATTGGGCACATAAAATGGGCATGTGGTCAGAGTCGTCCCCTGTGGCCATGGACCTCCTTTCCTTCCCCTCTTCTATTGTCTAGAATGAGCATGTCTTCTCAGTCTCGGAGACATGCTCGAACCCCAACGTTCCTGTTTGGATCTGATAACTGTAGAAAGGCTGCCGTTCATCAAGGTTTTCTTTGTCGGGCTTCCTTTCATTGAACCTAATTAGATAGGGACCCCATAACAAATCCATCACCAACAGGTGAGGTACCACCTACGTCCCCATGAACATGAGTTCTATATTTAACAGTTCTGTGCTCATCTTGGAACTTATGATGTTTTGGGGCTACAACTCCCAGAAGCTCTAGCCAGCACACCCAATAAGCCTGGTTTCTGAGAGCTCTTGACCAACATTCTCAGGACTCCCGAAAGTTGGGAACCACTGGCTTACGAGGAGCTAACATTTAGATATTCTAATAAAGGTATTACTTGACCTTGATTTTGGCTGTTGTACAAGGATCACATGTCTTTTTCCTTTTTGTTTGACTGTGGAAAATGGCAGGAATAGCCACTGAACATTATCTTGAACCAGGACATTGTCACTCCCAAATGACTGTTCCACCTGATGACTCCTCCTTCCTCTAACCATTAGATCATAGTTTTAATTTGAAGCCCATTGATATCTCTTTCCTAGAGGACCAACTAAATCTAATCCAACTTTTCTGATATAGCGATTGCCATGTGTGCTGCTGGTCCCAGACAAACAGGAGCTGTGCATTAACAGAAGGCAGCAGAGAAAGTACTAAGACTAGTGATGAGATGACTGACAAACCTTTGTCTACAGAAATAGGGAAAGACAATTCAGTCTATGCTGCCTGAGTTGCAGCCTGATGCCTCAAGCTGATGCAACAAGTTTGGAATCTCCATCTTGAAACATTAATTTAACACGGGACTCGATTCATGATTTGCTGAATGGACCAGAAGGAAAAAAGAAAAAGGGAATAACTTTTTCCTTCTATGCTCATTGATTCTCCCATAAAAACATCTCCTGTGTGTTCTGCATTACTGCAGGTGAAGTAAGTGGGTGCGATTCAAATAGACCTCTTTATGAGGACATTTCTAAACATAACCCTTTATAACTGTGTCTCAACAAATGTTTTCAGAGTTGTAGCCATGTTAGTCTGTGCAAGCATTTCAACAGGAAGCACAAAACAAAACAAAACAAAAGCAACAAATATTTCTCGTTACCCATTCACTCACACCTCCCAAACCCAGATGTTGTGAGTAGCCACCCCAAGGGAGGCCCAGAAATTTACAACCAGGAACCAGGCCTTCTCAATGGTGGCCGCCTCTTTATGGAACACATCACCAGTGGAGGTGCATCAGCACGCGCGCGCCCCAATTTTAAAATACAAATATTGCTATTCAGCCAGGCTCTTGAGAATCTTCTTCCTATTTAACTGTCTAATTATTTATGTTAATGTTGTCACCATCTTGAGTTTTTGTACATTTGTTTGTCTGTATAGGTGGGTTATTGGAGTGAGGCTTTTCTTCTCTCTTCCGTTTCTATTTTATGTTTATATATTCTATTGTAAGCCACCTAGAGTAGTGGCTTGCCAGCAGATGGGTGGGATATAAATAAATAAATAAATAAAATAAAATAAAATAGAACCTTTAATGTTTATGAGTCATAGTTGCATTATAAAAAGGCAGGAGAACATTCTATTGTTTTGCATGTTTTTTTAAAAAAATCCTTGTCCATCATTTATTCTTCTGAATACAAGTGTAATTTTGTATCTAAGTATTTTTTATTATGTTTTCCAGTGTGGTGTAGTGGACAGAGTGACAGACAAGGACTCTGGAAAACAGGGTTTGAATCCCTGCTCAGTCATGGAAACTGCCTGGGGAAGTAGAACTGGTAATGCTATTCCTTAAAATATCTCACAGAACTTAAAAGCTCTACTAGGGTTGCTATAAGTTGGTTCCCACTTGACAGCACAGAACACCCAAATATTTCATATTATAAATAGGTAAAATATCTAGAAAATCTCCATGATTGTCCAACTAGATAACACTGTATCTAGCAACAGCAGTAACAGTGCATGTTATCAACAATGGGTACTACCATTCTTTACAAACAATCTTCCTAGGAAATTATTAGGAAGAAGGATACATTTGCAAGATCATTTTATGATCTTTAAGACTCCTTTGTCTGATGTGGACTTTTAGAAAGATAACTCGTACTGATCACATTTCCACATCTGAAACGATTATGGATGAAAGAAAGAGAAAGGGTTCAATCACAAAGATTACCTCTTGACGATTTCTTCTGACTGACATCAAATTTTATCCCTCTGTAGAGCTCCAGGGAGATTAAGCCATATGCAATCATCATTACAGTCCCTGGGATCAGGAAAAGAATGAGCAGCTGGAAGATATACCTGCAGAAGACAGTAGCATGATTTAGACCAGAAGAGGAGAAATGACATGTTCTTACCAGCCTCTCTCACTGAAGCTGAATCTCAGCAAATTGCCTCTTCCTATTCCTCTGATTAAGAAGCAGCAGTAGCAGCACCTAATATAATGATTATTCTTTTAGTGGAAAAGAAGGAAATGATAAGGATGACAGATTAGAAATTTGTGTTGTTGTTTAGTCGTTAAGTCATGTCCGACTCTTCGTGACCCCATGGACCAGAGCACGCCACGCCCTCCTGTCTTCCACTGCCTCCTTCCACTGCCTTGAAGTTGGGTCAAATTCATGTTGGTAGCTTTGATGACACTGTCCAACCATCTCGTCCTCTGTCGTCCCCTTCTCCTCTTGCCTTCACACTTTCCCAACATCAGGGTCTTTTCCAGGGAGATTTCTCTTCTCATGAGA
The DNA here is from genome assembly GCA_037013535.1 of Intellagama lesueurii. Taxonomy (NCBI): domain Eukaryota; kingdom Metazoa; phylum Chordata; class Lepidosauria; order Squamata; family Agamidae; genus Intellagama; species Intellagama lesueurii. The sequence goes on from JBAJHW010000005.1 coordinate 114,547,052, forward strand.
TGGCCAAAGTACTGAAGCCTCAGCTTCAGGATCTGACCTTCCAGTGAGCACTCAGGGTTGATTTCCTTCAGAATTGGATAGGTTTGTTCTCTTTGCAGTCCAGGGGACTCTCAAGAGTCTCCTCCAGCACCACAATTCAAAAGCATCAATTCTTCGGCGGTCAGCCTTCTTTATGGTCCAGCTCTCACTTCCATACATCACTACTGGAAAAACCATAGCTTTGACTATACGGACCTTTGTCGGCAAGGTGATGTCTCTGCTTTTTAAGATGCTGTCTAGGTTTGTCATCGCTTTCCTCCCAAGAAGCAGGGATCTTTTAATTTTGGGGCTGCTGTCACCATCTGCAGTGATCATGGAGCCCAAGAAGGTAAAATCTGTCACTGCCTCCATATCTTCCCCCTCTATTTGCCAGGAGGCAATGGGACCAGTGGCCATGATCTTAGTTTTTTTGATGTTGAGCTTCAGACCATTTTTTGCACTCTCCTCTTTCACCCTCATTAAGAGGTTCTTTAATTCCTCCTCACTTTCTGCCATCAGAGTGGTATCATCTGCATATCTGAGGTTGTTGATATTTCTTCCAGCAATCTTAATTCCGGCTTGGGATTCCTCCAGTCTAGCCTTTCGCATGATGTATTCTGCATATAAGTTAAATAAGCAGGGAGACAATATACAGCCCTGTCGTACTCCTTTCCCAATTTTGAACCAATCAGTTGTTCCATATTCAGTTCTTCCTGTCCCACATATAGATTTCTCAGGAGATAGATAAGGTGGTCAGGCACTCCCATTTCTTTAAGGACTTGCCATAGTTTGCTGTGGTCCACACAGTCAAAGGCTTTTGCATAGTCAATGAAGCAGATGTTTTTCTGGAACTCTCTGGCTTTCTCCATAATCCAGCGCATGTTAGCAATTTGGTCTCTAGTTCCTCTGCCCCTTCGAAATCCAGCTTGTACTTCTGGGAGTTCTCGGTCCACATACTGCTGAAGCCTACCTTGTAGGATTTTGAGCATAACCTTGCTAGTGTGTGGAATGAGTGCAATTGTACGGTATTTGGAGCATTCTTTGGCACTGCCCTTCTTTGGGATTGGGATGTAGACTCATCTTTTCCAATCCTCTGGCCACTGTTGAGTTTTCCAAACTTGCTGGCATATTGAGTGTAGCACCTTAACAGTGTCATCTTTTAAGATTTTAAATAGTTCAACTGGAATGCCATCACCTCCACTGGCCTTGTTGTTAGCCATGCTTTCTAAGGCCCACTTGACTTTGCTCTCCAGGATGGCTGGCTCAAGGTCAGCAACCACACTATCTGGGTTGTCCGGGACATCCAGATCTTTCTGGTATAATTCCTCTGTGTATTCTTGCCACCTCTACTTGATGTCTTCTACTTCTGTTAGGTCCCTACCATTTTTGTCCTTTATCATGTCCATCTTTGCACAAAAGGTTCCTTTAATATCTCCAATTTTCTTGAACAGATCTCTGGTTTTTCCCTTTCTATTCTTTTCCTCTATATCTTTGCATTGTTCATTTAAGAAGGCCCTCTTGTCTCTCCTTGCTATTCTTTGGAAGTCAGCATTAAATTTTCTGTAATTCCCTATCTCCCTTGCATTTTGTTTCCCTTCTCTTCTCTGCTATTTGTAAGGCCTCGTTGGACAGCCACTTTGCTTTCTTGCATTTCCTTTTCTTTGGGATGGTTTTTGTTGCTGCCTCCTCTACAATGTTATGAGCCTCCATCCATAGTTCTTCAGGCACTCTGTCCACCAAATCGAGTTCCTTAGATCTGTTCTTCACTTCCAGTGTGTATTCATAAGGGATTTGGTTTAGATTATACCTGACTAGCCCAGTGGTTTTTCCTACTTTCTTCAGTTTAAGCTTGAATTTTGCTATAAGAAGCTGATGATCAGAGCCACAATCAGCTCCAGGTCTTGTTTTTGCTGACTGTATAGAGCTTCTCCATCTTTGGCTGCAGAGAATACAGTGGTGCCTCGCTAGACGATGTTAATCCGTTCCACGAGGATCGCTGTCTAGCGAAAACATCGTCTAGCGAAGCACGTTTTCCCATTGGAATGCATTGAAATCGCTTCAATGCGTTCCAAGGGAAAACGCAGTCGTCTTGCGAAATTTCCCATAGGGAAACATCGTCTAGCGAGTGAGGGTCCCCATAGGAATGCACTGACAGCTGCACTGACAGCTTTTGACCACTAGTCGGCGCACTCCTATGGGGAAACCTCATCGTCTAGCGAAAATCGCCATAGGGAAACATCGTTTTGCGAAGCGCAGTAGCGCTCGCAAAAAGGCATCGTCTAGCGATTTCCTCGTCCTGCGAGGCAATCGTCTAGCGAGGCAGCACTGTATAATCAATCTGATTTCGGTATTGCCCATTTGGTGATGTCCATGTGTACAGTCGCCTCTTGTGTTGTTGGAAAAGAGTGTTTGTGACGACCAGCTCATTCTCTTGACAAAACTCTATTAGCCTTTGCCCTGCTTTGTTTTGAACTCCAAGGCCAAACGTACCTGTTGTTCCTTTTATCTCTTGACTCCCTACTTTAGCATTCCAGTCCCCTAGAATGAGTAGAACATCTTTCTTTGGTGTCAGTTCTAGAAGGTGTTGTAAGTCTTCATAGAATTGGTCAATTTCAGCCTCTTCAGCATCGGTGGTTGGTGCATAAACATGGATTACTGTGATATTGAAAGGTCTGCCTTGGATTCGTATTGAAATCATTCTATCATTTTTGAGATTGTATCCCAGTACAGCTTTTCCCACTCTTTTGTTGACTATGAGGGCTACTCCATTTCTTCTACGGGATTCTTGCCCACAATAGTAGATATGGTAATCGTCTGAATTGAATTCACCCATTCCCATCCATTTTAGTTCACTGACGCCCAGGATGTCAATGTTGATTATTGCCATCTCCTGTTTGACCACATCCAGGTTACCAAGGTTCATAGATCTTACATTCCAGGTTCCTATGCAGGATTTTTCTTTGCAGCATCGGACTTTCCTTTCACTTCCAGGCGCGTCCGCAGCTGAGCGTCCTTTCGGCTTTGGCCCAACCACTTCATTAGCTCTGGAGCTACTTGTCCTTGTCCTCCGCTCTTCCTCAGTAGCATGTTGGACGCCTTCCGACCTGAGGGGCTCATCTTCCAGCGTCATATCTTTTAGCCTTTTGTTTCTGTCCATGGAGTTTTCTTGGCAAAGATACTGGAGTGGCTTGCCAGTTCCTGCTCCAAGTGGATCGCATTTAGTCAGAACTATCCACTATGACCTGTCCGTTTTGGGTGTTCCTGCACGGCATAGCCCATAGCTTCTCTGTATTACTCAAGCCCCTTCGCCACGACAAGGCAGCAATCCGTGAAGGGGGATTAGAAATTACCACCTACCAAATTTCACATTTATAAGATATTCTGGGGACTGTGGTCTAAGTCTGAAAATTATAAGTAGTGGGAAGTATTGCATTTTCAGCCAGGACGGCATGTGGCACCCCTCAGACTACAAACTCTGAGTGACTTTCCATAGGGCATGCAAATCCTATGCATTTTTCTTTATACGTTCATTATGCTGGTGATTCAACTCTATGCATTGTCAGTAGTTCCCAAATTTAGTGAAATTGGAGTGAAGTAATAGTTTTGCAGAGAGCTGAAAGTGGGCAAAGTATATATTCTCCACCCTACAAAGACTTAGGATGTTGTAAGTAGTGAAAACACAAACTCTGAAAGATGTGGGATACATTTGCATTTGCAAATACATGTGTCATAAACTCATTAGGAAGTCAGGACTGGTTGTCGCTTCTCAGCAACAACTCATTCATGGTCATAGTTGGGTTTGCCAGTGGATCATGTATGAAAAAGCCAACAAGGCTTCCACTGTATGTTTATCTCTCTTCAGGCTGAAGGGAGACAAATCTATTTAACAAAGATGAAATGCGTATGATAGACCCATCACTGACTGAGTTGTGCACACTTAACTTATTCATAATGCTACTGTCTTTTGTCAAGCAAGGTTTGCTCATTTTTGAAGTGCCCAGTAGACCAAATGTGTACAGCTGGGACAATAATAGTATTATTATTCTTGAAGTTCTATTTTTGAAATCTGCAGTTGCGTAAGCAAATTTACAAGGATTCTAATGATCACTAGATGTGCAATATCTGGATTTTCTGTAGTTGCTAGATTAAGTATTACATAATAAATGTAACAATTCTCAGTACCATCTGATCCCATTGAAGAATGTTATTTAAAAAACAAAGCAAGGGAGTCCATTTGTTCTTACCAAGACTGCTGCATCACATTGCTTGGAGAAAGGAAGCGACACATGTTTGCTGTGCGGTTATGGAGTGTTGTAAATGGCACCAGCTGGCTGTAAATTGGGTATGGTGTCATGATTGCAAAGGAGACACACCAGGTTGCAGCAATCACCTTCAAGGCATGTGATTTTGTTTGCCAGACACGAGACTGCAATGGTTTGCAAATAGCACTGTATCGCTCTAAAGATATTGCAAACAGGCTGAATGTTGATACACTGACAGAGACACCTGTGCAAGGAAGTGGAGAGAAAAGCAGAGAGTATAAATGGTCACCCCTTGTTTCAGACTCTTGCTGGGGTTTTTTGGAGCAGGGTTTGGTAGGTTGAAGAAATGAGACCAGTACCTAAGACAGAAAATGCATGTCTATCCAAATCCTTTTGCTGGCAGAACAGCCCACCCATTTGCCACAAGCCAGCCAGCCAGCCAACATTAGTTAATTACTGACTCAGCCATGAGGCAACACAAAGAGGCAACTGACTCAAGCAGCAGATGAGACGGAGACAGCAGCAATCCTCTGACTATTTCACTTTAGACCTCTTAGCCATACTGTCAGCCCCCCCCCCCTTGACACTTCCCACACATCCTGTCCTACAGCACAAAACTGTCCTGCTCCACATGGTTGAGGCAGAAGATATTACATCCTGATGTCTATGAATTCTGCTTCCAGTCAAGTTGTATTCTGCAGCTGGAATAGAGGAGGGCATCAGGCCGTCCTTGTAGCAGAAGTATCTTGAGGGGTCCTGTTTTGTATGACTACTCCATATCTAGTCCAAGACACAATCTTGGCCGCTATGACTAGATGGAGCTGTTCCGAACAGCCTTGGTTGCTCAGGTTCTGACCTTCTTGACATTACTAACAGCTAGAATGTGTGTCCCAACATGATATGATGTGTAGCACACAGGTGGACATGAGGGCAGACAAGGCAATACAATGAACCCTAGACTAACAAATCCTTTGGAAGAGTGCAGTGGGTGTGGAATTTTCTTGCTCAGTTCATTAAAAACATGTTCAAATGCCGTATTATGGAGCATTTCAATTACATGAAGATGAATTGCTGTAGATTTTGAGGGTTTTTCTTTTCTTTTTGGTTTTTATTCTAAGGGAAGAAAATGTAGAGTGCTCAAGTACTGGAAAATGTGTTGTAACCTAACAGTGGAGTTACTGATTTTTTAAAAAAGGTATATAAAATTGATACCACACTACTACTGCAATTCTGTATCTATCAAACTCTTATTAATTTAACACACTACTATTGTGGCACTAAAAAAGGGAGGGGGAATAACAGAGGCTAAAGATTTTCCTGCCAACAAGCAAGCCTTAATGATAGAATTGTCTGAATCCTACAGAGATACCTATTGTTAATGAACCACTAGATTAAATTCCTTTTACGGCCTTGGGTCAACAGCTATTGATCTGTTAATCCAGCTACTGCCAAGCCTGACTCTGTTTTAGGAATGCCATCACTGAATAATGTGTCATTTTAAAGCAACAACAGTGGTTCTCTTCTGGCTAATTCTGCTTCAGCAGAAAATAATAATAATAATTCATACAAGATGTTACCAGAAACTGTATGTTGACTGGAGTGTTAATAACAAAGTTCCTAATGAAGCTGAAGGAATTGAACAGATGTCAACTAGGAGTAACTCTCCATTCCCAAGTTATTCATTCACTCAAAGAATTGGACATTTAAACAACAAATAAAAGGATCCCTCCAAAATGTCCTCCATTAATCAAAAATACAAAATCTGGGGCATAAGGTTGCTTTTTAATCATAAAAGAAAGGCATTCCTTTGGAAATTAGGCAATCTGTTAAAGAAAGCTGAGTTGTTGTGTGTTGCAGGCACTGTTCACTGCAAAAAAAAAAAAAGCAACATAGCCTTTGGAGCTTTTAAACTTCAGGGAAGGAAACAGTATCAAAAGTGAGCAGTCATGAACACAGAATAAAATGTGTTTCTGGGTGCTATTCAGAAAATAGATCATGAGCTGTTTTTCTTTTCCTGTTATGAAACTGAGAGTCCAACAAAGAATATGAGAGTTTGTCCAAGGTAGACAAAGGACAAGATGCTTTCATCCTTTCATGCAACACATTTGGAGTACATGCCATGAGATGTGATAGTTGTTGGCTTGCAGAACTTGTCCAAGACATTTTGCTGCGTGAAACAAAGGGCAAGTTCAACATACAAAAGCCATCTGCACTGGCTGTGGAAACTCCTCCAATACCAGTAAAAGTGTAGAATGGGCTACTTTAGGAGGCATAGGAAGACCTGTTAGGTGGGCATGGCTGTGCGACTGCTGCTCCTGTCTTCCCCATTGCTGGCCTGAGACATTTGCCTCATGGTAGGGCAGAGCCCTCCTTTGCTGGCTTGGATGGCTTTAAAACAGAACCGGGCTTGTAGACATGGGAGATCAGTCTATCAGTGGTGACTTGTTGAAAATAGTAAAAGCCCAGTGCCACTGAATATTAACTGAGCGATTGCCTTTAATCACTGGTGTGGTGCTTTCTGGAAGCATTTGTTTTGCCACTGTGTGAAGCAGATGAAGCTTCAGTTTGACCTTTGGTTCATATTCTTATTGAGCTGCAGAAAATTAAGAAACCGTCCATGCATTTTACACATCTGAACAGCCAATGATATTTTAGGGCTAAGGAGCTTCAGTGCTGTTCACTATGATAAGCATCAAGAAAGGAGAAAACTAATATACTTAGTAACAGGGGCAATAACTCAGCTGCCAATTCAATAACGAAGCCTTTACCTAAGAAAATTAAAACACTATATAATGAATACAAAAATGCAATAAAACACAATAAGCCCTGTTGCTAGCTAAAACTACCTTTAAATAAAAATACACAAATGAAAACCCATTTGAACATCTCAAGACAATATTCACACCAATAGAAGGCAGCTTTATAAGGGAAGAACAGGAAACCAACAAACATTGAAAACACACCTGTTAAAGACATAGATGTTGGCTTTCTGGCTCACTCTTAACAAAATCTCATTACCTAAATGAACACTCTCCACAATATTAGGAACACTGGAAAATTAGCATTCTAAGTTGAATGGACAGACTCCATGCATAGAGCAGGCTCTTCTCTTCAGAAAGTCACCATCCACATGGAAAGAGAATAAATGCATATTAAAGAGAAGGAGAGCTTGTTGTTCTTCTGCACATGTTTATTCCTTTTGAAATCAGAATGCCTCAGGAGGACTTCTGGAATAGCATACAGAAAGCCAGACTAGATTCAGACGAAGGAGGCATGAAAATTGGTGGGGAAAAGTCAATAATTGAAGATATGCAGATGATACCATCTTACTAGCAGAAAGCAGCAATGACTTGAAATGACCTTTAGTCACTTGTACACTAATCATTGTTCTTCCTGCAGTTTTCAATTATATAATTTTATTTGGGGCAACTAAGGGTTAATTAGGATTAAATTATTCCTCATTTAAAATGGTATCTGGATAACTCTTGACACTGAGATCTCACAAGTCCCCACTTCACAGCCACTTCTAAATGATGGAGATTGATACTTTCAGAATCTTTCAATTCTTTCATAGGCCACGTGATCCTAACATGCTTAAAGGAGGCAATAGTAAGACCATAGTTGAAAAAGCTCTCCTTGGATCACACAATACTGAATAATTACTGACGGGTCTCTAATATTTCATTCTTGGGGAAGGTGCTAGAGCAGGTTGTGGCCTCTCAGCTCCAGTGGTTCTTGGATGAGACAGACTATCTAGATCCATTTCAATCTGGCTTTAGGCCTGGTTATGGGATGGAGACTGCTTTGGTCGCCTTGGTGGATGACATGCTGGGAATGGTATGGGGGAGTGTGTCTCCCCTATTGGTTCTGCTGGACCTCCCAGCGGCTTTTGAAACCATTGACCACGGTGTCCTTCTGCCTTGGCTCTTTGGGATGGGACAGAGTTGCTGTTTTATGGTGGCTCCAGTCCTTCCTGGAAGAGAGAACACAGAAGATGGTGCTGGGGGATTCCTATTTGACACTCTGGCCACTGGCCTGTGGAGTGTCTCATGGTTGTGTTTTATTTAATTTATTTATTTAAAATATTTTTATCCCACCTTTCTCCCCAAATGGGACCCAAGGCGGCTCCTGTGTGATTTAAAATCTACAGGAAGCCACTGGGAGAGGTTGTCTGGAGTTTGGGGGTTCAGTGTCACCAGTGTGCAGTTGACACCCAACTCTATCTCTCCTTTCCATCTAAATCTGAGGAAGTTGTTTCAGCTCTAGATCAGTGTCTGGTATCAGTAATGGACTGGATGAGGGCAAATAAATTGAAACTTAATCCAGACAAGATAGAGGTGCTCCTGGTCAGTCAAAAGGCAGATCAAGGAATAAGGGTTCAGCCTGTGCTGGGTGGGATTACACTTCCTCTGAAATCACAGGTGCGCAGCTTGGGGGTGCTCCTGGATTTGTCTCTGAGCCTGGATGCCTAGGCTTTGACAGTGGCCAGGAGTACATTTGCACAATTAAAACTAGTGTACCAGCTGCATCCATTCCTGGAGAAGTCTGATCTGGCCATGGTGACACATGCTGTCTCTGGATAGTGTCCGGAAACTGCAACCAGATTGCCTACTGGGGCTGGTCACAGGGATCACATAACACCCCGCCCCCCAATTGCATCAGCTACACTGGCTGCTGATCCATTTCCAGGCACAATTTAAAGTCCTGGTTCTAATCTATAAAACCCTAAACAGCTTGGAACCAAGCTATCTCAAGGACTATGTCTCCCTTTAGGAGCCTGCTCAGGTGTTAAGATCACCAGGAGAGGCTTTTCTCTCAGTTCCACCATCTTCACGGGTGCATCTGGGGGGGCGGACAGGACATGAAAGAGGGCCTTATCCATTGCTGCTCCCAGACTTTGGAACTCCCTCCCACAGGAGGCCAGGCTTACTCCATCTTTGCTATCCTTCTGCAAGCAGGCAAAGACTTTTCTCTTCAGGCAAGCTTTCCCTGAGTGACTGGCTGCCTGAGTGGGGGGTTTAAATGGATTGTGTGCCTTACTGCTTTGAATGAGATTTTGGTATTACTTTTGTTAATCATTTCTTAGAATGATATTTGTTTGATCTTTTGTATTATTTTTATACTCACTGTTTTAGTTTCATATATTGTCTTGTAATGATGTTAACCACTTTGGGTCCTTTTTAAGGAGAAAGGCAATATTTTAAATAAAGTTAAAAATAAATATTGCTTTGCATTAATAACTGATCAGTTGTATATCTTTTATAGTTGCGGAAAGTGTAATTTAATCTGCTTTCAGAACAGTTTCATACTATACTTTTTTTGACCTTGGTTATAATTATTTTTTCTTATTTTGTCAAGTAGTTAAAATCTATGCTCTTGGGCAGACAGACATTGACATAGATTGGAAGTAATGTGGTACTAGCAATGACATTACCTGTAATGCAGTACTTTTTTTGAGGTAATGAGAGCATAACAACATTTTTGCTAACAATTGACAAGTCCTTATTTTTCCATGTAGCAAGAACCTTTTACTCATTCCATTCTTGTTACATTGAGGGACTAAAATGTTTTCTTGGGTATTCTGAGAACCTTTATTCACACAGGCAATTTTCTTATCTTTTTAGATAGATCCATTTCAATAAAGGAACTAAAAATAATGAGAACATGATGGGCAATGTAATGAGATATAATTTGGGGAGAGATGTTGTAATCAGATATGGAAGGGGGTTTGTAATGGGTTAAATAACAAATTATTTTCAAAAGTAACTTTCTAAACTCTGGAAATTTGCCTAGACTCATTCCAGCAAAGTTATTTCCACAGGCAAACCTGAACAGTTGTATTCCTACAGAGAGTGAGATGGCAGCTACAGTTCCCACTGCCCAAATAAGTTTACTTGGCACCATCCCATACTTTTTACTTCAGAACCTGGAAGAACTGGCCTTTTTAAATCATCTCATCTCAGAGCAGCGGACAGGGTTTAAACAAGAGAGAGAAGGACAAGTGCAGTCCCCTTGTCTACCTGATTCAGCAATGTGCTAAAGATCTGAAAAAGCAGTTAGATGTGGCTTTTTGTCAGTCTGACTGCTGTATTTGGCAGGATTAATTGGGATAAATAATGGTTGATGTTGTGGAGCACAAACATTGACATCATTGTTAATGTTTACTCTGATTAGAAAACATTATACAGATAGACACAAGAATATGATGTGGAATTAAGGAAGAACAGCATAATGTATTTGTGAAACTGAAGAATAGTATAAGTGTTTCACCACTTGAAATCAAAATTACAAGACACAGTCTTATTATGAAAATCATGATGATGGTGATGGTGTGTTTTCATCTTAAAAATTAAAGAGACAGTTATATGTCATTATGTTCTGCTGTTGCCCTCGGTTCATCTAGTTTTCAGATGGCTGCTAACCATTTATGAGGCCATCTTTCAGACTGACTACCTAAATGTCAACTAAGCTAAAATTAGACTGGTTGTTTTCAGGAATTGCACCATAAATGATCATTCAACCAGCAAGCAATAGAACAAATTAGTAGTTTCTGTCATTTAAGGTTGCTGAAAGAGGTCACTCCAATTTTTTGAGGTCCCTCATAAAGAAGAAAATACAATTGCTCTTTAACCCAAACAAAACTGAAAGCAATGAGATCCTTGAAAGGTATTGATTTAGCAATGGGGGGAATTTGATTACCTCACCTCTACATACAGAAATACAAGGACTGACAGAGGCAGCACTATTGGAAATACCATAAAATAAAAATGTTAAGGCTTTTATTTGATGCTGTACTAGAAACTCTTGCAGATTATATTAGCACTGATTTGGGGATTCATGTCAGAAGGTCATCAAAGACTATATTTAGTTTTTCAAAAAACTTCCAGTTTATTAACGTTCGATATTATGTTTCTGTATCCATGATTCAAAATGCCAGGAAACAGCCTGATATTGCTGCACAATATTGTGCTCATGTTGCCAGCAGGAAAAGGGATGCCAAACCTTTCATAGCAAAGAGCAGCCTGAATGTTGATGACACCCCTGTCAGCAGTCAAGATGGTCTATAGGATACCCTCTTGTGCTCACTACCATTTCTTCTAGACATTTAATTACTTAGCAGCTCCAAACAATAGATACCCAGAGAATTTGCTGAAAAACAGCCCTGACAATTGCTTTGTGTTTTGGTGAGAAGTGGTTAACTGATGAAAAAAGGAGACAAGTTCTAGAATCTTCGCCTGCTTGTTGTTTCTTTGTGAATGGTAGTGAGCATAAGAGGGTGCTGACATGGGTGTTGTCAACATTCACGCTGCCCTTTGCTTTGGAAAGCTTGACATGCTTTTTTTCTGCTGGCAACATAGACATGATATTGTAGAGCAACAGTGGGCCATTTCCCAGCATTTTGAATTGATGTGTGAGGTACCCCACTTGTTCCTTCCATCACAACATGGTTTGATTGCTTGGACACAACCATTTATTAAACGCTGGAACAACTTAAGAATGGGTGGCCAACAGGCCTTAACAAAACTGTGCATCAGTCAGACATTCCTTTTTAACTAGAGTTTCTATCTGGCAGTTGACCTTAAGGGGTGGCCAGGGCAGAGGGATAAAATCCCTTCTTCTCCACCAAGTCCAGTACGCTGAGGAGGTGGACGAGGCATGGTGTGACACAGCAGGTGTGTTGGGTGGTCACTGGGATCTGGTTCTAAGTGCAAGTAGACTCTGTCTTCAGTCCCATGTGGAGGAAGGGACCACAGTCCCCTGAGGAGTGGCTACAGACAACATTGGCTCTGTTGTCTTTGTGCTCCAGCTCAAGTCTGATGTGTCCAGGGAGTGATCCAAATCAAGGCCTCGGGGTTGGACACATTGGCTCAGGGCCCCAGTGGCTTGCTGAGGTTGGCTGCCTGGGGAGCTAGTGTTGTTGTCTGGGAGTGATACAGGGTCTCTGATCACGTGTCTGGTTCCATCGCTGGTGCTGTTTGCACCATGCCTCTCAGAATCTCTCCTGGTAATGGTGTACCCTGTCTATCTCCTCCAGTGGTATCCATAGATCAACCCACTCATCAGTCCAGGGATCCTGTCTTCTCACCACTTCCCAATCCACTGCACCAGGATCTCCCACATTCACCTCTGCCTCCACCTCACATGCCTCCCAGTCTTGGATATATACCCACAGATCCTTCTCTGAGCTGTTCCCCTCCTTAAATAGTCCACCCCTGTGAGCCACCCCTGTTCCTTCCGCTGATGCGCCTCCCCCACTCCCTCCATATCTTGATTGGCTCCCCCATTGATGGGAGAACTGCAGGTGGAAGTGGCCTTGGTGAGTGCCATCGAGGTGGACAGCCCACTACTGGCTGGACCCACATGTAGATAAAGCACAATATTTCACATTCATAAACCAAAAGCTTTTTAAAGAATTGAATTTCCCAGCTTTTTAAAACTGAAATTTAATCATACATACACTACATACAGATTCCAACAGAAATTTCCCTCATGTAGAATTACTCAGTGCTAGAGAATTCCAGAAGATGATCACATAATATAGTTGCTAGGGGAGGGCAGAACCATGAACAGCTGGGATGTTGTGGCAGTGCCTCTGTGCCAAAATATTTTCAACAGGCTGTTTCAGACTTAATGAAATGGTGAAATAAAAGTGTGTGAGAGTGCAACACATACAATGGAGAAACATACACATCCTTGAACCTCTCAGGTAAAGTAAACTTGCCATCCATGCTCCACAGAGTGTAGACTAGAAAGCTATATTCTAATAGCTTGCATGTTTTCCAAAATACGTCCTCTCATCTTTTGAAATAAAAAAGGGGGCAAACTGGAAGTTAGCAAAGATTGTCACTTGAAACCAAGGTTAAAAATATCCCTATTATGTAAAAGTCAGACAGTGAGGAAAGCTGGGGGGGGGGGGCAATTAATCTGAAATGTGGTGTTGGAGAAGAGCCTTGAAGATACCACAGATAGCCAGAAAGGCAAATAGGTGGGTGCTAAATCAAGTCAGATTTGAACTCTCATTAGAGCAGAAATGAGTAAATTGAGGCTATCCTACCTTACACATATAATGATAAAACAGACCTTAACAGAAAAGACAATATTGCTGAAGAAAGTGATGTGAGGGGTCAGTAGGAAAAGAAGAAGATTTAACATGAAATGTGTTGATTCAACAAAATAATCCACACCTGCGAGTTTGCAAAACCTGAGCAGAACTTACTGGAAAAGACAATATTGCTAGGACGGGGGGAGGCAGTAAGAAGAGGGAACAATCAAATATGAGATGTTTTTGGTTTCCAAGTTCTGAACAGAGCTGTTAATGATAGGACAATTGGGAGGTTCCCTTTGTAAGAGGGAAAACCTGTTAATTAGAGGAAATACACATTCCCCTATCAGCTAGTTTTTCCTTCATACTCTAGTTTCATGGACTTTCTTGGGTGTTATTGTAAATAACTGACAATGGGTAATTTTACTACTAGAAAAACAACATAAACCTAGGAATAATTTGCCAATTCAACTGGAAGGGGAAAAATATTGTACGATTGCTAGGATTGCTAGGAGCTATAGGACAAAAATATTTGGAAGGCCACAGTTGCCCGCCACAGCTCTAAAGGATAATTTAAATAATCTGGCATCAACTGCCACATAAAGAACCTTTTCAGTATTGAGATCCCAGATGAAGCCTTCTCAATATCTTTAAGCTGCTACCAGAACACTCCAATAACACAACACTTAAATATCCATAGAGACCAGACAATTGAGAATGCTTGTATGTAAGGAAAAGAAGTAGGATGGTTTTGAAGAAGCTGGCTGTGGCGTTCACCCTTGTTATGTTAAATAAGTCATGCATTATTCATGTTGTATGATAATGTTGTTGAGAGGCGGAGCCGAGAGAGAGATTAAAAGGCGGAGCCTGAGAGTGAAGGGAGGCAGTCAGAAGAGAGAGCAGAGTTGAGTCAGAGCAGAGTGGAGTCAGAGTTAGAGAGAGAAAGAGAGAGAGAGATAGTTGGGAGATCTGTGGTGTGATTAGTCAGAAGAGTGAATAGTAACCTGTAAGATCAAATAGAAGATTGTTATTGATGCTTGATTAACCTGAAGAAGATACTTATGAATTATTATAGAAACATCTGTAATCAATAAACCTGTTTTATTTAAAAGAAAGTGATGAATGGACCTTCATCTTTCTTTAGCAAAGTACGTTGATTTAGTGATCAACTGGTGGCAGCGTGTGCAAAGGAGTTGGGTTTGCCTTCATGTGCTCTGTGGTTGGAAGATAACCAGGGGCAACAAGGGGCAAACGTCACACTGGCATTTAAAAAAATCAGTTGGAAGCTTAGGCAACCAAATGGGTGTTTGGCCAAATATTTGTGCCATGCTCCTTACTGTTTCTCTCAATATTTATTTCATTGACTACCTGACATTAACACTTATTTAGTTAGATTCCACTTTTGTGCCTGGATATGCAGGGCTTGTGGGTTTTTAAAATCATTTCTGCTTGCATCATTTTAGCTTGTGTGATTGCCTATATACAAGCTTTGGGGGCCAGTGTTTGGCATATCCAGAACACATCATTGATGATGTGCAACATGGGGTGGGATGTGCAGGGTAAGCCCTATTCCTTTTGCCTGCCCACCACTATTCACTGTTAAGGACTACAACAGTAGTGCAATCAATGAATTGTAAGATCCAGAATTTCTGGTTTCTAATTTTTTAAAACCTTTTTCATCTATTTTAGTGCTGCATCAACTAAGTAATACAGCACTGGTTCAAATACTTAATGCACTTTCCCTCAGAATGGCGACTTACTCATTGTATCCCTCTTTTCTTCCTGTCACTTCCTTGTTATTGAACATACCTAGATCACATTGTGATATTTTAAAAAATGCATTATGCAATGTTCTGATCATTGTAAAAAAATAATTTTGCACTATCCTGATAAGTTGTTTTATTAATTCAGTGCTATATACTTGCTAAAAAGTGTTTAAGGAAGAAATTTTCATGTCTAGGTAAATGGACAAGAATTTTATATGTGTCATGTATATGGTTTATGAAACATTGGGATATCCACTTTCTGCTGTGCCAGTGAAGGATGACATTGAATTCAATCAGTATGAAGTGTCAGGGTGAAGTATAGAAAAAGTTTGCATCAACCTAGGACTACCTCTTGTGTGGTTGCTTCCTGAATTATGTTTACATGAAAGGAACACCAGCAGGTCTACCTGAAAAAAAGCAGGATGCAATTCCATTGCTTTCAAATCAACTTTGAGCCCTGCTTGTCATCATATACTGTACTTAACTCTGATATATATGCTGAATTAAGAAAGACATTTATTGAAACCAAGTTAGAAGGTCAGATGATCTGACAGTAGTTTATCTACTGTATAACTGGTAGAAAAGGATCAGAGTTGTGAAATCTGTAGTCTCTGAGTAGAAACTGTGACCAAAGTATTTTGAAAAACGAAGTAGTTAATTGTAAAAATGTGTGTCTGTATATCCAGCTCTTTTAATGTTACATTGAGAACAGTCAGTTTTCTACTGAAGTTTATGATGGTTGAGTTCATGAAACACCTGTTGGTATTCACATAAGGTTTGCTTAGTGTGCCATGGCTAATTGTGGCTAACTGATGAGGTGCTAGAGCATCTCAGTTGTGTTACAGGCACATGACTAAGATCTGTCCTGGAACCTCATCAATTAGCCACAATTACCAATAGTAAGTTACATAAGTGAACACAAAGAGGATTCTGACCATAAAATCTTAGGGTTCTCAGAACAGAAAATTCTGAGTGGTTTCAATGCTCGCTCACATTAATGCTCACACATAATTGTGAAATGGTCTTCACAATTAAGCAAAATTTTCCATATTAATTTCCATTTATATCCATCCAGGAATTAATATAGTTACAACATGCAATCTGATTTACCACTGTAACTCCAAATACATGTTTGCATAATTCAGCTAAGGCCAGTATCCAACATAGCAGAAAATTAAATATCCGTCAAAGATGTAAAATTATAATCATTATTATTCCATGTTTGCAGCAGAGAAATCTCAGTGAAATGAAACAGGTAATTCTGAAATTGATATATCTCTT
This sequence comes from Intellagama lesueurii, assembly GCA_037013535.1. Lineage (NCBI taxonomy): Eukaryota > Metazoa > Chordata > Lepidosauria > Squamata > Agamidae > Intellagama > Intellagama lesueurii. The sequence continues at coordinate 114,563,422 of JBAJHW010000005.1, forward strand.
CATAATTTCTTGATTATTTCCCTCTCTTTGAGGTTTGAGCATCTTCATTTAATTTCAAAATGTTTGCCTTTGCAGTGATCTTTTAATGCTGGAATGAACCTTAACAGTATGTCAGACAAATGAAACGGCAATGGGAGGATACTATTTGTTGAATGGAATAATAAAATTATATAACCACGATCAGATCAAACTTCTTAGAATTCAAATACTCAGCTCGTAGCAGCAAAATGCCCACAATGTGATGTTATTTGTTGTCCAAATTCCAGGTGTGAAGAAAGGCTTTTACATAAATAAATATTTCTCCCTTGCTCTGTCACAGAACCTTAATACAGTCATGGCCAAAAATATTGGCACCCTTGCAATTCTGTCAGAAAATGCAACCGAAGCTTCTCTCAGAAAATTGTTGCAGTTGCAAATGTTTTGGTACTCACTTGTTCATTTCTTTTGTTTGCATTGGAACAACACACACACACCCACAAAAAAAAAAACAGAGAAGAAAAGTCAAATCTGATACAATCCCACACAGAAACCCAAAAATGCATTGGCCAAAATTATTGGCACCCTGTCTAAATTGTAAGAAATAATTGCTTTTCAAGCATGTGATGCTCCTTTAATTTGTATTTAGACACACCTGTCGCAAGTAAGAGGTGTGGGCAATACAGTAATCACACTTGCAACCAGTTAAGATGGAGAAAAGTTGACTCAACCTTTGTGTTGTGTGTGACACTGAGCATGGAGAAAAGAATGAAGTGTAAAGAGTTGTCTGTGGATTTGAGAGACAAAATTGTGGAAAAACATTGACAATCTCAAGGTTACAAGTCCATCTCCAGAGATCTTAATGTTCCTGTGTCCACTGTGCGCAATATCATCAAGACGTTTACAGCCCATGGCACTGTAGCTAAACTCCCTGGACGTGGACGGAAGAGCAAAATTCCTGAAAAATTACAACAAAGGGTTGTTCAAATGGTGGATACAGAACCCAGATTAACTTCCAAACAAATTCAAGCTGATCTGCAGACACAGGGCACAACAGTGTCAGCTCGCACTATCCGTCGCCATCTGAATGAAAAGAGACGCTATGGTAGGAGACCCAGGAGGACACCACTGCTGACACAAAGGCATAAAAAAAAAAGCAAGACTGGAGTATGCCAAAACTTATGTGACAAAACCACAATCCTTCTGTGGAACCTACTGTGGACAGATGGGACAAAGTTAGAGCTTTTTGGTAAAGGACATCATGGCACTGTTGACAGAAAAAGAAATGAAGCATTCAAAGAAAAGAACACAGTCCCTACAGTCAAACATGGTGGAGGTTCAAAGATGTTTTGGGGTTGCTTTGCTGCTTCTGGCACTGGATGCCTTGACTGTGTGAACGGTATCATGAAATCTGATGATTACCAAAGAATTTTGGGGTGCAACAGAATGGCCAGTGTCAGAAAGCTGCATCTCCACCAGAGGTCATGGGTCTTCCGGCAAGACAGTGACCCGAAACACACTTCAAAAAGCACTCAGAAATTGTTACAAACAAAGCGCTGGAGAGTTCTGAAATGGCCAGCAATGAGTCCAGATCTGAATCCCATAGAACACCTGTGGAGAGATCTCAAAACAGCAGTTGGGAGAAGGCATCCTTCAAATCTGAAGGCCCTGGAGCAGTTTGCAAAAGAAGAGTGGTCCAAAATTCCAGGAGAGAGGTGTAAGAAACTCATTCATGGTTACAGGAAGCGATTGATTTCAGTTATTTTTTCCAAAGGGGGTGCTACCAAATATTAAGTTAAGGGTGCCAATAATTTTGGCCAGTGCATTTTTTGGTTTCTGTGTGGGATTGTATCAGATTTGACTTTTCTTCTCTGTTTTTTTTGTGTGTTGTTCCAATGCAAACCAAAGAAATGAACATGTGAGTACCACAACATTTGCAACTGCAACAATTTTCAAAGAGAAGGGTTGCATTTTCTGACAGAATTGCAAGGGTACCAATATTTTTGGCCATGACTGTATGTTTGATTAATGGGCATAAGGTAGCCTCAAAATACTTTTTTTTTCCAGATGCAGTTTTACTTATGCAAAGGTTTGAGGTATAAAAGTAGAAAAGTGGAAAATCACCCAGAGTAGTTTCTCAACACTAATAAGAGTGGGATACTAAATAAATAAATAAATAAATAAATAATTACCTGAGGAAAAAATGTTTTATCACAGTCCATGCTGACATGCTCTATGTTAATATATAAAGATTTAAGTGTCAACTGATGTGTTGAAGTAACAAGTATATCATTTGTGACCACAGTTTTTAATGAAAGTGTGGTTTCTCTTACATAATAGATTTCCAAAGAGTAGTGATGTTGTCATAAATGTCACAGTGATATATTTCATGATGTACCTTTATGATGGTAATCATGAAAGGAAAAAAAGCTTTCATTCTTCTTCTGATTTTATATCTGCAGTCAGCTCTAATCTGTTGAGTGACATTTTTATACACTCAAATATGTTCCCTATTTAGTAAAAGTGAACTTTGACTCTTTTTTATTATGTTTTTTCCAAGGACAGGAGCTGCTTATTGCAACAAAAATCTTGTTGGAAGAATAATTTGACATTTTTTAAAACCCAAGTGAATATGACTTCACTTGAGTTTCTTGACTTCACTTGGGTTTCTTTAAAAAAAAAATCCCAAATACACACACACACACACCCACACCCACACACACACAAAGACAATTTATATACAGAGACTTCAGAAAAGAATAAGCATTTCTATTAGAGGAGCATACTTTGCCACAGGACTGAGTATAGCAAAAACTGATTTCACCCTTCAGAAATATGTTATAAATGCCACCATTTCTGTGAAGTCTATAAAACACATAACTGTCATATCAAGGGAACTGCATACAAACTCAGTATTCTGATCCTAAATGCATTAATTAGAAATAATAAGGCTTAGAGAACCAAGGCAGGGGAAAGGAAGGAGGAAATCAACACCCACCAAGTCAGTGAGATCAACTCTTATCAATTCTAGCAAACAATGAGGTGACAGATATCCTAGCCAGTTGACTCTCACATCAGGGTTGCTTTCACATGCATTTGTCTAGGGTTTTGTACACCGATAAAAATATTTCAGAGCAGTTTTAAAATTTTAAAAAGCAAATGTTCCTTTAAAAATCAAAGAAACCCACAAACACCGTAGCTGTTCATCTTTAAGGTATAAGATAAAATAGGAGAGCATTCACTATATAGTTGGGATTCACTGTGCATTTTTCTCTTCAACAACACTGGGATTAGGGGCATCAGATCCCCTTATAGTTCAAAGTCCATTTATATAACTCTAGTGCCCCAAAAAGGTACCTACAAAGCATAAATAGTAGATTGACACACAGAGAGAGACACATCTCCGCTGACCCATCTCGGCCTCACAGCATGCTGTGGTACCTTCCTCAGCTGCCACATGGAGCCACCATGTCAGGAGAGGCGGCCAGCCGGGCCGCTCTCATTGGACCAGGGGCTGCCACACTGCCAACAGCAGGGACCTCATTAAGCCCAAAATTCACCTTTCTCAGGCCACTTCCTGGAGATGAATAGCAGCACAATATTTATTGAATATTTATTTATTGAATTTTTATTTATTTATTTATTGAAAAAAAATCTATGCATGACCTAAACCGTGCTGCTCAGACATGAGTAACTCAAGGGAGAAGTGTACAGAGACTATAGAAATAAGTATTTAAAAGGAATCTCTCACAAACCCCGAGGATGTTATCCCCGCTTATGATAACCTCATTTCCAACTTTATCTCCTTGCTTAATCCTTCTTCCTCCGCGGTCGCTAAAAGCAAATCTAAATATAATCCTTGGCACAACAGAGAATGTCTTCGTCTGAAGTCCACCCTTCGCTCCATTTTCCATCGTTATAGGTGCCATAACTTGCCCGGCCTACCCAAAGATTATTTTATCGTTAAACATCAACTATCAGAAATGGTTAAGGCTAAGAAATTTCAGCTCGCTAGGACCCAATGGGAGCGCTTGATCGAAGCTTCCAGGGCCAATGATAGCGGGAAAGTTTGGGCACTAATCTCCGGGGACTTGCAGGGGAAACTACATCAATCAATAGCAATCTCCCCCCAGATCTGGCACTCATACTTCATAAATCTTTTTGGTAGCGATGGGGCAAACTTCTCCACTCCCCCTGTAACTGATATCGGCGAACACCCTGAGTGGCCACCAGTATCCCCTGAGGATATTATCACACTGATTTCGCAACTTAAATCCAAAAAGGCTCCTGGCTCTGACGCAGTTATTCCAGAACTATTGAAGTTCCACCCAGAATGGTGGGCTCCCCCTTTGGCTGCCCTGTTTACCATGATAAACAGAACTGGAATAATGCCCAAGACTTGGACCAATGCTATCATTGTACCCATCCATAAAAAGGGCAACCCTTCACTCCCCGAGAACTATCGGCCGATCAGCCTTATATCAATCGTTGGTAAGCTCTACGCTAAACTTCTCTTAGCAAAATTAGAAGGCTGGCTAACAACACGTAACATACTTGGCCCAGAACAAATAGGGTTTCATCACGGCAAGTCCACTCTTGACCATTGTGCAGTATTATCGCACCTAGTTTCTAAATATAGTGTGAAACATCGAAATAAACTCTTCGCTGCCTTTTTGGATCTCAAGGCGGCATTTGATTCAATCCCGAGAGAGTTGCTTTGGGCCAAGCTGGCCAGGCTGAATATAGATCCCAGATTGCTCTCCCTGATTAAAAACCTATACACACGCACCAGCTGCCAAGTCAGGTACAATCTTCAGGGGAATTTAACTCCGGAAATTCCAATTTGCAAGGGTGTGAAACAGGGCTGTATCCTTGCTCCGGCACTTTTCAATCTATTCTTAAATGATCTAGCCCCAACTTTACATACAATCAACGGACACACCCCTAAACTTGCTAGCCGCCATGTTCCCATCCATTTATACGTGGATGATGCTGTTGTACTGTCATGTTCCCAAATTGGACTGAAGCGCTTATTACGTCAAGTTATGATCTACCTCAATATTAATGAGCTAACCTTGAATCACGGGAAAACAAAGATTTTAGTTTTTTCTAAGTCGTGGAAACAATTTTCATGGTCAATACAGGGTAATGCTATTGAGCAGGTTAAATCAGTCAAATACTTGGGGATTAATTTTTCCTACAATGGGAGCTGGGTAACCCACCGCAACTGTGCTCTATCAGTGGCAAGAACTAGTGCCTTGGCTATCACCCGTTTCTTTTATCTGAAAGGGAACCGATACGTCCCTATGGCCCTAAGAGCTTTCAACGCGAAATCCCGCTCCCAACTCTTATATGGCATTCCTATATGGATCGAAGCCTTCGATCATACCACCGAAGGCTTACAATCTTTTTTCCTGAAGAAAATACTCGGATTACCCAACTGTGTCCCCTATGCTGCAATATGCATGGAAACTGGATTGCTATTGCTGGAAACTCGTGCCTGGCTCTCGACCTTCAAGTTCTGGCTCCGCCTTTTATTTAATTCTAACCAGAACTCTCTCACCTTTTCAATGCTGATGGATCATCATGCATCTAAATGGTTGACCGTGATTCAGAAGAAAATTATCTCCCTAGGAATTTCCCTGGACGCATTCTACTTGTCCTCTGCTTCGGCTTTATTTCAATCAATCAAACGTAGATTGCTAGATATTCAACTCCAATATTTGTCAGAGGCAGCTCGGAAAACTTGTTCCCCTAGTTACCTGGGTCTATCCCAGAATGCAGGGCTTTTAGCTCCCTATTTCTCCCTTTTAACTGATCCTTACCAAAGAAAAGCATTCATGTTGGCAAGATTTAATGTACTACCTTCGGATATTTTATTTGGCAGATACCGTAGAGTCCCACATAATCTCAGACGATGCCCCTGCAGTCAAGATGCCATTGAAACAGTTTCTCATGTTCTTTTGGATTGCCCCTTTTATAATAGCCTCCGAGCAAGATTTTTAGATCCATTGCTCTCTGGCCATCAAGGTTGCTCTGATAATGCCAAGGTCTGCTTTTTAGTCCAGGGGACATCTAATCATGTTACTACCTATGTTGCTTGTTTTTTACAAACTGCGATTCAAATCAGAAAGGCTATCTTCCGGGTATAGCCCATGCTTGCACCTCCTTTACTAATTTTATATTGGTCATGGTTTTATTACCCCCTACAGTTTTTCCACCGGTCTAAAGCATTCTGTACTTTTAATGCCAATAAAGGTTTGTATGTATGTATGTATGTATTTAAAAGGAATCAGGCACTTGGGTACATCTGTATTTTCCTACATTTTCTCTTGGGGAAAATTTCAGAAAATTGAACTTCCCATTAAAGTAGTCCCTGTCCTGAAAACTGCTTTGTTGTGCCTCTTTGTCCAAGTTCTGTTTTTTTTTTGTTTTTTTTCCCCCAATTTTTATTTTATTTTATTTTAAACACAAACAAACATACAAAACAAACACAAACATATATGCGGGGAGATAATTTCATGTATCCATCTAGCATATAAATCTGACTACATAAACCATATTGCCCTACCAAACATATTTAGGCCATATCCATCTAATATATAATTCTGACTACATAAACCATATTACCCTACTAAGCATATTTAAGCCATTATTAAGCTCATAGAGTAACTTCCTAGCTTTATAATAATTAACATACGTACATTGTCTAATGTACAAACTTAAATCTATATTGATCTTATATTCAAGCCACTCTTAACTGCATAGACCAAACTATAATTCATATATTACTTAGTGTCTTCATGTTTCTGACTTATCATCAATACCTTCTAAACAATTATGATCAGAATATATAATCTAATTTAAGCATTATCTGTACTTATCAACCATTTAAGACATTCAGCAAGTAACTTTCCAATTTTTGTTGTATTTCTTAATGCCATCTATAAAGTCTCTATAGAATCTTTCACCTGCATACCCCTCTATCCAATACTCATCATAAGCAATTCTAATTTCATCATTAAGTTAACTTATCCACACACACACACACACACAAAAGCTCTAGGCCAGGTCAATACATTTCTCAAAGATCCCCACTTTTGCAGGTAAAAAGACAATGTATACCTAATCTTGTCTATATAATCAGTATAGTAATTCACTCATATTTAATCTCTATATATGTACCATAGAAACAAAAGCATCCAATATTATTATTCTTCATTAACCTTTCTAAAATTCATAATTACATATGCTTATCTACCATTTCGATTCTCACCTATTTGTCCAAGTTCTGTTTTAGATGACATTAAACCAGGGATGGGGACTCAAGTCGTGGGACTTGCTGTCAAGTCGGACTTAAGTCACACCAATGACTCGACTCAGACTTCACTCTGCTTTTGTTTTCAGTGACTCAGACTGAACTTGCAACTCGGAACCCACCCATCCCTCCCTTTGTTCTGGGGAAAAAAGCTTGTTTTTAATAAGGACTCGGACTTGGGGCTTGGGACATGGCACCAAAGACTTGTACTCGGACTTGGGACTTCATACCAAAGACTCAGAATCAGACTTGGGACTTGGACCCAAAGACTTACCAACATCCCTGCATTAAACTTAGACTTGTCCTCAGATGGTAGGTGGTGGCTAAAATGATAAGATCTCATGATGTTTCACTCTTTTTTAAAAGAAAAAAAGAGACAAGCTTTCATTTCTTCTTCTGATTTTAAATCTGCAGTCTGTTCTAATCCATTGACTGACATATTTATACACTCAAACATGTTCCCTATTTTAGTAAAAGTGAACTTTGTTTTTTATTATGTTTTTTTCCCCAAGGACAGGAATCATCAAGAGAGCTAGTCCTGGGGCAGCCTTCTCTAGTGTGGTGCTCCCCAGATATGTTGAGCTACAATCTCACAAACACATACCCATGCAGGCTGGGATGGTGCTGGGAATTGTACTCCCAAATATCTGGAAGGTACCACAACAATAGATAGAGGAATTCCTATACGTATATTATTATGTAGCAGAGCAAATCAACATTTTAAAAGGCAATTCTAAAAATGGGGGCAGCCCAAAACAAAACAAAACAAAAAGATAACTTTTAAATTGGGCTTCCGATCAGCATCCAACCTGGCACAGTTGTAGCAGACAGTCTGTGCGAAATATGGTGAAGTCTGGGCACAGGGTTTTCAAGTTATTTTTATGTAGCACTTCTGTTACCCATTTTAAAAAGTGGCCAAATGTCAAGCAAAGGATATTTTTTAAATATTTAGGATGTGGAGAGATTGCATACTTCCCTGCTATTTTTCTTACATATTCTTAACATGCAAAATGCAGCCAGAGATATCTAAACAAAATTTAAAACCTTAGCTGCATTACCGTGAAGTGCTTAATGGTTTATTGTGGAACCTGACAGACTAGAGGTGGGTCACTTTTTGTAGCAAAATGGACTTCTGCCCTCAGGCTGCTGTCTGGAAGATAACGTGGCCCATGAGAGCAGAGAAAATGGCTATTTCCCCTAGCTGCCCAGCAGGCCAAGCCCATCCATGTTTACTTGGAAATACGTTCAACTCAGTTGAATGTGGTTTATTGTCAAGTAAACATGCATAAGGTGGTTATATCCATTAGTTTTAAGACCTGTCACTTTAATGCACCATAGGTGAGAACTGAGTTCTACAGCTATGAGTCTCAATATGCTTCCTTAGAAGGAAGCTAAGTTACTCAGTGCCTTAAATGCAATTTCTTAGGGACAAGAGGGAGTTCCTGGGATGCTGCTGTATAGTTGTTGTTTTTTTTTAAAAAAAACTACATAAGGAGTGGGGGCTGATTTTTGTCAGGGCCATAACACATACAGAAGGTAGGTTAACCCTTTCCTCTCCACACAAAAATCACACACCTACACTCATGCTATAAGGAAAGACATGGATAAACATGGTTTTTACCAGGATAGCAGCAGGACAGGAAAGGTTAACCGCCTTCTCTGTCCATCATGATCTTAATGACACTTACATAGTTACATTAAATAATTCAGTACTTTAAAATGATAATGCAACAATGATTGGAATTAGCATTATATCTAGTTTGATCCTTCTTTTCTATTTATAATGACATATGTGCATCTTTTTCGCAGGAGATAAGTTATAGTTGTTGCTGATTATAACGAAGCATTAAAATGGATCCTATGCCTATTAACAGGGGTACGTTTCACAAAGTTCAAGTCAGCATGTACTAGCCCAACAGTGTCTTCAGTGTCTCTCTTAGAATTGCTGCGTGAAGCAAAAGTGACCCTTTGGGCTTGATCTTGGATTAGACCTGAGATAAGCATTAAATCACCTCAAGTTGTGTTAAGGGGCACTGGGTTCACTGACTAGATGGTCAGACTGAAGCAGAGGCCTTAATTCTAGCATTATTACTACTGTAGTATTATTACTGTCATGTGAAGGGAGGATATTTGTTTGGGTAGTGCTCTGTGCACTAAATTACTAATTTTTATTGGTTAAGGAAAGGCAACTGTTTTGTGTCTACAAACGGCAAACAAACTACTTACACTCCTGGGACATCCACTCCCATGGTAAGCAAGGAGTTGGGCTCCTGAGAACAAATAACAAGAGCTCTGTGGTGCAGCACCTCACCTGCGAAGCATGGAAGACATCATTTTTTGGACTACAACTCCCAGAATTCCTAAAGCTGCTCAGTGATTATGTGAGTTGGGGCATTCTGAGACTTGAGAAAAAACTTCTCTAAGGTCAAAATGTTGCATCCTCACTTTCGCTTTGAAGCAAGTATCTGACTCTCTCATATTTTCAATCCCACCTCACAGAGCTGTTGAAGCTATGGTGGTATTTTGATCTCCTCAGAGTAGGGACACAATATGAATATAATTCCAAATTAATATCTGGTGGACATACCATTAAGCACCAACAGGGAAGATTACCTCCAAGGAACAAAGGCAAAATAATTAGTTTGAATGCCAACAAGAAGAATTGGTTGAGAAACAAAATGCCTTTACAAAATGAAAGGGGGATTATTCAGAAATTGCAATAGGGTTCTGCCTTAGTAAATCAGAGGAGCTCACACACAACAGCTATCCTGCAAGCACACCCATTTGCTGTATATGTTCAGTGTGTCTGATTCAGTTTGCCAAATCTAAGAACAATTTTATGTGGGGAACGTTAGACCATATTTTATTTGCTTACTGTATGTGAGAAACTCTTCTCTTTTTTTGTAACATCTGCTTATTCTCAAAATACAGAGGCCGATCAGCAAAAATAGCTAGGAAAACAGTGCTAATGTTTAAAGATAACTAGTTCCCCCTAAAATAAACCAACATATATCTAGACACACACCTCTTGATATGGAACTGCCATTACACAAAAGCTGCAGGCATCTCCTTAACTAGCTACATTTCAATTCCCATCCAAGGATGAGAATCTTTTTGAAAAGTCCTCCTGACTTGGAGGAGTGAGAAGTCAATCACTATAATTGAATTTTTTGAAGTCCAATTATGGCTAAGAATGTACCTCAAGGAAGCTTCCAAGCAAAGTGTGGTCTATCTTGTCATCTACTCTCAAAGTATTAACTATCAGAGGTATAAATGCCCTTTGGTAGACATAAAACAGTTGCCCTTCCTTAATCCGTAAAAATTGGTAATTTTGTGCACAGATCTTTTTTTATTCTAAAATGGAGGTGGTGGTGACTGGTAGCCTTCCAAATGTTGTTGGACTACAGTTCCCATCAGTCTCAACCAGCATGCCTAATGGTTGTGTGATGGGAATGCAGTCCCTCAATAAGAAGAGCTATTGCCGAGAGCCTTCTTGAGTAGGATTACGTATATATCCATGCATTAAAATATTTTATTTTCAACAATAGTTTCTGTGAGTTTGCAAAGAAGGCATGTGAGCAGCATTCTCCCTCATTCACTAAATTCTCTGTACTTTAGAACTATCCTGCTCCTGAACATGGATTATGATGACAGGCAGAACATGGATCACTGAAAAGTTATGCTTAGTAGCCATTGCAAGTTTTGCCCTGTCTCACAGCCTCCAGTCTAGGTTGGTAGCGATCTTTGAAATTTGTATTGATTTCATTAAGAGGAGTGCTGCGTCACTAGGAAAACAGTTCCTTTTGTTTGTCCAGAAACCAACAGTCAACTGATTTAATTGGAGATTGTGAACTCCAATGTTATGAGACTACAAGAAAAATCCCTCTCTGTCTACTGACTATAGACCATACATATTTTTTCCATACCCTGTTCTATCAACCCTCAATTGTCTATATATAACTAGAAGATTTTTAAAATAATTTCAGTTGAAGTGTCACTCTAAGACAAAATTACTGAATACGAGTGATGGTAATGATATAGCAAATATACAGACATATGTTTTCTTTTTATCAGTTAACGATGACTGACTGCAATCATGTACATGTTTAGTAAGAGGTAAGTCAAACTGAGTTCAATAGAATTTACTCGTAGGTATGTGTAGAATTACAATCTAAATTTCTTCACTGAGCTTATACAATCAGCTGAAAACAAGTCTAAACAATTACTGGCACTGAGAAAATGATTCTAACCAGATGCTGTCAGTCAGTAGACTGTTTTAAGGACAACTAAATATTATGTTGAAAGGTTCATATATTTCCAGGTGACTTCATGGCCAGTCAAATCAATTAATTTAACTGACTGATTATCAACTTAATCTAAAATATGTTTTCTCATAAGCAAGGGTTTCTTTAGCCAATGAGGCTTATTTTCAATTAAATAGACATAGAATTGCAATCAGACAGAGCAAACCTACAGAAATCAGTTTAGAAATAAATTTGTCTATGCACAATAGGACTTACTTCCAGCTGTGCACTCAGGATTTCAGTCTGATAGACTTGACTTCATTTAACGAATAATACTTCACTGATGAAAGAACTAAATGAGATTATGAATGTAAAAGAAACAAACAGGCTGAGACCATACCATACATGAGACACAAGGCTACCAACCATATTAGCTTATTTTTCTTCCATTCTATTCCATGGCCTGAGTGGCTCACATCATTTTAAAAATGTTAATAATTCTGTCCATGAAAAGCTCAGAACTAAGTAACTGAAATGGTTTGGGAACAAAAGAGGCCAAGTGAAATTAAAACAATGCAAGGTTCAATTCAGGGCATGGTCCCTATAATAAGGCACAGCTTGGGTTTGGTTAACTGATGTTACAGGTTTTGAGGAGTAATTCATTGTAATTCTTCATTAAAGTGCTGAAAACGTAATTTATGTCACTTGCTTATTAATTTTTCATTACTGTTACTTTTTTTAAATATGCAAAAAAATAACATTGATAAGATAATGGAAGGACTTCAAAAAGTCTTCTAAAATTGCCTTAAAATGCTGTTTCAAAAGTAAGCAGAAAATGAAGTAACTTTAATCCCTCTTATTACATAACTTTGGAAAAGTAACTAGTTACAGGTAACTATGGTCTCTTCCACATGAGCCCATTTGTTCTGCCTTCTACGTGGAGTTTGTGTCCCCCAAAATTCCACATACTCAATGTGCAGGTTTTACTGAGATCCGTGTCCACAAAAACCACCCTCCGCAAAAGGGGGAATATGAGGTGGGAATCATTCCCTTTTCTTGCAGCCTGGAGAACTGCCATATACTTTAGGACAGTAGAAATAGAATCTTTAACAAAAAATACAAAACAAAATAAAAACATCAAGTATACTTCATGGCAGGAATATTATACAGTACTTATAACTTGTTACCCCCAAGCTTTGCTATTAGGCAATGTAAGGTGGCCACCTCAGGCAGCTTGTTTTGAAAGGACACCAAGCTCTTTCTTATCTTCTCTATCATTACTGGGTTTTTAAAGAAATTAATTAAGGTATTTTCTCCCCCTGCACTAAAACATCTGAGCCAGCCTTAGGTACTCTGTATTTTGACATGGGGAGAGTGGGGTGAGGGGTTCAATTTTCTGCTACACCTGAGGCAGAAAAATATATTGGGCTGACCCTAGTTGAATCCTGCTTAAGGGAGGTACAATGGGAAAATGGGAACCCTGAAACACCCTTGTAGAGGTGGTACAGAATTGGTTGGTTGAGTGTGGGGCAAAGGCCCCATTTGGGTGTGGAATTTAGCTGATTTGGGGTAGGAAAGTGGACTTCATTTATTAATGGCTATAATAAATAGCAATCAATATATAATTAATATAATAAATAGCCATTCATTTATTAATGACTTAAATAAATAAATAAATAAATAAATGTCGTTCTAGAAAGGAGGAAGTGGATTTGATCCATAAAAGTTCATATTAAAATATAACCATCTTTAAGGTACCACAACATTTTTTAAAAAATCTGATATTATTTGTTTGCTTGCCTCAAACCACATATCTCACAATAAAATAGAATAGCTTACTAAAGATCACCCACATTTCAAAACATATGGGGCTATCACAGCTTTTCTTCAGGAGAGTATTTTAATGTTATTCATAGTTTATCACAGAAGAGTGGGGGGAAATCTTACAGGCCATGTCAGCTTCAGATTGAAAGTTTTCAAACTGATCTACATATCAATATATGTAGCAGTTACAATTGATAAAACATATCTCTCCCAACCATCCACCCATCAAAAGCTGCATTTCACAAAATGCAACATGTTGAGAATAATCTGTAGTTATAATATACTACACATTCGTTTTCCCATTCCCATGTTGCAGTCACTTTCCCGGTGCCTCCTCTCCCCTTTCCAGACTCTCTTGTGCTGAAAGCCAAAGCCACCTCTACAGACATGAATAGTTATGGGGTCCCATGGGATTCCTGAACACAAATGTTGCCAACTTCTTTTTTTCATTAAAATGTTCTTACACTTCAGTCTGAGTGTCTTTCCACAGAATCCCCCTAAGACGGTATTTATGAATTACTTCCTCCTCTAAAATTGTCCTAGTAGCGAGTGCTTCTGAGAACATGGCAGAGCTTCTCTTCTCTCTGAAAAGACCCATTGGATTAAAAGGCACTAAAATACATACAGCAGCAGCAACAAAATGCTCTAGCAACTCCTCTTGCCACAAAGGGATGCTTCACTGCACTTGTCTTTCCCTTGACAGCATACAAGCAGAAATGCCCAGCTGAGATCTCATTTGGAAAGGTTTGTGTCTTTCTATACTGTGATTTTGGCAACTGAGGAGAGGGAGGGAGGCACGTTGATGATATCCCTCCCCACAAGCTGTGTATCAAGATTATAGAAAGAGCAAAATATGGGCTGAAATAACACTATGCATGTGTGCTGAAGTGACAGGCAGCATGATCCTATACACAAAATCCTGTTTAGAGAAATGGACATGCTCTTCAGGGGCACCCTGGCTGAAATCCTAGATTGCATCTAGATGCCCTTGAACAACTGGTCCTGCTCTCTAAATAGGATACAGGTGAATTTTGCTCTTAATATAAACAGACCAACGGAACGGCATATTAAGAGTTGAAAGGAAGTGCCCCATCCCTGGGAGAACCAAGCCTTTCATGTAAGCAAATTAAATGTTTTTTTTAAAAGATATTGCAAAAGATATTTGCTTTACAAATTTTCTTCTGAGGTTCTTTGAAAGATTATCAAGAGTTTCTCAAGGAGAAGATTATTAATGGCAGATAGGCTTCCCTGAAGAACAGAGCCCTTGTACCATTAATGATCTTTCCCTGCTGTCTGCAGCAACTATAGAAAGCATGGCAGGTGCTTCAGGAAATCTCTGCTTCACCATGAGCCCAACAGTCTGGGCTGGCACCCTATTTCAACTGGGGATGCAATCTGGAAGATCTCAGTGTGGCATCCTGTACTGGTGGGCAACTTCCAGGGGTGGTGAAATACATGATCAAAACCCAACCCAACTCACTGCAATTCCTGCAGCTGGAAAATTCAGTGGCTTGGTGTGAGCTAGACATCTCTAAAACATCTGTTTTCAAATAAGGTATTTATCCAGTAAGTGGCTTGTTTTGATGCCAATTAGCTCTTCCAGGAGGCCTCTAAAATGCTTTGCTTTAAATCTGGATGGGTTGCTTTCAAAAAGCTTTTGCTGCCATCCCCCACCCCACACCCCCATTTAAAAGCAAACTAATTCTTTTTGCTGCTGTCACAGAAGGCAATTCAGTGACCAAAGCAGGAGGGACCCACGCGGAGCTCTAAGGAATGGTTAGAATTCCACTTGGGAACAGTCATTCTCACTCAACCTCACCTACCATCTCCCAGATAGTAAGTGGGGGTGGGAGTGGGGACTAGTTTTATTTTGAAGTCTGTAGAGGAAAAGCAGGCCATACATGTAACAAAACGGAGAAATATATGCCCAGAACCCCCTGCAACATGAAAGGATTACGTGGCAAGCTCCACAGGAGTACCTCAGCAGACAAATCCACTGGAAGGCAGAAAATTAAAAAAATTCTGGCAATAAGACAATGGTTGTTTAAAGACTCACCCATGAAGTAGCTGGTAATTTTACAGAAAGTGCTGCCAAAAATGAAATCCCTCATGAGGTTAGGAATGAGGGTGAAGGGCATGCAGAAAAAGCAGAGCATAAGATCACTGATAGCCAGCGACAGCAGGAATATATTGGTGACGGTCCTCATCCTCTTGTTTCTGATCAGCACAATGATTACAAGAGTGTTGCCCAGTACACTGAGCAAAAAGATCAAAGAATACAGAAAAATCCGAACTGTCTGGCCCAAATCTGGAAATGAAGAAAAAAGGAAAAAAGGAGACAAGAAAGGGAAAAAAATTAAAGGAAAATTATCAGAACTGGACAAAGCACTGTGGGATGCCACAAACTGCCCACGGCCGTTGCAAGTGGTGTGAGACTTGTTTTCATTACAGTGTAACACAGCCATGTACGAAACGGGGTGAGGCTCCAGTTCTCTTTAAGAGTCTATTTCAATAAATGTAGCTTTCCTCAACCTCACATGACAGTGCTCCCCATTACAGTGCAATGGAAGGAGGGGTAACCCCTGGCATTAGTAGCTTACTCCTCAAATGTCACCCCCACCCACCATTACTGGACCCCTATAGTTGCTTGCAAGGTGTTTTTCACATCCTCACCTTCCTTTTCAGCTGCCACCACTGTGCATCTGCCAACATTCCTGTCTCCAAATGACTATAACAAACCTAAGAGACCGGTACTTTTTTGCTGCTACATTTTTCCAGCTTTGAGAGGACCAACATGTTTAGCAACCCTCACCCGTGTTCATTGTTGATATGCAAAACAGTGGGGTGTGTGTCAGGGGGGAATTTGCCAGGAAGACAAAGTAGGCAGGAGAAAAGGTGCTCAGCCCATGTTGGCTACCTCTTCTCAGCAAGCCTTCTCCCTGCCTTACACCTCACCAGCTGGTCTTCTGCAGCATGGTTTTCCAGTCAACCTGGAAAAAGTGGCAGGTGTTGGGGAAAGGAAAAAGAACACCGAACACAGTGGATGACTGGCACAAGAGCGAAGCGGGTCTCTTCTGCTTCCTTCATCTCCCCTAAAAATGCTCCCCCAGCTCTGCTTTCCACATTAGTGGCTTTGCATGTCCAAGTGGGAATTCTGTATTATTTTACTGGACAAGTAGCTGTGCCCAGACAAGGGGAAGAAGTGATACTTACAGTAATTGGAAAGGGGTAGTATCTCAGTTGTTGATCGAAACAAATTAGTAGAAAGGGTGGCAAGGAGATGTTATAGCTAGACAGGTTTAAACCATGACTTTATTTGATCTACTTGGCCTCTGATAGCTGCCCAAGTACAGTTTGAAAAGGCTGTCAGATCCTGTGGCTGATTATTGTCTTCCTAGAATACACTGCCCGCTTCATTTAAAAAGGTGACACACTGAGTATCTTATATGGTATTACTGCTTAGTACAAGAGAATGTTTCAGAAAATATGAAGTATCTTAAAAACAGAAATTATGAAGTTTGCAAACCATAATATTAGACATTGGGATAGTAATCTAAAACCACATGTTTTGACAATATCATCCATGTATATTAATTCCTTCTATATACTGCTTGTAAGAGCTGAAATGAAACTCACCCTGATTTTTAAAGCCACTGTAGGAATTTAGTAGTATTTTAACTTATTCTCTTTAATATTTTCAGCCCTGCCTTGCAACTATTAAATATTCTAGTCAACCTGCATACCGTTCATAGGTGTATTTATATTCACAAATTCAAAGCATTAATTTCTGGCTTTTATCAAAATGCATCAACAAATGTCCTTTTCCACATAGGGTGACTCAAAATCGTTTATAAACGATTGGTCATAGATTAACTACAGGTGAACCTGGTTGGTTTAATTGTTTCAGTTAAAAAGAAAAGTACCTACCTTTATAAGGCTGATAATCATTCATACAGAAAATGGTATAATTTTCTGGGTAGAGATTACACAGAAGTGCAGAAATATTTGCATCTATGCTAGGTAGGCTATCATTAAGTGCATCCATCATTCACTCTCCGAAGCAGTTTCTTGCAGCAGAAAGCACAGTTTGGGACTATCTGTTCATTCTTTTGATGAATGCAAGCAGGCCTTTAAACAAAATCTTGTAGCAAGAGGCTTTGACAGAGGTGTCAGCTGTCCAAGGTAGTTCTTTTTCAGTCAGCCATGGGGAATACTTCTTCAACAGAATTCTATGAAGCATGGGAACGGTTGCTTCTAGTAAGACATGAGACAGCTTGGATGCCGCAGACAGAAATGCATGCATGCACACAAACACGCTGTTTCCTCTCTTTTAGATCCACCCCTTTCTATTATTGACCAAGCCAGTGTTGGGATCATAATGATACTGAGCACAGATTACAAAATTAACCCTTTGCACAACTGCTCAGCTGCTCACATATACTCAGGACTTCTCCATACACAGTTATTTATGAACATGAGTCAGTAAATCATTTCAAGTTCCACAAATCAGATGTGTGCAGCCTGTTCTTTGGCATGTTTACTCAAAAGTAAAGCAACTTACTTCAGTGAGACACACTCCAGTGGGTGCACAGAATAACAGCCTAAGGCCACAGTGATATTTCAAAGAATCCGAGAATCAGTTCCTTTCTAAATACACATAACTTCTTTTGTCTCTGTTAAACACCAGAACACTAAAGCAAATCATTTATTCATTTAAATTATTTCTAAACTGCCTTTCACCCAGTGCATTCTAAGCCAATATGTTAACAGACATACAAATGATTTAAACAAAATCAAAATTCAGTGAAACAAAAACTCTGTAACAATAACAGAATAAAAGGGAGCAGGAAAATAAGGATACTACAGCCAGACTAGTAGCAACCCTTTAAAAGACCAGGACAAACAGAAATTTCTTAACCTGGAAGGACAATAGCATTTTGTCAGTTGTGTCTGTTTGGGAGAGCATTCCAGACTGAATTGCCACCACAGAAAAGGTTATCTTCTTAGTAAATCTATAACACTTCTATATGAATGGCAGCACTCAGATAAATTTAAGCTTACAGTCTAAAATGAATGTTTTAGATCACTGGTTTAGGAACATCTAATTCTGTTTTGGATTTTGGCTAAAACTCCTACCAAATTCTGAAAAGTCTACAATATATTCAAATTCTTATACTACACACTCTCTCCAGTACCATAGTTTCTGCAGTTTAATTTGAAGAATCACAAACCAGTAAGTACAAATACATACTGGTATGTTGAAGGTTCAATTCCAGACATCTCCAGTTAAAAAACTTTCAAGTAGCAGGGCTTGAAAAGATCTCCCCATGAGACTCTGTGAAACTGTTGCAAGTACAGGTCTTTAGAGTAGCTACTTGCTTACTAGTAATCAATTGTTAGTTCCTTCCCCACAACCTAAGTCTCAGTTAAATTGCTATTAAAGATTAATGAAAGGTAGATTCACTATTTTTGCATTTAACTGTAACTTTCAATGTTAATTTATAATTACCTTCCTCTTTTAATTGTGCAGCTGGATCAGAAATACGTGTCTGGAGTGGAGTATTTTTGAGTGTGGTTGCATGTCATCATCATTAAGGATGGGTTTTAAAAAATATTTTGGACTACAAATCCCATAATTCTCTGTTCTGAGAGTTCTCTAAGGTGTCTGTCTGTCCAGTAAAATGTAGCTCAACTGGAAGGCCTAAACTGGAAGGCTTTGAGGCCCAGCTCCACACAAGCTTCCTGTTGATGCCTTGTTTTAGTTGGGAGCTTTCTTTCTGAACGAGAAGCTAGGCAAGAGCCACTGTATGTTCAGGTCTTTCTCCCAGGTAAGCCATGTTTAGATGTCTGTCTGTCAGGTAGAACTCCCAGAATGGAGCTCTATGAGAGTTTTAGTCTAAAACTTTTTTAAAAATATCATCCTCGATCATTATACTTGCTGCTACTATAAAAAAGGGATTTAATTTGAATGTATTCATAATCTGCTGCCCATGCATACACCTGCAACTGTGCCCTTTTCACATCTGAGTAGGTATACATAAGCTAGATTTTTATATAGTGCTGAATTTTCTGTCCCATACTATATGTAATGGACAAACAATTATTAGAAGCAGAAATCCCTTGAGTGTTGAAAAAAGTAAGATTATCATTTTCATGCCTCCCATGGTTTGCAAGTTGGTTTGGTTTGTGATTGGTCATAAGGAAGTAAGCACAGGCTTCATTTGAGAGTATGATTTCTCATTCATGAAGGTTTACCCAAATCAGTTCTCTGGAACACTAAATGTTGGCTGGGAGAGAAAGGAAGAGACAATGACAGCTATTGGGGCTACATCAGGCAGTTGACGAAAGAGGTATATTTTCATATGGGTTCAGATTTTTGGAAACTATGTGCCTTTCTATCTGAGGAGATAATCCATACCAGATCAAACTGTAAGATGTAATCAATACAGTTGAACAAAGAGAAGGTAGTGTGATCCCCAAGATTACACAACTATAAAAGTGGGTGATATCACCCACTCTTACATTTCAATGCGTTTGATCAGTCAATCTAGTAAAGCTTTACTTTAGTTTTTGGTGGGGGCAAATTGTAATCAATAGCTAAAATCCTGTTGCTTAGCATGTTGTTGTTGTTGTTTAGTCGTTAAATCGTGTCTGACTCTTCATGACCCCATGGACCAGAGCACGCCAGGCCCTCTTGTCTTCCACTGCCTCCCGGAGTTGGGTCAAATTCATGTTGGTAGTTCCATGACACTGTCCAACCATCTCGTCCTCTGTCGTCCCCTTCTCCTCTTGCCGTCACTCTTTCCCAACATCAGGGTCTTTTCCAGGGAGATTTCTCTTCTCATGAGATGGCCAAAGTATTGGAGCCTCAGCTTCAGGATCTGTCCTTCCAGTGAGCACTCAGGGTTGATTTCCTTCAAAATGGATAGGATTGATCTTCTTGCAGTCCAGGGGACTTTCAAGAGTCTCCTCCAGCACCACAATTCAAAAGCATCAATTCTTCGGCGGTCAGCCTTCTTTATGGTCCCGCTCTCACTTCTATACTCACTACTGGAAAAACCATAGCTTTGATTATGCGGACCTTTGTCGGCAAGGTGATGTATCTGCTTTTTAAGATGCTGTCTTAACATAGCATCTTAGCATAGTAAATTGCAATTAGAGCAGAGTCATTGGATCTGCAGAAGTTACTGAGGAATTGACTCACCAAATTCCCACTGATTCAATGGACCTACTCCATATGTTACTTGCTATACTAAGCAATGGGATTTCAGCCAGTGTGACTGTATGTGAAGCACAATGCTGTTTATCCTTTTAAAGAGCTTTCTGGCTCTCAAAGAAGAACTTAGAGCCTTTGCTTCTGTCAGTGAGAAGCCTGAAATGTAGTAGTAAGTCACAACTAGAGTAGGCCTATGGAATCAGCAGAGATTTGATGAATCAACTCATCAGTGTCTTTCATTTTGATTCAATGGGCTACTCTAGTTGCAATTTACTGAATGGATTTCAGCTTTTGTTTATAAAAATAAAGGACATTAAGGACATCATGCTTGTTTGACTCAGTATGAGGCAGTGTCCTCTATTCCTGAACAAATGCAAAAAAAGACAGTTTTCTCCTGTTTCTTGGAATACAATATTTTCATTTCAGGGTTTGGGTGGTTATGATTAATAACTACTGATGTGTCTGTTAATTATAATAGAAAACTGGTACATTTACATTTCCGGGCTTTATATCTCTAAATCCCACATATGTGGATAGTCAAGAAGGTGAACTGAGCTTTCATGTCCTGCTTTACAAAGGTGTCTGCTTGGTTCCTGCTGAAAGCAGAGTGGTGAACTAGTGCTGGTTATAGGAATCTTCAAAGTTGCAGCACACAAAAAAAGTTACTTTTCCAAGCTCCTGAGCTATAACTGGGGGGAACCGCTTGAGTGCAATTTTCTATAGGGAACATGGAAAAGAAAAGGAGGGGCAAGGGAAAGAAGATGGAGATTTTGTGAATTAAGGGAAATGGGATGGAATCAAGGAAAACAGGTAGACAAGACAGGCATTGAGCAGACGTCTGGAGATACTAGGAACCAATGAGAAAGAAATGTGGGGTACGGCCCATTGGGGACAGAGAAAGAAAGGGTAGGACTAACATTCTGTACTCCCCTCAGCTGCAGCCCCTTTTAACACCTATATTTCCCATTTTCACAACTTAGGCTGTGCTCTAAGTGTGTGTGTGTTCCCATGGTTGAGCAAAAAACAAAGAAGAAATTAGGCTGAATTATTTCCATGTAACATCACAAGGGGATCTTATCCACCAGCCGTCAAGAACAAAAGTTTCCAGAGTCTGCAGATGAATTTGGTAGATTATGCTATCAGCCTTCTTAGTAATGTTTTTGTCTATATTATTGTCCTTAAGAAAATGCATTTAGCAGAAGAATGGCCCCAGGTAATCTGGACAGTGTTCTGTGTTTATACAATCTTATGTTGTGCAAGGAATAAGTGGGACTGGAAGGATGTAAATGTTACATTCACTCCCATTAGCAAGTCTTCATTTATTTTACAACAATTTTTTTAAAGCTGCAAATGTGATATACACATCACTCAATGACAAAAGAAAAGCTGGGCTTAAAAACAAAGTGCACATTCAGCTGCTCTGTTCTATTCACCTTTAAAGGACTCCTTCCTGCAGAAGCTTCCCAAAGAACTGTCAGAAAGGGATCTTCCACTAATTTATTTCTGAGAATTTGATTCTTTATCTGTTTATCAGTGGCATCTAGGCCTCTGCAAGATCAGTGTGAACTATAGTCCACAGAAAGCCCTTGCTGTAATTCATTTGTTAGTTGTTGGGGTACCAGAGGACTCGTTTCCAATTCCACTGGTGAAAAGGGCAGCCTGCGGCAAGGTCTGTATTTTTAGCCAAAAGATCAGAAGCCACAGGAAGATACTGTAAAGGATTTAGAGAAAGGGTAGACCAAAGGAAAGAAAGATAAAGAACATTAAACCATTTTGTCCCCAACAAGGGAAGCAAAGCACCTTTGTGGAAGACTATTCTGTTAAGTTATATCTCATACATCAAGTGGTTTTTTTTTTAAAGTTTACATCTGAAGTGGTTCTAATCCCCCTTTGAAATATCCCCTTTGGTTTGAGACTAATAGCAGAGGATGTCTGGAAATCCTGGTTACAGGAACAAGTACTTTTCTTGTCTGGGGTGGTATATGACCTCTTAGACCTTTATTTAACCTGGTCATTCTCCAAATTGCACTGTGGAAATTGTAGTCCCAATCTGATCCCTCTAACTATTCCACATTACTGCAGAGCCTTTTTGTATGGGAGATTGAACTTTGTCCCTTCAAGGAAGATGCAAGGAAGATTGTCAGGACAACCTTATTCTGAGAGTATTTGCCCACATGCCTGTTGAATTATTGCACCCTCATATGTTGCCTTTAAGAGGTTTTGGCTGGGAGGGACCTTTCTGGAGAGGGGAGAATGTCAATCAATGCAGTAGCAATCAATTGGCCTCAGAATTTTGAAAAGAACCACACCTCTCTACTCAAGAGTTCTTCTCCCATTATTTTTAGTTAGACAGAGTCTGAAAACAGAGTGAGCCATGTAATCAGTAAGCAGACTATGCAGCTAGTTAATCAGTTAAGCTCTGTTCATGTAACCAGTTAATTTTTTCTACAGAATGCTGTTTGCTTTGATCTAGGAAGAACCATGACTAAAATGGAAACCTTTTTATTCTTTTCTCTTACCAGTGTCTCTTAGTGAATTACTGAGACACTAGGTGCCAGTTGATGAGAACCAAACAATAAGGTATGGTCTAGTGTGGGGAGACTTGAAGCTAATTTTGCTTTGTAGATCCCTGAACTTTTATCCGCTGCAAAGTTAGAAGTTTTTTGTAAGCTATAAATTTCCACTCCGCCAATAATGACAGCACTAGACTACATATTTTTTCACATATTCTGTGTTCTTGCCCTTTTTATGCAACTGCGAGAGAACATTTTATTAAACCTTTATTTGATTTATTGAAAATACCATTCTTTTAAGACCTTGTTCCTACACTATTAGAAGATAAAAAGTCATTTATCTGTAGCAGTTGCTAAATTTTTTACTGCTGTCCAATCCTCCAAGATAATGGAATTGCCTCATGCTATTTAAATACATTTTTTTTGCTGTTCAAGAGTTTTTCATGAACTTCTAAGGGAGGAAAGGAAAGGAAAGTCCATACCTGCAGTTCTCAGAGCTAGCCCTGCCATAAGGCAGTGAGGGAACCAACTTGAGGCAGCAAATTTTGAGTGTCAAAGAAGGACAGTCAATGGTTAGTTATTTACTATGTTATTTTTACATTTTTACTGTCACAGATGGGGTGAGGAGCTTGTGGGGTTTTCTGCCTCATATGCCAAAATAACTTGGCTTGGATAGTGTGCACCTTAATTTGGGGAGAAAAACCATCTGCTGTTCTACCTCAGGCAGCAAAATAACTTCTGCCAGCTCTCACAGTCTTGTGGTTTCTTGCTGGTACTTAAAACAAGTGTCAATAAATGATGTATGCAAACTACATGCTAGGCAGTTGTTAAAACTTCCATGTTACTCTCCCCACAAGCACAGTATAATAAAACACTTGTGACATAATAATACATTTTTAAAAAACTGCATTTGCTTTGACCAATTCGGTCACATCACTAACTATCAATATTTTTTTTGTATCTGAAATTTAATTAAATGTTCATATACAGTTCATATAACATCACTCCAGAGATTTGTCTGTTGAGAAGGAGGAGTGCACAACAAACTTGTGAAACAATTATATAGAGTGTCCAGTGTTATATCCTTATTTATATATTCAATAAATGTGTACCATGTTTCGAAGTCCCTGTTTCATTTGCTTCTTGAGTATTGCATATCAGTTTCTTCATAAGATATCTTTCCCGTATTCTATTTATCCAAATTTTAACATTTAACTTTAAATATTTTGCTACATTTTTGTTCAGAAAAGATAATGGGGGAAAGGCTGAGCAGCATCAAAGATAATATAGGAGGTCTGTAGTTATCTCATCCCAAACTTGTGAGGCGAAGCAGCCTGCCCCATGGCACAGTGGTTAACTGCAGTACTGTAGTCAAGACTCTGCTCATCACCTGAGTTCGATCCTGAGTTCAAAATTGACTCAGCCTTCCATCCTTCTAAGGTCAGTAAATTGAATCCTCAGCTTGCTGGGAAGGGGGTGCAATGTGTAGCCTACATAATTAAAAATTGTAAACGGCCCAGAGAGAGCACTATAGGGTGTTATATAACTAGAACAGTTTGCTTTTGCTTTTTGCTTTGTCCACAGGTACCTGAATGACTCCAGAACATAGAACATGTCAGGTGCTTTTTCAGGACCTTGTTCCAGGTCATGAAAAGCCATGACTGGTACTCTTACAACACACATTCTAAAGACTAAACTATAATGGCAGGTTTAAAATACTGCAAATAGTGTAAATTGGAGGATAGGCTGGTTATTACTAAGATCAAAGCAGCATTGGAGGGGGAACCTTTGCCCCTGCTGTTTGCTAGAAAATCTGTGATAAGCACCAAGAGGAAATTTATTCTCAATACAAATAGCGGCTCAGTACAAACAGCAGATCCTCTGTTGAGCATGAAAGGGCTCAATTCCTCCTCTGCAGTGGTGCTTATTCTCCTTTCATGTGACATTATTTTTTAAGGCATTCTAGTTTGTCACTCCTTGAGTTTTTTATCCTGTCCACATGGTAAAAAAATAAATGTGCTATTATCCACAACAAAAGAGGCAAGTTATCTGAGGGTGGAAACAGAGCTCACTAATTTATTGAATACTTAGAGGAGCAGAAAACCTGTAGATATCTAGGCATCTATGAAAATCTTAATACAAACCAGAAGGAACCTAAACTGCTATTGAGGAATAAGCACTTTGATAGCATGTAGGTGATACTCAGAACAGAACTTGATGCAAAAGGGAAAAATACTGCTATTAATAGCTGGACAACCTCAGTATTGACATATTCTTTTGGAACTGTGGACTGGAACTACAGTGATCTTGATGATTTAAAGAGGAAAACCAAAGCCCTTCTGTTGGAACGCCATTGCCGTCGTCCAAAGGCATTTTTTAATTTAAAATACTTTTACCCTGCCTTTCTCCTTAAAAGGATTCAAGGCAGCTTATATCATTAAAAGATAATATTTGAAGCTAAAAACAGTAAGTATATAAATACTAAAAAGGATCAAACAAATTCCATACTAAAAGACAGTAAACAAAAGCAAGGCCAAAAATGTAATCAAAATAGTAAGGCACAATTAATTATTTAAAACCCCACTCAGGGAGCCAGTCACTGAGGCAACGTTTTCCTGAAGAGAAAGGTCTACGCCTGCTTGTGCAAAGATGGGGCCAGTCTGGCCTCCTGTGGGATGGAGTTCCAAAGTCTGGGAGCAGCAACAAAGAAGGTCCTCCCCCTTTTCCATACCAAACGCACCCGTGAAAGTGTTGGGACACAGGAGAGGGGATTCTCTGTTGCTCTTCCCAGACTATCGAACTCTCTCCCACAGGAGGCCAGGCATGTACAAAGCACCTTTATTTGCCATGGAGCATGGATGAGTGCGGGCTTGCTAACCTTAAGAATCCTTAGGGGAATGGTTTCTCTAATCAGTTGATAGTAGAAAACAACAACGGACTAATGATATTGTAATGTACAAATTAAAACCAACCTATGGTAATGAAAATTTCACAGTACAGGGATGGATGGCTTGAGAAATCATTAAAAGTATCCTAATTATCTCCTGGATGATAATGTTTGCAAGCAACAGCCAAACCTGTAGCTTAATACAGGCTGTCTTCAGGCTGAAACTGAGAGATTCATATATGCAGTCCAGGACCAAATTATTTGCACTAGATATTATTAGAAAATCATTGTGAAGCAAGGTGTAAGTGATATATGTAGGGCCTATTATGAATCCAAAGAAACAATTTATCATACTATAGCTGAATTCTGAAAGCTAGTATTAACGAGTTATATGTGCAGGCATAACCAAGTGGCAAAGATCATTTTTCAGAAGTTAGTCAAATCTTATGAATTACTCACATCTTTTCTTCCATATTTTAAATCCCAGCAAACCCCCCCCCCCGCCCAGTTTTAGAAAATGAAACTGAGATACTATACTGAGACGCACAAGTGATTAAAAACAGACAGTTGATTACAATAAGCCAGATATTATATTTCTGAAGAAGCAGCAAAGAAAATTATACCTGGAGCTGCTATTTGTATCGGAGTTCCACCAACAAACAACCTCAAAAGTACGGAAAGTATAGAAATTGCAAAATATCAACATTAAAGCAAGAAATTAAAGCAATATGGAAGCACAATCAGGTTATCCTCCTTCCTATAATAATTTCAGCAACTGGAATTGTTCCAAAATTTTGGCTACCAATTTAAAACAATTGCCAATAGCTGCTAATTTGCTCCTGAAATTCAAATATCAATGGTTTTACAAACATGTCATCTCACTTGCAAATTTATAGGACTTGACTCTTAGGGCTTGTCCAGATGAGCATATAGATCAATATATGGATTCCTGTTGGTGCAGTTTGGTTTGAACTGAATTATGACATCCACATGTGTTTCTACTTAGATCAATCCACCCTACCCCTTTAAGACCTGTTGCACACCTTTCTGGCACAAGGCATGAACATGTATTCTTTTTGGTATGATTCAGTGTCATCCTAATTAGCTTGTTCTATAGCCTGTGTGGATGGCTAGCTCTCACCCAAATGGAGCTGTGGGCATTATCTGAGGTGACAACCTCCCCTCTTCATCTTCTTTTTTTTTTAAAAATATTTCCCTAACTGACATAGTGCAATTCTAATACCATGGTAGCTTGATGCATTGCTCTTTCAATATGCCACTTACTTTATTTAACGCCCCCCAAAAGGAAACCACTGCAGCTGGCTGAGTGATGGCTTTGAGAAAAGGCTTGAGAAGTGGGCTGTTTACTTCATAGGCTCCATCTGCACAAGGCAGCACAGCCCTAGCAAAGCCCTGGCTGAGAAAGGTGTGAAAAGGGGACAGTTCCCTCCCTTCTGTTTCCCCAAACTTCACCCCAACATTTCCCATTTGCGCCAGTACTGCCGCTGTGAGCTTGCCCTGCCTCCGCCAGGTAAATCTTACTCAGCAGTAAACCAGACAAACTTTACTCAGCAGTAAACTGACAATCCAACAATTTGTGTGGACACTTCTCAGAGGAGAATAAACATCTCCAGTGTGAACAGAAGGATTGCTCAATTGAGAGAGAAAATAGATTGCACCGAAGAACCTTTTAAGTGTGAATCAAACTACTTCAAATTCTCCTGTCTGGACAGGCTCTTAATTTTTAGGCTTGACATTTGGATTCACACTCTGAATGCCCACCCTTCAATGCTGAGAAACAACAACAGTAATAAACAAGAATGTAATGTATTGAGGTCCCTTTCTCCCCAACTGCCAACTCTAGAAAAAAAAATCCTATTTAGGGTTGTTTAAATGGTATATCACAAATTAGAAACATTGCCAGCCAAAAGTTCAATATTCTGAAATGCATGAATTCCAAATATTAGACAAATAGGAAGATATCAAAGAATATTTCACACACTCTACAAAGAATGATGGTGCTGACAAAGTTGGCAGGGACAATAGTGGACCTGCAAGAATAAGGATGAATAGAAGTATGGAACACCTCTCCCCCTCCCGACTTGCTGTACACAGGGAGAAGCAAACCAGGCTCAAGCTTGTGCTCATTACTGGCAGGAGGCCTGTTCCTAGGAATCTGGTTATGCAAGATGCATGTACCAAGGTTACCTCCTGGTAAACAAAAAATATTCCAGATTGCCCACTTGCAGGAGGTCAAAGAAGTTCTGAGAACAGAGCTGTGCGGCATAAGGATATGCTGACAGAAAGGCAGAGTACCCACCTCATCTGATACTATGGCTTTCAAAATCCATGTTATGGCAGTATCTTTATTAGGCCAACCAAAAAAGGCACAACATTTTGACAACCCACAGACCTTTCCTTATCATTATGTCCTTGAACAACTTGTGGATGACATGGCTTTAACAAGCATCCTCCAACAACAGCATACCTGATGAAGAGAGATCTGCTTGTGCAGATTCTTGTGCCATTTTAGTTGGTCCCATAAAAGTACTATGGCAGTGTAGATTTGGGAGGTTGTCTTGTGGCCAGCACAGCTGTTCCTGTTTGCTTCTGTCTCTATCTAGAAAACATATAATGGACACTTATGATGTAGAGTTGTCACCACAAGCTGAGGTAGAATGGGAAGGATTTAAAGAGGGCAAGAGGGATCAGACAATGCATCTATCCAAGAAGTACCGACTTTAACAATGGACTCTCCTAAACCACCTTGGAAATCGAAGAACTGTATGCTAAAAGATGAAATCTTTAGGGGAAAAAAATATGAGGGTGATCTGAGAGCTTTTTGAACTCAGTTTGCCTATAGCACCATCTCAAACTGTGCTATAGGATGCTTTAAAAGCCTTTTTTTGGTGGGGGGAGATTTATTATAGGTACTGCTCATCAAAGAAATGAGAGCCCAGCACCCAACAGAACTGAAAATACAGCAGGAGAAAAGCATTAAGGCTTGCCAGCAACCTGTTTCCAGTATTTCTTAGGGAAAAGTATGAAAACAACAATATTGACTTTGGAAGGGCAAGTTTGCCTTGACATATACAAAGCAAAAGTATGGAGAAGAAAGAAAGCATAAAGAGAACAGAGGAAAATGTTTAAAATGCTTACTTGTCAGAGTAGAAATGAGTCACAGCTTATCACATATTCAGTAGTTTCCACGTTTGCTTGCTTTGTTTTCTGATTAACCATTGGGAGGTAAGCACAGACTTCATTTGCAAGTCTGATTGATCCATGGTGAAGGTTTGCCTGAATCATGTCTCTGGAATGCTCTTGGGTTTCACCATCTAATGAGAGTATATATAGTGTTTACTTTGGTCCATAAAAAATCAAGGGACAGGGACAGCCATCTGTCCGGGATGGTATGAAGTCCGGGATGGTATGAGGTCTCCTGCCTTGGGCAGGGGGTTGGACTAGAAGAATTCCAAGGTCTCTTCCAACCCTACGGCGATTCTATGATTCTATGAAGAAGAAAGGGAAGAGCCAAAGGAGAAGCAATAGCTGCCCATCTTGAGGAGCTGCAGCTTGGGGCCAGATGCTTCCAAACTGAAATAGAAAGTTTATGTGGACAGATGACATCCTTCTTTGTGTAAAGGAAAAGTCCAGTAAAATGGGGGTGGGGTGAGGGGGCTTAAGCCTCTCATCATTGCAAAACCAGCCAGAAAAATAGCTAGTGGCACTTCTGAGGAGTGAATTACCCATCGAGAATCAACAAAGTGGTTTGAATAACACAGCCTTAGTGATGGGGGTGGGGGGTGGGGTAGACCAGAGGGAGTGTGAATCATTATTAAGGATCCTGAAGAAAAAGTTTCAAACTAACTTTGGAGCTTTGCTGGGGACCTCTGAAAGAGAAAGTACCAACAGAGGACCCAGATTTACCTGAGGCTCCCCAGTTGTTGCCACAGCAGCAGTCCCTGCATAATTTTTTATGGCATGGCATGGCAGCCCCCATGCAGCTGCTCCGGTGTGTTGGCGATGCTGGGAGGACGGTGAGCACATTCACCGCTAGCTTCCTAATGGCCAGTGGAGAAGGGTTTAAAGATGTTGTAGAGTTTTTAATTTTTTGTTAAATTCCTTTAGCTGTGCAGCAGCAGGGATTCAAAGAGCAGAATAGCTTCAGGTTCCTCAGAGCAGTCCACCCATTTTCTCATTAACTGGCACTTTCAGTCTCAATAACTTACTCTAACATATTAGTAGCAGAAAGAATAAAAAGGTTTCATTACAGTTGACAGATCAAACAGTAAATTGATAAACATGACTGCTTTCAGCAAACTCCAACAGACTCTAGAGAGGGGAAAAAAGGACTGAGCAGAGAGGTCGGGCTCTCTTTAAAATCAGAGGCAGGAAGGAACTATTAGTTAATGTTGGACAGATTGACGGTCACCCCAGCCCAGAAAGGGACCTCCCAGGTCCTCTTATGGATTGAGAATTGGTTGAGAACCAGGAAACAGAGAGTAGGTGTCAATGGGCAATTTTCACAATGGAGAGAGGTGAAGAGCAGTGTGCCCCAGGGATCTGTCCTGGGACCGGTGCTTTTCAATCTGTTCATAAATGACCTGGAGACAGGGATAAGCAGCGAGGTGGCCAAGTTTGCAGATGACACAAAATTTTTCGAGGTGGTGAAGACCAGAAGGGATTGTCAAGAACTCCAGAAGGATCTCTACAAACTGGGACAATGGGCGGCAAAATGGCAAATGCATTTCAGTATAAGAAAATGTAAAGTAACGCACATTCGGGCAAAAACCCAGAACTTTAGTTATCAGCTAATGGGTTCTGAGCTGTCTGTGATGGATCAGGAAAGAGATCTTGGTGTGCTGGTGGACAGCTCGATAAAAGTGTCAACCCAGTGTGCGGCGCAGTGAAGAAGGCCAATTCCATGCTAGGTATCATTAAAAAGGGGATGGAAAATAAAACAGCCAACATTATAATGCCATTGTACAAAACGATAGTAAGGCTGCACCTGGAGTATTGAGTACCATTCTGGTCGCCGCACCTCAAAAAAGACATTGTGGAACTGGAAAAGGTGGAGAAGAGAGCAACTAAAATGATGCCTGGGCTGGGGCACCTCCCTTATGAGGAAAGGCTACAGCGTTTCGGGCTCTTTAGTCTAGAGAAAAGGTGCCTGAGGGGGGAACCTGATTGAGACGTATAAAATTATGCAGGGGATGGATAAAGTGGATAGAGGGAAGCTCTTTTCCCTCTCACGCAATACGAGAACCAGGGGACATCCACTCAAATAGAGTGTTGGGAGAGTGAGAAGAGACCAAAGAAAATATTTCTTTACCCAGCGTGTTGTTAGTCTGTGGAACTCCTTGCCATAGGATGTGGTGATGGCATCTGGCTTAGATGCCTTGAAAAGGGGATTGGACAGATTTCTGGAGGAAAAGTCCACCACAGGTTACAAGCTGAGATGGGGATGTATATAGGCTTAAAAAGGAAGGTACCTCAAAATGCCAGGAGACATGTGTCTAGTTGTCTCGTGTGCTCCGAGAGGCATCTGGTGGGGCCACTGTGAGATACAGGAAGCTGGACTAGAGGGGCCCTTAGCATGATCCAGCAGGGCTCTTCTTATGTTCTTATGTATTCTATGCAGACACTGAACTGAAAGCATGGGAATCAAGACTGAACACAGCATGTGAAATGTTGACTTTTCCCTACTCCCTGCTAGCTATGGGATTCTGGGAGTTGCAGTAAAAAAAAAGGGAATGTTTCTAGGCTCAGCCCATAAGCTCATTTTAATTCTGGAATGCAACTGTTATGAACTGTGCTGAGATTAAAATGATGTGGCACCAAAAACCCCAATTGTTCAAAGGCTTTCTCCCAAATCCTAGTTCAGCTTCAAAATATCCACTTGTTCAAATAAATGGACTAAAGCACATTAGCTTACTGTGAATGCCAGCTCAAATATTTACTTCAAATCTAAGTAGCTCATCTACTTTAGAGGTGTGAAGAACACAATAGTTCCCGTGCATACAACCACAAATGTAAAGTTTGTGTTCTATAGTTAAGCTGAATAAACAGAAGTCACTGAAATTAAGGAAGGCCCTCAGCAAGACATGTTGTTTGCATTTATGAGGCCTCAGAAGGAATCCATGCCTTCTCCAGTCAAAACAATCTAGGTAGTAATGCCAGAAGCTCTGACAGTGTGTACAGCACCAGGTCAGCTAGATCTCTGGTCTACGTATACATTGAATACTTGTTTGTTATTTGCCATTCTTCAAAATGCTATTGTTAGAAAGACCAAGCATCTTTTGGCACAGTCAAGGGAAACTTGCATTTCTAAACAGATCAGCAATCACCATTACTAATTATTTAAGGGCCTGACCAGGTAAGGCAGTGAGATGTCAAAGGCATTTATGGGATTCAAAATCCTCTATTTTTGGAGTGTTTTGTGAGGCTGCTGGCTTTAATAAACCACATGGCATGAGAGTGGAGAACCTGAAGCCATTAATGCTGTACTTTGATTTGTGAACTAGAATTTTATTCAAAATTAATATATATTTGTCTGACTCAAGTCATGCTTGACAAATGTTGGTTAGAGGGGAATATTGAAATGTTTTGATTTATTGAGGTTGCAGTCTTCTGAATGAGACCTTGTGAGCAGGTGAGCTTTCGCCCACATGAAAAGTCTGCCTTTACATCCCATTGGCCCTCCAAGGGTCCCTGCCAAGGACTACATATCAGATATGAGGTAGATCCCTTCTCCAGGATATTACCCTGATATATAATCTTCTCTGGAATCTCGAAGCAAAGCTGGTAAAGGTGAGAAAGAAAGAACGCATCAAGGGGGATTCTTGCCTAAAAAGAAGATATGAAAGAGGTGGCTATTGGAGGAGAGGCGGAAGAAGAGAGTGAGACTGAGGAATGGACTGATATTCTGAAATGGCAAAGTGAAGAACTGGTGACCACTGTGTATGCTGGCTTTGCCTCCTCTGAGGAGAGCCCTCCTTTAGCCTACATCCTCCTGTACTCACACCATTAAAAGAACTATGGATAGGACCCAAGATTGCCTCTGGAGGATCAGGCCCAATGGAGGGAGGCTCAGGGATCAAGTGTGAAGGGAGTGGAAAGGACCCTACTGACATGCTTGAACCTATCTGAACTCAATTGCACCATTGGCACTAACAGGAACAATATAAAAGACTACACCAAAAAATGTTATGGAGGGGAACTGAAAGGTCTACAAGTCTTGCCTGATGGCTGGATTATCCAGACATAGGATGAAGTGAAAACAATATTGCCCTTCTTTGCCTACAATCAATCTAGAGGACTGGAGCTAATTTGCCCAAAAAGTATACCTCATCTTGAGATAGAAGTTTGAGAGAAGAACAAATAGGACTTTTGGAATATGGAAAGTAATATGTAGATAGTTCTGAATAAATGTTCCTTTGTTAACCATTGCTTCTATATTTCCTTCAAGACGATGGATGACACAAGAGTATTTTTTATGGTTCCTATGCCCACAGATGAATTATACCCAATCATAGTCCGATTGAAATAATTGGGTTTTACTGCTGAATAAACAGGCATAGAATTATACTGATTCTCCCAAATACTTAAAGTACCTGATGCTTTGGAGAGAATCGCTACATTATATAATGGCACTGGGAGCCAACTCCTTAAATTAGAAAAGATATCCATTGCATAAATGTTTGTTTATGGGCTAAGAATGCATGCTATATTTTTGAAGAACACTTAAGTTTTGTCCAAGGTTTTCTTATACTCTGTGTCTGAGACTCACATTATAAAGGGTATGTGACCTGCAAATACAGAATTAGTTATCATTCTGAACTAACCAGAATGCACTAACATTAAAGAGGTCCTAATTCAGGCCTATTTGTTTTAAACCAAACTGTCCAGATACTGTATTCTGGGAGTATTTCCCCATCTCACCAGCCCTTGCAACAAAAATGGATTCAGATACAGACATAATTTGTAAGTGAGAAAACCAACAATATGTTGCTAGGTTACGTAATTAGGTAATTAAGAATGTTTTCCTGTGTTTATTCCAGCACATGTATTTAATTAAAATTTGACATTACATTGTCAGAATTCATTAGAATTTGTCATAGTGATATTTTTAGTCTAGAAGTCATAAATGTATTGCAACTACTGTAGTGACTGAGTTGTGAACTGTTAGAACACCATTTTGCATATTTCAGATTGCAGCTGATTTGATTTACAGACATAGAATCACAAGTAAGGCTTGAAGTGACTTTGAGTGTATCATGTACTGTTTATGATAATCCTGTGAAGTTTAGGGTAAAAACAAATGTAACATTACTTTAACAGGAAAAACAACAACAAAAAGTTATACCTTTTGTATACCTACAAAAGAAAGGAAATTCAGACTATAGGAACTCCCCCAGTGTTTAAAACACGGCTATACGGATGCAGTTTTCTTGTACCCTAACTTCCATCCCAAGTATAACACAAGGGGTGAGTTCTACTCTTTGACTCTTAATGAGAGGGAGAAAAAAACCTCTGCATACCCAGAACTGTGTTCATTAAATATGAGACTCTTTCTTCTAAATGGAGGCTGGAACCCTATCAGCAATTCATGTAAAAATGCATAAATTACTTATGCATAAGTGAAATTGCATAACTCATGGTGGCAAATTTCCACCAGTTAGCAAGGTGATGGTGATGTTCCTGGTTCTATGCCCATCACATCACCAGGAATAAAACTAGCACCTTGTTAATTAGCAGCAATTCACCTCCATGATTTATGTAATTTCTTTTACACATGTGTAAATTGCTGATAGGGTTCCAGCCAGAGATCAACTGAGCTGGACAGGTAAGTATTTTACAACAGTATATTGGACTGAGTTGCAAATCTGCTGGTTAAAGTTGTTGACACTACCAAAACCTGTTTTCCATTTCAGCTTTTCCACTCCTCTAATGATATGCTATGTAGGGTGTGGGGTAGCTGGTAGATTTGTTCTAAATGTTTACTTGAGGTAGAAGCTGAAGTACTAGAAAGCTGCCAAAGAAGGGAAATAGCACACCTTTGAGATCTTTAATTATTATCTTGAGTGATCCCATTAAACTTTTCATTATGTTCAGCTGAGTAAACAGATTGAGAACCGCAGCCTCAAGATTACACATGTCAGCTAGCTGAAATCTTAAGCTATTTCAAATGTAAAACAAATAATACTGTATCTAAAATCTAAAAGTATAGATTTAATTTTATAGAGAAATTAAATATTGTATAATACTGTATATTATAATAATACTGTATCTAAAATCTATATATAGTAATAATACTGTATCTAGTACTATTAGAAATAATAAGGTAAAGGTTAGGTAAAGGTTCCCCTTGACATTTAGTCCAGTCGTGTCCGACTCTAGGGCGCGGTGCTCATCCCCGTTTCCAAGCCATAGAGCCAGCGTTTGTCCGTAGACAGTTTCCGTGGTCATGTGGCCAGCGCGACTAGACATGGAACGCCGTTACTTTTCCAACAAAGGTGGTACCTATTTATCTACTCGCATTTTTACATGCTCTTGAACTGCTAGGTTGGCAGGAGCTGGGACAAGCGACGGGAGCTCACTCCGTCGCGTGGATTCGATCTTACGACTGCTGGTCGTCTGACCTTGCAGCACAGAGGCTTCTGCGGTTTTAACCCGCAGCGCCACCACGTCCCTATAAGAAATAATACTGTATCTTAAATCTAAAATTAAAGCTATTTAATTCCCTAAATACAAGCACCACGTTTTGAACTCTTGGATAATGTAGTTTAGATTTCAGATTCAATCCTCAGTAAAATATATTGCTCTTCACAAAGTATAACTGGCAATAAGAAACATTTTCTGTTGTGACATGTCAAAAATGTATTATCAGTTTTCCCCTATACTATACAAGATTACGTTTATACGAATAGGATTAAAAAAAAATCACATGACATTAATCCTATGTTCTGGTTGTTCTAAAGAAGGTAATGACATTTAGCAAAGCATGGTGCCATATTTTTGCAGCGAGATTGACTGTAGCTATTTCAGTCAAGAGCTGTTTAAAGGTGCATCAATAAGGCTTTGCAGTGGCAGACAAGATTACAGTTGCAGTTAGCTGCCTGATACAAAGGTTGAGGCTACAGTCATGTAAAATGGGACTCTCGGTATACACTAATATTTTTTTTTTGGTTAAGTTGTTGCGCAGATGTAAGGATGAAAAAGTTCACAGCATGGAATACTACTTTTCAAAAGTAACTCATTCTGTTCTTCTTTAGGAACAATAGAATTATATTTGTTACCATTATTAACTTCCCCCATCCCTGGGAAAATAACTTTTTAGGTTATTCTTTAGCTAATTGGAATGGCAGAAATCCTGTTGCTTAGCATAGTAAGTTGCAACTCAAGTGAGTCCATTGAATGAAACCTATGAAGGAGCTGACTTACCAAATCCTCACGGACTCTGTGGGCCTACAGAGGGCTTGTTACATGTGATAATACTCCTGATTTTGCATCAGATTTAATATACTTGAAACTGATTTTAAAATATCTGCCTACCTGATATACAGCTAAGCACACACACCTGCAAGGGGCTTGTTTATTTTACATCACATATGAATGCAGTTTATTTTGATTAATTTTGACATGTGTAAATGCCTTTGTCAGAGTAAAGGAGGTCTGTGGAGTTTGCCAAAATGGGTACCAAGTACAAGGAGTTTGGGACCCCCTGCAATCCAAACACTTTCTTTTTTTAAAAAAAATCCAATTCTATTTATTGCTGCATTCAGCTAGCACTATGCCAGATCAAAACTTATATTTTAAAAAAATATATGTTAAAAACACAGAAAGACTAGGGACAGGCTGCTGCTGCTGACACTGTCACCCCTGCAGTTGAACTAAAACTCATTATTCTTGATCCCCCAACCACTTCCTGGAAACTTCCCCTGGCCAGAATGGTGACTGCACCCTCCCTTATGGCATTGCAGAGCTCCCAGGTCGTTGGAGAAAGTGGGATTGCTGGTCTTCAGTGTGAGGAGGGGCTGCCATTGCCTACCTATCCTCCCTCCCCCCCCCCCCCCCGGTGTGAGAAAAGCCTTTACCAAGTGGAAGGTTGGGAGACACTCTCTCTCCCTGTCTACTCACAACATAGAGGCAACACATGGGGTGCTGTTTCCATTAGGACGCATGTGTGTGTGTTCTGTGCGGTTGGAACCAACTCATAGTGACACTAATAGGGCTTTCAAAGTAAGTGAGATATTTAAGGAGTGTTTTTACCAGTTCCACTCCCCCTGTGAGTTTCCATGGCCGGGTGGGGATTCGAACTATGTTCTTGAGAGTCCTAGTCCGTCACTCTATCCGCTACACCACACTGGGAATTAGGATGCTCACACCAACACAAAAACCATGTGACATTACATTGATTCTAAAAAAACCAAACCAGCTCTTGATTTAATTCAACAGTGTAACTGAACCCTTATTTCGCTAAGCAACAGGGTTTCATCCAGTGTTAGACATCACTGCTTTCTTTGATTGTGAGGATCCTGTGCTGCTCTAAGCAGGGGGAGACTGTGTGTGTGTTGTTTTCACAGTGACGTCTTTAACAAAAACCAGGATGTGTGAGAGGCAGCTGATCACACTTCCTGGAATGTCTAGATGTTCCATTAATTTTGTAATTCCACAAGTGTGACCTCTTGCAATCCCTGGAGCAGATGAAGTGTTCCCTTGCTCTGTTAATAGGATGTGCACTTGTGACACAGTCAGTATTTTTTCTAGCTCTTGCTTTTCAGTTTAAAATATAATAGAAATCCCTCTGAGCCACCTCCCATAATTGAAAGAAATGGCATCAGGAACTTTCATCTGTTGCTTCTAGAATAGAATGTTTGGGAACTTGTAACATTACTTTTTAAAAGTAACATTGTTGTTCAATGTTACCTGAACAAGTAATGAGTAATGATAACAATTCTCTTTTAATATGTTACCTTTAAGGTCCAAGATGGCTGTACCACAAAATGGGTCCAATCTAGGGCAGGAGTGGGAAGAGGATGCACATGTCCCCTTTGAATTCAGAAGGCTTCAGAACTTGATATCAAACATTTCCTCAAGAATGCTAACGCTCATGAAATACCTAGTATATTGCATGGTGAACTCCAGTGGAGGGAAAAATCGTCTTATTCACATAGAGTCAGGTTGCAAAAGTGAGAAGTTAATGATAATTAAGAAATAAATCAGTTTTGAAGCCTGAAGAGAGATTCCAAATTGCACTCTTTAGAATTGCTCCCTAGACGTTCTTTGCCATTGTTTTTGTTCTTACACATGTACAATATTTCTCAGGAGATATTGTATTTAAATAGCCCATACAAATACATTCCTGTGGAAAGAGTAAGTTGCCATGTTTTAAACATCCATTTTATATTAGAATCCATAGACTAGCATGAGCTTATGGAAAAAATTACAAGGGTTGTGCACCATTAACAGTTAGAGGTGAACAACTCAATTTTAAAATGTATTATCAGTGAAAGTTAGAAAAGAATCAATACAGATTTTTGTGTTCCCACTGCATTTAACTGAGTACAGTATTATTAATTTAACAGAAAATATCTCTTCAGAGGCTTTTGACTGGCCTTTGTTGAAGAAGAATGCTGAACCAGAGAGACCTTGGTCTGATCTAGCAACACAATGACAAGGCAGGCCATTGAGGGTTGGCATAAAATGGCCCCATCCTGGGGGGATAGACAACGACTCATCACACATGGCCTTCTGATTCTCTTACTTATGGCCCTTCCGTGGATCTGCTGGTCTTCCTATGAGGGGGTGATGTTTAAAGCTGCACTCATATTAGCCTTCTTTGGGACACTGTGTGTGAGTGAGTGAAGTGGTAGTTGGTTCACAAGGGGATAAGTCAGGGAATGTGTTAAGACCTGTGGATGTCACCATTAGGAAGGAAGGCCTGAAGGTGGTTATATGGAGATCCAAGGCCGATCAAAGGGGAGAGGAAGTAATATTTTGTTAAGACGGGCAATAGGGAGGATTAGCTGTCCAGTAAGGGCAATGAGGACCTTCCTGCAGGGGTGCCTTGATGTCCATATCTCCTTGTTTATTCACACTGATTGTACCTTTCTTATGTGGTTTCAGTTTATGGCAGTAAGACAGGTAGGTTTAATTTCCATGGGGCTTTCGGCAACCAAGTTCAGGACATATTCATTCAGAAAAGGAGCAGCTACAGCCACTTCTTCCATAGGTTTGCCAATGACCAGGGTGTGGTCATTCAGTCCGTGATGGTTGGAGGCATATGTGCACCCCCCAGATGGTGCATTATGAGCAATCATGGTCCCCCCCCATCTGTATTTGCAGGAATTTAGAAAATGTTATGGATCTGTGGGCATAACATTGTGTTTTGGGCTCAACATCATGCAGTGGCTACAGGCATTGGTTCCCATCTTGGTCTGGAAGATAAACTCTGTGACAGATGGACACAAGCAAGGGATGAGGTGGGAATTATTGATGTCCACCATCAAGCAGCTGTTGCAGCTCCATTCTCCTCCAGATGCCTTGGTGGTAACAATTTACCAGTAAGGAAGAACTCAGTTTTGATGCTGCCTATAGAGGGAGATTCCATAGTTTCCAATAG
Source organism: Intellagama lesueurii (assembly GCA_037013535.1). Lineage (NCBI taxonomy): Eukaryota > Metazoa > Chordata > Lepidosauria > Squamata > Agamidae > Intellagama > Intellagama lesueurii. Next base: position 114,603,024 of record JBAJHW010000005.1, read on the forward strand.
ATTCCAATGATCCCCATTGTTCTGTAGTGGATAGAGTGACAGACTAGGACTCTGGAGAAGAGAGATTTTCCATAGATTCCAATTATTACCAGTGTGGTGTGATGGATAGAGTGATAGACTATGACTCTGGAGAGCAGAGTTCAAATCTCCACTTGGCCATGGAATCTTACAGGGGGAGTGGAACTAGTAAAATCACTTCTTAAATTTCTCTTACCTTTAAAACCCTATTAAGGTCACTATGAGTTGGTTCCAACTTGGTAGCACAGAACACTCATACATTGAGGGAGACCTGACACTGTTTTGTTTGTTGTTGCTTAGTACTATTTTGATTTGGTCAGACATGCTGGAATGGTGGGTAGGGTGGGGAGCTGTGAAGCTGGGTACAATAGACGTGGCCTCAGGGAAGATGAGAAGGGCAGCAGGCTGTGTTGTTACTGAAGGTGGAGAGATCTTGACACCCAATTGGGACATTTGTGTGCTTGAGATCTGAGCTTTACCAGGTGGATGGAGTTCACCTTTCGGAGCCGGGACAGAACAACTGATGGTCAAATATCAAGGAAGGCTTTTTGGAGTGGTTGCAACAGTCATAGTTTGGCGGAAGGCAGGTGGGACTGGGTGGCCTTGCCTGCCTTTTGTGGTAGTTTGTTGTGCATAGGAGCGGATACCAGTTCATGGAGACAGGCAGTGGCTCTATCCCAGGTTGGAGATTCCTGGATGGGATGGGGGGATCTGAAAGGGGCATGCCCTACTCAGGAGAGATGCCACAGCTCCCATCTCAGGAATCCTGATGGGTTCCCCTAGTGGTGTAATGCCATTAGCCACAGCCAACAGTTTGGCAGTTCTTGGTTATTCCACAAGGGTGGTGAGGTGTGCATTAGATGGCAGGCTGATCACCTAATGCAGATATCCACTCCTTTGTGCTGCATCAAGACAATTCTGCTGCAGCCAATTGAAACCTTGTTCAGTAAATGTTCAATAAAGTTTTAAAGTTAAATTGGTGTGTTTCTTGAGAAGGCAGGGGGTGCACACCCTCTTTCATGGATCTGCTACTCTCTCTTCATTGACACTTCCAATGAAAATGTGCTATGAGCAGGAAGCCTGTGAAAAACATATTGTGCAGAATATATGTTAAAGGTATAGCAAACACAGATGCACATTTTTAGGAGAACCACATGATTCAATCCTAATCTACTCTGTTCCTTGCCAAAATGTCTACTTTCAGAGAGATAGGAAAGGGCTTTGTTTTGTCTACACAAAGTTGCAGAGGGACAATAGCTAAGACTGCCACTCTAAAGAAATTAGTATCACTCAAGGAAACAATTAAAAGAGATTCAGGAGTTTTTAACAGGGCTTCCAGGCATTTCCTACATTATTGCATGTTGAGAATTTTTTTTAAAATAAAAGTAAATTAATAGACTCAGTCAGAGTTGGAAAATAAGGTTGGTCTGGTATTTCTCATTTCCAGATATTCCTGTTAACAAGTATGTATTTTTGGAGACACAAATTCAGTTTGAGAACTGCACATTTTTCAGTTATCTATTAGACTGAGTAATGAGTACTAAGGGAGACAACAGGATGAATCTAAATAAACTATATAGTGTACTGTTTGTGGACCCTCACAAAATTGAGGCTGTTATCAAAGAACTGATGGATCCTAGTTTCAAAACAGTATGAAGCTGATATAAATGTAGAATTAGAATTTATAAGCGAAGTTCCCCTAACATGACTGTAGCGTTCACCCTTTGTTAGGTAATAAGTCATGTATTATTCATGTTCTATGCTAATGTGGTTGAGAGGCGGAGCTGAGAGAGATGTTTAAAAGGCGGAGCCTGAGAGGAGGAGTGGGTCAGTAAGTGAGAGAGTCAGAGAGTCTGAGTCAGGGTTTGGAATCAGAGAGAAAGAGAGATAGTTTGGGGTATGAGGAGTGATTAGTCTGAGGAGTGATTAGTAACCTGTGATATTTAAAATAGAAGATTAATATTGATGCTCGGTGTAACTGAAAGAATATGCTTATGAATTATCCTAGAAACCATCTGTAATCAATAAACCTGTTTTATTAATAAGTCAGTACTGAATGGACCTTCGTCTTTGCTAAGTAAAGTATGTTGATGAAGAGATCAACTGGTGGCAGCGTGTCAAGAGGTTTTTAGTTTGCCTTTGTGAGCTCTGTGTTTGGGGAGACAAACAGGGGCCACGAGGGGCGAACGTCACAATGACCAACCAGGAGTGCTGTTGGTGGCTCAACAACCCAGAGAGTGCAGTATTTGCAGGCCACCATCTTCTTCATACGGCAGTTGCCCTTCCATGGGTCACTGCAAGCGATTATGACCTACATGCAATCATAGCTTCATATCCCAGCCAGCCAATCAGGAGTTGCCTGGCTGGCTGGGAATGGAGCCACATCTGGTGGACCTGAGAGTGGCAGTTGTCACTCTGACTCACACCTGGAAGGATTTAAAGATTGCCCAGTCTGTTCTCTGGCAGTCCTCACTGTGACTTTACCCACCCACTCTTCTATGAGAGTACTCAGTGGGAAGTGTTTTTAGTTACAAATAGATATAGGGAGGGACAGGGACAAGACATGCTAAGTTACTTCTTGTGTCTGGGGTTCAAAGCCAGTACTGTCACAGCCTCTGTTGGTTAGTGGTTTGGGGCAGATTTTTTGCATAGGGGCAGACTCATGGTGGGGGAAGAGGGGCATTTGGAGCCCTGATGAGTGATCCCTTTGGGGACCTGGGAGTGTAGACTGGTAGTAATTAACCCAGCTCAGGAGAGCCCTCTCAGTTCTTCACATCAGATGGCAGTGGGTCTCCCTAGTGCTCTTGCATCTGGCATTGTACCCAACTTTAGCTGCCATTCCATAGCTTTCTAGCAAGTTGGCTTGGAAAGGGATAATTGGCTAACAGGTGGGTCACTGGACACTGGATCCATTCCTTATGCTGCATCAGTGCCATTCTGTTGTGACCAATAAAGTTGTGGCCCTTTTATCCTCCACTAACAAACTCATTAAACTGTTTTCCGGTATGTTTTATTCCCATGGCAGGTGGGGAGCTTTGTGCCTTGGCACGCTGTGTCAGCAGTCTCTATTCCATATTGAGATATTTGAGCTATAACACATTTTACATTAAAAGTATTAGGTAGGGCTTTTTTAAAAACATTATAACAGTTAAAAAACATATTTAAATGAAAGGATTATTTAACATTTAAAAACTTGGTTTAAATAGAAATATCTGATTTAAATTAATAATCTTTTAAAAGGGAAAACCATTGATTTTTATCAGCTCTGGTCCAAACTGCATGAAGGACTTTGTATCCCTATAGGAACATTCCTGGGTTTGAAGATCTTCATGGGAGGCACTTTTTTTTGGGGGGGTCCCAAGAAGGAGAGAGTACGTGTATTAAAAAGTAATTGTTCCTGAATTCTATCGCGCTTAATCCAATAAATGCACAACAGAGTTTCTACGTCATGCAACCCTCAAGATGGATCGAATGTGGAACTTTCCTTTCGAAGGAGGCGTTTTCTCCGGAATCTCGAACAATTGCACCTGCTCCTTGCCGTTGCCTAGCAACCCCTTTGTGACTGTAAGCTTGAGCCCAGGCTAGACTTGAACGTCGGTGAAATCTGTCCGTCTGCTACGCAAACTCACCTGCTGCGGCTGAGAAAACATTGAGGGAATCATGCTAGGCCAGGATGGTGGCCTCTCCCTGACTATTGCTCAGATCGTGCAGAGGTTGAAGGGCTCTGGACTTCACTCCCAATTGGAAAGGCAGGCCCGGGTGAGGATTCTTAACAGCATTTCGGTACTACCTCCCTCCCCCAATCTATCTCAATCCCCGGGCATCATTCGCTTCCCCTCCCTTTCCCATTCTTTGCCTCGCCCCTTCTTCCCATTGCTTTTTCCTTGCTGCTTCCGTTCCCGTACAAAAGCTTTTCTCGTTATGTTGCTTTCCCAGTCTCCCCTTTATTTCCCCTTCCTTTTTGTTTGCTCTGTTATGCCTTTGATCAGCTTCTTACTTCTTTCTTTCCTAACCGTCACTGTTATGAGCGGCATCATATACAAAGCTGCAGATTCACAGTGCTTCGTGTAATTCCTGTATGGGTGAAGACAGAAAGACATACCAAGGGGTGGTCAGACCACTCTACACCGTAATCCCTGGTGGCATGCCTCAAAAAAGATATGTGGAGACATATTGGTGGGCACTAGATTCTCTTTAAGAGGGTGACAAGTGGCAGTTTATTATCCCAAAATTGTGTGTTTGTGTCTGCTTGGTCTGATCATGAGCTTCCTAGGTTCTTTACAGCAACACTTCCTGTGTTTCCTGGTTACAGTAATTTAAACAAAAAAATGTGATTTTTGAAATTTAAATCATTATTTAAAAATATTTTTTTAATCATTTATTTTTATCCACCCTGGGTAGTTTGTTCACTAGATTCTAGTTCTGGCACTTGATTGCTCCTTGCCAATCTGCTCACATAAAAGCTCAAGCAGGTCATTCAGAGAACTAATGCAGTTTCTGCATGGAAATTTCTTTTACTGCTTTATCTTGCTTCTACACAAATTCCCCTGTTAGATTATCTATATGTTCTCCGAGCAGTGGTGGGTATTGGACATATTCCTGCTGTTTACAGGGAAGGTAACAAGAGATGGCTGCTCCATCACTGTTTATTTGAAATGGTTATGCAGATCAGTAGCAGAGAGAGTTTCAGGAGCTGTGCAAGAGCTGGTAGAATATGAGTACAACCTATCATCAAGTTCCTTCCATTTGCACTTGTTTGTGTTCAGGCTTGAATTTTCCTTCCTGGTCCAAATCTGTATTACTATACCAGGGTGTACATCCTTAATCTGTCGTATTTCCTATCAGCAGATATTGGGTACAGGTGATGAGGCCAAACAAAAGATGAAGCACTGGCATTTTTTCAGGAAACACTGGACAATGATATTCATTTAGTATTATGTACTTTGGGTGGAGCAGCGTATGATATTCCTCAAATTCTTTTACAAGCAATAGCAGTGTCCTTATTTAACATCTAGTTGCTTCTGACTCTAATAGGGTTTTCAAGGTGTGCGAGATGTTAAAAGAGTGATTTACCAGTGCAGTGTTCTCACTTGCATATTACAGTGTTTCTCTATTTGAATCATAGTAATGTTTTCTAAATTTGCACATAAGTGTTTAAATTAACCTATGCAGATTCTATGTAACCCAGTAAACTCTCTTCTTTTTTTGGAGGGGGGTAATATTTTTTCCTTTATGTGCATTGGCAACCACAATAATTGCTTCTATATTAATACATGGTTTCTGTCTTGTGAAGGATTCCACATATTTTATGCAATAATTGAAAATAATCAACATAAAGTTATTGAATGAACTTGCTTTTCTTAAAGGTGAAGACTGCTTTGTTCTATCACAGTAATGTTCCCAGTGCAAGGATGCATATTTTGTTGGTCAAATATAAGCCAAATATATGAATGTTGATGTCATTAAAGGACTTAGGACTTCTAATGGAACTTTGCAAAAAGGTTTGCACAATTTTCCAGGGTACAAAATATATTACTTGACTGTCTATTAACAAAACAATTTTGGAATAAAATTCTGGGATAACAGAATTTTGAAAAAAGTTAAGAACCCCAGACAGATTTCTGTTTTGTTAAAGAGTTGTCGAAAGGCTACAGAGGTCAGTATAGAAAAAAATGTCCGTAATTGTACAAGATGATCATTGTTAATATGTGATTAAACTACTTGGAATATAAAATCACAAATGAAATAAAAGTCAATTGAAACAGATCCATTAAAAAAAGAAAGATGAGCAACATATCGAAAGTCTGTTAAATGTCCTTTTTTTAAAGCAACCAATTAGTTGCCAAAAGCTTGCCCAAATGAAAATAACAAAACAAAACCTTTCTCAGTTGATGAGAGAACAACAGGAAGGGGAACAGTCTAGATTCCCTTGGAAGTGAGGTCTAGAGTCTGGGAGCAGCCACTGAGAAGGACCTCTCTCTCATCCCTGCAGATGTGCCTGTGAGGGTGGCAGAACTGAGAGAAGACCGGTGAGAAGATATCTGAGCCCATTCACTTTCATGTTGTGGAATACAGACTTACAGACAATCTGGACCCAAACCGTTCAGGGTTTTTTAAGTTCATCAGGACTTTGTATTGTTCCTAGAAATGGAGCTGTTGTAAGTTAACATGGGAGTTGTGTATTTCCTCTAAAATATGTGGTGATTTTGCACAGTATATACGTTTTACTGGTTTATATTGTTTGCATAAGTGACTAGCTGACAAGTATTATGTGGTATATGCCACAAGCAAAGTGGCTGTCCAACGAGGCCTTACAAATAGCGGAGAAGAGAAGGGAAACAAAATGCAAGGGAGATAGGGAAAGGTACAGAAAATGGAATGCTGACTTCCAAAGAATAGCAAGGAGAGACAAGAGGGCCTTCTTAAATGAACAGTGCAAAGATATAGAGGAAAATAATAGAAGGGGAAAAACCAGAGATCTGTTCAAGAAAATTGGAGATATTAAAGGAACCTTTTGTGCAAAGATGGACATGATAAAGGACAAAAATGGTAGGGACCTCACAGAAGTAGAAGACATCAAGAAGAGGTGGCAAGAATACACAGAGGAATTATACCAGAAAGATCTGGATGTCCCGGACAACCCAGATAGTGTGGTTACTGACCTTGAGCCAGACATCCTGGAGAGCGAAGTCAAGTGGGCCTTAGAAAGCATGGCTAACAACAAGGCCAGTGGAGGTGATGGCATACCAGTTGAACTATTTAAAGTCTTAAAAGATGATGCTGTTAAGGTGCTACACTCAATATGCCAGCAAGTTAGGAAAACTCAGCAGTGGCCAGAGGATTGGAAAAGATGAGTCTACATCCCAATCCCAAAGAAGGGCAGTGCCAAAGAATGCTCCAAATACCGTACAATTGCACTCATTTCACACGCTAGCAAGGTTATGCTCAAAATCCTACAAGGTAGGTTTCAGCAGTATGTGGACCGAGAACTCCCAGAAGTACAAGCTGGATTTCGAAGGGGCAGAGGAACTAGAGACCAAATTGCTAACATGCGCTGGATTATGGAGAAAGCCAGAGAGTTCCAGAAAAACATCTACTTCTGCTTCATTGACTATGCAAAAGCCTTTGACTGTGTGGACCACAGCAAACTATGGCAAGTTCTTAAAGAAATGGGAGTGCCTGACCACCTTATCTACCTCCTGAGAAATCTATATGTGGGATAGGAAGCAACAGTTAGAACTGGATATGGAACAACTGATTGGTTCAAAATTGGGGAAAGAGTACAACAAGGCTGTATATTGTCTCCCTGCTTCTTTAATTTATATGCAGAATACATCATGCGAAAGGCTGGACTGGATGAATCCCAAGCCGGAATTAAGATTGCCGGGAGAAATATCAACAACCTCAGATATGCAGATGATACCACTCTGATGGCAGAAAGTGAGGAGGAATTAAAGAACCTCTTAATGAGGGAGAAAGAGGAGAGCGCCAAAAATGGTCTGAAGCTCAACATCAAAAAAACTAAGATCATGGCCACTGGTCCCATCACCTCCTGGCAAATAGAAGGGGAAGATATGGAGGCAGTGACAGATTTTACCTTCTTGGGCTCCATGATCACTGCAGATGGTGACAGCAGCCCCGAAATTAAAAGACGCCTGCTTCTTGGGAGGAAAGCGATGACAAACCTAGACAGCATCTTAAAAAGCAGAGACATCACCTTGCCAACAAATGTCCGCATAGTCAAAGCTATGGTTTTTCCAGTAGCGATGTATGGAAGTGAGAGCTGGACCATAAAGAAGGCTGACCTCCGAAGAATTGATGCTTTTGAAATGTGGTGCTGGAGGAGACTCTTGAGAGTCCCCTGGACTGCAGAGAGAACAAACCTATCCATTCTGAAGGAAATGATCCCTGAGTGCTCACTGGAAGGACAGATCCTGAAGCTGAGGCTCCAATACTTTGGCCATCTCATGAGAAGAGAAATCTCCCTGGAAAAGACCCTGATGTTGGGAAAGTGTGAAGGCAAGAGGAGAAGGGGACGATAGAGGACGAGATGGTTGGACAGTGTCATCGAAGCTACCAACATGAATTTGACCAAACTCCGGGAGGCAGTGGAAGACAGGAGGGCCTGGCGTGCTCTGGTCCATGGGGTCACGAAGAGTCGGACACGACTTAACGACTAAACAACAACAAGAATGCCACAAGTGATAGATATGTCAGTTGAGAAATGTTAACAAATGTTTATTAATGGAGCTTCAGGCTGATTGGTCTGTGTGATTTCTGGCTGGAGACATCCTCCTTTGTGTGTCTTTGTGTGTGTGTCTGTCTGTGTGTGAGAGTGTTGGTTAGTGCTGTTAGTGTGGTCACTTAGAGTATGAGAGTTGGTGAGAGTAGGAGTGAGAATGTCTGTGTTCTGTTTTGACAACAGTTTGTGAATAAAACTGTAGGGCTTGTGTCAAAACAAACATGTATCTGTAAAAAACAAAGGATTCAAATTAGAAAGGTCTATAGTTATACGCTGAAGAAACTGACAACTTAAAACATTGTTTTTATATTAACAGAAATCCTGTTGCACAGCTCCATGTGTGCAACGTGAAGCTATGGTAATGATAATGAAAACTGCAGCAGAATGGAAATGCTATTCACAAGGCACTGCCACACGCGTGCCACACAACAGGCTAAACAGGAGTTGTGCAGTTGACCAGGTGATCTACTTGTGCAATATGGACTGCCTGGTCATAATGCCTGGCAGGCATATGAAGGTGTAACTTTACGTTGTACGAAGACAAACAAGATTTCAGCCATCTTGTTTTTTTACTTGTTCACTGAACTGTTGTACTCCTTTTATACTTTTTTTCAAACAAAAAACCCAGCTTACTATTTTATAGATAGCAGTCATAAAATATTATAGCCATGTATATACCTGGTCAGTGTTATGGCAAATGGTTTTTGTAGTGTCAGCAAAGTAAACAAAACTGTATTTCACCAAAAACATTCTTGCTTTTCGAAAAGCAGTGTGAAGCCAGCCAGCTGTTAGCTCAGGCACAGTAGAAAGGAACACTGGCTGTTTGCCAGGGTTGGTGATAGGGATAGTTCAAGAGGAGTTCTTGTTTACAAATTTAAAAGTCATATGCAAGCTTACTGCTGGAGTTTGGAGTTTGTTATCATTTGGGCAGTGGCACAGAAAAGTTTTGAGTGCTGCAGATGCTGACTTTTGACCAGAGCGTAACCTCCCCCCTTCAACTTTATAATAAAGTAGTGTGGATCCTGGGCTTTTCTGGTGGATATGTATTCCTCCACCGTGTCTGTCTGTCTGTCTGTCTGTCTCTCTCTCTCTCTCTGTGTGTGTGTGTGTGTGTGTGTGTAATCGATCATCCATCCATCCATCCATTTTATCAATTGGATTTTTATCCTGCCTTCTCTCTTTAGTGTACAAAACTATTTAAAAACCATAAAGTGGTGATGGGGTTTGAGTGTGTAAGAGAACCCGAGAACTATTAGGAGGCTGGACTCCACTGTAAGTCTGGACTTGTAGTAGGACCATCTAAGATCAAATGGTATCAGATGAGACACTACACTAAGATGCATTCATTTTCTCAATGATTGACAGTCTCATCAGCAGAAGAGAATAATGGGGGCAGAGAAACATCTGGAGGGTAGGTACTGGGTAGCAGTAGTAGTGGAAGATGGCACTGCCAGAGGATCTTTCACAGACAACTGCAGAAACACTCAAGCTAACTTTGCTGGTTCTGTGCAGAAAATGGCAATGGGAAACCACTGCTGAACATTTATTACCTTGAAAATCACAGGTTGGATAGTGCTCAGTCAGCTACTGGGGAAGTGCAAAGAATAAGTGCAAAATAGTATTCTCACTAATGATGCAACTAGAATAAAGCTGAAAAGATGTCTAGTGCCTGATGTGAACAGAGATGAAAGGAGAGTCTGATGCTTCATGACACACATAGTTGGAACATGGAATGAGAGAAGTACGAAGCAAGGGAACTTTAAAGCAAGAAATGGAACATTTAAACATTGAAGCACTTGGTATGAGCAAACTAAAGTGTGCTGTAACAGTCAGTCAGTCAACTACAAGGTGTTTTACTCTGGAAATGATACTCAGAAGAAATGGAGTGGCTCTAATATTGAGGCAAGATGTTACACAGGCAGTTAGGGACTATACTGCAAAATCTCACTGAATAGTATCATCAGACCTCTGGGGAAACCTATTAACACAACCGTTATTCAAGTCCAACTATAGATTCTTAAAAGGAAGAAATCATTAAATCATAGAAAGAGTTGGAAGGGCCTACAATTATGGCGATTAATTCCAACCCCCTACTCAATGCATGGATCCAAATTAAAGTATGTCTGACAGATGGTTGTCAAAAGTATTGATGCAAACATCCAGGAGGAGATTAATCACACTTCAAAACAAGACATGCTGATAATCATAGGTAACTGGAATGCCAAAGTGAGGGAAAAAGCAGAACCAAATGTTGTTGGAGAACTTGGCCTAGGGGTCAGAAGTAAAGCAGGATACTCAAGAATTCTGTGAAACCAACAATCTGCTTATTGCAAAATATATACCAAACAGGTGGACATCATTGGAAGGCCATTACTGCAAATAGACTATGTAATTGGAAGGAGTTGCAGAACCTGTGTTCTCTTTGCTATATAAGACCAGGAGCAAATTGTGGTACATACCACAAACTGTTTATATCAAAAATTAGAGTAAAACTGAAAAAGAACACTAAAAGAATCATAGTGCCTAAATATAATGTAAGTAATATTTCCAAAGAATTTGAAGTCCAAATGAAGAACAGATTTTCATTGCTAAACTCAATTGACTGTAAACCAGAAGAAGTGTGGATTGAAACTGGAGGAATTATTAAGGAGGAATAAAAGAAGGAAAGGGAAAGGGAAAAGGAAAAGGAAAAAAGGGGAAAAAGAAAAGGAAAAAAGGGGAAAGTAAAAGGAAAGGGGAAAGGAAAGTGAGGAGAAAGCTGCTCTGAAATAAATCAGCAGGGTAGATGGAATGACAGTAGAACTGTTCCAAGCTGCACAGGCTGAATCTGTAAAAATCATAACAAGAATATGCCAACAAATGTGGAAAAGAAAGCAATGGCCCACAGACTGGAAACGCTCAATATACATTGAGTCTTCAGGATGAAAGATGCCAAGGAGTGTCATATGTGTAAGACCATTAAATTAATTTCTCATGCAAGCAAAGTGATGCTCAAGGTGTTGCAACAAAGAATTTTACACTGACATTCAAGCTCAATTCTGAAATGGAGAAGGCACTTGAGATCACATCAAAAATATCTGCTGGTTACAGAAGCACACCAAAGAATTTTAGAAGACCACCAATCTATGCCTACAGCAAAGCTTTTGACAATGCGTAACAACCTCTGTGTTCTAAAAATAATAATAGTGGAAAGGGTATGCCTCAGCACTTCATTGTCCTGATGTGTAACCTTTATTGTCGATAAGAAACTACAGTTGGGAGAGAATATGGGGAGATAGAAAGGTTTCCGATAGGCAAATGTATCAGACCAAATCTCTCTCTCTCTCTCTCTCTCTCTCTCTCTCTCTCTCTCACACACACACACACACACACACACACACGTACATAAAAGAAAAAAATAAAAAAAAAATTCCGTATGCAGTACCAGAACTGGCCACTAGAGGAGACCATGATATGTATTCTTCACTAACAAGTATCCTCTAGTGGCTGGTTCTGGCAATACATGTAAAAAATATGGATTTTTTTTCTTTTAATATTTTTAATATTTTCAGACTGTGGATAAGTGAATAAATGGGTACAGATCACATGGATAAGGGGGTCCTACTATATATGAATAGCAAATTTTACAGAAAGGTGGATTAGATTCAGATAAAGGAGGAATGTAAATTGGTGGAAAATACATCAATAATTTAAGATATGTAGATTACATCATCTCATTGGCAGAAAGGAGCAATGAATTGAAATGACTTCAGATGAAAGAAGAAGTGCAAAAGCAGGACTGCATGTAATCATGATTACAGAAGAACTTACAGAAGATACAGCTTCGTTCAGTGTTCAATCTGAATGGAAACTGCAACCAAGAAATCAGATAAAGACTGGGACTTGGAAGGGCAGCAATGAATGAACTAGAGCAGATCATCAAGTGTAATGATGTGTCACTGGAGACCAAGACCAATATCCATACTATTGTATTCCTGATTACTTTGTATGGAAATGAAAGCTGGATTGTGAAAAAAGCTGGCAGAAAAAAACCCTGATTTTTTGGAAGAAAGTTTTGTGGATACCCTGTACTGCCAAAAAGATGAAGAAGTGAGAGCAGTAATGCATAGTGGAACTTGCCAGGTGTAAGGAACTTGGATCAAAGTAAGACCAAGTTTATGGAACAGAGAGTTGACTGTTCAGAGACATGTATGAGTCACGAGGAAGAGGGTTATGTCCCACACTGTTCTGGGCTGAGGTTTGTACCTCCCAGAATTGCTCAGGCAGCATAGCCACCTCTAACAATAAACTAATTATGGACAGAAAGATCATAGTTGGTTAGTTGATGCTGCTTGCAGGAGGGGTGATCAGGCAGCAGGATGGTGCACATTGTCTTTTTCCTTCCAAAAAGATATTTAAAAACAATGGACCAAGATACTTTGGACAGTCTTGTAATTTTAACAGCAATGAGTTATCCTTTTAAAGATGTTCTGTAGCGGTCTTGTAACCAGAATTAACTTAGCAAGCTGTGCTCAACCTGGTGAAAAAAGAAAATGTAAAGGAGGCTTCTGGTTCTGTTTTTTAATTTGTTTGCCAAAGGCATCTGGTGTGCAAATTATGAAACCAAGGTCCTTTAAAAAAATGTGTTGGTAATGCAGGAAATTATGTTTTGGTACTTTAAGGGTTTAATATATCCTAACGAAGAACTTTCAGAATTTTGTTGCTGGAGATACTTATAGACCTTTTCTGTTTCGGTATGAATCTTGTAACTTTTAAAAAATGTTTATACTTCTGACTCTTTTTTCCTTTGTTGTTTGTCTTTTCCCTTAGCTCAGCCTACACAATCCAGAGATTAAACTAGAATCTTTGAAAGAAGATATTAAGGAATTTCTGAAGACATCAGGTCTGTTGACTTTGTTCATTATCTTTCAAAGTTTTTAGAATATTTGACAGATGGACATTTGGGCATCATCCACATACCTGAGCTCATTTCTCATCAGCCGAGTAGATAGATTTGTCAATTTGTGTAGGTTAGGTGACACAAATTTGGGCTAGCCGCTTTTAGCTAATTACTTATGTATGGCACATAAAGTACCTCAAAGAGGAATCAGCCATCCAGCTCTGTTATAATTTAGATAACTTTTCTGTCAGTTTACAGAGCAGGCAAGTGACAAGTTACAAGTTCACTTTATGCTTCAAGCTATCCTTTTGAGACCATTTGCTTGCTTTATGTGAATTGTAACAAGTCTGTTTTTTCATGGTGCCACTTTATTTTGCAGACGCAAAATAGCTGTATTTTGTGTCAAAATGCAAACCTTGTGATTGTAGCTAAATGGAAGCAGAGGCAGTTTCTTGAAACATTCATGGTATGGTGCAATCTGGCCTGGATCATCACTCTCCAAACTTTTCAACATCACAGTCGTTTTTTAATTAAGCCTTACATTTCTCCACTTCTTGTTTACCATCAATGAGCTCCCTTTTAACAGAAGAGTCAATCCATAATTTTAAAGTAAAAAATAAGCAGAAAACCCCAGTAAAGATTATTTTAACTTAAATTTTTGGTTTGTAAATCAAAAATTAAAAATATTTAAGACCATAAAAATATGTTTTTATAGGAAAGTCTCAGTTTCTTCATGCCCCCAATTCATCTGGTAACCAATGACCTACATGTTTCTGTATCTTAAAATCTATTTTTATTGAGGGCTGTGTCTTTCTATATTCTTCTGCAACTATTTCATTGAACATAAGTTCTGTGCATTCCATTGATAGAGACTGGCTTCCAAATAAGAATCTGCTCTCCCCATGTTTGGAATTCATGCTTTCCTTTAGATCATATAATTCTCCAGCTACACAGCTGACCGGGAGGCACACAGTTGCTTCTTCACATGGTGTAGGAAGTTATATGGATTGACAGAAGACTTCAGATACAGCACAGTAAGAGGTCCTGTGCAATGATGGTCACAACATCAGGCTGCAGTCCTATGCATACTTGAACATAAGTTCTGTAGGGCACAGTGAGGTTTATCTTCTGAATACAGTGGTGCCTTGACTTACGAACTTAATTGGTTCAGGAAGATGGGCGTAAGTCGAAATGCTCGTAAGTCGAAGCACCATTTCCCATTGAAATGCATTGAAATGCAATTAATCCGTTCCGGCCGAAGAAAAAAATCACCAAAAAAAAAAAAAATCACTGCAAGACTCATTGGAAATGCGATTAATCCCTTCCGGCTGAAGGGGGGTGGGGAGAAAAGCAATCAAGCATGCAAGACCCATTGGAAATGCACAGAGAACAAAGGATGCAGTTCGGAAATGCACAGAAAACAAAGGGACCAGGTCGGAAATGCACAGAGAACAAAGGGAGCAGTTCGGAAATGCACAGAAAACAAAGGGACCAGGTCCGAAATGCACAGAAAACAAAGGGACCAGGTCCGAAATGCACAGAGAACAAAGGGACCAGGTCCGAAATGCACAGAAAACAAAGGGACCAGGTCGGAAATGCACAGAGAACAAAGGATGCAGTTCGGAAATGCACAGAGAACAAAGGGACCAGGTCCAAAATGCAAAGAGAACAAAGGAAAAAGCAAGGGAAGCATGCAAGACCCATCGGAAATGGGGAAAACTCACCCAAAAAGCAACCAACCCCCCCAAGACCCATCGGAAATGGGGGAACCCCCCCCCCAAACAAACAAACCCCCCAAGACCCATCGGAAATGGGAAAAAACACTCCAAAAAGCAACCAAACCCCCCAAGACCCATCGGAAATGGGGGAAAAAAACCAACCAACAAACAAACCCTCCAAAACCCATCACAGCACAGAAACATAACCCCCCCAGCCCAAAACCACGCTGCAAAAACACCCAGAACAGTTTTTAAAAAGCAGAAAATAGCGCCTTACCTTACCAGGCAGTCTTCTCCGATCGCACACTCTCTAACTGCTGGGGCGAAAGAGCTACAAAGAAGCAGCCTCGTCGCCACCTACAGTTAGAAATTTGAATTTCCCGCCTTTCCCCCCTGCCTTTTTCTGTTCGTAAGTGGAAGCTCCGGTCGCAAGTAGAAGCAAAATTTTGCGGCCGGAGCTGGTCGTAACTCGAAATGGTTGTAAGTAGGGACGTTCGTAAGTCGAGGCACCACTGTAAATATATTTAGGATTGGAATGTAAATCTTCAATCCACAAAACATGTACTATGGAGAGGTATCATTACATAGTTGTGGAATTAATTTGATATTGTACCTTTAGAGTGCATTTAGCAATAGTATCTTTGCATGTCAGCTGTACATCAAAGGTTTCTAGCCTAAATGGTTTTAAAGATTTGATGGCATTTTTATAATTTAAGGTCTGCTAATCTTCATTTTCTAACCTCTTATTTTATCAGGATGGGAAAAGAAGCTGCACAATGCTGTTTATAGTGAACTCAGTGTGTGAGTTTGTTTTTGTCTGTATTTGTGGTTAGACATAGTCTTTCTTATTTTCATATCTACATACATTATTTGTAATATCATTTAATGTGTACATCAAAGAGGTCCTGTGAGATATTCTTTCAATCTATAATGGGTTGTAATTTTTTCTCTGTGTAGAGAATAGCACATAAGTGAAATTATAAATGATGAAGCACAACACAGAAGCAAAGCTTTCTTGTTCTTAATTATCTTAACAAAGGGGGAGCTAGTTTTCTTTGTGAACAAAGGTTTGGTCCTTAATGCCTTGATTAGTGGTGTAATGGCCTAGAAAACGTTGAGAAGATGGGGAAAACACCCTCACTTGATTTTCCAAGGACTTCTTTCTGTTTTTCCAGTAACAGAAAATGGAAATTTCAGGGGAAAAGCTCTGATATTTCTGTTTTCAAATGGGGGAGATGGTTTTTACACCATTTTCTTAAAATGTATAGTATGAAGAAGTCTGTGTTCCAATATAGTTTGTTTTACAAAAGCAAATGGTGTTGCCTTTTATGAAGATACAATATATTGTTTCTAATTAAAATTGGTAATCATAATAATGTGGACAGGATCAAAAAAGGCTGAAGTTGTCTGATGTTATGAATGCATATATATTTAAGGTGATATCAGTCCCTGTTATTTCCAGTAAATTAAGTTTTCCATTCTTTACGTTTCTAACAGAGTAAATAATGGGATAAGACTTGTCTCCCGTGATATTTTACAAGGCAGACAGCCATGTGCTAATGTTGATTAATAGTTAACCTAATTCTTGTCTCTGACAATTCCTGTCAGGGAATTTTTTTTGGGAGAATTTGATTTTCAAAGATTTAGCCAGAAGAGTTGATCCAAATAATACCTGTACTAAAAATAACTTGTTTTTCCTCCTCAAGCTTCCCTTTACTATGCCATCCATCAGCACCACCTGAACACATAAAAGAATCTTTGGCTTACATGAGGAAAGCCCAGGTTTGCTGTTACTGAATCATCTTCTTCATATGGGAACACTGAAACATGTATCTGCTGGGCATACCTCTGTGTTTTCTTAATATGTGGGCTCTGCAGCAAAAGACTGCATTATTTGAGAATTCCTGTTCAGAGTTCCAGCTAGTCATCTGTGCCTTCTTTCAAGATACTCCATTCCATCCTTCTGCAGTGGTCACTCAACATTTTGTGCTAGGTTAAACCCTCCTGAAAATATTGAATTAGTTTTTTAAAAAACCTCTTAATTCATTATATGGAGGATACTGAAGATAGGGTCTTAAAAATTGTTGGTTGGAATTATTATTATAGTAGAGTGAAGACGATTTAGCTGTATCATCAGCCTTAAAGCTCTGTGATGCTCTTGCTTCACTCTATGCTTTCCTTTGAAGCAAAGTTGCTAACAAATGTTTTGGAATATTTCTAATGCTTCCTTATCAATGACATTTAAACATATTTAAAATATTCACATAATTTTTCTCAGAACATGAACATAAATTAAAAACACAGAAATGAAAACCTTAGTTTTGAATTATTAATCCTTTAAAAACATGATTGAAATTTTTATGTTAGCTACAATTGAATGCAAAATATGAGTCAATATTATGTTCCACAATCATATTAGAAAATGGTTTTCAGTTACTAAACTGCTGCATTTAAAAACAGAAGACTGGTCTGTAAAACTGGAAGTGCAGTTTTACTGAGAGTAAGTAGAAATTACTCCCAAGTGAACAAGTATGTAGCAGTACCCTTTCACTCCTCCATTCTTACTACTGAACTGGACATGAACATGAGGCTGCAAATATGTTACACACAGATGTTCACAAACTATTTCTAACTTGAAAAAGTAAAACTGGTGGGGCCTCAGGTCTTGAGTGAAGCACAAGTAGGACCTAGCAGCTAGGAGAATACATAATGGCTTTCACCCTCAGAATACACTCCAAACTGCCACAAGAGAAGCAGTTGCCAAATAATTTTAAGTGGGAATATGTCCAGAGGTTAAAAGTTGAGCAAGACTGTTCAACTCTACAGCTTTCTGCAATTAGTTTTGATTTCCGAAAAATATCAGAATACACATAACTGCCTGTGTCATATGGTTTAAACCTCAGAACCAGGCCTGTAAAATAGAGACAAGCTTGCAGGTCCAGCAGCACTGTTTTTGAGCTAGAGAATGATTTCCTTTGCAAATTTATAACAGAGAATTTTGAAAACTGCATGGTAAACCAAAATCAGTGGCAAATTGGAACTGTGACTTGGCCCGGCCAAACTCCTCTCATCCTTTGTGCTGTGTAGTATTGCCACAAGTGCAGTGCTTATTTGAAAAAATATAGCTATCTTATGCTATTTTAACTGAAATAAATATCTCAGACTTAAAATATAAGCTAGTTAATGCGTTTCAAAGAAAGTTTTAAACAGAATGGAATGGGAACTGTTATACTGATTTATGCTATTTGTTGCAGGGAAACTGGGAAAAACGAATTTTGAAGAGTCTAAATAGCATGTGCACAGAACTTGGCATCCCATTAGCACAGAAGGTAGCTTTAATAACTCCTACTTCCTGTGTGTGGGTAATCTTATGGGGGAGGGGAGGATTTTTTAAAATTTAAGGTATAGTAGCCTTGTTTGGGCATTACTTATCAGGGTGAATTCCACAAGCAAGGAGAGTGGGATGTCTACTCCTGACCCTCTTCATCATTGCTTTTCTTATGTGGAAGGTGACACATTTAAAGATTAGGGCTTCCCGGGTTTATGGAAGCTCTGTTTGTGAGCAAGAACCCTGATTTTCCAAAGTTCCTGCTCATATGGAGAGCCTGCATAGGAACAAAAGCCTCTCTTCTTCAGTTGCATGCTTTCATGGGACGTTACGTTAAAGAATTAAAAAAACCTAGAGTGGGTAATTAAGTGCTAACTGGCACAGAGTTCTTGTAGTTGTTTTTGTTGTTTGGTTTACTGTAAAATATGTACTGCATTTTTGATCAACAGAGACCAGTGAATGAGCAAAAGGAGCTTCTAAATAAATGGAACGAAATGGGAACAGATGAGCCAGGTATGTGGTCCTGCTTTATTCAGTTAAAATGCTTGTAGATACCCTGCTTCCCCGAAAATAAGACCTAACCTGAAAATAAGCCCTAGTATGATTTTTCAGGATGATCATAATATAAGCCCTACCCCAAAAATAAGCCCCAGTTAAGTGAAACCCTGCCCTCCACCATTGTGCAGCAACCAGAAGATGACGTGACTGTATTTGAATAAATGTAGATGGTTGTACATGAAAAAAAAAAAAAAATCCCCTGAAAATAAGCCCCAATGTGTTTTTTGGAGCAAAAATTAATATAAGACCCTGTCTTATTTTCGGGGAAACACGGTATTTATATAATAGCAGTGCAGTATGTTTTTCCCAGTATGTAGCTCTGTGTGCTAACATATCACATATTGTAATAAAATATTTTTAAAGTTTATATTTCAAGAATGAATAAGCACTGCCGAAGCACAGTGCCTCCCAATCTCATAATGCTGGCTAGCTGGCTGCCCTCATGCCTGGTGGTATCAAAAGCTACTGAGAGGCCCACATTTCCCTAGTCCATCTTTTGGCACAGATTGTCTACCAAAGTAACCAAGGTGGTTTCAGCCAAAAGTCAGGCTAGAAACTAGACTTATAGGAACCTAAGACAGTACAGTAATTTTTCTTCAAGTATAACTAGATGAATTAGAAAGCTACCACATGGTTTATTATTTTTTTGTTTTTGTTTTTGTTTTTATTTTTATTTTTGCTTTTGTAGAGTGGATGTGGCCGTATTGGTTTTTAGTGTCTGTTTTTAACTGAACTGTTTTAATTGATGTTGGAAGCCGCCCGGATACTCTTGCAGAGTGCGGGCGGCATACAAGTCGAATAAATAAATAAATAAATATGAATTATATTTTCTTTGACAAATACAGATTGGGTAAAACAGATTAAGTGGAAGGCTTAATCTATATCAGTTTTAAAACTATAGGTACTTGGTGATTCTGAATTACTCACATTTCCCAATATAACAAACTGATGTTTAAGTAGCATTACAATTTTATAGAAATTGATATTGCATCATTAGGTTGTTAAGCATTTACTAAGATGATTCCAAATATTGTGTATCCCAGCATCTAATGATATCCAGGACTAGCATTTGTAGAATTTGCTCTGAATAAGATTATTTATGAGCATGAAAATCTTCTGTTGCTCCTGACACAACTTCCTATTTGGGATGAGCTGTATTCTTCCCATTATAGGTTGTATGGCAGTACATTCTGGTGCCAACCGACCAACCAAATGCCTCTATCATTCTATCTGTGGTGTTAATTTCATATAAAGCACATTTACATGAATTATCAGGAGCCAAACTGTATATGTACCTATTTTGGTTTGCATTTGATCATCAGTTTTGATCTGACCATAAATCCATTTTTCTTGGAAGCATATTGTGGCGATCACCCTGCTTTGGCTCATGTAGTAGGTTATTTGCATATACCAATGAGAGCTGTTGGGAGGCGGAGCCAGAGAAACCAGAAGGGAGGGGTGAGTCAGAGAAGAGCAGGGAAGAGTTAGAGGAGGAGAGTTAGAGAAAGATCGTGAGAGACTCTGACGTGATAAATCAGTTAGTTAGAGTCAGAGATGAGAGTCTGAAGTAGACGTTTGTCTGTGAGAGTTAGAGAGAGTATCAGAGTTAAGAGTGAAAGAGAGTTAAGAGTGGAACAAGTTATTATTAAACTACTGAATACTTTAAGTCTTTGAAGAACCTGTTTATGTGATCTGTAACCAATAAACCTGTTTTGTTCAATGTTACTCTCAGCTTGGACCTCAATCTTTCTAATTAAATGTTGTTGACAGAGGTCAACTGGTGGTAGCGTAAAGGAGGGAACGTGTCGTGGGCCTCAGGCTAGTGAAATAACCTGAGGACACGTAGTGGCGCATCACACATATCTTATCATAGTGAGAGGGTTTGAGTTTGTCAAGGATGCTGAGAGAGATATTATGAGGAGACTCTCAGCATGGTTGCACAAGCAGAATGGCCATAGCTGTGATACCAGATTAAGATGCAACCATTCCTGTTCAGGAATTAACTGTTGCATCAATAGATAAGAACTGGTAGTTCCAGTTCTGATGGAGGTAGAGAAATTCCTGAAGGGCAGCTATTTGACAGCAGCGATAGTTGAAGTTGAGACTGGTGGAGGATCTTTCACAGGCAACAGCAGAGACATTCAAGCTAACTCTTGTTAGTACTGTCAGGAGGTGGCAATGGTAAACCATTTCTAAATACTTATGTAACCATGATGGGATAACGAAACACAAAACAAGAGATGGTCCTGGAACAAGGGACTCACAGGTTGGAAGGTACTCAGCTATTGTGGAAGAGCAAAGGAAAAATTTTAACTGTGCTTTTGTTAAAAAAAAGTGATTGAATAAA
This sequence comes from Intellagama lesueurii, assembly GCA_037013535.1. Lineage (NCBI taxonomy): Eukaryota > Metazoa > Chordata > Lepidosauria > Squamata > Agamidae > Intellagama > Intellagama lesueurii. The sequence continues at coordinate 114,624,114 of JBAJHW010000005.1, forward strand.
TCAAGAAAGACATCTAGTTCCTGGTGTGCACAGAAGCCAAAGGAATGTCTGATGCTGCACACAACACATATAATGGAATGTGAGAATTATTAATCAAGGTAAGCTGAAAATTTTAAAACAAGAAATAGAATGTTAAAACTTTGTTATAGTCGGGCCCTTTCTTGGATGTGCACCTTAACATGGTGAGAGGTTTTTGTATGTCAGAGAACCTGAGAGCAATGCCATTAAGAGGCTAAACTCCATTACAAGCTTGGACTCTTAGGAGGATCTTTCAAAGGCAATGACAGTGGTGCTCGGGCTATATTAGCTTTCTGCAGAAGGAGCCACTGGTAAACCACCGCTAAACCTTTCTTATCTTGAAAACTCTATGATGTGAATGTCCAAAATGAAACAAGAGATAGTGCTGGAAGACAAGACTCCCAATTTGGAAAGCACTCAGTCAGCTACTGGTGAAGAGCAAAGGACAAGTATGAATAATTCTTTAGCTAATGACACAACTAGATTAAAGCTGAGATGCACAGAGGTGAAAGGAAAGTCTCATGCTGGACAGCACATACAACTGGAACATGGAACATGAGAAATTTGAATCACGGTGACCTGGAAACTGTAAAGCTAGAAATGGAAACTATAAACATTGCAGTGCTTGGTGTTAGTGAAGTAAAGTCGATTGTAATGTGCCACTTTCAGTCAAACAAAATGTTTTACTTTAGAAATGACAAACTTAGAAGAAATGGAGTGTCTCTTATACTGAGGCACGATGTAGCACAGGTAGTTAGAGGCTATAGTGCAAGGTGTGACTAAATACTATCAGTCAGACTCTGTAGATAACCTATCAACACAACCATAATTCAAGTCCATGCTCCCAACAAGCTACGCTGAAGAAGGTGAAATTGAAAGCTTTTATTGAAGCATCCAAGAGGAAATTGATTAAAACAGAACCAAATGTTGTTGTAGAATTGGCATAGGGGTCAAAAACAAAGTTGGAGAATGACTTGTAGAGTTCTGTGAAGCCAACAATCTGGTTATCACAGATACATGCTTCAAGCAACCAAACAGATAATACAGAAATCAAATAGATTGTTTATTGGTGGCAGGAGATGGAGAAGCTGTATTCTTTCTGCCAAAACAAAACCAGGAGCAGATTGTTTACTGATCATGAACTGTTAATATTAAACGTTAGAGTAAATTGAAGAAGAAAACTAAAATAATCCTAGTTCTTAAATGTAATTTAAACAATATTTTTTATGAATTTAAAGTTCACGTAAAGAACAGCTTTGCATTTCTAAACCAAATTGAAAGACAAGGAGAGTGTTAAAATTTAAGGTTGGAAGTAACTCCAGATATAGTTAGCTAACGAAGAGGAAGTGAAGTTGTAACATAGGGATGAGTGGAACTTCAGTTAATTTAGAGGTTTAGAGAGTGTATGAAAGATAAAATAAATTAGAATTGTAACAGCAAACTATCCTACGAGAAATGTATATATGTGTTAGTTTCCATTTGATAACAACTTATATACATACATATACAGTATATATATGTATGTATATCATTTGTTATAAATAGCACCTATAGAGAAGCATGAGCATGAGATTAAGTAAAAATTCAGTTAAGATGGGGATATTATTTATATAGGTATGCTGGTAGAAGCTAGGGTATAAAAATTAGGGAGTAAAACAAATAAACTAATTAAATAGAGCTGGGATGATGTTGGGTAGTAGGAGAATAAGAAGTAAAATTGGAAGATTGCGGAGACTGGATTTTTGATGGATTTCCCTCCCATTCTTTGGGAACAGATTATGGTTGGGATATTAGAATTCCAGTGGATGAAGGGGGGGGATGGATATTGTGTATGGGAGTGGTGGATTGGGGTTATGGTTATTGGTTATTTTGTTTGGGTATGCAGGTTGCTTATTAATTTGTTGTGGATCTTTAGGGGGATTTTCACAAGAGATTTGGGAGAAGAGGGAGAAAAGAATGTAAATAATTATGATGAATAGTTTAAGAATATCAGCTTTAAATGTAAAAGACCTGGGAACTGTTTTAAAGAAGAAAAGAATAGGTGTTATTAAATAAGGATAAAGCAGATATAATGTTTTCACAAGAAACTCAACAAGTAAAAGAAAGTGTAAATGAAAAGATAACGAAATCTTAGGTATTGATGTGGGGAAGATGCAGCCTTTCAGCCCAGCTTGTATTTAGTTCCGGGCTTAGGGGTTGCAAAAGAGGACACAGAGTCAATCTCAGTAAAAGAACAATAAAACTTTATTACTTTTGAAAGCAGGATTCGTCAAAACACACACAGTATACATGTAGAATTTCTCACTGAAAATTAAGCAGTGGTTCTTTTTATACTTTTTCTAGAGTACAAGCCGAGTATCAACAAGAATGTATAATATACAGTAGAACCCCCATATCCTGGCGGGATCAGTTCCTCCCTCTCGGATGCCGAAAAATGTGAATTGTAGTGAATGCTATTTTAATAGTAAATGCTATTTTAATAGTGAATGCTACACATAGAATGGCCTCTGGCTCCCTCTAGTGGTCAGTTCTGGTAATTACATGGTGGAAATATATTTCTCTAGCAAACACTATACGTAGCTTGATTTCTGGCTCCTTCTAGTGGCCTGTTCTGGTAACTTCATCTTTGGAAATATATTTTTCTAGTTCTTTTCCTTTAATATTTTTTAAATGTTTTCAGATTGTGGATAATTAAATAAATGGATACTGATTCCACGGATAAGGGGATCCATGGATAAGGGGATCCTAAAAAAGTAGTAACTACAAGTATAATTTCTCTGCTCTGAAAATGCCTTTTTCTACCACAGTGCCTCTGTTGACCTGACCCATCAAACATAACATAACTTTCTGGATCTGCTCAGTGCCCATATATGGACACTTCCACATTCTGCTTGTTTCTCTCCCCCCTCACTGGTACTAAAGATAAGCGTTAAAATTTGCTTATTTACCAATGATACATTATTAACAATAGAAAACACAATAAAGGTAATGGAGAGGATTGGGTAAAAAGAAATGGTAAATGTAGGGAATTTACAAAAATTTGAAGAGATGATATTACAAAAGGAAAGTGTGTGTGAAGATAAGGTAATGAAAGAGACAGCAAGCAAAATTTACAAAATATGATTTGAAGCAGATCAGAAGAATTTACGTAAAACTTGATGGGAATATGATCTAGGGGAAGAAGCAAGTACCAGTGTTTGGAAAAATATATGGAATATTAGAATACTGAATCTATGTCAGTAAGGATGAATTTACATATTCTCCCTTTGGAAGGAGAAGATGAAAATATGCAGTGGTAGCAGGCAGTAACTCTAGGCATATGCTGTTTTCACATGGGCATGTATATTCATGCTACTTACCCCTGCCATGAGAGAAAGCTTTACACTTCTCCATTATTTATGCCAGCCCTCTCTGTTTCTTGAAATAATCTCTGTGTGTCTGTGTGACCAGCAGCTATCAGTGCTGTCATTGTCACTTGTCTTCATTTCTGCCCCTTTCTGTATGCTCCATGTCTTCCACCTCTTCACACCCTCCTGGAATGTCTTCACACCCCCTTTCCATGTATTTTCCCTCCTCATGCCCCCTTGGAATATCTTCATGCCCTCAGAGGGGCACTCCATCCAGTTTGGGAAACAGTTATTTATAATATTTATATACATCTGTTCCCTGTTTCTCTTCTGTTCAAAACAGTTTAGGAGAAAAATGTTATTTTATATATATCTCAGCTGTTATCTTCAAACCATGGCTGATAACTGGAAGATAAATCCTAGTTTCAGAATGTCTTTCACATGTATTTTCCAGGCATATTTAAACCTGAACAGATGCGATGGTTACTATTAGGCTAAATGAATGCAAGTAATCTGTCATTATTTTGTGTTTATTTGGTTATTATAATTGTTTTTGTGGATGTTTGGATCATTGCTTTTATGTATAAACCACTTAGAGTAGTGTTGTACACTAAGTCAGAGGTATTGGCATATACAAATAAATAAATACAACATAATTTGAACTAGAAATAGTTTATTAATACTTCTAATTAAATAACTTATGTATCTTCTTAATTTCAGATCTTAGTCTCTTCCGACCTGTTTATGCACCAAAAGATTTTCTTGAGGTAATTGAAAAAACAACACGGCACCTAGTCATGCCGTTGGTTATGTATTTATAGGTCCTTTACACAGCTTTAATATTAATATTTTAAATTCACAATAAAATATTAATGTGGTTCACAGCGATAGGTTGTTTAAGTCACTGAATGCATGAAATGAAATAAAGATATCTGTAGTTCAAACTAACTATTTTGGTTTGAAACACATTACTTGGATAAGGAAGCAGAATTTTAAAAAGGGGATCCAATATTAAGAGTTGGTTTTGTGTGTCAAAAGGCACAAGAAGCGCAAAGAAAAATTCTCTGGATAGCAGGAAAATATGTTACATCAGAAATATTTATTTATTTATTTACATTTTTTTTCCACCCAGTTATTACCGAAGCTAGTACTCTGGGCGGCAGACATTGGGAATACATTACAGCAGAACATTGCAGGAAGAGTAGTGGGAAAGGAAGCTGTTTCTCAGGAAAGCTTTCCTACCATTATTGATATTCCTGGTTGGTAATGAATTCTTGATAATCTGTTATAGTGTGAAAACTGTTTTTCCTCCTCTTATTGTAATTAGAAAACACTGTAGAATGTCTCATTGGCCCTTTCTTCTGTTTTGTAGTACTTTATTCTGATTAGCATATGCAAAGTTGTTGCCCTTCCATGGTCGTACATGCTTATACTATGTGTTCTTTAGAGCAGTGATTCCCAACCTGGGGTACCCCCAGGGGTATAAACCAGGACATTTAGGGGTATGTGAAAAAAGTAGATTACTGGTGGAAAAAGGCACCTATGTCAACAGTCGCTAAATTATATCCCAAGCAGTGAGAAACCCCTTGGCTTCTTCCTTCTCTCCCTACCCACTGTGTGAGATCACAGACAATTGGCTTTTGCTGCGAAGCGGCATCTGTTCTTGTTCCACCACTAACACAGGGGCTTGTGCTGCTTGTTCCTTTCCTATCAACAGCTGTTTGTATGGGACAACATTTGTTATGGATTTTAACTCCTTCTTTGGCATGCTTGTGCTCGCTACCAGAGATGATGAGGAAGTGGCCTGAAGATGAGAGAGTGTAGAGTTCCCCTAGCCCTGCGCCCTAATTTGAAGCACACAGTTTATGGAAATGGGATGCTAAGGGGTACGTAGGTGAAAAAGGTGGGAACCATTGCTTCAGAGTGATGGGCACAGATCTAGCAGTACTCTTCGGTGGAGAGGTGGCAGGTGAAAGAAGTCAGTTTTGCCAGTAAGAATGCTTTGAAAATACCTGTGAGAATCCCAAAAGACAAGAATTAGTTGAGGAAATCCAGACCCAACGTCTTCACAATCTATTGAGAGCTACTGAGCATGGATCTAGAATGATATCTGTTTCCAAGAAGCATTTGAATATGGCAATATTCAATACTGTTAGCTTGCTGTATAAGAAAACAGCAATAGAAGCAAACATTTGATCAAAGGCAATTAAAATGTGTCATAACTGAAAAAAAATCTTTATGTAAACTGAAATTTCTTTTTACTTTAGAATTGCAGATACCGTTAGTTTAGTTGACTTTGTCATGCCTTAATCTGCATGGAAATTATATTGTACACATGCAAGTGTGGATAGATTCCTTACCCTGCAAAACCTAACTCTAAAACTTTAACTGTTTAGAGACTTCTTTATTTTACTCATGGCTTGAATTGTAATGCAGCTGTAACATTTATTTGAAATTAGGGTTAATTACCTCTCAATTTAACCTTATAAAAGCAGTTTGCATAAGTAAACAATATGTTACCCTGTTTTCCTGCCTTTCCCACCTCTCTTGTCATCCCTTGAGTATTAACCCTTTAATACAAAGCTAGTTTCTTTAAATTGTAATGGCAATGTATAACCTCGGAGGGAAAATTTTGAATATGCTGGTTTGTCATGAGAACGAAGAAGGCAAGGTAAAGAATTTACAGTATGCTTGTCCTGTCGCTGTGACCTTTTTCTTGCACAATACATGGTCCAGAGTTGACATGAACAATATGCATTCCCAACATCATAGATTAATATCAAAATGATTGATAGTGCATGCATTATGATAAATGAACCTTGTTAAAAATTGAGTCTTGTGTGCTCTGTTGTGGAACAATGTACAACTAGTTTAAGAGCATAAAGGTTTCTTAAAAATGTTTTTCCAACACAGGAATTTGATTTTTGTGAATGAGCCAAATTATAACTGTGTTTCCATAATGAGATCTTTCGACTATAATACATTTTAAATTAAAACTATTACAATGTGCGGCTTGTTTTTATGAAAAATTATTTTAAAAATCCCATTTAAATTTTAAAAATCTTTTAAATTTTAAATAGTCCATCGACATTCATCCACCATGTGCTCTGGGCACTCACAAGCAGGGCATGAACTTTGAACATTGAGGTTAGATGTAGCTGTCATTGGTAATAGCCATTAAGAGTTCTGTGCTGCAAAAATCATTAATTCTTTTCAAGACCCATTTAAGGTAGTGGTTCTTATCACACCTTTTTGTAACCAGTTGCACAAGTTCATTATGGTGTAGTCTCTGGCTGAACAAATATTTGCTTTGCTTTGTTTTCTTTCAGGAGATACTCACTGTTTCCTTCTTTGTAGCTCAGTTCAAACACATCCACTTGTGGCTTAATAAGACTTGTCAGTACCTTGACATGTTGGCACTTTCAGTTTTCTCCTTTCTTTTTTGTTTTGGTTTCCCTTTTGACACTGCTAATCATAGTTTACTGTGACACGTGAATGGGGACAACCATGGACAATACTTTCTATCCAAGCTAAGGCAGTAGCCTTGCAAGGGAAAATCAAGGCAATAACCATAGCTTGCCAATTTAGATATCATGGTAAACTATGGTTAATAAAAATCTGTAAGGGTAGAAGAGAAAGGAAAGAGAGTATGAAGCAGTAGGAACACTCACTGTCCAGAAACTGGATTTTTATGTCACTTCAGAACTGAAGTTTTATGACACTTATTTGAAAATAATTGTGATTCCCACACCATTTTTACCCGTGTGTGCTGCTACCAGATCAGTAACCACCCCTGCACTAAGATTGGGATTGTTGTGTAATGTGTGACTAGGCACTCCTTCTCCTGGATTATTCCTATCATTAATCGAGGTAAACAGCCAATGTTCCCTTATATGTTGCTGTTCAAGCATGGTCAGAGTTAAGGGCTGATTTTTCACAGCCCTTTAAAAAAGATTAAGTATTCTTCAGGTGAAACATGTAGCACTAGTTACTTTGGTTACACTACATAAACGATGTGTCCAACCACTGGCCAATAGTGTGTGTGGGTAGAGTGTCTCATGACAGCTACCTCTATAGATAATAAACATAATCTGTAAAGCAAAAAGAAGCTAAAACAGAAACCCCCCAAAATATAAAGGTTCAGTATTAAAAGCTCTCAAGGTTGTTCGTACAGCCCTCTTTCTAGTTTACAGCACAATGTAATGCCCCAAATCTTTTCATTACAACTATTTTCTTTTCTCAAACACACACCCTTATATACAGCATCTGTCCACCAGGAATCATCTTAACCAGTCAGCACGCAGTTCCATGCACAGATATTCTTCAATGCTTCTCACCTGTTTTAACTTACAACTATCAATCAAACCCCAATCACTTATGCATGCAGGTATAAATCTATGTGCAAAATATATTTATAGTGTAAAATCACTACAGATCCTTTCATATTGCTGCTAACATATACCTCTTTTGAAGTTCTGTACTGTGTTTTTCTTAAAGGTATTAATGAACCTTCGGAATCCAAATTATGAAAACAGCGAGCAATCTAGTTTTAGGAACCATTTGGGTTTAATTCAGGTTCCCTTGAAAGTAAAGGATATCCCTGAACTGGTAAGTATTCATTACCTCAAAAATAAGTTTCTCCCTTTTTTAAAAAAGTTGATCTGAATTAAATATATAATTGTTTTAACTATAGGCACTGAAACAATTTGTTTTTAAAGTATACAGCATTTGAGAATTTGACCTGTTGTAAAGGGCTGTTCAGCATTCAGAGGGTATCTTTAAAGAAAATACTTGATAGGCACTTAGGACTAATAAAAAGTGCATATTTTACCAGTGATTTCTAGAAGTTGTTAGGATATCCATGAAGCGCTGTTCTGTTAATTGTATTTTCAGCTGAGATGTAGGATTATAAAATATTCTTCGATAGGGAATTTATTATTGTTGTTGTTGTTTAGTCATTAAGTCGTGTCCGACTCTTCGTGACCCCATGGACCAGAGCACGCCAGGCCCTCCTGTCTTCCACTGCCTCCCGGAGTTGGGTCAAATTCCTGTTGGTAGCTTCAGTGACACTGTCCATCCATCTCATCCTCTGTCGTCCCCTTCTCCTCTTGCCTTCATACTTTCCCAACATCAGGGTCTTTTCCAGGGAGTCTTCTCTTCTCATGAGGTGGCCAAAGTATTGGAGCCTCAGCTTCAGGATCTGTCCTTCCAGTGAGCACTCAGGGTTGATTTCCTTCAGAATGGAATTTCCTTCAGAATGGATATTTTATTGTACTATAGGTCATATTAGTCTTAGTCTGTGTTTGTGTTCACCTTACAGATTTATATATTTTATATATGTGCATTTGTATATTTTTATATATGTCTGCATATACAGAGATGTAGATCATTTCTTTAAGTCAGTTATCTTATGCAGCATGGGACACACTGTTAGTTGATGGCATAGCCTATCCTTTACTTGCAGTAGACCCAAGTTTCAGCACTAAACATCTCTATTAAAAGATTAAAGGTAGCAGGTATGAGGAAGTTAGGCACCCAAATGTCTTGCCAAGGGCAAAGGGTTCTTTTGGATTCAAGAGATAATGGCGTGCTAGTTAAGAGAGGTTAACAAATATTGTTAAAGAGAAAACAGAAAGAAAAACCTTAGTGAAATGAGTATTATGTAATAGTATAAATACCATGTAGTATAGTATAAATAGTAGTAAAATACCAATAGTAGTAAAATACCATAGTATAAATACCATGTTTCCCGGAAAATAAGACAGGGTCTTATATTAATTTTTGCTCCAAAAATGCATTAGGGCTTATTTTCAGGGGATGTTTTATTTTTTCCATGTACAACAATCTACATTTATTCAAATACAGTTATGTCATCTGGTTGCTTCACAAGGGTAGAGGGTGGGGTTTCACTTAACAGGCTTATTGGGGTAGGGCTTATATTACGAGCATTCTGAAAAATCATACTAGGGCTTATTTTCAGGTTAGGTCTTATTTTCGGGGAAACAGGGTAGTGTCCCTAAATAGAAATACTAATTCTAATGTAACAAAGACAGAACAAAGCCTTGGGAGCCCCAGAAACAAATGGTAGGTTATTCCGTTTGCCCTTGTCCAAACTGGTGTGCACAGCACCAGCTGGCTGTGATCTGTGCTAAGGCTACCCAACAAAGGCCTCAAGGGTCTTTGATACCTCTTGAGGCAGCTAACATCTGCATCCTGCCTAGAATCACAGCATATTCCTTCTTAATTGGCAATATGATTGAAGAATAGCTCACTAATCAGTACAGTGATAAAAAAAAGTATCTCACTAATTAGCAAAGTGATCGTATATGTGTCTTCAAAGCACTTGTCTAAGGAGCTAAGGGATAACAGTTTTCTTTCCTAGTTCTAGGAGTGTTGAATTAATTGGTCTTGGCTGGCACAGCTGAGATAAACATATGCTTTCCCAGATGATAACCACATACCTTCACAATAAACACATGGCTTTCTTGGTAAATTATTTGTCAGGTCAAGCAAAGGACATGAGAAGAGAAATGAAACTATAAAACAGATCTGTGAAAGAGGCATCTTCTGCTTAGACTAACAATGGCCAATGAAGACCTAAACAAAGATGGAAGCCTATGAATATAAGCACATAGATAAAATCAGGCTTGGGCAGAGAGGAAATATTGTGACACACCATGCTACACCTCTTTACTGTACAATAATCTTCCACTATGGCACTACAATGAGAACTTGTGGAATTGCTGTTGGAGCACAGTTGGCTATAAATTTCCTTAACAATTAGTTAATCCTTTGAGCTGGCAGCCTTCCTTCCAGGGGTCAAAAAGTTTGTACTTCAATGTCTTGACCTTTATTTGCAGTGCAATAGGGAATGAAAAAAGGTCTGTGAGCATCTTTTATTTGCAGAGGAGGTGCTCATAGGCCTTTCTAGTCTTCTTTGTAGAAGTGCTTCCAGCTCCTTTATCTGTTTCTTTCAAGGTAAACTTGTTTCCCAGGGGCAAGGTGGAGATAATGACATTGTTCAAGATGGAGGCAATATTAAAATGTGAGGTTTCCTGCTTCTGGTAGGCTGTGCTAGCCTTGGTACTGCTTGCAAGAATTCTTGATAGGGCCGATGGCATAGCTGGACACCTCTACTTCAAACTCATGGCCTACCCATATTTCATAATGAACTGTGCTAGGTGGTTTGATGTATTATGAAGTAGCTTTATGTGCCTATAGTTAATAGCAGTGTGAAGATATGTTGGAAATTAATTGCCATTTAAAGAAATCTTCATAGTTATTAATAAAATTCCTTTGTTTTTCATTAATGTTTCTGCTGCTTAAGAAAGAATATTTCAGTGAACTAGATTTGAACATAGGTCAGCTGGATATTGATGATTCTGCACATGTACCTCCAGGTTAGTGAGTCTGTTTCATACATTATAATATAGTTATTGTTTCTTAGAAAGATTCATGTAAAATATGAAATATTTGCCAATACTAGATCTAAAGAGAGTTCTTAGCAAGTCAAACAATAGAAGAAGCCAGACCTATTGGATATCTCTATAGCTCCCTTTAGGTCAGGAATTTGCAAATTTTGAAACGTTGCTTATGTTAGTGGCCTCCCAGTCCCAAGAACTGCTGGATGAAATTGGTTATCTGAATCTATTTCAATCTGGCTTCAGACCTGACTATGGGATGAAGATAGCTTTGGTCTCCTTGGTGGATGACCTATGCTAAGAATTAGATGGGGTAATGTATTTTTGTTAGTTCTGCTGGATGTCTTGACAATTTTTGATGACTATCTTATCATTGTGGGTGGGATTTAGAGTATTGTCTTTGGAATGGGATTTGAAAGTGCTATCTTACAGTGACTACAATCCTTCTTGGAGAAGAGCTCTCGGAAGCTAGTGTTCAGCGACTTCTGGTACACACACTGATCACAGACCTGTGGATTCCCTTAGGCCTCTGGCTTGTCCTCTGTGATATTTAACATGTACATAAAAAGTCTGTGGGAAATTACCCACGGATCTGGAATTTGGTACCACCTGTATACTACTGATACCCAAGTACATCTCTCCTTTAGTCATCTGTCTGCTGACAGTCAAAAGACTTTTTATTGAGGCAAGCATTTAGCAACTGACAAATTTCTTTTCCTGCTGCCTTCAACCTTTCCCAGCATTATTGTTTTTACCAGAGAATCTTGCCTTCTCATGATGTGCCCAAAGTGGGATAGCCTCAGTTTCAATATTTTTTGCCTCCAGAGATAGTTTAGTCTTCATTTTCTCTAGGAACCACTTGTTTGTCTTTCTGGCAGTCCAGGGTATCCTCAAAGCTCTTCTCCAGCACCATATTTTAAATTAAACAATTTTTTTCCTGTCAGCTTTCTTTACATAATAAAAATAATCTGGTCCTTTGGAAGTCTGAAAACTAGTAAATACAACCTCGGATGAACAACAACACAAGACACACTACATTGTGTCATGATTTATTTTACAAAAATAAAACCAAAATAAAGAAGCCGTGTGTGAAAAACTAAGTACATCCTTACTGCTTCCATAGGAATTAAGAGGCTACGTAGCAGTCAGGTGCTGCTAATCAAATGCCCATGATCATCAGCAAGCGTGACCACCTCTACAAAAGCTGACGTTTTTACAATTTGTTGGTCTGGAGCATTCAGGTGTGTGTTAACATCATGCCAAGGAGGAAACACATCAGCAATGATCATAGAGATGTAATTGTTACTGTCCATCAATCCGGGAAGGGTTATAAGGGCATTTCCAAACCATTTAAAGTCCATCATTCTACAGTGAGGAAGATTCGTCACAAGTGGAAAACATTGAAGACAGTTGCCAATCTTCCCAGGAGTGGACACCCAAGCAAATTCACCCCAAAGTCAGACTCTGTAATGCTCAGAGAAATTGCAAAAAAACTAAGAGTTCCATCTCAGACTCTACAGGCCTCAGTTAGCATGTTAAATGTGAAAATTCATGACAGTACAATTAGAAACTGACTGCAGATGTATGATCTGTTTGGAAGGGTTGCCAAGAGAAAGCTTCTTCTTTCTAAAAAGAACATGGCAGGATAGCTTAGGTTTGCAAAGTTGCATCTGGACAAACCAGAAGACATCTGGAACAATGTCCTTTGGACAGACAAGACCGAAGTGGAGATGTTTGGCCATAATGCACAGTACCACGTTTGGTGAAAACCAAACACAGCATATCAGTACAAACACCTCATACCAAGCAGGGTGGTGGAGGGGTGCTGATTTCAGCTTGTTTTGCAGCCACAGGACCTGGGCACCTTGCAGTTATTGAGTCGACCATATTTAGCTATACAGAACTCCTCTTTATACCAAAGTATTCTAGAGTAAAATGTGAGACCATCTGTCCAACAGCTAACACTTGGCCGAAACTGGGTCATGAAACAGGACCATGATCCCAAGCACACTAGCAAATCTAGAACAGAATGGCTGAAAAAGAAAAGAGTCAAGGTGCTGCAATGGCTCAGTCAATGTCAAGACCTCAACTCAGTTGCAGTGCTGTAGCAGGACCTTCAGAGAGCTGTGCATAAACAAATGTCCACAAACCTCAATGAACTGAAGCAAAGTTGCAAAGAATAGTGGGCCAAAATTCCTCCACAACGATGTGAGAGAGGGATAAAATTATACAGAAAACAATTACTTCAAGTTATTGCTGCTAAAGGTCGTTCTACAAGCTATTGAATCAGAAGGTGTACTTAGTTTTTCACACATGGCTTCTTCATTTTGGCTTTATTTTTGTACGATAAATCATGACATGGTGGAAGGGTTGTCATGTGTTGTTCATCTGAGGTTGTATTTACTATTTTCAGACCTGCTAAGGACCAGATGATTTTTATTATGATACATAAAACCATAGAATTCAAAGAGGGTGTACTTTCGTTTTCACATGACTGTACATACAGGAGTATGGATAATCTCAGACTTGGTCTCTAGTAACACATTCTTACATGTGTGGATCTTTTCTAACTCCTTCATTGCTGTGCTCCATAGTCACAGGCTTCTTATTGGGTGCAGTGTCCATTTGAATTGATTATTGAACCAAGGTATATAAAATCTCTGATTATTTCAATTTCTTCATTGTCAGCATTAAATTTGTGTAGTTCTTTTGTAGTCATGATTTTGGTCTTCTTAATGTTCAACTACAGTCGTGTTCCAACACTCTCTTCTTTCACTTTCACTAAAACTGATTTCAAGCCATTGCTTCTTTCTGTCAATAAGATAGTGTTATCTGTATATATTAAATTATTGATATTTCTTCCAGCAGTTCTCAGTCCTCCTTCATCTGAATCTAGTTGGACATTCTGTATGATATGTTCTGCATACAGATTGAACAGATAGGGAGATAAAATACACCCTTGTCTTTGCGTATAAGAAACTATTCTGTCTCTCCATATTCTGTCCTAATGGTAGCTTCTTTTTCATAATACAAGTTACACATCAGGACAATCAAGTGCTGAGGCATACCCATGTCTTTCAGAACAACTCGTAGTTTCTCATGATCAATGGCTTTGCTGTAAGTCTATAAAGCAGAGACTGATCTTCTGAAGCTTTTTGGAGTGCTCCAGTAGCCAACAGATATTTGCAATATGATCTTGTGCAGCTTTTCCTTTTCGAAATTCAGCTTGAACACTAGGCATTTCTCACTCCATATAATACAAATGCCTTTGTTGCAACATCTTGTGCGTCTCTTTGCTTGTGTGGGAAATTAAAACAATGATCCTATAGTTACTGCACTCCTTGGCAACTCCTTTCTTGAGAATTGGAATGTATGTTGAGTGTTTCCAGTCTGTGGGCCATTATTTTGTGTTCCATATTTGTTGACATATTCTTGTTAAGATCTTGACAAGTTCAGTTTTTGTGACTTGAAATAGTTCTGTCTGTATCCTGTCTACTCCTGGTGATTTGTTTCTTCCCAGTGCTTTCGGAGCAACTTTTATTTCCCTTTCTAGAATTGCAGGTTCTTTGTCATAGAATTCCTCTTCAGAGGAGTTTGTCATCCTTTTATCTCTTCTCTATACTGTTTCCACCTTTTCTGGGTTTTCTTGTGGGCAGATAGTGTGTTTCCCTGTTGGTCTTCCAGCATTCCTAATCAAAGCATAAATTTCCCTTTAATTTCTTAGATCTTCTGGAAGAGATCTCTTGTTTTTCTCCTTTTGTTGTTCTCCTTTATTTCTTTGTACTGGTTGTAGTAGCAGTTCTTCTTCGTGGTCTCTGTGAATGCACACTAATGGGTTAATCTGCGCCTGTGCAGAGCAGTCTTGGAACATTCTAGAGCTCAAGCACATGGTGCCGGGACCTCCCACATGCTACCATAACCCCGCCCTGGCACCAAGTGCCTCAGTTCTGTTTCTGCCGCCACTGCTGCAGCTTCTCAATTCGGAGCTCCTGCGTTCGCGTTTCCTTTTGACCCTGATACTTGGACCTCCCGCTTTCTTCGACTTTGGACTGTTGTACATTTCCTTCAGATCTGTGAGTTAAACAAAAAAGCAAAGAACTGTGTTATTTGCCATCTTTCTATCGAGCGAGTTTATGGCCACTTCGGGCCTTTTAATCATTGTTCTTCTTCCCCGAATAAAATTCCCTTATCGGATGGCCATTCCCAGTGTTTGTTTTGCCTGGGAGAAGAACACCAACCGGCCTTGTGTGCCGTCTGTAAGAGCTTCACCAAGCCAGCGCTGAAGCTAAGGCTGCAACGCCTTCGTTTTTTCCTGTGGGAGAAGTCTCTGTGCCCAGCTTGAGACTTGACCATGGTCCCACCACAGGCTCATTCTTCCGAGGCCCCTTCAGCTGCGGGCCGTTTGCCTAAGGTGGCGAAAAAGGCGGCGAACACGTTGTCCTCGGGCTTGAGGTCGACTGCCTACGCATCGATATCGAAGCCACCTTTGGCCTCGATACCGAAAAAGAAAAAAAAGTCATTTCAAAAGCCATCTACGCTCCCGGCCAAGGCCCTTCCATTGCTGTCGCCTCTAGCCCAATCCCGGCATGAATTGGTATGCCTCAGCATACAATTGGGGGATGAGGACATGCCTCCCCCGAGGCCGGTGACCATGCCATCATTGCGCTTGAGCCTTTCTCCGAACTGGGCAGACACCTCGGCGGAAGTGCAACATGTGGCGCAGGCCAGCCCATCTTTCTTACCGGGCCTGGCGTTGCCATCTCCACCTGCCTCTGTAGTGGCTGAGGCGCTGAGAAAGAAAAAGCAGAAGACCAGGCACTTGGAGCCTGCGGCCGAGCCCGAGACATATCAGCACCACCAACCTCCTCCGGAGAAATACCCCTCCTACTGGGATTACCTGTCGTCTCATTGGGAAGGCCATCGAGACTACTACGAGCCCGGAGGTTTCGACCTCGAGGCTCGTCGATACCCGGCGCCTTATGAGCCTGAGTTTTACTATCGGCGCCGATGGTGGCCTCGCTACTATGGGCAGTGTTCACCTTCGCCCCTGCCCCCTCGGTATTGTAGATATCCCAACACCTACCGTTACCTGGAGGATGATTTCCTGCAGGAGCTGCTGACACACAAAAGGGCTAAGCAGTCAGCCCCAGAGGAGCTCGTGCCGCCTATCTACCTGAAGAGGTCTCGTCTGGCGCTGGCCCCAGCTCATCGACCTCGTCTGGCTCCAGCTCCTGCTCCTCCAGTGTCACTGGAAATGCCTCCACCAGAGCCTCTCCTCTCCCCATCTCCAGACCAGGATGAAGAGTTCGAGTCTGACTTGGTGGGTGGGGGCGTCGAGAAGGACTCTCTGTCCAACGTACCTACGCCGGGTTTGGATGTGGCTGAAATCCACCCGCCATCTCCCTCGGAAGATTATTCAGCATACTCACACCTGATCCGCAGGATTGCGAAGGTGATGGACCTGGCAATTGAACAACCTGCGACTGAGGAGGTGGACAGGGTCTACGAGGACATCACGCAGGACCAGACCCCTCCTCTCCACCTCGCCTTCATCTCTTCACTCCTAAAGCTCGTTAAGGAATCTTGGAACAAACCCTCCACATCACATCAGATTCCCAGGAGGGTAGAGAACTATTTAAGACACATGGCAACAGCAGAGACTGTCCAAACTCCTTCGTTGTTGATGCCACACAAATTAGGGCCAGAAATCAGTCGGCATCTACACCCAATAGCAAGGAGGGTAGGAAGCTAGACATCCTTGGACGTAGAGTCTACTCCTTAGTGTCCTTTATCCTCAGAGTGGCAAATTATTCAGCGGCGATGGGGGCTTACCATCGCCATTTATGGAACACCGCCTTGCAAGCTTTACAGGCCACCCCAGAAGAGCTCAGGGCTTTGGGCCTCGCATGCCACCAAGAGGCCATGGCCCTGGCAAGGCAGGAAAGGATAGCCGCGAGACACATAGTGCATTCAGCATCCAAGCAAATTACCACGGCGGTGACTCTCAGCCGCCATGCTTGGCTGCGCTCGGCCAGAATTTCTGAAGATGTGAGGTCCTGGATCGAGGACCTACCCTTTGATGGGTAGCGGTTTACTACCTCAACAAGCAGGGTGGCACGCACTCCCTTCCCCTGTTGTGCCTGGTGGTTCAGCTCTGGGAGTGGTGCTACATCCGCCACGTCTATCCGGTAGCGGTGCACATTTTTATTCTATTTATTTATTTATTAGATTTCTATCCCACCCTTTTAGGTTCAGAGGAGAATGCCTTGGTGGATCGACTGAGCAGGCTCCAAGGTTGCAGCCACGAATGGTCATTGGACAACAACGTTTTCCTCTTGCTTTGTCGTCTGTGGGGCATGCCACAACTGGATGTTTTCGCCTCCATAACCAACAAGAAGTGTGATTGCTGTTGCTTGAGAGTGGGAATTGACCTTCACTTGGTGGGCGACGCATTCATGACCGCTTGGTCCAAGGGACTCCTCTACATGTTCCTGCCCATACCGCTGGTCCAGAAGGCCATCATCAAGATATGCCAGAAAAGGGTGAGCGTCATTTTCATCGCCCCGTGGTGGCCTCGCCAATCGTGGTTCTCCGTTCTACATCAGGACGCAATGGGCTACATTTGGCTTCCGGTGCTGCCTCATCTCCTCTCCCTGCACCAGGGCAAAACGCTCCACCCAGATCTGGAGTCCCTGCATCTGACAGCGTGGAGGCTGCTCCCATGGTAGCTGATGTCTTGAGTCATGCACGTAGGCGCTCGACGACACTCACGTATGCCTACAAGTGGAAAGTTTTCTCCACGTTCGCTTCCGCACACCACTTACCCATACAACCTACCTTGCTGGATGCGGTCCTTCAATTCCTCCTCCTCCTCTTCCGGTGGGGCCTTTCTCACTCCACTCTCAAGGTGTATGTAGTTGCTATAGTTGCACATCAACCACCTTCTTCAGAGGCAGCAAGCCTCTTCCGCCATACCACCCTTAAGCACTTCCTGCGAGGCTTGAAGAACTTGCGCCCAGCCTACAAACCCTCGACTCCACAGTGGTCCCTTCAACTTGTACTCAACAAGCTCATGGGTCCACCATTTGAATCTATGGCTAACACATCTGAGAGACTGCTCACACTGAAGACTGCTTTCCTTCTTGCTGTTACCTCCGCACGTTGAGCCGGTGAGCTGGCGGCCCTAAGAGTCGACCCTCCCTTCCTTTAATTTCACCCAGATAAAGTGACGCTCTATCTGGCCCTCTCTTTCGTGCCTAAGGTAGCCATCTATTTTCACTTAAACCAGCCAATAGTTCTATCGACCTTTTTCCCTGCACCAATATCACATCTGGAGTGGTCCCTGCACTCCCTGGACGTCAGGAGGGCCCTCGCCTACTATGTCTCCCGCTCTGCATCTTTCCGCTCTTCAAATCGCCTATTCATATCCTTCCAAGGTCACTCAAAGGGATCCCCAGTCACATCACAGACAATTTCTCGGTGGATAGTTTCCATTATCCGCCTGGCATATGAGCTGGCTCACACGCTGCTGCCGTGCACCATAAGGGGGTCATTCAACCAGGGCTGTTGCGTCCTCCACAGCTTTTCTTAGAGGAGTTGACCTGGCGGACATCTGTAGAGCAGCTACATGGGCCACGCCTATAATGTTCCTAGACTGCTCCTCTGTCCTTTACAATTTTCATTTTTTCTTCCACCATACACCTAGGCTTTCTTCTCTTTTTACTACAAGAATTGTCTTTTTGTATTCTTTCCTAAAAATATATCTGGTTTCAATTCACAGTTTTACAGTGGTCTCCAACCTTTTCGGAACCGCGGAGCGGTTGGGGGGGCGGGGTCCATGTGCGGGGGGCAGGGGCAATCCCCGCGCCCGCGAGTGGGCATGGCACATTCACGGGTGAGTGTGGCGTGCTTGCGGATGGGCGTGGTGCACTCGCAGGTGAGTGGGGCGCGCGAGCACACCACACCCACCCGCGAATGCGCCATGCCCATCCGCAAACGTACCAGCTCACCCCGTGCATGTGTGTGCGTGCCACGCCCACCATGCATGCGTGTGTGCGGGAGATCTGTCTCCGCGGCCCGGTCCTGCGAAGCCCACGGACCAGCAGCGGGATGCGGACGGGGGGTTGGGGCCCCCTGTTCTACAGGATGTTAATTAGATATGCGAGTTTTCTTTTACTTTTAAGGTTAAGCATTATTAATATTTTAATTCACATGTTTTAAAGTGTTTTAACCCTATAATAGATTTATTTATATTTTAGTATTTCTAACCTGCTATATTTTAGTGAAACTGTTTTTAACTATATTATAAGCTGCCTTGGGTCCCATTCATGGGAGAAAAGTGGCATATAAATTAGTGCAATTAAGTCAAGTGTTGGAAGTCTGATTTTGAAGAAATTATATCTTACATTGTGTGAATGTTCTGGTTCTGACATTTTAATAGTTCTTACTGATAATTAAATGTCTTTGGGCTTTAGACCAGAGACCAAAATCGGGGAATGATTGCCTGGTGTATTTTTTTAAGAGTTCTTCAATTTTGCTATATGGTATTTGAACTTCTGGTATTTCTTTTTGTTGTTCTAGAACTTTTTGAAAATGAGCATTTACGTATTGGTCAAAAAGGTAAGAGTGGCATAACAGCTATAACAAATAGCAAGAGTTCAAGAGTCTCCATTTGCTTCCTTAATTTTTTCATATATGAAGTGCAATTACACTGCAATCCTAAATACTTACTACAATCCTAAATACTTACCTAAATACTTACTGTTAAATGCACTAGAACTGACTTTGGATTAAAATTTTCATGCACAGAATGCATATATATTGTAATTTAAAATGTGGTTTAAAATGACTGAACAATTACTACCTCAGACTCATCACTGGTTTCCAGATAAAGAGTTTCACAGCTGGCTTCCTAAAAACCTGATAACAACCTCGTGTCTGTGTGTGCATGCATGCACAAGGGAAGGGAGGGAGGTGTTACTTCATGCCAAAGAGTTGAATTCCTGTTTTGAATTTCATTTTAAAATCATTGGAGTCTCGTCTCCCATCTGTGCATAAGGAACTTTCATTAGTATTAATGGAGTTTATGTGCATGCATCAAGAAAGAATATAATCTTAATTCCTCTTGATAGTAAATTGCAACTGCACACCATAATGACTCATGCAGCACTGGGCCGCTGCAGAATATCTTGTGTAGCCATTCCCTTTGAAATAAGTCATTATTCTACCTATTGAGAAAAGATCTGGCTAAGTAGAAGAAATTGTGACTCAACAGAAATCAAACTCTCAAATTATTTTCTCTGGATCTCCTTTCATAGCATTCAGCGACTCTTTCCTTTAACTCAGTATTTCATTAAAAAGCCCCTCCAGTTTATGAATGTAGAAAATTGTACTTCTGTATCCATGATTCAAAATGCCGGGAAATGTGATTTGCTGAACTAGTTTTCCATATTCTATGTGAGTCCTGAAGAAATCTTCCCCTCTTACAGGATTTTTAGTTTAGCAAACCTCATTGTCATCTAGCCTGATAGATTTCTCCTGGAGCTGGGAAAATTGAATGACCACACACACACCTTGACTGGAATAAAACTGGCCACATTTTTATCGGTTACAGCTACCAGTCACTCCTGGTGTTAATATGGAGGTCAGATCTCTAATCAGGCACCATGACTGATCCCAACCATGGTGACAGACCTGGGGTGAACCACATGGTTATAGGTCACTGAGTGGTTCCAACCAGACTGAAATGAAATAAGTGCAAGAGACTGGTGTTATACACATTAAAGGTGGATTATCAGTGCCTTTTTGATTTCTTGGCAGAACTGAAAAACACGCAGCCATAATTTCTTGGAAGTAAGATTGCCAGATTTTTAGATAAGTAGATGCAGAGATTTTTCCACAAGTTTACCTTTTTAAACTTTATGTCATTCAGGACACACTTAGAGTCCTTGGTTTGTTGTGGAGCATTGTTCTGAAAAAAAATAAACAACATACAAGTGACCCTAAGTAACAGGGAAATTTTAGATGGATAGATGCAGCGGTTTATGTGGAAGTGGAGTCCTAAAGGTTTTTTTGAGGGGGGATTGATTAGTTTCTCCTTCCCTCCCCCATGTTTTTTTTAAAGGCGGGCACTTTGTATGAAAATAGCATACAAAGAGACATCACAAGTTAAGAAGATTTAAAAGTATAGGTATAGAGACCAGAGAATTATGATGCATGGAAATGCACAGTTTAAGGGGCAACCTGAAATACACTGGAGAGGTTTGGGAGTAGTTATCCTTTGGCTAACGCCATGCTTAATAGCATTAAGAAAGAGGTAGCTAGGCTACCAGTGTATCCATCTTCCAGGCCAAAACAAGATATAGTTTTTCTATGAGAATCTCTAAAACAGAGTTGTGGCTGCAAACCTGAAATAGAACAATACTTGGTATATCTTGCTTTGATTCCTGCGACACCATTTTGAACAGCCATTTTGAACCCACCAGAGGAACAACAATGAAATAGAGCTGTTTCTGTTTCCTCCCTGGTTTGGCACTTGAAACTGCAGGTCATGCTTCTGAAATGCTGAGATGGGACTCCCCTACTCAGTCCATGAGCTGTCCCTACTTGGGACTTCAAGATTTGATCAGCCCAAGGTAGGGTTGCCAGACGTCCGGCAAAACGAGGACATGTCCTCCTTTTCAAGCTAAAGTCCTCTGTCCGGCAGGCAAAGCTAAAAAGCTTTAAAATGTCCGGCTTTTCTATCTTCACCCCCATCCCCTGCAGCCAAACCTCAAAATGTAAGCCACCTCTCCCTCCTTCCTTGGTTGCGGCACTTGTAAGGCACTTGTAAATCCTCCGCACTTGTAAATCCTCCGTTCTTTTAGAGATCGGAGATAAGCCAGCTTGATTGGTTACAGCTGTACAACAAAGCCCGGGGCAGTCAATGACTGCTTCCACCAGAGGTGACTGAGAGCACAAGGGAAAACTTCAATTAAGGAGGGAAGAAAGGTGCGAGAGAGCGACGGGTGGCTTCATAGAGCTTGTTTAAAAGTAAGATTGTAGAAAATTTAGGGAGGGAGGGAGGGAGGGTGTATGTGAGAGAGAGACTGGCTTTTATAAAACCATGAAAAAAGGTCGTGACTGCAAGGGAGAGAAGGCTCAAAGGTGCGAGGGAGGGATGGGTGGAAATGGACATACTGAACTGAAAAGGAAATGGGCATACTGAACTGAAGCAACTGATTGTTGAACATTGAGGAAGGGTTTGTGTGTGTGTGTGAGAGAGAGAGGGAGAGACACACACACACACAGAGACTTGACTCTTCCATAAAACCATGAAAAAAGGAACATTGCAAAATTTAATCTCCATTGCATTTAGCTCTGCAATTTCTGCTGAGAACAGCAAGTATTTCAAGATTCTGTTTAGACTCTAAATTGAACTGGGCAGAACTGGAATATTTAGCAGAGTCTCACTAATAGCAAACACCTAGTAAAAGACAACCGACACACCTGGGACTAGATTTCTGAAGTGTGTAGCAATCACGTTTCTCTGTTTCTCATGCCCAAAGCAGGCAAAAGTATCATAGCTTATTCCCAAATCTGAATCCCAGTCTCTCTGCTCCTGGTCCTGCTTTGACTGCAACACCAAACAAAAGGTCTTACAAACAAAAGACTGTGGCTTTCTTTATTGAGTCAATCCATCTCATGTGCTGGAAAACAGTTCTCCCGGATTTGGGGGGGGGGGAGTCCTGCAGAAATCGAATCCACACCCCATCTCCTCAGAATCCTCCTGAGATGAGAGCCACACCAGCCCCTCAGATGGGGCTCCTTCGTCAACCCCTCAACGCCCTCAATTTGTTCAGAAACCCCAAGCGGGGTTGAGAGTGAAAGCATTAATAAAAATTAAAAGGTAATAATTGTACAATTAGCTGTTTAAATAATGTTCTTTGGTATTTTGAAAAAAGCCTCCATTGAATTTATTTTTATTTTTTAACATGACTGTTTCTTGGTCAGCTCACTAAGAGACGTTTATTGGCAGCAATTGTAATAAAATTGTATTGATTGCGGGTTTAATCTGGAACGATTCAAATGAAACATTCAATATGTCCTCCTTTGTCCTCCTTTTTGTCTTTCTATGTCCTCCTTTTGGTACCAATGTATCTGGCAACCCTAGCCCAAGGGGACTGCAGTCTTGAGGCAGCTCCTGGTGGATGATGCTGAAGGTTGCTGACCTCATGCCACTGAGTTTAGGAATAGTACTTCAGAGTTAGAAACAAAAGTATAGTATTTCTTTAACTAATTGTGAGATGGCAAACTAATAGGTTCTATATAAAGTGGTAGGAGAGATGGAGTATAAAAATATACTCCATTATGACTTCAGAAATATTAGAAATGGTGGCAGGGGAGAAAGACGTAATTTTAAAATATTACAGACTTTTTGAGGAAGTGATAATTAATATGTATGACTACACTGCCGTCATATATAAAAATTGTCATAAGTTAAAATATCTTCACATGGGTTAGCAACAGTGCAGTCATACATTCCAGTGAAGAGAAAGCAGTCTATCCTTTGCTGTTTAGGAAATGGTATATAGTTTGGTGTGTATTCAGCACACAGCCTGGCATAGAAAATTTTGATTGGAAATAAAAGGCTTTTTGTTGGTTTCAGTGATTCCTATAAAGTACAATCAATGTTCTGTTAGTGTATACTACATAAAGGGCTAAAATTATTAAGTGATAAAAAGCAGATTTCCATTGTGTATATGTGTGTTTTTTCTGAGTAAAGAAATTGAGCCAGAAAATTGTGGAAGAAGTCCTCTTTTATCACGTAAAATCAATAAATGCGTGAGAAAAACTGCTGTCGGGATCATTGATATTTCTTAAAGAGAAAAGAAATTAAAGGATTTTCATAATTTTCGGAACTACTAGTAACTTAAACCTGTGATGCTATTTATAGGGAAGACAAATTGAATTTTTGGTATTTATTGCTGCCTTAAATCAGCTTGAAGAAACATAAAATAGAATATCGTCTGAATAAAATATTGCAATGTGTTTGTGTGTTCTTGCATGTAAGTATTTTTAAATTTCTTGCAGTTTTAGTAGAGCAGGATAGCGCAGCAGCCCAACAATATGTGCGGCAGGGATGTCCAACTTCATTACGAGCAGAATTGTGGGCATTGATCCTGAATATTTCTAGTCAACCTGAGGTAAGTAGAAGTATATTAAAAAGGGGATGTGTATTATACATCTAAATTGTATCAGATTTGGCTGCAGAGCTAAGCAATATATCAGTTTTCCTTATGCAAGGTTATAAAGGTTGTTTGTTTGTTTATCAGTGTTTGCCAGTACTTTTAAATTTGAGCTTCTTTTCCCTCGGTGGGCTTTGTGAGTCTGCCTTACAAGTATGTACAAATTAAAAGTGATGGTGATATAAAATTCACATGTATATAGTTTCCTCCTGTATGTGAGGACCTGTGTGTCAGTTACTAATATCTACTTAATGGCTGAAGTCCTGTTTTGCAGTTATGCATATGATGTAATTTTTGAAAGTAAATTACTGCAAATTAAGAAATCTCTGTACACATAATCTGTTGCATACTTAGTCGCTAACCCATGTGAAGATATTTTAACTTATGACCATTTGCATTTAAAATTATGCTGCTTGTATAACTGTGCAATTGGAAATAGACTGGTAAACAAATGTAAACACATATTTGCATTTTCCATGCTAATTCTTTAATTCACAATAACTGATGATTGCAATGTTTAGTTTAGTTTCCAAAAATAAGAAACCAGGATAATATTATCCTTAAATCTCTGAATTATATTTTTACATATGTCATACTGAGTTCCTTAGGCCTTAGCAACAGAGTTATTATGGCTGCCTGCACAATAGTGCAGCCATATATTTTGCTCTTGGAAGGAAAAAAGCTTTCTATAAGTCAATTGATATAAGTATATTGAATCTGCTCTTGCTCTGTGCCAAATTTGGGGATGTTAGGGCAAAGGGCTTTTGAGTTGTGCTGTTTTAAAAAAGTAACACTGTTTCACCCCCGTGTACATGCAAGCGACTTTCAGATATGGTAAATGAGATAAAAATACACGGATAAGAGATAAAGGAGATGAAATATGTGGGTAAGAAAATTTGCGTATCTGGAAAAAAAACCTGCTCTGTTTGATGTGCTTTCTCTTTCTTTCAGGATGATTGAGCCCTTCATGGCTCTAATTCAGACCCTTTAATTAATGCTTTTTAAGCCTTAAAACATCTGAAATCACTCCTTTTTTATAGCTTCCAAGAATTCCAAAGGAACTATTTGCATAACATAGCATTCTGGCCAATCAGAATGTGTCTGGAGTAGCCAGGGAGCTAATACAGGGAAGGTGTCATAATTCATTCAGTGTGAAAGGAAGCATTTAACTCCTTCTTTGCCACACATTTTTAGCTCCAGCCTGTGAAAATATTTAAAAAGATATTTTTAAAAATCGATAATAATGTTCAGCAGCTCACTCATTTCAGCTGTGAAATCACTTCCCCCCCCCCTGGTGTTGACCTCAAAGCAAGTTTTTCCTGATTTACTTGTGAGTAGGTTGCCTGGTTTATTTATGAGTAAGTTTATCAAGTTATATATCCATATGATTTTTAGATGTAATCTTCCCTAAACCACCATCAGATCATACATCTCATTTGCACCCACAGACTACACCACAGAAATGGGTTCTCCCATCACATGACTTTGCGGTGACGCAAAACACCAATATAAGTCAGAGATGCTCATAGATCCACATGATTTTTCTGCAGGATCATCCACAAACCACTGTCCACTCAGGCCCCATTTGTGCTCATAGGTTACTGTGACGTTCACCTCCTTGAGGCACCTACGTTTTGTGCCCTCACAAAGGCTCCAGTCGTGTTTTCCTCTCACTGCCACCAGTGGATTACCTCAATCCACAAAATAAATGACGTTTGATCAGACACTTGTATTGTGAATGCAAACAAAACTTATTTATTAAAGTGAAGCCAATTTAATAATCACAGAAGTTCTTCAGATGTACATACTTTTCTCTTGCCATATAATTTCCACCTTCTCTATCTATTTATCTTAACCAGCTTGATCTCTACTAGTATCTGTTCCTTCTCTCTCTGACTAACCAGTCTCTAACTCTATCTCTCTCTTCTGACTCTCTCTCTCTCTCTGACTTTCTGACTCTCTCCTCCTCTCAGGCTCCGCCTTTTAACCTCTCTCTCAGCTCCACCTCTCAACCACATTAGCATAGAACATGAATAATGCATGACTTATACCTAACAAAGGGTGAACGCTACATACCTCCCCCCTTAAATATGTTTGTTTGGGAGGGGAAACACGTTTTTCATCCTAAACAAACATGTATCATTGCATAAAAACTACTTACCCTCTGGCACAATTTTGCAAACAATACAACATCATATATATATAACACAATATCTTCTCACTTTAAACATTCCAATACAATTCAATAATATACTTTACCTTTTGATGTACACTTACGACATTTAATTTTACAATCCTATAGAAATATAACATTTTCATGAAAATTTTACATAGATAATTAAACAGTTAATCAATAGCCCATTCCAGTTTATTTTAGGTCCTTGCATCCTTCACCTGGCCTCCTGGATAGTGCATCTGCGACAATGTTGTGGGCTCCCTTTATGCTTTTTATTTCAAAATCAAAGTCCTGCAGCAGAAGAGCCCATCTCATCAGTTTACTATTAGTTTTCATTGACCGCATCCACAGTAAAGGCGAATGGTCAGTACATAGCGTAAATTTGCATCCCCAGATATATGGTTTGAGTTTCTGCAAAGACCAAACAATCGCCAGGCACTCCTTTTCAATAGTTGCCAGATGTTTCTCTCTCGGTTGCAATTTCTTACTAATATACGTTACTGGATGCACAGTCCCTTCTCCATCCGCTTGGCAAAGCACCGCTCCTAGTCCAACGTTCGATGCATCTGTGAAGATGATGAACTCCCAGCTGTAGTCAGGTGCGCTGAGGACTGGTCCGGTCGTTAATGCTTCCGTCAGCTGGTCAAACAACTGATGGCACTCAGGAGTCCATTTGATGCTCTCCGGCTCCTTCTTCCTAGTAAGGTCCGACAACGGGGCAGAGATCGCACTGAAGTATGGGATGAACCGCTGATAATAACCCGCTAGTCCTAGAAAAGATCGGACTTGCTTTTTGGAAGTGGGGTTTGGCCATTTCGTGATAGCCTCGATCTTAGAGTCCAGGGGTTTGATCACTCCCCCACCCACTAAATGTCCCAGGTATTTTAATTCAGAATCTCCAATGTGGCATTTACTGGCTTTTACAGTCAAATCGGCTCTCTGGATTCTTTGCAGCACTTGATTTAAATGTTCCTTGTGCTCAGCCCATGTTTGACTAAAAATGCCGATGTCATCCATGTAGGCGACAGTAAATTCTCCCAGGCCATGTAATGTTTTGTCCATTAATCTTTGGAAGGACGCAGAACCATTTTTTAACCCAAAGGCCATGACCCGGAATTCAAACAAGCCTAGAGGACTCCGAAAAGCAGTTTTCTCCTGATCCTCAGAGTGCATCTGAATTTGCCAAAACCCCTTGGTCATATCAATGCATGTGATGTAATGGCACCCTCCTATCGTCTCAATCAAGTCATCCAGGCGTGGCATGGGATAGGCATCAGCCTTGGTGACATGGTTTAGTTTTCGGTAGTCTACGCAAAATCTTATGCTACCATTGGGCTTGTCGATTAGTACTATGGGAGCAGCCCAGGGACTCTCAGATGGGGTGATTATGCCTGCCTGTAGCATCTCTTGGACTTCCTGTCGCACTTTTCCAACGTAATCCCTGGTGATTCTATAAGGGGTGACAGCTATGGGACTGGCACCCCCAGTGTCAATTCGGTGGACTACCCCCTTCGCTTTCCCAGGTATTTTAGTAAATACGGATTGGTATTTTTGAAGAATCTCAGCTACTTCCTTCGTCTGTTGTATGGTAAGGGAGTGGCCTAGGTTTACTTCATCTGGATTAAAATGCTGTTCCCCTCTCCCTTCCCAACACATAAATACTTCTTTATCGCCTGGGTCCTCTCTGATCGCATATAGGGTCCAGAGCTTTCTTCTGTAATAAGGCTTGAGCATGTTGACATGCACTATCTTGCGACCCTCTTCTTCTTTCTGCATCACATAATTTACATTACTCATTTTTGATACTATTTTATAGGGACCTTCCCAAGCTAATTGTAACTTGTGACCCTTGACTGGCCTAAGTAAAAGGACTTCATCATCAGGCCCAAAAGTTCTTTCCCGAGCTTTTTTGTCATACCAGGTCTTCTGCTTGGTCTGGGCAGCCCTTAGGTTCTCTCCTGCTATCTCCATGGACCTTTGCAGGGTGTTTTGCAACCTGTTCATATATTTGATGATTGATTCAGGGTCACTCTCCCTATAGTCTTCCCAATTCATACGGAGCAAATCTAGAGGTCCTTGCACCCCCCGTCCTAGTAACAATTCGAAAAGACTGAACCCGGTGCTTTCTTGAGGAATGCTCCTGTAGGCATATAATAGGGGTTGTATTTTGCTATCCCAATCATTTGGGTTCTCTGCCACATAAGCGTTGATCATGCGTACTAACGTGCCATTGAATTTTTCAATTAGCCCATTAGTCACGGGATGATATGGTGTAGAGTTGATTTGGGTTATTCCACAGGCCTTCCATAACCTGTTTATGAGTCTGGAAGTGAAACTGGTTCCCAAATCACTGACTATTTCACTCGCGAATCCTAATCGGCTCATATAATTTATTAAGGCATCTGCCACCGCATCAGTTTCTATGTTACGTAATGGAATTGTCTCAGGATATCTGGTGGCAAAGTCCATAATCGTCAAGATGTATTTATTCCCTCGCCTGGTGGCTTTAGGCAGTGGACCTACCAGATCGATCCCTAGCCTTTGGAATGGGGTAGTAATGACTGGCAAAGGACATAATCTTGCTTTGGTTTTGTCCTGCCCTGTCCCCCTTCTCTGACATATGTCACAAGTCTTGCAGTAATAGGTAATCTGTTTACCCATGCCTGGCCAAAAGAAGTTCTGAGCAACCCTTCTTTTGCTTCGTGTGATCCCCATGTGTGCTCCAAACAAACTACTGTGAACTTGATTTATGATTTCCTCTCTGTATTTATTTGGGACCACTAATTGCTTTTGGGGTTCTCCTTTTCCTCTGTATGGGGTGGCTAAAACTTCCCTATACAAAAGATCCTTATCCACAAAAAATCTCTCAGGGCACTCAGGAGACAATAACGTGGGTGAACTGGTCGCCTCAAAGCAACTCACCAAACTAAAGTCCTCCTTCTGCTCCTGAGCAAAACTATTTTTATTTGGATTCTTCAGAATCATAATCTCAGCTTCTGGATGGCTATTAAACTGACTTTCTAAGGAGCTTTCTCCTGCCAGGCTTCCCTCTGCTACTGTATCCATTTCTGCTGCAGTGGGTGATTTCTGGCCCCCCTTTGAGCGTGTAAGTACAAAAGCACTCTTAACATGCTCTATTAAGTCCCATCCGATGAGAAAAGCAGCCGGTATTTCATCTGAAATGGCCACTTGCCACTTTCCAGACCAATTCCCATAAGTTATTTGAACCTCTGCCACTTTCAACACTACAGTTTCCTTCCCAATTCCTTTTAGGGTCATAGTTCTGCTTGGAATTATGTTGTCCTGAGCTATCAGATCTGAATGTGCGATGGAAATTTGAGAACCTGTGTTCCTTAGAGCAATGTACTTCTTTCCACCCACTACTATCTCTTCCCCAGCGTTTTTAAGAAGAGTATTGTCATTTTGATGTAAAAACAATGGACTATAGGGGCTACAGGAATGTCCTCTGGCTCAGCTGCCATGGTTGCCACGGAGACAGAACTATGGTTACTGCTCCCCTCAGAGGTTTCTATGGGTTTTAAACAGTATACTTTCTTGGTCTGATTATCATCTTTCACATATTTACTTTTGTTTTTCATACAATTGAATTGTAAATGCCCAGACTTGCCACGTTTGTAACATTTGTAAGACCTTCTCTCATTCTGAGGAGATCTGTTAAACTTTCCCTCAGGGTTCATTTGGGTCTGAGAACTAGGCCGTGCTAATCTAGATGAGGCACTACTCTGGCCTTCTTTTCCTGATGTTTTGCTGAGGAAATTTTTATTAAAGGGTTTCTTATGGTGGTCCCAGTTTTGCCTGTTAAAATTTACCTCAGAGAACCTGTGGTTTCGAATCTCCCCAATGTAATCAGCTGTTTCACCTGCTTCTAATAGATTTTTAGGATTTTTGTCTTTAACTAAATAATGCAATTCCCCAGGCAAAATAGAATAAAATTGTTCTAACCCAATCACATTTTTCATCTGCTCTAGAGAAGTGACATTCTCACATTCCATCCATTTGTCCAAACATTGAAGACGTTTAGTCCCTATCTGGGAATAAGATTCCTCAGGCTTTTTGGTAAGAGAACAAAATTTTCTCCTCAGGTGTTCTGCATTGATGCCAAATCTAGCATATACCATTTTTCTATATGCTTCAAAATCTCTAGCCTGCTCCAGAGGCATCTGAGAATACAGCTCAGCTAAATCTCCACTTATTTGTGATCTCAAAACCATCATCCTTTCATCATCCTTAACATTAAAGTCCCAGCATGCCCTTTCAAATGATATGAGGAAAGATTCAGGGCAGTCTCCTTTTCTATATTGGGGAAATTTCTTTAAGTCGATTTTTGAGAGATTTCCCTCACTAGAGTAGTTATTGTTATTACTATTATTGTTTTGAGCAGCCAATTCTAATCTTTTCATTTCCATTTGAAATTCCATTTGTTTTAACTCCATTTGTCTGTTTTCTTGCTCAGCTTTTTCTCTCATCTCTAGTAGTCTTTTTTCCTGCTCAAATGCCATTTCTCTCTCTCTTAATTCTATTTGTCTGGCCTCAGCTCTCTCCTCAGCTCTGGCTTTGATTTCTAGTTCCTTCAATTTAAATTCCTGTTCCAGCTTCCATTTTTTCAAAATCTGGGGAGCTTAGAACACTTTCTCTCCCTGAGGCACCCTTATGAGTCTCCTCCTGTTCTCCTGGAGCTAGAGGGTCTCCATTTCGCTCCACTTCCTGACGTAAACTTTGTGCCTCTTGAGGATCAATTACCTCCATTACTAGCTTTCTAATTCTTTTGGGTGGCATAAGTATGTGTACTTCTTTGATAAGAGCTGGTTTCTATTGCAGAGTTAGTCAGGCCTCTTTTTAAAACACTTTTTTACTGTTGTTTTCTTTTCCCAGTGTTTTTCTAGGGTACTATGTAGCTCTCACTTGGCAGCTAAAGATGGCTACACTTTTTCTGGCACCACGCCAGCCACGATGTTTCTTGGTCTGAGACAACCTTCTTGCCTCCAGACACAAAACAAATTCTGTTTCCAAGCCTCTGCTTTTTATGTCCTTTCACCTCAGATCTGTTCTGACCCTGGCTTCTGCTTTTTATTCACAAGCACTCCCTTAACTCTCAGAGCCTTGGATTTTAAGCTAGCCCACTGGGTCTGTTCAAATCCTGAGGTAACCTCAAAAGGAATTTTCCCTTCAGAGTTGTTCCCTATCTTTAGTCCCCCCCCCCCAAGATCTGGGATCAGAAGCCCCGCCACTAAGCTTTTCCACAAAAGCTCTAGCAGGTAACCCACTTCTTTACCACAGACCTCTGACTAAAAGGTACCCTTGACTCAAAGAAAATTCACTTTTAACTCTGGCTTGACTGGATTCGTTCGGATCCTGTCGCTGGACACCAATTGTGACGTTCACTTCCTTGAGGCACCTACGTTTTGTGCCCTCGCAAAGGCTCCAGTCGTGTTTTCCTCTCACTGCCACCAGTGGATTACCTCAATCCACAAAATAAATGACGTTTGATCAGACACTTGTATTGTGAATGCAAACAAAACTTATTTATTAAAGTGAAGCCAATTTAATAATCACAGAAGTTCTTCAGATGTACATACTTTTCTCTTGCCATATATTTTCCACCTTCTCTATCTATTTATCTTAACCAGCTTTATCTCTACTAGTATCTGTTCCTTCTCTCTCCGACTATCCAGTCTCTAACTCTCTCTCTCTCTCTTCTGACTCTCTCTCTCTCTGACTCTCCTCCTCTCAGGCTCCGCCTTTTAACCTCTCTCTCGGCTCCGCCTCTCAACCACATTAGCATAGAACATGAATAATACATGACTTATACCTAACAAAGGGTGAATACTACAGTTACTTCATTAGAAATCATGGGTCCCCCAGTGCCTGGCCTTGTAGTGGTACAAAAACATAGATCCAAAGCACAGAACCTCATGGATCCACTTGATTTTTATGCGGAATCTTCCCCAAACTACTGTCCAAACATAGGCCCCATCTCTGGCCACACACTAAAATACAGAAATTGTGGGTCTTTCAGCACATGGCTTTTCAGTTGCACAAAAACATGGATCTGAAGCACAGGACCTCATGGATCCACATCGTTTTTCTGTAGGATCATCCTCAAACCATTTTCCAATCATGTGGACCACCCAGGTCCTTTAATTTCCTTTTTACCTACTGAGGTGCTCTACAATTAAAGCCCATTAGATGTCAATCTTGTATTTGATGTGTATTCTGGGCTGTTTTTTTGTTTAGTGTTTAGTTTTTGTTTCTCAGCCACAGAATCAAGACCCCTTCCCAGCCTTAGAAGTTTTCTTAAAAGTACCTCCTGTAGAAATCACACCATCTGTCTCAAATTACGCACCTCCTTCTGTCCCTTCACTTTTCTCCTCCCGTTTTCCCACTCATGGTAACTCTCAGTTCTGTAATTCAAGGAGAAGATGTATTTCTGGTAAGTAGTGTTATTCTTTATTTTGTTCCTTCGCATCTTCTAATTTAGCTCCCAGTGGTTGTTCCCATCAGGCTGCCACTGGCATTTTCCCTGTGAGTGATAAGTAGATAGTTGCCGGCTCCCTGGAGCTCAAATCAGTGAATCCCTATGATCTTCACCACAGGGGTTACATGGGAGAAGCCTGCGTATATGGAGCTAGGCAGGCAATCCAAGACCCCTCTTTTTCCAGAGGGGCAATAGGCTTATAAGCCAGATTCCTGCCCATGGGATCTGCTCCGAAAAAAGTCAGAACAGCTTTCGTGGCTCCATCTTAACCAGTTATAAGGCTATTTCCAAACTATTTAAGGACCATCATTCTGCAGTGAGGAAGATTCTTCACAAGTGGAAAACATTCAAGACAGTTGCCAATCTTCCCAGGAGTGGACGTCCAAGCAAATTCACCCCAAGGTCAGACAGTGCACTGCTTCAGAGAAATTGCAAAGAAAAACCCAAGAGTTCCATCTCAGACTCTACAGTCCTCAGTTAGCATGTGAAATGCTAAAATTCATGACAGAACAATTAGAAACAGACTGCAGAAGTATGATCTGTTTGGAAGGGTTGCCAGGAAAAAGCCTCTTCTCTCTAAAAAGAACATGGCAGCATGGATTAGGTTTGCAAAGTTGCATCTGGGCAAACCACAAGACTTCTAGAATAATGTTCTTTGGACAGATGAGAGCGAAGTGGAGATGTTTGGCCATATTGCACAGTGCCACGTTTGGTAAAAACCAAACACAGCATATCAGCACAAACACCTTATACCAACCGTCAAGCAGGGTGGTGGAGGGCTGCTGACTTGGGCTTGTTTTGCAGCCACAGGACCTGGGCACCTTGCAGTCATTATGTTGACCATCAACCCCTCTGTATACCAAAGTATTCTAGAATCAAATGTGAGGCCATCTGTCAGACAACTAAAGCTTGGCTGAAACTGGGTTATGCAACAGGACCATGATCCCAAACACACTAGCAAATTTAGAACAGAATGTCTGAAAAAGAAAAGAATCAAGGTGTTGTAATGGCCCAATCAATGTCAAGACCTCAACCCGATTGTAATGCTGTGGTGGGACCTTAAGAGAGCTGTGCATAAACAAATGCCCACAAACGTCAATGAACTGATGGAATGTTGTGAAGAAGAGTGGGCCAAAATTACTCCACAACAATGTGAGAGACTGGTAAAGTCAAACAGAAAACAATTACTTCAAGTTATTGCTGCTAAAGATAGTTCTACAAGCTATTGAATCATACGGTGTACTTAGTTTTTCACACATGGCTTCTCCATTTTGGCTCTATTTTTGTAAGTTATGACATGGTGTAATATGTCATGTGTTATTGTTCATCCAAGGTTGTATTTACTAATTTTCAGACCTGCTATGGGCCAAATGATTTTTATTATGTGCTGATACATAAAACCTTAGAATTCAAAGAGGATGTACTTTCTTTTTGCCATGACTGTATCTTTCATCTGCTACTTATCATTAATTCTTACTGTGGATAATTCCTTAGGCATGGGGTTTTGAGTAGACAAGGTGGCTTAGCACATTCTTCTCTGGTTTCATTGTCAACAGTACTCGGATCTGAGAAAAGAGTTGGTGGTGCTGAATGAAGAATCTTGCGCAGATCAGATCAGATCAAGTTTAATACGATCATAGACCAATATCCAAACGTAAATGTACAAAAAACAGTAAAACTCATATGTAAAAACATATACAAAGTTAAAAACATCCTAACAGAGTAATACATTATACTTCCTTAGTCTCCCTTGTGCAAAAAAACAACTTTATTGCTACACATGACTCTAGTTAAAACTAGCGTTATGTGCTGCTGAGTCAGAATCAAGTTATTGTAATTCTTATAGGGCTTTCAATGTAAATGAGATATTTAAGGAGTGGTTTTACCAGTGCCATCTCCCAGTGAGTTTCCATGGCTGATCAGAGATTCGAATCCAGGTGTCCTGAGTCCTAATCGATCACTCCATGCCACACTGGATACCATTGAACTGTTAAGGCCAAGTGTATAATACTCGAACAGTGTCCTCCAATCTTGCATGATGTGATTATTGGTATCACGTAGTCTGACTCCACTCCAATAGTGATGGTATCAAGACTTGATACAATAAATTGTCCATTGTTAACTAGTTTCAGCAAAGGTTTGATTTAAATCAATAATCAATAAGACTCCATTTTAATCATGGTTTTAAAGGTTTGTTCTTCCTGGTTGTTATAGCCTTAATATTTACCACCCAGATGAAGGTTTCATTTTTAGAATAATAACTTTTCAGGTTAGTTTTACAGTTACATGAGAAAATGAATGATTAATTGGTTTGCACTGTTTGCATTTTTCATGCATGCCTGCCATACCTGTACATAGAGGACTTTCATTAAAATATTCCCAAACCAGGTCTTATTTATAGCCTGGTGCTATTATAGTTTTTCTCCTTAAGGGAGAGAGAATGTGATGAATCTCAGGCTACACTCATGAAGATCTCAACATTTTTACAATATTCTGCTCAGGACCTTTCACTTTAATTTGTACTGCTTGGCCTTCCCTCCCCACACTTCACTCTTAATGTCTCCTTATCCAGTTCAATTCTACCCTGAACAAATTTCTATTTGTTGAACTTCATGAAACTTAGCACTTAAAAGATAATGGGCTGATTCTGTGTTCATATATTTTCAGAGGAACAATAGGACTGAGATATGTTTTTCAACTGCATATGTTTTTTTAAAAAATATTTTTGCTGTTAGTAAGAGGCATGTTCTTCTTGTGTGAATCACACTTAGGGTGATTCACATGTGTGCAGAGCCTCATCAGAATATTCTAGAGCTTCTGCAGTGAGAAAGCAAATACATTAGTATAGGCCCCACCTTCCCTCTTATAAGTACTTTGGTGCCAATACACTCTCCTCAGTTCTTTTCAACTGCTGTGTTGAGAGCCTTGTTCCTTGTGTTCCAGCTTCTGTGAGTTTTCTGAAAAAAAACAAAAACAAAGGGAAAGCAGACGAATTTTTGTTAGGTTTCGTTGTGTTTGTTTGTAGTTCACCAGTGTCTAATCCATTACCTTGGCCCTTTGAGCTTCGGCTTGCTCCTGCTTCGTCAATCTCCTGTTCATGGCCTCTAAAGGGCAGTTCAAATGCTGTGTCTCCGGCAGTAATAAGATCCCATTCTCTGATGGCCATGCTACGTGCCTTTTTTTGCCTTGGGGAAGCTCACCAGACCAACTCCTGTGCTCAAGAAGGCATACAAAGGCTAAAACCACCAAACTCAGCCTGATGGCAGCAGCACACTCGTCCACCGCACCAAAGGACCTAGTGTGAATCAACTGCTTTTTGGAAGATGAGCCCCTTCTGGCTCACCAATCGTCTCCATACCCCTCCCAGTTCCCTGGCTGGGAGGAATGAATGGATGCATTGGTAGTCTCCACACCCCTGAGGCCACAACACCTTTCCCAATCCCCTGGTGGGACTTCAGAAGCTAGCTCTGACTATTCAGAGGCCACTGGACACTGGCCCACTGGCTCCATGCTGCTGTGGCACTCTGCCTGGGCCTCCCCTGGAGAGGCACCATCACCAGCCTCGCCTCATTTCCTGCTTGTCATTTTACACGGGCTCCGAGAGGCACCCTGGTCATCAGCATCACAGGGAGACCTTTTGCCCTGAGAAGTGCTACACTGAGACATCCACTTGTTGTTATCAGGTGTTGATGCTTGCTATGCATCGGTGCCGTCCAAATGCTCAGTGCACAGAACAGAGCTGTCAGTGTCGAAGCGAGGGCACCATTACTTCTCTTCTCAGAGAATGAAGGCTACTGACTGACCTTTGGCACCGAAGAAGCATCAATGGACCCATGTGGATCCTTCAACAGCGGCAGCCTTTTCAACACCGGCAACACACTCCCCCCCCCCGCCATCATAGGCAGGCCACTCCTCGAGGTCAGCCTCTTCCACTATGCTGGTTTCCTGTGGAGACCCTCGACATCCTAGTACACTGAGATGCTGGTCAACATCAACAGGCCTCAGCAGATCCTCAGTACCTTGAACTGCCTCGACACCACCACTACCATGGGGTTGTTGTCGACATTGACCGGCATTGCCACGAGCTAGCAAACTCAACCAGGTCTGCCTCGTCGGCAATCTTCCAACAGCAACAGTCCTCTCAGACTCATCAGCGCCACCTGGGGCTGGACTATGAGTCTGATGTCAAACATCAATCAGTAGGCTCCTCTCTTGGACCCGAGCTGTTGGATCTGGGATCTCGCCCTGAAACATCATCAGTCCTCCTCACCCCCCCTGAATCAGACCTGGCGGACCTGGACTCACCTCCCTGGCAGAGGACTTCCAGACTTACGCTTAATTGATGGTGCGTATGGTGAAGATACAAAAACCCATAAATCGAAGTGCTCGATACCGAAGTCCTCGATATCGAAGCCCTCCACTAAACGTCAAATGTCCACCGAAGCCTCTTCAGTTACAGAGCCTTCTCCGCCTAAAAGACCTAAACAGCATAAATCTAAAGCTGCAGTCATTTCTCAGCAGCCTCAACAAACCGCCGAATCAATCTCTATTGGTTCGCCTTCTGACGATGATGGAATCCCCTCTCATCAACCCTGCTCCCAATCACCGGAACGGGATGACAGAGTCGATCGATTAACATCTTCTCCTCCCAGTCCTCAACACTGTTCTTTTGAGCAACCCTTCCGTAGTTGCTTCACCTGACAAGGTTGACTCCGAACAACAACTAGAGACCATACCTTATTCGGTAACATCTGATCGTCCACCATGACCTCCTCAGAGACATCGGCCCCAACAGTCCCTGGAGCTGTCTATTTCATCATGCGCGGCTCAGACCCGCGTTCAGCACTCTCACCGGGTTGCCATTTGCCCCGACCAGTGCTCGACTGGACAAACCGCAACTGCCAATCAGCCAGTTGCTCTATCCAGCTCGGCCGTACCTTCTCATGGCGGGCCTCGATCTCGACAGCCATCGGTGTCGAAACAGCCATATCACCGTGACCCACATCAACTCCAACTTGCTCCCTACCTGGTACCTAAAAGACCCAGGACAGTCGAGCAATTTTCTTCTACATGCGAGGCTTTTACAGCTCCAGCCTCCCGATATTTTCCCGCTAATCCAGATGAGGGAAATCATTCCTCTTGCTCAGCATCTCCAGCGTCTATATACTCCACTGCTTTACCAGCTCATCAACAACTGCCATTTCGACATCACCGAGACACAGGCCCTGATATCTATGATCCTCGATATCCATCCTGGTCCATGGACACTCGTTCTGTCCCTCTATCGACGCACGATTTCCATCGCCCGATAGAACCAAGCCATTGAACTCGACATCACTATGACCCCGAGTTCGACACCGATGTTCAACCATATCAAATGACGTCCATGGACACTCGGATGACATCTCTCGATATCGAAAATCCTCGACACCGACAAATGCCCATGGACATGCTGCCTCCATCGACATTGAGCCACAAACGTCAATACTATGACACTCAACCTATCAACACCGAAGTCGATCGACAATCCGTCGACTCCCG
Source organism: Intellagama lesueurii (assembly GCA_037013535.1). Classification (NCBI taxonomy): domain Eukaryota; kingdom Metazoa; phylum Chordata; class Lepidosauria; order Squamata; family Agamidae; genus Intellagama; species Intellagama lesueurii. The sequence continues at coordinate 114,662,339 of JBAJHW010000005.1, forward strand.
ACGCAATCCCGATTATTCCGATCACGGATCCAGACCTCAGACGCCATCAGTATTACTTACCTCACCGGAATCTGACCTTGTCGATGCCGACCCACCATCACCAGCGGAAGACTTCCAAACCTACACCCAACTTATGATCCGTATGGCTAAGTCTCTCAATCTCCAAATCCACCGTCCTTCGACAGAACTGGCTGATCATCTATATGACCCAATCTCTAAAGATACAACTACTCCAGTACACATCTCGATGCTTCCATCTCTACTCAGCACCGCTCAACGATCCTGGACAAAACCAGCCTCTTCCCATACCATGTCTAAACGAATCGATAACCTCTACAGAGTCCATGATCCTGGAGCTCTATTTCTTCAAAAACAACCAGCTCCAAACTCTATTTTTGTCGAAGCCTCACAATCCAGATCTCGACATCGACAAACCCTCATACCACCAAATAAAGACAGTAGAAGGATTGACTCCATGGGAAGATGGCTTTACTCATCAGCAGCGTTCACCATGCGTGTCGCTAACTACCAGGGAGCCATGGGTGCATATCAACATTTCCTTTGGGACAATATGTCAACCTTTGTCGAATCTTTACCAGAGGACAAAAAAGTACTCGCCCAAACCTTTCAACAAGAAGGTCTTTCCGTTGCCAAACTACAGATGCTTTCTGCTAGGCACACGGTAGACGCCACAGCAAAGTCAATGGCCACTTCAGTGGCCTGACGATGTTTCTCTTGGCTAAGGACAGCTGGCCTGGCTGAGGATGCCCGCGCACGTATTGAAGACCTTCCATTCGATGGGGCAGGCCTCTTTAATGCTCAAACTGATGATATTTTGGAAAACGTGCAAAAGAAAAGATCAGCTAGACGTTGGGGAGTTTATCCATCTTACCAACAACGCCCCCAACAAAATCAATGGAGACGACCGTACAACTCATATAAAAAATTCCAGCGTGATCCTTCAAAACAAACATCTTATACACTCTATTTCAGAAATCAAAGAAATAAACCCCGCCAACAACCTATTACTAGGCGCAACAACCGCAAGCCCAAACATCACGTTTGACGCTCCCATGACCGAGATCGCACACCACTCCACCCATCCTGCCCTCTGGAAGCACCTACCTGTCTGAGAATCCATCACTACAGATGCCTGGGTACTGTCTGTCATCCGCGACGGCTACCGCATCCATTTCTTCCAACTTCCTCCGGCAACACACGTCATCACTCCACCATCTCCAACCCTACAAGAGGAAATAAGTTTACTCCTCAAGGACGCCATACAACCCGTCTCACAACACAACAAAGAGTTTTTTCTCGCTATTTCACCGTACCCAAAAAGGACGGAGGTCTTCGCCCTATCTTAGACCTACAAGAGTTAAACAAATACATCATTACCACAAAATTCTGTATGGTTACCCTCAAATCAGTTCTCCCTTTAGTCCGCAAAAACGACTAGTTCACTGTCATAGATCTCAAAGACGCTTGCTTCCATATTTCCAGACATCCTTCACACAGAAAACTCCTTCAATTTCAGCTAGGATCACAAGCCTACCAATTCAAAAGGCTTCCTTTCGGCCTTGCAACAGCTCCAAGAGTATTCACCAAGTGCATGGCACCAGTAGCTGCTTACCTCAGGTTGCAAAAAATTCTCATATTTCCATATATCGACGATTGGCTCCTCGTAGCTCATTCCCGTCGCAAGGCCCAACGAGACACTCACTTCACCCTTACCCTCCTTCGCGATCTCAGTCTCGCTGTCAACGTACAAAAATCAAATTTGAAACCTACAAAGATTATTCATTATATAGGCGCATGCATAGATTCCACACAAGCTCGCGCCTTTCTTCCTCCAGACAAGAGAGAAAATCTCATCGCATTACTTCAAGTTTTCACCCCTCATGCTATGGTACCCGCCTTGACTGTGCAACGTGTACTAGGCACCATGGCCTCTATGACTTCAGTAGTGCAGCACGTACGTCTCAAGATGAGATCTCTTCAGTCGTGGTTTCTTGCCCTCTTCGACCCGCTCACAGACCCTCCTCACACTCTTTTAAGAGTCACCCCAGAATTCGCCTCCCAACTTCAGTGGTGGCATTTTCCTCCCAACCTATCCGTCGGGCGGCCGTTCCGACAACCACGACCACAAATACAGGTCACCTTGTATCCGATGCCAGCCTCACAGGCTGGGGAGCTCACTGCAAATCTCTCAAAATCCACGCCAAGTGGTCTTCCAGAGAGAAATTGCTTCATATAAACGAATTAGAGCTGTTGGCAGTTATAAAAGCTTGCAAGCTTTCAGAAATCTCCTCACTGGCAAGATGGTACAAATTGCCACCGACAACACCACGGCAATGTACTATATTCTGAAACAAGGTGGCACCCGCTCTCCAAGTCTCCTCTATTTAGTGGTCGACCTCTGGGAGTGGTGCCTAGCACATCATATCTGCCTCACGGCTTTACACATTTCCGGCCATGACACGACTTGGCCGATCTACTCAGCCACACAAACTCTCAAGCTCACGAATGGGAGTTAGACCAATCAGTTTTTCTTCACCTATGCGAACGATGGGGCAAACCAACTCTCAACCTCTTTGCCTCCTGTGTGAATTGGAAGTGCAAACAATACTGCTCCCGAGCCGGCATTGGCAAACACCCCCAAGGAGATGCATTCGTCGGCTGATGGCCCAAGAACCCTCACTTACCTTTTTCCCGCTGTTCCCACTTCTCCACAAGGTCGTGGTTCGCCTACAAGACAAACACGATGCCATCGTTATAGCCTCTTGGTGGCCGAGACAACCCTGGTTTCCAGTCCTTCACAATCTCTCATCAGACATTCACCACCCCCCTTGCCTGCCCCACCTCCTCACGCAGAACAACGCCCAAGTATTCCACCCAGACTTACCTGTTCTGCACCTGGCAGCGTAGAGGATTCCGCCTCGCTAATGAACGTCCTCTGTCAATCAAAGAAGCCCTCCACTGGAAATCTGTATAAATGGAACAGATTCAAATCTTTCACTGAAGCTTCTTCATTGCTTTCTATCAACCCATCACTTGCTACTGTTCTACATTGTTTGCTTCATCTCAAGTCTAGCGGCCTTTCCCTCTCTTCCTTGAGAGTTTACCTCTCTGCCATAGTTTCTTATCAGCCCCCTAACTTTCCGGCAGCTGATTTCTTCAAGCATCCAACATTGAAATGTTTTCTTAAAGGTCTATCTCATATCTACCCAGATACCCGCCCGCCTTCCCCACAATGGTCACTAACACTAGTGCTGCAACAACTTACTAAAGCTCCTTTCGAACCTTTAGCTTCAGCTGATTTACGCCTACTTACCTTTAAAACAGTTTTCCTCGTTGCCATCACCTCAGCTCGACGAGCTAGTGATTTAGCGGCCTTACGTCACGACTATCCTTATTTACAGTTTTTTCTGGACAAAGTCAAACTATCCATGGATATTTCTTTCCTCCCCAAAGTTGTATCTCAATTCCATCTCTCTCAGCCATTTATCCTTCCTTCCTTCTTGCAGTCACCGTCCACAACTCAAGAAAGAATCCTCCATACTTTAGACGTTAGGCGAGCCCTTGCCTTTTACGTCCAACGCACCCAACCTTTCAGGCGTTCACCTCGACTTTTCATAAGTCACCAACCACCTACTTAAGGTCGCCAGGTGATGTCTCAAACTATATCTAGATGGGTCGCTTCAACCATTCACCTCGCGTATCAGCTTGCACGCAAACCAGTCCTGAAGGTGATTCACCCTCACTCCACCAGAGCAGTGGCGACCTCTGCGGCATTCCTACGTGGCGTACCTCTTCCAGACGTCTGCGCCTCTGCCACCTGGGCACAGCCGTCCATTTTCATCCGGCATTATAGACTTGATCTCCGGCAGAAGTCTGATGCGGCCTTTGGACGTGCTGTTCTAGCCTCTACCTTGGCGTGGCGCCCTGCCTCCGGGTAAGACAGCTTTTTAGTCACCCAGGGTGTGATTCACAGAGGCCACGAAGAAGAATGACAGGTTACCCACCTGTAATTGTAGTTCTTCTAGTGGACCTCTGTGATTCACACATCCCGCCTGTCCTCCCCACTGTCATGCCATTTTGCTTAATGTAGCGGCGGTTGACACAACTGAAAGGGGAGCCTTGGCGTCAAGGTACTTATACAAGGGGGGAGGGGCCTTATTCTAATGTGTTTTTTGCTACCGCAGAAATTCTAGAACTTTCCGATGAGGCTCCGCGCAGGCACAGATCACCCAGGGTGTGAATCACAGAGGTCCACTCGAAGAACTACAATTACAGGTGGGTAACCTGTCGTTCTCAGCCCTGCAACAATTGGCACCTGACATCTACCACCTTCCTCGCCTAACCCTTCCTCACCTCCTCACTCAGAACATCAAGGGGGCCCTTCATCCAGATCTCCCAGCGCTTCATCTGGTGGCTTGGAGGATTCGTTTGCCTTACTAGATGTCATACATCAGGCCAGGAAACCCTCCACTGGAAGAGCCTATCTCTATAAATGGAGAAGGTCTTTCACCTATGTCATAGGTAAATCTCCTGCCACTCCATCACTATGCACAGTGCTCTGCTTCTTCATTATCTCAAGTGGAGTGGCCTACCTCTCTTCAATTTGGTTGTATCTTATGGCCATTGTGGCTGATCAGCTATCTGGGTTCCTGGCCTTACATTTTTTCAAGCATCCAACTGTTGAAGCACTTTCTCAAGGCCCTAGCACATGTATATCCCCAATGTCTGACGACCTCCACCTCAGTGGTTGTTGACACACATACTCCAGCATCTCACATGGCTACACTTTGAACCCTAGGTCTCGACCGACTTGTGTCTTCTTACACTTAAGACTGTATTTTTGGTGGTTATCACTTGGGCCAGGCGAGTCAGTGAGCTGTCAGCTCTCCACTCTCACTATCCTTACCTTCAGTTCCACCTCAAAGTCTTCCTCTTCTTAGATGTCTCCTTCCTGCTGAAATATGTGTCTCAGTTCGACCTCTCTCAGCCCATTGTCCTTCCGTTGCCCTTCCCATTTCCATCCACACTGCAGGAATGCCTTCTCCACATTCTGGATGTACAACGGGCTCTGGCTTGCATGCAGCCTTTCTACCAGTCTCTGTGTCTCTTTATCAGCTACCAAGCTCCTTTCTAAGGACCTCCAGGTTTCCTCCCAGGTTACTGTCCATCTCCAAATGGGTGGCTTTGACTATTCGCTTCGCCTACCAACTCCCTTGTGCCTCTGTGCTGGTGCCTCTCCAGGCTCATTCTACCAGGGCCTTGGTGGCTTCCATGGCTTTCCTCTGAGGTATCCCACTACCAGATATCTGTGCAGCAGCTGCCAGGTCTCAGCCATCAATCTTTGTCACTCACTATCTCCTGGATGTCTAGCAAAAGAAAGATGCCTCCTCTGGAAGGGCCATACTTTCCTCCATCCTGGTGTGACAACGTCCTTCCAGGTAAGTCAGCTTGCTAGTCAGCCTAAGTGTGATTTGCAGAGGCCATAAAATAGAACAGGTTTCCTACCTGTAACAGTAGTTCGTCGAGTGGTCCTCTGTGAAGTCACACATCCTGCCTATCCTCCCCTCTTTGTCATCCCTTCACCTGCAGCAGCGATTGACTTGAACTGAGATGAGAGTATTGGCACCAAGGTACATATAAGGGGTGGGTGGGGCCTATACTAACGTATCTGCTTGTTCACCGCAGAAGTTCTAGAATGTTCTGATGAGGCTCTGCACATGCACGAATCTAAGTGTGATTTCATAGAGGACAACTCAAGTTACTGTTACAGGCAGGTAACCTGTTTTTACCTCTGCAGACACAAGTTGACAGCTGGGAGAAATGAAAAACCAATTATCTGAGATAGTATCTTTTAGATAGAAAAATTACCCAAAATAGTCTTATGGAAACCTCTGGCAGAGCATGGAATTGGAGCTCTAACGACTGAATTAATGCATTGTGGTCTCTGTGAAATCATACATTGGGTTACATTCTGCTCCTGTGCAGACACCTTGGAACCTTCCAAAGCCTAGAAAAACTCTTTGGACATCCCTTCACACCATCACGCATGTTCCCCATCTCTGGAGTGCACTGCTCAGTTCCTTTATGAAAAGTGAATATCTCAGCCTTACTTATGCTTTCCAGCTTTTCATTTGCTATCTTTGTCTTCAAAGTTGAATATTTCCTTTAGTTCTTCATTTTTCTTGTTTAATCTGTTTATGGCCTCTTCAGGCCCCTTGAAAAGGTGTGTTGAGTGCAAGAATAAAATCTCTCTGCCCAACAGACACACTTAAGTGTTTATACTATCAGAGGAAAAGACCTCTACCCCAGCAGCACAAATTTTGTAAGACATTTACAACTGCAGCAATTAAGAATCACCAATCTCACCTTCAGTCTTACCTCTGGGAAAAATCCACACAGTTGACTCCATTGCAGAAACTTCTTAGCCAGAAGCCTCAAAAAGAGTTGCTACCACACCAAAAGCTCCAACAATGGAACTCCTTTGTTTGGATGCTCCCCTTGAACAGATATTGGCAGATCAGCCTAGTCCTATTGATAACGCTCAGCAAATATTGGAACCCATGGCTGAATCTCTCCAATCACCTTCAGTTTTGAAGGCATCAGAACCAACACAACCCCTGAGGTCACCATTGACATCAAAGGCAACCTCAAAAGCTTGTAAATTGTTTAAGAAAGGAAAGCAAAAACACTGATTAGCCTTCAGCTAAGTTTAAGGCTAAAAAAATGAAGGTACAGTCTCCTCCTGGACCCTCTCTATCAGGCGAATTTTCATCGGAAAGAGACATAGCCAATAGTCAAAATTTGACATTTATTACAAAATTTAGCAGAAATATGATGTAACAGTTTAAAAGGTTAAAATATGACTTTTCAGGCAAAACAAAAACCACACGATTCTCACCAGATTAGTCAGAAACGTGTTTCATCTTATTTATAACTTCAAATAAAGGTTGTAGAAAAAATATGACATATAGAAATCCTCGCCCTACTTACCATAATCTGTGCCAGCATCCTTGCTATCTGCCGGCCTTCTTTCTAGGCCCCATGCCATATTATTATCCTGGTGCAGAGTGGCCATGCCCAATTCCTTTCTACCAGCATTGTGCCTCATCCGGCAAATGCAGATCACTCCTTGGATCTGCATTTTTTCCATCCAATCCCACACATCTCAGCTCAGTGGTTATGCAAATTTCCTCGCTCTCATTCTGAATCCTCAGATTTGGCCACCTCATCAGTATCTCAATCTCCTTTACTGACTAGACACACAGCCTGTCAGCCCCTGAAGCTGTCAGGAACTTCCAAGCATCATTCCATTCTGAAACCTGAATCGGTCTCTCCATGGCAACAGATTCTGACTACTGCCTAACTCATAAACAAGACTAAAGCATCAGACAATCGTCCTTCCCATACTCAATGTACTAAACCTAAACGTGACAAACAGTTGGCATTGAGAGCCCGCCCAACCTGACTTGGATCCAAAACACCATAAGCCCTTGACACTGAGTGTAGGCACCACTCCAGACAACATACTCATTCTCGACCAGAGCTGTAGCCTTTTCCTTCCAAATCTCCATCCCCACAACATCATGTCTCACAACACTGAAGACATGAATCCCCAACTCAGGGGATGTCTATGTCCCTGCTCTTGGGACAGACAGCCCTCAGTTTCTAGCAGATCGTTGTTAGCATCTTCTCCTAAGTCTGAAACTTCCAAGACACCATTTAATGAGACACTTACCTCTCAGATATCTCCTAGGTTGTTCCACCTTCTAGGTGGAATTCCACCTCTGATCCCTTTGAGGAATCTCTTTTCCTTCTAACCACAACACCTGACTCTGATGTGGGTGACATGAAACCACCCTCCCCATCTGAGGATGTAGTTTCCTACTCAGATCTTGTTTGCTGTATGGCTAAGTCTTTACAGCTAGAGATTCAGCAGCCTCTCCCCAGGTTGAACCCTGTCTATGATGGGATTGCTAAAAATGCTACTCTGTCAGTGCATGTCATTACTGCCTTCCCTTCTAGATTTAATAAAATAATCCTGGGAAAAACCATCTTCCATTTCCCCAACCTCTCGCAGAATTGAAAACCTATATTGGATCCCTGATAAAACATCCCCAATCAAAATCAATTATAGTAGAAATATCCCAACATAGAACCAAAGATTGCAACACCATCACACCCAACAACGGGGAAGGCCACAAAATGGACAATCTAGGTTGCAAAATTTATTCTAAATCTTCACTAAGCGTTCAGGTAGCCAGTTATCAAGCTACTGTGGCTGTATACATAAATTCCTATGGGAAAAGATGCAGCCTCTCATCAACACTCTAGCAGAGGGTAAGAAAGCCTTAGCTGCTACTCTCCAACAAAAGGCCCTAACCCTCTTAAAACAATAAATGCATGCTGCCCATCATGCTACTGGCTGCACGGCTAAAAATATTGCAGCAGCTGTCGCTTTACGTCACTAAGCCTGGTTAAGATCACTTGATTGATCAAGAGGACTCCTGATCAAGAATGTAAGTCCTCCTTTGGATGGAGAGGGTCTCTTTAATTACAAAACAGATAATGAGATGGACAATCTGTACAAGAAATGAAATACTGCTAAGTGCATGGATTTTTCCTATCAATCTCATCAGAGACAATATCATTCATACTGAAGACAGTCTTACACGGCATATTGATCATCATATTCCAGATATTCTCTTGGCAGACCCCAGTCTTCTGCTCCCCAATACATATACAAACAGACCCAAAAGTCAATGTACCATCCTTCTAAACCCATCAGATGCTCAGATAGGAAGACCAGATATCACCTTTGACTTCCTACAGGCTGAGGTCCACAACAGCTCTGTGCCTTTCATCACACTCAGTTCCAACACCACAAACCTTATGCCATTTGCCACCACATGGTGCACTATGTGCACCAATACCAACAATTAATGGGTCCTAAGTATCTCCCCAGATACTTCATAAGTACATCATAGAGTTCACTTCCCTCTCTCTTCTGCGAGAAGTCTGACGCACCACACCTTCTCCCATACTACCATAGGAGATCTCCACCATCCTCAATAAAGATGCCATTCATGAGGTCCTACCTCATCACCTGGACAGCAGCTTCTACTCCTGGTACTTCACCATCCCAGGCCACAGGAAAAAGCTCTGAGTCACTGCAGAACTTGCCGTTCAACTCCAGTGGTGGATGAGAATGCACAAGTTGACCATTGGCAGACCCTTCAAAGTGCTCTGACCCAATATCCAACTCACGACGGACACAAACTTTGCAGGATGGGGAGCCCACTGCTCTGGGCTTCATATAAATGCCCAGTGGTCACAAACCAAACATCTTCTGCACATCAACAAATTAGAAATGCTGGCAGTCTTGAAAGCATTCAAGGCGTTTGAAAATCTCCTGACTGGCAATGTAGTACAAATGGTTACAGACAACACAACCACTGCATACTACATCAACAAGCAAGGAGGGACACATTCCACTTATCTACTATACTTGATTGTCCTGCTCTAAGTGTGGTGCCTAGAAAGGCACATATACCCAATAACAATTCATCTCACCGGGAAGGACAACACAGAGGCAGATCTTCTCAGTTGACAAATATGACACACAAATGGGAACTTTCCCACAAGGTTTTCCTCCAGCTATGCACACATTGGGTTCATCTGGAGATCGATATATTTGCCTCCTATGTCAACAGAAAGTGTCCTCTTTACTGTTCTTGAGAGGGCAGAGGAAAAAATGCTCTAGGAGATGTGTTAGCCTGTCAGTGGACATGGATAAATCTCTAATTATTCCCTCCCCTGCCTCTCCTTCACAGGGCCTTAGTAAAACTAAGGCAAGAAAGATCCAATGCTGTCTTAACAGCACCCTAGTGGCCCAGACAGCTACGGTTCCCTATTCTCAAAAGGATGGTGGTTGAGTTTTACCACCGTCCTCCCACACTGGATCTAATTACCCAGCATCAAGGCACAATATGCTACCTGGATCACACATATCTCAAGTTGACATCTTGGTGCATTCTCCCCAAATAGAAATTTTGGACCAAGCACATAAACCATCTACTAGATATCTCTGTTGGTACAAATGGAAATGTTTTGTGGACTTCGCCAACTCTGTAAACAACCCATGCACATCATCATCCCTACACATAGTTCTTCAGTTTCTTCATCTAAAACAATCTGGACTGTCTCAATTGTCTGTCTGCGTCTATCTCACTGCCATGCTGCGTCTATCTCACTGCCATGCTCATCAACCCCCTCATTTGATTGCTACACATCTCTTCACTGAACCCACTATTAAGAAGTTCTTTAAAGGCCTTAGAAATGCATATCCTTATAGATGACAACTGACGCCTCAATGGTCCCTACCCCTCTTATGTTTCCCAGTTAACAAAACTACAGTTTGAACCATTGGTTACAGTGAACCTTCACCTTCTTTGTAGTGGACTCTGTGAATGCACACAAATGGGTTTATCCTGCGCCTGCGCAGGACGTTCGGAACTTTCTAGAGCTTAGAAAAAAGCCAGACAATTAGTCTCCCCCCCCCGAGGGTATATAGGCTCCGCCTCCTCCACCTTCCTTAGTTCCTCTTTTTCCGCCGTTAGGGTAGGACGTAGGAACACTAGAGCGTGCTAAGGAAAGTATTCCTTCTATTTACCTTGCAGTTTTCTTCTTTTAAGACGCCAGAACTGCCTTCTCATTTAAGTTTTTCCCTCGTTCTGCGTCTTCCCTCTCCCCTTCCCCCCTGGATTCCCCCCTTTTTTTTATTATTTATTTTTTATGGCCTCTCGGGGCTTCAAACAGTGCTCCGTTTGTTTTCGGAAAATTCCGCTAACGGATCAGCACGATAAGTGCTTATTTTGTTTGGGGGAATCCCACCTTATTCAGGCGTGTGCCGCTTGTAAAAGCTTTTCCAAACAAGCTCTTAAACTGCGGTCTCAACGCCTTCGGGCCTTTCTCTACGAAAGAACCCTCAAGCCTGCTATGGAGGTTCCTCTTACCACCTCCCCGAACCCTCCTCGTGTGGAGACACCTAAAGCAGGCGCCACTGCCTTTGATTCTCCGCAGCCTACCTTGAGTTCTGCGTCTTCTAAGCAGAAGGACTCCTCTAGACCGCCTAAGCCAGCGTCCACCAAGGCTTCCAGGTCGGCTGTACCTTCAAAGAAAAAGAATGACAAAACGAAATCTCAGAAAGTGGCAAAACCACCCAAATCGTCAACTTTGTCTCTTCCTGCGCCTCCTATATTACTCGAGGAGTCTTCTAGAGACGACATTGGGCAATCGGATATGGAGGAGCGGATCATTCCTCTGGCCCAGGCTGCTCACGATATCATGAGCATGTCTCCGTCGTCAGGCCATTTTGCGGCTGAGGTTTTTCCCAGCGCGGCCATTGCCCATACTAGCCCGAGATCTTCCGGGCGGGCTGATACTGACTCGCATTCAGAACAGGAGCTGCCGTCTCGCACTCCTAGAAAGCGGAAGGAGAAGCGTAAGCATACCTCTCCATACCAACCTCAACATCCTGCGGACCAATACCGTCCTCAAATGCCGGCACAGTATGGTCCTCCTTTTTTCGGTCCATACCAGCCCTACCCATATCAAGGATACGGTTATCCGCCTGACTTCAGGGGACAGGCTTACCCCTCCTCAGCTTGGTACCCTTCTTCGGTCCCAACTCCTGAGAATCTACAGCAGCAACAGGGGCATGTTCCTACACCCCAAATTGCTACTTCCCGCAAGAGGAAGACACCGATGGCACCTTCTGCGCCTCTAAAACGGTCTAAACGTCCCGCAGGGCGATCTACGGTACAGACTGCGACGATGTACTCTGGCCCAGAGGGCCATGATACAGACCCTTTCTCTCCTTCGGTACACTCTGATGCCGAACCAATACCGAGAGACACGGTACCAATATCGCACCGTCCCTCCTCATTGGTGTCTGAATCGTCCCATGACAATTCTTCAGCTTCTTCGGAATCTGATGTACCTGATGGTGGTGCTCCGAGTACTTCTTCTCAATACCCATTGGAAGACTACTCGTCTTATGCTCAACTTATATTGCGCATGGCTAAGATTTTACACCTAGATGCGCAACTTCCTGAGCAACAAACAGACCTTGTCTTCCACGATATGGAACAGGACAAGTCATCTCCTCCCAGTCTTAGCCTCATTCCAGCACTTCTTGACTTGGTAAAGGCTTCGTGGGATAAGTCGCCTGCGACTCTCCAAATCCCTAGAAAAATCGACCACCATTACAAGACCCACGGTTCCGACTCGGATTTCCTGACCAAGCATCCTATGCCTAATTCTATTGTGGTCGAGGCTACCCAGTATAGATCCCGCAGTAGGTCCTCTGTTACACCTGTCAACAAAGACGGCAGAAAAAATGACGCCCTGGGCAAAAAACTTTATTCCCTTGCGGCTCTACTGATTAAGATTTCGAACTACCAAGCCGCGATGGGTGCTTATCAAAAGCACCTATGGGATAAAATTATCCCCGTTTTACAAAACCTTCCTGAGCCATCCAAGACCGAACTCCTCAACGTCTACGAGGAGGCTAACACCCTTACAAGACAGCAGCGAGTAGCAGCAAAGCATACAGCTGAAATTGCGTCCAAATCCATGCTTACAGCAGTAGCAGTCCGTCGCCATGCCTGGCTCGGAGCGGCTAACATACTGGACGATACAAAGACCAAAATCGAGGATCTTCCCTTTGATGCGGATGGCCTCTTTAATTCCAAAACTGATGATATTATGGAAAACATCCATAAAATGCGGAAGACCGCGAAGTCCTACATACCATACCAACCGTATCGGTATCAGAGACCTACTTACAAAAAACCTGCTTACCAAGCATCTTCCCAGTACCAACCATTTCGGTATGGTAGACAGCAGCAACATGATAGGACCTTCCAGTCATCTCAGTCCAACCCTTCGACTTTCAAGCAGCAACAATACCAAGGACACAAGCAGTCCTTTCGTAAACCTCAGCGCAGGGGTAAGCAATACAACTAACTACTCCTCTTACCGGACTAGACTCTTTCCATTTCTCTCTGAATGGAAACATATTACGACTGACAAATGGGTCCTATCCATTATTGAGAAGGGTTATTCTATAGAATTCTTCCAACTTCCTCCATCGAATATTCCTAAGACCACCCCCTTCTCGGTGGCTCTACAGGAGGAAATTTCATCCCTCCTAAACAAGGGGGCGATTGTCAAGACCCCACATGCTGATCTACATGGGGGTTTCTTCTCACGGTACTTTGCTGTCCCTAAAAAGGATGGAGGTATCAGGCCCATCATGGACCTCAGAGAACTCAATCAGTTTATCATTTACAGGAAGTTTCGAATGTTAACACTCGACTCCATTCTTCCTCTTCTCTCACAGGGAAGTTGGTTCGTCACCATCGACCTCAAAGACGCTTATTTTCACGTCTCCATTCACCCTTCTCATCAACGGTATCTACGGTTCCGGTTTCACCGCACAACCTACCAGTTTGCTGCCCTTCCATTTGGGCTCTCCACGGCCCCTCGGACATTTACCAAGTGCATGGCCCCTGTAGTGGCTCACCTTCGCACCAAGGGAATAAAACTCTTCCCTTATATCGACGATTGGCTCCTGGTAGCATCATCCTACCACGAAGCCGTCGCTGCTACAACTACCACTCTCGCGACCTTAAACAAGCTAGGTCTAGTGATCAATCAGGAAAAATCTCTTTTGGTACCATCCCAGCTGGTCAATTACATAGGAGCAACGCTAGACGCGACCCGGGCACGGGCATTCCTGCCCTATCAAAGAATCCAAAAGATTCGAGACGCAATACGACGGTTTCCACCTCTGGCTACTGTCACCGCTTTCGACGTTCAGCATCTACTGGGCCTCATGTCATCCACGACGGCAGTCGTCCTTCATGCCAAGCTCGAAATGCGTCTGCTCCAGTCCTGGTTCCTGGGCGAGTTCGATCCTTTAACGGACTCCCCACGGAAAAAGTTGCAGGTCCCGTCACATGTAGCGAAACGTCTCATCTGGTGGACGATTCCGCGCAACTTGTCCGAAGGGAAACCCTTCCAACCTCCTTTCCTGTCCATACAGGTCACGACCGACGCAAGCCCTTCTGGCTGGGGCGCCCACTGCCAAGAGCTCAGGATTCACGGCTTATGGACACCGAGAGAAAGGTCTCTCCATATAAACCAGCTCGAATTGCTCGCCATCATGAAGGCTTTTCGAGCCTTTCTTCCGCGTATAAAGGGACAATCTGTGCAGCTTGTCACCGACAATACCACAGCTATGCACTATGTCAACCGACAAGGTGGGACTCGATCCCTACCGCTTCTCCATCTTACCATGCGATTTTGGGACTGGTGCCGTACCCATCGCATTTTTCCACAAGCGATTCATATTGCTTCAGAGGACAACTATCTAGCGGACCACCTCAGCCGGCTCCGTACCAGGACGCACGAATGGTCCCTAGACGAGACGATTTTTCAAGACCTATGCCGACGATGGGGTCAACCCACCATAGACCTCTTTGCATCTCACCGCAACGCCAAATGCCGCAAGTTCTGCTCACGAGCGGGCAGGGACACCGCGTCACTCGGAGACGCTTTCCTCATCCCGTGGTCCGGAGAACTCACTTATCTGTTTCCTCCCATACCAATGCTCCTCAGGACAATAGTCCGGATCATTCAGTACCGAGCGGACGCAATTCTCATCGCTCCGTGGTGGCCGCGGCAACCCTGGTTTGCCCACCTTCAAGGAATAACGGAGGAAATATTCCACTTACCTCTAATACCGTCCTTGCTATCCCAGAACGACGGGGCCCTTCTCCATCCAGATGTCCGATCTCTTCACCTGACGGCGTGGAGGATAACCCCGAATTCCGTGCGATCCTAGACCGCTCTCGAAAGCCGTCGACCTTTCGCCTATACCGTAACAAATGGAAATCTTTTACGAAATTCGTTCAGTCCAAGGGACTCCAATCAGTCCCAGTTACACTCTCAACCTTACTTACCTTCATACTGCATCTGTTCAATCTCGGACTCGCGCACTCCACCATTAAAGTATATATCTCCGCGATCGTTGCTCATCAGCCATCTCACTCTAGCTCCGCCAGACTGTTCTCCCACCTCACGGTTAAAAGATTCCTTAAGGGCCTGCAGAACATCAGGCCACCCTCTTCACCCATTGTACCTCAATGGTCGCTTCCACTTGTCCTGGATGCGCTTACCAAGCCTCCATTTGAACCCATGGCAACCTGTAATGAGAAATTGCTTTCTCTCAAGACTTCCTTTTTAGTGGCCATAACCTCTGCCAAAAGGGCTAGTGAACTGTCAGCTCTTAGGTCTGACCCTCCATACCTACAAATGCATCCCGATAAGGTTACTCTGTACTTGGATGTCTCATTTCTTCCCAAGGTTGTATCAGACTTCCACTTGAATCAACCGCTGATACTTCCTACATTTTTTCCATCGCCGTCCACTCCAATCGAGCGCAAGCTCCATACTCTGGACGTCAGGCGGGCTATTGCCTTCTACTTGGATAGAACCAAGCACTTCAGACGCTCTTTTCGTCTCTTTGTGTGCTACCATGGACATAACAAGGGTGCTCCTGCATCCTCTCAGACAATATCGAGATGGATCGTGCAATCCATACAAATGGCTTACCAGCTTGCAAACAAACCGGTGCCGGACCAGCTTAAGGCTCACTCCACCAGAGCCATATCTACGTCCACCGCTCTTCATCGCGGTGTTCATATTCAAAACATCTGTAAAGCGGCTACTTGGTCCAATCCTCTGACGTTCGCGAAGCACTACCGCCTCGATGTCAGAGCGAAAAATGATGCTGCCTTTGGAAGGGCGATACTGTCATCCCTGATACCGTGACGGCCCTCCATCCGGTGAGTCAGCTTGCTAATCACCCATTTGTGTGCATTCACAGAGTCCACTACAAAGAAAGTTAGGTTACCTACCTGTAACCATGGTTCTTGTAGTGGTTCTCTGTGAATTCACACATCCCTCCCTTCCTCCCCGCTGTCCGTCACGATAACAGGTCACTATACCTACTCTCTAGTAACGGCGGACATAGGGGAACTAAGGAAGGTGGAGGAGGCGGAGCCTATATACCCTCGGGGGGGGAGACTAATTGTCTGGCTTTTTTCTAAGCTCTAGAAAGTTCCGAACGTCCTGCGCAGGCGCAGGATAAACCCATTTGTGTGAATTCACAGAGAACCACTACAAGAACCATGGTTACAGGTAGGTAACCTAACTTTCTTTCTTATTTTGTGGCCATTACGTTTTCTCGAAGAACAAGAAAACTGAGTGCTCTACATTGTGACTCTTTTCTTCAAATTTCTAAAGATGTTACTTTATATATGGATCTCTCCTTCCTTCCCAAAGTTTTCTCCAACTTCCATCTAAACCATTTTTTTCCATCCCCTATGTCCAGCTTGGAAAAATCTGTGCGAAAGATTTATATGATCTGAAGAGAAACCAGAGTATCTGGAAAAATCTATGCACACACTTGACATCTGTAGAGCCTTATCCTTCTACCTTCCTAGAACTAGGAGTTTCAGACAATCAAATAGAGTTTTTGTTAGTTACCAGGGATAAAAGAAGGGACATCATCTCTTGTTTCAAAGTCTATCGAAATGGGTAGTCAACACCATTTGTTGTTGTTTAGTCGTTAAGTCGTGTCCGACTCTTCATGACCCCATGGACCAGAGCACGCCAGGCCCTCCTGTCTTCCACTGCCTCCCGGAGTTGGGTCAAATTCCTGTTGGTAGCTTCGATGACACTGTCCAACCATCTCGTCCTCTGTCGTCCCCTTCTCCTCTTGCCCTCACACTTTCCCAACATCAGGGTCTTTTCCAGGGAGTCTTCTCTTCTCATGAGATGGCCAAAGTATTGGAGCCTCAGCTTCAGGATCTGTCCTTCCAGTGAGCACTCAGGGTTGATTTCTTTCAGAATGGATAGGTTTGTTCTCTTTGCAGTCCAGGGGACTCTCAAGAGTCTCCTCCAGCACCACAATTCAAAAGCATCAATTCTTCGGTGGTCAGCCTTCTTTATGGTCCAGCTCTCACTTTCATACATCACTACTGGAAAAACCATAGCTTTGACTATGCGGACCTTTGTCGGCAAGGTGATGTCTCTGCTTTTTAAGATACTGTCTAGGTTTGTCATCGCTTTCCTCCCAAGAATGTCTTCTGCTTCTGTGAGGTCCCTACCATTTTTGTCCTTTATCATGTCCATCTTTGCACAAAATGTTCCTTTAATATCTCCAATTTTCTTGAGCAGATCTCTGGTTTTTCCCTTTCTATTATTTTCCTCTATATCTTTGCACTGTTCATTTAAGAAGGCCCTCTTGTCTCTCCTTGCTATTCTTTGGAAGTCTGCATTCCATTTTCTGTAACTTTCCCTATCTCCCTTGCATTTTGTTTCCCTTCTCTGCTATCTGTAAGGCCTCGTTGGACAGCCACTTTGCTTTCTTGCCTTTCCTTTTCTTTGGGATGGTTTTTGTTGCTGCCTCCTGTACAATGTTACGAGCCTCCATCCATAGTTCTTCAGGCACTATGGCCACCAAATCTAGTTCCTTAAATCTGTTCTTCACTTCCACTGTGTATTCATAAGGGATTTGGTTTAGATTATACCTGAGTAGCCCAGTGGTTTTTCCTACTTTCTTCAGTTTAAGCTTGAATTTTGCTATAAGAAGCTGATGATCAGAGCCACAATCAGCTCCAGGTCTTGTTTTTGCTGACTGTATAGAGCTTCTCCATCTTTGGCTGCAGAGAACATAATGAATCTGATTTCGGTATTGCCCATCTGGTGATGTCCATGTGTAGAGTCGCCTCTTGTGTTGTTGGAAAAGAGTGTTTGTGACGACCAGCTTGTTCTCTTGACAAAACTCTATTAGCCTTTGCCCTGCTTCATTTTGAACTCCAAGGCCAAACTTACCTGTTGTTCCTTTTATCTCTTGACTCCCTACTTTAGCATTCCAATCCCCTATAATGACAAGAACATCTTTCTTTGGTGTCAGTTCTAGAAGGTGTTGTAAGTCTTCATAGAATTGGTCAATTTCAGCCTCTTCAGCATTGGTGGTTGGTGCATAAACTTGGACTACTGTGATGTTGAAAGGTCTGCCTTCGATTCGTATTGAAATCATTCTATCATTTTTGAGATTGTATCCCAGTACAGCTTTTCCCACTCTTTTGTTGACTATGAGGGCTACTCCATTTCTTCTACGGGATTCTTGCCCACAATAGTAGATATGGTAATAGTCTGAATTGAATTCACCCATTCCCATCCATTTTAGTTCACTGACATCCAGGATGTCAATGTTGATTCTTGCCATCTCCTGTTTGACCACATCCAGCTTACCAAGGTTCATAGATCTTACATTCCAGGTTCCTATGCAGTATTTTTCTTTGCAGCATCGGACTTTCCTTTCACTTCCAGGCACGTCCGCAGCTGAGCGTCCTTTCGGCTTTGGCCCAACCACATCATTAGCTCTGTAGCTACTTGTCCTTGTCCTCTGCTCTTCCTCAGTAGCATGTTGGACGCCTTCCGACCTGAGGGGCTCATCTTCCAGCGTCATATCTTTTAACCTTTTGTTTCTGTTCTTGGAGTTTTCTTGGCAAAGATACTGGAGTGGCTTGCCAGTTCCTGCTCCAGGTGGATCGCGTTTAGTCAGAACTCTCCACTATGACCTGTCCGTCTTGGGTGTCCCTGCACGGCATAGCCCATAGCTTCTCTGAATTACTCAAGCCCCTTTGCCATGACAAGGCAGCAATCCGTGAAGGGGAGTGAACCCCATATCCCTCTGCTATAAGTTGACTAAAAAACCTCTCCCAACCATACCAAGAGAACATTCCACGAGAGCCATGGCTACCTCTACTGCGTTCCTAAGATGTGTGCAGATCCTCTACATTTGTAAAGCAGCTACATGGTCGCAACCTTCACTTTTATCAGGCATTATAGATTGGACATCCGTGCTAAGAAAGATGCCTCCTTTGGTAAAACAGTCATTTCACTAATACTAGTGTGACATTGCACTGGCTAGTTAGTAAGCTTGCCACTCACTGTGTGATTTCACAGAGACCACAATGAAGAAGGACAGGTTACTTACCGTAACTGTAGTTCTTAGAGTGGTCATCTGTGATTCACACTACCCACCATTCCTCCCCTTAGTCTTTGTCTTTTCAGATTTTCAGCAGACTGAGGGAACTGAGCAGTGCACTCTGGAGATGGGGAGCATGCATAGTGTGAGGGTGTGTCCAAAGATTTTTTTCTAGCCTCTGGAAAATTCCAAGAAGTCTACACAGGAGCACAATGTAACCCAATGTGTGAATTCACAGATGACCACACTGAGAACTACAGTTACGGAAAGCAACCTGTCTTTTTTTAAATCTGTCTTGTCCAATTTGTATATATTGAGTAGTAGAAAGGAAGAGGTTTGGTCAAGGTCCTTGGTTTATCTGTTTAGATCTGGTCCTATACATCTCTGGAAAATTCTTTTGTCAGATTGTATGCTTCCTTCTGCTATACAGCAGTAGGATCCATTGATGATAATTATTATTATATGACAATCCTGACATATGGCCACCCTCCCATGGCCTTCCAGATGTAAATTCCACATAAATGGTTTACCAGTCTCTCCTTCTAGTGGCTTCTTGGGATCATGCAGTTTGCCAAGCCACTGGTGCGGCAGGGCATGTAGGCCCCTTGGCCACAGATGGTCTGGATTATTTCAGCTGGTCCCTCTCCTGGGCAATCCAACCCATTGAGCTATAAAGGGGCCCCTAAAATGAGGTGTTGGAAAATTGTCTCTCAGCCCCCTGTAAATATTTGTTCATGAGTTTGATAACTCCTGCTCTGTCTGCCTCTTTGATGGTGATGCTGGGGTTGTTTTGAAGCTGTGGAAAGCATTGTGTTCTATATGACTGAGGCTGTGTGGTAAATAATGTCTGTTGCTGATATCTGGAATGCAATGAGTTCCTCATTATGACCTTCAGAAAGAGTATGTAGATGTCTTCCTTCTGTAGTGATGGGAGGAGGTTTCCTGTGTGTTGATGGTATGTCCCTCATCATAATGTGGAAATTGAGAGTACGCTTATGTGCCACTACACTGGTTGTTGTAGTAGTTGTTGAAGTATTCCACAATCATAAACTATGGAAAAATGCCTCCAGGTCACCACAGAATTGTATTGTGTGAGTGGGCTTGGTAGAGCAGACAGGCCTTCTGTAGAAGTGCTACATTATAGATGAGAAAAAAAACTTCAAATAATCAAACTAAAAAATATTACAGAATAGATAGATGATGATGAAGAGGTGTGAAAACCATTATTTTTATTCTTCTCTGCATGGGACTGGGAATAGCTGCATAAGCGACTAACTGTGTGTCATGATGAAAACAGACTTTAATAATTGTGTATAAAAGTAGTATTGGGAAATACTTTTCCAAGACAAGAGGAAAATATTTGGTTTTCTGTTTCATATACTTAACTCAAGAAGAAATAGTCCAGATCTTTATTTTTAGTGAATAATGAATTATACACTTTTGAAGCGGAAATCACTGCCAAGGTAATGCCAAAAACTGTATACAATACTTTTGTGATGCATTGTGGCTAGTATAACTTCAAAATTATTCTGATGATTTAAACATTACTTGTTTCCCCATTTCTAACAATAAATAGATGATAGGAATGTTTAGCTTCACTAGCTATTAGAATTCACTCCTTTGTCCACTGACGTTGTTTGGCAGTGTGCTGTTTAGGCAGATTACTCAGGATAAGCCCAGTCCATCAGTACACATCTGGGTGGATGTTAAATTTAAATAGTGAGAGCCTTTTAAATTAATGCAGAATACCAAGACTTTAAACAGTAACAAAAGAATTGTGCTGCTAACCCAATGGCTATAGATAGCTCATGAGTAAAACTTAAGTACAATGGTCCTGCCACACTGTTGTGACTCAAGAGCTGTTATTCTGAGGCAGCATGCAATTTCATGATCAGAGCCCTGAGGTTTTGCTTCTTGGAGCTCCATTTCCTAGAATCTATCAACCAGCATTAGCAAAATTATCTTTACATTTGTAGGCCAATTAGGGTGTCATGTGGAAGGGATGCCATATTACTGTTTTCAGCATATCTGCCATTCTCAGGTTTTCCACTATTTGGAGCTAGGTCAGAGAAGGGAAATTATGAAACATCTTTGCCAGGGTCTTTTTTCTTTATTCGTATCAGAGTGTTGCACAATTTAAAATTATGAATATATATGAAATATAGGTAAAATTAAAAACAAATTAAAATGTTAAGATAATTAGACTGTTTTTGAACTGAACGGGGCTACTTCAATAGCATTATCTTGGCCATTTGCTAGGTCTTCTTTTGTACACATGGTGGGACAGAAATTGCATGCACGTAAGTGCTGCATTGATTGAGTTTCTTCACATCACAGACAATTTGTATCAAGTAGCCCCATTTTACTTGATTTTATTTTTATCTTCCTGCTTTGCTTCAGAGTCTATTAAGTGACTTCCAGATGGTCCAGCTAAAGTCTTGTCGTGGTGGAAGACACTATACATGGGGAGGAGAAAAAAAATCATTAAAAATTGCTGAGATTTGTTTAATATTTCTCCCTTTGTATTTGTCAGTTCCAGAGACCCCAATGAATATGAAGGGAGGAGTATTTTTCCATTTATATTTGTCCGCCATAGGCAGAGAAGGAAGGCTAGCCTTCCCTTTCTGCCTATGGCCTTCCCACTCTGCCTGTGGTCCTGCCGAACAGTTGATTGCCAGGCCCAAAGGCAGACAGCCCCCCCCCACAGCCACTGCCCACACAGCCTGCCCTGCCCCCTTCCCCTCCCTCCCTTGGCCACTGCCTCCCCCCTCCGCCCTCCAGCCTCCGCCACCAGCTTAGCAAAGAGCAGCCTACTGTAAGGGAAACCAGTCCATCCTTTCCAAAGATGGTGGCTGTGGCTTCCCTTAGAGCAGGGAAACTGCAGCTGCCATCTTTGTAAAGGGTGGCCTTGATTCCCTTAGCCAGCCCTAGGGGAATCCGGACTGCCCTTTGAAAAGATGGTGGTTGCGGCTCGTTGCAAAGGGTGGTCTGGTTTCCCTTACGGCAGGTAGTGTGCCGTAAGGCACAGCCTTCACCCTGCGGAGGGCAGCAGTGAAGGCTATGGCACAGGCAGTGACGTGGGTGGCAGCAGCAGTGGTAGCGCAGATGGCAGGTGTGGGCGGTGGTGGCCAAGATAGGGAGGCAATGGGGGAAGGGTAGAGGGGGGCAGGCTGTGGAGTGGGAGGGCTCAGCCTTTTTTTTTTTAAAGACAGCCTTGGACTGTCTAAAAAAAACCCCTGACAAACTGATTCGTGGTTTGTCGGTTCATGGGCAGGAAATTCATGGTTTGTGGTTTGTCAACCTTGATGGATCACAAACCAGGACACACTGCCATTTTGGTGGTTCATCCCCATCTCTAGAAGACATTCTTCAGCATTCATCCATTTGGCGAGGTGTGTTCATTTCGGGGGGGGGGGGGCATGAAGTTGATGGGTTTGGTGATGCATTACCTTATTTTGTTCATTATTTGCTAGCACCTCTTGACATACTTCTGGAGGGGCAATGCCAGCCAAATAATAGACTTTTTCAGTGGGGGTAGGTTTCAGCCAGCCAGTAATGCATGATTCATTAAGAGTTAAGTCCACTTGTTTGGCATGTGCTAATGTATATCATATGGCACTAGCATATTTTGTTGTGGCGTAGCACCAAGACAAAGCTGTTGTTCTTATTGTTTGTGAATGTTCATCCCAGTCTGACCCAGCCAGTTTGCTATGTATGTTATTTCTGGTGGCTACTCTGGTGTTTAGGCATGGTTTTTTATAGGTCAGGGTTCAACAAAATCCTTTTAGTGAACATACAGTAAAAGTTGGGAGAAATTTGAACTTGACTTTTGCAGAAACAAAAAAGAACTTGCTGGATAGACAGTATAATAGAGCTTGACATGGCAAGAAGCAGCCAGAAAGCTTGGAGACCACTGAGACTATTGGGACAACTGGAAAAAGCAGAAAATGGGAAACTGAAAGGGTAAATGTCTTGTTTATAAGCAAAACCTAGCATTTTTTCTTCCACCCCCCCCCCCCATGGGCCCACCTGGAAAAAGTCAATAGACTGAGAAACATGACAGCAAACGCTTTGTAGTTTTTAAAGAACCTAAGGAATTCTAGCACATTAGAAAATTTGACATGCTCTACACCAGCGGTCCCCAACCTTTTTGGGACCGTGGACCGGCTGAGCCTCTTAGGAAGGCGGGGCACACACACACCGCGGGAGCGTGCACACACACTCTCTCTCTCGGGCATATGTGCGAAGCGGGGGAGCGCGTGCACGCCCCCCAGCACCGGTGTGAGTGCTCCCCCACCCCTTCGCGCATGCGCAGGAGTGCCTGCATGCACGCGCACCCACCCCTTCACGTGGGCGCTCGGGCGCATGCATGAAGGGGTGGGGGAGTGCTCACGCCAGCGCTGGCACGCGTGCGCAAAGCAGCTGTGGGGAGGGGAGTTTGTGCAGGGGGGGCAGGAGGTCTGTCTTCGCGGCCCGGTCTGGCTCAGGCCACGGACCGGCACCGGGCCGTGGACCGGGGGTTGACGACCTCTGCTCTACACAGCTTCTCATTTTTGGCTTTCATGAAGCTGCTTGAACCCAGTAAGGAATTTGGTACTAGTAATATTAATGGTAAAGAAGAATTCTGGAGAGCTTTAGGGGTACTCATAGATCTTCCTTTGGAAACGTTTCCTAGGTTTCAGTAACTCAGATCCGGCAGCCTCCAACCCCTCTTCCTCTCCCTCTCCTCCCTCCCACAACATTCCAGCCATATTATTGCGAGTCTTTTTTCCCTTCCCACCTCATGTCCAAATTCAGTCACTGTAATATGGTATTGCAAGTATGATTTCATGAAGGGTAATCACTGACTAATCATTACTATTATTAGTTAAATGTTCCTCTTAGTATCAGAATTTTGGCTATACTGGGTGATACTTGGATGTATTCTGGAGCACGTGAAATATTTGTAATTATCTTTTAATGCTTTAAAAACAGCTGCACCAAACAGAGGTCTTTCCATTTCAGTCATGTGGTTAGAACTTGTCCCTCAAACTTTCCTTTGTGTCATTTGGAATAGAATTATGGTCTGAACTACTTTACCTTCAGTAATGCATGCTATTTGCTGTTTCTTATTCTGAAGATTTATAAAGCCAGTGCATTGTGAGCTTCTGACTCTAATTCAAGGAAATAACATTTGTTATGAAAGAAACAGCAGAAGCTTTTTGGGAGAAGTGTGTGAGCATCCAAATGTGCTTATTTCAGAGAATTTTGTATCTGAACCAATTTGTATTCCATTAAGGTCAGATACAGATGCGTATTTGAAGTTTAGTACAGCATTGTAAAAATATTGTTTACATGGACACAAAGATAAATAAAAGGTTAACACTCTAATGCTATAGTTTTGTTCTGAAAAGAGAAAATATTACTGCAAAGAACACCATAAAAATTTATAGGTTTTTTAGACTTTTCCTCTTATTTGTAAGAAAATGAATAATAAATTCAGTCAATGAAATTAACAGCCCAATGCACTAATGTATTGTATACTTCTTGAAAAATTATAGCATTTCTCAAAATTCACGTTTTAATTTTCTTCTTCTTCTAAGAAAACCCCAAAGTCTATATTTTCCACTATATGATAGTGAAAATCTGAATTAATAATCTAGAATAAAGATTGAGCTTCGGTATTATGCAAATAGTTGCTCACTGGGGCATCACAAGATGGGTGGGAATCAATCAGCCTCCCATTTGCTTTACAGATCAAATGTTAAGAATAGAGATGGGGACGACTCACAATTTTGGCGAGTTTTCCCGCTTCGTGAGTCGTCAAAAGTTTGATGACTCACAAAGCACGAAGTTGCCCCCATGAAGCGACGAATAACAAAGTTATTTGTTGATTTGTAGGGGGGGGGTTATTTTAAAAAAAACCACCCCCGCCACCCCCCTTCCTATTACAAAAAAACCCACACTATTCTGCCTATCGGCCGCCGATCACCTCATCGACTGGGATAGGCAGACACACACCCCCACAGCCACCCAACCCCACAGTCTACCCCCACCCCTTCCTTTCCCTACCTTAGCCCTCCCCTACCCCCACCAACACCCCCTTCTTATTTATTTTTTTAAAAAACACCATTCTGCCTACCGGCCGCCGATCAACTGAAGCTAAGGGAATCCAGGCTGCCCTTTGCAAAGATGGCAGCTGCAGCTTCCCTACCCTGAATGAAGCCGCAGACGCCATCTTTGCAAAGGGCAGACAGTCTCCTTTTTACATGCTGTGGCTGGGAGGCCAGAAGGAGACCTCGGCAGCAGCCATTAAGGTAAGGGGGTATGGTTGGAGGTGGGGGAGGGCTAAGGTAGGGAAAGGAAGGTGGGGGGGGGTAGGCTGTGGAGTTGGGTGGCTGAGGGGGGCGGCGGCTGCTTATCTGCCACCGATCAGCTGATCGGCGGCTGGTAGGCAGAATGGTGTTTTTTTTAAAAATAATACGAAGGACGAATAAAAACAGGTAAATATTCATCCCTTCGTATTCGTGGGGGTCTCTGGAACCCACGAATATGAAGGGACAAATATTTAATGAATTGGCTATTTTTGTCAAAAAAGCCGATCCATTTTTATATTCGTCCCCATCTCTGGTTAAGAAGAATAAGCAGCAGCAGCAGCAGCATGGCTAAAACTGAGGACCATTAAGAAAGAAACCAAATGCTAGATTTTTGCTGGAAAAGAACAAGCACTTCAAACCAGTGTGATGAAAGCTAAGATTCAAGGAATTAATGCTGACAGCAAATGTCGACTCTGCCAAGAAAAAGATGAAACTGTGCTACACCTCATCAGTGAATGTCCAAAGATTGCATAAACAGATTACAAAATTAGATATGATAGAGTGGCAAAATTAGTGCACTGGCCATTATGCAAAAAATATAACTTGCCAACTTCCAAAAACCCATGGGAACATCAGGTAGAGAAGGTATCAGAAAATGAGGAAGTCAAGATCTTGTGGGATTTCCGGATCCAAATGGACAGACACCTTGAACATAACACACCAGACATAGTAGTAATAGAATGAAGAAATGTCTCGATCATTGACATTACAATTCCAGGAAATGGCAGAGTTGAAAAGAAAGAATTGGAAAAACTAACATAGTACAGTGACCTGGCAATTGAAACATCTCGCTTGTGGATGAAACATACTTCAGTGATCCCCGTAGTCATTTGGGGCTTTGGGAACAATATCAAGAAATTTCACACAGTACCATAAGCAGTTGCAGATCTCAGAAAGAATACCATCAGAGCTACAAAAAACGACAATATTAGGAACTGCCTACATACTGCACTGATGTTTAACAGATAGGTTTTTGGTTAAAACTTGTATCTGTTTTATAATACCAGTCAGTGTTTTTATAATTTTGATTGACTGTGTCTGGTGTTTTTGAATAATAGTTAATAATAGTAATAATAATAATATTTCAATATTATAGTAATAATAGTAATAATAATAGTAATAATAATAATAGTATTTGAATAGTACTATTTTGAAGAATAAGAATAAGAATAATAGTGTGTTGTGAACTCAGTTCTGGTCTATGGCAACCCTTTTCAGGGTTTTCTAGGTAGAGAGTACCCAGAGCGGTTTGCCATTCCCTTTTTCTTGGGGCATCCTGGAACTGTGCAGCTTGCCCAAGGCCACACAGGCTCACTTTTCTGGGATACACAGTGTGGATTTGAACTCCCAGTCTCGGGCTCTACAGCCAGATGCCTAACTCACCAAGTTACCCAGCCAGCTACTAAATGTAAATGCCTGTCTATTATGAGTTACGAAAGAGAACCATAAGAAATGATGTTAAATACATTGGCTTTGAGGGCAGTTTAGCTGGAATGTTTTCAAGAGCAAATTTTGAATCATGTTGTGAATAGTGTTAAACCGGGTGATGTACTGCCTTATATCTGGTCTTAGTTCACATGGCACTGTTCTGAGAAATTTCTGAGTAAACAAATTGTTTATTTTTCAGATACTTCACAATGAATAATTACTTACAATAGACGTCTTAACAGCAGATAAATAACAATGTGTAATCAAGAAGAGTTTGGTGGTTTTAGCAAACTGCATTGCTGATATGTTATGTTTCAGGTATATTGCAAGTAAACAGGCCTGTTGCAGCATAATCAACAGAGTCTAGTCATGCCTCTGTCCCTCCAGTTATTCTCTGGAAGGTTGAGGGGAAGGTTCTTGAACAGTTGCTGAGCTAATTGTGTAGGTTGAAAGAGTCAGGGAAAATTGGCAAAAATTGCCTTTCCCTTTCTGCTAGTGCAGTGGTTCCTAATCTTGGGTAACCCAGGTGTTCTTGGACTGCAACTCCTAACAACTTTCATCACTAGCTGTGCTGGCTGAGGTTTCTGAGAACTGCAAGAACACCCAGGTTACCCAAGGTTGAAAACTACTGCACTACTGGGAATATTCTGAGTGGAACTTTCCTCAAGTGGTGCTTCTAGTCATCAGATTAAAATGTTGCATTAGTTAATTAAATGCTATTTTTTGTTTTAGCACATTTTAGGTCTGAGAACAGCTACTCTCCTTCCACTTCTTTTGTATTTTAAATAGATAAGTGAGTTGTATAAAAATACAATGGCCTTTACCAAAGCACTAGCAAATATATCATTTCTCAACATACTAAGGTGTTGTTTTTTTGCAAAATTTTTGCCTACACAGCTTTTTGCAGCATGCTGCTTGGTTACATAGACTAATTTTTTCTTCTTGCTTCCTTTGCACACTACATTATGGAAGTTTCTATTGGTTTTTATAATTAACTCTGGAAATTGTATGTTTCACTTCCGTTACACATGAAAAGATCTTTAGGAAGAAAGAAATCTTTCTTCATCTTTATATTAATTAGTTTAAGACTTGTCTATTTTATTGTATATGTTTTAAGGAGTTCAGTGTGGTAGTTTACAGTTTAATTCCTAGAGAACTAGTGCATCCATCTGTGGAGTGTTGTACATTAAACAGTACCTGATTTCCCCACTCAGATAATGCTTCTGTAATTTATTTTTTTTAGTTTTAATTTCCAGTCAAAAGAAAATTCATAGAAGGAAGCTATATATTTATTTATAAGGAGTCAAAGTAGTTGAATTTCCCATATCTTTTAAAATTATTAAAAAGAAACACTGTGTAACAGGATATTTATCATAGCATTGAATTATTTAAAATTAGTTTCTGGAAACCTGATGAGATGAGGTTTGTGAAAATTCACAGTACTAGAGACTGAGTAGCCACCATGAAGGACTTCTTCGGGATATTATCCTATACTGTGATTTATTTATAATCATGATGGCTGTGCTTCTCCAACTTGGAATTAATAATAGAAGTGTCCTTCAAGGGATAAATAGATAATAAATATTTCAATAAAAAATAACAATTTTTAATTAATTCTGCCATACGGCATTTCAAAGAAAGTGACATTGAAAGTTGTAGAAACTCCTGACATTTAGCTTTTTCGTTGGAAAAAAAAATGGCAAAGAGATTTTTATGGTAGTTTGAGGATTTATAAAATAAAATGTAAAGATTCAGCTTTAGATTTCGCTTCAGAGTTCTTCAGAAGACTTGGATAGTAATGTCATTGCATGAATATGTGCTATCAAAGGACTATTGTAAGATCACAGGATCATAGAATTGTAGGGCTAGAAGCGACCCCAAGTGTCACTAGGTCTGTCACCTTGCCAAAGCAGAAAATCCACATTGGCCATTGAACAGCCTATTATGAATAATTTTGTTAACACTTTGCAGATAAAGAACCATTCAGATCTGCTCTGACTTAAATGCTGCAGGTCCCGTGGATGGAACCTTGACTTTGCTTGCTCAGTGTTACTTGATTCATTTCGATTTGTGGAACCTGAAGATGTGGACATGATTCAAATTCAAGCTTAAACTGAAGAAAGTAGGAAAAACCACTGGGCTAGTCAGGTATAATCTAAACCAAATCCCTTATGAATACACAGTGGAAGTGAAGAACAGATTTAAGGAACTAGATTTGGTGGACAGAGTGCCTGAAGAACTATGGATGGAGGCTCGTAACATTGTACAGGAGGCAGCAACAAAAGCCATCCCAAAGAAAAGGAAGTGCAAGAAAGCAAAGTGGCTGTCCAACGAGGCCTTACAAATAGCGGAGGAGAGAAGGGAAACAAAATGCAAGGGAGATAGGGAAAGTTACAGAAAATTGAATGCGGACTTCCAAAGAATAGCAAGGAGAGACAAGAGGGCCTTCTTAAATGAACAATGCAAAGATATAGAGGAAAAGAACAGAAAGGGAAAAACCAGAGATCTGTTCAAGAAAATTGGAGATATTAAAGGAACATTTTGTGCAAAGATGGACATGATAAAGGAAAATGGTAGGGACCTAACAGAAGCAGAAGACATCAAGAAGAGGTGGCAAGAATACACAGAGGAATTATACCAGAAAGATCTGGATCTCCCGGACAACCCAGATAGTGTGGTTGCTGACCTTGAGCCAGACATCCTGGAGAGTGAAGTCAAGTGGGCCTTAGAAAGCACGGCTAACAACAAGGCCAGTGGAGGTGATGGCATTCCAGTTGAACTATTTAAAATCTTAAAAGATGATGCTGTTACTGTGCTACACTCAATATGCCAGCAAGTTTGGAAAACTCAGCAGTGGCCAGAGGATTGGAAAAGATCAGTCTATATCCCAATCCCAAAGAAGGGCAGTGCCAAAGAATGCTCCAACTACTGTACAATTGCTGACCTTGAGCATTTCACACGCTAGCAAGGTTATGCTCAAAATCCTACAAGGTAGGCTTCAGCAGTATGTGGACCGAGAACTCCGAGAAGTACAAGCTGGATTTCGAAGGGGCAGAGGAACTAGAGACCAAATTGCTAACATGCGCTGGATTATGGAGAAAGCCAGAGAGTTCCAGAAAAACATCTACTTCTGCTTGACTACACAAAAGCCTTTGACTGTATGGACCACAGCAAACTATGACAAGTTCTTAAAGAAATGGGAGTGCTTGACCACCTATCTATCTCCTGAGAAATCTCTATGTGGGACAGGAAGCAACAGTTAGAACTGGATATGGAACAACCGATTGGTTCAAAATTGGGAAAGGAGTACGACAAGGCTGTATATTGTCCCCCTGCTTATTTAACTTATATGCAGAATACATCATGCGAAAGGCTGGACTGGAGGAATCCCAAACTGGAATTAAGATTGCCGGAAGAAATATCAACAACCTCCGATATGCAGATGATACCACTCTGATGGCAGAAAGTGAGGAGGAATTAAAGAACCTCTTAATGAGGGTGAAAGAGGAGAGCGCCAAAAATGGTCTGAAGCTCAACATCAAAAAAACTAAGATCATGGCCACTGGTCCCATCACCTCCTGGCAAATAGAAGGGGAAGATATGGAGGCAGTGACAAATTTTACTTTCTTGGGCTCCATGATCACTGCAGATGGTGACAGCAGCCACGAAATTAAAAGACGCCTGCTTCTTGGGAGGAAAGCGATGACAAACCTCGACAGCATCTTAAAAAGCAGAGACATCACCTTGCTGACAAAGGTCCGCATAGTCAAAGCTATGGTTTTTCCAGTAGCGATCTATGGAGGTGACAGCTGGACCATAAAGAAGGCTGACCGCCCAAGAATTGATGCTTTTGAATTGTGGTGCTGGAGGAGACTCTTGAGAGTCCCCTGGACTGCAAAGAGAACAAACCTATCAATTCTGAAGGCAATCAACCCTGAGTGCTCACTGGAAGGACAGATCCTGAAGCTGAGGCTCCAATACTTTGGCCATCTCATGAGAAGAGAAGACTCCCTGGAAAAGACCCTGATGTTGGGAAAGTGTGAAAGCAAGAGGAGAAGGGGACGACAGAGGATGAGATGGATGGGCAGTGTCATCGAAGCTACCAGCATGAATTTGACCAAACTCCGGGAGGCAGTGGAAGACAGGAGGGCCTGGCGTGCTCTGGTCCATGGGGTCACGAAGAGCTGGACACAGCTTAACGACTAAACAACAACAATGCATATTTTGGATCCTTGCTCTTCATTGATTATAAAATTGGCTAGAGTGGGGATAGCTGAATGGTTAAAGGGAGCATGGTAAAATTCCACCCTTATTCAAGGCAGATGTAAAGCCTTTTTCGTCTAAATCCAAGGAAACTGTCTCTGTCATAAATCAATGCCTGAGGTTGGTAATACAGATGGGATATTCATATTCGTTTACAAATATGAATATCCCTGGTCCAGGTGTCCCAAGTCCTCAGGCCTGCCTCCCAGAACTGACCTGTCTATTTATGGGTTGCCGCGCAGTGTGCAGGTCTGATGTCCTACTTGGCATGCCAATCTGCAACAAAGCCCATCTGCCACTGCTACACCTTCCTGCTCTTATGGCCACTCCAGCCAGGAGGTGGGAGGATGAGTCTCCCCGCTCTGCTACTAAGTAGCCAGAAGAGCAGGAAGGTGGAGCAGCGGTAGCTGGGCTTCATCGCAGATTGGTGCGCCAAGCAGGATGCCAGCCCCGTGCGCTGCGCTGCAACGTATAAGTGGACGGGTCTGTTCTGGGTGGCAGGTCTGTGGACCAGGATACCTGGGCCAGGGATATTCATATTCATTAATAAACAGAAATATCCCATCTCTAAGTGGTAATGGACTGTATGAGGGTGGACAAACTGGTGCTTGATTGAAATAAAACCTAGGAGCTCCTGATCACTCAAACAACAGAACAAGAAATAGGGATTCAACTTGTACTGGATGGAATTATCCTCCCCCTGAAAATTCAGGTGCATGGCTTGGGCGTACTTCTGGATCCCGCTCTGAACCTGGATGTGGAAGTCTCAGCAGTGGCCAAAAATGTACAATTAAAACTAGTAGGCCAGCTGTGCCCATTCCTTGAGGGGCCTCACTTGGCTCATGTGACATACACCTTACCTCTCGTTGGATTATTGCAGTGTGCTCTACATGGCCAGCCTCTGAAGAAGGTTAGGAAACTTCAACAAGTGGTGCAAAATGTTGCTGCCATAGTGTTAACTGGGGCAGTTACTGAGATTGTGTGACCCCCCTGTCCATCAGCTTCACCGGCCACCAGTTTGGTTCTAGGCCCTATTCAGAGTGCTGGTTATTACTTTTAAAGTGCTTTAGAGCTCAGGTGCAGGCTGTCTGAAAGACTGTACCTTTCTATATGAGTCCCCACATAGTATTAAGAGTACTTTCTAAAGCATGTTCAATGAGGAGTTGAGAGAGAGCTTCTTCTGTGACTGTACTGAGATTATCTGAGCCACTTTGGGTCCCTTGATGGGAGAAATGCATAATAATAATAATAATAATAATAATAATAATAATAATAATAATAATAATAATATTAATAATAATAATAATAATAATAATAATAATAATAATAATAATAATAATAATAATAATAATAATAATAATAATAATAATAATGGAATTCTCTTTCTTGGGAAGTGGCCTCTTCCCTCCTTTCTTTCTGTTGGCAAGTGCAAGCTGAAGCAGAGTAATGACTCTGACCCAGACAATAAATGCACAATAAATATAGAGGCTATTTTGGGAGAACGAGCACGATTGAAAAAAGAGGGTTTTTTTAAATTTTGGAAGGCATTTTTGGTTCTTAACTGTGAAACTTTCTCTAATGTAAGGTGACCTTCCATTGCATTTTCCTGTTATGCTTTTTCTCCTCGTGGTAAGATTGAAATTTCAGCCTTTGATTCATTTCTGTTATGTATTGAGTAGTACTATAACATGCAGCCTGCAACATCTACCATCAACACCAAATCCTGTGACTTTACCGTGCTAAACAGGCAAGTGAAATGGTGTGCACTGTTGCTTATACATGCAATGTTCAGTATAAATACATATTTAAATGTCTGCAAAGTTTGAAATTATGAAAACAAGATAACCAGCACATTTCCTTTTGATTTTTAAGTCTTTGTAAGAAAGGCCTACATGCTTGGGAAGTAGATTATTTATATATTCCAAATGTGTCTTGCTCATATTCTATTTTATCATAAGTGGCAGCGTGTTCTTATCCTTTGTTGTTGAATATACTGCATTGCATTTTCTGCCATCTGTGGAATAATATACATCGCCTATTGTCAACTTTAAAATCCTAAAATAGAACAAATTGTGTTTATGGAAAAAGTATAAGTACAATAAACACAGTTCTATGTGTATATTTCACAGCTATTACATTTTCATACACTGACTTAAAAATTTCTTTCTTTCTTATTTTTCCCCTTTATGCCAGAATTGTTGCACTGACCACTGACAGAACTGTATTAGCTGTTCTGACATTTGAATGCCAAATCATTAATTTTATTCTTCCAACTGTGGCTTCTGTCTTCTTGACAGGATCCATGGGAGCTCTGTTTATGGTTGTACTGTTACTTCTATGTTTTGCTTGGCCAGACCTTGCTTTTAACTAGTTTGTTTTGAAATTGCTTGTGAAGAACAAATTATGGCTCTGCACAAATTGTTCGGGTGGTTGCTAATGTTCTTAGTTATGGAAAATTGTCAACTATTGCTATCTAGTATCCTGTATGATGAAAGGCTTTTTAGTAGCCTGTACAATTCCTTTTTCTTTGCAGATAAGTTTCTTAAGAATGATCTATCGTCTGTTCAAAATGTTTGTTTGTTGGTTGGTTCCTTCCAATATTTATATTCCCTCTTTCAGACCAAAGGTCTCCCAAGGCAGCTGACAGAAAGCAAACATAAAACAATTGTTTATAAAATGTTTAAACTAGTGCATTTAAATATAAAATGGACAGCAGCAGATAAAAACGGTGTACAGTTTTAAATATGTTTTAAATAATGTTTTAAAAATAATAATGTTTTAAAATGGTGAAGATGGAGCAATTTTTTAAATACAGTGGTGCCTCGCTAGACGATGTTAATCCGTTCCACGAGGATCGCTGTCTAGCGAAAACATCGTCTAGCGAAGCACGTTTTCCCATTGGAATGCATTGAAATCGCTTCAATGCGTTCCAAGGGAAAACGCAGTCGTCTTGCGAAATTTCCCATAGGGAAACATCGTCTAGCGAGTGAGGGTCCCCATAGGAATGCACTGACAGCTGCACTGACAGCTTTTGACCACTAGTCGGCGCACTCCTATGGGGAAACCTCATCGTCTAGCGAAAATCGCCATAGGGAAACATCGTTTTGCGAAGCGCAGTAGCGCTCGCAAAAAGGCATCGTCTAGCGATTTCCTCGTCCTGCAAGGCAATCGTCTAGCGAGGCACCACTGTACAGTCTTTTAGTTCCTAAAAAGATGTAATTTGCAGCAATAAAACATCAATACAATTAAATTAAAACCACAGTAAAGGTACAACTAGATAGAAGGAAGAATTACGTAGTATTCTGCTGGGAATTTGTTCCTGGCAAGTTGGACTTCCCTGGGTGAATTTGCTTTAGCCAACCAGACAGGAATTAGCAGAGAAGAGAGAGAATTTTCCAGTCAGCACTTGTTAAGGCAGCTTCTGCTGTAGCCATGCTGACTCCTGCAGATCTGGAAGGTGCTTAACAACCTGCAAATAAGTGCTAATTGGAAATTTCTTCCCCTCTCTCTCCCTTTTTGGTTCCCTAGGTGCTCTAGTGCAATATTGTTGTAGTGCTGGCAAGAAGCCTTTAAAAAAAGAAGAAACAGTTTGAAGATAAGGGGTGCTTGGTTGAGGAAAGTGTAGACCCCTGCAAGTGTCTCTTTGCTTCCTCTCTCCTGACCCTGCAAATCACCATCATTCCTGCACGTTGACTTGTACATCATGATCAATGGAAAATAATATGAACCTGACTGTCATTGTTTTGGAGCAATTCCCATAGTACTTATCACTATAGTCACTTCCTTTAAAAAAAAACCCTAGATATTATTAAAACTTATTAAATACCTTTTGGAACAACAACAACAACAATGGCCTGCCTAAAGGAGGCCAGAGAAGAGGCTAGTCTACCCTCCCTTGGGAGGGAGCTCAGTGGTTGAGGTATTGCTACTAAAAAAGCCGTGTTGCCAGAGCCTACTGATTTGATAGAGCTCATTGGTGGGCAGTGCCTTTGAGGTTAATCTTAAGACTGGACAGGTTTTCAAAGGTGCA
The DNA here is from genome assembly GCA_037013535.1 of Intellagama lesueurii. Classification (NCBI taxonomy): domain Eukaryota; kingdom Metazoa; phylum Chordata; class Lepidosauria; order Squamata; family Agamidae; genus Intellagama; species Intellagama lesueurii. The sequence continues at coordinate 114,697,563 of JBAJHW010000005.1, forward strand.
GGTGCTCCTTCAGAGAATGTGTTCTCAAACTATTCAGAGCTATACTGGTTCAGTATTTTAATGAGAAGTAGCTACAACATTCCATCTCAGGGATGTACTGATCTTTCTACTAATTTTCACACTAGCTGGGTCACACACTCCTCAGGCAGTCACAAGCACCACTCTGGTAACTTTTAAAACCTAAAATCCTTTCCACCATTTCTTCACACCACTAGAGGAAGTGTTAATCTAAAAGAACCACCACCCACAAACCTCACATTCAACTATTTTGGAGATGTTCCTTCTACACACTGTCCCAGTCAGAACCTTCTTTGCACCAAGCTGGTATCTTAGATAATTCAAATGTTTAGCAAAAGGTTTTCTTAGTCTCAATTAAATTCTGCCTTCCTATTGGTAAAGGGTAACTTCATGTGACACGGGTGTATTTTTTTTTCTGTTAGTAGTCTGGGTTACTTATTCTTAGTTACAAATAAAATAAATATTGAGGAGAGTTTGGTTAAAACATAAACAGAGTTGTTATTGAGGGATCACAGGTAATAGGGATGAAGGGATGTGTGGTTCTAAAATATGAATGATAAAAGTTAAAACAAAAAGAAAATATAAACATATTTCTTCTGTATTTAAACACCACAAAACAACTTCTATACTAATTCTCTGCTCTAACCTTCAGATTTCTGTTTAATCTTTCTTGCTCTAATCCTCTAAGTCAGGGGTCCCCAACCTTTTTCACCCCGCAGACCGGCTGGGGAAGGCGGGGCACCCCCTGCGCTCATGCGAATGCGTAAACGGTGGCGCGGTGCTTGTGCGTGCGCTTGTGTGCTCATGCGCATGCGCAAACAGAGGCGCAGTGCTCACACGGGCACGCTGGAGCATGCGCGCATGCGCAAATCAGCTGTGCAGGGGTGAGTGCGTGGGGGGGGAGGTCTGTCTCTGCGGCCCGGTCTGGCTCAGGCCACGGACCAGCACCAGGCCGTGAACCAGGGGTTGGGGACCTCTGCTCTAAGTGAACTGTCACCTCTTAACTGACACACAGAGTCCTCCCTTTTCCAATCAGGCTAACCAATGGACATTCAGCCCACTGTCAGTCTAACTAGCACACTGCCCATACATACCCACAATGCAGTTATACAATGCTATTCTGATAGAAACCTTTTATAATTAATTAATGATAAATTTCTATATAAAGGGTCAAAATGAGGAGAATTGCCACAGTAGTCAGTTCAGTTGCTGCTATTTAGGTTTCTATGTTTCAAATGGTTAGCCCCAGCCATCATATGCAGAACTGCATTTGTTACAAGTTTCTGAATTATCTTTAATTTAGCCATCTTGTGGTTGTCTCATGTAGATATAAACATGGCATATTTGACTGGAGGTGGGGTTTCGTCGCGATGAGACCGGTTGGGTTTCGGCAAGCTCCTGAAACTGTCTGAGACCCCTCAGTTTCAGGCCCCCAAATTAGGGGGCAAAAGGACAGTACACTAGGAAAAGCAGCATCTGAAGCAGCAGAGGTGACAAAAGGGGAGAGAAGACAGTGGAAGCTGCCCCCCCCCCCCGAAGTCACATCTTCTGAGGCTCCAATACTTTGGCCATCTCATGAGAAGAGAAGACTCCCTGGAAAAGACCCTGATGTTGGGAAAGTGTGAAGGCAAGAGGAGAAGGGGACGACAGAGGACGAGATGGTTGGACAGTGTCATCAAAGCTACCAACATGAATTTGACCCAACTCCGGGAGGCAGTGGAAGACAGGAGGGCCTGGCGTGCTCTGATCCATGGGGTCACAAAGAGTCGGACATGACTTAACGACTAAACAACAACAGTAAACATATGTTCATATAAAATGGCTGAATAATGTCAGCAAGCTGCCAGCCAGTACAGAGGCAGTGAAACTATGCCAAGCCAAGCTGAGAAACCAGGTCGAGTGGGTGGGAAGATAACAGCAGCTGCAGAGGCAGCAGCATAGAGGAAAAACACAGAAATAGGTTTTCATTAGCAAATGGCTCGGTGAGCACGTAGAAAACTTATTCTCATGCTAAAAGGCTAAGAAATGCATTTCTACCCTTATATATGTATTTTTAACAATATAACATATTCAGCAACTCTGAAGTATCTGGAAGTTGAGCCATGGCAACTCGACTTTGAAGTATCTTGATTGATTGATTGATTGATTGATTGATTGATTGATTGATTGATTGATTGATTGATTGATTGATTGATTGATAACCCGCACCATCTGGCAGCCAGGCCACGCTTATGGAACATAGAAACAATGTAGATGAATAAAGCTTGTAGACAAGCTAATGTTTCCTGGACTTACTTTTCCCTGTTTAATTCACCCTGAGTGGAAACAGTGGTTTATGTTCATCCTCTGAAGAGAGATGGATCCAATTTGGAAGCTACGTTTTTGGTTAGCCAGCCAGGACATGAAATTGATTTATTACAGCACCTTGACATTTCTGGTGAACCAGGCAAGAGCAATCTTATATGCAGATACTCAGATGAACTTTAATTTTATTGTCATGATTATTTGATTCACACTAGTATTTAACAATTTCAGGGATAAATGTTAACTGTGTGGACCACTACACACTCAAACTACCAAAGGGTGTTATAAAATTCTAGAGTGTCCTGAAGGTATTGCTGAAGTGTTATGATTCTTGTTTGATTTATGTATATAATATACTGTATTATTTTACTGAGCAGTGTTCCATGCTATTGTTCAGACTCTGTCCAAATATGACGTGCTTTGTTTTTGTATTGTACATATCAATTGATTAATATGCAGTATTATTTCATTCTAGGATATTTTATACTACGAACAACTGAAGTCTAATGTGATCCAGCATGATCTTTTAGTCGACAGTCTAATTTATAAAGTGAGCAATTCTGGTTTGTACATTGACAGAAAGTTAACACCTCATGTTGATTCCCTGTCTATATGTTCCCCCCCCCCCTACAAGCTTGTTTTTATGGGCTTCAGGCCCTTTTTTTCTGGGGGGGGGGGAATTGAACTCCAGGTTGTAGGAACCTTCAGGGCTGATGATTTACCTTTTAAATAGGTCATGGTTCATTACTGCACCCTTTAACACCTAGCCATACTGAGAGTTGTCTTCTAACCTTTTCTGGTTTCATTTTGGCATGGGGTATTTTTGGTAGTTTGTACAGTTCCAGAAGGATTCCAAGTGCAGAAAACTGGTGCACAGACCTGATCAATTTGCCCTGCCCTGCATTGTAGTTCTAATCTGTGAACCAACCCACTCTGCTATAGCTGCTTTTTGCGAAACAAAAAGAACAACTCATGGAGCTTCAAGCATTAATCTCTCATGTAATGTTTAGTTGCCTTGTTATGGTTTATTGGTTAGTCTTGGCTATTCAAGTGGAGTGGAAGGAGCATGGTGGTGGGAGAATGATTTTTGGTTCTCCATTATATTTAGAGTAGTTGGCTCGCATTACCTCTTTTTCTGACAAAAAAGTTATGCTAGAATTGGACTATCAAATGTCTTATGCTGCTAATATGTCTCTTTTGGACCCAGTATTTTGGATCCAAAAAGGCCTGGAGTAATATGCTTACTCGGTAGTAATTTTGGCATAGGGGCCAGGCAAAATCACAATTTCAGAGAGATTGCTAGTGATTGCTGTGTATCATGAAGAAGAACCAAAAGGAAGCCTGCTATTTGAGAACCATGAACCTAGAACTCCCATAGGTGCTAATGATTCATTCTTTGGAATGGGTAGTATACCCTTAAATATTGCAAGGAATCCTGTGATAGCTAGAAAGCAGAATGAAAATGCATTATTTGAATTTCCCGCTCCTGCTGATTAAGTAGGAATATTCCTATTGTTGAAAAGCTAATTAGTGATAAATTATGAAAATATGTATGCCTCATTTTGTTGAATGATATATATTTCTTCTTTTGACATATACCAACCCGTAGTACTGGGAACACTCTCTGGGTGGTATACAACATAATTATGCAAGGAACACTTTATAATGATATTAAAATATTTGTCTTTATGTTAGAAATTAGCTGGCATGTTTACAGAAAAGTAATTGATGCTGTGGCATTACAATGCCACCTTGCTATGCTTACATAATGCAGGAGCTTTCCATCTGCAACAGACACCTTTCAGCTTCAAATTGTTATGGTTTTTGTTTGCAGGATGTGAAGCTGACAGCCAGCAATGATGACTACTACTTTGTGTTTGAGGATTATTTGTATCAAGTAAGTAATTATTGCTGTTGTTGTAATTTGTCAGTGTGAAAACTGTTATGTAATGTAAAGAGCAAGTTGCTCCATGAACCTTGTAAACCTAATAGAACCAATAATCCTCCAGTTATTCTAATTAGGTTAATGCAATCCTATGCAGGTCTACTTAGCAATGAATTCAGAAGAACCTGCCTCTAAGTAGAAAGTATAAATGAAATTGTAGCCTAAGATACTTCCTGCTATACTTGGATGAATCTGTCAGTCACTATCTCATAAGAAATCATCAGTCTGTATCAGTAGGTTACTAACATTTAATGTAGACAGCACTGAAACAGTAAAGCTGAAAATAACAAGCAGCTGCAGTCCAACAACATTTACAGTACTCTTCTAATGTACTGAGTTCCAAACCTGTGATAGGCAGCAGGGACTACAGATTAAGTGATGGTTTCACTACATTAGCCCTAAATTATTGATTTATAATCTTCTGAAAACTACATCAAAAGTTTTACAGGCTTGCTGGGAAGGGGCATGCTTTAAGATGCAAGATATTTCAGTGCTTTATATCTCCCAGGGAATGTATAAGTAATACCTTTGTAGCCTGCTCAAAGGAAATTCAGAGAACAATATGAATTTCCTAAATTATTTACACTGGTGCCTCGACTTACGAACGTCCCTACTTATGACCAATTTGACTTACGAACAGCTCCGGTCGCAAGTAGAAGCAAAATTTTGCTCCGGTCGCAAGTAGAAGCAAAATTTTGCGACCGGAGCTTCCACTTACAAACAGAAAAAGGCAGGGAAAAAAGGCGGGAAATTCAAATTTCTAACTGTAGGTGGCGACAAGGCTGCTTCTTTGTAGCTCTTTCGCCCCAGCAGTTAAGAGAGTGTGCGTCGGAGGAGGCTTGGGACTGCCTCCTTCTGCTTCTGAGAGCGTGTGTGTGTGTTTGCAGGGAGGCTTCGGGCTGCCTTGTAAGGCAAGGTGCTATTTTCTGCTTTTTAAAAACTGTTCTGGGTGTTTTTGCAGCGTGGCTTTGAGCTGGGGGGGTTATGTTTCTGTGCTGTGATGGGTCTTGGGGGGTTTGTTTTTTGGCTCCCCCCATTTCCGATGGGTCTTGGGGGGTTTGGTTGCTTTTGGGGGGGTTTCCCCATTTCTGATGGGTCTTGGGGGGGTTGTTTGTTTTTTGGCTTCCCCCCCATTTCCGATGGGTCTTGGGGGTTGGTTGCTTTTTGGGGGGTTTTTCCCCATTTCTGATGGGTCTTGGGGGGTTTGTTTGTTTTTTGGCTTCCCCCCCCCATTTCCGATGGGTCTTGGGGGTTTGGTTGCTTTTTGGGTTTTTCCCCCCCATTTCCTTGCTTTTTCTTTTGTTTTCTTTGCATTTCCGACCTGCCCCCTTTGTTTTCTGTGCATTTCCAATGGGTCTTGCACACTTGATTGCTTTTCTTCCCCCCCCCCCCTTCGGCCGGAAGGGATTAATCGCGTTTCCAATGAGTCTTGTAGTGATTTTTTTGTGTGTGTGATTTTTTTCTTTGGCCGGAACGGATTAATTTCATTTCAATGCATTCCTATGGGAAATGGTGCTTCGACTTACGACCATTTCGAGTTACGTCCATCTTCTGGAACGGATTATGGTCGTAAGTCGAGGCACCACTGTACTGTATATTTTCCAGCTTCAAGGAGGTTAGAGCAGGTTCTGCATGCACAAGCCACTGGGAACACACTAGAGTACTGTGGCCATGTCCTTAGTTTTTTAAAATGTTGCTAATTTGCAGAAATAAATAAATTGATGTTTATGATTAAGGTGAGGATTTCTGTGACCTAAAATGTCAGAAATAGGCAGCATTTATGACCTTAAAATTGTTTAAGTATGACTAATTAAATTAAATTTTGCTTCAAGTCCATTTAGAATTTTACTTCATTTGCAAAGTGTTGAATTATCCAGATTAAATTGCAGCACTCTTTACAGTTTATTACTCATTTTTTCAGCCACTTTCCCCTTTGCTCATTGTTGATCACCTCAGTTTGTTTCACAATTTCCAGTGCATCACTAAGTTCCATTCCTACAGTTTCAAGGTGGGTGATTGTTCTTGATAATCCACTGAAGTTAGATTTTATATATGCCAAGTTTCCAGTCAAGGTTTCAGAAAAGGAATATTGTGTCACAGCAGATTGGGGAGGGAGAGCCAAAGTAGGAGCATTTTCTTTGAACTTTTGTACTCGAAGTGGAGCTTTCATTAACATTCTTTCCCCATTTATCTTCTCTACATCAGGATAGTTGCTTTGAATCACTTCAGCCACTCTCTGTAAACTATGTGCAAGGCATGTGATATGGATCATTTTTGGAAAAAGATGTTTAAGTCCCTTGGCTGCCTTAGTCATGTATGGAGCAGCATTTGTTACAGAGAGGAGGAAGATTCCACTTTTTACACCATCCGGTTAGAGTAGTTTCCTAGAACCTTCCAAGAGCATAGCAATAGTAGAATCATTTACTTTTTGAAGAGTTTCACATGTTAGAAGAAATACTTCACCAGGCTTGTCACATGTCAGAGTGCCAATAACAACATTAGCTATGTATCTTCCATTTACATCACTTGATTCATCTATTGAAACCCATATCTTCATAGCAGGGTAGAGATGTAATTTTTCCTTAGAGTTGATTCATTTGGAATTTGGTGACCAATTTACTTCTCCAAAAATGTCTGAGGCTATCACTACCTAATTTCTTTTTGGTAATATTTTAAGTAACTGTCATTGTACAGAGATCCTTACAAAATTCTGATCGGTTATTTGATGAATCTGCAGTTGAAGAAGCAGCTCTCTTGAGATGTTGCCTGTTCTCAGTGAAGGTACATCTTGCTAAATAACTTCCATGGTATCACAATGTTGTTGAATATTAAAATGCTTTGGGGTGAACACCTTAACTTCACACAATTTACAAACAAAATATCACAATCACTACTGGAAATCTGCTCCCCAAAGTCTTGAACAAAACACTGTAATTTTACGTACACTTGCTGAACTTTTAGGCATGTTGAAATCAGATTGCAGCTCTCGTGTTATTTCCCTGCCTCGAACAAACACACCTGAGTTAGGTAAGTTAGGCAGCTTCGGGACTACATGTCCCTCTCACATCATTTGGCTCATTGAGAGGTTTGCCAATGACCAAAATATGACCAAAATATAATGTTTATTACAAAATTAAGCAGAAATATGACGTAACACTTAAAAAAAGATCAAAATATGACTTTCAAGGCAAAATAAAAACCATACAATTCTCACCAGATTACTCATAAACATCTTTTAACTTGCTTATAAATGCAAATAAAAGTTGCAAAAGAATTATGACATGACATAGAAATCCTCACCATATTTATGATATATTTAGGGCTGTCACTGTACCTGGTGCTTTACACAGTATCATAAGAAAAAATGAGAGGACTGTGCCAAAGACTTTACTGTCCAATAAAGATAGTAAGGAAAGAATGCAAGCAAGTGCAGTTATGTGTATTTAAGTCTTACTTCAGTTGACAATGGAGATTATAAGATGATAGTGTGAGAAATGTGAAATCACTTAGGAGTTCTAGAAGGGACTCCCAGAAGTACACATTTCAGAAGAATATAAATACTACTCAAGTTAACAGACAGTATTTTGTGGTCTTCTGTCTTAAATTTTTGTATAGGAAATATTGTTTTCTATGCTTATATAATACTGTTTCTCACCCAGAACACTTGGGATATAGTAATTAAGTCTAAATAAACAAGCTCTTATATTACATTTGGTTCTGTAAGGGAGGGCATCTAATTTGTGTCTATATTGCTTCTTTTAAATCTCTTTAAAGGGAAGCAGAAATTTCTAATGTGCATTTAATTGCAATGTCAATATAAATGTCATGGGAGAAGCTTCTCATTTTCATGGTACTTTCAATCCAGTTAGTCACAGCTGTTGGGGTGGGTTTGTCATCTTGTTGTCTGTAGTTATATAAAGCAAATTTAAATTTTCTGATGGCTGAAAACAACCATTCCTTAGAGGGCACAACATCTGTATAGTCCTATGAACAAAGTGAGGGGGCAAGAAATTAATGAAAACTATTCTCTTTATGAAATATCCATGCTGTCATTTATTAGTTAGTTACTGTGGCATTTACCCCGTGGCCCCTGCTTGTTTCACCAAACGCAGGGCTCACACGAGTATCCCAACACGCCCTTTAACACGCTGCCACCAGTTGATCTCTATCAACCTATATTTCCTATGAAAGACTGAGGTCCATTCAGTACTGAACTGTTAAACAGAAACAGGTTTATTGATTACAAGTTGTTTTAGGACTAGTTCTTAAGCACATTCTTACAGTTACACAAAGCTTCAATATTTTTACTTTAACCTCTTCTATCTTAATTAATACAGGTCACACTCTGACTAATCACTCCTTAAACACTCTCTCTCTGCCTCAAACCCCAAACTATCTTCTTCTCTAGCTCTCTCTGACTGAACTCTAGACTCTGACTCACCCCTCCCTTTTAGTTTCTCTGGCTCCGCCTCCCAACAGCTCCCATTGGTGCAGGCCAATATTATTATATATATAGGAAGACAGGGTGTTCGCTACATACCTCCCCCCTTAATAAGTTTGTTCTATGAGGGGAAACCCAGCAGTTTGCCCTCATAAACAAACAGCTAAGTACATGCAAATATAACAATAACTTACCAATATTTATACATACCTTATAATACAGTTTTCTATCCATTACTAGGTTTACTAGACCAAACTTACCACTTTAAACATTTAAAACAATCAATACAATTATAAACATTTGCACTACTCACATTAATACAAATTCCATTACCTCTACATTAATAACGCTACTCCCCATTATTATTTCCCATCACTATACACTTTTCAGTTCATCAGCATCCAAAGAAACATCTCATTTTAATTGCATTTCATCACTAGTACACAAACAGAACATTTAATACAACATTACAAACTTTGTTTATCCACCCATTAGTTATTTGGCCTTCGAGACAAGGCATCAGCATCCACGCTCTGAGTCCCTTTTACGCTGCGGATTACAAAGTCAAAGTCTTGCAGGTTCCGTGTCCATCTTGCAAGCTTACTGTTAGTGGATTTCATAGTTTGTAGCCACACCAGAGGGAAAGGGTCGGTGCAAAGGATGAATTTCCTTCCCCAAATGTAGGACTTCAGTCTTTGCAGCGTCCAAACAATTGCCCTCTTGATGGCAGACAAATGTCTCTCACCAGGTCGGAATCTCCTGCTGATCAGAGTCACAGGGTGTAGACTCCCTCTGTCATCCGCTTGGCACAGCACGGCTCCCAGACCCACACTTGACACATCGATGTACTCAATGAACTCCCGATTGTAGTCTGGCGCAACAAAGGCAGATCTTGAAGTCCGTGCTCTCTTCTGACAATTGACGGTCATCAGGCACTCTGATGTCCACTGGATGTCCTTGGCTCGCCTCTTCCGGGTTAAGCCTGTTCTCTTTCTGAATAGTGGTTTAATTTTCTCAGCTGTAGGAAGGTTAGGCAGTTTCTTCCACTCCTCCAGCACAGCTATGACTGTGTTCTTCCTTGAAATCTTATGGCTTACGCCTTCCTCCTCACCAACAAATTCACCCACAGGTACTTTTGTTGTGAAGTTCTCCATATGTGGGGGACCACTATCACAGGTCACTTCAAGATTCTCAGGCAAGTTTCTTTTAGGTGCCATCTCAAACACTTGGCTTATTTCAGAGGTGTCAAGACTTTCATAATCTGGTTCTATCCTTTTAATTGCTAGTTTCTCCTGTAGGGGTTTGCCTTGCAAGACTTTCAGTGCCTTTGCAGCTGCACGAGGAGCCTTCCCAGTACTAGTCCCTTCAGCTTTCCAGTACTGTTGTGACACATCTACAGGTCCTGACCATGCTAACTGCAATTCACTCCCCTCTATGGGTCTCCGCATCCCCACTTCATCCTCAGGATAGAATGCTCTTTCCCAGGCCTTTTCATCACACCAGCCCCTCTGCTTTTCATGAGCACTCCTCAAGCTTTGCTCTGCTATTACTAAGGACTTTTGCAGACCCACACATTGGCAAGTGGCGTTCACCCTCATGCCCCTCACTTGCTCAGCTAGGGAAAGGGTAGGCAGTTCCCTCTTCTCCTCCCGAACATCTTTAGATGCATCCCTCTTTAAGGCATCAGGGCCTTCCTCCTTCTGTATCACATAATTGACATTGTTCAATTTTGTCACTACTTTATAGGGATCCTCGCAAGCTAATTGTAGCTTGTGACCTTTGACTGGCCTAAGCAAAAGAACTTCATCTTCAGGCCCAAAAGTTCTTTCACGGGCTTTCTTGTCATACCAGGTCTTCTGCTTAGTCTGGGCAGCCCTAAAGTTCTTTCCGGCTATCTCTAGAGACCTTTGCAGGGTGTTTTGCAACCTGTGCATATATTCTACCACTGACTCTGGGTCACTTTCTCTATGGTCTTCCCAGTTCATGCGGAGCAAATCTAAAGGTCTGTGCACCTCCCGTCCTAGCAGCAACTCAATAGGACTGAATCCAGTGCTTTCCTGCGGAATGCTCCTATAGGCATATAGTAAGGGTTGTATTTTGCAATCATTAGGGTTCTCTGCTGCATAAGCCTTAATCATGTGCACTAATGTGCCATTAAATTTTTCAATTAGTCCTTTAGTCTCAGGATGATATGGTGTAGAGTTGATTTGGGTAATCCCACAAGCCTTCCATAACCTTTTTATCAGTTTGGAGGTGAAGCTCGTTCCCAAATCAATGACTATTTCGCTAGCAAATCCCAATCGGCTCATGTAATTGATTAAGGCATCTGCCACCGTGTTAGTTTCCATGTTACGTAAAGGAATTGCCTCGGGATATCTGGTGGCAAAATCCATAATGGTCAGTATGTATTTATTTCCCCTTCTGGTGGCTTTAGGTAAAGGACCCACCGGATCAATTCCCAGCCTTTGGAATGGGGTAGAGATGACTGGCAAAGGACATAATTTGGCTTTAGTCCTGTCCTGCCCTGTCCCTCGTCTCTGACAGACATCACAAGTTTTGCAAAAACAAGTAATCTGTTTACCCATACCTGGCCAAAAGAAGTTCTGGGCAACCCTTCTTTTGGTTCGTGTGATCCCCATGTGAGCCCCAAACAAACTACTGTGAGCTTGATTTATGATTTTCTCCCTGTATTTACTAGGGACCACTAATTGCTTTCGGGGTTCCCCCTTTCCTCTGTATGGTGTGGCTAATGTTTCCCTATACAAAAGGTCTTTATGACTGCAAAATCTCTCAGGGCATTCAGGAGACAATTCAGTGGGCGTTCTGGCTGCTTCAAAGCAACCCCCCAAGCTAAAGTCTTCCTTCTGCTCCTGGGCAAATTTATTTTGATTGGGACTCTTCAGTAGCATGAGATCAGCTTCAGCACCACTATTAAGCAGGGTATCCATGGAAACATCTCTCTCTAGGCTTTTCTCTGATACTGTATCAATCTCAGCTGCAGAGGGTGAGGTTTGACCCCCCCCTTTGAGCGTGTAAGCACTAAAGCACTCTTGACATGCTCTATTAAGTCCCAACCAAGTAGAAAAGCTGCTGGTATTTCATCTGAAATGGCTACCTGCCACTTTCCAGACCAATTCCTATAGCCTATTTGAATCTCAGCCACTTTTAACACCACGGTTTCTTTCCCAATCCCTTTTAGGGTCATTGTTCTGCCTGGAATTATGTCATCCTGGGCTATCAGATCAGAATGTACTATGGAAATTTGAGACCCTGTGTCTCTTATAGCGATGTATTTCTTTCCTCCCACAACTATCTCTTCACCAGCGTTTCTGAGAAGGTTATTGTCATTTCTAATGTAAAAACAATGGACTATAGGGGCTTCAGGAATGTCCTCCTCCTCAAGATCAGTAGAAGTTGTGGTTGTCATGGAAACAGGTCTCTGGCTACTGCTTCCCTCAGCCGATTTCACTTGTTTTAAACAATACACTTTTTTTGTTTGATTATTAGTCTTCCCTGTATTAGGATTAGGTCGCACACACTGGAATTGTAAATGGCCTGGCTGGCCGCAGTTAAAACATTTATAATTCTTTCTCTCATTCTGAGGTGATTTGTTGAACTTTGACTCAGGGTTCATTGGCTTTGGCGGACTAGGCCTTGGCAATTTAGGTGAAGTACTACCCTGGCCTTCTCTTCCTGTTGTGTTGCTGAGGTAATTTTTATTAAAGGGCTTCTTATAGTTGTCCCAGTTTGGTCTGTTAACTCTTAGCTCTGAGAATCTGGGGTTCCTGTACTCATTAATACAATCTGTTTGTTCACCAGCTTCCAGTAGATTTTTAGGATTTTTGTCCCTAACTAAATAACGGAATTCTCCAGGTAATATGGAGTAAAATTGTTCTAACCCAATCAAATTCTTCATTTGTTCTAGAGAAGTGATATCCTCCCTTTCCATCCACTTCTCAAGACATTGCAGCAATTTGGCTCCCAACTGTGAATAAGATTCCTCCTGCTTTTTTGGTAAGAGAGTGAAATTTTCACCTCAGGTGTTCAGCGTTAATACAAAACCTTGAATTAAACCATCTTTTTATATGCCTCAAAATCTCTGGCCTTCTCTCGGGGCATCTGTGAATATAACTCAGCCAAATCTCCACTTATTTGAGCCCTCAAAACAATCATCCTTTCATCATCTCTGATTTCAAAGTCCCAGCAGGTGCGCTCAAAAGCAATGAGAAAAGATTCGGGACAGTCCCCTCTTTTATATTGGGGAAACTTCTTAAGATCAATGTTTGAGAGAATTCCCCCTCCAACACTGGTGTTATTGTTGAGGTTATTGTTTTGAGCAGAAATCTCTAATTGTCTCATCTGTAATTGAAAGTCCATTTCCTTTTGTCGTGATTCCAATTGTCTAGCCTCAGCCTCAGCTTTTTCTCTGATTTCTAGATGTTTTTGTTCCTGCTCAAAAGCAGTTTGTCTGGCCTCTTGCTCAGCTCTGAGCTGTAGTTCCTTAAATTTAAATTCCCGTTCCAGCTTCCATTTTTCAAACTCCTGGGAGCTTAATTCCTTTTGTTCCTCTGAGGCCCCCTCATCACTTTCCTCCTGGTCCAATCGAGTAAAAGGATCACCGTTTCCCTCCATTTCTTGAGGTAAAACCTCAGCCTCAGGACTTCCCCTTTTGGTACGTTTCGGTGGCATTTTTACTTCTGGGATGATTAGTACAGAGTGTTTACTGATTTTAAAAGGACCTGTCTTTCTTCTTTTACTTCCAGTCACTAAAATGATTCTATTTCAAGCAAAGGCTTTCTCCTCTCTTCCTTCAGATCTGCTCTGACCCCTGGCTTCTGCCTTTTCACAAGCGCTCTCTAAACTCTTAGAGCCTTGAGCCTTAAGCTAGCCCACTGGGTCTTCAAATCATGAGGTAAAATACAATAATTTTCTTTCAGAGTCGTTCCCTAACTTAGACCCCCCCCCCCCAGATCTGGGTTCAGAAGCCCCCCACCACTAAGCTTTTCCCAAAAGCTCTAGTGAGGAACCAAACTTCTTAGCCACAGACCTGTCTAAAAGGTACCCTTGACTCAAGAAAAATTCTTTTTAAAATCAGGCTTGACTGGATTTCTTCGAGTCCAAACTCAGGCTTCACTGGATTCCTTCGTATCCCGCCGCTGGACACCAATTGTGGCGTTCACCCTTGTGCCCCTTGCTTGACCGTCAAGACTCAGAGCATGCGAAGGCAAACAATCCCCTCTTTCACACTGCTGCCACCAGGTGATCACTAAATCACCATTACTTCAGGAAGATGATGCAGGTCCACACTTCAAGGTATTTTTAAATATAACGTTTTTATTGATTACAGAAATTGATAATAATTCATGAATATCTGCTTTAGGTAAATTTATTATTAATAACAATCTTCTGTTTGATAATACACTCCTAACTCTAATCACTCCTCAGATTTCCCCAAACTCCACACTCTATCTCTACTCATCTCTCTGACTATCTGACTCTCTCTGACTCTCCCACACACTCTCAGGCTCCGCCTCTTATACCATCTCTCTCGGCTCCGCCTCTCAGCAACATGAATATGCATGAACAATTAACATAACCAAACATGAACCATTGACATAATAAAGGGGTATGCTACAGCAAGGGATCGAGATCCCTGGCAGTGGGCATAGCTTGTCATCCCCAGTACCACTCATTTGGCACCTATCACATGTCTGACAAAACTGCTTAACTTGCTGACCCATTCCTGGCCAGTAAAAGTTCCTTGCAACCCTTTGTTTGGTACGCGATATTCCCATGTGAGCTCCAAAAGCATCACTATGCACCTTGCTTAAGATCTTGTCTCTATATTTTTCAGGCACAATAAGTTGTTTCAGGATTCCATCTCCACCCCTCTGAGGCGCTAAAACTTCCCTATATAACAAATTGTTTTCTATTATAAATCTCTCTGGGCATTCAGGCGTTAATGGAATGGGATTCTCATTAGCTTTTCTAATACAATCATTTAAAGTAATATCCTCCTTCTGCTCCTTATCAAACGATGAATTATCAGGGTTTTTCATAAATATAACTTCTGCCATTTCATCCACGTCAGAGTTTTCTTTTAAACTGGGGCCTTGCAGGTTACTTTCAGAAGTTAGGGATTCCCTTTTTCCCTCAGGGATTGTTAACTGCTCTCCCTGGGAACGTGTTACTACAAAAGCACCCTGCACATGCTTAGTGAGATCTAATCCGATCAAACAAGGTGTGGGTATTTGATCAGAAATTGCTACATCCCAAATTCCAACCCAGTCTCTATAGTTTATCTTTACTTTAGCCATAGGTAAAATCACTGGCATAGAACTTATTCCCTTGATTGTAACAGTTTGATTTGGAAGTATTTGTTCTTAAGAACCACATCAGGATGACACAGGGTTATGTGGGAACAGGTATCTACAATTTTTAAGAGCCAACTCAAGACTTGGCTCTTTAGGCAGGCTTTCCCTCCTGTCACCACTTGATTATTTTTATTTTCCCATCTTGAATGATATCATTATTGTTGTTTTAATTTATTATGCTATTTTTATTGTTAGCCGCCCAGAGTAGACTTGGTCTAAATGGGCGGGGTATAAATTTAATAAATAAATAATAAATACATTCCAACATAAGATGTCTCATTAATACGAACTTTCTCTCCAGAGTTCTGTAGTAAAATGTTATCTGACTTTATAAGAAAGCACTGAATGACTCTGACTTGTGGCACATCAGAATTTTCTGTCGTGCTAATTGCCATGGAGACAGAACCATTGTTACAGCCTCCTTCAGTGGCTTCCACTGGTTTTATGCAGTAAACCTTTTTGGTCTGACTATCATCTTTTCCATTTTTATTTTTATTCTTCATACAATTGGATTGAATATGCCCAAACTCACCGTAGTTATAACACTGTCTATAAGTCCTTCAATCATACTGAGGAGATCTGTCAAACTTTTCCTCAGGGTTCATTCGCTTCTGCGGACTAGGCCCTGGCAACTTAGGTGAGGTACTAAGCTGGCCATCTTTCCCTGACATTTTACTGTTGTAATTTTTATTGAAGGGTTTCTTACTGTTGTCCCAGTTCTGCCTGTAAAATTTTACCTCAGAAAACTTAGGATCCCTAATCTCACTAATGGAGTCAGCATATTCAGACGCCTGTAATACATTTTTAGGATTTTTGTCTTTGACCAAATAACGCAATTCCCCAGGCAAAATGGAATAAAATTGTTCTAAACCAACCATATTTTTCATTTGGTCTAGAGAAGTGACATTTTCACCTTCCATCCATTTGTCCAAACATTGAATCAATTTATCCCCCAGTTGGGCATAAGATTCTTCAGGCTTTTTGGTAAGGGAATGAAATTTTCTTCTAAGGTGTTCTGCATTTATGCCAAATCTAGAATATACCATTTTTCTATATGCCTCAAAATCTCTAGCTTGCTCCAGAGGCATCTGAGAATAAATCTCTGCTAAATCTCCACTTATTTGTGATCTCAACACTATCATCCTTTCATCATCCTTAATCTCAAAGTCCCAGCACGCTCTCTCAAATGAAATCAGGAAAGATTCAGGGCAATCTCCTTTCCTATATTGGGGAAATTTCTTTAGATTGATTTTTGAGAGATTTCCCTCACTAGAGTTGTTGTTATTATTCTCATTAGCAGCTAATTCCAATTTTTTCATCTGGATTTGAAATTCCATTTCTCTTTGTCTTAATTCCATTTGTCTGGCCTCTTGCTCAGCTTTCGCTTTTTCTCTGATCTCCAATTCTTTAAGCCTGAATTCCTGTTTTAACCTCCATTTTTCAAAATCTTGGGAGCTTAGGACACCTTGTCTTTCTGAGGCATTTTCATCAGTTTCCTCCTGTTCCACTGGAGCTAGAGGGTCTCCATTTCCCTCCACTTCCTGAGGTAAACTTTCTGCCTCCTGACTTGCTTTTTGACTACGTTTGGGTGGCATGTTTAAGTCTGAGTGAATTAGTCTTTAATGTCTGTACTGCTTTTTAAAAGGACCTGTCTTTCTGCTGTTTATTCCAGTAACTATGTTGTTGTGCTTCACTCAGCAGTTCTCTAGCTCACAACCTTTTAGTTACTGTCTCTCGATGTCTGAGCTATTCTTCCTTTCAGACACCAAAATAATTTTATTTTCAAGCCTCTGCTTTTATTTTTCTATCACCTCAGATCTGCTCTGACCCAGGCTTCCACTTTTATCCAACACTGCTCCCTTATCTCTCAGAGCCTTGAATTTCAAGCTAGCCCACTGGGTCTCTCAAATCCTGAGGTTAAAAAAAAAGAATTTTTCCTTTAGAGTCGGTTCCCTATCTTTAGTTCCCCCAGATCTGGATTCAGAAGCCCCACCACTAAGCTTTTCCACAAAAGCTCTAGCAGGTCACCCACATCTTTACCACAGACCTCTGACTAAAAAGTACCCACGACTCCAGAAAATTCACTTTTAAACATTGGCTTTACTGGATTATTTCGTATCCCGCCGCTGGACACCAATTGTGGAGTTTACCCCGTAGCCCCTCCTTGTTTCACCAAACACAGAGCTCACACGAGTATCCTAACACGCCCTTTAACACGCTGCCACCAGTTAATCTCTTTATCAACCTATATTTCCTATGAAAGACTGAGGTCCATTCAGTACTGAACTGTTAAACAGAAACAGGTTTATTGATTACAAGTTGTTTTAGGACTAGTTCTTATGCACATTCTTACAGTTACACAAAGCTTCAGTATTTTACTTTAACCTCTTCTGTCTTAATACAGGTCACACTCTGACTAATCACTCCTTAAACACTCTCTCTCTGCCTCAAACCCCAAACTGTCTTCTTCTCTAGCTCTCTTTGACTGAACTCTCTAGACTCTGACTCACCCCTCCCTTCTAGTTTCTCTGGCTCTGCCTTCCAACAGCTCCCATTGGTGCAGGCCAATATTATTATATATATAGGAAGACAGGGTGTTCACTACAGTTACTTAAGCAGAATTTCTACCCTTGATGCAGTTTGACTAATAATAAAGTTATTTTACATAGTAAGGGTAAACCCTTTCTCCTTAGTAGATCATTGCTTAGCTGAAACGCAAAGTGGGCTGGCCTCAGAAGGTGACTGAATGAATACTGAGCATAATTAGTGGTTGTAGCGAACAGCCCTGACCTCACCTGCCCGTCACCGCAGAACATTGTAGAAGGAGCCAATGAGTGAACAAAAGGCGGAGCCAGGGGGGAAGGGACCAGGATAAAAAGACTGGTGGATGGAGTCTGAGAGAGAGAATCTGGGGAGAAACTGTGTGTAGCTTAAAAGTGATCGAAGAGTGAGTTAGAGATCTGTAAGAACATAGACTGAAGTAGAGTGTTAAAAGAGTTTTGAAGTTATATCCTATCTGATTCATATATAAGTGATTGGCGGCCTGTGATTTATCCTATGAATATTTATTGATTTTTAACTTCCCTGTTTAAATAAAAGATTTAAGTTTAACCAGCACACGTGTCTCCATACTCAATTGATATTAAAGCCTTAATATCTGGTGGCAGCGAAGAAGAAAGAGGAGCGAGATCCTTGTGAAGGCCAGAGGAATAGGGGCTTCAGAGGAAATCGCGACAAATTGGTGACCAGCGGCGGGATCAAATTTAATCCAGTGACGCCTAAGAACAGAAAGTTTCCCAGAGTAGAAAAATATATTTTAGTCAGGGGATCTGATGTGGACGGAGTGGGTAACTCCCTAGAGCTTTTCCGGGGAAAAAGCTTAGTGGGGAGGCTCCTAAGCTCAGATCGGGGGGCTGAGATAGGAAGAAGCTCTGAGGAAACCATTTCTGAAAAAAATCTACCTCAAGCAGGAAAAGGGCCAGGTGGCTAGCTTGTCCTGAGCTCAAAGGAGAGAGCTCTAAGGGGGCAAAGCGGAGGCCAGGGTCAGAGAAGCTGAGGTGTTTCAAAACAGCAAAAGCTGGAGATGGTTAAAGCTAATATTTCTGTTTATTTTGGTGGTTAGAGGCAGGGAGAAACTTTGTCTCGTGCTAAAGGCCTGGCTAGGAGCCAGAGATCTAAACAGAGTATCCTAACAGTGGATGATCGCTGGGAAGCAACTTTATTACAGAGTCTCTAACTCAGAGGAAAAAAAAGTGTTCCTTTTAAATCTGAGGCTTGTAAATTGAATCAGAAGCTTAAATAAATAAACATGCCTTCCACACGAGGGAAAAAGGTGGCAGAGTTGCCTCCTGAAGTTTCAGATGCCTCAGATCAGGAGGGGGAAGGAACTCAAGAAGGGATTACCTCAGAGAGGGAAATGGGGACCTTAAGGGGGGAGGACTCTATAGAATTCAGGAAATGGAAATTAGAGAAGGAACAGGAATTCAAGCTGAAACAGCTAGAAATTCAAGCTCGGGCTGAGGAAAGACAGCGATATATAGAAATAGAAAAAGAAAGGATGACATTTGAACTAAGGAGGTTGGAGCTGGCAGCCCAGGCTAATAATAATAATAATAATAGCCATGCTAATTCTGAAGAAAGACATTTGTCCAAGGCAGACCTTAAAAGATTCCCTGTATTTAGGAAGGGTGATGATCCTGAATCTTTTATTATTCTGTTTGAGCGCGCGTGTGAAAATTTTGAAGTGAGGGGATCAGAACGTATGATTGTGATGAGGTCCGAAATAAATGGCGAGTTAGCAGATATATACGCCCAGATGCCATTGGATTTAGTGAGGGATTTTGAGGAATTTAAAAAAGTGGTATTCTCGCGGTTTGGCATCAATGCTAAGCATTTAAGATGAAAGTTCAGAGCACTGACAAAAAAACCTGAAGAATCCTACTCTCAGTTGGGGGCAAACCTGACCAAATATCTTGATAAATGGCTTCAGCAGGAAGGAGTTGAAACTGTACAAGATATTAAGAACATCATGGGGTTAGAGCAGTTCTATTCACTTCTACCTGGAGACCTGAGGTACCTAGTGAGAGATAAAAAGCCCAAAGATGTTCAAAAAGCGGGGGGGGGGGGGGGTCACAGATTTTATTTCACATATTCGAAACCCAGATTTTTCTGAGGTAAAAGTGGGGAGGAAAACATGGGATGACAGTAAAAAGGATCCAGAGGTTACCTCAAGAACCAGCAGGCAAGAGGCAGCCATTTTGTAAGCAAGCCCACAGAACTGAGCCAGCATAAAAACAAGAACTGGGAAGGGAGATAAAACCCTTAGTTCAGAATAGAAAAACTTCAGATCGTGTTTCAGATGTGGGGAGCAAGGCCATTTCATTTCGCAATGTGTGAAGACTAAAGACGGGGGACAACTTAAGGGAAATTTGATCAAGCCTAAATCAGTGTACTGCGTGCAGCAAAACAAAGTTACCTCAGAGGAGTGTGAAACAGTAACTCCTAATACAAGTACAGCAAGGGCAGAGAGTCATGAACAGCTGCCTGAAGCTGAGATCCTCCATTGCTATCTGATCGAAACCAACCAGGAACTTTTTAAAAGTTCTGGAGATAGCATATATATAAATGAGACAAAATTTATGGCTCTGAAAGACTCTTGCTCTCAAGTTACTTTATGCCACCCAGACTTAATCCCTCCTGAGTACATATTGAAAGGTGAAAGCCTGGCAGTTAAGGGGATAGGTGCAGAAATAATTACCCTGCCTGTGGCTGAGGTACCTATAAGATATCAAGGGTGGAAAGGAGTATGGAGGACAGGCATAGCTTGTCAATTGCCTGCACCCTGTTTAATTGGGATCGACCTCACTGAGCATGTTAAAAGTGTTTTAGTGCAGACTCGCTCCCTGTAGAAAGGAGAAGCAAAGGAAAAATGTGACATTCATACAGAGCTGGTGGGGAAGAGAATTCAACAGCTGCGCTAATACCTATTAAGATTCCCCAAGCAAGTACGTTTAAAAAGGAACAAAAAGCAGATCCCACGCTGGATCAATGTTTTAAGAAAGTTGGCGGAGGTCCGTTAACCCCCGAGAGTCCAGAAAGGTTCGTCATAGTTAAAGACCTTTTGTATAGGGAGACCTTAGTGAATCCCAGGAGGGGAGGGGAAACTCACCACAAGCAACTGATTGTTCCTCTCAAATATCGAGTGGGGATAGTGGAGCGGGGGCACGCTGGTACCTTTTCAGCTCATTTGGGCATCACAAAAACTAAACAAAGAATTGCCCAAAACTTTTACTGACCTGAAATGGGGAAGGAGATTAAAGAATTTTGCCAGAGGTGTGACGTGTGTCAGAGGCAAGGAAACAGCAATGACAAAACTAAAGCCAAGCTGTGTCCTTTACCTATCATTTCGAACCCTTTCCAACACATTGGTTTAGACATAGTTGGACCGTTGCCCAGAGTCACCCAGAGGGGAAACAGATTTATCCTGACTATCGTTGACTATGCAACACGTTATCCCGAAGCAGTTCCCCTGAGAAATATTGAGACTCAGACAGTTGCTGACGCTCTGCTGAATTATATGTGTCGCATGGGGTTTGCTTCCGAGATAGTCACGGATTTAGGAGGCTCTTTCACGTCCAAGCTGATGAAATTAACCTCCAAGATGGACGAAATAAACTACATTAGTCTGTTGGAGGGAGAGACAGGCAGGAGAGTAGTCCATGGGAATATGATCAAGCCCTGCTATAGAAAGGAAAACGTCTTGCTGGCATTGAAAGAAGCAGACAGTGAAAATCTCGAGTTACCTTATGGGGAAGGGGGGGCGAACCCAAATACACCCCAGAGGAGGTCCAAATCAGTCACTCACTTTCCCCAGAACAACAAAGAGAAGCGAGAGCTGTGCTTATGAAGTACAAGCAGGTTTTCTCCAACAAGCCCGGAGTAGCCAAGGGTGTAGTGCACAAGGTGGACACCGGGGATGCACGCCCACAGGCGGTTACACCTTATAGCGTCCGAGTCTGTCTAGTCAAACTTTGGGGCCAGAAAGCGAAGTTTAGTCGAGATAAGAGAAGGGAAAAGCCCAAGAGAAACCATACATGGCCATATTGGAAAGGCAGAGGGGTGACATATCAGAAGCTAAATAGGTTGAAACGTAGCCTAACCCTGCCAGTGGTGCAAAATGCAAAAGGATTGAGAGTTAGGCTCGATCTTGCTAGGCTCTACCTAAAGGGTTTTACCAAGAGCATCACAATATCTGCTCCAGAAAGAGAGGTGAAACTATGTAGAGCAGCTAAAATAACACAGCGGAAAGAGAGATGGAAGACCGTGCCAGTGGCAGACCACGTACGGAGAGTTCCCGAGTGCCAGAAAGGCTTCACCATCGCGGAGGGGTCCGGATTCGAAACAGGAGCCGCGCCGAGCCAGGCGGATGACTGCAAGATCCTTCATCCAAGGACGTTCCGGAGAGGGAAGCTGCAGGTTGGCAAGAGACCCCAGCCGTCAGTGATTCGTGAGTATCGTGAAGGTGCTGAGGGAGGTGGATTTCAGCAAAGTGCAAGCCGTGCCGGAGGCTAGGACATTTCCTTTATAAGCACTAACACTCCACCATGACTACGATGCTGGACTTTCGAAAAGGACAAGATCATGTTGTTGAGAGAGAATTCTAATGCCACAAAACTTGGACTGGAAAAAAAAATTGGGACAAAAGAGACTCAAAATGTTGTAGCAGACTGCCGAAGACTGAAGACGAAGGGAATGGACTTGGGTAAAATGGCAAAAGCTATAAAATGTTAATTGCACCACGTTAAATGCTGTAAGCTGTGTGTTCATAGAAAAAATATGTTTGTAAGTATTAAAAGTGTTATGTGATGTTGTTGGGTAAGCACCTGTGTAGATGATTGAAGTGGTGAGTATTGTAATTGAACTAGTGACTGAATTACAAGGTTTAATGTAGAGCAAGCATAAAAGTAGTTTAAATGTTAGATACATTCAAAGGTAGTAAGGTTTGATTGTAATGTTGTAAAGTTTGATGGTGGCTCACATGAAAGCTCCTCGTTGTTCATGAGGGTAAACCACCATAGGTTTTACCCTATGAAACAACTTTTTAAGGGGGGAGGTGTGTAGCGAACAGCCCTGACCTCACCTGCCCGTCACCGCAGAACATTGTAGAAGGAGCCAATGAGTGAACAAAAGGCGGAGCCAGGGGGGAAGGGACCAGGATAAAAAGACTGGTGGATGGAGTCTGAGAGAGAGAATCTGGGGGAGAAACTGTGTGTAGCTTAAAAGTGATCGAAGAGTGAGTTAGAGATCTGTAAGAACATAGATTGAAGTAGAGTGTTAAAAGAGTTTTGAAGTTATATCCTATCTGATTCATATATAAGTGATTGGCGGCCTGTGATTTATCCTATGAATATTTATTGATTTTTAACTTCCCTGTTTAAATAAAAGATTTAAGTTTAACCAGCACACATGTCTCCATACTCAATTGATATTAAAGCCTTAATATCTGGTGGCAGCGAAGAAGAAAGAGGAGCGAGATCCTTGTGAAGGCCAGAGGAATAGGGGCTTCAGAGGAAATCGCTACAGTGGTCCTCAAGAGTAATAGCATGTTTAGTTTCAGTTGATGGAGGGAAAAAGATGGAAGCAGGGTCAGTGAAGCAGCCTTCATAAGGCTGTTATAAATATCCTATAACTGAGGTACCTAGTATTTGTGGTCAGCTCTGTGGTGGCGCTGCGTGTTAAACCGCAGAAGCCTCTGTGCTGTAAGGTCAGAAGACCAGCCGTCGTAAGATCAAATCCACGCGACGGAGTGAGCTCCCGTTGCTTGTCCCAGCTCCTGCCAAGCTAGCAGTTCGAAAGCATGCAAATGCAAGTAGATAAATAGGTACCACCTCGGTGGGAAGGTAACGGCGTTCTGTGTCTAGTCGCGCTGGCCACGGAAACTGTCTTTGGACAAACGCTGGCTCTACGGCTTGGAAACGGGGATGAGCACCACGCCCTAGAGTCGGACATGACTGGACTAAATGTCAAGGGGAACCTTTACCTTACCTGTGCTATATACTCTTCTTTGGACATTTACTATTCAACCCACCTCCTAATTTTTAAAAGACTTTTTAAAATAGATATGAATGAACAAATGAATGAAGGAATGGCAAGCTATTCTAGTGCCAGTTGCCCAGAAATGTGTCTGGTGTTCGCATGGGCCCAGAAATTCTTTTTTTAAAAAAATTGTTGAGTGATTTAGAATTTGGGCTCCACAGTTCACCTCTACTTTGTACTTAGCTTCTTAACTAAATGAATTTTTTCTGAACCTCATCACTTTGCCAAAACCATTCTCTGCCTTATATTTAGTTTCCCAGGCAAGTTATTTTTTCCCCCCAGCCTTGTCAGCTTCCCGTTTGGAAAACTGATGTTTTCTAACTGTACATATTCTCCACAGCAGCCATAGCTAACTCTCAGAAATCCAAATGTGTCCGTTTCCCCCAAAACCTTGAGGAGCTGTATGCTAGAGGACGACAGTACTGACTGGATCACTCAGTAAGAATAGGATGAAGAGGGATTGCAAAGTTTTTCTGCAACTCTTCCTTGTAAACCCCAATTATCTTGCAATAAGAATTTCGTTATGTTATGTATTTTTATTCTGTCATAACATTCTGGGGAATATATATCATTAATCCAAAAATGTGCTACATAATCATGTGGAGCTTCCTGACTTGCATTATTTTCCAGTCAGTGTTTGTTTGACAGTTTTGATGGATAGAGCACCCAAATACTGTGTTCCAAATTGGTTCGCTCTAAAATACTAACAATACTATCAACGCATATTTGCCAGAATAAATAATCACATGGCATTCAAAGTCCCAGTAGGGATAAGTATGCAAAAATGGTTATCTGTACATAAGTAAAAAGTGTGTATCTGTGTTTGTATATTTAGTTAATGAAGAAATAGTCAGTGCGGCGGGAAGTAAATGAATTAATAGGAAATGAACAGAAGTAAACTTTCTTGAAGGTGTAGTCAGCCTTAAGCAGACAGCAATTTTAGGCAATCACATGAGAGGTCCAGGTGATCTTTTCTTACAATCAACACCCCTCTTTTTGTTATTTGCCAAGGCCCTTCATTATAGGGTGGTTACAACTTAGCTTTGCTCCTTTCTGTAAAGACTGGATTCTCTGTGTCTGGTTCTTGTGGAGGGCCAAGAGGATTTATCTAGCTCTTATGTGGCAGAAAACAGGGTTTGCACCTTGGGTGGCAAGGAGGCAGCGGCAGTACATGTATGAACCTGCACTCTGAACTGTGGTCAGTTCTTTACTTTTCTCCTCATCTTCAGTTTAGTTATGAGAAATTTAATTTTAATTTTTCCTGTTGATTCTTACTTCTCTGGGTGTACAGTAGTTTAAAAGTTTGAATAGTATCATAGGCTGATAAGTAATGCTGACTTTAAAGTGTATGTTTAAGATAAAGGCCAGAAATGTTAATCTGAAAAATGGTAAGCTGCTCAAGAAGGTGAAATGATATCTCAGCCAGAAAATTATTATGTCCTCTGTCAGAAGCACAAACGTTGTCCAAAGACATTTCTGCTTTTCTTTGACAAATATAATTATCAAAAAACTGTATTTATAAAAATATTAAACAAAAAGTATGGTTGAGTGGATGATGTGCAGTGAAACATTGCCATGGCATTGAAAGCATTCCAGGTAGAATGAAGGTAAGATAAACTATGCTTCCTGCTCAAAGTTGCATTAGCCGTCTAAAAGGCCAGTTCTTTGTTTAGATTTTTAAGAGATAGAAGTGCTCCGGAAAATTAATTCTGTGCAGACCTGTAGGTTTTCCCCAGCAAGACAAATAGTACTTCTCTATGTTACTGTGATTTAAATTGGGGAAATGGCATGGAAGGGAAATGTTAACCCTTCCTGAAAATGCTTTCTCAAGCATTATGGTCCTGATCCAATTTGAGGTTTCTTGTAGCTTGGAAAATTAGGGAACTGAGAGATATGATCATAGATCTCCTTTGCTGCATCTAGTTTGGCAGTAAAAGTACGAAGAAACTTGGTCTCTAAATCATCTTTGCCTTGCTGTACATCTGGGGATCAATTTGAATGTAACTTACTCATATATTTCCATTCCTTTCTCCAAAGTATTTGGTATAATCATTAGGGCCGAACAGGCTAGTCTCATCATTTATAAGTGGGAGATATGCTTTGGGATGGCTTACCACATCACAGGAGGACTCGGGCTAGGCACTGATATTTATTTATTTATTTATTAGATTTATACCCCGCCCATCTAGACCGAAGTCTACTCTGAGCGGCTAACAATAAAAAATGGAATAAAAACAATATAATAAAGTAAAAAAACAATAGTAATGTGGCACAAGATGGGGAAAAGAAAAAAAATTCAAGTGATGACAGGAGGGAAAGCCTGCCTAAAGAGCCAGGTCTTAAGTTTGCTCTTAAAAACACCCAGCGAGGGAGCCAGACAGATCTCTGGGGGCAGACTGTTCCAAAGTCGAGGGGCCACTGCCGAGAAGGCCCGGTTTCTTGTTCTTTCTCTCCAGGCCTCCCTCGGCGTTAGGCCCCTCAGCCGCCCTTCCTGGCTAGAACGAGTGGTTTGGGTAGATCTAGGTGGGAGGAGGTGTTCCGCTAGATATCAAGGTCCTAAACCGTTTAGGATTTTATATGTCATCACTAACACTTTGAAATCAATGCGGAAACGAACGGGCAGCCAATGCAAGGCAGCCAGAGTGGGGGAGATATGCTGATATTTTCTCGTCCCACTGAGAAGTCTGGCCGCCGCATTCTGCACCATTTGAAGCTTCCGCATCAATCTCAAAGGTAGCCCCACATAGAGCGCATTACAGTAGTCTAATCTCGAGACTACAAGCGCATGGACCAGAGTGGTGAGTGCCCCAACGTCAAGATAGGGACGCAGCTGGGCAATCCGCCACAGATGGAAATAGGCAGAGCGGACCACTGACGCCACCTGGGTTTCCATGGTGAGTGCCGGATCCAGATGGACCCCCAAGCTGCGAACCTCACTCTTCGCGGTGAGAGTCACTCCCCCAAAAGAGAGGGAGTTTCCCAAACCACCAATGGTGGGGCCACTCACCCTCAGGACCTCTGTCTTGTCCGGGTTCAGCCTCAGTCCATTCTCCTGCATCCATTGCAGTACAGCCTCCAGGCAGTGCTGAAGGGACGGAACGGCATCCACTGTGGTAGGAGAAAAGGAGATGTAGAGCTGGATGTCATCAGCATACTGATGGCATGAAGCCCCACACCCCCTGATGACCCCACCCAGCGGCCTCATGTAGATATTAAACTGATACTTATCCTGAGCTCTTGCCACCCCACTCCCTGACAGATAGGAGGTAACCAGCTCAATCAGTCTTCCAATCTGACCCTCCTACTGAAAAATGCAGGTTGGGTCAGAATAAGCCTCAAGTTTATTTATGAGTATTGAGGAGGAGGGTGCCGACCTGGCCTAAGATCTGAGATCTGAGTGGGTGCAGATGGAGGAGTAGCACGCTTCTAGCTGTGCTCACCCGGGTATTCTATTCAGTGTCAGGGCAGATTGGAAGGTTGGGGTGGTCCCCATGGTCTATAGGGATTCTCTCTGTGTCAACAGGATCTCTGCGTTGTCGATTCCCAATAGGTGTATACAGACAGCCTCCTACATGAGCCAAAGCAGGGTGATCGCCACACATCTATGCCAAGGTGGAACTGTCTGGTGTGGCCCTGGAGCTCATGGACTCCATAACTTCCATGGGTCTATCCCGACATGTTATTAGTCCCAGACATAGGGCAAGCCGCACTCTAGATCTTATGTTTTCATTGGTGCGTATAGGGTATGATCTGAAGTTGGCAGATATCAAGTTCTGCCCCCTGTCATGGTTGGATCATTTTCTGCTGGAATGTTACCTGGCCTCAGTGACACTCTCTCTCCCCCCACCCTGAGAGACTGGACCAGTTAAAATGGTCCACCCTCAGAGGCTTGTCAATCCTATGGGCTTTTGAGAGGCCTTCAGAGAGTTTCCAATGGACCCAGTCGGCAATCTTGTTAAAACTCAGGTCAGTAGGTGGTATACTGACGTGACCCAGGTCATTAATGAGATTGCTGCCAAGTGCCCCCTCCACTCCAGAGCCCAACCCTTCCCCTGGCTTATGGAAGAGCTTCGGGCTGTGTCATTAGTTAGGCAATGGCTAGAGAGGAGATGGAGGAGGGACCCATCAGATGTTAATTTTGCTGCAGTATGTAAGATGACCAGGAAATACTCAAATGCTTTTAAGCCAGCTAAAAGGGCTTTTAATATCAAGACTAACAGTGAGGTAGTAAACCAGCAGATGGAGCTTTACCAGGTTGTCTCACAGCCACACCGGTCCTGGTCAGCAAAGGCCTCAATTTGGTGATTTCACTAGTGAATATTTGGCAATTTTTTTAAGACCAAAAATTGAGGTCATCCAATGGAACCTAGACTCCTTTGACAGTTCAGTGGATCAGTCTGGAACTGTTTGTGCACCATTCTTCCAGTTCATTTGGATCAGTTTCAGCCAGTAACATCTATAGGTGTGGCCAGGACGCTGGGGCATTGCGAACCCACCACCTCTGTGCTTGATCCTTGCCCAGCTTGGCTCTTGAAAGTGGCTGATGGGGTTATTGTCGATTGGGCTTAAGCATTATAAATACCTCATTGTGGGAAGACGTTGTGCCTTCCCTTTTAAAAGACACCATCAAACATCCCATCCTAAAACATTCCAATTTGGCAACAGACAATTTGAACAACTTTAGGTCTATCGCCAATATCCTCTTCCTAAGTAAGCTGATGGTGGTTGCAGAACAGCCCCAGACATTCCCAGAGGAAGAAAATTGCCTGGATCCATTTCAGTCTGTGTTCAGGTCATGCCAAGGTACTGCGACATTACTGATCACATTGCAGGATGGCCTGCTCAGGGAGGCTGATGGAGGAGGAATGACTCTGTTGGTGCTCCTTGATCTTTCAGTGGTCTTTGATACTGTCAACCACAGTATTCTCTTGGACATAGTGTTGGGTATTGGGGTTGGAGGACTAGCGCTTAGATGGTTCTGATCCTTTCTCAATGGCCCTGTCCCAAGAGTTCAGCTTGGTGAGGAATTGTTGGCCACTTGGACTCTAAATTGTGGGGTGCCACATTGGTTGCTTGTCTCCCCAATGCTGTTTAACATCTATGTGAGGTTGCTGGGAGAGGTCATCCAGAGATTTGGAGTGCGTTTTCATCAATAAGCTGATGATGCACAACTCTGTCTCTCTTTTACATCTTCTGTAGTGGATGCTGTCTGGGTCTTGGAGCACTGCCTGACCTTTATTCTGGAATGGATGAAGGCTAATAGGCTGAAACTGAACCCAGAGAAGATGGAGGTCATGTTGTTGAGAGGTCTCGGGGAAAGGTTGGGGGCAGTCTCCCTAGGTTTAACCAATTTGGACTTGTTGCCTAGTTACACCCCTACCTGGATTTCAGATCCCTGACTACATTGGTCCATGTCCTGGGGACATCTAAGATTGATTACTGTAACACTCTGTAGATGGGGTTGCCCTTGAAGCTGGTGCAGAAATTGTAGCAGTGGCCAAACTGGTCTCAGGTTTGAATAAGTTTGATCACATCTCACCAGTTCTAGTTCACCTCCACTGGCTCCCAGTTGTTTTCTGTGCCAGGTTTAAGGTTTTAGTGCTAGTTTATGAAGCTCTTAACAGTTTGGAACCCCACTATCTCTCAGATAGCCCCACTATATCTGAGGGTCTCTCCCTCAGATCATCAGCTTGTTCCATCTGTTCATCAGAGGTCTTACTTTTCTGAGTTGCTACACCAAGGGAAGCTAAGAAAACGATCACAGAAACCATGCTTCTTGGCCATGGCCCCTACTTTATGGAATGGGTTCCCTGTGGAAATTTGTTAGGCCTCCTCACTCTCATCTTTTAAGAGGATACTAAAGACATTTTTGTTTCAGGAAACACTCAATGGCATCCTCCCTTAAATCTTTGTCTGTGTGTTCTCCCTAGAGTCTGCCATTATTTGGGGTTTTATTTGAAGTAGGTATTTATTTCATTAGTTTTGTTGTGTGGTTGGGGATATTGTTTGCTTTATCTTTGTAAACTGTTTACAGTATTATCCTGTGCTAAGTCAGCAGTATATAAATTCACAAAATAAATTTGGTTTGTTCACATTTTTAGATGCATTTTTGTTTTGCAGGACATGTCAGTTCTAAGTGTCTGCTTTGAGTTAAAGCTAATTTTATTTGCAGAGCACTTCCTGAGGATTTCTATGTTGATATTTTTGCAGGTGTTACTTTGTTTTTCTCGGGACACTTCAGTACTGGAACACTTTGCGTACAGTAGTGCTACTCCACCTAAGTCATACATTCGAGGTAAAAAACCAGACATTCTTTCTTTGAAATATTATATTCTGCCCTATATTTAGAGATTTCTGGATGGATGTCAGACAGTAAATGAACCTTAAGCAATCCTAAATCCCTTAAGATTAAATATTGTATAGAAGTCCATAGCATGGCTGGTTAGAGGCAAGTCATGTTCACTGGGCTCAAAAATATTGATACAACTAAGTTTAACAAGGTGCAACAAGATGGACCATTTATCCTGGCTTTAGATCATGTTTAACGGCTGGATAGCTCAGTGATTTAAGCATCTGGCAGCAGAACCAGAGGTTCAATTTCCAACACAACATAATTGGATTTTTATTGGTCTCTTCCAGCTCTACAATTCTAAGATGATGGTGGTGGTGATTGTAGAACATTTTACACATAATCAGTATTTATGAAGTGTGATACGTAAAGTGTCTTTCCCTATCACTTGATGATACCTTGAGTAAAACTCTCTTTCAAAAGCAACCACACACTAACCTGCCCAGTGACACAGTCACTGTTAAGCCTCTGCTCACAACCTGAGTTTGATCCCGGTAGGCTCAGGTACCTGGCTCAGGGCTAAACCAATCTTCCATCCTTCCAAGGTTGGTAAAATGAGTACCCAGCTTGCTTGGGGGCAAAGTGTTGTTTGCATAATTATGCAGTATCAGGTAGTATATAAGCTGAAACAACAACAACAGCAACAACAGCAACACTAAAGAATGGATGGATAGCAGGTTCAGACTGTGTATCTCTCCTCATTCCCAGGTGAAGCAGATGAATAAACATATGTGTCCCTTTTCTTGCTAGTCAGTAATGTCAGGTTCAAATGCTGCATACCATATTAGATATGATGAGAAAGATCCATAATGCAGCTCTCTCAAAGATCATTTTTTTACCAGCAAACATCCATGTGGCAGTCAATTTAGTAGGGAGACGGATGTTGAGTAGGAGGTATTTAGCCCTTTTGTCCCATGCCATTTCCCTGATGTAATTCTGTCACACACAGACAGATAGACAGACACAGAGAGCATCACAATTCCCCACAATTCCTCAATGGCCATTTTCAAGATATGTGGGCAGTTCTTATAATGAATGTCTTGCATCATGTTTACTTTAGTACTTAGTATTTGAACCTGTTGTTGGTAGATGACAGGTGAAGGTGACAGCAGCTTAAAGTCTGAGAGGGGAGACTCACCCTTCAAACTGATCATAGAGTTGCTCTGCATGAACAAAGATGGCACTCGTGTGCTCTCTCTTCCATTATGTGTTTGTTTGCTTGAGTTAGAAATGGAAAGCAGGATTGCACCTCAAAACATCCACCTTGGAAACGTATTACGGGGTTTGATAGGTAAATGCTTAAAGTTTAATATGTGTTGCATATGTATGACCCCCATAGCCGCTGGATCAATAGCCACTGATTCACTTATCCACTGTCTGAAAATACTAAAAATATTAAATTAAAATACCTACAAATATGGATTTTCAAGGTGTAATTATCAGACTGGCCACTAGAGGAAACCAAACACTAAATTATATAGATAAGCCACTGACGTGTGTGTGTGTATAAGAGAGAGATAGAGATGGTCGTCTTCAGACTTCAGCAGAGGAATGAGAGAAGATTTCAACTCGGCTCTTACTTATAGAGGCCCCACTGAGATAAAAATTACAGGTACAGGGGAGTCATGGGTTCAACAGACTGTGTTAGGTATAATCCACTTTTCATTATCGGCGGGGGGAGTTTGGAACCAATCCCCCTGCTGATAGGGGGGTCCTACTGTACAACAAGACCCATTAGTTTATTCTGGTAGATCATTTTGATGATCACTTTATTTTAAATCTTTTTAGGATTGTATTACCATTATATTTAACCTGCTATTTTTGTGTCTTTGTTCTTTAAAATACACATTTTAAATGTGAAAATATGTAAAATGTGTATGCATGTGTTTGTGTAATAATTTATTTCTTTGTATTTTCTGTATTTTTTTCACAGGGAAGCTTGGCATGGAAGAGTATGCTGTTTTTTATCCACCAAATGGTAAAGTAATGCTGTTGCAGCCTCTAGTGGAAAGGGGGGAAATTGCAGCAATTTCTAAGTGAATTTTTCTGAATCATATTTTCTGCTATAGCTTGGGAAAGAAAACAGTGTACTTCCCTTCCTCTTTTCGCAGTTTTCTGTCTGCATTAAAGTAGAACCATTTTCATCCATGGCCACCCCAGTATTTTTATGTCTGCTCCTATACGTCTTTCTAATGCAACAGGTTTTGCATGTTTAAAAACCCGTTTCTCCGGAGAATATTAGGGGGAACAAATGAGTTGTACGTACACACAAGTTATAACACTGTTTTTAATTCACAAAAACTAAAAGGCAGTTTATGGTCTTATTGTGTCTCACTGTCCCTCTCTGTCCAGATGCAATAATTCTGTACTACCGCACCACTGCATTTCATGTGTACTTCCATTGGGTATGAGAATGACATTTTACACTGCAACCAATTTAAGAAAAAAAAACTATCCTTGCTTCTAAATATGTGCATATTCCATCAAGTGACTCTTCCTTCAGCTTTTATGTCTATGCTGAAGGACCAGTGACAAAGAACTGTGGGGAAGGCAATTCAGTAATAAGTTGAGTTGATATTATTTTAATTGAAATCAAATGTGTCACTTAACTTCCAAAGGAAGACCATTGTCCTACTTGCTAAATAATGAGCAAAGCCCTTGAATGTTAATGGCTGTTGAGCAGGAGGCCCCACCCATCTACATTCCATGTTTCTGTCCTGGTTAAATATGCTCATAATTATGAAGTGCTGAGCAGGCTTCACTACAGTGTCAATTCCAAGTGGAAAAGTGGCTGAACAAATGGCCTGTAATCAGCCACCAGTAACAAAAAGACCCTTGTCAGGGCAAAAGCTAACCACAACCTCTATTAACAATGAGGGCTTGTCACTAGTTAAAGAAGATCTTCTGCATCAGGTTTGCCAGTCACAAGATTGCAGTATCTTTTGTATTAAAGAAACACATGGGGACACCCACCAGCAATGCCCCAAAATTTCCATTATGAGATTTGTAACTGAGAGACCTCGTATGGCATGCTTGAAGCCAACCTCTGTTGATAAAATTAGTTACTCATCAGGCATTGCAGCCAGTGACATACAAAGAGAAGTAGCAGCTAATAGTGAAAGATTAAAGTCATGCACATTAAATGTGCATCCACTCTTCTGCTACCACCCTGCTCCTCCCAGATTAAAATCAAGGAAACATATTTTTTAGCATCTTGAAGAAACAGCAGAGAATGCTGGGACTGTAATGTTACGGGGAGGAACTACTCACCTCTTAAAATGGATGGGACCCCAGAAAATTCTATCTTCTGGTCACATGGAGAACTGGATTGTGTGGAAGTCACTTAATAGGCTACAGACTGGAGTTGTCAGAGTCAAAGTGAACCTCAGAAAATGGGCTTTTTGCACTGACAGAGTCCTTTGCAAGTGCAGAGAAGAACAGGCAACTTCATACCTTTGACCAGTAACGTGGAAGACTTGATGTTAACTGCTCAAAAATTCACTACACTTGATCTTAGCCAAAAGGCTGAGAAGCGCTAAGAAACTGTCAATACTCATGTATGCTGATGACACCATCCTTCTATCACAAACTCAACAAGGGTTAAGGAGACTACTGAAAGCTTTTAATCATTTGGCAACTCAAGAAAAGCTTAAAATTAATTACCAAAAGACTAAAATATTAGTATTCTCTAATAGATTTAAAAAACATTCTTGACAAATTGATGGACATTCTATAGAACAAGTTAAATCCTTCAAATATTTAGGCCTAAATTTCTCTTCATCTGGCTCCTGGAAAATTCATAATGAAAATACCAAAACAATTGCCACTAACACAGTCAACTCCCTGCTAAGGTTTTACTGGGGCAGAGGTGGCAGACAGATCCCTCCTGCCCTAAAAGTTTTTGAGCCTAAAGTCATCTCTTAAATTCGATATGGTGCCGAAATATGGGGTCCAGATCAGAAATCATATTTAGAAACACCCCAGAGCAAATATCTATGGACCATTCTAGGCCTCCCTAATGGAACAGAGACCTCCATTCCCCGGTTGGAAGCTGGCCTCCAGTCGGTGAAGGCCCTAGTACATATACATGCGATTAAGTACTGGCTGAAATTGAAAAGGGGAATTGGCTCGGTATTAGTGCTGACAGCTTTTAGAGAGATGTCGAACTTTAGCCACAGAACAGCCCTATCCTGGAATCAAAAAATTCTCCAAATTATTAATACATATGGTCTTTCAGGGGATCTCTTGAACTCTTTAAATTTTGAAGAGGCAGCACGCTATTTGAAGACCCATATCTTAAAACAAGACCTGAGAGCTGACCGTATTTCCGTCTGCTCATCGAAAACTGCCCCTTGGTACGCAAAGCAAACACCGTACCCACAATATCTTAGCAACATAACAAACTCCAAATGGAGAAATGCCGTAACAGCTTTAAGATGTCAATCTATGGTCTCGGCAGTGGCTGAAGGACAATACCATCAGATTCCCTGGGAAGAGAGAACTTGCCCATGTGGCACCATGGAAGTAGAAGATCTAATTCACTACTTAATTAATTGCCCCATATACAAAGACCTAAGAGCAAACTTGTTCAGAGAGATAGGCCTCGTAACCAACAGACCAGGTGCTTATCTGATAAATTTTTTGTTAGGGGATAGAGTACCACGTATAACAGAAAAAGTAGCCTGCTTTGCCTTCAGAGCATCAATTTTAAGAAGGAAATACTGTAGTGGTAAGGACCTGATCGATTAACTGGATCTAACTTACTTTTAATATTAGTTTTGATTTGTATTTAGATGATTAATGTTTCTGTTTTAATTTATTTGTAATGTGTGTTTGTAACGGCTAAGGCCACACAAATAAACTTGCATTTGATTTGATTTGCTCAAAATTTTTTGACACTGCCCGTTATTGAGCAAACATTATCTGATACATTTATTAATTGAACTGTGGTGCTTCTGACACAGACAAAGGAGAATCTTTGCTGATCTTTGCCAATCTTAGGCCTATACTGCAGAACGTCTCTACCTCTTGGACCATTTGCCTTTCATTTTGCTCTGACTGTCTTAAGAAGTTTATTTGAAGATTTCATTTTGTATTCCTGTAGACTTTTTGCCATTCTCCAAACTTATTGATAATCAATGTATTCTTGAAGGCTTTCACGGCCAGGATCCGATGGTGGTTGTAGGTTTTTCGGGCTGTTTGGCCGTGTTCTGAAGGTTTTTCTTCCTAACGTTTCGCCAGTCTCTGTGACATCTGAAGATGCCAGCCACAGAGACTGGCGAAACGTTAGGAAGAAAAACCTTCAGAACACGGCCAGACAGCCCGAAAAACCTACAAAAGCCAACTTATTGATAATCTTTTGATAACTTTAGAATGAAAGTCTCCTGTCATGAGGGGGGAAAGCCCCATCAAGTGCAGTTTTTTTGTTTTACAGAAGGAGAGAAGGAATGTTGCCTGACTTCATGATTCCTGCATTACTCTGCTCCCATGAATAGACTACTTCTGGAGCAGTATTCTCCCCACATCATCCACAGCACATATTGTTGGAAGCATCAGAAAGATTTGTCTAGTGAAAGATATTTGATGCTGCAATAGCAGAATCTTTGCAAGGGAATGTACCATCGTCCTCTATTCCCACTTGCATCCTTGTGCCTGGAATATACAGTAGATCTAGTTATTTTAAGCTAAGTGTCTGTCATCTTGAGAAAGATTTGATTGGTTTGTGCTTTACGACTTATTTACATTATGGATGGTATCTCATAGTGGAGCTTCCTGCTTCCTTCCACATATGATTTTCCCCTAACAGCATTTTCTTCTTGCATGGGTATAGCATTGTTGCACTGCCCTGTTCACAGAAAAGAGGGAGGAACTCCTGTTGTACATTATGCTCGTTATATTGTAACTTGTAATTCTCTAACATAATGTAGCATATGGTTAATCTGCATCTACTGTGTAAGCAATGCTTCTGTTGGGAAAGAGTTAGATTGCTTCAGTACAGGTGAATTGAATGTGTACTTGAACAGCTGGAGCCCACTTCTATACAGGATGCACCTGTATAGAAACACAGTAAACACAAACCTTCCAGACTTGATAAAGATGTTATGTGCTGTTAGCTCATTTCTAATTTATGAATTAATGGGCTCCAGAACGACCTGTCATTACTAGCCATAATTCCTTTGTTGTATTAATTCATCTGATGTTAGGTCTTTCTCTTTTCTTACAGCTTTCAACTTTTCCCAGTGCTATTGTCTTTTCTACTGAGTTGCCAAAACTAACCCCATGTAAAACATGTTACAATAATCCAGTCTTGATGTAAATAAGATGCATGTTACTATAGTCAGTTCTTACTGGCTAGTTGAGCCAAAAGCAGCAAAATCAACACCCCGTACCTCCTAGAGTTAACTGAAAGAAGAAAAAATTGTGCTGGGGAAGTCACATTGAGAGCTTCATGTGGCTACATGAGGTCCACGGACTACAATTTGCCTACCCCTGATAACCCCTGGTTTAGAGCAATTCAATCATGCTTCTTTACACTGACTGTAACTAGACAGCTGTGCATTGGGGCCTGTCAAGTTCTTGACAGCAAAAAGAGATTTATTGTGTTACTGGCTGGCCGTGATGGGCTCCATTAACTTGTGGGTCATGAGTTGTGTGGCCTTGCTCTCCCATTTTCAGGGAATCAATTATTTGTTCACACCTGTAAAGCTAAATATGTGTTCAAATGTACAGAAAGAATGAAATGCTTCAACTGTGTGTTTTGTGGAAGCAGAGTCTGGTCATTCTCTTGCAAGGCACAAAGATCTGAAATCAAGAACACTGCTAATAGTGAAATGGGATGTCTTTCTTTTACAGGTGTAATTCCTTTTCATGGCTTTTCAATGTATGGTAAGTGACTTTTCAGTTTAGCATCTGAGCTAAACATTATGTATGTTTCACACAAGAAGGAAATGTATATTGTTAGAGCTACTTGTGTAGAGTGTTTTTGTCATGTATCATGGGGTTTCAGGACTCCTTTGGAAGACCTTTTTCGTCATATGGTGTGATCAGACAGCTGCAGAGACGCACGCCTGATCGTTCTAGAAGGGGCTGCTTTAACAGGAAAATCTCCCTTAAAGTGATGTAACTTTAACTTTAAATTCCCATCTTTTGTGGACTCACTCTAGCATGGCCTCCAAATGCATTTTGTGCCAGGAAAAGATTCATGTTGATGCACCCATATGTTTTTAATTTGAGTTTTGTCTGCTATTACTTCTGGAATTTCTTCAGTCTGTCTTTATTAATTGGATTTTGTTTTTGATGGGTGGGTTGTCATTTCTTCTTATTCCTGTTAGCCGCCCGGGTGCATCCTTAGATGAGTGGGGTAAAAATGTAAAAATAAATGAATAAATAAATTAAATAAATAAATATTACAGCAATCTAGATTGTGATGTATTTCTCTTTGTGATCATATTGTAAGTTTACCAATCATTCTAATTTTTAGATATTAGAAGAGTCTCAGATCTGTTGCTGGTCTGAATTCCAGACTTTTGATATATATGAGAATAGGAGATAGGGAATTGCCACAGTTGCCAAGTGTGCCACAGCTACATTAGGTTTGCCTGCCATGCTCGTATCATCTGGGAGAAGGCCCTTGGTTGTTGATGGAAGAAGAAGAAAAGTCTGATCCAAATTCTGGAGACTCTTGTATTTATACCAGATTCAGGTTTTTGTTATCAGCACATGAATAGTGGTTTCTTAGCAGTTGCTTAATTGGTTGGCTGCTCATAAAAATACAACTGTTATTACAGCTGCCAGTGTGGTTGCACATAGGCAACCTATTTGATGTTCTTGATTCACAGAAATTGTATCTTAAAGTGCATGTGGCCCAACCATGTGATTAACATTCACAAAGTGATCACATATGTGAAATGGCCCATAATTCTTCCGTGTATTATAAAAACTAATATCTGAGTGAGTTGTAAGAAAAAAGGCAAATCATTATTATTCTATCAATGGGCTATATCAGCATACATTTTGGTACTTAATTTGATGCATCTTTTGTTTTCCTTTACAATTGCTATACTTTATAAATATTCTAAATGATGTTACTGAACTATTATTATTTCAGAATGATGAAATAACATGTGACTTTTTGTTCTTTCAGTTGCTCCACTTTGTTTTCTTTACAATGAACCTTCACAATTGTATCAGATATTTCGTGAAATATATGTCCGTTACTTCTTCAGACTTCATTCCATCTCTTCACATCCTTCTGTAAGTTTACTTTGTACAAATTTAATTGGTGCCTCCTGTTTCTAAATAATTTTATAGAATAACAAGGAACTAGCTTCAGGGATGATTGGCTCTGAAAGACAGCATACAAAAGTTGTACAAACGATAAAGAAAAATCTATCTGCATACTATGTATTAGCTTAGATATATTGTATGAGCACACTTTAACTTTATGGGACTCACATAAAACACCTCAATGATATTGATAAAATCTCCAGGTTTTGGCAGATGAACATAAACTGTTTTATAACATGAAATTATTAGTCCAACTTGCTTAATATTATTAGAGGTGCTTCCTCCTACAAAAAGTGGAGGAAGAAACTAGAGAAATAGCTATCTTTGACTTGATTCTAACCAATAGAGATGACTGGATCTCTATTGGTTAGAATGCAGAAAAAAAATGCAGTAAGGGGAAATCTAGGTGAAAGTGACAATGTTCTACTTGAGTTCTTGATTTCAATGGAAACAAAAGCAGAGTGTAGCCACACATGTATGCTGGATTTTAGGAAAGCCAATTTTAATAAACTCAGAACCATGATAAGTAGGATCCCATGGCAGGAGATCCTAACAGGAAAAAGAATTCAAGATGAGTGGGAATGTTTAAAAAGGAAATTCTAAAGGCACAACTACACACAATTCCAAAAAGAAAAAAAAGTGGAAAACAGCTAAAAAAAGACAAATGTGGCTTCACAAAAAGTTCACCCAGAACTTGAAAATAGAAAAGGAAAAATGTAGGAAGTGGAAGGAAGGCCAAGCCACAAAGAAATAATACAGACAAGTAGCAAATAATTGCATGGATGGTGTTAGGAAGACAATCATGAAATCATGGGAAATGGGTGAGGTACCAGATTATTGGAGGAGGGCTAGTGTTGTCCCTATCTTCAAAAAGGGC
Organism: Intellagama lesueurii; assembly: GCA_037013535.1. Taxonomy (NCBI): domain Eukaryota; kingdom Metazoa; phylum Chordata; class Lepidosauria; order Squamata; family Agamidae; genus Intellagama; species Intellagama lesueurii. The sequence goes on from JBAJHW010000005.1 coordinate 114,736,752, forward strand.
AAAATGGAGGAACCTGGGAACTGCAGACCAGTCAGCCTGACATCAATCCCATGGAAAATTCTGGAACAGATTATAAAGTGGTCACTATACAAGCACCTACAAAACACAGCAGTAATAACTAAGAGCCAACATGGATTTGTCAAGAACAAATCCAGCAGACTAATCTGATCTCATTTTTTTGATCGGTAACCACCCTGATAGACAGAGGGAATGCTGTAGACATTTTATATCTTGACTTCAGCAAAGCTTTTGACCCAAGTGCCCCATGATATTCTGATTAGCAAGTTAACTAGGTGCGGGCTGGATGGAACAACTGTCAGGTGGATACACAGTTGGCTACAGAATCGTACTTAGAGGGTGATGATTAATTGCTCCTTCTCCAACTGGGAGGAGGGAACAAGCAGGGTACTCCAGGGCTCAGTCCTGGGCTCAGTGCTCTTCAACACTGTTATTAATGACCTGGATCAGGGGGTGCAGGGAATGCTAATCAGATTTGCAGGTGACACAAAACTGGGTGGAATAGCTGAAACCTTGGAAGAGAGGAACAAAATTCAAAATGATCTAGATAGACTTGAGCACTGGGTGGAAAACAACAGAATGAAATTCAACAGGGATAAATTCAAAGTACTGCACCTAGGAAAAAGAAACCAAACACACAGCTACAAGATGGGGGATATCTGGCTCAGCAATACTACGAGCAAATCTTGGAACCATCATAGATCAAAAGCTGAATAAGAGCCAACAATGTGATGTGGCTACAAAAAAGGCAAATGCTATTTTAGGTTCCATTAGTAGATGTAGAGTCTCCAAATCCCATGAGAAACTATGTAGTTACCCTCTATTCAGCACTGGTTAGGCCTCATCTTGAGTACTGTGTCCAGTTCTGGACACCAGACTTAAAGAAGGATGCCAACAAATTGGAACAAGTTCAGAAGAGGGTAACAAAGATGATCCAGGGGCTGAAAATCAAGCCCTATGAGGAAAGACTGAAAGTTTCGGGCATGTTTAGCCTTGAGAAAAGAAAATTGGGGGGGGGGGGGGGAGATATGATAGCACTTTTCAAATACTTGAAAGGCTGTCATACAGAGGAGGAGCAGGATCTGTTCTCAATCAACCCAGAGTGCACGCAACAATGGGCTTTAGTTGCAGGAAGCCAGATTTCGGTTGAAATCAGGAAAAACTTCCTAACTGTTAAAGCAGTATGGCAGTGGAACCAACTACCTCGAGAGGTGGTGAGTGCTCTAACACTGGAGGCATTCAAGAGAAATTTAAACAACCACCTGGCAGATATCCTGTGATTTGTATTCCTGCATTGAGCAGGGAGCTGGACTCGATGGCCTTATAGGCCCCTTCCAGCTTCATGATTCTTTGATTCTAAGAGCCAAGAATGAGCTGAGATTAGCAAGAGACACTAAAAGCAACAAAAAAGCATTCTTCGAGTACATATGTAGAACAAGACAGAGAAAAGAAACAGTAGCTCAGCTACTCAAAAGGGATGGGAAAACGGTAACAGATGACAAAGAAAAGGTAGGAGGGCTCAGTTTCTACTTTGGTTTGGTTTTCCCCCAAAAGACAATCTATGACCCTCCAGGAAAATGTGAAGTACAAATGGAGGGGACAGGATTGCATCTTGAGATTGATAAACAGATATCAAGAAATGCCTTATTACTTTGAATGAGTTCAGATCTCCAGGGCAAGATGAACTTCCACCAAGAGTATTGAAGGAACTGGTTGAAGAACTTATGTCTATTATTTTCTTGAAATAGTGGAGGAAGGGTGAAGTGCTGCATGGTTGGAGAAGGGCTAACTTCCTTATCTTAAAAAAGGGAGGAACCTGAGAACTAGAGACCAGCCAGCCCTACATCAATACCAGGGAAAATTCTGGAGCAGATTATAGTGGTCATTCTGGAAGCACCTTAAAAACAATGCAGTAATAACTAGAAGCTAACATGGATTTGTCAAGCACAAATCCTGCCAAATTAACCTTATCTCTTTTTTTTTATTGGGTAACCTGGTAGATGGTGGTATTGCAGTAGATGTAATATATCTTGACTTCAGCAAAGCCCTTGACAAACTGCTCCATGATATTTTGATTAGGAAGATACCTAGATGTCGGCTGAATAGAACAACTGTCAGGTGGATACACAGTTGGTTACAAAATTGTACTCAGAGAGTGATTATCAGTGGCTCCTTCCCAAACAGGGAGGAGATAACAAGTGGGGAATCACAGGGCTTAATCTTGGGTCCAGTGCTCTTCAATGTCTGTATCAATGATGTGGATGAGGAGGGAGTGCAAGGAATGCTTATCAAATTTGCAGGTGACACAAAATTGCTAATACCCTGGAAGACAGAAACAAAAATCAAAAAGATCTTGATAGGCTTGAGCACTGGGAATAAAAACTAAACACACAGTTACAAAATGGGGGATATTTGGTTCAATAGTACTACAAACAAGAAGGATTTTGGAATTGTTTTAGATCACAAGCTTGATATGAGCCAACAGTGCCATGTGGCTGCAAAAATGGCAAATGCTATTTTAGGTTGCATTAATGGAAGTATAGTCTTTAAATCCTATGAAGTAGTAGTTCCTTTCTATTCGGCACTGGTTGGGCCTCATCTTGAGTAATATGTCCAGTTCTGACAAGCTGGAACAAGTTCAGAGGAGTGTAACAAGGATTATCAGGGGACTGGAAACCAAGATATATGAGGAAAGACTGAAAGAACTGGGCATGTTTAACCTTGAGAAAAGAAGACTGAGAAGAGGTATTACAACACATTCAAAAGATAGTTATACAGAGAAGGGGCAGGATGTGTTCTCAATCATTCTAGAGTGCATGACATGTAATAATGGGCTCAACTTACAGAAAGCCAGATTTTGGTTGAATATCAGGGGAAACCTCCTAATTGTTAGAGCAGTACAACAATGAAACCAATGACCTGAGGAGGTGGTGACTGCTCCAACGTTGGAAGCATTCAAGAGAAAATTAAGACAACCATATGTCAGATATACTTTAATTTGGATTCCTGAATTGAGCGGTGAGTTGGACTTCATGGCCTTATAGGTCCCTTCCACCTCAGGCTTATCACAGGCATAGCTGTCTTTGAACAGATAAACCTGTGCACAGAGCAGCCACATGGTGGGGAGAAGCAACAAGTGAGAGAGGAGCAATGGGGAGGGGCGGGGAGAGAGGTGCCATAGAAAGAGGGAATCAAAGAAAAAGAGAGGGAGGAACCAGAGAGAAAAAGAACACACATATACACGAGCCATGTGGGAGGGGAGAGAGAAATTGCATGAAGATAGAGAGAGAGAGAGAGAGGAATGTCATAAACAAAGATGGCCTTGGAGATAGATCTTGGTGTCTCTAGTACTCTGGTTAGAAATTTATACTGGACAGATTCCAATATTGTGTTATTTGAAGGAGCCCATACTGGGGCCACATAAAGCATCTGAGGAAGCAATTTATATGGTTGTACTAAAGGCTCCATCAAAATCCCACCCCACCCCCGGAGCTAAATAAAAACAATAAATAGCATTGATGGATACCTCAGCTGACAGAACTTCAGATTCTAAGTGCTCTGACCATGTTCCTGAACTGTAAGGTATATATAGAGTTGGTCTGCTTGAACAATTTCCTGTTCAGTTGTTGTTGTTGATGATGATGATAATGATAATAATAATATATTTTGCTGCACAAGAACAAGCACTCCAAACCAACACGATGAAAACTAAGATCCAAGGAATTAGTGCTAACAGCAAATGTCGACTTTGCCAAGAAAAAGATGAAACTGTGTCACACCTCATCTGCAAATGTCCAAAGATTGCACAAACAGATTACAAAATTAGACACGATAGAGTGGCAAAATTAGTGCAATAGTCATTATGCAAAAAATATAACTTGCTAGCCTCCAAAAATCTGTGGGAACATCAGATAGAGAAGGTGTCAGAATATGAGGAAGTCAAGATCTTGTGGGATTTCTAGATCCAAACTGATTGACACCTTGAACGCAACACACCAGATACAGTAGTAATAGAATGAAGAAATGTCTGGATCATTGACATTGCAATTCCAGGGGATGCCAGAGTTGAAAATAAAGAATTGGAAAAACTAACAAAGTACAGTGACCTGGCAATTGAAACATCTTGCTTGTGGATGAAACCCACTTCAGTGGGGCTTTGGGAACAATATCAAAAAATTTCACACAGTACTATAAGCAGTTGCAGATCTCAGAAATCACACCATCAGAGTTAGAAAAAACAGCAATATTAGGAATAGCATACATGGTGTGCCGATATTTAACAGATACTTCGGTTTTTGATTAATACTTGTATCTGTTATATAATACCAGTGAATGTTTTTATAATTTTGATAGACTGTGCCTGGTATTTTTGAATAATAATAACAACAATAGTCATCATCATCTTAGAACTGCTGAGCTGGAAGGGACCCTATGGAATTGTTGTAGTAGTTGTTTTGACTTACATACCACCCCATAGTGCTTAGAGCACTCTCTGAGCTGTTTACAGTATAATTATGCAAACAACAACTTGCCCCCCCCCCCCCCGGTGAGCTGGGTACACATTTTACTGACCTCGGAAGGATAGAGGGCTGATTTGGCCTTGAGCCAGCTACCTGAATCCTTTGGGATCGAACAGTTGTCATCTGTATTTCTTCTTCTTTTTCCCAAAAACTAAAATTTTGATTTTGGTGCCATTTACCTGGAGGGGTTCCTTGGCACAATAAACACCTAAGGCCCTTAACAGTGTTTGCATGCACCCCAGGGTATAGGACAGGAGAATAGCATCATCTGCATATAAAAATACTGATATATTCCTGTGCTTTAGATGGAGTGGGAAAAACTTGGGGCTGGATAGGGAGGATACTATGTTGTTTAGGTATAAATCAAATAGAGAGGGGGCTAATAAACATCAGTGACAAACTCCCTTATTTACTGGGATTGGGCCCGAAACTTGCCATCAGAGGTGACCCTTACTCATAGGGTGGTATTCTTATACAGTCCTTGGATTCTCCTAAGCAACCTATGATCTATATTTAAGGATTCCAGTTCCCTCCAAAGATAGGGCTGAGATATGGAGTCACAGGCTACTTTAAAGTCTTCTAAAGTCACAAATAGTGAATGATAGGCAGGGTGGGGGAGATGTATATTTCCCCACTAACTGTTTTTGGACCCTTCAGTTGTTCAGATCACTCAAGATACTCCAATAAAGCAAACAGATCATCATGGCTGTTTTTGTCAATGGAGAGCCCTAGGGAATTCATTGACGTTTGTCTCTTGGAATATTTGGAATATTTCTGGTCATTTTATAAATGAGTATAAAACCTTTGTAGACCCTTTAAATTTGATGCCCATTTTGGCCCGAACTGTCCAACATATCAGTCCAACAAACCACACATCTTAGTTTGGAAGAAACCCCACAGATGAAAGATGGGCAGTCTAAGGACCCTGTTGCAGATACTCAAGAGAAGTGCTTTATTCAAATGATTTTGCAGGCTGGTCTCTATATTTTGAATGGCTCCCAGAAAGAAAACCTCTTTACATTTTGAATGGCTCCCAGAGAAAAGGAATTCACTTTCATCAGTCACATGGATGCCAGTATAGTCAATTTCATTGCAATCTCCTCATCCATGATTAAGTTTATTACCTCATTCAGATTAGACTCATATCCAATTTAGTGATTATCAACCTCTAATCTTTCAGGTAGGATATCCAGACAAGCTTCAGAAGAGATTAGGAATTTTGAGCTCAAATGCACAAGAAGTTACATTTTTTTGCAATTGGGCAAAAGTTAATTTTAAAGATTTAGAATAGAGATGGGGGTATTCGTATACAAATACCCCCACATAGGTGGTGATAACGAGGGTCCAGGTCCATGGGGCTGGATGGTCCACTCACAATTCCGTCGCTGCCGTGAGCTCCGGCATCCTTCCTATCACTCCGGAGCTCATGACTGACTCGTCGCTCCTGGGAGGAGGCGGGACAACGAGCCTCTCTGCCAGATCGAAGAGTGGCTCACAGATCGCAGAGTGACAGAAAGAATGCTGGAGCTCGCAGCAGCAGCGGAATTGTGAGTGGACCGTCCGGCCCCATGGGGCTGGACCCTCGTTATCGCTACCTGTGCGGGGATATTTGTATTCATATACCAATACGAATACCCACATCTCTAATTTAGAATGTTTGTGACAATCTGAGAATATGTATATTTTGAGAGATGCTTTGATCTCTTCAAAAGATATAAAAGTAACACTAGATTGCTATGCTCATATCATAAAAGCATTCCAACTTTCACTTTTCCAGGGAGCCAGACTAAGCCAGTGGGGTAGACAACCTCTTGTTTGATGATGACTGCAGATAACTCAAAAAAAAAAAAAAAAAGAAATTAAAAGACAACATAGTTGTTTTAGCATTATTCAGTTTTACTCTAATTTTTATATCTTACCAGTTCATGGTCTGCTCCTAGGAATTGTTTTGGCAGAGATAATTCTCCATCTTTTATTTCTGATTATGAAGGCTGTTTGACTTCTGTAGTAGCCACCTGGTGATGTCCATTTGCACAGTTATCTGCTTGCTTGCCTAGAGGATGTTTTTGTAATAAACAAATTATTAACTTCCTAGCATTCTATGAGTTGCTGTTTTGCTTTATGCCTGGCTCCCAAGCCATATTTTCCAACATTGTTTGACTCTTCTTCATTCCTACTTGTGTGTTCCTATCACCTGTGATTATCAGCAAATCCTGTTTTGGTGTGTGATCAGTTTCATCCAGAACACAAGCATAAACACTTTGTGTTTCTTATTTTTCAGCAGTTATAGTTGGAGCACTAACTTGAATACTGATAAGTTTTCCAAGAAGTCTGGTTTATATTCTTTAGTCAGACTTTCTCTTACTGCCCTAATTGCTTGTGTTACATCAGTCTCACTATTAGAGCTACACAATTTCTTATGAATTTGTTCTTCTAGAGTGAGACACACAGGCTGAAATCCAGTGGCATAAAGTTATGGTTGACAGTATCATCAACTGTGATCAGTTGGGGGGGGGGGGATTAAAAGTTTCCAATTCCTGGCTCTGAAGATTGGGGACCTCTGGATGGGAACAGGGAGCCTTAAATCTCCTAAAATCACAGCTGCTGGTAAAATCATCCTGACTGCAGTCATTTTTAGAGATTAAAGACTTCCCCACAACCAGGGACACCCAACAGCTTCTTCAGGATGAAAGGGAGATTGGAAACCTTGGTGGTAGGGAAAGTTGGAAACATTTACATACATTACTGGATTTCAGCCATTATCCAGACTCTTACTGGTGTTTGTGTAAGATTTGTGTAACTTGTTGCATCTAATTGACAAGGAGTTGGGGTGTGTCTCAGTCTCATGTGAGGTCTTGTGCCCAACTGAAGAATCAATATGTGCTCCGGCACTTCGTTAATTAGGCATGGCAAGCTACACAAACCATGTTGTTGTTGTTTAGTCGTTAAGTCGTGTCCAACTCTTCGTGACCCCATGGACCACAGCACACCAGGCCCTCCTGTCTTCTACTGCCTCCCGGAGTTTGGTCAAAACTGTGTTTTGGTCAACACAGACCATACATAATAGGATTCCAATCTTTGCAATTACCAGATTGAAAATGTCCTATTCCAGTCCACATTAGTTCACTGTATCATGCATTACAATGTTTAAATGTTCCATTTTTTGCTGCATAGTTTCAAATTTACCTTGATTTAAATTTCTCACATTTTGTATTCCAATTATGTGTCATTCAGCACCAGAATTATTTTTTTGCCTCCATTTACATAAGCAATTATGCAGAGCCTTTTGGCTTTAATCTATTTTCTTCATTAGCCAATGTGACCTTCCACTATTGCTACTACCCAGAAGGCGATTGCCAAGAGTTTCGTTGCCCGCCACCAGCACCTTTGGAACTATCAGTTCTCCTCTGCTGATGTGACCATTAATTCCTGAAGATGATGGATACATCTTAGTTTGGTGTCTCAGTTTTGTCCATTCTATCTTGGGTGACTCTTTTAACAATCTAGACTTGAAACAGAATCTCTCCTGTTGGTGCCGTTGCTCTTAGCTTCCCCAGATTCAAGCCCACATGTAATGTGGCCACCTAAGGGGTGGTAGTTTACAGAGTCCCAATTATGACATACAAACCTAAATTTAAGAAAATAGTTAAACTTGTCTTAGAATCAACTAAATAGCATACCTTTGTACTTTAAAAGCTGGTGTTTGGGCCTAAATTGTCTGTATTAACACACAATTTAGACCCATGTACCAGCATTTAAAGTACAAATGATAAGACAGGTTGCCCCATGTCTGCAGGTGACAGTATTCTATAATTTAAAGGTGTCAGTTGTGTTAAAGTAACTAAATTTTGGTATGTCCTTGTTTTTCCATGAGCTGGTTTTATCAATTCATATTCTGATTTTTCAACTTGTTGCATATGATTTTTAATCTGTACAGGGTGGTTTTTTTTTTTTGTATTTCTGTTTTTAAAACTAGGTACTAAGAGGTGTAAATAACCTCCCTTTTTTAATTTAAGGGCATCGTATCACTATGTTTGCTGTTTGAGACCCTTCTCCAGACTAATCTCCCACAGCTGTTTTATCATCTTCGGGAAATCGGAGCGCAGCCGTAAGTGTTCTTCATAAAATGTGATTGCTGATGTGGGGTAAAAGCTACATTTAGAATGGATTCTGAATAAAGATGGGATATTCATATTTGTCTCCCCAGGGAGATGAATATGGATATCACCAGCACAGGTGGCCTGGCCGATTGGGCCCTCCCCTTAGAACCAGGCTGTCCACTAACTGCTCGCAGCGTGACATGTGCAGCCATTATCGTTCATGCCGTGCCAATCACAGAAGTAGCCTGGCCAGAGCTTCCCTGCCTCCCTGTGCTGCTGACCAATCCAGCAAGGAGGTGGGATGACAAGTCTCCCTGCTCAACAGCTTGAGTGATCAGCAGCGCAGGGAGATAAGGAAGTCCGGCTGGGCTACTTACGTGATTGATGTGGCATGAACAATGATGCCCCCCATGCCACACTGCAAGTGGTAAGTGGACGGCTCGGTTCTGGGAGGAGGGTCCAACCAGCCCAGCCACCTATGGTGGCAATATTCATATTCGTCTCCCCAGGGAGATGAATACGAATATCCCATCTCAAATTATGAATTTTGCTTTTTTCCTTCAGTTTTAATTCATTAATTACTGTTAAGTTTAAGAAGCAGTGAATCAATAGATTCTGAATTAGTCAGAATTCAATAAGTGAATTAACTTCTACATTTAGAACTAGAGATGGGCACGAACTGCTGGTTTGGCCATTGGTGCTGGTTTGTCCTTCAGAAGAACAGGTGTTTGGGGCTTCCCAGCCCTGCATCCTCTGGTGGGTGATCACTTAGAGACAGTACCCCCGGCTTCCTTGCCCCACCTTCTCCGAGTGCTGTCTCTGAGTGAGCACCCAATGAAGGAGGAGATCTGAGAAGCACTGGACACCGGTTTGTCTGAAGGATGAACTAGCATGAATCACCAAACCAGTGGTTCATACCCATCTCTATTTGAAACCAATGTTGAACTGTATTTCAGTTCTGATTCTGGATCTACAGGCAGCCAGTAGATTGTCAGGATCCGGCCTGTACTGCCCTGGGAGCTGCAGGATCAGGGCCAACCTGAGCCAGGAGTAGCCTGGTGTTTGCAGGCTCAGGCCCTGGTCTGTGTAGCAGCTGCTGGGCCACTCATGAGGCTCACCTGAAGGCCTGGAGGGAAGGCTTATTTAAGGAGTGGTTCTCCCTCCCAGAACTTGCCTCAGCAATGAAGGTCTTTGGTTGCCCTGCCTGCCTTCCTGGTTGTTCCTGCCTTGCCTCTCCTGCATCTCTGGACCCTGCTGCCTTGATACTGTTCCTCCTGGCTTCAACTCCTGGACTGTCTGACCATGATTGGCATCATCCTTCTACTTGGCTGCTGTTTGGACTCAAAACCCTAGCTGGTTGGTCTCTGTTTGGGCTGTGGGGTTGTTTCTAACTTGTTCCTGTGGTCTTGCTCTGGACTGGGTCCTGGTGCCTTTTCTATTGAACCCTGACATAGATCCTGAATTAGGAAGAAGTCAACGAGTGAATGATGCCAAACTGAGTGTCAAAAAGGATTACTTCTTCTTCGTGGCCTCTGTGAATCACACTATGAGTAATCCAGTCATGTGCGGAGCCTCGTCAGAATATTCTAGAGCTTCTGCGGCAGCAAAAAAACACATTAGTACAGACCCCTCCCCCTTGGTATATGCACCTTGGCGACAAGGTTTTCCCTTCAGTTTCTTTCAACCGCCGCATTGAGAGCCTTGTTCGTTGCTTCTGTGAGAATCTGAAAGCGAAAGAAGGAAAGTTCTTGAACTGTTATCTAATATCTTTCTCTCACCGATTATTATTCTTAAACTTATTATTTACAAAACAAGAACACGCTCCGGCCTTAGGGCCGAAGCGTCCCCCCCACCTGTTTTTTCAAAGCTGGCTTTCAGTTCATGGCCTCTTCAGGCCAGTTTAAACATTACTTGGCTTGTGATAACAAGATCTTGCTTTCTGACAGCCATGCTAAATGTCTTTTTTGCCTCGGTGAGGCTCATCGAACTTCCTCGTGCCCTCACTGCAAAAACTTTAAATGCGGATGTGACGATCACCTCTATGAGACACCTGCGTTGTGTGCCCTCACAAAGGTCCCAGTCTTTGTTTCCCTCACTGCCACCAGTGGATTACCTCTGTCCACAATATAAAAGACGTTTGTCCAAACACTTGTTTGGTAAATGCAAACAGAACTTATTTATTGAAGTTAATAATAATCACAGATGTTCTTCAGATGTTCATTGTACACAAGCAAATCATTCACAGGTCTCTCTATACATACTTTCTTCTTGCCATATAATTAATTACCTTCTCTATTTATTTATCTTAACCAGTCTCTAACTCGATCTCTATTTCTTCTGCCTCTGACTGACTCTTCCTCTCAGGCTCCGCCCTTTTAACCTCTCTCTCGGTTCCGCCTCTCCACCACATTTGCCTAGTACATGAATAATACATGACTTATTTTACATAACAAGGGGTGAACGCTACATACCTCCCCCCTTAAATATGTTTGTTTGGGAGGGGAAACATGTTTTCCATCCCAAACAAACATGCATCATTGCATGAAACTTTACTTACCCTCTGGCATCATTTTGCAAGCAATAACAATATTTATTATAATAATCACAATCTCTTTTAGTCTAAACATTCCAATACAATTCAATAATATACTTTACCTTATCAGTTATACTTACTACATTTAACATTTTCAACCTTACAGAAATATACCACAATCAGGAAATTTTTATTACATAGATAATTAAACAGTAAATCAATAGTCCATTCCAGTTCGTTTTAGAAGTCCTTGAATCATTCTCCACATTTCAGTTCATCAATTCTCAGTTTTTCCACACTATACACAAACAGAACATTTCTTATAACATTATCAGCTTGGTTTATCTCCCCCCCCCCCCCCCATATCAGTCATTTGGCTTTCGATGCACGATCTGAGTCTCTTTTACTCCATGGTTTGCAAAGTCCAAGTCTTTCACCTTCCCGTTGTAGTAAGGTACGCCGTGGACTGGTCTGGTCATTACTGCCTCCTTCAGCTGGACACACGATTGCTGGCACTCAGGGGTCCCTCTGATGATCACTGGCTCCTTCTTCCGCGTTCTGTTCCCTCGACTGGAGGTCATCGGCCACTCGGTTGTCCACTGGACGTCCTCTGCTTGTTGTTTGTTAGTGACATCTGCTTTCTTTCTGGCTCGGGGCTTCACTTTCTCAGCTGGGGAAAGGGTAGGCAGTTCCCTCTTCTCCTCCCGAATATCTCTGGATGCGTCCCTCTTTAAGATGTCAGGGCTTACGCCTTTCTCCTCACTCACACATTCACCCACAGGTACTTTCATTACAAGGTTTTCCCTATGTGGGGGACCACTATCATGGGTCACTTTACGATTCTCAGGCAAGTTTCTCTTAAGTGTAATCAATGATTGGTATGTTTTAGATGCACTGAGTATGTTAGCTGATTCTATTTCTTTATTCAGTGATATGCTAGATAGGGGGTTGTCTTGCAAGGATTTATGGACTACTTGTTTCGCCCCTGCCAAAAGCAAGTTTCTCCCCTCTATAGTTCTCAGTTCTACTACTTGGTCCTCAGGACAGAATACACTTTCTTGGGCCTCATACAAGCCTTTCTCTTTTTCAGGAGTACTTCCCAAGCTCGGCCACTTCTAAGGACTTTTTTCTATATAAAAGCTCCTTATCCAGGCAAGACCTTTCAGGGCATTCAGGAGATAATAAAGTGGGTGTACTGGTGGCTGGTTCAAAGCAACCTACCAAACTAATTTCCTCCTTTTTGCTCCTGAGCCAAACTACTTTTATTTGGATTCTTTAGAAGCATACAATCACTTCTGCACCACTATTAAGCTGGTTATCCAAGGAACTTTCTCCCTCTAGGCTTCCCTCTGCTACTGTAACCATTTCTGCAGCAGTGGGTGATTCCTGGCCCCCTTGTGAGCATGTAAGTACAAAAGCACTCTTAACATGCTCTATCAAATGTAAATCCTCTCTATATGTCAGGTCTTTATCAGTCATAGACCTCTCTGGGTGTCCAGGGGTCAGTGGAATGGGATTCTCTCTAACTTTTGTACTACAATCTATCAAAGTACTATCTTCCATCTGTTCCTCAATACAGGAAGGATCATTAGGGGTTTTCAAAATAACCTCATCAGCCATTTTGGTTACCTCATGGTTCTTTTCTAACTTGGGGCATCCCTGGATAGATTCAGAGGTTAGGGAATCCATTTTTCCTTCAGGGATTGTTAACTGCTCTCTCAGGGAACCTGTTACTTCACAAGCACTCTGCACATGCTTAGAGAGATCTAGCCCGATTAAACAAGGTGCAGGTATTTGATCAGAGGTTGCCACATCCCAAATTCCAACCCAATCTCTATAGTTTATCTTCACTTTAGCCATGGGTAAAATCACTGGAGTAGAACTTATTCCCTTGATTGTAACAGTTTGGTTTGGGAGAATTTGTTCTCTAGGAATCACATCAGGATGACACAGGGTTATATTAGAACAAGTATCAACCACTCCTACATAAGACTTTTCATTAATAAGAATCCTCTCACCAGGGTTATGTATTAAAATATCTTCTGCCTTTACTAGAAAACACTGAACGACTTTGGCTAGTGGCAGATCAGAATTCTCTGTCGTGCTAGTTGCCATGGAGACAGAACCACCATTGTTACCACTTCCCTCTGTGGCTTCGACAGTTTTCAAACAGTAAACCTTTTTGGTCTGACTATCATCTTTACCAATTTTATTCTTGTTTTTCATACAATTGAATTGTAAATGACCAAACTCTCCGCAGTTATAACACTGTTTAAAAGTCTTTCTCTCACTCTGAGGAGATCTGTTCAACTTTAACTTTTCCTCAGGGTTCATTTGGGTCTGAGAACTAGCCCGTGCTAATTTAGGTGAAGTACTACTCTGGCCTTCTTTCCCTGATCCTTTGCTGAGGTAATTTTTATTAAAGGGTTTCTTATGGTTGTCCCAGTTTTGCCTGTTAAAATTTACCTCAGAGAACCTGTGGTTTCGAATCTCCCCAAAGTAATCAGCTGTTTCACCTGCTTCTAATAGATTTTTGGATTTTTGTCCTTAACTAAATAACGCAACTCCCCAGGCAATATAGAATAAAATTGTTCCAACCCAATCACATTTTTCATCTGCTCAAGAGAAGTGACATTCTCACGTTCCATCCATTTGTCCAAACATTGAAGAAGTTTAACCCCTAGCTGAGAATAAGATTCCTCAGGCTTTTTGGTCAGGGAACGAAATTTTCGTCTAAGGTGTTCTGCATTTATCCCATCCGCTTATTTGGGATCTCAAAATCATCATCCTTTCATCATCCTTAACATTAAAGTCCCAGCATGCCCTCTCAAATGAAATCAGGAAAGATTCAGGGCAATCTCCTTTCCTATATTGGGGAAATTTCTTTAGATCGATCTTTGAGAGATTTCCCTCATTAGTGCTGTTATTATTGTTGTTATTTTGAGAGGCTAATTCTAATCTTTTCATTTCCATTTGAAATTCCATTTGTCTTTTTTCTTGCTCCAATGCGATTTCTCTCTCTTAATTCTATTTGTCTGGCCTCAGCTCTCTCCCTTTCCCTTGCTCTTTCTTTCTCCATTTCAAAATCTATGGCCTTTTGTCTGGCCTCCTGCTCAGCTCTGGCTTTTTCTAATTCTAATTCCTTTGTTCTTAGCTTGAATTCCTGTTCCAATTTCCATTTTTCAAAACCTTGGGAGCTTAGATCACCTTCTCTCCCTGAGGCACCCTCATGGGTCTCCTCCTCCATTGGAGTTAAAGGGTCTCCATTTCCCTCCACTTCCTGAGGTAAACTTTGTGCCTCTTGAGGATCAATTACCTCCATTACTAGCTTTCTAATTCTTTTGGTTGGCATAAGTATGTGTACTTCTTTGTTAAGAGCTGGTTTCTATTGCAGAGTTTGTCAGGCCTCTTTTAAAAACACACTATTTTACTGTTGTTTTCTTTTCCCAGTGTTTTTCTGGGGTACTATGTAGCTCTCACTTGACAGCTAAAGATGGCTACACTTTTTCTGGCACCACGCCAGCCACGATATTTCTTGGTCTGAGACAACCTTCTTGCCTCCAGACACAAAACAAATTCTGTTTTCAAGCCTCTGCTTTTTATGTTCCTTTTCACCTCAGATCTGTTCTGACCCTGGCTTCTGCTTTTTATCCACAAGCGCTCCCTTAACTCTCAGAGCCTTGGATTTTAAGCTAGCCCACTGGGTCTGTTCAAATCTGGAGGTAACCTCAAAAGGAATTTTCCCTTCAGAGTCTTTCCCTATCTTTAGTCCCCCCCCCCCCCCAGATCTGGGATTAGAAGCCCCGCTACTAAGCTTTACCACTAAAGCTCTAACAGGTAACCCACTTCTTTACCACAGACCTCTGACTAAAAGGTACCCTTGACTCAAAGAAAATTCACTTTTAATTCTGGCTTGACTGGATTCTTTCGCATCCCACCGCTGCCACCAATTGTGACGATCACCTCTATGAGGCACCTGCGTTGTGTGCCCTCACAAAGGTCCCAGTCTTTGTTTCCCTCACTGCCACCAGTGGATTACCTCTATCCACAATATAAAAGACGTTTGTCCAAACACTTGTTTGGTAAATGCAAACAGAACTTATTTATTGAAGTTAATAATAATCACAGATGTTCTTCAGATGTTCATTGTACACAAGCAAATCATTCACAGGTCTCTCTATACATACTTTCTTCTTGCCATATAATTAATTACCTTCTCTATTTATTTATCTTAACCAGTCTCTAACTCGATCTCTATTTCTTCTGCCTCTGACGCTAACTCACTCCTGACTCTTGACTGACTCTTCCTCTCAGGCTCCGCCCTTTTAACCTCTCTCTCGGCTCTGCCTCTCCACCACATTTGCCTAGTACATGAATAATACATGACTTCTTTTGCATAACAAGGGGTGAACGCTACAGCGGAGTTCTCCGCAGTCGCCTTTCTAGGCTCAAGCTTCAGCTTTGGGAGCAATCTCTCCAACCTGCTAAGCCCATGGCCCAATCTTCCTGCAAATCCATGTCCCATGCTAAAGCAATGGATAAAGCAGTTTCCGAAGCAACAAAACAGCGTCTGTCGGCTATTCCATCTCATTCCAATCATAGAGAACCTACTGTGCCCTCGATATCGACGGTCATGCGAGTGCACAAAACCAGTCGACATCGAAGCCCTCGACATCGAAAACAGCCACGAAAAGAAAGCCATCCATCGACACTTCCACACTACCTGAACCTTTGCCTCCGAAGAAGGCTAAGTCTTTGAAATTGAAGCCTTTCAAAACTGTTTCCCCAACTCCGCAACCACCGGAGTCCGGAGACCTAATCTGTGTAGGTTCTCTTTTGGATGAGGAAGCACTTCCACCTCATCAACCATCACCATCCCAGTCTCCTGAATGGGATCACCGCGTCGATCAACTCACAGTTTCTCCTAATAGCCCGCAACAATCTTCAGGCTCTCTGAGTGAGTCTTCTCCAATTGCCTCGCCAGACATCCATGGCACTGAAACACAATCAGAAACTGCCTTACTCTGCCCCAGCAGGCCTCCCACCTCGGCCTCTGTCACATCAACAAAGGCACCAAGCCTATAAGAGCGTCTGCTTGCCTTCTCGCGCAGAAAGAGATTACGCTCAGCACCATCATCGGGATGCTGTTTGCCCCAATTGGTGTCCAACGGAGAGACCCACCAAATATTATCAACCAGTTGCCTTTCCTGGTCTGGCGGTACTGCCAGAACATGTTGTCCCTGTTAGAGAGACTTTGGTGTCAGAGCGATCCTGTTACCATGATCACCCAGGACTACCTGGCACCTTTTATCTGCCGGCACCTAAGAAACCCCAGCAAGCCGATCAATACTCCTCGGCTCCAGGCATGTTTGCAGCACTGGCAAGTTATTATTTTCCTGACCATCAGGAGGACCGCGAGCACTCATCCTGCTTGGCGTCACTGGCGTCTGTCTATTCCACCATAATACAATGTGATCCATTGAAACCTTTACCACCGAGACAGCTGTCTCAACACCGACAGCAACCTCCATATTGACATCACCATACTGACCCTTCAGATATCGACGATCCTCGATATCAACCATTACCCATGGATGCACCTTCCATGTCTACAGCAAAGACCCTCAATATACCGGTCTCGATGACCCTCGATATCAACCCCTGTCCACCGACGCCCCCTCAACATCAACAGCTTGGCGTCGGCACCAATATTTTGAGGACCAGTCGATCGACTCGAGACATGATGTTGACCCATCTGATCATGGTTCCAGGCCTCAAATGACATCAATACTCTTAACACCACCAGATTCTGACCTGGCAGACACAGACCCTCCATCTCCAGCAGAGGATTTTCAAACCTGTGCTCAATTAATGGTTCGTATGGCCAAATCTCTCAACTTACAAATCAACAGACCTACTACTGAACCAGCAAATCATCTTTATGATCCCATTTCTAAAGATACTGCCACACCAGTCCATATCTCCATGCTCCCTTCTCTCCTGAGCACAGCTGCGCATTCCTGGACCAAACCAGCATCATCATCAAAGCGCATAGACAACCTTTATCGAGTACATGACCTGGGCGCAGTCTTTTTACAGAAACAACTGGCTCCCAATTCCATCTTCGTTGAGGCTTCACAATCTTTCTGTCAACTCAGACAAGTGCTAATACCACCTAATAAAGACAGCAGACACATTGACTCTATGGGCAGATGGCTATACTCCTCTGTCGCTTTCACCATGAGAGTTGCCAATTATCAGGGAGCTATGGGCGCCTACCTACGTTTTATCTGGAACAATATGTCCACCTTTATTGATGCACTCCCCGAAGATAAAAGGGTCTTAGCACAAACTTTTCAACAGGAGGGTCTCTCGGTGGCAAAACAGCAGATGCTATCTGCTAGACACACAATTGATGCCACGTCTAAATCAATGGCTACCTCTGTAGTGCTTCGACGTTTCTCCTGGCTTAGAACCACAGGTCTAGCCGAGGACACATGTGCGCGCATTGAAGACCTCTTCAATGCCGAGACAGACAACATTCTTGAGAATGTTCAGAAAAGGAGGACAGCTGCCAGGCATTGGGGAATCTTCCCCACATATCAACAACGCCCTCAGCGCAGTCAGTGGCGCCGCCCTTACACCTCCTATCAAAAATGTCAACAAGAACCTCAAAGGCAAACATCTTATATGACTTACTATAAACAACAACCTTACCGAGACAAACCTCGCCAACAAACTACAACTAGGCACAAGGACCATAAGCCTAAACATCAGGTTTGATGTACAACTGGCCGAGATCCCAATATTACCTCCCATCTTTCCCCTGCCATTTTGAAGTACTTATCTGCATGGAAAGACATCACCACAGATGCTTGGGTCCTCTCCATCATACAGAACGGGTACCGCATCAAATTCCACCAGCTTCACACACCATCATACCTCCGTTGCAAACTCTATAGGACGAAATACAGTCGTTACTACTCAAAGACACCATAGAACCAGTACCACTACAACATGCAGTCATAGTTTTTCTCTCTCGCTATTTCACCGTTCCAAAAAAGACGGAGGCCTTCGCCCCATCCTCGACCTCAGGAAGCTAAATCAATACATCACTACCACCAAGTTCCGCATGGTTACCCTCGAGTCCGTCCTTCCCTTACTCCACAAAAAAAAAAAACTCGTTCGCAGACATAGACCTCAGGGACGCCTATTTCCACGTCCCCATCCATCCTTCTCACAGGCCCTACCTACACTTCCAACTCGGAACTCAGGCCTACCAATTAAAAAGACTTCTATTCGGACTCACAACAGCTCCCAGAGTATTTACCAAATGCATGGCCCCTGTGGCAGCATACCTCAGGTTTCACAAAATTCACATTTCCCCGTACATTGACGACTGGCTGCTCATAGCACGCTCCCGTCACAAAGCACAACGAGACATTCACTTCTCTTTGTCTCTTCTCTGGGATCTCAGCCTTGCAGTAAATCTGGAAAAATCCAAATTAAAACCCACAAGACTGGTTCACTATATAGGAGCAGTTATAGACTCCAAACATGCTCGGGCGTTTCTTCCAACAGACAAACACCTCAATCTAGTTTCCTTACTAAGTGCCTTCACTCCTCACGCACTCGTATCTGCGCTAACAGTCCAACGTGTTTTAGGCACTATGGCATCTATGACTGCTGTGGTTCAGCATGTTCGCCTCAAAATGAGATCACTCCAGGCATGGTTCTTAGCCTTGTTCAACCCATTGACAGATCCACCACATATGTTCTTGCGAGTCACTCCAGAACTCGCCTCCCAGCTTGTATGGTGGCGCTCCACTGAAAACCTCACGATGGGACGGCCTTTTCAACAACCCCGCCCACAAATCCAGGTTACCACAGATGCCAGCCTTACTGGCTGGGGTGCCCATTGCAGATCCCTGCAAATCCATACCCAGTGGTCGCAAAGAGAGAAGCTGCTCCATATCAATGAGCTAGAACTCTTGGCAGTAATAAAAGCCTGCAAAGCTTTCAAACCATCTTATAGGCAAAATGGTTTCGATAGCCACAGACAACACCACCACGATGTATTATACTCTCAAACAAGGGGGCACTCACTCCCCAAGCCTTTTATACCTTGCTGTCAACCTGTGGGAATGGTGCCTCTCTCATCACATTTGTCTCATGGCAATATGTCAGGACAACAATCTGGTGGATTTGCTCAGTCACAAAGAGTCTCAAGCCCACGAGTTGGAGCTAGATCAATCTGTTTTTTTCTCCCTCTGCGAAAGATGGGGCACACCCACCATCGACCTCTTTGCCTCTCAGATAAACCAGAAATGCAAACGTTACTGCTCCCGCGCAGGAGTAGGCAAGAACTCACACGGAGACACATTCATAGGCCGTGGGCCCAAATCGCTCACTTACCTATTTCCACCGTTCCCACTCCTCCACAAGGTCATAGTCCATCTTCAACAGGACAGACCCAATGCTATCCTGATAGCCCCATGGTGGCCAAGACAGCCATGGTTCCCGATTCTTCACCACCTGTCATCCGACATTTATCACCTGCCCTGGCTGCCTGACCTGCTCACACAGAACAAAAATCAAATTCTCCACCCAGATCTCCGTACCCTTCATCTCGCAACGTGGAGGATTCGGCCTCATTGATGAATGTCATTCATCATGCAAAGAAGCCTTCAACTAGGAAAGCTTATATGTACAAATGGAGAAAATTTCAATCTTTTACTGCAGCCTCATCCCTTTCCTCAACCAACCCCTCTCTCACCACTGTCTTACGTTTTTTATTGCAGTTTCTTTCTCTCTCATCCCTCAAGGTCTACCTTTCGGCAATTGTGGCTTATCAACCACCAACCTCTCTGGCAGCTAAATTTTTCAGACACCCTACTCTAAAACGTTTCCTCAACGGAATATCACACCTATACCCAGACGTACGTCCTCCACCACCTCAGTGGTCACTGACATTGGTCCTTTGACAACTTACAAGGCCCCTGTTTGAGCCCCTGGCGTCAGCCGACCTCAGGTTACTTACCTTCAAAACAATGTTTCTTGTGGCCATCACTACAGCTCGACGTGCTAGTGAACTTGCGGCCTTGAGGTCTGACTACCCTTATCTCCAGTTTTACCCAGATAAAGTTAAACTTTTTGTAGATATTTCTTTCCTACCCAAAGTTGTCTCCCAGTTCCACCTGTCCCAACCTTTGGTTCTTCCTTCCTTTTTTCCGTCTCCATCTACTCCTCAAGAAAGGATCCTCCATACGTTGGATGTAAGACAGGCCCTGGCCTTCTACATGGCCCGCACTCAATCCTTCAGACGCTCACCTCAATTTTTTGTCAGCTACCAACTTCCTGCCAAGGGTCCTCAAGTTACCTCGCAGAGGATATCTAAGTGGGTTGCATCTACAATCTAGCTTGCTTATCAGCTTGCTTGAGTTCCAGCACCACAGAGTATCTGCTCTCATTATACCAGGGCGTCCCCTTACCGGACGTCTGCGCCTCTGCCACATGGTTACAGTCATCCATGTTTATCAATCACTACCGATTGGATGTTCGGCAGAAATCTGATGCTGCTTTCGGGCGTGCTGTCTTGTCATCTACCTTGGCGTGACACCCTCCTCCGGGTAAGGTAGCTTGTTAGTCACCCATAGTGTGAGTCACAGAGGCCACGAAGAAGAACGACAGGTTACCTACCTGTAATTGTGGTTCTTCGAGTGGACCTCTGTGATTCACACATCCCGACCCAGCCTCCCCACTGTCACGCCCTCTTTTCTTTATGCGGCGGTTGACCTAACTGAAGGGAGAGCCTTGTTGCCAAGGTACATATACCAAGGAGGAGGGGTCTGTACTAATGTATCTTTTTGCTACCGCAGAAGCTCTAGAATATTCCGATGAGGCTCCACGTATGGGCAGATTACCCATAGTGTGAATCACAGAGGTCCACTCGAAGAACCACAATTACAGGTAGGTAACCTGTCGGTTTTTTAGTTGAGTTAAGAATCAGAAAAAATGGGCTCTGATCAGTTTAAGGAACAGAATTAAATGCAAGCATGTCTTAAACTAAACAGCAAGTCTTTAGTGACTGAAAGTCATGGGGAAATAATATATAATGTATAATACTATAGTGTCTCTTTTTCTTTTTTTCTTGTAGGCTAAGAATATCATTTAAATGGATGGTACGAGCATTCTCTGGTTACTTAGCTACAGATCAGCTTCTGCTTCTATGGGACAGAATTCTGGGATACAACTCTCTGGAAATCCTTGCTGGTAATGAAAGTAATAGCTTTTATGTTATGTTATGTGTTGTCCAGTCGGAACCGACTTATAGTGACCTTAATAGGGCTTTCAAGGTAAATGAGCTATTTAAGGAGTGGTTTTATCAGTTCTGCACCCCTAGTGAGTTTCCATAGCTAAGCAGGGATTTGAACCCAGGCTTAGTCCGTCACTCTCTCCACTACACCACACTGAATATCTAATACCTTTTATAAGTGTTATTATTTCAGCTCAAGAAACATGACATCATGTTGGCTGCTCTTCAAGGTATAATTTGAGATTAAAGGTCTTTTAAATCTTAGAATTGTACGAAGTGTGGCAGGATGGCTAAGGATGGGCCGTTGTTCAATTTCTTCTCTCCTACCAGTATATTTAATACTTTCTGCTCAAAGAGTTGCCTTACTAGGAGCTTGTAAACCAATTCTCCAGGGTTCGGATATCTTCAGCTGGCAGCTGGTGATACCATATGTAAGTGTTGACAATAGGTACAATAAGCCCAGTCTTTTCCTAGTATATGACTTCTTTGTTCAGTAGGAGGAGACACAGGGTCAACAAAGTCTCTCCTCTCTTACTGCCTAAGGAAGCCAGGTGTGGCTAAAATGGGTGAGTGGTAAGTTTTTACAGCATCAACAACCCTGTTTGGGGTTATTTCACAGTCAGGCTGGCAAAGTTGAATTTTTCACAGATACTGTGTCTGTTGACAGTTCTGCTCCTTGGATCACTGAGGGGTTGATTTTTTCTGAATAAGTTTAGCTCAAGTGGCAATAAGATTTGTAAAAAGCAAAGTCACTTCTCTCTATTATTCTCCCTAAACCAGATGATAAATTTCATACCCATGCCTCCTCAAATCAATGAAATTACTAGCTCAGTTTGTCATCTGTCAAGTGTTCCTTAGTGTAGGAACTGTCAGTTAATTGCTGCAATTCCTTTATTGGAGTTACTTGGTTGGAGTTTTCAAAGAGAAATACCATTATTCAGCAGCTTCTTGCAACATTGTAAGGAAGAAACAGTGGCCAAGCCATTAGATGTACATCCAATTTGATGCATGAACTGTTGTTGTTAATTTGCTATTGGCCTACAATAATAGGGGATAATCAACTCCTTTTATTTACCATTTATTTAATTAGAATCAATAGGTGATACTTTCTTCTATATAATGGAAGTGCTTAACTTTGGATGGATCACACTTAGAATAGATAAGGGACTAGATAAGGGACTAATCAATACAATGCATCATGGAGTTAGAATGTGCCTGTCCTTGCTCTCTTCACCTTATTCCCCGTGCACCAGATATCTCAGTATTATTGTTCTGCACATTATGCCCAATCTGCATGTTGTAATAAAAATCATGCTGATTGGGCCTACACACAGTCTGTTTTCCATGTGACAGGCAATGGTGTGGATATTCCACAGTGTATTCCCTTTATCTATCCACATGATCACTTCATGAACAGTCTTTACTGTAAAAAGGAGTGGACAAATGGTACAGATGGGGTTTATGTCCACTACAGTAACCTTATTGAGAGAAGGTAGGATTATGTGTAACCGAATGAAAAAAGGACATTTAATTTTTGGGGGGGGGGGGGAGCTTAGAGACAGAGACAGTCCTGTAAAAAAGAAAGTTTACCCTCTTTGAATTCTATGGTTCTATGTATCAGGACATAATAAAAATCATCTGATCCTTAGCAGGTCTGAAAATTAGGTAAATACAACCTCAGATGAACAACATCATGTGACATATTACACCATGTCATGCTTCATTTTACAAAAATAAAGCCATGATGGAGAAGCCGTGTGTAAAAAACTAAGTACACCCATGCTTCCATAGGAATTAAGAGGCTAAGTAGCAACCAGGTGCTGCTAACCAAATGCCATTGAGTAATTGATCATCAGCAAGTGTGACCACCTCTATAAAAGCTGGAGTTTTAACAGTTTTCTGGTGTGAAGCATTCAGGAGGAAACACATCAGCAATGATTATAGTGAAGCAAGTGTTGCTGCCCATCAATCTGGGACGGGTTATAAGGCCATTTCCAAACCATTTAAAGTCCATCATTCTACAGTGAGGAAGAATATTCACAAATGGAAAATTGGCAAAAATCTGAAATAATGTTGTTTAATCATAATAAACTAGAACAAGAAAAGTTTGTTGATAAATATGATTTCAAGATATGCAAATCGGTTAAATATTTAGGTATAGATTTAGTAAAAGATACTCAAAAAATAAAGGAACATAATTATAATAAATTAAAAGGAGATATTAAAAAGAAACTACAGGAATATACTAACTTAAAACTTTCTTGGTTTGGAAGGATCGCTCTGATAAAAATGAAGATTCTACCAAAAATTAATTTTTTATTTAGAATGTTACCAGTACAGTTAACAGAAGATGATTTTAAATTTTGGCAAGGAATGATTAATAAATACTGTAATGAAGGGAAGAGAGCCAGAATAAATAAAAAGTATTGGTATAAAACAACAAAAAAGGAGGTATAAGCATACCAAATACAGTGGTGCCTCGACTTACGAACGTCCTGACATACGACCATTTTGAGTTGCGACCAGCTCCGGCTGCAAAATTTTGCTTCGACTTGCGGCCAGAGCTTCGAGTTGCAAACAAAAGAGGCAGGGAAAAAAGGCGGGGAATTCAAATTAGAGGGCTAACCGTTGGTCGGCAAAGAGCTTCTTTGTAGCTGTTTCGCCCCAACGGTTAGTGTGCGCGCGTTTGCAGAGAGGCTTCGGACTGCCTGGTGCTGCTTTCTGCTTCTGGGTGAGTACATTTACAGGGTTTTGCAGGGTGGGTTTGGGGGGGGGTTATGTTTCTGTGCTGTGATGGGTTTTTTTGTTTTTTGGTGTGTGTTTTTTCCCAGCCCCATCGTGTTCCGATGGAGCTAGCTGTGTGTGTGTGGGGGGGGGTGTTTATTTTTTTCCCCAGCCCCATGGCGTTCCGATGGGGCTGGTTGTGTGTGTGGGGGGGTGGGTTTTTTGATTTTTTCCCCCAGCCCCATCGTGTTCCAATGGAGCTGGCAGTGGGTGGGTGTGGTTTTTTTATTTTTTTCCCAGCCCCATCGCGTTCCAATGGGGCTGGCTGTGTGTGTGTGTGTGGGAGTTTTATGATTTTTTTCCCCCAACCCCAGTGCGTTCCGATGGAGCTGGCTGTGGGGTGTGTGTGTTTTAATTTTTTTCCCCAGCCCCATCACGTTCCGATGGAGCTGGCTGTGTCTGTGTGTGGTTTTTTGATTTTTTTTCCCCCTGGCCCCATCGCGTTCCGATGGAACTGGTTGTAGGGTGTGTGTGTTTTTTTGATTTTTTTTTCCCCAGCCCCATTGCGTTCTGATGGAGCTGGCTGTGGGGGTGTGTGGTTTTTTATTTTTTCCCCCAGCCCCATGGCGTTCCGATGGGGCTTGGAGTAGTTTTTTTTTTTTTTTTTTTTGGTGATTATTTTTTTTGTCTGGAACGGATTAATCACGTTCCAATGCATTCCTATGGGAAATGGGGCTTTGACTTACGACCATTTCGAGTTACGCCCATCTTCTGGAACAGATTATTGTCGTAAGTCGAGGCACCACTGTATAAAAAAATATTATTTGGCTAATCAGTTGAGGTTCATTGGGGAAATTATATATAACCCAGAAAGGTTAATTTGGTGGAAAATTGAATCATCAGAATTACAGGTGTATATTGAAAAACATCTATTTGGTATGATTAAGAAATATAAAATAAGCGAAATTAATAACCCATTTTTAAAGACTATGTTAAACGTCTGGTACAAGTATAGAAAGAATTTATGTCCGTTTAACTCTCCATTAGGATTAGTGACTGAAATAGAGAATTTTCCTGCCAATATGAAAGTTTATGCAGAATTATTTAAAGAAAAAAAAGTGATTAGATTAAAAGGCTGGTTGTATAAAATGAGATCGAAAGATCAAATGAAACAAATCCTTCAAAATAAGAATATATCATGGTTGGATTATATGCAATTAGAAAGATGGACTAATGAATGAGTAAAGAAGTATAATAAAGGTAGAGAATATACGAAGTATGAACAATTTCTATTATCATATGAAGATATTCAGATGACCGATTCAGTAAAGGGTGCAGTGAGTAAAATTTATAGATTCCTGCTTGATCTAGAAGAAGAAGAGACTGAGAAAGAAGGATTGAAGTTAGTGTGGGAACAAGACTTAGGAAAAAGAATAAATGATGAAGAATTGAGGAAGATGTGGAAAATGAGGGTTTTAGGATTTATGTCGGTGAGAATAAGAGAAAAAATTTTCAAATTGGGTTTAAGATGGTATTTGACACCGACAAAATTGAATAAAATTAACGCAAGTTATCTGAATGTCTGTTGGAAATGTGAGAAGGAAATTGGTACATACTTTCATATGTGTTTGGGAATGCGAAAAAGTACAAAGATTTTGGAAACTAATCTTTAAAGAACTAAATGACATATGTGAAAAAGATATAGAATTTAATCCTGAGATAGCTCTGTTATCAATATTTGAGAATGTGGAATATGATAAGATGACTAGAGAATTGATTACCAATTTATGAACAGCAGCTAGATTAATAATTGCTAGGAATTGGAAATCAAAGTCTGAATTTCGAATGGAAGAATGGTATAATGAAATATGGAACATTGCTATAAATGATAAGTTAACTTGTAACTTAAAGGTTAAGAAAAGAGAGATGAAAAAGAATAATTTCTATGATATATGGGGTAGATTTCTTGAATATGTGCTAACAAGAGGAAAAGGGAAAGCTCCAAATCAAGAATCAATGCAGTTCTAGAGAAGAGGACAATAAAGGAAGAAGAAGACTAAAGATAGAGGAAAAAGAGGATTACTGCAAGAGGTCCCAACTATGGTGGTGGGGAACACAGTCAATTTGTATTTTGGTTTATGTATTTTATGTTTATGTTTATGTTGTAGTTTAAGAAAAAAAAAAAAGGAAAACATTTAAGACAGTTGCCAATCATCGCAGGAGTGGACATCCCAGCAAATTTGCCCCAAGGTCAGACTGTGCAATGCTCAGAGAAATTGCAAAGAACCCAAGAGTTCTATCTCAGACTCAAGAGGCCTCTCAGTTAGTGTTGGGGTAAATTTGCAGAGTTTTGTCCCAGTCCAGGCAGTCCAGTTGAATCACACATACAAAGACAGCTTCTTCCAACACCAAGTATATTTACAATATATACAGAAGTTTTTGGCAGTACAAACCGACAGCGTGACATTCATCAGAAGAGATCCTACATCTTCTCCACATGTCACACAGTTATACACATGCACAATTTACATATAACCAATCAGTGAGGACATTGCATCACCCCAGACACTACTTCATTTAGTACACATTCTGCATGATCTCAAATATGGCTGCTAATTATTATAGGCCTTGTTCTGCCTCAGTGTGGAAATTATCCTTGACAGTTAGCATGTTAAATGCTAAAGTCCATGACAATACACCTAGAAAAAGACTGCAGAAGCATGATTTGTTTGGAAGGGTTGCCAGGATAAAGCCTCTTCTCTCTAAAAAGAACATGACGGCACAGCTTAGGTTTGCAAAGTTGCATCTGGGCAAACCACTTCTAGAATAATGTTCTTTGGACAGATAAGAGCAAAGTGGAGATGATTGGCCATAATGGACAGCACCACTGTGGCGTTCGCCCTTGTGGCCCCTGCTTGTCCTTCCGTCACAAAGGCTCACGTCATGTTTTCCTCTCGCTGCCACCAGTGGATTACCTCAATCCACAATATAACTGACGTTTGTCAGGACACTTGTCTTGTGAACACAAACAGAACTTATTTATTGAAGTGAAGCAGATTGAATAATAATAGAAGTCCTTCAGATACACATTATACACAAGCAAATCACTAACAGTTCTCTCAGTACATACTTCTTTTCCCTTGCAATATCATTACCACCTTCTCTATCTATTTTCTTAACCAGCTTTCTCTCTCTCAGTATCTGTTCCCTCTCTCTCTCTGACTAACCAGTCCCTATCTCTCCTCCTTCTCCCGCCAAACCTCATGTAGCTGCTGACTCCGCCTCTCCAGTCCTCTCATAGGCTCATCGGGCTTGTTTTGCAGCCATAGGACTTGGGCGCCTTGCAGCCATTGAGTCGACCATTAATTCCTCTGTATATCAAAGTATTCTAGAGTCAAATGTGACACCATCTGCCCGACAGCTAAAGCTTGGACGAAATTGGGTCATGCAACAGGACAGTTATCCCAGGCACACCAGCAAATCTACAACAGAATGGCTGAAAAAGAAAAGAATCAAGGTGTTGCAATGGCCCAGTCAAAGTGAATACCCCAAGCCAATTGAAATGCTGTGGCAGGATGTTCAGAGAGCTGTCCATAAACAAATGCTTGCAAACCTCAATGAACTGACACAACATTGTAAAGAAGAGTGGGCCCAAATTCCTCACAATGATGTGAAAGACTGATAAAGTCATACAGAAAATGATTCCTTCAAATTATTGCTGCTAAGGGTAGTTGTACAAGCTCTTGATGATAAGGTGTACTTAGTTTCATGTGTTGTTGTTCATCCGAGGTTGTATTTACTAATGTTCAGACCTGCTAAGGACGAGATGATTTTTATTATGTCCTGATATGTAAAATCATAAAATTCAAAGAGGGTGTCCTTTCGTTTTCACATGGCTGTAGATAGTTATCTGGGTTAGTGGCTAAAAGGCTGGTGACACCAGTTGAAGTAATGACACAGAGGATCTTTCCACCGGTGGCATGGCACCTGTGGCAAGCCCTCCTCAGACAGACTCACTTGATTGATATGGATTTTTTTTAATGCCTGGCAAAGAGCTGCTTATTCTCCTAGGAATTTTAATAACTATTTTAATGCTTTTAGATCTATTTTCTAAATAGAATTCTAGTTTTCGTTTTCGTTTTGATTTTGCTTCTGGTTTACCCAAGTTGTATTATGTACTATACTCTCTCACCCTGTATTTTGGGTTATATTTTACTTTATATTATTTTATCTTCTGCTATTTTATTGTTTGATTGTGATTTTGTGTCTTATATTTTTCATGTATTTGTATGCAACCTAGGAAAGTTTGCTTATTGGGTAGTCTAAAAGTCTAAATTTAAATTAAATGTTCTGGTTTTGTTATGCTCCTGAAGTAATATCCCTATGCCACATTTCTTTGAAATGAAACTGTAGCAAAATGACTATAACTAGAGTCCCAAAGCTGGCTGTGTATTTCAAAAACAAAATGATTATTGAATTGAACTTAAGAGTGGTTGGACCAGATTTTCTTCAGCAACTAATCAGTCTAAATATCATGCATTCTTTTTCAGTCTTGGCAGCTGCTGTGTTTGCTTTCCGAGCAGTCAATCTAATGGAGGTGACATCACTGGCTGCAGCTGAGGTAAGGATAAGTTTCAGTTGGGGAATATGGAAATAGTTTTTGACATATTGCCAATCACAGTAATTTAAGCTTCATATGTACATAATATGTAATGTGAGGCTCTCTGCTGGAATACTTACCGTGGCTAAAAATTTAGACGATGTTATGAAAATACATGGATAAATTCATGAAATACCTTTTACATCAGAAAAGAATTTTTAAAAACCAACTTATAAACAAGGGGCAAAATCCTGTTGGTGTAGTTAACCTTGCAGAAACTGGACCTAGGTGCCAGAAATAAGTAATTTAAATTAATTGAAAGCTTCCTGTCCCCCCCTCCATGTTCTGAGGTTTCCTAGGTCTCTCTTTTGCTCTGAGGAAGCCTTTCAGAGCCTCAAGATGTGGAAGGGGCACTTTAATGCCCCCAAATTATTACCAAATTGCCACCAGCAGTCCTGATCCTAGTAGCAGCAATACTCTGGTGAGTTTTTTTTACTAAGAAGCTTTCAGTTTGCATAAATTGATTATTTCCAGATCCAGGTTACATTGGCATGACTACGCCAATTGGATTTTGTCCACTATACTAAGGTTATCATGGGGTTAGTTGTTGTTGTTTTTTGTTTGTTTGTTTGGTGGTTTGTTTTTTTGCATTCCTTACGCTGCTGCTGCTTCCAACTCTTCTTCGCCACTTCTGCCTCTTCTTCATTGCTTGCTCTGTACTACTCAAGATGATCATATCCTGCTTGGAGAAGCTCCAATGATGAGGCTAGATAACTGAGACTGGCCCTTTTTATACCCTCCAGACTGAGCTCTGCCTGCTGGCTGACCTGATTGGTCAGCTTTGAAAGTATGGAAAGCTTCTCCTTCCACACAAAGCTTGCTGGAATGAAGAAGGCAAGTCCCAACATGGTAGCTGCCATGCTGCCCCAGCCCTCCAGAGCCCCAACAACAATAAAAACATATCCCATTAAGTCAGGGACCACCACTTCCCTTTGGCATGTGCACTGATGTTTTGATGTTATTATATGGACTGTAATATTGATTCTGTGGACTAATATTTTAGAATATATGCAGTATGTGTTCTGTTGGTTTTGTAAGTACCTCAAATCCCAAATTCAGTTGTTGAATGTTTAAATCTAGCTGTTACATGGCCGCTGGGTCAGGTCATCAGGGGGTGTGGGGCTTCGTGTCATCAGTATGCTGATGACACCCAGCTCTACATCTCCTTTTCTCCTACAACAGTGGATGCAGTTTCATCCAGCGCTGTCTGGAGGCCGTATTGCAATGGATGCAGGTGAATGGTCTGAGGCTGAACCCGGACAAGATGGAGGTCCTGAGGGTGGGTGGCCCCGCCATTGGTGGTTTGGGAAACTCCCTCTCTTTTGGGGGGTTACTCTCACCACGAAGAGTGAGGTTCACAGCTTGGGGGTCCATCTGGATCCAGCGCTTACCATGGAAACTCAGGTAGCATTAGTGGTCTGCACCGCCTACTTCCATCTTCGGCGGATTGCCCAGCTGTGTTCCTATCTTGATGTTGGGGCGCTCACCGCTCTGGTCCATGCGCTTGTAGTCTCGAGATTAGACTACTGTAATGCACTCTACGTGGGGCTACCTTTGAGATTGATACGGAAGCTTCAAATGGTGCAGAACGCGGCGCCCAGATTTCTTACTCGGGTGAGAAAACATCAACATATCTCCCCCACTCTGGCTGCCCTGCATTGGCTGCCTGTTCGTTTCCGTGTTGATTTCAAAGTATTAATGATGACATATAAAGCCCTAAACGGTTTAGGACCTCAATATCTAACGGAACGCCTTCTCCCACCTAGATCTACCTGAATTACTTGCTTTAGCCAGGATGGACAGCTGAGTGGCCTAATGCTGAGGGAGGCCTGGAGAGAAAGAACAAGAAATTGGGCCTTCTCGGCAGTGGCCCCTTG
The DNA here is from genome assembly GCA_037013535.1 of Intellagama lesueurii. NCBI lineage: Eukaryota > Metazoa > Chordata > Lepidosauria > Squamata > Agamidae > Intellagama > Intellagama lesueurii. Next base: position 114,767,499 of record JBAJHW010000005.1, read on the forward strand.
CCCCTGGAACAATCTCCCCCCAGAAATTTGTCTGGCTCCCTCTCTGGGTGCTTTTAAGAGCAAACTCAAAACCTGGCTCTTTAGGCAGGCATTCCCACCTGTCAATACCTAATTTCTTTATTGCCATCTTCAATTGTATTAATGTTATTATTTTATTTTATTATTCATTGGATTTTTGTTAGCTGCCCAGAGTAGACTTCGGTCTAGATGGGCGGGGTATAAATTAAAAAAATAAATAAATAAAGACAGAAAGCTTTAGTTCAGTACAGTAGCTGGATACTTCTTTGAATGTATTTATTTGTTTGTTTAAAGTATTTTTGCCCTGCATTTCTCCTTTAAATGGACCCAAGGTGGCTTACATCATTAAGAGACAATATTTAAAGCTAAGAACAATGAGTTTAAAGAGGCAGCTTACACCATTAGAAGAAGATATTAAAGCTAAAAACCATAAGTATACAAATATTAAAAAGGAACAAACAAATACCACTCTGAGAAATGGAAAACACAAACAGTACTAAAACCTCCGTCAAAGCAGATTCTGAAAATGATGCCTTGGAGGTCATGGAGCAACATCTTATTTAGTAATTTGACTAATATATATATCTGAAAGGGCAGCACCAAAAGGACAGCAGTTACTATATTGCACCATATTTTCCATTGTACCCATTTACCCATTTGTTTAGGCGGCCTACATTAGTACATGAATGCTGTGCATGAGAGTGGGATCTCTCTGCTATTTCTCTGAATGTCTCCACACCTTTCTGCTTTTTTCTGGGTCAGTCATATTATCAATAAGGGATACATTTTTCCTTGATAATTAAGAACTGGATCATTGAACAAGTCCACACCCATAAACTCTGCTTAGCATTGGTGAGTTAAGCATGTGGTGTGACATTTTGAGCAAAAGTTTACACAAAAACAAAACAAAAACAACAGTGGATCATTTTTGCTGGAATTCTAGCTTCATTTGGTGTGCCTTTCAAGGCATTCCTGCAAGAAGTAGGCACTCCTCCTTTTAAATATGACTAGCCTTTCCCAAGCCTTTGCTTTAATCACTTGTGGTACGAGGGCCTGCCTTCTAAACAGATCTGTGTAGCTGACTTGCATTCCCAAAGCTTTCCATCCAAACTCACCTTTAAAGAATGTGTATCTAAGCTAAGAATAAGTTTCTGATCTGTCCCTAGCCTCAATAACTGTGGTGCTGTTAATAAATGCCTGGTCAGACAAAGTTACATATGACTTCATCCTGAAAAAGGTGCATATCTGGCTTGTATCTCTGCAATCTGGTGTCATGGCTGGGGTATGTAACCTTTCCATATGTCCACCAGGCTGTAAGGTACAGGGCGAAACATGGCTTACATGAGGGAGAGGAAGGTAAGAGATAGCTTTGATCTGTACAGAAACAGAAGAAGCCCAGTCTAATACAGTATTGTCCACTCTGGGCAGTTTACAACATATAGAACCACATGACTAAAACACAGTCAACAGAACAAAGAATAATAGTAATAAAATGCAAATAAATAATACCATCAAAGCATAAAAAATACATTAACATAAAACATTCAAAACATTTAAGATGGCAGACCTAATCAGGTAGGCTAGCTAAGCTCAGGTGAGTTCACAGGTATAACATTTTCTAATGCCTGCCTAAATCACCAGGTTTTGAGTTTTTTTTTAAAAAATCACCAGTGAAGGGGCCAAACGAATTGCAGGGGGGAGTTCATTCCACAGCCAAGGAGCAACCACTGAGAAGACCTGGTTTCTCATCTTCTCCCTCCGGGTCTCTCTCCTTGTGGTTTAGCATCTGCAGCCAGCCTGCTTGAGATGTTCTTGTAAGACGGCCAGGTCCTGTTGGAAGTAGGCATTCTGCCAGATAGTGAGGTCCCAAACTTTAGGGCTTTATAAATTAAAACTATCACCTTGAAGCTGTCACAGAAATGGACAGGTAACCAGTGTAAGATGACCAGAATTGGGGTGATGTAATGATATTTATTCCCTCTACTCAATAATCTGGCCACCGTGTTCGGGACCTGTTGAAGTTTCTGTGACAGCCTCATGGGCAGCCCCACATAGTGTTGCAATAGTCTGATCTTGAGATTACCAGTGCCTGGACCAATGTGGTGAGGGAGCCAATGACAAGGTAGGGATGCAGCTGGGCTATCAACCTGAGATGGAAACAGGCAGATTGAACCACAGATGCTATCTAAGTGTCCACAGACAGTGTTGGGTCCAGTAGGACACCCAAACTATAAACCATCCTTTGCAGAGAGAGTAGCATCCCCCAAAGGAAATGGAGGCACGCAATGCTCAGACAGCCAGGGCACCCACATGAAGGACCTCCATATTGTGCAGGTTCAGCCTCAATCTGTTGGCCGCCATCCACTCCAGTACTGCAGCCAGACTAAGGGATGGGACGGCATCAATTACAGAAGGGTGGAAGGAGAGATACAGCTGTATGTCATCAGCATATTGGTGACATGCCACTCCAAATCTCCGAATGACCTCCCCCAGCAGCCTCATGTAGATATTAAACAGCAACAGGGAGATGATCAACCCCTGAGGGACTCCACAATCGAGAGTTCAAGGGGTGGAGACCATCTCCTCAAGCTACACTCTTTGAGGCCAACCCTCGAGGAAGGATTGGAGCCAGGAAAATGCCATCCTAGCAGTCCCCAATCCCAGGAGTCTCCCCAGGAGGATACCATGGTTGACAATATCAAAGGCCGCTGAGAGGTCAAGGACCAGCAGGAACATTTTATCCCTGTCGGCCTCCCTCAGAAGGTCATCATGAAGGGCAACCAATGCCATCTCCATGCCATGACGCATCCTGAACCCAGACTGGAATGGGTCGAGGGCATTGGTTACATCCAAGAGTGCCTGAAGCTGGTCAGCCACCACCCTCTCCACTAGTTTGCTTCAAAAGGGAACATTGGCGACAGGACGATAGTTCTTACAATCATTGGCTGCCAAGTTCGCTTTTTTCCCAGATGGACCTGATAAGTGTCTCCTTGAGGGTTTGGGAAACCTGACCCTCAAGGAGAGATGCATTAATGATGGAAGTGGCCCATTCCATTCTTATCGGCCTGGCAACTTTTAATAGCCAGGCTGGGCAAGGGTCTAGGGAGGTTGTGGTGTCCCTGCAGCGATCTAGCATGTTGTCAACCTCAGATGATAAAACAGGCTGAAATTGATGTAATATAACTGGACAAGCTGGTGCAGTGGATATCTCAACCTGATCTACTGCCAAAGGTGGTGGTCTGTGTCCCAGTAGATGGCCTCCACTTTGTTTTTTAAAAATGCCACAGACTGGTCACAGGTGAGACTGCCACATTGACCAGTCCCGGATAAATTGTGAACAATGAAGAATAATTCCTCTTCATGGTTTTGTGCCTCACTTATCTGGATAGTCACTGTAAAAGGATCTTCAGGCAGCTTTCACTGCTGCTGAGTAGGCATTGGTCACGATTTTTGCAACTCTCAATTTAAGTACCGTCAGAGCCCACCTCCAAATGCTCTCTAGCCTTTTCCTATTTTGCTTCATTGCACGTATTTCTTGAGAGTACTGTGGGGCAGGATGGGCTCGGGAGAGGGAGTTTGGGTGCGATCATGTCAGCTGGCCAGGTGGCTGCGGCATACCATCCAGCGACCTGAGCTTCGACAGGAGCACCAATTAGATCAGCCAGTGCCTCTCTCATTGCATCCTGGAAACCAGTTGGATCCAGTAGCCTGTGAGGGCAGACCATCTTAATGGGTCCCATCTCCCCACGGGGGAGTGGGGAGGGGAAGAACCACTGAGAGACTGAATTTTATCAGGTGGTGGTCCAGCCATGACAAGGGGACAGACACCAGGTCAATCACCCTCAGGCCACCCTTTCCCTGCCCTGTTGAAAAAACCAGGTCCGGCCACGTGGGTAGGGCTGTTGACAAATTGGGACATGTCCAAGGAAGCCATTGTTTCTGAGAACTCAAAAGCTGGTCCAGAAACCTCAGTCTCAGTGTGGATGTTGAAGTCACCCAGAACCAAGAGCCTGGAGGACCTCAACAGCGCCGCTGAGACAAAGTTCGCCAGCTCTGGAAAGGAGAGTGCTGGTTTGTGGGGAGCACAGTAAACCAGGACAATCCCAAATTCCTCCCTTGCCCCCAATGACATTTTGTAATAAAAATGTCCATCTCAGTTTGGGTAAGTGTAAAGCATTCTTAAAGTCAAGTTATTATTTTCTGGGTGCTATCAGAGACATGTAGGATAAAGATTCATTATGTGCAGCTATTTTTAGATGCAAGTGAAAATATTAGATCTGCACTCCTGATACTGCATATATAAAAATTCAGCTTACTTGATTCCAGTTTGTATAGGGCCTCTCTTTGATGGGAATTAAGCATTGATCAAAATATTATTAATTAGTTTTGCAGATTTTTCATGTTTTTCAGGAAAAATTGTGTCTCAGGTATAATGTAGTCATTTTTCTCTTTTATTCCAGGCTGTACTTGCTGATCTTTCAACTCTGAAAGTTGTGCCTCTTCTTCAGATTTTTCTGTTTGCTACAGGCACTTGATCTTGCTCAGAGCTGCTGATTGCATTACTAGGCTTTCATCAGATGCTAAGAATAAACTATGCAACACTTTAATTAAATCAACCTCAAACGTTAATGATCACACTTTACAAAGGGTCAAATCACCTGGAAATCATCCCAAATGCTTTTGCATGTCAACTGCTGCATGCTCCTGAATTTTAGCCAAACTGAAGCTCCTGGATGTAATGCAAGTCAAATACCTTGTTGTCCACTTAAATCATATTACTCAATGCATGTACAGGAAGTAGTAAAGAATACATAATAATTTGAGATCTGTGTTGCCTCTCTGCCATTGTAACGTAGAAGAACACATTTTCAGTAGTTATAACCCATTATCCTGTCATACCATCTGTCATCTTCAAAGTCTTGCAGTACTTGAATAAAGTATTGAACATTAAAATATTTAATTTCGTGGCCAGAGTCCTGTTATTTAACACATGCTGGTGCAATTCTAGTCACTTAAATTTCAGTGGTGAATTGTTGTCAGTTAAGAAATTAGCTCTTGATTTTCTCATCATACAAGAACTGTGTGACTTAGAACAGCGGTCTCCAACCTTTTTGGGACCGCGGACCGATTGGGGGGTGCGGGCTCCATGTGCCGGGGGCTCCCCCACACTCACAGGGGGGTGTCACGCTCGCGCGGCACACCCCTCCGAGAGCGCGACATGCCCACTTTTTCTAAGCATTCTGTTTGACCCCATTATTTCTAGAACTGACATCCAGGTTTGTGGTACATAATTTGAAATCTTGTTGGGAACACAGGTACAAGCAGAAGTACATGATTAAATAATTCCAAGCTTGTTTCTGATTTGCCTTCCACTTTCTTTTAATATCTGTATGTTGAGTTCACAAACATCATGTAGTTCTCATTGCTTCACAGCTCAGCATTGCATATCCTACAGCTGAATGTATGGCCTACCTACATAGAAAAGTAATATATTTGAACCAACATAATAAGTTTTATTGGTGAGGCGCATTCACATCTGCAAGCCATCACATATAGCAGTATGCACGAGAGTAACTCAAATGTTTTCTTACCCTGTTTTGTCAATTTGTCTGAGGTATCAGTATTGCTATTGTGAAAGAGATCATTTCATGCATTCTTTTACTTTATTTCCTTTGTTGTGCTTACTAGCTGAAATGCCAGCCTTGCTTGGGTTTAAGAGGCCTTCCCATACTTTTGCGCTTTTTCTTCTTCCCTTTGTCTCTGCTATTTGTCTTCCTATTATCTCCTTCCACATACAAAATCCGGTGCTTCTTTAGCATTTCTCTTTTTTCAATCTTTTCCCCCTATATGGGAGGAAAGGAATTCAATATGGTAATTTTGTAAATATCCTGTGAAGAGATGACTCTTCCAAGCCTCACTCTAGCTTTCTGTTCAGGCCTTGTATTCAGGAAGATTAGGGACATCTTGTGTCTAAAGATGGTAGATAGATAGAGACAGAGTCTAATTTTTGATTCAATTTTCAAAGCAAGTTAACCAAAAAGGCACTTCCCTATAGTCCTCTTAATATTCATGCCAAGCTTAAGGTGTTTGGGTTGCATAGTACATACTTGTGAAGAAACTGAGAACTTGAGGTGTATGAAATATGAAATTCAGTTGCAGGACTGTTCTATGCTTCTCTGAGCCTAGGATGCTGACTTCAAAGGCAGAAGTCAGTGTGAAAATGGAAAGTTCACACCTTCAACTCATCTCCTTCTACTGAACACTTCAAAGGAAGGACTGAGCAAGGGAGCAGATGCTTCGAGGCAACATTCCCTGTAAGCTGCTGTGCCTGGAACCAAATAGGTGGCAGTGCTGGCTGTGGGTGCACTGGACTGATGCGCAGCCACACAGTTTAGAGGGAACATTGCTTCCTCTTTATTAGAGGACATATCAAAGCTGCCTCAAAAGGATACTAATGCCCTATCTGTAACCTTGACTTGAAAGGAGTCCAAGGTTTCCCAAAAAGTTGTGTAGATTTGGCAATGAGAATGGCATCAAGTCAGGAAGCTGTTGGAGTCACGAACTTAGCAGGCTGATGGGCTTTGTGGTGATCATCAGATAATTAGGATAGCAAAGAGTCTCTTAGAAATAGAGGTTAAAGAAGTCAGCCACACACAGAGGGATGTCTGCCAGCAGTGCTCCTGGTGGGCGACTAGTAGAAGAGGCAGAGTAACACCGAATGGGTTCCCAATGAATTCTGCCCTGCCCCCAGGAGGACTGTGCTTTTATTAACCTTACAAGCTCACAGATAGTGACAGTATACAGATAGGTTACAGAGTTCAGATAGGACAATGGTTACATCATGCCATTAGGATTGGCCCAGGGAAAGGCAATTAATCAAGCCCTCTATGATTGGCCTAAGGAAAGGCTTTTGGCAAGCTCTCTATTACAATGAGAAAGAGGAAGAATGGTGGGCCACGCCTCTCAGAAGCAGTCACATGTTGCTAGGAGAGTTTTCTCTCACTACAACACCCATGTGGCTTAGCAACCTTGGGAATGGCACCCCCACAGGAAGCTGTCTTTTGTCCTGATGGAACATGAAAGAGACTTAAGATGTGTTGTCAACAGGTACTTAATGGCTCATTGGCTTGTATAAAAAGGGATTAGGGAAACTATTTAGGCATGTCTCTGAGGAGAATGATGCCTTGCTCCCTTGCTGCCCAAAGGAACTCTGACTTGTGAGAAAACCTGAGTCTGTTTGCTATCTTATAAAGCCATACTCTGTGTATTTCCCCAGTATTACACTATGTGCTAAGGTATGACTTTTAGGATAGATTAACTTTATTATTTTCTGATATGTTTTCTTCCTGAATTTAAGTCTCTGTCCTCATTTGCTCTTGTATTTTGAAGAATTGTTTCTTATAACCATTTGGAATTTTTATCCCTTTTGTCCTATTGATTTTTTTTTAACTTTCTTTTTTTAATGAACTATAAAAATCTTTTCAAGCAACTTTTTGATCTTCTGACTGAGAGGGTTAATGGTACTAAAACTAGTCCTTGCCTCAATCAGCTACTGGGATTTTTTGCAGTGTTTGTGTGTGGGAGTGGTGGCAGCTACCGTCAAAGTTGGTGTTCTCTTTCTAAGTTCCTAGCCTTGGGAATTTCTTTTTGTGTGTGTTATACTCCTTGGAGCACCTCAAAATCTGGGAGACTAAGCTGATCTTGGGAGGGGGATGGTTTCAGTCAAACCTCCACAGTCTTCACCATATCTTACTTTCCCTTGGTGCTCCCACCTCAGGAGAAGCAAGAGTAGTGTGGTTGAATGACTGTAAGACTTGACCAGGGAACCATGACAACACACAACATCTCTTATTAGTATAGATGTCTGTGACACAACCCAATGGATAGTGTGTATGTATATGTATACCTATAGTTTTATTTTGGAGTGTTTCATAGGGTTTTCAAGGTACAAAATATCCAGAAGTGGCTTAGACACTAAACTGTTTGGTCTGATTACACAGAAGAGCTACTGTAACTGAAATTGCTGAAAATGTAATGCTGGTCATGATAGTAAGGCAGGGGTGGGCAATTAATTTCTATAGGGGGCCACATGAAAAAATCTGAACTGTGTTCGGGGGCCGAACCAACTTTACTTAAAAATAAAATGAAACAGTGATGTTATGATTGTTTTTATTTTAAACTTGTTAATCTTCACAAATACTAAAGAGGTTTTTTGCGGTATGTTAAAGATAAGCAACTGGCGGCGGGCCGGACAGGAGCGGCTCGCGGGCCATATGTGGCCCGCAGGCTGCACTTTGCCCAGGTCTGTAGTAAGGTGTCAGAACACACAGTGCATCACAGTTTGCTGTGCATGGAGCTGTGTAACCGCAGACTGGTCAGAGTCCCTATGATGATCTCTGTCCACTGCCCTGATGACAGTGGCCTCCTTCAGCCGGATAGTGTACCCTGCCACACTGCAAAAATTGTTCAGGAATGATTTGAGGAACATGACAAAGAGTTCATGGTGTTGTCTTGGCCTCCAAATTCCCCAGATCTCAATCTGATTGAGCATCTATGGGATGTGCTGAAACACTAAATCCAATCCATGGGAGGCCCACCTCACAACTTGCAGGACGTAAGGGATCTCCTGCTAATGTCTTGGTGCCAGATACCACAAGACACACTCAGAGGTCTTGTGGAGTCTATGCCTCAACACATCAAAGCTGTTTTGGCAGCATGAGGGGGACCTACATGATTTTAATGTGGTTGATCAGTGTAAGTAAAAAATTAGGAATAAGTGCAATATTGCAGGGAAGATAACTATTCTGTATGCAAAGATATTTCTGGTATATACATGTATATATAACTTTCAAGCATACATTTTATGAGACCCTTGCTCCTGTTGGCCATCAAGTTATTCTTAAGCTTATGGTTATCCCTCTGATGGATATGCTACAGACAACCCATGATTAGAAGATACATTTTCTTCAGTGTTGAGAACTTTGTCACAGTAAGTGATTTTCACATCTCCCATATTTTGCAAATCAGTTTGCTTTGTTTTCTGATTCGTCTGTGGATGTAAACATGGGCTTTATTTGTAAGTGTGATTTCTAATCACAAAGGTCTGCCTGAACCCAGAAGACGAATGGATTTCCAGCTTCTAATGACAGCTTGTGTAATGTGTCCTGGGCCCTACTGCAACTTTTTGAAGATACTGTTTCTCTTTGTTTTTTGTTGTTATTACAGTGTTCTGTTTGTTGTTTTCTCTCTGGACGCTTACAACACACACCTACTCACAGATGGCAAAGTATTGATTTTTGTCACAGTGTGGAGCAACCTTCTTTGAGTCCTTGTTGCTGTATACCATTTTTTAAAGGCCAGGGGTAGGAACATAATTTTTTTTTAATCTTTACGCTGAAGTTAACACTATTCAAATCTTATTCTGCTGTATGTCTGAAACCACTGTAAATGGGAGAAGAGGCTGCTTAAAATCCTACAATCCCAAGACTCCCTCCCCAACTTCTTAAAGCCTTTTGTAATTACTAGATTGCTCCTTGAGAGAAAGTATGAGGCTGGTTAATAGTGACTAGTGTAGATTTTTAAAAACTCCATCTAGCATGTGAAAGAATCATTTGGCCCCATTCCAGCTCTAGTTATGTAGAGCATCTGTCTGAAGGAGGAAGAATATGTGTATTGCATAAAGCTACAGAGAGTAAAATGCTGCAGGGGGAAGAGGGAGTTTAATTATGCATGTGGGGGTATTACGATTTTTACTGAGAATGTTCCTGTGCCATTTATGAGTTATGAGACAACTAATTTGAATCTGTCTTTCAGCGAAGCCCAAGAAGGTAAGGTTGCTTGTATCTCTCGTGGTTGCATAGAATTAAAAAGCTCTCCCTATAGCCATGTCCATTTCTGTACAACTGCTGAGGCTACAAAATGGTTCATTTGTACCATTAGAAGGATTCAAGTGAGTTCCCTCTGAAAATAAAAATTAGAAAAAGTTATCTAAACGAAGCATTCTTAGATTAATGCAAGATCCAGATATATCATGCAGGTGTGCCCAACCAGAGTCTTTCATCACTGCACAGTGTTTCTAGTTGTGAAGTGCCATTCCCATGAGTGTGCTAAAGGGAACATATGGGTTCTGTTAGGAGGACAGTTATCTGAAATCCAGCTAACTATACAGGCCTAACTACAGCTTTTCTCTGGATGGTGGCCAGTGTCCATGACATTAATGTGTCCATTGAGGGTTATATTTAACTGGAAAAGAATTAGGGAAATAGTTTTCCTTTAAAAAACAAAGGAACAAAACAAAAACCACCCTCTTTGTTTTACTTCCTGAGTTTTTGTTGGTGTTCAGTCTACAGTGTGATAGCAATAGTAATACAACTGGCACTGCAACCATAGTACTTCCTACAGTTCTAATGTGCTTGATATTTATTATATAGTATGTAGGCTAACAGACAGTTTGTATTGTGTGAGTATAGATAGACATTTTGTAGTCTTTTTCATGATACTAAGCAGATTCAAGAAACAGCCCAGCCCAGCCCAGTGTGTCCCTTGTCTCTCATATGTTCCATGTTTGGGGTTTTTTGCTATGGATTTTACTGCAAATTGATTTCCCAGACCATATCAACAAGCAGGAGACCAGGACAAGCCAAGAATCAGAATCAAAGAAAATCAGGGAAATCAGATGTCAAAATGGAAGGACATACAGAAGAATCTGAGTTCCTGTACACATTGTTGCTCAAGCACGCATCTGCTCAGGCCAGCAGCCCTCTTATATACCTTCATGTCCAGGAGGACTCCTGGCCAGCTTAGATGGGGTCAATCTGGAAAAATATCCCATGGATATTTGCAGTGAAGTGGCTCACCCTGAGAGCAATGGCCAGCAGAGCTTTTGGAAACTATAAACTGACAACATAGATGTTAATAAATTGTAATGTTTAATACAATTATACAAATACAAAGTATTTATGTTATTCCAACCCTCAAGGACTGAACACAGAACTTTTCTGATTTAAAAGTTGTATGTCTAGACTTGCAGAGTGTTCTGTGAAAGTACAGGGCAACAAGGATGATCAGGGGGCTGGAAATCAAGCCTTATGAGGAAAGGCTGAAAGAATTGGGCATGTTTAGCCTTGAGAAAATAAGACTGAGGGGTGATACGAGCACTTTTCAAATATTTGAAAGGCTGTCATACAGAGGAGGAGCAGGATCTGTTCTCGATCATCCCAGAGTGCAGGACATGCAACAATGGGCTCAAGTTAAAGGAAGCCAGATTTTGGTTGAATATCAGGAGAAACTTCCTAACTGTTAGAGCAGTACAACAGTGGAACCAGTTACCTCGGGAGTTGGTGAGTGCTCCAACACTGGAGGCATTCAAGAAAAAGATAATCACCTGGCAGATATGCTTTGATTGTATTCCTGCATTGAGCAGGGGGTTGGACTTGATGGCCCTGTAGGCCCCTTCCAACTTCACTTTTCTATGATTCTATGAAAGTAAAAAATAAAAAAATGTACAATCTGCACACATTTGAAAAATGCACAGACCCTACTACACTTCTAAAATATACACAAACATGCTTTAGTCAAAGTGGTTATGCATCTATTAATACTTTCATTTGAAAACACACACAATCGTAAGAAAACTTCTGCCCTAAAGTTGGGCACCTGGAATGTTCGGACAATGACCCCTGGCTTTTGTGACGACCTGCAGGAAATAGACGACACGCGCAAGACAGCTGTCACCGACATGGAACTGAGTAGGCTGCAGATGGACATTGTTGCCCTGCAAGAGACAAGATTGCCAGACTCAGGATCTGTCAAAGAAAAAAAAATCTCATTCTTCTGGCATGGAAAACCATTGAATGAGACCAGGGAATATGGTGTTGGCTTTGCAGTCAGAAATACTCTGCTGAGATCCATTGTTCCACCTACTGAGGGGAGTGAAAGGATCCTGTCTCTGCAGCTCCACTCATCAGCAGGACCGGTCACCCTCATTAGTGCATACGCACCAACACTGTCGTCTACAACAGAAGTCAAATTCTATGACGATCTGGCAGCTGCTATCAAAAAAATCCCCGAGAGAGTCACTGTTTATTCTCGGAGACTTTAACACTAGAGTTGGTGCTGATCACAATTCTTGGCCCACTTGTCTAGGCTGTTTTAGCATTGGGAAGATGAACGAAAATGGCCAACGTTTGCTGGAGTTTTGCTGTTATTATGGTCTTTGTGTCAGCAACACGTTCTTTAATACAAAGCTTCAACACAGAGTTTCCTGGAGACATCCAAGATCGAAGCATTGGCATCAGCTCGATTTGATCCTCACTAGATGCTCTAGCCTTCCTAGTATTACGATCACATGCAGTTATCAGGGTGCTGACTGCGATACTGATCACTCCCTGGTGTGTAGTAGAGTAAAACTGCGAACAAAGAGATTGTATCACATGAAAAAGGAAGGAAGGTCACGTATTGACATCAGCAAGACTCATGATCAAAGAAAAGTGGAGGAATTTGCCCAAGTGCTTGAGGAAACCCTTCCAGGCCCGGCTGATGCAAATGCACCTGAACGATGGGAACATTTCAAGAATGCTGTTTATAACACTGCCTTGTCCACATTTGGAAGAAGACCAAAAAGACGGCAGATTGGTTTGAAGCCCATTCAGAGGAGCTGATGCCAGCCATCGAGGAAAAGAGGAGAGCTCTAGCAGTCATGGGCCAGGGTGTGGACTCACCTCCCTCTGTTACCATCTCTACACAAGAATTGGAGGTTGTTAGTGACTTTGTGTACCTTGGCTCAACGATCTCTGACACTCTCTCCCTAGATGTTGAGCTGGATAAACACATTGGCAAAGCAGATATCATGTTCTCTAGACTCACAAAGAGAGTATGGCTTAATAAGAAGCTGACAGCATATACCAAGATCCAGGTCTATAGAGCTTGTGTCCTAAGTACACTCCTATACTGCAGTGAGTCCTGGACCCTTTGTGCATGGCAGGAGAGGAAGCTGAACACGTTCCATATGCGTTGTCTCCGACACATTTTTGGTATCACCTGGCAGGGCAAAGTTCCAAATGGAGTAGTCCTAGAATGAGCTGGAATTTTTAGCATGTATACATTACTGAAACAGCGACGTCTACGTTGGCTCGGGCATGTCATGAGAATGGCTGATGGTCGGATTCTGAAAGATCTCCTGTATAGAGAATTAGTGCAGGGAAAGCTCCCCAGAGGGAGACCACAGCTGCGATACAAGGATATCTGCAAGCGGGATCTGAAGGCCTTAGGAATGGACCTCAACGGATGGGAAACTTTGACATCTGAGCGTTCAAGCCTGGAGGCAGGCGGTGCATCATGGCCTCTTCCAATTTGAAGAGACCCTTGTCCAGCAGGCCGAGCCAAAGAGGCAGTCCTGAAACCAGCAAAATCAGGGATCTGGACAGGGGACAGATTGTATTTGTCTTCAGTGTGGAAGGGATTGTCACTCTTGAATTGGCCTTCTCAGTCACACCAGACGTTGTTCCAAGACCTCTATTCAGAGCACATTACCATAGTCTCTCGAGACTGAAGGATGCCTACACAGGTGAAAACACACACACACACACACACACACACACACACACACACACACACATATGAAAAAGAAGAATGTCCTTGTGGAACTGTCACAAAACTGATTTAGAGATGGATGCAGAAGAAATTGTGCAGAAATGGCCTTGACAGACTTACCCATCCCTAATTGTGTTGTTAAGGTTGATAGATTACAATATATGACTGAGGTTTGAGTGTTATTGACTAGAGAGAAAGTGACACAAAGGTAAGAGAACAATTTTAACCCATTTTTCAATTTGTTTAGGGTTTTGCAAAATTATTCAAAGATGTTACTGCCAGTTTTGTTCAGTTTTATGTAGTTGCACAGCAAAATGTGGAGCAGTTATAGGCATAGAATTAGAAGCAAGTTCTCAAAAAATTACCCAACAAAAATATTCATTAACACAATAATAAAAAGAAGAAACAATATTTACTTATGGTTGTTGTAGGTTTTCCGGGCTATTTGGCCGTGTTCTGGAGGTTTTTCTTCCTAATATTTTGCTAGTCTCTGTGGCTGGCATCTTCAGAGGACAGGAGTTAGAACTCTGTCCGTGTTCTGGCACATACTTACAAAATTACGCACTCAAAAATTTGACATGGATACATGGGATCATTCGTTAGCATTAAAAAGAGGAATCATTTAGTCTGTTAAAATCACGACTGGGGATTTACTCTACATAACAACTGTTAAATTGGTACTAACTGGGGGAAAAAACTGCCTCAGAGTAAAGATGGTTAAGCCCCCTACTGGCGGGAAGGAAAGGGAACTGTTGATTAGTTGCTGAAAAACTAGTAAACAAAAAAGTTCCGTTTTCATACATGACATGCTAGGTTGCTACATATTTCAACAATTTTCAAAGGAATTACCTATCCAAAGGAGCAATGACTGCAAACCCAAACATCATGTTTGACGTTTTCCCGACCGAAATCGCAATTCAACCCCCTTTCCTCTGGAAACACTTACCTGCCTGGCAGTCCATCACCACCGACACCTGGGTTCTTTCCATTGTCCAAAATGGATACCGCATCCATTTCCATCAACTCCCTCCGTCGCATCACATCGTCACTCCACCGTCCCAAACGCTACAAGAAGAGATAAAAAATTTACTCAAGGATGCAATAGAACCTATACAACAAAACAATGTTTTTTTCTCTCATTATTTCACCGTCCCCAAAAAAGACGGAGGTTTACGACCTATTCTAAACCTCAGAGAACTCAATCAATATGTCATCACCACAAAATTCCGTATGGTAACCCTCGAATCTGTTCTGCCTCTTCTCAGAAAAAACGACTGGTTCACAGTCATAGATCTATGAGATGCATACTTCCACAACTCCATCCACCCCTCCCACAAACAATTTCTTCGATTCCAACTCGGGCCCCAAGCCTACCAATTCAAAAGACTTCCTTTCGGACTGGCAACAGCTCCCTGAGTCTTCACCAAGTGCATGGCCCCAGTGGCTGCTTTTCTCAGACTTCAAAAGATCCTCGTCTTCCCATACATAGACAACTGGCTCCTTGTAGCTCGTTCCCGCCACGAAGCTCCCCGAGACACCCTTTTCACCTTATCCCTCCTTCATGATCTCGATCTCACGGTCAACATGCAAAAATCCAAAATGACCCCTACAAGGATTATTCATTATATCGGGGCTTCTATAGACTCCACCCGAGCTCGCGCATTCCTCCCGCTCGACAAACAACAAAACTTCATTTCCCTCCTCCAAGGTTTCACCCCCTACACCTTGGTTCCTGCCATCCTCGTCCAACGTGTACTAGGCACCATGGCCTCCATGACCTCAGTCGTACAACACGTACACCTGAAGATGAGGTCTCTACAATCGTGGTTTCTCGCAATTTTTGACCCACTGACAGATCCTCCCAACACTCTTTTAAGAGTTGCTCCCGAACTCGACTCACAACTCCAATGGTGGCGCTTCGTCCCAAATCTCTCTATGGGACGCCCTTTCCAGGAACCACATCCTCAAATACAAGTCACAACCGACGCCAGCCTTACCGGCTGGGGAGCACATTGCAGCTCTCTCAAAATACACGCCAATTGGTCCCGCAGAGAACGTTCACTCCGCATCAACAAGTTAGAACTATTAGCAGTAATAAAGGCATGCAAAGCATTCAGAAACGTTCTAGCTGGCAAGGTGGTCCAGATTGCCACCGACAACACCACAGCCATGTACTATATTCTCAAACAAGGAGGCACACACTCCCCAAGCCTCCTCTATTTGGCGGTCAACCTATGGGAATGGTGCCTCTCGCACCACATATGTCTCACAGCTCTGCACATCGCAGGCCAGGACAACGACCTAGCCGACTCTCTCAGCCACACAAACTCACAACCCCATGAGTGGGAATTAGATCAAACAATTTTCCTCCATCTGTGCAAAAAATGGGGAAAACCGACTCTAGACCTTTTTGCCTCCCGCAAGAATCGGAAATGCAAGCGCTATTGCTCCCGTGCCGGGATCGGCAAACACTCCCAAGGAGATGTGTTCGTTGGCCACTGGCCCAAGACCCTCACATACCTCTTCCCACCATTCCCGCTCCTCCACAAGGTAATTGTCCGAATACAACAGGACAAGCCCAACGCCATCCTCATTGCTCCTTGGTGGCCGAGACAGCCCTGGTTCCCAGTGCTACGCTACCTGTCCTCCAACGTCTATCACCTCCCCCGCCTACCACACCTCCTCACACAAAACAACTCCCAGATCCTTCATCCCAACTTACCTGCTCTGCACCTGGCAGCGTGGAGGATTCTCCCTCCTTGATGGATGTTCTCCGTCAAGCAAAGAAGCCCTCAACTAGAAAAGCTTACCTGTATACATGGGAAAAAAATTCAATCTTTTACTACAGCTCTTCCCCTTCCTGCCATCAACCCATCTCTCTCCACGGTTCTCCGATATTTGCTCCATCTTAAATCTTCTGGTCTTTCTCTCTCGTCTATTAGAGTCTATCTCTCGGCAATCGTCTCGTACCAACCACCGACCTCTCCAGTGGCTCGATTTTTCAGACATCCCACGCTCAAGTGCTTTCTTAAGGGATTGTCTCACGCTTACCCAGACGTTTACCTGCCCTCTCCACAATGGTCCTTGACCTTAGTCTTGCGACAACTCACTAAACCTCCGTTCGAACCGCTAGCCTCAGCGGATCTCCGTCTACTTTCCTTCAAAACGGCCTTTTTCGTTGCAATTACTTCAGCTCGCCAAGCAAGTGACCTTGCGGTCCTACGCCATGATTATCCTTATATACAATTCTATCCTGATAAAGTAAAGCTGTTCCTCGATGTCTCCTTCCTCCCTAAAGTATTGTCTCAGTTTCATCTCTCTTAACCACTGGTCCTCCCATCTTTCTTCCCGTCACCATCTGCAACCCATGAACGACTTCTTCATACGTTGGACGTCAGGAGGACCCTCTCCTTTTATTTGTCACGAATGCAACCCTTTTGCTGTTCCCCATGCCTCTTTGTCAGTCATCAACTTCCTAACAAAGGCCTACAAGTCACCTCCCAGACGATCTCTCGCTGGGTTGCCTCTACTATTCGGCTTGCATACCAGCTTTCTCGACAGCCGGTCCCTCAAGCTATTCGCCCTCATTCCACCAGGGCGTTGGCGGCCTCTACAGCATTCCTACGTGGTGTGCCTCTCCCCGACATCTGCGCCTTGGCTACCTGGGCACAACCATCTACCTTCATCTGACATTATAGACTAGATGTTCGACAAAAGTCTGATGCGGCATTCGGACATGCTGTTTTGGCTTCCGCCTTGGCGTGACACCCTGCCTCCGGGTAAGACAGCTTGCTAGTCACCCACAGTGTGATTCACAGAGGCCACGAAGAAGAACGGCAGGTTACTCACCTGTAATTGTAGTTCTTCGAGTGGACCTCTGTGATTCACACATCCCACCCGACCTCCCCTCTGTCACGCCATGCAATATTTTTCTCCTTGCGGCGGTTAACACAACTGAAGGGAGAGTCCTGGTGCCAAGGTACTTATACCGAGGGGGAAGGGTCTATTCTAATGTGTTTTTTGCTACCGCAGAAGCTCTAGAATATTCCGAAGAGGCTCCGCGCACGCGTGGATCACCCACAGTGTGAATCACAGAGGTCCACTCGAAGAACTACAATTACAGGTGAGTAACCTGCCGTTCTTGATCAACTTGCCCAAGAATAGAAGATTGGCAACTGGCCTATAGTTGTTAAAAATCATCTGTTGCTAAATTTGGTTTCTTCAGAATGGGTCTTATAACAGTCTCCTTCAAACAGGAAGATATACAGCCTTCCTGTAGGGATGCATTAATTATGTTTCTGGCCTATTCCCTAGTTGACTCCTTTCTGATTTTAGCGGTCTTGAAGGGCAAGGATCTAAAGATTATGTGCTATGTTGAAGTCACCCAGCAGCAAAAGTCTAGGAGACCTCAACATAGCAGCCAAGAAATCTGTCAGCTCTGGTAGGAAATGTGTTGGATGACAGAGGAAGTGGTACATCAACATCAGTCCTGTTTTATCTCCATGGTCCAGCATGAGGTAAAGACACCCCAGGCACAACAGACTGAGATCTTGCTGATATTGATGGAATTACTGTGGACTGTGGCAACTCCTCCTCCCCTCTCCTCTGATCTGGAGTGTAGTGGAGTCAGGGTTCCTAGCTTCAAAACATTAGCAGGGACAATACCGTTTTTTCTTAGCCTAGCTAGTAGATACTACTAGCTACAGTGGCTGAAATCTTTCTAGGCAGCTCCGTAAGCATAACACAGATGAAATCAGCAGCAGACAATCACTATTGACTAAAGTCACTATTCACTAAAGGCAAATCATCACTGATCAAAGGCAATTTTGGGGTGCACACCATTTGTACACAATGTGACAAAATCATGTCTGAAATCTACAAAGGAAGCATTCAGTCTGCAACAACGTGCTGCGGCTGATGATATCATCACCATTGTGGACGCAGAACAGTACTACAGTGTTTCAGCCATCAAATTGCTCTAGGCTATCACTCTTGTAATGCAAAGTTTTGGGGGATTATTGTTTTTGAATGGATAAGTAAAATAGATTAGTTTTTTAAAATACCCACTTCTGGTGGAGATGACAATTAACTGATAGGTATCAACACAACTGCCTACAGTTTTGGAGTCTGCTTGAGAAAACAGTTGTGGGCCTGTCATGAGCCGTACTTGTACAGAATTTGCCAGTACATAGCTGGTTATGTCTGATTCTGTTGCCATCTCTAAATTGTACTAATCTATTTCTATCAGATAGTTTGGGTATTTCTGAATCTGAAAGCAGAGATATCTTCCTCTCTTGACATCTTTTCATAGAATCACAGAATAATTGAGTTGGAAGGGGCCTATAAGGCCACCAAGCTATGCTCAATGCTGGAATCCAAATCAAAGCATATCTGACAAATGGTTGTCCAATTTTCTCTTGAATGCCTCCACCTCCTGAGTCAATCGGTTCCTTTGTTGTACTGCTGTAACAGTTAAGATGTTTTTCTTGATTTTCAGCCTAAATCTGGCTTCCTATAGCTTGAGTCCATTATTGAGCAGGGGGTTGGACTCCATAGGCTTATAGGCCCTTCTAACTTCATTATTCTATGATTACATGTCCACCACTCTGGAATGACCAAGAACAGATCCTGCCCCTCCACTGTAGGACTATCTTTCAAGTATTTGAAGGTTCATATTCAGCTTTTGATCTATAACTCATAGTATTACTGAGCCCCATCTTGTAACTGTGTTTATTTTTCCCTAGGTATAGAACTTTGCACTTATCCCTGTTAAATTTCATTCTGTAGTTTTCAACCCAGTGCTCAAGTTTATCAAGATCTTTTTGAATTTTGTTCCTCTCTTTCAAGGTATTAGTGATTCCACCCAATTTTGTGTCATCTGCAAATTTGATAAGTATTCCCTGAACTCCCTCATCCAAGTCATTAATAGAAAGTCTGGTAATACTCCACTTGTTACCTTCTTCCAGTTTGAGAAGCAGCCATCGATAATCACTCTCTGAGTATGATTCTGTAACCAACTCTGTATCCCCCTGACACTTGTTCTATCCAGCCCACCAGAATATCCTGGGGCACTTTGTCAACAGCTTTGCTGAAACCAAGTTATATTACATCTACAACATTCCCACAAATACCAGGGAGAGAGAACATTAGTTTGGCAGGATTTGTTCTTGACAAATCCATGTTGGCTTCTAGTTATTACTGCATTGTTTTCAAGGTGCTTGCAGAGTGATTGCTTTATAATCTGCTCCAGAATTTTCTGTCTCTAGTTCCCTTGTTCCTCATTTTTTTACCTTTTAAAAGATAGGGACAATGTTAGCTCTCCTCCAATCATCCAGTACTTCACCCAATCGGTAATAGCTACTCCTCTGGCTTCTTCCTCCACTTTTTCTGTGATAACATTATTAGCCACACAAGCAAGGAATTTCTTGTAAGATCCATATTTGGCAGAATTAATCTCCTAACAGATATCAGGATAATTGAAGTCTCCCATTACTACTATATCGTGTTTCTTTGAAATGCCTGCAATTTGTTTTTCAAAAGTTTCATCTGCATCTTCTTCTTGATTGGGTGGTCAGCAGTAGACTCCAATTTACCACATTCCTTTTGTTTTTTGGCCCTGTTACATTCATCCAGATGCTCTCAATGGGACAACCAAGCTCATCCACCTGTATTTATATGCAGGGGAATGTGTTTTTGACATGTAGTGCTACTCCACCTCCCTTTCTATTCTTTCTGTTCTTTTCAGACAATTTATATCCTTCAATTGCTGTATTCCAGTCATGGGAATCATCCCACCAAGTTTCAGTTATCTCTATCAAGTCATATTTACCCTCCTGAACTAGGATTTCCAGTTCTTGTTTGTTTCCCATACTTCTGGCATTTGTGCACAGACACCAGAGATTGTGTGATTTGTGGCCTGCAAAATAGTTTTACTTGGGGTTTTCAAAAGCATGAGATCAGTTTCTAAGAGACTTTCCCTCTCCAGGCTTCCCTCTGCTACTGTATCCATTTCTGCTGCAGTGGGTGATTCCTGGCCCCCTTGTGAGCGTGCAAGTACAAAAGCACTCTTAACATGTTTGGCTCAGGAGCAGAAGGAGGAAATTAGTTTGGGAGGTTGCTTGAACCACCCACCAGTACACCCACTTTATTATCTCCTGAATGCCCTGAAGGGTCTTGCCTGGATAAGGAGCTTTTATATAGGAAAAAGTCCTTAGACGTGGCAGAGACAAGCTTGGGAAATACTCCTGAAAAAGAGAAAGGCTTGTATGAGCCCAGGAAAGAGTATTCTGTCCTGAGGACCAAGTATCAGAACTGAGAACTATAGAGGGGAGAAAATTGCTTTTGGCAGGGGCGGAACCAGCAGTCCTTAAATCCTTGCAAGGCAACCCCCTTTCTAGCGTATCACTGAATAAAGAAATAGAATCAGCTAACATACTCAGTGCATCTAAACAAACCAATCGTTGATTGCACTTAAGAGAAACTTGCAGGAGAATATTAAAGTGACCCATGATAGTGATCCCCCACATAGGGAAAATTTTGTAATAAAAATACCTGTGAGTGAATGTGTGAGTAAGGAGAAAGGCGTAAGCCCTGACGTCTTGAAGAGGGACGCATCCAGAAATGTTCGGGAGGAGGAGAGGGAACTGCCTACCCTTTCCCCAGCTGAGAAAGTGAAGCCCCGAGCCAGAGAGAAAGCAGGCTTCACTATAAAACGGCCAACAGAGGCCGTCCAGTGGACATCAGAGGGCCCGATGACCTCCAGTCGAAGGAAGAGAATGTGGAAGAAGGAGCCAGTGATCATCAGAGGGACCCCTGAGTGCCAGCAGTCGTGTGTCCAGCTGAAGGAGGCAGTAACGACCGGACCAGTCCATGGCGCACCTTACTACCACGGGAAGGTGAAAGACTTGGACTTTGCAAACTTGGACTTTGCAAAAGAGACTCAGATCATGCCTCGAAAGCCCAATGACTGATGGGGGGGGGGGGGATAAACCAAGCTGATAATGTATAATAAATGTTCTGTTTGTAAATGTGATGAAAAATTGAATATTAATGGACAGAAACATGAAGGATGCAAGGACTTTTAAAATAAACTGGAATAGACTATTGATTTACTTGTTAATTATATATGTAAAAGTTTCCTGATTGTGGTATATTTCTATAAGGTTGAAAATGTTAAATGTAGTAAGTGTAAATGATAAGGTAAAGTATATTATTGAATTGTAGTGGAATGTTTAGTGTAAAAAGGTAGTGTGATTGTTATAGTAATTGTGGTATTGCTTACATAATTGTGCCAGATGGTAAGTAGAGTTTCATGCAATTGTGCCTGTTTGTTTAGGAGGGAAAACACGTTTCCCCTCCCAAACAAACATATTTAAGGGGGGAGGTATGTGGCGTTCACCCTTATTATGCAAAATAGTCATGCATTATTCATGTTTTATGCTAATGTTGAGAGGCGGAGCTGAGAGAGAGATTAAAAGGCGGAGCCTGGGAGTCAAGAGTCAGAGGAGAGCAGAGTTCAGTCAGAGTTAGAGAGAGAGAGAGAGAGAGAGAGAGATAGTTGGGAGATCTGAGGTGTGATTAGTCAGAAGAGTGAATAGTAACCTGTAAGATCAAATAGAAGATTGTTATTGATGCTTGATAAACCTGAAGAAGATACTTATGAATTATTATAGAAATATCTGTAATCAATAAACCTGTTTTATTTAAAAGACAGTGATGAATGGACCTTCATCTTTCTTAAGCAAAGTACGTTGATTTAGTGATCAACTGGTGGCAGCGTGTGAAAAGGTGTTTGGTTTGCCTTCATGTGCTCTGTGTTTGGAAGACAAACAGGGGCCACAAAGGGGCAAACGTCACAAGGAGAGCGCCAAAAATGGTCTGAAGCTCAGCATCAAAAAAACTAAGATTATGGCCACTGGTCCCATCACCTCCTGGCAAATAGAAGGGGAAGATATGGAGGCAGTGACAGATTTTACTTTCTTGGGCTCCATGATCACTGCAGATGGTGACAGCAGCCACAAAATTAAAAGACGCCTGCTTCTTGGGAGGAAAGTGATGACAAACCTAGACAGCATCTTAAAAAGCAGAGACATCACCTTGCCGACAAAAGTCCGCATAGTCAAAGCTATGGTTTTTCCAGTAGCAATGTATGGAAGTGAGAGCTGGACCATAAAGAAGGCTGACCGCCGAAGAATTGATGCTTTTGAATTGTGGTGCTGGAGGAGACTCTTGAGAGTCCCCTGGACTGCAAGGAGAACAAACCTATCCATTCTTAAGGAAATCAACCCTGAGTGCTCACTGGAAGGACAGATCCTGAAGCTGAGGCTCCAATACTTTGGCCAGCTCATGAGAAGAGAAGACTCCCTGGAAAAGACCCTGATGTTGGGAAAGTGTGAAGGCAAGAGGAGAAGGGGACGTCAGAGGACAATATCGCTGATTTGTCAGATATTAGTTGCTTCGTATTCTTGAGGTCCAGAGACCCTGACGAATATGAAGCAATGAATATAAGTCTTTTGTATTTGTCCCTTTGTCTATCCCTCTCTGCTTATGCCCCCGCAGGTCATCTGTTCCCCTGGGGCATAGGCAGAGATGGGTTTTTCCTTCAGGTGGCTTGCTAAAGCCTTTCTGAAGGGAATCCCACCCCCCTGTTTACAAAGTTGGGGGGATCACTTCAGTCAGGTTTCCCCAGTCTTTATATGCCCCTGCAGCATAGACAGGGGAAGCCTGACAGAAGGAATTCCCCCTGCTGTCTTTGCAAACAGCGGGGGAGGGGAGATCACTTTGGTCAGGCTTCCCCAGTCTGTGCTGTGGGGGCATAGAAAGAAGGGGGAAAGCCTGAGCAAAGAAATCCCTCTACCCACTGTCTTTGCAAAGACAGCAGAGGGGGGAATCCCTTGGGTCCGACTCCCCTTGTCTTTCGATGCCTGCCCAGGCACAGAGAGATGGGATTGCTTCGGTCAGTCTTGCCCAAAGGGAAGCCCTCTGCACTGCTCCTTGCAAAAGCTAGGCTGCTGGAACAAAAACCGTGGTTCTAGCAGTCTAGCTTCTGTTTTGGTAGAAGAGGAGGTGGAGCAGGAGGAGGCAGCTGGGCAAGGTAAGCAGCTGTGGGAAGGGGGTGATGGCAGGCTGTGGGGGTGGGTGCTCCACTTCTTCTTCTTCTTTTAGATAGCCCCACGGGCTTTCTAAAAAAAACAACAACCAAAAAACCAGACCAGACAAACTGATGAATTGATTTGTGGTTCGTCGAGCCACTGGAGGGAAATTTGTGATTCCGAACCAAGAGGAATTGCCATTTTGGTGCTTCGTCCCCATCTCTACTCCAGACTAGAGATGGGGGTATTCGTATTTGTATACAAATACCCCTGCACAGGTGGACATAATGAGGGTCCAGCTCCCTGGGGCCCGACCGTCCACTCACCTTCTGCTGTTGCCGCGGGCTCTGCGCTCCCTTCCTATCGCTCTGGAGCTCGCGGTCTGTGAGCCACTCTTCGACCTGGTAGCGAGGCTCATCCAGGAGGCGGGAGGACGATTAATATTTGCAAAGAATTGGAAAAGCAACAAACAAATTAATCTTGAAGATTGGTATAAAGAAATGTGGAGTTTAGCGATTAACGATAAGTTAACATGCAAAATGAAAATAAGAAGAGGAATGATAAAGTCTAACAATTTCAAAGATGTATGGAATTTATACTTGGACTATGTCTTTTCAAAGGGGGAAGGCTATATGCCAGCAGAAGAATCAATGCATTTTTCGACAGGAATGGGGTGAAAAGTGGTACAAATTGATATTATTGGTTACGTAGTCCCAAGGGTGAAGGTGGCACGAGTGGGAAATGTTTAATGTGTATTGTGTGCAGTCACTACTGAGTTTGTATTTTAATTTAGTTTTATTTGTTACTTTCCTTTTTGTTAACCCCCCCTAAAAAAAGCAAAACGATACACATGCCTCTGCACTTTAAAACATAACTGAAAGCTGGTTTCTTATTCCTTATTCTTATCTAACTATATTTGCTGTAGTTGGCCTGTGACACCGTATCTGACAATAGTCTGTGCATACAGAAAACTATTATTGCCATCCAATAGACAAAACATCAGCCTAGATGTGTGAGCATATTGATTAGAATGACACCCAGCTTTTTGTGCAGTGCAGAACTGGAGTTCCTTATTCTTTAGTGCTATGTTTGTCTCCTGTGTGCATGGAAAGATACAGCTCAGTATTTTCAGATGGAAGATGGGCTTGTGGTTATGTAGGTATATTATTTGGAGTGTCCAAAAGGTGATTTTGGGATGTGGAGTCCCAGTTTCTTATTCTATTGTCCCTCTTTTTGCTATTATTTGCATGGTGCACCATGCCTGACCACACCCTCTGTGTACAAAAAGGTGTAGGCTGGGTGATATTACCATTCTCATGGAGAACATTATCCTAGATGGGTGCATGAATGGGTGTAGACTGTGAAGTGTACACATTTTTTAATTTGCAGCAGTCATTTGCAACAGTTAATTTGCAACAGTCATAATACATTTATATGTCTTGAGAAAAAAACATTGGGTTGGAAAAAATGTTTATTCTGCAGGGGAAAATTTTCTGATCACAGTGATACATGATATCAATTGAGACTGGAGTGCAGTGGCATATATACTTTGGGTCCTTATACAATTTATTAAGTGAGTTCTGTTTTGCAATTTCTGGTTCAGCAAAGAGTGGAAACCAGTAACTAACTCCAGCATTGTTCCCACAATATTATTGTTTTAGGCATGAGCAGAATATTATGTTTTTAACCCTAAAGCTGGGTGCTTTCATAACAAATAAAACAAGGAACACATTTAAAACTTCTGTAGGCTTTGATTTATGATTAATCAACAGAATATACCACAAAGAACAACATGATAATCTTCCTCAAAAACAAAATAGGTTCTGGTCTACTAGTGGGCAGCTTTTCTGGGGAAATGTTAATTTTGAAAGATATTTGGATGAAATCTTGTTGCTTAGTGTAATAAGTTGCATTGGAGTAGGCCCATTGAATCAGTGGGATTTGGTGAGTCAACTGTGCCATAAGTTTCATTGATTCAAATGGGCCTACTCTAGTTGCAACTTACTGTGTTAAAATAGGTTACAACTAGAGATGGGCTCGAACTAGCAGTGGTGTGACAACAGCAAGTACTCTCCCCCCGCTACTGGGCATGAACCTAAATCCGACCCACAAATCAGTTGAGTTTTCTGGTTGGTTCATGGCTAACCATGGACCATGAACCATCACGAACCACCATTTTTCAGATTCGAGCTCATATCCAGTTACAACTAGGCTAGGCCTATTTGAATCAATGGAACTTTAGCAGAACTCATCAAGTTACCATTGATCCAATGAGCCTATTTTACTGTGCCTTACTGGGCTCAGCAACAAGACTCCAGCTGTCATGTCCTAAATGTAATTCTAGTGTATAGTAATAGTTGAATTGGGCAGCTTTTGAGTTGTAATGATAACTCTGTCTGTACAAGGCTTCACCCTTGTTAAAAACCCATTGTCCCAAACCAACCTCAATATACTTTCTCTTTCCTCCCCTTGCTTTTGCGCTAGTCTTTCTGTTCCACTGTATCAGTACTAATTCAGTCTGTAACATCTTCACGAGGGTTGGAAAACCTCTAGTCATCGCTTTTTTTCCTTCCTTCTCTCTGCTTTCTTTTCTTCCCCTCTTTTTCTCTCTCAGTGGTCTTTCCCTGCATCTATTCAGCTTTTTCCTACCCTTTCCCACATTTACCAGCAACCAGGAATTTTCCTTCCTCACAGGGTTATGCTACTTCTGCCAATACAGTTGCATTCTATTCCAATCACTACTTCATTATGCAAATCATGTGGTGAGTCATGCAAGGGCTGTGTTGCGAATTTATCACTCACAAGCATTCCTTTCAAAGTTTTTTTGTCAGATAGGATATGGAAGATTGTTGTTGTTTTAAAGAGATTTCTTGCATATAAAGCAGGGTGCTCCTTTTGCCCAATGTTTTTTTGTGCACCTCATGATACCTTTTCTTTACCATCTGTTCTCCTCCCAGGTCTTTTGTGACTTTAACAACTGCAGGCTATGCAGATATTCAATAGATATAGCTTTCCTGTTTGAAGTGTTGCATTTATATCTATCTATTTATTTAAAATATTTTTACCCTACCTTTCTCCTTAAAAATTGTGGGTTTTTTTTCTTTTTGCATCATTAAAATGACTATATTTAAAAGCTAGAAACAGTATATATACAAATATTTAAAAATAATTAAAGAAATATTAGATTTAAAATGGTTAATAAATTCAATACTGAAAACACATTTAGAAGCAACAAAGCACAACAATTCATCTAAAAAAACACTCTCAGACAGCCAGTCACTAAGGAAAAGCCTGCCTGAAGAGAAAGGTCTTTATCAGCTTACCCGACAGCAAAAGTGGGGCCAGCCTAGCCTCCTGCGGGAGGGAGTTCCAGAGTCTGGGAGTTGGGTCGTATTACTGATAAGGCTGACTATGCTGAAGCCTAGGGCCCCATCAATGGACCAGGATCAGGCTGTCAGCTGTAGTGGGGTGAAAGACTGAAGTGCCGGAGGGGGCCTGAAATACCTGAAAGCCTAGGGGCTCAGCCATAGATTAATATGGCCCTGTCTGGGAGCAGCGATAGAGAAGGCCCTCTCCCATGTGTTGGTGTGGGTCCAACTCCAAAGGCTTGATATGGCGTTTGCCTCTCCAAAAATTTGGAGTCAGATTTGGATAATGAAGCTTCCAAGAGCACTCTGTTAGGGAAAAACAAACCTTGGAGCCCAAGATAACAAGTTACACAGAGTCTTTTATCTGGTAGCTTCAAATCATCCCCTTAATAAGCAGAGTAAAGACGCGGACATATAAGAAAATATACACGGAGAGAGTTCTGATAAGACTTATAACATAATATTTTAGACTTGGTCAGACATATATACACGGCAATATATACATAGGCATAGATATCTCAGAGCAACATAACATTCACATAAGTAAAGTAATGACCACCAGACTCACAACTGAGTGGCGAAGTGCTGCTCTCATACACTTGCTTAAATAGTGAGAGCAGCCTGTTACTGCAGACATGGCAGCTGAACATGTTTAACAAGCATTACCTAAGCTTGTCCCATCTGTATGCTATCAGTCATGCATTGGCTTGACGTTACAGGCATGACTTTGCATTTTCACAACAATATTAAATTTAACCTCTTGTTCACTCAAAGGAACAAATCCTGACACCATGTCCTTACCAAATGTGAGAGAAAGGCCTCTCCTAATTATCTTAACACCTGGACAGGCTTATACAGGGAGATGTGGTCCTTAAGATAGCTTGAAAGCTCTCAAGTCCTCCATGGGGAGGGGAGAGCCAAAGGGGTCCACTGCTCCAGATGTAAGGATTGGAATCAAGGTTTCTTTTAGAACAGTTTTAATGAACAGAGAAACAAAGTAACTACAAAACACACTAACTATACAAATCCTCCAGCAGTCTGTTCCAATCAGTCCATTATCAGACAGTTCTCAAGTTACTGGTTACTTCACCATCCCCATGCAAGTCTTTAGAGGTTCAGAATCATCTTGTTCCTCTGACATGGTGTGAGACAGAAGGCGAGAGGGATGCCCCACTCGCTGGAGAGCTGTCACTCCCCCACAACAAGAAAAAGGAGGAGAGTCCCCAGCCAGCACCAGAACCTGCGGCAGAAGCTCAGCAAGGGACAGAAATAGAGGAGTTGACTGAGAACTTGCAGGATGTGACAATGAGAGAGGTCCAGGAGGAAAAGGCGGGAAAAGAGAGGAAGAAGAGGGTGGAGTTTGAGGCAGGAACAGGGGAGGTAAAAAGGAAGGAGAGTCAGTTGCCGCCAGGCTGGGAATGGGTGTGGATGGAGGATCCCTGGACAGGATTATGGGAGAGGCTGAGAGTGCCTAAAGAGGAGGCGGATTACAGAAGAAGAAGGGAGATTCCCCGCAGACCCTCTTATTGGGGAGAAGCCGAGGCGAGAGAGTGGAGGAGGAGATTGAGAGAAGAGAAGGAAAGAGTAGAGAGAGAAAGGAGAGAGAGGCTAGAATGGATAATAAGAGATGTGAGGAAGAAGAACTACAGGGAGGACCCTGGGAGGATCGAGACCCCGAGGGACGAACCCTGTGGAATGGCAATCGGGATGACGAGACCGTGCCCTTGCTGGAAGGTTTGACGGGGCAGACTGTGAAAGACTGGGTCCCTGCTGATTTACCGAGACCATGGAACAATAGTTATGGCAACCCGTTCCTGTTTGAAGATTGGAGACCCCTTCCGGACCCGTTGGCAGAAGGAGAAAAGACTCATAATCATGTCACAGACACTTGTTTATTGTTAAATGCACCAATAAATCTTTCACCTGTTTTGAAGCAACAAAAATCTACTGATTTCTTTGAACTGAAAGAGGAGCCTAAAGCCGAACCCTCACACATCTCCCAAAGAGCTCATGCCTCAGCCTCCAACTGTCAGAGGCAGTTGAATTGTCTCTGCCTCCAACAACACCACAACTGGGTGGGAGAGGGGGTCATTGGGATTGGTTCCATGCGTAGCTGCTGGCCTCTTCTTTGTGTGATAGCATTCTGTGGCCAACTAAATCATGATGCTTGAATCACTTCCTTGGGCAGCTCTGGTTGGGACCACTCTGGTGCATCTCTAGCCAGGTGTCTCCCTTTTCCTCTTCTTATTGGAGGAATCTTTCCTTTGGGTTGATTTCCTTTAGTTAGCAAAGTATAAAATATACTGTAAAATGAACTGCTGCAACACAGGGGAAATGTGAAGGAGTATAGTTTAAAAAATCAGCTGTGCACTACAGCACACTGGCTATCAGTATAGTGTGGGCATACATTGAAAACAAACCATGGATCACAATACATTATAGAGACATGATAGAGACGAAAAAGAAGAAAAGAAAAAAGTGCAACAGGAAGAGGAAGGCAAGCACTGGATCAGCAACTGTATCCCTGGTTGATTGATGGTCTTTTGGTCCACTGTCCTGACATTCTGCATCGGAAGACAGAGATTGCAACTTCTCAATGACTACAGCCCCATGGCCAATTGCAGAGGCCAGGTTGTACTTCTTTTCCACAGTGCAACTTTATAGGACACAAATTTATTAGTGGATGGTGTTTTTTAAAACTTTATCATCAGCTTGCTTGCATAAGATTCTACAGACCATTTCCATCATGTTTATATTGACAGCCATTTCAGGAGTCTGCAGAAGGAGTTGAGATGAAAATTAGGGTTATTCCACCAGCCTTGATGATAGGCTACTTACTTTCTCCCTCTTTCCTATTCTTCCCCTTTTGGTTTTGTGTTATGGTTTTGAATGCAGCACATTCAGTTTTTACTGACTGTGCATAAGCTGCTTAGAGAGGCTTTTTGGTTGAGGAGTGATAAAACTCCAATGTGCACATAAGTCAAGTCTCATATGTAGCCAGCAATGATAGGAGTTTAAGGACAATGAACATCCTGAAGTTTCTATAGTGCTGAATGTATTCTCTTGAAATCATCATTTATATGAAATTTGGCTGCAGTTCTAGGCACACCTTGGAAGGAAGTCCCATTCAATGAAGCTGGGCTTCCTTCTGGATGAACAGGAATGGGTTTGGGCAGCACATGTTGTCCACTTGAATGTTTTCCTTTATTGTGACCTAATATGGGCTAAATTCTCTACATGCGAAGAACCTTTAAAATCAGAATCCATACAAACCTATCAGGAAACAACTTGTCCAGTGTATAGTGTATAGGTTGCATCCCATGAAACTAATCTATAATTAGTCTCAGGTAAAGAGGACCTGGGGATTCCTTTGTTTTATAGTTTCCTTCGTTCCATGTAAGCTGTAAGTGATGGAAAGGCAGCACATTACTCGACTACATTGAAACTTACTGAGTCTGCTTTCTCCTCCACTGATTTTCAATTCTTTCCCATTTCCTGATTTATTTATTCTTCTCACACACAACCGTTCTCCAGCTGTTTTACCCTGGTACCGCACTCCTTGTGCAAACCTACTCTCCAAGGAAACCTCCGATTCCCTTGCAAAATGCGGACAAACGAGCAACTTAGGGCAATGGGTCCTTTAAGGGCAGAAAGTGGCTTCGGGCTCCCCTTACGCGCATGCCCACTTGGCGGCCAAGGCGTGCATAATAGTGACAAACGGGGGAAGGGTGGCTGAGCTATCGAGGCCGTTGTCAGTGGAGGGACTTGCACGGCTCTGAGGTGGCTCAGCTTCGCGCATGCGGGGTACACTGCACGCCGGCTGTAGCTTTTGTGGCGGCGAGAGCTGCAATCGCCGCATCGCCTCTTTCGTCACAAGAGCGTGGAGCGCCTGGGGGCGGGGCAACAGGACCGGGAGGCGGTGGCCAGCGGAGGGGGCAGACGAGCGGCGGCGGCGACGACGACGACGCCGGCGGAGCTGCTGCCTCAGCCGCTGAGGGTGCCCATTTCCGACGGTTTGGCCACCGGCTCCCGCCGCCCCGATGAGCCCGAGCTGCCGAACCCTCTCCGCTCCCGGGGGCGAGGGCTGGCGAGGGCGGCCGGAGGGGATCTTTTTCCTGCTGCTTCTGCTGCTCCTGCCGCTGCCGGAGACGGATGCCGCCGTCTCCGCCTCGCCTTCCTCCGTGTCGCCTGCCGGCCGGTGCGAACCCGAAGCAGAGGACGTGGCCGTTAGCCGCCGGAGAGGCAGCCCTGGCATCGCCCCCGCGACCAGAGGCGCTCCGTCGACGTCGCCGGCGGCGGCCGAAAACCCGTCTCTGGGGACAGGTAAAAAAACGGGTTCCGGGGCTGCCGGGCGGGCTTGAATGAGGGAAGGAAAACGGCGGCGGCAGCAGCAGCGGCGGCATCCCTGGTGAAGGAGGAAACGAGAGCGGCGCTTCTTCGGACATGAGTGGAGGGGGAGGGCGGCTGGCTGGCTGGCTCGCTCGCTCGGCTGCTGCGGAGGGTAACTCCGGCTTCTCCGGGGTCGCGCCTTCCCACGTAACGCGTGCCCCCCCCTCTGGTGACTCGGAAACACGTGCCCAAATGTAAAGCGCAAGGGGGGGGGGAGGAGGTCAGCACAGGTTTCGGCTCCATGCATGCCTTCCAAGCTTGCGCCGCAAAAGTCGGGGTTGCTGCCACGTCATGTGTGGAATATATAAGGAATGTGGAGGGTGCGCGGAACAAAAGCGTGTCGCGATCCCGAGTATCCTAAAAGTACCCTTGTCAGGAAGCGGTGCTCTGCAGCTTCCTGTTGAGTGTACTCTGTTTGGGACACTCTTGGGTGTGCCTGCCTCTGTGAAATGTGTGAAATGACCCTGCAGAAAGAAATATAGGAAAAGAAGGGGGCTGTCATGGATACATACGCGGTTTTTGAGAATGCTCTTGACAGGATTTGATGGTGGGACTCAGGAGATGAGCAAATATGTGGATGGTCTCTGATGTCTCTGTATCCTTCCCTCATCCCCTGGCTAGTGTGATATAGATTAGATTTGGAAAGGCTATTTGTGATAATTTTTGCTTTCAAGAGTTGTTGTCATGTGTGAGAACGTAAGTGGGGCATGTGATGGTATTTAATTTTCAGTGCTCATGAGGAGGAACATTTGACAGAGATTGGCTGATAAACCTTCTGTGCACCCTTGCAGTATATACAGTGAAAGGAAGGTAGTGTTGTGCTATTTCAGTGGTTGTTTGTGTGTGGAGTAGGAGGAATTTAATCTGCAATAATGATCATAAATAAGATTAGGATTTAATCTTGAGTCTAGAAGCCCCCTTTGGCAAAGCCTTTTCAGTACTTTATTCACTTATTTTCATTGTGCTTTCCCTGTCCCATATATGTTTTCATTGTCAGACTGTCAAGGCTATCAGTGTTACTGACTTGGTTCAGTCACTGCACCTATTGCTGCCACATATTTCTGCAGAAGAACCAAAAGATCTGCAGGCTGTTCGGGCTGTATGTGTGTGTTGAATTACTAGTCAAAAGGAGCCCAAGCAAGCAGCAGCAATGCGGAATTGAGACTGCTATATGAGGCTTCCCTAGAAATCCCAGACGTCCAACTAATCATTAACCTACAGGAAGGTCCGTCCTATAAATGTGCTTTGGAGCGTTCTTATAAATAAACCAAACATGTCAAGGGTAGATGATGTTGAATATTTATCACACTTTTATCTGCAGTGGTTTGTGCTTCTTTGTGGTTGGGAAGGCCTACTAAATTCTAAGCCATTTTCAGGACTGTAATAACTGTTTTGATCATTTAGCTTTGTATTGTACAAAAAGACAAACAACAATGTTAGAATAAGTTGGGAGTGAAATAAACAGGCCTTTGAAGGTTTGAAAGCCTGTGGAATTCCTTCCCAGGAACTAGATTCAGCATTCTAGTGTTGCGACTAGTAAAATGGAGTGTAGATTGTTCTGCCGGAAGATTTGTAAACATGATGGAATTAAAGCTTTCTCCTTGTGTTAAAACTATAAACATTCACATATTTTTTTTAGTGAGGGAGTATACACATTCACCTGAAATATATAAATATAAAATAGAAGTGGAAATGCATCAGATAATCAATTAATACTGGAGAAAGTGCAAACATTTTCTTACTTCAGGTAATTTTTTTTTCTATTTTCTCTCTTCAAAATGTGGAAATGGCTCTGAAATGGTTTAATATAATCTAATGTCAAGAATGTGTTCTTCAAGCTTACAGGCTGTCTAAAAGATGTAAGCATTGTTGAAGTTGAAACAATGAATACATTTAGCATATTTCACTTTGCATTTTCCAGTAAATCAGAAGGTATAAACTCCACATAACGAGAGACCAGCCTGTTTTCTTTGAATATAAGCTTAAAACAAGAACTGCTCAATGTGTCAAGAGACTTTAACAATCCTGTCCTACGCTGTGGGGTCATCATATGGTACTGTAACTTACACCCTTGCCCATGAAGTGGATATAGCACTGAGTTAGTTTTCAGCGGTGGCAGAATTAATGCTGGCTGTTTCACAATCCTCACTCCCCCGCTGTATGGACTGAACAGTGATGGGCTCTACGTGTATTGGCAGGCTAGTTTTTAACTGTGTACAAAACTTTGAGGAAAACACACTTTGGATGTGAAATAAAATTCAGCTAGAAAGACCAAGAATTCCTCTCTTTGCTGCTACTGTTTGATGTAAAGTAGGTGACTGGATGGTTCAGTTAATTAGACTACCTGACTGTGGACCCAGGAGTTTGATTCCCTATAGTACCTCTGGGGAGAACAGCCAGCCTGTGACTGGGCAAGCTGCACATTTTCAGAATGCCACCAGAAGAAAGGAATGGTAGACTACTTCTGAGTACTATAGGAAATCCTGGTCACCAGCAGTCAGAATTTAATTGCCAGTACACAATTCTTACTGTTTGTTATGAAGTAGAGACACGTAACTACCCAGTCACAACTACATTGAAATTCTATATTGTTTATTCCCATGTTGCTGCAGTCGTTTCACAATCAGAAAAGACCCCCCCCCCCCCCAAGATGAATCACAACAGTCAGCAGGTGTGTAACTCTGATTTCTTTAACTAATTTGGCTTTTGTAAATGTCAGTTGTAGGAAGAAGGTACATGTTGTTACGTTCAGTAAAGTCACTTCCAACTTATGGTATCTCCATGAATTAAAGCCCTCCAAAAGTCCTGCAGTGAACAGCCTTGCTTAGGTCTTGGAAATAAAAGGTGGAGACTTTCTTCATTGAATCATTCCATGTCATGTTGATTCTTCCTGTTTTCCTGCAGCCTTTCACTTTTCTTAGCGTTATTGTTTTTTTCTAGTGAGTCTAGTTTTTTCATGGTGCCCAAAATATGACAGCCTCAGTTTAGTCATTTTAGGTTATGCAGGGGCTACATAGTTTCATCCAAATTTTTTTTTTAAAAGGTCATATCTGTGCCTGTGTAATTTGCCTTGTTTCTCAGGTTCTGTATGGGTTAAAGTCTGTTCTTTGTTTTAAACAAAAGCCACCTCAGGGAGGTAGTTGCCTCAGCACCAGTTATGGTAGGCACTGTGCCGTCTCCCTTTGTATGAGGTAAGTCATCTTCTGCTGTACAGATGTTGTTGTGGTAGAATTCAAGAAAAGGCGTTTTGAAATTTGGCATCCTCCTTTTGGTTCTGTATTTCAGGAAAATATAAATTAGCTTGCAGCTACCCAGCAAGCCATGTACATGGCCTCTGTGATCAGGGCAAGGGCTTGCTTTGGCTAGACAGATCTGACCCATTAATGAGAATAATTTTAGACATACAGAAAGAGAGACAAGAATTTTTAAAGTTCAAGCATGAGACACCCTACCCTGTTCCTGCTACTAGCTGTATCTCTGGGAAAGACATTGAGACCATGTACGCATAATTTTCTTAAATGGACACTCAATTGTTTCCTTATTTCTCCTGCCCAGAATGGTTTCTATATTGTTGGATAACATGTTTCTTTTGATTCTACCAGATCTGTTTTTTGCTTTGCCCAGCCAAGCAGATTACTTTTTTTTTTTTGAGAAGCATTGACCAGAATTCTGCTGATGTTCATCTAAGATTTGTGTGGCATGTTGTTGCAGATAGATGAGATGATGGGGTGTGTCTCGGCGGTATGTCAGGTTATTTGCTTGACTGTGCAGGTGAGATGCATCTTGACATCTTGTCAAGTAGCCATGATTAGTTGCAGTAAGATATGCAAATCTCATACAAACAATAGGATTCTGGCCATTATCTGTCATGGTTTGAGTCATTTCTATTCCAGTGGCAGCCCATGATGATTCTAAACATGTTTTTGGAAGAACCGTATTTCCTTGAAATCCCTTGGCTTAAAGGATTTTTTAAACCAGGGTTTAACATCCTCCCTGCACCTGCTGTAAGTCTGCATTGATTTTTATCCACCCTGATGTAAACATACTGTTTGCACACAATGGCTGAAATCCTGTTGCTTACCATAGTAAGTTGCACTAGGGTAGACCCATTGAATCACTAGATTTACTGAATCAGCTCCTTCATAAGTTCTTTTGATTCAAATGGGCCTACTCTTAACTGACTTACTACACTAAAATAAGTCACAATTAGAGTAGGCCCATTTGAATCCATGGAACTTACTGAAAAGTCGACTGATTCAGTGAGCCTACTCTAGTATGACTTACTATGCTAAGCAACAGGATTTCAGCCATTGCATGCATGTGTTCATGTATCTTTTTCTGGGTTTGCCTTCCAGTGCCCTCATAAATACTGTTTCAGTGAGCTTTGGTAATTAAAATTATCCTTCATTTTCTGATACAACTGCAGAACTAAACTAAATATTTTTTAAAATAAATATCTGAAGGGGCCTTCTAAAAAATCTGTCGTGAAAAAAAATGTATTACATAGCAAGCAAGAGTGCACTTGTGGGGAGGGTTGTCACATAATTAAATAAAGTATTTCTGAATAGTGATTTAAATAATGATTTAAATGAATTAGATTTAAATGAAAATGGAAATGGAAAAATGTTATTAGTTAATGCTGTATTGTGAAACACCACCTATCTGGTATTTAAGTGACCTTAAAGGAAATTGTGTAATTGCCATTTTGGCAAAGCATATATGACCTCGATCCCCAAGGAAGTCTTCTGAGTAGGTGAAATATTGTGGACAATCAGAAATATTTGAAAAAGGGCAGCAGTCAATCCTGGATGACAATTTAATGAAAAGTTCAGTTTCCACAAGTATAATGCATGTAAGTATTTAAAGTAGCATATCTATTAGCCTAGGCTTCTCTTTTTTGTTGTTGTTTAGTCCTTTAGTCGTGTCCGACTCTTCGTGACCCCATGGACCAGAGCACGCCAGGCCCTCCTGTCTTCCACTGCCTTCCGGAGTTTGGTCAAATTCATGTTGATAGCTTCGATGACACGGTCCAACCATCTCGTCCTCTGTCATCCCCTTCTCCTCTTGCCTTCACACTTTCCCAATATCAGGGTCTTTTCCAGGGAGTCTTCTCTTCTCATGAGGTGGCCAAAGTATTGGAACCTCAGCTTCAGGATCTGTCCTTCCAGTGAGCACTCAGGGTTGATTTCCTTCAGAATGGATAGGTTTGTTCTCTTTGCAGTCCAGGGGACTCACAAGAGTCTCCTCCAGCACCACAATTCAAAAGCATCAATTCTTCGGCCGTCAGCCTTCTTTACGGTCCAGCTCTCACTCACTTCCACACATCGCTACTGGAAAAACCATAGCTTTGACTATGTGGACCTCTGTCGGCAAGGTGATGTCTCTGCTTTTTAAGATGCTGTCTAGGTTTGTCATCGCTTTCCTCCCAAGAAGCAGGCGTCTTTTAATTTCGTGGCTGCTGTCACCATCTGCAGTGATCATGGAGCCCAAGAAGGTAAACTCTGTCACTACCTCCATATCTTCCCCTTCTATTTGCCAGGAGGTGATGGGGCCAGTGGCCATCTACAATATAGTAATTTAGCAGACATTATATTTTTCAATAGTTGGCTTAAGAATTTACTTTTTTGGATATATAGGAATGAAAATGATTATCTTCCCAGAACAGGACTGTTTCATATGACAATAGTGTACAAATCATGCTTAACCATGATGTAGTGCTTTAATCAGTGTGCCTCTTACTCATGCCCTTCTGCAGGTAAAGGCTTTTACTTCCTCTCTTTTTTTCATTACTCTGCTATTTATTTAATCACACAGTGTTTTTTGTTGGGCAATCTTTCAGTCCAAGAAGTTATTAGCATCCTCTGATAAAGGCACATTTCTAATGCTTCTATCTAGTAGCAAAGTAGCAGTAATGCCCACAACTCCATTGCCACACATCAGAACTGAGAATATATAGCACCATAACACATGGTATTTTCTAAGCTAATTTTAACTTTTTGTTTCCTATTACATTCTTTGTTTTAAAGAAGCTGCTCTGTGCCATTACTATGTTGATTTTTATTCTTAATATTTAAAATGGCATTACTAGTATTTAATAAGAGTTTTTTGTCTTATCTGAACCAGCAGTTGAGGATTATATGAACTATGGCTAATTTAAAGCAGAGATGAGAAGTGTGTGCCTTGTGGTTGTTGGATTGCAACTCCCATTATCCTTCACTGTTGTCTGACATGTTATGCTAGACCATGTCTTGCTGTAGACGGGAATCTGTTGTGTCATAGTTATTTCTACCTTGCCCCTGTGGTTACACAGCTTATAGTGATTCTAAAGTGTAGATGTGCAACATTAGATTCTAAAGTGCAACATACGGTCTGGATTTGGAGATGATGGTAGATTGCCATCATTTGTGCTTCGAGTCTGAATTGCCTAAAATGGATATAGACACAGTCATAATATCTTACTTTTATGTAGCCATGTACAGAGCTTTCCAACATTGAGATTTGGAATGGAAATAGCAATCAAATTTTTCTTCACGTTACTGTGGCTGTAGATGCAAAGCATCTACTCAGTGAACATTAATGAATAGCTCTTGTTTGTTTGGTGAAGGTTTCTGCAAAACTTTACCCTGGTGCTTCTGGTTGAGGAGGGACCCTGTTTATTTTTCCTGAATTTGTACTACTGCTTTATTCCAAAATACATAGCATGTTCCAACATAAATCAAAATATAACCAAACACATAAAATAGGCTTTATAAAATATTAATAAAAACTCACATGTTAGCAAATATTAAAATCTCAATATCACTTTTTTTTCCACTAGTCTAAGTGACAGCTAACCCCCCCTCCATTTGAAGTCTGCTTATGTCCTTTTGAAGGAAAAAACCAAAAATATGCTAGTCAGTGGTGGTTGTGGGAATCCACATTTGTGCATTTACTAGGACCAGTGCAGATTCCAAAGAATAGTGCAGATTTTTTGAGTTCTTCAAACATCTTTATTATGGTAGGTGGTACAAAGAAATGGTAGGTGGTACAAACAAAAAAGTTTAAAAAGAATAATGGCAGATTTTGTGGCCATGAAGTGTGCATGCAGTTAGAGTCATGATCAAGACTGTAAACTGAATGAATTAATCAGATGTTAGATTATAGCTAATGAGGGTGGGTAAAAATCAATGATTTTTTAAAAGTCAAATTGATTTAAATCATGTTTTAAATCATGATTTAAAAATGTTTTTAAATTTAAAGTGTAAAAAAATCCAATTTTTAAAATTTAAATCATGATTTGAATCAATTTAATTTAAATCAAATCCACTGTGTAGCTAGCGGTGCATTCTGGGATAAATGGTTGGTTTTAAATGGTTCTGAAAATGTAAAAAAGCTGATTGCAACTCCTATGTCTATTGCCTTGAACGAATCATACGGAGAAAGCAGAGAGAAGTAAGGAGAATCACATACACTTTTCCATTGACAAAGCTTGGAGATTAATTTGAGATAGTGCTCTAGGTAAAGTTAATAGCATATGTTTCCAGTGTATCCTATCTGTTGCCTTCCAGTTGACCTGGGTGCTATTGTTTCTGTGTCAGTGGCAGATGTCCACTGTTCCATAGTTCAACTTTGGACTATGTAAGATCAGTTCTCCAAAGTAGTATCCAAATCAGATTTACAATATTTTTATTGCTGTTATTGGTCCATGCTGTAAATTGCTCTTGATGTAGTCTTAAAATTGTGGTGGTGCAAAATATGAAAACCAGCTGTCTAGCAACAGTAATTATTAGTTTTTAAATAATAATAATACAAAAATTATGAAAATAGATATTTTATGACTTTTATTTTCATGATCATACAACTGGATGAGGAGGAACAGTTGGTTGGAAACTTCTAACATTTTTTCCTAAACTAAAATTTAGGGAGTTAACAACACAGTGTCTGTCACTGTCAGAACTCCATCAGTTATATAATGAGTTATTTCTTATTCTGTTTTGTTTCAGATACCATTCTGAAGTGTTGGTTGCTATGGAAACCAAGTTATGTGACACCCACAGTAGTTAGAACACATTTATTACATAATGTTATATATTTTTATATTAGTTCTTTTACATCAGTCACAAGCAGTGCATGGTATAAATTTAATATACTGTATGGTATACTTTAGCCATCAAACTACTACATATCACAAATTTGTGTTTCAAACTCTTATGTAAGAGCCAATTTCTGCTGAGAAAGTTAGTGTCTGCTTGTATCACAGACATTTCCATAGTAACTGGAACTTCAGGAATGTAGCAGAAAGGGAAAAAAAAAGAAATCTGACTTTTGGCATTCAGCAGACATATAGATGGGTAAAGTTTGCCAAGAGTTCTCCATTTATTGCTATGTGCACAATCCCTTTAAGATCTATTAGTGTCCCTGTGTCCACTTTGTGTCATGTCTCTCCTGTGATAGTTTGTGATCATACTTTTGGAATCCTTGAGAGGCTGAGAAACTGGAACTGTGGTTATTGCATGCCTTCAGATACACAAATGTTCTTCATATGTTGCTGAAGAGACAAAGCCAACTAGGCAATAGAATTTTGGATTTTTGAACTACAAATCCCATAAGCCTCCATTGTGGGAATTCCACTAAAGAGACTCACACTTACAGACACCTAAATGTGGTTTACTTGGAGAAAAGGTCGAACTGGGAAGGTTACATGGCTTAGTGCAGGCCTAGCTCCGCCCTAGCCTCCTATTCAGATATGATGAAGCTGCCACACTACTGGCTGGGATTTTCAGATTTTTTGGACTACAATTCCTATTCTTATTGTTGACCTACAGTGATGCCATTTTTCATTTTTCTTTTCTTTCTGGAGACAGGGTTTATTCTCTTTTCTTTCCTATTACTCTATTAAATATGTTTTTTGTGTCTTAATTTGACATTGATTGTTTAGTTCATATTGATTTTGCTTCTATTTTATATGCTTTTCTTAAGCTTTCTGAATGGATTGGCTATTTTTAATGTGAAGCAGAAATTATTGAGCTGGATTAGAAATGCTGGTTACTGCAGCCTTATAGATTCAGAAAAATAATGAATTTTCATTTGCTTATAGCCTGAGTGAGAATGAATTGCTTGGAGGGAATTTTAATTTATCCTGACCATATGATTGAACTAGCATCTCAAGTTTCTTCATCAGTGCATTCAATAGTATTGCACCAGAAACTATTGCTATGGTCAAGTCAAGTTACATAAGGTTTAATCCAGTTCGTAGTTACAACTGCAGTAGATCTATTGAAAGAGTGAGACTAAAATTAACACTACTCAAGCCTTATTGGTTCAGTGAGTCTTCTTTTTTTGGGAATAAGTTGAGTTTAGCTCACAGACTTCTTTTCTAAATACAGATGTTTGGCTTGCTTTGGTGAATCTCATCCTCATATGCAGGTATATGTGCACACTGATCCAGGGTTTAGATGTATGATAGGTTTTTTTTTTACATTATGTAAGTTAAAATCTCAATACTTAAAATTTAATTTCCTTGTAGTATTTGAGGGACATTACAGATTCAAGTAGGATTCTAAGGTTTTAGCAATTATTATTGCAACATCTCTTTCACACTCCTTTTTAACACTTCAATGTAAATCACATTGGTTTGATTTCAGTGCAGCTGAATTTCAAGCCACCCTGAAGCTGGCTTGATTTCAAGGCAACTTAATTCTGATGTTTTATATCGTACTTTCTGTAATGGATAGATATCCTGTATCAGTTTGAGAGCGTGCAAACTAGACTTCAGTTCTTAATAAGCTGCTTGGTCAGTCTTCTTGTGGTAAAGATGGTCATTTGTGCTTCATAGTTTTGCAGGAAAAGACATAATATAAACAGTTCAGAGTAAATCATGTGTGCTAGGATATCCGAGATGATATTTTACATTCAACAAGTAGCAGGTACTTCATACCTTTTAACTTTGTCATTTTATTTCTGTTGTGAATGTTTTTTGTCTAATTATTTTTTAAAAATACAATTTAAAGTGCTATAGTTAAAGTGAATAAAGAATAATACTAGCAAAATGTCCTAACCTTGCTTCAAGCTGTTCTTTCCTCACAGACAGGATATGTTTTGCTAACTTATTTTGTTAACTTAATCAAAAACTTATGCCAGGAATTTTACATATCTTATTCTTCACTCAGTTACAGGGATTCAGTGTCATGGTAGAAACAAATGTGTGTTGTTCTTGTTCACGGTCTTGTCTGTTTTGACTCTTGGTTGCCACATACCTTCTCTTTGACCAGCCATGTGGCTGAAGATAAAGCAACATGTCTTCCAAAGAGAACAGGAAAGTTAGTCATATTACTAGAACTTTTTTGTGGCATTTGTTTTTTATGATCCTGAGAAAACACATGTGGGGGTAGTTTTAAAAACTAAATCACTGCTATTTCCTTCTGTCACATTATGCAAATTAATGGAATTTTCTTCCTGGTCACCATCATCATCATCATTATTGAATTTCAAAAACATTGTACAAATATTTTTAATTGTTTATCCAAAACTGCGAGCATTTAAGAGAATATGCATAATGAAGAGGGCCTTGCTCAGTCAAACCAAAAGGTAATGAATTATGTAACTAAATAAGACTGAATCGGACTAGAGAACTGTTTTGTCTAGCATCCTGTTTTGCACACCTCTGAGAAATGAGTGAACAGGATGCGAAGGTAGTAATGCCCTCTGCTGTTGGCTCCTAGACGTTGGTATTTAATGGCATGCTAAATTCTGCGCCCAGTTCAACGCTGTGTGTTTCTGTATGCAACCATGGCCATATATGAGGTTTACTCCCCCATTGGTTTAGCTGAACTTGTAAAAAAATCTTCTATTTTTTATTGTTGTTGGAACAAAAATGAAATTTTATATCCAGGCACTGCATATTAAAAATCTGTCCATTTGTCTGTCTGGTCCCATTTTCAAAATGTGGTTTCAGAGTCAGATTTGCACAGAAGCACCTGCATAACATGAAGACATGGTAGATTTCTTTTTCTGGCAAGTAGGAACTTTTCAAAGCTGGGATTAACTTTCTGAAAAATTGTCTGGAAGAAA
This sequence comes from Intellagama lesueurii, assembly GCA_037013535.1. Lineage (NCBI taxonomy): Eukaryota > Metazoa > Chordata > Lepidosauria > Squamata > Agamidae > Intellagama > Intellagama lesueurii. Next base: position 114,810,004 of record JBAJHW010000005.1, read on the forward strand.
ATACTCTGAAAGTAGCAGAAAAAAAGTTTCAGCTAATCTAAGTGAGGCATGGTATTCAGCTAGGCCTACTAATTTAAAGTCCTGAAGATAAACATGACATATATTTGTACGTAAATGAAGTACTTTCTGATGACTCAGTAAAAGAGAGAGCCTTAAAACAACTGGGTACCACCTGAAAATTTCAAATTTCCTGCATCTGAGGGGAAAAAAACTGTCCTTTCATCATCTGTGGCTAAAGATTTATCCTTGGCTCATATATTCAAAATGTTTAAGTGGCATATTATGCAAAATTTGTGTTTTGTTCAGCTACACAGTTGGGGGAGGTAGTGACTAAATATTAGCAGCTGTAGTCACAAAGGAATACATGGACTGGAAACATGCTAAAGAAAATTTCAAGAAACGGGGAAAATATATTTATACTAATATTTTTTGCTGAAAACTTTCTTTAAATTATGGAAGGAAAACAGGATGATAGTCTCTCACAGCTGAGTTCAGGGAGACAACAAATTGTCACAGAGAACTGGAAAAAATTAGTCGAAACCATAATCTTTTTTGGACAGCAGGAAATAGCCTTAAGAGGCACTGATGATTTTCGTGCTGTTGGACTGTGGCACCCAGATCGTAATGATGAATGTTGCTTCACTCTTCTGTGTTTTCAAGCTTGAAGCGGATATGACTTTTCTACTTGTGAAGAAACATTTAATAGAGTACAGGGTACCAGAACTATATCCATCTCTCCAATCATACAGAATGAAATCATTAAACTATATGGGGAAATCATTCAAACGCTATAGTTTCAAAAATAAATGCAGTGGAGTGTTTTTCTGTACTAGCTGATGAGATGCAAGAGGTATCAAGGAAAAAGGAGTTGGTGATTTGTGTGTGTTGTGCGGAAATAAGTGAAGACAAGCAAATATTGCGAGAAAATTTCCTCAGATTTGCATCAGTTGAAGACATTGTGATGCATGGGCCAACATCAATTATTACCTCAACTCTATCAGAGTTCGGCCAAGGATATGACAGTGCTGTCAAAATAAGCAGGAGCTGCAATGAGTCTAATCAATAATTTCTGAGAAGTATTCTAAAATACGTATTGTGCAACACACAGGTTATATATAGTAATTGTTTGTTCCTGTGGAATCTCCATCATTTGAAATTGTCTTGGAATTGTAAAATCAGTCATTAACATTTTCCACCAGTCTTCTCAAAGAGAAACAGCCTTCAAAACTGTAGTAAAAGAAAGTCAGGATGTGAATATTCTCAGATTGTGTGAGAGACATCGAACAGAAAAACATCACTAAATAGCTCAATTTGTTAGAAAGTATTCACCAGTGGTACACATTTTACAAACTTTGCAGAGTTCCAGTCTTAAAGCAACAGGACAGCAAGCTTTTCATCATTGTATAACATTAGAATAGTTCATAATATTGTTACTTGTTATAAATAAACTATTCTCTTACAGTGGATTGCCACTGTGCCAGGCACTTCAGAAGGTGGATTCAATGCTACAACCTTGTTAAAACTATAATTCGGCTTGGAATAAATGGAGACAAGTATTTTGTCCTGGAATATCACATTTAATTTCAGTAGCGAAGCTGCAAGGTTTTCCAAGATATGAAATAAAGGAACTGAAAAATATGTTAAAAAGAAAACAGATATATAAATCGGAAAATTGGAAGGAAAAAAAAAGAACAATTAAGAATTATGTTTGCAGGAGAAAAATTGAATTGGTTTATATTTATTACAGTTTGAACAGTGGATAAAGTATAGTGAAAAATTCAGCTTAATAGATGGGAAACTGGCAAAATTTGAAAATATAAAGAATATGGAGAATGTGAAGGATGAAAGGAGGGAGAAAGGGAGAATAGGTATATTGTACAGATGTTTGATGGAAGAAGAGGACAGCTAGAAGGCTTAAAAACTAGGATACAGGTGTTGGGAGAATAGATAAAGAGGATTGGGAGAAAATTTGGAATTAAAGGTTTTTTTAGAAATATATCAATTAGAATAAAAGAAAATGGGTATAAAATAATATGGAGATGGTACTTCAGTAAAACTAAATATTATAGATGCTGAATATTCTAAGAAATGTTGGAGATGTGATAAAGAATTGGGAACATACTTGCATTTATGGTGGAATTGTGAAGTGGTACAAAAGGTATGGTGTAAAGTTTTTGAAGAGATTAGAGAAGTATTGGAAGTTAATATTGAAATGTCACCAAAAACTGCATTATTTTTAATAGAAAATGATGTAAGTAATGTAAGAAAAGAGATGATAATGAATACGTTAAGAGCAGCATGACTGCTCATTGCAAAAAAATGGAAGCAAAATTGGGTTTTCCAATTGCATGAATGGCATAACGGAATTTGGAATATTTCAGTCAATGAGAAATTGACTTCAGAAATTAAATTCAAAAAAGGAGAATTAAAGACAAATAAATTTAATGAGCTATGGGATGAATTTATAAATGCTGGAAAGAGGAAAAGCCAAACCAAGATTATATGTATTTTTGGAAGGGATATGGGCACAATTAAACGATGGATTGAAGGTCAGGTATAAGGAGGTTAAAAAAAATTAAGTAAGATACCGTATAATGATCCCCAAGATAAAGGGAGCACTAAGTTCTCTGGATAAAATGTAAATCTTATGTTATGTTTTATTAATGTGTTTAGTTAAAAAAATTAATAAAAATAAATTTTAAAAAACTATAATTTGGTCATTACAAGAATTAAGAAAGAATCCCTAACACTTTAATGAAATTTACTCTTTTGGAGAAAAACTAGTTCATGACTTTAGAGAAGAAACAAAGGAACTGAGAACAACTGGTCAACAAATAGGACAGAACCCTTGCTGAGCCCTCTGAAGAATAATAAAAATAAACCTTTTATCTCCCATTCCTGGACTACTTCATAACATAATTGAACCCTCAATTTTCTAACCAGAATATGCACATCACAAATTTACAATTTTTTTCTTCCAAGAAAATGTGGAAATGCTAAGTCTCAGTTATTGGACCAGTGTTCAAGTTTTCCATTTTTTGAAACTGAATTGCAAATGTGGTAAAATAAATGGTGAACCGTTCCTAAAAATGAGAGGCATGGGTCTGTATTAGAAGCAATAGAAAATTGTGACCAACTTTTAAATCCAAATATCTGAAAATTTTTGGTGATCCTAGCTACTCTGCCAGTTTCAACCATGATGTCCGAGAGAATTCTCTTGCCTATAGAGAGAGCACTTTCTATTTATTTTTAAAGTAGGTAGAGACTTGTTTGTTCGTATGAGATGGGTAAACTTTCATAGAATTCTCGAAGGTTTTCACAGCCAGGATCCGATGGTTGTTGTGGGTTTTCCGGGCTGTTTGGCCGTGTTCTTAAGGTTTTTCTTCCTAACGTGTCGCCAGTCTCTGTGGCCGGCATCTTCAGAGGACAGGAGTCAGAACTCTGTCTGTGCTCTGTTGCAGTTTGTTGGATAGTTGAGTATTTATAGCTGTGGGAACAGCTTTTGTCCTTTTCAGGAGATTGGGAGATTATGGTGATCAGCGTGTTTTTGTTGTGGGTGTATTGTTGTGATAAGGGGGAGAGATGATCTGTCACTGTGATTGATGGGTATCGTTAGCTGGTCTTTTGTGTGCAGTGATCACTGGTCCTTGTGACTGGGTAGAGTTCGTTGACCTTTTGCAGGCTGTATTTTTCAGCAGAGCTTCAACAAAAAAGAAGAAAGTTTAAAACTCAACAAAGCCTGGCTCCCACCACTGAAAAATACAGCCTGCAAAAGGTCAACGAACTCTACCCAGCCACAAGGACCAGTGATCACTGCACACAAAAGACCAGCTAACGACACCCATCAATCACAGTGACAGATCATCTCTCCCCCTTATCACAATACACCCACAACAAAAACACGCTGATCTCCATAATCTCCCAATCTCCTGAAAAGGACAAAAGCTGTTCCCACAGCTATAAATACTCAACTATCCAACAAACTGCAACAGAGCACAGATAGAGTTCTGACTCCTGTCCTCTGAAGATGCCGGCCACAAAGACTGGTGAAACGTTAGGAAGAAAAACCTTAAGAACACGGCCAAACAGCCCGGAAAACCCACAACAACCATTTCATAGAATTGACTGGGAGACTTTTAATATGTCTTTCTTTTTCTATCATATTTAATATTCTTAAGCTTGAGATGAATGAGCATCAGTAAAAGCTACCATTGTCACAGACTATGGTTTCCTAAGCTGCTGGATCTGTGTACTTAACTGTTGTGCCTTTCCAGCTATGGAAGGGGAGAGATACTCTAATACTCTTAACATTTTGAATCTCCTTGCAAGGTTCCCATGTGGATCTACAGAAGACCTGAGGTTATTAAAAGTAATTCTCACTCCATTTTTTCCTGCAGCTTCTGTTCCTCTATTGTATGAAATCAAGTTTTTGCAAATCATAGTAGTCTATAATTATTTGGAATTTGCAGTCTAAATTTGCTCGTACTGAACTAGTTGTGCAATTTGACCCTTGAGAGTATTGTTGCTGATAAAGTTTTGGATGCAGAATTTTGAAAAGGTTCCCAGTACTATATGACCTGCAGGTACCCAGACTCTTACAGGAAGCCAATTTAGATTCTAGTTTCCTGGTTGGATAAACCTTGACTGAGGAATAAATATCCTTCCATACTCCCTATTTCTATTTCAACAGCTGAAAACTTGTCACTAAACAAATAAAAAGTGTGCAAACAAACAGCTGGCAATATAGGGCAACTTGAAGCAGTCAGGTTCTGATCTGCTGCCAAATGATGGATTTCATTGTCCTGGTTATAATTTATTGTGTTTTCTGTGTGCATTTGCATGCTTGTACAGACGTGGGAGGGTAACAGATTTGAAATGTTCAAAGCCCATTTGCTTGTGGCAGACTTGGGATTCAGAAATATGATCTGTAGCCATTATAGAATATAGTTTCTGCCAACAGAGAGGTGACTGAAGGGTGTTGATTGGTCTTATTCTGATTCACTCCAAACATAAACCTTATTCAGGTATTATGCCTGCAAACAGATAGAGATCTAAATATGTGGTGAGGACAGGAAGCACATGAGTCTTATCATGTCCTACACCTTCAGTCAAACATGCAGTCCTTTGAAAGTTTCATTGCCTTACTCTGTCAGTTTGGCTGGTCTTTAAATGTTAGGTATATGTGATTATGAACCACTGTGTGCTGTAAGAAATTTCTTGAACTTGTTTTGTTGATTGCTACCATAGTAGAAATGGACATGAACGGCTGGTTCATTTATTGGCGGAACAGGTATTTGGCACTTCAAAACCCCACCTTTTTTGGCGGGCAACCACTCAGAGGCAGTGCCCAGAGGAGGCGGGGCAGGGAAGCCAGGCCACTGCCTCCAAGTGGTCAACCACCAGAGGAGGCAGAGCTTTGAGGTGTCGAACGCCTGTTTGGCCAATAAATGTTTGTGCTCGTTTGCTAGCAAATATATCCAGCTTTGCCCTGGCATAAAAACCTATTATTTCTACACCCATATTTCTTTTCTCTTCCTTTTTCTTTTTCACTGATCCTTCTCTTCCTATGCCTTAGTACTCATTCAGCCTGCGTCAACCTCAGATGGCCTGCGGGCTGCATCCGGTCCGCCTTGCCATTTATCTGGCACATTCCCTTCAGTCTGTGTGCGGGCGGGCAGGGGTGTGGGTGGGCAGGCGGGGGTGTGGGCAGGTGGTGGGTGGTGGAGGGGCGTCCATCCGTGTAAGGGGGTGCGGGTGTCTGGGCGGAGGTGGGGTGTGTGTGTGTGGGTGTCTGCGTGTGTGTGCAGGGGGCGCGTTTGGAGACCCCTGGGTTAGAAAATCCTTAGTCATCCCCTTCTTTACTTCTTGGCTTTCTCTTCTTGCTCCCCCCCCCCCGCTCCCTGTTGTCTCTCAGTTGTCTTTCTCTCCCTTGACCCATTCAGCCTTTCTCGCCCGTTAACTCTCCTCCCTCTTATATTTGCCGTACTCTAGTTCCCACAATATAGAGAAGCCTATTTGCATCCTATGCAAATAATTTATTCAGTGTGCAAATCATGTGGGTCATGCAAGGGCTGTGTTGCACTTTTTCATTCACAGGTACTCCTTTCAAAATTGCTTGATAGGCTACTGAAGGTTTTCTTTATTTTTTTCCATTTTATGTGAAGCTTTACAACCGTTGGTTATAGGTATTTTATGCACACCCACAACTTGTTTTCTTTACCACCTTTTCTTCCCCTAGGGCAGTGATGGCAAACCTATGGCACGCGTGCCACAGCTGGCATGCAGAGCCTTTTCCGTGGGCATGCGAGCCATAAGGCTAGTGGCTAACCTAGTCTTGTGACAGCACCGACCCCGCCTCGGTTTCTCCCCCACCGCTGAGCCCTCCGCGTTACATTGTGTGTGAGAGCTGCATGAGTCCCTGCCTTTCCGTTTCAGCCACGCCCCTTTTTCTCTTGGCTCGTTTCCGGCCACGGCTGCTTGCTTCCCTCTGCGGAATCGGGAGAGTGAAGCAGCAGCATCCGTAATTCCGTTTGTGTGTGAGCGACTAAGGGGAGGGAGCCTCCGAGAGGGACCGAGCTGGGCGGGCATAGCCTGGGAGGGGGGAAAGCATTAACAGGAATTTCTAACAACTTCTAGCTTCGCTTTGATTTGGGGAGCCGTTTCTTTGCTCTACGCCCCCCTTACCATCTTCCTCCATGGCTGACACGAGACGGAGCCGCTCCAGAATTGCTTGAGGCATTGCGTCTCCAGTTCTGAGGAGAGTTCTAACCTCTCCGGAGACCAAGCACTCATAACCATCGTTCTTCCCGGGGAGGGGAAAGAGGCAGAGAGAAGGGGGAGGGGTCGCCGGTGCTTCCTCCTCCTCTGGAATCGATCCCTCCATTTGACCAGAAGGGGGGTACCCTACTACAGAGAAAGGAAGGAAGGAGAGGTGGGGTGGCAGGGTGCGGCTTCTGAAGCCCACCCTCTTCGACCCCAGGTTGCCTCTGACCTATGGTGACCCTATGAATCAATGATCTCAAAAATGACCTGTCCTCAATTGCCCTGCTCAGCTCTTGTAAACTCAATCCTGTGGCTTTCTTTAGGGAGTCTGTCCATCTCGTGTTTGATCTTTCTCTTTTCCTGTTGCTTTCCACCTTTCCCAGCATTTATATCTTTTCCAGAGAATCCTGTCTTTTCAAGATGTGCCCAAGTAGGACAACCTCAGTTTCATCATTTTTGCCTCAGAGATAGTGATAGTGCCTCAGTATTTAGGTGTTATTGCATTGTTGGCACTCTGAAATAAATAAGTTGGTTTTGTATTGTAGTTTGGGCACTCGGGTTCAAAAAGGTTCGCCATCACTGCCCTAGGGTTTCCATGACTTTAATAGATGCACAAGGTGAAGCTGTTTGGTAGGCATAGCTTTCCTGGGAATGGCAATTCCACAAAGTCTAGGATTCTGCTTCAAGTATCAAAACCATTCCTTGCAAAATTTACAGCTGTAGTTGGCCAGAATAAAAACAACAACAATAACAGCAGCAGCAGTAGTACTACTACTAGTAACTGCAAACACACTATAGAGCAGATAAAGTTGTCAGGCCTCCTGAGCTCAGCTATTAAGTATAACCCCGTTGTATAGAATGTCCTTAGATACAATTTGTGGAAGAGAACATAGACTGTTGCTGGTTTTCAGTAATTATGCCTTTTTAGTCTGAAGTATATAAAATGATTTATAACAGTTGCAGGTTTCTGTATGTTGCATTCCTATTACTTTCACTAGAAAAGAAGACAAAGGTATGTGAATTCTATTTTTAAAACAATGTGGCCAAATAAAAGGGCCTTGGTTTTCAATCCAGTGGAAGGCCCTTCGATTGTTATTTCAAATCTCTCTCAACTTTCTTTTTCTTTTTTAAAATTAGGCAGGTTTCAGTTACTTATAGTATTTTGGATGTTCCTTTTAGAATAAAGCTATACAGATTTTTTGAATATATACAATTTTGATCTTAACTGGGTCTCAGGACTGCTAGATTTTTTAAATGGTGAAATTTTTCTTGTAGCTCCAGATGCCGTTGAATATACCAGTAAGGTTTAATAATGCCAAAAGAGCCTGTTGAATTGGCCCAAAGACTTGTCTAGTCCAGCAGAATATTTTCAACATGGCCAATCCCATTTCTGTGAGAAGTCCACAGCCAGGACTTCAGTGCAAAAATACCTTTCTAAATCATCCAGTCAAAGCTGTCAAACAGATTAAAATCTCTCTTCAGCCATATGTAGTAATATTTATAGATACCACTGCTACAGTATGTTATCACTGCTTTGTGAGCTGTTTTGTTTGGTTTGTGGGTTGGTAACAGTGAAGGTATCTGAGCTCATTTGGTATCAGAAGCAGGATGAGTTAATAAAATTGTCATTATGATGGCGTGGAACTGCAGACAATTGAAGCAGTTCCAGTAAGTTAATTGCTAATGCTGCAAGGGTTCTTTGGAATTTCTTTGCATTTTTCTGAAAAGAAGCAGGAACAATAGAGAGGCCAGGAGTGATAGTATTAAAATGGAAAACATACTTGCATCTCACTAATTTGTCATGCACATTCCTGGCAGACTAAACTGAAGACCTTCAAAGACTATTCTTTGCTTTGTTTCCATGCAAGGAATTCTTCCTTTCATTGAGTTGCTTTGAAAACAGCTGTTAACTAAAACAATCTTTTCAGTGTTTTAATTTTATGCTCTTAAAATTCAGTTTACCTTACTGTAAAGAAATACAAACAAAAACCTGTTTATTGTTTACAAGCTTGCGATAAGTTAAAACTGGAAAACTGAAAGCCGTTAAATTTGAATCGAGCCAAGAAATCAAACAGAATAGGTTTACTGTCAGTTGCCCTGCATGCTTTTAATATTAGAAACTCTTGATATATGCTAGAATTCTTTTTAATTTTCACTTTCCTTCTGTGCAGTGTTGCATCCTCACTAATTAATTAATAATTAATGAAGGTATGCCACTGTACAGAAAGAAAGTGTTCTAGTGTGTAAAGGGCATCCCCTTTCTTTTTCTTTCCTTCTGCAAATCTAATTATAGAAATGGAGCCTTCCTTAATCTGTATTAACAAGTAGGTGTTGTGGTCACAATTAACTTTAAGGTCGTTTTCCATCTCTTACTTATGATAGTTAGAGAGGAAAAATACAGTGTATGTACTTCCTGTTTTTAAACTTCACTGAGCAGATTAATACATACCAAGTGCGGTGTAGTGGATAGAGTGATGGACTAGGACCCAGGAGACCTAGTTTGAATCCCCACTCAGCAATGGGAACTCATGTGGTGTAGGGAATAGTGGAATTGGTGAAACCATTCTTTAAATCTCTCACCTTGAAACCCAAGTATGGCCACTAGTTATGTGCTATCAAGTTGGTCCCAACTTGATGGCACGTAACTAACAAAAGGCAGATTTTTTAAAAAACTGAAGAGTTTGTGAAAGGATTAGTGATGAGATCAGCATGTACTGTTTTTTCAGAGTTCACTGAGAAGGCCATTGCCTCACAGGATGACAGACTTTGACAGAATATTTGACTTCTGCTTCCTGGCATCATAATCTTATTGAAGATGGCATGGGACATTTTTGGTCCCCATATCCTACATTGGTTGGGACCATTTGTGTGTGTGTGTGAGTGTGTCTGTCTTTGTCTTTGATTTTGTTGAAAGCCAGCACATCCTCTTGTTTAATTCTACAACCGTATTAAGCAGCAAAATATTATAGCTCAGGAGTCTTTGATTGTAATAAAAACAGTCCCTATTTAGTTGACTTTGTTTATTTTGAGAAGGTATACCAATTGTTAACATATGTCTAGGGTAGCTTTTGAGAATTCTTAATATGCCCCTTTTAGTCTTGTTATCTTCTGGTTTGTTTGCATAAGAAGTTCATGGGATTCAAAAGGTTGTAATATTCTGCAATATTCTACAAGCTGACACTTCAGGTTTTTTTAAATATGCCTCTTTATCGCACATTTTCACAGAATGTTTAGAAGTAGTCTTAAAAGAGGAAATGCAGAACAAGTTACTAATACTTTTGTGAGGGAGTTGAAAGATCAGGGCATGTGTTCGGGATTATAAAAAGGAATTTAGATGCCAGTGTCTTAGGGCTCATTTAAAACTGTATTCAGTATGAAAGCAGTTAAACCATTTGAACAACAACAAAGAAATCCCAACAGCAACAATGCCTTTTTGTACCTTGCTTGCTAAATCTTGATGTCTGCAACTTTGTGTGGTTGCTGATTAAGTCCTGTGATTTAGTTTTTGGAAGGGTTTCAAGGCTTGTGATTGTTTTTTTTTAATGTGTGGTGTAGAGGTTCTTGCACAGTAGATGTATGAAACCAGTGTGACACACCCATTACTTTCCTATTAATTTGATGTTGAGATTTCTTTGAATTAAAACCGATTTCTTTGGAAGAATTTAAATAGCATTATTGCTTCATGTGTTTTTAGAAATTATAATCTGAGGATTTTAAAGCTGTTACCAGAAAGCTAATATTCACAAATAATAATGCTTACATCATCACCTGCATACATCTATTAAGGTGGGACTTCGTTAGAATTAAAAGAATACAAAATTGCAGTCTTATGTTTCAGTTAGTAAAAGTTTGTAGCATGGGACTATGGAGTTTGTCTGATAATCTACTCTTGGGAGCCACACTGGGGACTCAAGCTTCCAGGTACAACTCACTGTGCTATCCAGCCAGGCCAGCCTGTCTCCCCTTACACAAATACATAACAAGAATCCTATCATATGTGTTAAAATGGTCAAAAGGGAAGCGTCAGAAATAAAGGATGTGAAGGAGGGGAAAAATCCACATGTGTATTTAGTATACAATTGGTGTATGAATTGGCACAGGATGTAAAGTTCCTAAAAATAAGATAGTATAATCTGTAATTTTGATTTGAAATTTTGGGGGTGCATATGCTGATATTCAGATGACTGCTTCCATCATGATTAGAGATGGGCATGAACTGCAGTTTGGTGGTTTGGCCCAGTTCAGCACCATGCCTGCACAGGTGTTGTGCTGGTGTTGCGCACTCTCTCTCCCACCTTCTCTGTGCGCTTGCCTATACCCTAGCAATGCGTACCTCCCTTCCAGCTTCCCCAGTGTGACTGCCCACTAATGAATCATAGTGTGCACTTCCCTCATCTGCCTCCTCTGATGGCCCCCCACTCAAAGATAGTACTGCGGGCTTCCCTGCCCTGCCTCTTTGTCTGAGTGGGTGGCCACCAGAGGAGGCAGAGAAGAGAAGTGCACATTGTGATCTGTGAGTGGGTGGTCATGCTGGGGAGGCAGGGAGGAAAGCACGCATTGCCTAGGGAATGGGCAAGCATGAAGAGGAGGTAGAAGAGGGGAATACACAGCACAGTATCAAATTGGATGAACTGCCAAACCGTGGTTAGTGACTGTAGCGAACACCCTGTCTTCCTATTTATTTATTTATTTATTTATTTATTGCATTTGTACCCCGCCCATCTAGTCAACTGACTACTCTGAAAATTCCTATATATATAATGGTATTGGCCTGCACCAATGGGAGCTGTTGGGAGGCGGAGGCGGAGAAACCAGGAGGGAGGGGTGAGTCTGAGTCTAGTCAGTTTAGTGAGAGACAGAGAAGAGAAAAAAGAGTTTTGGGTTGGAGGCAGAGAGAGTGTTTAAGGAGTGATTGGTCAGAGTGTGACCTGTATTAATTAAGATAGAAGAGGTTAAAGTAAAATACTGAAGCTTTGTGTAACTTTAAGAATGTGCTTAAGAACTATTCCTAAAACAACTTGTAATCAATAAACCTGTTTCTGTTTAACAGTTCAGTACTGAATGGACCTCAGTCTTTCATAGGAAATATAGGTTGATAAAGAGATCAACTGGTGGCAGCGTGTTAAAGGGCATGTCTGGATACTTGTGTGAGCTCTGTGTTTGGTGAAACAAGCAGGGGCCATGGGGTAAACGCCACAATTGGTGTCCAGTGGCGGGATACGAAATAATCCAGTAAAGCCAATGTTTAAAAGTGAATTTTCTGGAGTCGTGGGTACCTTTTAGTCAGAGGTCTGTGGTGAAGAAGTGGGTGACCTGCTAGAGCTTTTGTGGAAAAGCTTATTGGCGGGGCTTCTGAACGCAGTTCTGGGGGAACTAAAGATAGGGAACCGACTCTAAAGGAAAAATTCTTTTGTGTTTACCTCAGGATTTGAGAGACCCAGTGGCTAGCTTGAAATCCAAGGCTCTGAGAGATAAGGGAGCACTGGTGGATAAAAAGTGGAAGCCAGGGTCAGAGCGGATCCAAGGTGATAGAAAAATAAAAAGCAGAGGTTTGAAAATAGAATTTGTTTTGTGTCTGGAGGCAAGAAGCTTGTCTCAGACCAAGAAACATCATGGCTTGTGTGATGCCAGAAAAAGTGTAGCCATCTTTAGCTGCCGAGTGAGAGCTACATAGTACCCCAGAAAAATACTGGGAAAAGAAAACAGCAATAAAAGTGTTTTAAAAAGAGTCCTGACTAACTCAGCAATAGAAATCAGTCTCTCTTATCAAGAAAGTACATACTTATGCCACCCAAAAGAACTTAAAAGCCAGTAATGGAGGCACAAAGTTTACCTCAGGAAGTGGAGGGAAATGGAGACCCTCTAGCTCCAGTGGAACAAGAGGAGACTGATGAGGGTGCCTCAGAAATACAAGGTGTTCTAAGCTCCCAAGATTTTGAAAAATGGAAGTTAGAACAGGAATTCAGGCTTAAAGAATTGGAGATCAGAGAAAAAGCGAAAGCTGAGCAAGAGGCCAGAGAAATGGAATTAAGACAAAGAGAAATGGAATTTCAAATCCAGATGAAAAAAATTGGAATTAGCTGCTAATGAGAATAATAACAACAATAATAACTCTAGTGAGGGAAATCTCTCAAAAATCGATCTAAACATTCAGTAATGAGAAAGGATGATAGTGTTGAGATCACAAATAAGTGGAGATTTAGCTGAGCTTTATTCTCAGATGCCTCTGGAGCAAACTAGAGATTTTGAGGCATATAGAAAAATGGTATATTCTAGATTTGGCATAAATGCAGAACACCTTAGAAGAAAATTTTGTTCCCTTACCAAAAAGCCTGAAGAATCTTATGCCCAAGTGGGGGCGAAATTGATTCAGTGTTTGGACAAATGGATGGAATGTGAAAATGTCACTTCTAAAGAAAAAAAAGCAAAGTGTGCTGCTTATATACCGCCCCATAGTGCTTCAAGCACTCTCTGGGCAGTTTACAAGTTAATTACGCAGGCTACACATTGCCCCCCCCCCAGCAAGCTGGGTACTCATTTTACCGACCTCGGAAGGATAGAGGGCTGAGTCAACCTTGAGCCGGCTACCTGGGATTGAACCCCAGGTCGTGAGCACAGTTTTAGCTGCAATACAGCAGTTTAACCACTGCGCCACGAGGCGCTCTAGACCAAATGAAAAATGTGGTTGCTATAGAACAATTTTATTCCATTTTGCCTGGGGAATTGCATTATTTGGTCAAAGACAAAAATCCTAAAAATGTATTATAGGCGTCTGAATATGCTGATTCCATTAGTGAGATTAGAGATCCTAAGTTTTCTGAGGTAAAATTTTACAGGCAGAACTGGGACAACAGTAAGAAACCCTTCAATAAAAATTACAACAGTAAAATGTCAGAGAAAGATGGCCAGCTTAGTACCTCACCTAAGTTGCCAGGGCCTAGTCCGCAGAAGCAAATGAACCCTGAGTAAAAGTTTGACAGATCTCCTCAGTATGATCGAAGGACTTATAGACAGTGTTATAACTGCGGCGAGTTTGGGCATATTCAATCAAATTGTAATAAAAATAAAAATGGAAAAGATGATAGACCAAAAAGGTTTACTGTATAAAACCAGTTGAAGCTACTGAAGGAGGTTGTAACAATGGTTCTGTCTCCATGGCAACTAGCACGACAGAAAATTCTGATCTGCCACAAGCCAGAGGCGTTCAGTGCTTTCTTATAAAGGCAGATAATATTTTACTACAGAACTCTGGGGAGAAAATTCGTATTAATGAGACATCTTATGTTGGAATTGTAGATACCTGTTCCCACATAACCCTGTGTCATCCTGATGTGGTTCCTAAAGAACAAATACTTCCAAATCAAACTGTTACAATCAAGGGAATAAGTTCTATGCCAGTGATTTTACCTATGGCTAAAGTAAAGATAAACTATAGAGACTGGGTTGGAATTTGGGATGTGGCAATTTCTGATCAAATACCTGCACCTTGTTTGATCGGATTAGATCTCACTAAGCATGTGCAGGGTGCTTTTGTAGTAACATGTTCCCAGGGGGAGCACTTAACAATCCCTGAGGGAAAAAGGGAATCCCTAACTTCTGAAAGTAACCTGCAAGGCCCCAGTTTAAAAGAAAACTCTGACGTGGATGAAATGGCAGAAGTTATATTTATGAAAAACCCTAATAATTCATCATTTGATAAGGAACAGAAGGAGGATACCACCCTTATGCAGTGCTTTGAGAAAGCTAAGGGAACTCCCTCTTCATTAACGCCTGAATGCCCAGAGAGATATATAATAGATAACAATCCGTTATATAGGGAAGTTTTGTTAGCACCTCAGAGGGGTGGAGATGGAAACCTTAAACAACTGATTGTGCCTGAAAAATATAGAGACAAGATCTTAAGCAAGGCGCATAGTGATGCTTTTGGAGCTCACATAACTTTTACTGGCCAGGAATGGGTCAGCATGTTAAGCAGTTTTGTCAGACGTGCGATACGTGCCAAATGAGTGGTACTGGGGAGGACAAGACAAAGGTTAAGCTATGCTCATTGCCAGGGATCTCGACCCCTTACCAATGTGTAGGTCTGCAAAAATCCTTAGAGATAGAAGGGCAAAGCTGGAGGAATGCTCATGAAAAGCAGAGGGGCTGGTGTGATGAAAAGGCCTGGGAAAGAGCATTCTGTCCTGAGGATGAAGTGGGGATGCTGAGACCCATAGAGGGGACTGAATTGCAGTTAGCATGGTCAGGACCTGTAGATGTGTCACAACAGTACTGGAAAGCTGAAGGGACTAGTACGGGGAAGGCTCCTCATGCAGCTGCAAAGGCACTGAAACCCCTACAGGAGAAACTAGCAATTAAAAGGATAGAACCAGATTATGAAAGTCTTGACACCTCTGAAATAAGCCAAGTGTCTGAGATTTCACCTAAAATAAATTTGCATAGGAATCTTGAGGTGACCCGTGATAGTGGTTCCGCACCTATTGCAACTAAAGTACCTGCGGGCAAGTTTGTGGGTGAGAATGAAAGCAAGAGCAATAAGATCACAAAGAAGAATGCAGACATAGATGTTCTGGAGGAGGGGAAGAAACTGCCTACCCTTTCCCCAGCTGAGAAAGTGAAGCCACGAGCCAGAAAGAAAGCAGGCTTCACCAGGAAAAGGCGAGCAGAGGAAATCCAGTGGACATCAGAGTGCCAGGTGACTGTTGATCGTTGGAAGAGAGCGCGGACTTCAAGACCTGTCCTTGTTGCACCGGACTTCAACTAGGAGTTCATTGTGTACATCGATGTGTCAAGTGTGGGTCTGGGAGCCATGCTGTGCCAAGTGGAGGACAGTGAGAGTCTACGCCCAGTGACTTTTACCAGCAGAAGACTTCGACCTCGTGAGAGACATTTGTCTGCCATCGAGAGGGCATACCTGTCTATTGTATGGACCTGGAAGAAACGTAAGCCATACGGAGAAGAAAGTTTACCCTGTGCACTGACCACTCACCTTTGAAATGGTTGAGAACTTTGCAAATGAACAGTAGCAAACTGACCAGATGGTCCTTGATTCTCCAAGATTATGACTTTGAAATTAAAAACATCAAAGGATCTTAAAATGTGGTTGCAGACACATTGTCTCGAAGACCAAATGACTAATGGGTGGATAACAGAGTTTGTAATGTTGTATTAATTGTTCTATTTGTGTACTAGTTATGAAGTACGATAGAAATGCAATGTTTGTTTGGATGTTGATGAACTGAGAGGTGTATAATGATGGTGGAAATAATGGTGAGCAGCCTTATTAATGTAAAGGTAATGTGATTAATGCAAATGTTTTAACTGTATTAATTGTCTTGGATGTTTAAAGTAGTAATTTTGATTTGGTGAACATAGTAATAGAAAGAAAAACATTGTATTATAAGGTATGTATAAATATTGGTAAGTTATTGTTATATTTGCATGTACTTAACTGTTTGTTTATGAGGGCAAACTGCTGGGTTTCCACTCGTAGAACAAACTTCTTAAGGGGGGAGGTATGTAGCGAACACCCTGTTTTCCTGTATATATAACGGTATTGGCCTGCACCAATGGGAGCTGTTGGGAGGCGGAGCCGGAGAAACCAGGAGGGAGGGGTGCGTCTGAGTCTAGTCAGTTCAGTGAGAGACAGAGAAGAGAAAAAAGAGTTTTGGGTTGGAGGCAGAGAGAGTGTTTAAAGAGTGATTGGTCAGAGTGTGACCTGTTTTAATTAAGATAGAAGAGGTTAAAGTAAAATACTGAAGCTTTGTGTAACTTTAAGAATGTGCTTAAGAACTATTCCTAAAACAACTTGTAATCAATAAACCTGTTTCTGTTTAAAAGTTAAGTACTGAATGGACCTCAGTCTTTCATAGGAATTATAGTTTGATAAAGAGATCAACTGGTGGCAGCGTGTTAAAGGGCGTGTTGGGATACTTGTGTGAGCTCTGTGTTTGGTGAAACAAGCAGGGGCCACGGGGTAAACGCCACAGTGACCATCTCTAATCATGGTATTACAGTGTCATTTTGATGCTAAGAATGAAAATAAGCCAGGGTAAACGTTACAAGTCTACAGGTCTCTGCTGGCAAATAGGAGTCCATTGATCCAGTGTTCTAGGATTAATGCAGTTTTGGTAAGGAAAGAGAGGATCTTCTTTCTAGAGAGGCTAACTGATAGGCTTCTGCCTTATTGATCCAATGTATATTTAGACCAGATTAAAAGATCATTTAAAAAAAATAAAAGCCACCAGTAAAGAAGATTGAAGAAAACCTCTTCAAACCAGCTCTAATATTATTTCTAAATACCCCAGACTATATGGAACAATGGTATTGGCTGCTACCAAAAGCTGTTCAGGGATGGAGTTAGTCTGACTTTCCTTGAACGTCAGTTCCACAATTGAGATGTTATACCAGAGGAAACCATGTGTCATGTGATCACCACCTTTGCTTCTTCATTAAATTCAGTGATGGAAATCCTATTGCTTAGCATCAGGGTTCCCTCTAAGCTGTGTGCGGGCATGACTCCACCTCCCTCCATGCAGTTTTTTTCCTCCTTCGTGCAGCGATCGTGTTCAACCCCGCAAGGTTCTGGTCACGACAGAACCCTGCATTCGGGAGGGGGCAGAGTCACACACGCAGGGGTGAAGTTGCGTGCATGAGAGGCAGAGCCTTGCTCAGTGAGGTGGAAAATTAGAGATTACATTGCTTAGCATATTAAGTCACACTAGAGTAGGCTCACTGAATCAGTGGTGATTTTATGAATCACCTCCTCTGTACTTTGCATTGATTCAAAAGGGCATACTTCAGTTGATGTACTACACTAAAGTTGCAACTAGACTAGTCCTGTTTTAATCAATGGAACTTGCTGTATGGGGTTACTAAATCTCAACTGATTCAGTGGATCCACTCTCGTGTGATTTACTAAATTAAGCAGCAGGATTTCAGCTACTGTGTTCTTAATAGAGATGTGCAGGAATTCTGAAAGCTGTTGTTTAAAAAACACAGATCTTCATACTTCTGCTTGCCAATCCTCTTTCACACTTACGTATAAACTGTCATTTAATTAAGAAAGTAGCAGTCACAGTTAGGTGTTGTTGATGGAGGATGCATTCGTTTATTTTGTTAATCCATAAAATTTGTTCCACCGACTTTAATATATATTGGAGGAATGGAGCTGGGAATCTGAAAGACTGTAAACATCTAATAGTGAGGTTATTGTCTCATAAAAGAAAACAACAACCCTTTATTTTAACTAATAAATAATAATAATAATAATCATGTGCCATCAAAACAATTCTGATTTATGGCTACGCTTTTCAGGGTTTTGTAGTTAGAGAATACATAGTAGTGGTTTACCATTCCCTTCTTCTGGGAGCACCTTCGGATTGTGCAGCTTGCTCAAGGCCACACAAATGTCCCATTATTCTCAGAAAGAGATTTGTGAAATTGTGGTAATTTTTATAGTTCTGGTAATGTTGTGGGGGACTTTATTCTTTCCATTTATGCACAGTAAAAGTGGTAAAGTAGTGCAGTGAAGATGTAATCTCTAGTTTTAGTATTATTTTTTTAATGAAAGAGGTATCTTTATGCATCTAACAGCATTCATGGCATTAGGGAAGTTCTTTCTGGCAAGAGAAAGGGGCGATCTACCCCAGGTTGTGAGGAGGGACTTGTCATGGTGTGAATAATGTAAGTATAGTGAGGTGGAACAAAATGATGTACACTTGTTTCTGACATTTATGCCACAATAAACATGTACTTTTAACCCGTTTGGCAGTATATTTATTGGCTCACTAGACAATTACAAATAAGATGAGCGTATTTGTAATGAGCTGTGAGATGTCTGACTGCATGAACCATAGCCATCACATCTGGCCCAATTTTTGGATTTTCTCTCAGTCCCAAGTTTTATGCCACTGTGCCTGATGAAGAGATCTGTGGAACTCTTCAGAAGCTTGCCTTATTTCTAACTTAACCCAAGTCTTTGCTTTTAAGAATGCTTCATGCGGTTATTTTTGTTACCTGGTCCAAGAGTGTCTTTAGAAGAAGGGACTGAAAAATCACCTCTGAGTACTTTACACCTTGAAAACCCTGGGAAGTGCCATGAATCAGAATTGACTTGATGGTGCATATTTCTTCTTTTTATTTTGCTTGTAGCCGTTTCCTTCCCTACTAACTCTAACAATATTGCCTTGACAAGTGTTCTACTCATTCACTTAAAAACAAAACAAAACAAAATGCCTTTATATGTCAATCAAGATACTGGCCAATATCTGCTTTGTTTTCACCAGTAGAGAGGAAGCACTATGACGCTGAGAACAAATTTGTCTCCTTGTTTGTATTTCCTGTGCTTGGTATCACAGCCGTTTCAAATTGCTATGGTCAACGATCTGTAGAGGAAGTTCTCTCTGCTCCAGGGTACACACAATAGGAATGGGAGTTTTAGATCAATGCAGACAAACTGTAAGGAGGATTTACTTGCTTGTATGAATTCGAAAATTTAAACTGTGTTTTGAATATCTAAGGCTAAATATAACAGTAATTTGTTTCTGTTTGTATTATTTTATATTTTGTTCATTTTTAACATATATGTACCAAGTGTTCCACAGTCACATGGAGATGTTGACCTGATGTGGATAGTTGATCAGTATTATCACATGTGAGAGTGTAAAGACCTGGCAGGCATTGGGGTGGATCAAAAGGACAATGAAATGTTTGCTGCTTTGTAGCGTTTCCAGCAAATTGAAACTACCGTATTTTTCTGTTTATAAGACAACCCAATGTATAAGACGACCCCCCCCTTTTCTAACCCCCAAATTAGAAAATTTGATCCCTGTGGGGCTTAGGAAGTGGATAAAGCAGCCATGAAAGGGCTGCACGATCACAGCCCTTTGTTCCTGAAGCCCTTTCATAGCTGCTTCAGGATCAAAGGGCTGCAATCGTGTAGACCTTTCATGGCTGCATTATCCACTTCCTAAGCCCCGTGGGCTTAGGAAGCAGCCATGAAATGGCTTCAGGATCAAAGGGCTGCTGCCGTTTCACATCGTGCTGCCGTTTCACATCTGCTTTACCCAAAGGGAGCCTTCCCTTCCTTTTTGCTAAGCCCCGTGGCTTCGCAAAAGGCAGGAAAAGCAGCTGCCTTCCGTGTATAAAACAACCCTCAATTTTTTGTCTAATATTTTAAGGAAAAAGTGTTGTTTTATACATGGAAAAATACGGTATATTCACCAGCGAATTCAAGTCATAGAACACATGGAGTTCTAAGATTTTCCTGCCATCTTTCAATAAAAGATTGGAAGTCTTGTGGCTATGGGGGAAGAACAATAATTAGAACACAACCGCCCACTGTGCTATAGAATGGTCAGCAGAGGTTTATGATTGGGAGTGATATTCCTAAACCAACGGATGCAGTGTATCTTTTCCTGCATTGTATACTGTGTTTGAGAGGACATAGCATCAGGATGTGTGAACATCATGACATGACACACCCACCAACTTCAGTTTCTCCTTCGTGGTCTCTGTGAATGCACACTAATGGGTTAATCTGCGCCTGAGCAGAGCAGTTTCGGAAGCTTGTATAGCTTTAAGCACTTGGTGCCGGGGACCTCCCCCTAGGCTATATCACCGCCTCCCGGCACCAGGTGCCTTAGTTCCGTTTCCTGCCGCCGCTGTAGCAGCATCGTTCAGAGCTTCTCAAAATCGTTCCTAGGTAAAGGTAAAGGTTCCCCTTGACAATTTTTGTCCAGTCGTGTTCGACTCTAGGGGGCGGTGCTCATCCCCGTTTCCAAGCCATAGAGCCAGCGTTTGTCCGAAGACAATCTTCTGTGGTCACATGGCCAGTGCGACTTAGACACGGAACGCTGTTACCTTCCCACCGAGGTGGTCCCTATTTATCTACTCGCATTTGCATGCTTTCGAACCGCTAGGTTGGTGGGAGCTGGGACAAGCGACGGGCGCTCACTCCGTCACGTGGATTCGATCTTACAGCTGAAGATCTACAGACCTTACAGCACAGAGGCTTCTGCGGTTTAACCCGCAGCGCCACCACGTCCCTCAAAATTGTTCCTACCTTTCCTAAATTACTTATTGGACCTCCCTTGTTACAACTTTGGACCGGATCGTTTATTCTTCGGATTTTGAGTTGGACTAGTAGCACAAAACTGAGTTTGGGGGTGCATATGGCCTCCAAGGCTCCGTTCAAGCGCTGCATAGAGTGCAACGCTAAAGTACCTTCGAAGGATGGCCATTCAAGGTGTGTGTTTTGTTTGGGGGAGGGGCATCAGCCAGCCTCGTGCGCGCACTGTAAGGCTCTTACCAAGCCTGTGCTGAAGCGAAGGCAAGACCGGCTGAAGGTGTTCTTGTGGTCAAAATCCCTTGACCCGCCTGCCCCGGGAATGGACCCCCCGAGAGCCCCGCTGTCTGAAGCTTCCTCTGTTTCAGGGCGCTCTCCACCGCAGCCCAACAGACCGGAAAAATCGTCCTTGGGCTTGAAGTTGATGGCCTCCGCTCCGGTGTTGAAGCCTCCCTCGAGCCCAGGCCGGTCGAAGAAAAAGAGACCTGCGCGGTCTGCAGCCCCATCGACGCCTGAAATTGTCAGGCCCGAGGCCTTGGAGGAGGAGATTATTCCGCCCTCGGGCATGGTGGCGCCTCTCTCTCCTCAGCCCAGTCATTGCCCGGGCTCACCCCAAGTGTCGCCTCGGTCAGTCACACTGCTCCCTCCTTCTCTGGAGCCGGCCGCCCCTCCACCACAGAAGAGGAAGAGGAAGTTGAGGCATGTCGAGCCCGAGCCGGCTCCACCTCAACCGCAGTACACTTTGAGCCCGAGCGGCTTCGGGCCCGTGGGCTCGTTTCCAGGGGCTTTCGACCCAGCGGCCTTTATTGCCTTTCAGCAGTGGCAGTCTTTCTGCCAACAGTTCCTTCCTCGTATTTGGAAGACTATTTTCGTAGGCCGGCTGGTCCCCCTCCAGAGCCACATGCCAGGGGACACCCTGTAGCCCAGCCTACAAGGGTCTCTGCGTCCAGCTCGACCTGGGACTCTCGACGCCGGTTGGATTTGCCGGCACAAGCTCCATCGTCCCCTTTCCCCTCCTCTCGGGCTCGAGAGGAGGAACTCATTGAAGCCCTTGCTGGGTCGGGCTCTGAATTGGAATTTTCTGGGACCCATTTGTCAGACTGTGACCTCGAACCCGAGTCGGGTTCAGGGTCAGAGGAAGGGGAACTGTGGGACTCGTCACCAATTGACCTCCCTACTCCGGCCTCGGCCACTGTTGGTAGCCACCCTCCCTCTCCATCTGAGGATTATACATCGTATACGCAGCTTATGAGGCGAATTGCAGACACTCTCGATCTGGTGGTTGTGCAGCCGCAGCTGGAGAAGCCTGACAAGGTGTTTGAGGACATGGCTAAAGATCAGCTGGCACCCATCAAGCTGGCCTTTATTCCATCCCTCCTTACCCTGGCTAAGGACTCCTGGGATAAGCCATCTACTTCTCAGCAGGTTCCCAGGCGTGAGGAGAACCTTTATAAAATGCATGGAGAAGGCAGGGAGTTTCTGGCAAAGCATCCGCCTCCTAATTCTCTGGTGGTAGATGCCACCCAGTCTAGGGGCAGGAGTAAGTCATCGTCCTCCCCCTCGGACAAGGAGGGAAGAAAACTGGACCTACTGGGATGCAGGTCATACTCTCTAGCCACCTTCACGTTGAGAGTGTCTAATTACCTGGCAGCCATGGGGGCCTATCATAGGCACCTGTGGAACAAGATCTTGCCTGCACTTAATGTTGCGCCGAAGAACATGTGGGCCTCCTGCCTTGCATATCACCAGGAGGCCATGTCCCTGGCTTGCCAGGAGAGGATCGCGGCCAGACATATGGTGGATGTCTCATCTAAACAGCTGGTCACGGCAGTCGCTCTTCGACGGCATGCCTGGCTCAGGTCGGCCTCAATTTCGGAGGATGTTAGAAGCAGGATCGAGGGTCTCCCCTTTGATGGGATGGGACTCTTCGACCCCAAGACAGACAAGATCCTCGAGAGCCTTCTGAAGCACAGGAAAACGGCCAGGTCCATTGCGGCCCAGAAAGCTCCTCGAGGCTCGTGGTGGCGTTCCTCTAGACCTTATTTTGACAGGTCGAGATTCCAGCAAGCTCCCTACCAAGGTCAGTTGCAGCAGCAGACTGGTAGGCAAAGGCAATGTCAGTGACCTCGTCGCCAGGATCGTAAGGACAAGCGATTGGCTTAAACCTTCTGTGGCTGCCGTCAACACTGATTTACAGGGTTAGACTAGCCCAATTTTATCTTGATACCTGGAGGTCAATCACCTCCGACTCTTGGGTTCTTGCCTTCATAGCCGCTGGCTCTGCAATTTAGTTCGACTCCGCACCTTGCATAGGTTTTGTCAGAAACATAGACACTTCACCTGTTTTTCGTAACGAGGCAGATTCCGCTCGAATCTCCTTGTGAGCACACCCCTTTGCCCTCTCCAGCCATCTATCTGGCTCACCACAGTTGCCAGCATGACGAGCTTGGGAGCACACGTCCTGGATCTGACAGCAAATGGATCTTGGACTCCAGAAAGAGCTTCTCTTCACGTCAACCTTCTGGAGCTCCTGGCTGCCTTCAAGGCCCTTCGGCATTCGAGCCCCTTCTCAGGGGAAGGTGGTACATTTGTCGCCCGGCAGCACCACGGGGGTGTACTACCTCAACAAGCAAGGAGGTACACGCTCCCAACGTCTTCCAGATCTCTCAATCCAGGTCTGTGTGTGGTGCTACGAACGCCACTTCTTCCTCAGTGCAGTTCATGTAGCTTCCACCGATAACCTCCTTGCAGATCGTCTGAGGCGATCCCTGGCCTGTACTTACGAGTGATATCTGGGCGGTGCAGTCTTCCACTCCCTCTGTCAGAGATGGGACACGCCATGCCTGAATGTGTTTGCTTCAGCCACAAATAGCAAGTGCGACAGAAGGTGTTCATCAAGGTCTGCCAGGACTGGGCGAATGCCATCTTCACCACTCCCTGGTGGCCCCGCCATCCCTGTTTGCCCCTCTTCCTCAGATGCCTGGGATCATTTTTGGCTTCTGAACTTTCCTCATCTGCTCTCCCTCCTCAATGGCAGGACGCTCCGTTCAGATCTGGACTCCTTGCATCTCACAGCCTGGAAGATGGGCCTTCGGTAAAGGACGTCCTTAGCTGACCCCGTAGGCCTTCTACTCTGGCCACGTATGCGCGAAAGTAGAGGTCTTTCTGTCACTTTGCGGCCGAACACAACTTACCTGTGTGCCCTACTTCATTGGACGCTCTTCTGAGGTTCCTTCTCCCCCTCTTTCAGCATGGCTTGTCACACTCTACACTGAAAGTCTACACTTCTGCGATTGTGGCATTTCAGCCCCCTCTCTCTGTTGCGGCCAAGTTGTTTTCAACTTCCTATGCTGAAACAGTTCCTGAAGGGTCTCCGCAGTATGTGCCCGGCCTACAGGCCACCCACTCCACAGTGGTCTTTGCAGCTGGTCTTCCGTAAGTTGATGTCTCCTTCGTTTGAGCCTCTGGCTTCCACATCACTGAGTCTGCTCGCCTTCAGGACGGCCTTCATTCCAAGCCCTTTCTTATGGCACGCGAGGTAGTGGCCCACCCACCCTCCCTTGTGGAGGCAAACCTTATGAGCCGGCTGCAGCTGGGATTCCCCCTTCCGCTGCCACTTCCTGGTCCTCTGGGTCCGTCCCTATGATTCCCCCTTCCGCTGCCACTTCCTGGTCCTCTGGGTCCGTCGCTATGATTCCCCCTGAAACTTCCTGTTCCTGGTCCTCTGGGTCCGTCCCTATGATTCCCCCTGAAACCACCACTTCTGGTTCTGGACTTCCGGGCGGCACGACAGCCACTGGTTTCTCCCCCTCCCTCATTTTGGGCACGCGAGCCCAAAAAGGTTTGCCTCCACTGCTCTAGAGGATCCCCGGTTTCACCTCAAACCTTTTCCAGATGGGTAGTTGCTCCAATCAAGCTGTCTTATGAGATTGCCCACAAGCCTCTGCCTGTCACTGTTCGAGCCCACTCGACCAGACCGGTTGCTTCCTCCACGGCTTTCCTTCACGGAGTCGACCTGACTGACGTCTGCAAGGCTGCGACATGGTCTACACCGTTCACCTCTGCAGCGCACTATCGCCTCGATGTTCGGGCTAAAGCTGAGGCTGCTGTGGGTATAGCTGTATGGGTTTCTGTCTTGTCGTAACGCCCACCTCCTGGTAAGTCAGCTTGCTAGTCACCCATTAGTGTGCATTCACAGAGACCACGAAGGAGAAAAAGAAGTTACCTACCTGTAACTCTGGTTCTTCGAGTGGTACTCTGTGAATTCACACGTCCCGCCCTCCTTCCCGCTGTATGTCACGACTATCTGTTAACATACTGTACAGCGGCAGACAGTTCTACGGAACTGAGGCACCTGGTGCCAGGAGGCGGTGATATAGCCTAGGGGGAGGTCCCCGGCACCAAGTGCTGAAAGCTATACAAGCTTCCGAAGCTGCTCTGCTCAGGCGCAGATTAACCCATTAGTGTGAATTCACAGAGTACCACTCGAAGAACCAGAGTTACAGGTAGGTAACTTCTTTTTCAAGATCTGGATGTCCCGGACAACCCAGATAGTGTGGTTGCTGACCTTGAGCCAGACATCCTGGAGAGCGAAGTCAAGTGGGCCTTAGAAAGCATGGCTAACAACAAGGCCAGTGGAGGAGATGGCATTCCAGTGGAACTATTTAAAATCTTAAAAGATGATGCTCTTAAGGTGCTACACTCAATATGCCAGCAAGTTTGGAAAACTCAGCAGTGGCCAGAGGATTGGAAAAGATCAGTCTACATCCCAATCCCAAAGAAGGGAAGGGCTAAAGAATGCTCCAACTACCGTACAATTGCACTCATTTCACACGCTAGCAAGGTGATGCTCAAAATCCTCCAAGGCAGGCTTCAGCAGTATGTGGACCGAGAACTCCCAGAAGTACAAGCTGGATTTCGAAGGGGCAGAGGAACTAGAGACCAAATTGCTAACATGCGCTGGATTATGGAGAAAGCCAGAGAGTTCCAGAAAAACATCTACTTCTGCTTCATTGACTACGCAAAAGCCTTTGACTGTGTGGACCACAGCAAACTATGGCAAGTTCTTAAAGAAATGGGAGTGCCTGACCACCTTATCCATCTCCTGAGAAATCTATATGTGGGACAGGAAGCAACAGTTAGAACTGGATATGGAACAACTGATTGGTTCAAAATTGGGAAAGGAGTACGACAAGGCTGTATATTGTCCCCCTGCTTATTTAACTTATATGCAGAATACATCATGCGGAAGGCTGGACTGGATGAATCCCAAGACGGAATTAAGATTGCCGGAAGAAATATCAACAACCTCAGATATGCAGATGATACCACTCTGATGGCAGAAAGTGAGGAGGAATTAAAGAACCTCTTAATGAGAGTGAAAGAGGAGAGCGCAAAAAATGGTCTGAAGCTCAACATCAAAAAAACTAAGATCATGGCCACTGGTCCCATCACCTCCTGGCAAATAGAAGGGGAAGATATGGAAGCAGTGACAGAGTTTACCTTCCTGGGCTCCACGATCACTGCAGATGGTGACAGCAGCCACGAAATTAAAAGACGCCTGCTTCTTGGGAGGAAAGCGATGAGAACTCTAGACGGCATCTTAAAAAGCAGAGACATCACCTTGCCGACAAAGGTCCGCATAGTCAAAGCTATGGTTTTTCCAGTAGCGATGTGTGGAAGTGAGAGCTGGACCGTAAAGAAGGCTGACGGCCGAAGAATTGATGCTTTTGAATTGTGGTGCTGGAGGAGACTCTTGAGAGTCCCCTGGACTGCAAGGAGAACAAACCTATCCATTTTGAATTAAATCAAACCTGAGTGTTCACTGGAAGGACAGATCCTGAAGCTGAGGCTCCAATACTTTGGCCATCTCATGAGAAGAGAAGACTCCCTGGAAAAGACCCTGATGTTGGGAAAGTGTGAAGGCAAGAGGAGAAGGGGACGACAGAGGATGAGATGGTTGGACAGTGTCATCGAAGCAACCAAGATGAATTTGACCCAACTTCGGGAGGCAGTGGAAGACAGGAGGGCCTGGCGTGCTCTGGTCCATGGGGTCACGAAGAGTCGGACACGACTAAACGACTAAACAACAACAAACTTCTTTTTCTCTATCCTTCAAAGTTCCTTTCAGCTTTAACTAAATTTATCCCTTTGGCAGACTGTTTTAATTAATTTGAATAGGAGAAAGTGTTTGGCAGTACATTTACTGTTGTAAAATTTGTTTATTTTGATCCCCAAAGGACAATATAAGGTCTGAAGGGAGATGCTTCCTAACTGCTTTAAGGATCTTTGAGGAGATAAGATTAGCACTGGAGTAAAGAGTGCTTCTGTTGCTGATGAGATATTTCCCCTATCCAATTTCCCTCTTGCCTTTAGGGATTAGGCTTCAGACTGAAGGAAGCACATGCACAGAACTCAGCATTCCTATTTGGGATTTGTTCTTTTAAACCAGTTACTCCCTTCTCTCTGGATGATCCCCTGTAGGTGAGTGCCTTATGCCTATTTTGCTGCAAGGGGCAAATGATACCACTTTTGGGAAGGATGATAGAGGTCATAACTGAAGTATATATCCTTACACTTCACATCCAGTGAGCTGAAGTGACCCAAGACAGGCACTTTCACTTTCTGGCTTTGGATTTCCTGTTTCAGTGAAGTCACCGATACTATTTTCCTTTCTGTAAAATGCATTATGCAAATATCAACATTTCCACTGAGGTTTTAGCATTTGGAAAATTGACGGATTATATAACTAAATGTACTAGTACAGATGCAGACAGCATATATTATGTCTGGTACACCTAACTCTTTCAATGGTTTGTACATTCTTATTGGATTGTGCTCCCTAGATTTAGTAAATGCTTCCAATGAGCATAATGGAGATTCTGCCTGTTGTTTACTATTTGCTTGCCTTTCGAGGGTGACATCTATGAATTTTCATCCAATATGCTATGAAGGCAAATACTCTGCTAGTCTCTTATCACACTGTTGGAGAATGGTTGTATCCCTTTATCAGTTGGACTGGTAATTCTCTTCTTCTTCTTCTTTTTTTAAGCAACAATTGTCAAGATTATGCTGGGTCAGAGAGGCCCACACTAACCAATGAGTCACACTACCCTGACTTTCCTGGTGTGGGTAAAATCCAAGAGGGTCAAATGTGCTGATGACTAGGGAAGAATCTTCCTGTCCGTTACCCTCCGAACACTTTAGTTCTCTCTGAGTTAAATAAACCGTCAGAAGGTTGTGAAGCAAATAAGTAATCAGCAAGGCTTGAGGGAAGAACAATTCAAGGACAATTCCACAATAAAATAAGGTAGCTAACTTAAGTTAATACATCCTGGGAGAACTTCATCATAGTTCCAGAGTATATGTGGTGTGCAAGTCATACAGAAGGGCAGCAGATAATAATGTTTCAAATACTTATTTGACCACAGATACCAATGGGATAAAAGAAATGTCAGTTTCATTACATTTGTAACTAATACATGTGATTAAAAAAATAAAGTGGAAACAAAATACAAGTGTATTTATGAGAAATGGCATTTTAAAATCTTTCCTCCAGAAAGATAAAGACGATGTACGTGTTACTGTGTGTCCCATTTTATGTTTGAAACAACTCTCATATACTGAAAGATTGTCAGCCTGCTTTGTCCATATCACCCACTGCGTTTCATGGTAAGTGAGGACTTGAATGTGAGGCTTCTCCATTTCTATACTGAAAAGACAACAGTGGCTTTGTCCATCAGTGTGACTTAACATCTACTCTGATGTAAGCCTCACGGAGTTCAACGGGCCTGACTCCAAGGTAAGAGGATATTGGAAATAGTTTCAGTTTCCAGCTTTAGTATTAATAACCAGGTCAAACATCCTTCAATTGTGCTGTACAAATCGTACTAATTAGCTTTACAGATGAAGTTGATTTAGAATAAAATTATTCAACTGCAGCTGTGGAGAACACATTATGCGTTGATTTATTAGCTTCCTCGATAAATAGCAGGCAAATCCAGGGTATCAGTCAATGTCTTGAAAGCCATTAGTGGATCTGGCTCTGGTTACATGTAAGGACAAACTCTCCTGTGTGAGCATGACCTCCTTGAACAGCTGTGTTAAGCTGAAACAATGGAACTAGTGACTGGATGTGAATTATGTTTCAGTTTATTGAGTTGAAGAGATCAGACTCTAAGCAAATTTTCTTGCAGTATTGTCACTTTCCTTCATTTTATCGTCTTTCTTTGTTTTCCCATTTCCTACTACTGCTTTTTTTCTGACAACAGTAAATGTAATATGTTACTTGCAGACAAGAAGATGAAGATTCAGTTCCCTTATCATACTCTCAAATAATTTTAAGTGGTCAGATGCATTCCATTGCCCTATATTTCTTTTTTAGGAGTTACATTAAATATATGGATATGTGGTTGCTTTGAGTAACTGTTAACATATAATGGTGTGATATGCAGTTCTGTTTGTATTTGTACATGTCTACAGTATCATCTGATATTTATGATCAGTATCCTTTAGTCTTCAAATCCTATGGACAAACTCCTATCTGCTATGTGCTCTACCCTTGCCCATGGTGGCTGATTAAAGCTGACAGAACACAGTGGTATAGTTTATTTCCGGAGTGGCCATATCTCTAAGAAAGAGAGGTGAGGGGAATGATGCACATTTTTCTGAGAGAGGCTATATTAAGACTCCCTTAAAAATGAAGTGTTCTAGTATATGGGCATATCTCTGCTCTTGGGTAAATCCAGGTGTTTGGAACAATTCCAGTCTGGCCTAGTTTTGGAACTAAAATTGCCTATTGTGTGTCCTGTGCTGAAACAGAGAGAGAGAGTACACCCTTTTCATTTGTCTGGACCACTCAGTATTATGCAAAATCATTAACCTGTTTAGGAGGCACTGGCCTTCAGTAGTTCTGTTGGTAGTGCTGGGAGATCGAGATCGTTCTTCCATCCTGTGACCTTTGATCTGCAGGGAATCCCATGGATATCTAATTCCAGGCAAGGAACTGAGGTCTGGCATCATATAAGGAGTAGTGGGAGCAGTATACTCAAACTTAATCCAAATAAAGTTGAGCTTTTGTTTGTCTGGAGCTTGGGCAGTGTGGGAGATAAGTTCAGTCTACTCTGGATGGGGTTGTACTCCTGGAAGTTTGGGGGTACTCCTGTATTGGATTGCTTCTCTGTATTCTCTAGGAGTGCATTGTGTCATCTCCAGCTGATTTGTCTGTTGCAGGTTCTCATAAAGAAGACAGACTTGACATTAGTTATGTATGCTTCAGCCCTTTCAATTTAGATCTGTTCTCAGCGTGGTGGTGATTTCTAAAAAACTTAACAGAAAACTCAGTCGGTCCAAAATACACCAGACATCTGACTGGTGCCCATCTTGTATCAATTTCATTGGGTACCTGCATGTTTGTGGACTCAGTTTAAGGTGTGGTTGTGTAGGTGATTTCTGTGCAGGCCTTTTAACTAACTTTAAGGTCCGCCTTGGTAGCCTAGCTCTGTATGCCGTTGTTCCGGACTGTGAGGTAAGTAAGCATGAGAGTCTGGGGCTTCTTGAGTATAGTACGGCATGTCTGGCTTACTGCATGTATGTACTGCATGTCTTGAGATTTGTCAGGCTTCCTTTTTGCTGTATTCCTGACATGTTAAAAATGTTTTGTTTAAAAGTCTTTTAATCTGTAAGGCTGCTGGCTTTCATGTGTAAGTCTGCTGCTGTTTTGAAAGAGATTTTTAAAAAAATAAATGCTCTTTTTAAATTGTATTGTCCCAAATCCCAACTCTCCCCACCCCCGTAATTGATAGACTTTTTGCTTTCATTAACCTTGTCTTGGTATAATCCATCTGGATACTTTCTAAGCAGAAGCAGGGGGTAAAAATATTTAATTATAATAATAGTCTAAGATTTTTTCTAATCTTAACTAAAATAAAGGCTTGGGTATGTGCCTAAATATCTTATTTCTAACTTTGCCAAAAGAAGCAAAATGGACTAGTCTGTTTCTTTTTCTTTCCCTTTTTTCCTTTTTCCTTTTTTCTTTTTGCATAGCATTTGGCTGTCTCTTAATTTTCAGTCAGGTCAGTATCCCCGCTTCATGTTCCTCACTCTTGAAAGCCTTCTAGAATTTGATCTGCAAGGGGTATGAAGTGTTCTCTTACCTAGTGCTCAAGGGGACTGACACTGTTCTACTCCATCTCTTTCAAGTAAGAAAAGCCAATTTATTTTATGAGTAGGTAGAGCACCTTTCCAGTACTATATTACATATTAAACCTGTAACAAGGACAACCTGAATAAAAAGAAGATCTAGTTTGATTTAAATGTTTTCTTAGCAAAGTGGTGGATGCTTTTTAGTGGATGCTTCATGTGTGTAGGTATGGTTAATCAATGAGTTCATGTGGACTGTCATTAGTGGACCTCTGTGCTCAGGCAAGGGAGACACACCCCTCTGCTGCAGTGCAAATTCTCTGAGTTCCAAAAATTGTTTATGTGCAGGATGGGATGGGGATTGGTTTCTTTTAGAGCTTAGGCTTTATTTATCACATCTTTTGATCTTCTCTTACTTATCTGTGTGTGTGTGTGAGAGAGAGAGAGAGAGAGAGAGAGAAATGAAAGAAGACAAGACACAGGTCGTATTCGGTATAAAGGAGACAATCAAGAAGGGAGAGAAATCCAGTGTTCTGGATTGTGTAAAAAAGCCACTTTATAGTATGTTGCTTTAAATGTGGAACACAACAGGAACATCCAAGGAAAATTCAGGTCTAATTCTTCTCTTTCTTTTTCTTTGTGTTTTGTGACAACTGACTAAAGCTATAGTTATGATCCTGTTCGGAGGTTTTAAAGTGATTATACTGCAAATAAATGAGCTCTAGGGTGATAGCGTAATTGAGTTAAAGATGGGTTCTTCTTCGTGGTCTCTGTGAATGCACACTATAGGATTTGTTCTGCGCTTGCACAGAGGTTTCCGGAATGTTCTAGAGCTTTAGCCGCCACTGCGGTTTCATCTCTCAACAGGCAGAGCTCTGTTCACCTTCTTCTCATTTTCTTTGTGAGTCTGAACAGGGAAGAAAGTAGCAGAGCTGGAAAGCAAAATCCTCCCTCCTCTTTTCCCCGTTCTGTTCCCCTTCCCTTCCCCGCCACTTTATGGCCTTGGAAGGGCTTTTCAAATGGTACAACTTTTGCCCCAACAAGATTCCCCTCTCTGATGGACACCATTCATGCCTTTTCTGCCTTGAGGAATTCCACCAGTCCTCTTTGTGTCACACCTGCAAAAACCTTACCAAACAGGCACTCAAACTCTGGCAACAGCATCTTCTATCTTTTCTTTGGGAACGCTCTCTGCAGCCTCCTCAACCATATACTATGGATTCCACACCATCCCTCCATCCCAGGACCCGACTCCATCAGCTGAAATACCATCTACTTCACCTGCATCGAGACCACAACTGGTCAAGTCAAAATCCAAATCAACCTCCAAGTCCAAGTGCTCAGGATTGACATCAACGTCGGGATCGACTTCAGAACCAGCCTTGGCACTTGATCATTCCAAGCCACCTAAAAAGAAGAAGAAATCATCTGAGGGCTCGCCTAGCCATAAATCTAAGCACACCTCATCCCGACCCTTGGTGGACGAGACTACTCTTCCACCACCCATCCCGGAACAGACAACTGTCTGCCTTGACTCCCTTTCAGGAGAGGATGACTCCAATCTCTCGCTGTCAGGGCACCCTCCATCCCCAGCCTTCAGTCAGTCACCTGAATGGGGAAACACCTTGGCCAAGGTTACGGCAATCATTTATTCAGCATGCTCGAGCCCCATGTCTGTGGGATGCTCTCTCTCCACTCGAGACTCTGATTCAGCCTCTACCTTAGCTGATCCCATACTGCCCTGTAAGCGATCTAGGAAAACTCACCATGTAGCGGAGACTTGCCGACCCGATGCCGAGGATTTGCAAGCTCCCCCACCACCGGGGGTAATGGCATCGCATGATGCTCAGGCTTGATACCACTGTCCTAAGCATGTTACCCTCTATGAGCACCCTACTTACTATGAGCCCTAACCTAGGTAATACTGAGATCGACCATACCGGCACTGGTCATCTGATCCATGGCTCTATACAAACACTACTGGTATGCCTACTCCTCCTCCTCTGATTCATCGGGATCGCCATCTCCCCCTCGGTACCATACAAGGAGGCCCTTCCAGAGTTTTCCTCTGATGTTGAGTTACTACCTTACCTCCGATACTGAAGCCAATACCATTGAGCCACACACCCTGCACTCAGCCACGGTACCAAAACAGCCCTGAACCTCAGTACCAACCCAGACTCGTGCTAATGAACTGACCACACTCTCTCAGGTACGGTCATCCTCGTTACTACTACATACAGAGGACCACCACCAGGCCCAAACATTATCTTCCTTCTCCCCTACTACAAGATGACCACACTTCGCCATTGCCTTATGGGCACTATTTTGCATCTCCGGACTACCAATTTCTGCATCTGACCCGTCCAGTCTCTTGATATCGAGGCCTTGAACTCTGCACCACCACACGGGTCCCCACCTAACTTGCCAACTCCAGACTCCAATGTTGCAGATGCTAACCCACCATCACCATCAGATGATTTTTCCTCTTACTCCCAACTTATTTTACGCATCGCAAAGGCCGTGGACCTTGAAGTCCAGCAACCCACACAGAACGAGTCAGACAAAGTGTATGAAGACATCAGCCAGGACCAAACTCCCCCCGCCGCTTTGTATGGGGTTCATCCCTTCCCTTCTGAAACTCATTAAAGAATCTTGGTCCAAACCTCCTTCTGTTTCACAAATGGCCAGGTGCTTCAAAAAGCTGTAAAAAACACACGGCGACAGCACTACATTCTTATCTAAGCACCCACCTCCCAACTCGGTGATCGTAGATGCCACTCAGAATAGAGCATGCAACTGCTCTAATGCCACCCCTAATAATTGGGAAGGCAGAAAACTAGATATCATTGGTCGTAGGATCTACTCTTTGGCTTCTTTCACTTTGCATGTAGCCAGCTGCTTAGCAGCAATGGGAGCATATCATCGCCAGCTGTGGAATAAAGCTCTGCCCATTCTCCAGTCCACACCTGAAGAATATAGAACCCGCAGCCTCACTTTCCATCAGGAGGCCATGACCCTAGCCTGCCAAGAGGAGATGACAGCTCACCACATGATTGACACTGCATCGAAACATGGTCAGGGCAATCACACTCCATAGACACGCGTGGCTTACATTCGCTCACATATCAGAAGACTCATGGTTGTGAATTGAAGACTTATTGTTCAGTGGTGCAGGCCTCTTTGATGAGAAGACTGACGAGATTCTGAACAATCTGCAAAAAATGAGAAAAGCAGCACATTCTTACAACACTAAGTCTTATTTCTGCCATCAGCGTTACCAGTGAAGACATACTTACCTGTACCAATGATACAGACCACAGGCAGATAGACAGAGGTATCTATCACTGTCCTCTTCCTCTTTTCCTCCTTGGCAGCACTCGCAATTCCAGCGCCCTCATCAATTCTTCAGGCTCCCTGACATTTATACTTACAAATGGGCTACATTTTCCAAGTTTGCATAGGAGCATGTTTACCCTACTGCGCCAACAAATCTTGATGAGCTCTTAGCGTTCTTGCTCCATCTCTTCCATAGTGGCCTTTCTTTGTCTTCTTTCAAGATATACATAGCCGCCATAATTGCACACCAACCTCAGGATTCAGATGCTGCCACCCTATTCCACCACCCCACCCTCAAGCAGTTCCTTAAAGACCTTGCCAACATTCGACCATCACGCCCAGCATTACCTCCACAGTGGTCGTTACACCTTGTACTACAGTGCCGCACACTACCTCCCTTTGAGCCATTGGCCACAACTTCTGAGAGACTACTCTCCCTCAAAACCATCTTCCTGCTTGCCATTACTTCAGCCTGTCAGGCTAGCGAGCTCGCTGCACTACGTGTGGACCCATCTTTCCTCCAGTTTCATCCTCATAAAGTTACTCAGTATACGGATGTTTCTTTTTTGCCTAAAGTGGTTTCGGAATTTCTCATCAAACAGCCAATAATTTTACCTACTTTTTTCCCCTCACCATCCAATGATCTTGAACATTTTTTACATTCCCTGGATGTTCGTCGGGCTTTGGCATTTTACATATCCAGGACCTCTTCATTTTGCAAATCAAAGAGACTTTTCATCAACCCCTATGGGCCCACTAAGGGATCTCCAATTTCAGTTTAATCATTAAAATAAAGAGTGAGGATCTTTGTGATTAAAATGTTAAAAGGGTTAAAATGACTCTTAATTTTCAGTGATGTTTCAGTTTGAGTTGGCAGAATTGTGCAAGAAATACCAACATACAATTGAATAAATTCCTGGCTAGACACTTCATTGGTGGGCACATAGAACTTAATTTGATTTTAAACAAATGATATGAAGTGAGGAATTACAGGATCTAGTAAGTAAAGTTTAACTGTGGAGATGTAAAGACTGATGTGTATTCAAACATGGAAAGGTCATGTTGGGTCTGAATCTTTGGAATGATTGACTTCTTCATTGTTCCCTGGCTGGCATGAAGCATCACAGTTGAATTTTGACACAATATAAGTATTTGTCAACAGATCTTTTTAAAAATTCTGATATGCAGCTTATGCTACCAGATAGTTTGGATACAGCAACTATTATTATAATGTATGTATGAACACTTTAAGTCCCCTGTTCTGGCTAGGTTATACATTTTAATCTGTTTTACAAGCAATTCCAGAAGCGGGAGGATTCAGTGTTTTAGTAAACAATACTGCTCTGAAAGTGTAGGTATTCACAATAACGGAAGTCTGAAGAGGGCTACTTGACTTCTTATGCCCAGATATGTGCCAGGTGTTACACGGTGTGTGTATCTAACAAAACACCGTGCCCAATCTTGCATCTTCAATAAGAATACTACATGTGTATCAGAAAGCATGTTTGTCATACATATCTAGCCATCTTAATTATCATTACCATCATCCATTTTCTGAGTGCTATGAAGGTGTTAAAAGATAATACCAATTCTTGAATAAATGCTCACATCTAAAAGACACACAAAACAAAATGGAACAAGGAAAACAAATACCAGCATAATAGATGGCCTGTTCTTTTTTTTGTCATGATACTGTTCCTGAGATGTGGGAGATACAGCCTCTGAGTGGCACTTTGTCTTCTGGTTGGGGACAGAATATGCCTCCCTTCAACTTTGCCATCTGTGTTCTCCTGAATATACCTTTTCATTTGCTGTGACACATTGTATCCATTTAATTTACGTGTTAGCTTAAGTAATAATTTTTTATTTTATATATATTTTTACCAGCCTCTTCACAAGTAAAACCTGGCATCATGTTTATAATGTGCTAATATTGCTTACTTTCAATAGTCAAAAAAGAGAAATACCACCTTCTAGGTTTCTTTTCATGTAGTATAGCGCAGCCATTGCTAGTCATTGTGAAGAGTGTAAATTATATCACCAGTGTACAGGCTAAGATGGTTTATGGTGATGGAGGCCTAGAAATCAGAAACTGTCACTTAATGCAGCTTTATTTCAGTAATGTTTTTCTTTTCTACATTCAACCTTTGAAATCTGAAAATGGTAAGGTTATTTTCTGGTTTGTTTCTTATCCTTCAGATGCTTGCCATTTACTGAGCCCACCGTGTTTTACTGAGGAAGATAAATACAACCTGGAAGCTCTCCGCATGATTCATAAACAAATGGATGACGACAAGGATGGTGGTATTGAAGTTGATGAAAGCGATGAGGTAGGTTTAGAAAATATATAACTTTGACTACTTGGAAAAAGGAGGAAGTTGTATGAATAGGAGAAACATTAAGTGATGATACCACTGTTTCATGAGACTCTGTTTGTGTATAGATGAAATCCATTTGTGGAGCATACTGATTTTTAGATATATGTTGACTCTGGTTTGACCACAATACTGCCAGTTTCTTGCAGCTAAATGTTTTTTATGTCAAAAAAACGATATAACAATACACTGGAATTGAGTAGAACTACAAGGAGCCCCCCCCCCCATCAAATACACCAGAATGAAACGATTAGAAACATGACATAACACACCTCTAACTAGTTCATGATCCCATAATGTTTTCTTGCTCATAGTAAGTCATCTAATGCGTGACCAAGAGGAGGATTTACTGAGTCTTCCTGGTTCAGTCTCGGAGCCTCAAATGCCTTCCATGTTGTATGCTGGCTGTATGCATGTTTAGTATTTCTAGAACTCCTTAGTATATAATAATTAGTATTATGTGCCGCCAAGTCAATTCTGGTTTATGACGACCCTTTTCAGGATTTTCCAGGTAGAGACTATTTAGAAGTGGTTTATCATTCCCTTCTTCTGGGGGTGCCCTGGGACTTTTCAGCTTGCCCAAGGCCACACAGGTTGGCACTATTTGCAGGAAGCACAGTGGAGAATCGAACTCTCAACCTCTATCTAAACCACTGAGCTATCTAGTCAGCGCTTAGTATATAGACTTTTATTTAAAATAGGTTCAAGGTGAAAAGAGGTCAGCTTCTGCCCACAGAAGTCAATGGAAGTTACATTAGTTGTGACTAGTAAGTCCCTTTTATTTCTGTATCTGTTTAGCTGTTCTACATTGGATTTTAGCTACTGACTTAGTTTATGCATTGTTACGTTGATGGATTGTGTCATGTAATGTTTTGTTCTTTTTTGTACTATTTTAAAAATCTATATACTAATTTTGTGTAGTGTCTTCTTTTTGCTGCATAGACACATTTCAAAATCTTGTGCATTATAATCCTGCTCATTTTCATGCTAATTATGTTAATATGCTATTGATAATTGTATTAAAGAAAAACTTTGCAGGAGGAAGGAATTTCTATGAGAAGAAATTAAATGAACAGGAAACAGTTTTGATAAAATGGGATCATAAATACTTGAAACAATAGTTGATTATGAACATATCTTTTGACTTTCTTTCCAGCGTGAAGCCCAATTGATAGTAGTAGCCATTCCAGTCTCTTGATGGTGGCAAGTCACTTTGTAATGTTTGCTTTGTATTTCTTTTCATGAACAAATATATGGAAATGAGTCATTTGCCTATGAAAGAAACAAATCTTTCTGAAGAGAACACTGAAAAGTTCTATACTGGTTAGAGAGAACCTTGCCAAATATAATTATCATTTGTTCTTCCCACCAAAAGAGAAAGAGAAAAAAAAGGCAAGATAGGAAGCTCTGTTTACACAGATATGATGAATTCTTTATACCAATATAAGCATAGTTTTAACATACGTAGTAGCCTGTATTTTAGCTAACAAAGTACTTTGATTTAACTTGTAATAAATACATGCTACTGAAATTCTGTATTTAGCAAGGTACATAAAGACAATTAATGACTCAGAAGGAGAGAATGTATGATTTTGTTTTCTGTGCCTGTTTTGCCAAGTATTTTGGGAAAAGTTTCAACTAGTAGTTGTGAATCTTTAACTTATCTAGATGCATGACTTTTATCACTTATGCTGCTTTTGCACCCTGCTGCAGCTGTTTCACTCCACTGTGCAGATTTTGAAATTCTTTCAGTCTGTGGAAAATTCTTTATATGCAAGAATCACTCAAATTATTCTAACAATCTAAAAACATACTTTCCAAGGACTATTTTACAACTAAAATTAGCATCTTGGACATGCTAAATGTTTAAAAATTTAGCCATAATTTTAGTCATAGTAGATAAAGATAAATGGTATTAAAATGTCCTCTGAAAAATGTGAAAGCTTTGTTTATGATTGGTGCTGGAGAGAAGAAAATATGAGTTCAAAGAATTATATGTAAACTTACAACTTAGGTAAACCAATTAAAAACATTGGTATCAAATTTAGATGAAGCCTCAGAGAAGCCATAGATAGTATGGAAGCAAAGGGGAAATATCTACAATTAATGGAAACAAATGTATTTGGAGGGAAATAAAAAGAGATATAAAATTGGTAGGTAAAGGTTCCCCTTGACATTTAGTCCAGTCGTGTCCGACTCTAGGGCACGGTGCTCATCCCCGTCTCCAAGCCGTAGAGCCAGCGTTTGTCCGAAGACAGTTTCCGTGGTCACGTGGCCAGCGCGACTAGACACGGAACGCCGTTACCTTCCCACCGAGGTGGTACCTATTTATCTACTCGCATTTACATGCTTTTGAACTGCTAGGTTGGCAGGAGCTGGGAGAAGCAGCGGGAGCTCACTCCGTCGCGTGGATTTGATCTTACGACTGCTGATCTTCTGACCTTGCAGCACAGAGGCTTCTGCAGTTTAATCCGCAGCGCCACCATGTCCCTTATAAAAAGAATTGGTAGATTTTTTTATAAAATAAAATTGGGAGATAATCTTTTTTTATATGTTACTTTAAAAGTCTGGAATAAGTGGAAAAATATATGAATGCCAGAAATATCCCTGTTGCCCCCATTTACACTATGTCCTAATTTTTATTATGTAGATAAGCCAGAACAGTACAGTATGTTAAATGGAAAGAAAAGGGTATTTACAGAATGAGAGATTTTTGTGAAAATGGAACTCGGTCATCCCCTTTCTCTCTGATACCAATTCCAAACCTCCCTTTTTCTTTTCACTTTACTATTGAGGTAATGTTCTCTTTAAATCACCACAGGAATAAACATGTTTTCTTTACTAATCTTCTCTTATTTCCTCTCTTTTCCTTTCACTGCCACCAAGCTTTAGTTACTCCTGTGTGTGTGTGAATATTTAACCCTTCACTCAGGCCCTTCCAACACCCTCCATATAGCCAGCCCCCACAGATTGAACTCACCACTGCTCAGTTTGAACAGAACAAATAAAGTTTTATTGACATAACCCTGTTAAAAAGAACATTGTTTATTCCTGGACTTCAAATTCATGTTTCTTTCTTTGTTATTTCATATTGGTCTTTTAAAAGGTTTTTTTTTTCAGTTCCTCCTGTTTGTTTTGCTTCTTTGAAATATTTAATTATTTTAAACAATGTTATGCCATCAAACAATGGTGTGAAGTTTTAAAAAGGGTGGGCACTACACATTTTTATGTTCAGTGACTTGCATCCTCCCTAACTCACATGTACATTTTAGTTAGTTGTGAACACACAGTGCATAGGTTGGCTGGTTTGATGGCAAAGGAGGAGATTGTGAAATTAATTTTAAAATCACCAGGTACAAAATTGTGTCCAAAATGCTGTTGCTTTGCGTTGCAAGTTGCAACGAGAATAAGCCCATTCAAGCAGTGGCGATTTGGTGAATCAGGTCCTCCATACATTCCACTGATTCAGTGGGCTTACTCTGGTTGTAACTTAGGGACAGGATTTCAGCCTCTACATTTTGGAATACAGAATTTAGTCTGTTGTACAGGAGGGTTGCAGGTGGTACAAACTTGACCTTCACTCCTTGGGACAGAGCTAAGTGCTGCAGTTCCTTTGAAAGGCAGTAGGTGGTGTGAATCGCTTAGATGTTTGTGCAAAGCTTGGCAAAGCTTTGATAAGAAGACAGGAGATATAAGTCAGAGTCATCTTCACTCCTTTCCTCCCCCTCCACACAAGTAGAGAAAGGCTTGATGCTAAAATGGAACTTGAAGCAGTGGGATGAATTTAGATTCTCTGTTTTCATCAATTCATTAGAAGTTTTAAATAATCTCATACCCTGTTTCCCCGAAAATAAGACAGGGTCTTATATTAATTTTTGCTCCAAAAAACGCATTAGGGCTTATTTTCAGGGGATGTTTTATTTTTGTCATGTACAACCATCTACATTTATTCAAATCCAGTCATGTCCTCTTCTTCTGGTTGCTGCACAATGGTGGAGGGCGGGGTTTCATTTAACTAGGGCTTGTTTTTGGAGTAGGACTTATATTACGAGCATCCTGAAAAATCATACTAGGGCTTATTTTCAGGTTAGGTCTTATTTTAGGGGAAACAGGGTACTAGTATTTTAGATGTGTGAGTCATTATGTTACCATAAATTGACTTCTTGAACATTAAGTGGACTTGTCTGACATAAAGAGTAATTAAAAAAAACTTGTACACAATGCAGTGAAATAGTGCACACCATGAAACCCCCAAAGCAAGCCTATCATTAGCAGCAGTTTCCTACTGTCAATGATGTCATCATCATTGGACATACAGAGCTGTGCAACAGGATTTCAGCCATTATTGCTGTAATGCCTTCACTTCTGGTTGTGGATTTACTGGTGTTGGTTATTTAGGTCTTATTTTTTTGTGAGTGGCATCAAATTAAAAAGGATATTTTACACAAAGTAGGGTATACCACTTTGAATGTGCCATTTGGCTTTTAGGGCTATAAGTCACAGAATTCTCTATGCTGGGTGTTCCACCTTCGAGACACCTACAGACTACATGTGCCTCATGTGGGAGAAAGTCTAAGCTAGAGGACGTCATGGCCTGACATAGGCCGTGCTCTACCTAGCTTCCTGTTCAGAAATAAAGCTCCTAGTAAGCACAGTAGCACAGTGCATAAACTGCAGTACTGCAGTCAAGACAAGCTGAGTTTGATCCTGACGTGCTCAGGTAGCCAGCTGAAGGCTGATTTAGCCTTCCATTCCAGTATGGTTTTAATTTAAATCAGATCAATTTAAATCACATTTTAAATGTGATTTAAAAAAAATTAAAATGTTTTAAAAATTGCATTTTTTCATGATTTAAATAAAACAATTCATTTTTTATTTGAATCATTAAAAAAATGATTTTCATCCACCATGTTCCATCCTTCTGAGATCAGTAAATTGAGTACCCAGCTCATTAGAAAGGGGCAATGTGTAGCCTGCATAATTAAAATGTAAACCACCTAGAGAGTGCTTTAAACACTATGAGGTGGTATACGAACAGCACACTTTGCTTTTTTTGCTTTGCTTTTTGAACAGGAAGCCTTCCAGTTTAGGCCTTTCCTAGGTGAGCCGCTTTAAGGTGTCTGTCTGTCTGTCAGGTGGTACTCCCAGAGTGGAGAATTCTATGATTTGTTTAAAAAACAAACAAAAAAAGGTACATCCCTAATGCTAGTTAACTTGTACAATGGTTTGATACAGTATAAAGCTTTTATACAATAAAATTAAAAACCTATGTATGTTGCAACAGAGCAGCATTGAACTAAGAGTTTCCAGATAATTGGAAGGTGGCAAGAGAAGTATGGCTGTTAGTGGTACTTTATCTTTTTTCCTAAGGCTGCTGGAGCTGCTTAATGTTCTAGTAGGAGATTAGCATAGGTAGTTGAGATTTAGCTGGCTGGGGATCACTCAGTGAATTAAGTATCTGGTTGGGAGTTCAATTTCCCCATAAATCCATCTAGAGCCAGTCTGTGTGGCCTTGGGCAAGCTGTACATTTCCAGGGGGCTTCTAGAAGAAGGGAATAGTAAATGACTTCTGAATAATCTCTTCCTAAAAAACCCTGAAAAGTGCCATCATGAGTCAGAACCGACTTGACTGTACACAATTAAATTAAGTTGAGATTTTAAAAGCAAATGAGGCAAAGATTCATTTGTATTCTGTTTGCAGTTAGGAGTTTCAGCTTGCTGAGTTTAACAAAGAATACAAATTATCCTTTGTCCTTTGTCTCAGTTCCTGCTGAAGTACTATATAAATGATTTGTTGTGGGGGTTGGGTTTAGGTTTATGGTCTGAAAAGGTAGTATTCTTATGAAGAAATTGAGTAGAGGAAGAAGATCTATAGATTTTGTACAAAATTCTCTGAATTTAAAAATATTCAGTTTTTCTTTTTAGAGTGTGCTTAAACCCTCTTCAGTATTTGCAAGCAATCTTGACTGTTTTTTTGTGTGAGTTGCATTTTGAAATCAGGGACTTTTGAGGATACTGTTTCTTTTCTTCACTTAGGAGTGCTTGCCAAAACAAGAGCAAGCTTGCCAAATGAAAACAAGAACATTTCAAGTAAGAGGAAATGTCCTTGATGGTTATTATGCTAAAACAGAAGATCCTAGTTTTAAGATGATCTTGACTGTTTCAAAGACTTGTTTTTTTTTTAAAAAAAAATCTTCCTGTGGAATAACTGCATTGTGAAAGTTTGACTGATTTCACGGTTTCTGCAAATTAAAAGCAAAAGTAC
This sequence comes from Intellagama lesueurii, assembly GCA_037013535.1. Classification (NCBI taxonomy): domain Eukaryota; kingdom Metazoa; phylum Chordata; class Lepidosauria; order Squamata; family Agamidae; genus Intellagama; species Intellagama lesueurii. Next base: position 114,852,953 of record JBAJHW010000005.1, read on the forward strand.
AAGAAAACCATTTGGATTTTCTGACCACAGTAATCTTCCTGTACATTCCCAGCTTCATTTTTGTTCCAGAAGAAGAGTTGTTTTACTTAAAAAACTGAATATTACCAGACATTTCAGTATTCCTATTTTCCATTTGTACCTGACACCATATCCATCTTCTTCACCTTCCTTCCTGATTTTGGGGCTAATTGGTTCACAGGAAGCAGGGCAGCAAGTAGAAGAAATTAATTGCTAACGAAGCTGGGGAAAGCTGCAGCTGCTGCAGTTGTGTTTGTAAAGGGACTAAGAAACTTTCTCAAGCTTCTTGAAATTCATTTAAAGGAATGAGGGGGAATACAGGGCTTCAGAAGGCTGCAATAAATGCACTCTTTCTCTAGACAGAACTTTAATAAGGGGTAATGGAAGTAACATATATAGAGTAGGAATTTCTATGAACTTTTGGCAAGATCAATACTTAATGTTTACATCAAAAGTCAGACTTTAAGAGGATTCTCTTTAAAGAGTTTCTCTTTAAACATGATCAGTTGTACAAATGTATGTTTATGTAGAAATCTAGTCCAGGCTTTAATTAATGTGCTTGTCTATTGTTTTATGGTGGGCATAGAGATCCTAGGAGAATGTCTTCAGAATGTCTATCATACAGTTATTTCATTGAAGCCAAATGATAGAGCTTCCTTTTGTGTTATCACTGTGGATCTTGATTAGCTTGTGCTAGATGTGATGTATATATTTTATTTATTTATTTATTTATTAAAAATTTAGTAGACTTTGGTCTAGATGGGCGGGGTATAAATTTAATAAATAAATAAATAAATAAATAAATAAACTCTTTCCTTTCTTCCACTGCTGCCACCAGGAGATCCCTAGATCCCCATAACTCCTTTAGAAAGAATCAGGTCCACTCTTTAATGAAATAGAAAGATCTTTAGTTTATTTGCTTATTTGTTTCAGTATTTTAATATTCAGTTCTATTCCTTCTCCCTTCCAGTCACTGGTCAATCACTTCTCAGATCTCCTACTATATTCTCATCAGTCTAATCACAATCACATAAATCTCTGAACTCTGCTAATCAAACTCCTTCCAAAACTCTGATCTCCCTTCTCCCCCTCAGGCTCTGCCTCTTATACTCTGCCTCTTGGCTCCGCCTCTCAGCAACATAAATATGCATGACTCACTCTAACTAAACCTGAGCCATGACCACATTTAAAGGAGAACGCTACAGACCTCCCCCCTTACTTAGGTTTGTTTGGGAGGGGAAACACATTTTTCCTCCTGAACAAACAGCTGCAATAGCTTAAACTTTTTTTTTTCTCATAACATTTTACCTTTCATATTTTTACTAAATTTCAACCAAATCCTTACCTTATCATTTAATAATCAATACAATACTTTACCTTATCATCTACTAATCAATAATATACCTTACCTTATCATTTTACAGAATTTACAACCATACAGAAATCACGATCATGAACTTTTACATAAATAATTAACTGTGAATTATAGTCCATTTCAGTTTATAATAAAAGTCCTGGTATCATTCATCTAGCCTCCTGGAAAGCACATCTGCCACAACATTGTGGGTTTTCGAGGCAAGAACTGAGTCTCTGTTGCAAGGGCAAAATTTGCAAAGTCCAAGTCTCTCACTTTTCCGTAGTAGTCTGGCGCACCATGGACTGGTCCGGTTGTGGTCATCTCCTTCAGCTGGACACACCTCTGCTGGTACTCAGGAGTCCCTCTGTTGACCACTGGCTCCTTCCTCCGCACCCTTTTCCGTCAACTGGCGGTCATCGGCCACTCGGTTGTCCACAGGATGTCATCTGCTGGTCGTTTTAGTGTGACGTCATCTTTAAGTCTGGCTCGGGGCTTCACTTGCTCAGCTAGGGAAAGGGTAGGCAGTTCCCTCTTCTCCTCCCGAACATCTTTAGATGCATCCCTCTTTAAGGCATCAGGGCCTTCCTCCTTCTGTATCACATAATTGACATTGTTCAATTTTGTCACTACTTTATAGGGATCCTCCCAAGCTAATTGTAGCTTGTGTCCTCTGATTGGCCTAAGCAAGAGAACTTCCTCCTCCGGCCCAAAAGTTCTTTCACGGGCTTTCTTATCGTACCATGCCTTCTGTTTAGCCTGGGCAGCCCTTAAATTCCTCCCAGCCAACTCCAGAGAACGTTGCAAGGTGTTTTGCAACTTATATACATATTCGACTACTGACTCTGGGTCATTTTCTCTGTGGTCTTCCCAATTCATGCGGAGCAAATCTAAAGGTCCGCGCGCCTCTCATCCTAGCAGTAACTCAAAAGGACTAAATCCCATGCTGTCTTGAGGGATCCTCCTATAAGCATATAGTAAGGGTTGTATTTTGCAGTCCCAATCATTTGGGTTCTCTGCTACATACGCCTTAATCATGCGCACTAAAGTGCCATTGAATTTCTCAACTAGCCCGTTGGTCTCTGGATGATATGGAGTCGAATTGATTTGGGTAATTCCACAAGCCTTCCATAACCTTTTGATCAGTTTGGATGTGAAACTCATTCCCAAATCGCTGACTATCTCGCTGGCAAATCCCAATCGGCTTATGTAATTGATTAGGGCATCTGCCACTGTGTCAGTTTCCATGTTGCGAAAAGGAATTGCCTCGGGATATCTAGTGGCAAAATCCATTATGGTCAAGATGTATTTATTTCTCCTACGGGTGGCATTAGGTAACGGACCCACTAGATCAATTCCCAGCCTTTGGAACGGTGTAGAGATGACTGGCAAAGGACATAATTTGGCTTTAGTCCTGTCCTGCCCTGTCCCTCGTCTCTGACAGACATCACACGTTTTGCAAAAACAAGTAATCTGTTTGCCCATACCTGGCCAAAAGAAGTTCTGGCCAACCCGTCTTTTGGTTCTGGTGATCCCCATGTGAGCTCCAAATAAACTGCTGTGAGCTTGATTAATGATTTTCTCCCTGTATTTACTAGGGACCACTAATTGCTTTCGGGGTTCCCCTTTTCCTCGGTATGGAGTAGCTAACGTTTCCCTGTACAGAAGGTCTTTGGTTAAGCTAAAGCTCTCAGGGCACTCAGGAGACAGTACAGTGGGAGTCCTGGCAGCTTCAAAGCAAACTCCCAAGCTAATGTCCTCCTTCTGCTCCTGGGCAAAATTGTTATTTGTTTTGGGATTCTGTAGTAGCATGAGTTCTGCCTCAGCCCTATCATCAAGCTGGGTTGCCATGGTAACCGCTCCACCTAGGCCTCTCTCTGCTACAGTATCGGTTTGAGCTGCAGAGGGTGAGTTTTGACCCCCCTTTGAGCGGGTAAGCACTAACGCACTCTTGACATGCTCTATTAAATCCCAACCAAGGAGAAAAGCTGCTGGTATTTCATCTGACACAGCTACTTGCCACTTTCCAGACCAATTCTGGTATTCTACTGGTATCTCAGCCACTTTTAAAACCACGGTTTCCTTCCCAATTCCCTTTAAAGACATTTCTTTGCCAGGAATAATGTCATCCTGGGCTACTAGATCGGAATGGACAATGGAGATTTGAGATCCTGTATCTCTTATTGCAATGTACTTCTTTCCTTTCACAACTATCTCTTCACCTGGGTTTCTGAGAAGGGTCTGGTCATTGCTGATATAGAAACAATGGACTACTTGGGCTATAGGAATATCTTCCTCCTCATGGTCAGTAGAAGTGGTGGTGGTTATGGGATCAGGTCTCTGTCTACTATTTTCCTCCCCTGATTCCACTTGCTTGACACAATACACCTTTTTGGTTAGAGAATCATTTCTCTGCAAGTTGGGGTATGGTTGCCTACACTGGAATTGTGAGTGGCCTGGTTGCCCACAGTTAAAACATTTAAAATTCCTTTTGTCATTCTGAGGTACTTTGGCAAACCGTGCCTCAGGGTTTGATGGTTTTGGCGGGCTAGCCCTTGGCAACTTCGGGGAAGTCCCGCCCTGACCTTCTCTCTCAGGATTCCTGCTGAGGTAATTTTTATTAAAAGGCTTTTTATAGTTATTGTCCCAGTTTGGTTTATTTACTCTCAGCTCTGAAAATCTAGGGTTCCTGTAAGCATTAATCAAATCAGTTTGTTCTCCCGCTTCCCATAAATTTTTAGGATTCTTGTCCCTTACTAAATACCGTAGTTCTCCAGGTAATAGGGAGTAAAACTGTTCTAGCCCAATTAAATCCTTCAACTGTTCTAAAGAAGTGATCTCCTCTCTTTCAATCCACTTTTCCAGAGTCTGCGCCAATCTAGCTCCCAACTGAGAGTACGATTCATCCTGCTTTTTAGAGAGAGAGCGAAATTTTCGCCTCAGGTGTTCAGAGTTCAGACAAAATCTTGAATAAACCATCTTTTTATATGCCTCAAAATCTCTTGCCTTCTCGGGATTCTTCTGGGCATATATTTCTGCCAGATCTCCGCTAACCTGCGCTCTTAAAACCATCATTCTATCTTCATTTCTGATTTCAAAGTCATTGCAGGTGCGTTCAAAAGCAATGAGGAAGGATTCAGGACAGTCCCCTCTTTTGTACTGGGGAAACTTCTTCAAATCTATCTTTGACAGGATTCCACCTCCCCCACTGTTGTTATTACAGTGGTGCCTCGCTAGACGATGTTAATCCGTTCCACGAGGATCGCTGTCTAGCGAAAACATCGTCTAGCGAAGCACGTTTTCCCATTGGAATGCATTGAAATCGCTTCAATGCGTTCCAAGGGAAAATGCAGTCGTCTAGCGAAAATTTCCCATAGGGAAACATCGTCTAGCGAGTGCGGGTCCCCATAGGAATGCACTGACAGCTTTTCACCACTAGTCGGCGCACTCCTATGGGGAAACCTCATCGTCTAGCGAAAATCGCCATAGGGAAACATCGTTTTGCGAAGCGCAGTAGCGATCGCAAAAAGGCATCGTCTAGCGATTTCCTCGTCCTGCGAGGCAATCGTCTAGCGAGGCACCACTGTATTAAGGTTATTGTTTAGAGCAGAAATCTCTAGTTGTCTCATCTGTAGTTGAAAATCCATTTCCCTTCTTCTCTCCTCCTGCTCAGCCTGTCTGGCTTCCTGCTCAAATGCCATTTGTCTAGCTTCCTTCTCAGCTCTTTCTTTGATTTCCAGTTCCCTCCTTCTCTCCTCCTGCTCAAATTGTCTGGCCTCCTCCTGCTCAGCTCTGAGCTGTAGTTCCTTAAATTTAAATTCCCGTTCCAGTTTCCATCTCTCAAATTCTTGAGGGCTTAATTCCTTATGTCCCTCTGAGGTAACCTCAAGAACTATTTTCTCTTGGTCTCCCTCCAATTCCTGAGGCAACTCTTCAGACTCAGGGACTCCCCCTTGTGGCGCATTTGGGAGGCATCTTTTCCTTTTTGTTTATCTTTCTCTGAGGTGATTAGAGCAGCGTTCACAAATTTTTTAAAAGGACCTGTTTTTCTTATTTTACTTCCAGTTACTGATATACATTTTTCAAGCCTTTTCTTTTAGTACTTTCCCTCAGATCTGCTATGACCTGGCTTCTGCCTTATCCACAGCGCTCTCCTATCTCAGAACCTGGGATTTTACAGTAAGCCCTCTGATCCTCAGATCCTGAGGTAAACTCAGAAATTCCCTCTCAGAGAATTCAAGCCTTTTCCTTAGGTTTTCTCCCTCAGATCTGCTATGACCTGGCTTCTGCCTTATCCACAGCGCTCTCCTCTCTCAGAGCCTGGGGATTTTACAGTAAGCCCTCTGATCCTCAGATCCTGAGGTAAACTCAGAAATTCCCTCTCAGAGAATTCAAAGCCTTTTCCTTAGGTTTTCTCCCTCAGATCTGCTATGACCTGGCTTCTGCCTTATCCACAGCGCTCTCCTCTCTCAGAGCCTGGGATTTCACAGCAAGCCCTCTGATCCTCAGATCCTGAGGTAAAACTCAGAAATTTCCTCACAGAGTCGTTCCCTATCTTAGACCCCCCCTGATCTGGGTTCTGAGGCCCCGCTACTAAGCTTTTCCCAAAAGCTCTAGCAGGAACCAAACCTCATTGCCACAGATCCTGTCTAAAAGGTACCCTTGACTCAATAAACTCTTTTATAAAGGCTTCACTGGATTATTTCAATAGGCTTCACTGGATTACTTCGTATCCCACCCGCTGCCACCAATGTCGCGTTTTGACCCTTTTTGGATCCCACACCTCTGGAACCTATGTGGCGTTGGACCCACTCGTGCCTTGGTCTGTCCACCTAGACTCAGACCTCAGAGCACACCAGGGCAAAACTAAACTCTTTCCTTTCTTCCACTGCTGCCACCAGGAGATCCCTAGATCCCCATAACTCCTTTAGAAAGAATCAGGTCCACTCTTTAATGAAATAGAAAGATCTTTAGTTTATTTGCTTATTTGTTTCAGTATTTTAATATTCAGTTCTATTCCTTCTCCCTTCCAGTCACTGGTCAATCACTTCTCAGATCTCCTACTATATTCTCATCAGTCTAATCACAATCACATAAATCTCTGAACTCTGCTAATCAAACTCCTTCCAAAACTCTGATCTCCCTTCTCCCCCTCAGGCTCTGCCTCTTATACTCTGCCCTCTTGGCTCCGCCTCTCAGCAACATAAATATGCATGACTCACTCTAACTAAACCTGAGCCATGACCACATTTAAAGGAGAACGCTACAACGACCATTTCGAGTTACGACCAGCTCCGGCCGCAAAATTTTGCTTCGACTTGCGACTGGAGCTTCCACTTATGAACAGAAAAAGGCAGGGGAAAAAGGTGGGAAATTCAAATTGCTAACTGTAGGTGGCGACGAGGCTGCTTCTTTGTAGCTCTTTCACCCCAGCAGTTAGAGAGTGTGCGTCGGAGGAGGCTTCGGACTGCCTCCTTCTGCTTCTGAGTGAGTGTGTGTGTGTGTGTTTGCAGGGAGGCTTCGGGTTGCCTGGTAAGGTAAGGTGCTGTTTTCTGCTTTTTAAAAACTGTTCTGGGTGTTTTTTGCAGCGTGGTTTTGAGCTGGGGAGGTTTATGTTTCTGTTCTGTGATGGGCCTTGGTGGGTTTGTTTGTTTGTTGGTTCCCTCCCATTTCCGATGGGTCTTGGGGGGGGGGTTGTTGCTTTTTGGAGTGTTTTTCCCCATTTCCGATGGGTCTTGGGGGGTTTGTTTGTTTTTTGGTTCCCCCCCCCCCCCATTTCTGATGGGTCTTGGGGGGTTTGTTTGCTTTTTTGGGGGGTTTCCCCCCCATTTCCGATAGGTCTTGGGGGGTTTGGTTGTTTTTTTTGCTTCCCCCCCATTTCCGATGGGTCTTGGGGGGGTTTGGTTGCTTTTGGGGTTTTCCCCCCCCATTTCCGATGGGTCCTGCATGCTTCCCTTGCTTTTTCCTTTGATTTCTTTGCATTTCCCGACCTGCCCCCTTTGTTCTCTGTGCATTTCCGATCTGCTCCGTTTGTTTTCTGTGCATTTCCAATGGGTCTTGCACGCTTGATTGCTTTTCTCCCCCCCCCCCCTTCGGCCGGAAGGGATTAATCACGTTTCCAATGAGTCTTGCAGTGATTTTTTTTATTGTGATTTTTTTTCTTCAGACGGAACAGATTAATTGCATTTCAGTGCATTCCTATGGGAAATGGTGCTTCAACTTACGACCGTTTCGAGTTACGTCCATCTTCTGTAACGGATTATGGTTATAAGTCGAGGCACCACTGTAGTATCCTTTGGTGTTCCTTCCAGCTCTACAATTCTGTGATCCCAATGAGACGTTTGCAATGTATTCTGGGATACCTTTGAAGACTTTGTAAAAGTTGTAATTTGTTCAAAATGCATCTACAATGTTGTTAGTACTGCATATTGTCAGTTCTTGAATCATTGCATTATCCTCCGGCTGATTCTGAGAATAGACAAAAGTGCTCATTTTTCTCTGAAATAGGATCTAGGTACTGGGAGCAGTGTTTTCTATGAATCAGCAGGAGAGGTGAGTAGCAATAAGTAAAAGAACCCTTTAAATATTGGGTCCCCCATGGAATGCCCTTTACCTTGTAGTAGTGCAAAATGGAGGCTACCTCCTTTATCTGGTATAACCAATTCAACTCTACATATAAATCAACCCTCATTTTATTGCAAGGAAAATTCGAGACATGAATCTTGCTCACTATTGCACAATGTTTGCAGATATGGTGTGATTAGGATTTTACAAACTTCCTGATGTAGCATGGGATCATGTTTTGGATCATTTTGCATGTATTTTTTCTTTCTGTGCTTTCTAAATTCACCTAAGAAAATATTTGGTCAGGTCCTGAAATGACTGTACAACTCTAAGGATGTAGATTATACTTTATTTTGGATCTGATGCTGAATAGAATTAAATATTTGGAGTACTTTAGCTATACTTTGCAAGTGTATGCTTGTTCTTATAAGGCTTAATTATAAACTTTAGATTTTATAAAATGGCAGGTACATTATAAAGATTGATTTCATATGATTTTGTTTTTGAAGCAGGAATAGTAAACCATCTCTTGTTCTCATTTTCTGTTCCTGTGTCCCCAAAGTGGCATTACTTGTTTTCCACTCTTTTGCTGTTGTCTCAATGTCAGACTTGGCCAGACATTCTTTTAGTGTTGCTTTGACCAAAAATAAGAGCAGCATATTCTCAAATATAGGAAGTTGTATGTCTGGAAGTGGCTCTTTTTGTTTTGTTTTGTTTTAAATGAGGATAGCTTGTCTGCTCTTTTAAGTTATCACTGCTTTGCATAGGGCTAGTTTAGTATGACATTCTTATCCAGTGAGATTAATTGATAAGTAGGAAAAAGGATTGCATTGATTCTTTTCTTTTTTGTACTTGTGTTTTTCAGTTTGAATAGGTAATACTGTAGTTGCCTCAGCCCACATTCTAGTCTTGCTTCTCCTCCTTAGACCCCATTTTCAGTTTTAGATTCATACTTCCAATGATGGTGCTATGTGTTTGTACACACGTCCTGATGAACTAAATGCTGAAAGGAGAAAAATAGAATTTCAAATTATATGGCTGTGTAATCCACCCCATACTGAAGCCATTGAGTTTAGTATTGTGTTTTCTGGGATGTAATGAGTTTTTGAATTAAACTTGAAGGCCAGAATCCTGTTGGAAAAAACAGGTGGTGGAAAGTTAATTACATAAGTAAACACTTGTTTGATGTGGTGCCAGTTGCTTGACCAGTGCATCGCCAGGCATACAATACTGAGAAAAGGAACTATTTTAATGATTTTCTATCCATACATAGCTTTACACTACAGGATTCCAGTTCTAGATAGAAGATGGAAAGTAAATACAAGAGGGAATTAAGCAGATGAATGTCAAGGAGTTTCTTTAAGCCCCACTGATTTTGAGGGTTCATAACCCACCACTGCTAGTGACTTGGCTGCAAGCACATTTATATTTTATTTTGTTCCTCTTTTAGTTCATCAGACAAGATATGAAATATAAGGATGCTTCTAACAAACATAGCCACCTACACAGGGAAGACAAACACATCACAATTGAAGATCTGTGGAAGCGCTGGAAAACATCTGAAGGTAGGGCACTGAAAACTTTCATTCTACAAGTTTTGCTGGTCTCACTGGTGAATTATGGTGTTACAACTGAAAAGTGTCCTATTGATGGACATGGTTAACTGCATTTATTGCCTTGACTGAGGGTTGGAACAGTTCAGGTGAAGATAATGGATTTAAGCTTTGACAGCGTAGGCATTTTTGGCAACTTGGATATTGTCTCAAATCAGGCTATTACAACGTCTGCTTTTGAAGAAACAAGCTAGAGCTAGCAAGGAGCTAATCAGTGGAGCCTGTGAAACCAATGAAAATAACTCTTAACTTTTATATCACAGTTTAGAAGGCTCATGGTTTTACTAACACATTGTTTTGAAGAGCTAAGGCTGAGAGAAAGGGGCTTGCCTTAATGATGCATCGTAGTGAATGATACAAGATTTTAGTCTGGGACACTGCTTCCCTATCCATTATGGTGCACCAACACTCAACAGCAGTTGTGTCTATGTCTTTAAACTGGCAGTTTTTCATACACCTACTTGTAGAAGTTCACACAAGTATTTTAACACTGTCTGCAGTGAAGTCTGTTTACAGCCCATTCAGTTTCTTGCTCTTTTTGATACATAGATTGTGGAAGATACATACTGTATATGTGATTTTCATCTTCCCAGAGGTCTTTTTCTCCATTCTTATCATAGCTGCTTCAGTACGAAAGTTACTGCCTGCAAATCCTTTTGTTGGTTTGTTGTTGTTTTTAAATATTATTTTGCACCATTATGTTCTAGTAGAACTTTTATTTCATTTCATTATTTATACCATTCCTTTTCTTGCATATTGCAAGCCACATCTCTTTTCAAGAAAGAGATAAATTAAGCAACAATACTCACCACATACTTACTTTCTTTGAGTAGCATACATTGTTATGCCGTTTTATGAGCTAACTTGAAATCTCCTCAGTTTTAGAAATATGTCATTTTCAGCAATGCACACCAAAAGCTCTTTTATGCAAGAGAAATTAGTTGCGTGATTTAAATCCCAGCTAGTACATGTTTGAAAATATTGATAGGACTTAATCAAATGTTATCTGGAGTCTTTCCTCATTTACTGTATAAAAGATCACTTGGAACTTCTGAAAGCTGTACATCTGCTTGAATTGAAACATATTGTGGAGTTCTTTCTGGTTTTACTTTGTTTGATTTTGTGTATGTGTTTTGAAAATATGATCTATTAAAAATATGAAGAATCTGTAGCAAGCTGGAAGAATCAGAGACTCTGTTGTGAAAAATACCTTACCTTCATGTTAGCCACAACTCCTAGCTCACATTTTTGTGTTAGACATATGTATGTACTTTCCCCATATGACTTTTAACTCACATTTCCAGTTCTTCCATGTTAGGCAATCAACAAGAAATACATTACTTTTCTAGGACTGTCCCAATCCCCCCCCCCCCCCCCGCCCACATCCAAGCTCTTTCCGTCAAGTATATTTTTCTAGGGGTTACTTCTTTCTGAGAAGACCAAAGAAGAAATACGGTCTAGACATGGGTTACTGTTGAAAATAATTACCACATCTTAAAAGCAAATATTCTTATTTTGCATTCCAATTAATGTAATGCATAATGCAATTCTACTTCCTTGTAAGCAAGCACTTATTATTTAGAGTTTAATTTTATTTATTTTTGTTCACTGAATGAGATATTGTTGCACAAGATTCCATGAACATTCCAAAGTATTATGTGATTAGAAGGACTTTATTAACTTCTAGTTTGACTTACAACTATAAACCTACAAATTGTATCTGTAAACAAATTCCCTTGGGGTACTTAACACATTTGAACCATCTTTTGTGAATATAGTTGAACAGCCATATTTACATAAACTTACTATTACCCTTTGCAAAACAAGCATGCATTCTGCTCTGAGCTATGAAAAAGTAGGATAGAAAATACTATCACCCCACTGTTAGACTTTCTTACCAACCAAGCACAATCTCTGTATTTTGATGCCATGTATAAATATTTGCCATATTATATCTGTCTCTTCTGTCTGAGGAAGTTGACTTGTCCATGAAAGCTCACATCAAAATTTAACAGTGTTTAAGCCACCACGTTTTTGTCTTTTTAATTTGTTTTTTCATTTTTATCTTTATTTTGTTTTTACCTAGAAAATAGAAAGTTATTTTCAACCTCTTGACTTATAAGATGTATCTGTCCTCTACAGTGACTTTAATCCTCCATTCAGTTAATTAAAACTGTGGCTTGCTTTTGGTTTTTCCAATCATTTGGTTAACATATGCATTTTGAATGAATTTTTGGCATAGAATTAAATGGATTTATTATGCTAGTGTAAAGGATGGTGTCAGTAACATCAGCTTCTTTGAGCATGCTTGAAAAGAATTTGTGTGTCAGACTCATAGGCTGTAAATAGTACTGATCATTTCTCATTAAGCACCAAGTGAGCCCAGCCCATTATAAGCCTGTTCTTTGATTACCTTAAGTTCTAGAACGCTCTTGATGATGAACTCTGTTAAGAAAGAATCCAGCTGATTCATAAAAAAATGTATCTAGAGGTTCCTGTCTTTCCCCTTCCCTGTCTTTCTTTCTTTCTTTTTTTTCTTTCTTTTTTTCTTTCTTTCTTTCTTTCTTTCTTTCTTTCTTTCTTTCTTTCTTTCTTTCTTTCTTTCTTTCTTTCTTTCTTTCTTTCTTTCTTTTTCTTCGTGATCTCTGTTAATGCACACAATTGGGTATTACTGCGCCTGCGCAGGACCTCTCGGAAGTTTCTAGAGCTTAAAAACATGTGATTAGTGGGACGTTCCCCCATGGAGCGCATGCTCTGCCCGCCAGAGACCTCCTCAGTTCCTTTTAGCCGCCGCTCAGGTCAGTCCTTTCGAGGAGCTAGAGCCACCACTTTCGCTTTTGAAAGCCTTATTCCTTCATGCCTCACGGCCGTTTTTACTTTATTTGGCGTTCCCTTGTGAGTTCTTCCTCTTTATCTTACTTCCCCCGTTTTTTCCTTTCCTTCTCGATCTATTTCCCCCCCTCCCTTCCCCGTTTTCCCCCGCTTCTTTTATGCCCCCCAGGGCCTTTCAAGCGGTGTGTGCTCTGCACTAACAAAATCCCGCTCTCCGACGGGCATGATAGTTGCCTTTTCTGCCTAGGAGAACAACATCAAACCCATAACTGTGCAGAGTGTAAAAAACTAACTAAACCGGCACTCAAATTAAGATTACAGCGTCTCAGATCTCACCTTTGGGAGACATCCCCCAAAAAACTAACTAAACCAACCATTAATCTTACCTTCACTTTTTTCATCTCCTCAAACTAATGCTGAGCGCATGCTCCATATGCTCGACGTCAGGCGCTCCTTAGCTTTTTACCTTGACAGGACTCGATCTCTTAGAAAAACTCCATGACTTTTCATATGTTTTCATGGCCCTCATAAGGGCTCAGCACCATCCTCACAAACTCTATCTAGGTGGATTGTCCAGACAATCACTCTGGCCTATGAACTATCAGGCAAATCAGCTCCAGATGCTCTTCGCGCACATTCTACCAGAGCTCTTTCAACCTCAACTGCCTTTCAACATGGCGTTGACATTTCTCACATCTGCCGTGCTGCCACTTGGTCCACCCCGTCGACCTTTGTCTCGCATTACCAGCTAGATGTTTGAGCAAAGAGTGATGCAGCCTTCGGCCGAGCTATCCTAACCTCCTTACTTCAGTGACGTCCCACCAACCGGTAAGTGAGCTTGCTAGTCACCCAATTGTGTGCATTCACAGAGACCACGAAGAAGAAAAAGAGGTTACCTACCTGTAACCATAGTGGTCCTCTGTGAATCCACACATCCTGCCCATCCTCCCCTCTGTCCGTCACTTGTCGCCTACACTTACCTCTGAAAGCGGCGGACTTTTGGGAACTGAGGAGGTCTCTGGCGGGCGGAGCATGCGCTCCACGGGGGAACATCCCACTAATCACGTTTTTAAGCTCTAGAAACTTCCGAGAGATCCTGCGCAGATGCAGTAATACCCAATTGTGTGGATTCACAGAGGACCACTCGAAGAACTATGGTTACAGGTAGATAACCTCTTCTTTCTTTCTTTCTTTCTTTCTTTCTTTCTTTCTTTCTTTCTTTCTTTCTTTCTTTCTTTCTTTCTTTCTTTCTTTCTTTCTTTTTTGCAGCATTTTAGCAGCACAGCAATTTTGGATTAGGTAAGGCTGAAGGAAGGTGATTTCGCAGTCACCAAGCTTCATAGCTGAATGTGGAGCTGGTGTTGTGGTTTTTCTTTGGCCTTTTATTAAGCAGCAGTCTGCTTCTACTGAAAATATCCACAAAGCCAAATGAACTGAAAAAAAGTCTTTTGAAAATCATTCTTTCATGTTTAAATATGTATTCGGTTCAGAACTTAAGTACGTACTGTTATTAGGTGTACCATTTGAATGTTTTGGACTACTACTAGAATTTTCCATTCTGGATGTTCCACTTGACACACCCACACTTACACATACCTAAATTTCACAAATCTTGAGAAAGTTCTAGACCGAAGGCTTTATGCCTAGCTCTGGCCCGTGCCCCCTCCTAGCTTCCTGTTAAAAAGTGGTGTAGTATGTGACCAGGTTAGGTGATGTTTTTGGTGATCTGTTCAGCTCAGATCTGTCATTGTATTGTAGAATTAATGCCTTGCATAGCTGGGAATAAACTTTGCTAGAAATGCATAACTGCATATTAAGAAATGTTATGGCTACATTATATGTTCTTAATTATTGTTAGTCACTGGTTTTAAATATCTAGATAAAAGAAAAGAATGTAAGCCCAGCATTGTTGTGGATGTATTATGTAATATTCATCCCATTCCAAACAAGAACAATACAAACTTGTAAGAACCCCCTGTCTTGGAAGAACAGCCCATACTTGTAATGTTAATACAATGATTACATGGGTATTGGTAATAGAACACAATAATTACAATTTCATTACTTTATATCAGAACAGAGCCAAGATGGAAAATTTAGTCTTCCTATTAATGCTGAAACAAGAGTGGTCCAAGGCAAATTTAAGTTTCTCTTAAATTACTACTCACTGTAAATAATAATGTCTTTGTTAAAAAAATCTAACTAGCAATGGTGACAATTTTTCTGACACAGAAAATAACTACATTCTTTGGATGTGAGTTTCAGAGCCTGTGTTTCGGGTAGGAAAAAAATTAAAAAAATTTAAGGTGAAGTTCTGTTACATACTATATGGAATTTAATGGTCTTAAAGGATGTTCAATGTGCTGCATGTTCTTTAAAAAATTTAGGGCTGCTTCCTGTAAAGTATAATTTGTCTGTCTTAAATTTTCTATTTGTTGATCATTTATGTGTCCTATTGTTGATTATTTGCTTGGAATATTTTCTTTCCTTTTTTTTTTTTTTTTTTTTTGACTGCAAGTCCCAGGATGCTAGCTGGGAGTTCTGAAAGTTGTTGTCTGAAGAGGAATCTTCTCCAGGCTCTGCCAATTATTGATATACCATACTGTCTTTTTTAGAAGAAATCAAGTAGAAATCTGCAAATGGGAGAGAAAGGCAGAATTCTTCTGAATTAGTACAGTTGTCTTTTCAGATCTCTGCTAAGTTGGTGAGAGTATTTTCAATCATAAGTGTCATTTTCTGATTGTCCCTGGTTTGGAGGACATTTGTGTGATACTTTGAAAAAGACATAGGTACACATGTATGATGTTTAAAGAAGTTTAAAGAAGAGATTGGAATTTAACATAAACTTGTCAAACATTCTGTTGGAAATTTTAACAAGAGAGGCCAAAGCTGGGAAAGTGGTGTGGATTGTCCATATAATTATGTTGTACGCAGAAGCATTGTCTTGCTTGTTGCATAATCCTGCTTGGCTAAGATGATTTCCTAAGGAAGCTTTCTAAAATATATGTTCAGTTAATTGGTAAATGTGCAATAGCCATTCTCAATCAGATTCAATATTCAAAGAGGGAAAACATAGTGGTAATCAGATTTTTTTTAAACCACTAATCATCAGTTCCCTTTCAGTCTCCACTGAGGAAACACCTTCAGAGCTTTTTTCATCATTGTTTCATCCATATATATCTGCCTCTTCTTTATACCCTGTTTCTGCGAAAATAAGACCTAACCTGAAAATAAGCCCTAGTATGATTTTTTCAGGATGCTCGTAATGTAAGCCCTACCCCAAGAATAAGCCCTAGTTAAGTGAAACCCCGCCCTCCACCATTGTGCAGCAACCAGAAGAAGACATGACAGTATTTGATTAATGTAGATTGTTGTACATGAAAGTAATAAAACAGCACCTGAAAATAAGCCCTAATGCGTTTTTTGGAGCAAAAACTAATATAAGACCCTGTCTTATTTTCAGGGAAACACGGTAGATCCCTTACCTGTCGATCTGTTTCTTGTCTCACCAGTTGTTCATCATTGTTTTTCCCCTTTAAAAAAATTATTCATGTTCTTCCTGTTGAGCCCATGCCACCTTTTATGGCCTCTGCAGGCCCCTTTCAAGAAGTGTGTCACTTGCACTAATAAAATACCCCTCACCAATGGACATTCTAAGTGCCTTTATTGTTTGGATGAGGGCCATCAAACTCAGAACTGCCAGATTTGCTGAAAGTTCACCAAAATAGCAATAAAAAACTAGCAGTCTGGGCTAAAGTTTTACTTGTGGGAGATACCTTTACAAGCACTTGATACCATTTTGAAACAGCAAACAACAACTTTGGCTTCAACAGTTTCAATTTGCAAAACACAACCAAAACAGGTCTTGATGGTAGCCATTCACTTGGAAAACATCAACTAAGACCTTAGATGATCCAATCCCACAAGAAATGGAACCTCTACAACAATTACTGACTACCAATATCAAGGATAGGCTGTCAACCCCGAAATCAACCTCGGGGTTTTTTTTAGAAAAAAAGAAAGAAGTCCACTGATTCCATGAATAGCCAGGCAAAGAAAACAAAGACTAAGTAAAAACTGAAGAAGAATAAGGACCATCAATACCTCGCTTCTCGCTACCACCATGTTCTCTGCAAAATGAACATGAGGTCTTGATTTGCATGGGGTGAGTATCTGAGGAAGAAATATCTCAGGAGCAAGCAACTTATCTTGTCTTCAGTCACTCTGGAATGGAGTCAGACTCTAAGTAAAGTTACCACTTCGGGAGAGTCCTGAAGGCACTCAGACATGACTCACGTTTCTTGTAATTCCATAACTAAATTTGTTAAATGAGCCATGGAAAGGCGGAACTTATTGCCTGCACCATAAATTCTTCAAGTTAATCTCACATCTTGATTCTTTTTCTTTTTTGAGAATGTTATTACATTTTATTACTATACTTTTATAATTTTATGCCTTTTATGATTGTATGTACTTGCATGAGATGCCAAATACTAATTTATGATTGTTTAATCTATGTTCTTGCGTATAGCCTGATAGGCTACAAAGCAATAAAGTATTTGTATTCATAATTCCATAAAGACTGGGTGACACTTTTTCCCGATATGTTTTTCCTTCTGAAAGTTGTTTCTGACTTCCATTTTAAGCAACCTGTAGTACTGCCAAATTTTTTCCCTCTCTGATTTAGAGAAATTAGTATACACACTGAACATTTATAGAGCTTTGGTTCAACTTCAAGAACAAAACAATTCCAAAAATCTTTCTGTTTATCCATTGGAGTTTTAGAAAAGGTATCCGTGTTAGCCTGTGCTAGCATATCAGACCAAAAACAAAAGAAAATTTAAAAAATAAAGAAGGCAAAAATGTTGTGGTACCTTAAATACTAATTGCTATATTTTAGTGTGAGCTTTCATGGAGAAGTCCACTTCTTCAGACACAAAGATTAAATATTTGTACATGTATACATGGGCGCAAAACAAAAAGACTGTTTCTCCTTCGTGGTCTCTGTGAATGCACACTAATGGGTTAATCTGCGCCTGAGCAGAGCAGCTTCGGAAACTTCTAGAGCTCAAGCACCTGGTGCTGGGACCTCCCACCTATGCTATATCTCTGCCTCCAGCACCGGGTGCCTCCGTTCCATTTCCTGCCCCCGCTGTAGCAGCATTGTTCGGAGCTTCTCTGTGTTTCGCTTTGTTTCCCTTCCTAAATAATCACCGGATGTCCTTGTTTGACTCGGACTGAACTGTTTACCCTTTGTAATCGTGAGTTGGCTTCAAAGAATAAAACTGTGTGTTTGTAGTGTTTATGGCCTCGAAGATACCTTTTAAACGGTGCACGGCCTGCAACGCTAAGGTTCCCTTCAAGGACGGCCACTGCAAGTGCCTGTTCTGTTTGGGGGAGGGGTATCAGCTGGCCTCATGCGCCCACTGCAAGGCTTTTACCAAGCCTGCCCTGAAGCACATGCAAGATAGGCTGAAGGCTTTTTTGTGGTCTAAATCTCTTGACCCCCCGAGAGCCCCGCTGTCTGAGGCTTCCTCCGTCTCTGGGCGCTTTCCGCCGCTGAAAAAAGCAGGAAAATCATCATCCTCGGGCTCGAGGTCAACGGTATCCGCTTCGGCGTCGAAGCCTCCCTCGAGCCTGAGCCAGTCCAAGAAGAAGAAGAGGCCTGCGCCATCTGTGGTTGAAGTGACACCGGCGCTTTTGCCGGAAGCCATGGTCGAGCTCGAGGCTTTGAAGGAGGAGGATATTCCGCCTTCCGGGACAGTGGCGCCCCTTTCTCCTCATCCCAGCCAATCTTCGGGATCGCCCCAGGTGTCGCCTCGGCATCGAGCGATTACGCCGGTCCCTCCTTCGCCTGAGCCTGTGGCCCCGCCGCCTCAGAAAAGGAAAAGGAAGACTCAACACGTCGAGCCCAAGCCACCTCAACCCCGACCATCATCGGAGGACTTTCAGTTCTCTTCGAGGTCGAGAGGCTTCGGTCTCGAGAGTTCGGCATTTCCAGTGTCGTTCGATCCAGCGGCCTTCTTTGCTTTTCAACAATGGCAGGCGTTCTGCCATCAATTCCAACAGTTCTCTCCCTATTTGGAAGACTGTTTTCAGAGACCGGCTGATCCTTTGGAACCATGCGCCAGAGAACAACCTGTGGCCCATCCTGCAAGGGATCTTCCGTCGACCCGGGAACCTCGACGTTGACTGGAGTTACTGGCGCAGGCCCCCTTGTCGCCTGTTCCATCCTCTCAGGCTCAAGAGGAGGAACTGTTAGAGGCCCTTGGGGGACCAGGGTCGGAGCTGGGGTTTCTGGATACCCACTCACCAGACCGTAACCTCAAACCTGAGTCAGACTCGGGCTCGGAGGAAGGAGAACTGGGTGAGACCTCACCGACCGATCTTCCTACTCCAGCGTCGGCTACAGTTAGTAGTCATTCTCCTTCCCCTTCGGAAGACTACACCTTGTATACGCAACTCATGAAAAGGATTGCTGATGTCCTCGATCTGGCTGTGGTGCAGCCACAGCTGGAGCAACCTGACAAAGTGTTTGAGGACATGACCAAGGACCAGCTGGCCCCTATCAAGTTGGCCTTTATTCCGTCCCTCCTGAACCTGGCAAAGGACTCCTGGGATAAGCCATCTACCTCCCAGCAGGTACCTCGCTGTGCAGAGAACCTTTATAAGACACACGGTGCGGGTACCGAGTTCCTGGCCAAGCATACTCCACCCAATTCTCTGGTGGTGGATGCCACTCAGTCTAGAGGCCGGAGCAAATCATCGTCCTCCCCGTCGGACAAGGAAGGAAGGAAATTGGACATGTTGGGACGCAGGTCTTATTCCCTTGCCACATTTACGTTGAGGGTGTCCAATTACCTGGCGGCCATGGGGGCCTATCACAGGCACCTGTGGAATAAGGTCCTTCCTGCACTTAACACTGCACCAGAGGACATGAGGGCCGCATGCCTCGCATGTCATCAAGAGGCTATGTCCCTGGCTTGCCAAGAGAGGGTTGCAGCCAGGCATATTGTAGATGTTGCATCTAAGCAACTGGTCATGGCAGTCGCTCTTCGCCGTCATGCATGGCTCAGGTCAGCCTCACTCACGGAGGACATTAGGAATAGGATCGAGGGTCTGCCCTTTGACGGGGTGGGGCTCTTTGATCCTAAGACTGACGAGATCCTGGAGAGCCTCCTGAAACATAGAAAGACAGCCAGGTCCTTCTCAGCTCAGGGAGCTTCTCGGGGCTCGTGGAGTCGGCCGTCCAGACCGTATTACGACCGTTCGAGATTCCAGCAAGATCAGTCTCGACAGCAAGCCAGCAGGCAGAGACAGCGCCAGCAACCACGCCGGCAGGACCGCAAGGCCAAGCAGTCTGTTTTGCCTGCTGCGGCTGCCAGCACCACTTCTCCATGGGGTTAGACTAGCCCAATTTTTTGATGCCTGGAGGGCTATCACCTCCGACTCTTGGGTTCTCACGATCATTGCCACTGGTTATGCGATTGAGTTTAGCTCTACACCTTGCACAGGTTTCGTCAGAAACACGGACACTTCACCTGTCTTACGTGAGGAAGTAGACAAGCTACTCTCTAAGGATGGTGGAGAATCCTGACATTTCAAGTAGTTTTTTCTCATGCTACTTCATTATACCCAAGAAGGATGGTGGACTCCGGCCGATCCTTGACCTTAGACCCTTGAATTTTTACATTACGCCTTGACGTTTTCGTATGGTCTCCCTTGACGGCACTATCCAGATGCTCAGGCAGGGGGACTGATTTGCACTCATTGACCTCAAGGATGCTTATTTTCATATCAGCATCCGTTCTGAGTATCGTCGCTTTCTTCGTTTTTCGTTGGATGGCGTAATATATGAGTTCAAGGCTCTCCTGTTTGGGTTGTCCACCTCGCCAAGAGTGTTTACGAAGTGTTTAGCTCCAGTGGCAGCTCATCTTCATTTACAGGGCATCACTGTCTTTCCTTACCTTGATGATTGGTTGCTGGTAGCGTCGTCTCCTATAACACTTTCACGACACTTAACGTTTACCCTGTCTCTCTTGTCTGAACTTGGTCTCCAGGTCAACCACGAAAAGTCAACGTTGACTCCTACCCAAAACGTCACCTACATTGGAGGAGTTCTGGATGCGGTCTCTGGCCGAGCCTTTATCCCGGAGAGCCGCATTCTGAAAATACAGAAGTTGCTTGCTCTCTTTACTGCAGGGGCAAAGGTTCAAGCTCTGCTGGTCCAGCACCTGCTAGGCCTTATGGCCTCCACCACTGCAGTCATTCAACATGCCAGGTTCAAGATGCGGTCCCTTCAGGCTTGGTACCTGGCACTGTTCAGCCCTCTGACCGACCCACCCTCCAAGACGCTTACAGTTTCGAAAGAACTGGCAGAGCAGTTGGTCTCTCCGCTCCAATCTCCTTGTGGGCAGACCGTTCGGCCCTCTTCAGCCTTCGATCCAGCTCACCACAGATGCCAGCATGACTGGTTGGGGAGCACACGTCCAGAATCTGACAGCAAATGGTCATTGGACTCCAGAAGAAGCCTGTCTTCATATCAACCTTCTGGAACTCTTGGCTGTCTTCAAGGCTCTTCGCGTATTCGAGCGTCTTCTCACGGGGAGAGTGGTGCAGTTGGCGACCGACAATACCACGGTGGTATACTACCTCAACAAGCAGGGGGGCATGCACTCCCAACGACTTCTGTATCTCACAATCCAGGTCTGGGAGTGGTGCTACGAACGCCACATCTTCCTGATTGCAGTGCATGTAGCCTCCACCGACAACCTCCTTGCGGATCGTCTCAGTTGGTCTCAGGACTGCACTCACAAGTGGTCTTTGGACGATGCAGTCTTCCATTCCCTCTGCCAGAGGTGGGGCACTCCATGCCTGGATGTGTTTGCTTCTGCCATCAACAGCAAGTGCGACAGGTATTGCTCCCGGGCAGGAGCAGGGGACCACTCAGAAGGGGATGCATTCATGGTCCCTTGGACAGAGGGACTACTGTTCGTATTTCCACCCATCCCTCTGGTCCAGAAGGCGATCTTCAAAATCCGCCAAGACCGGGCGAATGCCATCCTCATTGCTCCCTGGTGGCCCCTTCAGCCCTGGTTTGCCCCTCTACATCAAATGGCCATCGATCACTTTCGACTCCCGAACCTCCCTCACCTGCTCTCCCTCCACAACGACAGGACACTCCATCCGGATCTGGACTCCTTGCATTTCACAGCCTGGAGGCTGGACCTTCGATAACGGATGTCCTTAACCGAGCACGCAGACCTTCCACTTTGGCTACTTATGCGAGGAAGTGGAAAACTTTCTGTAACTTTACTGCTGACCACAACTTACCTGTGTGCCCTACCTCTTTGGATGCTCTTCTGAGGTTTCTCCTCCTCCTTTTCCAGCGTGGGTTGTCACACTCTACGCTCAAAGTCTACATTTCCGCGATCGTTGTGTATCAGCCGCCTCTTTCTGATGCAGCCAAGTTGTTTCAACATCCAACGTTGAAACAGTTCCTGAAGGGTCTCCGCAATATGCGCCCAGCCTACAAGCCACCCACGCCACAGTGGTCTCTCCAGCTTGTCCTCCGTTAGTTGATGTCTCCTCCGTTCGAACCTCTGGCTTCCACATCATTGAGACTACTTACCTTCAAGACGGCCTTCCTTCTCGCTGTCACTTCGGCAAGGCGTGCGAGTGAACTGACGGCGCTACGGGCGGACCCACCTTTTCTTCAGTTTCATCCTGACAAAGTCACTCTGTTTCCAGATGTCTCCTTTCTCCCGAAGGTGGCGACGTCTTTCCACCTTAACCAGCCGGTGGTCCTTCCTGCCTTTTTTCCTAATCCTACCACCAACTTGGAGAAATCACTACACTCTCTGGATGTCAAGAGGGCCCTGGCCTACTACATCTCCAGGACTGAGTCTTTTCGCTCCTCTCAAAGAATATTTGTGTCATTCCAAGGACATTATAAGGGGTCCCCGGTTTCACCTCAGACCTTTTCCAGATTCGTGGTTGCTACAATCAAACTGGCATATGAGATTGCTCACAAGCCTCTGCCTGCCTCTGTTCGAGCGCACTCGACCAGAGCAGTTGCTTCCTCCACGGCGTTCCTCCGAGGGGTTGACTTGGCTGATGTCTGCAAGGCTGCAACGTGGTCCACACCGTTCACCTTTGCAGTGCACTATCGCCTTGATGTCCGGGCCAAGGCGGAGGCTGCTGTGGGAAGAGCCGTGCTGGCTTCTGTCTTGTCGTGACGCCTACCTCCTGGTAAGTCAGCTTGCTAGTCACCCATTAGTGTGCATTCACAGAGACCATGAAGGAGAAAAAGAAGTTACTTACCTGTAACTCTGGTTCTTCGAGTGGTACTCCGTGAATTCACACGTCCCGCCCTCCTCCCCGCTGTATGTCATGTATGCCTTTTGGTATGCTATACAGTGGAAGACAGTTCTATGGAACTGAGGCACTTGGTGCTGGAGGCGGAGATATAGCCTAGGTGGGAGGTCCCAGCACCAGGTGCTTGAGCTCTAGAAGTTTCCAAAGCTGCTCTGCTCAGGTGCAGATTAACCCATTAGTGTGAATTCACAGAGTACCACTCGAAGAACCAGAGTTACAGGTAAGTAACTTCTTTTTTCTAGGCATAAATTGTTGATAGTGTAACATTTCACACGTGGCAATGACCTTAAAGCAGGGGTCTCAAACATGCGGCCCGCGGGCCATTTGCGACCCGCCGGATGATAGTTTGTGGCCCCCGCCTTGCCTGCCCCCCCGATGCGCCCACACGTCCTCTGCTGTCAAGAGTCAAAAAAAAGCCTCGCCTCGCTCGCCGGCTCTCTCCCAAGACAGCGCCTCTTGCACCCTCCATCCGGAACTGCAGCCTGCCAGCCAGCCTGCTTATCTGCCAGCTGGCAGGCTGCAGTTCCAGATGGGGGGTGCAAGAGGCGCTGTCTTGGGGGAGAGCCGGCGAGCGAGGCGCGCTGCCGGCCCTTTTCCCCGAGCGCCCGAGCCGCCGTCGAGCAATGCCTGAGAGCGGAGCTCGCTCCCGGCCCGTCCTCGAAGAAGAGCGCCTCCAAGCTGCCAACAGCAGCTGCCGCCGCCGCCTCTTCCAGGGAAGCGGCTCTCTTTCTCTCTCGGCACCCCCAGCACCAGCCCGGCCAGCGGCCGCCTCAGCACCCGGCGGTGCTTCCTCCTCCTCCTCTTCTTCCTGCTTCAGCCGCCTCGGCTCTGGAGGCTGCCTGGGCTCGCCTCGCAAAGTTTGCTCCTCTGTCGTGGTGGGGGTAGCTGCTGCTGCTGAGTGCGCCTTTTTTTGATGGGGGGCCCTCAGAGGAAGGTTGCTGGACCTCCGTGTGTGTGTGTGTGTTTGTGTGCGTGTGCACGTGCGCACCTGTGGGGGCCCCCGCCCCGTTCTGTTTAATTTCACGGGTACCGGTGGGGGCTTTTCTCCTTTGGCAAGGCGAATTCTGTGAGGGTTTTTTTTTTTTTTAATTTTATGTCGTGCCCTCCTCCCCCCCCCCCCCCCTGGCTAGGCGGTCGCCAGCACTCCCTTCCTTCTCCGCTTCTTCGTCCTGCTGCTGCTGCTGGTGGTGGTAGTGAAGAAGGAGCCGGAGGGGGTCGTGGCCGGCGATGAGGGCTCGCGCCCCCCTCCTCCTCCTCCTCCTCCTTGGAGCCCCAGCCGGGCTAAGGAAACTCCTGGGCGGCTTCCTCGGGCTCTTGCTCCGCTTGGCGGAAAATCTGATGCGGCCCAGCCTCACCCAGACTCTGCCTCCAGCGGCCCACAGGTAAATTGAGTTTGAGACCCCTGCCTTAAAGACTCCTGTTGATATTCAGTTTCCCCCCAGGAAGCATTGTTCTATAAACAGTGACAATGATTGATGGTGAAATTAATCTCAGGTTATAGATAACAAACAGGGACAGTGGTAATGATTATCTTGAATGGGGCTTGTAAGGTGGCTCTGAAGTACTGTCATGAATGAGTTTTCATTTTGTTTTGTTTTATCTTATTTTGCAGTTCCAGATAGTAAGACCCAAAGTAATGAATTTGAACTACAGGAAAGGAGATTTTGAGTCAACATAATGGAGAACTTCCTAGCAGAGAGAGTTATGATGTAAAATGGTGGTTTCTCTAGCATTTTTGTTGTTGTTGTTTAGTTGTTTAGTCGTGTCCGACTCTTTGTGACCCCATGGACCAGAGCACGCCAGGCCCTCCTGTCTTCCACTGCCTCCCGAAGTTGGGTCAAATTCATGTTGGTTGCTTCAATGACACTGTCCAACCATCTCATCCTCTGTCGTCCCCTTCTCCTCTTGCCTTCACACTTTCCCAACATCAGGGTCTTTTCTCTAGCATTACAAGTATTTAAACAGAGCTTGGGTGGCCACCTGTCAGGGATGCGTTAGGAAGAGATTTCTTGCTCTGGCAGAGGGCTAGACTTGATTATTTATAAGGTCCCTTCCAACCATAGTTTTCTAAGTATCAGCTGGTGTAATAAAAGACACACTGATGGGAATGTCATGAGCAGCCCTCTGCTAAACACTGGCCCATATTTTGTTGCTTAGCATAGTAAATCATATTAGAATATGCCATTGAATCAACTGAGTTTTTTGAATTAACTCCTCTGTAAGTTTCATTGGTTCAAATGGGCTTACTCTAATAGTAACTTACTGTGCTAAAGTAAGTTGCAGTTAGAGTAGGCCCATTTAAATCAATGAAATTTAGAGAGGAATTGACTCACCAAATGCCCATTAATCTGGCATATCAGTAGCTTGCAGAGAGAACTGTCCAAAACCTTCTAGATGTCCTCTTTGGCTTTGTAAGTTTTACATTTTTGATTGGAGAAAAAAAATTTTTTGCAGAAGAATATTCTTACAGACTGATGTGAATTTTTGCCTCAGTTGTGTTGGTTTTGTGGATGGACGCTGTTGGTATACCTTTTAAGATGATGACAACATACTGTTCTGGATAGTGATCTCTTGTTGTGAGTGAGCCACATTGCCCAACTCACCAAGGGATAGTTTGGATTTCACATAAACTGTTTGTGCGTGTGTTCCCACTGACAGCCTTTGACTGGGTAATTTTTGGAAATGTGCAGTAGCAGGATTAGTGTCTCAGCAACACCAAAATGTTAATCCTTGCAAAATCTCACATCAGATTCCACAGGAAATTAATTTTTTGATGAATAGAACCCTTAGTGTTTAAATAATAAGCTCTTGTTTTCTAATGTTTTATGACTTTCTCCAAATTGGCTGCCACAACTGATATTTTAAAGTGCACCGAGTTCATATTTGTTGAACTCAGTGCACTTTTACTTACCCCAGAATTTTATCAGTTGAAGGGCACAGTACTGCCCGTGTTCAACATTAGGTGGATTGATACTACCACTGAAGTAACTCTTTCCAGTGGCCTTCTTTTTCATATTGGAGATGATGACTTTCTCTAATTTATATCTATATTTTGGCCCGATTTGCCCCAAATCATTAAGAACATATCAAAATAAAATATGAATTTTTCCTTAATGGAAATGTCTTGCAAGTTTAAAATTCTAAAGATATATAAACATCACATGCATTGATTAATTACCAATTTGCAGCATTTTTTAAATCAAAAGTGGAGGCCATCCGCCGGGATCTCACACCCTATTTGAAAACAGTGGATCGAGCTGAGACATCCAGCGCAGTGCCTTGTCCGTTGAGAATTATTCAGTTTCAACCTGTGATGTCCACAGAGGTGGACAAGGTCCTTGATCGCTGCCGAGCCACCACCTCCTCTCTTGACCCTTGCCCGGCCTGGCTAATCAAAGCTGCCAGGCTGGTGATAACTGAATGGGCCACTGAAATAATAAATGGGTCTCTTCTTAAGGAAACACTCATTAGGCCCATTAGAAAGAAACCGAGCTTGGCGGCGGACAACATTGGCAATTATAGGCCCGTTGCCAATGTTTCTTTTCTCAGCAAGGTAGTTGAGAGGGTGGTGGCCAGCCAGCTTCAGGCTCTCTTGGATGAAACCGATGCCCTGGATCTGTTCCAGTTGGGCTTCAGGCCACGCCACGGCACAGAAACAGCATTGGTCGCCCTGCTGGATGACCTACTTAGGGAGGCTGACAGGGGCAAAATGTCTTTGCTCATCCTCCTTGATATCTCAGCCACCTTTGATACTGTCGACCACGGTATCCTCCTGGGGAGGCTCTCCGAGTTGGGGATTGGTGACCTTGCTCTCGCTTGGCTCTGGTCCTTCTTGGAGGGCCATCCCCAGAGAGTTCAGCTTGGGGAGAATGTATCGGCCCCGTGGTCCCTCAGTTGTGGGGTCCCGCAGGGTTCGATCATCTCCCCAATGCTGTTTAACATCTATATGAGGCCGTGGGGGTGTGTGGTCATCCGGTGATGTGGAGCTTCATGTCACCAATATGCTGATGACACCCAGCTCTACATCTCCTTTTTTCCATCTGCAGTGGATGCCATTCCGTCCCTTGGGTGCTGCCTGGAGGCCGTTCTGCAGTGGATGCAGTCGAATGGACTGAGCTTGAACCCGGACAAGACGGAGGTCCTGCGGGTGGGTGGCCCCGATGTCAGTGGTTTGGGGAACTCGCTCTCTTTTTTGGGGGGTGACTCTCATCACAAAGAATTCAGTTCGCAGTCTGGGGGTCCATCTTGACCCGGCGCTTACCATGGAGACCCAGGTAGCGTCTGTGGTTCGGTCTGCCCACTTACATCTTTGGCGGATCACCCAGCTGCAGCCCTGTCTAGACACGGGGACGCTCACCACGCTGGTCCATGCGCTCATAGTCTCAAGAATAGACTACTGTAACGCTGTCTACATGGGGCTTCCTTTGAGACTGATGCAGAAGCTTCAGATGGTCCAGAACACAACGGCCAGGCTATTAACAGGGGTGAAAAGATTTCACCATATTTCCCCCACCTTGGCCGCCTTACACTGGCTACTTATCCGCTTCCGCATTTATTTCAAGGTGCTAACTATTACATATAAAGCCCTTAACGGTTTAGGACCACGATACCTGGCAGAGCACTTTCTTCCGGCCAGTTCTACCTGTATGACCCGCTCTAGTCAGGCCGGGCGGCTGGGGGGCCTAACGCCAAGAGAGGCCCGGTGGGAAAAAACTAGAAATCGGGCCTTCTCAGCAGTGGCCCCTCACCTTTGGAACAACTTACCTGTAGAGATCCGCCTGGTTCCCTCGCTGAGGGCCTTCAAAACTAACCTGAAGACATGGCTATACAGGCAGGCCTTCCCTACAGCCATTACCTAGCCTATCTCCCCTTTTCTTTTTCTCTCCTCTTCTTTTTCTTCTTTTTTCCTTTCCCATCTTGAACTAATCCGGATTTTATCTTAGTTTTATGTAAACCTCCCAGAGTAGACACATTCTAGATGGGCGGTATATAAATCTAATAAATAAATAAAATAAATTGATGCCTCTAACCAGCACTCTCTGAGTAATATAATACACATTGAGGGACAAGGTTTCCACACATCGCTTTGCAACTGTTCAGCTTCAGTTTCTGGATTGGTTACCTCTGTTGGCTAAATATTTTTGTTCTGTGTGAGCTGGAGGTTAGAGATTTGTTGCTCAGCTATGGTGTCATGGACATAATTTAATAGGTAAACAAGGTATTTGTTTGTCAGATTCCAGGTACATATATAGTTAGATAGGTCCATTGTGGAGAGTTCTGACTAAACGCGATCCACCTGGAGCAGGAACTGGCAAGCCACTCCAGTATCTTTGCCAAGAAAACTCCATGGACAGAAACAAAAGGCTAAAAGATATGACGCTGGAAGATGAGCCCCTCAGGTCAGAAGGCATCCAACATGCTACTGAGGAAGAGCGGAGGACAAGGACAAGTAGCTCCAGAGCTAATGAAGTGGTTGGGCCAAAGCCGAAAGGACGCTCAGCTGCGGACGCGCCTGGAAGTGAAAGGAAAGTCCGATGCTGCAAAGAAAAATACTGCATAGGAACCTGGAATGTAAGATCTATGAACCTTGGTAAGCTGGGTGTGGTCAAACAAGAGATGGCAAGAATAAACATTGACATCCTGGGTGTCAGTGAACTAAAATGGACGGGAATGGGTGAATTCAATTCAGACGATTATCATATCTACTACTGTGGGCAAGAATCCCGTAGAAGAAATGGAGTAGCCCTCATAGTCAACAAAAGAGTGGGAAAAGCTGTACTGGGATATAATCTCAAAAATGATAGAATGATTTCAATACGAATCCAAGGCAGACCTTTCAACATCACAGTAATCCAAGTTTATGCACCAACCACTGATGCTGAAGAGGCTGAAATGGACCAATTCTATGAAGACTTACAACACCTTCTAGAAATGACACCAAAGAAAGATGTTCTTGTCATTATAGGGGACTGGAATGCTAAAGTAAGGAGTCAAGAGATAAAAGGAACAACAGGTAAGTTTGGCCTTGGAGTTCAAAACGAAGCAGGGCAAAGGCTAATAGAGTTTTGTCAAGAGAACAAGCTGGTCATCACAAACACTCTTTTCCAACAACACAAGAGGCGACTCTAAAAATGGACATCACCAGATTACAAATAGCAGAGAAGAGAAGGGAAACAAAATGCAAGGGAGATAGGGAAACTTACAGAAAATTGAATGCTGACTTCCAAAGAATAGCAAGGAGAGACAAGAGGGCCTTCTTAAATGAACAGTGCAAAGATACAGAGGAAGATAATAGAAAGGGAAAAACCAGAGATCTGTTCAAGAAAATTGGAGATATTAAAGGAACCTTTTGTGAAAAGATGGACATGATAAAGGACAAAAATGGTAGGGACCTAACAGAAGCAGAAGACATCAAGAAGAGGTGGCAAGAATACACAGAGGAATTATACCAGAAAGATGGGGATATCCCGGACAACCCAGATAGTGTGGTTGCTGACCTTGAGCCAGACATCCTGGAGAGTGAAGTCAAGTGGGCCGTAGAAAGCATGGCTAACAACAAGGCCAGTGGAGGTGATTGCATTTCAGTTGAACTATTTAAAATCTTAAAAGATGACGCTGTTAAGGTGCTACGCTCAATATGCCAGCAAGTATGGAAAACTCAGCAGTGGCCAGAGGATTGGAAAAGATGAGTCAACATCCCAATCCCAAAGAAGGGCAGTGCCAAAGAATGCTCCAACTACCATACAATTGCACCCATTTCACACGCTAGCAAGGTTATGCTCAAAATCCTACAAGGTAGGCTTCAGCAGTATGTGGACCAAGAACTCCCAGAAGTACAAGCTGGATTTCGAAGGGGCAGAGGAACTAGAGACCAAATTGCTAACATGCGCTGGATTATGGAGAAAGCCAGAGAGTTCCAGAAAAACATCTACTTCTGCTTCATTGACTACGCAAAAGCCTTTGACTGTGTGGATCACAGCAAACTATGGCAAGTCCTTAAAGAAATGGGAGTGCCTGACCACCTTATCTATCTCCTGAGAAATCTATATGTGGGACAGGAAGCAACAGTTAGAACTGGATATGGAACAACTGATTGGTTCAAAATTGGGAAAGGAGTACAACAAGGCTGTATATTGTCTCCCTGCTTATTTAACTTATATGCAGAATACATCATGCGAAAGGCAGGACTGGATGAATCCCAAGCCGGAATTAAGATTGCCGGAAGAAATATCAACAACCTCAGATATGCAGATGATACCACTCTGATGGCAGAAAGTGAGGAGGAATTAAAGAACCTCTTAATGAGGGTGAAAGAGGAGAGCGCCAAAAATGGTCTGAAGCTCAACATCTAAGATCATGGCCACTGGTCCCATCACCTCCTGGCAAATAGAAGGGGAAGATATGGAGGCAGTGACAGATTTTACTTTCTTGGGCTCCATGATCACTGGAGATGGTGATAGCAGCCACGAAATTAAAAGACGCCTGCTTCTTGGGAGGAAAGTGATGACAAACCTAGACAGCATCTTAAAAAGCAGAGACATCACCTTGCCGACAAAGGTCTGCATAGTCAAAGCTATGGTTTTTCCAGTAGCGATGTATGGAAGTGAGAGCTGGACCATAAAGAAGGCTGACCGCCGAAGAATTGATGCTTTTGAATTGTGGTGCTGGAGGAGACTCTTGAGAGTCCCCTGGACTGCAAAGAGAACAAACCTATCCATTTTGAAGGAAATCAACCCTGAGTGCTCACTGGAAGGACAGATCCTGAAGCTGAGGCTCCAATACTTTGGCCATCTCATGA
Source organism: Intellagama lesueurii (assembly GCA_037013535.1). Lineage (NCBI taxonomy): Eukaryota > Metazoa > Chordata > Lepidosauria > Squamata > Agamidae > Intellagama > Intellagama lesueurii. The sequence goes on from JBAJHW010000005.1 coordinate 114,883,509, forward strand.
GAAGAGAAGACTCCCTGGAAAAGACCCTGACGTTGGGAAAGGGTGAAGGCAAGAGGAGAAGGGGACGACAGAGGACGAGATGGTTGGACAGTGTCATCAAAGCTACCAGCATGAATTTGACCCAACTCCGGGAGGCAGTGGAAGACAGGAGGGCCTGGCGTGCTCTGGTCCATGGGGTCACGAAGAGTTGGACACGACTTAACGACTAAACAACAACAACAACAAGTTACATTGTATTTCTGTGCACTGAAAAAATGTCCTTAATTGATTTTGGTGACTAGTTTTGTTCTATCTCAGTCAAATAGCTTCATTACGAAATGGCCCACAGTCTGAATTATTTTCAGATAAAAAGACAAAATATCAGGAATTGTATGCTCCGTTAACTTTCTTCATTTTAAATAGTCCTATTAAATGATCATATTCTGTCCAAACTAATTTTAATTAATATGTTTCACTAGCTTTATACTACCTTTTTCCTGTGTAAATAAATGTCTAATTTTTAAGAAAAGTTTGGTTAAATATGAACAGTTTTACAAAACTTAAAAGGAAGTTAATAAAAAAGGAGATGGTAACAGAAGTAGGATGAGTACACCATTTAAAAACAGTGAAATAAAATCATTCAGTATAAGCTGTTTCTGAACAATGGCATAAAACAGATTAAAAGTAAAAGATAGTCCATGAAATGTAAGGATAACTCTCCATGGGAAAGCATTTCATATAGGCCACAGTTATGTCCTGTCCTCAGTTACCAACTGACTCATTTCTAAAAGTAGAGTATTGAGGAGCCTCTAATGCTTATCTCAGTCCACAGCAGGTTGTTACAGAACACAGAAAGATGTGTAATAAAAACCAGGCATTAGCAATGTCAGATTGAAAATGCCCCTGTAGATCTTTTTTTTAAAGTGTCATATCTGTTGAAATACTTAGAATCTTGACTTTGTTATATTAAAAAGTGCTGTACCAAAGGTGTGAAAGCAATGGCCAAGATCATGTTTGTTTGTTTTGTTTTTGTTTTTGCTTAATTAGCCTTTTTGCTACTGCCAGTTCTTCCATGGCGCAGGGTTGTCTGAAAGTCTTAGAGGGAAAGAAGTAGATGAAAGAATTGCTTTCTTCTGGTGGAAGAGGCAACTCAGGAATTGTAAGAAAAGGGTTAAGGGTTAATTATTAAGAGTAATAATTATTAACTATTTAAAAAATATTTCAAGAATTAGAAACTGTACATTACTTGAATTCAAAAAGAACAAATCTGCCCACACACGTGGTAAGGAACAATTTAGTAGCAAGCAGATATTAGTTATAGAGGGCAAAGGCTGCAGATTAGGAAGGATGTAAAATAAGGAGAGAAGCGATAAACAAGTTGCTGTTGCTGCCCTATTAAAAAGAAGCTTTTTTCTCCAGAAAAAAGGGAGAGTGTGTGGGTTCCATGTTGCGAGTTGAGTCCGAGCCATGGGGGGGGGGGGAATGCGTTGAGTCCGAGTTGAGAGTCACTAGTGGTAGGATTGCTGAAGCTACTTTACACGTAGTTACCTTTGAAGGGTCTTTTGAAGCTACATCTGGTTCTTTTATTAGTCTGGCTGCCCAATAACATATTTTAGAAAGTCCCTTTTCTTCAGTCTGACACAGCAATCGATACTTACTGGGTTGGGTACATGAGCAGACCTTTTCTATTATTATTCCTCCCTTTCTAAAGTTGTGAAATTCCCTTCTATAGATTCTCAGCTTGCCACCCCCCATTCACTTTTATTTTCTGCTGCTAATAGAGATAGTCTTGTTTACATGGGTTTTATATTAACTTCAATATTTTAATTGATTTTTTCCCATTAATTACCATCTTATATATCTCAGGAGTTATAAATGTTTTAGATGTTCTAATTATATTTTCTTTGATGGTGGGAGCCAAACTGAGTACTATGTAGAAGATGGGCACTTATCATAGTTTGGTGGATTGGGCCCACAGGTGTTGTGGTGGGTACCCCAGATACTATTGGCTGGATCAGACTGAAGTGTACACCACAAACAATAAGACCAACAGCTTTGTCCCTGTGCTACCTCCTGTGAACGCTCACTCAGAGGAGGAGGTGGGGCAGGGAGGCCTGTGGTGCTTCTGCTGATGGGGCACTTGTGGGAGGAGGTAGGGTGTGGAATCTGGGGCACCTGTGCTAAACCATTCTGAACTGCAGTAAGTGCCCATCTCTAGTGCCAAGTTATCCTGAGAAACTGGAATATAAGAGGGGTGGCAAACCTTTCTTGGATACAAAGGATGTCACATTTCTGTTTACAGAAAAGTGAAGCTAGGAGTTCCTCTTTAAAAGAAGAGATGCCCTATATGTTAATAGAAATAGTTGTCATCTGGCTCTAAAAGGGACTGTTGGATCATTTTACTGATAAGCAAGTTTGCAGTGCAGTGCTTCTGGACAGGAAGGATTAGCCGACTGCATGCAATTTCCCAGGAGATGCCCAAGTGTAGCTGGTAAGGCAAGTCTGGAAGTTGAGTCATGGCAACTGGACTTCTCTCTTGTTAGGTTGAAACGTTTCTGATATATCCTCCATGTTGGTTTCACTTCCCCCTGGTCTTTAGACTATTGTTAATGACTGTTAACGACCCATGACAATGGGTGGAGGACTACAGAAGTGGGATTATCCCTCACCCCAAGTCCTTCTAATGAGCTTATTCAGACCAGCGGGGAGTGAAACCAACATGGAGGATATATCAGGGATCTCCTACCAATTCTCCTCAGACTGAAGAAGCTACTTGGATGAGTAGCGAAACGTTTTAGCCTAACAAGAAAGAAGTCCAGTTGCCATGGCTCAACTTCCGGATAACCACACCTGGATGACTGAGAATCTTCACAGATATACTGGTGAGGCAAGATATTGGAACATTGTCTACCACAAAGTATTTGAGTATCACTCTGGATCAAACTCTGACCTACAGAAAACACTGTCTAAACACCAAACAAAGTTGTTGCCAGAAAAATATACTTAAGACATTGGCTGGATCAGACTGAAGTGTACATCACAAACAATAAGACCAACAGCTTTGTCCCTGTGCTACCCAATAGCAGAATATGCTAGTGTAATATGTTACAAATCAGCACATGCCAAACAAGTGGAGGTAGCTCTTAATAAATCATACAGGATTATTACTGGCTGCCTGAAACCTACCCCCAATCAAAAAGTCTATTATTTGGCTGGCATTGTCCTTCTGGAAGTACATGAAGAGGTGCTAGCAAATAATGAATGCAATAAATTAATACAGCACCAAACCCATCTACTTCAGGGACACAAACCCCCTAAACAATGGCTAAAATTGAGGAAACGTTTTCTGCACACCTCTCAAACTAAATATGGAATCAGATGAGGCTAGGATAAACTTAGGGAGAACAAAAACAACACACCTTACTGAATGGATGAATGCTGAAGTGTATCTCCCACCAGGACAAGATTCTTTCTGGACCATCTAGAAGTCAGTTAATAAACTCTGAAGCAAAGCAGGAAGATCAAATATTAATCAAATAAAATGGCGCTACTTAGATATAGGACAAATTTTCTGTGAATATGGAAAAAATTCAGTGCAGAATTTATGTACAGTATATCACAGAAGTGAGTACACCCCTTCACATTTCATAAATATTTTAGTATATCTTTTCATGTGACAACACTGAAGAATTGACACTTGGCTACAATGTAAAGCAGTGAGTATACAGCTTGTATAACAGTGTAAATGTGCTGTCCCCTCAAAATAATGCAACACACAGCCATTAATGTCTAAACCGCTGGCAACAAAAGTGAGTACATCCCTAAGTGACAATGTCCAAATTGGGCAGAAAGTGTCAATATTTTGTGCAGCCACCATTATTTTCCAGCACTGCCTTAACCCTCTTGGGCATAGAGTTCACCAGAGCTTCACAGGTTGCCACTGGAGTCCTCTTCCACTCCTCCATGACGACATCACAGAGCTGGTGGATGTTAGAGACCTTGCGCACCTCCACCTTCCGTTTTAGGATGCCCCACAGATGCTCAATAGGGTTTAGGTCTGGAGACATGCTTGGCCAGTCCATCACCTTTACCCTCAGCTTCTTTAGCAAGACAGTGGTCGTTTTGGAGGTGTGTTTGGGGTTGTTATCGTGTTGGAATACTGCCCTGCGGTCTAGTCTCCGAAGGGAGGGGATCACGCTCTGCTTCAGTAGGTCACAGTACATGTTGGCATTCATGGTTCCCTCAATGAACTGTAGCTCCCCAGTGCCGGCAGCACTCATGCAGCCCCAGACCATGACACTCCCACCACCATGCTTGATTGTAGGCATGACACACTTGTCTTTGTACTTCTCACCTGGTTGCCACCACACACGCTTGACTCCATCTGAACCAAATAAGTTTATCTTGGTCTCATCAGACCACAGGACATGGTTCTAGAAATCCATGTCTTTAGTCTGCTTGTCTGCAGCAAACCGTATGCGGGCTTTCTTGTCCATCATCTTTAGAAGAGGTTTCCTTCTGGGACGACAGCCCTGGAGACCAATTTGATGCAGTGTGTGGCATATGGTCTGAGCACTGACAGGCTGACCCCCCACCCCTTCAACCTCTGCAGCAATGCTGGCAGCACTCATACGTCTATTTCCCAAAGCCAACCTCTGGATATGACGCTGAACACAGGCACTCAGCTTCTTTGGTCGACCATGGCGAGGCCTGTTCTGAGTGGAAGCTGTCCTATTAAACCACTGTATGGTCTTGGCCACTGTGCTGCAGCTCAGTTTCAGGGTTTTGGCAGTCTTCTTATAGCCTAGGCCATCTTTATGTAGAGCAACTATTCATTTTTTCAGATCCTCATATAGTTCATTACTATGAGGTGCCATGTGGAACTTGCAGTGACCAGTCTGAGAGAGTGAGAGCGATAACACCTGCTCCCCCTTCACACCTGAGACTTGTAACACTTAACAGGTCTCATGACACCAGGGAGGGAAAACGGCTACTTGGGCCCAATTTGGACATTGTCACTTAGGGGTGTACTCACTTTTGTTGCCAGCGGTTTAGACATTAATGGCTGTGTGTTGCATTATTTTGAGGGGACAGCACATTTACGCTGTTGTACAAGCTGTATACTCACTGCTTTACATTGTAGCCAAGTGTCATTTCTTCAGTGTTGTCACATGAAAAGATATACTAAAATATTTATGAAATGTGAAGGGGTGTACTCACTTCTGTGATATACTGTACATGCTATTTATGCCTCAACATGTGTACAAAAGAGCTAGTAAACGGCTGAGATAATGCAATCGAAGTAGCTCCCTTCAAAAATAGTCTTATGTTAATATTTTAATTTGTTTGGATTTTATTTATATTTTTGTATTTTATAATTTTAAATTTTAGAACACTCTGACATGAATAAACAGAAGCAAATCTTTGGTGCTCCAGATGTTTTGGACTAAAACTCTTACAGTCGTGTATCATTGGCACTGCAGTTCAGGGTTTCTGAGAGTTTATTTATTTATTTTATTTAAAACATTGTTACCCTGTCTTTCTCCTCAAAAGGACTCAAGGTGACTTCCATCATTAAAAGACAAAATTAAAGCTAACCACAGTGAGTATGCAAATATTAAAGAGGATCAAACAAATACCATACAAAAAACATAAGCAACACCAAAAACACATTCAAAGCAGCAAGGTACAATAATCCATATAAAAACCCCACTCAAGAATCCAGTCACTCAGGGAGAGCCTGCTTGAAGAGAAAGGTTTCTACCTACTTGCAGAAGGACATTGGGCCAGCCTAGCCTCCTGTGCTAGGGAGTTCTGAGAGCAGCAATAGAGAAGGCCCTCTCCTGTGCCCCCATCTGTGAAGGTGGCGGGATGGAGAGAAAGATAATCTCTTGATGATCTTAACACTCGAGGAGGCTCATAAAGGGAGACACAGTCCTTGAGATAACTTGGGCCCAAGCCATTTAGGGCTTGATGGGTTAGAACCAACACCTTGAATTGTACCTGGAAATGGATTGGCAGTTAGTGGAGCTGCTGTAACAGGGGGGTTATGTTATCCCTGTAACCAACCCTAATAAGTTATCTTTCTGCTGTGTTTTGGACCCGCTGAAGTTTCCGGACACTTTCTATAGGCAGCCCTACATAGAGTGCATTACAGTGATGTAACTAAGGCACGGGTCACCATGGCCAGATCAGACCTCTCCAGGAGGTCCAAAACATTGTAGTCCAAAACTTCAGGAGTGCCGAAGTTCACCTCCTCTGAATCATCAGCTATCATAATAAATACATTTAATGATTATTTCATTACATTTCAGCAACTGTAAGTATGAATCACTGAGAAATCTCTTGGTAGGCTATCATCCAGTACATGAAAATTTGGAGCAGTGTAACGGTATAAGAAAGAATAAAGAGAAAGGTTGTGAAACAATTCTAACTATGTAAGGTGTGGCCAAGAATAGCACAAGGCACAGTGTTGTTTACACATGCAAGTAAATTATTTTGTAACTGACAGCTGCATAGGTGAACTTCCTCCATGTGTTAATTTTAGTGGAAATACTAATCTGTCTTTTTTTAAAAAAAGGGACAGGAATGCTATGACAAGTACTTGTAGTCAGTGACTTCTAGGGCCTTTGGGAAATTGATAGTGTTAGTTGAGGTGAGGTGAAAAGAAGAAATTGTTCTGCTTGTTTCCCTGATTGTTTACGCTTTTCTGGAGACAAGAACGGGTCAAAAGGAATGATACCATCATGTTTAGAACGGTCTCTGGGGTGCCAGAAGATTTGAGGAAGCGCACCCTTTTCTTTTTATGCGCACCAATCCTGAAGCTCTATTTTGTAGCAGTTAAATGCAGTTCAAGGCTGATAGCCCAGCCTGAGCTGCTTAGTGTGCAGTACACCACAGTGGGAAAAGCTGGGGAATTTCCTGTCAAACCCTGAGCAGCATTTCAAGGCTTCTGTTCCACACTAGTTGAAGCCTTGAACAAGATAGACACTCCAAAACTTTATTGTTCACCCCACTTAAGAAATTTCTGTTGTTGATGATACAACTATATTGAACCAATCACATACCCGTTTATTGTATCTTTACCCTACTCTTTCTTAGAAGCTCAAATTAGTATGTCTTGTCTTCACTTCCCTTTTATTCTCACAACAGCTTATAATAAACATGGAAGTGTTATCCAGATTATAGATTAACAGAGTTGATAGAACTGTTTCCATTTTTCAAAAAGTCTTTTTATTTGTCATCCTCTCTTAAGAATCAGAGTTTTATATCATGAAACTTAAACTGAATGTGATACTCATTTTAGTATGAGCTAGTCAGTGACTGAAATCCTTTTGCATAGTTAAGCAAACGCTGTAACTTTTGGAACCAAATTATCATTAAAAACCCTCGATATAAATTATCTGTTGCATATTTGGTCATGTGATTTGGTGTGCAACAAGCAATGTCTACAGAGACTTGTGGAACTTCACTTCCAAATGTTACTCCATTTGTGTACCTGTGCAACAGGATGTCATCAGATGTGCTGTTATTATTATTTATTTGTCGTGCCCTTGTTAGTGAAAAAAAGTAGTATTGAATAATCAATGTTTTTCCAATGTTAAGAAATTTACATAATGCAGCAGCGAAAGTCATGTGTTTAGCTTGTGCATATACAATTGCTTGAGTGCATAAACTCAATATGTAAAGATAGTCTGTGCAGTGGAACAGCTGAAACACTAGGTTTAACCTGATGTGACAAACCACAGGTCAAATCTCTGCTGAAGGAGAAAAAGTGGTTTGATAGTTTGGTGGCAAGTTTCTAATTCTCAGCCTAAAAACATGTAAAGGTTGTTGTGAAGGTACAAAAACAAAAACATGCTCCCAGTTGTCCTGTAGTATAATTCATCAAATGATGGCACCACAACTAAATCCAGTTCCAGTAATGATCTTGTCAAATTCCCCAGCTGTTCACCACATTTGGTTGTGCCATGGTTCTAACCTATAAATCCCTAAATGGTTTGGGTCCAAGCTATCTCAAGAAATTTATCTTCCTTTATGAGCCTACCTGGGTGTTCAGATCATCAGGAGAGGCCTTTCTTTCATTCCTGCCACCTTTCACAGGTGCACTTGGTGGGGATACAGGAGAGTGACTTCTGTCACTGCATCCGGACTCTGGAGCTTCCCACTACAGCAGGGGTCTCCAAACTACAGCCTGCGGGCCACATCTAGCCTGCCTTGCCTTTTTATCTGGCCCAGGCATAGGAAGAGGAGGGAAGGGGAACCCAAGTGATCCCCCACCCCCACTGTATTTGCAAAGACAGCGGGGGTGGGGAATCGCTTCTGTCCGGCTTCACTCCTCTTCCTATCTCCACCCAGGCATAGAAAGAGGAGTGAAGCCAGACAGAAGCGATGCCCCATCCCCACTGTCTTTTACTTGGGTCCCCCTTCCCTCCTCTTCCTATGCCCTGGCAGAGATAGGAAGAGGAGCGAAGCCTGATCTATGCGATTTTCCCACTCCCGCTGTCTTTGCAAAGACAGTGGGGGTGGGGAATTGCTTGGGTTCCCTTTCCCTCCTCTTCCTATGCCCCGGCAGAGATAGGAAGAGGAGCAAAGCCTGACAGAAGTGAACCCCCACGCCCTCTGTCTTTGCAAAGACAACGGGGGTGAGGGATTGCTTGGGTCCCCCTCCCTTCTTCAGCCCTCGAAAATGTGTAAAATATATCATGTGGCCCTAACACTGAAAAGTTTGGAGACCCCTGCACTAGAGGCACAGCTGAACCCATGTTTGCTGTTCTTCCACAAGCAAAGACCTTGCTCTTCAGACAGGCTTTCTTTTAGTGACTGGCTATATGGTAGGGGTTTTTAAATGGAGCGTTGTGCCTTGTTATTTTGAATATGGTTTTGGTGTTGATTTTGTTTACTATTTTTAGCATGGCATTTGTTTGATTCTTTTAAGTATCTGTATAATTACTGGTTTTAGCTTTTAAACATTGTCTTTTAATGATGTAAGCTGCCTTGGGTCTTTTTTAAGGAAAAAAGTGGGGTAAAAATATTTGAGATAGAGATAAGGTTTTACTATATACCACTCTGGCTTCTGGTTCAGTAAAAGGTGTTCATTTATTAATTTAGTTACTCAATTTTTGTAACATCCATCTAGCAAACTGCTACTCTGGGCGGTGTACAACTAGAGTAAAAACACAATTATAAAATGAATTCTAATATACAAGAGTTTATTTTTGGTTTCTTGATCTGAACTCTTGATTCTTAAGGGAGGATGACAAAAAATGGCTTTTATAAACCTGTTCTCATTAATAAGAAATAAAATATGCGATGTAAGAGATACCCAGTTCAAAAGAAGAAGAAAAATTAAAGGAAAGTAATGGATGCAATTTAAAAATAATTTTAAAAGTGCTGAGGAGGTAGCAGACTAGTTTTTCCAAGTATCATGGTTTCAGCAAATACTTGATTTTTCAGAAGTTGTTTGTGATAGAATGAGGTGGGAGTTCGGAAGGCAAATGCTAGTATCCTGTGAAGAATATTTTCTTCACACAGCTTTGTTTTTAATCAAGAGAATCTTGGTAATAACCAGTTTTGTCTATGAACAGAAGGTACTTCCATTCATTGACAAAGAGAAAACTGTGAGTGTAATTTTGTTGAATGAAAATTTCTTCATATTACTGATTGAAAACACAGAGTACCACTCTGGCCCTTCTGATGTCTTGATTTGGCCCTCTGGGGTTCCCTAAATGACCACACTTCATTCTAATCAAAATAGTTAAAATTCCTGTCCTTGAACTTAGTTGCTGACAGTAAAGACAATTAAAAGGAATTGTAGACATCTTTTTAGACTGGCATTTGATGTTTAACCTGCCCTGCTGTCTTGTTTTTAATCTGTATCCTTTGTAATTTTAATGGCTTTTTAATGTACTTTGCTTCATTTTTCCAGTTTTATGGTGGGGTGAGTTTATATGATTTTATTATGGTTCTATCTGCTCTTATTTCTTTGGTGGGGCAAGGATTTCTGTGACATTTCACATTTTCTCTGCAACCTGCATTTGAACCTGTAAGCAAGTACAAACATGTTTATGAGTAATCTGGCCTTTCTCATCAGATTACTCATAAATATGTTCAAACCCTCCCATAGACTCAAACATATGTTTCAGGGGAAAAAATGACATGCCGTAGAAATCCTCCCCCTAGCTGTAAGCCATCTTGAGTGTTATCTTTATTGTAAAGCTGGGGTATAAATGTAAAGAAGTAGTAGTAGTACTAATAGTAGTGTGGGTATTTTTGCTCCCTTCCTTTTTCCTTTTCCTGCCATAACTGAAAGGGAGCCTCTAACAACTTCTTGAATTTGGTCCATAGACTAGAACAAATTCCATACCCGAATTATAAGTAAAAGCGTTCAGATAGACATTTTGAATATACTTCAATATTATATATACTGTGTGTAATAGTTTGCAAATGTACTTTTTAGAACATAAGGATTCATATTAGGATCCAATAGCCCGTTCAATGAGTTCAATGTATTAAACTGGTTTATTGCAATATGCCTTGCTCTCTCTCTCTCTCTCTCTCTCTCTCTCTCTCTCTCTCTCTCTCTCTCCACACACACACACACACACACACACACACAGAGAGAGAGAGAGAGAGCGCTAGCTTTTTAATAAGCCCTTATGTAAGGGCTTGCTTCACAAAGAAGAGGAAATCCAAACTCAACTTTGTGGAAGGAAACATTTTCGCATGCCAAAAGAGCTCTTTGTATCATGGTGAGAATGTTATTGGCTTGCAGTGAGAGTGTCATGTAATTCCTAAAGCTGTCAGCTGAGTCCAAGTTTATGCTTCCTTCTATATTTACAATATTGTGCTTTCTTGTTGTCTTGAACATACAGAATGTTATGTCATCCAAGTTGCTCGTTTCTACATTAATAACCACTGCTTGTGAATATGAAGAACTCTTTAACTTTTCAACAAGGATCATTTTGGTTATTTTGTGCAAGTCATTAAAAAGTGTGCTGCTTATACACCGCCCCATAGTGCTTAAAACACTTGGCGGTTTACAAGTTAATTATGCAGACTACACATTGTGCCCCCCCCCCCCCCTGTGAGCTGGGTACTCATTTTACCAACCCTGGAAAGATGGAAGCTTGAGTGAACCTTGAACTGGCTACCTGGGATTGAACCCTGGGCCGTGAACACAATTTTGGCTTCAGTACAGCAGTTTAACCACTGCACCTTGAGGCTCCTTACCAGATTGACAGATATATTATATTGGCTGTGTTTATTGTCATAGGTATATATTCCAGTATAAGTATATTGCCTTCTTTTATGTGTTTTTTTCCTTGACCAGCTAACTTTCCTTTTATGCCTCCTCAGGTATAAATAGCAGAAACGTATGAAGTAAATGCACTGACTTCCATCAAATGAGAGTCAAGATCTCGCCTCTGTTATTAGTTTAAATGGCACTGCTCTTGTTTGCTTATGCTAAGTTCTGCACTAAGGGATGAGGGATAACAGGATCAAGAACTCTATGTACACTTTATTGGTCATAAACTTTTTTTCCCCAGTTATGCCATGGAATTTTTAATAAAGGAATATTTTAAAGAATTACTTGTTTATAATCTTTCTGTAATCTTCATGTTGATGAGCGCATGATGAAGATGTAGAACTTGCCAGTAACTTACTATTTGTGTTATTGATTTAATGCTTGGCAATCCAGTGTGTAAAACAATATTTTTGCATTTGTGTTGCAGTTCACAACTGGACTCTAGAGGAGACTCTTCAGTGGTTGATAGAATTTGTTGAACTTCCTCAGTATGAGAAGAATTTCAGAGAAAATAATGTCAAAGGAACTACATTGCCAAGGTGGTTTTTTCCAACCCTGAAGAATTTCAATCCATGTTGTGCCTTTTTATGTCAAGTTTTGAAACATTACTTTCAGAGAAGAGCAAAATGTGGACTTTGTAACATACTTAGATGATACATTTTTCTCTTGTCTAGAAATGTGCTTTATTGTGTTTATAGCTTGTGCAGAGCATGCTGTGAAATATATTAATCCAAAGTAATATAAGCATTTGTTTTGCTAAAAGAGTGTTATCCATAGACATGGTGCAATAGTACTTTGATAATGAAATGGCAGTACAATAGTGTATTCATTTGAAACCTTTTCCAACTTGTACTTTAAGACTGTTGACATTCTTTTTATACTGTAATAGCAAGACAGTCCCTTCTGTTGAATAGAAGCACTTGATTATATCCTAGTTGTTACCATTGGGCTCAAAGTGAATCACTGCAGCTATATATTTATTATGAAAACATTTTCTCCAGATACAAATCCAGAGAAATAGTAAAATATGAAACCTGAAGTTCATGATCAGTTTGGCATAGAAGAACATCTTTGTTTAACTTGACATGGCATTAGATTGGTACATTATGCTCTGCCATCTCTATTTTAACATGCACAATATAATCGCTGTAATTGATAAGTGGAAAAAACATGCTGACTATTTCAGTGTGTGATGTTGGAATTACTGCATAAAGCAAAACGTGCATTTTAGTTGTGTTCTAAACAAGGTTTGTGCTAAGCTGGGCACGCGCACCTCTGCCTCCCTGCACGCAGCTATCTTCCTCCTCTGCGCAGCGATCGTGTTAGGTTCCAGTTGCAATGGAACCCAGCGTGCGGGGGGGTGGAGTTGTGCACCCACGCAGGGGCAAAGTCGCACGTGCGAGAGGCGGAGCCCCACCCAGCGGGGCTGAAAATTAAAGGGTACATTGGTCCTGAATGTTTGCTTTAAAATCTCTATTTCATTGTGTGCAGGATAGCAGTCAACGAACCAGCATTTATGATCTCTCAACTGAAAATCATTGATCGGAGTCACAGGCAGAAACTTCAGCTAAAGGCTTTGGATGTTGTTTTATTCGGACCTATTACACGTAAGTAAAATTGCTATATACTCCCACTCTTACACACACCTTTTAGCCACTTTCAGGAGACATTGTTCTGCTAAACTATGCTCACCTTTTATTTAGACCAACACATTCCGCTGAGAAGATATCAGTTAGCAATGCATGGTATTGTGGTATTATTCAGTGTTTGTCCTTTTGAAAGATTTTTTCTCCAAATACAAGGCAGTGGGCCAGACCTGAAAGCTACATCAACATCCTGCTTCCTTCTCAGACCAGAACAGAAGATCTTAAATTACTGGCTATAATGGCAATAAATTCCCTCTACAGTCTTTTTCTATGTGACTGTGTAAGGTTCACACTCAACATTCCATCTAAACCATCTGGAATTATTAAACAGATTAAATACATCAGTTACTGCAAAAAAAGCAGAAGTAGATGTTTTTCTGGAACTCTCTGGCTTTCTCCATGATCCAGCGCATGTTAGCAATTTGGTCTCTAGTTCCTCTGCCCCTTCGAAATCCAGCTTGTACTTCTCGGAGTTCTCGGTCCACATACTGCTGAAGCCTACCTTGTAGGATTTTGAGCATAACCTTGCTAGCGTGTGAAATGAGTGCAATTGTACGGTAGTTGGAGCATTCTTTGGCACTGCCCTTCTTTGGGATTGGGATGTAGACTGATCTTTTCCAATCCTCTGGCCACTGCTGAGTTTTCCAAACTTGCTGGCATATTGAGTGTAGCACCTGAACAGCGTCATCTTTTAAGATTTTAAATAGTTTGACTGGAATGCCATCACCTCCACTGGCCTTGTTGTTAGCCATGCTTTCTAAGGCCCACTTGACTTCACTCTCCAGGATGCCTGGCTCAAGGTCAGCAACCACACTATCTGGGTTGTCCGGGACATCCAGATCTTTCTGGTATAATTCCTCTGTGTATTCTTGCCACCTCTTCTTGATGTCTTCTGCTTCTGTGAGGTCCCTGCCATTTTTGTCCTTTATCATGTCCATCTTTGCACAAAAGGTTCCTTTAATATCTCCAATTTTCTTGAACAGATCTCTGGTTTTTCCCTTTCTATTATCTTCCTCTATATCTTTGCACTGTTCATTTAAGAAGGCCCTCTTGTCTCTCCTTGCTATTCTTTGGAAGTCTGCATTCAATTTTCTGTAACTTTCCCTATCTCCCTTGCATTTTGTTTCCCTTCTCTTCTCTGCTATTTGTAAGGCCTCGTTGGACAGCCACTTTGCTTTCTTGCATTTCCTTTTCTTTGGGATGGTTTTTGTTGCTGCCTCCTGTACAATGTTACGGGCCTCCCGCCATAGTTCTTCAGGCACTCTGTCCACCAAATCGAGTTCCTTAAATCTGTTCTTCACTTCCACTGTGTATTCATAAGGGATTTGGTTTAGATTATACCTGACTAGCCCAGTGGCTTTTCCTACTTTCTTCAGTTTAAGCTTGAGTTTTGCTATAAGAAGCTGATGATTAGAGCCACAATCAGCTCCAGGTCTTGTTTTTGCTGACTGTGTAGAGCTTCTCCATCTTTGGCTGCAGATAATATAATCAATCTGATTTCGGTATTGCCCATCTGGTGATGTCCATGTGTAGAGTTGCCTCTTGTGTTGTTGGAAAAGAGTGTTTGTGACGACCAGCTTGTTCTCTTGACAAAACTCTATTAGCCTTTGCCCTGCTTCGTTTTGAACTCCAAGGCCAAACTTACCTGTTGTTCCTTTTATCTCTTGACTCCCTACTTTAGCATTCCAATCCCCTATAATGACTAGAACATCTTTCTTTGGTGTCATTTCTAGAAGGTGTTGTAAGTCTTCATAGAACTGGTCAATTTCAGCCTCTTCAGCATCGGTGGTTGGTGCATAAACTTGGATTACTGTGATGTTGAAAGGTCTGCCTTGGATTCGTATTGAAATCATTCTATCATTTTTGAGATTATATCCCAGTACAGCTTTTCCCACTCTTTTGTTGACTATGAGGGCTACTCCATTTCTTCTACGGGATTCTTGCCCACAATAGTAGATATGATAATCGTCTGAATTGAATTCACCCATTCCCGTCCATTTTAGTTCACTGACGCCCAGGATGTCAATGTTTATTCTTGCCATCTCCTGTTTGACCACATCCAACTTACCAAGGTTCATAGATCTTACATTCCAGGTTCCTATGCAGTATTTTTCTTTGCAGCATCGGACTTTCCTTTCACTTCCAGGCGCGTCCGCAGCTGAGCGTCCTTTCGGCTTTGGCCCAACCACTTCATTAGCACTGGAGCTACTTGTACTTGTCTTCCGCTCTTCCTCAGTAGCATGTTGGACGCCTTCTGACCTGAGGGGCTCATCTTCCAGCGTCATATCTTTTAGCCTTTTGTTTCTGTTCATGGCGTTTTCTTGGCAAAGATACTGGAGTGGCTTGCCAGTTCCTGCTCCAGGTGGATCGCGTTTAGTCAGAACTCTCCACTATGATCTATCCTTCTTGGGTATCCCTGCACAGCATAGCCCATAGCTTCTCTGAATTACTCAAGCCCCTTTGCCACGACAAGGCAGCAATCCGTGAAGGGGTGTGCTAATTTAATCCTTCCCAAATTGTACATACTGGTGATGCTAGTAAATCACGATTTTATTGTCTCCTTAAATAATGCATGCCAACTCTTTGCTGAGAGAAGGGATTGGGTTGCAGTTCTTAAGAAGTCCACATAAATTGATGAGTGGAAAGGAATGTACATAAGAACATAAGAGCCCTGCTGGATCAGGCCAAGGGCACATCTAGTCCAGCTTCTTGTATCTCACAGTGGCCCCACCAGATGTCTCTGGGAGCACATGAGACAACTAGATACCTGTCTCCTGATACCACTTCCCTGCATCTGGCATTTTGAAGTATCTTCCTTTTAAGCCTGGAGATTATACATCCCCATCATGGCTTGTAACCTGCAATGTACTTTTCCTCCAGAAATCTGTCCAATCCTCTTTTAAAGGCATCTAGGCAGATGCCAACACCACATCCTGTGGCAAGGAGATCCACAGACTAACAACATGCTGGGTAAAGAAATATTTTCTTTTGTCTGTTCTCACTTTCCCAACACTCAATTTGAGTGTAACTATATTGTGAGCAGCCTTGGGTCCCAATTCTGGGACAAAGGCATAATATAAATAAAATAAACCTATTGAATAGGTATATATGTAAAAAAATTAACGATTGCACTTTTGGAGTAGCTCTTCATGTCTCAGTGGTTCTGCTTGACCCCAGGAAGACATTTTTGTCCCACAAAATTGTTCAGTGGGTCATGGATTATGTATCTAATTAAAGTGTTTGCCACCCTCCCGCGTTGGCCCAGCTACTGTTGAAGCCAAGCCCCTGTTATATTTGTACATACCAATGGAGAACTCTACTTGGACTCCAAGGCAAGGAACAAAAGACATAATTCAGGTCAACTAAAGGGCTCATACACCTACCCTAATTAAGGTTTTTGGATCCATGGCTTGAATTTCAAGTAGAGTTCCATGATGGCATGCACAAATGACTGATGTGTAGTAAGTGTGAGTTACTTCAAAACAGTCAAGCATGAGAGCTTTTTAAAAAGTTGGTTTTTTATCTTTAGTTACTTGTCTTTCAAAAATATACTAAATGTAATTATCTACAATAGCTTGTTGAGGAAGGGCTCATTTTTGCTCCTGCTTGAACAGCAAGTGAAATAATTGACTACCAACTTCCCTTGTGATTCCTTTCAATTTCAGAATTGGTTTTCCATTTGTTTATTTGGGTTTGTCTTCTAAAACATGGCTTTGCCTGCCTGATCCTTTGAATACTGGCCATAGATTTTAGTGCATTTTCCCTCACATTCAGTTAGATCCACATCTCTCCATGAAAGAAGCAGTAAGGTGAATCCTGATAACTGCTGTAGCAACAGTAGATTTAGATTTCTTCAGGCTAATGTTGTGTGGCCTGGGATTAATTTGGACATCTGTGTCCATATTGTTCACTTAGTACAGTATACTGTTTTATTTTTTTTCTTAAATAAGAAAAATTGTGATTTAGTAACAAATCTGTGTGAAATAAAGTTCTTTACATAGAAACTTAGTGTCAGAAAAATGGATTTTCATAACAATTAAGTGAAAATAGCTGGCTGGATAGCTCAGTATGTTGGAACACCTGGTTTAAGGAGTCAGGGTTTACAAGTTTAATTCCCTAATCTGCTTCCCAAGAGAAGAGCCAATCTAAACTGCTCTGAGTGCCCCCAGAAGGAGGGACTGGTAAAGAGTTCTGGGAGGGGTTGCTATAGGGTGGAATTGATTGGATGGCACATAATTAATCATGATCACTTTTAATTTATTAGCTGGCTAGATAGCTCAGTTGTTTAGGTATCTGGCTGCAGAGCCAGAGATTGGGAGTTTGATTCCCCACTATGCATCATAAGAAGAGAGCCAGACTGTGTAGTCATTGGCAAGCTGCACAGTCCAGGATACCCCAGAAGAAAGGAATGGTAAAGCTGGGAAAGGGTTGCCACAAAACGGAATTGCCTTGATGGCATATTATTATTATTATTAGTAGTAGTAGTAGTAGCAGCAGCAGCAGCAGCAGCAGCGGCAACAGCAGCAGCAGCATAAAATGAGAACTACATTCAGATGTGATGCTGAACCATGGATCAATATTATTTGGTTGGGCTTGTGGGCTTGTCACTACTCCAGTGTAGCCATTGAAGTCTTCAGAAGTTTTTATGTTTACAATCTTTATCAATGATGGTTTGAAGTTGACTTGCTTTCAGTAACCACAATTAGGACTAACCATACCTTTCTGTATACAGTGGTGCCTCAACTTACGACTATAATCCATTCCAGAAGATGGACGTAACTCGAAATGGTCGTAAGTCGAAGCACCATTCCCATTGAAATGCATTGGAATGCGATTAATCCGTTCCGGCAAAAAAAAAAAAAAAAAAAAAAAACCAAAAGAAAATAAAGCACACAGCAAGCCCGGTCGGAAGGCGCTGGGGCTTTAAAAAAAAAACAACAAACCAAAAATAAACAGCAAAGCAAGCTCCGTCGCTGGGGCTTTAAAAAAAACCCCAAAAATAAACAGCAAAGCAAGCTCCGTCGCTGGGCTTTTTAAAAAACCAAAACCAAAAATAAAGCACACAGAAAGCTCCGTCGCAGGGGTTTAAAAAAACAACAAACCAAACCAAAAATAAACAGCAAAGCAAGCCCTGAAGGCGCTGGGACTGCAAAAAAAAAAAAACACACACACACAACCCAAACCCAAAATAAACAAAGGAGCAAGCCCCGTCGCAAGGTGCTGGGGCTGCAAAAAAAAAAAAAAAAAACCAAAAAACAAAACAACAACACAGCACAGAAACATACCACCCCCCCGCCCAAAATCACGCTTCAAAACCCACCCAGAACAGTATTTAAAGAGCAGAAAACAGCACCTTACCTTACCAGGCAGCCTCCTCCAACGCACACTCTCTAACTGCTGGGGTGAAAGAGCTACAAAGAAGCAGCCTCGTCACCACCTACAGTTAGCAATTTGAATTTCCCGCCTTTTTCCCCTGTCTTTTTGTGTTCGTAACTGGAAGGTCCAGCCGCAAGTCGAAGCAAAATTTTGCGGCCGGAGCTGGTCGTAACTCGAAATGGTCGTAAGTAGGGACAGTCGTAAGTCGAGGCACCACTGTATTCAGGTAGCATGGTAGGCTGTAATTAATGTAAAACTGCAGGAAAAGTCTACTGACTCCTCTCATGGCTGCAGCAGCGTAAAGGGACAGATCACACAAGACTGAAAGTTGGTGCTGCTGAAATATGGTGTAGTGTTATTTCCAAATCATCTCAATGTGCTCAGTATCTAAGTTCCTCTGTGTGCTCAGTTTGGATGTAATTGCATTTTTCAGGTCCACATCACAACTGGATGAAAGATTTCATACTTACAATTTCTATTGTGATTGGTGTTGGAGGCTGCTGGTTTGCATATACTCAAAACAAAACATCAAAAGAGCATATCACAAAAATGATGAAAGACTTGGAAAGCCTTCAAACAGCAGAACAGAGCCTGTGTGAATTGCAAGAACGGTATGTGAAGAAAAATAGGGTTTATATAAAGCATTTGGGTCTTCAGTGTCTTTAGGTGGGTGATACACTCATATTTCAGATAGCTAAAGCTGAGATTAGTGACTTGCATGAGTCATCTAGAGCAGTGGTTCTCAAACTGGGGTCCCCAGATGTTCTTGGACTGCAATTCTCAGAAGCCTTCACCACTTGCTGTGCTGGCAGGATTTCTGGGAGTTGCAGTCCAAGATCATCTGGGGACCCAAGTTTGAGAACCACTGATCTAGAAAGTACATGGTTAAAGTGATATGTGATATAAATAGAGACTTTCTAGATTACAGTATTAGCTGCTAATATACCACAAAATTTCTTGAAGTATTCAAGATTAAGAAATTCTGAAATTCTTCAAAAATGGAAGAACCTTAATAATCTAATTGTGAAACTCAGTTAATTTGCCAAGAGACTGGTAACCCTCCAGTGTTCCACCTCCCCATATGTTTCATAGTGAGAGGCGCATGATGATACTATAAACGTAAAGGTTCTCCTTGACAATTAAGTCCAGTCGTGTCTGACACTAGGGGCTGGTGATCATCCCCATTTGCAAGCTGAGGAGCTAGCATTTGTTCATAGACACTTTCTGTGGTCACGTGGTCGGCATGACTAGACACCATAGAGTACCTTAAATTATTTGTCCAGTCAGGAGAGCCATGGGGAGAACTAAATAAATATTATTAACTTATGGGGAAAAATATCTACTTTGAAGGCTTGAGAAAGCACAAGAGGAGAGTCGAACTGTTGCTGTAGAAAAGCAGAACTTAGAGCGCAAGATGATGGATGAAATAAGTGATGCCAAGCGAGAAGCATGCCGCCTGAGAGAGCTGAGAGAAGGAGCTGAATGTGAACTCAGCAGACTTAAATATGCAGAAGAGGAGCTGGTGCAGGTATTTGTAAATTTTCATTCACATGTTTGTTTTCAGTTTACTTTTACATTTTAATGACACAGTATATACATAGTGGTTCACTGTTACACAGTACTTGTGTACTTCTGCACACCATACTTGTGAAGACTCTGTGTTCCAGCTTGTTTATGTTATTATGTGCCATCAAGTTGGAACTGACTTATAATGACCCTCATAGGGCTGTCAAGGTAAGTGAAGAGGTAGCCATGTTAGTCTGTAGAAGCATATCAGGCAAAATCCGAAGAAACAAACAAACAAACAAAAAACCCTAAAAAACAAAACAAAAACAAAAAAAGGCAAAAACCTGTGGCACCTTAAAGACTAACTGTTGTATTTTAATATGAGCTTTCGTGGACATGTCCACTTCATCAGACATATGGAAACAGAATGAAATATTGAAACAGACACCAAGCCTGGGCAAAGATGAAGGGGGAGAGAGAAGGAGTGTGTGTGTGTGGGGGGGGGGGGGATGAAGACTGGGGATTCACTTAAAATTCAAGGGAGAAAGGAAAAAAGAATATTAAATATAAAGGTGAAAGAAGATGGCAGAGGAATCCTCTGTGTTAATGTAGGGAATATTGACCGTTTTTACCTTTGAGCCTTGTGATGAGAGATGGGATTGGTAGTTGTGAAGAAAATAGTAGTAGTAGATAACAGCAGAAGTATTAAATTTGGTAATGACTTAAGAAACCTAGGCGTGTATTCAATCCATTTAGATGGGTCTCCATCATGCATATAAATTTTTATTTCAGCTCTTTCTCTCTGTATCCTTGATCTGTAATGATTCTGTTCTAAAATGATGACTTTCAAATCTTCCACAGAGTGTCGTGGTAGATTGAAATGACTAGAGATAGGTTTCTGTGTGGTTTCTGATGTCAGGTTTGTTACCGTTTGTCCATTTTCGTAGAGATTGTCCTGTTTGTCCTATGTAGAGTGCAGAGGGGCATTGTTGGCAAAAGATAGCATAGATCACATTAGCTGAGGAGCAAGTGAAGCTGCCTTTGATATTGTATGCGGCTTTGTTAGGTCCTGCAATTATGTTGCCAGAATAGATATGTGGGCAGAGTTGGCATCTGGGTCTGTGGCAACGTTTAGTCCCCCTGTCTGTGTTGCTGTTTTGTGGTCTATTGTGTGTTAGTATTTGCTTGAGGTTGGTGGGTTATCTGTAGGCCAGTATGGGTCTCCCACCAAGGGCTTTGGAGAGTGAGGTGTTCTTGTCAAGGATGGGCTGGAGATCTCTTGAGATGCATGTGAGCGGTCTCAGTTGTGGACTGTAAGTGACAACTAGCGGTGTTCTGTCATTTGTACTCTGGGTCTGTCTTGCAGTAAGTTACTTCTGAGTATGTGTCTGTTCCTTAATCATATGGGGTGGATATCGTAGTCTAAGGAATGCATTTTATAGATCCTTGAGTTTGGAGTCTATCCTGTGTGTCGGAGCAGATACGATTGTATCTTTGGACTTGGCTGTATATGATGGATTTTGTTGTGTGTTCAGGATAGAAGCTGGAAGAGTGCAGGTAGGTATATCAGTCAGTGGGTTTCCAGTACAGTATGGTGCTAAGATGTCCATGTTGTAGTTTCACAGTGGTGTCCAGAAAATTTGCCTGTTGCATAGATTGTTCCAGGGTGAGATGGATGTTTTGGTGAAAGTTCTTGAAATCCTGGTGGAATTCGAACTCAGGCTTCTTGAGTCCTAGTCCATCACTCGGTCCACTACACCATACTGGGTACCACCAGCTACTTCATGAAGTATACGGAGATCCAGCAGAGACACTGTATGTTGCATTTGATGAAGAGCTGCTTTACAGTGCCTCTTGTGAGAACAAGTCTTCACACAGCTAGGTTTTCTTTAACAAGATTACAAGTTCCAGGTGTTTTGGCAGGGACAAGCTATGATCAGTTTCAGAAAAGTAATTCGAATATATGAAACAGCAGTTCTCTTGATACTTCAGTGTTTTGATTCAAAAGCATTACTGCCAATCACACTTGTTAGGAAGACATCAGCAAAATGTAAAGTTTCAGGTTTCTGTCCAAGGCAGCCCTCTTCAATCTGGTGTCTTCAATATGTTATAGATTTCAGCCTCCGGCTGTCTAGAAAAAACCCTGACGAATCGACAAATTGATTCGTGGTTCATCGGTTCAAGGGGAGGAGATTCATGCTTCGTGGTTCATCAACTTTGATGGATCACGAAGCAGGACGAACTGCCATTTTGGCGGTTCGTCCCCATCTCTGCTCTTGAGTAGTGCATAAACATATAAGGGGGAGATACATGCTTTTGTATGTACACAGACACACAGTCAGACACACACATGTGCGCGCACACAGGGTATAAATAAATGAATCTAGAGGACAACACATTCTGTATTCTACTGAATATATTAGTTTTTTTTAAGTAGTTAAAGTAACTATTTGTTTAAAGTCTGTCTGGTTGATTGGGTGTATGTGTATGTTTTCCAAATCTGTTCTGGTTGACTACTGAATTAATCATGTAAAAATTCTACCTTTATTACAGAATTATTTTCAGCAACTCTTTAGTTGTTCTAGGTGTACTTATACATTTGTCAAAAAATAAATGGATGCAGTCACAAAAGTGTTAATGTGCAAAAGCTTTTTAATATATATATATCAGGCTCAATGTCCCCATGATTTTGCATATTTTCCTTACCCCTAGGTCCGCATGGCTTTAAAAAAGGCTGAGAAGGAATTTGAACTGAGAAGCAACTGGTCTGTTCCTGATGCACTGCAAAAATGGCTACAGTTGACCCATGAAGTTGAAGTACAGTATTACAATATTAAGAAACAGAATGCAGAAATGCAGTTGGCAATTGCTAAGGAAGAGGTAATATGCATTTATAATTTATTATGTGAAAAATATCAAAAAAACCCATGTCATATTGATTTGTTTGTCTGATGCTACGATCCTGGGACGTGGGTTTGATTCAAAATGTTTGCATATTCTCGGCAGCCTGTGCATGCTCATAGAGACAGCGCACTCATAGATGGGCTAGTTTTAAATTTTGTGCAAAAATTGCCATTATAGTTCCGGAGTGTTGCTGTTATACCTCCACCTCCAACTACCTGTACTGTGGGGAACTACTTCTGCCATTCTGGTGACCTCCTGCTATCTAACTCTGGTTCCTAAGTATTCTAGCTGTTAATTACTGAGCTAATCCAGTTTTAGTCCCAACTAAACTAGACCCATTGAAATGAATGGGATTTGTTTAATGTTTTAAACATTTTTACTCTTACACCTTGAGGCTGATGATGGCTGATTCTCAGAAAAGAATCATGTTATCCCACTAAATATAATATATATTTGTACTATTTTTACACGTATTTGTACATTGTGTTGGGAAGACTTGTTTTGAAAGGCAGTTTGTAAATGATTTTAAATAATCAATTAAATGTTAATAAATGCCAAAACACAAACACATACACACACACACACACACACACACACACACACACCCCTATGCTGAGTCAGTTCCTTGGGAGTAGCTATTGAGAATACCTCTGGTTATGCCTTAGCTGTCCTCACTTATGCGTAGCTAGAGGAACTTTGAGGAAGATGTTTTGAAAGTTCTGATAGGACAGTGTGGCTCTTTAGAGATGCTATGATTGGGTCACTATTAATTTAAGTTGATATTATTCATAACATAACTTATTGACAGTGAAAAAAATATATTTTTCTATTCACTTTATTATTTAGGTAAGCTTTGACTTCATGTTTGTCCTTAATTTTAGGCAGAAAAGATCAAGAAGAAGAGAAATACTGTATTTGGGACATTACATGTCGCACACAGCTCTTCTCTTGATGAAGTGGACCACAAGATTCTGGAAGCCAAGTAAGAGGGTTGATTTTGTGTAGCTTTGTATGTGGCTTTGTGTGTATTGCAAAACCTTGTGTAGTATTATAGAATTCAAAACTTAATGTGGGCTCACGACTTGAAAGAGTTTTTTTAACTCCATAGGGAGAATTTAGCTCCTTTAATATATGGTGTTTTGCATATTAACATGGCTAAATATATGTGATAGAAAATGTGCCTTGTTTATTAAATAATAATTGAGTTTTCTGTTGCTTCTCAGGAAAGCACTTTCTGAATTAACCACTTGTTTGAGAGAGCGTCTGTACCGATGGCAACAGATTGAGAAGATCTGTGGCTTCCAGATAGCACATAACTCAGGATTACCAAGTCTGACTTCATCGCTTTACTCTGATCATAGTTGGGTGGTAATGCCACGAGTCTCCATTCCACCATATCCAATTGCAGGGGGAGTTGATGACCTTGATGAAGACACCCCTCCAATAGTTTCTCAGTTTCATGGTATGTTGTAGCATATGTAATCAGAGATTGGACAAGTGGAGAAACACAGGACTTTGGGAAAGTTTGAGAGTTTGGCAAACTGAAACAGAAAAATAAAACCATTTAAGTTAAGAGTGATTTGTAGAAGGCTGGCAAAGCAGAGGTACTGGAAATATAAAAATTACAAAGATAAATGAACCTCAGATATTTATTTAATAGAAAGTGTTTTGAATTTGAGAATAAAGGGTATTCATGGAAGAGAGAATGAACCTGTGTTTTTGGTGAATACATGCTTTCCTTAATGATGTTTTAATGTTTGCAAATGAAGAGGAATGGAAAATGGACGAGCCCCCTCTCCCCCATCTTCAAGACTGTATTTTGCAAACTAATCATCCTCTTTCAAGAATCAAGCAGAAAACATGTGCTGCCTTTGGATTCCAGCTTTCCTCTTTTAAGATAGGGTGAAAGAGAGAGTTAGGGCTATTTTTTGCTTGCTTATTGGAAAGTACAGGAGAGAGCCTTCCCTACAGGAGTGGTGTCTCAGTGGCTGCTTGTAAGATAAAGATGTTTATTAGTGTTCTGTCCGAAGGACAGCATTGGAATGCTTACTGTCCCTGCTTACTCTTTCTCTGGGAACAGTGTGACCAATGCGATGAAGAGGGAAGGAGAACTCAGTACAGATGGTTGGTGATCACCTCTTAAAACTTTATTTACAGAGCTGATCTAGATGTCTTCCCCAAAGGCTAATTAAAAGGTAAAGGTAAAGGTTCCCCTTGACAATTTTTGTCCAGTCGTGTTCGACTCTAGGGGGCGGTGCTCATCCCCGTTTCCAAGCCATAGAGCCAGCGTTTGTCCGAAGACAATCTTCCGTGGTCACATGGCCAGTGCGACTTAGACACGGAACGCTGTTACCTTCCCACCGAGGTGGTCCCTATTTATCTACTTGCATTTGCATGCTTTCGAACCGCTAGGTTGGCGGGAGCTGGGGCAAGCGACGGGCGCTCACTCCGTCACGTGGATTCGATCTTACGACTGCTGATCTTCTGACCCTGCAGCACAGAGGCTTCTGCGGTTTAACCCGCAGCGCCACCACGTCCCAAAGGCTAATTAGTCAGCGATTAATTTGTCATGTTTGCCCCACCACACAAACCTGTGTTTTTATTGCTGAAATTTGATTTTTCTACCACCTGCTGCTACTTTCTTGGGCTCCATGATCACTGCAGATGGTGACAGCAGCCATGAAATTAAAAGACGCCTGTTTCTTGGGAGGAAAGCCATGACAAACCTAGACAGCATCTTAAAAAGCAGAGACATCACCTTGCCGACAAAGGTCCGCATAGTCAAATCTATGGTTTTTCCAGTAGTGATGTATGGAAGTGAGAGCTGGACCATAAAGAAGGCTGACCGCCGAAGAATTGATGCTTTTGAATTGTGGAGCTGGAGGAGACTCTTGAGAGTCCCCTGGACCACAAGGAGAACAAACCTATCCATTCTGAAGGAAATCAACCCTGAGTGTTCACTGGAAGGACAGATCCTGAAGCTGAGGCTCCAATACTTTGGCCATCTCATGAGAAGAGAAGACTCCCTGGAAAAGCCCCTGATGTTGGGAAAGTGTGAAGGCAAGAGGAGAAGAGGACGACAAAGGACGAGATGGTTGGACAGTGTCACCGAAGCTACCAACATGAATTTGACCCAACTCCGGGAGGCAGTGGAAGACAGGAGGGCCTGGCGTGCTCTGGTCCATGGGGTCATGAAGAGTCGGACACGACTTAACGACTGAACAACAACCACCTACTGCCCTTCTGTCATGCTCAGTATTTTGACTGAGATTGTAAGAACTTCGTATATACTGTTTACTAAATAATGCTTGCAACATCACTGTTCACAACCAAGACAACTGCTTGCACTATGTGTGTGCCACTTTGTGACAGTTCTTCTAAAAATAGACTGTTCAGCTGTGATTCTCTATTTCTCATTTCCTCTACTTTCATTTGCTTTGTATCTGACATGTATCAGTAGTACATACAACTTTTTCCAGTTCCGTCTGGACTTGAATGATATCCAGATGGCCAGTGCTTCCTCATTGAGCTGATTTTCCAAGACCCCTTAACTTGAAGAGTCGCTTCTCTCTATTGGTAACAACTGTGTAGAAAACAACTGATTAGGGCTATTCCGGTTATCATAGCTTATGTGGAGCGAATTGCATACAGAGGCCAAAAGCTTCTTGTGTAGTTATGCTGACATAGTACAAACAGCATAACATTTGGAGGCAGATTTCTTCAAGTTAAGAAACCACCATAGATGTTTTCTGTTGTGCACTAAATTGTGCAACTTGGGATGCAACAAGTAATGTCTACAGTGATTTCTTAACTGGAGGAAGTTTTCCTCCTGAAGTTACATTTGTTTGAATTGTGCTAGTATTACTACACAAGAGAATTTTGGCCGTACTTTTTTAAAAAAAAATTAAGAAAAACAGCTATGACAGTTGCTTTGTGTTTGGGTAAGAAGTGATTAGCTAATGAAAAAAGGAGTCAGGTTCTGGTATTTTATCTTGCTTGCTGTCTCTTTGTGAATGATAGCAAGTGCAAGAGGGGATCCTATAGACCAGTCATTCTCAACCTTTTTTTGGCTGTGGCCATAAACACAATATGAAAGAAAAATAGTCTGAATCAGGATTGTATAAGTCACATAACGAACCTTATAAGATGGTGTGTGAAGAATTGTTTCCAGTCGGTAAAGGTAAAGGTAAAGGTTCCCCTTGACATTTAGTCCAGTCGTGTCCGACTCTAGGACGCGGTGCTCATCCCCGTCTCCAAGCCATAGAGCCAGTGTTTGTCCGTAGACAGTTTCCGTGGTCACGTGGCCAGCGCGACTAGACATGGAATGCTGTTACCTTCCCACCGTGGTGGTACCTATTTATCTACTTGCATTTTTACATGCTTTCGAACTGCTAGGTTGGCAGGAGCTGGGACAAGCGACGGGAGCTCACTCTGTTGCGTGGATTCTTATGACTGCTGGTCTTCTGACCTTGCAGCACAGAGGCTTCTGCGGTTTAACCCGCAGCGCCACCATGTTCCAGTCTGTAGTCCCCTTCAAGTGTGCCAGGGCCCCCCAGATGGCCCCTGTTGACATTGGTTGCAGTGGACCATCTTGACTACTGAAATTGGTGTCATTAACATTCAGACTGGCCTTTGCTATGTAAAGCTTGACATCCTTTTCCCTTCTGACAATGAAGCCATAACATTGCACAACAATATCAGGCTATTTCCTAGTGTTGAATCATGGATACAGAAGCAGTATGTCCCACATTCATGAACAGAAGGATTTTTTAATCTGGTTCCAGTTTGTAGCTTGTGCCTACGTTATCCCATGCTAAAATGGCTTTTGTGATTTTTAATATTTTGAACCCATTAGTTATTTTTCTTGAAATTATAGCCTGTTTAAACACAAGTCCTCTTTCTCAGTTGAACTTAGGTTCAATGAGACAGTACAGATTCCTGCTAAATAACTGAGTCAGGTGTCACTGCCAGCAATATAAGTTTGTGACTTCCCGGCTGACCTTCTCTACTAAGACTTTAAAATGATAACCAAACCTCCTGTCAGATTCTATCAAGTAGAGGTCAGTTTCACACCTACCGTGCCCT
This sequence comes from Intellagama lesueurii, assembly GCA_037013535.1. Taxonomy (NCBI): domain Eukaryota; kingdom Metazoa; phylum Chordata; class Lepidosauria; order Squamata; family Agamidae; genus Intellagama; species Intellagama lesueurii. The sequence continues at coordinate 114,911,313 of JBAJHW010000005.1, forward strand.
TGCATGTCTCATTTACTGGTATATTTTAAGTGTAGATTAATCCTTGAAAAGGAGAAATACAGATTATATATGATTAAAATGAGCTGTATCTCTGTTGCTTTTTTGCTCATGATTGTGTAACAGCTTATTCAGATGTAATTTTCAGAAGTTGTTGTAGGGTCTCATTCTTTTGTTGAAATGGAATAGAGTAATAATGTAGTTGGTAACAGAGAGGTTGCTTGATTTTGAATAAAGTGTTTCTGTGCTCTTGTTCTCAGGGTCCATTGTAAAAACTAGCACCTTAGCAAGGAGCAGTAGCATGTGTCGTTCCCGGAGAAATGTTGTGCCATCATCTCCTCAGTCACAGCACACAGCACAAACACAACATGCTCCACATGCACAAGCCACTTTGCACTCTGCAGATCCAGACATCCTTTCAGTGTCAAGCTGCCCTGCTGCTTATCGTACAGAAGAGGAGGAGGAAGCCATCTACTTCACTGCTGACAAGCAATGGTATGAGCATTGGTAGATTCCAGGGAAGACTTTGGGTTAGAAGTGGTTTTGAACGCTGGGTCTCCACCATGTCCATGGAGTGTGTTTGTGCCCTTGTGGCCTTTGGCACACAGAAAGAATAATGAAGGGACTGTTCTTAATAGGTCCCATACTCCTTCCCAAAGGGACTCATGAGTTACTGCAAAAAGGTGGCTGTAATTAGCATAACCTCAGAGGATACCCATTTAGAAACCATGAATGCTGAGCTTATAAAGTCATATGGCTATGAAAATAATGGAGGAGGCTGTTTTGGGTGCTTCCCCTATGGACTTACCTGGGCTAGCTTAGGTCAGTCTAGTCTTTTGGCAGTAAATGTTGCTGTGCCTTAGTGTGAATGAGAGACAAAGCTTTGTGGCAGAGTTCACTCAGCTTTTCAGTTGTGTGAATCCAGCATACAGCACATTACTACCTCAGATGAACAAGAGTGGGTCTCCTGTAAAATTACTTTTAATGCAAAATGGCAGGAGGATAGAATTTATAATCCTGATAAAAATGTGCATAAGATGTTGAGTGGGATAGATTTCTCATATATGTGTTTATGATGTCTGATAAATGTTACTTATTCTTAAGCATTGTTCAGGCATTCCAACATGTGATAAGGGAACCACAATAGTCCTGCACCACACACTGTCATTCTCCCTCATGCTGAGAGTGACAGTCTAAAGAGAAGAGTTTCCACTAAATGTGTGGGTGAATCTGCACCTGATTGGGAAGCACTGTAGGGTGCTGGATCATGTGGAGAAACTTAACATGTCGTAGAAGCTTCCCCCTTCAGACAGTTGAGAAGAGTGAGGATGGAGAGAGTCAGGGCCAGCATGCTCACTGTCCTCATGCTTGCTTTAACACGTTTCCAAATGTATTTGTAAGATTTTAGTTGATTTAATGATAAAATTTTTAGTTGATAAATTATGTAATTCAGTTTATTTGGCATGTGTGAAAAAGTTTTGAAATAGAGCCCACACCTTCCCTTTCTTTATATGGCATGTGTTTCAGCAGACAGTGCCTTCTAAGGGGCATTCCATCCGGTGTAGAGGATGAGGAAATTTCTTTTTTCATTATGCTTGTCAGCTTGTATACACATTCCCCTAACATTTTCGTTACTCATTTAAGTCTTTGCATTTTCTAGGAATTGAATACTTTAGATGGAATGTTTTTTTTTTCATATATAAATTTCTTTTGGGAATTTATTGATGGGATGAAATTTCATTTGACTACTGAAGATGCTGTAGGGGATTTAAAAAATTTGTAAATGAAAGTTTCTCATCATTCTTTCCTGTCTTTGGTTTAGGGATGCACAAGATGCAGTTTCCGAATGTGACTCCTTCAATTCCTCTGTTGGAAGGAAGCAATCTCCTCCTTCAAGCCTTGAAATATATCAGCCCCTGTCGCCTCAAAAAATATCACGTGAGGAACTCTCATTAGAAGAGTCATCTACAGGAGACTCTTCTTCCGTAACCGCTGATATTTCCAGAGGTTCTCCTGACTGTGTTGGCATGACAGAAACTAAAAGTATGATCTTTAGTCCAGCAAGCAAAGTGTACAATGGTATTCTAGAGAAGTCCTGCAGCATGCACCAGCTCCCTAGTGGGGTTCCAGTCCCCAAGCCTCGCCACACCTCATGTTCCTCCACCAGCAGTGAAAGCAAAGCTGCTCATGAACCTTCTGCTGCCCCTCGGATAAGTAGCACCTCACAAGACTTCTGTCAGAATGGGGAGCGATACAAAAAGTCCTCCAAAATAAAAAGTCTCTTCAAGAAGAAGTCAAAATGAAGCTGTGGGAGAAGGTGCTTAAAAGTGGCATTGTTAGACTTCATTGTTGTTTCATTATTTTTTAAATTAAGAATGTAGTTACCAAGGTTTCCCATGCTTCAGTGCCAAAGCAGGAAACCCTCTTAAGTCAACTTCCTTTTTGTTTAAATGACTTAAAGTCGACTTGGGCCAGCTGTCAGTGAGAAATTTAAAATTTCAAGACAGTTTAAAGTAATTGGTATATTTATTTCTGCTTTTTTTTAGTTTATATACAAAACTTTTTAAAAACAAAAAAACAAAAACAAACCCTACAACACTTTAACACAAGCTTTAATGGACTAGTAAGCCGGCATGGGCTTGCCAAATTTTTTTCTTGTTTACCAGAGCATCTTCTTATCTTTCCACAAAAGCTATGGCATTTGCATACTGGACATTAATAACTTTTAAATAAAGTAAACTACTTAAATTGCACTACTGTTTTCCCGACTGGAAAGTATCTTCACAAGTGGACGTCTAGACTTGTACAATGATGGAAGATATTGGTTGGTTTGCTGTTGTTTTTTAAGGTCATTTTTATTAGGGACTAGCATTTCTAACTATTGAATTCTGGAGCTGGAACCTCATCTCCACAGAATGCTTACTCAAATGTATTTAGTAACCTAATGGAATGGGTCCTGCTGAAAAGATCATTATTATCCAGGGCTTTCACTGTGATTTTTATGCATTGCACAGGATGTATGGTAAGAAAAAGACTGACTGAGAAAAGATTCCACATGCAGGTGAATAAAAGTCAAAATCAAGACTTGATTTTGAAAGGCTTTTTAAGACATTCATAATCTTAAAACTGGGATAGGGACAACTGTGGGCACTTGTTTACATACTTTGACAGACAACGGATGTTTGATTTGTGACTATTTGTACTGTGGCAAAGATAATAAATTGAAAATATTATTGTTCTGACTTGTTCTGATTTTGACCACTCCTTTTCCCAACCCACATTTCTTCAGTTGTAACTCATACTCTTTGCTGGGTGTGTTAGTATATGTTACTGGTACTTAAAGTTCTGTGGATGTTCTCAACTTTATTTATTTTTTGGTATATTTTTTTCTATGTAGTGGTGAGGAATATGTAGCCTTCCAGATGCTGTTGGATTGCAACTCTTACCAGCCCCACCTACCATAGACAATCTTCAGGGATTGTAGTGCAAAAAGGCACAGGGCCACAGCTTCCTTCCTCCTGTTTGGTTCTAATGCTAGGCTTTAGTTTTATGCTACATTAATAAGCATTGTGCTTGGACGCTTCTTCCGTTTCCTTTGTTCAGCTTTTTTTTCTCCAGCTGGTTTGCTGTTGCAACCAAAGTGGTGAACCAGTTTTTATATTCCCTCCTCCAAACCAAACTAGTAATCTATAAATGTGTACTACAATCTTGATTTAAAGGGCAGATATCAATTTAGATGCACTCACACAATGCCAGAATTATTCAGAACAAAATATCAGTCAGCCCACTGCTTCCAAATGAAAGGACTGGAACTGCAGTTCTATATAGTTACCATTTTTGATGGTACTGTAAAATACTACTTTTGCTTTTACTTGGACAAATTCACAGATGCATATGGAAAGACTTGATGACTGACAGCTGTACTTATAAATGGACTCCATTAAAAAGCACTATTTGGAAAAGATGTGAAGTTACAGCAATTGTATATTTGTACTGTTATAATTTTGATGGCTTGTTCAAATATCCAAGACATCGTGTGAAGTTGTAGTTGAACAGTGAACATACAGGAGTGATCCACATTTATATGTGTGCAACATTTTGCATGATTTTATGCTGCTAGTTGTAATGTAGTTTTTTCATCAGATGTTAAGACATCTGAGTGGAATGATGCTTTTTGTATTAACAGAATACATTTATCAATTGCTACAGCCTGGTGTCATCTCAGAACCCAGCATAGAGATGAGAGTCAGGTTTTCACATGAAAGCACCCTTATGTTCAGCATCTTTTATCATGTTTTAAAGTACCAGTCAGTAATAAAAGAAACATTTGTAGGAAAACAGTGCTTGGCTGTTCAAAGCCATCAGAATGTTTATGTTACTCAAATGGGCTTTGGAAGAAATGTCTAATGAAGACTAGAGTGTGCTTGTGCTAGTATGGACAATTGCAGTCCTAACACCTTAGCAGGCTATAGTTTTCCAGGGTCTTCCTATTAACTGCATAGCAGAATGATTGCCAGCCCAACTGTCATGCTGATGGGTAATCATCTTTGAAATATTTACCTAGGTTTAGTAGATGAGAGACACTGCAGGCTAGTTTTCCCTTCAGTTTTTCTAGCTGCCTTGCACTTCCATTTTGGTATTGCATCAGTAGGTTAGATAGGTTTTAATCTGGAGACTCTTCTCTTCTACCATTAAATTTGTTGCCAGATCACGAGTCAGGAAGTTGCATCTTTTTATTCATTCCTGTTGTCTTTACTTTCTGTTTTCATCCTCTTGTGTAGCTATACGTGTTTCAGTAGGTCCAAGATTATGCACTATTAGTTGCTTTATTTTCAGATTCAGAAACAAGCATAAAGGGAAAACTGGGAATCTGTGGTTGTTACTTTGCCCACTTTCCTTCCTACATCTCAGTTAGTCAGTACAGTTCTCCATGCTGTCTAAGGCCTTACACCAGTGAGTCTTTTCCACTGGTAAAGATGAAAGGAATACTTCCACTTCACACAGTTCAATGCTTTACCTTTGCATAGGTGTTCTGATTCCATCCTTCTTCCTGTCTCCTTAAATTCTCCTGCATATCTTGTGGGCATGTTAATTAATACATAACAGTAAAATAAGGATTGTTAAATTAGTCAGTACCTTTGGACCCAGGTTTAACACTTCTTTAATTATGACTGACTCATTCTCTTCTCTGAACTGTTTTTTACAAAGTAATTGTAGATGCACAAAAAGAGTTTGTCCCACTTGTGGTTAGCTGTCATAGTTCCATATCCCTATAGTACAACAGTTTGTGATATCTTACAAGTAACTTGCAACCACATCAAACTCAGATGGGACGGAGAGAACTCTGGCAAAGTTAGGTAGGTAAAGGTAAAGGTTCCCCTTGACATTTAGTCTAGTCGTGTCCGTCTCTAGGGCGCGGTGCTCATCCCCATCTCCAAGCCATAGAGCCAGTGTTTGTCCGTAGACAGTTTCCGTGGTCACGTGGCCAGCGCGACTAGACATGGAACGCCGTTATCTTCCCACCGTGGTGGTACCTATTTATCTACTCGCATTTACATGCTTTCGAACTGCTAGGTTGGCAGGAGCTGGGACAAGTGATGGGAGCTCACTCCGTCGCGTGGATTCGATCTTACGACTGCTGGTCTTCTGACCTTGCAGCACAGAGGTTAGAGGTACCAACAAATCCAAGAAGATGGCACTTGACAACCAGGCAGGAAGGCTATGAAGGGCAGGAGATAACATGCTACTGTGTCTTCATTGGGAGAGGAACATGTCTTTATTCCAGCCCAGACAAGGTCTCTCAGGAAATGTACCTTTGTTGCCATAGTTTTGTGGAGGAAATACCCTCAGGTGTAAGCATGGGGCCCGTTGAGATACCACACTTTCTGAAAATTTATCTTGTTAGATCTCAATCTGGCTGGGTCCTATTTTACAAAAAGCAGTGTCTGAAGAGAACATTGTACAATAAAGTACAGCAGGATTGCAGATTGGGTGCTACATGTAGGCAGCTCATTATACCTTGTGCAGAGGAAGGAGGAGTGCTTGATCACACAAAGGAGATCATCTGACCAGGTAATCATATGAATCATACCGACACTGTTGCAATAATGTTTGAATAATATCATCTGCATATTTTGCTGATGTTTAGAAATGGGAGTTCTTAGCACTGGTTGCTATTGGAAAAATCGTGATGTCAGTTAAAATGGAAAAAACTACATTTATTCCAAATTTATCTTGATGGCATATCAAGTGTCTCTTCACTGGAATTCAAACATTCCAGAGTTTTCTAATACCTAATTTGCCAAGCAGCAAATATCTGTCAATAAAACCGTTTGCTTCAGAAGCTGATATGCAAACAGTGCCTAACTGACACTAACATCAATGGCCTTTGTATTATATTCAGCTGTGATCAAGAGACAACAAAAAAAGTGTAATGGCACATATGTGTAGGATAGAATCTGAGCTGGTAGTGACTTACCAGGAAAGTTCTCCAGCAGTTCATGTAGGAAGGCTGGTGAAAACACAGCTTCTATAAGAAAAGTAAAATCCATGTTTGGAATCAGATGGGAAGGACTGGAAAATAAAGCTATGAATATTGTAATGTCTTTATACAATGGTGTGATCACACTTGGGTTATAATTTAAAGTTTGGTCACCACACATTAAAACCGATAAAGTAGAGTTGGAAGAGGTGTAGAAAAGGGTAAACAAATTTTCAAGAGCTGAAACAACTCCCCTTACAAGATATTTCAATATTTGAGGCTTTTTGCCTCAAATAATGTAAATAAGGATATGATAAAGGTGTATAAATTTATGTTGTTGAGAAAGTAGACTTTCATAATAGTACACTAGTATTATGAAGGTGGGTGCAATTGGACTGCGTGTTGGAGCTTTTCAGAATTCAGATGGCTATTTGCCAAGTATGCTTTAGCTGTGCATTTTTTGCATCAGTGGGGGTTGGACTGTTGGAGTATCTTCCAGCTCTACAATTCTATGAGTGATGCGGGTTCAAAACAAACAAATGGACATCACACAAAACATATATTATGGAATTCAGTATCACAAGAAGTGATGGTTGCCAATCAGTATGACTTTAAAGAGGAATTAGACATTCATGGAAGGATAACAATAAATATTTTGGAAGTTGGTTGGATGAACATAGCCATGTGATAAAGTTCAGAACAGAGAGTGCCTGGAGCAGCTTCCTTAAGATGAAGAAAGTAATATGTATCAAAAAGTCAAAATCAGCTTCGAAAATACATGCTCTGCAGTGCTGTGTATTCTTGATTTTACTTGTCAAGTAGGACTTTAACATGGGCAACTATTAAAAAAGAAAGAAGTATTTGAAATGGGGATGTGTCACAGGATGCTAAGAATTTGAGAGGGCAACCAATCTATTTGAATTTATTTATTGCACCAGATGTAGACTGTGGCAAGATAAAACAGTTACAATCAATCAGACTGACATAAAACAACAGTAAAATGGCTAAAATTAGGGCAAGAGACATTATTTATGTATACATGCATGTTAGATACCTTTAAGTCAGTACTTTCAATACCTTTAAATCAATACTTTACTTAAAGGATAGTTTAATCAGTTACAGGTGATATCTAACTGTGATTATGTTAGGATAACTAAAATTAGTGAATTTATCAGATTACATTCATTGGGTAACCAATCAATAAGTAAAAACAACTCATAAGATGCAGGAAGCTAGAATAGTTTGGTCATGTCATAAGATGTGAAAAGTAGAGACTGTTAGGGCTGGTCATTCAAGGTTACATGAACTGAAAAAGGAGGGAAGGAGGGAAAAGTTGATGAAGAGCCTTAGAGATTAGACTAGTTTGAATATAACACTGTATCCTACTTTAGAGCTGCTGTGTCCAATGTGAAAATAGGCACAATGATGTCTAACCTCTGTAGGGAGAGAAACTGAAAGGCTATCAATGACTACTTGTCATAATGACTGTATTACCTTCAGGAACACCCAAAAGGCTTCTGAATAGTAGTAGCTAGGGAATGGAAATGGAAAAGTACTATTGCCCTCATGTCCTGATAGTTGGTCAATCATAAACAACTGGGTGGCTGTTGTGTGAGGAAAACGGTGGACTAGACAGCTCTTGATTTGGTCCAGCAGGCTTTTAAAATTCTTACCAAGAAAAACAAGCTGTCATTTTTATTCTTTGAGTTCCTGCGATTCAGTATCTGCTTAAAAATGTAAAAATGTAGGTTCTTATTTCTACTACTGTATTAAGTTTCCAGTTTGCAGCATGTAACACACTTTTTATTCCTACAAAATGACTTGTATTCGAGTTGTCAAGCAAAAAAGCCAGCCGCATGAATGCTTTTATTTTTATTCCTTGTCTGTAACAGGGGTTTGGATAACCTGTGGCCCTCCACATGTTGAGTTTCAACCCCCATCATCCCCTACCAACATAGTGAATGATCAGAGATTATGAGAAGTGTAGTCATGCAACCTTGGAAAAATAACAGAGTCTCCATCAGCACTGTGTAACTGATTTGGTAATCTGTACAGTGTGTCTGCAATGTATTGCAAAACGGCACCATAAAATAAAAATGCAAGAAGGAAGGGAAGGAAGGGAAGAAGGAAGGGAAGGAGGAGAGCTGGATTGTGCTTTTTGACAGTTTAGGCTTTCTGTGTTGAGAAACCTCACCAGCACTATCCAGCCACAATGCTTACGGGACAGGGAGATATGATGGTGGATGTTTGTTTGCTTTTTAGCAGGATATTTTTTTTAAAAAATCAGTATTGTATTTACAGTAATTATTTTTCTTTGTTTTGTATTGCCAGCACTAGCCTTTAGTCCTGTTCTCCTAATCCTTTCCAAAACTGTTCCCATCTTCTCTTAGTCTATATTTATTGTGCATTTGAATGAATCTGTGTGTTGGTCACAGGAATAATGTAATAGTTGTTGTATTAGGCTGTGACACTTCCCTTATGTCTTATAAAATTGTATGCTGTTAAACTGATTCCAGCATATGGCCTTCCCAGGATTTTCTAGGTATAAAATACTCTCAAATGTTTTATCATTCCTAACTTCTGGTGGGCCTCTGGAACTTTGTGGCTTGACCAAAGTCACACAGCTGACAGGGTACCTAACTCCAACAACCTCACAAACTATAGATTAACTCAGGTGGCCTCTCACCTAGAAGGCACAGTGAGGAATCAAATTCCCACCCATTGGCCCTGCAGCCAGTTACTCCAGCCCACTGAGTTATACCAGCTCTTATCTACCTGTACTCTTCTCCCACATCATCCCAGATTTTAAGTTTGATTTTAGGTCTATGTGTTCTTTTTCTTTTTCTTTTCTCCCCCTTCTGTACTGTATACTATGTGTTAACAATACACACAGACCAAGTCTTGGTGCACAAATAGCACCTTATCATCACAAAACACTAAGCATTGTATAGTAAATGTGCAGTGTCAAAGATAGCATCAAAATGGTTGGATCTACTGTCTGCAATTTGTCTAACATTGGGATATTGCATGGATAACTGGAATACTGCAATATTAAACATTTGTGTGAGGTTTTTTTTTAAAGCTATGACTGTTTTGTTTCCAAATTCAAATCAGTGGGCAGCACAAAAATGTAGTTCTGAATTTTGTTTTGGCTTCTGGTCCACATTGGGTTGGGTCAGGTCCAAATCAAAACAGAGGTGACTGAAACAACAAATCAGGCCCTATCCTTGCTATTGACCTATGGAATTGGAGTCTCGTGATGCTAATCTAATGTCTCAGGAATTAAATCTTGTTAAAATATGATTTTAACAAATTGATTTAATGCATTAAACCATTTGTGAGCCGAATTTATGCCCTTGCCAATTGGTTTGCTTGCAACATTTGTTGGTTCAGCTTGTCAATGTGGGGTGGGGGGAAGGATTGCTAAGCAGTTTCTCAACCCCTTTTTGAGAAACAGCTTCTTGAAGGCTCTTCTCCAGACATATGCAGTTCCCTTTCCAACCTACTTCTTTTTAGATAAGACTGAAGTGTAAGATTGCACTGCAGCTCTACTGGTGCCCCTGCATGTTATCAAATATGCTGAATCTTCAGGTACTTATGATAAAAAGCTGTTTCCCATGACAAGGAATCACACTTCTGCTTTCACATGCTCAGGGTGGTTTTGGTTGCATCTGGCTTCAGCAGCATCACCATCTCTGCTTGTGAAACAGAAGGAACTTCTTCAGCAGCATCACCATCTCTGCTTGTGAAACAGAAGGAACTTGTATATGTCAAGGAGAGTTTTATTCTTTTAGGAAAACAGGTTTTTAAAAATCCCACTGGGTCATGCTTAAGGTAGTTCTTAGGATCACACTTCCTTGAAACTGAAACTGAGGTGAACAACTTGTGGCCCCACAGATACTGAGAAGGCATTTTCACCATTAACTATGCTGTAAGGCAACAAAACCTGGAGGGCCATAGTTGTCCAATATTGATTTAGGCAACTTAGTGATGCTTATTACTTGAACAAGCCTGCTTTTCAAAGAGGTAATCATTTTAATCTATATCAGCGTATATAACAGAAACTAAAAAATGAAATAATAGCAAAAGTATTGTGGCACCTTAAAAACTAACAGATTTATTTCAGTGTGAGCGTTTGGTGGATTATAATCTACTTCTTCAGACACATGCAGCATAAGAGTTAGGTCACAGATTTATATATGTAGATGTGCATGGTTGAGGTGGGGAGTCAGTGAGAAGTTTTCATTTCAGAAAATGGCATTTCAAAGTGTTCCGTATGCAATGCTCATGGCTCTCTTCACTGGGTCCCCATCCCCACAGTGTAAGCTTGCATGTAAGTTTGTGTCTAAATATGTCGTTTCATGTGTCTATATTCTAAAAACTCACACAGAAGTAAATATACTAATCTTTTAAGTTGTGTCAGGATTCAACTTTTGTTACTCTTACTATCTTTTGGTGTGCTTTGATGCAACTGCCCTCAAGGTGGTGTTGCCATCATTTATTTTAACAAATCACACTTCTCCCTTGGATTACATGGATGCAAGCAGCACAGTTTTGGTTATACACAGATTTTTTTAAATAAATAAATAAATTAATTAATATTCAATAAATATGGTGCTGCTATGCATCTCCAGGAAGAGGCCAGAGAAAGGTGGGTCAAGGATTTCCCAACTCCCCTATTGTTGGTGGTGCAATGGCCCTTGGTCTGATGGCGGTGGCCTGGCTGGCCTCCCTCTCATGGCATGCAGTATGTGGCCAGGGAGGGTGCTGGGATATGCTTTTTAATTATGTTTTTTGGAGCATAAGTCTTATGCATGGTTCTTCTTCGTGGCCTCTGTGAATGCACACAAATGGGTTTTACTGTGCCTGTGCAGGACTACTCAGAATATTCTAGAGCTTAAAAAGACGTGATTAGTAGGACATTGCCCCGTGGCGCGCATGCTCCGCCCGCCCGTAATACCTCAGTTCCTTTTAGCCGCCGCTGAAATCAGACTTCTCTGTTACTCCTAGAGCGATTTTGTGATTCTTTCTTATGGTTTTCTGATCTTTGGACTGCTTAACGGTTTTCGATTCTTGGATCACGGACTTAATCAAGTTTTTTATTTACAGACGTTTCCCTGTGAGTTATCTTTCTTTTGTCTTCCCCCCCTTTCCCCCTCCCTTCCCGCCCTTTTTTTATGGCCTCCTCAGGCCCATTCAAGCGCTGCACGACGTGTGCCAATAAAATTCCTTTTACTGACGGCCACGATCGTTGCTTGTTCTGTCTGGGTGAGAGTCACCAGACTCACTCTTGTCCTGAGTGTAAAAAGTTAACAAAACCAGCTCTAAAACTTCAATGACTAAGGTCCCACTTGTGGGAAAAATCTTTGGCACTTTCCAGTCTTCCAACCAGCCCCACAATGGAACCTACCCCCATGCCAGTGCCTCGATCTGAGCCCTCCATCCTGTTGACTCCGACTACTCCCTCGCCGAGGACCTCTACCAAGGTTTCCAAGCCTAAATCTCCCTCGGTATCGACGTTGACCTCGATGTCGAAGTCTTCCTCGGTGTCGGCGAAGACTCAATCTGTCAAGAAACAAAGGGATAAGGACAGAGTCAAGCAAAAGAAAGCTAAGCGGGCTCCTAAGCCTCACCAGCCTCGTGAGCCGCCAGTTGTCCACGCTTCACTCCCATCTTGGAGGAATCGTCAAGGGACATCCTGGACCAAGACTCCATTTCCGAAGCCTGGGAGTCGGGTCTTCCTACTAGAGCCCAAGCTTCGGACTCAATACCGAGCTTGTCTCCCAGTCATGGCCATTCTGAGGCTGATGCCATATCCAGCCCGGCCTCGGCCCATTCGAGCCCTGTTTGGACCGGGCGGGTGACTGTTACCCATCTTTCGAATTCGGAGGCATCGGTTTCACAATCCCCTCCACGGAAGAGGACAGCAAAGCGGCGTCACATCTCCCCATCCTCGCAGTATTGGGAGGTAATCTTTGTTCTGCATCCATCTCGACGCCATGCCTTCCCTGAATATGGAGATCCCCTTTATGACCTCGATCGACACGGTAATTGCCACTGATACCGTATTGACGAATATGACCCGAGGTTTGTTCAGGACTACTATGAGCATCCCAAACGTGTTCGGTACGCTTATGCCCCATCCGAATCCTCGCCGTCGCCGTCGCTGCCTCCTGTTCGAAGTCGACACAGAGCTTATTACGAGCCCAGTCCAATGGTACCAGTGTCTAAGAAGTCTACCAAACACCATTTGTCTAGCTCTGAAGTACCGCGTCGCGATCCAGTTCCATCTCGACACAAGCCCGCTCAACACGAGCCTGTCCCATCCAAATGCCTACACTCTTCTACGGTACCATCAGGTTCGACGTCACGCCCATCTGTCTCTTTAACTGGATCCTGCTCCGACCGTCACGTCCCAGCACCAACTCCTCTTGTTTCTGTTTCTCTGGGTCATCAACCTTCTCCCTCTCCAACTCTCTCCATCTCTGGAGGTTCTTCGGTGTCGACAGTTTCTGAATGTGATCTCCCCTCTGAGATGTCCAGAGAGTCTCCCTCAAATTCACCAACTCCTGATTCTGATGTTGCAGATGTTCATCCCCCATCTGCATCGGAGGACTTTACTTCTTACGCACAACTCATCCTTCGCATGGCCAAATCATTGGAGCTGGATATTGAACAACCATCCCCTCCCAAACATGACCTTGTCTTTGATGACATTAATCAAGATAAATCCCCTCCATTGAGTTTGGCATTCATCCCAGCCATGTTGGACCTTCTTAAGGAATCCTGGGACAAACCATCTATGTCTTTACAGATCTCGAGACGTGTGGAGAATCACTACAGCACTCACGGCACGGATACAGCATTCCTCGTCAAGCACCCTCCACCAAATTCCATCATTGTACAATCAAATCAGTTCCTTGGATACCCTTCTCAAGTTCCTTCGTTATCTGTTTGGCCAAGGTTTGGCTCATTCAACGTTGAAAGTTTATATTTCTGCTATAGTGTCATATCAGCCTGTAGGGTCTGAGGCCTCTCGTTTATTTTCTCATCCTACTTTGAAGAGATTTCTGAGAGGTTTGCGGAACATGCACCCACCTACACGGCCTCCACTCCCACAGTGGTCTCTCCAAGTTGTTCTCTGTGCGCTCGCTCGTCCACCATGGCCTCGGCGCATCTCAAACTTCTTTCCATCAAGACTTTGTTCCTTGTGGCTATAACTTCTGTGCGTCGAGTAAGTGAGCTGTCCGCTCTTCGAGCTGATGCCCCCTATATTCAATTTTACCCAGACAAGGTTGTATTGTATCCGGATGTGTCCTTTCTTTCAAAGGTGATTTCAGATTTTCATATTAATCAACCGTTAATCCTTCCGAAGTTGTTTCCAAGTCCCTCTTCTGATGTTGAGCGCATGCTCCACCCCCTCGACATTCGTTGTGCCTTAGCATTTTATATTTCCAGGACTAAGGAATTCTGCACTTCCCCCAGACTTTTTGTGTGCTTCCATGGCCCACAAAAGGGCTCTCCTGCCTCCTCGCAGACAGTCTCGAGGTGGATTGTCTCTGCTATTGCTTTAGTTTATGACTTGGCAGGCAAGACTCCGCCAGAGGTGCTAAAGGCGCACTCCACAAGAGCTATGGCAACGTCTACAGCTTGGTTGCATGGCGTTGAAGTCCCTGACATCTGTCGAGCAGCCACTTGGTCTACACCCTCAACTTTTGTGACGCATTATCGTCTTGACGTCAGGGCCAAGAAGGAAGCAAGTTTTGGAAGGGCTGTGCTGACTTTGCTGTTGGCGTGACGGCCCTCCTTCCAGTAAGTGAGCTTGCTAGTCACCCATTTGTGTGCATTCACAGAGGCCATGAAGAAGAAAGAGAGGTTACTTACCTGTAACCATGGTTCTTCGAGTGGTCATCTGTGAATCCACACATCCCGCCCATCCTCCCCGCTGTCCGTCACCTGGTGTCTTGAGCTTTGCTGGAGTCAGAACCTTGACAGCAGCGGACATTTCGGAACTGAGGTATTACAGGTGGGCGGAGCATGCGCGCCACGGGGTAACATCCTACTAATCACGTCTTTTTAAGCTCTAGAATATTCCGAGGAGTCCTGCGCAGGCGCAGTAAAACCCATTTGTGTGGATTCACAGAGGACCACTCGAAGAACCATGGTTACAGGTAAATAACCTCTCTATTTTGAAATATACAAGTTTCTGGCACCCCTAACCCCAGTGTTGTTGAAGGGAGAAGTGTATATTTTTGCCCACTTTATTAGTAAACTCAGGGCAATTAACATGCACATTTTAAATTCAGTGTATCGTTTTTTGAAAAACAAACACACTCCAAAACAATCTTACTAGCAGAAACTTCCCTCCTTACTGCAGAAACGAAGAATTATCCTTCAGGAATATCATTTGCTAGTTCTAAAAGCCTTCTGAAAAGAGCAGATTTTCTTCTGCTACTAGGTTAACACTGTGAAGGCTAGGTAGGATCTATGAAGACTATTTCACAAGCTGGTGCCACCACTGAGACAGCTCTACTTCTGTTAGCATCCCATCAAATTTGTCACCAAAGGTAGCTGAAGCAAGAACTCAGAACCGATGATAGTATATGTGGGAACGTGGTCCTTCAGTAGCCAAGTTGAAGCAGGACTGATGGGAGTATATATGGGAAGACAGTCCTTCAGGGACTAGATCGCAAAGAAGGTGCTAATTATAAGCCCTGATGACCATTTTGAATAAAGCCTGGAAACAAATGGGCAACCAGTATGGGACAATCTATATCAACACATGGGTGGTAGACCGTTTCGTGGCTGCTAGGACAACCATAGGGCTGTCCTGAAATGCCAATTATGCAACAAACAGAACACATGCTTCATTTGGAATTCTCAGCTAAACAGGAGGATGCTGTGAAGTGTAATGGCTGGATCACTTTCTGTTGTGAGTCTTGTTGTGATTTTTGGTAGCCTTTTCCATCTGCAAAGTTGGCTTATTAAAATGGCCAACTCTTTGAGGCTAGTACATTTTGAGGGAATCTAAAAAGTGCTGAGGTATTTTTCTGTCTAATTGACTGGTACTTGTCTCAAAGTCTGGGCAGTCTATGGGATAATTTGTGTAGCTGACACGATCGTACCTAATCTCTCTCTCCTTTTGAGCAGAGCCCAGGCAGTGTGTCTTGGTATAAATCTGAGCTGAGGACAGTGAAGCAAAAGGGAAGGTTGTGAGCACACAGGTAGAGGAAGACTTATGTATTCCTGCATAGCTAACCAAGCATAGCTCTATTATCAACCAAACATAGTTCTGTTATCAAGGTCTGACCAAGCATAGCTCTGTTATCAAGCCTATTCTGTGACAGTGACAATGGCAGAGAGTTCTTTTCTACCATCATCAAATCTTCCTCAATTTCATCCAGTGGCGCATTTATGAGAGATCCACAACCTACTGCAATCTATGCTACTGGAAAACTGGCTCAGTGACATACTATGACAAGTTTTTCACACATTTTGAAGAGAAAGTTATTCACATGTGTCACAGCTTAGACTCTATAGTTAACACAAACCTACCAGGGAAGGTGCACAGAGCACAGACTAGTGGCACTGGACGACTGTCAATAGATGAGAATTGAGAACATGAACAAGATGTTTGATCAAGTTCAGTTGGCCTCCTATGTATTTGACCTTTCCCCTCTATGGCTTAATGCATCTGATATAGAGGGTCCAGCAGGGTCCAGGAGGCTGTAAATTTTTCCTTGAGGAACTGGAGTCACTACCTGTGGCGTCCACCCAGGTCATGAATATTAATGTGCTATCTGCATGGACCAATGAGAGTGCTGGAGAGGCGGAGTCACGAGATATAAGAGTCTCTGCAGGGGGAGGAGAGATTTAATTGGAGATTGGAGAGGGAGATTGGAGATTAGAGGATAGGTGTTTTGGGAGTTTGGAGTAGAGAGAGAGGGTTGGCGGTTGAGAGTGTATGAAGAAGGATGTTTTGTTAAGAGTTAACGACATTGATTATACCTTCATCACCTGTAATAATAAACAATTTCTATTTGGTTCTTTTTAAAATGACACATTGCCTGGACCTCTGTGATTAATAATAAACAATGTTGATCTAATCAACTGGTGGCAGCGACACGACACGTAGCTTGTGCCCTGTGATTGCTGAAACAACCAAGGGACAGGCGGGGAACGTGGCACTACCCTTTTTAAAAGGGGTAGTAATTTTGCAGTTCCTGAAGAAGCCAAATCTGGATCTACAATTGTAATTTTCAAAGCAGTAGTCTATGCTAGCATTTCAGGGGGAAAACAAAAGAAAAATAAAAAATGAAGAAGACAAAAACATTGTGGCAGCTTAAAGTCTGCTATATTTTAATGTGATCCTTTGTGGACAAGTCGGCTTCCTCAGACAGTCTGAGTCTGAGGAAGTCTGAGGGAATGGACTTGCCTATGAAAGCTCAAATTAAAATATAGCAGGTAATCTTTAAGGTACCACAACATTTTTGCCTTCTTTTTCCCCCCTTTTCTTTTGGTTTTGCCTAGATCTGCAAGACACCACCAACTACAGGCAGGCCAGCAACATTTTCTTGGGCAAGCTGCTGAAGCTGGTGGCCACTTTCAGGCACTCTTCTTTAAGATGATGATGATGATGATGTCTGACTATTTAGATCCATATCAGTCAGGCTTTGTTTAGAAATGGAAACAGGTTGATCACCCTTTGCCAAGGGAAAGACAGAGTAGCTTCTACCAAGCACATTTCCTTGGTCCTATTAATGGCTTTTGATACAATTGTCTTTGGTATCCTTTTGAATAGGCTATCTGGGTGGAGTGTTGAAGGTATATGTGGCATGATGGTAGGTTTGCTGCTATGTGCATAGCTATTTCCATAAAATAATTTTGGGGTATTATTGTTCTGTCTTTTAGCAAATATGCTTTGAGCTTACATATGATCCTATTTTGTCTCACAAGCTACTCAGAACTACTGGGAGAGATTATCAGGAGATTTAGACTGAGAATAAGGGTATATCATTATGCAGATGGCACTCAGTTCTGCTTTTCCTTTTCATCGGATCCAGGTGAAGCAACAAAATGTTCTGAATCAGTCTGTGCTTCTGAATAAGGATCCATATACTGAGACTAAGTCCATGCAAGAAGCAGAAACTTTTAGCAGGATTCTTCTGTTCTGCTGAGAGTGTTCAACTTGTTCTGGAGGGTGAATACTCCTTTTAAATCAAGGGTGGACAACCTCAGTGGGTCTAGTATGTGAGCCTTCTCCCCCCCCCCAATCATTTGGGCACCCACAGAAGCTACTTAAAATGTGGGGAAAGAAACATTTTAGTGCTTTAAAATCCCTCACTGCTGATTTTTTTTTATTTCTTCAGTTTTAAATATTTCTAAAGGTTTCTCCCCTCCCCCTGCACATGTTGGCTGAAATCCAGTAGCAAGATTCAACTAGAGTAGTGACCAGTATCTCGCCAGTGTGCTGGGGAAACATCCATATTTTATGTGCATGTGAATCACCAATAGGATTCCGCTCTTTGTATTTTTCTATGCTATGGTTATTTTTGAAGAACCCAAAGAGCGTTGACTATGGAATGGGAGAGAAATGTAATCAGTTGTCCCCAGCCACTGGAACATACTGGAACAATAAAAGCCCCATGCTGTTTTTGAGTGTGCCATGATGGTTATCCATAAGATGGCCCCATTTTGAGGAGGGAGGAGGAGACACTGACATTATCAGAGGGACTAGAAAGTAAAAGATGCAGAAATGAAGTTCAGCCCCTAAGCCCAACTGCATTGCTAAGGCTATTACTAACCTTGAGTACATTATAATACTAATTTTTTTAAAAAATAATCCTAGTGCATAAAAAACACACCTCAGTCCATGGTTTATCAAAATTCTGGTGGATGACGGTTTTAAAAAAGAGTTAAACAAAATCGTGTGGGAAATGTGTTGGTGAGTGGGTGGTCTATAATCCTCAGGACAAATAGGGCATTCATCCCTCCTGAATATGGGTACACAGATGTGTGTCTGCCCTCTCCTGTGCCCATTTGAAGAGTCTCTTATGTGATCTTTGTCCATGCCTATGCTATTTATTTATTTAAAATATTTTTATCCCGCCATTCTCCTTAGAAAAGAACCCAAGGCAGCTTACTCTATATCATTAAAAAGACAATATGCAGAAGCTAAAAACAGTAGGTATACAGATGCTGGCATTTGCGTTTCCATATTTCTGTGAAGAAATCCATTCCCAGAAATGGGAAAATGTAAATGGCAAGGCCAGGCCATGGATTGAACCATGGTAGATTCTAGAATTTATAGGAGGCCATGAAGAGCAGGCAGGAAGGAAGGGTTTCTGGCAGAGCAGCAGCAGTCTGAAGAGCCAGGTGCTCTATTTTCTACTCCCTTTTTTGGCTGCCAGGGAGAAAGCCTGATCTCATGATCAAAGAGAGCAGCTTTCTGAGGCAGCCATAGGGAAAGGAGTAAGTCAGACTTTAAAGGAGCAATGGGCACAACCCTCTTTGATTCTTTCTTACAAGGGCAATATGGGAACCCTCTTTTTTTTCCTGATAACATCTAGAATTTCACCTCCTCCTCTTCCTTCTTTCAACTCTTTCTTCTCCTATCTATCCAAATAGGTTATTTCAAGGGAAAAGAAATGTATTTGCTTAGAAAGAAAGGTGCAAACTATCTCCCTACTCTGTCTCTACACTTTCCACTCTTTCTTTCTCTCCCCCATTTCTTCCTCCTTGCTGAACTGTACAGGGAAGTTTCCTGTGGAGTGCTGCACTGCCCTTTGGTAACCAGTGACTACTTCCTCTATCTACCCTGTGGTCAACTCAGAAATGTAGAAATGCATCTGATTTGTTTAATACAAATGCAGGAGCAAATGATACCTTTAATCAACCATTAAAATATAAAACAAAAACAAACAGCGAGCTTTCAATGATAAATCATCTTCTTCAAGGCTGTGCATCAAGTTCTTGTGGGTAGTTCCAAACTTATGTGCTGTTATTAATGTCACAGATTCACATGGCTGATGGTGTAGAGGCCAGGTAAGCTTCTTAGATGGAAGCAGATGCAGCATGCATATGGGTTTCAAGGTCTTCTTCAGCTAGCAGTTTGGAATATGTGTGAACCACTCTGAGCATCTGAGACATCTGGTGCAAAGGTTCAGTACAAATGTTTCTTCAAAGAACTCAGGATGTCAGTAGCTTCCCTCATATATTAGCTATAGCCCTGCAATAGGGGCAAATAATATAGAAATTGCTCCAGGATTGGGTGGTCAAATCTGCATTATTTTCCACTGATGATACAATGTACAAGGCATTGAAAAACAGCCCTGAGTTTTCCTTCCTAATCCATACTTCTTTCCTCCAAAGGCTTTTACCTCTGTTTTTGAGGGGGGCAAGCAAATGTATCTATATTGGTTCAAGCAGTGTGATCATTGTACTAGAGATGGGATATTCATATTTGTAAATGAATACAAATATCCCAGGGCCAGGTGGCCAGGATCCCCAGTCCCACCTTCCTGAACCGACCCATCCACTTATGGGTCACCGTTCAGCATGCCTGGCCTGCAGCCTACTTGTCAGGCCAATCTCCAATGAAGCCCGGCTGCCACTTCTCTGCTTTCCTGCTCTTTTGGCCACTCCAGCCAGGGGTGGGAAGACATGTAAAATAAATAGAAAACATTCACCAGGTAAAATTATTTATTTGGCTTTAATTTGTCTTATATTTGCTGTTCTTGGTGGTTTAACTAAATTCCTAATCCCAGCTCTGTTAGAGGCAGGTCATGCTACTGGGCAGTAGTTGCACCCCAAAAAGTTTCAAAAGGCAGAAAGAGAGAAGGGGTGTGTGTGTCCAGATGGTCTGTGACTGTCTTCTGTTTTAAGAGATGGGCCATAAATTCCAAACTGCTAGCTGAAGTAGAGCTTGAAATCAACATGCATGCTGCAGCTAACCTGGCCGCTACACCATCAGCCATGTGAATCTGCGACATTAATAACAGCACATAAGTTTGGAAATACCCACAAAAACTTGATGCACAGCCTTGAAGAGGATGATTTATCATCAAAGCTTGCTTTTTTGTTTAAATATATTCTTAATGGTCGATTAAAGATATCACCTGCTCCTGCATTTGTATTGTTTCCATGACCATACGGCCTTTTCCTGATTTTTCCTGACTTGTTTAATGCTTCCACATTTGTCTAATAACAACACATGTGCCTAGTCATTACGTCCTGCTTCTGAAATTAACTGTCTCATCTTCCCCCTCCCCTCTTGCATGCACACATGAGCAGACCTTCCTAGAAACACTACAGTTTGAGTTGCACCACTTGTTTGGGATGCAAGGACCCTTTAACCATCTTCTGTATTCAAAAAGTCCTGGCAATTCTATAATCTGGCTTGGCTAA
Organism: Intellagama lesueurii; assembly: GCA_037013535.1. Lineage (NCBI taxonomy): Eukaryota > Metazoa > Chordata > Lepidosauria > Squamata > Agamidae > Intellagama > Intellagama lesueurii. The sequence goes on from JBAJHW010000005.1 coordinate 114,932,197, forward strand.
TGTGTAGTGCTGTCTTTATTACTGTGCAGTGTGACTGTAATATTAATAAAGTCATAACATGATTTGCTATAATTGCCTGACATTCAATACACCGTCATTTTCTCTGAATCTTGGAAAGAGAAGTGGCTGCTTAGAAAAAAAGATTGCTTGGTTGGCCTAGTTCCTGCATTTGTCCTCTAGGTGGCAGGATTGCACTGTGGAGAAGTCCAGCTTTCTTAAAATCCCAGACAAGATCAGGACCAGCCTTTCATCCACCAACATGACTATTGCTGTTTAATACTTTCTGCCACCTTTTCCACAAGTATCGTATTTCTCAGTTAAGAGGTATAAATAGAGAGTGGGATAGGCAACAATAACTTTCATAGGAGCTGCTGACTCTATTAACACCTGCACACAGCCAAGCAAAATATGAATTTAGTGTATTCTTGTCCCATCTTCATGGGTGTATACCCTAAATAGCTGCCCATTTTCCTCAAGAGTGGTGATAACAAATAACATCAAAACAATTTGGTAATATCAGCCCTGCCATGAAGTCAAGTGAACCATTAAAGAGAAGTGATCTGTCAAATTATTTATTTGTCAGCTGAGAAAAATGAGGGCTTTGCTTCAGCTAGCCTGTTTGGGCTCCAGTGGGTATGTAACAGGAGCCTTGGTAGAGCAGAATAAAGTGTGCTGAGCTCAGAACTGTGGCACCAGATATGCCCAGCCCATCACGTCATGACCAATTAGGCCCCCACTTGTCCTTTTTTTTAAAAAAATAAAAGTGGCACATCAGCAGTGCAATAAGAGAGCCCCAACACATATTTACCTTGAGCATGGCTTCTGCAAGGGTGGGCAGGTAGAAGGAAGCTGGTATATTTGCCTACACATGGAAGGTCCACTATATGCCCAAAGTTGATGGTGTTGGATAGAACCCCCACTTCTATCCCAATATGGAAGCATACAAATACCCACAAACACTTTCAGAAACCTGAGAACTAATCTGTTCAGTCAGTCTCTAGGTCAGCCTAGAGTGAACTGGTTCCAACTTGTACAGCACATATTTGGATATAAATTGGATTAGACTGCATTTGCACACCCCAATTGCAGTGCTATATATGCAGTGAGGAATGATACAATAGCCTGAAAACTGGTGAGCATGCCTGGGATGAAACATTACATGGGCAATGAAACTGCCATCTCTACCCCTGCATTTATTTTTAATCATTCAAGATGTAGAGCACATTATATCATGGAAAACACAAAACATTTACATTGTCGGTAGACAGAATGTACATTGCAATCCCGAGTACTGATCTCTATGTGAATTGCAGGGGATCTGCAACTGTTTAATAACAGGAACAACCCATAAGTCACCACCCCACCTCCCAGTTGGGCGGCTTGGATGAAGAGAAGCTTATGGGGTAGGTGGCAGAAGCTGACATGTGTTTGAGGTCAGTTCTTGAACCGAAGACAAATTCTTCAACTGAACGTGTGTCCAGAAGCACCCCTTTTTCTTTAACACTAGGCATACAATCCTCCCCTACCCCAGCCCGAGTCACTGTTTTGCTCCTGTCTCCCATTGGTAGACGCTGGGGATCATATAAAAATAAAAGTAAATCCTAAACTTAGAAATATAGTTTGAAAAAGAATGAATGTAATGATCATTGTCCATAACTGAACAGCGATGCTCTGGCATCGGAAGTGTCATCCCACCACTGCTTTGTTATGGACAGAACTGAAAACAGACTAGGTGCAACAGGCACATATTGCCTGTGAGGAATTTTCCTCCGATAACAATACAGGAAGTGCAATACAGGAAGTACATTACACTGCAATTGTAACTTAATGGCTGAAATTCTCTTGAGTAGCATAACAAAAGGTGTTCTGTCCATTCCTAGCCGGCAACTGAACAGTTTGCACTGGGATGCTCCAGCACAGATCAAGCCAGCCGGCCTGCACACTCCTGAGAATCGCAGTGGAAATCTTAATTGCCACTTAGGAATGGACTTTTGTTATGCTAATGAATGGGATTTCAGTGAAGAATAACATCACCCCTTTTGTGGTGTAATTGTAACGTGTTTCAGTTACATATAATTAGGAATGTGTTGCCTGAGTAAATGGTACAGGAGATATACCACATGGTTCAAGTTTTGGCTTGTGGTCTGATTTGGATATTGAACCAATGACCAAGTGGATGGGAGAAGAATGTGTTTTATAACACAAGCAAGTGGCTGGTAGGATTCAAATGTTTTTAGAAGTAATTATTTTAATGAGAGGTGGGAAAGAAAAGAGTTGCTTTCTAAAACTATAACTATGAACTGCTAGATAGCTCCATGGTTTAGGCATGAGCCAGAAGTTTGGAGTTCAATTCCCCACTCTAGCAATAGTTTTAGAAGAGGTAGTCATGTTAGCCTATGCTAGCATATCAGGCAAAACCAAAATAAAAAATAAAAAAATAAAGAAGACAAAAATGTTGTGGCACCTTAAAACCTAAGTGCTAACTGCTGAAAGCTCACATTAAAATATAGTAGTTAGTCTTTAAGGTGCTACAATGTTTTCTCTACTTTATTTTTTATTTTTATTTTGTTTTTGCCAATTCCCCACTGTGCCTCCTTGACAGGGACTGGATCCAATGATCCATAGAGTCCCTTCCAGCTCTGTAGTTCTGAGATGATGATGATTATCAATAACTAAATGCATTTGGAACCATTGGAGTGGATTACTTTACAAAAGTATCTTTCCGAGTTCCGACCCTGCAAACCTAAACTCTCCTCCACCATGATTCACACCAACAAATTCTCCATCTGAACGTACAGCGTTAACTCAACCACCACATGCCTTTATAGTTGGGGAAAAAGATACAAAATACCTAAAGGGAGATGTTATGACTTTTCATTGCATTTTATATTTGCCTGAAGCAGTGTACTCTTCTAAGCCCTCACAGCAAGTTGGAATGCCAGTTACTTTGTCCCATATTGCTTAAAAATTCCTACTCTGTAACAGAGAGTGTTTGTGAAAATAAGAAATGCAAAGCAAAGAACATTGTGTGAAAGAAAACAAATCCTGGGACGATTAGAGGCAGGAGACACTCATGCAAATGTAAGGTATCTCTCCCAGCATTCTTATATCAAGCCTGCAAAATGGTGCTTGGCTATGAAAATTGCTAAAGGCGTGTTAATTAGATAACACTTGGGGAACAATTTCCTCCTAGAACATATAATTGGAATATTCCCACTGAAGAACTTTGGATCTTATTATTCCAGGGGCGAACATCAATATTAGAAGTTTTTAAGATTAATTTATTTCTTCTGTAAGAGGCCATCAACATTAAGAGACTTTCCTGCTTTCTATTGCTGATAGGAGAAGGCAAATAAGAACTGCAGCACCACATTTGTTATCATTGTCATAGAACTGCAGAGCTGGAAGGGACCTTATAGATCACCGAGTCAAGCTCCTGTCAAAAAGGCACAGTGGGGAGTTGACCTTCCAACCCAGATACCTAAACCACTGAGCTATCCCATCATAACTATGGTTTCTTACTCGAAGTGAGGAGTTTGCTGTCTCTGGGTAATGAAAGGTGGTTATGTGATGGATAGTTGCTGTTGCTAGAGCTTGGAATATAGGGGCAAGGTGGAAGGGAATCCCTTTCAGCAATAGTTTGCTTGGAACTGGCTGAGCAGCTGCCCTGGGGAACTTCAAGTGAGTTTGTCTTCCCTTTTGATGCTGCACTGAGTCTAACCATGTTTCCCTAGCTGCCTGCTTACTCCTCCCCATGCTGCTTGAGTGTTTGTCAGTAGATAATAGCTAGAGAAGTGTATACCTGGTGTGAAGTCAGAGGTTGCTTCTTGAGAGAAGAGGTAGCCTGTGTAGCCTTGGGACAAGCTGCAGAGTCCCAGAGTCGCCCCAGAAGGCATGGGAAACCACTTCTGAGTATTCTTTCCCTAGAAAACCCTGGAAAATGTCACCTCAACTCAGAACTGACTTGACAGCATGAAATTATTATTGTTAATAACATAGAAATATTACTTTTGGGAACTACAACTCCCAGAATTCCCCAGGCCCCATGGCTTCTGGTATTTCCAAGCTCAGGATGCTGTTCTTTTGAGAGGCATGTTCATTTCTGGCTGCCCAAAAAAATAGTTTGGGGAGTTGAGTTTGGGTTTGATTGTGGAACATAGAATTGTGTTCCGCCCCTATACGCCTTTGATTCAGTTATCTGCCTTGGGGATTGAGATATTCCTTCCTAACTCAGTGACTGAAAGCCAGTAGCAACAAGACTAGGACAGATGAATCAATGGAACTTACAAAGGTGTTGACTCAGAAAATCCCCACTGATTCACAATGGGCCTACTTCAGTTGTGACTTACTACTGGATTTCTGCCAATAAATAGTTTTCTCTCACTCCTCTTAAATGGAAACCAAGGCTAAGCTGGTGTTTGGACTTGAATTGTGACTGGGTTAGGGAGATTCAGGTTCTAGTCCCCACTGAGTCAAAAAACTCTTGAATCATCTTGAACCAATCAATCTCTCAACCTGAAGAATCTTGCAAGGTTGCTATATGGGTAAAGTTTGTATCTCTCATTTGAAGAAAACTTTAGGATTGCCATTTTTAAAGTGAAGGCCTCTTTTTAAAAAATTATTTTGCTCCCCCAACTTCCACAAACATACAACTATATTAAACAGTGACAGTGTTCTTAAACCAAATCCAAGACTGATTTTGTAACCACGATATTAATACTTTCTCACCGTCCACACCACACAAGTCTCAAACTGATACAACAGAGTCAAAATGGGACAAACCCCCCCTTCTTTTGCAAGAGTTTTTACACCACTGCCAGGCAGTTGTGCATTTTTGTGCATATTGCTCAGATTTTCTCTGGTGCACAATCAGTTTGTGTGGACCCTAGTATCCATGCTGGTCCATGCAGGTTGTGGGTGTGTCCTAATTGATTATATTTCCTTGTGGGTATGTTTCCACTGACCAGCCTCCACCACTTTGTATCTTAGTGCCCTCCCACATGTTTATTTTGAATAGTTATCTTGTTATAGTACTCGGGTATCAGCTGCTTCTGCTTTCAAACCTTTCTTTTTGTGGAGTAAGTTTTGTGCTTAGGCACTACAATTCAGAATATCGAAAAGTTGCAAAATATGCTAAGCATTGCTTCAGTGCTGTAGTGCAAAACTGGAAAAGAGAAAGAAAAATAGCAGTTTTTAAAAAGGCAGTGAAGTAGGTAACATGACAGTTTGGGAAATGCGGGCAGATGAAACAAAGGAAGGACAGTGAAGTGAGTGGGGTCAGGGCAGAGAAAATAGGCAAAAATGAGGGTGATCAATGTTGAAAGCAAAAAAGCTAGAGGCTGATTCCAGATGTGTAAGGCCATGTAGTATGGGGGCAATCCAGTGCATGCAACAACAATTACCATCCCACATCTGGACAGGATGATTTATCAAACCTGCAACAAAAACAACAAAAATATACTGAAATAATGGGGGACAACACCAGTGTGAGGACAAATTGATGGTATATTTCCTTCTCTTCATTTTAAAATGGGTTATATTTTGGTTTGTCAATTCCACCCCATTGGTCATGTTGTCTCTTAGATCAGGGGTCTCCAAACTTTTTACCCTGAGGGCCACACCTGATACTTTCAAGATCTTAGAGGGCCAAAGGAACAGGAACATGCATGCATGCATATGTGTGTATGCCCACCTGCCTGCACCCCACCCCCTTGCACTCTCTCACACACACGTATGCAGATGCATGCACACACACCGCAAATGCATGCATGCACCCCCACATGCCTGCATGCCTGCATGAATGCACACATGCCCCCCACCTGCCCCCCCCACTCATGTGCACGGGGTTAAGGTAATGGGCTAGATAAAACGGCAAGGTGGGATGGGCTGTAGTTTGGAGACCACTGTTTAGATCATGGCAGATGAGTTAGGAAAAGGGAAGTTACAATTACTCTCACAGAGACCATACTGACTTGGGTTGGGAAGCAACAAAATGCACAATGATCCTGCCTCACACAAAGAGTTCTAAAAGGTGATCTACCTCTGTGTGTGTGTGTGTGTGTGTGTGTGTGTGTGTACAGAGGATCTCTTAGGCATCTCATTCTTCTTCAGAATCCTTTTCCATTCCTTGTCACTTTTGCCACGCTTTGCCCCATATTAAGAATTGCCACTTCTTTGCTTCTCCCATCTATTATATGCCATGAGTTATCTCTTAAGGATGACAGTTCTCACTAGGGGAAAAAAAAGGTAAATTAATGTCTAGGGTCACATTATGCTGCTACTGTATACATTCAAAGTTCCTAGGAAATTAGAAAGACAGACATGTTTTTACCAAAATTAAGCAATTGGAGTCTGGCTTCCAGATCCCACATGTCAATGAAAAAGCAGTTGAGTTTTTAAGCCTCTAAAGAGGTTGGAAAACAATGGCTCAGCTTTCTTGTCAGGCTTTCTATGAAGCAACTGCTGAGTCAGGAATCTGCTCTGAACTATCAGAGCTGGTTTACCTCTGGTGATTACAGTTTGTTTTGACAGGCTGGGTTGCTTCTCTCATTCTGAACAGTTTAGACACTGTCAGATTAATTTAATGCACCATGTCGCCTTAATTATCTACCATTTCCCCATCACTTTTTGAATTATAGATTTACATAGATGAAAACATCAGTAGCCTGTTTGTCAGCTTCTACAGGCTTGCAAGGAAAGAAGCCCTTTGTACTCCTTTGTCGGAAAAGAAGCTGACAGAATAATTAGCCAAAAAGAGTAATCAGGGTTGAAACAGAAACTTGACTGACCTTCCAATAAGTTTTGCACACTTCAATTTAAACTTTTCTTTTAATTATGCATCATTATGCAGATATTTTGGACACCTAAGCTTAATAGATAGTAACATTGTTTGATTATTTCAAATGTTAGGGCAAGTCCAGATGAGCATTTGTCCCACTGTTTAGTGTGTTGCCGTGGTGGGTTGATTCACACTCCCCCCCCCCCTGCAACTACACAACAAGTGGACCAATTTGCCCTCATGGCACTTCAAACCAAATGTGTTTGAACCCCTGTCAGGGGCTTCTACTTTCTTGATGCAAGAGGGGCAGGGGATCTTCTAGACCATCACTGATATGCTGAAGCATTTGGATTAAATTATTTTGGCTTTTTCCTTTGCCTTTGTGTAAAGTGCTGCTGATTCAAACTGTGGCAGTGGGCAGTTTCTCAATCAGCACTACATACAGGGAAATGAAAAGATATATTTTTAAATTTAATCTAAGCGATTAATTGCATCAGCAGTGGTCTAGTTTTGATTTCTCGCTGTCTTGCCCCACTGAGTCGGCTATAAATATTTTGCCAGAAGACACAGAGTGAACAAGCAAGCATGTCTTTTGTGTGTGTGTGTGTGTGTGTGTGTGTTTGCAACTTAACAAATGCCTTGCAACTTAAGAAAACAAAGACAGCCATGTTGGTTTTTCTTCTTTTTTCCCTCCTCTTTTTTTTGGGGGGGGCAGTTGTCTGTTGTGTGCAAAAGTGATACAGAAAAGATGAGAGTGGCTGCAAGGCAAAATGCGAACAGAGAGCTTATGTGTGGATCCACAGCAGAGTGTTAAGAGTCTCTTTTATTTTTACATAGAAATGGAGATCCTGTTAGGGAGGTCTCTTGTTTGGATGCTCACGCCCCGTTGTCTTTTTAATGCTTTATTCCCCTCCAAGCAATCCCCATCTTTTGTTCTGTGTGTGTATATATGTGTGTGTGTGTACAATACAAATTTGTATAAAAGGGGTGATCTCTTTCTTTTGTCTCCATTGGGAGGATTGGGGTGGTGGTGGGAGATTGCACACCCCCTTCTCTGCCTGTCCCACTCCTTTCTCTCTGCCTCCCCTTCCCTCCCTGCCCCTCTCCAAACTTGTTCCAGCCACAGGGGAGCGCAAAGAACAGACAAGTGTTTGTCAGCTTTTGGCTGACAATTAGCTTCTTTTTCTCCCTTGGACTTTTACATGTAACTTGCCCCTCTCTGCTTCCTGCCTTCCCAGCCGTACTTGAACTCACAAAACCCTTTCTTTTCTCCCAAACCCCATCTGTGCACAAACTTGCCATTTCAGGATACCAGAAATAGGGTCACTTAAAGTCTATATGCTCTTTGGACATGAGGTTTGCACCAAAGGACATATCGCTCCAACCCCACCTGACCTCAACCAACCCTATTTAAATAGCCCCAGTCCACACCAAAAGGGCCTGTTTGGGCAAGCCCTCAGTTAAGTTCTTGGTTTTCCTGATAGCATTTTACTCAGGACCTTGCACTGAATGACAATCATACTTCACAGCATGATTAGAGGGACAGGTTGCTGTGCTTCTGCTAAAGTTGCACAGGTCAATCTGGGATTTATTACTGTTGAGATGGGGGAATACCTGAAAATGCAAATTACTCCACCTTCCATTCTAACATATATAATGGAAAGGTACTTCTGGTGGAGAAAAAGATGATCTTGCGGAATTTATTCCTACTTGCAGCTATTAAATGCACAGATGACATTTAAAATATGATGGCATTATTTCTACCTTAAGGCATACCCATACTGAAGATTTAAGTTTTAAGAAATTCTTAGGTAAAGTGTTAAATGTTTGCTTCATTGAAATCTCTATGCATATCTGCAAGCTACTTTTATTTGTTCAGGGAACAAACCTGGACCATGAATGACTGGGTGAGAGAGACTAAATTTGTCCATGAGGAAGACCTTCCAGTTGCAGCTTTAAATCTGTTCATCTGGAAGACAGGTTGATGTGTTGTCAGTTGGGTGGAGTTTGCACAAAAATACAGAGACAAATGGACATCACTGAGGGAATCTGTCTAGATAGTGAGATGCCCTCAAAAAGTACTAGCAAGGGATGAACAGAATTAAATTTTCTGAGCTTTTCATTGAGAAATTAAGATTAAAAGACTATTTAAATGTCCAAGAGAAGGGAGGAGTATTCTGGAAATAAGAAATATTTAGGGATCCTTAGCGGGTGGATGAATTCAAAATGGAAGCAATTTGATCTTGAATTTCCCTTCCAAGACATTGTCAATGAAGGGAGCTGACGACACAGCTCAGGAATCTATCATGGTGGAAGAAGATTCTTGCCCCTGCTGTATGTGGGATTAGGAGCAGAATGTCTGCAGTCAACATTGTGAGAAAAATTCCTGCTGAAACAAATAGGACCCCTTTAGTAATCTGAACTGCAGTAAGAGACTTTTGTGGTAATCTGGACTGGGTATAAAGCAAAGGACTAAAACATTCAGCCTCCATGCAGGTAATTTTGTGAGAGATCTGCACTTGAGGAAAAAGAATGCAGAACTATGCAAACAATAGGTAATTTGACCCTTATTGTCTGATCTATCAACTAATCAAAGAAAAAAGCACATTTTGTAGATATAATAAGAATTGAGTTGTGTTGACACAGCTCCAAGCAACATGCATTTTGGGATGGATGGCTTGCATACTAATGAAGCATATGCTGCATGAAGCTCTTTTTAGTATGACCTGCACTAGAAGTTAACTATTGCAAGTTCTTAGCCTAGCAGATTTTCCCATATGCTAAATGGGCAGATGCTACATACTTCCAGTCTCATCAAGAGTTTGTGCTCTTACTAGCTCAAGAGTCTCAGCACAGATGGTGGGTCAGGTACGCTGTGGAATATGCTGAGTATCACTGGAATTTAAAAAGATGTGAAAGTGATTACATTCTGGAAATCTCTGCGGAGGTTTCAAGGTGCTGAATAATATGCTGATTTCTGTAACTGTATGTGGTGCATGACATCTTTATGTTGTTTATTATAAACATAAGAATGGTCTTGTTCGAGCCAACTAATATCCACTTCGTCCAGTAACCTCACTTCAGAATTGATTCTCCAGAGGTCTCTGAGAATTCACAAATAGCCACAAAAGTGAATTCCCATTTCCCACAAGTTTTCATCAGCTCTTGGAAACCAGAGCTTGAAAAAGTAACCTTTTTCGCATCCCAGTTTCAAGAATTCTCCTATCTCCTGGTCATGCTGGCTGGGGTTTCTGGGAATTGTAGTAAAAAAAAGTAACTTTTAAATTATCGTTTTAAAAATCATTTATGATTATTATCATTCAAAGCTCTGTTTTGAACTTGCACAGTTCTAGTTTGTCTGATTCCTTTGAAGAACAAACCCACCTGCCCTACTAACCAGTAATAAGTTGTATAAACAATATTTAGTGTGAAGAAATAAGCATATTGTTTCTCCAGAAGATACTGCCAAGCAGTTTCATTAGATGACCCTGAGCCCTGGCAGTGTATGAGAAAGAAAGAAATATTTGTCTACCAGGTGTGGCTCAAATGTTCTAAGTTGTAGAATACAGTTGGGTTTGGACTTGAGATAAGAATTCTTTAGCCACACCTCATATCTTCTCCACATTGCTGACAATTTTATAAACATCTCCCTTAAATTACTATTTCCCCTCTAAACTAAACAAAGCAAGTCCAAACTCATTAACCTTGCATCACAAGGGGATAGGCTTCTTGTAATGAGTCCAAGAAGCAAGCCATGACCAGTCCATTTTGCAAGGAAACTGAAGGTCAAACTGGATGTTAAGCAGAATGTGTGGCCTGATTAACCTCTTTCCCTTGCCCAAATGGGATTCCCCCCCCCCCGGAATAAAGACACGAGACAATAGCTATGGAATAAAACATGGGCCACACTTTATTAAATATTCGTTAATGCCTTCAATAAAAAGGGGGCGGAACCTGCGGTAGTGCGGAATCAGGTTCTGCAGAGGGGTCTCAATGGACCCCTAACCAATATAATGGGCGAGTCCCGAGCCCCAAGTTCCCGCGGTCATGAAGACAGCGAGAACCTGGCCGGCCCAAATTTGACCACCCCCGGAGGTGGTCAAATCAAGCCCCCTTCTCATTGTTGACTGTTGGTCTGGGAGCGGCCCCAGCACATCTTCCCCCCCAAGCACTGTAATTGCATGATCGGCAGCGCTAGGAGATCAGATGAGCTAAACCCTACCTGTAGTTGCAAGGGGACTCACCAAAACCTGTTGTATCCGCACTACCCACCACAGCATAGGGACTAGCCAAGTTAAGTCCCATGCCCGCCACACAACCTTTCAAGCTCCAAAAGCAGACCCCCCTTTAGGTTTGTTAAGAATATTTCCCAGCCTATGTCTGAAAGGTGCACACCATCACGCCGGAACAGCTCAGGCCTATTCACTTGGATCTCTGGGTGACCAATCACTGATCCAAGGCCATTGCGTACTGCTCTGCACACTTCCCTATTAACACGTCTCCTTGCCATGTTAATGCAGTGCACCTGTCGTTCATCCCGCCAAACCAGCCGAGGGATGACAGCCGACCAAATAATACGCATAGCAGGATAATCTGCTTTTAACCTTTTGAGGTCGTGAATGATGTCCAAAATCAGGGCCTTGCCGCCCAGCTCAGCCAGATCATTGCCACCCAAATGTATGACCAATACATCTGGGGGATGCACCCCAAATGCCACCGCTCGGCACAATTGGCACCATAGCATTCCACGAATACCTTTCCACATGATTTGTGCTCTAGCTCCTAGCCCCAAATTGTTGCCCCACGCCGAATCAGCCGCATACTTTGCCGCCCAAAACACAAAGCTGTGGCCGATAATCACGACTTGCTGCCTTCTCACAGTTTGCGCTGAACCTGTAAGACAAAATACCAGGCACCTGCCTAGATGTTAGGGAGTGCTCGAACATATCTGCAATAAAATGTTGACGACCACCTCCCCAAGCGCTTGATGTCTTCAGGCTTGTATCCAAGAGCGGCTGCAGTTGAGGCAGCCCCAATTCTAAATGAGTAGGTCCCAAACTTCAAACCTTGTATCCCTACCTTACCTAACACTAGATCCATCAGTCTCCAAAACTGATATTTCGTAAGAGGAGACCCATCCCTGTGAATAAAGAAATAACCCTGTTCCTGCCCCCGAAGGCCTAAATAAGCACGTATTGCCCTCACTGGACAGAGCTCTTCCAAAGAGCAAGATGCCAAACTAAGACTGACACTCTTACCTTGTTGGTCCACCTTGGATCGGCGAATACAAATCCTTACTAATTCTCCATCCAACCTTACATCCTGCCATTGCAAGGCGACTTTCGTAAAGTCGCCTTTACCTGGGGCTACCACCTCACTAATCCGTAAAGCTCCGAAAAAGGTCAATAACAATGCAGCCCTAAATAACGCAGCCTCGTACTCATCACTGCAAAGAACAATCCATTGCCGGCAAATTTGTTCCAACAATGCCGGGGATATGGGGGCCCTGGCATCTTTAACTCGACCTCTTTCCTTGCTCCAGCCTTCAATCATTTTTCTAATCCTATAGTCGGATGTATAGTCTGCATACCCCCAAATCTTAGCGTGAAAGGCCAGAGCTGACATTCTACCTTGAATGGAACCTGGTGCTAAACCCTTCCTATTCAGATGGACTATGAACTGTTGAAGGTGTTCAACAGGGGCAGGCCATATCAACTCCAAACCAACTAGTTTCCTGAACTCCTGGAATTCTATACTCACTGCCATGTACCCTTTTCGCGTCCTCAGGGCCAAAGACAAACCTATCTCTCGCTCCGCGTCATCCCACCAATTAGCCAAACCTCTGCAGGCAGTGTCTCTGGAAACTCGTTGGCTTGTGGATCTAACTCCTTGAACTGAGTGATCTGTTGGCATGATAGGGCATCAGCTAAAGTATTATCCAAGCCGGGAATATGCCGTGCCTGGATCAAAATATTATACCTCAGGGCCCTCAAAGTAAAGGCATGCACCAGGGCCATCACACATTCAGAGTGTGACGTGAGGTTGTTTATTATATAAACAACCGACTGATTGTCACACCAAAAACGCACGGCTGAATTAGCCCACTCGTGGGCCCACAACCAAAGTGCACCTACTATTGGAAAAAATTCCAAAAATGTAAGATATCTGGTAATGCCTCGCTGATGCCACTCTTCCGGCCACCTCTCTGCGCACCATCTTCCCCTGAAATAGATGCCAAAACCTAAGGAGCCCGCTGCATCTGTTTGAACCTGAAACTCAGCCCTAAGGTTCATCTCGGACCTCCAGAAGGACACCCCATTGAAATCAGCCAAGAACTGTCTCCAGAGCTGCAGATCCCACTGCATTCCCCTTGTCACACGAGTTCTGTGGAAGGGGCGACACAAGCCTTTCATTGCATCGCATAGTCGACACAGGAATGCTCTGCCTGGTGCAATTACTTTACACACAAAATTTAAACGACCTACTATCTCCTGCAGTTCCTTCAATGACACTTTCCTACTACCCATCAGTCTGTCAATACGATCCCAAAGGGCTTCCAGTTTATCATCTGGCAAACGAGAAGGCTGCTGCACGGTATCCATCTCTATTCCTAGAAATGTAATAGACGTGGCCGGTCCCTCTGTTTTTTCTTCAGCGAGGGGTAAACCCAGTTCACATGCCATTGACTGGAAAGTGTCCAAAATGAATTTACACTGTCCAGTATTTTTACCTCCACAAAAAAGGTAATCATCAAGATAATGGGCAGTGTTCCTGCATCACACTCTACGCCTGACCATCCACTCAAAAAAGGAGCTGCAGTGTTCAAATGCAGCGCACGAGACAGAACAGCCCATGGGTAAAGCTCTATCAATATAGTACGAACCCTTAAAATAAAAACCCAACAGCTCGAAGTCCTGAGGGTGGACAGGAAGAATGCGGAATGCCGACTTAATGTCGCATTTTGCAAGCTCCACCCCCACTCCACATCTACGAACCATGCACACCGCCTCATCGAATGAGGTATACTGCACTGTACAAAGTTCCTGCTGAATGGCATCATTCACTGACCCCCCTGCTGGGTACGGCAGGTGGTGAATGAGCCTGTATTCTCCCTTACTTTTCTTAGGCACCACTCCCAACGGAGATACTCGTAGGTTCTCCAAAGGGGCGGTGCGAATAAGGCCCCACTACCCTTTGCAACTTCCTTCTGAATTTTTGCCTTAACAATGTCCTCCATTCCTTGTACAGACTTTAAATTCCTTGTGAAAAAGGCCTTACGTTCGCCTAGCGCCAGAATTCTAAACCCGTACTTGAAGTCATCTAGCAAATACTGCGCGTCTACCTTGCTCCCGTAACCATTCTTCCAATACCAATATCTTAATTGGACTGGGGCCCTTTATTAGCGGAACCCCCACCTCCACCTGACTTCTTGTTCCCTCCAATGTCCTTATTGTTATTTCTCTGAGCCCTGGCTCTGAAACAGGATGTGCTGGGGTGCTGACCCCTGCAAACTGAACACTCATGTTGAAAATGGCAGGGCTTGTGCGTGCACGTTCCCTTAGTGTTGTAATCCCAACATAGGAAGCGGGGTTGAACCGCTTGCCCCGTGCTAGCATGGGGATTCTGCAGCAAGCCAGGTTTCCGAATGAGGTGCCCGCTGTTGAACCGGTCACCCAGGTTCGGCCTAGCAGGTGTCATGAACTGCAGCCAGAGGCCAGGCTGTGGCTCATCCCAGTGTAAATTTGGATGAATTGCGCTGCGCATACAGAACGATTCATCATATAAAAGCCATGCCTGCCCAGCGAAGTCTGTATATGCTCTATAGACAATATCTAAGTATTGAAATAATGACTGAGCCCTCCATGGCTGGGCTTTCACCACTACACAGGCATAAATCAGAAACCCGGGCAACCAATTTGCCCAAGTTCTTTCGGGCCTATGTCTCCTTCGCCTCTCCTTCTCCCTTTCATCTTCCTTGTCTACCTCCTTTTTTTCCACCTTTCTATTGAGTAATTCAAATAAATCTATGTAGTCACCTTTTCAAATCTTTTCTTTAGTTGCCGGAGTTAGGTGATTTCTTAATGGCATAGCGTGGTCCCCAAAAGGCAGAGCCTTCAGAGGGACCGAATTATAGCCTGTATCCGGCACTGATGGATAAGGCCACACCCCAACTCTGGGTGTTGATCCCAAAACTGGCTGAAATGGAACCTGGCAGTAAGGGGCAACCCAGTTGCTTGTTGACGAACTCAGACCGGGCCATGCACCAAATGATGCTCTATATCCCTGCCTGTCGGGTGTTGTGCAGAAAGGCCAACTAGCCTGCCCAGCGCCCTGCCAAGGCCAAACTGGAACTGTGTTGGTAGTGTCAGGTGTACTAATCAACTCACGTGCCAGTATTGGTGGTGGTGTTTCCTGTTCCTCGCCACCAAACTGGGCATCAGACGACTCTTCCTCCCTGCAAACCTGACAACCTTGCCATCTCGCCGTGGGCCTTTCCACTTCTATCACACTCTCCCCATGCTCTTCCTCATCCTCTTGAAGTTGAGGAGTTACCATTGCATCATCTGTCTCACTTCTAGACGTCAGTGGGTCCTGTCTTTCATTCTCTAAGGCAGCAAAACGTGACATTAGGTTTTCAGCCATAGTTTTAAGCTTAGCCTCTTTTTTTTGCTTTTAGACTCTCGGCTTGATCTACGCGGTTGGGGTTCGCTATATGCTGCACCGCCCTTTCAGCTGCCCTTTCGGCTTCTAAGGCTGAAATCTTTTCTTGAAGCTGCTGCCATATTGGCCACACCTCCTCATCTGAAGATGACTGAGGGGGTGAAAGCTGGGGAGCAGCTCGCTTCCTGGCTGGCTGCTTTCCTTTTTTATTCCCTTGGCCTTTCGTGGGGGCCATTGCAATAGCTCAATATGAATGCACCATGTAAATGCAAAACTTAAACCCTGTCTCACTGCAAGACAGTGGAAGATTGCAATGTCACCCCTTCTCTTTATTTATTTATTATTTATTTCTAGATACTGATTATTAATTAGATTATCCAACTTAATTATCAATTAATACTAATAACAATCAAAATTTATTATCTATTAATTATTATTATTTTTAATGAATTAATTAATATCAATATAATTGCTCAGAATAAGAACTAAAACTAAACAGTAGATTAAAACTAATGATATAGAGAAAACCCCCGATTACTTATTTATTTACTTTACTAATTTACTTATATTTAATTTAACTTAATTTAATTAATTAATATATATATATATATATATATTATTTTAGTTTATTTTTTCCTTTATTTTTTATTTTATTTTATTCTATTATTATTATTATTTCTTAATTAATTTATTTATTATTTATTTATACAACTTATCACCCCCCAATGGAATTATCAACCCACCAAAATCAATGCAAATAAATTTATTTCAAGCTTCTAAATTATTCATCCTAACTTTCAAACCGATCAGGAGTGGGGGTGAGTGGGGATGGGGGGTGAGCAAGACCACTCGATGCCTGAGTAACCCACACGCCCTTGCTTGAATTAATCAGTCTGCCCCCACGCACAACTGCTGTATCAATTCGCAGAACCAATGTAAAGAGGACTCCTTAAGCCATTGCGCAGTGTCCGGGCCGGCCGCGGGAGGCTCGGCCCACAGCCGTGCCCTGCCTGCGCTACTTTAGCCTCTCTTTTCCTTTCTTTTATATAGTTTTTTTTTAAGTCGAATGAGAGTTGCAAGTGCTGTCCGTCCCCTAAGGGATCTGGTGCACTTGATCCAAACCGTGGGGGGGGGGGGGTGTGTGCCGATGCAACCCCCCTTATCTCCGATCTGTGACGCAGTTCGAAATCTGAGCAGACCGCGAGCTCCTTCGTCTTCTGTAGCCAGAAGCAAAGAGGACGAGAAGAGGGAGGAGCCTCTCTTAAATATCCAGCTCCTCCCAACCCCACTCTCGTTGTTTACGTGAGACCATTGAGTCTTGTGCCATCCGGGAAGGAGGATAATGGCGGCCTGCACCGGCAAAGGAGCTCACCAGTGGACCGGACATTTTCTCAAAGACATGTGCCTCAACAATCAGACTTGCAAATAAATTCTTCCCGCTCTATGTTCTTCTTTTGTTTTCTCCAGTCTCTTTCTCTGCTCCAATCAACATGAGGCCCCTTCTGCAAAACAAACCTTGATTAGAAACAGAATGAGGCCAATTTCTGTTGCTGTGTTTTTGGTTCCATGCTTCTCAAGAAAAATACTTTGTAATGTCATGGTGAAAGTGTATCTGCAACATGCTGCTATAAGCATTGGGTAAGGTGCTGCATGATTGGATGGACCTCTACATAAAATATTTCCTAAAACAGAAAGTAGATAATAGAGATAAGGTTTCTGTCTGCTCTTGCTAGTTTTCTGTATGTTGGCATTTATTCTTTTCTTAGGGGAGTATTTAATCACACAATTTGTCATGGAAGTCTGAAATCCTCCAAGAGTATTCCAGGCAATGAGCTGTTTGCATAAAGAGTTTCTAGCATAGTTTGATCAATGAACTATGCTTCTCAAAAGCCACATTAAGTACAGAAAGCTCTGCAGTGAATAACAGAACTCCAAAGCATATTTGTTGTTATGCTTTTGGAGAGCTTCCAATGTTGATTTTCCTATCCAAGCAAATGAAGACTAATGGCTCATACAATGGACAAGTTGTGACCTCTTGCAGCAGAATTGTATGAGGTAGCTGATGCTTTGCAGATTGCCCCACACAGCTTTGGTAGGTAGATAGAGGTGCCTGTAGCTTGGGGCCATTTCATTGAGGATGGTGAACTAATTGGCTTTATGTGCAACAACCGGGAAACGTTTTGCTAGGTTAACACCCCAAGTATGACCTACCAATGTTTATATTCCTCATTCAATGCAAATGGAGTAGAATGAGAATAGCAGATGTAGGCACAGAAGGTGCAATCAAACATCTTAGCTTATAAACCTAGAGGATATGCTGAAAGGTAATAGGGCGAGCCCACTTAAGCAGAAACATCTTTCCTTTACCCTAAAAACTTGAGAGGAGATGAATTAATCCTCTAAATTTGAAATATTTCTTCCCTGCATAGATCCTGTGATCTAGCAAAGTAAAATATGCCCTGACAGAGACTTGCTGCTAGTTTCATGCAGGAGTAGCTCAGTAATACAAGAATGACTGTTGTGCTGGAATGCTTGTAATTTTGGCTACAAAAACTGCTATTCTAGGAAATGCAATGTGCCCTCTGGTGGCCTTCTCTTGCTTCAGTGGGCTCCAGTGAGCTCCTCTGGAGGTGGCAGTGGCCCTTCCACTGGATGCCTGGAAGTTTCTGTTTCAACCTTCCATCTTGCCCTGGAGCAGCTCTCTGCAAAGGGCGTTGTAGGAAAAGAGATCCAGTTGCTTTAAAAAAAAAAGGGAAGGGAGCAGAAGGGGAAGGGAGCATGCTTTATCCATGGTGCTATCTGACCCCTGAGCTTGTATTGGTTCTTACTGACCATCTTTGAAGAACCGAATGGCTTTAGGCCTGGCTGGCTAAAGGGACTGTGAATCCATTCTGATGTTAAGATGTTCATGAGATGCATTCTTGAGAATACCATGACCTGTAGAAGCCAAATTCATGGGTGTGGGAGAGAAGAGTTACTCCTATGCTGTTCACAGACTGTGGAATGCTCTCCCCCTGCAAATTGTGTTCCTATGCTTGCTGCTGTGTTTTATTTCTCCTGTGGCTATGCAAAGTATGTGTGTGTAATGTTTCACACATATTTTGAACCTCTTCCCAAATACGTATCTTAAGTTTTGGCTATTTTTTCCCCATAGGCACCCAACAAGCAGCAAAATATTTGTAATGGCATGGATTCCTGGTTGTTTATGGGTTTCAGGACCTATGAACTGGCCTGTAAGGGGAGGATCAAACATTTTAAATTGATGTAATTATGAGCATCAGCACCAAGTAATGGTTTATATGTGTGCATGGGCATACATTTGTCCATGTATGAATGTAGGTCTTCAATTATAACTTTTGTTCAAAAGATAAAGTAGTTAAGAAAATGTATGATTATTTGTTAGAAATTAAAATGCAAGACGAGATAGTCAAAGAATGTATGATTAGGTGGGCACAAAATATAGGACATAATATTGATATTGATCAATGGTTGCAAATATGGCAAAATAATATAAAGCTCACAAAATCGGTTAATTTCAAGGAGAATATATAAAAGATGTTTTACAGGTGGCATATGACTCTGGAAAAATTATCAAAGATTTATACAGATGTGTCAAATGTTTGTTGGAAGTGTGAAGCACATGAGGGAAGTTTTTACCATATGTGGTGGACTTGCAGAGTAGCGAAACAATTTTGGATAGGTGTACATACTCTGTTACAAAAAATATTGCTTTGTAAGGTTCCACTAACCCCAGAACTCTTTCTACTGAGTATTATACCAGACAATATAGGTAAGACAAAGAACTACTTAGTTATATATATAGTCACTGCAGCCAGAATTGTTT
This sequence comes from Intellagama lesueurii, assembly GCA_037013535.1. Lineage (NCBI taxonomy): Eukaryota > Metazoa > Chordata > Lepidosauria > Squamata > Agamidae > Intellagama > Intellagama lesueurii. Next base: position 114,951,480 of record JBAJHW010000005.1, read on the forward strand.
ATGCAAAGAATTGGAAGAAATCGGTGATACCGAAACAAGAGGAACTCATTGAGAAGATACGGGAAGTGGCAGAAATGGATATCTTATCAGAAGTGTTGAAAGACTGTCCAATACAAAAGGCAACTGAACGATGGGATTTATTATATAAATGGCTTGAGTCACCAGATAGTACTTGAATAATATAGATTAAAACTAGGATGTAAATGTAAGTTAAAACCTGAAGGGCAATCAAATAGTAGAAAAGCGGAAAGTCGAGTTGATATCGCAACATGAATAGATTGGATGTCAGTACATTTTGTGTTCTCCCCCTCCTCCTTTTTTTTCTCCCCTCATATCCCCCTTTACCTTCTGTACCCCTTACCTTATCCCAAGTTGTTACTAAAAAAAATTTATAACTTTTGTTCACTGGCAATTCTCCAAGAACATATAAAGCAGATATTTAGAAAAGTGGTTGATAAATTTTAAAATAAAACACATCACAGAACATATGCAGAGCTTGAACATGACTTTGTCTATAAATCTTGCCCCATAAGTCAGTTCTGACTGAGCATAAATGAAGAATTACCATCCTGAAATTCTTGAGTCCTGTAATCACTTCCTACTTTTCTGTGTCTTATCTGCAAGGTATAATTTTGGCATCTCTTACAACATGCACCCTTTCACTTTTTAATTACGCTAATTATAAATAATGAAACATAAGATTTGAAGCCTTCTGTTTCATTAGAAAAGTTGTTTTGTAAAATCCTTTTCACAGAAGCAAAGTGCAGGATGTCTTTTGCCATTCTGACATCCAGTCGATTTGCAAACTCTGGTTAAAAATGATAATAAAATAGTGTTGTACTGAAACCCAGTCTCTGCAAATTGCTCTTTGACATGGAAATTTGTTTCTAGTATAAAACAGAGAGACTGAACATTATAACCTGTGAGAAAGCAAAGGAAAACAGAATTATGGCTTGATTTGCTAAAGGGTGCAAAGTATACTTATGCATTATACTTGCTAAAGAAAAATGATGGCACATCAAGTTTCTGCATGGTACTTTAATTAAAAATAGCAGCAGAGACATAAAATATTATGTTAAGGAGGTGTTTACATTGTGCAGGTTTAGAGTTACAATACAAGTGTTGGTGCAGTTGTGTTGGTATGCATGGACTGTTCCTGCTGCTCCTTGAGGATTAGTGGCAAGATACCTGGAGCTCATATTATATACTGGCCAAAGGGGATTTGGTTGCTCAACTACTTTGTAAGTTCTATTGATCTGAATGGGCCTACTCTAACTGCAACTTACTTTAGCATTGTAGCAGTTAAATGAGACAATTTGAAACAGTGTTGCTTATGTTGGAGTGGACTCACTAAATTTCCATGGATTGAATTGGCCTACTCAAGTGCAATTTACTACACTAAGTGACAGGATTTGGACCAGCGCCTGGGGTGAAATTATTATTGTTCTTCCATGGCTGTTCCCACACCAGTCCCACTGTTTATAAGTCGTTGGCCATATGCATCTTCCCTAGCCTGGGCAAACACTCCAAGTGTAGGATTAGAGCTCAGATCATCCCCAAGTGCTATGTTGCTCACCAGGGATAATGGGAGTTATAGTGCAATGCATCTGGCACATGCCCACTTGGGAAAACTGATGTACATGTAGCTGCCCTATACAGAAGTGGTTTCAGTGCAGGAAACAGGAGTATTGTATGGCTCAAGAAGGTGGAACCAAAGAGCTTACAAGGAGACTTCATTTGCTTGCCAATGGGGTAAAGAGGAAGAGAATGAAACAGTCTTGACCTTGCGTTCCTCTCCTGTGAGATTTATGCCAGTCAGCTTGGCATCAGGTATGACTGGGTGGTACACACTTGTCTTTGTGAGTGGGATCATAGAACTGCAGAAATATGGGAAGCATCGTAGTCCCAGATGAAATTTTTCAGGAGGTGATAGAAAAGGATTATTATTAATAATAATAATCAAGGAGTAGAATCTCCAGAATATCAGCAACTCATGTTTAGCTCGAAAAATACAGATTGTTTTTTTCAGAAGAGTCTGCTTGTTCTGCAGAGCTTTCCATATCTGGGCTGCACAATGCCTGGCTAAAAAGAGCATCGTGCCTTTTATGTGTGTCTGTTCAAATGTTTTATTAGAAGCTCAAACTGTCTCCTTCCACCAAGTGTCCACCAGATGGGTATAACTACAACTCCCCTCATCCACAGCCAGCAGGCAACCACCGGGCTGGGGAAAGCTTGTCTAACCCTTTAAACCACCAGCACATTGTTTTCTTCGTATTATTTCTATATACTCTGATTCAAAGCACACACTGTCTAAAGCAATAACTGCTTTCAATATTTTCCCCTTTTCCTTCATTTCTGTGCAACAAATGCACATTGTGAACACAGAAGCTCAAGTTCATCTTTTCCCCAATGTTGCAAAAACCCCATTAGCAACTTTCTCAGTGTTGTAGAAGCACAAATAAAGGCTCCAGCAAATTGAGAAAATCCTATTTTTGGTTCTAAAAACTCTTTCACTTCATATAATCAGATCTATGACAAGGCTGAAGTATTCACACACTAGGTTCTAAATTAATTTGCAAGTGGTGTTATTTTGGTGGTATTAGGAGCTACCTTACTTAACTAATTCTTCACAAAAATGCAAACTGAAATAATGAGGCTCAGGGTTAAAATACATATTTCACAGGTTTTTTTTAAATTAAAATAATATAAATTCAAGTATTCTGGGTTGTGATCCAAGAGCAGCATTTGATTTTGACCAAAATTCAGTCTATATTGTCCGGGACTGAGATAGTAAAACAACGAACAAACAAAACAAACAAAACAACAAACCAGCCTTAGAAAAGACTGAAGGCTCTGCTGTTGTGCACCAAGGATATAGAATGCCTTTGGCGCAAAGCATTCTAATGGCATTCTGTTTCCAACAGTGGCCAAGGGCCAAAGTGATCTGCAGGCCTTAGAAGTAGGGCATGAAGGGGATAATTCACCTTCTGTTGATTGTCCCTCCACATCTAGCAGAGAGTGGTCTGTTGCTCTGAATATTTTGGCTACCGTGGCTAAAAGCTGTTAAGTTCTTTATGGAGCATAACTAGTGTTTATTAAAACCCACATGAGCATGGCTGACCTTGATAACAGGCTAGGATTGCTAGATACCAGGGTGGAAGGTGGAATCTGAAGGGGTGCTGTCCTTCTCTGGATCTTCAAGAGAGTGACAAATTTCAGGGTGTGCTGTGCTGGTGGTGAAGCAAGTTTGATTTCTGTGTGTGAGGTGTCTGGGCACTCTGCTCTACTTAGTCCCAGCTGGTACCAGGGCATGCTGGTTCAGTGCAAAGGTATTTTTGTGAGTGTTGTGCTTGGGCTAACTGACACAACAAAAAGCCAGGAGCAGGGGAAGGAGGCTGAAGAAGAAGGTAGTGCAGCTATCTATGCATTTGGGCCCATCTTGCCATCTGGAGCAAAGCAGGGAAGGAAATGACTGCCTGTCATACTAGACCTAGCAGGGCCTTGGGGTGGTGCTGGAGGTAAGCCTTCTAAAAGTCCCTGAAACAGAGCATAGCTTGATAAAAATCCATGTGTGTCATGTGTGAAATAGGCAAAGCTGTGTGGAATGTGAGCCCTAATAGGAATGGTTGCAACTTCCCCCTGGCTCTAGCTTGCCATTTATTTATTTATTTATTTATTTATTTATTTATTTATTTATTTATTTATTTATTTATTTATTTATTTATTTAACTTATATGCCGCCCACACTACCCAAAGGTAAAATGAGAGGTAGAGCTGAGTATCATCAGCATATTGCTGACTCCTCAGCCCAAACCTCCTGATGACCTCTCCCAGCGGTTTCATGTAGATGTTAAACAGCATGGGGGACAGTATCGAGCCCTGAGGAACCCCATGACATAAACGCCATGGGACAGAGCAACTGTCCCCCAGCACCACCCTCTGGACATGGTCAGCCAGGAAGGAGTGGAACCACCATAAAGCGGTGCCCCCAACTCCCAACCCAGCCAGCCTATCCAAAAGGACACCATGGTCGATGGTGTCGAAAGCCGCTGAGAGGTCCAGGAGTATCAACAGGGTCACACTCCCCCTGTCTCTCTCCTGGCAAAGGTCATCGTACAGGGCGACCAAGGCAGTCTCCGTACCAAAACCCATCCTGAAACCCGATTGAAATGGATCCAGAAAATCCGTTTCATCCAGCAGCGCCTGGAGTTGCCCAGCCACAACCCGCTCCAACACGTTGCCCAAATAAGGGAGGTTCGCCACTGGTCGGTAGTTAACCAGCAGCCTTGGGTCCAGGTTAGGCTTTTTTAGGAGTGGCCGAATTACCACCTCTTTCAAGGCGGTAGGGACCACTCCCTCTCTCAAAGAGGCGTTCACAGCCTCCTGGACCCAGGTGCGAACCCTCCTGGCAGATCTTCCAATTAGCCAGGATGGGCAAGGGTCGAGTGGAGTGGTGGTAGAACGGACAGATCCAAGCACCCTGTCCACATCCTCAGGTCTCAACAATTGAAACTCATCCATTAATACTTGACCTAAGCACGGCACACTGGACATATCCTCTGATTCTGCACTAATGGTGGAGTCCAACCCACTGCGAATCTGAGCGATTTTTCCCTCAAAATGAATAGCAAACTCATCACAGCGAGCTGATGAGCAGTCCAGGACCTCCACCGGATTTCCCGGTTGAAGAAGATCCCGGACCACCCGAAACAGCTCTGCTGGATGACATTCTGAGGAAGCAATACGGCTGGAGAAATATTGCCGTTTTGCCAGCTGTATTGCCACGAAATAGGCCCGATAATGGGCTCTAAGTCATGTTCAATCGGACTCCCAGCGGGATTTAGCTGGTTACCAAGATTCCAGGCTGATTTACCTGGATTTCTCCTATGCTTCTTTCCCTAGTCACTACCTCTCAATCCTTTTCCAACCTATGGTGGTGGTGGGAACCTTTCTACTCCATCTCATGACATCATAATGGTCCATCACCAGGTCTTAAGTTCAGGCAATGAGATGGGATGCTGGTGACCTGGAAACCCTATAGTAGGAATAGTGAGGCAATTAGGTCCAGCAGCAGTGACAGTCTCCAGCTGTACTTCCTGAGACCTATCCCCATTTCCAAGACTCAGAAATATCTCTAAAATACGGCAGAGTTATACAGCTTATTCCTTACCCCTAAAAAAGGAGTTGATGATGCCCATAGATCCATGGGCCATCAATGCCTATTCCTGGACTGGCGGAGGGGGGGGCATGTCTGTGACTCCCTCCCCGAAATTATTTGTGTTATAAACATGGAGAAGATACTGAAAAAGACCTCTTGTGCCCTCCATTGGCCCAAAAGTGTTAGTTTTCTTATTGTTTTCTCAGAAGTGTAGGGGACCTCTAGCCATATTGATCTGATTCCTACTTAGGGCATGTCCAGATGGGGGAATCTGAAGCAGACTGGTCCACATTTAAAGGGTTCTTATCTTTAGTGAGATCTATTTTATCCCTCATTTGAGTGATCCTTCCATTCACACTGATTGACACTTTTTTCTACCGTTAGGAGGGTCCAGACAGATCTTTCTCCCCCTTTTGATTAATGACAGTTCCTTTCCCCACCCTTTCCCATGGCCATCATTCCCTTTTTCTGTTAAAATGACATAGTGAAACAGTAATTCATCTACGTAGGATGACACACATACTGCCAATGTATCTTGTTTATCTAGAATAGCACAGCATCAATAGGACAATATATTTTAAAAATTTAAAACAGGCAAAGAGGTGCCATTGTCAAAGTCCCCAAGAAAGGTAACATCTCCAAATGCACCAATTGGTGGGGCATCACCCTTCTCTCAGTGTCCAGGAAGGCATTTTGTGTAGTCCTCCTTAGGTGGCTGAGAAGCACCCTTGACCAATGCCTGAGAGAGGAACAAGCTGGATTCCACTATGGAAGATCCTGCAGTGAGCATATCTTTACTTTAAGAAACATCACTGAACAGTGCATCGAGTATCGGCACCCATTAGTCATCAATAGAGATGGGGGCGAATATAAAAACGGATCGGTTTTTCTGACGAATATAGCCGATTCGTTAAATATTCGTCGATCCATATTTGTGGGTTCCAGAGACCCCCACAAATACAAAGGGATGAATATTTACCCATTTTTATTCGTCCTTCATATAAAAAAACAAACAAAAACACCATTCTGCCAACCGGCCGCCGATCAACTGATTGGTGGCAGAAAGGCAGCCACCACCCCACACAGCCACCCAATACCACAGCCTACCCCACCCCCTTCCTTTCCCTACCTTAGGCCCCACCCCACCCCACCCCCACCGACACCCTCTTACCTTAATCGCTGCTGCCGAGGTCTTCTGGCCTCAGAGCCAAGCATGTAAAAATGGAGACTGGCTGCTCTTTGCAAAGATGGAGGCTGCAGCTTCATTTAGGGTAGGGAAGCTGCAGCTGCCATCTTTGCAAAGGGCAGCCTGGATTCCCTTAGCCTGCCTTAAGGGAATCCAGGCTGCCCTTTGCAAAGATGGCAGCTGCAGCTTCCCTACCCTAAATGAAGCTGCAGCCGCCATCTTTGCAAAGGGCAGCCAGTCTCCCTTTTTACACGCAGTGGCTGCGAAGGCCTGATGGAGACCTCAGCAGCAGCTATTAAGGTAAGGGGGTGTCGGTGGGAGTGGGGTGGGGGCTAAGGTAGGGAAAGAAATGGTGTGTGGGGGTAGGCTGTTGGGGTGGCTGGCTGTGTGTGTGTGTGTGGGGGGGGTGGCTGCCTATCGGCTTCTGATGAGATGATCGGCGGCTGGTAGGCAGAATGGGCTTCTGTGCCGTGTGGTAAACTCTCCTGGGGTGACCCAATTTGTGGGTGAATAACTCAGATGTCCAATATCCAATCTTCACCAAAGTTGGCAGGCGTGTTGGGGAAAGACGTAGGAAGCTCCCTTGTGATTATGGAGTCTCTAAGTGCCTGGGGGGAGCTTTCCTGGGGGGTCCTCTTTGTGACTATATAACTCAGGGGTCCGTGATCCAATGTTCACCAAATGTTCAGAAATTGTAGAAAAGCGTCTGAGAAGGCTTTCCTGAAAATCTGGTGTCTCTAGGTCATCGGGGGCCAGTGTTATAGCCATTTAAAGTGCAGATGAATCAGAGATCAATTCGTCAATTCGTCAAAGAATATTTGTATATTTGTATTCGTTGATCCGTTAACCTTGACGAATAATGGATCAAAATGAATCGCCATTTTTTTGATTTGTCCCCATCTCTAGTCATCAACTTTGCAGATTTTAAAGAAGTCTTCAATAGTGTCCACTGAGAGTCCCTTTGGCAGATCCTACATCTGTACGGCATACCAGAAGTCTTTGTTACCGTCTTTGAGACCTTGTATCAACAATCAAGCTGCTGCATTAAGATCAAGAATGGCCATACAGACTTCTTCGAGATTACCACCGGGGTCAGACAAAGCTGTATCGTGTCTCCACTTCTTTTCCTTGTGGTCCTTGACTATGTCATGTGGCGAACTGGAGTATGCACCGGGACAGGCATCCAAAGTTATCTTGGTGATCTGGATTTCACCGACAATATTGCCTTGCTTGAGGAAGATGAACTGAAACTACAGCATGCCATGACTGTCCTGGATGAAGAGGTAAATAAAGTTGGCCTCAAGATGTGAGAAATCAAAAATCATGCACGTGAGCTCCATGGTCTCAAGACAGGGAATTGTACTCAGACAGCAGCAGCTAGAGGAAGTGGAGAAGTTCACTTATCTGGGTAGTATGATCGCCTGGAATGGAGATGCAGAAGTGGATGTTCAGTGCCGCATTGGGAAGGTGATAACTATCTTCTGGAAGATCAACAAGTTCTTGTCCTCACTATCCATATCACTGAAGATTAAGCTCCATCTATTTGCCTCTATCATGATCCTGGCAGCTATTTATGCCAGTGAGACATGGATGGCATCAGCAAGTATCAACAAGAGGCTCGATGTCTTCCAGCAGAGGTGTCTCCACTGAATCTTAAAGATCCGATATTTCAATCACATTACCCACAAGGAGGTGCTCCAAAGAAGCGGCTCGTGTAAACTTCATAACATTAACACACAGAAGACTCCAACTGGCTGGTCATATTTTTTGTATGGAGAACTATCAGATCCCCAAGTGAGCAATGAGTTGGACACACACCCCAGTGCCAAATGACAACAAGGATGCCCTCAAATAACATGGCAAAGAACACTGATGCGAGAAGGCATTACATATTACATGGGAAGATGCCGAAACACTTGCACAAGACTGAATGAACTGGAGAATCCTTGCTGTCTGATATGCTACGTAGCATGGAAGTGGATCATCATCAAAGTAAAAGAAAATAAAGGGTTTCTCTGTCATCCCTTTCAATGCCATAGCCCACCAAATACATAACAGGGTTGTCACCTCAGATAACACTGTCCACAGCTCTATTTTGGTGCAAACTAACCATCCACATGGGCTACAGAATGGGATAATCTGAAGCACTCTGAATTGTAGCAAAAAACCCTGTAACCCTAGTGCTGTACCAGAAAGGAGCAGGATGACTCTTAAAAGGGCATGGGATGGATTGCTCTAAGACAAAACATGGCTCCAAAAGCAATCAAATAGCAAGCTATATGACCATCTGGATGTGCCCTTATTGGATTCATTCAATGCCTCCTGCCCCAGGGTGCTTCAGCATGGCAGAGAGCAGGGGAACAGGTTTTTCTTGTAGCAAATTGTCACATAGGACAGAAAGTAAATCAGTTCGATCTTGAGTCCATGATTTGAAATCTCCAGCACTTTATACATAATTCAAATAATTACAGGTATTGTTAACATTTTGGACGGTGGCATAGGTCTAATGAGCTTTGATAACAGTGCAATAGAGCTTAGCATTTTGAGTTAGATGTTAGCTATAGCCACCAAGATAACTTCTCTGGGAACTTGCAATGGACAATGATTCAAATGGGACCATGATTAATTGTGTTTTATGTTCATGCAAATAATTGTGCTGAAGACCTGTTAAATGGAATACATATTTTTCTTGGTGCTCCGGCTTTCCATTGATAGCACAAAGCTACAGCAAGGACACCCATTCACATGATATTAATAATGGGATTACAGAATTAGGTCACTTAGAAGAATAGAGCTGACTTCAGTGAGCATACGCAGCACATTGAATGTGGAGATTAATTCTTGGGCAAGCCAAATACAAATCTAGTGCTTGCAGTCTTGCTACTGAAGAATCTCTGGCCTCTTTAATAAAAAGTATTTCTACTGGCAGTTAATATTTCGCATTTCCCTATTGTTACAAGGTTTTTTTTTCCTTTTCAGGGGATGGGGGCTATTATTACACCACTGTGACCAACATATAGCCTCTAAACAGATAAATTTGGTTGTGACTTCATAGATAATCGACTTTCTCTATGAAAAGCCACATGGATAATTCTGTTCAGTAATAATGAAGAACAAATAAATCATTCTTCCTACTCATATTTCTGTTGTTGTATTATAGAAAGTGTAGTGTAGTGGATAGAGTAACAGATTAGGACTAAGGAGGCCAGGGTTCAAGTCTCCGCTCAGCCATGAAAGCTCACTGGGGGTAGGGAACTGATAAAATAACTCTTTAAATAGCTCATTTACTTTGAAAGCCCTATGAGGGTCTCTATAAGTCAGTTCTGACTTGACAGCACAGAACATAACATAATGGAAAGTAGCATTGCCATGTCTAAAGGCACAACCTGAATTCTCAAGGAATTACTATGCTTCCCTAGGCCTCCAGATAGGGAGACAAATCTCACGTAATGCCTCAGGAGGAGAAATGTTGATTATTCTGTGTGAGGTAGCTTTAAAGCCTTGGCACTTATCTCCACACATTCTGAGATGGCACCAGAGTTCACAAGCTCAGTTGCACAAATGTTCGTACATTAAAAAACAAACAGAACCTTTTACAACACCCATTAGTAGAGTAGGGCCTGGAAAAACTGCACGCAATTCATGTGCCAAATTGCTAAGGCTATGTTAAGGCTAGTGGGTTGCAGCTGTTGATGGACTCATTTTGGTACCCCGACTTAAAAATAAAGGTGATATTTCACTGGTTTGCTTTTGCCACAATAACTGGTTAGCCAGATTTTATATGGGTTCTGGGTATATTTACCAAAACTCCCCCTATATCTCCTTTTACAATCAGTTTACCTTGATGTCTCCTGCCCCAACCTTGCCTATTTCCCCTCCAAGACATGAAAGGGCTTGCCCCTGTGATATTTCCAAGGGCTGTTCCTGAGATATGGCAATAACCCATCCATGACCTTACAATTTAGTCCTGAAATCTCAGGGAATGTGTCATGACTTCACCAGTGAATCTTCCAGCAACGACGTGCTAGAACCCCTTAAACCAGACATGGGTGAATAATTGCTGGATCTGACAGATCCCCGATCCTCAGAGATCAAGGAGGGCAGCCTTCAAGAAGACTGCTACCCTGTGCCTGATCCTGCACACTTGGGGGTCAGGAGCGAGATGAAAGTGACTCTGTGGTCAAATTAGCGGAGGGTAGACCATTTTCCAGCCCCCATGAAGACTGCGGGTTAATAGAAGCTCCCAGACAAAGGGCTGAACTGCAAGGAGAAATTTCTCAGGAGAAGAGGCCTCCTCAGCATTAGGAGGTCTCCTTAAAATAAAGCTCTTCCTTCCAAGGAGGCCGGCAAGGCAAATTCTGTAGCTGAACTCCTCTGGCAGTTGGCCAATTGCCTGAAGCTGAGCTCAGCTCTACGAATTGCAGATTGGGCCCATGGACCTGTCCAGATTGCCATTTTGGGTGTGGGGTGGATTGGGCTACAAAGGGTCTGTTGAGGTCAGGGGAGGAGGGATGTGCCATTTGGAGTCCTCCACCCATCCAAACAGCAAATGATCCCTTGTAGCCCAATCGGCTGTCAATTAAGTGCTTTCCCTGATCATCTGAGCGCTCTTCTGTTTTCTCTCTTTCCCCTCCCTGGTAGTCTTCCCTCATTCTTTCCCCTCCTACTTTCTCTCTCTAACTCTCCCTTGGAATCTGCAGCTGCTGGATGTTGCTTTCTTGCAGTTAAACAAGCTAAATAATGTGTGAGCCAAAAAGAATGAATGCCCTACCGCTGGGCCAGAAAGGTGTGCGATAGCTCTTAAAGAGGAAGGATGTATTGTTCTGAGTAGAAATACTAGCAGACAAGGCATCAGTGAGCCATATATCATATCTATATGCCAGTGTGGACAGGCTTTGTATTTTTGTTGGACATGGTCTCTTCTGGTCCCAGCTTTTGCTTGCCTTGTATCCTGACCCCTGCCACTGACTCTCTGGCTGTGTACTGAACTAGCTTGATATGTTTTTTGGACTCTCCCAGCGTCTTTGCAGTGCCAACTGATATGGCTTGACTCCCCCACCCTGCTCTTAGACTTCAGTTTTTTATCTCCCACAGCTGGCTTATGTGACTCTCTGTCACAGCTCTTTTGTAAGACCTGTGCCTATTGCTACCTGTGCCACAGTCTGCAAAGATCCTGTCCATGTTATATCAGGACAATATGGAATGTTGTTGATCTGTCAAACCTACAGAGATGTTGGGCTGCCTTTTACATGAGGAGACCTACAAGAGAAAGGCAACTTTCCATTCATCTACTTTCTCAGTAGATACAGCTAGTCATATGGATCAAAGCATATGTGCCATCACAAAATGGCTGTCATAGGTGCCATCACAAAATGGCTGCCACAGAGACAGAGGATTTTCCATTTATGAAATGGCTCTCATTATTGATACTGGCTACTGAAGTTCTCAACTGATGAAGCTAAAAGACAATTTGGTGAAGAAAAAGAGTGCAAGAGTACAAACAATGAGTTCAAGTCAGAAATGTTATCTAAAACCCAGGGCATACAAACATGTGTTGGAATCCGCATGAGAACCATATGCTCTACACTGCAAAAGCAGAAGAACTCACCCTGTTTCTGGATCACCCTAAACCACACACACACACTGTTGCCTTTGTCTTACTGCTAAACATGTTCACTTTCCCACTTGTACACAAATCACACTCTCCCCACACAGGGAGGTATTCCTGGATGAAACTTAAGGAGAAATCAGGGCAAATATCTATGCACTGAGTATCTTTCTCACTATCTACATTTCCCCCCTCCATTAGAGCATTTTTAAGACTCTCAGTCAGTTCATTACGTCTTTGACTGCACTTCTGATTTTCTGAGTTAGCATTAGCTATGTCATATAATCTGAAAGCAGAAACATTGTTTAGTAGTACTTGTGAAAAATCTAGTAGGTTTATTTTTTTTTCATCCAGGTTTACTTTTTTTAAAAGGATTTCGAATGTCCCATGTTTGAGATATAGTCTTCTCCAACAGAAGAACAAAATACAGTTTTTTACCTGTGTGATTGGGTTCTTTGTCAGTTGGGGGAGGGACTTTCTTTTCCGCGGGAAGAAGTGACGAAGACGAAGATAACGGTATAAACACATCTTTTTTATTCTTCTTACATTCTAGATTATCAACATAATATGGATCTAACAAACTTAACTCTGGTAACAACTTATAACTCTTGATATTCAGTTCTTTCTCATCTTTCCCATCTCTCATTCCTCTTTCGTCCCATGGGGATTTCGGTTGGTTTGGCTCCAAGTGGGGAAGCTCAAGACTGCACAGACTGTCCCGCAACAAGGGTGCCTCACATACTTCCCCTCTAGATAGGGTAGGTAACTGGTGGTACCAACGTACGTTACCTTCTTCTCTGTATCTAGGGAACGGGGAACCGCCACCATATTCCATCCTGTCTTCCATTTGACTTTTTCTTTATCTCCCGAACTGACAGGATCAGGTAATAAGCCTCCTCCCGTTCGGAGATTTGGGAACTCCTGAACCAGTTCTACTGGTCCATATCTTTGCTCGATCTTCCCTTCCGTCTGCACGCCTATCTCCTTTCTTTCCACATCACGTCTCTCTCCTCCTCTCTTTTCTCCCTCCTCTTTTATATCCTCGTCCCACCTCATCAAATCTAACTCCTCCCCCTTTTTATCTTGTCTGCTTTCCGCCAGGAATATTTCCACCGCTTTATTCTTCCTTCCTTCCTCCTCCTCCAACTGAATCAACTCCCCTACTGCACAGTTAGTTTCTACTTCTTCTCTTTTCTCCTTGGAGGACGGCACACTAAGCTGGTCTCCTTCACACACACACCCCGACGAGTGGGCCGTCCTCTCTTCCACACACACGCCCCCTTCTCCCTGTCAGAAAAAATAATCTGCATAAGCGTGGGCACTACCCTTGCGATACTTTATCTTGAACGTAAAAGGTTGTAAACTTAAATACCACCGTGTTAACCTGGGGTTAGAATCTTTCATATGATTTAACCATTGTAAAGGAGCATGATCAGTTATCAACTCAAAGGGGGCTCCCAACAAATAATATCTAAGCGTCTGTATCGCCCATTTCACTGCCAATGCTTCTTTTTCAATGGTAGCATATTTCTGTTCTCTGTTATTCAACTTCTTACTGAGATACATGACAGGATACTCCGTTTCCCCCTTCTTCTGTGATAACACAGCCCCTACTCCTCTATCTGAGGCGTCTGTTTGAACTATAAAAGGTATATCAAAATCTGGGGCATATCTACTGGGAAGTTTTGCCAATATCTCTTTTAACTTCTCAAAGGCCCTGTTCTCTTGTACACCCCAGATGACCTTATGTGGTTTTCTTTTCCGAGTTAGGTCACTAAGAGGTGCTGCAATTTGTGCAAAATTGGGAACAAACTGGCGATAATAACCGGCTAATCCTAAGAACTGTTGGACTTCTTTCTTGGTCTGTGGTCTCGGCCAAGAGGTTACTTTGTCAACCTTGTCAGAGACCGGTTGTATCTTACCTTGTTCTACTTGGAATCCTAGAAACTTTACCCCCTTGTGTGCTATCTTACATTTTGTAGGATTTACTCGAAGCCCAGCTTTCTTCAGTTCAGACTTCCTTAAGATGTCTTACATGTTCCTCCCAGCTATTACTGTATACCAGGATGTCATCTATATATGCTCCTGCAAATTCTTTCACCGATTCCAAAACTTTATCCATCAACCTCTGGAAGGTGGCAGCTGCACCATGTAATCCAAATGGCATGCGCAAGAAATGGAACAAGTCTTTAGGGGTGACAAAGGCAGTTTTTTCCTTATCTTCCTCCCTGATGGGTATCTGCCAATATCCTTTAGTTAAATCTAGAGAGGTCAGGTATTCAGCCCTTCCTAAGCGTTCTAACAGATCATCTATCTTAGGCATGGGATAAGTGTCAAACTTAGAGACTTCATTCAAGCGTCTGAAGTCTATACAAAGACGCACACTACCATCTGGTTTGGGTACTACCACTGGATAACTCCTCCAGGGGCTATTAGATGGTTCAACCACCCCTAACTTCAACATGTCTTCTATTTCTTTGTTGATAGTTTCTTTCAAATGATGAGGCCAATTCCTACTTCCAGATCTCACGATTACTTGGGGGTCAGTCTTAATAGGGTGTTCTATTAAAGTTGTATACCCCGGCAGACCTGAGAACACTTCTTGGAATTGTTGTTCAATCTCTTCTAATTGTTTTCGCTGTGACCCCTCTAACTCTGGACTTATCTCAAGTCTAAGACCTGGTTCAAGACAGTTACTAGCCTCTGGGCCAAAATCTTCCTCTCCTACCTCTCCCCACAATGCTTCCCTTTCCTTCCATTCTTTCTGCAAGTTCACATGAAAAATCCCCTTCTTCTTTGTCTTATCAGGCATCCAAATTTCATAATCTACTGATCCTATTTTCCTGAGTACTTCATACGGTCCCTGCCAAGTAGCAAACAATTTGGCTGACTCGGCGGGCATAAGGAGTAATACTCTTTGTCCTGGTTCAAAGTGCCTAAGTTTAACTTTGGCATCATATCTTCTTTTTTGTCCGACTTGTACTCTTTGTAAATTGTCTTTAGCTATCTCAGCAACCTTTCTCAAATGTTCACGCATTTCAATAACATTTTGTACCACAGATTGCGCTTCGTCTCTCCCACTCTCCCATTTCTCTCTAACTAAATCTAATATACCCCTAGGGTTCCATCCATACATCAACTCGAAAGGGGAGAATCCAGTGGAGGCTTGTGGCACCTCTCGAACCGCAAACATCAAAGGGGCCACTAGTAAATGCCATCGCCTAGGTTTCTCCATGACCAACTTTCTCAACATACATTTTAAAGTCTTATTGAACCTTTCTACTAATCCGTTAGTTTGGGGGTGATAAACAGCTGTGTGAATGGGTGTCACTTCTAACAAACGCCACATTTCTTTGAATGTCTGACTCATGAAATTTGTCCCTTGATCTGTCAGAACTTCTTTTGGAAATCCTAGCCGGGTAAATACTTGTAACAATTCTCTTGCCAACACTTTCGCTGTTGTAGAACGTAGGGGAATAGCTTCAGGGTACCGTGTGGCGTAATCTATAATTACTAATATATGTGTATGTCCTCCTGCTGAATGTACCAATGGTCCTACAATATCAATTCCTATCCTTTGGAAAGGTTGGTCCACCAGGGGCATGGGAATTAGTTCTGCTCCTGGGCGGGGTTTGGCTTGTGATTTCTGACATTCTGGACATGTTTGACAATAGTTATTTACATCTTTGTCTATCCCTGGCCACCAAAACCTTTGTTTCACTCGTGCCCCCATCTTTTCGCGGGCTAAGTGTCCAGACATTGGTATATCATGAGCTAATTCTAAAACCCTTTTTCTCCATTTCTGAGGAACAGCCAGTTTCCTCTCTCCCTCTTCATTCACCCAATACAACAATCCTCCATCCATCACTGCCCCTTTTTCTCCTCTTTTTAAATTTCCCACCTCTCTAGCTGTTTGGAGTTGTTCCTGCAGCGTGGGGTCATCTTGTTGCCACGCACGCGTTTGTTCTCTTGATGTCTCCTGTAAAAAATCATTCTCATCTTCATTCTGTATACAGTCTCCTTGCAAACCCTCTCTCGAATTCAACAAAGTCTTTGGCCCCACCCAGTCTCTTCCCAACAACATCTCTCTCGAAAGTCCTGGAACAATTCCCACTTTCATTTTCTGAATCTCATTCCCTACTTTCACAGTTGCCCATGTGGTGTTGTACGTCTTCGTGTCTCCATGTATACATTTTACTACTAGACCTCCCTCCAATTCCCCTTCTGCAAGATTTTGAACCAAAGTTTTCCCGCACCCTGTATCAATCAGTGCTTTCTTCTTTTCCCCGTTAACCCATGCTTCCACCTCCCAACCTATCTGTTCTGTCCCTCCCGGTAATTTCACCACATTTAGGTTTCCTACCCAGGAGCAATCTGTTCCTGGGCAATCTCGTCGCACGTGGCCAGGTAACCCACAACTAAAACACCCCGGTCTCCCATCTGGCCCCATTTTCAAACCGGTTCCCGGAGCAAACAAACGCTCATCGAAAGTGATGGGTCGCACCGCTCTGGGGCCCATCGGTTTGAAGGGACGACCACGAGGTTTCGTTGCTCCCTGCATCTCGCCACTTCGTCGAAAGCCTCCTCCCAGATTCTGCACCATCGTTTTCTCACGCATTCTCCCACGTTCTCCTATAGGGGTGGAGCTCTCTTTTCCACTGTCTTCCGCTGTACAATAATCCTCCACCAGGCGGAGCAC
This sequence comes from Intellagama lesueurii, assembly GCA_037013535.1. NCBI lineage: Eukaryota > Metazoa > Chordata > Lepidosauria > Squamata > Agamidae > Intellagama > Intellagama lesueurii. The sequence goes on from JBAJHW010000005.1 coordinate 114,968,131, forward strand.
TTCTTCTAACTGTTTGGGATTGTTCTTTTGTACCCAGTTTTTAACATTCCCATTTAAGGTAGTCACCAACTGCTCCATGATGATTACCTCCAATATCTGCTCCTTGGTTTTCTCTTCTGGTTTAATCCATCTAGCTAGATTAGCTCTCATCCTCCGTACGAGCGTACAAGGGTGTGTACCTGGTTTCAACTTCAATTCTCTAAACCTTTTCCGGTACGCTTCTTCTGTGAGATTTAATGTTTTTAGTATAGCTATTTTCACTCTTTCATATTGAGCCGCTTCTTCAGGGCTCAAAGTGTCCACCACTTCTTGTAACAAGCCTGTGAGACACGGAACTAGAATAAGGGTCCATTGCTCTTTTGGCCATCCTGCCGCCACAGCTACCCTTTCAAAGGTATGTAAATAAGCTTCTGGATCATCGCTACCGCTCATTTTTTGAATACATATAGGAGCCGGTCCCGCCACTAGACCATTCTTAATCAGTACGTTCCTCCCAACAGTTCTATCTTCATCGGCTTCCTGCTTCAACATTTTTCTAGTCAGTAATGTCAGTTGTTCCGTCAGGTTCTCTATTAGCTTTTCTTGTCTTTCAATGGTTTTTACTAATTTCGAAATCTCTTCGCTTCCCGCCTGAAAGCCCACCCCACGTTGGGCGCCACTGTGATTGGGTTCTTTGTCAGTTGGGGGAGGGGACTTTCTTTTCCGCGGGAAGAAGTGACGAAGACGAAGATAACGGTATAAACACATCTTTTTTATTCTTCTTACATTCTAGATTATCAACATAATATGGATCTAACAAACTTAACTCTGGTAACAACTTATAACTCTTGATATTCAGTTCTTTCTCATCTTTCCCATCTCTCATTCCTCTTTCGTCCCATGGGGATTTCGGTTGGTTTGGCTCCAAGTGGGGAAGCTCAAGGCTGCACAGACTGTCCCGCAACAAGGGTGCCTCACATACTTCCCCTCTAGATAGGGTAGGTAACTGGTGGTACCAACGTACGTTACCTTCTTCTCTGTATCTAGGGAACGGGGAACCACCACCATATTCCATCCTGTCTTCCATTTGACTTTTTCTTTATCTCCCGAACTGACAGGATCAGGTAATAAGCCTCCTCCCGTTCGGAGATTTGGGAACTCCTGAACCAGTTCTACTGGTCCATATCTTTGCTCGATCTTCCCTTCCGTCTGCACGCCTATCTCCTTTCTTTCCACATCACGTCTCTCTCCTCCTCTCTTTTCTCCCTCCTCTTTTATATCCTCGTCCCACCTCATCAAATCTAACTCCTCCCCCTTTTTATCTTGTCTGCTTTCCGCCAGGAATATTTCCACTGCTTTATTCTTCCTTCCTTCCTCCTCCTCCAACTGAATCAACTCCCCTACTGCACAGTTAGTTTCTACTTCTTCTCTTTTCTCCTTGGAGGACGGCACACTAAGCTGGTCTCCTTCACAACCTGACAGAAAGGAGAGATAGCAAAACAGTCCTATGTGATCTGTTTCACCTGCTGCAACAATTGTGTTAGACCACTAGACAGTTCAACTGCAGTCTGAGTTATTTTTGCATCAGAGTCACCTGCAACCTGAATGGTGGTGAAATCTCCTTGAAGAAGGTGTGCAGCCTGTGTGATTTAGAAATAATGGCTGAAATCCTGTTGTGAAGTTATGCAAATAGTGTAGCTTTTAGATACAAATTGCCACAAGTTAAGAAATCTCCGTAGGCACTATCTGTGGCACACCAAGTCACATTATTCCTTATGCAAACAGGTAAAGTCTATGGAGTGTTCTTAACTTACAGCAGTTCAGTTCAAAAAGTTGTCTTGTTTGCATAACTACACAACAGGATTTCAGCCATTATGTTACTCTGACAAGCCAGAAAAGCTTCTCTTACTGCGAAGTTGGGAAGTAAAAAAATTCAAAGGAACAATGTTTCTTATTACTTTTTAGAGTATTGGGAGCTGCACTGTTCCTTTTAACCTTTACGTTAGTGTTAAATTTCTTCACACAGTTGACATGTTTGCTCATTATTTCAGAGATTCATAACTTTAGGGAGGTTAGCTATTTTTGACCATTGTAAGTGACTTGCAGGTGGAAATAGAATAATGCATGAGAAACATGTTACATTACTTGTTATTCAAGGATGTTTATTTATTTATTTATTTATTTATTTACACACACACCACCCGACAGTCTGATATGCACTATTGCGTATTGCACTCTTAGGTGGCATGTAAGTTGAATTAGAAAAACTTTGTTGTTGAGGGGAAAAAAGATGAACAAGTACTATGTTGATTTGTTTTATGTGTGTGATGATTCTAAGGCCTGCTATATTGCAAGGAGCAGTAAAACTTCGCATTCTGCCGCTTGATTTGGTTATCTGTCTGTTATGGTGTGGTGGCGGCAGTTGACTATGTACGATTTCATTCCTGAAAATCTATGCAAAGGAGAACTGTTCTCTAAAGCAGTGGTCCCCAACCTTGGGCCTCCAGATGTTCTTGTACTACAACTCCCAGAAGCCTTCACCACCACCTCTGCTGGCCAGGATTTCTGGGAGTTGAAGTCCAAGAACATCTGGAGGCCCAAGGTTGGGGACCACTGCTAATTAACCTTTCAATTATAGCTTAGTGGTGGTCATCATTATTGCATTTCAAGACAGCAGATTTTGACAGCTCTGGTTGATTCTCACTGTTCTAGCTTCATTACTTGATGAGTCTCAGATTCTAAGCATCAAAGTTTGAAAAAAAGGAAAAGAAAAAAATCTGAGATTCTAGTCTTCAGGTCTAGCTAGAAAACTTTGGAACAGAATAAGTGGATCCAGACGTACGTATTCACCATATGGTGTTTGTTTACTTGTCATCTGTACAGTTTGATGTTTTTTCTTAAATGAAGACTCTCATATGGATGTCTCTTTATTGTTTCTCATTCCCAACTCTCTTTGCTATATCAGTAATTGCACCAGTAGCCGTCATGTTCTCCAGTTGGGAATTGTCTTGAAAAGACCATTTTGGAGTATTTCAGCACCAATATTGTGCCCTTTACGTCATGCTATTTCTTACTGCCAGTTGTTTCCTCTTGTCTTCCATACTTCTGTAGCATATCTTTGTTACGTTGTCAGTTGAAACATTAATTTCACATTGAGGTAGATGTGACAGCATACCTCATGAATGCTATACTTTGGGCATAGTACTACATATTGTCAATTTCCTCCATTGTTTTCAAACTCTCATCAGTTTTCATCCTCTTACCTGATTGGCTGTGAGCCCGGCCCCACACTATCCTTGTCATATGCCATGTATTCAATTTTTCAAATTATTTGGAGACACTGGTAAATGTTGCTGCAAATACCTTCATGTGAAAAGACATGCAAGCTTCTAACAGAACTCTATGGCTTTTAAACATGAGTTCCATTGAGTTCAATGAAGTTTACTTCCAAGTAACGATGCAGATGAATTGTATCATTAAAATGTAACCTTAACAGACTCAGGATTAGGCACCACTGAACACAGTATATTTTACTTCCAAGTAAGTATGCATAGACTTATGTTACTGGAGTAGCTGACATGCTTAGAAACAACATAAAAGCAACATTTATGAAATTGTGTTTTAGTTTAATTCTGATAATCTAATCTGTTCAGTCTTTATGAGACAGCACAAGATATCTTACTATAAATCTGAACTGAATCAGCACTAAATTTGCTTTTCTGTCATGAAATACTGTAGATGACAGTTTTATTAATACAGGACGGGATTCTATGACATGTAGGCCAATGATCCTTTGACATCACATTACTGAAAACATATTTCAAGTCATTTATGTCCTCTAAAGTCAGGCAGCCCATTGTTTCTGAATAATTACCATGACTGGTTTCTGAAATGGAGAGTAGATTCAACAATGAGATTTTCTTAAACTTTCTGAAAATGCCTTCTTTTTGAGCAAGTATGTATCTGATTTAAACATTACTAGATCCACCAGGATGCAGTTAGTGCAGCTGTCATCATGGTTTGACAGCCTTCAAAAATCTGTGCTGATCTTGAAACAGTGTTTACGTAATTTTAGTGATGTTTCGCAAAGTGAGCTGTTCAAAACTATGTATATTTATTTGTTCACTCCTTGAAAAAGGTTTACCACCAGAAGAATGGCAATGCTAATTTTTCCTAATTTTCCACAGATCTGCTTAGACTGTGTCCTGTTGCAATCATGCTGCATTAATGGCAATTGCACAAAGAGTGTGCTGTTTTCCAGGCTGTCCATATAACTAATTGTGCAAATTGGTCATGTGGCTGCCAAGTGGGAAACAGCAAAAAGCAGCTGCATGATGGAAGTTGTGCACACAGGTTTTTGTAACAGGATGCTGACCTGTGATCAACATCTGAGGCCTTTCTGCAAATAGTTTGATAGAGACTTTGAGGGAGAGGCCCGTTTAGACAACATCTAGAAGGCCCTAGATTTCCCTTGTTCCAATTCACACTATTTTTGTTCAGCTCTCTTTTCCCCCTTCAGAAGTGCCTCATGAAATTTGTAGAATCAGATGAGAGATGGAATTAATATTCATATCTCTATGGGTTCACTGAGATTATGCCAGTAATTATTTTTAGCACACCTACATTCAAGGTGAAGCCAAATCCTCAGCTCAAATGAAACACATTATGAACTGTTTTGTGTTGGTGGTATTGAACGATAACTTAGTATGATTGTAAAATATGAGAATACATGTTCATGGCTTTCTGACAAAAGGTCCTTTAAAAAACTACTGTCAAGTGGAACCATGGTAGAATAGCTCGGGCAGGACAACTACTGACTCACTACTGAGTCACCGCTGACTCTTTCACCATGTTGTATCCCTTATAGCACATTTTTGGAGGGAGGGAGAGATGAGTTCCAAATCATTATTTGGCACAATTAAGGGATAATGATTGACTTGAAATGTATGAAATCAGTTTTTTTTTTAATGAAAGGAAACTAAGCATAGTCAGTGGTACTAGCACCTTGCTTAGAAAAATGGATTCCTGGAGACCTATCATACCATAAAGGCAAAAAGAATCAAAGTTCAAGAAACATCAGGCCAGACTTAGGGCACATCAAGATGGGGGAGCTGGAGTGATCTGATACATGTTTAAAAGATTCTTGTCATTAGTGCAATCTATTTTATCTCTCACTTGAGCAATCCTTCCGTTCAAACTGATCAACATTTTTTCTCCTGTGAGAAAGGTCCAGACCGGTCTTTGGATTGCTCTAATTTGCCCCCTTTTAAAATACTGCTCCCATTCCCACCCCCTTCCCTGCCTGTTCCTGAGGCCCTCAATCAGTGAGATGCAGTGACTTTTCTTTTTTGTTGTTAAAGAAAGCAAGTGACATAGTGAAACAACCATGCATCTATCTAGCATCGTACACATAATACTGCCAATATAATTTATCTAGAATAGTGTTGAATTAATAGAAAAATATATATTTAAAAAATAAAATAGTAAAGTAGATTGAAAATAGAAGATGGAGGTTCTCTGTCATCCTTTTCAATGCCACAACCCACCAAATATGTCACAGGGTTGTCATCTCAGATAACACTGCCCACAGCTCTATTTTGGTGTGAACTAACCATCTACATGGGCTACAGAACAGGATAATTAGGAGGTCTCCGAATCTCTCTCTCTCTCTCTCTCTCTCTCTCTCTCTCTCTCTCTCTCACACACACACACACACACACACACACACACACACACACTAACCCTAGTGCTGTGCCAAAAAGGAGCAGGACAGCTCTAAAAAGGGGCATGATGAATTGCTCCACGTCAATATATGTGTGGAGACCATAATTTGGTTCAACCAAAAAGCAATCCAAATAGTGAGCTATGTGTCCATCTGGACATGCCCTTATTTAATACTTTATCCTACGATGTTCTAGCTAACAGAAAGGTTTGCCACAGTGGGTTATTTGTATTTTCTGCTTGCTCCAACTGCCCAGTGTTCATAGATTAATTAAAGTTTTCTACACAGTGCAAACTATTTAGCATCATGAAGCTGAAATTCAGGATGTGCCAAAGCTGTAGGTAGATTTTCCGCACACCATCAAAGCCAATAAAATCAGAAATGCTAATGTTGCACAAGAAACAGTGAACAGCTGAATCACAGCTTCTTCTGTTTGCACTTTCCAAATCAGGGCATTCTAAAGGACAAATACCTACAAAGGATACAGTTGTACATTCATAATGTGTCATATTTTAATTACTCAAATATTTTCTTATTTTGTGAGCATGAACATTCCACAGTGCTTGGAGCTTGGAAAGTTCCTTTAAGAAAGAAGAATAAACCATGTATAATTAAGCAGTGGTAGGAAAGGACAGTAGAACCTTAATCCTGCTACTAGTCAGTTATGGGTGGCTTCATCATGCCATTAGATCCATTCTTCTTAAAAGTAACTTCCCAAGCCCTAGTTTTATCCCAGGGTAGCAATACTACAATGAATATTAAGTCAAAAGGTAAACAGATTTGGAATTGCACTCTTATTTTTTCGATCTACATTTTTGAAGTCTATGCTTCTAACTCACCCACTTACTCCAATGATTTTGAGAAAGCATGTGAGATGATCCAAGGGCTGGACAATGAGGCGTTATGTTTAAGGGCAACAGTAATCACAGAAGGTCATATGTGCACCCAGTGAATGCAGGTAAGCTGCAGATAATAAGGGCTCAGTTACCAAAGAGAGAAGTCTCCCTTTGTTAAGCTGACAGCCCTTATCCCTTCCTTGTTACCCTTGCCTTTTTTCATTCACCCTTGCCTATCTTATTCTTTCTTTTCTCTTTCCATTGTTGTCACCCAGTCTCACAGTCAAAATGCAAATTGTATCTTTTTTGTGGAGGACACATCTATTTCTTTACTTATCTAGTTAATGTGTTTAAAGTATTTATAACCGGCATATCTGCTTTCCGCCTCCTTAAGTGTCACTATGTAAATAACCTTCTACAATAAGGTAAAAGTATCTGTGCACTTGTGTCTGCTCTTGTCTCTCTGAACTGTTTCAGTGCTACAGAGAGGAGTAATTTTGACAGCAAGTTGAGAGGAAAGGAAATAATACATCATGTCTGGTGACCCTAGGATATTTCACCAGAGAAAACACCTGCCAAATGCCCCACCTCATTAGGAATAGCAGTAAGGAAAAGGCTTGATGAAGGCAAAGTTCAGGAGCATGGTAGCAGTAGCAGCTAGTTAATAATCATGCTGGGAGCTTTTCTTTTCTTCTTCCTTCTTGTTCAGGGAAAAGATATTTGTGATGTCATAGCAGTTGTCAGTGTGTCGTTTGGACTGTGGGAAGGCCCTGCTAGTGAGAAGCAATGGCTCACACATCTGAAGTACTGGAGACATGGATATCTCTTTCCTATGGAGAGCATTAAGCAACATGCAGTCCAGAGTGGTAAGAACTGATTGTGCCACTGTCAGTAACGGTGGAAGTCTCACATTCAAATAATCTCCCTCCGAGAAAAGAAAGCATGAGAGAGAGAGAGAGAGTGAGAGAGATGAAAGCAACATTAAAACTTCCTGACAACTGTTTTTAACTACATGCGAATGTAACTTCTATGAACAAACTACTGCCGTTTGTGTTTTAGGCTATATAAAAGAAGATCCTGGGACTTATTCCTTAAATCTGAGAAGCAGAGACTTTGAGGGACACATCTTCAAGGTTTTCCTGTCTTGGTACCTTTATACTGCACTGCTCCCAGAGGAGACGTTTATCCAGCTGACATTTAACAATGTAAATATTTGCCAAGTGTCTCACTTACTTTTCTTTATTCATATCAGAGCATTGCACAATTCAAAACCATGGTCACACATGAAATATAGGGAAAATAAAAAAAAACTAATTAAACTGTCAAGACAATCAGACTGGTTTTTTTTTACCAAAAGCGGTCAGACATTGAGAGGTGTGTAGAAACTTTTCCTTAACTTCAGCTGTTATCCCAAGGGTTGGCATCCATGAAATGGGTGGGTTCCATGAGGTTCCACTGCAAGAGTTCTGGAAGTGAAGGATTGGCTCTCTGCATGTCATTGCCCAGGGGATGCTCGACGGTACTCAATGCTTTTCCACTCTTGGTGAGTCTCCTTTCATGTCAGTATCTAACTGAGTTTGCCATTGTAACATTGTAAAAGTTTGCCGCATCGGACACAGAAAATGGTAAACACAAAGTTTTTTTTTAAATAACCTTTTTCTAAAAAAGGTACAAGAAGTCAGGCCCATGGCACAGAGGCTGTTGTCATCCTTCAGTAGTCCCGGGTAACGAGAGAAAGAACAATTTCTGTTTAATATTAAATAATTCATCCCATGCATTTGAAGCATTGGAAACACTGACATCTCTTTCCCATGGAGAGTATTAAGCAACACAAGGTCCAGGAGCAGTTTTTGTACCTCATTTGCTAATTTTGTGCATACCAGATCTTACTTAGCACAATGGTTTGTCTCAAGGGCATTTGCATTATAAAGGTCTTAATTATGCTTTGAGCCATTAAGGAGAAAAAGAATGATCTTTCAGACTGTTTTTCTGGCAGCATTTTACCTGAGTTATCATCATTTTCTTCCTTCACGCTTTGTTAAAGATTGTAATGACACAGTAGCAGCAATTTATTTTAAAAACCAGCTGGGGGCACTGCAAGACCAATGTAAAGAAAATGACGCATCGGGTGGAAGTGACATGGCTGCATGAAGTAGGTAAACAGCCTTGTACAAAACAAAATATAAAATATACATAAAGCAATTAAATATGTATTTAGCAGGAACTCTGATTCAGTTTCTGTTTCTTTCCTCTTAGAAACTATCTCCTGAAACTGGACAGACAAGTGAAAATTACATTCTTGTTCTAAGCAGATCACATTTTCATGCTGTCAAATCTTCCTAAATAAATGGGTAGTGGATGTTAACACCCAGTTGAATGAACACACCATTTGGTATATGGACTCATTTGTACAAGGTTAAATTCAACATTAGTCCTATTTAGAGGAGGCCCACTAAAATGAATGAAACTTTCTAGAAGAAAGAACTTCAGTCTCATTTATATCAGCACAAACATTGGATTTAACCCATGATTTCCAACTTCCAATGCATATAATATTGCTCATTGTGTAATTAAAAAAACCCTTAAATTTCAGAAATGCTTCTCTTTTTTTCTGTTTATTTAATTCCTTCCACTGTATACTCAGCCCAGAACCTGTAGTGTAAAACAAAATGAAACAAAACAAAAAACTCAACAGTCTTGCTCAGCTGAGCATTAAACATTTGTGTTAACTTCGCCAACAACATGGAACTTACATTGTAAAATATCTTTAGGATGCTGTTGCTGTTAGAACTTGTGTAACCCTGAGGCAGTTTCTCCTTGTCTGAGATAGTGTTTTTCACAGAGGGGTGTGGGTGATATTTTCTGGTGCTATTGAATTATGTAATATTTAAGTATACAAGCTTCAGTCTGTACCAGTTTATCTGGGAGAAAGATTTACTTCTACTTCACATGCTTCTGAGAAGGTTGCATAGAAACACACTGTTAATTAGTAAAACAAATGAGCTTTTTTAGGGATGGAGAATCAACTGTAATGGTAGTGACATGTTTTAATTGGTAGGAATGCTGATTTTTGAGAGCTATTTGGTTCTAATGACTGGCTGTAGTATGACATGGAATGGAAATTTTTAATGTCTATGCATGGCCTTCACAGTATATCTGTCTACGTTAAGAGCTGTGACTAATGTATATTTAAAAAAAAATCTTGTGACAATCAGACTAAATGCCCAATTTCTGCACATTTTAAAACTTGATTTAAAAGCTGATTTAAAAAATCTAAATAAAATGACCTTGTAAAATCTTTCCCCTCCCACACAACTTAGAGTAGCTATCTCCATGACACTCTGATTACAATAAATAAATTGTATGCTTTAATTACAGTAGTGAATAAACAGAATTTTAAGAATACGTATATGTTGGCAAAGTCAAGAGACCTTTTCAAAAAGCCACTTCCCCACAGAGCTCAACCAGTTGAAATATAACTAGAAGGCCCTAAAAACAGACGAGACTGATGAACAAGAGGAATTCCTATCCGATGTAAGTACTATTGGGTTTATATTTAACAGCCCTCATGCCTTCAAGGATGTGCAGTAATTCCACCATAGTGTTCTGGCCAGATCCCAGAAGTAATGAGTTAGGAGTAATGAGATACCTTTTGGGGGCAGTAATGAGGGTGTAATGAAGGTACATTGCAAAAGTAACATAATGAATGGGAAAAAAGATACTCTGTTAGTGTAACAATAAAAAGTTTCTAGCTACTTGTAAAGGACTTTTTTGGGAATATTAAGAGGTATTTTGACAATACTTTTTCAAGTTTATGCCATCACTTATTGATCCTAAACTCTCCCCTGTCCCAACTAACAAAAATTAAATAGGATCATGAGTTGCTTTTTAGCAACTGATTAATTTTTAAGCACTATAAGGGGTAACAGGAATTACTTTTTCAAAGCTTCTTTCCAGGTTCTGGTTGGCATCTGGAAACTTGTTTAGTGAAGTGGAAGGGGAAAAGAAACTAGACATGCCATTGGCCTGGAAGAAGGCATTAGTGATACAAGTGATATTTTCTAATTCCACTCTGTACCCATTACAGAGGAGTAGCTATACATAGTGCCTATGCTGAAAAATGATGAAGGATTTTTAATGAGTGAGGATTTTTTTTTAAAAGAAAAAGATTTAGATGGTGGAATATTATTGATAGTTCTAACTGGAGTAGACTCAGAGTGTGACTATATGGCTAAATACTGCAGGATTTTCTGTGGGTGTAAAATGGATGAATTTGCATTTTTTAATGATCATGTGATACAAAGGCCGACTTGAATCAGTCCAGCCCTTTTTGCTCCCAATATGGAGTTTTTTCCCTTTGCTGCTGGGGGCTTCTACTTTTTTCAAACAAGAATGATTTGAATGGATATTTCCTTGGGTGATTGGCTGTTTCATTCTCCAAAATAACAAGGGGTGTGATTTGGGATGGCATACTGGTGATGTACTAACCTGGGCAATCCTTCCCCTTTAAGAGCTGGTCCACATCTTTCTGGCACAGGGATAGGGCATGCAATCTTTTTAGCACAATTCACTGAGATGCAAAATAGCTCTTTGTTTAATCTTCACGAATGGGTACTTTCATTTAAAAGACACGGGGTGGTGGTGTTAACTGAGCAGACAACCCTGTGATGTGTTAGGTGAGTTGTGGCATTAATAGGGAGGGTGGAGAAAACCCTGCTTCTATTTTCATCTTTAATTTTTTTTTATATTCCTTAAACAATACAGTGAAATTCTAAAACCATGTCAGGTTGATGCATTGCCATTTCAAAATGCCACTTTTAAAACAAACAAACAAAAAGAAAGTCACCCCAGTCCCCTGAATGATGGCCAAGAGAAGAGGTAGGGGAAGGAGGCTATGTTGACTCCATGGCCTCTCCTCCCACAGGACAGTGCAGCCCCAGCAGAGCTGAGGAGAAAGGCAGGGGAAAAACAAAACAAAAAAAGGGAGGGGGGTTTACCTCTATTCTGTCTCCTCAACCACCCCACTATTCTCCTCTTGTGCAGCAGCTATCCTCAGCTGCTATTACGACTCTCTCCTTACTCATGAGTAAACTGGGTAAACCTTGCTTTGTATGGATCTGTAGCACAGGAGACAAGGATCCACTTTCCCTGGCTCTCCGCAGAGGATCATGGAAAGTGCGCAGTTTATAGCTAATCAGGCTACAAGGGGACATTTGCGGTGCAGATAGGAGGAGTGTGGCAAATGGCACATTGCGTCTCCCTCTGACCTTAACAGACCCTTTGTGGCCCTATCCACCCCACAACCAAAAGGGCCAGTCTGGACAGGCTGGATTTATACATTATAGAGAACTTTGGAAAACTGTCCCTTTTCCCTAAAGCAACACTTTCAACAGCCCACTGGCTTTACAGTGAACCATAAAAGGAGAGCCAGGGATAGGGAGAGGGCAGGATCAAGGCAGGGGGACTCTGGGCTGTGGTGCAGATCAAACCACATCAGATTGAAAGGCCAGTATGTACATTGGTACTGAAACAATCTGCAGACTCGGTGTCATCACCTAATCTGAACAGAAGTGTGAAATAAACTGGGAATCAAGCCGCATCAAAGCCAAATCACTCCGATTCAGTTTGCCAGTGGAGTTGCAACCTCACTGAACAAACGGGATTTTCAGAAGTGTTGACATTCAGCACTTGTTTTATTTTACTCTGGTTGGGACTAGTGACTGGATTTAAGCCTTTATATTTACTTTTCTTCGTTAACACAATCTCATCTCCTTTTCCCATAAAATAGTTGTTTCATTAAAGAAGTTAAAAACAAAACAAAACAGTGTTTCCTGCCTCTTTATATGTGACCTCAAGAATGCCTGTCTTTTGTGTAACACAAAACAGCAGGTATACTTCATTCAAATTCATAGCTGTGTGAGAACAATCAGCTCTGCATGCTTATGGAATCTGGGGACACTTCCAGATTTCTAGCCTATTATTTAGACAATATTCTTAGTGGGGATGGTGGCAGTGGATTGGCGCTGTCTATACAAACATGCCTTTTCATGTTAAAGCACAAAGAGAAAGCATAATTGTTGGGGGAGCTCTTATCTATCCATCTGCTCATTCTGACATCAGATGCTAGGGCATTTAACACTCAAGGGAGACTATTCTACATTACAAGAAAGAACTAAGTGTACACAAATAAATGAGGTGCCCATATCCATAAGAAAACCTCAACACAAATCTACTAATAGAGAGAGCAAGTTCTTCTTCTGGTTTATCTTAGAAAGGTTTGTTTAAAAAAAATGCCTTGATTGCTAAAGGGAATTGCAATCTCAAGGCAAAAGAAGACTGCTAAAAAAAAAATCTTCTTTGGCAAAATAGAGTCTGCCTTCCTTAGCAAAGTTTAAATTCTGAAGCAACAGATTGCCAGAAACAAGATGTCAAGAAAGCCCTGCTAACTATGTAGTGTCTTATTATGAGCAATGCAGACCATTATCTGTATGTATGGCTATTAATCATAATGATGCTATCTTGCAGAGCTGAAGGGAAAAAGCCTATTTTCAGTATGAACAATTTGTTCACCAAGATTATTTAAGTTTCACTTTAGTGTTGCTACTTTTTTGCTTTTGCATCCAGGCTTTGCAACCCAGAACTGTTGCATGGGCTCACACTGTATGCTTTCATACTGTGCTGTTTTAGGTTTCAGGGGGCATCACCCATGTTTCACCAGGGCAGAGTTCTAAGAGCTGCAATCTGAGGCCAATGGGAGAGATGCTGGAACAAAGTGCCCACAAAAGCCGGAGGTTATACTTGAGAGCCACACAATGCATGATTCCCAGTCATGTCACACATCTGGGATTACTGCAGGGGAAGGAACCATTTAATTTTAATCTCAGAGGACAGAGCTTTCCTTTCTCCCATACAATAGAGTAGATCCATGCAGAAGAAAGCAAAGTGCTGCATTTGAGACAAGCAAAAAGAACACCAGTCATCAATGAGCCTAGTCATCACTGTGTTGGCTCAAATGCTACACTCATAGCAGTGTTAGGGCTTTCACCTGCTCCTGCTCTCCCTGGAGCCCTGCATATTGCTTAAGATTGGCTGCAGAGGGTATCTCATCTCTCTGAAACAGAGTTTTAGAGTGCATTTCTTCCACAGCAGTTTGTGAGGAAGGAGGCAGGACAGTCAACATCCCATCCTGAGTGCCATCCCTTCCACTGAGATCAAGCGGAGAACCTAAGAGAGAAAGGACTAAGATGACTTGGAGGGTGACCACATCTGCTGGGGAAAGGGAGGAGCCAAGGATAGGAAAAGAGGCAGAAGTCAAGGAAGAGAGAGAGGTGGGTCCTGTGGAGAGAAGGGGAACAATTGAATTGAAGGTAGTCAACCCGCTGGGAGAGGTGAGAACAAAATGAGAGGAAATGGTAGGATTGTTAGAAAAGGCGGGAAGAAAGGAGGAGGAGGGAGAAGGAATGCACAAGACAGGTAGAGGGAAGGAGGTGGTAAAAGCTGGTGAGGCAGAATCCCCAAAAGGTCTAAGGGGCTTTCCCTCTGGATGGGAATGGATTTGGTTGGAAAACCCTTGAACTAACAAATGGGAACATTTGATGGTACTCAAAGAGGAGGCTGAGCAGAGGAGACGGGAAGTAAAACCATCTTATTGGGGAGAGAAAGCGGCAAGAGAATGGGGCAGGAGAATTAGGGAAGAGAGAGCGAAAATAGCTAAAGAGAAACAGGAGAGAGCCAGATGGCAGAGAACCCCGGGGACAGAGAAGACAGGGACCCATTGTTATGGGAATTCACAGACCCAAGAGATGAGATGAAACGGGTCAAAAGAGGTGGAAGAGACTGAATGCCTCTGCTGCCGCTACCATCAGGCCCAGGAGTGATGGACTTTCCTTTTGAGAAGAGATCTGGACAGTTAGAGTTTAATGTTAGTAACCCATTTATTAAACAAAACGAGAACCCCTTCCTCACACTATTGCGTGAGGAAGAGAACCAGTTTATGTCAGTTAATGTTAACAGTTTTTTAGATTTGCCAGAAATAAATGTTGGATGTTTGGAACCCCGGAAGGTGTCGTTATTGAAAGACCCTACAAGAGTGATACCGCAACCCCCCAATGGAGGTGGAGATGGAACCCTCACACAGTTCTAAGGTTTTATAGGGAGACCAATGTGTTTCATTGCTTCCTCCAGAATATATCAGAAGTAGGATCCAGTGATGGGGAGGAAGCAGTTAATTTGAAGCTAATCATCCCTCTGTATATCATCAAGCTTGGTGGTCCTTTGTCTGTGGATGTAAGTTTGGAAGACTCTGAATTTCCCAACCTTCCATGTCCTTGACATTTCAGTGTTAAAAACTGAGATGAGGAAGCATGCCTTAAAACACCACAGAGGCTGGACAGGCAAGGGTTGCAGGTGGGAAGGGGGTATATATTTTCAGGCTTTGTGCCACTGCTGACAGGACTTAAGCAACAAGAAATTAATAGGTTGTGATGCTGGTGCTCCATGTCCTGCCTCACTTCAAGTGGCATGATTGGCCCAAGGAACTGTACCAAGAAGCAAAGAGAAAGAACTGGGGAGAGCACCAGTGAACACATACACTTAGGGCTATTATGTCGTTTGGAGCAATGGATGCTCCAAAAACCTTGTCCCCTGCCAGCTGGGATTGGTAAGAGATGTGTGTACATGCTTTAAAACCACCCCACAAATAAAAAGAAAACTTTCTCCTCCTCTCTTGTGGCTTATCCTGAGAACTATATGCATGCCTGGAGATCCGGAGAAGCACGGTAATTCAGAGCATCTTAAACCAGCATTCTGCAACTGGAAAACCCTATGTGCTTGATATTTTTAATCCAAAGAGAGAAACAGTATTGCTAGTATTAATTACTAGGGAGTTGTAAAGGGCAACATGATACTCCTTCTCCTTCTCCTAGACAGTCTTTCATGTATGTACATCTACTGTCACATTCTCATTTCCTTTCCCATTCACCCCATTGGTTCTCCTGAAGAGAGAATGATGGAGGTGGGGCTTGTATCGCTGGCTGCTACTGATCTGGGGTGCTGCCCCCCTATTGCTGCGCAGTCCTATTCACTGCATATGGGGGTGGGGTGGGCAGGCTGTTGCTGCTGTTCATGGAAAGGTAGCTCAGCCCTGCATCATCTCTACAGTGGACCCTCGACTTACAGACGGCTCGACCTGCAGACTTTTCGAGTTACAGACTTCTCTGGCTGCAAAATTTAGGTTCGACTTGCGGCCAGAGAATCGACCTACAGACCGGAAAATCAAACAAAATGGACCAAAAATGGCCGGTTACAGATTAATCGGTTTTCAATGCATTGTAGGTCAATGGAGCCTCGACTTACAGACTTTTCGACCTGCAGCCACCGTTCCAATACGGATTAATTCCGTAAGTAGAGGGTCCACTGTAGTTCCATTTTTTCACAAGCTAGCTTTAAGAATTTGAGACAAAGTTTTGGCAGGCTTGTTAGTTTTACTTTAAAAATGTGTTGAAAATAAAGGCCTGTTCTTAAAGAATAGAAGCTGTGCATGCATCTCCAAAATAAATAGTGTAATTAAGGCTTGTTGAAAGAAAAAGGTTTTTAAGAAACATCAAATACCACTTCTCAGTTCCAGAAGGAAATCTAGGTACGGTATCTGAGAAGAAACTTGATATTAGTATAAAGAAATAAAGAAGAAAGCTTTACAGTAAGGTACATCTTGTACTGTTTATCATTCTCATTTTAATCCTTCAGTATGCAGCTGCTCAGAAAATGCTTTTTTGGTACTATTTTTTTTATCACCTTCTTTTATTACAACTCTAGGCTGAGATCTATTTAATTTGTTTCTGTAACATCTTTTAGTCTAATCTCTCCCAGGGAAGTTTGCAGACTTTGAAAAAAAAATTCTGCTTTAGATGCCTTTTTGATGAATCTGAGAATGTTTTGACTTCCTTCAGTACAGAAGTTTATCTTATTTCAAACATTTTATGATGATCCTATGCCCAAGTGTTATTGGTGAGAATTAACATTCTTCTCAAAGATAAAACTGAGTGAAGCTGTAAGGTTATGCTAGTAAATAAAGGACAGAACCTGCTTGTTTTATTGGCCTACAGCTGAGCAGGCATGGCCCTCTAAATAACACACATAATTTAAATGGAATGAAAAAGGCCACAACTTTATTGATTATAACAGCAGTTTTATCTGGCCAAGCATTGGGTTGGATCCAGTTCATTGGGAGACCTGAATGCCCCCAATGTAAGCTATTGTCTCCACAGCTCCTTCTGTGAGAAAAGCCAGAATGGCAGCCTCCCAAGACCACACGAGCATATGCCACATCATGGCTCCCCAACACATCGGGGAAAGGACAGCTCTTCCATCTCCCAAGCAGGGCAGTCCATGCCCCCACCCCCACCCCCACCCCCATCCCTACCCCTCGTTCCTGTGAAGGGATTCCGGACCAACAGGGACATGCAGGTTCTCGCCTGCTGTCCTCCGACCACCTGGATCCATCCCAATCCTCCAAACTGCCAACAAACCTGTGACAAAAGGTTAAAGAAACATATCAAGGCTAACTCAAACATCCCCCAGTAAGTGAAAAAACTAGTCCAACATAACAGAATCAGGGCAGGTAGGCAAAAGGAGTGCTGCTGCTGCAAACTGAGGCCTCCCCAGCCTCAGCTCCCTCTTTTATACTGAGCCGGTGGAATGAGTGAAGACTCCGCCTCTCAGATCCATTGGCCACACTCCTCACCACCCCTGATCGTGCTGGCCAATCAGGATGTGCTAGCATGATTTGCTGGGCAGCGAGGTCCCAAGGCTCCCTGCAGTGTTGCCACATGGCGCTGTCATGTTGGGGAGCCCATGAAGCCACATGGAAAGGACCAAGCCACCACTCCAGCCACAAAGCCCCCCCCCCAATAAGTCTGCACTCCTTACCTTTTGGTAAAGGTATCAGGCAAGGGTAATTCAGTCTAAGGATGAGAGGGACCAACATGCTTTGTTTTTTCTGTAAGACAGCCATTCTCAATTGGGGCCTAATTGGGGTGGGGGGAGACTGGCACATTTGAAGGAGGCCAGAGACTGGAAACAATTCTTCATACACCACATTATAAGGTTTGTTATGTGACTTATACAATCCTGATTCAGCCTATATTTCTTTCATATTGTGTTTATGGCAGTTGTCAAAAAAAGACTGAGAATGGCTGCTGTAAAGGATTGAAGCAGAGCAGTCCTGGGGAACAAGGGCTCACAGAGTCCAAGTGCAAGGACCTATTTATTAGTAGGGATGATGTTGTCAACCTTCCTGACACTACTCGGTCTCCTCTAAGCTCAGTTGAAACCTTGGTAGTAACTGGGGGTAAGGACAGAGGATGGATTTTTCTCAGCAGCAATGTATTCCTATGAGTCATTGTTGTACTGTACAGTATTTCTGGATAGTGTGGTACTAAATGGGTAACTAAGACCCATAAGATTTACAACCATTCCCAGTGATTTGCTCATATGGCTCAACACCCCTGTATGCATTTTGAGGCTAGAACTGAAAACCAGAACCACAAGTATTATGTGGTCCTGTAGTCCAGAAGGATAGTAATGAAGGAATTAGAAAAGATCGTGAAATGTAAGGATGTGTCACTGGAGACCAAGGCCAAGAAAATCCACACTACTGTATTCCCTATCACCATGTATGAGTGTGAAAGCTGAACAGTAAGGAAAGCTGACAGGAAAAAAATTGATTTGTTTGAAATATGGTGCTGGAGGAGAGTTTTGCTGATAAGCTGAATTGCCAGAAAGATGAACAAGTGGATCCCAGAGCAAATCAAGACTGACCTATAGCTGGAGGCAAAAATGATGAAACTGAAGGCAAGATTATCTGGGAAAGTAATAATGTTGGGACAGGTTGATGGCAGCAGGAAAAGACAAAGACCAAATACAAGATGAATTGACTCCCTAAAGGAAGCCATAGGCTTGAGTTTGTGGGAAGAGAGCAGGACTGTTGAGGGCAGGCCATTTTGGAGATTGGTCATTTATAGGCTCACCATAAGTCAGAGGCAACTTACGGCATATAACAACAACAACAACAAATCCGGAAGCAAACATTAGCAGTAGTGTATAAGTAGAACTGGAAGTACATTAATGTTGCAGAGAAGTGATCTGAGGCAGTATTTCCCTATTTGTGAAAACAGACTTCGAAGAAATCCTTGTGCTTAAATTCTGGAGACCAATAACCAAACAAAGCAAGTTAATTTGCATAATTCCAGAGAGGAGAGAAGCTCCTGCTGTGACACTCAAGACACATTAATTAAGAATTCCTCTCTTCCAGTCAGGAGCTCTGTCCCACTTCCCTTTTTAGCCTCACAATAAGAATTACAGGGTTAAGCACAGACTATTTTTTTCCCATACTTCATCTCTTGCTGGTCTCACTTTCTAAGTCTTGCAACAAGAAACACCACAGTTTGTATGGTGGAGTGTTTTGGTCTATTGAGTTGAAAAGTGGGCAGCAGAGAATGTCAGACAAGAACTGAAATTTGGCTACAGGAAGCTGGCTAAAAGAAAAACAACAACAACAACCCTGTTCTGTTGCTGCCCATGCATGTGCCCCTTGGGTCACCTGAACTGCAGATTGGCCACTGACTACTTCAAAATCTTTCTGTTGGGCCTCAATATGTATGTGTCATTGGGGCTGAGGTAGGGATGGATATTAATCCGTAATCTAGATCTTTGTTATCTAAGTGAAATTTCTATTTGCATGTCTCCTGAGCCTCGTAAACGAAACAAGTTTCAGTGGGTAACTGCTGAAGCCAGGAATATATGGACTTTGACTTCCTAGCCTAAAAACAGGGACCCTAAATTATGAGACAGGGAGACTGCTCTGATTTCCAACACCATTGGTAACATGAAAGCAGATGCTGCTGTGCCTCCTACCCCACTCCTTCCTTTGCCATCTTGATTCCTCTTCTCTTACATGCTTTATTGTAATGAGACCCAGAGATGCTGAGAAAGGTCTTGAGCAAATCAACCACATTTTCTGTAGGCAGGTTCTCAACAACAACAAAAACCTGGTCAGACTCAGTTAGAGAGAGTACAAAGCATAAGCATAACTTGCAAACACATAGATGGCAGTTCCCAGAATGTGGGACCAGTGTTTGTGGTAAAGGTCTCAAAAAAGAAACTTCCCAAACTCTGGAAAGTGATGGGTCTAGAGAAGTTCAGAGCTCTCTCTGTAGAAGTCTCTCTTCTCCTTTGCATACTCAGGTACTATAGATCTCCTTGGACAATTCCACCCCAGAATGTTGTCTGAGGGGTTTGTATCACAGTACTCATTATTGACATACTCAAAATCTCTACCTTTACTAAGATCTTCTAAGCTTAGCTTTGGTTCAGATCTCTGTGTTGCTTTGATGGTTTCTGTTTCTGTGAGCATTTATTTGTTGTTTTGATCAGTTTAATGTTTTATCAGGTTTTACTCAGAAAATACATTGATCGATGTAAAAGGAAGTCTCTCTCTCTCTCTCTTAAAGAAAGATATTCTAGAGAACTTTAAAAGATTTTCATAAACACAGTCAAAATATGTTCCATTTTGCTGACACTGCCTCTATGCTTCTGTGCCAGAATGTAAAAGCAGGAATGGAGGGGAGGGAGAATCACCGAATTAACCTTGTGCAAAAACATATGAATAAATGATAGAGCAAATAATCCGTTCCCTGTGTTCTAAATTCATGCTGTTTTTAAAAGCTGCACATCTTAGTAAACTCAGCAAGAGACCGAAGGAAATGTTCCAGATTGATTATTGGGCATGTTTTTAGAAGATGCCTGAGAGACCTTGGCTGTGTTCTGAGGGCTCTTATTTTGCTATGGCCAAAGTAACTGAGGTTGTGTTCTTCTCAGTGGACCCACTTCTCTCAGTGGGGTTGGGATTGAAGAGAGGGGCAAAGACTAAGATCAAAGCTTAGCTTCTCTTAAAGGTGTCAAAAATGTTATGTTTGAAACCTTACAATCCAATGGGTTTCTGAGTGACATATGTGACTAGTTTAGCAAACAGCAACATACAGCTGGTGACTTCCAAACCAGTCAAGGTTTAATGTTTAATTTCAGTGCTAAGGTCTGTTCACCTCAGCTTGGTCCCATTCAGGGTTCACTTTTCCTGTTAGTCCCTTTTAATGCACCTTTTAATGTATTATACATGGAACATCTTATCTGGATGGTACATTCCTAACCCATGCCGGGACTATAAATACTGATGGGCTGCAGGGCAGTTTTGCTCCTTGTGGTTGGCAAAACAGGACTGCTCTTTACAAATGCCTTAAAGATTCATCTGCACAGAATGTGTGCCCTTTTACAGGACTTTAGCCCGGCTTGCCTGAAAGTGTGTTCATTTTTTAATTAATAGTCCACCTGGTATCAGGTGTTTGTATTAGAACCTTGGACTACTAGAATGGGTTCCCAATGAATGATGCAAATAAGATGATTCATGAAAGAATAACTGTATGACTATCAAGAGCTACAGGGAGGAGGTATAGTGGTTAAAAGTGTAAGCTCCAATTTGAATGTCATCTCTGCCCACAATATACTAGACGGCCTTAGTGCAGCTGCTTCTTTCTCAACTGTCACTCTGCATCTGCACTGTTAGGATGACATTGCTCTCTTTTATTGTTCTGGAACTTCAACAATTTTTTAAAAAATATTAAAGCTGTTAGAAAGATTAACTGAAGAATATGTGGAAAAATCAAGAAAAGGCTGAATGGTCATGGAAACAATACAAATGCAGGAGCAGGTGATACCTTTAATCAGTTGTTATATATATATAATGGTTGATTACAGATATCACCTGCTCTTCTATTTGTATTGTTTCCATGTATATATAACAAAAACAAAAAAAATAATAGCGAGCTTTCAATGATAAATCATCTTCTTCAAGGCTGTGTATCAAGTTGTGGGCAGTTCCAAACTTATGTGCTGTTATTAATTCACATCACTGATGATGTAGAGGCCAGGTAAGCTCCTTAGATGGAAATAACTGCAGCATGCATGTTGATTTCAAGTGTTTTTTCAGCTAGCAGTTTGGAATATGTGTGAACCACTCTGAGCATCTGAGACGTGTTTTGCAAAGGTTCAGTACAAATGTTTCTCCAGAGAATTCAGGATATTGTCAGTAGCTTCCCTCATATATTAGCTATAGCCCTGCAACAGGGGCAAATAATATAGAAATTGCTCTAGGATTGGGTGGTCAAATCTGCATTATTTTCCACTGATGACACAATGTACAAGGCATTGAAAAACAGCCCTGAGTTTTCCTTTCTAATCCATACTTCTTTCCTCCAAGGGCTTTCACCTTTTTTTTTTCCCAAGCAAATGTATCCACCACATTGGTTCAAGCAGTGTGATGATTTGTACTAGAGATGGAATATTCATATTTGTAAATGAATACGAATATCCCAGGCCCAGGTGGCTGGGATCCCCAGTACCACCTCCCTGAACAAACCCATCCACTTATGGATCGCTGTGCAGCATGCACATCCTGTGTCCTGCACGTTGGGTCAATCTCCGACAAAGCCCAGCTGCCACTTCTCCGCCTTCCTGCTCTTCTGGCCACTCCAGCCAGGGGCAGGAAGCTAAGTCTCCCCACTCAACTCCTTTCTCTACTGGGGGTCGCAGCTACCTGGACCCGGGATATTTGTATTCATTTACAGATACAAATATCCCATCTCTAATTTGTACCAATACGGAAAAGCATGTGCAGGGGTGCTGGCAACTTGCAGGGTGGAGAGAAGGGAAGCAAAGGGGCACTCAGGGCATGTCAGTTGCCCTCAACCAAACACCTTTTGTCTCCAAAACAGTTCTTCCTTTTCTTTTTCTTTATTATTTTCTTTTAAGGCTTGGTGCCAGTATTGGAGCAAAGTTGCACTAGGAGACAAGAGAGAGAGAGCCTTCTCTTCTGTAGACATGCCTGCTGCAAATCTGGATGGCTACAACAGAAACTGCCTTAACCAGCTGCAGACAAGGGCTAATTAGTAATTTCCTCCTTTTTCTACTGACTCCTGGTCAGCTAAAGCAAATTCACCTGGGGAAACTCAATTTTCTACGTGAGAATTCAGAGTTGATTAATGTAATTTTTCCTGGTGCATAGCCTCACTCTAAAATAAGTTAGGCTAGGATGAGAGAGTATGACTAGTCAAAGGTCACTCATGCTAAACTTCATGCCTGATTAAGTATTTAAACCCAGCATTATTTTGTTCAGGTTTAACAGTGAGTTTTCTATTAGAAATGCTTTCCTGTTCTGTTTTTTTGTTACAAAAATGATGCCTTCAGAGGGACAAAGATTCAGCGTTAAAGAGTATTGATCCTTTTCATGTCAACTCATTACCATTGCTTTTCTACAGCTGCTTTGCTACAGTTTTGTTTTCTAGTAGGTTGCCTTCATAGTGATAGTCACATGGGTGAGTTCCATTCAGAGATCACATGAAAGTTGGGACTGGTGCAAAATGAGAGGGAATTTGGAAGGTTGGAATGGATCCTGGTCATGACCATGTCCCTTGATACCATATGGAAGCTGGGATTTCTCTGACTAGTGTTTCAGCTGAGAACTGGGCCTCACTCCTCAGCTAATATTCCTACATGGGGAAGGGAGGCACAAGTGCTCTCAGGTAATCCTTGCACATGGCAGCTGATACTGGCTGGCTTTGTTCTTTCTCCCCCTTCTCCATGAGGATAGTTGGATAGCTATGTGATTTCAACTGGTGCTTCTAGAAGCCACCTGAGTCCCAACTAGGATTCATCAGGTCACTGGAAGTGCCAAAAGCTGGGAAAGGGAGTAGCTTGTTGGAGATAACAGCAGGGAATCCCCCATATGTGTGATTGGAGATAGGAGTGGGAGGAAGAGGGCAGAGCTTGTGGCAGGATTGTGGGGCACAATCCTGGGTATTAACTAAATGTATATGGAGTGGGGTTGTGCTGTGCAACCCTGCCCTGAGCATTGCCCCAGTGCATTTGTGCATACAGTGTGTATGTCTGTAGTGGGGATATTCTGTGTACAGGTGTGGATGGATAGGCTTCCCAACTACAGCAATTTGTGCTTCATGAACAGTGTGACATCTGACATCTTTTGATCTCCTTTTTTGTAGAATAATGTTGTTTGTCTTTTAAGAAGCACCTCTTAACTCAGAAAAAAACCCTGATAATGTGTCAGATGCTTATGTAGCTTTTGCTGATCCATTAAGAAATATAATGTGCAATGCTAGTACTTAAACTTTGAGTGAACTAACCTTCCAAGTATATTGCCCACTGCCGCTAAAACCAATCCTAAAGTCAGGCAAGACAGGTGTTGCTTGCAGCTATAGATCTAACATGACCATTTTTAGGAAGGATGGCACAGGACAAGGGTACGACCAGGAGATGGCAATTCTTCCAGTGCCATCATGCTTAATATTTAAAAAGTCTTCAAAAATCTTCCTCACCCCCTAGTATTTGAACCTATACTTCTAAATCTTTAGAGGTTTCTTCCCCATCATCACCTTTATACTGTATCCTGGTTTCAGAACCATGATCCATAGGGAGACTGTATTGATAGTCGTATCAGGGGTTTTGTTGCTGCTGATATGTCAACAAATGGAAAGACTGCCTTTTCTCAAATGTATCTGCATCTTTTCATTTGAAATTTGACAACCTTGATTTACTCTGAAGACACATGTGGATTGCAAATTTCTTCCGATATTACCCAGATTTTTTTAAAAAAAGTTATTGACAACTGTATTTTTTAAAAAATAAACTAAACTTTAAAGGGCTGTAGCATAAAATCCTTTCACTTGTTTATCTGAAATTTGGCAAGTGTAAACTCCCACTAAGATATTGCTATGATAGTAAATTTCGTATGTTTCTGACAAACAGGGGAAAAAACAGCAATTCTTTGATTTCCAATAAGGCAATGGAAGAAAGTGCAGATCTTTAGATTGCTGAGTCCTAAATCAGGTTTCAGATGCAAGTCAACTATGACATACCTTGAGTCAGCCCAGTGGGCACAATGGATTCATTCAGGACCACAGATATTGCTTGAAATGGTCATGATTTAGACACTGCAGTATAGATTTAAAAGAGGAGGGGATGGTGGCCAGTGAATGAAATCTATGATCTGTAGTCCTAATTGGTGGTCAAAGTATATCTTTTGAACTACTTCGAAAATGAAAAAGAAAATTAAATATTTCAATGACAATTTTAAGTAGCTTCTGTTGACATTAAAAATTCAAGGATTAAAAATGATATCTGCATTGAAATGCTAACAAGTACAGTGATTTAGGCTATGTGCCCTGCTGCTCATTATTATGCATAGCTTGCATGTAACATAAATAGTTGTAACCTTTGTGTGAAGAGCAAAGTCAGGAAATGTTAATCCATGGGGAAGCGATCACTTCTCTGTAACTTCTCCAGCAACATTCTCATTCTAATTCTTCTGTTTGTTCTGTAGTTCAAATAAAAAGATGGGAGGAAAAGATTTTGCAGCTGTACAGTGCTTTATTAGACTGCATGGGGCTGTGAGTGAAACTGAATTCCACAAGAGTGCTTCAGTCTGAATTGTATAAACAATATCATTAATATTATTGAGCTGGAGATACTGAGAGTGAGATGGAGCAAATTTCATCAACACAAAAGATAGATGGTCTTGGTGAGGAGAACATATTGGAAGATTCTGCTCCACCCCATCTGGAAGGACCTTTGAGAATACTTTCTAGACCAGGTGCTTTTTCTTTGGAATAAAAGCAGCCAGTCTGACATGACTATATGTGATGTGGTTGCAAAAAAGGCAAATGCTATTTTAAGATGCATTAACAGAAGTGTAGTCTCCAAATCCCATTAGGTACTAGTTCCCTTCTATTCAACACCGGTTAGGACTCATCTAAAGTACTGCAGCCTGTTCTGGACACCACACTTTAAGAAGAATGCCAACAAACTGGAGCAGGTTCAGAAGAAGGCAATGAGATTGATCAGGGAGAAAAGAAGACTGAGGGGAGATATGATAGCACTTTTCAAACACTTGAAAGGCAGTCATACAGAGGAGGAGCAGAATCTGTTGTTGGTCATCCCAGAGTGCAGGACATGTAATAATGGGCTCAAGCTGCAGGAAGCTAGATTTCATCTGAATGTCAGGAAGAATGTCTTAACTGTTAGAGCAGTATGACAATGTAACCAATTACCTCAGGAGATGGTGAGTGCCCAGCGGTTGAGGCATTCAAGAGAAAATTGGACAACCATCTGTCAGATCTGCTTTGATTTGGATTCCTGCATGAGCAAGGAGTTGAACTTGATAGACTTATAGACCCCTTCCAGTTCAATTATTCTATGATTCTATGTAATACACAGAATAATATGCAGTTTGGTCTTCAGGTGATAAGTTACTGGCTACAACTGGCACTACCATGAGGTAGCGAAAGGCGATTGCTTCAAGTAGCAGATGCTGAGAGGCAGCAATGAGACTCTCCTTCCTTTCCCTCTTCTGGCTAGGTATGCAATAGAACATGTTCTTCACCCATAGTCTCCTGCTTCGGGTACGTTGGGACAACAAAGAGTTTTGTGGCCGCTTAAGGAATATCAAGTTTTGTTTGGCGTAAGCATTTGCAGAGGACTGCAGCCTGCTTTATTAGGTGCATGAGAGCATTTGGTCTTTAAGATACCACAAGAAACTTTGCTGTTTATGCTGTAGCACACTAATATTGCTACATGCTCCTGCCCTGTAAGGTAAGTTTGAGAACACTGTAGGATTGCAAATATTGATGTAAATTTCAGATACCAGTCCAGATTGCTGCTATATGTGGGATGGAGTTGGGGAAGGCATGGCTTTGTCTTTTGCTTCAGGAAATAAAAAATCCAGACCCATACCTTTCACTGGCATTAACTCCAGGATCACTGACAAAATCCAGTCTCTGACTTTTTTCATATCTTTGTACATACAAGCAGAAACCTTTTTCTCTTCTAAACTCCGTACTAATGTGATACCATTATAGGCCAATTAAAAAGGAACAAATGTGTGCAAAAGAACACAAGAATGTGCAAGCATTCAAGAATATGAGCTCTTTATCAGATGAGAAGTTAATAACAATAAGAGGGGAGAGAAGAGGAGGAAAGGTTGATCTTGAGTCCTTGTTGTCTTTGTGTTGTTTCAGGAGGTAATGGGAGAGAGAGGTGGCAGTTATTCTTTTCTGTTATTGGTTGCTCTTGACAGCAGCTTCTGATACTGTTTTGCCTTTTTTTGCCTTAGTACTGCTGAGATAATAAATTAGACACTTTGTTTTGCATACAAAAATAAAATTAATTGTACATGGTTGTGGTAACAAGCAGGAAGGAAGGTGGCATTTATGCAAGGCTTTCTTGCAGTCTAGCAATCTAATCCAAATCCCCTAGACTGCTGCGCAATTTTTCACCTACTTAGTCTCTACAATTAATAACTATGTTTATTGTAAGGATTTAAGAACTTTGCTGCAAGTAAATGAGTTCTGGCTGCCCTAATTTCCTATCTCTGCTCAGGAGCTGTGCTGATTAATGTCATTGAAGGCTGTAACTGCTGTTCTCATGGTATTCTGAAGTTAGACAATGAACAGTCTCTTCTCATTCAAATATCTCCTGAAGGGCTGTGGTGTTGGCATTCTGACTGCATTTGTAACTGGAAAAGGGCATGTTTAATTCCACCCCTTTTCCCCTTCACTGTTTTGTCACTGTGATTATGCTAGAACTCAGTAAATTGGGCATTTATTGGTAGAAGAGTACTGAGTTTCAATGAAGCCAACTTGGAGTTCACTTGACAGGGGATACCCTGCCTAGACTCCACCCTAGACAAGGAGGTCTAGACGTCTTGTTGGTGGATGCCCATGGAGGCTACTCTATAGCAGAAGACTTCTTTCCCCACAGAAGGCACCATCATGCAACTCCCTTTTCCTTCATTATTGGGTCAGAGAAACAGACAGTAGCAATAGCAGAACAGCTTGATTGGGATGCTCTCCAGGGCTTGAACAATCAATTTGGATGAAAGAAAAAGGGTGTTTCCACTGTTTCCTCTGCAACCTGATTTCAGAATCTAGGGTTCCAGTTTCATAAAGATAATCTAGACTTCAGAGCAACAAGCTGTCTCTACCTGAGCATCCTGAGTGGCTGTCTCTTATCGCTCTTCTGGTGGATTTTCATAGGGTCTAATTGCTGGATCCCTGTTTCTTAATTCTCTCTCCACCCCTTTTATGTTTTCTTTCCTACTGCTTGCATTTCCTTCTGCTTTCCCTCTGAGACAGCTATTGCTCATTTGGCTCTCTGCTGAGGTGTTTCACACATAGGCTTGCTAGATTGACAGATATATTGGCTTAACATATAGAGGAGGGCATGACAGGCATACCGTTAGAATTAAGTCACATGCACTAGGCTTGTTGTCCTTTCATACACAAATTCACTCCTGCTTTTGCTCTAAGAGTGATCAGTTTTGACAGTCCATTTTTTTCAGAGGGTGAGGACTTGTATCTTCTGTTATTAATCAACAGAAGGCCAAAATTGCTCATCAAACTACTGCAAATCACTCAGAGATCTCCTGGTATATCCTGACCTACCTTCTATCCACATCTTTTCTGTTAGGCTGGGAATGATATGTGGTTGGCTATTTTGCATCTTCATTATAGAAGAATTCCATAGACCTACCCAACCTCATCATGTTGTATCTGACCAAATACACAATTCTGTGGGTGGACTTCAAATGCCGTTAGAATTATGCAAAGGATTAATATATGTTTTCTCACTTCCAGCAAGCCTCAAGTAGAGAGTGCTTCAAAGATGGGATGCTACATACACTTACAGAATTTAACTCTAGCTTCATCTGAATCTAGCTTTCTGTATTACATGTTCTACAAATAAATAGAACAGATAGGGGGATGAAATATATCCTTGTTTGATACCTTTGCCTATAGGAAATCATTCTCTTTTTCTATATTATTTCCTAACAGTAGCTTCTTGTCCACAACATAGGTTACTCGCCAGGACAATCAAATATTGAGGTACACTTGTTTTTTTCCCAAACAATTCATAGCTTCTCATAATCCACATAATTAAAGGTTGTGATGTAGTCTATAAAGCATACACTGATCTTCTGAAATCTTCAGTATGATCCAGTAGCAAACATATATTAACAATATGAACTCTAGTGCCTCTTCCTTTTCAAAATCTAGCCAGAACATCAGGCATTTCTTGTCCCATATATGGAAAAATTCTTCACTGCAACACCGATCATCACTTTGCTTGTATGAGAAATTAGAGCAATGGTCCTATAGTTACTGCACTTCTTGGCATCCCCTATATTGGGGAGTGGAATACAGTCAACCCTCGACTTACGAACGGCCCTAGTTATGAACATTTCGACTTACGAACTGCTCTGATAGAAAAATATAGCCTCGACTTGCGAACTTTGATTCGAGTTACGAACCGAAAAGTCATCTTAGGTTAAAAGGAAAAAAAAATAAAAAAAATTCTGCCCCTAGTGGTAGGAACGGATTAACCGGCTTTGCATTAGTTCCTATGGGAACTAATGCTTCGACTTACAAACCGCCCCTCGACCTAAGAACCAAAAACAGCCGGAATGGATTAATTGGTTTTCAATGCATTCCTATGGGAAATGCTGATTCAATTTACGAACTTTTCGACTTAAGAATGTCCTTCCGGAACGGATTAAGTTCGTAAGTCGAGGGTTGACTGTATATATTGAAGGTCTCTAGTCTGTGGGCCGTTGTTTTGTTTTCTATATTTGCTGGCAAATTCATGTTAGAATTTTGACAGATTTTGTCTCTATAGCTTGAAATGTTTCTCTTGGTCCATCTAGACCAGTATTAATAGCACTGACTGGCAGTGACTTTCTGGTAGGGTTTGTTCTGTGTCCAGGATCCTGGAGATACCAGGGATTAAACCAGCAATCTTCTGTATATAAAGCATGTTTTCTACCATTGAGCTATGACTTTTGTCTATACTTCTCTTTCGTATTCCCTGGTTATTTTTCTGCTGCTTTACTAAAAGAGTCTCCATTCTCTCCTCTGCCTAGTCAAGCTAATGATTAAGTAGGGAAAACACAAAGGATTTGTTGCCTTTTCAATTTCTATTTGAAGCCTGCATAGTTCATATACCCTGGACTATAATGCATGCCCAGATACCTTACAATTCCATTATTTCTGTGGTCAACCTGGGATTAATTTTGTTTCTCAGTGTATTAACAAGGCCAACCCAAAACATTTGACTGCCTGAAGCACAGCTGAAAATGGGACCTCACCCCCACCTCCATAAGTATACACAATAACTATGGCCTGCCAAGTTATTTTGGCACACAAAGCATATAATTCTACACATTCTCCCTGCCTCCTGGCCATAAATATGCCTTTAGAAAAACAATTTCATATCCTTTCATGTCACCCCAACTCTGCTACTTGAGATGGCAGCTTCGCTTTTCCTAATGGTAAGGCCAGCACTGTGTGTTATATAGACAGTGGATCATTATAATCTCATTTCCATGTGACCTGTGTTGCAACACCAAGTTTCTAGTTTGAGTTCCTTCATTAAATACTTCTTTGAGGTGTCATTGACATTCAAGTCTTATTTATCCACTGTTTTTCATTTTATGTTCTGTGATAAGAAGAGGATTCTACCCCCTTCCATTTTTGTAGGCTTTGTCTATTTGCTCCTGCCTACTAATAGGAAACCCTTTTTTCCTCATTTATTTGGATTCTTTGATTGACATAAAAGCTGCAACCCTCAAAACAACTTCTGAAATAGTAAATCCCATTGAAGTCAATAGGATTTACAAATGGCTTGAAGATTTTTGCAATAGAGGGTTGTTTGAAATGGAAGGAATAATGAAATAGAGTGTGCAAGCATAAACTATGTCCAGAATAAAGGATAACCCAAACAAAAGGAAGTTTGAATGAGATAAAGTTTATATAGTTTGCTATTATGGCCAGTCCTAAGAATTACAGTTAATTCACTGACTACTAAATGGAATTCATAGACCTGAAGCAGAACTAAGGAGTTACTTTAAAAAGTAACCAGTTACAGTTACAATTCTTGATATTTTTTTTAAAAAGCTAGCTATCATTATTCTGAAATTTTGTAAAAGTAACTTTTTACATTCCTGTTTCTCAAAAATAACAAAATAGGAACATTTTAGTTGCTTTCTTTTTAAAATAATGACTATTACAATCCACTGGACTCTGATAAAAAAAACCCATCTCCTCCTATCTACTACTTTATTATTTCAATATTCAAAATAAACCACAAGGCAGCAGCAACACACTATACCTCATGGTATGTTGAATACTAGTTATATTAAAATTAGAGTAAATTTTAAAATCGGTATCTGGAAGTAACTAGTCAAAAACAACTGGTGGCTCATACTCAGTACTTTCAATAAAGAAGGTGTACCTTAGCTACATTATAACTATAACTTAATAGGGGTTAATTCAACCTATTTGCAGTAAAGCAACTAAAACATTATTTTGGCTGCTTCTGAGATATGGAAAATGGATAGTTAATTTTAAATTATTGCAACTATAAAATAATAATTACTTTATGGGCCTTGGAACTATAGTTATAACACATTACCATTAGAAGCAACTGTGCTTTTAAAAAGTACAATCGATTCAGAGTCCAATCACTTGGTAACAGCTGTCACTGAAGCTCATGATATCTAGTTAAAAATAATACAACAGAAACAATGTTCACAATGTTGAAATGCTAATAGAGGACAGCAATTTTAAAATTAGGTCGAAAGACATCTGAAATCACCTTTATTCGCTGGCTGAAACCCTGTTGCTTAGTGTAGTAAGTTGCACTAGAGTAGGTCCATTGAATCAGTAGTAATTTGGTGAGACAACTCCTTCATAAGTTCCACTGATTCAATGGGCCTCCTCTAGTGTGACTTACTAGATTAAGCAACAGGAGTTCAGCCACTATGTTTTTAAATTCAGTTACTATTTTCTGGAAAAATTATACATGTTAAATTACGGAAATGTTAAGGTATGGCAAAGTGCAGTCTTCCAAATATTATTGAACTGTAACTTTCCTTGGCCCCAGGCAGTGGTGGAATATGTTGGGAGTTAGTCGTCTAAAGAAATCTAGAATTGCTCATATCTACTTTATGGTTATGGATTCCATTACTCTTTGTCTTGTGTTTTGAGCTTAGATAAATTCAAGAAACAAAATCACACAGCATAACACTGTCAATGGCTATTACTAGTCATGAAGGGTTAACACAGTTTCCAGATTCAGAAGTGGTACAGCCCCAAATACCATCTTCTGGGGATCAACAAGAGAAGAGATCTGTTGTTTTCATGTCCTACTTGTGGGCTTCTTGAAAGCATCTGGTTAGCCAAGGTGGAAAACAATGTGCCATGGTCTTATCCAGCAGGGCATTTTTTAAGCTCTCACAAGGGAACACAGGGCCAACTCTCTAGCATTCAGAAGACTGGATCTCACAACTGAAATAAAACTTTTATGGAGTTGCAGATGTGTGAAAAAGGTGTGTACTGGTCCATTGCGATTGCATTATCACAATGTTACATGTTATAAGCTCTTCCTTAGAAATGAATGATATCTGAATGTGTTTAATTTTTACTGGATCATCATACTGTTTTTTTTAAAGTAAGTATATTTAGAAAGTGGCAAATCCAGGAATTTAAGTCCACTGCCTCGGCGTGGCATTTAGTGAGACCTGAATGAAGGAATTCTCAGCCTTCTAATAAAAGGAATAGGGAGTTTGAGTGTGTTTAATAGGATGAGTTAAATGCTCTGGATAATGGAGGAGTGGTTTATAATGGGAATGTTCTTTCTACCCATGCTGCTCTTATATAAACATCATTAAGATTCTATTCTCATGGAACATTTGGTATAGAGAATATTTACATATATAGTACTATAGTATGTCTTACAGAATCCCTCCAGGTAACAGTGAAATGAGGAAAATTATGTGACATTATTTTAATATACTCATGGTGAATTAAGCCCAGAGAAGCTAAGGCTAAGAATTGTAGTAATACTTCTGTACATTATCAAATAAAGCATTTGACTTCCTAGTTAACTGTTAGTTTGGTGGTTGCTGAGAGACTTAGTGTGGGTGATCACGGAACAAAGGAAGGCAATTAGCCTTAGAGAAAGAACAAAGGAGTCGACAAGGAGATGTCCGAGCCAGTGGAGCCTCAGGCAACACCCTGAGAACTCTTTTTATTAACTTAGCATGATTACATAGTATGTTGTGAGAATTCAGATAGGATACTAGTTACCTAATCGTAACCAGGATTGGCTGAGGAAACTCTTTGATCTAATGCTCTACCTCTAAGCGAAAGGGAAGAATGAGGAGTCACCCCACCTGCTGGCAGCTGCTGCTCCTGCCAGGAGTGTGTGCACGTCACTGGAACAGAATGCAAGCTACAACCTTTAGGCAGAAGTTTCCCACACTTAAGAGGATTGTCTCTGGACTTCTGCAGTAATTCTAATGCACAGTTATCCCGCCCCACCCATACTTCTTATTTAATATTTCACTGTTTTAAAAAACAAACAAGCACCCTCCCCCAAAACCCACCCCTAGTAAGTATTTTAGCCATGACAGGCATTCGTAATTGTCAAGGTCATACAGCTGTCCACAACCCATTAAGCAGAGTAAGACTTAGGCAGCCAGTGCTGGCAGGCAGGAACCCGAGGAAAGCACTGCTCTGTGTGTCATGTGACATGCCTTATGCATTTTCAGTTTCCCTTCTTTCTCCAGGTGCAGTGGAGAAAATGTTCCCATTGCTAGTGTACAAGTAAGATTCATGGCAGATATAGATGTTATCAATAGACAGCTTTTGATTAGAGCAGATGGTATGTTACTGTTGGAAAGATGGGATCCAGGCAGACTTTCATATTGAGAAAACAGATTTGGAAAAAAAATCTTTGCTTAAGTGATAAGGACCAATGACAAATGTGTGTGAGTATGTAGCAGGCAGCAAGTGTCATAACTGCAATGTCTAAGCCAACTCTTTTTTAAAGTGCAGGTCAGCACAGGCCATGGTCATGCTGGCAGTTCTGTTGTTTTCACAACTGGGAGTAGGCAGAGGCAAGGTCATCAGTGGTACATTCACCAAAGCTTCTTGGAATCTGTACAGAGAGCACAGGAATAGCAGTCAAGAACTTCCATGCTGTATCTAGAATTTCCACTTTGTTTCACAAAAGCTCCGCTAACAGCCCACACAGAGAACATGTAGGTCTAAGCAAGCCTGTATCTGGTGTACAGTTGTTTTCCAGTTAGCACTCTGATCACCTTGAAATACTGGCATTGCTTTTGCTCTTATCTCTTCAATCTGCAGCTCTCCTGGACAAATAGCCTCATATCTACTGAATTCTCTTAATCTTCTGACACATTCCTGTAGACCACACTGCTTCCAGAATGACATTGGCTCTGGGCATTCCCCATCTACACAGGCCTCCACTGGCTGCACAAGGCCTTCCACTTGTTCTGAAGCTGATTCATTAAGGTAAGGAATGACATAAACAAACTAAGGTGACCTGCAAATTATATAAGATGAGAAAAGCTGCTCCTGATTCAGGTGTTTTCAGCAGTTAAGAAATTGTCTCTTCTTAAAACAAATTACTCATAATGTCTGTCTGTGCTCTCAGCAGCCAGTCTTTTCAGCTTCTGTACATAGAATTGGAGGGTGCCCCTTTTGTCCTTTGCTCCAGGCACAAACATTTCTTGGGTCAGCCCTTAAAATCAGCAATGCCTGGCATGATCTCATGCTGATCCTTCTCACTGTGCACTTCCAGTGCTACGCTACGTATGTTACTCAGAAGAAAGCCCAATTGGTTTTAGTGAGGCTTACTATCATTAATGACCTGATCTAGACGTCATTAATTCAGTAAGTTGCCATAAGTCACAAGTGATTTGACGACACAGAAGAATAACACAAGACTTCCCAGTAAGTGAGTATAGGATTGGAGCCTCATTTACACAATCAGAAGGAAGCTAATTCGAACAGTGTCAGATTTGAGGGCACAGGGAGGTGTCTTGCTCAAGAGTTCTCCACAGAGTTCAGAAAACATTGTAATCAGTTCTGTTTTCATATTTTATTTTCTGCTGTTGTGCATTATGACCAGCCCTAACCTGGCTAATCACCTTTAAACTGCCCTTTACTTTCAGTGGCCTTGCCTGAAGCCCAAATCATAAGAGCCCAAGTGGTTTTTAAACTGAAACATAAAAATAAGATCTTTACTGAAACATAACAACTGGTAAAGTGCGCATTCTTAAGGTTACATGAATTATAAGTGTCAACTTTCCTGCACCAGAACTAGCTCTCCCTGATACAAAGTGGTTATCTTATGCAGCCCACTTCCCAAACTCCTTTTCTTTCCAATTTAACTCTCTCTCCCCTCCATCCACTTTAGCTCTTCTTTATATAACTCCTGCTGGCTCCTCTGGATTGGTTCTTCTTTCTGACTTCTTCCAGCCAATCTCTTTCTTTCTGTTGTTGCTGGGCAAAATAGGTGAGCGTTCTGTCGCATGCACATTTCTATATTTCAGATAATTTGCACTCAAACTTTCCACGGATATATAGATCTTTAAAAAGAGAAATATTGTGTGGGTCTCTGAAGAAACTGTAGCAGAATGAACGAGGAGAGAATGTTAAAGGAAAGATGGTGTGAAAAGACTGGAGGAACCTGAAGAGAGAAAAGAAAAATGGAGAAAAAAAGTAGAGAAAATAGTACAACCATGTATTATCCATCTTCTTTTTAAACAGGAAATACTGTTTGAGAACAAGGATTGGAAACAAGAAAGTGGAGGGTGGAGATCAGCGCCTTTTGCTGCTTGTCTGTTACAAATCTCCCTCCCAATATTTGATATAGCTAAGTGTAACAAAAGCCACTATAGAGAGAATGGTTTCCATGTCAGAGGATAGTGCACAGAGAATTGCATAATGGTAGCGCTGGCCCTGCACTTCTAGACTCCACTACAACTTTTTCACCTTACTATATACATGAAAAGGGATGTGGTGGCACTGCGGGTTAAGCTGCAGAAGCCTCTGTACTGCAAGTTCGGAAGACCAGCAGTCGTAAGATCAAATCCACGCGACAGAGTGAGCTCCTGTCACTTGTCCCAGCTCCTGCCAATCTAGCAGTTTGAAAGCATGCAAATGTGAGTAGATAAATAGGTACCACCACGGTGGGAAGGTAACAGCGTTCTGTGTCTAGTCACGCTGGCCACATGACCACGGAAACTGTCTTCGGACAAACGCTGGCTCTACGGCTTGGAAACGGGGATGAGCACCGCCCCCTAGAGTCGGACACGACTGGACTAAATGTCAAGGTGGGGGGGGGGACCTTTATCTTTACCTATATACATGAAAACTTTCTATTTCTTTGGGAGGAAATGCTATTGGATTCTATGAACTATAATCCTAAAAAAAAAGCAAAGCTTTCCCAAGCTCCAGTTTACATATTTTCAGGAGCTTCTGGGAGGGAGTTAGGATTATACATATTTAGTGTGCTGACAACAGAACTCAGTGGAACAGGACTTTTGAATTTTGTAGGAGAGAGGGTGAGATTGAGACTAGTTTGACTCTTAGTATCCAGTGGCAAAATTAATGCTTACCATGATTTTTAGACACATTGGCCACAATTGTGTTCCATTAGTTATATTATGGAAGGGTGATACTGACACTGATCGGGGATGATTTTAGTAATTAAAGCTTTCCTCCTTCTGTCCTGTGGCTTATTTGACTCTTGTGCCATCTGTTTCATTGTGTGGAAACCACAGGAGCTATGGAAGAGAAGGAGGTAGTTTTTAATTACCAGAACTTCCTGTCTCAGGATAACATTACTGGCAGGAAGAGATTTGGGGTACTTGCAAGTCAAACAAGCTTCAGGACAGAATGTGGACTTATTACTAAAAATCTCCCCCTGACAATGAAATCATTAGTCTTCTGTAGGCATAGGAGCATTTTGGCCAATATAAATAGTTTTTTGTGCATATGTTAAATTTGCTAGCAAATGTTGCCTTGAGTGCGAATGTGAAGCCAATCTGAATACTCCAGGCTATAAAGAACATCTCAGGAATGTCAGAAGAAGCAGAGAAGAGTGTCAAGAAAGTTCATAGTAGTAGTACTAGTAATTTCCTTTTGGGAGAGGAGATTTGGAAGAGCATACTCCTGTTTAGGGTGAGACCTGTATTAGACAACTGTCTATTGTTTGCATCAATTGCTTGTTAAGCCATGCTGTGGATTGAATCCTTTGTCTCTCATCAGCTCAGAATACAGGGCTGATGAAAGAGGAGGAGAGTGCCTCTAAGACTGGTCTGCATACCTGGGGTCCCCTGTGGGCAAGAGTGGAAATGTGGGCTAGTAGCCTCATATTGGACTACTACTTTGTGATGAGAGAGGTGAAATGTCTCAGAACAATTTCAGATGTCTCTAGCTTCTGAATTGCAGCATCTAACCAATTTGGCTGCAATGCTACTTCAACTTCCATTTCAGGTATTTAATGGAATTCCAAAGCCATCCTATATTTAGAGGCACAGAGGATTTGCAAAGGGAACATGGTGAAACTCTCTCTGAAAATGACAAGGGCTCTTACTTTCACAGATTCACAACCACATGTTTGGGAGTCTTTATTTTGTTCCATTCTACTGTGAAAGTAATTTGCTGAAAAAATAATTGCTTCCCTTTAGAGCACTTTTTAAAAATCAAAACACAGAGCAACTATTGAGGACTCTTCTGTAGAGTACCTGCTTTGACAAGAGAGTGACATTTGAGTTAATTAATTTTGTGACAATATTGTTAGAGAGAAAGTGACTATTGTGGATGACTTGACAGCTTTCCTTGCATTTTGAAAATACTTTTCATAAGAACGACCTACAGTAAAAAGCATTGCCATGATCAAACCACCATAGCCAATCTGTTATCTCCATTAGAGCTCAAAGAGCAAACAGATACTTTGAATCACAACATTATTTATTTTATATTGTTGAGAACCAAATGATTAAGGATAAAGAGCAGAAGAAGAGGGCTGTGTGGCTTTTATTTTCTGTTACTTGCTGAAATGAATACAAAATCTTCACTAAGTTCTATAGACAGTTTAGCCTGTCCTTATGTAAGTCGAATTGCATTGAAGTGCTGGAGACAGCGGCCTTAAGAGTGTGTTTTAATGAGTACAATAAAACATCAGAGTTAGGTAATTCCTTAGTAGGAATGCTACAAAAAGAATGAGTTTTAAAATGTTTCAGAACTCTTCATGAGTTTGGGGCATTAACTAAACTTCAGATGGGGACAGAAGCAGAAAAGAAGATTTTCCCTAAACACTGGGAAGAACGACTGGACAGAAAGATTGGTTTGACAGTTCAACAGGCTGCTTAGGAAGCTGATGGACTTGCCTTCATTGCACTATTTTCTAATATAAGAATCAAAGCACACTTTACTTTTGCATCCAAGGATTTTGCTTGTTGAGAATGTAAAGGTAAGGAATTTCCATCCAATCTATTTTCAGAAAGT
The DNA here is from genome assembly GCA_037013535.1 of Intellagama lesueurii. Classification (NCBI taxonomy): domain Eukaryota; kingdom Metazoa; phylum Chordata; class Lepidosauria; order Squamata; family Agamidae; genus Intellagama; species Intellagama lesueurii. The sequence goes on from JBAJHW010000005.1 coordinate 115,006,167, forward strand.
TTTGTGTTCTGAGCATGATAGCAATTCAGAATCAACTACTAGGTGGAGGCCAACTATGGATCATGCCAAGAATTTCTTCCCATCTGGGTGAGCTCTTCGGCACCTTATTTAATCTAGGGCTTATTTAATCACAGTGTGGTGTAGTGGATAGAGTGATGGACTAGGACTCTGGAGAACAGGGCTTGAATTCCCCCCCCCCCCTTGGCCATGGAAACTCACTTGGGGAATGGAACTGGTCAAACCCCTCCTTCAATATCTCACTTACCTTGAAAGCCCTACTGGGGTTGCTATAAATCAGTTCCAACTTGACAGCACAGAACACCCACATGCCATTGGAGAGTGGGGAAATGTGGGGAAAAGTTAGATATCGTCCTAGTTCTTTTGTGATGGAAGTGTTCGCAACAAAATGTTATGTTAACAGTGTTACCCGAACCTATGTTAAATGCACATTAAATACCCCAACTAAACTGAAAGGGCATGTTAAGGACCATGCTGATATTACTGGAACTCTGCCAATGTAAGTGGTCTTTGGATTGGCCTGCACATGTTTACATTGGATTCTATCTATTAAATTGTTACTAGGAACAAAGTGAAATGTAATAACCTGGAGGGAAAAGCAGCTACAATGTATAACACTGATGGGGGGGGGGAGAGCTTTCTTATTCAGTTGAAAATCAAGGAGAATGGACTAATCAGTAAGGTCACTTGAGTTCATGTGGGAGTACATCTAAAGCCTGCTGTTCCTTGGTGGCGGTTTTGCCTATAAGTCTGCTAAGCCAGGGAACAGCAGTAGGACAGCATAGGGGAGAAAGCAGATAGGTGTACAGCCCTTGCTGTCTATCATAATTAGGTGCATAAGGTTATAATTTTAAACCATCTCCTTCTACTGAAGTGAAGAGACCTGCCTTTCAAGCCTAGAGTTCTGAAGCCAATTATGGAAAACATGATAAGATCTGTACCCCTTGAAGCCCACCCAATCAAATGCTGTGTCCTGCCAGAATCAAACCTCCTGTTTTGCAGATCTAAGCAGGAAGGACAAACAGGACATGTATTTGTCCCTGGTTGCCTGACACACATCGCAGGTGAATCTGCGTTTGTGTATGTTCATATTGGACCCAAGAGTTCTTTTCTTTTCCTGATGGAAAAGTATTATTTCATAAATCTGCCACACAATGAAAAGGTACCACCATTCCTCTCCTGACAGCTTTGCTCCCTAATTTAATAGCTAGCTGTTGCTTTTTCTGAGTTTGAATGTATAACCAGTTTTTTCATTGTACAGGACAAACTGTAATGGATAAAAATGACAGTCTAGCAATCTGCTGGAAAAGTTATTGCAATATAGCTTAGTTTGTAACAGGTGACTTTCCTTCATAAGCAAGAGGAAGTCAGGGACTTCTCAAGATTGTGGATTTACTTTGTGCCAGAGACAATATGAAATCTTTCAGATGACTTTTAAAGAAGACTGTTGTTTGATTATGGAAATGAAATGTGTGCGCAAGTTCTTAAATAAATTCTCCTAAACTGCTCATTATATCTGTGTCAACAAGGTGCTTACAATTGAGCAAAATTCTTTTGTTCAGTTCCTGGCAGTGGGAAGGCAATGGCATGCAGATGTAGAAAGAAGGGGGCTGAAATAAGTGCCGTGCTGTCGTGCCTGCCGGCCTTTCTCAAGCAGCAAGAGCAGAGGCCAGAAACAGTTGCACAACTCAAAGGGATGCAGCAGGAAGGAATGAACCACTTGGAGGAATGAACGGGTGTCTTGTCACCAGTGGCTGAATTTTTTGGAGGAGGAAACTCATTTTACACCCACATTGTCAACCAGCGGGAGTTCCAGGCTTTGAGTGCCCCTTTTTGGAATGGTCAGGCAGCTTTAATTTGTGCCTTTAATTTCAAAGAGATGTGGCTTACAGATTGAATCAGGGGTATTGCTAGGCACTTAAAAGATTTGGGGCATAGCTCATGAATCTACATAGCATTTTGGTTTTCAAACATATTTCGGTAGGCAGTCTAGTGTCTTCCATATATTTTATGCTCTAAGTCTCGCCAACCACAGCCACACCAACCAGAGGTAAGGGAGCTGTGGAAAAATATTGCTATTTCTCTCTGTCTCTGTTGAGTAGTTGCTTCCCTCCCCTCTTTTTCCTCTTTTTTTAGTACATAAGAAATCAGGGTGTTGAAACCAGGAGCTAGTCTCCGGAATAGTGAGTCAAAGTTTTAATGCCAATAACCTTGACATGAGAGAGAGAGAGTTCAAATGGTTGCTGTATTATTTAGCTAAATAAAAGGCACATGGAATTCATGCCTCCAAGTGTAGGCAAGAAAAAACCGTGTCATGCAGAGGAAGACTAGGACTTTTATAACATTGGTTACACAAGGGAATGGGAGGAGAAATGGGTGGTTCATGGTACAAGGAAATGGGAGGAGAAATGGGTGGTTCATGGTATAAGGAAATGGGAGGAGAAATGGGTGGAAATGGGTGGTTCATGACCTATTAGCAGAAGGGATAGGATTACAAAGGAATCCAAACTTTATCGGAGTGGGAATCACAGAAGGGATAGAATTTTACAACAGGGTGGGTCAACAGGGTGGGTCTATAGACAGCAATTATGGAAATACATGGTTACATTGTTGTATTGTTCTGACAGGAAAGCAGTTTATTATCTTGCAAAGAGGTTACAAAGTTGGGTGAAAAGGAGACTTCCAAGGTGATAGGAAAAAGGTATTGTGCAGTGAGACTGTCCAGGTTCCGGAGTTCAATTTGCATAAGATTGGTCCTGGTATTCATCTGGGGGAAGAGAGACAAAACCCAGTTGTGCTGTGTCTGTTTGCTTCTCCAATCTAGAGTGGAATGCGAGATAACCTGCCCCGGCGAAGGAAACCCGGCCAGCCTTATTCCTTTACAGAGACTCTTTGAGAGAACAAAAAACATGTACATATATGTATTCTGTGTCATCTGATCAAAGGTGTGTTCTTCTTGTGTGTGCTTTTGTGTACATGATCCCTTCAAGGGTGTTGTTGTGCTACAGCTCCTGTAATCCCTGATCATTGGTCTGGCTGTCTGGGCCTGATGATATTTGGAGTTCTACAACACCTGGAAGCCTTCGGGTTCTCAGCCTGCCTTGTATGTGTATCCAAGCTCTCTGAACGTTATCTGAAAAGACTGCATATTTTATAAGCAGGAGAAGCATTCTTAACTGTAATGATTGTTGCTAGAGCTAGATTAAGGGGAAGCAACTCATTTAACATCAGGTATATCACTTCTCATGGCCTGTCCACTTAGCTATTCAGTCAAGATACCATATTTCCACTGGCTGGTTACAAAATCAGTATCCATTCAGCAAACAAATGTAGGTGACTCTGATCTCACACAACTTTATCATCTTATATGATAGAGATATAAATTGTACACCACAGTTGTGAAATGGGCAAGACGTCCTGTGAAAATAGGGCATACCAAAGCCGCACGTAGGGGGTAGCACCAAAGACCCATCTTTCCTGTGGTATCATTTTTGGCCAAGGGCCAGACATGGTCATGGCACATAAAGCACAGTTTGAAATACTTTTGAGATTAATAACGGCTCCTTCCTAGGGTCTGCTTGTTGAAAACATTTCCTTAGCAACTGTTCTCCAAGCTGTTATTTTTCTGAAGTCCATAATTGAGAGAACGGAAAGGTACATTTTGCTGCATCTTGTAGAGAAAGGGAAGCACCGTACTGGAAGTAGCAGTGAGCACAGTGATAGTTGTGGGAGGCTTGAGAGCAAATTGATTTCAGAAAACTAGCACTTTCATAGTTTTCTACCCCAAGATAATAAAGACGTTCTATGGGTTACTGAATTGGTATGATGGTAATAAAGGCTTGGGGAAAAAATGATGTTTGAAAACATTTCCTTTCTTCTTAAAATACAGCTATCTAAAGGTTAGTGCCAGACAAAACCTTCAATATCATATAATGTGACATTTGTCAAAACTCCCTTGTTGCCTCCTTGTGTGGAGCATAGCTTGTAAAAGTTGTGTGTGGGTTTATTTGCTTGGGACTGGAGTTTTATGTTTATGGGAGCTCAAATGCTTAGGTAAGGCCTGTGAATGTACATGTCAGTTACCTGGTATCATAAGAGGAAGAGTGCCGCTCTTCTGTATGCACTCCATTTTTCAGGCACCAAGAGTAGCCCCAAGGGAAAGTGGGAGGCAGAAAGAGAAAAACACTACAGGCACTCAGAGAGAAGTGTGCAAAAGTGCTTTTGTAAATGGCATGCAGTGCATTTACATCCAAAGTTTACTTCAGTCTCCTGCTTTCTGTTTTTAAGCAATTAGTATCTATTCATTATTATCTATCTATTATCTTTTATCATTATCTGTTATTGGATCCTAGGCTGGCCCAGCAACTGAAGCAATGTTAAATAGTGACTGGTGACCAGAGATATTTTGGGACATGAATAAAGTACTAAGAAAAAAAATGTGCAGGCAGGAGGATAATGAATTCTAACACATAACACAAATTTGTTCACTGGACCATTAGAGAACATTAGGGAGTTAGAATTATTTAGGCTTGCCCATGCTGGTAATTTCTGCCCACCCCTCAAAAGAAAATCTGATGGCCAGGATATCAGAAAATGTTACCCTGGAAGTAACATATGACAAAATACAGAAAACTGATGTTCATGGACTATCTGTACTTTACTTGGGTGTTGTGGTTGTTTGTATTTCCCTGTTGGATAAACCATGTTGGAAATGTCTGTAGAAAGCCTACAGAGAGATTTAAGCAATAGTTCCCCCAAGAAGCCAGTTTCCCTTCTTTGTACAAGATTGAGTCCAACTTGGGGCATTTTCTGTATTCATTTTGTTGACACTAAATATTGATAACTTGCTAATGAGCTCTCTGAAAGGTGTTTACAGTAGCTTGGAGTAAATTCTCCCAAACAGGAAGGCTAACATATTTTTGAAAGAATGGAAGGGAGGTGGCCAGAAAGCATTATTTGGTAAGGAATCTGATCTGTATTATAAGCCCCTTTGGACTAGTTCTGGTGCTTCAGACTTGAACAGTGTTGTCTGTGGAAGAGACGGCAATGGTGGCAAGGACAGGAACACTGCCTGGTAATACCCCACAAACTCCTGTGTTGTGGAAAGAAAAGCGGTGTTTAACCAGTGGAACTTCTAGATCACCCGCCAAAGAATGAAGTGGAAAGAGGGACCATGTCAAGTTTGCTCCTATGTAATGTGCCTGCCTTGCAAAAAAGATGTAGGCAGAAGGAAACAAACCAGTGGTTGTACTAACGCATTTTTGTTCCATTACCTGAAGAGGTAGCGCAAGGCATCTCTTCTAAGAACAAGAATATCCACCAGTCTTTTCATGTGCAATTTTGTGTTTGTATCTGCTAACAGATACCAGGGATCCATTTTAGGCCATTGGTAACTGCATGTAGGACCAGTAGTAGTTTGCACCACTCTTTCAAGGCAGCTCCACATTTTTTGCATTGCAAATATCTTATTTTGTGGTCCTCAAAATATGTGGTAGCCAAATCCTTACAATCCAGGAATAGCTACCAAAAGAGCAGTGTGAAATGCTGCACAATGGCACTCATAGTCACAACCAGTAGAGCTGTATCAATTAGTCTTAACAAGCTGGAGAACTGAATCCAGAAAAGGCCAATTACCAACCTCCAGTTCAGCCGGATCTCCCATTCTTAGCAGCTGCAATGTACCTTTTCTGAAACGAGTTCCTGTTTTAGAGAGAAGCCTGTGGTCCACTTGGTCCATGGACCATCTTTAATTTTACGGCATGTTCATTTGGTAGCGATGCAATACCATGGCAAAGAGGCATACCGTAGATGGCAAAGTGAGTTTCCATACCTACGTATGTACAAAGCACTTTTAAAAATTAATAATCCATATATTTTGATTTGGTGGCACAACTCTGTTAGAGAAGGTGGAACTGGGATAAAGAGAAACATTATCACCTCCTTAACTGACCCATGATCATTTTGGGATCTTACACCTTCTATTGTTATCCTATCTGCTTTCCAAAGAACTAATTGTTCTTTTTTTGTGTTTAGAATTTAATTTTTAAAAATTCCTTCCTTCCCTGAAACTTTTTTCCTTTTCCTTTTTCTGTTTATCCCAAAGTATTAACCTAAAAATTATTACAGGGCAGAAAAATTAAATGAAGGAATGCTAGCTAGGGCTGGCTCATAATCCAAAAGTTTTTTGAAATGTTTAATGTTGATAAAGCACAGACAAGAAATAAGGTGGCATAATAAAACTGTTAATCCAGCTAGGCATGCAAGCATGTCTCTAAAGGAGATGTTGGTGTGTTTTCCTGTTTCTTGTCCACATCATCATGATTGCACTAGGCAAGTATGAGTGTTTGTGAATGCCAAACCATGAATACATTGAAGACCCATGACCTGATTCATGCGGATAGACCCTTCACTGATATGGATCACAGCTACTTCACATCAACATTGTGTTCATAGTTGTTGTACCCCATTCATCATCTGATGGCCAACCTTCTGGAGACATTCCTTCCATAGAAGGTAGGCTGCTTCTTAGGTGACAGGAAAGCAGCTTTGTTGTCAGCCTTATTGTCTTGGTAGAACCTGTCAGAATTTATATTCTCTTGGCTTAGCCTTTCAGAGCCCAGAGTCACCTCTATGCTATGATGAAGCAACAGAACAGGATATTGTGGAGGTGAATATCATATCAAACTTTTTCTAACATGATACAGAGTATTTTTCCCACACCTATTATATCCTGAGATTTCTCAATGATGCTTCAGGAAAGCTTCTGTGAATGAGAGCTTATCTGCCTATGGTTGCTGGCTTCCTTTGATTTTAACCATAATGTACAGTGTGCAAAGAAAAGAACTGATGGAAACATTACAGTTCCTGTTTAGTACCCAGTACAAAGGACTGTAGTAATTGCTGAATTTTAAAGATTTCTTTACATAGATAAGAGGTTGCGGGAATAGGAAAATGATGACTGGCAGAACGGGGCCAACGCAAGCAGAGAGAGAGGGGCTCCAACAGAAGCAGTTTAGCAGTAGTTGGCATTAAAATGTGATGTCCACTTTGATATGACCTTCCTACGACTATGTTCTTAATGCAGTGAAGGAACAGAGGGAAGTCCTGGTGAAATTGGCTGGATTCTATAGTGGCTGTGTTTGCTGAGGGGGAGGGTAGGTGTAGTCTAAAAACCAACATTCCCAAGCTCTGAGCTAAATCAGACCTGCTGTGGAGTCCAGTGTATTTAAGGGCTTCAGCACAGAGCCTGAGTCATATGCAAAGCCTGACAGGATGGACCTTGACACTAGTCATCTGGCAGGAAACAGATAACTTACTCATAAACTATGACAAATATATGTTGTAGAACCCTGGCTGCCCAGCCAATTCATGTCCAACATTACAAATCTGTCTCTGCAACACTTTGCCAAAAGCAGTTTGGCTATGCTGTGGATTATGTCACACTCACAGTTTGTGCAGGGCAGTGGTGAATCCCAACAAGCCTGAACTTGTGTTTTGCATAAAACTGAATATAGCCCTGGGTGGGTTGGGTAGCTAAACCTCAGAAGAGGACATAGTTCTTGCATGTACTAATTTTAGGCATAGTTGCAAATCATAACTCAAATAGAAATAAAATGTAACTTGGAGATGGCCATGACCAGTTGACATGTATATATCATCTTACTCTTCCTTCCAGGTGCTAATTTTAATGGGCAGCTTGAAGACTCCTGCTTTTCTTTCTGATTATTCTTTATGTTTTTAATTGGATTTGAACTGGAATCCCCTTCAAACATAGGGTGTCTTAGATAGAAGACTCTGTAAAGGAGGTCACATGATCACTCTCATCCTGGACTGTGCTCTGGATCCTTGCAACATGAAAAGGTTCCTCACTGAATGTTTGAAAACTGGCAAGTGATCCACCCAATGGACTGTAACCCATAAGAACAGATTTAAGACAGAAGGAAAGAAATTAATGCTGTCCAGGTCTTTATGATTAGATAACCACTTTATTAGGTTGGCATTTGAATTATAGTCATGATTGTTAGAGACAAAAAGGTATTGTTAACGCATTTTGTGATAAAAAAATTTGATCCTTTCCCGAAATATGTTTTTGAGTCCTACCGAAAAGGCCTGCAAAAAAGGGGGAAGGCCCATTTGTATTCTTCTTTGACCAGACACCTTTGCATGGTCCCCAGTTACTGGGCCCAACTGCTGACACAGTTGTTATGCTAATTTAGATATCATACACATATGCTTTAGTTCTACAAAGTAATATTACATACCTTCTGAATCCCATTGAAACCGTTAACGCTTATAACAAAGGATCACACTGTTAAGGTTGCTCTATTTTTATGTTGCTATTTTGGTTTTCTTTTCTCCAGATCTTTTTTCATGTCAACCAGTAATAAATGGGCTCTGTCCTCCCCTTCCCAAGAGGACGTGAGTTTTATGTGCTCTGCTGTGGCAGTAAAAATTCAGGCAGAGGAGGATGGAAAGGAGCGCCTTGCAACAGGATCTGCCCATTTATAACTTTACCTCTGTGCTCACTGGAAAAAGTGGGAAGATACCAATTATTTGTGATGTACTCTGGAGCTGTTCTTCTTCTTCTTCTTGACAGTTCCTCTGGGAAATTTTCTTTACTGCTCTGTATGGATACTTTCTGAAGCTATAGTGGCCAAGGTTTAAGAAACTTGGCAAAATGTCTTATTTGAAGATGATAAACAGACAACTGTGTGTGCCCACTTCTGTTAGGCCTTTAGGTCATCCATTATTGTGGTTCTGATCACGAAATATGTTAGAGAGATGCCCCCCCCCCCAAACTTCGGTACCTGAAGCTGAAAATTCAAAGACTGGCAAACACCCATACCCCATGCAGTTAAAAAACCTCATATATGCTACATAATTGATTATTTCGTGTTCTTTAGCAGAACCTCAAATATCTGCCACTGGGGGCTGACAACTTTAGCTTATTTAATGGAAAGGCCTGCTCTGTAAGACACTGGCATTTTATTCAAAGGAGGCTGCAGTAAAATATTAGAGTTAGAATATTCAAATGCTATCCCTAACAATGCTAGTACTTCCCTGTCCAATGTAGTCAATAGTGAAAGGTTGTAAGAATTACAGCCCATAAACCTTTGGAGAGTCACAGCTGTATGCTTTGTTCTAGGCTGACCTGTAACCTGTGAGAAAGGCCCATGGACTGAACAAGAACAGAGGCCACCAGCAGGAGAGAGCAGGATGCAAGAACAAGCTGGAGACGGGAGAAAGACAGACAACTGAGACTGGAAGAGTCTCCAGGTTTTACAGACTGGTTCCTTCTCTTCCAAAAGTAATAGGCAAAGTGAGACTAGGGGAAAAAATCCTCCTATCAACAGTATTTCCTTCTGTTAAGTAGTCGTTGGTTCTGCTCAGATATTGGCTGTGGGTGAGGCAACCTTTCCTAAAGGAAATCCACCAACATATTATTCACTACTTCTGCTTAGAAAACAATAATTTGGATTTTGATTCCAAATAGCTTAACCATGCCAAGCAACAACTGGGAAGATCTTGTGTGTACACACAGTGTTGTGTTAGACTGTGGTGAATCAATAATAAAATAAAGGTCAGCTGTTCCCAGGCCAGTTAAGCTGTGATTTTTTTTTAAAAAAAGGAAATTATGAAGCTGAAATTTAGATTTTTGTAGTTTAAAGGAAGCGGCAGCCAAGTCTCTTACAATCTTGTTTATGAAAAAGGGGTGCTGCTACTGGTGATTGTTGGGAAACTGGGAGGAAATGATGAAAAGTGGATGTGAAACTTTCATCATATTTGGTTCACATAATAAATAATAATCATGTGCCCCCAAAGTCAATTTTGACATGGTGACTCTTTTCAGGGTTTTCCAGGTAGACAATACTAAGAAGTGGTTTACCATTCCCTTCTTTTGGTGGCACCCTGGGACTGTGCAGTTTGCGCATGACTACACAGGCTGTCTCTACTTGCAGGAAGCACAGTGGGGAATTGGACTCCCAACCTCTGAGATCCAGATACCTAAACTACTGAGCTATCCAGCCAGCCTTGGTTCACATAGGCATGTTTAGCCATGCTTAAAAAAAAAATGCTTTAAAAACGCTCTGGTTAGGCACGGTTAGTTTCCAGGGTGCACATATTCCCAGAGCTAGGTCTGCTCACCTCTCCCCTACTCCTTTGGCCCCATCAGTCTTGGTTCCTATTGCTCTATCAGAATCCTCACAATGCTAGCTGAGATCTCATCCAGACTGGCATTTTGTCCTACTTTGACCTACTATCTTGTATGCCTTATATCACTGTTTACCATTATCATGTTTTGCTTACTGTTGCTATGACTTTCTAGCTATTTTGTTCAGCCTGGTGGTTTAAAAAAATAGTAGGTAATATGCTAATTTGTATCACAGTGTCATAGTATCACAGAATAATGGAATTGGAATGGGCGCATAAGACCATCAAGCCCAATCCACTGCCCAATGCAGGAATTCAAATCAAAGTATATCTGGCAGATGGGTGTCTAATTTCCACTTGAATGCCTCCAGTACTGGAGAGCTCACCGCCTTCCGAGGCAATTGGTTCCATTGTCATACTGCTCTAACAATTAAGAAGTTCTTCTTGCTATTCAACCAAACTCTGGCTTCCTGTAACTTGAGCCTATTACTATGTGTCCTGTGTTCTGGAATAATTTAGAGCAGATCCTTTTCTCCTCTGTATGACAAACTTTCAAGTATTTAAAAAGTGCTATCGTATCTCCCCTTAGTCTTCTTTTATCAAGGCTAAACATGCCCAGCTCTTTCAGACTCTCATCATATGGCTTGGTTTCCAGTCCCATGAACATCCTTGCTGTTGTCCTCTGAACTTGTTCCAGTTTGTTGGCATTCTTCTTAAAATGCAGTGTCCAGAACTGGACACAGTACTCAAGATGAGGACTAACCAGTGCCGTATAGAGGGAAACTAGTACTTCACAGGATTTGGAGACTATACTTCTGTTAATGCAGCCTAAAATAGCATTGATTCCTTTTTGCAGCTGCATCACTGTTGGCTTATATTCAGCTTGTGGTCTATAATAATTGCAAGATTTTTCTTACTTGTAGTATTACTGAGCCAGTATCCTCCATCTTATAATTGTGCATTTGGTTTCTTTTTCCTAGGTGTAGAACTTTGCACTTATTATGGTTAAATTTAATTCTATTGTTTTCATACCATTGTATGAGCCTATTAATATATTTTTGATACAAGGTAGAAGTTTATCACACTACATGCCAGTGGCCAAAGAGTGGAACAGATGTCTTACAGGACTATTTTCTGAAATGTTCCTCCAAGAAGGATTGGAACCATTGTAAAGCCACTACCTGGGCCTAATCTCTGTAAGTGCTGCAGAAGGATACTGTTGACACTAGTGTCAAAAGTGTTGGTCCATTCCCAAAGTCATTCACCAGTATGCTCTCCATCCCATAACTTGGCAAAGGACTAGAATGGACCAAACGATGCAGAATCAACCAAAATTGCCTAAAACAAGTTTGTTGTTAGTATAATCTGGCTACATGACAAAAACTTTGATTTTAAATATGTTTTTGGATATTTTACAGCAGAGAAACAAAAACTTCACATATAAAAAGAGGTTACCTACCTGTAACCATAGTTCTTCTAGTGGTCCTCTGTGAATTCACACAAATGGGTTGTTCTGTGCCTGCGCTGAATGTCTCGGAAGATTTTAGAGCTTAAAAGCACAAAGTTAGTGGGACGTTCCCCGGTGGAGCACATGCTCCGCCCACCTAAGATTCCCCTCAGTTCCTAGAATTTGTCCACCAGGCAGAAGAATCATTTAATATAACCCGTGACAGACAGAGGGGAGGATGGGTGGGATGTGTGAATTCACAGAGGACCACTAGAAGAACTATGGTTACAGGTAGGTAACCTCTTTTTCTTCTTCATGGCCTCTGTGAATGCACACAAATGGGTGACTGGCAAGCTTCACTTACCGGATGGTGGGACGTCATGGTAGGAAGGATGCCAATAAAAATCTGCCAAATCCAGCATCATTGCGTGCTCTCACATCTAGGCGGTAATGCCTGACAAAGGTCAATGGGGTAGACCATGTTGCAGCACGACAGATGTTAGGAATCTCGATTCCACGCTGGAAGGCAGTAGATGTTGACAGCGCTCTAGTGGAATATGCATTCAAATGATCAGGAGGTGGTTTGCCTGATAGTTCATATGCCAGAGAAATAGTTTGGACTATCCATCTGGAAATGGATTGTGATGAGGCTGGGCCTCCCTTGTGAGGTCCATGGAAACATATGAAAAGTCTGTTAGTTTTCCTGAAAGCCTTAGTTCTGTCAATATAAAATGCAAGAGAGCGTCTTACGTCTAGCATGTGGAGCATGCGCTCTAGAGAGATTGATGGTGATGGGAAAAATGATGGTAATATAATTGGTTGATTTAGATGAAATTCTGCTACAATCTTGGGCAGAAAAGAGACATCAAAATACAAAGTCACCTTGTCTGGATGAAATTGGATAAAGGGTGGATCAGAACGAAGAGCAGCAAGCTCACTGGCTCTTTTAGCAGATGTTATAGCCACCAGAAAAGATGTCTTTAGAGAAAGCAACCGAAGATTTGAATAGGCCATTGGTTCGAATGGTGGGCGCATGAGAGCATTAAGGACAATTTGTAGTGACCATTGGGGAATAATACGTTGACGTGGTGGACGGATGTTATTGAGTCCTTTGAGGAATTTTTTAACCGTAGGGCGAGATAAAACTTTTGCTGACGTGGAGTTATCTGGTTGATGGGCAATGATGGCTGATATATGGACTTTTAAAGTGGAATGAGAGAGTCCAAATTCGAAGAGATGGAGTAAGAAGGTAAGTAGTGTCTTCAAGGAAACAGGTATTGCAGGTAAGTTATTTATTTCCATATAATTAAGGAAGGCTTTCCACTTATTTGCATATAGAAGCTGAGTTGATGGTATTCACGCTCGATCCAAGATGCGCTTCAAGGCGGGAGTATCCTCCAAGCTGTCAAGTTCAACGATGGAAGGTCTGGATGGTAGACCATCCCGTCGTTCTGAGTTAGGAGGTCGGGAACCAGAGAGAGTCTAAACGCGTCCGTCGACATCAACCTGAGGTGAGTGAACCACAGTTGCCTCGGCCACCAGGGAGCGAAGAGGATCGCATTCGATTGAAAGTATCGGAGGTGGATAATTGTCCGTTGTATGAGTGGTATTGGTGGGAATAGATAAAGTAATTCCCTGTTCGAATCCATCATGAACGCGTCCCCGATGGAGTTCTCGTCTGCTCCGGCTCGAGAGCAATAGACACCGCATTTGGCATTCACACTCGAAGTGAAGACATCGATGGTAGGTACTCTCCAACGGCGACAGAGTTGATCGAAAATGGTATCCTTGAGGGACCACTCGTGAGTCCTCGATGTCATACGGCTGAGATGATCTGCTATGTAATTGTCATCTGTGGAAATATGTACTGCAATAGGGAAGATGTGATGTTGGTAACACTATTCCCACAGGTCGATGGCTAGGTACAGGAGGGATAAAGAATGTGTTCCTCCCTGTTTGTTTACATAATATAGGGCAGTTGTATTGTCCGTTGCCAGTTGCACCACTCGACCCTCGATGATTGGAAGAAAGGCATGGAAAGCTCTGATGATCGCTAAGAGCTCGAGATGGTTGATGTGAATTGATTGTTCTTGTCTCGTCCATAGGCCATGAATTTTGTGATGAAGACAATGTGCTCCCCAGCCCGTCGGGCTGGAGTCAGTGGTGACCTGCACCGTCGGATGGAAGAGTAGGAATGGTCGTCCGACACGGAGGTTCGACATTGATGTCCACCAAGTGAGTTGATTGGCTAACTCTGGTGTCACAGTCAATTTCATGGATGGGTGGTCTATCACCGGGTTGAATAGTGGCAGGTACCACAATTGGAGTGACCTCATTTTGAGTCGGGCATGCTGGATTACCGATGTTGTGGACGTCATGAGCCCGAGGAGGTGTTGAACATGATGGGCTGGAACGGAAGTTTGAGATCGAAAGGGGCAAATTTCCTTCTTTAACCTTATAACTCGTTCCAGGGGGATGAAGGCCCTGGCTTGCATGGAGTTGAAGAGGGCTCCGACGTAGGTGACTGTCTGTGCTGGTTCGAGATGAGATTTTGTATAGTTTACTTTGAGTCTGAGGTTCTGAAGTGTGTCGAGCGTGATGGTTGTAGCTCTCATGGCATTTTGGTACGACGTCGCAACTATCAGCCAGTCGTCTATGTATGAGTAGATGTTTATACCCTGAAGGCGGAGATGAGCTGCGACTGGTGCCATGCAGTTCTTGAAAGTCCTCGGCGTCGTGGAAAGTCCGAATGGTAGGGATCAGAATTGGTACATGATGTTGTCGAATTGGAATCTGAGAAATTTTTGATGAGATGGATGGATTGAAATATAGAAGTAAGCATCCTGTAGACCGATCACAACAAACCATTCTCCCCTTTATCTGGGGTTTTCGAAAAGGCTGGCATCAATGGGACTGATTTCAATTCCGAAAGGATGATGTCGATGGTGGTGGACCATGAAAGGACCTGTCAACTGGTTGTGATCTGAATTGTCGATATGGCTGGAATCTCTGATACGATTGTTGTTGAAATGATTGAGGATATCCTTGTTGGTAAGGTAGTGCGTATCGCACACGCTTCAGTTCTTGATAATATTCTGTTTCTCCCGATGTTTTCGGGGAGAGTGTTGAGGAGAATCCGATCCTGAAAGTTGGATTTCAATCGCCCGCCCTGATGCAGGGCTAGAATGGGCCAAGGCCTGGCTGGATGGTGTATCAGCCATTGAGAGGCCAGTGTGCTTCCGTTTCTCCCGATGTTTTCGGGGAGAGTGTTGAGGAGAGTCCGATCCCGAAAATTGGACCTCAATCACCCGCCCTGATGCAGGGCCAGAATGGGCCGAGGCCTGGCTGGATAGTGCATCAGCCACCGAGAGGCCAGTGTGCCTCCGTTCCTCCCGATGCCCTCGGGGAGAGTGCCGAGGAGAACCCGATCCTCAATCGCCCGCCCTGATGCAGGGCTAAAATGGGCTGAGGCCTGGCTGGATGGTGCATCAGCCACCGAGAGGCCAGTGTGCCTCCATTCCTCCCGATGCCCTCAGGGAGAGTGCCGAGGAGAGCCCGATCCTGAAAGTTGGACCTCAATCGCCCGCCCTGATGCAGAGCTAGAATGGGCTGAGGCCTGGCTGGCTGGTGCATCAGCCACCGAGAGGCCAGTGTGGGGAGATAGGCTACCAGTTGACACCGGAGCGTGAGCCTTTTTTGTTCATGGCCGTCTCCCAAAGGTGAGATCGGAGCCTTTGGAGCCTTTGCTTAAGTGCCAACTTGGTCAATTTTTTACATGCCGCACAAGAATGGGTTGGGTGTTGCTCGCCCAAGCAGAATAAACAGCATTCGTGGCCGTCAGATAATGGGATCTTATTTGAACAGCCGACACACATTTTAAAAGGAGCTGTTGAGGCCATAAAGAGCGGGAAACCAGAGGGAGAGACGGTTGAAGAGATGGGGGAGGGGCGGGAAGCCAAAAGCGGGAAAGGCAAAGAAACGGAACTAACTGACAGGGGAACGTCAATTAGTTGATTGGAAAATAGGAAGGTATCAATTTAGGTGTTGATTAGAAGAGGAAATACTAATATAGTCGCTGAAAATCGCTCAGAAACACGCTCTATTCTTCTGGAGATCCGATCAGCACGGCGGAAAAAAGAAACTGAGGGGAATCTTAGGTGGGCGGAGCATGTGCTCCACCAGGGAACGTCCCACTAACTTTGTACTTTTAAGCTCTAAAATCTTCTGAGACATTCAGCACAGGCGCAGAACAACCCATTTGTGTGCATTCACAGAGGCCACGAAGAAGAACTGTACTTATGAGATTCAAATGAGAGGGCTAACGTTTACATTGATTCTATGCTTTTGCAGAAGAGGGAAGTGGGTCAGACTCATGATGCCAACTCTAAACTGGCAACTTAGAGGAAGGGAATATTCATCCTTAAGTACATTTTTAAAAACTCTGTTAGAATCTCTAACATGGCCCAGAACGAAAATGGGCAGGAGAAAACTGGAGTGGGAACAAGGCAAGCCTAAATAATAATGGGTACAGGAGCTGTAACTGAGAGTGTACCTGTTCTAAACATCTGAAACAGTTTAATACCACTCTAAATGGCATGAGTTTATCCTATGGAATCCCAGGACATGTAGTCCAAGGAAGTGTTCTCAATTCTTCGCTAGAGTCTCCCAGTGTACGTCCTTGAACTGCAGCATTAGAGCTCCAGCAAAGAACTCCAACCGTTTCACTAAATCACAGACCCCAATATTCCACAGGATGGAGTAATGACAATCAAAGTGTAAACACTCTAAACAAAGACTTCCACTAATCAGAACACATACAAAGGCACAATTAGAAAGCATCTGCACCTCCTACATGAGTTTGTGACATGCAGAAGGAGACTGTAGATGAAAAGAAAAGATGTAGCAACAATCTAGTTCTCACACAAATTATTACATCCACAATACAAATGACAGCCACACAATCTTATCAACCACATTTGATTATAAAGGCTACTTTGTACCTTCATACCCAGAAATACTGCACCATCTGGAAGCATCCATAGTAATAATGTCAGACTGTTTTGATTTAACAAGGCCTAAAAACAACAGGAAGGAAGAAGCTAGGAATACCACATGCCAATTAAGAATCACAGAGGTGGTTAACTCATAATATGCACTTATAGCTTCAATACATGGACAATATGCAATAGATGCAATTTATAGGCTGAAAAATCTTGATGACCCTTTCAAAAGGAGCATGTGTGGAACAAGCTTATCAGCAAGAGAGTTCCAAAGTAGATACATTGTTGCAGCTTCATGGTCCAGGAAGGGAGATGTTGGGAGAGCAATGAAAGGGCACAGAAACAGTCAAAATGCAGGTTTTCTTCAAAGAGTCAAGAAAGCCAGGCTTGTTTTAAAGGAAGAAATGTTCCAGAAAGGGACATTTTGCCATGTTTTTAAAGGGAATTAACATACAATTTTGTAAGGTATATTCAGAGTACTTCTGTGTTGCTTTTGGAAGGAATCCATGCTGCAGAGGTTGAAATATTGATCCTCAAAAAAGGCGTTTCAAAAGATAAAATAGTGACTTTCTTATAAACTGAGCAGGCATGGAACAGGCTTAACAGCAAGAGCATTCTGAAACAGATACATTGTTGCAGGGCAATGAAAGGCAGAGTCAATAAATAGGTTTTTTAAATAGTCCAAAAAACACTCCCAGACTTGCTTCCTGAATTGGCAGCAAGAAAAAGGATGCTAAGGCAGTGAGCACAAGAGGATATCTGAGACCATCTCCACTGCTGCCATAGCTGTCCTCAACATTCACCCTTTGCTGTGTAAATCTTGGCATGCTTTTTCCTGCTGTCAATATGGGCCTGATATTGTTAAGGGATATCAGGCCATTTCCAGGTGTTTTGAAGCACAAGCACAATATCCCACATTCATAAACTGGAGTTGTTGGTTTTTTTCTTAAAGAATGAATAATGGTTCACCTTGGCTTGTTTCTGTGGCATTACATGCTGGAACTTCCAGCCTGGTCTCCAGAGATAGCTTCTGTCCTTTAAAGATAATGGAAACAGAGATGTCACTTGGTTCAGATTTATAGAGGCCTTGTGTTTCTCCTTATCAAACAATGCGGCACCTCAAATGAACAGACTTGTATAACTCAAATAAGGAACAACAGATTTTGGAATGGTGAGAAGGGAGAGACAGAAAGACTACTTGCATTGAAAGAAAACCCATTATGTAGCATATTAAAGGGCACATATTAAAGTACCCTAATCTTCATTATCAGAGAAACAAAGAGGCCTATTAGATTAATAAAATGATTTTCCAGAGTGAAAAAGAGAACAGATATTGAAGGAAGAGACCACAGGTAATTTTGCATCTAAAAAGCCCAAACAGAAATAAGACAATAATCACAGAAGGCAATAAATATATACACTCAGTTAAAGTGTTAACTTGCTGAGTGTGGATTTTAGATGGATTGTTATGCTTTACTTCTCTGACTGGGTTTCTACTGCTACTTTTGTTTACCATTTCTCAGAATGGTATTTGTTTGTTCTTTTTTAAATATTTGTATACTTATTGTTTTAGCTCTAACATTGTTTTCTAGTTGTTGGTTGGACACCTCACTGACTTGATCGATGTTGTACACCTTTTTGCAGCTTTAATTGCTGGGGCATATTTGTTGGATATTTGTCTTATTGCGGCTAAATTCTCCACTGAAGGGTTCTGTCTCCAAACGCACTCTAGCCGCCTCCTCTGTTGCTTCATAACTTTAAGCTCATCCGTGAATCACGGAGAGGGTTGGGCTTGACATTGGAGGGGGTGTTTGGGAGTGATCAGGTCAGCCGCCCAAGTCACTTGAGTAAACCATGAGGAGACCTGAGCTTTGACAAGATCAGCCAGAAACCTCCCCAAGGCATCCTGGAAACCCTTCTGATCCAGTAGTCTTAATAGGCCCAGCCTTCCAGCAGAGGGGGCACACCAGCATCAGGCCAATTCTCAATAGGGTGGTGGTCCAACCATGATAGGGGGGACGGTCTCCAAATCTGATACCCTCGGACCAGTAGCTCTCTGTCCCAGAGAGAAAATCAGGTCCAACATATGTCCCACCTCATGTGTGGGGTTGGTGACATGCTGGAACAGGCCTGAGGACATAATGGTGTCCATGAATCCAGTGCCAGTCCAGAAACTGCTGCCTCAGCATGGATGTTGAAGTCTCCCAGGAGCAAAAGCCTGGTGGATCTCAACACCACAGATGCAGCAAAGTCTGTCAGCACCAGCAGGGAGTGCACTTGGTTGTGGGAGAGTAGTACACCAGTACTATCCCCATTCTATCTCTCAGGCCCACAGACTAGTGGAGGGCCTCTATGCCTGGACTTGATAGGGCAGAAATTCTAGAGATCCCGAAAGAATTTTTGTAGACAATGGCAACCCCCCTGTCCCTCCAATCTGCCCTGATGTTGAGTGGAATACATGAGTGGGCACAGTAAAGAGAGAAAGGGCAACTCCTCCCTCTGCACCCACCCAAGTCTCAGTAATGCAAGCCAGATCAGCTCTTTCATCCAGAATCAAATCTTCTATGTTGACCTAGCATTACGCAACAGATCAGAGGGAAGGCCAAATTGGTTACCTCATACCTTTCTGCCAGCAGGACAGATAGATCAAGGGGACAGATATGAACCATGTAAGCCTAGCTCTTCTGAAATGACCTGTTATCCCGCACACATTATATCTGCCTCTGCCCATCACAGTTAGAGTATTCTTATACACATAACCCTCCATGTGGTCTCACACATTTTCTATGTGTGTGAGATCATTTAAAGAGTTGTTTTGCCAGTGCCAGCTCTCAATGAATTTCCACAGCTGAGGGGGTATTTGAACCCAGACTTCCTGAGCCCTAGGCCATTATTCCATCCACTATACCACACTGTCTCTTACTCCTTACTATGCTAGATATGTTATATCAGAGTGATTAGGTTAGAGCCAAAATGCCACCTTTTTTTTAACAGCCACTATCACCAACGTCCTAATACTCTTAATTAGAAAAAACCCTAAAATTTCACAAAATAGCAAGCAAGATTTTGACTCTGCCACAACATAATATAACTGACAGCCCACTGTGAGACACCATCAAAGACACCACCAAATCCTATGTAGGTAGGGCTATGGAAGCTGGCCAAGGGAGTATCTATTACAATTACCATGATGAATACCAACAGTAGCTTATATGATGTAAAATGTTTTGCCCAATAGAAAAAAGTAGATCACAGTGAGGTTGGCATCTGAGGAATCTCTGCTGCACCTTGGAAGACACAGCAAGAAAGATTTGTAGGGGAGCTCTGCTGACATTTCTGATTGTTGTTGGTTATCTGCCTGAATGTGGTTTTGCGCATTCTACCAATAAAATAGTAGGGGCTTCAATCCATAAATAAAGGATTCATGCAGGGGGAAATAAGTTTTGAAGGGCATATCAAGGAAACGGGTGTGGGTATCTTGAAGGCATTGGCAGTAACCTCTGGATTCTGAATTTCTAGAATGTGTCTGGGAAACCTATGCTGCCTTTTTTATTCTCTGTTTCTGCATTTCAACACTTTCTAAATTCACTTCATGGCATTAATAATGTATAGCTAGAGTGGAAGGTTTAGTGGTTCTGGAGTCTGCAAAGTTAATGTGATGAATAACTGGCCATAAATGTATACGTTGGTAAATATATTTTGCTATTAACCCAAGTTCATTGTCTTCTTGTCACTACGATTTCCTTCCACCAGAGGAGGAATAACTTGGTTATGCTTATGAATTAGAATATATAGGAAGCTGTTATCAGATTGTTTGTCACCCGCCTCTTTCTTCTGGAAGATTGGCGTGAATAACTTTCTCATTGTTCCTTCTCCAGGTTGTTATCTGAATCCAAATGTCTAAGGTCTTTATGTGGATTCCATTTTCCTGATTTCTGCTTGATACTGTACAAATATAAGACATTGGCAAAAATCTTGTTGCTTAGCATAGTAAATTGCACTAGAATAGGCCCATTTAATTAATGGGGCTTTTGTGAGTCAAGTCCTCCATAAGTTCCATTGATCCAAATACGGCTACTCTAACTTAGTTTTGCATAGTGAGTTGAAATTGGAGCAGGCCCATTTGAATCAATGGAACTGATGAAGGAGTTGACTTACCAAATCACTACTGATGCAATGGGCCTGCTCTAGTGCAATTTACTATGCTAAGCAACAGGATTTTGGCCAGTGTTTGACAATGGCTCATTGCAAGCACATGTTCCAGGTGGACTGTTCTTTCTCCTAACTCACCTGTGTTGTGTCAAAAATGGAAAGAAAAGAGATTTGTTGATATGGCAGTCATTCAGGGTAAGTAATGGGTTGAGGACAGAAGTGGCAGGTTACTTCCCTGATGACAGTGGACCCTCAGCCAAAGTGCTGGCTGGCTTCTTCCTTACCTTACTTTCTCCATGCAAGGAAGGGTGTGTGCATGACACCCATCAGCCAGTACTGAGTCTCAGTATCAGAACTCAGTTGGCTCTCTAGACAATTGGCTGAATTTGCTTGCCAATGCTCCTCCTTTACCATGTAAGGGGAGTGAAGTACATTTAGCTGGCTTTTGGAGCATCACTCAAACCATATGTTACAGAAATAAGCTGGCATTATGTTAGTGTTCCTGAGACATAATTCCAGCAGACATCATACTTTCGGAAATTATAGTGAAGTCCATGTTTAAAAAACAAGCCAAGCTGATTTCCAAACTACAGGAGGTGTGAAACACTCATGCTGTGACTATAAGATGTCTTTCAGCACTTCTGTTATTAAGTTATTCTCTGTTCTAATGATGTAATGAACAGTTTGACCTTGAGTCTACCTGGCTCACCCTTTCCTTATTTTCCCTGAACAGGGAAGGCAAGAGAGTCATTAAGTGACTGAGATACAGCATGAATGTCACTTAGGATGCAAGTCACTGTTGTGCCCCATTTCCTTTCTGAAAATATCTGAGTTTTGGGAGAGTGGTAGCTCTCTGGGGAGAGGGTGGGAAGACTCAGGAGTGCTCCATTGGCTGCCTTAGGCCCATGGGTAGGGTCTTCCACCTTAGTAGCTTTATGTATTTGTACCAACTCCCACAGAAGAGATTTTTAATTATAAGTGAATCCAAATAAAAATGATCAGTGGAGAAGTAAGATGGTAATTATAATTGCATTTGTGATTTGTAAGAAGAGAAGGATTATGGGGTTATTTTTACTGTCTTCTGAACTCTCTGATATAAAAACCATGCATGTATATGATGGGGGGGGGGGCAGAATAAAAATGGTGTGGCTTTCTAATATCTGACTAGCAATGATGATCAGGCGTGTGCAGGTAAGGTAAAATGCAGCATTGTTAATACATCAGCATGATGCCAATTTAAAGTAAGGCAAATACTTTAAATTGGCAGCCTGCTGCTGTATTAACAATGTTTCATTTTACCCCACCTGCACAGCTCTGATTATCAAGATTTAGCTGCAAGAGGATTTGCAGCCAAAAGAAGCTATGCACAAAATGCTTTTTCAGCATAATATTAATTAGGATGCTACCTCTGGCTGTCCTAAATTGGTTTCCTGTTATGCTTATTGTGTGTAAAGACATGCACATCTATAAAGTCAGCATCTGTGGACTTCCTCCCTTTCTCATTTCCATGCCCAGTCTGTGTGAAGTTGTCAGGGTTTTTTTCTTCTTCAGTGGGGTAAAATCTGCTCCTTCTTGGTTGTACTGTTTTTTTAAAAAAATGTGTCCATGTTTTATACTGCATGCATGGGTTAAATGCATTCTCCTCATTGATTAAAGTGTGTTTAAGCAGTGTTCTATACACATTTCAAATGTGCATTTCCCCCCTGGATGTATCTGCAGCTGTCCTTCAGTTTGAGGCTTCTGGAGAGCAAATTGTGTCTGTTCTGTGGTAAGTCCTGGAAGTACAGACTTCAATAAGCCTGCTGAAATCAGATTCCTCACACATCCTTAATAATCATGGGGAAAAGGCACTAATGAGGCTCTTCCACGAATTCAGTAACTGTCACCCCAGCTTTAACTTCAGCCTAGATTCTATATACTACTGTGCAGGTACAAAAGGAACAGATAAGGACCATCTTATCACTGAAACCAATAGACAGCTACTCATATTTCTGTGCTTCCAGCCAGAATAACACTACAAAGTCCACTATCTGCAGTCAAGCCCTGGGATATGAACAGAACGGCACAAACCTGTCAGACAAAAACTCTCTACTTAAAGACTGAAATAAGGCAGCTCTCAGGCTGTAAAACCCACCTGATGATTTTGAGAAACAGACAAATCTGGTGTTTAGGAACAATATTTTACAGGGATATCACCTGTATTTTTTAGAATCTAAGATTAGGAAGCTTTTTTTTAAAGTGGGGGTCTATGCTAATTTTTCTGGACAGTTAATTAACTTCTTTGCTTGGAAACAAAGAGCAGGTGGTGATTAAGGTACTGCTTAAAATATAAAGCATTTCTAGTAAGCAGTAAACTACAATCAGAAGAATCTTCCTTACTAGTGTAGTATTGCATCTATCTCAGTGTACTGAATGTTGAGGAACAGTTTTGCCATTGCAAATTTGACTACCACCATGCACCTGATTGCAACTCTGTATTTTCTGTTACTCATGAATCACAAAAGTTGTTCAATTCCATCTTAACTGACAGATGTATCACCTGTTAAAAGGCATCAGAAAGTAAAATAAAATGACACTTTCACTGTTAACTGTGAAGGCTAATTTTCCTTGCTCCTGCATGTGTTAGAAATGTATTGGACATAGCTTATTATCGATCCACTTATAAATATGATTGATCTTGAAATAACAGTTGAAAAGTTAAAAAAAAAAAAGAAGATTCAGAAAGGTCTTGACACTGTGTAGTCTAATGGTTAGACTGCTGGGTGAAGAGTAGGCAGTCTTAAGGTTCAAATCTCTAAACAGCCATGATGCTTACTGAGTGACTTTAGGCTGGTCACTGTTTCTTGGGATAAGCTACTTTACACAGTTGCCATGAGTGCAGGATGGAGCAGAGGGACATTACACCACTTGAGAAAAAGCTCAAAATGGTGTGCAAGCTTTATGGGGTCATAAGATTCCCTTCATCAGGCTTGGTGTTATGACAGGAGAAGGCTGGAATTTACAGAGATGAAAAATCACAAATAGACTGGATCTTAAAGTCCTTCTGTTTGCATTATATCCCAGTTCTGGTAGAAAAAGGAGAAACAGCAGAATTTCAAAGGTGGCTCTCTGCTCAAAGCTGGCAGTCTCTGGTGGTGCACTGAAGTCTTGAATTGCAGCAGGAAGTAGCCGCTTGCTTAGCTGAGAGCACAGAAGGGAGAGGAATTTTCTTTTTCTTTTTTAATTTTTAACTGTTGTCACCATGAAGTCCAGGGTTTGTGAACTATGAGCAGTGGAAGGGTCATCCTACCCAGAGCTCTGCATGATACCTGCTCCTCTTAAAAGTACGTTTCCAAGTTCTTCATGCAGATGAGTTTGTGTGGAGCAAAATTGGGTCAGGGCACATAAGGTGGGCTTTGCTTCCCACCCTAGTACTCTCTCCAGAAATCAGGCAGTAATGTTTGACTTTTTTCAGTCTCTTGAACTACAGTTCTTGCAGCACCTCTAATCATGAATTCAGTTGTCAGTTCCGTTCTTCTAAAAATAGCCTTTAAGTAATAGGTCATCCCTCGGAGCTGACAAGTGAGGCACAAGCCCCTAACTTTGTTTAATTCTGATGCTGACACTTCTGCTAATCCACATTTTTATTTTTGAATTTTAATTCTTTGCCCAAAATGGGTCTGCTGATAAGTAAAAACTCTACAATGCCCACTCAGTTAGGTGCTTCACAGATTATTTTTAAAATGCTGCCGATTGCTACAGAGGCATTTTTAAAATGACAGCATGCATTTTTGCATTTCCCTTTCCTTCCTTTTTGAAGTACTATTACTTAGCTCACAAGGTTATTGATTCATAGTTTCTGTTTGACATAATCCTAAGAAACAAAGAGGCTTTTTGCCATGCATGTCTTAAGTGTTTTATTTAGCATGAACAGTCATCTGTAAAACTTAACCTTGACTGACCTGCGCTAGCAATATTTGGACATTTTCAATTCTAAGCTTCCCCCAAGTTGGAGTAGCTAGTTTGTTCTTTCTCTGACGAACAAATAACAAAAATGCTTTCTGTCAGTGGAATTACCATTTAGCTCTTCTGAAGAAAGAAAAGTAAGGAAAAAAATAGATTGATTCCCAAGAGAAAAAGAACCTTTTACTGTTGAACATTTTCTCCTGCTAAGCCATACTTTAACTGCATGCTCTTTGTTGCCTCCCCCAAATCCCACCCTCCCCTGCTTTTAAGGTCCTGAATATTTTAGAATATAGCTTGTATGGTCAACCTTTTTTTTTTATTTTCATGCATTCTACCACCTTGTTATAGTGGAGAGCCTGCAGTTTTTATTTTCCATCTCCTTACAGTCTTCACCTCCGGCCTTTGTAAGTACAAATACTTCCATTTGCTGCAAAGTAGATTGGTAAGTGCCTGACTGAAAGCAAACCCATAAATGGGGAAAATAGTTGCTGTATTTTTACCTGCTAAGAAGCACTGTAAAAAGTAGATTTTTAATAACTATATGCAAATAAATGGCTTCTCTTACAGGATGGGGAGCAAAAGATGCAGACACATGTTGCATAAAAACAGACAGATAGACCAATATAGATATAGATAGACCTATAGGTACACATCTATCTATCGATCGATCGATCGATCGGTCGGTCGGTCGGTCTGTCTGTCTGTCTGTCTGTCTGTCTGTCTGCAGAAAACAACAATAAAAATGTTACAATCAATAAAAAAAGGAATAATCAATACGTATTTTTTTGGGAAAAGACCAGATTAAACAGAAAATAGAGGCAGGCAATAAAAAGTCTTTGGGTCCACTGAAAGTTTACAAGAGGGGAAGAATTCATAGTAGAATTAATTTCTCAAGTATGGAGCCTCCACTAAAAGGGCCCTGTCCTTGCTACTGCTAGGAAGTTCACCTTAAGTGGCAAGCCAGAGAGCAAGGCCTCTGAGACTGATCTTAGGCCCCGTAGGACCATAAAGGTATGGTTTGTCCTAATCCAATCTAGGTTTTAAAGGTTAGAACTAGCCTGGGTGTGAATGAGTAACCAGTGGAACTGTTCAACATTGTGGAATATGAGCAAATTGCTTAGGATCCAGTTGCATTCTTCAGCCTAAATTTTGCATCAGCTAATGCTTCTGAACTGTTTTTAAATGCAGCCCTACATGAAGTATGCATTAATGACTGAAACCAACACAAAGCCAAGGGTTCAAGGACGTTTTTTCGTTGTTCTTATAAAGGAACCCAAGGTGTTTCATTCAGGAAATATTTGTGTGCAAAAACAATATAGAAAACAACCTATACTGCCATTTATGGCTAGTTGCCTTCAATTCAGTTTGGAGATACACTGTCTTGAGATCCCTTCAGGCTGATTTCTGTCCTAGCCAATGGGGTCCTGTGAATATTTCCAGGTTCTTTTGATTCCTCTTTAAGATCAGATTGGAGGGCCCAGTTGCAGATGACAATTGATGGGGCATGCATTTCCATCCCCATTGCAGGTAAGAAACTTGAGCCCTGTTTATGTTTTGGAGCACATTGGCATTGGGGACCAGCATGGCTTGAATAGAGATTTTAAAATGCTTCATACATGAATTTTAAGACACAACATATGTTAGGAAAATTGTGTTTGACTTATTCAGAGAAAAGAATTGGCCCCGTAAAAGCGGGCCCAACCCCCCCCTTTCTTTTTGCTTTTTCTCTTGACTCAAGGACTAATGTTTCCTGAAAACAAGAAGGTCCGTTTACTGAAAAACAACATGCTTGTAGTAGATAAGAATGGAATGCAGGGGCCCCAGGGAGAGAAGAAGGTCCGTTTATCTGTTCTGCGCATGTTTGAAAGGTGTTTTACTAATCCAATGAATTTTCGCCAACTAACTTTCTGACCCTTTTAAGGAGATTGTGCGCCCACCCCAAATCGCCCGGAAGGGACAGGCTATAAGAGATTGTACCACTCCCTTTGTTCTTTGGAGAAAGCCTTTGCCCTGCGTGGTAAATTGTTTTTCTCCCCGCTTTCTGCAGCAGGCGTTTTCCTTTGCAATAAAATAACCTCACAAGAAGCCTTCGTGTCTCAGTCTCTCATTTTGGGAGCTTTCCTTCTTGAGAGAACCGGATAACAGTTTTGGGGGCTCGTCCGGGATGCTCTAAACTGCCCCAATTGGGGCTGGGCATCAGTCCAGTTGAGGTCGGGCAGAACGACGGCGGCGGTGAAGTGAACCGGAGGGTACCCCTGTCTCCTTTTAGGCAGCCGCTTCCTTCCCGACGCTTCGGCTGCTCGGCATCAAGAACTCGGAAAGAGGCACGAACGCAAGAGGTCCTCCAAGCCGGCCGGCCAACGGACATTGGTAAGTTAAGGTGGGGAAACTCCGAACGGGTTGGTTGTTGTTGAATGAGTGAAGGATTGAGTGGACCTGCAGTTCCCTACGGTAGCCGTTGTGTGATCCGGTACCCTGGGTCAGGTCGAGAGAGTGGTTGTTGCAATCCTATTGTGTCTGCGTTCAAGAGACCCCTTACTCTTGCCGCAAAACCCCTTTCCCTTTTGTATTTGTCTCCCGCGGGATGGGAAACCAGGTGTCTAGGAAGGAAAAGAGGTCCAGCGGGGACCAAAAGAAAAGGAGGAATTTCGAGGGGGACGCCCCGGCACCAACTCCGAGAGGCGGAGAGGAGCTAGGAATTCCTAGCAATAGCCCGTTGGGGAAGCTGTTGCTACATTGGGAATCGGTGAAAGTACAGGAGTTTCAGTCAGAGCAGGAAATGGTCCGTATGTGCACAGAGGTCTGGACCAATTTTGAAATCAGTCCAAGATGGCCAAAACTCGGATCCGATAATTTCGATGATATTAAAAGGGTGGACAACAGGCGCAATTGCCCTGGCCAAAGGTTTTGCCCCTAGCCTTATATGCTATAAGGACCAAGCCGCATAGCACTACAGGACTCTCGCCCTTTGAGAGTCTGTATGGAATGGGAATTTGGGATGTTAGCACACAGAGAATTAGCCCCAACCTAGAACTTTTCAAAGATGCCTTTATAAGAAAATATCTTCTGGCCCTGTTCTCTATTCTCTCCGATAATAGGGAACGAGGCATCGCGGTGCAGCGAACGCCATTGGAGGTAGCAGTGCATTCCTTCCACCCCGGGGATTGGGCTTACATCAAGGCATGGAAGAGTGAACCGCTCGCCCCAAGGTGGCTTGGCCCGTTCCAGATCTTGTTGACAACAGAAACTGCCGTCAGGACCAAAGAACTAGGCTGGACTCACCACACTCGCTCCAAACACGCAACTAATCCTGAAGGACGGTGGGAAGCCGTGCATGTGTCTGAGGACGGACTAAAGACTATTTTTAGGCGACAAAAGTAATGTCCAGCAGGCAATTGGCGCATAAGTGTTGCCCCTTCTTTAGTGTGTTCCTGGAAGCAAGGAAGGTCAATAATCTGGTTCAAACTTGGAAGGTATCCTTAAAAATTAGCAGGAGTCGGTGGGGGTTCTATTTCTTTAAAGGGTATTCAATTGGAGATCAAGTAGTATTGGAAGACGAGGAGACAATCGATAGGGAGGAGGAAAGAAGAATTTTTAACGGGGTTTTTACAGAATTGTGGAATTCTCAGTGGTGGCACAATCAGTACTGTAAGGTCTGCCCTATTACGAAGAATCAAGAACTGTGCGAAATTACCGATACTGAGAGTAGTTCTGAAGAAGAATCAGAGGAGGAGTGTGTGATTTCATTATCTGATGACGAGGAGTTAGATGAGGATTGTCGAATTTCATTATTTGGACGAATATTATAGAGTAATGTCAATAATTCCCTATATAACAGGTAGTGTTTGCCCCTGGTTTTCCTGTTCAATCAGTCGAACACCAAAGGGAGAGGTAGAGGCGTGGATAGTGCAAATACAAACTACTTCCTATTGGGACACTGAATACGAGGGGTTGGCCTGGGGCAACCAGTTGATGGTATACAAAAGAGTAAAAGGCAAGGGCCGTGGGACCTTGTATACTAGTACTAAGCTGGCCTCAAGCTTAGAGTTCTGGCATAATCGAGACTGCAAGCGGTGCCCCCTTATCAAAATTAGGGATAGCAACATCGACTCTGGATCAGAGTCAGACTCCGATTAGGTCGTTCCCGGAAGGGAGTGACCTTTCCGCTCTCACACTTTCACCTCCCGGCAGCTTGTTCGGAACACCAGGCGATATCCGGAACTTAAAAGATCCCTTGCTAGGGATAGATCCCTTTGAGCCCCATTGTCTACTATATTGCCACTTTTGCCCTCACCATTGGTGTGCCAGAATAACCAAATTTGACGAAAGCCCGACATTGAGGTGGTATGTGCTGAAGGTGGGATATTCCGAGAGGTTGTGGACCGAAAGTCTGTGGGCTGTGGAAACACCAGTTGCAAGCTATCAGTGGAGGGTTCGACCCGATAGCTCGACGCAGGCAAAAGCCATTCCTAAGGGATGGCTCCGCTACGCATCTTTGGTACACCACGAGACGTGTTGGAAATGCAGGAACGAAAGCCCTTGGGCCGTGCCCAGCCCAGACTCAGAGGACGAGGAATGGAACTCCCACTACCAGTGGCGGTAAAGCCTACCCCTCTGATGTCTTGGAAGAATATCAGGCAGATGCTTATTGGTAGACCAAGGTTAGATGGCAAAGTGATTACAGTATTAGGGATCTTTCTGAGCTTTATTCTGCAAGCGACAGGGTCTACTTGTCCTTGTGTGATAACTACCAGGAAAGGGAATCAGGAACATCAAACATTGCTCTACAAGTCCGTCTATAAATGCATGGGCAATACCTCTGTATGTCGATTTAACAATGTAGAATATACTGTCTGCAGGAAAGGGAGTCAGGAGCCAGTTTGTTTTGATCCTAAGGAAGATCCTGAAAGGATCTGGGTGGAGGTCTACACCCTGGCAACCCTTCAACGAACATTGGTAGCTAGAGCTGAACGAAGAGAGAACCATCCTATATCTCTCATCTTTGATGCATGCGTTGCAATCAGTCATGGATCCTTTCAGTTCACTAAGTGTGGGGGAATGGAATGGGTAAAATACTATAAGGCACAGCACAAATACATGGGATCCACTAGAAAATGCGGCCCCATGGGGGACCATGGATTCGGATTCCACACTAGTCCGACTTGTACAGTATGGGCTACCTGGTCCACTGCAGATAAAACTGCAACTTTGGAATTGATACCTGCAAAACCCGACTGCACTTGGGGTACCTGCAATTTTGTTAATTTTACCATATTACAACCAAAGATGTGGGATGAGAAGAACAAATGGGGAACTTCTATGTGGGATGCGACGTTCAGTATACTTATAGAAGGAACAGGAAGAGATCCCAAAACGTTCCTTAAAATTGTTCAGACTAAGGAATATAAAATAGGGGAGGACTTGAGGAGATACCAGACCTTCTGGAGGGAGATGGAAACGGACCCTTGGGAACAATCTCTGACTCCCAGGACAACTAATCTGTTCGTCGAACTAGCACAAACAATAGCTACCACTATGAATGTTTCAAATTGCTACATTTGTGGTGGTACTCTTAAGGGGGATCAATGGCCTTGGGAGGTAATTGAGTGGAGTCATACTATACCATACAATCTCTCAGGGATACCCGAGCACACTGTCAGAACCAGATGGGAATTGTCTAATAATCTTATAGGAATGTTTTGCATCCAGCGGACTCCCGACAAAGTAAAGCGCCCTGTTAAGTTGGGAGATTCGAATTGTCGAAACATTCGCATCATCAATGGTACACAGCTACTTACTTGGGGAAATGTATCTATTAACCCTTGGATCAATTTAACAAAGGAGACTGCAACCCTTTGGCATAGTGGCAGCTTAATAGGGGATGGGCACGCTCCTGCGGGGTTGTATTGGATATGTGGAAAGGTAGCATACTCTCATCTAGTGCCCAATTGGGCCGGGACGTGTTTCTTAGGACACTTAAAACCATACTTCTTCATGATTCCGCTGGAAAAGGGAATAGACTTGGGACATGTTGAGCAGCCCTTGGCTAGAAGGAAGCGAGAGTTAAAGATAGGGCAGTGGAAAGATGACAAGTGGCCCCCTGAAAGGGTAATCGCTTATTACGATCCTGCAAGTTGGGCCCAAGATGGTTCATATGGATACAGAACCCCAATTTATATGCTCAATAGAATTATAAGACTCCAAGCTGTAGTAGAATTACTCACTAGGGAAAATGAACAAGCTTTATTGTTGTTAGCTAAACAGAACACGCAAATTAGAAACGCTATATATCAGAATAGATTAGCTTTGGATTACTTATTAGCTTCAGAAGGAGGGGTGTGTGGGAAGTTTAATTTGACAAATTGTTGCCTTGAAATTGGAGATACACAAGACGCAATTGCAGAAATCACCGGTCAAATGCGGAAGTTGGCCCATGTCCCTATCCAAACTTGGGCTGGAATTATGGACGACACTGGATGGTTAGGAGGAATCTTTAACAACTGGAAACAAGCACTGTTCTTTCTAGGTATGATTATGCTTGGGCTAATGCTGTTACCCTGTGTTATACCTATCCTTAGAAGCATGATTAATTCAGCAGTCCAGGCGGCAATGCCGAAAACGCAAATGACTGTAAGAGAATCTGAAGTAAGTTACAAAATTATCCCAGCCCAGGATGAGACTTATAATTGTGAATAAGTCAAAGTGTGTAGAAAAAGAAAAGGAGGGATTTGTTAGGAAAATTGTGTTTGACTTATTCAGAGAAAAGAATTGGCCCCGTAAAAGCGGGCCCAACCCCCCCCTTTCTTTTTGCTTTTTCTCTTGACTCAAGGACTAATGTTTCCTGAAAACAAGAAGGTCCGTTTACTGAAAAACAACATGCTTGTAGTAGATAAGAATGGAATGCAGGGGCCCCAGGGAGAGAAGAAGGTCCGTTTATCTGTTCTGCGCATGTTTGAAAGGTGTTTTACTAATCCAATGAATTTTCGCCAACTAACTTTCTGACCCTTTTAAGGAGATTGTGCGCCCACCCCAAATCGCCCGGAAGGGACAGGCTATAAGAGATTGTACCACTCCCTTTGTTCTTTGGAGAAAGCCTTTGCCCTGCGTGGTAAATTGTTTTTCTCCCCGCTTTCTGCAGCAGGCGTTTTCCTTTGCAATAAAATAACCTCACAAGAAGCCTTCGTGTCTCAGTCTCTCATTTTGGGAGCTTTCCTTCTTGAGAGAACCGGATAACACATATATAGGTGATCAATACATAATTTAACATATATCAACACATACTGTATATCAATGCATATATATCTGATATAGTTGTCCCAGCCATGCAGTCTGAAATAGACACCAGCAAAATATTTAGCAGGTGCAGATTCTGTTTCCATGCACTGTGTTTGCACCAGAGATCTTTGCTGTGCTCTGAAGTAGAAGTCAGAGTTAACTTACAAATAACTAATTCTTTGTAATTATACCTCAGCAACCAAGGTATAAACTGCTGGATAGCTCAGTGGTTTCGGTATCTGGCTGTGCAGCCAGAGGTTGGGAGTTGATTCTCTACTGTGCCTCCTTGATAGGGCTTAACTCACTAATACATAGGGCCTCTTAGCTATACAGCCTTAAGAGGATGATGGTGGTGATTATATACATGCACTACAATTGTAACTTAACAATTGATTATTTTACTTTGATGCAGTTGAGAAGAAAGAAGATCCTTTGAATCTGCAAAATCCAAGATCGGGAATAGGAAGTAAAGGCCACCTCTCTCCACAAACACTTGCTGTCAGGTCAAGGGCCAGTTCACTTCTTGGTGTGATTGATCATCTGGATGATTAAGTCTCTGTCAATTACTCCCTACCCCACAAACAGAGGTTTCATTACAGCACTAGATGATCGCCCATATTTTGCAAGCAATTGAAACCTAGAGAACTTTTTTGGGGGGAAAAAGTCAAAACCTTTTGACTATCACTTTGTGTTTGGGTGAGAAGTAGTTCAATTATGGAAAAATAAGTCAGCTTCTGAGATTTCCTCCTGCTTGGTGTCTCTTTATGAATGGTAGTGAGCACAAGAAGGTATGCTCTAGACCATCTTGACTGTTGACATTGGTGTCATAAACATTAAGGCTGCCCTTTGCTAAGTAAAGTTTGGCACCCTTTTTCCTGCTGGCATTGTGGGCACAATATTGTAAAGCAATATCAGGCCATTTCATGGCATTTGAATTGTGGATAGAGGAGCACAGTATCCCACATGCATAAACCACACTTTTTTTAAATTGACTGAATTTCCTGATTTTTTAAAAACCGAAGTTTACATGAACGTACACTGCACACAAATTTCAACGTAAACCTCCTTCATGTAGAATTACACAATGATAGATGATTCCAGAAAATGAATACATAATCTATACTATGTTTGCTTGGAAGCAAGAATAGCTGGGATCTGGCTGTAGTCTCTCTGTGCAAAGCATTTTGAAGGGCTGTTTTGGACTTAATATGATGGCGAAGCCCTGGGTACTGGGTACTTTTCTTGGTTTTTTGTTGTTTATCCTCCCATCTTGATTATATTACGATACGATACGATATACCTTTATTGGCATTATACAAATACTCAGGGGGAAGAGACACAATCAACACCAATGAGGAAGTACAAAATCATGAAAAACAAAAATATTACCCGGAGAATGGGGCAAAGAGGAGTTCAACATTATAAGACATCAGTTAGGATCAAAATTTCGGTTAAATAGTTTGCCACCGCCTCAGTGAGGGGAGCACAGCGATCACTCAGGAAGATAGGGAGAAGATCAGGGAAGAAATCCGAAAAGGGGATCAGCCAGTGGTCTAAAAAGATTTTCCGAAGAGAATAGTGTGCTGAGCATCTAAATAGAATATGGTCTAAGGTGTCGGGCAGCAAGTGGCAGAAAAGACAGAGTCTTTTATCCTTAGGGGTTTTGGAAAAACGGCCAAAATGCATGGCCGACGGGAATATGTTAAACCGAGCTAGCATGAAAGCTCTCCGCCGTGTAGGATTAGTCAATAAATTGAAATAATTTAATGGATATTCTAAAACAGGGGATAAACCGAAAATTTTTGGAGAGCATTTGGGATTAAGGAGGTCACTAAGATGTGCAAACTCCCACTGATATAGCATGGTTTTGATATAAGAATGAGCGAGAGATAATTCCAATTCGAACAGTGATTCTATTGGGCAATCAATGGATAACAGTTTAGAGTGGATAAGTTGAGTCCATTTGGGGGAGTAAGAATCTCTTAGGAGAGCATAAAGTAACGAATCCGGGGGATTGGTTAAAAACAAACGAAGCCAGTATTTAAAAGTGAGGGACCAAGCCAGGGTTGAGGGGAGATGGATCCCTAATTCGAGTAGGATAGAGGCAAGACGAATGGATTTTGGAAGGCCAAGGATCTTCCTAAAGAAAGAAGTCGCTAAGCGGTCAAGGTCAGAGTGGACCGATGCGATCCACACAGGAACTCCATATAATAATTGCGAGATAATTTTGGTTTGGAATATGTGGAGAGCAGCTGGGACGAATTGATTACCGGCAGAGAAGTGGAACTTGGCAATTGCCTTTAGATTCTGAGATGTGGATGAAATGACAGCTTTTTTATGAGGGGACCAATTTAGTTTGTGATGAAAGAGGATCCCTAAGTACTTAAAGGTTTGTACTTCATGGTAAGAATGGGGACCTATTGACCAGGGGGAAGGACACCAGCGTTTAGAAAAGACCATAATTTTTGTCTTATCAGAGTTGATGGTGAGGTAATTTAGCAAACAGTATTTTTGTAAATGGGTAAGAGAAGAACGTAAACCAGGTTTAGTGAGAGAGAGTAAGACCATATCATCAGCATAGAGGAGGACAGGAAGAGGAATCCCATTAAGGGCAGGAGGTGAGTTATCAGAGTTTGAGAGAAAAGAAGAGAAGTCGGCTAGAAAAAGATTAAAAAGCAAGGGGGCAAGGATACATCCCTGGCGAACACCATTTTGAACAGGGATCCTATCAGTTAGGACCTGAGAGTTGGGGAGACGGACTTGGGTAAAGTTAAGGGTATGGAGGCGGCGGACCAAAAACAAAAGGCGAGGGTCAATTCCCCACTTAGAGAGTTTTTCCCATAGTAGACTTCTGTTAATAGAATTGAAGGCGCCCTTAAGATCGACAAAAGCAGCATAGAGGTTAGATTGATGATAAATGGAATATTTTTCAGCTAGGAAAGATAATAGGAAAACATGATCGGTAGTGGACGCACCAGCCCGGAAGCCAATTTGTTCCATTCCAGGAAGGTTTTGAGATTGCGCCCAAGATAGGAGTTTGGTGAGAAGAAATTTGGAATATAGTTTGCCGATATTGGCCAGAAGGCTTATTGGCCTGTAGTTACTGGGTTGAGAGGCGTCACCTTTTTTATAAATGGGAATTGTAACAGAGGATAACCAAGTTTCAGGGAATTTGCCGGTATTGTTAGCTAACGTGAAAAACTTGGCAAGGAGCTCGGCCCACCAATAAGGGTTGGAAGTCAAGATCTCAGAGATAAAGTTATCTGGGCCCGGGGCCTTATCAGATTTTAAGGTGTTAATGAGATCTAAAACTTGATCGGTGGTGACAGGGGGCCAATCAGGAAGATTAGGAGAATTCGGTGGTAAAGAAGGAAGGGGGAGGGAGCTTGTGAATAGCCCTGTAAAATACTCAATCCAGGTTTCGGCTGGGATGGGGGTTAGTGAATTAGAAGGGGCCTGAGCAGTGGAGCAAGAAACTATAGACCAGAAGGATTTCTGGTTATGGGAAATGATTGCCTGGTATAAGAGGTGCCATTTGCGTTGTGCAAATTGATGTTTTTTTTGTATCAAATAGGGCAGAACAGGCTTTGCGGAGAGAGAAGTAGTGCTGTAAGGAGGGAGGGGTTAGGTGATGGCGAATAGAGGAAAAGAAGGATCTAATTTGTTTTTTTTGCCTTCCAGCAATCAGCATCGAACCAAGAGCGAGAGTGGGTAGTGGGGAGAGGCAAGTTTCGGGATCGAAGTAGAGATATTAAGGATTCAATGAGTAGATTATAATTCAGGATGGCCATAGCTGGAGTGCTAGAGGCCATCAGTTCTGTTTTTTTTTGATATAATTTCAGGTAAACAGGACCAGTCATGGGCCACTTGTTCAGCAATAGGAGACCATCTAATTCGGGGAAAAGATTGGGCAGGTGGTGAAGAGATAAGAGGTAAAGATAAAGGGAAAGATAAAGATAACATAATAGGGAGGTGGTCGCTACCTGTACGATTACCAATCAAAAAGACAGAGAGAAAAGAGAGAAGAGGTGGAGAAACCAGGATATAATCGATAACGCTCGAACCCCTAGTAGAAACATGATTGATTATATTATTATTGTAGATTTTAATTGTTGTTTTTAAATCTGTTTTGTGTATAATATATTGTTAGCCGCCCTGAGTAGACTCCTGTCTAGAAGGGCGGGATAAAAATCCAATAATAAATAAATAAATAAAATAAGCAAAACTCTGAGTTGAGTGCATACAATCGAGAAACATACATTCTTCGACCTGTCGGATAAACTTATGTTGCCATGCTCTCTGCAGAATGCAGACTAGAAAGCTTTGTTCCAATTTCCAAAACCTTTTTTTTCCTTGGGGGTAGATAAGCTGAGGAAGAAAAGCTATATTGGACCAAAAGCTATATAAACATGTTGTCTACGTTTTCCAAATTATGTCCCCTTTCCTTTTGAAATAAAAAAGGGGGGTTACCAAGATTGCTGCTGGAAACTAAGGTCAAATTCATCCATACTATGTGAAAGAAAAGAAACAAAGGGACAAATATCAACTCATTTGAAATGTGGTGTTGGAGGAGAGCCTTAAACATACCATAGACAATCAGAAAGGCAGAAAAGTGGATGCCAGTCAAATCAAGGCTCAACTCTCACTAGAGCAAAAATGAGCCAACTGAGGCTATCCTACCACATACATATAATGAAAATACAGAACTGACCAAAAAAGACAATATTGTTAGGAAAAGTGGGAGCGGGGGAGCAGTAAGAAGAGAAGAAGACCTAACATGAGATGGGCTGACTCAGTAAAGGAAGCCATATCTGTTAGTTTGCAAGACCTAAGCAAAAGTTACTAGAAAAGACAATATTGCTAGGAAGAGGCAACAGTAGGGAAAGAGAATGACCTAACATGAGACTCAGCAAAGGAAGTTACTGCTGTTCATTTGCAAGATCTGAACAGAGCTGTTAATGATAGAAAATTGGAGATCATTAAGTCATACAGACACCACACATCAGGTGATTTGATGGCACATAACATTAGAAATGAGCACAAACCTTGGTTTGGAAGTCCAGCCCATTTCGTTGCCACATTCACACACGTGTTGTGCAGGCAGGTGCCCCCCTCCCCTGCATGCTTGCCCATTCTTCAGGTGATATGTGCTTCCCTCCCCAGCTCCCCAGTGTGATTACCCACTCAGCGTGCTCTTCTCTCTTCAGCCTTCTCTGTCAGCAGCCCAATCAAAGGCAACACTGCAGGAATCCCTGTTCCACTTCCTTGTTGGAGTGGGTGGCTCATGGAGGAGGTGGAAGAAGGAAGAGCATGCTGCAAAAGATGAGTGGGCAGTCATGCTGGGGAGGTGGGGAGGTAAGTGTGCATCGCCGGAGGAATGGGCAAGTGTGCAGGGGAGGCAGGAGGGGGAGGGTGCTGTGCCCACACAACACTTGTGTGAGCATGGTGATGGTGATGACTACAACTCTAACTGAGTTTCATGCCCATCTCTACATAATATCTTTGTAGGGTTTTTTTTTCTTTAAATAATACCAAGGAATTGCATAGTGACAAGACAAGTGGAATGGCTGAAGTATCTAAGTACCAGCTGGAGACTATAACAAAAAATAGGCTTAAAGGTCTGCTAATATTGTGTAAGACCTTCCCCAGCCACAAAACAAAAAAGTAGTAATTTCACTACTTAAACGAGTGAGCTTCTGAATGTTTGTTCTCCATTCTTTTTCTATGTCTATGTCAGCATAGACATAGAACCCACACAGACAACATGCCTTTGCAAGAATGAATCCTAAAGAGGTGGTTTGGGCAAGAAAGAGTTAAAAATCTCTTATCCAAAGAATCAGCTAATATGGTTCTAATTGACAGGTCAAAAAAATCAGATTGCCTCAGAGGTGGAGCCAGTTAGCTACAGTGTAGCCTTTGCCAAAGCCACTCTTCCTGGTAAGCCTGTACCATGCATGTTCAGTGTGATAAGAAACTATTGTTTCTTCCTTTTGAAAGGCCTTTTTTGAGGACCAGTATTTCAGCCCCTACAGCCTGGATTCTTTCCAAATAAAGAAAAGTGGGTGGGGCCAATAATTATCTTTTAAAATAATCAAGATTGGTCTTTCTAATTTATGTGATCTATTTTAAATCTGGGGTAGTGTAGGGTCACCTACTTTTAAACAGAGGGTGGGTGGATGTAACAGTTTTACTTTAAATAAAATCGTATGTTGAAAATCCTTTGCTCAAATATCCCCAAATTTGTCAGAGAGAGATAGCAGATTATCTGCTACAACTATGCCAATTTGCTGCTTATCTGAAGCCATGGCTAAAGTGTAAGTTTTTGTTTGGGCTATGCCCATTTTTAGAATTGGCTTGTGTAATGTTGCTTTGCTTTGCTGCACAATATTATCACTGAACTCTTGTGCACTTACAGCACAATTATCTGCCTCCTAGTCTAAAGTCAACCCCCAACATTTTGCTGCGTGAGGCAAAGGACATGATGGTAGCCACTCCTGCCTGATTCCATACAAAAATATCTGACCAGAGTATTGAAATTTTCTGTTGGACTGGTGACAAGGCTTTATCTTTCACTACACCTGAAGACAATATAAAGGTTTAGGGGATATAGAGCAGGCCATGTGACAAATATAGCTCTAACCATTCTGCTTTCTCCAGTGTGTGTCACCTCAGGCAACTGCCTCAGTCATCTTATTGGTGGCACCAGCTTGGCTCTAGCACAGGCTGACTGGATAGAGCAGTCCAGAAGAGCAAATCACATGGGGTTTTTGTCTGTGAGTAAGCATTTGGGGGTTCATAAGAGCTTTTAATTCAATATTTCTCTGAGCATACAGTTTGGGAATTAGTGACTTAAGCAGAAAAAAAAATCTGAATAGACTAAGGTTCCAGAAAGCCATCTGGATAGCAGCTGGATCAATTCATTTGTTGATGAAGACCAATTAAAGAATTTAAAAAATATTTCAAATCATCTATCAATTTTTTTTTAAATGTCCCTTTTAATGACCTTACATGTAATCCCATCAGTGTAAAGGAACAACTCTGAATAATATTCCTGATTTATTTCCACACTCTTTTCTCACAGTGTACTCCTATGAAATGAGTGGCAGTTAAAATCAAGCTTTTTGAAAAATGCATTAAACCATAAAAAGTTTAAAGTTTCATTTACATAACCTGAGATGAAAGAAGATGAAATATTATAATTATCTTTTCAAGTTAAGTTTGCATGGCCATTTAAAATTCAATTGATGCAAAGATAGCTTCAGCTATACCCCACCCTCTTTGAATGCAGGGCTTTTCTTTTTCTAAAAAAGTTCAGGAGTAATGCAATCTGCTCACCCACCCATCATAGTCTGGACTAGGCTCCCATGCTGGCTGCCTCTCTTTTAAAAGCTTTATTATGTGTTACAATTACAAGGTCCCAAAATTAATGTTATCATTTGAATTAATTTTTAAAAGTTACTCCTGCTTTCTCAATATTAAATAGTAACCAAGATTGTTACTTTTTGATTACTTGAAAAAAATCTGAACGCTGCAGTCCTTTAGCCTATGACACAAATAATAATAATTGTGAACTGTCAAGTCAACTCTGATTTATGGTAACCCTTTCCAGGCTTTTCTAGGGGTATCCCGAGACTGTGCAGCTTGCCCAAGGCCACACAAGATGTTTTTTTCTGGGATGCACAGTGGGGGGCTGAATGTCAAACCTCTGGCTCCACAGCCAGTTACCTAACTCACAGAGCTATCCAGTCAGCTTGTGACACGAAACACATCTAAAACTGAGATCACACTGCTATAACTAGAAAGTCCTGCAACAGTTATACTTGTACTAGAAAAGTAGTGAAGCTGTCCCTCATTAACTTACAACCGTGATGTAACTTAATTGTGGTTTAGTTATGGCAAAACAAAATTGATTAGAAGTAACTCATTACAACTCTTTACTTCCAAGCTCTAGGAATGGGCCAACACATGGTCCATGATGTATTAAGTTTGACCTTTTGTGGGACTATTTCTATTATTATTTTTCTGAGAGATAATCACAAAAGGTAATCTCTATTCTTATCAAAATGAAAAAATGTGGAAACCTGTTACAAAGAAGTCTGTAGGTCTAAAGCAGATGTTAAAATTTTGTGTGATTTATTACAACTACTCTATCTATCTATCTATCTATCTATCTATCTATCTATCTATCTATCTATCTATCTATCTATCTATCTATCTATCTATCTATCTATCTATCTATCTATCTATCTATCGGTATGTGTCTATTTAGGGAACAGATTGAAATGGACATGCCATAGTTGTTTTTGTATTAGTCCGAAAGGAATCCCATCCACCTGTTTACAAAGACGGGGTATCTGAAGAGTGCCTTTTGAATTTGAATGGGAAATGTTATAGTTTGATTGGTTAATTGAAATGTGAAAGTTATAAGCTATGGTTGGTAGGTACAATTTTTATTCTGGCTAATAGAGGATGAACAACAAAATAAAAAGAAGGAGGAGGGAAAGACTTAATTTCTAATGTTATTCCCTGCAGGTGTCTTCACAAATTTAGTTCTTTTAAACAGAGCACTGAAACAGAAAACAAGTACAATATTTAAAAAATGGGATGTTCAGTGTGGCTGATGAGGTTTAAGAAGACAAGAACTTTCTTTCTGAAATGGGCTGTGGTTTTTACTTCATTTTATGGTTTCAGGGGGATTGTTTCAGACAGGCTTTCCCTGTCTTTCTATGCCTATGAGGTCTGACTCAAGGGTTCCCCCACCCTTTGCAAAGACAGCAGGGTAGAGGATCGCTTTGGTCAGGCTTCCCCCATCTTTCTCTGCCCGCCCAGGCATAGGAAGACTGGGGAACCCTGACCGAAGTAATCTCCCTCCCCCCTGACTTTGCAAAGACAGTGGGGGGGCATTGCTTGGTTCAGGCTTCCTCTTTCTATGCCCCCACGTCATAGACTGGGGAAGCCTGACCAAAGCGATCCCCCCCCCCGCTGTTTGCAAAGACAGTGGGGGGGAATTCCTTCAGTCAGGTTTCCCCTGTCTATGCCGCAGGGGCACAGAAAGACAGGGGAAGCCTGACCAAAGCAATCCCCCCGTCTTTGTAAACAGGGAGGTTGGGATTCCTTTCGTGCAGGCTTTAGCAAGCCTCTGGAAGGGAAAACCCATCTCTGCCTATGCCCCAGAGGAACAGATGATCTGTGGGGGTATAAGCAGAGAGGGATAGACAAAGGGACAAATATAAAGGGGTTATATTCATCGCTTCGTATTCATCAGGGTCTCTGGACCTCAAGAATATGAAGCAACGAATATCTGATGAATATCGTGATTCATTTTTATATTCGTCCCCATGTCTGTCCATAACCATTGATATATGTAAAAGGAAACAACAGTTTCCATTGAACATGGAACAAAGAAAATATATATATTTGATAAATTAAATACAGCATTTGAAGACTTCCTTATACAATTAAGATGATTAAGGCACATATCTGTAATTTTGAACAAAAAACAAAGTGAGGCCAGTAAACAATAATTCTGGTTACTTTCCCATTGTCAGTTTAGTGGTCGGTTTATCTTAACTTAGTAATTAAGTTACAATAAGGTGAACATTAAATTGCCACTGTGAACCTGGGAAAGTAACAAGCAAACCAGAATGCTGATTTTCAGTGGCTTGTCCTTAGTACAAAAAATTAACCTGAGTACTTCTGGAAGGTCTGGAAGACCACATGTGGCCTGCAAGTCACACTTTGCCTACATGTGCTTTAAGAAAGAGTAAGTCAGTTCAGAATAGGTTGAATACCACTTAACTAGTAAGATGAACCATTCACTTAAAAGGTCTTCTGCCTGGTCTGGACTGAGTCTTTGGATTAAGCCAGGCAGGGGTTTTACATGGCATACAGAGATGATGCAGACCACAAGCTGCTTCATCTTCTAAACAGTGCGCACTTTATCCTAGCATAAGATCCATGACATTCCATGAAGAAGGGAGGGGGGTTCCATGCCAAAAAATTAGTAAGGTGGTACTTAGACAGGAATGTAAATTGTTTCTCAAACTTTATTAAATGTTTATCTATTTGACTCACAATGTAAAAATATAGCAATAGGCATGTGACCAAACAATCCGGTGAGAAATGTATTTCTGCCTTCCTTTTCCGTTTATAATTTTGGCTGAAGATGTGTGTGTGTGAGAACAGCTGGCTAGGAGGACAGTACCATTTACTTCTAGTAAACTTCCAAACATACACAATTTAGAATAATATTATTAGTGGATATTTCCATGACTGTTTTGAGGAAGAGTGAGCAAAAGATTAAAAACCCTTTTAATAATGCCAATTGTAGAAACAAATAATAAAATGAAAATGGTGATGGCAGTTTCTAGTGATTCTGTACAATAGGGTGTCTGGTGCTCTTTGAAGAGACCACAATCATAATGTTTTCTGACTTAATTGGTGGATTGGTTAGTCTCTTTGTAGTAATTTCTTGACTTTCTTTGAAGATATTAAACACAAATACATAGTTTTTCACATTTCAGTGCAGACGTTAAAGGCTTGTAATTTTTTAATTTGAACTGGTTGGTTATTTCCTCGGATTTATTTCAGTATTTTATTGTCTCATTTAGGATAGAAGTATCTGCTTCTGTTATTAATAATACATTTTTAAAAG
This sequence comes from Intellagama lesueurii, assembly GCA_037013535.1. Classification (NCBI taxonomy): domain Eukaryota; kingdom Metazoa; phylum Chordata; class Lepidosauria; order Squamata; family Agamidae; genus Intellagama; species Intellagama lesueurii. Next base: position 115,048,810 of record JBAJHW010000005.1, read on the forward strand.
TCGATTCAAAACTTTCTACTTCTTCCGTTTGAAAAAATCCAGCAACAAACCCTTGAGGGGGTGTTCCGTTAATGTGATACCCCACTGATTTTATAGTACTTTATAGGTCAGAAGTTGCAGAGTTACTGGAGTTTCAGATTTGAAGAAGTGGGAGAGCAAAGCTCTTTGAAATGTTGACCTTGTAGTCCTGGGTTACGAGAATGGCTTACCCCCAATCCAGGTCTTAGGAGGGTCAAGAGCAGCAGGCATCATTGAGAATAATGAAAAGAAAAGATGAAAAAGACCTAATAACTCATATTTGTGTGTGAGGAAAGAAAGGACAGCTGTGAGTGTCAGGCTAAAACTCCTTTTCTGGCCCCAGAGAAGATGGATTAATTGCTTCTCTTCCCTCTATTTTCCCAAACTAGAAGAGATTCTTTAAATATTTTATTAAAGGAAGTCTTTGGTGAAGTAAATTAATTAGTGCTTTCCGAATTTGTCTCTCAGTGTATCATACAATTTTTACTTCTAAGATGACTATCAATCCTTTAAGAAGACATAGGTTTTAGAGATGCTTTAAATGAAGAAGAGGTGGCACAAAATACTTTAAAATAACCTTGCAGCTGAAACCTAGATTTTGAAGATACGCCAGATATGGAGAATGCTGTTTAACCATTTTTTACATAGCTCTTATATTAAGAATAGGGTGGATAATGAAATCATTTTTTGTTATTTTTGCAAGACTAAATCTGACACCAGGGTTGCCAACTTTCTTCTGTGAATACCTTTTTTAAAACATTTTAGCTGAACGCTTAGAGCTCTTCAAGACAGAATAATTTCTTCCCTGTTGTTTCAGCCCTTGGTTCCAGTTTTCCTTAAAGCTGCCTCTTTCCCCATATTTGTTGGGATTAGTGTCCACAAACTGATTTCTCTGCCTCCCCCATACTCCGGGCACGGAATCAAAAGGCTTACAGCAAAGAAGAGGGAACTGCTTCTTGCTTCCTTTTACCAAATGGTTGCTTAGCCTGAAGCAGAAGTACAAGGAAAAGCAAAAGTGGGGGCCCTGTTAAGCTGAGCAAAATGGAAAAACACACCCACTTTCCGCATTTTTTTCCTGATCTCCCCCCATTTGAAAAGAGGAAGCCCTGAATGGACAGGTTACCAACTCTTGTGCCTGCCTCGCCCACTCAGGCACTTCACGTCCAGTTTTCATAGGCTTTACCCAGAGCCAAGGGAGCACTGCTTCCCAACTCCTGTTCATCATCGCCTCCCTCTCACAGTTAGGCATCACTGCCAAGCAAGATGGACAAAAGGGAACAAATCTGTCAGTCACCTGCCACCTCAGCTTGTGCACAGCTGTAACTGTGTAGTTTTGGCACCTGGCACAAGTGGCACCATCTCCTGCCCATTCCACCCTGTGGCATGGGCACGAGCGCCTGTAAAAAGGAAGGTGAGACTGTGGTATCCCTACCACAAAAAAGAAAGAAAGAAAGAACAGTTATGTTTTCAAAAAAGAAAAGTGAATAGGGATGGAAGACGTTGCTATTTTTCTCAATATCCTCCAGTACACTCACCTGTAGAACTTGTTGCCCACTAAATTCGGGTGCCCCATGGCTATACCATAATTGCTCCAGCCTAGTTACAACCCTAAGCTTGTGACTGGACCAAACAAGGAGACCAAACTCTGTGTTTTCTTTTCTTGTGGATTAAGGAAATGCCATGGTGCTAATCACCACCTAGAGGCAGTCAGGGCAATGCTGAAATCCAGAAACAAGCAAACAAACAACAACCACAACCAAACAAACAAAGACCCAAGCTTCAGACGATAAGGGAGGCACCACAGGGTGAAACTCCACCCTTTAGATCAAAGAAGTACAAAAAATAAACTGGGGGTTGGAAAGTGATCAAAGATTTGGAGAAAAATGTGGGGGACTGCTAAAAAGTGAGATAAGGAAAATGTCTTCTGGATCTTGGGGGAATTTTCAGTATGTTTTGTGCTGGAACTTAAAGAAGTACAGATGCTATGTCTGGAAGAGCACTAAATGAAGTAATAAGGAGAAGTATACAGCACCGTTCTATATGTATGTAAATTAGCTATACCAATCCATATGTAATTTTTTCTATTATTATTATTTTAAAATGGCAAGCCATTTGCTGGATGTTGGAATCAGGAGTGAAGGGACAGGAATAAGCAATCATTATCCTGTCAGTTGTTTTCCTCTCATTATTCATTGTCATTATATTATTTTCCCTGGAGGAGAAAAGATACAGACTGCTGTAACTTAGGATGCAGTTAGATAAGGAGGCTGTCCCAGGTTGATTTGAAGTTTCCTATGGCAGTTAAATCACTTGTTGTTCACTCTGAATTTAATTATTCCTGGCAATTTTTAGGGCAAGAGTCCACACGGCAACTGAAGTCACTACAATACTCACAGGGATCACATGTTGCCTGCACCCCTCTGTCATTTTACATTGCTTCTTCCTGCCTCTTTTTTTCTTTTAAATTGACAAGTGACATTGTATTGGGTTGATACAACAACTTGTGAAACTGCACTACTAAGAGCGCTAAATTTGATATACATAATAAAAAATTAAAAATTGTTCATTTGAAAGACAAGAGATGCTCACTTTAGGGGGAATTTTCCTGTTATCCTTGCACACCACACCTGACTGAAGATGTCACTGTCAACACCTGCCACTGCTCATTTGGACCAATACAGATGATCATACATGCCAGAAATTGGGGGTGGGGGTTGACCCTCAACCGTGATGGGAGCAGGATCACTACAAATAAACACTAGCATCTGTTGCCAGAACAAAAAGCAACACACGCCTGTGAAAAAGACCAAGCTTACTCACATTTAGCTGTACATCATGTACTCAGTAGGAAATACATTGATAGCTCTTGCATTTGGAGCATATGTTCTTCTAAAAGTACCAGCTTTGAATTCATATTGCTATTTTCCCCACCATCCATGCTACGCGTCTTTTATCTTGTCTCCTACAGTGCTTTTTCCTATGTCGTTCTGTTCCTTCTCAAAACTCCTGGAAACAGTACTTATCTTTAGTCATCCCATTTATATTGGGGAGACAGTTTAGGCAAGAAGAGCTTCCAGAGGTTAAGCATTTCTTTCAGTGAAACTAAGAATAGCAAAGGTTACAAAGAGAAAAACTGGAACAATAACAACAAACAAAACAACAAATAGTGTTTAGCATCCTGTGAAAGCAATAGTATTTCACTCACACTAAATGGGCCGAAAATATGTAATAAAAGTGCCTCTGAACATTGATACAATAAACAGTGATACAGGAGTGTCAAACAATAGTGCCAGTTGAACTATTTTTGTTATATATAACTGAAAAAGTTTTGTTATTATAACTGAAAATTAATCACTGGTCTGTAACCAAAATCCTATTCTTTAAATTAGACCTGTATAAGGTTGGTAAGCTGGCTGGAGAGATCAGTGAGTTAGATATTTGGCTGTGGATCCAAGGGTTGGGAGTTGAATTTCCTACTGTCCATGGCAGAAGAGCCAGCTGTATGGCTTTGGGCAAGTGATGCAGTCCCAGGATGCTCCCAGAAGAAGGGACTGGTAAACCACTTCTGAGAACTCTCTATCTAGAAAATTCTGAAAATGGTCACTGATTTGACTTGATGGCACATCATCATCATCATCATCATCATCATCATCATCATCATCATCATCATCATCATTATTATTATTATTATTATTATTATTATTATTATTATTATTATTATGGTGGTGGTGGTTGTTATTGTTATTGTTATTGTTGTTTTTATTATTATTATTATTATTATTATTATTATTATTATTATTATTATTATTATTATTATTAAACTCCAGGCACAGTCAAAATTATAAAAACATTGACTGGTATTATATAACAGATACAAGTTTTAACCAAAAACCTAAGTCTTTGTTAAATATCAATGCAGTATGTATGCTGTTCCTAATATTGCCTTGTTTTGTAGCTCTGATGGTGCAATTTCTGAGATCTGCAACTGCTTATAGTACTGTGTGAAATTTCTTGATATTGTTCCCAAAGCCCCAATGACTACGGGGACCACTGAAGTGTGTTTCTTCCAGAGGTGAGATGTTTCGATTGCCAGGTCTTTGTACTTTGTTAGTTTTTCCAATTCTTTATTTCCAACTCTGGCATCCCCTGTAATTGCAATGTCAATGATCTATTACTACTATGTCTGGTGTGTTATGTCCAAGGTGTCTGTTCGTTTGGATCCGGAAATCCCACAAGATCTTGATGTCATGATTTTCTGACACCTTCTCTACCTGATGTTCCCATGGGTTTTTTGGAGGCTGGCAAGTTATATTTTTTGCATAATGACCAGTGCACTAACTTTGCCACTCTATCATGTCTAACTTTGTAATCTGTTTGTGCAATCTTTGGACATTCACAGATGAGGTGTGACACAGTTTCATCTTTTTCTTGGCGGAGTTGACATTTGCTGTTAGCACTAACTCCTTGGATCTTAGCTTGCATCACTTTGGTTTGGAGTGCTTGTTCTTGTGCAGCAAAAATCAATCCTTTGGTTTCTTTATTAAGGGTCTCCAGTTTTAGCCATACCCATGTTGAATTATGATCATGCTTTCCATCAATACTTCTCAGGTGTTGTCCAAGTAGTGGTTAATTTTTCCAGCTACTTAATTTATTTTCAGATTGTTGTTTCTTACGTATATCGAGCCTTTGTTTCTGTTGTTTTCAAAATATTCTCCATTTTCACTGCTTTCAGTAATTTTTCTCTGCTTATACTGGTGTAATAATTTAGACTTCTTTTTTCTTCCTCTACTACCTCCTGTATTTGCAGTAATCCACAGCCTCCGATTTTTCGTGGTAAATATAATCTGTCCACATCGCTTTTTGGATGCATATTCATTAGTTTCTGTGTTTTTCGATCCAATTCGTCTAGTTTGTTTTGAGTCCAATCTATTAATGCAGCTGGGTATCTAATTACTGGAACGGCCCATGTGTTTATGGCTTTGATTGTATTTCCCCCATTTAATTTTGATTTTAAGATTTTCTGCAGTCTTTTGGTATATTCCCTTTTTGTCAGTTCTTTAACTTTTGTGTGCATGATGTTGTCTGCTTCTAGTATTCCAAGGTATTTATAATTTTCATCACTTGAGAGTGATTTTATAATACTGTATTGCCATTTTTAAACTCTATTCCATCTAGTTTTTGGATCTTGCCACGGTGTATAGACAGAGCTGCACATTTGTCAATTCCAAATTTCATTTGGATATCTTCACTAAATAGTTGCACTGTGTTTAGCAGTGATTCTATGTGGAACTTTTTGCATATAGTTTTAGGTCATCCATGTATAGCAGATGATTGATTTTTCCAGCTTGTTGTGAAATATGGTAGCCCAATCCAGTTTTATTTAAAATTATTGACATGGGAATTAGTGAGATGTCAAACAGCAGTGGTGAGAAAGAATCCCCCTGGAATATTCCTCTTTTGATGTTAACTTCCCCAATTTCTTCTCCATGGACCATTAAGACAGTTTTCCATTTTTCCATGTTTTTCTTGAGGAACTTCTGAATGTTTTTACTAATCCCAAACATTTTTAGGCAGGTGTTAATCCAGCTGTGTGGCAATGAGTCAAATGCCTTTTTATAGTCTATCCAGGCCATGTTAAGGTTTGTTTTTTGTCTTTTTGCATTCTTCAGGATCATTTTATCAATAAACAGCTAATCTTTTGTGTCTCTTGACTTTTTAAAGTTCCCTTTCTGTTCAGTTGGACGTAGGGAGTTTTCAGTTAAGTATTTATATATAGATCTTGCAAGTACTCCTGTGAGGAGCTTGAACATTGTTGGAAGGCATGTAATTGGTTGATAATTACTGGGTTCATTGCCCTTTTAAGGATCTTTTATTATCAGAAATATGCAGCCTGTTGTCATCCAGTCTTCAGTTGTAGAATTTTGAAGTAAATATTGGTGCAGTATGTATGCTGTTCCTAATATTGCTAGTTTGTGTAGCTCTGATGGTGTTATTTCTGAGATCTGCAACTGCATATAATACTGTGTGAAATTGCTTGATAAATTTATTCCCAAAGCCCCAATGACTACGAGGACCACTGAAGTGTGTTTCATCCACAAGTGAGATGTTTCGATTGCCAGGTCTCTGCATTTTGTTAGTTTTTCCAATTCTTTATTTTCAACTCTGGCATCCCCTGGAATTGCAATGTTAATGATTCAGACATTTCTTCATTCTATTACTACTATGTCTGGTGTGTTATGTTCCAGTTGTCTATCAGTTTGGATCCGGAAATCCCACAAGATCTTGATGTCATGATTTTCTGACACCTTCTCTATCTGATGTTCCCATGGATTTCGGAAGCTGGCATGTTATATTTTTTGCATAATGATCATTGCACTAATTTTGCCACTCTATCATGTCTAATTTTGTAATCTGTGCAATCTTTGGACATTCACAGATGAGGTGTGACACAGTTTCATCTTTTTCTTGGTGGAGTTGACATTTCTTGTTAGCACTGGGCAGGCAGGTGGGAGTACGGGTGGGCGTGTGTGCGGGCGGGCGGGAGTGTATGCGTGAATGCGTACGCGCGTTCCTTCAGCCCTTGAAAATATGGAAAATATATTACGTGGCCCTCACGGTGAAAGGTTTGGAGACCCCTGCTTTAGAGTGTTGGTTGGGATTGTTCTGGTGACTGCATTTGCATCATTCAGTAGATCTTTTGTTGGTTTACTTTGTAATTGGCACAAATTGGGGAGCCTTTGTTTTTCTGTGTTCTGGCTAATATGAGTTACTATTTTTCTCCTCAGTGATGTCTGCCATTCTGTCAACTCATAATTTCTGGTTTGTTCCATATGTTTTTCCTCTATTGATCCATTTTCTTCCACTATTGCATCTACCTCTATTCTCTGTTTGTCTTCCATACTATGGTCATTGTTCTGTGTTGATTCCCCCCCCCCCCAATCTTTTCTAGTTTTTGCAATTCCTGTTTACTCCAGATGATAAATCTTCTCTGCTCTGTTTATTGTTGTTCAGTTATGTCACTACTTGGGTGTTTCTTTTTCTAGATTTCCGTCATTCTTTTTTGAAAGGCACGGGCTATTAGGTTTGTTTTGTAATAACATTTAATTATTTCTCAATTTTCAGTGGGAGCCCAAGTTTTGCAGTTATGTAGTTCGAAGTTACCAACATGAATTTGACCCAACTCCGGGAGGCAGTGGAAGACAGGAGGGCCTGGCGTGCTCTGGTCCATGGGGTCACGAAGAGTCGGACACGACTTAACGACTAAACAACAACAAAAAAGTTCCAGTAGCTTTGCATCAGCCTGTCCTGGTTCATTAACAGGGTCTGCTGAGCCCTGTAGCCTATTTGTCACCAGTGGCTATAGCATCTGACGTGGTCCTTGTTGATCTGGGCGATGACCAACCCGGTATGGATTTCTGATTTTTCCCTCTCATCATAATTCATGGCTGGGGGACATAGTTGGTCTGGCTTCTCAGCTGAGACCTGTTTGGCTTGGGAGATCCTTCAGCATAGCTCTCAGCTTCACTGAAGTGCGCAAGCCCCTCTGCCTCAACAAGGTCTGTGCCCATGAAGGGGATGATGATGATGACATCATCCTCTGGGGGAGATTGTTGGTAAATAAAGAGTTCGTGCTTCCATCCTGTGGCTTGCCCAACTCACAATCAGTCTGATTTGCTGTGCAAGCTGTGGAATGCAACAGGCACTCTTTAAATACCAGCTGTCTTCCCAAGTAGATGACAACACCAGAAGGAGAGATTTTAAGTAATTAAAAGTTCCTGTTTCCACTCTGAGGCTCTCACAGCTTGTGTGCAATGAGTCTGAGTACACAGAAGCCAGGAAAGCTATGGGACAGATACAGGAACTCTTAACTTATTTAAAATCTCCCCTTGCCAGTGACATCACCAGCCTTTTGCAGTTACTATGCTAGTACAGGATTTGGGCCAGTATATTATTTTTGTTAATTATGTTGGAATGCTGCAAAATATATATTTTTAATAACTGTTGGACAACATTACTAGCCTGGTTGCTCATTAAATTTTGACTCCTAGAATGTAGAGAGGTGAGTTTTTTAATCAAAGTGTACCACAGTCTTTGCTAGTCAATTAACAGAGAAGGGATGGTTGTGATCAGTTCCCCCTCGGCCCCAGAGCTTGGGGGAAAAAAATCTTATGAGCTCATGAAAATATTTTTATCACCAGTACATTAACTTGGTTTCTTCTACAAAATTGCTTCATCTCAAAGATTTCAAAGCCATTGCAGAGATGCCAAAGCTACTAACAGCCCTTGCTTATCAGGAGTGTCGTATAATTACAGTCATGTAGGGGCTGCTTGCAAAGAGAGACTGCAATCCTGGCCTCTGATGGCTTGCACAGTATTTTTCCATTTACAGTGCACTCCTGTTTAATAGATAAATATAAGAGTAGAGGCAGAGGAAATAAGTTCCATTCATTTCTTTGTTGTTGAAAACCTGTAAGGCTGTATTGGTGGAATTAAAAGAAAAGGGAAGAAGCATGAAAATTCAATGACTGCCAGTGTGTGAAATTTCTGGTTGGAATGATAAGTTATTCTAGGGATGGGTTGTTTGCCAAAATTGGCTCTGTGTATCAAGTTCTCCCTTAAGTGTTGACTAGAGATGGGCATGAACTGCCGGTTTGGTGATTTGTGCCAGTTTGTTTCCCAGCCGAATAGGTGTTTGGCACTTTCCAGCCCTACCTCCTCTGGCAAATGTCCACTCAAGTTCTGCACTTCCCAGCCCCACCCCCTCCAGCAAGCACCCACTTGAGGGACAGTGCCCCAGCTTCCCTACCCCACCTCCTCTAGGTTCTCTCTCTGAGTGGGCACACACTGGAGGAGGTGGGACTGGGAAGTGCCAAACACCTGTTCGACCAGCAAATAAACTGGCATGAAACACCAAACTGGTGGTTTGTGCCCATCTCTAGTTGTGATGTCACCATATTGTGTGGTAGGGTTAGCTCTCTAGTAGTGATGGCTAGAGATGTGGAGAGGATGTCTGGGACAATAAATCATGAAATCATTACATGAATGGGCATGCTGAAACATTGCCAGGGCTGTGGAGCAGGGGGTAGGACTCAGTAAAGGGTTTTCTTCTTCAGCCCAATGCATTGTTCAAAATTTAATTTCCCCTGGATATTCATGCTTTAAAAAATCAGAAAACATTCAATGAGTTATTTTCAGTTGTAAGTATTATCAGAAATAAACATCAATCATTCAAGATTTGGAAAAATAAAACCCACAATATTTCTTCTCCAGTTCTGCTTATACTGTTCATCCACTGGGTAGTTGATACATGTAACCATTGTGAAAAGGGTTGAACACGGAAATAACCTGTAGAAGTATTCAGAATGAAAAATACTGGCCAGAATCCTACTAGTTATACCTGCAGGCATAACAGTATTCATGTAAATCTGAGCTGTGAATTGTTGCAAGTTAAGATGTCAGCTGATGTACTCTAGTCTCACGATTCAACATGAAACAGCAAATGGCTCTGCTAACTTTTTAATCTGCAGTCATTTACACCATGAAATTGAATGACATTTTTCAGATGGATTGTGAACATTTTTTAAAAAAATTAAAAAGTGACCGTATTTGCATCAGTTTCTGATAGTTGTTAAACACAACCCCCTTACAATTGCTAGGGACTCAGTTTTTCTATTCAAATGTGTAGAGTAAAAGTTTTATTTCCTTCAATACAAAGCTGCACTCATGGCTACCCAAAACCTCCTCTGATTTTGATGGTTTTTGCAGTTGTTGTTTTTCCTTCAGTATAGGAAAAGAGCACTAGATACCAGTGCTTTCATGTACTATGGTTTCTGAAAATCTTCTGAAGTTAATTACTCATCAGACTTTAAAGAAATATGAAACTCAATTAGAATTGCCCTGGTCTCCAGGGAGGAGATGCACATCCCACTTTGTTCCATCTATTCCTACCTAAAAATGAAACCATCGCCTTCAAAACTGAAAGTTAAGCATGCACTGCCAATACAGAGGCCTCTTGGACCTACGTACCTCTTAAAAGGGTATTACACAAAAAGGTTAGTACAACAACTCAGTGTTCAAAAGTAGGCATAGACACAGTGATGTGAAACAAAATGATGTTGAGGCTATGGATGGTCAACTGGGAGGACTTATGATTAGAGATGGGGACGACTCACCATTTTGGCGAGTTGTCCCGCTTTGTGAGTCGTCGAACCATGAAGTTGCCCCATGAAGCGACGAATAATGAAGTTATTCGTCAATTCATGGGTTTTTTTTAAAAAAAAACACCCGCCCCCTCGCTGCCACTGCCCCCCCCGCTGCCCCCCCCGCCGCACCGTGTCTGATGAGCTGGTGATAATTCATTGTTAGATATGCTGATCATTTTTGTAATTCCCTAGGATAAGTCCAAAGAGAAAGCTGGCTGATGTATATAAATATGCTGACATCTTTGATCTCTAAAGAACAGTTTAATTTTTATAAAATTCTGTGCCATATAAGCAATAGAGCAAAGCATCTTTCTAATTCACAGGTCTGGGTGCACTTCTTGCCTTGCAATCTGTGATGGCATTCCTCCTGAGCAACCAGCTCTCCTAGCCATACTCATACTTCTCAGTTGCTCACCATGGCAAGCATTGCCTGTTGGTTATCTTCAGCTGGTTGGCAGCATTTCCTGTTCACCCTCATACTCTGTGTGTGAACTGGAGAGGAGTGTTGGGGGAGAAAAGATCACTAGAAATACTGTAATAGGAAAACTTGGAGCTTACTCGGGGAACTTTTTGTCTCTCTCTTCAACTGTCAATTCTGTCTTATGGTGACCCTTTCCAGGGTTTTCCAGGTACAGAGTATTCAGAAGTGGTTTATCATTCCCTCCTTCTAGGAGCATCCTGGGACTGTGTAGCTTGCTCAAGGCCACACAGGGTGGCTGTACTCACAGTGGGGAATTGAACTCCCAACCTTTGGCTGTGTCACCAGATACATAAACTGCTGAGTTATCCGGCCAATTTAAACTATACACATGTTAGACATGTATAACTTCAACTGTCAACTGTTAAATAGGAGAAAGTGTCAGAGCAGAATACACAACATGTGAAAATAAGGTAAATTCCAGATGTTTTATGGAAAACTGTTGGGATTAGGATTGCCACAGTTCAAGATACCAGATAAAGTCTGAGAAAACTGGTATGTTTCTCCAGATCCTCAGGCAGGGAGAAAAATCTTGAGTGAGCAATGCTGTATGTAGAAGGAAAAATAAATAAATTGTTATGTATGAGATTTCTTTAAAGTCTGAGCATCTACTACCAATTATTCCTATATGGTGCCAGGGTACGCTAACTCAGTATGTGGGTATTTGTGTGTATGTTGCTCCAAACAGCACAATGGGCCCAAGAATGTAAAGCCACCAGCTCTTTTTCCAACCCCCTCCTGGTTTTTGTGTGTGTTGACCCTGGGTCCATAGTAGCACTTGTAACAAAGAGTGAAGTGTGCACCAACCTCATGACTCATAGAACTTCTTGTGGCACACATCCTGGCAGCAGTGGTGCAATGCCTGGGGGAAATCATCCCCCCTCCCAAACTTGTCTCCCCAACCTCTCTGACATCAGAGTCTCCTCCTGTATCATCACAAACATCTACTCCCTGGTCTCAGGGTTTGGCCCTGAAATTTCAGGGAATAGGAATCACTTGTCCTAGTAATCCTAAATTAGATATATTTTGTATGTGCCTAATGTGTTCTTTAGGGACATGGTGGCACTACGGGTTAAATCACAAAGCCTCTGGGCTGCAAGGTCGAAAGATCAGCAGTTAAAATCCACATGATGGAGTGAGCTCCCGTCGTTTGTCCCAGCTCCTGCCAACCTAGCAGTTTGAAAGCATGTAAAAATGCGAGTAGATAAATAGGTACCACTATGGTGGGAAGGTAACGGCGTTCCGTGTCTAGTCACGCTGGCCACGGAAACTGTCTACAGACAAATGCTGGCTCCGTGGCTTGGAAACGGGGATGAGCACTGCCCCCTAGAGTCGGACACGACTGGACAATTGTCAAGGGGAACCTTTAGCTTTACCTTAATGTGTTCTTTGGAGTAGTCTACCATATTCTGAAACCTGAGTCTCCAGGTTTAGGAAATTAATAATCTGAAGTGGGGGAGGGCTGACTTGCAAGTAGATGCTGTTTCATTTTCCAGCATATACTCAAACCCTGAGGCAACTGCAAGTCCAGTATTTATTTAAGAGAATAACAAATGTAACATTTGTGTAACAAGGTGTAACATTTTAAAATTGTTAAATTTTGTCCATTACTTGATAGACCTCCGAAAAAACAAAACTTGGCCATTCCTTTCGCAGCCCAAAATGAACATTTTGGATGAGCAGTAATTTTCAGGCTTTTACTGGATAAAAAAATTGGCCAGGGTTGGTTCCAAGCTTAAGGAGGACTTGGTGAAATGCCTGCTTATGGGGCCCTTTTTACATTGGATTGCTGGCAAACTTTAATGTCCTTGTGTGCCTCAGAAATAACATTATGGTAATACAAATAGTGACTTCCATCACTCCATTGGAGTCACAAGGGGCACAGCACAGACTTAAGCTCTGGTCCTGCCAGAGTTCTGAGAATGGTCTATTGTTGAATTTAGTCTCATCTGAGTTTGACAGCCAAAGTTATGCCATTAACAATGACTTTCTGTTAGGGGAAAGTATCCCCCCTGTTTATTGTTCTTGATAAACCATGGTTTATTGTGACATCTAAAAAACCCAACTCATTGTTTCCCATTTTATTTCCTATTTCTGGGGCTGCATTTTTTTTTTTTTTTGGAGTAACCTGCCTTCTGTTTTGTAGGCTGTATGTTGAATCTGGCAGTTTGGGTGTTTCTAAATGAAAATGTTATCTGTTTACTATTCAAATGCAATTTTTAAACAGTTTTGCTCAGCACATTTGAATTCAAAATCCCATTAAAGCTGCAGTATTCCTCGGTTACCTTGTTCCCCCCAGTGCGCTGACATTGAGTTTCTCAATTTTTTAAATAGGAATATAATATTGTATGCCTGTTCGGGGTGATGTAATTTCCTGCATTGAATTACAAGTCATTGGGTAAGGCTCTTCACCTTCCCTATCATTGAAATTTTGTGCTCATACACATTTTCTCCCAACATTTACAAAATGTATTATTAGTCTGGCTATCTTGCAATTGCTCCACAGCTACACTTTCATTTTAAATCTGCAAACCTTATCACTATGCCTCCTACCATCTGATGGAAATCGTCAGAATTGCTGAGTTAAGATAAACACCTTCATTTTGCAGCAAGAAAGGAGAAGGAGGGGGGAGTGGGTGGGCATAAGCAGCAAAAAAATGTTAATTTGTTTTAAAGTTTAAAGCACTGACCTATGTACTGAAGATAAGCATATCTAATTTTAAATCTTCCATATCTTTTTGTAATGTCTAATTGTGTAGTTAAATGAGCTGGAAAAGCAGAAATGTGCCTGTAACCTCTAAACAATTTTGCACAGTTCTAGAATATTTGAGATAACAAGAGTAAACCTTAGGAGAGTTTTTGCTTTTCTCCTCTATTAATATTCTGTTTTAGAGGGCATTGTTTAATCAACAGGAGATTCTTTCTGCTTGGACAGTTTTTCCAATTTATTGTTGGGCTCGCTTTATGATCCTGGAGGTGATCTAATGCGTGTTTGTTTCGTGGCATGCTCAAGAAATGACGTGGAAAGAAACATTCACTAGTCCTTCAGAAACGTCCACTGGAGCAGATATCTGTTGCAAAGCAGTGAACATGTATTTACATAGGCACAAATATCTAACTAAATGATTGCTATGCAAATCTCCAGTGGGACTGCAAGTTGTGTAGAGGCACCAATAATTTAATTATGGAAGTGGTGACCGAGTTGCTTTCTAGGCTGTTCTGAAGTTTATTAGAGATTTCTCAGTGAAAAGATTACCAGTGGCAGATAAAGATCTTTTGCTTCACCTCTATGGATTTAGATTAAGGCTGGCAGGGAATTTAATTTTACTTCAGTTCTTTATTTAAAAATTCCAAAAATTATTAATTCCTTCATATTTGGAATGGAAAAAACCTGAGAATTAAAAAAAATGAGAGAAATCAAAATGGAAATATTCATCCATCCAGGTCCATAGCTTTGAGTACCTAATTCTTAAAAATCTGCAGTCCGAAACCTATTATGTATATTTGTCAGCAAAAGTCCAGTCAGTGTAAACGTCAGCAGTGAATTGTCACAAATTAAGGATTTAGCATCTTGAGAGTGCCTGGACTGCAAGGAGAACAAACCTATCCATTCTAAAGGAAATCAACCCTGAGTGCTCACTGGAAGGACAGATCCTGAAGCTGAGGCTCCAATACTTTGGCCATCTCAGAGAAGACTCCCTGGAAAAGACCCTGATGTTGGGAAAGTGTGAAGGCAAGAGGAGAAGGGGACGAAAGAGGACGAGATGGTTGGACAGTGTCATCGAAGCTACCAACATGAATTTGACCCAACTCCGGGAGGCAGTGGAAGACAGGAGGGCCTGGCGTGCTCTGGTCCATGGGGTCACGAAGAGTCGGACATGACTTAACGACTAAACAACAACAAAAGATTTGGCATAGGCTTTTACACACCATTTGACTTGTGGCAGCAAATGCCTACACTGACTTCTAAACTAGTGGCAATTTGCTGCTACTGATGGTGGCATTTTTTTAAAAAATTAAAGGCTTCTCCTTCATCCTGGAGCCCCCTCAAAGGCTTTTCCACAATAATACAGATCCTAAGAGAGACTCGGGACCTAGTGTCAGACATTTTTAATTTTTGGAAAGTCAGTGTAGCTGACTTTCCAAGAATTAAAAATGTCATCAGCCTTACGTGGGGTAAATTGCACAATAGGATTTTAGCCACAGTCTGCAATAATGTTATATCCAGTTTATTCAAAACACCTCAGTTTTATGAATGTGGGAATCCACAATTCAAGATGCTAGTAAATGGCCTGATATTGCTGCATTGCCAGCAAGAAAAAGGATGCCAAACTTTACATAGCAATGGGCAGTCTGAATGTTGACAACACTAATGACAGCAGTTAAGGTGGTCTACTGGACACCCTCTTTTACCCACTACCATTCACAGAGTGACACCAAGCAAGGGAAAACCCCAGAAGCTGACTCCTTTTTTCATTAATTAACCTCTTCTCACCCAAACATAAAGCAATTGTCAGGACTGTTTTTAATAAGTGTGAATGTAGTTCTCTATTCTTTTAAAATATCTTTTAAAATATTTCTACAACTAGACACAGAATCCTTTTTGCAGCACCAATACCCATTTGGCCAGGAAGGAGTTAAAAAGTTCTCCTTCTGAAAGTCAGTCAATTGACTCCTGAGTCAAAAACTCAGATTGGCCCAGATCTGGAGTTGATTTCCTCTTTGAAAACTTGTGTCAGAAGCCTAGTCTCAGTCCTTACTTTCTTTAATTTTTTTTAGGACTCTTCAAAGAAAATCTGTCTTTTGACATCTCTGTGACCTTTCATTCCATCCCAACATCTCACTTCTCATTTTACAAAGCTGCAATAATATATCTACTTTTGAATGTTCTTCTTGGTAAGCCTGTTGCATGGATCGTCAGTTTATAACAAAGTGGTTTTTTTTACCCTTTTGAAAGGCCCTTTTTGAGGATCAATATTTCAGCCCCTGCAGTCTAAGTTCCTTCAAAAAGAAAACAAACAAACAGGCATGGCCATAGTGCATGATAGTGCAGTTCTAATAACACTTTGCCATGAAGTATATGGCTTTCTGGGTGTCTTCCTGACTGGCAAAGTAATGCCTCTTTTGGCAGATGGTTGTTTGATAAGCATTTGTTTTGTAAAGGCCACTGTATCTGTGGCCTCTGGGTTAATTTCTTTTGTTTGATTTGTATCTTACTATTTTTTTTACATGATTTCATATTGTATCATGATTTTAAATTGGTCTGAGGTGCTGTCAGTGATGTATCAATATTAGAAGGGTAGGGAAATAATTCTAAATAAATATTGTAAATAAATAAGTAAATAAATATAAGAAAATTAAAAAAAATGAAGGGGGATTCTAGCCTGGGCTCAAATCCTGAAACATAGGTCAAAATTAAATATCCACTTTATGTAAATAATCTAAGTTTTATATGTAAAGGGATTATTGTAATAGTTAATGATATATCTTCTAAGCTGAAAAAAAAATAGTCATCTTAAAATTTAAAAAGGTCTCTCTTCCCTGCATTTTATAGAACAATATAAATGTGCCGTTACCCTTGGAAATATTTGAAAATCAGTTCCTCAGTCCATTACAAAATGGAGTATTATGTTTAAAACTTCTTGTGAGTTGTTATATTTTACTTAGCTCATTGTCCAGAAAATACGCTTAAGATAATTAACTAGAAATAAGAAAAGGTTGTGTTATTTATTCTTCTGTTGGTTCCATTGATTTGTAATCAACGGAACAAAGGGGTCACTATTTGAATTAATAACACTTCATGTTTTGGATTGATTACATCTAAATGTTAATCAATTCATGTTAAATACTTGGTGTTGGTTCTCTCATTTTTCAATTTGCTATTTGTTTGATTTCATGTTACTGACAGAGATATTAAATGCTAATGTCATTTACCTTCCCAATATGCTAATAATGGATCATTATGGTAATAATAGAGTACAATAATGGATGTTTGATTGGAAAGATCTGGGTTTGTTAGGACATAATTTTAAACTTTGTTTAAAGAAGGAGATAAGATACATTGACACATTCTGTTACATCTTGGTTCATCTTATCATCCAAACATAAATAAGGCATCAAAAATACTGGTTTGGGCAAACATTGCTGACATATTAGGTTGTAATGGTTAGGATTCTGTGCTAGCTTCTGAACTTGCTGCCATTTATAATAGTCTTCTTAGTTTGTTCAGTTAGATCAATGGATCTGAAACTTGCTTTTTGTGTCATTTATAATAGCCTTATTTTTATTTTTTATTTTTATTACTTGGGCATTATTTGCATTTTAATATGAATTTGATAATTTTAATTAATTTCAGCATGGTTGTGTTTGAAGCCTGTAGTTCCATTTTTAGCAATTAAGTGGCAGACTTCCCTGATGGGCTTATAGGTGTGCAGTCAATAAAGTTGGAATCCAATAGAAAATACTAGGAAAGATAGAGCTACAAAATGAGCAAACCTTTTCATTGTGGGTCAGACCATGACAGAAGGCAGGGCAGTTGCTAATGGCTATGGCTTTGTTCTGGTGGAAGAGGCGTAATATGCTGACCTCAAATAGATGCATAATTTTGCTTGAGAAAGCTTTGGTGTAACAGACATATGACTAGTTTAACTTGTGCTAAGATGGATACTTAATAATTAATAAAATAAACTGAAAAGTATTTGCATCAAATGTTTTTGTTAACACTGCTTAACAAACAACTAAACAAAAATAAAAATTAAATTGTGTTTGAGGAAGTGGGTTGTAATCCAGAAAAGCTTACACGAAAATCTGTTAGTCTCTAAAGTGCCACAATGTACTTGTACAGTGGTGCCTCGCTAGACGATTGCCTCGCAGGACGAGGAAATCGCTAGACGATGCCTTTTTGCGAGCGCTACTGCGCTTCGCAAAACGATGTTTCCCTATGGGGAATTTCGCTAGACGATGAGGTTTCCCCATAGGAGTGCGCCGACTAGTGGTCAAAAGCTGTCAGTGCAGCTGTCAGTGCATTCCTATGGGGACCCTCACTCGCTAGACGAGGTTTCCCTATGGGAAATTTCGCAAGACGACTGCGTTTTCCCTTGGAACGCATTGAAGCGATTTCAATGCATTCCAATGGGAAAATGTGCTTCGCTAGACGATGTTTTCGCTAGACAGCGATCCTCGTGGAACGGATTAACATCGTCTAGCGAGGCACCACTGTATTTTGCTTTTGTTTTTGTTGTACCTACTGAAACAGGCTGACATGGCCACTTTTTTTTTTTGTTAATAATGCCTTTTGTTTTTATCAGGCAAAGGGGATGAAAAATGGCAGTCCATTTCAGACAGTCTCTGGGAAGAGGTAAAGAAGATTTTTGATTCTCAAGTGAGCAAGAGCTGCCCACTACAAGAAGTTGAGCCTGCTATCAACAGTGCATCTCTTTCTCTCTTTCCCCAAAATAGAGTTCTTTGTGTGTGTGTGGGAAAAGTAACAGCACATGGAAACAAAGATGTTTATATGCATTTTAACAGACAAATCCACTAGGGCAGGGGTCTCCAACCCCCAGGCCGTCGACGGGTACCGGTCCATGGCCATGGAAGGACCGGGCTGCTGAGACAGATTTTTGAGGGCTGAAGGAATGCGCGCATATGTCCATATGCACGTGCATGCACACTCTGCTGCCCCGCATGCACGCACGCACGCACTCCCACACACATGCACAGACATGCCCGCCCCTGGACGCATGCATGGATGCCCGCCCACCTCCTGCATGCATGCATCCCCCCACCCCTGCACATATGCACAGATGAATGCCCACATGCACCCCCCCTGCATGCACGCATGGACGTCCGCCACCCCCCAGTCTTTGGGAGAATGGTCTTCAACTAAACCGGTCCCTGATGTCAAAAAGGTTGGAACTAGAGATGGGGACGAATATAAAAACGGATCGGTTTTTCCGACGAATGATTTGTTAAATATTCGTCGATCCGTATTTGTGGGTTCAAGAGACCCCCATGAATACGAAGAGATGAATATTTACCCATTTTTATTCGCCTTTCGTATTAAAAAAACAACAACAAAACACCACTCTGCCTACCAGCCGCCAATCAGCTGATCGGCGGCAGAAAAGCAGCCACCACCCCACACAGCCACCCAATACCACAGCCTACCCCACCCCTTCCTTTCCCTACCTTAGGCCCCATGCCACCCCCCCCACCGACACCCTCTTACCTTAATCGCTGCTGCCGAGGTCTTCTGGCCTCGGAGCCACGCATGTAAAAATGGAGACTGGCTGCCCTTTGCAAAGATGGCAGCTGCAGGTTCATTTAGGGTAGGGAAGCTGCAGCTGCCATCTTTGCAAAGGGCAGCCTGGATTCCCTTAGCCTGCCTTAAGGGAATCCAGGCTGCCCTTTGCAAAGATGGCAGCTGCAGCTTCCCTACCCTATATGAAGCCGCAGCCACCATCTTTGCAAAGGGCAGCCAGTCTCCCTTTTTACATGCCGTGGCTGCGAAGGCCTGATGGAGACCTGGCAGCAGCTATTAAGGTAAGGGGGTGTCGGTGGGAGTGGGGTGGGGGGTTAAGGTAGGGAAAGGAAGGTGGTGTGGGGGTGGCTGGCTGTGTGTGTGTGTGGGGTGGCTGCCTATCGGCTTCTGATGAGATGATCGGTGGCCGGTAGGCAGAATGGGCTTCTGTGCTGTGTGGTAAATTCTCCTGCAGGGACCCAATTTGTGGGTGAATAACTCGGATGTCCAATATCCAATCTTCACCAAATTGGCAGGTGTGTTGGGGAAAGACATAGGAAGCTCCGTTGTGATTCTGGAGTCTCTAAGTACCTGGGGGGAGCTTTCCTGGGGGGGTCCTCCTTGTGACTATATACCTCAGGGATCCATGATCCAATGTTCACCAAACTTTCAGAACTTGTAACAAAGCATCTGAGAAAGCTTCCCTGCAAATGTGGTGTCTCTAGGTCATCGGGGGCCAGTGGTATAGCTGTTTAAAGTGCAGATGAATCAACAGATTGATTCATCAATTTGTCGAAGAATATTTGTATATTTGTATTCGTTGATCCGTTAACCTTGACGAATAACGGATCAAAACGAATCGCCATTTTTTAAATTTGTCCCCATCTCTAGTTGGGACCCACTGCACTAGGGGATGGGGAACAGTCTGATTATCATAATAGTTAAGGGAACTTTTGAGATACAGATTACCAAGCCTGAGCTGTGCCTCTGTACATTCAGCAACACAAGTTTCGTTCACTATTGAGCAACATACAGATGTTGTTTTAGTAGGTGGTAACAGTGTTAGCTTTTTTGTTTCCTATTTTCCACAGGTTTTGGAATTGTCCCACTTCCTATTTTCTCTTTCTGTGTAATTTCAGAATAGTATGTTATTTGATTTAAATAAATTAATGGTGGTGTTTCCCTCCCCACCCCATCTGGACTGGCAGTTGGGGAAATGTAATTCCTATGTACTGAGAAACATTGATGAGTCACTGTCACATCTTTAAGATTAACAGATTTGTTTTAGTAGGAGACTGCCCACTTCCTCAAATGCATAGAATAAAGTTTTGGGGCTTCAGCCAGCCAGCCAGCCAGAGTATATATGGTTGTGGGCAGATGTAGACAGTGCATATGGTTGGGGACACAGATCAGAAATAAAGCATTAATAGTAGCATATTTAAATTAATTTTATTATTATTATTGGACCAATGCCAGAAAAAGGCTCTAAATTGTTGAAAAATAACATTTGAAAAATGACATTCCTTATGTCACCTTACCAGGTGTTAAGATAATCGAGAGAGGTCTTTCTCTCAGTTCCACCGCCCTCACAGGTACATTTGACGGGCCCACAGGAGAGGGCCTTCTCTGTTGCTGCTCCCAGACTCTGGAACTCCCTCCCATGGGAGGCCAGGCTGGTTTCATCTCTGCTGTCCTTCTGCAAGCAGACAAAGACCTTTTTCTTCAGGTAGACTTTCCTTTAAATGACTGGTTGACAAAGGGAATTTTTTAAAAGAGATTATTTTATTCTGGTGTTCTACTTGAGCTTTTAATATTGCTGTTATTTATGAGTTCTTTAATGCTTTTTTAATATTGTAATAATTTATTATTTAGTTTTTAACTTTGTTTCTTTTAATGATGTAAGCTGTGTTGGATCCTTTATTTATTATTAGAAAGAAAGAAGGTTTTAGAAGTAGCATACGTGAGAGTTTTACTCATTAATGCAAGTTTTTGAGAAGTCCTCTGTACAGGGCACATCAGCCCACATTTCCCTCACAGAAAGGAGAGGCCCAAAGGACATCTCTTTCAAAGCTGGATTAATACTAGGTAGCCCAAAGTTGATCCTGTGGAGGCATTTCTTTACTGCTTCTGAATGTTATATTCTAAGACTATCAGGAACCATAAAAATAGGAATGTTTGGTTTTTATATATCCAACTAACCACTTTCAGTTACACTTCTTTAACGTAACACTGTAAGGAGCATTGACTGAAAGTGTGGGTCTGGATGCAATCTGGCATAGATCCTTGATATGCCATCCAAGGCATCTCCTGAAAATCCCTGTTGGATCCAGATGGGTTTAAAAGGACTCCACAACTGAAATAAAAACACTGGCTTCACTCTTTTTTCTGTGCAAGATGAAGCTGGGATTATTTGTATGATCCCTCCACTAAAATCTCTGTAGATTGCAAAAGAAGACCCAAACTTCCACTAAAAAAAACAAACAAAACCCACATAGCCCTTATGCAATACAAAAGCAAGGAGAGGTAATACCTTTATTAGACCATTAACATTTTTAAAAAAGATTGCTAGTTTTTTTTTTACTTATAGTAGTCTTCATCAGGCTTCCACTGAAACTGTGCAAGCCTGTTCAATCAACCATCTATGGAGAACTACAAATTTGTCACTTTGAATGGAATGGAAATGAAATGATAAATTAATATGAAAAAGTAACAAAAAGGTGGTGGAAGGAGGGCTTTTCCCCCTTTGGTATCTATGAAAGTATTACTCAGTGTTAAGCCCCCAAAGGAATATTTCACACATCCCCCATCAGACAGGGATGCCTCTATGTAAACCATTTCTTTTTCATGTTCATTTCATGTTCTATTTTATTCAAACATTCAGATTCAAAACATAGCAGATTAACTGTCTGGGGGCTTGGTCCAATGATAATAAAAACTGTTGTTGAATTGGGTCCTGTTTAAAAAAAATCAATTAAAATTTTGGTGAACACACAAGGCATGTGCTATACCAGATAGCAGGAATTTTTAAAAAAGCAAAAGAAGTCTGCTTGCCAAAAAAAGCCGGCACTGAGCAGAACAGCATCTCACCTGACCAATTTGCAGCATTTTTAAAATCTAAAGAGGAGGCCATCCGCCGGGATCTTACCCCCTCTTTGAAAACAGTAGATTGAGCAGAGACATCCAGTGCTCCACCTTGCCTGATGAGATGTAATCATTTTCTGCCTGTGACATCAGATATGGTGGGCAAAGTGCTTGATCACTGTCATGCCACCACCACCTCCCTTGACCCTTGCCTGGCCTGGCTAATCAAAGCAGCCAGGCCTGTAACAACTGAATGGGCCACTGCAATAATTAATGGGTCTCTCCAGGAGACACTCATTAGGCCCATTAGGAAGAAACCAAGTTTGGCGTCGGACGACATTGGCAATTATAGGCCCGTCGCCAATGTTTCCTTCCTTAGCAAAGTGGTAGAGAGGGTGGTGGCTGACCAGCTCCAAGCTCTTTTGGATGAAACCAACGCCCTGGATCCATTCCAGTGGGGCTTCAGGCCGCGCTACGCCATGGAAATGGCATTGGTCACCCTGTTTGATGACCTGTTGAGGGAGGCTGATGGGGGCAAAATGTCTCTGTTGGTCCTCCTCGATGTCTCAGCTGCCTTTGATACCGTCGAGCACGGTATCCTCCTGGGGAGGCTCTCTGAGTTCGGAATCGGTGATCTGGTGCTTGCCTGGCTCTGATCCGTCTTGGAGGACCGTCCTCAGAGAGTACAGCTCGGGGAGAGTGCATTGGCCCCGTGGAGTCTCAATTGTGGGGTTCTGCAGGGCTCCATTATCTCCCCAATGCTGTTTAATATCTACATGAGGCCACTGGGAGGGGTCATCAGGGGATGTGAGGCTTTGTGTCATCAGTATGCTGATGACACCCAGCTCTACATCTCCTTTTTTTCCAACAACAGCAGATGCCGTTTCGTTCCCTTCAGCGCTGCCTGGAGGCCATACTGCAATGGATGTAGGAGAATGGACTGAGGCTGAACCCAGACAAGACGGAGGTCCTGAGGGTGGGTGGCTCCGCCGTCAGTGGTTTGGGAAACTCCCTCTCTTTTTGGGGGGTGACTCTCACCACAAAGAGTGAGCTTCACAGCTTGGGGGTCCATCTGGATCCAGCGCCTACCATGGAAACCCAGGTAGCGTCAGTGGTCCACTCTGCCTCTTTCCATCTCAGGCGGATTGCTCAGTTGCGTATCTATCTTGATGCTGGGGTGCTCACCACTCTGGTCCATGTGCTTGTAGTCTCGAGATTAGACTACTGTAATGCCCTCTATGTGGGGCTACCTTTGAGATTGATGTGGAAGCTTCAAATGGTGCAGAACACGGTGGCCAGACTTCTCACCGGGGTGAGAAAATATCAGCATATTTCCCCCACTCTGGCTGCCCTGCACTGGCTGCCCGTTCGTTTCCACCTAACGCTGAGGGAGGCCCGGAGAGAAAGAACAAGAAACCGGGCCTTCTCGGCAGTGGCTCCTCGACTCCGGAATAGTCTACCCGCAGAGATCTGCCTGGCTCCCTCACTGGGTGTTTTTAAGAGCAAACTTAAAACCTGGCTCCTTAGGCAGACTTTCCCTCCTGTCATCACCTAATGACTTTGCCATTTTGAATTATATTGTCACTGTTGTTTTTATTTTCTTATATAGATTTTACTTTTATGTCTTATTGTTAGCCGCCCAGAGTAGACTTCGGTCTAGATGGGCGGGGTATAAATCAAATAAATAAATAAACACCTGATTCCCAGCCACCAGTCAGACAAGGCCAGCCTTCCTTCCCTCCCCTTTCAGCACCTATCACCTTCCTCACTTCCTGCGCCATCCCTCAATCAACCTCTTCTTCTTGTCCCCTGCCTTCCAAATTTTCCCTGCCTTCTATTCTCCTCAGTCATCTGCCTCTGTACCACTCCCACTCTTGGCCCTTGCCCCCTCTTTCCCTTTCCCCCTTTCCCCCTCATCCTCCTCCCCTTTTAGATATCCGGTCTCCCCATTTTCCTGCCTATTCTTCCACTTCCCACTTGCCCCCTGTTGCTGCACCATCCTTCACTCACTCATACATTGCTTCCCATGGGGCTGAGGCAGATAGTGGGCACCAAGAGGAGAAGACTGCTCCCTGCTGCCTCCCCCATCCTGGATGAAGAGAGCAACCTGCTCACCCAGCGATGCCTGCAGAAAGCAATGAGCCTCCTCAACTACCAGGTGAGCTGCCAGGCCCAGAGCTGGGAGGGGAGAGTTGCCTCCTCCTGCAGGGATGAACATAAGAACATAAGAAGAGTCCTGCTGGATCAGGCCAAGGGCCCATCTAGTCCAGCTTTCTGTATCTCACAGTGGCCCCACCAGATGAATGGACACCTACCCAGCTAATGTGCGGTGGAAATGCTAACAGCAATTTATAATCATGTGGCAGTCGTCACGTGATTATAAGTCATACTTAAGAAAACACGATGCAACAGTGGTTCTTATTGTCAGTGGAAACGAGCCCTATGTTTGCCAGTTCAGCAGTAGACCTGCTCAGCTTCTGCAGTGATAAAAACCAGAAAGGCAAATCTTGTGGTCTCTTGGTCTAGAAAGAAACTGAAGAGTGAGAACCCACTCTTTTCTCTTTCACTGAGATTTTTCTGCATGACCTTGTTTATTTGCTTGTTTAAATCCTGTCATATTTCCAAGAAGTTTCATGGTCAGTTTTTCCCCCAGAAGAAATGCCAAGCTGCATAGAAATATCACAATTCTTGAACAGAACAGTATCTTTCTTGTGCAGAATTCACTTGGAAAGGACAGAGGAAACGCCATGCAGTGCTGAAGTGTTAAAATTCCTTCTCATATTTTCTGCACGGGGTTCGCTGGAAAGGCTAGTAATCTCTGCAGAATTTGGCAGTTTCTTCATGCCAAAATAATGGACAATATGACAACAACAACAACAACAAAAACAAGCCAAACAAAATAAAGGTGATGCAAGGACAAGACTGGAGTTTTATGGGGGGGGGGGAGCTGGGAAAAATCAGTGGTGCAGGAAAGTCCCAGTGGAAAGTCTCAGCGGAAAGTCTCATCGTGCCAAGACTCAGAACATTGCTGAGAATGATAAATTGTGCGAGTACTCATGTCATCTGTAATAAAAAGAGATCCTTTTTGCATTCTTTTTTTTTCTTTTTCAGTTTCATTAATTATTTCATTTTCTGCTCCATTCAAGCAGGCAAATTTACAGTAACCGGTGAAATGGGCTGTTTTACTAGGGCTGCTCTGCTTCAACAGTAGATTGGATCTTCTTTTCTAGTCTACAGAGACTTTTAGGGAAGGGATCATGCAAATCATCCCAGCTTCATTTTGCACAAAGGCAAACATCCAAAAAGGACCAAGAGCATTGAAGTCAGTAATTTCAAATTTGACACCATCTCTTCAGTTTCTCGTTGAGAAGATTACTAATGCCTAACAAGCAAACCTGTAATCTTTTTTCACTCCCAACTTGATTTCTGGACCTTCTCTGTATGTTATAGCTTATATTTTTAGTTTGAACAGTGCAACAGTAAGTGTCACGTGGCCAAGCCAAGTAATGGACAGTGCTCCAAATGACCTTACTACTAGGTACCCTCTTACTATTTATCCTACCATCTTCTGTAGCACCTAATAGTTCATTACTGGATGCTCAGATTCCTTAGCTGACAGGTCAAATTGCAAATAATTCCATGAATGTAGAGAGTCTGCTCAGCAATATTAATATCTCTGATATTAATACAATGCTGCCACGAGAACCTACCTACTACCTCAATTCTTGCCCTCTGTCATATTTAATGGAAGAATCACAAATGTGTGTCTTTCATTAAAACAGAAGGAAAAAAGACTTTGTGATAGTACCAATCTTCTAAGAACCAGATATTAATAACTTCTTTTGTGCTTACAATTTCAGCATTTACACTTCTAAGCAACTTGCTCATTAGCATACAGGAGTGCTGTGCAGAGTTCAGTGACCAGAAGCTCTAAGCAGTAATTAAAACGATATTCTCAAATGACATCTAATTAAAAATGGTTTCAGGAAAAATAAATTATGAGCGTAGTCTTCAGGTTTCTTACAGTACCCACCCTCCTAAAGTCAGTTGAAAGCTAAGTTGCAAAAGCGATGGTTAGAATGGTGGGATCTTTTGGCAGTTTCTGACTTTAGATGTTAACAGAGGGCAATTAAAAAAAACAACCCTAAACTTCTGGTTGCTGATTATCTTGCCATTTCAGAACTGCATCTTAAAAGGGCTTTTCTCAGAGAACAATGAAAATGTGGTGCTGGAGGAGAGCTTTCAGATATCCTGAACTGCCAGAAAGGCAAACATGTGGGTCTTAGATCAAATGAAACCTGAACTACCTCTGGAAACAAAAATGTTGAAACTGAGGTTGTCCTACTATGGGCAAATTATGAGAAGACATGATTCTCTGGACAAGACAATCATGCTAGGAAAGGTTGAAGGCAGCAGGAAAAGAGGAAGACCTAATACAAGATGGATTGACTCCCTAAATTTCACAGGCTTGAGTTTGCAAGCGCTGAGCAGGGCTGTTGAGGAAAGGATGTTCTGGAGATCACTCATTCATGGGATCACCATAAGTTGGGGGCAGCTTGACAGCACATATCAACAACAATGCAATAAAGTATTTTTGGGATATGCCATCTAGCACAAGTGATGGCTGGTGTTCCCTGAGCTTGGCAGACAGGACCTGTCCGAGACATTTTACTGTGTAAAGCAGAGTAGAAACTGGTGCCTGCCAGTCCACCCCAATCATGTTGCAGTTGTGTAATACCTAAAGCCAGCTGAATTATTTTTCGCACAGGAGGCAGAGAAACCCAGAACCACCTCTTCCCATCCTGGGTGACAAAGAGGAGAGCCATGTGTGCTCTTTTGAGGTCATTGAAAGAAAGGTGGACCTCAAATGTCTGCAATGAAAAATATCCCAATGATAAATCTTCCTATTTGCTCTCAGCTATATTATGAAACAGAATTTAGTGTGAGATTGGCATAATCATATGGCTATCTCCTCCCAGTTACTACTGAAATGAGCGAACATGGAAACAAAGATGGCAGTCTCAGCTTGCCTGACAAGTGCTGTTCACAATAAAGCCAAGACATTTTACCAGGGAGATTATTTCACCCACAGAAAGAGGTGACAGGTAAGTTGCGTGTTTTGGGTTCTTTAAATAGAAAACAGTTCCCATATCATTGATGTATTGTCTAAAATAAGACCAAGGAACATGTAGCCCTACCCATGTCATTGGACCACAAGGTCCATGAGTTCACCATTGGCTATGCTGGTTAAGGCTGATGGGAACTGCATTATAACAAGAACTGGAGGACCTCATTTCCCAACCCTGATGAGAAGGTAAGTTGGAACCATTTTGGATGAAAGGAAATGAAGGTGACAGAGAAATGATAATTGTATTTATGCATAACTTCTGAACAAGGGTGTATGCCATAAATCTTGAAAGTTGTCAGGTAGCTTGTCTCAATTTGCCATCATTTCCAACCAGCATATCCAATATCTATGCTCTCTGGGAAAATGATGGTATTGCAGCCCCAAACCTCTGGCATGTTGTGTGGTGGGAAAAGGATTATAAGAGTGCATCATCCCAGAGTGCAGGACACGCAACAATGGGCTCAAGTTAAAGGAAGCCAGATTTTGGTTGAATATCAGTAAAAACTTCCTAATTGTTAGAGCAGTACGACAGTGGAACCAGTTACCTCGGGAGTTGGTGAGTGCTCCAACACTGGAGGCATTCAAGAAAAACTTAGATAATCAGATGGCAGATATGCTTTGATTGTATTCCTGCATTGAGCAGGGGTTTGGACTTGATGGCCTTGTAGGCCCCTTCCAACTTCACTTTTCTATGATTCTATGATAAGGATTATAATGGAAGGATATATTATAAGTATTTCTTAAGGGTGGTTCCACATCTGCCATCAGAAATGTTACAAGCCACCCCAGAGCTTTTCTACCACATCCCTACTTTATTCTGCCATATATGCAGGCTAACATCTCCTCTCGGAAAGGAAGCTGCAAACTTCTAACTTTTCTTCTCCTGATATACATTGTTGGTTCTTTACTGACTTTATGACTTAGGCAGTTCCTCAGTTAAAACTGGATACATATCCAATATGATGAGCAGCATTTCTTTTCCAGCCTGGATGATGATTGATTGACTGACTGCCACTGCTTTTCAAAATGACACTCCAGGGAGGGTGAGTTTTCTCTTTGAAACTCTGTCCCCAGTTAGATAGTGAGGATTCGAGCTTAGAGGCATTTGCAAATTTTCAGTAGCCTGTGTGGGATTTCTGCTTTGAACCGGGCTCCCATGGGCCTGGTATTAATTACCAAAGGCAGAGAGGGTCAGGAAAGGAATCTTATCCAGAGGCAGGAGGCTAAATCATCACCAATTACTTAAGTCTGTCTGTCACTTTTTGCAAGAAGTATATTGAAGTTTCCCAGAGACCAGTGTGTAACAATTCTCTGGAATGCTTTTTGCTGTTTTCTGAAACACGATCATGGCCACTTGCTCTTTCAGTACAGAGGTGAGGGATGCACTTGTGTCAGCAGAATTCCCCAGGTTACAAAATGCCCACAATAGCCGTCAGGGAAAAAATTAATTCATTTGAAATGTGGTGCTGGATACCCTGGACTGCTGGAAAGACGAACAAGTGGATCCTAGATCAAATCATACCTGAACTTTCTTTGGAGGCAAAAATGTTGGAACTGAGGCTGTCCTACTTTGGACACATCATGTGAAGGCAGGATTCTCTGGAAAAAAACCCAATGATTTTGGGAAAGGTTGAAGGCAGCAGGATAAGAGGAAGATCAAATACAAGATAGATTGACTCCCTAAATTTCACAGGCTTGAGTTTTACAAGAGTTGAGCAGGACTGTTCAGGACAGGACATGTTGAATATCTCTCATTCATAGGGTCACCATAGGTTGGAGGCGACTTGATAGCACATAGCAACAACAAGAAGAAAATGAAGACTGTCATTGTAGGGATATACAGAGTACTCACAACATTTTTCATTTTTAGTGGTTATCTGAATCTTGCCATGTCAAGACTCCACATCAGGAGTTCCTCCCATATCAGTGAAATTTCCTGGCTTGCCACAAAAATGGTATGCTCACCTCCTTTTACTCTTCATTATTTTTTCCTTCCTGTTTTTTTTGCCTGTTCTTCTAGCAGGGAACTACTAAATTTTGTGGCGCTTACTGTCATTTGCAATGAATCTTACACAAGAGAGATGTTATTCTGCACAGGAATTGTCACAATCCTGCACAGCTTTATGTTTCTTTAGCCTTTTCTAGGAGAATCCTATGCAGGAGAGATGTTGTTTTGTGCAGAATTTGCAATAATCCTGCACAGCTTGGCATTGCTTCCAGAAAAAAAATGACCACAAAACATTCCAGAAGTCCTGTGAGATTTCCTATGAGGTATCTCGGGTGGGATTGCATAGAAAAATCTCAGTACTGTATGAGCAGAAAAGGACGACTGTCCCTTCCTCTGGATTGTCTTTGAGAACAAGAGACTGTGAGGCTCACATCCTTACATTAGGGAGAAAATGTATCAACCCCCACATTTCCAACATGCAGATTATCAGTGTGGAAAGAGAAGAATTTTGCCACATGACCCACACCTGCCCTCTGAAGGAATACCGTCCAGGAATAGAGATGCTACTTCTTCTGCTGTTTTTGAGAACTCGGGTTGCATTGCAATGCATACTGCAAACAAGCCACATTTTCTATGCTTGCAGATAAGGCACTATGCAATATTCAAAGACCACAGGAGAAAACAAACAAACAAACAACCCTCCATATTGTCATTATAAGCCTCAATATTATGTTGCCTATAGAAATGACATCTGTGGGTCTAGTAAATTGAAACATGATTTACATGATCTACCTACATGTATATGATTGATTTGCACTTGTGCCAAATTGCAAACATATTTGACAAAAATTGTCATAGGTACCATATGTCAGAAAGGACTGAAAATTGATATAATTACCCTTTTAAACTTCATTTTTCAAAGAGGTGTATCATATATTCCTTTCCAATTTTGGTAAAAACTATTGATGTAGTTTATTCAGATTTGTCAAGGAAAGCAGTTAAAAATCTTGAAAAAAATCTCTTCGTGTATTGGTTTGTGTGTTTCTTTTCTTCAGTATACTTAATGTTAGATTTATTTTTCAAAGACCATGAAAATATAATTATCTGCTAGTTTCAGACCAAGGCTAATATGGTCTATAAGCTACCTCATTTTGGCTTGATCTCTACAAAGCCAGAAGATTGGTGCAGATGCCTTAGCAGTGATGTTGTGAAATATCACAAATTGCATCTTCAGTTTTCTTTTTTTTAATGCCTAGTTCCATATGATGGGATTGAGTGCAATACATATCGGCAATACAGAACCAGCAACCGGTGGGCATCCTTGCTGGTTCCAAGCACCTCATCATGTGGATTTTTGATTGAAAGTTCAAGGCAAAGCGTGAGTATGGGGAGGAGGTATGTTATGTTGTTGTTTAGTTGTTAAGTCGTGTCCAACTCTTCATGACCCCATGGACCAGAGCACGCCAGGCCCTCCTGTCTTCCACTGCCTCCCAGAGTTGGGTCAAATTCATGTTGGTAGCTTCGGTGACACTGTCCAACCATCTCGTCCTCTGTCTTCCTCTTCTCCTCTTGCCTTCACACTTTCCCAACATCAGGGTCTTTTCCAGGGAGTCTTCTCTTCTCATGAGATGGCCAAAGTATTGAAGCCTCAGCTTTAGGATCTGTCCTTCCAGTGAGCACTCAGGGTTGATTTCCTTCAGAATGGATAGGTTTGATCTCCTTGCAGTCCAGGGGACTCTCAAGAGTCTCCTCCAGCACCACAATTCAAAAGCATCAATTCTTCGGCGGTCAGCCTTCTTTATAGTCCAGCTCTCACTTCCATACATCACTACTGGAAAAACCATAGCTTTGACTATGCTTTGTAGGGAAGCTGCTTGCCCGTGTTGTACTGAAGAGAGTCCAGGTGCTTGCAGACAGAGTCTATCCAGAATCACCGTGTGGATTTCGAGCTAATAGATCCACCACTGACATGGTATTCTCCCTCAGACAGTTGCAGGAGAAATGTAGGGAACAACGACAGCCACTCTTTGTGGCCTTCATAGATCTCACAAAGGCCTTTGATTTGGTTAGCAGGGATGGCCTTTTTAAAATACTTCCCAAGATTGGATGTCCACCTCCACTCCTTAACATCATCAGGTCCTTTCATGAGGAAATGAAGGGCACTGTAGTTTTTGATGGCTCAACATCAGATCCCTTTGACATCCGAAGCGGAGTGAAACAGGGCTGTGTCCTCGCGCCAACCCTGTTTGGGATCTTTTTTGCTGTCATGCTGAAGCACACCTTTGGAACTGCAGCAGAAGGTGTCTATCTCCGGACTAGATCAGATGGAAAGCTCTTTAATCTCTCTAGATTGAGAGCAAAGACCAAAGTCCAACTGAAATGCATGCGGGACTTCCTCTTCGCCGATGATGCAGCCATTGTTGCCCACTCTGCTGAAGACCTCCAACAACTCATGAATCATTTTAGCAAGGTGTGGGAGTGCCATTCCCAAGGTTGCTAAGCCACATTGTTGTTGTAGTGAGGGCACACCCTCCTAGCAAGATGCGGCTGCTTCTGAGAGGCGTGGCTACCCATTCTTCTTCTTTCTCATAGTGATAGAGAGCTAACTTCAAAGCCCTTTACTTGGGCCAATCATAATGGCATTATGTAACCATTGTCCTATCTGTATACTGTCAACTATCTGTGAGCTTGTAAGGTTAATAAAACACAGTCCTCCTGGGGGCAGGGCAGTCTTATTCGAGGTCCTCTCCTTCTAGTCGCCCATCAGGAGCACTGCTGGCAGACATCCCTGTGTGTGTGGCTGACTTCTTTAACTCTCTCTCTAAGACTATTTGCTATCCTAATTATCTGGTGATCACCATAAACCATCAGCCTTCTCATTTCGTGACCCTACAGCAAGGCCTGCCAAGACTTTGGACTAACAATCAGCCTGAAGAAAACACAAGTCATGGGCCAGGGTGTGGACTCACCTCCCTCTATTACCATCTCCATGCAAGAATTGGAGGTTGTTCATGACTTTGTGTACCTTGGCTCAACGATCTCTGACACTCTCTCCCTAGATGTCGAGCTGGATAAACGCATTGGCAAAGCAGATACCATGTTCTCTAGACTCACAAAGAGAGTATGGCTCAATAAGAAGTTGATGGCATATACCAAGATCCAGGTCTATAAAGCCTGTGTCCTGAGGACACTCCTGTACTGCAGTGAGTCCTGGACCCTTTGTGCACGGCAGGAGAGGAAGCTGAATACGTTCTATATGCGTTGTCTCCGACGCATTTTTGGTATCTCCTGGCAGGACAAAGTTCCAAATAGAGTAGTCCTAGAACGAGCTGGAATTTTTAGCATGTATACATTACTGAAACAGCGACATCTACGTTGGCTTGGGCATGTCGTGAGAATGGCTGATGGTCGGATTCCAAAAGATCTCCTGTATGGAGAATTAGTGCTGGGAAATCGCCCCAGAGGGAGACCACAGCTGCGATACAAAGATATCTGTAAGCGGGATCTGAAGGCCTTAGGAATGGACCTCAACAGATGGGAAACCCTGACATCTGAGCGTTCAGCCTGGAGGCAGGCGGTGCATCACGGCCTCTCCCAATTTGAAGAGACCCTTATCCAGCAGTCTGAGGCAAAGAGGCAGTCCTGAAAGCAGCAAAATCAGGGAGCTGGACAGGGGACAGATTGTATTTGTCTTCAGTGTGGAAGGGATTGTCACTCTCGAATTGGCCTTCTCAGCCACACTAGACGCTGTTCCAAGTCCTCGATACAGAGCACATTACCATAGTCTCCCGAGACTGAAGGATGCCTAATCTATGACTATGCGGACCTTTGTTGGCAAGGTGATGTCTCTGCTTTTTAAGATGCTGTCTAGGTTTGTCATTGCTTTCCGCCCAAGAAGCAGGAGTCTTTTCATTTCGTGGCTGCTGTCACCATCTGCAGTGATCATGGAGCCCAAGAAAGTAAAATCTGTCACTGCCTCCATATCTTCCCCTTCTATTTGCCATGAGGTGATGAGGCCGGTGGCCATGATCTTAGTTTTTTTGATGTTGAGCTTCAGACCATTTTTTGAGCTCTCCTCTTTCACTCTCATTAAGAGGTTCTTTAATTCCTCCTCACTTTCTGCCATCCGAGTGGTATCATCTGCATATCTGAGGTTGTTGATATTTCTTCCGGCAATTTTAATTCCAGCTCGGGATTCCTCCAGTCCAGCCTTTCGCATGATGTATTCTGCATATAAGTTAAATAAGCAGGGAGACAATATACAGCCTTGTCGTACTCCTTTCCCAATTTTGAACCTATCAGTTGTTCCATATCCAGTTCTAACTGTTGTTTCCTGTCCCACATATCGATTTCTCAGGAGATAGATAAGGTGGGTAAAGGTAAAGGTAAATGTTCCCCTTGACAATTTGTCTAGTCGTGTTCGACTCTAGGGGGCGGTGCTCATCCCCGTTTCCAAGCCATAGAGCCAGCGTTTGTCCGAAGACAATCTTCCGTGGTCACATGGCCAGTGCGACTTAGACACGGAACGCTGTTACCTTCCCACTGTGGTGGTCCCTATTTATCTACTTGCATTTGCATGCTTTCGAACCGCTAGGTTGGCGGGAGCTGGGACAAGCGACGGGCGCTCACTCCGTCGCGTGGATTCGATCTTACAGCTGCAGATCTATAGATCTTACAGCACAGAGGCTTCTGCGGTTTAACCTGCAGCGCCACCACGTCCCTCAGATAAGGTGGTTAGGCACTCCCATTTCTTTAAGGACTTGCCATAGTTTGTTGTGGTCCACACAGTCAAAGGCTTTTGCGTAGTCAATGAAGCAGAAGTAGATGTTTTTCTGGAACTGTCTGGCTTTCTCCATAATCCAGCGCATGTTAGCAATTTGGTCTCTAGTTCCTCTGCCCCTTCGAAATCCAGCTTGTACTTCTGGGAGTTCTCGGTCCACATACTGCTGAAGCCTGCCTTGGAGGATTTTGAGCATAACCTTGCTAGCGTGTGAAATGAGTGCAATTGTACAGTAGTTGGAGCATTATTTGGCGCTGCCCTTCTTTGGGATGGGAATGTAGACTGATCTTTTCCAGTCCTCTGGCCACTGCTGAGTTTTCCAAACTTGCTGGCATATTGAGTGTAGCACCTTAACAGCATCATCTTTTAAATAGTTCAACTGGAATGCCATCACCATAAACTTGGATTACTGTGATTTTGAAAGGTCTGCCTTGGATTCGTATTGAAATCATTCTATCATTTTTGAGATTGTATCCCAATACAGCTTTTCCCACTCTTTTGTTGACTATGAGGGCTACTCCATTTCTTCTACAGGATTCGTGCCCACAATAGTAGATATGATAATTGTCTGAATTAAATTCGCCCATTCCCGTCCATTTTAGTTCACTGACGCCCAGGATGTCAATGTTTATTCTTGCCATCTCCTGTTTGACCACATCCAGCTTACCAAGGTTCATAGATCTTACATTCCAGGTTCCTATGCAGTATTTTTCTTTGCAGCATCGGACTTTCCTTTCACTTCCAGGCACGTCCGCAGCTCAGCGTCCTTTCGGCTTTGGCCCAACCACTTCATTAGCTCTGGAGCTACTTGTACTTGTCCTCCGCTCTTCCTCATTAGCATGTTGGATGCCTTCCGACCTGAGGGGCTCATCTTCCAGCATCATATCTTTTAGCCTTTTGTTTCTGTCCATGGAGTTTTCTTGGCAAAGATACTGGAGTGGCTTGCCAGTTCCTGCTCCAGGTGGATCGCGTTTAGTCAGAACTCTCCACTATGACCTGTCCGTCTTGGGTGTCCCTGCAAGGCATAGCCCATAGCTTCTCTGAATTACTCAAGCCCCTTCGTCATGACAAGGCAGCAATCCGTGAAGGAGTATGTTATGTTATAAGCAGGCACAATTTGCAACATTGTACAGTATCATTCCTGAGCATGTGGGGCATTTGTTAAGGCAGTGGTTCCCAACCTTTTTCAAAGTTGTGACCCCCTTTTATAACAGCCATGTAACCTGTGACCCTCCCACGTTTGCATAAATAGGGCATCGTTGTCATTCCCTGACATGGCGGCACCATTGATGCTGATGCTGCTCACCCTCCTACTGATCCCGGCACCGACTCTGCCACCACCACTTCAAAAGTGGGGGGGAACAGGTAGGGGGAGGTTAAAGGTAGGGAGAAGAGAAAGCAAAGGATTTCAAAGATGGGCCAGGGGATGGAAGGACGTTGTGTTTCCCAGGGAGATGGTAAAACCTTCACGCAAATAGGGTCCCCCTCAGAAACTGGCACAAAGCTTTCCTTGCACCTGGTGGTCAGTTTGTTTTTGTATGAGTGTACATGTGTATGTATGAGAAACAGGCCTTTTGTGGGTTTGTTGCATGTGGAGTTTGTTGTGTGTTTCTCCCCCTTCTTTTTCCTTTGCCTCCCCTTCTTTAGGCTCTCCAGAAGTCATAGTTAAAATCCCTTTCTTGTGGAAGTGGCAGCAATTATATATTTACGCTGGCAATTTTTTTTCTGTAAAAAATAGTCCAGGTCATCCCTTCTCAGAAAGTAGTGCCTTCTTTCTCCCCCAACGGGCCTGTTTCTCATACATACGCATGCATACTAACTTTAATAGCCTGCTCTGAAAGGTCAAGGAAGAAATTATTTGACAAGGGCTGCAACACATGTAAGGAGACCCACAACCCCCCAGAAAACACTTTGCAACCCCCTTGGTGGTCACGACTCTCAGGTTGGGAAATACTGTGTTATGGCATCAGCCTTAGCTTCTTAGCTCCTGGCTCTGGGGAGTTTGAGGCAACATGAGATCATTTCAAAGTGACACTTTTAAAAATCACTGAGCAACCTATTAAAGCTCATGGATTAAGATGATGTGCACTTAACCCACATTATGCCACATGTTTCCTCCATTTCATGGGACTTTGGATAGCTTTGACTAAAGTGACATCAGCTCTTCACTGCTTTTAGAAGTCATGTTTGACGTAAGTGTCCAATTTTAAAGAATTAAACTAACAAGGGATGGATAAATTGAAACTGCTCAAAAGGCAAAGTACTCTGTATATCATTAAAGATAGTCATGTGGTTTCTAACATATATTAACTTTCAGACACTTAGAGAAGGAATATTTTCAGTCTCTATCTTTCAGCTACACCTACTAAAGCCACCTCTACCGACCATCCTGTTCTTAAGATCCTGAGATCTCCCTTATCAAAGTATGATTGGATTCAACAGACTGCTTGGAGAGAGAAAAATTGCCCCCACATTAGATGAGGATCTGCCCATTGTTCAGGAGAACCCACTGATCCTCTAGAAAACCATTTTTTTGGGGTAAAGGTGGCTGTGGAGTATGGGTGTGTAAAGGTGGGATATTTCCTTTCTGCAAAGTTCTGTTTAAGATATCTTAAGATCCAAGCCACTTTTGTCATTATTATATATCTTTAGTTTTCTTTTTAAAAAGAACATAGTCAAGGATGGGAGAAGATATTCTTAAAGCAAGAGGAGGGAGGGCCTCAAAGATCCCTGTTTTGAGAGGTTTTATCTACCTGCACCATGGAGAAGGATCAGAGTTGGCCTGACCCATTTAAAAGCACTTTTAAAGGTAATCTACATAAGAGCTAATTTATCCAGCTATGCTTTCTAGCAGATACAATGATAGCATTGAAATTCAGCAGAATGCAATGGGTGTCGTCATTGTCATTGTCCATGGCTTTTTAATGGGTATTTTTCAAATTGCCTAATTACTGTAGCTAACAGCAATATGTAGACATCAAGAGCTGAATGAGCAGAAGGAGGGGAAGAGGGAATCTAATGGGGCCTAACTATATTTGTGCCATACAAATTAAGGATTAAAAACCTAAGTGCTTCAGGCAGCATAGAGGAGAACAGTTGCACTTAGACCAACATAGAATTCCAGATGCTCTGTCAGAATCCCAGGATGAGCAATGTCAACTGATGTCAAACGCTGCTAGAAGATCTAATGTAATAAGCCCAGGAAATAGGAAGTCTCTGCAGAAGGCAGGTGATTAGTGATTCTCCACAGGGCAGTCTCTGTGCTATAAACAGCTTTGTAAGCCTGAAGGAAATGTCTTTGCAAGGAAAGAAAGCAAAATAAGCTCGGAGTGCATTTGACTTGAAATTGTTCAGATAGTTATGGTTCATGAACATCTGATCTTGGAAATATTATTTGTGCCAGAGACAGGCAGACCTGAAAAGACTGTTTTCCATTTCCAACATGCTGCCCTGCTGGATTCATCCAGAAAAAATCTGTTTCTGCACATTTTTCAAATGGGCATGTTAATGGCCACATGTCCCCATTTATCAAAGGATGTGTGTGTTTTAGAAGTGTCTTACATTTTTTTAAAAAAAATACATGCATGATGTCAAATGTCCTTGCTTTTATGTTGTTGTTTAGTCGTTAAGTCGTGTCTGACTCTTCATGACCCCATGGACCAGAGCACGCCAGGCCCTCCTGTCTTCCACTGCCTCCCAGAGTTGGGTCAAATTCATGTTGGTAGCTTCGGTGACACTGTCCAACCATCTCATCCTCTGTCGTCCCCTTCTCCTCTTGCCTTCACACTTTCCCAACATCAGGGTCTTTTCCAGGGAGTCTTCTCTTCTCATGAGATGGCCAAAGTATTGGAGCCTCAGCTTCAGGATCTGTCCTTCCAGTGAGCACTCAGGGTTGATTTCCTTCAAAATGGATAGGTTTGTTCTCTTTGCAGTCCAGGGGACTCTCAAGAGTCTCCTCCAGCACCACAATTCAAAAGCATCAATTCTTCGGCGGTCAGCCTTCTTTATGGTCCAGCTCTCACTTCCATACATCACTACAGGAAAAACCATAGCTTTGACTATGCGGACCTTTGTCGGCAAGGTGATGTCTCTGCTTTTTAAGATGCTGTCTAGGTTTCTTATCGCTTTCCTCCCAAGAAGCAGGCGTCTTTTAATTTCATGGCTGCTGTCACCATCTGCAGTGATCATGGAGCCCAAGAAAGTAAACTCTGTCACTGCCTCCATATCTTCCCCTTCTATTTGCCAGGAGGTGATGGGACCAGTGGCCATGATCTTAGTTTTTTTGATGTTGAGCTTCAGACCATTTTTGGCGCTCTCCTCTTTCACCCTCATTAAGAGGTTCTTTAATTCCTCCTCACTTTCTGCCATCAGAGTGGTATCGTCTGCATATCGGAGGTTGTTGATATTTCTTCCTGCAAACTTAATTCTGGCTTGGGATTCCTCCAGTCCAGCCTTTCGCATGATGTATTCTGCATATAAGTTAAATAAGCAGGGAGACAGTATACAGCCTTGTCGTACTCCTTTCCCAATTTTGAACCAATCAGTTGTTCCATATCCAGTTCTAACTGTTGCTTCCTGTCCCACATACAGATTTCTCAGGAGATAGATAAGGTGGTAAGGCACTCCCATTTCTTTAAGAACTTGCCATAATTTGTTGTGGTCGACACAGTCAAAGGCTTTTGCGTAATCAATGAAGCAGAAGTAGATGTTTTTCTGGAACTCTCTGGCTTTCTCCATAATCCAGCGCATGTTAGCAATTTGGTCTCTAGTTCCTCTGCCCCTTCGAAATCCAGCTTGTACATCTGGGAGTTCTCGGTCCATGTACTGCTGAAGCCTGCCTTGGAGGATTTTGAGCATAACCTTGCTAGCGTGTGAAATGAGTGCAATTGTACGGTAGTTGGAGCATTCTTTGGCACTGCCCTTCTTTGGGATTGGGATGTAGACTGATCTTTTCCAATCCTCTGGCCACTGCTGAGTTTTCCAAACTTGCTGGCATATTGAGTGTAGCACCTGAACAGCGTGGTCTTTTAAGATTTTAAATAGTTCGACTGGAATGCCATCACCTCCACTGGCCTTGTTGTTAGCCATGCTTTCTAAGGCCCACTTGACTTCACTCTCCAGGATGTCTGGCTCAAGGTCAGCAACCACACTATCTGGGTTGTCCGGGACATCCAGATTTTTCTGGTATAATTCCTCTGTGTATTCTTGCCACCTCTTCTTGATGTCTTCTGCTTCTGTTAGGTCCCTACCATTTTTGTCCTTTATCATGTCCATCTTTGCACAAAAGGTTCCTTTAATATCTCCAATTTTTTTGAACAGATCTCTGGTTTTTCCCTTTCTATTATTTTCCTCTATTTCTTTGCACTGTTCATTTAAGAAGGCCCTCTTGTCTCTCCTTGCTATTCTTTGGAAGTCTGCATTCAATTTTCTGTAACTTTCCCTATCTCCCTTGCATTTTGTTTCTCTTCTCTTCTCTGCTATTTGTAAGGCCTCGTTGGACAGCCACTTTGCTTTCTTGCATTTCCTTTTCTTTGGGATGGTTTTTGTTGCTGCCTCCTGTACAATGTTACAGGCCTCCATCCATAGTTCTTCAGGCACTCTATCCACCAAATCTAGATCCTTAAATCTGTTCTTCACTTCCACTGTGTATTCATAAGGGATTTGGTTTAGATTATACCTGACTAGTCCAGTGGGTTTTCCTACTTTCTTCAGTTTAAGCTTGAGTTTTGCTATAAGAAGCTGATGATCAGCGCCACAATCAGCTCCAGGTCTTGTTTTTGCTGACTGTATAGAGCTTCTCCATCTTTGGCTGCAGAGAATATAATCAATCTGATTTCGGTATTGCCCATCTGGTGATGTCCATGTGTAGAGTCGCCTCTTGTGTTGTTGGAAAAGAGGGTTTGTGATGACCAGCTTGTTCTCTTGACAAAACTCTATTAGCCTTTGCCCTGCTTCGTTTTGAACTCCAAGGCCAAACTTGCCTGTTGTTCCTTTTATCTCTTGACTCCCTACTTTAGCATTCCAATCCCCTATAATGAGAAGAACGTCTTTCTTTGGTGTCAGTTATAGAAGGTGTTGTAAGTCTTCATAGAATTGGTCAATTTCAGCCTCTTCAGTATTGGTGGTTGGTGCATAAACTTGGATTACTGTGATGTTGAAAGGTCTGCCTTGGATTCGTATTGAAATCATTCTATCATTTTTGAGATTATATCCCAGTACAGCTTTTCCCACTCTTTTGTTGACTATGAAGGCTACTCCATTTCTTCTACGGGATTCGTGCCCACAATAGTAGACATGATAATCGTCTGAATTGAATTCGTCCATTCCCGTCCATTTTAGTTCACTGATGCCCAGGATGTCAATGTTTATTCTTGCCATCTCCTGTTTGACCACATCCAGCTTACCAAGGTTCATAGATCTTACATTCCAGGTTCCTATGCAGTATTTTTCTTTGCAGCATCGGACTTTCCTTTCACTTCCAGGCACGTCCGCAGCTCAGCGTCCTTTCAGCTTTGGCCCAACCACTTCATTAGCTTTGGAGCTACTTGTACTTGTCCTCTGCTCTTCCTCAGTAGCATGTTGGATGCCTTCCGACCTGAGGGGCTCATCTTCCAGCGTCATATCTTTTAGCCTTTTGTTTCTGTTCATGGGGTTTTCTTGGCAAAGATACTGGAGTGGCTTGCCAGTTCCTGCTCCAGGTGAATCTCGTTTTGTCAGAACTCTCCACTATGACCTGTCCGTCTTGGGTGTCCCTGCACGGCATAGCCCATAGCTTCTCTGAATTACTCAAGCCCCTTCGCCACAACAAGGCAGCAATCCATGAAGGGACCTTGCTTTTATAGAACACATTAAAAGCCTCGAATTGTAGGGATTTCTAATCAAAATGGCTTCCATTTTCATGACCAGTAAATCAGGGTGGGCTGGGGGGCAATGGAACGAATATCTGCACGGAACCAGAGACAAACAAAGAAACAGAAAAACATGCTCTTTTGCCGAAAGTGCTTACAGCCAGGGAGTCTTCATTAAAATAGCCTCATTTCTTTAAAAATGTTAGGAATAACATTCTCTCCTATATTGCCTAAACTCAATAGGTATACTTATTCCTCACATGAAAAAGACTACTTTGTATCTGTCTGCCATATAGGTGTTAAGGGGTGAAGGGAGTAAATGAATCCTTGGACTTGGATGGTTAATCTGTTGATCTTGGTTCCTCACATAGTCTTTACATTCAACACTTGAAGAAATGTGTACATTTTAATAGAGTTTTTTAAAAACCAAACAAATGGAAGTTAAATTCTCACCCATTTTTAGCATGCACTCCATGTGAACTGAGGGCAAAGAGGACTCCTAAGAGTCTATAGGAGTCTTTGCATTGAAGTAGAAACACCTAACTGTGTTAAAAGGAAGACTAACAGTATGTTCTGTTTTCAGATTGCTGTTTTTCTGACTTGCACATTACAGTCCCCTCCCTGCAGTGAAGACGAATCATTAATAGAACACTGCTTCAAGGGTCCTTGCTGGTGATTGTAATTCTAGAGAGGGATTAATTTCTAAATATTAATGAGCCATGCAATTTTTCTAACTTCTTGCCATTGTATGTTTATCTTTCGTTGTGTGTGTATTTTTGCATGTAAATGATTTGGACACTAATAATCAAATTGTCCTTTACCACACTTGATGAATTTTAATGTCATAGCATAGTTTCTTCCAGAGCGTAGAGCAAAGTGTCAAGTAGCACTATCTAGGCCAAAGCATCAGCTAGCAAAGTCACCACTGTCATAGAACTGAAAGTTATGGATGCATAAGAACAATTTAGATATTCTGTAGTTGTATATCTGTAGGGGTGTTGGGGCTATGTGTACTTTCTCCACTACCAGTTTCTCCCATCTTGATTTGGAAGGTCAGAAAAGAGATTGTAAGAATGTTTGGCTGGATGCTGTTATGGTCCTTTTTGCAATTAAGAACTGTGTGGACAGGGTTCCTCTTCATGGAATGGGGTAGAAGACCATTCAATCAATCCTACTTACAGTAGCAACTCTGATCTTCCCACTTCTTGTGGGATGGAGGAGGCAAGGCTACTGCATGTCCTCAGATGCATTTTTGATTCATCAAAAATGATTCATCAAAAGGGAGGATAGGCATCATGAAAAGGTAGGACACAGAGGACAAGGGGCATTTAAAAAAGGAGGAAACTTGCCTTAAACTTGCACATGCAAGGAATGGAGAGCTTTTAAAAAAATAAAACCTGTGTACTGTTGCCATCACATTATTGGCTGCTCTGGACTTTGCAGTGTCTAGACCAATTGAGAACCAGAGCTTGAGTGGAGGACATTTCTGTCCAAATTGGGACCACTAGCCACCCTACCAGCAACTAGTATTGTCAAGCTTTCACCAAGCCTGTCCCTGTGCCATTAAGAGCAGCTTGGTCTGAAATAGTTACTGGCTTATAAATTTTGTTTACAGGCTCTCAAAAGTTTCACTTGCTAGTTCTTCCAGAATGCCTTCTAAGAGTCCAGGCAGGAGATGCCTTCCTGGAATCTGGTAGCAACAAAAGCAAAATGTTCATCAATAGGTGCTTCCTCAGTGGACTTTGTTGACTGACTTTATCAACTGCAATTATTTCTTTTTTCTATGAACAATTTAATCAAATCAAATTGTTGTATGTTTTGTCTGGGTTCTTCCATCTCTTTTTGATCACAAGTACCATATCCACAGTGAAGATCACTTTAGCGATGTTCTTCTGTCATTCTGAAAAGGCATAGTTTGGACATGTGCAACAACCAAAGCTTCAAAAAAAGTTGCTTTTTAGACTACAATTCCCACTGGCCATGGCGATGGGGATGGGGTGGGGGGGGAGGGAGATTCTGGGACTTTTAGTCTAAATTGTTTCTAAGATCTGAAGAAGATTTGTTTCCACAACTTTCCCAAGCGCTGGTAATGCCATCAGGCAGGTAAAGTTTTACCAGGTGTACCTGCATTACTCCTGGCAACCATCAATGGGAAAGTTCTTATAGTTAAATGTTTCTTACAGAGAGCATTGACTGTGGAGTTCTTTCTGCAGTTTAATCCTTCAGCATAGCTCACTGCATATTTTATACACCAGCTCAGTATTTTTTAAATAATGCCTTCTATATTTGCTCAGATCATGAGAGAATTTTTGCCTAATTTCTTTTTCTGTTGGGAAGCACTTTGCTGAGTAAGAAGAATCTTGAGATAAGGCACCCAAGGAAGACTGTATTTCTTTTCAGGCTTATATTAGGAGTAGATTAGCCAAATGCCTTTCTCCTTGCCTATTATCATAGTTTCTTATTAGAGTGGATTAATTTATCACATTTTCATCCTCTCTTATGATCTTTGACATAAGAATGAATAATCATACAACGG
The DNA here is from genome assembly GCA_037013535.1 of Intellagama lesueurii. Taxonomy (NCBI): domain Eukaryota; kingdom Metazoa; phylum Chordata; class Lepidosauria; order Squamata; family Agamidae; genus Intellagama; species Intellagama lesueurii. The sequence continues at coordinate 115,092,068 of JBAJHW010000005.1, forward strand.
AGGCATTTGCTGCTCTTGTTATCTGTCAGGCCTTTCTTCTTCGTTTTTGTTTGACGTCCCAGCAATGCTGAAAGTAACAGATGCACTACCACCACAACAGCTATGACATAAACCACATATTGTAAACAATAATATATTCATATGGAAGAATTGAAAGGAAGTCTTACTCCAAGTTGGGGAGCTGTGGGACTCTCCAGCTGTTATTAGATTGCAGTTTCATTAATCTCTGGTCAGAATATTCAGCGTTGAAGGATGCTGGGAGTGTAGTCCAACAACATCTGCAGGCCAGAGATATACAAAACTTTTCTAAAGAAAACAAAACTGATTAAATTCCCTGTGCTACCCACTATAAGATGGATCTGTGTCATATGCATTAGGGGAACTATGTGTCAACTCCTGCTAGAAATGGGCACGAACTGCAGTTCAGCACTTTGGTGTGGTTCAGCAAATTGGGCCCACAGGTGTTGTGCAAGCACCCCGGATTCCCTGCCCCACTCAGAAGCAATGCCCTAGGCTTCCCTGCCCCAACTCCTTCTCTAAGTGGGTGCCTGTGGGAGGAGGCAGGGTGAGGAACCTGGAGCTGTTGAACTGCATCGAAGTGCCAAAGCACAGTTTGTGCCCATCTCTAGTTCCTGCTTTCTTTTATTTTTGTTGTTGTTTAGTCATTAAGTCATGTCCGACTCTTTGTGACCCCATGGACCAGAGCACGCCAGGCCCTCCTGTCTTCCACTGCCTCCTGGAGTTGGGTCAAATTCATGTTGGTAGCTTCAGTGACACTGTTCAACCATCTCGTCTTCTGTCGTCCCCTTCCCCTCTTGCCTTCACACTTTCCCTTTCTTTTATAGGTTCATGTATTTACCTCCTGAATATGAAAAAGACAAAAAGAAAGGTGACCCACATACTAGAGATGTGCTGCGTACATTTGCAGTTTCTCATTTTTGGAGATTTTCTCTCCCCCCCCCCCCCCTTGCTTCCATTCTTCACTGAGACTTCCCCCTCCATTAGCAAGATTTCCTGTTTTGTTGGAAAAATGAGATCCTGGTCTTAGATTTCCTCTCACTGCTCCTCCAGTTTTCACTTGTTCTCCACCGAAAACTGTAAAATTCTGCTCAACGTAATGTCCTCTCCAGATGAATCTTGTGCAAGAAAACAGCCATTTTGTACAGTATTATTTCTGTAGAGCTTGGCATCCCCCTTGACCTTTCCAGCTGAGTCCTGTGCAAGAAAGATGCCATTCAGTGAAGGAATTGTGCCAGTCATGTGCAGCTTGCAATTTCTTCCAGAAAATATTATCAGAAAACTTCTGAGAAATCCCATGAGTTCTACCTTGAGATCATAAAAATTATTTCAGATATTTTGCTGGAAGGAGAAAGGGGTGAGTTCCCCCTCCTCAGTTTCTTTTGGAGAGTGATAGATTACAAAATGCATCTACTGTATATCACACAGATGTGAAATGGAGAACACAGTGTATTGAAAAGAAACACAAGACACATTTCAATTATGGGGTTCAGTGGCAATTGCGAATAGGCAAATGATAAGCTAATTTAAAAAACCTAACCTGGGTAGATTTATTGGCTCTATGATATTTCTACGTTCAGTGGCAGTATATTTCCAACCTTCAGGAACTGGGGCAAATAATGTTTGTAGAGCTGTTGCAAACCCCTACATGATGATGTAAATTGAGAACTAGGGCATCCACCACAGGGTGCCCACTAGCCACCTGAAGATGTCTGGTGAAGAGGAGTCTTCTGTATTCAAGTGAAAGCTACTGTCTCTTAAAACCATTGGCCTGGGTACAGCATTTGTATATTTCCCAAGCTCATGAAAGGAGGCATCCCTTCCTTCCCTAGCCCTTTCCATGTCTTCCTTCCCCATGTCTCATGGGTGTGCTTTGGCAGCTGCCCTTGCTGTTTCTGCCTGGCTGGCCTCTGTCTTTGCTGAAGCTGTAGATGCTCTAAGCAGTTGCTGTGTTTTTTAACATCCTGCTTAAGAATATGCTGGTTGCTTAGGGTGGCTAGGACTTCATCTGGAGCAGCACAAGGTCTCCTGCAGCTGGAGGTGGGAAACAAATTGCCACCCCCACATTGTATGGCAGCTGGAGTTGCCATGATGCCACAACACACCTACCTTGGGCACAGAATCTGTGAGTCTCCTGCATGCCACTAAAAAGTGTCACAGAACTGGGAAGCAAGGACAACATGTGGAGAAAGAGCAGAAGCTGTGTTGCAGTGGCTTTGCTGCCCATCATTCTGTTTTTTGAGGCATCTGCCTTCATTTGGGCAGTGGTAGAGCAAGTCTGACTTTGACAAAGGCCGCAACAGGCCAGGCAGTGACAAAAGAATGGCATTACCACAGTGTGTGTGCACACAAGAGGAGAGGCAATCTAGCAGAGCAAGGCTTTCACTTTCCAACTGTGAACAAGGCCTAGGGCATGAGATTTTTGTCTTTTCCTGTGGGGAGCCCAAAGTTTTATTGATTTAATTTATCGATTTATTGAAAACATTTTCTATACTGCCTTTTCTCAACAAGTCCAAGGTGACAAAGAACATAATTCTAGAATTTTTTAAGAAAAGATTTTGGTAATAATAAATACAATAAAGCAACTGTTAATATAAGAACAGGAAAGGAAAGGATGATGAAAAACACAAACAGTAGAGCCAGAAAAAAATAATCTGATCACGCAATTAAAACCACCTCTAAAAGAGAGGAACAATTTATGGTCTCCAAAGTCTTCCTAAAAAGACTGCATCTGTGCTCCCTTCTCTGTAACAGCCTCTCAGATATTTGAAGAGTGCTATCAAATAAATCCTTCACGATTGGCCTTCTTGTGTTTGCTGGACATTATACATCCAGTTCCCCTTGCAGTAGGACTCATGCATTTGTTGCCCAGCACATGTATCAGAATCTGTCTGGGAATGTCATTTATGGAACATAAGCAGAGGCCCATTGTGGCATTCGCCCAGGTCATGAATATTCATATGCTATTTGCATAGACCAAAGGGAGTGCTGGAGGGGCGGAGTCACGAGGTATAAGAGACTCAGCAGGAGGAGGAGGAGTTTAGATAAGGTTTAGATAGGGTTCTAGAGTTGGAGAATTAGAGTGTTAGAGAATTTGGTGGAGTTTTGGAGTTTGGGCGGGAGAATGGTGGTTGAGGGTGGATAAAGAAGAATGTTTGTTTAAGAGTTAACAACATTGCTTGTTCTGTCAACACCTGTATCAATAAACAATTTCTATTTGGTTCTTTTAAAATTACATATGACCTGGACATCTATTATTAATAATAGGTATTGTTGGTGAAATCAACTGGTGGCAGCTGAGGGGCACCTAGCATGAGCTCTTTGGTTGGTGAAACAATCAGGGGCCACATGGAATCTTGACACCCATCAGCTTGCATGTCTGGTGACTTTTATGCCATGCTCAGAGTTGGCTAGCTGGCCACATTACACTTCCCTCAGTTGAAATATTCTGGGCAATCAGGAGAGAATTTTTGTTCTCATTTCAGGGGCTGATCAAGTGTGAGGTTTGCTCCTTATAATTTATTTAATCTTACCAATCTATTTTCCTTAATAATGAATGCTTTTTGAAGAAGTGAGCTATGCTTATGGTAATTACATGCTGCTAAAATTCTATTTCCTTTTATTCATTTTAAATTGACTGCCTTTTAATTTCATCAAGAGTCTGCTTGCCCTTGTGTAATGAGAAATAGAATACAGAGAACAGGTCTTTATGATACCTTGCAATTTTACCCACTATCCAGTAGAGGGGTTCTCTCTGTGTGTTCATGGGGATGGGGTGGAGGGTAGAGGAAATACCATATTTTTCTGAAATTTCTATATTAAAGCCATTAGACTTCTCAAACAGCAGTTCAGCCATATGGATTTACATGATTTACATTTTAGCCTTGTGGATCTATATGAAACCACTGGGAGAGGCTGTCCAGAGTTTTGGGATTCACTTTCACCAGTATTCAGATGACAGAAAACTCTACCTGTCCTTGTCATCTAAATCCAAGAAAGATATTTCAGTTCTAGATCAGTGTCCTATGTCGGAAATGGACTGGATGAGGGTGAATAAACTGAAATTTAATCCAGACAAGACAGAGGTGCTCCTGGACAGTCAAAAGGCAGATCAAGGACTAAGGATTCAGCCTGTACTGGATGGGATTACACTCCCTCTGAAAACACAGGCATGCAGCTTGGGAGAACTTCTGGATTCATCTCTGAGCCTTGAAGACCAGGTTTTGGTGATGGCCAGGAGTGCCTTTGCACAGTTAAAACTAGTGTGCCAGCTGTGCCCATTCCTTCAGAGGCCTGACCTGGCCACAGTGACACATGCTTTAATTACACCACGGCTAGATTACTGTAATGTGCTCTATGTGGGTCTGAAACTTCAATGGGTCCAGAATGCTGCAACCAGATTGTTAACCAGGGCTGGTTACAGTTACCACATAGCATCCCTGTTACATCAGCTCCACTGGCTGCCAATTCATTTCTGGGCAGAATTCAAAGTGCTTATTTTAACCTATGGTGGTGGGTCCAAGCTATTTCAATAACTATTTCCCTTTATGAACCTGCATGGGTGGTAAAATCATCAGGGGAGGCCTTTCTCTTGCTCCCACCACCCTCACAGGGGATGTAGGAGACGGTCTTCTTTGTCACTTTTCCCAGACTCTGGAACTCCCTCCTCTCATCAACCTATCTTTGCTGTCCTTCCACAAGCAGGCAAAGATCTTTCTCTTCAGGGAGGCTTTTCCTTAGTGACTGACTGTCTAGGAGACAATAAACAGGATGGTTTACATTTTGTTGCTTCTAACTCTGTTTTTCATTAAGCATTTACGTAACATTTTAAAAATAATGTTATAAATTCTTCTATAATATTTGAAAAAAATTACTCTTTTTAGCTTTTAATATTGTGTTTTTAATTATATAAGCCACATTTTTTCCACATTTTTCACATGTGATGTCATCTTTACATACTATTTTTATGCTTTTTAACAAACCCTAGAAACTAGTTAGATATCTTCATAGCACATCTCTGCATTCTGCTCATAAGTACTCAATTGTCTTTGTTTTGTAAGAGAAAGAAAGAAAGAAAGGTAAAACCAATGTAGATATAATCTTGGAAGCAAAATAAGCTTGGCTGTGAATCTTTGAAATCAAAGTTCTGAATCTCTATAGCATGCAAAATAATATGATTCTGTAGATCCTGTAGGCAGTCACACAATGCAGCATTAAACAGAACAAAGAGCTACTAGTTGTAGACTTCACAGAATTTCTTTTCTACTTGCAAGCTACTGTTTCAAAGACTGAGGTGATTTTGGGCAGTGCCTTGCAATGAACAGATAAAGTATGTGTGGATTTGTAGTTCTGCGAAGCTATCTTTCCCCAAGGGAACATCTTTCCCCAAGGTTATCTACCAACTCCATGAGGTCCTCCCAGGCCATGTGTCACTGGGTAGCCACTCCAAAGGAGGCCAGGAAATCATCCACCAGAAACAGGGCCTTTCTTTGGTATGGCACCAATACTTTGGAACTGACTTCTGGAAGAGCTGTACCTGGCTGCCTCCCGCCCCACATTTAAAAGGCACTTAAAAGCTCTGCTTTATGGAGAGGCCTTTTTTGGCAACCCTTCCTGATGCTCCCCCCCTTTTTTGTTTCTCCATCTGATAGTTGTTTATTTGCCTTGCAATCCAAATTTTATTCTTACAATTTATGCCTCCTGTAGTTTTTGTTGGTTTTTAACAATTCATTTAATATATTATTATTATAAGATGTTTTTAACGTATGTAAACCTGCCAGAACAGTGCATGACACTAATGGGGCAGTATATAAATTTAAGAAATAAATAAATTTTATAAAGGTGTGGAGAGAGTACATAAATGGAAATCCATCTTTCAGCATTAGAATTCTGGCTCACTATGTAATAATCGGTTTACAACAGACTTGGACCAGGCAAAATGATATCCTTCCTTATACAGTGCATCACTCTTCTACACTGGTCATTTTTGAGCTAGCTGGAGTGGGCTAAATAGGGTTGGGTGGGGTTGGGTGGAGATATGAGATGCTATTTGATGTGATTGTCACATCCAATTGGCATATCGGAGCTCAAGTGACACTGTTTGGTCCAGCTCCTTTTGTTTTGAATTTCTGATATCATGCAGTATCTTAATAAATGAAACACTTTAGGATATTGGCAAATTGAACACTTCCTCCATTCATTGGTGGTAGGGCAGAGGAAGTGGATTTTTAAAAAGATTCTGGCAGACCATTGCTGATGTGCTGCATCACTTATATAAAAATAAAAACAATGTTTTCTTTGCCTTGTCTAAAGAGTCAATAAAGCAACAGCCTGCAGCAGAATCTGTGGATTTGGCTGTGGTCAACTTCTTAACCAGTCCTTTAAGACAAAGCAAAGTTTTCAAATTTCTATATAAGTGATGCAGCATATCAGCAATGGTCTATCAGGTCTTTAAAAAATCACTTCCTCTGCCCCTCGACTAAAGAGCAGAGGAAGTGTTCAATTTGCCAATATCCTGAAGTGGCTCACTTGTTAAGCTACTTCACAATATCAGAAATTCAAAATGGAAGGAACCTTGACAGCCAGAAGGCTTACTTTTGGTCCATTCTCCGTGATCACATGTGCTGGAAATAGATGAAACTAGAGTGATCCAAACCCCACCAAAAAAGTAGATGCCCCTGACAGGGCTCAGAAGGATGTGGGTAAGGACACTCTGGGAGTGATTTGGTTTGCTCCAGTGATCATGTTGTTGAGGAATGCAAAAAACACAGCAAGGATTTAATTTGTGACCTTGTTAATAATAGTGGTAGCTATTACTTCCTCATCATAACTGTAAAAAGAACAAAAGTCTTCCAAAAAGCGGCTTCTCAAGCTCTGGGAAATACTTTTGCTTTAATGCACCACTTGTAAGCTTCGTAGAGGTACCTGGCTGGCTACAGTTGGAAACAGAATACTTTAATGCCTGCCCACTAGAGGCAAGTTGTGACTAGAGCAATCCAAAGTGAGTGGTTCTATTCTTTCACAATGTCTCTGTTAAAGAAGTCACGGGGAAGAGGATTCTTTGCCACTACAGCAATTAATTAAGCCCACCTATCCAAATCTGTAAGGTTTTGATATGTCCTCACATTTATAGATGCTTCTCAGTACCCATTAGAGCTGGAAACATGATTTGAAAAGTATATATACACATGGCCCATCAACTCATTTGTTAAGCCAAATTTAGCATCTGAGTCTAGAACTTGTTAGAAGAGATTCGGAAGCAATTTCTATCATTTTAAATTCTGTAGAAAACTTACACAGTTCCCAGAAGCATGGAACTTCAATCATGCAACTGCCCTTGGTTGTTTAAGTGAGAATATTTTAGAGACCTATTCTTTGACTAATAAGCAATCATATTAAAAGAGCATTTCTAGGAAAGTAATAGCTGGGCATGTAATGTATCACAGTGGTTTTTAAAACTTTGCTGGCAGTATTACAGCTTCAATCTTTCAACTCATTAAACTGAACGTACGATGTGGGGGAAGCATAATGTGAGCACTATGCGGTTTTTCAGACAGTTTGCTATTGTTTTAATGTGAGCATCAGCTAGATGAACACATTGAATTTAACATTTGATGCCTTTATATATGTATATCTGGCATTTTTATGGAGAGATCATAAAAAAAGTCAGTTGTGGCTATTAGACACATTTGAGAAGAAAGAATGATGCACATCTCTGCTTGGATTATTAAATTTTAAGTCTTGACTGTTCTCATTTTGAATGCCAATGATGAATGTTGCCAGATGGAAGCCTTTCATCAAATCTTTCCTTTCTCTTGTGGTTAGCCATAAATCTTAAATAAGTGACTGTTTGCATGAACTATGTTGATTAAATGCTTTCTATTTTCATGAGTTCCAGTATTATCAGTACCTTGAAGGTAGTGAGCTCATAATTAAAGGTCAACTTATTTTCCCCATTATTGAATTTCTAACCAAAATAAACTCTCATTGATTTGTTTGCCTGCAAATTACTCTTGCTTCCACTTTGTCACCAGATTTCTCATGAATGTGTCCACATGGCAAATTTAAACCAGTTTCAAGCCAGATCAACTACAATGGTTCCCAAAATAAGAATGGTAGCTCTCTTTCTAGATTTTAGAGGGGATGTTTCCTTTTTGTTGTAAAAACAACAAAAAATCCTTTAGCATCTCAAAGACTAATAGAATATTCTTAGCATGAATCTTTGAACATAACATCTTTAAACTACCATTCACAAAATGACACCAAGCAAGGAAAATCCTAGAAGCTGACTCTTTTTTCATCAATGAACCACTTCCCACCCAAACAGAAAGCAATTCTCAGGGCTGTTTCTTAGTAAGTGTGAATGGTAATGAGCACAAGAGTGTATCTTGTTGACCAGTAGGTCCCAACCTTGGGTCCCCAGATGTTCTTGGACTATAACTCCCAGAAGCCTTCACTACTAGCTGTGCTGGCCAAGAATTCTGGGAGTTGCAGTCCAAGAACCTCTGAGGACCCAAGGTTGAAAACCATTGTTGTTGAGCATGTTGACTGCTGCTATTGGTGTTGTAAACATTCAGGCTGCCCTTTGCTATGTAATGCTTGGCATCCTTTTTTTTCCTATTGGCATCATGGGCACAATATTGTGCAGTGATATCAGGCAATTTCCTGGCTTTTTGAATTGTGGAATTAGAAGCACAATATCCCACATTCATAAACTGGAGGGTTTTTTTTTAAAAAAAGAATTGAATTTCCTGATTATTTAAAAATTAAAGTTTATGATACATACACTACACACAAATTCCAACAGAAACTTCCCTCATATAGAATGACCCAGTGTCAGAGGATTCCAGAAGTTGAGCACATGATCTGTACTATGGTTGCTGGAAGAGGACAGAAGCAAGAACAGCTTGGATGTGGTTGTAGTCCTTCTGTGCCAAAATATTTTGGAGAGCTATTTGGACTTAATGAAATGGTGAAGCAAATCTGTGAGTAAGTGCAACACATATAATGGAGAAAGTTACACACCACTTAACCTCTCAGATAAACTAATGCTGCCATGCCCAGTGTGCAGAGTGAAGGCTAGAAAGCTATGATCCAAAATCCAATTTTTTCCCTTGGAGCAGGCAACCTGAGAAAGAAAAACTGTATCAGACCAAATGTTTCGCAAACATGTTGTGTACACGCTTTCCAAAAGATGTCCAATTGCCTTTTGAAATTAAAAAAAAGGAAGAGGTTGGAGTTAGCAAAGATTGTCACTCAAAGTTAAGGTCAAAATCATCCATACTATGTGAAAGAAAGACAGTGAAGAAAGACAGGGAGAAAAATGAGCTAATTTGAAATGTATTGTTGGAGGAGAGCCTTACAGATACCAGAGATAGCCAGAAAGGCAGAGAAGTGGGTGCTCAATCAAGCCAAGCTTGAACTCTCAATAAAGGAAAAATGAGTAAAGTGAGTCTATCCCATCATGCACATATAATAAAAATACAGAACTCACCAGGAAAGTCAATATTGCTGGGAAAAGGGGGGGGGGCAGTAGGAAAAATGAAAGACCTAATATGATGTTAGAAATGAAGCAAGTTGTTTGCTGTCACTTTGTGAATTGTATCCCACATTCATACACTGGAGTGATTATTTTCTTTCTTTTTTGAAGAATTAAATCCATCAAGATTCCTCACTGTGGTCAATGTTTTGATGCTTAGGTGGCTGTAGAACACTGACAGGCATTAGGTAAAGGTAAAAGGTTCCCCTTGACAATTTTTGTCCAGTCGTGTTCGACTCTAGGGGGCGGTGCTCATCCCCGTTTCCAAGCCATAGAGCCAGCGTTTGTCCGAAGACAATCTTCCGTGGTCACATGGCCAGTGCGACTTAGACACGGAACGCTGTTACCTTCCCACCGAGGTGGTCCCTATTTATCTATTCACATTTGCATGCTTTCGAACCGCTAGGTTGGCGGGAGCTGGGACAAGCGACGGGAGCTCACTCCGTCACGTGGATTCGATCTTACAGCTGAAGATCTACAGACCTTACAGCACAGAGGCTTCTGCGGGTTTAACCCGCAGCGCCACCACAGGCATTAGGAGTTACTAAAGTTTACCTGGGGGAGGCTTCAACTTCTGGGAACTGGCAGAAGCCAGTCTTGTCCACCTGAACAACTGGGGTCACTTGGAAAAAACATGAAGTTGTTTAGTCCAGATCTTCTGGGTAAGAAGTTTGAAAAATGATAAGATGTACCAGGTCATGCAGCCCTAGCAGGTGTTATGCCAGGAGAGATCAGCCTCCCACTCCCACCCCTGCTGTAGTTCTTTGCTTCTGTTGGGGATGCCTTTGGTGTTTCAGCATATTTGGGGGAGCTGTTGGGCAACTAGGAGTGTAGGGCTATTGTGGGCTCCAATCCAAACTCACCCTGGTAGTATTTATCCATTGTTGCTGTTCTGACTTGAGTTACGAGCAGTGTCTCCAGCAATTATTCCTCCTTCTCCTCCTCATTTGGGTTAAGTGATAAAGAAAAGACATTTTGATTAGTCAAAGGGATTTTAATAATATAAAAAAGATATCACCCTCCTTTGTTTTTAAATTTTGCACAAGAACTGTATAGCTTTCTTTTTTTCTGGGGTACCACTACATTGGAGAGACAAATCAGAATGATTCAGCTTTGCTGGAATTTGACTTGCAGCCTGTTATTACATCCAAAATCTCAACCACTGTTCACATAGGGGCTGTGGATTGAATTGGGAGTTCAACGTTCATTCTTGTTTGTTATGTGTGTCACATTCCAGCCCAGAGCCCCCCTTCTCTTTGTCCTTCCTCTGGTCCTGCCTCTGCTGATCCTTTCATGGTTTGTAGTGAAGCTGCTTTCTATTTTTCAGAAACGTTTCTATAGAAAAATACAATGGAAAGATACTTAACATTCTAGTAGTACAGAACATTTAAGGTTTGAACAGTAATTTTGCAAAAATATATCATAATTCACATATCAGAATGATTGTATAGCTGGGATCATCACCACCTTCCCCTTCCCATCTGTTACTCTTTTGCCTTACTTTCAAGTAACAAATTCAAGAATTGCCTCAAACCAGGTTAAAATCATATGTCAACAGAGATGAGGTAATTCTTGCATGTGTTACTTGAAAGTAAGGGAAAGAAGTAACAGATGGGTGATAGGAAGTGACGATTTCATATGGAATCATACTGAGTTGCAAATCGTGATGTATTTTGCAAAATTACTGTTCAAAGTTTTGATGTTCTAATTTCTGAGACTGTGAAGTACCTTTCCATGTTGTTTTTCCATAAAAAATGTTTTCAGAAATATAGTAGTCTGAGAGTGAGTCATAATTACAGTGCTTTGCTTTTGCATGTCCCCCGCACACACCCTGAATGCATACCCCAACTGCCTACACCACCAAAACACTACCTACAGGCATGCCCCCTGTCTTAATAAGAACTGGTCATAACTAATCTCATGGGGAAAAGTCCATTTGAATCTTTCCAGCTTGAAAAAGCAGAAGCCTAATAGTGTCAGAGAAGAAAAACTGCTTTGGGAGCAAAAAGGGCTCGAACAATTGGATTCAGCCTTTGCATCATGTGGTTAGTAGAAAATACTTTGAATTTACCTATCATATAAACAGAACAAATTCTGTGATATTTGACCATGTAGTTGCATTCTGGCATGGATTTCTTCTTCTCTGCTGCTGCTTAGCTAGAGATTTGTCTCTCTCCTTGAGACCGAGGGAAGAATAACAATTCCCTGAGACTTCAGCCTGTGCCCAGAGGCCCACAACCCTAAATAAGACTTTACAGAGCTGACCACTGCTGCCTTGCTTGACTGTTTTCCTTGTCTCTTCTCTCTTAGTTCTCTCTCTTAAAGAATAATTGTGTGATGTTGAGTCAATTTGGACTTATGGCAACACTTTTCAGGGTTTTGTACATAGAAAATACTCAGAAGTGGTTTACCATTCCCTTTTTCTGGGGGTGTCCTGGGACTGTGCAGCTTGCCTAAGGTCACATGGTCTGGCTCTTCTGGCATGGAGAGTGGGGAACAACTCCCAACCTCTCACTCCGCTTCCCTTACTGCTCTTCCTCAGTTGTTCAATTCCACACCACTGTAGACACGGCTCATTTAAAAACATGCAACCCCCCCCCCCTTAACACCACTATCTAAATTCCTCACTCCTTTAAAAGCACATGAAAAACCTTAACATCACTATTTAAAATCTGATTATAGAAAAATAATTAAAAATAATCAGCAGGCTTGGGTTTTTTGTATTGTGGAGGATAATGCTGTGTTGCTTAATTTTCAGTTTTCGGTTTTTGTTTTTTTTTGTTTTTTGGCCCTGTAAGAAACACCTGTCAGAACAACGTTGTTGTAGAACAAAAGGTATCAAGTATATCAAAAGGCAAAGGTGCCAAAGAAAACATTTGAAACAGTTCCAAGAATTTTTTGACATAGCCATGGTAATTAACGTATTTCATTTGCAACAACTAGTCTGTAATTAAATCTGACCTTTCAGTTAATTATGTTTTGACATTTTTTTTTAAACCTTAAACAGGCTTTCCCTGTGGTGGTGGTGTATTATGTGCAAACGCAAATAAGCACTTTATGTAATGAAAGGAAAAAGGTTCAGATGCTGCTGAGAGCACAAGGCAGCCTATTGTCAGGCGCCTGAACCCAGGAGCTCAAGAGGGTCAGAGGGTGAGGATGATGCTATTGCGGGCTCTTCAAGCCCTCTTCAGACATTCAAATGGTGATTTGTTAAGTGTGCGACAAAATCTGTTCCCGTGATGGGTAGGTAGGCAATTAGAAGCCTCTGGATAAGCCAGGCCTGGTATAAATACTCGTAGCCTGCCCTAGCCTAGTCAACAGAGTAAGGGCGCAGTTCTACTGGCAATAAGAACAGCAGTTAAATCAATTTAAGCATTATTCAAATTGATGTATAAATTCCCGAGCACATGACTCATGGGTGAAATCAATTTATATGGGCTGCAAAGCCACTTTTTTTCAGCTGGCCAGCAGGGGCTTTTTAAAATAACTTGCTTCTAAATCAGTTCAATTCAATGAAGTTTTGTGGATGTGAATGCTGTTGTCATTTTAAATTTGTGCCTGTGTGGATTTTGGGTGGCAGGGCACTGGTAATTTTTCCTTTTAATTTTTGTAATTCTTTCCTGAAATATTTATTTCTGCATCAATTCACCAGCATGTTCGGTATTGTAACCACCTACTCCATTCTCTCCATTTGGTCAATGAAGGAACCAGCGGAGCAGCAAAAGACCAGTGGGCACAGAGTGGGCACAGAGAAGGCAAAGATCTAGTGTGGGTGCAAACACAACCTGTGGACCATCTCCTCCCCCAAGAAGCAGCATCCAGGAGATCAGAGCAGGAATTGAAGCTCCACCATTTGGGTTCTTGCATCAGTGAGGACGTGCAGGTTTCTGTCTTGTGGCAGGTCACAAGGTGAATAACTATGGGCGAGAAGCCATATTCAGCAGTCTTCTCATATGGTGACCATATGGTTCATTCTAGCCCTCATACTGGAAATGTAAGATGCAATATGTTTTCCCCACTCCAAATGTATTTATAGTATTAATTGTGCCCTCTTAAGTCTTGCTGAGAATCAAGTCTGACATAAGTGTGTATCATCCCAAATTCAGAGTGACACCTTTGCTGGGTGGGGAAGCTTAACATTTTCCTCTCAAGCTATCCATGTCTTAAAATATCCTCTTATTGATGGTGGCTAAAATACACTCCATTTAGAACTTGTGGAGGCTCCCTTTCTTTTCAGTTTCTATGTGAAGGGAGATTGAGGTTGCTTAGTTGACGGGGTAGTCATGGAGAAGCATCTAGCAATAGAGGACATAGCCCTCCCAAATCTGCATGTGGTCTTTTTGTTCTGAATGAGAGACCCGCATGCGTATTTGTACAGTGTATAAGCAGAAGAGAACCATAATGTTAACATTTATGTCTGTGGCCACAACAAGCCCAAATTCAAAAGAATCCCGACTTGTTGCAGACAAGCTGACATGCATGCTGGCTAATTGCCCCAACCGCAGGAATTCAAATTGTGGTTGGTTTGTTGTGACATATGAATATGTCAGGAACCTGGTTCTATGGCTTGTTTCCCCACCAACAAGACAGAGAACTGCAGAACAAATGTTGGATGCATTCTCTGGCTAGTTGGTGGAGAGGCTAGACATAGAAACAGCTCCCTGCTGGGTCTGTATGTCACAGTAAGCAATTTGTAATAGCTACTTCCCAAGAGCAATTGGGAAGCATGAGCCAGCAAGCTGCTTGTCCTTGATAACCCAGAATTCCCATGGAGCCCTGACTTATTCTGACATCCAAATGTACCCAGTGAATACTTGTGTTGCAGCAGCAGTTATATGCAATAGATATATATCTAGTGCTCATTTCCAGTCTGAGTTGTCCAAATCAGCCTTGTACAGTTTCATTAGTGATCTACAGAACCGCATCTGGGAGACATTTGACTGTCACTCTTGAGCTGTTGCTGTTGCATTAAGATCAGCAGTATATTTCTGTATAATGTGATAACTAATATCCAAATGGCTTTGCTGCTTGGTCAGGCCTGGGCCCAGAGTCAGCTGAGTACTTCCCATAGCAGTCCATTAAATGTCACATAAGTGGAGGATAATTGTAGAGCAAATGCCCAATTATCCATGATGTTTATTGATATGACAAGCACAAAAACTTATGCAGGTTGTTTGGAACAGCTCTCTTTTAGGAAGTACAACTCTGACATTCATTTATCTGAGGCTTGAGAGCTTACTGTTTATTAATGTATTAAGTTGAGAGTCTCTCCTGACCTATTCCGACGCAGAATATTTTTTAAGAGATGGAAAAATAATGATTTTCTATTTGCTTGTTCTCTGCAATAATAACAGCAGTAGCAGTAATAATAGTAATATCACGGTGTTAGGGAAAATCAGAGTTTTGTTTTCTTTCTTTCCTTCAATGCCTTCCCCTTCTGCCAACATTTTTTTCCACATTTCAATGGAAGGGACATCTCTGATGAGGAGAAGGTCAGGACAAATTGCTACAAACAACTGGCCTAGTCTTCCTTAGACTCTCCGGTACCTTGTTGACTGACCTGTTCATTGACTTTGTCTTTTAATTGGGATGCTGGGTGTTATTCAACCAGCTGCATGAAACTGCTAAGCATTTGTTTAATGTGAACATGAAAATCAATCTACCAGTTTCTACCTAAGAAATGAACACCACCCTGTAGTGTCTGTTTGACTTCGGCATTTGTAATAGATGCTTCACTTGAACTTTTGCAGCAAAATAGCCTAGATATACTCGAGATCATTACTGTCCTCCACATGTTGGTTTCATGAACTGAACTGCTTGTTTTCATTTTATTTAAATAGTTAAGTGAATGGAGAACAAAACAAACAACATCTGCATGCAGAAGTTGTTGACTAAGTAATGTCAGCTACAGAAACCCTTTACTTTGCACTAGGTTGGTTAAAGAACTCAGATTTGCCTTGGTTGAACAGCCTTCATCTTAGCAATGCCAAAATCCGTGGGCATGTTTATTTGGGAAAAGGGGGGAAAGCATAAATTCTTACACCATTTACTGCATCATCTCATGATGTGTAGCAATATACCTTAATTAAAATAAAAACAGAAAAACAAATATTTTTTCCTATTTTTTCCATAAATTTACAAATGATTTGCTTCTTAATAAGCACATTTCAAATTTTAAATAAAGATATTGCAGAGGCAGATCTGAAGTGAGGGCACAAGATTTTTGTGTTTTTCAAAACTGGCCTCAGGATGCAGAAAAGTTGAGGAACAGTGCCAAAATCCTATTAGTTTGTCTTGATTGGCACAACACAGTCAGTGTAACTCTGGCAAATTATTGCAAGTTATGAAGTTAGCATAGGCATTTGCTGCTGCCTGTTGTGTTGTGCAACTTGGCATACTAACGTAATGCCAAATACAAATGCCAAATACTAACTTAACTTGCAGTAATTAACCAATGTGATTTTACACCAATTGTGTTATGCTAGTGAGTATAGCCGATAGAATTTTGGTCACTGTTTTAAAGGATTTTAATATCTGTTGATACCAGATAATATGAAAGAACTTCTGTTTGAACAAAAGTGACAACATAATAAAGCAAAGCAAAAAACATGGTGCTTATATACCGCCCCATAGCGTTTAAAGCACTCTCTGGGCAGTTTACAGTTTAATTACGCAGGATACACATTGCCCCTCAAGCAAGCTGTGCACTCAATTTACCAGCCTTGGAAGGATGGAATGCTGAGAGAACCTTGAGCCAGCTACCTGGGATTGAACCTGGATCATGAGCAGTTTTTGCTGCAGTAGTACAGTTTAACCACTGTGCCACAGGGTTCCTATGACAAGTCAGGTTTTCTCCAGTGGGGCTGTGCTTTTTTAAACCCATGCTAATTTAAACCTATTTTCCATCAAAGCAAACTTTCAGATGTGTAAGCCAGTAGCAGATACACATCTTACAGGTAGGCAGGGAGAAGTCTGGCTGCAGTCCAAGCATAGGTTGCAGCAGTTGAGCTGGCTGAAAACCAGAGATCATGGACATAAAGATGTTTACCATGTTACCTCTTCCAGTAAAAAGGGATCCAGACTGAGTTAGTTAGCAGTCCAAAGAAAGGTAATACTTTACAGCCAAAACTTGCAGAGATTGCTTTCAGTATTACTACTGCTGCTACTACAATAATAAAACAGGTTGAGCTTACCTGGGCACTGCTCAAAGTGCAAAAAGGGAAAATAAGAACTAATTGCAGACTTAATTCTAATTCAGGGCAGAGTATAGACTAAGAATCCAGGCACATGGGGATGTTTACAAGACAAATGCATTTAATTTCAAATAATTTCTAGATTGGATTGTGAGGGAGAAGTCCTGAGGATCATAAAACATTCATTTCATTTGTACTTGAAATTACATTGCCAATCTAATGAATGCTTTTTGATACTCTGGTCCTTCCCTCCCCCACAATTCAACACAAAAATAAATTTCTGATATTCTACGAGTAAAGACTGAGTAATTTGGGGGCATTGGCAAGCAACCACTGATGCAAGAATAAAGTTGCCCATTGGCACAGCTTTCCTATTGGTAATATTGCCGCCCAGAGTAGACCTTTGGTCTAGATGGGCGGGGTAGAAATCCAATAAAATAAATAAATAAATAAATAAAGATAAACTAAAACATGATTTATTTATTTTTCTTTCCCTTTTTCTGATTAGATCCTGTACATGAATTGTTGATTAATTGATTTTTGCAACAATTTATACAGAAGCAATTTCACATCAATGACTTTGAAATCTAGCACCCATTTAGTGTCTAATGGACATTAGATTTGTGAAAAATCTGTTTGTATATAGAGGCGTGTGTGTATTTGTAAGTAACCGCAGGTCTCTTAAATATTACTGTGTTGACTCAAATTGGGCCACTCTTAATAGAGACTGCAGTCAGCTGGAGACTTGTGCTAGATGGTATTTGATCCTGAACTCCGGTTGTGAAGTTTCGTGACTTTTGCCATGTTGCCAAGGGTATTTTGCATTGCAGCAAACTAGTTTGGTTCAAGATGTCTCAGGGATTTTCTAACTGTTCTTCCTTCATGTCAATACTCTGCAGGGGGGCTTGCTTTCTTTAACACGTATTTCTCTAACTCCACTTGCTCACTGATTTGTAAGGAATTGAGGTAGATATTGAAGGATCAGGTTGCACACAAACCTCTTAAAGAGCAGGTGCTCAGATGTCAAGGACTCATTCACTCTGGTGGCATTTGCTTTCCCTTTGGGAAATGTATGCCACCCAACTGAACAACTGTTGGAAAAGTGAGTGAAAGTTACAAACTTGTGATGATGGCAGCACAGTGCTCAAAAGGAAAAGGAGAGGAGCAATGGTGATGAGAAATCCGTCTCCTCTTTTGAAAGCTTTGTTATGTGCTGTTCAGTCAGAAATGACTTCCAGTGACATTAATAAGTCTTTCAAGATAAGTGAGAGATTTAAGGAGTGGTTTTATCAGTTCCACACCCCCAGTGAGTTTCCATGTCTGAGCAAGGATTCAAATTCAGGTCTCCTGAGACTTAGTCCATCACTGAACCACACTGGGTATCTGAAGGCTTATACAAAGTATATGATGTTACAAAGACTATACAAGTGGCTTGTAAGGAATGTTTTTTGTGACTTGCTTTCCATTAACAAAGAATTTACAAGGTACCACAAATGTTTTTAATCAAACTTCCCAGGAGTTAAATAGATTGTATATCCTAAAAAGTGTACTCAAGATTTTTGCCTTTCTCTATAGCATAGATGTGTGATCCATGGCTTTCCAGTTATTGTTTGAAATCCTGTTGCTTAGTGCAGTAACTCACAACTAGATTAGGCCCATTGACTCGATGGGGATTTGTTATGTCCACTCCTCCATAAGCTCCATTGATCCAATGGGCCTATTCTAATCGCAACGTACTATGCTAAGCAACAGGATTTTTGTCAATATTGGGCTGCAATTCCTAGGCAGCACACATAACAGCGAGGGAAGATGTGAGTTGTATTCTAGTAAGATGAGGAGTGACATATGTTGTCCACTCCAGTTCTATAGTCTTAAGCTATGGATGTAAGGAGTACATATAATTTTTTTTATTGCAGTGATTTTTGACATTTTTTCCTGGTGGGGAATTTCTTTCTCGGTCCGTGGAAATGACAAGATTTGCTGATGGAGTGGGTAGCCAAAAGGCTCCTTCCATGGCTGGTTTTGCAGAGGTGGGAGCTCTATGCCCACCACCCAGATGAGGAGAACAACAGAGGCTACGATGGTGTGGAGGGAGTTGGGCTGCGACTTGCCTTTATAAGGCTGCTCACTCTTGCCTCAGCCTCTTTCCAGACCTTGGATTGGGAAGAAGTGCAGTAAGAGCACAAATGCAATTTCACTTTCGCTATGTGGCTTTTTTGAGGCTTTTGGAGGGAGTGGTGCAATAGTGCTACCCCACGGTTTGGAGCTTTTCGGGGGCAGGGGTTGGGCTTTGGCTCTTCCCAGTGAAGGTTTTGAGGAAAGGGAGGCTTCGGGTGCCAGGGTAACCCTAGTGTAAAATTAAAAAAAAAAGAAAAAGGAAAAGGGGTAAAAAAGATGATGCGTAGGGGAGATTGGTGAGTGGAGGCACAGAATAGGGCTGATGGGCCACTGGCCTATTCTGGGACTCCTGCCTCCCTCTCCTTGGTTTGCCTACTTTTGAGGGCATTGGAAGTGCCAGAGGAAAAATTTAGAAAGCTAAAAAAACAAAAACAACAACAAAAAAACAACAACAAGGGGGAAAGAATAAAATTCAGATCTTGTTTGTGAAATAATGTGGGAGGTTTAGAGAGCTAGGGTGGTGGTGGGAATGCTTCCTCTCAGACAGGGCTATGAAAAAAAACCCACACACAAAACAAGACAAAGGAAAATTAGGAAGTTTATATATATAAATAATAAATAATTAGGGAGCATTTTATTATTATTATTATTATTATTATTATTATTATTATTATTATTATTATTATTATTATTATTATTATTATTATTATTATTATTATTATTATTATTGAGAAACTAGATAAATAATTCAGGTGAGAAGTGAAGGGGGAATGAATACATAAGTACCTTGTTAGAATAGCAGGGCAGTACCATGGGTCCCAAGAAGGGCCAAGGTGGCAAAAAGGGCAAACAGCCAGAAAAGCATATGGCACCACTTCAGCCACCTACTGTACTGTCTTCCTCGGATGAGGAAGATCATGGCTCTATTATGAGTAAGCTCAGTATGTTGAAGAGGGAGAGGGCCCTGGCTAGGAAAGCTGTGAATGAGGGTGCAGTATGGAGGTCCAGTAGAGAGTCTAAGGCACACAAGATGGCAGAGCTGCAGCTGATATTATGTTGTCCTGAATTGCAGTTTTAGAGAGCGAACGTGTGGGTTCTTCAGGATCAGCACTGACTGGTGGCTCTGGTGTGTTTACTGGGCGAGAGTCTCAACAGCAGGCAGTGGCAGTAGTGCAGACCCAGAGGGCTTCGATTGGTACTCAGATGATGGTGGTGGAACCCGAGATCCAGACAGAGGATCCCATTGCACCAGAGCAGGTTGTGCGGGTGGAGGATAGCACCGAGGTGTTGGGTTCCATTGCTCAAGTCGGTGCCGGAGCTGGTAGGGGGTTGGTGGTGACACTGGGAGCGGTGGGGCCAGGTGAGTCTGCTACTGCACCAGACACAACACTGGGGTCAGGCATTTGGCTAACCCGTCAGTCTCACCCACTGTGGTGGGACTTGGAGAGGGAAAGAAGACAGGGAGAGGAAAGAAGCCACTCAGTGGGCCTGCAAATCATCCAAAGGGCTCCAGCTCAATTAAAGTGGAGGTGCTGGAGAAGTGGTTAAGCTCCAACCCTGACAGGGAGGTGGCTAGTTACTTGTTAGACAGTTTTAAATGGGGTTTCCACATCCCAGTGATTGGAGATAGGGCAGTTATGTTGTCAAAGAATTTGAATCAGTTCAGGGCTTGGGGGCAGTGATGCAAGCAAAGATCGCAGAAGGTAGGGTGTTGGGTGCATTTGAGATGCCACCAGTCTCTAATTTATGAGTTTCTCCATTGGAGATAGTGCCAAAAAAGACAGCAGGTGAATTTCACTTGATTCTCCATCTGTCTTACCCTGTGGGGGATTCAGTAAATGACAAGATACCCTAGGAGTTACATAGCATCTGTTACACCTCCTTTGATGCTGAAGTACGCATGGAGTCAGAGCAGAGATGATGAAGTGTGACATTAAGTCAGCATTTTGCCTCCTCCTTGATCATTCAGAGGACATTGTTTTATTGGGTTTTGCTTTTGAAAGTTTCTTCTATATGTACAGGGTGCTACCCATGGGGTGCTCATTTTCTGTGTGGCCTCTGAGCATTTTAGCTTCTTCCTGGAGTGGATGAGAAAGGCTCCTCCCTTTGTCAGAAGCTTTTCAGAGCTTGGAGGAGGAATTAGGCATGTTTTTAGCAGAAGAAAAAAAGGAGGAGCCATCCACTATGCTGACTTATATGGAAATTGAACTTGATACCATGTACCAATCTAGCAGTCTGCCCAATGGCAAATTGGTTGATCTTAAGCATAGGTTGAGGGATCTCTTAGCCCATGTCAATTCTGGATTTTTAGTAGAAATATGGCAGGGAAAAATATATATAATTTGAATGGGATGGGAAAGTCCTAAAGCCCTAAAAAATGAAAGTCCTTTTAAAATGTGCCTCAGAGAGGTGTATTAAGAGTGAAAGCATTATTGAAAAACTACACCTGGGAACAAAACCAAAATGACTGACTTGTTTTAGTACAACAACTGATTTGTTTTGGTACAAAGAGAACTAATAAGATAAGACAGCAGTCATTCATTGAGTTGTGTGCTAGTGTTTGCGATGAAAAAAAATAAACAATGATGCTTATGTTATGTAAACAGATAAAATAACAAAGAAAAAAATTGAGTGTCATTTATTTTGCCACTTGAGTTATGTTTACCTATAACGTTAATTCATAAAGAAATGCCACAAAATAGATGTGGAAACCTATGTTAAACCAATGAGAAGAACTATATGTTGTACAGAAGAATGCTTTTACAAAACAGAATAAGAGGAGAAAAGGATGAATGTTATTTTAAGTAATTACTTCTTGATAAGAAAGTACAAAAGAAAAACAAAAGTGCCATTCATTTTATAAGGCTTTAACCTCAAAATAAGTAATAATTCCTTAATCAAGAATGGTAACAATGAACAGTATGAACTCGTATAATATTCTGTAGTATTTATAAGTGAACCATTTAAAATATAAAAACATGTAACAGTAATGCAAGAAGCTGGCATTCAGAATGTATTGTACTGCCCAAATGTGGTATTAAGGAAGTTACTCCAGGGGGGCATTTTCCTGGCTAGGAGCTATCTCGGCTAGTAGCTGGCTTATACTCAAGCTGATTTGATCCACAGCTGTATGGAGGAGCTGACATCACTTACCCATGGAAAAGCCAAAGTTTGGTGTCACAATTGTTTTGTTTAAGACACACCAAGTGTATAAAAACAAGAGATTTCTATCATGTTCTATCTTGTTTACAAAAGGGGAGCATCTCAAAAAGGACAAGATCATCTCACAGAGAACATCTCCCAAGAACCACAGCCACCTGCTTTTTGCAAACAATTGAGAAGTTGCTGATGGGCTGAGAGCAGCCAGGAGATAACCATGGGAATAACATAGATAAAGGCTGAGAAAGATGACTTTTAGAGAAGATATTTTTCTCTAGTAACATGCTTAGAGCTAAGTAATGCTTTTTGATGTTGTACATTTTTATTTTTAAAATATTAAATACTTTTTCTTGTCCATCACTGAAAACTATAAGGCTTTTGCATTTTATGATTTCATTCTTAAGAACTTTAAAATGTCCTAAAGATGTATTCTTTGACTTACTAAGCTAGAAGCACTTATTGTTCATTTTTATTCTTGAAAGAATTTGTACTCATAATGAAGAAGCTCCTGTATCTCAGAATGTAACTTAAAACATTATTTTTTAATATTTTATTGTAATTATTCTCCTATATTTTTGTCTATATTAGCTCCTGTATTTCAACTCTCCTATGTTTTGTATCCAAGTACAACTGAAGTTCACCTTTTAAACATTTAAGTATATGTGCATACAACTTTGTTCACAGCTGTAAGGATGATTTTGTAAGATAAAGCAACATGCCTGTGACTTCTCAAAAGTTACATGTTTGTAATATTTTTGGACTTTATGTTTTTCATATGGAACCTAGAAATTATATAAATAAATAGAACTTGTATAGAATTAACAAGTTCTGGAGTGGCCTGGAATTATTGCAACAATGAAGACACTTATAATGAGATATTCAGATGAGTTTACAAACAGCTTATGGCTGATTATTCGATTTCGTTCTGGTATTAACTCTTTACTGGGATAATATCAGCAATGATGAAGCATGGAACCTGCTCTCTTTACCTGGGAAGTCTATAAATCTTATAGGACTCCCAGGGAGATCAGTTGTCCAAAATCAGGATCTGACACCCATAATAAGGTAACATTGAGGAAGCTGCAAGAAATTGTGGGACATCTTAACTTTGCATGTAAGGTGATTGCACCCGGAAGGGCTTTCTTTCATCAGCTTTGTGAAGCCATGAGGGCCCTCTGTAGACTGCATCACAGGAGGCTGATATTGGCTGGAATGAAGGATGACCTATCAATATGGCTGCAATTTCTGCAGGATTTTAATAGTGTCTCCTTTTGGAGGACCAAACTACATTTAGGGACAGAGTTTGAGGTGCAGATGGATGTGGCAGGATCCTTGGGTTATGGCTTATACTTTCACAGTACGTGGTGTGCTGGGATTTGGCCTCCGGACTAGAAGGTGAAGGGAATCACATGGGATTTGACCTTCTTAGAATTCTTTCCGATAGTGGAGGCTTTGTGGTTGTGGGCGGTCATGTTCTGGTGTGACAACCAAGCAGTTGTGCATATAGTTAATTAGCTTATGGCAAAGTCCCCAAGAGTTATGAGCTTGGTCCAGGCCTTTACATTGTGTTGCCTGCAATATAACAGTTTTTCAGGCTTGCCATGTGCCCAGAGTGAACAATGTCCTAGCTGATGCCCTGTCTTGTAAACAGATCAAACGGTTCAGCGCATTGGCTCAGGTGCATCCAGACATCCTTCCAGCAGAGGTTTGGAGCCATGGAGGATGGAAGTCAACCGGGCAATAGCTATGGTGGTGGCACCTAGCATATGGCACAGTTACATCACAGTTATGCCCTGTGGGTGCTTTGCGTGAATACCTTTCCTTGCAGGGTTATAGCCAGGGAGAGATGTTTCAGCATGCTGATGGGTCCCCATTAACTAAATTCCAGTTCTGGAGGACCATGTCGAGTAGATGGTCATCCCACCATTATCAGACCTATTTGTACCTCTTGCTGCAGCCCTAGGTCTCTGGCATTGTTTCTTGTGTTTCTTTTTCAGGTCTGGCACTTCCATTGTCCTGGATCCGAGTTCTGATGATCAGCCACAGTTTTGTCTTTTGGGTGGCCAGGTTTGTGATGTGATCCAGCTGGGGATGGAACGTGGGCTTTGGAGCATGGGCCATGCTGGAATGGAGAGGTCTAAGAGACTTGTCATGGGACAGGTTTATGGACCTGGCTAGCCACGGTGGCACTGATATGCCCTTTGATATAGTTGTGGTTCACCTGAGTGGAAATGACTTGGCATGAAAAACAGGCAAGTCACTTATTTTACAGGTGATTCGTGATCTGCTGACCTGGGCTGCCACTTTTCCCCAAAGTGCAGATAGTGTGGTCAGCAATGCTATCACAGCACATATGGAGGCCGATTGTGACCCCAGGTGTATTGACAAAGCTTGTCATGGAGTAAACTGTGAGGTTGGCAAAGCTGTTTTGGTGGGCCTGGGATCGGTTGTAGTGAACCTGGACATTTGTGTTGAGCGCCTGGACTTTTATCAGAAGGATGGTGTGCATCTGTCTGACAAGGGCCTGGATATTTTCTTGCGTGACCTCCAAGGGGGCCTTAGGACCATTTTTTTTGTCTGTGTGTGGGTCATGGGGAATACTGAGTAACCCCTATGCCATGGCGAGTAGTGCAGAAGGCATGAGTTTTGGGGTGAGTTCCAATGGGCATCTGAGAGGGGTGCAAGCCATCCCACCTCCCAGTGTTGAAAGGCAGGAGGTTTCAGTGCTGGGAAGGGGAGGGGGGTCACCCTGGACTCAGACCACCAAAGATCAGGAGAGTTGGGCCCTTGAAGGTACCCTGATTTTAAGAATGGAACTCACCCAGAGTAGGTCTGGGGCAGGGCCAGCCCCAGATCCAGATCATGATTCCACACTACACTAGGCCCCCTTCTGTAAGGAGATGCTGTTATTCAGTGCTAAATAAAGTGTAGCCCTGTTTCTAACCCACTTCTGTTGTTTCGCCTTGTTATTCTGGGCTAACTGGGCAATGCTGAGCCAATTTCTTCTCTCCTTCTTGCTAGCTTCCTGTGCAGATTTTTTTAATTTTTTAATTTTTTTTTTATAATCCTGCACAGGAAATTTGACAGTCCTGCATAACATGACCTGCTACTTGTGTCCTAAGTGTTATCCTCCACAGAATGTTTCTTTCTTTCTGTAGTTCATGTTAATTTCAGGCTCTTACAGCTCTTACACTGGCTAGTTTCAAATGGCAATGTTAATCAGTTTCAGGAACTCAGCAGAACTAGGGTTACTACAAGGACAGATCAGGAAGGCTGGTGGTGACTTCAGGATTTGTCCTTGCAAACGAGAAAGACTGAGCCAGTGGGACCCCTCAAGATGAATGAAAGAAAAGGTGGAGATGGAGAGGTGAATGATATGTTAGCGCTTCATTTTGGTAATTGAACAGACAGATGGAGACACTCACGTGGGGAGGAGGAGGTGGAAGGAAAGAAGAAGGAGAAGGGAAATGAGAGAAGAGGGAGAGAAATTAGAGGGCTGGGTGGGGGAGACCAAAATTGATCCAGTTGGAATTAGAAACCATGGACCAATGCCTACCCAGCTTTCCTGGATTTCAGCACCCAAGTACCTACTCAGAAAGGAAGAGAAGCAATGTTTTCCTTTAAACAATGTCTGTAACCCCACAAAGGGAAATATGTTGCTGCCTCTCCTCCCAAACATTATCTGTGTATGCACAGTGCATTCCTAGTAAGCCTTCTGCCGTGAAGGAATTTTGTTTTTGTTTTCTGTATCACGTCAGTGCTGCTGCGCTGCTACTGTTAAATGCAAGGAAATAATGGATGATTATCAGATTGCTTCAGAAGCATCAGTCATTATGGGCCATTACTTGGTGATTCTCAGCAGAAGGATAACCAATCGAAAGTCTAATGACTGTCATCTTGCAGAGGCAAACCCATCCAGGTAAAAATCCTAGGTCTTTCTTTTCAGATTTCCTGTATTGTGGGATTTGGTTTGGTGTCATGTTATATTATTAAATCACATAGCATTTTGAATTTGTTATTATGTTACCTGTTTGCCCTGTCCTCTGGGTTTTAAAATAGAAGCATTTGCTTAAGAAAACCACAACTTTTTTTTTAATGACTGCCTACATACTGGAGGCTGATAATTTTGTTATGGCTCATGTTCTCTTCCACCATAATTTCAGAATCTGTTCATGAATTGGAAGTGGAGAACTCATGCTTATCTAAATTCAAAATACTGTGTCATATAATGAACCAGTGGAGATTTGTTGAGTCAACTCCTCTGTAAGTTCTATTGGTTCAGATGGCCCTACTCTAGTTGCAACTTACTTCAGTGTCATTAGTTACAATTAGAGTAGGCCCATTTGAATCAATGGAATTTTACTTATGGAGGAGATGACTCACAAAATTCCCACTGATTCAGTGGATTTACTCTTGTGTGATTTACTATGCTAAGCAACAGCCAGAATAACATAACAACAAATTGAGTTACAGTTCTTCCCAAAGACTGAAAGAAAAATCTTTATTTTCTAGTTCACTAAAAAGAAAAAGCTTTAAATCTATTTATTTATATACCCATATTTGCAGTAAAATATATACCTCCAAATAATGTTCAATGTAACTCTAAATGACTAGTATAACTTACAATATAACTAAAACATGACCAACAAACATAACTAAAAAGAAATTAAACTTTGAAGGCAAATTCAAAGAGAGCAAATTTGTATCCCAAATATCTAACACAGCCATTTTGTTTTGTTTGTTTCTAGTCAGTAACAGTTGATTTCCAGGGATGAAAGCTTTGAACTTTCAATACATCATCATCATAATCAATAATTCATAAACATTTGAGCAGTTTTAAGCAGGGACGTGGTGGCGCTGCAGGTTAAACCGCAGAAGCCTCTGTGCTGCAAGGTCAGAAGACCTGCAGTCATAAGATCGAATCCACGCGACGGAGTGAGCTCCCGTCACTTGTCCCAGCTCCTGCCAACCTAGCAGTTCGAAAGCATGTAAATGCGAGTAGATAAATAGGTACCACTACGGTGGGAAGGTAACAGCGTTCCGTGTCTAGTCGCGCTGGCCACGTGACCACGAAAACTGTCTTCGGACAAACACTGGCTCTATGGCTTGGAAACGGGGATGAGCACCGCGCCCTAGAGTCGGACACAACTGGACTAAATGTCAAGGGGAACCTTTACCTTTACCTAAGCAATAATAACAGTTAAACAGTTTGTATTTAATTATATACTATTCTCAGCTGACAATTTGTACGGATAGTTTTTCTTTCAGAAAAAAAAACCATAAAAATTAATTCTACTTAAAACAATTTCTTGTTAAATATTTGAGAATAGATGATTGTGGTCCCAAACTGGGTAATGTATCCTTCAGAGTGGGTGGGGAAGGATGAAGAAACTCTAGAGAAAGTCACAAAGCCTTGTGATGTTCAAAAAAGAAAAAAACCTAATGTAATCAGATTAAGCAATTTCTGTGATAGATATCATTACTAGAATGGAGGATTCCTTAAGAAAGAACAAGGACAATTTGTTTCTAACTTTAAAATACAAAATGTTTTTTTTTTCCCAAAGGGGGTTGTATGATGGTAAGGGAGAGTTAAGTGTGAGGGTTTCTTCAAAAATCAAAAAGGTGGTATGAGGCTGAAATTTGGGGATGATGGTCTATGGTAACAGGTGCAATGGTTGTGAGATTGATTGATTGATTGATTGATTCAGCATGCTCCTAAAGAAAGCAAAACATGTGAGTTGGATGAATGGCGTATGTCAATCTATTCTCTAATTTCAGGAAATATGAAGCTAAGAGAAAGGTGGGTAAGGAGGCCAAAAAATAATAGCAATCGTGCTAGTATGTATTTATGGACCAATAGTTATCATATTAACTATTTGACTGTTTAATTTATGTCAACCGCCCAGAGTAGTGCTGCGGCACTAGCAGGTGTGGTATATCAATCAATCAATCAATCAATCAATCAATCAATCAATCAATCAATCAATCAATCAATCAATCAATCAATCAATCGCTTTTCTGATTTTACTGTAGTCTGTAGTTTCCATGGAGGCATGGACATAAAGCTAGGTTAGAATGTTGCCAGATAGATGGGCATGGCACACTAGGTTTATGCACACCTGTTAGGGAATATAGTCTTTCAATCTCAACAAGAAAATCCAATAAGGAAAAGAATTCAGAGGACTTCAGTGTAAATTGTACTTAGATTTACCTTGTGAATTCTTAGTGCAAGTAAGAATGCAAGCACCAGGGCCGGATTAAAATCTTTAGAGGCCCTAAGCACTGAAAAGATTATGGTGCCCCTTACAAATATAACACACAGTAATCCTACATCTTGAAAAAAAGCATTATATGCTTGAAAATACAGTAATTTAATTATATAAAATGTGGCAAAAAAAAAAAAAACCCACACAAGCATCATATGCAAAATCATATGTAAAATCAAATTACCAGCTTCCAGCCAAATCTTGCTCTTTCACGCTTTGATTAATATAGACAGATTTTGTCAGAATCTGTAAACTGAAAAACTCAAGCAAGATCTTAAAACCCTTTTGAGGGTGTTTTTAACAGTGGTTGTTATTTCGTTGTCTTGCACATATAGTGCAGAGGCCATGGGTCTACAAGACCAGCAGCTCTTTTTATTTTTATCCCCACCCAACCTTCCAAAATACAGAAGTAAAAACAAAACAAAACAACAACAAGTAATTATGATGATTGATCATTTCACGCAAAACATGAGTTTTCTCACTAGGCAAGTCTTCATACTTTTCAATTTTTACTGTTCATACTCAATTACTTTAGGGAGGGAAGTGGTTTTCTTGGTGCTCCTGAGGGAGAGAGAGAGGAAGCCAAGGGTGAGAGGTGGATGGATGTGGTTTGTTATGGAGGGTGCACCATTTGCACCATGGTCCATGGTAAATCTGGCACTGAAAAAAAAAACACCTCTGCGGTGCCTTCTTCCTTTGTTGATGTCCTAAGCACATGCCTATTTTGCTTAATGGTTAATCCAGGGCTGGCAAGCACTGCCTTGTGGACACCCTTCTAGTCAAGTGTTATCTTTCCAAAAGTGATGAGACAAATGTCTGAGGCCACTTGCAAGCCTAGTATGAGGGCAGTAGTTTCACTGCTGTGGATGGTGCCAACATTTGGCATTCGGAATCATATTGCCCACAAGAACTAAGCTGTTTTGACAAATGTTTATTTATTTTTCTGAGTGATGTACACTATGTTTCTCAAAAGTAGCTAAAATAGTTGCGCTGTTACGTAAAATTCAACTGAATGCAGCAGCATGAGACATAGTGTGAGCCAGCACATGAACGGTATGATACTCCTCTTGTATCTGTGAACTATAACCAAGGTTCCCTTTAAGATGTGCATCTGCACAAATCCTCACAACTCTGCCCCCCGACACAGGGCTCCTCCTCTTCCGCACACCCACGGTGATAGTTTTTTGCCGATTTAGTTCCAATTGTGATGGAGCCCTGCATGAGTGGGAGTAGAGTCATGTGCACACCAGGGGCAGAGCCCTACCCAGTGGGGCTGAAAATTAGAGGGAACATTGGCTGTAACAATTAAAATAGCTAAGGAGATGTAGCTGTCAAAGGAGTGGAGTTAACACTTATTAAGATAAGTTAGTAATGTTACTTAGTTATACCTCTGCTATTGAAAAAAGGATTCCATTATACATAACAGGTTATTTGAACTAGTTACTTTCAAAGTCAGATGAAGACCTGACCTATTGCTGGTATTATTATTGATTGATTCTCAATAGCCATCATCCATGAATGTCTCTTTTCTCTGAAATATTTTTTTATAATAGAGGCAAAGGGAAGTTAGCTGCTATTTACTATTTACTATTACTTCAGAAGCAACATTGATGTTTTTGATAAACTCTTCACTGAAAAAAATCAACTTTTTCAGATTCAACCCTTTTTCATTTATTTTTTAGCGTATAGTTCTGTTAAAAGATAAGTATTTCTAAAGAAAGTATATGATAAACAATTAGCATTCACCTCAATCTAATAAAGTGCTTGTTTGTATGTTTCTTTCTTGTGAATTAGATGGTTTCTGCATGAATGAGTTAAACAGAATTAATTAATCGCTAAAATATAAAATCAATAGGATGAGATACGCGGGTTATGACTTCATCACACCACGATCATTTGTACTTCGATTTTTTAAAATTGCCTGAAAAGAACTGTACAAATTCTGGATGGAGTAAGAGTGCTTGGGCTTTGCACTCTAAAATTTGTTCTACACAGGTGAGAATTTGTGTTATTTGTCATGGCTTATTGCAGGTAATTGATGAAGTATCAAGGCATACTTGGTCTTGTGCTTGGGCAACCACCTGATTAGGCAACCAAGACTTGTCCCAGCACTTTATCAGTTAGCCACAATTAGCTGCAGCCAATTATGTAAGCCTCACTCAAACACTAATAAGATTCCAGCCATAATGTACCTGATTTTACACTGATTTAATTGGTACTTCTTTCACCATCCAGCTGATATGAGGCTTCTCTCAGTTGGAATTTGTTGCTTTCTATCCCTGAGACATTTTCCTTTCTTTCTCAGGTTGTTCTCAGGAGAAGAGGGATTTTAGCAGTATATTGCTTCTGAGAATTTCATTTCTGCATTCATAGGCCACTAGTTAAAAACTTTCAGTTGAGCCATCAATTAAGTTTCAGTAGAGCTGTGTGTATGTGTGTGTATATATGTGTGTGTGTGTGTGTGTGTGTGTGTGTATATATATATGTAAATATATATGTATATATATGTATATATGCATAAATAAAATTTGAAGAATCAGGTTTATACTTGAATTCCAGTAAACCCCATAATTTTTCATTATCATGTGAGAAGGGTGGTGGAGGAACTTTTTCTCTCTTTGGAAGACCCCCCTTCCCTACTTGTCCCACTTACTGTTCCTGAGAAAGAAAAAGCTGATCCTGCCGTATTCATTCACTCAGGAGCACAGTTCACAAGTGCTACAGGGAGAAGGAAGGCACCATAGGTGGGAAGGAGCACTGATCTTTAATCTGCTACATAGGGCCAAAAAGGCAGCTGTGCTTGATGGATACCCCACTGCAGTGTCAAGCAGAACACTGGGTCCAAAACAGCCTCATATCACATTCCATAGAGACTCAGAGTCCTGAACAGCACTGCCCCCCCTTCTTCAAGTCCCTTTGACTTGGGATAAGGTGGAACAGAGTTTAAGAGTGCTGTGAGAATCTACAAGAGTCAACAGTAGTGTAAAAGGAATAAGAACTCACTTCCTTATTTGGTTATAGGCCTGTACTAGAGATGGGGACGAATATAAAAACAGATCGGTTTTTCCGACGAATATAGCCAATTCGTCATATATTCATCGATCCATATTCGTCAAATTATAAGTTCCGATGAATATGGCTTGACAAATATTTTCTCGGTTTTATTTGTCGATCCGTCGATTCATTAATATTCTTCTATATTCATTACCCTTTTTGGGGACTCTCTGAGCTTGCTGGTGCCAATTAGAAGCTCTGGCCAATCAGTACAGAGATCCTGGATTGGCATGTCCAGCAGCCAATAGCGCTGCTGAAAGATATAACTAACTTTTACAGAGGCTTTATAAGCTTTCCCCCTCCAGCCTTTCCTCACTTCTGTTCATTCTCTCTGGAGTGAGAACAGTTGCTGCTGGCTTGCTGGTGCTTGTGCCATTCTTGTGGTTTCACTTTTGTGGCAGCAAAGCAAACACTTATAAATATTTTTCTTTTTCATTTATTTCATTATCATCATCAACTTTACTGGGAATTTGGGGAGGGATTTCAGGTAGCTTAGGCTACTTCTTTGGAAGGGCTTTAAGTTTTTAAAACTTTATTTTTGGAGGCTAAGTTGTGTCTTTTTTATATATAACAGACAAACAAACAACACATACAAAACATACATGCAGGGAAGTGTTTTCCATAGTACAATATCTAATATATAATATTGACTCCATAACTGTGTTACAGTACTAAAATCTTTAACCTATGTTATATTCTCTACTCATGTTTATTTCTGGGCTCAATCATAAAACATCTTTCAGTTTTGGTTGTTGTAGGTTTTTCGGGCTCTCTGGCCATGTTCTTGAGGTTTTTCTTCCTAACGTTTCGCCAGTCTCTGTGGCCGGCATCTTCAGAGGTCAGGAGTCAGAACTCTGTACTCTGGTGCAGTTTGTGGGATAGTTGAGTATTTATAGCTGTGGGATCAGCTTTTTGTCCTTTTCAGGAGATTGGGTGATTATGGTGATCAGCGTGTTTTTTGTTGTGGGTGCATTGTTGTGATAAGGGGGAGAGATGATCTGTCACTGTGACTGATGGGTGTTGTTAGCTGGTCTTTTGTGTGCAGTGATCACTGGTCCTTGTGGCTGGGTAGAGTTTGTTGAAAGAGAGACTTTGAAAGTCTAAAACTCAACAAAGCCTGGCTCCCAGCACTGAAAAACACAGCCTGCAAAAGGATCATTTCACGGCGGTCAATGATGACCCACGGCTGGCATGCTGCAATGCCTGCCTTGTGGTGGTCTGGAGGGAGGTCAGACCCCAGGCATCAGTCTGCCATCTGGGGGAGGGAAGAGAGCAGCTCCAGGGGGAGATGTGGGGAGGCAGAAGGAGGTGCCTCCTTCCAAAAGGGCAGCCATGGGGGTTTCTGGGGCCGGGAGCATGAGGCAGGCCATGCTCCACAAAGTGGCACCCGTTGGGTCTGCAATGACCCTCAGCTGGCGCTTGAAGGGCAAGATCCAGGAGGCGGCCACTCGTCTCGTCACTGAGACAATTGCCCTGCTTGGACTTCCACTGTCTACTGTGGAAGCCCCAGCCTTCCGCCGGTTTCTGCATTTCTTTGCCCCCTGGTATGACCTCCCATCACGGAGAACCCTCAGTTCTAGAGTGCTGCCCTTGCTCTGTGAGGGAGGTGGTCCGTGACCATCTTTCATGGGTAAAGGGGCACAAGGTGCACTTCATAGTGGATCTGTGGAGCGGAGGTCAGCATGGCTACCTCTCGTTCACAGCCCACTGGTGGCAGCCAGAGGACTTGAGGAGTGGCAGGGCATCAGCGACAGGGCTGCAGGGGGAGACCCTTGTCCTGCCCTCAGGCTACAGGTCCATTCTGCTGCAGGCACAGCACATGGAAGCTCAGGCGATGGGGAGGAACATTGCCAATGAGTCTGCAGACTCCCCCTCCACTCGGGCACTGGAGGGGGAGGTCATCCATGGCCACATGGTCATGGATGCTGGGTGGAACATGTTGGTGTCATTGAACATGGCGGGCTTTGATGGCATTGTATGCATGGCACACAAATTACACCTTGTGGTGCACAATGCCCTTGGGTTGGGCAGCCACGTCAAGCCCAAGTGGGACGCAGGCACCCGGGAGATGCGGGCACTCCTGGAGCAATGCCGCCAATAGGTGGGCCACTTCTACCACAGCCTGAAAGCTGCCTACCAGCTGCGTGAGAGGCAGGAGGAGTTGGATCAGGAGACCCACGTTCTCCTGACAGACCTGCCCACCAGGTGGAACTCCACCTACACCATAGTGTCCTGCCTGGTGGAGCAGAAGGCTGTTTTGGAGAACATCATGTCCTCCATGCCCATTCTGCCCAGGGAGAGAGAGGTGGGCATCAGTGCCACGGATTGGCTGGCCCTCTCCCAGATGGTGGAGGTGCTCAAGCCTTTCCAGGAAACCACTGGCATCTTGTGTGGTTAAACGACGAGCCTTGGGCAGGTCATCCCCCTGATTCATGCCCTCGATCGGTACCTGGAGGCTGCTGCGGCACCAGGATCCTTCCACGGACCAGGGCTTCGGTGAAGAGGTTGCAGGCAGGCGTGCGGAAGCAACTCCATCCTGTCTACAGGGACAGAGCTTACCGCATGGCTTGCCTGTGTGATCCTCAAATCAATGGGGGCTTGGCAGCACGCACCTCAGACCTCAAAGAGTGGAGAACAGAGCTCTCTACTGAGGTCCGCAGGGCGTTGGGGGCACAACGCTTGTGTGGGGAGATGGGAATGTCAGGCTGTGGGACAGAGGAGGGGCAAGGTGGTTTGATGGAGCCACAGGGAAGCACTTCAGCTGATGAAGGCCCCAGTCCCCTGGAGCTCTGTGGTGACCTGGGCAGTTGCCGCAGAGGAAAGACAGGCGGATGAGGAGGATCCGGCAGAGACGATGGTGTGGGAATATCTGGCTGAGTCCCCCCCCCCCCCCAGCCCCCTCCAGTCAGATCCCCTCCATTTCTGGGGGAGGAAAGTGGTCATATGGCCAGAGTTGTCCAATGTGGCCATGGACCTCTTTTCCATCCCCCCCACCAGTGTCCAGAGCGAGCACGTGTTTTCTCATCTCGGAGACATACTCTGACCACGCCGCTCGCATTTGGATCCCGCTACTGTGGAGAGACTGTCATTCATCAAGGTGAACCTTCCCTTGTTGGGCTTCCCCTCACTGAACCCAAAGAGGTAGGGTTGACAGTCTCTCCCCTACCACACTACCTGCCCGCCTGACTGAGGCCCGATGTCTGCCACCCTGTACGCCCACCTCTCTGCCCACCTGCCCATCCGCCAGTTCTCCTTTAAAAAAATGCCTGCCATAAGTCGGTTCATGGGGCCAAGTTCTTTCTAGGTCCTGCCTGCCTGCCTGCTGAGTCCAGTTGGCTCATTGGGCCAAGTTCTTTCCAAGTCCTGCCTCCTGAGTCCAGTTTGTCCCGATGGGGCCAAAAAGCCTGCTTTGCTGCCAACTACCTCAGTCCCCAAAATCTAATTCCTGAGTGGTTGTGTTGTGTGTGTCTCTACTGCCTCAGTAGGTTGGCAGAAGCTGGGACAAGCAATGGGACGTAGCTCACCCCATCGCACGGATTCGAACTGCTGACCTTCTGATCAACAAGCCCAGCAGCTCAGCGGTTTAACCCACAGCACTATGGTCTACTTTGCTGCCAACTACCTCAGTGCCTGATGGGGCCCAAAAGCCTGCTTTGCTGCCAACTACCTCAGTGCCCGATGGGGCCCAAAAGCCTGCTTTGCTGCCAACTACCTCAGTGCCCGATGGGGCCCAAAAGCCTGCTTTG
Source organism: Intellagama lesueurii (assembly GCA_037013535.1). Classification (NCBI taxonomy): domain Eukaryota; kingdom Metazoa; phylum Chordata; class Lepidosauria; order Squamata; family Agamidae; genus Intellagama; species Intellagama lesueurii. The sequence goes on from JBAJHW010000005.1 coordinate 115,127,160, forward strand.
CTGCCAACTACCTCAGTGCCCGATGGGACCAAAAAGCACACACACACACACACACACACACACACACACACACACACACACACACACACACACACACACTCCTACAGTGTGCTCCCTCCTTACATATGCTGTGTGTGACATGTCCCTCCTTATCTGCAGAATCAGTATCCGCTGATTCATTTATTCTGCTCTGCTGCCTAAGAAAAAATGAAAAATCCAAGAAATACGTATTTATATGTATTTCCAGAGTGTATTTTCCAGAACTGATGTGGCAGGGGCGCCCCGACCCCAAGTCCTGCTCCTTTTGATTCCAGTCACCTTCTTGGGCCATGTTCTCAAGTCCGGCAGCCCATTACAGCTTCCTCGGGCTAATTCTCAAATGCTGCTTGCTGATTCCGGTGCAGTGACCCAAACCTGTCTGGGTGCCCTGATGCCAACATGGCTGGGGCGGCTCCACCCAAACCTGTCCGGGTGCCCTGATGCCAACATGGCCGGGACGGACCCATCCAAACCTGTCCGGGTGCCCCGATGTCAACATGGCCGGGACGGACCCATCCAAACCTGTCTGGGTGCCCCGATGCCAACATGGCCAGAGCGTACTCTAAGGGCTACATCAAGTCCTGCCTGGTGAGTCCAGTCGCCTCATCAGGCCAAGTTCTTTCCAAGTCCTGGTCTGGGTTCAAAGCTGCCGGCTGATTCTGGTGCAGCGACCCAACCTGACCTGGGCGCCTCCGATGCCAACGTGGCAGGGTATACTCTAAGGGCTACATTAAGTTCTGCCTGATGATTCCAGCCTCCTCAGGCTTCATTCCGAATTCCTGCCTGCTGATTCCAGCCTCCTACCCTTTCCAGGCGCCCCAATGCCAACATGACTGGGGCAAACCAAGCCCTTCCTGGCAGCCAAAAATAGCATATTTTAATAACATAAATAATTAGTTCTTTTTGGAGGCTTGTGTTTCAAATGCCACCTTGATGGCAAACACCACCCTCTTGCTCATCGATGTTGAAGATTTCTGCCACTACATCCCCAATGGGCAAAGCCTACTTTGCTGCCAAATGCCTCAGTCCCTAAAATTTAATTCCTGAGTGGTTGTGTTGTGTGTGTCTCTACTGCCTCAGTAGGTTGGCAGAAGCTGGGACAAGCAACGGGAGCTCACCCTGTCACACGGATTCAAACGGCCGACCCTTCCGATCGACAAGCCCAGCAGCTCGGCGGTTTAACCCACAGCGCCATGATCTACTTTGCTGCCATGTTCCTCAGTGCCTGATGGGGCCAAAAAGCCTACTTTGCTGCCAAGTACTTCATTGCCTCCTGGGGGCAAACTCTACTTCACTGGCAAATGTGATGTTGCTGAAGACAAACTCAATGCCTCATGCCTCTGTGTGCCTGCCAGAGACAAACCAAGCTACCTCAGTGCCAAAGATCTCTCAGTTGGGGCCAGATATAACTCCCTCAATGCAATGGGCTTCTGTGCCGTGTTGTAAACTATCCGGGGGGGGGGGGACCAAATTTGTGGATGAATAATTCGGATGTCCGATATCCAATCTTCACCAAACTTGGCAGGCGTGTTGGGGAAAGACATAGGAAGATTTGGTGTGATTCTGGATTCTCTAAGTACCTGGGGGAGCTTTCCTGGGGTGTCCTCCTTGTTACTATATAACTCAGGGGTCCATTACCTAATTTTCACTAAACTTTCTGGACTTGTAGAAAACTGTCTGAGGAAGCTTCTCTGCAAATGTGGTGTCTCTAGGTGGTTGGGCGCCAGTTTTATAGCCTTTTAAAGCAAAGATGAATTGACAAATCGATTCATTGATTTGTCAGAGAATATTCGTAAATTCGTATTCATTGATTCATTAACCTTGATGAATCATGAATCAAAACAAATCACAATTTTTTTGATTTATCCCCATCTCTACCCTGTACAGTTGCAAAAGTAGCCAATCAATGTCTCCAGGCAATGTGACTCCCCCTAGCTTAGGACTAGGTAACATTCAGAGTCACCCCCCTCTATTGGACATTGAAGAGGTACTCTAGCCTCCAGTTTTCAAAACAGCTTTTAATTAAAAATTGACCCTTATATCCTCTAGAAAGATGGAGACAATTTTGCCATTTTTGTCCCACTGAGCTGTCTGATGCCAAAGTTGTGGGAGTAATTTCCTTCTGTGTGGAAAATGTGTGGGAAAAACATGGTGAAATGTGGCAAAATTGCTGCCTGTACCTTTTAGAACCCCTATGCAACTGTGTGCAGCCCGTGGGCTAAAGTTTGCACACATGTGCCCTAGTTACTCATGTGGTGGGAAATAACTTCACAAGTAGGGATTTTTTTTTCTTCAATGTGTTTATGAACCCTGCAAACCCAAACTTCCAAATTGCAAGGGGAGTCTATTTAAGCCTAAATCCAATTTAGACCCACTGAATCAATGGAACCTACCTAAAGGTTGATTTACGTACCAAGTTCCCATTGATCTAAGGGGTCTGGTCTAGTTGGGAATCTCACTTGGATTTAGGTCAGTTATGACTCTCTCTTGCAGACCTTAGAACAGTGGTCCCCAACCTTGGGCCTCCAGATGTTCTTGGACTTCAACTCCCAGAAATCCTGGCCAGTAGAGGTGGTGGTGAAGGCTTCTGGGAGTTGTAGTTCAAGAACATTGGGAGGCCCAAGGTTGGGGACCACTGCCTTAGAACACAGCTATGAAGGGCTGTGGGAAGTCATATCACCTGGAGTTAAATGCATGGCCTTGTGGGTAATTTGTAGCCACAATGCTCTACCACATAACTAAAAACTGCAAGTGATACAAGAATCTAGAAGCCTAAAGTTACTATACCGTAACCAGAATCTCAAACTGAGTAGTCTATCAGCAAAGTCTTTTTTTTTTTTTTGCCTCCCTACGGTGAAAGCCAATCAAAAATTTTCACCCTATCTTTGTGGCATGATCTGTTCGCTCAAATGGTGGTGGTGGAAAGAGATTTCTTGTTACCTTTGTGGGGGAGGGTGGCTGGATGAATTTGAGACAGATGTGTTCACATGTGTGCATGATCTATATTTAAATTGGAGGCTTACCCACATAACAGGAGGCCAATATTTTTCTTTCTTTCAAAAAAAAAAAAAAAAAGCTCCAGTTATCAGTCTATGAGATGCTTCTGTAATACAGAAATAATAAATGGTGCTAGAGTTATACTGCACTATCCATGATCTTTTAATGAAACTGTGATTAAATTTGTGTATGCACATGTGCACATATCTGTGGTATTATGAAATGCTACAGAATGATCGATTCCTTTATTGCTGGCAGATGATGAAGTATGAATTATCACAGATTAGAAGTAGTTCTATATCTTCAATAAAATTATGAGTTCAGATTCACAGAATGGTTAAAATGCATACACACACACACACAAACTGAGCTGTGTGCTAGTAGTTCTATGTGGGTAACAAGTGCGATCATCTTTCATAGCTTAAGGTGTTTTTTTTTCTGATTGTAATCTTCTTCTGATTAAAGTTATGATTCCAGATGTCATCTGTATTGGTAGAAGCAGAAACTTCAGGTTACTTATGCTGATTGTGAGATCCGTTCACTGTGCCTGAAAAAGTATCTCTCCAGGAGCTTGTTAAAAGGTGAAAGGAACTTGTGAAAGTTGGCTGATGCGGGAAGATAAAACCATTGACACTGGACAAGTGAGACACAGGTAAGATCAGAAATGAGTAGGCAATATGGGAATCTCATTCATCAGTTCTGATTCCATGTTGGATAATGAGATAAGCCCTCTAAGACATTGGTATAACACGATCACATTTCCAATATGCTGGGTCTTTAGCAAAATAGTTGCTAATTTAATCTGAAGTATGACAAGGCTCTTACGGGAAAGTGGTCAGAATTATATCTTCACTGCCCTTGCTTGTCGCATTATATCACCTTCACCATAATCATGTCAAATTAATGCTCACAAGGTGTCAGTGTTTTCATGCAGGAGATATGTCATAACTGTACTTTTTAAAGAGCTATATTTATGGTCAAATTTACAGAAAAAAGAGACAGTTTTCAAGATCCTTTTCCTGGATCATTCAATCAAATACTGATGCCTTTCTCCCACCTGTGACATAAATGGGGGATTCAGCAGTGTTTCAAAAAAATAAAAAATAAATGTGTATTTGCAAATGAAATCTAACTTGAAATATCAAATGAAACTATTAACAGTTTGGTTATCCAGTGAGTTAGCACTGTAATTGTTTGCTCTGAAAATGGAAGCCACAAAAGTCTAATCAATTTCTTTTAAAGAGGCAAGTTCAAACTAGTAGCAAAATTGCATCATTAAGCGCTTGTCAGAAGAATGTGTTATTCATGTAAAAGTCTCTAGATTGTTTAATACAGAACAAATGATCAGTTAAGTTTAAGATAGTTTTTATTGAAATGTTTTGAATTGGAAGTGGAATGCAAATAGGTTTTTTATAATGGTTTTCATATTCTGTGTTACAATGGATTATTTTGCCAAGTTTTAAAGTATACCATGCCCATTTGAACAAATCTTGCCAATTTTCCTATCATTTTCCATCTAAACACTGCTTGCAAAGTCAAAACCTTCAATGACTTCTGTACAAAAGGAGGCCCAGATTGTCTTTCTGAAGAAAAAAGAAATTGTGTTACAGAATCAGACTGACACTCTGTTTCCAGGTGACCAGATACCTCTGGCAGCTCACAAGGAGCACATGAAGAGTATGACCATTTGCTGTAGCTTGTTTTCTCTGGGGCAGTGCCAAAATCTGATTCTACTACCTTGACAATTTTCTTCTCAAGTGAAAGAGGGTTTCCCTTTTCTTCCTCGTTCCATGCCCTTCTAAATTTTTTTAGTATGATGTTCTTGAGTTACTATGAAAGATATCCAAGGATACTTTCTCATTGTCTTGTGTGTTTTCCACTGTTCAACAGGCAGTCCCACTCAGCAGCCCATACACTCTTACAAACCTATGTGGGTGGCTTTGGTTCCTAAGGTCTTTTCTTGGTTTTTAATTAAAGTGTGGGGAGCCATGGAGGCTGTAGATCACTAGAGAGATGACTGCACAATGAATCTCTCACACTCCTGGCAGCCATTTCAGAAGTAAAAGTAATTGCAAGAACTCTGCATTCTATGAGAATTCCACTTGAATTTTCTTCTCCTTTGGAGGGTTGGGATTGAGTCTTTCTGAACCAATATCTTTTCTCTAAAGTAAATGAGAATGGTAGAAAAATATATAGAGGAAATTAGTTTATGTATTGTTCAATGTATGGAGAAACACATATTGTCTACTTGGCTATTATGATGCATAATTTTGCCCAGTCCTTTTAAAATGAGGCAATCTAATGGATGTCATCACATGTTGTGTTTGTGTATACAGTTCATGAATCACTTACTATGTGAAGAAATATGTCCTTTTGTCCATCTTAAACCTGTTGTAAATGAACTTCATTGTGTGCTCTAATATTATAAAGTACACATATTTGCAATGACAATAGGTTGCAGTTCTTTCTCTCTTGGTGCCTATTTAGCCCCCCCCCCCCCTTGAGAGTTTATTTGGGAGCATTTCATAGTGTGAAGACTCAAGAAAAAAATGGAACTATCTTTAGATTTAAGTTTCTCCCAATGAGGTGGTAGTTATTTCACTTTAAACTTGTTTATTGAACACTTTTCCAGTCTGTCAAAACAGAATGCCCAGAAACCCTTTTATTTATTTTAGTGGAAAAGATTTAAACTTCTGTTTTAGTCTCCCATTTAAATAAATGGGATTTGAAAGTCACAACCTTCTGCCCTATCCCGTGCCCATAGGGGGCATAGGAATATACTATTTTTCATAGAGGGGATAAATGCTAGCAGAAAGGTCTAATCTCCTTTCAGCTTTTTATTAAATTCCAGTTGAAGTAAAGAACACATAGCCAGCAACAAATTTCTGAGTCTTGTAGTAAAGATGTAATTTCCCATAAATTGGTTTGTCAGCTTATCATCAGCTCAAAGATAATTCACTTGCAGCAGCTTTCTGTGGCTGAGGCCCAAGTTCACAACCCGACCACTGGCAGACACAACACACAACCTTCAGCAGCTTGAGGAGTTCAACAAGGCTGTCACTGGGTGTTCTGATACATGATCTTTGGTTGTGGCTGCCCTTCTCCAAATGACCATCATTTTGTTAGTGCCTAATGACACTACCCATACACAAATGTTGGTGTTGTTTTTTCCCTTCACAATTAAATGTGTCTGCAGCACAGTCTCTTTCTCATTGGATTGGCATTAACTGAAAATGTAACTGAAGCTCCTGTTTCTGCTTAAGTCATGCATGGAGAATAAGCATCTTCTTGAGTGATTACTGAGAGCTCTGAAGCCTCTGTGTTCAGCTGCTGACTGAAGACTGGGTCACAGGAAGCCTTACTTATTAATTTCTTGCAGTATGTGAAGCATGGTAGTCACTATTAGCGGGTGGCAGAGCAAGATGACAAGTCTGCGGAATAAAAATAACAATAAATACTTAGAGTAGACAGCCTGTTGTGATAAAGTCAGAAAATGTCATGGTAATGATGGGAGAGAGGAAGAAAGAGATGTGTGTGTGTTTGTGTGTGTTACATACACCACATAGCAGTCTACCAGAAGGGAGTAACTAGCAGTCCTTAAAACACTATTTGAGGTCAATATAATTTTAGACTTAATTCTAAAAGCAAATTTCATGTTCCTCATAGTCCCCCCCCCCTCTTTCTTTGTATAACTGTATGGATGCTTGATCATCTGATGATGGAAGTGCTTAGAAGAATTTCCATTAAATGCATTATTTTTACCAGATTGGATTGTGAAGTTGATTATTATACCTATATGAGCTTGACTCTAATCTCTCACAATCAGTAGTTAAACTGACTGAAACAAAGTGAGAATGAGCTCAAATTAAGGCTTCCTATTTGTCTGTGAGGTGGTGGTTTGTTTGGATGAAAAGGCCTCCAAAGGCAGAATGAATTTAAAAGAAGAAGAAAAATCAAATATAATTAAAGCACAGATACTTTGACAGACTGAAGCAACATTCATTTTAATTGATGTGCAGAAATTGATAGATTTTAATGGTAGATTTTAACATCTAAAAGTAGTGTTAAGGGAGGCCTGACCAAAGAAAATAGGAAGATAATCAAGCTAAAAGAATACATAGTGATATCAGAGGTATCTAGGTGATGTAAAGCAGAGCAGAAACCAGGTTGCCGATAAATAGAAAATTGATAGACTTGGATTAGCACAGCTTGAACATAGGAACTGCCTTGCTGTCTGGATCAATCTGTACATCTGTCTAGTATAACCCTCTGTAATTTTTTTAAAAATTTGATTTTCAGAGATATGGCAAACAATAACAACAGCTGATAGGCACATTTGTGAATAGAAGAGAAATGCATGGCTATTTTTCAAGACCAAGACTAACCCATAATCCCTCTCACTGGTACATTCAGACCATATTTGGTGGTAGTGGTGAAACATATTTAGTTGTACAGTTTAACAGTAGATCCATGACATACTCCCCCTGACCCGAAAATCCCTGCTTATACTTTGGGCTTAGAATGTTACTTCATAAAGGTATTTTGTTCAATTACTCATTTGTTCTTCTCCTTGTGTGTTCGGGGGGGAGGGTAGAGGACAAATAACATATTATGGTGCTTGTTAGTGAGGAGTTAAGTTATCTGTTCTTTCAGGTGTGGGGAGTTCTACTTATTACCTTAATTATATACAAAAGGGTTGGAGGGTGTTGTCTATTTTTAAAGTTTCACATGAAGAACTACCGTGCCCATAGTTTGGATCATTTGCTTCCAGTCCAAAATAATCATAGGAAAATGGGAAGTGTGAGTGGTAGCTACCATACTTGTTGCATCACATTGTTCTCTTGCTGCTTTGTGATAATGAGACTGTTTTAAAGACAACTCCTACAGTCAGACAACCCTCTGACACCTTGTATACTATTAAATTAAAGAGGCCGCCCTTGCACAGAATATGACACATATAGACTGTTACTTGTGTGTGTGTGTGTTCTGGGCCATTAAGTTGGAACCAACTTATAGTGACTCTAATGGGGCTTTCAAGTAAAGTGAGATATTTAAGGAGTGGTTTTACCAGTTTAGTTCCACTCCCCACTCCATGAGTTTCCATGGCCAAGTGGGGATTCGAACTCTGTTCTCCAGAGTTCTAGTCCATCATTCTGTCCACTACACTACATTGGGAATCCCATTGTTACTTACAACTCCTCAAAGCCAACATCCTTACATTTAAAAAAAATAAATGTGTCCCTTGTTGAAAGTAGCTTCTTGCACGTAATGGCCGTTACTTTTACACAAGGGTAACCAAAGAGTGGACATTACTCTTAAAGTGGAAGTGGCTCATTGTTCCACTGTCAAGACCCTCTAGCCCAGCCCATGAACTAGTTTTCATGTTATCAGAAGATCACTTTTGGTTTCAAACAACAAAAGAAAAACAAAACAACTTCTGTTTAAAACAACAACAACACAGAGATGTTCGGCTAAAATGTGCAAATGTGAGACCCTACACATTGTTTTGGAAGAGAATTATACTTCCTGGAAGCACAATTCCCCCCTCCTTCTATTTTTTTTTTAAAGTGGAAAAATATTCTTTGTCCCCTCTGTATGACACAAAAGTGGTCTCAGGAGGATAATTTATTGGGAGCATAATCCATCCACGAGCCACTTTCTACATGTGGCTCATGCTAAATGTCTATCCCAACTTTCAGAAGCAGAACCTAACACAATTCACTAATGTGCCAAAGTTAAGCACATCTTAGTGGGTTTGACAGACACAGGTGTGTGTCTTAACTCTCTACTTTAAATCAGTAAGACTAAACTTTATATTTACCTTTGGTCTGCTCCCAGAGTTTGCACATTTCAAATTCCTTGTGGATGTTAGAAGAATACAATACTTAAGAAAGAGCAGAAGCAGAACAGATTGTGATACATTATTATTGTCAACATTTGGCTGTAGAACAGCTCTTGTTTCCAGCTTTCCACTGAAGGGCATTGCCCCTGTCCTGTATGAAGACTTCTAGCTCCTACTGATCTTTTTGTAATTCACACAGTGATCTCTTGTAATCACTTGTATCTTCCCATTAGTGTTTGTTTTTAAACACATGCATGAACACCTGTTCTGCCAGCATGAAATCCTCATATATCATGAGTGCACACTGAGTTTTAATCTGCTCTAACTTGGAAAACTAACCAGGCACCAATTTATCCTTCACATTTCGTTGACTGTGGATGGTAGCTTTCTGTGTGATGGCTTGGAAAATGTTCTGCTCCCTTGCTGGCACGTCTGCTCTCTGGTAACTGTGCAGTACAGCTGGATGTATAGAAAAATGACTGTGAGGGAATAAGATCAATTAGCTCTTTTCAGCACGCACAAAAAGAAAATGCCAGATTTTCACCCATGAAGGTGACAACCTGATTCAAAGCCTGCAGCCATCTTCTTGCTACTCTTCATTGTGTATGTTTATTAATGGAAACAGTAACTTACAGCATGATGGAGCAGCCAAGCATCTCTGCTTAAAAGTCCAATAGTTTCCTTCATCCTGGATGCATAATACTATTATAAAAGTCCTCTTAATGTTACATGTGGGTTTTCAGTACCAAAGAGTCAGAAGGGGATCTGTAGGATCTATTTAATCACACAAAGGATGAGCAGTGACAGCAATGGTCTGTATCACCGAGACAGCCAAGAACAAAAGGCAAAACACAGTACAACAGAACAAAACAAAATGCCTCAAAATATATAAATATTCTCTGTTGTACTTTAAAAATAATAGTGACCACTGAATCTTCCCTTCAGGCTCAAGAATCCATCCTGGGTGGGTGCAGGTGCTTTGGAATGTTGTCAGTAGATCTGTTTTCACAGATGTCTCCAAACGTATTGCACAGTGGTGTTTTAGAGTCTCACTGCGCTTGCTTGTGATGGCTTGCTGAAGTGAGTTTATTCGGGTATTACAGACACATTAATCTGTGTATCAAAATCAATCGTGAAGATATGAAAGCAAAAAAAGTGTGATTTTGGGCAAGATGACTGGATGGGAGAAAATGGGAGAGAAATTGGAATGGTTGTATATTCTAAATATCATAGTAAAATTAATTAAATCTCTTTGTGTGTATAAAACAGGCTCCAATTATTATTTCTTCTAATACCTGATAATATATATGTAAAAATTCAGCCTGATAATGTATGATGGTGATTAGGGTGATAGAAAACCTTATTAGTTCTATATGAACCTAGTGGTGTCCCCTCGCCCCCTACTTTTCCACTTCAGACTGTAGATTTAAATGCTATCTCTCCCCCCCACACACACCTTCCATACAATGACTTATCTGTTACAGGGACTAAATACCACAAAACCATGTGCCAGATTGAATGTGTTAGCTTTAAAGTGCCATAAAACATATTAACACAGCTACTTACTTTTACGCACCTCACAAAAAACCTAGGGAGAGAGGTTGTGCTTAGCCTTCTCCCTGTCATACTATTTCCTATGGGCCAGGAAGCTTTTTCCCCCCATGGGAAGCACTGAAACATGCAGTGTCTGTCTTTATTTATCTGAAGTGATGCAGTTTAACAAAAATCTTAACTCTTCAGTTGATGTCAATGTGCTCTAAACTATTCAGTAAAATAGTACATTGTATAAAACCTTGTGTGGTCCAAAGGCAGTGGTAGGTGATACCCGCAATGCTGGTACAGTAGAGGGAAGCGTCACCAGAGGTTGATCCAAGAGTTACTGGAAACCCTGGAAACTAAGGCAGTGGCCTAGGATAGTGAGAGAATAAAGCTGGAGGTGGGAGAATTGACACAGCTACATGAAAACACTCCATTGGATCCACATTCTCCTTTTCCAGCTGGGGATTTAAATTCTTATCTTGTCATCATCAATAAAGATGAGGAACTACAAACATTCTTGTCCTCTCTAATGAAGATGATGAGGAATCTTGCCCATTTTTGTTCAAAAACATATTGAGTAATGTGCCCTGATTATAGGTATTCCATGTGCTGACAAGGTACAGGTTCAATTCCTGCAACCCACTTTATTTGGGCTGGCCTATGATTACTGTTTAGAAGCCTCTGTTGATTGAGAATATAGCTGTGAGGCTGTTCATCAGAACTTCACAGACTACTATGTTTCTGGAATCTGGATATGTTTCAAAGTGTTAAATTTAACCTATAAAATACCAAACTGGAATGCAATCTGTTTTCTTAGGAATATACCCAGTGATAAATCTCTCCATTAGAGGATAGGTCTCTAGGTGAGGGGATAGGATCTTTCTGTGGAAGTACCATATAGAATCATAGAGCTAGAAGGGACAGCCCTTACTTGTCTCAGCCCCCTACTATTTCCAAGATCTGCAGTGCAATATCTAATTACAGTATCCCTGGATAGCCATATAGAGATTGCTGAAATATCACCACCAGAGGACAGCTGTCATCTCCCACTCCATTCTGTAGCATTAGCAAACAATTATTTGGTTTCTCCCCATGTTGAGCTGAAATCTGGTTCCTTACAATTTCTACCCATGTGTTCCATCCTGCTACCTGGAGCAACAGAGGACAATTCTACTCCATCTTCTATGTGAAAGCCCAAAATATGATAGTATGGATGATCTTGGTCTTGGTCTTTTCTAGTTCCTTCATTACTGCTCTTCCAAGTCTTAGTCTTTTTCTGATTTTTTGTTTGAGATTGATTCAGTCATTGATCCAGTCTCCACCGGGATTGATGATTGAATCAAGGTATACAAAATCTCTAACCACTTCGGTTTCTTCATTGTCAACATCAAAGTTATGCATTTCCTCCTTGGTTTTCTTGATGTTCAGCTACAGTCCTGTTTTGGTACTTTCTTCTTTCACTTTCACTAAAAGTCATTTCAAGTCATTGCTGCTTTCTGCCACTAAGATGGTGTCATCTGCATCTCTTAAATAATTGATTCAATAATTTTCACTCCTCCTTCATCTGAATCTAATCTGGCTTTCTGTATGATATGTTTTAATGTGTATTCCAGGAAAAGAAGAAGAAGAAGAAGAAGAGAGAATCAGTTTCCACAACTATCACCACAGCTGTGATTTAGAAAAAGAAAACTTCAACACAAAAAGAAAATTCAAAATTAAAGCTGGGAAAGGGAAATTTACCTTTCATATAATAGGAAACAAGCATTTATAATATACAATATTAAGAACATGGTTTCAGTAAAGTTTAATGTAGCTCTTACATATTTTCATTCAGGTTTAAAGTAGCTTTAATTTCAACATTTATTTATGAAAAACTCAAGTAGAGTTTTATTTAATGATTTATTTTGTGTAGCTGTATAGTTTTAAGCAGAGACTTATTCATTGTTTTATTTTGGCATAGTTGGTCCAAAACTTTGCCATCTGCTCTGGCTGCTAAAATTTAATTCATCAGTGCATGTTTTAATCTTTAAAGTCCTAAATGGCCTGTATCTATGCTATCTAAACAGCAGTGCAATATGAACTTATATATGCACTGACTGTTGTGAGTTTCAGACGGGCAGAAACCTCATGTGCCACCACAACTACCTTTGCAGTGACAACATCCTTGTCCCAGCTGATCTCAGAGATCTGACAGCAGAAATATCTGCTGGTGTAACTGTTGTGCTGGCTAAGGTCAGCCAGTGAAAAAGCCAAAAAGGAGCAGAGAAGTTATGAGGAAAGGGAAGAACAGAGTTACACTAGATCAAAGCCTCCTCTACCATAGAGAAGCAGCTGCTATGCCGGCACAAAGTTACAGCAGGTTGCAGATAGTTCTAAATAATTTCCAATATCCCTAGAGTGGGAGAGAAAAGGATTCAGCACAGATTCAGCTGGCCTCCTGTCAGCCCATCTGGCTAGATGAGATTACACTTCACTATGTTCTTTGATATTTGGCTTCTTGCATCTTAAGTCATTAGGTGTTCCTCCAAATGCATGGTGCATATCTAGAAGAGGAATTTGTTTTTAGAGCTTTTGCTCTGTCTCTGTTGTCCTCTTGTGATGAAATTGAGAACTTGGTGTATATGAAATATGAAATTCAGTTGCTGGACTCTAGTGTGCTTCTGTGAGCCTGGGAAGCTTACCTCACAGCAGAGATCAGTGCATAAACAGACAGTTCACACCTTCAACTCATCTCCTGCTATTGAACGCTTCAAAGGAAGGACTGAGCAAGGGAGCAGATGCTTTCATGCTTATCTTTATCAGAGGAAATATCAAAACAGCTTCAAAAGGTCACTAATAACTGTAACCCTAGAAGTCACCCACTTCCTTCCCAGAGAGTTATGTTTGACAGTGTGAATAGCAGCAAGTCAAGTAGCTGCCTTTTGTCCTGAAAGAACATGAAAAGGCCTCAAAGTGTGGTTGCCAACAGGTGTGTAAATAGTCCATTTACTTGTATAAAATGAATCAGGGAATGAGTTAGTTAGCCTAGCATATTTCTGAGGAGAACAATGCTTTGCTCCCCTGATGCTCAGGGTCTCAGCCTGATTCATCAGGAGAACCTAGGTTCATTTGCCGTCTTATGAAGCTGTGCCAGCGGATATATCTTGTGTATGCTTGAGAACTATACTATTTCTCTGCTTCGGTATAAGCATTAGATAGGGTAGATTAGCTTTTATTATTTTCTGTTGTGTTTTCTTCCCAAATGCTTGAAAGTCTGTATTCACTTGGCTCCTGTATTTTGAAAACTCAAAAGGTTTTTTTGAAAACTTTTGGAACTTTACCCTTTTATCCTTTGGGGAAAAAAATGACATTTTTCTTTTTAATAAACTACAACATTGATGACATGCAACTCTATCTCTCCTTTACATCTTCTGCAGTGGGTGCTGTCCAGGTACTTGAGCGCTGCCTGACCTGTATTCTGGAATGTATTAAAGCTAATAGGCTTAAGTTGAACCCAGATAAGATGAAGATCCTCCTTCTGGGGGGCCTTCCTAACAGGTTAAGAGGTTGTCTCCCCAAGTTGGATGGTGTAACCCTCAACCTTGGGGATTGAGTGTGTTACTGGGTATATTCTGGCCCTTTCATGGGAATCCCAGATTGCAGCTGTGACCAGTCACTATTTAATTAGCTGAGGTTGATCACCCTGTTGATCACCTACCTGGATGGTGGGGGGCTGAAGACATTGATACATGCACTGGTGAGCTCAAAGGTTGACTACTGCAACATTCTCTATGTGGAGCTTGAAGATAACTTGGAAACACATACAGAATGTGGCAGCCAGGCTGGTGGTGAATGTGAATAAGTTTGATCACATTTCCTTAGTCCTGGCTCACCTGCACTGGCTGCCTGTGTCATTCAAAGCCAGGTTCAAGGTGTCAGTCCTTACCTATAAAGCCCTCCATGGTTTGAGACTTCACTACTTGTTTGAGCGTCTTTGCCTGGAAACATCAACCCTCACCACCCAATCCTCTCAGACCATGCTTGCCACACTGAAGGAGACCAGGAAGACATTTACTAGAAACTGGGTGTGACGTTCACCCCGTGGCCTCTGCTTGTTTCACCAAACACAGAGCTCACACGAGTATCTCAACACGCCCTTTAACACGCTGCCACCAGTTGATCTCTTTATCAACCTATAATTCCTATGAATGACTGAGGTCCATTCAGTACTTAACTTTTAAACAGAAACAGGTTTATTGATTATAGGTTGTTTTAGGGATAGTTCTTATGCACATTCTTAAAGTTACACAAAGCTTCAGTATTTTACTTTAACCTCTTCTATCTTAATTAATACAGGTCACTCTGACTAATCACTCCTTAAACACTCTCTCTCTGCCTCAAACTCCAAACTCTCTCTCTCTTCTCTGTCTCTCACTGAACTGACTAGACTCAGACTCACCCCTCCCTTCTAGTTTCTCTGGCTCCGCCTCCCAACAGCTTCCATTGGTGCAGGCCAATACCATTATATATATATAGGAAGACAGGGTGTTCGCTACACTGGGCTTTCTTGGTTATGACCCCATCCCTATGGAATGGGCTCCTGTTGGAGCTGGGATTGGCCCCCTCCCTTGCAGCCTTCAAGAGGATGCTCAAAACAAGGCTGTTCACCAAAGCCTTTGACAGCATCCTCTCTTAATCTGTTATGAATTGGCTATCCTGATGTTTCCTCTTTTACCATTGTTTGGACTAGAGATGGGCACAAACCACCAGCTTGGCAATTTGTGTCAATTTGTCCTTCAGCTGAACAGGTGTTTGGAGCTTCCCAGCCCTGCCGCTTTGGTGGGTGCCCACTCAGAGGCAGTGCTCAGAGGAGGTGGGGCAGAGAAACTGGGATGCTGCCTCTCAGTGAGCGCCCACTGGAGGAAGCAGGGCTGGGAAGCACTGAACACATGTTTGGCTGAAGGACAAACCATCACAAACTGCTGAACCAGTGTGGTTCATGCCCACTTCTAGTTTGGACATTTTTAACTTATTAGTTTATTGTTTTAGTTAATTTGTTTGTAAGTGATGAGTTGTTTCTTATTATACTTACTATAAATACTACTCCATATCAAATACTAAAACCAAATATCAGATGCCAAATGTAGACATCAGATATTAGGAACATATTGCAGTGATACCTGCTGAACAGTCCAGTTTAAAATTAGGAGACTTCTGGATAGCAAACCCGCTCTGATGTTAACTTGAGCTTTCTTTCACCCTCCCTCTGGAACTACAGGGAGGCAGTGGGACGGTTGTTTCAAACAGAGTCCTGTGGTGGTAGATGAGAAAATCCCTGCTGTGAACAGTTTTGCACCTTTAAAACTGTGCTGCCATCCCATTGATGTTTAACTACTGTTTTGAACAGCACCCTAGGAGAAGATGGAAAAATGTCAGCTTTGTCAGAATGAGTGCTAGGCCGGAGTGCCTATGGATGGTTAGATTCTTACCCTGAAATCATTTGAATGAAATCTCTAAAGGCTCCTAAGGGCTAGCTGTGAAATGAGTTCTCTGGGGAGCCTATAATCACCTCATTGACACTCCTGAGCTGCATTAATATGCACCTAGAGCCATGCTGGCAGTTTCCAGAGAGCAAATTACAGAGTTTCTTTTTCACACAGCCTGCAGGAGTCTGGCTCATTGACATATAAAGTGGACGTTATTAAACCAAGACAGACATCTTTGAACTCTAAATTCCAGCCTTGGCAGACATTGTGGTTTGTGCTTAGGGAATACATGAAGAAAGAGTTTGCTTTCCACTTTGCCCCTCCCCTTCCCAAATAAATCTGCAGAGAGAGAAAAATGTTATTTCAGATAAATCTAAAAATCAATATCTCTTCTAACATTTCCGCATCAGGGGAGAAAGCATG
Organism: Intellagama lesueurii; assembly: GCA_037013535.1. Classification (NCBI taxonomy): domain Eukaryota; kingdom Metazoa; phylum Chordata; class Lepidosauria; order Squamata; family Agamidae; genus Intellagama; species Intellagama lesueurii. The sequence continues at coordinate 115,143,465 of JBAJHW010000005.1, forward strand.
CTATTGGAGAATACTTGGAATTTGGGTAATATCCTGATCATTTTAAGAGGAACTATGTTGTGAAGCTCTTTTGAAAGTGGTTTGTGTTTTGGATTTCAGTATTTGTGATGCTTTCATATAAGTCTGAGCATCAAATTCTTTCATGCTTTCTTTATGCCCAGCTCCCATAGATGCTCTGGGCATATACTGGAGTGTCAAAAGCCTTCATGAGACCCACAAACTAGTTTGCCAAAATGAATCTGAGGATCTGCCCAGTCCCCACTCTTCTTACAACCATTACTCAAATTTTGGATGCATGAAATCTTTTACAGCTGGATCAAAACTAGAGCCATGCTCCACATTGCACCTCCTCACACCCTACAACAATGGACAGAGAGTAGGTGTGGGATAATTAAGTTAACATCCCTTCTCTTTCTTTGCCCAGCTGGTCAGGGTTCCAGGAGGGGATTGTGGGTTTGGGGTCAGTGGTGATGTTTCTGGCATTCTGGGGTGTGATATAAAACCCCAAAGTTTCCTTTTTACTCTCTGTGGCTTTGACTAAGTCGTCAAATATGGCAGGATTTTCTCTGCCTATAAAGCAGGTGAATTCAATACATTTTAAAATATCTGCATGATGTTCAAGGCATTCGATTCCTTCCAGCCTATTTCCTGCCAAACCATCTTTTTCCCTCTGCCTCCAGGGGGCTGGATTCAGTTGTGTCTTTTCTCCTGCAGAGATTCCTAGGAAGATGAGGGCATGTCTTTGGATGATATTTTCATTTGACGTTAGCAGTTGTGGGAGGGGGGAATGTTTCATGGCAGTGAGAGTATGCCCCCACTCATTCCTTTCCCCCATTGTCCTCTGATGTTTTTATTTATTTTTTTTAAAAAAAAATCACACGTCCTTTGAATTCTAAGGAAAATCATGCTTCTGAAACAAGATCTTTGAAAATATTTCTTTAGATACTTTTATACTGGTGTGCAGAGGCAGAACAGGTCTCTCAGTTTGGATTGCCTCACAACATCACAATAGGATCACTGGCCAGAGAAAGGTACTTTGAATCTGCTTAAGAAAAAAAAGCATTCTTTCATTTGGTATTTCATATATTTCCATACTATTAATACATTCTGGGGCTGCAAAACTTTCAAAAAGTGCTAACATTGAGCTTTACTGCATGTGTATTGCAGTAAGAGATTTCGAAAAAGTGTCAAAGAGTCATAGAGAAACAGGAATTAAGTAGGATTAAATTAAATAGAAATGATATTGTATTGCTCTCTGCTGTATCAGTGATGAGGCATTACATTAATACAATGCTTAAGCCTTCTGCACGCACCAACACATATAAAAAAATGAGGTGAAATGAAAGATGTTTGGAATGTTTCTGTAACCAAGGCACTTCACAGCTAACCATAAAAGGAAAGGAGAGGCAGCCAGAGGAAGGAAGGAAATAAGGGGTGTGTTTGGGTGGGATTGCAGTTGCATCACAAACAATATGAATTGGGAACTCACAAACCAATCCATAGCCCTTTTGTGTCCACTGTTTGTGATTTGAAACATAATGCAGACTGTGAATCAAACTGCAGCAAAGCAAAATCATTCTGATTCAGCTCTTCGGTGTACTGATGGCCTGTCTTAGACTGCTGTTTAGATTGTGGCAGGTAGGACAGAGCAATGTTAAGAGGGGCTTGCTCAGCTTAGTGGCCACAATGTATTGGATCCATCCAAATAAGGGGGTTTAATTGATTTTTCAGCCCTCCCGCTTTCCTTCTGTATACTTTGTGAATCACTAGCTTATGGTAAAACCAAGAGGAGGCAGCTGGCACAGCCCAATTCACTGTATTAAAAACCATAGCATAATACACAATACAGCATCATGCTAGCCAGCTCTAGTTGCACATGTGTTATCGATACTCAATAATTAGAGATTAATAAGACTATTTACAGATTGACAGTTCATAAACAATAAGTGCAGAATGTATTATTTGCACCTGGATTGCAGAGAACTGCTGAATATCTCAACGGTTTAGGCATCTGGCTGTGGAGCCAGAGGGTTGGGAGTTCAATTCCCCACGGTGCCTCCCTGACAGGGGCTGGACTTGATGACCCATAGGGTCTCTTCCAGCGTTTCAGTTCTAAGACTATGATTGTGTGATTGTGATCTATTAGTGCCTTATACTTATTATTAAAATATTTATTTGCTTCCGTCTGAATGGAAGCAAATAAATGGAAGGGAGTCCAGAGAGTAACTGCTTCCTCATAAACCCTGGGAACTTGTCATTTTGTTGTAGTATTTCAGTGCCCCTCCCTTTTATTGCTCATTTAATGGGATCCATTCTAATCTCCACACTTCAGTTTCTTGCATGATTAATTCTGTATTGAAAAAGAATTGCAAAATGCTAGCATTTAGAGAATAATGATATTCCCAGTACCAGTCAGTTAATAGCATGATACGAAAAAAGTAGCCTGAATAAAACTATTAAATTATATAGAATTACAAAAATCATAGTCAACTAGTTTTCCAGAAAATAGCTTTTCATCTGACTTTTCAAAGTCATTCTGCTAAACATATTGTATGTACTAAGAGATAAGTGTCCTGCTCCTAAGCATGACGATGATGGTGATGATAAAAAGGAAATCAAACAAAGATCCAAAAGTACATGCAGGTGGGATAAACCAGCTTCTTTGAGTACAGAAGATAAACAGTTGTGCAATAGAAGGTACATCTTCTGTGCAATAGCAGGTGGGATGTACACTTATGACAGAATGAATAAGCCGCTGCAGAGCCAAAGCTTTGGCAGCGTGGCTTACCTTTGCTGTCTTCCACAGAAGGACGCGAGACCTCTGTGCAGTCTCGTGTGAGCAGCTTTGGAAGAGGGGGGGGGGACAGTAGACTATATAGGGGCCGTTTCCCCCCCCCCCCCCCAGCTTCCTCTTTCTTGTTGGCATCCCACCCGCCCGCCCTATATTCTAGTGTGAGTTTACCTGGTCACCTTTGGGGCTGGATAGGAATTTTTGACCCGTCTCCTGATTGGCTCTTGGAGGCGGGGATTTTTTGCCTATCCCACACTGGACAAAGTGCGCTGGCCATTTGGAGGTGGAAATTTGGTTGCACTGGCGGTTAGTGTGGATTAAACAGGTATTTTGGGGAGTCACATAGTAATAGCAAGTAATTATAGCTCATCTGAACTCCCAGCACTGCGGATCGTGCGATTACAGTGCTTGGGGGGAAAGATGTGCTGGGGACACACCCGGACCAACAGTCAGCATGGAGAGAGTGGCTCAAGGTCTGGGGTGGTCAAATTTGGGCCGGCAGAGTTTCCCACTGTCTTCAGGACTGGGAGAACTGGGGCCAGGAACTAGCACATTGGTTGTTAGAAGGGTCCGTTTAGACCTACATTTGAAACCTGAATCCGCACTACGGCAGGACCCCCCTTTGCCAAATGATTGGCAACAATGATTATATTCAATAAAGTGTGGCCCGTGTTTAATCCATATTTCTGGTCTCGCGTATTTATTCCGGGGTAAGGGGGGCAATGGATTTATACATTAAACAAGCCAAGAACGTATCATTAGCTGAACAGGACCAGTGGTAGGGATATCCATAAGAACTATATACATATTCTTGCAATTGAATGATGTTATTATTTTAGGTATGAAGTCCTGGAACTACTGTGGGTTCATAAGGCCATGAGTTTCCTGCCTTGCTAACAAAGAGCCAGGTCACAGTATGTCTGAAACAGGTATATGTAAACCACTTGCAGCTGAGAAAACACCACATATATCACAGGCCTTGAATGTTTCAAGACAATGAAGAAATGGGGATGGGGTGGGGGTGGGGGAGATGACTGATGTGCAAAACACAATCTGGCTACACCATCAGCCTAGTGAATTACAGATCTGAGCACTGAATAAACTGCCTCTCACATGCACAGGTGATTTGCTCTATTTGAAGCATTATTTTCTGCCTCTTCACATCCAGCCTGTCTACCAGTCACATTTCATCCCTAAAAGAAATGACATTAGCATTCATATTAAGAGATCCATTTGCAGTCTGAGTTTCAGCACATGTTGCTGAAGTTTAGAATGACACCTTGTCAGAAAAGCAAAATGGACAAAACAGGGATTATTCTGCCCTTTGGCGATACTAGCAAGAGCAATACTCTTTATAAGGAAACATGGTTGATGAACCTATTAAAATGTCAGTGGAATATTAATATATTTGGCAAACCTTGCATCACCTCAAATGAAATAGGTCATGTGCTTCACATTCTGGGGCAGAGAAACAAGTATGCTATATGAATTTTCTATGTTGGAGCTTCTTGAATGACATATATGAACCATGTTGATTTATTTAGCCTAAACCTAGGAGAGAAATCTAGAAGCCACAGGCATTAGGGTTTTTAGCTGAAGTCCCTTAGTCCTTCATTTTTGGATGCAAGGATGCAGCCTTACATGCAGGCAGGCAAAATCATAATTAATTGGTGAAAATTGTGCTGCTTTCAGGGACTGTGAATTAACAGTTCTGCACAGGCTCCTTATATGTACCATCCAGCCTTCTGTCTTTCTCCTCGCTTTGGCTAGAAACTAGTGCTGCAACAATCTTCACCCCACCTCCAATAATTGTGACTGTGCTCTTTCAATTTGATAGGAAAATGTTCTGTTGGAGAGCAATTTCAAAGGAGGAGAAAGTTCAGAGCAATTCTCATAGGTGAGGTTCGCAATCCTTACTTATGAGGAGTTGGAGGACTGTCTGATCTTTCATCATACACTCATCTCTTTGATAACCAGTAGCACCCTTCCCCACCTTAAGCTTCACACATTTAAATTAAAGCCCATGGAAAGACACTCATAAGATAAGTCCCGTCACAGAGTGTTCTGGGTTCAGGAAGGGCAGACAATCAAGGAGCTACAGTGCAATGAGGGCAGGTCTACCCTCTCTCTCCCTCTCTATTGTTGTAGTGCTGACAGTGCAAAATGCTGGCAAAGTTTTCAGCATTGTAGTTACTTCTTGCATTGTCTTCACATCATGAATTACAAAGTTGATTTGGCGGTATGCTTCGCACTGCTTGGCCAAGGTGCCAAAATTGCTAGTTATGAGTCTGATACAATTTGCCCCTTCTCTCATACTGGCTACAAGGCTTAAAGTGAAAAAATTATATTATAACCATCTCTTGCTGTAAAGGCAAAATGTATCTATAATGTAACAGGGGAGGTTGCTGAATGCAAAAATGAAAACCAGTCCTGAACCAAAATTTCTCACAAGACTTTTTTTTATTGTTTTGCTTACTCTGGCCAAAAAAGAAGAAGAAGAAGAAGAAGAAGAAGAAGACACATTGTGGAATAATTTCTGAAGTTTGTCTACTGTAACTTTGGTGGCTGTCTTCCTGTCACTGCTACCATATTGCTTGGTGAATGGCTGAAGATGGAGGCCTCTGTGAGGTACAGAAATAGTGTCCAGACTGTTAGCAGATTTGCCTTTGTTGCAATGGCAGAGAAATAAACCAAAAATCCTCAGAGGAAAAGAAAAAGAACAAGCCCATGCTATGGCTAATAGTCAACTCCACCTTTAAGAAACTGTTGCAGAATTTCTCCTTCTCTGGAAGAAATTAGGAGAAATTGTGGCCATGTGGTCTCCTGAAGTCTTCCAAACTATTTCTGGGTAGAGGAACTGGGAGGATGATTTCTTCTAATTTGGCCCAGAGAAGGAGAAATTATCCTCCCAGTTTTGATACTCACAAATAATGTGGAGGATTTCAAGAGACTATTTGTGCACAACTATATTAGAAATCCTGTGCAGGCAGAGAACTCTTCCAACAAAGCTGTGTGGAACACAAATCCAATAATTAAAACTCAGTAAGCACAGCAACCTTACTGAGTTCAGGGTTGCAGCCCAAGTCTTCTGATGTCTGGCCAGTTTTCTGCTTTCTTTACTTCATGCTGCCTTTCAACCCATGGATTAAGAGCTCTGCTGTTGGAACTCACAAGCTGAATTCCTGTTGATGTAAATTTGTACCATGCAAGCCAGATGACATCATCGTCCAGTGATAGATATTTTTAATTAAATGAAAAAACTTCCAAGGCTCCCCAGGGGTCTCTTTTGCCCTGGGGAAGCCTTTGAGAGCCTCAGGACTTATTGAGGAGAGCCTTTAATATTGGAAAATTACTGTTAGATTGCCAGTGATATTGCCATTTTACTGGTCTAGACTCCCACTCTTGTTAACAAATGAGTCAGTGAATTGTGTTGAAGTATTTTAATGGCTAATGGGGTATTCTTTTGTATGGGATTTTGGCTTTAACTACCACAGGGTAGATTCAGGGTACTACTGTAGATCCCCAGTGTAGTATAATGGATACAGTGATGGATTAGGACTCTGGAGAACAGGGGTTGAATCCCCACTTGGCCCTGGAAACTCACTGGGGTTGTGGGGACTGGTGAAACCACTCCGTAAATATCTCAACATGAAAGCTCCAGAGGAGGAGATATACATTGATTCCAACTTGATGGCACAGAACACACACGTACCACAAGGCAAATCAATGCTTTTGAAATTGAACTCCAGAGCTCCATAGAAGCTCATTTGGGTTGCATCAATGAGAAGATCAGCAATGGTGGGCAAGCTTCCTTAAAGGAAGTCTCCTTCTGAGGTGCAACTCCAAGAGAATGTTGGATGTTTCCTAGGTCACACTTACTGTACATGCAGAGCAATCATGAGGTGTAGTAGTCCCACACTTTGTGCAAGAGTGAGAGTATCATCTAAATTCTAGGACTTAAAACAATGGCAAACAAAGCATAGCCTCGAACCACATGAGGGCCCAAGCCCCTTTTGGATAGCCCCCAAGGCCCCTGTTTTTTTAATTTAAAACAACAACAACTCAGAGTTGTGTTTTGCACTGAAATTTAGCAGGAAACTGATAAATTAACTCTTTATTTCATTGAGGGCAGTGTTTATTGACAGTGTTCCCAGCATTTACTGGAAAAGGAAACTTTTTATTAAGTGTCAAACCTCTTCCCTATGTTTCTCTTACTTTGCAATCAATCAGTCAATCAATGAAGCAATCAATCTCTTCTTTGTTATTTTAAAAAAACTTTTGTTATTTAAACTGCTCTTGCAAATTTTTATTATTTAAATGGCTCCAGCTGTTTCTTCTTTTATGGTAAGCAAATTTACAGTGCATGATCATGAACATTGATTGATTTCTTTTTGTGATGAATGACCAATGCAAAATGTTGACATTTTTATTATCTTTGCTTTACAAAGAACTCCAATGAGAAGAGTCTAAAGTAGGAAGGGAGATAAGTGGCTTCCATTGGGCTGCTTCACACATGTGTCATATGAACCTTTACACTACAAGCAGCACATAATCAGAAAGTGAAATTAGGTGAACATTCTAGCAGACATTTGTATCGGAGCAATCATACTTGCAGATGAAACCCATGTCTACTTCCTCATGACTACTAATGAAACAATGCAAGCTAATTTGCAAATTATAAAAGGCATGAAAATATTTATTTCAGCAACTAAAGAATTCTCTCTTCTAATGACAGAGTATCTGCAGTGTACAGTTTGACTCTTAATTCCTCTAACATCACACTCAGCTTGTAAGGAAACAAATTCAGATGAGGAGAGGGGGCAAAACAAAGCAATGAGGGCTAAGCATGATTAGTTGCTATGGTGTCCTGAATATTAACTGGAGAAAAAAGGGAACAGAGAGAACAGAGTGGAGAAGTCTGCAAAGATACTGATTGGCTGGCTAGAAGAAACCTTAAATATGAATACTCTTTTTAGGAGGTGAGTAATAACTGCAACATTTTGTTGCAGGTCTTTCCTGTGTCATTAGTTTTCCATATATATGAGTCATATGATCTGGCTTCATTCTCAAGCCTGGTCCAAGTTTTCTCTATAAACCTTATACGTGTGATACCTACCCACACATGCAAACAACAATAATAGTAGTCATACAAGCACTGTTCAGCTGTGCTTTGAAGTGTGCAGAGCCCACATGTATGAAGCGGAATGTGCTAGCTTCACCCTCTCTGTTGTTTCTTTAGTCATGCAAATGCAAAAATGTGAAGATGGAGAGGCTGCTATACCATGCATTCCTCTCCACATGAGTCAGAACTAGAGATGGGGGTATTCGTATTCGTATACAAACACGAATAACCTCCCACACGTGCAGATAACGAGGGTCCATCCCCCTGGGGCCAGACCAACCATTCATGATTCCACCGCTGCCGCAAGCTCTGCGGTGCTTTCCTAGCGCTCCGTTGCTCACGATGGATTAGCCACTCCTGGCAGAAGGCAGGAGGACGAGCCTCTCTGCCAGGTCGCAGAGTGGCTAATCCATCGCGAGCAATGGAGCGCTAGGAAGGCACTGCGGAGCTTGCAGCAGTGGTGGAATCATGAGTGGTCGGTCTGGCCCCAGGGGGCCAGACCCTCATTATCTGTACATGTGAGGGGATTTCATATTTGTATATGAATATGAATACCCCCATCTCTAGTCAGAACCCCTAATTCCCTAATTTGAGGGATCTTGGCTCGTGTGGATAAGCTACCTGTGTGTAGCAGTCTCATCAGCTTCGAACAGTCACCTTTCTGTGATTAAAGAGCACTAAAAGAACAGGCTAGTGTGGTCCCCTCAACAGACGTGGGCTCTATACTCTCTACGGCATGGACTCAATAAGGCCACCATGATGAATATACAGGTATTTTCACAGTGAACTGCCTTGAAAGGGCCTTTCACAGAATGAGAAGAAGAATCCTGAAACAGTAGGCTGGTTTGCAGAACTTCAGGTCATGGTGTGTGGGAGAAATGCTACTTTTAAATGGTTATGTAACAAACTCTCTGCAAACAGAATACCAGAACATCAGGGGGGAACGTCTCAAGCCAGCCCTTTCTATCTGTAGAGTCTTCTAAAAGTTTTAAAAGTTTGAAGCAGCAGATTTTGTTCCCTATTTCTTTTCCCTATGTGTAGGCCAGGCCAAAGCAGACATCATGGAAGCGATAAGTTGATTCTTAACAGTTTTTTTACGTACAACAGACTTACATAGTTTATCCTATGGCACTGAGGAAACAGCAAATGTGATCGTGGAACATAATAAATGGTTCTCATGATATATTGCTGACAATTTCTATTCCCCCCCATTTTTTTAAGCCAGAGGTAATCAAGGGGATTACAGAAGAGTGAGCTTTGCTTCTTTTTCTGGGAAATTAATTATAAGCCTAATTAAGAATATAATTGTACAACATTTAAAGGGAAACTTGATAGGTCACAGCAACAATATATCCATGAGGAGAAAAGGAGATTACCCTATTAAGGGAACTTTGAACATTAATAAAGTAACATTTAACTCAAGAATAGTTATTTATTTTTATAATTTGATTGAAATTTGGCCTTTCCTTAAATGTCTGGAGTGTTCAGTTTGTTAGGTGAGGTTGTGGAAGCATGACATAAAAGAATCTTCTATAAAAGTGATTCAGTCTTAAAATCCCCTTGAAGATAAGTGCTGTAGGTAAGTGTTATTATTCACTTGGTCTCATGTTGCATTCAAAAGACAAGAACCCCTTAGCCTAGATACTGCCACAGGCAACTTCATGTGGATGCCACACAGAGCAGTGACTGTGGATGCACACATCCCTTTGCATTCCAATATGGGACTGTGCAATTTGGCCTGTACCATAAAAATAGTCACTTGGGGGTCATATAAGAGGAGTAGATGGGAAAACAAAAGAGATACTCCCCCCAAAAAATCTAAAATGAATCATACACAAATGTTTTTGCTACGAACATCCTTATTAGTAGAGATGGGCATGAAATGCCAGTTTGGTGGTTTGTCCTGGTTAATTTTTTTTGGCTGAACAGGTATTCAGCAGTTCCCAGCCCCCTCTCCTCCAGTGGGTGCCCACTCAGAGGCAGTGCCTGGAGGAGGTGGGGCAGGGCAGTTGGGGTGCTGCCTCTGAGTGGAAGCCCAACAGAGGAGGCAGGGCTGGGAAGCACCAAACACTTGTTTGGCCAAAAACCAAACTAGCACAAACCACTGAATCAGCGGTTTGTGCCCATCTTTACCAATAAGTAATTTTTCATAGGGGATCCTGATAATACTGCAGAAGATCCTGAACTCTCCATCACTTCCATTATGGCAGGAACCATGCTTCCTATCCCACTCTCCATTACTACAGCTGTCCAGGCTGGGAAGGGCAGGACGATTTCATACACAATAGGCACTTCTATACAATAGCTGTACAGGACAGGCATCGGCTTAGGAGTATTGATGTTCTTAGGCCAAAGTCTTGTTGCTTAGCATAATAAATTGCACTAGAGTCTCTCTTCTTCTCTTAATAGGCATCCTTCAGTCTCGAGAGACTATGGTAACGTGCTCTGCATGGAGGTCTTGGAACAGCGTCTAGTGTGGCTGAGAAGGCCAATTCGAGAGCGACAATCCCTTCCACACTGAAGACAAATACAATCTGCCCCTTGTCCAGCTCCCTGGTTTTGCTGGTTTCGGGACTGCCTCTTTGCCTCAGCCTGCTGTACAAGTGTCTCTTCAAATTGGGAGAGGCCATGATGCACCGCCTGCCTCCAGGCTGAACGCTCAGACGTCAAGGTTTCCCATCTGTTGAGGTCCATTCCTAAGGCCTTCAGATCCCGCTTGCAGATATCCTTGTATCGCAGCTGTGGTCTCCCTCTGGGGCGATTTCCCTGCACTAATTCTCCATACAGGAGATCTTTTGGAATCCGACCATCAGCCATTCTCACAACATGCCCAAGCCAACGTAGACATCACTGTTTCAGCAATGTATACATGCTAAAAATTCCAGCTCGTTCTAGAACTACTCTGTTTGGAACTTTGTCCTGCCAGGTGATACCAAAAATGCATCGGAGACAACGCATATGGAACGTGTTCAGCTTCCTCTCCTGCCGTGCACAAAGGGTCCAGGACTCACTGCAGTACAGGAGTGTCCTCAGGACACAGGCTCTATAGACCTGGATCTTGGTATATGCCGTCAGCTTCTTATTAAGCCATACTCTCTTTGTGAGTCTAGAGAACATGGTAGCTGCTTTGCCAATGCGTTTATCCAGCTCGACATCTAGGGAGAGAGTGTCAGAGATCGTTGAGCCAAAGTACACAAAGTCATGAACAACCTCCAATTCTTGCGTGGAGATAGTAATAGAGGGAGGTGAGTCCACACCCTGGCCCATGACTTGTGTTTTCTTCAGGCTGATTGTTAGTCCAAAGTCTTGGCAGGCCTTGCTAAAATGATTCATGTGTTGTTGGAGGTCTTCAGCAGAGTGGGCAACAATGGCTGCATCGTCAGCGAAGAGGAAGTCCCTCATGCATTTCAGTTGGACTTTGGTCTTCGCTCTCAACCTAGAGAGATTAAAGAGCTTTCCATCTGATCTAGTCCGGAGATAGACACCTTCTGTTGCAGTTCCAAAGGCCTGCTTCAGCATGACAGCAAAAAAGATCCCAAACAGGGTCGGCGCGAGGACACAGCCTTGTTTTACTCCGCTTCGGATGTCAAAGGGATCTGATGTTGAGCCATCAAAAACTACAGTGCCCTTCATTTCGTCATGAAAGGACCTGATGATGTTAAGGAGTCGAGGTGGACATCCAATCTTGGAAAGTATTTTAAAAAGGCCATCCCTGCTAACCAAATCAAAGGCCTTTGTGAGATCTATGAAGGCCACAAAGAGTGGCTGTCGTTGTTCCCTACATTTCTCCTGCAACTGTCTGAGGGAAAATACCATGTCGGTGGTGGATCTATTAGCTCGAAATCCACACTGTGATTCTGGATAGACTCTGTCTGCAAGCACCTGGAGTCTCTTCAGCACAACATGGGCAAGCAGCTTCCCTACAACACTGAGAAGAGAGATACCACGGTAGTTATTGCAGTCGCCCCTGTCTCCTTTGTTCTTATACAATGTGACGATGTTTGCATCCTTCATGTCCTGTGGTACTCCACCTTCCCTCCAGCAAAGACAAAAGACTTCATACAGCTCGGTGGTGATGATCTCTTTACAGCACTTCAGCAGGGATGTTATCCTTCCCAGGTGCCTTGCCAGAGGCGAGGGAATCCAAGGCCGCTTTTATTTCTGCTAAAGTTGGTTCACTGTCCAGCTCTTCCAAGACAGGCAGGCACTCGATGTTATTTAATGCCTCTTCGGTTACTACATTCTCTCTGGAATATAGCTCTCTGGAATATAGCTCAGCACCCAGCGTTCCATCTGCTGTGCTTGGTCCTGGATGATCACACCTGTAGCAGACTTCAAGGGAGCAGATTTCTTCTGTATTGGACCTAAAGCTTGCTTGATACCGTCATACATTCCCTTGATGTTACCTGTGTCCGCTGCTATCTGTACATACATATACATACTTTATTGTTACAGCATCAAGCCATACATAAAAAAAAATTGAAAGCAGCTGCTATCTGTATCTGAGAGCAGAGCTGAAGCCAATAATCGTTGGAACATCTCCTGGCAGCCTGTTGGACTTGGCTACGAACAGCTCGAAGAGCCTGCAAGTTGTACTCACTAGGACAGGCTTTGTATGCTGCTAGAGCTCTCCTCTTATCCTCGATGGCTGGCATCAAGTCCTCCGAATGGGCTTCAAACCAGTCTGCCGTCTTTTTGGTCTTCTTGCCAAATGTGGACAAGGCGGTGTTATAAACAGTGTTCTTGAAATGTTCCCATCGTTCAGGTGCATTTGCATCAGCCGGGCCTGGAAGGGTTTCCTCAAGCGCTTGGACAAATTCCTCCACTTTTCTTTGATCGCGAGTCTTGTTGATGTCAATACGTGGTCTTCCTTCCTTTTTTGTGTGATACAATCTCTTTGTTCGCAGTTTTACTCTACTACACACCAGGAAGTGATCAGTATCGCAATCAGCACTCTGGTAACTGTGTGTGATCGTAATACTAGGAAGGCTAGAACGTCTAGTGAGGATCAAATCGAGCTGGTGCCAATGCTTCGATCTTGGATGTCTCCAGGAAACTCTGTGTTGAGGCTTCGTATTAAAAAACGTGTTGCTGACACAAAGACCATAATAACAGCAAAACTCCAGCAAGTGTTGGCCATTTTCGTTCATCTTCCCAATGCCAAAACGGCCTAGACAGGTGGGCCAAGAGTTGTGATCAGCACCAACTCTAGCGTTAAAGTCTCCGAGAATGAACAGTGGCTCTCTCTCAGGGACTTTTTTGACAGTAGCTGCCAGATCGTCATAGAATTTGTCTTTGACTTCTGTTGTGGATGACAGTGTTGGTGCATATGCACTAATGAGGGTGACTGGTCCCGCTGATGAGTGGAGCTGCAGAGACAGGATTCTTTCACTCCCCACAGTAGGTGGAACAATGGATCTCAGCAGAGTATTTCTGACCACAAAGCCAACACCATATTCCCTGGTCTCATTCAATGGTTTTCCCTGCGAGAAGAATGAGAAGTTTTTTTCTTTGACAGATCCCATGTCTGGCAATCTCGTCTCTTGCAGGGCAACAATGTCCATCTGCAGTCTACTCAGTTCCATGTCGATGACGGCTGTCTTGCGCATGTCGTCTATTTCCTGCAGGTCATCAGAAAAGCCAGGGGTCATTGTCCGAACATTCCAGGTGCCCAACTTTAGGGCAGAAGTTTTCTTATGATTGTTGCATGGTGCAGGGTTATCGATCTGCTTGTTGGCTTTCACCCTACTAGAGCAGGCCCATTTGAATCAATGGAACCTATGGAGAATTTGACTCAACAAATCCCCATTGATGCAATGGGCCTGTTCTAGTGCACTTTGCTACTCTAAGCAACAGGTCTTTGGCTATGGAAACACAAGAGGGTCCTGTTTCAGTGTTTGCAGCCCTTATGAGTCCAAAAGATTGCTGAAAAAACTGATCTCACAAACCCAGGCTGAGCAAACTCTGACCTGAGTGGCATTGCACTTTCACTGAATTATGATTTCTGATTCAGTAGGAGAATGCTCATTCAGAAGCTGTTTCCATGTGTTGCTCTTCTATGGTAGGTTGGGATGAAAATCTTTTTGCCAATTTTCTTAAGAGCACCCAGAATCACGAGGATCATGCCACTGGGCAGATACCATGGTGAACAGGTTATCTTTCATGCTAGTTGCCACTGCCTTATTTCAAATATTAATTTTCTTGATGTACTGCGGGGCACATAGCTACAAAACAATTGACAAATTGGGAAGCTTTAGCTAATTTATTTGAGGACTGCTGCCTCTCAGAGTATGTGTCAGTATTTGTCTTCCGTTATTTCTAGGTTACTTGAAGTCTACTGATCAATTTGTCTATGCTTGCCTTTGAACCATGTGGCAAGCTAAAACACTGGGTAATGGATATGTGGGAGCAAATTTTAATTGGTTGTAACTTGAAGGTATATTTGGCTTTAGGTTCTTCAAGCTGCAATCCTGTAAATCTGTTAAGACATTTGTTCTGAACAATAAGCCATCTATTTAGACCTCTTCGTATATCACCGCAGCAATGGGAAGCCATTTTCTAGGGCAGAGAATTGGAAATCTATGCCCTCCAAGAGTTTCTGGCTACAAATCCTGAAGTCTTTTACCACTGACTATGCTGGATGGAACTTACAGGAGCTACAGGACAAAGCTTTGGCAAATCTGTTTCCACATAGCCATGGGCAATGTCTGAAAGGCTGGCGCTACACATTGTTATGTGCCATCAAATTGCTTCCAATTTACGGCAACACTATGAATTAATGAGCTACAAAAGGTCTTGTTCTTAACAGCCTTGTCTACATATTGCAAACTAAAGGCTGTGGCTTCCTTTATTGAATCAATCCATTTCATGTCTTGTATTCTTATCTTCCTACTGCCTTCTACTTTTCCTAGCGTTTTTGTCTTTTCTAGTGAGCCTTGCCTTCTGATCATGCATTCAAAGTGAATTAGCCTCAGTTTGGTGATTTTAGCTTGTGAAGAGAGTTTGGGGTTGATTCAAACCAGTACCCATTTATTTCAGCTGCACACATGGACATCACCAGATGGCCAATATAGAAATAAAATAGAGTAGGAGTAGTAGATGGAGAAGCTGTGTTCTTTCTGTCAAAACTAGACCAGAAGCAGATTGTGGTACTGTCCATGAATTGTTAATATCAAAACCTAGGATAAAGCTGAAAAAGAACACTAAAAACATCATAATATTGAAATATAGGTTGTGCTGTAATCTATAAAGCACAAATTGACTTTCTTCTGAAATTCCTCAGTGTCCTTCAGTAGCCAAGGTATATCTGCTATATGATATCCAGTGTATTTTGCTATTTTGAACCCAGGTTCAACACCTGACATTTTCCAGGTGTTTAAAAATGGCACAAATTTCTGGGTGTAACTTTCAGTGTTGCATTGCTACAAGTTTGGAAGTCACTGTAGGCATTTCCTATCACATATCAGTCACAAAAATCAGCATGTGATAGGAAATGCCTATTCTGATTTATTAACTTGCAGCAATTTGCCACCGAACGTTACACTGATATGTAAACAGCATAAACATGCAGTAGGATTCCGGGCCATGTATGGTAAAAAATACTGATTTTAAACACTTGAGCATCACTTCACTTGCATGCAAATCTAACACAATAGTTCTATGGTTACTGTAATATTTGGCATCTTGTTTCTTTGGAATTAATGTATAATGAACATTTCCAGTCTGTGGGCCTTTTTTTAATGCTCCATATTTGTTGGCACATTCTTGATAGGATTCAGAGTGCAACTACACTACAATTTACTCTGCAGTTTGTGCCAGGGTTATTGTAATTAAATTCAATGTATTTCCCTCTCAGTCTGATCTCTCCCCAGACTCCAAAACTACTCTCTCCCCAATCTCTCCACACCAGCCTACCCAAAACCCTCATCAATACCCATCAAGTCCTCTAGTTTCTCCCAGCCAATCAGAACTACTCCTTCCAACATGACATGCTCCTCATTCACCCCCGCCTATCACATACTATTACATTTATAACCACTCATCACAGGAGTGTCTTTTTTTGGCAGGTGACATAGTGTTAAATTTATATAACAGCTTGTGAAACTGAAATGCTTATCTGACATAATACTAAAGTGGAATGGCAAAATAAAAATTATTTGGATGAGAGACAAGAGGTGCTTGCTTGAGAAGGTTGTTCCCACTGTACTTCAGTAGGACACAGTATGCTAGAACAGCAGGAATATCCCCCTCAAGTAAGAGCCTCCTGTCTCTCCTCCAAACAATATTTTATTATGTTTGACCAATTTAGCACCATGTTGGATAAACACTGAAGTTTCACAAGCTGTTATATCAATTCAGCACTGTGCCAACTTTTTTAAAAAAGAGGTCTGTAAGAGGGCAGTATTCATGACAGGTGGGCAACCTACAGTCCCTGTGAGAATTGTAGTGATTTGTGATGTGATGATGTGAACCCTTGATCTGAAAATTGGCCAGGATAATTAAACATTCCATGTGAACAACAACAGTGATTTAACTGGCACAGAAAACATCAAACTGACCTGAATCAACACAGGACAACCTGCCTATCTAGGCACATCCGGAGTCCCTGCAGTTTGGAAAAGCTCTATTGGAATCCCATCTACTCCTATGCAAAAATAGGTGATACCTTTATAGACCACTAAAAAAGTCATCATACAATACACAAGCTTTTGTGGATTAAGAAAACAACAACACTTCATCAGGTTTGTACCAGTGTGGAGAACTTAAGTCCAAAAGTTCTTGGCAAGATGGAATTTGCCAGGCACATCTTTCTGAGATGTAAGTCAGGAAATAGTACATCTACTCCTAGTGATTTATTTCCTTCAGGAGCTTTGAGAGAAGTTTTCCTTCCTTTCCAAAATTTCATGGTTTTAATCTTCCTGCAATGGGAATAAAGGCATTCAGTGGCTGAAATCCTGTTGTTTAGTCTAGTAAATTGCACTTGAAAAGCCCCAGTGAATCTGTGGGGATTTGTTCAGTCAACTCCTCCATTAATTCCATTGATTCAGATAGGCCTACTCTATTTTTTACTTATTGTGCTAGAGTAAGGCCCATTTGAATCAATGGAACCTATAAAGGAATTGACGCAACAAAAGTCCACTGGTTCAATAGGTCTACTTTAGTGCAATTTACTAAACTAAGCAACAAGGTTTCACACAATTTCTTCTTTGAAACCTGTAGCTGGAGCTATGTTGATAGACTTTTAATGAAGTCTGACTAATATTACCAGGCCAAACTTTGCATGATAGTCCTAATTACCTATGCAGCATCTCAACTCTACTTTTTAAAGGAGCATTTCCAGAGTAAAACACTTGGCAATTATATCTAAATGTCCTGTTCTTTTGTTCCCTCACCCTCAATCATTACAATGATGAGTGAACACCATTTTTTGTTCCACAATTTTGAGCACACTTTGATTCATACTTCTCATATTCAATATTTCAATAACTATTTATTATATATTATTGAATCATACTTCTCATATTCAATATTTCAATATCTATTTATTATATATTATTGATTCATACTTCTCATATTCAATATTTCAATATTTATAAATATTCAATATTTCAAGAATAGCATTGTATTTTTCATTTGCTTCTGTGTCCATCACCAGCTAGACATCCTTTGAGCTTTACACCAATTGCTTCAGGAGCAACAGAGCTATTTATACTTACCCTTTGCTTCCCCAGTAGCCTTTGAACCTGGGAGTTTCAGCTTCCAGGCCTATCTATTAACTACATGGGTGAAGCAAATTGCATGGATTGTCCCCACACAAGTGGCCAGTCTTCCAAAGTGGTCTTGTGCTTAAACAAAAAACAAAAAATGGCATCCGTTCACCATTGTAATGCATGGGGGTGAGGGAAGAAAAGGAACAGGACACTTAGATATAATTGCTAAGTGTTTCACTCTGGAAATTAAGCACAAATGCAGCAGCATGGTGAGGATTCCTCCTCAACATAATTTTTGAGATATAGCCATACGTGCTAGGATTTAGCACTTATATAAATGTATTAAAATAGCCAGTCAACTTTCTTATACCTTTAATATAGCTAACCAAATGTATGATAGGAAACAGCTATTCCATAGAAAAGTGTGAAGACCTGTAGGCATTCTTGCAGCAACAAAGAAGCTTCAGAGTACAACTAACACAGGCATCCTAGGCTTTGAATAAACAGGCGCATAAGCTTTATCCATCATTTTCATTTTGGATAAGTCAGATGCAGAAGGAAATGGTTACCATTTGGGAAACATCCTGTAAGAAAAGGTACTTCAAAGAAATTATGTGAGAAAGAACTTGAAAGGAATATGAGTATCAATTACTTATGGTGCTTTGAATAGCCATCTATAAAAGCTATCCTATGCATTCTAGAATTTGGACTTCTTTATTGACACCTTAAGGTATGTAGATATTGATTTCCCTGATGACATTAAAAGGTGGTTTCCTGATACCTCGGATCTTAATACGGCTTCTGGCTGATTTCTAAGAAAGGTTTCCACAATGGAATCACACAAGTACACACACACACATACACACACACACAGAGTCATTTTCTGTGCTGCTGGGTTAACATATAAAGAGGCTGTATATATTTCACAGCATCTAATAAAAACCTCCAGTGAAAATTTTCTAGTACATCCACGTTTCTGCAATACACCGATTTTATCAGGAAAAACCTTCCCTACCTCAAGGTTACATTTGTGAAGTATTGGTCTATTAAGCCCGACTATGGCTCAATGCATCTCCCTGGTTTTAAAATTGCAATGGTGGATATGACCTTGCACAAATATTCCTACAGTAAAATCAGACATTACCACAGAATTTGCAGGAAGATTTGGAATCACAACCATTTTATGTAACATTTATTGTTCTGTCTCTCCAATATATAGGTCTCTTCATTTTAAAAAGTCCCCTAGATGGCACTGTAGAATGCATTATTCAGTGGTTTTATATAATGCTGTTAAGTGGGCAGTGTTGAATAATTGCTCCTCTTCTCCTCCAGACCACTCCAAAACCAATGTGAATAAATTGTTTAACAACAGAAAGGTGTGGGAGAGAACCAGCTAGAGTGTGATTTGATAGATCAATCAAATCACATCAGAAGACACTGATCATAACCAGGAAGCTTAGAGATGATGCCATTGTTCCTCAGAAGAATGTTTCCCCAGGTTCTGAGAGCTGAGACACCCTTGTTCTGTTCTCCTCTAAATTCAGATATATTTTTTAAAGTGTCTTTCTTTTTTCTTACCTACACAACGTTTCGCATTTGGGCTCTGACAACTAAACAGTTATCTGCACCCAGAGATGGCCACTCCATTGGTTTCCTCATAGGTCTCTGTTCTGGAGCATGTTTCCCTTGGGAGCAGGTGATTCTGCTGTTTGTCTGTACTGTGAATGATTGGATGGACTTATCAAACCTGATGCTCCAATAAAGCAGAAACATATGCCTCAGCAGAGGCAGTCTGAAATGAAGCAAGGCCGGAAACAGGAGGCATCACAGAGAGACACACCTCCTCTTAGTGTAGGTACTTTGAGAGCACAGGCTTCTCTCATTAATTCATTTCTGGCAGTATGTTAACAGTTATCTCATAACACTTGATATGGCCCTACAACAGTCTTTAGGAGCTGCTGCTTTAGAAGTCTTCCAAATTGTAGTTTTAACTAATTGTAGCAATGAAGCAAATGAATGAAGTTCAGTTTCTTTTGAATGCACCCAATGTCTGGTTTTTTTTCCCCACCCAGCATATTAAAAAACAGATTTTTGGGGGGTCATTTTTTACATTGTCCTATAACTGAGTATTTTTTTAATGAAGAATCTTTTGTTGTCTCCTGAATCTTTTGTTGTCTCCTGAATCTGATATCCTGTATCGTGTATCTGATATTATACAAGCTGCTGTATTCATGTAAGATCTATTACTTGGAGTTCTATCATCAATAAGGGCAAGAAACACCAAGACATCTATATGTATAAGATATGTTAACATATTATTGATCAAGCCTTTAAGTTTCTCTCTTTGGTCTGTTTCAATTTATTTCCAAATAGCAAACTTACCACACATCATTCTTCTTCTATTTTTTTAAAAAAACAGCTTCTGTAGTTTGACAATTTTAGCAATTAAGATGACAATGTTTATTGACTGCATTTATCTTCAGTGAAGTGATGCACTATTTAATAAGTATTTCAAAGCTGGTTTCCTCTAATGTCTAGGTTTAACGAAAAGGTACAATTATTTAACAACATTTGTTACTATAAATGGCACATAGTTCTTCACTTGTTCTGATTCACAATTATATTCTAACCATTCTGTAAATTTGTGGGGGCAGGGGATAAAATCTATTTATTTTATGTTACAATAATTTGTTTTATCCACATTTGTAAGGCTTCATTATTTGTTGGAAAACTGATCTTACAATGCAATTGTATATCTGGTTGCTCAGTCCTACTGAGTTTTATGGTCTTGCTCTTAGGGAAATGTACAAAATATCAGGCCTCTGCCTTGGTTTTGTATCTTTCTACTCATTAGGTCTGCCTTTTGTACCTAGTCTCCTGCCCACCTAGCAGTTCGAAAGCATGCAAATGCGAGTAGATAAATAGGTACCACCTCGGTGGGAAGGTAACGGCGTTCTGTGTCTAGTCGCACTGGCCACGTGACCACGGAAACTGTCTTTGGACAAACGCTGGATGTACGGCTTGGAAACGGGGATGAGCACCGCCCCCTAGAGTCGGACACGACTGGACTAAATGTCAAGGGGAACCTTTACCTTTACCTTTGTACCTAGTGCTCAATTGTGTTTAAAATGCCACATGAAAAGCATGATTTCCATGTGTCTAAGTACCTCTTTCTAATCTCTCACTCTCTAAATATGTTAATTGTGTCTATTAAAACAGGTAGCTTCCAAGGTGGACTGTCATAAGAATTTAACAGTTCAGATTATTTATAAGTATGCACTCTGTAGTTGGCATTTCATTGTCTGCTGATCCCACTTCAAACACTGTGCTGTACTACTGAAAAAACTTTGCCATCTGCAATTACAGCTTGCAAATTGCAGTTTGCAATTGCCATCCATTAAATAAAGACCCACTTAACAACAGTTGAGCTTTTAAATTAGCAATTGATCAAAGCTATGAAAAATTCTATTCCCCCCCCCTTGGTGTAAACAAAGTTTTCTTTCCATATCCCGAGAAACCATCTTCAAAACTGAGAATAAAATGTATGTTTATTTAGATGAAGAACTGCAAATGGCAGCGCATGATGGACTTGCTGCCACTTACAGCTGGTTGAAAGTTGATGGCTCCAATCTCTGAACTGCACAGTCTTCACTGCACAGCTTGAATCACATATGTTGCACTTATCCTTACTCCCAAGGGATTTTCTTAATTTTTTGCTCACAGTCTTAGGCCAAATACTTATTTCAACTTTTGGTGAAATTTGGGAGATGTGATCTTAAATCTCACTCATATGAGTTGTAGAGGTACAACTCTAGATTTCAGCCCATTTTATTCAATGATCTGCAAAAATCTCTGGAGTGCAAACAGTTCTTTTTTTTTTTTTTTGCTATCTATTACCCTTTTTTGTAGAAAAGCTGCCCTTTTACTCAAAATTGTGCAATTTGTGCCTTTGCAAAAATTGCTGAAAATTAAGACAACTGTGATTTTTTTTAACAAGAATTTGAAGCACCAGAGTCTTTCTTAATGATCAGTCAGTTTCTCTCTGTCTCCTGTTTGTGTGCAGATGTATGCTCTGCTTTTCAAAAGAAAGGACAATATAAAACATTTTGAACATATTAGAGAGACTTTCGGAGAGTGCGGAGATGTTATTATCTCATATTTGACTGGAAGTGAGGAATCTTGTGGTGCTTTAAAACTTCTCACTGAGGTTTCTTAAATCAGGTGGATTAACATTCAAATTGTAGGCTGAATGGGGCTCCTTGCAAAGCAATCTTATGGCCTCTGCAGTTCTTCTGCACCCCAAGTCTCCCCAAACCTTTTTTTTTAATTGAAAAGAAATATTTGCTCGAGAAGTCCCCTTGCACCCTCTAGGGGACAGTGGGGAAATTTTTGTCATGTTTCAAAAGCTCCTCAACCCCTCTGGGGATGCCAATGCTTCCAATTTTTAAATAAAATTAAAAAATTCAACCAAGGTATGGACGTAGGACATTTGCACTTCTTTAGATTAGTGGAACTGCTGTTGTCAGCAACGCATGTTGAAGCATGGGATGTGTTGGATTCACATTGGCAATGATGCTCAGTGTTTGGAAATATAGTGGTTGCCTAAAATAAGTCTTCACTGTAGCTACATGTGTTTGCAAGTTGAATCCAAGTCCAATAGCTGTGTAAAGATATCTATTAATTTGGCAAAACCTTTTTTTCCTTCTTAGTAGCATAATTTTTTATTTCTCTATTCTCATATTTTTTAATATTTCTGTAATGAAGAAATAAGTGGTTTACTAACTTCCCTGATTATCAGAGTTCACATGTCTCTGTCCAGACAGACAGACAATCCATGTGCTGCAGCAGGGCTTAGAACACTGGGTTTGATAATGTTCCCTTGGGCTAGCCAGAGGCCACTTTGTTTTCTGAAATAACTCAGTGTTCCTTTCGGCTGTGCTCAGCAGCTCAACAAGAAAATCTTCCCCCACATTCAGAATCTCTGGCTCTTGGGAATTATGAAAGATACAGCATCTGGCAACCTGATTTATCTGTGCTAAAGGGCATGATTTCAAATGGGCTTTGCGGTATCATCCATGACATTTTGCAGTTGTGGGGTTTGGATAAAAATAACTTGAGGTTATGATTCTTGTAACTTTGCAAACTCTTTTCATCAAACATTTTCACCCTGGAGATCTCCAAAAACATCAGTCAACCTTTTTGCATAACAAACATTCCTGACATTGAAATCTCTTCCTGCTTTTCCAATTTGTATTTTTTTAAAAAAAGCAAGCATATTTCAATACATAATTTATTTTATTTATTTATTAAACTTATATGCCGCCCATCTAGACACAGTCTACTCTGGGCGGCTCACAGCACACAAAGTAAAAACAATTAATATATAATAACAATTTACAACAATTTACAGCAATTAACAATAGTTCAAGATGGAGAGAAAAAGAAAAAGGTAAGTTAAGTAGTGCCCGGAGGGAAGGCCTGTCTAAATAACCAGGTCTTAAGTTGGTTTTTAAAAATGCCCATTTATGTGCCATAGACTCTGACTTATGGTGACCCTTGCCACAGCTGTCCAAATATAAAGAACTTAGAAATGGTTTACAGTGCCGCTTTCCTGCTGGCACTCTGTAACAATGGAGCTTTCTCTAGGTTATACAGGCTGGCTCTTTTCCCAGGAAACAGAGTAGGGAATTGAACTCTCGATCACTGGCTCAGCAGCCAGGTACTCCAACTCACTGAACTATTGGACCACCCTAATTTAATAAATTGATAATAACTTGATAATTGAATAAATTGATAAGAAGAAGGGGTGGGCTAAATTGGGGAAACTAATTCTGATCTGTGAATCCCTGCACTTCTGCTACACAGTTAGAGGAATAATAATAATAAAAATAAAATAAAAAACTCTGCAACAATCAGTCTCTGGAAATGGAATCAGAAGCAAAGTCAAGATCAATAAAAACTGCAAACAGATTTACTAGTATATTTTTCCACCAAATACTGCAGGATCAGAGGCTGATCCAGGATTCCTGTTCTGAAGCCCACCTGTTTGTCAGCTGAAATATTTTCTGATTCCAGCCAGCTTTGAAGCTTCAAATAAAGGTGTCTAGTGCAGAGCTTACTAATTATTAGTAACAAGTTAACTGGACAATAATTTGCTGGATTATTCTTCTTACTCTTTTTGTAGATTAAAATGACAATAGCCGTACTCCAGTCAGATGGCACGTGGGCATTCTGGTCTACATATGTAAAAAGATTTGCTAATATTGGAAGCCACCATTCAATATTTCTCTTAATTAACTCTGGAGGAATATCATCACAGTCTGGAGCCTTGGCTGGTTTCAGTTGGTTTACCAGGTCAGTTACTTCAGATATTGATATTGGTGGCCCTTCTGTTAAGCTCCTGATAATACATCCCACATGAAAAGGGGCTGTCTCTTTTTTGCATAACATTCACAGAAATGGGTTTCTCATACTCCTGAGGGAATGTGATCATCTGCCCATGCTGAACAGCTGTTTGTAAGTGTTGCTGTGAGGCACCAAAAAGTATCTGTATCTTTCATCCTGAGTGCATTAATAAGCTTTTCCCATGCTGCTCATTGTGCACTACTCTTTTTTTGCCTTGATTAAGTTCTTATATAATTTTTTAAAATTCAAATAGGTTCTTTACATCCAATTCTGCTAGGTTTTACTTCTGAAGCTTAAATTCAGCTATAAGAGCTTTTTTTTAAATATAGCATCACTGCACTCCTGATTAAACCAGTCCTTTGATCTAAATTTGGTAGTTCAGACTTTCAAAAACTTTTTGCAGAAAATTACTCAATTAGCTCTTTTATCAATAGGGCATACTATTCAATCAATCAAAAACCTTTATTGGCATATACAAAACACCTAGTCAAAAACAACATTCAGTAAAACTTGTTTGCAACTTTCTGGAACAATATCAAAGTTTGTTCAGATTCAATGTAGTTTTACTATTTATGCCACAAGACACACTCTCCACCCTATCCTATGTACCTTATAATAACAATAATTAAAAATTTTATTGTCGTAATTATCCCACTGATTACATCAGAAGATCCTTAAACCTGGCTCAAGGAGGGAGTGCTGGTTCAAACTGCGCTATTTTTGGCATGTTCACTATGTGTGCTAAGAAGCATGCTACTTTCTCCACCCTGTCTTCCACTCTGTCGTTTAACAGAAAACGCATTCTGTCTATATCTGACCACCCTCTTACCTTAAGCAATATTGAGCCCAGATATTGAGCGTGGGGTTCAGAATAGCGAGGGCAATATAAACACATGTGTACCAGTGACTCAATTTCTCCCAGTTCACAAGAGCAGTTCCTCTCATTGTAAGGAATACCCTGAAACCTGCCAGATAATGCTGCTGAAGGCATTACATTAAATCTGGGCAGGGAATAGGCTCTGCGTTTTTGAGGCGATTGCAATAGATGATAGTATAGGGCCCTCTGGCCCTGCCTAACAGGAATCAGTGGCTTAGGGGGGAACAGGTCTTATTTGCTGCACTTAGGAGATCCTGGAATTCGATATCTAATATCCTGCATTTAATCAGCTGAAATGCTTCCTTGTGGGGCAGGGAGCCAAGTGATTCCACTGACAGGTCTATTAGCGAGATTTTCTTCTCAATATAAGCAAGCTCTCTAGCGATGGTTGGTTCTCGGAAAATGTGGTGTAAAAAACTGCCCTCTTTGAAGTTATAATGGATCTTCAACCAATATTTGATTGATCTCAGCCATGCCTGAGTTGCTACCATATTTTGGCCCATCTCTAAACATATGGCACACAAGTTGGTACTTTCAGGATTTTCTGCAGGAACATAGATTGGATTTGCTTTAGGGAATGATCCCAGGCCTTTATCCATAAAGGTATGCCGTACAGCAACTGTGGAATAATCTTTGCATTAAACACTTTTAATGCAGGCGGTACATATCTATTTCCTGTATTATAAAAGAATCTATGAATTGACTGGGTAGTACCCTTGGCCCGTTGTGTTGCTGCTTTACGTTGTAGGACCCAGGTATGTTTGAAATGAAATGTAATGCTCAGATACCTGAGGTATTTAACCTGCTCAATCTTTCTTCCCTCAAAAATCCACTTGTGCAATTTCCATGATATTGTGAATACCACGATTTTAGAATTATCATAATTGAGTTGAAAGTTATTATTGGCTAAAAACTTGAGGCATTTGTACATCAGACGTTTTAAATCAAGTTTGGTATGAGGTAAGATAACTGCATCATCTGCGTACAAAAGTAAAGGGACCTGCGTAGAGCCGATTTTAGGAGGGTGGCCCTCAGTTTCCAATAGGAAAGGGGCTAAGTCATGCAAAAACAAGTTGAACAGGGAAGGGGCTAATAAAAAGCCCTGTTTGACCCCTCTGTTGGTGGATATCCAGTCAGTTAAGATCCCTGAGTTTGATTTGGCAGGAGGCTGTAGAATACAGTCTCTTAATAAGAAATATCAGCCTTCTGTCAATTGAGAGGTTGGCTAGTTTGTTCCACAATTTTTCTCGGTCAACTGAATCAAAAGCTCCCCTTAGATCTAAAAAGGCTATATATAGTTTAGATTTGGCCTGCTTTACATATTTATTTATAAGATGTGCTAAAGTGAAGCAGTGATCAAGGGTGGATTTCCCTTTCCTAAATCCCGCTTGTTCTGGTCCAATTAGACTACTCAATAATTCCACTGTTTGGACCTATTGCAAGATAGGTAGTACAAATTACAGAGTAATAATATTAAACAGTTCTGTAAAGAATCCCTCAGTTTTCTTTGACCATCTAATCCTAGTATTACTAGCTATTTCCTCAGGATTAGATTGTAGAATGTCTTCAGTATTGATATGGCACTCAAACGGCCTGAGGTACAAATTTAAAGG
The DNA here is from genome assembly GCA_037013535.1 of Intellagama lesueurii. Taxonomy (NCBI): domain Eukaryota; kingdom Metazoa; phylum Chordata; class Lepidosauria; order Squamata; family Agamidae; genus Intellagama; species Intellagama lesueurii. The sequence goes on from JBAJHW010000005.1 coordinate 115,169,983, forward strand.
CAGATGGTCACTATCAAGAAGAGGCATTAGAATACATTGAGTGGGAGCAGACTGAACTAAATTACAATATGTTGAAGTAAAGCAGATTGGGGCACATTTTTTAGAGGAACAGATGGAAGTTGTCGAATTCTCATCTTCTGCTAATGCTGTCACAGACTTACATATAGTTTGTGGTATCTGTGAACCATCATATTCATGGGGGCCCTCATTATCTTCAAAATCCAACAAGATCAAGTTTGTCTGTTGAAACTCCATCTGCTGCTTTGGGTCTCCTAATCGACTGAGATGTCCAGTTAATATATGCTTGAGTATGGGAATTAGTATTAGATTGAATAAAAGGGATTCACGAGGTAGTCTCTGAATGGTTCTGCTGTGCCATGTAAGGAGATCAAATTAGTTTTAACCTTCCATTTAGCATTAAATTCAGCCAGCAAAACTGCGGCCTCCTTGATATAAGTACAAGCCTCCCTTTGTTCAGATGGAAACTGTTTCACTGAGTTTGTTGTTTGTATCTCTTCTGACAGATCTGTTGAAAATCCAGGATTTGATTTTACTTCTCCAGGATTAGTTTTCTAGAAACTACTTCCAGGGTCTTGTGATGCTCAACTTCTCTGAAACAGAAGTTGGAAGGTCATGTCTGATAAGACTCTTATGGGCATAATCTGGACATTTGCTAGGAAAGTTATCATTTTGAATGGCATGAGTGGAATCACAGCATGCTCAAAGGTGAGCAGTAGTCTCTTTTGGCCCTATTTGACCCAATCAAATTTGGCCTTTAGGTCTGTTTTCTGTGGCTGGTTATTTAGCAATTGACTTAAAGAAGTTATCACCACCCTCTGTGAATCCTATTTCCTGTTGACAGTATTCGGAGCAATTTGCTGCAAAACCTGTGAGGTCTGAAAAACCCTTTAAGAGCTGGGCTCCTTCCTCATTTGGTGAATTATTTCTTGCTGTACGGTTCTATGGAAATTATTACTACTGGCCCTTCTTGGAGGCCCTCCCCTCCCCGTTTGTTATCTTTGTCAGTGAGTTGCTCTAGACTTCAGAAAGAGTTTTTGTAAAGTAGGTTTCACATTCATTTTATTGCAGAGCCTTTGTAGATTCTCAAACATTGCTATCACAGTTTGGGCTGTTAAAAGGCACTGGTATGCTAAATTTTGGAGAATTGAAAACATCCTTTGGGATAAGTTACAGAAATTACTGACCGAACCCCATTCTCCTGAGTTGAAAGGAGTGCCTCAGTCTTCAATGCAGCAAACATCATGGCACAGTGGTTAAACTGCAATATTGCAGCCCAAACTCTGTTCATGGTCAGCATTTGATACCAGTGGATTTGACAGCTGGCTCAAGGTTGGCTCTGCCATCTATCCTTCTGAGGACAATAAAATGAGTACTCTGCACACTTGTGTGTGTGTGTGTGTGTGTGGGGATGATGTGTATCCTGCATAATTAAAAAAACAAACCTTAAACCTCTCAGACAGTGCTTTAAGAATTATGGGGTAGTCTATAAGCAGCACATTTTGCTTTTGCTTTTGCTTTAAAGTAGTAGAAGATGAAATAGGCAAATTACTCACAGGACAACTAGCTGTTAAAAGTTCATCAATTTTCAATTTTATCACTGTCTTGGCAAGAGGTGGGCCTGGGCTGGATTTCTATCGTTTATTTCCCATCTGTGTATGAATTCAGACTATCACACTCCCACACAAAAAGGCCAAGCTGTTTAGTTTTATTTAGTTGTGGCTTCCAACTACCTCGAGTCCTCTCCCACAGATACTGTCTCCCTCTCTTATAGAACAGTTAAAGTTATGCTTGTTATATTTTTCTCTTCAGTCATGCAGTTTGTTATGGTGGCTAATTTGCCAAGTCCTTGGAATTCAGCCAAGACAATAAAATTGTACAAAGCAAAATCTCTGGATTCTCTTATCTGCAATCCTCTTCCTTTTAAAAGGTATTAACTAAAAAGCCATTTGCTTAACAAGGTATTTAGCTAGAACAACTTTACACTCCAAAAACTACATTTAAAAATAAATAAATAGATAAAACAAAAAACCAGTGCAATAGAAACATTGCACTTGCACCCTTCCAGAGCCAGACTGCCTCCTGCTCTCAGATCAAATTTTCAAGGAAGACAGTCAGAATCTAAGAACATAATCAGCTTTGTGCTGGTGGCTGTTCTTCAGGCCTTTCCCATCTTCTCTCCAGGAAGTGTCAGAAGCCTCGAAGACCTTTTGTGTACTATGTGTACCTGTTTCTGTCTCCTTTTTTTGGCCCTCAAGCAGAGGAAAGGGTATTTAGGAAGAAAAGCTGTGGGGAAAAGGTTTAAATTATCCCCAGCTATGTACCATGGTCCCAATATGCATTAGCCTTTCTGTGTTTATTTGTAAATAAAAAGAAAAGAAAAGAAAGGACATTCAATTGTACATGATGCTGTTTTTAATTTAGGGTCTATTTAACCCTCAGACTTACCCAGACTGCAGTATTTCTTCACTGCAGACAGATACGCTCTATCAAGGACAGATGAGGAGGGGTGAGAGCCATCTTCTTTTCAGAAATGTCTTCAGAAACATAGCTCTTTGGCCATGGTCACACCAACCAAATGTTGCCCTCCTATCCCTCATTGACTTCATAATATAAATTTGCAATCACATGATGCACAGCCATTAGCGAATCATTTGCCCACTGAGTGTGCTAACTGTGGATCATTTCTCACTCGGCCAGAGGCTTCTACTTTTTTGTTCTTGCAGATTTTTAAAAAAAATATTTAATGACAGTGTGTGTGAACGATCGAATTGCGACTTTTCTGAACTACTGTTTTTGTGCAAGGAGAACGCCAATGCACTAAATGTCTCTGTGATGTGCATACCCATAGCAATGCAGTGGAAGCAAGCCATGAGTTTTAGATTTTGAATGAAAGATACTGCCATTAACCATAGGTTGATGTCCTTCTAAGAATAAAAATAAAGTCCCAATAGTAATACTGTGAAAGACCCATCTTTTTTTTCCCCTTCCCAGCACCAAATGTTACACTTCCTCCCATCTCCTTTTGAAACAGACAGGACGTGGAAGGGAGCTGGGGATAGTTAGATTGGTGAAGAGCGGGGGATGAGGAATGCTGAGTGCAGGCATTGAGAGGGAGGTTGAAACATAGTCTTGCTCAGTGGGAACTGTGGATGGAAACCAGTGTTGAAAGGTAAATTAGCAGATAACTGTGCACAGCTCTGCTATTAACAACCAGCATTTGAAGGAAAAATTAAAGGAAGCAGCAAGGCAAAAAACAACAGTGACAGTTGCCCAATTGGGTCCCCCCCTACATGAATAAGAGTAATCCTCTCCAGCCTTTTTGAAAGCAGATAGTAATTGAAAAGGTAAGAGATGGGATTTGGCACAGGAGAGCATATCAGGGAGCTTGTGGTTGTTTGACAGCAGACGAACCCATTTGCACTGTACTGATATGTTGGGTGGGCAAAATTGGGTAATGGAAATGGCCACAGAGCAAGACAAAGCATGAGAGATGACAGCAGAAGTAGATAGAACATACTAAAACAGCAGAGGATGTGGAAAACAGTCACCCACTCCCCAAAGTCCGCCAGGTATGCTGGGGTATTGACCAGTGTAGCAGTACTCCACCTACTGTCAGGAAAGCGGCACAGTCATGGGTGGGTGGGGGGATGTTCCATTGATTGCAATGCATTGTTTCCTAAAGTACTGGGACTCAGAAAAAAGGGGAACCATCATGGAAAAGTTTCCGACATAACTATGCAACTAAAAAATAAATAAAAGGAAAAAAAGGAAGCATTAACAGGGTTACAATGCCCAAAAAACAAAGATGGAAATGAATCAAATTGAAGGAAATGATTCAGTAACCCAAAAACACATTGGGACACACAGCCTGCAGTAAATACCATGTGACTGCAAAGCATGACAGACACATGATTAAAAGTTGTGTGACTATAGGAGGATATTTTGCTGGTGTGACTGCAGCCTTAGTCTGTTGTAATGAAAACCAACAAAGAATTTTATGCAACATTAGAGACTAAAGTTAGCATATTATTGTATTGTAGGTAGAGCATAACACTCCACCCACAGTATTCTACCAGCATCTTTCTAGCAAAAACTAGAAGATGACCCAATTGAAACCAGTGGGACTTACGCGTGTGAAAAAAGATGAATAGTTCCTTGCTCAATCTCTGAAAAACAGAACTGCTTACACAACTGACCACTGTGAAGCAAAAGCAGGGCAATAGGATTCTGACCACACATTTAATTTTTTTTAGCATAACCTTCATGGACTTTAGCCTGTTTCATCAGATGCATGCACCAAAGGAAACTTATCAGTCTTTAAGGTGATACAAGATGCTAACTTATTTTTTCCTTTGAGAAATCTCCTACTTAATAAAACAGTAATCTCCATAACAAAAGAGGTATACAACTATTCCAGGATGATGGATGAAGTCTTGAGCAGGACTCAGGGTTCATTTAACTTGATTATATCCAACTTGACATCTCATAACAATATATTTGTATTTGCAACTTAAGCTGGAACAAATGATAGGTGTGTCTATCCATTTTAAGATAGACAGAATACTCTGGCAGACAGAAAATCATCATTTATTTTTATATTGTGTATAAGGTTTATATAACATTCTTTACTATTGAAAGCAGGAAAAACGTTCTCACTATGGCTGAAGAAGAGTTAATCAAAGTAAGAACAGTGCTGCAGAATCAAACAAAAACAAAATTGATGCAAAACTGAAAGGAAATATAGGGCTATTGATTTAAAACATATCTGCCCACTTTCTAAGGCTCAGTGCAATTATAACTGGTAAACTGTTAGAATGGCTTACAAAATCACTCAAGTACAAAAGCTAAAACAGTGATCCAGAGGTAGAATGCTCAATTTAATTTTCCAGTTTCCCCATATCATTAAGTGGTTAAGATATCTGTTCATTCCACTAATGATATAGGGATAATGAAACCAGCTGGGAAATTAAAGAAGAAAGCTTGCTTTGGTTCAATACTAGTGATCACATGCATTTGAAAGGAACCAAAATGGAGCAATCTTACCCACACAAAAAACAAAAATGAAAACAAAACAAAAACCAGAAGTTCCTGACAGGGACTCAGAAAGGTGCGCGCAGGAATGCTCTAGGGATGGGTTGGTTTGATCCAGCAATTATCTCACCCAATTGACATACAAAGTAAGGAATCTGTCCTTCTCTGCAGCAGATCAAACATTGGAACAATGGCCATCTGATCAAACCCTGTGTTGTTGTACTAAAAATGTCATAAGAGAAGGAATGAAAGTTTCCCCTAATGTTTGATTTAACCCTGAGTTAGGTGTAGTCGTCTACCATAAAGGCTTTAAATTGTCTTGAATTGGGCCTGGAAGCAAACTGTTGGAAATGAAGAAATACATGACCACATTTTTTTCTGCAACTGTGTGCCTGCAAGAGCAAAAAAGTAGAAACAGGTAGTCAGATTCAAAGATGTAACAATTACTTTCAGATTTTCTCATCTCTCATGAATCTGTGTACTTTGTATGAAATGAGTTGCACATGTGAATTCTCAATATGAAGTACATTTCTGAAAATCCTCAGCACATTGAAATACCCAGTATTGTGTTTTAGTCATTTACTTACTGTAAGGCAGAATCATAGAACCATAAAACTATAGGACTAGAAGGGACCCCATGAGTAACCAAGCCCACCCCTCCGCTATAACAGGTAATCCACCACTAAAGTATCCTTGATGTTTTACTCCTGCATGAGGGTGAAAAGACCAGGGCTTTAAAAAAAAAAAAAAAAAAAGGCAGCAGCAGATAAGTGCTTTTTTCTCAAAATTTATATTTTGCATAGAAGCTTGTATTGTGCACAAAATACAAGTTTTTGCGCAAGATGCAAGGTTGTTTATTTTTGCACAAAAAATACAGTTCTGCAAATTTTGTGCAAAAAAGAAAAAGGCCCAAAATGTTAAAAACACATACAGACCCTCATTATCTTGCTCAGTGGGAGAAAATTTGTTAGAATTTTTAATTCTCATCTGTGAGAACAAAATAAATGAAAACAAGTTGCTGGAGTTCCTTGGCTGTATTGTTTCCTCAACACTGCTTCTCAGCCTTGATTTTACTCCCTCTCAAATATTTCATTTTTCCCTCAGGGATGGGATGGAATTAATTTCACTGACTTTGACAGTCTTGATGTAAGCAGTATTTCCACAATTCCCAAGACTTGTTACAAGAAGAAATACACCTCATTTTGAGAATTCACATTTGCAAACCTTACAAGGCACTTCAGAGAGATAAAGTATGTGCAAAATTACACATATTTCTAAATATGTGTGGCTAAAATGAATACATGTGAAAAATACTTGCACCAAAAACCTTTAGTCAACGAGAAAAATTGATACACTAGTAAAAAGGCACAAATAAATGCACACATTAGGAAAATGCACAAAAATGTTTGCAAATTTTAAAGCGGGAAGAAAAAAAATACCTGAAGTGTCACAGCCCAGTATAAAACACAAGCAAATGGGATTTTGAGAAACACAAGAGAATTTAGTGATTTTTATACCCCAATAGCAGACTCTATTTTTTTCTCCCCCAATCCAATAATTGATGCTATTGGACTCTCTCTTTATGGAAGGTGGTATTTTGTTGATGAATCCAGACACCAACTTCTGTACAGATGAACACCTATATTATGTTACAGCAAAGAAACCTGATAGTGTGTAGCTTGTGTATCATTATATTTCTCACTATCCATTTGGAGATGTTTTGTGGTATTTTGAATAACCTGAAACATCTGAGTTTTCTTCAAGAGCAGCCATACATATGGTAGCAACTTATCACATGTATTGCCACAAAGGAAGCCATATATCACTGAAAATGAGGATGCAAGGTGACACTCATTTGCAATTGCATATGCTAATTTTGATATACAGATGGAACATTAGAAAGGATTTTTACTCTTTAAGCAGAATTACAATGCACTTCACTCAAGTGGAGAAAAAGATGCCTAAGTGACTTGTGTGCTACCTTGCTGAGTCTGCTGTCCCTGGTCTTCCTCTGTGGGGTTGTCTTTAAATGAGACTTGGACAGAACAAACCCTTCAAATGGCGGATACCTTCAAAAGGATGATGGTCTTCTGCAAGCCCTTCAAGTAGAAGACTCTTTCTTTACACAAACTAAGTCAGCAGGGCTTCCCTATCTGATTCTACATGGTTCAGCCTTTTAAGGTCTTCTCTATCTATAATAGAAGAGGAATGAACAATAAATAAAAGAAATAAAAAGCATTTCTGGTCACTTCAGCATCACTGAGACAAAAAAAGGGCAACTGTCCTGATGGGTAAATTGTGGTCTCATAAATCACAGGAAAACCTATCATTTCAAGGACCTGAGAGAATCCCACTAGCATCATCTCTGATGTCAACTTCAATTTTCTTATCGTCATGCATCCAGACAATAATTCAGCTGGGTGTTGTAAGGCTGGTGATACCTCAGTCAAAGCAACAAATATTATTTTCCAGCAGCTTCTTCTGTTAAACAGGAGCACTGTTAATGCCACCTTTTGAAGCATATCAAATCCATTACCCAAACACTTCAGGTAGCCTCCTTAGTGACAACTCCTGGGTCTATACAAGTGGAACCAAAGGAAAGTCTGCCTCGTTTTCATTGATGCTGAAGGTGGCGAAGGCTTGGTGTTGTCATTAGGTTTATTCAATGAAAATCACACTCAGGTAACTTAACAGATCCTGAATGCATCACTATTGAAAAGAACATTCCATAGGACACAGCTGTACTACATGTAAATCCACTACACAGTCCACCAGCCATTTCTTGTGATTCTCTAGGAAACTCCATCCCATTTTTGTAATCCCAAATGGATAATAAGAATAGGTACTGAACTCATGGCAGAACACCATATATGGCTGGTGGGAAAAGGCTGGCTTTGTCAGTCATAAGTTTGGCAAGCCTCCTTTGTTGAAATTCACTTTGTGAAGTTCTTGTGACCGACAGTGACTCATTTGCTCTCTACAGCCAGAAAAGGGACAGGCAGCTGATTTATAGGTTGCTGAATATACAGAATGGTGGTGCTCCTGAGAATACACCTCTCCAACTGGCTGCTAAATTTATTTACACTAAAGAACAGACCTTATGCTGTGTGCTGAGTTGTGATTTCTACATTCTATTATGTAAAGTGGTTTTCATGACACTTTTGGAGTACCTGATTTCTACATATACCCAGCAACAGGCAGGAAAACGAACCTCTCAAACATATTGTCCAGTGAGATTTATCTGTCCTTGAGAAGATAAAAATAACAATCCTACAGAATGCAGGTATCCAATATTTCAAGTGTGTAAATCACTAGTCATCAGTTGTCTACTGTTAGTCTACCATCTGCTCCTTACTCTCAGAATTTCAGCAGTGGCAATGTTAGGTCATCAACATATTTATTTTTCTGTTACAACAAAAGGCAAATAGATTAAGGAGCAGTGAGAGAAGCTGCTGCTTCTGTCATCATGGCAAATTCTCAACAGGTGGCAAGTCTGAACACAAGTCTGAACAAGGGTACTGTTTCATAGACTCACCGGGCTGCCACTCTGATTCATGCAGTGAAACAACAGAATGAGCATCCCTGGCACCTGCCTTGTGTCAAGTCTCCTGTGAGGCATGGCTCCCACACAAGAGGGATGACAAGGCATTGTATACAAAAAAACCTATACATGATCAATGGCAGTGGGGATGGATCCCATGAACTGGAGTGAACATACGATGAACATACAATGTGAACATATGATGAACCAGATTCATCCTCTTCTGGTAGAAACCTCAGAAGAAAAAGGAGTTTCTCCACAGATCTTATGGTTCGTTTGCCATGATTTCACAGATTTCGAGCAGGGGTGGGGGCAAAATGTTGGACATTAGTGTGGCTTTGAGGAACTTGCTATGGAAAGTATAAATATCAGTGATAGAGGCATTTATATTGAAGTCAAATGTCAGATATCAAAAATAGGTTGTGATCAGGTGAATATTTTGAAGCATTTGAATATAATCATGATACTGATCCAAACTTGAAGTGATGCAGCGTGATGCAGTCTGCATCGGGGTCCAACATTTTTGAATGTACAAAGAAAGGAAAGGGCACTGTGTAGATTTCTCTGCTTCATGGGTGGGGAATCTTTGGCCCTCCAGATGTTGCTGAATGGTAACTCACACTCTCTTGCCATTGGCTACACTGGTTCGGGCTTTTGGGAGATGATGTTCAACACATCTGGAGGGCAAATTGTTCCTACCTGATGTTACACTGGCTGCTGATATAATAATAGTGCTAAAATTGGCATTTAGATTTTTCCTTATGCGCTATTTTTTGATACATGGCGTGTAGGCCACAAAGGCAAAATATAACTGGTGGTGGTAGCTCATAACAGTTTATAGCTTTCCCCTTCTTTTTAGATTTCTGACAATTGTTATCTTGACTATGCCAGTAAATCAGTTTGTGAGAAAAACATGCTAGAATTGTTAATGTGAGGAGGTTGCTACAAATGTTCAAGGACTAGTCTGTGGATCTTTTACATTCAGAGTTGCAAGAGAATTTTGCCAGCAAAATAATCTTCAGCTCTCAAGTTAATCAATTAAAGACCAGCCAAGCAGTTCTTAAACATTGATTTCATGTCAATATCCCAAAAGTTGATGGCCTTCTTGTCAGAGCTTTGATAAGCTTCGAAATCACGATGTTCCCCCTTAACAGCTGATAAGAGCAAAGTATTCTCTTCTGATCCTCATGGAGGCAAATCTGTATCATTGCAAAGTACAAGGAAACCAGAGCACCACCATGGCTTTGAGTGCAGGATAAGCTAATCGACTTTGGTAGCTTTAGAGAAGACTTTTACATGCTATTTAATGATAATAGGAAAGGCTGTTTAAACTTTACCATTATCAGCATATTGCACTGTTGACAGTATGTGGAGTATTTCTAGGCTTCTAACCTTTTAAAGCAGTGCTGCCTCAGAACTGGAATAATCTTTCTCTGGGTAAAGACACCATTTAAGCTCCTGTGGCGTTGCCTTTTCACTCCTCTGGAGAAGATAACATGGTAGGTTGAATTATCTGGTAGAAAATTGCCTAGGATTATTTTCTCAATGACAGCTATTGTTAGCGACCTGTGACAGTTTCTGAAAGACTGATGAGCATTATGCAGTGAGCAGGAACACTATCTCAAAGCAGGAATTAGGCAAGTTATGCAATTTGCAAACTCTGCTGATGGGCTGAAGGAGATCTGTAATATCATGTTTTGTGAGCCACGAGCCTGCCTGGGCATTATCCCACTTGTCTTGCGGCAGCTCGACATCACAGTGGAGGGTCCAATTTATGTGTGTCCTTTGCTTAACTTTGAATAATGTGTACCCAATTACAGGAGCTAAGAAAGGTTAGGTGAGCTATCATTTATACCTTGTGCTGACTTTATTTACCCCATGGTGCCAGCTAATTTTTGCTCAAACGACCTTATCAAGCTTGTGAAGATGATGCACCATGCCCAATTAAAATTACACAAATTCCAGGTCTTTTTGGTCATTAATCTTTGCCTGTGGATTGCTTTCAAGTACTCATTGCAAGCTATTTTTTCAAGTACTTGCCACTTTAACTGCTAAGCCATGTTTATACAGCACCATTCTTTGCAACCTTACCAAAACACGGGTACTCAGAAGTAAGAAGTAAGTCTCACTGAGTTCACTTGAACGTATGGCTGAACTTGCCATGACTGTAATTGTGTTCTTATCAAAACTATTTTTAAAGAAATGTATTGCTAGGTGTGCTAGCTGGAAAGGGAAGGGTTCTCTAATTTTCATACCGACATGAGAAAGTGCTATTCTTCCTTACATAACTGCATTCCCAAGAAACATTGTCCTAAGTTATTGTTTAATTAGTACTGAGAAAAAAGTTCCTATTGTTGACCCTTTAGCTCATATGAGTAGACTTAGGGGGGGGGGGGGAGTCTAATTGCTGCATATATTCTCATGCAGTGTAGCTGTGACAAATAAAAAAGGGACCTGGACACATCTGCTACTATTTGCCACCAAATCCAAAACCTGAGTGCTGTGCAGTTCATGAAAAGAGTTCTCGTTGTCATGAACTGGAAATGTCCTGTTTCACAAGGGAAAGTGTTGGGGAGGCAAGATAGATCACCCACACTCCTTTTTGGTATTTTCCCTTCCTAGATCATTTTTTACCCAATGGACATTTTGCTCGTTCTGCCTCTCTCCATCAGCCTCCAAACTCTCTAGTTCTCAAATGCTAATGCATATTCGAGTCAGCGCTAGTTGGAAAAAGAGGGCAGACCTGTTCAAATGGCATAGTTTACATTTTGGTGACAAAAATGTCAATAGGAAAAATGTTTTAAAATCCAAATGAATATATGCATACCCACCTACTTGCAGGAGCAGTGGTAAGCTAAAATACACAGTGATAAAGACATTCATATAACTTTCTTAGACTGTGGCTGAAATCCAGTAGTAAGTCACAACTAAAGTAGACCCATTGGGGTTAAGGTGAATCAACTCTGTAAATCCCATTGATTCAGTTAGCCTACTCTGGTTGTGACTTTCTACTGAATTTTAGCTTGTGTTTTTTATCATGGTCTTAAGAGCCATCTAAGCCATCTAAGCAATATCTTAAAACTGTTGACCTAGAATAGTGGTTCCCAACCTTGGGTAATCCAGATGCTCTTGGACTGTAGCTTGCAGAAACTCTGGCCAGCCGAGCTAGTAGTGAAAGCTTCTGGGAGCTTCAGTTCAAAAATGCCTGGGTTTCCCAAGGTTGGAAATTACTGGCCTAGACCAATCAGTCCTCCTGTTCTAGAACTCTGGCTCCTCCAGGATTCTAAACTCTCTTATTTTGCCCTCCCCTGCTAGTTCTCCTCAATTTCTGCCTCTAAAAGCATTTTCTTTTCTCTCATCAAACCAACCAGGAAGGTAGTTTCTTGTTTTTCCATGCCAACCAGCTTCTATTTCAGTGCTGGTCTCACTGATCTTTACATCCTATGTTGCATTTATGACCCCTGCAGTTTTAACATACTTGCGCCAACTGACTGGTATGAGGGGGTGAGGTGAGTTGAGAGAAAGGAAACAGTAATTTGCAAAACTCTACAACCAAACTGAAAGCTAAAATGGAGAAGAATGATGTTCTTTCACAATCTTATCCCCTTATAAGAGTACTTAAGAGTAGCAGCCTTTGGTCAAAGCTATACGCTGTGTAGAACAAGGGATGTGGCCCAAAGCGACACCCTCAGGTTATGTTCTATTTAGCATCTGCTTTGTCTTGTTTTATCTTCTGTTTCTATTTCTATGTTTACTGTCTTCAGTGTTAGCAAATGATGTAGAGTAGCAGCGGAATGATGCAAATCAGAGCACAGCTTCAGTTGAATTAGGCATTACAGAGCAAGACAGAAAGAACTCGAGTAGGATTAGTACATTTAAGAAGACTTCTACCTAACATACACATCTGACCTTCACATTGCTGATTTGTTGAAAATAGCGAGCAGAATCCAGGCACGTACTCAGGTGTATTAGCAGAGACTCCTTAACTGGCAGCAGTTGCCACTATAATTTATAGTGTTCTACTTAATGTTGGAATATATAAGCAGTAGGATTCTGGCCAACATGTGTAAATAAATGCTGAATAGATGCTGATGTAGGTATATCTGTTATAGCTCTTAATGTCTGACTCTTGTGGCTTCACTTTCTAGTGTTTAAAGTGCAGTTGTCTCACAGTATCCTCCAGAGTTTATCCAAACTATTAAGCCTGCTCTGGATGTGATGTGTCTGGGTAAACCATCCCCATAGAAGTGTTTACATATGCCCAGACCAATGTGGGAGCAACTACAGAAGCAGCAGGCTCTGCAGCACTTAAAGTTAGGGGGCAAGAGTTTCCAGGGTTTTTATATCTGGCCTGTGGAGTTTCACCTTCAGCCCTTTCTTCTGCTCTCACTTGGCCCTTGATTGAAACTCCAAAATGAGTTGCTTCAATTAGAATCTCAGTCAGGAACCAGTTCTGGCTATTCAACCCCTTGACCAAAAGGCTGCACACTTATAAGGGTGCCCTGTGTGGCCTACATGGCTTGCATTAAGACTAACTGGGAAAGATGCAGGGGAGGCAAAACAATGAGAATCCCTTCTGTGACTTCCTTAGGGATGTGTGGACTTGAGATGAAATGTAAATTTTACTTTTCCCTTTTCAAACTAATTGTCTTAATATCTGACATTTTTTCATCTCTCAATGTCCAGTAATGATAGAGGCCTACAGATTGCAGTCATTTTACATCATTAAAGCTACTATCCTGTGAAGCATAAACAGTATTTTTTTCCTATTCACAACCAGCATTTTTCCTGATCTTAAAATCTTAAAATACCTCTCCTAATTAAGTAAACATGTTTGCTAATTACTAATATCTTGATATGGCTACCCAGTGTGGGCTAGTGGATGGAGTAATGGACCAGGCATCAGAAGACCTGGTTTCAATTCCCTAGCTCTGACTATTCAACAATGTAATTAAATACTGATTGCATTAAAATTGTTAGATGGTAGAATAGTTTCCAAAATTGATCCAAGCTGTGGTGGGGAAAGTGCAGGTCATTTTGATTTTTGTATACTTCCAAGCATATATTTAATGCATTAAATAAGAATAAATACATCAAAACTACAGGTAATAAAACTTAAACCATTCAACAGAACATAAAATTTTAAAAGAGGATGAGAGCAAGGTACTTTAGTTTTACTGGTTTGCTAATTGGGCAGATTAAGTAGTTGATATATGTATTCTTATGGAAAGTGGATTTTGGATCCATGGATATTGAAGGCATGATCCAATTCCCCTTCATACATTCATGTATAGCCTTAATGAATATCTGTGTTAGTCTTAGGTGTGCAACTGTCTTATGCAACTGTTTTTCCTTAGTGGTTGTAATGCAGGCCTTGGCAATCTCAGGGGCTCCGATGGTCAATTTCCAATTTGGCCAATGGCCACTTGCCTGGGGACCACTCTCTAAGCTGCTGAAAACCAGTGCTGCAGCCTCTCAGTCACTTTTCTGGCTTCTCCATTGGTGTTTTGTGTTTATTTCAACTGTTTTCACTTATTTAGTAATTAAGCATAGTATGCAGCTTCTATTTTTGTTTAAAATGGCAGTTCCATCCCTTAATTGCCTTAATTCCATGAGGAGATATTCACCTGATATTCACCTGAGTAGGTAATTCTTGGCTTTGTTCCTGGTTTATTATCAGTTGGAAACCAGGAAGTAATTACTCTGAGGAAGATTTCTTGAGAGCCAGTGTGCTGTTGTGGATAGAGTGATGGACTAGGATTTGGAGCCCTGGCTTCAAATTCCTGTTCAACCATGGAAACTCACTCGGGTGGTAGCAATTAACCACTCCTTAAATATCTTTTATACATACCTTAAAAACCCTGTTGGGGTCAGTATGTGACTTGATGGCACACGTTTACAATACTTCCTAAAAATTATGGCAATTAAGGTACAGAAATATGGTTTTACACAAAAATAAAAGCTTTACATTTTGTTTAACTATTGAATAATTTAATACAGGTTGAAACAAACATAAAATAGCCATCAAAAAGCAAGGAATTTTCAGTGGTAGATTGTGCCATCTATTTTTTAAAGAGGAAAATTGGGAGGCCTTGGGGACTCTGCAAAATTGGCTTGAGGGCCACATATGGCCCCAGGCTACATGATGCCCACCCCTATTGCAATAGTGTCAGAAGACGTTCCATAGTGACTTAACATAAAGATGGAGCAATATTTTACATTGCAGTTAAAATGTCTCAACTGATCTGATGTGTTTCGGCCATGTTCATATTTAGTAGTGATTTAAAAGAGAAAAAGATGTAGCATTCCATAATATCTTTTTCCCCAAAATACAGAGGCACAAAATCTTCACTCTCCAGGTATAGATTTAGGAATACAAGTTCAAATTTGATTTCATACATTCCATCTCTTCATGTCCAAAAGCTGTTGCTTTGCTTCTCACATTACTGAAGAGGAAGGCACAGAAATGGTACTTCTTTCCTGTTTGTGGTGTTGCATATCTTTCCTTGCAAATTCCTCCTCAAAACTACTGCTGCCATAAAACCTTTGGCCTAACCCTTTTACTCTCACAGGCCTTCCAACTTGAAGAATGCTTACTTTATTGATAGTTGTTTTATTACTGTTGAATTTATCCAGGTGTTCATAAAATGCTAAGCTCGCAGGCAGCAATTCTTCACAATTGTACAAACTTCATGATATGTCATAATCTTGGACTGGATGGGGATGATGGATGTTTATTATTACGGCCTTCCACAGTTTTGTTCATGTTTCTGTAATTTCTTTCTTTCTGATACTAAACTATTTTCAAATAAAAGAATAAGAAAAAAGAAGAAGAACTCCATTTGTCCATATTCATTCCCTTTCACCCACACTTTTCTCTCCGGGTATTATAAGAGGCTGCCTCAGACTAATCCAACACTCAGTTCACACACTGGCCAACCAGGTGTCATGAGAAGGCCACAATAGGACACATGGCCTGCAAGGATGCCATCTGTATCCTTCCACTCATGCTGCTTTAGTAACTGGTATACAGAAGTACAGTGTAACTGATACTGAACAGATTATACACTGTCCACCATGACTAGTAGCTTCTGACAGTCACATTCCGTAAGGGTTTTTATTTCCTCCTCTGGTGAAATGCATATTGTAAGCTTCTCTGGGCAGGGATCTATATTTTCGCATATGTGTTGCCTTGCAAAGCCTCTTTCATGTTACGATATGTATGAATAAAATACAATAATTATGTACCATTCTTCTCTATTTGCATGTGGATATGACACAATAGTTTTGAGAGGGGAGGCGGAGTGACGACAGCGAGAGCAGAAGGAATTCCCAGGGCTCTGGGGACCCCTGTGTAAACTACGGGTCAGCATACCCCCCCCCAGTAGTGGAAGGGGGGAAAGTTCTACAGGAGAGTGGGCTTGCAGTGAAGGAGAGCTGAAAAAACTCCGAATTCAGACAGCAATCTGTCTTCATGAGAGTTTCCTTTCTCAAAGCATCTGGTCTGAGAGACGCCATTTCTGGTGAATTAGCTGCCTAACTTTGCCAAGGTGGGAAGTGTGAAGAAGATTCTTGCTTGCCTACATGAACTGTGAGTAACTGGCCTTTTATTTCTCATGAGCAAATACAGCTCAAACCGAAGCAGCTGACTTAAAAGCAGAGAAGAAATAAACAAAGCGGCAGAGCAATAAAGAGAACAAAAAACAAAAACAACAACAACAACAAGAACAAAGCCAGTTAAATTGGGGCAATTAAGAGACAAATTAGCTGTTACTCAATCTCTCTTTGGAATCAAATGGACAATTTTATTTTCTAAATGGTTTTGTTATTGTATCCCTGAAACATCGACTGTTACCGGCCAATTTCGGGTCTCAGTTTTCCGGAAAGGAATCAGGCAAAGATGCAACAGCTGAACCAAAGGTCCGAATTTATTTTGAGTAGCAAAGAGCAAGAAAAGGTCAGCTGGGACTTCCCTTAAAAGCAGAGAAGATCCCGAACATATAGGGTACATACATTTTATAATGATACAAAGAGTCATAAAATGCTACAATTCTATTGGTCATTTGTACCCCAAGTTTGGATCCAGTCCCTCATTGGGCAAATGATGCCAACTACGCTAATCTATTGGTTACATGTAAATATGCATATTGTGCCCCCATCTCTCCTTGACCTGTGCCCAAGATGTGCCTGAAAGTCTGGGGACAAGAGTATCCATTTCCCCTTATCTATTGGTATGTTTATGTGTTTTCTTCCTGGGCCCTGATATATGGCCTTCAATACTGTGAATCACTTGTGAATGTTACAACAATCATTGCTGGATTCCTCCTACAGGCATTCCAATGGTGGGCCATCTGTTACATCAAAAAGGTGGTTGGGCAAAGGAGAAGAGTTACATTGTTATTCTATGTCAGCCATAAATACTTTTGAGCTAGGTGTGAATGTTTCAGGGTTAGTTCTTTCTGAGGCCTGTACTTTCTCTTCGTACCTTGTCAGTTCTAAAATGTAGTTTCATCTTTACCCGGTATCAGTGTCATACTCTAAAGAGAAACAGAAAGTTAAAAGACATGGACGGAAATCACTTTCTCATCCCCCGTCCTCCCTCGATGGCATATATAATATACCAGAGGTTTAAGAAGATTTGAGTTCTTAAAGAGAGTGTTTAACAGAGGCACTTGGGGAAAATTTTGGGTGTAGATATACAAAAAGGGGGAAACCCCCCCCCCAAGCGGCCTTGCTGTGATCTGCGAATGGTGAATTATAAATTAAAACTGCCCCTGGCCAAATTTGGGTTTACAATTAGATGTGTTAAGTGGGAGTTTGGGCCTGGACTGATTCATTTAACATGAAGACTGACTGATCGATGGTTTTACTGCTCTATGGCTCTTGACTGAATTTGGAGTACAGGAAGGGGAAAAAACGGATTTGGTGGACGTGGTGTGAACTGGAGAGAAGACGGAAGCAGAGACGGGTCAGCTGGATTTATAAGAAGTGGTATCAAAGTATCTGAACTTGTTAAAAGCTGAATTGTTTTATTTCTCAGTTGAAAGTGTTATCTTACAATAAATCTATACCCAAGAAACAGAAATGACAGCCTTTAGTCAATGTACAAATCCATCAAAATTAATAATGCAAGATTCTTTTAAGAACTATATACAGGGGTTCCAAATGAACATTATCAATCAACTTAAAGACCAGATTAAAGCCCAGACGCTAGAAATTAAGGCGGTAACTTCAGGATTTAAAGAGGATGTGGAACGGAATATTCAGAAGGAAGACCATTTCATCAAAGCAGTGGGAGCAGCAGAAAAAGAGACTTTAGAATCAAGATTGAAGAAAGATAAAATAATGGGCTTTTATGAGAGGAAGGCCCAGGTGGAGGAGCTGTGGATTTATACTAATGAGAAGATTATTCAAAAAATGTATATTTGTTTGTTAGAAGAGAATTCAGAGAAGGAAAGGGTGAAAGCAGTGATGATGGAAGGGGTACAAAATCTTGGCTATAATTTAGACATGGATTGGATTCGAATGTGGAATGATAATTATAGATGGATTAAATCAGTAAATTTGAGAGAAAATGTTTTAAAGAAGTTCTATAGATGGCACTTCAAAACTGGCAAAAAGGGTGTTAGAGATTAGAAATTCTGGTTAAAAGTATTCTCAGCAACTTTGGACTGTCTTTTGTATAGGTGATGGATAAGTGACAGAGTAAAATGATTCTGGAGATAGATAAAAAAGATATTATATAAGAAATTACATAAGTATATATAACCTTTAAACTAGAAATGCTCTTGTTGAATATATTATCAGAAACTGTTGATTTGAAATATATATATATATATATATATATATATATATATAGAGAGAGAGAGAGAGAGAGAGAGAGAGAGAGAGAGAGAGAGAGAGAGAGAGAGAGAGAGAGAGAGAGAGAGAGAGAGAGAGAGAGAGAGCAAACATAAAGGTAAAGGTTCCCCTTGACATTTAGTCCAGTCGTGTCTGACTCTAGGGCGTGGTGCTCATCCCCGTTTCCAAGCCATAGAGCCAGCGTTTGTCCGAAGACAGTTTCCGTGGTCACGTGGCCAGCACGACTAGACATGGAATGCCGTTACCTTCCCACCAAGGTGGTACCTATTTATCTACTTGCATTTTTACATGCTTTCGAACTGCTAGGTTGGCAGGAGCTGGGACAAGCGACAGGAGCTCCGTTGCGTGGATTCGATCTTACGACTGCTGGTCTTCTGACCTTGCAGCACAGAGGCTTCTGTGGTTTAACCCTCAGCGCCACCACGTCCCTTCCCATAGTAAACATATGTGGTTTTAAATATTTATAGTTACAAGTTTGATCTGGGCTTAAAATGGGATAGCTTGTTAGAGATATTATCTGAGAATTTGAGAAGTTATGTTAAAGAAAACTGAAAAATGTTTTATGATTGAGCCCAGAAATAAACATGAATAGAGAATATAACATAGGTTAAAGATTTTAATACTGTAACACAGTTATGGAGTCAAGATTATATATTAGATATTGTACTATGGTAAATACTTCCCTGCGTGTATGTTTTGTATGTATTGTTTGTTTGTCTGTTATATATATATATATATAAAGATATGACACAATAGTTTTCATGTCCTGTGATAAATACGAGTGTCAAACACTTCTTTTTTTGTACTAGCCTGTGCTAAAGTCGTTACCATAGCTTTCATATGAAAACCATAGCTTTTATATGAAAACAGCCTCTTCTGTGTCCCAATCCACTACAGATCAAGCTCCTGATTCATCTTGTATTGTTTTTCTTTCTCCTACTGATCCATTTCATTAAAATTCTTTTTTCTCTATATTTATGAACTGTTTACACAGAGACACTATGGTTTACAACATCCAAAACAGCAGTGATCCCAAATGTCACTTGATATTTATTCACCATCCATGCATTATTTAGTAGATGATGCATCTGCACTGTGCATACGATAATGCATGCATTTTTCCCCAGTCACTGGCCAACCTGTTTGTTGTCTGTTTTGGTACCATCTCGAGGCTGTACGTTTGAAATTGCCAATTGACATGTGACATATTCATTTTACTGTTGAAGTCAGTGGTCAGCAAAAGAGCTCTGAACAGTTTTAATGTGCATTAACAACCCAACCCCAGAAATTAGAAAAACATTTTAAACAGAATAAGGAAGATGTCATTAAATTTTTAGTACACATATATTAATGAGCCCACTGTGCATATATCAACATACAGGAATAGATCAGAATCTGAGGTGAGTTCTTAGGCATTTAAATCCTGTTGAGGCCAGGCTAATTTTCCCTCACTTATATTCTTTCTGGCAGGTAGACAGACTTGTAGATATCTGGGACATAATTATAGGAGATTTTTAGCTTTTTCATAGGATTTTTCTGGTGTTCAAATAGCTTCACAATATATTCACATTCACACTCATCCTTGCAATGTATCAGGCAGCCTGATATTATTATCACCACTTTGCAGATGAAACTTAGGGTAACAGAAAATATCTATCTATCACTCTATCGATCTATTAATCTATCAATCTATCATCGTTCTATTGATGTTATGTTGCATTCAAAGCAGGCATCAAATTTCAGTAGCCAGTAAGTTCTTCTCGTTTCTGTATTTTATTTTTTTGTTTATTCCATCTTGAATGATCTATTGTAACAACCTCCTTTTTGCTCCCCTTTCTGTGACCAATATTTTCCAGCCTTCTGCATTTTTTTGTTTGTTTTATGATTGCATGCTCTTCATTCATTCACTTTAATACTTTTTTTGTTGGTCACACTATTGATCTAAAAAACTCTTAGCATCCTGTTATATACACACACATTTCAATCACTTCTTTTTTACACCAGCCTGTGTTAAAGTCTTGCATATAGTAGAACTAAGAATACACAATGTGCACTCTGAAATCCCATTTTAAAATTTTGTTGCAGATTACATTCTTTATGCCATTTGTGAACAACTGAATAATTTCATCCCACATTGTCAGAATAGCTATCAGTAAGAGGGTTGTTAAACACATACACACACACCAAAAACGTCTGGTTTTTCCTTTAGTTACTTTCCTTGCAAAGTTTGGGAAATCAGATTTTGTGGGGTTTGCCCTCCTTTTTTTCTGTTTCATTTCCTCCTGAAATGAAGCCACAATTAGCAGTCATTGTTGTTGTTGTTATTTTTTTTTTTGCTAATTGAGTCTGTGTAAAGCAGTACTTTACATATTTTAACAGAAGGAGTATTTTATTAAAGCACTTTTTGTTCTGTAAAAGGAAATGAAAATGAGAAAATTTCTGGGCAAACTGATTTCCCTTATCACATGCCAGAATCGATGAGATAACAAACAGTTATGCCAGGATCCAAAAAACTACTTTACTCTGACTAGCACAAGTGTACCTGGAAGAATTAAACCACCATGTTTGATGCATCCAATGCTCTGTGCTTTTGCAAGTATAGAGGCCCTGGGTAGCACTGATCTTGCTTCAATCTGCCATCACATTTATTGTAATAGGGATTCTCTGGTGTCTTCTAGCTTCCATTCAGAACAGATAGAACTCAACATAAATTGCTTATTCCTTTATGAAACCCAGCTGAGGCCTAAAGACTGTTACAACAATAGGAATACAATATTTATGCATTTGTCCTGGTGTTTGGTCCGTTGTGGGGATGGGCTGGTTCACTTCTTTTGTGGTCACCCAAGCATTGTAACTACCAGTGTGAATCAGCTTGTCCCTAGAGAGTTCCCATGCACATCTTTCTGGCTCACTGTTAGGGTCTACTCATTTTTTGGTGTTGGTAGGATTGCTCTGTTTTGCTTTGTTTCCACCACGTGCAAATCAAACCAAAGTGAAACTTGCTCCTTTAAATTTCCAATCTGGTTTCAGTTTCCCAATATCATTAAGCTTAGCCACTTGTTATTGGAAAATTAAAACTTCCTCTACTCCTCTGTGAAGGAGCCAAAGGAGGAAGTAAGTTTTTAAAGGTTATTAGGCAAGCACTGATGCAGTGTAACTTTTAGAAAAAATATTCAAAAAGGAAAGCTTTCTCCCAGAAAGAAGAGACAGGAAATTGATTTTTGAGGGGGTGGGTGGGTTGGGGGTGAGTGTTGCTTTCCTTTCTTAAGGGAGGTGGGCCAAATATGGTTGCTTGTGGTATGGATGCCATGTGAATGCAAGGAGTGCAGCAAATGGTATACCGGACTTCTATGTGACCTTAAGTCACCCGATTTAGCCAGTAACAGCCCTGCTCCATTGAGCTGTCTGGCCAAGCCATAAGTCTCAGGCCATTATAGAACTGGATATAGATGGGGGGGGGGGGAAATGCAGTCAATGTTTGGGTCGATTGTTTTGCAGGAAGAAACAATCCTTTCCCTGTAATTAGCGAAGAAGTGAAGCCATCCCCAGGTTTGCAATTTAATTATGCAGCTTACACATTGCCCACCCCCCAGGCAAGCTGGGTACTCAATTTACCAACCTCAGAAGGGTGGAAGGCTGATTGAACCTCAAGTCTGCTACCTGGGATTGAACCTGGGTTGTGAGCAGAGTTTTGAGTGCAGTATTGCAGTTTAATCACTGTGCCACAAGGCTCTGAGACATAGGAGTAAATGCTTGCAAGAAGAAAGCAGGCAATCCAGAGCAATTAATGCTGACTGGGAGATTCTGGGAACTGAGATCCAAAAAAGGATCTTCCCCAATCTTTGAAATTATGCTTCTTACTACATTTTCTGTTTTGACCTGTGTGCGTTTATGTGTGTGTAATCAATGACTCTTGGGGCTCGACACGTCTGTCATTCTACAATTTCAAAATTCTATGGCCTTCCAAAAACATTCCTTTAAATTTTTCTTCCATAGCCTTGTGGGATCTTGGCTGGGAATTTAGGTAGTTGCTGCCCTGTAAGGAAGAAATGGCCAAAACAGAGGTAAGGAGGGGGAGTATAAGTTAGCAGAAGCTTCTGCTTGTTGCTGTTGAGGTTGAGCTTATGGCTATTATGAATATTAAATTCCTGGAAAGAGGTTTCAAATAATAATGAAGAAATAATAATGTCCTTTGGGAAGAAATAGTTCTACATATGGTTGTCAGGAGTATGATATGCCTGTCTGAATTACTTGCTCAGATATATATCCTATGAAATTAAATGGGTTTTACACATCAGTAAATGTTCATAGCAAATTGATGCATTTGTGCCTGTTAGGAAGCAGAAATAGCAAAATTACTTTTTGGACTATAACTCTGACAATCCCCCAAACAACATTATCAGAGACTATTCTGGCTGAGGGATTCTGGATGGTGCAGTTCCTTCCCTGCTACTGTATGGCCTATAGCAGAGAAACAAAACAGTATCTGATTTCTAAAATTTGCCTTCACATTCTCCAGTATTGTCCTATAAATCAGGTGACAGTGTGTCACTCTTGAAGGACTTCTGTGGCATTCTCTGTAACATTTCTTTCTTTCTTTCTTTCTTTCTTTCTTTCTTTCTTTGCTATCAGTACAAACTGACAGCAAAAACAAAAGCCATCTCATGGGAATATCATCAGAACCCCACATACATGACAAAATGTCTTTATTTATTTATATGAAACAGCAAGGTACATATCTGCTTTACATAATTCTCATTTCCTCAGTTCATATTAAAAGCTGCTCTGTAAGGTAAGGTTGGTTTTGATGAGAGGTTGGCCCCTAAACACCAAGTACGTAAGCTTTGTGAGTAAACTGGGATTTGAACTTGGCTCTCTCTGTTCCAAGTCCAATATATGTCATGACTCATTCAGCAGACTTCTCCTCAGAGGAGGGCATGCCTCACCTGGAGGGTTCTGCAGATGAGTTGGGGCCTCCAGGTAATAATCTTAGTCCAGGGATCTGCCCTGCCCAGAGAAGACTAAAGCAAAGCAAAGCGTGTTGCTTACCGCTCCAATAGTGCTTAAAACATTCTCTGAGAGGTTTGCAATTTAATTATGCAGGCTACACATTGACCACCTCCTAATAAGCTAAGTACTCAATTTACCCACCTGGGAAGATGTAAGGCTGATTGAACCCAGGTTGTGAGCAAAGTTTTATTTAACCACTGTGCTACAAGGCTCCCAACTCCCTCCAGTCAGACAGGAAGCCTCAGAAAAAGATTCCCCACCAAACTCTCAGCAGTCTAGAAAGCCCAACACTAACCATTATTCTCTACAGCCTCTCTTAAGCAGAATGCTTTGCTTTTAGATCAGCGGTTGCTATAGAAATAATGCCAAGGCTGAAACACCCAGATAGAAAAATAATGCAAGAATTAATTAGTGTAATGTGCATAATGGGGAAAAATCCATATTAATTTCCATCATATGCAAATTTTGTAGATAAAGTTGCCTAATAATAATTTCATTATACGCAAATTAGGCTGCCTGAATTTGGCAAACTAGAATATAGCAATCCCACATAACAACCAATTGTCTGCTTGAAACAAAGAGCTAAGAATAAAGAGGAGACTCATAGTTAGAAAAGTGAAATGAAGAAAGAGGATAGATTATTAGCGAAATTTAAGACAATAATGGATAAACATTATTTGGATCTTAAAGAAGAACTTAAACATGAATTGTGAATGGCACAAGAGGATATCCCAGATCTGTAACTTCTTGTGGGGTTCTTGTCACCAGTACAAAGTGATGGCAAAAACAAAAGCCTGTAGACCATCTTGACGTCTGCCATTGGTGTTGTCAACATTCAGGCTACCCTTTGCCATGTAAAGCTTGGCATCCTTTTTTCTGCTGGCAATGTGGGCGTGATATTGAGCTGCAATATTGGGCCATTTCCTGGCATTTTGAATCATGAGTACAGAAGCACAATATTCCCCAGTCACGAACTGG
The DNA here is from genome assembly GCA_037013535.1 of Intellagama lesueurii. Lineage (NCBI taxonomy): Eukaryota > Metazoa > Chordata > Lepidosauria > Squamata > Agamidae > Intellagama > Intellagama lesueurii. The sequence goes on from JBAJHW010000005.1 coordinate 115,194,425, forward strand.
AGGTTTCTTGAAGAATTGAATTCTACTTTTAAATCTTGCATCCTCATGCTTATGTATGTCTTCTACATTTTGCCTTTCTCCCTTAGTTTTTCTGTTCTCCTAACCTGGTAGCAAATCAATAATGCGGTTGTGATGACATATAGTTCAAACAAACCAATTGTCTGGTATTTTCAGTTATCCTAAGATCTGCTTTTTTCCCTGTTACATACAAGTTATGTGCAAATCATATATGCAACTGGTTTCCATTTACAGGTTATGGGCGAAGAAAGCTGTGATTGTCCTAATCATGGGATTCTGGTCAAAGGTGCTATTGTACATTTTCTGTAATGTTTGAAAGGGAAGAGTTCCTTTTAAAAACTTACAAAGCGCATGTGGAAGTAGGCAGTGACAGTCCTGAAAGGATGGAAAAGAAATTTGCATTAATCATTTCCTAAAAGTGAATTAAGATAGTTTAGGATCTGTGACAATATAAATAAAGCCAGCATAACTTTAGGTTTCCCATCAACATTTGGAAAATGTGAGCATCAGATGCTTCTCCCTCCTCCTTTTGAATTATACACAAATAAACACATAATACTAGAAATATGTGTGTTTGAAGAATGAACACAGGCATTCTTTAATCAATGCAATTTTTTAAAAAAATGTATATGTTAAGCAAATACATTTAAAAGTGTTTCCATCATGATATGTATGTAGTAGAGCTTAGAAATAACACATTAATACTTTAACATTATATGTATTACAGTAGAACCTCCAAATCTGTGGGATTGGTAGCTACAGTTTCACTTATCTGCAGCCTGAAAATATTAAAAATATTTAAAGAAAAAAAGCTAGAAATATGTATTTTCACTATGTATTTACCAGACCTGTCTACTAGAGGGAGCAAGAGACCATGCTATGTATTCTTTTTTGTGGAATACATGGAATACAGTCCTGGTAATACATGGTGAAAATCCTTTTTTTCTGGATTTCCCCCCCCCCCCTATGTATACATGGTTTTCAGCATCTAGAGGGGGGCTTGGAACCATTCCCTCATGGATATGGGGGTCCTACTGTATTTCTTTGGAGCAACACCAGAAAAAGCCCCTCCAAACCTAATGTTTATAAATATTTTTAAAAGTAACATTACCAGGAGGTTTTTTGTTTTATGTTATTGTTGTCAAAATGTTAATTGCTTTGGCTTCTGTACAGGGATCTATGTCAGCCTATGTTATCCCACAAACGAAAAAAAGTGCTATACTTTTCTTCAAAAATTAGATTTACTCTGGATAGCCCAGACTTGACGTTAGAAATGCAAATACGCTTGTACTGTAATACCAAGAAATCTTAATATAGCTAAAACAGGGGTCCTCAACCCCCGGTCCGCGGCCCAGTGCCCGTCCGTGGCCTTGGAAGGACCAGGCCATGGAGACAGATTTTCCACCCACCCCCGCACACACTTCCCCAATGCACGCCCACCCGCACGCACGGCCCGCCCACCCACATGCACAGGTGCCCCGCCCATCCATGCATGTGCGCACGCAAGCACGCCCCACCCACCCACGAGTGCACCCCGCTTACCTGCACATGCGCAAGCATGCGCCCTGTCCATCTGTGAGCACAGGGGGTGCCCTGCCCCAGCGCATGGACCCAGCCCCCCCCCCAACCAGTCTGTGGTTTAGAAAAGGTTGGGGACCACTGAGCTAGAAGATTATAGTATTTTTCTGGCTTCCCCAGATCATAGTAAAATATCATCAGGAATCCCAAGGTTGAGAGTGACCATTCTATGCAGGGCTAACTGGTCACTCTAAGTACACTTCTTTAGAACAGCACTATAAAAAGCTTTGCATGAGACTAAAGGTTTCATTAAAAGATGCCTCAGATAGCTGTCAGCCTATCTAATCCCAGGCAGCTACCATTGTAATGACTGTTTTTGAACTTCAGTTCTGAGAATTGTCCAAGTCTTGCTGCTCATTAGGTGCTGTAGAGGGTGTCTCCCAAAGAATGACAACTGCTAAAGGGCATCATGACAGCTCTCTTGTTTCTTTTTTTAACAAATTGGCAACACAAAGCAACAGGAAATAGGAAGACTGGAGGAACCAATGGTGGTGGTAATTCACTTCAAAGGCCTTTGCTGTAGAGCTGTGTGTGAGTGTCTGTGTTTGTGTGTGTAAAACCAAGAGGTGTGCTGATTTGGGTTTCTGGCTGCAATTTCCACAATACTTGGAGAATTCTGGGAACTGAAATCCAAAAACGAAAAGAGCATGCCCCTAGCGGTTGGATTCTTACTGCATCCAAATGGGAACATACATATGGCCAAGATAATCCATGCTATTATATTCCTCATTACTATATACAGATGCTAAAGCAGGAGAATGGAATAAGATGAAAGAAAGAAAAATCCTCATTCATTTGACATGTGGTGCTGGAAGAGAGCTTTGCAGATGCCATGGACTATCATGAAGACAAACAGGTGGGTCTTAGATCAAATGAAGCCTGAAATTTCTCTAGAAACAAAAATTATGAATCTGAGGTTGTCATGCTTTGGACACATCAGGAGAAAACAAGACTTGCAGGAAAAGACAATAATGCTAGGAGACATGGAAGGCAGAAGGAAGAGAGGAAGACCAAATATGAGATGGATTGACTCCATAAAGGAACCCCAGACTTGGGTTTACAAGAGCTGAGCGGGGCTGTTAAGGACAGGGCATTTTGGAGGTCACTCATTCATAGAGTTGCCATAAGTTGGAAGCTACTTGACAGCACTTAACAGCAACACCAATGGCAATATTAACTTTGCGCGTATTTCAGTTCTGCAGCATCACCAAGGCATCACTAAGGCGTGGGTGAACAACTTCTATTAGGGCTCCCAGTCTGGCCTGTCAGACACTCATTAGTGAGGCTTCACAGCCAAAACCGATTCAGAAGTTGAGTATGCCCTTGATTTTCAGCCTCACCAATTTAAAATTTGTGTTCACTTCTGAGAATTGACACTCCGTTGCTTTATTTGATTGACCTACTGATTTAAAGCTTGCAACAGTTTAAAATGGTTGAAGTAGGACTGGGTGTGAGAGGAATACTAAATGTGAAAGAAAAGGAAATTGGCACAAGAGAAGTGGTCTTGTCTTCATGTAAGCCAGCTTTCTGGTGACTAATGTAATAAGCACAACTAGCTAAAATGAGCTGTCATTTGACCACTTAATTGTCTTTTTGTTGTCCTCTATTCTCCTCGCTTCTAGTCTCCATTTTTATTTCACAGGCCTTTTGCTTTCCAGCAACATAATACTCAAAAAGACCGTGTCCCTCTGTTTCCTCTCAGTTGCCAGTAGCTATTGTTCTGTTTTTCTACAGCTAAGCTTGCTGAGTTTCTTTTGGAAGTGGCTCAATATCCTATCTGTAGCTCAGAAGGTACTGGAACAATGAAAAGAATGATGGTGAGAAGCATGGGCTCCAGTAGTAGTGGAAGACTTGCCAAACAGCAATATTTTAAAACTGAAAAGCTGAATTATTTCAATAAGAGAAATGGTTACAAGCCTTCTCTTTTGCTTCTCAGAAATTTTTTAGCAATGTGTCAATTAAACCCCGAATGAGGAAAACTGTTAAAGAAGTCTGTTAAATGAGAGAGTAATAGCATTTGGAAGCTGAATGCACAAAACATTTAAAATCAGGCTTTAAGATGTAGTTGCCAATATCTTGTTCACAAATATGGAGGGTATGGGGTCTGTATGTGCAGTGCTCTGCTTTTGTTCTGGTGGTCTCAGATTCTTCCTCGAATGGTGGCTCCACTGGTGTGTGTCGCTGGAGCAGAGCTTCTTTTCCCCTTCCCCTGGGATGGGGTGAGATGAGAATCTCACCTCGCTTCATCCAAGGGGCAGGGCTGGGGAGCGCAGTATATAGCCGCTCCCCCCCCCCACCTTCCCAGCCTCTTTTGAGGCTTTCTTCCCACCCACCCAACCTTTAGTCCAGTGTGAATTGTGGGTCACCCTTTTTGGGGGCCGGATAGGATTTTTTTCCTTGCTACCTAGATTGGCATTTGATGGCAGGGTTTTTTCACACTGGTGTGTTTGTTATTTTGATGTTAGTGGGTCATTCAATAGTCACACTGGTGGGTAGTGCAGAAAGAACAATGATCAGTGAGTGCCCAAGGAGTACAAGGGAGGTGATAGGCCATCTGACCTCATGGCGCTGCAGAGCGTGAGGTTTCAGTGCCGGGGGAAAGACGTGCTGGGGTCCTCCCCGGGCCGAGGGTCGCCAACAAGAGGAGGCTTAAAGGCCCGAGGGTGGTCACATCAGGCGCCGGCCAGTGTTGTGCTGTCCAAGGGACTATGTGACAACGGGGAGCGGGAGTCACCCGAATGTGGGGGAGGGGGTCCGGTGAGACCTTGGACCTGAAACTGGATCATGCACTACCGCAGGCCCCCCTGCTTGGGTTGGAGTTAACGTTGCATGTTCAATAAAGTGTGGCCCTTGTTAATCCAGCTCCTGTGTCTCGCCTCTTTATTCTGGGGTGGGGGGCAATGAACAGCGTTGAAAGAGGAAACATGCTTCTCTCTTAAAGAAAGCTTGTTCTTTGTTGGTTGGACTGACTGAGGAAATATGTTCCCTTCATGTTAGGTCATGGTAAGGAAGCACAGCTTTGTTGTGCCTTGCCTTCTCCAGTCATTGGATTCAATAAAATGAATGTCATATTTGCTTCCTCTAAGGGAAACAAAACTAAAGTGTCCTTGGTTCTACATCCAGTCATTCCATAAAAGGCCTTTAGAGCTTGGGCAGATGTAAAGGCCAATATTTATCCTTGCCAGACCTGCTGCAGACTCTCATGCCACAGTGCCATAAAGTGCAGAAAAACAGAAACAGAAGTTACATTGTGTGTCTAAGCTGGAACCTGTATTGAAAGAGGGTCCTGAAATTGCGGGACGTTTGCATCACGGTGGAAGTTTTAGGGAGGAAACCTAGGTTTCCAAAAGAGAAAATGAAACAGAAACCAACCAATCCAGGAAGTTTCTCAATAGCAATTGTCCGGAGTCGATCATACTGTATTGTCTGATCCGTATAAAAGCTTCAAAGCCAGCTCACACACCTGGGCAACAAAGAGACATTTCTGTCCCCCGTTGGGCACTTGTCCCTCTTTCACATTGATGGAAGAATTTCAGGATTCTCTTTCTCAGTGAGAAAGGGAGAGGGAGTGGGAGGGGGAGGAAGAGAAAGAATAGCTTTTGGTGATCTAATCCTTTGTAAAACTGTAGCAGAGCATATGGTGAAAACAGAAGCCAGATCTTCTGATACTATCTAGTTTCTTTTGTAGAGCTCCCCTGGCTTCTTTAAGCACTCCATTCCAAAGGGTATCTGTCTGAGCTTTATGAAAAGCTGCTTCAAAAATCCCTTTCCCCAGTTTGTTGTGCTCTCACAGGTTCTGCTTCCCTGCCCCATGCTGTCATTCCAGTGATACAGCTCTGTCAATAACAGAGAGCATCGCCTCCCCCATGATTAAACTCTGGCTTTATGCCATGCAGTGGTCATGATAAGATTTTCTCCTTTCTGAACTCTATCTGCAGGTGAGAGCCTTTTATAACCATTACCTCAGGCACTCTCGCAGAGGGCTATGCGCACACATCTGTGTACATGCACGTATGAGTGTCCCGAGCATAGAGGAGTAACAATTTGAAGGTTATTTCTGTTGTCATATCTATCAAGTTCTCATGATCTATGTGAATTATCACAGCAGGGCACAGCTGATCTTTACGTTATCTTGCAGGGAAGGAAATGGAAATCGAAGGCTAACATAAATTATCATGGCAGGATTTTGGAAGTAGAAAATTCTATGGAGAAAGAGAAAATGGTGTTTTCATCTCCCCTTTGCCATTCTAAATAAAAGAAATAGTCTCCTGGGCCCTGCAGAGAGAAGGTTTTCTTTCAGGTGTAGAGAAAAAAAAAATCCTCTGTGGTTTAAGATTGGAGAGTGGATATTTTAAAAACAAATTGCTTGAGCTCTTAACGTGTGTATGCAGATTTTTTTTTTTTTAAGTCAGGGAACAAAGCTGCATAGTGGCACATAAATATAGGTATCTGGCTGTGATGTCAGAGGTTGGGAGTTTGATTCCTTACTGTGCCTCCTTGACAGGGGCTGGACTCAATGATCCATAGGGTCCCTTCCAGCTCTGCAGTTCTAAGATGATGATAATTTTGTATGGAGCATATGTGGCTACAACACATGCTACATTTTTCTTTTGTGTGCATGTATGCTTTCTTCCTTATTCTCACATTCAATGACATTTAGAAGTCTGCACACAGTTGGGGAAAATCCCTGGAATTTATAATTTGACAGCTCTAATGCAGAACCCATGTGGAGGCATCATGAACCACAACAAAACTACATGGGTTGAAGGCCATTAAAAAAAAACAACCACCAATGAACAAACACATTACAGGATTCTTTAAAATGTATTAGACTATATTCTGGCCTCAGTGCCATTACTGTAACATTAACAACTTCAAAAGATTTGTCAGGAGGAGGATCCACATGCTCTGGAATGATTTCTTTCATCATGGAAATGTAGAACATTCTGTGGACAGTTAGACTGGAATCTGCTAGATCTTTGGTGTAGAAGAGATGGCCACACTTGATCATGGTTGGACATCCTAGAGGATGTTGCATTCTTTACTTTATTTTACACATTGTTGTCAGCTATTTTTTGTATTAGTGAAGATAAAATGACTTATGCATTACTTCAACTGCACATCTGTTCTAACTGATAGGTGCATTGTTTCTTCCTTGCAGAATCTTGGCTATGTTGGCATTTCAAAGCCCCCATCACATGAAACTCATTTAAATGGAAGAAAGTAACATATATTGGAACACTAGACTTCCTGGTATGACACAACAGTCTGATGGAACTGAACTGGAAGTGAAAAAATATATACGTATGTGATATCCTCAGAACACACCTAATATTTTACAGATGAAAATATGGCTTATCATGTGTATAAGTAAGTGCAACTGGGGTTGGAAATTGACAGCATAATTGTGTAGCTTGTGGAAGAATGATAAGGCCAGCACAATCCAGATTGAGAAATGCCTTAAACTAAAACCTTAGGCACGCAGGTTTATGCTTCCCAATGACTAAAATTGGAGATCCCCTAACAACTCAATTTTTTTTGTTGCTTTGTCACAATTGGATGAAATCTGCAGACATAACACCCCCTTAGGACAAATACAATCATATAAGTGCAGGTGTTTGTGCTATATGCCTTTAAAATTTAAAATTGGATTTTAAAAAAATTAATATAATAATGTTTTAATTTCATCAGGGTCGACCAAGGGAGAATGGTCACAGCTGAGACACCAGACTAAGCTTTTTCCACCCTCTTCAAGAGTAACGGCTGTATCAGAAGAGAAGGGGTAGTTCTTATGGTGATGGGGGGGGGGGCAGCACCTGAAGGTGACATTGATGGAGGAGACAACTATGCTGACATTCAAGGTATCTTTTGTTAATACTGTGCAGAAGGTGGGAATGGTAAATGACTGCTGAAGTTTTCTTACCTTGAAACACTACGACGAGATAGTCCAAAATAAAACAAGAGATAGTGCTGTAAGATGAGACTCTTAGGTTGGAAAGTACTCAATGAGCTATTTGGGAAGAGCAAAGGACAAGTACAAATAGTGCTGTTGCTAATGACACAACTAGATTAAAGCCAAAAGGACATCTAGGGGCTAACATGCACAGAAGTGAAAGGGAAGTCTCATGTTACACAATACATACAATTGGAACTTGGAATGTGAGAAGTATGAATCAAAGTAAACTGGAAACTTTAAAGCAAAAAATGGATAAGCATTGCAGTGTTCAGTGTCAGTGAGCTAAAGTAGACTGGAACAAGATATTTTCAGTCAGACAAATACAAAGTGTTTTTATTCTGGAAATGACAAACTCAAAAGAAATTGAGTGCCTCTAATACTAAGGCAAGATGTATAACACAGGCAGTTAGCAGCTATAATGCAAAGTCTGACTGAATAATATCAGTCAGAATGAATGGAAAATCTATCAGTATAACCATCAGTCAAGTCTATACTACAACTACCAATCTGGTCTAAGGACAGAAATGAAACAAGAGAATGATTTGCAGAGTTCAGAAAAGTCTACAATCTGTTTACTGCAAATACATGCCTCAAGCAACCAAACAGATGACTGTACACATGGACATAACCAGATAGTCAACATAAAAATCAAATAGACTATGTAACTGGAAACAGGAGATGGAGAAGCTGTATTCTGTCTGCCAAAACAAGACCAGGAGCAGATTGTGGTACTGCTCACGAACTTTTAATATCCAACACTAGAGTAAAGTTGAAAAAGAACACTAAAAGAATTGTAGTGCCAAAATACAATTTGAACAACATTCATGATGAATTTAAAGTCCACATAGAGAACAGATTTGCATTACTAAACTCAACTAACTGTGAAAAAGATACCTATTACAATAGCCAGTGCAAAGAAATAGAGAACAACAAAAGGTTAAAAACAAGATATCTCTTCCAGAAGATCCAAGAAATCAAAGGGAAATTTAAACCTAGATTTGGAATGTTGAATGACAAACATGACAACACACTATCTGGCCAGGAGAAAATAAAGGTGGAAACAGTATACTGAAGAACTGGTTACTGAAGAAAAGAGAGAAAAAGATGCCAGATTCCTTTGAAGAGAAATCCGATGATGAAGTACTTGCAGTTCTAGATAATGAAGTGAAAGCTCTTCTGAAAGCAGTAGGAAGAAATAAACCACCAGGGTAGATAGGATATTGATAGAGATTCAAGCCACAGAGACTGAATTTGTCAAAATTCTAACAAAAATATGCCATAAAATATGGAAAACAAAGCAATGGCCCACAGACTGGAAATGTTCAATATACATTGCAATCCCTGAGAAAAGAGATGCCAAAGAGAGCAGTATCAATAAGACCGTTGCTCTGCTTTCTCATGCAAGCAAAGTGATGCTCAAGGTGTTGCAGAAAAGGCTTTTACCTTACATTGAGGAACCTTACAGCTTGTGTGTTGTACAAGCTCAATTCTGAAAAGAAAGAAGCACTCAACATAATATCACAAATATCTACCAGTTACTGGAGCACAAGAATTTGAGAAGATCATGCTATGCTTTATAGACTACAATAACACTTGTGACTGTGTAAATCATGAGAAACTATGGGTTGTTCTGAAAAAAATGGGTGTGCCTCAGCACTTCACTGTCCTGATGCATAACTTGTGGACAAGAAGAATATAGAAACAGAATATGGAGATACAGGATGGTTTCCTATAGACAAAGATGCCAGACAAAGGTGCATTTTATCCCCTTATCTTTTCAATCTGTGCGCATAACTTATCATATGGAAAGCTGCACTAGGTTTAGCTTTCTATAGGTTCAGATGACAAAGGAATGAAAATTGGCAAAAGAAACATCAATAACCTAAGAAGTGCGGATGACACAATTTTACTGGTAGAAAGCAGCAATGACTTGGAACACCTTTTAGTGAAAATGAAAGAAGAGAGTGCCATGGCAGGACTGCAATTGAAGACAAAAATCATGACTACTGAAGAGCTACACAATTTTAATATTGACAACAAAGAAATTGAAATAAAGATTTTGCATTCCTTGGTTCAATCATCAATTGAAATAGGGACTGCAGCCAAGGAATTAGAATTGGGCCTACCAGACACTCACCCACACTTCTTCCTTTCCCCTTCTCATCTCACGTCATGCTTTTTTTCTCTTTTTCCCCTAGTGACTTTCTAAATGCCACAGTTTTATCCAGTGTCCATCTTTCGTCCTCTGTAGGTTACAAATGGTTAATTGTATGGTTGCTGTATTGCCCATTTGTCTAGGTTTTACTTGGAATCCAGCCATATCACTGGATGGCCATTTAGAACGTTAGCTGCACTGGATCCCTAGGTTTTAAATCCCTTGTCCTTGTAGAGGTAAAGATATGAGGTAAAATATGGATTGTCTAAGTTCATGGTTCTGCTAGAAATGAGCCTCCTACTGCCATTCCATGTGTTTAGCCAGTGGCAAGCCTCATAGCTACGATGGACATTTTTCATTGCCTGTTGGATAGATAATTCTAGTGCGACCCATCTTCTCCCAGGTACCTGTTGGAAATGTTACAATATTTATTTATTTATTTATTTATTTATTTATTTTGCCTTTCTCCCTAAAAAGGACCCAAGGTGGCTTACATCATTAAATGATAATATTTAACACTAAAAATGATCAAACAAATATTGTACGAAAAAAACATTAGCAACACTAAAACACATTCAAAGCAGTAAAATTCAACAATCCATTTAAAACCCCACTCATGCTGCAGTCACACCAGCAAAATGTTTCTGAGTTACTTTTCGTGAACTTCAACCCTTTTGGGGGTTCAGACAACGCAAGGCCATTATCAATTCTTTTGTTCCTCCACCATGCTATCTCCACATCAAATCCAGTCTGCTGGGAGGCTACTACTATATTTGTTCCGTGTTCCATCATGCAGTACAACTGACATCCCATTGAGTGTGTACACCATAACTAATTCATTTTCTATGCTTCTGGTGTGTGGTCCCACTTCCCTCACCCACTGTCGTTTGACTACCTTAATTTTTAAAAATTAATTTTCAAACGGGACTGTCAGTGCGTTAGTAAACTTCTGTCAAATACAGAGCATCAGTTCCCCTACTGTCTTTTGCCCGCCACTGCAGTACGCTGTGGGTTCTCCTCCACAGAGGGTAATGAAGCAGGGAAATAGGAAGAAATGGCATAGTTCAGTATGTGGTCAGCAAGGGTGTTTTGCCAACACTTTGATGTACCCACACAATTTTTTTTAAAGGGAAGGTGGGGCAGAGAAAGGCACTAGAAAAGGAAAGGGATATATCCCATTCGAGGGGTATAGATGAACATACGACATCTAATTCATTCCCAAAAAGTGGAACAGTTAAAAAAAATGTGTGAACCACTATCACAGGATATATGCCACGTAACCACAAGATGTGACTATACAGGAAGCAGAAGATACAAGAAAGAATGGGGGCATTTCTCTTGTGTGACCACAGCCTCAGGCAGCTAGTTACTCAGAGGAAGCTTGCTTGAAGAGAAAGGTCTTTGCCTGCTTGCAGAAGGAAATGTCTACCCTTTCATAAAAAACAAAGGAAGTTAGAGAAATGAACTGTCCCAAATGCAACAACACAAAATAACCAGACAGAGCAGTGCACTACCATAATAACACTTTTAGTATTTAGGTTTCTGTGCACTCGTTTTTTGCTGCAACAAATTTGACAGCCATATTTAAACATCTTTAGTGAGCTTCAGGGAAATGTTAAAGTTCCAATTTAACTTCCACAGCTTTTGGAAGCTAACCCAGGCTTTACCCTGAGGAAAGGAAAAGCTGGGAACATGCAAGAGAAAGGAATAAACAGAAGCTTACAAACATTTATGCCTGCTGTGGATCTTAGATATGTGAAAAGGGGTTTCAAACAATGATAGAGAAATGATAACATCCTTTTGGAAAAACAAACCCTAAATTTATTTGTCTGGGAACTGTTTACTCAGACATAGATCTTGCTAAGTTAATTGGGTCTTACACCTTAGGTAAATGAGCATTGCACCTTTAGAGTGAAATCTAGTTCTGTATGGCATCCCATTCTCTAGTGATAAAACAGTCAATGGCAATAGAAATACAGCATGGCACGGTGGTTTTAAGTGTTGGAATACAAATCTGCAACATTGGATTGACACTTGCTCTGATATTTTTATCTGTTGATCTGTTTTACAAAAATGAAAACCTTCAAAGGTCTATTACAGTAAAAACAATAATGACTCTTGTAGCACATTAAAAATGACACAACAGTTAGTTTGATCAGCTTTTGTTGACTGCACCACATTTATCAGATACATGAAGTGTTGTTTCAATTGTCAGGGTTTCTTCAGTTGTAATCTGAGAACCTCTAGAAGTATGTCCAGTTACCGGAAAGGGTCAGATTATTGTACACTTCCTGGAATAGGATGGTGTAATCAGTGGGGTGAAAGGGACCTGAAATGGATCATGTTAACTGTGATAATTACTGAACAGAGGTTGAGTGGTAGCAAAGACATCATAGATGAGCTCTGAACATATGTGTTGTACTCTAAAATTGAACAGAACAAAGAAAATTAAACCATAGTATTTTCTAATAATAATAAAACACTTAGCCTACATCTCTGAAGGAATTCATATCCTTCCCCACTCCCATGATCCCTGCTTGTTTACCTAAATTCTTTTAAAAAAAAACCCATCAGATGTAATAGCCCTATTCAATAGCCCTATTCAATGTGAGCAGGAACTTGTCTTCTTCAGATTCATCCCTGCTTGTATGAAGAAAGTGACATGGAAGTGAGTGGGGTTTACTGCTCCTCCCTATCCATGTTGTTGATGCCAGATTAGGTAAGGCCTGAATAGGGTTATTGTGTCATTTACAGCCATGTATGTTGGCTGTATCCAACTTACATCCTTTATCCCCATTTATTCCTACAACAATGTAATGTATTGTTGGCTGAGATGTGGTGGCTCAAAGTCACCAAGCAAGCTTTGTGATAGGGCATGCACTTGTTCTTGGGTCTCCCCTTTCCAAGTCCAGCATTCTCATCATTACACTGGGCTGGTGGCTCTTTGGGATCGGTGTTTGTGTATAAAATGCCACTGAGGTTGAAACTTGGTGACAGAATATAATGCAACAATTATTGGGTATCATTCATATAAAAAGCTCAATTTTTTTGCATAATATGTGAATTAAGATGCATAATATGCAAATTAGGCTACTCAGATTTGGGAGCCTGGAATATAGCAACTTTAGAGAAAATATATGTTGATAAGCCAATAAACTGAACGGACTCTTAAATATGAGACAGGTTAAACATAATGGAGAATTGCCAGTTACTTTGTTGTTGTTTAGTCATTAAGTCGTGCCCGACTCTTTGTGACCCCATGGACCAGAGCATGCCAGGCCCTCCTGTCTTCCACTGCCTCCCGGAGTTGGGTCAAATTCATGTTGGTAGCTTCAATGACACTGTCCATCCATCTCGTCCTCTGTCGTCCCCTTCTCCTCTTGCCTTCACACTTTCCCAACATCAGGGTCTTTCCAGGGAGTCTTCTCTTCTCATGAGATGGCCAAAGTATTGGAGCCTCAGCTTCAGGATCTGTCCTTCCAGTGAGCACTCAGGGTTGATTTCATTCAGAATTGATAGGTTTGTTCTCCTTGCAGTCCAGGGGACTCTCAAGTGTCTCTTCCAGCACCACAATTCAAAAGCATCAATTCTTCGGCGGTCAGCCTTCTTTATGGTCCAGCTCTCACTTCATCGCTACTGGAAAAACCATAGCTTTGACTATGCGGACCTTTGTCGGCAAGGTGATGTCTCTGCTTTTTAAGATGCTGTCTAGGTTTGTCATCGCTGTCCTCCCAAGAAGCAGGAGTCTTTTAATTTCGTGGCTGCTGTCACCATCTGTCACTGCCTCCATATCTTCCCCTTCTATTTGCCAGGAGGTGATGGGACCAGTGGCCATGATCTTAGTTTTTTTGATGTTGAGCTTCAGACCATTTTTTGCGCTCTCCTCTTTCACTCTCATTAAGAGGTTCTTTAATTCCTCCTCACTTTCTGCCATCAGAGTGGTATCATCTGCATATCTGAGGTTGTTGATATTTCTTCCGGCAATCTTAATTCCGGTTTGGGATTCATCCAGTCCAGCCTTTCGCATGATGTATTCTGCATATAAGTTGGAGGCGGAGCTTCGTCACTGTGCTGTTCAGCTGTACCCGGAGAGAGCTCCCGGGGAAAAGCTGAAAACCGACCAGCCCGGACACCCTTAGGGACAACAAGGGTGAGGAAGAACTGGGAGAAGTTCTTCTGGACCGAGTGTGAGCATCAGAGAGAAGGAATGAGGGGCGGCGGCTCGTCTTTTCTCCCTCTGAAGAGATTCACGAGGTACGGGCTGGAAACGGGACGCCATTTTGGTGACAATCAGTGAGTACTCCGAGTGTCCGAGGAAGAAGAGCGATTAATTGCAGTTAAAATGGACAATAATAAATAAAACCTGAAGCCTTTAAGCTAATGAACTGGTAAAGGAGATAAAGACCGAAAGGAGTTTAGTGGCGGCGAGTTCTTTGTTGATCGGTCATATCTTAATGAGCTAATTTGAAACGAAACTAACTCTGGCCGGAGACCGAGCCAAGGTCAGAATAGTAAAAAAAAAACCGTGCCTGGAAATTGCTTCAAGAACTAAACAACTGTGGACTGATCCTGTCTGGATGTTATAAAGAATCTGACAGAGCCTTTAATAACAGATTGAGTACCGGCTTTTGAAACTTTGAGACGATATACTATCTCCGCGGGGAGAAACCCCCCCCCACTGCTGTGTCTGCTGAAAGGAAGCCTCTGTTAAGTGGATTTAATGTATTAGATAGACTTTGCGTGGGGTGAGGACGACACCTACTGGAGAACAGCGGAATACTATTGCCAACTCTATTACATTTAATTGACTCTAGAGGTTGTCTTTTTTTTCTTTTTCTTTTTTTTTAGAGACTTTGCATCAAGAACGGAACTGGACTGTGCAAATATTGAAGTGGGAAAGGCAAGGTTCTTCATCTTTTTTTTTTTTTGCTGGTACTAACTTGACTCTGGAAAGACCACTGAGAGTTGGGGAACATTGGAATATTGTTCTTCATCTTGGCGAGATGGTATACGGTTTGAATTCCCTTTTACGTCAGCTCAACTAACTGTCTGGCAAAGAGACCTTGGGACTAGAACTCTGTATGGTATTAACTCTTGTGTCTTTGGGATTCTATTTAGCCTGGAGCTTTGCGGAAGGTCTTGGTGGACAATTTAAGAGTGGTGGTGTATTGAAGTTGAAATTTAAAGTGTTAATCTAAAAACTGTGTTACACACTGTAATATTGGGTAAGAATTGGGGAAGATATAGGGGAGGTGGTTGATAGAGGGTTTTGAATTTGGGTTGATTTCATAATGGCTGCAAAGAAACCTAAACCCCAAACACCGGGAACTTCCCCAGCCCAAATATCAGCACTAGGGAAACTAACCTCCCAGGAATCAGAAAAATCAGATAAAGAATGGCAAATAACCATGCAGAATCTGTTGACTACAGGGTTTGATCAAATTAATCAACGCTTGACTCAAATTACAAACCAAATGACGCACATGCAGGCAGAGTTGACTGAGACAAAGGAGCAAGTAAAGCAAATCAAAACCAAAACACACGATATAGAAGAGAAAATGGAAAATACAGATGCTAGACTAGACAGAGCTGAAGAAACTGTGTTGCAGACACAGAGAGACCAAAGACAATGTCAGGATCGGCTAATAATGTTAGAAATGGAAAGGGCTCTAAAAATGTTAAGAATCCAAAATGTACCAGAAAAGGAATCTGAAGATCTGGAGACATTAACGAGCGAAGCCCTGGCACCAGCAATAGAGATGGAAGTAGCGGAATTCCGTCAAGGTCTGGAAGCAGCCTTCAGAGTGAGTACAGCATATGTTAGAAAAAATAAGCTACCTAAAGAAGTGCATTTGAGATTTACGAAGAAGGCAATCAGAGATAAGGTTCTAAGAGCCTCACAAGAAAAACAATGGATAATAGAAGATAAGAAAATCAACGTTCTAAAACAAATCCCATGGCAAGTGAGGCAGAGAAGGAAGGAATATACCTCTTTGGTACAGCTATTACAACAAAATGGAATCTCATATAGATGGCTAACACCAGAAGGGTTATTTTTCCGGATTGATACGCAGAGGTATAATATAACGTCTCCGATGAAAGCGCAAGATTTTATAGAAAAAAATGAGAAGAAGCTGAAAAAACCTGGGGACAAGAGGCCAGAAGAAAGATCTCGAGAAGAGCAAATGCAATTATCACAACCAGAATCAGACACTGAGTCAGGAGAACAAGAAGCAACTGAGCCAAGATGTACCAGAAGGACGATGAAGAAAAAACAAAAGGATAGTAACCTAAACCAAAATGTCTAGAAAACAAATGAAGATTTTATCAGTAAATGTAAATGGGCTAAACTCACCCCAAAAGCGAAAAAAAATCTTCCTACAACTGCAAAAACAGAAATCCGATGTTATATGCATCCAAGAAACTCATGTGAAAAGAAAGGACTTGAAATTATTAGAATGGCCAAGACTAGGAAAACTATTCGCGGCTTCAGACATGAGCAAAAAGAAGAAAGGAGTAGCCATTTATATTAAGAAGGAATGGGAACCTTGCCTGATCTTTGCTTCAGAGGATGGAAGGATAGTAATGGTGGAAATACAAAGAGAATCCAAGAAATTTTTGATAGTTAATATCTATGCACCAAATGGAAATCAAGAAAATTTTTATAAACAACTGCAAAGAGAATTGGTAAATAAAGATTATGATCATTATTGCATAATGGGAGATTTAAATGCCGTCTTTGACAGAGAACTAGACACAAAAACAGAAAAACCAAGTAAAAAGAAGAGAAGCACGATTCCAAGAAATTTCTTACAATTAGCAGAAGAATTAAACATTGTAGATGCATGGAGAACATGTAATCCAAAGACAAGGGATTATACCTTCTACTCCAACAGGCATAAATCATGGTCAAGGATTGATACATGCTGGATGTCAACAAACCTAATGAAAGAATTGGAACAAATAGATATTTTACCTAATACATTTGCAGACCATAATCCAATTTTGTTACAAGTAGGCAGTAGATCAAGAGTATTAAATTGGAAGCTTAATACATTACATCTAAAAAATGAAGAATTTAAGAAACAAGCAAAGGAAGAAATGGATTTTTTCTTTAAACAGAATATGAGACCAGACATCTCAATGTTTATGGTTTGGGAGGCAAGTAAGGCTTTTTTTAGAGGAATAGCCATAAAATTTGCAGCAAAACAAAAAAGAGAAAGACAAAAAAAATATGAAATTCTGGAAAACAGACTAGCTTCAGAGGAGAGACAGTTGAAACAAAATCCAACAAATAAAGAATTGATAGAGAAGATAAAATCTACACAACACCAGATAAATATATTGCTCACCGAAGAAATCGCAAAGAAGTTCAAATATGCCAAGCAAATTTTTTTTGAGAATGCAAATAAACCGGGAAGATGGTTAGCATATAAATTAAGGAAAGAGAAGGAGAAGACAATAATCCGAACTTTGAAAGATGAAAAGGGAACAGACAAATTCAAACAGGAAGAAATAAAAAAAATTGCTGAAGATTTCTATCGGAAACTATACAAGAAAAAAGAAGTGGATAGAGGAACCCAGGAAGAATATATATTAAAGCATAACAAAATGAAATTGACTAAAGAACAAATTCAGTCCTTAAATGAGCCTATAACACATGCAGAAATTATAGAAGCCTTTAAAAAACAAAAAAATGGGAAAGCACCAGGCCCGGATGGACTATCAGCGGAATATTACAAAGAACTGGAAGAGGTGCTACTCCAACCATTTAAGAAGTTACTAGAATGTGTCGAAAAAGAAGGAAAAATACCAGCAACATGGACTGAAGCGATAATTTCTCTAATACATAAGGAAAACACGGAAGGCAAAGAAATACAAAATTATAGGCCGATCTCATTGTTGAATGTGGATTACAAAATATATGCGACCATCCTAGCAACTAGAATGAAAAGAATCTTAATCTATTTGATACATCAAGATCAGTCTGGGTTTCTTCCAAAAAGGCAGATGAAGAATAATATAAGGATAGTCCTAAACTCCTTGGAATATTATGAAGCACACCCGGAGAAACAGATGGCCATGATATTCTTAGATGCGGAGAAAGCCTTCGATAATCTTGACTGGAATTTTTTGATATATACGTTGGAAACACTGCAGGTTGGAGAAAGATTTATGAAACTAATTAAAGCAATATATACTGAACAAAAGGCAAAAGTGAGAATTAATGGCGAACTATCAAAAGAAATCCAAATACAGAAAGGCACTAGACAGGGATGTCCACTGTCCCCACTTTTATTTATCTTGACTTTAGAAATATTAAATGAACAAATTAGAGGAAAAAAGGAATTGAAAGGATTAAAAGTAAAAGACCAAGTCTATAAATTACAGGCCTTTGCGGATGATTTAGTTATTATACTGGAAGATCCACTAAATTCAATAGAAGACTTGATGGTAACATTAAAAAACTTTGGTGACATGGCAGGAATGAGAATAAATCAAAAGAAGACTAAAATACTTACTAAAAACATGAGAGAACCAAAACGACAGGAGCTAATAGAGAAGACGAATTTCCAAGAGGAAAAGAAAATCAGATATCTAGGGATACAAATCACAAAGAAGACAAGTACACTATTTAAAGATAACTACATGAAACTAATGAAGGAGATACAGAACAATTTGGAGAAATGGGACAAATTACAACTATCGTTGCTGGGAAGAATTGCGACGATCAAAATGAATATTTTGCCGAAAATTTTATTTTTATTTCAGTCAATTCCTATCATATTAAAACAGTCCTTTTTCAAAGAATTCAATAAGATAATTATGAGATTTATATGGCAAGGCAAAAAACCAAGAATTAAAATTAAGGCAATGCAGGATGCTAAGCAGAGGGGTGGTTTTGGTCTTCCAGATTGGGTTTTGTATTATAGAGCTTGTATTTTAGATTGGATAAAAGAATGGATAACTCTAGAAAACGATAGAATACTCAACCTGGAAGGACATGACCTGCAATTAGGGTGGCATGCCTATATATGGTACAAAAAAGATAAAGAACAAAAAAATTTCAATTCACATATGATAAGAAGAGCTTTACTGGGAATGTGGAGAAAGATTATACAACAAATTTATTACAAAATACCTGTATGGGTGTCACCGATAGAGGCCTTCACTCAACCTAACCTCATGACAAAAGTAAATTTTTTAAGATATCAAGATTTATTAAATAAGGATGGTAAATTAAAGTCTAAAGAAGAGCTAGAGTCACAGAATGTTTATATGGATTGGTGGCCTAGAGTACAGTTAGAATCTAGATATATAAAAGATAAAATAGAAGGTTTCTATCTAGAGCAAACGGTTTTTGATAAACTCTTGCTAGGCTCAAAAGAACAAATTGTTAAGAAAATGTATAATTATATGCTGGAAATTAAAATGCAAGATGAAATGGTTAAGGAATGTATGATTAAGTGGGCGCAAAATATAGGGCATAATATTGATATTGATCAATGGCTGAAAATATGGCAAAATAATATAAAGCTCACAAGATCGGTGAACTTTAAAGAGAATATATATAAGATGTTTTACAGGTGGCACATGAACCCAGAAAAATTGTCAAAGATGTATACAGATGTATCAAATAAGTGTTGGAAATGTGAAATACAAGTGGGAAGTTATTATCATATGTGGTGGTCATGTGGAAAAGCGAAACAATATTGGAAAAGAGTACATGCTATGTTACAACAAATACTGTTCTGTAAGGTGCCATTAACCCCAGAACTGTTTTTATTGAGTATGATACCTGATAATATAGATAAGTCAAAGGAATATATAGTTATATATATTGTTACGGCAGCCAGAATTCTATATGCTAAAAATTGGAAAAGCCCAACGGTACCGAAACAAGAAGATCTTATTGAAAAGATACGGGAAATAGCTGAAATAGATATCCTATCAGAAGTCATGAAGGACTATCCCTTGCAAAAGGTAACAGAAAGATGGGATCTATTCAACAAGTGGACTGAATTAACAGGCAGTATATGAATAGTACATATTGAAATGAGAACTTAATCTAGAAGGCAGAAAAGAGTAAACAGAATAACCTAAAATCTTGATATGGCAATATGTATAGAATGGATATTAGTATGTTATTGTCTCTTATCTTCCTCATCAATTCCAATTCCCTTTTTCCTTTCTGTCATCCCTTATGTTAATAAAAAAAAAAAAAGTTAAATAAGCAGGGGGACAATATACAGCCTTGTCATACTCCTTTCCCAATTTCCCACTATCTGGGTTGTCCGAGACATTCAGATCTTTCTGGTATAATTCCTCTGTGTATTCTTGCCATCTCTTCTTGATGTCTTCTGCTTCTGTTAGGTCCCTACCATTTTTGTCCTTTATCACGTCCATTTTTGCACAAAATGTTCCTTTAATATCTCCAATTTTCTTGAACAGATCTCTGGTTTTTCCCTTTCTATTATTTTCCTCTATATCTTTGCACTGTTCATTTAAGAACGCCCTCTTGTCTCTCCTTGCTATTCTTTGGATGTCTGCATTCAATTTTCTGTAACTTTCCCTATCTCCCTTGCATTTTGTTTCCCTTCTCTTCTCTGCTGTTTGTAAGGCCTCGTTGGACAGCCACTTTGCTTTCTTGCATTTCCTTTTCTTTGGGATGGTTTTTGTTGCTGCCTCCTGTACAATGTTACGAGCCTCCATCCATAGTTCTTCAGGCACTCTGTCCACCAAATCGAGTTCCTTAAATCTGTTCTTCACTTCCACTGTGTATTCATAAGGGATTTGGTTTAGATTATACCTGACTAACCCAGTGGTTTTTCCTACTTTCTTCAGTTGAAGCTTGGGTTTTGCTATAAGAAGCTGATGATCAGAGCCACAATCAGCTCCAGGTCTTGTTTTTGCTGACTGTATAGAGCTTCTCCATCTTTGGCTGCAGAGAACATAATCAATCTGATTTCGGTATTGCCCATCTGGTGATGTCCATGTGTAGAGTCGCCTCTTGTGTTGTTGGAAAAGAGTGTTTGTGATGACCAGTTTGTTCTCTTGACAAAACTCTATTAGCCTTCGCCCTGCTTCGTTTTGAACCCCAAGGCAAACTTACCTGTTGTTCCTTTTATCTCTTGGCTCCCTACTTTAGCATTCCAATCCCCTATAATGAGAAGAACATCTTTCTTTGGTGTCAGTTCTAGAAGGTGTTGTAAGTCTTGATAGAATTGGTCAATTTCAGCCTCTTCAGCATCGGTGGTTGGTGCATAAACGTGGATTACTGTGATGTTGAAAGGTCTGCCTTGGATTCGTATTGAAATCATTCTATCATTTTTGAGATTGTATCCCAGTACAGCTTTTCCCACTCTTTTGTTGACTATCAGGGCTACTCCATTTCTTCTACGGGATTCTTGCCCACGATAGTAGATATGATAATCGTCTGAATTGAATTCGCTCATTCCCATCCATTTTAGTTCACTGACACCCAGGATGTCAATGTTTATTCTTGCCATCTCCTGTTTGACCACATCCAGCTTACCAAGGTTCATAGATCTTACATTCCAGGTTCCTATGCAGTATTTTTCTTTGCAGCATCGGACTTTCCTTTCACTTCCAGGTGCGTCTGCAGCTGAGCATCCTTTCGGCCTTGGCCCAACCACTTCATTAGCTTTGGAGCTACTTGTACTTGTCCTCCGCTCTTCCTCAGTAGCATGTTGGACACCTTCCGACCTGAGGGGCTCATCTTCCAGCGTCATATCTTTTAGCCTTTTGTTTCTGTCCATGGAGTTTTCTTGGCAAAGATACTGGAGTGGCTTGCCAGTTCCTGCTCCAGGTGGATCGCATTTAGTCAGAACTCTCCACTATGGCCTGTCCATCTTGGGTGTCCCTGCACGGCATAGCCCATAGCTTCTCTGAATTACTCAAGCCCCTTCGCCACGACAAGGCAGCAATCCGTGAAGGGGACCATTTCCTACTAGATGCAAAAATACTAGCAGTTTACATGACCTCATTAATTTGCTGAATGCTCAGCATATATTGTGCTGCAGGATCAAATGTTATTTTTTTTGCATTATTAACTTTGAGCAAGATGGGGAAAATATCTTACCTTTGAATTGCCATGATGATATTTTTGAACCCATCAGCCATATTTTAGTAAATTGAACAAGTCTGAATGCTGCACTTAAATTCTGTTCCAAATGTAACCACTATATTGTCTTTTAATTCACTATGACCTCAGTTAGCAAGCCTGACAGCTCAGGGCTTTGGAAATGCTTGCTCTTAAGGAACTAGGCTGAAAACCATTTTCTTCAATGCTTACTATCCATATGCAGGACTTTTTGAGATCATACAGCAGATTTTAAAAATCTGCTTTTCTGCCTGCATTGACATTAATTCTGCAAAACTCTTAAGTAGTTGTTTCAACCAAAGCCCTCCTTTCCCCCCCCCCCCGTCTTTAGTTTAACAAAAACACAATTATTTTTCATTCAAAAATCAATTCCGTTTTATGGTGATCCTTTCCTGGGATTTCTAGGTAGAGAATACTCAGAAGTGGTTTACTTTTCCCTTCTTCTGGGGTGCCCTGGGGCTGTGCAGCTTGCCCAAGGTGACACAGAATGACTTAGTGGTCTAATAAAGGTATCAGCCAGCCTTACCTTTGAATCCTGATCTGGTTTGTCTTTAGATTTGAACAAGGAAATGTAACCACCCTCATCCCCACATTGCTGCAGAATGGTTAGAATTATTTCTTTCAGCCTCCAAGAATATTGAATAAATTTATCAAACTGATATTTGCATCAGCAAATGTAACAAGTGCTACTTTCTCCCACAAACTAGCAAACATGGTATATTGGATGGCTTGCTCGTATCTTTATCTGTCTTTTGTGCTCACTGTGGCAAAAGATACTTCTTTTGCACTATCACATGTTTCAGAAAAGGCAGAAAACATGGCAGAAAAAAAGGGTGCCTGTTGCTCAGTTCTCATGCTGGGGGCGAGTAATTACTACTGTACCAGCCTGAATACACAATATCTGAAACTAAATGAAGTTAGGTTTTGTTAGTATGTGGATGGAAGGTCACCAGGCGACCGGTGGTTACGGCTGGGAAAGAATCCTGCTTGAAACCCAAGAGAGCTGCCGTCAGCAGAGCTGACAACCCTTGGCCAGATGGATCAGTAGTCTCACTCAACAATTCCCATGGTCCTGTGCTACTATAGTTAAAGTATATAATTAGGCTGTCTTTAAAACCCTGGTTAAACTGGTGCCTTTGTTACTATTTCCATATTTCAGTTGTCCAAATTGAAGCAATCAAATGCAAAGTCTTTGTTTCTTCTGGCAGCTCCTCTCCCTCTCCCTCTCTCTTCTTCCTCTCTCTCTGCCTCCTCTCTTCTTATCTCTCTGTGGCTTCTCCCTCCCTCCCTCCCTCCCTCTCTCCCTCTCCATGGCTTCCCTCTCTCTTTCTCTTTCCTTCTCCTTTCTCACTTGCTCTTTTTCTGTATGCCCCCATTGGCTTTTGTCTTTCTCCCTCTTTCTTCCTCTATTTGCTATCTCCCTCTCTTCCTCCTCCCTCTGCCTCTTTCTCTGTTTTTCTGTTTCTCTGTGTGACATGTGTCTGTTTTTGTCTCTCTGTGGTTTCTCTCTTTCTCTTTTCCTCTGGTTTCCCTCTCTCTTTGCCCCCTCTCTTTCCATTATTAATCTCTTGCTTTTTCCATCTCCCCACATCATGCTTACTCTCTCTCTCTGTGTTTATTTGTTCAAATACACTTATGCATTTATCATTCAGAAGTAATTCCTGTTCACCTCAATGAAACTAATTAGTTTCCTGAAGTACTGGCAAGAATTTAGGCTACAGAATAGTTCCGTGAGCATGTGTGACCAAACTTTGTGAACATATTCGTATGTAAAAGAAACATTTTTTAGTCTTGTATCTTCTAAACAATAGGATGGATCAACTTCAAATAAAAAAAGCTTGTAATAAGACTAATGTTCTACTATGGTAGCAGTAGTAGTTATTTGAAAAAAACAACCCTACCAAATTCATTAAGGGTTGACAAAAAATGGTTACAAAACATGCTCAAAAGTAGTTGTTTTTTAAAACAAAAATTTGATCTTTAAAAGTGCTTATCTAACCTTTTTCAGATTTGCAGAGTAGGGCCATGTTGTGTACAAGGACTTTGCCAAACATGGTCAAGAACCCATTCAAAAATTGTAACTTTTTGTGTGTGTGGACTGCCCCTTTCTATCAGAAATGGCTTATGAAATGTTGTTTTGACTGGTCATGCAATATCAAAGGTGCAGTCCTCTGCACTTCTAATATCTGGAACTTATAGTGAAATGTCAGATAAGGTTTCACCCAGTAATAACTCCTTATAATTCCAGAAGAAAAATTTCCTGATTTTAATATTCATTAGAATACTCAGAATCGGGCAGATTATTTGTTTCCAGAAGCCATCCAACTATGGAATTTTCCATTATCTTTTCTGTTTCAGGTGCTCCATGACTGAATTAGACTTAATGTCTATCACTCACATTGCTTTGAAAAAAATAGACTACCTGATGTCCGTGAGAAGCTCTTTATATTGTTTAATTCAGCTCAGAAAGACTTATCCTACAGTTCTCCAATGTGTGTCCTCAATGTATCATGTATGGTGACACATGACAATATTGAACAAAATAAGGAGAAACAAGGTTCTTGACAAAGAGATTTTCAATTCATATTGTACAAATGTATGCAATTTATATCCTGACCCACATTACACAGGATCTCAGGATGGTAAACAAACAAACAATAACAAGTATAAACAGAAAAACAAGCAATTATTATATTCTTATATCCATTACCCAGAGGCTTACTGGAAAAGAACATCCTTTAGCTGAAACAACAACAAATAAATCCAGCTAGGTTTTTAAAATGATGAGCATATATAAATGTTTGGTCAGCTGAGCCAAGGATTCCTGAATTGAACAGAGAGTTGGATTTAATGGATTCATAGGATCCTTCCAACTCCATTATTCTGTGATTTTACTAGTGTTGGAGCCAACTGAAATTGGGGTGAGAGAGCATTTCATAGATGTGGTGCTATGGCTGAGAAGGCTCTCAGAGATCTTGTACATTTGACAGCCTCTGCTGATGCTGAGTCTTTAATTGCAATCTTTTGAGAACCACTGTTTGAAAGCTCTGGTTGGGCTACATAGAGAATGATGTTTCTTCAGCAGTTTGAACATTCCTGCCCTTGAAAGGCAAAACTAGTCAAGAAAAAACAAAATGAAACAAAACACTGATTCTGGGTCTGCTCATATTACACTAAGTGGAACAATTGCACAGTCTACTATAGTTGCAAATATGTATACCTACACACAAACTTAACTTTAGCTATGCAATTCTGTCATCATGTAGACAAAGAATGTAATAACTGGAGAGATGAGTGGAGGGAGAGATTTGTGTGTATATATATAAAGGAATAGCAAGAGGCACAATTCACAACCTCAGGCTTTTAGAAGCATGCCACAGTTTTAATATAAGGTGCATGAAAGCAGTCAGAGAAATTCTGAGAAATTGATTTTTCTTATTTTTGTCTCGTCATGTCTCAATCAAAATGATACCCTTGTGACCTGCAAAATGTCTTAGAGGGAAAAGGCTGCTGTAAAAATGAGCAAAGAGCTGACATTTCTAAAGTGTTTTTTTCCCCCAGAAATACCCATAACCAACCCAAACAGGCCCAGAATGAAGTAGCCACACACTTCTAATCCTGGATGATATCCTAAACTGCAGCAGCAATGTTTAATTATTGGAATTATCAAAGCAATTTCAATGTATTGGGGTTTTCTACCTACATCATACATTTGAAGGCAGTAGGAGTTATCTTGTTCACAACAGTTACGAAAGAAAACTTCAGTGCTGGGGCCCTCTTTCCATCTGGTAGCAAAAATGTAAATATATACCACCAAGTTTTCTGAGTTATAGGAGACCACATGGACTGTACTTGTAATTTCATTGCCCAAGCCAACATAATGGGGGAAAGGCCCAGCAACTAAAGCATGCATAAAACCTATTTAGTAGCAGTTGCATCATGGAGAAATTGGATGAAGTCTGCTTACTGAATTGGGAAGGTACCTTGACAATAACCTTCCTGGCAATTGTTTTAATTTAGTTTATTATCTACACTCACACAGTAGCCAATAGCTTTAGCACTTTAGTTCTAATGAAGATTACTGGATACTGATACTCTTTTGTTACACTGACCAATCAAACTGGCAAGTAAGAACTTGCTTACCAAACGCAATACTTTAATGAGATAGAAGTTTTTCTTCTTCTTTTCACTCAGACTTTTCTGAGTCCTGCTGAATTATAGCCCCCCTTAATAATTTCACCTCTGTGTCTAGGCACTATACATGGAATGGAAGTGACACATATTTTCTCTGTCAATGAGTACCCTGTGGCCTCGCACCCCGTAAACACCTGCAAAGATTATGCATTTACAGCTCCCTTTTTCTGATGCAGTCTTGCTTAGTATTGTGCTGAAAAATTTATTCTACCATTCTTCATGATTCTCATTTTATTTGATAGAAGAGAAATAGATTTTGTAATTTTTGTCCAAGGAACCGAAAATTTTAGTGAAACTCTCCTGACTGGGAAATTTGCACTGTGGAATAATTACCAGCTTCCAGTACTTTCATTTGAACCGGAGGATTATGTCAGGTGACTCGTCCCATGGGGCCTTTGTGTATCAGGAAATGTCGGCAGCTGAGAAGTCAGGAGGCTGAAGAAGAAATGTGTGATAAGCCAAATGTGCAGGAATTCTTGCCACCTCACAACAATAAGATTTGATCAAAACACCTCCAAAAAAATTCCAGTATAAGTTGTAGAGTACCCTGGGGATGATGTATGTATGTATGTATGTATGTATGTATGTATGTATGTATGCATGCATGCATGCATGCATGCATGCATGCATGCATGTATGTATGTATGTATGTATGTATGTATGTATGTATGTATGTATGTATGTGTGAGAGGGAGTTCCAGAGTCTGGATGCAGTGACAGAGAAAGCCCTCTCCTGTGTCCCCATCTCTCCCAAGTTTCAGCCCGCAGGAAGGATGTTACAACGTCCTTGAAATGCGGGGCTGGCTTTGCCCTCCTCGGTCCCGAAGGACGCAAGGCAACTCCGGTCACATGGAAAAAGGAGGGGGCGAGAGGTTATTTAAGGAAGTGCTCGCCCCCGATGCATCCTCTTTCTTGTTCAGGCAGTGTGGAGTCGATTGGAGGATCCTGAACAAGAGCAGAGTTGCGAGCGCGAGCGGCGAGGAAAACGTTCCTGGTTTGAAGGAGGGTAGCCTTGGCTCCCTCCTGGCTTTTACTTTTTGGATTGGGGATATTGCAGGGGAAGTGTTTGGAATTTAAGGGCTCTGGTGGTCCTTGTTTGAGCGGGCTGAGACGGGCGCGGGCGGTGGGGCGGGCTTGCCCTGCCGCAGCGGGGAGCGAATTTACTTTTAATTTACATTTAATTTTAAAGAGAAGGGCCTTACTTGTAAAGGTATTGGGACAGGTGGAGGCCCCAATTCTTTTCTTTTCCTTGCCTCTTCTGTCCTGCTAGCGAAATTGGCTGGGTTTGCAGCGGGCGCCATTTTGTTTAGTGTCTCTTCCCGACCGCCATTTTGTTTTCCCCTTTTCTACAAATAACTAAAGGGGAAGGGATACAGAGACTAAAAATAATTAAAGATAAAGGTTATATAAGTTTATCATCCTGATTATTTGGTAGCTATTAACGCTTAATTTAAATTGTTAGTATTTGGGTGTGGCGGACGCCATTTTTGGTGTGGCGGACGCCATTTTGGCCACCATTTTGAGTGTGGCGGACGCCATTTTGGGTGGCGGATGCCATTTTGAGTGTGGCGGACGCCATTTTGTGTGCTCATTTTCCCACTCTTTTTTCCCTCTCTGCCATTTTCTTTTACTGGTTAACATCTATAAATTGAATAATCATAGATCAATTTAAGAATATAGATTTATTTATTTATTTTATTTATTATTGGATTTTTATCCCGCCCTTCTAGACAGGAGTCTACTCAGGGCGGCTCACAATATATTGTGCACAAACAACTTAAAAACAACATAGTTGCTGTGGATTAATTTTTCACAAGCTCTGAACAGGCTTTCTGATAAATTTAACAACCAAGGATATACACCTTGGGGCTCAATTAGACATTATGCCGCCCAAAAAAGGGGGCGGAGTCACTAAAGCTAAAAAGAGAGCTGTGCCTCAGGTCTCGCCTCAGCAGTCCTCTTCAGAAGAAGAATCTTGGGTGATCCTTAAGGACCTGCAAGATAAAATGTTGGCTTTAGAGGCGCAGAAGCTGGCTAGACGGGCCTCCCCACAACGCGAGGTTACCCCTCGTCGATCCGTCAGGGACACGAAGGGTCGCCGTAAGGCTGAGTTTAGGGCCTTAACGCAGCAACTCATGGAGCGTTTTACTGCTTTAGAATCTCAACAGGGTCATGGAGGTGAGGAACAGGCTGTGGAAGAAGGGTCCCCCACTACGGCAAGGGTGCCAGATGGTCGTAAATGCAGGATGACAGAAGCAACTGAGATCCAGGAGACAGCGGAGGGATCTTCGGCTGGGTACGATCTCTATGAGGAGCCATGTACAAGCTCGCATCGGGCTTCAAAGGCACTTGGAACATCGACTCCTTCTTGCGGTGAGTGCACAGCCATACACAACACCCAGTCCAATTCTGCCGCCTGGCCTTGGACTGGTGGCACCCAACACTCTCATGTTACACCTAACCACTGTGGAACACCACCCATGGGATGGCCCAGTTTTTTCTGGCCTCCTGTAAACCCGCATTGTTGGGGGTGGGGCACGCATTGTGCGACCCCTCCTACGGCTGGGACATCTAGTGAAGGTAAGAACACAGGAACATGTCAGCACCCTTCAGTGCCTAACACGGGGTATAACACGGTCCCGCTAGCTGCACTGCCCTATGCGGACTACAGTATGCCTTTGGGCGATCATTTGACCCCTGCAGTGAAGGAGAAAATATGGAGGGGAGAATTCTTGGATTTTTATGATCTTCTGAACTGCGAGGTGGAAATTAAGGAAATTGACAAAGATGACAAGAAATTAAAAGAAAAATACAGAAGGAAGAAGCCTGACAGAAACTGGCCTAATTGGATCACAGGCTTCACTATATATGCTGGGGTCCTGGTTAAAACACAGCCTTGGAAGGCTTCGGCTCTATTTCAATACTTTGATATAATATGTAGGGCAAATTCAGATTTTGTAGGCCAGGCTTGGCTTCGTTACGATGAAGCTTTTAGAATGAAGAGCGCCATCAGGCCTGAATTACGCTGGGATGAGCCGCACCCAGGGCTTTGGCTGCAACATATGACACCGGCCAAATGTAGTTTAGGTGACAGATTTGATAGCGGTCATCTGAACAAGAAATTTACCGGGAATGTTACTACCCGCCCAGGGGTGGGGCAGGTGGTTCAACCCCACCTGCCCTGCTACGAATATAACACCAGAGGTTTTTGTGCAAGGTCCCCATGCAGGTATAGACACGACTGCATTACCTGTGGAGGGAAGCACCCAAACGCCTCATGCTTCAAAGCGGGTGCACAGCGTCAAAACAAAACTAGCGGTCCCGGCAAGAAGCCAGAAGGGGGCGGTGGTGCCCCTGGAAAGGGGGCCCACACCAATTAAAATCAAGGTTCTGGAAAAGGGTCTAGCAGATTACCCAAGAATAGGGAATGCAGAATACTTGAGACTAGGTTTTAGATATGGGTTCCGAATCCCAGCTTTAGGCGTAAGAACGGCCTTTGTGACCAAAAACCTTAAATCAATAAAAGGGATGGAAGCTATAGTATTAGAAAAGATCAATAAGGAGGTTCGAGAAGGTAGGGTCTTGGGACCCTTTAAAGAACCACCCATAGCTAACTTGAGGGTTTCCCCCTTAGGGATTGTCCCCAAAAAAGCCCCAGGTGAATTTCGTTTAATACATCACCTATCGTTTCCAGAAGGGACATCAGTTAACAATGCAATACCCCCGGAACTTTGTTCTGTGAGATACACCTCCTTTGACGAGGCGGTTCGGATGATTAGGGCCTGCGGAGTGGGTGCTGAACTGGCAAAGGCGGATGTTAAGTCGGCCTTCAGAATTTTCCCCGTTCACCCATTGGATTTCAATTTGTTGGGTTTTCAATTTCAAGGGCAATATTACATCGATAGGGCCCTCCCTATGGGGTGCTCAATTTCGTGCGCAGCTTTTGAAAAGTTTAGCACATTCATCGAATGGCAAGCTAGGCGATGATTTCCTCTTTTGTGGAAAACCGAACTCAGGAAGATGCAGAATGATTCTGGATAACTTCCGTGAGATGGCCCTTGATATGGGTTTGCCCCTGGCGGAAGAAAAAACGGAAGGGCCAGCGACGTCCCTGACTTTCCTAGGGATTGAACTGGATACGCTTCAGCAGACTTCAAGGCTGCCTCGAGACAAATTGCTGAACATTAGGACTATACTTAGCAACTTAATAGGAAAGAAAAAGGTGACTCTTAAAGAGTTGCAGGAAATGGTAGGACACCTGAATTTCACGTGCAAAGTAGTAGCACCAGGGCGCGCCTTTTTGAGGCGACTTTGTGGCGCCATGTCAGGTTTAAAAAGGCCAATGCACAGAACGAGAGTTACCAGGGGTATGCGGGAAGACCTCACAGTGTGGAAACAATTCCTAGAACAGTTCAATGGGGTATCCTTCTGGAGATCGGAACTTAGCCTGAAAGCGGATGTTCAGGTAAACTCTGACGCCGCTGGGACCTTAGGATTCGGGATTTATTACCGTGGCAGATGGTGTGCAGGTACTTGGCCTAAAGAGTGGCACCAAGAGGGCATAACGAAAGACTTGACATTTTTAGAATTTTTTCCAATTGTAGGAGCCCTATGGCTTTGGGCGGAAGAATGGGCACATACTGTAGTTCGTTTTTGGTGTGATAACCAAGCAGTGGTACACATCATTAACAATCTGACATCACACTCGGAAAGAGTCATGGATTTGGTCAGGGCTTTCACCCTACGGGCGTTGCAGTTTAACGTAATGCTGCACGCCCGACATGTGCCAGGTGTTGACAACAGGATAGCTGATGCTCTCTCATGCCAACAGATCAAGCGTTTCAGGGAGATGGCACCGGAGGCCAGGGATCTGCCAGAAGTGCTTCCAGCGGAGGTCTGGCAGATTGGCATGAGGAAGCGTCGAGAGCAATAGGTCTTGCACTGGCCCCGAGGACGATAAAGGGTTATTTAGCATCAGGTACCGAGTTTTATGAATTTAGGAAGTCAATGAGGCTAGAGCAAGCATGGCCGGCTCCAGTGGAGCACCTCCAACAATTCATAATATTTTTGCATAGAAGGGGATTAGCGACAGGCACTATTCAAGGAAAACTGTCGGCTTTGGCCTTCTACGCAAAATCAAATGGGCACAGGGATTTTTCTTGTGACTTTCGTATTAGGAAGATGTTAGAAGGTTGGTCCAGGGAAAGGGGGAGAGTACAAGATGACAGGACACCCATATCTCCAGCTCTCCTTGGACACCTATGCGAACAATGGAGCGCATTGTGTAGGGACCATTATGAAGCGGCATTATTTCATGCATCTGCGCTAGTGGCCTTTTTCGGGGCCCTGCGTATTAGCGAGCTAGTGGCAATGGGTAAGGCAGATATCTCACAGAGGGCTTTGCAATTGGGGAACGTTATAGTTCAGGAGGGGCGGTTAAATATTAAGATAAGGCGGTCTAAAGCAGACCCGCTGGGAAAAGGCAAGCAATTAGTCTTAGGGCAATGTAGTGTAAAAGGCATCTGTCCCGTAAAGGCGGTTCAGGAATTCATAGAGTTTAGGGGTCCAAAACCTGGGTACTTCTTCCAGCATACGGATGGGTCGCCACTTACAAAATACCAATTTTGGAAACTTACTGGCATAGCATTAGAGAAGATAGGTTTGAAGAATATGAGATTCGGAACACATTCCTTTAGAATAGGAGCAGCTTCAACAGCAGCAGCTATGGGTTATAATACAGACCAAATTAAACAGTTAGGGCGTTGGTCGTCGGCCTGTTATCACAAACACATCAGACCTCTCCCTAACGTATAGGCAGGGGCTGTTTATATCGTTTCAGGTGTCGAAAGACAGGAAGGCCGAAGGCACGTCATGATCATCGGCCACAGTTATGTTTACTGGGCGGCGCGATATGCCGCATTTTCCCCGTGGGGGAATGATTTGGGGCTTGGTGCCCATGCGTTTATTACATGGAAAGGCATGCGTGGCATGCATTGGATCCAGCTCGGCAGGATGACATCTTTCGACCATCTGCCACCAGATATTTTAGTAATTCATTTAGGAGGCAACGATTTGCCTGGATTGTCTGGTAAGGCGGTCATACTTGACATCTTGAGAGAACTTGGGAAGCTGAAGGAAAGGTATCCTGCTATGCGGATCATTTGGTCCAATATCATCCCGCGTTTAGCCTGGCGAGGTGCCCAGAGCATTGAGAAGATTAATAGGGCACGGCGAAGGGTCAATAGGGAAGTGTGTAGAGGTGTCTGCAGCGGCGGCCTCGGATCTGTGGTCAATCACCACAGGATTCAAACTTCCAACACTGAATATTTTCGTAGCGATGGCATCCACCTGTCTGATGCAGGCTTGGACATTTTTCTTGAAGATATAAAAGGGGGCCTGCTTGCTGAGCTAGGACGGCTTGATGGCGGGCATGGGACTTAGTCAGGACTAGTCCCTATGCTGTGGCGGGTAGTGCGGGAAAAAACTGGTTGTCTCGGTGTGTCCCTTTGATAATTATGGTAAGCCAACAGCGCATCCGACCTCCCGGCTCTGCGGATCGTGCGATTACAGGGCCGGCGGCGGGAAGATGCGCTGGGCCACTTTCGGACCGACAGTCATCAAATAAAGATGGCTCGAGGTCTGGGGTGTTTATTAGAGGCCGGCTGGGTTCCTGCTGTCGTCAAGACAGCTGGAACCTGGGGGCCTGGGACTCGCCCATTGACTGAGAAGGGTATCGTGGATGCCCTACATTTATTTCTCCGCACTACCGCAGGCCCCCTCATTTGATGAGGACAATGATTTTTATAATCAGAAATGATTTAATAAAGTGTGGCCCGTATTAATCCATATCACTGTCTTGCGTCTTCATTTCGGGGCCTGGGAGGGCAAGTTTCAGCCCGCAGGAAGGATGTTACAACGTCCTTGAAATGCGGGGCTGGCTTTGCCCTCCTCGGTCCCGAAGGACGCAAGGCAACTCCGGTCACATGGAAAAAGGAGGGGGCGAGAGGTTATTTAAGGAAGTGCTCGCCCCCGATGCATCCTCTTTCTTGTTCAGGCACCCACCCGCCCTCCCTCTTTCTAGTGTGTTTGTGGTCGCCTTTATGGGGCCGGATAGGAATTTTTGACCTCTAACCTGATTGGCTACTGGATGGAGGGATTTTTCGCCTATCCCACACTGGAAAAGGGTTTGTTGGCATTTGCTTGGTGGTTCTTCTCGGTCACACTGGCGGGTAGTGCGGGAAAAAACTGGTTGTCTCGGTGTGTCCCTTTGATAATTATGGTAAGCCAACAGCGCATCCGACCTCCCGGCTCTGCGGATCGTGCGATTACAGGGCCGGCGGCGGGAAGATGCGCTGGGCCACTTTCGGACCGACAGTCATCAAATAAAGATGGCTCGAGGTCTGGGGTGTTTATTAGAGGCCGGCTGGGTTCCTGCTGTCGTCAAGACAGCTGGAACCTGGGGGCCTGGGACTCGCCCATTGACTGAGAAGGGTATCGTGGATGCCCTACATTTATTTCTCCGCACTACCGCAGGCCCCCTCATTTGATGAGGACAATGATTTTTATAATCAGAAATGATTTAATAAAGTGTGGCCCGTATTAATCCATATCACTGTCTTGCGTCTTCATTTCGGGGCCTGGGAGGGCAATGAATTTAATACCCAGATGGGCTCATAAAGGGAGAAAGCTTGGACTCAATCTAGAAAGTTTTCTTTCATGGCAGAAGAAAACTTTTGGGAAATTGGATAACAAATTTTGGCACATCACTGGCTAGATCTGAAGCAGCATTTCTCCTTATATTGGGAAGAAGTCTCAGCCCCTTTTGCAGACCTAACCCCTCACCCCCCGCAAGTATTCTCTATCATCATTTCCTCCCCACAATGCCCTGTGATTATGTTCAGTTGAAGGGATTATCAAGATGAATACTAAAATATTAGCTGCCACGACTGCTGTTGCTTCTTGCAGGGCCTCTGCAAGAAACGACAGCATCTTGTCAATGCCTGCCTTTTTGAAATCACTGGATAATATCTTCTCCCTCTTCAGAATCTTGGTGCAGGTATCCCCAAAATTTGTGTGTCTCAAATAGAGAGGAGAATTTTGAGAATCCTTTGGTGGACAGTGCTTCATTTGACTCTGATGCCCATGTTTAGCCCTATGCAAAGAGCCCTTCTTTCGTTCAGCTGTAGTGTTGGTTCAAACTTTCACCCTGGAGAGAACGCGTTAGTTCTGGTGGTCTTCTCACCACCACACAGATATTCTCAAATGTGAGCCATGCCTGCAGGTGGACATGCAATTCTCTAGTTTCTATGACCATTCACTTTGTCAAAAGAAATAATCCACAGACACTCAGCAGGTTGTACATACTTTTGTATGGAAGGGTACTTGACTCTCAGATAACATCATTGGCATTATTCCACAGACATAGGCCTGTTCCAGATAATCGTATATGCCCAGATTTGTTGTCTAAAACAGTTCATAGCTCTCACATGCTGTATGAGATCTGCAGATCTGCATTAAATATAATATTATGAGATTTTGAGCTTCAAAGAGATGAAACTCCTTTTTTTTTAAAAAAAAAGTTACAATCTAGTTTTCATGGAAATTGTCACATTTTTGTAAAGGGTAGGAGTCAATAGCAATGTGCAAAAACAAGCAAGCAGGCAAGCAAGCAAGCAGGAGGAGCCATATGTAGCTTTAATTAGGTCTATACTTGGCAAACAAAGACCTATGTAGGTGGAGAAGCTTAGAGAGAGGTGATTCAAAAACTGCCCACAGGCACTGTGTAACATTTTTGGATTGTAGATTTCAGTTTTGGACTACCATAACTTTTAATTTGTTTAACAAGAGGGGAATAAATTAGACAAATACTTTAATTAGTTATTATGAGATGTCAACTGATGTGGGGGACAGGCTTCTTCAAGCAGAATGACATAGACTAATATTTGGATAATTATCCATTATGACTAAGTGGATGACTATCAAAAACAGGAAAGAAAAACAGGGGTGTAGGTTGAGATAATTCCATGGACCTCCTAGTTCCACCTAGTTGAAGACCACATTTAACCCCCTCTCTGTAGTGCTCCCAAATGGTAGCTAATTAATTTTGTTCTGCAGAATGGTGTTTTTCAAATTTGTAAAACCCATGCCATCTCTTGAGAAGCATAAAAATCTTTTGCCTCCTTCAAATCTCCCTCTCCCTGTAATTTTTCATGAAATGGGGAAAACCATGATTAAAAGCAAATCAGAGCATTTGTACATTTGTGTGTATGTTTTGATCTTCAATATTTTTTCAATCAGTGTGGGGGAGGAAGTGAAGGAGACTATTTTGTGGACACTGCGTGGAGAAGAAAATCACCATCGACTGATTGATGGGTCTTCTATCTGTGGAAGTACCCAATTGGATCCTGGACATAAAGATTTAGAAAATGATGCAGACTTTTAAAAGTAAATGGAACACACCTCAAAAGAAGAGTGCCCAAAACCTTGGAAGTCCATTCCATGACAAGAAAGGTTGTGGAACTCCCTCTCTTTGGTAACTTAGCTGACAGAGATTTGCCTTCGCTTTTAGATGAAATTTCAAATAAATGAATACAGGAACTTTAATCAAGAAGCTCAATCATCCTGTTGCAAAATTCAGGAGTCTCTGTATTTTAGTGTCTGTGAACTCTTTCCATCAAAAGCTACATCTTGAATAAGAAAAGTTAAATTTCAGAGGGTTTTTTTTTGTCATTTTGGAAGGAACATGTTCCTTAAATCACTAGTATCTTAAGTTATTTCTTATTCCCTTTTACAAAACCTGTTATGCTCACATAGTCACATTGGCCAAAAAGAGGTGCTTTTTTTTTAAAGGTTGAAGTCTTATAAGGGTCTTATACATTTCAGCAGATCATGGTCAGCTGAAAGGAAATAATTGTTTCACGTGGAGTGCTGCACCCACTATGTTCCTGCCATTTGTTCCTTTTCAATTTTCAAAATATTAATTGATTTAGGAACTATTGGTTAATGTAGACTTTTGGCTAGTTGGAGCATTAGTAATCCAAGCAGAAGGGGGGAACTGATCCTGACACTGTGCAAACTGCTTGTATATGCTCAATGACCATGCCCCACACCAAAGGTTATAAGCTGATTTATTTAAACAGTAGTGATATGGAGTTTGGTTTGTCATTCATCAGTTTGAATGCATTGGACTTTTAAAAAATATCATTGGAATGTATTGGTGCTGATGATTTTATTGTGTAGATATAGTGTGTAGGTGGACTGTGCTGTGAGATGCTCTGACACCCCAGATTGGACTGAGAATTACAGGATATCAGTTTGAAAAACAAGTGAGTAAACAATGCATGCCATTGACAATTACATCTTGTCTCCTGCAAGCCGCCCAGAGTAGTCAAAACGACTAGATGGGCGGGATAAAAATGTAATAAATAAATAAATAAATAAATCATGCTGCTGCTTTATCTGCATAGCTCTGTCCTCAGCTCTGTTTCAAAGCTAGAGTGTAATAAAATTGCAGCAGAGGACTGCATGTCTGCATTTTTGGGACTATAATTCTCAAAACTCCCCAGATATTGACCATGCTAAATTATAGCATTTAGGCTGCAATCCTTATCTACATGCATGAAAGTAAGCCCCATTGAACTCAGTGGGAGTAACCTCTGAGTAGACATGAAGAACCAGTGTAGTGTAGTGAACAGATGAGGACTCTGGAGATTGGGTTTGAATCTCTGCTTGGCCATGAAAACTCACTGCCACTGGTAAAACCATTCCTTAAATAGAGCTTGGTGGGATGGCTCAGATGGAGCAGACTGGAGCTGGCTAAATAAGGTCACTTAAGGTCATATAGAGGTTCAGTGTGCCATTTGGTGCAATCCTTGCATTCACTTGGCATATGCACCTGAAGCAAACTTATATGATTGGCTTCCCTTAAGAAAAAGAAAGAAAACAACAACAGCAAAAGCCTTCCTTGCCACCTCCTGTGTCCGCCTCCTTCTGAAAGGAAACTTTAAATATTTTTACTTTTCTAAAAGGTGCAGCTGATGAGTGCTGCCTTAAAAAAACAGTGCTTAAAAGACACTTTGCTTCTTTCTCTGCCCCATCTGATTTCAATTTCTCAATATTCCCCAAGCTTACCCACTTAACAATATCAGGAAAGCAGTGGAAGTTTTAAGTGATATTGGGAAATGGAAGCCAGATGGAAAATTCAAAGCAGCAAGCTCCACTTTGGTTCAATCCCAGCAATCACACACACTGGAAATGAATTAAATGGAGTGATCCTACTTGCACCTAAAAACTAGTAGCCTCTGATAGGGGCCAAAAAGCTGTGGGATAGAAACGCTCTGGGGATGGGCTTGCACAGGCACTTATGTTGTCTGATTGCCAGCAAAAAGAGTGACCCATTCCATCTGCACACTGGAGGGAACAGTGGGACAAATGCTCACGTAGTCACATCCACACTTACCTTGAAAACCCTATTAGAGTCTCTTTGAATCACATGTGACTTGACAGCATGTCACAACAGGCATGGAAAAGATTGCATTGACAGATGGATGTTTGGAATTACAACTTGAGGTCAATTGAGAAAAATCATCTGGGTATACAGTATCATTGTTGCATTGTGTCTTTCACCAACTGCTAAGTCTCATGTTTAAAGAGGAACAGATTTACAGCGAAGCCCTGCTTAGTAAGTATCTGCTTACCATGACTTGAAGGCTCAACTTACTTTAACTTGTATTTCAGAACTTCTAAGAAGTGAGCAACCCAATTTAATTTCCTTTGAGATTTTCTTAAGAGGAATTGGCAGCTTCGTCTCACTTTGTGAAGAAATCTGGCATGACAAGTCTATTGATTTTTGGAATGTCATAATCCTACGTAGAGGGACAGGCACATTTTAACACAAGGTGCTTAATCTAATGGCACTTTGGAAAGAGGATTGCTGAGCAACAAGAAAAAGAATATAAAAGACAAAAATGATTTACATTGCAGCAAAGCAGAATACAGTGTCCTTCTATGACGCCGAACAGTACATGGGGCTGTCTCAATGTGTCATCGGCCCAACACACGAGAAGGGCCATACCCTGGACCTGGTTTTCTCAACGGGACTGGAAGATGGTGGTTTGGATGTGGAGGGGCTGGTTGTGACCCCATTGTCATGGTCAGACCACTTCCTGGTCAAGTTTAGTCTATTAGCTTCTTCTTCCCTCTGCAAGGGTGGGGGATCTATTAAGATGATCCGCCCTCGGAGACTAATGGATCCAGATGGTTTCCTGAACGCTCTGGGGGATTATCCGTCTGATATGGTTGGCGCTCCTGTCGAAGCTCAGGTCACCCTATGGAATAGGGAGATGACCCAGTTGACACGATTGCGCCTAAGCGCCCTCTCCCTGCACGCAGAGCCCAGACAGCTCCTTGGTATACTTCTGAACTGCGGGCGATGAAGCGAGAGGGGAGACGGCTGGAGCGCAGGTGGAGGAAATCCCGCTGGGAGTCCGATCGAACACGACTTAGAGCCCATTATCGGGCCTATTTCGTGGCAATACGGCTGGCGAAACGGCAATATTTCTCCAGCCGTATTGCTTCCTCAGAATGTCGTCCAGCAGAGCTGTTTCGGGTGGTCCGGGATCTTCTTCAACCGGGAAATCCGGTGGAGGTCCCGGACTGCTCATCAGCTCGCTGTGATGAGTTTGCTATTCATTTTGAGGGGAAAATCGCTCAGATTCGCAGTGGGTTGGACTCCACCGTTACTGCAGAATCAGAGGATGTGTCCAGTGTGCCGTGCTTAGGTCAAGTATTAATGGATGAGTTTCAATTGTTGAGACTTGAGGATGTGGACAGGGTGCTTGGATCTGTCCGTTCTACCACCACTCCGCTCGACCCTTGCCCATCTTGGCTAATTGGAAGATCTGCCAGGGGGGTTCGCACCTGGGTCCAGGAGGCCGTGAACGCCTCTTTGAGAGAGGGAGTGGTCCCTACCACCTTGAAAGAGGCGGTAATTCGTCCACTCCTTAAAAAGCCTAACCTGGACCCAAGGCTGGTGGTTAACTACCGACCAGTGGCGAACCTCCCTTATTTGGGCAAAGTGTTGGAGCGGGTTGTGGCCGGGCAACTCCAGGCGCTGCTGGATGAAACGGATTTTCTGGATCCATTTCAATCGGGTTTCAGGCCGGGTTTTGGTACGGAGACTGCCTTGGTCGCCCTGTATGATGACCTTTGCCGGGAGAGAGACAGGGGGAGTGTGACCCTGTTGATACTCCTGGACCTCTCAGCGGCTTTCGACACCATCGACCATGGTGTCCTTCTGGATAGGCTGGCTGGGTTGGGAGTTGGGGGCACCGCTTTACGGTGGTTCCGCTCCTTCCTGGCTGACCGTGTCCAGAGGGTGGTGCTGGGGGACAGTTGCTCTGTCCCATGGCATTTATGTCATGGGGTTCCTCAGGGCTCAATACTGTCCCCCATGCTGTTTAACATCTACATGAAACCGCTGGGAGAGGTCATCAGGAGGTTTGGGCTGAGGAGTCAGCAATATGCTGACGATACTCAGCTCTACCTCTCGTTTTCCACCAATCCAGGTGAGGCGGTTTCTGTGCTGAACTCGTGTCTGGACCTGATAATGGACTGGATGAGGGTTAATAAATTGAAACTCAATCCAGACAAGACGGAAGTGCTGTTAGTGGGTGCTTCACCGGACAGGCTGGAGGGCCATTTCCCTGCCCTGAATGGGGTTACACTCCCCCTAAGGGACAGGGTCCGCAGCTTGGGGGTGCTCCTGGACCCCAGTCTAACACTGGAAGCCCAGGTGGACTCGGTGGCCAGAGGCGCCTTCCTTCAGCTGCGGAAATTATACCAGCTACGGCCCTACCTGGACGAGCGGAGTCTCATGACAGTTACACACGCACTGGTAACATCTCGCATAGATTACTGCAATGCGCTCTACGTGGGGCTGCCTTTGAAGACGGTCCGGCGACTGCAACTGGTCCAGAATCGAGCTGCGCGGCTGGTGAGTGGTGGGGCCGCTAGGGACCATATCAAGCCGATTCTATTTAAGTTACATTGGCTACCAGTTGCTGCCCGGGCCCAATTCAAAGTGCTTGTTTTGACATATAAAGCCCTAAACGGCTTGGGCCCTGGATACCTGAAGGACCGCCTCCTTCCATATGAACCTACCCGGCAGTTAAGATCTAGCCAGGGGGCCCTTTTGAAAGAGCCGTCCCTCAAGGAGGTAAGAGGGATGGCTTGTAGACAAAGGGCCTTTTCGGCAGCTGCCCCCAGACTATGGAATGCCCTCCCGACTGAGATTCGTCTGGCGCCGACGCTGATGACATTTCGGCGCCAGGTCAAAACCTTCCTGTTCCAGAAGGCTTTTAATTGAAATGATATCAGCTGTGGGTCCGATGGCAATTTTTTAGAGTATATATTTTAATTGCATTTTAATTGTTTTGTCTTTTTATTGTATTTTAAATGTTGTAAGCCGCCCAGAGACCTCTGGGTAGTGTGGGCGGCATATAAGTTAAATAAATAAATAAATAAATAAATAAATATTACACGACTAGTACTTGGGCCTAATCCGCATGAAGCATGTGAACTCATATTTGGGCTGTACCACTACAGACAGCTCACACAACAGATTATTCCTCTGTTGAAGAAAAACAAAAAACACAAAAATGTGTAGCAACTTGTCAAGGAGAAAACTGAGCTAGAGTTCTTCTAGCTGAGATCAAAGGCGATTCAAATCCAGGACTCCTGAGCTCTAGTATGGATGTATTGCAGCGAAGGAGACTGGGCTCTGGGGCCTGTCTTCTGGTTTTGAATCTTAAAGATAGGGCATCTATACAAGCAGTTTGTGCAGACAAGAGCTGTCTCAAAATATGTGCTGAGCAGGGTTTGGGGACAAGGCCAGGACTTCCCTTACTTTCTCTCTACCTTCAAATGTAGGCATGGACCAATATGTCTTTTCCTTTCTTTGACATACACACTTTCTCAAGTATGCAGTTGTTCCATCTCGAGTTCATGTTTCACATCAATTTCTGAATGTTTTTAAGACTTCATGAGGATTAACACTAATTACATTTTGTTGCCTGGGGAACTGCTTCACAAAACTCAGGGAAGTTTGAAAACTGAAGGATGATTGTGGTGTATTAGTCTGGATAAAGTGAATTAGGTTGATTTACATTAAAATGATGACTAAACAGATTTTGCCTCAAACCTTTCCTAATTTAACATGTCCACAATCTTCCTGCCTCCTACATGAAAGGATGATCATCATCATCATCATCATTGATTTTCACACGAAGAAGCATTAATTTTATGTCTTCTCTTCTATTTGCATTCTGCTGTGTCAGCATCCATATGTTTAACATATCTGTTAATGACTCTACACTGAATCAAACTTGGCTTAGAATTAATATTTAGCCTTAGCTGGTGAAAACCCCATTACTACTATCATTGCCCATGTTCATCCTTTGTTATCCTTGCCTCGCCACTCCCTTGTAAATAAACTTAGTTCTGGTTTATTTATTTATTATTCATTCTATGATTTTCATCTTTCTGAAGCCCATGTACCGGAGACTGTTACAGTAATTTACAACAATTACATGACTCTCTCCCCCCTCCCCATCTTGTGTGTGTACTATGTGTTGTATTACCTATAGACTAGAATATAGTTCTGGTCTCTGCACTATCACAGAGTTATAGAAGGTGGAGAAAAGGGAAACCAAAATAATAATGCAGGCTTTTCAAAATAATCAAAGAGCATACTAGAGTATGCCCATTGACTTAGTGGGGATTTAGTAAGTCAACTTTCCATAAATTCCAGTAATTCACTTTAGTTGTCACTTTCTTTAGCATACGGGAGTGGCAACTAGAATAAACCCATCTGAAGTAGTGGAACATATGGAGAAGATGATTTACAAAATTTCCACTGATTCAATGTGCCTACTTTAATGCAACTTGCTATGCTAAGCAACAGAATTTCAAATAATGTTTGGGACTTTTTAACTCAGAAAAAATGAGTAAGAGCAGATAGGGTAGAAGTGTATAAAGTTATGTACAGTATGAGCAAGTGAATACAGAAATTCCTTGCCTCCATTTTTTCCATAACATTAGAACTTAGTGTCATCCAACAAAGCTATATGGTGTAATATGCAAAACAGATCAAAGCAAACAATTCTTCATACAGCATATTGTTGAACTACCACAAAGTACAGTGATTGCTGGTGATCTGCATTATTTTAGAGGGGTATTAGACTAATTAATCAAGGTGTAAGGACACAAGCCATAATGACTGTTTTTTTGCTCCCGTTGTCAGAGGCAATCTAGGGAACACACCATGTCATCAAGAAACATGATCAGAAGAGTACTACCAAAGAAGTCTCACTTGTGGATTTCTCATAAATATCTTGCCATCCACTGTGAAGGCAAAATGATGGACTAGTCAGTTTGTTGAAACTATGCTATAATTATTAAGTTCTGCTACCCCAGAACTTGCCACTGTTGGGGAGTGGGGAGCTCTGAAAATACTATATGTGGGTAAATCTGTCTCATAAAATGAAATA
The DNA here is from genome assembly GCA_037013535.1 of Intellagama lesueurii. NCBI lineage: Eukaryota > Metazoa > Chordata > Lepidosauria > Squamata > Agamidae > Intellagama > Intellagama lesueurii. The sequence goes on from JBAJHW010000005.1 coordinate 115,236,997, forward strand.
ACACAAAACATCACAGCTATCTTGAACATTAAAATGCAATTGTATCCAAAAAAGTATTCTGAAATTGCTGATGGTGTTTATGAAATTACAAGTAAGATGGCAAACATTTAATAAAATGGCAAATTAAAGATATTTGCATCCCAAACCCAGGTCAGCTCAGCTGTGTCAATTTTCCTATCAACAGTAACTTAATACATTGAAATCATTGCAATGTTCCAAATTATATTCATCATCTTCTGATGTTGCTCTATAGTTTTGAATATAACTTCCTTATTTTCACTGAAACATTGTTTCCCCTCCCTCTCGCTCCATTTCTTGCCTCCCCATTATAAAGATTTTCAAGAGCAACACCAAACTCCTATAAAAAGAATGCACACAAAATGGAAAAAGGAGTTTGGTACACTGCATCAGTTTGCCAGGAGCACAACATTGTATAGTCTGAAAGTTTAACTGTGACTTATTGACTATTAGCTTGGCAACAGATGTAAGGTCAGAGCTGCTGTGGTACCACAGTAAACAAGGTTAGAGGCAAGACTTTGTTAGCTTATGCAGTAAAATAGCTCTTTGTGGGAAAGGAAGGAACACGGCAGGGAAGGACATAGCACACCAAGCATGATTAAGAGATGGCTACTCCTAATTTATAGCATGGATAAGACATCCTGTAAACACCAGAATGTGGTGTAGAGGGAGCTGTTGTTTACCTTTATCGTAGAGAATGTAATATAGAAAAGCTGTACTCTGTGGATGGCTCTTCTTTTAACTCCCTTTCAGTAATCTTTTCATTCTGATCTTCAATTTTCCTTATAAACTTCTTTCTTTCTCTTCTAGTCTAAAGTTCTCCCCAGAACCTTCCCCCATCTCTCCTCATATTAAATCCTTCAGTCACCTAAAGCAGCTTCCAAAGACCAAAAAGAGAGGCTATGCTGCAAACCTTTACACAAAGAATCATGGTTTGCTCTGATGTGAAAGTGGATACCTTCACTCTCCAGAAAGAGCTGTCCTTCAGTAACAGATCTTCAACAATGGAATGGACTAACTCAGAAGGTAGTAGACACTCCTTCATTCGAGGCTTTTACACAAAGTTTGGATGGTCATTGTGTCAGGGATGCTTTAGCAGTGGATTTTCTACTGCTTCAGGGGTCTGAACTTAAAACATACACGCCCTTAACAAATGGCGACATTCAGATAATCACCTGAATCACCAGATGAACTCAGAACACCAGATGGGTCCCTCCCAGCTCTACAGCTCCACGATTTTATGATTTCTTTCCTAATGTTCAAAGGGAAGTGAAAGAATGCATGTAGACTTGCTGCTTGCTGCAGCATCTTCACAATCCAAGGTCTTGGTTTGAATGGAGAACTCTCACATTTTCAGTTTTGTCCACTTCAAACTCACTGCATCTTGCATGAGTCAAGCAGTTTGAGAGGTGCTAATGTGTTTCCCTCCATGTGTGTTTACTTATCTCAGGTACAATGACTGAAATCCTGTTGCTTAGCTTAGGACGTTGTACTAAATAAGGCTGTTTGAATCAATGGGGATTCGCTGAGTCAACTTCTCCATAAGTTCCATTAATTCAACAGTTCTCCTCTAGTGTGACTTGCTATGCTATGCAACAGAATTTCATCCAATACATATCTCAGCTAATACTTATTATGTGCCATCAAGTCACCTCCAACTCATGGTAATCCTATGAATGAACACTCTCCAAAATGTCCTGCCCTCAGCCACCCTGCTCGTTTCTTGCAGACTCAAGCCTGTGATTTCTTTTAGGGTGTCAGTCCATCTCATATTTGGTCTTCCTCTTTTCCTGCTGCCTTCCACCTTTCCCAGCATTGTTGTCTTTTTCAGAGAATCCTGACTTCTCATGATGTGCCCAAAGCAAGACAGCTTCAATTTCAACATTTTTGCCCCCAGAGATAGTTTAGGCTTGATTTGATCTAGGACCCACTTGTTTGTCTTTCTGGCAGTCCAGGTTATCCAGAAAGCTATCCTCCAGCACCACATTTCAAATGAAACATTTTTTTCCTTTCAGCTTTCTTAACTGTCCAGCTTTTTCACCCATACATGATGATTAGATATACAACAGTGTGGATGATCTTGGTCTTGGTCTCCGGTGACCCATTCTTACACTTGATTATCTTTTCTAATTCGTTCATTGCTGGTCTTCTTATTTTTTGGCTGTAGTCTCCATTTGGGCTGATGATTGAACCAAGGCATACGAAATCTCTATTTCAATTTCTTCATTGTCAGTGTTAAAGTTCAGTAGTTCTTCTGTAGTCGTGATTTTTGTCTTCTTAACATTCAGCTGCAATCCTGCTTTGGCACTTTCCACTTACAGTGGAATAAGGATTTTACATTATATACACATGAACACTAATAAATGACTTGCCTGTTATGAAAGGACATTAAATGTCCTAGTAAAGTTTTTATGAATGGGAGGCGGAGTACTTGTTGGCAGGGTGGTCATCAGGATTTTCCACTTCACCCTCTGAGAAAGGAGGCTGCTCCTATTTGCATAGCACATCTTGGACTCTATTCCTTGGCTGCCCATAGAGTGACAGAGAATAGGAAGAGTTGTCTCAGTTGAGATCTGAAATTGTCTTTTGAACATGGGTCAGTTTAGCTTTCTTACTGATGGGCAGAAAAATCTTTGTGTTTTGATCTGATCTAGCAAACTGAGCCCTTGCCTGGAACAGATAGATCCATTATCAAATTAGTTGTTTAGGAGGCATATGAAAGTGCAGCCATGTTAAAGGCAGACTTGGGGAGGGGGGTCAGAGAGAGGAGACAGGCCTAAACAGGGAAGTTTGCTAACTTGTGAGCACAACACTCTTGGGTTTTGTGTCTAAATCCAGTATGCTTTTGTATCATTTCATTTTCACTTTGCATAAGGCATAGCCAAAGAATCTGTTGCCAAATTGTTTTAGCAAACCTTTTTTCTTATGCCACTAACAGCATAGGATTCATCTGTAATTATATAGGTGACAATGCTTGTCATCACACAACAGAAGACTTCACTATTGATTTCTGAATACAGAGCACAGAAGGAGGCCAGATTGTTTCTTTGTTTTTCTGGCTAGTTGACAGCCTCTTCACAATGAAACAACAACACATGAGCAGTATCAAAGAATTATTGAGGTATTGTAGAAAGGAACAGTAATGGGACCTTGAAAGCTCTTACATGTGGAAAGGATCAAATTTTAAAACAATCACCACTGAAGTATAGGAAACCAAATCTGTAATATATTAGAACAGAGCCATTCGTATTGCCTTGTTTTCAGAAAGATTTGGGAGGCAAATATTTAACCTTCACTTGATTTTTTCCGTGACCTGTAAAAAGTCCTCTCCAAGAGCGCCCTCTCTGGGTGTCGTTTGTCTTCTTAAAATTGCCATAAATTAAATTGCTTCTTTTTAGAAGGATTGTTAATCATATTTATGTCTCTTGCAAAGGTCAGAGCTCTTTTAACACTCAACGTGCGGCCATATTTATGGGCTAGAATCTTCATGAAGTAGTGGTGGCTGTGTGTAAATCCATCTTTTAAAATCCCTGAGTGTTTTTGGTTTTTTACAAGTGCATCTTTATTTTTGATGATGATTTCTAAATCTGAAATCTGTTTTCTCTTTAATTCGTCAGACCAGTCAGTTTCTTAGCCTCAGGGTTTTACATTTAATTATAAATGGCTATAAACTGATTCCTGTTGTAGGCAGTGGGTTTTTACCATTATCAACAGAAGCTTCATTTATGGAGCAGTTGAACTGAATTTCATTCCTCCCTCCTTCTCCCACAAGAGATGATCAATCCTAATGCAGCATGCCTTGTAGGGAACAGCTCTGTTAACAATGATATGAGGCAAGAGGAGTTCCAGTAATGAGCTTTTGCATTTCTTGCTGTCACCTTTATGAGCAGTGATGCTGTTTACTGCTCTGCTTCCTTCTCTCAAAGAGATTACTTTGAATGGGGCTAAGCTGTGGTGGCTGATATCCACTGGGCTGTGTGTGTGTGTGGAGAATGGGGTCATGAGATGCATAACTAGTCATGCAATCCAGCATCCTCCCTTTTGAAATTTAAGTACACCTTGTATCACCCTGCAAGTTGGGAGGGATTTTGAGGTATTGGATTGGCAGTTGATAAAAAAGCAGGAGCACCTCTAGGGATAAGGACTGTGATCTTCCTAACTGAAGCATTGAACACTTGGAGTGGAGAAAGCATCTTGACTGAGACTGAGCAGTACTGTTGCAATTCCAAGTGGAATTTAGAGGCTAAGGAGTTGCATGGTGTACAAGTGACCAGCTGGAAGATTCTGGAGCTATTTGCTCAATCACAGAAGGATTGTCCCACAGGGTGCGCAGCTGCCATGGCAGAGACACTTTGTCTGCCCACCCGGAGAATGGTGGCACAGACTGATGACACCGCACTCCGGGAGGGGCTGGGAGTCAGAGCTTTTAAAAGGCAGCTTCCCTCGTGTCCAGCCTCTCTCTGTGATCAGCTGATCAATGGGAAAGCTGTGCAAGACTGAGCATGTGGTTTTTCTTTCCACCACATGGGTGGCCGAGTGGCTTTGGATTCAGGGTTGCGCAACAGCACATCCCCTGGTTTGAGCCTTTGGGGGGCTTTTCAGTGATGGGAATGGTGGTTGGCCTTGGTGTCCCCTTTTCAATTTATTTAATTTGAATTTTAAAAAAAGAAATAAAAGAGAGAGAGAGAAAGGGTGATGGAGAGAAAGGGGGGAGGGAGACAGAATAAATAAATAAATAAAGAGAGATTATGAGAAATAAATACATTTTAAAGAGAGAGGGAAGAAAAGAGGGAGAGAGAGAGAGAGAGAGAGAGACCTCAGTGGAGGGGAACTCCCCTGTGGGCCCCAGCCTACCGGTGAGACACCCACATACCCAACCACCCACAGTCCCAAGAGAGTGTGATTTATTAATTTTTTTAAAGTACCTAATTAAAAAAAATCAGCACTAAATTGACTTTTAAAAAGGGGGGAACGAAGTAAGGACACAATCACAGCAGGGGGCCTTGATAGGATTGGGACAGGAGAGGCAGGAGAATAATTCTGGTTGGCGTTAGTTGAATATGGAGCCTAAGAAGGGACAAGGTAGTAAAAAAGGCAAGTAGCCTGCCAAGCGTAAAGCTCCAGCTAGATCGCCCCCAGCAATCTCCTTGTCAGAGAATGAGGATTAGCCTGTCTATAGTGCCATACTTGCAAAGTTGAGCAAGTTGGGAGAGAGAGAGGGCACTAACCAAGGATACAGTCAGTGCTGCTATGCCAAGGAGGTCACGTAGGGAGTCCAAGGCTGGCAGGGTGGCAGAATTGAGACAGTTAGGTGATGTGATGTCACACATTGCTCTTTTAGAAAGCGAGTGTCCCGGTCCTTCAAAAATATCATCATTAGTTGCATCACCTGGCAGCCAGGAAGCTACACCTCCTGGCATGGCATTGGGCACAGCACAAGTGGCTCAAGCTGTGGCAGGGACCCAGATGTACGAGGCAGGAGGAGCTGAGGAGAGTTGCTGTGGTTTGGTGGTAGAGTTTGGCAGGCAAGTGGAAGTTGCTGGTGTGCAGGCAGACATTGGCCAGCAGGCGGCTGAGGGACCTACTGGGGAGTCTATGGTAGCAACAATACTGGCACCAGGTGAGTCAGTAGCTGCACCACACACTACATATGTAGAATGTATGTGGCCATGGGGTGGTGGTAAGCCCGCCAGCTCTTGTGCAGTTGAGTGCTACCACATCACCTGGCAGCAAGGGGAGGGGTACAACCACTACGGTGGTGCCTGGACCAGCTTTGAAGCCTTGGACAGTGCCTTATGCACAGTGGTCCCTTCCTAGTCAGACCCCTGGTTTTATGGAAGGATTGAGACACTACTATCTCCCTATACTGGACACTGGGTATAACTCGGTGCCTTGGAGAGCTCTCCCTTATGGGGATCCAGTCCCTGCTGCTGGACAACCCCCTTCTCTCAGCTACAGTCAAAAAGATTTGAAGGGGAGAGTACGTGGATGCATTTGAACTGCTAAATAGGGAAATTGAGGAGACAAAAGGTGCTAAGGAGGAAGACAGGGAGAAGGAGAGATTTAGGAGGAAGAAACCTGAGAGGTGCTGGGCCGACTGCCTCCCAGGTTTTCTAATCTATGCTGGGATCATTGTGAAGGTGCAGCCTTTAAGGGCCTTCTCTTTGATACAATATATGGACCTGATTTACAGAGCATATGTTGACTTCCCCGGGCATGCGTGGCTTCTCTACGATGAGGGATTCCATATGAGAGCAGCGATTCACCCCAAAATATGTTGGGATGTGCATCACCATGGATTGTGGTTGCAGTTAATGATGCCTTCACGCCCCAACTTGGGAGATCACTTTGACAGTGGACACTTGATCCAGAAGGCCACCACATATAATGCTCCTTGTGCATTGGCAGGTCAGGTGGTTCAACCCCACCTGGTTTGCTGGGAGTTCAATGCCCGTGGGTCTTGCAGCTGGAAGCCATGTAAATTCTGGCATCAATGCTCAATATGTGGAGCACCACATGATTCTACCAAATGTTTCAGGGAATGACCAGGGCCAAGTGGCAACAGGGAAAGTGGAGGCCCCAAGAAGCAGCCCCTGGGACACCTGCTGCTTCAAAAGGGCCCCAGTTCAATTAATCTTTCAGTTCTGGTACAGTGGTTAGAGACTTACCCAGATAAGGAAGCAGCCAGGTATCTTGAGGATGTACAGGGGGAGAGGGCTGCTACTCTGACTGGCAACTTGAAATCAGTCAGGGGTATGGAGGAGGTTGTTTGAGAAAAGATTAGGAAGGAAGTGGCAGAAGGGTGGGTGGCCGGGTCTTTTTCCAAGCCACCTGTACCGAGATTGCGGGTCTCCCCATTGGAAGTGGCGCCCAAAAAGGCTCCTGATGAATTTTGGCTAATTCACCATTTGTCCTACCCAGCAGAGGAATATGTTAATGACATGATTCCCCAGGAGCCATGCATGGTCCACTACACATCCTTCAATGCAGTCATTCAAATGGTCAGGGCCTGTGGCAACAGTGTGGCAAAATGCAATATTAAGTCTGTGTTTCGATTGATACCCTTGAGCGTTTTGAAAGCCTTGAGCGTTTTGAAAGCCTTGAGCGTTTTGAGTTTTGGTTTGAAGGTTTATATTACATGGATAAGGCAATGCCAACGGGATGCTCCATCTCTTGTGTTGCATTTGAGTGGTTCAGTTCATTCTTTGAGTGGACGCTTAAGTGCAGGGTGGGGCTCTCCCATGTGGTGCATTATTGAGATGATTTTTTGTTTTGTGGGAAGCATGGAACCGACCAATGCAAACGCTTCATGCAGGCTTTTCAGATGCTGACCAAGGAATTGGGAGTTCCCTTAGCAGATGAAAAAAAAGAAGGGCGATGTATGGTAATCATTTACTTGGGGAATGAATGAGATACCATCCAGCAATCCAGTAGGTTGCTGTAAGGTAACTTAATAGATCTCAGGATTCAAATCCAGGACCTATCACACCATGCCAAGATTACATTGAAAGATTTGCAAGAGGTTGATGGACACTTCAACTTCGCTTGCATGGTAATTGCACTGGGGAGGACTTTTCTTAGATTATTGTGTGAGGCCATGAGAGGGCTGTTAAAGCCACACCATAGGCGGAGACTCTCCATGGGAATGAAAAAGCACTTTTGGGTTTGGTTGAGGTTCCTTGACAGTTTTAATGGAGTTTCATTTTGGAGGGAAGAGGTGCATTTGGGAGCAGAATTCCAGGTCCAATCAAATGCAGCTGGGTCATCAGGCTACAGTATTTATTTTCAGGGCAAATAGTGTGTGGGGGTGTGGCCAGTGGAATGGCATGACTCAGAAGTCACCCGGGATCTTACCTTTTTGGAATTCTTCCCAATAGTTGGGGTGATCTGGTTGTGGGCAGACATCTGGGCCAATTCTGCTTTCACATTCTGGTGTGACAACCTGGTGGTGGTACATGTGGTGAACATACTTTCATTGAGATCTAAGAGAGTAATGTGCTTGGTACGATCTTTTACGCTGTGCTGTTTGAGCTATAACATAGTTTTCCAGGCTTGCCATGTGCCTGGCATAAATAATGTTCTGGCTGATACCCTGTCCGGTCAACAGATTCACTGGTTCAGGGTGTTGGCTCCGGGAGCACAGGTTCAACTAGAGGTATTGCCACAAGAGTTATGGAACCTTGGAGGATTGAAGTCAACAGGGCCATCTGTTTAGCCGTGGCACCCAGCACTGGGTGCAGCTATGTAGCTGCTTGTGAATAATTTTTCACCTTTTGCAGTAGGAAAGGTTTGGGTAGACCATGGGCCATGACAGTGGAACATCTGCAGCAGTTTGGTGTGTACCTTCACCAAAAAGGGTTGGCCCCCTGCACTATCCAAGGCAGGATGTCAGTCCTGGCATTTTATGCCAAGCACAGGGATGGCCTGATCCATCAAGTGATTTCTGCATATGGAGAATGATCGAGGGTTGGAGCAGAAAGTGGGGAAAACAGGAGGATGGATACACACCCATGTCTCCTAAATTATTAGTTCAGTTAGGAAAAGCTTGGGTAAGGGTTTGCAAGGACCCTTATGAGGCTACGTTATTTAAGGCAGCTCCACTCCTTCCATTTTGGGGGGCATTCAGGGTTAGCGAGTTACAGACCTTTCTAAAATGGCTTTACAGATGGATGACTTTGTGGTCTCTGAAGACCAAGTCATGATTCATCTTCACCGATCTAAGATTGATAAGACAGGAAAAGGCCAAGTTATTGGGTTATGGTGTTGTTCAGTGGGGGAGTTATGTCCGGTTAGGGCTATTTTGGATTATGTTAAGTACATGGGATGGCAGCAAGGGAATTATTTTGCCATAGCGATTCAATACCACAATATTTGTCAGGATCTGGCCCGTACTGCCCTGGGAGCTGCAGGATCAGGGCCAACCTGAGCCAGGAGTGGCCTGGTGTTTGCAGGCTCAGGCCCTGGCCTGTGTAGCAGCTGCTGGGCCACTCATGAGGCTCACCTGAAGGCCTGGAGGGAAGGCTTATTTAAGGAGTGGTTCTCCCTCCCAGAACTTGCCTTAGCAACAAAGGTCTTCAGCTGTACTGTGATTCCTGCTTTGCCTCCTTGTTGTGCCTGCCAGCCTCCTTGTTCATGCAGTGTCTGCTTACCCTGTTGTTCCTGCCCTGCCTCTCCTTGCATCCCTGGACCCTGCTCCTTTGATACTGTTCCTCCTGGACTGTATGAGAACAATTTGTGTCATCCTTCTACTTGGCTGCTGTTTGGACTCAAAACCCTAGCTGGTTGGTCTCTGCTTGGGCTGTGGGGTTGTTTCTAACTTGTTCCTGTGGTCTTGCTCTGGACTGGGTCCTGGTGCCTTTTCTGTTGAACCCTGACAGTATTCTGGGATGGAAATTTGGCACCCACTCATTTCGCATTGGTGCAGCATCTACATAATCCAGCTCTGGGTTATGGTGAGGAGCAGATAATGAAGGTGGTCTTCTTACAGGTACAAGACCTATGTACGCTCACTTCCACAATAGGTACTGGTGTTGTGTTCTCTTCTTTCTTTCCAGGCTTGGAGTTGAGAACGGTTCAGTTGCGAGTTGTGTTGTGTGGCCACAGTTACATTCATTGGGCAGTGAAGTAAGCCTTTTGGACCAGTTGGGGCCGTAATTTGGGCCTGGATGCCCAGGCCACTCTTGAGTTGAGGAGACAGAGAGGCATTATCTGGGATGGGTTCTCTGAGCTGGCGTCCCAGGGTACTCCAGATCTGCACCTTGATATTTTGGTTGTTCACCAAGGTGGAAATCACTTGGCTCAAAGAACAGGCAAGTTGCTTATTGTACAGGTGATTAATGATTTGAGGGCTATTAAGGTCAAGTTTCTGGAGACATGCATAATACCAAGGATGATATGGTGGGCTGAGTGTGACCCCAGATGTATAAACCGTGCAAGGCGCAGTGTGAACCGTCAAGTGGATAGGGCCATTAGGGCCAGCCTGGGGTCAGTGGTAAGACATCCAGATATAAGAGTTTGTACAGAGATGATGGAGTTCATTTGTCTGATACAGGATTGGATCTTTTTCTGTGGGACCTGAAAGGGGGCCTTAGGGCTGAAAATTTTGGTGGTGGTGATGGGCTTGGGGCTTATAAATAGCCCCAGGCCACGGCGGGTAGTGCAAGGGAAGAGTATGAGTGAGTTTCAGGAGGACACCCAATGTGGGTAAAACATCCCATCTCTCTGTTTGGTGGAGCCAGTAGGCCTTGTGATGGTGGTGGGTTTTTAATGGGACCTCTCATGCAGCAGGTCACCTAGGGTCAGGAGGCTCGATAGGCTGAGGCAGTGGGAGGATCCCTATAATGGGGTGGCTGAAGACGTGCTGTACACAGGACAGCATGATTCAGAGCCAGGAACTCGCCCTGCTTTAGCATGGTCCGGAGGTAAAGGGTACACCAGATGTGGATAAACCTCACACTATGGTAGGCCCCCTTGTGAAAGGGGAATTTAGATTTAAATAGTTAATAAAGTTGTGGCCCAGTTTTAACCCAACTACTGTCTCTTGCCACTTTATTCCGGGCTGGGTGGGCAAAGTCCTTTCTTGATATCTTCCATAGTTGTATGTGTAAGACTCAACTCTAGCTGAATGGAGAATGTACACAACTGAATAATACTTGAAGGACATTTTGTATACTGCCTAATCAACTTATAAGCAGACTCTAAGCAATGTCCATGTATGTGAGTTTGTGAGAAGGAAGCTGCATATAACCTCAATAATATGCCATGTCTCCAAATGAGACTAGAGATCCAGACTTCATAGGAATCAGTCTGAGATATCTTGATAGTGTACAGAATTCAGGATTTGACCAAAGCCAAGGCAGGACCCTAATTCAGCGATCCCCAACCTTTTTTGGTCCGTGGACCAGCTGGGGAAGGCGGGGCAACCCCTGCGCTCATGCGCATACGTGAACAAGTGCGCACGCTTTCTCGCACGAGCATGCGTGCACCCGTGCGCATGCGCAAATGGCGGCACGGTGCTTCTCTGGGCACGCTTGCACTCGTGCGCATATGCAAACGGTGTCGCAGCGCTTGCACGGGCGTGCTGGAGTGTGCGCGTGGCTGTGCAGGGGTGAGTGCATGCGCGGCGGTGGGGCGGGAGGTCTGTCTCGGCGGCCCGGTCTGGCTCAGGCCACGGACCGGGGGTTGGGGACCTCTGCCCTAATTTACTCCTAAGATCAGTCCACAAAAAGTAACACAAATTCTTAAAGTGGCAAGGAATGCTGAACAAAATACATAGCAGTTACTTATGTATCAAAGCCACAAATTTTAAAGGTATCTTCATCTCTCCTTGTTAGGCCAGTGGAAGCTATTCTGCATTCAAATAAATTTCTGCTGATATAAATGTATATAATGGTCGGTATTAAAACAGTTTTGACACCACTGTAGCCTTTGATGATTTTCAGAGCATGCAATTTCAACAACATTGCTGTTTTTCTGCTCCTGAAAATACTTTGCCTCTAGCACCTCCATATTGATCTGCTGAGAACTTCACATGGGAATACGTTCAAAGATTCAGAAAACAAAATCCTTCAGTTTAAGAGAAGTGCTAGTAAATTCAGCCATATGCTAGGCATACCTGTGATCTCAAGTAATATGCCTGTTTTCAACCTAGCCTCCATGCAAATATATTTTCTCTTGCTTCTGCAGCCCAAACGTTTTCCTCTGAAAGTTAGACAATGCTAAAGCTCAGGAGAACATTATGTGGGGGGTTGGTGACCAACTGACCTCTTCCTTTTCTATGTTTTTATTTTGGGCAATAGATAATGGCATGTGTGAGTCTGATGGACTGTATTCACATAGGGGAATAAAGTCAACAGATGGAGAATGAAGAGAGGGACATAAGACTGGGAGAAGAGAAATATTGACCAAATATCTGTAATTGTGACAAGAAATCAGCAAGGAAAAGGAGGAGATTAAATTGTACATTGATGAGTTCATATACATACAGTTGGTCTTTGCATAGCAGATTAGCTTTGTTTAAAATAAATTAATTGCAGTTTTTAGACTGAGCAAGTATGTGTTCCACCTATACTTAAAATAAACTTTGCAAGAGATTAATTATCAGAATTAGAAGTATAGCCAAAAATTATTGTGAAGAATCATGTGCATAAGATTAATTGCAGAAGGGTTTTTTTGTGTGTGCTTTGTAAGCTGGCAGTTGTATAACCAGAGACAAAGTGGACATGTATTGGAACCTGATTTTCCTCAGAACAGGTGTCTGGACCATGTTGTTACGTGACTGTGTAACCTAACAGGTTTCTGGCCTTAGAATTTGCAAGCACTAAAGTTTTATTGATATATTCAATAAAGCCAGGAAAGTGGAGAAGAGTGAGTGACCTCCAATCACCCCATCATTATTTTTGCTGCCCTCCACATGTAAAGAGCATATTTCAGAAAGAAAGAGACTCTTGAACCTATAGCAAATTTCCCTAGTGATTTGTAAATGAAACCTGAGGAAAATCAGGTTCCAATACATGAATTAACTCTGTGTATGCAGAGGGTACTGATGATAACTGGTAGGTGATGGAGATGGTGTGCTTCTTCCCATTCCCTTTTCTTATGAGTTTAATAGAACTACAGTTCACGAAGGACTTACAGCATTACACTGACCCCTTCAACACTTCTGTCAGAGAAAGAAAAAGTGGATTTGAACTCAGTTCCCTCTCTTGAGACCAGCATATTAGCTAGGATTCAGGTTAGAGATTGTGAGTGGTGTGAGGTAATCAAATAAGCATAATTCAATTCTTAAAAACACCCTCTGATTATGAAGGTGGGATATTGTGCTTCTGTACTCATGAATCAAAAATCCAAGTAATGGCCCATTATTGCTGCACAACAGTGTGCCTGCATTGTCAGCAGGAAAAAGGATGCCAAGCTTTACACAGCAAACGGCAGCTTGAATGTTGACAGCACCAATGGCAGCAGTCAAGATGGTTTACAGATACCCTCTTCTCCTCATTACCATTCACACTTGTTGAAAAACAGCCCTGACAATTGCTTTGTGTGCTGATGACACCCAACTCCATCTGCTTTTTAAGGTCTTGCTTTCTGTTTAGGTGAGAAGTGGTGAACTGATTTAAAAAAGGAGTGAGCTTTGGAGATTCTGTTTTGTGTGATGTCACTTTGTGAATGGTAGTGGTGCTCAGGGACACCTGTTCAACACCTTAACCATTAGCCTGTGGAGTATCTCATGGTTCCATCCACATACTATTTCACATATATTTCCCATACTATTTCCCATACATGAAAACCTGAAAGAGGCTGTCCAGAATTTGGTGGTTTGGTTCCACCAGTGTGCTGATGACACCCAACTCCATCTGCTTAAGAACTTCCAAGAGGCCAGCTCCATGCACTGGGGGACCCATTATTTATATGATGTAGCCTCTGGGCAGAACTGGGGCCTATGAGTGGACACTGGTTTGATGATGATCCTGAAGAAAATCCATGAACACCTCTGACTTACATTGGTGTTTTGTGCCACTGCAAAGCTATGCCACGGGGAGCCATGATTTCTGTCTTGTAGTCTGTGGGCAGAGATGGGACCTATGATTTGACAGTGGTTTGGGGATGATCCTTCAGAAAAATTATTTGGATCCATGAGAATCCATGCATCATCTCCATGTTTTTGCACAACTGCAAAGCCATGCACTTGGGGGACCCATGATTTCTGTGGTGTAGTTTGTGGGTGCAAATAGGATCTATGATCTAACATTGGTTTAGGGAGGATAACATCTAAAATCATATGAAATCATGTGGATCTGTAAACTGGGTAAACTTACTCATGAGTGAACTGTGTAATCCTACTAATGAGTAAACTGGGTAAACTCACTCAACAGTAAACCAGGTAAAATGTGGTAAAACCAGGTAAAAAGAATGTGTGGCCAAAAAGGAATTAAATGCTTTCTTTCACACTGAAGGCCATTGAAGGAGTAAAAGATAGACTTACACCTACCTTATGTGCTGACTGGAGACACATTTTGATTGACCAGAATGCTATGCAATGAAAATAGTTCTTTTGGAATTCTCAGAAGTTATTTTAAAAAAAGGAGCGATTGCAGAAGTTTTAGAGGTTAAAAAGCAGTAATCAAAGGGTCTATGTTAGAGTCAGGAATGGCCCAGTTCCTGTGGATGAACAAAAACGTTTTTCTCCCCAGGTATGCAAATTATGTGTTATCTATGTTTTTGGCCTCTTTTCAATTAGCTGTAGATTTCGGGTCACTTATGTCTTTAAGGGGGTAAACTGTTATTTTTTTAAAATCACAACTCAAAAGCCCTTTGGTGCTGATCTGAGGTCCAGTTTCATAGTTATGTTTTCTTTTGGTTACACCTATCTTTTGATTTTGCTTGTAGAATCCTTTTTGCTGTGCTTCCACAAAATATATGGTACCACTACCACGGTGTCATAATGCAAAGCTAGGTGCTGAAGCTGAGATCTCATAGGTCTAAGGACAACACTCTTTCCACTGTAGTAAACATACTGACTAAAAGACACATGTTCCATATGGGTTGAAACAAAATATTGTACTTTAATATGTAAATGAATGTTCTTTCTACAACAAATAGAGACCCAGCCTCACCTGGGAACCCTGTTGCTGTTGGAGTGGTGGACCCAAGCGATGATAGAAATGGGGGCATCAATGGTGGAGCCTGCATGGAGCCTGCATTAGGTGCTAGAGCCTGGAGCAGATATGGGGCAGGAAGACCCCTGCTGACCTCCCATTGGTCAGCACAACAGAGGTCTTCCTGCCAGCTACCCATTTGCTTGCTGTGAGATCCAGAGATAAGACTGAGGAGTGAGTGAACCGCAAGGGAGCAGTTTTCACTCTGGTTCACTTGCCTAGCATAAAGGTGGAGCAACAAGCTCCAGTGGGCCAGTCTGTGGCTGGTGAATCCCCCCTCCCCAATTTGCTGGTGTGTTGGTGCAATGTATTGGCCTTGGTGTTGGGTTTTTTCTTTTCTGTATTGCATGTTCTGTTCGCTAAAGATTCAATAATCTGACATGTCACAACTTTGTTGTTTGTTCAAGGTAATTGGGGTTGGATGCAGGTGGTATGAAGGGCAACAAAGCAGGAGCCTTGGGTACCTAGGAAATCTCCCCATATGGGCAGGGGGGTGTCGGAGACCTGCTCTGGCAAACTGTGATGATGAGAGAGATCTCTGAAATGGTCCGGAGGGAGAGATCTCTGAAATAATGGAGACTGCAGTCTGGATATCAAGTTTAAAGCATGGTCAGAGTCATTGGCTGAGATACTCTTATTGATCTACTCCTACTTTTCCAGCCATGCCCAGCACACCCTTTTATTCTCTTTTATGTTACATAACATAACTGTCAGTTACATAACTGAAATTGGCCTGAACCAATAGGGCGTCAAGGTTATTCTGCCCAGCAACAAGCCTCACAAGAACATAAACATGGTACAATACAACATGGTACAATACATGAATACGTGATAAGAAACATGTAAGTTATGGCACATATTCCCACATCCCCTCCGTTTTTGTTTATTTAAAATGTTACAAATATATGCCAATTATAAATACCAAAAGGTTTAGAATCTATTGAAGTCATCATCGTAGGAATTCAAAACATGGTACTTGATCTGATACGATCGTTTAGCAGAGAGGGATACAGTATTTGACGATTTTTTTCAACACTGAATAAACATAGCAAGTAAAGAAGAGATGCAAGCAACAACCATTATTGCAATGGTAATAACCGCATACTTTAGTAAAGAATGAAGCCAGCCAAGGTCAGGAAGCCAAGACCATAACCAGTCCCAGGTGCCGGAGGATCCAGCACCAGTGTCCCGTAAATCATCTATGGCTTTCTGCAGTTGTTCCATGGACTCAGTAATTACTCCGGTTTTGTTAACATAAAAACAACATGAAGTATTTAACCAAGTACATAAGCCACCATTGCGAAGAAAGAGGAAATCTAAACCTATATGATTTTGAGCAACAACATTTGCAAGGGAATCAATCTCTATTTGTAAAGCCTTGATAGCAATCTTGGATGTATTAGCAAGCAATTCGATGTCACGAGATATTAAATCCAATTTAGCATCCGTTGCCAGGCCATAATGACCTGGGACCAACCAGCCAAATTTATCTAGGGCTAAGATACCAGCTGTTTTATTAATGGCCCGTTTATAGATATGCGGGTTGCGGGCATACGTAACGTGATGATGTTGAGCAATATACAAATTATAAGGTCCTAGCGTGCCTAAAGTACATTGCCCCTTCCAGTCTGAGGGGAGAACTTTATAAGCGGAAGTACCACAAATGAAAAAGACTCCCGGGGAAAGGCTGTACGTGTAATTTTCAAGGCCATATCCCCGTATTATATCTACTCATTGCCAACGCATAGATTTAAACAAAAGGTAATCGTTGTTTCTGAGGGAACTCCACCCCCCCCCAACGAGTACGGTTATCAGGCCAACCGTGGATAGAAACACATTCCGAAGAGACCAATTTTTGACCGTAAACAATGCGGGTAACAGCACTGCCCGCTTTAAATATGCATTTAATCAGTTTCAGTAGTAGTGTTTACTAAAAGATTAGCTAATCAAAGAAACTCATTTTCCTCTGAGTAAGGTTTCAAGCTTATAAAAGCACAAACATCAGAGAATGCAAAGGAGAGACTACAAAAAACCAAAGTCATTCTGATTGAACTGTAGAAGGACGAGATTTCCAAGGTCGGACGCATCTTGCAGGAATCCAAACGGCGCCTCTGTCCAGGGCAACAGCAGCGTAGCCTCTTCCCCAGGTAATCAGCGGGATGGGGCCTTTCCAGTCAGGATCTGGAGGTTGTCGGTAGGAGACCAACGGACGAGGCAACTGTTCCTCAGACCTGAAATGAAGTTCAATAGGCGTATGGTTCCTATTATGAGGAAAAAGCAGAAAATTTAGCGTAAAAAGAACTCTGGCAACTGCAGAAGGAATCTCTGCAACAGGAACGCCTTTCCCTGAGGTCTGCTTCTGCAAAAGAGATTTGAACGTTAAATGAGCTCTTTCGACAATGGCTTGACCTGTGGAATTGAATGGAATCCCGTGTTTAAGCTTAACACCCCATTGGTTACAAAAGTCTGTGAAGGCTGAAGAGGTATAAGCAGGTCCATTGTCTGTTTTGAGGAGCTTAGGACATCCCATGACAGCAAATGTGCGAATGCAATGCTGTATGACATGACGAGAAGTTTCTCCCCGAAGGGGGGTTGCCCATATGAATCCAGAGAAGGTATCTACTGTGAGATGAAGCTTCGATAGTGGGGCCAACAAAGGGACTTGTGTAACGTCCATTTGCCACAAGTCATTGGCCTGTTCACCTCGGGGATTAACAGCATCGAAAGGCAAATTAAGAGGTGAAGTGTTACAAGAGGGACAAGTTGTAATAATGTCTCTTGCTTGTGTCATGGGAATAGAAAACATCTTATGTAAAACCTTAGCAGACTGATGAAACAAATGATGAGAAGCAATGGGGTCATCAAACAGGTGATAAACTTCATTATGCTGTTTTAACAGGGAATCCGCAACCGCATTGCCTTTCGCCAAGAAACCAGGCAACCCCGTATGTGATCGTATATGAAAAACAAAACAGCTCAGGGTTCGATGCTGTAACAAGTCCTGTAAGCGAGAAAACATGGCATATAATTCTTTATCCAAAGATGGTGACAAATAAGAATAGGGCAGGTGGACCAAAAGCTTATAAACATACTGAGTGTCCACTACAAGGTTAAATTCATCACATACAAATAGTTCAAAGGCTAAAATTACTGCCGCTAGCTCAGAGCGTTGTGCAGAGGAGTGTGCAAAAGTAAAACGAGACAACCAGCTTCCTTCTGGACCTTGCCAAGTCACAACTCCTCGGGTAGACGACCCATCTGTAAAGATAGTTTGAGCGTTTGGTAGAGGACAATTTACAAAACAAGTTGTTAAAGTATAGGGAACAAGAGAAAGAAATGTTAAACGTTTATCTTTTGGAGGGTTAGGTAACACAAGTCCCAGAAAGTCAGCAAAAGCGGCTTGAAACGGGATAGACAATTGTAAAAGCTTGTCCATGTTTCCCTGCGGAAAGGGAAAATAAACAGAGTTAATGTCGCTGCCAGTTAATTGACAACACCGCTGATGCGCTTTACCAAACAAATCAGCCACCGCTTCAATCAGAGGATAAAGTTTTCGAGATGGTGTGTGTGGCAGATGCAACCATTCAACAATAGCAAGACGATCCTGCTGAAACGGTGCATAAAGAATTGCAGTGGGTAGCAGTGGTGTAGAGAAGATGGCACAGGAGAGGCGGCGAGCACCAGCAGGTAGTCGATCCACAGCTTGTAATCGAAAATGCTGTGAGACAAGGTGCAACACATCCTTCATCTCCGGAGAAACAGGAATAACATCTGCAGGAGAAGTACGGCCAGCAAGGGCAGTAAAGAGCGGTGAAAGATCCTTGGTTGATAATGCCAAAAAGGGTCGAGCCCAATTGATATTTCCTAAAAGACTTTGCAATTCCACTAATGTAAACGAGGAGGGTATTTTTAACTGTGGTAGTTTTGGTATAGAAGCAGTCTCTGATAGTTTATGGCCTAGGTATAAAAATGGAGGAACTGTTTGTACCTTGTCTGGGGCCACACAAAGTCCGAAAGATGTTAATGTTTGAGTGAGAAAGTTAACATGTGTTTGTATAATATGAGGACTGGCTATGAGAATGTCATCCATGTAGTGGTAGACTAAAATGTCCGGAAAAGCTGTACGGAATGGTTGTAAGGCCGTAGCTACAAAAATCTGACACAAGGTGGGGCTGTTTGCCATGCCCTGTGGTAAAGTTTGCCACTCAAAACGGCATACTGGGCGGTCGTTATTGTATACTGGTAAAGTAAAGGCAAATTTTTCACGGTCCTCAATAGCAAGAGGAATAGTAAAAAAACAGTCTTTGAGGTCAATGACTCGCAGATCATGATCCAAGGGAATCATGTTAGGATTCGGCATTCCATATTGAAGTGGACCCATAACCTGCATTCGTTCATTTACCTTCCTGAGATCTTGCAGGAGCCTCCATTTCCCTGATCTCTTTTTTATTACAAAAATGGGAGTGTTCCACGGGCTAGTACTGGGTCTGATGTGCCCTAAAGTTAATTGCTCCTGAACTAGGGCCTCCGCCGCTTGGAGCTTTTCAAAAGGTAATGGCCACTGATCAACCCAAATAGGGGTGGGGTCTGTCCATGTAATTGGCAAAGTATGCAGTGGCACACTGGGGAAGGCCCTTACGATAAATTTGTATGAATGACTGCACCAAGACGAGACAGCAAGTCCCGTCCCCATAAAGTCACCGGAATATCCATGACTAATGGTCTTAATTGTACAGTTTTGTTTTCTGTTTGGAAAATGAGGTCATGGGCGCTCTGTTCTGCGGCAGTGAATCCACCAACTCCATAGACAGCAGCTGCCTTTTGCAAGGGCATGTTAGGAGGCCATTCTTTCTTTGCAATGACTGAAACGTCTGCTCTGGAATCTAACAGTCCAGTAACCTGTCTACCAGCCATTTGGATAGTCATCATGGGTCGTTGATCAGTGAGGGAAATGGTAGCCATCACCATGTTGTCTGATACCTTGACTGTGGGATCAGACCCGGTCGGAATGAGAAAAAGTTTGGCTATAATTGTGTCCGCCGGGAGATGTAACGGCGTAAAGGCCCGAACATGAATAATGAAAGTGGTAGTATCAGAAGGAAAAAACATCCCAGGAACAATGTCCAAGTTAGGAAAGCGCATGTTAGGGAGAAGGAGACCCATGAAACCGTCTGGAACAGGACCCGGACTGTTGACCAAAACAGGAGTGAGCAGATTTGGAATGTTGATGTAGGAGTGTTCCACTGTTTGCACAAACATGCCTTTGTCAAATGCAATGGGGGAAGTGAGCTCATCTGGATTGACATTGTTGTTGATGGCTCCTAATTCTTTGTGCGGGCCTGGAGCTGGCCCACTTTCCGGTTTCCCTGAATGTTGTCAGTTTGGCCTAGGTTATCAGGGCGGGAACGGCACTGGTTGGCCCAATGATAACCTTTATGACAGATGGGGCATTTTTTTGATGGTCGAGCCACGCCCTTGGGGGCCGAGCGGCATTGAGAATGGAAATGTCCCTCCTTTCCACAAGAAAAGCACTTTCTACCCGCCGCTGGGTGAGCGGCTATTTGGGCGGCTGCTAGCAGATGTGCTTTGTAGGTATGAGGTCCAATATTTTGACATACACGCAACATATCCTGGATGGTTGTGTCACTTTTGCTGTAAATGGGGGTAAGCGCTGCTCGGCAGTCATCGTTAGCATTTTCAAAAGCTAATTGTTTAATGAGCATAGAGCGGGCATTAAGATCTTCTATCTGAAGTTCTAAAGCACGGTACAGTCGGCTCACAAAATCGGAATACGCTTCCTTCGCCCCTTGCCGGACTGCGCCAAAACTGGCGGTAGCATCACCTCCAGGTATTTTTTTCCATGCTTTAAGAACTAACTTAGCGGTCTGCTCTAGGGATACATCTGTCAGTACCAATTGCTGCTGATTAGTTTGATACTGACCATTTCCAATCAACATGTCCCTATCTACTAGCACTATAGGGGTGGCATGTTGATTTTTCTCAGCTTGTGCTAAGGCGAGGTGGCGCCATTCCTCCATAAGAAGCATATAGTGGGCCGGAGGTAAAAGCGATCTGACCACTAGCTTCCAATCATTGGGGGTCAAATTCTGTTCACTCAAATTTTCAAGCAAAGCTTTAGTATAGGGAGCATGGGGCCCATTTTCTTTGATGCTCTGAAGCAAATCTTTTATCACTTTCATTTGAAGAGGCTCATATCTGTCAGGTACTGGTGGTCTGCCTGCCATACCAGGGTCATGAACATCAGCACCGAGAACAGCCGGTATGGCAGGTCGTCCGTGGATGATGGGGAATGCTGATAAGACAGAATTATCTGTAGCTCCAGTTTCGCAAAGGGCGACCACAAGGGATCTAGAGAGCATTGTCGTGTGCCCATGGGGGGTTGAACATGACGCGGAGAGTGTATTGGGTACGGGCTTGCCATGTTCATCAGCGGAGAACAGTTTGGGGCTGGAGTCATCATCATCTTTCAACAGTCTATCCGGAGGTTTCGGAGGCACCCGGCCAGGATTACATTGTAGTGGTGGCGCCGGCGGTGCCAAGGGTAACAAATTAGTAGGCTTAGGAGGCAGTATTTGCGGCAAAGGTGGGTAAAGAGTGTGTCCGCTCTCTAATTGTTGATTAAATAAGATATTATTGGGCGTAAGTTCCTTCAGAGAGGCACGGGCCTTACACCACGTGAACAGGACGCGGGACGAGACTTTAGGATTGTTTTGAAGGTACGAACCAATCTTGGTCCATTGTTCCAAGTCTAGTGTGCCAGACTCAGGCACCCAGGGACACACATCGTCAATAGTCTGAACCAGGACTGCGACTTTTTTTCGAGTGGCAGAGTGTCCGGTTTCAGTTATAAGGTGGTAAAGATCATCTATATATTCAGACTATTGAGAAGATAGTGAAGAGCCCATTGTGTATTAACTTGACAAGATCACCCACCTGGGATCCAAAGATGCAAGGCGCGCGCTGAAACCCTAGCAGGGCGTGGGTGAGGGAATGACCTCTCGCCAGTCTTTGTAAGCTATGGGAGCCTCACGCTGGAGTAGGCCTCACACGCTGGAGTAGGCCTCACACGCTGAAGTAGGCCTCACACGGGGCACCACTTTGTCGGAGACCTGCTCTGGCAAACTGTGATGATGAGACAGATCTCTAAAATGGTCCGGAGGGAGAGATCTCTGAAATAATGGAGACTGCAGTCTGGATATCAAGTTTAAAGCGTGATCAGGGTCATTGGCTGAGATACAAGATCACTCTTACTGATCTACTCCTACTTTTCCAGCCATGCCCAGCACACCCTTTTATTCTCTTTTATGTTACATAACATGACTGTCAGTTACATAACTGAAATTGGCCTGAACCAATAGGGCGTCAAGGTTATTCTGCCCAGCAACAAGCCTCACAAGAACATAAACATGGTACAATACAACATGGTACAATACATGAATACGTGATAAGAAACATGTAAGTTATGGCACATATTCCCACAGGGGGGACTAAGGGCAGGGCCATGATCTGGCCCAGTCCAAGGGGCTTCTTGGCCAGGCCCAACAAGGTGACAAGAGTCATGTAGTGGTGTATGCCAATATGGTGTCTAGAGGATTGGTGCTCCTGGTGAAACCTTCAGCAGCTGCCCAAGTGGATAGTGGTAAGCATGGGTGTGTGTGTGCAGGGGTGCAGTTGGACCTCACGATGTGATGGATCCAGTTCCCCGATGCTGCTTCAGGGACTGCTGCTGTAACCAATAAATTTGTGGCCTTTTTTCTCCAATGAACTGTGGGCTGTGTTCTTAAAAGGAGGGGAGTTGAATAGAAAGCCTGGGGTGCCTACTAGCTATAGGCCAGCAATATCCTTGAATCAGAAGAAGAGGAAGAATGCCAGAAAATGTTTCCAATTATCATCTTTTTTTCTCTATTGGATTTTCTGTCTCATGTGCCTAAATAACTTGTCTGCCATTGGGTACTATGTATCCTGACTTAGGTCAGGATAAACTACTTTGCAGGTGAATCTCCTATGATCTGGAAGGACTGCTATACCCCAGGAAGCAAAATTTAGGCAGTTGCTTTCAGGTCAAAGGCTTCTAACACTTTCCTTGGCACCATCAGACACAGATTCTGCATATACCTGATCTTGGGTTTGCCCTAGTTCCTTTTGGCCCACAGTGCTGATCCGAACCTGGGACCTTAGAGAAGCAGTGCATGGCCACACAGATTTCTGAACATTGCTTTCATTGTTCGATGCTGTGAACTAATGCTTAGTAAATTATGCAATGCAATACAGTCCAACTGAACAGAATAGGCACTGAAAAGCATGATATGAGGAAGAGGGGAGAAGGGATGGAATCTAAACCATGAAGCTCAGCAGGCAGCTCTCTGACTTGCTTTGGTTTGGACTAGAAATGTGAATTTCATAACCTCTCACTCTCTGAGAGGAGCAGAAAAAAAACCCCTTAGCATCTCCTCACAGTGAGATTTCTCTGCATGAGGCTTTTCCCCCAGAAAAATTATTATGGGAAACCTCTCAGGTTTCTGTGACTTTTGGGGGTCAGTTTTCTTCTAGAAGAAATGCCAAGCTGTGCAGGATTATTAAAACTCCTGCCCAGAATTGCATCTTGCCTGAGTAGGATTTGCTGGAAAGTGCATCAAGCTGGGCAGGATTTGGCCATTTCTTGAACAGAACGACAGGTGAAAAATTGGGATGGAGCGGGGAAATGAGACTTGGGTGTCATTTGTTCCAGGAAGGCAGGGAATCTTGTTAGTGCTGGGGGTGGATGGGGAAGGGGAGGCTGTTGGAGAATCTCAACATGGAGAGATTTACAAAATGATTGAGAACAAGAAATTATTGAGTAGTAATCACATATTTGAAGTTCAGATAATGGCCAGTTCCATGTTGCATAGCTCTATGTAAACAACAGGACTGATATCACCTGCAGAGGAAGATTGGTGATCATGAAAGAGTTCTTTCCCTCCCCCCTCCCCCATTCTGGGGTGTGTGGGACGTGCACAATTATGCAAAGTCATATGTACCCCAAACAAAAAAAGAGAGGATTATTTAATTAGTGGCAACTTGCCACTCCTGGTGACACCTCCCTCCTTGTGCATCATGACTGGATAAATTTCTTTTGTGTCTGACTTTACATACCTCGTATTGCAGGAAATGCAGGGATGTTGGAGCTGTATAAATCAAAAGTACACATCCAAGGTTGTTAATAGGCAGTAACCTCAGCAAGTGGGAGTACCACAGCAGTACAAGGAAAACATTAATAAGATAGTTTGTCATCTAGTCATTCCTTTCAGTTTGTTCAAAATTAGACTTAGAGCTGCTGGCTAACAGAACAATTATGCATTTTTTCTATGTATGACTTGAAGTGGTGTTTATTCACCTTTTTAAAAATAAATGCACCAGGGATTCAAGAATATCTTTTGGGGACCGCAAGGATATCAAATGCCTTACACACTTTCTTTATAGGTGTATTGTCTAGCCTAGGCTTAGTAGTTCCCAGTGTTCACTTTAGCCTTATGATATGGGGTTATGTCTACTAGCTAGCCAGCCAGAGGTTTCTATTATATCGTAATTGGTCACGATGATTGGCTGGTGAGAACTAATGGCTGGGAGATATTTGCCTGATAGTTGAGAATTCTTTTAATATGATACTCATAAGTGCTGAGAAACTGACAAAACTGAAGTGTGTAGGTATGGGTGTGCGGTATGTGTGAACAATGCAGGTGTTCTGTTTGGGAATTCTTTTGAGCATCTGGCCTTGGCTGTGGATAGAAAGTAGATCAGTCCAGGGTTACAGATGCCTAAATTATATCATGCCTAGATGACTACAATGACTACATCTGAATAATTTAATTGGTCCAGAATCCAGGGCCATAGATAATAACAATTACATGCTGTATGGCAACCATTTCCAAGGTTTATCAAGATATAGTATACTCAGACATGGTTTACCATGCCCTTCTTCTGGGAGCACTCTGGGATTGTGCAGCTTGCCCAAGGCTACAAAGACTGGCTAGGCAAAGCAAATGAGGCTTAGCAACAGGGTGCCAAATTCAGATAATTCAGTTCTTAAAAAAAACAAAAACCCTCCAGTTTATGAAGGTGGGATATTGTGCTTCTGTAACCATAATTCAAAAAGCCAGGAAATGACCCAATATTGCTGCACAATATCGTACCCGCATTGCCAGCAGGAAAAAGGATGCTAAGCTTTACATAGCAAAGGGCAGCCTGAATGGCACCAATGGCAGCAGTCAAGATGGTTTACAAAAACCCTCTTCTCCTCATTACCATTCACACTTGTTAAAAAACAGCCCTGACAATTGCTTTGTGTGCTGATGACACCCAACTCCATCTGCTTTTAAAGGTCTTCCAGGGGACCCATGGTTTCTATGGTGTAACCTATAGGCACAACTGGGGCCTATGAGTGGACAGTGCTTTGGGGATGATCCTACATCAAAATCATGTGGATCCACGTGCATCTATGACTTATATTGCTGTTTTGCCATTGATATACAATTTCTGTGCTTTAGTGTGTGGGCAGAAATGGGACCTATGATTGGGCAGTGGTTTGAGGATGATCCTACATCAAAATCAAGTAAATTCATGGGGACCCATGCAGCAGATCCATGTTTGTGCTCCACTACAAAGCCATAGGCTGGGGGACCAATAATTTCTGTGTTCTTGTCTGTGGGCACAGATGGGGCCTATGTGTGGAGAGGGGTTTGATGGTGATCCTGTGTAAAAATCATGTGGATCCATGAGGATCTGTGGATCAGGTTTTTGGACCACTGCAAAGCCAGGTGCTGAAGGACTTATGATTTCCATGGTGCAGTATGTGGGTGCAAACAGGATCTATGATTTGACAGTGGTTTAGGGAGGATAACATCTAAAAATCATATGAAATAAAGTGGATCTGTAAAACTTTTCAGCACACTGGGTAAACGTACTCATAAGTAAACCAGGTGAAACATGCTTTGAGAGCATTCAAAACCACAAAGGGAAAAAACAGAAATTTCAGAGCTTAAACGAGTGAGCTGCTGTATATTGATATTTCTTAAAAATGCTTTTTAAATATTTTCACAAGCAATAGCTAAAAATGTGTGACCAGAAAGGAGTTAAATGCTTTCTTTTACACCGAAGACCATAGGAGGTTTAAAAGTGAGAGACTTACAGTTACCCTGTGGGCTGACTGGAGACACATTATGATTGGCCAGGATGCTATGCTATGCAAATAGTTCTTTTGGAATTCTCAGAAATTATTAAAATGGCAGTTATTTCAGAGGTTTTAGGAGTTAAAAAGCAGTAATTAAAGGGTCTGAATTAGAGCCATGGGTGGCCCCATCATTCTAAAAGAAAAAAAAGCCCCTCCCACAGAGCGGGGTTTTTTCAGGTATGCAAATCTTGTCTTATCCACATATTTTATCTCTTTTCTATCAGCTGTAGATTTATGGTCACTGGTGTCTTTATGGGGGTAAAAGAGTATTACTTTTTAAAAAACCACAACCTGACAACCAGTTGCCCAAATGTCCCCAAATATGGCACAGAGCAAGATCTGACTTTCTGCTACATCTTTACCAAATTTGGTGCTGATGTGATGTCCAGTTTCATAGTTATGATTTTTTTGTTTTGATTTTGCTTGTAGAATGCTTTTTGCTGTGCTTGCACAAAATATATAATGCCTACTGAGATTTCTTGACTTAGAGCAATTCACTTCCAAAAGTTACTGGTACAACAGAATTTCAGTCAAGATGGTGACGTAATGAAATTGTACTAGCAGTACTTTGAAGTGGACATTGTGAAACAGCACAATATAGATGGAATGGGGAAACTGTGACCTGATTTTTGAGAGGCCTCTTCCTCCTCTTCTTCTTCCTCTTCTTCCTCTTCTTCTTCTTCTTCAGATCAGGACTTGTTATTCTGCCTGGAGAGAAAGAATTAAAGCAACAATTCCTGACAAGAAGAACTTGTATATAGGCCTCAGTTTTTTGCTCCAATAACACTAAAAATCTATCATTTTAAGTAATAAAGGAAGCCCAAATGTAAAATTATTTTGATACATAGTCATTTTCATATTGGAACTGTCTTGTGTGGCTGAATCTTTCTGGACTGTCTTCTTACCTGGTGTAAATTGTAATAGTTATCATAGCTGGTCTGCTGCATTTGGAGCACCATCTGTCAATTGACAGAGGACTGCTTTCCCCCCTCAGTCAGCAGTGGAAGCTGCAATTAGGAGGAGACATGAACAGAAGGCATAAAAATGATTCCCTCTTTCCCAGCTGAAAAGATTGGTATCATCATCCACTCCAGGGAGCGCTGAAAAAGGCATGATACCTCAAAATTAAGCCATAATTTGCACAAAAATCTTTACCCTATTTCTATGTAGATGGTGGTTATTAATGCACGTGGCATTGCACTAAAACCTTATTTGGCTTCTCATAATAACGATATTGTGAGGACAGGCACTGTTCCTCCTTGCAGTGAGAAACTTTTTTTTGGAATACCTTCCTTTCCAGAGATTACACGTAGTAGATAGTGGATGCAGGCTTTTCTTAGTGGTGGCGCCACTATTAATCAACAGTGTCATCAGGGAAGCCTATTGTGTCATTTCATTGATTAACTATTGTTGTACTGCCACCCCACTTCCTTGCTGTTTTATTTTTAGTACATTCATACATAAATGATCTGGAATCTAGGGTGCATAGTTTAGTGGACGTATTGGTTACTGGCATCAAAACATTGTGTATGCTGAAAACCAGAGCTTTTTCTGTAAAGCTGCAAAAGAGGTCTCTCCTTTCTGAGGCATTGGTCACTGAATGGAAAACTTTGTTCAATATAAGTATATGTAAAACATTGCATAACGGAAAGGGGAGACTTTACATATACAACAATGGGATTTGAGCTGGTAGACACAAACTAGCAGAAAGATCTAGAGGTCATGCTGGACAGTTGAATGAAAACAGTGGTACTGCAGGTGGCAACTTTGAAAAATACCATGCTAGGAGTTAATAGGAACGTGAGCCAGAATGAAGATGCCAGTATTTCCTGCCCATAGCCAAATCTATTGTTTGGCTACCCTTGGAATATGTTGTAGACCTATTTATGCATTCGGAAGAATATGTGGGGGATCAAAATGAGAACATGCACACCTGGTCAGAATATGGATAGCACTCTATTCATGTTCTATTAATTTGATCACAGTCCTGCTCCAGACCTTGCTACTCCATGCAGTGTGGCTGGGGAACAGGGCCCTGCCAATGGAGGCAGGATCATCCCTCTGCTCACACTGAGTCTTCAAGTGTTCTTCAGAACATGGAAATTAGCTCCAGTTACCCCAGCATTTAAAAACGTGTGGAAAAGGTCAACCAAAATGATCACAGAATTAAAGCATCTTTCCAGTGATGAATGTGTGTGGCTTTTTTAGTTTAGGAAAAAAAGTCTTTTTTTCCTCTGTGCTTTGATAGAGACTTATTAAAATTATACATGGCATGGAGAATTTAATATGAAAAATAGTAATACCAGAACATAGAGTAAGGCAAGAAAACTCATTGTCAGGAGATTTAGAACAAATAAAAAAAGTTAGAAACTACCTTTCTTTTAGGGATGGCTGTCCCATGAGACAGAGAACTTCTTCTAAAGCAACATATGAAGAAGGGGAGTGGTTTTCAGCTTTGCTTTAGCACCAGGAAAACCTTCTGCTGTCTGTGCCCTGCCACGACTCCCATGCAGTGGCTGCCAGGTAGTCTAACACCTTTTCCCAAAGATTGCTCTGTTGCAGTCTTGAATTTTGTTTAAAGTCACAGAACAGAATAGCTTTGAGTTCCCCAGTTTAGTCCACCTCTTTTTTTACTCTTCAACTGGCACTTACAGTCTCAATAACTCACTCTGAGATGTTTGAAGTAGAAAGAATAAAATGTTTCATTACTTACACTGAACAGATAACAACAAGCTAACAAATATGACAGACTGCTTTCAGCAACAGGACTCAACAGATTAAATGACTTCCAACAGACTCTAGAGAGGGAAAAAGCTCTTAGCAGAGAGGCATGGCTCTTTTTGAATTCAGAGGCAGAGAAGGAGTGACTGGTTGGTGCTGTATAGATTGACAGTCATACAGCCCAGAAAGGTACCTCTCAGTCACACCTACGACAGGCAGCACACAAGGTTGCAAAAACTCTAACATCCTCAGAGCAAGGTATCAGTGTAGGCACATACTCTGGAGAACCCTATTATTTCTGACTCATTTTCTTTATAAGGTTAGACAATATGTAGCTGAATTAAATTCTAACCTCATTTCTGTTCAGGTTTTCAAATGGGTTTCAAAGCCATCAGAAATAACCTGATTTCCTACTTTTGTTGTTTAGTCGTTAAGTCGTGTCTGACTCTTCATGACCCCATGGACCAGAGCACGCCAGGCCCTCCTGTCTTCCACTGCCTCCTGGAGTTGGGTCAAATTCATGTTGGTAGCTTCGGTGACACTGTCCAACCATCTCATCCTCTGTCGTCCCCTTCTCCTCTTGCCTTCACACTTTCCCAACGTCAGGGTCTTTTCCAGGGAGTCTTCTCTTCTCATGTGATGGCCAAAGTATTGGAGCCTCAGCTTCAGGATCTGTCCTTCCAGTGAGCACTCAGGGTTGATTTCCTTCAAAATGGATAGGTTTGTTCTCTTTGCAGTCCAGGGCACTCTCAAGAGTCTCCTCCAGCACCACAATTCAAAAGCATCAATTCTTCGGCGGTCAGCCTTCTTTATGGTCCAGCTCTCACTTCCATACATCACTACTGGAAAAACCATAGCTTTGACTATGCGGACCTTTGTCGGCAAGGTGATGTCTCTGCTTTTTAAGATGCTGTCTAGGTTTGTCATTGCTTTCCTCCCAAGAAGCAGGCGTCTTTTAATTTCGTGGCTGCTGTCACCATCTGCAGTGATCATGGAGCCCAAGAAAGTAAAATCTGTCACTGCCTCCATATCTTCCCCTTCTATTTGCCAGGAGGTGATGGGACCAGTGCCCATGATCTTAGTTTTTTTGATGTTGAGCTTCAGACCGTTTTTTGCTCTCTCCTCTTTCACCCTCATTAAGAGGTTTTTTAATTTCTCCTCACTTTCTGCCATCAGAGTGGTATCATCTGCATATCTGAGGTTGTTGATAATCTTAATTCCGGTTTGGGATTCCTCCAGTCTAGTCTTTCGCACGATGTATTCTGCATATAAGTTAAATAAGCAGGGAGACAATATACAGCCTTGTCATACTCCTTTACCAATTTTGAACCAATCTCCAGGATGTCTGGCTCAAGGTCAGCAACCACACTATCTGGGTTATCTGGGACATCCAGATCTTTCTGGTATAATTCCTCTGTGTATTCGTGCCACCTCTCCTTGATGTCTTCTGCTTCTGTTAGGTCCCTACCATTTTTGTCCTTTATTATGCCCATCTTTGCACAAAATGTTCCTTTAATATCTCCAATTTTCTTGAACAGATCTCTGGTTTTTCCCTTTCTATTATTTTCCTCTATTTCTTTGCACTATTCATTTAAGAAGGCCCTCTTGTCTCTCCTTGCTATTCTTTGGAAGTCTGCATTCCATTTTCTGTAACTTTCCCTATCTCCCTTGCATTTTGTTTCCCTTCTCTTCTCTGCTATTTGTAAGGCCTCGTTGGACAGCCTTTTTACTTTCTTGCATTTCCTTTTCTTTGGGATGGTTTTTGTTGCTGCCTCCTGTACAATGTTACGAGCCTCCATCCATAGTTCTTCAGGCACTCTGTCCACCAAATCTAGTTCCTTAAATCTGTTCTTCACTTCCACTGTGTAATCAAAAGGGATTTGGTTTAGATTATACCTGACTAGCCCAATGGTTTTTCCTACTTTCTTCAGTTTAAGCTTGAGTTTTACTATAAGAAGCTGATGATCAAAGCCACAATCAGCTCCAGGTCTTGTTTTTGCTGACTGTATAGAACTTCTCCATCTTTGGCTGCAGAGAACATAATCAATCTGATTTCGGTATTGCCCATCTGGTGATGTCCATGTGTAGAGTCGCCTCTTGTGTTGTTGGAAAAGAGTGTTTGTGATGACCAGTTTGTTCACTTGACAAAACTCTATTAGCCTTTGCCCTGCTTCGTTTTGAACTCCAAGGCCAAACTTACCTGTTGTTCCTTTTATCTCTTGACTCCCTACTTTAGCATTCCAGTCCCCTATAATGACAAGAACATCTTTCTTTGGTGTCAGTTCTAGAAGGTGTTGTAAGTCTTGGTACAACTGGTCAATTTCAGCCTCTTCAGCATCGGTGGTTGGTGCATAAAGGTGGATTACTGTGATGTTGAAAGGTCTGCCTTGGATTCGTATTGAAATCATTCTATCATTTTTGAGATTGTATCCCAGTACAGCTTTTCCTACTCTTTTGTTGACTATGAGGGCTACTCCATTTCTTCTATGGGATTCTTGCCCACAATAGTAGATATGATAATCGTCTGAATTGAATTCGCCCATTCCCGTCCATTTTAGTTCACTGACGCCCAGGATGTCAATGTTGATTCTTGCCATCTCCTGTTTGACCACATCCAACTTACCAAGGTTCATAGATCTTACATTCCAGGTTCCTATGCAGTATTTTTCTTTGCAGCATCGGACTTTCCTTTCACTTCCAGGCGCGTCCGCAGCTGAGTGTCCTTTTGGCTTTGGCCCAACCACTTCATTAGCTCTGGAGCTACTCGTACTTGTCCTCCACTCTTCCTCAGTAGCATGTTGGACGCCTTCTGACCTGAGGGGCTCATCTTCCAGCATCATATCTTTTAGCCTTTTGTTTCTGTCCATGGAGTTTTCTTGGCAAATATACTGGAGTGGCTTGCCACTCCACTATGACCTGTCTGTCTTGGGTGTCCCTGCACGGCATAGCCCATAGCTTCTCTGAATTACTCAAGCCCCTTTGCCACGACAAGGCAGCAATCCATGAAGGGGGATTTCCTACTAGCAAGTAACAAATGCTGTTCTTGATTTCTCACTGAGGAGAGTCTATAAAAGCATCTGCTGGGCTTGGCCACCCTCTTGTCCACAACTGATCCACAGGCTGCAGCACTGCTACTGTTCTGGAACATGAGCATCATAATTATAGTATGCCTAGGCAATGCATGAGAATTATGTAGACTCTTAACCTTTTTGAGACATTCTTTCTTTTTGTCATCTCTTCTTCCTGATCCCTCTTAAAACCCAATAATCATTTCCTACATGGTTAATCCTTTTCCCCTCAGATCTTGTTCTTGCATTTAATTTTAACTGTGGATTCACATGCTTCCTAAATTCCTTAAATTGCTATATCATTAAGCAGAAGACCTTCTCTTATTTCCTAAAGTACAATTACCGAAGAAGCTCTTTATCTCTTTCTAATTTGTTTGTGCCAGAATGGCCAGAAAAAATTGGAAGAACAGACTGTATCTTAGTGCATTTGCCAGAAAATCTGAGCCACTGTGGAACAGAAACCAGAGCACTGGCTTTGAGCTGGCAAGTTGGGGTTTCAGTCCCCTCATATATTAGATACCTTGGACAAATCATCACCCCTCCATCCAACCTATTTCAAGGGCCTGTTTCTGCACTTGTTTCATCATCTTCATACACATTTTACAAAATCTATTTCTGTTGAATTTATGAAAAAAGTGCAAATTTTGGAAAGTTCTTATCAACAATAAACCCACCTGCACTGGCCTAATTCAATAGGTACAGATGTTCCCAGAATACAAAGGGGCATCTTGTGCGTGTCTGATGTGCAGCTCTTCAAGATGAGGAACATGTCTGTGGCAAGAGGTGGCAACCATGTTAAAAACATGAGCTTGAGGTTAGCCCCCCAAACATGGTTGAATGTTTAGGGATTGAAGAGCTACTGTAAATACATTGTGCCATAAGGCTGGATAGGCAAATCTGTCAGTTTTGCTTTCTGTTTCATTTTCTCTAAATCTTTGAATCTTTTTCAATTCTAAATATGAAAAAAAAAACCACCCTGCATATTCTGACAAATTTATATTAAAAAATACAAAAACCTCACTTATACCTGTCTAACACTAAACATGCTTCACGAGTGCTGTCACCCAATGAAAGTGATCAATAGTAGATATGGAACCTGGAAGGAGAAATATTTATATATGTTGTTTTACTTGTGCAATTATTATCACAAAACCAGTGCCAGCCCAAGATATTTCACTGCTCGAGGAGAAGCAGCACATAGCACAGCTTGTTAGGGTGCACATGAAGCAGAAAATCCTGCATGCTTGGTAACATGAAAATAAATAGCTACAAATTTTATGCCCTTTCATTACATGCCCATTCATTTGCTGCCTGCATTAGCTGCCTCACTCTGCCTAATGGTAGTGCTGCATCAGTTGTAATGATAGCCTTTAGCTTAGAAGAGTTTTTGGTTTATTTTCGACAAATTCATAGAGAAATAGGTCAGCCAGTAACAATTAACTATGAGACCTCATGTACAAAGGTAGCACTCCCCTGAAGGTATCAGATTTTGAATATACCACATCCATTCAATACATCAACTATCACAGAAAGGCATATTAGGCAAAACCTAAAGAAAATATCAAAATCTAAAATTAAGAAGAGAAAAACTTTGTGGCACTTTGACTGCTATATTTTAACATGAGACTTTTGTGGACAACTCAGTTTCTTCAGACCTAAGTGTGGACAATCATCTTTATGTTCTGGTTGTGACATGCCTGAGACCACTTGGCCTACAGCTTTTGGAAACAGTAGGATATTGAGCAAGACAAACTTTGGTCTAATCCCGAAAAACCAATTCTTATAGTCTGAAAAAACTTTACAGTGACCTCCACAGAAGGGCTTCAACCTTTAAATTGGCCCCTAGAAGGGCAAAGCATTGTGTATTTATCCTTTATCAGTGTGAAACATTATTACCAAAGCACCAATGAGGGTGTGTGTTCATATTGCAAATGAAGTCACTCAGCTTAGGCTCATTTAATTTGCCAATTTTCAAGAGCAAATATTTCCCCTGTGGTCAAATTCCTTTTTCCATGATTTCTGCAAAGGTGGTGATAGATAACAGTAGTTTTGAGTTTCCCGTGATGATCTTCTTTTTCTTTCATAGCCAGAGGAAGCAGCTTTTGAATGCTAATTAAGTGAAATATGCAAAAGGGATTTGATAATGATAACTTCTTAATACTCCAGGATGATTAAGTCATATGAAATCTATTGGAAATCACTGGCTGTTTTCAAGAGCAAAGATAGCAAAATGACTTAAGAGGGTTTAATTTAGAAGGTATTTTGGAATTCAGTAGCAACATTTCTGGATAAACTGCATGGAACTTAAAACAAACTTTTTGAAGTTTTAAGCTTAAAATATAGTGAGGGAAAAAAAGTCAGTGTAATTGTTATATTCTGTTGCCTTCTTTCCATTAACTGATTTATTGGCAGACAGTGTAAACTCACACAAAGAGTTGGCATCTATTCTTAGTTTAGACACTGCAAGGAGTACTTATAGTTTTTTTTTAATTTTGCAAAAAATGAAGTGGCATAAGCATAAACAATATCTGAGCTAAGAAAGGATTAGGAAGTTTTCTATTCCTTGAGATAGGACTGTTGTAACAGACCTAAATACGTTATTCTTAAGTCTTCACCATGACAATGTTCTTAACATTTAAAAATACTTTACACTAATGGCAAGGCACTTGGGTATGAGTGCAATAGAAGTCTATCATGTGACATCTGTAAACTGATGGAACATAACTCTGTAAGACCCAAGACAAATTTCTTGTTGAGCTGACACAGAAGATGGCATGATATCAGGAGATTCTACCATTTAGGTTCCCTTTGGGTCGTCCCCCCCCCTTTAATATATGCTGTCTTTTAACATTTTCAGCAACCCCATTGACTTTTCTTTTTAAAACTACCTCCAGGTTCTAAATTAGATGACATGTTATATTAATATACAAGCTCTCAAGATTTCAAGTTTGGATGCAAAATGTGGTAAATCATCTATTTTAGCCACAACAGAACTGAACAAAAGCCCATCCTGATCTTCTAGCTGTTCTATAATGATTGTCCATTTTCTTTCTTCAAAATAAAATCAGCAGTTTTGTTCCCTTCCACTAGCCACTACATAAACTTCTCTTGTTGTCAGGTGATAAAGTTTAAGAAGTAAGTCATTTGAAGATTGAAACTATGAATGTGGCAGCACCCACTTTTCCATGGACAAGGGAAAAGAAATTTAGAAATGGGAGGGGAGTCCATTAACAAATGCCCCCAATTCTAAAATCCACCTGCCTTCTGAAGCCAACATTAAGTACAAATTAAATTTCACCTTGGCCCATCTCAGCCCTTCTTTTTTCTGAAGCCTACAAAATCAATGATGGGGTGAGAGGGGAAGGATTGGAACACAACTAACACTAGATGATACTTCTGACATGTTTCTTCATCTTAACGACATTCTGGCAACATGAATTCTGGGAAACATAGTTTTTCAGCTGATCAGAAGAGATGAAAAGCCACATTTCTCACAATTATATCAAAATCTAGTGACAGACTTCCTTCTGCACCAAGTCCAGGTATATTTTTATTCCTCTAGCTTTTTTTTTACTAGAAGGGGGGGCTCCAAAATACCCACCCCTGCTTGGATGTGTTTGCAACCCTTTCATAATCTTGAAATGAATATTAACAATTACCATTAACATTTGTATTTGTCCCTCATCATCATCATCATCTTAGAACTGCAAAGCTGGAAGGGACTCTATAGATCATCAAGTCTGTGAGTCTGAACAACTCCTATTGAAATGAATACTTGTGAACGTCATCTTCAACACACCAATTTTAAAAAATGGACAACTGCTGTGATGGTTGGTTTTTTTGGGCTGTTTGGCCGTGTTCTTAAGGTTTTTCTTCCTAACGTTTCACCAGTCTCTGTGGCTGGAATCTTCGGAGGACAGGAGTTAGAACTCTGTCTGTGTTCTGGTGTAGTGTGTGGGAAAGTTGAGTATTTATAGCTGTGGGATCAGCTTTTTTTCCTTGTCAGGAGATTGGGTGATTATGGTGCTCAGCGTGTTTTTTGTTATGGGTGTACTGTTGTGATAAGGGGGGAGATGATCTGTCACTGTGATTGATGGGTGTCGTTAGCTGGTCTTTTGTGTGCAGTGATCACTGGTCCTTCGAAAAAGCCTTCGAGAAAACTGCTGTGACATTTTTTTGCTCCCGTACAAGAGTAAAAATACCACCACATGCTTGGTCAGTAATAACATTTGTAAAACCCTTGCATCCCATATTTTAAAACCTGATTTTGTGCAAACTACAAGATTTCCCATGGAAAATACATGTTTTCCCCACCAAGAACCAGTCTTTTCACCATTTTTACACACACCAAAATTTGACAAAATGTGGGGAAATGCTCATAATATATATATCTCCCAACAGGGAGAAAACTTTTGAAATGTTTCATCCGTCACTGCAAAAATGATGTAAGTGAAGATGTGTTTCCCTATCATTGACAATTGTCAAGATTTTTACTGTGCTACTTCTGTATTTATATAGCCTTTCACATTCATGGCATCTCTGTGTTTGTATTAATGTCTGTTTTCTGAGGCTATACCCCATGCATCTGAATAAGGGAGCTGCAAATCTACAAAACCTTAGGCTAAATAAAATATGTTAGTCTTAAAGTTGCCACAAATGTCTGGCTGTTTCTAGTTGATATTATTCTCAGCATTCCCACTGGTAAAGATGATTATTGGCTTTGACTGTGGTCAGACACATTAACTGCAGAAAGCACTACGAAGCATTATCTGCAGAAAATAAAAAGAACTGCACTAAACTGAGGACTCCATCTGCCTTTCAGCACTAGATAATAATAATGTGGCTTCACCTGACTGTTTTTGGTTCATGTACATATAAAATGAATCTACAACTTTTCTGATATGAGAATGCACATATTTCTTGATGTTTCTCTTTCCTGGTGAAACACGAGGTCTGTACCTTGTCAGCACTAGAGAGCACACCAAGTGACTGGCAGCCTCCGTCTGGAGAGATGGAGAAAGACAATTGATGTTACATTCGCTGAGGTGAATCCTGATACTAGCATACCACAAACTGATTCTTCTCATTTTCAATCTCCATTTTAGAACTTCAGTTTAACTTGAGATCCTCTGGCTTCAACGTCTAGCAAAGATTATTTGGAGTATTCTCTGTTTCTCTCCCCACCACAACCTCAAGCTAAACAGTACTGTTTCTGATGAGGTGTCCTGCAGGACTCAAAAATTCCTCTTTTAAGAGTATTGTTTTTACAGGGATCAGATGATGTATCAGCTAATCCCAATTTTGGATTTTAGAGACAACTAGACACAGGGAGGGGTCTTCATGTGGTCTCTTGGCTGCAGTTTCTCCTCCCTGCGGATGCTACATGCTTGGCAGATGAGAGCACTGGCAATGATGAACAAGCTTCCTTCCATTAGGACCAGCCCTTCTGATTTGGGGTGGGGGTGGGAACCTGGGAAGTGACTCGATTTCTCCCAGTAAAGTTCTCTGGGAAACATTTGGCAAGACCAAATACATTCCAGAATGAGATGTGCTTGTTTCCTCCCATCTGTACTTTTTACTAGGCAAATATTTGATTTTTCCAGTTCCATTCTATGACTCTTCTGTGAGTTCACTCTGCTCTCCATCCAATCTCTAACTTCTAGTTTCATTATGAGAGTTTCTAAGATTAATTTCAGACTTGGAACATGCACAGTATGCTCAATTCCTTTGCATCCTTTCTCTGTCTCCAAATTGTATTACTAATGGTAAGGTGCACATTGAAAGCCCATATAAAAAAGTAATCTCAGTATGATTATACATAGAATTGCATCTCCTTCTGTCCAATGTTAAAAACTGAATTAAAAGGATCTTAATTATAATTGTACCTGCAACCATATTGTGCTTCTTTTTAAAAAATAATATCCATGTGTAT
Organism: Intellagama lesueurii; assembly: GCA_037013535.1. Lineage (NCBI taxonomy): Eukaryota > Metazoa > Chordata > Lepidosauria > Squamata > Agamidae > Intellagama > Intellagama lesueurii. The sequence goes on from JBAJHW010000005.1 coordinate 115,274,620, forward strand.
CATTAAAGTACAACACAAAAAGCATTTCATAGGTACAATTGCATTGGAAGTGTCTTTGTGTAACAGTATTTTATCAAGGTGCACATGGACATTAGAGAGGGATTAACACAAAGGATTAAAACTAGCAGCAAAATGTGCATACACAGGGCTCTGTACGAGATTTCTTGTTATTACACAGCTAATGTTGGCAGTGAAAATACAAGCTTGCCCCTCTGAGTAATATAATTTATAAAAGAAGTGACAGAAAGAGGAAGAATGGCTCACTCCCAAAAACATCTGTATGAGATACGAGATAGCAAGGACAGAGAGAACAAAATATACCCCTTTCTGTAGCACCATTTGTATTTTGCTGAAGAAAAGTGGAAACTCTGCAGACTTAAAGCAATTGCCACAGGAGAACTATCTGCACTTCTTCTAATGTTCTTATAAATGTAAGAAGAACTTGTTCAAGTACAAATATGGGCAAGAAAGCCAAGGCTAACTATTTTAGCTAAAGACACAAATAACATCTGGCTGTACAGATAGGATGTGCCATGGTTCTATTTACAGCTATTTTCTCCCTTTGAAATATCTATAGGGTGAAAAAATGCCAATGTGTATGTATTTATTCAGGCCCAGTAGGACAAGTGAAGGTTCTCTGTTTGCCGCATTCTCTGCTGTGCTACCAAAATCTTGAAAAGTTCCAAACACAAGGTGAACTAGCACAAAGTACCGAGGAGCATCTTATTCAGAGCACAAACCCAATGATGTAAGTTACCACCTGCTCTGGAAGGTCCCCTGTTTGTGCAGTTAACATGGAACCTTTTGCTTTAGTACTTCTAAGTGCCAATATATATAGATTTTCCATACCTCCTATAGCTTGTAAATTAGTTCACTTTGTTTAATGATTGGTTATCAGGAGGTTAAGCATACACTTTGTCTGCAAGTGTGATTTCTCAGTCAGGAAAGTCAGAATCACATATTTGGAACACCAGTGGATGTCACCTTCCAATGATAGGCTACTTGTAACATCTAGTTCTGGCCTACAATCTGCTCTGCCACCTGAAGAGAAAAACTCTAGAACAGAAAAGGACATGTACATGTTTCCATGTTTCCTGTCCAATTGATCCCTTTGTGTTCAAAAGCACAACCTTCAAAGCAGAGAAAGAGGGCACGGAACTTCCAAAGCAGCCACCACAGTGCACATGCCTGCATATGAAAAGTATGAAGGGCTAGCTGGACTCCTTTCCAGCATTGTGTCTTCTAGTCCTGGTCAAGACAGGTAGGTAAGAATTATTTTCCAATCTATGTTGCCAAGTAATGGTATATCTCCTTCTAGTCTGTTAATTTGCAAATACTAACTCCCTTTGGATTGCAGGAGCAGCAGCAGCAACTATAATTTTATAACATCTCATTGCTCCGTTTACCATCACCAAGCACACTGACAATTATCTGTAGTCTAACTCTGTGGAAAAATATGATGCATTGAGAAAACCCTAAGCTTTATGTATGTTTTCTCTAACAGGAAATGTTTCTTAGCAGCATGCAGCATTTAGAAAAGCATTATTCTTTCACTAAGCTGTTTATAGGTATTAAGTAGGTGAAACATTGTTGATTGCTTTTTTCCAAGGGAGATGAAGGAAAACATCCTTGTTAGTTAACTGGATTTGCCTCCTGCCAGCTACTTCCAGCATCCCTCTTGAATACAGCTTTCTTTAATTTTGTATCTAGAGGCATAGAAAATAAAAACCAGCCAGGATGTTTTTTCTCTCTCAGTAGCTTGTTATTTGTCCTTATGCCAGTCAAGGGATTAGATATCTGCGAAAGTACAGGACAGTAGATTAAAAACCTTCTGTGGAGAAATACAACAACATTCTAATAATTATTTCTGCTGCCATTGTGTCAACTACCAACATTTTTGTCAAATGAATCTAATTTAGGAATATAAGAAAGAGAAAACAAGTACAGTAGGACTTCTGTATCCGCAGGGGATTGGTCCCATGATCTACCATGGATACCTGAAACTTCAGATACAAGGGAACCTTACATACAACATACAAGGGGGACAAAGGCTGCAAGTGGGCACTCTTGTATGCTGTATATAAGGCTGCAGCAGACTGTGGATAAGTGAAACCGCAGATGCCAATCCTGAAGATACAGGAGTCCTACTGTTTTACTCCAAATACTCTCCTGGCTTTTTGTAACAAGACATGAACAAATCAATTACAATACCTTCACTGCCATTCTCTGCTATTGAAACATGCCTGGCCTTGATAAAGGGTAGGCAAGCATAGGGCTGTTGGTACTGGAAGGTCCTTGTGTGATGATGAAGATTTAGATTATTATAACTGACCTACTAAATGCCAAATGCATCTCAATAAGCACAATCAGTCCCAGAATCAAAGCAGCAAATATTGTGTAAATTGGGGTTCAAACCCTTGCCACATGACTGGTAGTTATTTTATGACCAATCTACAGTCTCCTATGTTTATGTTTACAACTGTCATAATGCTGAAGACAAACAAAGTGCTGGGTTGTATTGCTAAAGGGATAGAATATAAATCAATAGTGAAGAGATTATTTCCATTTAGAGTTGCACCTCACCTTCAATCCAAGTGTTAGTGTTATTTTACCAAACAAAGTATATAGGATACTTTGAGAATACAGTACAAACTAGAAAGAAAGTATACCACACACAGAGGCCATCTCCCTAAAACCAAGAAGAGGAAGCAAGGAGGAGGAGGAGGAGAAGAAGAAAATGCAACTAAAGCCACCACAAAACAAAACTAATAGAATTTGAGGAGATTTATCTCCTTATTATTTGATGTCCTTTTATCCAGGAAAGTAAAAAGTCAACAAAACAAAACTCCAAATAGGGGGGAAATCCCTAAACAAATGAGAGGGGATAAAAAATCCCAAGGAGGCATGCTCATACAGGCAGGCTATCTGGCAACACCAAAAATAATCTGAACGAATAAAAAACCCACACAAAAAATCAAGAGGAAAAAAAGGAAAGAAAAGTAAATGATCCAAGATATAGGAAGACAGGTAGAAAGCAGAAGCAATCGAAAATGGAGGGCACTAGGAACTCAGCACACCATACAGTAGGACCCCCATATCCATGAGGGATTGGTTCCAAGCCTCCCCCATGGATGCTGAAAATGGTGTATAATAGCAAATGCTATACACAGCATGGTAAAAGAAAAAGAAAAATCCAGAAAAAAGTATTTGACCATGTATTATGAGAACTGGCTACTAGAGGGAGCCAGAGACCATGTTATGAATTCCAACAACAAGAATACGTAGCATGGTCTCTGTCTCCCTCTAGTGGCCAGTTCTGGTAAATATATTATAAAAATACTTTTAAAAAATTATTATAAACTACAACATAAAATACATAAACCAAAATACAAATCAATTGTGTTCGCCACCACCCTAGTTGGGACCTCTTGCAGTAGTCTTCTTCTTCCATTGTCTTTATTCTTCTTCCTTTATTGTCCTCTTCTCCAGAACTGCATTGATCCTGATTTGGAACTTTCCCTTTCCCTTTTGTTAGCACATATTCAATAAATCTGCCCCATATATCATACAGAATTTTTTTTAATCTCTCCTTTCTTGACCTTTAAATTACAAGTTAATTTATCATTTATAGCAATATTCCGTATTTCATTATACCATTCTTCCATTTGAAATTCAAGTTTTGATTTCCAATTCCTGGCTATTATTAATCTGGCTGCTGTTAATAAATTGGTAATCAACTCTCTAGTCATCATATCATATTCCACATTTACAAATATTGATAACAAAGCTATCTCAGGATTAAATTCTATATCTCTTTCACATATATCAGTTAATTCCTAAAGATTAATTTCCAAAATCTTTGTACTTTTTCACATTCCCACCACATATGAAAGCATGTACCAATTTCCTTCTCACATTTCCAACAGATATTCAGATAATTAGAGTTAATTTTATTCAATTTTATCGGTGTCAAATACCATCTTAAACTTAGTTTTTAAAATTTTTCTTTTATTCTTACCAACATAAATTGTAAAACCCTCATTTTCCATATCTTCATCCATTCTTCACCATTTATTCTTTTTCCTAAATCTTGTTCCCACACTAGCTTCAATCCTTCATTCTCGAGCTCTTCTTCTAAATCTAGCAGGATTCTATAAATTTTACTTACTACACCCTTCACTGACTCATTCATCTAAATATCTTCATATGATAATAGAAATTGTTCATATTTTGTACATTCTTTACCTTTGTTATACTTCTTTACCCATTCATTAGTCCATCTTTCTAATTGTGTATCTTTCGATCTCATTTTATCCAACCAATCTTTTAATCTACTCACTTTCTTTTTCTTTAAATAGACTTTCATATTGGCAGGAAAATTCTCTATTTCAGTCACTAATCTTAATGCAGAGTTAGATGAACACAGATTTGTTTTATACTTATACCACACATTTAACATAGTTTTAAAAAGGGGTTATTGATTTCACTTATTTTATATTTTTTAATTATTCTGAACAGATATTTTTCAATATCAACCTGTATTTCTGATTATTCCATTTTCCACCAAATTAACCTTTTTGGGTTATATATAATTTCCCCAATAAACCTCAATTGATTAGCCATATAGTAATTTTTAATATTTGGTATACCTATACCTCCTTTTTAAATTGTCTTATACCAATACCTTTTATTTATTCTGGCTTTCTTCCCTTCATTACTATGTCTATTAATTAGTCCTTGCCAAAATTTAAAATCCTCTTCTGTTAATTGTACTGGTATCATCCTAAATAAAAAAATAATCTTTGGTAAAATCTTCATTTTCATCAACACAATCCTTCCAAACCAAGAAAGTTTCAAACTGGAATATTCCTGTAGTTTCGTTTTAATATCCTTTTTAAATTTATTATAATTATGCTCTTTTATTTTCTGAGTATCCTTTACTAAATCTATACCTACATATTTAACAGATTTACATATCCTAAAATCATCAGCAAACTTTTCTTGTTCTAATTTATTATGATTAAACAACATTATTTCAGGTTTTTGCCAATTTACACATAATCCAGTTATTTTTTCCAAATTTTTCTAAATGATTATATTAAAGAGGATCAGAATGGTATCAATTAAACAACATTGCCGGCTCCGCTGCCGAGCGCACTTCAGCAGCGCGGAGCTCCATTGCTTCCCTCCCGGGATAATGTGAGACATGGGAGTCTCGAAACGTGACCCGGGAGGGGAGGGGGAAAGGAGCGCCCTATTTAAGGAAAGCTCCCCCTTCCCATTAGCCTCTTTCATTGCTGGCAAGAGAGAGAATGAAGCTCAGTTGCACGAGGCTGTTTTGCTGCTGCGTAGCTCCGATTGTTGCGGTCTGGAAGGGGGGTTGCATCGGCACTCCCCCACACATGGTTTGAAAGCATGGAGTTTTGGCTCCTTAGCCATAATGGTTTAACTTGTGGGGAAAGAAGACTTCTTTTTTTTTCCATTCATTTAAATAATAATAATAAAAAAACAAGGAAGGAACAAAGGCCCACCGCAAGGAGCACGAGGCGCAGCCACCAGGGCCTGGCTGGGCCAGGCTTTGGCACATCATAGGTTTTTTAGGAGAGAGAAGGAAAATAATATTAACAATTAAATTTTTAAAAAATGTAAAAAAAGAATAATTATAAGGACAATAATATTAATAATACAATAAAATAAATAAGGCTAAGCGGATGAGTGGAGCAGTGCAGTACTGCTTCGTGTGCAGGATATATATATTCGTGTATACACCCACACCCACACCCACCCACCCACCCACCCACCCACCCACCCACACACACACACACACACACATACATATACCTCAATTTGAATTGCTAGATAACTCAGTGGCCTAGGTATCTGGCAGTGGGGCCAGAGGTTGGGAGTTCATTTTCCCCACTGGGCCTCCTTGGGTAGCGCTGGACTCAGTGATCCATAGGGTCCCTTCCAGCCCCAGCAGATTCAATTTATTACAAGATTGTAGCTTGGATTGCACTAATTCCTCACAAGGCCAAAAAATTTTTAAAAAAAGGGGGAAGAGGGGGATATATATTTTCTATACAAAATAATAGGATAGCAGGGGGAAGAGAAAGAGAAAGGGACTCTTAAAACCTAAGAGGCATCTGCGCCAGACGTGGTAGTTGCAACTTTGAAGGGCTTTTCCAGAGCGATTTAATTGCATAGCCCTGGTTAGTATAGATCAATAAATAAAATTAATTGATATTAATCACTTCATTACTTAATTAATTGATTACAATTAATTTTAGCTGAACATATAGCAAGCAGTAAAACTATTAGGGAGGTTAATTGGACACAGAGGGCTGAGACCGGGTTGCGATAATGGCTCCCAAGAAGGGCCAGGGGAAAGGTAAAGACAAGCAGCCTGCCAAGAAGTGCACAGCCCCTCAGGTCTTGCCACCCCAGTCATCCTCAGACAAGGAGAGCTGGTCTATATGGGAGCAGCTGCAAACCAAGATTGCAGCCCTTGAAGCCGAGTGAGCTGCTCAGGGTGGTTCAAAGCCTAGTAAGCAGTAGCTGCATCACTCAGCTAGGGAGTCAAAGAGCCATAAGCGTGCAAAACTTAAGGCTCTGGCAGAAAATCGAATGTCTCATTTTGCTGCTTTAGAAGCCAACCAGCAGGCATCGGGGATGTCGTGGCGAGTATCTGATCCCTCGATGGCAACACCCCAACGTCTAAGCGAGGACGAAGATCAGGGGACGGAGATGATGGAGGCTGTTGGGATATCTGCGGCAGTCTGGGGACATCAGGAAGGCATCATGGACACGATGGCAGGTTACCAGCCAGTTAGGGCAGTGCAGGACACGACTCCAGTCACCTCATCAGGTGAGCTGGCGGTGGCACTGGACACCTGCCGGACCTTGGATGCCTGGCCTTAGCCCGGCAGCGGGCAGGGTGGTACACCTTATAATGGTGCAGGAATTACAAGTGTTCAGGTCCCCAGCTAATCAATGGCCTAACCCAGGGACACCATCTGGAAGCTGGATGGCTTCCTACCCACAAATTACATTCCCAGCACCACTGGGTGCAACATCTGGAGTGGGGGTTTGGCCCTACCCATCAGTGCCCAACACAGAGTACAATTCAGTTCCCTTAAAGGCTTTGCCTTTAGGGGACTATGCCATACAGTTAGGGGATCATCTCATGCCGGCCACGAAGGAGAAAATATGGAGGGGGAGACTATGTAGATTTATTTGAGCTTCTTAACAGGAACGTGGACAGTAAGGACCTCGAAAAAGAAGATGAGAAGGAGAAAGAGGCACAGGAAGCGCAGACCTGAGTGGACCTGCACCAATTGGCTCCCGGGCTTCCTAATTTATTTTGGGGTAGTAGTAAAAGCACAGCCCTGGAGGGCACAGTCATTGGTCCAATACCTTGACCTGATTTATAGAGCATATGTGGACTTTGCTGGGCATGCATGGCTTCTTTATGATGAATCGTTCTGTATGAGAAGTGCAATACACCCGAATTTATGCTGGGATGAGCCCCAACCAGGCCTTTGGCTACAGTTTATGACACCTGCCAGACCAAATTCGGGTGATAGGTTTGACAGTGGGCACCTTATTTGCAGGGCTGGCCAGAATTTGAATCCCCGTGTAAGCACGGGGCAGGCAGTTCAACCCTGCCTGCTCTGTTGGGACTTCAATTCAAAAGGCACATGCTCGCGTAAAGCCTGCAAATATAGGCATGAGTGCTTAGTGTGCGGGGGTCAGCCAGGACACAGAAGACTGGTTAATAAAGATGCCAGTGGTAACAGGAAGACAAATGGAAGTGGTGGCCACCCTGCTAAAGGGACCCAGCCCAATTAAGATTGAGGTGCTGGAGGCTTGGCTGCAAGATTATCCAAGACGGGAGGATGCGGTCTCCTTGTTGGGTGGTTTTAAGGACGGCTTTAAGATCCCAGCTGTTGGAGAGCATAAGGGGTTCTTTGCCCAGAACCTAAGGTCGGTCAGAGGAATGGAAGACATAGTTAAAGAAATAATTGACAAAGAGGTTAGGGAAAGCTGAGTGCTGGGTCCTTTTGAGCACCCCCAATGGTCAATTTGCGGGTTTCACCACTGGGTGGTACCCAAAAAGAATCAAGGTGAGTTCAGGCTCATACACCATTTGTTGTATCCAGAGGGAGAGTCAGTAAATGATGCCATTCCCCCTGAATTATGCACAGTGCGATATACCTCATTTGATGTGGCAGTGTGCATGGTACATAGGTGTGGCATAGGGGTGGAGCTTGCGAAATGCGACATTAAATCAGCTTTTTGTATTCTCCCAGTTCATCCACAGGATTTTAATTTGTTGGGTTTTTATTTCCAAGGCTTTTCCTACATAGATAGGGCCCTGCGTATGAGTTCTTCCATCTCCTGAGCTGCATTTGAACATTTCAGCTCATTTTCGGAGTGGAAACTCAGGCGTAGGGTAGGTTTTGGGAGTACGGCCCATTATTTAGATGATTATCTTTTTTGTGGGGAAAGTAACTCTGGGTGATGCAAATTAATATTAGAGTCATTTCAATCGATGGCAGGCGAGCTAGGTTTGCCTCTAGTGGAAGAAAAAACAGAAGGTCCATCCACTTCCCTCACATTTTTGGGGATAGAGCTGGACACACAGATACAGGCTTCCAGATTACCAGACAAAAAACTGAACGAGCTTAAGGCTCGGCTTAGTTGGGTGTTAGGAAAGAAAAAGGTTTCACTCAAGGAGCTGCAGGAAATAGTAGGACATCTAAACTTTGCATGCAGGGTAGTGGCACCTGGCCGCGCTTTTTTGAGAAGATTATGTGATGCTATGCGGGGGCTCCGTCACCCTTTCTATAGGACTAAGGTGACAGCAGACGTGAGGCAGGACTTGCTGGTGTGGATCCAGTTTTTAGAGGAGTTTAACAGAGTCTCCTTTTGGCGATCCGAGAGGAACCTCAGGGCTGATTTCCAGGTCCAAACAGATGCAACTGGCTTATTGGGCTTTGGAATTTATTTCATGGGCAGATGGTGTGCAGAAGTATGGCCAGAGGACTGGCACCAGGAAGGGATCACCCAGGACCTAACATTCCTGGAATTTTCCCCTATAGTAAGTTCATTGTGTTTGTGAGTGCACAAATGGGCTAACTCAGTCATGCACTTTTTGATGTGACAACTTGGCAGTAGTTTACATCAAAAACAACCTGACTTTGCATTCATAACATGTGATGACACTAGTATGCGCGTTTACATCGCACACTTTAAGATTCAAAGTTCTAGTTCGAGCAAAGCACATCCCTGGCCTTGACAATAGCTTAGCAGATGCCCTATCCTGCCAACAGATAGATCGGTTCAGGGAATTAGACCCGGGAGCCAATGAATATCCAGAGATACTCCCCCCAGAGGTTTGGCAAATTGGCAGGATGACGCAGAAAGAGCGATAGGTTTGGCATTGGCCCTGAGGACGTGAAAAGGGTATGTGGCAGTAAGTATAGAATTCCAGGAGTTCAGAAACCTTGTAGGTTTGGAGCTCATATGGCCCGCTCCAGTTGAACACCTACAGAAGTTTATAATTTATTTGCATAGAAAAGGGCTGTCACCTGGCTCCATCCAGGGTAGGATGTCCATGTTAGCCTTTCACACCAAGATTCAGGGATATCAGGACCATACCTCTGACTTTCGTATTCGGAAGATGATCGAGGGTTGGAGTAAGGAAAGGGGCCTGGTTCAAGACACAAGGGCACCCATCTCCCCAACATTGTTGGCGAAAAATTGCCGACAATGGCAGTTTCTTTGTAGTGATGAGTACGAAGCAACATTATTTAGAACTGCGTCGTTACTGACATTCTTTGGAGCTCTGAGAATAAGTGAAGTGGCAACAGGAAAGGGCAACACATCTAGGGTAGCATTACAGAGGCATGATGTCAGGTTAGATGATAATAACGTTAGGATCCATATTCGCAGATCCAAGGCCAATCAGTGTGGCAGAGGAGCTGACATTACATTAGCTCCATGCACTATAGGGAATTTATGCCCAGTAAAAGCAGTGGAAAGCTACTTGGGCATTAGGGGAGGTGAGCAGGGATACTTTTTTGTTCACAAGGATGGTTCCCCCCTAACGAAATACCAATTCTGGAAATTGACAGACCTGGCATTGCAGAAGGTAGGAATACAAGGCTTAAGGTTTGGCACACATTCCTTTAGGGTTGGTGCGGCTTCAATGGCAGCCACCCTAGGCTACAACCCCGAGGATATTAAGAGGTTGGGATGGTGGTCCTCCAACAGTTACCGTAGATATGTACGAGCCCTTCCTAACGTCTAGGCAGGTGCCTGGTTCTTTTCTTTCATTGCAGGCATGGCAGTGGTGAAGAGGCGGCTGCACATCCTGATAATTGGCCATAGTTATATATTTTGGGTAGGATGTTACGCTGCAAACTCGGCTTGGGGAAGCAATCTGGGCCTCGGATCCAAAGCCCAGATCGAATGGAAAAGGTATAGAGGAATGATACGGGGTCAATTTTGCAGGGCGGCTGCATTTGGCTCACGGCCTCCAGATGTGTTGCTAATACATCTTGGAGGGGATGATCTGGCCAGGTATGGTGGTAAGGCCTTGATTTTTGACATGAGACGTGACCTCAGATGGCTGAGGGCAGCATACTCTGCTTGCAGATCATGTGGTCCAGGATTATCCCTCGACTGAAATGGAGAACGGACTGCCAGGCACAGTGGGTTAACACAGCAAGGAGGAGTGTTAACAGAGAAGTCTGTTGGGCAGTATGCAATGGCATTGGATCGGTGATTGGTCACCAAGAGATCTGTATAGATAGGCCTGAGCTCTTTAGGAGCGATGGAGTGCACCTCTTGGATAAGGGCTTGGAGATATTCCTTAAAGACATCCACAGGGGCCTGCTTCTTGAGTTGGATAGGATGGTTGGTGGGCATGGGACTTAGCGTTGCTAGTCCCTATGCTGTGGCAGGTAGTGAGGATGGAACAGGTTTCAGTGAGTCCCCTTGCAATCACAGGTAATGTATACCTCATCTTAACCTCCCAGTGCTGCGGATCGTGTGATTACAGTGCGTGGGGGAGAAGATGCACTGGGGCCACACCCGGACCAACGGGCACCAAGGGGAAGGTGGCTCGAGGTCCGGGAGTGGTCAAATTTGGGCCGGTCGGGCTCTCGCTGTCTTCAGGACTGCGAGACCTTGGGACTAGGGACTCGCCCATTTGTTTGGTAAAGGATCCGGTGAGACCCCTATGCAAAACCTGATTCCACACTACTGCAGTACCCCCCTTTTATGATTGACTATAATGGCTATTCAATAAAGTGTGGCCCATGTTTATCCCATAATACTTGTCTCACCTCATTATTCTGGGGTAGGGGGAGCAATATTGTTACCCAGAGAACCCCCCCCCTTTCAAAAGCAACGGGACAAGTTAGTTATTAGAAGTCCTGTTCATATAAGCGAGTATACTTTAGGTTAGGAGTAATGTTGGATTCTGCCAATCCTGGTCAGGTTCTTCACAGCTTATATTTTGTCAATAGGAAAAAACAAACATATGTAGTTAGTCACCTTAGTCCAGTTGCTCCCCACATGGAAAACAGCAATAGAGAGAACCAGGTGGGGAGCAACTGGACTAAGGTGACTAACTGCATGTTTTTGTTTGTGATGGATCTGTGGGGAGGAGGTTCTTGTTCAGATGCTGGCTGAAAAATGGAAGTTCATGCTTGTATAGAGGACCTATGCACCAGCAGGAAACACTTTTCCATAGACACATCACTCTCTACACTTGACAAGGGCTCCATTCATGATTACATTAGTTTCTCCTTGAGAGATTTTATGTGAAAGGCAGAAACAAATAGGAACAATAATGGAAGCTTATTTTTGGAAAAAGATTTGTATAAACTTAAAAAAAAATCAATAACTACTAATGTAATTTTAAGACATTGGAATTTCTCCAGTGTTCCAGTAAATACTTTGTCTTGCCTGGTTTTGGGTTTAACTGCTTTAAGCATCTATTTTGGTTTTTGTTTTGTTTTAAATGCTATTTGGTATTACTTAGTTGTTATTGATTTTTTGATAATCACTCCCAGAATTGTTCAAAGTTCCCTGAATAGAATTACACAAATATTGGTTACTAACAAAACGTTTATGTTCCATGTTAAGTTTAGCTCCAAAGTGCCAGAAAACTGCAGCTGTTAAGGGCCACACTCTTAACAGATGTGTCACAGTATGGACATGATTTATGTCTTGTGCTGTGATTAGTTCCACAAAAGATGCTTAAAAACTGAGGAACTGACCAGCAAATCTATCCCGCGCTTTCAAATTAACCCTTTTTAAAAGTTGGAATAGGCTTTCCCATTAGTGAAAACCCCAGTCTGGTCCTATTTACTACTGAAAATAGTAGGAAACATTAGGGGCAAAAACACTTCATGATATATCTGTTTTGAGACTGCACTGTTTCAGATTATGTGTGAAAGAACAAAGTTTTTAAGGTTCCTCCACATAGAAACCTCCCTTTATATATTTTTAAAAATGCATGTTCAGTCAAATGCCACTGATTCAACTTGTGACTCTACTATACTAAGCAAAAGGATTTCTGCCTTTGTGTGTGCATGTGTTTTGTAATGCAGGGGATGCCTCCAGTCTGAAGGAGAACAGGCGATCCTACAACAGATACATCAGATACAGTTTGTGACAATATGATTAAACCTGTCCCATTGGCATCAATATAACTCAATGTGCTCACTATTTTCTCTCTCTGGACTGGACCCTCTGCAGAAAAATAAATTTTATGTTCATCATTGTATTTCCAAGGTTGCTGTTTCTTTCATTTCATGCAGAATGTGTAGCTATTTTCATAGCATCTGCTGCTCTGCTGGGTATGCTATTGTTATACTGTTGGCAACTTAACTAGTCATTTATGTTGGGACAGTTATTTTTTTACTTCAAAAAAGACAATACAAGTTCAGTCCTGTTTTTTTCCTTACTAGAATAACCTGCCTAAAGGTGCTTCTTACAGTGAAGAAGTCACTTTACACAGACTGCACATATCACAGCTAGAATCCTGTTGGTGATTTATGTAGGAGTGAGGAAAATGGCATAACCCATTATGGGGAATTGCTACTAATGTATGAAGTACCAGCAGTATTATGAGGCATGAGTCTGGGTGCTCCTTGCAATGCAGCTTGTGCCTCATTTATCAGCAGCAATTCTCCAAGGTGAGTTGCTAGGCGATTTAATTTAGAATCCAATAGGATTCTGGCTAAAATTGTTTAAAAGAACTACCCAATCTAATGTCTTTCAAGGGGTCACATTTGAATGACATTGTGTAATGTCTGATTTCTGTCTGTGACAATTCCATTGTGACAAATGTAACATAGTGAGTCAATCTGCTAACATGCTTGTAACAAATGGACCCGTTAATGAGCTTGCTACCAGACAATTTGAAAGGATTAATTGGAACCATAAGGAAGTATTCCAAAGAGACAGGCCACATGCACCTTGTTTAATAGTCCTAATTCTTCATAAGGCCTAGCATTTGTGGAGCAAAGGCAAAGCATGTATTCTTGGGTTCCAAAGAAAATCTTTCTGCAAAAATGTTACAATGGTCCTGGTCTTGATAACTGGCTCCACAGAAGTGTGACAAAAAGTATTTCCAGACATCCATTTGCTCACAATTGGTAGATTTTTTAATATATATAACTTGGAACAGATAGTAAACAAATATCTGTTTCTAAACCTGTCTCTTCTCTCAATAGTTCAGACTTGCTGGACCTCTTCCTGACATTGCTGGAACCAAATGCCTCTTGAAACTGGCTAGCCCGGCTGGTGATGAGTAATAATGCTGCAAGTAGTAGTTCACAGGCACTGGAGGACCACAGTTCTTCCACTCTTAAATCAGTATGAAAGGGCCAATATTTGTACAAAATGTACAGACATTTGTTTGGACTTCTCACATTGTATCGCCTCATCAAAAATAAGATCCTAGTCTCATTTCCCCAATCTTTTCATTCTTACCTCATTGTTCTTCGGAAGAAACTGCCAAATTTCACATGCCTTACTGCCCTTTCCAGTGTCTCCAGCACAGGTCAGGTGTCATTTTGAGCAGGAATTGTAATAATTCTGCACAGCTTTGCATTTCTCATAGAAAGAATGACCATGAAATCTCTGAAATCACTGCAGGATATTTTTTGTGAGATTTCTCAGGGGTGGGGGACACAATCTTGTATAGAGAAATCTCACAGTAAGGAGAACAGAGTGATTTACCTTCTTCAATTTTCTTTTGAGAGGAAAGGTCTGAAAGATTCACATCCCTCTGAAATGGCATAGCTAGGATTGCCCAGAGGAAGTGAGAGTGCAATGCAGAAGAGTAAGAAAATGGATGGTAAAGTTGGCATCATGATGTAGAAGAAAACTGATGTGGGAAAAGACAGCCATCAGGAATAAGGCCAGTGAGCCTTATTGTGCTGTTTCTTGTTGAAGAATCCAGAAAGACTCATCACTGAGGTAAAATCAGTGAGTTTCACAGAAAAGAATCAGCAAGATGGAGTTGACCACTGTGGTGACTAACATGATGCACCCGAAAGTCATAAGATGCAAGCCTTGCTTTAGCATCATCATCTGACAACTTCTCTATGGAAACAGAAATTTAGTAGTATTTCCTACTGTTAATAAATAGGGAGGAACTTTAAATATAGAAGATTGAATTACAGATGCATTGTCAGCTAAAGTTAGGGTGTTTTAGGAAGTATAACAATAGGCAGCTCATGAATGAAGTACAAATGTGCCCCATATGAAATGTTGGGGTGAAGAAACCCCACCACCACTCAGACCATGAGCTGTCATGGAAAAGAACTATATATATAACTATATAATTATATCCAAGAAACCAAAAAGTTTGTTGGAGGCCTTCCCCTTGCCCTCCCCACTGCTGAACTTCTCTGTCAAACTCCTGTTTGCTCTTTTTGTCCCTCGCTCCCTGGGGTCTGTTTTAGTTTTATTTCTCTTCTGTACTCTCTCTACCTTTGTCTCCTTGGTCTTCCCCAACTCAAGTGGCAAGAGGAATAACAGTCAGTTAATTATGAATCATCTGGATACTCCTTTATTATTTAGTTTCTTTATTTGAGCATGAGATGCCTTTTTTTAAAGTCCCCAAAGCCTGTCCCTTTTAACATTAGACAATTTAGCACAGTGTTAACATTTTAATTTACACTGAAGAACAATGTCATGGAAATAACTAGTGTATTATTTAAACTTTAAATGTCAACCTAATTTTTCTAGTTCATGTGGAAGGCAGATTCCTAAGAAGAACTAAAGAACATAATTTGTTAGATTACTTAACTAATGAATAGTGTCCTTTTCCAGTTCACAGCCCATTTTAAAAAAACACCTCAATTACCAACCACATTCCTGAGTGTTCACAGTAAAACAAGTTTCTTAAGCCAGCTAACTTTTCTCTTATCACAAAAATGAAGAGCTTGTTTCAGTACATCCACCCTGTTCATGTGGCAAAAAATGTGTCAGGTTTCTTAGAGCATATTGTTCCACTCTACAGTCAAGAAAGTGGTTTAAAAGTCATTTCCTTTCTCCAGGGAATGCTGGGAATTGTGTTCAAAGCTATCTATAACCCCAGCTAAGTAACCAGTCCTCTACACTAAGTGACTATTGTTACAAGCAAGTGAAATAGTGTGTGTTATCTATGGCATCATTTACTTTAAAAGAATGGCTAATAACATTGCCATTATTGTTAAAATCCACATTTTTAAAATTCAGAAATGAATGTAATGCCATTTTATCTCTCTCTCACACACACACTTTACTAGGGAAGTAATAGTACCAAACTGCTTTGGTTTGGTCTGACCTCACCTGGGATACTATGTCCAATTCTAAGCACCATAGTTGAAGAAGGATATTATCAAGCTAGAACAATTCCAGACAGCACTTAAGATGGTAGAAGGTCTCTGGACACCACCCCTATGAAGGACAGTTATGGGAGTTGGGTATGTTTATTTGGAAAAGACAAAGCTTAGCCATCTTTTTAAAAGTGAAGGGCTATCATATGGAAGTTGAAACAAGCTTATCTGGTGTAGCTCTAAATGGTAGGGCCTGAAGCAATGGATTCACATTACCAGAAAGGAGATTTCAACTAAATAATAGGAAGAATTTCTGGACAGTGAGAGCTGTCTAACAGTGGAATGGGTTACCTTGGAAAGTGGTAACGCTCCTTCATTTGAACAGAAAATGGAAGACCATCCGTCATGGATACTTTAGTTGCAGATTTCCAACTTCATGAGAGTGTAGAACTCAATCTTTGGATCCTATCCAGCTCTAAAATTCTATGGTTCCGAAATTCTACTAACATCTCTTTCCTCCATTTACAGAGACCTGAAATAGTATCCCTAACGGCAAACCATCCTGTGATTCCCCCTCTTACCTCATTATCTATTTTTGTCCCAGTTACCTCTGTATCTAATTGTTATAGTTAGTGGACTTTCTCAGCATCTTTCAAGCCAAAAAAGGCGAAGGAAAGGGTTCTCTGAGACAAACAAGAAAGTAAAAAAGTAACAGGGATCATGGAGGGAAGGAATACTTCAGTGGTGGTGACTTGCAAAGTGCCTGAGAACATCACGGTATACACATGCAGTAAGTGCAAGGTTGTAACACTGTTGGAAGAAAAAAGTGAAAGAACTGGAGCAATGAGTAGTCACACCTGAGGCTGTAAGAGAAGATGAATACATAGACAGAATTCTTGAGCTGCAGCAGTCAAGAGAGGCACTGGAGGTAGAAAAATAGTAAGACCAAGCAGAGGAGGAGAATGCTAAGGAAAGAACATAGAGGAAACATCATGGAAAAGAGTCACATTCTGGAGCAAAGGAAGGATAAGACACTTTTCACCAGTGGAGCTGCAAACCCACTTTCAGATTCTTGAAGAGGAATTTTGCAGATAGCATGCAGAGGAGGACATACAGGAGACCCCGTAGGAACACACAGAGAAACTGAAGTTCAGCCAAGCAGACTCACTGAACACAGATCTTACAAAAAGAAGAAGAATAGTTGTAGTAAGAAACTCCCTAATGCATGGGACTGAAACTGAAATATGCCAGGAAGATCCATGGACCCACCAGTTATGCTGTCTGCCTGAAGTATGGATTAGGGATGTGACAGAAGGATTGCTATCACTAATTAAACCCACAGATGCATATTTTTTTCTTCTTATCCACATGGGAACAAATGACATGGCCAGGAAGAACTACAAAGAAATCACATCAGACTTTGAAGCTCTGGAAAGAAAATTCAAGGACTTTGGGGGCCAGACAGTTTTCTTGTCCATCCTATCAGTGCTCAGAAGAGGAAAAGAGAGGGAAAGTACAATACTCCAGATTAATGACTGGCTACAAAGGTGGTGCTGATGTGAATGATTTGGATTTTAGGACCATGGGCTATGCTTCCTGGAAGATGAACTGCTGGCAAGTGATGGACTGCAGCACACAAGGATTGAAAAGAATATGTTTGGCCACAGCATGAAGAACTCCATCAGGAAGGATTTAAACTAAATTGGAAATGGGAGGGAGATGCAAACTCAGAAACAAAGATAGATGAAGGCTTATGCACAATAAGAGGAACAGACTGAGCAGTTCTAAGGTGGCCCAATAATAATGTTCATAAAAATGTATGAAGGAAGCAGGTTACAAATTACACAATCTCCAAAGTCTATTTGCAAATGTCTGGAGTATGGGAAACAAACAAGAATGGGAAATCTTAGTTCAGGAGAGTAAATGTGACTTGATAAGGATATCTGAAACTTAGTGGGATGACTCCCATGACTGGAATACAGCAAATGAGCATAAATTGTTCAAAAAGAACAGAAAGAATAGGGAGATGAAATCAAAGTATATGTCAAAAATATATATTCCTACACAGAAATACAGGATGATGGACTGCCCATCCTACCCATTCCTCCCAAGCAGGAAAACTGAGGCTGCTGACCCCGAGAGAAGCCCATATAAAGAGAAAACAAGAAACCAAGCTTTCTCTGTGCTTGCTTCTCAGTTACCACCTGCTAGTCACCTGGCCCCTTTGCTGGAGCCTTCAAGAAACAACTTAAGACCTGGCTGTTTCAGCAGGCTTTTCAAACTTTATCATCTATGGAGCCTACTTAAACTGCAGTTAACAGCCTATAATGACACTTGATCACCACCAATTTTAATGTACCAGTTATCTTAGAACATATTTTGCTTGATCACTGTTATACTGTTTTTCCTTTTTACAGCTGAGTTATTGTTATGATTTTATGTTTTGTTGGTTTATTGTTGTATATACTGTGAACCTCCCAGAGTGGCCCTCGGCCAGATGGGCAGTATATGAATTGATTGATTGAATGAATGAATAAATAAACAAACAAACAAAGAAACAAACTTTTCAAATGTACGTCATTTTTCATGCAACCACCCTCTGAAACAAACAAGCTTATGCATATTTTTAAATAATGTGTTTTTTCCCATGTGCATTTTTAAAGATGTATTTATTTTGACCACCTGACGTTTGGTTTCAACATTATGCAACATGCTGCAACATGTGAGGAACTCCAACTACAAATAGTGTTCAGATCCTCATTTGTGTCTAGGAAATGCCAATGGTTAAATCTGCACTGAAATGCAAACCCAATATATTTCTAACCCACCATTAATTCTAAGACCTTGATTGCCATAGACTTCTATTATGGTTGTTGTTCCTGGACAGAAGCTATGTACCTTTTAGAAATCATTCACAAAAATATGCCATGTATTATTTTTGCTCCCTTTAAGCAGATGCATAATGTGTGTGTGTGTTTGTGTGACCATGGAATGAATAAAGATTTATATACACTTCCTTTCCTTTGAAATTATTATGTGGCAGCATTGTTATGCTATAGGAGATCATGGTAGGAATCCATGAGTTCCAACTTGCTATATGGAATAAGCACATAGCAGTATCTAGTGAATATCCCATATTCTCCTAGATTCTCAGCAAAATCAATGGCTACTGATAATAGCTGAAGTGCAGGAGGAAGCATATGGAATATTTATGCAAAAGCACATCCTGTCTGTGGTTCTACTTTGTGACTCTAACATATGGTTTATAAATTGAAGCAGGTGTGGGCGAACAGGTGTTCAGAGCAATAGAAGGGTAGGTTTGGAGTTTACTGTGAGGAAACAAATGAAAAAAAATGTGATAAAGTAGCTCAGTTGACTTTGAGGGCAAGATGCAAATTTGATGACAGAACTATAAAGTTCTTCACAGGGGCACGTTCAAGAGCTTGTGGTTTTGTAGCAAACTTACTTTTGCAAATTCAAACATATGGTGTGAAGCAACTGTGAGAGACTCCTACTGTGCTGGACGGTTAACTAGTAAATAGTTGCTGTTCCATATGACTTCATCTTATCATCCACACAATACTTGTGCTCACATTTGAGAAGCTAAGAACTTGGAAAAGAATATTATGTGGAGGAAAATTATTGCTGGAAAATAAGTGTGGACTGAGTGATAAGGATTGTTCTGGCATTGGATGATCAGTTCCGAGTGAAATGTGTCCTTTAATTTCCACAGAAAGTGCTGTGTAGTACCACAACATTTAAGAACCCTTACAGGACATGAATGGATGTCTGGATCAACTACAACAGGGCAGTACAGCCATATTTCCCTGTATGCAGGTAAAATACAGTTGGGAGCAAAGTCACATGCTCCCCTCATTCACACATACCATGCTCAATATAATTGCATTTTACCACTATGTGGGAGGCGATGGCAGCCTCTGATGCAAGTGCCCGTAATTTCATTTTAAGATGAGGCTTTGGCCAGAATCCTATTGAATCCTAGTGTAATGGCATAAATGTTTGCATTCCTCTGGTACATGACTACAAATGCAAGCAGTAATATATTACTTAGCAGCTATTGACCAGTGAAATTTACACCATTACATTTATACTGGCACAAATCCCCAACAGATTCTGGCCAAAGCCTCATCTTAAAATGAAAGTAGACCAACTGAATCAATGGAAATGACACAAGTTTTGACTTCAGAAATTCCATTCATTCAGTGGAATTGCTCTAGTTGGGACTCTCCTTTGGATTTAACCTAACTGCTGATCTGCAAATCTGTCATGAAGCTAGTGGCATGTGGCAATCTATAGATTGACTATAGAAATGGATAGATGCATTTGTTATGTTTATTGATGGGTGTGGATGATTCTCATGAATAGCCCTATATTTGCAAAAGAATCATCAGCAAAAAAGGAACTGCTTTGAGGCTTGTGCACAGGAATATGTACACATTCCCATGCAGAGTAAAAAAGACTTGCAGTCTGATACAGATTTCAGTTGGAACAAACTTAGTGCTACAAAAGGTAGAACTTGGTGTTCTGAAGTTAAAAGAGGAGCTGGAAATCTGTGGCACTCTGAAGTACAAGCTGTTTCCCTATCCCTCACTAATAAGGCTGGTTGAGCTTAATGGGAATTGGAGTCTGACAACATATGGAGGGCCACATCTCTCCCTGAAAAGGAACACTCAGGTGGAGCAAACTGAGCCCAAATTCTGCAGACTGGTCTACAGAGATAAGGATATTGCTAAACTTATCTTTCCTGAGAGTTGCATGGTTTTTGGAAAGGGAAACCTGCATTTTCAGCCTCTTAAAGCAGATAATCTAGGCAGTCAGCAACATTCCTGATCCCTATTTGCATATTCAAAGCAATTAACATCCCGACCTTATTCAAACTGGCTTAAGCCTTGATGCTGTGACATTTGATGGATTGATCCAGTTATCCTCGACCTTTCTCTTCTGAGTCAGATGGGAGAAAATCCTGGGAAATTCAGGAACAAGGACTTACTATAAGTGCAAGCTCTTTGGTAGTGGAGAACACAAACATCCTATATCTGACATCACTTAAAGGAAGAGAAGCAGGATGTTTTGTAATATTTTCTGCTTCTGTAAGCTATGTGGTTAACAAAGGATAAGTAAACAGTAAGAACATATATGCACCCAGTAGTTCACAGACCCCTCTTCTATTATTTCCCACCCTGAGCACTTCTCTTCTGTAGTGTGGTCCAATCCTTATGTATTTATTCTGCTACCTGATATAGCAGTGAATGTCCTCATGGTAGCAGGAGAAATACATAAGGTAACAGGGAAAAGGGAGCAGGCATGTTCCAGAGAAAATTGTGGCAAAATTGCTAATCATCAGGTCAGGGCTGATGGGTGTTATGGTCAGAGGTTCCCGATACCTGCACTTAGTGGTGGTTCATACATACAATAGGCTGATGAAGACTGGCTCAGAAAATATAGGGGCTACTGCTCCAGTAGTGAGAAGTTCCTTTTTTCAATCCATAAGAGTGCACTGACAATGCAGTGCCTGTCTTTGTTAACCACTGCATCTAGTAGCCTCCCTTGTACTGTGGTCAGGGGACGTATATGAAGAAAAAGAAGAAGTGAGAGCCAAAGCAGTTGTGTCATATTCCACTTCATGGGAATTTAAGGATGCAGCATGAATCTCTGGATCGTTAACTGGAATAGGTTACCAGCCATCTTGCAGGTTCAGAGCAGCATGAAACCTGGGAGAGAGGCAAATGATGCATATCCAGTCTCTTGTTCTCTGTATTCGGAAAAACCTTGGCTCCTTATTCTCTTCATACTTGGGCTCCTGTTAAAGGCACAGAACCAAGCTGGCACGATAGGTGTGAGATTTCCAATATGGAATCGGTTTCTTTCCTGCTTCTTCCATCTCTCCATCCTTATGAAGATCCTTTGGGATTTGTTGAGTCCTCTCTCTAAGGCTGAATTCTGTGCCCTGTACAAGAAAAGAAACAAGTTGTACAGTTAATTGTCTCTGTGGCTGGCTGCTTCACTTCTATCCTTCACAATGCATGTTGAATCAGAATCCATCATCCTGTGTAGAGGTAGTAAATCATCATGGGTGACTTTGTTAATGCAAAACCAAATGTTTGTTAATTAATGCTTGGGATAAACCTGAGCTCCGTCACATTTTTCCCTCTTATTGTGTAAAGAGCAGCAGCTGCCAACATTTTTAAAAAGCCAATTGTGTCCATAATAGCTTCTACTAGTGCAAAATTTATGGGAGATCATCTTTTCATTTCATATTATTCTGCTAGTTTCTCTGCAGTAGTGTTTTCAGATGTCCCTAGTTTCAGGAGATACAGTTTCTTTTAACCCATTGATCTCCAGGTGGAAACACTTCTGATTTACATATTTGGATGTCAAAACCAAGGTATGAAATTTCCATTTATGAGCTGGAATCTCCTTGAGGTCTTTGCTGACGTTGCAATTTATGAAACAGGAGATTTGGCTTGATATCTCTTTGAAATGGTTGTCATGTAGAAGGACCCTCAGAATGCATCCCACATTTATTTATGTCATGCCTTTCTTTAAAGAAGCTCTGAGGTTTGGCCTATCAGCCCTTTGACATAGGCTGACAGATTTTGACTAGCCCAAGGCTACCCATTGACAGGTTGTTGCATTGCAACATGGGAAGTATGCATTTTTCTTACGTTTAGTACATCCATAGAGGCAGAACACTATGTAACTGCAATGTTAGTAGTTCACTGCACCATAATCTAGTCTCTTCCTTCTTTTGAAACAAGGGTCATGCCAATTTAATTATTTGTAACAATGTTCATTCAGGATAGAACCACATGCTAGACTAGGTACAGGATGAGAGCCAACATTGATGTTCCCATGTAGTTTCCTTCTTCTCGCCTTCCATGACACATAGTGACTCATATGTCATGAACTCCTGGCACGGTACATTTCTTGGACTCATCAGCCAGTGGTGTCAAGTACAAAATCAGGAAGGAGAATTTAAAGGAGTAAAGCTTTCTGGTGGGGAGGAAGGCATGTCTCCCACAATCTGCATTTCTGACAATGTGTAGTGAGTTGCACTGCAATCCTAATTCAAAGATGTTTCACCTGTTCTTGTTCAGGGAACAAGAACAAAGCAACAAGCAAAGTGTGCTGCTTATATACTGCCCCATAGTGCTTAAAGTACTCTCTGGGCGGTTCACAATATAATTATGCAGGCTACACATTGCCGCCGCCCCCCCCCCCCCCCCCCGTGAGCTGGGTACTCATTTTACCAACCTCAGAAAGATAGAAGGGTGAGTCAACCTTGGACCAACTACCTGGGATTGAACCCTGGGTTGTGAGCACAGTTTTGGCTGCAGTACATCAGTTTAACCACTGTGCCACGAGGCTTCAGAACTGTGTTCTGCTGCTGTTTTGATAGCCTGGGGAGCCTTTAGCCACTAATCGTTGTTGCTGTTTACGAAACAAAATTTCAAAAGAAAAGAACTGTTTACCAAACAGGGGTCTTGAATCATCACTAGGGGTGAAATGCCAGTACTTGAATCTACCAGCCACCACTGTCTCTTTATTGTAGAGCCTTATATGAACATTTTGCCATGTATTCTCACTCTTATGTCCGAAGAAGTGGGCTTTTTCCATGAAAGCTCACATTAAAATATAGCAATTAGTCTTTAAAGTGCCACAACATCTTTGTCTTCTTTATTTTTTTGCTTTTGTTTTGTTTTGTGTTTCTTGTTGATAAGTGATTTCTAGCCTCAAGGATTTGGATTCAGTATAGACTCATCTGGCCTAACTGGCTGTGATTGTGGCTAACAAGATAGATGTTCCTAAGGTGTCATCACATGTGGCTTGAAACATGAAAGAAGGGTAGAGAGAATGCTCTCTGTTCTCCCTAAAGTGCTGTGTTTGATCCTATTCATAATAGTCTCCTCAAAAACAGAGTACAGGCTTGCTTGTGTACAACTCTCTGGGATCAGAGGGGGACTATGCTTTGTGTGTGTGTCTGTGATTATTGCAAGCCCAATGAATTTCATAAAGATATGAATTCTGCCCCCCCCCCTCATAACAGAAAATTAGCAACAGTAATAGAAACATAACCCAAACCAGATGCTAGAAAATATACATCCTTAAGGTCCAAATGAGACTCATGGGAAAACTGAGCAATGTAACCATCTAGTCTATGTTCTAGTTACTGATGCTGACGAAGATGAAATTGGAAGCTTTTATGCAAGCATCCAAGAGATAATGAACCACACACCAAAACTAGACATGATTATAATCATTAGGTGACTGGAACACACAAGTTGGGAACAAAGCAGAAACAAATGTTGCTTGAATATTTGACCTAGAGGACAAAGTGAAGCAGGAAAATGACTTGTAAATCAAATAGATGGTGTAACTGGAAGCAGGAGATGGAGAAGCTGTATTTTCTGTAACAAAAACAAGACCAGAAGTGGACTGTGATACTGATCATGAATTGTTAATATCCAACATTAGAGTAAAGCTGACATGTTTTTCTGTAAGCCACCCAGAGTAGCTGTTTGCCACTAGCTGGGTGGGATAGAAGTCCAATAACTAACTGACTAACTAACAAAATAGATAAAGCTGAAAAAGAACACTAATTGTAGTGCCACAATATAAAGAATATTCATGATGAATTTAAAGTCCACATAAAGAACAGATTTCCATTACTAAACTCAATTGATCATGAAGAGGAACTGGGGATTGAAACCTGAAATATTATTAGGGAAGAATGCAAAAAGACAATTCCTGTAGTTAAAAGAAAAAAAAACCCTAGATGGATGATGGAGGAAACACTTAAAATTGTAAAGGACAGGCAAGAAGCAAAAGCAAAAGTTGACAGAAATAGGGTCAGAACCCTGTATGCAGTTTTTATTTGACTGTCATATAGAAACAAAGGGAACTCCTATAGCAACAAAAGCAAGGAAATACAGGAGAACAACAAAAGGGGAAAGACAAGATATCTCTTCCAGAAGAGCCAAGAAATTAAAGGGAAATTTAAGCTTTAATTCAGAATGCTGAATGACAAACAGGACAGCCAGAAGAATATAAAGAGAAGGAGGAAACGATATACTGAAGATGAATGTAGAAGAGATAAAAGAATGACAGCCTCCCTTGAAAAGGAATCCTGTGGTGAAGAACCTGCAATTCTAGAAATTGAAGTGAAAGCAGCTCTGAAAGTACTAGGAAGAACTAAATTAACAGGCGTAGATGGGATATAAATAGAACTATGTTAATCCACAGAGACTGAATCTGTCAGAAAATGCCAACAAATATGGAAAACAAAACATACATTACTCTATGTTTTATAGACTATAGCAAAGCCTTTGACTGTGTGAATCATGAAAAACTATGGGTTGTTCAGAAATGGGTGTGCCTCAGCACTAAATAATCCTGATGTGTAACCTGTATTGTGATCAAGAAGCTACTGTTAGAACAGTATATGGAGAGACAGAATGGCTTCCTATAGGTCAGTGGAGGCAAACCTTTTTGGGCTCACGTGCCCAAAATGAGGGGGGGGGGGAGAAACCAGTGGCTGTCGTGCCGCCCAGAAGTCCGGAACCGGAAGTGGAGGTTTCAGGGGGAATCATAGCGACGAACCCAGAGGACCAGGAAGTGGCAGCGGAAGGGGGAATCATAGCGACGGACCCAGAGGACCAGGAAGTGGCAGCGGAAGGGGGAATCCCAGCTGCAGCCGGCTCATAAGGTTTGCCTCCACAAGGGAGGGTGGGTGGGCCACTACCTTGCGTGCCATAAGAAAGGGCTTCACGTGCCACCTGGGGCACGTGTGCCATAGGTTCGCCTTCACTGCTATAGGTCATACGAGTCTAATCTGTATACAGATCACATCATATGGAATGCTGGCTGAGATTCAGATGAAGGAGGAGTGAAAACTGGTAGAAGAAACATCAAGTGTGAATGGTAGTGAGCAGAAGAGGGTATCCTGTAGACCATCTTGACTGCTGTTATTGGTGTCATCAACATTCAGGCTGCCCTTTGCTATGTAAAACTTGGCATCATTTTCCCTGCTGGAATGTGGGCAGGATATTTGCAGCCATATTGGTCCATTTCCTGGCTTTTTGAATCATGGGTACAGAAGCACAATATCCCACATTTATAAACTGGAGGTTTTTTTAAGAATTGAATTTCCTGCCTTTTAAAAACTGGAGTTTAAGTATACACATTCTACCCACAAATTCAATCAGAAATTTCCCTCATATAGAATTATCCAGTGGTAGAGGATTCCAGAAGATGAGCATTTGATCTGTACTATGGTTACTGGGAGAGGACTGAAGTGAGAACTGCGTGGATGTGGTTATATTCCCTCTGTGCCAAAATATTTTGAAGGGCTGTTTTGGACTTAATGAACTGGTGAAGCAAAGGTGTGAGTAGGTACAACACATACAATTGAGAAACATACATATGCTTTAACCTCTGGTTAAAACTAATGTTGTCATGCCTGCTCCACCAAATGCAATGGAAAGCTATGTTCCAATTTCCAATCCTATTCTTTGAATTAGGCAAGCTGAGGAAGAAAAGCTGTATTGGACCAAAAACTCTACAGACATGATGTGCATGTTTTGCAAAATATGTCTGTTTAGTTTTTGAATTTTTTTTTTAAAAAAGGGAAGAGGTTGGAGTTAGCAAAGAAAGTCATTGGAAACCAAAGTCAAAATCATCCATACCATGTGAAAGGAAGATAGTGAAGAAAGACAGGGACAAAAATCAAATCATGTGAAATGTGGTGTTGGTAGAGATACTAAAGACAGCCAGAAAAGCAGAAAAGTGGGTGCTCAATCAAGTCAATCCTGAACTCTCGCTCAAGCAAAAATGAGTAACCTGAGTCTACCCTACCAGGCACATATAATAGAACTGTGAACATTCTAAATGACTGAATTATTTGCATAGCATAACATTCCGACCAATCAGAATATGCATGCAGTCATGATTTTTGTGTTTTAACCTATGGCCACAAATGGAGCTTATGACTGGACAGTGGTTTGGAGATTATCCTACTTAAAAATCATGTGGATCCAAGAACTGCTGGATAACTAAGTGGTTTAGGTATCCGACTGCTGAGCCAGATGTTGGGAGTTCAATTCCCCAGTGTGCCTCCTTGACAGGGGCTGGACTTCATGATCCATAGGGTCCCTTCCAGCTCTGCAGTTCTAAGGTGGTTGTTGTTGTTGTTGTTGTTGTTGTTGTTGTTGTTGTTGTTGTTGTTATCCGTGCCTTGGATTGATGTTTTTGCACCATTGCAAAGCCATGCCCTGGGGGACCCATGATTTCTGTCTTATAGTCTATGGGCACAAATGGGGCCTATGATGGGACATTGTTTTGGGGATGATCCTGCAGAAAAATGATTTGGATTAATGAGGATCCATGCATCATCTCCATGTTCTTGCAGCACTGCAAAGCCATGTGCTGGGGGACTCATGCTTTCTGTTTTGTAGTCTGTGGGCAGATATGGGCCCTGCTATTTGATAGTGGTTTGGGGGATGACCCTATGTAAAAATTATTTGGGTCCATGAGCATCTGTGCTTAGGATTGGTGTTTTTGCACCACTGCAAAACCATGTACATGGGGGCCCACAATTTCTGTGTTGTAGTGTGTAGGCAGAAATGGGGCCTATGATTGGACAGTGATTTGGGGATGATCCTGTAGAAAAATGAGGTGGATCCATGAGGATCCATGTATCACCTCCATATTTTTGTGCCACTGCAAACCATGCACTGAAGGACCCATGATTTCTATAGTCTGTTGGTGCAAATGGGATCTTGTGGTTTAAGGAGGATAACATCAAAACATTAAATGAGAAATCATGTGCATCTGTAAACTCATGAGTTAACTGGGTAAATTTACTCACAAGTAAACCAGGTAAAGCTTGCTTTGAGATCACTTGTCACAAAGAAAAAACCCAGTAATTTCACAGCTTAAATGAGTGAGCTGCTTAATATTATCTATTTTTTAAAATATCTTTTTAAATATTTTCAAAGATAGAAGCTAAACATTTCTGGCCAGGATGGAGTTAAATGCTTTCTTTCACATTTAAGTATAGCGGGGTTAATAATGACAGACTTACACTTGCCCTGTGGCCTGACTAGAGACACATTCTGATTGGTCAGAATGCTATACTATGCAAATAGCTCCCTCTTTAGAAACTTGCAAAGTTATAAAAAAAGCCGTGATTTCAGAGGCTTTCAAGCTTTTTAAGGACTAATTAAGAAGTTTAATTTAGAGCTATGAGTGGCTCTATCATTCTAGATGAAAAAAAAAAAGCAGCAAAAACAGAATTTTTTTTCAGCTATGCAAATTTTATCTTGTCATATTTCATTTTTCCCCCCCAAAGGGCTGTAACTAAAAAAGTCACTTGCATCTGTATGGAGTAAAAACAGTATTATTTTTAAAAGTCACAACTCAAAAACCCTTTGCACAAATGTCCCCAAATTTGGCCCAGAGCAAGAGCACGCTCTCTGCTATATACGTGCCAAATTTGGTGCTGATCCAACATCCAGTTTCATAGTTATAAATTTTTGTTTTGGCATGCCTATCTTTTGATTTCCCTTATGGAATGCTTTTTTGCTCCTAAGCACATAATATAAGAAAGGCTGGGCCTGGGGTGGGGAGGCAGTCAGGGAGAAGTAGTTAGAAAGTGTACTAGGGCAAAGAAATTAATTGGGTATTATGCATTATATAATTAAGCAATTGAGGCTGACATTGTAGTATATTTGAGAAAGAATTTCTACAAGAACAGAGAAAAAATGTACAAGTTCTCTTTCATAAAGCTGTCCAAATGAATACGGAAGGATGCTGAGTATGCTGAGCCTTAAATCCTAAATCCATTCTTGTGATAATTTCCAAGTTGTAATCTTACATTCATCCGCAAATACCATACCTGGGCGCTTAGTAATTCCCTTAAATTCTGCAAGGCATATCTCAGCTACATGGTTTAGACTGGATTCAGCAATACTGATATTGCTTTGGATTAAGTGGCAAATCCTCAGTCCTACTAATGGACAGAATGTTCAGCTAGTACCAGTCGGAAGGCAGATGATAAAAGACTGGGAATTTGCTGCACCATCGCTTCTCTTTACCGGCTTTTAATGTTAGTTGTTCTGGTGAAAATGGAGTCAGATTGGTGAATCTGTGGAATGCTTTGGAAACATGGTTTCCAAGTATCGTTGTTTCCCTTTCCCATTGCTAATCCTATGACTTTAACAGCAGGTTGGCATGCGTGAATTAAGCAGGTCAGTAGACGCCTCACCTAGATAAAACAGAAACATCTTCATTGAAATATTGTTGTAAACACAGGTGTATGAACACTTAAAAACAACAGGGAACTCTTCAGAATGTAACTATTGCCAAAGGGACCAAAAGGCTCTTATCTCTTTCATCAGTAGATTTCAACAATTCCAACAAAGAAGCCAGTAAAGAAGACTCCATTTTGACACCCAATATAGCTGGCAGTAAAACTGCATCAATCTACTTTCCTTTCAGATAAAAGCATTAGATTTTAGTGAGCCTTGCTGTTTCTTGAACACAATTGATTAAGTAATAAATAACTTAAAATAATCACTCAATTGCTACCAGCCACAAATAAATCAGGAAGCAAATGGAACATAATGTGAAGTGTGTTAGAAAAATCACAGTATATACAGCCCTTTATGGATGCTGCATACTGTAGAAAAAAGAACAAATCAATTTAAAATTTGTTTCTAATATAGGAAGAATGGAGGAAGGCAATATACCCTGCTGAAATCATATAATGAATTTCTGAAAAGAAGGGACACTGAAGACAAACATTGTCTTGTTGTTAGAGGAACTATTATGTTCACAGGTTCTGACATTTTAAGGGGCAAGTGAGAAAAAACAGCAATACTGTCATCACCTTGCCACTGGGTTCTGCAAAAATGAGTAACTGACCATCACTGTGGGCTTTTGTATCACTACCATGCTTGTTCCATAGGTGTTGATTAAATAATGTTCTTAGTACCTGGAATTAAAGATGTGAAGAAATCTCAACAGTGCCTCATTTCTTATTGAGATACTATAGGTTGTTTAGACATAGTGAAACAGGTTGTCAAGAATTCCCTCATCCCCCAAGAGTTCTTCATGCTAATGCAACAGCAAAACAACATACTTTTCTATAACCACACAGAAAGACAGCACATGAAAAAGGACAAGCTGATTGATAAAAAAGACACAAACTACTCATCTAATGCTGGTTCTTGCAAGAAATGAGTATTTTTCAGAAATGAAAAATTTCAGTCTTGTAAATGCACAAATTCTCTCCAAGACAAATGAAAAAAAAATCCTTACCTTCTCTTGGCAAGGAAGGAAACTTTGACAATTTCTCATTACCATGAAAGAATAAACCACGTCAGGTCTTATGTTCCTACTTGGCATAGAAGCCTGCTGCTTAGGTGTAATGTGTTGAGGGGAGGGGAGCAAGAAAGAACCCCCTTTCTGTGGGGATTGTTGAAAGAAACAGTACTTTTTATCTCGCAAAAGGGAGGGGAAAAAGAAACCAAGTCTGGAATCCTCAAGAGACCTGAGTTCAAGTCCCAGCTCTGCCATTAAAACTCACTGGGGAAATGCAACTGGTAAAACCATTCCTTAAATATCTCACCTTGAAAGCCCTGTTAGAGTTGCTATAAATTGATTCCTAGGTGACAGCATATAACAACAACAATATTGTAATGGGAGACCAACCAAAGTTAAGATACTTTTTGATTATTTGGGTGTCTGCCCACCAGTTGTCTCTACCTCCATTGTTGTAATCAAAGATGCTAAAAGTGAAGTATTTATACTATGACTCACAGATACCATCCAGTATGCTAGACAACGGTGGCTGAATTATTCTAGAAACTATAGTCTGAAAAAGTAACTTTCCTCATTTTGTATAACAGAAGTCACATATTTTTAGCAAGTTGTCTTCACGTGGAAATAGAATATGCAAACTGCCCTTAGAACTTCCTGTTTCATGGGAGAGCAGAGCAGGTATTCTGCTGGATTTAAGAAAGTCATCAAATGGGCTGTTGTTTGCCATAAAGCATAGTCATAAGGTATGTACAGGTGGCAGCTGGCTGGTAGAAGCTTCGGAAGTGTAAACCACTAGTAAATCAACATGTTTCTTCAGCTGTAAGTAGCAGTAAGCTGAAACCATCTGCCTTGCCAGCCATGTATCCAATGTGGCTACCAGTATATGAGATGTGAAATTAGTGGTTCAAGTAACTGAAGTGGAAAGAACATCTACTTCAACCCTTCCCACTTTATGTTTCAGACTATCAGCTCATCATCTGATGACTACCACCACGACTACTTCACAGCAGTTAAGTAAAGTACGTAACTTATTTAAGATAATCAGAAAAAAAAATTAAAAAGCAGTTTTATCATGGTATATTGGATTCTAGATAAAAACAAGCAAGACTTACAAAGCTTATAGTTATAGTCTGGCCACTCCATAGGTCTCATTGGCCATGAATCCCAAAGGCCTGAAGAAATACTTGAATTTAAAATGTTTGTGGCTGTAACCTTGACTGGCCAGACACTGCCAAAGGTTATCTAATTGTGTCTGATTTTGGAATTTAAGCAGATTCAAGTAGTATTTGTAACTCTTTGAATTTTGGTAGCTAAGTAGGATTTACCTTGATTACTCCTTGGATGGGATGTCACCAAAGAGTACCAAAGGCCTCCTGGTAGGGCTAGGGAAGAATCCTACCCAAAACCCTGGAAAACCACTGCCAAGCAGAGTTGGGCCAGGTGGACCAAGAGTCTGATTCAGACTCGGTGTGTTCTTATGTTCTTGAAGGGCTTTCCTTTTCAAGCTGTATGTCATGGCTTTCTACCACTGACCTACTGGCATCATGACCCTTTGGGAAATCATCTGGGCCATCCTGGTGGCTTTGGTCATAATGCTAGAGTGCAGCATAAAACATAAAATGATGACAGTAATTATGATAATGGGTTGCACCACTGTGTGGTTTTTAACATAGTCTTATGTCTTGAACAAAAAAAGGAAGAGGAGTAAGCCAGTGTGGTCTAGTGGACAGAGTGATGGACAGGGCTCAGAAGACCTTGGTTCAAATTCTTGTTTATCCATGGAAATTCCCAGTTGGGTGGCTCTGATAAAACCACTCCTTATATATCTCACGTATCTTGAAAACCCTACTAGGTTCTTCATAATTTGGATGTGACTTGATGGCACATAACAGCAATGTCTTAAATGAAGAAAGGGAAAGGGAAGAACTCTTAGAGTGAGGCACAGTTCCACCTAGAGCTAGACTGGCATTCAGAAGATGGACTACTAGTCAGACTCTAGGTGTTGTCACAGTTCTATAAAGCAGTATTATATATTCCACATTTTATAGCATTTTAACCAGCGCATGCCAAACCATTATAAATTTCATGACTTTTGCAACAAACCACATCTTGTAACCTTGTCATATCCTAAAATGTTGCATTTTATTCAAAATGTTCAAAATTTCATGTTTCAAAAATTGTTCTGAACATCTCAGGTTCTGCTGAAACCCGATGTTGTATAGTGACTCTGAAATATGAATGACGTCATGCCGATATAATGGCTCAGATCCAGATTTTAAGCATATGACACCGGCTAGTCGACAGTTTTGGCATGTAATTATTTGTGGCACCTAGGAAGTGGGAATCTTGAAGACAAGGCAGGGGAGTCTTCCATGAGTCAACCCTCTGACTAATTCAGGGGGCTTCTTCTATCTCCACCCTCCAGCATCTTCCACACCAGAGACTACCCATTCAGGGGGTCCTTCTGACTATCTATGTAGCACACGGGTGAGTCAGGAGGGTATGGTTTGGGGAAAGAAGGGGAGGAGAATTGCAAGTCTGCTGCCCCAGTTGAACTTGCAGAGCAGTGCAATCCCAGCTCAAAGATGTTCCCTCTGTAAAGTTAGATTTTGGCACAAGCCTCTTCTTCAGCTGTTTGAATCAGCTTCTTCTTGTTGATCTCAAGATACCAGCTGACAGAACAATTTGCTATCAAGGCTGGCTGTGCTAATCAAGATCTGCCAGCATAAAAGCCCCCCCCCCCCAAAAAAAGGGGAGGAAGGAGAGAAATATAGAAGGTTCAGGTTGAGGGAGAAACTGAGTTGCACCAGATCCAAACCTGCTCCAATCCAAGGACACATCCTCAATGCTGGCAGAAAGTCAGAATAGGCAAGGTAAAGTTCATTCTAAGTGTTTCTCCACATTTTTAAGGTGAACAGAGTTTGGGTTCGGTGCAACTTTAGCTCACTTCATGTTAGCTCAGTTGCCATTTGACCAGCTTGTTGAGTTAGAATTGCACCCAAAGTCTGCAACAAGTATTGAATGCAGTGACATCAAATGCACATGGGCACATTGATATTTACATGCTGACAACAATTTGAAAGTTCCTGGAGAAAACTTACCATGCATTAAAGAGAACACCCAGATCTGCGGATTCTGGGCTAACTTCTCCCAGGAGATTTAAAGCAGCATCTGTGTGGAGAAATTTGGAGGTGATACAAAACGGTGCTGAGTGTTTTGTTTTTTTCTTTTCCCTTACTTTATGCTTCATTGATGTCATTTGAAAATTTGTTGTGGTTTTAATCTTTGAAAGTAGGAGGAAAGGAATAAATGTTAACAAAGATCTACCTTTGTGCCAGCTAATGTTTTAATCATTAGTTGCTCAAGCATTTTCTCTTTTGTTTGATATCACACTCCTTAACATGTTTCTCCTTTCAGAATGAAAGCTAATCCTTTGTGTTAAACAACAAAAGAAGCTTAAATACAGGTGATAATTATGATTACTATTTTAATACTTTTGTTCAGAAAGAGAAAAATTTTGGCAGACATACAAGGCATTTTAATACTGTTCCGGAAGTGCTGTAAAACTTGTAAATTAGAGCCATCTCATGACCAAGGGTGCAATCTTATGGCCTGAGGAAGTGGACTTGTCCATGAAAGCTCACATTAAAATATAGCAGTTAATGTTTAAGGTGCCACAACATTCCCCCCCCCTTTCCCCCTGTTATCGTATGCACACTTATTTGGAAACACATTCCCTACAGTTCTAGGTGCAACTAGTGTTCTTCTATCTAGAGAGAGGTTTACAATGGCCAGAACCCTATTGGTGTTCAGATAAGGTCTGAATAGTTTAATTGCAGCCAATTGATGAGGTGTTGGGGTGTGCCTCAATCACCTACCTGGTTACCTCAGCACCTCAACAATGAGCTATGCCAAGTTAAGCAAACCTTACAGAAATGCCAACTGAATTTTGGCCAATACCTGTATCCTTCTTGAGACATCAGTTTCTAATGTGAAAGAATGCCACAAATTAACTCAATTCCTAATGCTGCAATGTCCAGTCAGGATGATTTTTGAACTTTTCTGTCTCTCCCTCAACTCCTTAAGCTCTGAAATGGCCAGCCTGAGGAAGGATTATGATTGAGGACACTTCAGATGGTGTTTTGCTGAAAGAAAAAAGAGGAGGGTCTGTGAGAATGTAAAAGTATGGAATGAAAACACCATGTAGGCCTTGTGCACAATGCAGATGTTGGTTCATGAAAGTAGACCTCTCTGTGGTCAGTAAAGACAGCTCAGAAAGATGGAAAGTTGCAAGAAATGTGCTGAAACAAAGGAAATGTATGATTGACAGCATGCTATGAGCATGATGTTAAGAAATAGTTGACTGCAACTGGGAAGTCCCAATGTACCCTGGAGATTAAGAAAGCAGCAAAGGGTGTAAACAATTTTTGTATCGAGTCTATAAAATGCTTATCACTGTATGAACAATTTGCCTTATTCCACAAGAAACCTATGGACTGCTCTGCGCCTCTAATTGCAATTAGATTCTTTACTTCTAAATAAAGTTATTATCTGTTTAAGAATCATATTTTTCTAATACATGTATGGGGGCTTTGCTCTGTGATTTTAATGTTTCTTTGCTTCATGGTTGCCTGGGAAACACTCCAGAGCTGAAGAGAGTAAACATTTTAGTTTCAAATCAGGTGCAATTCCTATGCTTAAAAGGGTGAGGAGGACCCCCCACATGTAGGTTCAGTTGACCCAACCAGGTATAGCAAGATATGGGTCAACAGTTCATTTGGACATCCCCTCCCATGTAGGACAAGATTTTACAAATATAATGTGATAGATTTCCCTACCCTGCAGACAGCAGTATTAATCCAGTTGCCATGACTCAGTTTCCAGATATTAACCCACTTGGTTCTACCAAAACTCCATAGTAATATAATAATGGTGAGTATGGCTTTCACAATTCATTCAGAAAAAAACATAAAAAGGCCTGAAATTGCTCATCTTCTCTGGCATGCCAGAAGCCCTTCAGTACAGTGAGGGGGTTGATTAAAACAAAAAGCAACATTGCTGCTCTGGTAAGCTTTAGCAACAGGATATACTACTAAAGGACCTTGGGACACATCACACAGGGGTTTAATAGAGGGACAACTTAAGCCGGGGGCCTATGTTGCCTGAGACAAGAAAAGGAAAGCAAGAATATGTCTCATCTTGCTTGCATTCTGTACTTCAAGACCTGGGGCAGAATATGCCAAAAAGCACTGAATATTAGGACTGCTGAGAAAATGCTACTTATACCCACTGGAAGCAGTGGTTCTGGACCAGATTATGGTGAGAGCAGAATTTCACTCCACCATGAAACCCAAATTTGTGTGACATAAAATACAATTTGATTACATGACAAATAATTCAGTGTTCCACTCTGTTTTAACAGCTGATACTGCACCAGTTTCACTAATGGTAACTGAAAAATCCTAACGAAAAGGAAAGAGAAGGAAAGTGGTGGTGGTGCAGGGAGAAAGAAAGGATGAGAGAACAAGAGTACAAGTTCAAGGGAATTATAGAGAGGTACTTTATTACCACACTTTCTCTTGGACAGCACAGAAATAAATAGAAAAAATGAAACAATTATCTGTCAACAACACTCTTAGTGAAAGTGAAAAATGTAGATTAACATAGTAGATTACTCTAATTTTTGGAGGACTCTAGCTTGTTGCTGTATCCAATGTGGCCATGTGTGGCGGCGAACAACTCCCCTCCCCTTATTACTCAGTAAGCACCAAACATGATGGATTGGAACTCTGGTTTTTTTCCCCTCCCAACTCGGAACACATGCTTCTAACACTTGTCCTAAAATAGAAATCCATTATCCAGCACTTAATGTTCAGGACTTGTCAGAACAGAAATGAAGTGAAGTGCCTGAGTCCTTCAAGCCTGGGCCCCTTGAGATATACCCAACTCTCATCAACATAAATGTGTTTACAGTGAGTGGCTGTGTTGTGTTTTATATAGGGTCTCTCTCTGTAGTGTTATAATTCATAAATGAGAATAGAAACTTTTTTTTGCATATAATGAAGATTGTTGTCTTTTTGAGACAAAGTCCATAATTAATTATTTCATCTGCGTTTTCATTTCTTTTCTTTTTTTGTGCGGGGGGAAGTAATAATTATCCTCATCATTAAAACTAAGGAGCAAATAAAACAGTTGCTGTCATTAAGGAGTGAAAAGATCAACCTCTAACAACTGATTGTGTTGCTTGTAGATGGGAAGCAAATCAAAAGGCAAATATAGACTATTTATGTTTCTATTAAAAGATGTGAAGGGGAGCTGTAAGCACTTTTTACACATCACACAAAACTCATTGGGAGGAGGGTTGTACATGCTGGCCCCTCTGCCACCATCTATGTGCTCTGGCTTAACTTACTGTTACACAGGTGCAGAGCTGGGAAATGTTTGCTTTGTGGAGTATGTCTCCTAGAATCCCATGGTCAGCATGGCCACTTGGCATTGGAGCTGTGAGATTAGAGGAGAATACTTGTTTTCTGTTTGATGTCTAAGGGAATGCATAGTTTCAACAGACTTGCAGAGAGCTAGGTCAGCTGTCTCCCTTTTGTGTAAGCTCCATGCAGACTGAGTCAAAATTACAGATGAAGAGTGTGACTACATTGCAATATACTCCTTCAGTTACTCTGCTTTTAACACAATGCAAGTCGATTCAGAGTTTCTCGACTACATGGTGTTATTATAAGCATGGGGAAAACTCACACTTTTCTTTGAGGAATCGTTTCTTTCTGGACACACATCAGGGGGTTATTTATTTTATATTGCTCTATATCACACTGTTTTTTGACCCTTTGTTGGTTGTGTGAATGTTATTGTGTTCACTCTGTCGGGGCATTTCTTGTGCTGATGTCTTGGTAATGTGTTTAAGATGGTCTGGGATGCTGTGCCATCAGGAAACCAGCAGTTATGCTTGTTGTCTGAACTGTTTCTCTTTTTAATTTTTTTTTTAAATAAACCATTCAACTTTAGTGCTGCATCACATAGGTGCTGGAGTCTTACTGGCTTTTTATTGACATGTGGTTTGCCTTCCATTTGGTGACTTTAGCTTCTCCCTACATATACTATGCCAACTCCTTTCTTTTCCCTTTCCCTTCCTTGTCTTTTCCTTTTCCTTTTTCTTACATCTGCATTCTTGTTGGGCTTTTTTTGGCTGTCTTTCTTTATTGCTGCATTTGCAAGCCTTCTTATTGCACAGGAAGGCCTGTAGTTGATAGGAGATTGTCAAAGGAAATGAGAGAGAAGTTTCAATTGCAGAAAAATACACTATTTGAGACATTGATGCAGCACTATGTCACTTAGAATACAAAAGAGTACAAAACTCCCACTAAAAACATTCAGAAAAACAAATACTAATACTCCAGACAAGACATTTATAGACAAGGAATGCAGGTGGAGTCAGGACAGACCCACGAGTGCATCAAAGTGCCAACTTGAGTCTATTTAAGGCAACTTAAAGGGCAGTGTCGTCCTCTTCACCAAATCAACCCAGTTCAATTGATACTGTCCCATGAGGGTGGGGACAGCGGCACAAGTACATTACATGAGTTGATACAATAATATCCCACAACAACTCTGCGATTTTTAAGGCAATGTAGCTGCACTCTTATTTCTGTTGTTCTCATGAACCTCTGAATTGACACATTCCTTAGAGCAGTGGTCCCCAACCTTGGGCCTCCAGATGTTCTTGGACTACAACTCCCAGAAGCCTTCACCACCACCTCTGCTGGCCAGGATTTTTGGGAGTTGAAGTCCAAGAACAACTGGAGGCCCAAGGTTGGGGACCACTGCCTTAGAGAAGGTTGGGGAGAGGAAAGTAAACTGTCTTCCAGATTATTTGCTGAGAGGATTAAAAGATGAGTCACACCTAGGCCTTCCTGCACCATCTTTCCTCCCATTAAAACACATCAACAGAGCATTATCTCTTACAGCCATCTGCTATTTATTTTCAGGTCTTGAGAGGTGTTGCCTGAGGCATCTACACTGATGGCTCCATTTAGAATCAAGAATTACATAAACCCTATTCAGGTCTTCTGAAGGAACTTTAACTAAATGTGTGAGGATGGTGAGCTCTATAAACCCTTCCACTCCACAAGTGGAGAGTGATATTCTGAAGAGAACTTCTGCAACATATGGAGGCTCTTGATATGAAGGCATAGGGTTGTGTGGGGAGTCTCCAGAAGCATAGGAACTTGTCCTCTTCAGGGTGTCACTATTCCTATTGATAGGATTAATTGAAGTAGGTTCTGCATGACTGAATAGGATTATAGTTGGAGCCTGGAAGGTAACTGAATATTCTTTGCAATCAAATGAAGGGGCTGTAGGAGGTGCATGAAATGTCACCAGGACACAAGATATTGGGCTTTCTGTGTAATTTAATATTCTCCTTCTTCAGGTTGCATAATCACACAGAAAGAGTCCTTGAAGGTCCTACAAAAATGCAGCATTACATTACATATCTTAAGTAGCACACACACAATTAGCTGGCAGCCAGGATAGTTCTAATTATCATTTGCCATGTCTCCCTCTACTCATGTGTATAAGGTCTGGAAAATGCTAGAGTTAAGTATCATGGGCTAAGGCTTCTGAAAACAGAATTAAGGCTATTTATTTATTTATTTATTTATTTATTTATTTATTTATTTATTTATTTATTTATTTAACTTATATGCCGCCCACACTACCCAGAGGTCTCTGGGTGGCTTACAACAATTAAAATACAGTAAAAAAGATAAAACAAAATACAATTAAAATATATACTCTAAAAATTGCCATCAGGACCCACAGTTGATATTATTTCAATTAAAAGCCTTCTGGAACAGGAAGGTTTTGACCTGGCACCGAAATGTCATCAGCATCGGCGCCAGACGAATCTCAGTTGGGATGGCGTTCCATAGTCTGGGAGCAGCTGCCAATAAGGCCCTTTGTCTACAAGCCATCCCTCTTACCTCCTTGAGGGACGGCTCTTTCAAAAGGGCCCCCTGGCTAGATCTTAACTGCCGGGTAGGTTCATATGGAAGGAGGCGGTCCTTCAGGTATCCAGGGCCCAAGTCGTTTAGGGCTTTATATGTCAAAACAGGCACTTTGAATTGGGCCCGAGCAGCAACTGGTAGCCAATGTAATTTAAACAGAATCGGCTTGATATGTCCCCTAGTGGCCCCACCACTCACCAGCCATGCAGCTCAATTTTGGACCAGTTGCAGTTGCCGGACCACCTTCAAAGGCAGCCCCACGTAGAGCGCATTGCAGTAATCTATACGAGATGTTACCAGTGCGTGTGCAACTGTCATGAAACTCTGCTCGTCCAGTTAGGGCCGTAGCTGGTATAATTTCCGCAGCTGAAGGAAGGCGCCCCTCGTCACTGAGTCCACATGGGCTTCCAGAGTTAGACTAGGGTCCAGGAGCATCCCCAGGCTGCGGACCCTGTCCCTTAGGGTGAGTGTAACCCCATTCAGGGCAGGGAAATGGCCCTCCAGCCTGTCCGGTGAAGCACCCACTAACAGCACTTTTGTCTTGTCTGGATTGAGTTTCAATTTATTAACCCTCACCCAGTCCATTATCAGGTCCAGACATGAGTTCAGCACAGAAACCGCCTCACCTGGATTGGTGGAAAACGAGAGGTAGAGCTGAGTGTCGTCAGCATATTGTTGACTCCTCAGCCCAAACCTCCTGATGACCTCTCCCAGCGGTTCCATGCAGATGTTAAACAGCATGGGGGACAGTATCGAGCCCTGAGGAACTCCATGACATAAACACCATGGGACAGAGCAACTGTCCCCCCGCTCCACCCCCTGGACACAGTCAGCCAGGAAGGAGTGGAACCACCGTAAAGCAGTGCCCCTAACTCCCAACCCAGCCAGCCTATCCAGAAGGACACCATGGTCGATGGTGTCGAAAGCCGCTGAGAGGTCCAGGAGTATCAACAGGGTCACACTCCCCTGTCTCTCTCTCGGCAAAGGTCATTGTACAGGGCAACCAAGGCAGTCTCCATACCAAAACCCGGCCTGAAACCCGATTGAAATGGATCCAGAAAATCCGTTTCATCCAGCAGCTCCAACATTTTGCCCAAATAAGGGAGGTTCGCCACTGGTCAGTAGTTAACCACCAGCCTTGGGTCCAGGTTAGGCTTTTTTAGGAGTGGCTGAATTACCGCCTCTTTCAAGGTGGTAGGGACAACTCCCTCTCTCAAAGAGGCGTTCACGGCCTCCTGGACCCAGGTGTGAACCCCCCTGGCAGATCTTCCAATTAGCCAAGATGGGCAAGGGTCGAGCGGAGTGGTGGTAGAACAGACAGATCCAAACACCCTGTCCACATCCTCAGATCTCAACAATTAAAACTCATCCATTAATACTTGACCTAAGCACGGTACACTGGACACATCCTCTGATTCTGCAGTAACGGTGGAGTCCAACCCACTGCGAATCTGAGCGATTTTCCCCTCAAAATGAAAGACAAACTCATCACAGCGAGCTGATGAGCAGTCTGGGACCTCCACCAGATTTCCCGGTTGAAGAAGATCCCGGACCACCCGAAACAGCTCTGCTGGACGACATTCTGAGGAAGCAATACGGCTGGAGAAATATTGCTGTTTCGCCAGCCGTATTGCCACGAAATAGGCCCGAGAATGGGCTCTAAGTCGTGTTCGATTGGACTCCCAGCGGGATTTCCCCCACCTGTGTTCCAGCCGTCTCCCCTCTCGCTTCATCGCCTGCAGTTCAGAAGTATACCAAGGAGCTTTCTGGGCTCTGCGTGCAGGGAGAGGGCACTTAGGTGCAATCGTGTCAACCGCCTGGGTCATCTCCCTATTCCATAGGGTTACCTGAGCTTCGACAGGAGCGCCGACCATTTCAGACGGATAATCCCCCAGAGCATTCAAGAAACCATCCGGATCCATTAGTCTCCGAGGGCGGAACATCTTAATAGATCCCCCACCCTTGCAGAGGGGAGAAGAAGCTAATAGACTAAACTTGACCAGGAAGTGGTCTGACCATGACAATGGGGTCACAACCAGCTCCTCCACATCCAAACCACCATCTTCCAGTCCCGTTGAGAAAACCAGGTCCAAGGTATGGCCCTTCTCATGTGTTGGGCCGATGACACATTGAGACAGCCCCGTGGTTGTCATGGCAGCCATGAAGTCATGAGCCGCCCCAGTCAAGGCAGCCTCAGCATGGATGTTGAGGTCCCCCAGCACCAACAGCCTGGGAGTCCTCAACACCAGGTCAGAGACTACCTCCGTCAGCTCAGACAGGGAGACTGTTGGTACGCAGCAGGGTGGGCGGTACACTAACAGAATCCCCAATCTGTCTCGTAAGCCCAACACACAATACAGGCCCTCAAGACCTCCTCTCAAAGGGATAGGAAGCCTGGTCAAAGAGATAGAACTATTTTGTGGCATAAATATATTTGACTGTGTTGGAAGAAATGTGTGAACAAGATTTAAAGATGGTGAAGCTAGCAAACTCTAAAATTGCATAGGGAATAAAAAAATTATGTCCCTTCCTTCTGGTTCATTGGTACAAAGATTTTGGAAAGATGTTCAAATACAAAATTTTAGGGCTGGGGAGCATACTTAAATTCAGGAAAAGTCTGAGTTAATCTGGATCAGAACTTTTGTTCAGAGGGCATTAGATTTTAATGTAAGGAAAAAATGATCTCTCAACATACCAACCATGCAGCCCACAGACCTTAGCACAAATCCAGGCAGAGTCCTTAGGTGAGCTCAATGTATGTTGTGGTGAAGGTGTGCACTTACATTTGTTTTTCAGGTAATCTATTGCTAACAACATGCACACAGTGCTATGGCCAATAATTTTTTTTTGGCAGAACAAACTTTCTTGGAATGTAATTTCTTTTGGTTTCTTATAGGCAAAGGTGTCAGATAAGGGTGCATTTTATCCCCTTATCCAGTCTGTACAGAAAACAGATCATACAGAAGGCTGGACTAGATTCAGATGAAGGAGGAGTGAAAACTGGTGGAAGAAACCTCAATAATTTAAGATCTGCAGATGACACCATCTTACTGGCAGAAAACAGCAATGACTTGAAATGACTTTTAGGGAAAGTGGAAGTGCCAAAGTAAGACTGCAGTTGAACATTAAGACCAAAATCATGGCTACAAAGAACTACATAACTTTAGCATTGACAATGAAATAGTTAGAGATTTTGTATACTTTGGTTCAATCATCAATCCAAATGGAGGCTTTAGCCAAGAAATCAGAAGAAATAATCATTTGTAAGGATGTGTCAC
The DNA here is from genome assembly GCA_037013535.1 of Intellagama lesueurii. NCBI lineage: Eukaryota > Metazoa > Chordata > Lepidosauria > Squamata > Agamidae > Intellagama > Intellagama lesueurii. Next base: position 115,317,106 of record JBAJHW010000005.1, read on the forward strand.
CAGAGACCAAGACCATCCACATTGTTATATTTCTGATCACTGTGTATGGTAGTGAAATCTGGACAGTGAATAAAGCTGACAGGAAAAAAAATGATTTGTTTGCAATTTACTGCTGGAGAAAAGCTTTGCAGGTATCCTAGACCACATAGGCATCCTTCAGTCTTGAGAGACTATGGTAACGTGCTCTGTATGGAGGACTTGGAACAGCGTCTAGTGTTTCGATGCTGTATGCGAAGCTGGAGTGTCCTCTGCAGAGCACGAAGCCTGGATAAAATAATATGGAGGATAGGCTGTTACCCAAGCAGCAAATCCCCCCTCTCCACGTCGCTGAAATAGTCCAATGGAGAGGCAATAGCCAATACAAGTGGTTCCAGCGACGTCGCAGGAGTTGCCAGAACAACACGAACTGCCTCCGGGACTCCAGCTTGGGATTTTGCCTCGAGGTTGACTCCTGAAGCCTTTTCCATCAGTGGATATAGCCACAAGGCAGTGGAGGTTTGAAATCAGAGTTTTCCTTCTCCTAGATGGGCTGCCTCCCAAGGCTGACGAGTCCCACCTACCTGGCCTGCTCCCTCACTGCATGGACGACGATGGCGGCGCCTCAGTGGGGGTTTGAAGTCGGAGTTTTCCTTCTCCTAGATGGGCTGCCTCCCAAGGCTGACGAGCCCCACCTACCTGGCATGCTCCCTCACGGCATGGACGATGATGGCGGCGCCTCAGTGGGGGTTTGAAGTCGGAGTTTTCCTTCTCCTAGATGGGCTGCCTCCCAAGGCTGACGAGTCCCACCTACCCGGCCTGCTCCCCCACGGCATGGACGACAATGGCGGCGCCTCAGTGGGGGTTTGAAATCGGAGTTTTCCTTCTCCTAGATGGGCTGCCTCCCAAGGCTGACGAGTCCCATCTACCCGGCCTGCTCCCTCATGCCATGGACGACGATGGCGGCACCAGAAAGATAAACAAGTAGGCCTTAGAGCAAATCAAATCTGAACTATCTCTGAACTATCTCTGGAGGCAAAAATTATGAAATTGATGATGTCCTACTTTGGGCACATCATAAGAAAAGATAATAATGTTAGATAAGGTGGAAGACAGCAGGAAAAGAGGAAGGCCACATATGAGATAGATTGACTCCCTAAAGGAAGCCACAGGCTTCAATTGACAATAGCTGAGCAGGGCTATTGAAGACAGGGCATTTTGGACATTTGTTATTGATAGGGTCATCATAAGTCAGTGGTGACGACAGTACACCAACAGTCATCATGGAAACTGCCAGATATAGTCATGTCCTTCTTGCATCTGATGTTTTAGCCTATAGGGCTTGTGCTACAACAAAAGACTATGTGCACTTACCTGGGAATCAGAACTTTATTGATCAAGAAGATACAAACAACCCATCCAATGCTACTGTCTTTAAAAGTCCATACAGTAAGATGAGAGTTATTGCAGTAGTACATTTTGTGGATTTACTGAAATGCAAAAAAATCTGTCTAGAAAATTCACAAAATCTTTCCTGGCCTGCCTTCTCCTTGAATCTCACTGTCTCGAATAAAGGAGAAAAAAAGTCTCTTTTTCGATGTTATGATGGAATCACATAGGGATTTACATCACCATAGAAGTGTATGGAAGACATACCACTAACATCCCTGCCCCCTCAGTTCATGACTTTCCCACACTGAGCAGAGGAGTCTGGAGAAGTCTTTACTTATGTTTGCACCCCTTGTTTTAAAAAGGACCGCCCCTGCCCCCCCCCCCCAAATTTCAACTGGAAGCAAGGTATACAGGAAGTATGCACCTTGATTTAAAGTTGAAAAGGCCTTACATCTGCATTGTTACTGTTACAGCAGCAGCAAATTGGGCAGCAATGGCAGCAGGAGCACCTACCAAAGAATGTGCAAGGTGGTAATGCAGCTCATTGACACACAGTGATTTTCACTTTTTCCTGGTTCTCTGGCCCTAATCTAACAATGTCCTATTCTCACCAAGCATGTTCAGCTCTCATAGTATTATTTTGGGGAATCTCCCCATAACCACAATCTTTTCTCCTAAAATTATTTATTCTGCAAAACGCAATGTATCCTCAAGGCTATACCTCCTGTTTGCATATGGGTAATGCTGCTTTGACTACATAAGCAACAGCACTCACAGCCTGAATGTCAAAAATTGAGGAAGTGATACATCGCTTCTTTTCCGTGAAAGCTGTGTGGCCATCTCTTGGGGAAACATTTTTCTCCTCAATAAATCCACTCGGGAATGATAACATTAATGAAAGCAAAGCACTCTGCCTTTGACCCTTCCTAACCTCATCAATGGCCTCTTTGGTAATAATAGAGATAGACAGCCTTTGATGAATTCTCTGCTGTCTAAGAAAGACAGAAAGTCAATCTAATGCTCTGCCTCCCAATTTTACAAGATAACAATTAGTGCTAATGGTTTGTGAACCATTTCCTGGTACAGGGCTTTACACTGGCCACCAGGCAGAACCTAGCAGAGACAAAAAGAAAAGAAATCAGTCAAGTACCTCATCAATACCATGAGGTCAAACACATCACAGTTCTGCAACCATGATGGAAAATGAAGATTGAATTTGCCTTTCTTAAGAATCTAGATGTGATCAGGGTGGTTAAGTAAGGTTGTTTCGAAGTTCACTGGAACAAGAAACCGCAGAAGGAGCCCAGGAACTTCTTATGCACTAATCTCATTGAATGAAAGGTGAGCAGAAGGCAATCACATTTTTAAGAATATTGTTTCATCCCTCTGGGATTGGGCCTTGACCACAGGGCATAGCAGGGGTGAGGAAAGTGTAGCCTTCTAATTGTTATAGGACTGCAGCTCCCACCAGCCCAGCCAGCAATGAGGAAGGAGGTGCAGTCCATAAACATCTGAAGGACCATTCTCCTCACAACACAGATTTTGCACACTCAGAGCAGCACTTCCCGTCATTCAGAGGCAACTTGGTTTTTAAATTCGAGGAAGCTTCAACATTATTTCATATACATGTATATCCAAGTTGGACATGAACAATGTCTTGCATTTAAGTTACAAGTTGTGCTGTTTTTCACAACAGCAGCATTTCTAATGAACCATAGAAATTGCATTATTGCATTATTAACAAACCTGTAGCTTGATTTCTGTTTAGAGAAAACCCTGTTTCTCCAAAACAGACTGCAAGCCTTGAAAACCTGTGACTTTCTGGGTTGAGGTGTGCTTGTCTTCAAGTGAGTCTCAGGAGAGGTGAATTGGATGCTTTCATCAATACCTTCAACTCTAAAGAAACTCCTTTCCATCCCTAATATATTTTAAACAGTTAACTTAGAAACCTATAATTTTTTGTCCGTTAAAATAACATACGGTATAATATCTTGCTATACTATCTAACAAAGCAGGTAAGGCTTCAGCCCAATGATTAGGAAATGGCAAAACAAATGTTATGAATGAAATACTACATTAGTATTCCTGGAGCATTTAATCATGGTCAGAGTATAATTGCTCCCAGCAGTATACAAGATGTAATGAACATTTCTTGCCCCAGTGATCCTGGCCCTAAAACTGGGGTCAAGCTGCAATGTGGGAATAGGAAAGGCAACAGGTAGAAATGATCAGAATTGGAGGACAGGATTTCATATACACATGGGTACTTACTTACATTGCGGGTGTTCCTCTGGGCTTTTTTTTTGCACAGATGAGTGGTCAAGAGACAGTAATTAATCACAAAGAAGTTCTGTGATGTTAATTAATCACTGACAAACCACCTGCCTTGTCAAATTAAGTAAGAATTATAATCCTCAGCTATATAGAAAGTGGAATTTATTTGTAGCTAACATAAGAAGACTATTTTACAAAGAACAGAGAAATAAGTGGGTGGAATTTAAAGAAGGGTGAACTAACTAAAGACGTGGCTACATTAGCGACATGAAGTGATCCAGTTTGGGTCACTTTCAAATGGTTCAGAACAGTGGGGCTTGATTAGATCACTCCTTCCATTGCCATGGAAATTGCTCCTACAACCCCTGTAGTGCCAGTCTAATCAACCATGTATTGGCATTGGATCTTATGTGCCCCTCCCCTTCTCACTCCCCGACTCTTGCCTCCTGTTTTGCAATAGCTCTCAGCCAGTCAGGAAACAGTCTAGTTTCATTTGCTTGTGGGTGGGGATTAATGCTGGTTTTTTTATGTACACAAAGAGGATATCTCATGTTTCAGGGCCATGTTTCTTCTTTTCTCCTTTTTTTTTTTAAAAAAATATTTTTTGATAAGTGGCATAGCACTGCATTGTTTCATTGCTGAAGAACTCTAAGTGACCCTTCCACTCTATTTCTGAAAGACATTTTCATTTTTTTAAAAAAGCATTACTGCCTACTTACTGTTGTGCTATGTAGTCTTCACTGCTTTCTTAAGTCCTGCACGGCAATACATTGTTAGGTCACAAGGTGGAGTCTTCTATTATCTACTGCACACCTGCATGGAGGAGTGACCTAAAGGTGTGACACCTCCACCAATGCATGAGTAGGCAGTCATGAGCAGCCCTGAACTAACCATTAAGCAAAATAAGCACATGCTTAGGGCATCAACAAGGGAAGGGGGCACCACAGAGTTTGTATTTTTTTCAATACTGGATTTACCATGGACCATGGTGCAAATGGTGCAACCTCCTTAACAAACCACAACCATCCATCCCTCACCCTCGGCCCTCTCCTTCCCCTCCTCAAAAGGCACAAGAAAACCACCTCCCTGCCTAAAGCAATTGAGTATGAACCAGTAAAAACTAAAAAGTATAAAGATTCATCTAAAGAGAAAACTCATGTTTTGAGTGAAACGATTAATCATCATCATTGCTTGGTGGTTTGTTTGTTTTTTATTTCTGTATTTTGGGAGGTTTGGTGGGGATAAAGATAAAAAGAGCTGCTGATCTTTTAGACCTATGCAAGCCAAAGAAATAACAGCCACTGTTAAAAATGCCCACAAAGGGGTTTTAAGCTCTTGTCTGTGCTTTTCAGTTTGCAGATTCTAACAAACCTTGTTTACATTAATCAAGGTGTAAAAGCGCAAGATTTGGCTGGAAGCCAGTAATTTGATTGTATGTATGGTTTTATTTTTTGTCACATGGTATGAAATTTAATTACCATATTTTCATGCATATAATGTGTGCATTATGTTTTTTTCTCAAGCCATGGGATCTGCCGCATGTTTTATTTGTAGAGTGCACCATAATCTTTTTAGTGTTTAGGGCCTCTAAAGGTCTTAATCCAGCTGTGGTCATGAGTACCTGACTGTGATCATTTCAGTGGAAGGTGGTGAAATTTCCAAGGTTTTTATTTTCACAGGCTACCTGAATTGTCATTCCAATCTAGTTGTAATAGCGCTATTTCAGTTAATTGTTTGCAATGCCCATTAACCTGATGTAATACAACACTGTTCTAGATACCTATATTGGGTCTATAAAAGTTTTGTGGTGTTCTTAGGGATTAGACACTTTCGTCACACTTCCAACTCTGTGGCTGTAGAGATCTTTGGAGGGTGGTTGGATGTGCTGCTAGAGATTTATTACTTTGAATTACTGTAAGCCCCTATATCAGAGAGGTAGTAAATAGACAGAAGAAATTTGGTATGGCTGTTCTTTTGACAAGCCATACCTGGCATAACCATTCCACATGGCTTGCCCATAGCAGATTTTTTTTTGGAGTAGGTTTCCGATGTTCACTGATTATGTTCTTCAAGAGGAGATGAGGCAGAAGTAACTTTCCAGCAAAATTCCTATTCCTCTTCACTCTGCAGGGCCCTACTGTGCTTTTGTATAGGACAGTACACATTTATATACATGACAAAATAGGTTATTTCTCTGCAGAGAAGTAGAAAAGGCCAAAGGAGGAGGATATAGCTTGGAAGGAATGACACCCCTTCAGCACTAACCAGCAGTTAGTGCTGGTTCATTTATTGGACATGGAAACAGATAACATTCTGATGCTGGACCAGGGATAGTCAAGGAGAATCATGTGGATAATGGAAGTATATGTCACCTAGGAGGGGAGTGGGGATGAAAGTATGTATCTTCTCAGAGGTAAGGGGGTGTCAACATGTTGAACCTGATTCTAATACCTGTGTGGTCTACCTTAAGGCCCAGGCCCATCCATACCTAGGGGAAGAGAGCTGGATATAAACAGTAGGCACTTTTTCTGTGTATAGTCAAATACAGTAAAGTGTTGCATCAATGTGTGTCTATCCTTTGCCAGCACTACTCAGTAATTATGGAATGAACTGATGGGGAGGATATTACTTATGGCTCTTTGATTTATTTTCAGTCTCCATCAATGGATAGTACAAGCTCTGCTGCTTCTTATGATTTAAGAATCATATAAAGGAAACACTGATTTTGAGGCCTTTTATGAGCTGGAAGGTTATTTAATTTAAAATTTAACATTGGGTAGAGAGGCATTACATGGTTTTCATTGGGCATGCTACCTTATGTGGTAACCATGATGGGAACTGAGACATGACCTTCTCTGTTGGAAGATTGATACCTATATGCTGCATATTGCAATTGTATCCTTATCTCTCTTTCAGACCACACCATGTGCAATCCCACTGGCCACACTGGATCCAGTAGTATGCTTTGTCATGCTGAGCAGGTGGAAGCCCACTGGAAGGACAGATCCTGAAGCTGAGGCTCCAATACTTTGGCCATCTCATAAGAAGAGAAGACTCCCTGGAAAAGATCCTGATGTTGGGAAAGTGTGAGGGCAAGAGGAGAAGGGGACGACAGAGGACGAGATGGTTGGACAGTGTCATCGAAGCTACCAACATGAATTTGACCAAACTCTGGGAGGCAGTGGAAGACAGGAGGGCCTGGCGTGCTCTGGTCCATGGGGTCACGAAGAGTCGGACACGACTTAACGACTAAACAACAACAACAATCCTTATCTCTCTTTCAGACCACACCATGTGCAATCCCACTGGCCACACTGGATCCAGTAGTATGCTTTGTCATGCTGAGCAGGTGGAAGCCCAAGTCTGGAAAAGGCAAAGCACTGGATGAACTCATGCTGGAGCAGGCCAGATCAGTCTCCCACAAATTCAGAGAGCTGCAGGAAAGCTTAGTCACAAGGGACTTGAAGTTGTTGAGTGAACTAAAAGACTATGGTCAAGGAGGAGAAGACACTCACCAGTACAGGAGGGAGTTTCTGGGCTGTATGCAGCAGACAATGCAGCTCCTTTCAAAATTAGTTGAGACATCTGGGGATTCTAATGGGTTCTGCTGTTCCTGCTCTCACACCAGGAACAAAGATGGGGCAAAAGCAGGGCCCTTCTCTGGTACCCCAACAGGGATGTGTACGTTTCCATGCAAAAGGGAAAAGGGTTGGTGCAAAGCCTCAAACAGCTACTGCACCAGATGCTAATGCACCAAGATGGCCCCATTGAGAAATAAAAGGGCAGAAAAGGGGTGCTTTTCCAACACTGGTGAGGGAAGGAGCAGTATTGAGGAGTCAGGCAGGAATGAGGTGGAGCCCTACATTATTGTGAAAGTGAAGGAAGGGGTGAGAGCACAAAGCACAAATGGAGCAGAAGACCAGGGCAGCTGCTCGGCACCAAATAAACTGTGTTTGTTTGGACTGATCTTAATAATTCCAAATGGACAGTAGGTGGCAAACCTGGACCAATCTGGAATGGATTGGTCTTCATTAGGGATGGATAGTTAACATTTTTTAGAATGATCCAGCCATTTCAACAGGAGGCTACAGAGTAGGATAAACTCCTGTGTAGCTAATCTCTAAATTTGGCAGAATTTAACTCTACCCCCACTGATTTAATATAAAGGTATGCAGATATCCAAACTCCTTACACTACTTTGCCCCAGCCAACTCATTCTTTGGGAGTTTCAGGGCCTCAGTGGATAAAAATAACTGCTTGTGAAAGGGCTTAAAGGGAGAAGACGGGAGAGTTATCTCTCCTTCCTGATCATTTATGCCACTTTTACCCCCACCCGCCCATTGCTTCATATTAAACTTCATATTAAACGGATGCTGATGTGGCTTTTAAGTAAGAACTCTGCACTTGTCCTATATAGCTGGGCTCTAGATCTGATCAAATAAATTTGAATCTAGATATTATAAATTCTGCCCATTTTGCTTTCTCTCACATTGAAATTATGTAAACGCAAGGAGTTTTTTCTTTCTTTTCTCAGATATGAATATTTGAAACTAGGTGATCCAACTGCATGCACTGTTGTTAAGGGAAGAGATTCATGAAAGCATCAAAAAGATTACACACTCAGGTAGTTAAGATATAAATGTTCTTAAAAAAGAATGGAAAATCTCTGAAAGTCCAATGTACATACACATTGGTTGAAATCTCGGTGTAAATATATGCTTTTTAAAGCCAGATGATATCATCAGTCAGTGACAGATATCTTTAATTGAATCAAATTAGATACTTCCTATTCCTCCTCCTCATGGCCTGATGCTCCTTAGGGATCCCTTTTGCCTTTAGAAAGCCTTTGGGAGCCTTGTGACAGAGGAGAGTCTTTGACATGAGAAAATCACCACCAGATCACTGGAGGCAGTCCCTAGTGTTGGGACTGCTACTGGTGATTTTTTTAAATAATAGAGTCTCTCCCCCCCACACACACACACACAGGATTTCAGCCATTGTATGGTGCTCTCCATTCTTGGTTCTATTTAATGACACAGAATCGTGAACATTGACATTTGAATTATGGATTTATCACAAATGGCAGGTCACTGGAGAGAAATGACAAGTACGGTGTTGCACAGTTCTGTCCTGGGTACTATGTTTACATCTTTATAAATTACCTGAACAAAGGAGTAGAAGGACACTCACCACATTTGCAGATGACAAATGGGAGGGGCAGTTAATACTCTAGAAGATTCAAAATAACCCTAAAATATTGGAGATGTAACATGTTGGCAAAAAAGGCAATGCAATTCACCAAGAGAAAATTTTCAAAGATGAATAGAAGTCCAATTAATTGCAAAACACATATGAGGAATTTTGAGGATGAGAAAAACAGTTTTGGTGATCCATTAAATATTGAAATACCAAATATCAGTTTATACATCTTGCATTCTTGTGCAAAGAAGTCCATTTCCTCTGGAGTGTTTCTTCCCACCCCCCACTGGAGGTTTTCATTACAAGTGTGTTGGTCCATTTAGATGCAGTTATACTATATAGGGAAAAAGAAAACCTGGAGAACCTCAGATGGCCAGAAGCCTAGATAGGCAGAATTTTCCATATTGATTGGAACCTCCCAGTCAGAACTTGGTTTCCAGAATGCTTTGTTCCAGTTATTGGTTGATTTTCTGTTGGCTGACTAAGAATGGATGAATTCTTACAAGATACACATTCTGATGACAAATACACTCTGCTCATTTTGCTTCCAAAGTTTTTAAAAAGATCTAAGCCAATAGTATTTGCTTTCCTTCAGATTGCATCAGTTATGAGTTCCATCCTTGGTTCTACATCAGAATCAATAGACAATTTGGAAAGTGCCTGTAATTTATTCATCAGGCATTTCAAGCATACCAAAGGCACATTACACTGAGGAACAAGAAGCCTGTATCAGTATTGATCCATATTTTGTAATGATATCCAGCCTATTAAGAAATGAGCCAACACTGAAGTTTTGAAAAGCAAACTCATCACAGAAGCCATGGGACAAAAGGCAAATCCCACGGAAGCTTGTAGGAATAGGATTGGGTGGAAATATTCACAGGTGTAGTTTTGTTTGTTTTTTAAAGTATTCTTAAGTCTAATAAATGTTAACAAATAATTCTAATCACCAAAGGACATTTCTTGCATATTATTCCCAGTCTCTGGGTGGTCAAAGCTTCTTTAAGGCAATGTGATGAGTTTACCTGGCCCCTCATAGCAGCTTAAAAAGTCCATGAGTGGCTGAACCCTGCCTCTTCCTGAAAGATGGGAGTTTTGTTCCAAATGTTAGGCTGCAGCTCATAAGCATGGCACGAGGTGAGGAACAGGACATCTTTCCCTTCCTCAGCTTTCACTATGGAAGATTGCAATTGTTACTGCAATCATACTATGTTTTTGATGCAGACCAGTTGACTTAGGAACATAATTGAACCAATGGACTGAGGGGAAAGTCCTAGCTTTCCAATCCAGTTTGGCACAAACATGGATATACTTCACTATGAGGACTGGCTGTATTATATGGCAAAAATGTGGTTGCCTCAGAAACCTAGTGCAGGGAGGTGGCAGCAAGGTGGTGGAGAGGAGAGCTATGTGCCATATGATCTGCATTTTGCCCTCTAAGCCCTCTAGTACAACTGTCCCGTTGTATTGGTGAAAGACTCAACACCCCCCCAGTGTGTTTTTGTAAATGGGATGGTGGCGGATTGTGGATTGTGCTAGCTCAGGCACTACAGAGGGAGGTGAGGCTTATTTATGCTGTTGCCTTAGGCTTGCAAAGGCCTCCCTCCACACTGTTGGGCAAACAAAAAATGACTCCGCATTGTGTATAGTAGTGGAGCCTGAATGAGTACCACCATGGAGATAAAGAACCACATTCATCTCCAGCTACTATGTGTACATAGAGATCCACAAGTTTTAGTTTGTTCAGTCAGTTGTTTCATCAACAAAAACTTGGGTGGATTAATTGATGGGTGGAGGTTTTAATTGAAATTAAATGTAGTATTTATTATTTTAATCATGTGGTATAAATGCTGATTTTTAACATGTTTGCTTTTTGAAGTGAGTACATTACCAGAACAGGGAATTGAAAAAGAAAATAAAACACAAGCAAACTTAAAGCAATCATAAATATACTTGCATCAAGATTAAGGGATCTGGCGTTCTTTCAAAGCACATGTACCTATAAACAATAAAATGCCACAAGCAGTGCTGTAGTGGAGACACGGCTTGCAGGGTCAAAAGCCAATGCTTTCTGGGTAGTATAAACTATGATTTCATCTGTCAGGCTTCTCAGTTCTTTCTGAGCTTAGCTGAAATGCTCAAGAGAAATGGACATGTCTATTGTTGCAAATGTCCGGTCTGCTGATGAGTGCTTTGGCAGCGTGGAGCCGCCATTGTCCTATGCCCGGGATAACACGAGACAAGGTAAGTGAGAAGAGGAAAGGTTTGGAGGGGGAGTGTATTTAAGCTGAGGGTCCTCCTTCCTCCGGCCTCTTCCTTTCTGGCAGCAGGAGAAGGAGGTCGGAGGACAGAGCTCTGCTTGTTGTGTGGAACTGCGTCAATCGGATGCCATTTTGGACGGGGGGTTGCATCTGAAACCCACCCCCCCACCCCCCACAGTTTGCTGTTTGACGCCAGATCAAGCTTTAGGGCTTATAGCCCGAAGTGTTTATATTAAAAATAAATAAATAAATAAATAAATAAATAAATAAATAAATAAATAAAAGAGGAGAATAAAAATATAAAGCGGGGAAGTAGGGACTGAGCGGGGGTCGGGGTGTGATTTTGGTGTGGCCGTCAGGCCAGGCCTGCATGCCAGCAAAGAAAAAAAAAAGGCTTTAAGCATCTAGGAGTCTCTTCATTTATTCTTCCAGCAAGGAATTGAGAAAAAAAGTTATCGTTTGGGCGCGTTTGGAATTTCCCCCCCACAACTGCCGCCCGCCCCCAAGTTTCTAAGTTTGATACTGGGTTACTTATAAGTAAGATTAGTTTAAAATTTGCATTAGTATATTCGTGTTGGTGACTCTTTTATTTGGAGGAGGGCTTTTAGGCTTCTTATTAATTATTTTAAGTATAAGTTAACTGGGTATGTGTCACAGGCTCCATGAGGCACAGCAACTGAGGTTTATTAGCAGGACACCACCTGCTATGTAGGTCAGTGGTTTAGGTCTCTGGCTGAGCAACCAAAGGTTGGGAGTTCAATCTCCCCTTAGTGCCTTTTTTAAGTAAAATAAAAAGAGAGAGAAAAGAAGTTTGTTACAGTGTGTGAGACCATAAGTGGGGATGACTGTGTGGCTAATAATGGGTATAGATCAGGGGTCTCAAACATGTGGCCCGGGGGCCATTTGTGGCCCGCCGGATGATAGTTTGTGGCCCCCGCCTTCCTGCCCCCCCGAAGCGCCCACGCGGCCTCTGCTGTCAAGAGTCAAAAAAAGCCTCGCCTCGCTCTCCGGCTCTCTCCCAAGACAGTGCCTCTTGCACCCTCCATCCGGAACTGCAGCCTGCCAGCCAGCCCACCTGTCTGCCGGCTGTCAGGCTGCAGTTCCAGATGGAGGGTGCAAGAGGCGCTGTCTTGGGGGAGAGCCAGTGAGCGAGGCGCGCTGCTGGCCCTTTTCCCTGAGTGCCCGAGCCACCGCCGAGCGATGCCTGAGAGCGGAGCTCTCTCCCGGCCCGTCCTCGAAGAGCGCCTCCAAGCCGCCAACAGCAGCTGCTGCCGCCACCGCCTCTTCCAGGGAAGCGGCTCTCTGGCTCTCTTTCTCTCTCGGCAGCACCAGCCTGGCCAGCAGCCGCCTCAGTGCCCGGCAGTGCTTCCTCCTCCTCCTCTTTGTCCTGCTTCAGCCGCCTCATCTCTGGAGGCTGCCTGGGCTCGCCTCGCAAAGTTTGCTCCTCTGTTGTGGTGGGGGTAGCTGCTGCTGCTGCTGCATGCATGTTTTTTTGAGGGGGGGGCCTTCAGAAGAAGGTTGCCGGACCTCCGTGTGTGTGTGTGTTTGTGTGCGTGCACACGCGTGCACCTGTGGGGGCCCCCGCCTCGTTCTGTTTAATTTCGCAGGTACTGATGGGGGCTTTTCTCCTTTGGCAAGGTGATTCTGTGAGGTTTTTTTTTAAAAAAATTATGTCGTGCCCTCCCCCCCGCTAGGCAGTCGCCGGCACTCCCTCCCTTCTCCGCTTCTTCGTCCTGCTGGTGGTGGTGGTGGTGGTAGTGAAGAAGGAGCCGGAGGGGGTTGTGGCCGGCGACGAGGACTCGCGTGCCCCTCCTCCTCCTAAGGAAACTCCTGGGCGGCTTCCTTGGGCTCTTGCTCTGCTTGGCGGAAAATCTGATGCGGCCCAGCCTCACCCAGACTCTGCCTCCAGCGGCCCCCAGGTAAATTGAGTTTGAGACCCCTGGTATAGATAATTCACCATGTTAGGTTCATTTGCATAATTAATATTCATAAGAATAACAGTTATTGTATTGATAGTCTAATAGCTGTTCTGTGGTTTACACTTGTTATCTGCTACCATTGGCTGAGCTGGTTTAGGTATTTTAAATTGATTGGTTTACACCAAGCACTGGCTACGCTCGGTTTCTACCACTAGGTGGGGGTGCTGTGCAAAGTTTTTGTTATTGCTGCCAGGCAAGTGCAGTGCCTGCACTACAATCTTTAAGCATAGACAGAGTGCATAGTATAATTAATAGCATTTAGCATAATTCTTATACGGGAAGCAATTTTAAGAGAGTTTGTTGGGCAAGAGAGGATATAGGATTTAGTGTACGGGCAAGTTGATAAGTTTTTGTACCCAAGAGCTGTGATGTCTTCGAGGAAGGGACAAGGGGGGAGAAGGGTAAGCAACCCACCAAAAAGAGGGTTGTCCCCCAAGTTTCCCCACCTCAATCATCTTCGGATGAAGAGGCATGGCCAATATGGCAGCAGCTGCAAGACAAGATTGCAGCTTTAGAAGCTGAACGAGCAACCAGACAGGCCTCGCCAGCTAGCGTGACACAACCTTGGCGTTCTTCTAGGGATGCTAGGAGCCATAGGAAGGCTAAACTCAAGGATCTGGCAGAAAATTTATTATCATGTTTTTCTGCCCTATAGCAGGAGCGCACAACGGACCAATCGACAGGGAAAGGGGCTGTCGCGTCAACGTTTACACCACAGGGCGGTCACGAAAGCGAGGAGCTGGGCACGGGATCAGCTGAACCTGGAAGGCCAGCAGCTACAAGATGCAGAGGGTGTGACGAAGGACAAGAAGCTATCTGGGTAGAGGACAGTGAACCATCTACGTCTGACGTCACGCGTGAGTTAGAGGCTGTGCAACACACAGTGACACCAATGCTGGTTTGGCCTTGGCAGTTTAGTGGCCAGTTTAGTACACCATCACACATACCACATGGCATGCAGGGTATGAGTGGTGGGGGCTCCCATTGGCCAAGTTCTAGCACATCAATAGCTTCCTGGGCTTCTTACTCTCAGGCTTGTTCCCCCACCTTCTTTGGCCCAATGCCGGGAGTAGGTGTATGGCCGTATCCGTCAGTGCTGGATACGGGCTACAACACAGTGTCCTTAAATGCTCTACCTTTCGGAGATCGCGCCCTGCCTTTAGGTGACCACCTCGCACCGGCGAGTAAAGAAAAAATTTGAATGGAGAGTATGTCGACTTATTCGAACTCCTCAATAGAGAAGTGGAAAAGAAGGATGTTGATAAGGAGGATGATAGGGAGAAAGAAAGGCGTAGAAGACGTAAGCCGGAAAGGACCTGGGCCAATTGGTTACCAGGATTTATCATTTATGTGGGGGTGATTGTGAGAGAGCAGCCTTGGAGGGCACTGGCTCTCTTCCAGTACCTAGATTTAATCTATAGAGCATATGTAGACTTCGCGGGGCAGGCCTGGCTCACATATGATGAATCGTTCCGTATGTGCAGTGCAATTCATCCAAATTTGCGCTGGGACGAGCCATTGCCAGGCCTGTGGCTGCAGGTTATGACTCCAGCTAGACCTAACCCCGGAGAATGGTTTGATAGCGGTCACCTGATCCGAAAGCAGGGCGTGAATATGGGTTCCTGTGCTGGCACGGGGCAAGCGGTTCAACCCCACTTTCTTTGTTGGGACTACAATGCCAAGGGAACCTGCTCACGCAAGGGATGTAGATTCAGGCATGAATGCTCAGTGTGTGGGGGTCAGCACCCTAGCACATCCTGCTTTAGAGCCAGAGCACAGAGGAAAGCAAATAAGGCCGCTGGAGGTAATAAGAAGGCGCCCAGGGGAGGGGGTCCCCCTGGAAAAGGGTCCCAGTCCAATTAAGCTAGAGGTTCTGGGTGACTGGTTGGCAGATTATCCGCGACTAGCAGACACCCATTATATATTGGAGGGTTTCACATTTGGTTTTAGAATTCCAGCTGAGGGAGGACGTAAGGCATTCTTTGCAAAGAACTTGAGGTCTGTAAAGGGCATGGAGAGGATTGTGCGGGAAAAAATTAGGAAAGAAGTATCAGAAGGTAGGGTCCTAGGTCTGTACCAGCATCCCCCATTAGGGAATCTTAGGGGATCACCCTTGGGCGTTGTACCCAAGAATAATCAGGGGGAGTTCAGGCTCATTCACCATCTGTCCTACCCAGAAGGGGAGTCAGTGAATGATGCTATACCACACGAGTTGTGCACTGTGGGATATACCTCTTTTGATGAGGCAGTACGCATGGTGCGCAGGTGTGGACAGGGGGTGGAGCTAGCGAAATGCGACATTAAGTCAGCGTTTCGTGTTCTTCCAGTCCATCCGTTAGATTTTGATCTTTTAGGTTTTTATTTCCAAGGTTTTTACTATATAGATAGGGCCCTGCCAATGGGAAGTTCGGTGTCTTGCACTGCGTTTGAGTGTTTCAATACTTTTTTAGAGTGCAAGCTCAGGCGCAGGGCGGGTTGCAGAAGTACCGCCCATTATTTAGATAATTATCTTTTTTGTGGAGCAGCCCGCACTGGACAGTGCACATTTATCCTAGAGACATTTCAATCATTGGCAAGAGAACTAGGGGTGCCTTTGGCTGAAGAAAAGACCAAAGGGCCTGCGACTTCGCTTACTTTTTTAGGGATCGAACTTGACACTAAGCAGCAAGCTTCTAGGCTACCGGGGGACAAGCTAGCGTCCCTCAAGGACAGAATTCAGCCTCTTTTGGAAAGTAAGAAGGTGTCCCTAAAGGAACTACAGGGGTTAGTGGGTCATCTAAACTTCGCCTGCAGGGTAATTGCCCCTGGCCATGCGTTCATACGCCGTTTTTGCGTGGCCATGAAGGGACTACGTCACCCTTTTCATAGGACTAGGGTAACCAGGGGTATGAAACAGGACCTCCAACTTTAGAGTCAGTTTTTAGAAGAATTTAATGGGGTGTCATTCTGGAGGTTGGAGCGGCAATTCCGGTCAGAATTCCAGGTGCAGACTGACGCAGCAGGATCTCTAGGCTTTGGAATTTATTTTAAAGGTAGATGGTGTGCAGGGCTCTGGACGGAAGAATGGCACCAGCTAGGTATCACTAGGGACCTCACATTTTTAGAATTTTTTCCGATAGTAGGGGCATTATGGCTGTGGGTGCAGGAATGGGCTAATATGTCTGTACGCTTCTGGTGTGACAATCAAGCGGTGGTTCATATCGTGAACCACCTTACGTCACGTTCAGAACACGTTATGGCACTCGTGCGTGCATTTACGTTGTGCGCATTGAGATTTAATGTTTTGATTCACGCAAGCACATGCCGGGTCTGGATAATAGCCTGACCGATGCCCTATCACGCCAACAGATCACTTGGTTCAGGGAGTTAGATCCAGGAGCCAACGAAGTTCCGGAGACGCTTCCAGCAGAGGTCTGACAAATTGGTGAGTTGATGCGGAAAGGGCAATAGGCTTGTCCTTGGCTCCAAGGACTCGGAAAGCCTATCGGGCAGTGAGTATAGAATTCCAGGAGTTTAGAAAGACTATAGGGCTGGAACTGAGTTGGCCTGCCCCTGCTGAGCACCTTCAGCAGTTTTTAGTCTTTCTTCACAGGAAGGGTTTAGCCCCAGGTTCCATCCAGGGTAAGTTATCTGCTTTAGCTTTTCACGCTAGGATACATGGGTTTCAGGACTACACCGCTGACCTTCGCATCAGAAAAATGATCGAAGGTTGGAGTAAGGAAAGAGGTCGAATTAGGGACGATAGGACACCAATATCACCAGCACTGTTAGAGAAGTTATGCCAAACATGGCTTCTTCTCTGCATGGTCGCATATGAGACTGCGCTGTTCCAAGCAGCCTCGTTGTTGACATTTTTCGGTGCACTGAGGATTAGCGAGGTCATAGCATCAGGAAAAGGGGACATATGAAAGACGGCAGCCGCATTAGGCTATCCTCCTGATGACATCAAGCATTTAGGGCGCTGGGCATCTACCACTTATCGTAGATATATAAGAACACTCCCTCACATCTAGGCAGGTACGTATTTTGTCTTACAGGTCCAATATTACAGGAGAGTGGGCAACAGGTAATGATAGTGGGCCACAGCTTCGTTTTTTGGGCTGCAAGATATGCTGCTCAATCGGAGTGGGGCAGCAATCTGGGTCTCGCCGATAGAGCCCATATTGTTTGGAGAGGGATTCGTGGACTATTATGGAGCCAGTTATGCAGGGCGGCTGCATTTGGCACGCAACCCCCAGATGTCCTGATCGTGCATCTGGGAGGTAATGATCTGGCAAAGCAAGGCGGCAAGGCTTTGGTTTTGGACATTCTTCGAGACCTCAGATGGCTGAGGGTGACGTATCCCATGATGAGCATTTTATGGTCCACGATCATCCCTCGGCTTGTTTGGCGCAAGGCGTGCCAGGTTCAGCGTGTTAACACCTCAAGGAGGCGGGTTAACAGAGAAGTGTGCAGAGCTGTCTGTGATGGCCTTGGATCAGTGATTGGTCACCAGGAGATCCGTGCGGACAGGCCTGAGCTCTTTCATCAGGATGGAGTACGCCTCTCCGATAGAGGTTTGGAATTGTTTTTGGCTGACATTGGGGGGGGCTGCTTTTGGAGCTCGAGAGGCTCGATGGGGGGAATGGGCCTTAAGCGTAGCTTGCCCCTTGCCATGGAGGGTAGTGCGGCTATAACAGGTTTCGGTGAGTCCCCTCACAAACACAGGTAAGGTATAGCTGATCTGATCTCCCAGCGCTGTGGATCGTGCGATTACAGTGCTTGGGGGAGAAGATCCACTGGGGCTGCACCCGGACCAACAGTCAACAAGAAGAAGGGGACTTGAGGTCCGGGGGTGGTCAAATTTTGTCCGGCCGGGTTCTCGCTGTCTTCCCGACTGCGAGATCTTGGGGCTCGGGACTCACTCATAGTTTGGTAGGGGTCCGTTGAGACCCCTCTGCAGAACCTGATGCCGCACTACAGCAGGTACCCCCGTTTTTTCAGGAAAGATAAATTTGAATAATCAATAAAGTGTGGCCCATGATTATTCCATAATTGTTGTCTCGTGTCTTATTCCGGGGTCAGGGGACAATTATCCTGGCAGTAATGAAATGTGTTTGAAGGCTGGTTTGTCTTGAATATGCAATTAAGAGCCATTAATATTACAAAAGACCTGCTCATCAACTGTTGATATGCAAAAATACACCTTCCTACATTTTTGGATTCTCCTTATGGAGTGGGGTGGATAAGCAAACTGTTGTGATTAGCACCTGCACTTTCCAATTTTCCGCTACACCACTGACCACAAGAAGGCAATCCTGAGGTCACTTTACATACAGTCAATATTCTGTTCTGGACAGGGATGGAAAACATGTTGCCCATTGGTTGCATGCATCCAAAGATCTTGTACTTTGAAAAACCTACTAGGACTGCCATGAGTCAAGTGCTACTTGATGGTGCCTCGCCTAACACAAGGCTGCTAGTATGATATCCCAGAGACTGCAGTAGTATTGCACCTCAAAAAAATATATGACTATTTAATTAAGCAAAAACTATTTGTTGATAATCACAGAATGTATATGCAAGCTTCCTCTACTACTTCTTCTTTCACCCCTTCTCTTGGCACTGTTTCGTAACAATTCTAAGACCCTAATCTTTCATTTAAAGTTCAGAGACATGTGGTTCTTTTTATGATTTGTGCTTCAAAAAGGTTAAATGACATTTTTATCTGCTTAACCAATTAGTCCTGTGGAAAATCTGACAATACTGACCTCCTCTCAAACTTCTGCCTACCTCCAACCAATTAAAGGGACACCTCTTTAAAAAGGTTTCTATCAAGGTCATCAGGACATCACAGAGCAAACTTCCAATTGAAAGAGGTTTGTCAGTGGTTCTGCCATGTCATTCACACATAGTCAGTAGAATACAGAGTTCTTTGTATTTACCATTAAACCTCAAGTGCTAATGAACTAAAGTTGGAGAGAAGGTCACAAAAATGGTTTGCAGGATTGTTCCCCTTTCATAATCCCCTGTTGTTATACTCCAATGCTTTATAGCAACTCATCTCACAATGATTTTCAGTCACAATAATGTCTTTGGAGAATACAATGAGCAAAATTCAAGAAGGCTATTCCAGAGCACTGCAGTGTATGGTATTACTACCTCTACAAATTCTTCAAAGTCTAGCAATAAGCAATTGCAGGTTCTGCTGAAATATATTCATCAATCTGGCCTCTTAAGTACTTTCCCACCACAATCTGTAGGAAGGGACAGATCTATCTGTTTTGTTTTCTTCCACATTTGAATTTTGCAAGTTTTTGTAAATTCTGGTAAAGATGGACTGATACAAAAGTAGCCCAACTACTTCAGGAATTGCTGAATCTTTGCCTTGACCTTTGTCCTGTCCCTATAATGTCAGGTGTGAGCATTACAGAAGTGTTTCAAATAATAAAATGAGAATTTTTAACTAGTGATTTAATCATTTGAAAAATCTCTGGTTTATAAATGTGGAATATCATTTCTATGTCCACAGTTCAAAATATCAAGGCAAAGGTTGAGACCTTGTTTTTAAAAAAACAGCCATGACAATTGCTTTGTGTTTTGCTGAAAAGTGGTTAACTGATGAAAGAAGGAGTCTGGTTCTGGGATTTACCCTTGCTTGATATATGTTTGTAAATGATAGTGAGCACAAAAGGGAATCCTGTCGTTCATCATGACTGCTGACATTGGTGTTGCCAACACTGAGGCTGCCCTTTGTGATGTAAGGCTTGACATTAGAGATGGGGACGAATATAAAAATGGATCGGCTTTTTCGACGAAAATAGCCGATTTGTTAAATATTCCCACAGCCAACCTGATTGTCAATGTCAGGCGGGACATTGACAAGTAGGCTGGCTGTGGAGACGGAAACCCCAGGTTCCATTCCCACAGCCAGCATGCTTGTCAATAACACAGGAAGACTGCTGGAAGGGAAACTGGAGTTTCCGTTCTTGCAGCCAGCCTGCTTGTCAATGTCCTGCTGCTCAGCTGCTCAGTGGGACATTGTGTTTTAATGACAAAGCAACAAGTATTCGTTGATTCATTGCTAAAATTTGGTGCATTGGTGATTTGTCGATTTGTCAACTTTGATGAATGATGAATCATGACAAATCACATTTTTTTTCAGTTTGTTCCCATCTCTAGTCCAAACCTTGAGGCCCAAAAAAGTGAGGGCTCATATGCCTGCAATGTGGGCAGGGCTTGTGATGCACCAGGGTCCAGTCTGCTCCTTGGTGTCTGCACCTCTCCCAGTTGGAGATGGCAGTGATGCTCTTTATGGTGTTTTCTCCCTCAGCATCAGAGCTAGATTGGCATTGGTGCCCCAGTCCTGGTCCAATGATATTGTTGAGGTCTGTGCCTCTGTCTGCTCTTAACCCAGCAATATGTGTGTGGGAGGGATGAGGGCTTGGGTGTATTTCTTCCTCCCCTTTGGCACTCTCATCTGTACCAGGACCACTGCCCAGGGATCCTCTTTTATGATATAGTCCTGGTGGTTCAGGTTCTTCCTTGGAGTCAGTTACTCTTGAGTATAATCCCAAGCTCCCTCTTCCTTTTGTTCCTCCTCTAAGGGATTCACTGCCACATCCTCCCTTTGCACAGCCTGATTCCCTGGTCTCAAGTCTTAACTTTCATCTTCTCTTTTCCCTCTGAATGCTCTCCTATCCCCCTCTGAGCTTCTTTTATATCTTGCACCCCCCCAGCTACCCATTTCTACCTTCCCCCTCTCCAGGGGTTTCTCTGCTCCAACCTCTGTTCAGAGGCAGTGCCTTTGTCTGTGTTTGGCCATCTCAGACCCAAGAAGTCTCTCTGCTCAGATTTCCCTGTATTCACAACTTGGCCAATCTCCCTGTGAGCTAGGCTAGTGGAATCTAGCTACTCTCCCTGGGGCCTGGGCTGGAGCTAGATGGCCTGCCAGAGAAGACCTCACTGGTGTTCTCCTCACAGCATGTATGTTTTTCAGCATATTTATACTGCATAGTTTCCTCCTTACATAGAAATCATTTAATACAAATGGGGATAACCTGTCTTTTTTTTAAAATAACAGCTCAATGTGTTCATAGTGAAAGCAAGCTATCAGGTAGGGATGCTGAAATCTGTGGTTTTCTGTCTCTAGTACTTAAGCCACATATTTGTTGCATATAAGTGTGCTGAACAAGTGGCACCTTTGAGAATATTATGATTGGAAAGGGAAAATGGGGTGCTAGGGTCTAAAGTTCTGTACACAACATATGATTCAGATCTGAATTGTATTGCTTTGAGAGCAATGAGATGTTCTGAATTGGGGACATGGTGCACATTTTAAGTAAGATATGGAGGGCATTAGGTTCATGATGTACAACAATGATTTCAGTGTGCACTGTGGAAAGATAAGTATCTCCTTTTGTAGATACATATCCCAAATATACAATGGCAGTGCATTATGGTTCAAATAGCACCTGATATAATGTGAATGCCATGCACCTCTATTGTAATACTACTTTTTGAGCAGTTTGGAGAAAAAAAAATGGGAGTGGGGAGAGCACTGGAATTAGAGAAACCAAGGACAAAGTATGTGTGCAATTTTATGTAACGTTCATTCTGTAAATGTGTAAACTGCCCAGAGTGGCCCTGGCAGCCAGATGGGTGGTATAGAGGTCATTTAAATAAATAAATAAATAAATAAATAAATAAATAAATAAATAAAGTCACTTCAAAGTTCTGCAGTGAAATATATTAGTGCACTAGGACAGAAGGATGTATAGTAAGCAAAGCACTTTGTGTGACCTCAGGAGTGTAAGGGATTTCATTTCAATGTCATAATTTAAAGACAAAAGCTTTTTCTTGTCACTCCTCCTTGTGATCCATTATTACAGTATTGTATACCCCAGATGAGAACAGATATTGTGATGTCATTCCAGTGCCCACAATCAATGACAATCTAGAAACCATGGGAAATACATGACCCACCTTGGGTCCTTTTGGAGAGAAAGGTGGGCTAGAAATATTTTAAATGAAACAAACAAACAAACAAATGATATTCTTTGAAGGGGGAGTAATGAACATGATTTCTCCTTGTTTTTTGGGGGGGGTTGTTTTGTTTTGTTTTGCTTAGAGGGTAGGATAACCATTTGGTGTGTTGTTGAGTTTTTATAGCATTAGATGTGTTATTCAGACATATACCTGACACTTTTAGCCAATTTTTATTTGGCAATTGACAAAAGTATGCTTTTCTTGAGTTCTGCATAGAAATATTTTTAAGCATACACAAATTATATTTCTGGCATAAACCCTGAAATTACAGTTAGGTGAGAGCCAAGGGCATGATATTTGCATGAGTGGGTAAAACAACATTCTACTCAGCAATTCTGAAAACATGGGCATGCAATAGATGTAGCAGTGTATCAGTCCCAGGTGGAAGGAGGCAAAAGTCTGTGGGACGGGAGCAGTGGGGTCACCACTTCTCACTCAAACACAAAGCAATTTTCAGGGCTGTTTTTCAGTAACTTCTTCAGACATTTATTGCTTCAAGCCACAAGGTAATTAAAATGCCTAGAAGAAATGTGTCTTTCAGTTTAACTGTCTACGCTCGAATGCAAGATTCTGGCCATGATAGAGAGGTCCACACAGACCACTCAGTCACATTACCCAGACCTTCCTGGTGTGGGTGATCTCCAGAAGGGTCAAGTGTGCTGCTGGTTGGGGAAAACCTTCCTGCCTGGTTCTCTCTCAACACTGTGAGCCACAATGACTTCCATGCTCCAGGATGTTACAAAAAGTCACAAAGCTTCATGAGCAGCTGAGGAATACCAAAAAACCCACAAGATGTTCAGGATCCTGAGACAAAGCACCTTCTTTAGCACTACCAATGACCAAACCAGTAGAAAAAATTATTAACAGGGGAGCACAGCATTCTCCTGAGAAAGACTAGGCTCACCTGCTCCTTTGTCTGAGCTGTTTTTATACCCGTCATCCACCCTTCTTGAACTTTCAATGTCATCCTGTCAATCAAACCCCAAGTTACCCTGAATCTTCTATTTTTTTATTTTTTTTTAACAACCTGAATTTATTAAAAGTTGCAATTTTCAAAAAGCTACAGGCATCACATTGTTGTTGAAAACGAATAAAATGTGGAGGTTCAAGGGTATGAAGACTGAGATGCAGGAGATGGGGAAAGGAAAGAAAGATGAAGGCTGAGTAGCACTGGGGGATGAGAGGATGAGAAGACAGAAATATTGTTAACACTCACTGGTAGCAGTTCTGTATGTTCCCATGGGCAGGATCCCTTCCTAGACCCATCAGAACATCCCAGCATCTCCTGGCATTCTCTGAGCCAAATACTAGCCAGGCTGAGCCTTGCTTTGCTTTTTTTTTTAATTTAAATATTTATTTTGATAACTTGGGATAGGGTGTGGGGTACAAAAGGTAAAAAGAAAAAGGATTGGGGTTATGAGGGAGAGGAGAGACAACAATATATCAACATCCATTCTATTCACATTATCATCTCAAAATTCAGTTTCCACTTTTCTAATCTTTTCTGCCTTCTAGATTTTAGTTCACATTTTGTTCTATGTTATTCAAACATTGTCTGGTGATTCTAACCATTTGTAAAATAAGTCCCATCTTTCAGTTGCCTTTTGCAAAGGACAGTCCTTCATTATTTCTGATAAAATGTCCATTTCCGCCGTTTCTCGTATCTTCTCTATAAGATCTTCTTGTTTCGGTACCATCTGACTTTTCCAGTTTTTAGCATATAGAATTCTAGCTGCAGTAACTATATATGTAGCTATACCCTTCTTTGCTTTATCTATATTATCTGGTATCATAGACAATAAAAACAATTCTGGTGTTAGTGGGACCTTACAAAGCAATATTTTTTGAAATGCCAAATGCACTTCTTTCCAATATTGTTTCGCTACTGTACAGGTCCACCACATATGGTAATAACTTCCCACCTGTGCTTCACATTTCCAGCAGGAATTTGATACATCTGTATACATTTTCGACAGTTTTTCTGGCGTCATGTGCCATCTATAAAACATCTTGTATATATTCTCTTTAAAATTAACCGATTTTGTAAGCTTTATATTCTTTTGCCATATTTGTAACCATTGATCAATATCAATGTTATGACCTATGTTTTGTGCCCACTTAATCATGCACTCTTTAACCATTTCATCTTGCATTTTAATTTCTAACAGATAATTATACATTTTCTTAATTATTTTATCTTTTGAACCTAATAGAAGTTTATCAAATGTCGTTTGTTCTAAATATATACCCTCTATTTTTTCCTTTCTGTATCTAGATTCCAGCTGTGCTCTAGACCACAAGTCTATGTGAATATTCTGTGTCTCTAACTCTTCTTTTGACCTTAACGTATAATCCTTTTTAAAATAAATCTTGATATCTTAAAAACTTTTCTTTCGTCATAAGATTAGGCTGTGTATAGGCCTCTATAGGTGATACCCATACTGGTGTTTTTTGATAAGTTTGTTGTATAATCTTTTTCCAAGTTCCCAATAAAGCTCTTCTTATCATATGTGCATTAAAGTGTTTTTGCTTTACCCTGAATCTTCTAGAAGGGAGTAACTTTTTTGCAAAGTAAATTTGCTCACCTTACTCTTCCCCCACCCAGTTGAAACAGGCTTCTTCCAATCACCATGCCATCCTGGGAGGAGCCTTCTTGACCTTGGTTCTCACAGATAACAACCAGCTGTATATTGTCTTTCATTATTGAGCAGTTGTTTCCCCTCCCAATTCTGTCACAAAGCAACAAACTAATTTTTTTACAGGGCAATTGGAAATAATGAACCCCCTTTTTTCCAGTTCCATCACGACATATCTGTGCAGCTGAAAAATATTGGATTGTCAATCTCCAAGGACTTTATATGAATTTGGAGTGCTTCTGCCACATGCAGCCAGGTGCACAACACACATCCCATCATCTGTATTGGGAAAGAAGGCTCAGCCACGCTCCTTCAGAGCATATGTTCTTTTATGATCAAGAGTGGAGGAAAGCACATCCAGAATTTGAGAGAGGGCTAAAGGAAAGGTATGGTTACTTGTTGCAAAGCACTTTATTTTAAATCACTCTCAGGGGGTGTGCAGTGTGGTTCTTTCTTCAAAAAATGATGCTTACTGGGGATTTACCTGAATCTTTGGGAGAGAAGTAAAATTAAAAAAAAATCAATCTAGAAGAGACAGCCAATCAGATGCCCTAATTTAAGTCATGTTGAATCAAATTCAATAACCCCCCTCCACATTTTTATATTTGCTGAGTTGCTGTTCTACATCGAGATGAATGGAGTAGCAAATATTGTCAATTCTTTCAGCCTCCTCCTTAATACCAGAATTTATGAGATCACCTTGTATTTGAAACATTGGTAGCATCCAGATTCAAAAACAAGAGCAGCAGCAAAGATCAAGTTCTGCTGACACCATGCTCTAACAAAGAAAAGGAAGGAACTTCTGTCAATTGCACCCCACAGCAGAGGTTTCATAAGGGCACTTGATTATCATCTATATTTTCCAAACAATAGATACCTAGAGAACTTGTTGAAAGCCGCCCCAATCATGGCTTTTCTTTGGGTGAACAATGGTTACTGATGAATAACGGAATCAGGTTCTGGGATTTTCCCCTACTTGGTGTCTCTTCGAGGATGAGAGTAAACACCAGAGGGTATCCAGTAGACTATCTTGTCTGTTGACATGGGTATTATCAACATTCACACAGCCCTTTGCTAGGTAAAGTTTGGCATCCTTTTTCCTTTTGGCAACACAGGCATGATATTGTGCAGCATTTCCTGGCACTTTGAATTGTGGATAAAGAAGCACGACATCCCATATTCATAAACTGGCACGTTTTTTTCTCCCTCCCCACCCCCCCCCTTTTTTTAATAATTGAATTTCCTGGCTTCTTAAAATGGAAGTTTAAGTATACATAGACTACACACAAATTCCAACAGCAACCTCCCTCATGTAGAATTACCCAGTGCTACAGAATTCCCAGAAGATGAACATATGATCTGTAATATGGTTGCTGGGGGAGGAGAGAAGCAAGAACAGCAGGGATGTGGCTGTAATCCCTATGTGACAAAATGTTTTGAAGGGTCATTTCAGGCTTAATGAAATGATGAAGCAGAAGTATGAGTGACTATAACACATACAGTGAAGAAACACACACCCTTTAACGTCTCAGGTAAAATAATGTTGCCATGCCTGCTCAGAACAATGCAGACTAAAAAAACTATCATCTAATTTCCAAAACTTTGCTCTACACATTCCATGCATGTATTCCAAAAGATGTGCTTCTTATCTGAGACGTCCAAAATTGTTTTAATTTGTTCATTTTGAAAAACAGGTTTAGTTAGTTATAGTGATTTTACTGATATTGTTGATTCTATGACACTTATTGTACATTGTAATAAACTATTAGTGATCTAAATGACTATGTTGTGAACTGCCCTGAGAGTGCTCTGCACTATGGGGTGGTATACAAGCTGAAATAATAAACAAACAGATCAGGATTAATCTGGTATCAGAGCAATACCAATGTGAAAACAGGCTTAGACAGAGTAAAGGCATGTTTCAAGTGAACCACGGCAAAGTATCTAGGTAGAGGGATGCTGAGCTGAGGGAAATGTCAAGGTGAGGTCTGTGATTTTTTTTAAAAAATATCCTGTCTGCAGTGCTCTACTGAAAGATTTAAAGCATTAAAGTTAGAATTGTTGTGATATATCTGCTGTGTTGCATAATACTCAGATTGTGGCTTTTTGAGCTTTAGCTTACACCAACTGTCATACAATAGCTGAGAAATGAGGCTTTCAAGAAATATTATTCTTGATGGCTAGTCATCTGTTGAGAACCACCCACACTACATGACAGAAGCTACACTGGGATCCTAGAATAGGAGCAGGAATACTGTGAAAACCAAGCAGCAAATAAGAAGTACATAGCTCACTCTGGTCCCTTTTCATGTGTGTTTCTGTCTATGAAAGCCTAAGAGCACCAGCACCTGTAACACTGCTATATTTTACAGTCCTTAACAAGCCATGCAACCTGGTAACAGTGCAAAGCTTCAGCCCTGCCTGTTGACGACTCACGAAGCGGGACGACTCGCCAAAATGTTGAGTCGTCCCCATCTCTATTTGTGACTAAGATGGAAATTGAACTTAGATTTCCTTGTTCCAAGTCCTGTTCTCTAACCATTACACCGCAATGGTTCTTTCAGAGAACCAGCTTAAATAATGCTAAGGCTAGAAATATATTGGTAGAAAAACAATCCAACAATAATGGTGCTTAATTTGAATAATATGGTAACCCTAGCTAAAAGCTCCAGCAGTGGTGTGTGCCTGGGAAAAGCCACATCTGCTAGGTGCGATATAAGTACCGTGATGCAGATGTGAACACAAATGGTAACAACACAATAACGGCTGAATGCCTTTTGTCACACAAAAGATCCCCCTCCCTTAAATCCCTAGGGTTAATATCATCGTTAGGCCAGATTTTCACAGATTCTACTTTTAACAGACCCCAAAACAGTTCTGGCTCCCTTTCTAACCCCTGCTTCCTCCACATTTGCAAAAGTGCCAAGGTCTTTCCCTGAGATATCACAAGGACCCACTACCTGAAGGTAGATTTTGTTGTAAATTCTCCATGTATGGGACAGACCTCCAGCTGCTGGACCTTGTCTTCCAAGAGGACCAACAACTAACACTTAAAGTATTTCTACCCAGGCACCTCATTGGCAAGAAAACATACTACAGGTGTTACAAGTGCAACAGATCCTGCACTTTCCATCTCGACTGATTGGTCAGTGAATTAAAAAAGGGAGGAAGTCTGATCCTACCCCTAAAACTTTCCTGCCTCCCAGGTGCATGCAATGCTATTTGGCTTTCCTATTTACCAGATTAGAGTAAAAAATAGAATCAGAGAATTTCAAAGGTCAGCCTAGAAGAAAATACCTCACCAAATAAAATGTCCTCCCAAACACAGCTCACCTTCTGCCTCAGCTCCTCTTCAGGAAAAGGGCTTAGAGCTTCTGCCAGCCCACATTTAAAGCCAAAACACTGCCCCCTCAGACCATGCGGTCAGGGAGAACAAAGGTCAGCCTAGAAGAAAATACCTCACCAAATAAAATGTCATCCCAAACACAGCTCACCTCCTGCCTCAGATCCTCTTCAGGAAAAAGGGCTTAGAGCTTCTGCCAGCCCACATTTAAAGCCAAAACACTGCCCCCTCAGACCATGTGGTCAGCGAGAACAAAGGTCAGCCTAGAAGAAAATACCTCACCAAATAAAATGTCCTCCCAAACACAGCTCACCTCCTGCCTCAGCTCCTCTTCAGGAAAAGGGCTTAGAGCTTCTGCCAGCCCACATTTAAAGCCACTGTCAAAAAAATCCCCGAGAGAGAACCACTGTTCATTCTTGGAGACTTTAACGCTAGAGTTGGTGCTGATCACAATTCTTGGCCCACTTGCCTAGGCCGTTTTGGCATTGGGAAGATGAATGAAAATGGCCAACGCTTGCTGGAGTTTTGCTGTTATTATGGTTTTTGTGTCAGCAATACATTCTTTAATACAAAGCTTCAACACAGAGTTTCCTGGAGACATCCAAGATACAAGCATTGGCATCAGCTCGATTTGATCCTCACTAGACGTTCTAGCCTTCCTAGTATTACGATCACACGCAGTTACCAGAGTGCTGATTGTGATACTGATCACTCCCTGGTGTGTAGTACAGTAAAACTGTGAGCAAAGAGATTGTATCACATGAAAAAGGAAGGAAGACCACGTATTGACATCAGCAAGACTTGCAATCAAAGAAAAGTGGAGGAATTTGCCCAAGAGCTTGAGGAAACCCTTCCAGGACAAGCTGATGCACATGCACCTGAACGATGGGAACATTTCAAGAACACTGTTTATAACACCGCCTTGTCCACATTTGGCAAGAAGACCAAAAGACGGCAGACTGGTTCGAAGCCCATTCAGAGGAGTTGATGCCAGCCATCGAGGATAAGAGGAGAGCTCTAGCAGCATACAAAGCCTGTCCTAGTGAGTACAACTTGCAGGCTCTTCGACTTGCTCGTAGCAAAGTCCAACAGGCTGCCAGGAGATGTTCTAACGATTATTGGCTTCAGCTCTGCTCTCAGATACAGATAGCAGCGGACACAGGTAACATCAAGGGAATGTATGATGGTATCAAGCAGGCTTTAGGTCCAATACAGAAGAAATCTGCTTCCTTGAAGTCTGCTACAGACATGATCATCCAGGACTGAGCACAGCAGATGGAACGCTGGGTGCAGCACTACTCCAAGCTATATTCCAGAGAGAATGTAGTAACCGAAGAGGCACTAAAGAACATTGAGTGCCTGCCTGTCTTGGAAGAGTTGGACAGCGAACCAACTTTAGCAGAAATAAAAGTGGTCTTGGAATCCCTCGCCTCCGGCAAGGCACCTGGGAAGGATAACATCCCTGCTGAAGTGCTGAAGTGCTGTAAAGAGAACATCACCACTGAGATGTATGAAATCTTTTGTCTTTACTGGAGGGGAGGTGGAGTACCACAGGATATGAAGGATGCAAACATTGTCACATTGTATAAGAACAAAAGAAACAGGGGCAACTGCAATAACTACCATGGCATCTCTCTTCTCAGAGTTGTAGGGAAGCTGCTTGCCCGTGTTGTGCTGAAGAGACTCCAGGTGCTTGCAGACAGAGTCTATCCAGAATCACAGTGTGGATTTCGAGCTAATAGATCCACTACTGAGAATGGCTGATGGTCGGATTCCAAAAGATCTCCTGTATGGAGAATTAGTGCAGGGAAATTGCCCCAGAGGGAGACCACAGCTGCGATATAAGGATATCTGCAAGCGGGATCTGAAGGCCTTAGAAATGGACGTCAATAGATGGGAAACCTTGACATCTGAGCGTTCTGCCTGGAGGCAGGCGGTGCATCATCACCTCTCCCATTTTGAAGAGACACTTGTCCAGCAGGCTGAGGCGAAGAGGCAGTCCCGAAAGCAGCAAAATCAGGGAGCTGGAGAGGG
This sequence comes from Intellagama lesueurii, assembly GCA_037013535.1. Taxonomy (NCBI): domain Eukaryota; kingdom Metazoa; phylum Chordata; class Lepidosauria; order Squamata; family Agamidae; genus Intellagama; species Intellagama lesueurii. Next base: position 115,347,227 of record JBAJHW010000005.1, read on the forward strand.
GACAGATTATATTTGTCTTCAGTGTGGAAGGGATTGTCACTCTCGAATTGGCCTTCTCAGCCACACTAGATGCTGTTCCAAGTCCTCGATACAGAGCACGTTACCATAGTCTCTCGAGACTGAAGGATGCCTAACTAATAAGTGACTATATTATTAAAACTACTGAAAGTCCTAGTATAACTTACTTTGAATACTCAACTTTTCATCTCTCTCTCTCTCTCTCTCCCCCCCCCCCCCCAGCAAGTGTCAATCCAATGTGGCACATCCCAAATGTTGCATTTACTTCTCAGTATACATCCTTCCTAGTCTCCCAACCCTGCCCCCAATGTTTTGTTTCACTGTGGTGGACTATATTGAAGTAGGAAATGAGATTCCTCACAGAGATTGGAGAATTTAATTTTTTGTCTGCACCATCCTACCATGCTACAGGTAAGTCATTCAAAGAGATGTACCGTATCCCCAAGACAAATACATGTAGAATTAGTTCTTTGAAAAATACATTATTGTTCCTTTATTAGAATTTGATATGTCTTTCCAGAAATTTAAGATTCTTAATAATTATTAACCGCAATAAGCTTAATGACAACAATTTATCCTCTTCCAACACCTTTCCTTTTCCCTTTCTTTTTCCCTCAGCTTTTCTTCAAAGTAGTATCTAACTGAGCTTCTGGCTAAGCTCCCACAAGTCTGTGGAAAATAACATGGGATTTGATTTTTCTGGAAGGCCGGTAAGATGCATATCAAAATCTGGAAAAGTTCTTTTTTAGACTATGTTTCACAGAAGTGCTTTAAAAAAAAAAGAACCAACCCGAACTGGTTCAGTTCTGCAACTAATTTTATCTATTTGCAAATCTACTTGGACAAAGCATTCCTCCAATTGCAACATTTTTCCATGGATTGAGAGAAGATGAATTTTTGATTTACATATTATATGCTATTGTCAAACTGTGGATGGCTTTGTTGGTTGACTAAATGTACAGGAAGGCTTGTTTTTCACAAAGCATTTGGTCAAAACCTGCAGATTTTGCCTTGTATCTCTACTTTTATGATGACTAGAGACTTTGTTTTTACCTGAAGGCTTAAATGATGGGTTAAATGGGCACCAGGTGACATGCCTAAAATTTGGATAAAATCTAGCCAACAAGGTAGTATGATGATCCTGCATGTAAAACACTAATTGACAGACCATGTGGAACTTTTTTATGTCCAATTTAAAATAGTGCACCAGCTATGTCTATTTCTTGAGAGATATGATATGGCTACTGTGACACACACCCTAGTTACTTCTTGGCTGAATTACTATAATGCGCTCTATGTGGGGCTGCCAATGGAAACTGTCAGGAAACTTCTGCGGGTGCAAAATGCAGCAGCCAGATTGCTGACTGGGGCTGGTTACAGGGATCACACAACCCCCCTGTTACAGCAGCTCCACTGGCTGCCGATCAGCTTTCGTGCACAATTCAAAGCACTGGTTTTAACCTATAAAGCCCTAAATGGCCTGAGTCCAAGCTATCTCAAAGACTGTATCTCCCATAATGAGCTGGCTTGGGTGTTAAGGGGTTTCTCTCCATCCTGCCACTTTCATAGGTGTGTCTGATGGGGACACAGGAAAGAGCCTTCTCTGTTGCTGCACCCAGACTTTGGAACTCCCTCCCAGAGGAGGCTAGACTGGCCCCATCTTTGCTGTCCTTCAGAAAGCAGGCAAAAACCTTTCTCTTCAGGCAAACCTTCCCTTAGTAACTAGCTACCTGTGTGTGCTTTTTGAGTTGGATTGTTATGCATTATTGCTTTGACTGGATTTTTAGTACTACTTGTGTCTTCCATTTTTGTGATTTCTATTTCTCAGATTGGCATTTTTTTAAAAAACAATCTGTATATTTATTGTTCTTAGCTTTAATATTGCCTTTTAATGATGTAGGATGCCTCTTTATACTCATTGTTCTTAGCTTTAAATATGGTCTTTTAATGAAGTTAATCACCATTGTATACTCATTGTTTTCAACTTTAAATATTGTCTTTCAGTGATGTATGCCACCTTGGGTCCTTTTCAAGGAGAAAGGTGAGGTAAAATATTTTAAATAAATAATAATAAATAAATACTCTCAACTTTTCGGTACCACTTGCCCTGAGATTTCTTTCCTACTTGGAGATCTGGAAATGTATAGCAATTTCCTGAGACTTCACCCCGTGCCTTGAGAACTGGCAATTTATTCAGCCCAGTAAAGAACAGAGAAAGTGTATAATTTTATGTTGTTTTTGTCAAACTCAAGCTGCTTGTTAAATGTATCCTTTGTAGGCTTGTAGACCTGGAGGGACACGCTTATTAGCTATACGTGCAGCCCACTGATAAAGCAGTCTTAACTAGTATCAGCAGGGTAATAGCTGGACAGCAATAGGAAGAAGATTCACCAGGCAGGCTCATAATTGCCACAGGCCAAGTAGCCCTGATTACAGAACTTCTTGTTTATGTTAGGATCAACACTGTGTGTAACAGACTTCCCTTCATTAACTGATATAAATGCTTGATGAACATCAACAAAGCTTTCTGAATGATAGCTTAAAAAAACACTTTTCAAACAGAAAAAAATGCCTAGAACTTTGTGGCACAGTGGTTAAACTGTAGTACTGGAGCCAAAACTCTGTTCATGGTCAGTGTTTGATACCAGCAGATCTGACAGCTGGGTCAAGGTTGACTCAGCCATCCATCCTTCCAAGATTGGTAAAATGAGCTCACAGGGGTGTGTCTGCAATTTGTCAATGTATCATTAAAAAAAACGTAAACTGCCCTGAGAGGGCTTTAAGCACTATGAGGTGGTATATAAACAGCATGCATTGCTCTCTTCTTTTGCATAGCACCAAAAAAAGAAAATATAACATTATTATTATTATTATTATTATTATTATTATTATTATTATTATTATTATTATTATTATTATTATTATTATAAGTTGTTTTGCAGAGTTTGCTCTTTGCTGGTAAAGTTGTTGAAAGACATTTGGATTGCTGTTTTTCTAAGTAATGTTGGCTGCAGAAATTTCTTTTGCCAAGACTGTTATTCCCAAACAACCAAGTGTATATATTTCCTCAAAATATAAATTATCAGCAGATGCCACAGTGATTATAACATCCTTTTCAGAAAGTCCTGTTCATTTCAATACTAAGAATACTAAGAATATCAATGGTTTTATAGTGGTCACAAAAAAAATCACAAAAAAACAACAACAACACAGCAAGCCCCATCGGAAGGCGCTGGGGCCAAACACACACACACACACCAAATACACCAAAAAAAACATCACAGCACAGAAACATAACCCCCCCTAGCCCAACCCCCCCCTGCAAAACCCTGTAAATGTACTTACTCAGAAGCAGAAAGCAGCACCAGGCAGTCCGAAGCCTCCTCCGACGCACACACTCTAACCATTGGGGCAAAAGAGCTACAAAGAAGCAGCCTCTTCGCCGACCAATGGTTAGTACATTTGAATTCCCACCTTTTTCCCCACCTTTTTTTTCTGTTGTAACTCCAAGCTCCGGTCGCAAGTCAAAGCAAAATTTTGTGGCCGGAGCTGGTCGTAACTTGAAACGGTCATAAATCAGGACAGTCGTAAGTCGAGGCACCACTGTACAATATATTGTTTCTGCTTGCTGATCTTCTGTTTCACTTTTTCATTAATTTTTCATGTTAAAACATAACTTTTTAAAAGTTGCATGTGCTTTATGCCTTTTATTTCAACGTTCTTCATTGTTGAGCTTTGCAGGTTTATTAGCTTCTTGAAGGACTTCATTGAGAGTGTAATGGTTCTAAATATGTTTTGTTTCCATTAATGAATTGATAATGATAACAGAGTCCTTCTGTCCTGCTTCTTTGACTTGTCCAACTTAATTTGCAGTCCAAGAAACTGCCTCATGAACACTTAACAAAAGTTGAATTCAAGCTTGTCCATGAAGCGAGCAGCACTTCACTTCAGGCAACTTCATCACCAGTAATGTTTTCCATCTTCAATTTTTCAAAAACATCGACTTTTTTTGGAATTTGCACAAATACTTTTAGCAGCATTCAAGTGACCTGACTAATGATATTCCAAAAGGTGAAAATGAGGCAAAAGATATTGGTTAAAAAATTGCATGTCAGGTTCACATTGTCCACCTTTTTTTTTACAATAACCAGAAACAGTAATTACTCTAGTGAATATATGGGATTTTTCTTTCAAGTTACGGTTGAATTAGGGTTTGTATGCCTCCTTCTCCACCACTCACAACGCTTCTTACATCATAATATTTGATTTAAAAAACCTTCAGTCTCAGCTCTGTAGAGGATGCAGCATCAAAATTACTGGTGGTTACTGTGCATAACAAAGATTCATAAATTCCACAATTTTTCACATAATAGATTCCTAAATGAACATTTTCACAAACAGTTTTTTCCCTAGTAGAATATTCTAGGAACATGTAACAGGGCATGTCTGAAGTATTTACATTTCCTACGTTCTCTTAATTTGTGTCATGAGGTCTACAATTTCATTCTGTATCTGTGGACACTATTGTGAACAAATTAAGTGCTAGGGAATGAGAAATACTAAATTCGGTTTTTGAACTCTTCCATGTTGCTGTGAGTGTATGGGAAGCTGACTGAAAGGAGAAGAGGTCAACTTGTAAACAGACCAATTCATGCCCTCACTTTTTCTTTTTTCTCCTGTTCCCAGATACTTCAAAGAAAGGACACCTCACCACATGTTGCAGATGCTCATCAAAGACAGGACACAGAGAAAGACCTGTAAGCTTATCTTTTGTTTATCAAAGCAGCCTCAAGAGGGGAATCTAATCAGCCTGCTTCCTTTCCCAAGGGTTATGAACGTTTCAGACCTGTGAATGGAGGCATGCCTTTTGTTTGTGGAATGATCAAATGGAATTAAATGTTATTAAGAGGTTGTGAGCACCAGGTGTGAAAATGGTCCATTGTCTTGTATAAAAGGGATTTAAGAAACTTGCTTGTTGGCTCAGTCTTCCAGGGGTGGGGGTGGGGAAGAGACTGTGTCCACATGACTTTTACAAAGCTGTGCTGGATCAAGCTTCCCAGAGGGCGACCCCAAATTCTTCTCCCTCAGTTTAGACATGAGTGTGAGATAGAGAGATTAGCTTTCTTTTTTTCTTGTGTGTTATTCTTGACTGATATAAACCTGGAACCACAAGTTACTGTACTCTTCTATTTTGAGACACCTTTTCTTGTAACCATTTGAAGCTTTATCCTTCTAAATTGTTGTCTCTCCCCCCCCCCCCCATTTTTTTCTTTTTTATAAATTACAATATTCCTTTCAGGCAGTTGTCTGGATGTCTAGCTTAGAAGGCCTGTGGTAACAGTCGTAGCCTCAACTAGCTACCAAAACGTTTGATATTATTAATGGAAGTCCAGCAGCCTACCTTGCAAGATTGGTGTAGTAATTTTAAATGTCTAATCTGGGAACCTCTTTGTTATTAACCCCCCTGAAGCACACCCAGTCAGGCCAACAGGGGTGGGGGTGGGGGATGGGGTGGAGGTGAAAGTGGTCTCACTCAAAGTCTGCAGCTTCCCCACATCTGTCTCCTGCCTGAATCTCCCCATCTCAGGATAAGCGGAAGAGATGTGGGTGGCATGGCGACAGAGAGGAAGCCTTGACTGTGGACTGTGACACTGATGACCTGCATATCCTGGAATGCACTTTTCTTCCCTTCAGTGTACCATGTTTTCTGTGTACCTAGCTCATTCATTATTAAAATCTGAGTAACACCAAGGAAGGCTATTAAATAACTGCAGTATTAAAGTATTCAAAAAGAATGAAGCTGAGCATTGCATTTTCACGTCACACAGATGCTGTTGAAGCATGTTTGTGAAACTGTTTCAGCTGTTCAAGTGCTTTTTTCGAGTCCATGAAATTTCTGAAAATAAGGGTATCTTATTGTATTTGATGGGGAAATTCAACAAGAAAAGAAGATGAGATGAATAGAACTATTCAAATTTCTATAACCATTCTTGTCAGAAATTATAGCTTTCACTAATCTCTAGGAATTAATGAAATTTAATCTGTTGAATTTTCACCTGGGATCTGTGTTCTGATTCTTCATGAATTGAACCACTTTGATAATGACAGTGTGATTAGGTTCTTAGTTTTAAATTTCAACAAAAATCCACCTTTGCCCATGTGATACATGTAAGGAAGGGAAGAGGGAAAATAAATACTTTAAAGTATGTTTGTTAACGCCTCTTTGAGGGTCCTTCTTTCTAATTTGTTCCTAACCTTTAGATTTTCTTTTCTGAACTCTTAAAAGAAAACTTCAGAACTGATTGCTTCTATACAATGGATTAATTAAGTAACTAGAAATTAATTGTAGAAAGCAGTTGAATTATTTTTAACTTGTTGTGCTGACTTTTTCTGTCCAGCAACTTTGAAAAGGATTCATTCGGAGTTGTACACATTGGGAAAATTACAAATAAGACCTGAAGACAATCAGGTAACCAGCCAGCTAACAGTACTGTATGGATCAGTGTTTCTGTTCCTTTAGGGATTTTTTTCGTACTTTGCCATCAAACACTCAATTAAGAAGAAACAAAATATTCAATATGATAATGAAGGTGTTGGCTGAAACCAAGTAGTATGTGACAATTAACCAATGTTGACCTGCCAAATCCTTTCAATAGGCCTACTCTAGTTGTGACTTACTACTGCATTTCAGCCAGTGAATGTTTTAAACAAGTAATGGGAAAATATGTTTCAGACCCTTTTAAATTATCTCTTTATTTAACCCATTAGCAGTAAGCACCTAGTTCTACATTACTAAGTGCAATACCTGAAGAATAATTAAGCTCCTACTTCTTACTACAGGCAAACAAACATGATTTTTTAGCATACACTGGGTAACATACACAAGGGAAACTGAAACTGAAACTCAAAAGCAGAGCAAGGGTGAGTCCAAGAGCTGGAGTCTGAGTGCTAATGTGCAACCCATCAGAAGTCTTGTTACAACACAGGCTGATTTTTCCTCTCCAGGATTTGTAGGGAAGGATTAGATCCACTGTAATAATGAAAAATCCATTCTCAGTCAGGAAAGGTTTGGGTGTGCAATCATTGGGGGGGGGGGGCTTTCAGGTGAGTTTTTGTTGTTTATTGAATTTCCAGAGTGCCTTATTCTTGAAATTTATCTTGTTCTTAACCTCTAATTCTTTACACTTGTCACTAACTGAAAAACCACTTTTCCAGTAAATCACAGGGGTACACAACTCAGGGGATGCTCCTGTTTGCCCTATCTTGGCTACAAGGCTACTGCCAGTAGAAGGCAATCTTTAAAACTGGAAAGGAAGATTTAGAGGAAGAGGAAGAGAAAATCTCTAAAAGATATTGGAGGGGGAAAAAGGAAAGGGAAAGGGGCAGTGTGCTGTGGTTACCATTCACAAAAACACTAGCTATGAGGATTTATGGAGCTTTTGAGTTTCAGCCGTACAATCCCCATGGCCACTTGTAATATCATTTCCCCTCTAGGCTATGAGGGGAAATGATACTACAACCAGTGCATTGCCTCCTTTCACAAGGATCATGGCCCTATTCAATTGTTATACATTTCTTCATAGGAGACTTGTTATTTCAAGCCATAGGCACAAGTCTATACCTTGAGGGAATTCCTTGCATTTTTCCTTTTAGAATATTAGTAATGAGACATTTCTGCAGAACTCTCAGCTGATATGGTTTAAGTTATACGCCAAGTCCTGCTGAGCGGCCTCACTGAGGACAGATGTTCTGAGGTATTCCTTCCCCTAACCCAACTGCCTTTGGTTTGTCTTGGGCTGGATTTACTTCGTGTCTGCAGAAGCCAGTTGTAAATGGTCAGAAAAGTTTGAGCAAAGCAAGCATATCTTATGTAAGATGTAAAACATTTCACCTTTCTCTATTCCACTCCCACCCTCCATTGGCTGGCTTTCTGCATTTGAACCATCACAGACATTTGCTGAAATGTTAAAAAAGAATAGCCAGCAGATAAGCAACAGAACCAATTACAGCTCTTTCAGTCGTAAAATGTACAGGGCTCCAGAGACAAATCAGGACTCCAACTTGCTCCCAATGGAACCACAAAACTTGCCTGCCATTTTAGGTTTGCCTCCTCATGGGAACCAATCCCAGCAGCTGCTTTTAACTCACTGAAGAAAACTGTTTGCCCTCTTTGATTGCCAGGAGTGCACATTTGGGTATACTCAATGCTCAGCCTATACATGTAAAAGCTAAAATAAACATTTGCAAACATTTGGAATCAGTCCTAGATTTTCTCATTTTCAAGATAAAAGAGCTGTAGTGGTGCCACCTAGGTTATACAATTTCAAAGATACTTGTGCAAAAACCTGTAGTTTGGTCTTCATTGATATTTCTGCTTTCTTGCAGGTTATCAGTGGATATCTGAGGAGCATCTTCCACCACACTCTTTCCCACCCAAGTCAACAGTGTCAATTCACTTGACAGAGGGAAAAGAAGAGAGCACAGCCTGGAAATCAGCAGAGCCTTTTACCTGTGTTGGGGTTCCTCTCTGTCAAATGGTCTCCACCCTGAAGCAAGGATTTCCTTGTCAAGAACAGATCAGCATTTGTCACTGGGCAGACTGGGGTGCTTATCTTCAGTGGCAGATGCTAAGAGGAAACAACCAAGTGTCAGAGAAGTGAACTGTGTACCACATGGCCAGCTATACATCCCATAAATCAGTATGCTGCCTTCAGGTGTGGTAGAGAATGCTCTCCTATCACAAGTATGGGGGTGGAGAATTACCCACCAGTCCAGTTGGGTTTTGTACATAGAATGGGAGGAGGCACCATCAAGTTCTTTGCTTCAAGTACCAAAGCTCTGGGTTGGTCCATCAACTGGTTTTGTGACTGTCACTCTTCTTTTCTTTCTGTTATAACAGAAAACCTTCCTGTCTCTTATCTGGGGAATAAAAAGGTTCTGTGACTCACAAACCTCTTGATATGAGGGAGACTATTTGCTGACCCCTGAAGAAGTTCTAGACTTAACAACTGTGTCAAGGAAGAAGTGTTTCTCCACACCAAGTGGCATGCCAATTGCAATCCCACGCCACTTCTTTAAGATAAAAGCAGTGGAAATATTCTCCATTCTCAAGCAAATTCAGACCACTTAATCACCAGGTGTGAAGGTATTGGGTTTTGCTATAGGAACAGACACAGATTGATATTCCAGAATGTACCATACTTGTAGGACGATGTTTGGCCTTTAGCATTTGAGTTTAAATTATCCAGAGTGCTGAAACATGCCAGCTTCCTGCTTTCTGTTATAATATTGGACAACAGTCAGCCAGTGTTCATTGGTAATCAAGCAGTGATGTATCGACAGCTATACTTAATTAGATACTGGCTTACAGGATCTCACTGGTGCTCTGACCCTGGTTTTTTTCAATACACAGTGTGGAATTTAGCCTATTTTGGAGGTTTAACTGAGAACGCCTGAAGATTCAACATACTCCACTCATATTGTAAATACAATTGTATAATCAAATCCAGTTTCCTTATCAGTTCTTTTCAAATTATTTTAACTAGATGCTGTGTCAATTTAGTTTACTGTTATATTCTTTGAACCTGTAGTAGGTGGGTGCAAATTTTGAACAGAATTACTTGTTTTTAATTAGATTAGATTAGATTAGATTAGATGTTTTACCTTTAATTTAATGATTACTCTTTTGGTGATCAGTGCAAGAAGAGTCAAGATTGGTCGAATTTCAAACATTATCTGTGACTAGACATTTCACATTCTTAAGAGGATAATTTTGCATACGAACTTTATAATTACTTATAATTACTTTACACAGTGATCATTAGGAAGCACCTAATGATCTGTATGAACTGTATGATTTTATTTTCCATTTTAAATATAATACTTGTTTAATTCTTTTTAAATATTTATATACTTACTGTTTTTAGCTTTTAAATATCGTCTTTTTGATTATATAAGCTACCTTCGGTCCTTTTCTTAAGGAGAAAGGCGGGATAGAAACAAACAAACAAACATGAACGGGCAGACTGAAGATAAGCAGGTGACTCACCAGCTGGATAAGTGAGGTTAGGCCTCAGCCTCTAGCTCTTGGGATTGTTGCCATATAGTAGGAATCAGGTCAGCAATTCCCCCATCTAACAGTGATGCTAGTAGTAACACAGCTGACTCCTTTCCCAAATGGAGGTCTCTGTCTGAAATGTTCACTTGGCACCAAAGCTTTGGATACAAAATGAACCACAAGCAGCCTCAGCACATTGAGACATTTTGCATACACATCTATTTCAATTAGGATTGGTTGACCAACAGCGAAGTCTGAACTGTTTCTCTGATTTATTTCAAGAAAAAGGGAGGAAAGTTCCTGAATCTGGACAACATAGCCATTCCTGCTGTAAGTGACCAGGCATTGTGCATTAGGTTGGAAAAGCCTACACATGAGGAAAAGCCTTTCCTTTCCAGATTTGGTGCTGAAATATGACAAAAGCATGGGCAGAGGGGGACAGAGTTAGGCACTCCCATCTAATGGAATTTGGAACATTGAAGTTTCTAGTGCTTGGAAAGGGTTTAAATTATAGTCATGCACGTTTCAAAAACATATGCAGCAGTTTTTGCATATTCTTCAATTTGCACATGTTGAATGCATTTTTCCTTCCTTGAAATACATCTGAAGTGTATCAATTCCCATTCACAGATTGTGTCATGCTCTTTGTCTATTCCGCAATCCATTAAAAAATTACGGAGGAAATTTCTCATTCATATGTGCTCTAAAATGTAAGGACTGCACTTGTACCTGCCTATTAATACCAAATGAAAGGTATGTTGACACTGCCTGGGTGAAGGTACACTAGTGCTTTCTATGGACAAGAAGAGGCCACACTAGGCATGACAACTGGGGACTACAACTGACTCTGGTTCTAATTATTTCTCTCTTGCAGCATGGCTTCACCAAGTCAGAGCCACATGTTGAAGATGCAGCTTTAGATGTAGATCCAGCTTGGGTACACAGTGAAGTTGGAAGCAGGGTTTTCTTCTTTCTTGTGTTTTAATAGTTTCTACTCTGAAAATTGCTTCCAGTATATCCTCAAGTGCTGAATGAATGCTGCATGGGACATATCGGTGCATTTCAACCATGTTAGTGCTTGAATAATGTCCAGTGAGTCGTCTATATGATCTAGAGAGCATGATTAAAAACACAAGCATGTACATGTAAACTCTTTTATAACAAAGTGCCATTAAAAACATTGCTCTTCCTCCCCGCTCACTTTTCTGTACTAGATCTAACTACTTGTCCTATACCCGGCTTCTAATTTGATTCCCATATTAAACATGGTTGTGGTGGTGATGGGGAAGTAAACTGCAGACACATCTATTTATCCATCTTCAACTGCATCCATTTAGAGGCAAATTATCTCACTGCATTTATAAATGAAGTAATTAGAACTCTAATGAGTATAATTGTGGACACAAATAACAGTGCATCATGGTAATTAAATGTGCTGGGCCTGGTTCTGAGTTGTTTCAATTAGCACAAGTTCCATTTTACATAACTGACTGCTGCAAAACCTCCAGAATGTACCCCTCCCAAACAGCCAATTGTATATGGTAGCAACATTTCACTACAGTATTTTTACTTACCCCTGAGCTTTCTCAGATTATGTTTACATTACTTAAATAATTAAATCGGCATTACTGAATTACTTCCACTCAACGCTTTCCTTGCGGCAATGTGTTTAAAAATATAAACCCTGGGGAGATTAATATAGTGAACACTTTCCAGAAAATGTATAAATTAGCTTTTAAAAGACTACTTTCTGCCAGCAAATGCCCTTTCTTTGGGTTTATCCTAAACTTTTCCAAGCGAGAGGGACTTGCTGCAGTTGCATGCCATGAGAAACCCGGTAACCACAGGTGTCCTGGCCTGCTGGTTTTATGCACTAGGCTAGCCTGGTGTACAGTATGCTGCCTTTTCTCCTGCAACAAACCAGAGAAAGCATCTAGGGTTTGATTTTTATTTGTTTCTTTGGTGTGTAGAGAGACAAAAAAACAGAAAGGCGAAAGCTCTCCATTTTGATGACCTGGTAAACAAAGGAACTTGAGAATTTTCTTTGTGTGTTTTGTGTTTTCAGTTGAATGTTGTGGAAAGGAAAGCTGGGAGATTCAGCTCTCCAGACACAGAGGTGCTTATCTCTTAAACATCTAGCTTTGAACTCTGCATCTTCAGCCATGTTGACAATGCTGAATTAGGGTTGCCACTTCTTTCTCCTAAGAAGCCATTTATTGCTGAAAGTTACATAGCAGCCAGTTATAATGCAATACTCTCTGTACTAAGAGTGGATGTTTTGATTTGCTGTATCCAGTACAGATGGGTCAGAAATTTGTTCAGTTCAGTTTTGGTAAAAATCTACCAAAGTTCATAAATTTCTTCAGAAACTCACCCAAAATAACTATATCTCATTTTTAAAAAAATGAATGTGGAAGAAATCAAAATTCATCCCTCCCTTGCTTATTCCCCCTCCCCATCTGGAGGATAAAAGAAAATTGTAAAATAATTTGGAGATTGTATTTAACACCAGTAAAATTAAATCATTTAGATTACAAATATTCTACATTATGTTGGTAGATGCAGTCAGGATATTGGTATTTATTTTCATATGTGATGGAAATGTAATTTGATATTGAATTTTTAAAATTTGGTATTTAAACAAATTAATAAAATATTATGCATCAAAGGGGAAGCCTGCCCCAAAATTGCACTTTTATCTATCTTTGAGAAGAGTCAATGGGAATGGTTGAAAAAAGAATTTATTGCATTGTTGCAGCAAGACTAATTATAGCAAAAAAAAAAAAAAAAAAAAAACCTGGAAAGTTAAATATAACTTTCAATTAAATGAATGGTATAAACAAGTATGGAATTTAGCCATTGATGGTAACTTGACATGTCAGATTAAAATTTAAAAAGGATTGTTAAAAATGAATAGATTTGACAATATATAGGGAGTTTTTTTAGAATTTGTTCTAGTAAAACGGGAAGATCAGGTTCCAGCACAAGAAACATGGCATTTTTGGAAGGGACAAAGGGCTTTATAAATAAATAAATATTAAGAATAATGATAATGAATGATAATAAAACAGATATCTGAAAAGGTCCTGGTGGTGGGGAGCACTAAATGTTAATAATAAGAACAGCTGTGTATTGAGAGGTATCACTTTGCATTGATGAGTTTTTTTTTTGTAGTTATTAAGTCTGCCTCTTTTTATTCATTATGTTGTTTGTATTATAGGTTTACCTTTAAATTAAATAAAGTGAAAACAAATCCCTCCCTTGCTTAAACCTTAGATAGATAATGACTGTATTCTGTTTTAGGTTGTTTTGGAAGTGGGAGAAAAGAAGAGGTAAGGGTAAAAAAAGGAGAGGGACAGAGAAAGTGGCTGGAAAGGACTGTTGTATAAGTATTTGTCTTATATGTTTCATACAAATATCTGGGACCTTTTAAGTCAGAAAGAAAGCAGCAGGGATAGAATAGAGATTTATACTGTCAAAAATAGGATGAAAAATCAATAGAGAGGATTTTTGTTTTTTGTCTTACAATGTACAGTCACACAATGTAATTGGTGGGTGCTAGATTCTGCAAAGACAAAACAAAGTACTTCTTTACATAATAAACTGGCTTTAAAGGGAAATACCCTGGGTGGCTTAAATAACTCAGTTTTTAACATCATAATAATGGCAGGAAAACAACAGTAACAAAAAACTGGATACAGCAGACAATGTGGCAAATGACCAATGTCATGCTGGGGCAAGAAATGGCTGCTCAGGGGGATAGAAGGGAATATATAGAGTCAGTCTGAACCTCCCCAAGTTCTCAGCAACTGACATTTCCAGAGGAGGTCTTGGCTTTTATTGGTGCTTTGACTGTCAGTCGCCTTCTATTTTGGTGCTTCCTTTCTTTCCCCCCTACAGCAAGTAATACAGTTTTTTTTAACATTTCAGCATTTCTAGCTCTCAAAATGCTAGAGCAAGTTTTGTAGAGATTGTCCTATTTGCCCTTTGTAGAATGAAAAGGGTGGCATAAATTGCAACATGTACAGAACTCTGCAGAACATAATAAACTGACAGAAATGTGACACCAGAAATGGCAAGACACACATGCACAAAACCCATTTGCAGAACACTTCAATCTCCCAGGATAGTCTGTTACGGATCTCAAAGTAACTGCTGTGAGGAAAAATAATTACAAAAAGATGGAATAGAGAGAGGTCTGAAGTGGATATATGCACAGATTTAAATATAAATCAAAAGGATTAAATAAGGACTCAGCATAATTTATATATTAATATTCTGGAGTTGTCCATAGTCTTGGGTAGAGATGGGTGCAAACCACCGGTTTGGCTGACAGTTGAACAGGTGTTCTGTAGTTTGGTGCCCCGCCACCTCCAGCAGGTAACCACTCGGAAGCACTGTCCCAGCTTTCCTGCCCTGTCTCCCCCAGGTGTTATCTTTGAGTGGACACTCACTAGAGGGGGTGGGGTGCTGAATCACAGATCACCTGTTTGGCCATTGGCTGAATTGGCATGAACCACCATACTAGTGGTTCATGCCCATTTCTTGTTTTAGATATAAAGGTAAAAGTTCCCCTTGACATTTAGTCCAGTCGTGTCCAACTCTAGGGGGCAGTCCTCATCCCCGTTTCCAAGCCGTAGAGCCAGCGTTTGTCCGAAGACAGTTTCCATGGTCACATGGCCAGCGCGACTAGACACAGAACGCCGTTACCTTCCCACCGTGGTGGTACCTATTTATCTACTCACATTTGCATGATTTTGAACTGCTAGGTTGGCAGGAGCTGGGACAGGCGACGGGAGCTCACTCTGTTGCGTGGATTTGATCTTACGACTACTGGTCTTCCAACCTTGCAGCACAGAGGCTTCTGCGGTTTAACCTGCAGCGTCACCACGTCCCTTTATTTTGGATATAGTTGTAAGTAAAAATGTTTTTGCCTTGACATCAATCTAAACTCGCCACAATCATCTGACTATTGTGGACAAGATGGCTATGTAATCAGCACTTTGAGTAATCATTAGGGATGTGCTCCACAAAAACTTTTGGATTTCATTCATTTCAGGTTTTTCCAGGGAGTGCCTTATTTTTTGAGGAGGACATTCAGATACCAGTCCTTTCATACATGAAAGGGCTGGTCTGTGTCATGTACTTTAGTTTAGTTTTTCCTCATTCATGTTTCTGGCACTAGATCAAATAAAGCTCTACAGAATCCTCAGCAATAATACAAAAAAACAGGAACAAGGCAACAGATAATCATCTCCACCAAAAGCCAGCAACAGTACATGAGAAACAAAAAAAATCAATCATCATCAGACCTATGCAGCCACTAACAATACTTTAAATTTCACATTGATCATTGAATCACCATCCTCATCATTATAATCAATTCATCAACAGGAAACAGTACAAATGAGACAGATAATGATCATCATGATCATTATCATCAGACCTACACAGGGCAGCACTATTTTATATTAATGACCATAACCATGATCATCAATTCATCATCATAATCAATGGTCATGGCAGGCTGTCACCAGTGCCCAGTGCCACCACACCAACAAGTTATTCTCAGATCACATGAGTAATCTTGGGATACAAGAGAGGATGCAAGCTGGTCTCAGAAATGGGGGAGGCGATAGGTCAAAAGAAGGTAATTAGGTGGCTAATTCTGATACTGCACCTTGAAAATGCGTAAGAAAAATAAAAAGCAAACTAGATAAATAAAATTTCTCTTGCCACTTAAGACTGATGAGATTGGCATTAGATTTGAAAAAACCCCAAATGCATAGAAAATGTGTTAAAATAAGCTGAAAATTTATACTTAAAAGGTAACTGGAAAACACTGCACTGATTGTTACTAGAGATGGGGATGAATATAAAAATGGATCGCTTTTTCCGACGAATATAGCCAATTTGTTAAATATTCGTCGATCTGTATTTGTGGGTTCCAGAGACCCACACAAATACAAAGGGATGAATATTTACCTGTTTTTATTCATCCTTCGTATTTTTTTTTATAAAAAAACATTCTGCCTACCACACCACACAGCCACCCAATACCACAGCCTACCCCCACTCCCTTCCTTTTCCTACCTTAGGCCCCATGCCACGCCACCCCACCCTCACCGACACCCTCTTACCTTAATCGCTGCTGCCGAGGGCTTCTGGCCTCGGAGCCACGCATGTAAAAATGGAGACTGGCTGCCCTTTGCAAAGATGGCAGCTGCAGCTTCATTTAGGGTAGGGAAGCTGCAGCTGCCATCTTTGCAAAGGACAGCCTGGATTCCCTTAGCCTGCCTTAAGGGAATCCAGGCTGCCCTTTGCAAAGATGCCAGCTGCAGCTTCCCTACCCTAAATGAAGCCGCAGCCGCCATCTTTGCAAAGGGCAGCCAGTCTCCCTTTTTACACGCTGTGGCTGCGAAGGCCTGATGGAGGCCTCGGCAGCAGTTATTAAGGTAAGGGGGTGTCGGTGGGAGTGGGGTGGAGGCTAAGGTAGGGAAAGGAAGGGGTGTGGGGGTAGGCTGTTGGGGTGGCTGGCTGTGTGTGGGGGGGTGGCTGCCTATCGGCTTCTGATCAGCTGATCGGCAGCCGGTAGGCAGAATGGGCTTCTGTGCCGTGTGGTAAACTCTCCTTGGGGGGACCCAATTTGTGGGTGAATAACTCTGATGTCCGATATCTAATCTTCACCAAAGTTGGCAGGCATGTTGGGGAAAGACACAGGAAGCTCCATTGTGATTCTGGAGTTTCTAGGTACCTGGGGGGAGCTTTCCTGGGGGGTCCTATTTGTGACTATATAACTCCGGGGTCCATGATCCAATGTTCACCAACCTTTTAGGAGTTGTAGAAACGTGTCTGAGGAAGCTTCCCTGCAAATTTAGTGTCTCTAGGTGGTTGGGGGCCAGTGTTATAGCCATTTAAAGTGCAGATGAATGACGGATCGATTCGTCGATTCATCGAAGAATATTCGTATATTTGTATTCGTTGATCCGTTAACCTTGATGAATAACGGATCAAAACGAATCACCATTTTTTTTATTTGTCCCCATCTCTAATTGTTACATTGGCCACATATTGTGCTATGTGATCCTGTAAGGTCATCACATTGGCAGTGGTCAATATTTTGCCAACTGTACATTGAGCACTTGGTCTTTCACTGGCTGCACAATTCATTGTGCAACTAGTTGCAGAATTGTAAACCAGGAAATCATGAAAGCCACTCACCCTATTGCCTTTGTGCACACTTTTTGGCAATAGGATTTGGGCTACTACTTTTTCAATGTAATTTGATTACACCCTGGTTACACCCTCCCAAAGTAGCTAAATATAATTTATTGTATGACTTGTAACTAGTTACTTCCAAGCTTTAGATCTTCATATTGTTCACAATGATATATATTATTGGTAATATTTAAAATTAGATCTCAAAACAAGGAGTAACAATGTCGTTTAAAAAAACTAAATAAGGGGAGACTTTCATAGTTAGGATTTAGATTCTGTTTAATGATACTTTTTAAAGACTTGTGTAGTTACAAGGAATGTAAAGATACTGTAGCTAGTACAACTAATTTAGCAGAAGACAATGTTGTGTCTTCCAAATGGATGGAAAAGTATTCTTTCTGTAAGCCCACAACAGATACTCCCACACGCTGAACAAGGTTTTGTCTGACCTAATATTTCTGTCTACTTTTTCCCTCCGAGACAGCAAGTCAGACCTTGCTTCCTCCCTCCCCTTCTAAACTTCTGACTCTGCTTAAATACCTCATGTGGGAATGATTGTCCCAATTAATTCTCTTTCCCAAAGGATAAGCTGTTCTACAAAGATACAGGCTAATGCTCTGAAAAAAAATTGGAGAGGCTAATGCTCTGTTATAGAACAGAGAAAATTAACACATGCAGCCAGATCATCAACCAGTTTAAATTGCTCCTGCTTCCTTGCTTTCAAAAGGGGCTTTCTCGTTATACCAGCTAAAGAGCTGGCCCCAAGATTCTCACTTTACTCGTGTACTTGTATTGTATGGTTTACACACTTTAAACAAAATACAACAACTGCACATGAGAACCAAGGCATTTAGGTGACTGACTGGCAATTCTTTGGAATGTAATTACACTGAAGTAAGATTTTGGAAGCATTGCGATTAGGGTTGCTACTGAACTTTGCCTAAAATGGCATTCCAAATGATTTTGATAATTTCTACTGATGTGAAACTAGGTAATTGAGGTGGACAAGGACATTTTATCGTCTGAGAAAGAGCAGGAAAGAGTGCCCTCATGACTTGTCCAAATCAATAGTGTTCAGTACTCCTTGTGGTTAGTGGACAGAAGGTGCCTGTGATTATTATTACTGCTAACTTGGGAACTGCGAAGTTTTGTTTTTGCTGTTTCAATTTAACTGTCACTGAGTCAGCAGGACTGTTTTTTAAAAAAAGAAAAAGCAACACTTCCTTAGATTTCAACAAGAAACACAACAGAAACAGAAAAAAAAGACATTGTGACATCTTAAAGACTAACTGCTATATTTTAATATAAGCTTTTGTGGAACATGTTCACTTTGTCAGACATAAGGGTCAGAATACAGAGACTATATGGTTAAAAAAAAACCCATTGTAAAACACTTCCTAGGGTTACATTTGACAGAAACAGCTTAGAACCAGTAGCCTTAGTTAATGTTTTCCTTTCCCTCCTCACGTAACCTGGTCAGTTTGTGAAAATGTGGGAAAAGAAGGGACAAAGAAACTGGGAGAAGATAGTGGTGGCATTGCCATACTTGAAAAGCAAAGAGAATACTGACATGTGGTGGTGATTTCTTTAGTAAGAGGATGGCAGTTTCTGAACTGAGGAACTTACAGTATTCCTCTGAATCTTCAGGTTGCAGTCACCTCTGGCTGATGTGAAGAATCCATGTGGCTGTTGTTGGTGGCCCATGCCGTCTTGCAGATGGTGCTGCATGTGCCCATTAATGGTATCTTATATAATCCAGAAAGAACAAAGAGAACACCATGTGGTCCCAAAGATTACAGAAAGGTAAGAGTGGATAGTACCTTTTATTGGACCACTAAAAATTGAACAAATCACAAGTTTTTGTGGATAAAATTCCACCTCTTTAGATTTAGCACAGCTCCCCTCTGGATAGTGAAACAAAATTGTAGAAAGTCAGGGAAGTTTACTTTTTCACCTTTTAAGGCTGGATTGCAAACTGAAGACAGAATTCTCTGTTGGAAGTGAGTACGTGAAACTTAGCAGAAGAGGAAGCATGGAGAGGAGTAGACAGAGAATAGGGGTGTGCATAGCCCCCTCCCCAATGCTGCTCTGTGATCAAATAAAAGGCTTTTGGAAACATTCTGATCCAATACTTCTCTGGGTTCATAGTAGTATTTGTACATTCCTAGCTGTCTGTGAAGACTCCACTTCTTCAAAAGGGAATTACAAATGGCAAGACCAGGTCAATTGTGCAAGAAGGTCCGAAGGGCATCAGAAGGTCTCTGCAGAGCTGGGCAGTCTGTTTCTTTTTCTGTTTCCCCCTTTCTCCAGCCTCCAGGAGAAAATCCTAGTTGACTTGCTTATGAAGGCAGCAGGAAGAGGATGAGTGGGGAATTTTAAAAGGGCAATGGGGACAGTCATCTTTGATTCATTTTTAAATGGAAAATGCAGGGTGGCAACCCTTCTAAAGTTTCTGTCCTTTCTCTAAAGTTTCTGATTTCAGTTCAGTTTTACACATTTGTCTGAAGACAGAAATCACCCTTAATAGAAACAGAAGGACCTAATCAAGTTTCCTAAACATTCCCTGCTTATTACCTGTGATGGCTTTTCTGCAATCTAGGCCGATATATTTTAGGGTTCTTAATATAACTTACTTCCTTTTCAGATTTCTCTGTTGACACTCCTTGGGACAGTTAAACATCTTGCTTTTGTTGTGAAAAGATGAGGGGGCAGCCTTGGCTCCCTACATCTCCACTTTCATTAGCTAAAGTAAGGATATCTAATATCTTTTCTATTTCAGTGGATTTTTCTAATAAACACTAGTTTTTTAATTTTCTTACAATAGGAAGTGTGGGTGTCATTTCTTTCCAAAGGTGAAAATGTGCCCTGATCAGAGACTTGATGCATATGTTAATAAGTCTGCTGGTGTTTGCTTTCCGAACATGAGTACTAAGAGATTATTGCAGAACAGAAGATAACAAATAAGTTGTGTTTGAACCATTTTAGCAACTGAAACCAGATTGGAGTTTACAATACTTCCCCCTCCCAAAACAGGAAATATCACAGGGAAATTGTGAAAGAATGAAATAAGGCATCATGTCAGAAGAATTAAATCTCTTGATAACCCAGTTAATAGAGAATTATGATATACTTTCACATGAAATTGCAGTAAAAACAACAACAACACTCCTTGACAGCACAACAAAGGATCCTGAAGGACCTTGAAACAGTTGACTGTATTTGAAGAAGACAAAAATGCCAAAGACATAATAATTTCTCTGATAAGTGATAATCAGGTTATGCATATTCAAATGTGTAGTATAGCTTTAAAAAAAGGGAACACATTGATATTAGCCACTGAAAAACAGGGATGGGGTCACATCCTATCACTGGGCATCCCTCTTTAACATGAAGAAGGGAGAGGAGTCTACTATCTCAGGAATTCTGGTTTTTAATTTACAGGTTTTTAAATGTTTTTGAATTGTTTTTAATCTTGATTTTTAATCTTAATATATGTTTAATTGTTTTTTAAATATAATATTTATATAGTATTTTTAAGTCTGATGTTTTATCTGTTGTAAGCCCCCTTGAGTCCTCTATGGGGAGAAACGCAGCATATAATTTAAATAAAATAAATAAAATAATACATAAAATAAATAAAATAATTGGAAAAATCAGTCTAATCCACTTAACTTGGTTCTTGGAACTTGAGCAGTTTGATAGAAACAGGAGAGGTTTTCAATGACAATCAGAAAGTGGCTTTTTGGATTACTTCCAAAATTCCTAAGAACATTTCTTTCCATCAAAGAGGTATAAAAAGAATCACTGACTTCCAATCAAATTGTACTTTCCATAAAAGCAGAACTTTGAAAGAAACAAGCAGAATTTGGTAGCCAATATGCAGGTACAAATGCTGGTCCCATCTTTTCTTTTGCTAAGAAGCAGTCAGTCTGATGCAAGTCAAACTCTGAAGAGAAACAGTACAAAGCGGTTCAGTCAAGACAAAGGAATATTAAAGCTAAAAATAGCTTTTTATGTGATGGTGGTTCTCAGTAGAAAAAGCAATGCCCCAAACCAAAAATCCAAGCAGAAATATAAAGATATATGCATGTGTAGCTCTATCCATACAAATTGAAAAGTGGTGTATACAGAAGGAACAAAACCAGCTTTCTGTGTGGATTTGGGAGAATCTAAATTTAAATCTGAAGAGAATTTTTTTTATTACCTAGAACAAAATAGAGGTGTATATGTGCTATTTCTGATAACAGAGAATTAAAAGTGGAAGCAGCTGGCAAAGGAATTTTTAGCTGTGAAAACTTCAGACTGTCCCAAAGATATGTGTAATAAAGTGTTGTATTTACCAGAAATGATAAATGGGTTTATCTTACAGACTAAAGTTACAAACAGAGGATGTAAAGCTGAATTTCAAGCAGATCAAGGTATGATAGCATACAAAATATATCTCGTAGCCTCCCAAACAAAGGGCATGTATGAATCACAATGCAGAATGTAAAGACCAAATATAGTAAAAGGCTGTGCCAGCAGTGTACACAGACATTGCTAAACAAAAAGACCTATAAAAATGGAGTTCTCCAAAGGCATGCAACTTGATTCCTAGAAAGCAGGTATGCATGCTGCATTAAGGTATCAGATGCTCATTTCCAAAAGAGAGCAAAATGAAGACAAAGTGTCCCTGATGGTAATACACAGTAACATTTGTGGTCCAATGCCAGTAGCATCACAAATAGACATGTATATAGCTTTTTAGATAATTTTTCAAGATTGACATGTCTTTAGTGATGTATGTTAAAGCCAAATGAAGACTTTCTGAAATTAAAGAATATGTTGCAAACTTGTTCAGAATATGTTCTCAATGAAGAATGGCACTGCAGACAGGAAGAACATCCATATAAAGATGGAGAGGTATGCTGGAAGATGCAAAGGTATCGGCATGATATTGTGGGAAAGCAGCACCTATAGTTATGTATGTGCAAAAAGAGAGGAAATTAGTAGAGCTGTCTGCTTTGATGCTGTTGAAACTAGACACTAACCGGGAGTGCCCTTCAGGAACACTAAAACAGATGACGAAGAAGAAAGATTGGGGCTAAAACACAGCACAGAGATCAAAGGACTACCATGGCATGTCAGTACCAGAAAGTGAGGAGTTTGGGTCAGAAGATGGTACAGATCCAGGTGAAACTGCAGAATTAGAAGGGCTATAGAGGGACGTGGTGGCGCTGCGGGTTAAACCGCAGAAGCCTCTGTGCTGAAAGGTCAGAAGACCAGCAGTCGTAAGATCGAATCCACGCAACGGAGTGAGCTCCCGTCGCTTGTCCCAGCTCCTGCCAACCTAGCAGTTCAAAAGCATGTAAAAATGCGAGTAGATAAATAGGTACCACCACGGTGGGAAGGTAACGGCGTTCAGTGTCTAGTCACGCTGGCCACGTGACCACGGAAACTGTCTACGGACAAAACGCTGGCTCTACGGCTTGGAAACAGGGATGAGGACCGCCTCCTAGAGTCGGACACGACTGGACAAATTGTCAAGGGGAACCTTTACCTTTACCTATAGAGGAAGCACCAAGATGCTTAAGCTGTTCAATCAAGGTACCCCAGCTCGATTACTGTCTGACTTTGCAAGGGAAAATAAAAACCTGAACCTACAGTATGGGAAGAAATTGATGACTTACCCAAACAAGACACTAAGAAGAAGTGGAAAGATGCAGCCATACAATAGCTAGATGCTGCCTACTAGATGCTGCATACTAGACTTGCAAACTGGCCATGTTACAATATGCAATTAAAACCATGCCAATAGAACATAAAGAAAAGGCATGATGCTGAAGGCTGTTGGAAGGGTTTTGGAATTTTGTTATTTTGTTATTCCCTTTTTCATGGCAGAGAAAAGCATGGAGAGATCTGCACAGTCTCACTCCTTCCCATGGATCAGTCTGGATGTTTCTTGGATAAACAAAACAAAACAAAAAACCCTTTATTTACAGTTCATGCAGTTCGTTATGTGTATAGTGTGGACCTACATCTCCACATGTCTATCTTCAGAAAGGAGAAAAATGGAGGAGAGAGGAAAGGAAGCAACAGGAAAGAAGAGATAGTCTGAAAGAGTTTGAGGAGTGAGAAAAAAGCTCCAAGTTTACTGGCAGGTTCAGAGGATGCGCCCCAAAGACACAGTGTCAGAGAGGAAGACTATTTTTTTTCCAACAAAGGCAAGGTCCAAAGATAAAAAGCAAGACCGGTTGCCAAAGGCTATTCACAAAATTATGATTAACATTAAGACCAGACCTTTGCATCAGCAGTCAAAACACGTGACAGTCAGAACACTTCTGAGTGTTGCAGTCAACAGAACTGTCCCACTTTGAAACAGATGGAAAAGAAAAGCTCATATGCAAACTACAGAAAAGTATCTGTGGATTCAAACAGGTTGCTGCAGCATGCAACAAAACCCACGTTCTATCAAAAGAAGGCTTTGAACAAGACAAAGCAGACTCATGCCTCTACACCAGATTCAGAAACAACAGATGAACCTACATTCCTCATCATCATGTATTTTTGGAGTTCTAGTTGATCTCAAAGGTGTAGAAAAATGTGTGAAATATTACCTTCAAAATTGCACACTTTCATCATCCACTGTTTTGTCAGTGTATTGTCAGAAAAGGATTGATTATTGCATGGTGTTCCAGCTATGGATGTGCAGATGTGTGTTTTTTTAATTAGAAGGCTTTTATCTGGCCATTGGGGCCAGATATCTATTAAACTCAATGACGAAGGGAATGAAATGCAATAGCTCCGAGTATTATTGGTATGAAGGATATTACCAGTGAAAATTCTCACTTAATGTCATGGAGTGAGGTTTTGCTGATGTCGCAAGTAGCATAATCAGGAGTTAAGTGGTGCTGAATGAAAATCTACCCCCTACCACCCTCAGTTTACCACATGCTTATCAGATAATGTAGCTGGCTGGGTAGCTCAGTGGGTTACATATGTGGCTGCAAAACCAGAGGTTGAGAGTTCAACTCCCCACTGTGCATCCTAGAAGAACCAGCCAGTGTGGCCTTGGGCAAATTGCACAGTCCCAGGGTGCCCCCAGAAGAACGGAATGGAAACCATTTCTGAGTACCCTCTATGTAGAAAAGGTTGCTGTAAGTCATTATCAGACAATGAATTAGAAATAAAGGATTCTAATACAGGCTTCTTAATTTAAATTTTTCATACATTGAAAATGTGTATTGTTTTATCTTTTTATTTTCAATTGGTTTATGTGTTTGTTTCTATATACTGTACTCACTTAGTTTTTTTTGCATGACAAGTTGTTGAAGCATTGAATGAATTATGAACTCAGGTAGAGAGGATCCAACAATCATTAGAACTTAAGTGTTTACCAAGTTCCCATCAATCCAGTAGGTCTATTCTAGCTGGGACTAAAAAAAACAACTGGATTTAGACCAAAGGTGTACTACTGCATGTCACAGAGCTTAACCCTAGGAATCATTGCAGACTGATGTCAGACATGAACCATATATGATTTTACATGGGTACTATAAACAATAGCTCTTAATTCAATTTCATTTTGTTCTGTTAAACTGAGGAATAGTTAAATAATCTTGCACAGTTATTTATAAGTGTATGAGTACAGAGTCTATTTAGTATCAATACCAGATTAGTAAACTACTTTTTAGAACAATAGAAGATAAGTCTTCCTCACAGGAAGAGAGTGATTTGTCCAGCTTTTTCTGATCATAAGAAAAGCCAACACTTTGAACGTACTGTTTGAAAAGAAACAAGCACCTTCGCAATGTATATGCACCATATTTGCTGGATTGCTTCTGCTGGCACAGAACCAGTTGTGTTTAGTGTCTTTTTGGTTGTTGTCAGCATCTTAGCACTCAGTGTGAACTTCACAACTGTGAACAGTAATGAATGCTTCTCCGACATGTTATTATCTAAAATAGCAGGTTTCAAATGTGTGGCTGGATGGTATATATTTTCATTTGTTTGTTCAGCAAAGTGTGGACTTCTCTTTTTTAAAAGTTTGAATTAGTTTCATCTTCATACTTTGGAAGATGTGGATGATGATTAGGTTCATCACTTACATACATGCAGAGGGGAGACCAAGGGGCATATAACGTGTATCCTGTATAACAGATGTGATGACATGTGAATCAATTTCAGAAACCCACTTCACAAATTCATATTCCAGTGAATTTTCTCACTTTTAGTACACTATGAAAGAGAGACAAGATAAAAATAAAGCACAGATAAAGCATATTCCCAGTGGGCTTCATTAATTCTTTCTCAATTGTCATTCCTTTATAAATGTGATAGCTAATTCTAATGACATTTGCCCACAGTTATTTTATTCTTGATTTCGTTAGAAATGGGACAGGGAAGTGGGTAAGAAAGAGATGGCAGAATTCAATGGCGTGCCTGCACTGGATACACTGAGATTACACAGTTGATCTTAGCCAAAAGGCCAAGAAGCGATCCACTGAGATTGACAACACTCCCCTCTGCAGCCCCCTGTACACCATAAAAACCTGTTAGGGAGGTTGTTTTGTTTTGTCTTGTCTGTGTAGTGCAAGACATGAACAGGAGGAAAAGGGGAGAAAGATGTCCCTCTTCCACCAGCCTTGAATACCAAACTACACTGTTGGATCATTGCCAGTGTCTAACTTAGAAAAGCCCATACTTACTTTCAATTGCTGCATCCCATGCAGGTGACTGGAAAATGGCTCAGGGCTGAGCTTGGAAATAATTTTTTCTTACCTTCCAAGTCAAAGCAGATCTGAGCAATTTTGCTTGGAAAGTATCCTGCACATTTTTTCACAGTGGGCTGCAGTATGGTTTGCATTCTCTTCCTGTGGGCCAGTATGAAATAGGCCCTTGACCACTTGAAAGAGTTCCACTGAATGACTGTCTGTGCAGATGCAATGGTGGCAGAGAAGAATGACTTTTTTTGCCACCTCCAATGTTATAAAGTTAGCCTTCCAGTGGGCCCTAGCTCATTTGGTCAAATTCACTCAGAGTTCTTCACCATCATCACTCTAGTCTCCATCCCAGTTGTTTCATTACTACCAGCTCTGTGGCAAACCAGGGGGCTAGTTTGAGTCTATATCATGGGAGAGAGCATTTAGAAGCAATTTTGTCAACGGCCCTGGGCATTTTCTCATTCCAGAGATCAACCAGGGCTTCAATAGAATTGCCTGCCAAAGTGAGAGGAATCTCCCTAAGAGCCATCAGGAAAATGTTTGGATCCACCAGCCTTCTAGAGTGGAGCATCTTAATCAATTCCCTACTCCTGCAGAGGCCCTAACTCCAAGTGAATCTAAACCCTCCCAGATAATGATTTGTCCACTTTCAGGCTACTAACATCTATTCCAGCAAATTAAAAACAGCTCTAAAGTGTGCCCTGCAGCATGGGCGGGGACAGACTCATGGTCCTCATGGTAGACATGAAGTCCTGACAAAGCTTCCTCAGCATGGACATTGAAATTATCCAGCATGACAAGCTGAGGAGAAGCCAACACCACCCCCGAGACCAGCTCAACTACCTGAGGAAGGGAGACAGTTGATCAGTGGGATGGGTGGTACACCAACATAATTCCTGTTCTGTTGCAAGCTCCCACTTAAAAATACACACATTCAAACCTGGAAAACTGGGGGTGTGGCACCTGGTGAGTGCAATGGAGTCACACTAGACCACTGCAACTCTGCCTCCCTGCCCCACCCAGGTCTTGCCTGTTGCTGCAGAGAAAACACTGATGTACAAAGATGAATGAGATTGACACCCCCACCCTCATCCAATCAAGTCTCTGTAATGCAAGCCAGATTGGCATGCTCATGCAGGATCAAGTCCTAGATGGCTGTTGTTTTCCACTCACCAACATGTTATTTAACAGCAGCACTTTTAACCCAGGGGGCCTAATGACAAGGTAATCCAAGCTATTTAAATTTGGAGACAGCTTGAGGGCAACCAATATGGCTCTTCCACTTTGAACACATACTAGAGTGTGGGTTTCATTGGATGTTCTTCTACATCAGTCTTATCGAGGCACATATGTCTTGTGAAGTTTGTTAGTTTACCCTACTTGGAAGTTGCCTTTCTGGATGATTCTGCTCTGTTCCATCTGAAGTCTGAGAAT
Source organism: Intellagama lesueurii (assembly GCA_037013535.1). Taxonomy (NCBI): domain Eukaryota; kingdom Metazoa; phylum Chordata; class Lepidosauria; order Squamata; family Agamidae; genus Intellagama; species Intellagama lesueurii. Next base: position 115,374,656 of record JBAJHW010000005.1, read on the forward strand.
GCTTTCCCTAACCCTGGTGCCCCACCCATTTCTGCTTTCCAGGTATCTGACTGACTTCTGGGATTGTGGTTTAAGATTCCAAAGTCCATGTAATAGCAATACTTTTATTAGCCAAACTGAGATATTGCAAAAACTGTGCATACTTTCATGACCATCAGTTCTTTCTTCAATAATGACCTTAAAATTGTGTGTGTGTGTGTTTGTGCTTGTGTGTGCATAGCAGACTTTAAGCTGAACTCATGAAGTCTACTTGGTTAGAGTTTTAACTAGAGATGGGGGTATTCATATATGAATATGAATACCCCAGCACAGCTGGATGTAATGAGCTCCACTCACACGTCCTCTGCCGCTGGTGGCTCTGCTCTCCCTTCCAATTGCTCCAGAGATGCCGGTCGGCTATCCACTCGTCAGTCTGGCAGGGAGACTTGTCTTCCCTCCTTCTGCCAGGAGTAGAGAGCTGACCGCAAGCTCCAAAGCAATTGGAAGGGAGAGCGGAACTGCTGGCGGCGGATGTGTGAGTGGATGGTTCAGCCCCAGGGAGCCAGACCCTCATTACATCCAGCTGTGGGGGGGTATTAGTATTTGTATACAAATACAAATACCCCCATCTCTAGTTTTAACATTTAAGGAGCTTTCTTAAAAGTGGCACAGCGGTTAAACTGCAGTACTACAGTTGAGTCTCTGCTCATGACCTGAGTTTGATCCTGATGGGTTCAAGTAGCTGGCTCAAGGTTGACTGAGCTTTTCATCCTTCTGAGGTCTGTAAAATGAGTACCCAGCTTGCTGGGAGTAGGGGTGGGGAGTTTTCTTTGCATAATTATGTTGTAAACTGCCCAGAGAGTGTTCTAATGCTATGGGGCAGTACATTAGTCAAAACAAAACATAACATATCAAGGATAATTAATTTTTTTTCAGCTCAGAAAATTATTAGGATGCTTTTAGCACTGAGGAACTAGGACCAATTCATGAGAGCTTGAGACATTTTTGAAGGAATTCATTGTGTTACTCATTGTTTTTAACCAGGCAAACTGATGTTATATTTGTTACACAGTATCATCCAGGAACACAGTTCATTGCATTATGTATTCTGTTGTTGTTAACACCGCATCAGAAAAATACAGGGAAATAGTATCTGTTTCTCAGTTGTATCCAGTCCTGATATTGCACCCTAAAAATAACTAACAAAAATACAAAATGCTAAAAACAATACCTCTTTTGCTATTTAGGAATGAGAACAGAATGGCATGAAACTTGAAAACTTCCTGTCAAAATGTAATTTAAAATAGCTTAAAAGACCTTTTAAAAGTAACTGTTGAAAGTAACTAACAATAATTACTCATTCTATCCAGAAGTATCTTTGTAACTGTCTGATACATTGTTTTTGCAACATATCTGAGTTATCTATTTCTAACCCCACAAAGTAACCAGTTACAGGTAACAGTGTTACTTTTAACTAGTTACTTCTAAGCTCTGAGGTCTACAATGGCACTAATGTAAGGAGAAAGTAAACACTGCTAGATTGGCTTAAATGAATTCACCAGTATTCAATAGTTCACCACCTGTGCCAACCATCCTTTCTGCCATTTGCAGAGTTTCCACATAATCTTTTTTTTTTTTGACATGACATCAAGCACAATATATTGAAATGCCAATAGTTGAAAAATTCAGGTGCAAATGGCAGATATGTGTGTGAATCAGTTCTCACTAAAGCAACTTGCATAAACTAGAAACCCAATAATCAGCTTGCTTGTGAGCAGTCATCAATAATATGATCCTTCTTATGGAAACCAAATTTGTTTTTTTTTTCTAAATTTTAGATGTCACTTTATACCTCTGTCAGGCAAATGCCTTCCTTAGCAGTATGATTAGTTGTTTTGCCCCGCGGCACTGCTCAAGTGTCAGGAAGCTGGGAGTTCATTAGAAGCTCTGGCTTCAGGATTCAGTCTTCTGAGAGTGGCCTCATTTTTCTCATGCCTTCAGTGCCAAAAGGCTCAGGCCAAAGGGCTAATATGTGAGGAAGGTGCTTGGCATTTCCAGCTAGATTCCAATACAATAGTGAAATTTCCCTGAAGCATCACTTTTGAAGAATAAGTGCTCTAGCTAATTAAACTTAATTGGCTGAATCTAGTTTGGGCTTTTGTGATAATTGGTTTACCCCAATGTTCAAGCCTCAGGGTGTGTGTATTTTTGGATATATCATCCAAAATTGGCATTGAGGGATATGGAGGGGGAAAATAGCTAATTGTCAAGGAACACATAATATAACCAAGTGTCAAAGCAAGGGTGTGGTTATGGGAAAGTTGCACCTGAAATACATTTTCAAGTCCAGCTTGACCTGCAATTTCAATTGCTGGGCAAGATAAGCAAAAACATGTTGCATGAAAGACAAAGGGTGAGTTCATGCCACTCCACTGTGACGAAAGAGGCCAAGGATGCCAGTAAAAATAGGGAAATCTTTCAGTCTTGCTCGTGTTCTGTTCCTCAGAATTCCACTGGCATTTTATTCTTGTTCTCTATTTTGTGCATCTTTTTTCTCTCATACAGAAATTCATGTGCATCTTTGTGCACATTATTTCAAGGTATATACATTTTTTGTATCTGATTTTGTAATTCACACTTTGTATCAATTTTTTTCCCAGCCACTGCAGTATGTGTGCAAACATTTTTTCATACTTAAAATGTGTATATGGCTTTGTGTACATGTTTTCTGCAAAATGCACCGAAAGTGAGAGAAATTTGTGGATTTCTGAAGCAAGGCCTTCATTCCATCATCAGTCTCAGGAGGTGTGAAACTGGCATTTCTGTATGGAAATGCAGGTCCAACAAATTTCTTCTCCATCTCCAGGTTAAGTGAGATCTCTGGCTTAAGTCCCAAGTCTTAACACTATGTTCCTTAGACTGCGAGGGGGACTTTCCTAAGGGAATTGAGGACTTTTTACTGTTTCAATTTCTCTCCTTACTGTCCACCTGATATTGTCGTGGTACATCACTTGCTGTATAACTCACAGGTGGACAAGTGAATCATATCCACCAGATGAATTATTAGGAGTCATCAGATACATAGAGTGGCCTGTAGTCCATGACAGCTTACGGCACATAAAACTAGTTAGTCTTTAAGGTGCCATAAGACTCTTTGCTGTTTTTGTGCATTCTTCTTTGTATATTGCCACAACACACTCACAGAGCTGTGTCCCTGAACATTTCAGAACATGTATTTCAAGCAATGTCAGACAAAATGAATGATGGCTTCTCACACTTGCAGCTCTTCAGTGATGTTTCAGCTGCAAATGATGCACAGATGTGTAACCTCACCACCAGATTGAGACTCTCGTGTGAGTATACGTTCCTTGATACTGCAGACCCTAAGATATTTATAGCAAGCACATTTTAAAAAAATATTTATTTCTACAATTATATATATACACATACACACACACACACACACACACACATTCTAACCCTACTTCCCTGCACTGCTGACCAATCTGGTGAGGGTGCAGGATGGCAAGCCTTCCTGCTCAGCTGCTGATTGGTCAGCAGTGCAGGGAGGTGGAGAAGCCCCGACCAGGCAACTTCCACGATTGGTGCAGCACAAAGAATGACAGCTGCATGCACCATACCCCAGATGGTAAGATTGTGGATGGGAGTGTGCAATCCAACTGGCCACCTGTGGTGGTGAGCTTCATATTCATCTCCTCCAGGAAATGAATATGAAGCTCCCATCTCTATATGTTGGTACCCATGTTGTCGTTATTGTTCCCATTGCTCTGATGGTATAAGCAACTGGGTGCAGTGTGCATTATTGATAAGTTGCATTTTCATTGTCAGTAGGCCAGAAGAATAGAGAGAAACATTATCTGGTTCCATTTAATGGCCAATTTTGATATTTTCATCTTTCAAATATTAACAGAAAGGCAAAGAACAAAATGATACTTCTCTTGCCACATGGCATTGATAAAAAGTGTAATTAAACATTTAAAAATAGTGTCAAAATGTTTCTAAAAACTTTTTCAAGTGCCTTTAAGAATTAATCCTTCAAAGGAACTCAAAAACATTACTCATTATCACATCTAATAGTAATGTTGAATTACTGGTTATATTAGTTTTACTGTAATTTTGTAATTACTAGTTATATACTTGGTACTTTTTAAAACTATACTAGTTATAACTGGTGAATTCCAAGCTCTAAAACACTAACAGCCACATTTTTAGCATTTCCAATCTAGATTGTATTTTTTCACAAAGGAAAGTCTTACCCCCCCCCCACCCCACCCCCCGCCAAAGCTAACATCTTGGAAGTAAGCTAGCCAAATGAATTGCCTCCAGGAATGAGTTTCAACTAGCCCAGGATCCACTGACCTGCCCCCACTGCTTCCATATCTGCCAGGCTCAAATTGGGCTAGGTAGTCACCTGCTTATCCACCAACATACCACTGCTGAACCTTAACCACTCACCACTTCCTCTTCTTTTTTCTTTTCCCCCTAAATTGTAAATCTGAGTGTGATGGATTGAGCTTGGAAATTAATTGATAATTGGCATCTTTTTAAGGACTATCATTACACAATCCCTTGCTTTCAGTATACCAGGATTCCTTTTAAGTTTACAGCTTTTGCAGTTTCTGGACATTTTCCAAAGGTGGGAGTCCACCCTAGAGGCTACATGAACATGTAACAAACTAATGTTAAGGAAAAGTTTAAACTCTCTGTCTCTTAATTTTTCTTCTCAGTCTCAAAATGAATGATTGATTTTACCCAATTCTTATTGCAAAGGCTTTTAAACCACAACTTCAGGAGAAACATGGGAACCTACTGCTTTTAAAATAAAACATCAATTGCTAAGCATAAACAAACCATTTTTCTTGACCATGCCAACATGTACAATGTCTTTAGAAGTAATTCCAGCAGTGTTTGGTGTTTTCTTTTTTTTTTAAAGCCAGAGATCTGCCAAGCCAAACAAAGACAAACTTACAGCTGAAGAGCCAATGCTGAAATTGCAAATGTAGCTTTTCTGTTTGAGTGTAGTTTCACACAAATTTGATCCTTACATAATTGCATGTCTTTGTATGAAGACTCTATAATAATGTTATCCTTGTTGTAAAATATACACCAGAATTCAGGCTTTGAGTGTTTGCCCCATGGTAGATATAACTGGATTTACAACAGGCATTTAGAATTGAAATTTAGGCTGCTGCTGAGGTACTGCAGTGCAGCTTTGGCTGGGAAGCCAGTGAAAAACTGTTAACTCTCCTCCTCTCCTATGCTCAGAAAACCTGCCATGCCAGTTCTTCATAACAGGACCAATTACCAGGTGTGCTGTTTCACATAGCCTTTCAGAGCTCAATTTAAATAGAGACAAGCGACAATTCCTACGGCAGAAGTCTCCATAATCAGTCATATGTGAAGACTTCACTCATTTATCAAGAGTAAACTGAGAAAGAGGAATCTCAGGCTTAAGTAAACATATGTTGTGAGGCAGTAGTGATTAGCTTTCACACTCAAGTGACAAGATTTTAGTGTTGCTTTCTCAAAATATTCTGTGTGTTTGCTATATCAGCAGCAGGTAGATTCGGAAGCTGGTAGAGTCTAGTAGTAGCAATACTGGAAATGAAACAAATATATTGCCTTGGTTTCCAGTTTTAACTTTCAGACTTCTTAATGGCCATGTCTCCTAAGTAGGACCCTGGTCATAGTTCTATTTAGTGTTTGTTTCTAACAGAGCATCACAAAACGATACTGTTTAATTTATCCATGGCTAGGTCTACTGTTTCACCCAGGCTTTCAAAACACAAATTAAATAGAAAGATGTGGCAATTTCTTCCATAAAATCCACAATAATCAGTACCACTGATAAGACAATGACACTGCTAACCCAGCTTCCCTCATAACCTGCATTTGTGAGTCTCAGGAAGAAATATGTCAGTTGATTCCACTATATGTTTTTCTTTTCTTTTCACTTAATTTTGTTTTTGTTTGTATCTCCTTTTGATATATCATACCTTTAGAAGAGAACTTTGGTGAAATTTAGTGACTATTCTCTTTACAAACAATTTAACAACAGCCCCAAATGTTCATGTTGTGATGGACATTCTAGTACTGAATGAAAATAGAGTTTTTCTACATTGGTTGATAATAAAGATGGGCATGAGCCACACTTTGGCAGTTTGGTCTGGTTTGGCTGTTCTGTAGATGCAGTGTGCTTCCCTCCCCTTCCTCCTCTGTGTACTCGGCACTTCCCTCTTCTGCCTTCCCCACACGATTATCCGTTCAGATAGGGAGGTGGGGCAAGGAAGCTTGTGGCACTGCCAGTGAGTGGACAATTGCATGGAGAAGGCAGAGAGGGAAGTCTGCTGCAGCCGATGAGTGGTCGAGCATATGGAGGAGGTGGGAAGGGAAGTGTGCGGCGCCTGTGGAACACCTATTCAAACGCTCTGCCAAACTGGGTTGAACCGCTGAAGCGTCATTCATGCCATATCCAGTTACTGAATCAAATCATCACATGATAAAACATCTCTCACAAAATGAGCTTGTAACTCCAACTCTGCCTTGGTGTTATGTGACTAAGTGTGACTGCTGAGAACATTGCACTGTTGTTATCCCGTGTTTACTAATTAAGAAATATTAGAATTCTTAATCTACAGCACTCTGTGGTGATCACTAGAGATGGGTCTGAGAAAGTCTTCGGTGTTTTGGCCCAGTTCTGCATGGTACCCTCACAGGTGTTCTGCAGGGGCTGGGCACTTCCCTCCCTCATCTCATATGTGTGCTTGCCCACTCACTGGCTGCAGTGTGCCTCCCTCCTCTGCCTTCTCTGTGCAATCATCCACTCAGATGAGGAGGCAGTGCAGGGAAGCCCATGAGTGAGTGGACAATCACATGGAGAAGAGACAGGAGGGAAGCTTGCTGCAGCCGGTGAATGGATGATTGCACAGAGAAGGCAGAGAGTGAAGCACAAGGCACCTGTGGAACACCTGTGTGGGCGCTGTGCCAAACCAGGCCAAACCGCCAAAGCATGGTACGTGCCTATCTCTAGTGATCATGTATTTATCTATTTAAAGGGTTTGTTGTGGTTTTTTTTTTTTTTTTTTTTTTTTGGTCAACTAGGGCTTCCAAAATGATGCCCAATAAAATAGAAAAAGCATTCTTTTAAAAACATTTTTAAATAGCCAATTTTAAAATCAGTTTTACAGATTAAAAAATACACTGCAAAATATAGTTTTGGCTGCCCACTGGAAGCTCAACACATGTGGAGCTCAACTGATTCCCAAGGCAGAGAATTCCATGGTTGGAGTGCTACTACAGGGCAATCCATGACTCAAGTAGTCACCAACCTATCTCCTCAGGGTGGTGGTAGTAGTGCCTTTGCTGAAGAGCTGAAATTCTTCACAGGCTCAGAGGATGGACTGGTCTTTCAAATGTTCTGGTCCCAAGCTGTTTTGGGCTTTATAATCAGTTTTATAATCAAAACTGATACCTTCAACTGAACTTAGAAACAAACTGGAAGCCAGTGCAGTTGCTCAAGATCAAGAGATGTTTCCTGAAACCATGCTGATCAGATCAGTATAGTTTTTGAAGTGCCTACCAGAAAACAGCTTGGTTGCCACTTATTTGCACTAGTTTACAAGTGCTTTTTTAAGAGGAGCACTTTATGGAGTACATTACAGTAGTATAACATGGAGCTAATTAAAGGTATAGATCACTGTGGCCAAATCCTCATTTCTTGGGTGGGGTTCACCTGATTTGGCAACCTAGGTGAAGGGACTCTTGACAGCAAAAGCCATAAGGCCTTCCAGAAGCTATGCTGCAAGAAGAACATTCTGAAATTATGATATCCAGAGGGAGTGTAGCCTCTTCAGAACACTTTATTATCCTAGGTCCAAGGGTGGTTTTTGGTATCTCTGCTATCATATTTACAGAAGGTTTCCATAATTATTAAACAAAACATTATTAGAGTTATGAGAAGGAGATTCCTAACAAAAGGGGTGAATAAAAATTCATGAAAGAAAAAAAGACTTGTATGACTGATGCTGAGCAGAAGAAAATTGCTTGACCAGCAGTCCAGATACTTGAATGGGCATTTTTACAATAGCTTACATGAACTCTCATCAATTAATGTTGACTGCAGCTGGAAAAATGCATCTTCAGCAAACCTGCTCTTGAGTTCAACACATAATTTATCAGCTTCTTTGTTAGGTTTTGTTGCTCATATAGACATAAACTGAGGTAATCAGGAACTCATTCCAAAACAGAGTCTTCTGAGTTCCAGCCATCTTGGCATCAAATCAGACTTTAAGAGAAATGCATATTCTCTGATTAGGCCATTTTTCCTCCTACAATATGGTTTCATCATAGAATCATTCTCCACTTAAGAGAGTACTGTTTCCTGCTTTCTAATCTAGCTCAACTCTTGGAGAGATCATTTGAAGGCATTCCTTCAATTCATTCACAATTCACAGTAATTCTATGAATTAATCACCTTCAAAAATATCCTTTCTTCACCAGCTCATCTCAGGTTATGCAAAGTATATGCAAAAGTATATGCAAAGTATATGCAATGGCTTACAGATTCAGTCCATCCCACGTTCTCTCACCCCCCTGTTGCCTTCAACCTTTTGTGCCATTACTGTCTTTTCCTATGAGTCTTGTCTTCTCACAATAGGTTCAAAGTACAATACCCTCACAGAGAGTTCAGGCTTGATTTGATATAACATCCATGTATTTGTCTTTCCGTCAATCCATAGTATCTCTAAAGCTCTCTTCTGATACCTCAACTAGACTAAATTGATCTCCCCTGCACCATCTGCTTTCTTCACTGAACAGTTTTCACATCCATACAAATCAATTGGAAAATAGCATAGTATGACTGATCTTGGTCTTAGTCTCCAGTGACACATTCTTACTCTTAAGGATCTTTTCTAATTCCTTCATAGCTGCCATTCCAAATCTCGTACTTCTGATTCTTTGCCTGCAGTTCCATTTGGACTGAAGATTGAATCGAATTGTATGAAGTCTTTAATTATTTTGATTTTTGCCTTGTCAGGATTCAAACTATGTACCTCTTCTACAGTCAATACTTTTTTCATCTTAAATGTTTCACTATAATCCTGCTTTAGCACTTTCTTCTATTCATCATGGTCTTTCCAAGTCAGCTACATTCTGTCAGCATTACAGTGTCATCTGCAGACCATAAATTATTGATGCTTCTTTCACTAGTTTCTTGTCCTTCCTCATCTGGCTGTAATCCAGCTTTTCATGTGACATGTTCTGCATAAAAACTGGATAGACAGGGAGATAAAATGCACCTTGTATAAAATTCAGAACTGAACCTCATGTTCCCCAAACAATATTCTCCATACTGAAATCTAATTAAGATATTAATCCAGCTCTAGTCATTGATTGATGCAATAGTAGTATCCTAGATGCCAGAAATCTGAGACATTTGTTTGTCGAGGGTTCTGAGTTTGATCTCCAGACAGGGACACCATGTGGTGGGGAGAGGGGGAAGAGTACAATTTGGGGGGGCATCCAGAGGTCCAGAGGGGACCAGTCCAGGTTGCAGTCTCCATTATTATAAGAAAGAATAGACCATGCTTGATTGGATATTTGCAATGAGGGATTGTGCTGTGTGTAGGGGTCTGTTTGTATCAGGTCTCCATAAGTAATGTTTGAGTTCTGGCATTGCAATCTAGTGGAAGAAAACTGAGTAGGAGAAGTGACTACAGAACTAGAGACATTCTCTCACTTCTGTTATTTATGCACAAGAATTTTTCCACTTGTTAGGCCACCAAAAATATTCCCTTCTCTTCCTGTATCACCTGGACAATAACAGGTTTGCCAAGCTGAATTCTGAACTGGGTCAAGGAGTGCTTGCCAATCACTATAAAATATAAAAGATATAAAACGACATTATGTTAGTCTCAAATATTGTCAGATACCAGCTATAAATATCAATCAAACACTGACATCAAATATTACCAGTGGATGATACTGAATATCAAATATTTGTTGAATAGGCACACATCCCTGGAATATTCAGATTTTATTTGTTATGACATTTGCATAAAAGAAATATTTGAGGCAATTTTGTTTCAGCTCTCTAGCTGCTGGTGTCTAATGTTGATTCTGTTCTGTCAGCAGAATCACCATCAAACATTATTATAGGCGGCTGGCAGAGCACCAACTTCTTCAAAAATAATTATCTGATGGTTGCAATGAAATAAACTGTTGCTTAATGGAGTATGAATACATGTATAGTCAGTCATAAGAAACTGTGCACCACTTCATACTTTGTCCAGTAGAGTCCATTCTGAGTGGTGTCAGAGTCCCAGTGTTTCAGACTGATGTCTATTTCACTCCCTAAATTTTGGTAAGATTGGGCACGATCTATGGATGATTTATAGCTATGTTGCTATTTTTACCAACACAACAGAGTAGAAGTGTAAAAGGTGTAAACGTGTAATTTTTAGATGGGGACACTTTGGCCAGTATGAGCTAGGGAGCGTATCAATGTGTAGTAATTTGATTTTTTAGCTCACAACTTCAGGCATATTTTGTTCCAATTTGCCTGCAACAGAGTAAATTTATATGGAATTCACTGTTCCATTAGTCAATTCAGAAGTATGTTAGAGTCTTTCTATCACAGTTAAACTCAGTTTCCCCCCATACAAACCTGTACTGGCATGAATGTATCTGAAGTAGTTGTGTCTGTCTGTCCTATGACCTGGGGAGAAAATACCAAACTGACGTTATTTTTTTAAAGGCTCTTTGCAGTTATTTTGTTCAAGCTTCCAACCAATCCTGGTTACTATGCCCAGTAACACCAGTAAGGAGAAAGAGGGGAGGACTGGAGTGGGTCATCTGCATTAGCACCTGCCTAGGCAGTCTCCAATAAGAACAAGACATAGCTAGGATTTTCAGGTCAGCAGCACTGCATTCTTTGGGATTCCAACACTGAAACCTGAAGGGGTTTGTCCTTGAGATGCCATCAAGGGTAAGGGTCTGCTAAGGTTTGGTTCCCAGAGTCTGTTGAAAGGAATTTGCAGGCTGAAGACTAAAACACACAGTAGGAAGCAACTGAATTACTAATAAGAAAACAAAACAAAACAAAACATTGTTTTCTAAACCGAAAGTAGAAAATAGTCAATTTGGAAGAACTCGTGTATCCCTGGGTAATCTGCAGTATTCCAGGATGGACTCCCCAAGTCAGATCAGAATTGCCAGGTCAGCAGCATCCCATCCTCTAAGACCTGGAGAATGAATCATGAAGTCTGAATATCATGGCCAAAGGCTAACACCTGACAAACCTAGCAGAACTCTTCTTCTTACAGGGAAAAGCATTTCCAAGTGTGGAGTGTAAAAAGTAAAGGCAGGCTTCATGCTAGTTGCTCATTTTACTGGTCCTCATAATACTCAGAAACTGCTTGAATTTGTTCATTCATTCATACACCTTCTGCGCAGAGTAGTTTCTGTTGTAGTGTTTCTAGTCCTTCTATGAGCTTTTACCCCACAGACATTGTTTGTCCTTCCTTTCCCTCCAGTTAACTATCATTTTTGGCTGTTTTTCTCTCAAGTCTCAGCTTTCTCCACTTACCTCCCCTCTTGTTCCTTTCTCTATGAGCTACTGACTCTGTCTCTTTTCTTCATCTTTTGACTCCATGCCCTTTCATTTTCTTAATTTGGGGGAACATTTCTCACACCAGCTCAATTCTGCCTACATTCTTCCTGTTGCTTCTGGAATCAGCATGAAATTTTAGCATATAATCCAACTCTCCTCATTTTCCAGAGGCTATTGTAGGGTGGTGGAGATGGTGGTACATTTCCCTAGTGAAAGGCAAAAGTGGGATATTCTAAGTTGGCATCGTCACTTTTACCCTTTGTGTCTCTAGAAATCAAATATTCATCTATTTTGATGCATTTATGCCACCTACCAGGGCAGAAAAATTCTCGTAAGGTAGTTCATAGAGATAACATTAAAACAAACAAAACAAACAAACCTGAAACACACCTCTAAAGCATTAAAATTAAAACAGCAGTGCAAGACAATTCAAATTCAGACTAGTAAAAACATAAGCAGTAGCATTTAAAAAATCCCACCCAACATCATCAGATTGGGGGGAAAACATTATTAAGGTCTTTGTAAAAACAACAGGGAAGGAGGCAAATGAGCATCTCATGGGAAAGAGTTCTCCAAATACAAGGCCACCATTCAAAAGGCCTGTTTTCTCTGTTTACCAACTTAATAATGGGTCTGTGAGCAAGTCCAGTTGCCATGCTCAACCTTCAGATAACCTCTCCTGAATGACTGAGAATCTTCACAGATATATTGAATGGCTACTTCCCTAAAAAGTAAACACTTGAAAATCTTTGAATAGGGCTATCCTTCAATAAGGACAACAAGCTCTGTTTTTTTTTTTTAAAAAAAAAACATTCCATTAAGCTTTCAAAGAAAACAATTCATTAACAGATTTTGCTTGAGAAGGGAATGTAAGTCAAGCAGTTCATAGAAATAAGCCTTCGTTAGGGATAGGAGCACAATTCATTTGGTTTACATTTTCATATGAATTCATACTTCTTGAACTAATTGTGCAAGCTAGAAGGTAATTACCCTTTATTTTTCACACTTTGTTGAATTTTAGTTTCTAGCAGTTCTCTCCCCCTCTCTCCCCCTCTCCCTCCCTCCCTCCCTCCCTCCCTCCCTCCCTCCCTCTCTCTCTCTCTCTCTCTCTCTCTCTCTCTCACACACACACACACACACACACACACACACACACACCAATATGCACAGTAGGGGAAATTAATTTCAGAAATACATCCACCAAATGGCGTTCAGAGAAGCATATGAAAGAGGAGAGTCCATAAAAATCCATGTGCACGAACACATATACACATTTGTGTGCAGAGCTTTTTAAAAATATTGGAAATATGCACATAAATGTGGTGGAACCAAATTGTGCTTGAAAGACATGTGAACATTATAGAAACTGTCAGATTCCTCCATCTGTAGCCTCAGCGTGCATTGTGTGTGAATGCATGTGTAAGGAGTCATCAGTGGTCTGAGAGCGAGTGGGCATTCCAACCACACCAGTGTTTCTGGGTCCATAGAGAAACTGTTAGAGGTTGCACAGTATGTTTTATCTGCAGACAAAATGACCCCCTACTCTCCCAAGGGGGTATGCCCAACTGAAGTTAATTGGGCTTACTTCCTGAGAAAATGTGTTTAGAGCCATTCAACACAAAACCTGGCTGCCTGGGCATACAGTAAAACCACAGGACCATTAACAACATTGTATCTTTAAATAGCTTTTCAAATGTCTCATAGGAATCTCTGCTGTTTCTGAATCTGCACATTGATCTGTGCCATCTCATAGATCACACTCCCATTTTTAAAATTTCACAGAGACAGGCTTCATCTTGTGGGAAAATAAACAGTTGCACCCCACAAACAATTTTTGGTCTTTGAAAAATTGCGCTGTTCTCGACAGCAACAATAGATCTCCTCCTACATGAATAAACTACCTGTTGTGTACATATCCATATCCATATCAGTATGTGGCTGGTTATGGCCATGTGACTAAATACACAGAAATAGATATACTTATGAAAGTGTACCATAGAGACTGTTAAAATATCATATGTATTTAGAAGAGACTGCTAGTTTGTCTGATAATGGAAAGACAAAAATCTGACAAATATTGATTTCTTTTTAATCTGCTTTTATTTCAGATATGCTGGCCTTCTGAAGGCTCTGCACCAAAGAAAATAAACAGAAATTAGTAGTGGCATTTTCCATGGTTCTTCCTCAGCCATTTTGAACTTTCCAGGGCCCTGAATACACACTATTATAGTGTTTCTACTCCTTTCTGCCCTGGAGAACAAATCAAATCAGAACACTCACTAGAAGCTAAAATGACTAAACTGTGACTAATATATTTTGGACATATCATGAGAAGATAAGATTCAGAAAAGATGATAATGCTATGAAAATAGAAGACAGTAGGGAAAGAGGAACACATAACATGAGGTAGATTGACTCAAAAAAGGAAACCACAGTCTTTGGTTTGTAAGACCTCAACAGAACCATTAAGCCATTAATAGAAGACCATTTCAAGGTCATTAACTCATATAGTAGTCATAAGTCAGAAATTACACAATAACGAAGCAAAGTTGTATCTGCTGGAGGTGTGGGTGCATGGGTTGGGGTGTTTGGAGATGTGCCAGCTGAATAGTCTGTATTTACAATGTTATCCTACCTTGATGCCTGTATGTGGATAGGCACAATGCAGAATTGCCCCACAAACATAAAACACACTGAAGAAGCAATCCTTCTTCTCTCTCTACCCTAGCTGCACTTCTAGCACGCTGCCCTGTTCACATGCCATGCCTCACAGTATCCAAACCATGGTCAATAAATGGAACACTACACACCTATGAACCAGTGGTGCAGTAATCAAATTTAAAGTGATGGCACTCAACATGATGCCCCCTCCCCAGTGTATGTAAGTGTGTACATAAAACAGAACTTAGTACATGAATTTTTTGACTTACAATTTCCAGAAATTATCATGCATGGGATTAGTCTGTGAATTATAGTCCAAAAACCAAACTTCTGCAGACTCTGATACATCTATACCACCATAGGAGTAGCACATAGCATGATATCCAATTGATTAGGATCGACAGTCATAGAATAATGAGCTGGCAAAAGTGGATGTAAGATTATGTTCATCTCTGATACATTCTGGCACTTTGGCCCTGAGAGCCCTGGTACCTCAATACCACTCTTTTCTGTTCAATATGCATGACTGAAAAAGACCCATTCTATACAAAAGCCTGCTTCTATGCACACATTGCCTTTGCTTGCATTCTATGACTCAGGGAGATTGGGGGGGGGGGGGGAAGCATTAAACAATGTTGCAGGATGTTTCCACACCCAGCCAATCTTTGTATTTCTTTGCTTGACATCCTGGCTGAACAGCAAAAATGCAATAGGTGCTGCAGAGTTTTGTGTGAATATTTGTCTTCCCATAGGCCATTTTCAGTTCAGTTCAATAATTATTTATTAGCATGACAGACTGCAGATGAGGCCCTAGTCACACAAGGGAAATGTTTTCTAGTTTTTCCAATATTTTCCACACCTCTGTTGTACTGAATCGTGGTCACGTGGTTTATATCCCAGGATGAACGTCCCAGGTGCGTGACTGCATAAGCGTGCTTGACTTGCCCCCCCACAGCTTTCCTCCTCCCCTGTACACCCACAGCTATCGTTTTCAGCCACTTTTGTTTCTGTCACAACGGAACCCCACACGGGTTCCCACAGAAATTAGAAGGAACATTGATTGGAAAGGGGTTTCTGCTTAGGAAAGTGTCCATTTCTTGTACTGGCTGCTCCTGCAGAAATGCATTGCACACAATGAATTTGGAATATCCATGCAGCTCTACTGGCAACAACCCCACCATGACATTGGCATACCAATGTTTCAATGTATCTTCCCACAGGAAAGAAAAAAATGTTACTCCCAGTAATGTAATGGTGGTGGCCCCCTGGTGACATAGTTTTGCCAATGTATTGATGTATCGGGCACGAAAAAAAAAATGTGCACACTGCAGTAATGGCAGCCACCTTCCTGGCTTCGATTCTAAAAAGAAGCAGGGCAGGTCATGCACACAGGCAATCCCGGTAAGGAATGCACTGGTACAACAAGGGTACAAAATAACACAACCCTCCTTATGATGTGGAAATGTTCTGCAGTTACACTGCTAGCCGGGAAAATGTCTCGGTCTTGACTCTGCATCGTGTGATCAGGAAAAAAAATACTGACATAATTGGTGGATAACTACATAACATTTCCCTCCTGTGACCAGGGCCTCTGCTGCCCAAAAGACTCTGTAGTGTTATCTTGCCAAATCCATTGCTCACAGCATTTAGATGAGAAGAGTGAGAAATGATTTATACAGGGGGAGAAGAATATTTCTCTTTAGTCAACCGAAAGTACTACCACTTCCAAGAGGTTTTAAGAACTGCAGTAAAGGTGCAATTTCCCCCCACAAAGTTCATTAACTAAAGCTCATTTTATTGCTTTATTAATGCACAAATACATGTAATTCATGCTTTCATTCTAAACTTCATTTGTACAAATAATTATTTGGAATTTTATTTTGTATTCAAAGTAGGAGACAGGCAGTCCCCTCCCTTTTGCGCTTTCTAATAGCTTTTTAATATTCTTTGGGTAATAGAAACCATCTTTTATGATCATGACACATTTGTACATTGATGTGTTAGGAGTGAACTCTTCAAGTTAATGAAGCATATCAGATCACTTCCAGATGACTTCTTTTACAGGAATTATTTACCAACAGTCACAAGTAGGTTTCTAATTTATTCAGGACTAAGTAGGTATCTGCTCTAAAAGTGAATTTTCATTAAAAAGGAAGTAGCTGTTTTAATAGGTACAGCTCGGCCAGTGACTGACATAAGCAATATGAGCTAACAGAATGACTCCTTTATAGTGAGGGGGCTATTAATGTTACAATTGCCTTCAGCCAAACAAATATGCAATTACTTCTGGTGATAACAGTGGACGACAGAATGTAAGGTGAAGAAAAAAAAAGAGGAGAAAAAGAGATGGCAGCTTTATTTCTCAAAGTTCAGAAGCTCATACCATTTGGGAGACTGAAGTGGTCACCTCCATCCATAGGTAATGGCAGATGGCACCAAGGTGCTGAAAGAGAGAGATAACCTGTTTGTCATGTGGCTATTTTTCACCCGCTAAGCTAGCCTGGTGCCTTCAGATATGATGAAAGATGCTCTTTCCTCTAGAGTTTTGGAGAAACATGTCAAGTCCAGTCAGCTTTTGTGAATAAAAAGACTAGGTGCTATTTTGTTTTTTGCCTTAGGCAGCAAAATGTCTTTGCTAGCCCTGTCGTGCCTCACCTTGCTGAGTCATCTTCATAGGGGGAAGATGATCTCCTACAGCTGGAGGAAGCTAGTGCACAGGAAGAACTTGGTGGCCCAACTGACAGCTCCCTTTGGGGAGAGGTTTTGGAGAGATGAGCTGGTGCCAGTTCTGCCATTGTTCATTAAACAATAAAGAGAAGGGGGTGGGTGTGACAGCCATTTGTCCCATTGAATGATGAAGAACCAAAAGATTTGAAAGCAGTTGCACCAGCATTTTAAGACTGCTAGACAGCTGATTAGAAACTACTGGATGCCTTTGAGAATTGTATGCTGAGACACATAAATGCTCTAAGCTTAGACAGCTAGCTGTGTGGGAGGCAGCTTAGAAAGCTGGCCCTTGCAGATTAACCTGACTCTGTCTTATGAAGACTCCTCAGAAATATTTACAACCTGGGCCATCTGATGGCCTGCCTCTGCCTGTTCCCTGTGATTACTCCCTGTAACTGTTTACTTTGAACATTTGGTTTGACCCATGGAGTGTGACAATTAACCTCTTTTGGAATTGGGGCTGGCTTTGAGGATGCAAACATAAGATCTTGCTGCCTGGAAATATAACAAGCCCTGAAACTATGTGAGATTTGCTACATACAATTTATATATTTTGCCACCAAAGCCAGGTTCACACTTAAATGGATGTATATGTGTGAGTTCCTCAATGACTCACCAAAACATGTTAAAAGTAACAATAATAATTATTTAAACGTTGTTATAATGCTAATCATAATGAAGTCAGTACTCATCAGTACTGAAAAATGTAACAAGCACCAGTTTCAGCTTGAACAAGCTCTGTACTGTGTCATTTGCACAGGTGATTCTCAAAAATAGCATCTCCACATACCACAAACAGAAAGGTTATCAGTAGCTCAGACATATCATAGATATCATATTGTATCATATAAGAGGCCCAAATCATACTGCACAAATGTGTATAATTCATCACCTTGCTGTGTCTAGTCATGAAACCACATGGATTTCTGAGCACTATGCTCTTCTGAGCACTATGGTGTCTTAATAGCTCTCATACTCCTTGACTAGAGGGCTGGGAATAGGAAGAAAAGTGATGGTAACACACCTTATGTGCATATCCAGTTCTTTGGGGTATGGGCTTAATTTCATTAGCACACCCCCTCCAAACACACTCAGAAACAATGTAGGTGAAAAAAGCCTGGCAAATTTCCAAAAACTGCTGGACTCAACATTTAAGAGTAACTTTCCTGGCCAAAATTTTTTTTTTTTTTTTTTGCCATGTACTTTTGGACTTTATGTTTTGGACTTTTAAGTTCTTTACACTGGTACAATCCTGATGATGTGGGGTTTAATCCACGAAAGCTTGGTTTATTGTGTGATGATTTTTTAGTGGTATATAAAGGTATTGCCTATTTTTGGATTTGGATTTTATAATGTAGGGGAGAAAGAGTAATATAGAAGAAACATACGCTAGAAGAATGTTTCCCAACAAGCAGCTTCTTCAGTCTGAGGAGCGGTGGTAAGAGACCCTGATATATCCTCCACATTGGTTTCACTTCCCCCTGGTCTGAATAGGCTCGTTAGATGGACAAAGGATGGGAGGTGAGTGAAAATTATCCTTCCGAATCCTGCATCAGGAAATACGTTGTATTATAGAGACAATGTTTATCTATTAAGACTCATCTAAACATAACATTTAGGAGAAATGATGAATGACAAGGATTGAGCAAAAGTTTCTCAGAAGCTACTTTTCCTAGAAACATTCTGAGATTTTTCTTTTTCTTACTTTCCTAAGAATAGAAGACTGCTCTGCATAGTTATTTCCAAATTTTGCCAACAGTTTCTTTGGCAATTGTCTTACCCCTGTCACCATCGTTTTAAAAAAAAAGTTGGTGGAGGAAGAGGAGGAAGCAAAATGGCGGCCAACCACACACTGCAATTGGTGTCACCACTTTCAGTGATAGAGAAAAAACATTATTAAAAGCTTTGCCACCAGAACAAAGCTTTGCTATAGGGGTGTTTGAATACCATGCACTTTATTTATTCAAAATATTTTACCCTATCTTTCTCCTCATAAAGAACCCAAGGTGGTAATATACTACGCTTAAATCTCATACAAGAGACTCAAGACATCCATGGCAGATTCAAGTACATTGGTGTTCAATTAAGTGGATTCTGAAGTATAATACAGAATGGGAATCTGTATCTGCTTAAAAGAACAGAAGAAGAAAAATTCCCCAGTACACATGAACTTTGCTGAAAATGAAAGCAATATAAATATCAATTGTTAATGGAATAATACCTTATTTCATCCTACCAAGATACAAATGGCTGTCATCCACTAGTTGATCTGATTCCAGGGGTTTTAGCAGAGACTGGATTTTTCATTGGTGCTTCAGCAATCAATCTCCTTTTGCTTTGAGCGTCCTCATTCTGTTAAAGTATTACTCTTGTTTTCTGAGTGAGACTCACTGGTTCTAAATGTTTATTTTATTGTTTTGTTTTATTATTCAGTGCTTTTAACCAAAGTGCTAAAACAATATTTGGAATTTCAAAGAGCCCCGATACAATTGAAGTGCAACTTCAGATCTCCTCTCTTTGTTTTGGATCAGTTCAGAAACCAACAAATACCTCCATTTCATTTTCAACTCCATATAATTTCTGAGCCTGCAGCATATCCTTACTTTGCAACAACCACTGCTAAATGGTTGGAGAACCCCTCTTTTTTTATTTCAGAAGAAATTCAGAGGAGTTATTCCTCTAATTTCTCTGCCAATAACCAGGCTGGAGAATTTTGAAAGGTCCTAAGTGCATGGTGATAATTGTGAAACTAGCACATTGGTTGGCACTGATAGTATTGCATCATTCTTTGCTCAGCTGTATTTAGTTTTTTATGGGTAGCCTGAGCCCCCGAGTGGTTTTGCTCCCAGTACCTTTCTTTCCATGGACATGCTCAAATTAGCTAACAGAATCACCAATCAACTCCTGCAATTGTAACAAGCCGACAAATAATTTTAGCAAACTTAAAAAAACTCTTTTGAGGTTTCTGAAAGATTTATAAATTATACTTGATGGTAGGAATGACCTCAGCTGCTGACATTATATAGTAATGGTAAGACATATCTCATTTCCTTCTTTCAACGAAGTATTGAAGTGGCATCTCTGGATTTCTACTGAAATTGTGAGACATTTCTAAAATTTATGTGAGAAAATGTTTGAGGCTGTGTTTGAAATTATGACTCTCTCTCAATTGACCTTAATTATTACTAATTGGATTCGGCAAACAGCAAAATATAAATTAAAATTGAATGCTGTCCAATGTATGGTTAGCCTCCTCAAAGTTTTGTAAATATAGAGTACTCCTAAGTGTTTACTACTCCCCTCTTTTAGGGGTGCTCCAGGACTATGCAGACTACCCAAGGCTACATAGGCTGGCTCTTCTCCCAGGAGGCCAAGTGGGGTCTTGAACCTCTGTTCCTATGCTCTGCAATGAAGTGCACCACTTCTATGATTTACCCAGCCAGCCAAGGAGCATCTCAAACAAAAAACAGTAGAAAATCTCAAGACAGCATATGTTGGCTGGAAGAAGCTGTCTGTGTGAGGGAGATAGAAGGAAGATAGTCTAGTTTCTTTGGCAAAATGAAACGAAACAAAACAAAACCCTTCCCCTCCACCTGGCATATGCCATTTCTTCATTTGCATAGCAATTCTGTGGAGTCCTCCTTTCAGTTTCATAATCATGCTAGAGTACGATGGAATCCTGGCAGCTGACTTCTCCACTAAAGATTAACCTATTTGGTGATAGTTCAGACTTCTGTTCTTCATCTTCAAAGCAGCAAAAGGGCAATTTTCCATTAAAAGCTTTTTTCCCTCCCATTCTTTTTGAACTAGTAATTTACTTGGTCTCAGTGGGGGATTCTGTCATAGCTTATATGAGTCTCATAGTGCTACACTGTAAGTTTAGTAGCAAATTGAATCAGGATCTAGGCTGTGTTAATGGCTGCATTCCTTTCACGAGGGCTGAAATTAATGATACAAACTAAATTTGTGAAAGAAATGAAAGTTGAAACTACAGCTAAGTGAGTTCTAATAGTCCTAAGCAGAACAACATTGTGAAAAGTCTGCAATGTAATTAAGAATTATAGCTGCTTGACTGACTGTAGGTAATTGTTTCTTCTTCCCCTGGTAGAAGGATGCAAAAGCTGTCCTAGTTCCAGAGTAAATTATGTCTGCTTGGCCACTTTTCAGGGCACAGTTACATTTCTTGGTGTTTCATAACGTAAGTCACTGCTTCATAAAATATGTTTTCTGAGGGTTGCAGATCATCCAAAGATACACATGCCGTACAATAATGCCCTTGCAATTTAAATATTCTAATGAAGCAGCATTCTTAGTAGAGGGATTTCTCATTTGAAGCTCCATAACTCAGTAGCAGATCACATTGTTTCAATGCCAAAGGTCTCAGGTTCATTCCTCACCATCTCCAGGTATGTGTGGGAAAGACTTCGGAGTGAAACCCTGGCTAGCTGTTGCAAGTCAATGTAGAAAATACTGAGACAGATTAAAGTGGGAACTTTTGGTTTCCAGATGTTTGGATTTCAAGTCCCAAAATCCTCAAGCAGTATGTCAAGAAATGGTAATGATAATCTGGTTTTTGAGCAAAATGAGTCCTAGATGGGTGGGTACTACCATGACCTCTCCTTTCTGGTCTTCCTGTTTCATGAAGAGGATGGTGGAACTTCAGCTGCATACACCATGGCCATCTTTCTAGTGGATGCCATGGGGTTGGCATGATGTGGGAGATCAGTGCTTTGCAATGACAAACCCTCGGCCAGCTTTGGGTTTACATAGACTTTTAGAGTGTCTTAAAATACTGTGTTTGTTGGCATAGTGCATCTTTGACAGAAGGGACTCCTCCCTTGATGTATTATTATGATTGCTCTGAAAAGCAGCACTGTACAAACCCCTCAATTTTGCCTTCCTTGATAAGGAGTCACCATGAGTGTATAATGCATACCCTCTATTCATAGTTGCAGCCCATAAATAGCATTTGCTATAGCCCAAAATTAAGTAAATGTGAATGAAATTTAGAGAGTATCTGCTCTATGGTAATGGAGAAAGAATTATCCTGTGGGCAAAGCATATGTTTTTAGCACAATAATGCATAATTTGGTGGAAAAGATAACTTAACTTTGGCTCCTTGGCTGAAGGCTTTATGAAATCCATTAAAACTCCTCCCTTTCTTTCTGCTGTGAAGAGATCAAGCACTGAAGTTCTCTTCTGTGTGGAGAAAAGTGGCAGGGGTGAGGAGAGGAGAAGTAAAGAAACACAGCACTAGGATCTGCAGTCTTGAGGGTTGATGGACAGGAAAAAGAGAAGAATTGGAAGGTAGCGGAAAAGAATATATTAAGTATCAGGAGATGGCAGGGGAGACTGTGAAGGACATATAAGGGGGAAAAGAATAAAATGTTTCATGCTGCAACTTTGTGACTGGAACAAAAACTAATGCCTGGTGTTTAATAATAAGAAAACTTCCCTTCGAAAATTAGCTTTCCTTACTTACATGCCTAGGAAAAGGGCAACAGTGAATTGCTTGTGTATTTGAAGGAGAGGGTTGTAACTTTCCTAGTTTATAGTCTCTTGTCTGTTGGCAGCTGGTGGGTTGCTATTGTTATAATATTTAATTTGAGAGAGGATGTGCCAGCAGTGTTCAGGAAGCAATAAGAACAGTCTATTAAAAAAGAGAGAGAGAGAGAGAGAGAGAGAGGGAGAGGGAGAGAGACAGAGACAGACAGAGACAGAGATGCTTACAGGTTAGTGGAAATATTTGAAATTGCCATCCAGCATAGTGCAAATGAGGTCCCTCATTCACACACAATTAGGGCCGTTTGCTTTAATTAACCAGTTAATTAACTGACTAAAGCAAGGTGGACAATATACAACTCTTCAGGGGTTACTGGACTGCACTTTCCATCAGTCATAGGCAGCATAAACAATGGAAAGGACTGCAATCTGAAAGTATCTGGAAAGTTGCAGGTTTCATTTCCCTTAACTACAACTCAATCAGTAAGGGCCAATTTTAATGGGTGAAACTGCAAATTAAGGACACATTTCATCTGTTGTGGTTGTGGTGTGATACTGTGAGGGAAAGAATTAAGAAGCAGCTCTTCAGCTTGATTGACTGATTGATTGATTGATTGTATATACTGCCAAATTGGTGTAAACTACTCTGGGTGGTTTACAAGTTTAAACTTTAACGTCAGACAGACCCCACATAGCAATACATTAGACAATATGGCAATAAAACAAACATACAAAAAAAACACCCCAGTGCTTTCCCTCAGGAGGGTAGATTCTATCCTTCCGCTAACAGTTAAAAACCTATATATTCAGGCAAGATTTTAATAACTATGATTGAGTCCTGGGGCACTGGTTTTTGTTGTTGTTCAAAGTGTGTTTTTGAAGTATTTAAATGCTTTAAATTATTATTGTGTAATTAATTACTGGATTTTTAAATTATAATTGTATGTTTATGTTTTTTAACTGTGCAATTTATTCGGTTTTCAGTATGGCTTGTTTTAACATTGTGAGATTCCTTGGGTTCCCTCCCTGGGGCAAAGGTGGCCAAATAATAAAACAAACAAACAAACAAACAAACAAAATTTCCTCTCCATCTCAGATTTCTGTGGGAAAGGTGAGTTTACACTTGGTGTGTTGCAGAGTTTTAAATTTCTGGTAAAATGACTTTGCTACACAGTAGAAATACAGACACTCACAGAGGAAAATAGATACAAGCTCCCCAGAGTCCATCCCTTTCTCATTAATTGACATGTCAGCCTCAGTAACTCACTCTGAGACATTTGAAGGACAAAGGATAAAAAAATATTTCTTTACTTACACTTGCTTAAAATTACAAACTTCTGTATGCTGCTTTCTTTGCTGCCCAGATGCTTAACAACCAACTGAATATCAAGCAATTGCCAGCTGACCCAGAAAAGACAGTGAACAAAACACTCAGGAGAGGGGTGGGGCTCTCTTTGAAATCAAAGGCTGGAAGGAAGAGTTGGTTAGTGCTGGATACATAGACAATCACCTCAGCCCAGAAAAGTTACCCCAGTCACTCAAACTACAGACAGCATGCAAGGTTGCAAAAAAAATTCCAACATAGGCCAGCATAGTAGTAGTGGTCAGTGGGCAAGACTGGGACTGGAGACAGCTGAGATCCTACCCCCATGCTTGCATAAAACCCCTGAGGTTACCTGGAGCTAATCACAATCTTTCAGCCTAACCTACCTCACTGGGTTATTGTGAAAATAAAATGGGGTTCAGGGGAGCCATGTACAGTGTCTCCAGCTCACTGAGTGAAAGGTGGGAAAAATAAGAAATAAAAAAAAGAAATAAAAATAATATTTTAAACATGGTTCATTTGCTGGTAGGCTGTATTTCCTATTTGACAAGCTCCGTTTAGTTTCATGCATGATAATTATAATACTTTGAACTGGTCTCATTTCCTCTTGGGCTGAAAATTGCATTTTAGGTATAATTTTGAGCAATCCTATGTCTACTATAGCCTGTGGAATATGGGCCACATAGAGATTTTTCCTCAGACTGTTTCTTCAACAGGGATTTGCACTTTCAAGACTGGTTTCCTGTAATTATCTTACCTTATAGCTTTGGCTTTCATGAAATGTATTGATTTGTTCCCTGTTTTACTTTAGGCACTGGTCTTCCAGAAAGTTGTGTACTCAAAAGAGTGCTCAAGTGTTGTATATGTTTGTGTGATCAAAGTGTGTTGCATGGATAGGTGTGCGGTGCTTAAAGAACCCCCAGACTTGACCCTAATCCTAACACTTGTCAGCAGAATTGCCTTTTAGCTACAATTGGTCTTTCTAAACCTGTATTTCTGATAACGGTAGCAATATGTTATTTAATTCTTAATCACCTTTTTTTTAGGGTTGTCCCTTAATAAATATTCTGACCGGGCACAGGGAATAATGTATGTCAATAAACCACCTAACACCAGGCGGTAATTAAAAGGCCATAAAGAAGCAGGCTCATTTGAGAGATTATTGTTCAAATGTATCAAATATGTTAACATTCCTAAATCTTGGATTAGTCCCATGCAATCATTTGGGTATATATGTAGGGGACTAATTAACAATTGACAAAAGGCCTCATTCCCATCACTGAACTCCTAAATTACAGAAGAATCTGAATAATTGTTACATCTGATTAATTTTAAGATGGTTGGATTTTTGTCCCTGTGAATATAAGTGTTAAGGAGAGGCTGGATTGAAGTTTTGTTGTTGTTGCTGTTCGCCCTGATTATTCATATAATCTTGTTACATAATTTGTTACAAAATTAACAAAAATTAAAAAAAGAAGTGCTGTTCTTAACTGGTGGATCAGGTAAGGAGTGGACAAGATTTCACATCCAATCCTAGATTATCTTTTTTGGCTTAGTTGTTAGACATTGCTGAAATGTCAGTAGTTGAACCAAACACACAGGAGCACCTTCACCATCCTCTTCAGAGATGCAAGATGGGTTACACCACCCAGCATTTTCAAAGCTATGAGATGTGCTTCATGAGTACAGTGCAGGATGGAATGGAATGTGACAGCACAAAACCATTGGTAAGAAACTGCACTCCATTTTATTATATGCCTAATACATAAAGTGCTTTGTTTATGTGACCTCATAATGTTGCAACAGAGGATAATGGTTAAATGTAAATGCAGGCCTTCAGCTTCTTAGATCCCCTTGGTCCCAATGTTAACGACCCCTTGCCTCTGCCTCCCTGACTGCTTTAGCCCTGCAACAGCTCAATCCCATTGGGCATCATATGCCATTGTGACTACCTTAAAATGATTAGGGGTTTCAATGTGTCAGGAAAGCTGAGAGCAATAGCATCAGAAGGCTAGACTTTGCTGTGAGTTTGTAGCCTTGCAGGGCCACCCAAAGTGGTCAAACATGAGACATGAGACTAAGATGCATCCATCTTCTTCAGGAGTTAATAGACCTATTGACAGAAAAGAATTGATGGTCTCAGTGGTGATGGAGAAATCTTGGAAGGGCAGCTATCGTGAAGTCGACAGTGAGAGAGTACTGTACAGAAGAAGGCAATTAGAAACTACTTCTGAATATTTATTTCCTTGACAACACTATGAGAGAATACAAAATAAAGCAGGAGATAAGTGTTGAAAGATGAGACTCCCAGGTTGGAACACACTCATGTAGCTGATGGAGAAGACCAAAGAGAAAGTACAAATAGGGCTGTCCCTAATAAAACAACATCATTAAAGCGAAAAGGATATGTAGTTGATGATATGTGCAGAGGCAAAAGAAAGTTGCTGCTGCATAACATGTGATTAGAAGAGAAAGTGTGAGAAATGTGAATGAAAGTAATCTTGAAATTGTAAAACAAAAATTGGAATGCTGGATGGGAGCACACATGTGATTTCCCTTCCTCTCCATATTTAAGCAACTGGAAACTAACCAAATCATGTGACTCTAAGAGAGAAGTGAGATGTAGTATAAGCAATTGGAAACATAATGTGGAGTCTGAACAAATAATAATAATCAGACATCACAGGAAAGTCTTTCAACATAACTATCATTCAGGTCCAGACCCCAGTTATAGATGCTGATGGAGATTAAACTGACAGCTTTTCTGCCAGTGCCAAGGAAGCAATTGATCACACACCAAAACAAAACATGCCTATAATCACAGATGACAAAAATCCAAATGTTGAGGAGTTGGGGAGAAGGAGAACCAAAGATATTCAGAGCTCAGGATTCAGAAATGACACAGAAGAGCAACTCATAGAATATGGTGAAACCAACAATTGGTTTATTTCAAATACATACTTAAGGTAACCTTACAAATGTACACATAGATGTCACTGCATGGTCAATGTAAAATCAACTGTGCCATACAATTGGAAGCAGAAGATGGAGAAGTTCAAACCTCTCTACAAAAACAACACCATCTATATAAAACCATTAATATAAAAAATCATAGTAAAGATGATGGACATCATCAAAACATTCATAATGCTAAAACATAGTCTAAAAACATTACTGAGGTATTTAAATAAAGACCATGAAAACAACAGATTAGCATTATAATGCCCAATTGATCATAAACCTAAAGAACTGTGCATTAAGACAGGAGATATTATCATGAAAGAATGGGAGACAACTTTTTCTGTAGATGACAGAATGAATGACAGAAGCAAAAGTAACTAAGCCCTGAAATGTGAAGTACTGATAGGCCCTTTTGGAGATAATTAGTTGGAAACAATTTCATGGCAGATAACAACAAATATAAATTCACTTACAATTAAAAGGAGATGATTACTTAAAAGAAATGTAACTCATCTGAAGAAACCTTCCATTTTCAGTGAAGTGCCAGTATTTTTAAATTAAGACAATATTGTTTATCGAACTTTTTAACTGTGGGCTTTTGTTTGTTTGTCCATTGTAGGTAATTACAGTATTTCTTGTGGTGCAGTATTTTGTTCTGGTCTTATATTCTAGTTACTTAGCAACATGACTTTTGTTAACCTTCTGCTTATATAACAGATTTCTTAAATTGAAACACAGATTAAAATTATTGAATTTTTGCAGAGAATAAATTGTTCCACTATGAAGTTATGTAAAAAAAATTCCTAGAACTACAATAAGAAATATGATCCAGAATTTCATTTCAACCCAAATCTTTGTCAGATATATACTGGATGAAAAGTAATCCAATCCATGGCTCAGACAAACTCTATAGCTTCATTTTAAATCACTGGGAGTGAAGGTGTGCCTCTCTTAGTATTGCTGGAGTCTAATTTCCATAAGTTCCAGTCTGCACTGGCTAACTGGAAGATGAGAGTTATAGTCCAACAGTTCCCTTGCCCTGTGTTTAGATGAAATGGATCTTCTTCACTTTGGTCAATTTTGGAATTTGTAGCCTCCTGTTTTACCATGTCAGAGAAGTCAGGTACCAAAGCCAGATTGATTGATTGATTGATTAACATAAGAACATAAGAAGAGTCCTGCTGGATCAGGCCAAGGGTCCATCTAGTCCAGCTTCCTGTATCTCACAGTGGCCTCACCAGATGCCTCTGGGAGCACACGAGACAACTAGATACCTGTCTCCTGATACCACTTCCTGCATCTGGCATTTTGAAGTATCTTCCTTTGATTGATTGATTGATTGATTGATTGATTGATATCCCACCTTTCTTCTTAAAAAGGACCCGAGGTGGCTTACATAATTAAAAAGACTGTTTAAAAGCTAAAACAGTAAACATACAAATATTTAAAGGTTTAAGAAAGAAACTAGTATTATATTAAAAATGGTAATTAAAATCAATACTAAAACACATTTAAAACAACGGTTTTCACAGAGCACAACAGCCCGTTTAAAAAATCCTCTCAGACCATCAGTCAATAAGGAAAAGTCTGCTTGACGAGAAAGGTCTTCAGAATTCTTCTGAAGTGAAAGTTCTTCAGAATTCTGCTGAAGCTGAGAATTAGGTGAAACAAGCAGCTCAGTTATGTGCCAGAGCTTGTATAAAGCTTCCAGAACTGGTGTTTTCTCTCAGTGGTACAATTTGAAAATAACTAGGTATTGCATCAGAGACATCACCTTGCCAACAAAGGTCCGCATAGTCAAAGCTATGGTTTTTCCAGTAGCGATGTATGGAAGTGAGAGCTGGACCATAAAGAAGGCTGACTGCCAAAGAATTAATGCTTTTGAATTGTGGTGCTGGAGGAGACTCTTGAGAGTCCCCTGGACTGCAAGGAGATCAAACCTATCCGTTCTGAAGGAAATCAACCCGGAATGCTCACTGGAAGGACAGATCCTGAAGCTGAGGCTCCAGTACTTTGGCCATCTCATGAGAAGAGAAGACTCCCTGGAAAAGACCCTGATGTTGGGAAAATGTGAAGGCAAGAGGAGAAGGGGATGACAGAGGAGGAGATGGTTGGACAGTGTCATCGAAGCTACCAACATGAATTTGACCCAACTCCGGGAGGCAGTGGAAGACAGGAGGGCCTGGCGTGCTCTGGTCCATGGGGTCACGAAGAGTCAGACACGACTTAACGACTAAACAACAACAACAAAAAGGTATTGCTCGTTATATCTACATAACCGAGTCATTACAGTAAAACCTAAAAAGCAATTTGGAAATGAGTAGTTACATTGCTCGTTACCAAAGAGGAACTAGGTACAAATAACTATCTTACTTGCATAGTTACTAATGAGCTTTGAATATAACAACATTTCTATTGTCCTGGGAGATAATATTCAAGTTCTTATAGCTGGCCGTGTGCTTGCCACAATGCTCAGGTCAGTAGCTTGGTAACGTGCATGACTTGAAGCCTCGTTTTTCACATCCGAGATAGCAAGAGACCACAGCTTAACAGAACTACCTAAGCTTTGGTAATATCACAGTGATTACTTCAGTGTTCTTTGCATAGTCTTTGAAGTCTGTTCATTTGTTTGTAACCCAGTAGCTAACATGACAGGCCAAGCTGAACACATTTCACCAGTCTTAAAGGATCTTCACTGCCTTCCATTTGTTTCTGGGCACAATTCAAAATGCAGGTTTTGATCTAGAAAACCCTAATCATCTAAAGTGTTTTTCCCTATCTCAGAGACATCTGCCAGTTGATTTATTTACTGCCAGGGACTTGCAGATCTGTCAAGTCCCCTTTCCACGATTTCCTCCTTTTTCTGCCCCCAAGTTAAATCCATGAAAATTTGGGAGTTTCATAGAGGGGAAAAATCTGTGCATATATACGGGGCACATTTGAAGGGGGGCACAGAATGGAAACAATTCTTCACAGACCATCTTATGAGGTTTGTTATGTGACTTACACAATCCTGATTCAGCTTATATTTCTTTCATATTGTGTTTATTGCAAAAAAAAAAAAGTTGAGAATGACTGGGCTAGATCATGTTTATATGCATTTCAGAAATCTCTGTAGTGTTTTTTTGTGTGTGTGTGTATTTGAAAAAGTGCTAATATTGTTAACTCATTTTTCTTTCTTTACTAAATGCTTCACAAGCCCAGAAATATATGGACTTCTGACTGGAAACTGCATCCGTTTCTATGTTTGGTCTGAGGCATGCTGTTCAGGGCAATCCACGGAAAAACCCAACAGAGCAAAATTCTCAATATTTGTATTTAATTGCTTCCTGATGCTTTTAGGTGGCTGACTTTTAATGCTTTTATGTGGTATCCCAGCTTTTTATCTCATTTTAGATCTGTTAAAAGCTGTTGGGAAGACTTAATAAGAGAGTGTGCATAGAATGTGAGCTACTGTGGATGTATCTGTCATAGTGTTAAATAAAAAACCCCACAAAGTTTTATAAAGATATTTTGGATAAGAAAATATGGAGAGGAGTACAAAGATATGATACAACACCATTACTATTGAGCACTGGAGCATTTAGTATAAACTAGGACAGTCTGAAACATGCTTCTGATTTCTACAGCTATTCCTGCCATTCTGAAAAGTGACATGTTTGGAACATGTATCTGCCATAGTAAATATTCAGATCTTCCAAAAATCTCCAGCTTATGAATGTGAGATATTGTGCTTATCTACCCATGATTCAAAAAGCCAGGAAATGCCCCAATATCGCTGCAAAATATGGTGCCCATATTGCCAGCAGGAAAAAGGATGCCAAGCTTTACATAGCAAAGGGCATCCTGAATTTTGGCAACACCAATGGCAGTAGTCAAGGTGGTCTAGAGATACCCTCTTCTGCTCACTACCTTTCACACTTGTTGAAAAACAGCCCTGACAATTGTTTTGTGTTTGGGTGAGAAGTGGTGAAATTATGAAAAAAGGAGTCAGCTTCTGGGAAGCGGCTGTCCAGAATTTTATGGTCTGGTATCACCAGAGTGCTGATGACATCCAACTCCATCTGCTTTTTAAGATCTTCCAGGAGGCTCCTCTCTGTCTCTGAGGCCACAGTGTGTGGTCCCCCACCCACAAATTCACTATAAAATCTACAAGGGATGAAATATGCCATTTAAATGTAATTTTGCCCTCAGGCCTCATTTAATCCAGAGTTAACCTCTTTTAGAAATGGGAAGTGACCAGCCTGTCACTTCCTATTTCTGATTATCCAGAGTCCATATGTTGAATTTAAATCACAAATGGTTCTCCCAAGATTTCTGGGAGATGTGAAAAATTGAGAGGTTGTTGTTCAGCCCACAAAACACAGGGGATGGGTAGAAAACAAGGGTTCCCAGCCCCTCAGAGTTTGCCTGCTCTGTTATGAAACACATTCAAAGAATCAGACATTTTGTGTTTCTCAAGGATACCCATAAGCAGATACCATTCATCTTTCTTTGGTTTAATCATCAACAACTTCTTCCCAGTGATCATGTGATTTGAAACACAGATCTTTCATGGTGATGTCATTGGCACAAAGATGAATGTTATATTTATTTGTTAGTTCAGGAGTGGGAGCCTTTTGGGTCTCCATGTGTACTGGAGTTACCTGTAATTCTCTACCACTGGCTATGTTGGGCAGGGATTCTTTGAGCTGGAGTCAAAATATTTGACTCAATTGATTTGGTGTTCATGCAAGAATACTGCTGTTTTTCACACTGCATTTTTAAATTGATGAAACAAAACACATAATGACTGTAAGGTTTTTATAGTAGAATTTCAACTATCTAAGTGAGTCTTGTAGATTCTATGGTGAAATTGGCAGGGTGTGTGTCAGGGGTCTGAGTGACCACACACTGGGGCCTGAGAGACTGAAAGAAGGGTCCATCATTTCTATGGTGTAGTCTATGGGCACAGATCAGGCCTATATTTGGAGAGTGGTTTGAGGGTGATCCTGTGTAAAGATCATTTGGATGTATGAGGATCTGTGCTTCAGATGCATGTTTTTGCACCACTGCCAAGCCATGAGCTTGGGGATCTCTGTGTTGTAGCCTATGGGCCCAAATGGGGCCTATGAATGGACAGTGGTTTTGGCATGATCCTGCAGAAAAATCATGTGGATCCATGAGGATCTGTGCATCATCTTCATGTTTTTGCACCACTGCAAAGCCATGCACCAAAGGACCCATTATTTCTGTGATGTAGTCTGTGGGTGCAAACAGGATCTATGGTCTGACATTGGTTTAGGGAGGATAACATCTAAAAGTCATATGAAATCATGTATAACTGTAAACTAGGTAAACTTACTCATAGGTAAATCAGGTGAAATGTGCATTGAGATAATTCAAACCACAAAGGGAAAAAATCCCGTAATTTCCAGCTTAAATGAGTGAGCTGCTCTATATTATTATTTATTTTTAAAAATAGCTTTTAAAACATTTCCACAGGCAGAAGCTAAGAATGTGTGGCCAGGAAGGAATTAAATGTTTTCTTTCACACTGAAGGCCATGGCAGGGTTAAAAGTGACAGACACCTCCCTTTGGAGACTCATTCTGATTGGTCCAAATGCTATGCAAATAGGTCCTTCGGAATTTTCAGAAGTTATACAAAAAGGAGCAATTTCAGAAGGTTTAGGGGTGTAAAACAGTAATTAAAGGGTCTAAATTAGAGCCATCAATGATCCAATTCCTATGGATGAAACAAAAGGGGTTAAAAGGGAGTTTTTATTCCCCAGCTGTGCAAATTTTGTTGTGTTTTTCATCTCTTTTCTAAGAGCTGTAGAGGAAAGCCGCTTGCGTGTGCATGGGGGAAAAAGTGCTATTTTTAAAAAAATCACAACTCAAAAATCTTTCACCCAAACATCCCCAAAATTGGCACAGAGTAATAGAAGATTTTCTGCTACATCTGTGCCAGATTTGGTGCTGACCTGAGGTCTAGTTTCATAGTTATATTTTTTTGTTTGCCCCACCATCTTTTGACGTTGCTTGTTCCTTTTACTGTGCTTCCGCAAAATATAATTCATGCCACAACAGGGCTGTAAAAGTAATATTCATTTGCTTACCAGGATGAGTTTCCAATCTACCAGTTCTTATTACTGCTGGCTGGGATGTCTATTGTTGGTGCTCACCTGTTGCCCAAGAAGAAGACTACCCAAGAAGATTCTCACTACATGCAGCAGGCTTTATGGAGAAATATAATTTCAGAACAAAATGCCACTAGTCTGGAAGAAACTTTGTGGATGAATTTTGCATCAGTCTCCTGAAACATAACGCTATATTCTGGACACTTAGTGGCTGACAGTGTGTGGCTCTGGCTTCAAGAATAAAGTCTCTCAAGTTACTGTGGCAGCCACGTTGTAACTGCAACACAAGCATCCTCAAGGTAGGCAGTGAAGTCTCTTGGACTTGGGCTTAAGATGCTGTTACATCAAGGAGCTGCAGGTGGCACCGATGGGCTGGAAGGTATAAGTCTATAATTTAACGTTCACTTTCTAAAAGCAAGAGAGGTGTTAAGTTAAAAAAAGAGAAGACTATTGTGTTTAAGGCACTGCAAATGGTATTCATAATTCCCACCTCATCACTAATTCATTTGTATTCATTATAACCTAATACATTCATTTGCTATTCATGAGAATGTCACAGTACAGGTAGCTTCCCCCCACAATCAGCAGGTTGGTGTAAAGGTATCATTAATTTAATACAGATTCCATGAATGAAAATGGGCAAAGCAAGGCTTTTAACCACAAAAGATGAGACTTCGTTCCTACAGATTTCTTTCCTACTTTAAACAAGGGGAGCTGCATACCGCATTGATTCCAGCATTAAACCTTTTTAAAGCTGCACGTGTGCTTCTTTTACCATCCCTCGGCTTCTTCAGCTGATTCATTCTGACAGACAGTGGTCTCTGTAATGCGATGGAGTTAATGCTCAAAACATATTGCTGAGCTTGCTGGTCAGTAACGGTGATGCCATTATGTCTGCTAGAGTCCTATCAAATTAATTGCTGGCATTCTCCCCACCCACCCACCCCGGTATATTTTTCTTACATCTTGAAAGAAGGCAACTGCAGGTTATATGTGTGGTAAAATGACTTTCCCTCTCCATCCCCATTCTCCTTTTCCACACACCTACTTTTAAACACATGGAAGTGCACCTACAATGTTTCAGATGTTGCATAAAATATTTCATCCTATGCCAAATTAAGCAGCCCTGTCTTGAAAATTACACAAAAGAGAGGTATTAATAATGCATGTAATGCATCCACAGACTCCCATGCTGGCAGACTGCAGGGCCTCCGTTTTCTGAGTGATGAGACTGTTAATGCATAGGTAGCTATATCGTAAGTAAAAATAATAGTCCTAGAAAAAAACATGAAAATGTTTACCTTCAGCATAGCTCTCGTATCTTGGGGTTGTAACTCCCATTAATGGGAACACAATGAAGTTTTGCAGTTTTGCAAAACCTCCAGAATTCTCTCTCCTTACCACCTGACCCTCCTTTTGCTCGTCAAATAATGATCCACAGTACATTGGAGCTAATACATCTCTAATATAGGAAACCTTTGCAAACAATAAGAAGCCCACAACAAACAGATTTATAAATAAGAATGTAGTTTTCTATCCTCATGAGTTCATTGTCATGAGCTGACATCTAAACCCAGTTCAATAACCTCTTGATGGTTGGCTACAGCTTCTAGAGAAGGAATCCATTGTGCAGGGGGAGTGTGCATCTAAACCTTGGTTATAGATATCACTTTAGAGCATAAATCAGAACAGTACGTAGAAGTACTTATAAGCAGTACTTATCAGGCTGCTTCTCCAATACAGCCTTCTATTTATTCAGTGTTCATCTGCAGCACACAGAAAACAGATTTATATTTGTGGATCCACATGGAAATCATTTCCTGTCATTAGTATCCTGCCGAAACCCAACATCAACATAACAAATCCGTCAGTACATAAATAGTGGAGAGATTACATTGGAGGAAAGGTAAGTGTGGAGCAGAGATAAGAACCTGCCTTGTTCTCATACACAAGAATGAAAACTTGCAAATGTTTTCCAATTTTTTTTCTGCCAGTATCGATGAGAATTCTCCCATTTGTTGAAATGGTTTTTGCACAAATTGCAAAAATTGTACAATTTATCCAAACTGGAGGAAACTACAAGTCCTGTTTCCTTGTTGCACAGACTTTTAAAAATCAGAATGAACAGGTTGTTTGTGTCTGAGTAATCAGCTTGTGCTTGCTGTGTATGTGTGATTTGCTTCACAAAGGGAAAAGACAGTAATTTTACACAGATATTTTTTTGGCAAAACAATGGAAACCTCATTTTTTTTTAAAAAAAAAAGTTCCTTGTTATATTGCCATGCTGGTGGCAAGATACCTTGGGAGACAGGGCAGCAACTTCTTGAAGTCTGTCTCATTGAGGAAGTGCCTGGGAACTCTTCATATTCCTGTGGTGGAGGTGCAGGCTATGAATGGAAGATGGAAGCAGGGAGGTGTGAAGAAGGGCACAGTCTCCAGTGACATCATTTCCCACATACATAAGTAGTTTCTGTAGATTATGATGTGATCCCCTTTTCTTTAGCTTTTTAACTTTTTCTAAGAGGTACTTCTCCGGAATTAAAGTCCTCACCCCATATGCTGGAAAGTATTGAACTGGGACTGGGGAAATGGGGTCCAAATATCCATTTGGTCATAAAGCTCACTGAGTGGCCTTGGCCAGTTACTATTTTCAGCTTAGTCTATCTCATAGAGTTTCTGTGAGGATACAGTGGGGGAGCCAGGTTTACTGTGTTTGCTGCTTGGGAGAATGGTGGGATATTAATGTAGCAAATGAACAAAGAAACAAAGAAAAAGTGGCTCAAATGAACACTTGAAAAAATGGAATGAGAATGTAGATGGTATGGAAAAATAATTGTTTAGAAGCTAGGCAATAGGGGATCTTGGGAATAAATCGAAATAGCACATGGGAACAGTGTGAGAGGAAATGGCTGCTACTATGGAAGGACTCCTATTCTGGGGGATCCGTGGAGACTGTTAGAAGGTTAATGATGGTGTCTCCATTAGGAGTAAATATGAAGAATAGTGACAACATTTGAAGCAATTTCATTGCCCCTTGTCTGTTACAGCACCACTCTTCTACAGGCATAAGTTTTCCAATAGGATTTCAGCCATTAGATGCTAATTTGAGACCTACGTGATTGTTTAAAGCATCAGTATGCATTCAATTCTGATTTTTTGAAAAAGGTTAAATGCATTGTTTTTCCTCCTGTGGTCAAACGTAAGCTGGCTACAGCACATATTCTTCAGAATGTGGAAGGAAAAGAAGGACATGCTTATTAGCGAAGTCTGCAGCCCGGCTGTAAGGGAACCTAAATCTATCAAGATAAGGAACATTTTTCTTTATACTTGGGCAGCAACAAAAATAAGAATGGCGAGCCAGGCTTAGGCCTGGAACATGCCAGGCACACTAAAAAAGAGAAGTCAAGCTGTGTGTGAGTGAGTAAACACCACCTAAGATTTTCAGGCAAGGTGCCACTGTAATTTTCTGTACCAGTTACCATGAGGAAAGATGTAGGAATGGTGTGAGGCCAGGTCTTAAGTGAAGATTTTTTCCCAATTAAAATTAAAAGAACAGTAACAGCAAAATGACTGTTTAATCATGAAAGACACAATTCTGTGTTGGATAATACTGTATCTTTACTGAATCATGAAGAAGTTTCAAACAAGGCAAGCTTTCAAGTACTCAAAGATAATTCTTCAAACATAGGTGTTAGAGGTACTGAGTGACCTGAATCACTCAAGTGAAAATGAATGGCAGAAGAGGCCAGCAGTAAGCCACAACCAGAAGACGTATGAGACTGGACCACAGGAAACACAGCAAAGCTCTGCCTGAAAGGATTTGGAAATTCTAGGAAGTACCCAATCCCCATTTGCCTTACCTTCAAGAAAGAAAGAGGGGAAAAGAGAGAGAGAAAGTCCATCTCTTTCTGATCCCAGAGCAAGAAGGTGAGAATTCTCACATGTAGTCCTTGCATGGGATAAATCTTGTGTGTGGCCCCCAGCTGTGTGAAGACATGCATGGGTCACTGTGGATGGCAGCAGCAGAGACCTCAGATTCACACCCAGCACAGGCTCCATTAGCATATATAGGTCTTATTACTAGACATATTATAATTTTTCAGCACTGAGGTCAGATGCCAGTTGGTGGCACAAACTGTTATTACTGATACATATCATAATACAAATCTTTGTTCCACCTTAGCCAAGTGCAGTCTCTATATTCAGACAGGGCTCTTCCTTGAGATATAGGAAGTGCAGAGCTGTATGAGGATACACATGGTTCCACGTCAAGAGGACATTTTCTGGGTTTTTCCTTTCTGAGCCTCAGATAGGAAAAATATCTGCCTGAAGCAGATATTTTTATCTTCATTTGCTATATTTAATATTATTTAATATCAGTTTGCATTGGAGAAGAGATAGGAATATAATCAGCTTCCACATCCGTATTTGTCATGTTTCTTAAGACCTCACCAGCATTCTCAACCCCCATCCAACCTGTCAGTTTGCAAAACTTTTTCTTTTTACATGAAAGTATGTGCATTTTTTGTATTATTGTGAAAGTATTTTGAATGTATTTTTTTCCTTAATGTGCCTATTTTAAACATTGCCCCCTATTGACTAAAATGTCTTTGTGTGTGTTTTTTTATTAAAAAAATACGCATTTGAGGCAACTGCATTTGTTTGCATAGTTTGAGGGGAAAAAAGGGACTCCCTCACCCCACAAAAAATAAAATGCTTGTGATTCCCTTCTGGTGATGGGATTCTGAAAAAATGTACAAGCAGTTTTGCAGTTATTCTTGCCATGAATTGGATAAATTAATTTTAATTTTAAGCACATTTCTTCCCACTAGATCATTGTAGTTATCTTTTAAACAACATATGGATCAAACAAATGGACTGTAAAGAAATGATGTGGACAGAACTTTTGAAGGCTGACATTAGGTTCTGGCAAAGACAAAGAAATGGCTTGTTGCTTGCTAATGACTAACAGGTTTTGAAGAAGCCTGTTCAGTTGCTTCTGAAGGCAGTGGGCTGTAGTCCATGAAAGTTTATGCCAAATAAAGCTTGATAGATTTGAAGATGTCACCAATGTGTTTTTTGCACATTGTCAGCTCTTGGTTGTATGTCTGTTTACCTAATCGGTCATGTGCTAGAGTACTCTGGGGTGCATGGCAAATAGTGGGCAAAACGTCTCCTATTGCTTGCATGATTGCTGCTTACACAAATGCCCAATGCACACAATTCTGGCTGGAAGGTTTAGTGCTGGGAAAGAAATATTGCATCCAATCAAAGCATAAATACAACAAAGGAATTTAAAGACACAATTAAATCCCATAGAATCTGGACTATTTTGTCAGTGTATTTTAATTCTCTTGTGTGCAAAGCCGTGTCTGACTTTTGTCTACATAAAGAACACATACTCGATACTCATTCCTTCACATGCTACTTTTTCTAAGTTATTTCTTTGCCTTTGTGCTGTGAAATTCTTTTTAGTGTTGGACATTAATTCTTTGGCTTAGCCTCTTCCCAGCCCTTTAAGTTATGTACTGGATTTTTAGGCAGCCTATTCTAGCTTAAAAATATCCTGAGCAAGCAGCCTGGAAATTCAGTAAACAAATGGGGAAAAATTGGAGATAAGCAGCTGAAATATTCAGCAGAAATAAGGCAGTGCAGGAACAAAATGCTCAGCAGCATGGATTTTACACATTGTACAAATAGTTTCTCTCTCTTTTTTGCACAAGGTGTATAGATGTTTGTCTAGATCTATTATTTTTCAAAACAAACTCACAAGCAGAACAATGCTGTGGAAAATGTTGGTATCAAAAGAAAGCTAAACCCACAGCTAAACACCATTTATCATTGGCCATAAAACTTATTATCATTGCATGTTGCACTAATAGGAGTTTTACTTCACACTAGATATTGCTTTCTGTTCCTATATGTCACCAGCAAGGCCTAGCAAAGGCATTTACCTCCATGTATTAAGGAAAACAGTAAATGACAGACAACATAGCCATGAGACTGCAATTACAAACAACAAATGGGATGTTTTGTTTTGTTTTTACATAAGGAAGACATCTCCCACACTTAGAGCAGCCTAGCAGGACCAGCCAAGCCATTTTGTTGCTTAAGACTGATCAAGAAATGATGGCCTCCTCTTAAACTGATAGTACATGGGATTGGAAGCCTTTTTTGGTACTTGAGACAGAAAATCCTACAAGTGCCTCTCCCCTATCTCTTAAGCAGTAGGGAGAAAAAACCATTTATAATTAATAGTTCACTGCACAAATTAAAAAATGAAATGCAAAATTCATCAAAATTGCTAATTTGTTAATTTGTATTTGTCTGAATTGATGTTCCCTGACAAATATGAATCAATGAATTTTGAGTGATTTCTTATTTATTGGTTTGTTGGGCTGTAATACAGCCCCCAGGCACCTAGATACACCAAAATTAAAGAGAAGCTTCCTCTGACTTCCCTCTGCAATCTTGTCAAGTTTGATGAAGATTGGATCTTGGATGTCTGAGTTACACACCCACAAGGAGAGCCTCCCACAGGAAAGTCCCCCCCCCAGCACCTAGAGACACTAAAATTACAGAAAAAGCTTCCCTGCTTCTCCTGTGCAATTCCACCATTTTGGTGAAGATTGGGTTTTCCCAACCCATCTGCTAAAGGGCACTTTCTTAGGTGTATAACACGAATGTCTGAAACCCAATCTTCACCAGACCTGGAGGGATTGTAGAGGAGAGTCAGGGAAAGCTTCTCTATGTCTTTGGTGTTTAGGTGCCTGGGGGGAATCTGTTGCCTGACACAGGTGCTTGATTCTGCCTAGTGGAAAGGTTTGCCCTGGCAGGGTTGCCATATTACCCAGATAACTGGGTTTGACTTGGAATTTGATCATACTTGTTTAAACCACTAGGTGGCATGGAATCCCAGTTTCCTTCTTTTCTTTCTTTTTTTTTAAAGCAAGCCTTTAGCCATTGTGGGAACTGAAATATTGTGCAAAATGTAGTCACATTTTGTCTAGTTATTTGTGCAAAATGA
The DNA here is from genome assembly GCA_037013535.1 of Intellagama lesueurii. Taxonomy (NCBI): domain Eukaryota; kingdom Metazoa; phylum Chordata; class Lepidosauria; order Squamata; family Agamidae; genus Intellagama; species Intellagama lesueurii. The sequence continues at coordinate 115,414,588 of JBAJHW010000005.1, forward strand.
ATCTTTTACTGCCTTGAAGTATATGCAATCAATGACTGAAGTCTCAGAGATTGGATTGGCATTTTTTCATATGTTTAGTATTGTCTCTGCTCCCAGTGCACTGGGAAAAAGTTGTTGGCTTCAGAATAGTGCACTAGAGCGCTGTAGCAGAGAATTCTAAGCCCATCATCCCACTACAAAACCCAGACTTCCTAAGGATGGAGCTATAACAGCATACTGGTATAATAATGTAAAGTGGATAAAGCAGTTTCTTACCAAAACAGGTGAATGTGCTCCCGGACATTGATCAAACACTGGACAATAGGAATCTTGATGCAATCATTACAGTCACACGGAGAAGGCTCTTAAACAGTATTTTACTACTTCGTGAAATGAATGGCTGAAGGAGCCATTCTCTGCTTTGGTTGGAACTTAATGAAGATGCACTAGCTGTGAACTAAGTCCATATCAGGCAATCTTCTCTTGCAGGAATTGGGCACCTGTAGTATTTTCAATGTGTTTCTCAACTGCAGCCACTCACACCCATGACTGTTGGTCATGCTAGTGAAGGCTGATGGGAGTTGGATTTTTACAATATCTGAAAGGCCATAGGTCCTCATTTTTTGTTCTGTTATAATCCAGTGAAGCATTTCTTTAAAAACAGTTGCCCCCACCCCTGAAAAGAAGTGCACTTTAAACTCTGCAGTTACATTCCTGTCTACAGTTACGTGCATGCAAATCCTACTAAATCTAGTAGGCTATGTTTACATGCAAACTGTGTGTGGAACTGCAGCCTATGCATTTTAAGCATTGTTACAAGTGGGATTAATCTGACATCATTTGAGCATAAAACCTTCATTAGTAAATGGCTCATATTGCATGTTCATAAAGTGCAGCCTTGTAATACTGAAGCGGAGAAAGGTATATTCACAGCCATATCATGCATTAAAAAAAAACACTGAAGTTTGTTTCCCCAATTACTCATTATGAGACACAGCTCTCTAATGTGTATAAAATAAGCTAGTAAACTGCTTCTTCAGCAATTTGCATTCACATCTTGAATCAAGTTGTGGCGGCAATGAGATAAATCACATACAGATACTTTCAGGGAGCACAGCACAGAGCAGGATTAGCATTTCTTTACCAAGACCACACTGTATAATTATGCTTGTTGTGCAACTCCTTTTGCATTAAGGTGGTTTGAGATAGACTTCAGCCATGGTCTATCGTTTTGGCAATCTTTTGAAATGAACAGATACCATGCAAGTGCAAGTTAGTTGTCAGCATCCAAAGGTAACTAATTCAAAACAGCTAGTTACTTCAAATTAGTTCCTTTTCCCAAGTCAAATATCATTATGATTTTTGTTAAACAAGCGGTGCCTTTAGTTGTCAATTTTAGATATTTTTGTAGTTAAAGGCAATAAAAATGACGGTGCACCGGAAGATTCAAGTGCTATTTCTTCCTGCTGCCTTGTGTTCTGTTGTGGGTGTTAAAGAGATAATGAGATGGAAGGCAACAGAGTATATTTTGTGTTATAGTGGAGTAGCTTGTAGCATTCAAATGAGTTTCAAGAAATTTTTGAGAAACAGGAAACTGAAGAGTTACTTTTAAACTTTACCATAACAAATTACTTTTAAAAAGTAACTTTCCATGTTCTGTCCCAGACTATGTTATACTATCACAATTATACTTATTATGCAAGCATTCTTTTACCATGGTATTTCAAGATAAAAACATTGGCCACAATCCAGGGGGAACTTCTCCTGTATGAGATGTTTTGAAATGGACAGGATTGGGAACCATACGAGAGTAAGGTAATTCTGTTGAAGTCAATCAGAGGTAAATTAGTTGTGGTTATTATAGGTCCACTGGGATTTGGATATGACTTGCCTCCTCTGGTTCAGGTCAAAATATATACATGGAAATTCATTTATCTGGATAGTTGAAACATGTCCCAACAATGAGATTTAAATTTCAGTTTGCTGTATCTGTTTTTAAGTGAAACTTAAAAGAGCTGCCTTTCTTTATGATATCTGGTTCTTTAAGATGTCAAAACATTTAGTGTCATTCCCCTGTGTACTATTTATTTTGTTTATCAATTACTTCATTTTGACATAAACCAATCATGTTGCATTTGGTCTCATTTAACAGTGTTTTGTTATCTCCATATTCTCAGTGTTTCACTCCTGTTTTACAGATGTCATTGAGTTAAATGTTGAGAAATTACAACCAATGTTGTTGCCAGGCTTTTTCAGTAGGTGAAGTTGCCATATTTCTCAGAGAAGCTTCAGCAAAAGTAATTTAAAATTAAGTTATGAGATCCAGCTCGGTGATAGAGCTACAGTGGTGCCTCGCTAGACGATGTTAATCCGTTCCGCGGAAATCGCTGTCTTGCGAAAACATTGTCTAGCGAAGCACGTTTTCCCATTGGAATGCATTGAAATCTCTTCAATGCGTTCCAAGGGAAAAGTCGTCGTCTTGCGAAGATCGTCCATAGGGAAACCTCGTATAGTGAGCGCGGGTCCCCGTTGGAATGCACTGACAGCTATTGACCGCTAGTCAATGCATTCCAATGGGGAAACCTCGTCGTCTAGCGAAAATCGCCCATAGGAGACCATCGTTTTGCGATCGCATTAGCGATCGCAAAAAGCCATCGTCTAGCGATTTCCTCGTCCTGCGAGGCAATCGTCTAGCGAGGCACCACTGTACATGGTTTGCATACAGATGATCCGAAACATTAGGAGATAGGAATGGCTGTTTGTCTGAAATCCTGGACAGATGCTGCAATGAAGTGTAGACTATACTAAATGACAAGGACCAACCAGCTTCCTCTGTTCAACTCACTTTGAACAACAGGGACACATTATGTAAAAGTGGGGCTAACAAGCAAAATGAACTTGTTTGTCTCTGTTTCCACACCCATTCCTGTCACTATTGGGGGAAAATATCCTCTATCTAGTCAAGACTTGTCTTGTTTAGGGCACATTTTGAAGGTGTTCCCCTGTTGTTCAGGGTTACATGTGGTTATTCCTCAGCAGTATAACTCTGGCCAGCTTATTGGTTTTTTGATTGATAACATTTTCTCTATACCCACTTGCCCCACCCTTCATATACTTTCATATACTTTGTTACAGGTAAAAGATTTTTAAAGCAAAACTGAGGTCCAGACTGGACAGTAGAGTTAGCACATCACTAAAATGGGTGCTTCCTAAAGTGACAGAAGACATCTGGTTGTCCCACTGTGAGCTTGCCTCCATCTGCATTTTGCAAATTGGTGTGCATTTGTTTTGTGATTGGTCACTGGGATTTCAGAAGCATTGCAAAACCTAGAAGGCACTGGGTGCCTGGAGGCAAAATGTGATCAGGAAATATGCTTCCCTCTAACATGTGAATTGTATTCTTATCTAAAGCATCACAATGGTTCTATGTCTTGTCTCTGAAAGCAGAAAGGGAAAACCCTCCCTGCTTCACCCAGATCACTTCATTCATTCTCCCCCACCCCCTTTCCTTCTCCTGCCTCATTTTTGACCTATCCATCTTTGGAGCAGTAAGACATCTAATCCCTAACAACTTGTTTCCTCTTCATTATATGGAGGGCGAAAAGGGGACTCCTCCAGTGGCTCCATCACATGCCATGTGTCCACTGATGTGACATCTGAAATTTGTGCTTAGCACAGAAAGGGGAACCTGAACAACATACAGGAGTAGGGATGTAGGTTCTCCATGCAGTTAGGATCTCTCGACAGTTAGTGTGCTTAGTTGTGTGAAGAATAGAGTAAAGTTGTACAGGCTTCCAAAACTGACAAAGAAAGAAAATGGTGCAAAGGAGGATAGAATAAAAGAATCATAGAATAATTTAGTTGGAAGGGGCTTGTAAGGCCATCAAGTCTAACCCCCTGTTCAATGCAGGAATACAAATCAAAGGATATCTTCCAGATAGTTGTCTAAGTTTCTCTTGAATGCCTACAGTACTGCAACACTTACCACCTCTCAAGGTAACTGGTTCCACTGTCGTACTGCTCTAACAGTTAGGACGTTTTTCCTGATATTCAACTGAAATCTGGCTTCCTGTAACTTGAGCCCGTTGTTACATGTCCTGCACTTTGGGATGACTGAGAAGAGATCCTGCCCCTCCTCTTTATGAAAGCCTTTCAAGTATTTAAAAAGTGCTATCATATCACCCCTCAGTTTTCTTTTCTCAAGGCTAAACATGCCCAGTTCTTTCTGTCTTTCCTTGTAGGGCTTGGTTTCCAGCCCCCTGATAATCCTTGTTGCCCTTCTCTGAACTTGTTCCAATTTGTCAGCATCCTTCTTGGAGTGTGGTGTCCAGAACTGGACACAGGACTCAAGATGTGCCCTTACCAGTGCCAAATAGAGAGGGACTAGTACTTCATGGGATTTGGAGATTATACTTCTGTTAATGCATCCTAAAATCACATTGGCCTTTTTTGCAGCCACATTGCATTGTTGGCTCATATTCAGCTTGTGATCTACAACAATTCCAGCATCAGATAGCATCAAAACAACTGATTACATTCGCTGTGTATACTGAAAATTCCCAAATACAGGAGACAGTTTTAACATTTGTGAAAACTAATGTAATGCTAGTTGTTTTAGCACTGCCCTAGTTATGAACACATGGCATATGGTGTATTTCATGTAAAATTTGAACACTCACGATGGACAGCTGATTGTATGGGGCCAAAACTAACAAACATTTGCTATAGAATGCACTAACACTAGCTGGTGCTTCTACCATCTGCCTTTGGATGAAATTAATTTGCACCAAAGCTTTCATCAAAATGGATCTGTGTGCATTGTATATCCAAACACGTTTTATAGACTTCTAAAAATCTGTTTTCATAATTAGCTCTCTCAGTGCAATAGCTGAGAGCTGACAATTCTCCTTTTTGCTCACACAGCACTCCTCTTTCTCTCTCATTTCTCCTTCTCATTTTAAAAGAAGGTTGTGAATAAGAGGGTAGGATGTCAAATAATTTAACATATGGAGAGGTTTTATGTGTTTGGTGTCACAACGACAGTGCTATATTTAAACACAGGAGGGTTATACTTAATTATAGATGGGGCAAAATTCTTTGACAGTTTTAATGGATTTCCTTTTTCTCATTTGAATATCAGCACTAGGAATAATACTCTCGAAATGATCCTAAAAACCAAGCAGGCTTCTTTTTATATGCCTAATAGCTACCTTTGAAGAAGAATACACCATGTTGAGCTTTTAAAAAAACTGACAATATTTATTTAAACCACAAAAGAGCTTATGTAGCTTTGTGATTATGGACAGGAAAGAATATTAGAAAAGGAAAAGTTAGGATGGTGGGGTGGGGGAAGAAAAAAAAAGCTTCAAAGTAAGCAAAAAATATGTGTCAGTCACAGACATTAAAGCTGGCTGTTCTTAAACTCCAGCAGCTAAGCCATGGGCAGGAAACAAGAAAATGATGAGGCAGGGAGAATGAAATCCGTATGGATGCTAATGTTTAGCAACCTTTTCTTGAGTTAAAAACACAAATGATTGCTTTAAACTAAGAAAGAAAGGAAAGCTGGAAATGAATTAAAAGCCTGAAATATGCTGAATTTCACACGCACGGAAGAAAAATGTATCTAAATCCAGACATTGTTTTACATTTAAATGTGTTTTTAAAGTGTGGTTTTAAAAAAGATACAGCTTTAACACTTACCTTTGCATATAACATGGGCAGGGTGATCCTTGGGTAAGTTGTGGCAGTTTTGCTGCAGGAAAAAGCTTTGCTGCCCTAAATGCAAAACTTTGTCTGATACTCACTAGCAGGTAATTAGCTTTTTGCCCCTGGTAAGCTCTGGAGATGAGCTTGTAAAGTCTTGAATATTCCTCCTGCTGAATATTGCTGTGGTAGCTGGTTGACTGACAGTCCACATTAGGAAATCATTATTGCAGTGTCCTGCCTAAGCTTCATCGGTGGGGGTGGGGGTGAGGGAGTCTCCAATCTTGGCTGAATAGAATTAAAATGAATGAAGACTGCTTCTGTGAGGAATAGAAATTGCCACTGGAATGCTGTTGGTACAGTTTGGTTTAAACCAAATTATGGTGTCCACATGTGTTTCCCTCCTGCCCCTTTAAGAGCTGTCGTGGACCTTTCTGGCACAGAACTACAGCATGTATTCTTTTTGGTATAATTCAGCAAAATCCTAATTAATTTGTTATGTAACCTGTGCAGATGGTTAGCCCACAACCAAATGGAGCCTGCGATGTATTAGGGGGCTTGTGTTTTTAAAAGGCAGGGTGGAGAAACCTCCTCATCTGTTTTCATCTTTTTCTTTTTAATATTTCCCCAACTGACAAAGCACAATTCTAACACCATGCTATGCTGATGTATTGCTGAAATGCCACTTACTTTTGATACAGGGGGACTCTACCACCATGCTGTAACATGTGGTTGACATATCAAATATGCTATTTCTCTTATGACTTATTATTCTAGACACATACACCTAGAGATATATCAATATATCAATGTTAGCACTATAAGATTTTATGTATTGTAGACTGTAACTATAGACTTTAAGGACTAATGTGTATTATCAGTATATAGCCAGTGAACCAAAGTTGTAACAAAGTTGAATGGAGACAGGCCTAGAATTGTCACAATGGTCAGCACAAAGACATTCTCACGGAGGCTACACACATATGGCCCCAAGGAGTATCCATTTCCCCAACAGAACCAAAGAATGTTTATGGCACATCAAGAACACATCCAAATAAACAATGAGCCTATTCACCACCCTAAACCTGCCATCGAGGGAGGAGGAAATGCAGATGGCTAAAACACAAATATGCAGAGGGCAGCAGAGTAGAGAGATAAAGGGCATAACGAGTACCCGTGAATTGCCAACTTTGAAGGACACCCCGGAACACAGGAAGGCACATACATAAACATATCAATAAGGAAGAGAAACATTTATCAGGTCTCCAGACATTGAGGCGCATCCCCACAAACAAGGTCAAACGTTATAAAATTGAAATGTATATCTATCTCTGACCAATGGAATACCAACGAAGGGGTCAGGAAACCAATCAGGAATGGGGGGCACTAATGACCAATGGCAATGAACCAACTTTGTAACCCTTTGTTCTTAATATTATAAATGTATGCTTATTCCTTTGTTCGGGGCCAACTCTTGCCTTAGAGAGAGGCCCGACTGATTGTACTAAATAAAATTTGGCTTATGATCAGTTGCATGTGTCCGACTTAGCCTGTGTCCTCGCCGGAAGATAGTGGACCCAAATTGACCGGTAACATTTGGTGCGTTGGCCGGGAAACCCTTCCGGTGACCCTTGCCATCCTCAACGGAGGACCCAGGCGGCCCGGAGCTGTTCGACCTACCACCTGCTCTCCACGGTGAGTGACCTGCGAGAAGGTGCTCTTCGTGAACTAGGTCCGGAGTGCCCTGCGAGACGGGACTCCGAAGGGGGAGTGCTCTGCAAGAAGGGGCTCCTCAGGGATCTGGGGGACGCGAGTGGTACGCTACTCCTTCACTGTGAAGACGCCCCACTTCCTGGCCGAGACTACGGTCCGTGACGCCTTGAGGTGAACGCAAGTGCGCAGTGAACGGGGGCCTGCGTGAGAAACGTGAGTTGGGTGATTGAGACCCCCAGGTGCCCTAATCAGAGGAGAAGACCTGGCCAGGCCGAGAACTTGCGAGACATGGGTCTATGTGCGAGCAAGGCACGCCGAGACAGGGGGACGCCCCTCGGTTGTGTGTTAAGAAATTGGAGGGAGCTGGTAGGCCGACGGTCTGGGCTTAAGAAGAGATGCATGATTAAATTATGTACGGAAGTCTGGCCAAATTCCTTGCCAATATCTCCTCCTTGGCCCGAAGAGGGCAGTTTCTCCCCCGACGCCCTTAAGGCACTGGTGAAGTGGGCTGAGGATGAGATGAAAAAGGGAGAAACTGATAATTTGAAATATGCTGGATGTTTTGTTGCAGTCGCAGCACGTCCAGGACAATTCGAAGGCGCCGAGGGATTAGTTCCTCCCGAGGTCCCAAGGAACCCTTATGGATCAACCAGATATGTGGGGCCGTGTCCCACCCCTACATCGGAATCTCCCTCCTATCCTCCCACAAATCCATTCTCGTCCCTATTTTCTCCGCCACCACCACCACCGCCTCTTCCTCCTCCCCCACCCGAGTTGAGGGCAGGCCCAGAAGACTGTTACAAAGTCTTAGTGGCGGCCCTGCAGGATTTGAAAGACACCCAAGTTTATTCGAATAGAAAGGGTGATAAAATTTTGGTGGACACGGAGGAATATATCCCGCCTCCGGCAGTAGCACCAAGTGCGCCGGAGGAGGAGGAGGAGGAGGAAGAGCAGCCTCAACCTGATGATGGCCAACCTATAGGAGCTGCTGGCGCCCCGCCAGCCGGACCTTCCCTAGGACAAGCGCCACCACCACCCATTCCCGGTCCCCCTACCGGGGTACCGGGTTTTCTGGCGCCTCCTTCGGGGGCGGCAGGCGGAGTGGCGGTAGCGGGACCCGCACCACACATACAAATTATAGTGAACCAGCAGCCCCCTTATGGGGCTGGACAGCCTGACTCGGGAACAGACAACCTTCCACCACCCCCACCTCCCGAAACACAGCCAGGAGAGGCAGACGGGGTGGGCACCAGTAGGACAACACATAATAGAAGACACCCGGACCCAGGCACCTCGCCAGCCCTCACGAGGGCAAGGGCCGGACATCCAGATAGTAGTTCAGATTCCCCGAGTGGCCTGTTCCCCTTACGGGAGCAGATCATAGTCCGGCCAGATGGCACATTTGATAGGGCTTGTGTATACGTGCCCTTTTCCACAGCTGATCTTTTCAATTGGAAAAACAATTACTCTACATACTCAGAAGACCCTGAAAAGATAACAGAACTCTTTCGGGGCATTGTCCTCTCTCACAATCCCACGTGGGGCGATATGATGCATCTCTTAAATATGATGCTCACAGAGGCGGAACGGAAGTTAGTCTGGGAAGCAGCCCGTAAATATGCGAAAGATAAATGGAAAGCTGCAGATAACCAGACATATTTGGCAGTAACAGATGTAGTTCCAGACTCTCGCCCGGCGTGGGACCAAGGTCAAAGGGACGAGGAACGAGAGATGTTGCACCACTTTCGGGAGGCTATAATTGAGGGGTTAAGGCGAGGGTTTCCCAAACAGATTGCAAACCACAAAGTGTATGAGGTCTTTCAAAAAGCTGATGAAAACCCCGCCGAATATTTGGAAAGGCTAGTAAAAGCCTGTAGGCAATATACTGATTTAGATCCCGAAGGGGACAATTCCAAAACTTTTCTGAATTCCATATATATCCAGAACGCATATGAAGACATAAAGAGGAAACTTAACAAGGTGGATTCGGCTTTGTCGGTACCGATCCAACAGTTGGTTGAAGTGGCCTTTAAGGTATTTAACAACAGGCCAGTGGAGGAAGCCAAGAAAATCAAAACAGTATTGTATGCGGCAGGAGGGGGTTTTGTGCCACGGTACCCCCGCTCACGCCCACCCCATAGGGGACCGAGGGGCCAGGGCAGAGGACGCGGAGCTCCCATGGCACGGACCTTCCCCGCCGGGAATGAATGTCGAATTTGTGGAGAAGATGGCCATTGGGCTTCCTCCTGCCCCTACAACGAGGCAGACCCGTCTTGTCGTGTCTGCCAGGGCACCGACCATTGGTCCGATACCTGTCCCTACCGGGGACAGTTTCGAGGTCGTGGTCGCCGACCACCGCAACAACAGCAGCCCCCACAACAGCACCAAAGAGATGCTATTCCACCGACACAACAACAACGGGACTTTCCCCCACCTCCGCCTCAGAATCAGACATACCCCCCCGCTCGTGCCTACGCCGCTTTGGAGGAAGACAACATGGATGAGGTATGACGGGGCCCCGGGGTATTCCATCTCCCGCCAGGAGACCCTATGGTGGATCTACGGGTGGGCAATCAGATTATTCCCTTTTTGGTTGACACTGGAGCTACACATTCCGTAATCACGACTATCCCACAGGGAGTGAGACCAAGAGAAGGAGGGGCCACGAGTAACGTTATAGACGCCTCTGGAGGTGTTAACCGGGTCCCCTTTTTGCCCCCCGTCCCTGTGGGGATTGAGGGACGAACCCTAGACCATGAGTTCCTTTTCATTGAACACTGCCCAGCTAGCTTGCTGGGCCGGGACTTACTTATGAAGCTCGAGGCAAAATTGGACTTTACCCCTGAGGGGTGCCGGCTACGTCTGGGAAATGCGGAAGCCTCCGCTTTCCTGCTTACTCTTAAAAATCCGAAAGTCTCAGAAAATGAAACAGACTCCCTATTATCCACCATAGTTGATCAAGTGGTCCCCTGGGTCTGGGCGGATGGAACCCCGGGGAGGGCTAAGAGGGCGGACCCCGTTGAGGTCCTCCTCAAGCCTGGGCGGAAACCAGTCCGAATTCGCCAGTACCCGCTGAAATTGGAAACCCGGTTGGGACTCCAGAAGGTTATAAGACACTTCTGGAGGCTGGTCTAATAGTACCATGTCAATCGGCCTTCAACACCCCAATTATGGGAGTCCCGAAGAAGGAAGGTAAGTATAGGCTGGTCCAGGATCTCAGAGCAGTAAATGATGTAACCCAGGACATTACTCCCATTGTTCCCAACCCCTACACCCTGGTCACCCTCATCCCAGGCTCTCACGCCTACTTCACTTGCTTAGACTTAAAGGATGCCTTTTTCACCATACCCCTGACTCCAGAATCACGACACATTTTTGCCTTCACATGGGAGGAACCCCCAGGGGCCCCAGGGGCCCTGGGGGTCCCCTCCGGCCGTTATTCATGGTGTGTGTTGCCGCAGGGCTGGAAAAACAGCCCCACTTTATTTGGGGAGGCCCTGAGTAAAATCTTGCGTCTGTGGGTTCCCAAGGTACAGTGCCGGGTCATTCAATACGTTGATGACCTCCTATTGTCTGCGGAAGACCAACCAACCTGCCGCACGGCCACGATCGAACTCCTGAACTTCTTGGGGTACGAAGGTTTCAAGGTTTCCAAAGAAAAGGCGCAGATTGCCAGGGCGGAGGTGAGTTACTTGGGGTTTCTGATATCAAAAGGGGAAAGGAGGTTGTCAAAAGATAGAATCAGCACCATTTGCGCAGTCCCACTCCCCGACACTAAACGAGGGTGGCGTACCTTTCTAGGCATGGCGGGTTTTTGTAAACTATGGATCCCAAATTTCTCAGTTTTGGCCAGGCCGCTCTTTGAGGCCTTAAAAGGCTTGGGCGATAGAGTGGAAAACACCCCGGGTATGCGTAAGGCATTTGAGACGATAAAGCAGAGACTCCTTTCTGCCCCGGCTCTCGGCCTACCAGACCCCGAGAAACCATTCGATCTGTTCGTCCATGAGAGACAGGGCCTTGCACTTGGTGTCCTCACGCAGCAGATCGGCAGCTGGCGAAGGCCGGTTGCCTATCTCTCCAAACTTTTGGACAACGTGACAAAAGGCTGGCCCTCATGTTTGCGCGCAGTGGCGGCCGCGGTCCTACTTTCAAAAGAGGCGCGGAAGTTTTCTCTGGGGGCCCTTATTACGGTCCATGTGCCACACGCTGTGGCCACGGTACTTGAGCAAAAAGGGGGACTTTGGCTTTCTCATGCCCGCCTAAGTAAATATCAGGCACAACTTCTAGACTGCCCGGAGCTACGGCTCTCCGCCAGTATGTGCCTCAACCCGGCCACTCTTCTCCCCAACCCGGACTTGGAGGGGGGGCCTCTTTTGCATGATTGTATCCAGACTATCGACACGGAATACTCAAGCCGTAGAGATCTTAAGGATCTCCCGCTCCCATATCCCGATTTGGAATTCTTTGTGGATGGGAGCAGTCTAGTCCGGGACGGCGTCCGCAAGGCAGCTTATGCCGTGGTTACGGAAACCGCCGTTATAGAGGCCCAACCCCTCCCAACAAACACTTCAGCGCAGAAGGCTGAACTTATAGCCCTTACCCGGGCTTTGGAATTGGCACAAGGTGTAAAGGTCAATATCTATACAGACTCCCGCTATGCCTTTGGGGTTCTTCATGCCTTTGGGGGACTTTGGCGTAACAGAGGGTACAAGACTGCAGAAGGGGAAGATATAAAACACCTCTGGGAAGTTCAGGCTCTGTTGCATGCTGTCCAACTCCCGCATAAGGTAGCGGTGATGCATGTAAAAGGACATGGGAAAGAGGAAGACTTAACAATCCGGGAAGGAAATAGATTGGCGGACGAGACTGCCCGTCGGACGGCCGAATCGGCCCCCCTTCCCATCCTTACTCTCCCGGCCCTACCGGCCCCTGTGGTCTCACTTCCAGAATGCCCTCGATACACCAGGAAAGAACGGGAAAAGGTTTTGGGACAGAAAGGGGTTGAAGGACAAGGTGGCTGGCTCTTTACGGAGGATGGGCGATTGGTTTTACCGAAACATCTAACACGGCACTTCCTATGGGAACTCCACAGACGCACCCATGCGAGCCCTCAGGTTATGCTCGATTGTGTCCAATCTTGGGCCTCCACTGCCGGCCTCACTTCCCTCGCCCAGGACGTCGCCGAGGCTTGTGAAATTTGTTGTAGGAACAACCCTAACACTGGCCTTCGGAAGGGCCCTATGGGCACTCAGCCTAAAGGGCGTCTACCAGGCTCTAAGTGGCAGGTAGACTTTACAGAATTGCGTCCCCACCGAGGCTACAAATATTGTCTCGTTTTCGTGGACACCCTCACCGGTTGGCCCGAGGCATTTCCCACCCGCACAGCACAAGCTAAGGAAGTGGTCCGACTACTCCTACATGACATTATTCCGCGACATGGCATCCCATGGGAGGGTCTGTCCTCTGACAACGGCCCCCACTTCGTGGCGGACGTTGTTCAACAAGTAGCCAGCTTTCTAGAAATAGATTGGAAGCTCCACGCCGCCTACAGGCCGCAATCCTCCGGCCAGGTAGAACGGCTCAACCAGACCCTGAAGTCTCATCTTCGCAAAATGTCCCAAGAAACAGGGTTAGGGTGGGTTGATCTCCTACCCCAAGCCCTTCTCCGTATTAGAATTCTCCCTCGCGGCCGTCTGGCCATCAGTCCATATGAGGCCATGTATGGTCGTCCTTTTGTCCTCACAACGCCAGGAACCCGGGACAATAACGCGCCGGGAAAAGGGGGGTCGGATCTCCGTAACTACCTTTTGGGCATGTCCCGACTCTTACAGGAATCTAAGCAACACTTGCTGCAGAAGGACCTTGCGATTATTGATACGCCTCTGCACCCCTTTGTTCCGGGAGATTGGATCTACACCAAGTCGCTGACGGACTCACCTCTTCAGGAGAAGTGGAAGGGCCCCTTTCAAGTCCTTTTGACTACCCCCTCGTGTGTGAAAGTTGAAGGCTCGGCCGCGTGGATACATTACTCCCGGATAAAGCGTGCGTCCCCTCCCCAGGACTTTTTGGGACAGGTACCGCAACCCCGACAACCCCCTGCTCCGCGTCGCTGGACGGTAAAAGGACTGGACGGACTTCGCTTCCTCTTCCAGCGGCAGAAACCTCCGGCGCCGCCCACCTGAACTCCCTGGTTTCATTTCCTGCGAAATTGGACAATTTAACTTTCTGTTTCTTTGGACATTTTAACTTTCCGTTTCCCAGGTGATTATTTCACACAATGACTTTCATTTTCCTTTCCTTGGTTGGGCTCTTGGTACAAAGGGGGGAGGGCATTCAGGACAACACTATGGTTCGCTTGCACCAGGAAGTGGTTCAGCAGGCATCCCTCCCCACCTGTTGGATCTGCAGTTTCTTTCCTTTACATGGCAGCGTTGGTCTCCCGTCTTGGCCGGTCCCGCTCACCTTGGATGACTGGTACAACAAGTCCATCCAAGCTCTCGAGGTAGGCATTTCCGATATTTCCCCTTTTTCCTTAAAGGGTGAACTGCAATATGCTCCTATTTGTTTTAACCGCTCTCTCGGTCACACCCGTCCCCTCGGCCTGTGGCATAACTGTAACCTTACCTTCTCATGGGACGGCTCCACTTGGATGTTGGACCAGGATCCCGTCCCCTTTTTGAATCATAGTCGGACCAGTACCCGCTTCACCCTCTATACCCTTTTTCTTCAATACCCGGCCAATGTCCCTGGCCCCAAACCGCTAATCATTACGGCACTCCATGTCATGCAACTCTCTAAGCCTCTACGCTTAGAAACGGGTTTCTGGTGGCTCTGTGGCCTTAAGGCCTTCAAAGTTCTCCCCCCCTCGTGGGAAGGCGTTTGTACCATCGGGTGGCTTTGGCCCGGGGGCATGCATCCCCAACCCCTTTCGGCCATCCGATTCTCGTCCCGCACTACCCATCGCCCTGCCAGGTCTCTTTCAAAACCTTGGAAGTGGTCCATCGGCACTCTCCTTGGTCGAGCGTTCCTCCCGTCCCTCGGTGTTGCTCAAAACTACAAAGACATTTATTTGTTGGCTGATTTTGTGTATAATACTTCTGTTGCGGTCGAGACTTTGGAAAATGTCACAAATGACATCCAAAACCGCCTACAGTCGGAGATAGTTTCTGTCAAGAATATGGTTTTGCAACACCGACTGGCATTGGATATGATGCTCCTTCAACAAGGGGGTCTTTGTGCCTACATCAATGAGACCTGTTGTCTCTATCATGATGAATCAAAAGGTCTTATCTTAGACCATGACGACCTGGCCGCCCTGGTTCGCAACCACCAAACTGACCGCTCTCGTACCTATGATGCTTTCAATGCTGAGAATTGGGAGAACTGGGATTGGTCCAAACTCACGTCTTGGCTTCCTGATTTTTCTACATTTAAGAATATAATCATTGGGATCGTCCTTCTGGTAGTTACAGCTCTCCTAGTGGGAATCTTAGCTAAGGTACTTACGGTTACTTCCTCCCTCTGTCCATCCTGCCCCCGCTCTCGGGCCCAGTCTCTCCGCGATGGTAGTTTAAATTCCGCCATTTTATTGATGTCAGAATTTAAAAAGGGGGGAGTGATACAGGGGGACTCTACCACCATGCTGTAACATGTGGTTGACATATCAAATATGCTATTTCTCTTATGACTTATTATTCTAGACACATACACCTAGAGATATATCAATATATCAATGTTAGCACTATAAGATTTTATGTATTGTAGACTGTAACTATAGACTTTAAGGACTAATGTGTATTATCAGTATATAGCCAGTGAACCAAAGTTGTAACAAAGTTGAATGGAGACAGGCCTAGAATTGTCACAATGGTCAGCACAAAGACATTCTCACGGAGGCTACACACATATGGCCCCAAGGAGTATCCATTTCCCCAACAGAACCAAAGAATGTTTATGGCACATCAAGAACACATCCAAATAAACAATGAGCCTATTCACCACCCTAAACCTGCCATCGAGGGAGGAGGAAATGCAGATGGCTAAAACACAAATATGCAGAGGGCAGCAGAGTAGAGAGATAAAGGGCATAACGAGTACCCGTGAATTGCCAACTTTGAAGGACACCCCGGAACACAGGAAGGCACATACATAAACATATCAATAAGGAAGAGAAACATTTATCAGGTCTCCAGACATTGAGGCGCATCCCCACAAACAAGGTCAAACGTTATAAAATTGAAATGTATATCTATCTCTGACCAATGGAATACCAACGAAGGGGTCAGGAAACCAATCAGGAATGGGGGGCACTAATGACCAATGGCAATGAACCAACTTTGTAACCCTTTGTTCTTAATATTATAAATGTATGCTTATTCCTTTGTTCGGGGCCAACTCTTGCCTTAGAGAGAGGCCCGACTGATTGTACTAAATAAAATTTGGCTTATGATCAGTTGCATGTGTCCGACTTAGCCTGTGTCCTCGCCGGAAGATAGTGGACCCAAATTGACCGGTAACACTTTAACTAGCAACATCAAAGAAGGAAAGCCACTGTGGCCTGCTGAATGATATCTGTGAGAAAAGGTGGGGAAAGGGGCTATGTAGACTCCATGGGCTCCACCCCCATAAGGCAGTGCAGCCCCAGCAGAGCTGGGGCTAAGGAGAAAGGTCAGAAAAGTGGGTTCCCTCCCTAACATCTCCCCAACCTTCACCCCAACATTTCTCCCTCATGCCAGTACTGCGCCCACGATCTTGCCCTGCCACTGCTGTCCTCTGCTACTCCCTCCTTATTTGGGAATAAACTGGGTATTCATGAGTACGCCGGGTGGACCTTACTCATGAGTAAATTAGCAATACACAGACTTGTATGGACCCCTCTCACAAGAGAATAAATATCTCCATTGTAAATGGAAGGATCACTCAAGTGAGAGATGAAATAGATTGCATAGCTAAGAAACTTTTAAGTGTGAACCAGACTGCTCTAAATTCCCTTGTCTGAACAGGCCCTGAGTTTGCATTTGTAGTCTTACAGCCTAATCCTACATGCTTACATGGAAGTATTCCCTAGTAAATTCAATTAGGTGTGCAACTCAGACCTATATGATATAGCTACTACCCTTTGGGGTTGGTATATTAATTTAAAATCCAATAACTAGTGATTCTAAAAGCAGAATAAGGGTTTGTTCTCACAATGCATTTCACAGAGTCAGTTTTGATTCATTACAATACACAATTCCAAATAATTTCTGAAGCTAAGAGCTTATGTACAACAGATACAATATATGGAAGATGGGGAATTCCCATTCTCCTAGCATACAGTCAATTAACCCAGGACTGCCATTGTGATGCTGGCCTCTTGTGTCTTGCTATCTATAGTTCTGCTCTTTTGGTATATATTCATTGTTATTGTTATATTCACTGGTTATTGTTATACCAGTCAAGGAATGATTCAGACCCTTTTGTGATGGATATAAAATTATTAACATCCTTGCCTTTGGAGTGCCATGTGAAACACCCATTGGCATTGACCAGACTGAATTAGAGAAATGTGCCCCTCATCTAGATCCTTGAATATTTTTTTTTAAACACAGCAACAAGCTTGATTGCACTGAAGTGCTACACTGTGCAAGTGTAACTGTGCAACTGGCAGTATAAAAACTGATTTAAGCCTGTGTCCTAACCCTTGTTCTGTCTTTGCTTGTGAACACAAACTGAACTTGTAATAGAAGCTGCACATTTTGTATTGAGGTTGTGCAACAAAGTAAAATGAATGTTGGCTGTCTGCCCATACTAGATGGATTCTATTCAGGCTTCATGGAGTGGCTGGAGTAGGCATCAAATTTTAAGGATGGACGAGTCTATTGCACTGTTTATGTTTTTACAAAGAAAAGTTTGTTCCATTGCCTTTTTGCATCAATAATCAGTCTACATGAAATTTAATTTTTGTGTGTATAAAAAATCATAACCTTTTCACATACTTGTACACAATAATTAACATTTATTTTATAGTTGTCTCTTACATGTGCACATTTATATGCCTTTTCTATGCTATTTATCCAAATTTATGAATTTTGTACCCTTATTGTCCATAGAGAACTATACTGCAAAATTCAAACAAAGGCAAAAATCAAAAGATAATCATGTTCCAATGTTCATAATAGTTTGAGAAGTATATAATATGTTGGTTGATGATACAACACAAGTCAAACAAATCATGGCCCCAAACAAATTATGGCCCCCTGGACTGTATCACTAACTCACTTTTTCTGTAATGAAAAGAGATTTATAACAATCTTGGTCTCTTTTCTGTTATTCCTTGGCAGCTGTGTATCATGGTTCTACAAATTTTGGCACAAATGCAGTACCTGGAAAGAGTATTTTTAGTTTGTGACATGTGTATCATGGCAGTTTTTTCCATACTCCAGTGCACACACCTAACTGCAGGTAACAGTGACATCATCTCTGTGTTAGAACATGGGATCTGCCAAATAGAGAAGCAGCAGGCAGGTCTTGCTGTATCCCTCCACACCTGATGTGTTCTCCTTAAAATCTCAGCCAAATCACATTTCTCTCTATGGGGATTACTTCCAGTCTTTTAACTTCACCAGAAAAGTAAGCAACTTGCCTCTCTACATACTTGGTGGCCTATTGCCATAATGTATATTTAGCCCTTAGGAAGTGATAAATCCCAGGGCAGTTCTGGTGCTGATGAAGTTCTGGAGCACATCCTATCACAAATACTTTGAAGTTTAGCAACAGAAAGCTAATGTTTTCTTTTTTTTCTCTCTCTCCTTCTTCTTTTTCTTCTTTTTTCCTTTCCCATCTTGGACTAATCTGGATTTTATCTTAGTTTATTTTTATATTATATGTAAACCGCCCAGAGTAGACACATTCTAGATGGGCGGTATATAAATCTAATAAATAAATATAAAATAAAATAAGTAACATTGCAAGCAAATTCAAGCTAACTGGAACTACAAAATTCAACTAAATTTCAAAGGCAGAAATCTGGAATGCTCTAATGCAGAAAAATTGCCCTCATCCACTGGAATTTTAGTCCAGTTTTCAAAAGGATATTCTTCCACTGCCCCCATTTGCAGGAATTTAGCTTCATAGATAAATGATTTTTTCCAAGTGCATCACATTGCCGTGGCACTAAGTTCAGGTGTTTCTATGAATGTATAGCTCCATTGCTCACTCCGTGAATAACCTTAGCCCTACAGTTTGGCCTAATGGTCTGAAAATGGGGATGTCTCTACTTGTGGTGAAGGGCGGGGGAGGCACCTAAGTCCTGCTCCCAATGTCTCCATTCCAGATATCAGTCAGACCACTTTGCACTTAGGGCAAACTGCATAGGACCAGCTCTTTACTTCACAAAAATACCATCACCTCCTAGTCAAGTAATATGAATATAGGAAAGTACCACGTTATCTCTCCTGCTCCTGTGGCTCTTTCATATGTGTGTTCTCAGAGCAGTATGGAAAGCAAAAACAGCTCTCATACTACATACACTCATTGTGCCTACCTGCCCTAAGGAGAACTACATTTTTCATTTATTCTCAAATCCATGTTATCTCTGAGGCAGCTAACAAACAAAGGGGACAAACTAGATTAAAATAAAATAAAATAAAATGTTTTAAAATTCAAGCACTAAAAATGATCTCAGTTTTTAAAACCTTTTCAGATGTTCCTTCCTCATGGAGAGTTCTGTTTAGGGAGCTGGGATAGTCATCATTACAAAGATTATTGAGTAGCCATTTGTTTGTCATTAGTATTTACCTGGAAGAGCATTGCCGTGCTATCAGGCATAGCAGCTTATTGTACCCTTTAAAGAAGAGGCAGCAACAGGTGGCCTATGTATGGTTTCCAAGATCATTTGTGCATCTCTAGCTACCTTCCCTCCCGCCATGACCACTGCTGATGAAACAGATGCTACAGCAATCATAACAGTGCTACTATTCTTCTGGAGTGCAACCCTCCAGTCTTAGAACATTATGGAGCTCAGTCGTTAGCCATTACAGCAGGAGTGGGCAACTTCCAGAAGTCATAAATGATAGTCCCTGGACATTGGAGGGCTACACTTTTGCCCGGTACTACAAACTTTTCTTACAAAAATGTGTGTTGTTGGGGGTTTTTTGATAGAAAAAGTCCCATGTGCTCTATAGTGGCCAATAATGCTTTTGAAAAACAATCGAAACATTTTTGGAATTTGGGAGCCCCAAGAGTGTGAGGAACTGAAATCATGACAGAATTAGCCTCACTTCCTCAGAAGGCAGAATAAAACTTTCTGAGCCAAATTTATTATGAGGGTGGTGGTGGTGAGCATGCTAGGGAGGCCACACCTCTGCATTACAGTCTCCATGTGCTTTTGCTCTCCTTAGAATGAGCAATGTGGCCAGAGGAGATGGGTCAGAAAGGGGGGGGGGTCAAAAGGTGGAGAAAAATGATGGATTTGGAAGGTTTTGTGAGTAGGTTTTCCCAAGACAATATAATGTACATCTTTCTTTAGTCAAACTATTGGTTAGCACTGGCTAACTAAACCAAAGGCAGACCATTTCTCTTCTTGTTTCTCTCTAGCAGCACATACAGAAATCGGAAGGGGTTTAACATGGTAACAGCTACATAGGGAATAAAAGCAAATTATAATTATGTCCAGAAATAATGGGAATGACCTGAAAAGGTCCACAGATGATTCCTTTTCCACCAGCAGCAGTGAAATACATATGCTCTTAAACAGCCCCCTCCTGTTGCAATTTCTCAGCATTTACGCCTGCTTTTCGACAAGACATACATAATATATTTCCCAATTTTCCCACTGATAAATGTGGAGAAAAACAGATCAACACATCTATCCTCATGATCTCCTGCTAAATGATGCAATGGACATGTACAAAATGCATTCTCTTTCGAACAAGCAAATGATGCTTTCTTATATCAGACCAGCCACATTAATGACTTTCTGTGGCATTTGAGAATTATGGTTGCAACGCTATTCCCTTAATAGCACATATATAAAATTCATTAATTGGCTAGCATAATGATTCATAGAAAACGGACATAACTAATACAACTCATATCTCATTACTTTCCTCAGTTTTTCTGTCACTTTAATAGTGACTTCCACTATATTATTCAGCAGAGAAATCACTAATTATTTGTATCTCATTGTATGTTTTTGTGAGGTCAACTTTTTAATTTTTTCCCCTTCTAGTATGCTTTTTTAAAGCAGGGAACCTTGTTGAATTTTTGATGCCTATGGAAATGTTAATAAGTAAATGATTACCTTATTATTTGGCTCCTTTTGTGAAATGAGTTGCTATAAAAATGTTCAAGGAGGTGGCAGACCTCATTTTTTAAAACATTCTTCTCGAAGGAGCTCCTGCTGGTGCAGAGCTTTATATGTAAATGGACTTCTTGAAAGATGTTATTATTTTCTTTGCATTTTTATAAGTGATACCCTGACAGTTGGATTTACCAAGGTAGGAATTACATTTAAAATTAACCTTCTCTTTTAAGATACAAAATTATCAAATCAGTAATACTGCTTACCTAGATGTATACAGCACTTCACTTTATACTCTCTGTGCTTTGCATGGAAATACCGGTTTCTGGGTAAAATGCTAGTAAATATTTGTTATGGGGGTTGTGAACATTGTGCATAGCTCTGGTGGCACAGAGGGCATCGTGCCTGCTGTGGCATCCTAGGTGAACAGAGTGAGATCAATTATTTGCAAATCTGCACCTCATCTAGCAAGATATTTCCAAAATTAGTGGGTTGCAAATCTAGTGGAAGGAGAAGGCCCCCTACAACTGATAATCCTCTACCTTTCTTTCTTTCCTTTTTGTTTAAGCAAAAAGCCAAACCTCTGATCTTTGCACCAGTACCCCCAAAACAGTTGCATTTGTGGGCTGCACCTTCCCTCACATTATTGTAAAGGCAATAAAGAGAACAAGTAGAGGTGGAAAGCATCCAAGCACCAGCCCTTGATCCATGTAGGACCCAGGTATGTTATGTTATGTGCTGCCAATTCAGAACTAACTTATAGCAAGTCTAATAGGGCTTTCAGGTTAAGTGAGATGTTTAAGAAATGGTACCAGTTCCACAGCCCCAGTGAGCTTCCATAGCTGAGTGAGGATTTGAACCCAGGCCTCCTGAGTCCCAGTTCATCACTCTATCCACTATGCCACACTGGGTATTTCCAGGACCAAGCAATACGAATTGTAATTAGATTGAAATTAATTATTAATTTTAATCTAATTACAATCAGTATTTCAATACCATCCCATTAGAGTTGCTACTCTCTGGGTGATTCACAAGATATAGCAAAATCATAAAAACACTATACAATAATACAAAAATACAGTAAAATGCAATAAACCCTGTTGCTAGTTTAAAAACTACCTTTAAATAAAAATACATCAGTTAAAATCCATTTGCACATCTCAGGACAATATTTACAATCGGTAGAAGGCAGCTTTATATAATGTGCTTCCTAAAAACAGGGAACGACGATGCCTGGCGAACCTCCAGATGAAGATTTTTTTCCTGAGGGAAGAGGCCACAATTGAGAAAGCTCAGTTCCTTGTGTTGACTTTTCTGGCCACCTTAGGAGCTACAATTCTTAATGTCGTAGACTACAACGAGTGTATGGGACAAGTAGCTATTTTGTGGGAGAGACACGCTGTCAGATATCAGAGTCCTAAACAGTTAAGGGTTTAATAGGTTATGACCAGCACCTTAAATTGAGCACAGAAACTAACAGGGAGCCAAGGAAGGCATGCCAAAACTGGGGATATATGTTCAATGTCTCCTGATACCTGTAATCAGTCTAAAGGAGAGAGAGAGCTATGTGTCACCTGCGTATTGATGACAAAAAAAACTCCAAAACTCCAAATTACTTCTCCCAGCAGCTTCATATATATATTAAAGACCATTGAGGAGACAGCTCATCCCTTGGAGGGACCCCATTACAGAGGTCCCAAGGGCTGGACAATGCCTTCCCAAGCTGTATCATCTGAAATCTGCCCTTGAGGAAGGACTGGAACCACCAAGGAATGGAGCCCCTAATCCTGACCTTGAAACTGTCCCAGAAGAATACCTTGGTCAATAGTATCAAAGGCTACAGAAAGAGCCAAGATGACCAATAGGGTTACACTCCCCCTCCCTCAAGAGAGCATCTTGCATGGTGACCAATGCCATTTCAGTCCTATGGTGTAACCTGAACCCCGATTGAAATGGATCTAGAGACTATCTATTTCCTCCAAGAATGTCAGTCACCACCCTTTCAATCAACTTGCCCAGGAATTGTTTGGTCCACCGCTGAGCTTGATTCGGCAGCACAGGCTGCCATTATCTCCTTCCCCGGAAATCACGAGATGTTGCAGTCTCACGAGAGTGACCCGGGAGGGGAGGGGGGGGAAGGAGGGCGATATTTAAAGGATGTTCGCCCCTCCCTTTGGCCTCTTCCTTTTCTGGCAACGGTGAAGGTCGGAGCTCTGTAGCTCGGTTATTTTGAACTGCGTCACTCCGGCCTATATACAGCAGTGGCTTCGCTGTCAGATGGAGGGGGGGGTTGCATCCCCCCCCCCCCCACGGTTTGCTTTGTGCTTCAGCCCTGCATTTAGGGGCTGATAGCATGGACCTTTTTTTAAAAAAAATTGCCTTATTATTATGTTGTTCTACTTTTAATTTAAAAAGAAGAAGAAGAAGAAGAAGCATAGGGAAATAACAGGGTGGCTTGTCATTTGTAGGGATGCATATGAGGCTGCATTATTTAGGGCTACGTCGTTACTGACATTTTTCGACGCTTTGAGGATTAGTGAGGTAGTAGCTACAGGGAAAGGTGATGTGACAAATGTAACATTGCAATGGCACGATGTTAGGTTGGAAGATGACATGGTTTTGATTCATATTAGCCGATCCAAGGCTGACCAGCGTGGTAGAGGTGCCGATCTTAATTTGGCTACTTGCTCTATAGCAGAGCTATGTCCTGTGAGAGCAATAAGCACATATTTAGAACTTAGGGGGCAGGGAGAGGATTATTTTTTCATACACAAAGATGGGTCCCCTTTAACGAAGTATCAGTTTTGGAAAATGACAGATTTGGCACCGCGTAATTTGGGAATTCAAGGTTTGAAGTTTGGCACTCATTCTTTCAGAATTGGTGCAGCTTCAACTGCAGCCACTTTAGGCTATCATCCCGATGACTTTAAACGATTAGGGTGTTGGTCGTTGACAGCTTACCGCAGATATGTCCGAGCACTCCCTCACATCTAGGCAGGCACCTGGTCTTTTTGTCTTGCAGGTCCAGTACTGACGGGGAGACGGCAACATGTCATGATACTTGGCCACAGTTACGTGTTCTGGGCAGCGAAATATGTGGCAAAGTCTGCGTGGGGGAGCAATTTGGGACTCAGAGCTAGAACCCAAATCATCTGGAAAGGGATCCGTGGAATGCAATGGAGCCAATTTTGCAGAGCAGCTGCATTTGGCGTGCAACCCCCAGCTGTATTACTAATTACAGTTGGGTGGTAACAATCTGGTCAGGCATGGTGGTAAGGCCTTGATATTGGATGTCATACGCGACCTCAGATGGCTGAGGGCAACATTCCCTGCTCTGAGTATTATTTGGTCCACGGTCATCCCTCTGCTGGTGTGGCAGGATGAACGCCAGGTGCAGCGAGTTAACACTGCGCGGAGGAGTGTTAACCGGGAAGTTTGTAGAGTGATATGCAATGGCATTGGATCGATGATTGGTCACCAGGAGATCCGTGATAATAGGCCTGAGCTTTTTTTGGCACAATGGAGTGCACCTTTCAGATAGAGGATTAGAAATATTTCTGGCAGACCTCGGGGGGGGGCTGCTTTTGGAGCTTGAGAGGCTGGATGGCAGGCATTGGACTTAGTGTAGCTAGCCCCTATGTTGTGGCAGGTAGTGCGGATAGAACAGGTTTTGGTGAGTCCCCTCGCAACCACAGGTAACATATAGCTCATCTGATCTCCCAGCGCTGAGGATTGTGTGATTATAGTGCTTGGGGGGGAAGATGTGCTGGGGCCACTCCTGGACCAACAGTCAACAATGAGTAGGGGGCTGGAGGTCTGGGGGTGGTCAAATTTGGGCCGGCAGGGTTCTTGCTGTCTTCATGACCATGAGAACTTGGGGCTTGAGACTCACCCATTTGTTTGGTAAGGGGTCCGTTGAGACCCCTCTGCAGAACCTGATTCTGCACTATGGCAGGACCCCCCCCTTTTTATTGAGGGCAATAATTAATATTCAATAAAGTGTGGCCCATGTTTATTCCGTAATAATTCTCTCACATCTTTATTCCGGGGTAAGGGGGTAATGAGTGTTGACAGTGGGTCAATAGTTGTTAAGATAATTGGCTGCTAGATTAGATTAATTTGAAATGGGCCTTTTAATGGTTTCCTTTAGATCAGGGGTCCCCAACCCCCAGTCTGTGGCCCAGTACCGGGCCATGGCCTTGGCAGGACCGGGCCGTGGAGACAGATCTCCCCCCCCCCCCGCGTGCACTCTCCCCACACACACCCAACTGCCTGCATGGCCTGCCCACCTGCCCGCACTGGTGCCCCACCCACTTGCGCATGCGTGCGAATGCCCCCGCCCATCCATGACTGTGTCCCGCCCACCCGTGCATGCGCGAGCATGCACCCCACCCACCCACAAGTACACCCCCGCCCATCCATACAGTTCACAACATTTGGATGAAGAAATTGTTTTTGTCCAGAAAAAAATGACACAGTAATAGGACAGCTTTTCCTCCAGTGACTGCACTTTTTGCCTGGGCGATTAGAATTGCAAATGAAGCCTGTGTTTTCCTTCCAGTGACCAATCACCAAGCAAAGAAAGCTAATTAGCAGGCATGAGGGAACCTCATGTTAGGATAATCAAATATATTTTATCACTTCAGGAAGCACCACTTCTAGATTTGATGCTCATTGTGCTGTTAGGTTTGATCTTCGGTGCCAGAATCATTCTGGCATGCGGTATGTCAGTCTAGTTCTCTACTCATTGTATCTTGTGGAACCCAAGGTAGCTGAAGGATGTTCTTCTTCCTTGGCCTCCAAAACGGTTACCAAGAGAAAGGAAGTGAGGGTTTGTTTGTTTGTTTTCAAAGTCACATTACTCCTTTTCGCTTTTCAGTTTATTTCAGCAATGGAACCCCTCCCTCTCCTTTTTCAACATATTTGAACTTGGAGGAGGGTAATCCTGTCAGAGTCAGGTTTCTGGGTTCCTTTCACAGCCACATGCTAGAAGAGAGTAAGGGAAGCTGGGTGGGGACACCTTTAGGGAAGAGAGGTAGGATGAACAGGGTAGCAAAAAGAGAAGGTGAGTTGAGAAGGTGGAAAAAGGAGAAAGATGGTCATGGGGACAGACAATATCTAACTGAACAGAGTCAGAAACTTCTGATTCAAGTGTGTCTTCCATAAAGTATTGTGACTTACTTTGCTTCCCTACTCTTTGTATCAATAGAAGAAATCAGAGGCCTTTTTTTCTCCCTGTCAGAGGCAAGCAAAATACCTGTGCCATATATAATTTTATCTGAATCCTGAAGTCTAATAGTGGCTGATTTGTTTATGCACACAATAGAAATGCATTGACATGGAGTAGCACAGTAATTGCTCCATTTTTAACAGTTCTGTTGGGAGCTTCCCATGATCTTAGACCAATACTGCTGTGTTTATGTCTGGTAAATTATGTGCATGATTTTCATGCTCTAAATATGAAGCCTGAAGGTATTCTCAGTGAGGAGCAGATTCAGATTGAGAAAATCCAGTGTCACTCAGTGTATAATGTTAGAGAAACCCTAATGTTAGACTATAGAGGTAAATTCTAAAGTTGAAATGGTTTTCCAAATTTTGTGAGAGTAAATATGTGTAGCACCATCCGTGTCTGCCATGGGAAGAGCTGAGGATGGGGGGGGGGGGGGGAGAGAATACTGGCCATTGATTTGTCATCATTCTCTGTTACTCATGTGACAAGCACATGCCAAACATGGAGAGAAGCAGGACATACACAAGCACCTAGAATGTGTTTACAGCAAAGGCACAGAGTGAATTTCCCACATAATACTAGCTAAGAGCAAGTGTCAGGGTGATATTTATTTATTTTATTTATTTAAAACATTTTTACCCCACCTTTCTCCATGAAAGGACCCAAGTTGGCTTACATTATTAAAAAAGATAGCTAAAATGATACATTGTTTATATATTCAAACAGAATTAAATAAACATTGTATTAAAATGTTAAATAAAAGCATTATTAAAACAAATTAAAAGCAACAAGACACTAACTAGTCCAATTTTAAAACCTCTGTTAGACAGCTAGCCATTAAGAGAAAGCCTGTCTGAAGAGAAAGGTCTTCACCTGCTTGTGGAATGACAGCAAAGATGGGGCCAGCCTGGCCTCCTGTGAGAGTCTGGGAGCATTGACAGAGAAGGTCCTCTTTCATGTCCCCATCCAATGCACCTGTGACCTACGGTGGATAGAGAGTCTAGAACACAGGAGATCTAGGTTCAGATCCCTACTAAGCCATGAAAATTCACTAGGATGATGGAAAGGGTAAACCATTGCTCAAGCTGCTCACATACCTTGAATACCATATTAGGATTGCCATATATCAAAACTGACTTGGTGACACAAAAAAACATGAATAAACTACCCCATGCCAGGTAGGCAATTGTAGTGCTAGGCATGCTCTGGAAGGGGCAAAAGTGCTTCTAGAATGGAGACTCCTATCATTCTTTTTCACTGAAAGATGCACAAAGAAACATGATTGAATTTCCTCACTTAGACAAGCATAATGCTTTTTGTATATACAGTGGTGCCTCGCAAGATGAATTTAATTCGTTCCGCGAGTAGCGTCGTCTTGCGAAAAATTCGTCTTGCGAAACGCGGTTTCCCATAGGAATGCATTGAAATCTAATTAATGCGTTCCTATGGGCAAAAAAATCAGAACAAAGTCAAATTTGGTTTACAAAGGGTTTATTAAGTGCTCTTTAAAGCCATACATATTGTGCAGGTGATCTCAAAAATTTCAATCAAAAAACTTTAACTTTTTAAACATAGAAAAACATTTAAAAATCAGCAAACATGAGGCAGGAACATCTGCCTTCACTGAAACTGAACAGAAACAGTCACTAACAGTCCTTGGATTGTGCAAAACTCTTCAGAAAGTGCATTTTCAAGGCATGTAAACATACAGAAACCAACAGTACAGAAACTTTTTACATTTCACATTTTAAAGTGAACAAGTGAGACTGAAGTCTCTAAACCACCAGGACCAGTGTTTTAAGTCAGGAAACTGGAGGCAGACAGAACTGTCTCCACATCACAGCAGCAGTCTTTTATGTTCCCAGAGCTGCAGAGGGTCTCTCTGGCGATGGCCCGAACGATGGTCAACTGGGAGAAGGCTTTAAGCCTTGACCTCAAGGCTTCTAGGAGGATGAGGAGGAGGAAGAAGGCAACTGGGCACCGCTGGTAGAAGCAGCAGGTTCCTCTTCCTGTCTCGGCCTCTTCGTGAGGAACCTCTCCATGGTCAGCTGCTTCTGCCACCTTTTCAGCATCCCTCTGAAAGGGGACATGATCCTTTCATCAAACATGTTAGCAAGGTCATGTGCCAGAGCCTTGTCTGGGTGGTACCGCTGTGCTTGAGTCTGCACGTTTTGCCACTGTTCTAACAGCTCCTTCAGTTTAGTGGTGGACAGCTGTTCCTCGCCTGGCTCTTCTTCCTCTTCCAAAGAGGCCTGCTCCTCCGTAGCCTCTGCCTGCAGTTCGAGCAGCTCCTGGGTGGACAGGTCCCGGTCGTGGCCCTCCACCAGTTCACAGATGTCCTCCTCTGTGACCTCGAGGCCCATGGTCCTCCCCAAGGAAACAATGTCCTCCATCACTGTTGACTCTGGTGCAGGCGCAGAAACATCAGAGTCACTTGTTGCCACACAGTCTGGCCACAGGTTGCGCCAAGCAGAATTAAGATTTTTCTGGCTGATCCTGTCCCAGGCTATGGTGATCAACTTCAAGCAGGTGACAATGTCAAAGTGGTCCCTCCAGAAATCACGCAGGGTGAGGTTGGTGCAATCGGTCACCTCGAAGCAGCACCTGAAAAGCTCCTTGGTGTACCGTTTCTTGAAATTGGCAATCACCTGCTGATCCATTGGCTGGAGTACCGGGGTGGTGTTAGGTGGCAGGAACATGATTTTAATGAACTTGAACTCCTCTAACAAGTCTTCCTCAAGGCCTGGAGGATGAGCAGGAGCATTGTCCATCAGGAGCAGGGCCTTCAGCGGCAGGTCGTTGTCCAGCAGGTACTGCTTGACAGCAGGGCCAAAAGCAAGATTGACCCATTCCACAAACAGGACGCGTGTAACCCAAGCCCTAGCGTTGGATCGCCACAACATGCCCAGCTGGCCTTTGTTGACCTTGTGCTTCTTGAAAGCCCGTGGGTTCTCCGAGTGGTACACCAGCAAGGGCTTTATTTTCAGGTCCCCGCTGGCGTTGGCACAGAAGAGGAGGGTCAGATGGTCCTTCATGGGCTTGTGGCCAGGCAGCTTGCTCTCCTCTTGAGTGAGGAAGGTCCTTTTGGGCATCCTCTTCCAAAACAGCCCGGTCTCATCGCAGTTGAAGACCTGCTGTGGAAGGTAGCCCTGTGTTGTCACGACCTCCAGGAACTCCGTGGCAAAGTCCTCAGCCGCAGGAACATCAGAACTGGCAGCCTCTCCATGCCTGACCACGCTGTGGATTCCAGATCTGGTTTTGAAGCGTTCAAACCAGCCTCTGCTTGCCTTGAAGACTTCTGGCTCGGCTGAGGTTCCTGGCTCTTGCTGCACGAGGTCTGCGTGCAAGGCCTTGGCCTTCTCGCAAATGACAGCCTCAGTCACTGTGTCCCCTGAACGCTGCTTCTCTTGCATCCAGATGAGTAGCAACTTCTCCACCTCCTCCAGAACAGCTGGCCAGTTCTTCATGATCCCGGTGACTCCCTTGGCTACATCTGTTGCAAGGATCTTCTCCCTCATCTTAAGGATGGTACCGATGGTGGATGGATTCCTCTGGTACTCCCTGGCGATGTCTATCACTCGCATGCCTCCGTCGTGCTTCCTGATGATCTCCTTCTTCATCTCTAGAGTAATCTTCTCCTTTGTCATCTTGCCGGCCTCTGCAGAAGCAGCCTTCTTGGGACCCATGTCAGCACAGCTGCTACGTTCACAAAAACAAAAGGCAGTGCTTCACATCCGCTTCACACACACCTTCCCACACACCTTCCCACCCCTGGCCAAAACTGCCCTGGACAAACAAGTGGCATAACACCCCCCCCCCAGCACAAGCTAACCCCCTACCTTTCCTGTGCAACATACCCAAAAAATAATAAAAAAATAAAATTGGCATAACACCCCCCCAGCACAAGCTAAGCCCACCACCTTTCCTCTGCAACATACCCAAAAAATAAAAAAAAATTGGCATAACACCCCCCAGCACAAGCTAAGCCCCCTACCTTTCCTCTGCAACTTACCAAAAAAAAAAAAAAAATTAAAAAAAACGCCCGCGAGGCGTTCATCTAGCGAGGCACCACTGTATTCATCCTGATACATGCCATTCTAGCGGGGGTGGGAAGGACAAAGCCAGGTTACTGGTGACGGAATAGTTCTCCCATTTTAAACCATTCAGTCTTTAAGAAAAAGATTATTTCATGTGAATAAGATGCCCCTTTGTTTAGATTCTATTATGTAATTACTCCCCACCACCTCCTTAGCAGCTGTCTAAAGAGCACTTTCTTGGGAGATTTGCTTTGGGAGGCCTATAACTAGGCCGTCCCAAATCCAATCTTCACCAAACTTGGAAGGGGTAGGGAGGTGAATCAGCTGAAGACTCACTGTGAGTTTGGCATCTCCAACACATGCAAGGATCATTCTACAATTCCTGGAAGTCCCAAATCACACAAACTATGAAATTGTTTCATTGGAAAGTTTGCAAAACTTCACAGTTTGTAGTCCGTGCATAGTGATGAATAGAGATGGGGATGAATATAAAAACGGATCGGCTTTTTCGACGAAAATAGCCCATTTGTTAAATATTCGTCCCTTCATATTCATGGGTTCCAGAGACCCCCATGAATATGAAGGGATGAATATTTACCCGTTTTTATTCGTCCTTCGTATTTTAAAACAACAACAACAACCATTCTCCCTAAGGCAGGCTAAGGGAATCCAGGCTGCCCTTTGCAAAGATGGCAGCTGCAGCTTCCCTACCCTAAATGAAGCCACAGCCGCCATCTTTGTAAAGGGCAGCCAGTCTCCCTTTTTACATGGCATGGCTGGGAGGCCAGAAGGAGACCTTGGCAGCAGCGATTAAGGTAAGGGGGGTGTCAGTGGGGGTGGTGGAGGGCTAAGGTAGGGAAAGGAAGGGGGTAGGCTGTGGGTTTGGGTGGCTGTGGGGGGGTGGCTGCCTTTCTGCCGCCTATCAGCTGATTGGTGGCCGGTAGGCAGAATGGTGTTTTGTTGTTGTTTTTAATAGGAAGGGGGTGTCAGCGGGGCTGGGGTGGTGGAGGGGGGTGGCAAGGGTGGTTTTTTAAAAATAACTCCCCCACGAATCGATTAATATATTCATTATTCGTCGCTTCATGGGGGCAACTTCATGCTTTGTGAGTCATCAACTTTTGACGACTCACGAAGCGGGACAACTTGCCAAAATGGTGAGTTGTCCCCATCTCTAGTGATGAACCATGAACTGGGAAATCAAACCGCCCTTTTCCCAGTTCATGCCCATCTCTGCGTAAAACATGTGAACAGAACATGGCAATTCCTCAGTAAACAATTAATGATGAAGTACCCCAGTTCACATCAAGTAAGGGTTTTCTTACTTCTCGTCTAGGTATAACTATTGGCTCAGTTTTCCCCATGTCCTCCCACAGTAGCTTTCATGTTGGTCCTTGGTGAAAGCTTTCTGGTACATTTCAGAAAGCGTCAGAAATGCTATTATGTTAACTGCATGACCTACATCACAGCATATGTAAGTGCAGTTCAGGAGAGTGTTGCCTGGTGAGGACAAAATTATTCCAGCTCTCCATGAAACCACTCTGTGCTGCATCCTCACTGCACACATGGTAAAAGATTACGGTCGTGTAAGCTATTGTCAGAATCCCTTTATATCTTAAAGTTTGGTTTCAGCAAGCTTTAGCAAATGAAGGTAAGACATCTTAGAAGAAATTAATAGTGAGTCTGTTTTGTGTTTAAGAATGAAATGGCATACAATACAAGTATGAAGAAGACAAATGGAGCAGTCAAATGGTTCTCATCAGTGAGGGATTCAGGGCAGAGATGAAAAGCTCAGCATCAGCAATGGTACTTAGCCTCATTGTTCTGTGTATAGGTCAGTTCACTTCCTATTGTTGATGTAGAACATTCATTTTGCAGTCATCAAAGTTCTCTTTCATTTACTTTTCTTTTGTTTCCATGTCCAATGCTGAATTAATTTCAAGGCACAGCCGCTTTCTATCCTATACCCTTTATTTCAAAGGATATTGCCTACTGTATTCCTTGATGACAGTAATAATACATTTTGGCAATTCAGACCTTGCAGCTGAAGCTGACAATAAGAACTTGTTGGGGGCAGCTCCAGGGGCTGCTTCTGGACAATTTCTTTCCTTGGAACAACAAGTAACATAGAAGAGAGTTTTTGCCCCAAGGTGAGAGCGCTCAGTGTCTCAGGGAGACCACAGAAAGGAATTGTCTTCAGGTCAAGATTAAAAACAAATAATTCACAGCTGCAGAAAGAGGGATCTCCATTACAATCTCCTTCAAGGATCTGAAATACAGACATACAGATTCTACAATGAATTCCCAGCAACCACACAAGAAGGAAACTTTCAGATGACCTAGATTATATCCTATTCTGCATCTGATACCCAAGCTTCTACGTGAGTGTTTATCACATAGACTGCATGTGTACATTTTGCCTCTGAAGGAAGCCTTATTTCTAATGACATGCTAACTGTGTCATCTAACTTGATCCTAAGAGCAACAGACCATAACATTCTGGGTTTAACCCTTTTTTTGGGATAACAGCATTCAAGCAACCATCTTCATTCCTGACTTCTACGAGTATGTATGCTTCTTTGCTAGTTTAGTGCCACATAGGCAGAGTCCACGGAGGTATTAAAAAAGAATAAATACCAGCTGTGATGAACACAGGCTTCTAATTTCTCCCTAGGGATCTATAAAGTTATGTAGGGCTCTTGGGGAGATGTGCAGGCATCACAATCCCTGACCTGACCATCAGATTAAATGCAATTTGTGCAATGAAACTTATTTAAGGAAAATCATATACATAACAACAGCAAATTGTCACTTATTAGCAAGGTACTAGTTGCAACTGGCACTCCTTATATGTTTAGGAATCTGGGGATCAATTACTTTTAAAAACTGAAACTCTAGCAGTGCAGAGTTTCATTCCTACTAGCACATTGAATGTGCTGCCTTTGGTCCTTCTTGTTAAAATATATATTCAATAGGTGTTCATTCATTAAGGACCACTGCCCTTCTGCATGTAGAAATGCTTTCCTGCAAATTTCACCAGGATTCCAAAATTTCCTTTATCTCCCTGCAAAGTTGCCAGGGAGATATAGCAAATTTTATTTTGAACATGCATGACACCATTCTCTCAGTTACTCTCTTGGTTACAGAAACCTTTCCTGTTGCTGTCAGGACGCAAGCTCTGCAAACATGACTTACTGGACTCCCTTACTGTTTTAACTTAGAACAGCTGAATTTGCCTTTTGTGTTCATTTTTGCACATTCTTGATTTCATGTGTGTTTTGTTCCACGTTCCATAAATAGAGTTGTGCCACAAATTTGGACAAATCCTGAAACATTAACTGAGTTGGGACTATTTGTGGCCACCTGGGTCTTTTAAGAAAGACGTGAAAATTGTGTGAGATGACAATAATGGAAAAGGAGTCTGAGCTTCATACATGAATCCATGAATCCCAAGGAGCTCTCCTGCACATAATAATTGCTATGGCACTGGAAGGGTTTATAAGTGAGACCACTGGGCTGTATATACCCTTGTAGCTGCTTTTCACAGCATTCAGCTCCAATTCCAGGAGAGGGTATTACTGGTAGCACAGTGCATAGCATTGGTAGCTTAATGTCTAGGCTCTAGCCTGATCTACTGCATTCTCAAATTCTCTCTCTTTTTTAAATGTGTAAGAGTTTTCACACACTAAATGCAACAAATCAGAAGTGTCCTTCAAGAACGCAGCTAATAAATTCCAGCCAAAGGCCCGCCCTTGCTTTCCCCCCCTGAAACTCCAGCCTAGCAGGAGTGTTGTCACCAGTCATGGCAGATTTCCACCAATTTTGGGATATGTGTAAGCTCCACAGGAGGACAATGGCCAACGATATGTCAAAGCATTCACCGTCTGCACTGCAGCTGCTCAGTGGGACCAATTATGCAACCATGGGCAACCATGGCTAAACAATCCTTCCTTCCTTCCTTCCTTCCTTCCTTCCTTCCTTCCTTCCTTCCTTCCTTCCTTCCTTCCTTCCTACCTACCTACCTACCTACCTACCTACCTACCTACCTACCTACCTACCTACCTACCTACCTTTTTTGGGGCTACCCCTTGAAGCGCCTGCTTGTGGTACCCACCACAGATGGAGCATTCATGCCTATAATGGTAAAACTTCCTAGTGCATGAACCCCGTGAATTAAACAGAGCAGGCAGAGTTGAACCACCTACCCTGCTGTTGCACAGGGAAGATTAGCTGGGCCAGACCTCCTAATCAGTTGACCACTATCAAACTTGTCACCCTGGGCCAGATGGGCATGCATCATGGTTTGAAGCCCAATCCCTGTGTGTGGCTCATCCTGCCTCATGTTTCAGTGAATGGATGCTCTCATACAGACATTTTCATCATAGAGGAACAATGTGTGTCCTGGGAAGTCCAAGTAGGTCCTGTAAATAAGGTCCAAATTCTGGACCAAAGACTGCACCCTCCAAGGTTGAGCCCTAAATATTACTGCAAAATAAATGAGAAACACCGGCAACAGATTTGCCCAAGATGGTTCAAGGAAGATACCCAAGGTGTTGGCACCTCTCATTATCTACCTCATCCTCCTTTTCTAAATCCTTGGCATCCCCCTCTCAATTAAATAATTCAAAAACATCTACGTAGTCATCCCTCTAGATGCTTTCTTTAGCAGCTGGAGTCAGGTGATTGTCTAACAGGAGAGCATAGTCCTCAAATGGCAGAGCTCTAAGGGGAACTGATTTATATCCAGTGCCCGACACAAAAGCATATGGCCAGACCCCAACTCCCACTGTAATTCCTTGAGGGGTGGGAAATGTCTGAGGGTAGGGAGCAATCTATGCACTGGTGCTAGGCCCCAGAAGAGCTATCTGACTCACCAACCTACTTTGCATACCCATAGCTGAGTGGGATGTGTGAGGTTGGTCCTGTGTCCGATTCCTTATGCCCCAAGTCCATGCTACCATTGCCTTAGTTGTGTCCGGTGCGACGGTGAGCTCACCTGATGTTAGAACCACATTGCTCTCATAGCTGGATGGGCCTGCACCCATGTCCACCCTAGTGTCTGTTGCTGCATTGCACCTCTGCATTTCTTTCGTTGGGACCAGCACCTCAGTTTTCTGTTCCATGGTTGTGCCTACTTCCTCGATGTCCACAGCACCCACTGATGCCGACAGAAGAGCCTCTACTGGTCTCACCATTCCCAATGTACTGGGAGAGTTGCCCTCTAAAACAGCAAAATGAGACAATAAATTATCTGGAAGAGCTTTAAGTTTGGCCTGCTTGAGTGTCTTTGATTCTCTAGATCAGCAATCCCCAACCTTTTTCGGTCCATGGACCAGCTGGGGAAGGCAGGGTACCCCCCCGCGCTCGCATGCATGCACGAACAAGCGCTCTCTCTCTCTCGCACGAGCGTGCCCGTGCGAGCGCCATGCCACTGTTTGCGCATGCGCGCGAGCGCTCATGCGCATGCAGAAACAGCAGTGCAGCGCTCGCACAGGCATGTGCGAGCTCATGCGCATGCGCAAACAGCGGCACGGTGCTCGCACGGGCGTGCTGGAGCGCACGCGCAGGTGCAAATGGGCTGTGCGGTGGTGAGTGTGTGCAGGGGGGCAGGAGGTCTGTCTCAGCGGCCCGGTCCAGTTAAGGCCACAGACCGGCATCAGGCCACGGACCGGGGGTTGGGGACCTCTGCTCTAGATGAACACCTAGGTTGGGAGTCCCCACCAGCCACCCCAGCTTGGCCAGCCCACTGCTCTTCCAATGCAGTAATCTTAGCATGCAGCACTTTCCAAACAGACCAACTTTCTGCATCAGACGATGACAACGCCAGCAGGGAAGCCCTGGGTGCCCTGCGTTTGGGTGGCTGCTTACCCTTATCTTTCTTAGGCACTATGACCTAGTTTGACAGTATCCGAGTCCAAGCCTGTGAGCTTACAACAACTGCAGGGTGAGCCAATGGAACAGAAAAACACCCACCAGCAGCAGCATACATACAGATCATTTACTTAAAGCCTGGTGGGTGGGTGGGAGAGGTAATGCTGTAATGACTATCCTGTTCACAATTAACAATCCACCTCTCCTGCTTATATTAACTCAAGATAATTACTGTTAGTAGCCAAAACACTCCTGAATCACCTATTGCAAAGTGTGCCTCTTGGCCTCAACCAAATAATCTGGCGATACCCTTATAAACAATCCAGAACCCTTTACTTCTTCCCCTCACTCTCTCACATTTCCTTGTTTTTTTACTCCCTCCTTCTACCTGATTGATGTAATCCTATTGTTCAAGCATCATCATCATCTTCTTCCTCTTCTTCTTTATTAATCTACTTAATTAATCTGATCATCATTTTTTTAAAAAAATATTTATTTATCTAAATCTACTTAACTATGGGAACCTAATGGTAAGGGATCCCCTTAAGTAACAAAACTGGGACTGCCCTCAGGGGCACCCCCAGCTGGTGGGACCACCTCGCTGCACCCCCTTGGTGCACCCCATTATTGAAATTCCTTTTTTTTAGTCTATTGAGTTTTTTTAAAGGAAGCCTGCTGTAAGCAAGCTAGCCAGAGCCCACAAAGGGATGCCTCAGAATTCTAAACTTTGGGGACTGCCAATGCACCCCCCCTCAGTCCCACCGAAGGACAGACTGAGTGCGGCCGCAATCAAAATCAAAAGTGCTGCACCACGAGGATCCAAGCAGAGCAGCACAGCTCTAGCCTCCAAAGAAGAAAGCCTTGAAAGAGGCCGAGCACTTGAAGGAGTGCCATTAAATATGGTGCTCTATATGACCTGCCCCTCTGGGTGATATGGATGCACAAATTGCATTTTGCATTACCTGGTGGGGGAAGGAAAAAGGCCCCCATTTTGGTGACACTGTGCATGCCATCAAATATCAACCATTTTTTTGCATTTCTATTTGACAAATATAGGACATAAGATACAACAACAAACTCATGTTCAACTGAATAGGGTATAAGCATGGAAGTGATACTTTACATTCCTCCAGCCAGGAAGCAGGAGGACTAGCTGGGGTGTGACTACCAGGTTTTTAATCTAGACCAGTGTGATGTGAGATATCCCAGTGGTCATACCAGTATT
The DNA here is from genome assembly GCA_037013535.1 of Intellagama lesueurii. NCBI lineage: Eukaryota > Metazoa > Chordata > Lepidosauria > Squamata > Agamidae > Intellagama > Intellagama lesueurii. The sequence continues at coordinate 115,451,625 of JBAJHW010000005.1, forward strand.
GATCTTATGAGACATTCATAAAATGTATCATGAATCAAGAGAGCTGGAGGGGTAACAAGTTTATGAAAAAGGAGTGACAATATTGATTAAAATGGAGTAAAGTGTAAGAAAAAGGAAGAAGGTAAGATTGTAACATATTTCATGGATGGTTCCTGCTAGACACCAGAGCATAACTCATACATGGAACTGTACCAGCCTCTGGTGCAGATCATAAGGCCTGGTTCTGTAACTATTCATAGTACCCATGACAATTGAATGCAAAAGGAATGAATCCATAACTAGCATTTTGAGGGAGCATATTCTAAAATGAAAAACATATTCTCTGTAAAAATATTTCAAAATTCAATGTGTTATAGGCATAATAACTGCTTGCTATTGTATATATGAGAATGACATAGCACTCCAGACATTTAAAAAGAAACCCATATAACTATTTATTTTTATTATTTTTTTAAAGAAAATTCTGTGGTAAGATCAGAGATAGAAAGACCAGCATGGGAAAGGGGGAAATTACTACTTTGCTGAGAATTCCCTCTGACAGTTATCCATATAGCCCTTCTGACTCCTGAAGAGATCAGGCACACCCCACCACTCGTATCAGCTTCTTCTGCAAAAGTGGGAATTGTTTCTCTTAGTTCACTCCAATGATCCGCTTGAGTTAAATCTTCCGGATCACCTCCTAAAAAGACAACATATAAACAGTATGTTCACATATAGTTAGCCTATTCTGCTACACTTTAAGCCAGTTTTCTGTCAATTGTGATCTTGTAAATGGGCAAAAATGATGTCAGATGAGAAGAGGTGCTAAAAAAAGGTAAACTGCTACCTAGATCAGAGCACTCCATTTGAAACACCAGTTCTTGAATCGCAAGGATCATGGGCCACTTTTTGTGACCTTTTGTTCCATTTTTAGCAGGCTGCTAAGGGAGGAGGGAGGACAGGGTGATTTTGCTGTGATGCAAAAAGTCAGGGAGATGAGGCCTGGGAATGTCACTGAGGGCCTCTTACATTTCTGTCTACAGGCACCTTGCTGAGCCATCAGCCTGCCCTCATTTCAGCAGTGGAGGCTTCTTCTACACATGCCATGGAGTATGATGGAATCTGAAAGTGTCAGAGGCCAATTCTGTCACTGCTTTGACAGATGATTTGGGGAACGTCAGTGCGAGAAGTGTTTGTCAATGAGACCCCACACACCTTCGTTTAGGACAGCATAGTCTATATCATAATCTCAATCCCACTCTGTTGCTGCATGCATTAGAGTTGCCAGGGCCCTAGAGGATGGATCTCAGGAGATTGTTGTGCTTCTGCAGTTTCCAGCCCAGGGAGACAAGGCTCAATGTGAGCAGCGCTGGAGTAAGAGATAATTTAATTCTTGTGTGTGAGGTAGCTTTAAAGCTTGGACATTCATCTACCCTTTCCTAGCTGACTCCAGGACACACTGGGTCAATGTGAAGATGTGTGTGGGTGTTCACCCACCTGCATGCATATTTCCCTAAATGATAATGAGTCTAAGTGCACATACACAGCAGCTGTATATCCAGTCCCCTTTCTTCCAGAGCACCAATATGGACCCACTGTATCATCTGGAAACGTTAGTGAGTAGAGCACTAGTACAATATTTTTTGGGCTGTGTGAATTATAAACATATAGATATCCTGAAATACCTAATCAACAGTTTAAAAGAAACCTCCTCCACCTGCACCATGGGAAACTAACAACTTGTACAGGAGACAACATACTAAGCTCTGGTCAATATTTATTGCCCTCCCAACCTCGGAATAAAGACGTGAGACAGTAATATGGGTTAAACACGGGCCACACTTTATTGATTCAAATTCAAGTTCAAATTTAAATGTGCCATTGTGGCGTTCACCCTTATTATGCTAAATAGGTTATGCATTATTCATGTTCTATGCTGATGTGGTTGAGAGGTGGGGCCACCAGAGAGGTTAAAAAGGCGGAGCCTGAGAAGAGAGAATAGAGTTGAGAGAGAGTTAGAGAGAGAGAGAGAGAGAGAGATAGTTGGGAGATCTGAGGTGTGAGTAGTCTGTGGAGTGAATAGTAACCGGTGAGATTTAAATAGAAGATTGATGCTTGATGAACCTGAAGTAAATACATATGAATTATTAAAGAAACATCTGTAATTAATAAACCTGTTTTAAGAAAAGGTGAAAACTGAATGGACCTTCATCTTTCCTAAGTAAAGTACGTTGATTTAATGATCAACTGGTGGCAGCGTGTGAAAAGGTGTTTGGTTTGCCTTCGTATGCTCTGTGTTTGGAAGAAAAACAGGGGCCACGAGGGTCAAACGTCACAGCCATCCTTTGGCAAAAGGAGGGGGCCTGCTGTAGTGCGGAAACAGGTAAATGTCAGAGATATCCAAATACCCCTTGGTCAACAAATGGGCGAGTCCCCGGCCCCAGGTTCCAGCGGTCTTAAAGACAGCAGGAACCCGGCCGGCTGCTAATAAACACCCCAGATCTTAAGCCATCTTTAGTTGATGACCGTTGGTCCGGAAGTGGCACTACCCGCCAGTATGATCAAAATTTCCACCAAAATGCCAACGTCCCTTTTCCAGTGTGGGATAGGCGAAAAATCCCCCCATCCAAGGCCAATCAGGATGAAGGTCAAAAATTCCTATCCGGCCACTTAAATGCGACCAGAAAAACTCACACTAGAAATAGGGTGGGCAGGTGGGTGCCCGAAAAAGAAGAGGGCGGTGTGAGGGGGGAACGCCCCTTAAGTAACCTGACGTTCCCTTCCTACTTGTAAATCATGTGAGACTAGCCAGTCTCACATTATCCGGGGTGTAGGGCAAAGAGCCAGCCACACTGCCCAAAGCCTTTCAGACTTGTCAGCGGCTGCAGCATTTGTTTCATTTCCAAACTGTGTCAGACATAGAGTTATGCACACTTGCCCCATGTTTTAATCTTGCCATGTTGAACAGCTAGATCTTAATAGGAGTTCTATTTGAGTCTACTTGAACACACTTCTGTTCAGACCTTGTCCACTGTATCATATGGAAAAGTTAGTGAGTAGAGCAGAAGTACTGTGACTCATGATCCTTTTTGCTGTAGAAGGCCTGACAGAAGCAGCAGAAAGCCTGGGAAAACTTTCTTCTTGCCTTCCTCACCTCTAAGACTTCACAGTGCCCACTCTCCAGTTTTAGGTTTTGGATCTGGAATCTCAGGAAACAAAATGCAGTTGACCCAACAATTCTGGTGCACAATCTGGTTGTGCACCAGATCAAAGGAGTTACAAAGAATGACTGCCAAGGAATTAGTATTGAAACTACACTTTTTCCAGGCGATAGTGTTAACCTAGTGAATGTATTGAATTGGCTCTCAGAAGCCTTGATTACTAGCTGGAAGGCCTGCAGGGGAATAAATGTGGCCCAACTGAGCATGTCAAGAGCTGACCTGGTGCTTATTGTGACACAATAATCTGAGAGGAGCTGATATGTTTTGACTGCTGAAGCCAAATAGAGCTGTCCCAAGAATAGTCTCAGTGGGGGACTGGAAGCCACATTCACACCTAAACTGCTTTGTGTTCAGCTTCACAGAAAAATAGCAAGGAATACATCTAATAAATAGAACTGGTAATGTGACATTCCTGCAAATGTAGTAGGATCTCAGTGCAAAGACCCAGGAATGAAAAATGTATGTAATTTCCAAATAGCAGGTAACAAGAAACATGTCTTATCCTTTGCCTCTGCTCCCAGCCAGCATTGCTGGGGGGAGTGGTGTTATTGTAGGCCCAGCAGGCTTGACTCATGGTGGTTATTTTGGTGATGGAATGGTGAATTTAGCCTGTCCCTTGTCCATGTTTATTTTATGTGTATGGGGGTGGGATTAATACTTCAGTGCTTTTGTGCATTTAGAAAATCATTTAACTATGCGGTACTGCAGGCAGAGTTTTAGATAAGGCTAGAGAGAAACATGGGTCCAAATTGTACTTGCCCACAAACCTCAGCACGGGATTGTGGGCCAGCTATTTTCTTTCAGACCTGTTTACCCCCCAGTTTTGTTGTGGGAATAAAGGGGGGCAGTAATCCAAACACATACTGTCACAAAGCTCCTTGCAGCATTGCTGAGGCAGAAAGAAAACAAACAGAATTAATATGAACTGTATTGAGTCCCTGTTTAGTAGGTGGCATACAAACAAATGAATAAATACGAATCTTTTTCACATCTGCCAGCACCGTTCTCCCACCATTTCCAGTTAGCACCCGGTGGCACTACACAATCTGCTTAAGGAACCTTGGCAACCTCTTTCCTTTCATCCTACAGTAACTCATTCAGCAGCAACAATGGCCTGAGGGAGTGTGGGAGGCAGACCGTGAAGGTCAAGTTGACTGTCTCTCCAGTGAACATTGCTGGGATGTTTCCTTTTGAATACCTACTCTAGACAGCCTTTGCAGTGGCAGTTGTAGTACACTAGCAGGGTTTAAGGCTCAGGTCATCTGGTCATCTTAATTTTATTTAATATTTTACCCTATCCTCTTAATCACATTTTGGTTGGATGCCCTCCAACATAAATGGTATAAGGATGTTATGTGAAATTCTAACACCCCTGGTCTCAAACTCATGTTCCATTCACACATTTATTATATATTACGAATGCTGTATGTTGCACTCAGTTATTAAGATAATATTTTTTGGGGGTGTGTGAATTATAAACATATAGATATCCTGAAATACCTAACCAACAGTTTAAAAGAAACCTCCTCCACCTGCACCATGGGAAACTAACAGCTTGTACAGGAGACAACATACTAAGCTCTGGTCAATATTTATTTGTTTCATTTCCAAACTGTGTCAGACATAGAGTTATGCACACTTGCCCCATGTTTTAATCTTGCCATGTTGAACAGCTAGATCTTAAGAGGAGTTCTATTTGAGTCTACTTGAACACACTTCTGTTCAGTCCTTGCCAATCAATTTGGGACTTATATATACTGGGATGCAGACAGTAAGGCCAGTTTGTGTGGCTCTGTGCCCATGTACAGAGAGCTTTGAAGTAACTAGTTACAGACAAACAATCCCTAGTGATTCCTTTTTTGTAATAATGATGGTATAATAACATTTTTATGATTGTAACTTAAAGCCTGATTACACAAGGAAAAATGAGGGAAATACTACAAGTTTGGGGTGGGCTGATTTGCATTTTTTCCATTGATCACATGATGCAATGGGAAATGTGCATCAGCCTAGAGTCCCACACCACCAATCCGTTGTTTTTCCTCTCCACCAGAGACCTTTCTACTTTTTTAAAAGTTGAATCCTTTTGCTTCAGTTCAAAGTGTTTGTTCACTTGAACCAATGCAGAAAGGAAAGACCAATTGAACACACACACACACACACTTTGGCAAAGTAAAGGTAAAGGTAAAGGTTCCCCTTGACATTTAGTCCAGTCGTGTCCAACTCTAGGGCGCAGTGCTCATCCCCGTTTCCAAGCCATAGAGCCAGCGTTTGTCTGAAGACAGTTTCCGTGGTCACGTGGCCAGTGCGACTAGACACGGAACGCCGTTACCTTCCCACCAAGATTGTACCTATTTATCTACTCGTATTTTTACATGCTTTCGAACTGCTAGGTTGGCAGGAGCTGGGACAAGCGACGGGAGCTCACTCCGTCGCGTGGATTCGATCTTACGACTGCTGGTCTTCTGACCTTGCAGCACAGAGGCTTCTGTGGTTTAACCCGCAGTGCCACCACGTCCCTATATTTGGCAAAGTACCTTCCCCCTAACCTCATGCCTCATGAAGGAGGATGAGATGAGGTTGCACATACACACTCACACATACAAGCAGCACCAGCACTCATCTCTCTTGGCAAAGCCTGTCTCCTGAGACCCTTTTTAAAAACAGCTTCTCTTGGATGGATGGAGCTCCTGTTTGTTTGTTTGCAGTTTAATGAGCTCTCCCATCAGCAAGATAAGATCAGGATATTGTCAAAGGAAAAGCTTTTTTAAGACAGTTCCTTTGAATTATGTCATTTATAGGTGCTTCAAATAGAACTACAATACCAAGGTTCTTCCTGAAAGTACTGTGTGGCCAGTCGCATCAAGGAGAACCAAATCCCCCGGTGCAACTTCACAGCGAGAAAATGCGAGTGAATTTGCATCTCCTTTACTGTGTAGTTTCACCCAGGTGACATTTCTGTATAAATGTAACTTTCAATTTATTTTTATAGTTATGGGGATGTGGCCTCACTAAATGTTTGAGGTGAAATATCACATGCTTCAAGTGGTGGCTTATGCTATTCATTGGGCAGGTACATGAAAAAAATGTAGATTTTTAAAAGAAAAAAATAACTGAAGACATGACCCTTTGAGAAATGGGAAAGTAGAGAGTAAAGTTTCTAAAACACTAATTATAACAGCTAATTACATGGGCAGGAGGGGATTGGGAACACTTTGGAACTATTATCTGTGACTAAGTACTTTCAAACAATAACTTCCAAAGCGCAAGATTTAGTAACCCGTTGAAGCATAATGACGAAATGGGACTTTTAAATATTCATACATACGTATTTACTTGCTTGCGTCAAGATACAAGACATGTCTTCCATACTCTGAGACTCTTGTGTATGGAGATCTGGTCCTGGAATCTGAACCTGAAGGATCACAGTTTCAGTATACCAACATGAACACATTTTTTAAAATGTCATCTTCACGTCCCTACACACATACACCCAGCTCAAAGCAATACAAGGGCCAAAGAGGAACAGCAATTTAGCAGACTGTTCCTGGTTATAGAGACCACTAGAGCATTTTTTATAGGAAGAGTTTTAACATATGGGAAATCTGCATGGCATAGCTATCTGAATTTGCACCCTTCTCAATCTTCAGCATCCAAAGTTATGTGTGGATTATTGTTTTCTTTTGTTTCTCTTTGTAGTTTGTGGCTTGTAAGATTTTGTTGATATTAATCAAATGTACCTGATTCCTTTTGCCCTACTTAGTTCATAATGTTCTGTATTTTGATTGTTAGACACAGAGTTTGCTTTTTCTTTCTTATTACGCACCATTCATTTTTAATGCCACACACCAAATTATCTTTTAGATTATCTTTTTTTCACCTTTTGATTCTTTATGTTTAATGACAGACGCAATTGTCTGAATTCCTTTTTTCCCTCTAGAAACCTGTCACTAGTCTGTGTTTAGCTATTTTGAATTAACTTTCATCTTTTCTCATTTGAATTACCTAAGCCCCCTTGTATCTCGCTGCCTTGTTATTTACCCTGACAATCTTCTCAGCTTCATCTCTACCCCCTTATAAATAAAAGTTTGCTCTTTGTTGTTAATTTCCTGTATTAGATTTTTACTTACATAAACTTTTCATTTTTGCAATGAGCCCCAGAGGATAACCTTCATTTTAATAGCCCTCAGAATCTCAGCCTAAAACTTTAGACCTGAAGTAGATTTGCTCCATGATGAAGGTGACTGCATTACACACTCCTTCTCTCTCAGCAAGCAAAGTGCCTGAACTTCAAGAACTCTCTTGTTCAATGTAGGTTGCCCACATGGTAGAAGATAATGAGACAACCTGATGAGCAGACTGATTTTCTTCTTCCACGAAGCAGTGAGAAGATGCATATCATTTACATGTACTATATGGTGGGTACTCGACAGAATTTCAAAACATTTTTTCTTCACAAATCTCAGCTTGTTTGAAGCCTCAGCTATCTATTAAGCTGTATGACTTGTTTTGCTAAAATAATTTGATGGGGTTTTTAAAGTCACCATTGTCAACAGTAACTGCCAGAAATCTATTAATCTGAAAATGAATGCATCCCCTTCTCAAGTGCCCCCCCTCACTGGTCCTGCTGTGATGTATTTCCTTTGATGTGGCTGTCAGCACATTATCTGTGGTAATAGCAGGAAGTTCATGATTTCATTGCATTGTCAGGGGTCTCAAGGATGGTGTGAAACAGTACGATCATATGGTGAATTTGCAGGAAGGAAGAATGTTTTGATTGTTGTACAGTTAAAAACATATCTAGGCCATCCTCCAAACAGTCTGCTAGGTAAGGTGAAGCACTGAACATTTAATAGGTAAGAGCATGATCCACAAATTTATTGTGTACTGCTGACTCTTCTGTACTATCACTTTCATGACATCTTCTCCTTGCCAATGCTCAGATCATCCTGGGGTCCAAACACCATACAGTGCACAGGCTGCTCAATAGCAATATATGTATGTAGGCCATAATTAGACAAGTGGTTTCCAACTTACAGCAACCCTTCCTTGGCTTTTCTAAGTATAAAGTGTTCAAATCTGGTTAACAGTCCCTCCTTGCCCTTGTGTAACTTGCATGTAACCTATCAGCCACAAGTACTTCAGGTGATCTTGGCTTGCCCTTCTGCTAGGAGGCACAGCAGGGTTATCAACTCTCAGCACCAAGCTCCTTCAACCCCCTGAACTTCTCTTTCATTACTCTGGGCTCAGAGTAAGACTGATATCTATCTATCTATCTATCTATCTATCTATCTATCTATCTATCTATCTATCTATCTATCTATCTATCTATCTATCTATCTATCTATCTATCTATCTATCTATCTATCTATCTATCGACTCAACAATCACCTTTAAGATCTGTATCAGCCACTCCCTAAGAACTGTTAATAGACCTTAACAACTGTTAACAACTACTGTTTAGATATCACTATGCTAGATCCTTTGCATTTCTATTATGCTTCACTCACACTCAACCTCCTAGGTTTTTTATAAAGATTTGCTTATTGAGACTGTGCCCCATACATCAGAAGAGGGTTAAAGTCCACAAAGCAAATGTTGCAGTCTTTTAAGGTGTCAAAAGATTTTTTGAATCATGTTTTTGTTGCAAAACAGCAGGATTCCTGACTAACACTGTGATGGCTCTGGATATTATGCATCCCCCTCTTCTGGCATTTCCTAGCCTCTGAGAAGACAGTGGGGATAATCCAGCTGTTCAGAGCAACTAGGCCATGGTCTCCTGGACAAAAGATGTATAAAACCTCCTAGTTTCCTACCAACTATGAAGGTTTTTTTTTCTATAACCTTTTTGACCTTATTAACTCTTGCTTATCCAGTCTTCCAATTTCCACTGCCTATGGAGGTTCTGTTGCATCTCATATTTCCCTTCTCCCTATATGTGTATAAATGTTCTGTTGCATCTCATATTTCCCTTCTCCCTATATGTGTATAAATGTTCTGTTGCATCTCATATTTCCCTTCTTCCTATATGTGTATAAACGTTCATCTGCTGAGGCTAAACTCTGTGCATTTGCAAAAGTGGGCTACACTGAACTTTTATGCTATGCTAAATAACTCCTGTTAGTCTTCAAAGTGCCATAGGACTCTTTGTTGTCTTGAATGCATAATCTCCAGTGACCTCCTTCTACAGGAAACCAAATTTTGGTAAGTGCTGTCCGCTTTGAACTTCTTATAGCTCAGAGAAATAATAACTCTCCCTCCTCCTTCTTTATGCGTGTGTGTAAAACAATGAAATAAGAAAACGATAATAAGAAAGAGCTAAAAATCATACAAGAAAAAGAGGGACAAAAAGGTAGGAAGAAGAATGGTGATGAATACTGTACATCTGAAAGAGAAAATAAATATGCCAGTGGTATTTAAAAAACTTCAGATAACATGTCACATTGGGGACAGAAGCAATTAATTAAAGAACATAAATGGAAAGAAATTAAATACAAAGAAAAGAAATAAATGCAGTTTCGAAAATGAAATTCTGACAGCACTGTCTGAGTTCAAGAAAGGGACTGATAACATTTTGAAAGTTTTTAATGATAAAATTGTGGAAAGGAAAATTTAAAAAGACTAAAAGCAGAAGGTGGAGATGGTCACTAGGATTTAGGTTTTCACTTAAAATCAAAAGTAGGAGCATGAATGAAAGCTACATTCAGTCCGTGTAGAGGCAGTTTGGGGCAATTCTGAGAACTTTCCTTGAAACTGTTTTCTATTTGTAACCTTTTGTTTAACAAATCCCAATGCTCGAGCTGCTGCTGAGCTAAAGCTTCGGTAGTGCGGCTCGCCTTTGCCTCCCTCCCTGGATAACACGAGACCTTAGCTCTCACGAGAGCAGTTGGGCGAGAGGGGGGAACGTTAGGTTATTTAAGGGATGTTCCCCCCTCTCTCCACCCTCTTCCTTTTCTGGCAACGGTCGAGGATAGAGTCCTGCTGCTTGGTTCCCTTTCAGCTGCGTCACAGATCGAGGCCTCCTTGATACAGCATCCAGGAGATCAGGAGGGTAGCATCGGCTCCCTCCAGGGGTTTGGTCGCGATTTTATTGAGTCAATTTGGAGTTATATTTTAAGACATAATAATTTTGGGCATTTATTGGTTTGTGGCTGAATTGAAAGGGCAGCGGGGGGGGGCAAGGCAGTGCAGCTCGTGCTGATCATGCTTCGGCATGAGCGGGGCCTAGCAGCACCCGGGTTTTCTTTTTTTAAAAAAAAGGAAGAGGTTTTTTTAAAAAAAAATATAGATAAAGGGATACCTGTAGCAAGAGGGGCTAGCTTTGTCAGGCGGGCAGGTTGAGGGCCAGCTTGTTTGGAGCCAGCATAACAATTTGCCTTGGGTCCGGTTAGGCTAGTGGCTGTGGAGGTGCGTTGCGGCTTTGCTTAGCCCCAGCTGCTTCGCGAGCATGGTTCGCCATTTGGCTCCCGGGTCGAGGGAGTTTTTTCATTTATCCCTTCGCCCCCCCTTCCCCCGCTTCCCTTATATAATGGTCGGCGTGGGTTTTGGTCCTGGGAGAGTGGGTTCAGTAGTGAGGCCCAGCAATTGATTTGGCTTCGTGATTGTTACTGGCCTGTGTTACTTAGGATACAGTTAATAAATAAATAAATAAATAAATAAATAAATAAATAAATAAATAGTAACAACAACAACAACAACAACAATAATAAAAATAATAATAGATATAAATAAATAAATAAATAAAAATAATTTTAAAAATAAAATAAATAATAAGTAAGTTATAATATTATTGATATTAATTTTATCCAATTAATAATAAATTACTATTAAAGTCAAATAAATTAGTATAATTTAAATTTTAATAAAATTTATATATATATAAGAATAGTTAATCAGAGCATTCATAGATTAGGAGAATCAACTGTTAATTGGGTCTAGGGGCACTGGTCATAGGATATTAGGTTAATTTAATTAAGTATAATCACTGCAACTAGGGTTGAATCCTGAGCTGTTTACTTGAAATTAATTAAGGAAGTAATTCATTGCTAGTGCTAATTGGGTTGATAGACATAAAGGGATTTAATTAAGGAATTTAGTTCATTGGATGGTAAATATTTAAGTAGGAGTAATCAATATCAATAAGTGGTCTGACTCGTTACCTGTTACAATTTGGTCCGGCTTGTGTGGTATTGGCACGAGGGGCATAGTTGTGAGTTGTCAGCGGGCCCCCTTTTCCCTACTTGCACATAGTGTAAGAACTATCATTTTAGTTGGCCGGAACTGCTGAGACACCTGGTGCCTTCCTACAGTTTCGTGCACTAGGCACATAATGGCATCGCGCAAGGGACAAGGTAATAAGAAGGGGAAACAGCCTGCCAAGAAAAGGCCGGTTCCCCAAGTGTCTCCACCCCAGTCTTCTTCCGACGAGGAATCTTGACCTGTCTGGCAGCAAATGCAGGAAAAAAATTCTGCATTGGAGGCTGAATGGCTGGCAAGGCAAGCTCCACAGCCACATGAGGCGCAGCCACGCAGATCAGCCAGGGATGCCAAGAGCCATTGTAGGGCCAAGCTTAAGGCTATAGCTGACAATCTAATCACTAGATTTGCTATTCTTGAGGCATAGCAGCAGCCTGAGGAGACGCCCAGACGCAATGCAGATGGGGCTTCTCTGACACCATGACCACAGCATACTGATAACGGAAGAAGGTTGTCAACCTCGGCGTCACCTGAACCAGCAATCATGATCCCGGATAGGCAAGATGAAGTGAATGAGGCCAGCCCTGACAGACTCTATGCCAGGGATGAACCAAGCATGATGACGACTTCATCAGGTGAGTCAGCCGTTGCACCGGGCACCCTTTCACCGACCCCTGCTTGGCCCTGGGCTGGCGGTGGGCAATTTAATCCCACAGTGTATACACCATACAGCATACAGATTGATAGGCCGTCCAACACTACATGGCCAGGTTCTAGCACGCAATTCTGTGGATGGGGTACACCATACCCTCAGTTTGTGTTACCAGCCCAGTTTAACACTACGGCTGGTGTGGGGGTTTGGCCTTACCCGTCTGTTCCTGACACGGGTTACAACACCGTGCCTTTGCGAGCATTGCCATATGGCGACTACTGAATGCCCTTGGGTGATCATCTAAAACCGGCAACACAGGAAAAGATATGAAAGGGTAAATATGTGGATTTATTCGATTTACTAAATAGAGATGTAGAGAAAAAGGAGCTTGATAAGGAAGATGACAAAGAGAAGGATAGACACAGGAGGAAGAAGCCTGATAGGACATGTTCTAATTGGCTGCCTGGGTTTCTGATTTACACTGGGGTGGTCGTCAAGGCCCAGCCATGGAAGGTGCAATCCCTTTTTCAATACCTCGATTTGATTTATAGGGCATATGTAGACTTTGCCAGGCGGGTGTGACTTCATTATGATGAATCGTTCCATAGGCGGAGCACGATTCACCTGAATCTTCATTGGGATGAGCCCCTGCTGGGTCTTTGGCTACAGCACATGACTCCAGCCAGACCCAATTTAGGGGATAGGTTTGATAGCGGGCATCTGAATAGGAAAGTCACCCCGGGTCAGACTTTCTGCGTCGGAGTGTGGCAGGTGGTTCAACCCCCCCTGCTATGTTGGGAGTACAACTCCAAGGGTGCTTGTACCAGGAAACCATGCCATTTCAGGCATGAGTGTTCAGCATGTGGGGGTCAACACCCAAGCACCTCATGCTTTAGGATCGGGGCTCAATGCCAGAACAAGGGCACAGGAGGAGGCAAAAAACCCAGTAGTGGTGGGGGTACCCCTGGAAAAGGGACCCAGCCCAAGTAAGGTCACAGTCCTAGAAGCGTGGCTGACTACCTACCCCTGTAGAGGGGGTACCTCTTACCTCTTGGAAGGTTTCAAGTATGGCTTTAGGATACTGGCGGTGGGTGAGCGTAGGGCATTTTTTGCGCAAAACCTCAGATCGGTGTACGGGATGGAAGGTGTTGTCCAGGATAAGATAGCAAAAGAAGTAAAAGAAGGGAGAGTGCTTGGGCCCTTTGCAATGACTCCTTTGGAGAACTTGAGGGTTTCACCTTTGGGTATAGTGCCAAAAAAGGCCCAGGGTGAGTTCAGATTGATTCACCACTTGTCCTACCCAGAGGGAGCGTCAGTCAACAACGCTATCCCTCAGGAACTTTGTACCGTGCGTTACACCTCCTTTGATGAGGCGATTCGCATGGTGAGAAAGTGTGGTGTGGGAGCGGAGCTGGCAAAATGTGATATAAAATCAGCGTTTCGGATTTGGCCAGTTCACTCGCAAGACTTTGACTTGTTGGGATTTCATTTTCAGGGATTCTTTTACATCGATAGAGCTTTACCTATGGGCTGCTCAGTGTCATGCGCTGCATTTGAATGGTTCAGCTCATTTATCGAGTGGAAGCTTAGGAGTAGGGTGGGTTGTACATCTATGACCCATTATTTAGATGATTACCTTTTCTGTGGAGAAAGGAATTCAGGAAAGTAGATTTATCAATTAATACAGTTTTCAATTAATGGCAGAGGAGCTGGGTTTACCCCTGGCAGAGGAGAAAACAGAGGGAACAGCCACGTCCCTCACTTTTCTGGGCATTGAGATTGATACTGTGCAACAGGCATCACGGCTGCCTGAAAGCAAATTAGCTGACCTTAGAATCAAGATAGCCACACTGTTGCAAAAACGAAAGGTGTCTCTGCATGAGCTCCAGGAGATTGTGGGACATTTAAACTTTGCTTGTAGAGTGGTAGCGCCCGGGCATGCATTTCTGCGCCGGCTTTGTGGCACCATGAAGGGCCTGCAATGTCCCTTGCATAGGACGAGGGTCACACGTGGTATGAGGGAAGATCTGCAGGTTTGGAGTCAGTTTTTGGCAGGGTTTAACGGGATATCTTTCTAGAGAAGTGAAATAGGGCTGAAAGCAGACTTTCAGGTCCATTCGGATGCGGCAGGTTCCCTAGGGTTTGGAATTTATTTTAGAGGTAGATGGTGTGCCGGCACGTGGCCTGAAGATTGGCATCAGAATGGCATTACCAGTGATTTAACATTCCTAGAATTCTTTCCAATAGTTGGTGCGCTCTGGTTATGGGCAGAGGAGTGGTCAAACTCCGTGGTGCGATTCTGGTGTGACAATCAGGTGGTTGTTTATATCATAAACAACCTTATGTTGCATTCAGAATGGGTCATGACATTGGTTAGGGCATTCACATTACAGGCCCTGCAGTTTAACATCCAAGTTAAGGCCCGACATGTACCAGGTGTAGAAAATAGACTAGCTGATGCATTGTCACACCAACAGATTGAGCTGTTCAGGGAGCTATACTCCGGAGCCAACAAGTTCCCGGAAGTTCTGCCACCGGAGGTCTGGCAAATTGGTGCAAAGATGTGGAAAGAGCAATAGGCTTGGCTCTGGCATTGAGGACACGGAAGGGGTACTCGGCTGTGAGTATAGAGTTCCAGGAATTTAGAAAACTGGTCAACCTGGAGCTGGTTT